>BSBN01000128.1:0-5965282 GCA_027924645.1 Cunninghamia lanceolata
AA
Source organism: Cunninghamia lanceolata (assembly GCA_027924645.1). Lineage (NCBI taxonomy): Eukaryota > Viridiplantae > Streptophyta > Pinopsida > Cupressales > Cupressaceae > Cunninghamia > Cunninghamia lanceolata. The sequence continues at coordinate 3 of BSBN01000128.1, forward strand.
CCAAACAATGTCAACTTTTTGTGCAATTGCTAAAGCCTTACAAAATCATACCATTATTAAGAAAATTGAAGATTCGTGTCACCAAAAAGTCAAAAAAATAGTATTATTGTAAAAAATCTTTTTAATGCTCTAACTTCTATTGGAAAGACTAGTAAGGAAAAAGATAAAAGAGTTGCTCGTAGAGTGATCACAACCTCACTAGTAAGCCATCATTTGAGAAAGGCTCGTTTAATGAGACAAACTTGTATTGATTTAATCTAAATCATAAAAACATTGAATAGAGAACTCTCAAGAAGGGACTCAATATCCACCTATAGGTGCAAACAAAGCATTCCTACATGCCACGAGCTCCTGGAATGACTTGTCAAAGTTTGACAGTTTTTGGCTTTTAGGGCTTTTAAGGAGACTACCTCAGAAAGAGCACCCCAAAATGATTTGGTGACCTTGGACAATGAAGTCAGACCTTCCCTAGTATTTACCTACCTACCTTGAGTGTGTACATGTTGCCCATTCATCAAAATTACTATAAATTTTACAAATTTTGCATTTTTTTGCTCTTAAGGCTCTTAAGAGACTACCCTGAAAAGAGCACACCAAAATGATTTGGTGACTTGGACAATGAAGTTAGACCTTTCCTAGTATTTACCTGCCTACCTCAATGTGTCCACACTACCCATTTGTCAAAATTACTATAAAGTTTACAAATTTTGCATTTTTGCTCTTAAGGTTCTTAAGAGACTACCCTAGAAAGAGCACCCCAAAATGATCGGGTGACTTGAGAAATGAAGTCAGACCTTCCCTAGTATTTACTACCTACTTTGACATGTCCACACTACCCATTCATCAAAATTACTATAAATTTTACAAATTTTGCATTTTTTTGCTCTTAAGGCTCTTAAGAGACTACCCTAGAAAGAGCACCCCAGAATGATTAGGTGACTTGGGCAATGAAGTCAAACATTCCCTAGTATTTACCTACCTACCTTGACATGTCCACACTACTCATTTGTCAAAGTTACTATAAATTTTACAAATTTTGCATTTTTTTGCTCTTAAAGCTCTTAAGAGACTACCCCAGAAAGAGCACCCCAAAATGATTTGGTGACTTGGGCAATGAGTCAGACCTTCCCTAGTATTTATCTACCTACCTTGATGTGTCCACACTTCCCATTCATCAAAATTACTATAAATTTTACAAATTTTACATTTTTTGCTCTTAAGGCTCTTAAGAGACTACCTCAAAAAGAGCACCCCAGGATGATTAGGTAACTTGGTAAATGAGCTCAGACCTTCCCTAGTATTTACCTACCTACCTCAATGTGTCCATGCTCCCCATCCATCAAAATAACCCAAAACTTGACAATTTTCCATTATTTGCTCTTACGACACTTTCAAGACTACCCCAAATTAGTACACTCTGGAATCATGGTGGGGCTTGGGTGGACAAAAGGAGGCCTTTGGTAGCATTGGATTGCCCACCTTGACATGTTGGTATAGTTGGTTTTTCTCCATTATTCACAAAACAAAAAAATGCTTCTTTCCATTTTTGCACTGCTTTCCACTGACAACTTTTGCAAGAATGCATTTGACACTCGAACACACAAACGGTGTTGAGTTGACCCCAAACTGAGAGAGGTTGGTTTGAAGGGACTTGATATCCACTGTAGGGGTATACAAAGCATTCCTATGTGCTACGAGCTCCCAGAACGACTTTGTCAAACTTTGACAGTTTTTGGCTTTTAGGGCTCTAAGAGACTACCCCAGAAAGAGCACCCCAGAATGATCGAGTGACTTGGGCAATGAAGTTAGACCTTCCCTAGTATTTACCTGCCTACCTCAATGTGTCCACACTACCCATTCATCAAAATTGCTATAAATTTTACAAATTTTACATTTTTTGCTCTTAAGGCTCTTAAGACTACCCCAGAAAGAGCACCCTAGAATGATTTGGTGACTTGGGCAATGAAGTCAGACCTTCTCTAGTATTTATCTGCCTACCTCAATGTGTCCATGCTGCCCATTCATAAAAATTACTATAAATTTTACAAATTTTGCATTTTTTGCTCTTAAGGCTCTTAAGAGACTACCCCAGAAAGAGCACCCCAGGATGATCGGGTGACTTGGGCAATGAGGTCAGACCTTCCCTAGTATATACCTTCCTACCTTGACATGTACATGCTGCCCATTCATCAAAAATACCCAAAACTTGACAATTTTCCATTATTTGCTCTTACGACACTTTCAGACTACCCCAGATTAGTGCACTCTAGAATGATGGGGGGCTTGGGTGACAAAAGGAAGCCTTTCATAGGTTGGACTGCCCACCTTGATGTGTTAGTACAATTGGTTTCAATCCATTATGCACAAAACAAAAAAAAATGCTTCTTTCCATTTTTTGCACTGCTTTCCACTAACAAATTTTGCAAGAATGCATTTGACACTGGAACACACAAATGGTGTTGAGTTGACTTAACCTGAGAGAGGTTGATTTGAAGAGACTTGATATCCACCTGTAGGTGTAGACAAAGCATTCCTACGTGCCACGAGCTCCCAGAACGACTTCATCAAAGTTTGACAATTTTTGGCTTTTAGGGCTCTTAAGAGACTACCCCCAGAAAGAGCACCTCAAAACAATCAGGTGACTTGTGCAACAAATAGAGGCCTTCCCTAGTATTTACCTTGTGTTCATCAACATGTCCACACCACCCCTTTGTCAAAATTACTAAAAATCTTACAATTTTTGCATTTTTCCAATATTCATGTTTAATTTTAACCATTATTGAGTCAATAGTAAAATTCAAGATTATGTTTCTTAACAATTCTTAACAAATGTAGGTCATTTTGGTGGACAATACTATTGTGTCAAGAAGTGATTCAAAACAAAAGTTAAAACATTTTACTTCAATATTGAGGACACATTCAATGTAATTCATAAGGAGGTATCTTATTCATATACTTTAATCTCTTAATTTATAGTTTTGCATTTGATTCAAAGAATGACCAGTTTACTTTATTTTTCACATTGTTTATAATCCATAATTTTCTAATATTATATGTAGGCCTTTCCCAACACAATCTTTGAGTAGTGTAGTGCCCTCATTTTAGCTTTCTGATAGTTCCTTTGATCTAGACATTATGACATCTTGTTGGTGATGGATTTACTGTCTTGGTGTTAGTAGATGATACTTCTTGATGTTGACCTACTACTATGATGACACTTGATGATACTTGTCTATTGCTATGATGATACTGCTAGAACTGTTGGTTATCCATATATTATGATTAGTTATGGACTCAGTTGATTATGTGGATCAATTTCATCATGTGCTTAATGTGATTATCTAATGATGTTTTCATTTAGTTGTTTAGCTACTAAATTTCATCATGTGCTTAATGTGATTATCTAATGATGTTTTCATTTAGTTGTTTAGCTACTAATGTGCATGCAAGTTATAGTTACTTGTTGATGTGATTGGTGAAGGACAGTGTTTGTATTACCTCATTGCGTGAGTACCCCTGCTACGTTGCGATTCTCTTCACAGTGTGTTTGTTTGGATAGTTATATGTATATATATATATATGTTTGACATTTCATTTGTTGCAGGTTGTAGGTACCAGGCATCGACTCCACCTAAATTGGCAGGTTTGAGTGTGCCTCAAATCCAATAGAGAATTGTTGATCGGAGATGACATAAGGTCCCTCAGCTTGTCATCATCCTCAAAGAGGGTGAGTACATGTCCTATAGGTCATCTGGTTTTATTCGGCATGTGGGTTTCAAGTTGTAATTGTGTGTTATTGTTTTGATTAATTTGCATTGCTAAAATAGAAATCATAAGTCTACTTTGGTAAATAAATAATAACATTAAGAGGTAAATAAGAGACTTAAATTATGAATTTAATTGATAATATTATATGTAAAAGTAATAATATTTAAGCAAATTCTATTTATGTGGAAGTGATTATAAAAAAATATAATAAAAGTTATTGTGAGTATAGATATAAAATGTGCTCTCTTCTAATTAAGATCAATAAATAAGAATAAATTGTGTTGTGAGAAAATCTGGTTGGTGCAACCCAAAATAAATAAAATTTGAAATTGTCATGATTGGGGTAATGGGGAATTAATGGTGGAAGTAGTGGATGGCCAGTAATGGGAAGAAATCTATTATTTTTTGCTATTTTATTCTTTGGGGGAAATGCATCTTTTAGGAGTTTTCTAGGGATTGAGGGAGGATGGTTTTTGGGGAGATTTTTGAAAAGATGGTGATTTAGGTTTTGGGGAAGAAGCAACAATCGTGTGGAATCTCTTCAATCTATTGAGCACTTAATACAACTTCTTTTATTCTAAATCTTATTTCTTTATCTTTCATTTATTTTGATAAAGAGTCATTATGTGTGTGTTCTGTCTGCATTCGACTCTATGTAAAAAGGGTTGTTCATTTATTTATCATCTAAAATTTATCTTGCAATCTGTATGATGAATGTGATGAATATTACATGGCGCTCTCCGTAATCATTTTTCATGTTTTCTTGATCATGTAAATCAACCAGAATAAATTCAATTTTTTTTTCCAGAAATTTTCTTAATTTCTCTAACCTCATCAGGTTTCAAACCCTACCTCCTCTTGTCATGTTCGCATCTACATAAGAGAGCTAAGGAACGGATCTTACATGTGCTACATTTGTAATATTCAATTATACCCGCAATGTTGTCAATCCTCTTATGTCCATATTCATTTGTGACCTCCGAATTCCAAGAAATTAGAATCGCCATTGAACCCCTTATTGCATGATGAAACTTCATCATTGAGATAGCAAATAAATTTGTGTCATTATGCTTCATCATTTTGCATGAAGGTTACCAAAGTTTATTGCATCTTGATCAATTGCTAAATCGAGCTCCTTGCTAAGAAACCGAACCTATCTAATGTCATTGCAGGAATAAGTTCAATCTAGAAGCTCCATTGAACCAATGAAATCTGTATCTTTGTATCTTCAACCACCAATAGGGAAGCCATTTGCAAACAATTTTGGAATTAGATCCTCTTAATTTATCAGTATATTTTTTGGGGGACAAATCATCATGAATCATTCCTCTAGATGTTGTTCTTGTTGCATGCATCCCTGCTCTCTCAAGAAATTCTTTTTGCATACTCTTCTCTATAGAGTCTTTCCTTTCACCTGTACCTATCCCTATTGCTTTGAAATAAAAACAAAATAAATCATCAAAACAAAAATCAGATTAAAATTTTCAAAGCGCTTCCTATGGAAGCCATATGGCCTGATTTATTCCATAAACTAATTCAAATTTGAAAAACAATAAAAAAATATAGGTAATTTTACCTTCTGCAACCTCTCCCAAATTGCCTTGAGTGATGAAATGCCTAAATCTCCTTAAATTTTCTGAATTGATAAGACTAAATCTTCTTAAAATTTTTGAGTTAACATTATTTTTTTATACCCTTAATGAGGCCGTACGGTTTGTACGGCTCTCCCTCTTATCTCCTTAATTTTTAGGCAAGTTTCATAAAGGTCTAAGTTTCTTAAGTTTCTAAAAAAAAACTCATTTAGTTATGGTAAAAGGAAGCTAGGTAGTTTAGAAAGCACGAATTCCTTAAATTTAGCTTTTAGATTTAGTTTTTTTTTTTTAAAAGAAAAAGAAATAGTTAAATAAATAAATATAGTTTTTTTAATTTTTTTTAGTAAAAAATAAATAGTTAAATAAATGGATTTAGTTTTTAATTTTTTTTTTGGTAAAAAAATATATAGTTAAATAAATGAATTTTAGATTTTAGTTTTATTTTTTTTAAGTAAAAGAAAAGGATAGTTAATTAATTAAATTTTGGTTTAGTTTTTTAGTTATATATATATATATAAAAGAAATTATGATTCATATATAAAATTATGAAAATATTATTTATATATAAATTTATGAATATGTAAATTGGGAAATATTTTGTTAGAATAAAAACAATATGCTTAGTGTTAAAATTATATAGTTAAGTTTTGCTACTTTGTGCTATAAGATGAATTTGATATAAGTTGTTACTATCCGTTAAAATAGAATAAGACTATCAAATTATTATTGATTTAGTTATAGGGAAATTATTCTTAGATGAGTGAAATCCTTGGAAGAAGTTGTTTTGTAAGCTTATGTTTTGGGATTTTGATAATTGGTTAATTATGAGTGAAACTTGTGTAAGTTGTATTAGTGGTCATAGAAGAGTCATGTTGTCAAGGTTAGTTCTAGAGGCATAGGTTTTAATGTTTTCTTTTCATGTATATGCTATGATTGTAAAAGTGTCATGATGTGGAATAATGTCTTGCATGGATGATATGGTTCATTATGGTGTTGATTATGCAATAAGTAGTGTGTCGGATTTTGTAAATGGGGAGGTGTTGGATAACGTAAAAGTAATGTGTTGGTTATGGTTGCTTCACATGGAAGTTAAGGGCAATGTTTTTGTGAAAATTGTCATTGTGATTAAGTTGGTATGCAAGAGGGTTAATGCCTTGCATGGTTCATGTATACTTGTTAATTGCTATGGTTGATGAGTAGGGTCTTCTAGATGTAGGTAGGGGAGTGGCTCTGAATGGGGGACGGATCCCAAAGTGGCATCTAGGACAACCTATGTGGGAGTTTCTTAACTTAGTGATCACCTAATTAATGAATTAAGGGGTTGGGTAGTTAATCACACTAAACAAGATAAGTGAATGCCTCACTCATGGATCAAGTGCTCGTTTAGGCTTGAGATGAGATGAGAAGGCCTGGAATGGCAAGATCAATGACCTTGTCCTCATGAAAAATATGTTGATTCCGTATGAGTTTGTATGGGGGCCGAGGGTTGGGAGAGGCTGCCAAGACAACCCAATATGGGGACCGAGGCGTAGGAAGGCTTACCAGGACAACCCATGACAAGCTATGTGATGACACTTCTCCCTATTGTAGTCTAGCATTCCCTAGTTGTACTCTTCCCATTTGTTGTGTGGTTGCCTCTGGAAGTGATGTTTAAGTTTCTTGTAATGTCTTTGTTGCCAGTGTTGTTGTAGTCATGTGTAGTCTTTGTTCTTCATAGTTAGTGTCCACCTAACTATTCATGTTGTGGGACCTTATTGTTATCTCCTAGCATGGGGGGTGGACCTCAGGGTTCCACATGGTTGGGTGGTTGTACTTTATCTTTGTTGGTCCCTTTGCTATTGTTTGTGTGCAAGGAGGATATATCATGTAGAAGATTACTAATCTTGTTTTGCTTGAGGAGACAGATATTTATGTTTTATATTTTAGCCTTGTATATCAGTCGAACCATGTATTATTATATTGATGTATATCCTCAGATGTAATCAGGAAGCGACATTGTAAACATTGTATTGATGTATTCTATTGTAAGGAAATTGTAAACATATTTGTAATCTCATATGCTAGATCTTGTTGTTATTATCTGATGTCTTATTATGATGGAAGTATATATGTGTTGTCACTTTGATGCACTTGGTTTCAGATTGAATCATGGATGTTAATTAGATTATGTTAGTAAGTAGTAATGCAGTCATGGATACCCTAGAGAATAAAAGTTAACTTGCATGTTAAGTGATTATATGATTTACGCTTTGTTATTATTTTCTTCTTTAGAAAACAAAATAAAAAAAATGCCCTTTTGTAATGCATAGTTAAGCTTATCTCTAGGGTTTCGTGGCGGGGCATTACATTTGGTATCAGAGCTAAGTTTTCGAACACTAGGCACTCTAGGTACATGTAAGCCTATTATGTTTTCCTAGTTGTGTAGATTCTGTAAGGTGTGTTTTCCCTTTTGTGATCCTCGTCTTGTAGCCTGAGGTTGTCCTTTGTTGGTTTAGTGTAGAAGATGGCTAGAGGTCAAGGTCGAGGTCGAGGTAGGGGATGCAAAAGAGGTGGTGGTGGTACACCGCCTCCTAGTTCCCCTCATGAGAGTGCTCAGGAAGGCAAGGGTCAAAATATGGAAAACCAGGGTCAACCAGAGGGAGCTCGGTTGCGTCAGTTGCTTGAAGAGGTTCTTGCACGTATGGGCCCTAGACATGAGGTAGAGCATCCTGGAGGGGGACAGGAGGTAGATCAACTAGAGGCTAGGGAAAGAGAGAGGTCACCAAGAAGGAGAGAGATGATAGCAGAGAAGGTGGCTACCTTAGCTAGTCATATGAGAGATCTTTTAAGGGCATGCCCTCCTACTTTTGATGGAGCTAGTAGTGGATTAGAGGCTGAGACCTGGTTACTAGATTTGGGTAGGTGTTTTGCCACGCATCTGTATGGTAGTAACACCAAGGCGATATGTGCTATATTGTATCTCAGAGGTTTTGCTTCTACTTGGTTGCATTTAGAGGAGCAGAAGCTGCACTTGGATATTAGTACCGTGTCTTGGGAGTTGTTCTTAGAGAGGTTCAGAGCTCGCTTCTTGTCAGATCATTGGAAGCAGCGTCGTACTGACGAGTTCCTTGAGTTGAGACAATGGCCATGTCAGTAGAGCAGTATGAGCATAGATTTTATGAGCTTAAGCAGTACGCAGGCATTGGTGATGATGAGGCTATGTTGGTTCAGCACTTCATTAGGGACTTGAATGCCCATATTAGTGGAGTCTGGGTCTTCGAGCATACGATCATGGAGGTGGCAGTTGAAAAGGCCCGTCTAGTAGAGGAAAATTTGGCCATGGCTCTTGGAGGCCATACAGGTGTGTAGATTGGTAGTGCGCCTCTGACAGGTGTTGGGTCTCGTGGTGGTCAGTCTCAGGTAGCAGGCTCTTCTAGAGGCCATCATGCACCTGCTAAGGGTGAACAACAGTAGCATCAGTATTCCTAGAAGCAACAAGGTGGTGGTACTCAGTCAGGAAAAGACCGTAATTGGTGGCAGGCCAAGAATTATCATCCCAATTAGCTAGTTCAGAGCACACAATCTGTAATTAGTAGAGATAGTTTTAGCAGTCTAATGCTTTATCAGGTGGCGGAGGTTATGGCAGAGGTACAAGATGTTTATCTTGTGGTCAACAGGGGCATATAGCTAGGCAGTGTCCACAGGAGAGCACTGCAGGATTTAGTCAGAGGTCGGCAACTTCAAAGCCAATCGTAGGTGATGCAAGGAGGTCTCATAGAGTGTTCATAGTGATTGAACACTGCTAGGTAGAGCATCAGGGGACAGTCTTACAGGCTGCTGGACAACTTTCTTTAGAGCTCGTGCGCCTTTCGCAACATCGGGAGTTGACCCTCAGGGGTAGGGGTATAGAGCAGGTAAGGGTCCAGGGGGATCCTAATGATGAGTCTTCCGCTTCTTGGGAGGTTGTGTCTAGATGCGAGATCTTTATCCTTATTTTGTTGCATGCTTCTAGGAGTAAGCTTGATCCTAGGGGGAGGATGTAGTGCCCCTCATTTTGGATTTTTGATAGTTGTTCCTTTTGATCTAGATATTATGACATCTTGTTGGTGATAGATTTACTGTTTTGGTGTTAGTAGATGATACTTATTAATGTTGACCTACTTCTATGATGACACTTGATGATACTTGTTTATTGCTATGATGATACTACTAGAACTGTTGGTTATGCTTATATTATGATTAGTTATGGACTCAGTTGATTATGTGGATCAATTTCATCTTGTGCTTAATGCGATTATCTGATGATGTTTTCATTTAGTTGTTTAGCTACTAATGTGCATGCAAGTTATAGTTACTTGTTGATGTGATTGGTGGAAGGGACAGTTTCGCATTACTCATGTGTGAGTACCCTGTTACGCTATGATTCTCTTCCAAGGTGTGTTTTTTGGATATATATATATGATCGACATTTCATTTGTTGCAGGTTGCAGGTACCAGGCATCGACTCCACCTAAATTGGTAGGTTTGAGCATGCCTCAAATCCAATGGAGAATTGTTGATCGGAGATGACATAAAGTCCCTCAGCTTGTCATCATCCTCAAAGAGGGTGAGTGCATGCCCTGTGGTCTGTCAGTCTCGTCAGTTGGGCATAATAGTCAGTCACCGTGGTTGAGGTCATCTGGTTTTATTCGGTATGTGGGTTTCAAGTTGTAATTGTGTGTTATTGTTTTGATTAATTTGCATTGCTAAAATAGAAATCATAAGTCTACTTTGGTAAATAAATAATAACATTAAGAGGTAAATAAGAGACTTAAATTATGAATTTAATTGATAATATTATATGCAAAAATAATAATATTTAAGGAAATTTTATTTTATGTGGAAGTGATTATAAAAAAATAATAATAAAAGTTATTGTGAGTATAGATATAAAATGTGCTATCTTCTAATTAAGATTAATAAATAAGAATAAATTGTGTTGTGAGAAAATCTGGTTGGTGCAACCCAAAATTAAAAAAAATTGAAATTGTCATGATTGGGGGTAATGGGGAATTAATGGTGGAAGTAGTAGATGGCCAATAATGGGAAGGAATTTATTATTTTTGCTATTTTATTCTTTGGGGGAAATGCATATTTTAGGAGTTTTCTGGGATTGAGGGAGGATGGTTTTTGGGGAGATTTTTGAAAAGATTGGCGATTTGGATTTTGGGGAAGAAGCAACAATCAATTTGCTGAGCACTGAATGCAAGTTCTTTTATTTTGAATCTTATTTCTGTTATCTTTCATTTATTTTGATAAAGAGTCATTATGTGTGTGTGTTCTGGCTACCTCTGTAAAAAGGGTTGTTCATATATTTATCATCTAAAATTTTTCTTGCAATATGTGTGATGAATATTACTTGAGACTTTCCGTAATCATTTTTCATCATTTTTCATGCTTTCTTGATCCATGTAAATCAACCAGAATATATTCAAAAAGAAATTTCTAGAAGTTTTCTTAATTTCTCTAAACTCATCAGGTTTCAAACCCTACCTCCTCTTGCCCTGTTCGCATCTACATAAGAGAGCTAAGGAACAAATCTTGTCTATGCTACATTTGCAATATTCAATTATACTAGTAATGTTGTCAATCCTCTTATGTCCATATTCATATGTGACCTCCAAATTAATCGCCATTGAACCCCTTATTGCATGACGAAACTTCATCATTGTGTCGTTATGCTTCATCATGCTTCATCATTTTGCATGAAAGTTACCAGAGTTTATTGCATCTTGATCAATTGCTAAATCAAGTTCTTGCTAAGAAACTGAACCTATCCAATGTCATTGTAGCAATAAGTTAATCTAGAAGCTCCATTGAACTAATGAAATCTGTATCTTTGTATCTTCAACCACCAATAGGGAAGCCATTTGCAAACAATTTTGGAATTAGATCCTCTATAGTTTATTAGTATTTTTTTGGGGGCCAAATCATCATGAATTATTCCTCTAGATGTTGTTCTTGTTGCATGCATCCCTGCTCTCTGAAGAAATTCTTTTTGCATACTCTTCTCTATAGAATGTTTCCTTTCACCTATACCTATCCCTATTTCTTTGAAATAAAAACAAAATAAATCATCCAAAAAAAAAAAATCAGATTAAAATTTTCAGAGCTCTTCCTATGAAGGACATGTGGCCTGATTTATTCCATAAACTAATTCAAATCTAAAAAACAATTAAAAAAATATAGGTAATTTTACCTTCTACAACCTCTCCCAAATTGCCTTGAGTGATGAAATGCCTAAATCTCCTTAAATTTTCTGAATTGATAAGACTAAATCTTCATAAAAGTTTTGAGTTGCATTATTTTTTTATACTCCTTAAAGAGGCCGTACGGTTTGTACGGCTCTCCCTCTTTATCTCCTCAATTTTTAGGCAAGTTTCATAAAAGTCTAAGTTTCTTAAGTTTCTAAAAGAAAACTCATATTAGTTATGGTAAAAGGAAGGTAGGTAGTTTAGAAAGCACGAATTCCTTAAATTTAGCTTTTAGATTTAGTTTTTTTTTTTTTAAGAAATAGTTAAATAAATAAATTTAGTTTTTTAATTTTATTTAAAAAAAAAACAAATAGTTAAATAAATGAATTTAGTTTTTAATTTTTTTAAGTAAAAAAAAAATATAGTTAAATAAATGAATTTTAGATTTTAATTCTACTTTTTTAAATAAAAGAAAAGGATAGTTAATTAATTAAATTTTGTTTTTTTAGTTTTATTTTCTAATGAAAGGAAAATATGATATATATATATGAAATTATGATTCATATATTAAATTATTATTTATATGTACATTTATGAATATGTAAATTGGGAAATATTTTGTTAGAATAAAAACAATATGTTTAGTGTTAAAATTATATAGTTAAGTTTTGCTACTTTGTGCTATAAGATGAATTTGATATAAGTTGTTACTATCCGTTAAAATAGAATAAGACTATCAAATTATTATTGATTTAGTTATAGGGAAATTATTCTTAGATACATGAAATCCTTGGAAGAAGTTGTTTTGTAAGCTTACATTTTGGATTTTGATAATTGGTTAATTATGAGTGAAACTTGTGTAAGTCTTATTAGTGGTTATAGAAGAGTCATGTTGTCAAGGTTAGTTCTAGAGGCATAGGTTTTAATGTTTTGTTTCCATGGATATGCTATGATTGTAAAAGTGTCATGATGTGGAATAAAGTCTTGCATGGATGATATGGTTCATTATGGTGTTGATTATGCAATAAGTAGTGTGTCAGATTTTGTAAATGGGGAGGTGTTGGATAACGTAAAAGTAATATGTTGGTTATGGTTGCTTCACATGGAAGTTAAGGGCAATGTTTTGTAAAAATTGTCATTGTGATTAAGTTGGTATGCAAGAGGGTTAATGCCTTGAATGGTTCATGTATACTTGTTAATTGCTATGCTTGATGAGTAGGGTCTTCTAGATGCAGGTAGGGGAGTGGCTCTCAATGGGGGTTGGAGCCCAAAGTGGCATCCAGGACAACCCATGTGGGAATTTCTTAACTTAGTGATAACCTAATTAATGAATTAAGGGGTTGGGTAGTTAATCACACTAAACAAGATAAGTGAATGCCTCACTCATGGTTCAAGTGCTCGTTTAGGCTTGAGATGAAATGAGAAGGCCTGGAATGGCAAGATCAACAACCTTGTCCTCATGAAAGGTATGTTGATTCCGCATGAGTTTGTATGGGGGCTGGGGGTCGGGAGAGGCTGCTAGGACAACCCAAGATGGGGGCTGAGGCATAGGAAGGCTTACCAAGACAACCCATGACAAGCTATGTGATGACACTTCTCCCTACTATAGTCTAGCATTCCCTAGTTGTACTCTTCCCATTCATTGTGTGGTTGCCTTTGGAAGTGATGTTTAAGTTGCATGTGATGTCTTTGTTGCCCTGTGTTGTTGTAGTCATGTGTAGTCTTTGTTCTTCATAGTTAATGTCCACCTGACTGTTCATGTTGTGGGACCTTATTGTTATCTCCTAGCATGGGGGTGGACCTCAAGGTTCCACATGGTCGGGTGGTTGTGCTTTATCTCCGTTGGTCCCTTTGTTATTGTTCGTGTGCGAGGAGGATATATTATGTAGAAGATTACTGATCTTGTTTTGCTTGAGGAGACAGATATTTATGTTCATATTTTAGCCTTGTATATCAGTTGAACCATGTATTATTATATTGATGTATATCCTCAGATGTAATCAGGAAGCGACATTGTACACATTGTATTGATGTATTCTATTGTAAGGAAATTGTAAACATATTTGTAATCTCATATGCTAGATCTTGATGTTATTATATGATGTCTTATTATGATGGAAGTATATATGTGTTGTCTCTTAGATGCACTTGGTTTCAAATTGAATCATGGATGTTAATTAGATTATGTTAGTAAGTAGTAATGCAGTCATGGATACCCTAGAGAATAAAAGTTAACTTGCATGTTAAGTGATTATATGATTTCCACTTTGTTATTATTTTCTTCTTTAGAAAACAAAAACAAAACAAAATTACCCTTTTGTCATGCATAGTTAAGCTTATCTATGGGGTTTCATGGTGAGGCATTACAAGTAGGACGTGAGGTTTGATGGCAATGCATCTGACATTAGAGTTCATGTTGCTTTCGTTGTTCAATTATCTTTACCCAGTGTTTTTTTTTGTTTTTTAATATTTTTGTAATATTACAATGTAGGTGTTTGTGAGAGTAGCAATGATTTGAGATGTGTGTTATGGAGCGAGGATATTAGGGGCATATATTAGTTGTGTATCTATGATAGCTTGATAGCAATATGCATCAATGTATTGAGCACATGAGGTCAAAGATAAAATTATATGGCATTATTAGTTGTATTGATGATTATGATAGTTAAAAAATGATATGTGATGTATTTGTACATGAGGACATGAAAAATATAATATATGATCTTTATTGGTTATATTGATGGTAGAATGTATGTTGTGTGATCATGATTACGAATTTCATGTGTATGTTGAAAAATGTCACATGTTTGTGTAATCATGAATGTCACGTGTATATATTTTCACATCAAAATCACTCACACATTCGTACATTGGTTCATGTTGGCATCTACTTAATAGTGAAGCAATGGTGAATATTTTACACTTGTCTTTTAGATAAAATGCTCTCTCACTAGCCCTTAGAACAACAACAATCTTTTATTGCTTTTCATGATTTTTTGACTACTTTTTCATATCTTTTACTTTAAGCTTTGTAGAAGCTACTCCCTCATTAGCCCTTAGGACAGAAACATCCATTTTCTTGGATAGAATTTTAAGCTTTTAGGCATAACAATAAGGCAATGAACTATTTGATAAAATGCTTTGGTAGACATGTCTGAAAAATGTAGTAGCATAGACAAGAAAGTGAACTATTTGAAAAAATGCCTCAAAGAAATTTGGTCTCATGGTGATGCAATGCCATGTTTGAAAATTTCTCATCTATCACCATCTAGTTATTAGTTATGCAATGTGAAGTAATGCTTTGAGTTTGAAAGATGTGCAATGCAATGTAATCAGTGATATGAATATAAACTACAAAATTTTCTTACTAATTTTTTAAGGCAATGCAATGTAATATTGCTTACTAATATGCTTTGATAGATTTTTTCTAAGCACCATAGGTTGTTCGAAAGCACCTGTTTTAGGCTTTTAGCCATAGCAAAAAGGCAATAAACTATTTGATAAAATGCTTTGGTAGACATGTATGAAAAATGTGGTACAATATAAAAGGTGGTGAATTGTTTGAAAAAATGCCTCAAAGCAATGTGATCTCATGGAATGTAATGTATGTGAACCTTAATATGAATGAACTCTTGAATGTAATGTATGTGAGCCTTAATTTGACACACTATGTAAAAATGCCTCTTGAAAATTTGATATGAAAAGGTAAAAGATAATAAGTGAATGGTTGGAAGAGATATGAAAAGGTAAAAAAACATGCCATAATTTTTATCATTCTTCCAATTGAATAATTGCAAACCACCTTTATTTTTTATTTGCCTATGGTAAAAGATAATAAGTGAATTGTTGGCAGAGATATGAAAAGGTAAAAAAACATGCCATAATTTTTATCATTCTTCCAATTGAATAATTGAATATATATAGGGCTTCTCATACCATTTTGCATTAATTTTAGCTTCTTTTAAAAAAAAACAGCTGCCCACTTCATTATAGGAGTTCAAAAAGCTAAATAATGTCAAATGTAAATTCATTCAAAAGATCTTTAAATCATGTGTATTCTCAAATTAAGTGTTCAACATACAACTAGAATGCAAATTTGACTTAAAGCTGCCACATAACCACTATGAGCTCAACATTCAAAAAATGGTGATAAAATTTGGTGATAACATTAGATAAATTGTCATAAAATTTGGTGAAGTTGCCAAAGGCAACCAAATTTAACACTAACATAGATGGATTACCAATTGTAATTCATAAGTTTTATTAAAATGAAATTTAGTTAATCTATAACATGTTATTGATCATAACTTTAAACCATTCTAAAATAATTATACATTCCAATTTTAAGTTTCAAAGTAGAAAGACATGCACGCAAGCAACAAATTAGATTGAATATCAATCTTATATATCAAAATTAAGAATAATTGGGTTTGTGCATATACAAATTTGGCATATATGCCTACTCAAAACAAGTTTTACAAAATGTGGCATATATGCCATCTCAAGATCTATCAATCCATAAATGTATCAATCTCTAGAAAATCCTAATCCTATGCTGGATCATCAAAATTGAGCCTCCTCGAAGAACTTGGTGGCTCTGAAGTTGCCTACACAATAACAATTCAAACCACAAATTAGATTAATTATGTGAATGGTTGACAAGATAGACTACTAAATAGAAACTTATATACTATAATTTAGAAATTATCAATTTAACATCAAAATCACTATATTGAACTATAATATATCAAAAATACAATTCTTGTTTACTTCAAGTTTTGCTCTTTTTTCTGCAAGACGTTCTACATATGATTGTCCCATAGAATGATCAGGAGTCCTCATATATCGAAATGGTCCCAAATTTATCACATTGCTGAATCAAGCAGAGGACTACACAAGGTAAAATAAAATTGATACAAATTAATATATAATTGTTGACAAATAATCATATTTACTAAACATATATCTACTCCTATCTAAACATATATCTACTCCTATCTAAACATATATATCTGCAATATAAAATAAACACATACCTGATGTGATGCTTGTACACTTGTTGTAGATAGGCTCATGATGGATGAACTAGCTAAGATAGTTTCCTATATAAAAAATGACAAGAATGTAACACAATTTAAATGCACATGTACATATAATCATAATGTTGAGAATATGAAAAAATATATACATGTTGTGATGCTTCTTCCAATGTGTCAGCAATAGTCAACATGACTGTAAAAGTACCAGGTTGCTACATAAAAAGACAAGAATACATTAGACTATCAATCTATGTACATGTATTTAACCATAATAGATTTCAAAAATTAACATCTAAATAACAATTTAAATGATACCTTTTACTAAGTCTCTAGGCCAAATGAAATGGCCGATTGAGTAGCCTCCTGGACTTGTGAAATTTGATCCTCTGTCAACAACTGTTAAAGATTCTGACACAAACATATATTAGTACTAATATCTCTTATAAAATATGAGAGAAAAGATAAAATGCACTATGAAATTATGTTAAGTCTTACCGGTGTCTCCACATAATCTCTTCCACCTGATGTCTCTCCTAGAAATGGTCCACTCCGTGCTCTCTCATCTCCTACATCTGACATATCATGGACCTCATAGTTAGATGTGTCCATTGGAGCCTCAGTGGACTATCGAAGAGGACCCAAACATATATTGTGGCACATAATGCAGTAATGGGGCACATAAATATGTGTCGAAGAGGAGGGTGTACCAATAGCAACTGATCCAATAGGTGCATCACCATCATGATGGGATACAACAGGTGCATCACCACATGATGGGATGCACCATCATGCAGTTGTGCAACATGTGAGCTCTGTGTGATCAAATGGTCACTCAATGCATGTATGTCCAAAATACTCTGACTTCATACATCTACAGCAATCTCTGGGTAAGGTATTGGAGTTGGGGAAGCAATAGGCAGAGTAGGAAGAAGTGGGTTTACTCGATGTGCCCTAGGTCTATCATGAGGCATTCCTCTACCCACACCTTGGAAATCTCACATATCAAAGTAGTTGACATGCTTACCTAGGAAAAACTTAGCATATAGTTTTTGTAGAAAATATTGTGGGACATCAAGATTGTTGTTGGGTGGTTTATCAAAAACCATCCACCAACGTTTCTAGAAATTGACTAGGATACCTTGATGTGTTCACAATTTAATCAAAAAATTAGACTTACGCACATCTACAACTTGTCTAGTTTTGGGATTGATAAATAGCTATGCTAATTGGGCTTTCATAATGTCAAGTTCCCTCATTTCATCATATGACAAACCATTGGCATAATGTTGCCTCTAGGACTCTCGCCACTCTACAAACCCAATATGCTAGTTTGTGAGAGTTTCAACATTGAAAATTATTGTTTCTAATTTGATTTTCATATCAGAGAGCTGAGGGAGTCTCTTGTATATCTAACATATGTTTCTCAATTGATTTAAATTCCTATGGATAAATTCATGGATAGTGGGTACGTTTTGTAATGGAGAAATTAGTGGTGGAGGAGGATTTGGCTTGGCAGGGTTTTCATTTGGACTAGGGTTGGGATTCTTAGCCATTGTTAAACCTATTTGATGTTGAAAATTTTAAAAATTAACAATTATTTTAATGCAAACTATTATGCATATTCAAAAACCTATTTTTGACTAAAATTCTTAAAAAATAATGCAAAACTAAAAAAAATTGAAAACAAACATTAAAAATCATACATACCTCTGATTAGTGGGTGTTTTTTGCAAAAACACTCACTAGAAAATAGATATTTGAGTTCTTTGGTTGCTCCAAAGCGTGCAGCAGAGAATAAGGCAAGTGAAAATGATGCTCAACCTTTTCTTTTTTTGATTTAAAACACAGGAAATGAATATCTATTTAGTTTAAGTTGTTTTTTTAATTAAGTTAGGTCCACCCCATCCCTTAGTATAAGGGAAAGCATAGACTGAGTAATAAGAGGGTTTTTATATTATAAAAAAATTATTTATATATAATAATATTATAAAATGATATATATATATAAATATATATATTTATTTATTTGTAAAGATAGAGGTTTATATTGATTAATAGTAAAATATTACAAGCAAGTATCTGTAAGCAGTTTTCTTGCATATCCTTTCAAGAACTGACTTCCACAGATACTTCAAGAGGGCCTCACAGGGCCAATGTCTATCAAAATTTGCCTTAATGGCTATCTGGATCAACAAGGGAAAAACATACTGAAACTAAAAACATATTATCTATATTATATTGACATCTTAGCTAATAGACTAACTGACAGAGGACAGAGAGAAAACTGTAATTATATGA
Organism: Cunninghamia lanceolata; assembly: GCA_027924645.1. Taxonomy (NCBI): domain Eukaryota; kingdom Viridiplantae; phylum Streptophyta; class Pinopsida; order Cupressales; family Cupressaceae; genus Cunninghamia; species Cunninghamia lanceolata. Next base: position 18,912 of record BSBN01000128.1, read on the forward strand.
AACCTAGCTCCCTTACCAAGGTTTGAAGCTCAACTAACCAGTCAAAATCCCCATCGACCACCTCCACGAGTAGCATTTTCTGAAGGCGCCCGAATGCCATCGCCACCTTCTCACGATGTTCAACTAAAGCCACTCCCTTCAAGTCCAGGATGAGGGGAAATACTTTAACAATCTCCAGAGGGTCCTTTGGGGCAGAGATGTCCTTAGGTCAAGGGCTACCTGCCCCTGGTAAGACAACATCCAAAATGGTGTTGAGGCCGCTAAGAAACTTAGGTTTAAACAATTTAACCATCATCCCTTTCACCATTCCTGTCGCCACCCCTACATCCAAGATTTAAGCCAAAAAATGAGAGGAGACATGGGTGTCTACTCGATAGAATTCCCCAGCTAGCAGGAAGTCTCTTCCTAGAATGATTTTCACAATCAGAAGAAGGAGACCCTCATGGCGCTGTAAAATTTGTTTCAACCTTTGGTTTGAAACAGCTCCCTTGAAGGCCATCTGATGGACGGAGCTTTCCAACTGTAAAGGAGTCACCAACCCTAAGTTGATCAAGCCAACGACAGAGATTCTCGCAATAAAACTAGATCCCTCTGTCATTTTCACCACAATGCTGCCTTTGACTAAGGGAATACAATCCACTCAGGGGAGGAATTATGAAAATATTAAAGCCAGCGAAGAACTTGTAGAGGTTTCCCTGACCGAAACCCTGCAAATCCATAATTCCTTTGACAGCTGGAGAATGAGAAATAAACCATCGATCAGGTTGGAGCGTGTGGGAGCTCATTAAAGAGGAAGGTGAGAGAAACCGCATAACTCCCAATTATTATTTGAAGCCTTATGAAAATGACCAAGGTTGCCAAAGGTCCAATCTGTGAATTTGACCCTTCCATGATTACATGGAAAAGGGTGCCCACCCAACCACCCAAATGATATATATATTATTATATATATTATATTACAATATAATATAATATGATATTATATAATATAATATGATATTATATTATAATTTATAATATATATATATATATATATTATAATATAATATATATATTATAATTTAATTTAATATTATATAATATAAATATTATATTATATTATAATATAATATTATATATTATAATATATATTATATTATATCATAAAATAATAATATTATATATAATATCATTTTATAATATTTTTTTAACTTACATATAGTTTACTAATATATATAATAAAAAGGGGAGTACAATGGGTGGACAAGGAGGCTGTTGGAATGCGCCGGACAACTGAGAGGGGGGGTGAATTAGTTGTCTCAAAAACTTAACCACTTCTACACTTGAACATTAATCACTTGTCCACATTTATTATGATTAAACAATGAATGCATGAAATCAGAAACTTAAACACAGACGCAACATTAAACACAAGAGACTAGATTTTTATGTGGAAAACACCAAGGTGGGGAAAAACCACGAAGAGGGTTAGCTCTCAAAATATATTGCAATCTTTGAAAAATGATGTTTAGGCTTGGTCACTCCATGGGCCTAGAACATACTAGCTCATTGCCATGAAGTACAGCTAGGTTTAGTAGGCTCACTGCCTCAACCCTAAACCTAGAAAGATTACAATAAGGGCTATTAAACCCTATTGGCAGCTCACTGCCAAGATCATCATCTTCTTCATGTCTGACATTAATAAATTGAAGTACAATAGTTCCTCTGCTCTGCTCTGCCTTTCCACTTTTTTCTTTTTCTTCCCATCTTCACACAAGGACACTTTTTCCATGACTCAATTACAAGTATTTATACACTTCATCAACCTTGGAATGATCATCAAGGTTGGTACTACAATCATCAACCATTGGAACAATATCTAAGGTTGGCATTACAAACATTTACAAAATAGGTCTTGACCTAATACAAAATTATGCTAAGGAATTGTAGTATAGATGTATGTGGATCATGTCATGCCTTAGATGGGACTTAAATACAATCTTCCATGCCACAACACGCTTCCATAATCTTCAAGGGACCTCCGCAATTACTGGAATTAACCAAGTCGACTAAGACTGGTCACACGGTACGTTATTTGGGAATAATCTTCAAACACAATCTCAAGTCCTTAATGCAGACCAATGTAAAGGTAGGAACATGATCAAGAGGTATCCATAAGCACATAGAAATCACCAGGAGAAACCACACAAACCCAAACCACTTTATTCATGAGATTCTTCACACTGGAGCACATGAACTTCATTGTCTTCGACTGTCATAAAAGAAAGATAGCTTGCAGACCACCAAAACATGAACCACTAGAATTGTAGGCACTTATCATCATCCTAGACTTCCCTCTAGAACCATAGAGAAAAACACTTTAATGCAGAGGAATGCGGAGCAAAATACTTTCTCTCAGGCACCAGTGAATAATTAGAAAATGCAAGTTTTACTCTGGTGAATGTAACTCACTCAAATCTTCATACTAGAGGCTTAGACTCAAGATTTAGCATCTTCAACCATGCTTCTAAATAACTTCCAATCCGCAAACCAAGATCTTCAGTTAGCAAGAAATGCGGAGCAATCTTCTGGACTATTCTTCAGTATGCAACTCACTGTCTTCACTGTGATTCACTGTTTACTTTCTGATTCTTCTGGAGAGGCTAATTTTCTCAATATCCTCAACATATAGAGCTTCTAAACAAATAAAAAAATAGGATACAATTGACACCAAGGAGAACAAAGATATGTTGAGATCAATGACAACACCGATTAGGCACATACTTGCAACAGAGGCCACATCAAAATACAACTATATCATATGTCCACCTTAATATCCTGCAAGTTAGAGCTATACAATATACATTGTCATCTATATCAATTAATATTCACACTATTAAAGCTAAAAGAGCCATTTTTCGTTGTCCTCTATTCCTATATATCCTTTATGTTTTCCTTTTATCCTCTGCCTGATCCATCTGGACACTCTGTGTGGGGTTCATCTCAGCTAACTAGTTTTGAACTTCCTTTATTCCAAGTCTTTCACTGTCACCTAAGGGATCTTGTGCTATGCTGATGTCCAGTCTTGGAAACTTTCAGATTACATCACAGACTTCCTCCTCTATCTGGTCTGTAACTTTTATCTCCTATGCCACATACTCTTCATGAACACTACCAGGCCTATGGCCGAAACTGCTCTGCTCACTTGTGGAATCTCCTTGGAGTTGATATTTTTCTACTCTGTACTCATGAGGCCAAAATTCAGCCTCATTAATGTTTACCCTATAGACCATACTTGAACCCTCATCCCACATCTACATGAATCTCTCAGTTGGGATCTTCAAAACTGTAGTGGTATGTTCACAAATCAACCGAATTATGAGTCCAATGAAGGACCTAGTAAACAATCTTTCTCTGCCTTAGAACAAGTTCTCATTTCTTTCCATCCACAAAGCCCATAAAATCTCAATAGTAGATAAAAGCCAAAACAAACTTTCATTTTTGTTCACATTTGTACTAAAACCACATAGTATATCAACTTTAGAAACATGCATATTTGACAACTTGCCTTTCAAAGACTTTAAGAACACAAACCAAATAGCTTTTGCAAATAGACAGTCAAAGAAAATATGCTCACTATTTTCATGACCTTTATAATATAGACATATGCTATCTTTACCTACATCCAGCCTGTCAAGAAGCAACAACCACCTAAAATAACATTTTTTTGGCTCTAGAACATTGGACCAAACATTAGGCAGAGCTTTGGACAAAACTTTGGGATCTAGGCTAACATTCCATCCCTGAATGATGTGTGCAAAAATTTTAGGTTTTTCTATTACCATCTTATAGAGCCTTTTTAGAGTCATTTGCTATATTCAAATCCATCTTTCCATCTAATCTACCTCCAATCTTTTAATATTAATATTGTCCCTTGATTAAGTACACTCTGTATAGCTTTAGAAAGGATAGTATATGTCCTCCTTTGAGATTCAACAAGATTATATTCAGTTTTTAATGCTATTATCTGAAATGATGTCTCTAAAGGAGTTAATTCCTTGTTTATGCCATTTCTTTGAAGATCAACCTTGTAATAAGGCCAAAGCCTTACCATTAACTTTCAAATTCTACCAGATAGATCTGGTCTGAACTATCTCATTTTTATTAAGATCAATAACTTCTTTATTGTCTAGGAAGGGCTTAACTGATTCCCAAACTTTCCAAATTGACCCAAGTTCAACTGACCCTACAGGTTTGACACTGAAATCCCCAAGAACCATATCCTAAAGACTCAAGTCTAACCAATCCTTAGCCCTCTTGGGCATTGAATTCCTTAAGTTATTTGTAATCAAGATTTTCCAAGGCTCGAAACTCTCAATAGCCCTAACAATCTACTTTATAACCAAGGTGGCACCCTAGACCTTTAGGTCTTTCAGTCCCAAGCCCCCCAAATCTTTACTTAAACATCACCAATCCCAAGAGACTTTATTCTTCTTTTTGTTACCTTTCCCATCTGACCATAGAAAGTCTCTGATCTTCTTATGAATTATGTTCACCTAATAGCTGGCAAAAAACTAAGAAGAGGCATAATAAATGGAGTAAGAGGATAATACCTTTTGGCAAACCTGGAGTCTACCAGCCAAGGACAAGTACTATCTATTCCACATGTAGACACCCAAAAATGTCCATCTCTTGCAACATTACATCTTTTAGGCATCTTGTAGCATGTTTTGCCCTAAGCACCCATATCATCACCTAATTTGGCACTTCCTTTGATAAATTAAATAAATCTAACATTTATTTAATTTATCCCATCCCTTCACCATCCCTTCACATTACTAAATAAATAAATTTTATTTATTTATTTAATCCTCTTTCCTCTTGAATTAAATAAAATAAATCTTTTGTTTTATTTTAATTTATCACTCTCACACTCCTCATAATTTAAATAATATTAAATTATTTAAATTATTAAGCCCACCTTCCATTTCCATATCTCAAGATGACTCAAATCATCTCTCAAGTTAACTTATCTCACCTTCCATTTCTTCTCTCTTGTTGCACAATCAACTTTCTAATTTCACTACCGCTCACAAAATGGAAGTTTTATCCCTCCATCCTCTCATCTTTGTCTATAAATTAGCTCACAACCAAGCCATTTGGGTGGATGAGCTTTTAAGTACCATTACTCTGTCGAAATTCCTCTATCCCTCACATCCATCATCTTTCATCTATCTATTTTCTGCTATCCAATCTCACTCTAATCGTTATGCTACGTATTTGAGCAATCAACATCCAATCATTCGAGCAAATCAAACATGCATGCATCAATCTTTCAAGGTATCTGTGGTATTCAGAGGGTTTGGTCTAAGGTATTGCATGTCATTTGTTTGATCTTTCTTTTGTCCAAATTTTTCGGTTACATTTTTGGCACACCTAGTGGGACTCACTTCTCCTGATCAAATCTTACATTTTTGCAAGTTTTCGTTGTAAAAATTTATGTTTTTCTAACCCCTGTTGTCAATTTTTGCAAGGATCTATCACAGGTGATCTTCGAGGCTCAAACCAACTATGCGATTGTGTTTGGGAGGTTGATTCCATGCTTTTTGACTATAAACTTGCATATATTTCGTCACTGTAATTTTTTTGTAAAAATTTGAATTTCTTTTATTGGCATCCATACTATACAGATCTGTATAGCTGGGATCTACCATAGGGATTTGTGTAAGTGTTGAATGCTTTAGGGTTGATATATTGAGTGATTTGTAGTTTTCTGTCATGTTTTTCCTTACTGGTTCCAGTGTTGCTCTTTGTCAACTCATCGTGTATTCATACATCCTCTGTCAATCAAACCCTTATCCCTCCGATCCATTGTTTTAACACTCTCCCTAGGCCAACTGTATTTAAATCTTAGCTCTTCATCGACCAGTACCTAAAACACTCAACTCTACATACACCCTTACTGATCAGCCTTCATGCTTATCCCATCCATTGTCGAAGCCTTCAATAGAGAATCTTTAGTCAGGAATCTTAAGAACCCGTCGACCACTTCTCTCTCTCCACTCCACCACCACTACTTAGCTCTCATGTCGACTAATCCCTAAACAAACCACTAGTTGAGGATTTAAAGCCATCAAAGTTAAGGACTTAAGCCTACTTGACCCTGCATAAGGTCTTAAAACCACCACTCATAAAAAATAGTTGCTATCCCTTATTCACATCGACCATGCGTCTAATAAAATCCTCGGTCTTCCCCGTCAACTATCTTAAACCCTCTCTAGTTGGTCTCACGTAAACCCTAAGGTTGGCATTCATTTCCTACATTCAGCCCTTTGGTCGGCCTTCAGACTGCGACATTCAGCCTTTCGACTTGGTATTTTAATGTATGCCTTTTGATTTTTGACCTTAAGCATTTAGGGTTTTAACACATAGCATCATGATTTAAGCTTTGGGTTTTGGGGATTTGAATCTTAACTCTTTATCAAAGGGGGTGGGACCCATTCCGGATTTCAATGCAAAGTTGTAACCAAACATAAACAGCACGTGCCATCCAAAAACTCAGCAGCAAACCCTCAAGAGTCAACAAGTCAAATAAGAGTCAACCAAGTCAACCTGTCTTCTTCAAACATGCCAAAGGAGGCATTTTTTTTCTTTTTAGCATAACTTGGTCATACGGGCTCCAAATTGCACAAACAAACACTTGTTGGAAAGGTGACTTCACGAAATTTGTAGTCCAATCAACATGTTTAGGTAATTCTACCATTTCATTAGGTAATTTCTCTTTCAAACTTCAACTACTTTTAAAACTTCAAACGAGTATAACTTGAGCAAAATTGATCCTTTTTCAACGATTTTTTTAAAAAAGTGCATAGAATTTTGTGTACTTTCTATTTGTGAAATCTATTTTGCTGTATTAGGTCATTTATCATTGATTTTTAACAGATCACATCTTTTTTACCTAACCCCCTTTTAGCTTGCAAGTTTGGTTTTCTTCTTGTCTTGGTGATTTTCAAGGGCATCTAAGGAGTTGGAACAATAGGGGCATCAACATACATAGAAAATTTAAGGACAACAAACAATCAGGTGAAATCAGTCCATATCTCATCTCTAAACATTGCTTGCCTTCACACTTCGATTTGGGCTTAAAATCAATCTTGTTTGCTATCACATCATTGAAATTGGGCTAAAACAAACAACTATCTTCCTACACATTTGGCTTTGGGATCTTAAAACAAACAAGTGTCTGCATTGTCTTCTTATCACACATTTCATTTCTAAGGGTTAATTAACAACTGCGATTTGTCAAACCCTATCTAGGAGGCATGCTAGGGGATTTCATCACCCCTAGGGACGACCTCAACCATGTGTTCTGGTGGGGTATATCAAAGGGAGGAGAGCAAAAGCTGTACCTCAATCTAGCTACGTAGTCATTGGGACAACCTTGTGGCCCCAGGTGATTCCAAACACAAGGTGAAGTGGTATTCTCTTACGCTTATGCCACATCCCTTCAATAGGCTAGTGTTAACATATTTGGGCCCATCGTACCTTGTGCATATCAGGGACACCCTTAGTTAACCCTTGTGCAGCCTAGCTTAAGACTTATTGGCCATATCCTACCTGATTAATCATTAGGGCTTGTTGTTGTGTTTCCAAGTGTTTTTTTATTCATAACATTTAATCTTGAAAGGAAATTCAAACATTGTGCTTGGCATGTGTGTTTATCCTTTTACATTGTGTTTGATATCCCCCAAGTCAAGCTACCAATCTTTCCCTATCATCTAAGCAATCACATCCTAATAAAATACTTGACACCATGTCAACATTAGAAGACCTAGGACAAGATCTTGTTCTCATACTTCACCAAGTTCAAACAAGCCAATCACCTCTAAGCCAACAAATGATTCAAAAGGTCCGTGGTATGATTCAACAACTTCAACTTCAAGCAAGCTAGTCCCTGCATATGCAACACTTCTTGACACAAATCCAACACCTCTTGGCCACTTGTAAAATCCAACAAGCACATCATCAATCAATGCTAAATCAATCCTATGTGCCACCTATCCCATCATGTCAACCTTATCCATCCACATATCACATCAATTCTTCATCAACCTATCACACGTCTTCCAATTTCAACCCTTATCCATCTTAATCCACCTACCAACAACCATTATCTTATGTGATCCCTCATCCAACACAACATCAACACCTTCAATCAAAACAACATCAACAACATCAACCCATTCAGGAATTCCAACATCAAAACATTCAACAACAAATCATACCACAACAAGCCCAACCTCATCACATTCTATCTCAATCTCATGTATCATCTAACCTATCTACACACCATATCAACCCATCCAATTCCTCCTTCCAACTTTCCAACACACCATCAAACCCATCTACAAGACAAACAAGTGCCCTCACAAGAGGTACATGCAAGCCCAAATAGCCCCTTGTACATAAATCAAGTGTCCTTAAGTCCACTTGTAGAGTAAGATCTAATATCTTTTGATGAGGGAGATACCTATGTGTCACCTAATCTTACTCCAAGTGACCCCTTGTATATAAATCAAGTGTCCTTAAGTCAATCTTTGGAGCAAGATTTGATATCCTTTGATGAGGGTGATACCAACCTAGCCAATGCATCCTGTGAGTCACCTCCACCATCCAATCACATGCCAACACATGAGCCTACTAGTCCTATCTCAGAATCACCATGTGATCCTAATCCTGATCCATCTAATCCTCCTAGCTCTACATCTAATCCAAATCCTAATCCATCCAATCCCATTGTCCCTCTATCCAATCCAAATCCCAATTCATCCAATCTAATTATCCCTCAACCTTATCATGATCATAAGCCTACAACACTATCCACCCTTATCATCTATCCCCTATATTGTCCATTCACACATACCCTAATGAAGGATGTGATCCATTTGCTACTAGCTAGGAACAACTTATCCTCATGTCAAACACCTATCTTAGCACCTAGCAACGAGCCTTCAAATGCCATGCTTAGCCCTCCAACCCCATCATGTGACCGACAAGCCATTGAGCCAATTGAAGAGCCTCCTATCATGAGCCTAAGTCAAAGTTCATCATACTCTCTTATGGATGGATATCAAGAACCCATCAAACTTATCCAAGAGGCTCCTACATCCACTCCCATAAAACCCCAACAGTTATATCAAGAGCCTAATCCCAAGCATGTGGAAATATCGAGCCTTCATTCAAATCAAGATCAAATACTTTCCATGCTACCCATCCATAACATTTACCTTTTCCATGATTAAGATGATATCACCTATAAAGAAGCTATCCATGAGCACGTTGATCTTATCCATAAACCCATACCCATCCATGAGCAAGATATCAAATTACTCCAATCCATCATCCATCTAGCCCTATCCATAATCTACAAACATCTGTTTCCCTTTATGAGACACATGCCTCCCAAGTGAACATAAAAGATCAAACAAATATCTTAGATCTTAATGAACATAATGATAATCAAGATCCTAATGATCCTCCATCATCCACTATCGATCTCACTTCAGATTCCCCATCATATCCACTTGATCTTACCACCTTCATCCATGAGTGTTCCTCCTTAGAACACCAACAACCTTTATCCACTTCACCTTCTCCATCCAATAAGGAACTCATGTCTAGTGTTCCATCTACACATTGTCCCATTGTCTATCGCATGCTTCAAAACATGAACTACCAAGGTAAAGGCCTAGGCCTTCTTGAACAAGGTGTTTTGGAGCCAATCCATGTCAAAGTCCCTTCATGCTCACATGGCCTTGGATACACACCCCAAGGACAGCAATCTAAAGATGTTGGTACTTCCTCCATGCCATCTAAATCCACCACTTTCCATCGCAAACCCTATCATATTCCTAAGACATACATTTCCATTCCACCTCCATCATCCTACAAATGTCAAAAGCAAGTGACAGTACACCTTCCACCATCTAATTTACCTCCATTCCTTCCAACTCCTAACATCCCTCCATCAAGTCTACCTCCATTGCTCCCGGCACCTAGTATCCCCATTATCTAATCCCCTTATCCATTTACCCATAAATCTTCTAAAAATCCTAATTGTGACCAATAAATGCACACATTAGGTAAACATAAAGATTCCACCCATCCCATGGGATTCAAAAGCAAAAATTTGGATGCCTCTACCTATAAAGTCAAAAATCCTAATGCCTTAGGGTACAAATACAAAGAATCAAAGCAAAATCTATCCAAAAAGTTATCTAAACCCATACCTTCACAAGAAAAGGTCAAAACTAAAATGGTTTGGGTCCCTAAGCAAAAAGAAAGCAAATCAAATGAAACATCCACCTCTCAAGAATCCCAACCATCTTCTTCCATCCAAAAATCCCACTCCATTGAAAAGTTTCAAATTCCTAAATCCCACATGCAAAACAAAAAGTAGAAAAATACTAAGTCTATATGGGTACCTAAAGCACTTCATCGCCCATCTCCTAAGTGAACAACACCATTGCTTCCTACACCACCATCCCATCAAAATATTCAATGTTTATCATGGTGTGTGCAACCATTGGTCATAATTCCATCCTCGCATCCATCCATCTCCCCATCCTTCAACTATTATCCTACATATCTTACCCATCACTTCCCTATGGTCCATGCTTTTGCATAAGGCCTCCATTCATGAGTCCACATCATAATCTACTATTTCCCTCCATAATCCATATTCAAATCCACCATCTACCTAATCCATCTTTCATGCAATCCCCTACCAACATCTATGAGCACACTTGACATGGTCCATGCGACAACATCCATCTAGTGGGACTGTCACCTTCCATGCTGCTAGACATTTGAGTCCTTCCTACCCATATCCACCTATCCAATCCAAAAAAAAAGAAAAAAAAAGTAAAGAGAAATCCCTTTGTCCAATGGTGAAAACCTGGTAAACATGCGCCTTGGATAAGTACCATGATGAAAACTTGGCAAACAAGTGTCATGTGTAAATTGATCTTCTATGTCACCTACACTTGGGGGGCACCTTGTTTCATCCACACTATCTATCCTATCATATCACTTTATATCATTTTCCACCATATCCTACCTACCATCTTTAGCCATCATACATACCTATCATATTCAGTCCACTTATCCACCTTTCCTCCTTTTGATCTTAATGAAGACATAGGGGCAAAAATGTTGAAACATGCCTTAGATATCTCTTGATATACCTCATCCTTTCCATCCAATCCTATCACTATCCTATTGTCATAAGCTTTGTCATGCAAAATCCTAAGTATTGCACCTAGAATGGGGCATGTTAGTCATATGTGATAGCCTTTGGAGCTCACATCCTTGCTCTCTTACGCATACATCTATTCCATCCTTTATCATCCACCCTTTTATCCATCCAATCCCACCTACCTCCTTGCACCTAGACTTGGTTTCCCCTTGTCATTGGTATCTAGCACAATAAGTTACACAAATTGTAAATCCATTGACATCCCAAAATATTTTCAAAATCCAAAAACATCATAAAAAGTCCTAAAAAAAATACAAAAAAATCATAAAAAGTCCCCAAAAAAATACAAAAAATTATAAAAAGTCCTGAAAAAAATACCAAAAAATCATAAAAAGTCCTGAAAAAATATAAAAACATCATAAAAAGTCCTGAAAAGACAAAAAAAATCAAATATCCAACAAAAATACAAGCAATAAAATCAAATCAATCTCATAAATTCTTCTAATCAATCAAATCACTCACTTCACCCAATCATCCTTATCAAATCAATCACATCAATCCAATTCAATCAATCAAACCACTCAAATCACTTCTTCACATCAATTCATTAAAACAAATCCAATCACATCATCAAATCAAATCCAATTATCACTGCATCAAATCACATTAATCCTATTCATCTCTCATCCCCCATCATCACCATCTCATAATGCATTAGAACTACATATTATCTCTATTGGTAATTGCCTTGATCCCGTGGGCACGGGTATGTAGGCAGTTTGAAGTATGAAGGAAATACCCAGATTTAGGCACAAGGTGATACTCCTCTTTCATCTTCCACCCTTCTTTAGATCATCATCATCTTCATTTGTCTCACTTTATCTTCTATCATCTATCTCCTACATCATCAATAAACACCTAATTCCTCAAATCAAACAATCACAATCAAATAATCATCATCAATCTTTCAAATCACTTCTTCTAATCAATTCTTCATTCATTCATATCAATCGATTTCATTCAAATCAAATCTTTAGTCACTTCTTCTTTATCCAACCATCCATCCAATAATCTGAATGCAAGTCATCCTTTATCCATACCAATCAAGTCAATCAAGCTTGTCAAATTATTGAATCACATCAACGGTCTTGATCCTAATCTTGTCATAAAACAAATTAATAATCAATCATCAATCATCCTTGTGTTGATCTAGGGATATATCATTCTCCGCCATGACAACACTATCATCATCTATCAATCAATCAATTAATCATTGGTTTACAGCTTAACAGGGGCAATACCTTGTTTGTTTTTGAATCATTTGTGCACGCTTTCTTGCTTGCTTGTGTGCGTTATCTTTGTATCTTGCATTTGCATCAAATCCAACCCAGCTAATATTCATATCTTGTACTAAGACAAGGTTGTATTATGCTGGGGCACGAGACACATCATCACCTTGGTCCTCATACCCTGGTGCATAACGTCTAGTGCTATATCAAACATATGATTGTTCACTTCCATTGCAACATATAATGTATCTTTCATCTCTTTCATCCACTTCTTATCTTGAATCATTCATCTTATCCCTCCTTATCATTTATTTTCATTTAGAGAGCATACCCATGTTCTTCTAACCCACCTATCCTCTCAAAGGGGTATCCTCATCCTATCTTTCCATCATCATCTATTTTCTCTACCCATACCTTAGCTTCTTTGAAATGATATTACTCGACACAAATCTCATCATCTCGAACATCATCTCAAAGAGGGGCAAAATGTAGACACCCAAAAATGTCCATCTCTTACAACATTACATCTTTTAGGCATCTTGTAGCATGTTTTGCCCTAAGCACCCATATCATCACCTAATTTGGCACTTCCTCTGATAAATTAAATAAATCTAACATTTATTTAATTTATCCCATCCTTTCACATTATTAAATAAATAAATTTTATTTATTTATTTAATAATCTTTCCTCTTGAATTAAATAAAATAAACCTTTTATTTTATTTTAATTTATCACTCTCACATTCCTTATAATTTAAATAATATTAAATTATTTAAATTATTAAGCCCACCTTCCATTTCCATATCTCAAAATGACTCAAATCATCTCTCAAGTTAGCTTATCTCACCTTCCATTTCTTCTCTCTTGTTGCATGATCAACTTTCTAATTCCACTACCACTCACAAAATGGAAGTTTTATCCCTCCATCCTCTCATCTTTGTCTATAAATTAGCCCACAACCAAGCCATTTGGATGGATGAGCTTTTAAGTACCGCTACTCTATCGAAATTCCTCTAGCCCTCGTATCCATCATCTTTCATCTATCTATTTTCTGCTATCCAATCTCAATCCAATCGTTATGCTATGTATTTGAGCAATCAATATCTAATCATTCAATAAAATCAAACATGCATGCATCAATCTTTCAAGGTATCTAAGGTATTTGGAGGGTTTGGTCTAAGGTATTGCATGTCATTTGTTTTATCTTTCTTTTGTCCAAATTTTTTAGTTACACCACATACTAATCTTCTTGTTGATCTTTCTAAATATCCAATCCCACATCTCTCTCAACGATGGACTGACAGAAAATGGAATACCTAAGAATCTCACCAACTTAGAGGAGTCTCCCGATTGCCACTTGGCCTCATCAAGACACAAGGGAGGAGCAACATCCCAGCCAAGTAGAGAGTATTTGGAATGTGATATTTTAGCACCTATCGCTTTGCAGAACAAGGAAAGCCTTTCCTCCATGTTAGAGAAATGTTTTTCTTCAAGGGTCAAAAATAGTACAGTATCGTCTGCAAAATGAACATTTAAAAGTGATTCATTGTTTGGTAGAGTTACTCATTTCAAGGCGCCACCAATTTGGTCTGTCCTTAGAAAATAATACAAGGCTTTAGAGGCTATTACAAAAAGTGTTGGAGCCAAAGGGAAACCTTGTCTAATAGATCTTTCAAGGATAAAAGGGCCTGAAAGTGAACCATTAATATCTAACTGAACAGTAGCATCCCTGAACAACGGTTTTACCATATTACAATAGTAATCTGGGAATCCCAAAGATTCAAGCATCATTATCACAAATGACCACTCAATTCTATCATATGCCTTTTCAAAGTCAATTAGCAAGATTTCTGCATTTTGTCCAGTCCTTTTAGCCCAATCCAATTCTTCCCATCTTGTAACAAGGTTCTCTAGGATATACCTCCCTTTTATATGTGGGGTTAATAATGGCTGAGAGGATATCTACAAGCCTAATAGATAGCACTTTAGCTATAATATATAAGAGACATTTAACAGTGTTATCGACCTCTAATTTCTAATATTAATTTTGTCTCCCTCTTTAGGCAACAATTTGATGACACCTCTATTGATTTCTTGACCTAGAGATCCTTTTTCAATGGCTTCTTGATAGACTTCCAGCAAGTCCTTTGCTATCAAGTTCTCATTGCACTTGTAGAATTCTACTGGTATTCCATCCACACGTGGAGATTTACCATTCTCCATTTCACTGATAGCTTTTATTATTTCATCTTTAGATATTTTATTCTCTAGTTTGCTCTTCACATCCTCTGTAATAATTTTGGGGTAGATTTTCCTACACAGAATCTAATCTTGCTTGCATTCCTCTAAACCATCTTCAGCTGAAAATAATTCCTAGTAGGACCTAAACACCTCTTTCATATCTTCATTTTCCTTGTAACATGTATTGTTTTCAACAATGGGACCTATAGACACAAAAAATTGACTTGCTCCACAAACCAATTTCCCATATCTCTACACCACCAATTATCCCTCCTATTTATTAAATAAATTCATTTTATTTAATTAATTTAT
This sequence comes from Cunninghamia lanceolata, assembly GCA_027924645.1. Lineage (NCBI taxonomy): Eukaryota > Viridiplantae > Streptophyta > Pinopsida > Cupressales > Cupressaceae > Cunninghamia > Cunninghamia lanceolata. The sequence goes on from BSBN01000128.1 coordinate 33,991, forward strand.
CCCTAATCATCTACCTGTAACCATTTATCCATCCTTTGTGATCAATTAATTTATTTAATTTATCACTATACCTTACAACACTATCCGTCATTAACTAAATAAATATTCTCAATATTTATTTATTTAATTTGTCCATCTCCCTAATCCTTATTAATTGGATTAATCATACTTATTTGATTAATCTACCCTACTAATCAACCTAAACCTAGCCTAGTTGATTAAATAGCAATTATTTAATTAGCTACCCTAGCCTACCTATCCCCTAGACCTAAATTAATTAAATAAACCCTTATTTAATTAATTTTAACCTCTCATTAGCCCACTCACTAATTTCCTCAAGCCACATTAATTAAGCTAATCCTCTTGATTAGCTTTGTCAAATCTTGCTTAACCCAGTCTCCCACACACCTTTGAATAAAAATCAATTTTTTATTCAAAAGGTCACATCTTCCTTACATGTGTAAGAACTCATAAATGTACATGTGTCCATCAACCTTCACACTTCCACATAAACTTGAATTTTTAATTCAACACTCCCCCATGAAATAAATATTTAATTCATTCACTTGTCACATCCATCTCTTCCCAAAAACTTGTCACATCCAACTCTTCCCAAGAATGAATTTTTGATTCATTTTAATTCTCATCACCCTTCCCCATGTGAATTTAAAATTCACCAATAATGGGAACCATCCAATATTATTGACCAAATCTCAGCCTTTGATCTCCCTTATCCAACCCTTTTGTGACACTTGTCACAAGACTACAACTCCAATCCAAGCCCTAATCCTCAAGTATTCCTAGCCATTGATCTAAAATTTCAATCCTCATCCTCCATCCTTTTACCAAAAATCTATAAATAGAGGAATCACCCAAGCCATTTAGATAACTTCTTCATCCTATCATCACTATGCCAAAATTTCTATCATCTCCTCTCATCATACCCTTACGATGCCAAAATCATTCCTCATCTCCATAGCCAAACCATCTCTCATGCAACCGTCATCTTGTGTTGAAGAACAAGGAGCAATCCACATTCACACTACATTCAACATTGGGTAAAGCTAAGGAGTTTGGGTGAGACTCCTTCCACCTTATCAAGGAGAAAGAAGATTCCAAGGTGTAACTGGTTTGTTTTATGCATTTCATTTGTATTTTCTAACCTTGTAGTTTTCCTTGCTCTCATTTGGCACACCCGGTGGGATCCCATGGTCCCTATCTAATCTTGTTTTCTTGAGTTTTTGCAAGAAAAACACATTTTGTAGGGTTCTAGCGCTAAAACCTCTTAGTTTGGTGCCATATTCTCGCAGATTGGTGTCATCTCTATGATTTGTGGCACCATCTACTTCTGTTTTGGCGCCACCTCTCTCTCTACGACATCATATTAAATATTTGTGCTTAAAAGTTGTTTGTAATGGCTTTTTAGAGGTTTTTGGTGGATTTTTAGCTTTTCTCCTCTCTATTTTTATCAGATTAACACATAAACAAGGGGTTATAATGTCAAAATTTATCTAGGAATGCATGTTTTTGAAGCACTATCACATTTTAGCACCATATTCAAATAGTTTGATGCCATCCTCTAGTTCAGCACTATTTGATTCAAGAGACAGAAGGTAACACAAGAGAAAACTATAGTTCTGGCACCTTTTTCCAATCATGTGGCGCCATCCTTAGTTTTGGCACCTTTTTCCAAAACTGTGGTGCCATCCTTTGTTTTGACACCTTTTTCAAATCCTGTGGTGCCATCCTGTGGTTTGGCGCTATCCACCCATCCTATGGCACCATCCTCTATTTTGGCACCCTTTCTTTCAAATTTTTAGCATTCATCTTCTTTGGTGCCATTTATCTCTATTTTGGCACTATTTTCGTAACAACTTCTTGGGGTCTGTGCAGGTTTCTAACATATTTTGTAGGGAAAAAAATGCTTGTCAAAGACCAAAATCAAAACTACTATCTTTTGCAGGGTTTTGATAGCTTAGAAACACTTACATTTGGTGCATTAAAATTAACTTTGTTTGCAAACAATTATAGGCACATTTCATTTGGGTTTTAAAAAGAACATAGAATCTTTGTTTGACATGTCTTGTGCACTTGCACATTTGTGTTACCTAAGGGATAGAATCAAAGTATCCTCTCCCCTCGCCTTCAAAAGGAGCTTGGGTGAAGAGAAATGGTTCTACTCTCTTTTTTGTTTTTAGGAGGGGCCTTCCCTTGAGACACATCCGCAAGGAGAACTCATTGGTGACCCCAAGTGGTACTTTCATTTTGTCCACTATACAAAATAGGATAAGGCGAAAGCCAAGTCCAAATCGGTATTAGTGCTTACCATTAAGTGCTAGCTTGAAAGGAAGTTGTACCTTGTGTATATGATACTCCTAGTAGAGCTAGTCAAAACCTTAAGTGGTTTATCAGATGCTCGTAACGTGCTGATCCCTCGAATGTTCCCCCACTACAGACCTTTGTTTTAGTGTCTAAAATCCTTCTATTTGTTGGCATAGGAGGTCAGACCTCTGAATTTGTCCCACATTCTCGCAGCTCAAATTAGAGATAGCAAATTCCTTGAGATCTTCGAGTCTTTAGGAATTTGAAGTTTGGTGTGCCTGAGAAGTGAGTGCCAAGAAAGGGGGAGCCAGTGCCACCAAATTTCTAAGCTATCCACTTTGAGTAAGTGCAACTAGAGAAATCCAAGTGGGAATCTAACAAGTATTATCCTTTCCTCACCTTAGGTTGTACAAGTGCTTGATAAATTTTCACATTTTCACAACAAAACCTTTGGCCATTGTGTTTTCTTGTTTGATTGTTTGTCTACTTGCCAAGATAAATCAAATTCATCCATAAATCCAATAATTTCCAAAACTTCACAATCTTTTAGCACCTTCAGTCCTCTATTTAGCACCATCTGATCATCCTTTAGCACCATTTCCATCTACTCTAGCACCATTTCCATCTGCTCTAGCGCCATTTCCATCCGTTTTAGCGCCATAATCCACTGTTTTAGTACCATCTATCTATCTTTTAGTACCATTTCCCTCTATTTTAGTGCCTTCTGCATCTTTTTTGGTGTCATTTTTCTCCATGTCCAAAAATCAAAATTTCCCATCAAAAACATCAATTTTATAAGCCCATTTTTCAAAAAATTCCCAGTTGGGGGCTATGCCCCCGAACCCTTGTTAGTGGGGGATTGCGTCTATCCCTCTACACCCTCCCTCACATCAAGCTGGGTTTTCCTCCCAACACCGCTAAATCACCCCCTCCATTTATCAAATCCCATCATTTGAGCTTAATTAATCCCCATTTTTAGCTTAATCCCATATTATCCTCCTAATCACTCATCCTATCATACCTCTTTCATCTCAACCATCCTAGTCATCCTCATCATCCCTAATCCACTCAAATCAAACATCCCAATCCCTAATCCTTAATCAACAAACCATCCTTTTGTAAATCAAACCTTGGTTAAGGACTTAGTCTCCTTCATCCTCCATCAACCCTTCATCCAAAATCCCAATCACAACCATCAACATCATTATCCAAATCAACCCAATCAAAAATCAAGACCTTAGTTGATCATTACCAACCTTTATCCAAACTTTCTTGAGATCATTAGTCTATCTTAAGTAAGTCATCAAGAGTCAACCCAATTAACTCTCTTGTTTAAGTGTCATTAGTCTACCTTAATCATAGAGAAGCATGAATTATCCATCAAAATAAATCAAATCAAATCATCCTAAGGTCTTGAAATTTGATCCCCAAACATCACAATCATCCATGATCCTCCATCATCTCATATCTCTCCAACAAAATGGATCCTTATGTGGCAATGCAACATTTAAAAAGAATTAAATGTGCCTATGAGGATTTTGATCCTATCACTATGGAGAAATGCAAAAACATCATTAAGGATATACCCTTAGCACACCTCATCATTGGAGAATCCCAAAACCCTACCCCATCTTCATCAAATCAACCTTCGTCATACCAACCTTCATCTTATATATCCACCCCATCAACCTCATATCAACCTTCAACCCCATATCAACTTTCATCATATCAACCTTTACCCTCATATCAATCTTCATCCCCTTATACATCCATGCTATCATACCTATCCAACCAATCAATACCTCCAACTTATCCATCCCCCAACCTTTGTCATGATAACTTTGATCAAGGGAACACCAATCTAGCACACCTCATGGCTAAAATCTAAAGCTTATAGAAACAACCATTTCCCCATGAAGATCCCCATCATCCAACCCCCCCATCACAATATCCCTCCAACCTTATCAACATTAATCCATCAACTTATCCATCTCCCAATCCCTCAACCCCTATCATCCATACACCATCTAATCCACCATCAAACCTTCCAAATCTTAAGCCAAGAGCACCCAACGAATCCTTGAGGGATTTTCTCTGAAGAAAAAGAGAAGATAGGGAGTCCTCCAAATCCAACACCTCTCCAACACCACCATCTAATCCAACACCTATCCTTGAACCCATCCAAGAACCATCATTACTTAATCCCATCACCCACCTATTCAATCCTAATCCTACACCATCAACCCTTATTATCCATCCATTATATTGTTCTTCAAACCATACACTCATGAAGGATGCCATCCATTGGCTATTAGCAAGGAATCAAACACCCTCATGAAATCTAACACCCACCAAACCTATTGAACAATCTCCTATCATAAGTCAAACACCTATCACATCCATCCAAGTACCCAACACATCTATCCAAGTCACTTCCACTCCCATTCCAACACTCGAGCAATGTCTAGAGACAAATCCAAAGCATGTTGAAGCATCAACCCCTATCCTAATCAAGATCTAAGCATCCCATCTAATCCCATCCCCGATCCCCTCTTATACAACCCATTGATCCTACACCATCTTCTAGCACCCCTTTATCATCCCCCATTAATCCTTTACCTCCATCTACCAATCTCATCCCAAATCCATCCTCCTACTCACTTGGAAAAAGCACTTTCATCCATAGTGGCTCCATTGTGGGAGGAGAACAACTTCCATCCACCACCTATCCTTCTCCAAAAAATAATAGACTCACATCTTGTTTCCAAAGAACCAAATATCCCATTGGATGTCACATGCTCCAACATATGAACTATCAAGGCAAAGGCTTAGGCCTTCATGAACAAGGCATCTTGGAGCCCATCCACACCACATTCCATCCATCCTTGCATGGCCTTGGCTATACATCCCAAGGAAAACAATCTAAACATGTTGGTACCACCCACGCATCCCCCAAAATCCATTCATCCAATCCCAAACACGGCGCACCTCATCGCACCTCCAAATCATATGTCGCCATCCCTCCTCCATCATCATATCATTTGCAAAAGCATGTGACCATCCATCTTCCTCCATCAAATTTACCTCCACTACTTCCAACTCCTAACATCCCCATCCTCAAATCCCCTTATCCTCCCATCCTTCCAACTCCTAAAATTAAATCCCCTTTATCCTCCCATCCTCCCAACTCCTAATATCCCTATGCTCAAATCCCCTCATTCATTTATCTATAAATCCACTTTTAACCCCTCCACCCATAAATCCCCTAAAATCCCAAATCAAGACCAACAAAAGCACACGTCATCCAAACTAGAAGCTACCAAAATACCCATGGGATTCAAAAATAAAAATTTGAATGCCTCAACTCATAAAGCACAAAAGCCTAAAGATGTTATCCCTTTTAAGCAAAATAAAAAATCTAAAAGGTTATCAAAGCCCACACCATCAAAAGAAAAATCAAAAACAAAAATGGTGTGGGTCCCTAAACAAAAAGCAGCAAACTCTAATGAGGCATTCACATCCCAATCTACCCCAAAATCCCAAACATCCCACTCCCCATCTAAAAATCCCATTATTCCTAAGTCCATTTGGGTACCTAAAGCCCCAAATTGACCATCCAAAAATCCTCTATCCCGATCCCCATTACTACCCACTCCACATCCAAAATATAAGCTTCCAAATACATCATGGTGTTTGCAACCATTGGTCTTGGTTCCCCTCCACCACATGGCATTCTCACATACCCCCATCTCTCCATCTTTCATCCACTATCCTACATATCTCCCCCATCACATCCCTATGGTCCATGCTTTTGCATAAACATTACATAATCCACATTATAATCCACTATCCACCATCCATCCCATCTTCTCCTATGTACCAACATCCATGCATATAATTATATCTCCAACTACCTTACCACTATCCAACATGGGACCATCTTCTACCTGCTATGGAACAGATGCTAGAGTCCCCATTCCATCAAAAAAGCAAAAAATTAAAAAAATCAAAAAATCAAGAAAATAGTAAAGAGAAAAATCTATCCAATGGTGAAAACCACTCCTCGTGGTGCCTTGGGAAAGTACCATGATGAAATCCCCTTGTGGGCATCATGCATAACCCCTTCTCTATCCATTTTGTATCCCTACACTTGGGGGTAAAATCATACCTTTCCTCCACATCCTTTGCATATCTTACCCATCATCCATCCTTATCCTATCATTTTCCTTATCCACCATCCTCATATCTATCCTATCATTTCCCAAACATCCTATCCATTATATTTTCCTTTTACCATCTCCCTCCTTAGATCTTGATAAAGACAAGGGGCAAAATATCAAAACATGCTTTGGACACTTCTCGGCATATGTCCCTTTCCAAGCATATCCTTCATCCATCTATCTACTACAAAGTCCATCCATCCAAACATAAGTCCATCATGCATGGGGCATATGATTCCTTGCAACCTAGCCCTTGGAGAAAATCCTTATCCCCATCTTCCATCTATCTAACATACATCCCTATCACATGTCCATTCATCCATCATGAATCACCTATTCATCATCTTTCGTCGCCAATCCCCCTATTCAACCCCATCATCATCGCCTCTAGACTTGGTGTTCCCTTGTCATTGGTATCTAGCACTTAGGCTATCCAAATGAAATCCAATGCAATCATCTCATAATAAACCATTCCCTATCCAAAAATTCAAAAATCCAAAAAAATTAGAAAATCTAGAAAATCCACAAAATTAAAATATCCATAAAATCCCAAAAATATTCATCCCAAAATCAACATCGTTCCATCAACATCTCATCACTAATCTAAAAATTCTTATCGCCAATCAATCATCCCACATCATCATCACAAATCAAAACTACATATCATCACCACCCACATCTTAATGTGCCTTGATCTTGTGGATATAGGGTATTTAGGTAGTTTGGAATACGAAGGAAGTATCCAATACTCGAGTACATAAGAGGCACCCATCCAATCCATTTGGATGGTCCCTATTTACTGAGCTTACTAGATCCAAATGCAATATCCCAAGCATCGCATTACCTATCAAAGCAATCATACCTTAACAAAAATCATCAACTATCAAATCAACATCGACCACAACTTGTAACCATCATATCTTGTTCCAATCCAAAAAAATCAACCATTAGAACCATGCCCTAGATATATTGTTCCCATGGTGGGCATGATCCAATAATCCATCGATTCCTACCTTAGGATATATCATTCCTACGATAAGCAGAATCCATCAATCGTCATCCATCTTGGCAAGAGATACAATGGCTATTTGTTTGGTTTGTTGGTCTTTTGGTTATTGATTTTTATCTTTTGTCCTATTCTAAGATCACATGAAAGCTACCTTGATCTCATTATATCATGGTATGTGGAGAAAACATCTAGAATGGGGCATAGTCATTGCTTTTGTATGATGTGCTTGTGGGTTGATTTCATTACTCCAAGCTAGTATTCATATCTCATGGATCGTAGGGTTGGTTCTAACATATTGTTCTCCTTCTACATCTAAGGTTATTCATACCTTTTGCGTGTTAAGGGCTTATGCTATGAGTCCCCTTCCCTCATCTAGACAAGGTTGTACTATATTGGACATGCATGGGATCACCCTCTTGTTTGCATGTCTAGTCCATGCAAATGTTGGATAGACATCATCACCCTGGTCTCCTATACCTTGGTGAAAATATCCACTTTGTTATAACAAACCTAGGATTGCTCTAAATCATTTTTAGCATAATAATCATCCATTTCCACTCCATCTATCATCTAATCATCAATCCATCGTCAATCTTTCATCTCACCCCTTGTCCTCTAACCACTTCAACCAATCCGTTTCATCCATTTCGAGAGCACACTCATGTTCTTGTAACCCACCTGTCCTCTCAAGGGGGCATCACTCTTACCAATCATCCCTAAACCTTTACCCTATTCTTCCAAACCAAAGTCTTTTTCTATCCAATTCAACTCTATATTTTAGATTCTTTTAAATAATGTTACTTAGCCGCAACACCATTTCAAAGAGAGGCAAATGTAGACATCTAAAATTGACTTGCTCCACAAACCAATTTCCCATATCTCTACACCACCAATTATCCCTCCTATTAATTAAATAAATTTATTTTATTTAATTAATTTATCCCTAATCATCTACCCGTAACCATTTATCCATCCTTTGTGATCAATTAATTCATTTAATTTATCATTATACCTTACAACACTATCCCTCATTAATTAAATAAATATTATCAATATTTATTTATTTAACTTGTCCATCTCCCTAATGCTTATCAGTTGGATAAATCATGCTTATTTGATTAATCTACCCTACTAATCAACCTAAACCTAGCCTAGTTGATTAAATAGCAATTATTTAATTAGCTACCCTAGCCTACATATCCCCTAGACCTAAATTAATTAAATAAACCTTTATTTAATTAATTTTAACCTCTCATTAGCCCACTCACTAATTTCCTCCAACCACATTAATTAAGCTAATCCTCTTGATTAGCTTGGTCAAACCTTGCTTAACCCAGTCTCCCACACACCTTTGAATAAAAATCATTTTTTATTCAAAAGGTCACATCTTCCTTACATGTATAAGAACTCATAAATGTATATGTGTCCTTCAACCTTCACACTTCCACATAAACTTGAATTTTTAATTCAACACTCCCCCATGAAATGAATTTTTAATTCATTCTCTTGTCACATCCATCTCTTCCCAAAAACTTGTCACATCCAACTCTTCCCAAGAATGAATTTTTAATTCATTTTAATTCTCATCACCCTTCCCCATGTGTATTTAAAATTCACAAATAATGGGAACCATCCAATATTATTGACCAAATCTTAGCCTTTGATCTCCCTTATCCAACCCTTTTGTGACACTTGTCACAAGACTACACCTCCAATCCAATCCTTAATCCTCAAGTATTCCTAACCATTGATCTAAACTTTCAATCCTCACCCTCCATTCTTTTACCAAAAATCTATAAATAGAGCCCTCACCCAAGCCATTTAGATAAATTCTTCATCCTATCATCACTATGCCAAAGTTTCTTTCATCTCCTCTCATCATACCCTTACCATGCCAAAATCATTCCTCATCTCCATAGCCTAACCATCTCTCATCCAAATCTCTCATCCAACCATCATCTTGTGTTGAAGAACAAGGAGCAATCCACATTCACACTACATTCAACATTGAGTAAAGCTAAGGAGTTTGGGTACGACTCCTTCTACCTTATCAAGGAGAAAGAAGATTCCAAGGTATAAATGGTTTGTTTTATGCATTTCATTTGTATTTTCTAACCTTGTAGTTTTCCTTGCTCTGAGGACCAATATCATCCCTGATATTCTTGGCTTTAAATAAATTAATGAAGTAATTTGAGCCTCTATCTCCCTCTGCTAGCCATTTTAGTCTAGCCCTCACCTTTAGACCCTAATTTCTGATTGTCTGGAACTTTGTAAGCATGTGCTTAGATTCTCCCAGCTCCCTAGCAATCGGTCCATCTTCTGGGTTTTCTTGCATCCTTTTTTCACAGGTTAGAAACTTTGTTTGAAGCAAGCCTTCTTCTTTTCTTCTATCTTTGGCATACTTCTTCCCCACTATCTAAAACATGGCTTTACAATTCTAGATTAAGGCATTCCAATATTGACATTTAGGGGACTTGGAGTATAAGGCTTTAGTGATATTCCTTAGGCTGACATTTCCTTCACAACAGTCTCTATCATGAAGTAGTGAACAATTAAGATTGAAAAAATTATCCTTTTTAGTCCTTGATTTGGTTTGCTGACCTTTCCTCCTGATGCAAGTTTCTATGGGATTGTTGTCAGAAAAGGTAGAGGGGATAACCTCTACACAATTATTGTTTTTTTTACTCAGGAAATAGAAATAATCTTCATTCACATAAAATATGTCTAACCTTGAATATATTCTATTTTTCCCTTCTTGGTTGTTACACCATGTGTACTAAATGCCATTGCTATCAATCTTCTTACCCTCTAAAGGGTCAAACAAATTGGAGGATTTTGTAAATTTGTGCCAAAAAAAGGCTTCATTACCTTTCCATCCCCACTTGAGCCCACCAAGCTTATCTTCTCTGCTCTCTATCATGTTGAAGTCACCGCCCACTATCCAAGGTATATGTTGCAAATTATTATCCATCCATTTCCACATCTCCGCCCTGTCAATATAGTTATTTGGAGCATAAACTGAGCATACCCCAAAAAGAAGATCATTTTTCTCAAAAACCACCCATAAGCATCTATTGCAAGGTGAATGTCCTCTCTTAGTGATCAGCTTAGCCCATTGTCTATCAATAAGCAAGGCCAAACCCCCCCTCCCTTTTTCATGATCATTATAAAAATGTTATGCATCTTTCTAGATGAATCTCAAATTGTTTTCCAGGGTCAAGCCTATGGCCTTCACCTCTTGAAGCATGAGTAGGTCCAATCCTTTCCTCTTGTGACAAAACTCTCTAATTAAGTATTTTCTATCTAGGGACTCTAGCCCTCTTATGTTCCAACTACATCAATTCATAATTCATAGGTTCTAGTGTTTCCATTTTCCTCTTTTTATACATCTTAAAACAATCAGAGACATTCTCACCTTTCTTAACCTCTACTTTAGAATTCCTTTCAACATACTTCCTCTTTTTCTTTTCCTCAGCCTTATTTTGCATTAAGGAAGAGATTAGTCCTTTTAAACTCTATTCATTCCTATCAAGGCTGGTCATACTGTCTTCTACAGGTTTTGAATTGGGATCTTCACTATCAACCCCAGCAAGGTCATTTGCATAGAGTTTTTTTCTAACTATTATTTCCACCTTTTCATTTTTTAAATCTTCTTTACATTCTTTAATTTGTTTCCTTATTTTTTCTAATTCCAGCTGCTGAGCATTTTTCTTCTCCAAAGTTACAGTTTTAGCTTTTTCAACATTTTGAGCCTCAACGCCTACCTCCCTGACCTCATTTTCTCCAGAAGGACACACAAGGTCAGAGTCAAGTGTTGCTTCTACCAGCAAATCAGGGGGAGGAGGAGAGGCATTGCAACCTTTTTCATTAGCTGAATAGGAGACTAGGTCTACACTAGACTCCCTAGCCTTAATCTGAGCGCCCTCATTCCACCCCCTCGAAAGGATGCTCAACAGAGCCCAAAAGATTCTCCCGAGACTCCAACAAAGGGGAGGAGGAGAGAGCATCACCTTCACTAACAATTTCATTCTGATCAAGCTCCCCTAGAAACTCGCCTTCTTCCAAGGTCATTTCACTGATCTTCATAGAAACAATAGAGATATCAATATCTTTCTCTGCACTGACACATATGGCTACATAATCAACCCTATTTCTGATTTCAAAGATTCCTTTTTCTACAGTTTTAGGTGGTATATATTTGGAGGCTGATGAGACTTCCCTGATAGAGGATATACCACCATTCAAGGGAGTTGAGCCAGGACACAAGTCTACAGGAGCCTTACTTCTTTTCGACAGGGTGGGACACACTTTTCTGAGGTGACCGTCACACTTACAAAGAAAGCAAACATTAATGCTGCCTAGACCTTGGATCACACATCTAGTTGGCTTACCCAATCCACCAACTTCTAACCATTCAGGGATGAAAGCTCCTGGTTTCAATGAAATCAAAACTCTTGTGTCTAAGTGAGGTAAGGTGATCCTTTCCTCCTCGACTCTAAGCACTTCTCCCAGGTGACTCAATAATTATGGCAGAAACAACCATAACTGTCCAGGGACATCTTTAACTTCAAACCATCTTAGGATAGAACAAAAAACTATTTCTTCTTTAGAATGACTTAGACTCCATGGGTGGGATTTCAATAGAGACTGCCCAATATTCTAGTATTTCCTTCCCAAGACTTTTAATTGCATTTTGTGGGTTTTTTGAAAGACAACAAATAAGCCTTTTTGTATCATCCTACAAAAAATTATATGAATCTCCATCTTCTTAACCCAAACAATAGCGAACCATCTATCAAAAAAGGTTCTTGATGATAGTTTATCATTATCCAAACAAATTAAAAAAAATTGCTACATTACTAAGCCTTACTTCTTCTTGTTTAATGACAAACAACATTTCATCATTTGGCATCAAAGATAAATCAAGAGAAGAGTCAGATTGCTTACCCACTTTTTTACCTCCTCCTGATTCTTTGCCACCTCCTTCGGTGAAGGATCTCCTGTCGCTTCCACTACCTTGGAGCCCACCAATCACCTTGAAGCACCCATCTTTCGGTGGAGGTGCAGCATCCTCAGAACCCACCACTTCTCTAAATGATTTGCATTCACTAGAATTATCTCTACAAACATTATTGTCATTAACAAATGGTTTCAATCCATCTCCCAAGGCATTAACTCCGATCGCACAACTACTAAACTCCTCACTCCTCCCATCTGACGGAGCCATAAAGGCTCAGTGTGTTGTTGCCCCTCCACAATTAATGCACACACCAACTGAGGGCGACGTTAGCAAGTTACATTTGGGCGGGAATAATCCCACCCAAATATGAAAAAAAAACACTCTCAGACTCAACAATATAAAAAACCTAATGACCCTAAAAAAAGAATCAACAAGTCAAAAATGCCACACCAACCCACTAACAAAAACACCCCAGGCTAGCCTACAAGAGCCAAGGAAGAGCAAGCAATGCAGCCATGAACTAGGACAGGGAAAGCGAGCAAGTTCCAAGAAAAAACAATGGAGGGTTTCAAAAAACCCTAGTTTCTTCTCAGACCCGTTCCTCTTAATATTATTATATTAATATATATAATATTATTATATTATATATTATATTACATCATTATATATAAAATTAATATAATAATATTATATATATTAAATTATATAATATAATAATATTATATATTAATATAATATTATTATAAAATGATATAATATAATTTATAAAATGATTCTCCAAAGCATGTAGCAGAGAATAAGGCAAGTGAAAATGACTCTCATTTAATACACAGGAAATGGATATCCTATATTATATAATAATATAATATTATATAATATAAATATTATATTATATTATATTATAATATTATATAATATAATATATATTATATTATAATATTATATATTAATTATATAATGATATAATATAATATTAATATAATAATATTTTAAAATGACATAATATAATATATAAAATGACTCTCCAAAGCCCGCAACAGGGAATAAGACAAGTGAAAATGACTCATTTAATACACAGGAAACGGATATCTGTTTAGTAATGAATATCCATTTTGGAATGGATATCTGTTTTGAACGAATATCCGTTTCACTTTAGTGCTTGCTATGGCAACATGTACTTTCTACCCTAGCCTTGAAAAAGTCAAAGCAGAATTTCACATTTTTGGGCAAGTAAAAAATGTCTTTTTTTTCAAATCGCCACTTTTTGGACCTCCATGATCCTGCATAGACCCATTTAAAATTGTGAGCAAGTTTTCTATAGTGTTAAAAGTTGAAGATCTAATCCACAAGCTCCACTCATACTTCTACCGAAATCCTAAGTGACTTATGGAATTTCAACAATTTACTAATGAAATAACTTCATGAAACAAGCTTCTTAAGGATGTTGATACTAGATGGATCTCCTTGCATGGATCAACAAAATGAGCTTTTTTAGAATATCAATCCTTGATTGGAGTAATGTACGAACATTGCCACATAGTAGATAGAGCTCCTGACCTCTTATATAGGTTAAGTGACATAGAGACACTCCTAACTTTATCTAGTATTCTTCCCATGCTAGAGGAAATGAACATTCTTGTGAAAAAAGTCCAAGAAAGAACTATGTATATTTCAGAATATATTAAACTACATAAAATGATATGCATGACCCTTGATAATCTATATCTATTAGAGCAGTCATTTATAAGTGCAAAGTTTGTTAGCTGGAACTTGATGACAAATGTGAACAATCCTGCTAATTATTTACAGTTTAATGCAAATAGGGAGTTATGTGTCTCTGTACAGGGATATGAGATACCAATGCACCATTTTACCAAGGTCGGGTGCACTATCAAAGAAGTATCTATTACAAGGGAAGCTTTTGATAACACTGTTAATTCTATACAAGTACTACTTTAAAGGATATTGTGAAATCTCTTTCCTCAGATATTAGAGATCGATTCCCTCACGATGAACTACTTGAAGCCATGTCTATTGTGTATCCTTAATATTGGGTCAACTATCAACCAACCGATTTTTATAACAAGATAAAGACCTTGGTCAATGATTTTTCCAAAAGTTCATAATTCAATGGACAACAAATAGAAGGAATTATAAATAAATCTAAGCTTACATAGAAATCAACCTATTTTGCAACATCAATGATGGAATAGTTTAAACTCATGGAGAGTCCCCACATAGATGGTTTGATAACAAAGTTTTTGGCAACCTTAAGTCAGAGTGAGATATTGTGTGATTCAATATCGAAATATTTCAAACTTGTTGATTTATGTCAAACCATGATATTGAAGTTGGTGGAGGATGAGAGAGTTTTCAATGCATTGGGGTTCTTGAAATCATAGATAAGAAACAAACTTGATAAGAATCTGAAAAATTGCTTGAGGATATATACAACTAGGTATGATATCCGAAGTTTTCCTTTTCAAAGGGCATTCGCAATCTAGAGGTCCATATGTGAAAGAAGAGGGTTTTTCAACACTTCAAACCATACTGACACACATGACAATGAGATAATTAATAACACATGTAGTGGTAGTGAGAAGGTGCACTTAAGAGGACATAAGCACTTGTAGAGGGAGGAAAATGAAGACCAGGATCAAGATGGCTCTCAATCTCAGGGTCAGAGTGAGAAAATGATTTGGAAAATGGAAGAGATTTAGCACTTACTAGGTATTTATTACTTATTTCATATTCCAAACTCCAAACTGTTGTTGATGATATTTTATTTTTCTATCACAGAATAGTGAATCTTGATATACATTTTTCATTTTCCATTTAAAAGTTAATAAATTGACATAGTACTATATTCCAATGTTCCATTTTAGAATCTAAATTTTAAACATTGTTTCCAAATTTGATTTTATTTTAGCATCTAAATTTTACACATTTTCAATTTCCATTTATAAATTAACATATTATTAGTAATTTTATATTATTTTTGTGTGATACTGACAAGTGTTACATGTTGATGTATTCAACTAGAAATGCATACTAACAACACTAACAATAGCATATACAACATTAGTAAATGTTTAATGTGTATCTAGAAAATAAAGTTTTCCTAACTTAAGCAATTAAATATTACAGATAATTTGAACACAATAAATGGAAAAGAGTCTTATATTGATTTTCAAATGAAGGAATACAATGTACATAGAAGTAGTATCAAATTAACAAATCATTCTATCATCTTTTGTAGTATGCTCCACTGTTCATCTGATGGAAGTACAATATGTTGTAACTCATAGTATCTGACTTGTAGATTTGTTAACAATTCATAACTAATTGGTAACTTTAATCTATTAATCAAAGTTGAATTCAAGCTTATCACTGGTTTGATCAAATCCAAAAAGTTTTCCTCATCTAGGTTCTATGGTAACTGGTCCAAATCGAACTTCATATTTGTTGGGATAAGTTGCCATTAACTTGCAATCCTAACCAATTCATGTGTCTCCAAAGTTCTTGGAATGTGTTCCCCAACACATAAGGACTTTGAGAGATTAATTATTGATTAATTATATCCCTTGTCTTATTGTAATTAATTCCTATTTGTTAGGGTCAAACTTGGGTGTCCACTTTTGGGGTGAGGGCCATGAAGACTTTGTTGACTTCTCCTAAGTCTATTTTGAGAGTTTGATAACTCCTAGTAAGTGGGAGTTAAACTTGGGCGTCCCTTTTTGATGGGGACTTATATTTAGATTTGGAGTTGTGCTTTTTTATGTACATGAGTGGATAATGTTGAGACGCCTTGCATGGATATAATGTTGGAGTTAACTAAAGTGTTAGAGATGCATGAATTGGATAATGCTTACATGAGTTCATAAAATCTTGCATGGACTTGCATATTTTTGTATGTCACTTGCATGTACTTGCATATTTTTGCATGTTGTTGCATGTTACTTGCACGTACTTGCATGTTGTTGCATGTTGCTTGCAATGTGCATGTACTTGCATGTTGTTGAATGTTACTTGCATGCGTGCTTGCATGTTGTTGCATGTTAGTTCTATGGACTTGCATGTTCTTACATGTTGTTTCATGTCACTTGGATGTGCTTGCATGTTGTTAAATGTCACTTGCATGTGCTTGCATGTTGTTACATATCAATTATATGATCTTCCATGTTGTTGCATGTCACTTTTGAGAGGTTACTAGTAGAACACTATAACTCTAGAAACTTGTAGGATGGTACATCTCAGTGTTTCAAATAATGGGTATCAGTTGCATGTTGAATCAGGTGTTTGCATGAAACTTGCATGTATAGAACAAGGTAATTTAGAATAACTTTGGGGACATCAATTTTTTATGTTGTTTGCATGAGATTGGTGTGTGTTGATCACTTTAGTTAACAAAAAGAGTTTGGGCAAACTTGGATGCCCAATTTGAGGACTTTCTGTTGTTGCTTTTATTTGGAAATGTATTTGATGTTCTTGTAAAAAATTGGGTACCCACATTCAGAACAGGCAGTTAACATGAAGCTTTGGATTGTTTAACTTCAGTTTTCTCTATTTGGAGTGCTTGGTTTTTGCATGAGGATTTGTTCTCATGTTATCAATTACAATTGATTGTAATTTGAGTTCCAAGCTTTCCAATTAAGAAGATTTTGAATTAAGAAGCTTTTGTATTAATTAAAAAGCCCCATACATTTTCCAGAGAATTGAATTGTGAAAAAGACTTGGAAGAAAAAAGCAAGAAGCTTTTTTGACTTAGAAGAGAAAAGCAAGAAGATTTTTTGAAGTTTCTACAGGTTTGAAGATTAAAGAAGCTTTTGAAGTGCATCAAGGAATCTAAAGATTTTAGTATTGAATGTAATCTTTCACAAGAGATTTAATACAAGCATAAACACCTTTGATGTGGAGTTTTTTCCCTTAGAGGTTTGTCCATGTAAATACTTGTCTTCTTCTTGCAAGCTATTTTCTTCTACTACATTGATTAAATTGGAGAAATACTCTAACATCTAAATTGAAAGTAATTTTCAGATTTGAAAACATTTTAAATCTACATAGTTGCAACTTTACCTTGTTCTCTCTCCCTTTTTCCAACAATATTATCCTCCATCTTCTTTTTGAGAGAAGCCTTTCCAATGTATCACTCTGTATTGTCAGAAGCCCACGGAAAACCAAGCTCTTTCAAGTATTCTACCTTTTTATGCAGCTTTCACAAAAAAATTTCAATCTCATCTAGAATTTCCTATGCTTCATCTAACTTCATACACTTCTGAATGATAGATGATGTCTTTATTGAGGCTTCAATCTGGTTGTCAATTCCTTTGGATGTCAATTCATTGTCACTGATTCTGTAGATTGTCTAAAAAAATTTCTTTGCAGTTTTCTGATTTGAAGTCACCTTTTTGTTTTCCTAATTGTATTGTTTGAACTTCACATTTTGTGCTATCAGAACATCAATCAATTCAAACAATAAAGACAAATCATCGGTCCTCTACATTATTTCCTCCCAAATATTTTGTTTTATATGCCTTATTATTTTTATACAAAATTTAGATACTCTATTTTTGGAAGACTTTATTTCATTTTCTGCACTCCTTAGCTATAGCTATAGTTGTTCAATGGTTTTCCTCTTTTCCTCCATTTTTTGTTCCCATCATGTTGCCTTTTGTGTCTGTTTGTCTAGTTTGCCTTGTAATGTCTTAGCTAAAGCCTTGGCTTCTGTCAGCTTTTGTGGTAATTTTTCTGAATTGGCTCTTTCATTATTAGAATTCTTTATGCTTTCATCTAACCTTTCCTTTAGTTCATTCAGTTCCACCTCTATTTGTTCATTCTCTTTACTTATAGATGTAGAGGCAGATTTTTTTAATTCTTTTCTCTAATTCATTGCTCTTGTTATCTACTGCTTTCCTCTTTTCTTTCTCATTTGCTAGGTCTGCCTGTAACTTTTCTATTTGATTCTACAACCTATTTCTATCTCTCTCTTTCTTTAGCAATGATGTGTACACCACATCATTGTTCCTTTTTGATACATTAATTTTGTCAGCATTTTTCATTCCAAAAAAATCCATTTGGACAGTGCTCACCTCATAGTCAGAGCATTGCTTTTGATTCTCTGGTTTATTTTGAACTTTGGGCACAACAAACATGTACTCCATGGTTTCAGTATCTAGGTCATATGTAGGCAATACCCTGGTTATTATGGGATTAGAAGTTACAACATATGTACTCTCTAGCACTTGCTTCTAGTGTCTTTTAGATTTTTCAGCTTTCTTCTTAAACTCTACTTTGTAATCAAAACTTGGGACTGCTAACACAATTGAATGCTTGAATGGTAAAGGAGTAATTGTTTGACGCTGAGGATTAGCCATTCCTATCCCAATCACACTAACAATAGGAGGGGTGGATTCTAGAAATAATTCCATTGAGGTGGAAATGGAGAAAGTTGGACTTGGACCTATCATAATCTTTTGCCTCTTCACAATGCCTTATTTAATGAGTTTTCATATAGTATCTTCTACTAGTGGCTTCTTCTGAGTATTTTGTTGTTGTAGCACTTGTTGACCACTACTACCTGTATAATTGCCACCAGTAGCACTAGATTCTAAACCATCTCCTTTACCAATCAAATGAGTATCTTGAAGTTCTGAAAACCCTTGTGGTACTGGTTGTACTTGTAAATGAATCTGACTCAGAGTGTTAGGATTTTCATTTGAAGCTACAACAAATTCAACTGTACTATCTATCCTTGTATGCCCTTGGGCTTGCTTATCATCTGAAGATCCAATGCCTCAAAAATCACGATGTCTTCTAGTGTCTACCTGTGTTACCACCCAAGGGCTACCTTGTTCATTAGTCCCCAAACCACCACCTTCATAACCCACTTTTTCAAGTATGGTTGCCCCTGAAGTATATGTTTCTTTTATGGTATCACTTAAACTAGGTTTGTTTGCATAGACTTTAGTGGGATCCAAGGGTTGATTTCACCTATCAGTATCAACATTAGATTCATGATTAGGTTCTTTAGAGGGATGTTCTATATTCCATAATTTTCTAAACTCTTCATCTTCTAGGATCTCCTCAAAATTTATAGTAGTTTTTGGATCACCGAGATCCTTCCTCATAGACCAAAAGGCATTTATTTTTTATTGTGTCCACATTTCCATTGTACAAGCCATTCTGAAAGACTTTGGTATTTTTTAAACTAGATGGTTGATCAACTCTTTTATAAAAATTATTGTGACTATTGATTGGCAATTGTTTTTCTCTCTATGGCTGCAATGCCATTATTTCTTCTGATAATTACTGAAAAAATACCTTTCTCAGTAGCAGTTTCCTCCATTACTTTTTTACCTCATCCCAAGAATTCTTGTTTTTCAATATTTCTAGCAGGGGTTTACTTTAATGTTGAATTCTACTTCCAACATTTTAATTGGCCAAAAGCCTTGCTTTAATCATGTCACATGGGTCATACTGCAAGTGAGAGTCAGTATCAAATTTAAAAATTTGTAAAATTGGTGTGCCACAGCGAATGCTTTTCTCTTGAATGTGAACCCTCCACATGAAAAAGGTAAGGAAGGAAATATGGTCTTTTTTTGCTGACTAACAAAGTACAATTGATCTATACTCTCCATATGTCATATGTATTCTATTGGAAGTTTGTGGGGCTATACTCTTGATCCATAAAATCTGAGCATAGTATATTCTTCCATGAAGTATTAGTCAACCAATTGTATTTATTTTCCTAGTTGAATAGAATCTCTACAAGACTCAGGAAATCTAGGCATTAGATTATTTGTAATTGCATAATACAGTGGAGCCAAAAATTAGTCCACAAAATTATTGTAGTTCCTTCAAGAATCATGCTTCCTTATCTTATGGGTCCAATCATTTAGTGGAAGCACTCCTTTTGCCCCATCATTTATGAAGGGTTGAATCTGAAGCTTGTTGGCCATAACTAGAAATAAATGGTACAAGTAGGTTGTGAACCTAAAGGTCTTAGTGTTGGAATTGGAAGCGGAACCTCCTTTAATCATTAAAAATTATTTCTGCATAGATTCTGCAATGTGCTTTACAAATCCGTATTTAACAGGGGGAACAACATAATGGATTTTGTATACCATTTCAAGGAGGGTTGCATCCACTTTACTATTACTATCTAATCCAAGGCAAAATGCTAGCATGGAAATAGTATCCTAAACGCATGGTTTAAAAATTTCAATTTGATAAGGAGGCTTCTGATTATCTTCAGGTATGGAACCATCCATTTTTATTCTTCTGAGAAAAGAAAATATAGAATTTAGAGTAGTTGATTCATAATCACTAGCTAACTTTTCTAGGTCAATGTGGATGTTTCCAAAATCTCTGGCTACAAACCCCAATAGTCTGCTAATTTCTGCTACAGTAATGGTTAATATTTCATTCTGGGTATCTTTATTAACAATTGTTTTTCTTTTTTCATCATAATTATGGGCACAAACCATGATAAATTTTGGGCAAGGGAAAACCTCAAGGAGCATCAAGGGTCCCAGTCCAACCATCCACAGTGCAGTGTAATTATTAATTGGTAATTACTTTTCTAGGTTAGCTTGCATTTGCATTCTAGCCTTATTCTCACATGAAAATCTAAGTTTTGAGTTAATCCTACCAAAGATTACAGGATCATAAATATCATGGTATTCATCAGTGAAACCTGGGGTTTTAAGAAAGCCAACATAGTTTATTTTGTGCATTGCTTTGCCTTTCCCAATGACTAGTGTGGTAGTGGTGGTAGACATGTTTGTAAACTCCCAACCCTAAACCCCAAGATTCAAAAATTTTAAATTAAAGGCTTATAAATTAATTTAAATTTGAAGCAATGTAGGATTTTTATATTTCACATGACACATACTGAAAAGATGACTCTCCCTGGTGCACTACAATCTCCCTAACCCTCTAGGTTCTCGCTTCCATAATCTCACTTAGCAATTGCAACTTCAATGGACTCTATGCAATACTACGATTTAAGTTTTTAACTTCTTATTTTTTTTCTTATTCTCAAAAAATTGCTAAGTGCTAACCGCGAAGCAAAGTGAGTGAAACGTGTTACATTCTCTTCTTATAAAATCTATTCTATTCTCGTGGAAGTTCAAAGTTATTATATTCTATTATATTCTTCAGTACAAGTTTGTACTGCCACTTCAAATGAAATTTAAGGATGGCCTACACGTTTGCAGCCTAAATTAATAATTTATTACAGTACATAAGTCAAGCGATGGAATTGAAAGCATATTGTATAATCTCAACCATTGATCTTTGTAAATCTATCGGCTCTAAATTGATTCCAGAGGTTTGAGTTCACAAGTCTAGCGCTTTAGACATTTTATTTCAAAATTCAACTACAGTTGTCTATCAAAACATTCATCGAATGGTGAAACATCACATTGAAGTCTAAATCTCCATTTATACAAAGTTGGGCCCACTTTGATGACTCATATAATAATACTAAAATCAATGGTGGCATTTTAATCTGCTATACCAAGAGTGATCCAACAGTGAGCACATTGCGCATGTTTCTAGATAGCGGCAAGTGCTAAGGCTACGACGATGTGATATGGTGACACTTGTCCATTCCAAGGAAGTAAAATTGATGATGGTGTTTTAAGGTGCTCGAATAATAAATATCTAATGGTCTAGCACACTGCGCAGCTTCAAAGTGTTGGTCCTTGGTTCAAGGTTGTGATATAGCCCTAGCATGTGATGACCGTTGATTCAAGGACCAAGGTCTAGTCTTGATCAAATGGTTGATATTCAAAAGAAGTGATTGTTCACAACATGTGAATGCAAGCTACTAGGTCGTGTTTAATTAAATAATTAATGAGGTGACAAAAGGAAATAAATGGATTTCATCCTCCATTTTGAAGTCCATAATGCAATTTTGAGAGTACTAAAGACTTCTATGAGTTGAAGCAAGTTTTGACTGAGTAGTTGGTGATTGTGACTTAAAAGTTTGAGTGCCCTAATTGCCGATAAATTAGTATGTTGATCAATAGGGTTATTTGTGACCTGCATTGAATGTTAAATGTTTGTGGTTTTGTGGTAGTATTGTAAAGCCCCTCCCAAGTTGTTAGAGTTGTCAAGCCCTCACCCCCCTTTTTTCCTTGTAGCCTATCCTTTTGTCTATAATCATGAGTCAAAGGTTTGGCTATGGTGGTAAAATAAAGAGGGATTTATACCAAGACCTTATAAACTAGCTCCCAGGATCTTCTAGAAAATATAAACATGCCTAGGGTATCAGGGAATCGACATATAGGTTTCAAGATTTTCAACATTACATTAAGGATGCAATTCTACCAATAAGAGGGTGGGAGCTATTTGATTTTGGATACAAATGTCGTGCCTTGGAAAAACCCCATTTCACACATTTGGGAATTGAATTTAGGGAAATTAGTTGTCCCTAATTTATTTGTAAATGTGGACCTCATTTGAGTAATTAGCCAAAGTTAGAATTCAAACACTTAGGTGCTATCAAATTATACTTGGGTGAGTAACTTTTCCATCTAAATAGAGAATTGATAATTGAAGTGTTTGGTCTAAACCCCCTAGCCCATGAAAGAATTGATGTTGAGGAGCTAAAGAAGGAATACAATAGAAATAGGCAAGCTTACAGAACATACACATGACCTATTCACAGGCTAAGACACATGGGCAAGCATTTGAAAATATCTTACCATGAAACAGAACCTTTCAACATTGACATGTTTGAAGACTGCTTTGTTAAGACTTGCTTTGCCCTCTATCAAGTTTTTGGGATTGATTATTATCCCCTAATACCAAATCATTTATTGGTCATGATTGTTGATATACAAGATAAATACCAGTATAGAAGGTTTGATTATGCTACATTTTTGGTTGAACAAATTCATAAGGAATTGATAGGATGCAAACAGGTAGATCATGTCCCCACCTTGTCTAGGTATTCCTTGTTATCCCATATTTTATTGCACTGTGGGAGATGATCCTGGGGTGAATTGTAGATCCAACATGAGACCAAGGATGAAGAGCCTATGCCAATTTAGGGAAGAGTTCACTTATGGGACTCATTTGCAACAATGCAAATTACCTAGTGTTCAAGGAGCATTTTGCACAAAGGGTACTGGGACTATTAGGATAGGAGAGGCCTCGACTCTCCAAGGAGATAATGGATTTGCTAAGGCCTTTTGAGAGAAAACTAGATGGTGTGAGGGATCACAATTGGGGTGATTGGTTATTTACAGTAATGTAACCATAATTAGGGTTTATGGGGCAAATGTTAGACCCCACTTATTGTCCAAGAGAGTGCCAAATAGGGTTGAATTTTTGAAGATTATGTAGCAGCTGAATGAATATGATGAGTTTCACTTGAGAAATAGTAAAAATGGGACTTTCCTTACTTCAACAATCCACTTCCCTAGTTTCGTTATCAGTGCTAAAAAAGGTTTGGAGGCCTTCTTGGAAAAATTACAACAATATAGACTCCCCACAATAGAACATAGGAATTATGACCCTGAGCACATTATTAACACGGTAAGGAGAGAGAAACATAGATCATGGTTTGAGCATTGTTTTGATGAGTAGGAGGATTTGCTTAGAAATTGTGTTTTAGAGGTAGAGATGAAATTGAGAATAGAAACTTGGGGTCTCACTCTCCTTGGAGAAAGGTAAAGGAAGTTGAAGAACCCTTCATACAATGGTACCTTCAGTGAGATTGTTGATCCTATTCTTAGGATGCAAATGATGTTGGAAAATGCTGAGGAACTCAAGTTTGTAGCCAAAAAGAAACCACAGTCTCCTGAGAAGTAGTAGTTTCCTGAGGGAAATATTGAAGAACCTGCTCAACCTATGGTTGAGGAGGTTGCAGGAGAGGCATGTAAATCACTTCCTCCTCTGATCCAACTATTGAAAATAAACCTTTAGTTGATTACTCCTTGATAGAGGAGGTTTAGGGAAACCAAATCGATGTGGATGAGGTGCAGTAGATATTAAGGTCCCCTCCTAGGAATGAAATATGGTTGCCTCCCCATCAAAAACTTTATTGAGCTTGCAAGAAAGTAGTACAATTGTGAAAGATGTCAGGACATTAGCTTACAAGGAATTTCTATCTGATGATGAATTCATTAAATCAAAGGAATTCAGAGCTTTACTTATGCAGAGGAAGTCTGAGGTGTACCTAAAGAAGTTGAATGAGGAATAGGGTAAATCTAAAAATGAGGATAAGGTGGAAATTTCTCAGAGGGTTTTGAAGGATGTTGACATGGATGTTAGTAGCATTACCCCTGAGGAAGGAAGAAGGTTAGTAAAGGAAAGTAGTTTTTTTCTCTTGCCAGGATGTGATATCTCATCTACTATTTCTATGGATACTATTAGAAGGCAAGATCAATTTGATGATGAAGTATTGACACATGAGCAAGTAGAAGAATTATTTGGATCAAGTTTTAGTGCTAGTCATGAGACTTTGGTAATTTGGGATATGGCTCCAGGTGATAATAAACCACAAGTGACAAGGGATATCAATAAGCTCACATACTAGTCAATTGTGAGAAGATTAAATGACACCACTTCCCCTTAGGTTGCATCATTGGTGGTAGCTACAACAAAATTTAGTGAAGCTGCAACAAGGAAGCTACAAGCGAATCTAAAAAAATAGAGGGAGGATTATGTGAAGCTATTACATTAGTACAACAAGCTCAAATCACTTGTTCCTTCCACTGGAATTGAAGTCTTATCAACATCTATTGTGTCTAGTCCAAAGAGTTCATTAGGATATGAAGGAGATTCTATGGCTATTATTGAATTACAAGAGAATTTGAGGAGAAATTGTCAGATTGACAAACTCAAAGAAGAGCACAAAAGTGAATACGTAGCTCTAATTAAAAACTTCTTGGATCATCAAATGAGTAAAGTGTTGAATAAAGTAGATGATGCATGGGTTTGTCTAAGTAATTTGAAAAAGGTAATTGAAAGCCACACCATGAATGAGTCAACATTAAGGGATATTCTAGGTACTTGGATTCCCCATGTGTAGGAGATGAATCATATTTATAATAGTGCCAGCATAGGTTCTAATGTGCCAGGTGGAGTGATCAACACACATGAAGTCATAGCAATTTTGAATGAAGTCTCTGGTTTTCATGATTGACTTGATATAATGTTGAAGGACATAATTAATAGCTTTAGGTCTCTTGAAAAGTATTCCATGCTGCCAGTTTGTACTAATAATGGCACTAAAAAGTCTCTGTTAAATTGGAAAGCTAAATTTGGTAGCATAGTTCATGTCTCCATCAAATCAATCATCACTGGGAGCAAGATTGATCATGTGCAATGTAATGCTGAAATGGACAGGCTACTAAATTTAGAATCTGGCTTGAGTAGTTTCATAAAAGAAACTAAAATATCGTTAGATACCAGATACATGATGTATATGCAAAGAGTTGATAAAATTTTGAAGTACAACTGACTAACAAAGGAGGAATATAATGCATGGGTGCAGAAGTATGCTATGTAATTACTATCTATAATTTTATGTCTATAGTCTATGTTTAGGAGCAATAGGGGATTTAGGTCTGTGAATACTTTTGTGTGATGTATTCTTGCCAATTGAATTAAATGATAGAATGCAAACTATTTATGCATCTTATCACCATTTGTGTTTTTTGTAAGTGATGATTGATAATTAATACAATCAAGGATTTATTACTTCTCTCATGATAAATCTTACTAGTGGTTTTAATTATCCATTTGTGTTTTTCGTAAGTGATGACTGATAATTAATACAATCAAGGATTTATTACTTCTCTCATGATAAATCTTACTAGCAGTTTTAATTATTTCTGATAACATAAATTTTATAGTCGCTTAAATTAGGATTAGAATACGGTTTGAATCTAATTAGGGTTATGGTTATGTTTATGCTTTCTAAAACTTGGTACATTTAATGTTTTATTTATGTAGCAAATTATGGTTAGGGTTATAGTTCCATGCACAGTTAGGGTAATAGTCATAATTTAAAAGTCCAAATTAGTGTTACTTGGTTAGCATATTTATCTATAAATATACTTTTTTCTTATACGCATTTTGTTCTAGTGTTGATCCAAAACAACTCAAATATTACATTGCCAATTATAAATTTCATTATTCATAAGGAACATATATGCTTTTCTTTTAAATAAATATTCATGCTAGATTTATTCTTTCTTCCAATAAATTAATAATACTATTCACGACACAACAAGATCTTGACAGTTAGCATCATCAAATAGGACCACCCTTGATGTAGTCATCAGAATATTCACAGCAAATGATAAAATGCCACATGTCAAGGAAGTACCTTTGGCAAGACCATGGAATTCCTACTACGACCAAAGGGACACATGATGTCTTATCGCACCATCACAACTTTAATTTTTTAGCTTAAAGCAAGGCTGTGATAAGGTGAATCCTCACGACAAGATAATAGATGACCGCCACATGTTAGGAGGGGATATGCCTGATAAGCATATATCAAAATAATATTAAAATAGATCAAGGTGATTAAAAACAAGGACCCACAAGGGACAAGTGGTGTCTTCATGCACCATTGTAGCTTCAGAAAATAAGGCTTAAATGGAGGTTGCGAAGCCCATGACGAAATTAAAAAATAACATCTAGAACATATATGCTTTTCTTTTAAAAAAATATTCATGTTATATTTATTCTTTCTTCCAATAAATTAATAATACTATTCGTGACACAACAAGATCTTAACATATAGCATCATTGGACGGAACCACCCTTGATGTCATTATTAGAATATTCATAGCAAATGAAAAAATACCACATGTCAGGAAAGTACCTTTAGCAGGACCATGGAATTCCTACTATGGCCAAAGGGACACATGGTGCCTTATCACACCATTTAAGTTTTTAGATTAAAGCAAGGATGCAATGAGGCAAATACTTGTGACAAGACAATAGATGACCGCCACATGTTAGGAGGGGGTACACCTGATAAACATATATCAAAATAATATTAAAATAGATTGGGACGATTAAAAATAAGGACCCATAGGGGACACTAGTGTCTTTGTGCACCGTTGCAGCTTCAAAAAAATAGGCTTAAATGGAGGCTACGATGTCTGTAATGAAATCAAAAAATAACATCCAGCTAGCGACCTAGCAAGTGAGGAAACATTGTTTATAAAATATTCAAAAATAAATGTCAATGTATTAGTCAAGTTAATAAAATAAAGGGGCTCAGGGCCGGTAACTCAACAACCACCAAGGGGATAGAAGGACAACTTAAGTTAGGGAAACTAGCTACACAAGTCAATGATCAATTAGATGGATAAACCCTAAACCCCTTAGACAACACCAACCATAGCCTTTTAACTTGGGGATTTTGTAGAGTAGATTGTGATAACATTAAAACCCTAAAATTGTGAATTGACCGAACACATCCATTTATCTTTTCCCTTTTTATACATCGCTATACATTGCCATTGAACTCATTTATCTTTGCCATGTGATGAATGTTATTTAATATTGAAAATTTAAACCAACTGTATACATTTCCATTGAACTCATGTCAAACCATAATTACTTCTATATTTTTTATTAACATCACCATCAAAAAATTGGGGAATTATATCGTGTACATGAACATCTAACCAAGCTCAAATTTCCAAACAATAATGAACATTGAACACAGAGAAGAGACCAAGAGTCAAGGCATTCAATTAAAATCATACTCTACTATCTAGTTACATATAAAACTTTTATCCTTTAGGCTTCGACCTTGAATCCTTGATTTGGTCCTCCAAAATCTTTTTGGTTCCTCTTTTCGACGTTGCTTAATGAATATTTCATTGTAGTCCATACCTATCCTATTAATAGACAATGTCTACGATACAAATTCAATTATGTAGTCATTCACAATGTCAATAAATGATTTTCCATGGAACCTTGCATTATATGTACAAGAAACCACTAGGTATTGGTAACAATAAGGCCAATAAAGGAGAATTAAATTAATGTTCTCCAATTCATTATCAATTGAGTTTCAATACCAATTCCATGCATCCATTTGAATTTCCAGTTTCTCATACATGCATGCATGTGTGGGAGATTCAACCCACCACCCAGAATAGAATGCATCATTTGCAAATGTTAAAAGTGTCGATTCTTGATACAATTTGTTCCACTTGATGAAGGCTTAGATATTTCTTTATTTTGAGAACTACAAATCAATAACATCTTGCATAGCCATGCACAAATAAAATTTTCTATCATATTATTCTACATCTGTGAACTCTATCACACAGTTAAATTCAAAATCATGAATGAACACAAAAAAAGAGTACATGATAACTTACTTAATTTGCATAGCTACTGTAATGAAAGCCATTACTTTTAACTTTTACAGTTTATTGATTCTTCTATTATCTGATACTTAGTAATGAAATATAAGGTTGAAACAATAAATAGTAATGAAGATATGTACATGACACATGTATTGCCATGAAAACTAGCTAATAACAAGAAACTTCATTTAATTGACTCTACCATCACCTAGAATGTAATCATTAAGAAACTGAATTTGCATTAGCTAATCTAGGTGGTTTGTCACTTGCCATTAATGAACTCAATTGGCCTTGGCTAATCTAGCTAGTTTGTCACTTGTCCTTCAAAGTAAGTGCATTCAATCCTATCAATCGTACAACTCTAATTTTAATGATAAAGGTACTACAAGTGCAGTTAGTCCTATCAATCATGCGACACTATTTGGAATCAATCCCAATTGAGATCACAATTAACCCATAGTATGATGGAAATAAATGTTGGCTCTAGGTGTGACTGTGAGGTAGCGTCCCACATTTTTATTGTACATGTGACACAATAAATATAGCCCTAAGCCTCTTCTATAAGTTTATTAGTCATCTTCCTTCTTTTTAAATGGTTATTTATGTTTTCATAATTTCTTAGCAAATTGCTATCGTTGAGATTCAAGATGATTCATTTGATCTCTTGTCATGTTTCTCTCTTGCCTTACAAGTGGTAAATGGATGATTTGGATAGATTTGATGAGAAAAAACTCAGGAAGGTATTTATCATTGACCCCCCTAGTTGACA
The DNA here is from genome assembly GCA_027924645.1 of Cunninghamia lanceolata. Classification (NCBI taxonomy): domain Eukaryota; kingdom Viridiplantae; phylum Streptophyta; class Pinopsida; order Cupressales; family Cupressaceae; genus Cunninghamia; species Cunninghamia lanceolata. The sequence goes on from BSBN01000128.1 coordinate 63,629, forward strand.
ATGTTGTTCGTGACATTACTGGTCGTGATATTCTTTCAGAATATCCTCAAAAAAATCTATTCAGTGACTTCGTCTGTGCATTTATGTTGAATTTAATGGACCTCCTCAATGACTTAGGTCTGGTGAAGATGATTAGGAAGGCAATGATTCAAGAATCTCTTATACCTGAGGATAAGCTTGATTTAGCTTTAAATGATTACGATTGTGATGTTAGACCATGGGATAAGGCCGGAATTTTCCCTTTACATTTATTAGAGTGCTCAACTATAGCTAAACACATTCTTAAGGAGGCAAGGAGGGAAATTGTTAGAGGCTCGTTGGAGCGCTTTAGCATGGACCTTATTGTACATAATGATTTATTTGATTGTTACTTAAGAAAGGAAAGGTCTATTGTCTATGCTACATATTTTCTTGTTCATGTGGCAGTTGTTAGAAGACAAATCAATGGTGGCCACTAACAAATTTATTTTTAGTAACTTTTAAAAATTTAAACTAGTTTGAATTTTCTCTTTTTTGCGTACGCCTTTATCCAAGGTTTGTGTTAGGGCACCTTGGATTAGGCCTATGTAAACAATCCTCTGTAGACTGTAAACTCTTTTATTTAATATAATAATATAATATGGGTTATTGATGTAGATTACAATTGTTGTCAACATTTTAATTTTTTGTCTTATTATCTATTTTTTTCGTTAATAACATAATATAAATTTTATTATTTATGGTTAGATCTATTGGTTGATTCTGGAAGTATTACAATTTAGAATATATGTTAAAAATAAGTTTAATCTAAATCATTCCTTGAATCCTTCATTGACACTTGTCTGTATTTCAGAGACTTTATGTACAAATCTGGGTGATTCAGAACTATGGCCCGGAATAAAACTTATGTCACTGATTTCCCAACATATGATGAGTGAAATTTATTATAATATTATAATTACATCAATGTAAATTCTAATAGTACTAATCATTCCAAATTTTTGTTTCATTATGTATTATTTTTCATTAATTTAAACTTGAAGCACGTTCATCATTCAAGTGTTGACAGTGTGACACTTGTCTCTTTTCCAAAGACTTTATGTAGAAATTTCGGTGTGTCAGAACTTTGGCCCGAAATAGAACTTATGTCGTCGATCTGCGATCATCTAGTCTGATAAAAAATTATTAGAATATTATAAGTACATTGATGTAAATTGTAAGTCTAGTCATCCTTTTAAATTTTGTTTTATTAAATTATTATCTATTAATTTTCGTTAATCTGAATCATTCCTTCATTAACACTTGTCTCCATTTCTAGAGACTTTATGTACAAATCTTGGTGTGTTAGAACTACTTCTCAGAATAAAATTGATGGTGTTGATCTATGATACTGAACCTTATCCATCGATCTAAATGTAAATATTTTTCCATATCTAAATTCACCTAGTAAATTATAACTTAGCATTTGATATTTTCGCCAACCACATTATGATTTTTCAAAAACTTGCTAGCACATTCGCCAAATAATTTATTTTATATTTTTGAGTATTTATATAATTCACTAATGAAATTGTTTTATTTTTTGAATACAAGTATAATTAGCCAACGAAATTATTATTTTCACCAATTATTCATTAGGACTCACCACAATTTTATAAAAATTTGTAATAACAGACATAAATTCTCTGGGGAAATTAATATTTTTTCAAAAAGAGGAAAGATTCACCAGGAAAATTATAGCACTTAGCTAGGATTTGCCATAATTTTATAGGTTTTTTTAGGGGTGTTCCTTAAAGTTATCTCTGCATCCCATAGATCATGATCTATTAACAGATCTTTCCATCTTCAACTTCCACATCTCAAAATTCATACCCAAAAACTTTTCCATCTCAATCCTCCCTAAAGTGCTTGCCATCTTTACTTCCTGCAATAAAGATCACAAAGTTCTCCTTCTACATTGCTCCCACTTAAACTAGATTAGCTTAAAAATCCTCTACCCAACAACTAGAACCAAAATTGGTCAAGCTCTGATACTACTTGTAAGGAAGCAAAGTGTGTAGAAATAGCTTCTTGTGCTAATATATGAGAGGAGTGTTATGTAAATAACTTCAAATATAATTTAAACTTATTACAAAAAATAGAGAAACACACCTAGAAATCAACAATAAGCAATATACCATAACACAGTGATTTATGTGGAGAAAACTCTTTCAAGAGAAAAACCTAACACTCCAAAACCTACATAATGTATTATCTAATCAATAGAGGATTACAAACACTTGAAATGCAAGTCTTTATAGGTGTAATATACTAGCACTCAAATACAAAGTAATTCTCTAGCATTTCGGTAGCACCTATGTACCTACAAACTCTCAATTTATAAACTTATGGATTTAACTAAAAACCATCTATTCCTTACAAAACCATGTGTAAAACTTCCCATGAGGTGTGGTTCCCAAAATAGGAAAGACCCATGTCTAAAATTAGGCTCTTGTAGATTCTCTTACACATCTTACAACTAGTCATTGATTTCAAAGTAGCCCCCTCTATTCTTGGCTCTTACATGTCATAAAATCTACCATAGGATCCCACAAAAGTAGGGTGTCCCCATTTTGCTAAAGATAATATCAAAATAAAATATTAATATTCCATCAAAGTAGCTCCCTCTATTCTTAGCTCTTACGTGTCATAAAACCTACCATAAGATCCCACAAAAGTAGGGTGTTCCCATTTTGCTAAAGATAATCCCAAAATAAAATATTAATATTCTATTGTTGCACGACACTTGGCATAGTTGCCATATCAAATTTCAATGCCCCAATTTGTGTTGGAGTTAAATATTATATAATGAAAAAAAATATGTAACTAATTGTGAGAAAATATTAAATGATAAATAAATAATAAGAGGAAATTTGCAAGGAGTTTTGATTTCTTGATGTAGGGTGTATGGAATAACTCATTTTAAAAAATGATCAACAATTAAAAAGAAAAGTTTAGGTTTTTTGGGTGGAAATAATAGGCTTCCAAATCAATCATAGCTGCAACCAATATGAAATTGGAGTAAATAAAATATAATTCCACAAATACTACTATAGACATAAACTAATCTATGATGATCAAACAAAACATGATTGTTGAGATTATGTCCCTCTAAAAGCATTTATAATAAAATGACTTATTTTAAATCCCTTCATGTTAAGAGGGGTTGGTTGTATAGATCTCACAAGTTCTCCTCATGTGAACCCAAAAAATTGTAATCTCATAAAAGAATAAGAATGTCTCACATCTTTTAAAAACCATATTTTTACCTTTATATAAAAGAAAAGATCTCATCTCATTGTGCATATAGAACATTGCATATTGAAAGAGTCAACAAAAAAATTGAAGGCTAATATTTTTTAAATTATCTTTTACACTTCTCAAACATTTTATTTTAAAAAATATGAGTATAACTTACAAAGAAATTTCTGTAAACCTAAATTTACTACTAGCTAGCCAATAGACTATTATTTGTTAGCCTTCTACGGAAATTTGTTTCACCACAAAAATATTGTCCGTTTTCTTTTTTAGTCATCGCTGGCTGGTTTTTTTCATTTGCTCATTTATTTTCTCTCCATGCGAACGACCAAGTTAGTTTCAAGTGACCTAGAAAAAGCTCTCCTCTATAAGTAGCATCTCTCGCTCTGCTTAGTACCCACTTTGCGGGTCATAAGCTTTCAGAGGCGAAAATGGTATTGTATTCCTCTTGCATGGCAGTGTTCTATTCTGTGGCAGTGGTTATCAATGGGGCAGCAGCTCATCAGTTTACAATGGGCGGCAGCGTTGGTAGGGTTCATGGCTCCATGAGTTATAACTCATTCGAGATTGTAGAAATTTGTATACATTACAGAATCATGATGTAAATGGAATCTATTCAGGAGATTTTTATAGTAAAAAGAGCTTTGTGTTTGTTTTCATCAATAATTTAGATTATATATTTTCATCTACCAGTTTAGATTCTATTTTGACGGTAAAAGAGCTTTATGTTTGTTTTCATTAATAGTTTAGATTATATTTTTTCATCTACCAGTCTAGATTATATTTTGACAATAAAAGAGCTTTGTGTTTGTTTTCATCAATAGTTTATTTTATATTTTTTCATCTACTAATTTAGATTATATTTTGACAATAAAAGAATTTTGTGTTTATTTTCATCAATAGTTTATGGATTATTTTTTCTTTTATTGCATCTATTACAATCTTACAAATCAAATTTTAATTTAATGGATATTAATAGATAAATTAAAATTAAATATTTAATTGAATTTAATTAAGTAAATTTTGTTTTTCATTTATTTTAGATAAAATAAATAAATGATATGAGATTTCTGTAATAAGAATTGTAAAATCAAATTAAAGAGTTTAGATTTGAAGTGCCTCCATACTTTTTGTTGGTAGTTGAGTTATCTTTGAATAAAACTTTTAATTATTTAAAACTTTTAATTATTAGTTGTTTCAAATAAATACAAATTTTACTTTATAAATTATTGATAAAATTATAAAATATTATTCCATTAATTGATAAAAATAAGAAGGGGCTCTCAACAAATCTTCAAATCAATAATGTGAAAAAACAAATCTTCTAACTTAGATCATTGGAAATCAAAAATTTGAAGAATCAAATCTTACAACAAATCAAATGGAAATCAATAATATGAAAAATCAAATCTTCCAACAAATCAAATCTTGTAAAAATATCAAATCATAATTAATGCATCTAAATTACAAATATCTATATTTTCGTATGGAATAAACCCTTACACCTCTTAAAGATGCAAATGCTAATATTATTATTGACTATTTAATAATAATTTTTTTGATATTTAATCATTAAACTTTTGGATATTTAAGTAGATCACATAAAACCACTAGTTATACATTTGAGAAGTGAGAAAAAAAATCCATGCAAAATTATTTTCTTATAGGGGAGAGGATTTAATTGCTAACATGTTCCAATAGGTGTGATAGTATTTGTGTATTTAAGACCCAATATTTTTAAAAGTTTAGCACTAGTAGTTGTGACTTTAAGGTTGGTTGTGTTACTATAAGTACTTATAATTGAACAAAATGTGCTCATTATATTTAAAAAGTAACCAATCATGTGATGCCACATCAACGCACCAACAAAACATGACTTAATGCACACCTATTGGTCCACTCTTTTTGGGGGAACTATTTGACACCTCAACAAAAAGCGTCCTAATGTGGCATCATATTTGATGATGTGGCCATAAAACCTTAGTTATAGTAGGGGCCTTGCCAAATAAATTCGTGTAAAACTTTTATAGTGATTCAAAATTTCCATGTATGATTTTGAGAGGTGTGAATTTAGGGTGCTCAACTACTAGTTCCTTTCCCCTAAAATTTTACAAAAGGTCTTTGATAATATCCCAAATTATTTAACATATTAAACTAGTACTTTGTTTGATAGGAAGAGAGCCAGACTTATCTTTTCAAGTGGGCCCACAATGGGTTTGATATTTACACGGTACGCATCTACAATTAAATAAAAATAAAGTTAGAGCAAAGAAAAATTCCTGTGTTAAGAAAAACTTGATTCCCAAGTGAGAATCCCAACATTAGTGTAAACTTCATTCTTGAGAGTATGACTTTGCCTTTAATTTAAAGAGAAAACGATGGACCCCATTTTTTCAACATAAAGATCTTAAAGAGTATAATGTCTCCATAACTCCGTTGTTCTAATTAATGGTCATTTCAAGGTTTTTTTGGGGTCTCATTTGATCATCTAAGGCCTCCAAAGTGCATTTTAATGTTTTATTTTAGTAGTTTTTTGAATTATAGACTTAATGGCCTTGTATTCAAGTGTGATATTGTGTTACAAGTCATTCTCAAGACTTATTTGGACATGTAGAGGATAGGAGATAATTATTAGACCATTTTTGGTTGAATGTAAGGTTGCTAAAAATGACAATTTGCTGAATTTAGCAATTTTGACTATTCTAGGTAATTTCTAGTTTTACTATTTTTTAGGGCATCTTAATTATGCTAGATAGTGGGAGAGTGGCAGATGACCTTTAAAGGAAAGACTCTTTTGTACTTTTTTTAGTTGTTGAAGAATGAAATATATTTTTGGTTTCCTTTTAGTAAAAATATATTATTGTTTTTTTTTAATCCATAAGGATGCTATGCATCATAATATTATATAATATGAAAAACATTTTTACATAAGGAGGGTCCAAAGACCAATAGATACAAATATGAGCAGCTCAAAATTGGCTCAAAAATTTTCAAATATATATAGCAGAGCCAAAAACAAAAGTCAAAAAACCAGAAAAGACATGAATTAATAATTCATATCATTTAGGTCAGCCACCTTAAATCCATGAAATCCTGCAGATTCATCATCACTAGCATTGAGATTATCATCATCAAGAACATAAGGAGTAGGGGGTTGAAAGTGAAGTACAAAGCTCCAAGCATTAAAAACATCATCGATCCTTTTCTTTTTGTCATTACCAAGTTGCTTTTTATGGGATTGCAGAGAACATTCAACAGATTCATAATTGTTATTCTGAATACTGAGAATAAAAACTTGATAAACACAATTAACATATAGCTTTTCCAAAATGTCAACCCAAGCAAAAAGCCCTCCAATCTCCACTACCCCAAATGGAGATTATAAGTAGCAAAACCAGAATATAATTTATAAACAGGTACTAGAAAATCATGAATGAAATTTGTAGCTAAACCTTTGACCAAGTCGACATTTTGAATCAGATCCATTGCATTCGATAGGAAGTGTGAGGCTAGGTGGGATGCATAAGAAACTTTAGACTGAGAAAGGAAATCTATTCCATAGACCTCGATTAGGGCTTCCTCAACATCGCCATTGTGAAGTTTGAAAGATTTTGATAAGCCTCCTGCAACAATGTCACCATGGATAGGTTGTGTTCTCACATCTGAACAGAAATGAAGTAGCCTGTAGTTCCTTGGAGTCGACGCCATCACCCGAACCAAAAAGCAAACAGAGAAAAAGAGAATGCCAAAGCAATCGACCGCAACAAAGATAAAAACCAAAGTCACACGAGCCATCATAATTTGAGGAGTCCTTGCGACCAGAAGAGAATAAATATTAGCTCACATATCTAAGATCTGCTTCAAGATAGATGTAAATATCTATAATCCCACACGCTTAAAATTATGAAAACCCTATATCCAGCCCGAGTGGGATGAGAGGAACATCCACATAATCAAAACCAAGAGTGAACTGAAATATATTATTGTTGGTTCATTACTACATTAAATTGGATTCATCAGAAAACCACAAATAAAAATTTGAAAATTAAACATGATAGATTAGGGTACTCATCTATACAACTAATGATGGATAAATGAAGGTAATGATTCATATAATTGATTTCCTCAAATTTGAATTTTATTGCCCTCATAATGATAATTGTGTCATACTCTGTATGTGGACCCATAGACAAGGCACATGAACTATTTGACATAATGCCTCAAAGAGATGTCATCTCATGGAATACAATGATTGTAGTATGTGTACAAAATAGATTTGTTGATAAGGCCTTAGAAACTTACAAGAAAATGTAATTGGCAATTGTAAATCCAAATTCCACAACCTTTGCAAGCATCCTCCCTACTTATACTGAATTGGGAGCTTTGGAAAAAGGTATGAACATCTATAAAAACATAATGAAAGTGGAGATGTTTATCATATATTATAGTTTGAAATGTTCTAGTAGACATGTATGCAAATGTGGAAGCATAGACAAGGCGTGTGAATAGTTTGACATATTGCCTCAAAGAAATGTGGTTTCAAGGAATACCATGATTGCAAGGTATGTACAAAAGTGATTTTAGAAACTTTCAAGCAAATGTAATTGGTGGTTGTAAATCTAAATTCCATAACTTTTGCTAGTATTCTGCTTGCTTATGCCAAAATGGGAGCTTTGGAATAGAGTACAAATATCTATCAAAGTATAAAGGAAAGGGTTTTTTGTTAGATGTTATAGTTTCAATTGCCTTGGTAGACATGTATAAAAAATGTGGAAGCATAGACAATGCATGTGAATTATTTGAAATAATGCCTTAAAGAGATGTGTCCTCATGGATTACATTGATTGTAGAATATGCACAAAATAGATTTGTTGAAAAGACATTATAAACTTTCAAGAAAATGCAACTAGTAGATGTAAATTCAAATTACACAACCTTTGTAGCATCCACATTACATGTGCCAAAATGGGAGATTTTGAACAAAGTATTTTATGCAATTAGATTAAAAAACATTGTTGTAGTCAATGTACTTTGCAGCGTTTCTTGTAGTCTATATTGTTTTGATTTGTATCCTTCCTTGCAAGAAAATAAAAAAGTAACACCCTCATTTCCACTCGATAGATTAACCGGTAGGAGAGAATGTTAGTGTTATGTTTAGGGTTAACCATATTCTTGAGTATGTACATTATTCACTTTTGAGAATGAAGAATGAGGAAGAGAGTTTAGAGAGGGGATTGAAACCCTAAGGAGATTTTTAGAATATTTCATGCTAAGAAGGATTTAAGAGCCTTGGAAGAGGTTGGAAAAGGATGGTAGAATCTATAAGAGTGCAATGCAATAGATTTGGATAGCTTCAAAGCCTTGAGCAAGTAATTTGAGCGAATAGGTATTCTTCTATGTATGTTATTGTTGTGTATGTATGTGTATTTGAAAATGCTTGGTTTCCATTTTTGAATGATCTTGTGAGTTTAAAGTAAGTGTTTAAGAATATTTTCATTCTGTTGAGAAAAGATTAATAAAAGCCATTAATGGAGTGAAATGGACTCTTGAGAGAAATTATTTTTTAGAAAATAAATGTTTGTTTACATGTTTTAACTATTGGGTGTGTTTAAAAAGGTTATTTAAACATATTTTTATTTTGTTGACAAAAGCTTGGAAAAACCTATTAATTGAGTCATATGGACTCTTGAGAGAAAATTTACATTAAAAAAAAAATCATAGTAAATATATGCTTATTTCCATCTTTGTATGATTGATGAGGAGCGCATAGCGGGAATGGATAATTGATCAAATATTGTGAGATTCAACACTCTTTGCCTATCGGCAAGAAAATCACCATCGGTCGTCTTTGAACTTGTCACTCCGACATCATAACTCTTCCCAATGGGTGACTCTAGGCTTCTTGCCTATCGACAAGAGAAATGCTATCAGCTACTTTAGATTCTACTTCACCGATACACCGATCACTCCAATGTCACCTTTAACTTTCACTTGTCGGCAAGACAATTACTACCGACCATGTTAGAATTTGCTTCGCTGATATGCTGATGACTTTTGTCTTCAGTGAGACTCTTCTCGTTGGCGAGCACTTATGAATTCTAGCTGATGCACCGATGGACCACTATTGGCAAGAAAAATCACTATTGGCCAAAACCCCAAAACTCACTCCGCTGGTCCGAGACACACCGATGGCTCACTTGGAACTTTCTTCGGTGAAACGAGACAAAACTCACTCTGATAGAAATCTCTCCGTCTCCTCGTTTCAGTCAAACAACCATTGTTAGTCTGATGGCCGATTTACTTGCCGATGGTCCAGGTCTTACCGACGATGACCTCTATGTCTCTCTGACTCTGTGGTTCATCTACTCTTCAACTGAACCCTAGCACATGGAGATGCTAGGCGATCTACTATGCAAGACACTCCATTTGGATTCTTTGTGTCGTCAAATAGGAAAACAAAATAGGAAACAAAAACACATACTTGTACAACGAAGCCATTCCACTGATTTCAATAGAAATCATACTAGTGGAATGCTTCACATCGACATACTGCAACAATGGAAAGCACATAAAGAATAGAAATCTACAGTTATACAAATTGCAGTTACAGGGAACGGAAATCCAAATTGACGGAACAGAACATTTTTTTTATTTCTTTCTCCTCAGAACAATACACAATCACATTCACACACTTCTCTGATGATTATTTGGTTCATTCCTCTGGGTTTATTAACTCACCCTGAGGAAAACCAACTGATTCAAACAGTTGGAAGACCAACCGTCTTGTGTCTCAAACTATCCTACTGCCCTGTTTTGGCATTATGTGATTAACAATTTGACAAAAGTGTCCTAAGTCACATGGGACTTACAAAATTGGTTCTAGGTCTTGAAGAACCTAGATACAAATTGAAATGACATGCATTGGTCAAATAGACCTTATTACAACACAAAACATGATTTTCTAGGTGCTCTTGCACCATACTCCCGGGGTAGAAAAGAACTCATATCACATGAGTTGGTTCTTTATTTTGCTCCACCTTTATCCTTTACTGCCTCATGTCTTCCCCATGATCTCTGGACTGCAACCTTCTTCCATGGAAGCAAAAACTCATGCCTAGCATTGTAGGCTCTACTCACACCTTGCCATGAGTGAATTCTTGCAACTAAACCTATATTTTATTTGCCATTCTTCCTTGTTGTCATCTCTGCCTGAACACCTTCATTCAAAACCTTGGTTGATGCCTCTTGTACTACTGCTATGGTAGAATATGTTTGCCTTTAAACTCTTGTTGGCTTTAGAGGACAAACAATGGTCCCTACTAAGATAACATCTCCTTCTTTCCAATCACCTTGTGGCTACTTGTAGACCTGCTCTTTGACCTTCTTCTGATCCATCTCAGACATCACCATCTTATCTCCATCATTTAAAACTGAAACCACCTTCAAACATTGATCTTTGACAACCCCACTCCTTGAGGTATCCTCAACTTCTTCATTGTTCTTCACAAACTCTTTCTTACCCACCAAGATGACCTTGGCTGCCTTCTTTGCTTCAGCATCCTCCTGCAATGGTGTCATCACAAAAGTCCTCCCATTCTTCTTTGGGGCTAAAATAGTAGGGACTGCACATGGGCTAAGGCTCTTTCTTATCAATCCTTTGTTTAGGAGTTCTTGGACCTGATTTGCTATCTCTTCATTCTGCTAAGGGGTCATTTTATATGCTGCCTTATTAGGGAGTACTTCTCCGGGTATGAGGTCTATTTGATGGCTAATGTCTCTGACAGGTGGTAGGGAATCAAGTATATCTTTTGCAATCACTCCTTTGTAACTCTCAAGCAAATCTCTGACCACCTTAGGCCCTACTTCTCACATTTTCCTTCTTTTCCCCCTTAGGCTTCACAATCAAAGCAAAACCTACTCCACCACCTTCCTTTACTGTATCCATGAATTATTTTTCTCCTACCAATATTACACTAGATCCTACAGGCTATGGATCCCCTTCTACCAATGACTATATCCTATAAGTTACACCATCCTTTTGGAATGAGTAAGCATTCTTTTCCCCATCATGATGAGCCTTTCTGTCAAACTGCCATGGTCTGCCCAGTAAAAGATGGCAAGCATCCATTGGAAGGATGTCACAAAATCTTGTCTCTATACCCCCCAATACTGAATTCTACCCATGCTTGTTCATTGATGACTATATGATGTCCCTTGTTTAACCAACTAACCCTATATGGATAGCTATGGGGTATCTTTTCTAATTTCAATTTATCTACTGCTTCCAAAGATATAATATTATCAGTAGAACCAGAGTCAATAATAACTTTACAAACCTTACCTTGGATCTTGCAGTTGACTCTAAACAAAGCTCTTCTTTGTGACGGTTCAGTCTGCACTGGTTCTTTGAGCAACGTCCTCTTGATCATCAGATTTTCTCCCATCTCTGATGTCAAATTCACTTCAGGAGATGTCACACTCCCTGCATCCTCTTGAGTCAATGTGGTTTTTCTCTCATTACCATGAGAAGTTGAGGCCTTCTCTGGACACTTATAAGCCAAGTGCCCTATCTGATTACAGTTATAACATCTCATATTGGAGAACTTGGATCCTCTACTTGATTCATTTTTCCCATCTCTTCCATTAGGCCTTCTTCCTCAATAGCCTCCTCTGCTACTTGAGTCTTCCACTTGCTCTTCTTGGTTAGACTCACCATTAGGCCTCTGGTTAGGACTTCTTCCTCCAAAACTGCCTCTGCCTCTAAAATTTCTATCACCTCCTCCTCTACCTTGCTGCTCACCTTTCCTCTTCAGCTTCTCTTCAGCTCTTAATGCTACTTGAAAGCATTTCTCCACAGTTTCAGGGGTCAAAAAACTTATCTCATCTTGAATAGTGAACGTCAAACCATTTAGATACCTTTCCACCTTAGCTTTTTCATCCTCCATGTACCCACAACGAAGAGTGTATTTGTGAAACTCCTCGGTGTAAGTAGCCACATCCAAATCTCTTTGCTTGAGATTTTGCATCCTCTTGTAGATTTGCACCTCGTAGTCTGATGGAAGAAATTGGGACTTGATCCTCTCCAACATTCTGCTCCATGAAGAGATCATACTCTTCCCATTCTTTACCCTCTCTCCTTGGGTGTAATTCCACCATGTAAGGGCAACACCTTTGAGTTTAGTTTTTGCAAACTTCACCCTCTTGTTCTCAGGTACCTCTTTGTATTCAAAGTAATTGTTTAGAGCCTCAATCCACTCCACAACCTCCTTGGCATCCATCTTCCCACTGAACATTGGGATCTCCATCCTGGCCTCTAAAGAGTCTTTCCCAATTGCCTTGATGACTTCAAGAAAGTATTTTTGATCTGCAGGTATCTCTGCCTTCTGCCCTTGGGGTTCTTCTCCTTCTTCCCCTTCTTCTTCTTCTCCATCAGATTCATCATCTGATTTCTTTCCTATCTTCAGTGCCTTCAACTCAGCCTGGAGTGCTTCCTTGACTGCAATCTTGATCATCTCTTCCATCTCCTTAAATTTCTTAAGCACTTCTGTTGTCATCCCCTTTGGAGGCATGATGCTAGCCTTTCCTTCACTCTCCTTTGCTGACATATACCAGATCAACCATAGAACCTTTTTTGGCTCTGATACCAATATGATGAGGAGCGCACAGCGGGAATGGACAATTGATCAAATATTGTGAGATTCAACACTCTTTGCCTATCGGCAAGAAAATCACCATCTGTCATCTTCAAACTTGTCACTCCGACATCATAACTCTTCCCGATGGGTGACTCTACGCTTCTTGCCTATCGACAAGATAAGTGCTATCAGCTACTTTAGATTCTACTTCACCGATACACTGATCACTCCAATGTCACCTTTGACTTTCACTTGTCGGCAAGACAATTACTGTCGGCCATGTTAGAATTTGCTTTGCCAATACGTCGATGACTTTTGTCTTCTGTGAGACTCTTCTCGTCGGTGAGCACTTACAAATTTTGGCCAATGTGTCAATGGACCACTATCGACAAGAAAAATCACTGTCAGCTAGAACCCCAAAACTCACTCTGCTAGTCCGAGACACACTGATGGCTCACTTGGAACTTTCTTCGGTGAAATGAGATAGAACTCACGCTGATAGAAATCTCTCCGTCTCCTCATTTCGTTCAAACAACCATTGTCAGTCTGATGGCCGATTTACTCCCCGATGGTCCCGGTCTTACCAATGATGACCTCTATGTCTCTCTGACTCTGTGATTCATCTACTCTTCAACCAAACCCTAGCACATGGAGATGTTAGGTGATCTACTTTACAAGACACTCTGTTTGGATTCTCTGTGCCGTCGAACAGGAAAAAAAATAGGAAACAAAAACACATACTTGTACAACGAAGCCATTCCACTAATTTTGACAGAAATCGTACCAGTGGAATGCTTCACATCGACATACTGTAACAATGGAAAGCACAGAAAGAATAGAAATCTACAGTTATACAAATTACAATTACAGGGAATGGAAATCCAAATTGACAGAACATAACAATTTTTTTTAATTTCTTTCTCCTCAGAACAATACACAATCACATTCACACACTTCTCTAATGATTATTTGGTTCAATCCTTTGGGTTTATTAACTCGCCCTAAGGAAAAGCAACTGATTCAAACAATTGGAAGACCAACCGTCTTGTGTCCCAAACTATCCTACTACCCTATTTTGGCATTATGTGATTAACAATTTGACAAAAGTGTCCTAAGTCACTTGGGACTTACAAAATTGGTTCTAGGTCTTGAAGAACCTAGATACAAATTGAAATGACATGCATTGGTCAAATAGACCTTATTACAACACAAAACATGATTTTCTAGGTGCTCCTACACCAATGATTAAGGATGTCCAAAAAGGTCGTTTAAACTCATTTTCACTTTTTGTTGAAAAAGATTGGAAGTTCGACTATTAATGCAATCATGAGATTTTTTGAGAAAACTTGAAATATAAATTAAATTATTTTTGTAGAAAAATAAAATATCTAAAGGGAAGGTGATGCAGGGGCATTCCATCCCTCTCTATTTATTTTGGTTTTGTTTTAACATTTTGGTTTGTGAATAAGTAGGTTTTCTTCCTTCCTGCAGTTTTGGTGTGTGTGGCTCCTGTCGCCTTTGTCAAACTTTGATGTCCTCATTATTTTTCTGCCAACTATTCCAAAACTTTTATTTCCTATTCTTATCTGAGGTCATGGCTTTTTATTATCTTCAGTTACAAATCATAAATGCCACAAATCTTGCCTGTTGAGGATGTTTCTAGCTGGTGAACATGATTTTCTTTTCTTATTCTTGATGGCTCACCCAATTGGGAAACATCAAAGAAAATTCTTCTTTAAAGCTTTTCATGTGATGAGGGGTCGTGCTTCTGCCGAGCATTTCTTTTTTCTGCTAGTGTGCTCTCTTGTAGCGACTGTTATAAATTCTTCTGCGATTGCCAACATTATGGAGATCATTGCCGATTTGGGTGAGGAGGTGGGCATCGTGGTTTCCTGCTGGCAGTAGCAACTTGGGGGAGAGATTCTTTATTTCTGCCGAACATTTTCTAAGTTTGGTGGGGGTTCATTTGGTTGAGAGGGAAGATTGTCGGCTTGTTCTAGCGGGCTGTCATTGTGTAAAAGAGGAGTTGGACATTGTATGGAGGTGGATGATAGAAGAATACAAACTGGAGCTTAGTATTTTGGGGATTGTTTTAGTTTGATTTTGCATATTAGAGGCTGTTTGTATAAGGCCAATAGTGATTTTGTAATAAAGAGTTGTATATAACAATAAGAATCTCTTTGTATTCTTCCTATCACTCTTGTGGAATCTCCTGTCATTGTCATATTTGATCTTTGTGTTTGTTTTCCTAAATGGACATTGTGAGGTGACTGGCGAGGCTAGTGCCATCAGATTGGTATCAGAGTGAAGGTTGAGATTAGGTATTGTTGAGGGTGGTCAATATGCCCCCGAGAATGATGGACAGAGGCCGAGGCGAAGGTCGAAGAGACCATGGTGACCCTAACTTGATGTAGAATCTGATTACAAGGTTGGATGCTCTTGAGAGGGCATAAAGGAGAGGAAACCTAGACATAGAAGATGTCAGTGATGAGGAAGAAGAACCCCAAAGAGAAGAAAATGTGGGATATCAGGCAGACCCAGATGATGAATGTGGTGAAAGGTTAATAAGGTCAGTGATGAATTTGGGTTCCAAACTCAAGATTGATGTACCAACATATGCTGAAATCCTTAATGGTGAAGAATTAATCGACTGGATAAATAACTTGGACAAGTATTTTGAATATGAGAATGTAGCAGAAGAGAAAAGAGTGAAGTTCGCATGCACCTGATTGATTGGTCATGCTACTATGTGGTGGGACATTGTCCAGACTGAAAGGAGGAAGAGAATAAAGAAAAGACTAACTCATGGGATAGGATAGTGGCTAAGTTGAAGGCTAAATTTTTGCCTAGTGACTATTAGGCTAATCTCTTCAAGAGATTAAAAAATTTGAAGCAAAAGGAGATGTCAGTAAAAGATTACACAGAGGAGTTTTACAATCTCATCATCAGATTTGGGCATGCTGAAGAAGATGTGGAAAAGATAGCTCGTTATGTGAATGGTTTTAGATACAGTTTACAAGATGAGATGAGTCTTTTGTCTCCTAGAATCTTGGAAGAGGCTTACCAACTTGCCTTGAAGGCAGAAGGGATGTTGCAAAGAAAACAAAGTCAGCAAGAGAAGAAGAAAGGAAGAGGTTTTAGAGAAAGGGAACAACCAACAAGTAGGGGACATCAGTACCATCAAAGTGAAGAAGCTAGAAGTTCGAGTGGGAAAACCCACAATGATAGAGGTGGTTTTCAAAAAAAAGGTAGAAGATCTTATGGAAGAGGTGGTTCACTAGGTAGAGGAAGAGGATTTGCCAGAAAATGTTACACGTGCAATCAATATGGACATAAGAGTTGGGAATGTTTGGAATCATCACAAGGAGGATATTCTAAGTTGGAGAGAAGTAATCAAGTTGTTCATGTTGATCAAGAAAGTGTGTGATCTCTATTGCATCACAAGGATGAAGCAGATTGGGTGAGTCTTTGATTCTTAAAAGAGCACTGTTAAAGCCACAAAACGAAAGTCAAGAGCCAGTTCAAAGGAGAGCATTGTTTAGAATAAAGTGTAAGTCACATGGTAAATGTTGTAAGCTCATTATAGATAGTGGTAGTACTGATAACATTATTACCACTGAAATGGTAGAGAAGCTGAATCTTAAAAGGATGAAACACCCAACTCTATATAAGGTAACTTGGTTACAAAAGGGCCATCAAATATTGGTAAGTGAGTAGGCCTATGTGGATTTTCATATTGGTAGTTATAAGATTATCTTTTGTGTGATATAATGCCCATGGATGTGTGCCATGTTTTGCTTGGAAGACCGTGGCAATTTGACAGAAATTCAATCCATGATGAATAGGAGAATACATATACTATTATGAAGGATGGAGCAAAGCATACCTTGCTGCCCATAAAGGAGAAAGAAGAGGACAGCAGCAGCAGTAATCAGGTAATGATGGTAAGTGGTAAAGAATTTTTGAAAGATTTGAAGATTGAAGAAATTGGTCTTGCTTTGGTTCAGAAACCACAATGTGTAATGACTTCTACAAAGCTGGATGATTTGCCTATGGAGATACAAGATCTGTTGAATGAGAATATAGATATTGTTGCAAAAAAGTTGCCTAATGAATTGCCTCCTATTAGAAGCATAAGTCCTCATATGGATTTGATTCAAGTTGAGTATGGAATGGATATAAAGAATGAATTAAATGGGAATAATGGTAAGAAGGAATGGACAACAAAAGAATGGTATGATATAGGCATGAGAACTGAAGAAGGAAAAGTAAAGTTAGAAAATTTAGAAGCAGATAATGTTGTTGTTGTCACATGAAATTGCACCCTGCTTGAATGGGATTCCAAGCATTCCAATGACACAATGGGATTGATCTCTAAGTGTGGGACTTTGCTAAATGAGATCAAACCTCCGGAGAAGGCTGGCTTCCTTGACTGGATATCACCTAAACTACTAAATTTTTGGGTTGAAAAGGGGAAGAAATGTGCTGAAATGAAAGATAAAGCAACAACACTTAAAACATGAAAGGGTGATGCACCAGACAGATTTAAAGAACCTTTGCAAAACTGAAGCATGCACAGCACAACCAGATATAGCAAACAAATATACACAGAATAGATGATTCTACCAGAGGTAAGAAGCAAGATGATTGAGAAGAACAAGAGATATTCATAGACAACCATATACAAATTCACACAGAGATAGAAAAATCAGCAAAAGGCATGATAGCTTGCATATATCTAATGAAAGGCAAGGTTACAGCATGTGAAAAGTTCTGTTTGGAAATAGGGAGAACAAGATGCTCAAAAAGTTTTCCAACCCTTCTTACATCATAAGCCTCAGCTTATATAGCATTTCAAAACTAACCTAGGTCAGTTACAAAATCCGCTCACGGAGCTGTAATCAGAAAATATCCTTGAAAGGACATCCAGCTGACAGGAGTTATGGCGTTGAAACCTGGAACTAGGGCAGATGGAAGATATTTCTGAGTCTTTAATGCAAGTAGCTACGTCATCGATCTGATCCTTCTCGACAATCAAGCGGCAGAGGAAAGACTGGAGATGAAGCGGTGGCAAGATATTTTGGGCCATCAATGCGAATTGTGCCCTCCTGTGCAGCAATAAATGCAAAAAATATCTTCACCAACTCGAGAAAGTTGCTGCTGAAAAAGTCCACCCGACCGACATGAAGATCTGAATCAAAAATGGAAGTGGGAACCCTCCAGAAGAATTCCTGCCAAAAGGTCATCATCCTGATATTTTCAAATTTTCGTAGGCAATGATTTATCCCACATGCACCCTGCGGAGACCTCATCATCATTTTATAAGTCAAGCCGTGAGCATATATAATGTCGGTGCTTTTGCTCCCGACGACATCATCGTAAGCCTTAACATCATCCTCCTTTAGCATGATATCCTGTTGCTCTAAATATCACCCTGATGTCAGCAGGCCTCAGCACCATCACCTGTCAGCCAGACCTCTAACATCGGCGAGCCATCGGCATGTTCGGCCGATATGAAAAGTCACCCCGATATGAAATTAGCCCTGAGCCTCGTCATCATCTTCAAGACCCGTGAAATATCCTCCTGATGGAAATATCCTCCTGACAAGCTCATCCCGATAATTCATATCACCCTGATGTGAAATATCACCCTGCAGAAAATATCACCCTGCGGGAAAGCATATCCAGACCTCATCACCTGATAAAAAAATATCACCCTGATGTATGAATATCAGCCTGATGCGAAATATCCTCCTAACGGAAGTAACATGATATAAAATATCACCCTGATGTTTGCAAATCAGGATGACATCAGCAGCATGTTGGGCGATCCAGCGAACATGAAGTGAAAAATAACATCAGGATGATCTTCAAAGATCACCCGATATTCAAATGTGATGACCCCTCAGAAAATCGGGTCATACTTGGAAAACTTAGTAGCACCAACATCAAGATGATCTTCAACTAAGATCACCTGATGTTAAAATATCATCCTGATGCGAAAGATCAAGTTGGCATAAATATGATGACCTTTGCAAGAAAGATGATCCTCCCCTGGAATGGATCTGGATGACGTCAGCGGCATATGACTTGGTTTATCACTGCAGTTACCATGATGTCATCGTCATGTTATTGGATGGGGGGATAATTGGAAGATAGGGTGATATTTGTAACATCAGGTGATATTGGGAAGATCAGGTGATGTTCCAATTATCACCCGATGTTCGAAATATAACCCGATACTTGAAATATCACCCTACTTTCAAATATCAGGTTTGACCAAGCTTATGACCCTATATAACTTTCTCACTTTGGCAAATTTCAGGGTGATGTTTTAAGCAAACCTGCCTGTCTTTTCAAGCTCTTTCACATGGTAAGCCTCTTAATGCAAGCTTCAGATTTTGAAATTTGGGTTAAGACCTCAGGATCACAAATATGGCTTTCATGGGGATATGCATACTGAATGATCCTGCTTGAACTATTTTGACTCCTGCTAGAGGAAAAATAGGTCAACAATTTGGTGACCTCTATGGGATGTTTGCCTGCTAAACATGAGATCAGTGGCCTTAAGCATCCATTGGGCATGGAGTCAAGTTTAAAATATGCTGGGAAACTAGGACCTGCCTCTCAAAAACACAAAAAAGGGGAGAAGGCTTGCTTTCTCCTAATGACAAAGCAGCCTGTGTAGAAGCACTTAGGGAAGTAAAAGGATCTAAACTACTATGCAATAACACTTATTGAAAACAAGAAGTCTAACCTACTAATTTACAGGGTGTTCATACCTCAAAACATCTTTTCAAGTGTATCCCATTAATTGGTATATGCAAATTTTCTCCATTCATATTTGACAACTGAAATGCATTGTGCTCCTTGCATTCAGTAACGAGAAAGGGGCCACTCCACATGTTGTCAAATTTGGAATGCTTCCCTGGTCTACTCCTCAGCTCATCCCATTTGAGCACCATATCACCCACTCTAAAATGTCTGGGGGTGGCCTTCTTGTCAAAATTTCTTTTTGTTTGCAGCTGATGATGTTTCATGGCTGCCATAGCTTTATCTCTACTTTCCTCCAGCTCCATAAGCTAAGCATATCTTAAAGCTATGGGCCTTTCTGCTTCAAGCATTTCTAGATGATACATGATGTCTAGTGCTGGCAGTTCCATAGACATAGGCAACCTTGCCTCCTTTCCATACACTAGCAGATAAGGGGAGTTCCCAATAGACCTCTCAGGAGTTATCCTATCAGCCCACAAAGCAAACTTTAAATCAGTGTGCTAGGTCCTCTGATTATTCTCCATTGCCATTTAAATAATCCTGATGAGATTTTTGTTTGTGGATTCAGCCAAACCATTACCCTGGGGATAATAATTTGATGAAGTATTCAAATAAATCCCATTCTTGATAGCCCAGTTAGTTATTCTTAGGCCAACAAAAGCTACAGCATTATCAGAGATGATTGATTCAGGCACTCCAAATCTAGAGACCAAATCACAATAGAAATTCAAAACAACACTCTCATTAGATTCTTTCAGAGCCACTACTTTAGTCCATCTTGTGAAGTAGTCTGTGGCTGTGAGTATCCACCTATGGCCTGCACTTGATGGTGGGTTGATAGGTCCAATAAAATCAATGCCCCATCTCATAAAGGGCTGCTCTACCTGGATTGGGTGTAGAGGCAAAGCTGGCAGCCTCTCTTTTCCTGCAAAAAGGGCACACTTAACACACTTTCTAGCCCATGCATGGGCATCCTTAAATAAGCTAGGCCAATAATAGCCAACTTTCATTACTTTCCAAGCAGTAGTCCTTGGGGCAAAATGACCCCCTTCTGTTCCATCATGGAATTCATGTAGCACCCTGTCAGTCTGATCAGTATCAACACATCTAAGCAATACACCATTAAAGTCCTTTCTGAAAAGGATGCCTTCTATTAAAACATATGGAATGGATTGCAACCTAAAGTATCTTCTTTTAGTTTTATCTAAGCCTGCAGGACATCTACCAGTTTGCAAAAATTGGGTCATATCATCAACCCAAATAGTACCTACTACTGCTGTATCATCTTGATGCTCCTCTTCTATGGTCAGGAGCACCTCTTCTTCTTCCTCTACCTCATCCTTAGAACTGGTGACAAGCTACTCACTGAGTCCTCTGCCTCTGACCAGCTTGGTTATCTTGATCTCTACATCATATTCCATGACCTTGGTGATCCAACCAGCCCTTTTCTCATTAACATCTTTACTCAGCAGGAACTCCTTCACACTAGGATGAGCCACCATCAGGGGTATCTTATTATTTGAAACAAGATGTGTAAATTTTTTCAGGCTCCTGACTACTGCCAGGACATGCTTTTCAACGAAGCTATACTTCTGCTCATACTCCTCCAACCCTTGGCTGAAGAAGGCGATTGGTTATTCAAAACCCTCGCTCTGCTACTGCACCAGAATAATAGAGATGGTATCCATGCCACCATAAGCATACAGGATAAATTCCTTAGAGAAATCAAGATTGATCAGGGTTGGTGCAGTTGCTAATGCCTCCTTTATGGACTGGAAGCTAAGTCTGGCCTCTGACATCCAACTGAAAGTTATGTTCTTTTTCAACATAGACATCAAGGGTTTCAAGAGATTTACAATATCAGGTATGCACCTTCTCAGAAAGTTAATTCTGCCAATGAAGCGTTGTAGTCCCTTCTTATGACTGGGTAAGGGCAATTCCAAAATGGCCTTTATTCTCTCCTTATCAATGGTAATACCCTCCTTTGACACAACATGCCCCAACAACTTGCCCTCATTTACAACAAAAATGCATTTCTTTGGATTGAGGGATATCCCAAACTATCTACATCTTTCAAAGACTAGCCTTAGGTGGGATAAATGCTCAGATGCATTTTTAGAGAAGACTGTTATGTCATCCAGGTATACCAGCACTAGCTTATACATCAGGCCCTTAAAGGCCATGTCCATGGCTCTTTGAAAAGTAGAGCTAGCATTTGAGAGGCCAAAAGGCATCCTCTTGTAGGCCATAGTACCCCACTTGGTTGTGAAAGCAGTCTTGAATTGGTCTTCTTCCTTGACCAACACCTGGTTATAACCAGAAAATCCATCAAGCAAAGAAAACCTTTCTGAGCCAGCCACCACCTGCAGAATTTGCTCCATTGAAGGCAATGGGTAGTGGTCTTTTGGGGAGGCTCTGTTGAGGTCTCTAAAGTCAACACACAGCCTAACCTCCCCATTTTTCTTCCTCATAGGCACAAGGTTAGAAACCCAAGAAGTGTGCTTGATTGGAAAGATGATCTTCACCTCAATCAGCTTGGTTAGTTCTTTGACCATCAGGGCTTCTAGCTTTGGATTCAGAGGTCTCTGTTTCTACCTCACATGTTTTATACTTGGCTCTAAATGGTGTGTTGGGCAATATGAGGATCAAATCCCTTTAAGTCTGCATAATCCCAAGCAAACACCTCTTCAAATTCCTTACAAAGAGCAATGAAAGCTCTTATGTCTTTAGCTGAGCAGATTTTACCAATTTTGAGGAGTCTACCCTTAAAAACTTCTAGCTTTTCATAATGCTCCTCCTTTACCTGCATACTGGTTTTTGTCTTCTTCGTTTGGTCATCAGTGCCAAAGATAGATTCCAAGGTGACCAATCCCTTGGGCAACTTATTTGTTCTCAGCTGAATGATTTGATCATTGTCATACTGTTGTTTGAGTTTATCCTGATTCATCATGGAAAACTCATCTTCCTCTAATAAGAACCTCAGGATCTGTTCATCACTATCAAAAACTTGCCAATGAATATTTTTATCAGGGATAGAAGGCCTAGAAATTATCTTTACATGAGGCTGAACCTTCTCCCTTTGAATATCACTGGGATGTCAAATTGAGCCCCAATTGAAGCTAATCTGTCAGCATGATGGTTCTGACTCCTTGGAATGGAGATCAAATTGAAAGCATCAAACTCTTCAATCAAATTCCATACACTGTGTTTGTAGCACTTCAGGGCATCAGTTTTTGTAAGGTGCAGTCCCCTCACCTGATTCACAATGAGCTCACTATCTCCAAACACCTGTAGACAGCCAATCTTCCTCCTTCTTGCCCACTGCAGACCTTGGATCAACCCTTCATACTCAGTAGTGTTGTTAGTACAAGAAAAGGCAAAATGAAAAGCAGCATAATAATTTTCACCTTGTGGTGACACAAGCATTACACCACCACCAGATCCATTTCTACCCCTAGAGCTATCAAAATACATTTTCCATACCTCATCATGTTGCTCTACCTGCTGCTCTGCCTTCTTCAGAAGACTTGGTATTGTTGTTTCATGCTCATGCAATATGTACACTCCCAGGCCAGTTTCTTGGATATGTCCCTCAAGATCATCCACAACATTTTCAGAGGCCCATTCCTTCAAGAGTACCTCTGGTATGCTCTCAGCTTGTAGTTCCTGAGCAACAACTAGTTCAAGGTCATCAGAGATAATGCAATTTGCATTAACAACATTGGGTGTGTAAGGCTCTATGTGATAGTCTGAAAGTAACTCAGATTTTAAAGTTACTTTGGTGCCATATTTGGTCCTTAAAAACATATGGGACCAGTCAGAAGATAGATATCCTCCTATTTTGGTTGTAAATTCCCTTGATAAGCACATGGCAAAATAAGGAGGCAAATCTATTATGAACACCTCCTGTGAAATAGAAACATTGGGGCAGGTGTGTAGGGTGAGACCTAGGTCTCTTATGATACCCACAGTATTAACAGATGTACCATCCAACTGGAGTACACCTTTCTCAAGTGGCTGGTATCTAAGCCCTAACTGACCTGCAATCTGCTTAGGCATGACAGAACTGCTTGCTCCACTATCCACCATGCAATTGTGCACTAGTTTGTCCCTAATTATCAGTGATACATAAAAAGGAAGAGGTTTGACACCTTGGTTAGGCTACTTGATATCATCTTGGGATGAATTAACAAGAACAGTCCTATTTAAGTCAACAGTGGTATCATTGGATACCTTCAAATCAGACAAGGCAAACTGTAACATCTTCTTTTGGCCAGGGATTGCTAAGGAATCCCACATAGACATGGTTACATTCATCTTTTTCATGTTTTCAATAATATTGAAAGGTGAAGAGGCACCTACCTTCTGACTTGACTTTGTAGCAGCAGTATCAACCTGCAAATGAGGCATCTCCCTTGTTGTTGGTGGAGTATTTCTTTACAAGATGCGAGGGATATGGGATGTGGAAGCATCAGTATGTCCTCTACCTTTGTTTGTTGTTGGCTCAACTTCATAACCCCTCTTCTTAGCCCTTGTATTGGTAGCAACTGGATTAGTATCACTGTTTACCCCACAGAATTCTCCTTCCTGCCAATTCATGAGAGCAGAATCATTTTGAGGTTGCTCTTGTTGTTGTGCAGCTCCATCACTTGGTGTGTATGATTGTGTAGCTACCACATTTTGTGCCATCAGAGCTTGATTTAAGACTCCACTTGAACAGGCTGCCTGATTGTGTGGCATATGGCATGGGACACACCAATCATAATCAACTGCAATGTTATTTTGAACAGGGACAAGGTCCCTTGCTACATTAACAGGTGCTGGATTGTAAGGCTGAAAAGGCATTTGGTTCATGTTTTGCCTGACACCTTGGTAGTTGTTCTGATAAGGTGGCCTATTGGCCTGGTAAGGTTGACCCTGCCCCTGATATGCTTGGTTCTGCCCCTGATGTTGTTGTTGATAAGGCTGCCTACCTTGAGACTGTTGCTTCTTAATGTTTACTAGATCATTCCCAAAAGTCTGCAGAAGATTTTCTATTTTCTGCTGGCTACTTTTTATTTCCTTTAGCTCTTGAGATGAACTAGAGGCAGCTGGTTCAGAAGTGGAGGTACTTGGTAATGTTGCAACAACAGGTGTAGGGACAAAATATGGGGTGGGCAAAGGCATAGAAGCCTGGATCTCAGGAAAGATGGGCATAGGGGGCCTAGGTGCTATTTTTTTAGCCTGAATTAGACTGTTCTCTGCTCTGATGGCTATTTCATAGACATCAAGTAGGCTTGCACCTTCTAGTGATTGTATCATCACTGAAATATCACTATTTAAAGATTTCAAGAAATATAAGAATGCATACTCAGCTGGAGGTCTTACAGTGGCAGGGATTTTGTCCCATGTCTTCTAAAATCTAAAGTTGAAGTCCATCATTGGTTCCTGAGGAGCTCTCCTTATGGTGGTCATCTATTCCACCAATGACAGATTATCTGATTTATCCTAGAACTACTTATTCAGCTTGTCTCCTAATTCATCCTAGGTTCCTATAGTCTGTACTGGTAGACTTCTGAACCATTGTAATACCTTCCCTTTGAATGAGGCAGCTAGTAATCTGATGGCTACATTCTCTTGTGTTACATGATGCACTCCACATAGAGATGCCACATCTCTTATGTGTTCAATAGGTGTAGTTTGGGTTTCCCCTGTGAAATAGGGCAGGCTCTTCAAGGCTGCCATAGGTATGGCATCATGTACTACTAAATTCAAAGGGCTCCCCCATCAAAAGCCACAAATGGCTGATTTCTTGCCATCTGAGCAGCTGGAGGTGGGTTTGCTTGAGTTGCTACAAGGACTATGGAGTCAACTGGTCTAAAATTTGGTGGAGTTGACAATGTCCTCTTAGAATAGGGAGTTCTTACTACAGTTATACTCTGCCTCCTAGGTGGAGAAAGCTGTAGATAATCAAATGAGCTTGAACTTGAACTCTTAGTTTGTATCATTTTCATAAAAGTAGATTAGCAGAACTAGTTTGCTTGATCTTCCTTAGTATGAGTCGCTAGATATGCAATTTTTAACCTCCTATAGGTCAGAAAATCACCGGTTACACATCAAAACCAGTAATAAGTGTTTGTATGGTCCCACCGGGCATGCCAGAAACTGTTGTCACATAAAATTGCACCCTGCTTGAATGGGATTCCAAGCATTCTAATGACACAATGGGATTGATCTCTAAGTGTGGGACTTTACTAAATGAGATCAAACCTCCAGAGAAGGCTGGCTTCCTTGACTGGATATCACCTAAACTACTAAATTTTGGGGGTGAAAAGGGGAAGAAATGTGCTGAAATGAAAGATAAAGCAATAACACTTAAAACATGAAAGGGTGATGCACTAGACAGATTTAAAGAACCTTTGCAAAACTAAAGCATGCACAACACAACTAGATACAGCAAACAAATATACACAGAATAGATGATTCTAACAGAGGTAAGAAGCAAGATGATTGAGAAGAACAAGAGATATTCATAGACAACCATATGCAGAATCACATAGAGATAGAAAAATTAGCAAAAGGCATGATAGCTTGCATATATCTAATGAAAGGCAAGGTTACAACATTTGAAAAGTTTTGTTTGGAAACAGGGAGAACAAGATGCTCCAAAAGTTTTCCAACCCTTCTTACATCATAAGCCTCAGCTTATATAGCATTTCAAAACTAACCTAGGTTGGTTACAAAATCCGCTCACGGAGCTATAATCAGAAAATATCCTTGAAAGGACATCCAGCTGACAAGAGTTATGGCGTTGAAACCTAGAACTGGGGCAGATGGAAGATATTTCTGAGTCTTTAATGCAAGCAGCTGCGTCATCGATCTAATCCTTCTCAACAATCAGGCGGCGGAGGAAAGACTGGAGATGAAGTGGTGGCGAGATATTTTGGGCTATCAATGTGAGCTGTGCCCTCCTGTGCAGCAATAAATGCAAAAAATATCTTCACCAACTCGAGAAAGTTGCTGCTGAAAAAGTCCACCCGACTGACATGAAGATCCAGATCAAAAATGGAAGTGGGAACCCTCTAGAAGAATTCCCGCCAAAAGGTCATCATCCTGATATTTTCAAATTTCCACAAGCAATGATTTATCCCACATGCACCCCACGGAGACCTCATCATCATTTTATAAGTCAAGCATGAGCATATATAATGTCGATGCTTTTGCTCCCGACGGCATCATCATAAGCCTTAACATCATCCTCCTTTAGCATGATATCCTATTGCTCTAAATATCACCCTGACGTCAGCAGGCCTTAGCACCATCACTCGTCGGCCAGAACTCTAACATCGGCAAGCCATCGGCATGTCCAGCCAATATGAAAAGTCACCCTGATATGAAATTAGCCCTGAACCTCATCATCATCTTCAAGACCCGCGAAATATCCTCTTGATGGAAATATCCTCCTGACGAGCTCATCCCATAATTCATATCACCCTGATGTGAAATATCACCCGCAGAAAATATCACCCTGTAGGAAAGCATATCCAGACCTCGTCACCTGATAAAAAAAAATATCACCCTGATGTATGAATATCAACCTGATGCGAAATATCCTCCTGATGGAAGTAACATGATATAAAATATCACCCTGATGTTTGAAAATCAGGATGACGTTAGCAGCATGTTGGGCGATCCAGCGAACAGGAAGTGAAAAATAACATCAGGATGATCTTCAAAGGTCATCTGATATTCAAATGTGATGACCCCTCAGAAGATCGGGTCATACTTAGAAAACTTAGTAGCACCAACATCAGGATGATCTTCAACTAAGATCACCCGATGTTAAAATATCATCTTGATGCAAAAGATTGGGTTGGCATAAATATGATGACCTTCGCAAGAAAGATGATCCTCCCCCGGAATGGATCTGGATGACATCAGTGGCATATGACTTGGTTTATCACTATAGTTACCATGATGTCATCATCATGTTATTGGATGGGGGGATAATTGGAAGATAGGGTGATATTTGTAACATCGGGTGATACTGGAAAAATCAGGTGATGTTCCAATTATCACCCGATGTTCGAAATATGACCCGATACTTGAAATATCACCCTACTTTCAAATATTAGGTTTGACCAAGCTTATGACCCTGCATAACTTCCTCACTTTGGCAAATTTCAGGGTGATGTTTTAAGTAAACCTGCCTATCTTTTCAAGCTCTTTCACATGGTAAGCCTCTTCATGCAAGCTTCAAATTTTGAAATTTGGGTTAAGACCTTAGGATCACAAATATGGCTTTCATGGGGATATGCATACTGACTAATCCTGCTTGAACTATTTTGACTCCTGCTAGAGGGAAAATAGGTCAACAATTGCATCTCAGAGTATAGATGGTGAAGGCAAAGAGATTCATAGTGAAAATATGATAGAGGTGGATGAAGAAAGAGGAGCAGAAAGCCAGGATAGTACCAATAATTTGTGGATAAAATTCTCAGAGATAGAGCAAGATTGGAAGATGAAGATTGCTAATGAAGGAAGAAGTACGAGTATAACAATGAAAGAAATAGAAGAAAAGGTTGCAGTTTTCAACAAAAATGATGGAACCCCAATTGAAATAGAGGTAATTGTGGATGTCTTCCAAAAAGATGTTGTGAGTTTATTTTCTATGTTGATTAATAAAGAGTTTGGGCAGGATCCTAGAATAGTGAGTGTAAGTTCCAATGAAGACATTAAGGATTATGATGAGAATGAAGGAATCATGAATGATCTGCGGTTAGGTATTTTGTTTTTTGCTAAAGGAGAACATAAAATGGTGACTGTGGATTTGTGTGAGGCTGTGTATGAGGTTGGTGAAGTAAATAGACAGTTAAGGAATGAAGTAAATAGATAGTTAAGGAAAGTGAAACTGTTTGGGAAGATAAATGTGAAGACCTTTAGACTTGTTGAATGGACTGAGATTGTGTGTGTAAGTAAACTCTGGAAAAGCTATCTAAGAATGCTCAAGTGGAGGAGGGAGTCACAGTGTTGGGAACACATGTTTATTCTTCTAGCGCGACTATGGAAAAAGAGAAAGAAAGACTGGTGGAGGATGAGTATTGAATTGATAAGGCACATGAGCCAGAGCTCATGATTTCTTCCTACCTAGGAGTTTGATGCAAGGGCATTCCGTCCCTCTCTATTTTTTTGGTTTTGTTTCAACATTTTGGTTTGTGAATAAGAAGGTTTTCTTCCTTCCTGCAGTTTTGGTGTGTGTGGCTCCTGTTGCCTTTGTCAAAGTTTGATGTCCTCATTATTTTTCTACTGACTATTCCAAAACTTTTATTTCCTATTCTTATCTGAGGTCGTGGCTTTTTATTATCTTCAGTTACAAATCATAAATGCCACAAATCTTGCCTGTTGAGGATGTTTCCAGCTGGCGAACATGATTTTCTTTCCTTATTCTTGATGGCTTGCCCAATTTGGAAACAACAAAACAAATCTTCTTTAAAGCTTGTCATGTGATGAGGGGTCATGCTTCTGCCGAGCGTTTCTTTTTTTTTTCTAGTGTGCTCTCTTGCAATGACCGTTATAAATTCTTCTGTGGCTGCCAACATTATGTAGATTATTGTTGATTTGGGTGAGGAGGTGGGCATTGTGGTTTCTTGCTGGTGGCAGCAACTTGGGGGAGAGATTCTTTATTTCTTCTAAACATTTTCTAAGTTTGGCGGGGGTTCGTTTGGTTGAGAGGGAAGATCATCGGCCTGTTCTAGCAAGCTATCATTGTAAAAAAGAGGAGTTGGACATTGTATGGAGGTGGACGATAGGAGAATACAGACTGGAGCTTAGTATTTTGGGGATTGTTTTAGTTTGATTCTGCATATTAGAGGCCATCTGTATATGGCCAATAGTGATATTGTAATAAACAGTTATATACAACAATAAGAATCTCTTTGTATTCTTCCTATCACTCTTGTGGAATCTCCTATCATTTTCATATTTGATCTTTGTGTTTGTTTTCCTAAATGGACATTGTGAGGTGACTGGCGAGGCCAGTGCCATCAGAAGGGAAAGAAATTGCATGTGATTTGCTTGATGCTTGTGTTTTACCCTCAACCTTTCTTAGGAGTCATTGTAAGAATTAGCTATAGATTAGATGTGCAGCAAGTGATAAGATATACATAAGAGGTTGGAGTGACATCTCTTCCATTTGCATATGATGAGTCTAATGCAAGATGCAACATTTTTCCATAATCATGTCATGAGTTTGATGCAATTTTTTTTAATGAAGTACCAAACATTTTCTTCATTCTCATAAATTGAGTCTAATGCAAATGTTTGAAGAAATACAAGAATGGATATTACATGCAATTTCTATAGAACCTTTGCATGAGAATCACATCTATTAATGAGTGTTAGCTATTGAGACACCTTACATCTTCCTAAATTACCCATCTTGGACTTGGAGAATGGACAATATTCCATAGACTTACTCTACTCTTATTTTTCTCCTTACTTGGGATCTTGGGAACATTTCCAAATTGTGTTGATAAATCCATGTTTATATGTGTATTATAAGTGTTTGAGAATCTATTTTTGATCCATGTTATTACCTCCTAAGCAAGGTGAGGTGGACCCGTTTGGTTCCACAAAGGTTGGGTGGTGAGCTTTCCCACCATTGGCTTAAAATAATGGAGCTTGAAGATTTCTTTCTTGGAGCTTGGAGGCATTCCCATACATCATCTCATTTATTTTTGTTACTATTGATAATTAAGCTTAATTTGCAAAGTCAAGGAGATTGTTCCTTATGACTTTGTAGATGTCAAAGCACATTACAATGGGGCCCTATTTATAGTGGGCTCCCAAATGGGAGGTTCAACCCTCTATTGTTGCACTCATAGTTTCTATGTATTCTATGAATTTGTTTTAAGAGTAATCTTTTTCATGTTTTGTGATTTTAGATAAATTAGACATGGAACTTCTTAAATCCATTTGAGAGGAATTTACATTTTGTATGATTATTTCATACTTCTTGCTTTCCAATATTTATGCGCCTATTAAGTAGTCAAGGGTGGATTATGAATCCAATGAGATTATGTATATGTATTCATCATTTTAATATCAAATGCATGTTTATAAGAAAAATTATTGGTTAAGCCTCTTTCTCATTAGGTTTAGAATGATAGTTTACATACATGTGATAGAGCATGGAGTGAATTATTATTATGATTATGTATTGTATCAATTTTTATTATATAGTCATCTTATAGAAGAACATATTTTTAAATTCCTTAGAAGAGTTTTTTGTGAATTTTGGGCATTTTCCATACTTGTTGTTTTACAACAAGCCCATTCACTAGTTTCATAGAGTGACTCACTAGGGTGAATGCTTTCTTGTAGAGGTGAATGTTAAAAGAGAGTTTAAATATTGACTTTTTAGAAAACATAGAAGAATGAAACTTGATCCTTATGACCTATTGATATTTTATCTATCTTTGGGAAGGTTAAAATAATGTGTTGAATGCATTTCCATTGTGCTTTTTCTTTATGTTGGATGAACAAAGTTGTGTGTACTATTAAGCTAGAGGGATTACCTAGTGATGCTTTTACTTGAGTATTGAGATATGCTAAATAATAATAGATGCTATTCTCATTTGATATTTTAACGTTTATGGAATTGGAAATGAATTAATATTGTTGTTTAATTCATATGCTTCCTTATTTATGCTTGAACTAAATTTTAATTGGTAAATGAATCATCTTTTCATTGTTTCTTTAGTTTCCTATTTTGTGTAAGGTCGTGGGTATGAGCACCTATTCACTTGGTGTAGGGTGAGACCATATCTCCCATATCTTGTATCATCAAGTTAGTTGAATATGTGTCACTACTCTTACATTTACCTTTGTGGTGAAATGTCTCACTTAGATAAGTCTTCCACTAGTGCTTGTATGTGTGTGCCACTTTAGTATGCATGCCACCTTTCATAGATTGAGTTAAAGATATAACTCTCTTCTTGTGTATGCCTACTCATCTCTTCACCTTGGATAATAAATCTAAGGGACAAATTGTATGATGTATTCTTCCTTGTGATAGTCTTCTCTTATTATATGTTTGTACATCACATTGTGTTATGTGTCTACTTGGTAGATGGAGTTGGTGACAACTCTCTACTTGTGTATCTTGTGTTTCCACCTTAAAGAGTGTACTATGTTGGGATGCTCACCAATCCTTCCTTGTTGAGATGACATTGTGTCTCTTCTTGTGTGTGGCACCTACACCTCTTCTACATATGTATTGGTGTTTATGTTGGTGTTGTTTTGGGGATGAAAGTTGTTGTGCGTATGCATGTTACAAAATTGCTAATACCTTGTGATTTTTAATGTGAAAAATTTATTAGGTGTCTTTTTACCCAATAATATCCTTAGTAAAATTTGGGCATTACACCACCTCACTTCTCTCCAACCAATGTTTTTACCACACCTATCATTCAAGATGTTTTATTTTATTATTACATGATGCATTTGTGACATTGATTTACTTTACATGATACATATATTCTATTCTTATCTTACATTTATATTTCATGTACTATTTTATCTCTCCTCCAATTCCCTACTTCTAATGGATGTAACCAATTGAAGGGGACATATCCTATTACTAAACCCCTTTGATGAGCTTGTATATAGTTACATGTATTGCTACAAAAATGCATCATTGTGTATAGATGAATCATAATCACACACAGAAGATCCTAATATGTGATACATCATACTACAACCACTACATTGGGCAAAGCATTACTACACTTTTTTATAGGTAGATTTTTTCTAACCCTACTCTTTCCTTCTCTCTCACACATAATTGTAGATAGTAAATTAAGCTTCCAATTACACAGTTACATCCAAAAGAAATTCTAAGAACTATTGTGGATTGTGGAAATATTGTCTCTTATTGATCTCAGTATTGTTGTTATCTTTACTTGTGTGATAGAAGCTACTCATTGCACATCTTTTCTCTATTTTACAAGTTCTCATGGAGCACACATGCCAAAGGATGGACACACACGCATTAAGATCTAGTGGAGTCCATTACTTTACATAGACCTCCATATTATTTTATGTATGAATATTTACTTTATATGCATATTTTTTAGTGATAATTTACTAGATGACCCTGTCCCATGCCTTGAGATGATAAAAAACCCTCAAAAACCTCAAAAATGACTAAAATCCAACAAATGATAGGTTGCAAATAGACTAAAATAGGAAACCTAAGACAATGCAATGATAAAACTCGATAAAAATAGATTCTTTTGAGCGAAATCGACAAAACAAAAACTAGTGTTTCAAGAGGGGGTTTTCTCATTTTTCATACCTAGTTATCAATAGGAGGAAGGTTAACTACCATTTTCTCAATCCCTCTTGTCAATAGCTCTCCATTGGCTACTTCCTTGCATGATTTTGTTGTCATTTGATCTCGTTTCCTCTAATTTCTCCTTTTTCCCCTTCTCTTAGCTCTTAGTTTCATTTGACTACATTGAGGGGTAGTATTATCTTTTGTAGCATTGTTGCACCCTCATTTTTCATGTTGTCATTCTTGTAGGTCCCCATGGAAAAACAAGGTGCCTCAGGCATACTTACAACTCACACATCGATGGTATGTTTCCTTGTTTCTATTTTGGTAATCATTATTGAATATTATAATATTGGACTAATACTTGTCATTTCAGGTACAAGTATAAGATAACAATAACAAGTAAGGCCTAGTTTAGGAACAACACCTACCTTTAATTTATACTACCATCCCCGAGGGGGAAAATATGTAAGCACTAAAAATGCACATGGGCCTACATGGTAATCTAATGATGAGCTATAGTCCTAAACACATACATGTAAGCATGTAAATAAGACCTCTCAACAACATTCTTCTTGGCGACACATGGATTGAAGTTCTTCATCTTTGTTTGTACCTCCATTATCCCATATCTAAACTCCTAAGGTCTTATGTATTCACCATTCACTTTTGTCGACAAGGCATTTTGTAGATCTCTAACCTTGTCGATTTGACCTATCGACATCACAAGATGGGAAATTCATCTTCCGTTATCCCATTTCAATCATTTCAACCCTCTAAAGGATTCTAGTCAACCTCATAATCATTCCCCATCATCAATTTTATCACCCAATTCTTCTTTTCTGGGATTCCCATATTGACCCCTAGATCTCCCCTAGGTGACCCTGCCACTAAAGTGGATCTCCCTAGTCTGACAACTTGTCCCTGGGTCCTAAAACCACCTGCAGAACCCATTCTTTGTGTGTCTCCCATATTGACTTCCAAAAATCCCCTGGGTGACCTTGTCATTTAAGTGAAACTCCCTTAGGTGACCTTATCATTTAAGTGAAACTCCCCTTGTCATTTAGGTGACCTACCCTGCCAAACTTGGTGACCCACCCTACCAAACTAGGTGACCCAGAAGTGTTTAAACATGTGAGTTTCTCTTCAGTTTAGGCACAAATTAGTTTTATTTTTTCTCCAATTTACATGGTAGTTTGACCCCTAACTGAGCCTAGACTATTTTTAACTTATCTTCCACTCCCAATCAGTCTATTCTTAGCTCCAATTGAGCAATTCTTATCTCTCTGTCAAACTCACGCTAACTCCATTCCTCCTCAAGTGATAAGCTTTCAAGGCCTATTCACTCCTCAATCAACCTAGTTTACTCTTCCATCAATCATGCTAACTCATCAATCAAGGGAGTTAACTCACCAATCACATCCAACATTCATGAGCCTCTCCAAGCTATAAATACCCACTCCTATATGCATTATGAGGAAGTAATCTTTGTGTTGCTTTTTCCTTGATAAGTTTTTCTTTGATTAGTATTTCTTAGATTAGAATTATTGCAATTCATATATTAGATTTCAATTCAAGTTATTTATTTTCAGAGAAAATTTTAATTTCTAGATTAGATTCCAAAAAGTGAACCACAAAATACAAAAACATAGGGTTATATTGCATTTGAAAAACTCATTTAGTTGTGCATCCATATTTTCTTTCATGTTTAATTAGATCACTATTTCAATTTTGGGAAAAAGAACCAAACAAAAAGTTGTTTTACATTCATACTAAATTATATTTCATTAAAAATACAAAAAAAATAGGAAACATAGAGAACCAAACCCTCAATTCCATCACGAGGTATACACATCAAGTCAAACAAGGTCAAACCCTCGATCACATCATGAGGTCCACTACACATTCAACAATCTAACAAAAATAAAATAAAACTTTGACTACAAATCAAAGTCAACTCAAGTCAAAAAAAGTCAACCCTAGTTAAACCTAGCTCTCTTTCCCTCTCTCTGATTCAAGCATTCGATACGCTCAGAGATTAGGGGAGATTAGGTTAAGGCAATTCTTGACGAGATAGAGGAGATACACCCTAGACCTCAACAAGAGCAACACATAATTGAAGAGCAAGAGCACACTCTTTGAATCATCCAACAAAGAGATAATTCAATAGGTCACTCTAGCTAATGAGAATAGACTACAATGCCTTAGAGAAATTAATGAGAAAAACAACCTTAGGACTTGGCATTGGAATGCAAGAAATCCCAACAAGAGATTTGGAACTAGTGACCCTTCGGGTCAGATAGTCATCTCCACTATAACTGCCATAGAGCACATTCGTCAAAGACAAGTACATCCTATGCCCGTAGATTGGCCAACCACCCTTTGTGATGTTCTGCTACCATGAGAACAGAACAACCCTAGGTTGCCTCAATTCAAGTGGCTTTTTCCATTAGAGTGAGAGAGAATTAGAGGTCGCCCATAGTAAGGATGTGGTTCATGTGTGGTATCGAAGCTGACTCTCTCATGTTGTGCTTGAGTCATGTTTCAGAGAACATAGAAACCAAGCAATGTAGACCTTTGATTAAATGAGCAGAAAACATTCCTCTATCATATACATGTGCATGAGTTATACAATTGAGCAACGTTGTGAACCATACCATCAAGACAATGTCTCAGGTCTTTGTTAGAGATGTATTTATATATAAGAACCAAATTTTTCTCCTTTGTGCAATAGCCCATAAATTTTATGATATTCTTATGGTATAATCTAGAGATAATATTTACTTGCAATGATCAATGAATTTTACAAAGACTCTTAAGGTGTAGTTTGGAGAACAGATCTCCCTGCAACAATTGTTCTTATTTAAGATTATGAAGATCAAAGGCATCAAATATTTTAAATTTTAATAGTGCTTATTTTTTGTTGGAGAGATTAAAGTTCTCAAGTTTAATTGTAAAATGGGCATGAATGAGTCCTTGGTTATACCTCTGTGGAAAATTCTATGGCACCCTGATGTGATTTATCAGACAAAATTTTGACGGCCACATCCTTGTCTTGAAGACAACCAAGAAAAGTAGGTCCATATCCTCCTTTTCCTATCTCTTTCTGAAAACTGTGAGTCATAACTCTTACCTCTTTGTAACTGAATGTTTGACATACATCCAATTTGACAAGATCTAAATGCCATGTTTTAGTTTCCCCTACATTTTGCCCCTTTTAGTGTACATAAGATTCTGTTTCCTTTTATTAAAAAAGAAAACCCAAAAGTACAGAGCAAATGTAAAGGCAAGATGGCTTAAGATGACTTACCTTTAGGGATTTTTCTACTTTATTTAAGTTTGATTGACATTAATATTGCAGTAATAGTTACAAGTATTCCAACCCCTACTACTATTAACCAAAAAATATGTGGTTTGCTCATCTTTCTTTTTGGGGTATCCTTGCAAATCCCTATTTGGCAAAGCATTTCATTGCCATTGACACTGAAAAATTAACACAAATATTAAATCTTATCATACCAACAACATAATTACTGATCGATTTGTGTTGTAATAAAAGAAACTTACCTCAAAATGAGTTCTCCACCTTGTTGTTTCTCAAATAAACCATTTGGCACCAATCCATTTAAGTAATTGTCTATCAAATTCCTGTATCTTGAAGAGAAAATTTCTCAAAATATTGTACATAGTCTGACTAATATAGCATATTTCAAGACAAATTACGTATCCATTTTATAAGATAGAATGACATTATTAATATGTTGAAAAATTTTATAAACTAGAAATACCCAAATGCATATGTTTCAACTCACGATTCGGTAAGATTGGAGAGAGTAGCCAGAAGCTTTGGTATTGAACCACTCAAATTATTTCTTGTCAAATCCCTGCAAATAGGAATAAGAATACATTTTTGGGTCTAGCAAGTATGATATTGATTTTCAACAAGTTAAAAATTATAAAAGAAAGTATTTAGGATTTGTTATAGACAACTTAACAAGAGCAAAGAGATTGGCAAAGGTTGGAGGTATGGTGCCATTTAGATGCTTGTCGGGGAGTGTCTTGTATGTTATATGTATGCATCCTTAGTTGAAATTGACAGCAATGTGTAACACAATCAAATTATAAACAGTACATTAATGTTCAAATTATGTCCATAATTGATCAATGGGATTGTAAAAAGTATAGGTAGTTTATGATGGCTTAAATATCAATAGTTCAAGTAATTTAGGAAGTGGTAAAATTTGATAAAATTAATAAAATGAGATTTGAAGTTATAATTATTTGATTTTAAGAAGATTATTTTATCAATTTTTTTATACCTCATCTACACACAAAAATAATAAATAATCATTTTATTTTTAAAAGTAGAAAATTTACTATTTCAATCAAATTTAATGTTTAAGAAAAAAAAGTTCATTCACATTATGTACACCATACAAAATTAGCTATACCTAAATATAGTCCAATGTAAATATCTGAAAATAGTAATACAAGCATGAATCACCATCAATTTTGACAAATGCTTAAAAGACAAGTCTAATAATATCATTAGAAATATTAGTGTTGAAAATGAAGAGGCTAATAAAATCCTGTCTGAATTCCATTACGGAGCATTCAGTGGACATTTATCGACAACAACTACAACAATAAAGATAATCTATGTAGGATATTAATGTCCCTCAATGTTTTTCAGATTGCCACAAATTGGTAAAGCAATTTCAACAGTGCCATTTATACATGAGAAAAAGAAGGAATGTTGCTCTCCCTCTAAATCTACTTCTAACATAGGAGCCATTCGCTAAATCAAGATTAGATTTCATCTACTAAATGGGGATTAGATTTTATCAGAATGATTAACCTGATTTCAAGTGTAGGACACAAATGGATCCTAACAGCTACATATTACTTTAGAAGATGGAGTGAAGTAGTACCATTAAAGGAAGCAATAGAGAAAGTGGTGTTCAATTTCGTAGAGGATATTGTTACCAGATTCGACTCCCTTTACACATTTATATCAGATAATGCAAAAGCATTCCTCAAAAAAGATTTTTGAATTTACCTTGAGGAATGGTGTGTTCTTGAAGACCTCCTCAAATTACTATCCATAGGGGAATGGCTTGGCTGAATCAACAAATAAAAATCTAATTCGGTTGATTAAGCACATTGGCTCAGATCACCAAAGGGACTAACATACAAATCTTAAGATAACGTTATGGGCTAATAGGATCACCCCAAAATAAATTATAGGAACATCTTGCTATAATTTGGTATATGGAAAGGATACTATAATGCCCATATCAATAGAAATTCATGCACTTCAATTGGTCAAATAGTGTGAGATCAAACAAAATAGTGCTATGGAGGTTCAGATTGTGGAATTAACTTATCTTCAAGGAAAGAAAGAATCTACACTCAACTCCATGGCCAATCACTAGTAGATGGTTAAATGATGGTTTGACCAGAGAACATCTGATTCAGGCTTCAAAGTAGGAGACTCAATTTTGAAGTGGCAAGAGCAAGCGGAAAAGCTAGGACAACATTCCAAATTTGATTCACTATGGAGTGGCCCATATAAGATTGTAGCCTGTAAGAAACATAATGCTTTTGAGTTAGAAGATGAGGCTGGTAAGTCATTGGAGATTCCAATTAATGGAATCTATTTGAAATACCATAACTAGAACAAGACCAACCTCTATACATAGTTAGATTAGAATGTTGCAGTTTAGTTTTAGGCAGTTGGGTGTGTTTTCCCACCTCTTTTAAATAAGTGTAGATAATGCGAATAATTTAATTATGTTATTTCTATTTGAATAAGGGAGTTTTCCTAGAAATTCCAAGTGTCACTACTTCTTGATGACAAGCATCTATTTGAATTTCAAGAAAATCTCATGAATGACACATCAACTACCCGTTGATTAGGTATTGAATGAATAGGATCCATGTGAGTGTAGTCATGATGCAAAAAATTAGGAGTTACGATAGAAAAGAAATCTCAAGCATGCGAAATGATGCTTAAGAGGCACGATATTTATGAACCAATCAGTGTCATAAATTCAACATGAGTAGGTCTTGTTATACATTAAAAAAGAGGCACATAGAAGAGCCTTATTGTGAATACTAAAAAAATTCATTTGTCTTTGTGCCTCGTGAAAATTTGTTGTTTCTACAAAAGGCTTCCACATCATGAAAATTTATTGGTTCTACAAAAGTGAAGAACAAAGAAAATGGATTTGCAGAAGGAAGCCTCAAGCAGTGATACACCTAGAAAGAGGAGAACCTTAGAAAAACCAAAGTAAGATCCCACCCAAACCCAAGAGTTAGAAATCCCTACATTGTTTCTCTTGCACAACCAAAAGCATGAGCCTCTCTTGTGAGGGAATTAAAAAGGGGGGTGCACAAAGATTTGACTCTCATCCACAACCTTGCAAACCAGGTTTTCCACATAGTGCTTTCCAAAGCTATTAAGACCTTGAGAGGAGGAGCGCATGTATGCATGTGTAACAAGGTCAAGGATGGAGAGTTCAAAACCTTTTAAAAATTAGGTTTGGAGCTCCACATTGGCTCAGTATATGGTCCCAATTGTCTACCCTTTCTATGAGATTGTGGATGCTTGTGTCAAATGTTTTGATGTAAAGACAAGGGTAATCCAAGGAAGGAAGCTACGGGTAGTAATTAATGCCGCCATCATGATCTAGAGATGCTAACAATCAATTATGATCCCATAGACTTTTTCTGTAATTACCCCAAGCTACAAAGGATATGGGAGACAAAACAAACTCAGCTTCTTGAACACAAAGCTCCATTTGGATGATGACAACACAATGTTGCCTTCGCTTCCTTTAGCCTTGGTGTAGTTTACACAGGATATACAAGATGCCTACTCCATGATGTCTTTCATTTTTGGTCTAGATAATGATAGAAGTGTTTATGACTTCCAATTGGGTCTATTTTCAAACTCAAAACCATCACTTGAAGGTAAGTTTATAAGATTGATTTTTCAGAGGTTATAGCCGACGGACTATGCTATCAATTGGCCAAATTCAATAAAAAACAAGTCTTTAGGTACTCTTCTTTTTTGCTTAACCTAATTTTATAACAAAACCCATGCTTATTCTAGTCATACATGCATCTTTCTATGTTCGGTGCTTCAGCTGATGAACAAAAGGTTATACATGTTTCAACTAATGAACATACCTTCTTTCTAAAACTTATGATTATATGAGTTTGCTAAGTATTTCCTCACCCCAACCCTCATCCATCTTAGTCCAGAAGACATCACCTTTAGATTGAGTGACAAACAAAAGGATCTCATGACCAATAGGGGAATCCTCAATGAATGGTTTTTGGTGCCCATTACACTATGATCCGGGTGCACATTATCAAGGAATAAATTTTTAGGCTTCCCAAGATTCTCATAAACCAAATTTTGGCCATTGAATATGTCCTCCAGCTAGAAATAATTGATTCAAAGTTTGGGGCTAGAAGAAAGAAAAGAGCCTTTTATGAAATACCATTCTCCAAGGGAGGAATAACATTGAATAAGAGGGGAACCAAGCACTTGCAAATAATGAAAATGGTTGAATTGGGGCTTGACCTCATTGAATATTGTTGGCAATATGATCCAGTAGGATACGTGGGATCCTAGGTAGCTAAGCTTAAAACCAAAGAGGTGTTTGTTCATTAGAGTTTTCTAGCTAGAAAGTCTCCCCAAGTCAATTCATCAGATATGTACATGGAACTTCATGAGATTTCCTCTAAACCACTCCCTCTTTGGGATACTTTCTACAAGGTGGTACGTACCTATGACCCCTCCAAAATCATGACTTATGGTTTCAACAAGACCCTCAAAAAAGATGAATGGAGCAACGAGAAAATTAAGGTCTATTGGAAATATAAGAAAGAGATAGTTGAGCCAAAGAAAGCATTCAAAAATGTTGACACAGATGAAACCTGGGAGACACTATAGAATGGGGAACATGGATCACCTGCTTCACCATATGATACAAGTAACATCTACCCTAGGGAAGCATCTAAGGCTCAAGAAGAAGAGGAATACGTTAGTGCCACATATGTCGAATAAGAGGATGACAACGATTCTGTAGAGGAAGCACCTAGACTAAAAGCAAGCCATGGACAATGGTCCCATCCACTATATCAGGTGGACCAACAAAGCTCACAAATTCTTGCTCATTTGGACTAAACAACTTCAACATCTGGGGACCCTGGAGTAGAACTCATGCAAGCCCATCAGGCTATGCAATCAACATATGAACAAGTGATAGAAAAAGCAAAAAGAATATCAGAGCAAATTTCACCTCTGAGTGTGCAGATACTACCAAGGCCAGTATTGAAATTATTCCCTTTGCCACAGTAGATGCTCCCTTAACAAGAAGCATGGAGGCAAAAATTCTAGTACCATCTCTTGTAGCAAGAGAAGCTAGCCCTAGCCCTACATCTACTGAAGAACCAAGCAGGAAGAAGAGGAAGCTCAAGCACCCAGAGGGACCCAATGAAGAGGAAATAGATGTGGTAGCTTTGATGCCACCAACTGGAGCACAACAGAGCCAATGACCCCTGTGGTCATGCAGATACATATCCCTTTTCCCTCTTCCACTACTTAGTCTATTATTTCATCTTCTATAGCTACACCTATCTCTGTAGTCCACTTGACCTCCACAACTAGCCCTATGACTCTGCCAGTGTCATTACCATTCATGTATCCCTTCAACATGTCGTAAATCCTACTTTTACCACCATTCACTATTGTGCCATCTGTATCACATATATTGAGTTTGCCTCCATTCTCCCCATCCACACTCACAGTACCATCCCCACTACCTCCTAGAACTATGATGGCACCTTCCCAATCATAAATTAGCATCCCATTAGGCATTCCATAGGGTTTCCCATTTGTTGACAAAGTTATTCAGTCACCCACCAACTTCCAATAGTAAGTGCAAACTACAAGGCAAGAGTGGGAAGACAAGATAGAGGTAAGGAGATAAAAAGGGCCCGAGAAATCTCCAGCATGGTCTCGTATGAGGTCACTATATGACCTAATATAGCAATCATTAATGATTGCTCACTTGACTCCTACTGTAGAAAAGTCATAAGATCAAATGTTCCCTAAAGACTATTCAGTCTATGTGGT
The DNA here is from genome assembly GCA_027924645.1 of Cunninghamia lanceolata. Taxonomy (NCBI): domain Eukaryota; kingdom Viridiplantae; phylum Streptophyta; class Pinopsida; order Cupressales; family Cupressaceae; genus Cunninghamia; species Cunninghamia lanceolata. The sequence continues at coordinate 105,780 of BSBN01000128.1, forward strand.
GGGATGAATCTTACTCAAGCTCACCCACAAGATAGAGTGGAGCTAATGGAAGAGAATCAAAAATCTGTTTTGATAGATTTTACCAAAGTGAGTGATGAGACAATAAATTGTCTCATCTATTAGCTAAATAAAAACATGTCTTTTTCTTAATTAGTGTCATTGCATGTCTTAATTCTATTGCATATTTTGCCTTGTAATCAACAATTAGTAGTTTGAAGAATAGCTTCTACCAATTTGAAACGCCAAAAAACTTCCTAAAAAGAAGCATGAAAGGAGGAAGCTAAAAATGTAGTCTCACTAAAACAATGATATCTCCCTCTTTTCTTAATGAAATTAAGAATTTCAAAATGATATGGAAAGCTAAGAATGAGGGGAACAAAACTAAGAAAGAGTTTGAGATAGTTCATCAAAATAAGTGAGCATTTTGTGATAGAAAGTGATTGAAATAAAAGTGGTGTGAAAGAAGACAACAAAATCAAAGGAAGAAGTTATAGTTTTTCTCCTCAAGAATAGGATCTTAGATCCAAATTCTTGGTGGATTGATTAAGAATAAGCATTATATAAATGCATTGTAATCAATGAATCAAATGGGGAGAGTTTTATGAAATAATATAGTTCAGTGTTTTAGCAGCAGTAGTTGTTTGTAGTTTCATTTCTTAGCAGTCTTTCAATTTCCTAGTCTTTACATTTCTAGTATTTCTATTTTACAAGCTTCTTAGGATAGATTTGATTCTAGTATTTTCCTTTACAAGTTTCTTAGGATAGACTTGATTCCATCATTTTCATTTACAAGCTCTTAGATTAGATTTGATTGCAACAATTTGTTTCATGCATTTCCTTTCAATTCTGTTTGTAGAAAAAGAATGTCATGCATATAATATCTTCTCCCTCTTGCATATCTCCATGGACAACACCCTAGATTGACATTTATATTTAAATGATGAGAACTGCAGTAACCCTCATCATTTTTGGTGCCATTGCCAGGGATAGGTGTCATTAGGGAGTTGTTGATTTGGTGACAGTAGGTCAAAAGAAAATTTAGCTTGGGAAATTTTCTTTTTTAGGTTTATTATTTTAGAAACTCTCCCCCAAAACAATAGATCCAAAGGAAGAGGTTCTTGCATACAAACAAGGTGATAGTTCTTGTGCAAAATCCTCAACTCGAGGACCATGACTTCAAGCCTCAGCAAGGAAAGGATCATTATTATTTGGACACCTTCAAAGTCCAAGGAGGGCTACCCGATCAAATATTTGAAGGACAAGGAGTTGTATCCAGTCATGCATGCAACAGAATGTGAGGAAGGATGGCAAGATCTTTCCAATCAGCCCATGCATCTACTAGAATTAGAAATTATGGAGAAGGTTGCCATTTCAAAGGATGAGGAAGCATCAGAGTTTAAATCTTCAATGATCTTCTTCTCATGGTTTTCTTCTTTAAAAACTTGAATGCATGGATCCATCTTTTGAGAAAAATATATTATTTTCCACAATCGTTTAATGGTTTTGTGTAACCTATCTCTACATCACTAAGTAAAGTAGGATAGGGTAGGTTTCTTTTCTATAAATAAGTGCTTGGCACATGTTATTTCTTCTTCTAAAGATAAACATACAATTTTCTAGACAAATTGCTACCCCAAAAGAACTCTTGAAGATTCTGGATCTCTCTAGAGCTTCCCATGGGCTCTAGTTCTAGCATTATAGCATTTTGGAGCTCTCTGGAGCTAACCATACAACTAGCTCCAGCTAGCTCTGGAGTAACTCAGTCGACCATACAGCTAGCTCCATAAAACTTTGAAGTAACTTAGAACATCTCTCAGAGAATATTCAGCAAACCTCTCAGAACATATTCAAAAAATTGCAATAAAGGTAAATAGATTGGCTTCAGAAGCTCACTATGAGTTGCAAGAGGACCTGCAACATTTTAGGTGTGGGGGACATGATGAGACAATAAATTGTCTCATCTATTAGCTAAATGAAAGCATGTATTTTGCTTAATTAGTGTCATTGCATGTCTTAATTCTATTGCATGTTTTTCCCTGTAATCAATAATTAGTAGTTTGAAGAATAAATTCTACCAATTTGAAATGCCAAAAAACTTCCTAAAAAGAAGCATCAAAAGAGGAAGTTAAAAATATAGTCTCAATAAAATAGTTATATCTCCCTCATTTTTCAATGAAATTTAGAATTTTAAAATGATCTGAAAAGAAAAAAATGAGGGGAATGAAACCCAGAAAGTGTTTGAGACAATTCATCAAAATAAGTGAGCAATTGTTGACATAAAGTGACTAAAATAAAAGTGGTGTGAAAGAAGGCAGTGAAATCAGAGGAAGAAGTTATAGTTTTTCTCCTCAAGAATAGGATCTCAGATCCAAATTCTTGGTAGATTGATTAAGAGTAAGCATTATATAAATTAATTGTAATCAAAGAATCAAATGGGGAGATTTTTATGAAATAATATAGTTCAGTGTTTTAGCAACATTAGTTTTTTGTAGTTTCATTTCTTAGCAGTCTTTCAATTTCCTATTCTTTACATTTTTAGTATTTCCCTTTTACAAGCTTCTTAGGATATATTTGATTCCAGTATTTTCTTTTACAAGTTTCTTAGGATAGACTTGACTCCATCATTTTCATTTACAAGCTTTTAGATTAGATTTGATTGTAACAATTTGTTTCATGTATTTCCTTTCAATTCTATTTGTAAAAAAAGAATGTCATGCAAATGATTTCTTCTCCCTCTTGCATATTGCCATGGACATTGCTATAGATTGAAATTTATAATTAAATGATGAGGACTACAGTGACCCTCATTAGTGAGCAGGAAGGTTGAAAAAAGAGAGAGTTATCACACATAAAATGTATTGTGAGTCAACTGTGAGCAAAGGCAAAGGATTAGGAGCAAGAAGTTAAGAGACTAACTTCAGAGTTACGAATCTGAGTCTCCAGAGAGAGATATCAAGCATTATAATCCAAATAGGTGTCATTATAGTTTGAGCTGGTTAAAGCAAAATTTACCTTGGAGGGCTACAAACAGAAGATTGAAAATGTAGAGGAACATGAGAGGAAGAGAGTCAAAGAATTAGCATAGCTTCACATTGCTTTGACGGAGTTGAGGAATACATTGGAATCACTCAAGACTCAACTTAATGACAAGGAGCTCCAACTTTAGCAACTACGAACAAAAGCACAAATAGTGAGTCATGTACCATAGGTCATTCAATTGGTGAATGATATGTATGCATCTCATTGGACCAGGATAACAACCTATGCAACTGAGCTCAATGCATCGCTCAAGTTCATCTCATTATCCCAAAATCTTATAGCATAGGTAAAGATTGAAGTAGATCAAAATCTCCAGACTCTCACTCCAAAAGTTTCTCAGGCTCAGGCGGTGTTGGAAAAACTACATAGTTTTCCTAATGAAGGATGCTAAATGTTTTCATGTAAAGACAAGGGTAATCCAAGGAAGGAAGATATGGGTAGTAATCAATACCACCATCATACGAGAGATGCTAACAATCAATTATGATCCCAAAAACTTTTTTTGTAGGTACCTCAAGCTACAAACGATATGGGAGAAAAGGCAAAACAAACTCAGCTTCTTGAACATAGAGCTCCATTTGGATGATGACAACACAATGCTTCCTCCCCTTCCATTAGCCTTGTTGTAGTTCACACAAGATATACAAGATGCCTACTCCATGATGGCTTTCATTTTTGGTCTAGATAATGATAGAAGTGTCTATGACTTCCAATTGGGTCTATTTTCAGACTTAAAATCATCACTTGAAGGTAAGCTTACAAGATTGGTTTTTTAGAGGCTATAGCTGACGGACTGTGCTATCAATTGGGTAACTTCAATAGCCAACAAGTCTTCAAGTACTCTTCTTTCTTGATTCACCTAGTTGTGTATCAAAACATGTATGCTTCTTCTAGCCATACATGCATCTTTCTATGTTCGATGCTTTAATTGATGCACAAAAGGTTATACCTATTTCAATATGGACACACCTTCTTTCTAAAAATTATGATTATTATGAGTTTGTTGAGTATTTCCTCACCCCAGCCCTCATCGATCTTAGCCCAGAAGCCATCACCTTTAGGTTGAGTGACAAATAGAAGGGTCTCATGACCAATAGTCAAATCCTCTATGATTAGTTTTTTGGTGCCCATTACACTATGATCTGGGTGCACATTTTCAAGGAGGAAGTTTTTAGGCTTCCCAAGATTCTCATAGACCAAATTCTAGCCATTGAATATGTCCTCCAACTACATATAATTGATTCAAATTTTGAGGCTAGAAGAAAGAAAAGAGCCTTTTATGATATACCATTCTCTAAGGGAGGAATAACAGTGAATAAGAGGGGAACCAAACACTTGCTAACAATGAAAGTGGTTGAATTGGGGCTTGAGATCATTGAAGATTGTTGGAAATATGGTTTCATAGAATACATGGGAGCCTAGGTAGCTAAGCTAAAAACCAACAAGGTGTTTGTTCATTAGAGCCGTCTAGCTACTGAAGCTATAAAGTTTTCCCAAGTCAATTCATTGGATGTGTACATGGAAATTCATGAGATTCCCTCTAAACCACTCCCTCTTTAGGATACTTTCTACAAGGCAGTACATAACTATGACCCCTCTAAAATCATGACTTACAGTCTTAGGAAGACCCTCAGAAAAGATGAATGGAGCGACGAGAAAATTAAGGCCTATTGGAAATATAGGAAAGAGATAGCCAAGCTAGAGAAAGAATTTAAATATGTTGATACAGATGAAACCCAGGAGAAACTATAGGATGGGAAACATGGATCACCTACTCCACCATACGATACAAGTCACATATACCATGGGGAAGTGTCTAAGGCTCAAAAAGAAGAGGAAGAAATTAGTGCCACATATGAATCAAAGGACGACAGTGATTCTATAGAGGAAGTACCTAGGCCAGAAGTAAGCCATGGACAATGGCCCCCTCCACTAAATTAGGTGGAGGGACAAAGCTCACAAATTCTTTCTCATTTGGTCTATACAACTTCAACATCTGGGGACCCTAGAAAGGAACTAATGCAAGCCCATCAAGCTATGCAATCAACATATGAACAAGTGATAAGAAAAGAAAAAGAAATATCGAAGCAAATTTCACCTCTGAATGTGTAGATACTACCAAGGCCAGCAATTGGAATTATTTGCTCTACCATAGTAGATCCTCCCTTGAAAAGTAGCATGGAGGCACTAATTCTAGTAGCATCTCTTGTAGCGAGAGAAGCTAGCCCTACATCTACTAAAGTACCAAGTAGGAAGAAAAGGAAGCTCAAGCTCCAAGAGGTCCCTAATTAAGAGGAAATAGATGTAGTAGCTTTGATGCTACCAACTAGAGCATAAATAGAGCCAACGACCCCTATGGTCATGTAGATAAGTATCCCTCTTCCACTACTCAGTTTATTCTTTAATCTTCCATGGCCACACCTATCTCTGCAGTCCACTCGACCTCCACAACTATCCTTGTGACTCTGCCAGTGTCATTACCATTCATGTAGCCCTTCGACATGTTGTAAATCCTATTTCTGCCACCATTCACTACTGCGCCATCTGTATCGCATATATTGAGTTTACCTCAATTCTCCCCATCCACACTCATAGTACCATCCCCACTACCTCTTGGAACTATGATGGTACCTAGACCCAATCATAAATTACCATCCCATATGGACTTTCATAGGGTTTCCCATTTACTGATGAAGTTATTTAGTCACCCGCTAACTTCCAGTAGTAAATGCAAACTACGAGACAAGAACGGGAAGCCATGATAGAGGCAAGGAGATAGAAGGAGGGAAAATCTCTAGCATGGCCCCATATGAGGTCACTGTATGACCCAATATAGCAATCATTAATGATTTCTCACATGACTCCTACCATAGACAAGCCAGAAGATCAAATGTGCCCTAAAGACTATTCAATCCATGTGGTGGGGATGAATCTTTCTCAAGATCACCCACAAGATAGAGTGGAGCTAATGGAAGAGACTCAAAAATCTATTATGACTTATTTTATCAAAGTGAGCCAGAAGGTTGAAAAAGAGAGAGTTGTCACACATAAAAGATACAATGAGTCAACTATGAGCAAAGGTAAAGGATCAGGAGCAAGAAGTCAAGAGACTGACTTAAGATTTGCAAGTTTGAGTCTCAAGAGAGAGCTATCAAGCATTATAATCCAAATAGGTGGCATTACAGTTTGAGCTAGATAAAGCAAAATTGACCTTGGAGGGCTACAAATAGAAGATTGAAAATGCAGAGGAACATGAGAGGAAGAGAGTCGAAGAATTAACACAGGTTCGCACTACTTCGGTGGAGTTGAGGACTACAATGGAATCACTCAAGACTCAACTCAATGTCAAGGAGCTCCAACTTTAGAAACTACAAATAGAAGCACAACTAGTGAATCATGCACCATAGGTCATTCGATTGGTGAAGGATATGTATGCATCACATTGGACCAGGATAACAACAAGTGCAACTGAGCTCAATGTAGCACTTAAGTTCATCTCATTATCATAAAATATTATATAGCATAGGTAAAGATTGAAGTAGATTATACTCTCTAGACTCTCACTCCAAAAGTTTCTAAGGCTTAGACGGTGTTGGAAAAACTATATAGTTTTCCTAATGAAGATTTGCTATTTTCTAGGGTTGATAAATGATACACTGTAGCTACTAAAATCAATGAAGTAAAGAGTAGGAATAAGACCACTCTAAAGTGAAAAAATTAATTAGTCACTTTTTAATAATTCACATATAATTGAATTGAATATCAATAAAAAAAATTAAATCATATTTACTTAGGATCTAGATATCCAGTGGTACCCTTTACAAGGGTAGATACATGTGTAGCTCCACCCAAAGGATCCATCTTTGACAACCCAAAACCTACTATTTATGCTTCCATATGATCGTTCAACAGGATATCATAGCTCTTTATGTCTATGTGAGTAATGCTTGGCTTGTGGCCTACATGCAAATATTCCAATCTTGCTAAAAAATAAGCAACAATTAGACTCCATGATCTTTTTCAAGACTTTCATTGGGATTTTTAATTGCCACAAGTATCTGACTAACCTTGGGCAATGTCTAATGCAATGTTTAGTGTTCTTTCCCATTCTAGAATATATGTTGAAGAAGTTTGACCTAAACCAAGCAATGCAGACCTTTGATTAAGTGACCTAAACCAACATTGTGAAATATACCATCAAGATAATTTTGCAGGTCTCCATTAGACATATATTCATATATAAGAACCAAATTTTGCTCCTCTGTGTAGTAGCCCATGAATTTTATGAGATTCTTATGGTGTAAATTGGAGAGAATATCTACTTGCAGCAATCAATGAATTTTAAAAAGACTCGTAAGGTGTAGTTTGGAGAACAGATCTCCCTACAACAACTGTTCTTAATTTCAATTATGGAGATCAAAGACATTAAAATTTTAAACCTTAATAGTGCTTAGTTTTTGTTGGAGAGATTAAAGTTCTCAAGTTTTATTTGTAAAATGGGTATGATTGATTCCTTGGTTATGCCTCTGTGGATAACCCTATGGCACCCTGATGTGATCTATTAGACAATATTTTGACGGCCACATCCTTGTCTTGAAGACAACTAAGAAAAGAAGGTCCATATCCTCCTTTTCCAATCTCTATCTAAAAGTTTCCAGTCTTAATTCTTACCTCTTCATAATTGAATGATCAACATCCATCCAATTTGACAAGATCCAAATGCCCTATTTTAGTTTTCCCTACATTATGCCCCTTTCAGTGTACATAAGAATTTGTTTCCTTTACTTAAAAATTGAGACCCAAAAGTAAAGAGAAAATGTCAAGGGAAAGATGACTTACCTCTATAGATTTTCTTGCTTGATTTAAGTTTGATAAATATTAATATTCCAGTATTGTGAAGGAAAAGGCAAAGAAAATACAGCTCCCTACTTGACTAGAAACAAAGCTTCAGTTGACTCTTTACCATACATTCAAAACACTTTTGGACATTGCAAAATTAAACCTGCTTTCATATATTAGAACTGTTGTTCTTTGCACTTCATATATGAAAAGAAAGAAAAATTTAAATTTTGAAGTCTGCACAACCTTAGCCCACTGAACAAGAAAAAATAAACCTACAGTCAAAGGTATTAGATTTTGTCCCCTGTTTTTGTACACAAATTAGAGGAATTTACAAAATACATGTTGCAAAGGTATGGGCTGCAAACAAGTTTAAATGAATATATTAGAATGGAGATAGGGGAGGACAGAACTATCACAAAAAAAAAAGTCATCTCAAATTAATTGAAGTGGAGCCATACTAAGACATTATGAGCTACAACAAAAAGGACACAAAATGGCTAGTGGTGGTTGGGATTACTTTTTCCAACACCCTCCTTTAATCACAACTACTACCATCTAGGACACCCAAATGATTTCTTTGATATACAAAACTCACTTTTCCTAATACCTTGGTGAAGATATCTGCACATTGGTCTTCAGACTTGTAAAATTTTGAATATATCTCTTCATTGTTGATCAACTCTCTGATGAAATGGTACCTAGTGTCAATATGCTTACTCTTGTGAAATATGGGATTCTTGGATAGTGCTATCATTGAATTATTGTCACAATAAATCTTTGTTGCTTCTTCTTGTTCGTGCCTCAAATCTTTCAATGCTCTTCTCATCCAAATTGCTTGACATGATGCTCATGTTGCTATTGCATACTCTACTTCAGCAGATGAAAGAGTGGCAATGGGTTGTTTCTTGGATGCCCATAATACTACACCTATTCTAAAATAAAAGAGATAACCAGATTTGTTCTTCCTATCATCAATGCTAGTTACACAATCACTATCTTAAGATTCATTTTCTTGCTTTCCATTGAGAGTCTTTTGGAGATTCCATGAACCTTAAAATGAGGCTTACTGCATACATTATATCTGGCCTTGTGGTTTTTAGGTACATGAGACTACCAACATGTCTTTTATACAATGTTGGATCAACATTGGATCCCTTGTCATCTTTACTTAGCTTCAATCCCGTCACAATTGGTGTTGGTGCAGATTTGCAATTTACCATATTGAACCTTTTCAAAATATCATTTTCATATTTATCTTGAGAGATGAATATACCATTTTCATTTTGATTCACCTCAATGCCAAGAAAATATTTCATGAAATCCAAATCAATCATTTCAAATTCTTTTTTCATGGCTCCTTTGAACAAATCAATTGATAAGTCACCTGTAAATATCAAGTCATCTATTATGGAGTAAAATGTGTACAACAACATTTTACACCTAGTTCAGCACTTGGGTGGACCTAAAATGTTTACATTTGTTAATCAAGACCTATTTTAACACCTTTTTTTAACATTAAATGATTAATTCTCGATCCTAATGATAAAACCTGACAAAATAACTATGAGGTTGACCTAAATAGACTTAAGGGAGCTTATGCAAGAGTTTTTGGTGCTAAAAGACAAGGGTGCCCAAGCGCCCTGGTCCCTCATTTAGCCCTAACCTAATTTAAATGTATGTTAGCTTAATACATCTTAAGTGGTTCTTCATGTCAGCGCCATTTGGTTTTGTTCCTCATTGGTGAGTTGGAATGCATATAAAAGCAAGTTAGTTTATTCATTTGAACATATCTAAGCTATCTCTAACTTCTTGAAGGATTTTAGCTCTTTCTTCTTCTCTCTCATGCTCTCTACTCTTCTCTAAAGCTCTCTAAGGTGGATTATGACTGCAACACTAGCTTATTGTAGGTCTTGTGAAGATATCTATACTTCTATGGGCTACACAAACTTCTTGAGTCAAGTTGTGATGCCACATCAAGCATTCTAGGGTTTCCATGCTCATGGTGACTCCTTTCCTTCATGATTTGTTCTAGCATTCCATTCTACTTTAGATTTTCCTCTGTCCTCCTAGGGGACACACTCTTTACATCTCATCATTGCTATTGTGGAGGTAGAAACACCATTCATGGAGCTTGACTTAGGTAAGCTCTTAAATAATACCCAACATCTTTCCTTGTCTTATGTGTGCAGCTCGCATCTAGAAGAATTTACAGAAACCAAGTTACAGGAAGTAGGAGCACAGAAGGGTGAAGACACATGACACATCACATTCTACAAAACCCTAATCAGGGTCTAGGGTGCCCAAGTGCCCTAGTCCTTTAGGCTCCCGAATTAGGATCTAAGTTCTATTCTTCTCTCTAATCCTTGTTGTGGTGTTAGATTCCTGATATACGTTTCCAACAATTTGTTATATGAGTAGATATTTGTCAACTAGGGTTTGATATTTTTCCCTAGTTCACTTGGTTAGACTTGGTTGGATTTGGTTAATTCTCCTCTATACAACAAATGGACAAAACCCCTGTAGTTTGGCTCTCCTTCTTGGGTAGAAGCCAAGCTCGGTTTGTGTCCTAATGTTTGATAGAAGAGGGTTTGACCTAGTTTAACCTTTTAGGCTAGGTCTCTCTTTTCTACTAAACATCATCAACATACAAACATACAATTATGATTTCACTATGTTCATTCATTTTTGTGTATAATGGAGGCTCACCACTACACCTATTGAAACCATTTTGTAATAAATAAGATTCAACTCTACCATACCATGCTCTAGGATCTTGATTAAGTCCATAGAGAGCTTTCTTGAGTTTGTACACTTTGTCTTCATGGCCTAAGATCTCATATACTGGTGGATGTTTCACATATACTTATTCTTCTAAGAATCCATTTAGGAATGTTGATTTTACATCCATTTGATATACATGCAACTTATTTTGAATTGCTATTGCTATTATTGTTCTCACCATGTCTAAATGAGCTACTATAGAAAATGTCTCATTGTAATCAACTCTAGGCTATTGTGAATAACCCTTAGCTACAAGCCTTGCCTTATGCTTTTGCACATCACCTTTTCACTTAACTTGGTCTGGTAGCCCCACTTTACTCCTATCACATCTTTTCCTTATGGAAGATTCACTAAGTCCCATGTATGATTCTTTTCTATAGCATCAGTTTCTTCATCCATGGCATGTGTCCATTTTTCATCTTTAATTGCATCCTCAAAGTGAATTGGATCATCTACTTGTGAAAATAATGCAAAAAAAGAAATTAGACTAACATTGTTTTCACCTTCATTTTGATCATAAACGTCCCTTATACTTCTTGTTTTTTATCTCCTTAAGCTTTCCAAGGTTGGATTTGACATATCACTTGAGGTAGAACCTAAAGAATTTGGACTTGATGGTCCTACACTTAGAATGCCTATTATAGGTAGTGTAGCTTCATGTGTACCTTATGGTGTTTGTTGTTGTTCACTTGAGGGAGTACTTGTTTGAATGCATAAAGTTATCCTTCTACATGATGGTGTCACTTGTAGACCACTTTGTTGAGCTTGAGTGAGTGTGGAAGGAGTTACAATAGGAGTACTTGCTTTCTCATTGTTTTCTCCAAACTTCCATCCCATGCTTCTTCTTCTATGAACTACACATCTTTGTTGATTATGACTTTTTTCCAATTATAAGATTATACAACTTTCAAGCTTTGGTGTCCCCACTATATCTCACAAATATGCATTTTCTCCCTTGTTATCCAATTTCTTTCTCAATTCATCTAGGACATGTGCATATGCAACACAACCAAATACTCTCATATGTGCCACACTAAATTTTCTTCCACTCCATGCTTCTTCTCGAACTATGTTCTTCACACTTTTGGTTAGTCACCTATTGATTATGTAGACTGCATATGCTCTAGCCTCAACTCAATACTCATTAAATAATTGTTTTGCTTTCATCATACTCCTAGCCATGTCCATGATTGTTATATTCTTTCTTTCTACTACACCATTTTGCTGAGGTGTGTACCTAGTAGTAAATTTCTTGTGAATTCTATGATCCTTGCAAAACATTTGAAAGTCATTTGAGATGTATTCACCACCTCTATCTATTCTTAATGATTTGATGTAATATCCAATTTGCTTCTCAACAAGAGATTTGAATTGATGGAAAAACTTAAACACTTCATTCTTATGTTTTAGAAAACAAGCCCATATTTTTCTGGTGTAGTCATCAATGAATGTTTTTGATAAAAGGGGTAAAACAGGTTCTGAAGGGACCCCAAAACCCTTACATCAAATTGTTTCCCCAAAGATTAAACATAACTAGATAGCAGTGAGCACATAGAAAGCACAAACCAAAAAACAAATTATGCAATCCTAAAGATAAAATAGTCCACAACTATTGCTAAAAAATAGTAAGCAAGAGACAAAGAACAAACCAATAGAGAACCACTAGCAAGGTCACATGTTCTTGAGGGTCTCAACCGTTTCCAACTCTTGTTTGTAGAACTCATCATGCAACTTAAAACGAACCTCAGGAGCTCATCTTTGTCTACTTCAAAAGATTTCTTTTTACTACCCTGAGTCCAAGAGCTCGAACCTCCCTGCTCACTGGTCTTCCCCTATTTACCACTGCTACCAGTCTTCTGCACATTACCCCCTTCATCCTTCTGACCACCCTTGCCAACAATTTTCTCCTTTGTAAGCTCTTTCAACTTATCAATGAGAATTCTAATCCCCTTGGTACCATTTTGGATGGTACATTTGCTAATTTCCACCATTCTCTCTAGAAATTCTACTTGATATCTTTCAACTCCTCAACTTTGTCAAGACGGGTCTCAAAGTCATGGTTGTAGTTCTCTAATTCCTTCTCTAGCTAACCCACCATAGGAATTGCTTCCCATGTGAGCTAGATCTCTGAGTCCAACCTATCATCTATCTCTACCCTACTGCTAATCCTCTCTTGCATTGCACTCAATCTAATGTTGATTCTGTTAATTTCAATAAAGAACCATTTAGTCATATGATGCTAACTATCCACCACCTCCTTAACCATACCTAGGGCCTCTGAAAGTTCCTCCCTATTGGCAGTAAAGGATAGTAAAAAAGAAAAGTTCCCAGGTAAATTGCAAGAAGGGTCAGGAATCAACAGAAACAAAATCTGAACCCCAAGTTCATCAGTAACAATACCTGCTAGAGTCTTCTGCTTACCTTTGGGCCTCACTTGTAGCCCCATCTACAATTTCTCCTTACCTTTCACTTTCTTAAGCCCTTCGATAGGCTTTCCTTTAGAATCATCATTAGTTTTCTAGCCAGAAGTTCCCCTCTTATCCTTAAGAATTTTTTTTTAGACCTCTTCTCCTTTCTATCCTCATCACCCTTAACTTCCTCAAGGTGTGAACCTGTTGAAGAGGAATCATCATCCTTCTTGCTCTAGTTTTTCAGGGTATTTTTGCCTTCACTGAGTCTCTTCCTCTTTCTAGAGGTGTCTCCCTCGTCAGCCTGAGAGGAACATGGAGTAGAAAGAACCTCCACCAACTCCTCCCCCTTGGACCAATCTAGGTCTTGCCTCTCCTCACCTATCTCACCATCAGTCGACTTAGAGTAATCCACAATAAGACATTTTCCTTTCTTCATAGTACTACCCCTAACCTCCATACTAGGAATTTGGGTTTTAATATGCTCCATGATTAATAGGATCAACCCCTCATGCAAAATGGTAGGTTTAGGGTTTCTTTTATTTGCTTAATGGCGAACTCCATTGAAGACAACAGACAGAAGGAGAATGAAACTACCAATTTGTGTTTGAAATGATTCAAAAGCGTAAAATGATAGCTAAAGATAGTGGTAAACTTACCTTCTAGGGAGATATACCGCATCAACACCTCAACAACCTCAGCCCAAATTGGCTTAATAGACTTACGTTGATAGCCTCTAGAATGGAACTTGACTAACTGGTTTCTCTCATTCCCTTTAAAGAAAACCTTAAGAGCTTCCTGACCAAATCTATAATCTTTGAACACCTTTTTACCCTCCTCTAAAAGACCATTTATTTGAGCTATAAAATCCTTGGTAATCTCTGTTTCAATCCCATATAATTTGACTTCCTATCTCGCCAGCCTTTAACAAACAAATTGGTGGTGATCAGGTTAAACCTATGCAACTTCTCCATGAAAGTGATGAGCCCCCCATCCACAATCACCTTCCACAGTTGGGGTCTTCTACGTACCCCATCGCACGAATAGGACTCCACTCTATTCCTTTCTCCTCCCATATTTGTCTAAGCAATTTTGTATCTATCTAATCTCCAATATAGCTATTGTAAATGAAACACAACCCAATAAGTTTTAAACGGGAAGGTCCTCGAATCACCCAGAAAGTGTGTGGTCTTTGATTGGGAAGTAATCATGAGATTAACTCACTATTAAAGACTGAAGATTTATTCATTATCACCTTCATTGGAAATGATGGATTTAGCTTTTCAGAAAGTGTGTGGTCTTTGATTGGGAAGTAATCATGAGATTAACTCACTATTAAAGACTGAAGATTTATTCATTATCACCTTCATTGGAAATGATGGATTTAGCTTCACAAAGCAAGTCTGAGTACATTTCCCATCGTTGAAGAGCATGGGAATTGACTCCCTCATTAGCCATGACGTCAGCCATCCCATTTCCCTCCCAGTAAATATGAGATATGTGAGACACTTCAAAAGAATTAATCATGGCTCAATCACATCTTTAACTAACATTTGAATGGTCCAACTAGGAATTTCAACTTCCTTTAGACATTTTATAATTTTAAGAGAGTCCCCTTCAATCCAGACTTTCTTATAACCTTTGGAAAAGGCTAGTTTGATGCTATGGTAGGCCGTTGTAGGTTTAGTGTAGTCATCAATGAATGTTAGGAAATAGAACTGTCCACCAATTGAAGGTGTTTGCATTGGTCCCCACAAATTTGAATGGATAATCTCTAATGGTGCCTTTGCTTTGATTGACTTGCCTACTGGGAATGATTCTCTATGTTGCTTTCCCAAAATGCAACCTTCACATTCTCTGTCTAGTCTTTATATTAGTGGCAAACCTTTGACCATGTTTTTCCTGTGTAGTAAGTTTAGACCTCCAAAATTTAGGCATCCAAATCATAGATGCCAAAGCCAATTTTCATCTTTTATTTCAACTTGAAAACTTGTTCAAGTGACTTCTATAGATTTTCCTTGATCCACTTATGGATTCACTAAGGGGTGTGCTTAAGAAAATTCCACCCTCAAATCTAGTTTCAATCTCAGGGGAAACATTTTGTTGTTGGTCATTTGAACTTTTGCTACAAGCTGATTTCTTGGGAATTTGTCCAAAATTACACATTCTTTATTTTTGAAAACACTCTATACCCCTTTTGAACAAGTTGTCCAATGCTCATCAAATTGTGTTTTAGAGTAGGAACAAAATAAACATCTGAGGTAAACTTTTATCCCCCTGCTTAGAATATTAATGTTTCCTTTTCTCATAACTGATACTTTTTTGTCATTAAGCCCAATGTAACCTATGATTTTACTATTTCATCCAAACAAAAAAATATTTCTTGATTTCTTGTCATGTAGTTACCACATCCTGAATCTAAAAAACATACATCCTTTTGATTTTCTTGTGCAACATTGGATGCTCAAAACATACTACTATGGTTTTGGTTTTCTCTGGTCAAGTTTGCATTTTGTTTGTTGAAATCATATTATGTTTTCCTACATTCATTTGAGTAATGGCCATACCTTTTGTAATAATGACATTGAACTTGAGAGTTATCATACCTTTGGCCTTGAGATTGATTATGACTTGGGTTTTGGCTACTACCTCTTCCACTTGAATTTGTTGGGTTGATTCTTCCACCTCTATATAAATTTCTTTCTCTACCTGTGAAATTGGACCTTCTTCTACCCCTACCATGACTAACTAAAACTTGTGATTTGAAGGCATGCTCCAAGGATGAGCTTGATGATCAGCTTAGCCTATGCTCATGAGAAATGAGTGATGCCTGAAGTTCACCCATAGAAAATTGTGAGAGATTTTTTGTCTCTTCTATGGCCACAACAACGGATTCAAACCTTGTGGATAAACTCCTTAGAATATTTTCAACTATTCTCCCATCTTCAAGGATCTCACCATGAGATGTAATCTGATTAACTAATCCAATAACTTGAGTGAAAAGTGAATCTACTGATTCAGAGTCCTACATATACATGGTTTCAAAATCTCTTCATAACATTTGTAGCTTAGTAGTTTTTACCTTGGCCATTCCTTGATCTGCTGTTTGGAGGATATCCCATGCTTGTTTTGACTTTTTTTCTATTGCAACCCTTGGAAAAATACTCTCATGCATTGCTTTGAAGATGTAGAAGAGAGCTTTGGAGCCGTTCTTTCTATTATCCCTCAATAAATCCTTCTCTCCTTTAGATAGAGCATTGTATGTTGTTGCATCAGTTGGTTTAGTAAAACCATTCTCTACAAGCTCCTATATGTTTTGAGAACATAATAAAGCCTTCATTTTGATTGACTAATAATCATAATTTTTGCCATTGAACTGAGAAATTTGAGGATTTTTCAAGCTTGTACTTGAAGTTTCCATTGTTGGCAATGATAAATCTTGTGCTTTGATGACCTAAGCTCTTATACCAAATGAAGGAAAAGGTAGAGGAAATGAAGCTCCCTCCTTGACTAGAAACAAAGCTTCAGCACTTTACCATACATTAAAAAAACTCTTGCACAATGCAAACATTAAACCTATTGTCATATATTAGAGTTGTTGTTACATACAAAAACAAAATACACATATTTTCTTTTTACTTAAAATAGAGTTGTTACTCTTTGCACTTCATATATAAACATAAAGAAAAAAGAGCTTTCAATTTTCTGAGTCTACACAACCTCAGTCTACCAAACAAGAGAAAATAAACTTGCAGTCAAAGAGATTAGATTTTGTCCCTTGTTTTTGTACACAAATCATAGGCATTTACAAAATACATGCTACAGAGGTATGGATTGCAAGAAAATTTAAATGAATATATCAGAATAAAGATAGGGGAGGATAGAACTATCACAGAAAAATTCATCTCAAATTAATTGAAGAAGTGGAGTCATACTAAGACATTATAAGCTACAACGAAAAGGACACAAAATGGCTAGTGGTGGTTGGGATTACTTTTTTCAACATAATGGTTATAATTGTTGCAACCCCTGCTACTATTAACCAAACAACTAGTGATTTGCTAGTCTGTCTTTTTGGGCCATCCTTGTAAACGCCTGTTTGGAAAAGCATTTCATTGCCATAGACACTGCAAAATTTAACACAAATATTAAACATATGAATCTTATCATACCAACAACATAATTACTAGTTGATTTGTGTTGCAAGAAAATAAACTTGCCTCATAATGAGTTCTTCACATTACTATTTCTCATATAGGCCATTTGGCACTAATCCATTTAGGTTATCGTCTGCTAAATTCCTATATCTCGAAAAGAAAATTTCCTAAAATATTAGACATAGTTTTAGTAATATAGCATACTTCAAGGTAAATTATCTATCCATTTTATGAGATAAAATGCCATTATTAATATGCCAAAAAGTCTTATAAACTAGAAATACCCAGATGCATATGTTTCAACTCATAGTTTGATAAGATTGGAGAGAGTAGCAAGAAGCTCTGGTATTGAACCACTCAAATTATTTCTTTCCAAATCCCTGCAAGTGGGAATAAGAGCACATTTTTTGGTCTAGCAAGTGAGATATTGACTCTCAACAAACTAAAAATTATTTAAAAAGTAGTTGGGATTTGTTATCGATAACTTAACAAGAGCTCAGTGAGCTTGGCGAAGCTTGGAGCTATGGTGCCATTCAAACTCTTGTTTGGGAGTGTCCTGTACGTTATATCTCTTCATCCTTAGTTAAAATTGATAGCAATGTTTAGCACAATTAAATTATACAAAGTACATTGGTCAACGGGACTGTAAAAGGCACAACTAGTCTAAGATGGCTTACTTAAATATCAAACAAAATGAGATTTGAGGTTATAATTATTTGGTTTCAGAAAAATTATGTTATCAATCTTCATATACTTTAACCACACACAAAAACAATAAATAATAATTTTATTTTTAAAAACAAAAACATTGATCTCTTAATCAATTTAATGTTTAAGAAAAAAATGGTCATCCACAATATGTACACCAAGCAAAATTAGCTATACCTAAATATACTTTAATGTAAACATCCAAAAATAATAATTTTTTACAAGGGTAAAAGTAGGGTTTTTGAAAGGGCCCCAACCCTTTTAGAAAGCTAGAAAGATTGGACAAATAAGTCAAAAATATAAGATGCAACAGGTAGCACAAAGATGACAATGCAACAACAGACAATTAGCAACCCAAACAAAGGTTCTAAGTAGAACCAAGACAAGAAACTCTTCTTGAGAAAGAGAAAAAACAACCCAAAAATCTAAAGACTCAAGGTAGATTGAAGCTAAAATGTTCTAGAGAACTTTGAACTTTCCCTTTGAAACCATCCAAAGAGACTTTGAGGTTGCTTTGAATCTGGTTAGAAAACCCATCTTTTGTGATCGACCTAACCTAAAGAGGAACCTTAATGTAGTCAAAACAATTCATCTTCACATGATTGGAATCTCATTCTCCTTTAAAGGAGAAGGTTCACCGAGAAAGACATGAAGCAAGCAAGAGGGGCTAATAGTAGGCTCAATCTAAAGCTCCTCACTTTGCACCTTGTTGCCTAGAAATTGAACTCTTCAATATGCCTCTAGAAAATGCTCGCCATAGACATCCTTCAGAGACATCCAAAAATAATATTACAAGCATGAATCACCATCACTTTTGAACAATTTTTAAAATACAAGTCTAATAATATCATCAAAAATATTAGTCACACTATTGATTGAAGAATGTCTAGGAGACAATTCAAGAATTTCACCAGAAAGCATCACTCAACCAAAAGAGTTTGCTAGCAATGACATTGCTTATCTCTCATTTGTGGCACTTTTTACTATGCTTACATGCTTTATCATTATAGGTTAAATTGTTTATGTTACCCCATACATTTCACACCCTTGATTTTATGTGTTTACATGTTTTTCTTATACTTATTACTTGACATATATTATTCGATTTTGATTGTTATACAATTATATATATTGACAATTATTATATACTTGTTGTGTCTTACACAACATTGTCCATTAATAGTTATTACATACTTGTGTGTTACACAATGTTATCCATTAAAATTTAATGCATACTTCATGTGGTTTACATGATGTTATCCATTAGCAATTATTACATGGTTGTTGTGCCCTACATGATATTATCATAGACCATTATTACATCTTTGTTATGATTTACATGATGCTATACATTTTCCCTTACCTCTAATTCCTTCTATCCTTTTTATGCAACCAATTGGAGGACATATATTATCATTGGTGTTCCTCTTTATTATGATTGTAAAGATGCATTTATAATAGTTATAATCATTTTCTCATACTAGATGAGGATTTATAACTATTTCAAACAATGTATGTCAATTTTTCCTTTTAGTTAGAGCCCTTATCATGGTATCTACAAATTTAGATTCTTTCCCATGTGGTAAGAGCTCTTTGGAACCTTATCCACTTAGTCAAGGCCCTTTATATACTCTACTTGGTTGGAGCCCCTTTTTGGCTGGTCAAAGCAATATTGCTTTTTTCTTAGCCAAAGTTTCTCACCATTCTCCTTTAACTTTTATGTAGATAGTTACAACAGTTGTGATTATGCTCATTTAAAAATGCTTAACAAGTGCTAGTCATTGGAACTTTTTTATTCTATGCTTGTAATTTATTGATATGGAGCACTCAAGATTAGGAGAGCACACACAATCAACATCCATATATGTATCCTTTGAGTGTTCGAAAAATAGTTTTTCTATGTTGATTACTTAATTTTACTTCGACATGCATCCTCATAGTAGTTCGCATGCAAGTCAAAGTGGGGGTAATATGTAATGGTCAAAGTTGCATACCCATGTCATTTTCCCTTATGTGAAAATTACATAGCATTGACCACCTTGGCTTAGATTTGTAGATACAAAATTGATCTAAATTGCTTTTAGGCTATGGATCTAAACATTGAACTTTTAAATTCAAATTTCTTAAATTGGATCTATTTCCCTCCGTTACTAGTTGTTATGAGCCAACTATTTAGTGCAAATTATTTCAAATTGCATGTTAGGGTTGTCTTACTAACAGGGATTTTTTTAGTGGCGAATCTTCACCAATTGGCAAATAGTTTGAATCTAGAAATAGAAATTTGGCAAATATATTGCAACCAGCCAGGGGCTAAATTGCCCGATTTTTACGAAAATTTAATTTTTCTTGGTTAAATCGCCAGAGAATTATTTTTGTAAAGCAATAAATTAAATTGTTTCACCAAGTAAATTATGTGTAATTAGAGATGATTTGCCAATAGTTTATAATAAATTTATAAATCTTAATTGGATTCGCCATTACTATTATATTCTTGCCATTACTTTCAGGGTAATATCGCCATTATAATAATACATTATCCTATACTTTAGGGCTAATTTCGCTTTGAATATGCCTTTCATTCGTTACCATTGATTATCATTTTAATCAAACAGCTGTGGTTGAATTATGTGACCCTTTTAACATGTGCCTTTTAAAAGGCTTACTGGTGCCTGAAATTTGTTTTGGGCCACATGATTAGATTATGATCTTGTGGCCCAAAACAAATTTTGGGCCCCAATGAGACTTTTAAAAGGCACATGTTAAAGGGGTCGCAGAATTTAATTAGATCCATCTGATCAAAATGATAATCAATGGCGAGAATTTAATTTAATTTTAGTCTTGTTTTAAAGCGAAATATTTAAAAAATACTTAATCCAATGCATTTTGGATAGTGAATTTATGCTTGGTGGTGAGGGGCTCTGCCCCTCAACCACACCTGTATTGCGACAGGAGCGCGCCGGGGCCGCTGTCCTCAGACCCCACAAGGGGGTGCTACCCCCTCAACACCTGCAAGGGGCATTGCCCCCTTGACCCCACTGGTGGCTACCGCCCCTGGGCCTTGCTTCAAAATTAAACAAAAAACAAAAGAATATAGGGGGACTACATCAACAAAATATGCAATTTTTTAAAGGAAGGATTCACCATTATAATTAATTTCTTTAGTAATCATTTTCTAATATTTGTCATTGGTTTTATTTTTTTAGTGAGTTTTCACTAGGATTCGCCACAAATTTTTAAATTTTTTTAATACTGTGCATAGATTCACCAGGAAAATTAATAGTTTTTTCGAAAAAAAAGAAAGATTCGCCAGGAAAATTATAGCACTTAGCTAGGATTCGCTAGGATTTTATAGGTTTTTTTAGGGGGGGTTTCCTTAAAGTTATCACTGCTTACTAACCCTAATTCATTTGAATAATTTTGGATTGATCTACGAATCTATTGTTTACATCTAGAAATTAATTGCAAGAGGACAAAAATCATTGCATCAACATTGTAGAAGCATAATTGTGTACTTTCCTATTATCTTTGATTTTGGTTAATTGATGTTGAATTAGTCCACCCATGGGCTTGATTAGAGAGAACATGATCCTTTGCATAACAAGTTCCCAAATAGTGTTTGTAAACACCATTTTCCAAACATATCTATAAACAAGCGAGGCAAACCTTTTTTAGTCATTAGAATTATGCTAGTTCATTTCCACATAGAAAGTTCAAATTTGTGTCGAGTTCACTTCCGAGCATGGAGTTCACTTCCACGTGCAAAGATTAGATCCACAAGTGTGACATTGTACCCAAGAGTTGACAAAAAATTCTATTATTTTAAAGTTAACATCTAATTAACCAAACTTTCTAGTACAATAATGAATCATTTAATACTCTTTGTAATAATCGTTTCTTCATCAAATTAAGAACTAATTACCTTTACATTATTTTATTTTATTTTTATATTAATTATAATTAAATAGTGATTGCTTAACTAATAGTTTTATTTATTTAATAAACCTAAATATTTCTATGAAGTATTATTTTCCCTTACAATTTTAAACTTTTATAAAGCTTCCTACAATATATTAAATATACCTTCCCATATAATTTTGTATCTCTCTTATAATAATCTTAACAATACATAATCTATTCAACATAAACAATCGGGGAAGACTCGAGTACAACTAAGTGGCTATTTGATTTGAAGTAAAAAATGAGTAGCTTACGTAAACCAAATCTTTGATGATATTTCTATAAACCAAATCTTTTATTGCTCCATTCGTCCATATCCTATCAAATGGATCGTCTGGATATCTGCACAAAACCACTTTGAAATCAATAGCTTAACCTTTTTTTCTTTTCTTTTCTGGTCATACGAGATGTTACATTGTAGACATCTATTTACTGGGGCTGTTATGTATTGCCAATCCAGATTCATAGTCTGTTCTCATTATGGGTTACAAGAAGTTCAACAAGCATGACCCACACTGCTTTTTAAACTATGTAGGTAGTTAAGAACATTAAGTTTTCACAATCCTCGTTGATGACTAGAAGGTTTGGGAAAAAAAATTAAAAAAATACCTCTGTATATTCATTATGTAGATGTAGTTACAATGGCAGC
The DNA here is from genome assembly GCA_027924645.1 of Cunninghamia lanceolata. Lineage (NCBI taxonomy): Eukaryota > Viridiplantae > Streptophyta > Pinopsida > Cupressales > Cupressaceae > Cunninghamia > Cunninghamia lanceolata. The sequence continues at coordinate 128,321 of BSBN01000128.1, forward strand.
AATTTTCTTGTGTCATTATGTTTATAGAGGTTAGAGGTTGTAATAGAAGGAATGGATAAGAAAAACTCCTTAATTTAAATTTGACAATTATTTATATGTTAAATAGTCATTATGTTTAATTGTATATATATATATATAGAAACTAGTATAGATATCTTAAATATATTTATTTAAAAGATGTTAGAGATAATAATCTATAAATATCTCTTTTCAATGTGTGTGTGGGTGTGTGCATGTGTACATGTGTGTGTGAGCACGTGCGCATGTGTGTGCTAGTTATAATGAGAGGTGTACATAAAAACTAAGACTAATTTATCATCTTTATTTTGGAACATTGCAAAATGGGTGTTTTGAATTGGGCTCAAGCAAGAAGGACCAGGATGCAAGAGGAGAAGATGAAGATGACGAAGATGCAAATGACACATATGGTGGGCCAGAGGACTAGAATTGCAGTAGCTGGGATGGGGAGGAAGACATTAGTCTTCTAGATTTGTGGCTAGAATCCCAACAACGATGGGTGCTTGTAAGGGCTTAGCTCCCATCAAAATGACAGACCCTCCTACTTCAAAGGTCAGGTCTCCATGTCTCTATAGAGGTCTTTTGTTGTAGGACAAATTGTGGAGAGGAGAGGTTGCATGGGAGACAGTCAAAGCCTATGCTTCAGATGGTCTGGGCTTTGGTAGGGATTTGTAAGGTGCACATGCCATTGATGCCCCATTGGAAGGTATTTCTGATGGTTTGAAGATGTCCTCACCCTCTCTTGTGTTGGCGATTGAAGGTGTTATTGGTGTTGTGGGAGTTGCTAAAGCTATAGTGTTTGGTTCAGTAGAAGGCCATAGTTTTGGGGTAGCTATCCCTACTGTCTTTGGTTTGGGAGAATCACTTAGTGTTCAGGCCTCAGAGGAGGGATTCCCAAACCCTCTTGTTGAGGCAACTCCCAAACAGTCTAGGGTGTTGTTTGGGGCTTCTATAGCTCCTTCTCAAGTTGTGGAAGAGTGGTTGAACGATCAGCTCTCTATACTAGATTTTTACATTGACAAGTTTGTTACCAAGCTCAAGGATTCACTTGTTGAGAGGTCTTGTGGTAATCATCCCAATTTCAATGTGGAAAAATATGGGATCTTCATAGTGGTAATCATCCCAATACCTAGAAATTATTACATTTGATATGTTGTGTTATGATTTGATTTTCTATACAAACTTGTAGGTTGAAATACACATCATGTTTCCAATAATACACATTATGTTTCTAATCTAGACATGTTTTGTTCATGATTTCTAAGATGTATTTCAAATCTAATCCTTTCTTAGTTGACTCATATATTGATTCATAATGTGTTGAGAAGATTGTGATGTCCCGATAATAAGGAATTGTTTAAATTAAAGATTTAAACATCGTAATAGAAGATGGTGAAGTTGCTTTTGTAAAATGTAATGTTAATCAATTCGAATGATAGAGATAATTGCGTATATCATTAAATAATAATATAATTAGAACATACATTATTAGTATATTTTCGATCAAATATACTATTATAGAGTAATATAAATATTATTATTATAAATATTAGAAGGTGAATTATAAATCAAATAAATTGAATCTGAATTAAGTCCCATGTATAAAAACAAAAGTGGCATCATTGACTTAAAGAAAACCAGCCACAATTTATCATAAGTTGCATGAGTTAAGGCAACAAGGGTTACGACCCCACATAGAAGGACGGTAGAAATTGTTAATAAGAAGCATCAAATGTATGTATTATAAGGAACAACTAATATAAAAGCAACGAACCACTAAGTAGCATACAACGTATGATTCATGGCAGTGATACATATAAAGGGAACCACGATTAAGCCAACTCTTCTCATAACTGTTATTGGTATTAATAAAAGACATACAATTAATATCTAGAGGCAGCGACTGATATAGATAGAACTAAACAAGTAATAATCCTAAAGCTATGATCTAATTTATGAAGAGATGTGACTCCTTAATAGACACAACTATTCATATTGGTTACCTCCCTTGGAAGAATAGAAAATAGGGAGAGAGATGTGACAGAAAAGGGGGGATATACAGATCTTCCATCAAGAAAATATACTTCTGAATAATATAAAGTATAACAGCCTCATCAAAGTAGCAAGCAATTAGAATTAAACGAACAATTGGGCTGTGGAATATAAAAGGCAGACGACTCATCATAAAATCAGATCTGCAAGCATATTTATATATTCAAGATCATATATTATTGAGCACATATATATATATATATATATATATATATATATATATGTGTGTGTGTGTGTGTGTGTGTGTGCACTGAGTTGATAATCAATGAAGTATCTTCATCTATTTCTATTTGAGTGTTTGAAACTGATTGCCAACCCACCTAAGGGAAGGGGCAGGAAGAGGGTAGTGTGCTCCACTTATGGTCCGCCCACTCCAAAGAGAAGGTTGAGCTATGGAGGAGTGGCAACCCCACTTATGGTCCGCTCAATCTTAAAGAAAAGGAGGGGCCATGGAGGAGTGGAAGTGCCAAGACTGCTCGTAAGCTCTGTCCATTTCTGCAAGTGGGAAAAGTGTTTGTCAAGGTTGGGACATGATTGGGGAAAGCAGGTACAAGTCGCCAACAGGGGGAGTTGTGGTATACAACCTCTTAGGTTGGTACATATGGCTTTGGGTGGACCCATCATGCCACTCCTCTTAGTTTACATTAGGCTGCATTATTGATAATCTATAAATATATAACCATGGATTAATGCTAACAAGTATATATGTATGATTGGCAATGTTGTTCATATGGTGTATGCAGGTTTCAATCAAGGACTCCAACAAATTAATCATTGCAAGGTTAAAACCCTAACCCTATTAGGAAATTTGTAATCATTAGAAGGCTTTTAGGGCAAACTGGGACAGGGGACATTACAAGTGGTATCAGAGCATCTTTCCTGCCATCCTATAAATACTTTGTGTATTACGTGTATTCACGTATATGCTTCATGCTTTCTGTGTATACTTTAGTATTATGTGTACTCATGTGTATACTTGGTGACCTTGGGATGGTGGACAGAACCATGGTGTAGTATGGGATGCACCAAATCCCCCTTCCAAGTTGTTCAATAGTATACATACATGTATTAATACAACTTACGTGTATTCATACCTTGTGATTTATGTGTATTCAAGTGTATACTCTATGACTTTGTATTTGTATTCGAGTGTATACTCTATGACTTTGTATTTGTATTTGTATTCAAGTATGATTATGTATTCATGTGTATACTCTATGGCTTTGTGTTTATTTTTGTATGATTATGTATTCATGTGTATACTCTATGGCTTTGTATTTGTTTTTGTATTCAAGTATGATTATGTATTCATGTGTATACTCTATGACTTTGTATTTGTATTTGTATTTGTATTCAAGTATGATTATGTATTCATGTGTATACTCTATGACTTTGTATTTATATTCAATTGTATACTCTATGATTTTGTATTCAAGTGTATACTTTATGACTATGTATTTGAGTGTATACTCTATGACCTTGTGTTTATGTGTATTCAAGTGTATACTCCATGACATTGTGTATTCAATTGTATACTTTATGACTTCATGGATGCATGTATTTGAGTGTATACTCCATGACATGTATGTTCAAGTGTATACTACATGACTTATGTGTGTTCAAATGCATACTCCATGACTTATGTATGTTTAAATGTACAATTCATGACTTACTTGTATTTATGTGTATACTTCACATTCATGTATTATGTGCGTATACTTTGCATGTTACATGTATGCTTCATACCCTATGTATTACATGTGTATACTTTGAGAATTACGTGCATGTTCCATACTCCATGTATTAAGTGTATAAGCTTTGTGTAGGCTTCATGTATTACACTTGGTGTTTTATGTGTATACTTCATATATCACATGTACGATTTATGTCTCACATAGATTTGTGTGTGTATACTTCACATATTCCGTGTATCTATGTATATGCTTCATACATGTATACTTTGTGTATCACATGTACTTATGTGTATGATTCAAGCCTCGTGTGCATTTAGTGGTATACTTCATGTCTTATGCATTGTGTATGCATCATATATCTATGTGTTTCCTCAAAAGCTTACTCCATGTGTGTATTAAGATGCTTAAAATTTATGAAAATACCAAAATCATCTGTCAAACCCTTCTTGGGTTGTAACTAATGAGATTCTATCAAACTTGAGGTGAAAAGGGGGAAAGCATTTCATTTAAAATAAAATACATCCAAAACATCATTGAAGAATTCAATTGAGAAAGGAACCCTAAGTGATTAGGTTCTCAAGAATAGTGATGGTGTGAAAAGGGATGAAACCCCAAATATGAAAAGTGTGACTCTTCAAATGTAGGAATTACTCAAACACTAAAATATAAAAAGGGGGAATCATTTCCTTGTGAAGAAACCACCAATAGGAAAGGAATCTAAGGTTAAGTATTATTCTCAGAAATGGCAGCCAAGAAGAGTCCTTCAAGAAATAGATATAGAGGATAAATCAATTCATTGACATTTAATAAGCAATCATCATTCACCTATCCTTCAAGAAATCAAACAATCAAAATATCCAAAAGATTTCCAAGGAGGCTGTTAGCACTTACCCGGCTACCACTACACCAAAAGCTTGAACTGTCAGTGAATGGCGCCTCAGCAGTGTTACCCAGAGACCGTGCGGGCCCGGGAAGGGAGGAATTGAGGGTCGCACACCTAAGCACCAACAGTACCCCCACCAGTCCGTACCTGCCACTTGGGCAAGCACGGACTACTAGATGTGCCTTACACACAGGAGGGCAGTGGGCATCGGTGGGAACTGAACTCCTCCCCAACAGAGTCTCCAGCTGTTAGCACTTACCCGGCTACCACTACACCAAAAGCTTGAACTATCAGTGAATGGCACCTCGGCAGTGTTACCCAGAGACCGCGTGGGCCCCGGGAAGGGAGGAATTGAGGGTCGCACACCTAAGCGCCAATAGAGGGAACAATCATAACAACTCAACATAGTTAAGGAAAAATCTATGGATATAATTCTCAAATAGGAATCCACCCATCACTAGTTGTCCCAAAAACTTAGGCATAACTAAAGATACAAAGATGGATTAAGATTATCTTCCAAGCTTTGAGATAAATATATTGAGATATCATCTTAACCTAGGTTCGTCAATTTCTTAAAATCAAAAACAACATTTCGAGACAATAAAAAGAAGACAATTCAATCCTTTAGGAATCTTGAGAGGTCTTATGAAAGATATTGGAAATCTATCGTAAGATATAGGGAGGAGGAACATAATTAAGAATAGATTGTTCCATCCCTTTGGAACAAGATCAAATGTACTATCAAGTGATCTATCCCACACTCATTGAAACAATGGCAATACAATCCAGTCCAAAACACATATGATCCCCCTTGTAACCTATAAAATTGATTTAGTGAACTTTGTAGATCATTTCATCTAAGGGTCTAATTTCCCTTTCTTGATTAGAGTAACATAAATATGCATCAAGTTACAACAAAGTCACCACATAAGCCTATATGCTAAGTTGCATTATGGGCCCATAACTCATAAATCCTAGGATTGGAAATGAAAGAAAAGATTATGGGGACAATAAATTATCCTCATACTTTAAAGTAAGATAGCAATCTTGTGATCTTAGAAGGATATGTTGGCAGAAGACAAGCATATTCTTCAAAGAGGATTGATTACTTTAGGAGTGCCCTAGTTGTAATTGCTTGAGGACAAGCAATTTTAGGCAGGGTGGATTGTGATGTCTCGATAATAAGGAATTGTTTAAATTAAAGATTTAAACATCGTAATAGAAGACGGTGAAGTTGCTTTTGTAAAATGTAATGTTAATCAATTTGAATGATAGAGATAATTACGTATATCATTAAATAATATTATATTTTAATATAATTAGAATATACTTTATTAGTATATTTTGGATCAAATATACTATTATAGATTAATATAAATATTATTATTATAAATATTATAAAGTGAATTATAAATCAAATAAATTGAATCTGAATTAAGTCCCACGTATAAAGACAAAAGTGGCATCGTTGACTTAAAGAAGACCAGCCATGATTTATCATAAGTTACACGAGTTAAGGCAACAAGGGTTGCGATGCCACATAGAAGGACGGTAGAAATTGTTAATAAGAAGCATCGAATGTATGCCTTATAAGGAACAACTAATATAAAAGCAGTGAACCACTAAGTAGCATACAACATATGATTCATGGCAGCGATACATATAAAGGGAACCATGATTAAGCCAACTCTCCTCATAACTATTATTGGTATTACTAAAAGGCATACAATTAATACCCAAAGGCAATGACTGATATAGATAGTTAAACAACTAATAATCCTAAAGTTACAATATGATTTATGAAGAGATGTGACTCCTTGATAGACACAACTATTCATATTGGTTACCTCCCTTGGAAGAATAGAAACGAGAGAGAGAGATGTGAGAGAAAAGGGGGGATATACAGATCTTCTATCAAGAAAATATACTTTTGAATAATATAAAGTATAATAGCCTCATCAAAGTAGCAAGCAATTGGAATTAAAAGAACAATTGGACTGTGGAATATAAAAGGCAGACCGACTCATCATAAAATCAAATCTGCAAGCATATTTATATATTCAAGATCATTATATATATATTGATAATTAACGAAGTGTTTGCATCTATTTCTATTTGAGTGTTTGAAACTGATTGCCAACCCACCTGGGGAAGGGGTAGGAAGAGGGTGGTGTGCTCCACTTATGGTCCGCCCACTCCAAAGAGAAGGTTGAGCCATGGAGGAGTGGCAACCCCACTTATGGTCTACTCAATCTTAAAGAAAAGGGGGGGCATGGAGGAGTGGAAGTGTAGAGACCGCTCGTAACGTCTGCCCATTTTCGCAAGTGGGCAAAGTGTTTGCCGAGGTTGGGACATGATTGGGGAAAGTAGGTACAAGTCACCAACAAGGAGATTTGTGGTATACAACATTTTAGGTTGATATATGGCTTAGGGCAGACCCATCATGCCACTCCTCTTAGTTCACATTAGGCTGCATTGTTGATAATCTATAAATATGTCGCCATGGATTAATGCTAACAAGTATATATCTATGATTAGAAATGTTGTTCATATGGTGTACGCAGGTTTCAATTAAGGACTCCACCAACAAGTTATTCATTGCAAGGTCAAAACCCTAACCCTATTAGGGAATTTGTAATCATTAGAAGGCTTTTAGAGCAAACTGGGACAGGGTACATTACAAAGATGTAGACAATATGGTATAGAGTTGTGGTTGGTGGCATTGATGAAAGGCATTGTGGTCATTCAAGGTTATATCAAAGGCATGGTTGGGTTTCATGACCTATATCTTGATGTAACAGATCTATGTGCACCCCAACAAAATTGGCTTCCTAATTTTATGTTGTTTTACTTTTGTATAGAAATTATTACATTTGATTTGTTGTGTTACAATTTCATTTTCTATACAAAGTTTTAGGCTGAAATATGCATTGTGTTTTTCAAACTGCATATGTTTCGTTCATGATTTCTAAGACGTGTTTCAAATTTATGCCTCTCTTACTTGACTCATATATTGATTCATAATGTGTTGAAAAGATGGAAAAAACATGGTATTAAGTTGAGGTTGGTGGCATTGATGGAAGGAGTTATGGTCACTTGAGGTTATCTTAGAGGCATGGTTGGATTTCACATCCTTTTTCTTCATGTAATAGAGCTATGTGCACCCCAACCAAAGTGGCTACCTAATTTTATGTTATTTTAGAGTTATGTAGAAATTATTACATTTGATTTGTTGTGTTACAATTTCATTTTCTATACAAAGATGCAAGTTGAAATACACCTTGTGTTTTCAACCTCCAAATGTTTTTCTCATGATTTTTAAGATGTCTTTCAACTCTATGTCTTCTTAGTTGATTCATATATTGATTCATAATGTGTTGAAATGATGCCAAAAATACAGTATTGATTTGAGGTTGGTAGTGTTGATGGAAGGATTTGTGGTCGTTCAAGGTTATCTCAGAGGCATGGTTAGATTTCACAACCTTTCTCTTCATGTAATGGAGCTATGTGGATCCCAACTAAAGTGGCTACCTAATTTAATGTTTTTGTAGGGTTGTGTAGAAATTATTACATTTGATTTATTGTGTTACAATTTCATTTTGTATAGAAATTTGCAAGTTGAAATACAAATTGTGTTTTTCAAACTACACATATTTTGTTCATGATTTCTAATATGTGTTTCAAATATATGCCTCCCTTAATTGAATAATGTATTGATTAATAATGTGTTGAAAATATGTAGATAGTGTGGTATTGAGTTGAGGTTGGTAGTGTTACTGGAAGGATTCAGAATAGGGTGTGGATAGCCATCAAAGCATAAAGGATATAGGAATTTTATTAGATGTTGTATTTGTAGCTGCCCTTGTAGACATGTATGCAAAGTGTGGAAGCATAGACAAGGCATGCAAATAGTTTTGCATGACATCTTAAAGAGATGCCATCTCATGGAATGTAATGATTGCAAGATATGCACAAAATGGATTTTTTGAAAAGGCTTTAGAAACTTTACAGCAAATGCAATTGGAACATGTAAAACCAAATTCCATAAACTTTGTAAGCATCCTCCCTACCTGTGCCAAATTAGGATCTTTGGAACAAGGTGTGGACAACCATGAAAGAATAAAGGATATAGGAATTTTGTCAGATGTTGCATTTGCATCTGCCCTTGTAGACATGTATGTAACTTGTGTGGAAGCATAGACAATGCATGTGAACTGTTTCACATGATGCCTCAAAGAAATGTTGTCTCATCGAATGCATTGTGATTTCAATATATGCACAAAATGGATTTTTTGATATGGCTTTAAAGAAACTTTCAAGTGAATGCAATTGGCAGGTGTCAAGCCAAATTCCACAACCTTGTCCAACATCCTCCTTGCCTATGCCAAAATGGGATCTTCATAACAGGGTGTGGACAACCATCAAAGAATAAAGGATATAGGAATTTTGTCAGATTTTGTATTTGCAGCTGCCCTTGTAGTCATGTATGCAAAGTGTGGAAGCATCGACAAGGCACATGAACTATTTGACATGATGCCTCACAAAAATGTAGTCTCATGGAATGCAATGATTGCAAGATATGTATAAAATGTATTTTGCAAGGATGTTGTTAACATATATATATATAATGTCATGAAAATAACATATAGTGTATATATCAAGCCATATAGGCATGCACAAATAAAGCCATATGGGAATATACAATAATATACATCAATAACATACATAAGTATGTTTACAAAGCCAAATAGGCATATGTAACAAAATGTCCCAAAATCAAATTTCCTATGGATTGCTATCAAATAATCAACAGCTCTTGCTAGGCCATGAAGATGGTGAACCAGTCAATGACACATCCTCTATCACCCATCAAAGAGACCTCCTTGATAGAGATTTTTGAAGTTCCACCTATTAATACAATCAAATAATATACACATTAATATAGAAAATATACAAAATATATAACATGACATAAGTAATCAATCACTTACCACCAACTGGTGATCCCTCTCTATCATTTGTTGTTTCTCTTCTTATGTAGATGAATGGGTAGGAGTTGTGATGTCTTGTGAGAAGCATGAAGAAGCAAATTTAAGTAACCATGAATATCATTTATGTACATTAAATAATGTGAGATAAAATAAGAAATACAAATTGACATTTACATGTTACTGGCTTATACCTTGGTCAAAGGATTTGAAGAGAAAACAACTACAACAATGCCCACCTCTGCTGACTAACAAAGATGAGGAGAAGTCTGCATATTCAACATCTGAAAATAGAGTTCAAAGTTATTTGAGAAAAATAGATACATAACATTATTTAAATGCATAATGATTAGAAATGATAAAATTCACCTCAATGAAAGTGGCTCTGCCAGGGGACCAAGGAAATCATTCTGATGGTGATGCTCCAACATCCCCCTGTTCATCATCAAATTATAGATAAATAAGATTACCATTGATATATGACAAAAATTTTACATGTACTATTTTTATGATCTTGTGATAAATTACATACCTATTGACTGGACCTCTTCTCATAACCCTACACTAGATGACTTATAGATGCAAGATGATACTTTGACCCTGGAATTTCATAGTGCGGATAATTACATACATTAATTCTTACTTTTAATATCTACTCATATAAGTAATTAGAGATTTCAAATACAAATATATTAAATTGCAGAACTATGTAAAAAATTACCTAAGAGTCAATACCAAACGTATGCTGGAAGAGGTCATCTGTGAGAACAATATTATCTAATTTGAATGTGTCCATCACCTGTTTCTACCCCCACTTCGTATTATCTTGACACTTTGGAATGTCTACATCCTGGGTAGCATCCTGGGTCCCAAAATCACACAATGCCTCAAATGACCCATAAAGATGGGGGACCGATGTCGACATGTACTACTCTCACCATCTCCAGCCTACAAAAGATCACCACCATGTTGTGGTAAAGTTTGGGTGAGGGAACTCAGGGAATGTAGTGTTTCTACCTCAACACTCTCCTTCAGATTCGAAGTTAGTGAAACATGTTGTGGCCTCATAATGGGTCTTAGTGGACAGTTTTGGGCACGATGTGCACCCTCTCTATCTTGTGTAGAGCCACCACCTCTACCCTAGAACTCCCAGATGTCAAAGTAGTTTGGGATGTCCTTGTGGACAAACTCACAATAGATTTTTCTTAAAAAATATTGGGGGACCTTGTTGTTATTATTACAAGGGAGATCATCAAAAACCATGTGCCATCTATCCCAAAAGTTTTGGGATATTTCTTCATTCAAACACCAATGAATTGGGAATCATTTGCAACTCCCATGTAATGGTTGTTGTGTTCTAAGATCGATGAAAAGTGCACATAGAGCACCTTTGGAAGTTTTCTTATCTTTGACTTTTTTGTATGATAATTCATTGACCTAGAATTGTCAACACTCCTCCCTATAGTCCTTCCAATTGGTGATTTGCTTTGTAACTAAGTCGATCTAAGAAATAATCAACTCTAGTGAAGTGGCAAGGGTTCTCCTGTGATTGTTACTTGTATTCAGATTTTTCAATGTTTCAACTAAGGATTGAAGTTTTTTGTTTTGTTCGATTTGGCTTATATAATTTTCTTGGGTGTCACATGGAGGTTGAGGATGTGAAGTTTGCTATTCAATAGGAATTTCAACATCTGGATCAGGGTTTTGCAATGGTTCATTAATTGAAAAATTAAAAAGAAAAATTCAATTAAAACAATGAAAAATAACTTCCTTTTGTTTTGAAATGAAGAAAATTGATAAAACCCTACCTTCTCTAGTTGTCCAACTTTGTTGCCCTCATCCACAGTGGGATTGACAATGTGACATTGTGTTTGATGGTCTTCTCCTTTGAATCTTTCAACATGTGCTTGCGTTTAACCCCTAGTCACGTTTTCAGAGAAATAGGAAAATGGAAATAAAAAACACAGGCTGTGGGACTATGTTTTTTTACTTTATTTAGCAGGAAATAACACGATCACATTTATGTTTCCTAGCAATAAAAAAGTGGGTTGGCCACTTTTTTGCCCTCCATCTTCATGCACACACCCATATGGATGCTACACATTCCTATAAAGAGACTTAGTATGGTTACAATGATTGTTAGTTAGAGTGGGTTTTAATAGTAGGGTGATTTAGAATGGTTGTGATAATAAGAGTGCTATTTATTTGGCTAGGAATCCCATCTACCATGTTTTTACTAAACATGTTGATGCACAATATCATTTTGTATGAGATAAGGCAGATAATGGTAAGGTCTTGTTGTAGAAGGTTGACACTTGAAAATGTTGTCATTTCCCTAACTAAACTAGTGAACATGGAAAAGTTCTCATGGTGCAAGGAGGTCATGGGCCTTGAGTCTTGTACTTGATTCATTTTATGTTTCCTATGAATGTTATTGCAATATATAATATCAAGTGGGAGAATGTTAGGATAGTGTGATACTTAATTGCAATCCTAATGTATAATGCATGTCATGTATCTAGACATATTAGAGAGGGTACATAGATGCCTGTTATTAGTGAAATTTACACCCTGTCAAACGTGAAGTTTAACAATCTACTGAAACATGGGAAGACCTCTAAAGTTGTGGGTATCTTTAAAACAAAGGTCAACCTCCAAAGAAGGATGGCTTCCTATGGTTATCACCTAAAAAACTGTTGCTTTGATGAGAAAAAAGGTAAGAAAAGATTGCAGAAACATAAACATCTATGACTAAGGTGATGCACCAAAACTAACTAGGACCTGCAAGAACAACTTATTTACACTTGTCTTCAATAAAGTAATTTGACATACATAGCCCAAAATGACATGCTTTTACATAAATAATTTATAAGAAGGCTAAATTCTTTACTCCTAGCAGGAAAATGTATATTCACAACTGAGATGTTCGCATTTCTAACACAACCTATAAGCTGTAAATTGCATATTCTTATGCAAAAGATGCTAAAACTGAGACAGAGCTACAAGGAAAAAGGATGATTTCACAAGTAATTGCATCAATCAATATGAATGCACACAATGAAGTAGAAAATTGAGAAGGTAAAATAGCTTATCTTTATTTGTTTCCAAGGTAATCATTGGCAAACATGTATCCAAAAATGAATGAGTTACAAACTGTCAAAATCTGAGCAAGGATGAAAATTACAAGTCTCTGAAATCTACATGTAAGAACTAAATACAAAAAAGTCACAAGAGTGACTATATCCACCACTATCCAAGTGGTTCCACAATAGAAGGAAACTCAAACTGATTGGGATTGGATGCCCCTAAAAAGCCTAAAATCTAGGACCTATATCCTCTCCAAAAGTGTCCATAGTGCAAGAAAACATCCATTAGGACTTAGCAAAACATGATGGCTCATGAAAACAAGTCTAAAAAGGACTGTAGGAGTAATAAAACAATCCTAGATACCCTCTCCAAAAGAAACCAACTACTAACTGTCTCTAATAATTAGTCAATCTCCTCCCTCAAGGCAATAAACAAATAGCTCTAACAATGGCATGTGTTTGCCACATCTTCACAATTCCAATGATATTTCCTCAAAGACAATAAAATCTCTCAACACTCTCAATCATACTCTCATTTGCATTACAAGGCAACAATAAATCTTAAATGATTTATATGATCATCATTTAGAGTTTATTACTTTACATTACATTATTTTTGCAAAGAGAATAAATACAAATAATCAGAAATAGCAGAAAAGTGTTGTACCCTGGCATAAAGAAATAAAAGACTTAACAAAAAGTCTTAAACTGTTTGGCCACCCTGTGGCATACTAGGTATTACACATGATAATGTTATTGACCATGACTTTTAAAAGATAAGAAAAGAAACACAAAATGCCAAAAGAAAAAGGCCCATCGGGCTCATAGGTTTTTGAAACCCTAAAGGCAAAAAAGCAACTTTTGAGGCTTATTTTGCATTTTTTACCTTTTGAAAACTTGCTCTGCATGTTCTGGCTGCCGACATGAGGGTTTCTCCAAGACCTTTCTAAAGCTATCTCTACCATTTTTTGAAGGCATCTTCTCTGTAGTTCAACATTTTCCACTCCAATGCTGAAGGTAAGCATGAATATTCCATCTTTCTGGAATGAAAAGGTAATTTGTATGATCTTCTGTATCTTTTTAATCACTATATTTGATGGATTTCTTTCTATTCCTTCATGTTTGAGATAGAAGATTTCATTTCATGCATAAATGGCTATTTCTATTCAGCTATGATGCTACAAAAAATAGCAAAGAATATGTCATTTCTGTTCAACCAGCACTTTGTCTTCATCTTCTTGTATATGGCTTTGTTCTTGCATTCTTCTCTGAAAGTGAAAAAATACAAAGATTTTCATTCCTTTTGTCACTTGAAATGCAACTAGGGTTTATAGAGAACAACAAGACCCTAGCTTTTTTGAATGGCTATGATGAAGAGCACTTATTCTAGTTTATCTCTGCTTTGATAAGGCATCTTTATTACTCTCTGTCTTTGATATATCACTACAAGTCATTGTGTATCATGATATGACAGAAGTTGCAAGTTCATGGAAAAGCATCAGACAACATTGCTCTTTTCACTGTATATATCTCTCTATAGCTAGATCTCATACATTTACTTATTTTGAACATGTTCTATTGTATCTTCTATAAAGACTTTCATCTTCTTGATATATGCTCTATAAGAAGCTAAAAGAGGTTTTATGTAAACAGTATATTGCATTTTCTTGCTCATTTGCTAATTACATCTGTAGATAATAGCTCTTCTGGGAATTCTGAGTGGTGTTAGGACTATTTCTCTATGTTATGGCTTCCAAGGTTATTGCACCATCATGTTTCTATTATACACTATCATTGGTTTTCATTTGCCACTATCTTAGATTACTTCCTTCACTACACACTGATACATACTGTGGACTTTCGTCACTATAGCCTACTAAGACTTCGTTCCTGTCTTTATGACTCCATTGACTGACCTTACCATGCTGACTATTCTCTCTATTCCTTTTCATTGCATTCTTTTGTTTTTGTTGTGGACTTTTGTAAATGTTCAGATCCCTATTAAAGTTATTAAAACTACCCCTTTATAGGCTTTACACAGTCCTTTGCTATTGTCACAAGACCTCTGCCATGTTTTCTTGACCTCACTATAATCAAGATCCTTCTCAAAACCCAACATTAGTCTCAAAACTCTATCCTCACATACCTTATTTCATTGGCAGGGTTCCATCGCTATTGACAAGGTTTTAAAACTAACTAAGTCTTCTTTATCTATCCTCAATAACAACAAGATCTCAAACAAAAAGTATAAAAAGAAAGCCTTCCATCTCCTTATAACCACTATATTTCTGCTATCTATTACTATTTTACACCCTATGACTGTTATGCATAGTCTTGTATGATTGTTACAGTCTAAAACCATTGATAATATACAAGGTTTTTCCATTTTTCTTTTCTATGAACCACACCCAAAGCTTTGCCATTCTTGCTACCCACTAAACCTTGAAACATTATGCAGGACCTGTTGAAAGTGATGATATCTTCAAATGCATGAATAGATCTATCTTAAGTGACACAAACCTTAGAATGTCCATCGTCATTTGTCAGGCTCATCTACATGGTCTTGAATGTACTATATTCCATCTTCTTCATGATTCTTCATGTTTAAGATCACTATCTCTTTGACTGTGTTGGTGATTGTTCTCACACAATTAGACTGTCCATTCTACCTTCGAGAAACCCTTGTAACTGTTTGTTCATTATGTAGATTTTCAAGAAAAACATCACAATCCTTCATGAGACCTAATGTCTCAAGTTTAAGTGCTTCCTCACCCTTTGAGAACACTGTAACAGTCACATTTATTTTGTCCCTGGCTACTCTAATGGTTGTCACTGCTGCTTCCATACCTATTGACTGTTCCTTAGTTTAAGACTGTTCAAGTTATGAGTTTGAATGTCCTCATGTAAGCTATAGATCATTCCATCATTTACCATTATAACCATTATAACCATTATCTTTATAACCTTCCATCTCATTATAACCATTATCTTTATGATCATTCCTATAGATAGCTATAGTGGGCTTGTAAAGGCTTGACATGCTTTTGATTGACTAGAAGACTCATAACATGATCTTAGACTGTCATGCATAATACCTTCTTGTACTGCCTTTATAATTGTCCTTAAAAGCTGTCCTGTAATGAGGTGACTACCTCAACACATTTAACATGACCTATCACTATCATGGACCCCACACATTACTAACAGACCTAAGAACATCATGACAGACCTATTGCGGACTAGCAGACCTATTTTCCATGACTGTCCTAAAGGCAATGAGTACCCTATTTTTGAATCAATGCATCTCCTTAAAACATGATTGTCCCTATGTGTTGTATGTTGCTTGACAGTCTTCTTTATCAGAGATACATTACCTTATATGTCAACTATCCTCCTTGCACCTGTAATAAATACATATGAAATGCTTCTATAACACTTATGAGCTGGGATCAACCCTTGTGGGAGACACATTTTCCCCACTCATAATATAAACTGATGAATCACTCAAAAACACAATTTCACCTATATCTCTAGATGAAGCAAACTTGTCAGAAAAATAAATGCATACTTTGGATGTGTTTGATGACTTACTTGTTTTCTAGGACATCCAAAGTATACATTTCTTGTTTCATGCATTTTAGGAGCAGTTTATGCATGCATAAGTACCTGTTCATGTTAGGTTAGGAACCACTCATTGCTTAGAGTATTAATCTAACATCATTCCTTTGCCAGATGTAGGAATTGGAGATGACACGGACTTGGAAAGACAAAGACAACTCGGGGCAACAAGACTACACACCAGAACCAAAACCAGTCATTCTTAGGCAATGACAGGCCTCTACCCTTACATGCACATTTTTTTTATGTTTACTTATCCATGTATAAATTATTTCTTCAATTCGTGAGATAATGTACATCTTACATTCAATAAAGATTATTTGTTTGTTTCAGAAAGAATTTGTATAAATATTTCCTATGTTACATGCACTTGGATAAATGCATTAATTTGATAATCATAATCTTTTAAATTATTTCATTTATGCACTTGAATGTAATGTATGAAGGATTAGATGAAATGTACCTTTTTAGCTTTGAATCAAAGCTCTACCTGAATGAGATGTAGTGAAATTTTGGTAACATTTTTTGTGACATCTGCTATATGTTTACCTCCTAAACATCAGACCAGTTGCTTGAAGCTTATCCATTGGGCATAGGGTCACTCAGAGACTTTCTAAAACACTTGAGACAAACAGTTTTGACTTCTGTAACTCAGCAGGACAAAGTGAAAGACACTTGGAAACCTAACTAAAAAGCAAAATGCAGAAAGCAACCTATCTAACTATACTGGACAACACTTAGGGAATTGAAAATAGTATCAAGAAACCTATTCTAACCTATCCTAACTAGAAAAGAAGTTGGTCAAACAAAGCCGTTGACTAGATTTTCAAAATAACACCCCTTTCTAATCAACAACTGATGCATTACATGATCATATATTGCTGAAAGAACATGAAACACATGCAAATATTCAATAGGTTGTTGCAATGTTTCATGAAAGGTGCAAATAAAATCACTTACACCTTAATTTTCATCATGCCTATTTCTATCCTGGACTAAACAAGTGAGCTGAATTTGATCACTTTCAGTTGGAACTCCAAAATCAGTTTCTTCTTCAATTGCATCCTCATACTTGGGTGCAAGCATGACCTCTGGTACTTCAGTGGCATCCATACTAGCTAAATATTTGATTAGATAGCCCCTAGAATGGATAAAACTTGAACTCTCATTGTTGGCTGCTTCACATTCTTCCTGCTTTTCATGGTTGTCTTGTTTTGTGGCTAAGTTTGCACTATAGGGAAAATAATCTAGATGCTTAGAAAAATTAAAAACAGCATTACCTTCACCTTGCATAATAAGTTGCCATGTTGATTCCTCCTCCATGGTCAATGGACAATCCTCTTCCACTAGGGTGTCTAACAACTCTTCAAAGCTATCAGCTCTTGGAAAGATCTTAGGGACAACTAGTTCAAGTTCAAAATCCTCATTAACACTTAAGGAGGTATACTTCAATTCAGGAGTTTCTTCTTCAATGAAAGAAGGCAAAAACTCAAACATTGAAGTAGCCTCTTGAAGCAAAATTTTAACTGATGCGTCAGCCTCAAGTTCTTCAATACAATAGAAAGGAAGCTCTAACCAGCTAAGATCTTGCAAATCAGACTCATGAGAAATTTCTTGACTTGAAAGAATGAACTCCTTTCTATTAGGACCATATTCCTCCTGTTGCTTCAGGACTTGTTCAAGCTTGTGAACTTGCTGTTCAAGTTCATCATGATCATCAACTTCTCCTAAAAGGTTTGATTCCTTGTTAACCAACATTGAACAAAACTGATCAATTATACCTGTGCACATCTCTTCAAAAAGCTCAACATTAGCTTTCTCATGCATAACATGTTCAAATATATCAAAGCTCCTAACTTCGAAAATGGTGTCAGGTTCAGATTTATGCTCTTCTTCATGGTCTAAGGCTCAATTTTCATACTAATTATTATCAATTAGCAACTCTTCAGATTGTTTGATGTCCTCTTGCTATTCTAAAACTGCTGTTGAAGTAGAAAAACTCACACCTTCTTCATTCACAGGATGATTCAACTTTACAGGAAGAGTTGACCTGAAACTAGGAATGGAAAGGGCTACCTGGGTTTCACATCCTTTTTAGCATTGATAATCTGAGTAAGCTCGACTACTTTGCACCTAAGAAGAAAGGAACTTCATTTGCTCCTTTTTAGAAGCTATCTCTCCTTCAAGATTTCTTTCAAACTGTATTCTTTTTGTCACCCACTCTTGATCATAAACAACTGATTGCTTAGCCAACTCTTGTTGCTGCAAGATAATCTTTTTCTGCTTCTCGATGTCAACCAACATCCAATACATGTGTGAGAACTCCTTACTAATGTCACTAATCTTCATATGTTCAAGCTTTTGGCTCAAATCCCACAACACACAGTCAAACTTTCAGATCAGATCCAACACGCTCTAGTAAGGGTGTTCTTGAGGCTAATTGAGTGAATAATCATGTTGTTTGGCATCAAAAACCTCTTCTTGGGTTGAACTTGATCATATATCAACTGATATTGAGCTTGAGTAGGGATGGGAGGCTGGAAAACATGATAGGACTACTGGTAATCTGTTGTTATAGAATCATTTGGGGTAACACCAGTAGTCTGTTCTGTGTGATATGGTTGGTAAAAGGGGATATATGCATGATTTTCATGGAATGGAGGTGAAAAACTATCACAGTGTTGATAACTAGACATTGCAAGAGTAAAACATGAAACATAGGCAAGTCTAGATAACTGATTTGGAATGTATATAGGCAACAATTTCTTGAAACACTAAGAAATGAGTTATAACACCAAATAGAGTCACCAGGTGCTGAGAAAATAGTTTCAAATGGTAGAAATCTAACAAGTAGCACCAACCTCATTAGTTGCTTGTACCTGGACTTCTAAAACCTGTTGATTCTTCACTTGTAGAGTCGCCAGGTGTGTGAATATTGCCTCCATAGGCTGATGTTGTTGACATACACACCAAATATCAATAATGAATAAAGGACTTGTGGACTATGGTAGTCTAATCGGTCACACCAGGCATGCCAAAAATTGTTATCAATGAAATTTGCACATTGTTAAACATGAAGTTTAACAATCTACTGAAACATGGGAAGACCTCTAAAGCTATGGGTATCTTTAAAACAGAGGTCAACCTCCGGAGAAAGTCGGCTTCCTATGGTTATCACCTAAAAATTGTTGCTTTTATGAGGAAAAAGATAAGAAAAGATTGCAGAAACATAAACATCTATGACTAAGGTGATGCACCAAAACTAACTAGGACTTGCAAGCGCAGCTTGTTTACCCTTGTCTTCAATAAAGTAATTTGACATACACAACCCAAAATGACATGCTTTTAAATAAATAATTTATAAGAAGGCTAAAAGCTTTACTCCTAGCAGGAAAATGTATCTTCACAACTGAGATGTTCACATTTCTAAAACAACCTATAACCTATAAATTATATATTCTTCTGCAAAAGATGTTGAAACTGAGACAAAACTACAAGGAAAAGGATGATTTCACAAGTAATTGCATCAATCAATATGAATGCACACAATGAAGCAAAAAATTGAGAAGGTAAAATAACTTATCTTTATTTGTTTCCAAGGTAATCATTGGTAAACATATCCAAAAATGAATGAGTTACAAACTGTCAAAATCTAAGCAAGGATGGAAATCACAAGTCTTTGAAATCTGCATGTAAGAACTGAATACAAAAAAGTCACAAGAGTGACTATATCCACCACTATCCAAGTGGTTTCACAATAGAAGAAAACTCAAACTAATTCAGGTCGGATGCCCCCAAAAAGCCTAAAATCTAGGACCTATATCCTCTCCAAAAGTGTCCATAGTGCAAGAAAAAGTCCATTAGGACTTAGCCAAACATGATGGCTTATGAAAACAAGTCTAAAAAGGACTCTAGGATTAACAAAATAGTCCTAGATACTTTCTCGAAAAGAAACCAACTACTAACTGTCTCCAAGAATTAGTCAATCTCCTCCCTTAAGGCAATAAACAACTAGCTATAATAATGGCATGTGTTTGCCACATCTTCAAAATTCCAACTATATCTCCTCAAAGATAATAAAATCTCTCAACACTCTCCATCATACTCTCCTTCACATCAAAAGGCAACAATAAATCTTAAATGATTTAAATGATCATCATTTAGAGTTTATTATTTTACATTACATTATTTTTATAAAGCAACTTGTAAGGCTTATTTTCCATTTTTTATCTTTTGAAAACTTGCTCTGCATGTTCTGGCCACCGACATGAGGGTTTCTCCAGGACCTTTCTATAGCTATCTCTGCCATTTTTCAAAGGCATCTTCTCTGTAGTTTGACATTTTCCATTCCAATGCTAAAGGTAAGCACATGAATATTCCATCTTTCTAGAATGAAAAGACAATTTGCATGATCTTCTATAGCTTTTTAATCACTATATTTGATGGATTTATTTGTATTCCTTCATGTCTGAGATAGAAGATTTCATTTCATGCATAAATGGTTGTTTTTGTTCAGCTATGATGCTACAAAAAATAGCAAAGAATATGTCATTTCTATTCAACCAGCACTTTGTCTTCATCTTCTTGTATATGGCTTTGTTCTTGCATTCTTCTCTGAAAGTGAAAAAATACAAAGATTTTCTTTCCTTCTGTCACTTGAAATACAAGTAGGGTTTATAGAGAACAACAGACCCTAGCTTTTTTGAATGACTATGATGAAGAGCACTTATTTTGGTTTATCTCTACTTTGATAAGGCATCTTTATTACTCTCTGTGTTTGCTATATCACAACAAGGCATTCTGTATCATGATATGATAGAAATTGCAAGTTCATGGAAAACCATCAGACATCATTACTCTTTTCATTGTATCTCTCTCTGTAGCTGGATCTCATACATTTACTTATTTTGAACATGTTCTACTGTAGCTTCTATGAAGACTTTCATCTTCTTGATATATGTTCTGTAAGAAGCTGAAAGAGGTTTTCTTTAAATAGTATACTACATTTTCTTGCTCATTTACTGATTACATCTATAGATAATATCTCTTCTAGGCATTTTGAGTGATGTTAGGATTGTTTCTCTATGTTATGGCTTCCAAGGTTACTGCACCATCATGTTTCTATTATACACTATCATTGGTTTTCATTTGCCACTGTCTTAGATTACTTCCTTCACTCCACACTGATACACTCTATGGACTTTCATCACTATAGCCTACTGAGACCTCATTCCTGTCTTCATGACTTCATTGACTGACCTTACCATGCTGACTATTCTCTCTATTCCTTTTCATTGCATTCTTTTGTTTTTGTTGTGGACTTTTGTAAATGCTAAGATCCCTGTTAAAGCTATTAAAACTACCCCTTTATAGGCTCTGCATAGTCCTTTGCTATTGTCACAAGACCTCTACCATGTTTTCTTGACCTCACTATCATCATGATCCTTCCCAAAACCCAACATTAGTCTCAAAACTCTATCCTCACATACCTTTATTTCATTGGTAGGGTTCCATCGTCGTTGACAAGGTTTTAAAACGAACTGAGTCTTCTTTATCTATCTTCAATAACAACAAGATCTCAAACAAAAAGTATAAAAAGAAAGCTTTCCTTCTCCTTATAACCAGTGTTTTTCTACTGTCTATTACTATTTTGCACCCTATGACTGTTATGCAGTCTTGTATGATTGTTACAGTCTAAAACCATTGACAATATACAAGGTTTTTCCATTTATCTTTTCTATGAACCACACCCAAAGCTTTGTCATTGTTGCTACCCACTGAAACTTGAAACATTGTGTAGGAGCTGTAGAAAGTGATGATATCTTCAAATGCATGAATAGATCTTACGTAAGTGACACAAACCTTAGAATGTCCATCGTCATTTGTCAGGCTCATCTACATGGTCTTGAGTGTATTGGCTTCCATCTTCTTCATGATTCTTCATGTTTAAGATCACTATCTCTTTGATTGTGTTGGTGATTGTTCTCACACACTTAGACTGTCCATTCTACCTTCTAGAAACCCTTGTAACTATTTGTTCATTATGTAGATTTTCAAGCAAAACATCACAATCCTTCATGAGACCTAATGTCTCGAGTTTAAGTGTTTCCTCACCCTTTGAGAAGACTATAACAGTCACATTTATTTGTCCCTGGCTACTCTAATGGCTATCACTAATGCTTCCATACCTACTGACTATTCCTTAGTTTAAGACTGTTCAAGTTATAAGTTTTACTGTCCTCATGTAAGCTTGTTAAAAGCATCATTCACTACTGTCACCCTTCTGATGTTTGCTGACAACCTTATTGTACTCTACCCCTAACAGTATTAAATTATTCCTTCTTTTACAATTACAACCATTATCTTTATGGTCATTCTTGTAGATAGCTATAGTGGGCTTGTAAAGGCTTGACATGCTTTTGATTGACTAGAAGACTCATAATGTGATCTTAGATTGTCATGCATTATACCTTCTTGTAATTCCTTTGTAATTGTCCTTCAAAGCTGTCCTATAATGTAGGTGACTACCTCAACACATTCAACAAGACCTATCACTGTCATGGACCCCACACATTACTAACAGACCTAAGAACATCATGACAGGCCTATTGCAGACTAGCAGACCTATTTTCCATGACTATCCTAAAGGCAATGAGTACCTTGTTTTTAATCAATGCATCTACTTAAACATGATTGTCCCTATGTGTTGTATGTTGCTTGGCAGTCTTCTTTATCAGAGATACATTACCTTATATGTCAATTGTCCTCGTTGGGCTTGTAATAAATACATATTAAATGCTTCTATAACACTTATGAGCTGGGCACAACCCTTGAGGGAGCCACATTTTCCCCACTCATAATATAAACTGATGAATCACTCAGAAACACAATTTCACCTGTATCTGTACATGAAGCAAACTTGTCAAAAAAATAAATGCATACTTTGGATGTGTTTGATGACTTACTTGTTTTCTAGGACATCCAAAGTATATATTTCTTGTTTAATGCATTTTAGGAGCAATTTTTGCATGCATAGTTACCTGTTCATGTCAGGTTAGGGACCACTCATTGCTTAGAGTATTACTCTAACATCATTCCTTTGCCAGATGTAGGAAATGGAGATGACACGGACTTGGAAAGATAAAGACAACTCGGGGCAACAGGACTACACACCAGAACCAAAACTAGTCATTCTCAGGCAATAATTGGCCTCTACCCTTACATGCACATTTTTTTAACTTTTACTTATTCATGTATAAATTGTTTCTTCAATTTCATTGAATAAGAAATCTATTCTCACAGCTTGTGTGAGATAATGTACATTTTACATTCAATAAAGATTATTTGTTTTTTTCAGAAAGAATTTGTATAAATCTTTCTTATGTTACATGCACTTGGATAAATGCATTAATTTGATAATCATAACCTTTTAACTTATTTCATTTATTCACTTGAATGTAATGTATGAAGGATTAGATGAAATGTAACTTTTTAGCTTTGACTCAAAGCTCTTCCTGAATGAGCTGTAGTGAAATTTAGGTAACGATTTTGGCAATATCTGCTATATGTTTGCCTGTTAAACATTAGACCAAGTGCCTGAAGCTTATCCATTGGGCATAGGGTCACTCAGAGACTTTCTAATTTAACACTTGAGACAAATAGTTTTGACTTCCGCAACACAACAGGACAAAGTGAAAGACACTTGGAAACCTAACTAAAAAGCAAAATGTAGAAAGCAACCTATCTAACTATGCTAGACAACACTTAGGGAATTGAAAATTGTATTTGGAAACCTATTCTAACCTATCCTAACCAGCAAAGAAGCTAGTCAAACAAAACCATCGACTGGATTTATAAAATAACACCCCTTTTTAATCAACAACTGATGCATTACATGATCATATATTGCTAAAAGAACATGAAACACATGCAAATATTCAATAGGCTGTTGCAATGTTTCATGAAAGGTGCAAATAAACTCACTTACACCTTGATTTTCATCATGCCTATTTTTGTCTTGGACTGAACAAGTGAGCTGAATTTGATCACTTTCAGCTGGAACTCTAAAATTAGTTTCTTCTTCAATTGCATCCTCATACTTGGGTGCAAGCATGACCTCTGGTACTTCAATAGCATCCATACTAGCTAAATATCTGATTGGACAGCCCCTAGAATGGATAAAACTTGAACTCTCATTTTTGGTTGCTTCACATTCTTCCTGCTTTTCATGGCTATCCTGTTTCGTGGCTAAGTTTGCACTATAGGGAAAATAATCTGGATGCTTAGAAAAATTAAAAACAGCATTACCTTCACCTTGCATAATAAGTTGCCATGTTGATTCCTCCTCCATGGCCAATGGACAATCCTCTTCCACTAGGGTGTCTAACAACTCTTCAAAGCTATCAGCTCTTGGAAAGATCTTAGGGACAACTAGTTCAAGTTCAAAATCCTCATTACCACTCAAGGAGGTACACTTCAAATCAAGAGTTTCTTCTTCAATAAAGGAAGGCAAAAACTCAAACATTGAAGTAGCCTCTTAAAGTAAACTTTTAATTGATGCGTCAGCCTCAAGTTCTTTAGTATAGAAGAAAGGAAGCTCTAACCAGCTAAGATCTTGCAAATCAGACTCATGAGAAATTTCTTGACTTGAAAGAATGAACTCCTTTCTATTAGGACCATATTCCTCCTATTGCTTCAGGACTTCTTCAAGCTTGTGAACTTGCTATTCAAGTTCATCATTATCATCAACTTCTCCTAAAAGGTTTGAATCCTTGTCAACCAACATTGAACAAAACTGATCAATTATACCTGTGCACATCTCTCCAAAAAGCTCAACATTAGCTTTCTCATGCATAACATGTTCGAATATATCAAAGCTCATAACTTGGAAAATGGTGTGAGGTTTAGATTTATGCTCTTCTTCATGGTGTAAGGCTCCATTTTCATACTAATTATTATCAATCAGCAACTCCTCATATTGTTTGATGTCCTCTTGCTATTCTGAAACTACTGTTGAAGTAGAAAAACTCACACCTTCATTCACAGGATGATTCAACTTTATAGGAAGAGTTGACCTAAAACTAGGAATGGAAAGGGTTGTCTGGGTTTCACATCCTTTTTGGCATTGATAATCTAAGTAAGCTTGACTACTTTGCACCTAAGCAGAAAGGAACTTCATTTGCTCCTTTTTAGAAGCTATCTCTCCTTCAAGATTTCTTTCAACCTATATTCTTTTCGTCACCCACTCTTGATCATAAACAACTGATTGCTCAGCCAACTCTTACTGCTACAAGATAATATTTTTCTACTTCTTGATGTCAACCAACATCCAATACATGTGTGAGAACTCCTTACTAATGTCACTAATCTTCATATATTCAAGCTTTTGGCTCAAATCCCACAACACATAGTCAAACTTTCAGATCAGATCCAACACACTCTGGTAAGGGTGTTCTTGAGGCTGATTGAGTGAATAATCATGTTGTTTGGCATCAAAAACCTCTTCTTGGGTTGAACTTGATCATATATCAACTAATATTGAGATTGAGTAGGGATGGGAGGGTGAAAAACATGATAGGACTGCTGGTAATCTACTATTATAGAATCATTTGGGGTAAAACCAGCAGGCTGTTCTGTGTGATATGGTTGGTAAGAGGGCTTATATGCATGATTTTCATAGAATGGAGGTGAAAAACCATCACAGTGCTGATAACTAGACATTGCAAGAGTAAAACATGAAACATAGGCAAGTCTAGATAACTGATTTGGAATGTATATAGGCAACAGTTTCTTGAAACACTAAGAAATGAGTTATAACACCAAATAGAGTCACCAGGTGCTGAGAAAATACGTTCAAATGGTAGAAATCTAACAAGTAGCACCAACCTCATTAGTTGCTTGTACCTGGACTTCTAAAACCTGTTGATTCTTCACTTGTAGAGTCGCCAGGTGTGTGAATATTGCCTCCACAAGCTGATGTTGTTGACATACACACAAAATATCAATAATGAATAAAGGACTTGTGGACTATGGTAGTCCAATTGGTCCCTCCGGGCATGCCAAAAATTGTTATCAGTGAAGGGTAAGTGCAGGATCATGATGGGCCAAACACTACCCCTAAGTGGCAATGTAAATGTGAAAAATAGACTTAAGTAACTTCATGTCAAAGATTGAATGAGTTATCTACAGAATCTAGAAATAAGGTAGTAATAAAAGTTGTAATAAATTGAGTGTAGTTTATGGGCTACTACTTTTTTTAAGAAATTTTAACAATAGTTTGGTGAAAATTGGATATTTCAATGAAGCACTACTAAAATTTTTAGGAAAACGTAAAAAGTAGGTGTCGTCCCGAGCAACCTAAGTATGAGAAAAAGATAATATTTTTTCTCTATGATTGGGATTTAAGTAAAGGACACATCAGCAGATGTGACGCATATATTTTTAAATTTTTTAAATAAATAAAAAATTATTTATGAATTTTTTACTGACTTTTTTAAAATATTAAAAATTAATTTTCCAGCCAACCTAACTTGGTCAAAAATATATGAAAATCAAAAATTTTAAATTTTAATGTATACCCAATAAATCCTAGAATGTGACGCATCTTTTAGATTTAAAAAAGGATTAACATGTTGAAAGATATGGGTGTTTTTCAATATGTATATCTATCAAGAAATCGAACATAGTGTATGTAGAAAATTAATAATAATTACCTATTAAAATTATTATGAGGTGCTTATTATATTTTTTGAATCTTAATAGTTTCCTCTATAAACCATTTTCATTTGATTAAATTTAGTTACACAAAAGTCTGTCAGCTTCAAGGATGAAATTGTGGAAATTTTTAGGATAACAATAAATGAGTGGTTTTGCAAATTTTTTTGGCAAGTTTTGGGACTCCCACTTGCCTAAATATGAGGTAGTTCCAAGGCATTTTTGGAGGGAATCCATATTTAAGCTAAAAATATTAACACCCTTTCCATCCAAATCTAAATATTAGTCAAAATGTTAAAAAAATTCATCTAGCAATTTTTTTCTCCATTGCCACTGTTTGGCCCATCATGATCTCGCACTCACCCTAAAATTTGCACCCTGTTAAACACAAAGTTTAACAATCTACTAAAACATGGGAAGACCTCTAAAGCTGTGGGTATCTTTAAAACAGAGGTCAACCTTCGGAGAAGGCCGGATTCCTATGGATATCACCCTAACAACTGTTGCTTTTATGAGGAAAAAGGTAAGAAAAGATTGCAGAAACATAAACATCTATGACTAAGGTGATGCACCAAAACTAACTAGGACCTGCAAGCACAGCTTGTTTACCCTTGTCTTCAATAAAGTAATTTGACATACACAGCCCGAAATGACATGCTTTTACATAAATAATTTATAAGAAGGATAAATGCTTTACTCCTAGCAGGAAAATGTATCTTCACAACTGAGATGTTTGCATTTCTAACACAACCTATAACCTGTAAAATGTATATTCTTCTGCAAAAGATGCTGAAACTGAGACAGAACTACAAGGAAAAAGGATGATTTCACAAGTAATTGCATCAATCAATATGAATGCACACAATGAAGTAGAAAATTGAGAAGGTAAAATAACTTATCTTTATTTGTTTCCAAGGTAATCACTGGTAAACATATCAAAAAATGAATGAGTTACAAACTATCAAAATCTGAGCAAGGATGAAAATCACAAGTCTCTGAAATCCACATGTAAGAACTAAATACAAAAAAGTCACAAGAGTGACTATATCCACCACTATCCAAGTGGTTCCACAATAGAAGGAAACTCAAACTGATTGGGGTCGGATGCCCCCAAAAAGCCTAAAATCTAGGACCTATATCCTCTCCAAAAGTGTCCATAGTGAAAGAAAAAGGTCCATTAGGACTTAGCCAAACATGATGGCTCATGAAAACAAGTCTAAAAAGGACTGTAGGAGTAATAAAATAGTCCTAGATACCCTCTCCAAAAGAAACCAACTACTAACTGTCTCCAAGAATTAGTCAATCTCCTCCCTCAAGGCAATAAACAAATAGCTATAACAATGGCATGTGTTTGCCACATCTTCACAATTCCAACTATATCTCCTCAAAGAAAATAAAATCTCTCAACACTCTCCATCATACTCTCCTTTACATTAAAAGGCAACAATAAATCTTAAATGATTTATATGATCATCATTTAGAGTTTATTATTTTACATTACATTATTTTTGCAAAGAGAATAAATACAAATAACCAGAAATAGCACAAAAGTGTTGTACCCTGGCATAAAGGAATAAAAGACTTAACAAAAAGTCTTAAATTGTTTGGCCACCCGGCATACTAGGTATTACACATCATAATGTTATTGCCCATGGCTTTTAAAAGATAAGCAAAGAAACACAACATGCAAAAAGAAAAAGGCCCATCGGGCTCTTAGGGTTTCGAAACCCTAAAGGCAAAAAAGCAACTTTTGAGGCTTATTTTGCATTTTTTACCTTTTGAAAACTTGCTTTAAATGTTCTGGCCGCTGACATGAGGGTTTCTCTATGACCTTTCTGTAGCTATCTCTGCCATTTTTTGAAGGCATCTTCTCTGTAGTTCGACATTTTCCACTCCAATGCTGAAGGTAAGTATGAATATTCCATCTTTCTGGAACGAAAAGGCAATTTGCATGATCTTCAATAGCTTTTTAATCACTGTATTTGATGGATTTCTTTGTATTCCTTCATGTCTGAGATAGAAGATTTCATTTCATGCATAAATGGTTGTTTCTGTTCAGCTATGATGCTACAAAAAATAATAAATAATATGTCATTTCTGTTCAACCAGCACTCTATCTTCATCTTCTTGTATATGGCTTTGTTCTTGCATTCTTCTCTGAAAGTGAAAAAATACAAAGATTTTATTTCCTTCTGTCACTTGAAATGCAACTAGGGTTTATAGAGAACAACAAGACCCTAGCTTTTTTGAATGGCTATGATGAAGAACACTTATTCTAGTTTATCTCTACTTTGATAAGGCATCTTTATTACTCTTTGTCTTTGATATATCACAACAAGGCATTTTGTATCATGATATGACAGAAGTTGCAAGTTCATGGAAAACCATCAAACAACATTGTTCTTTTCACTGTATATCTCTCTGTAGCCAGATCTCATACATTTACTTATTTTAAACATGTTCTGTTGTAGATTCTATGAAGACTTTCATCTTCTTGATATATGCTCTGTAAGAAGCTAAAAGAGGTTTTCTGTAAACAGTATACGACATTTTCTTTCTCATTTGTTGATTACATCTGTAGATAATAGCTCTTCTAGGCATTCCGAGTGATGTTAGGATTGTTTCTCTATGTCAATGCTTCCAAGGTTACTGCACCATCATGTTTCTATTATACACTATCATTGGTTTTCATTTGCCATTGTCTTAGATTACTTCCTTCACTCCACACTGATACACTCTATGGACTTTCATCACTATAGCCTACTGAGACCTCATTCCTATCTCTATGACTTCATTAACTGACCTTACCATGCTGACTATTCTCTCTATTCCTTTTCATTTCATTCTTTTGTTTTTTATTGTGGACTTTTGTAAATGCTGAGATCCCTGTTAAAGCTATTAAAACTGCCCCTTTATAGGCTCTGCACAGTCCTCTATTATTGTCAGAAGACCTCTGCCATGTTTTTTTGACCTCACTATCATCATGATCCTTCCCAAAACCCAACATTAGTCTCAAAACTCTATCCTCACATACCTTTATTTCATTGGCAAAGTTCCATCGTTGTTGACAAGGTTTTAAAACTAACCGTGTCCTCATTATCTATCTTCAATAACAACAAGATCTCAAACAAAAAAGTATAAAAAGAAAGCCTTCCTTCTCCTTATAACCACTGTTTTGCTATTGCCTATTACTGTTTTGCACCCTATGACTATTATGCATAGTCTTGTATGATTGTTGCAATCTAAAACCATTGACAATATACAAGGTTTTTCTATTTTTCTTTTCTATGAACCACACCCAAAGCTTTGTCATTGTTGCTACCCACTGAACCTTGAAACATTGTGTAGGACCTATAGAAAGTGATGATATCTTCAAATGCATGAATAGATCTTACGTAAGTGACTCAAACCTTAGAATGTCCATCGTCATTTGTCAAGCTCATTTACATGGTCTTGAATGTATTGGCTTCCATCTTCTTCATGATTCTTCATGTTTAAGATCACTATCTCTTTGACTGTGTTGGTGATTGTTCTCACACACTTAGACTGTCCATTCTACCTTCAAGAAACCCTTGTAACTATTTGTTCATTATGTAGATTTTTAAGAAAAACATTACAATCCTTCATGAGACCTAATGTCTCGAGTTTAAGTGCTTCCTCACCCTTTGAGAACACTATAACAGTCACATTTATTTTGTCCCTGGCTGCTCTAATGGCTATCACTGCTGCTTCCATAGCTACTGATTGTTCCTTAGTTTAAGACTGGTCAAGTTATGAGTTTGACTATCTTCATGTAAGTTTGTTAAAAGCATCATTCACTACTGTCACCCTTCTGATGTTTGCTGACAACCTTCTTGTACTTTGCCCCTGGCAGTATTAAATACTTCCTTCTTTTACCATTACAACCATTATCTTTATGATCATTCTTGTAGATAGCTATAGTGGGCTTGTAAAGGCTTGACATGCTTTTGATTGACTAGAAGACTCATAACGTGATCTTAGACTGTCATGCATTATACCTTCTTGTAATGCCTTTGTAATTGTCCTTCAAAGCTGTCCTGTAATGTAGGTGACTACCTCAACACATTCAACAAGACCTATCACTGTCATGGACCCCACACATTACTAACAGACCTAAAAACATCATGACAGACCTATTGCGGACTAGTAGACCTATTTTCCATGACTGTCCTAAAGGCAGTGTGTACCCTATTTTTTAATCAATGCATCTCCTTAAACATGATTGTCCCTATGTGTTGTATGTTGCTTGGCAGTCTTCTTTATCAAAGATACATTACCTTATATGTCAACTATCCTCGTTGCGCTTGTAATAAATACATATGAAATGCTTCTATAACACTTATGAGCTGGGCTCAACCCTTGTGGGAGCCACATTTTCCCCACTCATAATATAACCTGATGAATCACTCAAAAACACAATTTCACCTGTATCTGCACATGAAGCAAACTTGTCAGAAAAATAAATGCATACTTTGGATGTGTTTGATGACTTACTTGTTTTCTAGGACATCCAAAGTATACATTTCTTGGTTAATGCATTTTAAGAGTAGTTTATGCATGCATAAGTACTTGTTCATGTAAGGTTAGGGACCACTCATTGCTTAGACTATTACTCTAACATCATTCCTTTGCTAGATGCAGGAAATGGAGATGACACAGACTTGGAAAGACAAAGACAACTCAGGGCAACAGGACTACACACTAGAACCAAAACTAGTCATTCTTAGGCAATGACTGGCCTCTACCCTTACATGCACATTTTTTTTACTTTTACTTATTCATGTATAAATTGTTTCTTTAATTTCATTGAATAATAAATTTAATCTCATGGCTTGTGTGAGATAATGTACATTTTAATTCATTAAAGATTATTTGTTTGTTTCAGAAAGAATTTGTATATTACATGTACTTGGATAAATGCATTAATTTGATAATCATAATCTTTTAAATTATTTCATTTATTCACTTAAATGTAATGTATGAAGGATTAGATGAAATGTACCTTTTTATCTTTGAATCAAAGCTCTACCTAAATGAGCTGCAGTGAAATTTAGGTAGCAATGCCCTCTTAGGTGGATGAGAGATAATATTATTTAATTATTCCCATAGTTGAAATGGATATTAGTTTTCATAGCATTCATGAAGGAGGTTGAGCATTATGGTGGTGGTTACAAATTGATTAAGACTCACTAATTGCACTTTCCCAATTCTAGGCTCTAGAAGAGGTAGAGACAAACCTTTGTATGATGGATGGTGTCCACGTGAATTGTACTCTCCATAATGGAATGTAGACTTGGAGATGTGATTCATCGAGAGTCATTGGTCAAAGATACCTTATGAGTTATGTTTTCTATTCATGGATGCATTGATTGAGCATATGGGGGTAGTAGGTTTTTGTCATACCATGGATTTGGTGGTACATGGTTTAAAGAATCTACTTGTGGTTTCTTCTCAACTCTCTACAAATTTTATGCATTCAATAGAGGCTTTATTGGTTATTATGTGTACAAGAACTATCGAATTGTTATCTGATTAAAGGGAGAATTATTTTGCATATGTACTTTTCTATTGAAGATTAATACATACTTGAACCTCTCTTTGATGGTGTAGTTTTTGTCCCACGAGGGTTTCTCCATGTACATCTGGTATTAGGTGTCATATTCTTATCATTTGATAATTTCTTATTGTTGATATAAACTTCTAGACAATTTTATATAATGGTTAGTCAAATGTTGCACATATAAATTTCAAATCTGCATACTATTTGAAGAGTTTTTATTTGTTCTAGTTTACCGTGTCTTAACAATAGTTATGGCTTGCACTAGAGCAAAGATTGTCCAAGAAGTAGGAGTTTTAAGTAGGTATATGTCAACTTCATGTAATAAGAATTGGACCGCAATGAAAAGGGTATTCAAATATCTTCATGGCAATCTAGAATATTTTATGTGCTACTAGGGAGGACTTGATTTGAGAAAGACAAGTATTTGCAAATTTTGATTAGATAGGAGATGTGGACAACAAGAGGTCTATCAGTGGTTATATTTTTAATGTGTTTGTGGTGTAGTGAGTTAGATGACTAAAAGACAAATTGTGGTTGCTCTTTTAACTACAAGAGGCAAAGCATATAATAACTACTCATGTCTATAAGAAGGAAATTTAGCTCCAAAGATTGACTTTTGGTATTAGTTAAGTCAGGATACAATGCAAATTTAGTGTGATAGTCAAATTGTCATTAGATTTAAGCAAAGCACCCTACTTTCCAGACACAAATTAAGCACATTGAGGTGCAGCACCATTTTTTTGTAACATTGTGGAGGACAAGAGGATTGTGATTGAGAAGGAAGATACTTCGATAAATGTTGTAGATGCCTTAACAAATATTTTGAGCATGGATAAATACAAATGGTGTAGAATGGATATGTGCATTTCATCCCTAGAAATTAGTTCACATTGTTGTAACACCTTATGATTCTTGCAATGTATACAAGTGGGAGATTGTTAGGAGTAGATTTTATATACCTTGTGAGTACTAATGTTGTTGCCATTATTTAATTTTTGTAAAACATTATAAATGTTAGGCCCTTGTGGAAAAGAGCACCAAACATAGAGGAAATCTTGAGATTTCGTTGTTGGAACTCTTTGCATGTAATATTAGTCTTATGATGGTTATAAGAAGTCGACGAATAGGGGTTACAAGTTGGATTAGTCAAGGCATTTTTGATCAATTATTTTTTGTCATATATAAGTGTGTAAGAGATATAGTTGCACCCATGTGGAGATCTTGAGAGTTACATTTGAATCCCTTCATCATAGGATCTAATGATAATCATTGATAGTTGCATTCTAGTTGTGGCATTTCTCTTGGAGATGGGTGCATGGGTCTAACTTAGGCTAGTTGGACTAAGGTTTGTCTCATGGTTTTGAGGCCATTGTTTTGGGAATCTAGTTCCTAGGTCTCCTTGGAATACAAATTGAGGGCTTGGGATGGAGATTATATGTTCACTTTTACGCAAGATTATGCTATCGAAATTCCTCCAAACACACAGTGTTGATCTCCATTGAAGAGCTACAAATTAGAGAGTGTATTGTAACCTTACTTGAATATTAATGCTTTGGGTGTGTTTTGGAGGTTGAGTTTTTCCCTTTCAATGGTTTTCCCAAGGTATATCTTTTGTCTCTTGCCATTACTTTGCTACTTTTTTTTAGTCCTATTATTACTTGAATTCTTTCTCTCTAAGGTTAATATGGATCTAGGCATAGTTTCCTGTCATGAGCATGAGATGCTTACTTTTTAACTTTGTAGTTTATATTGAGAAAATCTCTAATTGAAAACATACAAGAACAAATCTAAAAAAAATGAAACTAAGGTTGTTTAACAAGTAAAAATCTTGAACACAAACTATTCATGTAATAAAAATCATCTAGGCATATGAGACAAAGATGATGCAATCTATAAGTAAACCCTATTTTATTTATGTTTGTGTAATGGTGAAAATTGTCAACCTTGCACTTTTCCCCTTTTGTCTTAGACTCACTTTGACCAAGTTGAACCCTTTATGTAATGAATAATGTGTACAAGAGGCATATTCTAGCATGGAAGCCATAAAATAACTTAAACCTTATTTTCTTTTATTTGCATACATTCCTAGGCACCACCATGATTCGCAAGCATCCATATATTGCCCCATGTCATTTCCTTGTGAACTCCCTCCTACTAGTAGTTATGAGTTTGAGACTAATGTGAAAAAAATGTTAACTTGTGTGCTAGGGCATTATATTTAAGAACAAACCCTAATTCATTTGAAATCTTGAAAGAGAGATATAAAATCTAGAGATTAGTAGGAGTGCTCCATTACTCATTGCATCATCACAAGAGCATGACATCAACATGGTATCAACTCTCTAGGCATATTGCATGATGGCTTGTTGTCTTTAATATTTATTTTAAATATTGAATTGGCCTATCTAAGGGTTAGACCATGGGTTAATCCTCTTTCCTAGAAAACTCCTCAAGGGCATTTGTCAACACCACTAGTTAGTTATTGTAGGTTATGGACAATGAGGTGAGTAGATTCCAAGTGACCAAATCATGAATGTTCATATTTGTAGATCATGACTAGATATATGTGCAAGGTTAGTTTTGTACTCATGGAGATCAATTTTGTAGTTATGTAGAAGTGGCCTAGAATTTAAAAAACAATTATTTTCTCAAGCATCTAATAGGTCCTAATTTTTTGGAATATTGGCAAATCATTTGATAGTATCTATCATAGCAAGATCAGTTTCAAACCTAGTGCTAAGTACATGTTAATAGTCATTTTGGAAAG
Organism: Cunninghamia lanceolata; assembly: GCA_027924645.1. Taxonomy (NCBI): domain Eukaryota; kingdom Viridiplantae; phylum Streptophyta; class Pinopsida; order Cupressales; family Cupressaceae; genus Cunninghamia; species Cunninghamia lanceolata. Next base: position 163,721 of record BSBN01000128.1, read on the forward strand.
TGATAAAATGAGACTTGAACTTGGAACCACATATTACCAAGAAGATAGATCTACCATTCTTCATATCACCTCATCCACTTGCAAGAGTGGTAAATAGCCCTCCAATTGGGGCAAAAGTTTCACTTTTAGGTAGATACGCATTAAAATAGCAAAAAAAACAATGGAGATGACAAGCTATAAAACTATTGCAAACTTATTTTTTTAATGTTGCAAAACTATGTAACTACAATGCAAGCGTAAGAACAAATAAGATCAATAAATATGGTATGTGGTAGAAATTAAAACTAAAATTTTTAGAGCAAATCTTTTGCCTTTGCAATAGTCACAACTTGTGAATCATATAAAATGTTAGCATCAAAGAGGAGGGTGATAACACATTAATTCTAGACTTCTATCAAAAGGCAAGCCCTGAAGGCCAAAAATGGTCATTTTATTCTTTAATTAGATAATAAATATTTTTGAAAAATGTTAATGTTTTTCTTTTAAAAGTTTTGATAATCTATTAAAGTGAAAACAAATAAATAATTCATGGTAGAGGTAGGATTTTATAGCTTCTATTTTGATTGCTTGTGAGTGTTCCTTTGCCTCATCTACCAAATGCTTCATCTACCAACTGAATATAATGACACATCTGAGTCAACATTAATAGAGCTTTTTAATGAAAGACAAGAGGGTACAAATTCATGAAACTCCATGTTTGGGTAGTGATGTGTTTGGAATCCACTTGCTTCCTTTAATTCTAATACTACCTCATTCATTGTAGGCCTATTCTCAGAATAAGGTGAAGTACAAACCATTGCCAATTCTGCCACTTTCTGCATTGCATCTTTATTATAATTTTTGAGCAAAGTAGGATCTGCTATGTTCTCTATGTCTTCCTTTAATAGGTATGTTCTTACCTGACATTAAAAACAATTGACAATTTAATGGTAAAAATCAAATTTTAATATTAGATATTTTAAGTTTTCACAGTCCATAACTATTTTGGAGTACTAATTGAAAATAAACTTTTAATTATTCTAATTTTAACTTAAAATTTTAAAAAAATCTCTATTATAATTACCCAGCTAGCGATGTGTACATATTCCCCACTAGAGGTTGAGTGGTCTTCAAAGTGAGGATGTCGTCCACTAATAATTTCCATCAGAACAACTCCGAAACTATAAACATCACTCTTTTTTGTCAATCGATGAGTAGTGTAATACCTGTAGAAAACCAACTAGTAAATTCATTTTATCATTAAATTAATAAAAAACAAAAGGACATCAATCCTTTTAACATAAATTATCAACTTCATGTTTAAATGATTTAGGGAATAATTGATACCCTGTAAGAAATCCTCAAACTCCTTTTTCATGAAGGAAGTCCTCGACCTCTTCTTAGGATTTTCCAAAACATAAATGACTTGATCAAATTAATTTGGTATACAATTATCAACATCTAGCAGCTCAACACCACCTTATTTATGCACATCCTTAATGGAGAAAATTACTATTATCAATAGACTAAGTCTAATATAGTGAGACTAATATACCGAGATTGTGTATGTGAGACTTTTTTCGTACACAAGCTCGTTATTTTATAACTTCAGGGATCCAGTTGATTCCTCTGAGATAAAAAGAGCAGGGGCAGGGTTCTCTACATCATACTTGACATGATGGACTCTAAGAAGTTGAAAGACTACGACCCTTAAATAATTCACATATAATTGAATTGAGTATCAATAAAGAAAAGAAAAGCATATTTACTCCGGATCTAGATATCCAGTGGTGCCCTTTACAAGGGTAGATACGTGTGAAACTCCATCCAAAGGTCCCATCTTTGACAACCCAAAATCTGCTATTTTTGCTTCCATCTCACCATTCAGCAGGATATTGGAGCTCTTTATGTCTCTGTGAATAACACCTGGCGTGCAGCCTACATGCAAATATTCCAATCCTGCTCAAAAATAAGCAACAGTTAAGACCCCATCATCTTTTGCAAGATTTTGCACCGAGCTTTTTAGTTGCCACAAGTATCTGACTAACCTTGTGCAGCATCCAATGCAATGTTCAGTCTTCTTTCCCATCCTACAGTATTATTTTCTGAAGAAGTTTGACCTGAAACCAAGCAATGCAGACCTTTGATTGAATGAGCAGAAAACATTCCTCTCTATCATATACAATTGAGCAACGTTGTGAACCATACCATCAAGACAATGTCTCAGGTCTCCATTAGACATGTATTCATATATAAGAACCAATTTTTGCTCCTCTGTGCAGTAGCCCATGAATTTTACTAGATTCTTATGGTGTAATTTGGAGAGAATATTTACCTGCAGCCGTCAATGAATTTTACAAAGACTCGTAAGATATAGTTTTGGAGAACAGATCTCCCTGCAACAATTGTTCTTAGTTTCGATTATGAAGATCAAAGACATTAAAAATTTTAAACTTTAATAGTGTTTAGTTTTAGTGGGTGAGATTAAAGTTCTCAAGTTATAATTGTAAAATGGGTATGAATGAGTCCTTGGTTATACCTCTGTGGAAAATTCTATGGCACCCTGATGTGATTTATCAGATAATATTTTGACAGCCACATCCTTGCCTTGAAGACAACCGAGAAAAACAGGTCCATATCCTCCTTTTCCAATCTGCGTATGAAAGCTGCGAGTCATAAGTCTGACCTCTTCGTGACTGAATGATCGACATCCATCCAATTTGAGAAGATCTAAATGCTCTGTTTTAGTTTTCCCTGCATTTTGTCCCTTTCAGAATCTGCTTCCTTTTATTAAAAATGAAAACCCAGAATTACAAAGCAAATGTAAAGGCAAGATGGCTTAAGATGACTTACCTTTAGCGATTTTTCTGCTTAATTTAAGTTTGATAAACATTAATATTGCAGCAATAGTTATAAGTATTCCAACCCCTGCTACTATTAACCAAACAACAAGTGATTTGCTCGTCTTTATTTTTGGGGTATCCTTGCAAATGCCTGTTTGGCAAAGCATTTCATTGCCATCGACACTGAAAAATTAACACAAATATTAAACATATGAATCTTATCATACCCACAACATAATTACTGATCGATTTGTGTTGCAAGAAAAGAAACTCGCCTCAGGATGAGTTCTCCACGTTGTTGTTTCTGAGATAGACCATTTGGCACCGATCCATTTAAGTCGTTGTCTATCAAATTCCTATATCTCGAAAAGAAAATTTCTTAAAATACTGTACATAGTCTGAGTAATATAGCATACTGCAAGGTAAATTACCTATCCATTTTATAAGATGGAATGACATTATTAATATGCTGAAAAGTCTTATAAACTAGAAATAGTGAGATGCATATGTTTCAACTCACAGTTCAGTAAGATTGGAGAGAGTAGCCAGAAGCTCTGGTATTGAACCACTCAAATTATTTCTTGCCAAATCTCTGCAAGCAAGAATAAAAAGACAGTTTTGGGTCTAGCAAGTGCGATATTGACTTTCAACAAGCTAAAAATTATAAAAGAAAGTAGTCAAGATTTGTCACGGACAACTTAACGAGAGCAGAGAGATTGGCGAAGGTTGGAGGTATGGTGCCATTCAGATGCTTGTCGGGGAGTGTCCTGTACATCATATCTCTTCGTTGTTAGTTGAAATTGACAGTAGAGTGTAACTCGATCATATTATACAAAGTACATTAATGTTCAGATTATGTTCTTAATTGGTCAATGGAATTGTAAAAAGTATTTGGGAGAGAGACTTACACTGTAATAATCCTTGGTGACGAGTCTTGATTGCAATCCACCCAATCCCAAGAGTATTTCTGAGGTAGACAAGGATCACCCGTCCACTCTTTTTCCAGATTAAAGTGCCTTGCAATGTCAGCAACTGCATTCACTGTAAAACAGATGTTTTAGTAAGACAATCAAATTTACCCATTTTCCCTTAAGAAAACAACTTTAAGCAAATACAAACCATCTTCACTGTTAGTTCCGTTAATGAGTGGGCTGCTATATTGGTAGACTCCAAAGCCATTCAGAATGGCACCCACGGTCGATCGATTGGTAGGATTAAGAGAAATTTTGACTTGTTTGGAGACAGTAAATTTCCAGGGTACAGAGGTGACGAATGAACTGAGGTAGCCATCTAATTTAACAGTACGCAATGAATTTCCATCGAGAGTAAGAGTGAACTCCCTAATTGCATTAGCTCCAAGTTGCTCTACTTCGGCGAAGCACATCACAAAATAGTATTTACCAATGTCTGCAACACTCCAACTCCAAGTGATATTTCCCAGGCTGTTGTTGGGGATCACCAAGGCGGTTTGTAACACAGCTGATGGTATTTCAAATTCTTTATCTGTATCAATGGAATTTGTGGTATTCTTATAAACCAAATCTTTTAATCCTTCGTTCAGCCATATCCAATCATCCAAATATATGGTTTCTCCGTTCGGCCATATCCTATCAAATGCATCGTCTGGATATCTGCACAAAACCACTCTGAAATCATTAGCTTAACCTTTATTTCTTTTCTTTTCTGCTCATACAACATGTTCCATAGTAGACGTCTACTTATGTACTGGCAATCCAGATTCATCGTCCATGCTATTTAGATACTTAAGAACATTAAGTTTTCACAGTCCTCATTGATGAGGAGAAGGTTTGGGAGAAAACCCCCAAAACCAAAAATAATGGTACAAATCATAGAGAAAGAAACTACCTTATTAGAGTTGACTCTGACAATGTTCCATAATCCATGTGTTCTATACTGAGTAAGGAGAGATCTTGTCCTACAATCTCATACATAGCTGGCTTGATAGGGCGAAGTTCCAAGGCTGAAATGAAAGGAACATCATCCGTACTTCGAGCAACACACACATCAATAGAGGGACCCCTGGCCATGGCGATTATTTCCTTTACAATGATCTCACCATTGCTGTTTATTACAACAGTAACCCAAGGATTAGCATCAACCAGCAAATCAAATTGTGGTAGTGACTGAAGGCCGTCATAGTTACCATATAAAAAAGAGGCGCGGATTATATATTTTGTTCCCCCCAGAGCAGGTAAATTGTAGCAATTTCGATTGCCTTGAGGAAAACAGCGAAGGTTATTCAGTCGCACCCGTCTCTGTAAATGAGCAGCCGAAATGCCTTTTTTTTCACCTGTGTTAATGTATTGGTCATCTGAGGTCCAGCTAATGCCCCGGCCATTCTCATATTTCCCTTCTCCTCCACAGTCCAGGCTGATGAATCCTGCAGATATAACATCATCAAATCCATTTAGCAACAGCAGCAATACCAAATTAAGAAACGAGAAGCAGCGAGCTGATGAAGATTTGAATAATTTACTTTGCTTGCTTAGTTGCAAACCAAATAAGAATGCTTCACTCTGGATGGTAAACAGTCAGACGTTTCGGTGGTTTACAGGTGAAACACATCAGTTGTTTAAACCCTTCCATGCTTCACAGCTAAAAGAATTTAAGCCTCCACAGTCCATAATATTTTGAAAAAGAGATTTTAAAAGATTAAGATTGTCATTATTTTCACACTACTTCTAAACCCACCATACTGATGAGAATGGCCTCCAAAGATATCAGAGAGTCCAGAGTTTTTGATTTCTGATGCAGGGTGTATGCAATTACTCATTATCAAAAATGTTTAACAATTAAAAAGAAAATTTCAGGTTTTTCTGGGGAAATAATAAGCTTCCAAATCAATCATAACTACAACCCATATAAAATTGTTGTATAAAGTTTTTGATCTCTTCAAAACTGCTTATCCTAAACAAAACTACAACTAATATTGACTTCGAGTTAAAGTAAATAAAATATAGTTCCACTAATACTATCACAGGCATAAACTAATCTATGATATCAAACAAAACAGATTGTTTAGATTATGTACTTTTAAAAGCAGGCATAACCTAATCTATGATATCAAACAAAACAGACTGTTTAGATTATGCACTTTTAAAAGCATGTATAATACAATCGTTTGTTTTAAATCCCTTCATGTTGAAAGGAATTGGCTGTATAGAAGAATATAGAAGAATAGGAATATTTTACCTGGTTGTGCATACAGAACTCCGCATATAGAAAGAACCAAGAAAAAATTGAAGGTTACTGTTTCTAAGTTTGCTCCCTCCATCCTTCCAACTGTTCCTTAAATGTTATCTTATACACTTCTCAACATTTTGGAAAAAAATGGAGTGCAGATTACAATGAACTTTTTAAACAATCCAATAGTCAAAAGGAAACCTAAAGTCAGTAATGCATGCTATTGACTATTTAACATTAAACTTTTTAACATACAAGTAAATCACTTACAACCAGCAGGTATGTGGTTGAGAAGTGAGGAAAAAAATCCACCGCAAAATTATTTGCCCTATAAAAGTTTTGGATATTATCTTAAATTATTAAATTGTTTGGCCGGAAGAGAGCAAAGACTTTTCTTTTCAAGGTGGGCCCACAATGGGTTTGAAATGTACATAGTACGCGTCTAGAATTAAATTATTACATGCCTTTAATGTTTGAAGGAGATACGTTAAGATCCTCACTCACACACTTTTTCCTTGAAACATCACTAAATTCATTGACTTTAAAAACTCAACTAACTATTTAATTAGTGTTAATATCATTAATTAAGATATGGTTGTAAGGGTAAAATACACCCCATACAAATTATTTAGGTTAATTAAATAATTTAAGTAGATATATGTCACATCTCCATGGAAGCCAATTTACATGTTGGACCTACATGAAAAGTTAGATGATGGTAAGTTTAGTAACCACCATTATAAAGGCATGGCATCCCTTCTACACATCAATTATGACTAGAGGAAAGGACTGCAAAGATAGAAGGGGTTGACAAACAAGAGGAGCTAATAGAAAAATAAAAATGAGAGTAGGGGAGAGGACCCAATAGTTGAGCACCCTAACTTCACGCCTCTCAAAATCATACGTGGCAATTTTGAATCACTCCAAAATGTTTACAACAACTTACTTGACAAGGCCCCTACTTATATCTAAAGTTCCAGGTCCACATCATCGAATATGATGCCACATCAACATATTTTTTGTTGAGGTGTCTAATAGTTCCCCCCCCAAAAATGGTGGACCAATAGTTGTGCATTAAGTCATGTTTTGTTGGTGTGTTGATGTGGCATCACATGATTGGTTATTTTTTAGATCTAAAAGGCACATTTCATTCAATTATAGGTACTTATAGTCAACACTAACAACCTTAAAGTCACAACTACTAGTGTTAAACTTTTAAAAATATTGAGCCTTAAATCCACAAATACTATCACAGCAATTGGAACATGCTCAATAATTGGATCCTCTCCCCTATGATAGATCACTCCTAATAATGCCAAAAGGTACTGTTGTCTACATCTTATCTACTCTCATTAATGCATGTAGCCACAATGACCTTAGCATTGAGCCCATTCAAGTCTCTAGCCTCACAAAGTGTTACATCTGCAATGTCAATCTTGTCAATTAGTGGTTTCATCGATGTTGCAGAAGTAGGTACAATGCAAGTTCAAGGGAGATGTCATAAACTCAAGGATTTATTTTAGGAGAGGAAGATGCACACTATCTCTGGGAACATGCTCTCACCCCACTCTAATCAATGTATATCCTAAAGGAGACACACATTGGTGGACAACCTTCTGTAAGGTTAGCTTCGACTCTAGGATTGTAGGAGAGGGAATACAAGCGTATGTGTTTCAATGCTACCTAGACTAGATTTTAGAGCTATCACTTATATTAGTCAGAATGATATTAAAGCTTTGGAGGATAGTCGACTTAGCCATAATGCAATCATGGATGAAGCTAACACCTATGCAACTAGAAAGAAGTGCTTCTAGTTAGGTAAGAGAGGAGTGCAATTCATTGGCTCAAGAGGACTGTAGTATCAACACCTTAAGAGATCATTGGTTGTGTGTTTTTTTTTTCAATAACTCTATGACACTATGAGGAAACTCTAGGTTGGAGCTAGCATGCGTAGCCAAAACTAAGTGAAAGAAAGAAATTGCAGGCAATCTGGAAGCAACAAAGGTAGGTGGTCAATTCTTTTCTTGATGGAGAATATGCATTTTTTCTGGTTTGGCAGTGGCTATGAACTCAAGTTTTATAGTAGAGTTAAAATATATCTTAAATGTTTGTATATTGTTGTTATCTAGATAATAAGCATTATGTGCTTTGATTACAATCATTTTACCCATATAACTCTTTCTTGAGTGGTTGTATTTAAAATATTAGTGAGAGGATTTATTACAATCCTTGCACTTAGGTGGGTATAAATCCTATGACTTTCCAAATCAAATTAAGTGATGCACAAGCAAGAGTTGATTATATGGTGTTTTAATTAAAAAATGGATACTTAGTAGAAGATGCTAGCTAATATATTCCATATGGCAATGCCATATTAGTATGGCGCTACCTAAGTTTATTGTTAAATTCTTTCTCTAACAAAAATCCCCAAACAGAACACTATTACGGTAATTGTGGCTTGAGCAATAAGATTTAATAATACACAAATTAGTTTAATGGTTTGCATAGGCTAAGGTGGTCTACTTAAAGTATTGGTTATTATTCAATGTTTATAAGCACCAAGTTACTTCATGTTTGTAATTATTGTGATAATGTGAGAATATGGCATGGCTTAACAAGACACCTCACCAATTCCTACTAAAAGTGTTGTTTATGCTTTAAGATATCTTAATATTAATTTATCCATGGGTAGCACAATAATTGGGAAATATTGTATAATAGATAGTGATGCTCAAGTTAACTTGAGTTCAACTTTGGAACACATGTACTATTTGACCAAGGGCATGCTGCTATTACTAAAATATTATGAGTAATGCAATGCTTAAATATGGATAGATGTTTTGGATAGCTAAATAACCTAATTTTCTTTCCTTATGATAAATTATATGGAAATAATACATTGAGCTATGTCCCAAGATTATGTAGCTCTCTTATAGTGATATTTATGAGGTCACTAAAAATAGAACAAGATGTTATGATATCAACTTACTTATAATCAACACTATGTATCAAGTACTTAATCACAAGGTGATGTCTTCTTGATATACGAGGTAAGTGATAGATGTATGTATGGTGTAATCATCAAGATACTAAATGTTGTGTGATATCCTGGATATATAGTTATTAAGGAATGATTGTCTTGGGTACAACTTAGGTATTATTCATGTTTAGAGAAAGTTTATAATTCTCATTGTAACTCTTTTGAAGTTGAGATGATTGTCATATGGCCTTGTAGATGCATGTTGTGATTATGATCAAGAAGGATGTCATTAATACCATTGAATCATATTATGACAGGACATCATGTGGAGCCACATTGAGGCTTGCCTAATTGTTGCAAATTGTGCAGATATTATGTCTATTGATGTCATGTGCTTTGTTATGATTGGATTTATTTTATATTGATTATGTTGTTATGCATATTTTTGTGTATGGATTTGATTATGGGAATACTAGAAGTGTTGTTATGAAATTGAGATTACCATGAAACCCTGAGGGTAGGAACCTATGTGTATAACCATTGAGAGATTAAAGCGAGGAGAACTACATGTGACTTCAATCGTGTTTGGAAGCATGTATGTAGGAATTTATTAGGTGAAAGATGCCCCTGGACCCCAAGTCTTTTGGGAAGCGTTTAGGGAATTACTCCAAGGTTGAGGTACTCCCAAATTTGATCAATCTTCTTGCTTTAGTGCATTTTAGTTTGAGGCTGAAATTGTTTATTATTACTACTAGGGATTTGAATTTTTGATTAATAAATACCATGTTTTCAAGTAGTAAGGAAATGATGGGAGTGACCTTTGAGATTCTATGAGTTGTTTTGTTATGTATAGATGACCCAGCTCCGATGGGTGCAATGTGTTACTACAATGGTAAACTAAACTAGTTAAATCACCCAATTACAATCAAATACCAACACTCAAGATTAGGCAAATAAAGGAATTCAACTAAAACAAATGTGTGCAAAACATACAAATGAGAACTCCCTTGTTACACTTGCATAAGTGGTTATACTCCTAAATATGATAATTGATTGATTTTTGCTAGTATGTAAGTGCTCACAGTGGCCACATAAGATTGCATTCAAAGTGTGTTATGAAATGGCTAGAGGCACCTCCAATTTATAGACTTTTGGAGGCTAAAATGGAGGGTCAAGATTGAAAGCAAGGATCTGTTGAGCTACAACTCATATGGACTAGCTAGGACTCGAACCTAGGACCTTCCATTTGTTGTTGGAGTGTTATACCAACTCATCTATTGGCCCCTTGTGGCCAGCCCATCGTCAATCTAGTGTGGCTTATTTCCAACACCCCCCTTAAGCCACACTGCAAGTGCTTTGGGCTCCTAGCTTGGCTCTGATACCAATTGTTGAGCTTCAGCTCCTATGGACCAGCTAGGACTCAAACCTAGGACCTTCCATTTGTTGCCAAAGTGCTCTACCAACTGAGTTGCTGGCCCCTTGTGGTCAGCCCATCGTCGGTCCAAATGTGGCTTATTTCCTATAGGATCAAGGGCTCACAATGCATGATCTTCAAGCTCTCAAGAAAGGAGGAGTGGACAAGTGGCCAATGAGGATTGGTTGCAAAAGGAGGTTCCTAGATTATAGGAGAATCAATGGTGGATGATGGGTTTTGGAGAAAGTGAATGGCTAGGATGAAAGGGGTAGTTAGGGTACTTTGGAGGAATTAATGAAAAGGTATGTCTTGGACTCTTCCCATGCCTCTAAGTATTTTGGCTAATTTTAAAATTGAAAGATGTAAGGACAAACCAAATTTTAAATTAGGATATATGGGAATAGAAGATTTGACCATGTACCTTAGAGTACAACTTGTCATGTACATGGTATGACAAGTGGATCCTCATGGATGTTTGGGGAGGTCAAATCCACAATTAACCCTTAATAAGCCCATGTGCACATGATTAGAGGATAAATGGAGGTTGGAGGAATTAAGCAAAAGTGGACAAAATACCAAATTAAATAAATAGAAGTATTTATTTAATTTGTGGAAGAAAGGGGATAAAGTCTTAGGGAAATAATATCAAATAGTTATTATCTAAGGCTAGACCTTACTAAATGGATGAAATAATGATTTCAGGTGATGGAGGGGGATAACAAGGACATTAATTAAATAATAAAATATTATTTAAGTAATATAAATGGTGAACATGGGATAATTTATCAAATATAAATGACCAATTATAGAACAAGTGATGGAATTGGCAAGGTGTCAATTTTAGGTGTCTACATTTTGCCCCTCTTTGAAATGATGTTAAAATAATGTTATTTCAAAGAAAAATAAAATATAGGACACTTGAAGAAATAAGGGAAAAATAATATGCCTCGGTCGATTAATAGGAAAAAAATAGAAGAAAATGATAAGAGGATGATGCCCCCTTGAGAGATTAGGAAGGAAAAAAGGTGCCTGAGGGAGTTGTCAAAAGAAGAAAATGAGGTGAAAAATAGATAGAGGAGGAAAAATCATGAAGGATGGAAGAAAAACAGAGCTAGGATATAGGAGAGGAGGTAGGAAGCGACAAGGGGCAGTGATAGTAGCAGTAGCTCAGGCTCGTCGAGCTCATCAGGGTCAAAGGACACAAAGATGGGGCCAGAGGAGGGAGGAGATTCAAGGAGGTGATGGAGGGGAGAGCCCAAATACTAGATTGGCAATGACTCTGAGTGAGCAAGACACACTACATGTAGAGCATGATAGGTTATGGTAGAGAGATACACTGTAGGCAAAGAGAGATATCATGGTGATAGCTCATGATGGGTTATAGGTGTAGCAGGATGTGCTGACAGTGGAGAGAGATGGGCTACAAGCTTGTTTCTAGAGGGTGGAGGCAGAGGTGGAGAGGATCAGACAGGAGAGGGATACTATTTGCACTATAGGAGGTGGGGAGTGCATGGAGGGATGTGGCACGAGCCCTGTGGGAGGTAGCCTACTAGAGACCATTATATGAGAAAGCAGTTCTGGCAAGGTAGAGGGCATTGAGTTTTGTGAAGAATTCAAGGCTAGAGGCTTTGACATCGGTGAGATCAAAAGCCTCAATAGAGATGGGTCCACCTGAGAGGCACCACCACTTCTACCATCACCAGGAGTATCAGTAGACAATGGGCTAATCATGCAACTAGCCTAGGATTTTGGATGCATTTTTGATAGATGCCTTAGAGGCATGTGATGTATATGATATGATGCTCTACAGAGTTGATGTACATTCTATTTTTTGATATGATGTATATGAGGACACAGTTATACCATGATACTGACTTGATATGCATATATGATGTGATTGACCTATATAGATTTATGACATGTTGTTTTGATTATGCTTATATTTATTATGTGTATGGATGGACATAGATGAGTATGTTTATGTGTATGATTTTGGATTTATAGATGTATGCATATGGTTATGTTAATGCCTATTTCATGTATGATTTATGGATGTTGTCACATATTTACATGATTGTATGCTTATTGTGATTGAATTAATGCTAATGATGATGATAAATGCTTGTGCTAAATATAAGCACTTATGTGAATGTGTGTGATGTGTAATATATAATGAACAATGGATGAATTTTATGCTTAAATTAATAAATATATAATAAAATCAACAAATGGTATGCAAAATACTATGAGATCATGGATTGAGATGCATAGATAGATATGTAGATGCCTAGATAGATATGTATATTTAATGAAATGGATTAATGATATGCAAACTACTATGAGATCATGGGTTAATGGGATGCAAATGATATATGATAAAATGGTAACACATTTGGAATGGATGTAGGTGACATATCATGGAACAATTGTATCAGAGGAAGGAGGATGATGTGGATGAAGAAAAGAAGGTATGAGAATCAAATGCTCTTGAGTAATAGGGATGAACAAGGATCGAATAGGGTAGAGAGAGGGGTAAATTTGAATGCATTTATTAAACTGCAATGTAGTGAGCCCTTAATTTGATATAGAATGAGATATTATGCACCAGGGTACAAGGAACCAAGGTGATGATGTATCCCATACATAGGACTGACACAAAAAGAAACATACAAGAGGTTGTCTCACCACAACACAGGGCATGCGATGGCCTTGGTGGGTAATGTAATGAAACAACCAATAGACAAAAGGATATCCTAGCACTATGCAAGACATATGATGACCTTGGTGATCTTGATACTAGGATAACCATGCAAACACATCACCCAGAAAATGAAAAGATCATGCCTCTATTACAGATCACCAAAAGAACATCATGATATGAAGGATCATGGCAACCCTTCGGATAGAATAGGTTAGTTGAAAAATATAATCTTCAGTTTGAGGAGGGATCTTCAAGCTCAACCCATATCACTTCTCCACCTCCTTCTACTTTGGCATTGGAGTCACTTGGGCTACATGACAGATATTCTGATGAGTCACATTCACGTGCACAGATTCTTGATGATGAGGAATCTTCTACCGCCACTTCTGATGTTGAGAGTGATTCAGAAGATTCACCTCCTTCCTCTCCTAGTCATCATTCAGAGGGTGATGATTCTCCTCCTGATTCTTTGACTTCTAGTCCACTTTGGGCTAGACATACTTTGTAGTCTATAGGTGATTCGGTTAGGGATCCATCAAACACCAGGTGGACTCGTTCACAATTCCAGAATGCTCTACATGTCTTCATTGCTACTGCCTCTGATCCATACTCCTTTTGAGAGGCATTTGGTATTTTTGAGTGGGATATAGCTATGCAGGAGGAGTGTAGTTCCTTGATGAGGAACCACACTTGGGATATTGTCCCTCTTCCTAAGGGAAGAAAACTTGTTCGATGTAAGTGGATCTATTAGACAAAGTTTGCAGAAGATGGGTCAGTTGATAAGCATAAGGCTCACCTAGTCACCAAAGGATTCTCCTGGGTTCTTGGGATTGACTACTCTAAGAATTTTATGCCAATTGCCAAAATGAACTCCATCCAACTTGTTCTTGCCATTACTGCAGCCAATCATTGGGAAGTACACCAAATGGATGTGAAGAGTGTTTTTCTTCATGGCGACCTTTAGGAGGAGATCTACATGAAGCATCCACAAGGTTTCATTTAGGATTCTTCACTTGTGTGTCATCTTCAAAAGTCTCTCTATGGCCTCAAACATGCTCCTCAGGTCTAGTATGCTAAGATGGACTCCTTCCTTTTGACACATGGGTTCACTCGGTCCATTTTGATCCCAATGTCTATATTTTGTAGTAGGATAATTCACTCCTATTTCTCATCTTGTATGTTGATGACTTATTGATCACAGGGAGTTCTTCATCCACCATTGGGGTAGTCAAATCTGCCCTTCATGACAAGTTTTTGATGACTAACTTGGGCTTGTTGCATTACTTTCTTAGAATTGAGATCTTCCAGTCTTCTTTTGGGATCACCCTCACACAGTCCAAGTATGCTCTAGATTTTCTCTGAAGGTTTCATATGGCTAACTGTAAGCATGCTTCAACTCCCTTTTTGGAGTTAAACTTGAGGCTTAGTGTTCTTCACCATTTGTTGATGGCACTTTATTCTAACAACTTGTTGGGAGTCTCATTTATCTGACTCATACGAGACCTAACATTTCATATGTTGTAGGCATGGTCTCTCAATTTATGCAAGAGCCCCATTAGTTGCACTAGAAAGTAGCAAAGTGAATCCTATACTACATTTAGTGTACTCATAGTTTTTGGATTCACTACGCAGTGGGCATTGATATTTAACTTGATGGGATATAGATTCAAATTATGTAGGTGATTCTCAGGATCACAAGCCTACTTCAGGTTACAGCTTCTCACTTGGTTCATGTTTGGTTATTGAGCAAGAAGCAGTCTGTTATTGCTCTATCTTCTGATGAGGCTAAGTATTGGGGGTTGTGAATGCTGTCACTAAGGCCATTTGGCTTCAAAATCTTCTCACTGAGTTAGGTATCCAAATTAGATGACCGTCAGTCATATTTTGTGACAACCAGAGTACCATTCAGATCTCACAGAATCTGGTCTATCATTAGTAGATCAAACACATTAAGTTCCACATGCACTACATCTAGGAGCTCATCCATGGCCAAGTCATCAATCTTCACTATTATTCGACTTCCAAATAGGTTGCTGATATCTTCACCAAACCCTTCACAAAAAGCAAGTATCTTCATATGCAATCTTTGTTGGGGGTGCAGGAGGCTTCATCTCTTAGGGGGCTTCTAAGTCCTCTCACTTGGAGTCCTAACTCTCTCTACTCGGGGGAACCTCTTCTCTCTCTATTTAGGGGGGATTTTCTCTCTTTTCTTGTGGGACTTCTTCTCTTTGGGGGGATTTTTATGTACATGGGTACCTCATCAGGCTTCATTTACTAGGACCCATCATTTAACCCACCTAAGGTACGCTTAAGGGGGTGTTAGTGTAGGTTTTTATTTTCCTTGTTGGGTTATTTATTTGCCTATATTCCTAGGTTTTTTCTACACATGTTATTAATCTTTCTTAGGGTTAATTAAGTGAGTATTAGTGTGAGTGGGTGCAAGGTGTCAGCATCCTCCATGGGAGTTACACTTGCCTATTTTAGGCTATTGTGGTGGACTCTTCCCATTGATCATATTTGCTATTGGGATTAGGTGTGTCATACACCTTGCAAGTCCTAAGAATTGATTTAATTATATTTATTATGCATGCACATATTTTGGGCATCCCACTTGGAGTGGCACTATGTGTCACTTGTAGTTTGTAATTTGGCAAAAAAAAAATTATCACTTAGTGTCATGGAAGTTGCTAAATGCAACTATGACAACTTGTAATGTGTAAGAGTTGCTAAAATGGAAAGAGATTGAAAATGGAAATTACCATTGGAAACTTGACAAGCATGATTTTATGAGATTGTGAAAGAATGATTTTAGAAGCCAAAAATGGAGTGCCATATTTGGAGAGTCAATTATGATTTAAGTAACTTTCTATATTATGGTGGATTTGATTCTCCATGACTAGGCATTGTAACTCATGGTTTTGAGTTTCCATTTTGGTGGTTTCTTGTATTGGAACTCCTATAAATTGAATGCTTGAGGAGTCATTTGTGAGGAGAGGACTTTTATGCAGGGTTATGTTGTCAGTTTTCTTTCAAAGAAGCAAGATGTAAATCTCCATGTTAAGGCTTTGAGCCTGCAAGTGTATTGTAACATTGTTGTTGCAAATTAATGCATTGGTTCGATGCTTTGGAATGGGGTTTTTAACCTAAAAGTGTTTTCCCCACATATATTGGTTTTTCTTCTCCTCTATCTATTTTTTTCTTCTTTTATGTTCTTTTAAAGTGTTAAATTACATGTCGTTATGCTGCTGAAATATTCTTAGATCTATAGGCTACATTATCTTTCCTTTAAGGGTTAATGTGATGGGAAATCAACTATGTATGTTTCCTCTTTAAGGGCATAGTAGTATGTGCTTGCATCAACTTATTAAGTAAAATATAGGATGTTGTAAGGTGCATGTTGGGTTCTCTTTTCCCTTTCAATTGGTATCAGAGCTACGATGGTTCCATGGTTGCATGTGATTGCATGTGTTGTTTCTATGGTGTTTTTAAGGTTCTGAGTATTTCTTCTATTGTGATTTCTTAGCTTGGCAAGATTGAGGGAATCTGTAGGAAGGAATTGGTTTTTTATTAATCCTTGTTTGAGTGGAAGTCTTGAAGTTGATCTTGTTTTCAAGTTACAACAGGCATTTGAAGGATGGAAAATATGGAGGATTATAGAGTTGATTATGTGGTTACATTTAATATGATATTGATCTAGAGCTCCTATTTGATAGTATGTAATAACCCTCATGCATGGTGGTTATGTTATTTCATTCTATGGTTGTTTGCAACAAAGTTTTCATGTTGGGTATTTGTTCTTGGCTCCCTGATCACATGGAGAAACTTCGATTGTCATGACTATGGTTTGATGTGCTTATGTTGGGTGCTTGGTTTTAGTCCCTGGCATTGGAAGGCATTTTTTCGTTAACCTTGAATGCATGTAGGTTGTGGAGTTGATCATTGGATGATCTGAAAGCTTCTAGAACAACCTAGCTCCTCTGTATGCTTGTACATGGTGGTTGTGGAGTTAGCCTACAAGTGGTCCTGGTCCCTAGAGTTCCTGCCACCTCTTCTTCCTTCTAGTTGGTTGTACTTGCATGTCTTGGTTCCATATTGATTGGATCTAAAGGTTTTATAGATTTTTCGTTCAAAATCTATGACTATGCTTATTTGTGTTATTCTATTATTCTGGTTTAACTATTTTGGTGCTTTTTATACTCGTGGGTGTTCCAAATGATAAGTGGATATGGATTCACATGTGCTAGTGAAATGGTGGTTTTGCAGGTTTCACATGGTTAATCAAAACTTGTGGTTTTGTAGATCTGTGGATAAACTATTTTTCAGATTATGATTCCTTGGGGTGTTTTTAAATGTAAGATAGTTGCATATTTGCATGTATGCATCGTGCATGGTGTGAGAGGCTTTGTAGCCTTCTTAGTGTGGAGATGTTGGTATGTGATTAGTCACTCATCATTTATGTAGTGTTTGCTTGATGGGTTCCTTGACTATGGTTACTCATTATGGAGTTATTTGGCAAATTAGATTAGGAGTTAATCGAGTGTTTGAGTCTTGAAATCTACATGTTATCTTCTTTGATATCTCACTTTGCAAGTTACTAATGTGATGATGAGTTTGCATGTTTCATTTGTTTTGCATCTTCGAGTTATGCAGTTTTGTGGGTTGGCCGCCCATTGGTTGCAATAAGATGAGTTGGATGTGGACTGTCTATATCCATGAGATTGATTCAGTGTTGATGCAAACTTTATTAGTTGGCCTTGTATGTGGTTATTTGTGCATTGGTATGTTGCATTGGGATGAGAGGATGGATGATTAGAGTGCTTGGATAGTCAATTTTTGGGACTTGTAGCATGTTTATCATAATGCCATGGATAGTTTAGATACACAATTATGTGTGAGCCTTTTCTAGTGTTGGTTTTATCTTCTTTCTTAGAGATATTGGTTCTACTTTATTCTTTTGTGTTGTCAGTAATGTAGAGGTTGATTACTAGATTGTGTTAGAGCCATGGATGGTCTTCATTCAAAGGATGGTTATCACGATGGCTTGATAAGTTTGGTATCACAGTTTCAGTGGGAGCTATGGCAGTGATGTGGATTTGTCACTTGGTGATGGATGTTCATCTATAGTGGTTGTAGGTTTCATGGTAAGGATTTTGGATTATGATTCTTATATGTTGTGAAATTATTTTAACATCTTGAGCTCCATTGTCAGGGGATGGTTATCTTCATGTGATTGGAGATGGTATTGTGCCATGATGGACTCTTTTTTCTAATATTGGAGTTTTGGCATGATGATGCCCCTTTGAAAAGATATGTTCATTGGAGCAAGTAGTGATCTCCTAGGGGGATATGTTAGATCATGATGTCATGTGTGTTCCTAAATTTTGTAGACATGTAGTGGGAGCTTTGACAGTGGTTTTGTGAAGTTCTCTTTGGTTTTGAGTATAAATCATTTGTTTGAAGCTTCATGATTTTGCAAGATGCATTTGAAGTTTGCATGTATTGGTTGATAGATGCTCATGGATACTAGAGAGACTTGAGGTGAGGCTAGAGATCTCTTGTTGTGGGGATCATGTGTTGGAATGATGAAATTTCAGCAGAAAGATCAAGGAGCCTTCACCTGGGTATGGGCATGAGTTCATGTTAGGAGCTAAGAGGAGATTATTCTTGGAGAGAGTCTATAAGGCTTGGTGTATCTCAATTGAGCATTCTCATTCCCCACTCTTAGTTCACTTAGAAAAAAATGATCTAATAGGTATTGCCCATGTTGTTTCAGATTCATTTCGTTTTATGCTTTGATTTCTCATGGATATGGATCTTAAGCTATAGTTTCTAGTTTTGGAGGGTTCATTTGAGGAGTATTGGCATGGTTATCTCCTTAGGTATATGGTTTGATTTATAATAAGTTTTGGAGATGTTATTGGGCTGAATTCCTATTTGTGGAATGAATTTTTGAGTTTGATCGTCTTTGGTTAGAGAAACTTACATCCTTTTTTGATTATATGAGATATATATGAACTTTGTTTGATCTAATGAGATTGAATAGTTGGGTGTTGTTAAAGCTTTTTAGTTGGGGTTTTGTGAAGGAGATCTTAGTTGGCACAGCTTAGCACTTGGTGGTGTTGGTAGAAGGACATGATATGGTTTGTAGTTTCTCTTTATGGTCTCATGTTTCTTCTTAAAGGTTCTTATTCATCTAGTATGATCACTGGTTTTGTGGTCATCTACTATTATTGTACTTTTTAGCAACATTATATGTGTTCTTTTAATGTATATCATTTGAGACATGGAAGACTTGGGAGGAGTGGAGGAGATCAAATGTGAGAGAGTGAGCAGAAAACTATTTGTGGAAGTATGCTTTGTTTTGCAACAGGTTGGTTGCAATTTGTAGATCATTGTGATTGTTATTTGTATTACATGATTTGATTATAAGCCACACTTTTCTATAAGCGCTGATTGGTAGACTCTGAGTTGCTTTGGTTGGCATTGCTCATGTAGTATGATTCCTAAGATATATGTATGTCTTTGGTAGATTATTTTTCATTGGACTGCAGTATCAAGGGTCTCTAGATTTGTTGCACATCAATGGTTTTGGTGTGTTTGTTATCATGGGATATGATAACTTGAGAAGGACAATGGATTATATAGGGATGAGAGCTGCAGTATGGGTTGGATATGTCATGTGTAGAAGTTCTATCAATGGTGTGTTTTTTAGTTGGATGTAAACAACTAGTTATGGTTGTTGTTCTAACTATTCTGGAGCATTCATGCTCAATCTTGTTTTGAAGGAAGTTTGAACTTTAGAGTTGTGTTTTGGTAATGGGTTTGAAGTTGGATACATTGGTGTGTCTATGTGACATTTAGTGTTTCAACATGTTTTTGGAATCCTAATATTTGGTCATGTTGGTGATCACTTGGAAGATGTTGCAAGTGCTTCTGTAAAGCTCATGAGCATAGTGGAGTTTAGTTGAGATAGTATGGTAACCTTATTGTTTCACAGATTGGTTGTGTTTTCCTTTTGGCTCTTGCAAGGTATACGACAAGTGGGAGAATGTTGGGATTAGGTGTGTCATACACCTTGCAAGTCCTAATATTTGATTTAATTGTATTTATTATGCATGCACATATTTTGGGCATCCCATTTGGAGTGGCACTATGTGTCACTTGTAGTTTGTATTTTGGCAATTTGTTTTTTATCACTTAGCGTCATGGAAGTGGCTAAATGCAACTATGAAAACTTGTAATGTGTAAGACTTGCTAAAATGAACAGAACTTGAAAAGGGAAATTACCGTTGGAAACTTGACAAGCATGATTTTAGGAGATTACGAAAGCATGATTTTAGGAGCCAAAAATGGAGTGCCATATTTGGAGAGTCAATTATGATTTGAATAACTTTCTATATTACGGTGGATTTGATTCTCCATGACTAGGCGTTGTACCTCATGGTTTTGAGTTTCCATTTTGGTGGTTTCTTGTATTGGAACTCCTATAAATTGAATGCTTGAGGAGTCATTTGTGAGGAGAGGACTTTTATGTAGGGTTATGTTGTCAGTTTTCTTCCAAAGAAGCAATATTTAAATCTCCATGTTAAGGCTTTGAGCCCACAAGTGTATTGTAACATTGTTGTCATAGATTAATACATTGGCTTGATGCTTTGGAGTGTGGGGTTTTTAACCCAAAAGGGTTTTACCCACGTATATTGGTTTTTCTTCTCTTTTATCTATTTTCTTCTTCTTTTATGTTCTTAATGTGTTAATTTACATGTCGTTATGCTGTTGAAATTTTCTTAGATTTGTAAGCTACATTATCTTTCCTCTAAGGGTTAATGTGATGGGAAAACAACTATGTCTATTTCTGCTTTAAGGGCATAGTAGTATGTGCTTGCATCAAGTTATTAAGTAAAATATAGGATGTTTTAAGGTGCATGCTGGGTTCTCTTTTCCCTTTCATTTGCCACCTCTCCCCTCTTCCCTCTCTTATAGTCTATTTATACTCACCTCCTAGCTTGTATTTTTCATCTTGAATGCATTGTCTAGTTACTCTGTCATTCTTTTGTATGAATCTTTGAGATCTTAATGGAATTATGTCACATCAACATTTGCATCTCTCAGAATCGCTAGTTTTCTTTTTCTTTGCATTTTCTAGTTTATGTAGCTTAGAGTCTCTCTCATTTAAAGTTTCCAGTTTTCATATCTTGTTCAAAATTTCTATCAAAAGGGGCTTGGCAGTTCTATGGTTTGTGGATTGTTGAGTATGTCTCAATTCATAGACTTGGTGATTTATATCTATGGATAGTTGAGTATGTATTGATTCATAATTAGTATGTCTTATGTCACACTCCATTTGTTTAGTCAAGTTAATATTGATAATTGGGTACGATAATTATCTTTGAATTTAATTGAAATGGTTATAGTATTGGTTAATCATTTACAAAATTTAATGATAAATATGTTTTCTATTCTGTAGAAGTGAAAGGAATTGTTAAACACTCTCTCAGGTGGAGAGAGAGAGTGTATCTTCGAGGGAGAAGGGTCTAGCAATTGTGAAGTGTCGATTCATCGTGTATGTCTATGCATCTTTGTTTATCATGTTGTCTCATCTTATCTTGGAGTATCGACATGTGATAGATTCACTATGCATTTAAAAGTTTATAGTCCTTTTAGTTACCAAAGTTTTGCATAATCTATCCAAATTAGGGATAGTGTAGGCTCATGCCAAGCAAGATAATTCTACGAATTAATTACCTAGAACCTCTTGATTTGTTCCTCTTAAGGACACAATGAGTGGGGTTAATTTATATTATTTTAGAGATATAATATATATACATTGTAGTTCGTGTGTATTTATAATTTAAACCAAATTCATTTTGGATGATGGCAGATAATAAATCAATTTGTCTTAATTCTAAACCTTGGCACATATCTTAAATCATTGTATTCCTCAAGATGATACCTCCTCGAGGCTTTCTGGAAACAGATACACGTGCCTTATGGTGCTACCTCTTATTGGTTATGTGTCAAGCAAATATTTTTGGGAACTAGTATAATGTAAGGTGGGAGGTTTCGTGTTAGGGGATTATTTTCCATGTGAGTGAGCTTGGTTGCATTGCCTTTATTCCCGTGGAGATCAACAACACAAGAACTATGAAAAACAAAACGTTGATAGAATGGTGGAGATAGTAAAACAAAACTCTAAATTTGTATCTTTGTACCTCGTGCCTGTGGCATAGTCAGTTAATTAGAGATGGATTAATTAGCGGAGTTGTGGAAAATATTCGAGCCAGGGTTATCAGGAGCAATGTTTTGCACAGGATGGTGGATCTAGGTGGACGTCGTCGTTTGCAACTCCTCCAAAGTGTTGTTCCTCCATTATTTGCCAGGCATATTTGCTTCTTTTGCAGCACTCATGTTCAACTACGTTAGCAAAAACAACCTCCATGATTACTCGCCCTACGACGATGAGGCCTGCAGGAGGGGAGAGGGAGCAGCGCGTGAGTAGGGGAAAGGAAAGAGATTGGGGAAAAGATGGGGAAATCCGGCTTCCACCAGTAATTGAGAATACGTTGTAAGTGACAGACACCAAGCCTTGAATGTAATATATCAATGCATCATTGATTATTTAGTTGTTATTAAATTATTAAAATCTTTTATTGTTAATACTGCTATGTCTGCAAACTTCATATTCCATGCGTTCACATCTCTTTGAGGCTATCACACGCCTACACAAAACTGCTTTTTGAAAATTCTAAATCCTTCTCAACAAACTCATATTGTGGATACTCTATAAACGTTGATTGAGATGATGCCTCCTTGAGGCATTCTGTCAAACAAATCGCACAGGAAGTTTTTCAAATCGTTATAATTCTATAATTACTGATGAATAGTTTTGCCAACAGATACTGTTATACTCAATCATGTTGTGTTAGCCTGGTTGAATTATCGACGCCTTCTGCATGAGTTTTTTCCTTCCACATTATCTGACTAAGAGCACTCTTTCCCTACCATCAGTTGAGCCTATTGATTTCTTTGCTCAATTTCTAGTGTAGCATGGTTGGTCATTCATGACCCAGGAAACTTGTAGCCGCCATAAAACTACTCTTGATCCGTGCAATTATGAGTGATTCGAACTACCACAATGATTCATGATATGATAAAAAGAACCTTTTATGTGTGTTGGGCTTAAACAGCACACGCTAAGCTTTGACTTGTTTAGGTGGTTGGTGGGCCCCTTCTCTTATTAACACGTTAACAAACAGAATAAGAGAAAAGGCCCACCAACCACCTAAACAAGTCAAAGCTTAATGTGGACTGTTTAAGCACAGCTGAGAAAGTGGCATGAAACTTCCATGGTTTCTACCTTGATTTGAATGGTAGAGATCTTACGTCGTTGGCCTCCTGATTTCTATGATTAAAGGAGGAAGAATGATGAACGGTGTAAGTAATGCGGCCACGTAGAATGAGCCCGCTTAGAAATTCAGGAAAAACATCTGTTGTGTATTTTTGTTTTAGGTTGGGGTCGGTGCCTCACCTACTTCACTGTAAGAATGAGGAATGGTGTAATTAATGTTGCCATTTAGATTGAATCCTATTAGAAATTTGAGAAAACTTCTGTTGGATATTTGTTTTTGTCTTTGGTGTGATTGGTGCCTCAGCCACTCCATTTTACTTCCGTCTCTTAACTTATTAAAGAAAGAGGAAATTGAAGGATAGTAACCACGTTCCTTCAACAATCATCCTCTCTTCTCATGTAAAACAACGTATTCCTTTGCAATATTTCTAGAGCTGAATGAATATGTAGAGAAATGACTTTTCTAGAGCTGAATGAATATGTAGAGAAATGACTAACTCCTTAGGTTACCATGATTGTAAGGTCAAGTAGTGAACCTAAACCATAATAGGTTTGAAAGATAATCTTGTAAATTCTTACTCTTAGAGTGCCAAACAGTTTGAGATAAACCAAAAACTTCTCATCATCTAATGCTCTAAACAAAGTGGCATATCCCATGTTAAAACTCTTTTTTAGTCTATAGATAGACAATAACATTGATTTTGGTGTTCAAATTTTGTGGAAATTGTATTGGATAATCGTTAACTCTAGAAATTTAATGCCTCCATTAATAAATCTTACCTTATGGATAAGGTATTGTTAGCACTCCAATTTCATCTTTTTCCAACTACATTGGTAACCTCACGTGGCATGATGTTGGAATTGTTGCTCCAATGTTGGCATGCATCTCTATGTATTAAATGGTTAATCTCGTAGTCATTAGTAACACCCAATGCTCAACTATGATTCTTCTCATGTGGTTATATCTAAGATGGGGATTTGGTTAGAATCAGATTTAGGTGATCTAGCGTTTTACCTTTTCACTATTCTTAAACCTTGATTTGGTTATGTATTAACATCTTTTAGTTGGTACTTTGATACCTTATTATGTTTTAATGATCTGTTATACCAAAACCATGTCTAGAATCTAATTTTGATTTCTATCCTTCGAAGTTAAACACCATTTAGTGGTTAAGTGGAGTTATATCTTTGAAAACAACATTGATTTATTTGAGATGGTTATAAGGCTATCAAAATAACAAGATGACGATTCTATTGGAATAACAAGAGGTTATAACATAGGATCTAGAATGATGCCGTGTGTGGTGTAACTGGTTGAAACTATCCTTATGGATTTCTATGTTTTAGCTACTATCTTCTTAGAAAGTATAGCATCTAATTGAAATGACACAAGTTGTTGCGTTGTGTTATCTAAATTTGTCTTAAGAAAAGGGGTTTCCTCTTTATATGCATGTCAAGATATCATGACGAGATGATTAGGGCATGAATACTCTGTGTTGTGATGTGGAATAACATCTTTAGAGAAATATTCAGTAATCATTTCTATTTGAATTACATTACTAAATTTTCTTAAAAAGAATAAAGGTCAATAATAGACTTGACTTAGATAATTTATCCATCTTCTTGAATGTCAAGATATCATGATGAGATTATAGGACATTCTCAAGCTATAGACATTTGATTGTCGCTAATTTGCATAGCAGGATTTGATAGATCTATTAATAAACTATGTGTATTGAGTTTTAGTGCATTTTAGTACATACCTAAGAGATGAGCATGGACAAGTTCCTTTTATGGAACTCAGAGAGTGTAGGTTATTCTACCCATGGAAAGACGTTATGACCATAGCTTGAAATCAAATATAGTGTGTTATTTTGCTTAAATTATTTTTCTCTTCCATAATATATTTATCAATAGACATGTGCATCAGATATATGTTGCACGAGCATATATGTGTGCTAGATTGTCAGTGTCTCACATTGTGTATAGATTCCTTCATGTATGTTAGTCAGTTTTTGCTAGATCCTTCGTGATGGGTCGGGCTTCCCAATAGGGTAGCATGGGGAAGCATAATACTTCGTGATAGGATGGATAGCACCTCGAAGATATCACCTCAAAGATGCTCTCTCTCTTTTCTCCTTTACATAATATGTATACAATTCAAGTTGTGTGACCCTGTAATTGTGAATGTAAAAGCTTATAGATATTGTAATTGTAAACTTGAAGTACAAATTGTAATTGTTAATGTTTTGGTGATTATATTTGTTTAGTATGAAAAAGGAGGATGATAAGAACTAGAATGCAAACTAGATCAAACCCTTTTCCATATAACACTCAAAGACAAGACCAACCCAAATCACTACCATGTGAAGGATGACTTAGCTACTAATCTTGTGACTCCTGTGTTATAGATGGATCAAATTTAATTTAGTATTTTTTATCAAACCCTAGGTTAATAATGCATGAAACCCTATTTCTACAATGATATTCTTATAACGGAGAAAGTATAATAGATATCTAGAAACTAATTGTACAAGGATGATTAGGAAGATGATAGAACCCATCCCCTGAAAGAAAAGGTGTCGGAGGACCTCGGTGGTACTGCCCAGGTCCTGACTTGAAGAATCTACCGAAATTATAAACTGGAAAGTTGTTGTAAATGATGTCTTAATGTCAGATCTAAACCCTGAAAAGGCAAGAGGACATGGGCGGTACCGCCCAAGTCCTAGATGATAGAAAACACTGAAACTATCTCTAGATCCAAAAACCCCGATCTATAACCTGTCTTCATGTAGCTCTGTATTTTCCATATCTCACTCCGTAACATGTACACAAGAAGATAAGAAGGGGTTTGGGGGTTATGGTGTTTAGGGACTTGCCTCAGTCAAATCATGAGATAGCATTCAAGCTTCCCAAAACTATTGACTGATAAAGAATGTGTGCCCTCGTGGGGCCAGAGGCTAAAAATAATGATAATGAGATGACTCAAATGATGATAAACAAACAATGATATCACCTATGTGATGAACCCTTAGAATGATGAAGATCCTTCAACCCCTAAGGAAGAATAGATGATAGCTCCATATCTACAACTACACAATAACAAAACATAAATCTGCTCTAGGATCATAATGAGTGCTCTTTCTTGCTTCACTTCAAGATCTCAAGTTATGCCTTTTCCAACCTAGTTACAAATAAACTCAAAAACACACTTATATATGCTTTCCCGCTCACAATCGTAAATTCAAACCAAAAGAGCCGACAAGGAGAAACCTCTAGGAAGGTCCCAACTTGACATGCATTCTAATTAGCCCTAACCTAAAAGGGGGGACCTGGGTGGTACCGCCTAGGTCCATCAGGGTTGTTTAGGTTTGCGGTAAGTTAAAACAAGGGGCTCATATTCCAGTTTCACTTTGGTGTCGAGCAATTTTACATCAGGATAAACATTTTGAATGTATAATGCAATCAAGGGGACTTAGGAGCTAAACAAGGAGGTAAAAGGACATATGGACACTTTTTACTCCATAACATTTAGCCCCTACTTTAATGTGTGTATGATCTTACGAGCGGTACATGCATTAAAGTATGGTCAAAACACATCAAGCACATTAGATGCTAGAGCCAACAACACACCCAGAGTTTGGAGGACTATCTCTAGCCCCCAAGCTTAGGCATACATTAAGAAGACACATGATAATCACACAAAATATGAAGAAGACAATAAAGAACCATGTAATACATGGAGAAGACATGAACATGTAGTCACGCAATACACAAAGTATACACAGAGAGAAAACATGATTAAACAATTACACTATACTAACAGGTGATGGGGGGAGCTCATCGCTATGTGCCACCATCAAAAACATGCAAAACACATAGCGTGGGGGAAGCTCATCACTACTCGCCTCCACAAAACACACAAGACACACGACGTGGGGGCAGCTCATCGCTACATGCCTCCACAAAACTTGTAAAAATCACAGCGTGGGGGAGCTCATTGCTACGCACCTCCACAAAACATGCAAAACATACAGAATACACATGGAATACACACGAAATACATGAGTGTCATAGAGTGTGTCGTCAACCCACTATATGTCTTATACACAACAAACATAGGTGATGGGGAGGAGCTCATTTCTATGTTCCACCATCTAAGACACGCCAAACACACTTGACGATCGAGCTACGCTACCACGACTACCAAAAACACACTTAAGTGTGAGTAACTCAAGACCCAACCCCGCCTCCCATGAGAGGACTTTTTCAAAAAGGATGTGCAACCTATCACATCTCGTTTTGGACTTTATTTATAATTTAAATTATGAGACATTTATACTATGATTGTTTTACTATTGAGTGATTCCATGTGTGTGAAAGGTAAAATAGTTGATATTTAAAATGCATAAAAATTTGAACGTCAATTGATGACTAATTATTACTAAGATTATGGATGTATTTCTTGTCTTTCTTCAGCTATCATTATAAGGACTAACCTATTAATAGAAATCTAAGTGCAACTGAGCCCAGGAACAAATGTCGAAGACGAGAACATGGTTGAGGTAGAAATGTTCTAGCCACCAGGAAAGAGTTGGCATGATGGATAAACCTAATGCATGCACACACTCACTTAGCTTCATGTCATATTGCATTTTTGAGTGGCTTTATTTATGCATCGTTATATGGTTACTAGTCATGTTGAGCATTATATGGTTAATGGATGTGATTGATATTTAATACTTAGATAAATATGTGAATTTTGTTGCTATAGTATGTTCATTTGAATTGCATAAGTTAGCCATGTATTTATACGTTCTTTTGACTTACATTTAACAGAATTGTATAAGTTGAATTCAATTTGATTTATTTATATTATTTAAAGAGTATATATATATAATGCTCTTGCATGAAATGATATTTTAGATAGACTTAAAATAAGCATATATTTATAGATACATATGTATAATTTAAAATATATATAAAAAACAATATATAATTATATAAACATATAATCATTATATTATTTCTTTTATTTATTTATTTTGGTAATTAATTTCTTTTGGAAAAAGAAATAAGTTAAATTATTTTAATTAGTTAATTTATTTAATTATTGAATGTTCATGTCTATTTTAAAGATTTAGAGAATCAATTATTAAATTTATCATATTTCTGAATTAGAGAATTATATTTTCTAATATTAGTTTTAAGTAGGATGTGCGTGAATATCAATAAAGCCATTTTAATATGATTTTTATTTTATTAAGAATATAATATTATATTTTTCTTTTTAGGTTTTGAAAAAAATAGGAAGAGTTATTAAAAGAAGACAATTAGTTTTTTTCATCCTCCCTTTTGGTTATAAATTTTATTATGGAAAGAAGAAGAAAAAAAAGAAAACATGTTATTGAAGCTCAGGGATTTGAAAGTGTTTTTTTTGTGAAGAATTGAAGGATTGTTGTGCTTTTTGAGTTGATTGGTTCATCTCCATTATTTTTACCAAATTGCTACAAGGATTAAGGTAGGATTCTTATCATGAAAGACTTTAGCAAAGACTTACTTTGGTTAATAATTGAATATAGGATTGTGTGAAGAAATTGTGATTTATATGCTTCTTGTGTAAAAAGAAAGATTTAGACAAATTATAGTTTCATTGATTTTGAAGATTATAAAAGATTTTTTGTTGAATTGGATTTATTGGGAATTCTTAAAAGTTAGTACGAACATTTGATAGGTTATTTTATTTGAATATGATTTTTATAATATTGAAATATTAATTTCTTGTATAGGAGAAAAAAAATATAATAGAAGACTTGGGAAGAGACTGAAAAGAAAATTAGTAACCTATCTTAGTTTAAACATATCTCTTAAACCGTGATCTAGGTATTTCTAATTTCTAGATATATGGTTTTAAATTACAGGTTTATGTCCAATTTTTATGATTTCATCTTTTATATTTTGTTTTTAGTTATTAAAACAAGTGGACTATTTTTTTTAACTGGTAAATCTATCATTAGAAAAATCAATGTGTAATATGGTGACGGATGATGAGGAAATTGAGAGATTGGCCTCCAACTACTTTGAGTCTCTCCTGGCTGTTCAACATCCCCAGGAGGAGGATAATGAGTCTCTCCTGGACTCCATTCCCACTTTATTGACTGAGGAAGACAACTCTCTCCTATCTAAGACTATCACAGAGGAAGAGGTGAGGGTTGTTGTCTTCTCTATGGGAGCTTTCAAAGCGCCGAGACCGGATGGGTTCCCCCCAGCCTCTTTCCAAACATTTTGGAACATCATGAAAAAGGATGTTACTAGTGTGGCTAAAGGCTTCTTCAAGATAGGAAGAATCCTATGAAAGTTGAACAACACTTTTATTGTGTTGATCCCTAAGAAGGCTGACTCTACTACAATGATGGACTTCAGACCAATCAGTCTCTACAACACGGTGTATAAAATCTTCACCATAATTTTGGTCTTCAGAATACAACCACTTCTTGACAAGCTTATTGCCCCTAACCAGAAAGGTTTTGTTCCTAGTAGACAAATCCTTGATGCAGCTATGACCACTCACAAGATCATCCACTCAATATCTAAAAGCAAAAACCCAGGTATGCTATTTAAATTGGATATCTCTAAGGCCTATGATAGAGTTAACTAAAATTTTCTAATTAAGGTTCTTAGGAAATTTGGTATGCAAGACCCGGTGATTAACCTGGTGAAGGAGTGCATCTCCACAGTTAGATTCTCTATCCTTGTCAATGGCTCTCCTAGAGGTTTTTTCCCTTTTGGGAGAGGCCTCAGGCAAGGTGACCCTCTGTCCCCTTACCTCTTCATCTTGTTGGTTGAAGTCTTTGGTAGGAATGTGTGTAATTTGTTGGCGCGGGGATGCCTTCAGGGCATTAAGCCTACCTCCATAGCTCAGACTTCAGCCATCCAACAATTTGTGGATGACACTATATTATTTGGCATTGCCTCAGTGGTTGAGGCCAAAAGGTGGAAAAGTATCCTCAATGCTTATGAAAGGGTCTCTAGGTAGAGTATCAATTTCGAGAAGAGCCACATATACTTTTTGAATACTCGGGAGGGCTTACAACAAAATATTACTAGGGTCTTGGGCTACTCTAGTGCGAAGCTGCTGGCCACCTACCTTGGTCTACCACTTACGAGCACCAAAGTCACATTGGACTATTGGAACATGATTATAGAGAGAATGCAGACAAAGTTGGCCTGATGGAAAGGAACCTTATTGAGCCAAGTAGGGAAATTTTAACTTCTCAAAGCCTCCTTGCAGGACATTCCTAACTATTTTCTAAGTCTATTTAAAATCTCAAGATTTGTGGCTAAGAAGATTGAACAAATCTAGAAGAAATTCCTATGGTTAGGGGTGGAGGAAGAAAGAAGAATTGTGCTAGTGAGCTGGGAAAAGGTTTGTACCCACAGATGTCAAGCAAGATTGGGGTTAAGAAGAATTCACCTTATGAATAGGGCCCTAATGTCGAAGATAAGTTGGAATATGATCCAGGATAATAAGGGCTGGGTGACATAATGGGTGCTAAGTATCTTAATGGAGAAGGAGGAGGTAAATTGTTGTCGAACCTTGGACTACCTAAAGGTTCAGTTATCTGGAATGGGATTCTCAAAACTCGTGGTCTTCTTCACAAAGACTTTAGATGGAAGATTGGGGATGGCAGAAATGTCAATTTCTAGGAGGATAGATGGTTGAAGGACATTGCCTTACAAGAGCTAAACTATGGTAGACTTGTAGATAAAGCTTGCAGATTCTTTGGCCATAAAGTGGCAATCTACATCAGAAGTTATGGGGGTGTTAGATGTTGGAGGGGTATCATAGAATGTGTCACCAATTAGGATGACAATAAAGAGGTGGTCCTTCATCTTCAAAAGGATTTGGCCAATTTCAGGCTTTTCGTCCTTCCTAAACAAGATCAGATGATTTGGGAAAACAATAAAATTGGTAGGTTTACCATTAAGAGTGCTTATGGTTTGCTGTTAGATCCTGGTGAAGATAAACTGTGGGGGAAGGTATGGATACCCAAACTTTTACCCAAGATTAACTCCTTCTTGTGGACCCTTATGCACAATAAAATCCTAACTATTGATAATTTGAAAAAGAGAGGATTTCAAATGCCCAACAAGTGTTCTCTTTGCAATGAAGAAGAAGAGACGGTAAATCATCTTGTCCTGCATTGTAACTTTTCTCAGGAGGTTTGGAGTCTTGTGATGCAAAGGTTTTCCTTGTGTTGGGTTGTTAATGAAGATGTGGTGGCCCTGCTTAGGGCATGGAGATCCCCTTTCAAGTCTAAATTCCCTATTATCAAGGAACTATGGATTCAAATCCCCCCACATGTGGCCTGGAATTTGTGGAAGGAGTGAAATAACAGGGTTTTCAGGGAGAAATGTAGAACTCCTCTTGAAGTGTTCCAGTCCTTCACCAAATTGCTAATAGAGAATATGAACTCCTATAAATTCAAAACTATGGAGAACCCACCAGGAAGGGAAAAGCTTAATATTCTAAAACAATGGACTATCAGCCCAAATATTTGTCATATTGACAATTGTAAAAAGTTAACCAAAGCTAAAACTATCTGGACCCTACCTCAAAAAGATTGTTTCAAGCTCAATTTTGATGGGGCGGCTAAAGGGAATCCTGGGATTGCTAGTGGAGGAGGAATTATTAGATCCAATTCGGGGAGGTTTGTGGCAGCATACTTTGGAGGTCTTAGGATCAAAAGCAACAACGAGGCCGAGGCTTTAGCTATACTATGGGGCATCAAACTAGCTATTTCCTTGAACATTAGACATCTTCATGTTGAAGGGGATTCGCAGTTAATTGTGAACGTTTCTCTAGGTTTAGTGAACATAGGCTGGAAGTTGGAAGACATAATTGGTGACATGTTTCTGCTCCTCAATGCCTTGGAGGAATATAAGGTTTCCCACATCTATAGGGAAGGCAATTTTGTAGCTAATACTATGGCAAACCTGGGCAGTAATGGTGATGGTTGGAGGTGTTGGAGACATGTCTCTAGGATACCTAGTGGGATTCAAGAATTCATTAAGAATGATGGAAACAAGAACACAGAATAGATACTATGGGCTCTTTGCCTTCTATATCCTCTAGATTGGTGGAGGCGTTGCTACAGCTAGTAAGGGTATTAATTATGAGTGGTTGGGTTTCAAAACTATAGCTGTTGATATTCAAATACAGGAAGGTGGGAGAAGTGTCAAAGTTTTTCAAAAGTCTTGGTGTGACAAGGAAAAGTGGTGGAAGGAGATGACTAGGTACTATGTGGTGGCACCAAGGTGGCATGAGAACAATGGTAGGGAGATTTGGAGGATGAGTCAATTTAGTAGCAAGCTGAGGTGGCACACTGCAAGGAGGACTTGCCAACTAGGAAAGAAGTTGAGGTGGCACAAAAAATGTGGTCGGAAGGAGTGGACAGGCTAGCCTGACAGTTTGATGAAGTGGCATATGACGAAAGGGTGGAATAATCAATGGTCTAAGTGGCTCGAGGGAAATTAGTTCCTTTCTATCCTTGATGCCAGGGATATTATTTTTCACACAAGGTGGTAGGTGCGAGCTTCTCCCGAGGAGGGGTTCCAGGGTGGCGAAGGCATCACTTATCGACAAAACCATAATGAAGATCTCATCTCGTGGCCTTTGATTAGATGGTTATGCACAGATGTGTTTTATTACTCTATAGAGTGTTTAGTTAAACATTCCTATACCTGTTGCCTTAGACACTTTGAATTTCTCTGGTTGCATAGCTCTCTAAGAGTGAGGATGGGTGGAGAAATTGTGAAAATTGAACCGACCTCAGCTGATGAATTATGCCATGAACCTACGGTCTGGCATATAATTCAAGAGGGGGAGGTGGCTTCCTTCCTTGAGGCGATGATTGGGCATGATGAAATCAGTCTCGCCAGTTCGCTGAGTCCTGAGATGAGGATACCAGACAAGTTCAGCTGGGGGGAATTGGCTTCCAAGTCTTTGAGGAGGTGATAGGGCAAGCCACGGGCCTCCCCACCAAAGGCAAAAAATGTAGTTGTTGTAGCAAGGTTCCAGACCTAGAGAATATGGGAATTTTCTTCCATGATGGTAAGCCCGCTATGAAGCTTCATGGGGGTTTTGAATGGGAGAAGCTGCCAGAGCTATGGGGACAAATTTGTCTAATTATTATGAAGTATTTCACTCTAGAGGGCCAGTTTAAGGTATACTACCATTACCACTTTGCATCACTAAATCATTTTAGGAACAAGATGGAGATTAGCTTTCCCTTCTTCCTTTTGTCTTCTCTAGAGAATTATATTAAATCTACTAAGGAGGTTCAGGTGAAAAATCCTAACTACCCTCTTATTCCCATACACCAAGGCCTAATTCTGAGACTATACCACTTCCATTTAACCTTGTGCCCCCCTAAACTAATTAAGGTTAGTTTGGTTGACTCAACTCAGTCCCCTACAGTGAAAGAAAAAGCTAAGAAAATTGCTAGGACCCCCAAAATCTCCCCTATCAAAAACCCTAAGGGGGGCCCTAGAACTGAAAAATGCAAGTCCCCTGTTGGGTCCCCAAACCATGGTTCCAATACTAAGGCTACTATGAAAGAGAAGCTTGAGACCCCTAGCCAGGAGTTGGAGAAGGTGACTGGTGTGTTGTCTAAAAGGGAAAGGAAGGCAGTGGAGAGTGAGGGTGATGTGCAAACAAAGAAAGCTAAAATAGAGGAGAATTTTGATGTTACGGAGGAGATTGTGAAAATAATAGACTTGGACTTGGGAGTGAAGCTAGTGGGGTGTGATGAGGGGGGTAATACTAGCAAACATGGAGCCTCTGGTGTGTGTCGTTCCCGTCATATTGCTGGAATTTCGACCCCTTCTACCTAGGGAATGGAAATTTCTAATGAATCTAAATTTGTGGAAGACACTGTGGGGGAGGGTGAGCATGAAACCTCCATAGAGTCATTTCATGAGGAGGAAGGTGCTAGTCACTTTGTTGAGATGAATAAGCCCGATGAGGAAGATATGGTGGAGGTTGTTGAAGAGGCTAGGAGCAGGAAGAAGAAAGGAAGCTGCTTGATTTGTGTCAAGACGATTGAGGACCTAGAATTGCTCAATCCCAGGATGGAGAAGATGCAAAAGAAGTGGCACACCATGACCAATTTTGCTACAAAGGCTCTCCATCGTGTTGCCTCTGTGTTTGTTGTGGTTAAAGAAATTGATAACAAGGTTCATGATGTCGAGACTAATAGCTTTGGCGACTACAAAGACATGGTCAATTTCTTGGCCAAGTATGGCACTACTGATAGTCCTTAGATTTCTATTGGTTTATTTTTTTTATTAGCTTCATTTTTTGTCCAATGTTACTGCACTATTAATGGGCTAGTAATGAGTTGTTTCTAGCATGCTTAAGGCTTTTTGCCCTTGGGGTTGTTTTGTATAAGGTTCAAGACCCTCTTTTCCTACTAAAATAATCAAAAACTTTATTTTTGTGAACTGGGTTTCTCTGATATTTTTATGGAAGGTGTCCAACTAAGTATTTTGAATCATATAAAAAAATCAGCCTTACCCAATTTTTCAGTTCTGGGATATGTATTAATTAGTAACTATCTATCTTTGCTGCTATTTTTAGCATGATGTTTATATGTGATTATATTGTTTTTATAAAATTATATTAAAGATAGTTATTATGAAAATATTTATTGGGTTCTGTAGATCTCTATATTATCTTTCCAACACATTTTAAAAATTAGAAAAATGTTGTGTTTTGAAAAAGTTATGTATGATTTAGTGAAAACTATATTTTATGCAGTATAAATCCAAGTTGCTGGCATGAAAGTCATGTTTGGTTTATGTGTGATTTCCCAACATGGTTTTGTGACTTTGTAAGCATGTTAAAATTTATATGTGGATACTATTTATGAGGGTGTGAGCATGAGTTAGAAATTATAGTGTTTCAGACCACATTTAAAGTCACTGGTAGTATTGGTGTCCATGCTTAATTTTGTTGTCGTACCGTTTTGTCTCCTGTAGCAACATCTTGATCACCTGTAGGTTTAATTTAACTAACTTATCTATTTATTCCTTCACTTAAATGGTGTTCTTTTTGACAAACATGAATCTAAAATTGTTAGAAAAGATTATTCTCCTTTATTTCTTATTACAAATTTAATCATAACAGTATTATAAATCTGATCTTGCTTGCAGGTATGAATTCATATAATCTAGCTTTATTTGTGAAATAACTATGCATGCAAAGTGGATTATGTATATTTCACATATAGGTATCTATATAATTTCCGTCATAAGCAATACTGACATCTATTATTATATAACTAAATTCTCTTATCCCTGTTGCATAAATCAAGAAATGGTTAGAAAAATATAAGTATAGATAGTATGGGTATCTGAAATAAATCATGCATGAAGCTCTTTATTATGAATACTTGATTGAAAGTGTATTTCCATTGAATGTGCAAAAAGGGAGAAGTAGCATATGCATCTAGGCGAAAGTGTTATCAATTTTCTTTGAAAAGGAAGTAGTTTATCTTTTCTGTGTGTTTGGGTTACTTTTGGGCTAGGATGCCGAATGTGGGCAAACAGAGAAGGATTTTCCTCTTTTCAGGATTTGACCGTAACTATTTTAAGTGCTTGGGCCAAGCCATGTGTTCATTGAAATAGATAAAAGATTGTCTAGCAAAACTTTATATATATATTTCTATGTCACATCCTATTGTGAGATATTTGCATGTCATCATTTAGATTTGTATTTAGACATCAGGTTGCATCAGGTGTTCTCTCCTACTAGTTGTTTCCAGGTTGCTAGACATTTCATGTAGGGTTGTGTTTCATTTGTGTTATGAAGGATTTGAGGAAGTGTAATTGCTTCATGGTTGGATGGAAAAGCACCTAAGCCATGTTCCTATCTCTTGGCTTGCAGATGGCCATGTGGGTTAGTGGCACCTGGAGAGAGTGATTTGATTTATTTATTCATTACTTGTACTTGATTATTGTTCCTTGTTATTATTTGAGATGACTTATGGCAAGAGAGCCTAAGATGTATATTGTCTATTATTTTATTGTGCTAACCTAGATATAGCATGTGTTTTTAAAAGATGTAATGTCATTATTGTTGATATATATAAGATTTATCCTTTTATTTGGGTTTATGTAAATAAGTGGATTGTTTACTTCAGTAACTTATTGTTATGGAATGTGCACTTTATATTTGGTGTCAGAGCCAAGTTCCAGCATTAGGAGCTTTGGGGTGTTTTGTGTTGCTTAGTTTATTTGAGCATGTGTGGGTCCTTGTGTGTTGGTGTATAGTGAGTAGCATGTGCCTGCTTTTGTTATGTCTTCCTTGCATACGTGTGGTGAGGAATACGTTGTTTCGGGGTTAGATAGACCCTGGTGGTTTTCGAGAAGTTGCTTATGTGTGTTTTTTTCTTCTATATGTCCTGAATGCTTGGCATGAATCCTTGCAGTATGTGTGAATGCTTGAGTGACCTTTGTAGCGTCATGTTCAGGCATGTGTGACTACTTTTTGATAGTGAAGTTATGAGAACCTTCAAGTGTGAAAGAAAAATACCATGTTCTTGAGTGTGATTGAACTTGGTTTACTCTTTTAAGAGTTATACATTAGTATGTGAAAGAGGATGTTTGATCATATATGCTTGTCATATTTTAATAATTGCCTCTGCTTGGTGAATGGTAAATACTTGCTTGAAATGCATATTGCATTGTCTTATTGAGAGTATGTCCCTGAGTATGGCTTCATTATATGGTTGTAAGAAAGATAGTATTGCATTGCATTGCTAGATAGATCATTTAGGGTAATGACTTATGTTCCTAGATTGCATTTTCCTTAGGATTCATGTGGGAACCTAGGTGTAATTATTGCATTTCATTATTTGAAGAGTTAAAAAAAGGGGGTTGTGAAAAAGGTCATTTGCATAGTCCTTGTGATATTGATGTGTATAGATAACTTGGCTTGTGAACTTGATTTTGTCCTAGCTTAAATCTTGGTTGTTGGATCTTTGCTAGTGTAAGACCTTGTGTGTCATTGCATAGTGATTGTGATTCCTTTGAACAGAATGCAACCTTTGTTGCTAGCATCATTGAATGATGTTCATGTGGTTAAGTAGAAATGATCTTATGTTATAGATGTGTTTGGAGTCTTAAAAGACTCATTTGTTTGGTGTGATTGAGTGTGTTCTCTTACTTGCCTCAATTTGTGATCCAGGCGTAGTGTAGCATCGTACTCCCTCTCTAGTGGCTAGAATTAGTCACACAGTTCATGTAATGTGGAACTTTTGAATTTTCATATTTTATTCATTTGACTTTGGTAATTTTTCTAAACATTGTAAGGACCAACATTGAAATTTTATTCTTATTTATGAAAAAGTATAGCCATCAAAATTTGATATTTAGTTATCTTGTGACCTTGATGGTCATGTTGGATTTACAGTTGAAATTGCATGCATTTTATGCCTTATTGTTGGAATTGACTTTCTTCAGAATTTATTTATTTATTTATTATTGGTGGCTATGTTTTAAACTGTTGGTCATGTATCATGTTATGTTTACTAAATGTCCATGATGGGCCTCTGATGGGCTGTATAAGGGAGTAGGATGTGGAGAATATACTAATTCTTGGTGTGTGTGTTACTAGGGATTTGGTAGATTGAATTTGTTATTTTTTGTCAAATGCAATGAATATTGTTTGAACTGTGGAGGAAGTTCTGAAATGGATTTTGTGTCACTATGAATCACTTTCTATGAGATGAATTTTGTATGAAATTAAATGTTGCCTATGTGAACGAGATATGCAGAGAGCTCATTGGATTGAATCTTGCTTTTGGAGGGTGTTGTGTTGGTGTGTCCTTTGTTTGAGATTTTCATAACAACACTTATGTTTTGACATAGCATAGGGTGAGATGGAACCTTAGTTAGTGCATGAGCACATAATGTATATATTTATGGTATTATAATTGTCTTCTCACTTTGAGTTTTCGAACCTTGGGAATTAAGGTGCTTCTAGAGTTTCACCTTAGTAGTTGGAGGTTCCTAGCTTGATGTTGGAAGGGATGCAATTCTTGTGTGATAAAGTTGTTTCACTTGTATTCCATTTGATGGATACTTAGTATTAGGCCACAAGGAAGCCTTGTGTTTGCTAATCAATCATGAACTCGTGATCATGTGTATTGATTGTATTGATTGATTATATACTTGAATTTTTCTTGATAAACGTGAAGTTAAGTGCGTAATAGAGTTATTGCTCAGTATAAGCTCAAGTAGCACCAATATTCTATTAGTGTGAACACATAATTCACACATGCTAAGTTGACTTAGTGAGTCTTCTAGATGTCTAGTTGAGTCTAGTTGTGTGTTGAGTTGTTGATAGATGGAGTGAGTTGTCTTATCCTCCACATGTGCAATTAGTTATCATCCTCTAATTGACACATGTTGTAGGAATATCTCCACTTTCCACTCCACCTTCCACTCCACCCTTCTAGCTCTCACCTTGCCTTTATAAGTAAGGCTCACTCATTGTATTTCATACAGCTTCATATGATCTTTATATAGATTCTTGTTCCATTGTTTTAGCATCTTCTCTTGTCATCTTTGTGTGGAAGGTTGTCTTGATTGCAGGTGATCCTAGCTTGCTGAGTCACATTGACTCTTACATGGTATCAGAGCTTGATCTGCAATTTTCTTCCCTCGTTGGAGAGGTTTTGCTTGGAGCTACATCATAGGAGCATCCTGGAGCAAATCTGACATCATGGTTGCGATCAGGAGGCCCAAATCTATATAGATCAGTTGTTCATTCGTTGAATTTTATCATCAAAATTTTTGGCAAAATTTTTTTGCCTCTGGCCCCTGGCGAAATCCGTACCCTACGGTACATTGTGTTAGATCTACGTACTGTATTGCATCTGCATCATTCTACAGTGGCATCATTGGTCGAAAGCCATCGGGTAAGATTATTTTGTCTGTTAGTTTTTAAATTTGATGTCTTTTAAAAGGTTCTGCGGACATTTTTTAGGGTACATTGGGTACTGTTGACCGGTCCCATCCCCAAAAATCTTTGACTGCAAGTCTCTCGACGGCACCTTGTCTTTGGCGGGCATTATACATAGATCCAGGATATCTAGTAGCAATAGTCAAGAGTCTAAACACATCAGCAGTTTTGTTTGATAGCAGTCTAAATTCTTTAAACAATGGCAAATCTTAGCAGTCTGGCGGTTTGCAAATCTTAAGTTGGCATATTGGTCGTCATTTCTACCACATTGTCGATCATTGCCAGTCGACAACAGTCATATATCTATTAGCGTCATAATCAACAGTCTTTACATGGTGGTCCTTGCTGGCGGTCTGCATCTAAACTCGTCAGTTGTTCCTTATCTGGCGGTTTCATACTGTGGTCACTACTGTCAGCGATCAAATAATCATGGCAATCAACATCTGCCTTTGGCGGTCTCTGATCCGCAAGAGGCGGTTTATTCTTGGAGCAGTAGTTTGTTTGACCTGCACAGTCAGCAGTTAGAGATTTCCCTCCGACAATTTTTTCTATCTCATGGCATTCACATTCTGTCAAACATCTCGTGAAAAGTTTCTATTATCATTGGTTGTTCCTGGGTGACCTTTGATTCCCTCTTGGTGGTCTTCGATCCACCCTTGGCGGTTTCCATTAACAGTCAAATCTCATCCGGCGGCCCCTTAACAATAGTCAAAAGACTTCAGCAGTTTCACTGAGCAAAAAAGCTTGTTTTATAGTCTGCGTCTTCATTCCTCATCGACGGATTTAAACAGTCACACAGCAGCTATCTTCTCCATCAGTTGTTCCTTTCATGGTCGTTTTGATTGCTCTCTTTGATAGTCAATTCAACTTCAGCAGTTTATAAACATTTCGCAGGTTTAATACCTTTGAGGGGCGGTCATCCACGTAGATAGGTGATCTTCAAAATACATATTGGTCATTTAAAACAACTCCAATAACCAAAAGCAGTTTCCACATGGGTACAGGCGGTTTATGCCATTTGACAGGTCATTTTTGCCATTTAAAGTAGTTTTCTATTATACGTCAAGGTGGTTTCATGCCTTCCACATAGTGGATCCTCAGGAATATCCCCCAAACAGTCTGGTAGTTTTCCTCGAATCCAAGCAGTTTTTTAGCTTAGTGGTGTTTTTTGCCCAGATCGGTTTTTTTTTCTTGACCATGTTTCTTTTGTAGATCAGTGGTTTTCCGTCAACTGGAGCATATTCCGGTTACAAAGAGAGAATATTCCATCAGGGGGGCCTGTTTTGCCCCTCAAAGTCCTAAAGTAGGGCTTTTTTTGCTTTTTGTACAACTTTTACCCACGGTGTCAAAATCAGACAAACAAGATATCAACGGAAAGCTGACCATGAGCACTTCATAGTGGTATCAGTCATTTTCACCAATTTTTCTGTTTGATAGCATTTATTGCAGGTTGAAGACAAATCTTCCTTTTTGGCTCCCAAGCTCATAACTTTTTACCACAATCTCCATTTTTTGCGATTCAAGCAACATTGGAAAGGTATTGACGAGCTCTACACAGCCATCCATGCACTTTTCTCAGATTTTTCTCTAGGTGTTTTTAATTTCATTTGTCAGTTTTTTGGCATTTGATTAATAACTTGGGCATTTTGATACTTGAGAAGGTGAAATTTGTTTTGAGAGGATTTGTTTGCTGTAATACATCATTGTGAGTGACTGTAATCTCACTTGGATCTCTTTTTTAAGAGATTTTATTGTTTTCCCAATTTTGGTCCTTTGAGGACAATTGTAAATCGCACTAAGTATAAAGTGCCACAAACAAATTGGGGGGGCTCTTTTACATAGTAAAGGGGTGTTGTTGTGTTGTATTTCTTTTTCATCATGGATGTGCCTCAATTTCCACTTTTAACTCCATATAATTATCTTGAATGGAAGAAAAACATGGAGTTTGTGTTGTATAAACAAAAGTTACATAGAATAACTTTAGGCACAGATCTAGAACCCACAGGTGCTACTGAGAGAAGAAAATGGTGAGATAGAAGAGATGAGGCTTTTGGCACACTTTATCTTGCTATTTCTCCAGATTTAAGATTTCATGTTGAGTCTTGTACAACACCAAATGAGATATGGACAACACTAGACAATCTCTTTGGCAAGCAAGATAAAATAAGAAGGTTCAAATTGGAGAATGAGATAATTGCACTTAATCCTCAAGATTTTGTTCAAATTGAATACTTCACCAATTTTAAGTCTCTCAGGTTGCAACTCAAACAAAGTGGTCTTGAGAAAGAAGATGAACAATTGATTCTATCTATTCTTGCAAAATTGGGTCCTGCATATTCAGTTTATGTTTCTACCTTTTATGCTACAATAGATACTTTTGGTAGTAATTTTACTATGCCTTCACTTCAGGAGTTTGCTACACAACTCACAAGAGAACAAGCCAAGCTACTACACATGGGCACATTGAAGTCTCCTAGAAAATAGGCTCTAGTTGCAACACAAAGCACGAAAGATCCCAAGGCTTCACATAATAAGGAAAAGAAACAAAAGGATTCAAAATCTAATGAGCAAGAGAAAGGATCAAATAAAACCCCGAACTCTTCTTCCAAAGAGGAGTCCAATAAGAAGAAGAAGCCAAAGTGTTCTTGTTGTAAGAAATTGGGTCATGATGAGACTAAATGTTATGAGAAAAAGTTTGAAGAGATGTCACAACTTCTTCAAAAACATAACATTGAGTATTCTCCATCAACAACAGTTTTACCCAAGTCTTCTTCTTCACCACCATCATCATCTACATCTACAGGAACAACAAGATTTTCTTATGGGATAGACAAAGGAAAAGGACAAGCACTCTTTGCTTCTACAAGTCTACAGTCAGAGAGATGGCTTCTTGATTCTGGAGCTTCTCATCATATGGCATCTTCACAGGGAATGTTCTCTTCATTTCAATCATGTACTTTGCCACCTATTTTGATGGGTAACAATACATACATGCATGCAACTGGAAAAGGAAATATTGATGTTGGAGAGTGTACATTCAACAATGTGTTGTGTGTACCTTCCTTGACAACCAATCTCCTTTCCATCTATCAGATTACTCATTGTGGTGCGGGGAAGATAGTTGAGTTCACTCCTGATTCTGTGATGATACGGGACTTGGAGAGCAGAGATATCATTGTTGTTGGGATGGCTGATCATGTTTCTCACTTGTATACTTTCTCCCA
Organism: Cunninghamia lanceolata; assembly: GCA_027924645.1. Lineage (NCBI taxonomy): Eukaryota > Viridiplantae > Streptophyta > Pinopsida > Cupressales > Cupressaceae > Cunninghamia > Cunninghamia lanceolata. Next base: position 206,441 of record BSBN01000128.1, read on the forward strand.
TTTTGTTTCTGATAATGATGTAGATCCATTGTTTTCTATTCACACTCATGCATCAAGTGTGAATCATGTTTGTTAGGAGAAGTTTGGTCACTTGAACCTTGGTTTTCTTGCATCTACTTTAGTTCCTGAGACTAGTTTTGAGCTTCCTCATTCTCCTGCTTCTTCAAAGATTGGCATTGACATAGCTTCATCCACTTCAGTTGAGCGGGATATTGTTTATCTTCCAGATACAAGTTTGTGGGATGAGTACTTGACAGGTATTTTAGATTTGTTTCGTGAATCCTATCTTGATGACTTGGAGGACATCATTGATGACATTCATCTCCTCTTTGAAGGAGTTGATTCTTCTACTTCAAATGAGCAGGTACCTTCTTCTCCTCTTCACTTGTCAGAGTTTGGCATTGAGTTCGAGTATGTTGAGCATCATTCGGAGGATACTTTGTCTTTGGAGATTGATGATCTTGAGTTTTCATCTTATCTTGGATTGTCGCATGCAGCACCTAATTATGTGGCATCTTTTGGTTGTGACATGTGGACACTTGAGCAGTTTTCAGAGACAACATACATCATGAGGCTTTTTCCCTCATACCTTGAGATGGATTTTCTTCGACATCAGCCTTTGGATCTATTTCTTCCTAAGAGGAAGAATGTTGTTTGCAGGGTTTGGCTTCTCTTTAGCATTCTCCTTCAAGCATTCACCATCAGCACAAGAGCTACTTCATTATGGGGGGGACCTATCGTCTCACACTTGCTCTCCTATGGGGGGGTATTTGATTGTATATATGTGTTGGATGTTGTTCTTGGGGGGTCTTGAGTCCTCCTTCCATCACATCTTTCATTTGTTTTCTACATTCTCACTTTTGGAGAGGAGTTTTGTCCCATTAGGTTTTCTCCTTTTCTCCATTTGAGATTTTTTGTACATGGGTACCTAACATGGCCTAGTAGCCGGGACCCATCCATCATTGCATCTTTGTTTTAGTCAACTACTCCCTAAGTTGCACTTAAGGGGGGGTGTTGGTGTGAACACATAATTCACACATGTTAAGTTGACTTAGTGAGTCTTCTAGATGTCTAGTTGTGTGTTGAGTTGTTGATAGATGGAGTGAGTTGTCTTATCCTCCACATGTTCAATTAGTTATCATCCTCTAATTGACACATGTTGTAGGAATATCTCCACTTTCCACTCCACCTTCCACTCCACCCTTCTAGCTCTCACCTTGCCTTTATAAGCAAGGCTCACTCATTGTATTTCATACAGCTTCATATGATCTTTCTATAGATTCTTGCTCCATTGTTTTAGCATCTTCTCTTGTCATCTTTGTGTGGAAGGTTGTCTTGATTGCAGGTGATCCTAGCTTGCTAAGTCACATTGACTCTTACATATTTTGTAGATAGTGCCACATGGAAGAAGCAAAAGAGATATACATCTATCTTTTTCTTATTAGAGAATTTAGCAAAGATTCTTTTATTTTTGCATAGTAGAGATACTTTGTTTGATTTGATGATACTTTATTGATACTTTGATTGTTATAGTGAGATGCCATTATTATTTGAATATGTGTGTAATAAGACATCGGACGATGTCTCTTCCTAGTAGGGAAGCATGTCACATCTCGTTTTGGATTTTATTTATAATTTAAATTATGAGACATTTTTACTATGATTGTTTTACTATTGAGTGATTCCACATGTGTGAAAGGTAAAATAGTTGATATTTAAAATGCATAAAAATTTGAAAGTCAATTGATGACCAATTATTACTAAGATTATGGATGTATATCTTGTTTTGCTTCAGCTATGATTATAAGAACTAACCTATTAATAGAAATCTAAGTGCGACTGAGTACGGGAAGAATGTCGAAGACGAGAACATGGTCAAGGTAGAATGTTCTAACCACCAGGAAAGAGTTGGCATGATGGATAAACCTGATGTATGCACACACTCACTTAGCTTCATGTCATATTATATTTTTGAGTTGCTTTATTTATGCATCATTATATGGTTACTAGTCATGTTGAGCATTATATGGTTAATGGATGTGATTGATGTTTAATGCTTAGATAAATATGTGAATTTGTTGCTATAGTATGTTCATTTGAATTACATAAGTTAGCCATGTATTTATATATTCTTTTGACTTAGATTTAACAGAATTGTATAAGTTGAATTCAATTTGATTTATTTATATTATTTAAAGAGTTTATATATATATATATATATATATATAATTAATAAATATCTATATATTATGCTCTTACATGAAATGATATTTTAGATAGACTTAAAATAATTATATATTTATAGATACATATTTATAATTTAAAATATATATAAAAAATATATAATTATATAAACATATAAGCTCATTATATTATTTCTTTTATTTATTTATTTTGGTAATTAATTTCTTTTAGAAAAAGAAATAAGTTAAATTATTTTAATTTGTTAATTTCTTTAATTATTGAATGTGAATGTCTATTTTAAAGATTTACATAATCAATTATTAAATTTTTATATTTGTGAATTAGAAAATTATATTTTCTAATATTAGTTTTAAGTAGGATGTGCATGAATATGAATAAAGTCATTTTAATATTATTTTTCTTTTATTAAGAATACAATTTATTATATTTTGTTTTTTAGGTTTTGAAAAAATAGGAAGAGTTATTAAAAGAAGAGAATTAGTTTTTTTCATTCTCTTTTTTGGTTATCAATTTTATTATGGAAAGAAGAAGAAAAAAAGGAAACCAAGCTATTGAAGCTCAGGGATTTGAAAGTGTGTTTTTTTTGTGAAGAATTGAATGATTGTTCTTTTTTTTTAAGATAATGCACCTGGTAAACTTTTTAACGTGACCAGCGACGCTGGTGCGACACGCCCTCCAGCACCACGTGAATGCTTTTGTCCAGAGCAATGAACCAGTGAGGCCACAACACAGGGGACCTAATCCCCTAGCAAGAACACTTCAAACCTGCGAGCTCGTTGGCACAACGGAGGTTTGAACTCTGGTGGCCGCCACTACAACTGAGCGACTTAACCATCGAACCACGCCCTTATTGGCGAAGGATTGTTCTTTTTTAATTAATTGGTTCATCTTCAATATTTTTACCAAATTTCTACAAGGATTGAGGTAGGATTCTTATTATGAAAGGCTTTAGCAAAGACTTACTTTGGTTAATAATTGAATATAGGATTGTGTGAAGAAATTGTGATTTATATATTTTTTATGCAAAAAGAAAGATTTGGACAAGTTATAGTTTCATTGATTTTGAAGATTATAAAAGATTTTTTATTGAATTGGATTTGTTGGGAATTTTTAAAAGTTAGTAGAAAGATTTGATAGGTTATTTGATCTGAATATGATTTGTATAATATTGAAATATTAATTTCTTGTATAGGAGAAAAAAATATAATAGAAGACTTGGGAAGAGACTAAAAAGAAAACTAGTAACATATCTAAGTTTAAACATATCTCTTAAACCGTGATCTGGGTATTTCTATTTTTTGGATATATGGTTTTAACTTAGGGGATAAACTTTATCTCCAATTTTTATGATTTCATCTTTTATATTTTGTTTTTAGTTATTAAAACAAGTGGACTATTTTTTAAAAAAAACCTGGTAAATCTGTCATTAGAAAAATCAGTGTGTTGCAGCATCAATAACTTTAGTTTTGTGAAATGGGTTTCTCTAAAAAATTTATGGAAGGTGTGCAACTAAGTGTTTTGAATCATATAAAAAATTAATCTTACCCCATTTTTCAATTCAGAGATATGTATTAATTAGTGACTGTCTATCTCTGTTGCTATTTTTAGCATGATGTTTATATCTGATTATGTTGTATTTATAAAATTATATTAAAGATAGTTATTATGAAAATACTTATTGGGTTCTGTAGATCTTTGTATTATCTTTCCAACGCATTTAAAAAATTAGAAAAATATTGTGTTTTGAGAAAGTTATATAAGTTTTAGAGAAAACTATATTTTATGCAGTATAAATCCAAGTTGTTGGCATGAAAGTCATGTTTGGTTTATGTGTGATCTCCCAACATGGTTTTATGACCTTTTAAGCATGTTAAAATTTTCATGTGGATACTAGTTATGAGGGTGTGAGCATGAGTTGGAAATTATAGTATTTCAGATCACATTTAAAGTCACTGGTAGTGTTGATGTCCATGCTTAATTTTGTTGTCCTACCATTTTCTCTCCTGTAGCAATATCTTGGTCACCTGTAGGTTTAATTTAACTGACTTATCTATTTATGCCTTCACTTAAATAGTGTTCTTGTTTGAAAAAAATGAATATGAAATTGTTAGAAAAGATGATTCTCCTTTATTCCTTATTACAAATTTAATCATAACGGTATTATAAATCTGAACTTGCTTGTGGGTTTGAATTCATATAATCTAGCTTTATTTGTGAAATAACTATGCATGCAAAGTGGATTATGTATATTTAACATATAGATATCTATATAATTTATGTCATAAACAATACTGGCATATATTATTATATAACTAAATTCTCTTATCCCTATTGCATAAATCAAGAAATGGTTAGAAAAATAGAAGTAGCATATGCATCTAGGCAATAGTAAGTGTTATCAATTTGCTTTGAAAAGAAAGTAGTTTATCGTTTGTGTGTGTTTGGGTTACTTTTGGGCTAGGATGCCGAATGTGGGAAAACAGAGAAGGATTTTCCTCTTTTTAGGATTTGACTGTAACTATTTGAAGTGCTTGGGTCAAGCCATGTGTTCATTGAAATAGATGAAAGATTGTCTAGCAAAACTATATGTGTGTGTGTGTGTGTGTGTATTTGTCACATCTTGTTGTGAGATATTTGCACGTCATCATTTAAATTTGTATTTAGACATCATGTTGCATCGGGTGTTCACTCCTGTCAGTTCTTTTCAAGTTGCTAGACATTTCGTGCAAGGCTAGGTTTCCTTCATGTTATGAAGAGATTTGGGGAAGTGTAATTGCTTCATAGTTGGACAGAAAAGTGCCTGAGCCATGTTCCTATCTCTCAGCTTGTGGATGACCATGTGGGTTAGTGGCACTTGGAGAGAGTGATTTGATTTATTTATTCATTACTTGTACTTGATTATTGTACCTTGTTATTATTTGAGATGACTTATGGCAAGAGAGCCTAAGATGGATATTGTATATTATTTTATTGTGTGAACCTAGATATAGTACATGTTTTTGAAAGATGTAATGTCATTATTGTTGATATATATATATATATAAGATTTATCCTTTTATTTGGGTTTATGTAAATAAGTGGATTATTTACTTTAGTAACTTGTTGTTATGGAATGTGCACTTTACACAACCACTCAATGGAAGACACAACCCCGCCTTCCACAGAAGGGCTTTCAAAAGTATACAACACCACCTACATGGTGGAGATGACTTATAGTGAAAAGGAAGCATGCACACAAAGTATACAACCCCACCTGCATCACAGAGATGCCTTACAATGAAAAGGAAGCATACACAAACACACAACAAAGTATACAACCCCACCTACATCACGAAGATGCCTTACAGTGAAAAGGTAGTATACGCAACACGCTTTATCACAATATCTAAGATATCCAAGCATTTACCACAACATATGCCCCCACCTTAAAGTGGTTGCTCCCGCTTGCTAGTAGCAACCACATTTAAGGTAAGGTTGAAAACACGCGAGGGAACAAGAGATTTTGCAAATCCCATGCCCCAAAACTTGGCATGTGCTTACAATCATCGAATTGTTCATGTAAACACTTAAAAATGTCCTAAACGTGCGAACATCATTGTTACACATGACTCATCCCAATTTCAAATTCTACTATTAATTAAATAATTTTTAATTATTTAATTAATTCACTTTTCCCCTTATGCTTCTAATTAAATAAATTTTATTTATTTAATTACTTAAACTATTTTTCTTCTGATTTCTTCTATAATTAAATAATTAATTAATTATTTAATTATTCATGCTATTCCAATGTCCACTTTACCCTATTAATTTCAATAAATACATATTTATTTAAATTATAGGTCTTGCCCTAATTAAATAGGCTCTACTTATTTAATTAAATCCCATTACATTATCCCCTTCCTGGAATAAATTAAATAAACATACACAATTTAGTTAATTTAAAAATCACATTACACCTCACCATTTCTTCAAATAAAAAATTGTTTGTTGTCCTCTAATGACTGGGAAGTCTAATCAATCTACACCCTTCATCTTATCTAAAGTCAAACTTAAAATCACAGCCCTCCATTCAAACCCTACTCCTTTATAAAATCACTCTCTCAACCTCATTTCTCACTTCCCACTTGCATAATTTGAGCATCTTCTCTCAGATTTTTCCATAATCATACTCTTGAGCTTCTCATTGTATTTGCAGGTCTACAAATCTGAGAGCAAAGCACTGCAAAATATGGGAGAAACAATGGAGGATTGACTGTAATAGTCTAGGGTTTCATGCTTTATGTTTGCATTTGTTTGATCCTAGGTTATTTAGTACTCCATTGAGTTGTTAGGGCATGCATTATACTATTTGTAAGTTTTAAAATATTTTTCCCTGGCATCATTTGGTGAACCTGACGTGAATCATCCATACTTTCCATGAATTTGTGATTTTAGGGTTTGTAGGAACAATGCGACGCATTTCTAGGTTTGTGCAACACTTCCGCCGCTCTAAGTGATGCATGTGTACTACAGCCAAACACATTAGCTGGAGTCTGCAATGCTTCAGAGGGATTCTATGACGCATTCGACTCTATATTAGATAGAATCTCTTTATTTTCTCTATCTGGCCTTACCCATTTGGTTTTGTAGGGTTTCAATCATACTTTCTGATGCTTTATTGGCTTTGCTAACCCTCTGTTCAGTTGTTTATCTTGTTAGGGTTTCTCAAAGCATTAGGGTTTTTTGTTTCAAGGGTTTATCTAGGGTTTGTGTAAACTTGTTTGATCATTTGAGTATGCCCTATGAATGTCTGAAGGTTTCTCATCTTTCTGGCATTAGGGAAGCAATCTACAATCTTAAGGTTTTACATTCATCACTGAAGTACTATTTTCATCTATTGTTAGGGTTGTTTCTGTTGCTTTTGACTTGCAGACATAGAGTGACGCCTATGTAGGTTCATGCAATGCAATCGACATTCCCTACAACACAGTCACCATTCTATGCGACGCTTCTGAGACCCCGTGCGACGCATCCTATATATAGTAGACCGCTTTCAAGCCTCTATGTGATGTTGTTGCCATTCTCTATGACGCATTCAAGATATTCAGCACCGCATCAAATTGCTAAAAATAGGGAGTTTTTAGGGTTGCTTTCATTTTGGTTTCTCTATTTGCACAATAGGATTAGGGGTTTTATTCTGTTATTAATCTTTGGTCTACAGCTTTGTGGCATCCATTGGGGGAGAACCTTGGTTGAAATTATTAATCCATTGGTTGCAGGGTTTTCTTTCATTTCATATGTGTGTGTGGTTAGATTAGGAACACTTTAATTGGGGTTTAAAAAAAAAACTACAATCTATTTGCTTCCACATTCATTTGGCTTAAAAAGAACCACACTCATTTGGCTTAAAAAGAACTTGCATCTTTCACATTCATTGGAGTAAAAAGAACAACAAATTGCATCATTGTCATCTTTGTTTGGTGATTTTGTTTATGTTGTGAAGAAGTGTATGCTCTTCCCTCACACTCTAAGTGATCTTGGGAATCAAAAGCTCTTCTCAACATTCTCATAAATCACACCACACACTTAAATTTGTAAAGGTAAATGAACTTTGTCTAGTGTGGCCAAGTCAAATGTGTATGTTCTCTCCTCGCATCATCGTATGAACTTGGAGATCAAAAGCATTTTCACTTGTGCCGCTTTTGTTACCCTTTAAAGTGGGCCTACATTCAAGACACATCCACAAGGAGAACTCGTTGGTGACCCCAAGCAGTATTTCCCTAGGGTCGATGTATAAATAGATAAGATGAAAGCCAAGACTAAACTACCATTAGCCTTCACCATACAGTGTCAATCCAAAAGTGCAAACTACCCATATTTATGTGAGGTATTTGTTAGTACCACTAGTAGGATTGGTTAAAGCCTTAAGTGGCTTGTTGGACGCTCATGAGGTGGTAAGTCCCCGAGTTGTGACTAGAAGACAAATTAGTTAGAGGCCACCCCCTTTTGACCTTTGTTGGCATCTTGTTTAGTGCAAGGGCATACAGGGGTTTGCCCCCAAGATTACTCACCATAAGGCTCCCTTGAGATGAAGTGGGAATCCTTGGCTTAGCATAAGCTATACGTAGCTTTCCGGGGAAAGGGTGATCGGGTTATCCTTCCATTCCAGGAGGCCCTTATCCATCCTCTCTTGCCAAGACAAGAGAATGTAGACACCCATTCTAGGTGTGATGACATTTGATTCGATGGAGATTCCAAGTTGTGGGCTTGAACAAGCTACCATCAGCCATTGACCTTAGGGATAGAAATTGTCTTATGTGTGTGAACTATTTTCAAAATTGTAATTAAGACCCATGGAAATTTGGGGTTGGATAGCCCCCGAACATATACATATGCTCCCCAAGTCAAGAGTCATAGCCAAACTAAATGTTGAGTGTCTTCTATGTGCGAAGTGTTTTCTAATTTTTCCAACAAAACTATCAAACAAATGCAGAAACTAATTTTAGGCTCCCTTAGACAGTGAAACACATCCCTAGGGTTGTACAATGCATACGCTAAGAAATAGACCGTCATTGAAGCACCCTGTAATGCAATAACAAATAGTAGAATGCATCTGCAGCTCCCTGAAATGCCTCCACAGAATTGTGTGATGCCTCTAGAGACCTTTGTGATGCTTCTACAGACTTGTGTGATGCATCTGCTTCTAGTAAAAATATTTTAGTGGATCTTTTGAAATCTTCTCTCCCAATCAAATCTGACTGCAACTGTGTCAAAATATTTCAGACCTGCTAGTTCTGTTCATCCATGGCATAAACCAACTTCACCCCTTTAGGTTTAGTTTTTCAATTTCATCTCTTTAGGATCAATTCGCATACTCACCTCATCCTTTTAGGATTAGATTGCATACTCAACTTCATTCCCTTAGAATCAAATTACATTTTAAATATTATCCAAACCATTTAGCCAATCATTAGAACATTAGAATTCAACCCTTGACATCTAGAGAGGTTCCTAAAACATTAGTCTTCCTAAAGTTGAAACATAAGGAGAAACCATCAAAGCTTGACTACATCATAAGTACAAATTTTGATCAAGAGACCTTGATATCTTTTCCAAATCAATCATAATTCGAGCTTAATACTCACAAGTCTAGAATAAGTCCATCATTCAAAGTGAAGCCTCAACTCACAAGCTCACTTTAATCAATCACTTTTTCTACATTAACACTTCAAGGTCTTGATAAATACAACTAGTTCTTTGAAAGGGTCATTAGTAGATAATAGTACCCTCTTGGAGATAAACTTTTTGAAGGCTAATAATCATTCACCTCTACCATAGTCTTAGTCTCATTACCTTAGTTGTATTTCAATACCCCCATTAAGTCATCTCCATTTGCATAGGTGCATTTCCAACCTTAGTTACATATCTATAAATTTCCCCAAGAAAACACCAAACATATAGCATCTCCATCCTTAGGACAAATTCATTTTCCACAAAATAGTAGGTCTTATATGGTCAAGACACGGTTGCAAAAGAAAGGAACAGGAAAATCCTTAGATCATCTCACAAACACCATGAGATTTGGAACCGCATCCAACATGGGAAATCCCTTTGAGAACATCCTCTTACAAGAAGTAGACCAAGGAATCTCGCAACAAGAAATTGAAGAAGCTTCCCAAGACCCTAGGTTGTTGCAAATTTTAGATGAGATGACTGTAGCAAATCTGTAAAACTACCTCATGAGACTTTTGCAAAATGGTACCAAGCTTCCCCCAAGAGTCGACATTAACATGATTGTAGGATCATCACCAAACAATATCACACAAAGCCAAGGACAAACAACACCATCCACTAGCCACACTAATCCCACACAAGAACATGCCAACATTCCTATAGGGGAAACATTGCAAGATTCCACAATCTCCCATACACTTCCTCCATTTGACACCAACAATGCAAACACCACGTCACAACCACTAAATTTTGCAAACCCCTTCACTTTGATGAACATGAATCAAAACAAAAGAGAATGAAGGATACAGATAGTGACTTCGTGGGCACACACCCATGGGGTCCATGCCACATCAAATGCAAACTTGAACCTTGGGCCTCAAAACAATTTAGGCAATCCAAACATAGACCCCCTTGGTCAAAACAATAACACCATACCAAATGTGAACATGAATGTTGGGACCACACAAGGCCATGTTTTGAATCATCGATATGTAGACCCAAATCAGCAAAATAATACCATATCGAACACTTACACGAACATTGGTACCACTCAAAATCACACCTTGAATCACCAAAATATTCCCCAAAATCATCAACATGTCAATCAAAATGCATCACATCAAAACACCCATTCGAATCCCTTACAACAACAGGTGGACCTAAACACCCTCTTCCAAACAAACCCTAACAACTTCTAAAACCAAAACATCACAAGTGCTTCATCTCACTATCAATACATTAATCCAAATTCAACGTACATACCCAACAATCAAAACCTAAATGCATCTTCATCACACGCTCCCCTCAACACATATACCAACCCACTTGTTACAAATTTGGCATCCCAAAACATGTCAACATTAAACATGGGTAATCCATACTAAAATGCACCCGCAAATGCCATGGACACATCATTGACCTCGTTCGAAGCCTTGGCGCACAAAATTCAAACACTAGAGCAATGCTTCTCAAACATGAAAGTCTTTACCACAAAGAGGGCATATTCCATGGAAGACTTATGTCCTTATCCCTTTGACAAAAGCATTTACATGCCACCATTTCCACCAAACTACAATGTGCCTAACTTCAACAAGTATAGGGGAAAAGGGAGTCTTGTAGAGCATGTGTGAGAATTTCACACAGCATGTCTTGAGATTGCATATGAGCACACATATTTGATGAGATTATTCCTGAGGAGCCTCGCAGGCCAAGTGCTTGAGTGGTTCGCACACCTTCCCATGGAGATTAGGACATGGACTGAACTCACAGACAAATTCATATCTCACTTCTCTTATAACATTGAGACGGATGTGAATGTCTCCACCTTATTCCATACTAGACAAGAAGATGGGGAAACTTTCATTTCCTTCTTCCAAAGGTAGAGGAGCCTAGCTAGCAAATGCCCATGTCAAATTCCCAAAAACCAATTGGTACCAATTTTTGTGGAGAACTTAAACAAAGAACTCATGCACCAAATGCAAATCCATTGTTGCACCTCCTTTGGAGAAGTTGTTGAAAAGGGAACAACCATTGAGAAAGCCCTCATAGCTAAGGGTACAATCAAAATTTTCAACAAGAACCAAAACACTCAAAACCTGCCCTATGAAAAGAACAAGTTTTGGTCTTGAAATAAGAATGTCACCAATGATGGGGTCGTAGACATAAAAGCAATCAATAGGACTGGCCCTGTTCTCACACTCAAAGCACCCCTAGTGAAAAATAATCAACCGATCGTTCATCAACAACCCCAATAGAAACAACAAATGGCTAATGCAATTCAAAACAACCAATGAAGACCACCTCTAAGGAATAATAATCCTCGGCAAAAATTTACGCCCATAACAAAACCTATTGAGACAATCCTCAAGAAGTTGTTACAATCCAACCTCATCCAATTACCAGAGGTCAAGCCATATGGCCCCGCTTTTAAACCACCTTCATGGAACAACAACGAGTTTTGTGATTATCATAGAATTAAAGGTCACAAAATATCCAACTATTACAAGCTAAAGGACATCATACAAGACTTTATTGACTGGGGAGATATAGTTGTGGATAGTCCACAATGTTCCTCTAATAACAATCTCACCATCTTTCAAGACCCCTTACAAAATCATGGATAAGGAAAAGCCTCCACCTCGAGAACCAATCTGCATGACCATATCAATTACAGCAACTTCTCCTATGAATACACCGTTAATAGTATTTGTGCCTTCGATAATAATGTTTCCATGATCACCATCAAATCTTGTCTTGAGTGTGTCATCACCACTCGTAGGGCCAAGGTAACACTACAAGGCACACCATCTAATTCATCTGATCCACCCAATGCACAACCAAAGACCCAATATAATCTCTTGGACCACTTGAAAAAGACTCCAGTGCAAATATCTGTTTTTGAATTGCTTCGCCTATCCCTAGAGCACAAGGCCATTCTGGACAAGGCTTTATTGGAATCTTTCATTCCCATAGACCTAAATTTTAATAAATTCCAAGCCATGGTGGGACATTTATCCACCTCCAACCATGTCACTTTCACTAAACATGATGTATCCTCACACCGACCTAATCACACTGATCTGCTACACCTCGAGGTCTTCATTAACAAGCACAAGATTAGATGAGTCTTGGTAGATGATGGAACCGGATTGAATATATGTCCTTTAAAGTTAGTGATGATATTGGGTTACTCAAAAGCATGTGTGGACCCCACCAAGAGAATTATCATCAAAGCTTATGACAATGTTGAACATTCCTCCAAGGGAGTGATCTCACTTCCCGTAAGAGTTGGGCCCGCCACTCTCAATACTGCATTTCACGTCTTAGATGTTGAACTCCCCTACAATCTCATCCTTGACTGACCATGGATCCATGCCATGAAGGTCATGCCATCCGCCTACCACCAATGCATTAAATTCCCTTACAATGGCACAAAAATTACTATACCCGATGATACCAACGCCTTCCAATATTGCAGCCACCTAAGAGAAGTTCCACAACATTAGGTACCTATAAATAGGGGAATTTAACCCTCCACCTCATCTTGATATGTCGACCCATCCACATTATCAAAATCCACCACCCCATTCACCCCGCCACAAAACCCTTAAGTTCAGGTCCAAGACAAAGGATGTGGGGAATATAAGATAGAAAGGTCATACTGCATCGGCAAACTCCCAACATCACCAAGGTCTCATGACAAACCTGACCCAATCAAACCTAAGGAGACAATCACTGCCGCCCCCACCACCTTCATAAATGGGGAGAACTAAGCAAAGAGGATGTAGACAATGATGTCTCTAAATGGCTCTACAAGGAAGAAGAAGAGGTCAAGCATGTACAATTGCCCATGGAACAATATGGAAAAGGCTATGAGTTTTTAAAACAACAAGGATATGATTGGCATAGTGGAATTGAGCCTAACAAAAATGGGAGAACAAAACCCATTCAACCAACCATGCGACCTCGCAATAAGGGGCTAGGGTATACATCACAAAGAGAGAGCACTCCTAGTACTAATTTACTTTTGGGTGGGGATGCAAGTACTTCCAAGGACGTCGAGACATCAAGGGACCCTCCTGAACCTGAGCCTAAATCTTCCACACCTAACCTACCTAACGATGCCGCATGGATCAGCATCTTTTGGGATCTTGACAATACTTCCATTTGCACCCTCGCTCCCATAACCATAAGCTACCTAAACACCTATGATGGCTTTCCCCTAGTCATCCCAAGCTCATAGACTGGGATCAACAAACTCCACCTAGCTTGGATTTATTCAAGAACGACAAAGCCATTGTCAAGTTCATGGGACTTCGTGAAGGTATACCTCTAGGGGATCATAAAGTTGGCTACATCATGAATCTCAACAACTCTACTTACTTTGGAGAATCTACTCCACCCTCTAGTCGCAAAAGTGAAAACAAAAAAGAAAAAAGGTCTCTAGGTGAAAAATGAAAGGCGCCTATTAACCATGAAAAAGTAAAAATAAAGGACATATCCAAGGGTGAAAACCTCTCTGAGGTGTCCAAGGATGGAGGGTTGGAAGTGTTTCCTATCACATAGGAGAGATCACCACTACTAGTGGAGAAAACTGTTGAAACCAACCTCGGCATAGAAGAGGAGCCCAAGATTATTCATTTTGCTAAGTCATTAACAGAACAAAAGAAGCCTGAATTCCAAGATTTCTTCTCGGCAAGGCAAGTCAATTTTTCTTGGTAATATGCCGATATGCTTGGGCTTGATCTAGAGTTTGTCTTATATCACTTGTCACTGCTTCCAAAAGCCAAATTGGTGAAGCAGAAATTAAGAAAAATGCATCCACAAATCACACTCTTGGTAAAGGTGGAATTGAAAAAGCTACTCGATTGGGGTTTCATCAGACCAATAGACTATCCAGAGTGGGTATCTAACCCTGTACTAGTCACAAAACCCAATGGCTAGATCAGAATCTGTGAAGACTTCAGGGATTTAAACAAGGCATGTCCAAATAATGATTTTCCATAGCCAAACATAGACATTATAGTCAACCTTGCTGTTGGGTTTGAAATGCTCTCATTGATGGATGTTTCTTAGGATATAATCAAATAAGGATAGCACTAGAAGATGAACATAAAATGGCTTTCACATGTCCATGGGGCACATACTATTGGATTGTCATGCCCTTTGGCCTCAAAAATGCTAGAGCTACATACCAAAGAGCAATGACGATAACTTTTCATGACTATATGCACACATGTATGGAAGATTATGTTGATGACTTATTGGCCAATCAGTCACAAGAAACACTCATCTGGATGTGTTGGATAACATCTTCAAATGGTTGGAAGAGTACAAAGTTAGATTATATCCTAATAAATGCATGTTTGGAGTTACATCAGGAAAACTACTGGGCTATATTGTTTCACACCGAGGCATAGAAGTTGATCCCACCAAAGTGAAAGCCATCATGCACATGCCTCCACCAACAAGTCTCAAACAACTATGCATTCTACAAGGGAAATTACAATCAATCAGGAGGTTCATCACGCAACTTGCTAACAAATGCCACCTGTTCCAACACTTACTCTTTAAAGAGGTACCCTTCATATGGACTAAACATTGCCAGGAAGCCTTTTAGAAGATAAAAGATTATTTGTTGTCACTACCAGTTCTCATGCCTCCAATACTAGGAAAGCCCCTTTTATTGTAAATATCAACGTCTTCAGCATTGGGGGCACTTTTAGCACAAATAGATGAAGAAGGCAAAGAACGGGAAATCTATTACATCAGTGGGACATTAGTGGGATACGAGCTAAACTATAGTCCTATTGAGTGTGCTTGCCTTGCCATAGTTTTTGCCACCCAAAAGCTGTGACATTATATGTTGAATCATCAGAAAAAGATAATTGCAAAGATTAACCCACTGAAGTACTTACTCAACAAGGCAGCCCTGATAGGACGATTGGCCAAATGGGTTAGGTATTGAGTGAATTTGATATAGAATATGTCGAATGAAAAGAAATAAAAGGACAAGTGATAGCAGACCAGTTGATAGAATTACCTACAATAGCAAAATCTCCATTCTCTACCATCACTCTATCTGGTCTTCTACTTTCTGCAAATCCCACGTAATCCACACCGTAATCCATGTCATAATCCATAATACCCACATTGTCCTTTTCTTGGCTTGGAAATAAGTTGACATTTTGCATCTTCCTGCTTTTCCCGAAGCACTTTATCATTATCCTATCCCATCCCATCGTGGTCATAACTTTGTCCCATACCTGACTGGGGCCAATTCCTGATCCTAAAAATTAGTATTAGAGGACACCTTTCGCATATTCCAAAAATCAAAAAAATAATCAAAATATTCCAAAAATCACCAAAAACATTTAAATATTTTCCCAAAAACATCCAAATATCTTCAAAATCCAAAAACATCGAAAAACATAAAAAATCCAAAAAAAATCACATGAGCAAACAAAATCCCCAGCAATAAACTGTGTCAAAACCACCTTGTCGAACTAAGTCACCTCTGAGCTTTCACGTAGGCAAGGCCATCTCTGATGAGCCCCCAAGGTAGTCCACACTTAGGTCTTAGGTCACACAGAGTCCACCCAGTCAAACTACGTTGTCTCTGTGCTGTCATGTAGGCAAGGTTGTTTCTAATGAGCCCCCGAGACATTAGGTCAATCCCTTAGGGCTCGTTGAGTCAACTATCATAATAAGTCATCCCTTAATTAGATGGACACTTTGATCAAACTAAAGCAATCAGTCTTTCACAAGGAAAACAACCTCGCGCATCAACAAGATAGCTCATCAAAACAACCAAACAATCATTCGTCATCACTCACATGGTGATAATCGAACATCACCATGAACAATCTTCATCAACAACTGCATGGAGCATAGTCAAAACTAGGATTTACACCTTAGACAACATGTTTCATCCTTCAGACATCCTAAATCATCACATACCAAGCATTTTTCACAACTTGTGGCATTCTCGAAACCAGACCATATGTCTTTACGGGAAATCACAATTCTATCACTTGCCTTAGACAGGTAGGGGCATTGCCAAAACCAGACTAGGCGTCTTATATGACATACCTCCCATCTTGAAACTAGGCATCATTCAACCTATCATAACCAGTCAAAATGAACACATGCACACAATAAACAACCTACATGGCTGTTAACTCTAGGTCTTATCTGTCTTATTTGCTTTGCAGTCTTGTTCTTATGCTTCTCAAGGCAGTCCCTAAGTGATGAAGAGAAGTGAGGATAGAGCGGGACCTTTTCTTTGATTTCTATTTGTAGTTTGTCTTGGCAAGATGACTGGAGCAACTAGTTTTCTTGCATGTGATCAAGATTCCATTGGGTGTGAATCAAACACATCCTATGCATATGAAGGAACACACGCTCCCTTGCATCAGGATTTGCATACCCCACAGTTATTTCATCACATGTTTTGACAAGATACCATAGTTACTTAGTCTGAGTTAGGCACTCGTGGTCTGTCGTATGCCTGTTTCACAAGGGACCACACTTTATGCCTTGGCCTTTGATAAGCCATGGTGTTTGTCATCCTTTGACATAATAAGCTCTATCATGATAAGCAGCAACTGCAAGAAAGAAGCTAAAAAATCTATCAAGGCAAAATCTAGATCCATCCTTCTAACCAATCTTCATCCATCACGCATTTCTCATCTCCATTTCTTCTGATCATCTTTTGTCCTACTGTGACACACCAAAAAGTGCATTAGATCTTGTAAGCCTATATGCATACACAACATACCTAAATAGCTATGAACAACATACCTGATCCACACATACTGATCTTTTACTGCTGAGGCATACCATCCCAAACATTGTTACTTACTTTGTATAATGTATACTATTTATACTTAGTTACTTCTGCTTCCAGAGTAAAGTCTCTTTGACATACCGATCGAGTCTCTTTCCTTTGTTGCTATCAATGACAACATTCAATCAACAGGACAGTGTCTCTTGCCAACAATATCCCCCTTTGGCATTGATGGCAACACTTAGTAAAAGATGTGCATCTACTCCCCCTTACTCTATGTTTCTTCTCCCCCTAAGATGTTTGCCCATTTTTCACTGATCTTCTTCTGCCCCTTTGACATCAATGGCAAAGGTGTATGTACAAGAGTCAAAATTGGACCAAAACTACAAAGAAAAACTTCATACTCTACCACATATACATACTTCAACCTAGTTAGTTGCCAGTGTAAGAAGATCCTTGTACACAATCTTTAATTGTGTAATCTCTTCATCCCGTCTAATCTTAGCTATTTCCAAACTTTGAATGTGACTGTTTATTATAAAGACTAATTCTTCTGCCTTATGCACATCATAATTTGTGTCAATTTGTGAAGCTACTTGTGCTTTTGTTGCAATACTGATCATTGAGTCTAACTTAGGACTAACGAGTCCTCTGAACTGACACGTTTTACTTTTCACCTGATCCCTCTTATTTACAATATCACTTAACTCATTATGAATATTAATTACTTGTATTTCTTTGTTGCTTACCGATTCATCTGTCGGACCAAATGTTTTGGAAATATTTATCAGTTGTAGTTTTTGATCCTTTATCTTTTCTTCTAGCTCTCTTGTGGCTACCAGCCAAGATAGGCAAAATTTGTATAGGTCACTTGCTTTTTTGATGGCACTATGTATGCTTTTCATTTTATTGTCTAATAGAGCTTTGTCATTCACTATCATAGTATTCAACTCATTTAACCTTTTCTCATCAAATTCTTGTCTCACTTTTGTCTCAACAGATTTCTCAAAAGATTCAAAATGCTCACTTATAGATTTTATGAGTCCTTTAAGTTGACTTATAGAAGAGAAAGAGGTGTCTTTCTGATATGGCGGCATCAACTTCTCCAAAATGCTGGATTCCTCACCAATTAGTTCACTGTCCTGTATGTGAGACTTCAAAATTTCTTCTTGTGCATTTGCCTGTACAATTGATACTAGTTTGAATTTCTATACAGGGTACATCGAGACCAGCTTTATTGGTCCTTGCAAAAATTCAGGTTCATCTAGGGTTTGTTTCTCTTTCTTCATAAATTCCTTAATTGACTCCACAATGTCTCTTGCTATACTAGAGACATCTTTTTCTTGGTTTAGTTCCCAAGGATCTAAGTCCATAGCTTCATTTGCACTATCCTTTTGTTCTGGTGCAGGAATTTCCTTATCCTGCTTCTCTTCTTGATCATCAACCTTATCTGTCTTCTCAGTCTTCTCCAAACCTGTCTTGTCACCTGTTTGATGTTTCGAAGGGAGATTAGTTTTAATAGCTATAGTAGGTGCTTCCTTCTCTTTAGCCACTTTTTCATCTGACCCTTGGTTCAAATTTGCTTCCGGAAAAGATGTATCATCTCCAACATTTGTTTCATTATTGTCATAGATTGTTGGGAGATGAAGTTGTCTTAGCACTCTCAAGATGATTTCTTCAGTCTCCTTTACTACTTTCTCAATGTCATCTCCCATAAGAGTGTTCATTCTCCTTTTTGTTCTGAATTCATTATTAAGAGCTTTGGAGATCATGGTCTTTTCTTCTAGGGTAATCTCTAGACAACCTAACAAGTGTGTGCTCTCTGATTTTAGTATCCTTGGCCATGGCAGTTTCTTTCTTGGCATACATAATGTTGTTCAAGCTGTTAGGAAGATCACCAATGATTTCAATAATAGCCTTATTGTATATGTTCAGATATTTTACAATGGCATCTTCCAAAATCCTTTTATCTGCATCATTGTAATCATCATAGAATTGGGCTATTGGTTTCAGATTTCCATCCACTATGACAACCTTGAGAACATCCCCTAGACTTAATGTAGCTTCATTTGGCTGAGATACATTTTGTCTTGCCCTTTTCTTTGTTGTGTCTTTTCCAGAGGTTGTCCCTTTACTACTACTAGAGACATTGGGAACATTAGTTTTCATTCTTTTTACTTCTTCATATGTTTATGTCTCTTCCTCATCAACTGCAATGCTTACATGCATTCTTTTAGCCTTTGTTTTTGCAAAGTGATTAATCTTTAACGAATCCAAGCCTTTGAACTCCTTGAAATCTTCACTTAATCGTCATAAATGTGGTCTTTCAAAAAGCTATCAAACACTTCTCAATCAGCCACAGTTAATCCAAATTGCTCCACATTAGATCTTTGTCTATCAGAATTTCTTTCAGAGACTTTGTCGTAGAGTTCTTTACAACATACCTTAGTGCCAGATTTCAGCACTAACTTTCTGGCTGGGGGCTTTAGATTTTCAACACAACTCCCCCTGAGCCAGAGCTCCCAATTTACTTCCCGAAGCAAGTATCTGCACCAGATACTGGTGCGGATCCATCCTTGACTTCAATTACTTCTTTCTTGATCTAGATCTTGTCCATTTCTTTCTCAATTTCAACAAGATCATTTTTTATTTTCCCTTATCATTCCTCTGCTCTGTTTTCCTTTTCTTCAGCATAGTAGTTTGTTTTGACATTCTTGCTTCTGCAAAATCTTGCAACATGTCCAAATTTGTTGCAATTGTAGCACACAATGTTTCCCTATCCTTGATTCCTTCCTCTGAATGAATTTATCCTTGATCTGCATTTATTAACCATGTGTCCAAATCTATTGCAAGAAAAACATCTTCCATTGAATGATTGAGTATCCCTTGAATTGTGAAAGCCATTTCTTACCAGACTTCTGCATTCATTTGATTTATGACCAATTTTCTTGCAATTGAAACATTGACCAGAGAATGATGGAACATTCTGATTTATTCTACTCCTACACTGAGTAGCTTTATGGACAAACTTTTTGCAATTAAAATAATGACCATTGAAAGATGGGTACCTTTGAGCATTTGGCTGTCTGACCGGAGGTCTTCTAGGTCTTCTTCTTTGATTCCTAAATTGGTTCCCTTTGTTTTACTTCAATTGAAGGTTTCCTTGACCTAATTTTGAACTTTCTCCTTTCTCAAATCCTAAGCCTTGCTTATCATCTGAACTCTTTTGACTAGCAATCATCTCATCAAGTTTTGTAGAAATTATCTTGAACTTTTCTTCATAGCTCTTAGCTTTTTCCAAGTCTATTTTAAGAATCACAACTTCTTCTTCCAATTTGACACATTCTTCTATCTTGCTATTTACCATCATATTTAGATCTTCTTCTGCTTTACCTCTTTTAATAACTTCCACTTTCAAATCATCTAGTTCTCATTTACTGATATCAATTATTCACTAACATCTCTGTATTTTTCTTTGAGTTTCTTGACTTGTTCTTTCAGCTTTAAAATGCACTCATTAGCTTCTTGAATGTTATCCTTTAGATCCCTAATTTCTTCTTCAGACTTTTCAAGATCAGCAAGAGCTACTTCCAATTCAACATTGTTTGAGAAGTTTCCAAATCTCCTGGCTGCCATGAATGAATTCTCCTAAATCTTCCTCAAGCTGTTAGGCTTCTTCCAAGGAACCTTTCTCTGATACCAATTGTTGAATACAAGGAATACTAAGAGGGGGGGTGAATTAGTATTCCACAAATCCACTTCTTAACTTGTTTATTAATCCAATTTCTAAACTCAATAACATGAAAGTAGAATAAGCATAAGAACAACAACCATAAAGACATAACACATGAACACTAGGATTTTTACATGGAAAACCCAAAGAGGGAAAAACCATGGTGAGTGTTATCTCACAATATATTATGATAGCTCAATACTGAATTACAAGAAGGCTTGTTGTCTTAAGGCTCACTACCCTATGAAGAAGTGCTCACTGCACAAAGGCTCATTGCCAAGAGAAAAGAAGAAAGAAGAAGGATTGGCTCACTACCAGAAGATGAACTATTGTTGATGCATCTACCACATGCTAGATCATAGTTCCATTAAAGGATCAATATACAGATTCAAAGGTCTTCATTTGTTTTGTCCTACTTCTCAACTTGACTACATATACTCAATTTTCTGCCATTGTTCAACTTTTTCTGCTCTACACTCTGCTCATAATCCTACACTCTTCAAATTTGCACACTCCAGATCACACAACCTCACCCCAACAATGAATTCCATCGAGTATATATATTCACCACAAGATTTAACTCATAATCAGGTCGGCAAGCAAAACATAAGTCGTGTACACAAATACTACATCTTGTCGACTTGAACTTGTGTACAATTTGCAATGTGGACCAAGCCAAAGATATAATGATCTACCTATAGCTTGGAACAAATCATACAACCACTTAGATTTGTTCCTTAAACAATATATCTTCTCCGCATATGAATTTTTCATCCTTGTCGGCCTATCTCTTAAGAGCACACTTAACCAATTCAACTGTCACTTCACAACTTTCACTGCAAATCATGTACGACTCTAAGAATCACATCCAACACTCATCTT
The DNA here is from genome assembly GCA_027924645.1 of Cunninghamia lanceolata. NCBI lineage: Eukaryota > Viridiplantae > Streptophyta > Pinopsida > Cupressales > Cupressaceae > Cunninghamia > Cunninghamia lanceolata. The sequence continues at coordinate 228,265 of BSBN01000128.1, forward strand.
TGACCTCTTAACATATCTTCAGAACTGCAAGACAAAGTATGCAACTACATAGGAATGCGGACCCTTTTCTCTAACATTGTGCATTGTTCCTGACTTAACTGTGTTCACCCAAACTTAAGTATTTTACCATGTGACTTCTGGAGGAAGTCAAGACTTGAGCATTGGAACAAATCATCACTAAATAGCTATGAAAAACATACCTGATCTACATTTATTGATCTTTTACTATGGAGGTATACCATCCCAAACCATGTTACTCTGTATAATGTATACTATTTATACTTAGTTATTTCTGTTTCCGGAGTAAAGTCTCTTTGTCATAATGGTGGAGTCTCTTTCCTTTGTTGCCATAAATGACGACATTTAATCAATAGGACAGTGTCTCTTGCCAACAAGTCCATCATATACATCCCATCACAAGCATAATACCATAACTATCATAAATATCATCATCATATTAGATCATCAATATTGTATTATAACACATAAAATCATAATCGGCATATATTCTACATCTATCATAAAACATTTAATACATACATATCTACATCCATGTAGTATGCATATAAGCATCACATAAAAATAAAGTACCATCGCATAAACATATAACATCATCTCAACATATGCATCCATGAGTTACATCATGCATCACATCATAAACATCATCACATGCAGGGCATAATAAATAGGAATGCATCATCTCATCATGAATCATAAATCATGAAACATAAGCATGGAACCATAACATAAAAAGATCATATCACATACATCCATCACATCACATGCATATAGAAATAAAGAGATCATCATCATAGTAAACTATTGCATATATATATTTGTGTGTGTGTCATCAAAATGTGTCACAGTACAATCTGAATCCATTTGTCAAAATGGAGCTCGTAGGCTCAATAAAAAACTAGAGCACGCAGGCTAGACCAAAAATATACATCATGTATATTAAATTGGCCTAGCTAATGCTATCATGGCATCTAGATCTTGCTAGCCCTGAAGGAGGACCCCTATGCTCTAACCCTGCTCTAGAACCAAATGGCCTCTCATATTGTGAAGCCCTCCTCTGAGAGTGAGAAACCCCCACACTGCTATGTGACCTCCGAGAGTGAGACCTATTGGAACTCCTACTCTGGAATCTCGGTGCCCTCTAATCCACTGGCACCAACCCCTCATATAGGCCTTTGTAATACTGTGCCTCATGTGTTGCCCAGTACAAAGCTTGTACAAACTCCACAGCTGGCCCACCAACATTAGTCATGAAATCTATACTCCACTACTCATCCCTCTGGGCTCAAATGACAGCCATGTCCCTCTCCCCAGTCCTCTGAGCTACCTAGCCCTCCATATCCTAAATACGCAGCCGCATCCCCTGCATCTGAGTCCGAAGAGCCTCTATCTGTACTTCCCAATTTGTAGCATCCTCTGCCTCCTCATCATCACCAATCTCCTCAATAGGCACCTCCTGTAGCACCTCCTCCCTGATCTAATCCTCCTCCTCATTGGCCTCCTCCTCGTCCTCGCCCTGTTGGGAATTAATGTGTCTCAACCTTGGTAATTCTCTACATTTGTAATGTTTGTATTTATTATTCAATTGCCTATGTTGTAAATAATTGGAAATTCCACTTTGTCATATTATGAGATGTGGCACGGTGATGTGTCAATCCTACATGGATTATGACAACTTGTTATTTTGTCCTCACATGAGGAGATAGGCACCCCACTTAGTGGTAGGAATATTTTGCCATGTGTCGGCATCTTCTATGTTGTGTAAGGAATGTTTGACCAAAACAATTATGACAGATTCCTATGACGAATCTATGACATGTAAGAGTCAAGGATAGAAGGTTGTAAGATAGGTAATGACATGTGTCATGTAGTATCTTTGAATGAGGCATATTTGGGCACCCCAAGGTGGAATATGATGTGTTGTAAGAGAATATACTATTTATAGCATGCGTATGACAGATTCTCTTACAGCTGTAAGTTGCAACCGCTATGACAGATTCTATGATGGTCGTAAGTGTTGTAAGAGAATCTATCATAGCCCATTTTGGAAATAGGCAACCTCTTTGGGATGGGAGCTATGGACAAGTGTCAGACACATTCTACAATGTTGACCAAGTGTCCCTAGGCGTGGGTTTTGGTCCAAGATGCCATATTGAATGCCCATTCCAAGATAGGTCCAATATTGCCTTGTATTTTCTTTATATACAAGTGCTTGGAGATGGAGTTTGTATCACAGGTTTACAGGTACTGTTATGCTACCAGATTGACTCTAGACATGAGTGTTGAAGACCATTGAAGCTTGCATTGCAAGTGTACTGTAAACATTCTTTCAGATTTGTTAATACATTGTGTAGGTTTCTGAGTGTGGAGTTTTTCACCTGATAAGGGTTTTCCCCACCGTAAATCTTTGTCTCTCTTCTTCTGTCTACTTTATGGTTCTTGTGTTTTGCTACAATATCTCATGTTAATGGTTTAACATTGCTGTAATAGTTAGGATAATCTTGAATTTGCATAGCCCTCTCCTCAATAGATTAGTGTAGGAAGCGTTTTCTGCACACCTAGCTTCCTTTCAGTTGGTATTAGAGCTTGATCACCATTGGTCCTAGTTGTTGGGTAGGGGTTTTTTGAGCTAATCTTAGGTTGAGTGGGAGTCTGTGTAGAGTATTCTATATCTTATTGCAGCAAGGAGATGGTAGGCACATCAGGAAGGTTTGAAGTAGAGAAGTTAAATGGTAGTAATTTCAAGCTATGGAAGCTTAAAATGGAAGACATGTTAGTTGACTGAGACCTTTGGGAAAGTGTGAATGGAACTAAACTAGCTACAATGACTCAAGATGAGTTGGATCTCAAGGATCAGAAGGCTAAGGGTCTCATAAGACTTAGTCTTGCCGATTCTATGTTGTTAAATGTCCATGAGGAGACTACTGCAAAACTCCTTTGGAAGAAGTTGGGGGATGTGTATCAAGCCAAATCCCTAGTCAATAAACTTTTCCTAAGAAAGAAGTTATATTCTCTTCGAATGGAGGATGGAGGATCCATGGCTGAGCATATGAATTCCTTTAATATGTTGGTTTCACAATTAACATCTATTGGTGTAAAAATGGAGGAGGATTGGTGTATGACCCTGCTTGGTTCTCTACCAGACTCATGGGATCATCTTGTCATGGCAATCAGAAGCACCACATCCACATTCAAAATGGAAGAAGTGGTTTCTTCGCTGTTGTCTAAAGAGATGTGGAGAAAGTCTTCTAAGGTAGCCAAAGAAGCCCTTGCAGTTCATGGAAGACCCAAGGAGAAAGGGAAGAAGGACAAGAAAGCCGAGAAGGGTAGATCCAAATCCCGTGGGAGATCCAAATCTCCTGGAAAGTCCAAGGCTCTTTGTTGGAATTGTGGCAAGACCGAGCATTTCTGAAAAGAATGCAAAGAGGAGAAGAAGAAAAAGAAGAAAGCTCCTGATTTAGATTCTGACAAATCACAAGATGATGGTGATGCTTTCATTGCAGCCCTGGCAACCCATGCATTTGATGATGTGTGGCTAATCGACTCTGGTGCATCATTCAGCATGACCTCGCATCGAGACTGGTTCACTAAGTATGAGGACTTTGATGGTGGAAAGGTGTATCTGGGTGACGACTCTCATCTGAGGATCGTTGGTCTTGCAAGAGTCTCTATCTGATTCCCTGATGGTTGAGTGAAGGGGATCTCTGGGGTTATGCACATCCCAAGCTTAGCACAGAACCTGCTTTCTGTAAGTAGTTTGAATGATGCAGGTGTGTAGGTTGTCTTTTCAAAAGAAGGATCTATGGTGCTTGCTAAGGGTACTCGGAGAGGTACTCTGTTTCAGCTAGAAGCATGCATTGCACAATGCAATAGTTCTTCTGACTCAAGGAAGAGGGCAGCAGTCACTTCATCCCCACCATCTAAATGAGCAGTGAAGAAATCTGTTGTTTCTAGTCTGATGGTTGTAATCGTGCATTAGAAGTAAACTTCCTACAGAAAAGACAATGTTATGGCATAAGAGATTTGGCCACATTGGTGAGAAGAGTCTGCGTACCCTGAAAAATAAGAACCTCATTGAGGGGTTAGATGATTGTAATCTTGAGTTCAACTTTTGTGAACATTGCATTTATGGAAAACAAAATCGTGTTCAGTTTTACTCGAGTTCTCATAAGTCTTCTGGTGTGTTGGACCTTATTCATTCTGATGTGTTTGGTCCTATTAATGTTCCTTCGTTATCAAAATCTATATACTTTGTATCTTTTATAGATGATTATAGTAGAAGGACATGGATTTATTTTCTCAGAGGCAAATCTGAAGTCTATAGCAAGTTTAAGGAGTTTAAAGCTTTTGCTGAAAATTAGACTGGTAAAAAGATTAATGTTTGATAACTAACAACGGTGGTGAGTTCTGTTCTATAGAATTCAATAAGTATTTCAAGGAACTTGGGATTGAAAGACATAAGACAACTCTATACACATCACAACAAAATGGAGTTGCAGAGAGGATGAATAGGACACTGATGGAGAAGGCTAGGAGTATGCTTAGTGGAGCTGGTCTAGAACAAAAGTTTTGGGCTGAAGCTGTTGCCACTGCTTGCTATCTGGTAAATAGATCTCCTACATCAGCTCTTGTTGGAAAGACACCCATGGAGGTGTGGTCTGGTAGAAAGCCTTTAGTAAGGCATCTTTGTGTTTTTGGTTGTGAGGCATATGCACATGTGCCTAGGGAGAAGCGGTCAAAGTTGGAGAACAAAGCTGTTAAGTGTATCTTCATCGGCTATGGTGTTGGTGTGAAAGGATACAAGCTTTGGGACCCCGTGGCTGAAAAAGTGTTGTATAGCAGAAGTGTCATCTTCAAAGAGCTTACACCTTCTTCCACTATTTTGCAGCCAAAAGAAAAAGAAAAGAAAGAGGATGTTGTTCAGTTTCCTCTCACCCCTGAGAAGACTGAATAGAAAGACAATGTTGGACCTGATGATGAGGAGAGCTCTAGCAGCTCTGAAAGCTCAAAGGAAGAAGTTGAACCTCAACCTCAGCTCTTGAGAGGTCTACATGGATAAGAAAGTAACCTGAAAGGTTTGGTTTTACATTGCTCGATTCTAGTTGTGCTTATGCTTTAATCACTAACAGTGATGGACCTAGAACTGTATCAGATGCTTTGGATATGAAGGATGCAGGTTCCTGGAAGGAGGCCATGGAGGAAGAAATGGCTTCTTTGGAAAAGAATCAAACTTGGGACTTGGTGCCTTTGCCTCCTGGATGGAAACCTGTTGGATGCAAATGGGTGTTCAAGAAGAAGATTGGTGCAGATGGCAGTATTGAGAAGTATAACGCTAGATTGGTTGCGAAGGCGTATTCACAAGTGGAGGGTATAGATTATGATGAGATCTTCTCTCCTATTACAAAGCTGACATCCATTCGAGTCATGTTGTCACTCGCAGAAGCTTATGACTTGGAGGTAGAACAGATGGATGTGAAGACAGCTTTCCTTCATGGCAACTTTGAGGAAGAGATCTACATGTCATAGCCAGAGCATTACATGGTGAAAGGTAAAGAAAATTTGGTTTGCAAACTTAAGAAGTCTTTGTATGGTTTGAAACAATCCCCTAGGAGATGGTACTTCAAGTTTGATGCCTTTGTGTTGTCAATTGGATTTGTGAGAGTGAAATCAAATTACTGTGTGTATTATAAATTTGATGGTGATCGTATTCTCATTGTTGCACTATATGTTGATGATATGTTGCTCATTAGGAAGGGTAAAAATATGATTTCTAATTTTAAGTCTCAGTTGTTAGCTCAGTTTGAAATGAAAGATTTAGGGACAGCCAGGTACATTCTAGGAATGGAAATCAGATGAGACAGAACCAACAAAAAACTTTGGTTAAGCCAGAGTAAGTATGTGAAGTCTGTGTTGGACAGATTTAGCATGGCAGATTGTAGACCATTGTGTGTTCCTGTTTCTTTGGGGACAAAGTTGTCTATTGAAGATTGTCCAAAATCTCCTAGTGAGGTGGAGGACATGAGTAGAGTACCTTATGCTAGTGTTGTTGGCATTTTGATGTATGCTATGGTCTGCACAAGCCCAGACATTGCCCAAGCAGTGGGAGTCCTTAGTCAATTTATGGCTAATCCTGGACAGGTTCATTGGGATGCAGTTAAGCGAGTGTTCAGATATTTGAGGGCTACTTCTGAGTACTCCATTTGCTATCATGGTAATGTTTCAGGACCTTCGCATTCTGTTGATATTCGTGGATTTGTGGATTCAGATTGGGCAAGTGACATTGACAGTAGGAGATCCACCAGTGCTTATGTTTTTACACTGTTTGGTGGTGCTATTAGTTGGATGAGTAAGCAACAACCTGTTGTTGCTTTGTCCACGACAGAAGCTAAGTATATGGCAGCAACTCATGCTTGTAAGGAAGCCATTTTGATTAAGAGATTGTGTTCTGATATTGGTGTTGATGCAGGACAGATCACAATCAGTTGTGACAGTCAGAGTGCAATTTGCCTTGCAAAGAATCCAACTTTCCATGCTAGAACCAAGCACATTGATGTTCAGTTTCACTTCGTGAGGGACATGGTTGAGGATGGAAAGGTAAATTTGGAGAAGGTAGATATTTTGAAAAATGTTACAGATGCATTGACAAAACCAGTGGGCACAGAGAAGTTTAGATGGTGTTTGGAGTCTATGGGCCTCTCAGCCTATAGCAATTAAATCCTGTTTTCTATTGGCTCTTACAACATGTTCGACAAGTGGGAGAATGTTGGGAATTAAGGTGTCTCAACCTTGGTAATTCTCTGCATTTGTAATCTTTATATTTATTATTCAATTGCCTATGTTGTAAATAATTGGAAATTTCACTTTGTCATATTGTGGGATGTGGCACGGTGATGTGTCAATCCTACATGGATTATGACAACTTGTTATTTTGTCCTCACGTGAGGAGATAGGCATCCCACTTAGTGGTAGGAATATTTTGCCATGTGTCAGCATCTTCTATGTTGTGTAAGGAATGTTTAACCGAAATAGTTATGACAGATTCCTATGACAAATATATGACATGTAAGAGTCGAGAATAGAAGGTTGTAAGACAGGTAATGACATGTGTCATGTAGCATCTTTGAATGAGGCATATTTGGGTGCCCCAAGGTGGAATATGATGTGTTGTAAGAGAATATGCTATTTATATCATGTGTATGATAGATTCTCTTATAGTTGTAAGTTGTAACCACTATGACAAATTCTATGACAGTCTAAGTGTCGTAAGAGCATCTGTCATAGCCCATTTTGGAAATAGGTGACCTCTTTGGGATGGGAGTTGTGGACAAGTGTCAGACACATTCTACAATGTTGACCAAGTGTCCCTAGGCATGGGTTTTGGTCCAAGATGCCATATTGGACGCCCATTCCAAGATATGTCCAATATTGCCTTGTATTTTCTTTATATACAGGTGCTTGGAGATGGAGTTTGTATCACAGGTTTACAAGTACTGTTATGCTGCCAGATTGACTCCATACATGAGTATCAAAGACCATTGAAGCTTGCATTGTAAGTGTATTGTAAACATTCTTTCAGATTTGTTAATACATTGTGTAGGTCTCTGAGTGTGGGGTTTTTCACTCGATAAGGGTTTTCCCCACCGTAAATCTTTGTCTCTCTTCTTCTGTCTACTTTCTAGTTCTTGTGTTTTTCTGCAATATCTCATGTTAATGGTTTAACATTGCTGTAATAGTTAGGATAAAGTTGAATTTGCATAGCCCTCTCCTCAATAGACTAGTGTAGGAAGCGTTTTCCGCACACCTAGCTTCCTTTCACCCCCATCTCTCTGCCGATGTCCTCTCCACCAACATCCTACATAGCCACATCCTCCTCCCTCTCCTCCATCTGCATATCCCCCACTGCAGTGGCAACCTGTCCAATAGCCCCCTCTCCCTCCTCCTAAATTGAAGCAAGTTGAGGGCCTCTCCCCTGTCCGTCCCGTCCTCTCCCTTGGCCTCCTAAATAGGTTTTAAAATGTTTTCAAAATTGTAATTAAGACACATGTGTCACACTGTCTTGCACATGTATCACACTATCTTTCACAAGCATCACACTTTCGTGCATGCGTCACTCTACTTTACACAGGCATCGCATCTTGCAGATGTGTGATGCCTAAATCGAAGGTGTCACACCCACTTGTGCAAGCATCACCAAAAATTGCATGTGCCATCCGAAATCGCATGCATCGCATTCTGCAGCGCATGCGTCAATCGTGATTGCGCATGCAGTGCAGAAAATTGCACCGCATGCATGCCCTATTTTTGGGACCCTAAATCTAGCAAAAAATGACAAAATTGAAAAGCTAAGGTTAGATACATACTATCGCACCTCTCCTGTGGAGTCGACCATAAGTCCTGACCCTCGTGATGCGATGCAAGTGAACTAGAATGAGTGACCTTCTCACAGGTGCTCCACAAGAAATCTCAAACTGACTACTTTCCACTCTCTAAAATGTTTATAACCTAAGTGCACAAATGAGCTCTATGGGCCCTTTTAAGGGCTATTTATAGAACTTTTTGACCTAAGTGGGCCCATTTTTTGCAAAATTGAACAACTTGAAGACCATTTGCATGCACCAGACATCTTTAAAGACCAATTTTTCACTCCAAGACTACCTTTTGGCATCCCATACACCTTTTTCAGAAAATTTTCCAAATTTTTTGAAAATTTTTCAGAAAACTTGAAAAATTTCTCGTGGAATAAGGCCATCATGCCTCATCTGGGGCACACTAGGGCATGTCTAGAGCATATTTTTTGAATTTTTCTTTGACACAATACCGTAATCGACATTGTATCAAAGAGGGGCAAAATGTAGACACTTAAAAATGTCCTGAACCTGCGAACATCATTTTCACACATGACTCATCCCAATTTCACATTCTACTATTAATTAAATAATTTTTAATTATTTAATTAATTCATTTTTCCCTTTATGCTTCTAATTTAATAAATTTCATTTATTTAATTACTTAAACTATTTTTCTTTTGATTTCTTCTATAGTTAAATAATTATTTAATTGTTCACTATTCCAATGTCCACTTTACCCTATTAATTTAAATAAATACATATTTATTTAAATTATAGGTATTTCCTTAATTAAATAGGTTCTACTTATTTAATTAAATCCCATTACATTATTCCCTTCCTCAAATAAATTAAATAAATGTACATAATTTATTTACTTTAAAAATCACTTTACACCTCACCATTTCTTCAAATAAAAAACTATCCTTTGTCCTCTAGTGACTGGGAACCCTAATCAATCTACAACCTTCGTCTTATCTAAAATCAAACTTGCAATCACAACCCTCCACTCAAACCCTACTTCTCTATAAAATCACTCTCTCAACCTCATTTCTCACTTCCCACTTGCATAATTTGAGCATCCTCTCTCTAATTTTGCCATAATCATACTCTTGAGCTTCTCATTGTATTTGCAAGTCTGCAAATATGAGAGCAAAGCACTGCAAAATCTGGGAGAAATAATAGAGGATTGACACTAGTAGTATAGGGTTTCATGCTTTATGTTTGCATTTGTTTAATCCTAGGTTATTTGGTACTCCATTGGGTTGATAGGGCATGCATTGTACTATTTACAGGTTTTTGAATGTTTTTCCCTGGCATCAGTTCCCAACAATCACGATAGAAACACATCAATATCCTTTGCTAATAACCATTGATGATCAATAATATGCATGTACATGAAAGATAATAAAAACGAGCTTTGGTTATAAAATCTAAGCTAAGATAATAACTAAATTATTTCGTGAAACTGATAGAAATAAGGAAACATATCACTTAACATATCAAGGATATACTTATGGGTTCAAAAGCAAGTATAGCCATGAGGTTATACTTCAGGTATCTCAGAACTGACTGTAGCTACAAGGTGAGACAAAAGTATTTCAAAGTGCATAGAAGCAAATTTAGAGTATTGCAAAGGTTTGTTACAACAATTTCACAACACAATACATGATCACATCACAACACAAAGTGATTCTACTAGTCAGATGTCAGTAACAAATTACCCCCATCTTCATATATGGACTGGGTCCATTTTTATTTTCTTGTTTAGGGATGCATGGTCCTTATTAGAAGTGTATATTTGTTGTCATCATTCACCGACTAATAGAGCCACAAGTACAATGGAAGAATGAAATCATGAAAAATGAGAGAGGAGAAAAAAGTGACTTATGGCCATAGCGTGGGAAGATGCCCCAAAGACACCTTCCACAACGTTATGCCCCCAAGGCACCACACACAACAATTGTGACAAGAGAAGTATAGAAGAATAGAAAAACAAATAGAAGGAATGTCACAACAAAGGCAATCTCCATATATTGTTGACCTTACAAGAGTATCAAGGGTCATCCAAGGGGCCCTAAACAAACATTTAACACTACATGAGGGAATACAACACTTAAGAGGAGACCACCCATGAAAAAAACTTGAAGAGGTGCTACATCAAGGGTGGCTGAATGAGTGAGAAATACTTACCTGAAATAAAATGCAACTGTACTAGCGGTTGTCCTTAGTCAAATCATCTTCTTCCCAATCCTAATCTTTATATAAAATATGTGGCACATAGGGCACTATAGCCCAACCTGGATTTTCTTCCTTTAATTCTTCTTTTGATTCCATTTCTTTCGGTGGGACATTTTCTTCTTGCAGTGGCATTTTTCAAGCTATGGCTTGTTGCTTTCTTCTTCTTTCCCTTGCATTTCTGTTTCTTCTAGTATTGTTAGTTATATTTCCCAAGTGTTCATGATTCTTCATCATTTCTAAAGACGAAGCCAGTACAAAGGTGATTTTATGATTTTGTGATGGATAGCTTTGCTCTTGAAGGTTTTCTCCCAATCCTTGTGAGGATGGCTGAGGAGGAACCTCGGTAAAAATTCCCTTTCCTTTCGGTCAAGGTGAATCCTTCAACTCGGGCTTCTTTTCACTCTCTATTTGTTGGATAGGAGGAATTGTAGCCTCAGAGGACTGAGAGGGTCCAAGAGTATTCTTTCCATATGATAGTTACGCTATGTTCTTTGCTTTATACTTATGATATGCTAAGAAGAATTGATCTTGTCTTGGTTGGTTTGCTTCAATAGGTTGTGGCAACAATTGGTTCTCTCCTTGATATCCTGAGAAATGTGCCTCAATTTGAGTTATTGGTGGAACAATTGTTGGTCCCAGCCTTTGATGTCCCTGAATCTGAGCTAGTGTGTGAAATAGTTGGTCCCATGTCTCCCTGGTATCATGATATCCATACATACCTCAATGACAAATTCTCCCACTTGACCTATCCGCCAATCAACATAAATCCTTCATCCACCAATCTATCAAATATGTCATCGTTCGTGACACTCTCTACCACCACATATTTGACAATACCCTCCTACGATGTCTCGACACCAAGGAAGCACAAATGGCTCTATGCGAAGTACATGAGGGTATATGCGGAGCTCACTCTAGTGGTCCTACTCTAGCCAAGAAGATTATCAGAGCTGGATACTATTGGCCCACCATGGTGAAGGACATCTATCACTTCACCAAAAAATGTAGACAATGTCAAATACACAGAGATCTTGTGCATGTACCTACCTAGGATTTGCAACCACTTACATCTTCATGGCCATTCTCTCAATGGGGACTCGACCTCATGGGTAAAATCCATCCCACCTCTGCTAACGGCCACAAGTTCATCATCACTGCCATCGAGTACTTCACAAAGTGGATTGAGGCAATCCCCATGACATATATCACCGGTAAACAAATTGCCAAATTCATCCTCAACTACATCATATGCCGGTATGGGGTGCCTCAATCTATTATCACGGATAATGGTTGCCCTTTCAAAAATTAGGTTGTTCGTCAGCTATGTGAAAGATTCCACATTCAACACCACTTCGCCACTCCATATTATCCCCAATGCAATGGTCAAGCCAAGGCGTCTAATAAAAAAATTGTGAAAATTCTCAAGAAGACTGTCAATGACGTTGGTCGTGACTAGCATATAAAACTCAATCCTGCCTTGTGGGCCTACTGCACCAGCATCTGCACTCCCATCGGAATCACACCATACTCCCTTTCCTATGGTTTCGAAGCCACCCCGCCCATCAAGGTTGAGTTGTACCATCCCTGAGAGTATCACTGAAGCAATTTGTGGATGACAAAGACTACAGGGTATCCCGACTACATGAGCTTGAGTTGTTAGATGAAAGAAGGTAGAAGACCCTAGTACACTTAGAAGTGTATTAGAATCAGCTCTGACACAGCTATAACAAAAGGGTTAGAGTTCGACAGTTCAACATTGGAGACTTGGTCCTGAAAGAGAACCCTAAAAATCAAATGGAACGGGAGAAGCCGGGAAAGTTTGAACCAAACCGGTTGGGTCCCTATATTATCATGGCTGCATATGGATCAGGAGCATACCAACTTGCTATCCCTAAAGGTGAACCGCTATCAGAGCCAATCAACAGCATGCACCTTCGATGATATTATACCTAAATCAAAAAAGTAAAAAAATCAAAAAGTACAAAAATAAATACAAAAAGAAATCAAAAATCAAAAAAATAATAAAATAGTAAAGAGAAATAATCTGTCCAAAAGTGAAAACCACTTCGGTGGTTCTTTGGATAAGTACCATGGTGAAAACCTGGCAAATGGGTGCCATGTGTAGTTAATCTGGACTCTATTGTCTACCATCACTCTATCTGGTCTTCTGCTTTCCACAAATCCCACATAATCCACACCGTAATCCATGTCATAATCCATAATACCCACATTGTCCTTTTCATGGCTTGGAAATAAGTTTACATTTTGTGTTTTCCTTCTTTTCCCAAAGCACTTTATCATCATCCTATCCCATCCCGTCGTGGTCATAACTTTGTCCCATACCTGACTGGGGGCAATTCCTAATCCTAAAAATTAGTATTGGAGGACACCTTTCACATATTCCAAAAAAAAATTTAAAAAATTGAAATATTCCAAAAATCACCAAAAACATTCAAATATTTTCCCAAAAAATCTAAAAACATCCAAATATCTTCAAAATCTAAAAACATTCAAATATTCGGACCAAAAATTCAAAAATATCAAAAACATAAAAAATTCAAAAAAATCACGTAACCAAACAAAATCTTAAGCAATAAACCGTGTCAAAACCACCTTGTCGAACCACGTCACCTCTGAGCTTTCACGTAGGTAAGGCCATCTTTGATGAGCCCCCGAGGTAGTCCACCCTTAGGTCTTAGGTCACACAGAGTCCACCCAGTCAAACTACGTTGTCTCTGCGCTGTCACGTAGCCAAGGTCATTTCTGATGAGCCCTCGAGACATTAGGTCAATCCCTTAGGGCCCATCGAGTCAACTATCATAATAACTCATCCCTTAAGGAGATGGACACTTTGATCAAACTAAAGCAATCAGTCTTTCACAAGGAAAACAACCTCGCACCTCAACAAGACAGCTCATCAAAATAGCCAAACAATCATTCTGCATCACTCACATGGTGATAATCAAACATTGCCATGAACAATCTTCATCAACAACTGCATGGAGCATAGTCAAAACTAGGCTTTACGCCTTAGATGATATGTTTCATCCTTCAGACATCCTGAATAATCGCATACCAAGCATTTTTCACAACTTGTGGCATTCCCAAAACCAAACCATATGTACTTATGGGATATCACAATCCTATCATTTTCCTTAGACAGGTAGGGGCATCATCGAAACTAGACTAGGAGTCTTATACAAAATACCTCCCATCCTGAAACTAGGCATCATTCAACCTATCATAACCAATCAAAACAAACACATGCACACTCAGCAAATGATCTACATGGCTGTTGACTATGGGTCTTATCTATCTTATTTGCTTTGCAGTCTCATTCTTGTGCTTCTCAAGGCAGTCCTTAAGTGATGAAGAGAAGTGAGGATAGAGCAAGACCTTTTCTTTGATTTTTGTTTGCAGTTTGTCTTGGCAAGATGACTAGGGCAACTAAGTTTCTTGCAGCGTGTGATCGAGATTCCATTAGTGTGAATCAAACAAATCCTATGCATAGGAAGGAATACACACTTCCTTGCATCAGGATTTGCATACCCCACAGTTATCTCATCGCATGTTCCGACAAGATACCACAGTTACTTAGTTTGAGTCAGGCACTCCTTGTCTATTTTGTGCATGTTTTACAAGGGACCACAATTTATGCCTTGGCCTTTGATAATCCATGGTGTTTGTCATCCTTTGACATAATAAGCTCTATGATCATAAGCAGCAACTGCAAGAATGAAGCTCAAAAATCTATCAAGGCAAAATCTGGATCCATCCTACTAACCAATCTTCATACGTCGTGCATCTCTCATCTCCATTTCTTCTAATCATCTTTCTTCCTACTATGACACACCAAAAAGTTCATTAGATCTCGTAGGCTTGCATGCATACACATATTAGTCCATCATATACATCCCCTCACAAGCATAATACCATAACTATCATAAATATCATCATCATATTAAATCATCAATACTGCATTATAACACATAAAATCATCATCGGCATATATTCTACATCTATCATAAAACATTTAATACATACATATCTGCATCCATGTAGTACACATATAAGCATCACATAAAAATAAAGTACCATGGCATAAACATATAGCATCATCTCAACATAGGCATCCATGAGTTACATCATGCATCACATCATAAACATCATCACATACATGGCATAATAAATAGGACTGCATCATCTCATCATGAATCATAAATCATGAAACATAAACATGGAACCATAACATAAAAAGATCTTATCGCATACATCCATCACATCACATGCATATAGAAATAAAGAGATCATCATAGTAAACCGTTGCATATATATATGTGTGTGTGTGTGTGTCATCAAAATGTGTCACAGTACAATCTAAATCCATGTGTCAAAATGGAGCTCGCAGGCTCAATAAAAAACTAGAGTACGCAGGCTCGATCAAAAATATACATCATGTCTATTAAAGTGGCCTAGCCAATGCTATCATGGCCTCTAGATCTTGCTGGCCCCGAAGGAGGACCCCTATGCTCTGACCCTACTCTGGAACCAGATGGCCTCTCATATGGTGAAGCCCTCCTCTGAGAGTGAGAAACCTCCACACTGCTATGTGACCTCCGAGAGTGAGACCTACTGGAACTCCTACTCTAGAAGCTCAGTACCCTCTGATCTACTGGCACCAACCCCTCATATAGGCCTCTGTAATACCATGCCTCCTATGTTGCTTAGTACAAAGCCTGTACAAACTCCACCGCTAGCCCACCAATAGTAGTTATGAAATCTATACTCCGCTAGTCAGCCCTCTGGGCTTTGATGATGACCATGTCCCTCTCCCGTGTCCTCTGAGCTACCAGGCCCTCCAGATCCTGAATGCGTAGCCACATCCCCTACATTTGAGTCCAAAGAGCCTCTATCTGTGCTACCAGGTCTCCTCTCTGATCTCCAACATCCTCTGCCTCCTCATCATCACCAATATCCTCAATAGGCACCTCCTGCAGCGCCTCCTCCCTGATCTGCTCCTCCTCCTCATCCTCCCCCATCTCCTCTCCATCGACATCCTCTCCATTGATGTCCTACATAGCCACATCCTCCTCCCTCTCCTCCATCTACATCTCCCCCGTTGTAGCGGCAACCTGTCCAATAGCCCACTCTCCCTCCTCCTGAATCAGAGCAAGTCAAGGGCCTCTCCCCTGTCCGTCTCGTCCTCTCCGCTAGCCTCCTGAATAGGTTTTAGAATGTTTTTGAAATTGTAATTAAGACACATGCATCACATTATCTTGCACATGCGTCACACTTTCACACATGCATCACACTATCTTTCGCAAGAATCGCACTTTCGTGCATGTGTCACTCTACTTTGCGCAAGCATCACATCTTGCAGATGCGTGACACCTAAATCAAAGGAGTCACACCCACTTGCACAAGTGTCATGAAAAATCGCATGCATCACATTCTAGAGTGCATGTGTCAATTGCGATTGCACATGCGGTGTAGAAAATTGCACCACATGCGTGCCCTATTTTTGGGCCCCTAAATCTAGTAAAAAATGACAAAAATTGAAAATCTAGGGTTAGATACATACCGTTGCGCCTATCCTAGGGAGCTGACCATAAGTCCTAACCCTCATGCCGCGATGCAAGTGAACTAGAATGGGCGACCTTCTGGCAGGTGCTTCACAGAAAATCTCAAACTGACTGCTCTCCACTCTAAAATTTTTATAAGCTAAGTGCACAAATGAGCTCTATGGGCCCTTATAAGGGCTATGTATAGAACTTTTTGATCTAAGTGGGCCCATTTTTTGCAAAATTGAACAACTTCAAGACCATTTGCATGCACCAGACATCTTTAAAGACCAATTTTTCACTCCAAGACTAGCTTTTGGCATCCCGTACAACTTTTTCAGAAAAATTTTCAATTTTTTTTAAAAAAATTTAGAAAATTTGAAAAATTTCCCAAGGGGGCATAAGGCCATCATGCCTCATCTGGGGTACACCAAGGCATGTCTATAGCATATTTCTTAAATTTTTCTTTGACACAACACCAGAATCAACATTGTATCAAAGAGTGGCAAAATGTAGACACTTAAAAATGTCCTGAACCTGCAAACGTCATTTTTACATAGGACTCATCCTGATTTCACATTCTACTATTAATTAAATAATTTTTAATTATTTAATTAATTCACTTTTCCCCTTATGCTTCTAATTAAATAAATTTCATTTATTTAATTACTTAAACTATTTTTCTTCTGATTTCTTCTATAATTAAATAATTAAATAATTATTTAATTATTCGTGCTATTCCAATGTCCACTTTACCCTATTAATTTAAATAAATACATATTTATTTAAATTATAGGTCTTTCCCTAATTAAATAGGTTCTACTTATTTTATTAAATCCCATTACATTATCCCATTCCTCAAATAAATTAAATAAATGTACACAATTTATTTAATTTAAAAATCACTTTACACCTCACCATTTCTTCAAATAAAAAATTGTCCTTTGTCCTCTAGTGATTGGGAACCCTAATCAATCTACAACCTTCATCTTATCTAAAGTCAAACTTGCAATCACAACCCTCCATTAAAACTATACTCCTCTGTAAAATCACTCTCTCAACCTCATATCTCACTTCCCACTTGCATAATTTGAACATCCTCTCTGATTTTGCCATAATCATACTCTTGAGCTTCTCATTGTATTTGCAGGTCTCCAAATCTGAGAGCAAAGCACTGCAAAATCTAGTAGAAACAATGGAGGATTGACATGAGTAGTCTAGGGTTTCATGCTTTATGTTTGTATTTGTTTAATCCTAGGTCATTTAGTACTCCATTAGGTTGTTAGGGTATGTATTATACTGTTTGTAGGTTTTAGAATGTTTTTCCCTGACATCAGTTCCCAACAATCACAATAGAAACACATCAATATCCTTTGCTAATAACCATTGATGATCAATAATATGCATGTACATGAAAGATAATCAAAACGAGCTTTGGTTATAAAATATAAGCTAAGATAATAACTAAATCATTTCATGAAACTGATAGAAATAAGGCAACATATCAAGGCTATATACTTATGGGTTCCAAATTGAGTATAGCCATGAGGTTATACTTCAGGTATCTTAGAACTAAGTGTAGGTACAAGGTGAGACAAAAGTATTTCAAAGTGCATAGAAGCAAATTTAGAGTATTGCAAAGGTTTGTTACAACAATTTCACAACACAATACATGATCACGTCAAAGCACAAAGTGATTCTACTAGTCAGATGTCAGTAACAAATTACCCCCATCTTCATATATGGACTGGGTCCATTTTTTATTTTCTTGTTTAGGGATGCACAGTCCTTATCAGAAGTGTATATTTATTGTCATCATCCACTGACTAATAGAGCCACAAGTACAATGGAAGAATGAAATTGTAAAAAATGAGAGAGGAGACAAAAGTGACTTAGGGCCACAACGTGGGAAGATGCCCCAAAGAAACCTTCCACAACGTTATGACCCCAAGGCACCACACACAACAATTGTTTCAAGAGAAGTATAGAAGAATAGAGAAACAAATAGAAGGAATGTCACAACGGAGGCAATCTCCTTGTATCCCTGACCTTACAAGAGTATCAAGGGTCATCCAAGGAGACCTAAATAAACATTTAACACTACATGATGGAACACAACACTTAAGCGGAGGCTACCCATGAGAGCAACTCAAAGAGGTGCTACATCAAGGGTGGTTGAATGAGTGAGAAATACTTACCTGAAATAAAATGCAACCGTACTAGCAGTTGTCCTTAGTCAAATCATCTTCTTCCCAATCCTGATATTTATATAAAATAGGTGGCACATAGGGCACTATAGCCCAACCTGGATCTTCTTCCTTTAATTCTTCTTTTGATTCCATTTCTTTCGGTGCGAAATTTTCTTCTTGCGATGACATTTTTCGAGCTAAGGCTTGTCAATTTCTTCTTTCCCTTGCATTTCTATTTCTTCTAGTATTGTTAGTTATATTTCCCAAGGGTTCATGATTCTTCATAATTTCTAAAGAGGAAGCCGGTACAAAGGTGGTTTTATGATTTTGTGATGGATAGCTTCACTCTTGAAGGTTTTCTCTTGATCCTTGTAAGGATGGCAGAGGAGGAACGTCGGAACAAATTCCCTTTCCTTTCGATCAAGGTGAATCCTTCAACTCGAGCTTCTTTTCACTCTCTATTTGTTGGATAGGAGGAATTGTAGCCTTGAAGGACCGAGAGGGTCCAAAAGTATTCTTTCTAAATGATAGTTAAGCTATTTTCTTTGCTTTATACTTTTGATATGTTAAGAAGAATTGATCTTGTCTTGGTTGGTTTGCTTCAATAGGTTGTGGCAACAATTGGGTCTCTCCTTGATATCCCAAGAAACGTGACTCAATTTGAGTTCTTGGTGGAACAACTCCTAGTCCCACCCTTTGATGTCTCTAAATCTGAGCTAGTGTGCGAAATAGTTGGTCGCCCTTGTATTATGATATCCATACATACCTCCATGACCAAATTCTCCCACTAGACCTATCTGCCAATCAACGTAAATCCTTCATCCGCCAATCTGCCAAACATGTCATCATCGGTGACACTCTCTACCGCCACATATTTCACAATACCCTCCTACGATGTCTCAACACCGAGGAAGCACAAACTGCTCTACGCAAAGTACATGAGGGTATATGCGGAGCTCACTCTAGTGGTCCTACTCTAGCCAAGAAGATTATCAAAGCTGGATACTATTGGCCCACCATAGAGAAGGATGCCTATCACTTAGCCACAAAATGTAGACAATGTTAGATACATGGAGATTTTGTGCATGCACCTACCTAGGATTTGCAACCACTTACGTCTCTATGGCCATTGTCTCAATGGGGACTCGACCTCGTGGGTAAAATCTATCCCACATCCGCTAACGACCACAAGTTCATCATCATTGCCATCAAGTACTTCACAAAGTGGATTGAGGCAATCCCCATGACATATATCACCGATAAACAAATAGCCTAATTCATCCTCAACTACATCATATGCTGGTATGGGGTACCTCAATCTATTGTCATGGATAATGGTTGTCCTTTCAAAAATGAGGATGTTCATGAGCTATGTGAAGGATTCCACATTCAACACCGCTATGCCACTCCATATTATCTTTAAGGCAATGGTCAAGCTGAGGCATCTAATAAAACCATTATAAAAATTCTCAAGAAGACTATCAATGATGCTAGTCGTGACTGGCATATACAACTCAATCTCGCCTTGTGGGCCTACCACACGAGCAACCGCACTCCTACTAGAGTCACACCATACTAAAAGGAAGCTAGGTGTGCATAAATTGCTTCCTACACTAATCTAATGAGGGGAGGAGAGTGCAAATTCAATTTTATCTTTACAATTAAAGCTATGTTAACCCACTAATAGAGATATTGCAGCAAACACATACATAAGAAGAGAGACACAAGATATACGTAGGGAAAACCCTTATCGGGTGAAAAACCCCACATTCCAAAACATAGCTCAAATGTATTCTATAAACAAAGAAGGTTACAATACAATCACAAAGCCAATGCTCTTGCAGGAGTCTTTGACACTCATATCTAGAGATGTTCCGGCAGCATAACAGTACCTGTAAAACTTGTAGTACTCCTCTCAAAAGCACCTGTTTATATAACAAATACAAGGCAAAATGGCTCCACAATGGTATGGGCATCCAACATGGCCTCATGGCCCAAAACCCATGCCTAAGGACACTTGTCCAACACTGTAGGATGTTCCTAACACTTGTCAAGTCACCCCATCCCAAGGAGGTCACCTATTTCCAAGATGGGCTATGACAGATGCTCTTACGACTCTTACAACTGTCATAGAATCTGTCACAGCTGTCACAACTTACAGCTGTAAGAGAATCTATCATACACAGACTACAAATAGCATATTCTATTACAACATGTCATAGTCCACCTTAGGGTGCCCAAAGATGCCTTTTCCAAAGATGCTCTTCAACACATGTCTTCACCTGTCATAGAATCTTCTATTTCTGACTCTTACATGTCATAACTTTGTCATAGGAATCTGTCATGACCGTTTCAGTCAATATTCCCTTACACAACATCCAAGATGCCAACACATGGAAAAATATTCCTACCACTAAGTGGGATGCCTATCTCCTCATGTGAGGACAAAATTACATGTGGTCATATGCCATGTAGGATGACACATCACTGTGCCAACTCCCACAATATGACAACATAGGATTTGCATCCAATTAATACAATAGGTAATAAATAAATAAATACAATATAAAAATACAAGGAATTCCCAAGGTTGAGACACCTTAATTCCCAACATTCTCCTACTTGTCGAACACCTTGTAAGATCCAATAGAATTAACAGGATTTAACTGCTATAGGCCGAGAGCCCCATAGACTCTGAACACCATCTAAACTTCCCTGTGCCCACTAGCTTCATCAATGCATCTGCAACATTATTCAAAGTATCCACCTCCAAATTTACCTTTCCATCCTCTATCATGTCTCCCACAAAGTAAAACTGTACATCAATATGCTTTGTTCTGGCATTGAAAGTTAGATTCTTCGCAAGGCAAATCGCACTCTGACTGTCACAACAAATCATAATATGTCCTTCATCAACACCAATATCTAAACACAATCTCTTAAGCCAAATGGCTTCCTTGTAAGCACGAGTTGCTTCCATGTACTCAACTTCTATCATGGACAAATAAACCATAGGCTGTCACTTACTCATCCAACTAATTGCACCACCAAACATAGTGAACACATAGGCACTGGTGGATCTCGTACTGTCAATGTCACCTGCCCAATCAGAATCAGCAAATCCATGAATACAAACTAAATGCAGAGGTCCTGTAACATTACCATGATAGCATATGGAATACTCAAAAGTACCCCTCAGATATTTGAACACTCGCTTAACTACATCCCAATGTACACATCTAGGATTAGCCATAAATTGACTAATGACTCCCACTGCTTGGGCAATGTCTAGTCTTGTGCAGACCATTTCATACATCAAACTACCAACAACACTAGAATAAGGTACTCTGCTCATGTCCTCCACCTCACTAGAAGATTTTAGACAATCATTAATAGACAATTTTTTCCCCAATGAAACAGGAACACACAATGGTCTACAATCCGCCATGCTGAACCTATCCAACACGATCTTCACATACTTACTCAGGCTTAACCAAATTTTTTTGTTAGCTCTATCTCTTCTGATTTCCATTCTCAAAATGTACCTGGCTTCCTTGAGATTTTTCATCTCAAACTATGCTGACAACTGAGACTTCAAATTAGAAATCATATTCTTACCATTCCCAATCAATAGCATATTATCAACATACAATGCAATAATGAGAATGTGATCATTGTCAAATTTGTAATACACACAATGATCTGATTTTGATCTCAGATATTCAATTGACAACACAAAGGCATCAAACTTCAAGTACCACATCCTAGGAGACTGCATCAAACCATACAAAGACTTCTTTAACTTGCAAACCAAACTTTCTTTACCTTTCTCTATGTAATGCTCTAGCTGTGACATGTAAATCTCTTCCTCCAAATCACCATGAAGGAAAGTTGTCTTCACATCCATCTGTTCTACCTCTAAGTCATAAGCAGTTGCAAGAGATAATCGGAATCAAATGGATGTCATCTTTGCAACAGGAGAGAAAATTTTACCATAATCAATTCCCTCCACTTGTGAGTACCCCTTCGCAACCAATCTAGCCTTGTACTTTTCAACATTGTCATCTGCACCAAATTTCTTCTTGAGCACCCATTTACAACCAATGGGTTTCCATCCATCAAGCAAAGGCACAAAGTCCCATGTTTTATTCTTTTCCAAAGAAGCCATCTCATCTTCCATGGCCTCCTTCTAGGAACCTGCATCTTTCATTCCCATAGCCTCTTTCACAGTTCTAGGCTCATCAGTGTTAGTAAGTAAAGCAAAAGCACAACTAGAATCAAGCAATGAATAACCAAACCTATCAGGTTTCTTTCTTGTTCGTGTAGACCTCCTCAATGGCTAAGGTTGAGGTTCTACTTCTTCTCTGAGCTTTCAAAGCTACTAGAGCTCTCCTCATCATCAGGTCTCACAGGGTCTATCTGTTCAGCCTTCTCAAGGGTAGAAGGAAACTGAACCGCATCCTCTTTCTTTTCTATCTATTCTGGCTATAGAACAACGGAAGAAGGTGTTAGCTCTCTAAAGATAACAATTTTGCTATACAACACTTTTTCAGCCACAGGATCCCAAAGCTTGTATCCTTTCACACCGACACCATAGCCAATGAAGATACACTTAACAGCCTTGTTCTCCAATTTAGACCGTTTCTCCCTAGGCACATGTGCATATGCCTCACAACCAAAAACACGAAGATGTCTAACTGAAGGCTTCTTACCAGACCACACCTCCATAGGTGTCTTACCAACAAGAGCTGATGTAGGAGATCTATTTACCAGATAGCAAGTAGTGGCAGTAGCTTCAGCCCAAAAAATTTGTTCAAGGCTTGCTCCACTAAGCATACTCCTAGCCTTCTCCATCAGTGTCATGTTCATCCTCTCTATAACTCCATTTTTCTACGGGATATATGGAGTTGTCTTATGTCTTTCAATCCCTTTCTCTTTATAGAACTTATCGAACTCTATCGAACAAAACTCACCACCGTTGTCAGTTCTCAAACACTTAATATTTTTACTAGTCTAATTTTCAACAAAGGCTTTAAACTCCTTAAACCAACTAAAGACTTCAATCTTGCTTCTGATAAAATAAACCCATGTCCTTCTACTGTAATCATCAATGAAAGATACAAAATATATAGATTTCAAAATTGAAGGAACATTAATAGGACCAAACACATCAGAATGAATAAGATCCAATACACCTGAAGACTTGTGAGAACTAGAGTAAAACTGAACACAGTTCTACTTTCCATAAATGCAATGTTCGCAAAAGTTAAACTTGAGATTACAATCATTTAACCCCTCAATGAGGTTTTTATTTTTTAGGGTACACAGATGATGAGGAGTGCGCAGTGGTAACATAGATAAAATCAAATTTTGTTTTATGTTGGCAAGACTCCACTTACTAGCCACCGATACACCTCGATCGGTTAGATAACCGTCAGTCGGAATGACTTTCTTAAGTCTCTCCATGATCAAACTTACGCTGATGTGACCACGAAACTTCCTTTGCCGAGACTTACTTCTATCCACGAAGTCTTCTATCCTTCATCCGATGCCCCAATGCCTTAACCGGCATCCCTTTTTGTCTTAACCGTGACTATGTCGGTATGACTCACCTCTATCGGCGGAACTTTGAACTTGTCTCCCGGTATCGCAACTCTTCCCAATGAGTGACTCTACGCTTCTTGCCTATCAGCAAGAAAAGTGCTATCGACTACTTTAGATTCTATTTTGTTGATACACCGATCACTCTAATGTCACCTTTGACTTTCACTTGTTGGAAAGACAATTACTATCGGCCATGTTAGAATTTGCTTTGCCGATACGCCGATGACTTTTGTCTTTAATGAGACTCTTCTCGTCAGCGAGTGCTTACAAACTCTAGCGGATGCACTGATACTCTTGACTCCATTTGACTTTGGCAGAAACTCAGTTCTGAGTCCTAGCGATATGCTGATGCACAGTTTGCTTTCTCCCTCTTCAACCGAACCCTAGCACATGGAGATGCTAGGTCACCCTACTGTGCAAAACATTCTGTCTAGATCCTCTGCACCGTAGAACACAAAAACAAAACAGAAAACAAAAACAAATACTTGTACAATGAAGCCATTCCAGTGATTTTGATAGAAATCGTACCAATGGAATGCTTCACGATGACATACTGCAACAATGGAAAGCACAGAAAGGATAGAAATCTACAGTTATACAAATTGTAGTTATAGGGAATGGATATCAAATTGACGGAATAGAATAGTTTTATTTCTCCTTAGAACAATACACACTCACATTCACACACTTCTCCTTCCTCTCCCTCGATAGTTCCTTCTTCTGGTCGTTATCAACTCAACTTGCCAGTAGTTGGAAAACCAACCGATGCAAACAGTTGGAAGACCAACCGATCCAAAATGGCTTCAAACTGTCCTACTGCCCTGTTTTGGCACTATGTGATTACAATATGACAAATGTGTCCTAAGTCACTTGGGACTTACAAAATTGGTTCTAGGTCTTGAAGAACCTAGATACAAACTGAAATGACATGCATTGGTCAAATAGACCTTATTACAACACAAAACATGATTTTCTAAGTGCTCTTGCACCATACTCCCAGGGTAGAAAAGAACTCATGTCACATGAGTTGGTTCTTTGTTTTACTCCACCATGATCCTCTATTGCTCCATGTCCTCTCCATGATCTCTGGACTGCAACCTTCTTCCATGGAAGCAAAAACTCATGCCTAGCATTGTAGGCCCTACTCACACCTTGCCATGAGTGAGTGCTTGCAATCAAACTTGGATGTTGCATACCATGATTTCTTACTGTCATATCTTCCTGAACACCTGTAGTCAAAACCTTGGTTGGTCCTTCTTGTACTGCTGCTATGGCAGAATGTGATGTTCTTTCAAATCTTGTTGGCTCTAGAGGACAAACAATGGTCCCTACTATGATAACATCTCCTTCTTTCCAACCACCTTGTGGCTGCTTGTAGACCTGCTCTTTGACCTTCTTCTGATCCATCTCAGACATCACCATCTGATCTCCATCAATCAAAACTAAAATTACCTTCAAACTTTGATCTTTAGCAACCCTACTCCTTGAGGTATCCTCAACTTTCCTTGTCTCTTCTTCATTGATCTTCACAAACTCTTTCTTACCCACCAAGATGACCTTGGCTGCCTTCTTTGCTTCAACATCCTCTTGCAATGGTGTCATCACAAAAGTCCTCCCATCCTTCTTGATGGTGTATGTGTTAGCATATCCATCATATAATGCTTTCCTATCAAATTGCCATGGCCTACCTAAAACTAGGTGACAACATTCCATGGGCAAAATGTCACATAAAACCCTATCCTTATATTCTCCAATCTGAAAATCAACATATGCTTGTTCATCTACCAAAAGTGATTGACTATCACTTACCCAAGATGCTTTGTAAGGAGTTTGATGAGGAATCCTTTCTACGTTCAATTTATCCACCATTTCCCTATACACCATATTATTTGTTGAACTAGAATCTATTACTACCTTGCATATCTTACCTTTGCTTTTACAATTGGTCCTAAAAAGTGCTCTCCTTTGTGACGGTTCAGTCTGCACTGGTTCTTTGAACAGTGTCTTCTTGATCATCAGATTTTCTCCCATCTCTGATGTCAAATTTACTTCAGGAGATGCCACACTCCCTACATCCTCTTGAGTCAATGTGGTTCTTCTCTCATTACCATGAGAAGTTGAGGCCTTCTCTAGACACTTATAAGTCGGGCGCCTTATCTGATTATAGTTATAACATCTCATATTGGAGAACTTGGATCCTCTACCTGATCCATTTGTCCCACCTCTTCCATTAGGCCTTCTTCCTCGGTAGCCTCCGCTACTACTTGAGTCCCCAACTTGCTCTCCTTGGCTAGACTCACCATTAGGCCATTGGTTAGGACTTCTTCCTCCAAACTACCTCTGCCTCTAAAATTTCTGCCACCTCTTCCTCTACCTTGCTACTCACCTTTCCTCTTCAGCTTCTCTTCAGCTCTTAATGCTACTTGAAAGAATTTTTCCACAGTTTCAGGGGTCAATAAACTTATCTCATATTGAATAGTGAACCTCAGACCATTTAGATACCTTGCTACCTTATCTTTTTCATCCTCCATGTTCCCACAATGAAGAGTGTATTTGTGAAACTCCTCGGTGTAAGTAGCCACATCCAAATTTCTTTGCTTGAGATTTTGCATCTTCTTGTAGATTTGCACCTCATAGTCTGATGGAAGGAATTGGGACTTGATCCTCTCCAACATTCTGCTCCATGAAGAGATCATACTCTTCCCATTCTTTACCCTTTCTCCTTGGGTGTAATTCCACCATGTAAGGGTAGCACCTTTTAGTTTAGTTTTTGCAAATTTAACTCCCTTATTCTCAGGACCTTCCTTGTATTCAAAGTAGTTGTTTAGAGCCTCAATCCACTCCATGACTTTGTCAGAATTCATCTTTCCACTAAACATGGGGGTATATATCCGAGCCTCCGAAGAGTCCTTGCCAATAGCCTTAATGGCTTCCAAGAAATGCTTTTGATCAGCCAGTACCTCTACCTCTTCTTCTTCTTCTTCTTCTTCTTCATCAAATTCATCATCTGATTTCTTTCCTATCTTCAATGCCTTCAATTCAGCTTGGAGTGCTTCCTTGACTCCAATCTTGATCATCTCTTCCATCTCTTGGAACTTCTTAAGCACTTCTTTTATCATCTGCTTTAGAGGCATGATGCTAGCCTCTCTTTCGCTCTCCTCTGTTGACATATACTAGATCAACAATAGAACCTTTTATGGCTCTGATACCAATATGATGAGGAGTGCACAGTGGTAACGTAGACAAAATCAAATTTTGTTTTCTGTTGGCAAGACTCCACTTACTGGCCACTGATACACCTCGATCGGTCAGATAACCATCGGTCAGAATGACTTTCTTAAGTCTTTTCGTGATCAAACTTATGCCGATGTGACCATGAAACTTCCCTCACTGAGACTTACTTCTATCGGTGAAGTCTTCTATCCTTCATCTGATGCCCCAATGCCTTAACTGACATCCCTTTTTGTCTTAACCGTGACTGTGTCAGTATGACTCACTTCTATCGGCGGAACTTTAAACTTGTCTCCCAATAACGCGACTCTTCCCAATGGAGACTCTACGCTTCTTGCCTATCGACAAGAAAAGTGCTATTGGCTACTTTAGATTCTATTTTGCTGATACACCGATCACTCCAATGTCACATTTGACTTTCACTTGTCGGCAAGATAATTACTATCAGCCACGTTAGAATTTGCTTCACCAATACGTCGATGACTTTTGTCTTCAGTGAGACTCTTCTCGTCGATGAGTGCTTACAAACTCTGGTCGATATGCCAATACTCTTGACTCTGTTTGACTTCAGCGGAAACTCAGTTCTGAGTCCCAGCGATATGTCGATGCACAATTTGCTTTCTCCCTCTTCAACTGAACCCTAGCACATGGAGATGCTAGGTCACCCTATTGTGCAAAACATTCTGTCTGGATCCTCTACACTATTGAACACAAAAACAAAAACAAATACTTGTACAACGAAGCCATTCCACTAATTTTGACAGAAATTGTACCACTGGAATGCTTCACGATGACATACTGCAACAATGGAAAGCACATAAAGGATAGAAATCTACAGTTATACAAATTGCAGTTACATGGAATAGAAATCAAATTGACGGAACATAATAGTTTTATTTCTCCTTAGAACAATACACACTCACATTCACACACTTCTCCTTCCTCTCCCTCGATAGTTCCTTCTTCTGGTTGTTATCAACTCAACTTGCCAGCAGTTGGAAAACCAACTGATGCAAACAATTGGAAGACCAACCGATCCAAAATGGCTTCAAACTGTCCTACTGCCCTGTTTTGGCACTGTGATTACAATATGACAAATGTGTCCTAAGTCACTTGGGACTTACAAAATTGGTTCTAGGTCTTGAAGAACCTAGATACAAACTAAAATGGCATTCAATGGTCAAATAGACCTTATTACAACAAAAAACATGATTTTCTAAGTGCTCCTGCACCAACAGACCCTTCTCACCAATGTGGCCATATCTCAAATGCCATAACATAGTCTTTTTGGTAGGAAGTTTAACTTCCAAAGCATGTGCACTACCATCAGAATATGTTACAACAAATTTCTTCGCTGCTCGTTCAGATGGTGGGGATGAAGTGACTGCAGCTCTTTTCTTCAAATTAGAAGAACTATTGCATTGTGAAGTGCATTCCTCCAGCTAAAACAGAGTACCTCTCTGAGTACCCTTCGCAAGCACCATAGATCCTCTAGTCATCTTATATCCATCTTTTGAAAAGACAACTTGCACACCTGCATCATTCAACATACTTACAGAAAGCAGGTTCTGTGCTAGGCCTGGGATGTGCATAACCCCAGTGATTCCCTTCACTCATCCATCAAGGAATCAGATTGAGACTCTTCCACGACCAACAATCTTCAGATGAGAATCGTCACCCAGGTACACTCTTCCACCATTGAACTTTCATATTTTGTAAACCAGTCTCAATGCGAGGTCATGTGGAATGATGCACCAGAATCAATCAACCACACATCATCAGATGCATGGGTGGCCAGGGCTGTAATGAAGGCATCACCATCATCTTATGACTTGTCAGAATTTGAATCAGGAGCATTCTTCTTCTTTTTCTTCTCCTCTTTGCATTCGTTTCAGAAATGCCCAGTTTTTCCACAGTTCCAACAAAGAGCCTTGGACTTTCCAGGAGATTTGGATCTCCCACGGGATTTGGATCTGCCCTTTTCACCTTTCTTGTCCTTCTTCTTCCCTTTCTCTTTGGGTCTTCTACAAACCACAAGAACTTCTTTGGCTGACTCAAATGTCTTTATTCGCATTTCTTTAGATAACAGTTAATATACTACTTCATCCATCGTGAAGGTGGTTGTAGTGCTTCTGATAGCCATGACAAGATGATCCCACGAATCTGGCAAAGAACAAAGCAAGGTCATACATCAATCCCCCTCCTCCATTTTCACACCCACAGATGTCAACTATACAACAATCATGTTAAAAGCATTCAAATGGTCCGCAATAGATCCTCCATCTTCCATCTTTAGAGAAAACAACTTCTTTTTTAGAAAGAGCTTGTTCACTAAGGACTTGGCCTGATAAATAGATCCCAGCTTCTTCCAAAGTTCTTTAGCAATCTTCTCCTCATGGACATTCAACAGGACAAAGTCAGCTAGATAGAGTCTTATGAGACCCTTAGCCTTCCGATCTTTGAGGTCCCAATCAGCTTGTGACATTGTCGTAGGTTTTGTTACATCAACAGTTTCCCATAGGTCAGGATCAACAAGTAGGTCTTCCATCTTGAGTTTCCACAACTCGAAATTAGTGCCATTAAATTTCTCCACCTCTAATCTTCTAGATGTGGTTGCTATCTTCTTGTTGCAACAAGATACAGAATGCTCTACACAACACTCCCACTCAACCTAAGATTAGCTCAAAAAACCCCTACCCAACAGCTAGAACCAAAACTAGCCAGGCTCTAATACCAACTGAAAGGAAGCTAGGTGTGCAGAAATCACTTCCTACACTAATCTAATGAGGGGAGGAGAGTGTAAATTCAATGTTATCTTTACAATTAAAGTTATGTTAACCCACTAATAGAGATATTGTAGCAAACACATACATAAGAATGAAAGACAGAAGAAGAAAGACACAAGATATACGTGGGGAAAATCCTTATCGGGTGAAAACCCCCACACTCCAAAACACAACTCAAACGTATTCTGTAAACAAAGAAGGTTACAATACAATCACAGAGGCAATGCTCTTGCAGGAGTCTTTGACACTCGTATTTGGAGATGTTCCGGTGGCATAACAGTACTTGTAAAACCTGTAGTACTTCTCCTCTCAAAAGCACCTGTTTATATAACAAATACAAGGCAAAAATGGCTCCACATTGGGATGGGCATCCAACATCACCTCATAGCCCAAAACCCACACCTATGGACACTTGTCCAACACTATAGGATGTTCCTGACACTTGTCAAGTCACCCCATCCCAAGGAGGTCACCTATTTCCAAGATGGGCTATGACAGATGCTCTTACAACTCTTACAACCGTCATAGAATCTATCATACTTGTCATAACTTACAGCTGTAAGAGAATCTATCATACACAAGCTATAAATAGTATATTCTCTTACAACATGTCATAGGCCACCTTGGGGCACCCAAAGATGCCTTTTTCAAAGATGCTCTTTGACACATGTCTTCACCTATCATAGAATCTCCTATTTCTGACTCTTACATGTCATAAGTTTGTCATAGGAATCTGTCATGACCGTTTCGGTCAATAGTCCCTTACACAACATCCAAGATGCCGACACATGGAAAAATATTTATACCACTAAGTGCGATGCCTATCTCCTCATGTGAGGACAAAACTAAATGTGGTCATATACCATGTAGGATGACACATCACCGTGCCACCTCCCACAATATGACAACATAGGATTTGCATCCAATTAATACAACAGACAATAAATAAATAAATACAATGTAAAAATACAAGGAATTACCAAGGTTGAGACACCTTAATTCCCAACATTCTCCCACTTGTTGAACACTTTGTAAGAGCTAATAGAATTAATAGGATTTAACTACTATAGGCCGAGAAGCCCATAGACTCCGAACACCATCTGAACTTCTCTGTGCCCACTGGCTTTGTCAATGCATCTGCAACATTCTTCAAAGTATCTACCTTCTCCAAATTTACCTTTCCATCCTCTACCATGTCTCGCATGAAGTGAACCTGTACATCAATATGCTTTGTTCTAGCATTGAAAGTTAGATTCTTCGCAAGGCAAATCGCACTCTGACTGTCACAACAAATTGTAATCTGTCCTGCATCAACACCAATATCTGAACACAATCTCTTAAGCCAAATGGCTTCCTTGCAAGCACAAGTTTCTGCCATGTACTCAGATTCTATCGTGGACAAAGCAACCACAGGTTGTCGCTTACTCATCCAACTAATTGCACCACCAAACATAGTAAAAAACAATCATAACCAATCAAAACAAACACATGCACACTCAACAAATGATCTACATGGCTGTTGACTTTGGGTTTTATCTATCTTATTTTCTTTGCAATCTCATTCTTATGCTTCTCAAGGCAGCCCCTAAGTGATGAAGAGAAGTGAGGATAGATCGGGACCTTTTCTTTGATTTATGTTTGTGGTTTGTCTTGGCAAGATGACTGGGGCAACTAGGTTTCTTGCATGTGATCGAGATTCCATTGGGTTTGAATCAAACACATCCTATGCATAGGAAGGAATACATGCTTCCTTGCATCAGGATTTGCATACCCTGCAGTTATCTCATCGCATGTTCTGACAAGATACCATAGATACTTAGTCTGAGTCAGGCACTCCTTGTCTATCTTGTGCATGTTTCACAAGGGACCACAGTTTACACCTTGGCCTTTGATAAGCCATGGTGTTTGTCATCGTTTGACATAATAAGCTCTCTGATGATAAGCAACAATTGCAAGAAAGAAGCTCAAAAATCTATCAAGGCAAAATCTGGATCCATCCTTCTAACCAATCTTCATCCGTCACGCATTTCTCATCTCCATTTCTTCTAAAGAGTCTAAGCTAGGCATGGTCCTGTTTCGCACCCAAACATGAAAGCATAATTTAAACTAGAAAGCATGTAAACTCTAAGCTAGAAAGCATTCAAATCTTTAATCTAGAAAACTTATAAATTCTAATCTATAAATTCACACATGCAATCGAAACTATGAACTGAAAGGCTACTTTGCTTACTGAAACACACTGGAAACTTTAAACCAAATAGTTAACAATAGAATTTGAAAATACAGCAGATGCTCCAAAAATTTCAAATAAACAGACTTCAAAGAAAAATTATTATCTTAAACACCACAACCTACAGGAACACAACAGAGCTATATACGAAATGATATTAATTTAAACAAAACATTTAAGAACAGAAATAACACATGAAAATACTTATCTTTTCTATAATCCTACGAGTGGTCAGCTCATGGGAGATTCTATTATCAACTCATATCACATTCAACACCATAATAGCTATGAAGTAAATTCCATTCATATCACCATTGCTCAGAAGAGAGTACTTAGAATAAAACTGATGGTATCCATTTTATTGAAAAAGGTAACACATAACATAACTATTAATCAGTCAAAAAGATTTTTTTTTCATTCATCACACAGCATAATATATGTATCCAAGTTTTGAGCAACTATTTATGACTGCACTACTCCAAGATCCTATATTTCAGATGGTGATTAAATGCCATTGAAGGAGTCTTAAAAGAAAATAGAATTTAAACTAACTAATGTTCATGAAATAAAACATAGTAAAGGCTCTGAGTGGAGCCATAAAGTCTCAAATATTCTTAACAGAAAATAACATAATGCTTTAAAAGAAGTCTTTCACTATGTATGCCTAAATTTCTAGCGCCTCAACTTTCGGCGTTTTGACTTCAGCCGCTTGAAGTCCACTCCTTTTGTAGGTCATGCATAAATCCTGCACAATTACTCAAAGTCTATACCATTATATCAACATTAGTAGCTAATTCCAATCAATTTGAGAAATAAAGATTTATACACCATTTCATCAAAAGTAGACAAATATTGCATCTAAAAATAAACAAATTGGCATGGCTGGGGTGATTGGCAAGATCAAAAAGGGTATTTGGCTCATCATAAGAATGAGGTTGTTTATACCTCATCACTCAACATCTTCAAATGTTGTTAAGAGAAGAGTCGACTTGATTTTATTTAATTTATTTTTCACTTAACAACCTCATCATTATCTTTCTTCAACGGTCAACAAATTACCTTACAAATCGGCCAACATTGATTCCATTCATGTCATTTTAAAAATATCTTCCATAGGCAGCCTCCTAATAATACTTGTTTATTCTCTCCATCTTCTAATCTCCATCATCCAAGTAGAGTCGGCCACTATTATGGTAATTGTTTAATAAATCTTTAATTTGAAGAATACAATCAATCTCTTCAACATGATGATAGTCAAATACAATGGGAATCTTGTTCACGATGATGGCCAAAGTAGAGTGATCACGGAATTTATTTATTTGACTTCAATGACAATGCCTCTTTATTACCAACATACTTCAATGGATACTTCAATACCTTTGAATCCTCATATCTTTGACATTAATGACAACAATCTTTGTTCATGCACCTTCTTGACATCAATGATGTTCAATCTCACCAACAATCTTGGTCTTTGACATTAATGACAATGATCTTTGTTCATGCACCTTCTTGACATCAATGATGACATTTCCAACAATCTCCACAACAAACTCTTTGACATCGATAACAACCTTTTCCACCTTTGACATCAATGACAACATTTCCAACAATATGCACCTAGAAGTTTTGTTGTAACTTGTTCTCTTGTGCACACTTTAGTTGATCCATGTCATGATTATTTCTATTAGTATGTGCATGCTTCTATGAACTATAAATGTAATGGCATTGCAATATACAAGGATGGATTTTATGTCTTTATTTATAAATTTTATGTCTTTATTTGTAATGTGAATTACTTGTGACATTATTTATTAGTAGATGGAATAAAGATAGTGTTCCTATTATGTGTTTACCTTGATAGAATAGTAATAATGAATAAAGTTGCTTGGCTAATTAATTTTGTGTTTAAGGTGTAACGAAAATGATAGTCATTTAAACACTAGTAACCAAGGGAAGTTATTACATATATATCTTTAAAAGGATAATATTTTTTAATGACGAATAGTGCACATTCTATATTAAATTATATAAAAATAAAATACACTAGTTCACATAAAAGATGAGCGAAATGGGTTCAAACCTCAAAAATTTGATGCAAAATTCCATAGGTAAAAGAAAAGTGATCACACTACTATGTAGCTGAAGCAATCCTAGTGAGAGAAGGAGGTTCATGGTTAGGAGGTTTTCCTCATCCATCCTAGAGATCCTACAAATCAAGAATAGTATCCCAACTCATGATGGTGTCCTCTTTGTCTTTTATTCTTCTTGATCAACTAGAGTCATGCAAACATGAGAATTGGCAAGGTCCAACTGGGAGAATTTCTTGTCATCATGCTAACTAGGGATTCCATGATCACACTAAGAACTAGAAGACTATCCACATGGTGGGGGAGACTAGCCACAAAATCTATGTTAAGGAGGCCTATGGGAGCCACGTCTAGAAAAGACACTATTGATATGGCCATGACAATATCCACATGGAGGGGAGGCATCCCTATTGGAAAGATAAGGCAGAACACAAGAAATAGTACAAATAGGTGTCAGCCTAATGCTCTATAAGAGTCTAGAAGTGGGAAACTTCTAAGGTATCTTTATCAACCTAGAACTAAATCTGTAGCATAAAATTAGAGCATATAATGGATTTAGTGTACATGGAAAATGAATATCCACAACAACACCTAAAAATAAGAGCAACATTCTTACCTTTCCATATGTTCAATAGAAATTATGCTCTGAAAGCTTGTCAAATATGGGCAAATCTCAAAGGCATTTTAGGCTAGTTGCCTAAAAGAGTCATATGCTAGAAGCAAAGCTCCAACTAGAAGAGCTTGAAAAAGTCATGTATCCAAATGCACATAGCTTGAGCATGTAGGCAAAACCAAAATAAATGCTTGAGTGTTTCCAAGCGTCCACAAAAAGGACAAAGGGGGTTAGAAACATCCAAATGGATAAGTTGAGATCTAATGGGAATACCCTAGTAGAGGAGACAAAGAAAAATGAGTGAATTTGGGCTCTAGAATGGTAGACTAAACCATTTGAAACTTGTGGTACAATTGAGCGACAGTCAACTAGAGGGACTTCAATTGGCACTAAGTTTTGAAACCATGGGTAGGTGAGGAGAGAGACATAAATAGCCTTTAAAATACTTGTAATTTTGGAATGGACTTTCTAGATCTAACACTTCCAATCTTTCCACCACAATCTGTTACACTAGATCCCAACATTATGGATTATCTTTAGAGGAAAATACTTCCCAATAGTTTGGAATGATTCACAATCTTGATTCCCAAGGATATATTGAGCTTTTAATTCTACCCAGAATAATAATAACTTAGTGGCTTTAAAGATGAGGTTTGAAATATAGTAAATCCCTCTTTTGAAAAACTTTAAGGCAATGAACCCAAGGAACTTTGGCGAAAAATCTATCTCAACCAAGTGATCATAAGAGACCACCAAAGAGATTGATGGTTGAGGAAAATTCCAATCTTGAAATCATTCCCATTCCATAGAAGTGAAGAATATATGGCTTCCCAATCCTTCCAAATACTTTTGGCAACAAAAATGCCTTGAATTTGCATAGTCTCCATAATAATAAGGATAGTGTGAAAGCCTAGACCTTTTCAAGCATGTCTACTATGTGAAGTTCCAAAGGCAATGCATTCTTTTTAGGCCTCATCACCTATAAGGGCCCTAATAATCCATTTAGCATATAAGGCTAGATCCTATCTATGAGTGTCAATAAGGCCAAGACAACCAATGTTGTGTGGAAGACAACAAAATCCATAGGCAATGTGGTAGAATCTTTTTACCTAGTCAGAAGAAGCCCAAAGAAAATTGTTAGCAAGAAATGTAGAGGGGACATTGGTCTAGAGATCTTGTCCTCGGTCAAGTCTTTGTAGTCAGTTTATACCCTGGTCAAGTAGCTAGAGATTGATAGCAAAACATAAAGAATAACAAAACAGAGCATCACATACACTACATAGTAATACAACACAAAAATATATGGTACCAACAGACGTCCATATATATATATATAGCAATCAAAGGTTATACATCATGTCCATCCTTCAATAGGTCTAAGTCTCTACCTCACCAGTTACATACTTGACTTCTATGTCATTATTTACATCAGAATCTATCATATATCATACTCCCATTCTCCTATATGATATCATCATATCCTATATCTATATATACTACATCTAATACATATAGAGATGTGTTTCCTATTGGCTCTAGCCTTCACATAGTGTGTGTCAGCTTTCGATCGGCTCTTCTTTATGCTCTGCACCATGCTAACATCATCCCCCCTCAAAATTATGTCTTGTCCTCAAGACAAGTTTTGCTCCAATTGAAAATATTTCTTGAGTCTTGCACCATTGACATAGCCAACTGATATCTAACCCTCCATATTCTTCAGTTTGACTGCTCTAGAATCTACAATTTCTTCAATGTAGAAAGGTCCCAATCACCTTGTCTTTAGTTTTCCTTTCTTCTTAAACTTGTTTTCATACAGGAGTACTAGGTCACCTTCCTTGAATGTCTTGTTCCTCAATTTTCTATTGTGCCAGGCCTTCTATCTTTTCCTTTCCAAGTTTGTATTGTATGCTACCATCAATCCATCCTCATCCATTTTTTCCAATCCTTCAATCCTCTGTGTAAGAGAGTCTTCTTCACCCATATTGAGAGTCCTTGCTATCTAAAAATTTGGCAATATGAAGTGTACCGATATTGTAGCATCTATTCCATACACTAGTTTGCAGGGAGTGAACTTATTGGTTCTTTTGAAGCTTGTTATGTATGCCCATAGTACAACAAGTATTTTTAGACACCAATTTGTCTTGTTCACGTTGCACATCTTTGTCAATGCTACCCCAATGATCATATTCAGGGCTTCACTTGCTCCATTTGCTTGGGGATGATATGGTCAACTCCTGTTGTGTGTTATCATGAAGTTGTCCAGTAGCTCTAAAATCATCTTGTTTACAAAATGTTTACCTTGATCACTAGTGATGCTCAACAAACAACCAAACCTGGTAATTACATTCTCATAGATGTATTTGGTGGCAGTTTTTGTTGTGTAATCTCTAGTTGGTTGTGCTTTAGCCCACTTAGTCAGGTATTCTACTCTGGTAATGATGAATCTATCTTTTGACTACTTTGTTGGTGGGTCTATAGGTCCAATGAAGTCAATATCCCATTTCTGAAAAGGTAATTGTGTTGGAACTGGTCTGAGTGGCATTTCATCTCTTACAGTAGGTCTTCCTATTCTTTGACATACATTACAATTCTTTACATATCTCTTTGCATCTTTGAAAAGTGTAGGCCACCATATCCCAGCTAGTTTGATCTTTCTTACTATCATGTCTCCGACATTATGTCCTCTTGATATCCCTTCATGTACTTCTCTTAGAATGTCTTCTCTTTCATGTTCATAAACTACCCTTCTGATAATATCACCCTTCCCTCTAACGTGCAATTCTCCTTTAATCAATGTATATGGAGAAGACTTCCATATTAGATTTTTTCTTTCTTGTGTTGACATCTCTATTAGAGGTTTGCCTGTAGTTAATAGGTATGCTATGCCTGTTGGTTCTTCTGATATTGCATTTACACTAAACAGATTTGCGCTAGGTAGTTCTTCTTCATGTACCTCTAGATCTTCCCCAGTCTCAATTCTAGACAAGTAGTCTAGTCCTTGATTGTTCTTTCCTGGCTTCACCATGATTGAAAATTCAAACTCCTAAAACAATAGTAACCATCAGCAAATTCTTCCTTGGATGATTGGTTTGTTGAGAAGGTATTTCAATGGTTCATGATCAATGTAGAATACAAAAGGTGTTGATAAGAGGTAATGTCTAAAATTTTGTAATGCATATACTATTGCTAGGGCTTCTCTTTCAGTTGTGGTATAGTTCTTCTCTGCTTTTGACATATTCCTACTTGCTAATGCTATAGGATGATCCTTAGAACCCCTTGGATGAGTTAGTATTGCTCCCACTACAATTCTTGATGCACCCACATGAACATGGAATGTGTTCTCCCAATCCAAAAATATGAGTATTGGTGCTTCTGCTATCTTATGCTTCAAAGTGTCAAATGCCTTTTAGTTCTGCTCATTCCAGGTAATACTTTTGTCCTATTTTTTCTTTAATAGTTCTTCTATAGGTGCTAAGAGGGCTGCATAACTCTTGATGAATTTCTGGTGGTAACCAGTATACACTAGGAATGTTTTGACATCAGATGTGGTTTTTGGTGGCAACAAGTTTTGAATGATGGAAAATATTAGGGGATCAACCATCAATCCATTATATGACCCAATAGTGTTCCAAATGGTACCACAAAAGTATATTTCTTCAAGTTTATGGAAATTTGTAAGCTCCTACACTTATTCAACATCAATGTAATGCCCCGCCATGAACACCTTAGAGAACAACACATCTATGCTATGCAAAATAGAATAATTTTTTTTTAAATGAATAAAGTAACAAAGTAATGTTAACATATCTAAACACATCATTTGAACTAACGACTTGTCCTCTAAGATTTCATGGTTGCATTACTTGACAAAACAATTAACATAATCTGACACACATCATGAATTAACATTAGTATATCATTCTAAACCTATTGCATTAAATCAATAAAAATTTACATCTCCATACCATAACATCAAATAAGTAATCATCAGGATCTAGTACATAGTTACAATTTCTCCCGACATATGAATACAACATTACATTGTTACATTATCATCTTTTGAATACATATGAATACATACATAATGAATCATCTGATACACAGGCCAGTACATGAGCATAATAACTGTCTCCATAAATAAGTACAAGATCTGATGTCTGATACACAAGCTATATCCTCTTCGCACATGAACATCGGTAAGGGAAAAACCAATGGAAATAAAAGCTCTTCCACTTGACCATGTGGAACCCTGAGGTCCACCCCCCGAGCTAGGAGTTAACATAAGGTCTCCACTACAACATACAGTCAGGTAGATAGAAGACTATAAGAACAAAGACAACACATGACTCCAACAACATAGGACAATATCACAAACAACTCAACAACACTTCCAGAGGCAAACACATAACGAATGGGGAGAGACCAACCAGGGAATGCTAGGCTGCAGTAGGGAGGAGTGTCATCACATGGCTTGTCATGGGTTGTCTTGGTAAGCCTTCCTAGGCCCCGGCCCCCATCTTGGGTTGTCTTGGCAGCCTCTCCCAACTCCTGGCCCCCATATAATGCTCATGCGGAATCAACATACCTTTCATGAGGACAAGGTAGTTGATCTTGCCATTCCAGGCCTTCTCATCTCATCTCAAGCCTAAACGAGCACTTGAGCCATGAGTGAGGCATCCACTTATCTTTGTTTAGTGTGATTAACTACCCAACCCCCTAATTCATTATTTAGGTTATCAATGAGTTATCAAACTCCCACAGGGGTTGTCCTGGATGCCACTTTGGGCTCCGGCCCCCATTGAGAGCCACTCCCCTACCTGCATCTAGAAGACCCTACTCAACAAGCATAGCAAACAGCATCATGACAACGATGATACATGAACCATGCAAGGC
Organism: Cunninghamia lanceolata; assembly: GCA_027924645.1. NCBI lineage: Eukaryota > Viridiplantae > Streptophyta > Pinopsida > Cupressales > Cupressaceae > Cunninghamia > Cunninghamia lanceolata. Next base: position 268,066 of record BSBN01000128.1, read on the forward strand.
ATTAACCATCTTACATAACAATTATCCTGATATGAGCATGTATATGTAACAATGCAAGGCATTTACCATCTTGCATATCAACTTAATTACAAGGACATACTCTCAATACATTTTCCATGGCTTCCAAATGAAGTAACTCATAAGAAAAATTCTTCTTCATGGATACCGATGTCTCCCCATTGTCTAATCCAACACAACATCCCAAACAAATAAATAAATCATAACATCCATGAAGAGCCTTTCTACACATCATGATGCATTCAGAATATTTACATTCTTTCACTACACCATAACCAAATTCCTTAAAACAAAAGGTGACATAGCTTCATTAACTCAAGACACTTATCAACATGTTACATGACTTGCAAATCTTTCAAACAAATGAAACCCCTCTTTAATGTCGGCTTAAGCCATGCATGCCAAAGTAATTTCAGTCTTTTTAAATTGTACATGTCATTGTCCATCAAACGAGCAAATTATAAGGGAGGCAGCTTAATAAGTTTCAAATGAAATAGTTAAAACAACTTATTGTTCTTCAGTTATAAGAACTCCTACTAAATTTATAAACATTGGCGCCTGATATGAATAGGATACTAGAACAAACATCAGATAAAATGAAAACTATGGTGAAGGCAACCTTGACAAATAGATGCCTCAAATCAATAAAATCTTTGCTTGTATTCTAACATATGTTGCCACGCAGGTTTAATGTGTGGGAATTGTTCATACATCAACCATATTTGAACCCTTATTGTGTTACATTTAACAGTTAATCATTATGTGTGCAGGTCGACCTTCTTGGCCACACTAGCCATCTGGTGGTTACCCTAAACTTAGTCATTGAGATACCTGTTACATCTGTGTTGGTTGCATCGATATGATTTATTTGTGACTGTAGATCACATAGGCTTAGGAGTATTATTAGAGATGTTGGCCTTTTATTATTTTTTTTGGTTTGGATCCTAAGAGTACTAGACCCACACCGATGTGATAGAGATTGAATTGTTAAACCGTGCAAAGTACTAATCTTATTATCCCTAATGTGAATTGATCCATATAAAATGCCAGACTTAAAATTGGATCATTCGAAGCAACATCCAGAATGATATTATAGCTGAAACATTGATGTCACAAGTGGAGTGTGAAATGGGAAAAATGGGAAAGGCGTCAATACCTATTTACAAGTTTCTTCATAGATTAGATTAATACTACTAACGAATACCATCTTTCAGGAATGTCAAAAGATGACGGTCCTGCAAAGAGAATGTTTATACTATGTATGTCTGGAAAGAGCTATCTTCCAAAGGGGATGCAATAGCCCAAAAGTTAAAGGCCAAAAATCATTAAACAAATGCTGAGATGATTTGGAAACACTTGAACAACACCAAATTGAAAGTTGGAATTCCACACAAGAACTAGAACACTAGCAGATAGGACAGTTTGTTGACACTGAATGCAAATGAACTGGTGTCAAAGAAGGCACGGGGATGGTCTAGGTGTAGGTCAACGTTATGTCAAATGGGGCCTAAACCAGTGACAACAATGACAAAGCTACAGGCACCTGATTTAAACACCATACAATTGATAAGGAAGGCAGATATGAGATTGCAGGATATACGCAAAAATGGATTTGTTGAATAGAGAAATAGTTACAATCCATATACAGGGAAAATTAAACAAATTCATAAGTGGCAACATGTTTCAGCAGAGAAGGGTTGCCCAAGAGCACTTGGATTCAATTACCAGGCAGATTCGGGACCAAGGTCTTGATGCGAATTTAAGCAGGCTTGAGGTTAGTGCAGTTAAAGACCTCAAGGAATGGGAGCTTCGTGAGAATTTTTTTGGAAACAGAAGGCCTGTGTTGATTGGCTTCAGGAAGGGGACAGGAATACTTCCTTCTTTCATAAATCAGTGAAGGCTCGAAGACAAGGTAACTTTATCTCTTCTCTCCACTCTCCTGAGGGTTATGTTCTTTCTTCCTCTTTGGGGATCTCTAGCGAGGCGGTTCATTTTTTCTCTGCTCTCTTTTCTAAAGATACCCCACTTGCTAGTGATGAGGAAGCTTCTATCCTGGCTTGTATTCCCTCTTTGGTGACTATGGATATGAATGCTTCTCTTCTTAAACATATTTCTTTGAAGGAGTTGGAGGTTGTGGTGTTTCAGTTGAAAAAAGGGAAGGCTCCTAGTCCTGATGGGTTCCCGACTGAGTTCTTTCAGGAATTTCTGGAAGTCATCAACCTTAATCTATTGGAGGTGGTGCAGGAGTCTTTTAGGAATAAGCAAATGTTATGAGCCATGAATAGCACATTTCTTGCTCTTATCCCAAAATGCGAGGGTGCTGATTCTCTGGATCTTTTTCGACCAATTGCTTTGTGCAATGTGGTGTATAAAATCATTACAAAGCTAATTGCTAAATGTTTGAAGCCATGTCTAGATAAGTTGATCTCAGAGGAACAAGGGGGCTTTGTTGCAGGTAGACAAATTTTGGACGGAGTAGTTATTGCGACTGAGACTATTCACTCTATGGCCTCTTCTAAGGAAAAGGCTATGTTTATAAAGTTGGACATGGCTAAAGCTTATGACAGAGTTAACTGGGGCTTTTGATCAAAATTCTCAGAGCCTTTGAGTTCAGTTGTGAGTGGATTGATTGGGTCATGAGCTATGTAAGGACTTCCTCATTTTCTGTTCTCATAAATGGGAAGTCTTCAGATCTATTTGGTGCTTCTAGAGGTCTTCGACAGGGGGACCCCTTATCCCCATATTTGTTCATCTTGATGGCTGAAGGCTTGGGGAGATTCATTAAGTCTTGTTTTATGGATGGGCTCTTTTAGGGATGGAAATGGAGCAATTCTCTTCCTCCTCAAACTCATCTTTAGTTTGTGGATGATATGGCTTTGATGGGTGTTGCTAAGGTGGCTGAAGCAATTGCTTTGTGTCAGATTATGGATTGTTACCTAGCTGCCTCAGGTCAAAGCATTAATGAAGGTAAGTCTTGCATTTATTTCTTTAATACCCCTAGGCTTATTCAGCAATGTATTGCTAGGATTTTAAGGTTTCAAGTGGGGAAACTTCCCTTTATATACCTTGGCATCCCTCTGAATGTGCGCCCACTTCCTAGGTGTTTTTGACAAGATGTGATGGATAAATTTCATGGGCTGGTTTGTCACTGGACCTATAGATGGTTATCTACAGCTGGAAGAGTTACTCTGTTGAAGTCTGTAGTACAGGCCCTTCCTATATACAGGTGCTTTGTGTTGACAGCTCCCTCAAGTTTCATCAAAGATTTTGAGGGCCTCTGTTGGTAGTTTCTTCGGTTGGGTAATCTCCTTTCAAAGAAGTGGAGTTTAATTAAGTGGGAAGTTGTTTGCTGGCCAAAGCAAGATGGTGGTCTGGGTTTGCATAGGATGGATTGGAATGGATAGGCTTTGGCTGCTAAGCTATATTAGAGATGGTGTTCATATCAGCATCAGTATTGGGCCAGGATCCTTACCTTCAAGTACCTTGGGGAGGTGGAGGGCGCTGAGGTGCCTCGTTTTAGTCTTTCATGGAGAGGTTCTATGATCTAAGATACTCTCAAGAGGGGGGTTGCACTAGTTAAACAAGGCCTGTTTTGGATCTGCAATAGAGGCTCTGATGCTCTTTTTTGGCATGACTCCTAGGATGGCTTCCCACCTATCCTCTCCTCACACCCTCACTTGGGGGACTTATGTAAGATTTTTGTTTAGGCTAGTTGGAGTAGAGTGATGGATTTCAAAGCCCCCCAGGCTTTGGGGAAAACTATTGTTTACCAGTGGAAGGATATGTAGGAATGGCCCATGGGTGGATCTTTGGAGGATAGGAGGGAGTTGTCCTCCATTTTGGCTGATAGAGTCTGTTGTTCTCTCCTAGAGCGGGATGTGCTGGCTTGGGGTCTGGATCCAAAAGGGAAGCTCACTATTGCTTCAGGGTATCATGTTTTGGACAGACAGGCCTGGGGTAGTGCTAAGGTTCCTTGGTGGAAAAATATTTGGAATAAATTCTCTTGGCCAAAATGCAATTTCTTTTCTTGGCTGGTGGTTTATGGCAGGTGTTTGACTTGGGATAACCTCTATAAGTGTGGCTTCCAAGGTCCTTCCTATGCTTCTTATGTCTAAAAGATGTTGAGACCGCTTCACATCTTTTCTTCTAGTGCCCTTTTGCTAGGACTATTTGGCATTTTTGGTGGGGGGCCTGGAGTTTGCAGTGCAGGCACCCTTCTTCTCTTGAGGAGTTTTAGCGAAACTTTGGGCCCATTCTAGTGAGGACTTCATTTCTACACATAGCATGCCCAATTGGCCCTAGTCTGATTATATGGCACATCTAGTTGGAGTGCAACCACAGGGTCTTTATGGATAAGAAGTTGTTGGTGGGTCAAGTTTGGTCTCACATTCTTGGGGCTTTGCAGGAGACCTTGTATGCTAAATGTGATCTATCAGCCCCGGTGGATCCTAGTGATACTAGAGTGATTCGTAATCTGGGGATTCTTGTTGGGGGTCCTGGAAGGCCCAAGATTGGGCAGAGCAAGTGTTCTAGAAGGAAGGTTTCTAGGGAAGGGCATTGGTTTCCCCCTCCCATTGGAGTCTTGAAAATCAATACTGATGGGTTTGTAAGGGGTAACCTTGGGCATGTTGGCATTGGTAGGGTGGGCAGAGACAGTTCTAGGGTGGTTGTGTTTTTCTTGTCAGAATATAGGGGGCTGCACTCTAATAATCTTATGGAGGCCTTGGCTATTCTTTTGTCTTTGAAGAAGGCATATGCCCTTGGCTGGAATAAGATTATATGTGAGTCGGATTCTTGGGTGGTGATAGACTTGATAAATAGAAGGCAGTTTGATGATGTTAGTTGACAGCTTATGGTGGTGGCTAAGCAAATCACCAGTCTTGGAGATTTATTTGATTCTATCACCTTCTCTCATATCCCTTGGGAATGGAATAAGGTGGCTGATGGGTTGGCCAAATGGGCTTCTGAGAAGAATGGGACCTAGCTGGTGGATGATTGGGATAGTTTACCTGGGGATCTTGCTCAGGATTTGGTGGATTTGGTCACAGAGGATGTGAGATGTTGCATGACCACTTCTTGATTTCTTATTTGTTATCTCTAGGCTTGTTTGGGCCTCTTGTTGCTTTTATGCTTTGTACTACTCTCTTTGATTAATAAAGTTTTTACCCTCTTTTATTAAAAAAAAATTGTACCTCACGTCTATGATGCCATGTAAAATAACCTCATTCGCATTCATGTATAGTCAAAATCATGCATTATAGTTAAAGAAACAAGATTTTTAATAAAGCAATTCTAAAAAATAGAAAAAACAAGAAAAAGTTAAGATAAAATTGTCATACCTATCCATCTAGAAGTTTAAGTGCTAGTCAAGCATAACTGAGGGGTCATCTTTTACCTTCAAAGTATCGAATATTACTTCATGATCAGCATTACTAATTATCCATAGTTATTTTTTTGTTTTACATGATGCTTTAGTAACTTAACATTTGTTGCTACAACTAGGTGTGAATACATTAATATGGTTTTATGTTTCTCAAAGTCTTCAAATGCAGGGATGCCATTCTTTCTAATCATATATGTTTGCAACCAAGTCCTAGCAATAACAACTAATCCTGTAGGATATTTGAACCCATCAACATCTATCATAGGTCATGTTATATTTTTTTCTCTGTACACATTGTGCCAACCAATAGTCTGATCTCTCTTCATTTCCATGCGGTGTAACAACTGCATAAACATGACCTGGTTGTACAAGGTCTAAAAGATGTTCATAGTCAAATAAGCTTTCCATGTTAGTGAGTAATGATGATTGACCTTGAGATAAAGGGGTTAAATATCATGGAATCCATTTATCTACCCATTCACTTGGCTCACATCTATCTCAATCACATTTAATACAACTTTGACAAAAATAAACTAATTCTTGTGTCCAAATAGTCCATGCACTTGCATTTGAGCTTTGAAATAAATGCATCTTTGATGATTCATTGATTCTCTAACAATCTAATTTATCTCTCGCTATCTCCTCATCAACCAACCAAAAGAACTTGTGCACTTCTGAATCAAGAGCCACTCCATGTGACAATGCATAGTTACACCACTTAACAATAGAATCTGCATCATTGAATGTAGCACCACCTCTAATCTTTAGTTTTTATTTAAAAGAGCTCTCTTCATGCATGCACCTGCCCCATCATGTTCTCCTTTTCCATGCCCAGCTTCAAAAAAATTCCAAATATGAGGTATACCTTTCTCTCCATGCATTTTGTTCAACCAATAGAACATACAAGCATACTTGAATTGACCAGTGCAATTATCTGATCAAATGAGTTGTTGATCCATTCTAACATCTTTTTCTTGCAAGAACCCATAAAATTGTTGAAAACAATATTGCACATACTCTAATAAATAAGATCAATTATCACTCATGTAAAAATGGTATTTTATGACAATCTTCATATTCTCTTCTATACTCTCAGGGGCATGTCTATATGTGATGTGAACAAAAATAGCAATCTGAATAGAATTATAGTACTCGGATTGCACTTCATTTTGAGGTTGCAACATGTAGTTTTCTACAAAATCAACTATAGAGACAATAGTTCAAATCAGAAAAGTCTTTACACATCCTGAACTATTGATCTAACCATCGAGACTGGTGGCTATGTCTAGCATACTTGTAAAAAAAAATTCTTAAAATCATCAATAAAATAAGCAGTACTTACCTCTCTTACAATCAACTCACATCTAGAACCTTCACCTCCAATTTTTGAATTGTATTTCACTGTTTCATATCTCTTTTTCTCAACCATTTTCTTTCCAAAATCATGTTCGTTGCCCTCATGAATACATGATATAAACTTCGATAACCCACCACACTATAAACACTTTTCATTTAAACAATCATTCTTCTAGAAAATGCAACCATCATCTCTAATACATAGAAATAAATCTGATAAGTCCCTAGATGACTTTGGTAGTTGAATTGCACCACACTCCTATAACATTTCGTTAGTGTACAAAGTAGAGTGAATATTGCATAATAATTCATGATACATAGAAAACTCTATATGGTATTTACAACATGTATTATGAATTTTAAGAGGAACACAATAAAATGGCTTAAGAGATTCAAATGCTCTTTGTGAGATTGTCATACCTAGGTGTGTGTTTCATAATATTGTTTGTACAATGTTGTTTGGCTACATTCCAAGTAATGTTTAGGCTATGGAGCGCAATATTTATCACCAATTCTTAATTTTAAAACATCTTTTGCATTTGCTAATACCCTAGAGTTAGTGTTTCAAAATCATTCAATTTCTTCCTTTGTGCTATTGATTACCTTCTTATCAACTCATGGAAGCCTACCACTGAAATCCCAAGTATCATTTCCACGAAGACTATCTAGTCTTGATCTTAATGTTAGTGTGTTTGACAATGTTTTACAATTCAAGCTTAAGTCAACACAAGTTTGCCTCATTAATCGAGCCTTTCTTAATTGTTTGCTCACTATTGAGGTTGTAATATTACCCTATGAGCAGCTCTTTTATCTTTCTCCTTTCTAGTCTTTCCAATAGAATTGAGTACATTGAAAGGATTCTAACAATAATTTTATTCCGATTGGACACTTTGTTTAAACGAATCTTTAATTTCTTTAGTAAAGGTTTCATTTTTTACATCTTTAGTAATTGCACAAAAAGTTGGCATTGTTTAGATAATCTTTTATTCTCAAAGTATTCATTGAAGAGTTTTTAAGCCCACAACAGAACCATTTGTAATGACCTCTTGCCTTCAAGTTTTTCCATTATGTTTTCATCAATTTCAACTAACCATTTTGGGGTTCTTGTGTGTTTTACAATTTCATCATGCTCATTCTCTTCTTGACAAATGTCCTCTCTTCTTATGTAATTTGGAGATACATTGATTTTAATTGTTTTATCCATGTTATCAACTATTAGTATACAAATTTTGTCACCTAACTCTATATTCTCTCGCCCAAACATATGACAATTGAACCAATAGTTGAATCAATTACAATGGTATTTTGTAATGATTCTCTGCTTATTTTACAAGGCGTAGTTACCTTCAAATGATATACAAAGAATGAAAATAATGTATGCTTTTTACTAGAAAACAATAAAGGTGGTGGTTTTAATCAGAAAGCATTAAAGGTAATGAATTACCATATAATTTGAAATACAAAGAAGCACAAAGACTTCTATCACTACCATCACAAACTTATATCAGTTATCATATAATCATCACCATGAACCATTAATCAAAAGAAAACATCCATAGCAATGAGCCAAAATATAAATCTTCAATCGCTTTGATATAGACTACAAGTTAATAAGTTGATAGTATATGCAACATAAAAAGAATAAACACTCATTAACCATACCACAAAGTTTATGATTTTAGAAATCAACTGCACCAACTTCCATTCATATATTTAGAAGTGACTGAAAAGTAACATCACATCAAAATTGACCTACCAAAACAAAGTTTGCCAAAAGATTCTATGCATCGACAGGCTTCCAAAATATATAGTCTTGCCAAGCATAACTCTCTTTAAAAGAATAATGGCTTCTTGGGGACAACTGATTAAATATATTTAAAATAAATCATTAAACTTAAAAGAAAGCTCTCTAGCACCAATCATTTTTTTACAAGAAACAGAAATAAAGAATATGAAAAGTCATCAATCGACAATTGTCATGTCCTCCTCTTGCATCACCTCCTTTTGTGTCACCTCGTTTTTCTTGTTTTGTCCTTCACCTGTAGCTAAGTTCGTCTATGTTATTTGAGCTGCCAATGCCCGCAACTTCACCTTATATGCCCTATACTTGGTAATGATTCAGGTCAACATTTTGCCACTTGGACTACTAGTGATATTATCCTGACATTTCTGTTTGCTTATCATTCGATCTACATTCGCCACTCTTTTACATGAATTTCTTTGATTTCTCTCTTGAAAGTCTGAAGATACATTGCCACCCTTCCAAGTTTTCCTACTGACTCACCAGTCACTGTGTCGGTGCTCACAAGTTCATCGGTAATCATTTTCTTGAAGTTTTTTTTTTATTTCTTTGATCTCAAGCAATTTATCTTCATCTTCGCTGAAGGCTTCTATGTCTAAGATTGTGAAATTATTTTTGAGATCTTTCTAATCATAAAAATATTGAGTCAATGTATCCCTCAATTCTTCTTCAACTACTCCTAGCACAATCATTCTCCATTAGAGTGCCTAACCATACTATAGATTCATTTTCTTTAGGGTCGCCAAAAACCTTCTCAGCTATGAGGATACTTGTATCAATTTTTGTTATCTCTTGAACCTCCTTAAAAACCATCAATAAATTATTGTTATCTTTCCTTTAACATTTTGTAGCTCCACAGCTAATATTTTCCTCTTGTCAAAGATCAAGGTGTACAATTTCACAGCTTCCTGAATATAGAATAAACCATCAAGAGTAATTTTCTCTACCCATTGATCAACGGCTTTACCTATGGCTTGGCATCATTTGATTTGTTGTAGCAAGTTGGGGTTTAGACCATCCATAGATATGCTTGGTGTTTCATCCGAAGGCTAAGCAGTAATCTTCAAAATAGATTGAATAAATGAAGTTAAAGTTCTCACCTGAGCCTGTAATTTGGCATTCTCTTGCTACTAAGTTTTCATCCTTTTTGACAATGTACTCACAGAAAACTTGGCATGGTAAATATTGCCTTCAACTGTAGAGGGTCCCATATCAATTTTGCTCATGTTAAAATCTGTTTCGGTAACCTCATCCTCGTTCTTCTCACTAATAGGATCTATAATTTCCAAAACACGATGTCCAATAGAGGGATCCACCACCATTCTTGACATCCTCTTAGCCCTCTTGTGCTTAGGTGTATCTTGTAGCAACTTGGCTATAGTGTCTATATTTGTGTCTATCATAAGGGCATGCCTATTCTTTTCTACTACATTTTTCAACCATGAGGGAGAGGGAGAAGAAGAAACGCTAACACTGGCACTGGTATTTAAAATAACATTATCTAAATGCAAAGGGGGAGTATTATGCTCTAGGGGTTCACTTATCACTGGAGAATTGTGATTACCAAACATAGAATGAAAAACACTATCTTCACTAATTTGATTGAAGATTAAAGAGTCACTATCAGGCACCATAGATTTGGGAGAAGCCACATGGTCTGCTTGCAGTTGTTGTAGAGCATCCAATTTCTCTTATGTTCTTGCTCTTACAGATGCATGTTGGCCATCTTGTTTGCATGTGGTCTTTGATCTTCTACTATCTTCAGGTTGTTCTCCATCTCTTCCTGATTGTGAGCCAACTCTATGAAGAGTTGTATCCAAACTCATTATAGCTCTTGGAGTCTGGGAGACCCGAGATGTGTTCTATTTCTTAGTGGTAGATTCTTTTTGTAATGAAGAACCAGCATGTTCCCTTATCTTCTTCTCAAGTCATCTCTCAGTTTTACTTAGCACAAAAGAAGACCGAACCATGATATCTGTGACTTCTTTATCAGACCAATGTACCTGAGGAAATGATTCCAAAGTAGCACTCTGATAGCCTTCATCCAAAATATCAGAATTATCATCAATACCTTCAAGGACTTGGAAAGGAGACCTGAAAGCCCAAGCCTAATCTGTTGTCAATCTCATCCAACTTCTCCTTTGAACTTCCCTTTCATCAGTAGTTTCTTCCTAGTAATCCTCAAGGTGAGGCTGATATTGATATAGGATACCTCCATGCAAATTCTTCTTAATAAAGTTTTTACTATCAAAAGATTGCCTCATAGGAAATGGGTGAAAATTATACTCAGCAAAAATCTCCTCAACATTCCTCACATTATCATTGCTTTTACAAACAAAGAAAGACAAAGACACGGAGAAAGAATATCCCTTCTTTTTCATAGTGTGATACTTATTGTTCACAGTCGCCATTTGACAACAAACTTCCAAAAGAATAAAAAAATCCAAAGGGTAACTACGCAATTTTAATGGGGCATTTTCAAAACCCCCAATCCATAGATAAGTAAATCTATCAAACTAGATGTAGAAACTTCCAAACCTCACTATCAATGCCGCCGCTTCAGGGGAAATTCTCTGCTCCAATGAGCTTTCAATCTTCTTCACAGACAACATGAGAAAGCATCATTCACATGGTAGAAATCTTTCATCCCAACTTCTTTTTGCAATTGTGGAAAATAATAGTACATAGGTGTATCTAGCGTAAGGGGCCCTTGAATCCTCAAACCAAGGCAGACCTCTTTATTGGCTAAAATTTGTAGACTAGAAGAGAACACATGTGGAATAACACCTTATAATGAAAATTTATTAGTTGCTCATTCATATGTTTAATTTTGCCCAATTCACATACTGAGATTCACTACAAATTACCAGAATAAATTGACACATCTAATTTTCAAAAGAGTCTGACTCAGCACTCCTGACAACACGATGTAACAAGGTAATCATGTCAAAATTTTCTTCTTTGAAATGCCCTCTTTTGAAATTGGTGGGAAGTTGAGATTTACCTTTCCTTTCAAGTTTTAGCCAGCTCTTAGCAATATAGTTTTGGTACCAATCCTTTTTGTCCCAGAAATATCCCTAGCTGGTAATAACAGACATATCAACAAACTCCTTATGGTCTAGTAAGTTTAATTCATGTGATACAGCCTTAGAATCAACCTTTGTTACTACAGAGACATCAAAAGATCGTATTTCTTGTGATTCAAGGTAATAATTTCTTCATAGGAAATAATCAAATCTAGACATGGCACAGTGGGTGGGAAACCCCCAACACAGGCTAACCCACTGCTCACAATCTTCTCTGCAATTGAGGACATGTTTTCTTGTTGCACTCTATTCAAGAAATCTTCTAGGTCTACATGTCTGAGGTCAGTACCCATACTTTGGACAAGTCATTCTCAATTACAGAGGCAATTGGGAACCCCTGATATTTATACTTCATTTTAGTTTGTTTCAAAAACTAGAGAGTGAAAACTTCTAAACAAGTTAGGGACACTAGAGAGGCCCATAGAACATTTGGGGAAAACTGACTATCCAGATTCATGAACTAAAAATTGTTCTTCTTCACCCAAATAAATCAAAGACTCAATTTATCACAACAAGAAAAGTAAGGAAAAGAGATGGTTATTCTGACCTGATTGCAAATACTTCTACAAGTTCTCTGTTAATGGTGAGGCTTAGAGCTCCTTCAGTGCACTCCCATCACAATGCAAAATAAGTCTTTACTCGCAAGGTGGCAGCTTCAAATAAAACTCCATATCAAAATCTATTAAGTCCTCATTAAATTTGGTGGCAAAAGTATTGGACGATTCATAAATGATCCTTTTTATTTCCCTCCAAAAAGTGTGTGAACACCTTTCCCAATTAATTCTAAATTATTGCGAACTAACCGGTGTCAATACTCTATGCATACTAATGGTTTGAAAAGATGACACTTTATGAAGTGAAAAGCACATTCAGTCAGGGCATCTATAACTTTGAGAAGTAACGAACCAACAAACTGAGAGTTTGGAAGTTCGAAGAACTTCTGAATCTCCAACCTCAAAGGACTCTTCAACAGACTGACACAAGACTGAACGATAAGGTTAAGACGCTAACTTTGGTGAAAAGTTGAGGAATCAGATGGTTCTGAAACTCGTGAACTAGCCGACCGGGGTATAGAAAGACACAAGATCACTGACTAAGAGTGAAAAATGGCTAAGTAAAGCACCGTGACATATAAAGAGGGTAACAAATAATAAAGAATAAGAATGAGAATTTTGACTTAACATATGAATAACTCAAAATTTTGATTATAGGGTAACAACAGGCTTTGAATGGGGACAAGGACTGAACAGGATGTAGAGCATCCAGACAAACTTGGCACAAAGCCTTATTCCAAAGGGCAACAAAGTCACACCAAAACAACAACACACAAGGGAAAATAGTAAGGAAGACTATGATACAAAGAGGGACTTATTAGCATTACTAGTTGTTTAACTTGAGATCCTGCCCATTACAGGCAAGAGGCATTGGAGTTCCATCTGGATGTGTTAAAAGGAAAGCATTTTCTTTGATTACTTGTCTCATTGTAAATGGTCCCTTCTAGAGAGAATAAAATTTTGTGTGAGCCTCCTTTGGCTCTCTTCTTCTATCCCACAATAATACAACCTCTCCAACTACAAAATTCCTGTCTTTCTTTCTTATCAAATATCTTCTTCACTGCCTACTGGTGCCTTGTTGTTGGTGTGAACAAGGTTATCACCTAACTGGTTTACCCTTGTGTGGATAATTCATCTTATTTAACTATTTATTAGTTAAATAATATTCATACATCACACATAATTCACACAAGTGAAGTTGACTTAGTGAGTCTTCTAGGTGTTTCTAGTTGAGTCTAGTTGTGTGTTGAGTTGTTGATAGTTGGAGTGAGTTGTCCTATCCTCCACATGTGCAATTAGTTATCATCCTCTAATTGACACATGTTGTAGAAATATATCCATCTTTCTAGCTCTCACCTTGCCTTTATAAGCAAGGCATATCATGTACATTGTAATAACATCTTTCTTTTGCATTCATTGATAGAATAGCATTATTCTCTCATTTGATCTCTCTTGTGCTTTCATGAAGTCCTAAATCTTGGGTGGCTCCAATCATAGCCAACTCTAACATTGTATCAAAGCTCCAGGAAGAATCACTTTATGTTAGTCAATTTTTGAGAGATCTTGAGTGCAATTCATGGTGGATCTTGATAGTTGAGTATGCTCTTCTCTTGCATCGAATGATGAGCTGGAGAATCAAAAAAACTTGATAGAATACCAGATTTGTGAGGTTTCCCCTTTGTAACCTTGTATTGCAGGTGCATTTTGGTGCATGTTGCAAATCAGACTTCACCATTGCGTCTGGAGCATCCAAAATAGTCAAGATCATCTTTCGTTTCATCAAAATTGGCCATTGGAGGCAAAATTGACGAGGGTTTCAATTTAGGGCTCTTTGGCGTGATCCGAGAGATACCAACAATTTCAGAGCAATTTGGCCCAAATCAGACACTGTCATTGCATCTAGAGCGGCCAAATCAATAAGGATCAACTATATAATCGTCCAAATCAGACAAAGTTGGACCAAAAGGCAAAAAAAATTTGCCCCAGTTGTACAGATCTGTTGCAAAGAATATTCACTGTCGCAATCGGCATATTCTAGAACCTCATCGCTTGCATAGTGTCTACGTCAATGAATCATCTTTGACCGACGGTAATTTGAAATAGTCTGCAGGTTATTAAATTCATTTTGCAGGCTATATAAAGGGTACGAAGTACCCTATTACCCTGCGCAAGTTGCAGGGTACAGATCCAAATCGTGGGGCACCTTTATTGGTGCGGGCCCCCACTATCGGTGGAGGCACACAGTTTATCCGCCCGACAATCTTATTCCATAAGACATGGCGTATTCTAAGTCTTCTACCGGTGACTTCCTACAATAAATTCGACGGTTACTATTGGTGTATTCCTTTAACTTTCATCGACTGGATCTTCATTCTAGCGGTCTGCAGAACCCCACCGTGGCTCCAACTTCGATGAGCGGGTTTAAACACTCACAACGATGGTCTGCACTCATCCTTCATTCACGGGTGGTAGTCCAGAAGGCTCTTATGTGAGCATTAGATGCTTGAATTTATCTCTCGCCATAAGAAACTCACGCCGCAAATGTTCGCTGAAAAATTTTCTAAACTCGCGTTGTTCCTATTGGCATTGCTTCAAACCGTTGATCCACAGTCATCTACAAATCCACCGACATCCAAATCTCCATTGTCTATAATAAACATTAGGTGATCTTCAAAACACACAATGGCCAGCATTGTCTAACGCCGTTTAAAATTTTCACTAGAAATCTTCTAAATTCGTCAGTTGTACCTATCGGCATATTCAACGATTCCGACAGTTTCAAACAAATCTACGGCGGCAGGTTTTAAACCTGCGATCCACACTTTCTGGCAGCCTTCAACCCCAGACGGGCCTTCCTTCAATGGTAATCTCATGAAGAAATTCATGCCTGAAATTTTCTAAACTCGTCGATTATTTTTTCTGCGCCCAATCTCCGGCAGTAGAAATCCCTTAAACTGCCACCAGAAGCCGTTTTGCATGCAAACAGTAGTTTCAAGACACACAGTCGGTGGTTTTCATATGAAAATGGTGGTTTCAGCTATATAACTGGTGGTTTCACCCAAATAAACCATGGTTTTCACCTATAAACTGGTGGTTTTCATTGTTGAACATTCGTTTTGTTCTTAAACAGGCGGTTTCCGCTAATAAAAAGACAGTTTTTGACAAAAACAATGGTTTTAGAGGTTGTTTTTCTCCCTGTATAGTAGTTTTGCCAACCAGAGTGGTTTTAAGGCAATTTTTCTCTTTTCCGAAGGAAGCATTTTTTTCTACAAAAGGAATATTCTGCTGACATCAGAGCCAAGGGGTCATTTTGGCCCCTCAAAGCCCTAAAAAGGGGCTTTTTTCCTTTTCTGCATAACTTTTGTCCACAGAGGTGAAATCAGAAAAACAAAATATCATTGGAAAGATAACAGAGAGCACTTGGTAGTGGTGTTAGTAGTTTTCTAAAATTCTATTGTAGGTGACTGCTATAGCAGTTTGAAGATAGATCTTCATTTTTCGCTTCCGAGCTCACAACTTTCAGCCACGATCTCTGATTTTCATGATTCTTGTGGCATCAGAAAGGTATTCAGGAACTCTTCAAATCCATTTATGCACTCTTCTTAGATTTTTCTCCAATCTCATTTTATTCCATTTGTTGGTTTTTTGGCTTTTGGGTGATAACTTGGACATTTTGGCACTTGAGGAAGTGAAACTTGTTTTGAAGGGATTTGTTTGCTGTGATTAATCATTGTGAGAAATTGTAATCTCCTTTGAATCTTAGTTTTAAGATATTTTCTTGCTTTCCCAAATTTGGTCCCTTGAGGACAATTATAAATCGCACTAAGTATAAAGTGCCACAATCATTTTTTTTTGGAGGGGGTAATCTCTTTGATTGAGTAATAGGGGGTGTACTTGTGTTCTTTTTTATACTCTCACATCATGGATTCACACAAACTTCCTCTACTCACACCATATAAATATCATGAGTGAAAAACTAAAATGGAGATTCATTTAAGAAGTTTGAAAATTCATAGAGTAACAATGGGTACAGAAATTGAACCAATAGCAGTTGCAGAAAAAAGAAAGTGGTATAATAGATGTGATCAAGCCTATGGAACACTATGCTTGTCTATCTCTCCTGATCTTCTTTTTCAAGTTGAATCTTGTACTACACCTAATGAAGTGTGGACTACCTTAGAAAATCTCTTTGGTAAGAAAGATACTATGAGAGGTTTCAAATTAGAGAATGAACTAATTGGTTTGAATCCAGCCAACTTTGCAAGCATCGAAGACTTCTTCACAAAACTAAAATCACTTAGATTGCAGCTCAAATAATGTGGAATTGAGAAAGAGGACAATCAATTGATTCTTTCAATCCTTGCCAAGCTTGGTCCTGACTATTCAGTTTTTGTTTCTACCTTCTATGCTACAATGGATGCACTTGGGAAAGCTTTCACAATGCCTTCACTTGATGAGTTTGCTACATCACTCACAAGGGAGCAAGCTAAGTTAGTACATATGGGCAGATTGAAGTCTCCTAGACCTCAAGCACTTCTTTCTAATCAAGGTGTTAAGGATCAAAAGGCTTCATCTAGCAAAGGCAAGAAACAGAAAAATAAGGATTTCAAGAACAATGAGCAAACAAAGGAATCAACCAAATCACCTAAGTCCTCATCCTCTCCCAAGGAGGAATCATCTAAGAAGGACAGACAAAAGTGTTCATATTGCAAGAAACTAGGACATGATGAGCATAAGTGTCATGAGAAGAAAATTGATGAGTTGACTCATATTATTCAAAAGCACAATATCCAAATACCATCATCATCACCTAGTGCATCCTCTTCTTCGACACCATCATCATCTACACATACAGGGATAGCATGCATTGAAAAATGGGACAATCAAAGGAAAAGGACAGGCACTCTTTGCTTCAACAAGTCTTCAGTCAGAGAGATGGCTTCTTGATTCAAGAGCTTCTTATCATATGGCATCTTCACAAGGGATGTTCTCTTCATTTGAGTCATGTACTTTGACACCTATCTTGATGGGTAACAATACATACATCCATGCAATTGGTAAAGGAACTATTGATGTTGGTGAGAGTAGTACATTCAACAATGTGTTGTGTGTACCTTCCTTGTCAACTAGTCTCCTTTCCATCCACCAGATTACTCATTGTGGTACAGGCAAGACAGTTGAGTTCACTCCTGATTTAGTGATCATTCAAGACTTGGAGAGCACAGATATCATTGTTGTTGGGATGGCTGATCATGCATCTCACTTGTATACTTTCTCCCATTTTGTTTCTGATGATGTAGATCCATTGATTGGCATTCACACTCATGCATCAAGTGTGAATCATGTTTATGAGGAGAAGTTTGGTTACTTGAACCTTGGTGTTCTTTCACCCACTTGGTTCATGAGACTAGTGTTGAGCTTCCATCACCTCATCCTCCTGCTTCATTAGAGATCAACATCGACATGGTATCTTCGGTTGAGCAGGATACTTCAGGTCTTTCAGACAGCTTTGTGGGATACTTTCTTCACAGGTAAATCAAACTTGTTTTGTGAGTCTCATATTGTAGATTTGGAGGACACACTTGAGGGGATATCTCTCCTCTTTGATGACAGTTACATCACAACTATTATCCCATCTACTTCATCTTTGGATATTGTTCTTCATGAGTCTATCTAGGATTTTAGATTGGTCACACCTCATTGCATTGTACCATTCTTTGATTCTGACATGTGGACATTTCAAAAGTCTTCAGAGGCATCTATCATCAGGATTTTTCCCCCATTCCTTCAGATGGAGTTTCTTCGACATCAGCCTTTGGACTTGTTTCTTCCTAAGGGGAGGAATGTTGTCTGTACGTATAGGACACTTTCCAACATTCATGTTCAGGCATTGACCATTGGCACAGGAGCTACTTCATTGTGGGGGGGACTTATAGTCTCATACTTTCTCTCCTATGGGGGGGTATTTGATTGTACATATGTGATAGAAGTTGTCCTTGGGGGGTCATGTTGAGTCCTCCTACTATCACTTCTTCTTTCACATTCATTATTTCTGCATTTTAACTTTTGGAGAGGAGTTTTTTCCCATGTGGTTTTCTCCTTTCTTCCACTTGAGATTTGTTGTACATGGGTACCTAACATGGCCTAGTAGGTGAGACCCATCCATCATTCCATCTTTCTTTAGTCAGCTACTCCCTAAGTTGCACTTAAGGGGGGGTGTTGGTGTGAACAGGGTTATCACCTAACCAGTTTACCCTTGTGTGGATAATTCATCTTATTTAACTATTTATTAGTTAAATAATATTCACACATCACACATAATTCACACAAGTTAAGTTGACTTAGTGAATCTTCTAGGTGTTTCTAATTGAGTCTAGTTGTGTGTTGAGTTGTTGATAGTTGGAGTGAGTTGTCTTATCCTCCACATGTGCAATTAGTTATCATCCTCTAATTCACACATGTTGTAGGAATATCTCCACCTTTCTAGCTCTCACCTTGCCTTTATAAGCAAGGCATATCATGTACATTGTAATAACATCTTTCTTTTGCATTCATTGATAGAATAGCATTATTCTCTCATTTGATCTCTCTTGTGCTTTCATGAAATCCTAGATCCTGGGTGGCTCCAATCATAGCCAACTCTAACACTTGTAATTCTATCCACCACTCCATCCCTTTGTTCCTCAAGCTTATGCAAATACATAATTCTCTTTTCCAATGCTGATTGGAATTGTCCATCCTCAATAGCTCTCTATAAGTTCAATGCTAACAATTCCAGAGGAATAGGTATAGTAATGTCAATCCTGTACAACAATTGGAAAGGAGACATCCTGATTTCCCTCTTTTAGGTTATCCTATCTACCCACAAAGCCTCATAAAGGCTCTTATGCCATCCCCTCTAATTCTCATCTACCAATTTCTTGACGATTGAAATCAGATTCTTGTTACTCGATTCAGCATGTCCATTCCCTTGTGGGTAGTAGTCAGATGAGTGAGTAAGACTAATTCCATAGTCATAACAAAATAAGGAAAACTCAGTAGAAGAGAAGCTAATAGTATTACCTACAACAATCTTCTTAGGAATGCCAAATCTGACCAAAATGTTCCTCAAAAAATTACAAACAACTTCAGAAGTGGTGTGCTTTACAAGAATCACCTCCACCCACTTAGTAAAGTAATCAGATGCAGTTAGGATGTGAGTGTGACCAGCACTAGAATTAGGATTGATAGGTCCAATAAATCTAGTCCCCATTATTGAAAAGGTTCGTCAATTACTACAGGGCTTAGGGGCAGTGCAGCCAAGTGAGGTCTACTAGTAAATCTCAAACACTTTTCACATTTCAACACCCATTCATAAGCATCTTTAAACATACCTAGCCAATAGAAACACTACCGTAGCATTTTGAAAGTTGTTATAGAAGAAAAAAAGTGTCCTCCATAGGCTTGATTGTGAAAAGTTTCTAACAGCTTCTTTTGTTGCTCCTTGTCCACACATCTTCAGAAGTTTCCATCCACTCCTTATATAAGTTTCCTTCCTAGAAAACATATTTGCTAGCTTTAAGCTTTAGGTTCTTCTCCTTGGTAGATAAGTGAGGTGGGCATTCATCGTATGTCAATAGATTGGAAACATTTGAAAACCACTCATCGGTAGTACTTGTGAACAAGACCATAGGTACCTCTTCATCTTCAGTTGGTTTACTCTTAGCAATCATTTTGTATAGGCCTCTTCCTCTAACCAAGTTAGTAGGCTTGAGATCAATGTCATACTCCTACACCTTTGCTACCCAAGTTCCTCTTTTATTGCAGCCAATCTCTTGTTGGGTCATAATGCTCTTAACAATAGAGACAAGGACAAAAACAATAACATGAGAATGCAAGATATAGAACCTAGAGTTTTTCAAAGCCTTCACCACCGCATAAGCATGCTTTTCTAGGGGAGAGTATTTCAATTCATTTTTCTTCAAAGGCACACTCATAAAGATGATCGAGGTTTCAATCCACTGTTCATTTTTTTGCAATAAAATGGTTGATAGAGTATGCTCATATGCATAACAGTAAATAATGAAATCCTTCTCAAAATTAGGATGTACTAGAGTAGGACCATTAGCAATGGATACTTTAATATCTTCAAATTCTTTCTTAACTTCTTCATTCCATTTGAAGACCAGTTGGTTCTTCATCATTTATGCAATGTGCCTAGTTAGTTCAACAAAGTCAGGGGTGAATCTTCTCAAAAAGTTAACCTAACAGAAGAATGATTTGGTATTACTCTTTATTGTAGGAAGACTCGATTGGTGAATCGCTTTAACCCTCTTAGGGTCAATCTTTATACAATCCTTGGAAACAATATCACCCAAGAATTTGCCTTTAGTCACTACAAATATTGACTTCTTGGGATTCAAAGAGATGTGATCTCTGCATTGCTGTAATACCACCTTAAGATCATCAATATGATCCACTCTTCTCTTGGAGAAGATAGTTAGGTCATCGAGATAAACACCAATAATCTTGTTCTTCAAATCTTTGAAAGTCAAGTCCATTGCTCTTTGAAAAATGGCCCTTGCATTAATGAGGTTAAATGGCATCCTGTTGTAAGAAAATACACCAATCAAAGTAGTAAACATTGTTTTATGTTGGTCTTCAAGGGCTACTTCTATCTTATTATACCCCAAAAAACCATCCAGCATGGACATCATTTATGAACTTGATAAAGTCTACAAGATGTGGTCCATTATCATTAAAGGATAGTTGTTCTTTAGAGATGCTTGGTTTAAGTTTTGAAAATCAACACGAATTCTAATTTCCCCATTCTTCTTATTGTCGACACGATATTTGCAACCCATGTGGAGTGGTGAATAGAGTAGATGATCTTTGCTTTCAACATTTTATCAATTTTACTAAAAATAGCCTTGGTCACTTTAGGATTGTATGTTCTTTGTTTCTATCGAAATGGAGAAGTGTCGGGCCTTAGTGGGATGTGGTGTTGTATTTGACCATTTCTAAACTTCTTTAAGTCTATGTAACACCACATGAATACATCCTTGTAACAAATCAATAAAGAAATCAAACACTCTCTTTCCTTGGGAGAGTAGCATTTTCCAATACAGACAATTTTGTGGTCCTCTTCAGTGCCTATGTTGATACAATCATATTCAGTTGATGACCTGATAGCTATCATGCTTTTTTGTTTGATATATTGATCATATCTATTAAAAAGATCCTCGAGGGAGACCAAACCCTTAGGAATCTTATTCCCCTTTAATTGTATCACCTCAGTCCCTTGGCCATTTTGATAATTGACCTCTCCTTCAAGAATGTCATTACTATCTTAGTACTCCCTTCAAAGAATGTGTTAGCAAATGACACAGCTTTTTCTTGAAAAGAAATAATCTACTAGTCATTATTGAACACTTGCCAGTGGTTAACATTATTAGACACACTGGGCCTATAAACTACCTCAACCTTGTAAGGTTTGTCCTTGAAGTCTAGATGAGGTAGAAGAGGAGACGTTGAGATAGCCAATGAATCGACCCTAGTGTTCTGATCTCTAGGCACATCTTCTATTGAAAAGGCATCAAAATATTCAATACAATCCCAAACCCTGTTCTTGTAATGCCTTAGCCTCCCATTTTTAACTGAATACAATTTCCTCACCTACTTTACTATGAGTTCAGCATCAGCCTTTCCCTTCAACTATTTGATGCCCTTTTCTTTGGTCACCGCCAACCCTAGTAGCAAGGCTTCATATTCAACTGTATTGTTGGTGTTTTCAAACTCCAACTTATAGGAAAAATGAAACTTGTAGTCATCAAGAGAAACTAAAATAATACCAACACCTAATCTGGCAGTGGAACAACTTCCATCAAACTCTAGAGTCCATACCTCATTAGACAAGTCAGGGCTAATTATGTCAAAATTCTCTTCAGCAGTTGAAGTAAACATATAAGTGTCTGGTTTGGTCTCCACGTATAATATATCGGCCCTTCGATCTCTCGATTTTAGCATTGTAAACTTTTATTTGGGCTCAAGATTCAAATGGACCTTTTTACCATCCACAGGTAATAGGGCATGAGACCAATCCATTTGTATTTCCCCTCCTAAATGTTTGTAGAAACTTCTGCTCAAAAGCATTCCATAACTTGCAGGGACACCAAAATGGTTAGCTTTAATCTCTTTGGGTATGTTGCTAGAGCAACCTGTGCATCCTTGACTTGGCCAAGGAAAGGCACTTGTGAGGAATCCATAGAAAAGCACCTACCATGGGAAGAGGTAATTGACAAGCCAAGAGCTTTAGCTACTTGAGCGGGCATGACATTGTCAGAGGCCCTAGAGTCTATGACACAGTTGCTTAGCTTGTAACCAACAACTTACAATGATACATAGAAAGGTTTAGGCTTTTCAAAAGGATTCTTAGGATGGGAAATTTAAAGTGGGAATTTGAACAATTCTAAGTTCTATTATCAGTAGTAGTTTCATTAGAAACTTGTGCATTAAGATGGGAAGGGGAGGGTTCTTGTTTAACATATCTAACAAGCCTATCCAATTCAGACGGATTGAGTCTAAGATACTTAGCTTGAGAGATCTAGATTTTGGTGTTTTTGCAAGATTCTACTATATAAAAAGAACTAGAAACAACATCCCAGAGAAGTAGAAGTAGAAGGTACCTCAATAGGTGTAGCTTTGGGAACAACAGGTTCTATCTTTTTAAAATTGGTACTGGCATGCCTTGACAAAATGTACTTCAAGGTAGAGGACGTATTACTAAACTAGCCCTTAGGATCATGCTTCATCTGCACCTATTGTCCTCTAGTGAACACCACACAATTAGTATTATCCAGTTTAGTATACACATCTTTCCCCGACTCTAAATCTGATTCATATTTAATGAAGTGACACTAGCATCACTAAATTGGACAGGTTCTTCCTCCACAAATGGCTCTTAAGTGTGCTCATTCATTAAAAGCATCTGCATAAACCTCACCATCTCGGGACAAGATGCACCATCATGGTCTATGCGGAGATGGAAATTTCACACCATGTGATTGCCTCCACTTGTGGAAGGACCATTCTCAATAGCTAGCCTCTGAGTAGGCCCAGTCAAAGATAAGCGCTTGTTGTAGTTCCCTTGTTGGACATGATCTTTTTGGGGTATATTATGATAGAAAGGTTGTTGAGAGCCTTTTGGCATCTACCTTTTCAGAGTACTAATATCATTGGCTACTCTTTGAATTATTGGATCAGTAAAATTAGTGGCAAAAGGCTTTCCAGGCTGTAATTCCTTCTTCCACTTACCGACAGTTATCAAAGCATCTTCTATAGAGATGGCCATTGTTTGGGTTGTTGCAAGGTTAGTTGCACCTTCCCTTGTATGGGAAAACTAGCATTAGGACGAAGGGTATTAATAAAGAAACACTTCGGCAAACATCACCAAGTCTCACATTAGTAGGAATTTAGTTCACAAATTTATTGAATTTTGCTACAAATTTCCTCATCTGTTCATGTACTTCCTTCTTTATTGAAGATAACTGAGCCACTAATGTGTTGGTGCCCAGAAAAACTAGTTCCAAGGTGCCCTTTTTGCCCCAAAAAATCCAAAAATCATGTGCAAAATTCATTAGCAAATGTCACCATTAGACAGAGAATTTTATTTTGAGCAACTTTGCTTTTTGAACCATGTCGAAATTCCTTAGTATGAAAAAGTAATCCTTGGTCAAAGTTTGGTCTTTGTATATTTTGCCTTGGTCAAATGGTTGTCTTTCTCCCTTTTTGTCCCTTAGAAAATTTTCTATTTTTGCCTTATTATTAGCAAATTGGCGAATCTTCTAACTTTCAAACTTGTTCTCAAGTTCATTTTTTTGCCAATTCACCAACAATGATATTTTCCAACAGGGAAGAGTGAGGGGCGAAGGGAGGCATGTGGTTTGTTGGTGGCAAAATGAAAACAGTGAAACCTTTTATCAGTGAAATGCATAAGTTCAAGGTTCGTTAAGTTCACTGATGGCAAAGTTCACGATGGTAAAGTTCACCGATGGCAGAAATCACCGACAATGCAGAAGGAGGTTGCCAAGGAATGAAATTGACTAAGGCATAAAAGGAAGATAGGTGCTTTGTCAAGGAATTGGTTAAAGGATGAACCGATGGAATAGTTCAAATTCTCGACAGTACACCGATGGGCATTTTTGCCAACAATAAGGAAAAGATGGAAAGGTTTGGAAAAGGGTCACTTTGCCAATATGGGGCAGGAGGGGATTACAAGGGCATGGTTCCATAAAAGGTCATTTTACCAATAATGGGAGAAACATAAAGTAGAAGAAAGATTAGGCAAATTTCATATTTTCCAATAAGGTTGGTGAAGGAGACAAAGGATAAAGTTGCCAAAAAAGGTAAAGAAGGCAAAGGAGGCTTGGTTCGCAAATGTTGGATTTTCTAATAAAGCATGGAAAAAGGCGCCAAGGGGCTAGGTTTTGAATTGTGAATATTTTTTGATATGACATTTTGTCGATAGGGTCAAAGGGGGAAGTCAAAGCTTGTGATTCAACATTTTTGCCGATAATGAGGAATAAGGGGCAAGTTCAAGAATTTCAAGTTTTTTCGATAAGGCAAAGAAGATGGAGAAGTAGAGGTTCAACAAAATTCATCTTTGCCAAAAAAGGCAAAGATTGATAAGGAAGAAAAGGAAGCTATAAAGATAGAGTTTAGCAATTCAAAGATTTGCCGACAAAAAGGGAAAAATGAAGATAGTTGAGCAAATAGAAAATTGTCGATAAAATGGGAAAAATGTCCCAGTTCTGAAATAAGCAAATTCACCGATAAAGTGTAGAAATAGAGGAGAGTCCATGCTAGGAAAAAGTTATAGATAGAGCAAAATCAAAATAAAACTCAAAATGTATGGCATGAGTTTGTTGCGGTCATTGTGGGTACTTTTTTGGTGGTTGATACAGTGGATGTTGTAAATGTGCGAGTACTCATTCCTAGCAGTGGATGGTGTGTCTCAGTACCCATATCTTCTGTGGTACCCTCAAGGACTAAATTCTGTATGCAGAGGATGGGATTTCCTTCTGATTCGCCAATCCTCCTGACACGGTCATGCGCCTCTATCTTTCCTATGCTATTTCTTGTTGACCAATTCTTTCAAACATCTAGAAGCTGCACGATGGGCAAAATGACCATATATACATGTTTGAATGATATTCTCAGAGTTGGTCTTTAAGCCAATTGTCTAGTCTGGGAGAGCCTAAGGAGTTTCCCTATCATCAACACATGATTTGTCTAATTTGTAAGTGAAGGGATATATTCAGTATTGTGTAGGAAGTTTTTATATTGTAGATTTGAATGTAGTGAATGTCTCCATAGGAGTTTGTAATGATTTTGGTAAATATGTAATCGTAGTTATGTATTTTCCTTTTCCACATTTGCTGGTATGAGTGTAATAGGTGTTTAGAGATGTGTGACAACATCTAAATAAATACAATGCTTTGTATTTGCCCTCAATTTGTTACACAGGAATTATTGCAATCCTCTTTTAGATTATTAAGTATTTTCAATGTATGAAAATCTATTAGGAGGCCATATGTGCAAACGTATGTCTAGTTTTATTGATCCTTTGCTAAGTATTTTCTTTCCTCCTTACATTCTGTGACTCTGTTGGCCAATAGAATAAGAAGTGGTCCATATTGGAGAGGGATCAAACAATGTTTTAAATCAAACAAATCATTCATCTGTGGTTCAGGGTAAAAACCATCTTTCTTGTGCATGTATATTTGTATAGTTGAATCAGCTATATAGAGGTCATGTGACAGCCAGTTATTCTTGACTTGATGACAGTCTTTGGAGTCAAGATGATGAGTTGGGTTTGGTTGTTGAATATTTTTAGTTGTTCATCTAGTTTGAACTCAATATCTATTCAGGTATACCCCTTGGAGTATCCCTCCAGAGTCTAAGTTGAGCTCAAAGTGGAGAGAAATCTACCCACTCCTATTAGTTGGCCAATATTGCCCAAAACTTGTTGATAAACCTCTTCCTATCCCCCTGACGACAATCCTTGGCCTGGGTGTTTTAGGAATGTTTTAGAGTTTTGTGTTGCCGTTATTTTGGGTCCCAACAGATTGGCATCATTACCGAGGACAAAAGTTACTTTAGCCATTGTTAGGTTCTAAGTAGCTAGAAATATTTTTAACACCCCTGTAACAGTGATTTGTAGTTGTCCATTTTGTGTGGTTAAGTTCGTAGTCTATCAACTTACGCCAACAAATTGGCATCATTGTCGGGGATGTGATACTTTTGGTTCAAAATTTGAAAGACTTTTGCAACATAGCCATTATAGAAAGTTTGTAGTTGTGCAGCCTCTGAGTGTGGGTAAGTTGGTAGCCTCTCAACTTATGCCAATAGACTGATGTCAATATATTGCTAGGTTAAAAAAATTGAAGACTCTTCTGGCGTGAGCATCCTAGAATCAATTTCATTGCCTTGAAGATTTGTCACGCTTCAATGGTTTTCCTCATTCATTGAGGTGGTAACTCTATTGTGAAAAGAAAACAAAGTGTTGTTGTTGTGTGCACGTTTCAAGGAGGTTGTCGTTGGTTAAGGTACAAGTTTTCTTTTTCCTTGACCATGGTTTTTTTCTCAATAAAGGAACACATTTTTTGATTTCCTTTGTCTTGCACAAGTGGTTTATAGTTGGTCATGGCCAACTGTTGTGAATATGGATACCCTAGGGAGAATTCTTACCCTGCATCTTCTTATGTTGAAGACCCTATGAACTATATGGCCTTTGACCATCCTGGTAATGCATTTTCTGATCGTAGCCCTGCCAATTTTACAAACCCAACATTTTTTGAGCCCTTGTATAATAGAAATGAAAATTTTTGACTACAAAATAAAATTGAAAAAGAAAAGCAATTGTTAGAGTTTTTTCTATAGCAAGAAAAAGATTTAGCAGAACGAATCAAGCTGCATCAGTCCATGCCATAGTTTAATTCCCCTCTTGTTGTTCCCAGTTGTTCTTTTCCTCGGCCTCCCCCTATTGCAAATGAAAACACTTATAGACAGCTTGACCTCTCATGGGTCAGTTATGAGAAGAAATCTATGCCCAAGAAGATTTACAATCAGATGCCATTATTTGATGGGTGTGAGGTTTCTAATGGGATGGTACACATTGATGCATTTTCGGAATTCATGGATAAATTTTATTTTGGAGATGAGAAAATGTGGATGAGAGTTTTTGTTAGATCTCTATGTGGAAAAGCCCAGAAGTGGTTGGTTAGTTTCCCTGGCCAACATTTTACTTCCTGGGATCAGTTGGTGGTAGCCTTTGAAGACTTTGCAAATAGTCTAGACCATGTCTTTCTTGTTCAAGAACTAGAAAATATTAAAAGGCAAGAAGGAGAGTCTAGTATGGATCTCAGCCACATATTTGCATTGGCCCTGTCTCACATCTCAAAAAATTTCAAACTTGAACCTCCTATTTGTATTGACATGTATTTGTGAGCTTATGATGCTACTTTAAGTCCAGGTTCTATACAAGAGGAATTCAAAATAATGGGTTTGCAATAGGCCTATGTGTTCATTGATTATGTTGATAAGGTTAAGCAGGATATGATTGCAAAATCTATATCCTCAAATGCAGAGGTAGCTGATAATGAACAGGTTGTTGTAGATAGCAGGGATATGGACATTTCATATGACCTAGACACAATATCAATTGATGATTGTGTATGCAAAAGGGTAGAGGAAGGTGCTGGTGCAGTGTATGAGAGCAATTCAAATGAAAATGGTAGTGACTGCACCTGCATTCCCTTGGACCAGTCATCAGTGGATGATGAAAATGAACAAATCAATGATGGCATCCGATCCGATGAAGAGAATTTCAACCCTGCTGCCTATTGTTGTATTGTAGACCACCTGGAAGGTATGTATGCAAGTGAGGCATCGAATGAATCAACTCAAGTGATTGATTATATAATGCACACATATATTGATGATGAAGAGATGAGCATAAGAGATCATTCCCTTTATGAAGAGCATGCAAGTCCATCAGGAAATAGTGGTGTTTTTTTTATTATGATTGGTACATGGATAATCCTCTTTTTGAAATTGATTTAGAGTTCAGTGAGTTTGAGCTATCAGCGTTGCAGGAGGAGAGTTATATGTTGTATGACATGGCTACTTGTGGACAACAAGTGGAAAGAGAGGGATGTATACAAAATGATGTTGAGGGTGAACAAGAGACTAGTCTCGTGTTTAGTGTGTTACCCTCATTTATCCCTGATAATGACAATGAGATCATTGGCACTTGTTTGCATGAGGATGATGTGAGTTATACATCAACTGAATATCATGAGGGTAATGCTACAGCTATAGGCGATTCTGAGGTAATTATCTCCCACTTTGAAGACCAAGTAATAGATGATTTTCTAGAGTTTTGTTTGGAGCAGTTACCTCTCATTGATATGGATCATATTGAGAGCATATTTTTGAGCTCATTGGTTGGCCCTGTTAACGATGAGGCTGGGTGTTGTAGTGTGGATCAAGTTTTTAACCTACAAGGTGATGAGGAGAAAATCATTTCTAATTTTCTTAGTAGCAAATTTCACACGGCAGTATGTGCCAAGGAATACAAAATAGAGAGGCAAATTGAAGATTGTGAGTCTTCACTTGAAGTGTCTCAAAGTTCAGACATATGCTAATGGTGGAGATTTAAATTTGAATCATGTCTTTGATTCAATCATGGAGGAGTGCATTAGCATATATATTATTGTTGGGCCATAAGAAATTGAGCAGTCTTATGACATGGCCCAGCATGAGATTACACTTGGGTTGGATGAGTTTTAGCATGATAGTTTCCCTCATGTTGATATTTATGCAGGCCCATAAATCTATCATGTTGACATGGGACTTGAAAATAAGTGCTTATATGTGAGTCAACATGATGATGAATCATATTATCTATGGTTGTCTTTCCCTCGTAAAAAAAAATTCAAGCTTCAGCATGATAATATGAATGTTTATATTTTGTATGTGCATGCATGCAAAAAAAAATTGTTGTTTATGTTGGGTGATTAGTGCAGCAAAGGATTGAGGGAGATCAGCTCCTTCAATAGGCGTGTCTTTAACAGAGGCAAGTAGCTTCATTTTGTTTCCTACAGGACTGGCCTGTAGTGTCCCAAAATTTTGGTTACAATCATTTTTTACTGTGTTTCTTTGTAAATATGTGTTTTGTGTGTTTGTGTGTTGGTCTACCCAGAGATATTCCAGATCCTCGTTGTGACACTACTTGTCACATGTCCCCAACTAGAGCCATTGTCAGTGCCCAAAAAAACTAGTTCCAAGGCACCTTTTCTACCACCAAAAAATCCAAAAATCATGTGTAAAATTCTATAGCAAATGTCACCATTGGATAGAGAATTTCATTCTGAGTAACTTTGTCTTTTGAACCATGTTGAAATTCCTTAGTATGAAAAAGTTATCATTGGTCAAAGTTTGGTCTTTGTATATTTTACCCTGGTCAAATGGTTATGTCTTGCTCCCTTTTTGTCCCTTAGAAAATTTTCAATTTTTTTCCTTATTATTGGCAAATCGACGAAGCTTCTAACTTTTGAACTTGTTCTCAAGTTCATTTTTTTGTTGAGTCACTGACAATGATATTTGCCGACAGGGAAGAGTGAGGGGCAAAGGGAGGCATGTGGTTCATCAACAGAAAAATGGAGATAGTGAAGCCTTTTATTAGCAAAATGCTAAGTTCAATGTTCGTGAGGTTCACCGATGGTGAAGTTCACTGACAACGCATAAGGAGGTTGCCAACACATGAAATCGATTAAGGCATAAAAGGAAGATAGGTGCTTTGTCGGGGAATCGGCTTAAGGACGAACCGATGGAATAGTTCAAATTTTTGGTAGTTCACCAATAGGCATTTTCACTGACAATAAGGAAAAGATGGAGAGGTTTGGCAAAGGGTCACTTTGTCGATATAGAGTAGGAGGGGATTACAAGGGCTTGGTTTTGTAAAGGGTCATTTTGCCGATAATGGGCAAAACATAAAGCAAAGGAAAGGTTCAACAAATTTCATATTTACTGATAAGGTTGGCAAAGGAGACAAAGGATAAAGGTTCGGCAAAGGTGAAAGTTGCCAATAAAGGTAAAGAAGGCAAAGCAGGCTTAGTTCACAAATGTTGGATTTTTCTGATAAACCATTGAAAAAGGTGCCAAGGGGCTAGGTTCTGGATTGTGAAGATTCGCCGATATGACATTTTTCTGATAGGGTCAAAGGGGGAAGTCAAAGTTCGTGATTCAACATTTTTGCCGATGAGGAATAAGAGGCAAGTTTGGGAATTTCAAGTTTTTTCGATAAGGCAAAGAAGATGGAAAAGCAAAGGTTCAGCAAAATTCATTTTTCTGACAAAGGCGGAGATTGACAAGGAAGAAAAGGAAGCTATAAAGATAGAGTTTGACAAATTAAAGATTTGCAAACAAACAGGGAAAAATGAAGATAGTTCAGCAAATAGCATATTTGCAGATAAAAGGGAAAAAATGGCCCAATTCTAAAATAAGCAAATTCACTGACAAAGTGTAGAAACAAAGGCGAGTCTGCGCTGGGAAAAATTTATAGATAGGGCAAAATCAGAATAAAAGTCAAAATGTATGGCGTGAGTTTGTTACGGTCATTGTGGGTACTTTGCTGGTGGTTGATATAGTGGATGTTGTAAATGTATGGGTGCTCATTTCTAGTGGTGAATGGTGTGTCTCAGTACCCATATCTTCTGTGGTACCCTCAAGGACTAAAATCTGTATGCAGGGGATGGGCTTTCCTTCTGATCTGCTGATCCTTCTGACATGGCCATGCGCCTATATCTTTCCTGTGCTATTGCTTGTTGACTGATTCTTTCAAACATCTAGAAGTTGCATGATGGGCAGAACGACTATAAATACATGTTTAAATGATATTCTTAGGGTTGGTCTCTGAGCTAATTATCTGGTCTGGGAGAGCCTGAGGAGATTCTCTGGCATCATGATACACACGACTTGTCTAGTTTGTAAGTGAAGGGATATATTTAGTATTATTTAGGAAGGTTTTATATTGCAAATTTCAATGTAGTGAATGTCTCCACAGGAGTTTGTAATGATTTTGGTAATATGTAATCACAGTTATGTATTTTCTTTTGCCACATTTGCTGCTATGAGTGTAATAGGTTTTTGGAGATGTGTGACAACATCTAAATAAATGGAAGGCTTTGTATTTTCCACCATTTTGTTACCTAGGAATTATTGCAATCCTCTTTTGGATTATTAAGTATGTTCAATGTATGAAAATCTATTAGGAGGCCGTATGTGCAAATGTATGTCTAGTTTTGTTGATCCTTTACCAAGTATTTTCTTTCCTCCTTACATTTTGTGACTCTGTTGTCCAATAGAATAGGCACCGGTCCATATTTGAGAGGGACCAAACAGTCTTTTAAATCAAACAAATCATTCATCTATGGTTCAGGGTAAAAACCATCTTTCTTGTGAATGTATATTCGCACAGCTGAATCAGCTATATAGGGGTCATGTGACAACTAATTATTCTTGACTTAGTGATAGTATTTAGTGTCAAGATGACGAGTTATGTTTGGTTGTCCAATACTTTTAGTTGTTCATCTGGTTTGAACTTAATACCTATTTAGGTATACCCCTTGGAATATCCCTCCAGAGTCTAAGATGAGCTCGAAGTACAAAGTCTACTCACTTCTGTTAGTTGGCCAAGATCGCCCAAATCTTGTTGATAAACCTCTTCCTATCACCCTAACAACAATCCTTGGCCTGAGTGTTTTAGGAATGTTTTAGAGTTTTGTGTTGCCATTACTTTGGGTCCCAACATAATGAATGTTCATTATCAGCCATCTTGAATCTATTGTCAAAATGTTGTCTCATAGTTGCCCAATCTCTATTAGATGTATTAGGCAAATAATAGAACCATTCTACTATAGCATCAGTCATGGACTCAACAAACAACCTTACAGACACATCCTCATGTTGGACCCTCAGAATGGAACAAGCTACAAATAAAGTGTTAATATTCTCATCTAGGGTAACTTTCCCATGTCCCTTGAACTTAGCTATTATCTTACTTGACCCTCTAGGTAAGTCATGCAATTGCAACCGTAGTCTCAGAGACCTATAGCTACTCCCCATGGGACAAGAAGAGGCTGAGCCATATTAGCTAGGTTGTGAATTGGGAAATTGACTTGTAATGGTAAGATAGTACCGTCAAGGATGAGAGCTTGACAAGAGGAACTAGAAGTATCTCTTTGTGGAGGAGGAGAAGATGGTCTACTAGAAGACTTGACTTGTCGAGTGGGAGGGAAAGTGGAGAAATTTAAAGCATGTAATAAGTCAAAATCTAAATCATATCTTTTCGAAGCCAATTTTCACAAATGCTAAAAATTAAAAAGCAAAGTCGCCAACCACTTACTGGTTATTATGAGGATGGTTTTGTTGATTGTGCACTCGATTCCTCAATCTATTTTCTTAATTTCTTGGTCTATTATCAGGGACTATGTGTATTTAAAGACGTCTCTCTCTTCTAGGCACCACAACTACGTCTTCCACAAAGATAATTTCTTGAGCTTCACCAAAGTGTCTAGTATTTTCTCTTATTATATCTCCAATTTCTTCTTCAACTTCAAGCATTTCGTTCACTTGGTGAAACTATTGATTTGTTATCCTATTCTGCCAGGATAAATTCCATAGACCAGTAATGATATCTTCTTGTTCAGCAGTAAGCCAATCTATGTTAGGTTAAAGGACTGGGGTAATTCTTCCTCAGAGAACTATAAAAACCAATGATAAAGCAAATCAAAATATATGTATATAAAGAAATAGTCCCCAATAGAGTTGCCAAGAATTTGTTGGTATACAGATTTTTTCACCTAAATCTATATTCTTTCACCCAAATAGATGACAACTAAACTAACAGTTGAATCAATTACAATGGTATTTTTCAATGATTATCTGCTTATTTTACAAAGCACATCTACCTTCAAATGATATACAAAGAATGAAAATAATGTATGCTTTTTACCAGAAAGCAAGAAAGGTGACACCTGCTTTTAACCAAAAAGCATTAAAGGCAATGAATTACCATATAATTTGAAATACAATGAAGCACAAAGACTTCCATCAGTACCATCACAAACTTATATCAATTATCATATAATCATCACCATGAACTATTAATTAAAAGAAAAGTATCCATAGCAATGAGCTAGAATATAAATCTCCAATCACTTTGATATAGACTGCAAGTTAATAAGTTGATAGTATATTCAACATAAGAAGAATAAACTCATTCACCATAACACAAAGTTTATGATTTCAAAAATCAACTGCACCAACTTCCATTCATATATTTAAAAGAAACTGAAAAGTAACATCACATCAAAATTGACCTTCTACCAAAAAAAAGTTTGCCAAAAGATTCTAAACATCGACATGCTTCCAAAATATATAGCCTTGCCAACCATAACTGTCTTTAAAATAATAACGATTTCTTGGGGATAGCCGATTAAAAGATATTTAAAAGAAATCATTAAACTTAAAAGAAAGCTCTCTAGAGCCAAACATTTTTTTGCAAGAAACAAAAATCATGCATATGAAAAGTCATCAATCGACAATTGTCACGTCCTACTCTTGTGTCGCCTTCTTTTCCTTGTTCTTTCCTTCACCTGTAGTTGAGTCTGTCTATGTCAAATGTTGAGTTGCCAATGCCCACAACTTCGTCTTATATTCCTTGTACTTGGTAATAATTGGGGTTAGCATTTTGCCACTTGGACTTCTAGTGATATTAGCTTGAATTTTCCATTTGGTTATCATTTGATCTGCATTCACCACTCTTTTATGAATTTATTTGATTTCACTCTTGAAAGTTTGGAGATACATTGCAACCCTTCCATGTTTTCCTACTGACTCACCAATCATTGTGTCAGTGCCCACAAGTTCCTCAGTAATCATTTTCTTGAAGTTTTGTTTTATTTCTTTGATCACAAGCAATCTATCTTCATCTTCACCGAAGGCTTCTATGTCTAAGATTATGAAATTACTCTTGAAATCTTTCTGATTAGAAAAATATCGAGTCAATGTATCCCTCAATTCTTCTTCAACTACTCCTAACAAAGTCATTCTCCATTCAAGTGTGTGTAACCATACTATTTATTCATTTTCTTTAGGGTCACAAAAAACCTTCTCAGCTCTAAGGATACTTGTATCAATTTTTGTTATCTCATGAACCTCCTTAAAAACCATCAATAAATTATTGTTATCTTTCCTAACATTTTGCAGCTCTGTAGCCAATGTTTTCCTCTTACATCAAAGATCAAAGCGCACAATTTCATAGCTTCCTCCATATAGAATAAACCATCAAGAGTAATTTTCTCCATCCATTGATCAATGGCTTTACATATGGCTTGGCATCATTTGATTTGTTAAAACTAGTTGGGGTCTAGACCATCCATAGTTATGCTCAGTGTTTCATCTGAAGGCTGAGCAGTAATATTCAAAATAGATTGAATAAATGAAGTTAAAGTTCTCACCTGAACCTGTAGTTTGGCTTTCTCCTGCTAGTTAGTTTTGACACTTTTTGACAATGTACTCACAGAAAACTTGACATGGTAAATATTGCCTTCAACCGTAGAGGGTCCCATATCAATTCTACTCATGTTAAAATCTCCTTCGGTAACCTCATTCTTGTTCTTCTCACCAATAGATTCTACAATTTCCAAAACACAGTGTCCAATAGAGGGATCCACCACCATTCTCAACATCCTCTTAGCCCTCTTGGGCTTAGGTGTATCTTGTAGCAACTTGTCTACAATGTCTATATTTATGTCTATCATAGGGGCATACCTCTTCTTCTTTTCTACTACCTTTTTCAACCATGAGGGGGAGGGATAAGTAGAAACATTAACACTGGCATTAGTATTCAAAATAACATTATCTAACTGCAAAGGGGGAGTATTATGCTCTGGGGATTCACTTATCACTAGATAATTGGGATTACCAAATAGAGAATGAAAAACACTATCTTCACCAATTTGATTGAAGATTAAAGAGTCACTATTAGGCACCATAGAGTTGGGAGAAGCCACATGGTCTGCTTGCAGTTGTTGCAGAGCATCCAATTTATCTTATGTTCCTACTCTTATAGACGCATGTTGGCCATCTTGTTCGCATGTGATCTTCAATCTTCTACTATCTTCGGATCGTTCTCCATCTCCTCCCAATTGTGAGCCAACTCTATGAAGAGTTGTATCCAAAATTGTTGTAGCTCTTGGAGTGTGGGAGACCCGAGATGTGTTTTGTTCCTTAGTGGCAGATTCTTTTTGTAATGAAGAACCAGCATGTTCCCTTATCCTCTTCTCAAGTCATCTCTCAATTTTACTTAGCACAAAAGAAGACTGGACCATAAAATCTATGACTTCTTTATCAAGACAATGTACCTAAGGCAATGGTTCCAAAACAACACTCTGATAGCCTTTATCGAAAATCTTAGAATTATCGTTGGTACCTTCAAG
Source organism: Cunninghamia lanceolata (assembly GCA_027924645.1). Classification (NCBI taxonomy): domain Eukaryota; kingdom Viridiplantae; phylum Streptophyta; class Pinopsida; order Cupressales; family Cupressaceae; genus Cunninghamia; species Cunninghamia lanceolata. The sequence continues at coordinate 303,807 of BSBN01000128.1, forward strand.
GACTTGGAAAGTCAACTTGAAATCCCGGACCTGATCTATTGCCAATCTCATCCAACTTCTCCTTTGAACTTCCCTTTCATCAGCACAATCTTCCCAGTAATCCTCGAGGTGAGGCTGATGCTAATATAGGCTACCTCCATGCAAATTCTTCTTAATAAAGTTTTTACTATCAAAAGATGGCCTCACAGGCAATGGGTGAAAATTATACTTAGCAAAAATCTTCTCAACATTCCTAGTGTTATCATTGCTTTTGCAAACAAAGAAAGACAAAGACATGGAGAAATAATATCCCTTCTTTTTCATAGTGTGATACTTATTGTTCACAGTCGCCATTTGACAACAAACTTTCAAAAGAACAAGAAAATCTGAAGAGTATCTAGGCAATTTTAATGGGGTATTTTCAAAACCCCGAATCTGCAGATAAGTAAATCTATCAAACTAGATGTAGAAACTTCCAAACCTCACTATCAATGTCGTTTCTTTAGGGGAAATTCTCCTCTCCAATGAGCCTTCAATCTTCTTTGCAGATAACATGAGAAAAGTATTGTTCACATGGTGGAAATCTTTCATCCCAACTTATTTCTGCAATTGCAGAAAATAACAGTACACAGGTGTATCTGGCGTAAGGGGCCCTTGAGTCCTCAAACTAGGCTAGACAACCTCTTTATTGGCTAAAATTTGTAGACCAAGAGAGAACACATGTGAAATGACACCTTCTGATGAAAATTCATTAATTGCTCATTCATATGTTCACTTATTAATTTTTCCCAATCCACATACTAAGATTCACTACAAATTACCAAAATAAATTAACACATCCAATTTTCAAAAAAGTCTAACTCAACACTCTAGACAACATGATGTAACAGGGTAATCATGTCAACAATTTCTTCTTTGAATTGCCCTATTTTCAAATTGGTGGGAAGCCAAGATTTACCTTTCCTTTCAATTTTTAGCCAACTCTTAGCAATACAATTGTGGCACCAATCCCTTTTGTCCCAAAAATATCCCCAACTAGTGGTAATAGACATATCAACAAACTCCTCATAGTCTGGTAACTTTAATTCATGTGATACGGCCTTAGAATCAACCTTTGTTACTACAGAGCCATCAAAATCTTATATTTCTTATGATTCAAGGTAATAAGTTCTTGCATGGGAAATAATCAAATCTGGACATGGCACAGTGGATGGGAAACCCCAAACACAGACTAACCCACTGCTCACAATCTTCTCTGCAATTGAGGACCTATTTTCTTGTTGCACTCTATTGTAGAAATCTTCCAAGTCTACGTGTTCGAGGTCAGCACCCTTACTTTGGACAAGCCATTCTTAATTATAGAGGCAATTGGGAACCCCTAATATTTATACTTCATTTTAAGTTGTTTCAAAAACCAACGAGTGAAAACTTCTGAACAAGTTAGGGACACTAGAGAGGCCCATAGAACATTTGGGGAAAACTGACTATCCAGACTCATGAATAGAAAATTGTTATTCTTCACCTAGATAAATCAAAGACTCAATTTATCACAGCAAGAAAAGTAAGGAAAAGAGTTGTTTATTTTGACATGATTGTGAATACTTCTGCAAGTTTTCCGTTAATGGTGAGGCTCAGAGCTCCTTCAGTGCACTCCCGTCACAATGCAAAATAAGTCTTTACTCACAAGGTGGAAGATTCAAATAAAACTCCATATCAAAACCCATTAAGTCCTCATTAAATTTGGCGGCAAAAAGTACTAGACGATTCATAAATGATCATTTTGATTTCCCTCTAAAAAGTGTGCAAACACCTTTCCCAATTCATTCTGAATTTATTGTGAACTGACAGGTGTCAATACTCTATGCATACTAATGGTTTGAAAAGATGACGCTTTGGGAAGTGAAAAGCATGTTCAATCGGGGCATCGGCAACTTTGAGAAGTAACGAACCAACAAATAGAGAGTTTAGAAGTTCAAAGAACTTTTGACTCTCCGACCTTAAAGGACTCTTCAACAGACCGACACAAGACCGAATGATAAGTTTAGGATGCTAACTTGGGTGAAGAGTTGGGGAATCAGATGGTTCTGGAACTTGTGAACTAGCTGACCTGGGCACAGAAAGACACAAGATTGCCAACTAAGAGTGAAAAATGGCTAAGTAAAGGACCGTGACTTATAAAGAGGGCAACAAATAATAAAGAATAAGAATGGGAATTTTGACTTAACATATCAATAACTCAAAATTTCAATTATAGGGTAACATCGACCTCATCAATTTTATCAACAAATGGATTATTGAGTGCAAATTCAACATCATGAGGTTCATATCCACAATCTTCAAGCAAATGATTTTCTTCTTATTTTTCCATGATATTGCTCTAATCAATAGGTGTTTCATAATATTTTGCAACAATTTCATTTGCAATATCATGGTCAATTTCATTCTTATCTAGCATTTCATTATATTCAACATTAACACCTTCAATTTGCATGTCATAAGATGGTAAAGATTAAGCTTTGCCTTGATGAGCATCCACGAAACTTGATCTTCCAATCCTCTTCCTTGCTCTATCATCTTCCCTAATTGCTTCAATTTCCTCCAATGTAACTTTCCTCCTTTTTTCTTTACAAAGACTATTGCTCCCCATCTGGGGAATAAAAATATCACCCTAATCATTGTAACAAGCAAATTTTGTGTCCAAAAGTGTATAAAAGTGTTTTTTTACTGTAACAGGTAGAGATCACGAGTTTTTGACAATAGAGGGTCTGTGGGCACGATTGTCAGGCCCAACAATAGTCTTTTTGCCTTTTTTTGGCTTTTATATAATGGATATCCATTTTTAAAATGGATGTCCATTTTGAAAATGGATATCCGTTACTTAAAGCCCAATTCTTTGAACAACAGATATCTAGGTAATAGATATCCATTCTGAAGCAGAGCCAAACACAACAACTCCTTAAACCCTAACACTTAACATACATTCGCAAATGTACGTCTATGCATTATTTAGTATGCATGCAAACTTTGTTGTATATACTTTTGCCTTTCCTTGCCTATCGACACACATAATACCATCGGGTGACCCAAAAGACCCCACTCCGACTACTGTAGCACTTGTATCTATCTTGAGATACATTCCTTCTTGTATATACAAATCTTTACCTGTTGCACCTGCGATCCATTTGCATCTGCCACCTTTTCCTTTACGCTAAACAAACATACAAACAAGTCATGACTTACGATCGTCAATTACTTCCACACTCCCGGTTGGTCGCCACTTCTAAAGACGCGTTGTATATTCCAATATACATTCACGATATGCAAACACATAACATACAGTCACTATATGCTCCGCCTAACATACATTTGACCGTTGACTTTATTGTATCCAATCTGTTGTATGTTCATACATACAATTGAAACATGCAAACCAAAGATGCATTCCTCCGCTTATATACAAACCCTTGATCTACGTTGACCACCTTGCATGTACCTGAAACTTTCTCTCTCCCTTGTATATGCGACAGACTTGTATGTTTACGAGGTATATCTCCCACATACAGTTGCAATGAACAAATGCAACATACACAGGAACATGCGATAGCAATATACTCACAGAAGGTATATCCCGCATACAAAAGTGATATATACACAATTTGTATGTCTATTGAAACCACGCAGATTTTCACTGTTTTGACCTGCTTTATACTTAGCAATTGTGCAAATCTGTTCCTTCGCCAACCCTACAGACCTTTGCACCCTGTCAAACCTAGCACATGCAAATGCTAGGATCCCTCAATGCATTATGTACCCAATTCTATGAGCATGAAATTGAACAAATAAAAAAATAAAACGAAAAACACAAATTGACATATACACAGCCATTCCACCGATTCAAATGAATCTAACCGGTGGAATGGATAAAGAGATCCATAAGGCCACAAAACAGTAAGTCGATTATACAATGAATTTGAATGCTAGAAAATGAATAACACAAAACTTTATTATGCTTTTCAGGAATACACACAGATGCTCTGTCTACAATTACACAACTCAACTAATTACAACTCTACTACTATCCTTCTTCCATTTGATCTGATCCTGGGGTATTTACTCACTCACCCTCGGTAGTACAAGTGGCTAGGAGACAAATCCAAGCGGCTGGGAGATCTAACAACCTCATAACTGTCTAACAACCTTTGAGATTACAACTTGACAAATGTCCTTAGGACTTACAACATAAACCTAAATACAACCTAACTTAACATGCATTGGTCAAACAGACCTTATTACATTGAATGGTCTTTAGGACCTTATTGGAAACATCAAAATATACATTTAAAATAGTTAAATGCCTCATGGAGGCCACTGTGGATTGGATGCACCTGCACCATACACCCTACTGCGAAAAGAACTCATGCCCCATGAGTTAGGTCTTGGTTTTGTTCCAGCTGCACACTTTGCTGCCTCATATCTATACCATGATTTCTGGACTGCATTGTAGGTTCTACTCATGCCATCCTTACTTACTGTCATCCCTATCTGAACACCTGCATTATAAGCCTTGGGTAATGCTTCTTGTATTGCTTCTATGGAAGAACATGTTGACCTTTCAACTTTTGTTAGTGTTAGAGGACAAACAATAGTCCCTACTATGACAACATCCTTGTCTTTCCAATCAACTTGTGGCTGCTTGAAAACCTGTTCTTTGACCTTCTGCTGACCCATCTGATCTCCATCAGTCAAAACTGAAAGTACCTTCAAACTTTGATCCTTAGCAACCCCATTCCCTAAAGTATCCTCAACTGCCTTTATGCCTTCTGCTGTAGGCATCTCCACAAACTCTTTCTTTCCCACTAAAATGATTTTGGCTGCCTTCTATGCTACAGCATCTTCCAGCAATGGTATCAACACAATAGTTATCCCATCTTGCTTGATGGTGTATGTGTTAGCATATCCATCATACAATACTCTCCTATCAAATTGCCATGGCCTATCCAAAAGTAGGTGACAACATTCCATGGGCAATATGTCACATAAGACCCTATCCTAATTTTTTCCAATCTGAAAATCAACATATGCCTGTTCATATACCAAAAGTGATTGACTATCACTTACCCAAGATGTTTTGTAAGGATTTTGATGTGAAATCCTTTCCAGTTTCAACTTATCCACCATTTCCTGAGATACCATATTATCTGTAGAACCAAAATCTATTACTACCTTGCATACTTTACCTTTGCTTTTACAATTGGTCCTAAAAAGAGCTCTCCTTTGTATCATATCCTTGGATGTCGGCAAAATGGTTCTCCTTAGCATCAATGCTTCTCCCTACTCAAGATATCCATAACTATCAGGAGCCTTCACACTTTGATAAGTGTTTGAGCTTTGCACACTTTGACATTCAATTACCTGGATCAAATTTGTCCTTCTGTCTCCCATTGAACTAGTTGCTTTTTCTAGACATCTACTGGCTATGTGGCCTTCATGATTGCAATTGTAACATCTTCCAATGAAAACATCAGAACCTCTACCACCTCTAAATCTGCCTCTGGTTCCTTTCCATCCACCTCTGAAATCAGACTGTTCCTGTCCTTTACCAGTCTCATCTTGGTCCTCATTGGTTTGCCTTATTGTAGGGGTTGATCCTCTTCCCCTTATATTGTTGCCTCTTCCTCTCATGGGCTTGTCTTGTCTTCTTTTCATCTTCTCCTCAATTCTGATTGTCATTTGATAACAGTCTTCCACACTCCTAGGATTAGCCAAAACTAATTCATCTTGTATATTCAGTCTCAAACCAGCCAAATATCTAGCAACCTTTTCAACCTCATTCTCATGATGACCAGACCTCATACTCAATTTATAAAAATCCTCAGTATATGCCTTTACATCCATTTCCTTTTGCCTTAAAAATTAAAGCTTTTTAAACATTTGAACTTCATAATCCTTGGGTAAAAAGTTACCTTTGATCCTTGCTACCATCTTATCCCATGAGGAAATCTTTGACTTACCTTGCTTTCTCCTCTCTGATTGTACATAATCCCACCATACCAGAGCATGACCTCCCAATTTGGTCTTTGCAATCTTTACTTTCTGCTCCTTAGGAACTTCCTCACATTCAAAGTGATTATCTAATGCAGCAATCCAATCAAGTAACTCTTCCTCATTTAAACTTCCAGTGTACCTTAGAACATCAACCTTTACCTTAGGTTTATCATTCTGAACTGCCCTTAACAATTTTGAAAACCTCTAATCTTCAGGGTTCAAATCTTCATCTACCTCTTCATACTCTTCACCATCATCTTCGTCTTCTGGTTCACTATCTTCCACTTCTCTTCTTTTGTTTGTCTCCAAGGCTGCAAGCCTGGCTTGAAGTGCTTCTGCAAGTTCTTTCATCTTCCTCATCTCTTTAGCATGTTTTTCCTTCATCTCTTACAACTCTCTAGCAGTACCATTACCTTTCAGAGGTATCTTGTCAACCTCTCAATCCTTCTACTTCTGCCTTCTTAGTTACAGAATCAACACACAACAGCCCAGACCTTTTGCTGAGCTCTGATAACAATATGATGCAGAGCCAAACACAACTCCTTAAACCCTAACACTTAACATACATTTGAAAATGTATGTCTATGCATTATTTAGTATGCATGCAAACTTTGTTGTATATACTTTTGCCTTTCCTTGCCTATCGGCACACATAATACCATCGGGCGACCCAAAAGACCCCACTCTGACTACTGTAGCACTTGTATCTATCGCGAGATACATTCCTTCTTGTATATACAAATCTTTACCTGCTGCACCCGCGATCCATTTGCATCTGCCACCTTTTCCTTTACGCTAAACAAACATACAAACAAGTCATGACTTAAGATTGTCAGTTACTTCCACAGTCCCGGTCGGTCGCCGCTTGTAGAGACGCATTGTATATTCCAATATACATTTGCAATATGCAAACACATAACATATAGTCATTGTATGCTCCACCTAACATACATTTGACCGTTGACTTTATTGTATCCAATTTGTTGTATGTTCATACATACAATTGAAACATGCAAACCAAAGATCCATTCCTCCACTTATATACAAACCCTTGACCGACGTTGACCACCTTGCATGTACCTGAAGCTTTCTCTCTCCCTTGTATATGTGACAGACTTGTATGTTTACGAAGTATATCTCCCACATATAATTGCGATGAACAAATGCGACATACACAGGAACATGTGATAGCGATATACTCGCAGAAGGTATATCCCATATACAAAAGTGATATATACACAATTTGTATGTCTATTGAAACCACGTGGATTTTCATTGTTTTGACCCGCTTTATACTTAGCGATTGTGCAGATCTGTTCCTTCGACAACCCTACAAACCTTTGCACCCTGTCAAACCTAGCACATGCAAATGCTAGGATCCCTCAATGCATTCTGTACCCGATTCTGCAAGCATGAAATCAAACAAACAGAAAAACAAAACAAAAAACACAAATTGACATATACACAACCATTCCACTGATTTGAATAAATCTAACCGGTGGAATGGATAAAAAGATCGATCTGGCCACAAAACAGTAAGTCGATTGTACAATGAATTTGAATGCCAGAAAGATGAATAACACAGAACTTTATTATGCTTTTCAGGAATACACACAGATGCTCTGTCTACAATTGCACAACTCAACTGATTACAACTCTACTACTATCCTTCTTCCATTCAATCTGATCCTGGGGTATTTACTCACTCACCCTCGGTAGTACATAATTGTCTCCAAGCGGCTGGGAGACAAATCCAAGCAGCTGGGAGATCTAACAACCTCATAACTGTCTAACAACCTTCAAGATTACAGCTCGACAAATGTCCTTAGGACTTACAACATAAACCTAAATACAACCTAACTTAACATGCATTGGTCAAACAGACCTTATTACATTGAATGGTCTTTAGGACCTTATTGGAAACATCAAAATAAACATTTAAAATAGTTAAATGCCTCATGGAGGCCACTGTGGATTGGATGCACCTGCACCACATTCTACAAAATGGATATCCGTTATGTTTTCCTATGTTATTGTTACCAATTTTCTCTATAGCCCAAATTGGTAGAGCTGAAGTGCATTCAATTCATGTTTAGATGAGAGAGTTTTAACATTTTGCCTAATATCTTGTTTGCATAGTTGGAGTGTTTGAGATATTTAGTTATGTTGCAGTTCAATTATTTAACACAGAAAAATAATTTTCAGATCATCATTCATTTGCAGAAGGTTTGAAAGATAAGTTATTTCATTTCACTACAATGATTATTCATTTTTTAAATGAGATACATAAAAGAAATAAACATTGCATTGAATGAAAACATGATAGATCAAATGTCCCACACAAGCCGTGGGAATAGTTGAGCAAGAGCAGATATAAGAAATATACTATGCATTTGGAAATAGGAGGGGGAAGGATCATAGCCATCATTTCCTTTTTAGTGTCTTTAGTTTCCAAGGTTGCATGCCCTTGCTCTTGATCTCCAATAAGAACCTACAAAATTGGAAGAGACCTGTTAGAGCTCCAGTTATGAGTTCCCTATGGGCCTATCAGCGGAGGCATAATACATTGCCTATAGTGCACTTGATCAGATACATCTCATTCACATACAAGAGAGATGGAAAAGAAACAATCATTATACTTCACTAATTTTATCTAACATGTTTGTTTCATGTGCAGGTATAGGATAAGTCATGTAGCTATTTTGAAGACATATTAGCATGTGGTGTAAAGTGGGCTCCCACAAGGGTTGAGCCCAACATGCTGCCCCTAGTCCTTAGAGGGGTGAAATGCAAGTTATATTCATAATGCTCAATTGAAACAGGTTAACTGAAGGAGTACAACATCAATCTAATGTTTACAGTTCAAGTAATGATGACATTAAAGCATTAAAGTGACCTAAACTCATATAGGACAACATTCAATGCAAGAGAATAGCTGTCATTATTGCTACAATAGCAACTTAGGAAGCAAACTATGGTGTGCACATGAAATCAAGAACACTCTTATGCTGATCAAGAAGTGGTATTTCGTGTCAACATGATAGAGAACAGTATCATTCTATGCATGATTGAGTAATTGAAGAATGCAAAAGAGAACCATACAAATATAATGATCAAACTAATATCATGAAGATGGAGTTGTAAGTTGTTTTTACATAATATTCATGCCACATTGGAGGAGATATAATAATTCAATATGTTATGTATACACATCTACATTTGATATGATACATTGAATCAGGAGCCAAGTATGTATGCCATGAGAAAGATTTAATTAGAACATCAAGTATATGCATATCAAATGTAAAAAGAAATACCAATCATCACAAACTCTCTTTCATATAATAATTCTGCTACAGAGTGACATGAGTATAAAATTGCACATTCAATGCCAATATAACAAAACAGGTGCAGGAAAAACTACCATGTGCATTGTGGAATAGCAAAATCCATAAGACATCATGTATCTAACTCATACGTTCATTGTGGTGTTAATAATAAAACTTTAACATCCATGTTCATCGACAGCATATCAAGTATGCAGAAGAAGTAAAGTGTTACATCTATCCATTGGAGCATCACATATATAACTGTATCAAAATATGTTTTTGTAATTTCAAATGCTACAGGAAAAGGGACAACAATATCAAACAACGACCTTACATAATGCCAGAGGAAGAGCCATGGCCAGCATGATGCCTACCAAAGTCCATTGATAAAGATGATGACAAATGAAATTCAGAGTGTATGGTATGCTCAAGACCCATTTGGGGTTTTAGTTTCAAAATACAGAAAGAAGGGCTTCGAGTCTTTTTCAAGTAAAATGCGCAGGTATATCGTATATGGCCGCGGCCTCTAGTAAAGGAAATGATAGATGTAAAGGAGAAATGAAAATCTTAAAATCATTTTTATCTCAGGTACTCAAAATAATGATGAACATATACACATACAGCCGCAAGCCCAATAGTGGGTTTTCTCTCAATAGATCGAACCCAGTTCTGTTCATACAAAATCCAGTTTGCATCTTGCCTAAGTTTCATTGTTTCTTTTTAATTATAAGGAGAAACAAAATATAGATACAAAAGAAAGAAAGCATTTTAAACTTGTGTAAGTGACAAATAGAGAAAAATATGCTCAAATGAGATCCCTGTGCTCATAACGTTCCAGACCCACTTTGGGGTTTTTGCAAAGAAGGCATATTTAGAAAGAAATGAAAAGATAAAACTCTTTTTCTCAAACCCACCTAGGATTTTATTTTTTAAAAAATGATAAGAAAAGCATATTTCCAGTCACGACTTGTATCAGGCTCATTTGTCCATAGAAATACTCAGGAAATAAAGTAATGAGTATGTGTAAAGTTGTGGCCTCATAGAAGCAAACCCATACGAAGATAAATGTTTCAATGCATTTTATTGTACACAAACACCAAAACCCTATTGGTATACATAGAGAAGATTCAAATTTAAAAGAAAAATGAGTTTTTTCGATCCATTTAGGCAAAACATGCTCAGGAATTATGGAAAATGTAGTATATAGTCACGGCCTACAAAAAAGTAGTGGTTTCATGGTGTTTTTGTAGGATGAAGAGGGGAATACTTTCATTTTTCAGTTTTTTGAGTTCATATCAATGATGTAACCAGAGAGTATATACAAAGTTTGGACTCTAAGGGCTCACCTTGACTGCTATACAGAGCTAAGGGTTTTTTCTCTTCTTTTGCTTCATTTTGCTCTCAAATGGAGCTCAAACAATTGCAATTGTGGTGCCTCAAATGTAGGAAGAAATACAACAAGTGATATGCATCAGAAACATAACTTGGTCATGGCTTTGAAGCCATGTCTCAAATAAAAAAGAAATGGTGCAATTTTGATGCAGAGAAGATTTACCTTGCATTTGCCTTCAAAAAACCCTCAAGGAATTGCTTGAACATAGAGAGAAATGCCCAATTTTGCCTTCAAACCCTAAGTCTGGTGGCGGCCATAGTAGAGTTAAAGATCCAAAAATTTCAAAAATGAAAATGAGCCCAAGAAAGTACGGCAAAAGTTGTTTTGTGTTTAGGGTTTACATTATGCCCTAATTCGATAGGCATTTTCATCACATTTCATTCATTTTCATTGCCTCAAGTAATACCCTTCATGGTATCATGTCCATCCTAGTGACTAAGTCTTAAGACTTAGAGTGGTATCGAAAGCCTTGGTTTCCTTGCACATTCTATGTTAAGGTTTGATACCTTAAATCTCATATGGTCACTTTTGAAGATAAGTCACATGCCTTGGAAACTATTTGCACAACCAGATGGAGGGCAGGCCTTAAAGGCCTTTTTTATTTTTTGTAAAAACTACACATATATGCCTTGATATATTTTTATAATTTTTTATAAGAAAAATCAAATGCTATGTAATATAATATACCTAGCGATATGTCACATATAGCCTTGAATTATCATTTTTGGAAAAAAATCAAATCGAATTAGGATATAGAATAAAACTGCAATCTCAATGTAAAGTTTTGTTTTAAAGCGATGATTTATAAATTGCTTTAAAATTAAAACTATTTTATGCAGTTAAAACAGATAAAGCAAACAATATCTTGTTTTCTTTAGTTTGCTTTCTTTTGGGGCAGATATGGACAAAATGGAATCTTTTTGGAGTAGACAAAGCATATTTTCCAGTGGGGCCACATTGGAGGACTTTTTGGCAGTTTGGAGGCAATTTGGTGGGCCTTTTGTCAACTTTTCTGAGGAGCTCAAAAATGGATTGGCATGTTATTTTTAGGAGCTTTTTTCTCAACCTTTCTTGGAGATCTTTTGAAGAGAATATATTGGAGAAAGCTAGCTCTTTCTCATCAGTTGGAGATTATTGTTTCTTCTCTCTTGAGCATAGGCAGAGAGTTCATAGACTTATTTTTGACTCATTTTTTATCACTTTTCATGTACTCCTTCCAATCCAATACAACAGAGTCTTCCTGTTTCACTTATTTTGCCTCGTAATTGCAATATTGATTTGATATTTCACTGTGGTAATGAATATTTTATCCTCTGTCATGTTTCATTATTGTGAAAGTGTTGTGCAATGTTTTCATATAATTCTGGTTGTATGTTGAGTTTAGAGAGAACCTTCATATAAATTACTTTTGAATTGTATGCTTTAGGTGGAATTGTGAAAGTTTATGTTTGAAGGGTTGTTTGTGGGTAAAAAAGCATCAAATAGATTAGAATTTTGTTTAAGTTAGATTTCATTTGCAGTTATCCTTCTATCCCTTTTCCTCAGCAGATCATTTAGATTAGGAAAATTCATTAGGAGAACCAGCTCACTCTGGAGGTTCACTCCAAATTTTAGGCAACCCACAGGCCTAGGAGTGTTCCTATGTTGCAACAGCATAGCTAAGTTTATCTTTGCTAAGGGTGCAATCCTGATTGTTAACAATTTTTGGCACACCCGGTGGGACTTTGAAAGTGTTTTTAGAGAAGTTTTTAATTCTTCAAGCTGTTGTTCTGGTATATACAACAGTGTTCCAACCTTTGGAGGCTTTTTACAATATACCTGGTAACTCGTTTTCTCTGGTCTTGCATGTAGATTAGTGTTTTCAACTTATGAAAACTAGATCTAGTTCAGATTCATTGGACTATTTGCAGTCGTCTCCACCAAGAAGAAGGGGTAGGACAGCAAATAGAACAGTTGATTCATCAAAGAGGTCAAAATCAACACCTTCCAGACTTAGTCCTCCAACTCAAATACAAAGAAGCAGGAGTTCGGTTCTGATAGTGCAGATACCCATAATGGCCAAACAGTTCGTATTTGCATCTTTTAATAGGGGCAGCCCATTACAACTTACATAGCATGATGACATTCCAGTTGCAGCCCTCAAAGGACTGCCATATTTCACCAAAGAAGATCACACTACATCTGTTGAGCATATTCAGGATGTGGCAACTCTGTGTTCATTACATAATGTTACCCAAGAAAACATAGCAATCAGATTATTGGCTACATCATTAAAGGGTAAAGCTTTGTAATGGTTCAGAGGTCTTGTAGAGAATTCAATAATGTGGGATCATCTAGGAGATGGGTTGCACAAACATTTTGAAGACAAGTTCGATCATCTCTCTTTACTAGAGTAGTTGAGCACCATCAAAAGGGCACCCCACGAACACATGGCAGATTTCAATTACCGATTTCAGAGAACTTGGGATAGGATCCCCGCAATGGTAAAGCATCTACCAAGGCATGCATTTTTGTTTTATCTTAAGGCTTTGAATAGTGAAATTTCTATAATGATCCAATCTATGGGTGGAGCTACCCTTCTCGATGCTTTTGAAGTTGTTGTTAGCGCAGAAATTTGCCTTATCCAAGGAGGGAAAATAGCCCCAAGGCCTCCCTTACCCATTTTTCTGAAAATCCAGCCACCCGTGCCAATGGTAGTTCCCCCTTTGGTGGTTGTCCCACCAGTTCCAGCAATAGGATATCAAGCTGCAACCCAAGAAGCCATTATCCTAGCTCAGTCCCAAGAAATCCAAGAGTTAAAGGGCATGTTGCAGCCTTCAGAAAGACTTTTAGCAATGAATTTGTTAATATTAAGAAGCAAACTGGTCAAGAACATAAGCCTTACCAAGCCCCATATCAGTCTAATCAGCCAAATAGGCCACCTTTCCAAGCTGATCCACAGGGCCAAAGAAGAAATTATAACCCTCGACCTTTTCAATCCTATAATCCTAATGCTGCCATCACTTCGAAAGAACTTGTCCCCACTCAGAACAACATGACACAAGATAGTGACTGCTGTTATCCATGTCACCAACCCCATAACCAAGCTACATGTACAAATGGTGTAAGGAATCAGACTCTTATGGTGCAAAATAGTTATGCGGGTTCAGGAAGTGTCTCTAATGAAGTTTCAGCTCAACAAAATAATACTAATGTGGCCTTAATGAACTGGCAAGACACTGATTTCTATGGTGTAAATTACCCTCAAGGCCAAAATCAACAAATATACATGTTTCAACCAACACAAGGTCAAAAAAGAGGGTTGTTGACTTGGAACAACAAGCTGCAAATGTACCACAGTAGCCTGCCAAGGACAAATTCAGGTTTCTTCATCACAGACTATTCCTGGAGCACAACCAAAGGTGAAAATTCTACAAATAGATCAAGCTTTGCCGAGAAAAGATCAGTTCAAAGTACAATCACAGCCTTCACAAAGGCAGAATGATGTTGCTGCTGTTAAAGGACAACAAAAGGTAAGTCTTGTTTCTTTCAATATAGTGGATCACCTTAAGAAAGCTACAGTGAATATTTCAGTAATGGATGCATTGCATATTCCTGGCTAAAAGAATTTGTTGCAAGAGGCATTGGCTAAACTTTCAATTTCTAATTGTTCTAATCAAGAAAAGGCCAAAGTTGTACTTGCCAACAGCTCAGAAACTAAGAGTGAACAGCCAGCCAAAGAGGTAAAACCCCCTCCTTTTTACCTAGGTTTGATTATTGGTGACAAACTTGTCCATAACTGCATGATAGATTCCGGGGAAAGCAGTTTCATCATGCCCAAGAGTCTAGCTGATAGATTGTGATTAGTTTATGAACCACTGTCAAAAGGAGTAGTCTAATTAGACAAGTATGTTGTTAATACCGTTGGGATAATAAGAAATCTGCCACTTACCTTGCATGCCTGTCCTAATTTTGCAATCCATTAGGACCTCCATATCATAGACTTGCCACCTCACTTTGTTATTTGCCTTTCTAGGGACTTTACTGCTAAATTGGGTGGGTTTTTATCTTCTGATTGGTCCCATTTGTTTCTTTAGAACAAGATATGATATGAAAGTAACCATACAATCTAAGCCACTTGCAAAGGATCATGTTGAGCCCTATGTCCCCAGCCCAATAAATGCTAACCTCTACATCATCCATGGGCAACAGGATCAATCCATGAGCCTAGATCCTAGTGCACCTATGGAAGATATAAATTTAGATGACTGGATAGCTGAAGATCATGAAGATGACCCTTTCTGTCACACTGAATAGGTAGGATTAGGCATTTATATGATACAGGAACCTGATGCAGTGATTCATAATCTGATTAAGAACCCAAGTCAGTCTGAAGAGCAAGAAAATCAGCTTTGGAAGCTATACTTTGATAGATCAAGGAACAAAACAGGAGCTAGTGGAGGGACTATGTTGGTTTCACCTGAAGAAGACAAGTACTATGCAGCATTGAGGTTTACTTTCAGCTGCACAAACAATGTTGCTGAGTATGAAGCCCTGATTCATGGCTTAGAGTGGGCCTAGAAAAGAGGTATAAAATCTATCCAAGTTTATGGTGATTTTGAGTTGATTGTAAACCAAGTTAGAAATCTGAATGTTACTAAGAATGATTTGCTCAAAAAGTACAAGCATCAAGTTTGGGACTTAATTGAAAATTTTGATGCGTTTAATCTACTTTCAATTCCTAGAAATCAAAATAAGTATGCAGATAAGCTTGCTGCTTTGGGATCTCAGTTTGAGATTCCAGATAAGATTCATAAC
The DNA here is from genome assembly GCA_027924645.1 of Cunninghamia lanceolata. NCBI lineage: Eukaryota > Viridiplantae > Streptophyta > Pinopsida > Cupressales > Cupressaceae > Cunninghamia > Cunninghamia lanceolata. Next base: position 319,350 of record BSBN01000128.1, read on the forward strand.
ATAGAGGTACAACCATATGTGAAAGTGGTTGTCAGATCGTTTGTGCCTGACAATAGTGTTTCTTGACAAGTTTTTGATAGCGATGAGCAAATCTTGAGTTTTTTGAGTCCAAAAGCTAAATTTGCAGGTGATAACCTGCATAAGTACCAGCAGCAATTTGATAATCAGATTGTGCAGCTGAAATCTAACAAGCTACCCAAGGGACTGGTGACATTAGAATCAGTGTTTAATTCAGATGATCAGTCTAGAAAAGACTAATGTAGCATGACTGTGCAGCAAGAGCATTATGAAATAGTGGAGATATTTAAAGATAAACTGCTGAAATTGGGAAAGGTATGTACTGAAATACAACAGCAGTCTTTTGTTCAATTATGTCAAGAGTTTTCTGATGTTTTTACATGGGAATATAAGGATTTAAGGGGGTTTGATCTTGGTTTAGCCCAACATACCATTGAATTAGAGCCTAATGCCAAGCCTGTTAGGTAGAAGCAAAGACCCCTTAACCCAAAACTTGAGCATCTAATGAAAGCTGAGCTAAACAAGTTGATTGAAAGCAGCATAATATTCCCAATAAAGCATACATCCTGGGTCTCTAACTTGGTACCACTTAGAAAGAAGAACGGAGAAATTTGACTTTGTATCGATTTTCGTGATCTTAATAAGGCCTCTTTAAAGGATCACTACCCCCTTCCTTCAATGGAACAAATTTTGCAAATTATTTTTGGTTCTGATAGATTTTCCTAGTTAGATGAATATTTAGGCTATAAACAAATCTTGGTGAAAGAAGAGGACCAATATTAGACTGCATTTACAACCAAGTGGGGCACCATGGCCTACCGAAAGATGCCATTCGGTTTGTCCAATACTGGGGCAACCTTTCAGAGGGCAATGGATAGGGCCTTCCATGGCCTTATGAATAGAATAGTGTTGGTCTATTTAGATGATATAATAGTTTTTTCAAAGGATGCTAATGATCATTTTGACCATTTGAAGTAGATTTTTCAAAGATGCAGAGAGTTTGAAGTTTCCTTGAACCCAAAAAAGTGCATATTTTCAGTTCATGAAGGTAAACTCCTTGGCCATATTGTTTCAAAGCATGGTATTTCTATTGACCCTGAAAGAGTTTCAGCTATTCTGGATTTACCACTACCTACACACAAGAAAGGCATGCAGAGCTTTCTTGGCAAAATTAATTTTGTGAGGAGATTTATTCCAAACATTGCTTCTTTGTTACAACCTCTCACTGTCATGCTAAAGAAGAACATACCTTTCAATTGGACTAAGGAAGGTAAAAGAAGCTTTGAGCAGATCAAAGAAGCTCTCATAGCTACCCCTACCCTCATTAATCCAAACTACGAGCAAGATTTCATTCTATATGTCTTTGGAGGGGTTGCTACCATCTCAACAATGTTGTGCCAACAAAATGATGAAGGCTTGGAGCAGCCAGTGGCATTTTTCAGCTAGGTACTACATGACTATGAGGTAAATTATTCATTCATTGAGAAGCATGTTTTTTCTATTGTTATAATCCTTAAGAAATTCAGACATATGTTGTCCAATAACATAATTCATTTGATGGTTGCCCACCTAACTGTTAAGAGCTTTTTACTTAACAGAGAAATAAATGATAAAAGAGTAGGTTGGGTAACCAAGGTTATGGAATTTGATGTTAATATTAAGGTAACTAAGCTGATTAGAGGCAAGGGGTTATGTGAGAACTTGCTAGAGATGGAGATCACAGCCAAGAATAAGCAGAAAATGCAGAAATAGTGTTAAATAACAATGAACAAGTTATTGTTTCAGCTCCTATGAATAGCTGGGTGCAGCAAATGATGCACTATTTGCAGAGTGGTGAATGCCCCAAAGGTTTGTATATGATGCAGAGGCAGAGGCAGCACACAAATGCAAGGTTTCATTTACCACTTGACTATTCACACATTGTCTTGACTATCCTCTTAGAATGCATTGCTTTAAGACTAGGAAAAGATGCCATTTCATGGTTTGAATGCATAAGCTACCCACCAAACCTCCCAAACACCTTGGACCACACTAAAATGATTAGGGGATACTCACCAAACTCACAAAACAACTTAGTAACTTGTTGTTCCTATTGTCCCTTCACAACTAGGTCAACTTTGCTTGTAGCCCTTGGAATAGGGTTTTTAGGGCATAGCTTGCAGAATCTAAGACAAACCCATGAACAAATTACCTTTTTGAATACCCATTAAGCCCCTCTACAACATATGTAACATTCAGGGTAGGTTTTTTTGGACCAAAATCCTCAAAAATGGACTGTACATGTTGTTCCTAGGCCTAATTAGGACAACAAATGAAATATTTTTGACATAACTTTCTTAAAATGACTCAAACCCATGAACTAAAACCTGTTTTGAGTACTCATTATCCCCTTACATAACATATCTTTCATGTATGTATGATTGTTTTGTAACATAAGGCCTTAAAAATGACTGGTAATTCTGGTAATTTGCTTAATTAGGTCACTTTTACAAAGGAGGTGCCTCACGATCACCAAATTTTTACCAAAACTCAATGGACAATCTTTAGTTATGTATTAAAATAGAAGAATCCACCATTTTTTTGATCAGGACCCTCACTTATCTCATCAAATTCAAACATGCAAACTAGAAACCCTCATTCTTCCTAAAAAATAGGAAATTGCAGCAATAGGAACGTTTCAAAACACTAAGAAAACTTATTTGTTTGCTCCACAAGTGAATAAATCATTTGAAGAACTTAAAACCTGTCATTCCACCATTTTGAATCATTTTGGCATGGTCATGACACTCAAAAAACATAAAATTTCTCTTTAGGACTGTCAAAACCTAGGTTATTGGACTGTTTTTAGTAAAATGAGCATAAAATCCACAAAACATGAGACCAGACCATAAAATTATATTCAAAAGAAAGGTAATCCAATACCCCATCCAACCATGTATGTTTTAGGGTGCTATAGGGCCATACCAGGCCGTACAAGTGTAAAGAATAGAAAAATGTAGAAAAACTGTGAAAAACAAAGCTAGAACAGCAAAAAAAATCATTTTATCTTATTTCCTTCATTCCAAAAGCTTCATGTCCTTCTTCCATGACCTGTATATCATAAAAAAAGAATGTTTTAAAATATATAACTTCACTCCACTCCTCCTCCATCTAGAAAACTCAAAAAAGAAAGGCTAAAAAATAGCCTCTCCACTAAGGCTACCACAATAGAATATACTAAACTTAAGCAAAAACTTAAAGACGCTAGTCCTATAATCACCCCCACTACAAAAATGCCTCAAATAGGATTTATTACAATAATAAATGGTCTTTTAAGACCTTATTTTATGCAAAACTCAAGCTACTTTAGGTTACAAGAATAGGGCAAGAAGAAGGTATTTTAGGTTACAAGCTACTCCTTATGCTATCATTGACAGTATTTTGTATAGGATAGACTTTAATGGTGTGTTTCTGAGATGCATTGAACTAGATCAAGTTGATAGACTATTAGAAGAATTTCACAATGGACCTTCAGGAGATCATTTTGTAGCAAGGACAACTGCCTTGAAGGTAATGCAGGCTGGTTATTACTAGTCTGATCTATTTAAGGATGCATTTTCTTGGATAAGAAGATGTGAAAAGTGTCCATTATTTGCAGGTAAGCAAAGGCTTACCGTCTTACCTCTGCATCCTATCAAAGTTGAACAGTCATTTGCTAAATGGGGTCTTCACTTCATTGGACCAATAAACTCACCTTCAAGTGTAGGCCACAAGTGGATTTTGACTGCTATAGACTATTTCGCCAAGTGGACTAAGGCTATTGCTTTGAAAGAAGTAAATGAATTTACTGTTTTAAATTTCTATCAGGATTTGGTATCAAGATTTGGTACACCAGATTCAATTATCTCTAACAATGGTTTAGCTTTTATTGGTTTGAAGATTTCAAATTGGTCTGTCAAAAATAACATCTTTTTTAATACATCTTCTAATTATTACCCGCAAGGTAATGGGCAGGCGGAATCTACCAATAAAAATCTAATAAAGATAATCAAAAAGACTATTGAAGACAACCAAAGAAAATGGCACGAGAAGTTGAAGTTAGCTCTTTGGGCTAACAAAATTACTCCCAAGGGAGCTACTAGTTGTTCTCCATATGTGCTTACTTATGGTAAGGAGGCTAAACTGCCTATTTTAGTAGAATTGCCAACTCTGACTTTCATTAAAGAACTTGAGCTGCTAGAGGAACAACCTTTAGTAGTAAGGCTAGCTCAGCTTATGGAATTAAAGGAGACTGGAAAAGAAGCCTTGAGGAAGATTGAAATCCATCAATCTCAAATGAAGAGTTCCTTTGATAAGAGGGAAAGACCAAGAAGCTTCATTGTTGGTGATTTAGTTTTCAAATGGAATGAACTGAGAAGCAGACCTGGAAAACATTCCAAGTTAGATGAAATTTGGGATGGGCCTTATGTCATCACAGAGTGCAAGGAAAACAATGCATTTCAATTTCCAAGTTAAGTGGAGAGGTGCTATCTATCCTAGTTAATGGGATCCACCTCAAACATTGCCTCTGAAGATAAATACTACTTTGTATTATAATAAAGTAGTGTTGCAGTTAATAAGTGCTTTATGCACATTTACTTTCAGTAATTTTGTTTCCCTAAGTGCTACTGCACAAGTTTTTTGGCCACAAGGGCCTTCTAGTTTGTTTTCAGTTTGGTTTGTTTTTGTTTTCTACTGCTGTTTGGAGTAGTGTACAACTGAGTTTCAGTGTTTTTTGAGTTTGAGATGAGTAGAGTATGACTCAATGCCCAATGGACAACTTAAAGAAACTAGTCCTGATGCTTAGCAGGCAAGCATATAGCAGAAGTCGCCAAAAATGTTACCAATTTTCTCTACAGCCCAAATTGGTAGAGTTGGAGTGCATTCAATTCATGTTTAGTTGAGAAAGTTTTAACATTTTACCTAATATCATGTTTGCATAGTTGGAGTGTTTGAGATATTTAGTTATGTTGCAGTTCAATTATTCAACAAAGAAAAAAATTTTCAGATCATCATTCATTTGCAAAAGGTTGTTTGAAAGATAAGTTATTTCATTTCACTACAATGATTATTCATTTTATAAATGAGATACATAAAAGAAATAAACATTGCATTGAATGAAAACATGATAGATCAAATGTCCCACACAAGTCATGGGAATCGCTGAACAAGAGAAGATATAAGAAATATACTATGCATCTGGAAATAGGAGGGGGAAGGATCATAGCCATCATTGCCTTTTTAGTGTCTTCGGTTTCTGAGGTTCCCTATCCTTGTTCCTGATCTCCAATAAGAACCTGCAAAATTGGAAGAGACATGTTAGAGCTCCAGTTATGAGTTCCCTATGGGCCTATCAGTAGAGGCATAATGCATTGCCTATAGTGCACTAGATCAGATACATCTCATTCACATACAAGAGAGATGGAAGAGAAACAATCATTGTACTTCAATAATTTTATCTAACATGTTTGTTTCATGTGCAGGTATAGGATAAGTCATGTAGCTGTTTTGAAGACATATCAGCATGTGGTGTAAAGTGGGCTCCCACAAGGGTTGAGCCCAACATGCTGCCCCTAGTCCTCAGAGGGGTGAAATGCAAGTTATATTCATAATGCTCGATTGAAATAGGTTAACTGAAGGAGTACAACATCAATCTAATGCTTACAGTTCAAGTAATGATGACATGAAAGCATTAAAGTGACCTAAACTCATATAGGACAACATTCAATGCATGAGAACAACTGTCATTATTGCTACAATAGCAGCTCAAGAAGTAGACTATGGTGTGCATATGAAATCAAGAACACTCTTATGCTAATCAAGAAGTTGTATTTCGTGTCAACATGATAGGGAACAGTATCATTCTATGCATGATTGAGTAACTGAATAATGTAGAAGAGAACCATATAGATATAGTGATCAAACTGATATCATGAAGATGGAGTTGTAAGTTGTGTTTACATAATATTCATGCTACATTGGAGGAGCTACAATAATTCAATATGCTATGTATATACATCTACATTTGATATGATACATTGAATCAGAAGCCAAGTATGTATGCCATGAGAAAATTTAATTGGAACATCGAGTATATGAATATCAAATGTAAACAGAAATACCAATGATCAAAAAACTCTCTTTCATATAATAATGCTGCTACAGAGTGACATGAGTGTAAAATTGCACATTCAATGTCAATATAACATAACAAGTGTAGGAAGAACTACCATGTGCATAGTGGAACAACAAAAGACATAAGACATCATGTGTCTAACTGATACATTCGTTCTAGTGTTAATAATGAATCTTCAACATCCATGTTCATTGACAACATATCAAGTAAAGTAAAGTGTTACATTTGTCCATTGGAGCATCACATATATAATTGTATCAAAATATGTTTTTGTAATTTCAAATGCTACAGGAAAAGGGACAACAGTATCAAACAATGACCTTACATAATGCCAGAGGAAGAGCCACGGCTAGCATAATGCCTACCAGAGTCCATTGATATAGATGATGACAAATGAAATTCAGAGTGTATGGTATGCTCAAGACCCATTTGGGGTTTTAGTTTCAAAATACAGAAAGAAGGGCTTCGAGTCTTTTTCAAGTAAAATGCTCAGTTATATCATATATGGCTGTGGCCTCTAGTAAAGGAAATGACAGATGTAAAGGAGAAATAAAAATCTTGAAATCATTTGTATATCAGTAATGAACATATACACATACAGCCGTGGGCCTAATAGTGGGTTTTCTCTCAGTAGATCGAACCCAGTTCTGTTCATACAAAATCCAGTTTGCATCTTTCCTGAGTTTCATTGTTTCTTTTTATTTATAATGAGAAAAAAAATACAAATACAGAAGAAAGAAAGCATTTTAAACCTATGTAAGTGACAAATAGAGAAAAATATGCTCAAATGAGAGCCCTGTGCTCATAACATTCCAGACCCACTTTGGGGTTTTTGCAAAGAAGGCATATTCAGAAAGAAATGAAAAGATAAAACTCTTTTGCTCAAACCCACCTAGGGTTTTGTTTTTTTTAAACTTATAAGAAAAGCATATTTCCAGTCGTGGCCTGTATCAGGCTCATTTGTCTATAGAAATACTCAAGAAATAAAGAAATGAGTACGTGTAAAGTTGCGGCCTCATAGAAGCAAACCCACATGAAGATAAATGTTTCAATGCATTTTCTTATACACAAACACCAAAACCCTATTGGTATACATAGAGAAGCCTCAGATTTAAAAGAAATATGAGTTTTTTCAGTCCATTTAGGAAAAACATGCTCAGGAATGATGGAAAATGCAGTATATAGTCGTGGCCTGCACAAGCGCAATGGTTTCATGGTGTTTTTGCAAGATGAAGAGGGGAATGCTTTCATTTTTAAGTTTTTTGAGTTCATATCAATGATGTAACTAGAGAGTATATACAGAGTTCGGACTCTAAGAGCTCACCTTGACAGCTATATAGAGCTGAGGGTTTTTCCTCTTCTTTTGCTTCATTTTTGTCTTGAATGGAGCTCAAACAATTGCAATCGTGGTGCCTCAAATGCAAGAAGAAATACAATTGATATGCATCAGAAACATAACTTGGATGCAGATTTGAAGCCAAAATTTGTCTCAGATAAAAAAGAAATGGTGCAATTTTGATGCAGAGAAGATTTACCTTGCATTTGCCTTCAAAAAACTCTCAAGGAATTGCTCGAACATAGAGAGAAATGCCTAGTTTTGCCTTCAAACCTAAGTCTGGTGGCGGCCATAGTAGAGCCAAAGATCTAAAAACTTCAAAAGTGAAAATGAGCCTGAGAAAGTAGGGCAAAAGTTGTTTTGTGTTTAGGGTTTACATTATGCCCTAATTCGATGGTCATTTTCATCACATTTCATTCATTTTCATTGCCTCAAGTAATACCCTTTGTGGTATCATGTCCATCCTAGTGACTAAGTCTTAAGACTTAGAGTGGTATCGAAAGCCTTGGGTTTCCTTGCACATTCTATGTTAAAGTTTGATACCTTAAAGCTCATTTGGTCACTTTTGAAGATAAGTCACATGCCTTGGAGACTATTTGCACAACTAGATGGAGGGAAGGCCTTAAAAGCCTTTTTTTTATTTTTTGTAAAAACTACACATATATGCCTTGATATATTTTTTTGATTTTTTATAAGAAAAATCAAATGCTATGTAATGTAATATACCTGCCAATATGTCACGTATAGCCTTGTATTATCATTTTTGTAAAAAATCAAATCGAATTAGGATATAGAATAAAACTTCAATCTTAATGTAAAGTTTTGTTTTAAAGCAATGATCTATAAATTGCTTTAAAATTAAAACTATTTTATGTAGTTAAAACAGATAAAGCAAACAATATCTTGTTTTCTTTAGTTTGCTTTCTTTTGGGGCAGATATGGACAAAATGGAATCTTTTTGGAGTAGACAAAGCATATTTTCTAGTGGGGCCACATTGGAGGACTTTTTGGCAATTTGTTTTTACAGTTGGGAGGTAGTTTGGTGGGCTTTTTGTCATCTTTTCTGAGGAACTCAAAAATGGATTGGCATGGTTATTTTTAGGAGCGTTTTTCTCAACCTTTCTTGGAGATCTTTTGGAGAGGATATATTGGAGAAAAATAGCTCTTTCTCATCAGTTGGAGATTATTGTTTCTTCTCTCTTGAGCACGGGTAGAGAGTTTGTAAACTTATGTTTGACTCAATTTTTATCACTTGGCAATTTGTTTTTACAGTTGGGACGCAGTTTGGTGGGCTTTTTGTCATCTTTTCTAAGGAACTCAAAAATGGATTGGCATGGTTATTTTTAGGAGCTTTTTTCTCAGCCTTTCTTGGAGATCTTTTGGAGAGGATATATTGGAGAAAGCTAGCTCTTTCTCATTAGTTGGAGATTATTGTTTCTTTTCTCTTGAGCACGGGTAGAGAGTTTGTAAACTTATGTTTGACTCAATTTTTATCACTTTTCATGTATTCCTTCCAATCCAATACAATAGAGCCTTCCTGTTTCACTTCTTTTGCCTTGTAATTGCAATATTGATTTGATGTCTCACTATGGTAATGAATATTTTATCCTCTGTAATGTCTCACTATTGTGAAAGTGTTGTGCAAAGTTTTCATATAATTCTGGTTGTATGTTGAGTTCAGAGAGAACCTTCATATAAATTACTTTTGAATTGTATGATTTAGGTGGAATTGTGAAAGTTTATGTTTGAAGGGTTGTTTGTGGGTAAAAAAGCATTAGATAGATTAGAATTATGTTTAAGTTAGATTTCATTTGCAGTTATCCTTCTATCCCTTTTCCTCAGCAGATCATTTAGATTAGGAAAATTCATTAGGAGAACCAGCTCACTCTAAAGGTTCACTCCAATTTTTAGGCAACCCACAAGCCTAGGAGTGTTCCCATGTTGCAACAGGATAGCTAAGTTTATCTTTTCTAAGAGTGCAATCCTGATTGTTAACAGTTTTTGGCATGCCCAGTGGGACTCTGAAAGTGTTTTCAGAGAATTTTTCAATTCTTCAAGCTATTGTTTTGGTATATGCAGTATTATTCCAGCCTTTGATAGCTTTTTACAATATACCTAGCGACTCATTTTCTCTAGCCTTGCATGCATATTACTTTTTATAGCTTATGAAAACCATATCTAGTTCAGATTCATTGGATTATTTGCAGCCATCTCTGCCAAGAAGAAGGGGTAGGACAACAAATAGAATAGTTGATTCATCAAAGAGGTCAAAATCAACACCTTCCAGACTCAGTCCTCCAACTCCAATACAAAGAAGCAGGAGTCCAGTACTGACAGTGCAGATACCCATAATGGTCAAATAGTTCGTATTTGCACCTTTTAACGAGGACAGCCCATTACAACTTGCATAGCATGATGACATTCTAGTTGCAACCCTCAAAGGATTGCCATATTTCACCAGAGAAGATCACACTACAACTGTTGAGCACATTCAGGATGTGGCAACTCTATGTTCAGTACATAATGTTACCCAAGAAAACATAGCAATCAGATTATTGGTTGCATCATTAAAGGGTAAAGCTTTGCAATGGTTCAGAGGTCTTGCAAAGAGTCCAATAACAACGTGGGATCAACTGGAATTTCAATAAAGAAGAGGAATTTCACCAAGGTGTAGATGGAATAGAAATTCAAGATTATAGGATATTGACATAGTTTATGATGAAACTTGAAAGGATAAAAGACAAGCATGGGAAATAGGTGGATAAAAGATGTATGAACCAATAAAAAAGAAAATCTATGAGGTTGTGGTCAACACACAATGGACATAGACCCATCAAAGGATGGAATAGTAAGGGTAGGAAGGCAAGAGAGGTAACAAAAAATGGCCATAAGAAGATGTAGATTGAAGGGAATAATGACATATTTTGTGCTTATAGATTTTGGTGACACAACCAACATTAGGTAAAGAGGAGGAATAGTTTCTCTATAAGAAACAAGTGGAGTTGTGGATAGATAATCGACTCTGAATAACTCCACAAATCCATTTGCTAAAGGATAAGTCAAAATGTCATATGCCAAAGGATTCTGAAAAATTTTAGTAGTGTCATTTTTTGGTGTAACACTTTGTGCATGAGTATCAACATATCATTCTAGATTGTCAATCCTAGTAATGAGGTATTTCAAATAAGGTGAAATACCATTCTCAACATGTCTCAAACTCACATGTGTATGCCTCATGTCATATGTAACAATGGTGGAGGGTGTCAAAGATATATTATCAACTAATGCCACCTTATCCTCACATATACCAAGTAAAAATTGTCAAGGATCCTCATGTTGTTATTCATTCTTAAGTATGTATATATCATGTGCAAGATGGGATATAGGAGGAGGTACTCCATAAGTAATTAAAGATATGACATGTAAAAGTATGAATGGATCCTTGGAATGGGGGTCTTTACTAATTTGGTATATCATACTAATGCATAGAAAAGTTAATGGGATCTGCTATAGATGGGCCACTAGAAGGAGAAGAAATAAAACCATGAGCAAAATATTGTCTAGGGCCAATAGTAAAGTGATCTATGAAAGCACATGATGATACATGAGAGGACGTATGAGAAGCATGACATGAATTAAATCATTACTTAGTGGTAAAAATTAATGTATAACTAAATGTTTGTATCAAAATATATGTAAGGTATACTTGAAAGTTATTTATTAATTATGATATTTTATGGAGAATAATTATGTAAGTGCATTATTTTGAAATAATTATTTAGATGATTGTCATTTTATGTTTTTATATTTAAAAAGAATTTTAGATATTAATATTTTTCACAATTTAAAGTTAGTGGAATTGGTGAAAGAAGAGGAGAGAATAGGTTTCTAGATGGATAAATGAAAAGTCATGTTTGGCACATGAAAAGTTATGTTATTTAGTTTAAAGAGGAGAAACGGACATTTGGAGGACGGAGGTCAAAAGGACAGTGAACTTATGAGAGGATTAAATTCCATCTATGAAGATAACTTTTGTGGATTTGGAGAAATGAGAGCAATCTTGATCTTAGTGGTAAGGACGACATAGAATTCACAGGTATGTCATCTCCAATAGTTTTCATCCATTTATGCATTATGAGCAATGTCCATATCTTGTTAAAAAAAAAACCTTTTGCTATAATCATAAATAACTTTAAGTCATTGTTAGACTAGTCATTAATTCTATCTTTGGTGACATTGAAGCTATCTTTGTTTTGAGTTGATGATTATGACCATAGTTTGGAATTTATTATAAACCCTTTTGTATTGATCCTCCAATTACAACATATCTTGAGATATCATCTTTGTCAAGGAATTTGTGTTCATGGTGGTTGTTTCATTGCCTTTGAACTAGTCTCTTTAAAATGATGGTCGCAGTCTCAGAGCATATTAGCTTCATCAAATACCAATCATCTTATGCATGTCTAAGCTTTCATGATTTGTATATAGGCTAATAATACACTAGTAAAGCTATGGATTTGATTATGATTTGACCAATCTTCCCTCTATGGCATAGCCAAGTTATTTTTCTCAGGTGCTAAATTATTTGAGTCTTATCTCTCTGCCTTCAACTCTTAAATTATGCTTGTGGTAATCTAATCAACTTCCTTTTGTTTGGTGCCAAATTAGAACCTTTGTAAGGCACCGTTGCAAGTTTTTTATATGCTAAAATAAATTATATTCTATGACATTTTAGTAGCTTCTAAGTGTTATATTTAGAAGTCTTTTGGGTGTCATTTTCAGTTTACAAGAGTTCACTTCTTTAATCTAGAAAAGATTCCCTTTTCTTGTGCTGTGTGGGTGCATGTCTATTTGATCTTTATTTACCATGTATTGAGAATAGCTTGTATACGTTACTTTTAGTGTGTTATATGAATAATATATATAAGGATATAGTGGAAATGAATTAGTAAATATAGATGCTCTCTTTTATATATAATTCTTGGGCAATATCTTTATCTTCTGTTATGCTTTGATGAATGTCCATACGTTGATTCCAAACTGACTATACCAACTCTTTAATAGCAATCAATTGAGATTCCTATTCATCTTTCTTCCTTTATAGATGGTTTTCCTAAATATTAAAAGATTACGTTGAGTTTCCTTCTAGAAAATTCTTTCTTACAATCTTAATCAATTTTTCCTTAGTAGTTTTTAATATGGATCATGTATGCACATTAATCGATTGAGTCTCTTGAGTCAACATTATTTATTTGTGGAGACTCTCTTCCAGATGCAAGAAAAACATTAATCTTTTTACTCTAGCTTAAGTCACGAGTTTGTTTCTATTTGGTAATGACTACAAGTTTCCATTTGTTATCCAAGGATCTTTAATTTCCTCTTTCTTTCATTGATGTCTTACCATTTATGAACCTCATCAATGTAATATTCTTACGCTTGTGGAAACTTTCACATGTTATTATATTTCATATCGCCTATGTACCCACTTTTACGTTAGCCTGAACTTTATTTTATATCTGTTTGATGGAGTCAGCCTTCATCGCCAATAATAAATACACAAGATTGTTTTAATTGTTGTTTTTGATGAAGGAATGATTCTTATCCCTCACGCCAACTTAGAAATCATAGTCACTCAAAGAAAGGTTCTTAGATCTCTATAATCAATCCCTTGAATTTTGAAATACCTTCGTGATTATTTTATTTTGAGCTATGTATAATCTTAAATGATTGTGCCTCTGTCTTTTCACCAAGGCCAATCCTTATTAGGTGGCGCTAGACGTATTTATGTTTCATATGGATTTACTTATATATGTTTCATATTTATTTATTTATTTCAATTTTCCATCTGACGTATGTTTGTATTTATGTGTCTTTTGTATGTGTATCACAGAGGACGGAGCGCCTATAAGAGGATAATATAGTTTGAGTGAGGGTTAGCATATGTTATGTGTTTCTCTTTTGCTTTGATTGCTCACTCTTTGAGTCTCCTTAGCCATAATACTTTGACATAGAATGAATTAGAACCCTTATCACTAGTATTTGTTCTACAATAATGATTGTGGATTAGATTTAAATCCAGCATTTTAGATAAATAAAGGATAAACTTTTGGTTGTTGCAATAGTGGCTTGTTCTAATAAGTTATGAGTTGAGATTAGCGATGATTGGAAAAATTTATATTGTAAAAGATTTAGTCTCTTTTATCACTTTAGACAATGATTAAACTTTTATATATATATATATATATATATATATATATATATATATATATATATATATATATATATATATATATATATATATATATATATCTATATATATATATATATATATTTATAATAGGTGTGTAATGATCTTGTAAATCTTTTTGGTTTAGAATCGAAGGGAATGATTATAGTTAACAACCAAGAACGTGGTTGAACCATTATTTATATATGTTTGATTCTTGTCACTTGATAGGAATCTTAATAATGTTGAGTTATAGATAACTTTAGTAGGGTAAATTAGTTAAGTGTTAAGGTGTTAGTGTTATGAGAAATGTAATGGAAGAATGTTAGTGTAGTTATACATATGTTGTGAAAATAGATGAATTCGACCATTTCTCATTAATGTTGTTCAAGTATGTTACGATAGAGTCATACTTATGAAGGGGATTAACGTAGTTTAGCAATTATGGTAAGGTTCTACTGAACTATTATTAGAATTTTTCTAGATAATTGATTAAGGAAGATGCATGTTTGATAATATTTTCTCGTATGTATAGTGTGATTGTGAAATTCATATGATTATGAAATAAAGTAGTTAGATCTTTTTGAATCTATGAATAGGATTATAAAATTTGATCAAAGATTAGCTGAAGGCATTAAGATTTTTCTTATGAATTGATGTGTTTAAAATGATTGTTTATCTTCGACGGCATCATATTGATTGTGGATTAAAGACTGTCTATTTGTACGTTGAGTTGTAGTCCAAATGAATGGTTACGTATTGATCATTCTTTAATGATAGAATAGTAAATGGCTTACATTATCTTATGTTCACTTTTACTTACATGATTAACTAAGCCAAATATTAATTTGTATATCTGGTTTGAAATGAATCAATAGTGTATTGTGAAGTTACATGAGAATGAGAAAGGTAAACCCTAATCTTGTTTTGTTCTAGAGTATGGATGTATATCTAATATATAGAAGATGTTGATATCATCTTAATGGTTTAGTCTTGTATGATATCATCATGTGATTGTAAGTTCGAGTCCCCGAACTACAATGTCTCTACACTACGTGTACGTAGGCAAGGCCATCATGGATGAGCCCCCAAGACATTAGGTCGACCCTTTAGGGCCTTAGGCTAGTATAATGTGCAGATTTAGATTGCAGGATACAGGAGCTTGGAAAGTGTTTCATTTTTTCCACCTTTGAAAAAGATGATCCAAAGACATTTATTGTTAAAATGTATATTTATATAAGTATTTGTATCTTGGAATTCATTTACCATGAATATTGTAATTCACTATTTGATTTAAGAAAAAATTCTCCTATAAATCTATATTATTTTCATTATTTCAGACTAATCTAATTTGTTATTATTATTATATATAAATTTGTTATTATTATTATATATAAATATAGTCATCATGTATAGAAGAATAATTTGAAGATATAAATTATCTTGTGCATGTATCTTTACATATTCATTACCACTAAATGACTCTAGCATATGTGTATTAAGAGAATTTTCATCATAAATCACATAATCATGTAACAAACAGGACATCATTAACCTCATCATAAGAAGATAAAGAAATATCACTATCCTCATCACTAAACATATCATCAATTGACTGTGAGCCACAAGATAGAGAAGATGGATCATCATGAATTACATGGGAGGTAATGACCTCATGTGAAGTTGAACAAGGTGTATTATGTATTGGCTTATCACTAATGAGGGATGAAGTATAATCATCATAAATCTCATCACTAGGATAATCATCATAGATAGGTAATTAAATTCAACAAGTATATTATTAGGCACGGATCGAGGTGAATCAACATCACATGTAGGTAAAGGTAAGGCATATATATCTACATTATAAGTGTCCATAAGTTTAACATGAGATATAGAAAAATGATCATCATTATACTCATCAGATCATGTATTAAAAAAGGTAATTCATTCAAAGCACGTGTGAATCTGTGGACATAGGACCAACATGACATGTCAAATATATATCATCAAGAATCAGGCCCTCTATCTATATAGGCACCCTCGAGCCCATCCCCATAGTTTAAGCCCTATATGTCTAGGGGAGACTAGGATTATTCTATAGCTATATATAGTCGGTAGTCGGGTTGGTACCCCCTCCCCTAGCACAATGAACCACCACTAATATGATGCATAGGTGAGGGAGGTGTGATACCATCAATAACAATCATACTATCTGTATCATAACACATTATAAATCCATACTAGATGTATCACTACCATACTAGATGATTCACTACTATATGTATCATAACACATTATAAATCCATACTAGATGATTCTCTAGGTTTTTGGGAACTTCATATGGAGCCTGAAAGTTCTTTAACACTTGGTCTAAACGGATATCCATTTGCTCTCTAATTCACTAAATTCTTTGCTTTATGATGACTATCAAAAGCCTCGAGGGGGGCTGCTAGATCACTAGGGCAAGTTATCCTAGGTCAATCCCTTAAAAAGATCAAATTTCCAATTGTTCTAAAATTAATAAACAACAATCAAGCATGAAAAAGTCCTCAATGATGATTCAAAAGTAAATGTTGTTTCCTTTAGTGTACCAATTGAAGTGTTCCTCTAATAAATGTTTCATGTATGCTCTAATAATTTGAATGATCTTACTAAATGTGAGTTGATACTCAGATGAATGACCTTAAATTTTTTAAGCTAAAACAAATTGTCAAACAAACATGTACCAAGCCTACCCCCAATGGCTAGTGGGAAAGAGTGAGTTTATGAACTTTGAATTTTAAAATTTTTAACTTTGGAATAGACTTGTGTTGTGCGAGATTGATTTTACATGTCATAGAAATGACTTGGTACCTAGAATGGGTGAATTTGAGGTGTTGGTTTTTTCTTCTGAATCAGCATTAGGGTTTGCCAGTTCTAATGCACAGGCAGATTCAGCCAACTGAATATAGGAGGTTGCGTGAGCTCCTCCCCTTCACTTCTGGTTCTGCCGCACCAAGGGGGGTGTCCCTATTTGATAAAAGTATGACCTTGACTAGCTCAATGACAGAAAGATTTAACTTGACAGCAATAGGCAGAATACTCTCATGTAAGGACCAAGATTTGTGTAACAAATCACAAGGTTGGCAACATTCTTGGACATGATGTCTCGTTGGGTATGAGAGCATGGAGAGGTTCCTAATCCTAATCCTACAACTAACAGATGGAAGGATGAGATGAGTTGATTTGATGTTTGGATGCAAACCTAGACCTGGTGTATAACCTCAACACAGAGCTAGATTGGTGCCTATCCAGGGCTTGGAGTCAGTAGACATACACCTGTGAATGATCAGCATGAACAACTAAAACTAGATTTCAGGGGGATACATATGATACCTGCCTTACAGATATCTCCCAATACAGAGTGTTAAGCTATCTATACTTATGGCATCCCTATTGCAGTATACCCTTCCCAATATTCAATCTGAAAATAGTTTAATCTACCCCTTGAGAAGAAGTTAAAAGGTTAAACATTCAACACAGGAATTCTATGTTCTAGAATCTCAGACATTCCTTGAATACCTGGACTCAGAAGAAAGATACATGCAAGACTAGAGACATAATTAGCACAACACATGCAAACATAGCATTATTCATATAAGATTGACCATGAAATTGGTGGATTCATGCAAAAACGTACAACAGGAGATACATAAACTGACAAGTTTTGCTGCACAGAGCAACCAAAACTAGTTGTATCTTATTACAGAGCCAAAATGTCCAGTTTTCAACAACCAAAACAATGGTAACACAGTCTGCCTATATCGGCCAGAAAGTGTACCCACAGCAATTAATTACATGATTTTTACAAAAAACTGCCAGATATAGCCCATGAGAGATGGCGCCCATAAGTTATCAATGCAATAGGCAGGAGAGTTGACAGGGGTGGCCTCGAGCCCTGTGCCACCATCTGGAAGTCTTCATGCTAAAAATCTGGCAGTTTAATCACTTGTACTGTCACCCACACCCCTGCTACAATCGCCATTGATGGCTCAACCACCCGCGACCTACTTGGAAACCGTCGGACTGTTCAAAATGGAGCTTCCTGCCAAGAAGCGCTTCCTCGCAGGTTCAAAATAATGTAGGGAGATTAATCCCACATGCATAGTGAGAAGACCACTTCAACGTTTTATAAACATGGCCACAAACATACTAAGTGTCGAGCGCTTTTGCCGCGCTCGACACACAAGCCCTCGCCCAAAGCTAAGCCATCGGCTTGCCCCAAAAAACTCTCGCCGATCTATCAAGTCTCTCCGATGGCAAACAAAACACAACCTCCATCGCCGTGACTCCCTCCATCGGAGCATCCAAAAATCCTCTGGCTGACCTCATGTGTTACACCGATGAAGCCCATCGCAATCCCCTGTCGGCCAGACCAATCCCATCGGCCAACCTGAAACTCCTCTGACCGACCTCAATAGTCTCGCTGACGCCATCGCAAACTCCATATTTCCCATCATCGGCCAGAGATAGACCATCAGGCCAACTTCCATCGACTAGGCCGATAAAACAAGTCTCACCGATGGCCAAGCAAAAAACACCCGTCGCCAAGACAAAAACCATCAGCCAACCCAAAAGCAACGCTCGCCGACAAAAAAAGTCATGCCAATGGCAACTTGGCTTCCCATCTCCGTCGGTGTGACTTAGACCGTCGGAGCAAGACCACAAACCTATGCCGATAGCTGCCATCACGCCGATGAAACCAAAAACATAAGGCTTTGAACCATTGAACCGGTTCAAACAGATGGTTCAATGGTGAGGTTCAACACTGAGGTTCACCGGCGAGGTTCAAACTGAAAGTTCAAAGACACAATCGGAGCACTCAAAAAAACAAAACTTTCGCTGATGGACAAAACATGATGACCCCTTCCTAAGGAAAGATGAAGGGGTGCCAAAACTCAGAACCTTTTGGATTTTTTGGGAAGGTGCCTACATGAAAAATCGCTCAGAAACTGACAGTCAATTCAAGTACCAACAGTGGCTCTGATTGGGGACGTGCAGGTGCAAGACTGCAGCGAGAACCCCAGATCTCTGGGATGCAGACCAGTCCCCTATCCATTGGGCACAGAGTCAAACTTGCACCAATCTGCATCACCAAACACATTATTTTAAAATAAACATGGTGGCCCAGGGCCACCAAAAAGGAAAAACCAGACTTTTCCTTTGTCAAACACCTGATTTTCTTTTGATTTCTTCAAATGAAGCCTAAAAGCATTTAACTGTCTGCAGCAAGCCCCTTGGCAATTATTTGTGCTGCTGCTCATTTCTTTTTCTTCAACAAATCTACAGCTAGCTTCATCAGCATATATAATTATCAGTTGTAGAATGTCATCATCATATGAGTCACTGATGTTGCTTGGAAAAATAACAGACTCACATGAAACAAATGAATCCACATCAGAATTTTGCCCTTCCTAAAAAAATAAGAGCTCCTCTGTATCAAACATGCAATATTCAGGCACAAGCAACATCTCATAATCAAATTTACCTTGATGAACATACAGATATCCATCATCATCATGCACGGCAGTTTTGTCATTAATATCCACCTGAAATGTCTCAAGAGAAGGCAGAAATAACTCAGAATGTAGCCCTACACTGAAAGCTTCATAGTCACCCCTGCAATCAACACTATCCCCAACTGTATGAGCACACACATCTGCAATTTTCCCATCCACCTCTGAATAGTGACCTTGTTTTTTATCTTCACCAGTGCCCTGATAATCAAAAGCAAAGTTTTCAACCTCTACACTATGAAGGTGGCCAAAATCTTCAAGGAAACATTCATAATCAGCATCCAAATATATTTCATTATCTGAAAGGCTCACATATGCATCTGAATGCTGGCAATCACTAGCATATTCACTGCCATCCCTTGAATCAATGTTTTCTATATTCAGAGTGAAGCTCTGCATATCCACTTCATATAAATAATCAGGCATAACTCGGATATGCACACTGCTGCAAGACACAACTTCATGTATGTCTCTCATTTGAAGGGCACCTTGTGTCTGCAGGCTTGTCTTCTAAAGGCTGATAACAATCTTTGTTTTCATTATTACAAGATGTGCTTATATTTTCTACAACATTTTCTTCATGCATCACATCATGGCTGCACACATTATTCTAAAATATATTTCCCTCTATACAATCATTTCTCAATGCACATACTGGGAGAGCTGAAATATATTCACTTTGATAACTGCTTTGACAACTTGCAGCCATGAAACCTACTGGCATTCCATATTTCTCATTGTTTTCTATGTCCATAGCAAATTGGAAAGCCTGGTGAAGTGTGACTGGTTCTTTATCTCTCAACAGATAACTCATTTCTTCATCAAATACAGCCAAATAAATTGTCAAGCACAATGCATTATTAGGTCTCATTTATTCAGGGATCTGCCTGAGCAATTTAATAAACCTAAGATTAAAGGCTGGAACTAGCTCCTCATCTTCCCTTTGGATATTCATAAAATGTATGATTAATGAGGCCAAATCAAACCTTTCACCAAACTGCCCTAGGAATGCAACTTCTAAATCTATCCATGAAGAAACTGAACAAACAGGCAGGTCTGAAAACCATATCCTAGCATCATCTTCCAATGACTGAACAAAGAGTCTCATTACTACATCTTCATCCTCTACCTCATAATCTTCTATTAAATTACAAAATCTTTGCAGATGTTTGTTTGCCGATTCAGAATCTGATCCACTATATTTTGGCAAACATCTTATAATTTTATTGGGAATAATATTTGGGTAACCATATATCCCTGTGAAATTTAGGGATTTATATCTTTCAATAAAGAATGGTCTTCTCTGAGAGCACGACCAAGTTTGCTATTCTAAACTCAACATTTTGAATCAAAGATGAATACCTGGATATATGTTGCAGCACTGATAGGTTCTTTCAACAGAGTCGCCACCTCTCAGAGAGAGGACAGAATGTCAGCAAGGCACTTTTGTTTTCTGGATTCATCACCCCAACAGAGCACCACATGGTTCCTTTTTGCTACAACAACTTCACTGGAAACTAGATTTTCCAGCCCTCAGGTTACTTGACTCTCTCTCTCCCCAGCAGAGTCGTCATTTTGTTGGTTTTTTCTTATGAATCAGCATTAGGGTTTGCCAGTTCTAATGCACAGGTAGATTCAGCCAACTAAATACAGGAGGTTGCGTGAGATCCTCCCCTTCACTTCTGGTTCTGCCGCACCAAGGGGGTGTCCCTATTTGATAAAAGTATGACCTTGACTAGCTCAATGACAGAAAGATTTAACTTGACAGCAACAGGCAGAATACTCTCATGTAAGGACCAAGATTTGTGTAACAAATCACAAGGTTGGCAACATTCTTGGACATGATGTCTGGTTGGGTATGAGAGCATGCAGAGGTTCCTAATCCTAATCCTACAACTAACAGATGGAAGGATGAGATGAGTTGATTTGATGTTTGGATGCAAACCTGGACCTGGTGTATAACCTCAACACAGAGCTAGATTGGTGTCTATCCAGGGCTTGGAGTCAGTAGACATACACCTGTGAATGATCAGCATGAACAACTAAAACTAGATTTCAGGGGGATACATATGATACCTGCCTTACAGATATCTCCCAATACAGAGTGTTAAGCTATCTATACTTATGGCATCCCTATTGCAATATACCCTTCCCAATATTCAATCTGAAAATAGTTTAATCTACCCCTTGAGTAGAAGTTAAAAGATTAAACATTCAACACAGGAATTCTATGTTCTAGAATCTCAGACATTCCTTGAATACCTAGACTCAGAAGAAAGATACATGCAAGACTGGAGACAGAATTAGCACAACACATGCAAACATAGCATTATTCATATAAGATTGACCATGAAATCAGTGGATTCATGCAAAAACGTACAATAGGAGATACATAAACTCACAAGTTTTGCTGCATAGAGCAACCAAAACCAGTTGTATCTTATTACAGAGCCAAAATGTCCAGTTTTCAACAACCAAAACAATGGTAACACAGTCTGCCTATATCGGCCAAAAAGTGTACCCACAGTAATTAATTACATGATTTTTACAAAAAACCGCCAGATATAGCCCATGAGAGATGGCGCCCATAAGTTATCAATGTAGTAGGCAGGAGAGTTGACAGGGGTGGCCTCGAGCCCTGTGCCACCATTTGGAAGTTTTCATGCTAAAAATCAGGCAGTTTAATCACTTGTACTGTCACCCACACCCCTGCTACAATCGCCATTGATGGCTCAACCACCCGTGGCCTACTTGGAAACCGTCGCACTATTCAAAATGGAGCTTCCCGCCAAGAAGCACTTCCTCGCAGGTTCAAAATAATGTAGGGAGATTAATCCCACATGCATAGTGAGAAGACCACTTCAACATTTTATAAACATGGCCACAAACATACTAAGTGTCGAGCGCTTTTGCCGCGCTTGACACACAAGCCCTCGCCCAAAGCTAAGCCATCGGCTTGCCCCAAAAAACTCTCACCGATCTATCAAGTCTCTCCGATGGCAAACAAAACACAACCTCCGTCGCTGTGACTCCCTCCATCGGAGCATCCAAAAATCCTCTGGGCGACCTCATGTGTTACACCGATGAAGCCCATCGCAATCCCCTGTCGGCCAGACCAATCCCATCGGCCAACCTAAAACTCCTCTGACCGACCTCAATAGTCTCGCCAACGCCATTACAAACTCCATATTTCCCATCATTGGCTAGAGATAGACCATCGGGCCAACTTCCATCGACTAGGCTGATAAAACAAGTCTCACCGATGGCCAAGCAAAAAACACCCGTCGCCAAGACAAAAACCATCGGCCAACCCAAAAGCAACGCTCGCCGACAACAAAAGTCACGCTGATGGCAACTTGGCTTCCCATCTCCGTCGGTGTGACTTAGACCGTCGGAGCAAGACCACAAACCTATGCCGATAGCTGCCATCACGCCGATGAAACCAAAAACATAAGGCTTTGAACCATTGAACCGATTCAAACAGATGGTTCAATGGCGAGGTTCAACACTGAGGTTCGCCGGCGAGGTTCAAACCGAAAGTTCAAAGACACAATCAGAGCACTCAAAAAAACAAAACTTTCGCTGATGGACAAAACATGATGACCCCTTCCTCAGGAAAGATGAAGGGGTGCCAAAACTCAGAACCTTTTGGATTTTTTGGGAAGGTGCCTGCATGAAAAATTGCTCAGAAACTGACAGTCAATTCAGGCACCAACATGAGGTAGGGGTGAATGTCTACAAATCTGGGCTTAATAATGAGTTGTCGGTGTGAAAATATGTGCAGATAGGGTAGGGATAAGTTGACTATGTGGAAATGCATAAAGGAGGGGAGTATATGAAGGTATATAGGTATTAAAGAAGGAGCCAAACTTAGCACAAGAGTGTGTCACATGTTTCTATATAGATGCATTAAGGCATTCCCTCAAATTGGGCCCAAAATTGTCTTGAGGATAACAGATATCTATTCCTAGCACCACAAAATTGATATCTGTTACTTTAATAATGGATATCTGTTAGTAACGAATATCCGTTATTAACAAATATCTATTAGTAATGGATATCCGTTATTAACAGATATCTATTTGTAACAGATATCTGTTATTAATTGAAATCTGTTATTAACGGATATCCGTTAGTAATGGATATCTATTGGTAACAGATATCTATTGGTAATAGATATCCATTAGTAATGGATATCAATTTTGCTTTGAGAATGCCTTATATTTAGGCTTGGGACTATCATAGTTGACTTACTCTGAATTCTAACGTGTTTACAGATTTCACCCTCTTCTTTGAACTTCACCCTCTATGCCGACAACTTTTGTTATTCAAATTTGATAAAACGAAAAGGGTTTATTGAAGAAATTGTCAACTTTCTAAAAATATAATATTTGATTTATTATCATATTATTAAACAATTATTAATAATTTTCTATATAGAGTGTGTTTGAAATCCCGATGGATATATTGATTGAAAAACATCCATAACTTTCAAACCATTTCACCTTTTCAAATCCAAAAGATGTGTCACACTTTATGCTTTTCTGGCTATAGGTTTAAAAAAAATCTGAATTCTTATTTTTTTTATCGAGTTAGGTTGGCTGGAAAATTACTTTTTAGTTTTTAAAAAATACAGTAAAAAAATCATAACTAATTATTTTCTTGGAAAAAAAATTCAAAAAAATATGTGTCACATCCAGGCACGAGTCCTTTACTTATTTTGAAAAATTCAATTTGTTTTTGGTTCATACTTAGGCTGGCTGGAATGACACCCACTTTCTATTTTTTTTTTCAAAAAATTAATATTACATATTTTTCAAATTGTGTAGATAATCCATTCAAATTTTCACATGAACTTGATTAAGTCTAATTTTTAGTATTTTCATTGCCACTTAGAGGTATTGTTCGGCCCATCATAATTTACACTCATCCTGCTGAAACAATGGAAAATAGAAATCTAACTTAGCAATAGGAGAAAATATTTCGCCAAAATAAACTCCCTCTATCTGTTGAAAGTAAGGAATACTCAAAGGGGGGGTGAATCAGTATTCCGCAAAACCACTTCTTAACTTGTTCATTAATCCAATTTCCAAAATTAATAACATGAAAGCAAAATAAACATAAGAATAGCAACCATAAAGACATAACATATGGACACCGGGATTTTTATGTGGAAAACCCAAAAAGGGGAAAACCACGGTGAGTGTTAGCTCACAATATATTATGATAACAATACTGGATTACAAAATGCTCACTGCCGTGGGGCTCACTGCCCAAAGAAATGCTCACTGCATGTGGACTCACTGTCCACTGAGAAAGAAGAATAGAAGAAAGAAGAAAATTGGCTCGCTACCAGTAATGAACTACTATAAGTGCATCTACCATGTGCTAGATCATAGTTCCATTGAAGGCTCAATACACAGATTCAAAGGTCTTCATTTTATCTGCTCTACTTCTCAACTTTTCTACATATACTCTATTTTTTGCCCTTCTTTTTTTTTTTTTTTTTTTTTCTGCTTTGTACTCTTCTTATAATCCTTCACACTCCAAATTCGCACACTATTCCACTACAACCACACAATCAACATCACAATCTTTCGAGTATTTATATCCACAACAAGATTCATTTCATAATTAGGTCAGCAAGCCAGACATGAAGCGTGTATACAATGTATTTTACCTTGTCGACTTGATCATGTGTATAAAAAACAATGTGGACCTAAACAAACATGAAATAATCTTTATATAGGTCAACACCTATCATTCAACCACTTAGATTGATAGTTTAGACAATATAACTTCTTCGCATAAAGATCTAACATGCCTGTCGGCTTGTCTCTTAAGAACATACTTGACCTAATCATCTGTCACACCAAAACTCTTACTGTGGACCATATGAGACTCAAAGAATCACATCAACCATTCCTCATACCTCACATATCATATCTTACCAACCACAGGTCATGATGTCCTTATGTGGTGAAATGCAGAACTTAGAACTGTCTCTTCTACCTTGGTGAAGTACTAGCAAACCAACTGCCGGAACTTGGAGTTTTGTCGACAATCTTGTGGATCACTTCAGACTTTGTAACTCATCAACTAGATACTTCTAAAACCTAACCACATACCAATACAATCACTTGTGGAGAAATGCGGACCAAAATACCCATGCACTCTGCACTGTTCCTAACTTAATTATGTTCACCCCAAGTTACACCAATCACAACTTGACTTCCGGAAGTCATCAGGACTTGCAATCTTGAACATAACATCTTTAAACAATTCTAAATAACATACCTGAACTGCATACCTTGACCATCAACTGTGGAGGAATACCACTTGAGTCTCTACTACTAATTCTATGTTGTCAGTACTTAGCTATTCTACCTTAGTTTTTTGTGTTCGAACCAGAATCTTGTATGCAGGTTGTTCCAAGTTGAGTTCCCAATCATCCTTAGCTCCATCATGCTTTGTTTTCCTTGTTGTCATCAATGACAACATTACCCAATCAGCAGTGTCTCTTGACTATGTTTCGAACAATCTCCCCCTTTGGCATTGATGGCAACACTCAGTGAAAAATGTGTATCTGCTCCCCCTTTCTTTATACACTCTATTCTTTCACTCCCCCTTAGGTGTTTGCCCATTTTTCATAGGTCTTCTTCTCCTCCTTTGACATCAATGGCAAAGGTGTATGTACAAGAGTCAAAATTATGTCAAAACTGTAAAAATTTTCATACTCTTCCGCATATGTACACATACAATCTTGAACTTAATTAGTTGTAGGTGAGAGGATATCCTTATACACAATCTTTAATTGTGTAATTTCTTTATCCCATCGATTCTTAGCTCTTTCCAAAATTTGGATGTGACCATTTATCAAAAAGACTGATTATTCTGTCTTTTGCACGTCAGAGGATGTGTCTATTTGCAAAGTTGCATGTGCTTCTGCTACAATGCTAATCAATGAATCTAACTTGGGACTAATTAGTCCTCTCAACTGACACATTTTATTTTTCATCTAATCCCTTTTATTTACAAGATCACTTAACGCATTATGAATATTAATTACTTGTATTTCTTTGTTGCTCATGGACTCAGCTACTAGGTCAAATGATTTAGAAATATTTACCAGCTATAGTTTCAGATCTTTTATCTTTTCTTCTAGCTCTTTTGTGGCTACCGACCAAGATAAACAAAATTTGTACAGGTCACTTTCTTCTTTGATAGCACTTTGCATGCCTTTCATTTTATTGTCTAGTAGAGCTTTATCATTCACTATCATAGTCTTCAACTCATTTAGTCTTTTCTCATCAAATTCTTGTCTCACTTTTGTCTCAGCAGATTTCTCAAAAGATTCAAAATGCTTACTTACATAATTTATGAATCCTTTTAGTTGACTTATTGAAGAAAAAGAGGTGTCCTAATATGATGGCATCAGCTTCTCCAAAATGTTGGATGCCTCACAAATTAGTTCACTGTCCTATATGCGAGACTTCAAAATTTCTTCTTGTGCCTTTGCCTGCACAATTGATACCAGTTTAAATTTCTGTACAGGGGACATTGAGTCTAGGTTTATTGGTCCTTGCAAAAATTTAGGCTCATCCAAGCCTGTTTCTCTTTCTCCAAAAAGTCTTTAATCATCTCTATAGTGTCTCTTGCTATACCAGAGAATTCTTCTTCTTGGTTTAGCTCCAGAGCATCTAAATCCATAGCTTCATTTGAACCATCTTTTTGTTCTGGTGCAGGGATTTCCTTGTCTTGTTTCTCTTCTTGATCATCGGCTTTATCTATCTTCTCACTCTTCTCCATTTCTGTCTAGTCACTTGTTTGTTCTTCCAGAGGGAGACTAGTCTCAGTAACTGTAGCAGGGGCTTCCTTCTCTTTAGCCATTTTGCCAACTAACCTATGGTCCAAATTCGCTTCCGGAAAAGATGTATCATCTCCAACATTTGTTTCATCATTGTCATAGATTGTTAGGGAGATGAAATTGTCTTAGCACTCTCAAGGTGATTTCTTCAGTCTCCTTTACTACTTTCTCAATGTCGCCTCCCATAAGAGTGTCCATTATCCTCTTTGTCCCGAATTCATTATTAAGAGCTTTGGAGATCATGGTCTTTTCCTCTAGGGTGATCTCCGAACATAACCTCACAAGTGTGTGCTCTCTGATTTCAGTATACTTGGCCATGGCAGTTTTGTTCCTTGCATACATAATGTTGTTCAAGCTGTCAAGAAGATCACCAATGATTTCAATAAGAGCCTTATTGTATATGTTCAGATACTCTACAGTGGCATCTTCTAAAACCCTTTTATCTACATCATTATAATCATCATAGAATTGGGCCATTGGTTTCAAATTTCCATCCACTGTGACAGCCTTAAGAACATCTCCTTAGCTTATTGTAGCCTCTTCTGGTTGTGATACATCTTGTCTTGCCCTCTTCTTTGTTGTGTCCTTCCCTGAGGTTGTCTCTTTACTGCTTCCGGAGACTTTGGTAGCCTCAGTTTTCATCTTTTTTACTTCATCTATTTATGTCTCTTCCTCATCGATTGCAATGCTTACATGCATTCTTTTAGCCTTTGTTTTCTTCCTTTTGTGATTGGTTGGAGGGATTTCCACACTTGCAGATGGTGTGGGATCAAAGGGAATAAATGCAACTTCTACAGAGGTAGATCCTTTAGTTCTCCTTCTTGACACCTCTGGTTTTTCTGGCTTTCTCTTGGGTTCTTCCAGAGCTTTAACTGGTTCACTTTCTCTCTTTTATTTTGCTACCCTTTCAGCTTGTGCTTTTTCCCTTGCCTCTTTCACTTGTTCTTTTGTGAAGCCTTGTCTCATAGTGTAATCCTCTGCCACTCTCCGTATTTTCTTAGAGATTTCAGGTTTTCTTAGTTCAACATGAATTTTTGTAGACAGTTCTTCATATGTTCCAAATCTTTCCTCTTTGGGGTCCTGAGGCTTGCTTAGCATGTGTTATGCGTAGTTATCGAGAATCGCTCCATCTACTTCATAGCCCATTAGCATAACCCAAATAGTTCTAGGCTCAACAGCCTCCATCATGCATCGGTCTTTGGTTACAATGAAGCATATGTTATCCTTGTATTTTTCCACAATTGCTTTTCGAATTCTTTCTCTTAATTGCATCATTCTCTGGAAGTTCTTGAAATAGCCCCATAGGGCTGCATTTTGTTCATCATAGTTTCCAATATTATTTAAACGATCCCTAATTTGTACATCAAATGGTTGACTATTTAACTAAAACAAGTTCTTCATCTTTGGCAACTCATGCATGAAGTAGAAAAACAAACAGATGATCAACATACCAAATTTTAAGGGATATTTGTTTTCTTTTATTTTTTTCAAGTTTTCTTGTTGGAATTAGACCGGACAACTGAGAGGGGGGGTGAATCAATTGTCCCACAAAATTAAACTTTTTCTTCTTTTAACCTTCTTTATCAACTTACTATTAGATTAATGATGTAAACATTAAAGCATTAATCAACAACACAAACACATGTGCAGAAATATAAGCAACACACTTGACACCAAGATTTTGATGTGGAAACCCAGTTAAGGAAAAAACCACAATGGGGGTTAACCCACAAAGATTATACTCTGTTAAAAGTATTACAAAGAGGGAATGCACATGCATTCGGGCTCACTGCCCAGAGCTCACTGCTCAAGAGAGGCTCACTGCCTACAAGAATGTTTACAAAAGGATTACATATTGTTGAACTGATAAGTAGCATCTGTCAATGCAAGAATTCAGTTCCGGTTAAGCACAGAATACTGATTTTACACACTTCATCTTTATTCTGGGTGAGTGTGAGATCATGATGGGCCAAACAGTGGCAATGGAGAAAACAATTGTTGGATGAAAATGTACTAATATTTAGACTAATATTTAGATTTGGATAGAAAGGGTGTTAATATTTATATCTCAAATATGGTTTCCTTCCAATAATTCCTTGGGATTACCTCATATTTAGGCAAGTGGGAATCCCAAAACTTGCCAAAGAAACTTCCAAAACCACCCATTTAGTGTTATCCTAAAATTTTCCACAATTTCATCCTTGAAGAGTTAACAGACTTTTTTGTAACTAAATTTAATCAAATGAAAAGAGTTTATAGAGGAAGCTATTAAGATTATAAACATATAATATATGACTCATAAGAATTTTAATAGATAATTATTATTAATTTTTTACATATGCTATGTCTAATTTCTTTATAGATATACATATTGAAAAATATCCATAACTTTCAACATATTAATCCTTTTTAAAATCTAAAAGATGCTCACATTCTAGGGTTTATTGGGTATACATTAAAATTTAAAATTTGTTATTGTCATATATTTTTGACCAAGTTAGGTTGGCTAGAAAATTAATTTTTAATAGTTTAAAAAAGCCACAGTAAAAAATTTAAAAATAATTATTTATTTAATTAAAAATTTCAAAAAAATGTGTCACATTCGTTCATGTGTCCTTTACTTAAATCCAAATCATAGAGGAAAAATATTATCTTTTTCTCATACTTAGGTTGACTGGAATGACACCTACTTTTTACGTTTTTTTGAAAATTTTAGTAGTGCTTCATTGAAATATCCAATTTTCACCAAACTATTGTTAAATTTTTCAAAAAAAAAAATAGTAGCCCATAAACTACACTCAATTTATTACAACTTTTATTACTACCTTATTTCTAGATTGTGTAGATAACTCATTCAATTTTTGACATGAAGTTACTTAACTCTATTTTTCACATTTACATTGCCACTTAGGGGTAGGGTTTGGCACATCATGATCCTGCACTTACCCATTCTGCCCTGTTTACTGCTCTACCATAATCTGGACCTCAGATATCTTCTCTTTCGTACTTATGTCTTCCTTTTTTGCACTTCCACCATATTCGCCTCACTAACACACTCCACATCGCTCAAATCCACTGGTTATATATATCCGCATCAACAAACTCAATCACCTATCTGTCAGCCTTATGAAGAACTTAACAAACAGTACAAGTACTATGTTCTATCAGTTGAATCCATACATCAATATTGATGCATACCAGAAATAACATTTGTAGATCACCATACAAGTCAGCCACTAATATTATATCCCATACACAACTCACCAAAACACTTCTACTAGATCCGCACAAGGATCTAACACAAGTCAGCCTGTTCTTTACTAAATTGTTCTTGTTATATTAGGACCCGGTACTCAAATGCTCATAACTTTTAATCTTTTTGTCACTGGAGGTTGAAATCTTGGATTTAGAATGTCCTGACATTCCTCTACACTCCCTTAGATTCGCAACATGTAATAATTAACTGGAGAGGTCTGCTGACCAAAATACTGAACTCTACCATACCCTGTTCTGGACTTGTCAAATCTTGGAACTAACTTCCGATATGATCTGATACTTCATTGCGGATGTGTGGCATGGACTTAGTTGCCAACAATGACAACATCTGTCATGCCTTGCAGTGTCTCTTCCCAACAATCTCCCCCTTTGGCATTGATGGCAACACTTAGTGAAAAATGACTACAACATCTGTCATGCCTTGCAGTGTCTCTTTCCAACAATCTCCCCCTTTGGCATTGATGGCAACACTTAGTGAAAAATGACTAAGTGTCGGAGCTACTCCCCCTTACTCCATACACTTGTGCTCTCCACTATTTCTAAAGCTCCCCCTTTGTTGGATTCCTCATTTTTCACTGCTCTTCACTCTCCCTTTGACATCAATGGCAAATGATGGAATCCGCAAACCAAAATTCACCCAAAAATTATGTATACAATGTCGCATATGTACAACCAATCCTTAAGTTATATTTACATATACTTAACTACATCTCCAAAAATATTCTTCAATAGGGCCAACTCTGTATCCTAACTTTTTTTCATACTATTCAAAGTTAAAATGTGGCAATTGAACAAAAATGCTTGTGCTTCAGCCTTCCGAAAGTCAATTAGATCACCTATTTGTGCAGCAGTTTAGGCTTCTATCACAGCATTGAACATTGCTTCTATCTTAGGGGAAATAAGTCTCTGAAGCTCACCCATTCTTGCTTCAATGTTCTCCCTTTCTCTTGTCAACTTCTTTATTTCTTCCATCAAGCTGATTGCTTGACATTCCTTACTTGCCACTGATACTGTCAACATATCAAAAGCTTGGGACATACTTGACAATGTCTGTTTGGAGTCCTTTATTTTATCTTCTATATCCTCTATGACTTTGGGAGTAGATAAACAAAACTTATATATATTGCCTCCTTCTGAAAGAGCATTTTGAATACTCTTTATACTGTTATCTAGCACTAATTTGTCTATCCCAATCATGCCTTTAAGTGCATCAAATCTTTTGCTATTAAATTCATTCTGAACTTTAACTTCTGTAGATTTTTTAAAGGACTCAAAGTGTGTACTTACAAAATTCACAAGGCTCTTCAGATTTCCAAAGGGAGAATTAGATGGATTCTTCTGGAACGTTGGCATTATCTTCTCCAGTATACCGGATGCAAGGCCTAGCAGCTCATTGTCCTCTATGTGAGATTTCAATACCTTTTCTCTTGCCTTGGCTTGTGTGAAAGATGCTATCTTCATCAATTGGATGGGAGAGAAAGTATCCAGGTTGAGTGGTCCTTAAATCAGTTCAGGTTCATCAAAATCTAGTATCTCTTTACTCAGAAAACTCTTCAGTGCATTTGCAGTGTCTCTTGTCACAATTTCTAGACCACTTTCCTTTCCTTGAGTTTTCCCAGTGTCAGTATTAGGACTATTTTGTTTGGGTGCATCAACATTTGCACCATCTTCTTCTATTTTATCTTCCTTGCCCTTGACTTCTTCTTTCTTTTGTTGTGGGTTCACTTCAGTGGGAATTTCTGTTTCCATGTTTACTTCTGTGTTGACTTTATCTATTTGATCCTAAGTATCCCTTTTGTCTTCAGCGTGTTCTGATTTCTGATCCATGTTCTTCTCTGAGTCATCTTGAGTAGGACTTAGTGTCTCTTCATTGGTTTGCTTTGGAGGATCTAGAGTATCATTTTAGTCATCATTTCCCTCTCCAATCTTTCCTTCTGAAGTCTCTTGTTCCAAAACTGAAGGATTGTCTTCCTCAACTTGTTTTTCTGAAACAATATAATATTTATCTTTATCTAGAGACTTCTTCAAAATTTCCTCTATTTCTTTTACAACTTCCTTTGTTTCACCAAGCATTAGCTTGTTCATCTAGATCTTGCTTCTAAATTTCTACTTAACTTCCTTGAGGATTTTATCTGCTTCCCTTCTAGTCATTACTGAGCATAGGGTGGAGAGGACATATTCTTTGAGTTCTATGTCTTTATCCTTGGCGGCTTCCTTTGTCATCTCTAGTATTTTCCTTAAACTTTTAGGAATTTCTTGCAAAATTTCCAATAGAGCTCTATTGAATTTATTCAAGTATAGGATGGTGGCATCCTCCAAGATTTTCTTATTTAATTCATCAAAACTATCATAATATTTTCTAATAGGCCTTAAATTTCCATGAACATTAATTATTTTTACAATTTCATCAACAGTCATAGCAACCTTACCAGTCTCTTGTTTTTTACTTGCCTTTTTGCTTCTTGAAGGTTGGTCCTTAAGAACCCTTGAAATCTTGGCTCTCTTAGATCTTATCTCTTTAACTTCTTCATATGTCTCTGTCTCCTCATCATCTTTTGTGCTCACATACGTTCTTGTGGCTTTTGTTTTCTTTCTCTTACTTTCTTCACCAGATGGTCTATCTTCTGGTTTTACAGGTTTAGGGGGAACAGAAGTAGCAGCAGAGCTCCTAGTTGTCCTTGAAGTGGAGGATGGTTCCACTAGAGCATCTTTTTGTTTCTTGTCTTGCTTTTCTTTTTCATCCTTCTCAATTCTTTCTCTGTTTTGCTTCACTGCCTTCTTGGTTAGGCTAATGCTTTCAACATACCTTTCAACTTGCCTCTGAACTTTTCTCTTGATTTTTGGTCGCCTAAGCTCAACACGCAATTTTAGACTTAGCTCCTTATATGTTCCAAACCTTTCAACAGAGATGTCTTGATTTGCTCAGGAGATGTTGAGCATACCTATCCAAGATCTTCTCATCAACCTCATAACCCATAGGCATAATCCATACAGTTCTAGGTTCCACAGCCTCCATTAGGCATTGATCAATGTCTACCATAAAATAGATTTCATCCTTGTATTTATCAACTATTGAATTGAGGATTCTTTCCTTAGAATGCATCATATTTGAATTTTTTTAAAGTAACCCCAGATTGCAGTCTTTTGCACACTTGAGTCTCCAATGTTGAGTAGATGATCTCTTATTTGCCATGCAACCAGTCTGTC
Organism: Cunninghamia lanceolata; assembly: GCA_027924645.1. Classification (NCBI taxonomy): domain Eukaryota; kingdom Viridiplantae; phylum Streptophyta; class Pinopsida; order Cupressales; family Cupressaceae; genus Cunninghamia; species Cunninghamia lanceolata. The sequence continues at coordinate 352,992 of BSBN01000128.1, forward strand.
ATTTGTCCAGTGCACACTTTGTACTCCAGACACTTCATTCATAAAATAGAAGAACATATAACTAGGGAACCACATTTAAAGGTGTTTTTCTTATCCTCTTTGATTTTGCTTAAATTTTTAATCAGTTGGTTCTGCAATAGCTCACATAGGTCATAATCTCCAATTTCTTTCAACATTTGATATGTTGCATATATGGCAATTCCGGAGATAGAATTCTCCCTGCTGAAGTGATAAATCTTGTAGCCAATCACCATAGAAGCAAACTTAACATCCGGTTCTATAATATCATTGATGGTCATTGCCCTTTTGTCAAACTTGGCACCAGTAGCATCAATCACTGTCTGGTTTTTCACAGCCTTTAGCATGGGTAATCCACCAATTGAATTTAACCCTGTTACAATCTTGATAACATCCTTTGTAATCTTGAATGGTTTCAATAGCCACATGAATTCATCATGTATTCGGCTCAAGATATATCGAACCCACTCATTCTCATCAAATGTCAGAAATTTAATGACTTGCAGAAAATGTTTACTTTCTAGGGCTTTGTATTCCGGTTTCAATTCATAGCTATCATCCCTTAGGTAGTTGTTAAGCAAATCCAAGAGTTTCATATTTCCAAATTCATCTATGCTATAGTGGATGTATGCCCTAATATCTTCAACATGCAGAACTCTGTATGGGACACCAGAAAATGCCCCTAAAGGTTCAATTTCAACTGATTTGTGTGTGATCTGATATATATTATTATCTACTAAGAACCTATCCCCTTGATGATTGGAAATAAATAAAAAACTATGAGCAAAACTAAAAAAAATTCAGCTTATATAGTATTTCTGCATATGTTAGGTCCATTGAAAGTCCATTTGGAATCAATTATAGCCGAATCCATAAATATAGACCTAACATCAATGGACACTTTTATGAGTTTGCTCAATACAAATCTATGCAATCATTTGGCATCAAGTTCACTTCCCCAACTAAAAACTACACCTTCCACCTTTTGTACATCTGCTTCCTTTTGGGCCACGTTATAATGAAATGGGTACACTTTAATAGAAATAAACAGATTCATTAGTGTGAAAATCCTCTCCTTCTAGGCTACTTAGCGCCTCCTAGCAAACACATTCCCTAGGTAAACTCTGTGTTTTATAGTGGTTTTTTCCCTATATGTACAAAGTTGTTCTTTGGTTTAGGTAAATCTGTATTTTACCATGGTTAATCACAATGTTTGAATTGCTTTGGTTTGTTAACTTCAGTTTTGGAGACCATCAAGTTCTTTCGGTATTGCTCTGGTTGTTTAAAATTCCACACTTCCCTAGTTTACTGCAACTTAATCAATGGTATGTTTTGGTGCATTAAGACACGATTGGACCCACATTTTTAGTCTCTTATGAGTTTTGTTAGCTTCTTGAGGCATTTTTACTTATGAATTCAAACAAGCACAATACTGCTATTGTTCAAATCAATGTTCTAGGCCTTCCTTTCTTACTTCATTTGTACTTATCTTTACTTCTTATGCTTACTGTTATGATGAATCAAATGCCTTTATATGAGACTGCTATATATATATATTATTTTCTCCTTTTATACTTCCGATATCTATCTTTCATTTTATATTCTATTTTCTATTGTATATATTTTTGAGTATGTCTTTTACGAACAACAATGCCTCTTCAAGGAGTCGCCCCACTTCCAATGGATCGTTGCCTTTGTCTTATTTTATTACTAATTGCTGCCTTAGGAGAAGTCGACCTTATTAGGGGAGTCAACCATATTAGTCAATGTTGTTTGATTTGTCGTATTCATTTGATTGTTGAATGTCTACCGCTCCAAAAGGGATATCCATTATAACAAACACATTATTTGGTGTATCACTTTCTCTTATGTGTGGTGCTACTGATATAGGGTTGGCCATTTAGGGAGGTCGGCTTCTTTATGTGAATTTTAATTTAATTTTAAATCTTTTTTTTTTAATGTCCTAGGTAGTTCCTAGTGCTGAAGCCCTTTTTTTGGCTGCTTTGTTCAGCTTTGGATCATTGTAAGGTCCCTGTTGTAGCAGGGTACCTATTTGGTTCTTTTGGTCTTGGGTGAGAGGGCTATTGTTGTCTTGAGTCTTTGCTTTAATTGGGGGTATTTGGTCTATTTTCATTTTATTCGCAGTTTCTTTTTTTCTTGTATTACAAGATTATTCAAAATATATTTAAAAAAAAAAACAACAAAAAAACAATTTGGACTTATGTGCAAGCAGCTCCTCTAACAATTTGTACTTATGTGCAAGCAGCTCCTCTAACAATGTATGCTTATAAGAGTTGGCACAAGACATGAAACTAATTGCAAAGTGGTGGTTGTACGAACCATGACTCCTAATAGACTCCACGGTACGATTCTCCTGAATTAGCCATTATGGAGGTCTGTGTACATGTCATCTTCTGAGATGATTACGATCACCGGCGGTAAATTGGCCATCGCACAGGGGTTTAGCGAGCAGATTACAAGGAGAATGGTCTCTCTTCACTCCTACTGGTACCGATGTCTTCCAGAACACTTGCATCCATCAGCAAGACAGACTTGGGTTCGACTCCAACATCTCCACTTTCTGTTTACATGGATTTTCTCTATTGAAGAAAGGCTGAAGAAGAATGACTCCAATGCAATGTGATAACCAATATTACACCCACACTATCAATGGCTAAAAAGCAGTGTGAGAAGTCCAACATAAACCAAAATCCTCCGTTGAGGCCTCCCATAGGCCCGAAATTGGTGTTGGTGGGCAACTATGTGCCAGTGTAGGATACAACCCTGACTAAGTGCATAAAAGTGTAGGGCAGTCTCCTGCTCTGCCTCAACGGCGTCTATATATGCCACGCCCCCAAACCCTCATTTTCTCTCTTCCCCAAAGTGTTTGCTGGATTCTTCGGTCTGAAGGGCGTAAAATTAATTTGGGACATAAATTTGGTGGGTAGGAATGAACCTCAAAACAAAACAGAAAACACCCTTGAAAAAAAAGGGGGAAGATACCAAAATGGAGACACACAAATGAATCTTGGAGAGTGCACCGTGGCCTTCGAAAGCTCTTCGATGGGGGGAGTTTTTTATGCTGAAGATGACAACCCTGTAAATCTTGAGCGGTGGAAGTCAGCAATGTTATCCACAGGGCTGCATGAGGAATGCTTTGGCCGATGTTAGGATAAGTACAGAGCAAACAAGAGATTGGGGAGAATACATAGTAGAATGTTTTGTTTTTGATGGTGGTCTGGAGGTTCAAAATGGAGAGCAAGACCCTATGCAAGAAGCAGCGATGCAGAGCTAGCATGTGTAGCCAGAACGGTGAGAAAGAAAGAATTTGCCAGCAATTTGGGAGCGACAGAGGTATGTTGATCAATCGATTCACTGCTGAAAATGTTGATTTTTTAAAAAGGTTGCAACCCTTGTATTTCCCGTTAATGCATAACTGATTCCAATTGAATATTTGTAACTGCATTTTTTTTCTATTGAAACCCTTGTAACTGCATTTTGGAATTAGATGTATTGCGCTTCTGGATGCATAAATGCATATATTATGTAATAGGTATGATGCAAAATGGAAGTGAGTCAATTCAGTCTAAAACTAATTTAATCACATTGTGGGTGAATTTAACTCACTTGACGTACATTTGTGTGTCTGAAAATTATACTAAAGACAACATTTAAAGAAAAAAAACAAAAAAAAAAAAAACTAAATTAAGTTTGAGGATCTCTGTGGACGATTTTCCACGCCATATTAGTTTAAGCTTAACCTAGCTGTCCCCGGGAGCATTGCCAAGTTTAAATAGCCCTTTTGCTTACCCCAGAAAAATAAAAATGCAAATAGATTTAGGTAATTGCATTCACCCATCATGTAAAACATGAATTGGTGGTATGTAAATTATTAATTATAGCTAGCTAGACAAAAGATGAATAAATGATTTTTAGATTCTTCTTTTAAATTCTCCATATGAAGTTGATACGTCTTAACATTTAAGAGATATCTGTATTTAAGATATAGGGGCTAGTTGACATCTGAAATGAAACGTAATATCAAATTTGATGTCCATTAATGTTAAGCCAACATTGAATGAAACAATTTTACGATTAAATTTCAGAAGGTTATAAATTGTGTTTAGAATTTGCTTCTATACTAAAATTTTATATTTCCAAAAGAGTATCAAATAACTACATTGTAAGGGACGATCTATATGCACTCTAAGTTGTATGTAAGTTCATCAACACCTTACATTGCTTAGTTATTTGAGCTACTTTAGTCTTAACTGAGTGTTATTCTTTTCCCTGTAGGGTTAATCACCGGTTGTTGTGAGTAAAGTTCTGCATGTGTAAAGTGATGTAATAAAAGATTATTTAGTATAATGAGTGGTTAGAATTCTTTTAAATAATATTAGAGTAGGGTGAGTGAGATCATAATGGGCCAGTGGTAATTGACAAAAAATTACTTTTCGACTTAGCTAAAATAGCGAAATAAATTTGTCAATTTTTTGTTGGCTTGAATAACAAGTTCAAATTTGATTTTGGTAACACAAAACCAAAACTGATGGAAGTACCATATTTCGTTCATCATTGTTTGTGTATTTATACAAAGAAATCCAACAATGTGCGTTAATAGTTTGGGCATACAAGTAAAACAAATTAACAAACAAATATGACTAAACAACAAACTCCCTAAAATATCTAGCTACCAAACAAATAACACTCCCTTGAATATCAAACTTGTGAACATTGTTCACTACATTCAGATCTTCTCTAAGTTTTTCAAATTTAGGAAGTGATAGAGCCTTTTTGAATCCATCTGCAAGTTGATCCTGAGTAGAACAATATTAAAGGTGTATATCTTCATTTTGAATCTTTTCTTTGATAAAGTGAAAATGGACTTCTATATGTTTTGATCACTGAGGCATAACTGGATTCTTTACCATCTTCAATACACTTTGATTATCATAGAAGAAATCCATTGGTTGACTCAACGGTGTGTTCATATCACTCAGGATTTTATGAAGCCATGTTGCTTTACATATAGCTCCTTGTGTTGCTTTGTACTCTGCTTCTGTAGAAGAAATAGCAACAACCAACTATTTTTTGCTAATTTAAAAGATAGCTCCTAATCCCATGTGAAAAATATAGCCAAATGTTGACTTACGATCGTCAATAGATCCTGCCCAATTTGCATCTATGCATAGCCTGTCAAATAGAAGTGATCATTTTGTTGTATATTTGATGCCATAATTCTAGTACTATGCACATATTTCAACACCCTTATAGCTACTTTCCAATGTGAAATCCTTGGGTCTATCATGAACTTGGAGAGATAGTTCATTGAAAATCCTAGATATGTTCTAGTGTTGGTAAGCTAAATGAGACTTTTTACCAATTGTCTGTAGAGTGTAGCATTTGCCTTTTCTAATTCATCAAACCTAGAAAGCTTGAGGCCTACTTCTATAGGTACATTGTATTGGATTGGATTGCATTCAATCATCTTGAATTTTTCAGGCAACTCCTTAGCATACTTTGTTTGAGAGATGAAAACACAACCATGTATTTGCCATACTTCCAAGCCAAGATTAGTCATCTCAAATTAATTATTTAGATCTTTCTTCACTCAAGAAATCGATTTCTCACTACTCCTAGTAATGACAAGATCATCAACATATACAATTAGGATTTCAATTTCTCCATGTTCTTTTCAAATGTACAAGTTATAGTCTGAAAGACTATGAGAAAACCCACATGTGCAAAGATGTTCATTAGTCTTGATGTACCATGCACGAGGTACTTGCTTCAAACCATATAAGGATTTGGCTAATCCACATACTTGATGTTCTTTGCATTTGATGACAAATCCTTCAAGTTGATGCACATAGACTTCCTCTTGAAGGTTTCCATTTAGAAATGTATTTTTACGTCCATTTGATGAATGTGCCAGCCAAATTATGTTGCAAGTTGAAAAACAAGCTTGATTGTTTTCAATTTGCTATTGGAGCAAAAGTCTCTTCATAATCAATGCCTTCCTTTTGTGCATATTCTCTTGCTACCAATTGAGATTTGTATTTGTCAATAGTTCCATCTGCCTTATAGTTTGTTTGGAACACCCACTTGCAGCCTATGGGTTTCTTATATCTTTCCTGGTTGCAAATCAACAAGCTCCCATGTATGATTTCTAATGAGAGAATCATACTCTGCCTTCATTGTAGTAGTCCATTCTTTCAATTCTAATGCTTCACTAATAGATTTTGATTTTGAAGATTGAACAACCATGCTCATTAAAGCCAAATTTACATCTTCTTGAGATGTCTTTTTGGACTGTTCCATATTTTCTCACACCTTCTAGGTTGGTCTTTGAATTCTTGTTGAGCAATGAACTCCAACAATATTTTAAATATTATCTCCTCCTTTTGATTGTTTTATCATTGGATTGAACATTTCTTGAATATTAGGTTCCTCTTCCTCTTCTTCTTCAAGTTCTTCTGTACTATCTTTCTTGACATCATTTTTCTCCAACAAAACAATTGCATGTTCTTGTTTAAGATCTTCTTCAAAGATCACATTGCTACTTATGTAGATCTTGTGGGTTATAGGATCAAGTAGCTTATAGGCCTTAGATTTCTAGCTATAGCCAAGAAAGGTACACTTGATACTTTTTTTATCAAGTTTGTTCCATTTTTATTTTGGAACATGTTCATAACATGTGCTCCCAAAAATTTGGAGAGGCTTTACTGTCAGCTTCCTTCTTAACCAAGCTTCTTTAGGGGTGACACCATCCAAAGCTTTTGTTGGTGCTCTATTGAGCAAATACACTATTGTGATTATAGTATTGACCCAAAATTGTCTCTCCAAATTCGTGTCATTGAGCATGCAGTGCATTCATCTCCTGGATGACTCTATTCTTTCATTTAGCTACACCATTTTGTTGTGGAGTATAAGTAGTTGTCAAATGTCACTTGATGCCTTTAATGGAACAAAAATACTAAAATTCGTTACACATGTACTCCCCCTCGATCTATGTGGAGAATTTTGATGGGACAACCTGCTTCTTTTTCTACTTCAGCTTTGAAACACTTGAAGTATTGAAATGTCTCTACTTTGTTCCTCAAGAGATAAATCCACATCTTTCTAGAACAATCATCAACAAAGAGAAGAAAATATCTATTCCCACTAGAGGATTCTTTAAAAGGTCCATAGAGATAACTGTGAACTAGGTCAAGAATATTGGTGGCTCGAAATAATTGGCCACTCTTGAACTTCTTCTGATGTTGCTTCCCAACAATACAAGCGGAGCAAAAATTCATGTTATCCTTAATGTGTGGAAGTCCAAGCACCATCTTTTGCTTACTTAATGTAACTAAGTATGTAGGATTCAAATGATCAAAATGTTGATGCCACAATGAGCATGTTTGGTCAACAATTGTAGGAAGAGGTGTTGAGAATGAATGGTATCAAGAATAAACATTCCTCCTTTTCTAGACCCTTGAGCTATAATCTGTAAAGTGTTCTTATCTTTTACAATAGAATATTTTCTATCACGTGTTTTATCAAAATCAACTTCCACTTTGTTGTCAACTATGTTCCCGGGGGACGCGTCCCCTGTCCTTTCTAAGCCGTACCTGTCCCGGGGACGGCCAGGAAATGTCCCCTGGCCGTCCCCGTTTCCCGGGGACGTCCCCTTTTTTTTGGAAACGTAGGGGACGGCTAGCTATACCCGGTACGGCCGGGATGTCCCCCGATCGTACCGGGTACGGCTAGCCGTCCCCTACGGCCCAACAACTTTCACACTTAAAAAACAAAACAAAAACTCACTAAAATAAATTAAAAAAAAAAGGGATGGGGGGGCCCACAAGGACCCCCACATCCCTCATAAACATACCTAAACCTAAAAAAGACCTTATATCATCCAAAAACAAAAAACATAAACTCATTACCTCATTTTGGCACTCTTGAACAACAGCTTGAAGAGGAGAAATAGCAGTTGGAGGAGGGTAACAGCGGTGAAGAGAAGGCAATAGGGCATCAAATCATCGTCATTTAAGGTAAGATTGACATTCTTTGTTTTGTTTTCATATTCCTTTGTATTTTTTTTAATTTTTTTTTCAATTTCAAATACACGGGGAGGGTTTTTCGTTTATTTTTATTTTTATGTTTGCTTGCAGCTGTCTATTAGCATTTTTTCAAACAAAAAACAATGAGCAGCAGTGACAATAGTGAAAGTTCTGAAAATGACATTGAAATTCAAGTGCAACGGCAACCAAGTAGAACTAGAGGCCGTAAAAAGAGTGGGGGTTCTGCTAGTGGCAGTGGTACAACAGAGAATGTTAGTTCATCCAAATCCAATCCATTTGAATGCCCCTCCAAAACACTTGCCACTTATGCAAAAAGCCCATATAATCCTAAAAAAACCTCTCTTACAATTTGCAACCCGCATAGACACTGACAAACAAAAGAATACTGGGGGGTCTAGAATATGGCTTTGTCACATTTGCAATGAAACCTATAGTGGCAGCTATACAAGAGTTTATTCTCACCTTTTGCACTTGGGTGGAGTGGGGGTAAAAGGTAAAATTACCCTAGTTGAGAAGGTCGAGGCAACTAGGTTGCACATGGAGGGGGAAGCAAGATCTAAGGGATTGTCAATGGAGAATATGCCTAGTATGCCTAAGTCATTGCCTTTACAAAGCCAAGTGGAAGAGGTTTCTAGTAGGGGAAAGAAAAGAGCTACTCCTGTTGCAGGGTTGTTTAATGCACAAACACGAGAGGTGGCTGACTCTTCCATTGCTAAATTTTTCTTTGCTCATGCCGTACCATTTCATGTGGCATGCTCTCCTTATTTCAAACAAATGTTAAGAGATGTTACAGCTGTTGGTCCTTCATATTTCCCCCTTGGAGAACATAAGCTACACACCACCTTACTTGACAAGGAATATTCTCAAGTGAGTATCTTGATGGAGGACATGAGGCAAACTTGGATTAGGGATGGTTGCTCTATTGTCATGGATGGGTGGACCGACATCAAACGTCGGCCACTCATCAATATCGTTGTCACATGTCCAGCTGACTCTTATTTTCTCAGAGCTATTGATTGTACAGGGAGGAGGAAGGATGCTCACTTCCAATTTCAGATTTTGAAGGATGCCATTGAAGAGGTTGGGGCATCTAATGTTGTCCAAGTGGTAACAGATTCAGCCCGTGTATGTAAGTCAGCTGGTTTGATGGTGGAGGGTGCTTATAAGCCCATTTTCTGGACCCCATGTTGTGTTCATGCATTGAACAACGCATTGAAAGACATTGGGAAGATTGCTTGGGTGAAGGAAGTGGTGGCAGAAGCTAGAGATATACAGATGTTCATTTGCAACCATCAAACCTCACTTGCACTTTTTAGGACTTTTTCGAAAAAGGGATTCCTCAAAACTGTGGAAACTAGATATGCCAGTTATTTCATTTTGTTAGAGAGGATGGTTGAGGTGAAGGAGCCTCTACAATTATTGGTGGTTAATGCAGAATGGAATAGATGGCCAGAGTCAAATTCAGCTGAAGGAAAAAGTGTGAGGCAAAAGATCCTTGACAATGATTGGTGGTCCACAATAAGGTATGAAATTGAAATTTCAAATTGCTGATTTTCTTTTTATTTATATTATGATATTATCATTTTATTAAAAATTTAAATTTTGTTCTTAAATTGCTGATTTTTGTAACTTGTGTTCACTTGCAGCTATGTTTGTTCCTTCATTGCACCTGTTGTGGATGTCATACGATATGCTGACACAAACTCTCCTAGTCTTGGAGAGATTTATGAGACATTTGATAGCATGCTTGGGAAAATGAAGCAAGCCATTCAGAGCAAGGATCCTACTTTGGGATTTTATGAGGAGCATCTTAGGCCCATTGTGACGCGGAGGTGGGACACTATGAACACCCCACGTCATATGGTAGCATATGCTCTAAATCCCAAATGGTATATTTCTAGACTTGGAAGAGTGCCTCCATCTCATGATGATGAGGTGAAACAAGGGTTCATGAGGGCCCTTGAAAAAATGTATACCCAGGAGGAGGCTTCTCTACTTTGCTCACAATGGATGGCCTTTGTCAATCTGCGTGGTCCAAACTTCAGCAAAAAAGAGGCGAGGATGGATAGAGCTACATTAGCTCAAACTGACCCTATTGGATGGTGGATGTGGCATGGCATGGATGCACTAGAATTGAGGACACTTGCCACTCGCCTGCTTGGACAGATTGCCAGTTCCTCTGCTGCAGAGAGGAATTGGTCCACATATAGCTTCATTTAGTCAATGAAGAGGAATGAACTTACCTCTAGACGATCAGAGAAGTTGGTGGCAGTGCATAGTGCCTTGCGGCTACAGGATCAACAGAGACCTGAGTATCGTCAGACTCCAGCTGCACGTTGGGATGTTGATCCAAAGGATGTTACGCAGATTGATGAGGAGGAGGCACAGGAGGGATTGGTTGGGGTTCCATTGGATGAGGGTCTATTAGACCCTCATGGTGGCAGTGATTCGGATTCAGATTCTGATTTTGGGGCAGTATTAGGAGAGGCTGATTAGGGACAGCCATATACTCTATGTTTTTGACATTTTGTCATTTTGTTGTTGAAACTTGAAACATTTTGTTGTTGAAACTTGAAACTTGTAGGCTTTGAGCATTTTGATATAATATATATGCAGATTGTCATTGAAAACAATTAAATTTGGTTTATTTGTTTGCCAATTCTCATGTGACAAGTTGAAAACTAAGTTCAAGTGTAATGTTATGGTTATGTATGCATGTTTTAATGTTCTATAATGTCTAGAATGAATGCCTTATCAATGTTATCATCTAAATATTTGAAATTTCCTTATATTTAAAAAAAAAACCTTATTTTTTAGTAGCCGTCCCTGGTCGTCCCCTAAATAATGGCAAAAAAAAGTCGCCGTCCTCGAAACTCGTCCCCCCGTCCCCGTCCTCGGTACTTGGGGGAACATAGGTTGTCAAGCAATTGACTCACTGAAAATAAATTCTTCTTTGTGTCAGGCACAAAAAGAACATTATGTGCTTAACATTTTTTGTTAGAATTGAAGAGAAATGACTCCTTTAACTTTGAATTTTAGAGAAGAGTTGTCACCAAGGTGGACTGTTCCATTGTGTTCATTCAGCTTCGTGAACCATTCTTTTCTTCTAGTCATATGTTTGGTTGCACCCAAGTCAATATATCAAATATCTTTTCATCTTTGATATTTAGGTGTGACTGGACATGTAGTTGGATCACCTCTTCATCACATTCATTTTTATCATTAACAACATATTTTTGATGTCACCTTGGTTGAAATCTTGCTGGTTCTGTTTGCTCTACTGTGACAACCCATTATACCAACAATCCTTGGTATCATGTGATTTTCCACAAATGTGGAATTTTGATCTTTATTGTAAGCTAAGACCTTTTTCAAAAGACCCTTTGTGTTGTTGCCAATGAGATTGCTTTTGTTGTGGCCAGTGGCTCTTGATATGCTTTCTTTTATGTGGCCAGTAATTCTGTCTTTGTCATCTTCTATGGCTGATTGTTGGGCTTCCTTTTGTTGAAGTAGTCCAACCAATTCTCCGTATGTGACATCTCTATTGGTTGTGTTTAACGATGTCCCAAAATGCTTGTATGATGGTGGAAGATCTCGTAAAATTATTAAAACAAGCTTATTATCCGCTATCGTTTGTTGTATTTCTAAGAGTTGATTCTTGATGTCAATCAGCCACATCAAGAATTCATCCACCTTTTCTCCTTTCATTTTGATTGTATGGATTTTGTCAATGAGGTACACAATTCTAGACTTGTTATTTACCTCATACACTGATTGCATCCATAGAGAGAGTGATCATCATCAATGTCTTTATATTGCTTTTATACTAGGCTCTTTGTTCAGCTGCATTAAGAGTGTGAGGTTTCTTTGCTATAACAACCTCCCATACTTCTTCAAATTGGAGGATGGTCTTCATTTTTCCCTTCCATGCTGGGTAGTTCGATCCATTCAATAATTGCTTATCTGTAGGCAATGCTTTTGCACCTGACATTGGTAGATGTCCTTGCCTCCTATGTTCTTACTAGGACATAAATGCTTGTTGGAATTTGACTAAGAAAACTTTTCACAAAGACAGCAAATTGAGATGACATTATTAACATAAGATACCTTTTGAATACAAATTATATTGACCCCTTTTTTTATAAACAGCCACTATAACCTTTATAACTTATAATTAAAATACAATAAATAAAATTGCACCCTTCTTAATATTGCTATACGTCAGCACTAATGGAAAAGAAATTTACTTTTGTGTGATTTTAAGAAATTGGTGATAAAAAAAAAATAGATGTGACTTAGGAGGAGTCAAAGTAACATTCACAAAATACTTATTGCTTGAAAATGAACAACTTGGTTAAGAAAGTTTTATTTCTGCTCAAGGCAAAGCAGCTCTTGCCTTGCAACTGTTTTTATTGCTGCTGCTGAATTTCAATCTCTTTTATCTAGACTGCAAGAACTCAGATTTTTCTCTGCACTGATACCAAATGATGAGACGTGTTAGTATTTTGGACATACAATTAAAACAAATTAACAAATAAATATAACCAAACAACAAACTCCTTAAAATATTTAACTACCAAACAAATAACATCCTAAATTTGGTTTACAGTTTCTTAAAAAACGAATCTCAGATTTCAAAAATGGAATGGGTATCCTTTTTTAATGGATATATGTTATTTTTCTGCATTACAGACCTGCTACCAACTGTATATAAGTTTTTGAAATATATGGGTATGTGACTATGTTTTTTATTAGGGTAAATAGGTTTTGAAAGGACCTAAAATGTTGTACAATCGCAAGATAAAGCATTAAGAACAAGCAGGACAAGCAAACACAAAAGCAAGCCTAACACCCAGTGAAGGCCAACCAAGAGGAGCTAAAACCATCAATAAAACAGGGACAGCAAAAGAGCCTCCCCCAAGCAAGAAACAATGCCAACAGTCATCAGTCAAGACACAACCCAAGGTTAAAACTCTCAGCCCTTCTCACGGAGTTTTGAAACCAAATTTCTCTAGAGAGCTCTAAAAAGACCCCAAAGCTTGACCTTTTTTCATAGGCCTAATCATATCCGCACTTTTTTTTTTTGGGTGGACAAGGGTCAACAACCCCAACCAAGGATTTTGACTTCCAAATATCCTTCTTTGGCAAAGGTGGCACCGGGGCCACCTTATCCAACAACTTAGATTTCTCAGAAAATCCAACCCTATTTGCATTATCCAAAATCTTAGGGTCATCCATAACCCCTAGCTCTTTTGAAGGACTAGCACAAGGAGGTGGCCTCTTGCTTTGGTTTCTTTTCCAGATACGTTGTTGCTTTTTGTTAGCTTGGCGCAAAGAAGAAGTGTGACCAGCTTTCTGACAAATAAGGCAAGCCATTGAAGAAGATTCAAATCTGAATACTTTGTTCCCATCTTCCAAACTTAGAAGATAATTTGATCATAAAGGGAATCATTGAACCCACTTCCACACTCGCACGCAACCTGGCAAAGACAAGGTGCTTCTGGAATTTAGTCATGCCATCAACAGCCATGAAATGGCCAAAAAGATTACCGATACCTTGAAATATCTCCTCATCCTAGTACTCCAAAGGGAGACTTGGAAGTTTGATCCAAACTAAGACCTTGTTAAAATGCTCATTCGTTGCAACAAAACTTGGGATCCATTTTTTTAGGAAAAGTCCCGACTTACATAGGAACCTTGGGCCACCTAAGAGGGCACTATTATAACCCTCTTACATGGTAAATGAAAACAAGAAGAAACCATTTGTCATAGCAACAGTGTGTACCTGACCATGTAATGGCCATCTCTTTTGAATCCAACTACAAACCAAGTCTATGTTGGGTTGAGATCTTGAAAGCTTGCTTGAGCAAAGTTTCCAAGCAAGCAACAAATCTATCAACGACTTCATCAGGGGCAACCAAAACCCTGTTTGAACTTTGCCCAAGGGGGTGTTAGAGAATTGACAGCAGATAAAAAACACAAGAATGTAGATAATAAAACAATCACACAGATGAGAGAAAGACGCAAGTTTTTAATGTGGTTCACCTTATAGGCTACATCCACAAAGAAGCAGGGGAATATCTTCATTAGTCTCTGTTTTATTGTCATACATTATGCTATAGCTCATACCATCTTCAGAAGAAGTTTTTGAATTACATAGTTCGAATATATGAATATGCCTTCAAGAGGGAAAGCGAAAGGTCAAATGAATTGAAGAGTAAAGGTGTCCGTTGGGCTTCAAATACCCAACAATCTCCCACTTGAAGTCCAAGGATTGCTGCAACATATTAGACATTCCCCTATTTCGATCTTATTGTCACATCTTGACAATGCCGAGAGAAGCTCTACAAAACTCGAATTTCTCCCTTGGTACTACCTTCGTCAACGCATCCGTCGGATTCACTTTCTTATCAATTTTCTCCACCTGCAGCTTACCCTCTTCAAGTACATGTCGAATAAAATGATATCGTAATTCTATATGCTTGGTTCTATTATGAAAGGCAGAGTTCTTTGCCAAGTGAATAGCGTTGTTGCTATCACAAAACAAAGTGAAAACAAATTGCTTACACTGCAATTCTCCCAATAACCACTGTAACCATATCATCTCCTTTGCCCCTTCGGTGAGAGCAATATATTTAGCCTCAGTAGAGGACAGTGCAACCACCTGTTGCAACTGTGAAACCCAACTAATTGCAGCCCCAACAAATGTAAACACATAACCTGTTGTAGACCTCTGTTTGTCCAAGTCTTTGGCCATATTGGAGTCAACATAACCTCGCAACTAAGTATCCTGTCCTCCAAAACATAGAACATGATCTGAAGTACCTTTCAGATACCGTAATATCCACTATACCGCCTACCAATGAGGTTTACTCGGATTGTTCATAAATTTGCTCACAACTCCCACTGCATGGGTAATGTTCGGACGGGTACAAACCATGGAATACATGAGACTCCCAACTGTTGATGAATAAGGAACACCCTTCACATGTTCTTGATCTTCTTGAGTTTTTGGACACATTGCTGATGACAAACGAAAGTGATCCGCCAATGGAGTACTAACAGGCTTGGCATTCTTCATGTTGAACCTGTCCAAGATTTTGGCAATATACTTCTCTTGAGACAATCTGATTTCTCTGTTTTGTCTGTCCCTTATTATAGTCATGCCAAGAATCCTCTTCGCTGCCCCTAAATCTTTCATTGCAAACCGTTGAGCCAAATGTTGCTTCAATTCACGAACTATCCTCATGCTACCATCGGTTACCAACATGTCATCAACATAAAGCAAAAGTATAACAAATTCACTATTAGCAAGCTTCTTGTAATAAACATACGGATCAGATTCGTAGCGTGTAAAGTGATGCTCAGCTATGAAGCTATCAAATTTGAGGTACCATTGCCTTAAGGCTTGCTTGAGCCCTTACAAACTTCGTTTCAATCTGCAATATAAATGTTCCTAACCCTATTTAGAGAAACCTTCAGGCTGCTCCATATACAACTTGTTGGTTAACATATTTGTCACCTAACTCTATATTCTCATGCCCGGACAGATGACAAATGCAATCAACAGTTCAGCCTATTATATTGGTACTTTATAAAGGCTCTCTGCTTATTTTACAAGGCGCAGCTACCTTCGATGGATATTCTTATGAATGAAAAACCAAGATTGCTTTTAACCAGAAAGCAAAAATAAAGGCAGAGCTTTTAACCAGAAAGCAATAAAAGCATAAATTTGTTTTTCAAATAATCAGAAGTACAAAGACTGCCACCACCACAATATTTAGAAACTCAAATGAACACGATATCATACACCATATAATCACCGCTATAAACAATAAATCAATAGATAAACCATCCACAACAGTGAGCCAAAACTAAAGATATCCAACCACTTCAATGCACAAATCTTACCAACACCAGTAGTAATACATTCAACATAGGAAGAACGTAAATTTAAATAACCATAACACAAAGTCTAGGATCACTTAAATGTCCACTGCATTGATTTTCATTATATGCATATAAAGCAATTGAAAACAGTAAGTATCAAAATTCTCTATCGGCAAAACAAAGTTTGCCAAAAAGATCCATACATAGACTTGCACATCAAATTTATAGCAAGCCATAAGATAACTGTCTTTAACCCTAACGACTTCTTGGTGACAACCAATTTAAAAGAGAGTTTAAACAATAAATACTTAAAGGGCCCCCCAAAGCCAATAGTTTGAGAGCATGTAAAATATTTTGCTAAAACATAAAAAGAGAATTAATTGAGGATTGCCACATCCTCATCGCCAACATCATCAGTATTTTGTGCCTCACCTTCATCTTCCCCCTGTTCAGCTTCCTTACTCGTGCCTTCTTGTGCCGCTTGAGCTGCTTGTACCCTTCGTTTAGCCTTGTATGCGTGGTACTTGGTGAGAAAAGGGGAGAGGGACATGCCACTTGGAGTATCAGTCATGCTAATTCTGCGTTTCTTCTTGCGAACTGCCCTATCTGTATCATTAATCTTTTGATGAATCTCATCCAGCCCATGCTTGACAGTTTTGATGTAAGCAGCAGTCCTTGCCATCTTCTCAAGTGATTCACTGGTTATGACATTATAGTCCATTATCTCCTCTGTCACTAACTTCTTAAAGTTTTGCTTTATTTCTTTAACATCCAATAATTTGTCCTCGTTTTCCCCAGTTGCTTCAATTTCCAAGATAGCAAAATTAACCCTAATATTTCTCATTTCAGCATAGTAAGTTGCTATCGCATTCCTCATATCATCCTCGATCGATGCTAACACAATTATTCTCCATTCGAGGATGTCTGTTCAAGCTGGTGCATCAAACTCATTTGGGGCATTTATAATCTGTTCAACTATTAGGTCCTTGACATCCATTTTGGTCATTTCTTTAATTTCCATTGAAGCTAAAGAGAGGCTATTATGATCATTCCTAGCCTTTTGAAACTCTGTAATTAAGACCTCTCTTTTACTGGAGATAGAATCAAACAACTTAATAGCTTCTTCAACAAATAGGAGACCATCAAAGACTACCTTTTCTACCCATTGATTCACAACATCATTCAAAGCCCTAGACTGTCTTATTTGTTGCAAAAGACTGGGATCTGGCACACTTACACTTAAATCTGGCATTGCATCTGACGAGGATGTTGTAATGCTTAGAACTGATTGATTATGTGGTTTTTCTCCTATTCTTTCTTGACTCTCTTCGCTAAGTTGCTGACTGAATACTCTGCATGATAAATATCCCCTTCAATGGTAGAGGGTCCCATATCTACTCTGCTCACGTTAAAGTCCGCTTCAGTCACTTCGCTCTCATTCTTATTTCCCACAGGGTCTGCAATATCAAGGAATTGATTACCTGCAGTATGGTCTGTGACCATTCTCGACATTCTCCTGGCACGTTTGGGCTTTGGAGTCTCCTGCAGCAACTTAGCCACTGTATCAACACTAGTGTCTACCATTGAAGTATATCTCTTTTTCTTTTCAACCGCTGTCTTCAACCAAGAAGGAGAAGAGGTGGAAACACTAGTGGCATTAACCATACTTGTAATGCCATCAACCCGAACCGATGAAGAATCAGGTATAGGAGGATTATTCGGACTAGGAGAATTTTGAGCACTCAACAAAGACTGAAAAATATTATCTTCTCCCAACTGTGTAAAAATCAATGAATCACTATCATTAACAGGGTCGTTAACTAGTGGCACATGGTCTGCTCTCTGTGGAGAAACAACCAATCTGGTATCATCTTTCACTGGCTGACCATCCATCTCACACACAAATTTCAACTTATTGTTCTCCTTAGGGTGTCCTTCACCATCCTTGCTCGATTGTGAGCCAACTCCTTGCGTAGTTGTGTCCGAACTAGATGTCTTCCTTTGAGAATGCACAGTTTTGGAACTACTCTAGCTCTGAGCTGATGATTCTTTAGCTGTATTTGAACCAACTTGCTCTCTAAACTTTCTCTTCAACCATTTCTCTGTTCTCCTTATGACACCAAAAGAATGAAGTTTAATGTCAGTAACTTCTTTCTCAGACCATCTCATAGGAGGTAGAGGTTGCAATAAAACTTCTTGAAATCTGGTATCCAAAATGTCTAAAACATCATCCACAATATCAGGCACTTGCATGGGGAGATTAAAGGCACGAATTTGATCGATTGTCAGTCTCATCCAACTCCTCTGGACTTCTCTCATTCAGACAATCCTCTCAGTAATCTTCTAGTTGAGGCTTGTGTTGATAAGACCCACTCCCATGCATATTCTCCTTTACAAAATTTTTACTATCAAAAGATGCTCTGGTCCATAAACTATGAAGACCAAATTCAGACAAAGCCTTATCTACATTTCTTGCAACATCATTACTTTGACAAGAATAAAATGACAAAGTCACAGGGAAGGAATATCCCTTTTTCTTCATGGCATGATATTTCAAATTCACAGAAGCCATTTGTCTGCATACCTCCAAAAGCACGAGATAGTCAGATAGATACCGTGGCAATTTCAATGGGGCATTTTCATAACCCCCAATTCTTAGGTATGAAAAACGATCAAACTACACATAAAAACTTCCAAAATTCATAACAAGTGCTGCTGCACTCGCTGAGAACGTTTGTTCCAATGTGCCATCGATTCTTTTTGTCAACCACATTGTAAAAGCATCATTAATTCTTCAAAAATCTTTAACAACTTCCTCTTTTCGAAGTTGAAAGAAAGTGTCATACACAGGCGTGCCGATGGCGGGTAACCCTTGGGACCTTACCACACGGTTCAACAGTGTAATCATGTCTGAAATTTCCTCCTTAAAATTGCTTCTTTTGAGATTGGCAGGAAGTCGTGACTTCCCCTTTCTCTCTATCTCCAACCAGCCTTTTGCAATGCAATTCTGGCACCAATCTTTTCTCTCATTGTAATAAGTCCAAGCCGACGATACAGAAACGTTTGAATTCTCCTCATACTCATCCAGATTCAACGCAAGAGCAATTGACGCAAAATCAATCTTTGCAACTACAAAACTGTTAGAAGCTCTTATTTCCTGTGACTCTGGGAAGTAATGGTTTACACACGCGACCACCAACTCAAGACAACGCACTGCAGGCAGAAAACCTCTGGCTCTGTCCAGGCTGCTATTCACAATTTTGGTAGCTAGGACTGACCGTCCTTTAGGTCGCATTCTTAGCCAAAAGTCATCAAAATCAATGTGTCCCAGCTCTGTGTCTTTCACCCCAGAGAAAGTGTTTTCTACCACATGAGCTATGGGAGCTCCTTGAAATTTAAACTTCATCTTTACCAACTTTAGAAACCAGTTCACGAGAAGCTTGGAGGCAAATGTAGGCGGAACAAAGAAATGCAAAGGACTCACAGGATTTTCGCAACACAGATTCATGAAGCTATGTGATTTTCACCTTTCAAAGAATGTAGTGCTTTATATTAGAAAGAAAGAAACTGAAAGTAATGGCCGAACATGCTAACCTGTGAACCTTGAATCTTGCGCACTCTTCGCACGTAGTGGACTTATTTCCCTTCGCTCTGCAATGCTTCTCCCTTGATGAAAAGACGAACACTTCAAATGAGATAGTGAATTGGTTTAAATTTGTAATGTCACATCTCACGAAATGTTCATAAATGACATTAATTTCTGGCGGCATGTCAATCTTCGAAAATCCCACAATATGCCATAGGTTATCTCTGAAAAATGCGCCACGGTGTTCGCACGTACTCCAACTTAAATATAGCATGACATCTGTCATTTCCCTGCACCTTACGCCAGCTTGGATGAAAGTACCTTGGGAGATATGATCCACTGTAGTCGAGAAGTCGAGAAGGAAATGAACTTTTGAACCGGTGACTTCGAAGTTCAGATGTTCAGAAAATCTCCGACCTTCCGACTAGACAATAGGAAAGAGGATTAAGAATGACACAAGAAAAACTTGATGCTATATCCTAAAGCAAGTCGGGAAGTCGGGCAGTTCATGAACTTTTGAACCTGCCAACTATGGTTCAAAAACAAGGAAGATCGTCGACTAGACAAGGAAAACAAAGGAGAAATGAATTAGGAAAATAAGAAAGGGAAAGGGAGTGGCAATGAAGACAAATGATACATGCCTTAGCAAAAAGTTTGAATACTAAGCAACACAACTCTTCTTCAATATTTCCATGAAGAAATGCAGTTTTGACATCAAGTTGTTCAAGCTCAAGATCCCATATAGCTGCCATACCCAAGACTGCTTGGATAGTGGTCATCTTCACAACTGGCGAGAAAATCTCATTAAAATCAATCCTGTTTTTTTGATCAAAACCTTTCACTACCAATCTGGCCCTGTAGCGTTTAATGCCTCCATCTTCTTCTTTCAATCTATACACCCATTTATTCTTTAATGTTTTTCGATTTGGTGGGAGGGTCACCAAATCCCAAGTTTCATTTGCCATCAAGGAGTCCATTTCGTCTTGCATTGCCTCCATCCATTTGACATGATTTGAGTCTTTGCAAGCATCCCTATAATTTGCTGGTTCTGCTTGATCAGAAAGCAATAATTCTGGCTCTGCTTGGCCAGTTGGTAATAACTCATAATCTGTACATTTTGCTGGAAGCTTTTTCTGTCGGGTAAACCTCCTTAATTGAGGTGCTTGCTCCCTCAAAATACCCTCTTCAGGCAGAGTATTCTGTTCAGGCAAACTGCCCTGTGCCTGTACATTTCCATGTTCAAGATTTGACTGTGAAAGGCTTGATATTGAACTTCCCAAACTTCTCAGATTCGGTACTTCCACTATTGGCACATTACATGTTTCCATCATAGACTGCGTAGAAGTGTTTCCAAACTTCATAGGATGTGAAGAATGAGACACATCATATAATTGCTGCGGTGCCTCGTGCCTTTGTAAATGCTGCGTAGGACTTTGAATTTGCATTGAAGGAGTAAAGGAAGGCTGCATGGACAATTCCAAACGCTGCCTTGAGTTCAAAGGAGGCGTTGAATCATTTAAAAGAGGCTGCGCTGGCAGCGTGGGATTTAGTATGACTAGAGGCTCACTTTCAAAGGAGCGCTGCACCAAATCCTGATTATTATCACTTGCTAGTTGCTTAGCAATCAAACAAGGCAGCGAAGACTTACCAAGGGTTTGCGTTGAAACTTCAAAGGGTTGCGTGGCAAGTGTGAGTTGCTGCGTGGTAAATGGAGGGTGCAAATCATTTAAAATAGGCTTTTCAAAAAGCTACGTTGAAAAACGCAAGGGCTGCGATTCATATGAATTCTTTGCCTACGTAGAAGTTGAACCAAACTCTGGTGCCAAGCTTGGCGCACTCATATGTGAAGCGCCTTGTGTATCCAGGGTATGCTGGGAGATAATTCCCTGTGCTTTTTTCATATTAATGCCATTTTCAAAGATATCAACATGTACATATTCATTTGATGATGACCCCTGTTTTTGCAGACCTAGGAAATCTTTCTCATTAAATACTACATCCCGACTGCGGGTAAACTTTTTGGCAATTGGATCCCAAAGACGAAAACCAAATTGTTCCTCACCGTAACCGATAAATATACACCTTTTTGAAGAGTAAAGGTGTCCGTTGGGCTTCAAATACTGAAAAGGGGGGACTGAAGCCAACATTGACCTCTTGGATCAAATTCGGCCCCTTCTAAATCGTGAAAGGGTCAAAAGAACCCTTCGGCCCAATAATGCTGCCAATAAGAGACCCTTGTAGCAATGTCTTTCCTTCGGTGTGAGTAGATCTAGGCTTGTCTTCTGGCTCGTCCTTGTTATCCACTGCTCTAGGAACATCCTTTCTGGTTCCCTCATCTGTGCAAAAATGATCAATTGTGGAGGCAATCACAAGGAGCACAAAACCTCTGCGAAACCCTAAATCGACAGAACCACGTGAAACAAACTTTGATGGAGGCTGGCCTACTGAGCTGAAACCAACTGTTGTCCCTAAAACCAAATGTCCACCAACTATTCATCGCCATTCGAGTCCCAATCCTCATACTCATCTAGATCTGGATCGTCTGCATCATCTCCATCATCGAATTTATCCTCCACCTCCTGCAGAATCTCGCTCATAGAGGTGTTCAAAAGACTTCTACTCTCACTTCCCATCATAGGTGTGCCTTAGATTAAGGATTGGGTATGTGCCTACGTTGCATTAATGTTATTGGGTTGAATTTCCCCCGTTCTCAATTCATTTACATTTTCTTTAAAATTTGTTTTGAATTGTTCATTTTGTTGTTTGGATATGAAGACCCTGAATACTTTGTAAATATTTACAGTTTTGGAGTGCTATCGATAAATTTAGTACCTACAAAAAACAATTATAAAACCCCTAGATGAAGGGATGTATCATCTCAAGGTCCCTGAAATAATTATAATTTTGTATCCAGCAAACTAATATGATAAATTAATTTGAATGTTGCGGTGTGAGGAAAGCAGATTAAGGAAGGTGCTTCTTCATGCACATAGTATATGCATTGCTGGAAACGAATTATTTCCCACACATATGAAAACAAAAATATAATTTTTATATTTAAAATTAAATTAGCTGAATTCAAAAATTGATTTTGATTCGGACCAAGTGTTAAAGTTAAGAATACCGTAGGAGAATTTTATTAGAAGTTAAACCACATTGAGTCATGTCCTAAGGGCAAATGACAAGAGAGAATAATAGATGGAGAATTCATTGAAATCAACTAATATGCTTGAACAATAAAAATACATTTCAATGGATTTATTTAAAAGCGTAGTAAAATTCATATGAACTTTGTTAGATGAAGAGGAACATTATTCAATGCCTAGCGAAAGAAATTAATCAACGCTCGATGAAAGATATGACGGCATTAATCATGCCCAATGAAAGATATGACGGAATTTTGAGTGAGCCGTTATGGTTATCCATTAGGAACATATATTTTTCGTTTGCAAAAACTTTTCCTTAGCATGTTTTATAGGGAATTCTACCAACAAGATACTCGATAAGGGTAAAATTTTCATGCCATTTGCATGCATTGTCAAAGTCGTGAACAGGTAAAACAACATTAGGAGCAAGAGTGTTACCTCGTGAACCACTTTTGGAATGAACTTGTGGGGTGTTTTGGAGCCATTTGCTTGTGCTTCCAATCTAGCGACCCCGACATCAAATGCCGGGCCATTTTGGCTGGCCACTACTTATATAGAAAAAAATCACTCAAAGATGAGGGAAACTAAAAAAACTCGCAATAAATGTGGAAGACTCCTGTACTAAATTGTAGTTTGAAACAAGAGTGATCAAGACAAAAGAATGATATGAGTAGAATCATACAAACCAAGCCAAGACAAAACCATAGTAGAGCCAACTACTTCTCTTAAAAATAAGATAATTACTTGTTTTGTTTATCCCTAGTCTTGGTGTCAAGAGAGGAATATTAGGTTATAAGAATTTATGCCTTTAGCAAGACTTGAGCCTATAGCTTAAACAAATCCCATGTGTTTAACAATGCTCTTATTGCTAATGAAGTTAATACAAATTTACAAATAACAATATAATAAATCATACAAACCATGCACAATTTTTCAAAGAGTTAAATGAAAACAAATTATTATGTTCAAGCATATATAGTGACAGCAAGAGGTGGAGAGTAATGGCATGAGTGTGTTCACATAAACTATTAAGAGCTGGCATTAAATATAAAGAGTAGCAAAGAAGGATTAAATAATTTATTTTCATTTAAGAAAAATATTAGTGCATTTCAATTATAGGCATGATTTTATTCAATGCAGTGAATATAAAATAGCTTTAAGCAGTAAATAAAGTAGTAAGTAAACTGTAAAACTATTGAAATATGAAATAATTTATTTTCATTTAGATTTTTGAAAATTTTAGAAATATAAAAATAGCTCTTCAAATAAAAGTAAAATAAAATATCAAGTAAAAATATGTAAAATAAAATATATTAGTGCTACTATTTTGACTGTTTGTGAGTGTTCTTCTACCCATTTTACACGTGTACTTTGAAGGTACTTGGTAGTCCCTTGTACCTTATTTGGTATTATCAGATATTTATATGATTGAAATCTAATTATTTGCCTCATCTAGCAACTGGATATAATAACATATTTGAGTCCACATTACTAGAGCTTTCTAAAGAAAGAAGAGGATGTGGAGATGCAAGTTCATGAAACTCCAAGTTTGAGTAGTAATGTGTTTGGAGTCGACTTGCTTCTTTCAATTCTGACACTACCTCATTCATTGTAGGTCTATTCATGGAATGAGGTGAAGTACAGACCATGGCCAATTCTGCCACTTTCCACATTGCATCTTTATTATAATTTTGGAGTAAAATATGATCTGCAATGTTTTCTATGTCTCCCTTTAATAGGGATGCCCTTACCTGCCATAAACAACATATAATTTAGTAGTAACAATCAAGTTCTAATATTAGATATTTTAAGCATCCACAGTTTATAACTATTTTTGAATATTGATCGAAACTAGACTTCTAATTATTCTAATTTTAATATAGATTTTTTTAAAATCTCTATTATAATTACCCAGCTAGTGATATGTATGTATTCTTTGGTAGAGTTTGAGGGATCTACAAAGCGAGGATGCCGTCCACTAATAATCTCCATCAGAACAACTCCAAAGCTATAAACATCACTCTTTTCTGTCAATCGATATGAAGTGTAATACCTGTAGAAAACCATTTAGTAAGTCCATTTTATCTTTAAATTAATAAAAATCAAAAGGACATCAACCCCTCTTTAGATGGTTGGTCTAGGGAATAGTTGATACTCTTGTAAGAAATCCTCAAACTCCTTTTTAAACGATCCAGAGCATAAGTGATCCTCTTGAAGGAAGTTTTCGACCTGACTTAATCAAAATTACTTTGATATAAGATCCAGGAAACCTAGCAGCTCAACACCTCCTTATTTATGCACACTCTTTATCTCCTTATTTATGCACATTCTTAATGAAAACATCTCCTTATTTATGCACATTCTTAATGGATGAGATTATGTATTGACAATGCAGCTAAATAATGTATGTGAGACTTTTTCCTACACGAGTTCGTTATTTTATAACACCAGGTATCTGGTTGATTCTCTTTTTAATGGTAACTGGTTCTCTGAGATTAACATGACAGGAGTAGGGTTCTCTACATCATACTGGGCATGATGGACTCCAAGAGGTTGAAGGACTAATGACGCGTAAATAATTCACATATAATTGAACTGGGTATCAATAAAGAAAAGAAAAGCATATTTACTCCGGATCTAGATATCCAGTGGTGCCCTTTACAAGGGTAGATACGTGTGAAGCTCCATCCAAAGGTCCCATCTTTGACAACCCAAAATCTGCTTTTTTTGCTTCCATTTGATCATTCAGCAGGATATTGGAGCTCTTGACGTCCCTGTGAATAACGCCTGGCTTGCAGCGTACATGCAAATATTCCAATCCTGCTCAAAAATAAGCAACAGTTAGACCCTATGATTTTTTTCAAGATTTGCACCGAGCTTTTTAGTTGCCACAAGTATCTGACTAATCTTGGGCAGCATCTAATGCAATGTCCAGTCTTCTTTCCCATTCTAGAGTATTTTTTGAAGAAGTTTGACCTGAAACCAAGCAATGCAGACCTTTGATTAAACGTGCAGAAAACATTCCTCTCTATCATATACAATTGAGCAACGTTGTAAACTATACCATCAAGACAATGTCGCAGGTCTCCATTAGACATGTATTCATATACAAGAACCAAATTTTGCTCCTCTGTGCAGTAGCCCATGAATTTTATGAGATTCTTATGGTGTAATTTGGAGAGAATATCTACCTGCAGCGGCCAATGAATTTTACAAAGACTCGTAAGTTGTAGTTTGGAGAACAGATCTCCCTGCAGCAATTGTACTTAGTTTTGATTATGAAGGTTAAAGACATTAAAGATCTTAAACTTTAATAGTGCTTAGTTTTAGTTGGAGAGATTCAAGTTTTAATTGTAAAATGAGTATGAACGAGTCCTTAGCAATACCTCTGTGGAAAACTCTATGGCACCCTGATGTGATTTATCAGACAAGATTTTGACAGCCACATCCTTGTCTTGAAGACAACCAAGAAAAACAGGTTCATATCCTCCTTTTCCAATCTCCGTTTGAAAGTTGCCAGTCATAACTCTGACCTCTTCGTAACTGAATGGTCGACATCCATCCAATTTGACAAGATCTAATTGCCCTCTTTCAGTTTTCCCTGCATTTTGCCCCTTTCAGTGTACATAAGAATTTGTTTCCTTTTATTAAAAATGAAAACCCAAAAGTAAAGAGCAAATGCAAGGGCAAGATGACTTAAGATGACTTACCTTTAGGGATTTCTCTGCTTGATTTAAGTTTGATAAACATTAATATTGCAGTAATAGCTATAAGTGTTGCAACCCCTGTTACTATTAACCAAACAACTAGTGATTTGCTAGTCTGTCTTTTTGGGGTATCCTTGCAAATGCCTGTTTGGCAAAGCATTTCATTGCCATAGACACTGCAAAATTTAACACAAATATTAAACATATGAATCTTATCATACCAACAACATAATTACTGATTGATTTGTGTTCCAACAAAAGAAACTCGCCTCAGAATGAGCTCTCCACGTTGCTGTTTCTCAGATAGACCATTTGGCACCGATCCATTTAAGTTATTGTCTATCAAATTCCTATATCTCGAAAAGAAAATTTCTCAAAATACTCTACATAGTATGAATAATATAGCATACTTAAAGGTAAATTACTTATCCATTTTATAAGATAGAATGACATTATTAATATACTGAAAAGTCTTATAAACTAGAAATACCCAGATGCATATGTTTCAACTCACAGTTCGTTAAGATTGGAGAGAGTAGCCAGAAGCTCTGGTATTGAACCACTCAAATTATTTCTTGCCAAATCCCTGCAAACAGGAATAATAACATAGTTTTTTGGTCTAGCAATTGTGATATTGACTTTCAACAAACAAAAAAGTTATTAAAAAAAGTAGTTAGGATTTGTTACCGACAATTTAACAAGAGCAGAGAGCTTGGCGAAGGTTGGAGGTATGGTGCCATTCAGACGCTTGTCCGGGAGGTTTCTGTACGTTATATGTCTTCATCGTTAGTTGAAATTGACAGCAGTGTGTAACACAGTCAAATTATACAAAGTACATTAATGTTCAGATTATGTCCTTAATTGGTCAATGGGATTGCAAAAAATACAGCTAGTAATTTTCAAATTTTGCTAGTGGTAAAATTTGATAAAACTAGCAGTTGCACGAAATTTATGCGCGACAGAATAGCCGATAGGGTCCATCAATATCTCATCTGTAACTGTAAAGCTGAAATGCAAGAATATTTAGAAAGAACATAGTTGTAATTGTATATGATTAGGTTGTATCAATTTTGTAATGGTAAATTTGAAATGTAGACTTGCATGAAAGACATTGGGAAATAAATTGTAGAAATAATGAGAAATAAATGGACCAAACAAATGTTAGCATGGCTTCAAGTGCACTTTTTAATGTGTTTTGGTTTGGTCTGAAATGTGGAAGATTCCCAGCTTGATTGAGGATGAATCAATTTCAATGGCCATAGCTCAATCATTTGAGTGCTTAAGTGTATCTGAAATTCGTCTGTTACCTGATACAACTTGCAGAAAACTTCCAATACCTCATGAAAAGCAATTTGAGTCCAAACTTAGCAGAAATTTAGGGCAGTTGACAATTGAATCACCAGTAGCACTTCAGGGCTTGAATGTGTCTGAAACATCTGGAGGTCTCTCTATGGACAAAAATGTAGAAGAATTGCCAGTTGCAGCATCAGAAGTTGTTGAGTTTCAGTGGTTCAGCGTGTGTGAAAGTTTTGATCAGCATACGGAGATTGGGATAAGCATAAATGCAGAAGATCAACATTCCAAGCTTAGCATATATACAGAAGATCAGCATTCTCAGTCCGACCTTACCCTAAACACAGAGCAGTTGCCAATTATATCATCAAAAGCAATAGCATCTGAGTGCTTAAGGGTTTGTGACACTCCTGAAAGTAACCCCTCACTTGATTATACTTGCAACAAACCTACAATGGCTCCTTGTCAGCATTTACAGTTCAAGGTTAGGATAAATGTAGAAGATCAGCATTCACAACCAGAGCCTAGCATAAATGCAGAGCAGTTGCTAATTGCATAATAAAAAACAGTGGCATCTGAGTGCTTAAGTGTTTATGGCACTCCTGAAAGAAACCCCTCACATGATTCTTCTTGCAACAAATCCACAATGCCTCTTTGCCAGCATTCAGAGTTTGAGCTTAGTATAAATGTAGAAGATCAATATTCACAGTCTGGGCTTAGTATAAATGTTGAAGATCAGCATTCAGAGTCTGAGTTTAGCATAAATGAAGAGCAATTGTCAGTTCCATCATCAAAAGCAGTGGTATCCGAGTGTATGAGTGTCTATGGCACTCCTGAAATTAAATCCCCACTTGATACTACTTTAAACAAACCCACAATGCTTCTTTATCAGCATTCAGAGTTTGAGCTTAGTATAAATGCAGAAGATCAATATTCACAGTCTGGGCTTAGTATAAATGTAGAAGATCAGCATTCACAGTCTGAGTTTAGCATAAATGAAGAGCAATTGTCAATTGCATCATCAAATGCAATGGTATCCGAGTGCATGAGTGTTTATGGCACTCCTGAAATTAAATCCCCACTTGATTCTACTTTAAACAAACCCACAATGCTTCTTTATCAGCATTCAGAGTTTGAGCTTAGCATAAATACTGAAAATCAGCTTTCAGAGTTTGAGCCTGACATAAATGCAGAGCAACTCTCAATTGCATCATCAAAAGCAGTGGCATCTAAGTGCTTAGTGTTTTTGACACTCCTGAAAGTAGTACCCCCCTTGATACTACTTGCATTAAAGCCACAATGGCTCGTGATTGTCATTCACAGTCCAAGCTTAGTATAAATGCAGATCAATTACAAATTGCATCATCAAAAGCAGTGACAGATGAGTTCTTAAGTGTTGATGACACTCATGAAAATAACTCACCACTTGATGCTACATGCAAAAGGTCCACAGTGCCTCTTGATCAGCATTCAGAATTTGAGGCTAGTTTAAATGCAGAATATCAGTACTCAGATTCCAAGCTTGGAGTAAATGGGAATACGCATTCAGAATTGGAGCTTACAATTAATGCAGAGCCATTGCAATTTGCATCATCAAAAGTAGTGGTATCTGATTTCTTAAGTTTGTTTGAAACCCCTGACCAATTAGAGCCAGAGCATAACAAAAATGAAGAATGCATTGCAACTGCATCAGATTTGCCTAAATATGCAAGTGTGTCTAAAACTCCAGATGTTAAGGAACAGCCTAAAACAATTTGCAATAGCGATGATTACTTAATTACTGGAGTTTCAGCACTGTCACCATCAACAAGAGTGTCCAAAACTCTTGACAATTTCCATTCACCTGAAACTACATACAATCTACCTTCGGAAACACCTCCTGCATACCACTTAATGTCCCCGGTGAGCCAAAATGCAGATTCGTTGTTGATGACAATATTGTCTCCTACTCCATCAGCAAGAGTCCACAGTACTCCTGAAAGGACTTGCAATCTACCTTTCTCAACATCACCATGTTTATTTGCATGCTGTTTTCAGACTCCTGACAAGAACCAATCACCTGAAACCGCTAGCAGTATATCTTTGATACCTCTTGCATGTCATTCAGAGTATAGAAGATTCATAGAATCATTTTCATCACCTGAAAGTACTTGCAGTCCACATTTAAATTCTCTCCAGTTTCAGTCACAGTCTGAGTTCAGCAGAAATACAAAAACCACCTTATTCACTGTAACTTTCTTGGGTGACTCTGATAGTAACCTGTTTATGCACGTTGCCACCCCATCATGAGAATATATGACATCCTATAGAAGTGGGGTATCGAAATGTGCCAGGATGGACTCCTGCCCCTGAATCGATCGTGCTCTTATAAATTGTTCCAGCTGGTAAAGCTGAATGAGCACTATGACATATCTGGCATCATCCCCAATTTGAGTTCGCACATGACCCCAATCTGGTGACCCAGCCAATGAACCAGTGGCAACGAATGATGTTTTATACTTCGTTTGAATCTCTGTTGATGTCTCGTTAATGGTTGATCTGCAGAAAACTTTGAAACGCAACCGAAATCAAATGCAGAATTTCTGATAGGCCAATAATTCCTCAAAGGCGATTTGCATTTACTTAACGATGACGCCTGGAAAATATTAGAAAACAGTTAACCGCCGGTGAAAACGAAAAACCTATCGCGAAAATGTTTTCAGGAATCCTACAATTTTCCGGCGTCCGACACTTCTGGCGTCTTACGATTTCCCGGAGCAAAAAGCTCCCACTATAAGCCTATCGGCTAATTAATAAAACGAGATTTGAAGTTATAATTATTTGATTTTAAAAAATTATTCTATCAAGTTTTTTATACTTCATCCACACAAAAATAATAAATAATCATTTTATTTTTAAAAGAAAAAAAAAGTTCATCCACAATATATACACCATCCAAAATTAGCTATACTTAAATATAGTCGAATATAAATTTCCGAAAATAATATTACAAGCATGAATCACCATCAATTTTGAAGAATCCTTAAAAGACAAGTCTAATAATATCATTAGAAATATTAGTCACGCTATTGATTAAAGAATGTCTAGGAGGCAATTTAAGAATTTCACCACAAAGCATCACTCAACCAAAAGAATTTGCTTGCAATGCCATTGCTTATCTCTCATTTGTGACACTTTTTACATGCTTAATTATTATAGATTAAACTGTTTTTGTTGCCCCTCACTAGGGGCAACTTTAGAGACATTCCACACCTCTGATTTTAGGTGTTGATATGTTTCTCTTATACTTATTATTTGACATATCTTATTCAATCATTATACAATTATCTATTGACAATTATCATATGCTTGTTGTGTCTTACATGACATTATCCATTAATACTTATTACATACTTGTTGTGTGTTACACAATGTTATTCAATGACAATTATTGCATGCTTGTTGTGCCTTCATGATATTATCATTGACCATTATTACATTTCTAGTGTGCTTTACATGATGCTATACATTTTCTCTTACCTCTAATTTCTTCTATCTTTTGTATCCAACCAATTGGAGGCAGCCATATATTATCTTTGGTGTTTTTCTTGTACCAAACGAAGATTTATCACTATTTCAAACAATGTATATCAAGTTTACCTCTTAGTCAAATCCCTTATCATGCTATCTACAAATTTATATTTTATTCCATGTGGTAAGAGTCCTTTTGCACCTTATCCACTTGGTCAAAGTCCTTCATACTCTCTGCTTGGTTGGAGCCCCTTTCTACTTGGTCAAAGCAATATTGCTTTTTGCGTAGTCAAAATTTCTCACCATACTCCTTCAACGTTTATGTAGATAGTTACAATAGTTGTGATTATGCTCATTTTAAAATGCTTAACAAATGCTACGCATTGGAACTTTTTTCTTCTATGCTTGTGGTTTATTGAGATGGAGCACTCACGATGAACATCCATATTTGTATCCTTTGAGCATATATGTATCCTTCGAGTGTTTAAAACATAGTTTTTCGATGTTGTCTACTTAATTTTACTTTGATGTATGCATCCTCATAGTAGTCTACATGCAAGTCAAAGTGGGGGTAATATGTCATGGTCAAAATTGCATACACATGTCTTTTTCTCTAATGTGAAAATTACAACCATTGACCGCCTTGGTTTAGATTTGTAAGTGCATAATTGATCCAAGTCACTTCTACGCATGTGGATCAAAACGTTGAACTTTTAAAGTTCAAATTTCTTAAATTGGGTTTGTTTCCGTCCCTTACTAGTTGTTATGAGCCAAATATTTAGTGCAAATTATTTCAAATTATATGTGTGTATGAGGAAAAATCGATTAAATCTAAACTAATAAAACTAAAAACCAATCACATAAAGCGAACCAATCTAAATAAAAACCATTATCATAAAATCAAAAGACAAATGAAAGCTCTTACCAAAATTTGTGTTGTTCCCTTTAGAGATGTGTGGATTGCTCAATGAAGTTGCAAAACCATAGTTGTAACAAGCAAGTAGTGTGCTCAAGAGATCAATGTTAAGAGATCGTAAGGTTGTTCAATCGACGCGTTTTGTATGCTCAAAGCTCTGTTAAGTATGCTTGAGAATACGATCGAAGAGAGAGGCCCAATAAAGGAGATGAGGGGGGTTTATATAGGTTTCAACAGAGATTGATCAACGGTCCAGATAATTCAGAAGAATCAATGGAGGAGAATAGTTGAGGAACGTGCAACGAATAAGAAGAAGACAAGTGTTACACAAAAGCTGTTTTATTTGAGTTAAACACTTTCTTTTTTAAAGATAAGACATGCTTTTCATAAATTAGAAAGTTTTTTTCTAATTTAAGAGAAATTGATAAAAACAAGGTTGAGTGAATAGATAACTCAACTTAAGATTTGCTTTTGCATAATTTGAGAGAAATTAAATAATAAATTATTTAATTGTGTGTGCATGGAGAAGAAGACTTATTTTTAGAAGATTTGAAAGATATTTGTAGATAAGAAAGCAAATTAAATAAATAGATTTATTTAATTGTTGTGCATGATTTTGAAGAATAAATAAAATATTTGATTTATCTTATTTTTGGAGAATGAGAGAATTTAAATAAATTTGATTTGATTTATTTAAATTTGGCAGAATGAATTTGATTTAATTAAATAATTAAGAATTATTTAATTGTTTGGATAAGATAGAATTTGTGATGAACTAATTAAATAATTGGATTATTTAATTAATGGAGACTCGAAATTTGAAAAGAAGATAATGATTTAATTAAATAATTAAAATTATTTAATTGTGGAAGAATAACAGAGGAATTTAATTTTAATTAATTAAATAAAAATGATTTATTTAATTAATGTCGCAATTTTATGATTTTGAAGAATTTGATGAAATTAATTAAATAATTAGATTTATTTAATTAATGTTGAGTGCAGGTGATTAGGAAGAAATGACGAAATGCAAGTAGTGCAATAACATGGTCATTTTAGGGTGTCTACATTTTGCCCCTCTTTGATGCGATGCAGTTAATAGCGTTGCGTCAAAGAAATTAATTGTCGAAGATGTGATACAATTTTTTATGCCCCAGTGTAGCTAGTTGCCCCAGCGTATGCCCCCTCGAGCGGGAAGACAGGGAAGCGACAGATGAACGGTGTAGACGCTTGACTAGAAGAGTGCGCGACCAGGTAGGAGGAAAAGCAGAAAGGGGTGGGAAGAGAAGAAAACATGAGGGAGGGATGCTATAAATAGGTCCCATGAGGACCACAATCCTCATTTGCACCCTAGGAGTTTCTAAATTTAGAGAGTAGAGCCTCCAAATTAGTGTGAGAGAGTTGAGTGGAAGGAGCTGACAGCGAGGAGAGATGCCGATTCCAGCGCACAGGCATCGGGCGGAGCTCGTGCGGACGTACAGGAGGCCAGCAGGAGCTCCGGCAGCGGTAAGTGGTCGAAAACCCCATTGTATTTTGTCGTTTTAGGGCAGTTTTAGGGCTAGGTCTACGGGGTTGAATAGGGAAGCCAAAAGCGCTTTAGGGTGTGTCAGCGCACTTGGTAGTCGGTTACAGCGCTTTTGGCGCGCCACAGCGCGAGTGGTAGGAAGGTTCAGCGCGTTTGGTTTGTGGACTAGCGCCGAAGCGCATTTGGTAGAATGCCGCAGTGCGGTTGGCTAGACAGTGCAGCGCATTTGGTATGGTAAGCTAGCGCGAGTGGGAGGGATAGGGAAAAACAGGTCGCTTTTGGTAGGACAGGACGGCGCGAATGGAGGTATGGGGCAGCGCTCTTGTAAAACAAGGCGCATGTGGGAGAGAAAATACAGCGCATCTGGCTAGGTAGTGTGGTGCCTTTGGTATGGAGGCACAACGCTTTTGTATAGAACAAAGCGCTTTTGGTTAAGTAAAAGAAAATTAGGATTGTGGGTTGAGAAAAGGGATGTCCATCTTAGGGTACAACAAGGGAAGGGGATGGTTGGGGGTTGCATAGCATAGCATATGCGTAGATAGGACTTAAGGGATCTGGTATAGAAAAACTGACAAGTGATTTGTTGTGGATGCAGCGAATTATGCCACCATTAATGTCGCGGGAGCGACACCACTCGATAGCGCATGAGGTTGTACAACTGACCTGGGAGGAGGACGCATTCTTGGAGCACGCAGGATTGTGGCATGTGGCCCACTTGACACACATTAGGGCGAATCTCGCCCTGGTGACAGTAGTGGTAGAGAGATATCACAGCGAGACCTCGTCCTTTCACTTTCCGACGGGGGAGGCGACAGTGACATTGGAGGACGTGTACCGCATCCTGAGGATTCGGATTGATGGAGAGATAGTGGATTTTGACCCGGCGCGGGGCGAGGCATGCTTGGTGGAGGTCTTCTGCACAGATGACCTGTGGATAGATGACGGGGAGATTCGATGGGCAGACGTCCCGAGACTCTACGATAGGGTCAGATGGATAGTGGTGTCACTGATTGGCGGCTTCCTGTGTCCCGACAGGAGATCCAGAGGATTATCGGTTGGATGGGGTAGTGTTATTTGGGATGTTCACACATGGCCGACAGTATGCGTGGGGCCCATGTGTGTTGGGACAGTTGTATCACGACATGCATCACTGCGTGTACAGGAGAGGCAGGAGCCTCTCAGCAGGGGTGACCTTGTTACAGGTATGGGCGTGGGAGCATATCCCAGTGATACGACCCATGGCACAGCGCCATCGGGATAGAGGCGAGCCATATGCATTCCTATATGAGGGAGTGATTACACATCGGAGAATGGGGTCTGTTAGCCATTGGAAGCGGCAGATTGACGAGATGGACCTGTTTGTGTGGAGGCCATGGTTACTATGAGCAGTTGATGTACTGCAGACAGGCTCGTTATTTGTTCGGGAGACGGACAGATGCGATAGAGAGGTACTTGCCAGAGCGGGTACTTAGACAGTTTGGATTGCCACAGGGACTACCAGTGGGGGAGGCGACGCATGCCAGGACGCGGAGGGAGGTTGGAGACTGGGACGCGGAGATCCCAGTAGTGACAGCATTAGCAGAGGTGCGGGGACTTGTTCCCGTGAGATGGGATTGGGACACAGGCCTGGCAGACCCAGGGACACTGCCAGAGTATGACCAGTATTAGCAGACACAGACCAGTGAGACTGACTACACCAGGTGTAGTAGGGGCAGTGGGGGAGGTACTAGTCCCCGGTGTGGGGGCTAGGATGAGACGATAGGCCCGAGCAGCCAGGCAGCAGGCAGGTGGAGAGGGCAGCGGCCAACAGGCCGATGTGGAGATGGTGGAGGTAGTGGGCCCAGTCGTAGAGACTGATCTACAGAGGGTCGAGCGGCTGCTAGAGGAGGAGATAGCCTGGAGGACTCAATTAGAGTTCCGGATGGTGCGCTTGAGGAGGGATAGGGATGCAGCGCGAGCTGAGGCGAGACAGGTCGAGGCCACAGCCCAGGCACAGACACAGGTAGCCTCAGTAGCACAGACAGCCCTGGCACAGGTACAGGCACAACTACAGGCCCAGGTGCAGGCCCAGGTACAGGTGCAGCCACCAGCTGCACCAGCAGCAGATGCCGAGCGGTTAGCACAGGTCACGAGGGAGAGAGACGCAAAGGTACAGCTGCGGTTGACAGCAGAGGCCACACTATTTAGAGTGAGGCAGGAGAGAGATGAGGCACGCCGTGCACTAGGTGCAGATCAGAGGAGCCTATACAGTGAGCTCGTCCAAGTGCAGGGTGAGCTAGTATCAGCTGGCCGGGAGGCAGAGTATTACAGAGGTCTGTATGTGGGTGCAGTGCCAGCAGCTCAGCAGGCACCGAGTTACAGAGAGAGGAGCCGGTCAGGGGCATCTGGATCCCGGAGGACAGGGCAGTCAGTATCCTCAGTGAGAGGACCATTTTTACCACCAAGGGGAGGAGGAGGACCAGCAGGGGGACCTACACCGAGCATAGGGGGAGGACAGGGGCCACAACAGGAGAGCAGCTCTACCCACTAGAGCGCATATATTATTGTATCATATTTGTACCATACTTGGATCACGATGGACACTTGTACACCGTACCATTTGTATCATTTTGGACAGATGCCTGCGTGCATCTTGATGTATATTTTGCGGGCTCTTGATAGCCTTGATGTACTATTTTGATGTATATTTGGATGTATACATACGGATTATTGATGTAGACACAGACATTTTGTATTATGATGACCTTTATATGAGATATATGATAATCTATTCGGCTCACTTGTTCATGTTTTTTGTGTATGCATTCCTTGATGTCATGGATGTGATGATATGTATGTATGATTATGGATTCATGTGATGACATATGTTGCTTATATGATGCTTATAGATGTATGATGATATAGATGTGATGACTAGTGATATCTGACATGTGGGTTTTGCAGATATGCACCAGAGAGAAGAACAGGAGATGGGAGACAGAGACCGTTGATCGATTACTGCAATGAAAACGATATAAAGGTTGTGGGAATGGATGAATGAGCTTGTTGCAATGGTTTCACATTTGTATATAAAGAGCAATCCTTATTTTGATATAGCACGTGGATAATTCGCCACCAAGGTATAAAAGACCAAGGTGCAGTAATATCCGAGTGCGTGGACGTTGACTCTGCAAGCAAACGGTTTGAACTTAGATCCTTTAGACATAATATAACCTTGTTGGAACATGTGAATAAGCCATAGTCTTGAACATAAAATAAACTTCAATACATGCAAATGCAAGAAGAGTATTAAATATGTAAGATGCTAGGTTGTAACACACACAAGATAAATATAATGTTTAAGAAAGATACTAAAGATCATTCCTCAACCACGGCACACAAAAGCAATGACTATGCCCCTAATTCGTACTGCATCGCAACATACCAAGATTATAGATATATCAAGGTAGTCTTGAATCGGTAAAGGATAAGGAACAAAAGATAAACCATTACACAAATTGACTGACTTACAAGGTAAACATACAGCCAACATATTCTCTTGCCAAAGAGGTTGCTCAGGATAGATTGGATAGGAAAGATAACAGCCTTATCGTAGGAACTCTGTGTCCGTTAAAGGGGGCTATCTACCTAAAAAGACAATGTCTTGCTGCAGGAAATGTCACATGTCGTAGGAGACGCGTGTGTTGGTCTCGATCATGGAACACTCGGTAGAAGACAAGCTTGTGGATCTGGTGCTTTGGCTAAGCTGGAATTAGCTAATGTTGGCAATCGGAACAACAGGACAGCAGATGACTCTGAAAGTAAGCCGCTTTGCTTCATGTTTGTGAAGAACTTTTGCTTTGAAAGGATGCGCTAGCTTGTTGCTTGAGTTAGCCAAGTCAAGGCGAATGGATTTTGAAAAAAATGGAAGACTAGAAAGGTGACAGGTCGATGGATTGGGGTGGGTGAAGAATGATGGATCGTGTGTGCCTGAGTACTGGATACATCCTTCGTATTCCAGACTGCCTACATACCCTGTATCCACGGGATCAAGGCACATTACGATGAAAGATGAAAAGTGATAAATATGTAGTTCTGGATAGAGTGATGAAATGGGTCAAGGTGGGAGGGGGAGATCTTATGTACCTGAGTACTGGAAACTTCCTTCGTATTCCAGACTGCCTACATACCCATATCCATGGGATCAAGGTACCTTAAGATTGAGAAGAGATGATATGTAGTTCTGGTAAGTGTGATGATGTTGGAAAAGTGTTGGGAAGATAACATCCTTATCGTAGGAGCGATGTGTCCGTTAAAGGGTGTTATCTGCAGAAAGGAGAAAGATTGAAGAGCGTGCTGCGAACCATGAACAAGGAACCTCCCCTAGACTAAGTTAAGGAAAGAGTTGCCCCCATTTTAGTAGAGGAATTTGTATGGATGACTGACGAAGAAGACCTAGAAAGTTGTGACCTAGGACCAGACAGCGCAAACTGTTGACACAGATCAAAATGTGGGATGACGACGAGGGACATTGACAAATTCCCAAGCTATACTAGATAGAGAGATGGAAATGCAAACAAAGTCAATGGTTTTATTATGGATGGATGGATGAAGCGTGCTTTGTGCACTGGACATGGAGTGGACAGGACTCGATAGGCGATGGATGCTGACTCTACACATAGCGCTTGTTTGCCAGGTTTTCACTATGGTACTTATCCAAGGCGCCTGTTTACCAGGTTTTTACCAGAGGACGAATTTTTTTGGATTTTTATTTTTTTTTTGCTTTTTTTTTGGAATACTCTGAGGATCAGGCATAGAACTTCTTAAGATGGACATTGTTAAGTGGCTCATCCAGAGGAATGCCGTCAGGTGTAGCTAAAGTATAAGCTCCTGATCCGTATGCTGCTGTCACAATAAAGGGGCCTAACCAGTTAGGCTCAAACTTGCCCTTCTCTCGATCTGCTTGATTTCTCTAATTTTTTTTTAGTACAAGATCACCAACTTGAAACCGTCTTTCTTTGATCTTTTTGTTGTAATTACGCCGGAGGCGGTTTTGATAGACATGGAGATGATTAAGTGCGGCAAGGCGCCTCTCATCCAGTAGTTCAAGCTCAGCTAATCTGGAAGTGCGATACTCCTCTCCGTCGATCAGGTCCTGCATGGATACTCTGAGGGATGGGATTTCGACCTCTATAGGTAGGATGGCTTCAGAGCCAAAGACCAAGGCATATGGTGTGGCACCAGTTGGTGTTTTGATACTAGTGGGGGAGGCCCATAGGGCGGGATTGAGTTGCAAGTGTCAATCACGACCAGCTTCATTGACTATTTTCTTGAGTATTTTGAGAATGGTCTTATTGGAAGCCTCAGCTTGACCGTTACTCTGCGGATAGTAGGGAGTTGAAAAGCGATGTTGGATATTGTATTGTGTGCACAAGGAACAGACATCTGGGTTCTTGAATGGTCTCCCATTATCAATGACAATGGCTTGGGGAATACCATACCGACAAATGAGGTAGTTAAGGATAAACTTGGCTATTTGCTTGCCGGTGATATAGGTCATGGGAATGGCTTCAACCCACTTCGTAAAGTACTCAGTGGCGGTAATTATGAACTTGTGGCCATTGGAAGAGGAGGGGTGGATTTATCCTACGAGGTCGAGACCCCATTGAGAAAAAGGCCATGGGGTAGTCACAGGTTGTAGTTCATGAGCTGGTGCGTGAATCAAATCGCCATGCTGCTGGCATTGTAGACACTTCTTAGCAAACTGTGCAGCATCTTGCTCTATTGTAGGCCAGTAATACCCTATTCTGAGTATCTTCTTAGCAAGATTAGGACCAGTAGAATGTGCGCCACAGATACCTTCGTGTATGTCTCGTAAGGTAGCTTCGGCTTCTTCCGCGTTAAGACATCGTAAGAGGATACCATCGGGACTCTGGCGATATAGTGTATCACCCATAATGATGAAACGAGAGGATCGACGGATAAAGGTTTTGCGTTGGGTGGATGATAGGTCAGGGGGAAAAGTATTGTGTTTGAGGTATTCATAGATATCTTCATACCATGGGGAATTGGGACCAACAAGTTCGCAGATGATTTCAGTAATGGGAATATCGACGGCTGGTATCAACAATTGCTCGATCAAGAATTCACATTTCTATGTATTTGCAGGCATGCCTATCAGTGACCCTACAGAAGCCATAGAATCCGCAGCTTTGTTATGCTTTCTTGGAATTTGCTCAAATGTGATGCTAGAAAAATGTGGTTTGTAGGCATCCACTAGTTGCTTGTAAGGGACCAACTTTTCATCTTTTGTTTGGTACTCATCTGTGACTTGGCGGATGACTAGTGAGTCTCCATAAACCTGTAATTCTGTGATGTCCCATTGAACTGCTGTATTGAGACCTATAAGGAGTGCTTCATACTCGGCAATGTTGTTGGTGCAAGGGAATGCAAGCCGATATGACTTAGGAATATAGTCATTTTGAGGTGTGACAAACAAGATGCCGGCCCCTGATCCATGCTGTGTGTAGGAACCATCAAAGTACAGCTTCCACATTATTGAGTTGGAAAGAGTGAATAGATTCTCATCTGGAAAGTCTGCTACCATAGGGTGTGTATCTTGCATAGGTGCTTTTGTTAGTTGATTTGCTAGGGCTTGTCCTTTGATTGCTTTACGATCCGTATACTCAATGTCGAACTCACTAAGGATCATGACCCATTTAGCTAGTCTGCCTGTAAGAGCTGCTTTTGCTAGTAGATACTTCAAGGGATCAATTTTAGCGATAAGATTTGTGTGTTGGTTCAACATGTAATGCCTCAACTTTTGAGAAGCAAACACTACTGTTAAACAAGCCCTTTCCATCGGTGAATAATTGAGCTCATATCCCACCAAGGTTCTACTGATATAATAAATTGCATGCTCTTTTCTTGTTTCATCATTTTGTGCTAGAAGGGCCCCTAGGGCCGAATTTGTAGTGGAGATGTATAATATCAAAGGTTTATCCGCAACTGGTGGAACCAATACAGGAGGTGTAGCCAAATACTCTTTAAGCTGATCAAATGCTGCTTGACACTTATAATCCCATTGGAATGAGACATCCTTGCGGAGTAAGTGTTGAAATGGTTGACATTTATCTGCTAGCTGTGAGATGAAACGCTAATGGATTGCAACCTTCCTTGAAGGCTCCTTAATGCTTTAAGATTCTTTGGTGGAGGCATCTCCACTATAGCCTTGACTTTTGCTGGATCTACTTCGATACCTCGACGAGATACAATGTATCCCAACAGCTTCCCTGATGTGACACCGAAGACACACTTCTTTGGATTGAGGCGCACTTGATATTTCTCGAGCCTGTCAAAGATCTGTCCTAGCACTGGTATGTGATCTGCCCTAGAAGATTTAGCTAGTATGTCATCCACATAGTCCTCCATGATGTGATGAAAGAGGTCATGGAATATCACTGTCATTGCTCTCTGATAGGTTGCTCCTGCGTTCTTTAGACCAAAAGGCATGACACACCAACAATAGTTACCCCATGGACAAGTGAAGGTTGTTTTATGTTGATCTTCCTTTGCTATCCTTATTTGATTGTAGCCAGAGAATCCGTCCATGAGAGAAAGCATCTTGTGACCTGCTGTCAAGTCTACTATAATGTCAATGTTCGGTAGTGGAAAGTCATCTTTAGGACATGCTTTGTTCAGAT
Organism: Cunninghamia lanceolata; assembly: GCA_027924645.1. Taxonomy (NCBI): domain Eukaryota; kingdom Viridiplantae; phylum Streptophyta; class Pinopsida; order Cupressales; family Cupressaceae; genus Cunninghamia; species Cunninghamia lanceolata. The sequence goes on from BSBN01000128.1 coordinate 394,331, forward strand.
CTCTAAAGTCATTACACATGCGGATGCGCCCATTAGGTTTAGACACAAGTACAATGTTTGAGACCCAATCTGAATAGTCAATTGGTCGTATAAACTTTGCATCTAACAGCTTTTGTATTTCTACCTTTACTAAGAGAGCTATCTGTGGGTGCATCTTTCTCAGCTTTTGCTTGACTAGTTTTACTTTTGGATCAGCTGTGAGATAATGAACTACTAGCTTAGGGTCTAGCCCTGGCATATCAGCATAGGTCCATGCAAAGTTGATGGTTCTCTGTAGGAAGAATGTGTTAAGATTCCTGTGCTCTGTTTTTGATAATGATGCTGCTAGGAATGTGGTATTTGGATTTTGCTCTGTGCCAAGGTTTATCTCTATAGAATCTTCCACTAGGAGAGTTGACTTCTCTTGATACTTAGATGGTAGGGGAAGGTCAAATCCTCCATCCTCAGGTGCCACAGTTGGGTTTTCACCTTTGGATACGTTCTTTGTTTTTACTATTTTGTGATCAAGAGGTGCCACAGTGTGGTTTTCACCTAGAGATCTTTTTTTATTTGTACTTTTGCGACTGGAGGATTTGGCATTCTCACCAAAATAAGCTGTTGGCTCTAGTTCCATTACAAAACCTGCTTTATGATCGCCAAGAGGGATTCCCTTCCGAAGTCCCATGAACTCAGCTAAAGCTTCGTCGTTCTGAAATACATCTATCACGGGGGACCCTTGTTGGTCCCAATCGATAAGTTCAGGGTAGACAAGTGTGACATTCTTGGTGCTGGTGGTGGAAGTTAAGGATACGGAGGATAGCGTAAAAATGGAGGATTCTGCGAAGAGGTTGGTCATATGGAGGGAAGAGTCATCGATGATATCCTCTGCAGACGTCGAATCGGCGGGAAAAGTGTCAGCTACCTCGTCGAGGATATACTCGATGTCCAAAGCGTGTGGTACCTTCTTACCAAATCGTAATCCCTTCTTGTCTAGCTTCTTTGTTACAACAATGGGTTCCATAGTTCCTTGATTCTGTTTCCCAAGGCCACCTTTGCCTTTATAGCCCATGTTTTTTACTATCCTTAAGCCATTGCCATATTGCTTGACTAGTATTGTGATTGGTTCTTTCTCCTTATAGAGCCAAGAAGAAATATCCTCAATAGTTTCCTCTTCCAATAACCGTCCATGTTGGAATTGGGTTAGGAATGTTGGGGGAGGAATTGCTGCTTTTTTGGTTACTTTGGCAATGGGTGGTTGGCCGTAAGATTTTGGAGATAAAGGCATCCGCCCTACACAACAAGATTTTGAGATATCGTAAGTGCCAAAGCCTATATCTTGGATGCGAGCTGTGATTACAGGTAGCGGATTGGGTTCATTTGTAGAGGCTGGAGTCAGCGTTGCAGGGTCAACATATAGTGGGGATTCAATGGCTTTGTCATTTTTAGGCACTTGGTTGCAATTCTTATAGCTTCCTTGCAAGACACGGCAAAATTCGAAAGGATTGGGGTCTTCTGGGATAGTTATCTCCGTACCATTGTATGGGAATTTTAGAGATTGATGATACGTGGAGGGAACAACCTTCATTGCGTGGATCCATGGGCGGCCTAGGATAATGTCGTAAGGCAACTCAATATCAAGGACTTGACACCTGGTTTAAAGCATGACAGCGCCGAGTTGTATAGGCAAGTGGATAACACCTTCTGAGCGGCGTTCAGCATCATCATACCCCTTGATTGTAATACTATGATCAGAGTTGACATGATCCTCAGAGTATCCCAATTGCTTAAGTAAATTTAAAGAACGGATGTTGAGACCAACACCACCATCTATGAGGATGCGTTTGATTTTGTGCTTATGGATGAGAACTTCAATATGAAGGGCATCATTGTGACAAGGATCATGGGATGGGAGATCTTTCTCAGAGAAGACCACATTGTAGGGTGAAACAATGTTACCTACTATAGCTTGGAAATCCGCGACCGCTATGTTGTTAGGAATTGAAGACTCTTGGAGGGCTTTTTCTAGCACCACTCTATGTGTAGGTGATGACCGTAGAAGGTCCAAGATAGAGATTTGTGCTGGCATTTTCCCGAGATGTTCGACAAGATTATAATCAGATTGAGTCGGCAGACTGGATGTAGGACCACGAATGGTGACACAACCACGACGAGTTGTAACAGCGCAATCCGTAGATTGACCTTTGATGGTGAGGGTAGACACCTGACTCTCTTCGAAACAACTGACAATGGAATCAATGGAAGTGGAAGCATGATTGATACCTTTACCTCTATCCTGAGGAGGTGGACCATGATGAGGGAATGGTTCCTTGTACATATCGAGATCTTTGTTTGTGTTTTGAGCCGCTTGTTCATTCTCAAAAGTGATTAGGTTGCCGTCGATGAGATTTTGGATTCGGTGCTTGAGTTTCATGCACGACGCAGTTCTATGTCCTTTGCTCCGATGTAATTCATAGTATTCATTTTCTCTATACCGCGCAGTTTTGTAAACCGGTTCACCATATGGGGGTGCATCTGGTAAGGTGATGAGTCCTTTCTGTAAAACCTGTTGTAGGATCGACTCCATAGGCACTCCCAAGGGAGTAAATTGACGTTGTGGAGGGTAATCTTGTTGAGGTCGCTCCTGTTGTCGTTGTTGTTGATTTCCGCTGTTGTTGAGATGGAGCTTGACTTGGTTTGGAGAGCTGTAGTGGTGTTTGCAAAGTTTGGACATGCTTAGAATCAACCACACCGTCGTTAACCACGTTTTTGTTTTTGTTCCAGTATTTGGGTTTATCATTCATCTGTTGATGAGGAGCGTTGTCTTTTGTTTCTTTGAAGATTTTGACCACACCCTTAGCAATGAGGGCCTTCTCAATATTGATTCCTTTGTATGTGATTTTGTCAAAGGTTGTAGCATTGAGAATTTGCAAGTGGAAACCTAACTCTTGGTTGAGGTTCTGCACAAATATGCTAACAAGCTGTTTCTCAAGAATCTTGAAAGGAAATTTGCTAGCCATTTGTCTCCACCGTTGAAGGAAAGAAATGAAAGTTTTCCCATTTTTCTGTTTGTTGTTGCATAGATCAGTCATGGAAATCTCATGCTCTGCGTTGTAAGAAAAGTGGGTGGCAAACTTCTTTGCTAGCTCATTGAAAGACTTGATACCCGTGGGTAAGTGTGAGAACCATTCTATAGATTGACCTCCAAGACTGCGAGGAAAGAGACGCATAAGATATGTGTCGTTATGTGAGACCTCGAAGCAAGCAAGATAGAATTCCCTAAGATGGTCTTTTGGGTCACCTTTTCCTTTGTATTTATCGAACTTGGGAATAGTGAAATTTTGAGGAAAAGGGATCATTGGTAATGACCGATCAAAAGGGTAAGGACACACTTCCTCTAAAGAGAAGGTCTTCTTGGTGTGGCCAAACGTAAGATCAGATAGCTGTTGTTGAACTTCTGCGATTTTTAGCTCCATAGTCGTGGGAGGGGTTGGTAACATCCCCTGTTGTCCCAAAAGTGGTTGGTGTTGCCCATATGGAAGATTATAATGTAAGCCATGCACACTGGTGTTATAAGGGTCGTAAGATTGATTGGGATCGTACGGGTTGTACGTTTGGTTTAGATTGGGTTGGAATTGGAGGTTTTGATTTGGCAGAGGTGGAGGTGGTGCTAGGTAAGAATGTTGGCTTTGTGATGGTTGAAGAAAAGTATTGGGTGGAGGAAAGCTAAAGTGCGTTTGATTAGGTTGTGATGGTGGCACATAGCTTTGGGAAGCTTGATGTTGGGAATGTTGAGAGTGGCTAAGCAATGTGTGAAAGAAATTGAGCGAAGATGAATGTTGTGGAGGAGGGGCATAGGTAAAAATGATTTGCGATGGTTGAGGTGGCTTGATGACGAGCGTAGAAGAATGTTGTGGTTGGGATTGCATGACTCTAATTGGTTGAGAGACATGAAGGTGTGATGATATAGGAGGTGGTATTTGTTGAGACCCTTGTTGCATGGCTACATAATTGTTCCCCGGATTGTAATTTGGTGGGAAACCTATTCGTGATGGGTTAACCAAGATTCCACTTGCGATTGGTGTGGACACTTTAGGAGGTGGTTGCGTATTCGATCGAGCTAAGGAGGCTTGCTTAGCTAACTCTGCTTGACGTTGGAGAGTTTCTTGTTGATTTTTGTAGATCTCCATAGGAGTCAAAAGCGGTGATGCGGCTCTCTCTCCAGTAGGGTTTTGATAGAGGGGATTCCTATATTGCGAGCTCTGTTCAGGTAAAGGTGTGGTCACCGTTGACATGGTTTACACCGCTTGTAAGGTGTCTTGAGTGTTGTTGTTCTCCTTGAGAGTGGATAAATCAAAATCTTGAGGTAACTTGGCGCCTTGCTCTGCAAGCAAGCGAAAGAAATGATCTTGGTTCTCACTAAGGATTTTGTCGAAGGCGGCCACGATTCTAGGCTCTTGTATGATTTCATCAAGATCTTGCCCATCTTCTTGAGAGGATTGACCTATTTCAAAGTGTCGCTCTTCTTGAGATGGGGGTTGATCTACGATATAACCTTGTGGCACAAAATCCTGTGGCAGGCTTGTAGTATAGTGAGGAATGCTTACCAAAGGGACCCTTTCCTCCTGAGATGGGAGTGGCTCAATAGTATATCCTTGTGGCACAAAATTCGGAGGCAAGTCGGTGGTGTAATGGGGTGTATTTACCAAAGGGACCCTACCCTCATGAGGATTGCTTGGTTGGTTGATGTGCGGCATGTTCGGAGAGCTGATTGGTTTTGCCGCGGGTGTACTAGGAGTAACCTTGGGAGTAATGTTGAGACGATCGGATTGCGGTGTGCGAGGAGGCGATTTGTGCTTCCTAGGGCCAACTTGTTTGGACTTCATAGTTTGCTGGAGCCTAGTGGTTACCATGCAATACACTAGGACAAAGGTAATGCTGGGATTCTGCGAGGTGCTTTTGAGAAAAGGACAAACTCTGATGCACAATGTATTGGACTAAAGGCGCTATACTGTTTGACCAGAGGCGCAGGACTGTGCAACCAAAAGCGTGCTACTGTGACACCAAAGGCGGCGGACTGAGCTACCAGAAGCGAGTTACTGCTATGCCAAAGGCGAGCTACAGGGACCAAAAGCGAGCTACTGTTATACCAAGGGCGCTGAAGTAGAGTTTTTGCCAGAAGCGAGTTACTACTATGCCAAAGGCGATCTACTGTACTACCAAAGGCGAGCTGCTGTAATACCAGGGGCGCTGAAGTAGTGTCTGATACTTCTAAAAGGCAAAATTTTTGATAGATTGTTTCCGTTTCTGATTGGATTTGTTTGGCAAGAGAAAACACAACAAACAATGTTGGCACAAACAAGGGACTGACACAACAGATAGTGTATGTTCGAGGCTCAAAACAAGCCCAATGTTTCCACAAGTATAAGACAATTGCAATTAATAACAAGCACTTTTTATCCCTAGAGACAAGGCTTCATTGCAGTAGATCAGCTCACAGCTTAATACTCCGTCGATAAAAATATCATTCCATAAAGGTGTCGGATATTTAGTATCTTTGCGAGAGACGATAGGTAGGGATATCTCACCCTCCCCTTGGAAAGCTCAAGTAGGTCACAAGAGCTTTATGGCCAAGGGAATACTATCTCTTCTCAAGGGAGCCAATGGTGAGTATCTTAAGGGCTTAAATCGATTCCCTTTGCACTGATGATTACCGCAATGTTCGGAGGTAGGTCGGGTAGTCTCTATTTAGAATGGTTCTTAGTGACTTTGAGGGACCAATGCCTGACGAGCAATGCGACAAGCTACTAAAAGCTTTAACCAATCCTACTAAGAGTATCAAACACTTCGCCCAATGTGAAAATCGTTTCCACAAAGAGCTAGTACACCTCTTTTCAGTTTGGCACCACAAGGTAAGGCTGATGTCGGTTAGGACTTGGCTTTCACTTTATCCCTCTTATATAGCGGTTCAAAGGAAAAATCCGCTTAGGGTCGTCCCTTTTGGATGAAGCGCAATCCAAAAGCAGGCCCTTTTAAAGGAAGTACAGAAATGTAAGAGCAAGCACGTCAAACAAAGGTTCAATTGTCCCGTTATAAGAAAAATAAGGTGCAACTAAACTAGGAGCACACACGTTTGTAGTTGTCAATTGTCCCTTATGAAATTGAAGTGTTTGACATTCATGTCCATTGTCCTTTAGAAAATTGAGGTGTTTTCACATACATGTCCATTGTCCCTTAAGAAAAACAGTATGTTCCTAAGACTTAAATTGCCGAAATGATTTGTTCAATTATCCTTTAAGAAAGCAATGTGTTTCTAAGACTTAGTGAGATAAATCAAGATTTCTTCAACGTTCGTCCTGCATGAACATGTTAAAAACACCAATTTGTTCTGTGTGAGTAATAAGAAGCTGCAACAAGTCAGTTAGTTCCACCAAAAATTCACAAGTTTAGCAAAAACAAATCAATTTGACCAGAAGCGAGTTACTGCTATACCGAAAGCGTTTTACTGTCTTACCCACCGTGTTGTAATACAGACCCGAAGCGTCGGAGAATATTACCAGAAGTGCTGAACAAGATCCAAAAGCGCTGTACTGTGTATTCGGAAGCGCGATACTGTTATGCCAAAAGCGATGTTTCGCATCCCAGAAGCGTCGTAGAATACCACCAGAAGCGCTGAACAAGGTCCAGAAGCGCTTTACTGTGTATCCAAAAGTGTGATACTCTTATACCAAATGCGCTGCACGGTCTCAGATCACAAAAAGATTAGCTTTTGTCAAAAATAACCAGATCGAAATGGGATTTCATGATTGATCTACTGTTCTGAAAAATAATATCTGATAGATCTGAATCGTAAACTCCAGAAAACTCAGAAAGTGTAGTAACACAATAGATTAACTCAAATACCGAAGATACCCCTAAATAAGTCAGCTTAGGAAGTATCAAAAGCAGGTTTGAAAGACAAATACAACAGCTTGTCAGACAAATCAAAAAGATATGTAACGAAAAACCCTGCAAAAACACGAAATGATGTCAGAAACCTAATTTAGCCAAAAGCGCTTAACGATACTACCGGACGTGCCGTGCTGTGTTACCAAAAGCGTCGCTCTGTGCTACCAGAAGCGCCGCAGTGCCCCCAAAGGCGCTGTACTGTGCCTCCAAGAGCGCTTAAGAATACTGCCAGAAGCGCTTTGTAATGTCGTTTGCGCTGTACCATACTGTGACTTAAAAAAAATCAATTTCTCAAAAAAAAAAAGAGATTAGTGGGTCCCACCAGGCGCGCCAGAATGGGTATGAGGAAAAATAGATTAAATCTAAACTAATAAAACCAAAAACCAATCACATAAAGCGAACCAATCTAAGTAAAAGCCATTATCATAAAATCAAAAGACAAATAAAAGCTCTTACCAAAATTTGTGTTGTTCCCTTTGGGATGTGTGGATTACTCAATGAAGTTGCAAAACCATAGCTGCAACAAGCAAGTAGTGTGCTCAAGAGATCAATGTTAAGAGATCGTAAGGTTGCTCAATCGACGCGTTTTGTATGCTCAAAGCTCTGTTAAGTATGCCTGAAAATATGATCGAAGAGAAAGGCCCAATGAAGGAGATGAGGGGGTTTATATAGGTTTCAACAGAGATCGATCAACGGTCTAGATAATTCAGAAGAATCAATGGAGGAAAACAGTTGAGGAACGTGCAACGAATAAGAAGAAGACAAGTGTCACACAAAAGCTGTTTTATTTGAGTTAAACATTTTCTTTTCTAAAGATAAGACATGTTTTTCATAAATTAGAAAGTTTTTTTCTAATTTAAGAGAAATTGATAAAAACAAGGTTGAGTGAATAGATAACTCAATTTAAGATTTGCTTTTGCATGATTTGAGAGAAATTAAATAATAAATTATTTAATTGTGTGTGCATGGAGAAGACTTATTTTTAGAAGATTTGAAAGATATTTGTAGATAAGAAAGCAAATTAAATAAATAGATTTATTTAATTGTTGTGCATGATTTTGAATAATAAATAAAATATTTGATTTATCTTATTTTTGGAGAATGAGAGAATTTAAATAAATTTGATTTGATTTATTTAAATTTGGCAGAATGAATTTGATTTAATTAAATAATTAGAAATTATTTAATTGTTTGGATAAGATAGAACTTGTGATGAATTAATTAAATAATTGGATTATTTAATTAATGGAGACTTGAAATTTGGAAAGAAGATAATGATTTAATTAAATAATTAAAATTATTTAATTGTGGAAGAATAACAGAGGAATTTAATATTAATTAATTAAATAAAAATGATTTATTTAATTAATGTCACAATTTTATGATTTAGAAGAATTTGATGAAATTAATTAAATAATTAGATTTATTTAATTAATGTTGAGTGCAGGTGGTTAGGTGGTTAGGAAGACATGATGAAATGCAAGTAGTGCAATAACGTGGTCATTTTAGGGTGTCTACAATATGTTAGGGTGGTTTTACTAACCATTATTCATTTGAATCATTTCAAACTAATCTAGGAATCTATTGAGCACATCTAGAAATTAATTGCAAGAGGGCAAAAATCATTGCCTCAACATCTTAGAAGCATAATTACATTCCTTCTTATTATATTTGATTTTGGTTCATTGATGTTGAATTAGTCCACCTATGGGCTTGCCTAGAGAGAACATGACCCTTGCTTAGCAAGTACTCAAATAGTGTTTGTAAACACCATTTTCTAGGCATAGATGTAGACAAGCGAGGAAGACCTTTTTTAATTATTAGAATTCTACTAGTTCATTTCTACATAGAGAGTTCAAATTTGTGTGTCAAGTTTGCTTCCACATGCATTGAGTTCACTTCCACATGCAGAGATCAAATCCACAAGTGTGGCATTGTGCCCAATGGTAAAAAAAATACTATTATTATGAAGTCATTGTCTGACAAACCAGACTTTCTAGTACAATGCTGAATCATTTAGTCACATTTATAATAGTCATTTTTTCATCAAATTAAAAGTTAAGTACTTTAACATTATTTTAGTTTATTTCAATATTAATTACGAATATCATAGAAGGTAAATGTTAGGGGAGAGATTTACACTGCAATAATCCTTGGTGACGAGTCTTGATTGCAACCCACCCATTCCCAAGCGTAATTTTGTGGCAGACAAGGATCACCCATCCACTCTTTTTCCAGATTAAAGTGCCTTGCAATTTCGGTAAGTGCATTCACTGTAAAAATGACAGATGTTTTAGTAAGCTATTCAAATTTACACATTAAAAACCAAACATTATACACTTTTCAGCAAATACAAACCATCTTCATTGTTAGTTCCGTTAATGAGTGGTCTGCTATATTGGTAGGCTTCAAAGCCATTCATAATGGCACCCACGGTCGATCGGTTGGTAGGATTAAGAGAAAACATGACTTGTTTGGACCCAGTAATTTCCCCGGTTCCATAACTGCAAAATGTATAGAGGTAGCCATCTAATACAAAACTAGGCCATGGATTTCCGTTGACAGTAACATTGAACTCCCTAATTTCGTCAGCTCCAAGTTGCTCTACTTCGGCGAAGCATATCACAAAATAGTATTTACCAAATTCTGCAACACTCAAACTCCATGTGATATTTTCCACGTTGTTGTTGGGGTCACCAAAGCAGTTTGTAACACGGCCGATGGCATTTCATCTATATCTACTGTCCCAATGGAATCTGTGGTATTCCGATAAACCAAATCTTTTAATGCTCTGTTCGTCCATATCCTATCAAATATATCGTTTGGATATCTGCACAAAACCACTTTGAAATCAATAGCTTAACCTTTATTTCTTTTATTTTCTGCTCATATAACATGTTCCATAGTAAACATCTATTTATATCATCCATTTAAATGGTCAAACAATCAATAGTGATTTTACACCTCATTTACAATAAGAAGTAGTAAATATTTGTCCTATTTTTATTGGCCAAAATTGACCTTTGACTGTTGAAGTGGATGATATTTAAGAATAGACTCCTCATAATGGGTTAGTTCAACAAGTGTGACCCATACAACTTTTTCTTATTGGCATTTATATCCTTTATGAACAAGTGGGTTACAATATGATGAGTAAGCATACATCTAAACTAAAGGGCATTCTTCAGCTAAGCAACCATGAGCAGGGGATCCCGTCCGTCAAAGTTACCCAAAGGTCAAATTTGGCTCAATTACACTTGCAGGGGTTTGGACAATTGGTGGATGGCATAATGAACATACCATCATCTTCACCAATTGTGCTCAACCATATGAGCTACAACCCTTTAGCACAACCTGTTTTTAAAACTATATAGGTAGTTAGGAACATTAATTTTTTGTAGTCCTCATTGACGATGAGAAGGTTTGGGGAAAAAGGGGAAAAAAAAAGCAACTCCATATATTTTTATTATTAATTTTATGGGTCATGTTTACAGGGGTAAATGTACAGTGGTAGTAATTTTTATATAACAGAGGAAATAGATAACAAACTCTCAAATATAAATTTGAGAATTATTTATATGTCAAACATTATATATATATATGGAAAACTTCTAAACTAATATATACTTAAAAATATCTATCAATCTTAAAAATAGATACTAAAGATTAATATTTCTAACATCTTTTAAATAAAATATTTAAAATATATATATTAATTTATATTATAGTAATAATGAATGATAAAAGAGAAAGGAAAATAAAATAATAATGTCAACATTTCAAAAGTTTAAAAATATTTTCTAATTATAAATTGTTGAAAATAATTTAATTCTAAAATTTGTATCTCTAGTAATTAATATTTACAAATATTCTTTACAAATCAATGAATAAAAAGTACAATTAATTATGGGAGGATGGGCGGGAGTCCTTCCACACATAATGGTGTGGAAGGATTGAGGTTTCGGTGCCATAAGTGGCGGGCAGATCAGCTGGCAGCTAGTTGGGCTTTGGCAGGAATGACACCTGGACTAAGTCAGGGACCTTCTCGAGCGGCAAGGGAACACTAATTAACAAACACACTTAGCTTGATTCACATGCTCGAAGGAACGGATTGCAATGATGAAACAGCAAGTCCGATTCAGTCACTTCGCAACATGAGGGTAAGGATTCGGCTCTCACGAGCGGATAGTAGTTAAGCGGCAACTGACAGATTGGAAGGGCAGAAGATGGGATAGCCAACATGATTAAAGAGTAAGGCGAAGCAATAGCCGTCTCATTTAGTAGTGTAGCCCACCTTTTGTGTAGCATTGCGAAATGACAGAGAAACTGAAGGTGTTGCGGCTCTCAGCAGATTGGTTTTGGTGCGTAGGAATGGAAACCCCCATTTGGCTAGTTAGCAACAAGAGGCATATGGCATTACTGGGGGCATCACTGACCTTCGCCTTAAATGCCCCCTGAAATGCCAGGATGAACTTGTTCTAGGGGCAGTCAAGATGATTTTGGGCAAGGAGTTTGTGGATGGCAGTGAACGGCATCGAGTAGACACAGACATAAGTTCCCAGTTTGTGGCTACTCTGTTAGAGCTGAATGTGGCTAAGACATGGGTGAATACGGTGGTTAGAAGACTCTTCATACCTAGTGTGCTTGGAGGATTGGAGGAGACTATGGAGAACGCTGCTTTTGGTGCAGGCATGCCGCGACCGAGAGACATCCCTCTTCTGCAGCAGCCAGAAAGTGTAGTGAAATACTTCCCGTTCATTCTCCTCCTGAGAGGGGCGGATCTATTATGGTTCAAACAACATGCTAGGGTGGTAGCGAATTTCTTGTTGAAGTATTGCTAGATTGTGGAGACTCATGGCTTGGACTGGATGGGAGATTTCAATATGAAGCTGCATAACTACGAATTGGAGGTGTAAAGGGGTTAGGGTTTTCTTTTCTACTAGTTATCTCTGGTCTGGGTATCTGTTTATAGGTTCGGGGTTATATAGTGGTTAAATATCAATGTCTTTGTTTTGCTGGTCTTGCCCTGCGTGGCATATCTATTTCAGTAGCTTCAGTCTAGACGGATGCAGCTATAGGCTGCCTTTAGAAATCTCAGAACTGGTAACTGTAATCTTTTTTTGATAATCAATATAAAGCAGCTCCTTATTACGTAGCAAAAAAAAGTACAATTAATTAAAAAAATCAGAGAAAAAATAATGAATAAAAAATCCAATTAATTAAAATCAATGAATAAAAAGTACAAATAATTATAAATTTAGAGAAAAAATAATGAATTAAAAATACAAATAATTAATTAAAATTCTTGATCATGCACTCACTGTTGAAATCCTTTGAAGTTAGGGTTTCCTACTCACGTTTTCAACAAAACGCCAGGCGATGGAGGTCTCTCTTGATTGCCAAGGAGCATGGCAGGAGGCTAGAGATTGGATTCTAAACCAAGAAAATCAGTGACATCTCCAATGGCTCCAGAAGTGACAAACAATGAATCGCAGGATTAAGAGGCCAGTATTGTTAGTACCTCAACTATGACTACTAAGACCCTATATAGTGGGATTTCAGATGAAAAATGGACATTGGTGCAAAGAAAAAAGAAAAAAAAAATTGGTTCCCCACAACATGCAACTATGTTCTCACTGTAAAAGTAAAGTTATTACTCAGACTTTTCTGTAATGAGATACCTGTGGATCCTCTTGGACATTATCATCATAGATGGACATGATTTTGTCTTTATGCACCCTTATTTACAGAGCATGCACTTTAATTTTTTGTTTCTTGTTAAAAGCCCTAATGCCTAACTTATTCATAAAAAAATTACAAATAATTAAAAATTTAGAGAAAAAATAACTTAATAAAAATAAAAAATTAATTATTTAAAAAATTGAAATTAATTTAATTAATTTTTAGGAGCTTGTTTCACTATTAATTGCCACTAGTTATTATGATTAATGAAGGGTCTTAAAAATGGTCTTTATTATTGAGTGAATAATACATATTAATACTAAAACATTATTTTTATTATAGTTGAAGTTAATTTATTTAATTTTATTTTTGAGGAATAATAAAGGAACATTAGAAGTGGTTAGTTCTCCTTTAAATACTATGTTGACGAATGACCCTCTCACCCTACTGATTCCAGGTATAGTATGTCCCGGAATCGGGTACTGGCCAAAAACGCGCTGCTTGGAAGCTTAAGAACTGTGTTTTTTCAGGAGGCCGTGGCTTCAAAACTTGGAATTAGAAAAGTAAGGGACGCGTCGAATAGGAACCTTGCATTGTGGAAGTACAGCCATTCTGTGATTTTTTTGCCTTGCGGCTGCAAATTTGAGTTTGAGCGTGAAAGGTTTACGGCTTCTGGAATTTTCGTTAACGCTAGGGAGTTTGGCCATTTTGGGCACAAAACTGCAGTTTGAGGGTTTGCGCATGAAATACTGGTAAAATCTTGTCTATTTTGTGCTGCGGGGAGGCATTATTGAAAATCTGAAAGCAGGCTGTTCATTTTGTGTGTATTTACTTAAGCCTACAGACAATGTCATCAAGATTAAAAGCAAACTATAGTATTTAATATTTATTAATTTTAAAACTTATAAGATATAATATTATTAATATAAAATTATAAATTTAAAAACTTATAATATATAATATTTTTTAATTCAAATTTTAAATTTATATATTAAAATGTAAATTTAAATTAAAATTTAAAATATTTAATATTAAACTATTGTTTATAATAAATTATTAAATATTAAACTATTTTTTTATAATAAATATTAAACATGTAATTATATTTTAATTTTTAATCAGAAATTTATATTAATAAATTAATATTTAATAATCATAATATTATTATATCTTAATAATATTTTAATTTATTTGTATATTTTTTAATATTATTATATATATTTTAATTTTTTATATGTTTTTGTATAGAGGTACCCAACCCTCCCAAAAAAATTTGCCCATTCCATAACTTAGTTTAAATATCATTCAATTCAATAATTTAAGGTCAATTTTGACGATTAAAAATAAGGCAAATATTTACCATCTTTTGATATAAATGATGTGTTAAATTTCTATTGATTACTTGATCATTAAACTGATGATATTTAAGTAGAGTGCTCATGATTCAATTTCTGATACTATGCCATATTGATCTTCTCTAGAAAAAAACAAAAAAAAACAAAAAACTAATAAAGAAAGAAACTACCATGAGGTGATTCTGACAGTCTTCCATAATCCATGCGTTGTATACTGAGTAAAGAGAGATCTTGTCCTACAACCTCATACATAGCTTGCTTGATAGGGCGAAATTCCAAGGCTGAAATGAAAGGAACATCATCCGTACTTCGAGCAACACACACATCAATAGAGGGACTCCTGGCCATGACGATTATTTCCTTTGTAATGATCTCACTACTCATGTTTATTACAACAGTAACCCAAGGATTAGCATCAACCAGCAATTCAAATTGTGGTAGTGACTGAAGGCCGTCATAGTTACCATATAGAAAAGAGGCGCGGATTATGTATTTTGTTCCCCTCACACCAGGTAAATTGTAGCAATTTCTCTTGCCTTGAGGAAAACAGTGAAGGTTATTCAGTGGCTGCTCCACCTCTCCCTCTAACTCACCAGTCAAAATGCCTTTTTTTTCACCTGTGTTAATGTATTGTTCATCTGAGGTCCAGCTAATGCCCCGGGCATCGTCATATTCTCCTTCTCCTCCACAGTCCAGGCTGATGAATTCTACAGATATAACATCATTACATCCATTTAGCAACAACAACAATACCAAATTGACAAAGAAGATGATGAAGATTTGAATATTTTATTTTGCCTGGTTAGTTGCAAACTAAATAAGAAAGTTACATAAAGAATGCATTCATTCTGGATGGTAATAAACAAGTGAAATACACCAGTTTTTTGAACCCTTCCATGCTTCATGGCTAAAGAATTTAAGCCTCCACAGTCCATGATACTTTGAAAAAGAGTTTTTAAAAGAATAAAATTACAATTATTTTCACACTATTTCTTAATCCCCCATAGATATCAGAAAGTCCAGACTTCTGATTTTTCAATGCAGAGTGCATGGAATAACTCATTTTCAAAAATATTAGACAACTGAAAAGAAAGTTCAGATTTCTTTTGGGGGAAATAACAGGTTATCAAATCAATCATAACTACAACCAATATAAAACTGACTTCAAAATTCAAGTAAATAAAATATAGTTCTACTAATACTATCACAGACATAAATTAATCTATGATGATCAAGCAACAGAGTTGTTGAGATTATATTCGTCTAAACGCATGTATAATAAAGTGGCTTGTTTAACAATCCCTTCATATTGAAAAAGGTGGTTGTATAGATCTTACAAGTTCTCACAAGGAAAAAAAATTCATAGAAAAATAAAAATATCTCACCTGATTGTGCATACAGAACGTTACATATTGAAAGAGCCAACAACAATTGTAAGGTTACTGTTTCTAAATTTGCTCCCTCCATCCCAATTACAAGTGGAATGCCTTCCAACTGATTAATTAATTTGTGGCCGATCTAAAATATTATCTTATACACTTCTCATAAAAAATTTAAATGCAGAAATTTTAAAAATATTAAAAAATCCACCAAAAATCTACGAAATATTTGTTGCCCTATTAAAAGTTTTGGATAATAACTTGAATTATTGAACACGTCAAACTACTACTTTGTTTGGTAGGAAGAGAGCAAAGACTAGACTTTTCAAGGTGGGCCCACAATGGGTCTGAAATTTACATATTACGTGTGTAGAATTAAATTATTACCTGACTTTAATGTTTGAAGGAGATACGTTAAGACACTCACCCCACACAATTTATCCTCGAAATCACGCAATTCAATGACTTTGAAAAGTCAACTATTTAATTAGTGTTGTATAATTATCATTAATTAATATATAAATAATAATTATCATAAATAAGAATTTTGAGTGCAGTAAATTATCATTAATGTAATGGGCATGCAACTATTAGGTATCTATAATGAGTACAATATATAAATAAATACAAAATTTGAAAGTAATTTGAGTTTTTTTAAAATTTGGTAACAAAAAATTGGTTATGAAGTGTAGTTAGGAAGGGATTGGAGCACATTGTCGTTTAAAATGTCTAGCAATATGAGGTGGTGATTGCATTTAGATGATCCTCCTCCCTCTTCTTAAGGGAGACATATGCATTGCCTTTCATGTGGGCATACCCCTAGTAGATGAATGCTCTTAAGATTTGCAAATATGCTAGGCAATGGACCCATGATACTAAACTGAACATGAGACATTTTTTAACATAGAGACATGAACCACAATTATGCAAATAAGGTAGCCTATAACCTCAGGGGAAACAACTAAAGGTATCATCTAAACAACCACAATAGTATCTAATGCCCTTTGAATCTTCTCACACATTTTTTACATGGTGTAGAAAGATTGTCTACCTCTACTTTCACAACATGTTAACCATGTGTCATGGCTTTGTCTACCTATGACCTAGCCTGGACTTGAAATTATTCTAAATCCTACTTCCTTTGCTTTGTTGCATCTGAATTTAAATCCTATCTTATATTCCTAAACCTGAGCCATCCACTAAAATATAGTTAACTGGGGTATTTAGATCTGTTAAACATGTTTTAACTTCGAATCCGATGTGCCTATTGGAATGTAGTTGAGTGGCACTTTCACATCTACCAACATAATGTAGTTCGAGCTTGAAATTTTTATAAATTATCTGCTTTACTTGAACTCTCATGTCCAAAATGTAATCTCATGTCATGTTCTTGGACCCAAGAATGCGTATATGTCATGATTAATCTAATTCCCATGTCTATAAGTTAAGAAACTAAGGTCTAGTGTTTAATGTGTTTTATGTCATCTTGTAGACTCAAAGCTATCTTAAATTCCGTCTATTGGAAGCCTTTGCATCTATAATATGAAGTGTTTGGCACCTGATGTGTAACAAATCCCAACATCCCTATGTATTATAACTAACCAAGAATTTCACGTCTATGATAAATATCTTTTAAGTCAAGACCTAGATGCACATATGGTAATTTGTAATCCATCTTAAAAATTATCTTTTACACTTCTCAACATTTTGTTTAAAAAAAGGAGTACAACTTAATGAACATTTTCTTAAAATTCAATAGTCAAAAGTAAACCTAAAATTACTATCACCATTACTATTGACTATTTTCAACTAGATCACTTCAAACCACGAGTTAGGTAGTTGAGAACTTAGAAAAAAAATCCAGGAAAAAATTATTTGCGTATAAACGTCTTCAATAATATCTTAAATTAAGAAACGTGTCAAACTATCATTTTGTTTAGGAGGAAGAGAGCAAACTTATCTTTTCAAGTGGGCCATAATGGGTTTGAAATTTCCATGGTAAGCGTCTACGTTAGAGCAAAGAAAAAGTCGTGTTAAGAAAAACTCGATTACCTAAGTGAGAATCCGGACATTCATGTAAACTTCAAAAACTTGATTACCTAAGTGAGAAGCCGGACATTCATGTAAACTTCATTCCTCAGCGTGTCGACTCCGCCTTTCATGTTTGATGGAGAAACGTAACTTTTTTCCAATTTGAAAACTCAAACTATTATTATCATTAATTAAGATATAGTTCAAAGGCTAAAACTATACTTCGTTTAGGTTAATTAGTTGACAAGTTTTATCGTGTGCACATTTGTTTGGATTTCAGTATTTTGCATGTCATTTTTTTTTCATCATCGGAGATTTTTTAGTCATCAGACATCACAAGTGAAAATTTATATTGTTTATAAGTTTACAGATTTCAATTAGATTGTATTTTAAATTGATCTGAATTTAAAATAAATATCTATATCAAATTTATAAAATTTTGTGTTCAAGTGTTTTAGTACATGGCAAAAGTTGTGGATGACAAAGGAATGGAGGCAAAAGGTGGATGAGTTTTCTCTTTTCTTTCAAAGTTTTATAGTGGAGGGCTTGCTTAAGTCAGAAGATAAGGCTCTCTATGTAGGAGTGAAGGAAGGGCAATGGGTGCTTGCTTTTAGAGAGATTGGGGTTTCTGACACAATGGGGATCGAGAAAGAGAAAAAGGAGGAGCAGGAAAAGAGCTTCCAGTCTATAGAGGAAATAAAGTCCCAAACCCTCCTTTCGGAGTTGTCTCAAGAGCAGAGGAAGGCAATGTAACAAAAAAATTCAAACAAAAAATTTGTAAGAAAGTTTTGTGGGCTTAGCCATAATAACGCTGCAACCCCCATTCTAGAGCTGCAACACCATGGTCAATTTGTGGCCCTCTGTGGGTGCTACACCTATAGAGGGGTGTGGTACTTTGTGGAGATCCACCCCATTTTAAAACCCGTTGTATTCAGGTTGCCCCATTGGGCTTTTCTACGACACCTCCCTTATCATGACTCGACCTCCTTTCCCCTCTCCAGACACAAAAAATTCGTCAACTATGGCATCATTCTATTAATGGTTGACTCCTTGAATATTCTTTTGTCATTGTAGCCTAATTCCTTAGAAATCTTCATCCTACAAAAATAAAATAAAAATATGCCAATCTTCTTTAGGGTTTTAATATATTATTTAATTAGAGATGCTATGATTTAAGGATTTTATTTTATTTTTAAAACAATTGTAATTAAGGGTTTCATAATTTCTCTAATAAATAGTTATTATAAAATTGTTTTGATCAAGATAAGTTGGTTTTGAAGGGACCATAAACCTTGTACAATGAAGTTGTAGCCAAATTACCCAAACAGATAAAATTGAACTAGAACCGGCCTATGGCACTCCTAGTGTTGTCTAAGCAATCCAAACATCCTTGACCCGGGTGTGGGATTCATATACATGTTTAGGAAGACCTTTCTTCCTTCTTTTCAAACAGTCATCCAGAATACATCATTTTCCAAATCTCTACCTCTGTCCGAATTTGAGAAACCACACAAGAAAAATGTTTGGTCGAAGAAGTTGAATGATGCATCGAGTCCACATGTAGAGCAAGGGCAATGGACCCACTTCCGAACCCCAAGAGGGGGTTGAGAGGTGGAGCTATCAAACTAGGGTCATGAGAAGAAGCTGCAACATAATTAGTAGCCACAACATCCCCATAGGGATCCACCTTAGTAACAGGGGCCTCTAAGGCCACATCCCTAGTCTTGCCATCCTCAGATTCATAAAAATCACTAACAGTCAAGTATTCGGGGAGGATATTCCTCCACAAAGTAGTTGAACACACATTCTTGCGTCTAAAATGAGGGCAATCAAAGGCTAGGTGTCCTGTAGTGAAGTATTACCAACAGTGAAAGGGGAGACCCTCATAATTAAGCCTCTAAGTTCAAGGTCTACCTCCCACCATCAAGACAATATCCTCGGGAAGATCCTTGGATATGTCAATATCCATTAGAATATAGTCATATGTAGTGTGATCGAAGTTTGAGGAAGTTGAATCCTACAAAAAATGACCTAGGGCATTACCAATAGACTCAAAATAGGAGACATCCCAGAAGTGGAGAGGGAGGTTGGGTAGTCTGACCCAAATTGACATGATACTGAGAGATTCTGTTAGAGGGTTGAAAGAGGCAAACCACAATTTGAGTGAAAGGGAATGGTGACCCCACATCCAAACCTAATTAATCTCTAACTTCCTATCATCTTTTGATCGAAAGGTAGTAAAAAAAATCCCTTGGTACAAGGATACAACTCAATCTTGCCCTCTGTGAGAGGCCTCCAAGATTCCAAAACCCATTTATTCAAGTTTGGAAGGGAAGGTTGTAAGCAGTTGAACCTATAGATCATGCTTAGGTGTTTATAGTAACCTTCATTATCAATCACATCTTGTCCATAGATGACGACATAAGAGGATTGAGCGCATGAGAGGGGCTAAGTTTTGCTATGTCTAGATGAGCAATCAATAACTCCCATCTCTTGGGAGATTGTAATGATGCAATTTTGGACCATAACCACATAGGAAGGGGCATTCAAAGTAGGGACCTCGCTGTGAGAGGCCTCACACCCACCCAAAACTAAATCAGTTGCCTGGGAAATAGAAGAGGCCGAGTCTTGTCCATCATAGGGAGCAACAATAGGAATGTAATATGTCTTCTCATAATACTCAGTTTTACACACCGAAATTACTAGAAAGGTAAATGAACATAATCATCAATAAGCATTTGTTTAGAATCTTATAATATTTGTAAAATGTCAAAAGAACAATAGCATATCTTTTCTGAACATTTAAAAAAAAAACTAAAAATTATAGCATATTCAAAGATAGCATTTTAGTGAAAACTTTTCACTTTACAATTACAATATTTGCTCTTTGGCAATAATAATAATTTCACATAAATTTGATTGTCAAAAGTCATCATAAAATGTATTGCATCTGGAATCTTGATATTTGTTTCCATGTGTCTCGGCTTGTCTTCTGCTTGAGAGGAAGAGCATCATATGAGTGCTTTACCTCAAACCACAGGCTGGCAGTCCCCTCCACACCTTCCTTCCTGGAAGTGGCCCTACCCTTCACAAAGAGTATAGATAAATGGAATCAATAGGTTATTGCCATATGAGTTTCTAGTGTTGTGTCCTACATAACTAACACGGTCATACAACTATAGACTCCTTCTAACTGAGTATGACAATACTGGATGGTTATGCAAATCTGGAGCACAATGAACCAACTAATGCATGCAAAGACGGATGCATTACTTGGCCAAAGATTCAATATAAATAGATGTTTCACAATTTGAACATAGTCATGAGTTCACACACCTCTAACTCGACTTGGAAACTATCTCATCCTATAGTGAATTTGTCTTGACTAACTCTTGCAATAGAGTATTTTGACTAAGTTTCTCTCGTAGTCCATTGACTTAGAACTTAATCTTGATTTCGTAGAACATAATATCAAGGATAATTATAAATAAGATTCTATCTTTCCAGATGCCTCTAGTTGTAATCTTGCAATATTAGATTTATGATTTCGTGTCATTCTATAATGAGGATTCATAAGTTCAAGAATCTTGGTTCGAAGTCCAATATCGACTTAGCATATACCTTTAAATCAAAAGCTTCTTTCTCCTCTTGGAAACCCATCTCGGTCTAAGGATTTTCAGTTAATCCTTCTTGACTAAACGAACGTTAGTTACACTTGTCCATGTACCCATTCGGAGGATCTTGCTTGTACAAAGCATATTGGGTTATTCCTTAGAGACTTTCCTCTCTAACCCAGCATCAAGATAATCTTAAATCTCTCGATAATAGTAGGTTTTTAAAGAGAAAAGAAAAGTTCATAGCGTTTTGCAGATTCTCGACCTTATATGTCGACCAACAATGCATGGGAACAATATAGGCATTATTCTCTTTTAAGGGTTTCTATAATCTCTAATCTCGTCCCCTTGCATCCAAAGGTTAAGTTCTTTTAATCCCAAAGCATCGTGATGTTATTAAATCTTAAATAGTAATAAAGACTTATCACAGTTCCATAATGGTTTGTCTATGATTATATCAAAACTCGAGTACCATTTTGAAATAGACTCGATACCGAGAGTCTCTAAGACAATTGTTAGCAAGTTGTTCACTTATCTGAGAATATCTTTCCTAGATAACTCCTACTCTATCAACCTGAAGGAGATTTATTCCACAACCAAATCATATGTGGACATTCTTGGCCTATCGACCTACAATAAACTATTACATAGTCTTGGCCTATCGGCTTGCAATAAACTATTACAGAGTCTTGGCCTATCAGCCTGCAACAATTATTACACAATCTTGGCCTATCGGCCTGCAATCTACTGTTGTTAAATCATAAAGATATAGTTGACACTAATGATCATTTATAACCGGCTTTTGTTGTCTAAGCATACCATTTACAAATGACTAATATAGCCATCATGGATGGACGTAGCAAGTGTTATATTAACTATTAACTATCATTGCGTAACATGCAACTCATGCTGTTTACTGACAATCATCATTAGTCATTCTTGCAATCTCAACATGGTTCCATCGATAGATTTTAAGACATGGGGTACACATCGACTATGATGGTATTACAAAAAGAACTCATGGTTATTGATATACCCCAAAGAAAAACTGGTATTATCGATAGTGGTTTCTTGAAGATGAATGAAGTTACTGTTAAAGGTTGTACATTATACTGTTTAATACAAGAAGCTTAAAAGATATACCATAGTGGTGTCAGCCCCTTGAGGCACACAATAACACGGATAATGTATACAAGCAATAACAATGTGGATAATTGAAAACGTGTTTCAAACCTATAGGATGTTCGGCCACGAACTCTCCTGCCAAGCTTTCAAGTTTTTTCTTGTTTCAAAGCTCCTCGTGCTCTCCTCTCTCGACATGATAACTGTTGTGTTTTTTTTCCTACCACCTCTAAGTTACTTTCCTTTCCCTTACCTCCCATACTGCGGGAGTAACCACCTAGTTTCCTCAAAAATCTCCTAAAAGGAGCATGCAACAATCGAGATGCTCCACTCTCTCCACATTGTCGTGGAGAGTGGAGTCATGGACCTCCACATATGGAAGTGGTTGCAAACATCAACAAGCTTATCTCGACATCAAATAACTCATGTCTACATTATGTTACTATAAAATAAATAAATAAGCATATATATAATCATAATAATAATATAAAACACATTTATGGGTGTTGGTAAAGTCATTCAACAAGAGGCGAGAATGGGGTTGAGGTTTTCTCCCCCTCGCAATCTTGTGCTAACGTCAAAAGACAAAAGAGTTATACTATGACCCCCCATAGAAATTCAAGTTATAAAATAACTTTACTATTATTGACCATTTCTTGACAATGGTCATAAATTGACTTAACTTATTGTCAATCAAAACATCAGTTTAATGGATCTTATCGACAAATCAATAACTGTTCAATCAAGACCCAGTTACTGACTAGGTAAGTCAAACTCAACTTACCACTATCAACTAGGTTCACTAGGTTTATAAAGCACATAACCTAGGTGGCAATAACTTGTCCCTTCCAATGTCTAGATCAACTTCTCTCGGATGATACTCTCCCTCCTTTCTCGGAGGTTGTTAATCTATTACCTGATATCACTCATAGTCATCAAATTGTGATCAGTGTATCATTAATAAAACCTTAATATTCATAAATAGATAATCTCAAACATATAATGACATTTAAAGTCTTTGCATTTAATCATAATCCAAGAGATCTTTGATTTTTCCTGATATTTGTCTAAACATCAAATCATATATCCATGCAAGTTTATCCACTAATTACATAAAAGTAAAAAAGTATAGTTAAAATTTGGGGATGTAACAAGGAACACCACCAGAAAGAAATGGCGCAACATGTAAGTTCTTTTATGTCCGTTGTGTGGAGGTAGGATGCCACCACCAACACCCTCCTATGCAACATTTCCATCAATATTGATAACTGGGACGCCTCCAGCCACACTGGAGACAATGGGTAAAGAGGGAACATCTGCTTGCTCGACCAGGGCTAAGGTGTGGTGCCCTTGGAAATAGGCAAGACTCCTATCTTAAATTAGGCTCTTACAGATGCTCTTACACATCTTATAGCTAGTCATTGACTCCAAAGTAACTCCCTCTATTCTTGGCTCTTATGCGTCATAAATTTTGTCATAGGATCCCACAAAAGTAGGGCATCCCACTTTGCTAAAGATAATCTCAAAATAAAATTTATTAATATTCCATGGCTACAAGGCACTGACACTTGGCATAACTGCCACATCAAATTCCAACACCCCAATTTCTATTAGAGCTAAATATTAAATAATGACAAAAAAATATGTAACTAATTGCAGGAAAATATTAAATGATAAAAAAATAATAAAGAGAAATTTACAAGGTTGAGGCACCTAATTTTCCAACATTCTCCCACTTGTCAAATACCTTGCAAGAGATAATGAAAAACATACCATCAAGAATCAATTGCTAGGGGTTGAAAGGCCCATGGACTTCGAACACCATCTAAACTTCTCTATGTTCACGAGCTTAGTTAATACATCTATAACATTCATCAAAGTCTCTTCTGGCTTCACCCTACCATCCTCAACCATATCTCTCACAAAATGATACTGAACATCTATATGCTTGGTCCTAGCATGATATGTTAGGTTCTTTTCTAGGCATATTGCACTCTAACTATCACAATAAACTATCATTGCACCCTATTTTAATCTAATGTCTTAATGCAAAATCTTAATCAAAATGGCTTCCTTATAGACATGAGTTGCTACCATATACTTAGCCTCTATAGTGGACAAAGTGACCACAACCTATTACTTACTCAACCAACTTATTGCACCATTGAAAAGTGTAAAAACATAAGCATCGTTGGATCCTCTACTATGAACATCACCTACCTAGTATGAATCCGCATAACCATCAATATCCAAAGAATGCTTGTCTCCTATACCATGAAAACACAAGTAATGCTTTGAGGTACCCCAAAAATATCTGAAGACTCTTTTAACTTCATCTCAATGAACTCTACTAGGATTAGACATATATCTACTAAGAACTCCCATTGCTTGGGCAATGTTTGGTCTTGTACAAACCATAACATACATTATGCTTCCAACTACACTCTAGTAAGGAACTTTTCTCATTTATTCCATCTTTGATGGGGATGTAGGATAATGTAAAACAAACAAATTCAATCCCAATGTCACATGAACACAAAATGGTCTATAATCTTGCATTTTAAACCTCTATAAAACTGAATTTACATACTTACTTTGGCTAAGCCAAAGATTTCTATTTTCTCTATCACTTGTAATCTCCATCCGAAGAATGTGTTTTACTGCACCAATATATTTCATTTTAAACTTTGTTGAGAGTTGAGATTTTAGTTTTGATATAAAACCCTTCCCTTTGCCAATAAACAAAATATCATCAATGTATAAAACAATAACAAGGAAATGATCACAATCAGATTTAAAATAAACACAATGATCAGATTTAGAATGCTCAAATCTCAAACTCAACACATGTGTATCAAACTTCTGGTACCACATCCTAGGACTTTGTTTCAGGCCATACAAGGATTTCTTCAATTTACAAACCAAATGACTTTCACCTTTAACCACACTATTCTCTAGTTGTGTCATATAAATATCCTCCTCTAAATCACCATGAAGGATGTTGGTGTGAACAGAGTATATTACCTAACTAGTTCCACATTAGGTCCTATTCACATTTGTCTAATTAAGTTTACTTAGGGCATACTTGGGGTACTCAAAGGATAGTTATCTCTTTGTGTTTCAAGTCATAAGATTAAGGCACTTGTAATAATCTTATGTTTTCCTATGTTTCATCTTGGCGTATATAACCAAGGGCTTCTTATTGTAATTCATGATGTATACTCATCTATATCATGTACATATTGTATGCATATTTTCATCCTTTGATAGAATAGAATTATTCTTTCATGTTGGTTTTCTCTTGTGCTTTCTCTTGAAGCTCCTAAATATCAAGTGACTACGTCCATAGCCAAATCTTGCACAATATAGATCATTCTATACCAACTCTTACATGGTATCAGAGCTTCTAGGATTGCTTCTTGTTAGTCCTTTTAGAGATCTAGGTTGCAAATATTGGTTTCTCTTGAATAGTTGAGTATGATCTTCTCTTGCATCATATGATGACCTGGAGAATCAGAAAAACTTGATAGAAATACTAGATTTGGTAGGGTTTCTTCTTTATGGATTTATATTGCAGGTTCATTTTAGAGCATGTTGGTGCAAATATAAGCTCACCATTGAGTTTAGAGTGTCCAAGAAAGTTAGTTTTTCCTTTTGATTTCTCTAAATTGGACATTGGAGGCTAGATCTACAAGGGTTTGAATTTAGGAGGTGGTTGCTAGATCTATAAGGTAGCTACATCTTTTGAGCATTTTGGGTTAAATTTGACCCTACCATCATGTCCAGAAGGCCCAAGAACCTAAGGATTGATCTTATCAATTTGTCAAAATTACACTTTTCCCCAAGCCATCAAAAACAATTTATCCTCCCGACCATATAGATCGCACCGTCAGAATCTCATATAATGTTCTATGGGGTCTTACCCATGTAGGTAGGCATCATCATAATCTTGGGCACATGGTTCTATTTGCTAGGTAATATTTATTTTTATCTATTGGTTTATCTTAAATTTGTGGGTTAATTAAATTACTCTATAGACTTTTTTTAAAGTTTGGCAAGTCATACCTATGAAGGTAAGTACTGCAAGGTATGTGGTGTTTGTAGGCTAGTTATGGGGATGCCACATGGTGCAATCCCCCTATAACTTCTCGAACCATCGTTCAGCCAAAAACTTCATACTGCCAAACAAATCCTCTTGCCCAAAATAACTTCCCGCAACTAGGAAATAGTTCATCAGGGTCGCCAATCCTGTGCCAACTATAAGTGGTTTTGTACAATAAAATGGTGGTTGAACACTATTTTTATAAGTGGTTTTCAATGTACATCAGTGGTTTTCAAAAAAGAAAGGATAGTTTTGGACTCACAAAAAATATTTTGACAACTGAGGGGAATATTATGTTTATTGATCCTAACATTAGCATGACATCATCAAAATTTTCCTCCTCCCACCCACCCCCCTCACCATCAGAGTCTTGATTTTTGGTGCTCAACTTCAGAGGCCTCGTTCTCAGTCATACGAGCTCCTTTTTGCAAGAATTTTTTTTATTTGGAGCAGAATTTAATAGGCTTCAAACTGGTGCAATCAATTTTTTTATTTTGGTGTATGGTTTTTCTAAAAAGTGTAGATGCTGACAACTATTGCTAAGCAATTCTCATTTTAGGAACTTCTAGGGCTCTATTTGGGCTCATATGATAACATTTTTTGGTGCAAATTTTTTGAAAGTGCTTATTTTTTTGTGTAATTCTCATTGGTGTAGTTTGATCTATCTAATTATGTATCAAAATTATATTTTCAACTTTGTGGCCTAATTTGGCATTTGCACTGTACTAAGATCAAGACCACTTTGTTGAATTGGCAAGTGGCAGTTGTAATTGCTCTAAGTATAAAGTGCCAAGATCATATATTGCTTGAGGGTCTCATGATTGAGTGAATTTTGTGGGTAATCTTGTGCTTTTTTGGATTTAGTGTCTTAATTAGCCTATTGTGTCACTAAAATTTAAGGAGAGTATCATAGTTAATAATGGGATATTCAATTCATCCTTCTATTATCACCTTGAAATAAGGAAATTATAAGCCTTGGCAAGATGGAATCTTGAAACATCTCAAGTGGTTTCATCTCTTGCCCCATCTCTATGGACTTGTTCCTGAACCAGGTAATCATTGGCAGAAGCAAGTATGGGCTAAAAAGAATGATCATGTCCTAGAATTGTTTGGTTGTAGTGTTGGTAATAACACTATCTATGACATATCAAATATTGGTGCCCACACACTCTTTGGACCAAGATTTGGGAGATGCATAGAGACTTGAATGAGCCTCCATTCCTAGATGATCTTATTATGGACTATCTTGTACCCCTTAATGATTGTGACAACCTACCATGTGATGATGATACAATAAAATAAATTACTTATGATGAAGAGCTTGAGTGTATTGATGACATAGAGACTTCTCTTCATGTTCCTTCTCCTCCTATAGAGATTTCTATAGAGACTTTGATTTCTATAACCCCTAATCCAAATTTAGAGAGCTCATCTTCTTTATCAAGGAGTCAACATCTTGAGGCTAAGGACTCTTGCATTCTAGCATTAGAAGATTCATCCATTGTTCATACTCAGGCATCTAGTGTGGACACTTTTGAGGAGATATAGTATGTTCATTTGAATATTGGTGATCTTTCATCCATTAGGGTTCTAGAGACATGTGCTGTCACTCCTCCATCATCTCATGTTTCTTCTATAGAGTTCAATCTTGCTTCGTATGGGGCTTCTAGTAATTCAGTGTAGCAGGATCATCGTCTTCTAGATACAACTATTTGGGATGAGTACTTGACAAACATTGTAGGTTTTTTTTTTACTCCTATCTTAGAGACTTAGAGGACACTATTGAGGACATTCATCTCCTCTTTGGTTTTAGCTCTTATGGAGTTGCATCATCTTATTTAGATGTGATGAGGGTACATTCAGACCCTCTTGTTCTTTCCCCACCTATTCATTTGTCACAGTTTGGAATTGGTTGGAGATCCATAAGCAACATTCAGAGGAATCTTCATTATCTTTGGACTATGTTGTACATACTCTTAAATTAGACCTGAGACTCCTGATTTCATTGTGGCACCTTTTAGCGTCAACTTGGCAAAACATGAGTAGATTTTAGAGACATCATATATCTTGATTTTTCTTCCCTCATATTCCTTTCAAGAATGGGAAGACATCTTGTATAAATCCTTGGTTTTATTTCTTACTAAGGGGAGGAATTTTGTTTGATGTTCTTGAATTGAGCATCTACCATCAGTGCAAGAGATTCTACATTGAGGGGGGATACATAGTCTCTCTTATTCTCTTTTATGGGGGGACTTTTTCCTCACATGGGGTTTTATCCTTCTCATACTTTGGAGAGCATATTGTATTTTCTCTCTTTTGGAGAGGGCTTTTCTTCTACGATTTTTTCTCCTTTTCTCCATTTGTGAGAGATTATTTGTACATGGGTACTTAACATGGTCTTGTATCCAAGACCCATATTTGTATCTTTACATTTGTTATATTATCCCTAAGTTGCACTTAAGGGGGTGTTGGTGTGAACGGGGTATATTATGCAACTAGTTCCACATTAAGTCCTACTCACACTTGTCTAGTTAAGTTTACTTAGGGAATACTTAGGGTACACTAAGGATAGTTATCTCTTTGTGTCTCCAGTCATAAGATTAAGACACTTGTCATAATCTTATGTTGTCCTATGTTTCACCGTGGCCTATATAACCAAGGACTTCTCATTGTAATTCATAATATATACTCATTTATATCATGTACATATTTTATGGATATTTGCATCCTTCAATAGAATAAAATTATTCTTTCATGTTGGGTCTCTCTTGTGCTTTCATTGAAGCTCCTAGATCTTGGGTGGCTACCTCCATAGGAAAATCTTGCATGGTATAGATAATTCTATACCAATTCTTACAATGTCATTTTCACATCCATTTGCTCAACCTCTAAGTCATAAGATGAAGCAATAGATAATAAGAATATAATGGATGTCATTTTTGCAACAGGAGAAAAAATCTCACCACAATAAACCCCCTCAACCTAAGAGTAACCTTTGCAACCAACTACGCTCTATAAGTTTCTCAATTCTACCATCTAAACCAATCTTCTTTTTGAACTCCCATTGCAACCAATAGTTTACATCCTTCAAGAAATGGTACCAAGTCCCATGTATCATTCTTTTTCAAGGCCACCATCAATTCATCCATGCCAAGTTTTCAAGACTCTACATCATATAATCATCAGGAGAATACCCATACCTTGTCTACACCTTGTAGACCTTCAAAAAAATTGAGGTGGAGGTTCTACTTCCACTTCTAAAGTTTCAAATCTTGATGAGCTCTCCTCAACTTCTTGTCTATCCTGGGGCCTTGATTCAACTTTCTCAAGCATAGAAGAAAGTTGAATCACACCTTTCTTCTATTTAGTTTTCTCTAGTTGCTAGACAATGTAAGAAGGCTTAATTTCTCTAAAAATAACACTTTTACTATAAATTATCTTCTGTGCAATAGGATCCCAAATATTGTATCCTTTCATACCATAATTGTAACCGATGAAGATACATTTTATAGCCTTGTTCTCCAACTTTGTTCACTTCACCCTTGGCACATGTGCATATGCCTCACAATAAAAAACTCTAATATTTCTCAATGAAGTCTTGTGACCCAACCATGCCTCCATAGGTGTTTTGTCTACAAGAGCTAATGTATGAGACCTATTTAACAAGTAACAAGTAGTGGCTATAGCTTCAGCCCAAAACTTTGTTCTAGACCAGTACCACCAAGCATACTCCTAGCCTTCCCCATTAGTGTCATGTTCATTATTTCAACAACTCCATTATGCTAAGGAGAATACATATTTTTCTTTTATCTTTGTATGCCACAATCTTTACAGAATCTGTCAAAATCATTATAGCAATATTCACTGCCATTGTCAATTCTTAAACATTTTATTTTCTTTCTAGTCTGCAACTCAACCATTGCTTTAAACTCTTTAAATGGATGGAAAACTTTAAATTTTCTCTTTAGAAAATAAACCCATGTGTCCTTCTACTATAATCATCAATAAATGAAATATACAAATATACTTCGCAATGGAAGGACTATCAATAGGACCAAACATATCAGAATGAATAAGATCCAAAATACCACAAGATTTTTGAGAATGTGAGTAAAACTAAATGTCACATGCTTAATTTTGATTATGATTTACTTTTCACTTTTATGCAATTAGAAGATAATCTTGAAAGGATTAATGATTTGACATTTAGTGACAATGTCAGGATAAATCTATGATTTCATGTTTATGATTAAATGCATAGAATTTAGACATGTGATTATATGTTAGTGTGATTATTCATGATGTATATGGAGTAACTAATGATACACTAATCCTAGTTTGGTGACTATGAGTTGTAACCAAGAAACATAGTTTCGCCCTTCGAGAAAGAGAGGGAGAGCATCATCAGAGAGAAGTGAATAGACGTTTGGAAGGGACAGGTTGTTGCCATCTAAGTTTTGTGTTTTCAATGTCTAGTGAACCTTGACGTAAGTGGTAAGTTGTGTTAGAAATATTTGATTAGATTTTTGAGTATTGACTCGACAATCATTGATTTGACGTCAAAAATCATTAGCGTAGGTTTTGTCAAAAATTGAGTAATGATAAAATGACTCTCGACGAGATAAGGTCAATAGTCATTATTTTCCACATGTGCTATGATTATAGTTATTTTATTAAAACTATTCTATTAGAGGTTATTTTATATAGTATTTTTATTGTTGACGATTTCCAATAAGTGATCTGCTAAATTAACTTATCCTTTCTTTGGTGTTTTTGCGAGATAGAGAGGGGGAGAAACCTCAACCCCATTCTTGTATCCTTAAGGATGTATGTGACAACATAAGATTTGGGTGTTTTTATACACCTATGGTTATGTTCAAGTGGCCTCGACTCCTTTACTCCCTAACCAATTAAGAGAGTAAGGAGGAGCTCTTAAACTGACATGAAGAGTGGCCTTTAATGACCATCACTTCCTCTTCTTTGCATGCCTACGAAAAGTCTTTATAGGCTAAGTATGGGAGACAGGAACATGGTCATGGTGTGGTGATTTAAACACCATGGGAGTGTTTTCATAGGACACTGATAGAGGGAGATAATTTGGGGAGAACAATAAGTTCTTGAATAGTGAGAGAGGGGAATCGAGCACGGAAGAAAGGAGTCTATGGTCAATATCAAACAAGTTCCTCTCTTGTAATGCTAGTTTTATGAATAGTTTTGATTTGTTTATGTTATAATGGATGCTTGGTTTATGTCACAATCGATGCTTTGCATGTGAGTTGATGCCTTGCATCAGTTTAGAGTCATTACTCTACTTTAAAATAGTCAATACTCAATGTATGTTTTGATCGATATTCTATATCTTATAAAGTCAAGAATATAAGGCCGACACTCTTTAAATATAAGGCCCAACATTATTGTGTTCTATGGACGATGCAAGTTAAGCTCTCCTGTGTCTAATGAATGTTAATCTTTGTTTATAGTCGATAGATATAAGGCCGATATCTTACCATGTTACTATGTGAGATCAAGGCAGATATTTTATCTTATCTCTGTGTAAATATAAGGCCAATACTTTGCCTTATCTCTGTGTAAATATAAGGCTGATACTTTGCCTTATCGTTGTGGAAACTTAAGGCTGATATCATACCTTATCTCTGTGCAAACTTAAGACCGATATCATACATTATCTCTATGCAAATTCAAGGCCGATAGCTTGGTAAGCCAATGTAAACTTATGGCTAATTAGTTATGTTTGTTAGTATTGAGATAGACAAAGAACTAGCTATGCTTTCTATTTACTATAATAAGAGTAAGTTATCTCTATTATCATGTTAAAGATTAACCATAATAGGGAACTCAAAGACTTCCTTTTGTATCCACTAGATGTATACTTATTCAAGACAAAGAGATGTATACTTACTCAAGACAAAGAGATGTATACTTATTCAAGCCGAACAGAGGTATAGTTATATAGGCCAAAGAGATGCATACTTATACAAGTCGAAGAGATTTATTCTCATACAGGCCAAAGAGAGGTGTACTTACACCGATCAAATAGAGGTATACTTATATAGGCTGAAGAGAGGTATACTTATACAGGCCGAAGAGATGTATGTTAGTAGTAGACTGAGTTGCTATTACTACCTTATCTTTTATTATATAAATGAGATGTATTTATCTATCTAAACCCAACTAAGTCATCAGAGAACTCTAAGGAGATTTAGAAGTTAAGATCAGTGGGTAGGATAGTGATGAATCCTATGTATCTTTTTATTACATTCAAGATTGTTTAGTTTTCATTTTAAAGACTTAGTATAAGGTCTCTTTATTTTTAAGAAAACTAGAATGATATTGGTTATCATTAGATCATCAAGGTATGACCATAGTATTATATATGCTCATAAAATAGATATGTTCATATCTTATGCAAGGATGAAGTGGATAGGTATTGAACCTTTCTATATCTAAAGTTAGTGGATGAAAGGAGACTATCTGATTGACTTGGTTTATTAGTCTCTATAGACTCATAATCTACATTGGAGATCAAACTATGTTTATAGTATTTATGTTATGAAAAATATTTACGAGAGTTTATTTACATAATATTAGAAACCCATGTTCTATGGTAAAAATATGAGAAATGTGAAGTTGAGTAAAGCCTAAATGGTCTAGAGAAGACTGGAGGCTAGTATACTCATGTAATATATTATCATTGTATAACGAGAGCTTTTGATAATATTTTGTATACTAGGTTAAGAGAGGATAAATCCCTAAGATCAACCCAGATGGGTCTAGTAAACTCTCAATATATTTATGTCATTGATTGAACTTAGTATACTTATGGTTGATAATGTATAGTCGAGAGCCCATAATTCAAGACAAGAATACCTTAGGAAAGGTTTAATAAGTTTTTGAAGTCAGTACACGACATCAAGCACCAAAATGCTTAATTTAGAGTCTATGAGTAAAGTGATAGGAATTCATAGACTCTGATGTTTGCAAGAATGCAACGAAGGACTTTTTGAAAGATTAAGTCTTTTTAAACCTATTCATTGTATTATATCCTAGAATCCAGGAATAAATTATAATTCAGATGGACTAGGACTTAAACTTAGACAAGACGATTCATGACTAGTGTCTTAGCCAAATAAATCAACTGTAGGATGAGATAGTCCTCAAGTTGAGTTAGAGGTGTGTGAACACATGACTATGTTTATTGCAAACATCTATTTATATAGAAACTTTAGCCAAAGTGATGCATAAGTATTTGCATGCATGAATCGGTTCACAGTGTCTAGATGGCGTAACCTGTCAATAGGATCATACTTAGCTAGAAGATTGTCTAGAGTTGTATGGTCAATTGTGTTACATAGGACACAACACTAGAACTCAGATGGAAAAACCTATTGGTTACTTATTTCTATACTCTTCGTGAAGGGTAGGGCCACTTCCAGGAAGGAAGGTGTGCAGGGGACCATCGATTTATAGTTGGAGGTAAAGCACTCGGATGATGCTCTCCCTTTATAATAGAAGAATTGTCGATATTTGAGTGATAGATGTCAAGATTCCAGATGCAGTATTATTTATGTATTGATGTAAAATTATTATCATTGCCAAGTGCAAATCATGTATTGTAATTGTAAAGTGAAATATTACTCACTAAGATTTATCTTTGAATATATTGATCTTCTAGGTTGAAAAATATTCAGTTTTGATATGTAATTATTTCCTTGTATTTATGCAATGATAAATGAAAAAAATATCTGATGTTTACCATGTTTAATTGCTTTCTTGTAAATTCATGAGTTTATGCAAGTAATATGAGAAGGCATTTTACATATGGTATTAAAGCTAATCATGTTCAACACATGGACCTAGGAGCTCACTACAAGAAAATTTGTCAACATTAAGTAGATAGCTAATATTTGGAATTGGTTTTATGTTAGAATGGTGTGGAGAAGAACCAAGAAAACTACCAGAAAGTTTGTTCCCCAGCATTTTCCTAAGTTAGTAGTTAAGAAAGAACTTACTGAGGAAGTTGAACTCAAGGAGCATATTGATTATGCTAAGGGTGCATTGTTGGAGGATTCAGAGACTTTGGCTGATGCTCTTAAGCATATACAACTAGAGAGGAAACAACGTATTAAACTGGCCAAGAATCCTATTGTCCCAACTTGTGTAGTTAACCCAAGTAAACCTTCTGCAAAATGTGACATGCCATTTGGGTGTGGTTGTGATGCCCCTGCTATAGGAAAATAGGTTTTGGAGGAGTATTTGTGTGTACATTGATACAAATA
This sequence comes from Cunninghamia lanceolata, assembly GCA_027924645.1. NCBI lineage: Eukaryota > Viridiplantae > Streptophyta > Pinopsida > Cupressales > Cupressaceae > Cunninghamia > Cunninghamia lanceolata. The sequence continues at coordinate 428,837 of BSBN01000128.1, forward strand.
ATAGGTGTGTAGACACCCAAATTTGTCCCAACTTTGTCCATGTCCTGCAACACCTAGTCAAATACATTATCCTAGACATCATGTAGCATTTTGTCCTAAATCCCTCTCTTAACCCCACTTATCCCATTAAGCCAATTAATTAAATAAATTTTATTTATTTAATTAAAATCCCATTCAATCCCATCCTCATCCTACTTAGCCAATTAATTAAATAAATTTTATTTATTTAATTAATTTCCAACTCATATCCCAACTAATTTAAATATTTTATTTGAATTAAGTCACATGACCTTTCATCTCACCTTGACATTTGTCCATTTCCCCTTAATCATGTGTTGTAGTACAACTTTTATCTTTCACATGCACAACTATTGCGACCTAAATTTAGTATTTATCTACACAATCACACATGAGCCTTATCCTCCTTTGCCACATGTCAATTGACTACAATTTCTTAATGTGTAAGGAAACCTAACTTAATCCTATCCATCCATTTCATCTAAAGCCCTAATTGATCCTAGCCATCCATTTGAACCAAGCCTTTCCTATAAAACAAGCCTCTCTTGAGCCATTAGAGGAGAATAGAGGATTCTTCTTCATGCAACCTCACTCTGCTGAATTTTTATCTCAAGCCATTATCTATTCTCTTCAATCCATCTAGCTTGCATCTATCAACCATCAACCATCCATCATCTATCTCCTTATTAACGTTATGCTGCAGAATTGAGCAATCAACACAACAAAGCGATCAATCAATCAAGCTCATCTTGCATCTTTGAGGTATTGAATTATTTGGGTTTAGGTTATTGCATTTCATTGTTTGAATCATTTCCATTTATAAATCCAATTTTTTTTCATTATACATTCTGGCACGCCCGGTGGGACTCACGTCCTTGATTAACTCTCTTGTTTGAGTTGTTTCTATGAAGTTTAGATCTCTTGGAGTGCCAATCTTTCATTTTTGCAAGCTTTTGTAGCAAAAATTTACATTTTTCTAACCCTAGTTTGTAAATATTTGGCTAAAAATGTATGTAGATGATCTCTTATCCCAAATTTAACCTCACCATTGCATCCGAGAGGCCATTTCCATAAATTTTGAGTACAAATTTGCCTAAATTTGATGAAAAATGGAGCATTTGGTGAAGAAAACAACAACCGATCTGCAAAAATGCACCTCTGGTAATTTAGGTCGCCTTTAATCAAACAGCAGTCGCCTGGGCTAAATTAGCTTGCCTTTGATCAAAAACTGGTGGCTTATGGTCAAATTTGGCTCGCTTTTAAACAAATAGTCATAAGCTTTTGGTAAAATTCAGCTCGCTTTTGAACAAAAACGGATCGCATCTGGTAAACTTGGTCGCATATGGTTAATATCTGTAATCTCTCACCTGAAACTTTCCAGATCACTTTTGGGCTAACAGTAATCACTTTTGCTCATATTTTGATCACTTTTAGTTAGATAGTAATCACTTTTGCTCATATTTTGATCGCTTTTATCTAAACAGTAATCGCTTTTGTCTTTAACCTAGTCGCTTTTGGTCTGATAGTAATCGCCTTCTGCAGAACTAGGGTTTCTGTTGCATCTTTCATTTTGTAGATATAGGTCACTTGTAGGCCAAAATTGGTCGCTTTGGGCTTTTCTGCATCGCTTATAAGCCTACAGCATTCGCATCTGGTGTTTTCCGAGTCGCATTTGATCTACAAGGGTTCGCCTGTGGTAAAACATGAGATCGCTTCTGGACACGTAGTGATCGCCTCTGCCATATTTCGCATCACTTACAAGCCTACAGGAGTTGCATCTGAGCCATAACATATCACCTGCAAACAAATTCAGATCGCTTCTAATCAACAGTAAATCACATCTGGCAACTGTAACTTGCTTCTGGTTACTGTCATTGTGCATCTTGGTGTTTCTATCATAACTTTCACATACGGAGGCCAAATTGTGCAAACAAGGACTCGCTGGAAAGCTGAGAGGATGAACTACATAGTGGAGGAGGTTTTATCAGGTGACTATATCATTTTACCATCTTTTTTGTTAGTCAAAGTTCAGCTTCATTTCAAACTTCATTTGAGCATAACATGAATAATTTTGATCAGTTTTCAACGAATCTTTTTTTTAAATTGCTTAGAATCTCTTGAACTTTCTGTCTATGCAATCTATTTTTCTGTATCGATCCATTTTCATCAGATTTTACCAGATTTCATCTTTTTCACATAATCACCTTCTATGCAAGTTTACTTGGTCGTTTTGTGATTTTGTGACTTGTGGGTGCATCCAAGGAGCTGGAGTAGCATTGGCATCAACATCTACAGCAATTTGGATAGAAAAATAATCAGGTGCACTCATTCTAATCTTTCATCTTAATCATTGTTTGAATCACACATTTGAATTTTGAGCTCCTAAAATGAACATTGTTTGCTATCACATATCGAAAGTGGGCATAAAATGAACAAGTGTTTTCCATCATATTTGGATTTGGATCTAAAATGAATAAGTGCTTGAATTGTCTTCCACACATTTCATTTTCTAAGGGGAGATTAACAAGTGTGAGTGTGAATCAAGTGATAGCTCACTTGGTTTGCTTTTGTAAACCCTATCTAGGAGGCCTGCTTGGAGACACACCACTCCAAGGGATGACCTCAATCGAGGATGAATCGAAAGACACCCTCATTGGGAGTTGGAATCTTGTTACTCTTTGCTAAGCCCCAAAGAACTTTATACCTTTGGGAAGTGAAGGTGAAGGGTGGGTTACCCCTTTCTCCCGGCTGTGTGGCAGGATTTCGCTTTCAATTCCTTAGTCAACCTTGTGCAATCTAGCCTAAGACCTAATTGGCCATACCGACTTGACTAGACATTAGGCTTGTTGATGTGTCTTCCATGTGTGCTTGCTTAATCACCAAATTTCCTTTTCAAAGTCAAAAACTTGCTTATGTGTCTTGCGTGAGTGATTCATGTGTGTATATGCATAATCATTTGTTTGAACATTGCCAAATCAAGCTATAAACACCAAACACATAAACAAATCAATCTAAACTTTCATCCTAGTTACTTTCATCCTAATCAATTTCATCCAAACAATCCACATCATCATCGAATCATAACCAAGCACTTGCCAAAAAGGACTTAAGACTTAAACACTTGTGTGACATCATGTCAACCTTAAAGGACCTCCAAAAGCTCCTTCATATGCTTTGCCACATGCATGCAAGCCAATCACCTTTAGAGCAGCAAACCTTTCAAAGCATTCAAGAACTAATTCAAATATGTCAAACGAACCAATCCTCACACATACAATGCCTCTTGGAAGAAATCCAACACCTCATGGCCACTTGCAAAGTACAACGACCATCATATCTAGCACCTATCCCATCATAGCTATCCACTCATCAACCAAGTCAACAATTCCAACCATCACAACAACCCATTCAACAATTCCAACAACAACAAATCATATCACAGCAACAAGTCCAAACACCATCCCAACCTCAACAAATTCCACATCAACCTTACATGTCATCATCTTCCACTTCCTATCAACTTAATCCACCTATCCGCCAAGTCAATGCCATATCAACCTATGAATATCCACCTCAAGCTTATCCAATCCCTCATTCCACCATTCCAATGCACTACCAAGCCCATCCACAAAGCAATCAAATGATATTACAAGAACAACATCCAAGTCCAAATGGCCTTTTGTGTATAAATCAAGTGAGCACAAGTCAACCTTGCCAACAATATCAAATGCTCGCAGCTTTGAGTCTACCTCAAGATCTTTTATCTACATATCCTACCATTACACCTAGCTACCAAGACTATCAATGGCCTCCCCAACAAGCACAAGTGAGCCCAAATCCACCTTTGCAACAAGAAGCACATGCAAGTCCAAGTGGTCCCTTGTACATAAATCAAACAAGCCCAAGTTATCCTATGCAAGATCTAAGAACCTTTGACAAGGGAGATACCAATCTAGAGTGGCCTCCACCATCCAATCACATGCTGACACATGAGCCAACTAATCCTATCCCAACACCACCATGTGATCCTACCCCTAGTCCATTGGTCCACCAATCTTCATCACCTTCATCCCCATGTTCTACCAATCCTCCACCACAAGATCCCTTGGACATTACTATACAACAATTGGTCCAAGAAAATTTGATTGAGCTGCCACTGATAGAACCTTTTGAACCAATCATTAAACCTCATTGGTATAATGAAAACCATTATTGTGCATACCATAGGTATAAGGGCCATACAACAACCAATTGTGTCAAACTTAAGAGATTAATCACAAACCTCATAAATTGTGGTAAGATTATCCCTTCATCCAATTCAAATCCTAATCCACCCAATCCAATTAGCCCCCAACTTAATCCAAGTCCTAAGCCTACAACATCATCCGCTATTATTGCTCATCCATTATATTGCCCATCCACTCATACCCTTGCAAAGGATGTGATCCATTGGCTACTAGCTAGGAATAAACTACCTCCATGTCAAACACCCATTCATGAGCCTACCAAAGAACTTCCAAAGGTCATGTCCAATCATATAATCCCATCATGTGGTTCACATATCCTTGAGCCTCTTCAAGAGCCTTCCATTAACATACCTAGCCCTTCAAGCCCATCATGTGACCTACAAGCCATCAAGCCTATTCAAGAGTCTCTTATTATGAATCCAAGTCAAGAGTCATCATGCCTTCATGTTGTTGACCAAGAGCCTTCCACTTCCATTCAAGCAACCCAAGAGGTATGTCAAAGGTTTAATCCTAAGCATGTGGAAACATTAAGCCCTAGTCCAACTCAAGATCAAAATACTTTTATGCAACCCATCCGTAACATGTATCTTTTTCATGATCAAGATGATAGACATAATGATGAATCCATCCATGAGCCACTTGATCCTATCCATCTCCCAACAACCATTCATGAGAAAGCTATCCAAATTCAACCTATCCATAACATTTACCTTCTTTATGATCAAGATGATACCTATGAAGAAGCTATCCATGAGCCACTTGATCTTATCCATAATCCTACATCCATCCATGAGCGAGATATCCACATTGCTCCTAGTCATCCACCATCTAGCCCTATCCATAATGAGCAAACATCCACTTGTCATGATGAGACACTTGTCCCCCAAGTAAGCATAAAAGATCAAACAAATAACTTGGATCTTAGCGAACATAATCAAGATCCTAATGATCCTCCTTCCACATCGATCATCAATTCCACTTCAAGTCCACCATCATATCCCCTTGGTCTTACCACCTTTGTCTATGAATGTTCTTCCTTAGGACAAAAACAACCTCTATCCACTTCACCTTCTTCATCCAATAATGAACTCAAGTCTAGTGTTCAAACCACACCTAGTCCCATTGTCCATCGCATACTCCAAAACATGAACTACAAAGGCAAAGGTCTAGACCTTTATGAACAAGGTATTTTGGAGCCAAACCATGTCAAGATTCCCCCATGCTCATATGGCCTTGGATGCACACCCCAAGGTAAACAAGCTAAAGATGTTGGTAATTCCTCCATCCATCCTATGTCCACTTTCCATCACAAACCACATCATATACCCAAAACATATGTTGCCATCCCATCTCCATCATCCTATAAATGTCAAAAGCATGTGACCATACACCTTCCGCCATCCACTTTGCCTCCACTTTTACCAACTCCAAATATCCCTCCATACACCTTACCACCATTGCTTCCAACACCTAACATACCTATCATTCATAAGTATCCTTACATCCCTAATCATGGCCAACAAAAGCACACATTGCCTAAACATGAAGCTTCCACTCATTTCACCAACCCCGCTTCCACCAAACTGATGGGATTCCAAAATAAACATTTGGATGCCTTTATCTATAAAGCCAAAAATCCAACTAAAACTCCTAGGGACCCTCATGCCTTAGAGCACCAAAGCAATGAATCAAAGTAAAGTACATTCACAAAGCTATCCAAGCCCATACCTCCAAATGCAAAACCCAAAAGTAGAATGGTTTGGGTTCCTAAGCAAATAGCTAGCAAGTCAAATGAGGCATCCTCATCCACATCTCAAGAATCCCAACAACCTATATCCATCCAAAAGCCTACTTCCATCCAAAACTTCCATTCCCTTCAAAAATCCCACAAGCAAAGCAAAAGCACTAAAAATACTAAATCTATGTGGGTTCTTAAATCACTTCATCAACTATCTCCTAAGCAAACAACCCCATTGCTTCCTACACCACCATCTAATCAAAAGCTTCAATGTTTATCATGGTGTGTGCAACCGTTGGTCATGATTCCCTTCCACTCTGCAGCACCTCCACATAACTACATCTCCCCGTCCTCCATCCATTATCCTACATATCTCCCCATGCTATCTGTATGGTCCATGCTTTGGCATAAACTTTTCATCCATCTTCATTCCATAAGCCTATATAAATCCACACCATAAGCCACTAGCCTACCCTACCATAATTCCACATTATAATCCATTATCTACCTAATCCATCTCCCATCCATGCAATCCCTTATCAACATCTATGAGCATAATGACATGGTCCATGCGATGACATCCATCAAACTAGACACTTGAGTCCCTCCTATCTATTACCATGGTGAAAACCTGACAAACAGGCGCCATTTGTAATTGTCAACCCATCTAAAAGCCAAAAAAAAAAAGAGAACAAAAAATAGTAAAGAGAAATCCCTTCGTCCAACGGTGAAAACCTGGTAAACAGGCACCTTGGATAAGTACCATGATGAAAACCTGGCAAACAGGTGTCATGTGTAGGTTGATCTTCCATGTCACTTACACTTGGGGGCACATTGTCTCATCCATCTTATCATTTCCAACTTATCATTTTCCATCTTATCATGTCCTATCTTGCCATATCATATTCTACCATCCTTATCCATTACATAAACATGCTTATCCTATTGAACCCATTTATCCATCCTCCGCCTTTTGATCTTGATGAAGATATGGAGGCAAAATGTTGAAACATGTTTGGATATATGTTGACATACCTTCTTTCCAAACTAAGTCCTATCCATTGACCATTTATCCATCCCATTTAAACCAATCCATCATGTCATCCCTTGGTCATGAGCCTTGTCATGCAAAAAATCCTAAGCATTACCACCTAGAATGGGGCAAGTTCATCCTATGCGACATAGCCTTTGAAGATCACATCCTAGCTCCCCATCACGAACTTTCCATCTTATAGCTTATCCCCATCTGTTTATCATGAGCTTTCCACTATAGCCTACCTATCCATTTATCATGAGGCAAGCATCCATCCCTTATATGGCCTATCCTCTTATTTATCCATCCATATATCATGAGCCTTCCATCCCCTTTACTATCATCCATCCTTTTATCCATCCAATCCCATTCATCCATCCTTCCACCTAAACTTGGTCCTCCCTTGTCATTGATATCAAGCACAAAGACTACCTAAATTTTTAAATCCAGTGACTTTCCAAAAATCTAAAAAAATCAAATATTCTTAAAAATCCAAAAAAAAAAAAATCAAAATATTCCCCAAAAATCCAAAAAAATCAAAATATGTCAAAAAATCCAAAAAATTAAATATCCAACAAAAAAAAAATCCAAGCAATAAAACCAATCACATCATCCAAAACAATCAACTCCTTCAACAATCAATCAAAATCAAATCATCGTCATCAATTCTTCCTATCAATAACATTCATTCATCCATTTCAATCAATCACTTCTTCCAATCATATCAATCAAATCAATCTAAGCAATGATCTTAAATCCACGTCACATTAATCCGTATCAAGCAAGCTAATCAATCAAGGAACATTATCCAATCAAATCAACAAGTTTTTGATCCGAATCTTGTCATGAGCCAAATCACTCATCATCAATCATTATCAATGGGATATAGCGTTCCCACATCCTTGTGTTGATCTAGGGATATAGCTTTCCCCGCAATGACAACACTATCTATCATCATCAATCAAACAATCAATCATTGGTTTATGACTTGACAAGGGAAATACCTTGTTTGTTTTACATCCTTTGAGCATACTGAGAACAGATGCTTATGCTTAGATTGAGTGGACACTCTTATCATCACACCATTACTATCATCATTCAAAACAATCCAATCATCAAAACAATCAACCTAGCAATAGAAAACATCACAACCAAAGCACATTAAGCCAACCATCAAAGCAAATCCTATCAATCATCAGCATCAAAACCAAAGAAAATCAACTCAAAGCACATCAATCCAACCATCAAAATAAATCCTATCAATCATCAACATTAACACCAAAGCAAATCAACTCAATCACATCCAACTCCAATCGGAACAAATCCAATCACTTCAACAAATCAAAAGCAGCTCAATCCACCACACATCATCCCATCATCAACATTTCATGAAACCAAATCAATCTTCATCCATCATTTCATCATCCTCAAAATCATTCTAAGCAATGATCCAAGTGCAAGACAATCCTTAAGCTATACCAATCAAGTTAATCAATCAAGCCAAGTTATCCAAACACAATCAATGGTCTTGATCTTAGCCTTGTTGTAAGCCAACTGAATCAACCAACCAACCAACCAACTCAGCAAACAACCTTGTGTTGATCTAGGGATATAGCTTTCCCCGCAATGACAACACTCTCAACTATCATCAATCAGCAATTAATCATTGGTTTACAGCTTGACAGGGGCAATACCTTGTTTGTTTTTGAATCATTTGTGCATGCTTGCTTGCTTGCTTGTGTGTGTTATCATTTTTATCTTGCATTTGTATCACATCCGTATCATTCCAGCTAATATTCATATCTTATGTATGTTGGAATAGCTTTTTGCACTATCCTTTGCATCTAAGGTCATATCATACCTTTTGTGCATTAGGACTTTAATGCTCTAAGTTTACTTCTCATATGTTAGACAAGGTTGTATTATGCTGGGGCACCAGACACATCGTCACCCTGGTCCTTATACCTTGGTGCATAACGTCTAGTGCTATATCAAACATCATGGTTGCTCACTTTCCATTGCAGCATAACACATCCTTCATTTCTTCTATCTATCCCCTTATCTTTCTTTTGCAGCCAAGCCATTTCTTTTCGAGAGCCTACTCGTGTTTGTCCAACCCGCCTAACCTCTCGAGGGGGCATCATCATCATATCTTTCCATCACCCTATCCTTTTCCTCTATCCATACCTTAACTTCTTTGAAATGATGTTACTTGACATAAAGCTGGCAAAATGTAGACACCCAAATTTGTCCCAACTTTGTCCATGTCCTGCAACACCTAGTCAAATACATTATCCTAGACATCATGTAGCATTTTGTCCTAAATCCCTCTCTTAACCCCACTTATCCCATTAAGCCAATTAATTAAATAAATTTTATTTATTTAATTAAAATCCCATTCAATCCCATCCTCATCCTACTTAGCCAATTAATTAAATAAATTTTATTTATTTAATTAATTTCACATGTATAATCCCATTTATCCTATCCCCATCCCAATTAATTAAATAAATTTTATTTATTTAATTAATTTCCACATCATATCTTATCCCATCCTATTTATTTTCCCAATTAATTAAATAAATTTTATTTATTTAATTAATTTCCAACTCATATCCCAACTAATTCAAATATTTTATTTGAATTAAGTCACATGACCTTTCATCTCACCTTGACATTTGTCCATTTCCCCTTAATCATGTGTTGTAGTACAACTTTTATCTTTCACATGTACAACTATTGGGACCTAAATTTAGTATTTATCTACACAATCACACATGAGCCTTATCCTCCTTTGCCACATGTCAATTGACTACAATTTCTTCATGTGCAAGGAAACCTAACTTAATCCTATCCATCCATTTCATCTAAAGCCCTAATTGATCCTAGCCATCCATTTGAACCAAGCCTTTCCTATAAAACAAGCCTCTCTTGAGCCATTAGAGGAGAATGGAGGATTCTTCTTCATGCAACCTCACTCTATTGAATTTTCATCTCAAGCCATTATCTATCCTCTTCAATCCATCTAGCTTGCATCTATCAACCATCAACCATCCATCATCTATCTCCTTATCAACGTTATGCTGCAGAATTGAGCAATCAACACAACAAAGCGATCAATCAATCAAGCTCATCTTGCATCTTTGAGGTATTGAATTATTTGAGTTTAGGTTATTGCATTTCATTGTTTGAATCATTTCCATTTATAAATCCAAATTTTTTGATATACAGTGTGATATAGAGTATCATCATGGTTTGAACTCGAACAACTCTTGAAGATAGTCAGGGAGAGTTGAATCCTTCTAAAAATCCTATGGCTAAGTTGGATCATATATTGACCATGTTGAATGAAACTAAGGATAGGCTTGAAAACTTGGAACAGGAAGTTAGGGGTCAAGGTAAATCCAAAGCAAGACATGAGGATTCACATCAAGGAGATTATGAATATGTCCATGAATCTAGTATCCATAGTGAGCCAAGGAAAAATGTTGATAAAACTAAGACTCGAAGAGAAGTAGTGATGCAAGAGCATCTAGGTGGACAAGTTATCCCACATCACCCAAAAAAAAATGCATAGTTTAGTTTCTCTAATTTTGGCGTGTTTTGCAGAGTCGTTTCTGTTCTAGTTCCTTTTGATGGTCGGCATTCAACTAGGGGACATATTGGTTTGAATTTAAAATATGCTTGGAAGTGCTTTTGGCAGGAGGAGTTCCTTACTCTTTTGGCTAGACTCTGATTTCGGTCTTGGCGATAGCCTTTATCAGTGAGATTAGCCTATTCGGTAAGACTCTTGGTGGGGTCACTTGTTAGTCCGATGGTATTCTTTCGGCCAGACCCATTCTGAGTTCTATGTATCTTCCCAACGACGCTTCATGTGGTTGGCATATACTCATTGGTGGGACCTTCTCTGATGCATGTTATCAGTAAGACCTTCCTCTTTGGGATGACTCTTTCTGAGTCTCTCGGTCATTCCAATGGAACTTGCTCTTGGTCTTCATATGCTTTTAGCGTGGCCATGCTTCATCTCTTCCCGATAGTGCTACTCTTCGGTGAGACCTGCTTCATCAGAAGACAGCTCAAATGTCTCCCCGTCACCTCGATGCCCAGCGTTCAATGTAACTTTTCTTGGTCTTTCTGATAGCATGTTTGTTGAAGACTCTGCAATGCTTTTCAACGTCGGCCTAACTTGATCTGGGTCTTCCCGATATCGTGAGCCTGTGTGTTTGACATTTACAAATCTTATTGACCTTCTTGGTTTGAACACTTTGCGCATTCATTGGCATGACCGTGACATTCTGGCACCAGTAATGAAAGATCTAAATATGATGGACTATTTTGGGCATGAAGAATTCTGCAAAGATCGTGGAAGGAGTGGCGGCCAATTTGAGAATCCATCATCGTGCTGTAGGGATCCTTTATGAGTAGTGGATTTGTGTTGAGTAACACTTGGTGAGGGTAGAAATAACAAATGAACTGAATAGAGAAGAGGGGAGGTGTCAGAGAGAATGGGATGAGAAAAGAAGAATAGGGAATTTGGGCCTCTATTGTAATGTTGATCATTTGATCACTGAATGTAAAGACTTTTCAATGCTGTAATGTCCTCTGCATGATAATTTCAATAAAGAGTTTACATTTTCCCATTGACTGTTGAGTTTTAGTTGTGAGATTAGACAGCCTGATAAGGCCCTCCACTCTTGACTGCGTCAAGTGGTATCAAAGCAAGTTTTTGCTCCTAAGGAAGGTGTCAAGAGAATTATGAAGTCCTAAGAGAAATTGTTGTGGGGTAAGTGAGAAGAGGGAGAAGACCTGCAATTATAGAGGACTTGTGTAAAATGGCACAAAGAGGACGAGGTAGAGGAAGAGGGGCAAGAAGAGATGCAGACCCCGTACTAGTGGAGATGCTAAGAGGAATTACAGCCAAATTGGAAGCTGTTGAGACTGCATAGCGAAGAGGTCACCCTATTGAAGACGTGAGTGATACTGAAGAAGAGAAAGTTGTAGCTGAAGGAGAAGAAGGCCAACCTGGGCTTGATCAAGGTGAAGAGAGGTCAATTAGAGCCATAACTAGAATCAATACCAGACCCTGTTTTGATCCTCCAAACTATGGTGGTACTTTGAATTTAGATGAACTACTGGATTGGATCATTGAGATGGAGAAGTACTTTGATTTTGAAGGTACTGAAGAAGACAAGAAGGTGAAATATGCATGTACTAAGCTGAAAGGGCATGCATCCCTTTGGTGGGATCATTTGCAAACTGATAGACAAAGAAAAGGTAAGGAGAAGATAAGATCATGTATTCGAATAGTGAATAAATTGAAGACAAAATTCATGCCTTCAAACTATCAGATAAGTTTGTTTAGAAAATTGTAGAACTTGAAGCAGAAAGACTCCAGTGTCAAGGAGTACACAGAAGAATTTTATAGATTAAGTATTCAAGTAGAGCACATAGAGGATGAAGTAGAGCAAGTTATAAGGTACCTAAATGGCTTGCAGATGACCATACAAGAGGAAATTAGTTTGCTCAGATTGCAGAGCATGGAGGAGACTTATCAATGTGCTTTGAAGGCCATGAAAGGAAGCAAGGTGTGCAGAAAATGCTTCCTACACTAATCTAATGAGGAGAGGGCTATGCAAATTCAAATTAATCCTTACAACTATAGTAACATAGAACATCTAAATGAGATATTATAGCAATACACATGAACCAGAAAGAAGACAGAAGAAGAGAGACAAAGATTTACGATGGGGAAAACTCTTATCGAGTGAAAAACCCCACTCAGAAACCTACACAATGTATAAACATACCTGAAATTTGTTTACAATACACTTGTAATGCAAGCTTCAATGGTCTTCGACACTCGTGTCTAGAGTCAATCCGGCAGCATAATAGTACCTGTAAACCTGTGATACGACTCCCTCTCCAAGCACCGATTTATATAGAAAACACAAGGCGATATTGGACCTATCTTGGGATGGGCATCCAACTTGGCCTCATGGCCCAAAACCCATGCCTAAGGACATGTGGTCAACATTGTAGAATGTTCCTAACACTTGTCCATAGCTCCCATCCCAAAGAGGTCACCTATTTCCAAAATGGGTTATGACAGATGCTCTTATGACACTTACGACCATCATAGAATCTGTCATAGCGGTTACAACTTACAGCTATAAGAGAATCTATTATACATAGGCTATAAATAGCATATTCTCTTACAACATGTCATATTCCACCTTTGGGCACCCAAATATGCCTTTTTCAAAGATGCTTCACAACACATCTCTTCACCTATCTTACATGCTTCTATTTCTGATTCTTACATGTCATAGCTTCGTCATAGGAATCCGTCATAACCATTTCGGTCAAACATTCCCTTACACAACATGAAAGATGCCAAAACATGGCAAAATGCTCCTACCACACAGTGGGACACCTATACCCTCATGTGAGGACAAAATTACAAGTTATCATCTTCCATGTTGGATGACACATCACCGTGCCACATCCCACAACATGACAATATGGAATTTATAATTTATTTACAACAAGGGAATTAAATAATATATACAAACATAAATAATGAAAGGAATTACCAAGGTTGAGACACCTTAATTCCTAACATTCTCCCACTTGTCGAACACCTTGTAAGAGCCAATAGAATAACAGGATTTAACTGCTATAGGTCGAGAGGCCCATAGACTCCGAACACCATCTAAACTTCTCTGTGCCCACTAGTTTCGTCAATGCATCTGCAACATTCTTCAAAGTATCTACCTTCTCCAAATTTACCTTTCCATCCTCAACCATGTCTTGCACGAAGTGAAACTGAACATCAATGTGCTTTTTTCTAGCATGGAAAGTTAGATTCTTCACAAGGCAAATTGCACTTTGACTATCACAACTGATCATGATCTGACCTGCATCAACACCAATATCTGAACACAATCTCTTAATCCAAATGGCTTCCTTACAAGCACGAGTTGCTGCCATATACTCAGCTTCTATCGTGGACAAAGCAACAAAAGGTTGTTGCTTACTCATCCAACTAATAGCACCACCAAACAGTGTAAACACATAAGCACTGGTGGATCTCCTGTTGTCAATGTCACCTGCCCAATCTAAATCCACAAATCCATGAATATTAATAGAATGCGGAGTTCCTGTAACATTACCATGATAGCTTATGGAATACTTGGAAGTACCCCCCAAATAAATGAACACTCACTTAACTGCATCCCAATGAACCCGTCTAGGATTAGCCATAAATCGACTAAGGAATCCCACTGGTTGGGTAATGTCTAGTCTTGTGCAGACCACATAATACATCAAACTTCAACAGCACTAGCATAAGGTACTATGCTCATGTCCTCCACCTCACTAGGAGATTTTGGACAATCCTCAACAGACAACTTTGTTCCCAAAGAAATGGGAACACACAATGGTCTACCATCTGCCATGTTGAACCTGTCCAACATGGTCTCCACATACTTACTCTAGCTTAACCAAAGTTTTCTATTGGTTCTGTCTCTTTTGATTTCCATTCCTCGAATGTACCTAGCTGCCCCTAAATCTTTCATTTCAAACTATGCTGACAACTGAGATTTAAAATAAGAAATCATATTCTTACCCTTCCCAATGAGCAACATATCATCAACACATAGTGTAACAATGAGAATATGATCACCATCAAACTTATAATACACACAGTGATCCGATTTTGATCTCACAAATCTAATTGACAACACAAAGGCATCAAACCATACAGAGACTTCTTAAGTTTGCAAACCAAGATTTCTTTACCTTTCACCATGTAATGCTCTGGCTGTGACATGTAGATTTCTTCCTCCAAATCACCATGAAGGAAAGTTATCTTCACATCCATCTGTTCTACCTCTAAGTCATAAGCTGCTGCAAGAGAAAACAGAAATCGAATGGATGTCAGCTTTACAATGGGAGAGAATATCTCACCATAATGTATACCCTTCACTTGTGAATACCCCTTCACAACCAATCTGGCATTATACTTCTCAACACTGCCATCTGCACCAAATTTCTTCTTGAACACCCATTTACATCCAATAGGATTCCATCCAGGAGGCAAAGGCACCAAGTCCCAAGTTTGATTCTTTTCCAAAGAAGCCATTTCATCCTCCATGGCCTCTTTCCAGGAACCTGCATCTTTCATGTCCATAGCCTCTGATACAGTTCTAGGTTCATCACTATTAGTAAGCAAAGCAAAAGCACAACTAGAATCAAGCAATGTAAAACCAAACCTTTCAGGTTGCTTTCTTATCCATGTAGACCTCCTCAAGAGCTGAGGTTGAGGTTCATCTTCTTCATCTAAGCTTTCAGATCTACTAGAGCTTTCCTCATCATCAGGTCCAACATTGTCTTTCTGTTCATTCTTCTCAAGGGTAGCAGGAAACTGAACAACATCCTCTTTCTTTTCTTTTTCTTCTGGTTGTAAAATAGTGGAAGAAGGTGTAAGCTCTCTGAAGATGACACTTCTGCTATATAACACTTTTTCAGCCACAGGGTCCCAAAGCTTGTATCCTTTCACACCAACACCATAGCCAATGAAGATACACTTAACAGCCTTGTTTTCTAATTTTGACTACTTTTCCCTAGGCACATGTGCATATGCCTCACAACCAAAAACATGAAGATGCCTTATTTAAGGCTTTCTACCAAACCACACCTCCATGGGTGTCTTTCCAACAAGACTTGATGTAGGATATATATTAACAAGATAGCAAGTAGTGGCAACAGCTTCAGTCCAAAACTTTTGTTCTAGGCCAGCTCCACTAAGCATACTCCTAGCCTTCTCTAGCAGAGTCTTGTTCATCTTTTCTGTAACTCCATTTTGATGTGGGGTGTATGGAGTTGTCTTATGTCAGTTCTGAAACACTTAATCTTTTTACTAGTCTAATTTTTAGAAAAGGCCTTAAACTCCTTAAACTTACTATAGACTTCAGATTTGCTTATGAGAAAATAAATCCATGTCCTTCTACTATAATCATCTATGAAAGATACAAAATATATAGATTTTGATAACGAAGGAACATCAATAGGACCAAATACATCAGAATGAACAAGGTCCAACACACCAGAAGACTTGTGAGAACTCAAATAAAACTGAACATAGTTTTGTTTCCCATATATGCAATGTTCGCAAAAGTCAAACTCAAGATTACAATCATCTAACCCCTCAACGAGGTTTTTATTTTTCAAGGTACGCAGACCCTTCTCACCAATGTGGCCAAATCTCTTATGCCATAACATTATCTTTTCAACAGGAAGTTTAACTTCCAAGGCATGATTACAAACATCAGAACTAGAAATAATAGATCTCTTAACTGCTCATTCAGATGGTGGGGATGAAGTGACTGTTGCCCTCTTCCTTGAATCAGAAGAACTATTGCATTGTGAAATGCATGCCTCCAGCTGAAATGGAGCACCTCTCCTAGTACCCTTAGCAAGAACCATAGCTCCTCTAGTCATCTTGCATCCTTCTTTCAAAAAGACAACCTGCACACCTACATCATTGAAACTACTTACAGAAAGCAAGTTCTGTGCTAAGCCTAGGATATGCATAACCCCAAAGATCCTCTTCACTCTACCATCAGGGAATCTGATAGAGACTCTTCCAAGAACAACAATCTTCAGATGAGAGTCATCACCTAAGTACACCTTTCCACCATCGAGCTCCTCATACTTAGTAAACCAATCTCGATGTGAGGTCATGTGGAATGATGCACCTGAGTCAATCAGCCACACATCATTAGATGCATGGGTTACCAGGGCTACGATGAAAGCATCACCATCATCTTGTGATTTGTCAGAATCTAAATCTGGGGTCTTCTTCTTTTTCTTCTCTTCTTTGCATTCCTTTCATAAATGCCCAGATTTATCACAGTTCCAACAAATAGCCTTGGACTTTCCAAGAGATTTGGATCTCCCACAAGATTTGGATCTACCCTTCTCAGCTTTCTTGTGCTTATTTTTCCCTTTCTCCTTAGGTCTTCCATGCACTGCGAGAGCCTCTCTGGCTGCATCAGAAGACTTTCTCTGCATCTCTTCATATAATAGCGAAGAAACCACTTCATCCATTTTGAATGTGGATGTGGTGCTTCCAATAGCCATGACAAGGTGTTCCCACGAGTCTGGCAAAGAACAAAGCAGGGTCATACATCGATCCTCCTCCTCCATCTTCACACCAATAGATGTCAATTGTGCAACCAGCATGTTAAAAGTATTCATATGTTTAGCAATGGATCATCCATCCTCCATTCAAAGAGAATACAACTTCTTTCTCAGAAAAAGTTTATTGACCAGGGATTTGGCTTGATACACATCTCCCAACTTCTTCCAAAGCAAGGTTGTAGTTTTCTTCTCATGGACATTTAACAAGATAGAATCAGCAAGACTAAGTCTTATGAGACCCTTAGCCTTCTGATCCTTGAGATCCCACTCATTTTGTAACATTGCAGCTAGTTTAGTTCCATTAACACTTTCCCAAAGGTCTCGATCAACAAGCATGTCTTCCATCTTGAGCTTCCACAGTTCAAAATTAGTGCCATTGAATTTCTCCAATTCAAATTTTCTGGATGTGCTTGCCATCTCCTTGTTGCAATAGAATTTAGAATACTCTGCACAGACTCCCACTAAACTTAAGATCAGCTCGAAAAACCCCTACCCAACAGTTAAGACCAAAACTGGCCAGGTTCTGATACTAGCTGAAAGGAAGCAAGGTGTGCAGAAAACGCTTCCTACACTAATCTAATGAGGAGAGGGCTATGCAAATTCAAATTAATCCTTACAACTACAGCAACATAGAACATCTAAACAAGATATTGCAGCAATACACTTGAACCAAAAAGAAGACAGAAGAAGAGAGACAAAGATTTACGATGGGGAAAACCCTTATCAGGTGAAAAACCCCACACTCAGAAACCTGCACAATGTATTAACAAATCTGAAAGTTGTTTACAATACACTTGCAATGCAAGCTTCAATGGTCTTCGACACTCATGTCTGGAGTCAATCCAGCAGCATAATAGTACCTGTAAAACCTGTGATACGACTCCCTCTCCAAGCACCTGTTTATATAGAAAATACAAGGTAATATTGGACCTATCTTAGGAAGGGCGTCCAACTTGGCCTCATGGCCCAAAACCCACGCCTAAGGACACTTGGTCAACATTGTAGAATGTTCCTAATACTTGTCCACAGCTCCCATCCCAAAGAGGTCGCCTATTTCCAAAATGGCCTATGATAGATGCTCTTACGACACTTACGACTATCATAGAATCTGTCATAGCGGTTACAACTTACAGCTATAAGAGAATTTGTCATACACAGGATATAAATAGCATATTCTCTTACAACATGTCATATTCCACCTTGGGGTACCCAAATATGCCTTTTTCAAAGATGCTTCACGACACATGTCTTCACCTGTCTTACATGCTTCTATTTATGACTCTTACATGTCATAGCTTCATCATAGGAATCCATCATAACCGTTTGGTCAAACATTCCCTTACACAACATGAAAGATGCCGACACATGGCAAAATGCTCCTACCATAAAGTGGGATGCCTATCTCCTCATGTGAGGACAAAATTACAAGTTGTCATCTTCCATGTAGGATGACACATCACCGTACCACATCCCACAACATGAAAATATGGAATTTACAATTTATTTACAACATAGGCAATTAAATAATATATACAAACATGAATAATGCAAGGAATTACCAAGGTTGAGACAACTTAATTCCCAATAGGCCGAGGAAAAGTTGAACCGGAAAACAACAAAACAACAACCAGGGCAGAGGCAAAAATGCTCTTGGCAGAGGACAGAGTAGTGGTGGAAGAGGCTATGATGCAAAACAAAATGTAGATGGTACCTCTCAGACTCAGGAAACTGGAGGTAGAGGAAACTTTAGAGAAAGAGGAGAATCGTTTTGAGGGAGAGGAAACTTTGGAAGAAGAAGAGGTAGAGGCTTCACTGGTACATGCTATCAATGTGGAGAGATTGGGCATAGATCTTTTGAATGTCCACAAGTTCAAGGTGGAGGTAAAGGAAAGGAAGCCAAAGTGCATGTGGCCCAAGTAGAAGAAGAGGAGATTGCAGAATCTTCAAAGAATGGAGAAGATGTAGAGAATGGAGAGTCCTTGATCATAAGGAAGATTTTGTTAAGCCCTGAGAAGATAGAGACTGAACCAATACAAAGGAGAAATTTGTTCAGAACCAAATGCAAGTCTAGTGGCAAATGTTGCAAGGTGATTATAGACAATGGCAGCACAGACAACATTGTGTCTGAAGAAATGGTAAAGAAGTTGAAGCTGAAAAGGATGAAACATCCTAGCCCATACAAGGTTTCATGGTTGCAGAAAGAGCAACAATTAGTGGTAAGAGAACAATGTTTAGTCAATTTTTAGATTGGTAGATATAAGGATGAAATACTTTGTGATGTAATGCCAATGTATGCTTGTCATCTCTTGTTGGGGAGGTCATGGCAGTTTGATAGACAAGCTGTTCACGAGGGTAAGGACAATACATGTACTATTCAAAAGGATGGGTAAAAATTCATATTGAATCCTATGAAGGACAAAGATGAGGAAGTTGAAGGCCCTTCTAGGGTGTGTCTTGTCTTAGGAAAGAAGTTCTTGAAGGACTTAAAGAAGGATGGTGTTTGTTATGCATTTGTGGCTCAACCGTCACAAAACTTGACAGCTGAAAAGAAAGAGGAGCTGCCAGCAGAAGTTCAAGAGTTGATTAATGAGTACTCTGACATAATGATGAAAGAGTTTCTGGATGGACTACCACCAGTAAGAGAAATCAGTCATTGCATGGATTTGATTCCAGGTGCAAGTTTGCCAAACAAGGCATCGTATAGAATGACACCACAAGAGAATGAGGAGATAAATAGACAAGTTCAAGAGTTGTTAGATAAGGAGTTGATTAGAGAAAGTCTCAGTCCATGTGTTGTACCTGCAGTACTAGTACCTAAGAAAGGAGGTGAATGGAGAATGTGTATAGACTCCCATGCAATTAATAAGATCACCATCAAATATAGATTCCCATTGCCCAGAATGGATGATTTAATGGATTGTTTAAGTGGAGCAAAATACTTCACAAAGAATGACCTGAAGAGTGGATATCATCAAATCAGAATCCGTGAAGGAGATGAGTGGAAAACAACATTCAAGACGAAGGATGGATTGTATGAGTGGCTGGTCAAGCCATTTGGATTAACAAATGCACCCAGTACATTCATGAGGCTGATGAATCAAGTGTTGAAGCCCTATCTTGGTAAGTTTGTGATAGTTTATTTGGATGATATTTTAATTTTCAATAAAACAAAAGGGGAACATCTAGAACATATTAGGGTTGTCTTGCAAAGGTTAAAGGAAGAAAAGTTGATCGTAAATCTAAAGAAGTGTACTTTCATGAAGGAGTTAGTATACTTGGGATTTGTAATCTCAGAAGAAGGATTGAAAATGGACCTAGAGAAAGTAAAGGATATAGTTGAATGGCCATCACCGAGGAATACTTTTGAGGCCCGTAGTTTTCATGGGTTAGCAAGCTTCTATAGGAAATTCATAAGGAATTTCAGTGGGATTTGTGCTCCCATAACTGAGACAATGAAAGGGGTAAGAAGAGATTTCAAGTGGACAGTTGCAGCAAAGAAAAGTTTTCAATTTTTGAAGACTGAGGTGATAGAACAGCGAGTGTTAGCACTGCCAGACTTTGGAAAAGTTTTCTGAGTCGATTGTGATGTGAGTGGAATAGAAATAGGAGGAGTTCTTAGCCAAGAAGGAAGACCAATTGCGTACTTTAGTGAGAAGCTGAATGAGACAAAAAGAAAGTATTCAGTATATGATCAAGAATTTTATGCTATAGTCCAAGCATTGAAGAACTGGAGACATTACTTGCTGCCCAAGGAGTTTGTTTTATACACAGACCATCATGCTTTGCAGTTCATTAACAGCCAAGATAAGCTAAATCAAAGACACATGAAGTGGTTTGAATTCTTGCAAAGCTATTCTTTTGTAATGAAGCATAGAAGTGGGAAATCTAATAAGGTAGCCGATGCATTAAGTAGAAAATGTCTCATGATAAATGAAATGCAAGTGAATGTAGTTGGTTTTGATGCCATGAAAGAATTGTATGAAGCTGATACTAATTTTAAGGAAGCTTGGAATTCTTGTAACAATCCTCTTGAGAAGGATAGGACACCTTGGTTAGATTATTTTGTTCAAGAAGATTTATTGTTCAAAGGAAGGAGATTATGCATACCTTAAGGTTCCATGAGGGATAATTTGTTGAAGGAGAAACACAGCAGAGGTTTGAGTGGACATTTTGGTGTGGACAAAACACTAGCACTACTAAGTGAAGCATACTTTTGGCTAGGAATGGCTACAGATGTGAAGAAGATGGTGCAGAGATGTAGAGTATGTCAATATGCCAAGGGCATGAGGCAGAACACTGGGTTGTATCACCCATTGCCTATTCCAGAAAGACCATGGGAATACATCAGCATGTATTTTGTTTTGGGGTTGCCTCATACACAAAGAGGTAATGACTCTATTTTTGTTGTTGTGGATAGATTTTCCAAATGGTACATTTTATTCCCTGTCAGAAAGGTAATTATGCTTCACATATTGCTGCTTTATTTTTCAAAGAAGTTGTGAGATTGCATGGTTTGCCCAAGAGCATTGTGTTTGATAGAGATGTTAAGTTTGTTGGTCATTTTTGGCATATTCTATGGAAGAAATTGGGTGCTAATTTTGGTTTTAGTTCGGCATACCATCCACAGAGTGATGGTCAAACTGAAGTAGTGAACATAAGTTTGGGAAATTTGTTAAGATGTCTTGTGGGGAAGAAGCCAAACCAGTGGGATATGTTATTGGCCCATGCAGAATTTGCTTACAATAACTCTGTAAACAGGAGTATAGGAAAAAGTCCCTTTTGCATAGTATATGGTTTCAGTCCTAGAGGAGTTGATGAACTTTGGGACAGTGCTGATTTGGGAAGGAAGAGTGCTATAGCAGAGGATTTTGCTGAATACATTTATGATCTGCATAAAGAAGTACATGAGGAATTGACAAAAAATGTACCAAGTATAAACAACAAGCTGATTTGCATAGAAGAGAGTTGGAGTTTGAAGTAGGAGATCTAGTCTTGACACACTTGAGGAAAGAAAGGTTCCCATAGGGAACATACAATAAACTGAAGTGGAAAAAGATTGGACCTTGTAAGGTCTTGAGGAAGTTTTCATCCAATGCATATGAAATAGAACTACCACTTGACATAGATATTTCACCCATATTCAATGTGGTAGATCTGGTAAAATACTATGAAGGAGAGTCAAGTATGCAAGGAGAAATTTTTTCAGACGTATAGGATGCAAGTGATTGGATTGATCAAATGCCTAAAAAGAAGTCTGAACAGATTGATCAAGTGATTGACTCCCATATAGCCAAGAAAACTAGGGGCAGAGAATATCTGGAGTATCTTGTTAGATGGAAGGATAAACCAATTGAAGATTCAACTTGGATGACAGCTGTAAAGTTGGTCAAATTTGGTATTTCACTACCAGATTGGTCCAAATGTTCTAGAGTCTCAGCCTCAAAGCACATTTCTCTTACCCGGTGTGTCTGATGCAAGAGCATCTGGGTGGACAAGTTATCCCACATCGCCCAAAAAAAAAAAATTGCATAGTTTAGTTTCTCTAATGTTGGTGTGTTTTGTAGAGTCATTTCTGTTCTGGTTCCTTTTTGGTGCAGGACCACCTAATCCACAGTGGCCTCCATGAGGCATTTAACTATTTTATGTTCATGTTTGTTGTTTCCAATAAGGTCCTAGTAGACCATTCAATGTAATAAGGTCTGTTTGACCAATGCATGCTAATTTAGGTTGTATCTAGGTTTGTGTTATAAGTCCCAAGTGACATTTGTCAATTGTAATCGCATAATGCTGAAAATAGCAATAATGCTAATAATAGGCAGTTGGAGTATTGTTAGATATCCCAGCCACTTGGAGGTTGTCTCCCAGCTGCTTGGAGGTTATCTCCGAGGGGCTTGGAGTCGGGTCAGTACTACACAAGGCAAATAGATAAATACCCCAGAGCAGATCGAATGTAATCAGTAGGAGTTGTGAAGTTGAGTTGTGCAATTGTGAGAACAGAGCATCTATATACGCATTCTAAAAGGCATAAATAAAATTTTGTATTGTGTATCTTTCTATCTTTTGATTCCTTAGTTTCCTCTGTGCAATCGATTTTCCTGGTCTGAGGTCGAGATGGGTTCTTAGCCCATTCCACCAGTTAGATTTCTTTGAAATTGATGGAATGGTTGTACATATTGATTTGTGTTTTCTATTTTGTCCATTTTCATGCTTGTAGGATCGCGTACGGATGCATTGACAGATCCTAGCATTGTCATGTGCTAGGTTGGCAGAGTGAAAGATCTATGTGATTAGATCTGTGTAGTCAAAGAAATGGATCCGTGAAGTTACCAAATTTACAACGGATCAAATCGGTGAAGTTTCGAGTTGTTTCACCAGACATTCAATTTGTGTGTGTATCACAATTGTATGCCAGATATACATCCTATGTATATATCGCAGTTGCATGTTTGTGTGTATCTCGCAGATGTTCATCATAGTTGTATGTGGCGGATGTACATGGTGAATGTACAAGTGTATCGGCATACAAAGGAGAGAGAAAGCTAAAGCTTCTGATCAGCATACAAGGAAGTCAACGGTCAAATGTATATTCAGCAAAGCATATTCTGAATGCATGTTTTGATTTCATCTTTCGAATACATAATTAGGTTGCATGTTTCGAATGTATGTTGCGCATATGCATTATGTAGATACATTGAGTCGGGTGCAAGAGGTGACTCACAGCAACGGTAAGGGAAACTGGCAGCAGCAAGTCAAGCCTTGCATGTATGGGGAGAGTCATTGGTACATTGGTGCGGGGAGACGAATGTTAGCTGATGGTAAATGTTATACCGATGGTCACGAGGAGTAAAGCTTCATCAGGGAGAGTAGTAGATCGGGGTGATAGTTGGTCACTCGGCCGATGGAAGTGGGTCACAGCGGAGTAAAGGCATTTTGTTCGGCCGATAGTATAATGTCTAGCCGATAGCCAAGTAAAACAGACATACAAACGCAAATGTATTTAAGGGTTAGGGTAATGCAGGTCAGGGTGTTTGGCTCAGCATCATAGTGGTATCAAAGCCTGAAAAAGATTTGGGCGGAAAATCAAATTGAGGATTTGCAGGAGTGTTGGCGTTTGGGTGCTGATTGTGAATGTTTATGTCAGACAAGGAAAGTGAGACAGAGGCGGAGAGGATGCCTCCTAAAAGTATGTCGCAGGACGCCATCAAGAAGCTGATCGAGGAGATACTTGCATCCAAGTTGGGCGAGTTCAAGTAGTCCAAAGGCAAAGAGAAGGAAGCTAAAAGTGACAATGATGAAGGCGATGCAGAAATTGCCAAAACCAGTAAAAAGACAGAGGAGATACCAGCAGACTAGAGGGCATTTTTAAATGCATTAAAGTTAGTAAATAGGGACACCATAGATGGGTTACCTATGTATAGTGGAAGTATGGAAGCTGAAGAGGTGATTGATTGGATTGATGCATTGAACAATCATTTCGAATATAAAGAAATCCCTGATGATAAGAGGGTTAAGTTGGAAAAAGCAAGACTAAAGGGATCCGCTCTTGCATGGTGGAATTATGAAAAAGGAGAGAGAGTCAAGGAGGGGAAGAATATGATAACCTCCTAGGAAAGGATGAAGACCAAACTCAAGGCACAGTTCTTACCCCTGGACTATGATGTGCAGATGTATAAGAAGTTGCAGAATCTTAGACAAAGAGATCTTGATGTGAATGCATACACACAAGAGTTTCATAAACTCAGTTTCAAATCAAAGAGACAAGAAGAAGAGTCAGAGAAAGTGGCCAGGTGCTTGAATGGCCTAAGGATGAACATCTAAGATGAGATCAGCATTTTAGCACCAGAAACAGTGAATAAGTGTTTCCAAATGGCCTTAAGAGCTAAAGAGAAAAGGTGAGCAGAACAATAGAGGAAGAGGTGACAGAAATTTTAAAGGCAGTTTTGGAGGAAGAAGTCCTAACCAAAGGCCTCGTGGTGAGTCTAACCAGGAAGAGACTAGTAAAGGACAAGAGCAGTCTGATTTCAGAGGTGGATGGAAAGGAACAAGAGGTAGATTTGGCGGTAGAGGTTCTAATGTTTTCACTGGAAGATGTTATCATTGTAATGAAATTGGTCATACAACATTCAAATGTCCAGAAAGGCAAGGTTCATCATCAAGAGATGATAGGAAGAATGACAAGAGGGTTCAATTTGTGCAAGAAGAGAAGATAGATGAAAGTGTTAACTCTCCAATGGGAAGTGCAGCCCCAGCTAAAGATGGAGAATCATTGATGCTAAGGAGAACAATCTTGAAGACATCCAAGGACACGCTACAAAGGAGAGCTCTTTTCAAGACCAAATGCAAAACTAAAGGTAAACTATGCAAGGTAGTAATAGATTCTGGTTCTACAGATAATATGGTATCTCAGGAAATGGTCGATAAGTTGAAACTGAAAATGATTCCTCATCAAAATCCTTATAAAGCATCTTGGGTCAGTGATAGTCAATCACTTTTGGTATATGAACAAGCATATGTTGATTTTTAGATTGGAGAATATCAGGATAGGGTTTTGTGTGACATATTGCCCATGGAATGTTGTCACCTACTTTTGGGTAGGCCATGGCAATTTGATAGGAGAGCATTGTATGATGGATATGCTAACACATACACCATCAAGAAGGATGGGAGGACTTTTATGATGACATCATTGCAGGAGGATGCTGCAGCACAGAAGGTAGCCAAGGTTATTTTAGTGGGAAAGAAAGAATTTGTGCAGATCAATGAAACAGAGTCAAAGACAGTAGAGGATATCTCAAGGAGTGGAGATCACCGTTTGAAGAAGGTTTTAGTTCTGAATGATGGAGATCAGATGGATTAGCAGAAGGTCCAGGAGCAGGTTTGTAAGCAGCTACAAGATGATTGGAAAGACAAGGATGCAATCATAGTAGGGACTATTGTTTGTCCTCTAAGAGTTGAAAGGAAAACACATTCTGCCATTACAGTAAATAAGGTTCCCAATGCAGATGTTCAAACATAGATGATGGTAAGAAAGAGTGACCAGCAAGGTATGAGAAGAGCCTACAGTGCTAGGCATGAGTCTTTGATTCCAAAGAAGCAGGTTGTAGTTCAGAGATCATGGGGAAGGCATGAAGCAGCAGAGGATAAAGGTGGATCAAGACAAAGGATTAACTCATGGAGCATGAGTTCTTTTCTCGGTGGGGAGTATGGTGCAGGAGCACCTAATCCACAGTGGCCTCCATGAGGCATTTAATTGTTTAATGTTCATGTTTGTTGTTTCCAATAAGGTCCTAGTAGACCATTCAATGTAATAAGGTCTATTTGATCAATAAATGCTAATTTAGGTTGTATCTAGGTTTGTGTTGTAAGTCCCAAGTGACATTTGTGAATTGTAATCACATAATGCTAAAAATAGCAATAATGCTAATAATAGGCAGTTGGAGGATTGTTAGATCTCCTAGCCGCTTGGAGTCGGGTCAGTATTACTCAAGGCGAATAGATAAATACCCCAGAGCAAATCAAATGTAATAAGTAGGAGTTGTGAAGTTGAGTTGTGCAATTGTGAGAACAGAGCATCTGTATACGCATTCTGAAAGGCATAAATAAAATTATGTATTGTGTATCTTTCTGTCTTTCGATTCCTTAGTTTCCTCTATGCAATCAATTTTCCTAGTCTGACGCCGAGATGGGTTCTTAGCCCATTCCACCGGTTAGATTTCTTTGAAATCGATGGAATGGCTATACATATCGATTTGTGTTTTCATTTTGTGTTTTCTATTTTGTCCATTTCATGCTTGCAGGATCGCGTACGGATGCATTGACAGATCCTAGCATTGTCATGTGCTAGGTTGGCAGAGTGAAAGATCTGTGTGATTAGATCTGTGTAGTCGAAGAAATGGATCCGTGAAGTTACTGAATTTACAGTGGATCAAATCGGTGAAGTTTCAAGTTGTTTCATCAGACATACAATTTGTGTGTATATCACAATTGTATGCTAGATATACATCATGTGTATATATCACAGTTGTATGTTCATGTGTATCTCGCAGATGTTCATCGCAATTTTATCTGGAAGATGTACATTATGAATGTACAAGTGTATCGGCATATAAAGGAGAGAGAAAGCTAAAGCTTCTGATCGGTATACAAGGAAGTCAACGGTCAAATGTATATTCGGCAAAGCATATTCTGAATGCATGTTTTGATTGCATCTTTCGAATGCATAATCGGGTTGCATGTTTCGAATGTATGTTGCGCATATGCATTGCGTAGATGCATTGAGTCGGGTGCAAGAGGTGACTGGCAGCAGCGGTAAGGGAAACCGGTAGCAGCAAGTCAAGCCTTGCATGTATGGGGAGAGTCATCGGTACATCGGTGTGGGGAGACGAATGTTAGCAGATGGTAAATGTTATACCGATGGTTGCGAGGAGTAAAACTTCATCGGGGAGAGTAGTAGATCAAGGTGATAGTTGGTCACTCGGCCGATGGAAGTGGGTCACAACGAAGAGAGAGCTGTCGAAGTAAGGGGTGTGATCAGAGTAAAGGCATTTTGTTCAGCCGATAGTATAATGTCTAGCTGATAGGCAAGTAAAACATAGACATACAAAGGCAAATGTATTTAAGGGTTAGGATAATGCAGGTCAGGGTGTTTGGCTCTACATCACTTTTGATGGTCGACATTCAACTAGGGGACATATTGGTTTGAATTCAAAATGTGCTTGGAAGTGCTTTTGGTGGGAGGAGTTCCTTACTCTTTCGGCTAGACTCTGATTTCGGTCTTGGCGACAACCTTTTTCGACGGGACTAGCCTGTTCAGTAAGACTCTTGGTGGGGTCACTTGTTAGTCTTTTGGTATTATTTTGGCCAGACCCATTCCAAGTTCTATCTATCTTCCTGATGATGCTTCATGTGATTGGCATATACTCATCGGTGGGACCTTCTCCGATGCTTGTGATCGATAAGACCTTCCTCTTCGAGACGACTCTTTCCGAGTCTCTCGACCATTCTGACGACACTTGCTCTTGGTCTTCGTATGCTTTTAGCGTGACCATGCTTCATCTATTCTTGATAGTGCTACTCTTCGGTGAGACTTGCTTCATCGAAAGACAGTTCAAATGTCTCCCCGTCACCCTGATGCCCAATGTTCGGCGTAACTTTTCTTGGTCTTTCCGATAGACTCTACAATGCATTTCAAAGTCGAGCTAACTTGATCTGGGTCTTCCTGATATCGCGAGCCTGTGTGTTTGACATTTACAAATCTTGTTGACCTTCTTGGTTTGAACACTCTACGCATTCATTGGCACGACTGTGACATTTTGGCACTAATAATGAAAGAGCTAAATATGGTGGATTGTTTCGGGCATGAAGAATTCTACAAATATCATGGAAGGAGTGGTGGCCAATTTGAGAATCCATCATCATGCTACAGGGATCCTTTATGAGTAGTGGAGCTGTGTTGAGTAATGCTTGGTGAGGGTAGAAGTAACAGATGAACTGAATAGAGAAGGGGGGAGGTGTGAGAGAGAATGGGATGTGTTGATAACTGAGAGGGGGGGTGGATCAGTTATCCTAAACTTGCTTCCAATTCAAACACTTAAATCCACTTTGTTATTCAATAGCATAGCAATTAATCATTCATGAAGGCATAAAGCATAAACACCAGAGCAGATACACATTAACACATGAGACACCAAGATTTTGACGTGGAAAACCCAGTTAAGAGAAAAACCACGGGGTGATTAACCCAAGGATTATTCTCTGTTAGAAGAATAAGAAAAAAGATGGCACATGCTAATTAGGGCTCACTGCCTGAGCACACTGCTCACACGAGGCACACTGCCTACAAGAGACACACTGTCTACAAAGTAACAAGTATCACAAACTTGAACTGGAGATTGACATCTTTACCATGCCTGGATCAGTTCCATTTAAGCCCAAAAACTCCTGCTCTGCCTTTTGCTCTTCTTCTTCGCTATGCCACACTCATCCGCACACTTTACACTTTGGAATGACTTCGCAATCCTTTATTCATACAAGGCATTGACTTAGGAACACTCATCTAAGTCGGCAAACACTTTTAGATCATCTGAAAGACATGTAGTACATCCGATCAGCCTGTCTCAGGAAGAACACCAACAACCGGTGGGCTTTACATCAAATCCAAACTCTAACTTCAATGCGGACCGCCAATAAGAATTGTACACGATCCAAGGATCACCAAAACCTTTCCTGAGTCACCAAGAACATCTGCACTTTATCAGCTTACTGGAATTCTTCTCTTCTTCATCCGAAACTTCAAGAACACAGTCTGTCATCACTGTCACAATGAAAAAGGTGCTTCCAGACCTCCAAACCATGAACAAATCTAGTTGTCACTTCACATGGACTTCTTCAACACTACCTCCAATCCGCAAAATGAGATAATGCAATTCCGGAGCTCACCGGAGCAATCTATGACACTCTATCATCACTGAGCATCTGCCGGAACCAGTTCTACTAGAGCAATCATAACTTCTTCAGATCATTATGCGGACCTCTGAAAACTTTACTGGATCATCTCAAGACTCATATCTGCAAACCCTTTAAACCGCATCCTCTGATCTTTATCTTATCTTGGACTTTTACCTTACTATCATCACTGTTCTTCACTGTTCCTGATTGAGACTAATTTCCTTAATATCCTCAGCACATAGCTCATCAATCCTTCTCATTAATGCAATATGAGTATGTTGACATCAATGACAACACCAGTTATCCTCATACTTGCAACAGGATGAGAATAGAAGAATAGGGAATTTGGGCCTCTATTGTCATGTTGATCTTTTGATCACTGAATGTAAAGACTTTTCAATGCTGTAATGTCCTCGGCATGATAATTTCAATAAAGAGTTTACGTTTTCCCATTGACTGTTGAGTTTTAGCTGCGAGATTAGATAGCCTGATAAGGCCCTCCACTCTCGACTTCGTCAAGTAGACTTGCCTCTAAACTATCTATAGATATGAAGAAAGTCACACCACCCAAGTTCGATGGAACCAAAAGTGGTGATGTTGCGGAAGCTTGGTTGACAGAGATGGAAAAGTATTTCAAGATTCAAAATTACTCCAAGATAACCAAGGTGGTATGGGGTGCCTTTCAATTGGCAGGAGAAGCATCCATGTGGTGGATGAATAAGAAGATGGAACTAGGGTTAAGTTCTTTAAGCTTAACCTAGGATCAATTTGTGGTCTTATTTCACCAAAGGTGGTTACCACAACTTTTCTTTGACCAAAAGTTAACAAATTTTTAGAATCTGAGACAAGGAGATATGTCAATAGTCGAATATTGGGAAAAGTCCACCCATCTCCTGAAGTATGTGCCTCAATATCAGAAAGATGAAAGGTTCAGGATCATGAAATTTATCATGGGTCTGAATGCCCAGATAGGAGGAGAAGTAGATGTGCACAACCCTTCTGCTATGGACCAAGTTTTGGAGAAGGTAATCAACTAAGAGCAAAAATTGAAATTGATTTATGGATACTGCGAAAATAATTGCAAGAGGTTTAACAAGACACCAACTTCTCAGCCTTTTAATAAAAAGAATGGAAAGCAGGATGTGGCTAAGAAAAGTGACAAGGGTTCCATAAATAATAGAAATGGACCCAAGAAAGAAAAGAAGAACAATTGCAATGTTTGAGGGAATGACAATAATTCAAGCAAACCTACTAAGAAGCGAGGAGCTCTTGGAGGATGTTTCACCTGTGGTGGTGATCACTATGCAAATCAATGCCCAACTAAGAACCAAGGAGTTCAACAGCGTGGTAATGCTTTACCTACCCAACAAGCAGCTTTTCAATAGAGGATCCATGTGGCTTTGGATAATCGCCAAGTGGAGTACCAGATTACTCCCATTGAGACAACATGTACTTTGTTCGGGGTTCCTATTTCTATTTTGATTGATATTGGAGCAACTAAAAGTTTTATTTCTCCAAGAGTATTAAGTAAATTTTCTAGAAGAGCTGGTTATATGGCTAAACCCTGGTCAGTTGAATATGTTAACCAAACAAAAGCTCAACTAGAGCAGTGTTTGTTTGAAGCCAAATTTAAAATTCCTAGTTTTTTGACTGAGGTGAATTTGTTTGTAGCCCCCTCTAGGTTCCTATGATGTTATCTTAGGAATAAATTGGCTATGGAGGCATAGAGCCAATATTGATTGTTTTGCAAAAATAATGGATTGTCTAGATGATGTAGGAAACAAAGTCTTTTTGCAAGACACTCAAAGAGAGGTTAAGGTCAGACCAATCTTTGCAATGCAACTAAAGAGGGCTGGAAGAAAAGGTTGTCAACTTTTTGCAGTTAAAATGGAGCAAGTTGAAGAGCATCCTAGTAATCTTAGTGCATCTTTGGAGAACTACCCTTATCTTAGATATTTTCAGGATGTCTTCCCAGATGAACTCCCTAGATTACCTCTGAAGAGAGCTTTTGATTTCTCAATTGATATAATACCAGGATCTAAACTGATTTCAAAGGCCCTATATTATATGGCTACTATGGTGTTAATGGAATTGAAAGCCTAGCTTCATGAGTTGTTGGCTAAAGAATTGATTAGACCCAGTGTTTCTCTTTGGGGAGCCCTAGTGATCTTTGTCAAAAAGAAGGATGGAACCTTGCATTTATGTATAGTTTATCGTATGCTTAACAAAGTAACGATAAATAATAAGTATCATTTACCACGTATTGATGATCTCTTTGATCAGATGTATGGTGCAACAGTGTTTTCTAAGATCAATATGTGATTTGGATATCACCAGCTGAGAATAAAAGATGAGGACATTCATAAGACAATTTTCAGAACTAGATATGGGCATTATGATTTCATGATTTTACCTTTTGGACTTACGAATTCTCTTCTTGCATTCATGAATTTGATGAACAATATTTTTTGAGATTGCTAGTATAAATTTGTTCCAGTGTTTCTAGATGACATTCTTATTTATTCTAAGAATGAGGAAGAGCACTTGCAACATCTTCAGATAGTTTTGCAGCAGTTGAGAGAACATAAATTGTTTGGGAAGCTTTCTAAGTTTACTTTCTTTCAGAAAGAGATACAATACTTAGGGCATATTATTTCAGCTAAAGGAATATTTGTAGACCTTGCAAAGATAAAAGCTATACTTGAGTGGCCTATGCCAAAGAATGTGCATAAAGTACGTAGCTTCATGAGGTTAGTAGGATATTACAAGAAGTTCATTTTGAACTTTTCTAAGATTGCAAACCCAATCACTTTGCTTCAGAGAAAAGGAAAGCATTTTGATGGACAGTTGAATGTCAGGAGGCATTTGACCAATTGAAAGAAAGATTGACAATTGCCCCAATATTGAAAGTTCCATATCCGGAAAGTCAATTTGTTTTCATAATTGACACCTCAAGAGAAGGTGTGGGAGGAGTACTTATGCAGAATGGGCAAGTGGTAGCCTATGAATCTAGGAAGCTGAGAGCATATGAGCAGAATTATGCTCCTCATGATTTAGAGTTAGCAACAGTTGTGCATGCTTTGCAAGTGTGGTGACACTACTTGTTAGGAAATCCTTTTGAGTTGAAGTCAGATCATCATAGTTGAAGTACATATTTACCCAACCTAATTTGAATGCTCGACAAAGAAGATGGTTGGAATTGATATCTGATTATGATTTTGAGATTAATTATATTAAAGGCAAAGAGAATCGAGTACCCGATGCCTTGAGTCGATGAAGACATATCACATCAATTGTCTCTATCCACTCCAATTTCAAGGATTTGGTATTGCAGAATTCTGCAGGTGATGAGTTTTATGTGCGAGTTAAGTAGGCTCTCTCTGTAAATCCTCAAGATTCGAGGTATGATGGGTTTTATTTTGAACCAGATGGACTTTTAAGATATAGAGGAAGGATGTATATTCTAGATTCAACAAAATTAAGAAACCTTGTGTGCAAGGAAGTACATTCCACACCATATTCAGGTCATCCAGGAGTAACTAAACTCTTAGCCGATGTGAAACCTCCTTATTTCTAGAAAGGAATGAAGAATGATGCGGCAAGATTTGTAGCTAGTTGCTTGGAATGTTAGAGAGTCAAGGCTGAGCATCAGCATCCAGCAGGACTTATGTATCCTCCAGAATCTTTCAACGCCTGCCCCTCTTCATACCTTGTCTATGTTGTGTTTACTGTTGTGACTGCTGCATTGTCGGGAACCTTTTACAATTAATAGCTTACGGTGCCAACCTATACATAGTTTTAGTGAGATTTGTTGTGGTTTGTTCTCAAGAGAGGGATATATCATCATTTACAATATGTGAAAGAAATTTGTTAATTTTTTAATTGTACGATTACCACCATTGTTGATATTTTGATTTAAGCTAAAAATTTATATAATAGAACTTTTCCTCTTGTTCTTGTGTTATGTGTTGATAGATTCTTATAACTCATTCGAGATTGTAGAAATTTGTGTCCATTACAAAAATATGATGTAAACAAAATTTATTCAAGAGATTTTAACAGTAAAGGAGCTGTGTTTGTTTTCATCACAGTTTAGATTATATTTTTTCATCTACAAATCTAGATTATATTTTGATAGTAAAAGAGCTTTGTCTTTGTTTTCATCTACCAGTTTAGATTATATTTTGATAGTAAAAGAGCTCTATGTTTATTTTCATCAACAGTTTATAAATTATATTTTCTTTTATTGCATTGTTACAATCTTAAGGATCAATTTTAATTCAATGGATATTAATATATAAATCAAAATTAAATATATAATTGAATTTAGATAAATAAATTTTTGTTTTCCATTTATTTTAGATAAAATAAGTCAATGATATAAGATTTGTGAAGTAAGAATTATAAAATTAAATTGAAGAGTTTAGATTTGAGGGGTTTCCATACTTTTTGTTGGTATTTGAGTTATCTTTGAGCAAAACTTTTAATTATTCCCTGTTTCAAATAAATATAGATTTTGCTCTGTAGATTATATGATAAAACTAAAATAATTATTCCATTCACTGATAGAAATAAGAAGGGGTTTTCAACAAATCTTCAAATCAATAATGTGAAAAATCAAATCTTTCAATAAATCAGTCAAGTCAATGAAAATCAATAATTTGAAAAATCAAATCTCCCAAGAAATCAATAATTTAAAAATTCAAATCTCCCAAGAAATCAATCACGATATGGAAATCAATAATTTGAAAAATCAAATCTTCTAACAAATCAAATCTTTGTGGTGAGGTCACTAGAAATCGATAATATGAAAAATCAAACCTTCAAATCAATAATGCCAAAAATCAAATCTTCCCCATTAGAAGAAATGAATAATGTGAAAAAATAAATCTTTCCACAAATCAAATCTTCACAGTATACAAATATCAAATCACAATCAGTACATATAAATTACTAATATCATTATTTTCCTATAGACTAAACACTTGCATCTCTTAAAGATATCAAGTTCTAAGATTATTATTGACTATTTAATTATCAAAAACTTTTTGATTTTTAACCATTAAACATTAAACTTTATCATATTAAAGTAGAGCACTTAAAACCAGTAGTTAGCTAGTTGACGCAAAACTAATATTTTCAAGTGGGCCCACGATGGGTCTGAAATTTACATGGTACGCCTGTAGAAATGAAGGAAATCCCGACATTAATGTAAACTTCATTCCCTAGCGTGTTGACTCCGCCTTTAATGTTTGATGGAGATGCGTTAAGACCCTCACCCCTCACATGTTTCACTAAATTCAATGACTTTAAAAACACAACTATTTAATCATTATCATTAATTAAGTTATAGTTGTTTAGTAAAAGCACATTTTATTTAGGTTAATTAAATAATTTAAGTAAATATATGAGCAATAATTAGGAATTTTGGGTGTATTAAATTATTATCAATGTAATGGATATGTCAATAGATATCTATAATGAGTGTATTATGTAAATAAATATGAAATTTGAAAGAAATGTAAGTTTATGTAAAATTTGGCAACAAAAACGATGGTATGAAGTGTACTTTAGAAGGCGTTGGAGCACATTGTCACTTGAAATGTCTAACAATATGAGGTAGTGATTGCATTAAATGACCCCCTCCCTCTTCTTAAGGGAGACATACACATTGTATTGCATGCGGGCATACACCTAGTAGTTGAATGCTAGGAAGATGTGTGGCTATGCCAAGCGATGGACCCATAATACTAAAGTTCAAACATGAGACACTTTTTTAATATAGAGACATGAACCACAACTATACAAATAAGGTAGCGTATAACCTCATCCTAGATTAGAACGCATGAGGAAACAATTAAAGGTATTGTTTGAATAACCATAATAATATCTAATGCCCTTTGAATCTTTCCACATGTTTTTCATATGGTGTAGCAAGCTTGTCTGCCTCTACTTGCACAACAATTTGTTCTTCAATGTGTCAGCCATGTGTCATGTCTCTATCTACCTATGACCTAGCCTGAACTCAAAATCATTGTAAATCCTACTTTGTTTGCTCTGTTGCATCCAAATTTAAATCATGTCTTACATACCTAGACCCAAGGCATCCACTAAAATACAGTTCACTAGAGCCTTCACATCCATTAAGCATGTTTCAACTTTGAACTCGAGCTGCGTGTTGAAATCCAATCGAGTGGTGCTTTCACATCTACCAACGTAAATGTAGCTTGGGCCTAAAGTTTTTAGAAATTATCTACATCACTCAAACTCTCATGTTCAAAATTTAATCTCAAGTCATGTTCTTGGACCCAAGAATGCAAATATGTCACAAGTAATTTAATTCTCATGTATGTAAGCTAAGAAACTTGTCACAACCTATGTTTTTATGGACTCATTTACTTATGTTATTTTAACTAAATTACTAGGTAGATACATTTTCATATATTGCTAATTATGTTATCAAACTATGGTTCGAAGGTAGTTGTGGTAAGATAATTTTGTTTTACTTATGATATGAAGAAATAGATGTTATTTCTAATTATGAAAATGGATTATCTTCATGATTAATTATTTATTGAAATATTTATTTAATGTTATGAATATCCTGGTTAATGGACTAACTACTTGGATGGTGAAATGAGGTGAATGCAGGAAACTAATTTCCCCCTCCCAGACAAGGAGGGAGAGCATCACTAGAAAGAGGGAATTAGATCAGGAGAAGGAACGAGACATCATGATATCAAGAGCTTAAACGCACGCACACGTAGCTTTGTGTCTATTTGCATATGGTAATGGATAGCTTTCTTGTGTTGATAATTTGAAGGTACCTTGCATCATAACACTATCATCAGTTTGTCGATGTGGTCATTCTTGCTTTATTTGGTTGGCTTGATGTTTTAGTAGTGACTCTTGTCTCTTATTTACTTTGTCGATGTTGTTGAATTTATACTTCATTATGTGAAGATGAAATATTATTGTTTATCTTTATTTGACATATATCATATTATTGTGTTACTTGAGGACTGCATTGAGAGGGTGACATAATCCTCTATGTAGTATTATATTATTTGGATTGACAGAGGGTATAAATAAATACTCATATAAGAGTAATATGTATCTATATATATATAGACATATAGATATATGTAAATATATACTTATATACATATCATTATAGTCATGCATTCGCATATGGATGGAATTATAAACTGTTGTTTATTTAAACGATTTGAATTCAAATGTTTGAGCTTGAGAAGGCTCCACGAAGTGGAGTTAATGAGTAGTTGGTATGCATTAAATGCATTTGATCATGGAGTGCTACGAATTTGAAGTGGAGATAAAACTCCATCAAAGATCTTTACGAGGAACCACTTCAGTTCGTGGGGGACATCATGGACGAAGTGGAGGAATTAAACAAGGGAGAATCTTGTGTATTGTTGAGTAATTTAGGAGTCTTTTTGGAAACGAGAAGGAAAAGAAGAGGGATGGAAAAGTAAGAGAGAAGGAACAGGGAAAGGGAGAAGGGACAGCAACAGTGGAGAAGGAAATACTCTGCAACTTGAGAGACAAATTGTTCTCTGTGCATTGGTATGTTAAACGTCATTGGTATGTTAAACGTCAGTTTATTATTGCATTATTTGAAAGTGTACATTCCTTCCTTCCTTCATTCATCCTCTGAAGTTTACATTATCTCAAATGATTAGGAATGAGGTTATTTGGTTAAGTGATATTTGTGAATTCTTTTATAAAGAAGTTTGTTCTTCAGTTCATCAGAAAAAATTATAAGGGTTTTTGTATAAACCAGTTGTCTTCGAACTTAAGAGTTCGGCCTTGTATTTTGATTGCAATGATAATTATGTGAAATTTGATAGGTTAGAATTGATATATGCTGAAACTAAGTCAGCTAAACTGAAACAGTAGAATGTAATTTTTGACCATTCCATTTGGGAATTATTACCCAGAGCCGATCATATACAGGTCTGTCTAGATTAGACCTGGTTAACATTTTGAAAACATTGATTTGTTTTGACCTCAGAATAGGTTACTCATATATAAACTTCTATTTGTTCTACCCAAGATTAGTCTGCATTTGATATAAGATAGGGTTTGAAAACCCATCGACCCTAAGAAGTATGTGATATCTTTTGAACAGAGCATAATCAATACTGGCTTATAGGTATGCCTGTGATCTTTTACTATGTTAACAATTCATATTTGTCTATCGTAGAGACTATGAAATATTTGTAAAAAGAATAAACTCAGTAGATTATTGTTATTTCCGAATTGTGTGTTTGAATATTATATGACCATGCACAATAGGAAGAAACGATGGTTAGTAACTTATAAGATATAATCTTATGGACTTTTTGAGCTCATATTGGAAGCATAAAGAATATTTTGTTAGACTTGGGAATATCTATTCATAGATAATAGTTTGTAAGGATTCAAACTTTTTGTATCATAGCATAAAGAAGAAGAACTATATTTTAGTTCTATTGAATCAAGGGATGCAGCCTTCATACTATTAGGTGTGAGTGAATCGGGTATGATTTAGAAATCCTATAATGGATTATTCAAAATCAAGTGAGACCATTACATTTGTTAAATAAACAGGAGTTTACCTTATATTATTTCTTATGTTAAGTTATTTTTGTATATAATGCAGAATATCATATTTATACATATATGTAGATTACATATATAAATATGAATCTACAACTCTTGAAAAATATTTATATTTAATTCAATCCCTGATATGTTTGAAACTGAGAAAAGGGGGAATATAAGAGGATTACTTAAGTGTCTATTCTTTAAGTATTTGTTTTAGGATTATTTGATAAAATACTATAGAACTCATGAGATGCAAGGATATATTTGTATACTATTGATAATGCTTGCACATTCATAGACAGAATATAACTTGTTTGCAATTTGATTAAAACTCAAAAAAACTATTATTGAGACTACAAGGAGTTATTATTCTGTGAATAAATCTTATATATATTTCTTACTTGAACAAGTGTTATAACTTAGGAAGTAATTTATTTTGATCATACTTTTGTGAACTTGAGTTCAATATAGTTAGACAAGAATGTCAAATTGACACGAAATTGAGACTACAAGGAATGCACAACAATATTACTAATATATGATTGTTTAGTCAGTATTCTATTGTATACTTGACTAGGTGGGCTTGTAGTTGGTGTAAACTCTCTAAATCATCTAGCCATGTCTAGGATAGAGTAACTACTTTTGAAGATGGTATGTGGATATTATACTATCATATATGCTTGTATATATGAAATAATGACTTTTAAACTAACAAGTTTGAGATAGAGGTGTGTGAACATACAACTCACGATTCCTTTTTGGATATTATACTATTATATATGCTTGCATATGAAATAATGACTTATGTTAACAAATTTGAGATGGAGGTGTGTTAACATATGACTCACGATTCCTTTTTGAATTGTGTTTGATATATTATGAAACTTTGGCCAAAGTAATGCAAAATCACTGCTTGCATTGTCAGATCACAATGTCTACATGATTGCTTAATAGTTAGATATGTCATACTTAGCTAGATGGTATCTAGAGTTGTATGATAGATTATTTGTAAATGGACACAACAGTTGTTCTCAGATGGCATGATGAATCTTATTGTTTCTCGTAATCTATTACCCGAGTCATGAAGGCTAGGTCCACTTCTAGATGGAAGGTGTGTGGGAGACCGTTGGTCTATGGTTGGAGGAAAAGCACTTGAATGATGCTCTCCCTCTTGTAGTTGAAGAATGCAAAAGACTTGGTTAATCAAAGACATCATTTATATTCCACTTGATATATGTATTACTGTAAATATGTGCATTTATTATTATAGCATCAAGATATGGATGCAATCATGTAATATTTGATTTATGAATGTTGGTATATTCATTCATTGTAAATGATTTATGAAATGGAACAATTCTTTATGGTTTTCATTAATGTGTTTATGATTTAATTATACATTATTTCAAAAAAAACAGTATGGTTTTGCCTTGGAAAATTGTTATAAGTTTAGACAATGGATAAGTTTTCATTACACATGGTATCAAAGCATGGTTTGAACACTCAGGCCTATGAGCATACTTTGCAAGAAGTTGTCAATGTAGATATCATTATGTTTAGCAACCTAACCTTGTGATGTTGTTCTTTGAACACAGAAATGGGAAGGTTGAAATCGAAGAAAAAAGAGTAGAAAGAACAAGAAAACTAAATGATCCCAAACTCAAAACAAAACTAAAACAACTTTGAGTTATGAAGGAGAGGCTTGGCTCTCTGACTCTGAAATACTAGCTACCTCTCTTGAACAAATCAAGCTAGAGAGAGAGAAACATATGAAACATCCAACTAATACTGAGATAATTACATTTGAGATTAAGCCAAGTAAACCTTTAGCGAATCTGATGACATGCCCTTTGGGTGTGGATGTGATGCAGAGGAAGGTAGAAAGGTTGTATTTCACTCAAATGAACTTAACTTCCTTCCACAAGGCTTACAAAGGTGTTTGTGATAATAAAGCCTACACAAGGCTAATACAGAGATTTTATCCAGCCTAGGACCACTATCAAGTGTCCTCCTCACAGGCTGTCCAACTCTCACCTTGGAGAGTTACTACTCAATCCCACCTTTCTACACAATCCACCTTGGTTTGACTCACAACATCCTACCCACACCTCTACCAATATGGACAACAACATAAATCAACATTCACTGGCTTATGACATGCATGGAACTGATCAAAAAACTCTCATTCCACTTCTTGAAAGGCAGTGGACAGCAAACCTCTCTGTGATTGTCTTTTTGTCTATGCCAAGAAAATCTACTCCTTGTAGTCACTGTGAACAACTAACTACATTAACTCTTCTACCAACAAGATCTTCCATCATCTACCAAGGACAGGAAGTCAGTAACATATTACCTATTGTTATACTTATTCAGACAATGATAGTGACTGTTTTATGACAGCAATTCAAGACTGTGGGGACCTTGTAATATAAGGAATATACCAATCTATCCTAACCTTCTAGATTCCAAAAGACATTTATCTTTAAAGGCACAATAAACATTCAATGTGTTCCAACCACCAGTTACTCACCAACATCAGTTGTACTATGGTTTGTAGGACAGAGGACAAGAAGTATAGTTTGCTGTCCTATGACAGTGTTATAGTGACAGCCTCTTTTTTGCAGTCTTTGTGAAAATTCAACCCCCCTCTCCAACAAGGATCAATACCACAAACACTCACAAGGATAGAGTTCACTTGAAATATCTGACCCAACACCCCACCAAAATAATTTCTCTGACAGAAAAGTACGGCTGTTGACAGCCTTCAAGAAAACAGTAATAAAAAAAAAAGAAAATCATCTTGCAAGCAAAGAGAGGTTTTACACCATGCAAATCCTTCAAAATCCTCAAATGACATTCATTGCTTGATGCATGAACCAAACACCAATATTAATATGTTTGCCATTCATTAATCCTTCAGGCCGTACTGTACCCACGTGCATAGCGGCAAGCTATTTTTTTTCTGTCAACCATTGTAGTTTGCCTTCTAAAGGATAGTCTAACTTGGAATTAAAAGAAAGAGATGTATCAAGATCCCTTTTATGAATGGTAAGCTCTTATGCAGGTCTGTATCCCTTCTAAATCACAAAAAACAACTCCATTTTATCAACCCCATGACTGTTTCCTTTAGCTTTTGCTGTCCAATGCCTCTTCTTCACTAACTAGTCACTGTTTTGACTAGTTATGATCATGCCAAACATCTGGAGAAGGAGTATTCCACCTGCACAACATGGAAAAGAGCAAAATCTGATCTAATCTTCCCCATCCTACTGAAAATGATTGAACTCTCAGAGGATAGAGGAAGAATCCACCATTTTTGTGCACAAACCCTAGTTAAGAGGGTTTCAAAACAAATTCTACAAATTAAATTGTTTCTACCTTCTACAGGAGTGTCAAGAACTCCAAATGGATGCAAATGAAAGCTACTTTGCAGTATTAACAGATTTTAAACATTTCAACTCACAAGGAATCCGTACAAAGCCATACAAGATGCTGTTTCTAATAAAAAATGTAGAAAACTATTTTTTCTCCTTAAAAAACTCCTCCTTTTCATATATTTTTGGCATGTTAAAACAAAACTCAATTTACAGGGAGTTGTCCAGACCTTTCCTCTTCCAAACAGTCCGTACAACTGCCCAGGAAAGGCAGTGGAACAGTGGAAAAGGCAGTTTTAATAAAAACAATAAGTTTCTAAAAGAGAAAAATCCTATAAAATAGGTCTTTTAAATCTTCTAGTGGACTAGTCAAATAAAGTGGACTAAGTCCTTTTTACAACACATCAAAATGGCTTCTAAGCCCTTAGATAAAACCAAAATTAACAAGGTCATCAAATATTATATTTGGAAAAAGAAATATAAATTGAAGCTCCTGCACCAGGATGAAATGTGCCATTTTTAAACAAAGAGGTGATAGGGGAGTACCTGAGTGCTCATCCCACCTCTAAGTTTGTATTGTTAGATTATGATGGAGAAGAAGAACTCAAGGAGGTTCCTCTGTAGATGATAGTGATTTCTAATCCTTGAAATATTATTAGAGGTTATTTAAATAAGGATGTATAAATCCATTATTATGAATAAAATCATTTTTGTCCTTGATAATTAAGTGTGTTGATCTCTTGAGTGGAATTTTTGAATTTCTAGTTTTGGTGTATGTTTCAAATGATGCATTATTATATAATTTAGATTTCTGCATTCAAACACGTAAAAAACCTAGAACTAATGAGCCATAATGGCTCACTAGGTGCAAATATGGTTCGAACAAGAACAAACCCTAGAGGCAGTCAAGATGGTTCTGGTCTAGCTAGGGAGGATCCTGTAGCTAAGTTGGATAAAATCCTTGCTCTTTTAAATAAAACCATGGAAAGGTTAGGAGCCTTAGAGAAAGAAGTAAGAGGGGTAGATAACCCAAAGGTTAGTGAGGAACAAGATCAAGAGAATAGTGTCCATGAAGGGCATGATGAATCTAAGGAAAACCCTAAAAATCAAGATGAACCTATAAGACAAGCGGATGTAAGGACACAGTTGACCAATGAGTTGGCTAAAGATATGAAGAAAATTACTCCACTAAAGTTTGATGCAACAATATTAGGTGATGGAGCAAAAGCATGGCTCATTGATATGGAGAAGTATTTCAAAATCTGAAATTATTCAGAAAAAAGTAAAGCAATTTGGGGAACCTACTAATTGGCTGGAGAAGCATCCACTTGGTGGATGAACAAGAAAATAGAGTTAGGATTGAGTTCCCTAAGCTTGACGTGGAATTAATTTGTGGTAATCTTTAGACAAAGGTGGCTACCTAAGTTATATTTTGATCAGAAATTAACTGATTTTTAGAATTTGTGTCAAGGTGATATGACATTAATTGAATATTAGGAGAAGTTTACTAGGCTTTTGAAGTATGTACCTCAATATCAATGTGATGAATGTTTTCAAATAAGGAAATTCATCATAGGTCTAAATGCACAGATAGGTGGAGAAGTGGATGTTCATGGTTTGACAACCATGGATCAAGTGTTCGAGAAAGTAATTAAGCATGAATGGAAAGTTTTAAGTTCATTTCGACTTATCAAGATAAGTCTCGAAATAAGTTTGGTTGATCCAATTCTTTACCATTATTCAAGAAAAAGAACTGGAATCAAGATTCTAAACCAAAATCCAATAGGAAAGGATCTGAGAATAATAAGAATGTATCTCAAAATGGAAAGAGAAACAATGAATTCAAGAAGAAGAATGACACTAAAAATGATCATGCAAATGAGAAAAAGGGACCTCTAAAGGATGTTTCAATTGTGGAGGTGATCATTATGCAAATCAATGTTCGAATAAAGGTCAAGGAAACCAATTCTGGAGCTATTCTTTGCCTTCTCAATAGACTTCTTTTCAGCAAAGAATTCATACAGTTGTGGACAATCTTCAAGTAGAGTATCAGATTACACCTATTGAAACTATAGGTATTTTTTTGGAATACCAATTTCTATTCTAATTGATGCAGACTTGCTACTTAATTTTTTGGAACACCTAGGTTGTTAAATAGAATTCCTAGACGAGCTAGTTATATGGAAAATTCCTAGTCATTTGAATATGCAAACTAGTCAAGAGATTAGGTAGAGCAATGCATGTTTGAGGCTGAAATAAGATTACCCTCATTCTCAAGAGAAGTTAACCTATATGTAGACCCTTTAGGATCCTATGATGTTAAACTAGGAATGAATTGGTTGTGGTTCTAGAGAGCTAAGGTAGATTGTTTTGATAAAATAGTCGAATGTTTGGATGACTTAGGAAATCCAATTTTTATTCAAGGTATCAAACGTGA
The DNA here is from genome assembly GCA_027924645.1 of Cunninghamia lanceolata. Lineage (NCBI taxonomy): Eukaryota > Viridiplantae > Streptophyta > Pinopsida > Cupressales > Cupressaceae > Cunninghamia > Cunninghamia lanceolata. The sequence goes on from BSBN01000128.1 coordinate 472,944, forward strand.
AATCAAAATTAGACAAGTGTTAGCAATGCAACTCAAAAGAGCTAAAAGGAAAGGATGTCAATTATTTGCTATTAATATGGACCAAGTTGAAGAATCTAAAGCGACATTAAAATATGACTACCCTTTTCTCTATGATTTTTAGGATGTATTTCCTGATGAATTGTCAAGTTTACCACTTAAGAGAGCCTTTGATTTTTCAATAGATATTATATTAATCTTTGAATCTATATCTAAGGCACCCTATTGCATGACAACCATAGAGTTGGTTGAATTAAAATCTCAGTTACAAGAATTGTTAGCAAAAATGTTAATTCGACCCAGCATATCACCTTAGGGTGCACCAGTGATTTTAGTCAAGAAAAAGGATGGAACCTTGTGCTTGTGCATAGATTATCGTATGCTTAACAAAGAAATGATAAAGAATAACTATCCTTTACCTCATATTGATGATCCTTTCGATCAGATGCATGGAGCAAGATGCTTTGAAAAAATTGACTTAAGGGCTTGATAACATCAACTAAGGATTAAGGACGAATACATTCATAAAACAACTTTTAGAACAAGATATGGGCATTATGAATTCACAGTCTTACCTTTTGGTTTGACTAATACACATGCTGCATTTATGAATCTGATGAATAGTATTTTCAGGGATTATTACAAAAAGTTTTTCCTTGTCTTCTTAGATAATATTTTAATATACTCTAAGAATGAGGAGGAGCATGCTCATCATTTGAGAATTGTTTGCAATGCTTGAGAGAGCATAAGTTGTATGGAAAATTGTTAGTGTACTTTTTTCCAAAAAGATGTACAATATTTAAGACATATCATCTCTGCTGAGGGGATTGCAATAGATACCTTGAAGATTAAAGCCATTATGGAGTGGCCAACACCCAAAAATGTGCATGAAGTGCGTAGCTTTATGGAATTAGCAGGATATTATATAGAAAGTTTGTTTTGAACTTTTCCAAAATTGCAAACCCTATTACTACACTCCAAAGGAAAGGAAAATGATTTGAGTGGATGGAAAAGTGTGAGGAAGCTTTCTAGATCCTTAAATAAAAATTTACTTTTGCCCCAATTCTCAGAGTTCTAGATCCAGAAGGTATTTTGTAGTCGTAACAGATGCATTAGAAGAAGGATTGGGTGGTGTGTGTTAGAAATGAAAACACAACTACTCAATGGAAATCTGATTCAAATATAAATTTCTGCAATCTTTAACTGTGTATTATCAATGGAGATTTTAACATGCAATTGAAACTATGCAACACAGAAACATCAAAACAAAAAATTGAACACACAACATAGTGTTTACATGAAGAAAACCCTTGTGGGTAAAAAACTCCACCAAGAAAGAGGCACAAGTTTGTAGAATCTGAAAAAATTGTACAATACAACTCAACAACTCTCTCCACCAGTCTTCAACTTGACAGCATTTCGACAGCACCTAAGTACCTAAAATCTGTATTGCAACAACAAATAGAATGTCAAATATTTATAGAAGTGTTTTCCCTCCATTCTAGGCATCCACTTTCTCTCTCCAAGATTCCCCCACATGCAAGCATTAAATGTCATCATACATGCAACCACCAAGTGGCAAAAACTTACCCATGCAAGGTTAGGCATCCAAAACCAAGAATAGCATGTATTAGCATCTTATGATGCATCATAACCGTCATAGATACCACCAACAATAAATCTTCCCAATACAGCTCCCTGGGGCTAAAGATAGTAACTTACAACTAATAATGAGTGGCATATGCATCATAGAAGCATGGAATGTTATGACAACTTGCATCTGCCATAAATCCACTTACACCACATTATGACAAGTTGTCATACATGCCAAAAATAGTAGATTCCTCAAGGGAAATGCCTACCCTCATTCATCTCTGAGTTTTACATTTTTCAACAGTAAATATCACTCTGTAACTACCGTCGGTAACTTTGGAATTACCACTGCCAATGAAACTACCTCATTCCCTTATGGGTAATTACAAAATTAGAAATAATAAATGGAATAAAATACAATAGTGGAATTTACAAGGTTAATGGCACCTTATTCCAATAGTGTGCTCATGCAATATGGGAAAGTTGTAGCATATGAATCCAAAAAATTATGGTCATATGAGTTGAATTATGCTCCACATGAGCTGGAATTAGTCGCAATTGTGCATGCCCTACAAGTGTGGAGACATTGCCTGATGGGTAAACACTTTGAACTTAAGTCAGATAATTAAGGGCTTAAGTACATATTCACTCAGCTAAACCTCAATGCGCATCAAATAAGATGGTTGGAACTATTGTCAGATTATGACTTTGATATAAGTTTCATAAAAGGGAAAGAAAATCAGGTAGTCAATGCTCTCAGTCGTAGAAGGAAAATTGCAGCTATGGCCACAATCCATTCAACTTTTTGAGAGAAACTGTTGAGAAATTCTTCAAAAGATGAATTTTATGAACAAGTCCAAGGTGCACTATTAGAGAATCCTTAGGATGCCAGATTTGAAGGGTATCAATTTGAGTCAGAAGGATTAATGAGATACAAAGATAAAATTTATGTTCCAAATCAAGGTGATTTAAGGAATCTTGTGTTGAAAGAAGCACATTGTGCTCCTTACTCAGGACATCCCAAAGTAGCAAAATTGTTAGCAGATTTGAAGCCACTTTAATTCTGGAAAGGTATGAAGCAAGATGCTACAAGTTTTGTAGCCAGATGCTTAGAGTGTCAGTGAGTTAAGGCTATACCCTCATCCAACAGGGTTGTTATACCCTCATGACATAGTCGAATGGAAATGGTAGATCATTAGCATGGACTTTGTCCAAGGCTTACCTATGTCTAGAAACCGCCATGATACAATCCTTGTAGTAGTGGATAAGCTTATGAAAGTAGCTCATTTCATCCTAGGAAATCTTACACAAGAAATTTTTAGACTTCATGGAGTTCTTGAGAAAATTATCTCAGATAGGTATGTGCGGATGACTTTAAGGTTCTGGAAAACCTTGTTTTTAGCACTAGGAACTCAATTGAACATTAGTTCAGCCTACCATCCATAAACAAATGGCTAGACTAAAAGAGTAAACTAGGTATTGGAAGATCTGTTGAGGATATATTGAATGGATCAGCAGTACAAGTGGGAGGAGTACCTTCCATTAGTAGAATATTTTTATAATAATTCTTAACATTCTTCTATTAAAATGGCTCCTTTTGAAGCATTATATGGCAAGAAGTTCTGAACTCCTATAAGTTGGGACAAACTTGAAGATAGGATTACTCTTGGGCTAGAAATGCTAATGGAAATGGAGGAGCAACGTAAACTAATCAGGAAAACATTAGCAAAAGCAAATGATAGACAGAAGAGTTATATTGATGCCAAGTGTACTCCACGACAATTTTATGTGGGTGATAAAGTGCTTTTAAGAGTTAAACCTCAGAAGAGTTTAATTTTGGAAAATAAGCTAAATTAGCACCTAGATATGTGGGTCCATTCGAGGTTCTAGAAGTAATCAACCCAGTTGCTTATGTAAACTTGCTCTACCACCTTCTCTTACTCATATACATAATTCCATTCATTTGTCTTATTTGAAAAAGTATATGTCTGGATTTAATCATATTCTTGATTGGAATGCTTTTTAGGTTCTGGATCTAGGAGTTGTTACGATTGAGCCTCTCAGAGTGCTCGAGATTCACAAGATCAGTGCAAGGTCCAGTGGGACCAATATTCTGAGGACAATGCCACTTGGGACTTGACTATGAAGAGTTCCATAAAAAATTTCTTCATTTATTTAATTAGTTATTTTTTGAAACAAATTGTTGTTCTTGTTTGAACTAAATCATCGAGGACAATGATCTTTTAAGGGGTAGGATATGTCACACCTCATTTTCATGGACTCATTTACTTATGTTATTTTAACTAAATTACTATGTAGATACATTTTCATACATTGCTAATTATGTTACCAAACTATGGTTTGAAGGTAGTTATGGTAAGATAATTTTGTTTTACTTATGATATGAAGAAATAGATGTTATTTATAATTATTAAAATGGATTATCTTCATGATTAATTGTTTATTGAAATATTAATTTCATGTTATGAATATCTTGGTTAATGGACTAACTACTTGGATGGCGAAATGAGGTGAATGCAGGAAACTAATTCCCCCCTCCCAAACGAGGAGGGAGAGCATCACTGGAGAGGGAATTAGATAAAGAGAAAGAACGAGACATCCTGATTTTGAGAGCTTAAACACACACACACATAGCTTTGTGTCTATTTGCATATGATAATGGATACCTTTCTTGTGTTGATAATATGAAGGTACCTTGTGTCGTAACATCGTCATTAGTTTGTCGATGTGGTCATGCTTGCTTTATTAGGTTGGCTTGATGTTTTTAGTAATGACTCTCGTCTCTTATTCACTTTGTCAACATTTCCAAATTTATATTTCATTACGCAAAGATGAAATATTAGTGTTTATTTTTATTTGACATATATCGTATTATTGTGTTACTTAAGGACTGCATTGAGAGGGTGACATAATCCTATATGTAGTATTCTATTATTTGGATTGATAGAGGGTATAAATAAATACTCATATAAGAGTAATATGTATCTAGTTATATACATATATATTTATATTTATATATATACACACACATACAAATATATGTAAATATATACTTATATACATATCATTATAGTTATGCATTCGTATACGTATGCAATTATAAACTATTGTTTATTTAAAAGATTTGAATTCAAATGTTTGAGCTCAAGAAGGCTCCATGAAGTGGAGTTAATGAGTAGTTGGTATGCATTTTAATGGTTCCTTTTCTTGGACTAATCATAGGATTGGATTTGATTTCATTGTTGAACACCTAGATAGATTCTTGATTAGAGATTATTGGCCCTCTTTGTAATTCTACATTTCCTTTGAATTAATTATATACTTGCAACGGATTTTATTATACTTAATATTAGAGTTAAGATAATATAGAATATTAAATAATGTGTAAACAACAAAAGTAAATTACAACATTGATATTAATTTAATAAGATCTCTAATCTAAATCATTAACAAGATAAATTCGATAACATAATCACATAATCACATTTATAATATTCACAATATCTTTATTAACTATAAGTTTAATACTTATCTGAATCATTGAGCACTTGGATCAATCACTCTCACCCTAGGAAGATTTCAATGGCCTTGGCCCTCAATATGGCATACTCTAGGAGGAAGTAGTTCCTTTTGGAACATAGCATGCTATTACGCTCTCATACAAAAGTTGATTCTAGAAGAACAATGCTCAACACAGTGTTGGTTCTAAAAGAACAATGCTTGAAACACTAGTGTTGGTTCTAAAAGAACAATGCTCAACACAGTACTCTTACACAAGTGTTGGTTCCTAAATGAACAATGCTTAATACAAGTACTCTTACACAAATGTTGGTTCTTAAAAGGACAATGCTCAACACAAGTGCAAACCAAGCCATGACTAGGACCATCCTAGGTTGTATGTTGTACCCCAAGTTAGGACACACTCTGTGTGCCCCTTCTCCTAATGCCCATAGCCCTCCAAACCACTTCCATATTGCTTGAGTGTTCTCCATGACCTTTCCAAGTCTCACACAAATGCCTTATATAATCTTTTAAGGGGTGGTTTATAAACCATCAAAGCCTTTCACAAAGGTTGTCATTAACAATTAGTTAATAAACTTAATAATTCCTCCCTTTTAAAAGGGGTTTCATAATTATTCTTTATTTATCTCTATTTTAACCAAAGGATCATAATATTCTTTATTTTCCATCTCCCTTTTAATTATAAAGGGTAAATAAATTTTATCCTCTTATAATTTCAAAGGCTTATTCATAAAATAGTTTTCTTTTCCATTTTGGGAGAAAAAGTCCCATAACAATTCTCCCCCTATAAACCAGCCACTATCCTCAATAGCTCAAGTTGAATCTACAACATATTTCAGCAAAAATAATTAGTCAAGTAAGTGTGAATGTAACATTATCGATATCACAATGAATCTACTTTATTTATAATCATATTTCTCAAATTTTTAGATCTTTTTGAAATAACTCTTCTACTTTAGCTGAAACCATAATTAAATCTCATAGAAATACTTTGTTAATCAATAATATGATTAGAACTATAAGCACATTGTCACCTGAAATAGATCATAAATTTATATTTGAGAAGATAATACAAGTGTATACAATAAATCTTCTATCAAATAATCTTTTAAATTTGGTCATTAATGTGTGACATTATCTTTAATACAAAATTTTCAATCTTTTAGGTGTTACTTTAGTATAGAAAAGTATTATCATGTAATCACATAGTACTTACCTAGTGAATGACATGCATATCCCATACTATGTAGTCACTCATCACTGAGTACCATATACTCAAAATACATTCAAAGATGATAGTCATGCATTCCAGACTACATGAATATCCTCTTTTCATATACCAAATACAATTGAATAGCAACAAAAATATCAAAACATGTACAAGGTTATTGGGTTGATCAAGTCCAATAATGAATTACAATAATTGATCATCTTTTCCATCATGATTGATCTCGCAACCATCTAATTATGACTTCCTAAAATAATTAAAGACACAATTCAAATTATGTTAATTGACTAAATCCGAACCCAAATTCCCAAACAATGTTTAAAAACTCAATATTTCAAAAGATGGTTTACCAATATTTCTATGCCCTTGGAGTCTTTAAATTATGGTAGCTATGATCATGAATTTTTTTTCATCTTGTGCCTTTCCTTGGGGTTATATTTTAATCTTATATAGTAAGCTAATAGGAATTTCGATTAAATATTCATGTGCCTAGGATGTGTAAGATGATTAGATTTTTACTCACAACAATGAGCTCAAGAATTTTATTCTCGATATGAATTTTAATAACCTTTATGTGTTTCTATAAGTTTGACAACATAAGAAAATTTACGAAAATTTTCTATAAAATTTAAACATTACATAAACTAGCTCTTTTCCAAATAACTTCTTGAGGAATTTGCATATCATAAAAGGGTTTAATTTAATCTAAGAATTGGCTCTCCCCTGTAAATTCCAACATATCCTCATAACATATGCTAAGACAATAATCTTGGTTTCATATCTTGTACAAGAATTGTTTCATTTCACCTAAACAACACCATATTTCCAAAGTTTAAGATGCGAAAAAGATCCTAGGGCATGTGGGTTATTGTTGAGTTGTTGCTCATATTGACCAACTAGAACTCGAACCTAGGACCTTCCATTTGCTACTGGAGAACTCTACCTTCTGAGCTACTGGCCCCTTGTGGCCAGTCCATCGTTGGTCCAGGTGTGGCTTACTTCCAACACCCCCCTTAAGCCATACTACAGGTGCTTGGGGCTCCTAGCCTAGGACTTGTGGGTTATGGGACCACAAAACAATTCTAGGTGTCAAGTTTTTATTTTTTTAGCTATCGACAAGTATAGTAGCACCACTTCTAAAATAGACATAAAACTAAATGAAAATTGGAATGGATTTACAACTTTGATTATTAGAAAGACTAACTTATTAACTCTATATTTCTAAGACAACTTCCTTTATATAAGAGAGTATTAGCCAAAATATATTTAAAAAGACTTGAACTTAATACCACTAAAGTTGTCATCTCTTAATTGAGATCTCAAATAATAATATGCTTAAAACTAACCCATAATAGTTTCAAAATGGTTTACAATGTTCTTAGTATAACTCAAATAAAGGTAAGTTATCTCTTTTTTTAAACAACAATCATGTTTCAACACACTATTTTCAACAAACCACTAAGTCAAGACCAAAATTAGATGTATACAATTTGGATACTAATGTCACATCTCATCATCTATAGTTTCCAAAGTCTGAAAAAATCTTCCACATTATTAAGATATGAGATATGTAATATGCATGGCTATTACATCAGTGGTAACACAACAATTTAAAGTCAAGTGGATTTAGACAATCATGGGTTCAAATAGTCATAATATATACTTAGCCCAATAATTGGATACATGTATAAGTTTTAAACTTATTTTATACCAATGCAAAATCATATTATGAATTGGGAATGAATATTAGGATTATAACATTAGACTATTTATAGTTTACTAATTTTCCTATGATTAGAAGTCATTCCCACAGCTACTTGGATAAGGATGGACCCCTTTCGAACTATAATTTTAATTAAGTCAATAGACCTGTGACTCAAACCATAGAAGAGCCATAAGTAACACCTAATATGGCACCATCGTGAAGGGTTATAATATCTATATATTTCAAGTGAGGTTAACATTATGAGTATGGATACAAATTTGTTGCAAATAGGAGAGATATTTTTCTTGATAAATGTTAACTTTTAAGTTGTATTTTAAATGGAACAAGCTAAACACAACTCTCTAAATGAATTCTTATGCTTTAAACCTTAATTTCTATTATACAAAAGTGATTAAGAAGGCATCTTCCTTATAATTTAGAGCGGTGATGAGGCATCCTCAATGATAGTGAAAATATTTATGGTGATAGAGAGTCTGCATTTATTATGAGGACCCAATTTGAGAGTTTTGAATTGTATGAGATGAGCTAGTAGAATGGATGCTTTGTATAATAGACTAGTTTCTACAGTTAACTCCCATGTGAGGAGTATTTCTACACTAAAATAATTATACCAGAATTTGTAAATTTGATAGATACTTTGTTGGTGTTATTATTGAAAACTTAATTATTTTATGTAATAGAATATCCCTTCGACTTTGTTTACACTTATCCTAATTAACATAATGTTACATATACTTATATCAATTTATCAAGACATCATTTTTTTAACACAAGATAATTTAAATAAATATTAATCATGTTTAATCATCATCAAAATGACAAAATATAATTTGATCCTAACTATATATTAAATAATATTAATACAAATAATATCATTCTAACTTTGCTGATAAGGGCGTGGTTCGGTGGTTAAGTCGCTTAGTTGTAGTGGTGGCCACCAAAGTTCAAACCCCCGTTGGGCCAACGAGCTCACAGGTGTTACGCCTTCGCTGGGCTAATGAGCTCGTGGGTTTGAAGTGTTCTTTCTTGGGGATGAGGTCCCCCGTGTTGTGGCCTCACTAGTTTATAGCTCTGGGCAAAAAGCATTGCGTGGAGCCGGAGGGCGTGTCGCACCAGCATCACTAGTCATGTTAAAAAGTTTACAAGGTGCTTTTGAAAAAAAAAATCATTCTAATTTTAAAAGTTTGGTAGTTAATAAACATAAATCTTTTATTTATTATAAATTCTTTAAGAACAATTTTTTTAACCCTATATCGACAAAATAAAGGAATTATAATGTATAAGGGTAGCCTTGGAGAATATTCTAAGTGGAGGCCTTTTCTAATACTAAAGACATGGTATAAATCAGGTGTGACGATAGCCTTAACCTAATAGACTTTACCATAAAACTTGATTTCTCATATAATCTCACCAAGGCACACGTATAACACATGCACTTTTTTATGCTTTTGTTTGTTGGAGTTTTTTAACCTTTTACTAAATGAATATCATTTAATGACAGGATGCGACCCTTCAAGATAAACCTTGGGCTAGGGTTTCTTGCGTATACAGTTTCCATTGGCCCCTCTTGCGTCATACCGTGCCATTGGCGCATGATTTTGTTAGAAATGAAAGCAACACTACTTCAATGGAAATCTAATTCAAGATAATTTTTAGCAAACTTTAACTATGTGTTATTAATGGAGATTGTAACAAAATAGAAACCCACAATACAGAAATATACTAGAAGCATAATGAAGCACATAACACAAGTGTTTAACGTGGAGAAAACCCTTTCGGGTAAAAAACTCCACCAAGAAAAGAGGCCAAGTTGTATTATCTTCACAAAAGGAGATTACAAATACATTCACTTTCTCTATCCTCCAACCTTCACTTCGGCAGAACCTGGGTACCTGTACACTGTTATATGCATCTCATCTACTATGCTATGGTTTTTATAGAATTTACACAACCTCAAGACATTAAATGACTTCTAACAAGCCCATAACACTTGTCAAGAGTCAACAATACAACCTTGGGTGTCCATGGCCAAGAATAGGCTCTTACAGGGTCATAAATGTTGTGATACATGCATCCTACACTTGGGAAAAAGTGCCCATGCAAGCTTGAATGCCTTGGGGCCAAAAATAGCCACTTACAGCATCTTATGACGTGTCATATGCTATTATTAGTGTCATAGATTCTTATGACAACTTACAGTTGTCACAAAATCTCTTACACCTTCTTACAACATCTATGACGTGCGTCATAACACTAAAAATAGATTATTCCTCCACATGTGCACCCCACTTTGACCAATTACCATTTACCATAGTAAATGACATCCTGTAACTACCACCGGTAACTTCGGGACTTACTGTGCAGTAACTCCGTAATTACCGTGGATAGTAAATAATTTTTACCACTACCGGTGAAACTTGTACATCCCTTATGGGTAATTATAAATTACAAATAATAAATGGAATAAATACAATATTGGGATTTACAAGGTTAATGGCACCTTATCCCAACATTCTCCCACTTGACATTATACATTGTAAATCAACCCATAGGAAATCAAATGAAAAATAATCAGGCACTAGAAACAAGGCCCATGGCCTCTCTACACCACACAAACTTCTCTGTGCTCACGGGCTTGGTCAATGAATCTGCAACATTTTCCTTAGTGTCTATCTTCTTTAGCTCAATCTCTCCATTTGCAACCAACTCTCGAACCAAGTGATCTTAAACATCAACATGCTTAGTTCAAGCATGATACATGGGATTCTTAGCCAAACAGATAGCACTCTGGATATCACAACCAATCTGAATGTTCCTACAATCAAAACCAATACCTGTACACAGTCTCCTCAACCAAACTGCCTCCTTAGAGACATGAGTTGGAACCACATACTCTGCTTTTGTGGTGGACATAGCAACTGTGGGCTACCTCTTACTCATCCAACTCACTGCACCTCCAAACAAAGTAAACACATAGCCAATGGTGGACCTTCGACTATCCAAGTCACCTGCCCAATCTACATCAACAAAACCCTGTATGTCCAAAGATTTATCAGCACTATCAGTACTAGAATAAACCAAACAATGATCAGGAGTACCTACAAGATATTTAAACACCATCTTCGCATAGTTCCAATGCTGTCTACCAGGGTTAGACATAAATTTGCTCAAAACTCCCACTGCTTGGGCAATATCTGGTCTAGTGCAAACCATTCCATACATCAAACTCCCTACAACATTAGCATATGGCACATTAGACATATCCTCAAGATCATCCTTAGTCTTTGGACACATATCTAATGAAAGATTAGTACCAATGGGTAAAGGAACTCTAACTAGATTACAGTCCTGCAAACTAAACCTCTGCAAAATAGTATTCACATACTTTGTGACAACCAAAGCTTTCTGTTAACTCTGTCCCTCCTGATCTCCATTCCCAAAATATACCTTGCAGCACCAAGATTCTTCATCTCAAATGCACCTGAAAGTTGGGTTTTAAGCTCACTGACCATACCCTTAGTATTGCTGAAAAACAACATGTCATCAACATACAAAGCAATAACCAATATAGAATCATCAACATAATGAATGTAAACACAATGATCCTCCTCACTTCTAACAAAACCCAATTTCAAAACAAATGAGTCAAACTTTTGATACCACATTCTGGGGGACTTTTTCAGACCATAAAGAGACCTCTTTAATCTGCAAACCCAATGTTATTTTCCTTTTACCTCAAAACCTGTAGGCTGTTGCATATAAATTTCTTCTTCAAGATCTCCATGCAAGAATGCAGTCTTAACATCCATTTGCTCAATATCAGAAGCTGCAACAATGGATAAGAGAAATCTAATAGAAGTCAATTTAGCAACATGAGAGAATATCTCACCAAAATCAACTCCCTCTCTGGGAGTAGCCCTTGGCTACTAGTATATCCTTGTACTTCTCCAATAACCCGTCTGCTCCAAACTTCTTCTTGAAGACCCACTTACATCCTATGGCCTTTCTTCCTTTGGGCAAACGAACAAGATCACAGGTGTTATTAGAGTCCAAAGCCATCATCTCCTCTTGCATGGCTAGCTGCCAAGACTCACTATCATCTGCAGAAATAGCTTCTCTGTAGGATCTAGGTTCATCATTAGTACTCAATAAAGCATATACACAACGGAAATCTGGTGGGCTATACCTATCAACTGGATTATGTTGTCTTGTGGATCTCCTCAAGGGTGGAGTAAGAGACTCTACTCGTTCTTTTGCATGATCGTCTGTGCCAACTTCTTCTATCACAACAGATTCATCTTCATCAGAACTACTTGAATCTGCTTCTTCTTCACCCCCTAATCCATCATTCTATTCTTCCTGAGGTGCATCTTGCTGCTCTGACTCAAAGTGCACTCTATTTACCTTTTCATCTTTTTCTTTTGGTTGCTCAGGTTCAAAAATAGCTCTAAGTTCCCTAAAAATTACATCTCTAGAAAAGATAATCTTGTGGGTTAGTGGATTCCAAAGCTTATAACCTTTCACATTATCACCATATCTAATGAATGTACACTTTTCAGCCTTTGGATCCAACTTAGATCGCTTTTCCTTAGGCACATGAACAAAAGCTTCACAACCAAAAACCCTTAAATGTGAAACAGAAGGTTTCTTACCTGTCCACACTTCATAAGGTGTCGAATCAAGAGCCTTACAAGGAGATTTGTTTATCAAGTAGCAAGCAGTACACACAGACTCTGCCCAAAAGCATTTATCCAACTATGCATCACTAAGCATACTTCTAGCCCTTTCCATAATTGTTCGGTTCATTCTTTTTGCAACACCATTTTGTTGTGGTGTATACGAAGTTGTCTTTTGTCTAATTATACCTGCATGCTTGCAAAACTCATCAAATTCCTTAGAGAAATATTCCTCTCCATTGTCAGATCTTAATATTTTTATCTTTAAACCTAATTGGTTCTCTACTAAGACTTTGAATTCCTTAAACTTAGTGAAAACTTTAGATTTATGCTTCATAAAATAAATCCATGTAAATCTGGATACGTCATCAATGAAGGTTAAAAAATAATGAGATTTTCCAATAGATTCATTATCCACAGGTCCAAACACATCCGTATGAATAATTTCTAACTTCTATTTTGCTCTATTACTTCCTGAAGGAAATGATTTTTTGTTTTGTTTACCAAACACACAATGCTCATAGAAATCAAAGTGCTCATCAGAATAAGAGAAACCGTCCAACAAATTTTTATACTTAATAGTTTTCAGTACATTATTGCTTGTGTGGCCCAATCTATGGTGCCACAACATACATGTATTTTCAGTAGTGGCCTCAGATACATAGGAGGCATTACAAACTGTAGTGGCTTCAAGCTTAAACAAGTTCCCGTATCTCTTCCCTTTCACTACCACCAAGTTCCCTCTCACCAATCTGCATCCATGCTTGTCAAATGTCACATGCATTCCCAAATCATTCAACTTCAAAACTGAAATTAGATTTCTAGCTAATCCAGGAACATGCAAAACACCAAGGAGGGTTTTAATCCTCCCATCACTGAAACACAACAATACCTTTCCTTTCCTGACAATTGGATATGTAGAGTTGTCACCAAGGTAGATATTACCTCCATCATATTCTTCATATGTGGAGAACCATTCCTTATGTGGGGTCATATGAAATGAGCATCCTAAGTCAATCAACCAGTGATCATTATAAACAAGATTACATGCAGAAAGTAAAACTTCTTCACCTACATTCGAGGACTTATCCAAAGCACTCTCCCACTGTTTCTTGGGATTTCTGTACTCCTTCACGTCCCTTTTTACCGCAGTTCCAACACTTAACTCTATTCTTTTTACCAGGAGTCTTAGACCAGCCCTTGGACTTGTCCTTAGCCCCTTTCTAATCTCCTTTGGGTCCCCTTTCCTTAGACCTTCCCCTGATACTGAGAGCATCCCCTGAACTATTCGAACTCTTCTTCCTCAATTCTTGTGACAGTAGCACTGAAACAAGAGAATCCAACTTCGGATCCGCAAGGTTAGTAGTGATAGCAAGGATAACATTCTCCCAAGACTTAGGTAAAGAACAAAGAAGTAAGATACATTTATCTTCCTCACTAACCTCAACATCTACTGAATCAAGCTGACTCACTAACAAATTAAAATAATTTAAATGCTCTGCAACTGATTCACCTTCTCTCATTTTCATGGAAAATAATTTTCTTTTTAAATAAAGTTTATTTACCATACTCTTGGCTTGATAGATCTCACCCAACCGTTTCCACAACTTGTATGCAGTCTCTTCCTTTGTGACACTCAACAGGACAGAGTCTGAAAGACACAATTAGATGGTTCCCTGTGCCTTCTTATCTAGTCTATCACACTCATCTTGAGAGACATCATCAGGTTTCTTCTCTTTTTGGACAGCCAACCATTGGTTTCTTTCTTCTAACAAATCTTCCATTTTCATCTCCCACAATTCATACCCCATTCTGTTGAACTTCTCAATATCCAAACGAGAGGTTGATGCAACGGTGGATGCAGCCATAATATCAACACAAGATCTGCAAAACAAACACAAACAAACCTCCCATTGGAGCTATAGCTTCCACACTCCCACCCAAGAGTCAAAGCTAGCCAGGCTCTGATACCAAATGTTAGAAATGAAAGCAACACTACTTCAATGGAAATCTGATTCGAGATAAATTTCAGCAAACTTTAACTATGTGTTATTAATGGAGATTGTAACAAAACATAAACCCACAATACAGAAATATACCAGAAGCAGAATGAAGTACATAACACAAGTGTTTAATATGGAGAAAACCCTTTCGGGTAAAAAACTCCACCAAGAAAAGAGGCCAAGTTGTATTATCTTCATAAAAGGAGATTACGAATACATTCACTTTCTCTATCCTCCAATCTTCACTCTGGCAGAACCTGGGTACCTGTAAACTGTTATATGCATCTCATCTACTATGCTATGGTTTTTATAGAATTTACACAACCTCAAGACATTAAATGACTTCTTACAAGCCCATAACACTTGTCAAGAGTCAACAATACAACCTTGGGTGTCCATGGCCAAGAATAGGCTCTTACGGGGTCAAAAATGATGTCATACATGCATCCTACACTTGGGAAAAAGTGCCCATGCAAGCTTGAATGCCTTGGGGCCAAAAATAGCCACTTACAGCATCTTATGACACGTCATATGCTATTATTAGTGTCATAGACTCTTATGACAACTTACAGTTGTCATAGAATCTCTTACAGCTTCTTACAACATCTATGACGTGCGTCATAACACTAAAAATAGATTATTCCTCCACATGTGCACCCCACTTTGACCAATTACCATTTACCATAGTAAATGACATCCCGTAACTACTACCGGTAATTTCAGGACTTATTGTGCAGTAACTCCATAATTACCGTGGACAGTAAATAATTTTTACCACTGCCAGTGAAACTTGTACATCCCTTATGGGTAATTACAAATAATAAATGGAATAAATACAATATTGGGATTTACAAGGTTAATGGCACCTTATCCCAATAGATTTTTCATTTACTCTATGAGTACGACTGCATTTACTATGGTTTTATTGGTTTATAATGCCTCCAATCGGCTCTAACCGAGTAGTTCTTCTGGTGTTGGTAGTTGGACGGCTCTACTCAATGGCTCCTCCCCCAAACAAGTGTCCCCAAAACTTTGTTCCAAAGTTTTCCATAAGGTAAGTCTTTTGATTCTCCTGCAGATGTGGTGTTACCCACCCAGGATTTTGATTCTACATGTCAATGGTTAGAATAACATACTCTTGTTGGTTATTTTTTTGGCAGAACTCCCCCTAAAAGTGTGCATAAAGATTGGGTTCAAAAGGCCTGGGTACCTCATGGGGTCCACCTTGATATAGTCCAAATTTTGAAAAAGGGTTTTTTTTCCTTTTTCGCTTTGTGGAGGTCAGTCATGTTTAGGCAATCCTGAATCATGGTCTTTAGTACGTCTAGTCCTCTTTGCTGATATTCCAACCCTAGACCTGGGACATCTCTATCTTAGATGACACTAAGTTATGGGTTCCAGTTTGGATTGAATTTCCCAGTTTGCCCTTGCCTTGCTTACATTTTTTTCAAGCTATTGCATCCTCCTTGGGGAGAGTTATTTGTGTCAAACCCACTAGGTTCTTTCAAGCTCACCCTCAAAAGTGAGTTTGTGTTGAACAGGATTTGAAAGAGTCTATTGATATTCAAATTGGTACTCTGCCGCATACCCAGAAGGTCACTTCTTTTAATTTTCCGAACACCTGCTATTGGTGTCAGTCTACTGAACACAAGATTAAGGATAGTCCTCTTGCCCCCGTACTCCATCTCCGCCATGGGAAAATGACAAACCCTATCAGGTAGAAGAAGCTGCCACCAAACCAGATGAAAAATGGTCAACAGTTACCAACCAGAAAAATAAGTCCACTGGATCTAGGGCGGTTACCAAAACCCCTATGCCGACCAAATATATTTCAAACCATTTTATGAAGGGGAAGGAAACCCACAAGGTCTCTCCTAGCATTTCAACTCAGCCAAGGCCTTCAGCTACGCCCCAACCTATTTCAATTATGATAACTCAACCAACTGAGTCTCTTCCCGTGTCAGGAACTCTCAGGCACTCTCGCAGCCCTTCTCGACCTCTTTAAGGAGATTATGTTCAGGAGAAACTGAGACATTCGTCTCCTCCCATTTAGATTGGGACATTCCCACCAAAATTTCTATAGAATCACTACTCCTCTCTGGAAGAGCCAGACTCCGATGAAATGGTGGAGTTTCTAACATGCATTTTCTTTCCTGGAATGTTTGAGGTCTAATCGACCTCTCTAGGAAGTATTCTATTAGGGATACTCTTCAGAAGTATGCTAGCATTGATCTTTTGTGTCTTCAGTAAGTGAAAGTAGCTGGTTTTTTGCTTTCTTCAGCTTGTCGTTCTATTTGGCCAGCCAGTAAAATGCTCTATACAAATCATGAAGTCGGGTGTGGTGGAGCGGTCATCCTTTTGTCCCTGTGGTGGCATGCTTCGGTGGTTGCTCATGGGTTTAACCCCACGCACTAGCTTATTTGGATTCTTCTGAACATTGATAATCATTCCTTTGAGATTATTAATGTTTATGCCTCAAATGATGCTATTGAAAGATCTCATCTCTGGCATTGCATTGCCAATTCATTTCCAGTTGCCACCTAGGTGCTTTGTGGGGATTTCAATATGGTTGAGATGGCGTACAACAAGGATGGTATTCTGCCATTTTGTTGGGCAGCTAGTGAAAGAGAGGCGTGGTTTTACATGCGAAATAAATTGGGTCTCTTCGATCCCAACGTTGGTCGCCGCCATTCTCATTCTCTCTGGCACACTTGGTGTAATTATTGAGCTGGATTTGACAAGATATTTAAATACCTTGATCAGGCTATGATCTTGATACAATCTTTTTTCTCTTTTGCTAGCTCTTCCCCATTCCCAGTTAATCCATTAGTGGATGTGATGTTGTCAAACCACTTTCTTATTTTGTTTTGTATTGAATAGCACGTCAGACGGGCCCACGCCAGTAGGACCTAATTTTTCTTGAATACCTCTCTGCTAAGTCACCAGCCCACGCTGGCCCACATCCACACCATCTTGAATCTTGAATGCAGACCATCCCACTCAATGGTGTGGATCAAGTGGTGGACTGATGCTATCACACGGACCGCGAGGTTTCTTCGCATCTATGGGTGCCAGTTGGCCATTTTTCACAGATGATCTTATGAGGCAATGACGATTGATCTCTGCGTCACCATTTAGGCCTTAGCGGCCAACCCTTTCTCTCCTTCTCTGCAATTTAGGGTTGCAAAGCTAAGACATCAAAAGCAAGTTACTGATAACTATGCAGCCACAGGGGCACAACTCAAGGCTAGATTACACTGGCTCAAGATTAGAGATCGTGCCTCGAAAGAGTTTTTTTTGGCCCTTCAAGCCAGACATTCCTCACCTCGCATCAAGCGCATCAAGGAGGGCAATACTGTGCTTTCAGAACTACCTGCTATTCTCTAGGCATTTGTTAAGCACTATGAGCAAGTTTTTATAGCCCAAGATTATACTCCTGAGTGGCAAAATGCACTCTAGGATTGTCTTGATGTTGTGCCAAGTAGGCTTTCCTCAGCCCAGAAATCCTTCTATGAACAATTGCTCACAATTGAAGACCTCACAGAAGCTGTCTACACTATGGATGATGATAAGGCTCCAAGAATTGATGGATTTCCCTGTGAATTTTACAAAGCTCTTTGGGATTGTGTAGGAAAGGATCTGCATAAAGTTTACCTTGAAGCCTTTCATTCTAATTCCCTAGGTAATCTTATCAATAAAGGAAATATAAAATTCATACCTAAATTTGGTGATCCTGAGGATATTTGTAATTGGCAGCCCATTACGCTCCTCAATGTTTCCTACAAAATCATTGCCAAAGCCCTTGCTCTAAAAATCTTACACCTCTTACCTTAGGTTGTGCGCCCTGAATAGATTGGTTTTATCAAATCTAGGTTCATCTTGGACAACATCATTACTATCTAGGAAGGCATGGAGTGGGTACAATACTCTAATCAAAAGACCATCTTCCTCAAAATTGATTTTACCAAAGCCTATGACCGCATCGAATGGCCCTTCATTTTAGCCATGCTTTCTACGCTGAGCTTTGGCCCAAACTTCATTTAGTCTAGGAATATGTTGTTCTCTGATGCTTCAACTTGCATCACCATTAATGGCTGCCAATCCCAATCCTTTGGTTTGTTTCATTCCATTCATAAAGGCTACCCGCTTGCTTCCTCACTTTATGTGCTGGCTGCTGAAGGGTTTGGCTATCTTCTTGCTCATTCCATTTCCTAAGGATTGGTTCACAGAATCTCCTTGCCTAATTCATCAGCTGAACTTGTTAATGGCCACTTTGCTGATGATTCCTTCCTTACCTTACTGGAAGAAGAAAATACTATCAAAGTTGCTCTTGATTGTCTTGCGATCTTTTGCTTGGCCTCTAGTTCAGCCATTCAATGGCATAAAACCTTGTGTTACAGACAATCAATTCTTCCCAGCCCTCTCTAGCTTCAACAATATGGGTGGAAATGGATTGCTCTTGGTGAAATTTTTTAATTTCTTAGCATTCCTTTCACATTCCAAGCTTCTTCTGTTGATCTCTGGAAAGTGGTTCTTTCTCGCATTGAGCAGAAATCAACCTTCTGGGTTACCAAACCACTATCTCTGGCTGGAAAATTTTAGGTATGCTCCAAATTTTTTAGCAGTGACTCGTGTGTATTACTCTTCTTGTTGGGCCCCTTCTAAGGCCTCTTAAGCTAAGTTGGAGAAATTACTCAGAGATTTTCTTTGGGCATCTTCTAAGACCCATCGCAGCTTTCACTACGTTGCCTAGAAGTTTTGTTGTCTCCCCAGAGATTCTGGTGGGCTTGGCCTTCTTTCTACTTAGCGGCAAGGGATTGCTCTTTGTGTCAAATGGATCATACATGCTCTTACTGGTAACAAGGCCTGGAAAATCCTCCTCCATCACAGTAGTGAAGTAGGTATTCCCACCCACATACCCTCTTCGAAGGGAATTGGCCTTCCCACCCTTCTTATAATGCTAGATCATGTTCATATTTTGGGTACCTTTATCACCAAAAGAATTTGGCATGCCTGGGAGGTGGTCAAACCCTGGCTCTATTGGTCAGGGAATGGTTTTCGTAATGGGCTCTCATTTAATCAACATAATATGTGGTGGTCTCCTCTCTTTGCCAGTACTGGTCAGCCACTGGCTAAGCTTCGTTGGCTTAAGGCTCTCAAATTCCACAAGAAGGGTATCTGGACCTTACAAGATTTATTTCATAGACCCACCATGCGTATTCTATCGTGGGAAGCTATCGGTGCCCAATTTGGTTTTCATAACCACAACCATGCAACTTGTGACGGCCTGGTGAATGCCATTCTGGCTGATATGCTTCATAAGGTTGGTATCCATTCCACCAAACCTTAGTGGAAGGACTGGAAATGGTATCCAGAAACTCCTTTTAGAAATTACAAGCCTCGGCTTGGCTATCAATGGCTTTCGCCTCATTTTCCCATGATCAACGCCTTGAATCAGCAGTGGCACCTTCAGTCCTTGATATCTGTTTGGCGTAAAAGATTTTCTGTTGTTTGGTCTGCAATTGTTGAACCCAAGCTCGCCCACATTATTTGGTCTGCAATTGTTGAACCCAAGCTCTGCTAGGGATTCTCACCCCCATGCTCAGGCTCCTCCTCATCGTGGCTCTCACCCTCACAGGCGGACGTCCTCTCCCCCTCTGCAGGTTGGCCTAGGGTGGCCTATTGACAGAGCGCCAGGGGAGGAAGCGAAGATTCTGGGTGGCCTTCTGGTGGCTACACTCTTGGCGGCGGTTCTAGTTGGCCCACTGATAATTCTAAATGGGTCTCACGTTTAGATTTGGCAATTTCACCTCACCATGAAGATAAAAATATAGAAACAAAAAAAGATGACGATGGTTGGGCTCCTCCTGACATCATCTCGAACCCCACTGTTGTATGGGGAAACTCGGATGATAAGGATCTACCATCCTCTGGCACTGCTTTGACTGCTTGATGGCCTTTTTTTTCTGTTATGTTTTCTAGTTTCTAGGTGTGGCCCATGATTATATGACTTTCTGGGCTTTGCCCATGTGACTTTTGGGGTGTGCCTTTTAACCACCAACCCTTTTTTTGTGGATATATGTGTATTATTATCTTTCATTAATATAGATATGGTCACCTATTCATCCAAAAAAAAAAGATAAACCTTGGTCGAATAAGTGATAGTCATGTATGATGTGGGTAGGTATGATTCGAATCATAAGGAAGAACATTTATGTAAGCATAAGAGTACATGGTAGAATGACGAGCATTATGGTGAACATAAGAGGATGATTTCAAAATGAAAGAAGAGGAGGATGCTCTAGAGTAGGCCTGGAATTTGATGGTCTATTTGACCGTTTTTTCCATTTTAAACCATATTTTACAACTTTAAACTGGTTAAATCGTATAGGGGAAAAAACCCAATAGTTGAGATAGTTCCAATGGTTGAGATAGTATATGTACATTTAAGGCTCAATATTTTTTGAATTTTAGTACTAGTAGTTGTGACTTTAAGGTTGTTAGTGTTACTATATGTACTAATAATTGAATGAAATATGCCTTTTAGATTTAAAAAGCAACCAATCATGTGATGCCACATCAGCCCACCAACATCAGTCCACCAACAAAACATGACTTAATGCACACCTACTGGTCCACCCTTTTTTGGGGGAACTATTTGACAGCTCAACAAAAAGCATGATGATGTGGCATCATATTTGATGATGTGGCCCTAAAACCTTAGTTATAAGCAAGGGCATTGCCAAGTAAGCTATTGTAAAAAATTTGGAGTGATTTGAAATTGCCAAGTATGATTTTGAGAGGCCTGAAGTTAGGGAGCACCACTATTGGGTCCTCTCCCCTAACTTGACTTGCTAAATTTTTACATAACCGTATATATGAAACTTTAAATTATTTGTAAACCATAAAATTTTACTATAGCGTAATATAATATAATATTCTTATTTATAATATATTATTAAATATAATAATTTGTTATAGAAATATAAATGATGTTTTCTTTTCCAGTGTTTATCTTGAACGTTTTTTAAATCGATATAGAAATATATATTAAATTAGAATATTTTGGAAGAATGTTTATCTTCAATAAATTTTAAAAATCAATTTAGAAACAAATCTTTGTTTTGTCTATGCTTGTTATTTATTAATATTTTTATTTTTAAAATCAATTTAGAAACAAATCGTTGCTTTATCTATACTTGTTAGTATGTTATTCATTGTTTATTATATATGGAATAAGTACAACTTTGCAAATTACAATTACAGAGATTAAGAAGAGTTGTAATTAAGAGCTAATTTACAATTACAGGGATAAAAAAGAATTGTTGCTACTTCCTCCATTGCCATTAAATTCACCAAGGTCACCTTTCTATAAATGCACCAAGATGCCTATGTCAAAGCGAAATTTGGTGGTATTTGGCCACCTTTGCTGCTATAGAGTGTGATCCTCAACCGTGTAGCTTTAACTCTGTCTTTTCTGCAATCATAGGTGACAAATATAAAATTTACTATAGGCTTTTGTGCTATTCTAATTGTTTACCTAAGAGATATTAAAAAATAGGCATAATCTAACTATAATTTTGTTTCAACGTCTGGTATGATAAAATAAACAAAATTAGTCTTTTCATTTGTGGTAGTCTCTTTAGCAGTATCTCTTATGATTTGGTGGCTAATGAAATGCCACTTGAAATTGGTGGAGGCCAAGTATTTTCAACAGTTGCAACAATTCATCACTTCTAGAGTGGCTAGAGAGAGCCTGAGAATGTTTTGGATATAGTTTTAGGGGCGTAAAGAAGAGTCTCCAATAAGAATTTGAGGATTAGCTTCCAACTTGAAAACATTAAAATTCAAATCCTTCATCATTATTGTGTTGTATGTACAGGGTTTTTTATGCATGATAGTGGTAGTATTATTTCAGGTTGTATAGCAGCTTGGTGCTCTTTGATGGTCTTACTTAGACCCTATTCCTATACAACTGTTGGTTTCCAACTTTATGGCCTATTTTTGTCTTGATTTGGTGAGATGGCCTGTTTCTGGCAATCCATTAACTGTTCTCTATTTTACCATGACAATGTCAATAATCAACTTTAAGAATCCTCTATAGCCAAGGGAAGATTAGTACAGTTGTGAATGTCAAGGTGGACCACTTGAAACAATTGATCTGAGCTGGTCACCATGAAGTTTCTCCAAAGGAAGAGGTCTTGTTGTTTGTAGTTTTATTTGTGACTGTGTTGTTGATTGTTGCTCTTTTTCGTAGTCCTTAGGCTACTTATTTGTAACCTACATTATTTCAATATAAAAAAATCACTAACATTTTTTTGACAACTTATAGTTTTCTTAAAATGTCAATTCAAAGGTAGTTAAATGACCAAACCATTATAAAAATTTTATATGACAGGTAGGGGTGACCATCAAATTCCAAGCCTGCTTTAGAGTACCACTTATAAAGTATTTTAGTTTTATTTATTTATTTAAGTAATAAATAGATATTTATAAAGTATTAAGTTTTTTAATAATAAATAGATATATTAAGAAATTAAATTAAATATGTTTTAAGGTATTTTTTTTAATTGTTTCAATGTATATATATATCAAAATTTTAAAATTTTGGTTATAGAATTTATCTTATTTATTTATATCATAAACTAGTAAAAACCTTAGCAGTTAATCTCATAATTATAAGTTATAAGAAGGAAGGCAAACAATTAGAAAATTGGTCATGGTCCTTAATATAATATAATTGAGGGAAATATGCCAACAAGGTGATCTCATAACCACAAGTCTCAAAGGAATGCTCTTGTATGCACAAGATTATTTAGGCTCATATAGCCTTATGATTGAAAACATCTTACAACTCAAACCATATGCCTAGGAAACTAAAATGTAATGTTAACTATGGACAAGATTTTAAACATGAATATTCATACACAAGTATGATCCCAAATTTTCAATAGTGCCAATGAACAAATGAAGAAACCAAAACTAGTATATGGACAAAGGTTATAAGTTAGAGCTTGCAAAATTGGGTTTGATGTCTTAGAGGTTAGGGTGAATGTATAATGTTGGATATACACAACAAGAATATTAAAGTCTAGTCAAAATGAAATTTGAAATCATATATCTAATGCCAAATCCATCATGCTTGGATGGACTGATACAACTCCAGTGTGGTATAACAAAATTAACTTTCAGTGGGGGGCCCAAATAAACAAATCAGATATCTGGGGATTTCCTTTGCTATTAGTCCCAATTAAAAAGAGTTGTGGATGTGGATTCAAGACTAAAATTGATAAAAAGTTGGATGGATGGAATAGGCAATTCTTGTCCCTAGGTGGCAAGATTCAGCTATGCCAAAAAATCTTGTCTTCTTATAGCCTTTACTATGCATCTATCTAGCTATTTAGTAGCTATCAAGTGCATGAAATACAGAAAAAAATTATATGTTTTATGTGGTCAGATGGGAAAGGTAAGAGGAAGATACATTCGGTAAAATGGGATTGGTGTTTTATGGACAAGTGTCAGGGGGGATTAGGGCTTAAAGATCTGAAAAAAATGGCACTACCTTGGCAGTGAAGTGGATTGTTAGAGCTCTAGAAGGGGAAGAGCCATGGAAAGTGCTAGTTAGAAATAATATTGTGCTTGTTGTGCCCAAGCATGCAAATAAATGGGACTCATTACCTATCTGTGACATACTCATTATCAAGTGTGCTATATTTCCTGTAGGATCCATAGTGTTCAGAAGTTTGTGGAGGGCATGGGAAATGGTCAAGGACAAGGTAATCAACTGTCAGTTCATTCAAGATAACAATGTTGAATACTGAGAGGGGGTGTGAATCAGTATTCTAAAATTTAAACAATTAAGCCAAATACCAACTTTAACAATCAGAAAGCAAAGTAACCACAAAAATACAAGGCACATAAACATGACACATAGACAACATATTTTTACATGGAAAACCCAAGAAAGGGAAAAACCATGGAGAGGATTAGCTCTCAATATATATTGCAATATTTTACAAATGGTGATGTTCAGGCTTGGTCACTCCACGGGCCTAGAACATGTTGCCATGAAGTACAACTAGGTCTAGCTGGCTCACTGTCTCAACCCTAAACCTAGAAAGATTACAATGAGGGTTATTAAACCCTAATGGTTGCTTACAATAAGGCTCACTGCCAAGTACAAGTGAAATTATATAAGAAATATGAGTACTGCAACAACATCTATCAGTATGCTAGGGTGCAGTCATTTAGCAACTGAATACTGAATCCTAAGTCTTCATCATCACTGATCTTCTATCTCTGCTCTGCTATTCTCATACTCGCATCAATCGCTCCCACATAATCCTTCTTCACTCTCATCACACACACAAAACATTGAATTCAATCCCTTATATATATCCACAACACTTGATATCTTCATATTAGGTCGGCCTAAAACATGCACTCATACCTTAAGTGGCTTGTCAGCCAAATTTCTTTACCAAAACTCCTAGCGGACTCAAACAACACTTGAATTGCATTCACATATGTCAGCCTCAACTATTTAACAACTTAGGATTAAGTTCTAAATGATAGAACTTACCGCACACAATTCAAACCTATCATGTCAGCCGCTAACTCAGACTGCCACTGATTTAGTTCATCTGTAAGACTACATCTTTTACTACGGATCACAGGGCTTGCTCAAAATCATTTCAAGAACTCCTCAGACATCACCAATCATACCTTTAGAACCGCAAAGCAAAATATCCTTTAGCGGCAAAATGCGGACCATCAGAATTTAGACTCTGTCATAGTCAAACTCTGTCAAACAGTGTAACGATACTTAGCAGCATGTAGCAATCTTTCTAATGGACTTTAGAACCTATAACTCTGAATTTAGACACTTCAGACAAGTGTTTACAACACCTCAAAACTGCATATTAAGATATGCAACACCAGATAAAAGCGGACCAAAACAACTGAGTGTACTACTCTGAATAACACTGTATTCTGTTCTACCAGACTTAGGCTATTTGAAGATACACTTCTGGAACTAATCAAAAGCTAAAACCTTGGATATAAGATCATCTGAGAGTTAGGAACATCATACCAGAACCACAAAACTTGGTCTTCAACTGTGGATCAATGCCATTCCAAACACTGTTCTTCTATTGATGCTTCTGTACATTGCCAACACTTAGCCAATATGACTAAGTCTTCTTCACTGGACCACAATCTTTGTTCTACCCTTGTTCCTTTTCTTGTTTCCATCAATGACAACACTCCATTATTCAACATAGCAGTGTCTCTTGCCAACAAACAAAAGGAAAATATTTGAGCATAGGTCCATATGGTGGAACTTGGAGTATAAAGGGAAGCCCCTTGCTTTACTTCAGGGGTGCTTTGCCAAGAAATAGAATCAGAAAGGTATACAATGTTTTAGAAATATCTTACATAATGGCCAGTTCATTGATTGGTCCTCCCTAATTCATAAATATAACATATCTCAGTCTAACTGGAGAACATACACTATTCTAAGAGAAGCTAGTAAAGGCTTTCAATTTCCTCTTGAGTGCATTCAAGATAAGGAACTATTTAAAAGCTTTAAATGGGTTGATGGGACTCCTTTGTACAATATTAAAGCTAAATGTATTTATAAAGAGTTAGCTAACAATGACAATATTCCTGAGTACCTTAATAGCAAATGGAATGTTAACCTGAAAAAAAAATAATGGGTAAATTGTTTCAAAGTGATCTGGTCTAATGTTTTAGAGCCTAAAAAGGCTTTCTTTAGATGGTTGCTTACTTTGCAATGCCTACCTTATAAACTTAACAATGCTGACATTGATTTATATGCTCTGTTTGCAGGAAACCTAAATTTAGCAAACACATATTTTTGAATGTTTCTTTGCAAAAGAAATCTGGAATCTGTTTTGTGCTAGACTGATTAATTGGGATATAAATAAATATGAGAAGTGGCTGGAAATAGTTACAAGATATGTGAATAAGTTAGATAAAAAAAACATAATTTGTTTAGGCTTTCCCTTTCAACTGATATTTTATGGTTTTAATGGAAGGCAAGATGTTACATCCCCAACTTATGATTTAGTTTAAACTTGCTTTTGTGTGGTAATTAGGATGATTAATCATAGTTTAATGATTGGATGTTTATGGAAAATATCAGATAGAATCATTGATTATATGAATATTGACAATGTTAGTTAGACATGAGATTACATGTTGATACGATTGTTTAATTATTATGATTTGTGAATCAAATGATGATACACTAATCATGGTTATATGGTTGTGAGTTTGATCAGGAAAAAAATCTTCCTTCAAGAATGGAAGGAGAGTATCATCCGAGAGGAGGAGATAGATGTGTGGAAAAGTTTAGAATGTTCCATCTGAGTGTCAAAATTAGTTTGTGTGGACACATGCAAGGCAGGGTGAGTTATCATCTTTCAAATGGTGTTGAATCAACAATTTGAGTTATTTTGATGTTGTCCACGTCGATTCAACCAGAGGATGTCCTTAGAACGTCAGTTTGGTCGATAAGTAATCTCGATAGGTTGTTGAGTATTTCCTTGTTTCCTTATCTAATCCTTATTAGATTGTGTGATTATTGTTGCTTATTTATATAATAATTACAATTATTAAGGTGACGAGGGGGGTAAGAACTAGACCTCAAGATCGCATTTTGTTACTATGTCACTTTATGAATGATGTTAATGGTTGATGACACTTTGAATTATTTAATAACCCTTAAACATCATTTAGATGTAGGGAATATATAGTGTGTGTTCTAATTATTCCAACCTCCATAGAGGTCGAGCACCCATATTAATATTAATATATATTATGTTTATCCTTGGGGTAGCTGGTCAACCACCATCCACGATAAGTGGAATGAGTGGAGGCAGCATAGAGCTAATATAAGCTTCAACGACGTCACACATTTGATAATGGAGTGGGTCGGCCGCAAGAAACCCCCAAGGTGGCAGAACCGTTCCTACCACTATCCTCAGTTAGAGGGTGGCGAACTTTGTGGCATGCATAGTAAACGCATGCAAAGCTCTGAAGAAGGTATCATTTGTGGGATACAAGTCTTTTGTTTTTGGGAGAGTGTAAAACAAGAGGGATGAATAGGAAGTTTGGGAAGGTGATAGTAAGAAGGAGATTCACTACAGAGATAGCATGTGACTGGTGCAGGTAGCTTGTGGAGAGCCACTGAAAGGCGCACAAGAACTGTCTAAAGCCATCTCAACTGTACATTTAAAGTACATCTATGATTCTTCATTGTGATACGAATGTAATCACAAGGTGATACCTCTGATAATAATGGTGTCGACTGTTATTTTAATACATAGTAATGCATTTCTATGTTAGGCTGATAAGGCCATAGTTGCTAATTCTCTATGGATTTGATATGAGGTCGTCGAGGCCATATGTAATACCTCTGTGTTATCTTTTGAAAACAATGTATTAACACATCATTTGACCAAGGCTATAAGGCCGAACATTAAACACAACTGTCTTTGCAAGAATCTTGTACGCCTAAAATGGCATGGTCTGTAGACCACATATTACACTCTTAATACTGTCTTGGTTATCATTTGAGCCGTTGTGCTCAAAGGCATTGTAGTATTGATTAATTATGACTGTCTAAATGTTTATAAAGACTATTATGAGTAGAGGCCGAGAGCAGTGCTCGGGCCATATTATCTTTAATGATAATCATTTTCTTTGAGCCTCGACTGTGCCTTAGGCATTTAATATGTCGGGATAGGGTGCTATAGAAACAATGCTCGATTGTTTATAAAAATATTATGATATTTATAATACAACCCATATGAATAAATGGGTACTATGGAAACAATGCTCGACTATTATGAAAGGTATTATGATACCTATGGAATATAGAGGAGTATGTTAAAGCCTTATGACTCCTCGTGCTAAGGGAAGAATGGTAAAGGGTTACTAATAATGTTACATGAGGCAGTTTTAAATGCATGACAATCCATGATGGTCAGGGAAGCAAACCCCATCGATACTTATTTCTTATGAGTATAAAAATAGAGTATGAACTCTTATGATTAAAGGATATGAAAGTAGCCCCCTTTTTGAATGGCCATACTTCATGAACCAAGTCTAGGGTGTCATGAATTCATGTGGAATCATTTATTTGTGGTCTCTTAATAGAACAAACCTATTAGACTATTATGAAATAAGTCTTGGTTGATATGAATTTGAATGTAAACCTAGTGACAAGGTAAACATGAAATTTAGACCGGGAAAGGTCATTCGTTTGAATTTAACTCGATTGTCCTTATGTCATTTTGAAAGTATGAGAATAGAGTGACATGGAGTCACAGATTCCCTATTGCAAAAGCAATGAGACATAATTGAATATGCTCCCAAGATAGGAGTCGAATGTCCAAGGAATGGACTAAGATTGTATTGAAATTATTTATCCTAGACTGAGAAAGGTCGAATTATGTTTACTGTAGGATGAGACAACTTCTTAGTCGAGTCAAGGTGGTGGACATACGGCAACGCTCATAGAAAAATGTTTGTGTGTGTAAATCTTTGGCCAAAGTAATGCATTTGTCTCTACATGCATTGTCGGTCCACTGTACTCCAGATGGCATAATGTCTCCAGTAGGGTCATACATAGTTAGAGTGGATCTATAGTTGTGTGACCATGAGTACATTATGAAGGACACAACATCAGATACTCAAATGGAAAACCTAATGGTTCCTTATATCTATACTTTCTACAAAGGGTAGGGTCGCTTCCAGGTAAGAAGTTGTGCGGGGGACCGTTGATCTATGGTTGGAGGAAAAGCACTCGGATGATGCTCTCCTTCCCAAGAAGAAGACAAGCTGAGGCTTATGAAGACAGATGTCAAAGTTCCAGATACAATGCTTTTCTTTATATGACTTGTTAGTTAGTTATTATGTATATTTCTATATTTGATGCCTTGAGCATAGCTTTGTACATGTATAGTGAAGGTTATTCACTAATGAATTATCCTTGGATATTGTAAATCTGAGTTTTGTTATGTTCTGGAAATAAATAACATGCTTAATTATCATGATGATTTCAATTCATTTTTGCTTAACTGTGATTATGTTAATCATGATGTATTCTTACTCTTAGTTAAGAAGATTAATTATGGTTATAATTTTGGATCATGTGAGATGACATGTTATATATGGTATTAGAGCTACCGAATTCAATACATGGACCTATGAGCTCACTACATAATGATTATCTTTATCCAACATTAATGGTTGTTAATGTTTGGATGTTCTTATGCCAGAATGGTAAGAACAAGAGTGACACCCAGAAAGAAGGTAACGGGAAATTACCTACGTTACCTTAAGGCCTTGAGGGAGTGAGTCTCAAGAATGAAACACCTTGAATAAACTGCCTTCACTGATGCTGTTAAATGCATCAAGTAGGAGTTGAGGAAAGCAGTTAGGATTACTGCTCCTAACTCTAAAAATGAATTGGTAGAACCCTCTGCACCTAAGGAACCAGTCATGGAAAGTAATCCTAAGGATCCTAATGTTAATAAGGAGGTTGTGGATGAGTACCTACGAGTACGTCCACCTCCTAAAACTGAATTGATAAATCTCAAGGATGAGAAAT
The DNA here is from genome assembly GCA_027924645.1 of Cunninghamia lanceolata. Lineage (NCBI taxonomy): Eukaryota > Viridiplantae > Streptophyta > Pinopsida > Cupressales > Cupressaceae > Cunninghamia > Cunninghamia lanceolata. The sequence continues at coordinate 503,371 of BSBN01000128.1, forward strand.
TAACATGGGAAGGTATCCCAATTTCATAATGACTTGTAGTAGCAAGATGTAAACAAAATTTTGTAATTTTAGATGGATTATATGTAATCCGTGGAAAACTATAATGCAATTGAAAAATTTTGAAAAATCTTTCCTTTCTTGTTAAAGATTACATGAATGAGAATAGATTTATATTATGAATGAATTCATTAGTATGACAAACTAATCAAATGATTCATTTGTAAACTTCAAGAGAAGTAGATTGTAGCAAGGTTTAGTTAAGAACCAAGATGGGAGATAGCCAGGATGAAGGGCAACCTTCAGGCCACTCTGAATCTAAACTCGACCAGATCCTCGCTATGCTTCAAGAGACGAGAGCGAGAGTTGGGACTCTCGAGCAGGAGGTCAGGGGTCGGCATGGACCCAGACGAGAAGCCTATTATGGGGGTGATGACAAGGCATGTCATAATGACACCACCCAAAGTGAGCACAAAGAGAATAATTTGAAGGCTAGACAAGAAGAAGATAGAAGAAGCCATTTGGCTTTGGAATTATCCTAGGACATGAAAAAGGTCATGCCACCCAAATTTGATGGGTCTGTAAGCGGAGATGCCATGGAGGCATGGCTTACAAAAATGCAAAAGTATTTCAAAATAAGAATTATACTAAGATCACCAAAGCAGTATGGGGTGCATACCAGTTGGCGGGTGAAGCATCCACATGGTGGATGAACAAAAATATGGAGTTAGGCTTGAGGTCTACAAGTCTAACCTGAGACAGGTTCGTGGAACTCTTTAGGCAAAGATGGTTGCCTCAGTTGTTCTATGATCAAAAGCTTATAGATATCCAGAACCTGAAATAGGGTGAATTATTTGTGAATGAGTACTGGGAAAAGTTCACTCGCCTACTCAAGTATGTGCCATAATATCAACAGGATAAGAGATTTTACATCCACAAGTTTATAATGGGATTAAACACCTAGATTGGGGGTGAGGTTGATGTGCATGGTCCCACTTCAATGGACTAGGTCTATGAGAAGGCCATCAAATAGGAGCAGAAACTGAAAGCTATGTCTGCTTACAGGGAAAGGAACCAAAAAAGGTATAATTGGTCCCAATCCTCCCAATCTTCTAAGAAAAAGGGGAACAAGCAGGATTTTGATGAGAAAAATGATAAAGGAGCCAAGATTAAGCAACCTGAATCCAAGGGGGAGAAGAAGGGTAATAACCACTCCAAGAAAGGTGGAGACAATTCTAGGAAAAATCATGAAAGGTGGGGACCCGTGGGAGGGTGCTATTCATATGGTGGAGATCATTATGCCAACTAGTGTCCTAACAAGACGCAGGGAGAATAGCCACAAGGAAACCCTCTGCCCTCTTAGCAGGCAGCATTCTAACAACGCATTCATGCAGCCTTGGACAATAGGCAAGCCGAATACCAAATTACTCCCATTAAAACTACAGGGATTTTATTTGGTCTCTCAATTTCAATTTTGATTGATATTGGTACTATTGAATGTTTTGTTTCTCCAAAAAATTTAAGCAAAATTTCTAGAAAGGCTTAGGTAGAGCAATGCTTTTATGAGGCTAAGGTTGAACTTCCAAGTTTTTCCACTGAAGTGAACCTTTATGTAGCCCCACTAGGCTCATATGATGTTATCCTTGGGATAAATTGGTTATGGAGACATCGAGCTAAAGCAGACTATTATGCCATAATAATAGAATGTCTTGATGACTTAGGAAACAATCTTTCTGCAAGGGAACCCTAGGGAAGTCAAACTAAGACAAATTTATGCCCTACAAATGAAAAGAGCTCAAAGAAAATGATGTCATCTTTTTGCTGTCAAAATGGAAGAACTAAATGGTTTTGAGGAAACTAATTTCCAAGATGATTTAATGTTTTATGAATCTCAGAAACTCAATGGAGTTGGGAAGAGGGAATCCATAGATCAAGAGAGATCAGATATGGACAGATACCTTTTCTTAGAGATTTCAAGGACGTATTTTAAGATGAACTACTGGGATTACCTCCTAAAAGAGATTTTGATTTCTCTATAGATATAATTCTAGGATCGGAACCTATATTTAAAACTCCACACAGAATGACCACTACTGAGTTAATGGAGCTAAAGGCTCAAATACAGGAATTGTTGGATAAAAGGCTGATTAGACCCAGTGTATCACCCTGGGGAGCACCAGTAATAAAGAAAGATGGTACTTTGTGGTCATGCATAGATTACCACATGTTAAAAAAGGCAACAATTAAGAATAAATACCCATTGCCCCGCATTGATGATCTTTTCGATCAAATAAGGGGAGCAACTATGTTTTCCAAGATTGATCTTTAGTTTGGATACCATCAATTAAGGTTAAAGGATGAGAATATCCACAAAACAACCTTCAGAATAAGGTATGGGCATTATGAGTTCACTATCCTACATTTTGGGTTAACAAACGCACCTGCTGCGTTTATGAATTTAATGAACAGTGTGTCCAGGGACTGTTTGGACAAGTTTGTCCTAGTTTACCTTGATGACATCCTAATCTAGTCTAAGAATGAGGGAGAACACCTTCAACATTTAAGGATTGTTCTCCAGAGGTTGAGAGAGCATAAACTGTATGGTAAGCTCTCTAAGTGTACCTTCTTTCAAAAGGAAGTACAGTATTTGGGCCACATAATTTTAGCTAAGAGAATAGTTGTGGACCCAGCTAAAATTAAAGCCATTTTGGAATGGTCAGTACCAAGGAATGTGCATGAGGTTCGAAGTTTCATGGGCCTTGAAGGATACTATAGGAAATTTGTGAAGAACTTTTGAAAATTTGCTTATCCTATAACTTCTTTGCAGAGGAAAGGCAAGAGGTTAGAGTGGTCATATAATTGCCAAGAGGCATTTGACCAACTGAAGAAAAAATTGACTTCAACACCAATCTTGGAAGTACCTGAACCAAAAGGTTAATTTATAGTCATTACTGATGCCTCAGAGGAAGGCTTAGGTGGTGTACTAGTCCAGGATGGATAAGTCATTGCGTATGAATCTCAAAAATTGAAAACTTATGAACAAAACTTTGCCCCTCATGATTTGGAGCTGGCAGCAATCATTCATGCACTACAAATGTGGAGACACTACTTGCTCGAAAAACCCTTTGAGTTGAAAATAGACCATCAAGGGCTCAAATATCTATTCACTCAACCACATCTAAATGCTCGCCAAAGAAGATGGTTGGAGTTCATCTTGGATTATGATTTCGAGATTAAATATATTCAAGGAAAGGAAAATCAGGTGGCAGATGTCTTGAGTAGGAGAAGACATATCTCCTCAATGATCTCCATACATTCTAATTTTAAGAATCAAGTTTTACAAAAGTCTAAGGGAGATGAGTTTTACAAGTAGGTAAAATAGGCCCTTTTGGAAAACCTCCAGAATCCAAAATATGATGGATTTTACCTTGAACCAGATGGGTTATTAAGGTATAAAGGAAGGTATATGTACCTAACTCTATGGAGTTAAGAAATATGGTGTGGAAGGATGTTCATTTTGCATTTTATTTGGGACACTCTTGAGTAACAAAGTTACTTGTCGATGTGAAACCCTTATATTTCTGGAAAGGGATGAAGAGAGATGTTGCAAGTTTTGTAGCTACATGTATAGAATGCCAGAGGGTGAAGGCAGAACACCAACACTCGGTAGGACTTTTATACCCTCATGAAATTCCAGAATGGAAATGGCAAATCATAAGCATGGACTTTGTGCAAGGACTTCCTATGTCAAGGAATAGGCACAATGCTATTTTGGTTGTGGTGGATAGACTCACCAAAGCCACACATTTCATACCTGGGAACTTGACGGATGGGGCACCCATCATAGCCCACAAATTTGTTTAAGAAATTTTTAGACTGCATGGTATTCCTGAGAAGATTATCTCAGATAGGGATGCTCAAATGACATCAAACTTTTGGCAAACCTTGTTTCCTTCACTTGGAACCCAGTTGAATATAAGTTATGCTTATCATCCTAAAATGGATGGTCAAACTAAAAGGGTAAACCAAGTGCTGGAAGATTTATTGAGGATGTATTGCATGGATCAACAATACAAATGGGAAGATTATCTTCCTTTGGTGGAATTCACATATAATAATTCCTATCATTCTGCTATTAAGATGGCTCCATTTGAAGCATTATATGGAAGAAGGTGCCAGACCCCTATAAGCTGGGATAAGCTAAAAGATAGGGTTAGTCTTGGACCAGAAATGCTATTAGAAATGGAAGAGCAAGTCCATCTGATTAAGAAAAGGCTAGCAAAAGCCAATGATAGGCAGGAAAGTTATGTGGATGCTAAATGCATCAAAAGGCATTTCTCAGTGGGAGAAAAAGTCCTTCTGAGGGTAAAACCTCAAAAGAGCTCCATTAAATTTGGGAAGACATCCAAAATGGCTCCTAGATACGTGGGTCCCTTCAAAGTCCTCGAAGAGGTCAACCCAGTCGCATACAAAATTGCTCTGCCGCCAGTCCTTGCCATGGTGCATAACATTTTTCATGTTTCCTATTTGAAAAAGTTTATTTCTAGAGATAATCATATCCCTATTCTTGATTGGAATGCTATACATGTGAAGGACCCAGGGGTGGTCGTGATCGAGCCCATCAACGTGCTTGAAACATGTAAGCTACGCTGATGTAACAAAGAGATAACTCAATGCAAGGTCTAGTGGGACCAGTATGCAGAGGAAAATACCACCTAGGAAAACTATGAGGATATTCATGCGAGATTTCCCCATCTATTGTGAAAAATATTTTTATTATGCTCACATAACACTTTTCTTATTATGTTGGTTGATTCTGAAGACATTTAAATCATTAGGGATGATTCTTATGTGGGGAGATATGTTACAACCCCAAATTATGATTTAGTTTAAACTTGCTTTTGTGTGGTAATTAGAATGATTAATCATAGTTTAATGGTTTGATGTTTGTGGAAAATATTAGATAGAATCAATGATTATATTAATATTGACTAATGTTAGTTAGACATGAGATTACATGTTGATACGATTGTTTAATTATTATGATTTGTGAATCAAATGATGATACACTAATCATGGTTATATGGTTGTGAGTTTGATCAGGAAAAGAATCTTCCTTTAAGAATGGAAGGAGAGTATCATCCGGGAGGAGGAGATTGATGTGTGGAAAAGTTTAGAATTTGCCATCTGAGTGTCAGAATTAGTTTTTGTGGACCCATGCAAGGCGGGCTGAGTTATCGTCTTTCCTTTGTTAAGTCATTTCAGTTTAGATGGTGCCAACTCAACAATTTGAGTTATTTTGACGTTGTCCACGTCAATTCAACCAGACGATGTCCTTGGAATGTCAGTTTGGTCAATAGTAATCTCGACGAGTTGTCGAGTATTTCCTTGTTTCCTTATCTAATTCCTTATTAGATTATGTGATTATCGTTGCTTATTTATATAATAATTATAATTATTAAGATGACGAGGGGGAGTAATAACTTGACCCCAAGATCACATTTTGTTACTATGTCACCTTATCATTGATGTTAATGGTTGACGACACCTTGAATTATTTAATAACCCTTAAACATCATTTAGATGTAAGGAATATATAGTGTGTGTTCTAATTATTCTAACCTCCATAGAGGTCAAGCACCCATATTAATAGTAATATATATAATGTTTATCCTTGGGGTAGCCAATCAACCTCCATTCACGATAAGTGGAATGAGTGGAGGTAGAGTACAGCTAATATAAGCTTCAACAATGTTGCCCATGCGATAATAAAGTGGGTGGGCCGCAAGAAACCCCCGAGGTGGCGGAACCGTTCCTTCCATTATCCTCAGTTAGAGGGTGGCAAACTTTGTGGCATGCATAGTAAATGCATGTAAAGCTCTGAAGAAGGTATCATTTGTGGGATACATGTCTTTTGTTTTTGGGAGAGTGTAAAACAAGAGGGATGAATAGGAAGTTTGAGTGGGTGATAGTAAGGAGTTTCACTATAGAGATAGCATGTGACTGGTGCAGGTAGCTTGTGGAGAGCCACCGAAAGGTGCACAAGAACTATCTAAAGCCATCTCAAGTGTACATTTAAAGTACAAGTATGATTCTTGATTGTGGTACAAATGTAATCACAAGGTGATACCTCTGATAATAATGGTGTTCACTGTTATTTTAATACACAGTAATGCATTTCTATGTGAGGTGGATAAGGTCGTAGTTGCTAATTCTCTATGGATTTGATATGAGGTCGATGAGGCCATATGTAATACCTTTTTGTTATCTTTTGAAAACAATATATTAACACATCATTCTTCCAAGGATATAAGGCCGAACATTAAACACAATTGTGTTTGCAAGAATCTTGTAAGCCAAAAATGGCATGGTATGTAGACCACATATATACTCTTAATACTGTCTTGGTTATCATTTGAGCCATTGTGCTCAAACCCTTTGTAGTATCAATTAATTATGACTGTCTAAATGTTTATAAAGATTGTTGAGTAGAGGTCGAGAGCAGTGCTCGGGCCATATTATCTTTAATGATAATCATTTTCTTTGAGCCTCGATTGTGCCTTAGGCACTTAATATGTTGGGCTAGGGTGTTGTAGAAACAATTCTTGACTATTTATAAAAAATATTATGATATTTATAGTATAGCCCATATGAATAAATGGGTACTGTGGAAACAAAACTTAACTGTTATGAAAGGTATTATGATATGTATGGAATATAGAGAAGTATGTTAAAGCCTTATGAATCCTCATGCTAAGGGAAGAATGGTAAAGGGTTACTATGAATGTTACTCGAGGCAGTTTTAAATGCATGACAATCCATGATCGACGGGGAAGCAAACCCCATCGATACTTATTTCTTATAAGTATAAAAATAAAGTAGAGTATGAACTCTTATGATTAAAGGATATGAAAGTACCCCCCTTTTTGAATGGCCATACTCCATGAACCAAGTGTAGGGTGTCATGAATTCATGTGGAATCATTAAGTTGTGGTCTCTTAATAGAACAAACCTATTAGATTATTATGAAATAAGTCTTGGTTGATATGAATTTGAATGTAAACCTAGTGACAAGGTAAACATGAAATTTGGACCGGGAAAGGTCATAAGTTTGAAAACTTGATTATCCTTATATCATTATGAAAGTACGGGAATAGAGTGACATGAAGTCATAGATTCCATGTTGCAAAAGCAATGAGACATAATTGAATATGCTCCCAAGATAGGAGTCGAATGTCTAAGGAATGGACTAAGATTGTATTGAAATTATTTATCCTAAACCTAGAAAGGTCGAATTATGTTTACTATAGGATGAGACAACTTCTAAGTTGAGTCGAGATGGACATATTTCAACGTTCATAGTGAAACATTTATGTGTGTAAATCTTTGGCCAGAGTAATGCATCCGTCTCTGCATGCATTGTTGGTCCACTGTGCTCCATATGGCATAATGTATCCATTAGGGTCATACATAGTTAGAGTGGATCTATAGTTGTGTGACCGTGAGACATTATGAAGGACACAACACCAGATACTCAGATGGAAAACCTAATAGTTCCTTATATCTATACCTTCTGTGAAGGGTAGGGCCGCTTCTAGGTAGGAAGTTGTGCGGGGGACTGCCAGTCTGTGGTTGGAGGAAAAGCACTTAGATGATGCTCTCCTTCCCAAGCAGAAGACAAGTCGATGCTTATGAAGACAGATGTCAGTTCCAGATACAGTGCTTTTCTTTATATGACTTATTAGTCAGTATTATGTATATTTCTATATTTGATGCCTTGAGCATAGCTTTGTACATGTACAGTGAAGGTTATTCATTAATGAATTATCCTTGGATATTGTAAATCTAAGTTTTGTTATGTTTTAAAAATGAATAACATGCTTAATTATCATGATGATTTCAATTCATTTTTGCTTAACTGTGATTATGTTAATCATGATGTATTCTTACTCTTAGTTAAGAAGGTTAATTATGGTTATTATTTTGGATCATGTGAGATGACATGTTACACAAGAAATGATGAGAAATTCAATGGGGTTAAGAGGTCACTTAGTTAAATAAAAGACTCACAATTTTCAATATTGTTGTGCAGGTAAAGAATACCATGGAAATCTCAAAGGCCAAAGTTCAGAAGTTGAATGATGAAGGCATTTCAAGAGTGAATAAAGTGAATCATAGTTACACAAGGAATTACAACTAGATTGAAAACCTCACCTTACACAAAGAACTTAAGGAGTTTCACAAGAAATACAATGAGGTAACAGTGGCAAATAAGGATGATAACAAAAGAATGCAAGGAAAGAGAGGTAAGATGAATGAAAGCAATGAAGTTGGAATTAAAACAACAAAATTACATGAAGAAGGTACAGTGGTGGCACACCACATTGGATGGTGGGGATGGGAATCATACGGGGAGAACAATATTTTCTAACAATACAGGATGTATGAAGGAACGTGGCTAGATGATACAGAACATTGCAGTTTATGCTATATACCTAAAGAGAGCAAAATAATATTTTTTGTATATAGGGAAACAATTATAGAATAGATGTATAGTAAGGCTAAAGACAATGGTTGTTATATAACATGATCTGATGTAATTGTTATTTTATTTCAACAGTTGAACTATATTTAATACAAAAAATACAAAAATTTGAAATCATATAGAGAATTTCAAATAAGAAGGATTGATTAACTTGGCTCTGATACCAAATGTAATGCTACTTTTTCCTAGAATTAATTATCTACTTGCAGGGGATTTTATTATACTTAATATTAGAGTTAAGATAATATAGAATATTAAATAATGTGTAAATAACAAAAGTAAATTACAACATTGATAATTTAATAAAATCTCTAATGTAAATCAATAACAAGACAAATTCAATCACATAATCACACACACACACACACACACACACATATAATATTCCCAATATCTTTATGAACAATAAGTTCAATACTTATCTGAATCATTGAGCACTTGGATCTGCCACTCTCACCCTAGGAAGATTTTAGTGGTCTTAGCCCTCAATATGGCATACTCTAGGAGGAAGCAGTTCCTTTCGGAACATAGCGTGTTATTACACTCTCATGCAAAAGTTGGTTCTAGAAGAACAATGCTCAACACTAGTGTTGGTTCTCAAAGGACAATGCTCAATACTAGTGTTGGTTCTAAAAGAACAATGGTCAACACAATACTCTTACACAAAGTGTTGCTTCTTAAAAGAACAATGCTCAACACAAGTACTCTTACACAAGTGTTGGTTCTTAAAAGAAAAATGTTGAACACAAGTGCAAACCAAGCCCTGGCTAGGACTCTCCTGGGTTGTACGTTGTACCCGAGGTTAGGACACACTCTGTGTGCCCCCTTCTCCTAATGCCCATAACCCTCCAAACTGCTTCCATCTTTCTTGAGTGTTCTCCATGCCCTTTCCAAGTCTCACACAAATGCCTTATATAATATTTTAAGGGGCGGTTTCTAAACCATCACACCCTTTCACAAAGGTTGTCATTAACAATTAGTTAACACTAGTAAAATTTTGGCAAATAAATGACTAAGTGACTAAAACTTTTTGTCACAAAAACTAAGAATGACTTAATTCTAATAATTTTTGGCAACTCAACTATAAATGAGTAAATAAATGACTAATTTGGTCGTTGACTAAAAAATTATTTAGTCACACAAATAAAAATGACTAAATAGTTAGTCATTTATTTATCACAATCCATTTGAATAAATCATTTAAGGAATCAAAAATCAATAGCCCGCCAAAATACTCTAAAACTTTAATAAACATACTCTAAAACTTTAGTCGAAATCTTATTTTTAGGCGTAGCTTGCCAAAATGGAGTTTTCATTTTAATAAACATACTCTAAAACCTTCGTCCAAACCTTATTTTCATACATAGCCTGCCAAAATGGAGAAGTGTTTCAATAAAGAATGACAAAGAATGGTAAGGAGATGTGCGTGACAGGAGGCATAGTATTCATTGTTGCTTATGTCATTCCTGCTCTGCTTAGCAAGGGTTATATTATTTGCGCTACTATTTGTTATCCAGGTATTTAATTGATATATATTTGCATAATCTCAAATTCCTAATTTAGATACTGTTGAAGTATTAATGTATCCTATATAGGGTTTACAATGTATCCTGTATAGGGTTTAGAATGATTTCTTTTAATTTAAAAAAATAAATAAATGATGTATTTGCCTATGATTAGATAATGTGGAGACTCCTAAATCTGACCCAGCTCATTGTCCTCTTTGGCATTGCATTCATTACTCCAGCTGCTAGGGTTTTGCATGTGACATCTTTAATATCTTCATGATAGTGGCTTTTAAATAGATCTCAGTCTTTTCTTTAATCTTTATCATGGTACCCCTTGAGTTCCATAATCCACCTTCAATCTCTTCTAAGAACATTGTCTTAAGCTAGACTGCATAGTATGCATATAAAGCAAGTCCTTCATACCTACCATTATTCCAAACCACCACTCACTATCTTGCTTAAAATGTTGCCTCCATAAGCACAATAGCATGTTTTAAAATCATGGTTACCAGTGATTGACCATTAAGATCACTACTTTCATCAAGATACAATAAGATTTTTGTCTTCAAACTCAAGGCATTATGCAAGATAACATTGTGAAGTGTTTGCTGTGTAGGGTTTGATTTTCTTGCATATTTAATGTTTTTCTAACTGCCTTCAAGACTGGATTATGCATCCATAGTTGCAATCTCAAACAACTCACTCACTGTCACTTGAAGATTCCTTTCATGAGCATCCTTCTATAAAATCAAACCATGCCCTATAGACTGCCTACTTACTACAGGGGACTCATTGTTTCATGGTATTGTGGGTCTTAAGATCCTTCAACCTTATTGTCAGTACTTCACAGTCCACAAGGTATTATTCACTATTCTCCCATCTTTGATGAGTCTCAAAACACTGCTCAAACATGCAATCCACTACCCCCATTATACGATGGCTAAGAAGAAACATTGAACCTGTGATTACCACTGTTACTTCATTTGGACAGTCCTTCCCTAATTGTATTTGCCTTGTCTAACACTATCAATAGCATTTGAAAAACCCTTAAGGTCAGCAAGGGGGTAAGGAAACTCACTGTTAAAATCTCCACTTCACTATGCAAGGATTGAGATTTATTATCTTGTCACTGCTCAGCCTCTTTTTGACGATCACACCTCAAGTGACTATCATTCTTCTTACCTTAGATTGCATTTACAAATGTCACTGAGCTACATAGTGTGCTTGTTATTAGCTACAATCTTTAGATTGCAAAATTTTGTTATTGGCTACAATGTCTCAATCTTTCTGGTATTGCAACCTCACTAATCTGCTAGAGTTATGGTTTATGTTTCTACGAGGGCCTAGGGTTTGTACCCTAGTCATGCTCTTACCAATGCCTTTGTTGGTATTAATAAATAACCTTAAATCTTGGGTCAGAAAATTAGCTGTCTTGACAAGGTGTGGTATGATCTTGGATTGTATCCTAGAGTCTGTGGGAAGCTTGTGTTTGATCATTAAGGTATGTAAACCTGATCAGGGAAATGTATCCTATATAGCATGGGTCTTGCTTTAATACTTCCCATAATGGTTATTAGCATATCACATTATTATAGTTTGTGGTAACCCAAGATTGCATTCAAGTATGTAACAAACTTGGTTTGTAGTTTAAGTTGTACACTTTTAAGTAACATTCATAAGGTTTAGAAAATCTTGATCACTCTCTAGAATAGCCCATTAAACATAGGTTGTGCTTGAATGCACTACATAATTGATATAACACAACCACTCTACATATCAACCAAAGTTATAAACTCTTTATTGCAGCAAGAGGTAATCGCTCTTGGATCATGCTATCATTACATTGTAACCTATTAAACTTGAGTCAACCTGAATGCACCCAATGATGATTGCCACCTAATTGTGATGATAGTGATTAATTTGTACATGAATTGTGCTCATATGAGTGCCTCCATTTCTATCACAACATAGCCACATTAAACTTGGGTCACACATGAATGCATCCTTTATTTGTTATAGCACAACTATGCCACATGACCAATAGAGTTATGGATCACATAATTACAGTCACAAGAATTTGTTCCTCGGTTATGCTATTATGGTGATTCCATTACCGTTACAGCATAACCCTTTGGACTTATATTGCTCAAATCTTTACATTGCTTATTTTCTCTTTGGATAGATGGCAATTCAATTGCAAGGATTTGTATGCAGGTCATGCTCATATAAGTACCTTCGTCACCATTACACAATAGTGCATTGGAATTTCCTTTCTTGAATGTTTACTTCCTTTTTTTATTGTTAGGGTTTCTTAGTGATTATTCCATTTCCACGTGGCATATTGATAAAAGAAACTAAGCAAAACATCAATTTTTTTAGTTAACTCCCACTAACATAGTTTTGGAATAAACATGTTTGAATGCATTACTTTGAGTGTGGAGAATTTTATTTTCTTCTTATAATACATTCATTGAGAGTTGTAGTAGAAAGCTTCTTATGCTGAAACCCATCCTGTAAACTTGCTTTAAGATACATTTAGGAGGCTTCATGGATTTTTTGTGATTTATACAACTTTTGTTTTGATAGTAAATGACATCAGATTCTTTCTGAAATTGAAATGATTTATTAATTATGGTTTTATGATGATAAAATGTTTTATTTAAAAGGGGTTAATATGTGACATTTTATGTGCAGGAAGAATAGATTGTGATGCAACATTCGGGTATGGACAGTTTAAGCAAACTTGGATTGTTATCGGTGACATAACCAGGTTGGAGAGTACATTGAGTTGGTCTGAAACACTTCCAGGTGTGTTTTCTCGGAAGCAAAACCTGAGTATAGAAATACAAACGTTAGTGGACAGAGAAAATCATAAATCTACTGGTCCAATTTTGGATCCGATTTGAGGTCATGAATATCGGACAGAGAAAGTTCCTACATTCTAAAGATAAAATCATAAATATGCTTGGTCCAATTTGAGGTCCTATTGTAAGGATTTGTCTTTTTAGTTATACTTTCTGACATTTGTCTTGATACAAATTGTTACTTTAGAATTATGGGGTCAGTGCAAGAAGTTGGGTCCACTTTTTTGGCCAAAAACTGGAAGTGTTTTCCCTGATTTTCAGAATTTGTCACATTTGACCTAAAAATTTGAGAAACTTAAAGATTAAATCTTTTAAAAAGTCAGAAATATGAAATGTAGTACTCAGAGTCTAGTTTCCAAATATGTAATTTATTTTAATACCCAGATGAAACAAATTGATTTTCAATAGGCATTTCTAAAAACCACTGTTTAAAAGTCACTTTTTTTTTACCATACCATGCACGTGTACGACCAACATAATTTGACCTAAATAAAAGTATTTTTCTAAATCTTATTGGGAAAAGATGTGTAGTACAGTGAAATTTGATGAGGATTTTTTTTATAATTTTTTTCTAAATATTTTTTTTAATTAATTTCTTATTGGTCCTAATTGTTGTTTTTGAAAACCCCTTGTGTATGGCCAATATAATTTGAGCAAAACTAATCATAAAATAATTTTTTTTTCATTGTGTAAAGAATGATGTGTAGATTGATGACATATAATTTTTAAAAAAAACTTAAAAAATTAAAAGTTATTAAAAAAATTCAAACACTTGTCATTTCAAATTTTTGGACCAGTTTACTCATAAATTAAATAATAAATAGAAAAACAAGTCCAATAAAAAAATTACATATTTGAAAACTAGACACTGTCATTTGTAATGGGTTTTATTTTCGTAAAATTTTTTTTAAAAAAAGTCATCAGCCATATAGGTGAAGTCAGTCTTTCCTCTTGTTTTGTACTTAGACAAATACTTGTAGGTCCAAGGCTCAAGGTCGGCTACCCATGCCTTTCCCAAGCCTAAAACCAAACCAAAAGCGTGGGTGTGAAATTTAAAATTTTAGAAACGGGTATCTATTTTAAAATGGGTACTCGTTTTAAAACGGGTTCCCGTTCTAAAAATTAATATAAAACAAAATGGATACCCGTTCTAAAAAATAATAAAAAACAAAATGGGTACCCATTTGTAAAAATAATAATAAAAAAACCGGTACTCATTCTATAAAACAAAACGGGTACCCGTTCTATAAAACAAAACGGGCACCTGTTTTAAAATGGGTACCCGTTCTTGTCGAGATTCTGTTTTTGGACGACACTTCCCCTATATGTGGACCTAACTTCTTGCTTTTACCCTATGGTATTGCTTTTCTTCTAGTGTTTTTAACCCTCATTTTAGGGAAGAGCTCCGAAGATGGTTCCTTCAGATGTAGACTACACTTTTCTGCTATAGGTTTCATCTAGAAACACCAGAAGATCAGGTACTGTCATACTCAGAGCAAAAGTAGGAGTCATGCAATGACAAGATACTCATTTTTGGAGCTTTGGTTAAGAACTTTAAATGTTTGGCTATGTGCACAGAGAATGTTCATGGAGTGCAAACTTCCTTACAAAGCAATTACCACAGCAAAGTTTGAGGTGAATTGTATTCGCTATTTTATGCTGATATGAATATGCTCTAACCTGTAGTTAATTGTTGTAGCATAATAGATAGGATAAATAGTTGTTATATACCATTGTTTTTAATTCAAAATTTCTATACCTTATTCTAGAAGCAAATCATAGGGGAGTCTATACATAAGACACCATTGTTTCAAATTTAAAATTGTTGGCTCTTTCACAATTGTGTGCTTCATTTATTTGATCTAAGATAGCTTGCTGTATAGAAGATGCTCTCAAAATCACAGTAAAATCCTTTATTCTAGGAAGACTGTTCAAAATCTTCCCATCATAACAATGAACAAAAGCATTAGTCATTAACCTGAACTTTGCAAAAGTTTCACCAAATTCTACTTTTCCACTCTCTTTTCCATTCTAAATTTTATTCCCAATTTCATCCTTGAAGAACTTTCGCAGCCTATAGATCTTGCTGTTAGCCATAACTTTACCAGGTGTCGAGGATAGCTTTGACTTTTTACCCAAGCAACAATTGCCAAAATTCAGCCTTCCCAGATACAATGTGTTGAAATGATCTTTGAAGTTATTCTGGGAAAGAGTTTCTGAGAGTATAATGCGTAGTTTTGAATTAATATTTTTCCATGAATTCCATTGTATCTGGTAAGGCCGAATTTTGACAAAAAGCAGCAATTGACAAAATTCACTTGTACTTGGGAAATTAGTTTGTTGATTTCTTGGCCAAATCCACTTCTAACTATAATAACATCAAGTTTGAAACTAGAGAACATCAAGAATGCCTTGTTTTGGATTTGGGCAAAGATTTTGATGTTCTTGTGAATGCTAACTTCTTGACTTCCTTGGACTCTTGGATTTCAAATAAAATCATCCCATATTTCTTGTATAATGCATATACACACACGTATGAGTAATATATATGTATATATATTGATTTCGGATAAAATCATCCCATATTTCTTGTATATTCACCTCAATGAACTTTAATCGCTTTAATCAAATTTAATCATCTATAAGTTTCATAATACTATGCTAAAACATAGGCAATTTTGTATATAACTTCTTTTCAGAAAACAACAACACACATGCAATTATATGTCATATATATAGAAAAGACAAAAACAGGTTGATTAGCTAAGATTTGGGCCAACAATATCATACAGGTTGATTTAATAACAAAGATCTAAAGCAAGATGAAAGACAAAATGGGCCGATACAATAATAAAAAATAGGCCGATAAGATGATAACCATGCCAAATTAATTAAAAAATTCAGAGGTCATTTGAAAGTGAAGACCACAGGCTAGAATATGCACCACAACCGATCGATTGAAAGATGCATATGGCCGATAGCATGACACACATAGGCCGACAACGTCATAACAGACTGGTAGGCCATTTAATACTACAGGATGAAAGTAAACAAATTACAGGTTAAAGAATTCAAAGACAGGCCGAAATCATAATTCAAGGTCGATAAAAAGATGATCATAGGCTGCTATAATAGGATAGCACCGATCCAAAACAGTAGAGAAGCCAAAACATTTATAAGGGGACTGATTAATATAAATAGAAGATCGATTAGTATAGTACAAAGGCCGTAAAAGAAGGTCGTCGAAGCACACTCAGGCCAAAACTGAGCAGATAGGCCATTTAAGATATAATTTTAGGCTCTTTTTAAAAAAGATATTATTGACCATTAATAGATAGAGAGGCTGCTAGAGGTAATTTAGGCCAGTAAAACCATATACTAGCGTGCATGACCGAACAAAAGGGTCGTATAAATATTAGATAGGGGTTGTTTAAAGACTTTCAAGGTTAGTTCATAAACTATTCAGGTCAATTTGATAAGGAACAAATAGATAGATGTTAAAGAAAGGCCGAATAATGACAAACAAGGGCCGATGGAAATGAATTTGGCCATAAAGATTATAACTAGCCGTTTAAATAGTGAACAAGTTGAGAATAAGGAAAGAAAATGTTGTCTGAGAAATGACCTATAGGCCATTACATCGATATAAACATGGAGGAGGCCGAAATTAAGGCTCAGGCTGTAAGGTAAGGTATGATACTTGGCCATTCCCAAATGTGGAGGCCAATACAAGGAAGTAAGTTGATCACTTACAGCTCAGACCGTTAGAAAGAAAAGAGAAAATAAAACAAGAATCAGAATATATAGTTATAATAGATGGATACCCTCTAACATGGGTCAACAAGGCAGGCCGACTCAGGAATTACACAGGTGATTATAATTATAGGCAACTTTGCATTTTAAATAAAAGGTTGTAAAGAACTTTGTACCTAAAATCCAAGAAGCTACCTGATGGAAAGGCTCTCTTCCTATATTCCTCTTCCCCTTTGCTGCTATATATTTTCTCTTTACAAAATGAAGAATACTTCCTTTTTCCTATTTCTCTGTGTATCCTCAAATCCTCTCCTTTCCCTTCTTATTTCCTTCCAAATCCTTCATCCTTGCTCTAATTTTGGGCACTTTTATTAATGGATCATTTTTTTTTAATTAAGAGTTACTTCACTTTGCATGGTGCGTGGGTGCACTACATGCAGTCCTCCTCCATTTTTGCATGCTTTTATATGCCTATATATTTATGTACACGTCTATATTTATATATTTTTATCATTTATTATAATGTGTACATATATATAGTTTATAAACTTACTAAACTATAAATATATTTTATTTTTCTTTACATGCATATCTATATATATTTATTCGCACACATAAGTGTTTACTTTTTAATTATATATATATATATATATATATATATATATATATATATATATATATATATATATATATATATATATATATTTCAAAAAGAAGGTCAAATTTAATCCCAAGTTGTATGAACGCACAAGTACATGGTAAACTATTTCAATTTGAAGGAACATATTTAGAAACAAGATTACCTAAATTATTCGTATTAATCATCAATCCCACCCATCATTTCAATAGTCAAAAACTTAGATAAGACTATGTAACCACACAACAATGAGGAATAAGTCAATCAAGAATGTAAGTCAACATGATGCAATCTGAACTACATGAGTGTGTGCATGCGTCGGGGTTCCGTCATGCCAACTCTTTCCAATGGCTAGGGTGCATCTACCTCAACCATGTTCCCATCTTTGATGTGTTCTTACACTCAGTCACACTCAAACTCTCATCAATAGGTTAGTCCCAATAATCATAGCCGAAGCAAAACATAGATCCATAATCATACATATTTTAATACATCATTATAACTATGCTCAAATATATGCATTCATAAAATCACGACAATCTACTTTTTTATACACACACAATTTACTCATTAGTGAAAAAATCAAAGTAATAACCAATAGTTCAAATTATAACTGAATCAAAAAGGTCGGGATATGACAACATGAATGTGTATTTATGGACAAAGTAATTGGAAAATTGTACAAATTTGAACATAATATTTTAATATAGTTTTGTAATATTTTTAGATGTGAATTTTATTTGGAATAAATTATATTGTCTTTTGTTCCATGTAGACCTAAAAGTTGATCACTAATGCTTGTTCATGTTGTACTGTTGAATGGGTAGTTGGATAAATTTGGTCTATTAAAAGAAGTAGTTGTATGGTAGTTATTAACACAAAAAGCTATAGTTATTGATCTTTTACATTCAAATAATAATGAAAATTTGTTCTATTAATGCATCAAAGTATGGCAAGTACCTTCTCAACCATTGGAACTATTTGAGATATTGGGTCTTTTCCCCTACTTGATTTATGACAAGTGGAGGCCAACAATGTATGCTCATGAGATGCTTTGGAGTTCCCCTTGGTTCTTGGAAGATGGTTAGATGTGCAATGTTTTAGTTATTAGTGTTTATTCAATTTGTATGGTGGTATTTTATATTTGTACAGTTTTGTTATGTAGTTCCTTGTGCTGCAACCTTTTTTGCTACTTTGTTTAACTTTAGATCATTGTAAGGTCCATGTTTTAGAAAGGTACTTGTTTGGTTCTTTGGTCTTGGGTGAGAGGGCTATTGTTGTCTTCAATCTCTATTTTATTTGGGGGTATTTGATCTACATATTTTCATTTTATTTGCAGTTTTTTTTCTTGTCTTGCAACATTATTCAAAAAATATAAAAAAACAAATACAATGTATGCTCATGTGCAAGTAGATCCTCTAACAATTTATAGAAGAGTTGGAACAAGGCATTAAACTAACAGGCAAAAATGCTTCAAAAAGGCATCATATGTGTTGTGAATCTAAAAACTTTGTGGCAGTTAAGAGTTTGGAGGGCTGACTTTCGAGGATTTTGTCGCACATTCCGAGGAACTGCAAGTTTTTTGAGGGTTTTGTTGCAGACTTCGAAGGACTGCCAGATTTTATGAGTTTTACTGTAGACATGTGATTAGAGGGCTAGAGCAGATAGAGGTGAGTTCCCCAAGTGCTTAATCATTGCAATTTTTTGTTTAGATTTTCTTTAAAAAAATGTGGTGGGTCCTCCTTTTCAATCAGTGTGGGTGCAGGTCTTTGTTCAAACAGAAAACTCCAACTAAACACAGATGGCTGTGCAAATCGGGTCCCGATAATATGTGTGGGCCCCTGCTCATTTGCAAAAGAAAAATCCCCTTAAACAATAGTGATTGTGCAAACTAGGACATGTTGTATAACGAGCAATAGCACATTACAATAATTAGGTCCAACAACAAACCACTTAAAACCTAGAGAAGGTTTAAGTAGGGTTTCTTTGGAGGAATATGGAGATAAGAGAGGTAGGGAACACAAAGGAGAATGGAAAAACACCCCAGACAAGCATGCTAGTACCTTATATTACACCTTACCCCACAAAGAATCAAGACACCTACTCACTCATAATAGTAGTGGTTTTAGGGGTACTTCTGCACTCACAAAAACGTGGTTACATGCAAGTCAAAGATTTAGGCATAGGAGATAGTCTAACATTTGTAAATGACAAGCAATACAAGAGGATTTTACATTAAAGACATGCCAAAATAGCAAGAACGTTAAAATGGTTGGGGAAAAATAAATTTGTCACAATCCTACCAAAACTAACAAACTTTATTCGAGCAACAACTAGATATGAGATAGTGCAGAGAAAGTAAAGCCACCTGCATAAGGACAAGAAAAAAATGAAAACCAAGAAAATTAGTTAGAGGTAGTGGCACAACAAGGTATAGAACCAACTCAGCTAGAGAAACTTCAATTCCAAATTGGTTATGTTTTACAAGAAGGCAACAACAAACATAGCCCAAGGGGGAATACTGAAGGAGGATGCTCAAAGAATCATCATATCAAGTGCAACAAAGGTGTAAAGTAGCAGAAAAGGGAGGTAGAACTAGATCCTAAGAATAGGGACAACCATAATCAATATAGTCCTAGCTCAACTCCGCTAATTTGGTCCTCAAATTTGTATGTGGGTGAGCTAATGGGCCTAAAGAGGAGACTTGAAGTCATAGAGATGTTAGAGCAAGTGAAAGATAGCAAAGTGCAAGAGATCATGGCTGCAAATTTAAAACTCACTCATTGAAACAACTTGCTTAAAGATGAAATAACCAAATTACGAGCCAATATGAAAATAGGTCAGCAAGAAATCTTGACCATAAAATGGGTGTTAAAACAAGTCAACAGTTGAAATACCTCTAGGGCAGCAAAGGAGAAAGACAACTCAGATTTAAAAGATTTCCAATCAACCATAGAAATGTGGAGGCTAAAGAAGCTAAATTAAAGGAATAGTTGGAAGAGGCAAAGTCATGGGCACAAGTGGCAAAAGGGCCAACAGTGAACCAAAGAGAACTCATAGAGAAACAAGTCAAACTGCAAATGTGGGAGGAAAGAAATCAGCACTATAGAGCAACAAATATAATAATAAAGGGGCTAAAAGACCATGGGGAAGGTGAGCACGCTGACAAACTAATAAAAGACTTTCTCGCAAACAAGTTGGAATGGATAGGGCACATCCACGAAGAAAATAGAGTTGTCCAAGAACAACACAAGAAGGTAGAAATATGAATGTAAGAGTAACCCTGAAAAGCATAGAGGACAAGAATAGAATTTTGAGAAACAAAAGGTTTCTTAAAGACACATATTACTACATAGATGAAGATTTAATTCCATCACAATTAGATGAAAGAAGGAAGGAATGGGAGAAAGTTGTAACGACCAGAAATGTAGGTAATGATGCGTGGTTGTATAGAGGGAAAGCCCAGATCAACAACAAAATAACACATAGTAAATAGGAAGATGGGTCCCCCAGGAACACCTCACAATGGTAAGCTGGAATTTTAGAGGTTACTCTTGGAGGAATGGTCATGGTTTAGGGCCCATAGTAGAGGGAGAAGACATCACTGTCCTCAGTGAAACACATGAGCATGAGGGCGGTAAGGTCCTAAATTTTGAGGGTTACAAGAAGATTTCAATTTGGAATGAGATAACCGAAAATGGCAAAGGACATGGAGGTGTGACAGTTCTAGTGAGAGAGTCCTGAGAAAGAATCATACAGGTAGGAATAGTGGATCCAAGTAGTCAATACATATGGATGAAAATACTAGATAGAGAATCCATAATCTATCTTGTTGCATGTTATTTTGCACCTCATGGATCAAAATCTTATCAGAAGAACCTAGACAAAGAAGACCCATACGTAGCATTGAAAAATGACATATCAACATTTAGTACCTCAAGAGAAATCCTCTTAGTAGGAGACTTTAATGCAAGAACATTTAATAGCCAGACCCTCTGCCTTAGAAATGAGGAGGGAGTAAAAGGTAACCCTTTATGGTTAGTAGATGTATAAAATAAAAAAAGGGAAAGAAACTCTCAAGACAAAAAAGGACATATCACGTAGTACGGAGAAAAACTGTTGGGGATACGCAACTTGTATGATTTGATTATATGAAATGATATAAAAGCATGGCCGAGTTCTAGGAACATTACTTGTCAAACTTACAATGGCCAAAGCATGGTGGATTATGTTATTTGTTCTCGAAAGCTTATGCCAAGGTTAATTGAGGTAGAAGTGAAGGACTGTCCTATAGAAATGAAATCTTATCACAATCCTCTATATGTAAAGATCAGTATGTGGCTTGAGGCATTCAACACCAAGATAGGTCACAACAAAACCAAAAGAAGTGACTCCTCAAGGCACAATCCTTTTGACAGATGAAAACAACAAATTTTTTTGGACAATGCTTGAAAAACAATTGCAATAAATAAGAGACATTGGGTTGGCTGATATAAATAAGATAATAATAGGCAACGATGAGTTGACATCAATAATTCACAAATCTCTTAGTGTGTGCAAAAGGTCTAGGCCTAAGAGAGGCAACAAAAACAACTTTTTGGCAAATCCATGGTATGATGAAGACTGCAAGGCAGTAAAGAGAATGCTAAAAATATGTGGAAACAAAAAGGAATATGAAAAGCTAGTGAGACCGAAAATAGAGGATTACATGCAAACAAGACGAAAAGATCTGATTTTTATCAGGAAGCACAATCCGAGGGGCTTCTAGAAAGAATTGTAACAAAAAAACACATCTATAGAGAACAATATCACAGACTTCCAATGGCTAGAATATGTAAAGTTGCTATATGAGAGATATCCAAATAAAGATGCCCCCCAGTAATCAATTCAATGGCCAAACTCTTCTCCACGAAAAACATCAAGGAAGGAATTTAAAAGCTTGTTGTGGGTAAAGTGCAAGACATAGATGGCCTACAAGAAGAATACATAAAATGGGGCATGGAACTTCACACACTACACATCAAAAGAATATTTAATGGGGTCATTCAAAATGGTTTTCTGGAAAATTAGACAACTAATGTCGTCATTCCTTTGCTGAAAAGTGGAGATGTCAACAACCCTTCAAACTACTGCACTATAATGATCAATCCTCTTTTCGGAAAACTCTTTGGGAGCATGATAGAGCATCACATTAATATTTGGGTAGAAAAGGAGGGAAAGAGGGCGAAATGGTTTTAGGACAAAACACTCTACAATTGACCACTGCATTACCCTCAAACAATTGATTGCGAAGGTTTGGGATAAATAGGGAGAAGAGGTTTTCTATTGCTTTGTCGACTTCAAGAAAGCATTTGACACCATTCCTAGAAGCAAATTATGGAGTAGAATGAAAGAGTTAGGAATTCCATAAATGTATAGGGTTGTTGTCCATAGGTTGTATGATCAAGTTCAGGCGAAGATTAAAACTAAGCAAGGCTTCTCAGAATGTTTGGGAGTGACATTGGGGTCAAACAGGGATGTCCACTATCTCCGACCCTGTTTGGACTATATATTGACAAAGTAGAGGAGTGGTTGGGGAGTCCTCTTGACCAGCTATGTAATAAAGTTGCTCATATATGTGGATGATCTTATTCTAATGGCAAAAACAATGCATGATTTGAGAGAACACTTGAAGGCTTTAGAATTACTTTTACAGGAGGTTGAGATGCAAGTGAACACTAGCAAAACTAAGGTCATGATCTTTACCTTGAAGTGAAAGAAGGCTCAGATAGAATTTGTTTTTGAAGGCAACCCCTTGCAAGTGGTTAATGAATATAAATACCTTGGCCTTGATTTCTACAATAAGCTCACTTGGGAGACGTGTAGAGCAAAAATAATACAAGGAGGATGGAAAGCTTTATACTCATTACAAAATAGATGTAAAAGGGCTGAATTGTGGGATTGGAAAACTAAGAAAACCCTTTTCAGGTTGTTGGTGGTGCTGGTGGTGTTATATGGGTGTGAGGTGTGGGGTGGCAACACGTCAGCACTGAAGTGGAGACATATAGAGAGGTTACAAAAGCACCTAATCACAAGCAATTTTAAAACAAAAATGTCAGTTCCTTAGGAGATTGCATTAGTTGAGGCTCGTGCCTTTCTATTGGAAGCATTGCTTCTGATTTGGTTGGTAAGTTATCTAAAGAGGATAGAGAACATGGAGCTACTTGGTTGGCCCAAAATGTCAGTTAAAGAAAAATTAGGTAGAAAGAAGAGCACGTGGATGAAACAAAATAACAAGTGGATGAATAAGTGGGATATTAGCATGAAAGAGTGTCCAAATATGATTGGGGCAATCAATCAGTACATAAGGGAAAAAGTCAAAGCAGGCATGTGGGTGAGGCAACGTGGGAGGAAAAGAGAGTACTATATCAAACATTTCAATCCTTCATATGACCACACATAAAAGACCTATATAGGGATGGAAATAAAATGGAAAGAGAAAATGTTAATAGGAGTTAGCTAAGGACTAGTTCACATTAGCTCAGGGGTGAAACTGGTAGGTGGACAAGGCCTAAAGAAGAGTGGGTAGATAGAATATGTTGTTTTTGTACCATGGGGCTTGTGGAGATGGAATTACACTATATCATGGAGTGTCCAACCTACGAGGATATTCGGGTCATTTACATTGATATTTTGAATGTGGGCTCCTTGGCTAACCTGTTCGAAGAAGAAACGATAATAGGAACTACAAATTATTTGATTAAGATTCACAACAAAAGATCGAGGACCTGAAGGAAAGAGATGCCAAGTAGGCACTATGTGGGCAGCAGGCCCGTCCGGGGCTTTTTGTGTTAGGCAGTGTGGTTGGTATCCGTTGGTCTTATAAGCTATTTGGCCTCATGGATGTAACACCTAGTTCTGATTTTACTCTAAAAACCAAGTTTTTACCAAAGGTAATTAATATATATATATATTTGAAATTTAAAACAGAAAAGTAATTACTCTAAACAAGTAATTCATCCATCCACTTAACAATAATCATGAATATATATTCGTAAAGCAAAAGGAAATAATCATCCAAAACATTTAAACAATATGTTATTAAAAATTACTTATATCAAATCCAAAATAGGAACTTACCAATGTCACTGCATCTTGATTGTCAACCATCCAAATTCAAGTCTCGGCATTCCTCAGGAATTAAGAAGAGAAAGTATCTTCAAGGAGCTTAACCTCCAACCACAGATCATCGGTCTCCCACACTCCTTCCTAACCAGAAGTGGTACTACCCTACTCAAGAGGATAGACATAGGATAACCAATGGTGTTTGCCATCTGAGCTCTAGTGTTGTGACCTACGTGACTTGTTATTATGCAATCCCCTAGATACCCTCTAGTCATGCATGACCTCTCCACAAGCTACGCCATCCAGTCACAGTGAACATTCAATGCACTTGAGGATCATGCATTACCTTGGCCAAAGGATTTGAATTTAATTAGCATTGTATCAATGCATGAATTAAGTTCACCTACCCCACTCGACTCGAATTAATCACAATCCTACAGTTTCCTATTTATAAGTTCTAAATATCAACCTCGATGACCTCAAGGTGTTTTGAATTTCATCATGCATTAGCACATGGTATTTAGGTTTACTCTTTCTCTAAGCTCATGGAATCCTCTCCGTCTACATGATAAATGAACGGCTTCCTAGCATATCAATGTTTTAAATACCGCTATTCGTTGTTATAACAATCTCAAAATTAACCCATTGTCTATTTCATCCATTCATGAGTGGCACTAGACCCATCTTTGTTGTTTTCGGAAAGAGATTACTATAAATCACTTTATAGAACATAAATATTCGAAGTCCCTAAGTTTAAAATTGAACATTCTAAGGGATCTTCTTCGACTGTCGATTCTTCGACATAGTTTCAACTTTGTCGTTTAGGAAGGGTTTCTCTATGAGTCAATTCAAGAATTATAGTATACGAAGCCCTACATTAAAACTCACAACATACTACTTCGACGTGTCGAAATCTTTGACATAGTATAATCTTGTTGAACTATTCATTGGATAGCCTTGACATAATGTTTCTTCTAACAAAATAGATTGAATGTATGTCTATACTTGAGACTTGACAAAAGGCACATTACTTGTTTGCAAAGACTTCATAATATTAATTGGATTAAGAATAAGGTCTTTTCTTGAAAAGAAAACAATAGTTAAAATGCTTCAATAGCACATGTATTACCTTCAAGGCATATAATCTAAATCTTGTTGTTGCTCACAACTAGTAAACAATTTTGCCATGGTCAAAACGAATAGTTTTATCTTTGAAAAAGAGGATGATTGTATCGACTTGCATGCTAAATATTACACCTCTAACCAATAACAAACCTCCGTCAATGGTTGACAAAACAAGCCTTTCACTTTGTTATTTACTGTCCTCTAGAGTCACGATTTTGCTGACTGTTGACAGAGATCTTATTCTCTGTCGACAAGTGTTATGCTGTTACAACTTGTATGGCTGTGAGACGTTTTTAAATCCAACTTTTACACAGATTGCACCCTACATTCACTACAACCTTCTAAAACAACACCATGGGCTTCTCAAACCATCTCAACCTACATCAAAACATATATATAAAAACTGTGATTTATGCACCTTCCGTGTGGCGTAGTGCAGGGTAGCAAATTTACACAGTGCTTACGTTTTTAATGAAGACAAAACTTCACACAATTTTCAATTATAAAATAACTCTTTGCATTTTCAAATCCATTCATTGAACCATCACAAAGCTTGCAAAGGTATGACACATAACAAGGAGCTAAGTTTACGCAATGGAGTATAAGAACCTGTCATTAGTCTCCAATGTTCGCTGATAGACTATCCAGACACTTGCTATATTCTCAGCGGATTCTCCTCGTAGCTCCTTCCACAGTCACGTTATTCTTCTCCTCTGAATTCCTCTCCCAATACTGACTCAAACTCTCCTACTAATCCTTGCCCATGGCGAAGGAATAATCGCCTCTCCACTCCTGACCATGCCTATCAAGAAGGGAATCCTCTTCGACATGCAAAAACATCTCCACCTTATGCGACCACTCTGCAGGATGGAGCTTCAGAAAGCGAAGTGGCAGTTGGCAAACTTAACAACTTGTCCACTAATCGAGGACAAAGGCTTCATTACCACTTAATTCGCCACTACACTGAAAAGTGGTGTTCAAACTCTTGGGGGATGGCAGACTTTAGTTGATTAAAATATCCCTCAACTCAAAACCGATCATGAGAATAAACAAATGCCAACATAGAAATAAAGGTTAGACTAACGACAACTCAAGGTCTTAAGCTAGAAGACAAAAGACTTATTCGAAATGGAAGACATAAAAAAAAAGAACTTAAATGTGTCCCTCTTTGAGCTTCGACTAGATTACCGACATCAAACAAGAATAAAGGAATACCTCAACGACTACTTAAATATTACTTATATAATTTTAGAATATTCCTTTATAATTCGACCAAAATTATTACACACCACAGTCTTTAATTCAACATCTATCGAATTTCGCAAAAGGAGTTTACGACATACGCTTGAAGTGTTTTACGACAATAACGATGGATTGGGTGCAAACGCAGAACAAGACTTGAGATCGATTTACGCACAAATTTGACTCTTGCGCTAATCGACAACAAGACGCGTGTAACAACCATATCCGAATTGACAAGAAAAACTAGGTTTTCACAAAGGTAATTTTTTTTTTAATTACGTAATCAAATACAAAAGAACTTATCTATTACCAAGTATAACATTTTTCACTTTAATATAAACATGATCTCATTTTCATAAAACTGAAAGAAATGATATATAATAAACATTTTGTTCTTTAACAATTTGCAATTTTCTTGAAACAAATAATATATTGGAAACATGCCATTAACATGCATCTTGATTGTCAACCCATCACATTCAAGATTCAGCAATCCTCGGTATTTGGAAGAGAAAGTATCTTCAAGGAGCTTAACCTCCAACCACAGACCGTCGATCTCCCGCACTCCTTCCTAACCGGAAGTGGCCCTACCCTACTCAAGAGGATAGACTTAGGATAACCATCGGTGTTTGCCATCTGAGCTTTGGTGTTGTAACCTACGTGTCTTGTTATCGTGCAAATCCCTAGATACCCTCTAGTCATGCACGACTCTGCACAAGAAACACCATCTAGTCACAGTGAACATTCAATGCACTTGAGGATCGTGTACCACCTTGGCCAAAGGATTTGTTTTTAAATAGCGTTCTAAGAACGCATGTATTTAGTTCACCCACCCTACTCAACTTGAACTGATCGAAATCCTACAGTTTCCTATTAGTAAGGTTTGAACAATTGTCGACCTCGATGACCTCAAGGTTTTAGGATTTTCTCCTGCAATAGCGCATGGCGCAACATTTACTCTATCCCGAGTTTATAGTTTCAAACTACCATATCCGTATTAAACAATGTTTAATAACACCCACTCCTAAGTGGTTTCATACTTGTTTACTCGGTTCCCCTGTTTGTACAACATCCTCAAGTATCTAAAACAACTTCCCGTTATCCCGAAAATTTAAGGATTTTAGACTCATAAGGTCTACAGAATAAAACGATACTAGAACCATCGCATGCAACGTAATTTGGACTCAAATGCGGGTTTTTCCCCCCTACTTGTTCATTACAAAACCATGACGGTTTTCGACCAACACAAATACATTAACTCCCTACTCCCCTTTGCAGGTCAATTTATTTCGCATGAGTCATTGAGGTAAGAATTGTAAAATAAAATAATAAAAGATTTGGAATCTTTCTTACGACTTTAGAGATGACCAAACACATGGTCGTCCTCTAACTAAAGATATAAGACGGATAAGACACTAGCTGTTTACAACTACATCTCCGGCTGTCAAACACACTAAATTTTACGTCAAAACATGCTTAAAAACTGTGGTTTTAACTCCTCCATAACATGCACGTGGAGCAATGTGTTTTCTCGCTGAGGAGCTATCATTTCAAGGGCACCAAGGGCAGTTTTAAGTTGATAAACAGTCTTAAAGGAAACTCTTTGATCATACGTCATTGCCAACTGTTTGAAGTTTGTAGTTTGCATTTTGCATCATATAGTAAATAGTCTTAGTTCTCTGGTGGCATTGAAAGAGTTGAATGTTTGGATAATGTGCTTAGCAGCAGCTATGGAATATGGAGTGTATATAAATAATTAAGTCGGGCTCATTTACAAAAGTAATGAGTTCGTGGCGACTCAAAGTTGCTTTCCAAACAGATGCAAGGCTAGCGTTCTAACTTTCAACAATAGTGGAGGAATCATATATAAACTTGTTGATGTTAATGGCAGTTGCTTTTAAAATAAAATATGACTTTACAGATTCAGAATTATTAATAAACGCTTTGTCAATTCTCAACCAGCATATACTCAAAGAATATAGCGTACTAAATTATATGCCCTTTTGGTTAGACAACCACCACATATAGTATTACATAATCCATGCATAACAGAGACACAAAAATTGACTTAGACTTTGAAGAAGGAGAGAATGGGAAAACCTGTCGACAGAGTGAAGACTACTGTGGCAAGTTTCCGGCATTCGTAGCAGGTTCTTCAACTCTCTGCACCCTATCCAAGTCCTTCTCTGGCTAGTCGTGCACAAAGATGCCAAACTTTCCAATCAAAAGTTCCTCCTCTCTGTTGTTTTCTCCTTTCGTTTCAAAATAACGACAGTCTCCAACCAAAACTCTCTTTCCTCCAGTCATGCACAATGAAGTCTCCCCTTTTTTCTCCAAATGATCCCCCTCTCCTCCATATATCTTCCTTCCAAAAACCACGACAGCCTCTAACTAACTCCTATCTCCTAACCGACCACCACGAACCATCACCCCCCGTTATCTCTGCCGTTCTTTTCTTCTAAACGACGACCGATTCCCCCATCACTCTCCGCAGTTTCTTCTCCTATACAACAACAGCCTCCTCCTATCACTCCCCACTCGCGATGGAATATCTCACATTTAAGTCTCGCTTCCCAACTTCTCAACTGTCACCTCCGTCCACGATGAAGGAGTAAATGGCATTCCTCACACCGATCACTAAACTTTCAACTACCTCACTCCCTGCAGCGCTCAGTGAAGAAGGAGATCGGTCTAAATCTGCGGTCTGTTAGACTCTAACCAACAACAACCCCGATGTCTTTTCTCCCTCAACGATGAGGCAGCATCAACATTAAATTTAACGGTTATACTTCTATCACAACCGCTTATCTACCTTCCTCTCACGCCACGGAGAAATTGAATCTAAGCTTTACACTCAAACATCAAATTTAAGATATTATTATCAAAGGGATAATATAAGTTGCGGATATTCATGATCATGCATCAGCTTCACATAATGCGGCTAATCGTATAGACTTAAATGGAAAAAGGTTCATAGAATGTTAGCGATAATGAGAGATATTAGTTTCGATGAACATAGTGCACTACATGTTGAGGTTGCACAAACTTATCAAACAACATGAATATCAAGGAAAGAAGAAAATACATGGCATAAAATCTAAGCCATTCTTGCAAGGCATACATCACACTTGGCATCTCTACATCACACATTTGCTTGAATAGAGACGCACTTCATGTTGGCATGCATAGGCCCAAGGGTTCACGAATTACTATGACAAATATTTAGCACATTGAGACAGATCCAATCGATGGTGAAGACTTCGTTGATCCTATCTCACTCGAACATAAGGCATCTAATTCTCCAAGAGCAACTAAAAGCTGAATTGTGGGGTTAAGCTCGACAAGGCGGCGGTTAAGAAATATCTAGAGCATCTTTTTGGTCGAAAAAGAAAAGAGATAAAGACCACTTTAGAAAAGAGACTCAAGGTTGGATCAATAAAATCTCGCGGTCAAAGCTAAAAGAAAAGACTCATGCTAAACGACGACCAAAACAAATTATTACACGCTACGGCTTCAAATTCGACATTCATCGATTTCCAGAAAGAATAATTCACAACACAAGTTCGACGCGTTTTACGACAATCACGACGGATTGAGCGTAACGCAAACAAGTTTCCTACATCGTTAGACGCACAAAGCCGACTTCTCGCATCTTTCGACTACAAGATGTAATTCACGGATCCGCCACAAGTAGTTTCATTTAATTACTTGTAAACGAAATAATAATCGTCTATAAAAGTCGACTCGCTTTGGAGGACTTACGACAACATCGTCGATTCCAAGATTCTATTTGACGACTTACGAAAAAGGATGTTACTCCTTATCTTCTGATGTCGACATCTAGTCTTAAACCATCCCAGTCGAAAAACAAGACTAAATTGATGGCTTCAAGGTTTATCTACCTGATTGGCATTCTCAGTAACAAACACCTATGGTTAATTTCCAGAGTCTATACTCAATCTCAAAGATACTTTCTCTTCCTGTCGAACATGGTTCACCTGTTCCTGCAACGACAGTCTCACATACAATTTTGTGGTCAAAGCACCTATGTTCCAAATCAAAGCATAATATATCCAAAACATCATTTCACTTAACATAAAGGACATTTAGTCTATAATATCACATTGATCATAATCAATAGATTCTAAAATTTCATAAAACTAACTTTGTATAATAAATCATCAATTCCCATGTCATCCACAACATATCATATTACTGAAATTTGCAAGAAAGTAAATAGCATAATCGATTCTAAAAAGAGGGATGTAACAACGCGACTTACAACTCAGCCATAAGTAAATACATATATTTACATATAATCAATATATCAATCATTCCTATTAGACGACACGTTTTAGAGTATTACGACACTAATGTCGATTTCCCATACTCTAAATGACGACTTACAAAAGGAGAAAGACCTATACTTCAGACGTCGATATCTCAACTAAAATTGTCTTAGCCTGTATACAAGGCTTAATTCAAGGCATCAAGGTTTATCTACCTGATATGCATTTTCAGTGGCAAGCACCCATGGTTAATCCCAGAGTCTATTCTCTCTTTCTCAAAGATACTTTCTCTTCTTCTTTCTTCCTGGGGAACATAATCCATCTATTCCTGCAAATGACAATCTCACATACAATTTTGTGGTCAAAGCACCAATATTCTAATCAATGCACAGCATATCAACTTATTTCATTTTCATAACAAAAAAGACATTCCAATTCATAACATCATATTGATCATAATCAAATAGATTCAATAATTTCATAAAATTAACTTTCTTTATTTACATCATCAATTCCTATGATGTTAAGAACATATCCACATAACTGTACTATTCAGGAAAAAATAAATAGTAATATTGAATCCAAAAAGGGGATGCAACAGTGGACGTTATTAAAAACCTTCACTCATTCATTCATTGAAAAATGGTGGTTGTATGATCCATACATGGTCCCAACTCAAAGGAGCCTCCACGACTCCTTATAGACTTCCACGATACGTTTCTACTCAATTAGCCATTATGGAGGTTTGTGAACATGCCATCTTATAAGATGATTATGATCAATGGCGGTAAATTGGCATCTCACAAGGGTTTAGCGAGCGGATTACAGGGAGGATGGTCTCCCCACTCCCAATGACAACGATATCTTTCAGAACACTTGCATCCATTAGCAGTACAGACTTGGGTTCGACTCCAACATCTCCATTTTTTGTTTACATGGATTTTCTCTATTGAAGAAGGGCTGAAGAAGAATGACTCCTCTCATCTGAAGCAGCTTCACATCGGCTCGTGCACACCACAATGCAATGTGATTACCAATATTACCCCTACACTATCAATGGCTAAAAAGCACTCTGAGAAGTCCGTGTAGGATGATAACCATGAAACATAAACCAAAATCCTCCGTTGAGGCCTCACATAGGCCTGAAATTGGTGTTGGTGGGCAACTATGTGCCAGTGTAGGATACACCCCTGAATAAGTGCATAAAGTGGAGGGCAGCCTCCTGCTCTGCCTCAACAATGTCTATATATGCCACGACCCCAAACCCTCATTTCCTCCTCGGGCCAGCCAGGACTATGACCTCAACAATGACGATAGAATCCTCCACGCCCTCTCCATCCACGATGACCGCCCCACCTTCTGTAGTCGCTTTGTGCACACTGACAAACTGTTACAAGAACTAATGACCCCAACCACTCTCTCTTCCCCCAAGTGTTTGCTGGATTTTTCGATTTGAAGAGCATGGCAAGAGGAGCCCTGACTGTCGCTGGGGGAGCACTGGGCTAATCAACCATTCCTATACCTTGGGCCTAGCCAACACCAACATCGTCTTCTTTCCCAACAAATTCATGGTGCTGGGAAAATCAGGCATGCCCCATGCCTTCTTTCTCACCCACAATAGAGACATTTGCAATGACTGCCCCACCCCACGATCAACCCTCAATGGGCGAGCTATTTGCTTCTTGCTACGCTTTTGCTCCTTTGTTTATGAATTTCTTCAGGGTCATCGTCGACGGAGAGAAGTAGTCGGACATTTCCATTCACTCTATGGGGTGCCTAACATTTATCCATGACTTGGCCATAACGAGCAACTGTGCTACTATTCCAGATACTCAGATTATTGTGGATCCCATGGAGGTGATTCTTAGAAAAGGGTCACCCATTGTCTGTGACCTAAAGTGCCCAGACTGGGCATTTCCTCCCATACAAGTGATGATTCCCAAAATCCGGTGGTTCGATGTGTCGGCAACCGTGTGGAAATGGGAATGCACTTGTTTAGACAAGCACGAGAAGGAGAAGCATTGCAATCTTGCATAACAAGTTTCGTTGGGTGGCTCTGATCATTCCAATGATCGTCTTGTACCTGAATATAATTTAGACCCTCAATCTTCACTTGATGCTATATGGAAGGTTGATGTCTCCCACAAGGGAACGCCTATCAGGTAAATAAATTTTGGGACATAAATTTGGTGGGTAGTAATGAACCCAAAAACAAAACACAAATGAATCTTTACTAATCTATAGATATTAACATTTAATATTCATATAAATACAATAATTTGTTAAATACATCTATTTAGCTCATGTTATACATTTATTATAAACATTTTACATTGATATCTCTATGTCTTTTAGATAGATTCATTTAAGATATTTATACTAGTCTATTATTAGTTCTAACTCTAAATTCTAAATGTTTATTTATTATTTAATTATTTATCCTAAATAAATTATAAAAAAAAAAAATATTTTATATATATATATGTATATGCTTGGTGAATGTGAAATTTTTACCTTGGCCTCGAATCACGTGAGGCCACAAATGGGGGACCTCATCCCAACCATGAACACTTGTCATAAATGCAATGGTCCAAACTGACAAGCTCAGTGGCTTAGCAGGGGTTGAAAGCCCATAAGTTCAATGACTTAATAAGGGTTTGAATATAGAAGGATGAATGATTTAAATTCGCTAGCCCAATAGGCCAATACGGGCTCAAAGCTCACAACCTTAATGGCCTAGTGAGGGTTTGAACCTTGGTGCCAAGGAGAACAATGCCATGATTTAACCATCACATTGTGCCATGAATGATAATTATAAAAATATTATTATATATTAATTAATAATTAATTATATATTAATATTTAGTTAATTTATAAATTATTATATAAATAAAATTTAATTATTGATTAATAATTTAAATAGAATAAATAATAATTAATAATTATTTAAATATAATATATTTTTAATAATTATTATAACATTTAATGTACTATATATATCTTAAAAGTTAATCAAACTCCCTAAAGTAACGTGAAAGGTGCGGATTCAATTGGAGTGCATGTACACTGTCCTGTACAATATTCGTGACAAGAAACTTTACACTACTTTAATCACTTCACAAATGAGGAGGCTCACCAAATGTACATCACATACAAGTCTAAGTGGATAGGATGATGACAAAAGTACATTTAATATTGACATACATATACCTATATAGGGGAGAGGGGCAGTAGTCATTAGGGCTAACTTTGTGACCATGTAGCAGTTACATGGAATATCATAGGACCTCTAGTCTTTTTAAAAATGTGATATGGATTCTTATCTATCTACAACTAAGGTTTGGAGATGTGACTCATCACACAATGCTACATCAACACGTCTAGTGAGAAGTGTCCTTAAAATGATTTTTTAAAGATTTGACGAAAACTTTATCATAGAATCCCTAGTAGTTGAACAAAAAAATAATATCATTTGTTGTTAGAACAACATCATATTCTTATTTAAAATATAACTTATATGCTATTTGAATGATCTTAATATCTTTTAGTCACCATGAATCTTGTTATCTCCAACCTTTATATCCAACACAAATGACCCAATAGTTGAACACCAAATACTATTTATTGTTATAAAAACAACACATTCTTATTTGAAATACAACTTATATTCAACTTTAAATGATCATAAATTTTTTTGACAACCTTTTACATTTCATGATAGAATGATTTATTGTACTCACATTTTACAATTGTCACAGGACAAACATATGAAGTGTTCCAATGCATGTACATTGCCACTCCAATAGTTGTACACAGAAGAATAGTATTTGTCCACATAACAACAATGCCTATTTAGATAAGCACTTTATTTTATAAATGACACACTTATAGTGGATAGTTATGATGTGGAGTTGTTAATTGCCAAAGAGCAAGAGTAATGTTAACTTCCAATCTTTGGTTAGGAGTAGGTTTTATAAATGGAGCTCTAGGATATGTTCGAGAAATAATATATAGACCTGGAACTGCACCACCAGAACCACCCACATATGTTATGGTTGAATTTGACAATTACTCAGTGATTCCATTCAAAGATCAAAGTCCTCAAACAATACCAATTACACCAATACAAAGCAGTCGTACAATCCAAATACCCTTGAGATTAGCTTGGGCATTGACTATACACAAGTCACAGGGTCTCACTCTTTCAAAAGTCACTATTGACATTGAACAAAAAAAAGAACATGATTGACATTTGTGGCCATATCTCGTGTTAAGTCATTACAAGGACTAAGAATAATGCCACCATTGACATATGACTATAATGAAAAGATGAGAAAAGGGAAACAACTTCACAACCGAAAGTTTGAGGAACAAAGATTGAAATTATTAGAAGAAAACACGATTGATGTACTAATTGCAAATCTATTTTTATGAATATGAAATATTGAATAGTTCACATTTCTCTCAATTGTGTTCCACATTTTCTTGATTATTAATACATAATAAATGATGTGATGTACTTATTATAAAGTTTTCTCAAATATTATGAATTAATGTACCCTTTTTCACATTAACTTTCTTGTATTTCTCTTATCCACATCTAGTGAAATATTAGTTATTAGTACCATCTTCAAACTGCAGATGCTACTAGCATACCTATCTTTAGAAAAATATATCTAAAATATGCCGACAGATATCCTTCTTGAGGTGCCTATTTTTGAATTACTTTATCGCAATAAGGTGCCTATTTTTGAATTACTTTATCACAATAAGTTCAATAGGCACCTCCGAAAATATATCTCTCAAGCATATTTTAGATATATATTTTTAAAGATAATTATGCTAGTTTTATGACACTTATAGTGGATACTTATTGATGTTTTATATAAAGCAAAAAAATATTTATTACACTTGTTAAAGAATGTATTTATGATTTTTTATATGACATCCATAAGTTCTCGTGTTCATGTAAGGGTCCATATTGATTAACATTTGGTCATTTTTTTATTTACATGTGGAATAATTATTGACAATATATAATATAAATATGTTGCGAGACTAGATCCTATAACCACAATTACTATATCAACAATAGGACCCATAGTGATTAACATTTGGTCAGTTTTTTATTTACATGTGAAATAATTATTGACAATATATAGAATAAATATGTTATAAGACTAAATCTTATAACCACAAGTACTACAAGTACTATATCGACAATAAGACCCGCTCAACTACTACCCCCTCTTCCATAAATTATGGGTTCATTTAGTAAGTTGTTGATTTACTCCACCATAATAAATAGAGCTGCAATGCGTACTTGATTTATGACGAGTGGAGGCCAACAATGTATGCTCATGAGCTGCTTCATAGTTCCCTGTGGTTCTTGAAAGATGGTTAGATGTGCAATGTTTTGGTTATCAGTGTTCATTCAGTTTGTATGGCAGTAATTTATATTTGTATAGTTCTGTTATGTAGTTCCTAGGGCTGAAGCCTTTTTTTGCTGCTCTGTTCAGCTTTGGATCATAGTAAGGTTCCTTTTTTAGCAGGGTACCTGTTTGGTTCTTTTGGTCTTGGGTGGGAGGGCTGTTGTTTTCTTCAGTCTTTGCTTTATTTGGGGAGTATTTGGTCTGCATATTTTCATTTTACTCGCAGTCTTCTGGCTGCTCTTTTTTTTCTTTTGTATTACAAGATTATTCAAAATATATTTAAAAAATAATAATAAAAAAAAATGTATGCTTGTGCAAGCAGCTCCGCTAACAATTTGTACCTAGAAGAGTTGGCACAAGACATGAAAGTAATTGCGAAGTGGTGGTTGTACGAACCATGTACAACTCAGAGGAGCCCAATGACACCTTATAGACTTCCACAATACGTTTCTCCTGAATTATCCATTATGGAGGTTTGTGAACATGTCATCTTCTGAGATGATTGTACAATCACCGGCGGTAAATTGGCATCTCAGAGGGGTTTAGCGAGCAAATTACAGGGAGAATGGTCTCTCTGCACTCCCACTGGCAATGATATCTTCCGGAACACTTGCTTGCATCCATCAGCAAGACAAACTTGGGTTTGTTAATTTTAAATGTAGCTTGGACAGGTGTTCTAGTCTCGGGTGGTGATTTCGAGGCTGGAAACACAGCTGGAATAATTATCTCCATACCTAGATAATTGATTTCTCGAGAGACTTCTAGATATTAGGGTTTAGAGTCTAATTAATCCTAGCCATTGATTAAGATTAAATCATGGCCATTGGTTTTCAATGAGGGGATTATAAAAGAGGATCAATAGGCATTTGGAGAACACGGATCCGAGAAGTATTTGCAGCGATAGCAAATAAATAAATTTGCGGTGATAGCAAATTGATTTGTAGTGAGAGCAAGGGCGCAGCGATAGCGTTCAAGACAGCAGTAGTGGAATTTCTATAGGAGAAATTGGGAGAAGAATTTCTGGAGGAGATCATTACCAGAGCTCTGCCAGTAAGAGGCAAGCAGTCTATGTATTTCCTGATTTGATTTAATAAAGTTCCTCGTCTGCAGTACTGGTTTTCCCTTTGGGGTTTTTCCAGGGACAATTTGTCCAAAATGTTGTGTTGATTTTATTTTTCTATCTCCGTGATTTTTCCGTGAAGTTGTAGCTGTGTTATTATTTAATATTTGCTGTAAATTATTTAATTTTTCGACAGCCAAATAATCTTATAAGATAGGAAATTAATAATCAGTAGTTGCAATAGATTTTTCACATGGTATCAGAGCGGATCTGAGGGCAGAATAGGCACAGGGAGAAAGGAAAAATAATAAATAAAAATCTAGGGTTTATAAAACCCAGTTTGACCTCTTCAAATTATTATTTTCTTTTGAGATGGCCTCAACAGGTTTAAGAGATCAGGACAGATTAGATGGAGCCTCAAATTTTGGTGTCTAGAAAGCCAGAATTTCTTTATTGTTGGAAGAGAATGGTATCAAGGATTATGTGACCACTGTTGTACCTGTACCTACAGACGCAACACAGCTCGTAGCATATAAGAAGGAAGATGCCAAGGCAAGGAGGCTGATTCTTGACGGTGTTATGGATTATATTGTTCCGCATATTGCAGAGTTAGATACAGCAAAGACGATGTGGGACGCCATTATGAATCTGTACCAGAATGCTACCCTTAACCGAACGCTGATTCTCAGAGAAAAGTTAAGGAATACCCGGATGAATAAGGGAGAAGACGTCACAAGTTACCTCACCAGACTTAGACTTGTCAAGGATGAATTGGCAGCTGTTGGAGACAAACCAAAGGATGATGAGCTAGTACGAATAGCCCTGAATGGGTTTACTAAGCAGTGGGATGTCTTTGTTCAAGTTATTAATGGATGAGACACCTTACCGAGTTGGGATCGACTATGGAGTGACTTCACTCAGGAGGAGCTTAGACTAAGTCTTGTCAATGGAACCAACAGTAATAGTCAGAAAAGTGAGGTGGAACAGGAAAACGTTGCCCTAGCAGGAAAAGGGAAAGCGAAGAAGGGGTCTGGCAAAGGATCAAATCCAAAAAGTGAGAAGAAGAAGGATTTATCTAAGATCAAATGCTATGGCTGTCACGAGTTCGGCCACTATGTCAACGATTGCCCACAAAGGAAGAAAAATGAAAAGAAGGGCAAGAAGCAGACGGCAGCTTCAGCAAGTGTAGATGAGCTTTCTAGTAGAATGGAGGATGAGTTTGCACTCATAGCTTGCCTGACTAGCTCAACCTCACAGGGTGTTTGGTATATAGACAGTGGGGCATCATTTCATATGACAGGAGTTAGGGAGTACTTCTCCAGATACAAGGAGGAGGACATCAGATTCCAGATTCAGATGGGGAACAAGTCTAAGTGCAATCCAGTTGGGAGAGGGACTGTTCTATTTCAGAGGGAGAATGACAAGCCTATTTCCATTCATGATGTGTTGTATGTGCCAGGCTTGGGCATGAATCTAATTTCCGTATCTGTCCTTCAGGATAAAGGCTACAATGTACTCTTTAGAGGGGCGCATGTTTTAATCAAGCATAAGGATTGGAAATCACCCATAGCTATTGGAGTTAGGAGCGGCCGACTTTATAGGTTGCAGTTTGATACTCCTAAGGCACTAGTGAGCAGCAGTAATCCTAGAGATCAAGGAGAGCTATGGCATAGAAGGATGGGCCATATACATCATGGAGCACTTAAATTGCTTCGTGAGACAGTGACAGGTGTTCCAGACGTGAGCACAGAGCATGATGATGTATGTAAGGGATGTGTATTGGGGAAGTTTGTGAAAGCAGCTTTTCCAAGGAGTGACACCAGATCCAAGGGGGTTCTTGATCTAGTACATTCAGATATATGTGGACCAATGTCAACGAAGTCTCTCAGAGGATATGAGTACTTTGTTACTTTTATTGATGATTTCTCCAGGAAGACCTGGATATACTTCTTGAAGACCAAGGATGAGGTTTTCAGTCACTTCCAGGAGTTCAAAGCTCTTGTGGAGAATTCGACAGGCAGGAAGGTAAAGGTTCTTCGGTCAGACAATGGAGGCGAGTACAAAGGGAAAGAGTGCCAGGAGTTCTGTACCAGGGAAGGAATCAAGAGAGAGTGGACCGTTCCTTACAACCCGCAGCAGAATGGGGTTGCTGAGAGGAAGAATCGTTCTATATCGGAGGCAGCAAGGGCTATGTTGTATGACCAAGATATGCCACGATACTTATGGGCAGAGGCATGCAGTACAGCAGTATACATACAGAACAGGGTTCCACATAAGGTATTGGGCAAGATGACACCAGAGGAGGCATTCTCAGGGAAGAAGCCAGATGTTAGTCACTTTAGGATATTTGGGAGTTTGGCATTTTGTCACATTCCAGGGGCTACACGTTCCAAATTAGATCAGACTGCAGAGAGAGGGTACTTTGTGGGGTACAGCGAGACCTCAAAGGCATATCGGATATTTATTCCAGGGACCAGGAGGATTATAGTCAGGCGTGATGTCAAATTCATGGAGGACAAGGCATATAGGAGGTCCAGAGATTTGCCAGCAGATGATCAGAATGAGCAGCCAATAGAAGCTCCAAGGATTGTTCAACTAGAACAGGGGCAGCGAAGCACGAGTACAGTTACTAGTACAAGCACAGGCTCAGGTGCTGAGAGTTCGCAGAGTATGGAGCAACAGATACAACAAATCCAAGAGATGCATCAAGAAGATATGGAGTTTGATATTTCATCCTCTATAGTTGACAGGAGGAACCGTGAGGTTCAACAGACACATAAGGATACTCAGGAGTTTGTGGGAGCTCCTAGGACGAGTAATAGACAGCGGAAACAACCAGCTAGGTATAATGACTATGTGGCATTGGTTAGTCAGTTGGTAGATAGTGAGCCTTCTAGCTATCAGGAGGCTACACAGCAACAGGTGTGGCAAGATGCGATGGTTGAGGAATATACCTCAATAATGCAGAATGATGTGTGGGAGGTTGTGCCTAGACCGACAGATAGGGCAGTGGTTGGATCACGCTGGATCTATAAGATTAAGCACGGTGCAGATGGTAGCATCGAAAAATACAAGGCAAGGTTCGTGGCCAAGGGGTTCTCTCAAAAGGAGGGAATAGACTATGAGGAGACATTCGCTCCAGTGGCTAGGTATACTTCTATACGAGCCGTAATCTCACTTGCAGCGCATATGGGATGGCAGATCCATCAAATGGATGTCAAGACGGCATTTCTTAATGGTGAATTGTTAGAAGAGGTATACATAGAACAACCAGAGGGCTTTGTAGCACACAACAGCGAAACCCACGTGTGCAGATTGAAGAAAGCTTTGTATGGACTCAAGCAGGCTCCTAGGGCGTGGTATGAGCGCATTGATAGATACTTGCAGGGAATAGGCTTTGTGAAGAGTGAGGCGGATGCTAACCTCTACTACTTGGTGGTTAGGGGTGAAATTCTCATTCTTGTTCTATATGTGGACGACTTGTTTTTAACAGGTTCACTGGGGCTTATAGAGGAGTGCAAGAGGGACCTTGCAGCAGAGTTTGAGATGAAGGATTTGGGGCTTATGCACTACTTTCTAGGCATGGAAGTGTGGCAGACAGATGGAGAGATTTTCCTTGGACAAGGGAAATACTGCATTGAAATCTTGAAGAGGTTTGAGATGCAAGATTGCAGAGCCATGTCTACACCTATGATCACGAATTGGAAGAAGGTAGACGCATCCAAGGAAAAGGATGTAGACCCCACCTTATACAGGATGTTGATTGGATCTCTCATGTATTTAGTCAACACTAGGCCAGATATATCCTTTGCAGTAAACTCTCTTAGTCAGTTCATGGTTGAGCCGAAGAGAGTGCATTGGATAGCGGCAAAGCATGTATTGCGGTATTTGCGTGGTACAATTGAGTATGGGATCAGATATGCTCGAGGTGATGGTATCAAGTTGATAGGCTATACTGATGCAGATTGGGCAGGTAGTGCGGTGGACAGGAAAAGCACTTCAGGGTGCTGCTTTAGTTTGGGATCAGGAGTTGTCTCTTGGTACAACAGGAAGCAAAAGTCTGTGGCTCTGAGTTCTGCAGAAGCAGAATACATAGCAGCTAGCATGGCAACGTGTGAGGCTATATGGCTTCGGAAGTTGCTGGTAGCCTTGTTTGGTCAGAGGGTTGAGACTACAGTGATACACTGTGATAATCAGAGTTGCATCAGATTATCTGAGAATCCAGTGTTTCATGATAGGTCTAAGCATATAGACATCAGATATCATTTCATCAGGGATTGTGTACAGCGGAGGGTTGTTCAGCTACAGTATATACCTACAGATCAGCAGGTAGCAGACATTTTAACAAAGGCATTGGGGAAGGCGAAATTCATCTTCTTCAGAGGTAAGTTGGGTGTTATGCAGAACACCTTCCTCGCTAAGAGGGAGTGTTAATTTTAAATGTAGCTTGGACAGGTGTTCTAGTCTCGGGTGGTGATTTCGAGGCTGGAAACACAGCTGGAATAATTATCTCCATACTTAGATAATTGATTTCTCGAGAGACTTCTAGATATTAGGGTTTAGAGTCTAATTAATCCTAGCCATTGATTAAGATTAAATCATGGCCATTGGTTTTCAATGAGGGGATTATAAAAGAGGATCAATAGGCATTTGGAGAACACGGATCCGAGAAGTATTTGCAGCGATAGCAAATAAA
Organism: Cunninghamia lanceolata; assembly: GCA_027924645.1. Lineage (NCBI taxonomy): Eukaryota > Viridiplantae > Streptophyta > Pinopsida > Cupressales > Cupressaceae > Cunninghamia > Cunninghamia lanceolata. Next base: position 545,623 of record BSBN01000128.1, read on the forward strand.
TAAATTTGCGGTGATAGCAAATTGATTTGCAGTGAGAGCAAGGGCGCAGCGATAGCGTTCAAGACAGCAGTAGTGGAATTTCTATAGGAGAAATTGGGAGAAGAATTTCTAGAGGAGATCATTGTCGGAGCTCTGCCAGTAAGAGGCAAGCAGTCTATGTATTTCCTGATTTGATTTAATAAAGTTCCTCATCTGCAGTACTGGTTTTCCCTTCGGAGTTTTTCCAGGGACAATTTGTCCAAAATGTTGTGTTGATTTTATTTTCTATCTCCGTAATTTTTCCGTGAAGTTGCAGCTGTGTTATTATTTAATATTTGCTGTAAATTATTTAATTTTTCGACAGCCAAATAATCTTATAAGATAGGAAATTAATAATCAGTAGCTGCAATAGATTTTTCACAGGGTTCGACTCCAACATCTCCACTTTCTGCTTACATGGATTTTCTCTACTGAAGAAGCGCTGAAGAAGAATGATTCCTTTCATCTGAAATAGCTTCACATCGGCCCGTGCACACTTCTATGCAATGTGATAACCAATATACAGTACCCCCGCACTATCAATGGCTAAAAAGCACTGTGAGAAGCCCGCGTAGGATGATAACCATGAAACATAAACCAAAATCCTCCGTTGAGGCCTTCCATAGGCACGAAATTGGTGTTCGTGGGCAACTATGTACCAGTGTAGGATACACCCCCGACTAAGTGCATAAAAGTGTAGGGCAGCCTTCTGCTCTGCCTCAACGGCGTCTATATATGCCACGGCCCCAAACCCTCATTTCCTCCTTGGCGTCTATATATGGGGCGCCCGACATTTCTCCATGACTTAGCCATAATGGGCAGCTATGCTACTATTCCAGATACTCAGATTGTTGTGGATCCCATGGAGGTGATTCTTAGAAAAGGGTCGCCCATTGTCTGTGACCTAAAGTGCCCAGATTGGGCATTTCCCCACATACAAGCGATGATTCCCAAATCCGGCGGTTCGATGTGTCGGCAACCGTGTGGAAATGGGAATGCGCTTGTTCAGAAAAGCGCGAGAAGGAGAAGCATTGCAATCTTGCATAACAAGTTTCGTTGGGCGGCTCCAATCGTTCCAATGATCGTCTTGTACCTGAAATATAATTTAGACCCTCAATCTTCACTTGATGTTATATGGAAGGTCGATGGCTCCAGAGGGGAACGCCTATCAGTGTAAAAGTAATTTGGGACATAAATTTGGTGGGTAGTAATGAACCCAAGAACAAAACAGAAAAAAACCCTTGAAACAAAGGGGGGAAGATACCAAAACGGAGAGACACAAATGAATCTTGGAGAGTGCACCGTGGCCTTCGAGAGCTCTTCGATGGGGGGAGTTTTTTATGCTGAAGATGACAACCCTGGAAATCTTGAGCGGTGGAAGTCAGCAATGTTATCCACAGGGCTGCATGAGGAATGCTTTGGCCGATGTTAGGATAAGTGCAGAGCAAACAAGAGATTGGGGAGAATACACATAGTAGAATGTTTTGTTTTTGATGGTGGTCTGGAGGTTCAAAATGGAGAGCAAGACCCTAAGCAAGAAGCAGCGATCCAGAGCTAACACCTGTAGCCAGAACGGTGAGAAAGAAAGAATTTGCCAGCAATTTGGAAGTGACAGGTATGTTGATCAATCCATTCACTGTTGGAAATGTTCATTTCTTAAAAAGGTCGCAATCATTGTATTTCCCGTTAATGCATAACTGGTTCCAATTGAATATTTGCAACTGCATTTTGGAATTAGATGTATTGCGCTTCTGATGCATAAATGCATATATTATGTAATAGGTATAATGCAAAATAGAAGCGTTTGAGTCAATTCAGTCTAAAACTAATTTAATCACATTGTGGGTGAATTTAGCTCACTTGACGTACATTTGTGTAGTCTCATAATTATACTAAAGACAACATTTAAGCCACCAAAAAAAACCTAAATTAACTGAGTATCTCTTTGGACGATTTTCCACGCCTTATTAGTTTAAGCGTAACCTAAGCTGTCCCCTGCAACATTGCTAAATTTAAATAGCCCTTTTGCTTACCCCAAAAAAATATAAATGCAAATAGATTTAGATAATTGCATTCACCCATCATGCAAAAGATGAATGGTGGTATGTAAATTATTAACTAGCACTTGCACCCATAGGGGGTTCAAGAAATACGCCAATAGGAACAACCAACAAGTTTAGAAAACTTTTCCGGCGAATAAATTATAGCTAGCTAGACAAAAGATGAATAAATGATTTTTATATCTTTCTGTTAATACATTTTAACATTTAAGAGATATCTGAAATGAAAACTTAATATCAAAATTGATGTCCATTAATATTAAGCTAACATTGAATTAAACAGTGTTACAATTAAATTTCATAAGGTTATAAAGTGTGTTTAGAATTTGCTTTTATGACTAAAATTTTATATTTCCAATTTTGAGTTTTTACACAAAATTCCCTAAAGATCATCAAATAATTACTGTAAGGGACGATGTATATGCACTCTAAGCTCTATGTCAGTTCATCTTCACCTTACATTGCTTACTTATTTGAGCTACTTTAGTCTCAACTGAGTGTTATTCTTTTCCCGGCTTAATCACCAGCTGTTGTGAGTAAAGTTCTGTATGTGTAAAGTGATGTAATGAAAGATTATTTATTATAATGAGTGGTTAGAATTCATTTAAATTTTAAATAATATTAGAGTAAGGTAAGTGAGATCATAATGGGCCAAACAGTGGGAATGGAAAAAAAAAATACTTTTCAACTTAGTTAAAATCGCGAAATAATTTTTTCACTTTTTGTTGGCTTGAATCTAGGTCAAATTTGATTTGGTAACACAAAACCAAAACGGATGGAATTACCATATTTCGTTCATCATTGTCTATGTATTTATACAAAGAAATCCAACAATGTGAGTTACTAGTTTGGGCATACAAGTAAAACAAATTAACAAACAAATATAACTAATCAACAAACTTCCTAAAATATCTAGCTACCAAACAAGTAACATCCTAAGTTTGATGCAATTTCTAACACTCCCTTGAATATCAAACTTGTGAACATTGTTCACTACATTCAAACCTTCTCTAAGTTTTTCAAATTTAGGAAGTGATAGAGCCTTTGTGAAAGTTGATCCTGAGTAGAACAATATTGAAGGTGTATATATTCATTTTGAATCTTTTCTTTGATAAAGTGGAAATGAACTTCTATATGTTTTGATTGTAACGGCACAAATGGTTTTTTTACCATCTTCAACACACTTTGATTATCATAGAAGAAATCCATTGGTTGATATAGGGGTGTGTTCATATCACTCAGGATTTTATGAGGCCATGTTGCTTTCCATATAGCTCCTTGTGTTGCTTTGTACTTTGCTTTTGTAGAAGAAATAGAAACAATCAACTATTTTTTGCTAATCCAAGAGATAGCTTCTAATCCTATGTGAAAAATGTAGCCAAATGTTGACTTACAATTATCAATAGATCCTGCCCAATTTGCATCTATGCATAGCCTATTGTAACATCCATACTTGAATGCTAAATCAAATATTTGAAAATAAAAGCAAATAATGCTAAAAGTCCATAATTCTCTTTTTTTTATCATACAAAGTAAAGCAAGTATATTTACATTTACAAAATACATGATATAATACATCAGTTGATGGTTGCTTTACATGCGACTTACAAATTTTACATAATTACATGTACAATAAAATGTGTCTTCTGTTCACAAGTCTTCGGTAGTCCACTGCAAGAGGGAGAGCATCACCTTGGTGCTTTTCCTCCAACCACAGACCGGCGGTCCCTCGCACATCTTCCTACTGGAAGTGACTCTTCCCTTCGCGAGGGTATAGATAATGAAAATCAATTGATTTTATGTGCCATCTAAGAACTAGTGCAGTGTCCTAGCAAGAAACAATCGGGTTTACAACTTCTAGTCTATCTCTAGCTATGTACAACCCTTCTGATTGTTCAACTATCTGGAACACAGTGAACCGACAATGCCAGTAGTGACTTTTGCATTACTTCGGCCAAATTTTTTATAATAAATATTTGAGTTGAATGTTCACACACTTCTTTCTCGACTTGGAGACTGACATTCTTTCTATGTCGAGTTATTAACAGGGTATACTAGGCAATCATAGGATAAATACTGGTTGATTTGCGACCATGCATTGAGCCCCTCTTTGTGTCCTTGCAATCTCGGGTCTATGACAATTGCCAACTGCTCAATGACCAAATAACGCGTCTTTCCAACTCAAAACATAGCCAAATGGATTAATAGACATTTTAACAAATCTAAGAACTAATTCCATTCTCTCAAGTCTAGACAAAGTGTTTGAGCATACAACTCTTAGAAGGACTTCGACCAAGGTAAAACAAGATACTTAGTGAGTATTACCCTATACCTGTCTAATTGACAATACCAGTATACCTTCTACTCAAGGTCAATTAGACGATTATATGATAAAAGTCTGAATGAAGTTTAAAATATGCATTGAGCTCCTCTTTGCGTCCTTGCAACCTTGGGCCTATGACAATCGTCATCTACTCAAAGTCTTAGTCAACTATATATTTTAATGCTCAAAGAAATAAACATAAAGCTTTGATATAAAGAACGTATTTAATATGTCTACCCCCGGCAATATAGAGGTCAATAATGTAAGTCAAATCATGTGTTTTAGGCATAACAACGAAGGTCTTATTGTCTTTTCAACCAAAGAGAAACTACCTTATTCTGGAAGCTTATACCAAACTTAAACTTGTATGGATTCATATAACATACTATATAGCATACTTGCACATCACTTGAAATTCTTGACAACACTGTGTCGATTTAATCAATGTACCTGTCTCTATATCTTAGCTAAGGTAAGATATCTATTTGATTCTGCCTTTAAAAAGTCAAGTCTTTAAATCAATGGCTATATTACTACTAAGACAAGGATAATACATAACAAGCTATTGGCCTTTCTCAGCCATGAAGTAATGATACATGTGTTTATCAGCTATTCGTAGCCAAAATAAGATAATACTTATATCTTTAAGCCCTATACAGGTGAATGATTGTTTACAAGGTGTTCGGCCTCACATGCACAACATGTATACATAGATATATCTGCCTTCACAACAAAGGATACAAGTTTATGGGTCATTACACATCCATAACAAAATGTTATATATCTACTGGTTTTATTTCAACTAAACAAAGTAAATATGAATAGCTATAGTCAACCATTTCCCAGCCAAGCTAAAGATAATACAAGGAGTCAAGTTTTGTATCAAAAGGTTAAGCTATCGACCTCATACCAATACCTATGTAATACCAAGCTTTCGGCCTCATAAAGCTACCATGCATTGTTTTATTCTAAACAAATAATGTATACAAATTCCACGGTTTTCGGCCTATACATGCACTAAAATGTATGTTTGAGTATTGGCCTTGAATAGGCTCAAAGTTAGTCGTATAGTTATCGGCCTTATAAAGGCACGAGAACAAATACCAATAATTTGGTCTTTGGAAGATATGTGGATCAATATAAACTTTAGCTTCCTTAACAGGCGCATATAATGAATATCTGCCTTTCGGCCTGCACAAGATAAATAAGTGTCTATTCGCCATACCTTGGCTAACACAAGAATGTATATGTAACTAAGCTCGAACCCGAGCCGTTACCAAGTAATACGGATAGCTTTAATACATATCTTTGCTTCCAAACAAGGTGACATTGTTGTACAATTCTACTGCCAGATAAAAGATATTGCAAGATAGACTTTCGGTCTCAAAAGACACAAGATTAACATGCATTTATCGGCCTCTCAAGCATTAAGGTTTACATAAAGTTGGCCTATTCTTGTATAAAGAATGGCCATTAAGGCGCTACAGGTTTGCATAGAGAAGTATAATGGTATGTATCTTTCTTTTATAGTTACAGTGGAAAAGTAAAGGAAAGCATACGTAGTTTCTGAGCTATCATACTTATCCATAAAATGGAAACGCTGTATCAATATTTTTAACACTGCATATATGATAAACGTTTAAGATTCTGGAAGCTTTACCTTTCTCTGGCAAAACTTGGTTGTCAACGCCTCTCCAATGGATTTCTAACTGCTCCTACTAGATGCTCTTTTCCTTTCGCAGGCCTCACTTCCTCTCAAAAAATACTAACACCATCCAAAGATAAAAGAAAACTACTTGTTTTAATGTCTGGCTTCAGTGTCTAGTTGACAGAATGAGTGTTTCTTTTAAAAGAAACTTCCTGCCTTCAGCTGCTTACGGCCTCCCCTTTACATGCCTCAAGATCGGCATTATGGAGCTGCCGCTCCTCTCCACTCCTCCTAGAATCTAGGAGGGAGCACAATGGGAAGTAACTATTGTTTTTAAAAGAATTTCCTCACAAAAGAACGAGGAGTATTCATTTAACTCCAAACAATAATTTATCCTCATTCTTGGGAATAAATATAAATAGATTTGAAACATAATTAAAATAATAATAACTTTAAATAGTTATATATTATGACCAAGGGTCTTCGAAACAAGAGACATAATCATTAGACGAATGTCAAATGATAAGACATCGACATAGATAAGTGTCTCAACAACTCTTGCAAGACATATGTGACGAGAATAGTCGTCAAACTATACTCACGACTCGGGTCGACACCAAAATGACTAAAAAGAAGAATATGTAAATAAAAAAGGCATACTGACACAATACGACTATTGAGTGTGTGTGGTTTCCATACGGCACAATGATCACTGTTTTCTTGCGATCTATCATCCTCTCCCTGGTGATGCTCTCCCTCCTCTTTCGTGAGAGGGCAGTACTGCCCCTGCATTCACCTCAGTTGCACTACAGTAGTTAGTCCATTACATCATTTAACCACGTGCATAATAATAATGCCACATACAATATCCACTACATATAAAATAATATAAATCAAATGTATTTTCTAATTTAGCACAAGATTACTTTTAATCACAATAATTTCAATGACTAACTATTTGTCTGCTTGAAATAAAATGATAAGTATGTTAGCTTTAGAACGGGGTGTGACACCTATCAAATGGAAATGATCATTTTGTTGTATACTTGATGCCATAATTCTAGTACTATGCACATATCTCAACACCCTCTTAGCCACTTTCCAATGTGAAATCCTTGGGACTGTCATGAACTTGGAGAGATAGTTCATTGAAAATCCTAGATTTGTCCTAGTGTTGGTAAGATAAATGAGACTTCTTACCAATTGTTTGTAGAATGTAGCATTTACCTTTTCTAATTCATCAAACCTAGAAAGCTTGAGGTCTACTTCTATAGGTACATTGTACTTGATTGGATTGCATTTAGTCATCTTGAATTTTTCAAGCAACTCCTTAGCATATTTTGTTTGAGAGATGAAAACACAACCGTGTGTTTGCCATACTTCCAAGACAAGGCAATAGTGCAACAAGCCAAGATTAGTCATCTCAAACTAATTATTTAGATATTTCTTCACTTGAGAAATCAACTTCTCACTACTCCTAGTAATGACAAGATCATCAACATATACAATTAGGATTACAATTTCTCCATGTTCTTTTCAAATGTACAAGTTATAGTCTAAAAGACTATGAGAAAACCCACATGTGTGAAGATGTTTATCAATCTTGATGTACCATGTACGAGGTACTTGCTTCTAACCATATAAGGATTTGACTAATCTACATGCTTGATGTTCTTTGCCTTTGATGACAAATCCTTCAAGTTGATACATATAAAGTTCTTCTTGAAGATTTCCATTCAAAAATGTGTTTTTACGATGAATGTGCTAGCCAAATTATGTTGCAAGTTGAAAAATAAGCTTGATTGTTTTCAATTTTGTTGTTGGAGCAAAAGTCTCTTCATAATCTTGACGCCTTCCTTTTGTGCATATCCGTTTGCTACCAATCGAGCTTTGTATTTGTCAATAGTTCCATTTACCTTATAGTTTGTTTGGAATACCCACTTGCAACCTATGGGTTTCTTTCTTGGTGGCAAATCAACAAGCTCCCACGTATGATTTCTCATGAGAGAATCATACTTTGTGTTCATTGTATTAGTCTGTTCTTTCAATTATAATACTTGAGTAATAGATTTTGATTTTGAAGATTGAACAACCATGCTCATTAAAGCCAAATTTACCTCTTCTTGAGATCTCTTTTGATGCAGTCTATATATGGGGGTCTTATCAGACGACCAAAATCTAACCACTAACAACACCAATTTTCACACAAGCAACAAAATTCTATCTAAGTTTTATTTCATATCACAAGTTTACATTCGTTGCAACAACCATTAGGAGTAAATCTATACAACCTCAATCAGTCGAGTCTTCTCGAGAGACAATAATTTCTTTTCCCCCAAAAAGAAAAGACCCTCCATAGAATACAACTTCTTCCTTCTATACTTCAGGTTTGAGGAAGTTAAACCATTCAAAAGCATTGGCAGTAACAAAAATTGAACGTCACACATCAAAATCCTCAAAATTACACGTTTCAAGGTTTTTAACAGTTCACAAACCAAAATGATCACCGAAACTATGAATTTCGGTAGTTTTAAGAGTTCATGAACCAAAATAATTACCGAGAATAACTTGATTTAGTAATTTGGTGGTTTTTCGAACTTTCAAACTTCCCCATAAAGTGCCTTTTCGAGAATTCAGCGATTCGACAAACCTTGCAACTCTCAAACTTTTCCTTTACAATGCATTTTGGTAAATTGACACATTTACGAACCTTCGAACTGCTTCTTCGGCGTTTCTCTTAGTTCGTGAACTTGGAAAATCACTGAAACACTTTATGAAAATGCTTTAAATTCTCTTGAAACACCTTTCGACCCAAGGCAAGGCGTAATAAGCTCTTATAGCAAAAAGAGGAGTTCGTGAACTTCAAATTTTCCCAAAAGTGCTAAGTAAATGTGATGTTCTTGACTGATTTGAGTTAAGAAATTCTCTTGAAGCAACTACCAAAAACAACACAATAGGTACCAAAACATAACAAAATTGAACTGAAACTAAAATAATTTGGTTGATACGGAATTACTTGTGAACCTAGATGCTCCTGCATCAGACATGTTGGGTAAGTGAAATGTTCGATGAGTCGGAAACTCATGAACATTTGAAGAGGCTTGGGATGGTGATCCCATGCTTGTTCTTTATCCACTTGATCTCTTTTTCTTCACCCCATGCTAAATTTCTTAACTCCACCTTCCCTTCCTTTTCCTCTTTTCCTTTCCTGTTCTGTACCTTCAACTTGTAGATTATCATAGCTTATCTGTCCTTTACAATAAGGATGCAAATCTGTTCCATGTCCTCCATGAGAAAATTTCAAGTTTCCAACCTGTGGCTTTTGCTATTTCACCTCTAAATCCTCACTTCCTGGTAATTACTTGTGTTCTTCATGCCCTTCTTCAATTCTTTATGCAGCTGATTTACAAGATCAGCACCATTTTCTTTATCCTCACTGGTGTTCCCCTTCTTAGGAACTTCCTTTGAGCTGCTCTCAACCTCTCTTACTACCTTTATCACCTATTTTTCTAAATTGAAACAAATTATGGGATTGTTGTCCTTTACTTCTCTTTATTTTTCTTTTAACGAACTCAAAGTATATTTCTGTCCATCCTTTATAATAGTATATAGATTTTTCTTCCATCATAAATAGCCTCTCTATCAAATTGCCAGGATCTTTCCAACAAAACATGACATGCATTCATTGACATAACATCACATAAAACTTCATCTTTATATGACCCAATATGAAAACTCACCAAACATTGTTCTTACACCACCAATTCATGTTTTTTTGCAGCCAAGTACCTGTATACGGATTATGATGTTTACTCTTTTTCAAACCTAGCTTTTCTACCATTTCATCATAAAATAGGTTATCAGTGTTACCACTATCTATAATTACTTTACTACACTAACCTCCGAATTTGCATACAGTTTGGAAAAGACTCCTTCTCTGAGATGGCCCATCCTCATCCTTGCCTGGTTTCACTAATTCTCTCTTGAACATAAGAGATTCTCCTTCCTCTGGTTCTTCCACTTGTTTTAGTGATGCTACGCTTTCTTCCTCCTCTTGCGCTATGTGATTTCTTGCCGCACTTCTCTTACTATTGCCTGATGTAATCGTGGGCACTCAAAAGCTCTATGACTAGCTTGTCCACACTTGTAACATATTCCAAAAAATCCTTTGTTGTTGCTACCACGTCCTCTTGTCAGGTATTCCTTTCCTCTAGCTCCTTGACTTGATCCGTTACTCGATCTTGGGCTTGCTTCTTCTTCATAAGTTTGTTTGCCTTTACTACTACTTGTTTGTCCTCTTCCATCTAAAAATTTTCTTCTTCTTGAACTATTATGCTGCTTTCTAGCTATCTTTTCTTTTGCATTCAAAGAATATTGGTAAGCTTCTTCAATTGGAGAAATTTTGAGCATACTCATCCCATCCTAGATATTGGATCTTAACCCATTTATGTACTTGGCTACCTTCTCTCTATCCATTTCATGATGTCTAGATCTTATTACCATCTTGTAGAATTCTTTTGTATAATCTTTTACACTCATGTCTTTCTATTTCAGATTCTAGAGCTTTCTAAATAACTCTAATCCATAATCTCCAGGAATAAATTTGGCCTTTAACTTGGTAACCGTTTGATTCCATCAGGTTATTCTCATTTCTCCATTCGCTACTCTTTCTCTCTACGACTCTCTCCACCAAAGGGTAGCATGTCCCTTAAGTTTTGTCTGTACCAATCTTACCCGTTGCGGGTCATAAATATTTTCAAATTCAAAATAGTCTTCTAATTCACCAATCTAGTCTATTAACTTCTTAGGGTTCAATGTACCTAAAAATTTTGGAACCTCCATTTTATTACCTCCACTAATTTTGGCAAGAGCTCTTAGGAAACATTCTTCTCCTTCATTTACTGGCTATTCATTTTCTCTTTCTTGCTCTTCATCTACAATTTCTTCAACATTTGCTTGTTCATCTTCTTGTGCTGGATTTCTTCTCAAACCTGCAACTAAAGTTGTTATCTCATTCCTAATATCAGCTCAAAATTGTTCAAACATCTCCTGCATCCTGGGAACTATCCTTCTTAGGGGCATTTTGTAATATTTTCACAACTCTGAATATTACCTTTGTTGTTTTCTACCCACGTATTGTGGAAAACAAGAACTTATCTTCTCGTGATTTCAATGTCCCTCTCAGCCCTTTGCAATTGTAGGATTCCTCCTCACGCACCTGCAACAAATATCTAGAGCCTTTGAGACACTTTTACCGCTTCAAACCCTCTATAACCTCTTCAACTCCTCCTAGCAAGAACTTTTTTTGATACCATATGATGCATTCTAGAACTTGCTCTGATACCATATAAAATCTAACATGTTTCAGGGTTTTTAATGGTTGTGAACCAAAATAATCGCTGAAACTATGACTTTCAATAGTTTTAAGAGTTCACGAACTAAAATAATTGCCGAAAATAACACATTTTGGCAATTCGGTAGTTTTTTGAACTTTCAAACTTTCTCATAAAGTGCCTTTTTGGGAATTCAACGAACCTTGCAACTCTCAAACTTTTCCTTTACAATGCATTTCAGCAAATCGACACTTTTACGAACCTTCAAACTACTTCTTTAGTGTTTCTCCTGGTTTGTGAACTTGGAAAGTCACTGTAACACTTTATGAAAATGCTTTAAATTCTCCTGAAACACATTTTGGCCCAAGGCAAGGTGTGACAAGCTCTTTCAGGAAAAAAGAGTTTGTGAACTTCATATTATACTGAAAGTGCTAAGTAAATGTGATTTTCGGCAATCTAGAAGGTTCCTTAACTTGTGTACCTACCGAAAACTTAACCAAATTTGCCCCAAACTTCACCAAATGGAAACTACAAATACCCATTTAACCCTTCTACAAGGTGATTTCCTTGACTGATTTGAGTCAGGAAATTCTCCTGAAGCAACTACCAAAAACAACACAACAGGAACCAAAACATAACAAAAATGAACTGAAACTTGAAATAATTTGGGTGATACATGATTTCTCGTGAACCCAGATGCTCTTGCATCATCTTTTTAGACTGTTCCATATTTTCTCACACCTTCTAGGTTAGCCTTTGAATTCTTTTTGAGCAATGAACAACAATATTTTAAATATTATCTCCTTCTGATTGTTTTGTCATTGGATCAAACATTTCTTGAATATTAGGTTCCTCTTCCTCTTCTTCTTCAATTTCTTCTTTACTATCTTTCTTGACATCATTTTCCTCCAACAAAATAGATGCAAGTTCTTGTTTCAGATCTTCTTCAAAGATCACATCGCTACTTATGTAAATCTTGTGGGTTATAGGATCAAATAACTTACAAGCCTTAGATTTCTAGCTATAGCCAAGAAAGGTACACTTGATACTTTTTATATCAAGTTTGTTTCATTTTTATTTTGGAACATGTACATAACATGTGTTCCCAAAAATTTGGAGATGCTTTATTGTTAGCTTCCTTTTTAACCAAGCTTATTCAGGGGTGACACCATCCAAAGCTTTTGTTGTGCTCTATTGAGCAAATACACTACTATTATTACAGCTTCAACCCAAAATTGTCTCTCCAGATTCGTGTCATTGAGCATGCAATGCATCATCTCTTGGATGACTATTCTTTCATTTAGCTATCCCATTTTGTTGTGGAGTATAAGTAGTTGTCAAATGTCACTTGATGCCTTCTATAGAACAAAAATGCTGAAATTCATTAAACATGTACTCTCCCTTGATCTATGTGGAGAGTTTTGATGAGACAACTTGCTTCTTTTTCTACTTCAGCTTTGAAACACTTGAAGTATTGAAATGGCTCTAATTTGTTCCTCAAGAGATAAATCCACATCTTTCTAGAATAATCATCAACAAAGAGAAGAAAATATCTATTCCCACTAACGGATTCTTCAAAAGATCCACAGAGATCACTGTGAACTAAGTCAAGAATATTGGTGGCTTGAAATGACTGGCCACTCTTGAACTTCTTTTGATGTTGCTTCCCAACAACAAAAGTGGAGAAAAAATTCATGTTATCCTTAATGTGTGGAAGTCCAAGCACCATCTTTTTCTTACTTATGTAACTAAATATGTAGGATTCAAATGATCAAAACATTGATGCCACAATGAGCATGTTTGGTCAACAGTTGTAGGAAGAGAAAGGTGTTGAGAATGAATGGTATCAAGAATAAACATTCCTCCTTTTATAGACCCTTGAGCTATAATTTGTAAAGTGTTCTTATCTTTTACAATAATTTTTTATCATTTATTTTATCAAAATCAACTCCAATTTCTTGTCAAGCCATTGACTCACTAAATTCTTCTTTGTGTCAGGCACAAAAAGAATATTATGTACTTAACATTTTTTGTTAGAGAATTGAAGAGGAATGACTCCTTTAACTTTGACTTTTACAGAAGAGTTGTCACCAAGGTAGACTGTTCCACTGTGTTCATTCAGCTTCGTGAACCCTTCTTTTCTTCCAGTCATTTGTTTGGTTGCACCCAAGTCAATATACCAGATATATTTTCATCTTTGATACTTAGGTGTGACTGGACAAGTAGTTGGATCACCTCTTCATCACATTCATTTTTATCATTAACAACATTATTTTGATGTCACCTTGGCTGAATATTTGCTGATTCTGTTTTCTCTATTGTGACAACCCATTATACCAACAATCCTTGGTATCATGGGATTTTTTATAAATGTGGCATTTTGATATTTGTTATAAGCTATGACCTTTTTCAAAAGACCCTTTGTATTGTTGCCAATGAGATTTCCTTTGTTGCGGCCAGTAGCTCTTGATATGCTTTCTTTTTTGCTTTGAAGAGAGGGCTCTCTCTTTGTCATCTTCTATGGCTAATCGTTGGGCTTCCTTTTGTTAAAGTAGTCCAACCAATTCTCTTTATGTGACATCTCTATTGGTTGTGTTTAAAGATGTCCCAAAATGCTTGTATGATGGTGGAAGAGCTCGTATAGCTTATTAGAACAATCTTACTATCTGCTATCGTTTTTTATATGTGTAAGAATTGATTCTTGTTGTCAATCAGCCACATCAAGAATTCATCCACTTTTTCTCCCCTCATTTTGGTTGTATGGATTTTCTTAATGAGGTACACGATTCTAGACTTGTTATTTACCTCATATGCTAATTGCAAGGTTGACTAAGCTTCATAAGCTATGTTGGGGTTGTAAATGTGTGTTTAGACTCAGTCATCCATAGAGAGAGTGATCATTATCAACACCTTTCTATTGCTTTTATCCTAGGCTCTTTGTTCAGCTGCATTAAGAGTGAGGTTTCTTTGCTATAACAACCTCCCATACTTCTTCACATTAGAGGATGGTCTTCATTTTTCCCTTCCATGCTGGATAATTCGATCCATTCAATAATTGCTTATCTGTAAGCAATGCTTTTCCGCCTGTCATTGTTAGATGTCCTTCCCTCCTATATTCTTACTAAGAAAACTTTTCACAAAGACAACAAATTGAGGCGACATTATAAACATAAGATGCTTTTGGATACAAATTATATTGACCCCTTTTTTAATAAACAGCCACTATAACCTTTATAACTTATTATTAAAATAAAATAAATAAAATTACACCCTTCTTAATATTGCTATACACCAACTCTATTGGAAAATAAATTCGCTTTTATGTGATTTTAAAGAATTGGTGATTTAAAAATAAAATATTTAATATTGTTATACACCAACTCTATTAGAAAATAAATTTGCTTTTGTGTGATTTTAAAGAATTGGTGATTTAAAAATAAAATAGATGTGACTTAAGATAAGCCAAGTAACATTCACAAAATACTTATGCTTGAAAATGAACAACTTGGTTAAGAAAAAGTTTTATGTCTGCCCAAGGCAAAACAGCTCTTGCCTTGCAACTATTTTTATTGCTGTTATAGAATTTTAATCTCTTTTATTCAGACTGCAAGAACTCAGATTTTTCTCTGCATTGATACCAAATGATGGGATTATCATATTTCATTTATCAGTGACTCTACATTTATATAAAAAAAAATCCAATAACATGTCTTAGTATTTTAGACATACAATTAAAACAAATTAACAAATAAATATAACCAAACAACAAACTCCATAAAATATCTAAACTCCAAACAAATAACATCCTAAATTTGGTTTACAGTTTCTTAAAAAACGAATATCAGATTTCGAAAACGGAATGGGTAAATCTTTTTTAATGGGTATCTGTTATTTTTTTTGCATTACAGACCCGCTCCCAACTATATATAAGTTTTTGAAATATATGGGTATGTGACTACGTTGCATTAATGTTTGTTGGGTTGAATTTCCCCTGTTTTCAACTCATTTACATTTTCTCTAAAATTTGTTTTCAATTGTTCATTTTGTTGTTCGGATATGAAGACTCTGAATACTTTGTACCTAATCGTCTGGGTATGAAATCAAAATATTTACGGTTTTGGAGTGCTATCGATAAATTTAGTACCTACAAAAAACAGTTATAAAACTCCCAGATGAATGGCTGTATCGTCTCAAAGACCCCGAAAGACTTCTAATTTTGTATGTAGCAAACTAAAAAATAAATTTTAACGTTGGGGTGTGAGGAAAGCAGATTAAGGAAGGCGCTTCTTCATGCACATAGTATATTAATTGCTAGAAATGAATTATTTCCCACACGTATGAAAACAAAAAAATAATTTTCATATTTAAAATTAAATTAGCTGAAAATCGTAGGAGAATTTTATCAGAAGTTAACTGTATTGATTCACATCATAAGGGCAAATGCAAAGGAGAATTCATTGAAATCACCTAATATGCTCAAACAATAAAAAGACATTTCAATGGATTTATTTAAAAACGTAGTAAAATTCATATGAACTTTGTTAGACAAAGAGGAACATTATTGAATGCCTAGCGAAAGAAATTAATCAATGCCCAATGAAAGACATGACGGAATTTTGAGTGAGCCATAACGGATATCTGTTGGGAACAGATATTTTTAGTTTGCAAAATCTCTTCCTTTCAATTTTGTTTTGGGGCTGCATTGAAATTAGATTTGGGATTCCAAATCTTTCTTTTCATGTAAATCATGAGTTAGAGGTTTTTATGATCTTTTCGTGACATTACCTTTAATATTGATGGATTTTTTCCCCAAAATTTGATCAAATGAAAAGGGTATATTGGAAAGCTCTCAAGGTTCTTAAAATATAATATATGTCTCTTTGTAATTATAATAAGTATGGGCTTTCATAAAATGGAAATTTCTTAGGATCTAGACCAAATATTGATGTGGTCAAAAAGTGGGTTCAACGGAAATGGAATCCTAAAGGCCATTTGGAAATTTCTGCTATGAGGCAGTGCTTCCTTTTATTTGCCTTTTTGAACCATGGTGATTGCTTACGAATCCTTGCGAAAGGATTGTGGTTTCTCAGCAAGGCAGGATTATCCTCAAGAAGTGGGTTCCAAGTTTTGATCTCGCAAAAGAAAATGTCAGTAAGATTCATGTTTGGGTTAGGCTTCCTAGTTTGCTGCTAGAATACTAGGAGGAGGTCCTATCAGGGATCACTAATTCATTTGGATAATTGTTCATGGTGGATGCAATCAACAAATCTAAAAAAATACTAATTTATGCTAGATTATATGTTATGGAGGAGGTGGACAAGGATCTCCCCTCTAAGATATCCTTTAAATTGGGTGTTTGGAAGCAAATGATTATATTCAAGGATTCTCTTGTGGTTTACAATAGATTCCACAAGGCGAATCGTGTTGTAGGTTGATGCTCAAGCAACAGGGTTTCGCAACCAATGTGGAGAAAAAAACCCCTCTTGTTCAAAAAAGTAACAAGCCCATATTTGATGAGCTGCCAAAGGTGGTTGGTCATGAGAGAGAAATAGTGGAAAGTAGGAGTGATAGGAAGTATCAAGTTGCTCCTAGCCCTTCGAATGTATTCGGGATTCATCCAATTCAAGTAAAGAAAGAAGGATGTTGGAACTGAGAGAGAAGCTTAGCCCTTTGCTCCTTTCCATCTCATGGGAGGATTTCAAATTTGGGAGTCCAACCAAGAAATAAATTTGTTGTAAAGCTCCATTAGAAGGGGTTGTTCAATGCTCTATGGAATGTTTTGATTTCAAACCACCTTGATTTGGTTGGTCTTTTGTAGTCCTTGGGCAGTTTGCCCTTTGTCTTATGTGTTCAACCCCTTGGGTTGTGTTGTTGTTGGCTTGTTGACGTTTTGCAATCTTTTTGTTGCTTGCCCCTTGTTATTGCTCCTAATTGTTGGTTGGATGTCACTGATCTATCTTTCTTTACAAAAGGGTTAGGGCCCTTTCAAAAACCCTACCTGTTACTCTTGATCAAAAAATCTACAATAGATAATTATTATTAATTTTCTACATATACTATGTCTCAATTCTTTATAGATATACATACTAAAAATGTTTATAACTTTCAAACCGTTTATCCTTTTTCAAATTTAAAAGATGTGTCACACTCTATGTTTTATTAATTATAGGTTTAAGAAAAAAATAAATTTCATATTTTTTTGACCAAGTTAGATTGATTGAAAGATTGGTTTTTAATCTTCTAACAAATCATAATAAAAAAATCATAAATAATTATTTATTTATAATTTTTTTTTTCAAAACTATGTCACATTCGCTTGTGTGTCTTTACTTTATCTAATGTTTGAAATTTTTTTGTTCATACTTAGGTTTTGATTAAGATAAGTTGGTTTTGAAGGGACCATAAACCCCATACAATGCAAAAGTTACAAGAGAAACACAACCAACCCACTGCAAAGACACCAAAACAGAGCTACCAAGTAGTAGAACTGAAACAAAAACAACTAAGAAAACAACAAAAAGGGCCAAAAGGCGCATGACTAGGACATCAAACCACCACCAACTCCACCAAAGCTAGGCCTAACTACAGCTTATGTAAAACATCAGCGACTTCTAATTCCATAGTTAAGAAGCCCTCACCCCTACCGCTTAAGCCCTTACTTGTGCTGGCCTAAGTATTGTATTTTTTGGTTTTTTGGAGGTCCTGAACACCAGCCTTAGTCCCCTGCTTCATGCACTCGACAGTCTCAGTCTTTTTCATGCTTTCTTTTAACTCCTTTAATTCCTCCTCCAACACTTGTAGTCTCGTGTTCTGTTTGTCCTTTTCAGTATTAAGAATGAGGATTTCCCTCATTGCATTCCAGTATTGGAGGACCAGTTTATCCTCCTCCTTCAGCACCAAGATTTTCCCCTCATACTTCTACCCCAGCATTGCAATATTGATATTACGGTAGTTTATTTCCATAAAAAACCATTTGGATAGGTGATGGTGGAATTTCGTTTCCTGCAGAAGACCAACTGATTGATCTACCAGTTGATTGATGACGCAAATTGCGCTCTCCAAGGAATTTCTGTCACACAGGTTAACCACATTTTGACTAGAAGGGTGTGAACAGGGGCTTCGAATTTTAGGGAAGTTGGCCCCAACCACCGGCTCCCCCCAGTCTTTATCCTTGCCCTTATTTTTGCTCTGCTTCTCCTTCATCTCTTCCTCCCCAGTAACTTCAAAATCACGGTCTACCGCCATTTGGTCCTCAGACAAGTCCACATATTCCTTTGCCTCTTTCGAACTATTGGTTGAACCCATCTCCTCGAAGCTATCCTCCTCCATACTAGAGGATTCCACCTTAATGCTTTTACCTTTTTTTAATAGAGATGCTTGCCTTAACCTTGGGGTGAGTCTGCTTCCAGTGATTGACAATTAAAAAAATCAAACCAGCATGGACTGGGTAGTTGCCTACCCCTGCCCCCTGCATGAATTCCTTCACAACTTCTAGGGATGATAAAAGATAAAAGGGGAGAGAAATCTTGTGGTGGAACCGAAAATGGTTGAGTATGGTAAAGTGATATGTGAAGAGGGTCGTGAATGTATAGTAATATACTTCTTAATAGCAACAACCACATTATTATTATAGGGTTTTTTTTAAAAGATTTTACAGAATAATCAGTCTGGCAACATTCCATAGACTCATCTTTATGAAAGGAAAATTTGTTTGGTCTCTTCCCCCATCTTTTTGTCTTTAAAAATCTTCCTTCTTTTGATCGTAAGCCCTGTGGCTTCCGCAATCACTTCTTCCAAGATCGCCATTTCCATCCCTGTCATTTTCACATCCTTGCTATGGCACTTCTAAGCAAATTTAGCTGCCATACTAAAATCATAGCCATTAACCCGTTCAATGAACGGGGTAAGACCCCTGCCTCTAAAATCCACCACACTTTGTGCTTTTTCTTGAGGTTGTCGCAAGAAATAGGCTTCGTCATGTTTCTATTACCCCTCATGATTGTAATCAGTTTTGGGTCCCTCAAAATGCTAGTTTGCAGGGGGTAGCTTCAAGCTGAAACCCTTTTTTCCGTGTCGTTTTCCAACCCAACGAACTTTCAAGATAAAAGTGGGGTAAATCCAATGATAAGGAGTGCCAAATCTCTTTGCACATACTCCCTCTTGATAGTTTTGTTGTATGACGATTGCCATCTATCACACCACGTACGCGGCAGGAGGGCCTTTATTTTGATGATTAAAAGGATAATCATCACTAAACATGACATAACAGGATTAGCCACCAGCATCATGTTTTGGCTAACAATATGGGTTAAAACTTGGGAGGGCTTTTATTTTGATGATTAAAGGATAATCATCACAAAACATGACATAAAAGGATTAGCCACCAGCATTATGTTTTGCTAACAATATGGCTTAAAACTTAGGAAGTTAGCCCCCACCCATATGCACTCTGCCTTTGAACTCATTGCCTTGTTAGCGAGCAAGTCAGCAATCCCATTAGCCTCCTGAAGTTATGTTGAATTTTACTCTGATTGAGATAATCAATAATGTTGATGGAGTCTTGGATCAGGTTTGATAGTCCATCTAGATTTCTCCTCCTTGTTAGGCATTCTATGATGTTGAGAGAATCTCCTTCTATTATGCAGTTTTGAATTCCCATATCTTTAATCATTTTCACCTCTTTATAAGGATTGCCCTTATAATGATCCAGAATGGGGCTTACCAAGAGGTTTTGAATTCCCATATCTTTATAAGGATTGCCCTTATAAGCCCCGTACATCTTTTCTCTCTTTTTTCCCTCTCTTAAGCTGGATTGAAATATCAATAATCAAGTCCCAAGAATTGACAATTTTCTCCTCAAGATCAAAGATGGGAAGCTTACCACCAGCACTAGACTCAGCTTGGAGAGCCGTTATGAAGTTTTCTTTAATGGCACAACATATCTTGGAAGACAACCTAACAAAGTCAATCTTAGAATTGAAAATCCTATTGTTTCGTTCAACTCATACTTAGGTTGGCCAAAATGATACCTATTTTTTTATTTTTTCCAAATATTCTAAGTTATTGGTTTTGGTACACCGGTACAATAAATTTTCCCCAAACTATGTTTATGGCTATATATATGCAAAAATAATATACACCATACAAAATTAAAAATACATATGATACTTGATACTAAAAATATACACTACATAGAATTGAAAATACATTTGATATTTGATACTATGATACTTGATAGTGATAAAGATAATTGATAATTCAATATTATATCATATATGTCAAATCATTACAAAATTTGAAAATAATAAATACTAAATTAGTAAATAAAATAAAAAAAATGTATCTTGGTCTTTAGCGAAAGCATCTAGATCTACGTCATCGCTTGGTTCAACTTCATTTGAACCACAAGCAACTATAGTTCCACTTCCACTAGCTACATCATGTGTAGGAGCCACGTCATCATCTAAAATGACTTTGACAAGCTCTACAACAAATGCATCCAAGTTGGCACACTCAAGGGTTATATCCCAATTCTTCATTGCCCTTTGCTTGTAGTCAACTTCCTTTTGTGATAGGAGGTGCAAGTTGGAATGGACGTAGATTGAGTGGATAAATGAGTATGTACTCCAATTCCATTCAGTTGAAGAAGAACTTGGAACATGTTGAAATTGGAGAGAAAGTCAGTACAACTTAAAAATGTGAAAAAATGGTAAGAATGTTAAAAAATAAAAAATGCTTACTTGTGATAGAATTTTGTTTGCAAGAGGCTAGAGGAACATATAACTTTGCCCATTGAAGTACCACTATGTATGAGCATTTGTCTTGTATTTGTCTTGAAGAGCACAAATACTATGATCTCGCGACGAGATGAACTTGCCAAACTCAGTCCTAACATTATCCACCACATTTGGATCTAAGATTCTTTGGAATGCTTTCCTGTACTCTTGAGCAACTTCATTGTCTCTATATGGTGATGTTCTCCCAAGAAAAAAAATCATCTTCGTGCTATAATATTTGGGAGATAATTCATATGCAAGGAGATGCAACGGTGTGGTCATCTTGATCCAGCGGTCAGGAATGATTTTTCCACCCTTAGAAAAAATATTTTTTCGAGATCATTCTCCTTCTCTATTATTATGGCCATTTTTTCTTACATGGAGTACATGCCATCATAGATTTCTTCCAAACACGTTCGCTTTGTATTAGTAAACTTGACCATACTTATGATGGGCTCGGCTAAACTCAAAACATAGTCTAGATAAGCCCACCGATCAGAAAAAATATTTTTTCAAGATCATTCTCCTTCTCTATTATTATGGCCATTTTTTCTTACATGGAGTACATGCCATCATAGATTTCTTCCAAACACGTTCGCTTTGTATTAGTAAACCTGACCATACTTATGATGGGCTCGGCTAAACTCAAAACATAGTCTAGATAAGCCCACCGATCATCATTTAGGATCAATTATTTGAACTTTTGGGCCCTCTCTAAATTTTATTACCTCCACACACTCTATTGGTTGCTAATGATCACGACGTTCAATGCCTCTCACACCTTCACAAAAAATAAGTTAATAACAAATTAAAAATTAAATAAGTAAATATGTCATCAATTAAATTTAAAATAAATATTGAAATTTCATAAATTTACCTTCAACAACTCCAAATTGGAGAAAATCTTGAAGATGCCTCATGACATATAATAGGTTGTCATGAGCATTTGAATCTCCTTACCTTCAATGTATATTGTTTTCACCCACTCTATTTGAATGCCAATCTTTTGCATCACCAAGTCAAGGGAGTGTATGGTACATGGTGTCAAGAAAATGTGCTTGTACCTTTCCTCAATTTGTTGCCTTGCAATTTTTTTTGTTATTTGTTATGACTTGGACAATGCTTTTAGCAGCCACCATCTCTATGACTCAATGAGGATTTTGGAAATGAAGTCTATGTCCTTTATTTGGCCCTCACAATAAACCATCTTTAAAAACACTACTTTTTTAAGGAACATTGTGATTACATTTATTAAAGTCCAGTTTATGCAATCTTTCCATGCATCAGAAATGATGAACACTCCTGTTTCAACCCATGAATCCCTGATTGGTTTTAGTGATGCCTCTACAAAAAATATTATTTGTCAATAAAGTGGTGCACATATTCTCATACCTAGGACATGTATAACCAGAGCGTGTTTGACTGATTATCGTCACCATTTCCCGCTTATATGGTGATTTCATCAATTTGAAAGGAAGTCCACTAGCATAAATATAGTGTGCAATTTGAAAGGAAGTCCACTAGCATAAATATAGTGTGCAATGTCTTCATTTGCATTTTCTTTCACCTCATTTTGAAATGCCTTATCCAATGGGCCTTTATTATGGGAAGAAAGAGACGGATCTTCTTCTTGGATAGATGGTGTCTTCAATAAAGGATATGGGGTAGCCACTATTGAAGGAGACCTTGTAAGTGGCCTACTTAATACTTTATTTGTTAAAAGATGAGATTTTAATTTTGCTCTCTCACTAACATCAACTTCTTTTTGTCCTTTAATGTATGCCATAATTTGTTCCTTTGGCAACCCCTTTTTGTTTGGCCCATGACAAACTCTAATTTCATGGCTGGTCATAGCGCATAAGTGAGCTTTCACTCAACTCTACAATATCTTATACCCGATCTTGCACTGACTACAACTCCAAAGAAAGCCACACCTCTTGAAAGTTGTTCAATCATATCGTAACATATTTCTATAGGAGAAATGCTTGATCATATTTTAACTATTTATTTGCCTTAGGGGCCACTTAACTTGAACTAATAGTCATTCTAAATAGATTATTGTTATAAAAAAAATAAAAAAAATGAAGATGTAACCCTAGAGTATGTGATTTAAATTTTAAAAAAAATACCGCCCTACAATATGTATAAATGTTATAAAAATAAAAAACAAGCATGAAAAAAACATTCAAAATGTTCTGTAAAAAATCTGA
Organism: Cunninghamia lanceolata; assembly: GCA_027924645.1. Lineage (NCBI taxonomy): Eukaryota > Viridiplantae > Streptophyta > Pinopsida > Cupressales > Cupressaceae > Cunninghamia > Cunninghamia lanceolata. Next base: position 568,991 of record BSBN01000128.1, read on the forward strand.
AAAACTTTAAAAAATTCTTTAAAAACATTTTTTTTCACAAAATACTTACCTTTGATTGATAAACATCCTTTGTGCAAGCTAGATCTCTCCCCTAGCACTTAGAAAACGTCTTTGGCACCTTTGCAATCCTTCACCTTTTAAAAAATCAAGAAGCTTAAAAAATGCAAAAATGACAACTTCCAATGCTATTAGATGTTTGTGTGGGATTGCATTTGTGAAATGAATAATTTACAAGTGTTTTGAGGTGCCTTTAAATTTTCACTCATGTTTTAGAGTTGAAAATGGTGGATTGGATGTTTGATGGACATTTTTTTAAATGGTGCTTTTCGCCTGTGGGTTCCCTTGGTGTAGTCGGGCACAGCTCAGGTTTGCTTGGTTGCGGCCCTATTGCCTTGAGTACCTTGTGGGTATGTCCAAGACATATCCACAAGGTACTCGAGGTAGCAGGGCCGTGCCCTAGTTGCCCCATCCGTGAACTGGTACTTGCTCTTGATCTAGAACTGGTTTGGTTCGATGACAGTACAGAAATGAGAGGAATTTGACTACTTAGAAAAGATTTTGTAGTACCTTATTGAAATAACCAATTTTCACCAAATTAATATAAATTTGTTCAAAATAAAAAATAGTAGTCTATAAACTACTTTCATTTTCCTACAAGTTTCATTACTTTTTTTTTTTTCAGATTGTGTAGATAACTCATTCAATTTTTTACATGAAGTTATTTAAGTTATTTTTAAACATTTTTATTGTCATTTAGGAGTATTGTTTGGCCCACCATAATCTCACACTCAATAATAAAATAATCACAAGAACAAAAAAACTCTACCTTGGTTTCCATGAGCCTCATCAGCTTCGGAGCAATAAAGATCAAGTTATACTTTTATCCTACATAAATATCATTACTTGTTTGAACTTAGAATAATTAGACTACAAAACTCTTGATCGAGTCACCTAACTAGACAAAAATGAACTATATACCTTATAACCAATTTAAATGATATCTAAGAAACTTTGGGGGTTCATACATCAGTGGTAACCATCTTTAGTTAAATAGAACCGAAGGAACTTGGCAACGAATAACTCAATATAAATAATTAAACAACTAATCATGATGAAACATGTTGGATAACCCTTTCGATGTGTTTGTGACAGTGATTTGGTGTATCACCAATGTGTGTCTAGCAACATTAAGTCGTCAATGCTGACTCAACTTTTTTTCATATTTAAACATTATTCTTTACTTAAATTTTGAGTTTCAACAAATGAGTACTTAACTTAATTGCCAAACTACACCTTAAATGAAATAAAAATTCTCTTGAAAGATGATATGGTTAGGAAACCAAAGGCATCTGTCTCTAATTAAAAACAAGGTTTGAGTAAAATAATTTGGAAAATAAAACATTGTGAACGAAGGAATCTGCAAACTAAGAATTTATCTTATTTGATGGTCTAATAACAAAGAATGATGGATAATTATTTGGCATGTGTTTTCATTGTAATAGGTGGATTGTGAGTAAGTGAATGAAAAGAATGATCATTGAGATTATTTAATTTATAAATTTGTATTGACTTATACATATACGTGTTTAGTTGAAAGTTAATTATGTGGCCTTAATGCATTATTTGTTTGTTGGTGAACCAAACTCTCAATTTATAGGACCATGTGCATAGGTTAATGAATTAGCCTAGGTGGCAATGTGATCAGATCAAGTGATATAGTGTGTGACTCTTTTAGGACATGTGTTGAGATCAATTGATGTATACCTTTTAAACACCACAAAATGTCTGAATCAAGATAAATACATAATTTGACTTCTATAGCATCATAGCCAGCGTTGAGAGGGACCATACAAAGGTATAGGTAGAGAACGTTAGTTCTCTTAAAAAACATAGTTTATTTTACTCTTCCCTAGGTGTATACCAAATTTGAAATTCTATGATTTTCTTATCAACTAAGTTTACCTACAATCTTAAGAATGACAAAAGTCAGGAAGTGTGCTTGATGAATAGGAGCAACTAGTTGTATGAGAGTCTAGCTGGCTTTCCATAGTAGCATGTAGATGATAGATGCCAAGAGCTACCCATTTTTATAGGGTTTTGATAGACTTTAATTAGTAGCATACAGGTAATAAATGTCATGATCTACCCATCTTAGGTATTCAATACAAGGATTGGTGTATTTATCAATCAAAAGAAATGTGTGGTGTGTTTGTATGCCTATAGTAAGCATTGTGTAGTAGATGTTTGTAATGCCCCAACATTTCTTGATTTTTGTATGAACTAATAATGGGATAAAATCCTAATAAATGGCCGAAATCGAATTAATTTTCATTATAAGACCAATGAACTATGAATACTAATTGTATGTCTTTTATAAGGCATCATTTCACCATTGTATCCAACTAGTCCTATGAGGAGGATGTGACTCAAGGTTCCAAATGCATTGAATATTGGCCAGAGTGGAATGATGATTCAATAAAGACATGTTGAGGTAAAATTGTGTTTTAGCTATCTTGGGTATTGCTGCTTGCTATTCAATGCAAAGCGGACCAAAAAATGATCAAAAGGGATAATATTTAGCAAAGTCTCAACCAACAATTCAAAACAAATGAAAAAAGAAAAGATATGTTGTTTTGACAACATGGCCCTATCAAGACATTTAAGAATTCTCTTTGTACTAGACCTCAGATTAGTCCACGTATACCAAGGGTAATCAGAATGATGGTGACTAACATTTGGATCATGAAGACCCAATTTATTGCGCATGTAATACCGAGCCTCTCATTTGCTAGCTATCCATCTCATAGGCAAATTGCTACATTTATCAGAAGCTAGTTCAAACATATTGAAGTCCCCACACACAATCCAAGAGGCACTAGGAAAAGACTTCGCAATCCATTGCCAAATATGAGACCTTTCAACAACATCATTAGAAGTATAAATATTAACCCCAAGAGAGTGGTTATTAATATTAAAAAGACCCATAAAGCACAACTAGTGGGGTCACATCCATGATCCATGATATGTGGCTACTACTTAGGCAAAACGAAAGTGGCAACTTCTCCATGGCCTAGCTTATGATCACTAAGCAAATAGTGACTTTTTGGTTTAATGACATGACAAATAACATAAACCATGAAACCTATAATTACTAATTTTCAAATCTTGTAAACAAGAAACATCAAGTTTGGGAAATCTTTGTTGAACATCCCTCACAATGTATTTTTGTTTAGAGTTAGTGAGGCCCGGAACATTCCATGAAATAAAATTCATGGAAGAGAGTTAAGAGGAATATTATTGAGCTCATGTAGAGATCCATAGTTGTTCTTTAAGAAATTCTCCTCTATGAGTTGCAAAACTTAGGAGATTTGAACCCCACAAAGGTCTTTTTCTTATCTAGCACAAACTCATTCTCAATCTCACGAGCTGGACTACGAGAGTGGAGTGAGGTAGAAGAAGAAGGTGGTTGAGTAACCAGCTAAGAGGAGAGAACATTGGCAAGGAGTGGCATTTTATTCAATCGAGGCTTAGTGGCTACCCGTGACAACTTCCTAGTGGGTTGTGTATCAACCACCTTCTTCGCCTTGTTAGGCTTTGAAACTTAAGGCAAAATAGCTAGTCGTTGGGGACTAGTACCTTTAGCTCTAGAATTATGAGTATTTCTTAGATTGTTTACCATGGTCCAAACATCCTCATTTTTTTGAGGAGACTCCCTAGTAGGGTGCTTGGGTTAATGAGGCTTGGGGCATTGACTAACTAGAGGATAATCTTGGATTTTATGCTTCAAGGATTGACACCAATAGTAGGTGTTTGACAAGTTGAGATACATCACTCTTTGAGTGAGGCTTTAGGTTCTTATTTGGATATTGGTAGACTCCTTGAGGTCCTTGGATAGGTCAACCTTAGCACAAACCTTTTTTAGGGGCAGGCAACAAAAAAACACTCTTTCTCAACATGAATGACATACTATAGCAAGAGTGCAATAAGGTCTACAAAAGGCCACAATGGTAAGGGGAGACCAAGAAATTTGACCCAAGCAAGGACTCAGAGGGAATGTTCCTCGAAGACAACAATGTCTTCAGTCCAAGGGGATAAAACTAATAAAGAGGTGAGGATGTACTAGGGGCCATGTTTGAAAATGACCTTGGCAAACTTAACTTTAGCAAAATAAGAAAGAAAAAAACTTTTAATAAGGTTTTGGATGGCCTCCACATGGACCCCATGAGGGACCCAAGTGGAGTTGACTCAACTACTTGCTCATGCTTTCATAGGGAATTCTACCAACAAAATACTCGACAAGAGTAAAATTTTCAAGCAATTTGCATGCATTGTCAAAGTCATAAACAAGTAAAACAACACCAAGAGCAAGTGTGTTAGCTTGTGAACCACTTTTTTGATGAACTTGTGAGGGTGTTTTGGAGCCATCTACTTGCGCTAGCAAGTTAGTGACCCTAGCATCAAATGTTGAGCCACTTTGGTTGCCCACTATTTAAATAACAAAAATCCCCTGAAGGCAAGGGAAACTAAAAAACTTGCAATAAATGTGGAATACTCTTGAGCTAAATTGTAGTTTGGAACAAGATTGATCAGTACAAAAGAATGATATGAGCAAAAATCATTCAAACTAGGAGCCAAAACCCTAGTAGAGCCAACTACTTCTCATAAAAATAAGATAATTATTTATTTTGTCTATTCCTAATGTTGTGGTCAACGCAGGAATATTAGGTTAACATAATTTATGCCTTTAGCAAGACTTGAGCCTATAACTTAAACAAACCCCATGTGTTTAACAATGCTCCTATTTCTAATGAAGTTAATACAAATTTACAAATAACAATATAATAAATCATACAAACCATGCACAAGTTTTCAAAGAGTTAAATGAAAATAAATTATTTCATTCAAGCATATATAGTGGCAGCAAGAGGTGGAGAATAATGGTGTGAGTGTGTTCACAAAAACTATTAAGATCTAACATTAAATATAAAGTGTAGTAAAGAAGGATTAAATAATTTATTTTCAATTAAGAAAAATATTAGTACATTTCAATTATAGACATGATTTTATTCAATGTGGTGAATATAAAATAGCTTTTAGTAAATAAAGTAGTAAGAAAAACTATTAAAATATTAAATAATTTATTTTCATTTAGATTTTTGAAAATTTAAAAAAAAAAAAAAAAAACTCTTCAAATAAAATAAACTAAAATATCAAGTAAAAGTACCTAAAATAAAATATTAGTGCTGCTATTTTGACTACTTGTGAGTGTTCTTCTACCCATTTTACAGCATGTGTACTTTGAAGTTACTTGGTAGTCCCTTATACCTTATTTGGTATTTTTAGATATTAATAAAAAATCTAATTATCTGCCTCATCTAGCAACGGGATATAATGACATATTTGAGCCCACGTTACTAGAGCTTCCTAAAGAAAGAAGAGGACATGGAGATGCAAATTCATGAAACTCCAAGTTTGAGTAGTAATGTGTTTGGAGTCGACTTGCTTCTTTCAGTTCTGACACTACCTCATTCATTGTAGGTCTATTCATGGAACGAGGTGAAGTACAAACCATGGCCAATTCTGCCACTTTCCACATTGCATCTTTATTATAATTTTTGAGTGAAATAGGATCTGCTATGTTTTCTATGTCTCCCTTTAATAGGGATGCCCTTACCTGCCATAAACATCATATAATTTAGTAGTAACAATCAAGTTCTAATATTAGATATTTTAAGTGTCCATGGTTTATAATGATTGAAAATAGACTTCTAATTATTTTGATTCTAATATAAGATTTTAAAAAATCTCTATTATAATTACCCAGCTAGTGATGTGTACGTGTTCTTTGGTAGAGGTTGAGGGATCTACAAAGCGAGGATGTCGTCCACTAATAATCTCCATCAGAACAACTCCAAAGCTATAAACATCACTCTTTTCCGTCAATCAATGTGTAGTGAAGTACCTGTAGAAAACCAATTAGTAAGTTCATTTTATCGTTAAATTAACAAAAAGCAAAAGGACATCAACCCTTTTGAGAGAAATTCTCAACCTGCTCTTTAAATGGTCTAGAGAAATGTTAATACTCTTGTAGGAAATCCTCAAACTCCTTTGTAAATGGTTCAGAGCATAAGTGATCCTCTTAGAAGGAAGTTTTCAACCTCTTCTTTGGATTGTCCAAGGCATAAATAACTTGATCATCTAGGAAACCTAGCAGCTCAACACCTCCTTATTTATGCACATTCTTAATGGAGTAAACACCTCCTTATATATGCACATCCTTAATGGAGAAGAATATTTGATAACACGAGGTATCTGGTTGATTCTCTTTTTAAGGGTAACTGGTTCTCTGAGATTAACAGGGCAGGGGTAGGGTTCTTTACATCATACTTGACATGATGGACTCTAAGAGGTTGAAGGACTAAAGACCCTTAAATAATTCACTTATAATTGAATTGAGTATCAATGAAGTATTAATAAAGAAGAGAAAAGCATATTTACTCCGGATCTAGATATGCAGTGGTGCCCTTTACAAGGGTAGATACGTGTGTATCTCCATCCAAAGGTCCCATCTTTGATAGCCCAAAATCTGCTATTTTTGCTTCCATCTGATCATTCAGCAGGATATTGGAGCTCTTTACGTCCCTGTGAATAACGCCTGGCTTGCAGCCTACATGCAAATATTCCAATCCTGCTAAAAAATAAGCAACAGTTAGGCCCCAGGATCTTTTTCAAGATTTGCACCAAGCTTTTTAGTTGCCACAAGTATCTGACTAACCTTGAGCAGCATCTAATGCAATGTGCAGTCTTCTTTCCCATTCTAGACTATTTATTGAAGAAGTTTGACCTGAAACCAAGCAATGCAGATCTTTGATTAAACGTGCAGAAAACATTCCTCTCTATCATATACATGGGCATGAGTTATACAGTTGAGCAACGTTGTGAACTATACCATCAAGACAATGTCGCAGGTCTCCATTAGACATGTTTTCATATACAAGAACCAAATTTTGCTCCTCTGTGCAGTAGCCCATGAATTTTACCAGATTCTTATGGTGTAATTTGGAGAGAATATCAACCTGCAGCGACCAGTGAATTTTACAAAGATTCGTAAGGTGTAGTTTGGCCAACAGATCTCCTTGCAGCAATTGTTCTTAGTTTCGATTATGAAGATCAAAGACATTAAGACTTTATACTTTAATAGTGTTTAGATTTTGTTGGAGAGATTAAAATTCCCAAGTTTTAATTGTAAAACGGGTATGAATGAGTCCTTGGTTATACCTCTGTGGAAAATTCTATGGCACCCTGATTTGATCTATCAGACAAGATTTTGACGGCCACATCCTTGTCTTGAAGACAACCAAGAAAAACAGGTCCATATCCTCCTTTTCCAATCTGCGTCTGAAAGCTGCCAGTCATAATTCTTACCTCTTCGTAACTAAATGATCGACATCCATCCAATTTGACAAGATCTAAATGCCCTGTTTCAGTTTTCTGCATTTTGCCCCATTCAGTGTACATAAGAATCTGTTTCCTTTTATAAAAAATGAAAACCCTAAAATAAAGAGCAAACGTCAAGGGCAAGATGACTTACCTTTAAGGATTTCTCTGCTTGATTTAAGTTTGATAAACATTGATATTGCAGTAATGGTTATAAGTGTTGCAACCCCTGCTACTATTAACCAAACAACTAGTGATTTGCTAGTCTGACTTTTTGGGGTATCCTTGCAAATGCGTGTTTGGCAAAGAATTTCATTGCCATCTACACTGAAAAATTAACACACATATTAAACATATGAATCTTATCATACCGACAACATAATTACTGATTGATTTGGGTTGCAAGAAAAGAAACTCGCCTCAGAATGAGTTGTCCACGTTGTTGTTTCTGAGATAGACCATTTGGCACCGATCCATTTAAGTCATTGTCTATCAAATTCCTATATCTCGAAAATAAAATTTCTTAAAATACTGTACATAGTCTGAGTAATATGGTAAATTACCTATCCATTTTATAAGATAAAAATGACATTATTAATATGGTGAAAACTCTTCTAAACTAGAAATACCCAGATGCATATGTTTCAACTCACAGTTCTTTAAGATTGGAGAGAGTAGCTAGAAGCTCTGGTATTGAACCACTCAAATTATTTCTTGCCAAATCCCTGCAAGCAGGAATAAGAACACAGTTTTTGGTGTAGCAAGTGCGATATTGACTTTCAACAAGCTAAAAATTATTAAAAAAAAGTCAGGATTTGTTACGGACAACTTAACAAGAGCAAGAGCAGAGAGCTTGGCGAAGGTTGGAGGTATGGTGCCATTCAGACACTTGTCCGAGAGTGTCCTGCACAATTACATCATATCTCTTCATCCTTAGTTGAAATTGATAGCAGTGTGTCGATCAAATTATACAAAATACATTAATGTTCAGATTATTGTAAAAAACACAACTAGTCTAGGATGGCTTACTTAAATACAATTCAAGCAATTTTGGAAGTGGTAAAATTTGATAAAATTAATAAAATAATATTTGAAGTTATAATAATTTGGTTTCAAAAAGATTATTTTATCAAATTTTTAATATCTCATCTACACATAAATAATAGTTTTATTTTTAAAAATAAAAAATTTGCTCTCTTAATCAATTTAATGTTTAAGAAAAATAGAAAATTTCATCCACAATATGTGGACCATGTAAAATTAACTATACTTAACTATAGTCCAATGTAAACATAAAAAAAAATTACAAGTATGAATCTGTCACATCCAGGGCTTAAATTTGACAGTCAACCTTGACTGTCAAGCAATTTTTTTATGACAGTTATCTACTCAATAGTGCCTTTAAAATACTATGACATATTTTAGTATAAGTAAATTATATAAAAACCAAATATATATATCATCATAATCCTATATAAATTTTGACAGTTTGTCCAAAATCTCTCCTTTCATATGATACAGTCTTTTCAAAATTCCAGTTGTATTTTACAACAAAAATGTCTAAATACAGCTATACAGCTGTCAAATTTAAGCCCTGGGACTCACATCCCTAATTGTGGTGAGGTTAGGAAAAATAAATAGAAAATAACTAAAAGTTGACGGGGACAAAAATATTAAAGGGGTCATGGAGGAGAAGAATATTGTTGGCAATGAATAACAAGCGGCACCTTGTCTATATTATTATTGATCCCTCTTGGAAGCTCTTTTGAGCGGATTTTCATGACCATTTTTGGGAGAGTTTTTTTATATATCTTGTGGACTCGTATGCTTATTCCTCTCGGTAATGCGTTTTCATTTGGACTACGGGTGACGACGGTAAAGCATAGTTCCAAGGGGTTTCCGGGATGGGGACGGCAGGGGACGCGTTTCAGGGATGGGGACGGGGGCGGGGGTCTATATAACTGTAGAAGCCTAAGGAATAACTTAATAAGTAAAGTTTATAGGTTAAACCTATTGGGCTGAAATACAACCTTTGCCAGCATCCTCCCTGCTTGTGTCAAAATGAAAGCTTTGGAATAGGGTATGAACATCCATCAAAGGATAGAGGAATTTTGTGAGATGTTGTAGTTGCAACTGCCCTGTTAGACATGTATGCAAAATGTGGAAGCATAGACAAGGCACGTGAACTGTTTGATAGAATGCCTCAAAGAAATGTGGTCTCATGGACTGCAATGATTGCAGGATATGCACAAAATGGATTTGTTGAAAACGCTTTAAAATTTTTAAAGCAAATGTAATTGGCTGGTGTAAAGCCAAATTCCACCACCTTTGCTAGCATCCTCCCTACTTGTGTCAAAATGGGAGCTTTGGAATAGGGTATGGACATCCATCAAAACATAGAGGAATTTTGCTAGATGTTGTAGTTGCACCTGCCTTGTTAGACATGTATGCAAAATGTGGAAGCATAGACAAGGCACATGAACTGTTTGACATAATGCCTCAAAGAAATGTGGCAGCGAAACGGCAGGGCGGCGGGGGACGTTTCCCTGAAGTCTTCCCGTCCCGGAAACTTCCCCTCTCGGGGACGACTGTTTTCCGGGGGGACACGTCCCCGTGGAACTATGCGGTAAAGGCAAGACTATTGCATTGTGTTTGTTGCTGTGTAGACACGCAAATGGGAGCTTTTGAGCAGTAGACATCAACTTATAATGTGGGTAGAGTGTGAGAGAGTAGCATCAAGATAGTTGCTAAACAACTAATATACCATGCGTAGGCTTGGAACTTTTAAGGTATCTTGGCATCAGCTTGAGTGTTTGTGAATGTCTACATGGTGTATGTGAACACTAATATGCAAATTGATGTCTATGTGAAGTATAAATTCTATTAGATTAAACATAATTGTATATGTCATCGCTCTTTAAAAATGTTGCCACTATATGTGACTATGGTATCAATAATTTGGATTATGCAATTGAATGTTCTTCATATTGGAACATATGTAGTGATTGATCATGGACATGCTACTATTGCTAAGACACTATAGTAGTGCAATGCTTAATATAGATAGTTGTTTTGAACGGTTTGATAATTTAATTTCCTTTCCTTATGATAAATTTACATCGAAACAATATATTGAGTAATGTTATATGATTATGTAGCTCTCTTCTAGTGTGATTCATGAGGTCACTTAGAATAGAACAAGAAGATATCATATCACCTTGCTTATAATCTACAATATGTATCAAGTACTTAATCACAAGGTGATGTTTTCTTGATCTATGGTGTAGGGGATAGATATATGTATGGTGTTATCATCAGGATATTGAATGCTGCATGATATCCTTGATATATAATTATTGGGAATTGTTGTCTTTATATTCCTCAGGTATTATTCATGTTGTAGGCAAGTTTATAATTAATGTTGTAAGTCTTTCAAAGTATTAGATAGCTTTTATGTAGCTTTGTTGATGCATGTTGTGTTTCTAGTGTTTTCAATTAAGAAGGATGTCGTAAGATAATATGATTATGATATTGATAATATTAAATCATATTATAGTAGGACACACGTGGAGCCATATAAGGACTTTGCATAATTGTTACTTTGTGAAGATATTTTGATTGTTGTTGTTTTGTGCTCTGATATGATTGGATTTATTTTATAATGATTATGTTGTTATGCATATTTTGGTGTATGGATTTGATTCTGGCAATGTTAGTGAGTGTTTCTATGAAATTGGGTGACTGAAACTTGACCTTTTTTTGATAGACTAGATATAAAGTAGGAATTAATGCTAACTAAGCTAAATGTATATACATATTCAACCATGTATCTTATTAGTGTCAGCATGGGATGATAGATAATTATCATATATGTTGGCATTAATAAATGCAACATTTCATACCTTGTGGAAAATCTGAATGGGGTTGTAATGAATTAATCTGACTCTATTTATCCTAATGGGTTTGTGCAAAGACTTGAACTGATGATTAGTTTTGTAAGTACTGTGAGTTATATGATAACAGTCACAATATGGCTATGTGATTAAAAAGAATTTCTTGTTGATAAGTAATTAGCCTAGCCTCTCTGTTGATGAGATGAACTTGTAATGGATTCTGGGGTGTTCATGTTGAACTATGAATAGTGATGGGGTGAGGTTTAATTTTAGATCTTGATGCCCTTGGATGGAAGTGATTTAGGGTAGGTTTTCTAATTGGGAACTTGGTTGGGCTTCCTTGCATACCATTAAGCATTATTAATTGTTGGGAATCATTTAAAGGGTCCTTGTTGGGATATGGAATAATAATCCAATAATTTTGAGTTTGGTTATTAATCATTAAACTTGGGGAGTCATGGTTTGTTTTGGAATAGGTATTGATAACTAGTGACTTGTTACCTTGTTTGGTCTTAAACCCTTCTATGGTTTTCCTTCTATAGTATTTCTTCTATTCACTTTAGGAGGAAAGTTATTTTAGTGGTTATGAAACCTTGGGTATAGGAACCTATGTGTATGTTCCTTGAGAGATTATTGTGAGGAGAACTACATGGGACTTCGATCTTGTTTGGAAGTGGGGATGTAGGCAATTCTTGGGCAAAGGATGCCCCTGAACCCAAGTTTGTAGGGGAGGGGTTAGGGAATTGTTCCAAGGTTTGGGGTGTTCCTAACCTTGATCAACCTTCCCTCTTCTGTATGTTTCAAGTTGATATTGAAATTTACATAAGATGGTTGTGAAGTCACCATTCCAATTAATAGGTCCCTGCTATATAGGCCTAAGTCAATAAAAGGCACTATGTCATCATTAAGCTTACCTACTTTGGGGTTTTGTGGTGTTTGGATTTCCACAATCTGCCTCAAGACTCTAGATAGGTCTATTCTTCCAAGTATTAAGGGCATGATAAACTTAACCATGACATGGTTATGAGTGAGTTATGGTAACTTGCTAATTTTGCATTTAATGATGATGTTGAATTAAGTCATTATGATATGAAGGTTTGACCCACACTTAATATGTGTGGATGGTCTGCCTATTCTAAATATGTACTTGGGTTTGTGTTGAGTTAGGATGGAATTCCTTATGTTTGCCTTTGCCAACTATGAGTAATTCATGGTAAGTATTACCAAATATGGTATGCTGTTTTATCTTTATATTTGTCTGGAAGATTGTATGCTAAGCTTTATAATTGGTAATATACAAAAATGTCATGTCCTTAGAAGTAGAATATTGTCTAGTATTACTATTGTGGGTTTGATTTCTATCTAATAAATACTATGTTTCCATGTAACAATGGAATGGAATGAATGACCTTTGAGAATACTCTATGAGTTGTATTTATTTATGTATACGTGACCAAATAGAAGCCAGCTCATGTGGGTTCTATGTATTACTTGTATGTTGGTAATTTTGACCCCAAGACCTATAATACCATGTGTATAGGTTAATTATGTTTTCAGTTGGAAGTGAGTTTTGGAGGGCTTAATGTGTATGGGTTAATGGATCCCTCTATGTGGTATTGTAAGTGGATTAATTAGTCTAATGTGCAAACCCTTGGGACAACATGATTTGAATCAATGTTCTTGTACCTTCTAAGTGTCAGAATGTTGAACTGAGATTGATACAAGAGCCAACTTCTTGGCATCACAACTAGGGTTGAGAAAGGGACTCTATGAGGGCATAGGTAAAGGATAATTGTTCTCTTAGCATAGCTTGTCCCACTCATCCTGAGGTGATCACTGGAATTGTTAAACCGATGACCTTCTTACAGAAAAGCTTATTGTTGCTTCAGTATGACATGAGTCAAGGAGCGTGCTTTGCCTAAAGAAGTATTCGATTGTATCATAGGGTTAGCTGACTTTCATCAGTAGCATGTAGGCGATAGATGCCAAGAGCTGCCCAATGATTTTTTAGTGGTGAATTTTCATCAATTTGTGAATAGTTGAAATTGAGGAATCAAATTTTGGTGAATAGTACAAGCTGTAAGGCGGCCTGAATTGCCACATTTTTATGAAAATTTAGTTTAGTCAAGGTTAAATTGCTAGAGTGTTTATTTTATTAAACTTTAAAATGCAATTGTTTCACCATAGTATTCGATACGTGATTAGATCTAATTCACCTAAATTTTATGAGAGTCCAAATCTAGATTAATTCAGCATTAATATTACATAATTCTTGGTTACTTTAGGGCCATATCGCCAATCTTTAGTTACCATTGTTGATTTTGTTTATAATCTAATGGTTCTCAATGTATTCTACAAGCTAAAATGTGTTTGTAGCTTCCAATGCTTATCGGGCTTGGAATTGCTTTTGGATAGTTGATCGCAATGCTTACAAAATATAGTGAGAATCGTTAGATTATGACAAAATTAACAGTTGAAAAGGAAATTTCGGCCCAAAATATAGTTGTAATTGAACGATTAGAGATAATTTTCTTTATATGGTGTCGATTTAAAATATTTAATCCATGTGACCTCCAATGCTTTCTTAATAGTAGATTTGTGCTTGGCGTTGAGGGGTGCGTTGAAGCAATTGTCCCTGGACCTCGCAAGGGTGCATTGCCCCTTGACCCCGCGAAGCGGCATTGCCCCCTTGAGCCTCATAAGGAGCACTACCCCTTTAACCTGTTGATTGTTGCCACCCTTAGGCCCCTACTTTTCCATAGGAATTAATTTTTTTTAAAGGAAGGATTCACCATTGTAATTAATGCGCTTGCCTATTATTCACCAAGATTTGCTAGGATTTTCTACAAATTTTTAGTGATGTAAAAAAATTGCCAATAAAATTAAATATTTTTTCAAAATAAATGAAAGATTCGTTAATAGAAATTAATATTTATTTCAAAAAATAAAATACTCACCAAAATTTTATAATATCTTTTTTTAGGGGAGGGTTCTTAAAGTTGTCACTAGAGCTACTCGATTTCATAGTTTTTAGACTGGTTTTTGCTAGCGGCATGCAAGCAATGGATGCTAGGATCTACTAGTCTTAAGAGTTTAGTATTCACATTGGGGTATTATAAGAGATGTGTGTGCCACCTGTGTTGTGTTTTCCTAAGTTATAGTTCTCAATGTTCGGGTTGCTAAATTAGTCCAAATGATTGATAGTACAAGCACTCGTCTTAGGTGAGGTAAAACTATAAGATATCCTAATTATGTTTATCTGGTTATAAGATGACTTAAATGCTTAGTGGGCTATGGAAAATTTATTAATGGCCTCATGTGATGTATGTTGTTACACTTACACCTTAGAACAATGATGACAACAAGTAGTATGGGATGCTTGCTTGTCATCGTAGTTGGTAGTGAACTAGGAAAAAGGATGAGACTTAGGGTGTAGCATGAGATGCATTGACATTCCTTTTTCTAGATGGGATGTACTTAAGGGCTTATGTGTTAGTGAACCAGGTAAAGAGGAATATGCTTGCAAAAAGGTTGCAACCATTTCCCTTTTTCTAGTTGGTCACTATGTGTACTTGTGATGTGTGTATGAGCCAGTCACACTGTGTAGTTGTGATGCATTCATGAGTAAGTCACATTGTGTATATGTGATGTATGTGTGAATTAGTAACACTACGTATATGTGATGCATGCACAAGCTAATCATGTTATGTATATGTGATGTATGTGTGGACTAATCACATTGTGTGTGTATGATTTATGTATGAGCTAGTCACCTTGTGTATATGTGACATGCATGAGTTATTTGCATTATGTATATGTGTTGTATGCATGAGTTAGTCACTCTATATATACGTGATGCATGCATGAGTCATTCACATTCTGTATATATGATGTATGCTTGAGCCAATCACTATGTGAACATTTGATATTTATATGAGTTGGTATGTATGTGGTTTTGTATGTGTTCATACATTGATGTTGGCATTGGGCTAACATTTGATTGGAATGCATTTACTATCCTACTATTGTGTATGGATTGTATTGGAAGCATAAGATTAACTCATGGTTGTGATTTAAAAGCGAGATTAGAGATCTCATATCAAAGTAGAGGATGAAGCCTCTCTATTATTAGTATACGAACTATGAAACTTTTGATTCCTAGGAAGGGATACGTAGGCAAGGCTATTACGATTGAACCCTCGAGGTTTAGGTCTAGGTCTAGGGATGACCTTGACATTAGGAGCTTACCATATTTTAGTGCAAGTATATGAGTTGTGGCATAGAGTTGTTGCCATGACTATGGTTTGTGAGTCTATGAAGTTGGTTGTTCTAAATTGGATAGAAGTTGCTTGGTCGATTAAGTTAGTACTTGAGGTGCCTTGGTTTGAGAAAAAATTAAAAAAATAGTAGTAACCAGGGTAGTTATAATAGAATCATCATCAATTTTGAAGAATTCTTAAGATACAAGTCTAAGAATATCGTTAGAACTATTAGTCTAATAATATCATCAACTTTAGAGACATTTCACATGCTAGATTTTATATGTTTACATGTTTCTCTTATACTTACTATTCAACATATATTATTCGATCATTATACAATATTATCTATTGACAGTTATTATATAATTGTTGTGTTTTACACAATATTATCCATTAATAGTTATTACATACTTGTTTTGTGTTACATAATGTTATCCATTGAAATTTAATGTATACTTAATGTGCTTTACATGATGTTATCCATTGATAATGCTTGTTGTGCCTTACATGATATTATCATTAACAATTATTACATGTTTGTTGTGCCTTGCATGATATTATCATTGACCATTATTAATTTTTTTATTGTGCTTTATATGATGCTATACATTTTTCCTTACCTCTAATTCCTTCTAACCTTTGTATGTAATCAATTGGAGAGAGACATATATTATCATTGGAATTCCTCATTATTATGATTGCAAAGATACATTTATAATAGTTATGGTCATTTTCTTGTACCAGACAAGAATTCATCACTATTTGAAATGATGCATATAGCAATTTTTTCTCTTAGTCAGAGCCCTTATCATGCTTTCTACAAATTTATATTCTTTTCCATGTGGTAAGAGTCCTTTGGCACCTTATCCACTTGGTCAGAGTCCTTTATACTCTTTGCTTGGTCAGAACTCCTTTCCACTTGGTCAAAGCAATATTGCTTTCTCACCTTACTCCTTTAACTTTTATGTAGATAGTTATAACAATTGTGATTATGCTCATTTTAAAATGCTTAACAAATGCTACTAATTGAAACAATTTTTTTCTATGCTTACAGTTTATTAAGATGACGGACTCACGATCAACATCCATATTTGTATCCTTTGAGTGTTTGAAAAATAGTTTTTCTATGTTATCTTCTTAATTTTACTTTGACATGTACCCTCACAATAGTTCACATGCAAGTTAGAATGGGGGTAATATGTAATGGTCAAACGCATACGCATGCCATTTTCCCTTATGTCAAAATTACATACCATTGACCATCTAGATTTAGATTCGTAGGTGTAGAATTGATCCAAATTGCTTTGACATGTGTGGATCTAAACTTTGAATTTTATAATTCAAATTTATTAAATTGGGTCTATTTCCCTCCCTTACTAGTTGTTTTTGATATTTGTAAACACTTTTAATCAAAGCTATGAATCGGATAAAGGGGGTTTGGAAGGCCCCACCCTTGTACAACATCAGACCACAATAGAATAAACAGGCCAAACAACCTATAGGAACAACAAGAAGTAAACGTCATATCAACAACAAATAGCTACCGACCAGCAACACCCACCCAACTAGCTAGGTTAGCAAAACAAAACTGGGTCAAAGCCCAGGAACAACAGGCGAAACTGCCGCTCAAGGTGGCTTGAATCTAAACTTCATTAGGGAGCTCTAGACAACAACCTTGTCCTTAGCTTTAATTTCGGATTTGGAAGCCGAATGTGGGTCTGAGATGAGAGGGGAGGCCTGCTCCATCCGAGTCTCCTTATTGTTTTCCTTGTTGGGAGTAGTGCACTACCTTTTGGGGGAGGCCCCAACAATGTTTTCTCCGCCAGTCGACTTCCCTTTTCCAAGCTCCTGCGAGTTTTTTTCCTCAAGGCAATTATGATTAATGTTAGTTTTGTCTGCAAGGGGTCCATTGACCACTCCACCAAAAGGAACCAAATTTGTAGCCAAAGGAGCATGTCCATCCTCCATGTGAAGTTGCTTGCCTTTGGCAGTCCTACATCCATGTGAAGCATGGCTAGGCATGAAGCAATGGTTGCAGAAAACCATGGAATCCTCATATTTAATCCATTGAACCTAGTTGCCAAGTTTAGAGGATAAGGTGATTGAAGAAGGGAGCACCTTATAAACCAACGCGTTAACATAGAACCTCGTATATAGAAGTCGTTTTCTACTTTTAGTTTCATTGTCCACCGCGATGAGCTAGCCTAAGGCGCTGGCAATGCCTTCCCAAATCTCTTCATCCCAGTATTCTAGCGGTAGCTTCACTTAGACTAAAATTATCTCGATTGTTTCTTTCTTAGAGTCAAAGCCTTAATGTATAGGCAAGAGTTGTCTAGAAACCATGGTCCTCCTTCAAGAATGCGAGCACAATCTTCGTGGAGGGAAAAGCCGATTAAAAAGAAGCCCCTCAGGAGCACCAAGATCGCCACAGTGCCATTGAGGGACCACTTCCTCTTAGCCCAGCTTTTGAAATAATCCACATTGGGCCTTGATCCAAGAGGCTTATCGAGTCATGTGTGTTTCATCTTGGAAAAAGATTTGTCCATATGGACATCAGGGATCTAAAGGACTCTTGACATGCCCAACGCATCCGGTGTCTCAAAGCAGGCCGCAAGAATACTGCAACAAACGTCCTCCCCCACCAGAGGCTTCTTTGTTGACGATTGGTTAGGGGATGAGGCACCCTCCATCTCCAAACCCGTCATTGACGACACAATAGATATGGGAGGCAGCACCATGTCCTTCGTTGGATCCACCAAACTTGCAACAAAAACTGCCCCCTCCCCAACTATAGAGATCAAAGCACCAAGATCTGAAGCCTTCTTGGGCTTGCCATGGGGGAGCAGGAAGCCCTTGCATAGCCCCTAGCAAGAGTCGCCCAAAGAGGGACTCCCTCCAACGCTACCTAGAAATGCCGCCGATGCCTCCTTGAGAACCACTCGAGATTGAACATGGTGAGAAGATCTTGCACTCCTACAGGCATCCAACCAGATGTCTAGGAGGCATACATCCTCGTCATCCTCATATGGACCTCCCCACTTGTCCACGCAACCAGAGATAGTCTCTGAAACATCTTCACCATCCTTATCACCATTTTCATCATCCTCCTCGATTCCTCCATTTTCATCATCCTCCTCGATTCCTACCTGTATCTGATACGGCTCTTCTTAAATGTCATCCACTTTCAAGGTCAGCATTGAGTAAATGCTGACGTGGCAGTGGGCCCCGCTCAAACTCTTCCATTCCTCCGCCCACCCTCCGCCACCCTCCGCCAGTCTTAACCGCAGACATCACTAACCGTGGAACAACATAGGAGGGTTAACTTTCAAATATTCCCGCCTTGAACTTCAGATTTTTCTATTTTTGTCATCGCAGATTTTCTTAACTTTTTTTTTTATTTGGTTTGTTTTTTCATTTACAGCGCTACATGCTCATAGCTCTTCATTTTGCAAATTCTTGTAGCAGCTCAGAAACCACGTCCTGCTGCATCACCAGTTAGCCGTAACATTACACATTACCTGTGAATATTTCTCTGCCTGCTCTTACCCACCTGGACATTTACAGTGCTGCATGTATTGATTTCAGATTTCACATTTCAGATTTCTTGTTATTCTATGCTCTATGATCGTTTCTCCACATTGATGATTTCTTGTTATTGTTATTTGAACAATCAGAACCATGCTATTATTCTCTGTGCATCAACAATAATGGTTGTGTAGGAATCAGTGACCCCGCTATCTGCTGCAACATCGGCAGCTGTGTGGAAGGAATTGGATATTGCGCTGCCTAATGCTAATTACCAAGTCGTTTCATGAAATAAACTAGATCAGTTTGTTGTGCTGCATTTGTGTGTGTTTGAGAAGGATGCTTACAATCCTCTCCCCTTGGTTTTACAGCGCTACATATATTGCTTTCAGATTTCTTGTTATTCTATGCTGTATGGTCGTTTGTCCACATTGATGATTTCTTGTTATTGTTATTTCTTTTTCCTATAGTGTGATGATGAAAGAAAATGTGAGATGTTTTAGCAACAATTCAAATAAATAGTCTATTCAAGATCAAGTCCTACTTGCATATTCTAGCTGCCGCTTTCTATTGATTCTTGACTTTCTGTTTGGGAACCAGTAGAAGATGTTGGCTTCTCCTACATGCCCATATTTTTGGAGCATTTCTCTCAGGATTTTTCATTCCAGATTTGAAAATGTTTTCTAAAATTACTATTTGCTCCGGAATGGGCTTCCATCTTGCCTTTGGCTGGTTGCTTTTCCACTTTTCCGTTCCTGTCAAAAATAAGAAGTGAAAAAAAAATTATTCAGAATATATAAAAAAGAAAGAGCTTAACAGTTAGGGTGTCAATTATATATACACAGATGTTTTAACCACAATGAACTGGAGCATTCATTCACATAACAGATGGGTTCATGTAAACCATTACTCATGAAATATGGATCATATGTTTATTAATAAACTATGCAATTAAATTCTAAAATAAAATATACTGATCATGTGTTTGACTAAAAAACTAAGCAATTAAACCCTAAAATAAAATATACTGATCATGTGTGACTAAAAAAACTACTCAATTAAACTTATATCAAAATTACTATATTATATCAATAAAACTTCATACATGAAAGCATCCTAAATCGGGATAGATAACCTTCATTCAGCAGAGGACTTTTCGACAGACATTGTTGAAGATGTGTTGATTTGACGGTGCGGTGATGAAGGCTTCAATTTGAACAGATTTGGCCAATGGTTGTTGGGAGCCATATAAATCTCAACTCTGCAAAACAGAAAATGGGGAAAAAAGAAAAAGAAGCTCACAATATTTGCTATAAACTGTGTCTCCCTCAACAAACACAGCAAACCACAACACGAAATCTCTCAATTGCGCAGAGAATTACAATTTCACATATCAGATTTCTTGTTATTCTATGCTGTATGGTCGTTTCTCCACATTGATGATTTCTTGTTATTGTTATTTCTTTTTCCTATAGTGTGATGATGAAAAAAAATGTGAGATGTTTTAGCAATGTTTTATCAACAATTTAATGGTTCATAGTCTATTCAAGATCAAGTCTCGTTGATCATAAATGCCATACTCTATTGAAAAATGAAACCAAAATTATAAATTTATTCTAATAAATACGCCTCAATTCATATACATATTAATCCTCCCTATGTATAATACAAACAATGTCAAATTTTTTTTTCTCATATTTGTGATAAAATATGCAATGTAGGAGAGGCCACAAGCTATAAATTACCACTCAAAGTGTTAATTCCTTAAATACCACATTAACACAATAGATAATATGTAACATAATTGATTACAACCTTTGATATAATTCACTGTATATGTATAGAATTTCCATTCAATTCACTTATCATTCATTGTTCATGGTTCACAAATACTAAAACATAAACATTTGAAAAACACATTAAATTGAGCCACAAAATAAATTTAACAACCTATTTGAGAGTAAGAGGTCACATCTCAAATAATTATAACTACAATTGTTGATGTCTTCTATTGTAGGTTGTTGGTGTAGTTACAAGTCTTCCTACAATATGGACCAAAGTCATTCTACCACATTTTTTGTGTGCATTTATTTTAGGATACTAGGTGGGACTATTCTTCAATTTGGTCTCCAACCTCAACGTTATTGTCAAGTAGTATCAAAAGAAGTTACAACACTAGAAATGAGTTTGTGAGTGTGTTGCATGTATCCTTAAACAAGTGTAAGCTCTAGATAGAGGGATGTAGAGACATTATCCACTGAGGGGATAGTGGTAGTGGAATCTACAAAGTCTAATTCATCTAGTATTGTTAGATAAAGGTAAAAGTGTGAGTGGTTGTGAGAAAAACCTATAGTCTATGTGTGTGTAACTTATGTAGGATAGTACAACTAGGATAGTCACAACAATAGGGGATAGAACGAAGATAGCCAAGATGTGACCCAAGAGGAAGAATGCCAAATATTTTAATAGTAGTACACATTGGAGGAAAATTTGGAGTGATGTTAGAAGACATAAAGGAGACACAAGCAAGGTTCAATAATTATGAGCGGAAAAGGGAGGGTTAATACTTATTATGAGTTGTCTTAGTGAAGGAGATAATGGAGTAACATGTCTGAGGCGAAGATAGCCTTGAGATATAATGAGAAAGTGTATGTATTATGTGAGCATCCAATTGATAGAGAAATGGGTTATGTGTAACTCATGGAGAACCTTGTAGATATCAAGGTAGGGGAGAAAATATCATTCATGGATATGGAGAAAGAGGAAGAAAGAGATGCAACACCAAAATTGCAAGAGGCTAATGAGATAGCAATGGAGAAGCTAACCAAGGAGAGAAATTTTCAAGCCCTTGATTTGTCTAACATTTATTTGGTTGTAGGTCTTGTGGATAGTAAGAAAAAAAGATATCCTCATACAATGGTCCATGAGGTTGCAAGAGAAGCATTCCTTTCTAAAGGCATTAATGTTCTAGAGTGTGTACCAAGTGGAGAGGAAGAGTGTAGCTATCAAAGTTGAAGAAGAGGCATGTAGGCAATTAATCACACAAGATCAATAATTTAAAATGAGAACAAAAATTGAGACTTCTAAAATGACTTGAAATGCTATCATAACAAATGAACATGTTTAGATTCTATGTGTTACCTTAAATCATCTTAGTAGCCTTTTCTCCATTTATGAAAGTATACAAAGGCTACTCCATGCAAAGAAACTCCATAGTTATTTTTGCTGTGAAATACAATTAAAATTTATAAAAAAACTGTATCATATGAAGGAAAGATTTTGGACAAACTATCAAAATTCATATATGATTATGATGATTTATATATTTGATTTTTATATGATTTACTTATACTAAGACATGTAATAGTATTTGAAGGGCACTATAGAATAAATAACTGTCATAAAAAAAATTGATTGACAAGAAGATCAACTATCAAATTTAAGTTAGTTGGCACACAATAGACAATATTAATCAATAATGGTTATGAATGACTTCAATCATTTGATCATAGTGACTTGGAATAATCTGTTTATGATCCTATGATGTTAAAATTCTTTTTGACAAGACATTACTATTGTAGTAAGAAAGTAAGGGTATAATTTATTAACAAGAATTATTGTAAATATATGTGACTTAGTCTACTTCACATCACTTATTAGTGCCCAATTTACTAATTTCACACATATACTTTCACATTGCAAGTCTCAAATATATTTCCAATTAGAAAATTTGTTCATTTACAAGCACCGAATTGTTCCAAAAAAGAAAACAAGTAACAAGCTTTCAAAATGCAACAAGCCTAAGATCCTTCCATGCTTATTTATTAACAAAATAAAGAGGTTGAATTCTCCTATAATTTATAGTCAAAGACAAAAAAAGATATGGATATCAAGACATTAAGATGAAGAGTCATTATTTCAAAAAGTTACTAATCATTAAATAAAACAAAAGTAGCTTTGACAATAAATGTATATATAAAAAGAATCTTAATAGTGTTTGCCCCTAAATTAAGAAGCTTCACTCCTATCCTTATCACGTGTTGCTGCTCTATCCAAATCATCATGCCAAGTACGCTTCTTGTTGTTCTTTGCACAAGATGGAGTAGGAAACACAGCTAAACCTTGATAGATGGTTGAATGTCTCCTAATATTCATTATTTCAATCAAGTCTCTCTCTCTACGAAGTGTAGTGCCATGACCATCCACAACACGCTTGAATGGTTGCATAGTGGGGTGCAGTCCAATTTGACTAGATAGTGCCATGCCTCTACACCTATTTATCAAGTCTTCTAACCCCTTTTCAAAAAAGGCTATTGTGCCATCATCATTTGTGCTTTGGAAAAAATCTTCAATCAACTTTTGTGCCCTCATCATTGAATTTATTTTGCCTTCTCCACCTTCTTGTGCTGAAATCTAAATATTAATCAATAAAAGATATTAGTAGAATATAAACAAAAGTAATGGACATAGCATGAGTGTTTGAAAGCACATTACATTTGAGTAACATTGGTTTTCCTCCTCAACATTATCAAATGCATGTAATGTAGATGGTTGGTCATCTGCTACTTCCTACTCCATTTGCAAATAAATAATTAGTAAGGGAATAATGACCATCTATATTGAAAGAGAATGTAACAAAAGTTTGCAAAAAAATACAAAAAAACACTCACAAGGTGATTTGATATATCAATGCTAGTGTCCTCTCCATGAACCCATGTGCTCACACTAGAAATGTCATCAACTAGGGGAATATCATTTCTATTGGTGTGACCAATTGTTTCTCTCATCATGTTCACCTTGACTACATGCTTACATGTATAACCCTGAGTTGCAAAGTTGCATGAACACATAGACAAACCTGGCACTGATCCATACACTTGCTAACAAATTCTGTGATCTCTTTGACTTTGAACCCATGCAATACGACTATCGATGGCATCAAATTTCACGTGATCATTAGGAATCTGTAAGGCATGCACCCAAGAGACATTCTCAACCTTTTCCAAATTAAAGTTTCTGTAGAAACCATTTTCTTTGCTGATTTGCATCCACCAATAATATGTGTATACATCCACAGTTAATTGGTTAACCAACCAGTCCACTCTTCTATGTGATGCATGTCGAATGGTCTTTAAAAATCGGTTCTTCAAATGTGAGTGATATGATTCAATTGCACCATTTGTCTCTTGACCAGCATGCTTAAGAGTATGACAACATCTAGACCACATCCCCACCCTATGGATCCACCGCTCTTGAAAATAGTCAACAAACTTTTGATGCATGTCTCAAAAACGATGCACAAATAACTAAGAATCTTTAATAGCTGTCTCCTCATCTGGAGAGTGATGCATGATGGATCTCAACATATCAAACATTTCTCTTCTAGAAAAATCATCCTTCACCTTGGCTATCAAGTTCTTCAACCATGCCCTCCTAACATGCCAGCTACAGAGATATATTTCACAACCAAAAACCTCCCTACAAGGCCACAATACAACTATAATTAGCATTTTAATTATATAGGTAAAATATTAACAATGTATATTACTTACAAAAATAAAAATCACCTGATAGCATTAATTTCTGCTGTAGCATCATCTACCATAAATGCATTGATTTTCCACTCGATCTTCTTCAAGAGAACTCTTTGCATAAGAATTCGCATCCAATATGCTAAGTCAGATGTACATGATCTAGACATTATTATCCATGCAATCGGTAACCCCATGTGTTGGGCATCAAAAGCAAGCAATGTGTACAGTTGGAACTGCAAAAAGAATTAGAGTACAAATATTAAGATCATAAAATATATATATGAAAGAAAATATGATAAGAAAAATAATCTTAAATGTTTTACCTTCATTGCATTGGTTCCAAATGTTGAGTCCATTGCTAGCATGCTATTATGCCCATACTGTATCATCTAATCCAATTGTTAGGGTAGTTGAATTCCTAAAATAAAAGACACATCTCCATCTCCATTTCCATCAACACTAGTTTCATTGAATTCTTGGTAGGCAAACCATTTTTCTGGATTTGTAACCACCCATTGTTTGACAGATTGTGCATTATTAGTATGCAGAACATATTTTGTTTGTTTGATTTTACGCTCTATATTTTGTATATCATTCTTATTCAAGAAGTCATCTCTTTCTGTTTGTCCTTTGAACACGATTAACTTGTTCATGACCATTTCCCTATGCTTCATATGAACTGCATTAGGAGATAAACCTAACAATAACATATTTTTCACCCGATCTTGTAATTCTTTGCTTATGTGAAGTGCAAAAAAAGATCTACTCCCTTTGAAATCTTCAACCTCTTGACCATGACAAGGAAAACCATTCTTGTCAACATGATCAATTTGGTAAAAAGACAATAGAGAATGATCAGGCCTATGATGCATAATGCGGATTGTAAAGTGGCATTGACATCCACATCTTCTATGTTTTCGGCCAGGCCTACTTCCTTTACCACTCTTTGGGACCAATGATTTATCAAATTGAGTGGCATCAATGTAAAGAAGGTCCTAAGTGCTAAGTAGATTGCTGAAGGAGGCAACTTAGCCAAGTTGTGCGGGAAGGAGAGTATATGAGAGTTGCTGATTAACACAGTAACAGAAAGGAGAAGCACCAAAAGACTGGGCAGAGAGGAAAGAGAGAAGCCCTAGGTGAGGTGTGGAGGTGTGTTGTGTGAACAAATTGCCGAAGGAGAGGTAGTTTGCACTTGGAGATTGAATAGAGACTGTGGATTGCAGCAGTAAGAGAAATGAGTTTTTGTGTAAGAAGACTTGTGATAATCCCATATTGGGATGAAGTAGAAAGCAAAAGGTACCAAGAGGGATTGGAAGAGATCTCGAGAAGAATGGAAATCTTGGAAAAGATTTTTTTCCTGATAAGATTGTGACTGCCAAAAGCAGACAAGGAGAGAAGAAGAAAGTTCTTATTGTAGAGGACTTGGATTAAAGTAAAAAAAAAAGAAAAAAGAAGGTGCAACAAGGAACACTAGAAAAAGAAGAAAAGAAAGTGTCCAGGTAGGAGACACCGGAGGAGACATCTTGGTCTCTTGATTTATTTTCTAATGATTTGTTTGAAGTTGTGAATACAAGTGTGAAGAAGACTAAGGACAGGCCTTTGGAGGCAAAGAAAGAAAGGGAAAGAAGAGAGCCCATCAATGGAGCCGGAGATAAGAGCAAAAGAAGCCAGATTGCAGCAATAGATAATAAAAGACAGTTTGTAGTAGCAGTACCTGAAGGTGGAAAGAGGGCTAATCAAGAAAAGAAGAAACCCTGTGAAGAAAGGGAGTTGGCAAGACATGCAACCAAGAATATTTGCAAATTGGGATAGCAGACCAATGACAAGGTAAAAGTTCATTTTGATTGTGCAAGTGGTAATGGGAATGTAGATGTGCAAGTTCAAAAGGAAAATGGTAAATTAGTAGATCATGGGTATATAATCCCATTTTGGTAAAAGAAATCAATTGTTGATGTGCAACAAAGAGGAGTGGTTTGTATTAACTTTTGTGACAGAAAAATGGCATCAAGGGTAGAAGAAGTTGACAGTAAGAATGCGAAGGGTGTTGATGAGGACTAAAAACAATTTGGTAAGGAAAAAGATTATCTAGTGATAGAAACTAGTGCAAATATTAATTCTCTGAATCTAGTAAGTTCATATTTTGATTGTTTTGATAATCTGGGAAAAGATGGTGCTCAGCGTGATGATGGAAAAGATTTTGTTCTTGTTTTCGTTTCTAACAATGGCAAATGTAGTGAGGATGAGGAGAAGGAGAATCTGGGAGTAGAAGAAATACTCAATTTGGAAGAGTATTTGGAAGAAAAGAGTACAGACTTAGTGAAGGTGGATGTAGTAGAGAAAGGAAGTACATAAGGTTTAATGAAAGAACCAGAGGATGTAGAAGAGGCAAAAGACTTACTGTTACCAGATAACATTACAGAAATGAACATTTCGGAGGTAATCTCTTTTACACAAAGTAAGGATGAGGTTTTGTTTTTATTTAAGATGATGCCAATAGATGATTGTGATGATGAGTCAGAATGGTAGAAATTTGGAGTTGATAAGGAGAATCGAAGGTGGAAGTATGCACACAAAGAGAAGTTGACAAATGCAGACAGCAAAACTTCGAAGGCAACAATGCAAGTATGGAAGTACAAAATTAAGAAATTGGAAAGCGAGGAAAAAGAAAAATGGAATCATGGACCTCATGAGCAGGAGCTCATGAATTTTTTTGCCTAGGGAGTTTGATGTAGTGGTATCCCGCTTCTTCTAATTTTGGTTTGCATTTATTTTTTAAGTGTGGGGTTTTTGTTTTCTATGTTCATGCAGCCTATGATATCTTCCTATCCATTTCTAAACTCATATTTGGCATATTTCTAAATAAACTGTGGTTGGCAGTTTAGGACAACTGGAAAAAGCAATTAAAAGATTCGTTGTGATCGACCAAATTAGAAACAACCATTAATCTTCCTTTTATGGTGGCCGTGTTCCTTGGCATAAATGGCTTGTTTTATCTGCATGATGGATGCCTATCAATTCCTCTACTTGGCGTATTACATCATTTGTTCCATCTTTGCTAGTCGAGGATAGTCATGAGACTGGCAGATTGCATCGTGAGGTCTTTTATTGGGGCATTATGGTTTTGAATTCCCCAGTCTCTTGGCTATGTGTAATGAAGAAACATTTATTCACTGCAGACTTTAAATATGGGGGGGTGATTCACAATAGGGGGCATCAATGAAGAGAAATAGGAGTAGATAAAAAGAAACCCGTAGAGAATAGTAAGGAGGCCAACTATCTTATATGGCCGATTGGAAAATAATATAGACCGAGTGATGAAAGAGAGAATTTAGAGGTTGGGGGGGATAGAAAGAAGTAGTGTTAGAAGAGGAGGTCGACAGCTCCTGGAGAGAGTCGTTCTTGACAGAAGATCATTAGTTATAGTTTATTTTGAATTCCTGCATAGTGAGGCTGAATATATGGCCAAATATTTTGATTATGTAATATTGATTTCAGACAAAAATATAAATGAATGAATTGTATCTCTTTCTGTCGATTTTCTTGTTATAAGGTTGATCTCTTTTTGTATTGAAATTGCTAAGTCAAGACATAAGCTAGCTTAACTTCCTGTCATTATGAAGGAACTGTCTTATGTTTTCTGTCCCTATTTTTGAATTCTCTTGGTTTGTGTTTCCTGTAATGGGTTTTGAGTCTGTATCTGAAAATCGATGCCATCACAAATCCAATGATGAAATAAAATGATTGAAACACAAATTGATGTCACCTTAGAGGTAAGCCCTCATGAAGATGAAGATCCTTCAAATCATGAGGAGATGGATTTTCAAAGCCAAATTTGCAACAAACAAACACAATAATAACACAATTTTGCTCTGAAACACTTTGAAATCTCTTTGCTCAATATTACAAGTCCACATTATCCATTTAGGTGTAAAATGAAGTCAAACTCACTTATATATGCTTTCCCACTACCATTCGTAAATTAAATTGAAGAGGTCGATAGAGGGAAACCTTTTGAGAGGGCCTAAGCCGACATGCATTTATTTTTATCCTGACAAATCAAGTTGGACTTGGGTGTGAGCACCCAAGTCCCAAGGCCATTTTTGGTCATGTTTAAAGATTTAGAATGGGCCCCTTAGTCCCATTTGACATGCATTTTGGGGGAAATTGCTCCAAGATTAGTATTTAACTTGCAAAGTGTAAACATGGGGACCTAGGAGATAAACTAAGAGGTAAAAAGGCATATGGAAACTTTTTACTCTAACATTTAACTGCCACTTTAATGTTTGTATGATCTTACAATTCCACAAATGCATTAAAGTATAGTTGAAGCACATCAAGCACATCAAACACGCCAAGGGCATACCCAAACGTTGGAGGATTATTTCTAGCGCCCAATCTTAGGTAAGCACTAGAAAACACATGAAAGACACACATGGCACAAATAAGATAGTAAGAAGCACGCAAAACACAAGAATAAAGTGGAAGAACACAATACACGGAGAAGACATGAGAGCAGACATGTAATACATGAAGCATACATGAAGAGAAGATATTTGATTTAACAATTAGATAATCCTAACTATACGATGGGGGGAGCTTATCTCTAAGCTCCACCATCAAAAGCACATGACACACGGAAGACACGCAAGACATGCAAAACACGTAAGGAAGACACACAGAATATGCGAACACTGCATAGCATGCCATCGACATACTATACATCTTATACATAGAAAACACGAGTGATGGGAAGGAGCTTATTGCTAAGTCACACCATCTAAAACACATTTCAGATACACTTGATGGTTGAGCTACACTACCACAACCACCAAAGTCACGCTTAAGGGTGGATGACTCAAGATCAAACCTGCCTCCATAGAGGACTTTGTATAAAAGGATGTGCACTAGCTCAAGATATACACCATCTCGTATTCCACAGAAGGGCTTTATATAAAAGGATATGCACTAACTCAAGAGATACGTCATCCCACCTCATGATGAGGGATTTTTTCTTTAAAAGGATGTGCACTAGCTCAAGAGATACACCAACCCACCTCACAATGAGGGATTTCAAACATGCTTTGTTAATGTAAAAGTAATCATACATATACCATTATATATGGCCCCACCTTAAGGTGGTTGATGCTACTTTGTGGTATTGATGTCAAGCACATTAAGGTAGAGTGAAAACATGTAAGGGAACAAGAGCTTTCGTAAAGCCCATGCCCCTAAAGGTGACATGTGCCTCAATCGCCTAATGTTCCCACAAACACATCGATATCATCTTCTAAGATAATCAACAAGATGTAAACATTGGTTAGAAAATCTTACTCTAATATAGTAACCAGGTCAAATCATGAAAGCTATGCATAAATCATGTATTAGATCACATCATAGACCAAGGCTACACTTGAGGGTTTAGAATCGAGTATAGCCATTGGGCTATACTACAAGTATCTCAGAATCGAGTGTAACAAGAAGGTGAGACAAGACACATATCAAAGACATATCAAAGTGCATATAGCAATTTAGAGTATTGCAAAGGATTTGTTACAAGATTCTTCACAACACAACCCATAACACAAAGTGATTCTATTAGTCAAGCATTAGAATTATATCATCCCCGTCTTCATATATGGACTGGGTCTATTTTTGCTTTCTTGTTGAAGGGACACATAGTCTTTATCAGTATACAAGTTTTATCGTCATCTGCCAACTAGTAGAGCCACAGAAGAATGAAAACAATAAAAATGAGAGAGGAGACAAAGTGCTTTAGGAACACCACATAGGAAGGATGCCCCCAAAACACCCTCCACAACACTATTCCCCCAAGGCATAACACACAACAATAAAAAAGAGGAGAGAGGAGTATAGAAGAATTGAGAAACAAATAGAAGAATGCTATGACAGAGGTGGTCCTGTTGTATCCTTGACCTTACAAGAGTATCAATGGTCATTCAAGGGGACCTAAACAAAACACAACACGAGGGAACACAACACGGCATATCAACATATATATTTAGGAGGCCACCCTTGAGAGCAACTAGAATAGGTGCTATATCTAGTGTGGCTAAAGGAGGGAGAAATAATTACATGATTCAATGGGATATTTCTTGGTGGACAATCTATGTCTATCAGCTCAGGATATATATCGTATTTAGTTTTGGTCTTGTTGATATTGTATTAACATTAAGTTTAGGACGACGATAAGCTTTGGTGAGCTTCAAAGAATGGTATCCAATATCAGCCGTGTAGTTAATTCCAACAACTTGTAAAGGTATTGTGATTCCTTGTTGGTTTACACCACAACCATTGCCTATATAGTCATAGTTTTTATAAAGGATTTTAAATTCTCAACCATAGAGGGATGTCGTCTCTTTAGAAGATGGTGTGGCCTCATAGGTCTCATAATCTATAGTATAAGTAAGAGTATTGTCTTTGTTTTCTACCAAGGAGACTTTGGGTTTCTTACGTGTTTCTAAAGATTGTTTGGATGAGATCAATGCAACTTTTGACGTGTCAAGATTAGAGTTATTAAGTTTATATTCCTTTGTAAAGGAAAGAGTAAAATCTAATGAACCGCAATCGTCACCAAAAAGTGCATTCGGTGGTTTAGAGTCTTGTACAACATTATCTTTGGCAAGAGGTATAGATGAATCAACTTGTAAGTTGTTTAGACTCTTATGATTGTTAACTTGTTTTTGCATTTCAATATGTAAACAACTATTCAGTTTAGGATCAGCTTCGATGGTGTGAAGTTTATTTTTGTAAATAAATTTTATTGATCGATGAAGGGTAGACGGAACTACCCCCATGGAATGGATTCACGGTCTACCGAGAATCATATTATATGAAAGCGAACTAGGCATGAAATGAAAAAAGGTAGATAATGTCACGGGTCCAACCTTTACAGGTAAAGTTATGGTACCCAGGGATTGTCTACTGACATTATCAAAGCCATAGATGTTAAGCCTCTCCAGTTTAATTAACTTTTTATCAACATTGATTTTGTATAGAAAATCAATGCCACAGACATTAAGAGCCGATCCATTGTCAATCATAACTCGCTTTACCAACTTTTTATTTATTGTGACAAATATTATAAGAGGATTAATTTGGATTTGAACTTTAGTTGACAGTACTTCATGTGGTTGAAACATAATATCCTTTTTTGTCACATGCATACAATCTAACAAAGTTGCTACATCATTTGGCTTAACAACAAGTGGTGCAATCACCTTTTGTAAAACTTCTTGGAGCATTCCGCGGTATGTCGATGATGTTTGTATTGAATCCCAAAGAGAGATCTTAATTGGAGTAGCATGAAGCTATTCAAAAAGATCATATTCTTGACCACCTTTATGAGTAAGGCGAGGTGGTTGAAGAAGCATAGGTTGAGAAGATGGAAGAAAGACAGGCATGTGTGGTGCTTGCTTACAAGTTGCTTGTTATTAAAGATGTATGTGTGAGCAATCATGTGATGCTACGACACATTTTGAGCACCTTGATTTCTTTGAGTGATTTATCTTGCATAATTTAGAATATAACCCGGGGGTCGAGGTGGTTTTGGATCACCTTGAATTGTAATCACTGATTTTAAGTAAGAAGGTGCATTAGGTGCCCCTTGCACAATCAGCTTAGGAATATTAATACACTTTTCTATGATCCCCTTAGTGGGTGGGAGAAATCTATTAAAGATAATTGAATTAACATTTCTTTGATTTTGATTAAGCTCGACATTCATCCCTAAACGATTTAATCTGAGGGACCTTTCTTCATCCACCAACACTTCGTTTTTTAAAGGGACAACATTGGAATGAAGGGAAGGGTAAGTATTGTTAAAGGACTTGTTGATGGTTTTATATTTAAATAGTGACATCCAAAGGATTTGAACATGCAACCAAAGGAGAGCTACCCAAGGTCTTCACATCCTTAGAGATATCCAAGGTTCTTGAACATTCATCCAAAGGAGGAAGATCAAGGGTCTTCACTTCCTTAGTGATGTCTAAGGTGTTTGAACATTTAACTAAAGGAGGAATGGGATAACTCATGAAATTATCATCATCATCATCATCATATATTTTAGATATTAATTCCAAGGCATTAATGGAAGAACTTTCACACTCATCTTTCTCATGAGTTTTCATGGAGATGTATTTGGTTAGATCTTCTAATACTGAAGGGTATGTATTCACGAGATATATGAAGTCAAAATCAGATACATAATCAAGGATTTCAAATGAAGAGCATTTAAATATATTCTTATGATACATGGATTGTATATGAGTGAGAACATGAGGATTCATATTAAGGACTTTGTAGTAATTCTCAATGTTTTTGATACATGCATGTAAAGATACCAAAGACCAATGAGATGAAGATGCCATAATAAAATGTCTTGGAATAGCAATGCACAGTAAGATCTTTCCATTTATCAAATACAACCAATATGAGAGACTTTTGTACACCACCACACTAGTTTGAGGAAACCCGATTTTTTATGCTTGTTACTAAGAACAAAAACACACTAGTGTCCTTACAAATGGTGTGATGAAGGTGTAAAAAGTGCTGCACAAAAGGTAGTATACACCACTTTTAAGATTTATTGCAAAGAAAAGTTAGAGAGGTTAAATTGCTTATGTTGAAATACACATTGTGTAATTACAAACGTGTAAAATTTTCAAAGTAAAGTATGAAATGATGCAAAATTTTCAAATGAGAAATGAAAATATGCTTTAAATCATTGCTAGATCTAATATGAAATATGTTTATGACAGCAACAAAATCTAAAATAAGATTTTGACTATAAACCCTAGCTTTTGGAATTACTAGATTATATGAAGAATGCTTACCAAAACCCTAGCAAATGAGATCTTCAAATGGAAGATATGATATGATGAAATGATGCTTTACTGTAATATGGATTAGATCTGATGCAAATATCAGAAAATTGAATCTTTTTGTCATATGCAATGCAAATCATGTAAAACTATGCCTTTATGCAAGCCTATAATGCTTATTTTTACAATTATTTTTCAAGTGTACATGCAAGATTTTTCAATGAAAGATGACAAATATGATATGAATGGATGCAAGATCTAATTTTAATGCTTAGAAAGATGTAAAAAGCTCATTGTGTTAGGTTCACCAAAATGTTATGTGTGAAAAGAGAAGAGGGGATAGATGATGTTAAAGTGTATCAAATCAAACCCTCCTTTCACAATAACATTCGAGGACAAAAACTAAGCCAAGTCACTATAGATGAATGAGGACTCAGCTATAGGTTTATGTGTTCAAGAATGATATGGAAAGAATAGATTAGATTGAGAGATTTGTCAAACCCTAGATCAAGTAAGCTTCAAACCCTAATTATAGTGCAATCAGGTACAAACAAACATAATGCTACAAGAAATCATACAAGAAGATACTTAGAGATGATTAGAAACATAGCAAAAGTTGAGTTTCTGGAAATGAGAACTTTGCGAACTATGGGGTGGGTGCCCAAGTCCAATAGGGCAAAATTATTGGAGATTTTGAATAGAGAGATGTTGTAGACCGTATCTTACTTTTGAGTTGTGAACCAAACTTATCAGGAGGACTATGGGGCGGGCACCCTAGTCCAAGAGGGAGGAATATTAGCAAGATTCTTCAAGATCCTAAATCCTTATCCTTCAAATTGCTTCTCTGCACCTGTACTTTTCCAACTCCTGCACCTGTAACTTGCAATCACAAAGAAAGGGGGTTTGGGGTTGTGGTGTTTAGGAGCTTGCCTCAGTCAATCCCTAGAAGGACATCCAAGTCTTCCAACATTGTTGTTAGATAGAGTGCGTACCCAAGGAGGGCAGAGGCCAAATCTGTTGGTGTCAACCATCGAGCCAAAGATCACAACCTGCAAGTAAATCTTCATAGACGAGAGAAGCAACACAAGGCTATTTCACTAGAGATGAAAATATATTCAGATGAGATAATTTACATAATGTACAATAGTGCCTTATAAAGGCAAGAAATATGTGATGGGTGAGAAAACTACCCGATATGGGAAAAAATGACCCTAAGGGAAAAACTAGTTATCCCTATGTTAAACTTAACACACTAACACCCCCTTAAGTGCAAACTTAGGGAGAATTATTATGCAAAATCAAGATGCAATATGGGTCCCGGCTACACAACCATGTTAGGTACCCATTTACAATGCAAAAAAAGAAATCTCTCACAAATGGAGAAAAAGAGAAAAACCCTATGGGAAAAAACCCCTCTCCAAAAGAGAGAAAAAAAACAAAAAATGATGCATGGATGGAGGACTCAATACCACCCCCCCAAGGACTACATACATCATGTATATACAATCAATGACCCCCCATAAGAGGGAAAGAGAGAGACTATATAGCCCCTTGACAATGTGTAATCACCTACAAAAATGGTAAGTGCCTGAAGACAAAACATGATCCAATGCCAACAAAAAACTTGTCTTCCTTTTGGAAGAAACAAAACTAGGTACAAACGTAGGTATGCTTCCCATTCTAGATAGGAATTAGCAAGTGAAATCTAAATGTAGGATGAAAATGTCTCTGAAATCTGCTCATGTGTCGCCAAGACCTTGGAAGATGATGCCACGAACTAGTCAGGAACATGCCCAATCACAATAGATGGTGATAAACAAGGTACCACTAGAAACTAATTTCGAACATTCTCCAAAGATAGAGATGAAGAGACAACAGTTGTACCACAACTATCATCAAATAGGAAAATTAATCCATCAAATGTGTCTTCCAAATCTGAAATGTGAGATTCAACAAATAAGGAACCAATGTTCGCAAGATAAGAATCCCAATGAGGTTGATCTAGAAAACAATATGCATCCTGTTGATCAAGATCATGAAAAGTAGCAACCATTGAATGTGAAGGCTCAACATGTATCTCTATACGAAGAGTGGAAACCTCATCATCCTCATCATCAAGATGTACTAGGTGTTCCAAAGAAGCAAACTCCTGTAGTGTATCAAAGTCATATGGTATATTATCTGAATCATCAAGAAGTACAAGACAATATGAAGCAAGATCATCTAGGAATGGTGGAGTATCAGGATCTCCATATAACTCCCAAAGTTTGGTACATAGAGCATGGGGACACTTAATGTCAACAATGAAACACAATGCATTATCATCAACATGAAGAGCAATTGATCACTCCAAAAAACATGATCTCTTTTGGAACTCCAAACAAACTTTTTGCTCCAAGAAGAACCGATTTGAGGAACAAGACCATATAGATATGGCAAAAGATAAAGCCATCTCAAGTGCTTCAATATACCATCTCTCCATTGTTTATAGTTCCCTCTTTTCAAGATGATTAGAGAAGGGTGAAATGAAAAACCCATAATGACAAGATAATTCTGAGTTTACAAAGACATGAAACCTTCAAATCAACAAAATCAGGGGGATTTACCTGC
The DNA here is from genome assembly GCA_027924645.1 of Cunninghamia lanceolata. Lineage (NCBI taxonomy): Eukaryota > Viridiplantae > Streptophyta > Pinopsida > Cupressales > Cupressaceae > Cunninghamia > Cunninghamia lanceolata. Next base: position 605,092 of record BSBN01000128.1, read on the forward strand.
AAAATTAGGAAAACCACCGCTTGGAAAGGCCAAATAGCTCATAAGCAAGTGAAACCACCAAAATAGATGATGGCAATTGTGTTGACCAATAGTAATCTACACCAAATCTGAGTCACCAAGCAAGCACGGACACCACGAGCTTTCCACAACTTCACAAGATAAACCAAGTGTCGATGAATATAAAGAGGAAATAACTCCTCTGTGGGAGTAATGTGGGATAAAAGATCCAGAGAAATGCCCAATCTACACCATACAAGCCCACCTCCAGCCGATAGCAAACCCTAAAAGGCAAATGTTAGGTAATAAACTTTAGAAAGTGTAAATCCTACCCAAAATGTATCACTTCTTAGGATGAAAGTGACCAATCTGATGATGCTAGATGGTGTACGAGCCCTTAGAATGAATCTGCACCTTCCAAAACATACGATGTGTAGGAATACTCCAGGCTCGCTGGAAGGAAGTGACGCCTTCAGAGAGAAACTACGGGCATTCCAAGCTCTCTGTTTTGGATCTGCACCTCTCACGCTTGATGGGACAACTTGGTCACATGGTGGGTAGAAGGGATGTTCCTTTCACACTGATCGGGACAGTGCACAGACATGCCAAATTCTCTGGATTAGATCTGCACCTTTCAGGTATGCCAAGCTCTCTGAATTGACTCTGCCACGCCTCTGGTGCATATGCCTTCATAGAAACCCTAGATAGGCTATGAACAAATCACTTCACAAAAATGCCTCTTCAACTGAGAATTAGCCTCCCATGAAGAAAATCGCACAAATGGTATTCAATTGCATTCACTAGCAATAGGAGAATGAAGAACAAAGGCAACTTTGGAACCCTAAATTTTTAGGGGAAACTTTATAAAATATAAAGTTTCAAAAAAACGTATACAACCAGTGAAGAAATGAGCCTCCAAATCTTTGTATCTCACTCAAAAAAAATGATGCTCTGTGCAGCCAAAGTAAATTCAATCGATCCTCAGAAAAGAATGCCACCTTTAAGGTATCACGCCACTTACAAATTGTAGTACCCCTAGAATTGTGATTGCATGTCTTCCAAATTGCCTTCAACTCGCAGGTCTTGAACAAAAAAATGTGCCTCTCACGATCCCCAGGAACAATATCGATCTGCACCAAGGTTCTCACGCACACTACTGAATATAGGGATCTTTCAACCACTGATATCCAACACAAATTGTCTTCTCCCAAATGAAAAACTACCTCCACTCATCCCTTGACCAAATCATAGTAGGAAGAAATTCAGCCTGCTCAAGTCACGGCAACACAGGAAGGTAATATGCCTTGATTTAGAAATTTGTGCCTCTTCATAGAGAATGTGCCTAAACAGACTATTCAATGAATGGATAAAGCTCAGCTATGTTGCAGTGTCATTGCCAAAGAGTGAAGAAATAACATCCTCTAGATATATCTTGGCCTGGGAGCGCTGCGATAAAATCAATAATCTCAAAATCCTAATGAAAACTCTCAATGGCAGAAGCAATGTTGGTGTCAACCACCGAGCCCAGGATCACAACCTACAAATCAATCTTCATAGATGAGAGAAGCAACACAAGGCTATTTCGCCAGAGATGAAAATATATTTAGATGAGATAATTTACATAATGTACAATAGTGCCTTATAAAGGCAAGAAATATGTGACAGGTGAGAAAACTACCCGATACGGAAAAAACCACCCTAAGGGAAAAACTAATTATCCCTATGTTAAACTTAACACGCTAACAAAATCCAATGATGAAATAAAATGATTGAAACACGTCACCTTAGAAGTGAAACCCTCACAGAGATGAAGATCCTTTAAGTCATGAGGAGATGGATTGATGAAGCCGAATCTACAACAAACAAACCTAATAACAACACAATTCTTCTCTAAAACATGATGCAGACTTTGAAATCTCTTTTCTCAATATCACAAGTTCGCATTATCCATCTAGGTATAAAATGAAGTCATAAACTCACTTATATATGCTTTACCGCTAACTTTCGTAAATTAAATTGAAGAGGCCAACAAAGGGAAACCTTTTGAGGGCCCAAGCTGACATGCATTTGTTTTTATCTTGAAAAATCAGGTGCCCAAGTCCCAAGGCCCTTTTTGGTCATGTTTAAGGATTTAGAATGGGCCCCTTAGTCCCCTTTGACATGGGTTTCAGGGGAAATTGCTTCGGGATTAGTATTTAACTTGCAAATTGTAAACACAAGGACCTAGGAGCTAAACTAGGAGATAAAAAGGCATAGGGAAACCTTTTACTCCATAATAGTATGATGGATGGTGCCCACATGAGTTGTACTCTCCATAATGGAGTGTAGACTTAGAGATGTGATTCATCGAGAGTCATTGGTCAAAGATACCTTATGAGTTATGTTTTCTATTCATGGATGCATTGATTGAGCATATGGGGGTATTAGGTTTTTGTCATACCATGGATTTGGTGGTACATGGTTTAAAGAATCTACTTTTGGTTTCTTCTCAACTCTCTACAAATTATATGCATTTGAAATAGAGCTTTTATGGGTCATATGGGTACATGAACTATCGAATTGTTATCTGATTGAAGGGAGAATTGTGTTGCATATTTACAATTCTATTGAAGATTAATACATACTTGAACCTCTCTTTGATGGTGTAGTTTTTGTCCCACAAGGGTTTCTCCATGCACATCTGGTATTATATGTCATATTCTTATGGTTTGCTAATTTCTTATTGTTGATATAATATTCTACACAATTTTATATAATGGTTAGTCCAATGTTGCACATATACATTTTAGATCTGCATACTATTTGAAGAGTTTTTATTGTTGTAGTTTACCTTGTTTTAACAATAGTTATGGCTTGCACTAGACCAAAGATTATCCAAGAAGTAGGAGTTTTAAGTAAGTATATGTCAACTTCATGCAATGAGAATTGGACCACAATGGAGAGGGTATTTGAATACCTTCATGGCACTCTAGAATATTTTATGTGCTACTAGAGAGGACTTGATTTGAGCAAGACAAAGAATATACAAGGATTTGTGGATTTTGATTAGATAGGAGATGTGGACAACAAGAGGCCTATTAGCGGTTATGTTTTTAATGTTTTTGTGGTGCAGTGAGTTAGATGACTAAAAGAAAAGTTGTGGTTTCTCTTTTAACTACAAGAGACAATGCATATAATAACTACGAGCATGCCTATATAAGAAGGAAATTTGGCTTAAAAGATTGTCTTTTGGTATCAGTTAAGTCAAGATACAATGTAAATTTAGTGTGATAGTCAAATTGTCATTAGATAAGCAAAGCACTCTACTTTCCACACACAAATTAAACACATTGAGGTGCAGTACCACTTTTTTGTAATATTGTGGAGGAAAAGATTGTGATTGAGAAAGTGGTTACTTCGATAAATGTTGTAGATGCCTTAACAAAGATTTTGAGCATGGATAAATACAAATGGTGTAGAATGGCTGTGCACATTTCATCCCTAGAAATTAGTTCACATTGTTGGAACACCTTATGATTCTTGCAATGTATACAAGTGGGAGATTGTTAGGTCTAGATTTTATATACCTTGTGAGTACTAATATTGTTTCCATTATTTAATATTTATAAAACATTATAAATGTTGGGCGCTTGTGGAAAAGAGCACCAAACATAGAGGAAATCTTGAGATTTCTTTGTTGGAACTCTTTGCATGTGGTATTAGTCTTATGATGGTCATAAGAAGTCTACAAATAGGGGTTACAAGTTAGATTAGTCAAGGCATCTTTGATCAATTATTTTTCGTCATATATAAGTGTGTAAGAGAAATACTTGCACCCATGTGGAGATCTTGGGAGATGATCATCATCGATATTTGCATTCTAGTTATGGCATTACTCTTAGAGATGGGTGCATGGGTCTGACTTGGGCTAGTTGGTAAGGTTTGTCTCATGGTTTTGAGGCCATTGTTTTGGGAATCTAGTTCCTAGGTCTCCTTGGAATACAAATTAAGGGCTTGGGATGGAGATTATATGTTTACTTTTATGAAAGATTATGCTATCAAAATTCCTCCAAACACACAGTGTTGATCTCCATTGAAGAGCTACAAATTAGAGAGTGTATTGTAACCTTACTTGAAGATTAACGCATTAGGCGTGTTTTGGAGGTTGATTTTTTCCTTTTCAATGGTTTTCCAAAGGCATATCTTTTGTCCCTTGCCATTACTTTGCTACATTTTTTTAGACCTATTATTACTTGCATTCTTTCTTTCTAAGGTTAATATGGATCTAGGCATAGTTTCCTTTCATGAGCATGAGATGCTTACTTTTTAACTTTGTAGTTTATATTCTGAAAATCTCTAATTGAAAACATACGAGAACAAATCTAAAAGAAAGAAAACTAAGGTTGTTTAACAAGTAAAAATCTTATAGATAATAAATATACAGAAATTTTTTCAAAATGCCTCCAGTCGCTTCCTCTCTCACCTATGCAATGGTAGCTTCTGTGCCTGTCTCCTCTGATCTCCTGGTATGTATGCTGGCACATGGGCTCGTGGGCATTTCCACTGTTGGTTTTTCCCTTGCCACACTATTCCCTGAGGTCATTGCTGACGGGGTGTCCCCAGCTGATGTTCAAACCTCTTTTGCTATTGTGGTGGGGCTGAAGGGCCATCCTACTGAGAATATTAAGAGCCATTCTCACCCTCTTCTGTGCTCCTATACCTCCCCTATGGTGGTATGTGGAGAGGAAGTCTCTGAGAATGAAGAATACTACATCATTCTTGCCTTGATTGGCAAATTTAATGGTCTTTGTCCATCCCTCTTGGACCTGAACAAGTGGATTTCCAAATCTTGGAGTCCCTTGGTTTAGGGTAATATTAACATTTTTCCCTGTGCAAGGGGTTTTTTCATTGTTGTTTTTGATTCTGCAGAGGCTAGGGATACTGTGCTTGATGGTAGGGTGTGGTTGTGGGGTGAGCATTCCCTTCTGCTCAAACCTTGGACTCCTGAGTTCAATCCCATCTCCAAACAACTTAATATTAGGTCTGTTTGGGTCAGGTTGCCCAATCTTCCCCTTCATTTCTGGGAGGTTTCCTTCTATGAGCCGATTGGTAACTCTATTGGTCGATTCCTTATGGTGGACAGATCTACAATTTTGATGGGACTCTGCACCTATGCTCGCATTCTTGTGGATATAGATATTTCCAAGACTATGCCTGGTGAGGTTGTCTTGTTGGTGGGCGATCGTTCTTGATCCCAACTATTGAATTATGAGGGTTTTCCCTTCTGTTGTTGTCATTGCTTCACGATCGGACACCTGGCTTTGAACTGCCATCACTCCCATTGTAAGGCTTTGTCATGGTGGCGGGATACTCGTTTAGAACATTTATTTATTTCCAACCCGGAGACTGGGTTGGTTGAGGAGTCCGCAGTGGATTCTTTTCATTCGCATACTCCTGTGGCCTCGGGAACCTCGGTGGGGACTCCTGCTCTTGTTCTAGGTATGCCTTGGGGTGGCTTGGAGGTGGTTGCCCCTTTGTCGTCTTCTACTGTGGCTCCTCTGAACTGTGATCGAATTGCTCCATCTGTTCCTGTTGTTTCTCTGACAGATTCTGCGGTTGTAGCTTTGGTTGAAGACTCCCCCCTCTTGCCTTGCTCCAAGGATTTTGACTTGGAGTTTTCCTGGACAGTTGTCCAACGTTGGAAGAAAGGGCTTCCCAACTCTGTGGTGGCTCTATGCCCTAGGGCCAATGCAATACGTTTTTTCGGTCCTTGTTCTAGGGTTGTGTAGTTGGTCTTTCTTTCAGCAGGTCATTGTTGTTGTGTTGTTAGAGTGTTGTGGCTGGCTTGTTTGGGGCCTATTTTTGTTAAAGGGTTCTAGACCCTCTTTTCCAGTTGAATTAATCAAAAAAAGGTAAAAATCTTGAACACAAAATATTGATGTAATAAAAATCATGTAGGCATATGAAACAAAGATGATAAAATCTATAAGTGAACCCTATTTTATTTATGTTTGTGTAATGGTGAAAATTGTCAACCTTTCACTTATCACCTTTTGTTTTAGACTCACTTTGACCAGGTTGAACCCTTTATGTAATAAATAATGTGTACAAGTGGCATATTCTAGCATGGAAGCCAAAAAATAACCTAAACCTTATTTTCTTTTATTTGCATACATTCCTAGGCTCCGCCATGATTCTCAAAGCATCCATATATTACCCCATGTCATTTCCACACTTGTGGAAGTGACCCCTAGATTTTCAAATGCAAATGTAAAATTTGGATATTGTAAACTCCCTCTTACTAGTAGTAATGAGTTTTAGACTAATGTGCAAAAAAATGTTTACTTCTGTGCTAGGGTGTTATATTTAAGAACAAACCCTAATTCATTTTAAATCTAGAAAGAGATATAAAATCTAGAGATTAGTAGGAGTGTTGGACATTATTTATTGCATCATCACAAGAACATGACATCAACATGGTATCAACACTCTAGGCATATTACATGATGGCTTGTTGTTTTTAATATTTATTTTAAATATTGAATTGGCCCATCTAAGGGTTAGACCATCGGTTAATCCCTTTGCCTAGAAAACTCCCCAAGTGTATTTGTCAACACCACTAGTTAGTTATTGTAGATTATGGACAATGAGGTGAGTATATTCCAAGTGATCAAATCATGAATGTCCATATTTGTAGATCATGATCAGATATATGTGCAAGGTTGGTTTTGTACTCATGGAGATCGATTTTGTAGTTACAGAAGTGGCCTAGAATTTAAAAAAAATTATTTTCTCAAGCATCTAATAGGTCCTAAATTTTTGGAATATTGACAAATCATGTAATAGTAGCTATCATAGCAAGATCAATTTCAAACCTAGTGCTAAGTACATATTAACAGTCATTTTGGAAAGCGATAAAATGAGACTTGAACTTGGAACCACATATTACCAAGAAGATAGATCTACCGATCCTCATATCACCCCATCCACATGCAAAAGCGGTAAATAGCCCTCCCGTTTGAAAAAAAAATGTTTCACTATTAGGTAGATGCACATTAAAATAGCCAAAAAAACAATGGAGATCACAAGCTATGAAACTATTGCAAACTTCTTTTTTTTAATGGTGAAGAACTATGTAACTACAATGCAAGCATAAGAACAAATGAGATCAATAAATATGGTGTAACATTAATTCTACACTTCTATCAAAAGGCAAGCCATGCAAGTCAAAAGTGGTCATATTATTCTTTAATTGGATAATAAATATTTTTGTAAAATGTTAATGTTTTTTCTTTAAAAAAGTTTTGATAAGCTATTAAAGTGAAAACAAAGAAAGTCATGGTAGAGGTAGGATTTTATAGCTTCTAATTTGATTTCTTGTGAGTGTTCCTCTACCTCATCGACCAACTGAATATAATGACACATCTGAGTCAACATTAACAGAGCTTTTTAAAGAAACATGAGAGGGTGCAAATTCATGGAACTCCATGTTTGGGTAGTGATGTGTTTGGAATCCACTTGCTTCCTTCAATTCTAACACCACCTCGTTCATTGTAGGCCTATTCTCAGAATAAGGTGAAGTACAAACCATTGCCAATTCTGCCACTTTTTGCATTGCATCTTTATTATAATTTTTGAGCAAAATAGGATCTGCTATGTTCTCTATGTCTTCCTTTAACAAGGATGCCCTTACCTGACATACACAACAATTTATAATTTAGTGGTAACAATCAAATTTTAATATTAGATATTTTAAGTATTCATAGTCCATAACTATTTTGGAATAATAATTGAAAATAAAATTTTAATTATTCTAATTTTAATTAAATATTTTAAAAATTTCTATTATAATTACCCAACTAGCAATGTGTACGTATTCCCCAGTAAAGGTTGAGTGGTCTACAAAGTGAGGATGTCTTCCACTAATAATTTCCATCAGAACAACTCCAAAGCTATAAACATCACTTTTTTTTGTCAATCGATGAGTAGTGTAATACCTGTAGAAAACCAACTAGTAAGTTCATGTTATCATTAAATTAATAAAAAACAAAAGAACATCAATCCTTTTAAGAGAAATTCTCAACCTCTTCTTTAAATAATATAGGGAATAATTGATGCTCTTGTACAAAATCCTCAAACTCCTTTTTAAATGGTTAAGAGCATAAGTGATCCTCTTGAAGGAAGTCTTCAACCGCTTGTTCGGATTGTCCAAATTACTTTAATATAAGATCTAGCACATCTAACAACTCAACACCTCCTTATTTATACACATGCTTAATGAAGAAGAATTACTATTATCCATAGACTAATATATTGAGATTATGTATTGATAATGTAGCTAATTAATGTTTTTTCCTACTCGATTTCGTTATTTGATAACTTCAGGGATCTGGTTGATTCCTTTTTTAAGGGTAACAGAGCAGGGCAGGATTATCTACATCATACTTGACATTATGGATTCTACGAAGTTGAAGGACTAAGACCCTTAAATAATTCACGTATCAATAATGAAAAGAAAAGTATATTACTCCGGATCTAGATATCCAGTGGTACCCTTTACAAGGGTAGATACGTGTGAAACTCCATCCAAAATCTTTGACAACCCAAAATCTGCTATTTTTGCTTCCATCTGATCATTCAGCAGGATATTGGAGCTCTTTACGTCTCTGTGAATAACGCCTGGCGTGCAGCCTACATGCAAATATTCCAATCCTGCTCAAAGATAAGCAACAGTTAGACCCCATCATCTTTTTAAGATTTGCACCGAGCTTTTTATTTCCCACAAGTATCTGACTAACCTTGGGCAGCATCTAATGCAATACTCAGTCTTCTTTCCCATTCTAGAGTAATTTTTGAAGAAGTTTGACCTGAAACCAAGCAATGCAGACCTTTGATTAAATGAACAGAAAACATTCCTCTCTATTAAATAGGCACAAGAAAAGAAAAGAGCTTTGTATCATAAACTAGTAAAAGGAATACGTGTTTAGTCTACTGTGTCACTAAACACGTGTACAAATTTCATGTACCTAAAATACAAAACGCTTGTATTTCTAGTTTACAGGAGCTCTTTATATGGTAGACAAGTTAAAAGAAAACGCATTTACATTTATAATAGTAAGTTAAATGAATGAATGTGTGGTTCGTCTTCTGGTCATTTAAGTTAGGAAGCGGTCCCATGGGAGGGGGCTTCCTAAATTATCTCAGCGGTGCTGCTGAGATTTTTTAGGAGCATTTTACAACGGGTGGTCCCATGAATTTTGTATTTGTGGGTATGTTTAAAATTTTAAGCTCCGAATTTGAAGGAAGTGGGTGGTCTCATGAAATTTTTTAAACAATAGTTTATGCTAAATAATTTAGTAGAGATTTTTTAGGAAGCCAAGGAAATAAAAATAAAAACTAGGAATTTCCCTCCAAAATTTCCTCTAAATTAAATGGAGGGAATGAGAAGACTGTCAGTTAAATCCCTAAGCAGGTGGGGGAAAGTTTCAGCCCCACCCCATCTGCACCAGCTGAAAAACAAACACCTAAACAATAGCTGCTCCTATTTTTGAAGAGAAGATTCCAATTTAAGCATCAGCAGACTTGTTTGAGTTCCATGGGACCCTTTGCTCCCAAAAAATAGATCCTCTAGCAGCTCCATGGGACCGCTCTCTTACACATCATACGAACACTCTGTAGCCACAACACAATCCTTTTGCATTTCTAATATGCAGGAGCCCGTTCTATAGTCAACAAGTTGAAGAAAAGGGCTTTATATAGTAAACAGGTTAAAGGAATGTCAGCTTAAGATACTGTTTCATTTAATTACTCGCCTTACAGATTCTATGTATGTGAAATACAAAACATTTGTGTTTCTAATTTACAGAAGCTCAGAGCTTACCTGAGTTATACAATTCCTCTCTATTAAATGAGTTATACAATTGAGCAACGTTGTGAACCATACCATCAAGACAATGTCTCAGGTCTCCGTTAGACATGTATTCATATATAAGAACCAGATTTTGCTCCTCTGTGCAGTAGCCCATGAATTTTACCAGATTCTTATGGTGTAATTTGGAGAGAATATTTACCTGCAGTTGTAGTTTTGATTATGAAGAAGATCAAAACATCAAAGATTTTAAACTTTAATAGTGCTTACTTTTTGTTGGAGAGATTAAAGTTCTCAAGTTTTAATTGTAAAATGGGTATGAATGCCTTCTTGGTTATACCTCTGTGGAAAACTGTACGGCACCCTGATGTGATTTTTCAGACAAAATTTTGACGGCCACATCCCTGCCTTGAAGACAACCGAGAAAAACAGGACCAAATCCTCCTCTTCCAATCTCTGTCTGAAAGCTGCGAGTCATAATTCTTACCTCTTTGTAACTGAATGATCGACGTACATCCAATTCGACAAGATCTAAATGCTCTGTTTCAGTTTGTTCTGCATTTTGCCCCTTTCAGTGTACATAAGAATCTGTTTCCTTTTATTAAAAATGAAAACCCAAAAGTACAGAGCAAATGTAAAGGCAAGATGGCTTAAGATGACTTACCTTTTAGGATTTTTTTGTTTGATTTAAGTTTGATATACATTAATATTGCAGTAATAGTTATAAGTATTCCAATCCCTGCTACTATTAACCAAACAAGAAGTGATTTGCTCTTGTGTCTTTTTGGGGTATCCTTGCAAATGCCTGTTTGGCAAAGCATTTCATTGCCATCTACGCTGAAAAATTAACACAAATATTAAACATATGAATCTTATCATACCGACAACATAATTACTGATTGATTTGAGTTGCAAGAAAAGAAACTCACCTCAGATTGAGTTGTCCACGTTGCTGTTTCTCAGATAGACCATTTGGCACCGGTCCATTTAAGTCATTGTCTGTCAAATTCCTGTACCTCGAAAAGAAAATTTCTCAAAATACCGTACATAGTCTGAGTAATATAGCATACTTCAAGGTAAATTATGTATCCATTTTATAAGATAGAATGACATTATTAATATGCTGAAAAGTTTATAAACTAGAAATACCCAGATGCATATGTTTCAACTCACAGTTCGGTAAGATTGGAGAGAGTAGCCAGAAGCTCTGGTATTGAACCACTCAACTTATTTCTTGCCAAATCCCTGCAGGCAGGAATAAGAAGACAGTTTTGGGTCTAGAAAGTGCGATGTTGGCTTTCAACAAGCTAAAAATTATAAAAGAAAGTATTTAGGATTTGTTACAGACAACTTAACGAGAGCAGAGAGATTGCCGAAGCTTGAAGGTATGGTACCATTCAGACCCTTGTCCGGGAGTGTCCTGTACATCATATATCTTCATCCTTAGTTGAAATTGACAGTAGAGTGTAAGTCGATCAAATTATACAAAGTACATTAATGTTCACATTATGTTGTTAATTGGTCAATGGGATTGTAAAAAGTACAGCTAGTCTAGGATAGCTTACTTAAATATGCAAGAGTTCAAGCAATTTTGGAAGTGATAAAATTTGATAAACTTAATAATATGAGATCTGAAATTATTATTGGTATATTTATATTAAAAAAAAAAACATCTACAATATGTTTAGAGATATCTTTTTAAGGTTTTGTGTTGTTTTTTGCATTTTCTATGAATTTTGTGATTTTTTCCACTCTTTTTTCCTTCAATTGTTTGCAATTTTTTTGGTTTTTTTTGTATTTTCTTTATTTCTAATTTAATTTTTGGTTTTTGGTTTTTATTTTTTCTAATTTCTTTTTTTTTTAATTTTTAATTTTTAATTTTTGGCTATATATTTATACGGAAAATGAGTGCTCTCATCTCCACCCCATTGTGATTGTAGAATGCTTCTCGACAGGACTTAAATTTGACAGTCGACCTTGCCTGTCAAGCAAATTTTTTTTATGACAGTTATCTATTCACTATTACCTTTCAAATACTATGGCATACCTTAGTATAAGTAGATTATATAAAAATCAAATATATAATATCAGCATAATCCTATATAAATTTTGACAGTTTATCCAAAATCTCTCCTTTCATATGATACAATCTTTTTAAAATTTTGATTGTATTTTACAGCAAAAGTGGCTAAATACAGCTATACAACTGTCAAATTTAAGCCTGGCCTCTCAACATAATTATTTGGTTTCAAAAAGATACTTCAACAACACAAAAATAATAAATAATCGTTTTATTTTTATTAACAAAAAATATATGTTATAAATTAATTTAGTAGAACATAGCAGTTTTAGTTTCAATAGTTTTATAAACTGTTATGGATGTAGTCAAACATCGATTAGAATAATTTAAAAATGCAAAGGATGTAGTCAAATACATGAATATAAAGAATATTCTTTGGCATTAGATCACGATTATGTTTCATTCAAAGCCCATGTCATCTTGAGGAGGAGCTACTAGCAAGAATCACAAGTCACAAGAGCAATTGGCACCAAGCATGAGTCGCATGAATCCTAAGGTGGTCTTGCATAGTTATCGAACCTAACCACAAAAAAGATCAGTAGCCTAGGAGGGTTGCTACCATTTGGGTAGATAATAGCTACAATAGTTCCCAATGCCCCATTGACAAGTCCAATGGTAAACCACAAATTTGAAGTGAGCATTACCTTTTTTTGTGCATGTTGAGTTAGCCTATGTAATGCTAGACTCATCAATGTGACTAATGCTTATTGTTGGCTTATTATTGGCAGCTCCCCCACAAAATGGCATGGGCTTTGACCATCCAGAAATCCCAAGGACTTACACTTGAGAAGGTCATGATAGACATTAGGCCTACCAAATGCTAAAGTTTTCTCTTCAATATTATCTCTTGTGTTTGGCATTTGCTAGATGTTCGCATCTCACCTACTTTTACCTTCCAGTGATATACTCACATGCAATATCTATTGTCTATGCATATGTCAATGCTTTTGTGGACCATGTTGAGGTTTTGGTGGAGACCATCTTGATTGCATCAATGGTTCGTAAGTGTAACTACATAAAGATAGCTCATCGGGATTTTATAAAATGACATTTTTGTTTCTCTTACTTTTGTTAAGCACTATTTTTTTGGTGTATTATCTTTCAAAAGAATGTTTATTAGTGCCTACCTTGTAGAGACTATATTTTTCTCTATGTGCTATCTTTTCCCTTATGAGATTGTTGGAAGCAAAATATCAAATAAGAATCCTATGGGTTGTGAAATTTGTGGTTTTTCAAAGATAGATAATTGTGGAATGCAAGAGAATTTTCCTATGTATGTCAAGCAAGGAAAAACTTGAGGAATTTAAAAATACTTGAATGGTTGAATTTTAGGCATCTGGGATGAAATGGATGCAAACATGTTTAGAAGTTTCATGCATGCTGAATTATGATAATTTAGTAATGTTCACACCATCCTAAATTTACATAGTTTCCAATTATGTTGAATTATCATACTATACCTAATTAGCTAATTAACATGCAATAGTCCAATTAGCCATAGTTTTCAAGCATCACTAATTAGATAAATAACTTGCAATGGACTATTGCTATAGTTTATATGAATACATATAAAGTTATCATAGTCCATTACAATAGTCCAATTACAATTTAGTTATGCACTTGGACTTACAATAGTTTAATGGACTAAACTATTACATGTTAATTAAACTATAGTTAATCAAGGATATTAGATATGCTTGATCACTGTAGGTTAATAGTATACTAAACTATAGTTTAGTCTATTACAAACATCATTAATTACAATAGTCCATAGTCCATTAACTTCCAATTATCGCTAATTAGCTAATTAACTTGCAATGGACAATTGTAATGGGCTATCGCTAGACTGATTGAGCATAGTATAGTTTATTGATATCATATATAATCATGATAATAGCGAAGTTATTGATGTGTAATGGACTATTTTATAGTTTATTTGAATACATATCAAGTATGCTAATTAAATTGCAATGGACTATAGCTACAACAAGCTATGGATTACAATAGTCCATAGTCCATTACAATTTTTTATTGTTAATTAACTATATTATAGTATTGTAATTGTTATGGGACTTTTTCCCCAAATTAGAAAAGAAAGCTATTTTATGAATAACCCTTTAAAATTATAAGAAGGCAGTTTATTTAACCCTTTATAATTTTGAGGGAGATGAAAAAGTAAAAGATATATTATAATCCTTTGGTTAAAATGGAGATAAATAAAAAGTATTTATAAAAACCCTTTTAAAAGGGAGTAATAATTATGTTTATTAAAGACAACCTTTGTGAAAGGGTGTGATGGGTTACAAATCACCCCCTAAAAGGTTATATAAGGCATTTTATGAGACTTGGAAAGGGCATGGAGAACACTCAAGGATGAAGAAGGTGGTTTGGTGGGCTATGGGCCCTATAGAAGGGGATGTACTGAGTACGTCCAACCTAGGATTGTGTACACCTAGGATTGTCCTAACCAGAGCTTTGAACACTGTGTGAGTAGGCACATGCAGTTGGTGTGAGTAGGCACATACTATGTTTTTACATAGGTTCTCCAAAATGCGCCATAGCTATGACGACCAAAACCACTAAAATCTTCTTAGAGTGAGAGTGGCCTTTCCAAGTTCTTTGATTCAAATAAGTATTGAACTTATTATTGATAAAAGATATTCAAATTATATATATGAGTTAGAGTTAATCTAATTGAATGCTCTAAAAGATGTTCTTTGTTCCATTGTACTAATATCCAAAATTTTGAATGAAAATACATATTATTATTGATGTTGGATTTAATGTACTTGAGTCATAAATCAATTAATTTTGATTAACAAGCATATTGGTGCATTACTTCTTAATTACATATATGCTTTATAATCTTGAAACTCATATGATAATAATAATAAATCTGTTGCCATGCAAAATTAATTTCAATGTATTAAGTCTTTCCAATTTTATTGTATGGAGAAAAGTAGCATTACAGTAATGGTTTCCAATTGTTTGCAAGAGATTGAGCATGCTATATCTATTACAAGCCAATTTAGTATACTGATTGGACTATTGATATATTACCTTAGTTTAGTATATCAATAGTCCACTCAGTATACTATATTGCAACTATTGAAAACAATAACAACTTTGTAATATATATTGTATAGTATTGTAAAGGCTTCCAATAGCTTGCAAGTTAATATATATACAAGCCAATTAATTATGAAGTCATTAATGCATAGTATATACTCCATTGCAAGTTAATTAGTATACTATTGGCTTGCAATAGATATTAACTTGCAAACTATAATAAGCCATTATAATAGTTTAGTTTAGTGGATTAGATAGTATACTTATTGAACTATTGATATGTTGTAATTAGCAATGTTTGTAATGGACTAGATGGACTATTGCAAGTTTGCTAAAACAACTTCCTACTAAATTGGCTTCTAATAGATATAGTATGTTTGATACTTTTCAAACTATTAGAAGCCATTGCAATACTCTACTATAGTTAATTAGCAACAAATTATTGTAATGGAATATAAACTATTATAATTAGTGATGTTTATTTGGGAGAGACTTACACTGCAATAATCCTTGGTGACGAGTCTTGATTGCAATCCACCCAATCCCAAGAGTATTTCTGTGGCAGACATGGATCACCCGTCCACTCTTTTTCCAGATTAAAGTGCCTTGCAATGTCAGCAACTGCATTCACTGTAAAATTGACAGAGGTTTTAGTAAGCCATTAAAATTTACCCATTTTCCCTAAAAACAACCACCATAAAACAATTTTAAGCAAATACAAACCATCTTCACTGTTAGTTCCGTTAATGAGTGGGCTGCTATATTTGTAGATATCAACGCCATTCAGAATGGCACCCACGGTCGATCGATTGGTTGGATTAAGAGAAATTTTGACTTGTTTTGGCCCACTAATTTCCCAGGTTACAGGCGTAACGAATGAACTGAGGTAGCCATCTAATTTAACAGTAAGCATTGAATTTCCATCGAAAGTAACAGTGAACTCCCTAATTGCATTAGCTCCAAGTTGCTCTACTTCCGCGAAGCACATCACAAAATAGTATTTACCAATGTCTGCAACACTCCAACTCCATGTGATATTTCCCCCGCTGTTGTTGGGGGTCGCCAAGGCGGTTTGTAATGCAGCTGATGGTATTTCAAATTCTTTATCTGTATCAATGGAATTTGTGGTATTCCTTTCAACCAAATCTTTTAATCCTTCGTTTAGCCATATGCTATCAATCAAAAATTTGGTTTTTTCGTCCCGCCATAACCTATCAAATGGATCGTCTGGATATCTGCACAAAACCACTTTGAAATCAATAGCTTAACCTTTATTTATTTTCTTTTCCGCTCATACAAGATGTTCCATAGTAGATGTCTACTTATGTAGTGGCAATTTTCACAGTCCTCATTGATGAGGAGGTAGTTTGGGGAAAAAAAGCTCCGTATATTTTTATCATCAATTTTACCCCTCATTATTGGAGGAGTGTGCATGCTCAACAAACAGAAGTTTGCTGTTTGCTTTTATTTTTAGACTTCTCCATGCAATAAGATTGCATGAGATTTATTGTTTTTTTTCAGAACTGTTTTTTTTAGATTATCACAGTTGCATGAAACTACATGTATATGCAGTACTCAATTTTTTATTTTTTAGATTTTCTTTTCTTTTGAGCAGTGCTTTTTAAGCTTTTAGACTGCTGTAAGAAACTCTATATTTACTGTATTGTATTCCCTGTTTGATCAGAGTGAATGAACAAGAGATTCAGCTTTTTTTTTAATATTATTCATTGTGCTGCTTCTTTTCTTTTTTTTTTTGGGTCAATAAGCAGCATTGTGTAATTTTTATCCAGTTCAGTATTTTTACTTCTGATATTCATCTCAGTATAGTATAAGGGTTGTTTTTAGTTACCTTCAATTATGTTTATAGGTGTAATTACAGTGGCACTAATTTTTCTGTCATTATGTTTATAGGGGTTGTAATAGAAAGAATGAATAAGCAAAACTCCTTAATATAAATTCCACAATATTATATATATATAAACCTTTTAAACTAGTATAGATATTTTAAATATATAATCAATTTTCAAAATAAATATCTGAAGATTAATATCTCTAACATCTTTTAAATCAAAAATTTAAAATATCTATATTAATCATTTCAAAAATTTAAAATATCTATATTAATTCATATTATACTAATAATTATTAATAAGTGAAAAAAAAAGAAAAGAAAAAATTTAAAAGCTCTGGCTCTCTTTACATTCAAGTTGTGATGCTATGCCAGATTGATCTTCCACTAGAAAAAGCCAAAAACCAAAAATAATGGTAGAGATCGTAGAGAAAGAAACTACCTTAGAGTGTCTGTAAAGCTTCCATAATCTATGCGTTTTACACTGAGTAAACAGAAATCTTGTCCTACAGTCTCATACATAGCTTGCTTGAGAGGGCGAAGTTCCAAAGATGAAATGAAAGGAACACTATCCGTAGTTCGAGCAAGACACACATCAATAGAGGGACCCCTGGCCATATAGAATATTCCCTTTGAAATGATCTCACTACTGTTTTTTACTACAAGAGTAATCCAAGGATTAGCGTCAACCAGCAATTCAAATTGTGGTAGTGACTGAAGGCCGTCATAGTTACCATATAAAAAACCGACGCGGATTATGTATTTTGTTCCCCTCACAGCTGGTAAATTGTAGCAATTTCGCTTGCCTTGAGGAAAACAGCGAAGGTCTTTCAGTGGCAACTCTCTTTCAGTTTGCCTTGAGGAAAACTGAGCAGCCAAAACGCTTTTTTTTTCACCAGTCTTAATGTATTGTTCATCTGAAGTCCAGCTAATGCCCACGCTATCCTCATATTTCCCTTCTCCTCCACAATCCAGGCTGATGAATCCTGCAGATATAACATCATCACATTCATTTAGTAATAGCAATAATCCCAAATAAATTAAGTCTTGCTGAGTGCAAGCTCCGATATCATAAGAGTCTTGCTGACTGCAAACCCTGATATCATAAGAGATGAGTCCAGGATACCCTCAATCTTTGGCTCTTCGTGATTCCACTAATACTACTACAGACAAACTAATCTATGATGATCAAACAAAATAGGACTGTTCAGACTATACCCTTTTAAAAGTATGTATAATAAAATGGTTTGTTTTAAATCTCTTTATATTAAAAAGGATTGGCTGTATAAATCTTACAAATTCAGAAAAATTTATAGTTCTATAGAAGAATAAGAATATCTTACCTGGTTGTGCATACAGAACTCCGCATATAGAAAAAGCCAACAAAAATTTGAAGATTACTGTTTCTAAGTTTGCTCCCTCCATTGTTCCAACTGTTTCTTAAATGTTATCTTACACTTCTCAACATTTTGGGAAAAAAATTGAGTGCAGAGAAAAAAATTGAGTGCAGATTACGATAAACCTTTTAAGTAAATTAATTACAACCAGCAGGTATGGCTGAGAAGGAGATACGTTAAGACCCTCACCCCACACACTTCTTCCATCAAACAATGTTATATATTATTTGATTAAGACGTGGTTGTATGGGTAAAAGCACATCCATACAAATTATTTAGGTTAATCAAATAATTTAAATAAATATATGTCACATTCTTATCGAAGCAAGCTTACATGTTGAATCTACTTGAAAAACTAGATGATGGTAAATTTACCACATCGATATGACTGCAGGAAAGAACCGCAAAGATAAAACATCGATATGACTGCAGGAAAGAACCGCAAAGATAAAAGGGGTCAACAAGCACTCCCACTATGACATAAAAGACAAGAAAGAAAAAAAAAAAAAAAAAACGAGAGTATGACATACCACTTCCAATAATGTCAAAAGATACCACTGTCTACATCTTAGGCAAGAGAGGAGTGGAGTTTGTTGGTTCAAGAGGACCGTACTAGCAGCACCTCAAGAGATTATTGGTTTATATTTTGTTCTTTTCAATAACACTATGAGAAAACTCTAGGTTGGAGCTAGCCACTTTACTTAAATATTATCTATTTTAATAGTCAAACATTCAATAGCAATTTTACACTTCATTCACAACAAAATGTGGTAAATATTTGTCCTATTTTTATTGGCCAAAATTGACCTTTGACTATTGAAGTGGATGATATTTAAGAACAGCCAGAACTAGCATGCATAGCCAGGACCAAATAAAAGAAAGAATTACAGGCAATCTGGAAGAAATAAAGCTAGAGAAAAATATGCATTTTTACTGGTTTGGCAGTGGCTATAAACTCAACATTTATAGTAAAAATTAAAATCTATTTTAAAATATTTATATATTGTTGTTATAATTGTATACTTTGCTTACAATAGTTTTACCCATATAACTCTTTATATTAGTAAGAAGATTTATTATGATCCTTGCACTCAAGGTATAAATCTTATTATATTTCGGAATCAAATTAAATGATTGTTACTTTCCAAATCAAATTAAATCAAATCAAATTAAATGATGCACAAGCAAGAGCTGACTGTATGATGTTTTAATTGAAAACAAATACTTAGTACAAGATGCTAGCTAATATATTCCATATGCCAATGCCATATTAGTACGGTGCTACTTAAGTTTATTATCAACTCTAACAAAAAAAAAAAACCCAAGTAGAACACTATAACAGTAATCGTAGCTTGAGCAATAAGATTTAATAATACACAAATTAGTTTAATGTTCTGCATAGGCTAAAGTGCTCTTCTTAAATTATTGGTTACTGTTCGATGCTTATATAACTGCCAAGTTAATTTATCTTTGCAAAATTTATTCTGATAAAGTAAGAATATGGCATGGCTTAACAAGACACCTCACCAATTCCTACTAAAAAAGTTGTCTGTGGTTTAAGATATCTTAGTATTGATTTATCCATGGGTAGCATAATAATTGGGAAATATGGTATACTAGATAGTGATGCTCAGGGTAACTTGAGTTTAGCTTTAGAATATATGTAGTATTTGACCACGGGCATGGTACTATTACTAAAATATTATAACTAGTGTAATGCTTAAATATGGATAGTTGTTTTGGATAGTTAAATAACTCACTTTCTTTTTCTTATGATAAATTATATGGAAATAATATATTGAGCTATATTTTAAGATTATGTAGTTCTCTTCTAGTGATATTTATGATATGATCAACATCATACCCATGAGATTGCAATTAATGTGAGACCCTCACAATCAATCTCTTTGATGTTAACTGATGTTCAAAGTCAACACTATTTTTAGTGGGAGTTGGCAGTGATTACCACAAGAAACT
The DNA here is from genome assembly GCA_027924645.1 of Cunninghamia lanceolata. NCBI lineage: Eukaryota > Viridiplantae > Streptophyta > Pinopsida > Cupressales > Cupressaceae > Cunninghamia > Cunninghamia lanceolata. The sequence continues at coordinate 625,308 of BSBN01000128.1, forward strand.
AGAACGGTTGACACAAGGTGTGGGTCATGCAAATCCCATTCTACCAGTTGTGTAGAGACTAGATCCTCTCTTGTTGATTCCTTCCAAGATTGCAAACAATGAATTTCCATTTAACAAATACTTGAATTGAAGAAAACATTTGTTGATTCCTAAATATTTTAGAAATGCAATACTGGAGGTCATTTCAAAGGAGTTCATGTAGGATATAGATTTCCATTGTGGGGATGTGACTAGCACCATGCTTGAAGACACCATTATCATTTTAATTAATTTGAAGAGAGGCAACCACCATAGCCCTACACTCAAGGCTAGGCTTTAAGATCTTATCAACAAATAGTAGATTAAATAGATTCCTCTACCTTTTAATACCGACCCTTGTTTACAAGATGACATAAAGCACATTAAACACTAGACTTTAGTTTCTTAACTTACATACATGAGAATTAGATTAATTGTGACATATTTGCATTCTTCTGTCCAAGAAGATGACTTGAGATTAAATTTTGGACATGAGAGTTTGAGTGACGTAGACAATTTATAAAAACATCAGGCCCAAGCTACATTTATGTTGGTATATGTGAAAGTGCCCCTCGATTGGATTTCAATACACACCTTGAGTTCAAAGTTGGAACATGCTTAATGGATGTGGAGGCTCTAGTTAATTGTCTTTTAGTGGATGCATTAGGTCTAGGAATGTAAGACATGATATAAATTTAGATGCAATAGAGAAAACAAAGTAGGATTTTGAATAATTTTGAGATCAGGTTAGGTCATAGGTAGACAAAGACATGACACATGGCTAACACATTGAAGAATGAATTGTTGTGCAAGTAGAGGTAGACGAGCTTGCTACACCATATGAAAAACATGTGGAAAGACTCAAAGGGCATTAGATACTATTATGGTTATTAAAACGATACCTTTAATTGTTTCCTCGTGTGTTTTAATCTAGGATGAGGTTATAGGCTACCTCATTTGCATAGTTGTGGTTCATGTCTCTATATTAAAAAGTGTTTCATGTTTGAACTTTAGTATTGTGAGTCCATCACTTAGAATAGCCACACATCTTCCTTGCAATCAACTACTAGGAGTATGCCTGCATGCAAGACAATGTGTATGTTTCCCTTAGGAAGAGGGCAGAGGGAGGGGTGTGTCATTTAATGCAATCACAGCCTCATATTGCTAAACATTTCAAGCAACAATATGCTCCAACCCCTTCCAAACTATACTTCATACGTCATTTCTTGTTGCCAAATTTTACATAAACTTACCTTTCTTTTAGATTTCATATTTATTTATATAATACACTCATTATAAATACCTATTGACATATCCAATACATAGATTATAATTTAATGCACTCAAAATTCCTAATTATTATTAATATAGTTACTTAAATTAACCATATCTTAATTAATGATAATGATTAAATAGTTGAGATTTCAAAGTCATTGATTAAATAGTTGAGATTTCGAAGTCATTGAATTTAGTGATGTTTCAAGGAAAACATGTGATACACATCTCCGTCATGTTTGAAAGAAAACATGTAATTCTCACTTGGGAATCAAACCGTGTCAATTTCAGCCTTTTGTGGGCCCACATGAAAAGATAAGTCTTTGCACTCTTCTTCCTAGTCAACAAAGTAGGAGTTTGACGTGTTTAATAATTTAGGCTATTATCAAGACTTTTCGCTGACTTTTATATAATACACTCATTATAAATACCTATTGACATATCTAATACATAGATTATAATTTAATGCACTCAAAATTCCTAATTATTATTAATATAGTTACTTAAATTAACCAAATCTTAATTAATGATAATGATTAAATAGTTGAGATTTCAAAGTCATTGATTAAATAGTTGAGATTTCGAAGTCATTGAATTTAGTGATGTTTCAAGGAAAACATGTGATACACATCTCCGTCATGTTTGAAAGAAAACATGTAATTCTCACTTGGGAATCAAGTTTTTCTTTAACACAGTACTTTTTCTTTAATTGTAGAGGCGTACCGTGTCAATTTCAGCCTTTTGTGGGCCCACATGAAAAGATAAGTCTTTGCACTCTTCTTCCTAGTCAACAAAGTAGGAGTTTGACGTGTTTAATAATTTAGGCTATTATCAAGACTTTTCGCTGACTTTTATACGCAAATAATGTTTTTGCGTTTTTTACTTCTCAACTGCTTTTGTTGTTATCTGTTGACTTTATAAATTTTGTTAGAAGATCTGATTTTTTAAATTATTGATTTCTCATGATTTATTGAAAGATTTGATTTTTTCACATTATTGATTGAAAATTTGTTGAAAGCCCCTTCTTATTTTTATGAATGGATTCAGTAAATTTTTTAGTTTTATCATATAATTTAAGAGTAAAATCTATATTTATTTGAAAAAACTAATAATTAAAAAAATTGTTCAAAGATAACTCAAATACCAATAAAAAATATGGACGCCTCTCAAATCTAAACTCTTTAATTTAATTTTACAATTCTTATTTCACAAATCTCATATCATTCATTTATTTAATTTAAAATAAATGGAAAACAAAAATTTACTTGTCTAAATTTAATTATATATTTAATTTTAATTTATGTATTAATATCTATTGAATTAAACTGATCTATAAAACTATAACAGATGAATAAAAGAAAAAATAATCCATAAACTATTGATAAAAAAACAGAGCTCTTTTAGTGTCAAAATATAATCTAAATTAGGTGATGAAAAAATATAATCTAGACTATTGATGAAAACAAACACAAAACTCTTACCGTCAGAATAGAATATAATCTAGACTGGTAGATGAAAAATATAATCTAAACTGTTGATGAAAACAAACACAAAGCTCCTTTCTTGACAAAATGTCCTGAATAGATTTCGTTTACATCATAATTGACACAAATTTCTACAATCTCAAAGAAACAAATAACAAACATGTTACCGAAGTTGTTGCCGATCAGGAAAAAAAAAATTCTCGGCCCAGTCATTTTAATTCACTGTAAACTGACGAGTTGCTGTCCCATTGATAACACTGCCATGCAAGAGGAATACGATGCCATTTTTGCCTCTGAAAGATTATGACCTGGAAAGTGGGATTGAATGCCAAAGAAGCAAGTGTGGTGGGCATTTTTGGTTGTTTTTAAACATCATCCACTTCAATGCTCAAAAGTCAATTTTGGCCAATACAAATAGTATAAATATTTAGCACTTTTTGTTATGGATGAGGTCTAAAATTGCTATCAGGGGATGATGTTTAAGTACTAAGTAGAGTAGGCATTTTTAGAAATTCACTTGATCATTTGCATGGAGAGAAAATAAATCCACAAACCAAAAAAAACAACAAATAGTGACTGAAAAAGAAAATAGGCAATATTTTATGTGGTGAGACAAATTTAGAGTAGAAGACTAACAAAGAATAGTTTATTGGCTAACTAATAATAACTTTGACTATTAAATTTTAAGACATTTTTTTAAAGCTATACTCATATTTTTTTTAATAAAATGTTGAGAAGTGTAAAAAGATAATTTTAAAAACATAATCCTTAAATTTTTTGTTGACTCTTTCAATATGCAATGTTCTATATGTACAGCTAGGTGATATATATAGAGAGGGGGTAAAAAGAGGGTTTTTAAAAGATGTGAGATATTCTTATTTTTCTATGCGACTACAACTTTTTGGATTCACATGGGGAGAATTTGTAAGATTTATACAACCAACCTCTTTCAACATGAAGGGGTTTAAAACAAGCCATTTTATTATACATGCTTTTAAAGGGACATAATCTCGGTAGTATTTGCATAACTATATTTTACTTACTCTAACTTCATATTGGTTTGAGCTATGATTGATTTGGAAGCCTATTATTTCCCCCCCCAAAAAATGTAAACTTTTTTAAAAAAAAATTATTAATCATTTTTTAAAACATGATTCAATGATCTCTTGAGGAGCCGCTAGTACATTCCTCTTGAGCCAATGAACTGCACTTCTCTCTTACCTAACTAGAAGCACTTTTTTCTAGTTATATAAGTGTTGGCTTCATCCATGATTACACTATAACTAAGTCGACTATCCTCCAAATCTTTAATACCATTCTCCCTAATATAAGTGACAACTCTAAAATCTAGTCTAGGTAGCACTCAAACACACATGCTTGTATTTCCCTCTCCTATAATCCTAGAGCTGAAGCTAAACCTTGCATAAGGTTGTCTACCACCAAGTATCTCCTTTAGAATATGCATTGATTAGAGTGGGGTGAGAGCACATTCCCAGCGACAAAGTGCAACTTCCTCTCCTAAAATAAATCCTTCAGTTTATGATTTCTCCCTTGAACTTGCATTGCACCTACTCCTACAACATCGATGATAGTGCAAGATAAGTGATGAGATTAGAATTCAATATGTTACACTTCGTGAGGCTAGAGATTGTAATGGGATTGATTGTTGAGGTCATTGTTGCTACAGGCATAGATGAGGTTAGATATGATGTAGACAATGGTACCTTTTAGGATTAGTAAGAGTGGTCTGTCATACTCTCCTTTTTGTTTTTCTATTAGCTCTTATTGCTTGTTGAGTCCTTTCCTCTAATCATAATCAATGTATCCTCCTTTAGGATATGCTTGTTGACCTCATTATGGGCCCACTTGAAAAGAAAAGTCTTTGCTCTCGTCCTCTAAACAAAGTAGTCAAAGTAGTAGTTTGACGCGTTTAATAATTTAAGATATTATCAAAGACTTTTATACGCAAATAATTGTTTCGTGGATTTTTTCCTCACTTCTCAAGTACCTAACTGGGGATTTGAAGCGATCTACTTAAATATTAAAAGTTTAATAGTCAAATACTATAGTAATTAGTAATAGTTAAATAGTCAATACTATAGTAATTTTAGGTGGTTTTAAATGATTTATTTAATAGTCAATAGTAATAGTTAAATAGTCAATTTTTTTAGATGAGTTGTGGTCTTTTAGGGTCACTCCGTTTGAATAAAAATTGAGTGGGCCAAAATACAAAAATTTCTCTATATGGGATAATTTTATTTATATCCAGTAATCTTTAGTTGTATATCATCTAGTGTTTATACACACAATATAAGCATAAACTAGACAAATCACTAAATTTTGTAGATCCTCCTCTGTTGTCTTTAGAACCTTGTAAGCTCTATAAAGAGATGTCTTATTCAGAAGTAATATACAGACAGTCCTACAGTCAATACAAAAAACTGTAAATTTTCTGCCTATGTTATAGTTCTGGTGTGGTGTTTGACTTTTTTTTTTGGCTGTTTAGTTATGCTGTGTAATATTTATATTCAATACTATACGCTGTAAGTGGAATTTCTTTTTTCTGTTATCTTTTTTCTGTTGTAAGTGGATATTTGTTTATCCATCAAATATTTTGCCAAATTTGATTACTTTGTCCTAGTAAAGTATTTATTTAATTTAGAATCAAATATTAGTTTAGAAAGAAAATTATCTTTGTTGATTATTGAAATTATAAATTAAGATTTTTATCAAGATTAGGAAATAACATTACTTGTGAATATGATTTATATTTAAGAATATGATATCATCTTGATATATTATTGTCTTGTATCTATTTTCTTAAATGCATTAGTAATAGTTTTATATTTTATTATTATTATTTTATATAAATAAGTGTTTGTGTTAAATAGAACTTTAAATTAGAAGCTAAATTTTAAATCTTCTTTATTTAGAAACTTTAAGTTTCAATCTAAATTTTACTTTTAGTACTTCTTGTTAACTATGAATTTAAATCATTGATCAAATCATCATATCTCTTTTATCTCTTATTAGTTATAATCAATTAGTTCATTCTAAAATTTAATATCTTCTATACATTTTCATTAGCTACCCCTTATTAAAAGTAAAAAAATAGGTTACTTAAGTGTAAACCATATTGTCTTAAATTATTCTATTTAAGAATAGAAATAAAAATATAATTTTGGTATGATTGTTTACTTATAAAAATTTCTAATTGAGAATAGAATAGAAAGATTCTATCCAATAAATTGATGAATTTATTTGTAATATCATAATTATTTTAGAATGGAAGAATATTCTTACATATGTAAATGGATTTATTTTGTAGTAAGAATATGTTTTGTATATATATATATATATAATTTAGAAGAGATACTTTGATAAGTTAGATTATTTTTCACTTGATGTTAATTAGTTATGTCTCTTTATATTTCCTAATTACTCTTAATATGCTCTAGACTCATTTCTATTTATGGTCAAATTGTTCATTAAATATATATATATAAACATGCTCTTATTTAAGAGCCTATTCTTCATAGCCTGCACCAACACAAAAGAGTAAATGCACCAAAACCCTACAAAGAAAACACGAAAAAAATACAACTATACTCATACTTGAAAATGAATTGAATAAATGTAGGAGTATGAATGGTAATTTAGATAGTTATTCTTTTTGTAGCCATTCTTCATACCCTAAACTTGCAACACAAAAAAGTAAATGCACCAGAAAACAAGAAAAAAAAATACAAAGATACTATGCTTTAAAATGAATTGAATAAATGTAGATAGGTATTTTCAATTTGGAATCTTCTAATTTGAACTTAAAGATACATTGTATTAATTATTATATACTATGTTTCATTCTTTCCTCTATTTTTATGGAAATAGAAAATTTAATTAAATGTTATTAAATTATTATTTATTAATTAAGGTGTGGGGAAATTATTAGGCATGAATCTTTCTTTACACAAATGAATATTGTTGAGTGGAGTCATTAATAATAGGAATGTATATTGTTGAGTGAGGTCATTAATAATAGGAATTCTTAGTTACCTAGGAATTAAATATTTTATTTTAACCATGAATTGTTTATTCAATTATTTGTGAAAAATTATGGAATTGAGTTATTGAATTTGAAGAAATAGTTAGGTTAAGTGTTTTTAGAAGTTTCAATAGAGGAATATAATATTCCTAAATAATTTATTTTAATCATCAATTGTTTAAGATTTAGGATTGTCTATTAAATTAATAAAATTTTGTTTCTATATAGGAATATAATATTCATAAATATGTGTATTTAATTTATTTGTGAAAGATTTAGGATTTTATATTAAATTAATAAAATTTTGATGTGTAGGAAGTGTGTAAATCATTTAAATTTTGAATAATTTAAGTCTTTTATTATTTTAAGTCTTCGATATGCATTAATTTAGGAGGTTTATTAATATATAGAATATAATAGATAAGATCTCTTTTAATTTATTCTTATTTTTTTTCTTTTATTTAAAAATCTACGTTGCCTTTATTTATTTAAAAACAAAAAATTTGCTTTATCTTTTTTTAGTAATTTGTTTTTTTAATAGTTTAAGTCTTTTATTATTTTAAGTCTTGGATAGTGATTATAGGGATATATAAATGATTTTTTTAAAAAGTCTTTTAGAGAATTTTTTATTTTAAAAAAAAATGATTATAGGGAAAATGATATTATGATAAAATTTAGTATATTTATATTAATATTATAATTTTTTTTGTTCTTTTAAAAAAAATAGTATAGTTAAGATTTAAATTTAATATTAGTTTGAAACTAGTTTTTATTTAATTCTATTAAAATACAACTAAAAATTAATTTAATTTAGTTTACAATTATTTTCAAAATTTTTAAATTATTTAATCTTAATTTTGGTTATATATATATATATATAAGTAAAAAATTTATGGTTTTAGTTATCATTTCATTTTTTTTAATTTATTTAGTTATAAAAAAATTAGTTTACTTAAGATTTAAATAATCTTAAATATATCTTAAATATAAGCATAGATTTAGTTTGAAATTAGTTTTTATTTAATAAATAATTTAAATTTAAAGTAAGTTTAGTTCAAATTTAAATTTAAATTTTATTTAATTTTAAATATAATTTTTTTTTAATAAAAGGGGTAAAAACTTTATTGAATCATAAAATCATAACAAAGTAGAAAGAAACACCCATAAGGGGCACAACAAAATCAAGAATTAAGTAACACCCAAAAAGCTCCTCATATCCTCCAAAACCTAATCTTCAAGAACACGGGCCAAATCACCAAGAAGATTGCCCCAATCATCCACATTCCAAGTCTCCATCTGTTCAGACACCCATTTCGCCAAACCATCCACCACCTTATTCCACTCCCGTGGCACATGGCAAAAAGTAATAGAATCTAAAGCATTGCTCAGAGAAACAATTTGTTTGGCCACCACTACAAGTTGCTAGTTCACCTCCTCAAAATGTCTCTTATTCAGCATATCAATGACCACCTGAGAATCTGATTCACAAATAATCCACCTCCAGCCAAGGGCACAAGCACGCTCTAATGCCAAAAGGATAGTAAGAGCCTCCATGAGATTATTTGTATGCTAACCTTTATATATAGAGAAGAAAAATATTAGCACGCTTGAACTATCCTTGCCAATGCCACCAACTCCAGCATGGCCAGGATTACCTCTGGAAGATCCATCAGTATTGATTTTTAGCTCCCTCACAGTGGGAGGACACCAACGACTAGTACGATAGACCCTCACTCTCCCACACCTATGCTGAACCGTCCTCAAATGTTTCCGTCCACCCCCAGAGAGACCTAGTGCTTCAACAACATCATAGTCACCAGAAGCAACAGAGATAGATAGATCACACTTAGCAGCCAAAGTTTCCTGCAGACCCCCCAAAATCCTCAACCAGAGCTGACCAACAAGAAGCTTCTTGTCCAGAAAAATTCTATGATTGCGCTCCAACCAAATATGCCAAATTATCAAACTGAGGCCAATGATCCAAGCAATGAGGAGAAAAGAGGTCTTTACAGGGGGAGGCCCCAGACTCCTCCAAAAATCTTCTAAAGAAGAAGCATGTCTACATGGTATACGCTAGAGATTCCTCCAGAAATGCCAAATAACTTTCGTAAAGGAACACTGAAAGAAGAGATGGGGGATGCACTCCTCATGTCCACCACACAGAACACACTCAGAGGGCCCCTGAAACCCACATTCCCAGAGGTTCTCCCAAGTAAGGCACCTCCCTTGAACAACTAACCATGAGAAGTTACACTTAGGCCAACCAAACTTATTCCAAACATGTTTACACCACGAGACCTCTGAGCTCCCAAACATTTGCTTATCAAGAACTTGATAACCCGAGGCAACATTAAATTTGCCTTTTGGATCAGGACCCCAAGCCAACACATCTCTCCCAGGAAGAGAAGTGTAGACACGCCTCGATAGGATCCTAGCAAGCTCCTGATAATCCCCGGCTGCCCCACCAAGAGGCCACTCTTGCAGAACCTTCCATTTATACACACTAACTTGTCCCAAGTTATGAAGGGTTTTAAAATCAGCAACATGACACCACCCAGCATCAATAAAGTACTTACTCAAATTCTATAAGTGGGGGTGGGTAGACAAAATGGGAGGATAACTGTTCCAAGAATTATGCCAAAAGAGAGCATCTTGCCCCCCATTGCAAATCCAAAACAACCCCTGCTTGACTAACTTGGCACCCCTTTTGAGGGTACTCCAAATCATAGAACCCTTCCATTCCAAACTGAAGTGGGCAACATCCGCACTCTCAACAGCACCTAGATACTTTGAGGTAAGAATTTTTGCCCAAGATTGATGTTGCTACGAACACCACCGCCAATACAGCTTAGCTGCTAAAGCTTGTCCATTTAAATCAGTTCTACGCAAACCCAGACCACTAGCCTGCTTCGGCCTACAAATAGCTTCCCACTTAACCGAACTCCACTTCCTATGAAGGAGGTTGCCAGACCAAAAGAACCTCTGAAACAAACTCTCAAAGTCTTTGATAAAGATGGTAGGCGCAGAGAGAACAAAACATCTATACAGAGGAAGAGCCTACACCACTAACTTTAGAAGAGTTATCCTACCCGTAGAAGAGAGCCACCTGTTAGTCCAATGACTAACCAGATTTTTGAACTTATCCATAATCTCCTGCCAGAACAATTTAGGAAGTGAACGAATAGAAAATGGAATACCAAGATACACAAAAGGGAGAGTGCCAATCTGGAAATGAAGGATACCAGCAATTCTCCTCTGAATAGCCCGCAGAGTATGAAAGAAGTAAATAAAAGATTTCCCCTCACTAATTTTTTGACCTGACGCAGCCAAATAACAATCTAGAATCCTATGCCAACCGGAAGCCTCCTCAACCTTGGCTCTGCCCATCAGAGCCGTGTCATCAACAAACTACAAATGTGACTGAGGGGGAATATTGTTTCCAAAACTCCAACCCTTAATCAAACTAATCTCCACCTGGGATCTAATAAAGCTCCCCAAACGCTCCGCCAATAAGATGAAAAGATAGGGGGATAAAGGGTCCCCTTGTCTGAGCCCCCTAGAAGCACCAAATAACTCTATCGGCTCACCATTAATCAGCACCGAAAAGGAAGGAGAAGTAACATAGCTCTTGACCCACTCAATCCATTCACCAGCAAAACCAAATGCTCCCAGAATCTTAAATAAGAAGGCCCATTTAACCTGATCATAAGCTTTAGCCATATCCAACTTAATAAACATAGCTTTCTCTTTAGAACGATCCATATAATGAATAGTCTCAGCTGCAATGATGAAACCATCCATAATCTACCTACCAGCCACAAAACCCCCTTACTCTTTAGAAATTAGCCTGCTTAGCCAGGGTTTCAGCCACTCAGCAATCAACTTAGTAATAATCTTATAAACCACATTACATAAGGCAATGGGCCTAAAAAGATCCAAAGAATTGGCCCCATCCTTTTTTGGGATGAGAGAAAGGAAGGTAGCATTCATGGATTTCAGCATTTGTTTATTCATGAAAGATTCCTGAATGACCTCCAACAAATCCAACTTAATCACTTCCCAGAACTCCTAGTAGAACTCAACTGAGAAACCATCAGGCCTTGGAGCTTTTCCCTTTTTCATCTGGAACACAATAGTTTCAAGCTCTAACAAAGAAACAGGATGAAGCATAGAAGCATTCATTTCACTGGTGACTAAGGGTAGAATACTATTCAAAATATCAGCTTCATCCACCTCCGCGGGAAGGGAATCCTCAGATAGTAGAATAGAAAAGAAACGAACAGCCTCAGCAGAAATAGAAGCAGAGGAGGAGAGGATCTCCCCATTCGAAGACCTGAGAGAAGAAATGAAATTACCTTGTCTCCTATATTTTACTGAATTGTGGAAGAAAAAAGTATTCCTGTCTCCCGCCTGAAGCCACTCAATTTGGGACTTTTGTTTCCAAAAAATTTCCTCACGTAATTCCCATTCCTCAACTTTCTTCACAGCAGCAGCTTCCAGCAAGCCCAGATCCTCAGTGAGGCCCTAATCCTGAATCTGCCTGGTGATTGAGTCTAAATGAGCTTGAGCAGACTATTTTGCATGGAAAATATTACCAAAGTGTTGCCTATTCCACCGTTTCAACCTATATTTCATATAGCGGAGCCTCTTGGAGAAGGAGTACATAGTGGTCCCATGTGATGGCTTCCCCAAATTCAACCAACCAGGAAGAAGATCATGGAGGGAGTCATCTCTTAACCACATGAGCTGAAACTTAAAAGACTACTTTACACAATGTTGGGGAAGCTCAGCAATAAGTTTGATTGGCCAATGATCAGAGCGCTGCCCATCCAAAATCTTAGAGCTAGTCAGCTACCTGTCCTCCAGCCAGAAATTGGACACCAAGAATCTATCCAGACATTCAGAAATAGCAACATCCCCACATCTCCTATTATTCCAAGTAAAGACCCCATTAACAGGCTTGATGTCAACCAAATTCAAGAGAGCTACATTGACTTGCAAGAGATTAGAGGAAGGCTCCAAGCGAGAAATGCCTCCCCTCTTCTCTTCCAGAGAAACAACGGCATTAAAATCCCTGGCTAAAATCCATGGGAGATAAGGATCCAAAGTCCTCACATATCTGACAAAACCCCACAACTTTTCCTTGCCATGAAGGTCAGTGGGAGCATAGATGTTAGAAAAGAGTATTCTCTCTCCAAACTCAAGATGAGAAGCAACACAAGAAATCAAACCTCTCCAAGAGTACCACCAAATTGGCCTGACTCTACGTGGGTCCCATAAGCATGCAACCCCACCAGAGCTACCAAGAGCACCAACACATTGACATTGACCACGACTCCAAATCTTCGAAGCCACACTCATCATACTATCCACTAATAACTTAGTTTCCTGAAGGAACACCATATCAGGAGAATGAATACGAACCAAATCCTGAATAGCCTTTTGTCTAGGGATGCTATTCATACCCCTCACATTCCAAGAGAGCACAATCATTGTTGGGGTTGGGAGAAGTGAGCATCAATAGTCCTCACCGAACCTGACTCAACCAATGTCTCACCAGCTAGCTTTACCTTTTCTAGGTCCTTTTTTCTACCAACCTTAAGAGGTTTCTCAGGAGCTCCTTTTTTGAGTTTTTTTGGTTGCAAACCCAAGGCTGGGGAACGAGCCTTACTTTTTCCTAAGTCTGGAGTACCCCGCACTTCAGATAGAATACCACTAGCACTAGGAGAGCCACCCAAAGCCTCTAGCACCAAATCCAATGCACCTTGAATAGGAGCCGGAGGAGCCAATTCAGTGTCCATCTGAGTACCCTACTCACCAAGCTGATCTGAACTAGGAATCACATTAGGCTGATCCCTAGGAACAACCTCAGTAAAAGATCCAACTGTTGCTTGCAAGTCTGCCTGAAAACCTTCCTCCTGGCCCAAAACCTCCAACGTCTCAAATCAGTTGAAGGTTTCCTCCTCCTGCCTATCCTTGAGGGATCTCTTCAGGCCTCAACCACGATTATGAGACTTAACCAAAATAAAACCTTCTTTATCAGCCCCACCTCCTTGCATGGGGGCTTCACCCTTTCAAATCAGGCTGAGTAGGAGCATTACTTGAACCAGCTACACCAGAAGCTCGATGACACCTCCACTGAAGATGACCATATTCATGACATAGCCGACACCTAAAAGGTAATGTCTCATAATCTAAGGGTTGAGTCCATGAGCAAGATCCAACAGTCATATCAATAGAATCTGGAAGCGGCTGGCTCAAATTAATTTCAACACAAATGCTAGCATAAGAAAAAATTCTCTTATTCAAAGTTTACTGAGAAGGACCAATAGGTTTTCCCAACAACAGTGCAATCGACTGCAATATATCACATCTCCAGCATTCAAGCGGCAACCGAGGAAGACGAACCCAAACTGGGATTCTAGAAGGTAGCTACTCTGCTAAGTTAAAGCTAGCATGCCATGGTTTGATGAACAGACCCACTTGATTATAAAAATATGGGCCCCCTTCGAAGGCCCTATTCTGATCTGAGACACACGAAAAATCTACCATAAAGAAGTTATTTGCAACCATCAAAATATCAAAATCTCCTTCTGGGTTCCATGTCTTGCAAATCCATGTATCAAGAAATGGGGGAGAAACCCTCATCCCCATGAACTTACAAATCAAAACATGATTGCAGTAGTAATTAATATCCTCGGCTACCGAATCTGATTGTATTACTAAAACCGGCCACTCTTGGGCCCTTTCCAAGCATCCATTTGTTGTTGCTGATGTTGATGTTAGACACACACAAGTACAACATGAACAAAAGTTACACACCAACCCTTGTTTCTCCTGAAAGATACAATGAATTCATAGAACTCATGATCCCAAGTCCCCGGTGATTAGTTCATAATCCGCTAAGATTACTCAGTGGTTGATGTGTATTTGCTGTTTTCCATTTTGGGGTCTTACGTAGATCTGTAGATTCTGCTTCTGCAACAATGCTTTCAATTAAAGAGATAATTCTACACAGCATACTCCTTCAAAGGATGTGTCTAAGTGGATGAATGCATGAGTCCTACCTCTATTTGGGGTTCTATGCATGATATTTTCACTGGTACATGCATCTGGTTCAAGAATATACTAATGATGTTCAGTTATCTACGGGATGTCAGCATATTCCTCTATTCTGCTTAATGTTTATCATGATGTGCAGTTATGAAAGTGACTTCTATAAAATTAAAAATGAGAAAAAGGGTTAAAGAGATAGATTCCTAAGATTTACTTGACTGAGATCACTGAACCACATACATGTTCCCATACAGTAATGAAGAGAAGAAAATTGAAATCATACTTCACCAAGATATTCCACAAATCAACATGATCCAATGCAAATCTTTAGAGGTAGAGTTGACAACAACATGCAATGAAATGAAAGCGCTTCTAAAGAACACAGCATCCACCAGTACATATCTAGAAATCAACTTGAAGATTACTTAAGGTTTATAATCATGATGTAATCTGAAGCTTCATCTCCATACAGTATGCTCATAAAACATGCATATTTACAGTGATCATGAGGAAAGAACCTCGAATGTTTCAACAATTCAGTCCCCACTAGTCTCAGCAATTTGGTCTACTACATGAAATTTCTACCAGTCTGATATTGTATGATTGACCTCCTTCTTTCCTCCTTTTCTTAGCAGTAATGGGGCTAAATATATGTCTCTGCTTTCCCCCCAACACAGTGCCTAAGAAAACCTAGATGAATCAACGGTCAACCTCCTCAAATGTCTCATCCAACGGTGGAAGATGGATCCCACCAAAACCTCGAGCAGAGCACCCAGACAAGGCGCCGCTCACTCAGTAACTTCCTCCATCGGCCAACCACCGCATTCAATGCATTGTCTCCTTTTGGTTCATTTTGACCTCTCGGGATCTGGTGCGCCGCTCGGGATGTCCCTCACCATTAAAGTGCTGTCATATCTCTACTTGCACGCTATCGGGTCAAGTCTGCATGTAGATTCTCCATAGGCTTTGCGTGCACTTCTTCTGTAGGCTGCATGATCATCGGTGAGATTTGCGCGGTCGGGTTGACCTTTAAATGCTCCGCCGATGATGCCTGCTGCACCGATGAACTAATAACATGCATCGGGCTCCACAATAGTTCAAAATATCCCCCCGCTCTATTTTCCCGCCATTTTCATTTGAATATCGGGCTGCACTTTGAAATTCTTCACTGATCAGGATATGATGATGACGTCATCAGGATGGACTAGCCTTGCTGAAGTGTGAAAGGATGACATCATTGGGTTTTGGGATGGCTCAAAATCCACCTGCCTTGCTTTTCCATCACGACCGTACATCATCATGATCATCGGTGAAACCCCACCTGATCGGAGCGAGCCAACAATGTCTCACCGACCTCATCTTTCTGGCCGATGCACCTCCTTTTCTCTTATTGCGCACCTGCAGTCATCATATGGAAGTTAGGCACCATCATCATGATGTTAGTAACCAGCAAGATGATAAGCATTTATACTAAATCATGCTTTGAAAGTGCAAACATATATATCGGGTCATGAAACAATGAAAATCCGCATGCATACAAGCAATTAATCCTTTTCGATAATCCTTTGGTTCTGCCACCTGCATGTAGATTTCCAGGCATCTTCTTCACTTAGTCAGGATATGATGGTGATGTCACAGTGATATTGAAGGAAATCGGGTCCAAGGAACATGATCCCGAGGAAAGAGCTTTGAAGAATATCACCCTCCCAAGAAGATGACGTCATCAGGATATGCCGAGTTTTTCTTATTGGGTCATATTTTAAGATCAGGATGATATTTGGAACATGACCCCCA
Organism: Cunninghamia lanceolata; assembly: GCA_027924645.1. Lineage (NCBI taxonomy): Eukaryota > Viridiplantae > Streptophyta > Pinopsida > Cupressales > Cupressaceae > Cunninghamia > Cunninghamia lanceolata. The sequence continues at coordinate 640,977 of BSBN01000128.1, forward strand.
TGGGTAAGATGACCTTCCTTTCGAAAGATCGGGGTGACGTCAACGGGAGGGTGGCCTTGTTTATCACTGCAGTCATCATGACGTCATCGTCATGTTTATCGGATAGGAGTGATGTTTGAAAAAGTGCCTGTGCGAGGCAAAAGGATGATGACATCATCAGGAGGTGATTTCCTTTGTTCATCGAGCTTGGATGATGTCATCATCATACTGGCCATGGGGTGATATTCGTAAGATCGTGATATTCAAAAGATCGACTGATCTTCGAAATGTCGGGTGATGCACAAAAGATCGGGGTGATGCATCCACATCAGGGTGATATTTGGCGAGGAGGGTGATCTTTCAGAATATCGGGTGACATTTGAAACACCGGGTGATATTTGAAAGATGATGATCCCCTTAGATTAAAATGACCTCCTGTCAGAATATTAGGATGACCTCATCCGGATGATGACTTGGTTTAGCGCTGCGGCACTATGACGTCATCGTCATGTTATGCAGGAAAGGTCATGTTTGAAAATATACCTCCGCGAGGTAAAAAGGATGATGATGTCATCTTCATGTGACGTTTCTTATTTACCGGGTTCTAATGACGTCATCAGGATATTGGTTCGGGGTGATATTTCGCGACAAGAGGATATTCAAAAGATAGGGTGATATTCGAAATATCAAGTGATATTTGAAATATGACCCCCGCGAAATATATGATGCTGCTGACTGGCAAATGCCACTATCACCTAAAATTGACGTCTGGATCTTTGGACCAAATGATTTATCGGGTGATATTTCAAAGATGATGATATTAAGAAATGTGATCCTCCTCCCCGAATATCAGGTTTGACCAGAACTTTGACCGAGCATAACTTTCTTACCTGGCTGAATTTCAAGGTGATGTAAAAGGCAAACTTGCTTAGAATTTTACACTCTTTCACATGGCAAGCTTCTTGAGTCAAGATTCAGACCTTGAATTTTGGGCTCATATAGGAGGATCATCATGCACCAGATATGATGATGCTTTTTACCATTACCGCCCAGAGCACAAAAATAAAGGGGGCAAGCCACAGCAGGGGTCCTCATTTTGCTAAGGGGCAAAAAGGGGCATGTTGTGAACATCACAACAACTAGCAACCAAACAAAACAATCAAAAAATAAAGACCATTAAAGGAAATTGAAAGAAATACATGCATAACTTCCAACTATCGCTCCTGCAGATGATCATCTAACTTGAGACTCAATGTATTCAATAAGGTGCATGAATTTTCCTTTCAGTTTAAGTGGGTGCATGTGATTAATTATCCTCATCTTGAAGATCAGTTGAACAAACCAGTGACTAACATTAGCCTACGTAGGTGAGGATGTTCCCTCATAGCCAATCGGATAGAGCCTTGCTGCCAGTAGGCGTCCGTAGCCCCGACAAGGATATCGTTACAATTCTCCTAAGTAGAACCCCACTGCTAGCAAGCGTCTATAGCCCCGGTAGAGTTACTTAGATGGCTTAACCTAGATTTTCAGTAAAATCCATTTTATTGCTTTACATTTTATATTTTTTTGGTAGAACTTCATAAGATGTTGCATTTGTAACTTCATCATCATGATGCAAGGAGTGGTCACTTGCTGAAATTAAGCTGAGAATTGTAATGGTAGCAAGGGTGACCTTTGATTTTTCACCTAATATCTACACTGGCAAGTTCAACAAACCCAAGGATTTTAGGTGTGTCATTGTGAGAAACATCCTAGAATATTCAACCCATTCTTATTGAATACAAAATTTCACAAGTCAAACAACTCTCCACATTCATGACAGTCACAAGGGTATGTGCAGGATCATCGCAGGCCAAACAGTGGCAATAGGAAAAAAAATTGCGTTTTTACTTAGCCAAATTCGTGACTTGGCAAAGTTTGACTTTTAAACGGATATCTGTTTTGGTTTGGATACCAAACCAAAATGGATATCTGTTTTCTTTTTCTCTATTGTTTTCATTGTTTTTTATTTTATTATTTTATTATTTTTAGCATTTTACTATTTAGGCATTTTAGCTATAAAATACAATCTAAATTTTAGAAAGACTGTATCATATGAAAGGGGCAACCTTGTCATCTTTTGGAATGCATGATTTCTTTTAGTTCCAACCATTTTGGCATCATTTATTCTTGTGATTGAGAGTTCTCTCCACCCCTGATTGAACCATTACTTCCCCTAACTAATTCTCCTATCCTCTTGACTCTCAATCAATTCTTTAGTCCACTCCCAATAAGTCTTCTATAATATCTCAATCAATTATTTAGTCCACTCCCAATTAGTCTTCTATAATCTCTCAATCAATTCTTTAGTCCACTCCTAACCAACCCCACCATTCATGTTGCTTCTTCTACTATTAATACATCTCTCGCCATCATTTTTAGGGGAGACTATCCATTTCTTCCATTTATGTCAAATTCTTGTTAATATCTCTTATTCCATTTTCCATTGATCCCAACACATCATGGATAGTGAGTCACCTCAAAAGAGTTAAGCCATATTTTCATTACAACCCCCACAATAATTATTATACTTTTACAGTCCTAACTTTGTGAGCCTTTTACATTTCAATTTTAAGGATTTGAAGGTTTTTACACTCTCCATAAAATCTCCAAGGTCCCAAGGCATCCTTATTCTTCCCATTGTCATCAAGAGGATGTTCTAATTTCTACAAAGGAGGATACCAAAATGTTGGATCCTTGAGGACAAAAGCTAGCACAGGTGCCATAAAAAGATTCCTTGAAGCTTCACATGTTCTTTACATTATTTTAAAAAGATTTCAGTAGCAATTAGAAAACTTAAATTTGCCTAAGAAAAGTAACAATTTGTTGCCTCTTGTTGCCTCTTCTTGGTTATTTTAAAAAGCAACAAGGTGAAGTGACACATCCTTATGACCAGCATCAAGAAGAACAACAGGAAGTGTATTTGGATCTTGGAAAATATCAGGAAACAGAGGAACATCCAGTTGATGAGAATAAAGAGCAAGATAAAGAACAACCAGATGACTGAGATAAAGAGCTCGATGTGGAACATTATATGACATAGAACCAACAAGATGAACATCAAGTTGAACAATGAAAAAGTGGTATTAGTTGCAACTATATAGAGAAGTGGTTTAGAGGTTGGTTAGGGGAATTATTTAGGGTTTAGAGGTTTAGGGTTGCTCGGGTTTAGGGGTTTAGGGTTTACAGTTTAAAGAGAGATAGAGAGAGGGGACTAAAAGAGTTTGGGAGAGATAGAGGAGACAGAGGGGAGAGATAGGGAGATAGAGAGTGAGAGGCATGTCCAAAGACATAGAGAGAGAGAGAGATTGAGAGGTAGAGGGATGTTAGAGATAGGGAGATAGAGGTTTAGGGTTGCTTGGGTTTAGGGGCATTATTTAGGGTTTACGGTTTAGGGTCTTGGGGTTAGGGGTTAAGGTTTAGATGTCTAGGGTTTAGGGTTTAGAGAGAGATAAAGGACCAATAGGGAGATATAGAGGAGTTCGAGGGGAGAGATAGGGAGATAAAGAGTGAGGGACATGGCAAGAGACATAGCGAGAGAGATTGAGAGGTAGAGGGACAAAGGTGATAGGGAGATAGGGGAGAGATAGGGAGATAGTGGTTTATGGTTACTTGGGTTTAGGGTTTAGGGGTTTGGGGTTTAGGGTTTCTCAGGTTTAGGGGTTAGGGTTTAGGGGCATTATAATTTAGGGTTTAGGATTTATTGTTTAGGGGTTAGGGGTTAGGTTTAGAGGTTTAGGGTTTTGGATTTAGGGTTTATAGAGAGAGAGGAATGATAGGGAGATATAGAGGAGTCTGAGGGGAGACATAGGGAGAAAAAGAGTGAGGGACATGGCCAGAGACATAGGGAGAGAGATTGAGAGGTAGAGGGACAAAGGTGGTAGGGAAATAGGGGAGAGACAGGGAGATAGTGGTTTAGGGTTACTTGGGTTTAGGGTTTAGGGGTTTAGGGTTTCTCAAGTTTAGGGGTTAGGGGTTAGGGTTTAGGGGCATTATTTAGGGTTTAGGATTTAAATTGTTTAGGGGTTAGGGGTTACGTTTAGAGGTTTAGGGTTTTGGATTTAGGGTTTATAGAGAGAGAGGAATGATAGGGAGATAGAGAGAGGAGATCGAGGAGAGAGATAAGGAGTTAGAGAGTGAGGCACATGGCCAGGGACATAGGGAGAGAGATCAAGAGAGGTAGAGGGATGATAGAGATAAGGAGATAGGGGAGAGATAAGGAGATATAGGTTTAGAGTTGATTGGATTTAGGGTGTACCTGGGTTTAGGGTTTCTCAGTTTTGTAGATAGCTAGATAGAAAGAGAGAGGAGACAAATAGGGAGAGATGGAGGTGACAAAGGGGAGAGATAAGGAGATAGAGAGTGAGCGAGATGTCCAGAGAAATAGGGAGAAGGTTTGAGAGGTAGAGCTCGATGATAGAGATAGGGAGATAAGGGAGAGATAGGAGATAGGGTTTACGGTTGCTCGCGTTTAGGGGTTCGGGGTTAAGGTTTAGGGGCATTATTTAGGGTTTAGGGTTTATGGTTTAGGGGTTAAGGTTTAGAGGTTTAGGGTTTAGTGTTTAGAGAGAGAGGACAATTAGGGAGATATAGAGTGAGGGACATGGCCAAAGCATAGGGAGAGAGATTGAGAGGTAGAGGAATGATAGTGATGGGGAGATAGTGAGATAGGGAGATAGAGAGATAGAGGTTTAGGGTTTCTTGGGTTTAGTGTTTAGGATTTAGGGGTTTATGGTTTCTCAAGTTTAGGGTTTAGGGGTTAGGAAATAGGGGTTAGGGGTTAGGTTTAATCATGTGTTAATACAGGTTGTGGAGTGAGAAATGGGTGGTATGGGAGATCGGAAGACTAGTTTAAAGTTGGGCCGATGGATATATGTCACAACAAAAGGTTCAAAGGCTCGTCAAAAGTGGAGTGATCGGAGCATCGGTATAAGAATTTTTGAGTTGGCCGATAGTGTTTATCTTGCCGATAGGAAGAATGTATATGATTTGATGTTATTTGGGACTTTGAGAAGGTTTCTTAAAGTTGATTAAGCTTTAATCTATTTGAACTATGGGTTTTGATGGGTATTTCACCGTGTTTTGAGAGCTTCCACTGTGTGCTCTGCATCAGACCAATAGGGAGATATAGAGGAGTCCGAGGGGAGAGATAGGGAGATAAAGAGTGAGGGACATGGCAAGAGACATAGAGAGAGAGATTGAGAGGTAGAGGGACAAAGGTGATAAGGAGATAGGGGAGAGATAGGGAGATAGTGGTTTATGGTTACTTGGGTTTAGGGTTTAGGGGTTTGGGGTTTACGGTTTAGGGGATTAGGGTTTCTCAGGTTTAGGGGTTAGGGGTTAGGGTTTAGGGGCATTATTTAGGGTTTAGGATTTAAATTGTTTAGGGGTTAGGTTTAGAGGTTTAGGGTTTTGGATTTAGGGTTTATAGAGTGAGAGGAATGATAGGGAGATAGAGAGAGGAGACCGAGGAGAGAGATAAGGAGATAGAGAGTGAGGCACATGGCCAGGGACATAGGGAGAGAGATCAAGAGAGGTAGAGGGATGATAGAGATAGGGAGATAGGGAGATATAGGTTTAGAGTTGATTGGATTTAGGGTGTACTTGGGTTTAGGGTTTCTTAGTTTTAGAGATAGCTACATAGAAAGAGAGAGGAGACAGATAGGGAGAGATAGAGGTGACAAAGGGGAGAGATAAGGAGATAGAGAGTGAGCGAGAGAGATTGAGAGGTAGAGGGACAAAGGTGATAGGGAGATAGGGGAGAGATAGGGAGATAGTGGTTTATGGTTACTTGGGTTTAGGGTTTAGGGGTTTGGGGTTTAGGGTTTCTCAGGTTTAGGGGTTAGGGGTTAGGGTTTAGGGGCATTATAATTTAGGGTTTAGGATTTATTGTTTAGGGGTTAGGGGTTAGGTTTAGAGGTTTAGGGTTTATAGAGAGAGAGGAATGATAGGGAGATATAGAGGAGTCTGAGGGGAGGGATAGGGAGATAGAGAGTGAGGGACACGACTAGAGACATAGGGAGAGAGATTGAGAGGTAGAGGGACACAGGTGGTAGGGAGGTAGGGTAGAGATAGGCAGATAGTGGTTTAGGGTTACTTGGGTTTAGGGTTTAGGGGTTTAGGGTTTAAGGTTTAGGGGTTTAGGGTTTCTCAGGTTTAGGGGTCAGGGGTTAGGGTTTAGGGGCATTATTTAGGGTTTAGGATTTAAATTGTTTAGGGGTTAGGGGTTAGGTTTAGAGGTTTAGGGTTTTGGATTTAGGGTTTATAGAGAGGAATTATAGGGAGATAGAGAGAGGAGATGGAGGAGAGAGATAAGGAGATAGAGAGTGAGGCACATGGCCAGGGACATAGGGAGAGAGATCAAGAGAGGTAGAGGGATGATAGAGATAGGGAGATAGGGGAGAGATAAGGAGATATAGGTTTAGAGTTGATTGGATTTAGGGTGTACCTGGGTTTAGGGTTTCTCAGTTTTGGAGATAGCTAGATAGAAAGAGAGGAGACAGATAGGGAGAGATAGAGGTGACAAAGGGGAGAGATAAGGAGATAGAGAGTGAGCGAGAGAGATTGAGAGGTAGAGGAACAAAGGTGATAGGGAGATAGGGGAGAGATAGGGAGATAGTGGTTTATGGTTACTTGGGTTTAGGGTTTAGGGGTTTGGGGTTTAAGGTTTCTCAGGTTTAGGGGTTAGGGTTTAGGGGCATTATAATTTAGGGTTTAGGATTTATTGTTTAGGGGTTAGGGGTTAGGTTTAGAGGTTTAGGGTTTATAGAGAGAGAGGAATGATAGGGAGATATAGAGGAGTCTGAGGGGAGGGATAGGGAGATAGAGAGTGAGGGACATGGCTAGAGACATAGGGAGAGAGATTGAGAGGTAGAGGGACACAAGTGGTAGGGAGATAGGGGAGAGATAGGCAGATAGTGGTTTAGGGTTACTTGTGTTTAGGGTTTAGGGGTTTGGGGTTTAAGGTTTAGGGGTTGAGGGTTTCTCAGGTTTAGGGGTCAGGGGTTAGGGTTTAGGGGCATTATTTAGGGTTTAGGATTTAAATTGTTTAGGGGTTAGGGGTTAGGTTTAGAGGTTTAGGGTTTTGGATTTAGGGTTTATAGAGAGGAATTATAGGGAGATAGAGAGAGATGGAGGAGAGAGATAAGGAGATAGAGAGTGAGGCACATGGCTAGGGACACAGGGAGAGAGATCAAGAGAGGTAGAGGGATGATAGAGATAGGGAGATAGGGGAGAGATAGGGAGATATAGGTTTAGAGTTGATTGGATTTAGGGTGTACCTAGGTTTAGGGTTTCTTAGTTTTGTAGATAGCTAGATAGAAAGAGAGAGGAGACAGATAGGGAGAGATAGAGGTGACAAAGGGGAGAGATAGGGAGATAGAGAGTGAGCGATATGTCTAGAGAAATAGGGAGAAGGATTGAGAGGTAGAAGGATGATAGAGATAGGGAGATAAGGGAGAGATAGGAGATAGAGTTTAGGGTTGCTCATGTTTAGGGTTTAGGGGTTAAGGTTTAGAGGTTTAGGGTTTAGTGTTTAGAGAGAGGACCAATAGGAAGATATAGAGTGAGGGACATGGCTAAAGCATAGGCAGAGAGATTGAGAGGTAGAGGAATGATAGTGATGGGGAGATAGTGAGATAGGGAGATAGAGCTCGATAGAGGTTTAGGGTTTCTTGGGTTTAGTGTTTAGGATTTAGGGGTTTATGGTTTCTCAAGTTTAGGGTTTAGGAGTTAGGAAATAGGGGTTAGGGGTTAGGGGTTAGGTTTAATCATGCATCCCAATCATTCCCCTATCATTCCTATATATCCTATCTCTCCCCTTTATCTTTCCCTCTCCCTTATCGACGAAGCAAATGGAAACAAGAAAACTAGGACTCCGTTTCTCAGGTTTAGGGTTTAGGGCTTAGGGGAATTATTTAGGGTTTATGGTTTAGGGGTTAGGGTTTAGTATTTGGAAGAATTATTTAGGGTTACTTGGGTTTAGGGTTTAGGGGCATTATTTAGGGTTTACAGTTGCATGTCAAAAGTAGTCTCTCTCTTTCTCTCTAAATCTGTAAACCCTAAATAATGGCCCTAATCCCTAACCCCTAACCCGCATCTACCTCTCTCCTGTATCTACCTCTCTCCTGTATCTATTCAAAAGTGCCTTTAAAATACTATGAGATACCTTAGTATAAGTAAATCATATAAAAATCAAATATATATATATATATATATATATATATATCATCATAATCCTATATAAATTTTGATAGTATTTTATAGCTAAAATGCCTAAATATCATCATAATCCTTTATAAATTTGCTTGTATTTTATAGCTAAAATGCCTAAATACTTAAAATGTATGCAATGCTAAAATAATAAAATAAAAAAAATGAATACAATAAGGAAAAGGAAAATGGATATCCGTTTCCAAAATGGATATCCGTTTGGAGATCATAAAAAGCAAAAAAGACTGCATTTTTGCAAACCTGTGGCTTGCAAAAACACAGTCTCATCTTCAAAAAAACGGATATCAGAGCTGAGGAACGGATATCCGATCCAAAGAGGTAAGATTTCATGCATTTTTTTGGTTTGTTTTGTATTTTCAAGCAATTTTTTTGGTTTTTATGCTAAGTGGGTATGTTTTATAATTTAATTAGGTAAAATGGATGCACAAAATGAAAACTCAAACCCTCCACCACCAAACCCTCCCCCTCCAACAGTAGAAGAGAATATTCAAAGAAATATTGATCATATAAGCAGGATCCGCCACCCTCGATTGTCTATAATGACATCGAATTTAGAGGGAATCATTAATCAAATTCAAACCTTGTCCACCCAACACGAATCATTTCGGCAATGGCGAGAAGCCAAGAAGGCCGAATATGCTGACGGTTTGTCATATGAGGAAGTCAAAGATTTAGAGATTACAAAAACTATGTTGGCCCAACACTTTGTCAATCCTAAAACTGGATTGCATGTTGATGTCCGTAAGCCCAAATTTTCAATCAAATGGTGTATTCATGAGGGCATTAGTCAAAACTTTTGGGATTGTTGGTGGATGGTTTTTGATAAACCACTCAACAACAATTTAGATGTGCCTTTGTATTTCCTCCGTAAACTCTATGCAGAGTTCGTCATGGGTCAACATGTTAATTATTTTGATTTTAGAGAGTTTCAAGGAGTGGGCAAAGGAATGCCTCAAGATAGACCTAGGGCAATTAGACAAATACAAGGTCCCTATATTCCCCCTCTTGCTATCCCTTCTCCACCCCCAATGCAGCACCCAGACGTTGTTGCAAGTGCAACACAACAGGGCCTTAGTGCCATACACTCTTTGACCGAGCATTTGATTATATAGACATCTCAGTTTACACAAGCACATGATGAAGGTGATGATATTGGATCACCTGGTACCACTAGACCATCGTCGTCCAAACATATATGTGTGCCCCATCATTGCATTTCTTGCAATCATTTATGCTTGGGTCCTATTATGGAGAGTATTGAGCCACCGTTGAACACATTAGAGTCTGATCTCCATTCACCAGATGAGGCAATGGGGTCTAGAACTCAAGCTGAGGGGTCAGGGACAAGAGTAGAAGCTATCGGATCATTAAACATTAGAGAAGGAGAAATGCATGAGTAATCTTTTGTGCAGGTAAAATTTAAAGTTAAATTTTATGGTCTATTCCATTTGAATATATAAACAACTTTATTAGTACTAATGTATCTAAGCGGGATAATAGTTGATGACAGAGGAGGAGTTGACAGAAGTTCATCATGCAACTTTGTCTGCCATCCAATTTGGCTTGGACTTGCCGGTATAATTTGTTGTACACATTAACTTTTTTTTTATGCATTTATTTCTTTGTGAGTAATTATATATTAATTTATATCTTGATGTTAATTTTATTTTATAGCCAATCAAAAATGTGAATGATGTGGCATCTTTGCCAATAGTCTTTTCTTGAACTCCTGATCGACCCAAGGGACTATCATTTGCAGAACGGCTTTTTCAACGCCAACAAAGGGTGGAGGTAATTTGATTGAATTGTACTTTAATTGATAATTTAGAAAACTTAAATATTTGATTATAGTCATTTAGAGTCTTACATTCTTGTCCTTTTTAATTGATGCAGAAGGCCTCGATGGTGGTATGTGCTTGTTTTCTAGTAGATAAGTTTTTGTGTAGTGCATTTCCTATTTTAAATGTATGCATTTCCTATTTTGTTTAATAATTATATATTAATTTATTTCAATGTTACTTTGCTTTTATGTAGTCTGTTGAGAATGTGAGTGATGTGCCACCTTTGCCATCATGCTTCACTAGGACACCTGATCGTCTTAAGAGAAAATCATTTGCAGAACGATTGTCCGAACAACAACATAGAGTCGAGGTAATTGAATTGAATTTTTCTAAATAATTGATAGTTTATCTAGCGGTCTTATAGTTGATTGTAGTGATTTAGATGTATGTTAATAAATGAAAGTTCTTAATTGTAGTAGATAAGAATCTATTTACTAACTTTAACTTGTGTTTTGACTTGTTAATGCAGGAAACTTCACCTCCATCAATTACTAGACATTTTGGTACAAAGAGGACACTTTTTCAGGATCCATCACATATTGTGGATCCATCACAAATTGAGGGTCAAGTGGACTTGTAGTATTTGATGTAGCTATTTGGCATGTAGATTGTATATAGATTTTGAGACATGGCATATGCCACATTTTGTAAAAAATATTTTGAGTTGGCATATTTGCCAAATTTTTGTATATGTCTACCATTATGGACTAGATTTTAATGTATATACACCTTGATATACAATATAATTTAAATTCCTTATTTGCAAGTCATGATACTTCCCATGATGCCATACATTATGATGATAGTTCTTTAGTCCATTGATGATATGTTTAGCATTGATAATGGTTTTAGATCAATAGAATCAATATGAAAAAATTCCTTATATATGCCCTAATCAAATAAGGTCATGATAAACCATTTCATCATGTATTTAGTCTTCATCTTGTGAAATTTTGTAAATATGTCAAAGTTGTCATATGAAAAATGTAAAAAAAATGCAAAAGTATGGAAGATGAATAGTCAAGTACTCAAGAGTCAATTGGAGACTATTGGTTTCCCTCAAATCATGTATAAATATGCATAAACCTTTGTGGAAAAGGCATTGGAGATGTATTGAAAACATTTTGAAGATGAATTGAAGACATGTTTGAATGAAATTAATGTCAAGAAACTCTATGTCAAGGACACTGGGGGCACATTACAAACATAAAAAACTTACATCTTGGGGGGAGGTGCCAATAAGGCCAATAAGGATACTATTTCAGTTGGGTGTGTGTGTGTGTATGCAAATCCCATTTATGGCCGAGAAGCTCTCTATTTACTATTATTTACACATCAGAGTATGACTATCCTAAAACAACATCGTGTATATGCTCATAAAAGCCATCAAACTCTGAGAATAAACTCGTCATTAGATAAGGAGTGGAAGGCTAAAGTCACATTCCCAAAAACCTCTTAAAATCACATGTCTCCTCTTATGAAAACTAGGGTCTTTGCCGATACATTGTTCTGTAAGAGAAAAGTCATTTAAGATCCTAAGAGCAAAAACCTTGCCAGTGCCATATTTTTTGTTCTGCTCATCGTGGGGTCGAACGGACTGCGCCAACGCGTCGGGGTGGGGGGGTAAATGCTAGGGGAGGTCTCGTTTCATGCGCCAAGCGTCCTAGTCATTCCGGGCAAGAGGCTACCGGCAAAGTCCCTTAAGATCCCCGAGACCAAAAAACTGCCAAACTTTGACCGGGTAGTTCTCAAAATTCGTGACAGTTGGGAATGCTCTGTTTGGACCTACAGGTGCACGTGACATCCTTCCACAATAACCTCTCTCATTTTTGGTCAACTCCATTCCGTTTGACCATATCGAAATCAAATGCATTGGCGCAAAATGCTTCAATTTGATGTAGTGGAAAGGTGCTAGGTGCGACATTTTTCATTCCATAGCTTGTGCGGTCGAATGGACTGCACCAATGCATCAGGGTGGGGGGGTAAATGCTAGGAGAGGTCTTGTTTCGTGCGCCAAGCGTCCCAGTCATTCCGGGCAAGAGGCTACCGGCAAAGTCCCTTAAGATCCCTGAGACCAAAAAACTACCAAACTTTGACCGGGCAGTTCTCGAAATTCGTGACAGTTGGGAATGCTCTGTTTGGACCTACAGGTGCACGTGACATCCTTCCACAATAACCTCTCTCGTTTTTGGTCAACTCCATTCCATTTGACCGTTCGGAAATCAAACGCATTAGCGCAAAATGCTTCAATTTAATGTAGTGGAAAGGTGCTAGGTGCGACATTTTTCATTCCATAGATCGTGCGGTCGAATGGACTGTGCCAACGCGTCGGGGTGGGGGGTAAATTCTAGGGGAGGTCTCATTTCGTGCGCCAAGCGTCCTAGTCATTCCGGGCAAGAGGCTATCGACAAAGTCCTTTAAGATCCCTGAGACCAAAAAACTGCCAAACTTTGACCGAGCAGTTCTCAGAATTCATGAAAGTTGGGAATGTTCTATTTGGACCTACAGATGCACGTGGCATCCTTCCACAATAACCTCTCTCATTTTTGGTCAACTCCATTCCGTTTGACCGTGTTGAAATCAAACGCATTGGCGCAAAATGCTTCAATTTGATGCAGTGGAAAGGTGCTAGGTGCGACATTTTTCATTCCATAGCTCGTGGGGTCGAACAAACTCTGCCAACACATCGGGGTGGGCGGGTAAATGCTAGTGGAGGTCTCATTTTGTGCGCCAAGCGTCCCAGTCATTCCAGGTAAGAGGCTACCGGCAAAGTCCCTTGAGATCCCTGAGACCAAAAAACGGCCAAAGTTTGATCGGGCAGTTCTCAGAATTCATGATAGTTGGGAATGCTCTGTTTGGACCTACAGGTGCATGTGGCATCCTTCCACAATAACCTCTCTCATTTTTGGTCAACTCCATTCCATTTGACCGTGTTGAAATCAAACACATTAGTGCAAAATGCTTCAATTTGATGCAGTGGAAAGGTGCTAGGTGTGACATTTTTCATTCTATAGCTCGTGGGGTTGAACGGACTCTGCCAACGTGTCGGGGTGGGCAGGTAAATGCTAGTGCAGGTCTCGTTTCGTGAGCCAAGCGTCCCAATCATTCCGGGCAAGAGGCTACCGGCAAAGTTCCTTAAGATCCCTGAGACCAAAAAACTACCAAACTTTGACTGGGCAGTTCTCAAAATTCATGACAGTTGGGAATGCTCTGTTTGGACCTATAGGTGCACGTGGCATCCTTCCACAATAACCTCTCTCATTTTTGGTCAACTTCATTCCGTTTGACCATGTTGAAATCAAACGCATTGGTGCAAAATGCTTCAATTTGATGTAGTGGAAAGGTGCTAGGTGTGACATTTTTCATTCCATAGCTCGTGGGGTCAAACAGACTGCGCCAACGTGTCAGGATGGGCGGGTAAATGCTAGTGGAGGTCTTGTTTCGTGCGCCAAGCGTCCCAGTCGTTCCGAGCTGTAAGCTACCGACAAAGTCAAAAGTTGCTAGGATTGAAATTCTGCATTCCACAGGTCCTGGGGCCGAACGGTTTGCGCCAACACGTCGGGGTGGGCGAGTAAATGCTAGGGGAGGTCTCGTTTTGTGTGCAAAGCATCCCAGTCCTTCCGAGCTGTAAGCTACCGGCAAAGCACACTTTGCCGGTAGCTTACAGCTCGGAAGGACTGGGATGCTTTGCACACAAAACGAGACCTCCCCTAGCACACGCTTTGCCAGTAGCTTACAGCTCAGAAGGACTGGGATGCTTTGCACACAAAACGAGACCTCCCCTAGCATTTACTCGCCCACCCCGACGTGTTGGCGCAAACCGTTCGGCCCCAGGACCTGTGGAATGCAGAATTTCAATCCTAGCAACTTTTGACTTTGCCGGTAGCTTACAGCTCGGAACGACTGGGACGCTTGGCGCACGAAACAAGACCTCCACTAGCATTTACCCGCCCACCCCGATGCGTTGGCACAAACTGTTCGGCCCCAGGACCTGTGGAATGCAAAATTTCAATCCTAGCAACTTTTGACTTTGCCGGTAGCTTATAGCTCGGAATGACTGGGATGCTTTGCACACAAAACGAGACCTCCCCTAGTGTTTACTCACCCACTCCGACGTGTTGGCGCAAACCATTCGGTCCCAGGACTCGTGGAATGCAAAATTTCAATCCTAGCAACTTTTGACTTTGCCGGTAGCTTACAGCTCGGAACGACTGGGACGCTTGGCGCATGAAACAAGACCTCCACTAGCATTTACCCGCCCACCCCAATGTGTTAACGCAAACCGTTCGGCCCCAGGACCTATGGAATGCAAAATTTCAATCCTAGCAACTTTTGATTTTGACGGTAGCTTACAGCTCGGAATGACTAGGATGCTTTGCACACAAAACAAGACCTCCCCTAGCATTTACTCGCCCACCCCGACGTGTTGGAGCAAACCGTTCGGCCCCAGGACCTATGGAATGCAAAATTTCAATCCTAGCAACTTTTGACTTTGTCGGTAGCTTACAGCTCGGAATGACTGGGACGCTTTGCACACAAAACAAGACCTCCCCTAGCATTTACTCACCCACCCCGACATGTTGGAGCAAACCGTTCAGCCCCACGAGCTATGGAATGAAAAATGTCGCACCTAGCACCTTTCCACTGCATCAAATTGAAGCATTTTGCGCCAATGCGTTTGATTTCAACATGGTCAAACGGAATGGAGTTGACCAAAAACAAGAGAGGTTATTGTGGAAGGATGCCATGTGCACCTATAGGTCGAAACAGAACATTCCCAACTTTCATGAATTTTGAGAACTGTCCGGTCAAAGTTTGGCAGTCTTTTGGTCTCAGGGATCTTAAAGGACTTTGCCGGTAGCCTCTTGCCTGGAATGACTGGGACGCTTGGCGCACTAAACGAGAGCTCCCCTAGCATTTACCCCCCCACCCTGACGTGTTGGCGCAGTCCATTCGACTGCATGAGCTATGGAATGAAAAATGTCGCACCTAGCACCTTTCCACTACATCAAATTGAAGCATTTTGCACCAATGCATTTGATTTCGGCACGGTCAAACGGAATAGAGTTGACCAAAAATGAGAGAGGTTATTGTGGAAGGATGTCACATGCACCTGTAGGTCCAAACAGAGCATTCCCAACTGTCACAAATTTTGAGAACTACTTGGTCAAAGTTTGGCAGTTTTTTGGTCTCAGGGATCTTAAGGGACTTTGCCAGTAGCCTCTTGCCCGGAATGATTGGGACGCTTGGCGCACGAAACGAGACCTCCCCTAGCATTTAGCCCCCACTCCGACACGTTGGCACAGTTCATTCGACCGCATGAGCTATGGAATGAAAAATGTCGCACCTAGCACCTTTCCACTACATCAAATTGAAGCATTTTGCGCCAATGCGTTTGATTTCGGCACGGTCAAACAGAATGGAGTTGACCAAAAATGAGAGAGGTTATTGTGGAAGGATATCACGTACACCTGTAGGTCCAAACAGAGCATTCCCAACTGTCACAAATTTTGAGAACTGCCTGGTCAAAGTTTGGTAGTTTTTTGGTCTCAAGGATCTTAAGGGACTTTACCAATAGCCTCTTGCCTGGAATGACTGGGACGCTTGGTACACGAAACGAGACCTCCCCTAGCATTTACCCCCCCACCCCGATGCGTTGGCGTAGTCCGTTCGACCGTCTGAGCTATGGAATGAAAAATGTCGCACCTAGCACCTTTCCACTACATCAAATTGAAGCATTTTGCGCCAATGCATTTGATTTCGGCATGGTCAAACGGAATGGAGTTGACCAAAAATGAGAGAGGTTATTGTGGAAGGATGTCACGTGCACCTGTAGGTCCAAATAGAGCATTCCCAACTATCACAAATTCTGAGAACTACTCGGTCAAAGTTTGGCAATTTTTTGGTCTCAGGGATCTTAAGGGACATTGTCGGTAGCCTCTTGCCCGAAATGACTAGGACGCTTGGTGCACGAAACGAGACCTCCCCTAGCGTTTACCCCCCCACCCCGACGCATTGGCATAGTCCATTCGACCCCACGAGCTATGGAATGAAAAATGTCGCACCTAGCACCTTTCCACTACATCAAATTGAAGCATTTTGCAACAATGCGTTTGATTTTGGCATGGTCAAACAGAATGGAGTTGACCAAAAATGAGAGAGTTTATTGTGGAAGGATGTCACGTGCACCTGTAGGTCCAAACAGAACATTCCCAACTTTCACGAATTCTGAGAACTGCCCGGTCAAAGTTTGGCAATTTTTTGGTCTCAGGGATCTTAAGGGACTTTGCCGGTAGCCTCTTGCCCAGAATGATTGGGACGCTTGGTGCACGAAACGAGACCTCCCCTAGCATTTACCCCCCCACCCCGACGCGTTGGCGCAGTCCGTTCGACCCCACGATGAGCAGAACAAAAAATATTGTTCCAGTTGACACATTCTCAATCATTGACATGGATGATATCTCAGTACTATTCCTTTAGGCACAATATGAGCTTCCAATGGAAGGCGCAATTGTGAGGTTAAGATGATGAAAAGTGTGCCTCATTCACAGTCATGTTTTACTTGTCTTCAATGATGATTCCTTGATTCAACTTAATCCTTTGATAATACATTTTAACCTCCTTGTGAAAGCGCACTTTCAAGGTTACTTGAGCAAGAGCTAGCGCCTCAACATCGAGGTGCACTTTTGGTGTTATAGAAACATGAACTAGCACCTCAAATAGTAAGGCACTCATTCTAGGTTGTTTATTCAATAATTGGCACTAGTCACATATGGTGTAGAGAGGTAGATGTGCGTCCAAGTCATCATTTGATGCCTTCAATAACTATAAACTCCTTTGATGATGCATTTTATCCTTCCTATTCACTATCTAGCCTTAGGCGCACATTTTAGGTTGATCAGTCATAATCTAGTGCCCTAAGTACCAAGGCACACTTTTAGATTAGTTTGATAAAGGATTAGCACCTTCATTTCTAGGTGGAAGTTTGGAGTTGAAATACATCAAAATAACAAGTTTCTTCATTACTTCAAACATATTTAACACTTTGAAGATCTCCAATGCATGATTGAATATCAAGAAACCAATGTATCATTTCATGAAGGTCTTAAGTGTTGTAAATATGCATCTTCTTATTTAATTATGTGTTGTAAATGAAGGAATGCAATGATTGCAATATGTGCACAAAATGGAATTTTTGATAAGGATTGAAAGGAAATGTTAAGAAAATGCAATTGGCAGGTGTAAATCCAAAGTGTGGAAGCATAGACAAGGCATGCGAATAGTTTGGCATGACACCTCAAAGAGATGCTATCTCATGGAATGCAATGATTGCAAGATATGCACAAAATGGATTTTTTGAAAAGGCTTTAGAAACTTTGAAGCAAATACAATTGGAACGTTTAAAACCAAATTCCATAAACTGTGCAAGCATTCTCCCTACTTGTGCCAAATTAGGATCTTATATATACATATATACGCATAATGTCATGAAAATAATGTATAGTGTATATATCAAGCCATATAGGCATGTGCAAATAAAACCATATGGGTATATACAATGATATACATCGATAACATACAAAAGTATGTTTACAAAGCCAAATACACATATGTAACAAAATGTCCCAAAATCAAATCTCCTATGGATTGCTATCAAATAATCTATGGCTCTTGCTAGGCCATGAAGATGGTGAACCAGTCAATGACTCATCTTCCATCGCTCATCGACTAGACCTCCTCGATAGAGATTTTTGAATTTCCACCTATTAATACAATCAAACAACGTGCACATTAATATAGAATTTAATATTCAAAATATATAACATGACATAAGTAATCAATCACTTACCACCAATTGGTGATCCCTTTTGATTATTTGTTGTCTTTCTTCTTCTATAGAGCTGGATGGGTAGGGGAGGTGACGTCCTGTGAGAAGCATGAACAAGCAGATTTAAAAGTAAACATGAATATCATAAATATGTACATTAAATGCTGCGCTTATTATAGGACTGTTGTAGGACTATTGTAGTTAAAACTATCCTAGTAGACATGTATAGGACTGTTATAGGACTGTCATCTCATGGAATACAATGATGGCAAGATTACTATCAAGATTAGTATGAAGATTAATTATGACTGTTATAGGACTTTTATAAGAATGCAAAGTAAGGAAGCATAGGCAAGGCACATGAATTGTTTGGTGGAATACCTCAAAGAAATCGAGACCTGTGGCTATTTCTGACATACTTGTAGAAAAGATTTTTCTTAAAATCATCAATAAAATCAGCAATACTTACCTCTCTTACAATCAACTCACATCTAGAACCTTCACCTCCATTTTTCAAATTGTATTTCACTGTTTCATATCTCTTTTTCTCAACCATTCTCTTTCCAAAATCATGCTCGTTGCCCTCATGAAAACATGATACAAACTTTGATAACCCACCACATTGTAAACACTTTTCATTTAAACAATCATTCTTGTAGAACATGCAACCATCATCTCTAATACATAGAAATAAATCCAATAAGTCCCTAGATGACTTTGGTAGTTGAATTGCACCACACTCCTATAACATTTTGTTAGTGTGCAAAGTAGAATGAATATTGTATAATAATTCATGGTACATAGAAAATTCTACATGGTATTTGCAACAACATGTATTACAAACTTTAAGAGGAACGCAATAAAATGGCTTAAGAGATTCAAATGCTCTTTGTGAGATTGTCATACCTGGGTGAGTTTCACAATATTGTTTGTACAATGTTGTTTGGCTACATTCCAAGTAATGTTTAGGGTGTGGTGTGCGGTCTTTATCACCAATTCTTAACTTTACAACATCTTTTGCATTCGGTGATACCCTAGAGTTAGTGTGCCAAAATCGTTCAATTTCTTCCTTTGTGCTATCAATTAGCTTCTTGTCAACTCATGGGAGCCTACCACTGAAAGCCCAAGTATCATTGGCAACAGGACTATCTAGCCTTGATCTTAATGCTAGTGCTTTTGACAATGTTTTACGATTCAATCTTAAGTCAACACAAGTTTGCCTCATTAATCGAGCATTTCTTATTTGTTTGCTTACTATTAAGGTTGTTATTACTCTACAGGCAACTCTTTTATCTTTCTCCTTGCTAGTCTTTCCAATAGAATTGAGTGCATTGAAAAGGCTTCTTACAATAATTTTATTCCGATCGGACACTTTGTTTAACCGAATCTTTAATTTGTTTAGTAAAGGTCTCATTTTGTACATCTTTAATAATTGCACAAAAAGTTGGCATTGTTCGGTTAATGTTTTCTTCTCAAAGTATTCATTGAAGAGTTTTGTAGCCCACAACCGAACCGTTTGTGATGACCTCTTGCCTTCAAGTTTTTCCATTATGTTCTCATCAATTTCAAGTAACCATTTTGGGGTTTTTGGGTATTTTCCAATTTCATCACGGTTATTGTCTTCTTGACAAATGTCCTCTCTTCTTATGAAATTTGGAGATACATTGATTGTTCTTGTTTCATCCATGTTTTCAACCTCATCAATTTTATCAACAAATGGATTATGGAGTGCAATTTCAATATCATGATGTTCATATCCACTTTCTTCAAGTGCACGTCTTCGTTTTTCTTCTTCTTTGTCCATGGTATTGCTATTATGAATAAGTGTTTCATAACATTTTTCAATATTTTCATTTGCAATATCATGGTGAATTTCATTCTTATCTAACATTTCATTATAATCAAAATTAACATCTTCAATTTGCATGTCATTAGATGGTAAAGAAGAAGATTCACCTTGATGAGCATCCGCCAAACCCACCATTCCAATCCTCTTCCTTTTCCTATCTTTTTTCCTAATTGCTTCAATTTCCTCCAATGTAACTTTCCTCCTCCTTTTTGCTTTACGACGACTGTTGCTCCCCATTAGGGGAACAAAAATATCACCCTTATGATTGTAACAAGAAAATTGTGTCTCCAAAAGTGCATAAAAATATTCCTTTCACTGTCATAGCCAGAAATCACGAGTATTTCGACAGCAGATGGTCTCTGGTTGCAGAAGTCGGGCCCAGAAATATTCCTTTTGTCTTTTTTTTGCTTTTCCAAAATAGATATCCATTTTGAAAACCCAATTCTTTGCAACGGACACTTGCAACGTCCATATGCCTACTACAAAATAGATATCCAGTTTATTATGTACATTTGGATTCTATACTAGGGATTCATTGTATTATTCAATAAACTTGTGAATTACCATCTAATTTCAATGTTTACACACTAATCCACCTAGGTATCAACTTAATAAAGCTCTGGATATAAGCCATTATTTGATTTTAGGCTATCATCAAATGAGGAGCTTCTAAAGGCAAAAATGTTGTCCCAAAAGAAGACTCAATGTTATTCGTAAAGACATTAGATTGTTAAAATACAAATTCGAGGTTAGATATTCCTTGGGCTATTTTAGTATAGAGAAGCAAAATTGCAATATATGACTATCCTAGGAATTAGAATGGTTGATCATAGGATATTCATGGCATTTTGATATTAATGGATAAATTGATGGATGTTTAGGGAGTTTAAGTTTAAATGTAATGTATGAGAATTCTTATTTATGAAGGATCTAATATGTCTTATGTCTTATTTGCAGGCCATTCAAGAAAGAAATGAAAAGATACCAAGGACTATCATAACACCTATTATAATTAGGTGCATCAAAGGATTGTCATCCAGGACCTTACCAATATGGGAAGTTATCAAAACCATGTCATGTTTAAAATTAAAGGCTTTATCACCTCTTTGTCCCTATAGGCCTATTAGAACAATAGGTCACATTTTATTCATATACCGGGGTTGAGAATAAACACTAAGCATTTGTAGTTATGGCAAGTGTAAATGGAAATAGATCACAACTTTAGACAATCTATCCTCTCCTAGATTGCACTGACTGAGTGGAAATTACAAATTCCCTATTAATGTCCTTTATATATTGAAGGTATGGGTGAGAAAGGTAAACTTTGTATGTTGTAGACAAGTGGTGCAGAGCAATACAGAAAAAGCTTACAAACAAGGTGTAAAATACCCATTAACCCACCAATTGCTCAAATAGCTTTTAAAATACCCTTCCCAAGGTCCAAACGAGACCGAAATACACTCTTTCTTTACTATCGGCAAGACATTTCTAATGTCTCATCGAACTATGCTTCATATGTTCTTCCTTTCTCTATTGTCGGCCAGACTTATCATTATTGGTAACCTTCAAATTTGTTAGCTCGATGTGGGACCTCTCGCCGATGTGTAGAATCCATCGTTCAGGCTTATGCTGTCGGTGTGACTCCTCCGTTGTTCTCTGATATGTATAAGAGGACGGATCAAAGTAATTAGCATGCTCCCTTCAAAGTAAAGACATGAGAATAGAGCACTTGTGAGATGGTTATTGTAAAGGGACAAATCAATTAGAGACATGCATTTTCCTAGAGAATTTGGAATGCTTCCAGTTAGGCGATTGTAGGACAAACAAAGATGTTCTAACTTCCCTAGACCACCAAATTCTGCAAGTATACTCCCCTTCAAGTTGTTGTGTGAAATTCTTTTCCAGTGAAGTTGTGAGTAATTGGCAAGAGATTTGGGAATAGAACCCTCTAGTCCATTTCTTCTTAAGTCAAGTATCTTCAACACTTTCAACTGCTCAAACCAAGGTGGAATCCTTCCCTTGAAAGAACTAAAAGAGAGATTTAAAGTGCATAACAAGGAGAGACCTCCTTCAGATGGAAAAAGGGTACCTTTTAATTCCAATTGAGGGAGAATTATGGCCACCACTCTATTGGTATGTTTCTTGTACCAAACACTGGTCCAGAAGCACACATTTTCTGAATTGGTAGAAGTCTAGTTGGAGAAATGTGGTTTCCTCGACTACTATTATTGTAGGATATGCATAAACGGGTTTGTTGAAAAGGCTTTAGAAATTTTCAAGCAAATGCAATTGGCAAGTGTAAAGCTAGATTCTGCAACCTTTGTCAGCTTCCTCTCTACCTCTACCAAAATGGGAGCTTTGGAATAGGGTATGGACATTCATCAAAGCATAATGGAAGTGGGATTTTCTAGATATTCTAGTTGGAAATGCTCTGGTAGACATGTACAGAAAGTGTGGAAGCATAGACAAGACACATGAACTATTTGAAAAAATGCCTCAAAGAAATGTGGTCTCATGGAATAAGATGATTGCAGGATATATACACACTTACTCCGATGTGAGATTCACCACCCTTGTCTATCGGTAAGACCAATACCCTCGGTGAGACTTTTTACTTGCATTCCGACGTTATAACTCTCCCCGATGTGTTTACCATCCATTAGTCATCGGTAAGACTTCTACATCGGTCAGACATTCTCTTCGATTTTTGATATCGTATCTCACACCGAAACAATAAACACCGAACTACACCATTGGCCAGACCGCCTCTATCGATGACACTTTTCTTCTCGCCTCTGAGAGTCCATCTCTTTCTGATGTTCCTTATGTCGCTGTGACTCCCTCTCATCGGTGTAGTTCTCAACCGTTCTTCCGATGTGCCGATAAATAACCTATCGATGACACTTAATGATTGTCACCCCGATATGACTTGATCTGTGAGATCAATGTTGTCGGCTCAATGGAACTTTGTCTCTCTGATAACTATTGTCAGTCCGATGTCTTCAATTTAGCCTATACATAACATGACTTGTTATCACCGGTCAACTAATGTATCTTTTCCCAATTTTCCCGATATGGCCGGTCAACCTTTGTACCCTTTGACATGTACATTCACCATTTACAACCACGATAAACGAAAGCAGGATATACACGAAATGTCCACGCATACATAAATGATATACCCATGGATTGTATCTTCAGTGAAACAATACCAATGGTACAAAATATGTTGCTTCTCTTCATCCAAAACCAATGGCACAAAATTTTTCATAGATCAACAAAATGAATATCTGTTCTGAAAATGGATATCCGTTTCTAGAACGGATATCTGTTTTCAGAACGGATATCCATTTCTAGTTGCTTTTACCAAATCAAAACGGATATCCGTCTTGCTTTGGTACAAAGCAAGACGGATATCCGTTTTGATTGTTGACTTTTTATGGATTGTAACGTGTTTTAATGTTTCAGTCTCTTCTTCGAACTTCACCCTTCATGTTGACAACTTTTTTTTTATGCAAAATTGATAAAATGAAAAGGGTTTATAGAAAAAATTGTTAGCTTTCTAAAAATATAAGATTTATTTGGTTATCATTTTATTAAATAATTATTAATAATTTTCAATATACCGTGTCTCTGAAATCTTGATGGACACACTGATTGAAAAACATCCATAACTTTCAAACCATTTCACCTTTTTGAGATCCGAAACCTGCGTCACACTCTATGCTTTTCTGGCTATAGGTTAAAAAAAAAATTTGAATTTTGATTTTTTTTTATCGAGTTAGGTTGGTTGGAAAATTACTTTTTATTTTTTTAAAAAAGTCACAATAAAAAAATCATAACTAATTATTTTATTAGAAAAAAATTTCAAATAAATATGCATCACATCCGGACATGAGTCACTCTACTTATTTTGAAAGTTTCAAAAAAAAAAAAAAAAATTTACTCATAGTTAGGTTGGCTAGACAGACACCCACTTTTTATTTTTTTCTGAAAAATTTAATAGCTGTTCATTGAAATATTCAATTTTCACTAAGTAAATTTAGTTTTTTTTAAAAAAAATAGTAGCCTATAAACTAGATTCAATTCTCTACAAATTTCATTCTTACATCTTTTTCAAATTGTATAGATAATCCATTCAAAATTTCACATGAACTTGATAAAGTCTGATTTTTTGTATTTTCATTGCCACTTAGAGGGTATAGTTTGGTCCATCATGATCCTGCACATACCCACAAACAAGTTATGCATAAATTTCAAACAATTAACCTGAATGATCAGAATTTTTCATTATTTTCTGTGGTTGTTGGTTTGTTCCTGCATGCTCTAAATCAAAAGAAAGATCCCTGCTGAGGACAACAAAGCAACCAAACAAAACAAACAAAAGGAAGGAAACTGTACAAACAACCGCACAACAAATACACATTATGATACACATGACTGTCATGATGCTACTTCAGCCTGAAAATAGTGCTTGAGGAACTGTCCATTGATTGGCAATGGGACATCCTCACCTGTTAAGGACTTGAGCTTGTAGTTGGTGTCTCCTAATATATTTTATAAATTTGAAAGGGGCCTATCCAGAGTTTGTCAAACTTACCATGGTCACCCTTCTTTTCATGTGCTTTGTCCCACATCAGACTAGATTTAGAGATCCGGAAAGCCTTAATTTTAGCCCTTTTGTCAAACTAACGCTTGACATCAGCCTGATGTTTAGCAAGCTGGTTAATGGCTTCACTTCTTTTTTCATCTAGGTGCATCAGCTGCAGCAACCTAACCTCCTGTTTGTTATCTATGCCTAGGTATTCTTGTGCAAAACTACAGTGTAAGAATCTTTAGGTTAACAGGGAGGAGGGGATCCCACCCCATATACTAGGTGAAAAGGTGAGTTTCCTAATGCAACCTTATTTCTGGTTCTATCTACCCACAAGGCATATTTCAACAGAGTGTCCCATTCCCTTGGGTTCTTATCTATCAACTTCTTTATGATGTTAAGCAAGTTCTTGTTCGTGGATTCTGCTAATCCATTCCCTTGGGGGTAGTAATTGGAGGAGAATTTCTAGATGACCCCATGGTCAAAAGCCCAACCTGATAGTTTTATTGAAGCAAAGGCAGGTCCATTATCACACACTAAAGCATATGGAACTCCATACCTAGTCACTATGTTGCTTTCCAAAACCTTAATGACATCCTCAGCATTACATGTTTTACTACTGACAGCTTCAGTCCACCTGGTACAGTAGTCAGTAATAGTTAAGACATACCTGTGGCCTGAGGATGATGGAGGATTGATGGGTCCTATGAAGTCCATACCCCATTGAGCAAATGGGTGCATCTCCATCACTGGCTGTAGAGGTTTGAGCAACATATTTATCTCTATTTGCAGCAACTTGACACACATGATAGTATTTGGTGTGTTCAGCAGTGTCCCTTGAAAATCATGGGCCAATAATACCCTGCCCTGAGGATGGCATGAGTGGTGGCCAAGGATGATCCATGTGCAGTCCAAATTTATCATGCAGTTCCGCTAGTACCTTGTCTTCTTCTAGTTTTTCCAAGCACCTCAAGTATATCCCCTCATAGTTTCTCTAAAAAGGACTCCTCCTTTCATCATATATTTTTGTGCTTTTATCTTTAGGGCTCTCCTCTATGAGGCTTGCAATCTTGGGGGACACCTCCCAGTCATCAGGACATGCCTAACGTCTGAATACCATGTTCCATCATCTTTTGCATCTACAACATATTGTTGGCTCAAGATGTTAGGGTCTATCTTTGATATCATTTGACTCAAAGCTTGTCCCTCTTACCAACCTCATGGGTGTGATATCCATGTCATACTCCTGGAGGATGGTGATCCATTTGGCCCTCTTCTCACCTGGCTCACTTTGCATTAGTAGCATCTTTATTGTTGCATCAGGTACCACAGCAATCACCTTACTCCTCAGGATGTAGTGCCTGAACTTCTTGACTGCTCGAACCAGAGCAAGTGCTTATCTTTCAACATCCATGTACCTGAGCTCTGCATCTATGAAAGGGTAGCTCATGAAGGCTATAGGCTTCTCCTGCTTTTCTTCATTTCTCTGGGTTACCATTGCTTGCAGAGGTATGTTCTGAGGCAAATGAGTAGATGTAGAAGTCTCTGGTGTAATCTGGACTGATCACAGGACTGGAGCATCTGAAATAGCTTTCTTAATGTCTTCAAAAGCTGCTCTAGCTTCAGGTGTCCACTCAATCTTGGCGTCCCTTCTGAGCATGGCATTCAGGGGCCTAACTATCTCTACAAAGCCGGTGATGAACTTCCTAACAAAATTAATCTTACCAAAGT
This sequence comes from Cunninghamia lanceolata, assembly GCA_027924645.1. Taxonomy (NCBI): domain Eukaryota; kingdom Viridiplantae; phylum Streptophyta; class Pinopsida; order Cupressales; family Cupressaceae; genus Cunninghamia; species Cunninghamia lanceolata. The sequence continues at coordinate 667,070 of BSBN01000128.1, forward strand.
AAGATTTGAGCTCTGTCTTGCTTCCAGGTAGTTGTATTTTCATGATGGACTCTACTCTATTAGGATCAATGATGATCCCATTCTCAATTATCAGGTGACCCAGCAACTTCCCGGTGGTCATCCCAAATATGCACTTCTTGGGATTTAAGGATATCCCATACTGCTCACATTTTTTCAGCACCTTTCTTAGGTCCTCTACATGGTTTTTTCTATCTTTGGAAAACACAGTCAGGTTATCCATGTAGATCACTATGCACTTACTGATTAAGCCTCTGAAGGCTATGTCCATTGCCCGCTGGAAGGTGGCTCCAGCGTTTATCAGCCCAAATGGCATGTGTCTGTAGGCAAAGATCCCCCATTTAGTGGTGAATGCAATTTTCAATCTATCAATTATGTCCACCATCATCTGATTGTAACCAGAGAAGCCATCCAAGAAGGACATCATCTTGGCTCCATTCACAACCTGCAGGACTTCATCCAGGGAAGGCAAAGGATAGTTATCCTTTTCAGAAGTTCTATTCAAATTCCTGAAATCCACGCACAGCCTGATGTCGCCATTCTTCTTCTCATGGGTACTAGGTTTGCCACCCATGTGGAGTGTCTCACAGGAAATATGATCCTGGCATCAAGTAGTCTTTTAACTTCTTCAAAGATGATGGGCTCCAGTAGGGCATTGACAGGTCTCTGTTTCTGCCTAAAAGGCTTGGCATCTGGCTTCAAAGGAATAGTATGGGTGATGACAGAAGTGTCATAAGTCTTTAGCTCATCATATGTCTAGGCAATGACATGGATGTAGTCCTGGAGAGCCTGGGTTATCCCTTTGAACTCTTCATCCATGCAGACCTTTCCAATCAGGACATTTCTTTCTTTACCACCTTGCCCAATGTCAACTGAAGAGTACTGCCCCTCATCGGCTTTTGGGAGGTCCTTCTATTTTAGCATGTTGTCTAGGTCAAATGCTCTCTCTAGCTCTATCATTCCCTTAGGGATCCTATTGCTAGGCAACTCCAGTATTTCTCCTTCTTCCTAGACATGATCAAAAACATCTCTATTGGAAATAAAATCCAAATATATGCTAATCATCATCAAATACTTGAAGATTGGTTACATTATCAGGTACCGAAGGCACTGATACTAATTCAACTGAGAACCTTTTGAGACCTGATATGGAAAGAGGTTCCAAAGCACTGGCAGCCTGGGCCAAAGCATCTGCTCTATGGTTTTGCTCCCTTGGCACATGGGTGATATTGAAGGCATCAAAATCTTCTATCAGGTTCCACACCCTGTGCCTATAGTTAGACAACTTTTTGTATTTGCAGGAGTATATACCTCTTACCTGCCTGACAACTAATTCTGAGTCTCCATAGACATGCACAATTTCTCACCTTCTTGCCAAGTGCAAACAACATCCCATGAATTAGAGCTTCATACTCTGCTACATTATTTGTACATGGGAACTACAACCTGTATGTTGCTAGGTAGGATTTTCCTGATGGATTGATGAGGTCCCACTCCTACTCCAGCTCCTTGCTTTGACTTGGATCCATCAAACCTGAGGATCCATGGCTTGTCTTCATCTAAAGGCTTGTCCGGGGCTTCTTTCTTCCTTTTGGCTCTAGTAGCTGCAACACCGGATATCCACTTCAACTTTGGTATCTCTGTTTTCTTAGGCACCACTTCATCGGTCTCATGGGAAGCTGATATTTCTTCTTTTCTTTTATCATCAGGAGGAACATCCCCTGGACTAGGCAATGTCAATCTTCTTAAAATGTGCAGGCACAATGAACAAGATGCTTCTGAATGAGGTGCCTCATGTAATCTGCACCATCCTCCAACCAAGACATCCTGAGGAGGTCTTTGTTGTTGCATCATCTTTTGCATTTCTTTTGACAGGAACTCTTCAAATTTGGATAGACTGCTACCCCTATCTTCGTCAGACAACTCATAATCTAACTCCATCAAACAATCACTCCCAGGGGTGATTTTTACCTTCTTAGCATTACTCCTGTTGCCAACCGGTATCCCTTCTGTTACCTTAACAGGATCCTCATCATGATGTGTGCTTCCACTCACTCCTGCAGAAGACAAACAAGGATCAGCATCATTACCATTATATGCAGCACTTACTGCAGATGATGATGACGATGCCTCATGGTATGTAATGTCCCCTTTTTACAGGAAACACTAGAACCTGAATCTGCATAAGAATGATACTCAAAGAGAACAATAAATAAGTAAAATCAATGATGATGCTTTCATTTCGTTACTTATTAAGAGATTCCTAATTGTTACTTATAGATTGTTAACCATTCCTTAACTAAGGATGTATTTAACCATATATATTATTCAATGTTTACTTAGTATATGTTGTTGTTTGTTATGCAATGGATCCCCTGAGTGTAGAACACCATTTATCCAGGGTTTGTTATGCAATGGATCCCCTGAGTGTAGAACACCATTTATCCAGGGTTTGTTATGCAATGGATCCCCTGAGTGTAGTCCAACACCATTTATCCAGGGTTTGTTATGCAATGGATCCCCTGAGTGTAGTCCAACACCATTTATCCAGGATTTGTTATGCAATGGATCCCCTGAGTGTGGTCAAACACCATTTATCCAGGGTTTGTTATGCAATGGATCCCCTGAGTGTAGTCCGACACCATTTATCCAGGGTTTGTTATGCAATGGATCCCCTGAGTGTAGTCAAACACCATTTATCCAGGGTACCATGCCGTTCATTAAGAATGTATTTCTCATTATTGTTTGTTTAGTGTTCACTTAATAAATATATATTTTATTATATTACAGTGGACTTGCAATTTCGTGCATATACATTTATCTAATATTATCTAGACTCCATATTCAGATTTCTATTATCAATTTCCGTTAGTATTATATTTATACTATTTTTCAACAGCAATATCTGTTAACACTCATGACTTATTAATATTATAACTTACCTGCTGTTCAAACGGTCTGCAGGTACCTTTTGGATGCGGTAGATATTTATTCTCCTCGTTCCTTTTTCTATATCTTTTCCCCCTTTTGTTAGATGGGCCTATTAATAATTATAAGTTTGAAGGGGTGCAATTCACAACCCATCACCACCCTTAATAAATAAATATTATTAAACTTTGATACTCGATATTTGTTTGTATTAGTTAAGAGCTCCTATCGGCATATATGAATGCCCTTATATTATGCAATGAATAAATATATATTTACTATTATATATTATTATTATTATTATTATTATTATATTTATTTTTACTTGAATAATTCCTCCCTATATATATTTATGATATCTTTTCTAGTTATGACTCAGAAATATATATAAATATAATGCGGATCTAAATATATTTATTTATTATTTATTTATTACCCATCTTCTTTTCTTTATTTATTTCCCTTTCAAGGGATATTTATTATGCCTGGTGGTAAAAGACATACTTACCCTTTCATAATTTTTATTACTTTATGTTATTCCCTTCTATGACCTGTGGTAACCATACGTAACTCCCTTAACATATAGTTTATTTATATTATTTGTATTTATGTTATATCATTATAATAAATGATATATTATTTATTTTGTATTATTTATATTATATCATTTATATCATAGTAAATGATATATGATTTATATTATATTATTTATATTTATATTATAATATAAGATAAATATAAGAATATTTATATTTATATTATTAGATATATTTATAATATATTATTATTGTTTATGTGTTATTTATAAATATAATAATAATATATCTTTTAATTGTTTTAAATAAATATTATTTAAATATATTCAATTTATAATATCATTCATATCTTTGATTTGAATGAATAATACATAATGCAGGGACATGACATGGTATGCCTGTTCCCGCTCCAGCATGTCTAGGCAGGCCTCACATGTCTTTTCAGAATGCGCCTCATTATGCAACCTGCACCATCCACTAATTAAAATATCATGAACAAGTACATTTAACAATTGGCAGCGTTTCACCCCTTTAAGCAAATGCATCTCAAAATTCTTGAAGTGATCTATCTCTATCTCGTTTCCAATATTACAACTAGGTTCTAGATATGCATCATCATCCCGAGGGTTATCATCATGATCATGTATGTCAAGTATCAGGATCTCCTCTACCCTAGCAGTCGGAGGTCTGATGGAGTAAACTCCAGGTTCCACATTCACATACATGACTTCGTTGGTTTTATTATATTCGGTAATCATGTGTTTCATGCGAGGTTTAGCTTCGATCCTGATCTGGTTAGGTATTCCCCTCCAGGGCAACCACATGTGACTGAAGTCAGTAGACATATATCCATTGAGGGTCTTTGACCAATCCCTACTGAGCAACATTCCGTATACATCAGGTATATTGACTACCTGAATATCAATATAATGCTAGATTCTGGGATCCGAGGCTAGTTGCATATGGATGTGGGTCAGTTCCCCTACCACGTTTACTTCTGTTTTGTCCAGTTGGGTTACTTTCTTCAATGATTTGGCAGGATGTAACCCCAAGGCATTGCATATGGATAAGGGCATCACGTTGGTAGATGCTATTGAGTCCACTAGACAGTTGTGCAGGTTCTTACCAAACATCCTTATAGTCAGGAGGAAGGGAGGTGACTCACTTTTGTCTTTGTATAGGGTCATGTGGGAGGTCTCTGTAGCTTGGACAGTGGTCGGGGTTTTTTATTTTGTACTAGCATCCCTGGAAGCATGTTCTTTATTTCCAAACTGGCCTGGGGTATGGCTGTCTTCCTTTTGGGTAGGACTGTCTAAAGATTTCACAAAAGCACTTTTGATAGCAGGGGTCCTAAGCAGTTCTGACAATGGCAGGCTGATCTTAACCTTCTTCATCTCATCAGTCAGGTAAGAAACCAATTTGTCAGGTCCAGGGGGTGGATTTGTGGCTTTTGGTGTTGCATTCTGTGGTGTCAAGTGATGCACATTGACTTTGGGAAATCCAGGGTTATTATTTGCTTGGGAATTAGGTGGAGTATTGAAGTTGTTTGGAGGCAATGAGGTGGTCAAAGGGCCAGCAGACCAATTTGAGCTATTCCTCAGGTTGTAGTTATGTCTACCTTGAGGTTGTTGTTGATAAGCATTGACTTCCTCATGTTCCACTGATGGCTCATTCTCATCTTCAAATGGGAAAACGTAGTTGGATTCAAGAGCCATGGCTGATTCCTCACATGTTGAGGTGTAATCCTGATGTGATGAGGTTGCATGCTGATGAGGATGATGCATGAAGCTTTCCAGCACTAAGGCGGTATCATACTCACAGGGGACAATCTCATTTCCATCTACATAAGGTGGGTTTCCTGAAGTATTGGACACTTCAGCTTGGAAAATGTTGGCTGCCACCCTGAATTGAGGGCAATCTAACTCTGCATGAGCGTTGGTATTATGAATCCTGCACCAGTTTGCAAGTGCTGCATCAGCAAGGTTTACTCTGGTGGTCTGTTTAGGTTCACCAGGAGGCTGATTATCTAGGAGTGATGGCAAGGAACCATTGTTTGGCCTAGTGTTCCACACTCTAGGCTGTCTAGGAAGATTATTGTTGCCATTATTGTTATTTTAATTATTGTTGTACCCCTTGTCAGGATAACTTGGTCTATCATTGGCATAGCCTCTGTTTTGGTTAGGTTGAGAGTAAAAGTTCTGATTTCTCAGATGGGTGACCTCAGTGGTAAGTTTCCTAAGCTGGGCTGATATTTCTTTAATTTCTTCTTTCTCCTCCTGAGCCTTTGCCACTACATTTTCTGCCCGGGGCTTGAAAAAGGAAGACCCATTGTTATTGTTGGGTTGTTCTACAACATGTGGCACTTATGTCTGATATGGCAACATCTGGCTATTCCCACTTGGTGGTGGCATGACACTGAGTGGAGGTATTTGCAAAGGGGCTGGCATCATGGCTGAAGGTATCATGGCTCCATTGGTCTGTTGGTGGATAGGATATGTTGGATAGCCTGGAAGTGAAGGGAAGGCGACATTTGGTGTGGGGGCAGGATCTAATTGTTGGCTGACCGTGATAGCTTCCCCAAAGGCTCCTGCTAAATTTGTTACGCCAGGATCTACCCTCCTGATAAACATGGAGGTCAAGGGATCTAAGGTTGAGTAGTAAATGCTCCTGGTAGCTTTATCTGTTACATTATAAGGAGCTACTAGCTTAGACATCATCTTCTGGAATCTAGCATTGAAGTTTGCTATAGGCTCCCCCTCAAACCTCTTGATAGTGGCAAATAAATGGTAGTTTGTTGAAGGGTCTATAGGCACCTTGAACCTATCCTTGAAAGCTTTCTCCAAGGCATCCCATGAATTGACTGAACCTTGGCCCAAACTAATGTACCAGTTGTAGGCCTCTTCTCCTAAGGAGAAGGGAAACAACCTGTAGACCACATCTTCATACTCAATCCTAGCCCTACAACAGGCTTCTTTGAAGGTTCTGACATGATCATCAGGTATGTAGGAAAAATTTTATCTGGATTTTTGGGCAAAGCATGATATGCAGTAAAGATCAAAGGTGACTCTGCTGTGAAGAATGACATTGCAACCAGAGGAGGTTGGATCTGAGGTGCGACCGGCTGAGGTTGAACCTGATGTGTCACAGAAGGCCCTGCGGGTATGTGTAGGCCAATAGGAGTTGCAGGAGCAGGCCCTGGTGAAGCTTGAGATGTACTAGGATCAGGGGAGTGATGAAGGTCCACAGTCCTAGGTCTGAATCCCCTGGTAGGTAGTTCTTCAAAGGGTCCACTAGATCTAGACCTGGTGTTTGGCTTAGGAGCCAGGATTCTTCAAATTTTAAGAAAGATAGGCTAGTTTATGGTCAGATTTGGAAACTGACAGGATACTTAAGCAATGTTTGCAGGAATCTACAGTTTTCTTGTTCGGCCCTCCTTCTAGCGCTAGTTCTGTTGTTGCTGATGTTGATGTTAGACACACACAAGTACAACATGAAACAAAAGTTACACACCAACCCTTGTTTATCTTGAAAGATACAATGAATTCATAGAACTCATGATCCCAAGTCCCCGGTGATTAGTTCATAATCCGCTAAGATTACTCAGTGGTTGATGTGTATTTGCTGTTTTCCATTTTGGGGTCTTACGTAGATCTGTAGATTCTGCTTCTGCAACAATGCTTTCAATTAAAGAGATAATTCTACATAGCATACTCCTTCAAAGGATGTGTCTAAGTGGATGTATGCATGAGTCCTACCTCTATTTGGGGTTCTATGCATGATATTTTCACTGGTACATGCATCTGGTTCAAGAATATACTAATGATGTTCAGTTATCTATGGGATGTCAGCATATTCCTCTATTCTGCTTAATGTTTATCATGATGTGCAGTTATGAAAGTGACTTCTATAAAATTAAAAATGAGAAAAAGGGTTAGAGAGATAGATTCCTAAGATTTACTTGACTGAGATCACTGACCCACATACATGTTCCCATACAGTAATGAAGAGAAGAAAATTGAAATCATACTTCACCAAGATATTCCACAAATCAGCATGATCTAATGTAAATCTTCAGAGGTAGAGTTGACAACAACATGCAATGAAATGAAAGCGCTTCTAAAGAATATAGCATCCACCAGTACATATCCAGAAATCAACTTGAAGATTACTTAAGGTTTACAATCATGATGTAATCTGAAGCTTCATCTCCATACAGTATGCTCATAAAACATGCATATTTATAGTGATCATGAGGAAAGAACCTTGAATGTTTCAACAATTCAGTCCCCACTAGTCTCAGCAATCTGGTCTACTACATGAAATTTCTACCGGTCTGATATTGTATGATTGACCTCCTTCTTTCCTCCTTTTCTTAGCAGTAATGGGGCTGAATATATGTCTCTACTTTCCCCCCAACACAGTGCCCAAGAAAACCTAGCTGAATCAACGGTCAGCCTCCTCAGATGTCTCATCCAACGGTGGAAGATGGATCCCGCCAAACCCTGGAGCAGAGCACCCAGACAAGGCGCCGCTCGCTCAGTAACTTCCTCCATCGGCCAACCACCGCATTCAATGCATTGTCTCCTTTTGGTTCATTTTGACCTCTTGGGATCTGGTGCGTCACTCGGGATGTCCCTCGCCATTAAAGCGCTTTCATATCTCTACCTGTACGCTATTGGGTCAAGTCTACATGTAGATTCTCCATAAGCTTTGCGTGCACTTCTTCTTTTGTAGGCTGCATGATCATCGGCGAGATTTGCACGGTCGGGTTGACCTTTAGATGCTCCGCCGATGATGGTCGCTGCACCGATGAACTAATAACATGCATTGGGCTCCACAACAGGTCCAAATATTTACCTGCTCTATTTTCTTGCCATTTTCATTTGAATATCGGGCTGCACTTTGAAATTCTTCGCTGATCAGGATTTGATGATGATGTCATCAGGATGGACTGGCCTTTCTAAAGTGTGAAAGGATGACATCATCAGGTTTTGGGATGGTTCAAAATCCACCTGCCTTGCTTTTCCATCGCGACCGCACATCATCATGATCATCGGTGAAACCCCACCTGATCAGAGCGAGCCAACAATGTCTCACCGACCTCATCTTTCTGGCCGATGCACCTCCTTTTCTCTTATTGCGCACCTGCAGTCATCATATGGAAGTTAGGCACCATCATCATGATGTTAGTAACCAGCAGGATGATAAGCATTTATACTAAATCATGCTTTGAAAGTGCAAACATATATATATCGGGTCATGAAACAATGAAAATCCGCATGCATACAAGCATTTAATCCTTTTCGATAATCCTTTGGTTCTGCCACCTGCATGTAGATTTTCAGGCATCTTCTTCACTTAGTCAGGATATGATGGTGATGTCACAGTGATATTGAAGGAAATCAGGTCTAAGAAACATGATCCCGAGGAAAGAGCTTTGAAGAATATCACCCTGCCAAGAAGATGACGTCATCAGGATATGTCGAGTTTTGCTTGTCGGGTCATATTTTAAGATCAGGATGATATTTGGAACATGACCCCCATGGGTAAGATGACCTTCCTTTCGAAAGATTAGGGTGACGTCAGCGAGAGGGTGGCCTTGTTTATAGCTGCAGTCATCATGACGTCATCGTCATGTTTATCGGATAGGAGTGATGTTTGAAAAAGTGCTTGTGCGAGTTAAAAGGATGATGACATCATTAGGAGGTGATTTCCTTTGTTCATCGAGCTTGGATGATGTCATCATCATACTAGCCATGGGGTGATATTCGGAAGATTGTGATATTCAAAAGATCGGCTGATCTTCAAAATGTCGGGTGATGCACAAAAGATCGGGGTGATGCATCTACATCAGGGTGATATTTGGTGAGGAGGGTGATCTTTCGGAATATCAGGTGACATTTGAAACACCGGATGATATTTGAAAGATGATGATCCCCTTAGATTAAAATGACCTCCTATCGGAATATCAAGATGACGTCATCCGGATGATGACTTGGTTTAGCGCTGCGGCACTATGACGTCATCGTCATGTTATGCAAGAAAGGTCATATTCGAAAATATACCTTCGCGAGGTAAAAAGGATGATGATGTCATCTTCATGTGACATTTCTTGTTTATCGAATTCTAATGACGTCATTAGGATATTGGTTTGGGGTGATATTTCGCAACAAGAGGATATTCAAAAGATAGGGTGATATTCGAAATATCGGGTGATATTTGAAATATGACCCCTGTGAAATATATGATGCTGCTGACTGGCAAATGCCACTATCACCTAAAATTGACGTCCAGATCTTCGGACCAAATGATTTATTAGGTGATATTTGAAATATCAGGTGATATTTCAAAGATGATGATATTAAGAAATGTGATCCTCCTCCCTGAATATGAGGTTTGACCAGAACTTTGACTGAGCATAACTTTCTTACCTGGCCGAATTTCAGGGTGATGTAAAAGGCAAACTTGCTTAGAATTTTACACTCTTTCACATGGAAAGCTTCCTGAGGCAAGATTCAGACCTTGAATTTTGGGCTCATACAGGAGGATCATCATGCACCAGATATGATGATGCTTTTTACCATTACCACCCAGAGCACAAAAACAAAGGGGGCAAGCCACAACAGGGGTCCTCATTTTGCTAAGGGGCAAAAAGGGGCATGTTGTGAACATCACAACACCATTCACCTTTGGCAATTTAAGGGAACCATTTCGGACCACATCCGATCCAGAAGAAGATTGAATGGGTATTCTAGCATCCTCCCCAGCCATGGAAGAAGCTTGACCCACCATATCCAAAGGCACATTTGAAGCCATTTATACCAAATGAGTGAGGGCTCAAAATGCCCCCCCCACACCATGCTGTATCCAAAGTGAAGGCTCCAAACAGGTGAACCACCACAAGAGACAACACCTAAAAGAAAGAAAAACCCCCCCAACGAGCAGCAAACACGAACAAGAGGGCACACAAAAAAGAAAACCCAGAGTTGGAAACCCTTGAACCCTGCACACCACCACCCGCACCAAAGAACGTCTCACAGCTAGCTAAAACTAGAAAAAAGAAGAAACGAAGAAGAAGACCTGGTCCCCTTGACCCCCTGCTGACATGCAAATCCCCTGTGCACATAGAAAGCTCGAACCTTCAAGCTAGGGCTTAGGTGCCCTAGCTTGCTCTCCCACACACGCTATCGCCATCTCCAATCAATATAAAACAAATTTTATTATAATGTAGTAAATTTTAATTTTACTTTAGTGTTACTAAAAGTACTTTTTAAAAATATATCTTTTATACACTGAAGTTACTTTTTAAAATTGTTTTAGGTCAGTTTATTGAATATATATCTTTTATGCATTATTTAGATACTTTTTTAAATTGCAATTTATGTTACGTTGATTTATTGTGTTTAGACAGTTTTTTAATAGATTTCTTTTTTGCAAATCAATATAAGTTAATATTTTGTTACACTTTTGTAACAAATAAGCAGTGTTCGGTGAAAACGATGCCTCTGATTCACATTTACGAGTAATGCCGTCATGTTGAATTATAGCATATAATACCTAATAAAGTTGCAACAACGACGTCTGTGGCATCGACCCTATAAATCGTCGGGGAGAAATAAGGTATTTAAATTATTTAAAAAAAATAAAAATTGCTCTGTTCAATACCCATTCATCTCTATTGTAAGACGTAAATCCTGATAGTAAGAAATTCCAAGTATAAAAGGAACTTACACCTACGTACAAGGATTTTTTAGTAACCAGGTGTCATTGATAGAGCAAATCTCTTTCATGTACTAACTTGGTACCACGTATTGTTCTCTTTTGAGTACCTTAAGGTCTCTCTCACGTATGGTCGCGTATATGGAGAGGACTAACTTCTTCCACATACTGACAGGTATATTGGAAGTGTGGGTATATATAAAGGTTTGGTATATTGGACTGATAGTATAAAGAGAGGGAAACCTTTTTGGAGAGATAAGGAACCCTTATTTTTAAAATGACTTCAAATGTTAAAAAAAAAATCATACATGTTCATTATCAACTATATGATCCCGTTTAATGAATGACTTGCTTGAATCGTGCAACAAACTACTTTTATGTTGCTTATATTTCTCTCAAAAAATACACAAAAAAAAAATCATTTTGAAAACCCTTATGATATTATGATTCACTCATTGAATTCATCTGTGTCCTAAGTATTAGCTTAATGTGATTTACATGTAGTGTTAGTTGATAAGAGTTGTAGTCATATGTGGAAGTAATATAAGATAGCCCCCATATACAAAAGTTTAGGAATTTTTTGTGAATCTTTTACAAATATTTTTTTAAACCTATATTGGTTGTAGCTATGATTGATTTGGAAACCTATTATTTCCCTTGAAAAACCTGAACTTTTCTTTTTAATTGTTAAACATTTTTAAATTGACTTATTTCATATACCCTGCATCAAAAAATCAAAACTATAGACGTTTTGATATTTTGGAGGTCATTTCATTGGTTTGGTGGGTTTAGAAGTAGTGTGAAAGTAATGATAATCTTATTTTACATGTAATTCTTTTAAAAACTCTTTTTTAGAATATTACATGGACTATGAAGGCTTAAATTCTTTAGCTATGAAGCATGGAAGGGCTTAAATAAGTTGTCAACACACCAGTTGTTTACTAGTGTTGTTGACTACTAGCCTAATGTATGCAAGAATAAAGTTGAACATGTATATGCACATTTAGGTCTTGATTTGAAAGACATTTACCACGGATGTGAAACTCTTGGTTAGCTAGAATACATATGGATGTTGGGGTTTGTTACGCATGGGATGCCAAACACTTCATATTACAGATGCGAAGGCTCCCAATAGACATAATTTAATATAGCTTTGAGTTTGCAAGATGACATAAAAAACATTAAACACCAGACTTTAGTTTCTTAACTTACAAACATAAGAATTAGATTAATCATGGCATACTTGCATTATCGGGTCCCAGAACATGACATGAGATTACATTTTGGACATGAGAGTTCAAGTGAAGTAGATAATTTATAAAAACCTCAAGCCCAAGCTACATTATGTTGGTAGACATGAAAGTGCCACTCAACTAGATTCCAATAGGCACCTCAGATTCAAAGTTGGAACATGTTTGATGAATGTAAATACCTTGATTAATTATATTTTAGTGGGTGCCTCAGGTCTAGGAATATAAGAGAAGATTTAAATTCAGATGCAGCAAAGCAAACAAAGTAGGATTTAGAATAATTTCAAGTTCAAGCTAGGTCATAGGTAGGCAGAGACATGATACATGGTTAACACATTCAAGAAAGAATCGTTGTGCAAGTAGAGGTAGACAATCTTTCTACACCATACAAAAAATGTGTGAGAAGATTCACAGGGCATTATATACTATTATGATTGTTCAGATGGTACCTTTAGTTGTTTCCCCTCAAGTTTTAATCTAGGGTGAGGTTATAGGCTACCTTATTTGCATAATTATGGTTCATACATTCTCTATGTTAAAAAATGTCTCATGTTCACTTTAGTATCGTGGGTCCATCACCTAACATATTCACAAATCTACTACCATTCAACAACTAGGGGTATGTCCACATGCAAAGCAATGCATATGTCTTCCCTAAGAAGAGGAAGGAGAATCATCTAAGTGCAATCACTGCCTCATATTGCTAGACATTTCAAATGACAATGTGCTCCAACTCCTTAACTACACTTCATAACCAATTTTTTATTGCCAATTTTTTTAAAAAACTCACATTTATTTTAAATTTCATGATAATTTAGTGCACTAAAAAATCCTATTTATGATAATTATCATTTATATAATGATACAACACTAATTAAATAGTTGACTTTTCAAAGTTATTGAATTTAGTGATGTTTTGAGGAAAAAATGTGTGGGATGAGTATCTTAATGTATCTCTTTCAAACATTAAAGTCCAATAATTAGCCGATAGGCTTTTATATGTGAGCATTATAATGCTCGGAAATATCTCACGCCGTAAAAAAATTTAGGCGGGAAAATTTTCTAAACTCGTGGGTTGTTCCTATCATTCTATTCCTTCAACCTCCTATGGGTGCAAGTGCTAGTTTAATTCTAGTTGCTCTCTTGCTACCAAACAAAGTGTGGCTACAAAGTCTTCGCCAGATCACCGCCGGTGCTTCCACCTACTGCTACATCCAAAAAACCATCCGCACTACCAGGATAAACACCAAGACTCCCTTATGGATCTTTGTAAGAGCTAACACCAGTTCTACAATCCTCCAAGATCAGAGCCTCCTCCCAACCACCCTCAATGCTAACTCCAGTAGTGCCCCTTTCAAAAACTCCACCAGAACCATCAACACTCCATCTCCTTCGCCTCTATCAGTCATCACCAGTTTGGGGCCTCCTTCCCCAAGGCCGCTACTACCATCCACACAACCTCCAACAAGGAGTCATTTTGCGTCTATGTCTACATCCTCCATGGCATTGTCAATAGCCACCAAAAGAACACCGAAATCATTGTCCTCACCTTGCTGCAGCTGAGGACATCATATTGATTCACCAATAATTAATGTGACCACTCCTGTCCAATATCTCCTCTCTGGACGTAGGTGAAAACTACAGACATTGATTGCCTGCCACTACAGCTCTTCAAATCTACATCTCTCTGTAACTTTCCCTGGGCCTCCACCAGTCCCACCAAAGTATAAGTAGTTTCCCGTAAGTGAAGCACCTCAACCTTCAACACTCATCCGCCAGCACCTCAGCCTCCATAAGAACGTCAGAGTTGCTCTGAGTGTGGGTGGCGCCTCCGCTCAAGCCATCATCTATATCGTCGTGGGTGAGCAATGCCGATTCTTCCCTCACCAAGATAAGCCAACAATACCACAAGCACCACCATCAAAACACCTCCTCGTCTCTCGACAACCACCTCTCCTATACTGCCCCTCCACCAGTGCAGATTTTCTTAATTAGACAGAGCCAAAGGCTTTCCAAAACTCAGCAGCACTAACTAAACCATCATCCATACTCAACCACCCAAATAGCAGAAGTGAAGCCCCTGAAGACACTAAAGATGAGATCAATCGCATCCTGGAATGTTGCCCCCATGTTCCATCCCTTCATTGTTCTCTCATGTTGGGGCAAAATAAGGGCATAATGCCCTTAACAGTCAGGGGAGAGAGAAACATCTCCCAGGGGAGAATAATCTCCCCTCTTCTCCCTTAAAAACTTCTCTAACTTGGATTGGTGGTGGTCTGAACTTAAATCTTCACTAACCCTCTTGCTTTTGGCTCTACGATTCTTCTTGCTAAAACTCAAAGCGGTCATCTTTGATTTCTTGACCTGGTTTGGCCGAAATAGACCCAGGTTTGTCATGTCTGATAGATCAGAATCCTCTCGAAGAAAATCTCTAGCCAAATCATCATAGAAGTCAGATCCTTCCTGAAAGCAGTCATCCCCTATCATGGCTCTCAAGACTTTTTCTGAGGCACTTACTTCTCGTGACAAAAAATCACTATCCTCCCCCAAAGATTCCCTAACTCCATTCTTTGACAAGAAAAAATTCTTTAGTTGACAAAAATCATTCAAAAGATTCTCATCCACAGCCGAATCCTTGTCACTAAAGCAGTCTGTTCCAATTTCATCCGCAGAGGAGGATGGAATCATCACTTGTAGGTCCACTGAAATGTTGGTTTCCTTTCCTGAATCAGATATAGCCCCCTTCGAAGAAAAACCATCTGAAGCTTCTCTGCTGGCCAAATTTGAAACCTTCTTCAGGCTATCCTCCGCAGTATTATTGTGAGGTGACACAAGAGGGTCTTGGAAAGAAACCATTTTGGAGCGTGTCTTATCGTGGCCTTCATTACCAATATTGGGCTTCCTCCGCCTGCCACTCTTTCTTGCTGAGGCCGATTTTTTCTTACCTGGTTTGGGTTTTAAACTTGTCTATGAAATACCTAGAGGTCTGTTCACCTCTATATCATTTTCCTTTGCAAGAACCTCTGCTGCAATCTCATCACAAAGGTTATATGCAAACTTGTTCAGAACTTCATCAAGCATTGCTTTCAAGGTCTCATCATCTTTAGGTTGCTCGTTAAGGGAGATAGAAGGGCCTCCTAATGTGCTATTTCTGCCCTTCCTTGTCTGTTCTGGAAGCTGCCCCTCTATGTCTTTGACTTCGCTCCAGTCTTCAACCAATTCTTAATGTACGGAAGGCAGTTCTGATTGTACCACATTTCAAAGTGAAAGAACAAGCTCTTCTTCTTGTCCTTGGAGTTTCTCAATTCGAGTATTGAAACCTTTGAAAGGGATATCGGGAGAGCCTGAGTCCCAAGCTTCTGTATTTTCCTCTACTGCCCTTTCACATAAAACTGTGTTCTCTTCAGCCCTCTCACAAATGTCCGTACCTATGGAAATCTCTTCCTCATTTGAAGCCTGGTTCAAAATCTCCATAAAAGGTGCTGACTCTAGCTGTTCCTGTGAGTTTCTCAAAACCCAACTCCAACAATGATGAATAACAGGAGCATTACCTTGTTCTCTTCCAATCCCCAACATCCACTTCATTCTCCCCAGATCATCATCTATAAAACCATCAATCAGACAAATTTCCTGTATCCATTGACCAGCCTGCGTGTTTAGAAGGATACGCTTTGGAGGTAACTACTCTGCCTTCAAGACTATGCAGATTTTAACCAAAGGGGTGAGAAATTGGTCAAAGCTAATTTTAAAATCTTAAAATCTTGGAAGAAACCCAGTTCATTGCCTATAGCCTGAATGGAAATCTCTTCCCTATACTCAGCCGGTAAGCATGGAAGTTTCAACCATATGGGCAAATAGGGAACTTTTTCTACCCCCACATCAAAGTTTTGTCTCCAGCCCTGGCAAAAGATGGCTGTGTTTGCAAATTTCCATAGCTTTTTGTGTAGCACAAAGTCTCTATCTTCTAAGTTATGAAAAAGAAATGTATAAAACCCATTTCCCATTGCACTAACCTCTTTTGGTTCTGGCCAACACTTTTTGAACCATTCTATAAATTTATCGGAGGAGAAATTGGGGGATAAAACCTTACCTATCAAAGCCGCCCCTAAGAGTGTAGAAGTCCTCTCTTTCAGACCATCACCATTAAGGTAAACACTGAGCTGCTTCTCTTCTTTTCTTGTAACCTTCTTGACAGTCGGTTTGGGGACCGAGACCTCCTTGGCCCTCAAATTTGGATTCCTCTTTTCTTGGTGATAGTTTCTTTGTCTCAGAGAAATCCTTTTCAAGTTTCCTTTTTCCTCGGCCCCTCGGACGCCTATGATGCTTCTTCCTTTGTTCATGAAATGAGCTCCATTTAGGCGGATGGAAATTTGAAGCACCTCGGACTGGACCATTTTTACTCGAGAAGTTGTTAAACTCGTGCCACTGGGAGGTTAACGGTTTTCTCCATGGATAAAATCTTCTTTTTGACTCTGAATGTCCCTCGTTAAACTCCGAGAGCTGCTTATATCCTTCTCGATGCTGCAACCTTCTTGAGCTAAAAACTTATCTCTTCCCAGATTCCTAAAATCTTCTGGAGGTAAGTTACCCTGTCGAGCCTCAGAAAGGGCAGTGTAAGATTGATAGGGAGCCGTTCTGTAATTCCCTTTGAAGTTCAGAACCGTCATTGTCTACTTGCAGGCTGATCACCTGCAGACCTTACAAGTCAGTGTTACACGCGCAGGGGATTTTTAAAGATCAGACGCGATGCAGAATGCAAGACACGCTTAATAATTAACAACAAACAGGATTCTACAACGCTTCTGCACCCGCTAACGATTCCCCTCCATCAATGAGAGACATGCAGAACGAGGTTTAAGAGCTACGAGTTACTGTAGTACACATGAAAAAGCAGAAGTGGGTCTCTGTTTTGTCAGCAGCGGGAACCTTTTCTGCAGGTGAGGACACCTACAGATCCAGTGAGAGAATCAACAAAAGACGAAGGCTTTGCCGTGAGACTAGAAGCTTTTGCATAGCTTGAGGATGCTCCTGCACCGGATGGAGTTAAAAAAGCTCCATTTAACATCAAATCACCCTCTGATCTCCAATTCCATTTCTGCCATTCACTTTGAGTTAATAATTTAAGTTATTATCCAAAACTTTTATTGGGCAACTAATTTTTGGAGTATTTTTTCCTCACTTCTCAACTACCTCCTAGAAACAGTCCTCAAGGGAACTGTAAAAAAACAAAATACATTGACACCAAAACCATGACAACAAACAAATAAATATTAATAAGATATATATCTATTTTTAAGATTAATAAATATTTTTAAGATATATATTAGTTTAAAAGTTTTCCAAATAAATAATTGTCAAATTTATATTGCAGAGTATTTGTTATCCATTTCCTCTATTACAACCCCTATAAATATAATGACCTAAAAATTACTACCATTGTAATTACATCTATAAACATAATAACCATAATTTTTTTAATTTATTTTTAATATTGAGAAAATATGAATTACAAGAGGATAAAGCAGGCTAAGAACACCGATAAAGAGCACATCCAACAAACACCTAAAATATAGGGAGCTGCTTCTTTTTCTTTTCCCTTTTTTTCCCAAACCTTCTCCTCATCAATGAGGTCTATGAAAACTTAATGTTCTTAACTATGTATATAGTTTTAAAAACAAGTTGTGCCAAAGGGTTGTACCTCAATTAGTGAGGAGGATGATTGTTACATCCCCATTTTTTTGTCTTGCTAATACTATTTACTTTTACTTGGACATAAGTAAATTAATTTGATGTTTAGACTAATATCAAGGAAAGACATATTTTATTGAATGTCAATTATGGAATTATGGAAATGAATATGTTATTGTCAATTTAATAATTGCATTATGAGAATTTGGTTTATTATTTGAATAATGATGCAATGATCGTAATCTGTTGATTCCAAGTTTTATACAGGATTACAGGTTTTGGATGACTCTCAGAGAAAAGAGAAAGAGTATATTTCAAGAAGAGAGATATAGACCTTGGGTTACAAGCGATTATAATTTGCCAAAATGAGTATGAGTGTTTAACAAAAACGTGAACTAGTCTCAATAGAGGTAAGTCATTGTTGTTAGTATACTTTTGAATCTAGTCGATAGGTAGTTTATATCTTTTGATTCTTTTCTAGTCAAGTTGTTTGTGTCAACATAGTCGTTTGTAAAGTAAATGACATTGTCTAAATAGAACTGTGACCATTTATGATTAACATAAATATTACAATGTCATTGCATTGTAAAATGGTTGTGTTATTATCTTTAAGTCATTTAAAGTTTTATTGTCGACATTCAATGTCAAATGATGATCTTGTCAAGACAAGTTGACATGATTTAATGAAGGATTGTGAAGGGGAGACAAGCTCAACCCATTCACATTATCCGTAAGCCTTTGACTTATTATTATTATATTTATTGATCAAATCATAAACTAACAAATATGATAGATGACATGATCAAACTATATTTAAATATTTAAACAAATACGTATATATATTCATTGATTTGAGGATAATAACCCATGTTTGTTATTAATGCTTAATCACTTATGAGCAGCCATAGGCTTATTAATAGAAGTGCCTTCATTATAATTAGTGGTGGATCGAATCACTCTATGAGATTATTAAATGATCAAATTGTGTCTTTAATAATATGTCGGCCTTATGAAGAAGAGTTTGTGGTGTTTCAAACCACATTTGAAACACTCCCTTCAAAGGACATTTCTCCCTGAGGACATTTGTTTAGCTTTGCAACTTAATAGGTATCAGTTGCAACCGAAAATCATTAGGTAGATTGCTTAGTGTTCAATTTGTTCATAACTGCTAAAATGGATGTGCGATGATCAGGAGACTCATAAAGAGTCATGCTTGAGTCTTTATAGCCATGACTCAGCTAAGCCAGTGGGGAGGATCATTTGGGGTGATATACTTTTGCATTATCATGATCATTTGGAGGGAGATGCTTTTGGTAGAGGAATCACAGTGAACAAAGAGATAACCAGTTAGAGGAAGAAGATAACATAGATTGCTTTGGGTGACCACATAAATATTTTTGTTTGCTAATCTTTCTTAGCTAAGATCGTCGCTACTAGGTAATATTCCTGCATTATATGCATTGAAAGGCAATGAAAAATCAAACGTTTATTATGTCCGCTATATTGTTCTGCCTTGTAAGCAAATGAAAACAATGATTGAATTGAATGTTTTTGTGTTAACCATTGAAGTCTGGTTGTTTACATTCGATTATGCCATTAGGCTTTACCAATCAATCAAATGAGTATTTGCGCTTACCAGTGGAGTTGGTAGCATTGTTTCATTGTTAGTATCCTTAGAAAATTGTTAAATCACTTTCAGGAATGTCGATAACATCTCTGTAACCTGGCTGGACGATGCTTGATAATAGTTAATAGTGCCTAAGCTGAATACATTTATATTGTTTGAAGACTGTTTAGATATATCATATTACCATTGAAGTGATTAAATAATCATTACATTTTATATACCTGTAAAAGGTCATTTTAAGTTATTGAATGCCTTATAGGCCAGTCCTTATAATGAATGAGAATTATCATGTAGCAGGTTGAGTTTATAGTTATAAGTTAACCATGTAATAAACTTTAGATGTTATTAGTGCAAAAGAAACTTTGATAGGTATACTCTTTATCTTTGAGTGATATGGTTTAATCCTTGTGTTAGGATAATATCATTTTAAACCATTTCTTGATTAGTTTATATGTGTGTGTGTGTGTTTGTGTGTGTGTGTCCAAAATGATTTCTTTCAAAAGAAACTTAGATTATTATCTTTGGGAACTATCCTATATCCATCGAGTGATAGTACACTAGGAATATGTTGGTAGAAAGGAATAAGGTCTATAGGAGAACTCTTATTATCTATTTTACTCTTGATAGAGATATCTTTTAAAAACCATTATGATGGAATAGACTAAGTCTAACTAGAAATGACCTTGTATGGAATCATATATAAGTATCTATATCGTGATTGTTAATGACATCACGTAAAGGAAAGCAAAAGGTTCTCATAATCCTTCTTGTAGGAAGAGATTACTATCTCAGAACCATATTATGCTTAATCACGATCTAGTTAAACTATAGGGTACTATGATACTATATTATTATGTTCTTATTGGACCGCGAGATTAATATACTTGTGTTGTGATATAGTTATCACGTCACTTAAGGTAAGCATATTGAGGATTAAAGTTATCAAGCTTGTAGAACTTCACTAAAGTCTTCTAGAGACTCAAGAAGAGTTGGATAAACATTGCTCAATGACGTTATTAGATATTTTTCTTAGAAGAAGTAACTTTTTGACTTTGAACTTAAGTGATCGCAACTTGAAATAATTATTTACATCTTCTGGAATTAAATTGGTCATAGTCAATGTTTAAACTTGATTGGAACCTTTCGGTTGACTCTAACTAAGGTTTTCTTATAAATGAGTAATGGTCTCATTTAGAAAGTTTGAACTGACCTTTAAGTCGAAAGAAGACTAAAGGAAAATCATTTACTCAAACACTATTCTTTCTAGAATTGATTGTTCGTTATTCCATTATCATGGAAAAGGAAAAGCAAACCCTAGATTGACCCAGTAGGCTTAAGTTATTAAATGTACCTTTTCAAGTTACAACTTGTTTTAGCTATTTCTATATGGGTCGACAAAGAAGGTCGAGTACCCTAAATAATAATGTTCATTTTATTTACTTGTCAAAAGGATGATGTGTCATTATCAATAAAGTTTATCCTTGGTTTGATTACCTATTAGATTGTTTACAAATTGAGTTAGGTTTAAATAAGTGTCGATAAGTCAAGAAGCCTAGGTAATGCAAGGATGCAAAGCAATATTCAAGTGTATAAAAGTATATCCATGAGATCTATGGAATAATGACAGTGTTTAAAAACCTGTCTAAGTTGGGAAGACTAGAATATTGAAGTTATTAAGACTACATGGTAATGCATAGTTGACCAAGTCAAAACTGTAGGAATATGGTAGTATCCAAGTCGAGTTCGGGTGGGTGAACATTACGACTACATTCATTGTGAACATCTATTCATATTGAAACTTTGGCCAAAGTAATACATTCATTTTCTGCATGCATTGTCGGTTCACTGTATCTGGATTGCATAATCTATCAGAAATCATACTTAGCTAGAGGGTATCTAGGGTTGTATGGTTGATAGAGTTGTGTAGGATACAACACTATGTACTTGGGAAGGCAAATTACCACCGGTCACCTTTGGTCTATATTCCTCATGAAGGGTAGGGCCACTTCCTATGTGGGAGATGTGTGGGAGACAGCCAGTCTATGGATGTAGGTAAATCACTGGGAAGATACTCTCTCTCTCCAAGCAGAAAACATGCCAGGTCTTGTCATAAAGATGATAGATATTCAAAAGTAGTAATTATACCAAAATTGTTTATGTAATTGATTTACTTTTGCTGATATTGTAATTGAGAAAAGACAATATGATATATTGTATTATGTAAGAGAATCTTGCAATTTGTTGTTACTTGATTATATGTTAAATAAAACAAAAAATTCTCTCATTTTTACCTTGTTGAATTACTCTATGGTAAATTTTGGGTTTTACTATGTTTTTTGAACGGGGATGTTACATATGGTATCAGAGCTACCAGGTTTGGCACTAGGGCTTACGAGTCCTCTATGCTAACCTGTAGTCAACATTATGCGGTTAGCTAATGTTTGAATTTCTTGTGCTAGAATGGCATGGAGAAGAACCAAGAAAACTACTAGAAAGTCTGTTCCCCAACATTTGCATGAATTAGTAGTTAAGAAGGAACCTATCGAGGAAGTGAAACTTAAAGAGCATATTAATTACACCGAGGATGCATGGCTGGAGGATTTAGAGACTTTTCTTGATGCACTTAAGTGGATATGACTAGAAAGAAAATAACATTTTGAACTAGCCAAGAATCCTACTATTTCCACTTGTGTAGTTAAACCTAGTAAATTGTAGCCATTCTTGACATGTCACTTGGGGTAGTTGTGATATCTCTATTTTAGGAAAAAGTGTGTTGGAGGAGTACTTGTGTGTACATCCACCCTCTATGTTTGTTTAATTCGAAGATCCTTTAATCGATAGTGACATGTAATCTTGTTGTATCAACTATATAAATAAGGATGTAGTTACTCCTGAATAAATTATAATAATGATGAGAATGTTTTGTACCAATCTATTGATTGTTATAAGTTAAATATGTTTTGATGTTTTGAGCCACATTAGATTCAGAAAACTATTAGATAACTTATTTTTCTGGCATGAGAAAAATGACAACATGTTTCGTACAAGAACAAACCAAGGTGAGAGTCTAGAAGAGAATAAACCACTAATTAATCTCTTGGACAAATTGGAGCAATCCTAACCATGTTTATAAAAACCAAGGAGAGACTTGGTAACTTGGAAAAGAAAGTAAGAGAACAAGGAAAACCCTAAAGAGGGGCAAAATTTTCTCATGGGATGAGCAGGGAAAATCACCAAGACCATAGTGTGAGTAGTGCGAACCCTAAGAAGCCTAGACCCAAAAGGAAGCAAAGAATAGGCTTGCCTTAGAACTTTCCTAGATATGAAGGAAGACATTCCACCAAAGTTTGATGGAACAAGTGATTAGAGCAACTAAAAATTTTATTCCTCCTAGAATTTTGGGATAAGTCACCTAGAGAAGTACCTTACCATATGACAACTATGGAGTTAATGGAATTGAAAGCCCAACTACAAGAATTGTTGGCAAAAGGTTTGATCAGACCCAGTGTTTCACCATGGGGTGCCCTAGTTATTTTTGTTAAGAAGAAGGATGGAACCCTTCAGTTATGTATAGATTATTGTATGCTTAATAAAGCAACGATAAAGAACAAATATCCTTTTCCACGTATTGATGATCTCTTTGATAAAATGTGTGGAGCTACTATATTTTCAAAGATTGATTTGTGATTAGGATATCATCAATTAAGATTGAAAGATGAGGATATTCATAACACAGCTTTTAGGACCAGATATGGGCACTATGAGTTCATAATGTTGCCATTTGGTTTGAAGAATGCCCCTACTGCATTCATGAATCTCATGAACAGCGTGTTCAGAGATTGTTTAGACAAGTGTGTTCTAGTCTTTCTGGATGATATACTCATTTGCTCTAAGAATGAAGAACATCAACAACATTTGCAGTTGGTTTTGCAATGGTTAAGAGAACATAAGTTATATGGAAAACTGTAAAAGTGTACATTCTTCTAGAAGGAGATTCAATATCTAGGGCATATTATATCTGCAAATGGAATATCTGTTGATCCTACAAAAATTACAGCTATTTTGGATTGGCCTGTACCCACAAATGTGCATGAGGTACGTAGTTTCATGGGCCTGGCTGGCTATTATAGAAAGTTTGTTCTAAATTTCTCTAGTATTTCTAGTCCAATCACTTCCCTAAAAAGGAAAGGAAAGAGATTTGAATGGGTAGACAAATGCTAGGATGCATTTGATCTCTTAAAGGAAAAGTTAACTTCAGCCCCAATCTTGAAAGTTCCTAACCTCGAAGGACAATTTGAGGTAATTACAGATGCCTTGGGAGAAGGATTAGGAGGAGTGCTTATGCAAGATGGAAGAGTTATAGCATATGAGTCAAGGAAATTGAAATCCTATGAGAAAAATTATGCACCACATGATCTAGAATTGGCAGCAATAACTCATGCTTTGCAAATTTGGAGACACTATCTGTTGGGGAAAACTTTTATACTTAACTCAGACCATCAAAGTCTTTGGTATATTTTCTCTCAACCACATCTGAATGCTTGACAAAGGAGATGGTTGGAATTGATATCTAACTACGACTTTGAGATAAACTACATCAAAGGAAAAGAGAATAGAGTAGTTGATGCTTTGAGTCGTAGAAGACATATATCTTCTATTGTTTATATTCGTGGAAATTTCAAGGATTTAGTGTTACAAAAGTTGTCTGGTGATGATTATTATGAGCAGGCTAAGAAGTCTCTGGAAGATAATCCTAGAGATCCAAGGTATGATGGGTTTCTGTTTGAGTTAGATGGACTATTGAGGTTTAGAGGTAGAATGTATGTTCCTGATTCAGTTGGATTAAGGGATCTAGTATGGAAAGAAGTTCATACCACACCATATTTTGGACATCTGGGAGTGACTAAACTTCTAGTGGATGTAAAACCTCTTTATTTTTGGAAAGGAATGAAGAGCGATGCTGCAAGATTTGTAGCAAGTTGTTTAGAATGCCATAGGGAAAAAGTAGAACATCAACATCTAGCGAAATTGTTGTATCCACATGATGTACCAGAATGAAAATGGCAAGTCAT
Organism: Cunninghamia lanceolata; assembly: GCA_027924645.1. NCBI lineage: Eukaryota > Viridiplantae > Streptophyta > Pinopsida > Cupressales > Cupressaceae > Cunninghamia > Cunninghamia lanceolata. The sequence goes on from BSBN01000128.1 coordinate 691,908, forward strand.
AAGTATGGATTTCATTTAGAGTCTTCCAATGTCTAGGAATATACATGATGCCATTTTAGTTATGGTTGATAACTCACAAATGTAGCACATTCCATACGAGGGAATTTAATTGAAGGAGCACTAGTATTGGCTTGCAAACTTTAAAGATTATCTCAGATAGAGATGCACGTGTAACATCAAGGTTTTTGAAAACTTTGTTCTCTACGCGAGGGACTAAACTTAATAAGAGTACAACTTATCATTTTAAGAACAAACGGTTAAATTGAGAGAATTAACAAAATTTTTGGAGGATTTATTACAATTGTATTGCATGGATCAACAATTTAAGTGGGAAGACTACTTACCACTTGTGGAATTTTCTTATAACAATACCTAACTTTTTGATATTAAGATGGCTTGAATTGAAACATTAGATAGAAAAGATATTGAATTCCTATAAGCTGATTAAGCTAGAATATAGGATTAACATTAGTCTAGAAATGTTGTTAGAAATGGATGAAAAGATTTAGCTGATCAGAAAAGATCGGTAGAAACTATTAATAAATAAAAAAGTTATGTTAATGTTAAGCATACACTAAGGCAATTCTTGGTTAGAGAAGGAAAGTTTTTTTGAGGGTCAAACCCCAGAAAAAAAAGTTTCATAAAGTATAAAATTTATTCCAAACCAGCTTCTAGATATAAAGGAATCTTCTAAATTTTCAAGGTTATCAATTCTATTGATTACAAGAATCAATTTATCACCAATTATTGCCAGGAGTCATAATTCTTTTTGTGATTTATATATGAAAAATATATATGTAATACATGAATATTATATTCTTAGAATGTTTTACAAGTACAGAACCTAGGAATGGTTATGATCGAGCTTCTTAAATACTTGACATTTGCAAACACTGCTTGTGTAACATAGAGGTTATGTAGTGCAAGGTCCAGTGGGACCAGTATGTAGAGGATAGTTCTACATGGGGGAAATTACCATGAATGTTGTCAAAAAATTTCTCATTTATTTAATGCTTTTAGCAGTTAAACAAAAACTTGTTTTTAGTGATATTTTGGCACTTTGAATCATCGAGGACGATGAATCTTTAGGGGAAGGATATGTTACATCCCCAATTTTTGTCTTGCTAATACTATTTTCTTTTACTTGGACATAAGTAAACTTAATTTGATGTTTAGATTAATATCAAGGAAAGACAGATTTTATTGAATGTCAATTATGGAATTATGGAAATGAATATGTTATTGTCAATTTAATAATTGCATTATAAGAATTTGGTTTATTATTTGAATAATGATGCACTGATCGTACTCTATTGATTCCAAGTTTTATACAGGATTATAGGTTTTGGATGACTCTAAGAGAAAAGAAAGACTTTTTTGAGGAGAGAGATATAGACCTCGGGTTATGAGTGATTATTTGCCAAAATGAGTATGAGTGTTTAACAAAAACGTGAACCAGTGTCGATAGAGGTAAGTCATGTTTGTCGGTATACTTTTGAATCTAGTCGACAGGTAGTCGATATCTTTCGATTCTTTTCTAGTTAAGTCATTTGTGTGTTAACATAGTCATTTGTAAAGTAAACAACGTCGTCTGAATAAAACTGTGACCATTTATGATTAACCTAAATATTATGATGTCAAATTGTCATAAAATGGTTGTGTTATTATCTTTGAGTCATTTAAGGTTTTATTTTTGGATCTCGTCAAGACAAGTTGACATGATTTAACAAAGGATTGTGAAGGGGAGACAAGCTTGACCCATTCACATTATCTGTAAGCCTTTGACTTACTATTATTATATTTATTGATCAAATCATAAACTATCAAATAAGATAGATGATATGATCAAACTATATTTAAATATATAAACAAATAAGTATATATATTCATTGATTTGAGGATAATACCTCATGGTTGTTATTAATGCTTAGTCACTTATGAGCAGCCGTAGGCTTATTATTAGAAGTGCCTTCATTATAATGAGTGGTGGATTGAATCACTCTATGAGATTATTAAATGATCAAACTATGTCTTTAATGATATGTCAGCCTTATGAAGAAGAGTTTGTGGCTTTTCAAACCACATTCGAAACACTCCCTTCGAAGGATGTTTCTCCCTGATGATATTTGTTAAGCTTTGCAACTTAATAGGTATCGGTTGCAACCAAAAATCATTAGGTACACTACTTAGTATTCAATTTGTTCTTAACTGCTAGAATGGATGTGCGATGATTAGGTGACTCATAAAGAGTCATGCTTGAGTCTTTATAGCCACGACTCAGCTGAGCCGATGGGAAGGATCTTTTGGGGTGATATATTTTGGATTATCATGATCATTTGGAGGGAGATGCTTTTGGTAGAGGGATCGCAGTGAGCAGAGATAACCAGTTAGAGGAAGAAGATAACGTAGATTGTTTTGGGCAACCACAGAAATATTTTTATCTACTAATCTTTCTTAGTTAATACCATCGCTACTAGGTAGTATTCCTGCATTATATGCATTAAAAGGCAATGAAAAATCAAACGTTTATTATGTCCACTATATTGTTCTGCCTTGTAAACAAATTATGAAAACAATGATTGAATCGAATGTTTTTGTGTTAACCATTGAATTCTGGTTGTTTATATTCGATCATGCCATTAGGCTTTACCAATCAATCAAATGAGTATTTGCACTTACCAGTGGAGTCAGTAGCATTGTTTCGTTGTTAGTATCCTTAGAAAACTATTAAATCACTTTCAAGAATGTCGATAGCATCTCTGTAGCCTGGCTGGCTGATGCTTGATAATAGTCAATAGTGCCTGAGCTGAGTACATTTATATTGTTTGAAGACTATTTAGATATGTCATATTACCATTGAAGTGATTAAACGATCATTACATTTTATATACCTGTAGAAGGTCATTTTCAGTTATCGAATGCCTTGTAGGCCAATCACTATAATGAATGAGAATTATCATGTAGCAGGTCAAGTTTATAGTTATAAGTTAACCATGCAATAAACTTTAGATGTTATTAGTGCAAAAGAAACTTTGATAGGTATACTTGTTAGCTTTGAGTGATATGGTTTAATCCTTGTGTTAGGATAATATCATTTTAAACCATTTCTTGATTAGTTTACATATATATGTCCAAAATGATTTCTTTCAAAAGAAACTTAGATTCTTGGTAATCTTTGGAAACTATCTTATATCCATCGAGTGATAGTACACTAGGAATATGTTGGTAGAAAGGAACAAGGTCTGTAGGAGAACTCTTATTATATATTTTTACTCTTGATAGAGATATCCTTTGAAAACCATTATGATGGAATAGACTAAGTCTAATTAGAAATGACCTTGTATGGAATCATATATAAGTATATATATCGTGATTGTTAATGACATCACGTTAAGGAAAGTAAAATGTTCTCATAATCCTTCTTGTAGGAAGAGATTACTATATCAGAACCATATTATGCTTAATCACAATTTAGTTAAACTATAGGGTACTATGATATTATATTATTATGTTCTTATTGGACTACAAGATTAATATACTCATGTTGTCATATAGTTATCACGTCACTTAATGTAAGCATATTGAGGATTAAAGTTATCAAGCTTGTAGAACTTCACTAAAGTCTTCTAGAGACTCAAGAAGAGTTGGATAAACATTGCTCAATGGTGTTATTATATATTTTTCTTAGAAGAAGTAACTTTTTGACTTTGAACTTAAGTGATCGCAACTTGAAATAAGTATTTACATCTTTAGTCGATGTTTAAACTTGATTGGAACCTTTTGGTTGAATCTAACTAAGGTTTTCTTATAAATGAGGAATCATCTTGTTTAGAAAGTTTGAACCGACCTTTAAGTCAAAAGAAGACTCAAGGAAAACCATTTACTCAAACACTATTCTTTCTAGAATTGATTGTTTGATATTCCATTATCATGGAAAAGGAAAAGCAAACCTGAGATTGACCCAGTAGGGTTAAGTTATTAAATGTACCTTTTCAGGTTACAACTTGTTTGAGCTGTTTCTATATGGGTCAACAAAGACGGTTGAGTACCCTAAATAATAATGTTCATTTTATTTACTTATCAAAAGGATGATGTGTCATTATCAATAAAGTTTATCCTTGGTTTGATTACCTATTAGATTGTCTACAAATTGACTTAGGTTTAAATAAGTGTTGATAAGTCAAGAAGCCTAGGTAATGCAAGGATGCAAAGGGATATTCTTGTATAATAGTATATCCATGAGATCTATGGAATAATGACAGTGTTTAAAAACCTGTCTAGGTCGGGAAGACTAGAATATTGAAGTTATTAAGACTACATGGTAAAACATAGTTGACCAAGTCAAAACTGTAGGAATATGATAGTATCCAAGTCGAGTTGGAGTGGGTGAACATTACGACTACGTTCATTGTGAATGTCTATTCATATTGAAACTTTGGCCAAAGTAATGCATTTGCTTTCTGCATGCATTGTCAGTTCACTATATCTGGATTGTACAACCTATCAGAAATCATACTTAGATAGAGGGTATCTAGGGTTGTATAGTTGATAGAGTTGTGTAGGATACAACACTATGTACTCGAGAAGGCAAATTACCACTGGTCACCTATGGTCTATATTCCTCGTGAAGTGTAGGGCCACTTCCTATGTGGAAGATGTGTGGGAGACCGCTGGTCTGTGGATGGAGGTAAATCACTGGGAAGATACTCTCTCTCTCTCTCCAAGCAGAAAACATGCCAGAGCTTGTGATAAAGATGTGAGATATTCAAAAGTAGTAATTATACCAAAATTGTTTATGTAATTGATTTACTTTTGCCGATATTGTAATTGAGAAAAGACAATATGATATATTGTATTATGTAAGAGAATCTTGCAATTTGTTGTTACTTGATTATATGTTAAATAAAAGAAAATTTTTCTCTCTCATTTTTACCTTGTTTTATTACTCTATGGTAAATTTTGGGTTTTACTATCTTTTTAGAACTGGGATGTTACAATGATATGTTGATTATGCCATCCACCAAGGTCCAAACCCTTGGTGGTGTGATTAGTGCAATTGAGCTAGGTTTGACCCCTAGGTAACTTTGATGGATAGTTAGCCAAAGGATGCCTTCTAATTTAGATATATGCTTACTCATCATGTTGTAATATGCTTGTTCATAAAAATAGAGATGTTGATATTTATGTAATCAAGTTGTTTGAGAAAATAATAAAAAGGGAGAAAAGTTGTGTGGGTCACACTTGTTGAACTTCTTGTAACCCATTATGAGGATGGGCAATATAAATAGATGTCTACTATGGAAAATGTTGCATGAACAGAAAATAAAAGAAATAAAAGTTAAGCTATTGATTTTAAAGTGGTTTTGTGCAGATAGCCAGACAATGAATTTGATAGGATATGGATGAATGGAGCATTAAAAGATCTTGTTTATAGGAATACCACAAATTCCATTGAGATGGTAGAAGGAATTGAAATGCCATCAGTTGTGTTATGGTGTAGGAGCACCCTAGCAAGTACATGCCTCCATGAGGCAATCTTAGGTTTTGATTTAGTATTGATGATCTCATGATGTAATAAGGTCTAAATGGCCACTTTAAGTTGGTTTTAAGTCCTAGGAGGTCAGTTTGAGTCCATTTTGCTAATTTTGTAAAAGTCTAAAAAGTGCAAAAGTCATATTGTCAAATTGCAAAAATATAAGAAATGAAATGTGAAGGCTCAAGGGTATATAGAAGTTGTTGAGTTGGTTTGTAAACATAGGGACAAGTTTGAAAAGACATAAATAGCCCGAATCCATCATTGTAAGGGTGGGTTTTGAAGATCTTTGTGATGAAAGAAATTTGGAGATAAAATAATACAAGAAAACTTAGTTTTTCTAAAATTTTTACTATCTTTTCACTATTCCTGAGGCTGGTACAACCTAGTATGGCCTCCAAATGGCATGAAATTGGATTTTTTGGAAAGGGCTCTAAATAAACTTTCATTTGCAACTATTGAATCATTTTTTTTATTGAGTTTAGCAAAAGTTACATCCATTTTACTAAAAGAAGGTCTGAATACCTTGTTTTAAGGGTTTGATAGTATAAAATGGAGTTGTAATGTTGGGTTTTGGTCAAAACTAAATGTGGGTGGCCATGTTATAGTTTATTAAGCATATGCAGACCTTATGCAAGGTGACTAAGTGGTCCTTGAAGTGATTTGAGGTTTCGGTGTAGGATTTTCAATACCCCCCCCCCCCACACACACACATACAAGCATAGAATGAGGGTTTTGAGGTTAAGGTACTTGGTGGAGTCTTCTATTGCAAAAAGATGGTGATTTAGGCCTTTTGAAGTCTTTCTAGTGGATTGGGATTGGTTTTGTGAGTTGGGAGGAAGATTTGAGAGGTGTTGCTTTGTAAAAGTAGCCTAATTAGGCCTATTGACAAATTGAGACAGTCACTTTTTGAGCCATTTGTTCCAAAGCAACCAATACTGAATCTGAGATATGCTTTAAATCAGCTTAATGGGTATCCAAAAAGCCCATCACAGTCTTGATTAGAGGTCTGAAAAAAAGTTATGATCTGACAGTCCTATTTTGAGGGCTACAAGGACTATGGTAGGTGGTGAGCAAAATAGTTTGAGTGAAGAGTGTAGACTTGGGTGAGAGCTTTTTATGGTTGTGTTTGAGGTCCTAAGAGGTATGAAGACCTTTGGAAACCTTGTTTTAGTTCAGAAGTGTTGAAGACCCTAACTGTGCCTTTTAGAGGGAGAGACTGCTAAAGTGGAAGCATATGAAACTTGAAGAATTTGTGGGTATGAGCCCATTGTTGTGAAATATGTATCCTTTTCAGTGAATGTGAATCCCTAGCACTACATCATGTTATAATGATGTCAGTAGATTCAAATAACAAAATAAAAATGTTAATATTTGTAGATCAGGACTTGATCTATGTGCAAGGTTGGTTTTGTACCCATGGAGATCAATTTTTTAGTTATGGAAGTGGCCTAGAATAAAAACCAATTATTTTCTCAAGCACCTAATAGGTCCTAATTTTTTGGAATATTGGAAAATCATTTGATAGTATCTATCATAGCAAGATCAACTTCAAACCTAGTGCTCAGTACATGTTAATAGTCATTTTGGAAAGCGATAAAATGAGACTTGAACTTTGAACCATGTATTACCAAGAAGACATATCTACTAATCCTCATATGATGTAATGCCCTGTCATGTAACCCTAGAGAGTTAGGCTAACAAAAGAAAAATTCTAGAAATTAATTTTTTTTTTAAGCAAGAAAATGCAATAATAGTTACCAAGGATATCATAATACACAACATAAAGAATGTGCACTTCTAACTTCTCTAGGGAAACATAACTGCATTATAGAATATAAAGTAAAACCACACAAGTGATAAACATCTTACTGCTACTTCAGTATGATCAACTTTTACATAAGCAAGATAGTTTATTTACAAAATTACAATGCAAGAATACAAGACCGATCGTGTCCATTTACAAAAGAATACATATGAAGGTATGTAACATCACAGGAGGTAGAAAGCAATCTACAACTGGAACATCTCTACACAGGACTCGAATAGCATCTCTGAAAAGCCAATGGATAGCTCTGCCTCCCATCCATGTGGAACCCTGAGGTCCACCCCTCGGAGCTAGGAGATAATGACGAGGATTCCACTAAGCCAAGAAATAACATCCAAAAATAAAAGAACGACAATTGACTTATCACAACTGACCATATCAACATAACTGCAAAAGCCAAGACATCACTTCAGAGGTACTACTAAGAAGTAACAACTGAACTATGTAAGGAGAGTGTCATCGCATGGTCCTAGCATGGGTTACCCAGGCTCTCAATCACCAGAAGCCGGCCCCCATCTATGGTTACCCTAGTAGCCTCTCTCTAGGCACCAGCCCCATAGGGTGACACATGCGGAGCTGACAGATCCTCTCATGGAGACAAGGAGATCGGCCTTGCCAACCAGGCCTTCTCATCCCATCCTTAGCCTGTGAGAGCACTCAAGGCATGGGTGAGGTCTCTAACTTATCTTGTTAAATGTTTTATTACCCCAACCCTTTGATTAAATTCTTAAGTTTTCCACATGATTACAACTTACATGGGGTTACCCAGGTGACCTCTCACTAGGCACTAGCCCCACCATGAAAGCCACTCCCTTAGCGTTCACTAGTCAATCATACAAACCTCCACATGTAGGTAAAAAGTCACAAATCAGAACCGAGCCATAACATATGCCATTCACTAGGCCACAACAATAAATTCTTATAATCTCTTCGAAATTGAAGCAACACTATCAAGAACCAAGTACTGTATCCAAGAGGCCATTCCCAATCATAATAAGCCATGAAAATCCAGTGAACCATGACATGCCAGAATTATGAACCAACACTAAGAACTATACCTCTAGAGTAAAGTAAATGATAAAATGACCATTATCTGACAAGAACGATGCTTTCACGTCTTAACAGCAAGTACACATGACACTCCTCAAAATTCCCACATCATAACTAACCAAAACATAGACCAAACTCCACCCCAAGGTAACATAATGCTTCAAATAAAACATAAGATATGACCAAGTAGGAGATCGAGCAAAGAGGTTCAATGGACTCCTAAATCAATCATGAAATCAACTTACACAAGGTTATCACAAATAGCAAAACTTCAAATCTCAAGGAATTAATAAGGCAAGGAAGGTGAACCATACCCGAACATCCATACATAAACAAAAGTCAAGGAAAGCTCATAAAGTAATTCCATTAATGAACAATCCCAAGTTAAAGACACTTAATTTCCCATAACATGATCACAACACAAGTCCTTGTTTTTCCAAATAAAAGTATGAAGAAAACAGATATAATACAATGATATCCACCAATTACGAAGCACAAAAATACAATATTACCAGCCTGACAAACAAATTAATATTTAACAAGGTAATAATACCCGATTCGTTACCTCATGGAACAAGAAACATTAATACAAATTACTCAACCATTTCTATCTCCATATAAACTTACTATGTTAATATGCCAAGGAAAAACTACCCAATAAACATCATTACTCCTACAATGCATTTTCCATCACAATCAAACAATAATAATGACAACACAAGGTATCCTTCCTTATATAATGAAATAATCTATTGACTCAATCTCTAAGTAAATCTCTTCCCACATTACCCAAATACAAGGTCCAAACAACACAAGAGAAATCAAAATCCCATCTTAGTCACTAACACATTGCATAGGATCATAAATACCACTAGGCCTCTGGAGTGAAATAAAAACAAATTAAAATATTAAAAAAAAACTACTAGGGAAAGGGTTATCCACACTGTGATAATTTCAAACTTAATTACACATCCGAAGGATTAATTTAGATTTATACCATAAACATACATGATCAAGTGACTATTAAACACAACAACAATAAAATGACAAAAAAGGTAATAAGACATATCACCTAAAACTAACTATGTCACTAGATTTAGGAGACTTAACACACCATTTCCACAATTACTATTCTTAGAGTTATGTTATAACATTAAACCAATTTGGACAAGTACTATAAAAGACTTAATAAGATCATGTCAATCTATTAACCTTATTATAACTATTTTGATAAATATCATAACAAAATATAAAAAGTTAGCTACATTTAATCTGCTATCCTAATTACCAATAATGAGTTTTAACAATAAATCAATGATGAGCTATTATTAAAAAAAAGTTTACATTTGACAAGTCATGAGAATGATACTAAAAGATAAGATTGCTAATAATTATCTATTCTAAACTACTCCAAGGAAGGTGTTGCTTTCTTCTTCTATGGCTAAGGAGATACCCCTAAATTATAGTCAATACCCTACTGAAAGAAAGTTACTAAATTTACACCGAACTTTCATATAGCAATTTCTATTATTCTAGAACCTAGCTCTCTCATCAATCGACAATGATCAAGGTGAATATGGAGATTTCTATTAGCAAAGACAAACTATAAGGTTCTAAAATCATTATACAAGGAATTCCTCTGAGATGAGATCTGATTTAATTCACATTGATAAGAAGATATCAACGAGGCTCGCACCAAGGATAGTGAGAGAACGAATTGCAGATTGGCAGAATTAAAGTATGGCAACAATTGGGATCTAGAACTCAAGTCTCATAAACTTGCCAAGATGGTACATGAACACAAGCACTTGCAGGGTATGAACTACCTTAAAGAGGTTCGGATTCACTCTGTCGAGTTATCAACGACAGGATTTGCTTAAAGCAATATGGGTGGAGTGACACTAAGATAGGGGTCGACTCAGATTTAGGGTGATGTTTATCCTCCAATGTAAAAAATTTTCTTGGAATAATGAAAGAATCCTATAGGTGTCAGAAATTACTGATACAATTAATCACTCACTGAGAGTGCTAAGGGTGCCACTCGACGATTTGCTTCCATAATGCAGTACGACGATGATTAAGGAGATAACAATATTAAAGGAAATGCCATAGGTTATCAGTAGGGTCATGGCAAGATTAAAAGAAAATCAAAGAGAATGAATTTGATTAAACATTATAAACACAACTCAACTATACACCACGGTTCAAGACAACCATTAATAACAAGGCAATGACCAAGTGACACAACATGACTCAAGACCACAACGGAAGACAAGGACCGACCTAGTGGATTAGACCTCGTGTTATCTCCCATCACTAATATTCATTGGTGAAAGAAGTCGCTCGAACCTGCTATATCAGGTGGAGTCAAGGTTAGGTACCTGCAGCCTGCATCCAAACACTAGTTAAATACGATCAAGTACATATATGTCAACACAAGGAGAGTCAGAGAATCACAGTGCAGTAGGGTACTCAAAATGAGTAATGCTACTCTGTCCCTGCTCTTGAATAAGATTATAACCATAGCATTTGAAAATAGATATCTACGAATCTAATAAAACATGTAAATAATAATTCATTACTAAACATGTCGAACCCATCATAACTGAAGTAACCATAATGTCATCATCACTTATAACACAGGTCTGAATATATCCATTGAACATAGTCCAAAAGAGAAAAATAAACCATAACATACTAATCCAAATGTCTCAAAACTGTAACTATGCAATAAAAGGCTATCAACTACTTTAGAACTGTCAGGGAGAAAAATGAAACTAGCATCTATATCAAACCAAAATGCGAGAGGCATTACATATGACCTCATCCACATGCAAAAGTGGTAAATAGCCCTCCAGTTGGGAAAAAATATGTTTTACTATTAAACAAATGCACATTAAAATGGTCAAGAAACAATGGAGATGACAAGGTATGAAACTATTACAAACTTTTTTTTTTTTAAAAGATGAAGAACTACATGTAACTACAATGCAAGCATAAGAACAAATGAGATCAATAAATATTGTGTGTGGTAGAAATGAAAACTAAAATTTTTAAAGAAAATATTTTACATTTGCAATTAGTCACAACTTGTGAATCATATAAAATGTTAGCATCAAAGAGGAGGATGAAAAAACATTAATTCTATACTTCTATCAAAAGTGGTCATATTATTCTTTAATTGGATCATAAATATATTTTTTTAAATGTTAATGTTTTTCTTTTAAAAAGTTTTGATAAGCTATTAAAGTGAAAAAAAAAAATAAGCCATGGTAGAGGCAAGACTTTATAGCTTCTATTTTGATTGCTTGTGAGTGTTCCTCTGCCTCATCTACCAACTAAATATAATGACATATTTGAGTCAATATTAATAGCACTTTTTAAAGAAAGACAAGAGGATGGAAATTCATGAAACTCCATGTTTGGGTGGTGATGTGTTTGGACTCCACTTGTTTCCTTTAATTCTAACACCACCTCATTCATTGTAGGCCTAATCTTAGAAATTGAAGGACTAGGACCTTTAAATAATTCACATATAATTGAATTCACTATTAGTAAATAAAAGAAAAGCATATTTACTCTGGATCTAGATATCCAATAGTGCCCTTTACAACGGTAGATACGTGTGAAGCTCCATCCAAAGGTCACATCTTTGACAACCCAAAATCTACTATTTTTGCTTCTATCTGATCATTCAGTAGGATATTGGAGCTATTTATGTCTCTGTGAATAACGCAGGGCTTGCAACCTACATGTAAATATTCCAATCCTTGTAAAAGATAGGCAACGGTTAGAACCCATGATCTTTTTCAAGATTGCACTGGGCTTTTTAGATGCCACAAGTATTTGACAAACCTTGGCCAACATCTAATGCAATTTTTAGTCTTGTTTCCCATTCTAGAGTATTTTTCGAAGAAGTTTGGCCTGAAACCAAGCAATGCAGACCTTTGGTCAAATGAGCAGAAAACATCCCTTGGTATCATATACAATTGAGCAACGTTGTGAACCATACCATCAAGACAATGTCTCAGGTCTCCGTTAGACATGTACTCATATATAAGAACCAAATTTTGCTCCTTTGTGCAGTAGCCCATGAATTTTACAAGATTCTTATGGTGTAATTTGGAGAGAACATTTATGTGCAGCGATCAATGAATTTTACAAAGACTCGTAAGGTGCATTTTGGAGAATGGATCTCCCTACAGCAATTGTTCTTAGTTTCGATTATGAAGATCAAAGACATCAAAGATTTTAAAATTTTTGTTGGAGAGATTAAACTTGTCAAGTTATACCTCTGTGGAAAACTCTACGACACCCTGATGTGATTTACTAGACAAAATTTTGACGGCTACATCCTTGCCTTGAATACAACTGAGAAAAACAGGTCCATATCCTCCTTTGCCAATCTGCGTTTGAAAGTTGTGAGTCATAAGTCTTACCTCTTCGTAACTGAATGATTGACATACGTCCAATTTGACAAGATCTAAATGCCATGTTTCAGTTTCCCCTGCATTTTGCCCCTTTCAGTGTATGTAAGATTCTGTTTCCTTTTATTAAAAATGAAAACCCAATAGTACAGAACAAATGTAAAGGCAAGATGACTTACCTTTAGGGAATTTTCTGCTTGATTTAAGTTTGATAAACATTAATATTGTAGTAATAGTTATAAGTATTCCAACCCATGCTACTATTAACCAAACAAATAGTGATTTGCTCGTCTATCTTTTTGGGGCATCCTTTTTTGGGGTACCCTTGCAAATGCCTATTTTGCAAAGCATTTCATTGCCATCAACACTGAAAAATTAACACAAATATTAAACATATGAATCTTATGTTACCCACAACATAATTATTGATTGATTTCTGTTGCAAGAAAAGAAACTCGCCTCAAAATGAGTTCTCCCCATTGTTGTTTCTTAGATAGACCATTTGGCACCAGTCCATTTGAGTCATTGTTTGTCAAATTCCTGTATCTCAGAAAGAAAAATTCTCAAAATACTGTACATAGTCCGAGTAATATAGCATACTTCAAGGTAAATTAGCTATCCATTTTATAAGATAGAATGGCATTATTAATATGCTGGAAACTTTTATAAACTAGAAATACCCAGATGCATATGTTTTAACTCACGGTTTGGTAAGATTGGAGAGAGTAGCCAGAAGCTTTGGTATTGAACCACTCAAATTATTTCTTGCCAAATCCCTGCAAGCAGGAATAAGAGCACAGTTTTGGATATTGACTTTCAACTAGCTAAAAATTATAAAAGAAAGTATTTAGGATTTTGTTGGCCTCATATTTTCACCGGCATGTTTTGTCTCTTATCAAACTACAATTTACTCCTAGTGAATGAACCCACTGTTTTCATCAACACGTTATCATCAGCCCACGGATACTTCTGCCAAACTCTTAACACCGCCAATCAAGCAAGACCTTTACTATGCATTATCATGAAACATGGGTTGATCGGATGATATCGTTAGTTTCTTAAATGACAATGAAACCTGAAAAGGTTTTTAAAGATGACACCTCAACATCATTTAGCGAAGCATAACTCAGACATTATTACACCACCAACCTTCCACTCTCCACATGCCGTTAAATCCGCCTATATTTGCTATGAGTACCCATAAATACTATTATATTTCAAACTATTGCATTTGCATGTCTGATAGTGCGCTTGCATGTAGGATATGCAGGGAGGCATTCTCAATGTAAAACACCACAATGGTTTCATCAAATGAAATACAACGATTGCAAGATATACACAAAATGGATTCGCAGGAAAGGTTATAGAAACTTCCAAACGAATACGACTGCAATTTTTAAACCAGATTCCATAACCTTTGCCAGCGTACTCTCCCTACTAGCTCGTGGTATATATCAGGTTTGGGTATCCATTGAAGCATAGTTGAGAATGGAATTACTTTCAGATACTTGCCACCACTCTGTTATTTTTCTTAAAAATGGTAGACATTGATGCAAAATGTGGGAGCATTAGAAAATGCACACGCACTGTTTGGTAGAATGTCACTTAGAAACATGGTCCGATGGAGTGTCATGAATGAAAGAAATTTACAAAATAGATTCGTTGAATGCAGTTTGTAGCTGTCAAACCACCAACATTCTCCCAAGTCGTGCCAAAATGGAAGCCTTCAAACAGGAGTAGATGTCCATCAAAATTGATCAAAGAGGGAAGGTTTTGTTAGATGTTGCAGGTGCAAGTTTTCTGGAAGATATATACGCAGATGCTAAAGAAGTACACCAGAACTGTTTGATAGAAGAATGCCTTACTAAAATGTCATCACATAAAATACAATGACCACGGGTTATGCATAAGACGACTTTGTTGAAAAGCCTTCAGAAACTCTCAAAGCAAATACAGCCGGCTATTATAGTTGAAAACACTTAGGGTATTCATTGTAAAGGGTTTTCAGTCCTTCTAGCAAAGCTGGTTAAATAGTTTATATTATTAAACCTATGAAAACACCATCATGAAGTATAAGCCTCAAAATTACGAGTATGCTCCTATGATCGACATTACACTTCGGGAGGTATTTGATACTAAAATGGGCCATATTGATCTACAGGAAATCAAGAAGTCATTGACAGAAGGAGAACGATCAAATTGTCCTGAAGGATTGCAGACAGTGGCCTAGTCAATGCAGCTTGTTTTCCCACCGCTGTCCAATGTCCGGAGCTAATAATTGAATGTGTAAAAAGGTACAATCCCGAGGCCAGAGAGATCAGATCCATTGATGGGCATTTGATGGCCAAACTCGATGGGATATCTATCGCCATCATTCTTCGATTGCCATATAAAGAAAAGTTCATCTGTGTTGATAAGTAGAAGGCCTACAAGTATTTTAGTGATAACAGGAGCAAATGCTTGAATAATTTGGCTAAAGAATGGATGATAAAACTGAGAGGCGGACAGTCCCAACTTCCTAAGACACTACACCATTCTCTTTTTATCAAAGAAATCTTCTATCTGATTGCCCTTCTTCACAGGTTGACAGGCAGCCCCGACTCAACCGAGTTTGAAATGTGGATGTATCTCTTCATCATTGTCATATCGGTAGGAAAACAATTTATTGATTGGGGCCGCTTTATCAGTGATTGCATACATGACCAGCTAATTCCCTTCAAAACTAGTCAATGATTCCACATATCATCCTACTTGGTATATGCAATTGCCAATTTGAGATCATGGCCTGGTTTGGCTACCACAAGTGTCCTTAATCAGGAAACACAAGTTTACGATTACTACAAGCAGTTGCAGTTAGAACAAAGCTTTGTATGTTTCAGACGAGTGAATGATGCTTTCACAATGCTTGCAATAAGGTTATTTCAAGGAATAATAGCTCTCAGAATTTCAAAAGAAGCATCATTGTTGATAAAGAAGTATGGTGGCTACTTCATCCAGTTTCCAAGGTTCACCTATCTTCGAGTTGGAGGATTTGATGGTTACCCTTCTAAATTGCCAAGATATGTGGATGACAAGCTTGTTTTGGTTGAGCTTTGCAGACAGTTGGTAGTAGTTCAAAAGAAGTGTCGAGATAGAAAGAACAAGGGGGTGGCATTCCCTATTTGTCTCAGTCACTACAAGTGTGAATCTAGCTCAAGGGCTGAAAATATGGAGAAGGCCCTAGCCATGATCAACTTGTATACATACCAGATGAGATTCCCCTTTGACAGCAAGGGATATGTGAAGAATAATTTGAAGCTTGGTCCTGGATACCTTCATTTCCCCAATCTTGAAGACTTTTGGGAAGATTGTGAAGACGAGTTTGAAGTCAGAAAAAGAGACTGGACGAGGTTTACTTTGAAGTAGATTTAAGATTTCAAGATGGAATGGATCGTTGAAGGCATTGAAGATGATGAATCAGATCTAATTGATCCCTTCTATTTTAAAGAAATCCAGGCTCAACCTCTTTCTGCTCTTAATTGGGCAGATCCAGAGGTTAGAGATGTCATAGAAAGAACTAGTTTCGTGATCAAGAAGTCAGAAGACTAGATCAAGAAGAAGATATCCCAGATGACAGCAACAAGACCAGTAAGTAGGAAAGAGACACCAAGAGAAAGAAGTGACCAAGATAGTTCCACGTCATCAGTTCCTTCCCACACACTAGTTATTGACATTCTTTCTCACCAGAGAATCCAGGGAAGTGGTGGAGATGAAGACCCTCTGAGGAGAAGCAATCTTCAAAACACATGTGGAGATGATCCTAGGCAGAAGAAGAAGAAACCAAGGTCGAAGGAAAAAGAGATAGGTTCTACTTCAAGAGAAGAAAAAGAACAAGAAGAAGTCCTATTTGATCTAGAGTTTGATGAAGCCATACCAACCACATCTTCTTCCATACTCATTGAATCCCCTCTCCTTGATGTACCACATTCTACTTCAGTTATCGAGCCCCCTTGCTCGAAGGATCCAGTGTATCAAATAGAAAAAGATGAAGAGAAAGTAGCCTCACCAATACCTGAAAAACAAGATCTCCAATTAGGCAATGCACTTGAGCTATCAGAAGATCTTTCACTACCATGGTTAGAACAAAGCCTATTGAAGAAAAGGAAGGTAGAAGAACTAGTGATTCCTGAATTCAGTACAGTTTCTGATCTCTTTAGGAGATCTGAGAAGCCAAAAAAGATTAAGGTGACTTCGAGAATAAAAACTGATCTCAATTTAGGAAACATGTGCCTTAAGATAGCTCAGCCCACTTCTGAAAGAAATGTGAATGAAGCCACTCTGGCAGACTTTGTTGTGTCAAGGATTGATATGGGCCCATCCACTCATGAGGCCGACATACAAAACTTCAATGTTGTAGCCGCAAGGCTGGTAGAAAGGACCGAAAGGGAGAAGCAGTCAAAAGATCAGTTAAAACAACAAGTATAGAATCTGTCTTCTTACTTGAAGACCATAGTTGACACTTCTACCATGCCACTTAGCATTGATCATCAGTCAACCATCTGGGGCCAAGAAGGAGAAATTGAAAAAAGTACTATTGATAGTTTGCAGAAATATCAAGTTTATGGAAAAACCACTGAGAATTGGGTGAACAAAATCAAATCTATTGCATTTGATTTCATTATTAAGGCAAAGGCATTGCATGATGAAGCCTTAATAAAAAAGGAGGTCATTGAAAAAGAGTTGAAAAATGTCAGGAAAGAGGAAGCTATTTGGAAGGATATCCTGAAAGATTTTGCAAAAATGATGGAGATTGATGTTAATATCCTCATGGCAGAAAAGATCCTACCTGGTATAGAAGAAAATTACTTGGAAATTTGGATAGAGAGCATAAGTTGGAAATTAGTAATTATTGGCCAAGTTTCGATAGAACAGGAAAAGCTAATGCTTGCTTGTGAAAGAGTATCTGCAAAGCTTCAAGATCAGCTTGGTGCCATCCTCCTGAATGCATCATTGATGGGAGAATCACAGATAATTCAAGATGATTTTTAGAATATGATTGATCGACAACTTTTCAATAGAGAAGTTTTCAATGAGAACACAATGGACAAGTTGGTCGATCTCTATACTTCATTAAAGATTTCCATCTCCCAAATACCAAACATGGTGGCAGAATTGAGTGATGTCCACAAGTGCCTAAAAACTTGGAAGATGAGGATAGCAAACACTCTGATTCCTAAGGGCAAATCTGTCACCCCAGCCATTCGACTTTTCAGAATGTTTAGAGAAAGAGAATCCGGTCTACAAAATTAGTTTCTAGAGTTTGCCACTCCGTCAATGGCACCATCGACAAGCAGAGAATAAATGCAAGTTTGCATATTGTATAGTTTTCATTTTTGTTGTGTTTGCATATAGCTCAAGTCATGATTTTTGGCTTATTTTGTAAATAATGATCATGATTGAGTCTTCTCCTTCGAGTCTAATCTTTTCTCTTTTGATTGTAAAGTTAGGTTCATCCTAACTATTTTGCACATAATAATTCTTTTAAGTGTCTAAGTGAGGTAGTTATTCTAAGCAACTAGCTTTGTAAAAGAAAGTTAGTTATTCAAAATCAATGCACTTAAAAAAAGGAGTTGATTACTCCAAGTAGTTATAAAAAGTGGTTGAGGTAGTTACCCTAGGTGGTTACTAACCTCACCTATATACACTTCATTGTATTTCAATCAAAGGGGGTTCCACTTTTTCACATGACAGTGTATGAAAGACTCGGATAGTGTTATTCAAGTTTGAAAGCAATAAAGAAACATTTTGAATGTGTGTTCAACTTGATTTCATGTGTTGTTATTGCTATTCGTATGTTTCATCAATAATGATCATGTGCTTTCCTTGCAAAGTTGCATTGTGAGAAAGATATTTCGCATCAAGTTTTGTTATCTCTACTTGGATGCATGGAACTTAAATTCATTATTTTAACTCTTATTTAATCACTACTATTTGTTATTTCTTTGTTTGTGTTCTTATAATTTTAGAAAATCCAAAATACCCCCATCATACGAGGGAGCTGCCCCTCTTAAACGTAGAGAGCAATCGACATAGACCTGCGATTGTTCAACTGTTGTGAGCAGGTTGTTGCTAATCCAAGGGCGAACGGAGTTACTCAAGAAGATTATTTTAAAGCAACAAATCTATTTACCAATAGATTTTTTGCGACTCTGCTGGGGACCGGATTCAAGCATACCTCTTTTGTTTGGAAAAAGTCGCCTTAATGTGTTCAAAGCAAATCTTTTTTATTACTAAATATGGTGCTGCAACGTAGAGCTGGACCTGTTTTACAACCTAATGTCAATCGGTTGGATCTTGAGCAAGAAGATATAATTACTGACTTGTGAGGATTGGCTTGGAGATATAGAAAGTCAAACCGTCAATATCAAGAAGTAGATGCTGTACTTGACGAAGAAGAAGACATAGGAACAGAAATTCATGTTCATGCCCAGTTAATAGCTCAAGGTGTCGCAGAAGAAGATTTGGAAAGAGCTAACAAGCATTTTCCTTTTCAAGTAGCTCCAAGAAGAGATAGAGAAGTTGGTCCTCCTATCCAACCTGTTCAAGAATATCGCCCTGTGAATCCTCCTCAAAATCAACCTAGCCGCCAAGAGGTACACTAGAGGAGACTGTGAAAAGGGCATCCTGGATCCAAATTTTGAAAAGCTAGCAAGTCTTGATTTTTCTCAATCTTTTCTTCCCTCAAGAAGGAACATTAAATCTTTTAGTAGGCCTTCATCACCTGCAAGAAGTCCCACCAGAACATTTGCTTCCTCTTCCACTTACCAAGCATTGACCTTGCATGGGACTGCAATTCCTATTGTCATAAATATTCAACCAATCCCACCGTTGCAAATGGCTCAACCTATGCCTTGGGGAGCAGCTATTGGCCCCCTTGCCTTAGGTAATCAGTTGCATGAATTACCTTATGGATCCAGAAAAGTTTTGCCCAAGTTCACTAGAGATGGAAAAGATTCTATAGACGAGCATATTAATGCCTTCTTTTCCGCATGCGGTGTTCTAGGTGTCATGCATGAAGATGTTTCTGTCCGATTGTTTGTTGAATCTCTAACTGAAGGAGCAGCAGAATGGTTTCACCATTTACTTGCCGAAACTATAAACTCATGGGCGATTATGCGCCAAAGATTTGAAGACCATTTTAAAAGTGCTGAAGATGAACATGCATTATTAGCACAACTTACTCAAATGAAGAAAGAGATTCATGAGCCAATGTTGGAGTTTGTGGCACGATTTAACAAGTTGGTGAATAGAATCAAAACTGCTAAAAGGCCAACTGCAGAGAATCAAAAATGTTTCTTTCTAAATGCACAACCTCCAGATATAAGTTTCCATTTGAGAAGAGCTCGAGTTGCTAATTTACAAGCGGCACAAACTATGGCCATTGAGATCAAGGATGATTTGTTGATTGCCGGGAAATGGAACAAAGACTTGCATAAGGGGAAGGCACAGTCTTCTAATCCATCTACTACAGACCTGATGATACAGAAGCTAGCTAATGATTTGCTCCTTCTTAAGAAATAGCTTCCGCATAATCCACCTCCACTATATCAAGATATACCAAGGAGAAATTATGTACCTTACCAATAGAACAAGCCTCCTAGGCTTCCTCCACTAGTACAAAGGCTAGCCATTGAACACCCTTCTTCCAGTCATAAACAAACTGCGGCTATGTGTGATTTTCATCTGACTACTGACCATGATGGCAGTACTTGTCCTGAAATGGCAAGGTTCATGCAAATGAATCTATCAAGCAAGAAAATAGAAGAATATGTCTCCCAAGAAGACGATACAAGTGAGACCTATGGACAACCCACAATTAGTTTCCTTGAGTATGAATCTGATGATGAAAGAGAAGAGGTTGGTGATATCAATAATCATTCTTGTAATGCTTCTATAAGAAGCTAGTATCAGAAGAATGAAGGAAAAGCCAAGGCTGAATTTGCTCATAAAGTTTATGACACTACTCCTAAGATTCTATCAAGAAAACACCCTCTGGAGAATCAACCTCTTACTGCCACGAAAGATAAAGGTACACAAAGTTCCTCTCTTGGTGATTCATTTCTCCTGCCTGATGATGCATTCAATTTCATAGAACATTGCAAGAAGACAAAGGTGCAAATTTATCAACTTGATTACTTGAGGTCAAATCCTCAACAGTTGGAAAGACTAATGCATGTTGTCAAAGGAAAACTATATCCTATTTCTTCAGTACACCAACAGTCAAATGATTCTCAACTTGAAGAGCCTTCACATGATGATATTCTTGGTGAATCTCCACAAAAAGGTACTCCACTGGTAAATGTTGTTCTCCCAGATAAGCCTGACCCATTCTATGTTTCCTTGTACATAACTAGCTATAAACTTAGCAATTTTATAATAGATTCTAGCGCTTCTGATAACGTCATGCCCGCTAAGGTTGCTCATGCCCTCGGCCTGTCACTAAATAAACCTTCAGGTAAAGTCTACTCGATGGAGTCCAAGTTAGTCCCATTAGTAGGTCAACTCAAAGACGCACAAGTTGCTTTAGCCGCTTTCCCAGAAAAGAAATTAAAGCTCACCATCTTAGTTGCTGACATTCCCGCAAGCTATGGCATGCTACTTAGTATAAGCTTCTGTAAAGACCTAGGTGGAGAAATACAACTAGATTGGTCTCATGCCTTAGTCCCCATCCATGGAAAGAAAGTCAGACTAAATCCAAAACCCAAAGCGAAGTATACAGTCCTGAAATCTGATGATCCAAGAGCAGAGATACTATATGAAGAAACTGGACCAGGTACATATATGCTTATGCAGGAGAAAGAGGTAACCCCTGAAGTTATCTCTCCTGACGTGTCTTCTGGCCTTTGGATGATGGAATTTGATGGCAGTTGTTCTTCTGGCTCAGGGGCTGGAATTGTTCTTATTTCACCTATAGGGGAGAAGTTTCTTGTGGCTTTCAAGTTGGTTTTTGACAACACTAATAATACAGCAGAATATGAGGCGCTCATTTTAGGCCTCGAGGTTGCTAAAGAGAAAGGAATCAAAATGTTGAGGGTTCTTGGAGATGTAGAATTGGTTGTCAAGCAAGTAAGAAATTAGTTTCAAACAAAGAACACCAAGTTGAGAAGATACCGAAACTTAGTATGGGATCAAATAGAGTTCTTCGATGCTTTCTCTATAGAGGCTATTCCTCAAACTCTTAATTCTAAAGCTAATTGCCTTGCAGTTTCTGCAGCTCTCTTGCTTCCACATCCAGAGTTCAACAAAGATCAATATAAAATTGAATTAGTATATCGATCGAGTGTGCCTGATAATGATAAATATTCGCAAGTTTTTGATGATGACAAACAGATTGTGTCCTTTTTGGAGAAGGCCAGTACTTTTGTTAATCTGTTATTTGAAGGAAGTGAGACTCCTGTAGAAGACGAAGTGTTACAATTAAAGGGGAACACCATTCCAAAGGGTTTGATTACTCTAGAGAAACTATTTGATAAGCACGATTGCTATTTGAAGAATAAGGACCAAAAGAAAAATCCCAATTCTTCTCAGTATGATAAAGTAGACATAGGCACAAAAGATGACCCTAAAATTGTTTGCATTGGCAAAGCATGTTCGCCGGAAGAAAGAAAGAAGCTCATCACCCTATTGGTCAAATATAAGGACGTGTTCGCTTGGTGCTATGATGATTTAAAAAATTTCATGGGTGAAAAATTTCAGCATTATATCACTCTTAAATCTGGGGCCACTCCTTTCAGGCAAAAGCAGAGGCAATTCAATCCTAAAGTTGCTGGTGCTATCTTTGCAGAAATTGATAAGATGTTAAAGGCCAGGATTATATATCCTATTCATCATTCAACTTGGGTAGCAAACATAGTGCCTGTGAGGAAAAAGAATGGCGAAATAAGGATTTGCGTCAATTTTCACAATCTTAACCAAGTGTCTTTGAAAGATAATTACCCTCTACCTGTAATGGACCACGTTTTACAAATAGTTGCTAGGTCTGAAATGATGTCATTACTTAATGGGTTTTCTGGGTATAATCAGATACAAGTTGCCCCAGAGGATCAACATAAAACTGCTTTCACAACTCCATGGGGAACTTTGGCTTATAATCGAATGCCGTTCGGATTGATTAATGCCGGTGCAACATTTCAACGCGCTATGGACCTCTCTTTTGGAGATTTGAAAAATAAGATTATTGTAGTGTACTTGGATGATCTCACTGTCTTTTCAAGAAAAAGAGAAGACCATATTCAACGTCTAGAGATGGTCTTACAGCGTTGCTGCGAGCAAGGAATCTCTCTAAACCCCAAGAAGTCCATTTTTGGGGTTACTAAAGGAAAGCTACTAGGGTACATTGTGTCTAAAGATGGGATCTAAATTGATCCTGAACATGTTGAAGCTATCCAGAAGTTGCCATTACCATCAAGCAAACCTAGAGTGAGGTCCTTCTTTGGCCAGATCAATTTCTTGAGGAGATTTGTACCAGATTTCTCTGAATTAACTCACCACATTGTAGACATGATGAGAGATAAAGTGGTCTTCAAATGGACTGAACAAGGCAAAAGGGCATTCCAAGACATTAAAAATGCAATTGCAAATGCTCCAGTTTTAGCTCATCCTGATTTTTCCAAAGACTTCATTATATATTGTTATGCTTCAAAACATACTTTATTTGCTATCTTGACACAACAAAATGATGATCAAATAGAAGCACCTATTGCATTTATGAGTGTTCCTTTGAAAAAGCATGAGTTGAATTATTCTCTGGCAGAGAAGCATGCTTATGCAGTAGTCAAGGCAGTAAAGCATTTCAGATTCTATATCTTGAATTCACATTCTAAGGTCTTTGTATCAGACACTTCGATCAAAACCATACTTACTCAGCAAGAAATAGGTGTCAATAGAAGAGCCTCTTGGATTACCAAAGTTCAAGAATATGATATTGATATTAAGCCAACCAAATTGGTACGAGGGAGAGGATTATGTAAGCTCATAGCTGAAAATGGCACAATTGGAGAACCTCTAGAAAAGAATGCTGAGTTGCCTCAAGTGTTGTTTGTAGGACTGACAGATGAATGGTTCTCGAACATAGCATACTTTCTTACATATGGAGAATGCCCAGCTCATCTAACTCCAAAAGAGAAAATAACTATCAAGTTAAAAGCTGCAAAATATATTATTTGGGATAATATTCTCTATAAGAAAGGGATCGATGGCACATTCTTGCGATGTGTAGATAAAGAGCAACAGAAGGAGTTACTCCAGATTTTCCACAATGAAGCATGTGGGGATCATTTCTCCTCTTCAGTTACCGCATTTAAAATTCTAAGGAATTGCTATTACTGGCCTGGCATGTTCCATGATGCAGATGAATGGGTCAAGAAATGTGAGTCATGTCAATAGTTTAAAGGAAAAGTACAACTTGCAGCTATGCCACTCAAACTAGTGGTCATTGAAGAACCATTCCAGCAATGGGGTCTCGATTTTATAGGTCCTATCAATCCACACTCTAGCGCAGGCCACACTCATATTCTGGTGGCAACAGATTATTTTACTAAATGGATTGAGGCTATCCCAGTAAAGCAAACCATTTCTGAAGTGATCTGCGATTTTATCAAACATAACATTCTAGTGAGATTTGGGGTACCAAATAAGATTGTCACCGACAATGCCACTAACTTCTCTTCTCATGTGATATCATCTTTTTGTTATAAATATGGGATCATTCTTTCTCACACATCAGATTATTATCCGCAAAGGAATGGTTAAGCTGAGGCAAGTAATAAGAATATTGTCACCATTCTTCAAAAATTAGTTGGTGAAAATCAAAGAATGTGGCATAAACATTTGTATGAAGCATTGTGGGCTGATCGTACGACCAAGAAGAGAGCCACCAAGTTGTCACCATTTGAACTACTCTTTGGTATAGAAGCCAAATTGCTAATACCCTTGGAGCTATCTATGCTAAAACTACAAGATATACTTGAGAACCAAGAATTCAGAGACACACTCGAGAAAAGGATCGCTTATCTCACTAAGTTAGAAGAGCAAAGAGAAGAAGTTGTTGATAGGATAAAGGAACATCAAACTCAGGTGAAAAAACTATTTGATAAAAAAGCTAGAGTAAGACAGTTCAATATTGACGACCTTGTGTTACTTTGGGATAAGAAAAAGGAGCCGAAGGGTCTTCATGGTAAATTTGACTCTCTCTGGAGAGGACCATTCCAGATTAGAGAAGCATGTGGAAAGAATTCTTTCTATCTTGCATACATGAGTGGAACACCGTTGCCCCTTCCCTACAATGGGCAACACCTAAAGCATTTCAATCAGTGAGACAGATTATTTTCTATCTTTGTACATAGGTTAGTTAAGAATTTTTGGGTGTGTTTCTTTTCGTACTGCTTTGTTCCTCTCCTTGTTTCATTTTTGGCTTGTCCATGCACTTTTGAAGTTATTCCAGTAAGCTCTCCCTTTCCTAACTCTATTTTGCCCAATGGATTTAAGGCATTGTTCATTTCCAGATGATTCTAGGTTCATTCTGCATCCACAAGGTCCTTGTCCCCAGATAGAGCCAGTTGTTGGCCTCATATTTTCACCGGTATGTTTTGTCTCTTATCAAACTATGATTTACTCCTGGTGAATGAACCCACTGTTTTCATCAACACGTTATCATCGGCCCGCGGATACTTCTACCAAACTCCTAACACCGCCAATCAAGCAAGACCTTTACTATGCATTATCATGAAACATGGGTTGATCGGATGATATCGTTAGTTTCTTAAATGATGATGAAACCCGAAAAGGCTTTTAAAGATGACACCTCAACATCATTTAGCGAAGCATAACTCAGACGTTGTTACACCACCAACCTTCCACTCTCCACATGCCGTTAAATCTGCCTATATTCGCTATGAGTACCCGTAAATACTGTTATATTTCAAACTATTGCACTTGCATGTGTGACAGTGTGCTTGCATGTAGGATATGCAGGGAGGCATTCTCAATGTAAAACACCACAACAGTTTCATTGAATGAAATACAATGATTGCAAGATATACACAAAATGGATTCACAGGAAAGGTTATAGAAACTTCCAAATGAATATGACTGCAGTTTTCAAACCAGATTCCATAACCTTTGCCAGTGTCCTCTCCCTACTAGCTCGTGGTATATATCAGGTTTGGGTATCCATTGAAGCATAACTGAGAATGGAATTACTTTCAGATAATTGCCACCGCTCTGTTATTTTTCTTAAAAATGGTAGACATTGATGAAAAATGTGGGAGCATTAGAAAATGCACACGCACTATTTGGTAGAATGTCACTTAGAAACATGGTCCCATGGAGTGTCATGAATGAAAGAAATTTACAAAATAGATTCGTTGAATGCAGTTTGTAGCTGTCAAACTGCCAACATTCTCCTAGATCGTGCCACAATGGAAGCCTTCAAACAGGAGTAGACGTCCATCAAAATTGATCAAAGAGGGAAGGTTTTGTTAGATGTTGCAGGTGCAAGTTTTCTAGAAGACATATACGCAGATGCTGAAGAAGTACACCAAAACTGTTTGATAGAAGAATGCCTTACTAAAATGTCATCTCATAAAATGCAATGACCACGGGTTATGCATAAGACGACTTTGTTGAAAAGCCTTCGAAACTCTCAAAGCAAATATAGCCAGCTATTATAGTTGAAAACACTCAGGGTATTCATTGTAAAGGGTTTTTAGTCCTTCTAGCAAAGCTAGTTAAATAGTTTATATTATTAAACCTGTGAAAACACCATCATGAATTATAAGCCTCAAAATTACGAGTATGCTCCTATGATCGACACCACACTTCAAGAGGTATTTGATACTAAAATGGGCCATATTGATCTACAGGAAATCAAGAAGTCATTGACAGAAGGAGAACGATCAAAATTGTCCCGAAGGATTGCAGACAGTGGCCTAGTCAATGCAGCTTGTTTTCCCATTGCTGTCCAATGTCCGGAGCTAATAATTGAATGTGTAAAAAGGTACAATCCCGAGGCTAGAGAGATAAGATCCATTGATGGGCATCTGATGGCCAAACTCGATGGGATCTCTATCGCCATCATTCTTTGATTGCCATATAAAGAAAAGTTCATCTGTGTTGATAAGCAGAAGGCCTACAAGTATTTTAGTGATAACAGGAGCAAATGCTTGAACAATTTGGCTAAAGAATGGATGATAAAATCGAGAGGCAGTGCCAACTTCCTAAGACACTACACCGTTCTCTTTTTATCAAAGAAATCTTCTATCTGATTGCCTTTCTTCACAGGTTGACAGGCAGCCCCGACTCAACTGAGTTTGAAATGTTGATGTATCTCTTCATCATTGTCATATTGGTAGGAAAACAATTTATTGATTGGGGCCGCCTTATCAGTGATTGCATACATGACCAGCTAATTCACTTCAAAACCAGTCAATGATTCCACATGTCATCCTACTTGGTATATGCAATTGCCAATTTGAGATCATGGCCTGGTTTGGCTACCACAAGTGTCCTTAATCAGGAAACACAAGTTTACGATTACTACAAGCAGTTGCAGTTAGAACAAAGCTTTGTATGTTTTAGACGAGTGAATGATGCTTTCACAATGCTTGCAATAAGGTTACTTCAAGGGAAAACAGCTCTCAGAATTTCAAAAGAAGCATCATTGTTGATAAAGAAGTATGGTGGCTACTTCATCCAGTTTCCAAGGTTCACCTATCTTCGAGTTGGAGGATTTAATGGGTACTCTTCTAAATTGCCAAGATATGTGGATGACAAGCTTGTTTTGGTTGAGCTTTGCAGACAGTTAGTAGTAGTTCAAACAAAGTGTCGAGATAGGAAGAACAAGGGGGTGTCATTCCCTATTTGTCTTAGTCACTACAAGTGTGAATCTAGCTCGAGGGCTGAAAATATGGAGAAGGCCCTAGCCATGATCAACTTGTATACATACCAGATGAGATTCCCCTTTGACAGCAAGGGATATGTGAAGAATAATTTGAAGCTTGGTCCTGGATACCTTCATTTCCCCAATCTTGAAGACTTTTGGGAAGATTGTGAAGACGAGTTTGAAGTCAGAAAAAGAGATTGGACGAGGTTTACTCTGAAGCAGATTCAAGATTTCAAGATGGAATGGATCATTGAAGGCATTGAAGATGATGAATCAGATCTGATTGATCCCTTCTATTTTAAAGAAATCTAGGCTCAACCTCTTCTTACTCTTAATTGGGTAGATCTAGAGGTTAGAGATGTCATAGAAAGAACCAGTTTCGTGATCAAGAAGTCAGAAGCTTGGATCAAGAAGAAGATATCCCAGATGACCGCAACAAGACCAGTAAGTAGGAAAGAGACACCAAGAGGAAGAAGTGATCAAGATAGTTCCACGTCATCAGTTCCTTCCCACACACCAGTTATTAACATTCTTTCTCACCAGAGAATCCAGGGAAGCGGTGGAGATGAAGACCCTCTGAGGAGAAGCAATCTTCAAAACACATGTGGAGATGAACCCAGGTAGAAGAAGAAGAAACCAAGGTCGAAGGAAAAATAGATAGGTTCTACTTCAAGAGAAGAAAAAGAACAAGAAGAAGTCCTATTTGATCCAGAGTTTGATGAAGCCATACCAACCACATCTTCTTCCATACTCATTGAATCCCCTCTCCTTGATGTACCACATTCTACTTCAGTTATCAAGCCCCCTTCCTCGAAGGATCCAGTGTATCAAATAGAAAAAAATGAAGAGAAAGCAGCCTCACCAATACCTGAAAAACAAGATCTCCAATCAGGCAATGCACTTGAGCTATCAGAAGATCTTTCACTACCATGGTTAGAACAAAGCCTATTGAAGAAAAGGAAGGTAGAAGAACTAGTGATTCCTAAATTCAGTATAGTTTCTGATCTCTTCAGGAGATTTGAGAAGCCGAAAAAGATTAAGGTGACTTCAAGAATAAAAACTGATCCCAATTCAGGAAACATGTGCCTTGAGATAGCTCAGCCCACTTCTGAAAGAAATGTGAATGAAGCCACTCTAGCAGACTTTGTTGTGTCAAGGATTGATATGGGCCCATCCACTCATGAGGCCGACATACAAAACTTCAATGTCGTAGCCGCAAGGCTGGTAGAAAGGACCGAAAGGGAGAAGCAGTCAAAAGATCAATTAAAACAAGTACAAAATCTATCTTCTTACTTGAAGACCATAGTTGACACTTCTACCATGCCACTTAGCATTGATCATCAGTCAACCATCTGGGGCCAAGAAGGAGAAATTGAAAAAGGTACTATTGACAGTTTGCAGAAATATCAAGTTTATGGAAAAACCACTGAGAATTGGGTGAACAAAATCAAATATATTACATTTGATTTCATTATTAAGGCAAAGGCATTGCATGATGAAGCCTTAATAAAAAAAGGAGGTCATTGAAAAAGAGTTGAAAAATGTCAGGAAAGAGGAAGCTGTTTGGAAGGATATCCTGAAAGATTTTGCAAAAATGATGGAGATTGATGTTAATATCCTCATAGAAGAAAAGATCCTACCTGGTACAGAAGAAAATTACTTGGAAATTTGGACAGAGAGCATAAGTTGGAAATTAGTAATTATTGGCCAAGTTTCGACAGAACAGGAAAAGCTAATGCTTGCTTGTGAACGAGTATCTGCAAAGCTTCAGGATCAGCTTGGTGCCATCCTCTTGAATGCATCATTGATGGGAGAATCACAGATAATTCAAGATGATTTTTAGAATATGATTGATCGACAACTTTTCAATAGAGAAGTTTTCAATGAGAACACAATGGACAAGTTGGTCGATCTCTATACTTCATTAAAGATTTCCATCTCCCAAATACCAAACATGGTGGTAGAATTGAGTGATGTCCACAAGTGCCTGAAAACTTGGAAGATGAGGATAGCAAACACTCTGATTCCTAAGGGAAAATTTGTCACCCCGGCCATTCAACTTTTTAGAATGTTTAGAGAAAGAGAATCCAGTCTACAAAATCAGTTTCTAGAGTTTGCCACTCCGTCAATGGCACCATCGACAAGCAGAGAATAAATGTAAGTTTGCATATTGTATAGTTTTCATTTTTGTTGTGTTTGCATGTAGCTCAAGTCATGATTTTTGGCTTATTTTGTAAATAATGATCATGATTGAGTCTTCTCCTTCGAGTCTAATCTTTCTCTTTTGATTGTAAAGTTAGGTTCATCCTAACTATTTCGCACATAATAATTCTTTTAAGTGTCTAAGTGAGGTAGTTATTCTAAGCAACTAGCTTTGTAAAAGAAAGTTAGTTATTCAAAATCAATGCACTTAAAAAAAGGATTTGGTTACTCCAAGTAGGTATAAAAAGTGGTTGAGGTAGTTACCCTAGGTGGTTACTAACCTCACCTATATACACTTCATTGTATTTCAATCAAAGGGGGTTCCACTTTTTCACATGACAGTGTATGAAAGACTTGGATAGTGTTATTCAAGTTTGAAAGCAATAAAGAAATATTTTGAATGTGTGTTCAACTTGATTTCATGTGTTGTTATTGCTATTCGTACGTTTCATCAATAATGATCATGTGCTTTCCTTTCAAAGTTGCATTGTGAGAAAGATATTTCGCATCAAGTTTTGGTATCTCTATTTGGATGCATGGAACTTAAATTCATAATTTTAACTCTTATTTAATCACTACTATTTGTTATTTCTTTGTTTTTGTTCTTATTATTCCAGAAAATCCAAAATACCCTTATCATACGAGGGAGCTGCCCCTCTTAAACGTAGAGAGCAATCAACATAGACCTACGATTGTTCAACTGTTGTGAGCAGGTTGTTGCTAATCCAAGGGCAAACGGAGTTACTCAAGAAGATTATTTTAAAGTAACAAATCTGTTTACCAACAGATTTGTTACCGACAACTTAACGAGAGCAGAGAGATTGGTGAAGGTTGGAGGTATGGTGCCATTCAGATGCTTGTCCGGGAGTGTCCTGTACATTATTGACAACAGAGTGTAAGTCGATCAAATTATATACAAAGTACATTAATGTTCAGATTATGATCTTAATTGGTCAATGGGATGGTAAAATGTACAGCTAGTCTAAGATGGCTTAATTAAATATCCAAGAGTCCAAGCAATTTTGGAAGTGGTAGAATTTGATAAAATTAATAATATGAGATTTGAAGTTATTATTATTTGGTTTCAATAATATATTTTATCTATTTTTTATACTTCATATACACAAAAATAATAAATAATTATTTTATATTTAAAAACAAAAAATATACGTAATAAGTTAATTTGGTAGAACATAGTAATTTTTAATCTAGTGGTTTTATAAATTGCTATGGATATAGTTAACATTGATTAGAATAATTTTAAAATGCTATAGATGTTGTCAAATACATGAATATAAAGAATATTCATTGATATTGGATCATGATTATGTTCCATTCAAAGCATTGGTGAGAACCATGAGTCATATGAGAAATTGGCACCGAGCACGAGTCACATGAGAAATTGGCACCAAGCATGAGTCACATGAATCCCAAGGTGGTCCTACATAGTTATTGAACCTAACCACGACAAAGCTTAGTAGCCTAGGAGGGTTGCAACCATTTGGGTAGACAATATCTACAACAGTTCCCAATTGACAATTCCAACGATTATTCCAATGACTTGTAATAGATATTAACTTGCAAACTATTAGAAGCCATTACAATATAGTACTATAGTTAATTAGAAACAAACTATTATAATGGACTATAAACTATTGTAATTAGTGATGTTTATTAACTTTAGTTTAGTATACAGTATGATTTAGTATACTAAACTATAGTTAATGGACTAAACTAAATTATCTTGTAATAGATATAGTATGCTTCATCACTTGCATACTATACTAAACTATAGCTAATGGACTACATTAAATTAGCTTGTAATATTTTAAATTATTTACATAACTTTTAGTAAGTGAAAAATATAAAAAATTAATATTTAAAAAAAAATTATTAACAATACTATCACATCCATACAAATCCTGTGTTTTGCTAAGATGCTTGAGGTCTCGTTGTAGCTCAAACCAAGGCAAAAACCTTTATGTTTTGATCTCCAAACGTAATATGTTGATTTGAATGTGGTGATGATTTTAACTATGAATGTTAAGGTCATAATAGTCTTGTTAAATAATGGTATCTTTATGACTTGTTGTTTTGTTAATTAAATTGTGAATATTATAGTTTAAATATCTTTACTCACAAGATGATAGCATGGCATAGTATAATCAGTGATTAAAATTGAGACTAGAACTCGATACTAACACTCGTGTATTGAATTGTGTATGAGTAACTTGATTGTATTTTGCAAGTACATGAGTGCAAAACAAAGTGGGCTTAGTGGTTTAGTCAAGAGGTGTATTCCAATGCCAACTGATCCCTACTCTTGAGTATTGGTATATCAAGTCAAATTTAGAGGTTATTTGATAGTAAGTAGCATGAAGTATTGAGTTTATCTTGATGATCGGAGCTTAATTAACAAAACATGTATTTTCATCTATTGTTTTGAGGAGTCAATTTTATAATGTCATTGCTAGGCCAACAACTAAGTCTCAATTGCCCTAGCCTAGTTTACCGACCTCTATGTCTAGGTCAGTCTCTATTTAGACAAGAATAATAATGTTATTTCAATAATTATAACATTACTTCAAGAATAATAAATTACCAAATGAATATCTATATGGCTTGAAGGAGTAAAATAAATTCATAAATAAATAAATAAAAGACTTATAAAAGAAAATGTTTATAGTTTCATCGTAAGCTATTATATCAATTTTAACAATTGAATAAATAGGAGAAAATGGTAAAGGGAGAATGGGAGGTAGGGCGTTTAGAGGAGGGAGCACAAAAATTAAATGGTGAGGGAAATATGGAGTTATGGGCAAGGAGAGGGTCACACCATTACTAAGGTATGGCATCCCTCTTCCCTCCCTCAATTTCCTTATGACCAAAAGGAAGAATGGTGCATTGAGGGAGAAGGCTGGTGCTTAAATGTTGGAGGTGACTCAGTTGGGGGGAGAGAAAAATGAAGGCAAAGGTAAAGGAGTAGAGAAAATAGAGAGGCATGATTGGCAAAGGAGATTATTGAGGAAGAAAAAACATGATATTACTAAGAGGGAAGGTTTTTGCAATTAAATATGTCCCTCTCTATTAATAGGTGTTGCTATCAGGCTTTTTATGGATATATGTTGACTTATTTCTACAATAAATCCTTCTATGTTGTATGCCATAACTATATGTACATGTCAGGGGGTTAAAATCTATTATTTTGTATGCAACAAAGTTGAAGGGATGGACCTATAGGGTTTAGAACCTGAAAAATTATTTATTCCCTCTTTTACATGCGCTTCTTGAATAATAGGAGATGGTTTAAATATTGATATGTAGATTTGAAATTATTGGACAAAATACTTGAAATTCTTAAGTGGACCTTAGCAAATGTCCTACAACTAGTTTGCCCTTAAACTGAGTGGTAATAGGTAGAGAAACACTTAGGAAATTTCCACTATCTTCACATATAGGTAGAGGACCAAGTCAAATCATAGAATTCAGTCACTACAATTCTAATCCTTGTGTTCAGTCTTAGAAATGATCTCATTTATTGTGTCAGAATTCATTGCTCATATTATTTCTTAGTCTCATTGCACTCTAGTTGTCATTAAAAGGTAATAGCATAAACTAGGTCTATTCATAATTCATTGGAATTCTTACATATGTTGAGACAAGGATACCCATTTCACCTTTTATAATGGTTCCAATTCATATTTTTGATGAAACTTGTATAAATACATAGTATATTGTTTCAAAGGGGTTGGCCTTCAAGTCTAAAAGTTTTATTATGTTGTAT
Source organism: Cunninghamia lanceolata (assembly GCA_027924645.1). NCBI lineage: Eukaryota > Viridiplantae > Streptophyta > Pinopsida > Cupressales > Cupressaceae > Cunninghamia > Cunninghamia lanceolata. Next base: position 725,652 of record BSBN01000128.1, read on the forward strand.
TTCCTCTATTCTCTTTCCTATCTTGCCTGGGAGCTAGGACAAAGGCTTTCTTTTCTAGCTAGTATAACCCATCCTATCTTGATAAGATCCAAACTAAACTGTTTTTGTTTTTCCCTCCAATAATGCTTATCTACATAATAGCTTGCTAGATGTTAAAGCCTATTATTTTATGAAGTAAAAGGTGCTTGAACCCCTATTAAGACTATAGGGAGATCTAGAAATATAGGAAAAGATTTGGGTGATAGGAAATAATAAAATATAAACTTAACATGAAGTATAGTTGATAATCCCAAGCATTTAGTACTTGTTCATTGCATGCTGAATTACCAAAAACTATCAACATGATAGTTAAAGCTCATTTAAATTGGATATCAATCATACAATAAAATTGACTTATGCTTTGAGCTCATGGGAGGCAGATACTAGTAAGGTTCTTCACTCAGCCCACACCCTACTCTCTTAAACAGTGGTTATATACAAACAAGAAGGGGTATGTAATGAATCCCCACTCCATGAATTTTTCCTTTATAAGTGATCATAATGACTCACTTAATGAATGGCCTTTCTTAAGGACCTCTGCATGTAAATAAAGATTAAAGGATAAGGCTAGTAAGACCTAAAGCCCCATTGATTTAAAATAATAAAGATTTCGTCTATAGGGTTAATATAGTGTATCAAGTTAATTAGGTGCACTTTGGGATTGAGTGCCCTATCTTACGTAAACTTCCCTAGGAGTTTTAGCTATCACATCAGACCAGTTACTTTTCTATTTTGTGGTTAAAATTGTGTACACTTCCTTCTCTGAACTGGAAGGAAGCTTATGATGTTTGTTTATTGTAGTTTATTTCTAGGCTTTGTCCATGCTTTGTTGGAGTGTGCCTTTATAACACCCAACCCTTTTTTGTGAAGGTGTATTAATTATCTTTAATTAATATAGATATAAACATATTTTCATAAAAAAATATGCATATGTTTCTTTAGCATGAGCTTGGAAACCATGCCTAAGACATGATCAAACCTTACAACTAGCTAGTTTGCCATAATTCAAGATTAGATTATACCTACAAAGGGTAATTAAATCATTGGTAATTGTAAGGAAGCAAAGGTGTGCATAAATGCTTCCTACACTAACCTTGAGAGAAGGGTTATGTAAATTTCAAATAAAATATTATAGATATATCAAGAAACACATGAAATAGCATAAATAGAATAACAATAAAACCATAACACAATGATTTACATGGGGAAAATCTTTTCGAGAGAAAAACCCCACAATCCAAAACCTGCACAATGTATTATCAAATCTTAAAATAGATTACAACACACTTGCAATGCAAGTTCTTACAGGAGTCTTCACCTCAACTCAATTGAGAGGAATTTCGGCAGCATTCCGGAAACATACAAACTTGCAAACTAACTCTCACCCCTCCCAAAATGACTATCTCAAAGTACCAATATATATATATATATATATATATATATATATATATATATATATATATATATATATATATATATATATATATATATTACATTGCATATGAGAACATTCTAGAGATAAAATATTTCTTTTTAGAAAATATCTAATAAAATCTCATAGCAATCTTATCTTTATCTCCATATAAAGATACTTCTCAAAATAGTCGCTTTTCACCTATCACAAAATCTTCTATTCTTGGCTTGTTTTATTTTTATTTCCATGCAAGGTTGAGACACTTTCCTTTTTTTTCTTTTTGTTTTTTTCTATTTTTAAACACTTTATTAATTCTAACATTCTCCCACTTGTCTAACACCTTGCATGAGCCAATAGAAAATAGGTAGTTAATTGCTGGGGGCCAAAAGGCCCATTAATTCGAAACACTATCTGAGCTTCACTATGCCAGCACAGGCTTTGTTAATGCATCTGCAACATTCGCCATAGTCTCTACCTTTTCCAACTTCAGCCTGCCATCCTCGACCATATCTCTCACGAAGTGATACTGAACATCAATGTGTTTGGTCCTAGCATGAAAAGTTGGGTTCTTCGCAAGGCAAATTACACTCTGACTGTCACAATAAACTATAACTGCACCATGTTTCAACCCAATATCTAAACACAAACACTTTAGTAAAATGGCTTCTTTACATGCATGAGTAGCTACCATATACTCTGCCTTTGTAGCGGACAAAGTGACCATAGCATGTTGCTTGCTCATCCAATTGATTGCACCACCATTAAGAGTAAATATATATGCACTGGTGGACCTTCTGCTATTAACATCACTAGCCTAGTCTGAATCCACAAAACCATGAATACTCAAGGAATGCTAATCTTCTGTACCATGAAAACATATAGAGTACTCTGCTATACCTCACAAATATTTGAAGACCCTCTTCATTACATCCCAATGCACTCTTAAACTAGGATTAGACATAAAATGAGAAAGAACTCCCACTACTTGGGCAATGTCTGGTCTTGTACAGACCATAGCATACATTAAGCTTCCAACTGCACTCTAGTAAGGCACTCTGTTCATGTCTTCCATCTCCGATGGGGATGTAGGACATTGTGAAATAGAGAGATTTGTTTCCAATGTAACAAGAACACAAAGTGGTTTACAATCCTACATGTTAAACCTTTGAAAAATTGAACAAACATACTTACTCTGGCCAAGCCATAGCTTTTTGTTCTTATGATCTCTTCTAATCTCCATCCCAAGTATGTGTTTTGTTGCACTAAGATCTTTCATTTCAAATTTCACAAAGAGCTGAGATTTTAATTCCTCAATCAAACCTTTGCCTTTCCCAATAAACAACATTTCATCAACATATAAAGCAAATGATCACCATCAGATTTAAAATATACACAGTGATCAAATTTGGACCGCACAAATCCCAAAGTCAACACGTATGTATCAAACTTCTCGTACCACATCCTAGGACTTTGTTTAAGGCCATACAGAGATTTCTTTAACTTACAAACCAACTTGCTTTTACCTTTCACCATGTAGTGCTCTAGCTATGTCATATAGATTTCTTCCTCTAAATCAGCATGAAGGAAAGTAGTTTTCACATCCATTTGTTTGACCTCTAGGTCATAGGCTGCTGCAATAGATAATAAAAACTGAATGGATGTCATTTTAGCGATAGGAGAAAATATCTCACTATAATCAATACCCTCAACCTAAGAGTATCCCTTCGCAACCAATTGTGCCTTATATTTTTCAACATTTCCATCTGAACCAATCTATTTCTTAAACACTCATTTACATCCAACAGGTTTTTGTCCTTCAGGCAATGGTACTAAGTCCCATGTTTCATTTCTTTCAAGGGCTTCCATCTCTTCATCCATGGCTATTTTCTAGGACTTTACATCATTCATACCTAAAGCCTCTTGCACAGATCTCAGTTCATCAATGTTAGTACTCAAAGCAAATATACACTTCCAATCATCAGGTGAATACCCATACCTTTCAAGTGGTTGCTTATGCCTTGTAGAGATTTGAACAAGCTGAGGTGGAGGTTCTTCCACTTCCTCCTCTTCTTCCTCTTCTGAAGATTCAAAGCTTGATGAGCTCTCCTCAACTTCTTGTCTATCTTGGGGCCTCGATTCAACTTTCTCAGGCATAGAAGGAAGTTGAATCACATCCTTTTTCTATTTAATTTCCTTATGATGTTCTCCCTAAAAAGTAATAGAAGAAGATTTAGTCTCTCTAAAAATAACACTTCTGGAATAAATTAACTTTTGTGCAATAGGATCCCAAAGCTTATATCCTTTCACACCATAACTATATCCAATGAAGATACATTTAACAGCCTTGTTATCCACTTTTGTCTACTTCTCCTTTGGCACATGTGCATATGCCTCACAACCAAAAACTCTCAGATGTCTAAGTGAAGGCTTTTCCCCTGACCATGCCTCCTTGGCATTTTATCAACAAGCACTGATGGAGGAGATCTATTGATTAAATAACAAGTAGTGGCAATAGCTTCAGCCCAAAACTTTTGTTTTAGACCAGCTCCACTCAACATGCTCCTAGCCTTCTCCATCAACATTCTGTTCATTCTTTTTGCAACTCCATTCTATTGCGGAGAATACAGAGTTGTCTTTTGTCTTTTAATCCCACAATCTGTATAGAATCTATTAAAATCTGTAGAACAATACTCACCACCATTGTCAATCCTCAAATATTTTATTTTCTTTCCAATCTAAGTTTCTACCAAAGCCTTGAACTCCTTAAAACAACTGAAAACTTCATATTTACTCTTTAAAAAATATACCCATGTTCTCCTACTGAAATCATCAATGAAAATACCATAATAAACTGATTTACCAATAGAAGCAACATCAACAGGACCAAATACATCTGAATGAATTAGATCCAAGATACATGAAGACTTATGAGAAGACGAGTAAACTGAACACGGTTCTCATGTTTTCCATAAACACAATCTTCACAGAAATCAAATTCTAGATTGCAATCATTTAAACCCTCAACTAGGTTCTTATTTTTCAAGGCTATCAAACCCTTCTCTCCAATGTGGCCAAGCCTTTGGTGCCATAACATGGTCTTCTCTGCAAGCAACTTTGATTTGATAGATAGAGCACCCTTGGGTACCTAGAAGCCACGACCATCTGCAGAAGGGGAAATCGTCTCTTTTTCAGTGAAGTAGTTACTGGCTTAATTTTATCAGAAGTGCTATTGCACTCAATGGTGCATACATTGAGTTGGTACAATGTACCCAATCTACTTCCTCTTGCTATCACCATAGCACCTCTCACCATTTTAACACCTGCTTCAGAAAATTGTACATTCACACTCACATCTATTAGCTTGCTAACAGATAATAAATTTCTTGCTAGTCCTGTGATATGCAAGACACCATCAAATCATCTAACTCTACCATCAGAAAATTTCACATGAATACTACCACGGCCAACAATGTCAACGAAAGAATTATCACCCAAATACACCTTACCACCATCATAGTTTTCATACTTACTAAACTAGTTTCTATTAGGAGTCATGTGGAAAGATGCACCTGAGTCTATCAACCATGCATTATCACCTGCACGAGTGGCCAAGGCTGCAATAAAGGCGTCTCCATCTTCCTTTTCAAAATCAGAATCAAAATCTTGCTTCTTCTTCTTCTTCTTTTTCTTTTATTCTTTACATTCCTTTCAGAAGTGTTTGGATTTGCCACAGTTCTAGCATATTGCCTTGGACTTACCAGAAGATTTTGATCTCCCCTTATTCTTGGACTTGGAATGGCCACACTACTTCTCATCTTTGCTTTGTTCTTTTGGTCTTCCTCGAACACTCAAAGCCTCTTCAGTGCTCAAAGAGACCTTCCTTCTCATCTCTTCAAAGAGTAGAGAACCAACAACTTCCTCCATATTCAAAGTGATTGAAGTGCTCTCAATGGTCATGACTAAGCTGTCCCATGAGTCTGACAGCAAACACAACGAAGTTTGGCACCTTTCTTCTTCATCCATCTTAACCCCAACTGAAGTCAACTAAGTCACCAACATATTAAAAGTTTCCAGATGCTCATAAATATGTCCACCTTCTTCCATTCTCAAGGAATATAACTTCTTCCTCAAGAAAATCTTATTTACTAGAGAATTATCTTGATATATTTCACCCAGCTTCTTCCATAGCTCCTTTGAAGTGGATTCTTCGTGAACATTTATCAGAATTGAGTCTACAAGGCATAGTCTTATGAGACCTTTATCTTTTCTATCCATTACATCATATTTTGAAGCCAAAGCTAGATTCGTAGGCCTCTGGACATTTTCATCCATTGCATCCCATAGATCCCGATCAATCAACATATCTTCCATCTTTAGCTTCCACATTTTAAAATTCGTGCTAGAAAACTTCTCCACCTCAACTCTTCTAGATGTGCTCCCCATCTGTATTATCCTGCATATAGAATATGAAATACTCTACACAAGCTCCCACTCAAACTTGATTGGATCAAAAAACCATGTACCCAACAAATAGAACCAAAACTAGCTAGGCTCTGATACCACTTGTAAGGAAGCAAAGGTGTACAAAAATACTTCCTACGCTAACTTTGAGAGGAGGGTTATGCAAATTTTAAATAAACTATTACAGAGATATCAAGAAACACATGAAATAGCATAAATAGAATAACAATAAAACCATAACACAATGATTTACGTGGGGAAAACCCTTTCAGGAGAAAAACTCCAGACTCCAAAACCTGTACAATGTATTATCAAATCTTGAAACAGATTACAACACATTTGCAATGCAAGTTCTTACAGGAATCTTCACCTCAACTCAATCTAGAGGAATTTCGATAGCATTCCGGCAGCATACAAACTTGCAAACTAACTCTCACCTCTCCCAAAATGACTATCTCAAAGTACCAATATATATATTACATGTTGCATATGAGAACATTCTAGAGATAAAACATTTCTTTTTAGAAAATATCTAATAAAATCGCATAGCAATCTTATCTTTATCTCCATATAAAGATACTTCTCAAAATAGTCATTTTTCACCTATCACAAAATCTTCTATTCTTGGCTTGCTTTATTTTTATTTCCATACAGGGTTGAGACACTTTCCTTTTTTTTCTTTTTCTTTTTTTTCTATTTTTAAAACACTTTATTTCTAACAGTAATAAAGATTGAGAAGGTCCAAAAGCACTTCCAAACAAGAAAAGAGTTTTAAAAAAGGGCAAACTCATACTTATGATATGAAGGGGTAGGATAATGCAGTTATGAGCCTATAGGTCTATCTTCATGTATCTTGATGCTAGCTAGAGCCAAAGGCTAAGTGCCACTTGCTTTTATTAGTTGAATGATTAAGGGTTGAGATTATGGACAAGTAGCCCTTGAAGGAAGGATGTCTTATGGTCTCATATATGCACTAAGCAGTTATAAGACCACATGTTAGAACTGTGTGTAGTATGAGTGTGGTTTTTTCGGCTATCACCAATATCGTGTAGGTGATGAATACCAAGAGTTGAATGTCATACATTAAGGACTATTAGTTGGCTCTCACCTTGGTAGCATAGAGGTGAAGGATGCCAGGAGCTATCTAAAGAATTATACAGTAGCAGGTTAGTCGATTATCACCAACTTCATGTAGGTAATGGATGCTAGGAGCTAACCACCATATCTTCAAGACTAGTTGGTTGTCACCAGTAGCACAAAGGTGATTGGAGCTAGAGCTACCCTTGGTATGGTAAGGTCTTGATAGCCTTCACCATTTCAATGTAGGTGATAGGGCTAGGTGCTAACTCATATTAGGATGTCAGAGTTTCGCCAGTGGCATGGAGGCAATAGATGTATGCGTCCACTAACTTGAAAGGTTCAGGGAAATGTGAAGTTCTTATTCCCTACCAATTGTGTTTTGGTTGTTCACTTACCTAGCTAGTGATGGTGGCAAGTATTATGTGATGCATGTTGGCCATTCTAGCTAGTGATAATCCTTTCCTAGCTAGGTCGTATTGAAGGACAGTTAAGTGATTACAAGTCTAGAATTAGGATGAGATATGTTAAAGACACAGGATTCATTCTATTAATTAATGAGAGGTATAACCAAACAAGTCCATTAACTATAGTTTGGTATACTAAACTATAATTAACTTGCAATATAGTCCATAGTCCATTAACTTCCAAACATCATTAATTAGCTAATTAACTTGCAATGGACTGTAATGGACTATTGTTATAGTTTGTTTGAATACATATCAAGTATGCTAATTAACTTGCACAAAGGACTATACCTACAATAAACTATGAATTACAATAGTCCATAGTCCATTACAATTGTTTATTGCTAATTAACTATAGTATAGTATTGTAATAGCTTCCAATAGTTTGCAAGTGATCAAGCATACTATATCTATTACAAGCCAATTTAATACATTGATTGGACTATCGATATATTAACTTAGTTTAGTATATCAATAGCCCAATCAGTATACTATATTACAACTATTGAAAAATAATAACAACTTTGTGATATATATTGTATAGTATTGTAATGGCGTCCAATAGATTGCAAGTTAATATCTATTACAAGCCAATTAACTATGAAGTCATTAATTCATAGTTTATTATAGGTATACGCCATTGCAATTAATTCACATAGTATTGGCTTGTAATAGACATTAACTTGCAAACTATTGGAAGCCATTATAATAGTTTAGTTTAGTGGATTGGATAGTATTATGATTGGACTGTTGATATATTGTAATTAGTGATGTTTGTAATGGACTATGAACTATTGCAAGTTTGCAGAAGCAACTTGCTACTAAATTGGCTTGTAATAGATATAGTATGCTCAATCACTTACAAACTATTGGAAGCCATTATGATACTATACTATAACTTTAATTAGCAACAAACTATTGTGATGAACTATAGACTATTGTAATTAGTGATGTTTAGTATAAAGTATAATTTAGTATACTAAACTATAGTTAATGGACTAAACTAAATTGACTTGTAATAGATATAATATGTTCAATTGCTTCCAAACTATACTAAACTATGGTTAATGGATTAAACTAAATTGGCTTTTAATATTTTAAAATTATTTACATCCTTAACTTTTTAATAAGTGAAAAATATAAAAAATTTAATAATAATTTTTTTTTTTTTTTAAATAAAAAATCTTAACAATACATTATGAATTCAGCATACTGATTGTTCCCGTGGAAGACTCGGTCTTACATAAACAACAGTTAACTACAACTCAGTAGCTGTTTAGAGTTAAAAATGAGGAGCTTACATAAATCATACAAGGTAAATGTTTGGGGAGAGACTTACACTGCAATAATCCTTGGCGACGGGTCTTGATCGCAACCCACCCAATCCCAACGGTATTTCTGTGGCAGACAAGGATCACCCATCCACTCTTTTTCCAGATTAAAATGCCTTGCAATGTCAGATGTTTTAGTATAAGGCCATTCAAATTTATCCATTTTCCCTAAAAAGCAACCATAAAACAATTTTAAGCAAATACAAACCATCTTGACTGTTAGTTCCGTTAATGAGTGGGCTGCTATATTGGTAGACTTCAAAGCAATTCAGAAGGGCACCCACGGTCGATCGATTGGCAGGAGTAAGAGAAAATATGACTTGTGTCGAGACAGTAATTTCCCAGGGTACAGGCGTGACGAATGAACTGAGGTAGCCATCTAATTTTACAGTATGCATTGAATTTCCATCTAGAGTAAGAGTGAACTCCCTAATTTCTCTACTTCGGCGAAGCACATCACAAAATTGTATTTACCAATGTCTTCAACACTCCAACTCCATGTGATATTTCCCATACTGTTGTTGGGGTTCACCAAGGCGGTTTGTAACACAGCTGATGGTATTTCAAATTCTTTATCTGTATCAATGGAATTTGTGGTATTTCTATAAACCAAATCTTGTCTTGCTCCGTTCGGTCATAGTCTATCGAATGCATCGTCTGGATATCTGCACAAAACCATTTTGAAATCAATAGCTTTATTCCTTTTCTTTTCTGCTCATACAAGAATGATGGTGGTGGATTAGAAATCCACAAGACACTTAGATAATGAAACACATCCATAAATCTGTGCTGCTGCACATTTCATTAATTAGAACATGATTACAAATCAATACAATGAATGTTGTTGCATTCTTATGATCATTTGATCATGACCCACTTGACTTGCTTGCATTGCATTACATTATGCCTCTTTTATAGAAGGCTTTGGTATATGCCTGTGCCTTCTAGGCTTTTCTATTCCTCATCTAGAAACAATCTATTTCTGAAAACTTCCTCTAGAACTTTCTAACCTAGAACTCTCCTCTTTCTGGAAACCTCCATCTTATCTGGACTCCTTTAGGAACTTTCTATTTTCTTCTTTTGTCTTTTTGCCTTTTTGTCTTTTTCTGTTTTAATTTTGTTTGTGGGAGAAATTACTTTCCAACACTCCCCCTTAATTTCGACCACAAGTTCATCATTTCAAATTTGTCTTCCAAATCTTTCTAGTCTGCCAAGTCTACGGACTCACTTCTCACTTAAATCCTTTTCGTACACGATGCCTTTAAATTGTCTTCAAGATCTGCTGATCTCTAACTCTCACCCACTGCTGCGACAGTCATTCAATCCTTGAAATATTTAGAACAACAAACTGAAAGTCCTCTTACTATCTGTATCTTTCAACTTTGCATGATGTCTCAAACCTTCAAACTTTGATCGATTGTCATCCTTCACAAATGAACATCTGTACTTGAACAACTTTTTCAACATGCCTGTAATTTGTTGCCAATTTGATCCATAACTCCATCCGCAATTCATTTTCATACAATCCTTCATAGATTCATCTTTCCACTGTCTTTGCCAACACATCTTTTTTGAATGATTTCTGAATCCACAATTGCTACATGGATGTAAATCCCAACACTTTTCCTTTGTATGTCCTTGCCTATGACAATGAGAACATTGAACATTCCTCTTTTCTTGAATCAGCTTGTTTGTACCTGTAACATGATTTGTTTTTCCATATCCAAGACCTATGTACTTTGGCCTCATTATCGGCTCAATTGGCTCTTTCATTCCTTGTCCATACTTGCCTAAACCTTTTCCTGTATATCCCATGTTCTTCATCATCTTGAAACCAACATTTTCTTCATTACAATGATTTTTAGATTCAAATAACTTGTCATTTTCATCTTTACATTTTTCATCAATAATATCACAACATGCAAATTTTGCTGATCCAACCTTTTCAACCTTGCATTCTTTAGTTTCAGCTACATCACATAAATCATTTGTATCACATGAGACATCACAAACCAATGGTTTTGTCCTCAAACATTCATTCTCTTCTTTCAACTTTGATATTTCATCTTTCAACCTTGACATCTCATCTTTTTGTAAACTGTTCTCCTCTTCCAATTTCTTATTATTTTCTTCTAATTCTTTATTCCTCTGTTTAATCTCATCAAACGATTTCAATGTTTCTTTTAACTCTTCTTGAACATTAATTAATTCAATTTTAAGATCATAAATTTTTATCTCATGTCCTATTTTCTCTATTGTAACCTGCTTTAAATCCCTTAATAATTCTTTTCTTTTCTTTTCCCAATCATCTCTTTCTTTTTGGAAATCATTTTCTGTCTTCTCTCTCTTAGCTTTACCCATTTGAAAATAAATAATTAACTTACCTCAGACTATTGCCCTTTGCTGTAATTGTTGGTTTCTTCTTCGTTTAGCGGCTTCGTGTGCCTCACTTCAGCTTTGACTGCAAACTATCTTCAGACTCCTCTGGCGGCTTCAGCTACAATTTCCTTCTTTGCAATTTGTTGCAACTTCAAAATAGGCTTTCAGCAATTGTAATCTGGAGCGACTTCCTTCGTTTAATCTCCTCAGCTCTTTTAACACTTTTACAATGATCATATACAGGGCGACCTCTTTGAATTGGCAACTTTTATCTGGTGACTCCTTTATGCCTGCGATTTCCTTATTTGCTTGTTGACAGACGTCCTCCTTTAAACTCTTATGGCAGCTTAGCTCTTAGGCGATCTATTCACTTGTGTGATCAGTTAAAAACTCTTGGTGTTTTTCTTTACCAACTACAACCTCACTCTTTGCTCTAAACAAGCTTCAATAACTTGGGCGATTTGTGCTTTGATTTTACAGACATTGATTTGCCCGATGACTCCTACAATTTAGCCTCTGCGATCTCTTAGCATCTGCAATCTCTTTTTTTTTTTCTTCTGCACCTACGGCTAATAAACCCTTATGCTTGGGGACTTAAAATGCATGTATTTCATTAACAACAAATCCACGATCTCTTCACCTTTAGTGTCTTATCTTTAAGCAGCTTATTATGGAACAGCGGCTTCAGCTCTGTCTTTCTTTGGTGACCTCTTGATTTTAAACTGGTGATCTCTCCTTAATAGCTACGGCCTATCCATTGTCTGATCCGTATAACCTTTTGTTTTGATCAATGACTCTTAGACTCTTCTAGCACTTATGCAATGACTTAAGGTTTACCAGCAACTTCTTCAGAGATTTTTCAAACCCTAGAACAAAAACTGCGGCGACTTTACAACAATTTATATGCCAACTTTTCAGACAACTTCAACAGTCTTACCTTCTGGAAGCGTCTATTACTCCAATGAGCTCTACATCTCAGAGATTCCTTTCTTTGATTTTAGTCATCTATTCCTGGCCAAACACACCAAATTCTCCAGATCTGCAACTTAGACTGGTAGCGGCATGCTTCAGCAATACATGGCTCTTTTTTTTGTCCTGCGATCACAAACCCTAACCTAGATAAAATGAATTTAGTTCCTCCTTTAATCTCTGCTTGTATTCGAATCCTCAACAGCTTGTTTAATGGCTGGCAGCTTCAACGCTTCATTATCGGCTTCAAATTTTGACGAACAACTTTGTGCAATTTTAGCAGCCTTTTTTTTTTTAAAACAGCGATCGCTAATAAAACAAAAGACTTAGTCTTACCATCAAATGTGCAATTTCAACTTGGCGGTTCCCTTTCCTTGGTACATATTTGCATTATCTTCTATCTCCATTCTTTTATTTTTCTTCAGCGATTTATTCCATTGGACGGCTTTAGCAAACTTCTGCGACTCCTTTTGCACAATTTTCAGCAGCCTTATTCAACGGCTCCTCCACTATGCTTTCAAAAACAGCGATTCCTCTGTATAATTTTTACAGCCAAACCCTTGATCTCTTCTGAGATAACTGCAAACAAAATCACATTTTTCAACTGCGCCTACTCCTGCAGCGGTAATTTTATCTTCACAAACCCTCTGTCTTCAGACAACCTTGAATCCCTTCATCAATCTTTCTCCTTCAGACTAACTTGGCTCTGATACCACTTGATGGTGGTGGATTAGAAATCCACAAGACACTTAGATAATGAAACACATCCATAAATCTGTGCTGCTGCACATTTCATTAATTAGAACATGATTACAAATCAATACAATGAATGTTGTTGCATTCTTATGATCATTTGATCATGACCCACTTGACTTGCTTGCATTGCATTACATTACTAGACAATCTTAATCCTTAACATCCCCCCTTAAGATTGGCTAGAATAATACAGAAAAAATACAAATGAGAGGGGAACATTATATTACTATCCCCCCTTAATGTTCACCTCTAGCATACCAAGCATTCTTCGATCATAATCCTCTTTCATGGCTTGCTCCCATTCTTTCTTTCCTCTAACTTGCTCATATGAGATTGAAACTTTAAGCCTTCAACACTCATTATCTTTTGTCTAGCTGAAAAGTCATCTTCTCCATCATCACTACCAACAATACTTTTAGCTTGTTCCAACTTGCATTTCCAGCAATAGCCCTGCAAACAAAAATCACTCTAGCAATATATCAGCCTTGCAAACAAATCACTCCAGCAATATCCCAGCCCTGCAAACAAATCACTCCAGCAATACACTTCTAACTGAAACTCTAGCTGAACCGGAAAACTTTCTAGCTGAACCTCTTGATGGTCCTTTAGCTGAACCTGGAAAACATTCTAGCTAAACCAGGAAAACATTATAACTGAACCTGGTTGAAACTCTAGCTGAACTTGGGCTGATCCTCTAATTGAATCTTTTCTTTCCAACAATCCCCTCAACGTTACCTAAGGGAATTCGAACCCATAACCTCGCTCTGATACCATGTAAGAACAGGCCCAATTGTCTTTTTCTCTTTTAATTTTGTTTGTGGGAGAAATTACTTTCCAACAGAATGTTCTATAGTAGACGTCTACTTATTGGGGCTCTTATGTACTGGCAATCCCAATGGATTCATCGTCCATACTATTGATTTGGTTAGTTAAGAACATTAAGTTTTTGTTAGAAAAATATGAAGTGTAGAATTGAAATCACAGTGAACTAGCAATAAAAAACACAAAATAGACAATACAGATTTACTGGAAAACCTCGTAATGTACCAAGAAAAAACTATGGGCAAAGATCTCTCAATTTTATTCTCAAAAGAAAATTCTCAGTTACAAACAAAATTTCTTATGCCTTGGCATTCAAGCTAGACTAAAATAAATAGATTTTCATGCATAAAAGTGGGAGTGGCACTTCTGCATGTAATTTTGCATGGTGTACACATGACACATGGCCAAAAAAAATTCCCACAAAACCGTAAGTAAAACTGACTTCACATTTCAACAGTTTTCACAGCCCTCATTTCGGAAAAAACCAAAAATAATAGTACAAATCATAGAGAAAGAAACTACCTTGGAGGTGATTCTGACAATCTTCCATAATCCTTGTGTATTATACTAAGTAAAGAGAAATCTTGTCCTACAATCCCATACATGGATGGCTTAATAGGGCGATGTTCCAAGGATGAAATGAAAGGAACTTTATCTGTACTTCGAGCAACACACACATCAATAGAGGGACCCCTGGCCACGGCGACTATTCCCTTTACAACAACCCGTCTACTCATGCTTATTACAACAGTGACCCAAAAATTTGCATCAACCAGCAATTCAAATTGCGGTAGTGACTGAAGGCCGTCGTAGTTACCATATAAAAAAGAGGTGCGGATTATGTATTTTGTTCCCCTCACAGCAGGTAAATTGTAGCAATTTCGTTTGCCTTGAGGAAAACACCAAAGCTGTTTCAGTGGCACCCTTCCCTCTAACTCAGCAGCCAAAATGCTGTTTTTTTCACCTGTGTTAATGTATTGTTCATCTGAGGTCCAGCTAATGCCCCCACCATCCTTATATTCCTCTTCTCCTCCACAATCCAGGCTGATGAATCCTGCAGAAATAACATCATCAAATCCATTTAGCAACAGCAGTAATACCAAATTAAAAAAGAAGCAGCGAGTGTTAATTTTTATGTAGCTTGGACAGGTGTTCTAGTCTCGGGTGGTGATTTCGAGGCTGGAAACACAGCTGGAATAATTATCTCCATACCTAGATAATTGATTTCTCGAGAGACTTCTAGATATTAGGGTTTAGAGTCTAATTAATCCTAGCCATTGATTTAGATTAAATCATGGCCATTGGTTTTCAATGAGGGGATTATAAAAGAGGATCAATAGGCATTTGGAGAACACAGATCCGAGAAGTATTTGCAGCGATAGCAAATAAATAAATTTGCGGTGATAGCAAATTGATTTGCAGTGAGAGCAAGGGCGTAGCGATAGCGTTCGAGACAGCAGTAGTGGAATTTCTATAGGAGAAATTGGGAGAAGAATTTCCGGAGGAGATCATTGCCGGAGCTCTGCCAATAAGAGGCAAGCAGTCTATGTATTTCCTGATTTGATTTAATAAAGTTCCTCATCTGCAATGCAGTACTGGTTTTCCCTTCGGGGTTTTTCCAGGGACAATTTGTCCAAAATGTTGTGTTGATTTTATTTTTCTATCTCCGTGATTTTTCCGTGAAGTTGCAGCTGTGTTATTATTTAATATTTGCTGTAAATTAATTAATTTTTTCAGCAGCCAAATAATCTTATAAGATAGGAAATTAATAATCAGTAGCTGCAATAGATTTTTCACATGGTATCAGAGCGGATCTGAGGGCAGAACAAGCACAGGGAGAAAGGAAAAATAATAAATAAAAATCTAGGGTTTATAAAACCCAGTTTGACCTCTTCAAATTATTATTTTCTTTTGAGATGGCCTCAGCAGGTTTAAGAGATCAGGACAGATTGGATGGAGCCTCAAATTTTGGTGTCTGGAAAGCCAGAATTTCTTTATTGCTGGAAGAGAATGGTATCAAGGATTATGTGACCACTGTTGTACCTGTACCTACAGACGCAACACAGCTCGTAGCATATAAAAAGGAAGATGCCAAGGCAAGGAGGCTGATTCTTGACGGTGTTAAGGATCATATTGTTCCGCATATTGCAGAGTTAGATACAGCAAAGACGATGTGGGATGCCATTATGAATCTGTACCAGAATGCTACCCTTAACCGAAAGTTGATTCTCAGAGAAAAGTTAAGGAATACCTGGATGAATAAGGGAGAAGACGTCACAAGTTATCTCACCAGACTTAGACTTGTCAAGGATGAATTGGCAGCTGTTGGAGACAAACCAAAGGATGATGAGCTAGTACGAATAGCCCTAAATGGGTTTACTAAGCAGTGGGATGTCTTTGTTCAAGTTATTAATAGACGAGACACCTTACCGAGTTGGGACCGACTATGGAGTGACTTCACTCAGGAGGAGCTTAGACTAAGTCTTGTCAATGGAACCAGCAGTAATAGTCAGAAAAGTGAGGTGGAACAGGAAAACGTTGCCCTAGCAGGAAAAGGGAAAGCGAAAAAGGGGTCTGGCAAAGGATCAAATCCAAAAAGTGAGAAGAAGAAGGACTTATCTAAGATCAAATGCTATGGCTGTCACGAGTTCGGCCACTATGTCAGCGATTGCCCACAAAGGAAGAAAAATGAAAAGAAGGGCAAGAAGCAGACGGCAGCTTCAGCAAGTGTAGATGAGCTTTCTAGTAGAATGGAGGATGAGTTTGCACTCATAGCTTGCCTGACTAGCTCAACCTCACAGGGTGTTTGGTATATAGACAGTGGGGCGTCATTTCATATGACAGGAGTTAGGGAGTACTTCTCCAGATACAAGGAGGAGGACATCAGATTCTAGATTCATATGGGGAACAAGTCCAAGTGCAATCCAGTTGGGAGAGGGACTGTTCTATTTTAGAGGGAGAATGGCAAGCCTATTTCCATTCATGATGTGTTGTATGTGCCAGGCTTGGGCATGAATCTAATTTCCGTATCTGTCCTTCAGGATAAAGGCTACAATGTACTCTTTAGAGGGGCGCATGTTTTAATCAAGCATAAGGATTGGAAATCACCCATAGCTATTGGAGTTAGGAGCGGCCGACTTTATAGGTTGCAGTTTGATACTCCTAAGGCACTAGTGAGCAGCAGTAATCCTAGAGATCAAGGAGAGCTATGGCATAGAAGGATGGGCCATATACATCATGGAGCACTTAAATTGCTTCATGAGACAGTGACAGGTGTTCCAGACGTGAGCACAGAGCATGATGATGTATGTAAGGGATGTGTATTGGGGAAGTTTGTGAAAGCAGCTTTTCCAAGGAGTGACACCAGATCCAAGGGGGTTCTTGATCTAGTACATTCAGATATATGTGGACCAATGTCAACGAAGTCTCTCAGAGGATATGAGTACTTTGTTACTTTTATTGATGATTTCTCCAGGAAGACCTGGATATACTTCTTGAAGACCAAGGATGAGGTCTTCAGTCACTTCCAGGAGTTCAAAGCTCTTGTGGAGAATTCGACAGGCAGGAAGGTAAAGGTTCTTCGGTCAGACAATGGAGGCGAGTACAAAGGGAAAGAGTTCCAGGAGTTCTGTACCAGAGAAGGAATCAAGAGAGAGTGGACCGTTCCTTACAACCCGCAGCAGAATGGGGTTGCTGAGAGGAAGAATCGTTCTATATCGGAGGCAGCAAGGGCTATGTTGTATGACCAAGATATGCCACGTTACTTGTGGGCAGAGGCATGCAGTACAGCAGTATACATACAGAACAGGGTTCCACATAAGGTATTGGGCAAGATGACACCAGAGGAGGCATTCTCAGGGAAGAAGCCAGATGTCAGTCACTTCAGGATATTTGGGAGTTTGGCGTTTTGTCACATTCCAGGGGCTACACATTCCAAGTTAGATCAGACTGCAGAGAGAGGGTACTTTGTGGGGTACAGCGAGACCTCAAAGGCATATCGGATATTTATTCCAGGGACCAGGAGGATTATAGTCAGGCGTGATGTCAAATTCATGGAGGACAAGGCATATAGGAGGTCCAGAGATTTGCCAGTAGATGATCAGAATGAGCAGTCAACAGAAGCTCCAAGGATTGTTCAACCAGAACAGGGGCAGCGAAGCACGAGTACAGTTACTAGTACAAGCACAGGCTCAGGTGCTGAGAGTTCGCAGAGTATGGAGCAACAGATACAGCAAATCCAAGAGATGCATCAAGAAGATATGGAGTTTGATATTTCATCCTCTATAGTTGACAGGAGGAACCGTGAGGTTCAACAAACACATAAGGATACTCAGGAGTTTGTGGGAGCTCCTAGGACGAGTAATAGACAGCGGAAACAACCAGCTAGGTATAATGACTATGTGGCATTGGTTAGTCAGTTGGTAGATAGTGAGCCTTCTAGCTATCAGGAGGCTGCACAGCAACAGGTGTGGCAAGATGCGATGGTTGAGGAATATACCTCAATAATGCAGAATGATGTGTGGGAGGTTGTGCCTAGACCGACAGATAGGGCAGTGGTTGGATCACGCTGGATCTATAAGATTAAGCATGGTGCAGATGGTAGCATCGAAAAATACAAGGCATGGTTCGTGGCCAAGGGGTTCTCTCAAAAGGAGGGAATAGACTATGAGGAGACATTCGCTCCAGTGGCCAGGTATACTTCTATACGAGCCGTAATCTCACTTGCAGCGCATATGGGATGGCAGATCCATCAAATGGATGTCAAGACGGCATTTCTTAATGGTGAATTGTTAGAAGAGGTATACATAGAACAACTAGAGGGCTTTGTAGCACACAGCAGCGAAACCCACGTGTGCAGATTGAAGAAAGCTTTGTATGGACTCAAGCAGGCTCCCAGGGAGTGGTATGAGCGCATTGATAGATACTTGCAGGGAATAGGCTTTGTGAAGAGTGAGGCGGATGCTAACCTCTACTACTTGGTGGTTGGGGGTGAAATTCTCATTCTTGTTCTATATGTGGACGACTTGTTTTTAACAGGTTCACTGGGGCTTATAGAGGAGTGCAAGAGGGACCTTGCAGCAGAGTTTGAGATGAAGGATTTGGGGCTTATGCACTACTTTCTAGGCATGGAAGTGTGGCAGACAGATGGAGAGATTTTCCTTGGACAAGGAAAATACTGTATTGAAATCTTGAAGAGGTTTGAGATGCAAGATTGCAAAGCCATGTCTACACCTATGATCACGAATTGGAAGAAGGTAGATGCATCCAAGGAAAATGATGTAGACCCCACCTTATACAGGTTGTTGATTGGATCTCTCATGTATTTGGTCAACACTAGGCTAGATATATCCTTTGCAGTAAACTCTCTTAGTCAGTTCATGGTTGAGCCGAAGAGAGTGCATTGGATAGTGGCAAAGCATGTATTGCGGTATTTGCGTGGTACAATCGAGTATGGGATCAGATATGCTGGAGGTGATGGTATCAAGTTGATAGGCTATACTGATGCAGATTGGGCAGGTAGTGCGGTGGACAGGAAAAGCACTTCAGGGTGCTGCTTTAGTTTGGGATCAGGAGTTGTCTCTTCGTACAGCAGGAAGCAAAAGTCCGTGGCTCTGAGTTCTGCAGAAGCAGAATACATAGCAGCTAGCATGGCAACGTGTGAGGCTATATGGCTTCGGAAGTTGCTGGTAGCCTTGTTTGGTCAGAGGGTTGAGACTACAGTGATACACTGTGATAATCAGAGTTGCATCAGATTATCTGAGAATCCAGTGTTTCATGATAGGTCTAAGCATATAGACATCAGATATCATTTCATCAGGGATTGTGTACAGCGGAGGGTTGTTCAGCTACAGTATATACCTACAGATCAGCAGGTAGCAGACATTTTGACAAAGGCATTAGGGAAGGCGAAATTCATCTTCTTCAAAGGTAAGTTGGGTGTTATGCAGAACACCTTCCTCGCTAAGAGGGAGTGTTAATTTTTATGTAGCTTGGACAGGTGTTCTAGTCTCGGGTGGTGATTTCGAGGCTGGAAACACAGCTGGAATAATTATCTCCATACCTAGATAATTGATTTCTTGAGAGACTTCTAGATATTAGGGTTTAGAGTCTAATTAATCCTAGCCATTGATTTAGATTAAATCATGGCCATTGGTTTTCAATGAGGGGATTATAAAAGAGGATCAATAGGCATTTGGAGAACACAGATCCGAGAAGTATTTGCAGCGATAGCAAATAAATAAATTTGCGGTGATAGCAAATTGATTTGCAGTGAGAGCAAGGGCGCAGCGATAGCGTTCGAGACAGCAGTAGTGGAATTTCTATAGGAGAAATTGGGAGAAGAATTTCCGGAGGAGATCATTGCCGGAGCTCTGCCAGTAAGAGGCAAGCAGTCTATGTATTTCCTGATTTGATTTAATAAAGTTCCTCATCTGCAGTACAGTACTGGTTTTCCCTTCGGGGTTTTTCCAGGGACAATTTGTCCAAAATGTTGTGTTGATTTTATTTTTCTATCTCCGTGATTTTTCCGTGAAGTTGCAGCTGTGTTATTATTTAATATTTGCTGTAAATTAATTAATTTTTTCGGCAGCCAAATAATCTTATAAGATAGGAAATTAATAATCAGTAGCTGCAATAGATTTTTCACAGCGAGCTGATGAAGATTTGAATATTTTACTTTGCTTGCTTAGTTGCAAGCTAAATAAGAATGCTTCACTCTGGATGGTAAAGAGTCGGACATTTCGGTGATTTACATGTGAAACACATCAGTTGTTTAAACCCTTCCATGCTTCACAGCTAAAGAATTTAAAAGAATAAGATTGTCATTATTTTCACACTACTAAAACCCACCATACCGGTGAGAATGACCTCCAAAGATATCAGATAGTCCAAACAGAGTTTTTGATTTCTCGATGCAGGGTACAGGGAATAACCCAATTTCAAAAATGTTTTAACAATTCTGGATGCAGGGTATATTGAATAACCCAATAATAAAAATGTTTAACAATTAAAAAGAAAAGTTCGAAAAGTTCAGGTTTCTTTTGGGGAAATAATAGACTTCCAAATCAAACATAATCAATATAACTCAAGTTGGAGTAAATAAAATGCAGTGCTACCACAGACATAAACTAATCTATGATGATCAAACAAAACAGGACTGTTCAGATTACGCCCTTTTACAAACATGTAGAATTAAATGGTTTGTTTTAAATCCCTTCATGTTGAAAGGGATTGGGTGTAATCTTACAAATTCCCAAAAAAATTTATAGTTTTATAGAAGAACAAGAATACCTTACCTGGTTGTGCACACAGAACGCCACATATAGAAAGAGCCAACAAAAATTTGAACGTTACTTCCTCCATCCTGATTAAAATAGGAATGCCTTCCAACTGTTCCTTAAATGTTATCTTACACACTCCTGAACATTTTGGGAAAAAATGAAGTACAGATCACGATAAACTTTTTAAACAATCCAATAGTCAAAAGGAAACCTAAAGTCAGTAATGCTATTGACTATTTAACAGTAAAATTTTTAACATTTAAGTAAATCAATTACAACCAACAAGTATATAGTTGAGAAGTGAGGGAAAAAATGCACGACAAAATTATTTGTCCTATAAAATTATTAAATTGTTTGGTAGGAAGAGAGCAAAGACACTTCTTTTCAAGGTGGGCCCATAATGGGTCTGAAATTTACACAGTACGCGTATAGAATTAAATTATTACCAGCCTTTAATGTTTGAAGGAGATAAGTTTAAGACCCTCACCCACACACTTTTTCCTTCAAAAATCACTAAATTCATTGACTTTAAAAATTCAACTAACTATTTAATTAGTGTCGACTATAGGGGAGGGCCCAATGGTGATGCACCTTAATTTTATGGGTTCACATAGTAATGTTCGTGTAGCTAGGGATGTGGAAAAATATTTTGTTTCACCAACATATACAAAAAAAAATGGTGTCATCAAAATGTTTTTTTGTTGAGGTGTCATAATAGACTTTCATATAAAGTTAGACCAATAGTTATGCATTAAATCATGTTCTTTAGTGTGTCAATGTGGCATCATATGATTTGTTGCTTTTTGAATCTAATGGGCACATTTTATTCAACTATTGGTTCTTCTCTTACAACTACTAATACCATCTACTTAAAATATTGAGCTTTCAATGCACTAGTCCTATCACAACTATTAGTATAGGGACCACTATTGGGTCATCTCCCCTATTATCATTAATTAAGTTATGGTTGTAAGGGTAAAATTATGACACTACTAGCTATTTGCAACAAAAGGGCATGTTTAAGATATCATGTTACCATGCCACGCATGCCCATACCATACCATGAAAATGAAAGACGAGACGTCAGGTGGCATGATGGGATGAAGAAAAATGGTAATGGGACGTTTTGGCTCATGTCGTTTTCGACGGCCACTTCTGGTTATGATGGCCCCCTCATATGCTGGAACTTTAAAAAAAAAGTTAAGCTTTGAACATTCATGTCATTTTTATTTTTGGGAGCACGAAAATCGTGAGATGAGCTGTGTGAGGGAAATAGGCATGGGTAGCTGTTGCAAGGAGCTTCAAGTAGGTTTGCGGAGTTGCAAACAAAAATGACATAACAATTGTTGGGTAGGTGTTGTGGGTAACTTCAATTCGTGTTTTTGCAAAATAGGGATAAAAAATTTGAGTTTTATGGTCATTTTTTGTGTTTTTGCAGAGCTGGGAGGGGGTTTGAGGACAACTTCCCAACAACGAGAAATGAGTGGTAGCGGTAGAAAAAAGGTATGTATGTCTGCCAATTTCTCATGACATTTGCTATTCTCGTTTAGAACTGTGAAGAGGGCAAGAGGGGGGTTTTGTTGTGTTGAAAATGTGAACTATTGTGAAAGTCTTTGAAGAAACCTTGTCGTGAGTAACATTGTGAGTCATCCAACAAAGTTTTTAATAAGTATAATTGAAAAATAAGGGTTTATGGTCATCGATGCCGTTTTGTATGAAATGGGTTTTCATGATTTGTTGATGACTATCATGGGGCCGAATGGGTAATAGAAATATGTGGATTTTTTTTGTCATTTGCATTGATCATAGGAAATGCGAGGGTTTGTCGGGTTTAGTCACAAGTTGAATGAAATTTAAAACAAGTGGCTGTCATGAAATCTAAAACAAGAAAAACATATATCAAACTAAACCAACTTAATTTTCTTCAACTTTCTCTTCCTTCCAACATTTTTTTCATTATCAACATTGTTCTTTATTTCCACCTTTGTTTGTGTGTGATTTGATTAGCGCAGCATTTTCTTATTTCCATTGTTTGCTTTCAACCAACCCAATTAATTATTTCGATTAGAAGTATTATTCTCAACAAAACTACATGTTTTGCAACCTAGGATTTTGTATACAAATTTGTGAAACATTATGCCAGGTATATGCATGCATAGCATGGTAACATGATATCTTAATCATGTCGACCTGGGTAAGTGCATGGAAACGGGGGACCAAAAGGGAGTCAAAAGTGGCCACTTTTTCTTTGGAATCAGTAAAAATTGATCTTGGATGAGAAATTGAAGATAGTCACACTCAAAAGTAGAAGATGTGATAAGAACAAGTTTTGTAGTGCCCTGAATCTAGTTTATAAACTACTATTTTTTTCTAAAAATGGTGGAGATTAAGAGGTTCAACTAGGGGGAGCACACAAAGTGCTCCTGTTTTTGTCAGAAAAATATAACATAGTGTTTGGTATGCTCCCCCTAAAATGTCAACTTTTTTTAAGTATTTGCCAAATCACTTCAGTGGAAAATTAGCTAACACCATGTAGTTTATGCCTAATTTTTCTATTAATTTTTTAATGAATATATGATTTTTATGAATTTCAAAGTGGACACATCCTAAAAAATAAAAATTTGAGCGTGTTCCCCCCTATTTTTTTGAAAACTAATCAAAATAAAAAAAATTAGTGTGTATCGAATTGAATCTAGAATCTAAAAATGTAATTTGTTTCAAATTTCAATAAACATATAAAAAATGACACCCGAAGTGCCAGACATAGGGTTTCTGAAAAAGAGAACACATTAGAAAAAGAAATTGAAGATGGAAACCTTAATGCTATCAGATTTTTGAAAAAAATACATGGTTAGAAAGCTAATAAAAAACTTGAAGTCGTCCTGGCATTTTTTCATATTGACATTCAAAAACATGTAAACCTGATGGAGAGCACACATGGTATTTGGTTGATTTTTCTAACTTTTGTTGAAAACCGTCCTTAGCATCCAAAAGGTACCTCCAACCCTTTGGGTTGGATGCCTGAGGCAAATCCAACCATTTGGATTGATGCTCAAGGTAAATCCAACCATTTGGATTGATGGGTTGGAATTTCCCAAAGCAGCCAAAAATGCGTTCATGTTATAACACGAGCGTGTTATAATGTGAGTGTGTTATAATGTTCACAAGCATGTTCTAAAGAAGTTAAAATGCTTTATATGCACATATCTCTCTCCCTCTATCTTTTTTCTCTATGGACCCCATCTCTCTCTAAATCTTGAATTCTATCTCTATGCTTCCCTATCTCTGTCTCCTCTATTCCTCTCTCTAACTCTATCTACCTCTCTATCTCTCTCCCTCTCTATCGACCACTCTCTCTAACTCTATCTTTCTATCTCTCCCTCCCTCTCTATCTCTCTCCCCCTCTCTATCTCTCTCCCTATCCCTCTACCTCTCAATCTATCTCCCTATGTCTCTGGACATCTCTTCATCTCTTTCCCTATCTCTATCTCTCCCCATATCCCTATCTCTTAATCTACCCCTCTACCTCTGTCTCCCTCCCTCCCTCGCTCTCTATCTCTCTCCCCATCCCTCTACCTCTCAATCTCTCTCCCTATGTCTCTAGATATCTCTTCGTCTCTTTCTCTATCTCTATCTCTCCCCATAACCCTAAGGGTATGTGCAGGATCATCACGAGCCAAACAATGGCAATAGGAAAAAAATCACATTTTTACTTAGCCAAATTCGTGACTTGGCAAAGTTTGACTTTGAAATGGATATCTATTTTGGTTTGGTGCCAAACCAAAACGGATATCCGTTTTCTAAAAAAATTGGGAAAAAGGCTTTTTACTGGTAGTCATCAATTTTCCACAATCCATGATGTTGAGTTTGAAATGCTTCTGGATTTGACTGTGTATTATTATTTTCCTCAACGTTTCGAATCACACACAGTGATCCATCATTAGGAGAAAGATAGCAAGCAAGAGAAGAGAGAACATGAATGACAGTATGCAAACTTAAGACCACTTAAAAGGAGTGAGAGAGATGTGAGGCGGAAACCAAGATCAGTTAAGGGAGAAGGATAGCTGCCTATAAAACCTAGTGAAGTGAGGGACAAAGAGGAGTGGGGGACATCTAGGCACACTAAGACAAAACAAACAAAGAAAGACTAACTAGGATGAGAGGAAGACCCAAGTAAAGAAAATTAAAAAAACAAACAAAGGAGCAAGGCCACAAATTAGAAAGGAGCAAAAAGAGGAATAACTGTAATACAATCAACCATAAAGAACAAACTGAGGATGAAAGAGATAAGATAATTAAATAATTAAATAAATAATAAAAAAGGGGGGGACAACCGAAGAGGTTAAAATGTGAGGGATAGATTGGGAAAAGCTACATATAAAGAACAAGAGAGGGCTCCAAGTTAAAAGAGAGAGAGGGGTGAACTACGAAGGCAAAGGAGGGGGGGTAACAAAAAAGAAAGGTAAGCCAATAACTATCCAAAGGAGGAAAGAAACTAACTGGGAGAAAGCATAAGAGAGAAGAGTAAATCATAAAAGGGAAGACAAGCTACAACGGCCAAATAATATATATAAATATATATTCACAACAAACTCCAAGCGACAAACGAAGCACCAGGGGGTAACAAGAAATGGAGGATACAGTTAAAAACCTAGAAATTAAAGAGGAGGGAGAAGGGGGCAACGAGATCCAGAGGTTGGAGACGGGAGGTTAAGCTAGGGGACAAGAGTATGAGAAATAAAAAGGTGAGAATGGGCCAAGGAGGGTAAAGAGGAGGGAGGACAAGGAACAAAGGGAAAGGGGGGAGAGGAGCCTGGGGGGGAGAGGAAAAGGGGATAAGATGAGGGCAAAAGAGGAGGGGCAAAGACTCAATCCCACAAAAGGGGACAAGGAGAGGACAGAGGGGGGGCGGGGGCAAGAACCGGTAAAGAGGGGAAGAAAGGACAAAGATAGGAGAAGGAAGAGGGGAGCTAACAAGATCAGGTCAGGAAAGAGAGGGGAGGGGTAAGAGGGGAGGATGGGGAAGAGAAATCGACTAAGAATGAAGGAAATCATGATGGGGTAAGAGGGGAGGCTTTTTACTCTTTTTGAAAATACACCTCTTAAATCTTGGATCTCCCATCAATATATGAACCTCCTTAAAGACCATTTCTAGTGAAGGAGGAGGGCAAATTAACATTGGTAGCTTCTTTACACATTGATCCATAAGGATTTGTTAAACACTAAGAATCATCACTAATGAATTACTCAAATAATCAATAATAAAATATTCAATTTTGTTCATCAAGTGAAATAATCACTTTTCTAGACTATGTTCCAATATTTCGGGGATATGAATGGTGGGGCAGCAGGGGTTGTGTTTTGGGGCATTTTGGATTTCATGCCCTAAATTGCTTTATGCAATCCTTCATATGATTTGATTCATGATACATGGTTTGAGAAGGATACACATGATATACCCTTACCCTCTAGTGATAAAATTATGAATGATACTTTATGTGGTGAAGCTACACCTTCGTTAATCCTTCATGACATTGTTATTCCTTGTGGTGATGATGATGTCCTTCATGTGATATGTTAGGACATAATGCAAAGTTAACATGGCATGAACTCTCTTGGAAGGGTAAGCATGGACTATAAGAACATTGAACTAGTTGGATCTGTTAAGCTCGCCATTTATGAAAGAACCTTTTAAAAGGTTAACCTTAATTAGGTAAGGTTATGTTTCAGTGTGGTTGTTTGTGCAACAATGTGTAAATTAATGTTACTAAAGGATAAATCTAACTATAATAAACTAACATTTTAATAACCATGAGAGCTGGGACTAACAATTAGACTAAAAACTTGACAAACAATACAACTTGGACACATGTAGGACTTGGAAAATGGAAAAGAGTATAATTAAATGTGGAAAACAATGAAAAAGTGGTATTAGTTGCACCTATATAGAGAAGTGGTTTAGAGGTTGGTTAGGGGAATTATTTAGGGTTTAGAGGTTTAGGGTTGCTCGGGTTTAGGGGTTTAGGGTTTACAGTTTAAAGAGAGATAGAGAGAGGGGACTGATAGAGTTTGGGAGAGATAGAGGAGACAAAGGGGAGAGATAGGAGATAGAGAGTGAGAGACATGTCCAAAGACATAGAGAGAGAGAGAGAGAGAGAGAGAGATTGAGAGGTAGAGGGATAATAGAGATAGGGAGATAGAGGTTTAGGGTTGCTTGGGTTTAGGGGCATTATTTAGGGTTTAGGGTTTATGGTTTTGGGGTTAGGGGTTAAGGTTTAGAGGTTTAGGGTTTAGGGTTTAGAGAAAGATAAAGGACCAATAGGGAGATATAGAGGAGTCTGAGGGGAGAGATAGGGATATAAAGAGTGAGGGACATGGCAAGAGACATACGGAGAGAGATTGAGAGGTTGAGGGACAAAGGTGATAGGGAGATAGGGAGATAGTGGTTTATGGTTACTTGGGTTTAGGGTTTAGGGGTTTGGGGTTTAGGGTTTCTCAGGTTTAGGGGTTAGGGGTTAGGGTTTAGGGGCATTATAATTTAGGGTTTGGGATTTATTGTTTAGGGGCTAGGTGTTAGGTTTAGAGGTTTAGGGTTTTGGATTTAGGGTTTATAGAGAGAGGAATGATATGGAGATATAGAGGAGTCTAAGGGGAGAGATAGGGAGATAGAGAGTGAGGGACATGGCTAGAGACATAGGGAGAGAGATTGAGAGGTAGAGGGACATAGGTGGTAGGGAGATAGGGGAGAGATAGGGAGATAGTGGTTTAGGGTTACTTGGGTTTAGGGTTTAGGGGTTTGGGGTTTAAGGTTTAGGGGTTTAGGGTTTCTTAGGTTTAGGGGTCAGGGGTTAGGGTTTAGGGGCATTATTTAGGGTTTAGGATTTAAATTGTTTAGGGGTTAGGGGTTAGGTTTAGAGGTTTAGGGTTTTGGATTTAGGGTTTATAGAGAGAGGAATTATAGGGAGATAGAGAGAGATGGAGGAGAGAGATAAGGAGATAGAGAGTGAGGCACATGGCCAGTGACATAGGGAGAGAGATCAAGAGAGGTAGAGGGATGATAGAGATAGGGAGATAGGGGAGAGACAGGGAGATATAGGTTTAGAGTTTATTGGATTTAGGGTGTACCTGGGCTTAGGGTTTCTCAGTTTTGGAGATAGCTAGATAGAAAGAGAGAGGAGATAGATAGGGAGAGATAGAGGTGACAAAGGGGAGAGATAGGGAGATAGAGAGTGAGCGATATGTCTAGAGAAATAGGGAGAAGGATTGAGAGGTAGAAGGACGATAGAGATAGGGAGATAAGGGAGAGATAGGAGATAGAGTTTAGGGTTGCTCATGTTTAGGGTTTAGGGGTTAAGGTTTAGAGGTTTAGGGTTTAGTGTTTAGAGAGAGAGGACCAATAGGGAGATATAGAGTGAGGGACATGGCTAAAGCATAGGGAGAGAGATTGAGAGGTAGAGGAATGATAGTGATGGGGAGATAGTGAGATAGGGAGATAGAGAGATAGAGGTTTAGGGTTTCTTGGGTTTAGTGTTTAGGATTTAGGGGTTTATGGTTTCTCAAGTTTAGGGTTTAGGGGTTACAAAATAAGGGTTAGGGGTTAGGGGTTAGGTTTAATCATGCATCCCAGTCATTCCCCTATCATTCCTATAAATCATATCTCTCCCCTCTATATTTCCCTCTCCCTTATCGAAGAAGCAAATGGAAACAAGAAAACTAGGACTCCCTTTCTCAGGTTTAGGGTTTAGGGCTTAGGGGAATTATTTAGGGTTTATGGTTTAGGGGTTAGTGTTTAGTATTTGGAAGAATTATTTAGGGTTACTTGGGTTTAGGGTTTAGGGGCATTATTTAGGTTTTACGGTTGCATGTCAAAAGTACTCTCTCTCTCTAAATCCGTAAACCCTAAATAATGGCCCCAATCCCTAACCCCTAACCCGCATCTACCTCTCTCCTGTATCTACCTCTCTCCTATATCTATTCAAAAGTGCCTTTAAAATACTATGAGATACCTTAGTATAAGTAAATCATATAAAAATCAAATATATATATCATCATAATCCTATATAAATTTTGATAGTTTGTCCAAAATCTCTCCTTTCATATGATACTGTCTTTCTAAAATTTGGATTGTATTTTATAGGTAAAATGCCTAAATACTTAAAATGCTAAAAATGCTAAAATAATAAAATAAAAAACAATGAATACAATAGGGAAAAAGAAAACGGATATCTGTTTTGGAGATCATAAAAAGCAAAAAAAGACTGTGTTTTTGCAAACCCGCGGCTTGCAAAATGCAGTCTCATCTTCAAAGAACTGATATCAGAGCTGAGGAACAGATATCCGATCCAAAGAGGTAAGATTTCCTGCATTTTTTTGTTTGTTTTGTATATTCAAGCAAATTTTTTGGTTTTTATGCTAAGTGGGTATGTTTTATAATTTAATTAGGTAAAATGGATGCACAAAATGAAAACCCAAACCCTCCACCACCAAACTCTCCCCCTCCAACAATAGAAGAGAATATTCAAAGAAATATTGATCATATAAGTAGGATCATAGAAATGTATCGCCACCACCCTCGATTGTCTATAATGACATCGAATTTAGAGGGAATCATTAATCATATTTAAACCTTGTCAACCCAACACGAATCATTTAGGCAATGGCAAGAAGCCAAGAAAGCCGAATATGCTAATGGTTTGTCATATGAGGAAGTCAAAGATTTAGAGATTACAAAAACTATGTTAGCCCAACACTTTGTCAATCCTAAAACCGGATTGCATGTTGATGTCCGTAAGCCCAAGTTTTCAATCAAATGGTGTATTCATGAGGGCATTAGTCAAAACTTTTGGGATCGTTGGTGGATGGTTTTTGATAAACCACCCAACAACAATTTAGATGTGCCTTTGTATTTCCTCCGTAAACTCTATGCAGATTTTGTCATGGGTCAACATGTTAATTATTTTGATTTTAGAGAGTTTCAAGGAGTGGGTAGGGGAATGCCTCAAGATAGACCTGGGGCAATTAGACAAGTACAAGGTCCCTATATTCCCCCTCCTGCTATCCCTTCTCCACCCCCAATGCAGCACCCAGACGTTGTTGCAAATGCAACACAATAGGGCCTTAGTGCCATACACTCTTTGATCGAGCATTTGATTGTACAGACATCTCAGTTTGCACAAGCACATGATGAAGGTGATGATATTGGATCACCTAGTACTACTAGACTGTCGTCGTCCAGACATGTATGTGTGCCCCATCATTGCATTTCTTGCAATCATTTATGCTTGGGTCCTATTATGGAGAGTAGTGAGCCACCGTTGAACACATCAGAGTATGATCTCCATTCACGAAATGAGGCAATGGGGTCCAGAACTCAAGCTGAGGGGTCAGGGACAAGAGTAGAAGCTATCGGATCAGTAAATAATAGAGGAGAAATGCATGAGCAATCTTTTATGCAGGTAAAATTTAAAGTTAAAATTTTATGGTCTATTCCATTTGAATATATAAACAACTTTATTAGTACTAATGTATCTAAGTGGGATAACAGTTGATGACAGAGGAGGAGTTGACAGAAGTTCATCATGGAACTTTGTCTGCCATCCAATTTGGCTTGGACTTGCCGGTATAATTTGTTGTACACATCAACTTTTTTTTTATGCATTTATTTCTTTGTGAGTAATTATATATTAATTTATATCTTGATGTTAATTTTATTTTATAGTCAATCAAAAATATGAATGATGTGGCATCTTTGCCAATAGTCTTTTCTCAAACTCCTGATTGACCCAAGGGACCATCATTTGCAGAACGGCTTTCTCAACAACAACAAAGGGTGGAGGTAATTTGATTGAATTGTACTTTAATTGATAATTTAGAAAACTTAAATATTTGATTATAGTTATTTAGAGTCTTACATTCTTGTCCTTCTTAATTGATGCAGGAGGCCTCGATGGTGGTATGTGCTTGTTTTCTAGTAGATAAGTTTTTGTGTAGTGCATTTCCTATTTTAAATGTATGCATTTCCTATTTTGTTTAATAATTATATATTAATTTATTTCAATGTTACTTTGCTTTTATGTAGTCTGTTGAGAATGTGAGTGATGTGCCACCTTTGCCATCATGCTTCACTAGGACACCTGATTATCTTAATAGAAAATCATTTGCAGAACGATTGTCTGAACAACAACATAGAGTCGAGGTAATTGAATTGAATTTTTCTAAATAATTGATAGTTTATCTAGCGGTCTTATAGTTGGTTGTAGTGATTTAGATGTATGTTAATAAATGAAAGTTCTTAATTGTAGTAGATAAGAATCTATTTACTAACTTTAACTTATTTTTATTTACCATTGAAGAGATTAATCAAATTTGTGTTTTGACTTGTTAATGAAGGAAACTTCACCTCCATCAATTACTAGACATTTTGGTACAAAGAGGACACTTTTTCAGGATCCATTACAGATTGAGGATCCATCACAGATTGAGGGTCAAGTGGACTTGTAGTATTTGATGTAGCTATTTGGCATGTAGATTGTATATAGATTTTGAGACATGGCATATGCCACATTTTGTAAAAAATATTTTGAGTTGGCATATTTACCAAATTTTTGTATATGTCTACCATTATGGACTAGATTTTAAGGTATATACACCTTGATATACAATATAATTTAAATTCCTTATATGCAAGTCATGATACTTCCCATGATGCCATACATTATGATGATAGTTCTTTAGTCCATTGATGATATGTTTAGCATTGAGAATGGTTTTAGATCAAGAGAATGGTTTTAGATCAATAGAATCAATATGAAAAAATTCCTTATATATGCCCTAATCAAATAAGGTCATGATAAACCATTTCATCATGTATTTAGTCTTCATCTAGTCAAATTTTGTAAATATGTCAAAGTTGTCATATGAAAAATGTAAAAAAAATGCAAAAGTATGGAAGATGAATAGTCAAGTACTCAAGAGTCAGTTGGAGACTATTGGTTTCCCTCAAATCATGTATAAATATGCATAAACCTTCGTGGAAAAGGCATTGGAGATGTATTGAAAAAATTTTGAAGATGAATTGAAGACATGTTTGAATGAAATTAATGTCAAGAAACTCTATGTCAAGGACACTGGAGGCACATTATAAAAATAAAAAACTTACATCTTGGGGGGAGGTGCCAATAAGGCCAATAAGGATACTATTTCAATTGGGTGTGTGTGTGTATGCAAATCCCATTTATGGCCGAGAAGCTCTCTATTTACTATTATTCAACTCTCATTGATAGGAGGTTGGCTCTACAACTATTGCAATTTGTGTATGAAACCTAGATGCCTACGAGATCATATATATATGTATGTATGTATGTATGTATGTAAATCCTACAAGACAGTCATTCATGAAATTACTATGCAAAGAGGGTTTATAAGTTGCATTAGGTTTTATGACTATCCTAAAACAACATCGTGTATATGCTCATAAAAGCCATCAAACTCTGAGAATAAACTCGTCATTAGATAAGGAGTGGAAGGCTAAAGTCGCATTCAAACATATTTAACACTTGAAGATCTCCAATGCATGATTGAATATCAAGAAACCAATGTGTCATTTCATGAAGGTCTTAAGTGTTGTAAATATGCATCTTCTTATTTAATCATGTGTTGTAAATGAAGGAATGCAATGATTGCAATATGTGCACAAAACAAAATTTTTGATAAGGATTAAAAGGAAATATTAAGAAAATACAATTGGTGGGTGTAAATCCAAATTGTGGAAGCATAGACAAGGCATGTGAACAGTTTGGCATGACACCTCAAAGAGATGCTATCTCATGGAATGCAATGATTGCAAGATATGCACAAAATGGATTTTTTGAAAAGGCTTTAGAAACTTTGAAGCAAATACAATTGGAACGTTTAAAACCAAATTCCATAACCTGTGCAAGCATTCTCCCTACTTGTGCCAAATTAGGATCTTATATATACATATATGCACATAATGTCACGAAAATAATGTATAGTGTATATATCAAGCCATATAGGCATGTATAAATAAAACCATATGGGTATATACAATGATATACATCGATAACATACAAAAGTATGTTTACAAAACTAAATACACATATGTAACAAAATGTCCCAAAATCAAATCTCCTATGAATTGCTATCAAATAATCTATGGCTCTTGCTAGGCCATGAAGATGGTGAACCAATCAATGACTTATCTTCTATCGCTCATCGACTAGACCTCCTCGATAGAGATTTTTGAATTTCCACCTATTAATACAATCAAACAACGTGTACATTAATATATAATTTAATATTCAAAATATATAACATGACATAAGTAATCAATCACTTACCACCAATTGGTGATCCCTTTTGATCATTTGTTGTCTCTCTTCTTCTATAGAGCTGGATGGGTAGGGGAGGTGACGTCCTGTGAGAAGCATGAACAAGCAGATTTAAAAGTAAACATGAATATCATAAATATGTACATTAAATGTTGCACTTATTATAGGACTGTTCTAGTACTATTTTAGGACTGTTGTAGGACTGTTGTAGTTAAAACTATCCTAGTAGACATGTATAGGACTGTTATAGGACTGTCATCTCATGGAATACAATGATGGCAAGATTACTATCAAGATTAGTATGAAGATTAATTATGACTGTTATAGGACTTTTATAAGAATGCAAAGTAAGGAAGCATAGGTAAGGCACATGAACTGTTTGGTGGAATACCTCAAAGAAATGAGAATTTTGTTAGATGTTGTAGTTGCAATTGCCATGTGACACATGTATGTAATATGTGAAAGCATAGACAAGGCACATGAACTATCCGACAAAAGACATCAAATACATGTCATCTCATGGAATGCCTTATGTAGAAAAAGGTACAAATGTGCAATATTAAGAAATACAAATGAGAACTAAAAATCATACCTCAAGTATAGTCAAAATAACCTATGATGCCATACAAAATAATTTACGATGCCATGTAAAATAATCTACGATGCCATGTAAAATAACTTTATTTGTAGTCCTGTATAGTCAAAAGCATGCATTATAGTTAAAGTAACAAGATTTTTAATAAAACAATTCTAAAAATAGAAAAAACAAGAACAAGTTAAGATAAAAAAATGTCATACCTGTCCATCTAGAAGTTTAAATGCTAGTCAAGCGTACCTGAGGGGTCATCTCTTACCTTCAAAGTATCCAATATTGCTTCATGATTAGCATTACTAATTGTCCATAGTTCTTTTGATTTTTTTTTTCCACGATGCTTTAGTAACTTGACATTTGTTGCTACAACTAGGTGAGAATACATCAATATGGTTTTATGCTTCTCAAAGTCTTCAAAGGCTGGGATGCCATTCTTTTTAACCATATATGTTCGTAACCAAGTCCCAGCAATAACAACTGATCCTGTAGGATATGTGAACCCATCATCATCTGTCATAGGTTGTGTTAGCTTTTGTTTTCCCTGTACACATCGTACCAACCAATAGTCTGACCTCTCTTCATTTCCATGCGGTGCAACAACTGCATAAACATGACCTGGCTGTACAAGGTCTGAAAGATGTTCATAGTCAAATGAGCTCTCCATGTCATTGATGGAAGATGATTGACCTTCATATAAAGGGATTAAATATTGTGGAATTCATGCATCTACCCACTCACTTGATTCACAATTGTTCCAATCACATTTAATACAACTCTGACAAAAAAAAGCTAATTCTCGTGTCCAAATAGTCCATGTACTTGCATTTGAGCTTTGAGATGAATGCATCTTTGATGATTCACTGATTCTCTGACATTCCAATTTCTCTATCACTATCCCATCATCAACCAACCAAAAGAACCTGCGCACTTCAGAATCAAGAGCCACTCCTTGTGACAATGCATAGTTACACCACTTAACAATGGAATCTGCATCACTGAATGTAGCACCACCTCTAATCTTTAGTTGTTCTTTAAAAAGATCTCTCTTCACGCATGCACCTACTCCATCATGTTCACCTTTTCCGTGCCCGGCTTCAAAAAAATTTCAAATATGAGGTATACCCTTCTCTACATGCATTTTGCTCAACCAATAGAAATTACGAGCATTCTTGAATTGACCAGTGCAATTATCTAACCAAATGAGATGTTGATCTATTCTAATATCTTTTTCTTGCAAGAACCCATAAAATTGTTGAAAACAATATTGCACAAACTCTGCTGAATGAGATCGATCATCACTCATGTAAAAATGGTATTCTCTGACAATCTTTCTATTCTCTTCTGTACTCTCGGGGACATGTCTATATGTGATGTGAACAAAAATAGCAATCTGAATAGAATTGTAGTACTGGGATTGAACTTCATTTTGGGGTTGTAATGTATAGTTTTATGCAAAATCAACTACAGAGACAATAGTTCCATTCGGGAAAGAGTATTTACACATCTTGAACTGTTGATCTAACCATCGAGACCTGTGGCTATGTCTGACATACTTGTAGAAAAGATTTTTCTTAAAATCATCAATAAAATCAACAATACTTACCTCTCTTACAATCAACTCACATCTAGAACCTTCACCTCCACTTTTCAAATTGTATTTCACTGTCTCATATCTCTTTTTCTCAACCATTCTCTTTCCAAAATCATGCTTGTTGCCCTCATGAAAACATGATACAAACTTTGATAAGCCACCACATTGTAAACACTTTTCATTTAAACAATCATTCTTGTAGAACATGCAACCATCATCTCTAATACATAGAAATAAATCCAATAAGTCCCTAGATGACTTTGGTAGTTGAATTGTACCACACTCCTGTAACATTTCGTTAGTGTGCAAAGTAGAATGAATATTGCATAATAATTCATGGTACATAGAAAATTCTACATGGTATTTGCAACAACATGTATTACGAACTTTAAGAGGAACACAATAAAATGGCTTAAGAGATTCAAATGCTCTTTGTGAGATTGTCATACCTGGGTGAGTTTCACAATATTGTTTGTACAATGTTGTTTGGCTACATTCCAAGTAATGTTTAGGATGTGGTGTGCGGTCTTTATGACCAATTCTTAACTTTACAACATCTTTTGCATTCGGTGATACCCTAGAGTTAGTGTGCCAAAATCATTCAATTTCTTCCTTTATGCTATCAATTAGCTTCTTGTCAACTCGTGGAAGCCTACCACTGAAAGCCCAAGTATCATTGGCAACAGGACTATCTAGCCTTGATCTTAATGCTAGTGCTTTTGACAATGTTTTACAATTCAATCTTAAGTCAACACAAGTTTGCCTCATTAATCAAGCATTTCTTAATTGTTTGCTTACTATTGAGGTTGTTATTACTCTATGGGCAGCTCTTTTATCTTTCTCCTTGCTATTCTTTCCAATAGAATTAAGTGCATTGAAAAGGCTTCTTACAATAATTTTATTCCGATCGAACACTTTGTTTAACCGAATCTTTAATTTCTTTAGTGAAGGTCTCATTTTGTACATCTTTAATAATTACACAAAAAGTTGGCATTGTTCAGTTAATGTTTTCTTCTCAAAGTATTCATTGAAGAGTTTTGTAGCCCACAACCAAACCGTTCGTGATGACTTCTTGCCTTCAAGTTTTTCCATTATATTCTCATCAATTTCAAGTAACCATTTTGGGGTTTTTGGGTGTTTTCCAATTTCATCACGGTTATTCTCTTCTTGACAAATATCCTCTCTTCTTATGAAATTTGGAGATACATTGATTGTTCTTGTTTCATCCATGTTATCAACCTCATCAATTTTATCAACAAATGGATTATGGAGTGCAAAATTTCAACATCATGATGTTCATATCCACTTTCTTCAAGTGCATGTCTTCATTTTTCTTCTTCTTCTTTGTCCATGGTATTGCTATTATGAATAGGTGTTTCATAACATTTTTCAATATTTTCATTTGTAATATCATGGTGAATTTCATTCTTATCTAACATTTCATTATAATCAAAATTAACATCTTCAATTTGCATGTCATTAGATGGTAAAGAAGAAGATTCACCTTGATGAGCATCCGCCAAACCCACCCTTCCAATCCTCTTCATTTCCCTATCTTTTTTCTTAATTGCTTCAATTTCCTCCAATGTAACTTTCCTCCTCCTTTTTGCTTTATGACGATTGTTGCTCCCCACTAGGGGAACAAAAATATCACCCTTATGATTGTAACAAGAAAATTGTGTCTCCAAAAGTGCATAAAAATATTCCTTTCACTGTCATAGCCAGAAATCACGAGTATTTCGATAGCAGAGGGTCTCTGGTTGCGGAAGTCGGGCCGAACAATATTCCTTTTGTCTTTTTTCTGCTTTTACAAAATGGATATCCATTTTGTAAAAGCCCAATTCTTTGCAATAGACACTTGCAACGTCCATATGGCTACTACAAAATAGATATCTGTTTTATTATGTACATTTGGATTCTAGACTAGGGATTCATTGTATTATTCAATAAACTTGTGAATTACCATCTAATTTCAATGTTTACACACTAATCCACCTAGGTATCAACTTAATAAAGCTCTAGATATAAGCCATTATTTGATTTTAGGCTATCATCAAATGACGAGCTTCTAAAGGCAAAAATGTTGTCCCAAAAGAAGGCTCAATGTTATTCGTAAAGACATTAGATTGTTAAAATACAAATTCCAGGTTAGATATTCCTTGGGCTATTTTAGTATAGAGAAGCAAAATTGCAATATATGACTATCCTAGGAATTAGAATGGTTGATCATAGGATATTCATGGCATTTTGATATTAATGGATGGATTGACGGATGTTTAGGGAGTTTAAGTTTAAATGTAATGTATGAGAATTCTTATTTATGAAGGATCTAATATGTCTTATGTCTTATTTGCAGGCCATTCAAGAAAGAAATGAAAAGATACCAAGGACTATCATAACACCTATTATAATTAGGTGCATCAAAGGATTGTCATCCAGGACCTTACCAATATGGGAAGTTATCAAAACCATGTCATGTTTAAAATTAAAGGCTTTATCACCTCTTTGTCCCTATAGGCCTATTAGAACAATAGGTCACATTTTATTCATATACCGGGGTTGAGAATAAACACTAAGCATTTGTAGTTATGACAAGTGTAAATGGAAATAGATCACAACTTTAGACAATCTATCCTCTCCTAGATTGCACTGACTGAGTGGAAATTAAAAATTCCCTATTAATGTCCTTTATATACTGAAGGTATGGGTGAGAAAGGTAAACTTTGTATGTTGTAGACAAGTGATGCAGAGCAACACAACAAAAGCTTACAAATAGGGTGTAAAATACCCATTAACCCACCAATTTCTCAAATAGCTTTTAAAATATCCTTCCCAAGGTCTAAATGAGACCGAAATACACTCTTTCTTGACTATCGGCAATACATTTCTAATGTCTCATCAAACTATGCTTCACATGTTCTTCCTTTCTCTATTGTTGGCCAGACTTATCATTATTGGTAACCTTCAAATTTGTTAGCCCGATGTGGGACCTCTCGCCGATGTGTAGAATCCATTGCTCAGGCTTATGCTGTCAGTGTGACTCCTCCGTTGTTCTCTGATATACACACTTACTCCGATGTGAGATTCACCACCCTTGTCTATCAGTAAGACCAATACCCTCGGTGAGACTTTTTACTTACATTCTGACGTTATAACTCTCCCCGATGTGTTTACCATCCATTAGTCATCGGTAAGACTTCTGCATCGGTCAGACATTCTCTTCGATTTTCGATATCGTATCTCACACCGAAACAATAAACACTGAACTACACCATCAGCCAGACCGCCTCTATCGGTGACACTTTTCTTCTTGTGTTTGAGAGTCCATCTCTTTCCGATGTTCCTTCTGTCAATGTGACTCCCTCTCATCGGTGTAGTTCTCAACCATTCTTCCGATGTGCCGATAAATAACCCATCGGTGACACTTAATGATTGTCACCCCGATATGACTTGATCGGTGAGATCAATGTTGTCAGCTCAATGGAACTTTGTCTCTTCAATAACTATTGTCAATCTGATGTCTTTGATTTAGCCTATACATAACATGACTTGTTATAACCGGTCGACTAACGTATCTTTTCCCAATTTTCCCGATATGGCCGGTCAACCTTTGTATCCTTTGACATGTACATTCACCATTTACAACCACGATAAACGATAGCAGGATATACACGAAATGTCCTCGCATACATAAATGATATACCCATGGATTGTATCTTCGGTGAAACAATACCAATGGTACAAAATATGTTGCTTCTCTTCATCCAAAACCAATGGTACAAAATTTTTCATTGATCAAGGAAACGGATATCCGTTTTCAGAATGGATATCCGTTTTGAGTTGCTTTTACAGAAGCAAAACTGATATCCATTTTGATTGTTGACTTTTTATGGATTGTAACGTGTTTTAATGTTTCAGTCTCTTCTTCGAACTTCACCCTTCGTGCTGACAACTTTTTTTATGCAAAATTGATAAAACGAAAAGGGTTTATAGAAAAAATTGTTATCTTTCTAAAAATATAAGATTTATTTGGTTATCATTTTATTAAATAATTATTAATAATTTTCAATATACCGTGTCTCTGAAATCCTGATGGACACACTGATTGAAAAACATCCATAACTTTCAAACCATTTCACCTTTTTGAGATCCGAAACCTGCATCACACTCTATGCTTTTCTGGCTATAGGTTAAAAAAAATTTAATTTTAATTTTTTTTATTGAGTTAGGTTGGCTGGAAAATTACTTTTTATTTTTTAAAAAAAGTCACAATAAAAAAATCATAACTAATTATTTTATTAGAAAAAAATTTCAAATAAATATGCATCACATCCGGACATGAGTCCTCTACTTATTCTGAAAGTTTCAAAAATATATATATATTTTTACTCATAGTTAGGTTGGCTGGACAGACACCCACTTTTTATTTTTTCTGAAAAATTTAATAGCTATTCATTGAAATATTCAATTTTCACTAAGTAAATTTAGTTTTTTTTTTTTTTTATTAGTAGCCTATAAACTAGATTCAATTCTCTACAAATTTCATTCTTACATCTTTTTCAAATTGTATAGATAAACCATTCAAAATTTCACATGAACTTGATAAAGTCTGATTTTTTGTATTTTCATTGCCACTTAGAGGTATAGTTTGGCCCATCATGATCCTGCACATACCCCTAACTTTTAATCTATCCTTCTCTACCTCTCTCTCTATCTCTATATCTTACCCTCTCTATATCCCTATCTTTCTCCTCTATCTCTATCTCTATAAACCTCTTTATCTATATTCCTCCCTCTATAGATCCCTTTGTCTATCTCAACCCCCTCTCTCTCCCTCTCCTTGTCTATATCTCCACCTATCCCTCTCTATCTCTCTATCTACCCCTCTTTCTATGTTTTTCCTCTCTAACTCTATCTCTCTATCTCTTCATCTCTTTCTATCTCCCCCTCTCTCCCTCTTCCTCCCTGTCCCTACCCCTTTCCTTGTCCCTCTCTATCTCTCTCTCTATTTGTCCATATCCCCCTCCCCCTTTCTATGTCTCCCTCTCTCTAACTATATATATTCTATGAGCTCTCTCTCCCTCTCTATCTCTCCTCTCTCCATATTTTCCTCTCTCTTCAATGCTCTCTCTCTCTATAGATTTCTATCCATCTCTCTATCTCTCTCTGTCTCTCTCTCC
Organism: Cunninghamia lanceolata; assembly: GCA_027924645.1. Lineage (NCBI taxonomy): Eukaryota > Viridiplantae > Streptophyta > Pinopsida > Cupressales > Cupressaceae > Cunninghamia > Cunninghamia lanceolata. The sequence continues at coordinate 766,360 of BSBN01000128.1, forward strand.
CTATCTATCTATCTATCTATCTCTCCATTTATCTCTTTATTTCTCTATCCTCCCTCTCTCTAACTCTATCTGCCTCTCTATCTCTATATCTATCTCCCTCATGTGCCAAGGGGTCGATAGAGAGAAAGATAGATAAGGGGAGAGAGATATAGAGATAGAGGGGTAGATAGAGTTAGAGAGAGAGCATAGAGAAATAAAGAGATAAAGGGAGAGATAGATAGATAGATAGATAGATAGATAGATAGGGGGAGAGAGAGAGATGTTGAAATGTGAAGTTAGTTTTACTTATTCCAACAATGACAAGCAGTCAACAATGAGATTGTAGACACCCAAAAATGTCCATGTCTCGCAACGCCTTGTCATTAGCATGTTTTACCCTAGTCATCACCTAATTAGTTAAATAAATTTTATTTATTTGACTAATTTATTTTATCCCCTTTCAATCCCATAATCCTATCTTCTATAATTAAATAAATTTTAATTATGTATTTAATTATTCATGGTCATTAATCCTCTCTAGTTAAATAATTATTTTTGATTGTTTAATTAATCACTTATCTAATTTCTTATAATTAAATAAATTTTTATTTAATTAATTATCTTTCCACATCATCTCCCATCACAATCCAAATTAATTAAATAAATTAAATATTTATTTAATTAATAAAATAAAATCATCTTGCTTTCTTTCTAAAAATTGCAACTCATGTATATCTAATTAATTTATTTAATTAGATAATTCATCAATTATTTCTCTCATCTTTTTAGGATTTATTTCTTTTAAAATAAAAAATCAATATCTTTCTATCTTTTTAAAATCCTATCTTATCTTGTTTTATTTCCTCTTTTGTCTAATAAAGAAAAAATCCAATCCAAATCTTATCTTATCAAATCTTCTTCCCTCCACATCAAAAAATCAGTCCTTGTATATAAATATGGCCTCTCACAAGCCATTTGGGAGGCAATTTTTGAGTTTTAAGTATCCTTATTCTGTCGAGTTATATTCACAACCGTTCTCCATCATCTCCTATCAATGTTGTGCTGTGATTGTGGGTAATCAACATCAGATCATCTACATCGATCAATCATGCATGTATCACTTTGAGGTATTTGGAAGGTTTGGGTAAGAGGTATTTGCATTTTATTGTTTCTATCTTATATTTATCCAAATTTATTGGTTATAGAGATATCATCTAGTGACCTTAGGTACCCACCCAATGGGGCCGAAGGCCAAGGAAAGGAAACCAAAGTTTGTTGGATAGGGGATCATAGGGGGGCTGGGTGTAGCTCCCCTTCCACACCGAAGGCATTTTCTGTTGAGGCCGTTAGGCCGAGCCAAAAAAAAAATTTGGCCATGTTCCACGTGTACACCATGCAAAATTGCACGTGGAAGTTCCACTTGCACTTTTATGCATGGAGATCTATCTTTAGATTTGATCAATTTTTGCATGTGTTTTTTTCATGATTATTTAAGTTAGTTGAGATTGAATGCCAAGACATGAAAAAAAAGTTTTGTAACTACGAATTTTATTCTAAGAATAAAATTGAGAGATCTTTGCCTGTGGTTTAGAGATAGACAGAGGGGAGAGATAGGGAGATAGACAGTGAGGGAAAGATATAGAGATAGAGAGAGAGAGATAGAGAAGAATAGATTAAGAGATAGGGCTATGGGGAGAGATAAAGATAGGGAAAGAGATGAAGAGATGTCCAGAGACATAGGGAGAGAGATTGAGAGGTAGAGAGAGAGAGAGTCTCCCATGTAGATACAAGGTTGCATTTGTCCCTCCTAGTACAAACAAGTTCTATTTCACCAACCACATGGAGATTTGAGTCTAGGGATTCTCTTGGACCATCACTTGATTACCTATTTGATGCACTACATGCATAGAACTACAATAGATCTTATTTGATAGCATGACATCCTAGAAAATGAGTTTGGCACCAACATTAAGAAGGTTATTATTTATATGAGTCTAATATCAATTTCCTCCTTTCACTTCTATTCAAATGTAGTTATATAGTTATTTATTCTAGGACATTCTCTCCAATCTCTCCTCATAATCAAATAGTGATTTGTAGAGAGATGATTCATAGGAAAATTCCAATATCGTGGGAAATATTTTTCCTTGAACTAAAGCCAAGTATGAATCAAGCTCTCCACAACCTTATGGAAGATGCTCCAATTTCCAAGACTAGCCCTAGCAACTAACACTAGATGTGAAAACAAGATAGCGGTCATTCTTGTGACCCAATCAATAAAAGAGAATCCTCTTTTAGAGGATTACCACTTCCACTTCTACAAGATGAAAGAAGACTACAACTTGGGCCATAAGTTTGATCATAAGCTTCACACCAAGAAGATTGAGCTAAGGAAACAGTGACATGGTCTAATGCAAATATTCAAGCATGGTGGTGTTACCAATGCAAAATAAAATAGTAATGACTCTTATCTATGAATATGTGATGTATGAAGAGATCAATAACCTCTTTGATTAGTAGGACAAAGAAAAAGAAGCATAAGGGATCTCAACTCTACACATCAATGCACTAGAGACACCTACAAGATCTAGGCATGTGGCATCACACTTCCTAACTATGCATGAGGCACAATCAAGGTAGGGGCATAAACATGTAAACCAACAATAGCTAATGAAGAATTCTCTAAGGAACTTCAAGAAAAATATGCCTCTAATGCACACATAATGGTGTAGGATTCACACCAAGTTCTAGTCTTGGAAAGCACAACTACGTATAACAGAATCAGTTCACCTGAGAGTTTCCTATGACCTAGTTTATTTTGAAGGGATGTCTCATCTCTTTTATTATGCAACCAATAATTGAATTTATACCCCTTTGGTCACATCTTCTATTCTATTTAGAAAATTTAGAACAACTCTTTCTAGTAACAATCCAAGAGGTTGAGGCTCAAGTATAATGAATTCTTGGTTGGGTCCTTAAAAATGCAAGGAACCATCCTTTGACTCTAAACCCGGAGGAAGCACCAACAACAACACAACCAATCATCTCTAGATTTGTAAGGAGAAGCAAGTTCCATATGCCTAAAACTTGCCTTACAAGGGTTGCTTTTGTAGCAACTATAATTGAGCTATGAGTACCCTAATCAATAAGTACCCCCAAATTAGAACCCCACTCCCTTATCTAAGTTTCCCATCCATGATTTTTTCCCTCATCGAGCCCCATTCTATCTCATTGGATTCTAAGACCAACATAACTCCATACTATATAAGGTTCACCATCCATGAATTCTTGGCATGTGCCAATGAGCTAGTCCATAAAGGCTAATGTCCCTGTTGGGATCACACAAGTAGTTCTACGCTATCTGTTAATGCTTACCAAGAACCACTAGAACCCATGAAGCATAGGAAGCAGTTCCTCTATAAAACCTTCATAGTTTTTTGAAGGGGGGAGACTTCACCAAAATCATCTATCCTTTGACATCATTTGAAGTAGAGATCAATGTCACCATTAGTTTATGTTAAGATTTGTCATTCTCTAACTCTATTAATCTCATTATCAAGATTAATTTGCTTTAGCAATTGCCTCTCTATGTTTAGTTGAGAGAGAGAACGAGAGTTTGTGAAATAGTAGAAGAGAGGATGCTAGTTAGCATTATAGCTAGTTTAAAATGCGTGTTATAACATGCTCGTGTTATAACATGGGCACATTTTAAACTAGCTAAAATGATGACTAATGGCCTACAAAAAGGAATATCATGTGATTTTCAGTGCACATGCTCTATTTTATTCCCTATTCTACACTTTTGCAATATTGAAAGAGACTTTGATGATTTTTAGGTTCTCCCATCATTGGTTGACAAAATTGATACACTTTTTGTTCTTATTTTGATATACAAGATCCCAATTACATGTTTTAAATTTAAATTTGATATTGGAAATTTTTTTTCATGTTTTGAGAGATTGCAACACTTGATCAAGAACAGATTAACAAGTTTTTTTGTCTTGCATTGACAAAAAACATTGTAATTATATATGTTTTGTATTGTAACTTGATAAATTATCAAATATTTTTTGTGTTCTTTTGACCATTGTTTTAGATTGATATAGAATTCAATACAATGCCAAGGAAATGACCAAAGATTCTAAGACCAGAGGAGCGTGAAGTTGAGAATGCAAAGAAAAGAGAACGAATGAAACAACTTCGTGACAATAAGAAATTGAACTCCACAAATGAGAGTCAACCATCTTTGCCAATTGAATTGGATGATGAAGCATCCAAGAGAGAGAAAGATTTGGAGAAACAAAGGGAATGAATGAAAAAACTTCATGCAAGTAAGAAATTGAGTGTGGGAGTTGAAGGTATGCCATCTTTACCATCTCAAATTGATATTGTAGAAAATGTTCAATCACCAATTGAAAATGATATTGCATTTGCAAATGTGAATATAGATGATACACCAATTGATCAAGTCTTGAGTGACCAAAATTTATCTTGTGATTCAAGTTTTCCATTGAGAACGCCTCCTAGAATTTTGTGTAAAAAGCCTAAGTTTTTTATTGAAATTGATGAGAATATTTTAAAACCAATGGTTGATAATATTCCCAAACATTATTGTAGAAGAAATGTGAATAAGATATGGGACATGTTTTTTAGAAAACATAAGTGAAACCAGAAGATGTCAATTGTTTGTTGAGATGATTAAAAGTCTTAAGTTTAGGCCATTCATGAAGATTCTTGGCCTAAGAACATCAAGTGGTAATAGTGAAAAATATATTGTAAGAAATCTAATCAATGCATGTCAAAGCATTGGTTCCACCTCATGCACTAAAGATAGTAATGCTACACGACATGTCATTACATCAACTATTGTGAACAAACAAACAAAGAAATCTCGCTTGATAAGAAAAAAAAAGTCAAGCACTAAAGATAAATAGAAAAATACTGATGAAATCCATTGGGAGGCGTGAATGAATTGAGGACCCAAATAGCAATGAACTATGGGAATTTCCAGGTAGACTCCCACAGAAAGATAAAGCCATAGTTGAAGCCTTAAAATCCATAATTGAGGAGTTTTAGAGAAATATCACAAGAGTATCTCCTAATCAAAGGGATGTTGTAAGAAGGAGAATTGGTTTTCAAAATTATGAGCCATTGATGAAAACCATTGGGAGGTGTGAAAGAATTGAGGACTTGAATAGCAATGAACTATGGGAATTTTCGGGTAGACTCCCATAGAAAGATAAAGAAGTAGTTGAAGCCTTAAAATTCATAATTGAGGAGTTTTAGAGAAATAACAAAAGAGTATCTTCTAATCAAAGGGATGTTGTAAGAAGGAGAATTGGTTGTCAAAACCGTGAGCCACATCGAAAGCATTTTTTAGATATGAATCAAACACAATTTTTTTCCCAAATTTGTAGCTACTTATCCTCAAATTCAAATTAGTCAAAGGTATTTTGAAATGGAATTTTTTTTATGTCAAAATAAATCACACACACACAACTTGTAGATTTCACATGAAATTTTCTATGCATTATGATGTTTATTGACAAATATGTGTATCTTTGCATACTAAAGATGTTTTGTAGGAGTGTATGATAGAGACTCCATCTAAATCGGCAAGAGATTTCATTTCAAGCATTTTTTGTGATATAGTAGATGGACAAATGTTTTATAAGACATCATGTTTGGATGGAACATGTGATAGTTGTGATGGTTTGCAATGCTTGAGAACTTGTGTACACATGGAGAATGCACATGCAATTGGAAATGAATTAGTAACTTTTGGGAAATATAAGACAATGGCATGTACAGTCTACAAGATGGTAAAGAAGAAAAAAGGTTTGAATTGGTGGGTGAAGAAATACTAGTATCTGTATTTATGCATATTTTCCAAGAAAAGATAGTTTATGAGTATGCAAGGCATACACACATAGCTCAATGGTTGGACTTGCAGTTCAAGTTATGCAAGGACACATTTCTTCTTCATACGATCATGTCAATTGTAGACTTTGTAGAGAATTAAACACTACAACAACAAAATGAGGTTCAATCATAGTACTACAACTCCACTCAAGTTTCTATATTTATTCATATAAAATTCATTCATGCACCCAACAATACAGAGGCAGATAGAAGAATATTGAGGGAGTATCATTTTTATATTAGTGATGATCATACACATTCTACAGAGTTTGTGAAAGGTTGCTTTTAGATGTTCTATGATCATTTGAGTAGTAGGAACATCATGTTTGATCAACATATCATATGGTCAAATAATTGTGCATCACAATTGAAGAATTCATGAATATTCTATTGGTTGAGTAGGATGCATATATTTAGTGGTGTTCAACATATATGGAATTTCTTTGAGGATAGGCATGGAAAAGAGGAGCATGATGGTGTTGAAGCATGTATTAAAAGAGCCTTAGCACAAGAAGAATTGAAGTACAAGGATAATGCAAATTTGATAGATGCAACATCCATCATCGAATGATGCAACTATACAATTTGTTGGGAATTAAGGTGTCTCAACCTTTGCAAATTCCAAGTATTTATTATTTGATTATCTATTTATTTATTTGTCTATGTTGTATTTAATCTTGCTCATCCGGATTTGTCATTTAGTGTGAGGTGGCATGTTGAGATGTCATCCCACTTGGAAGATGACTCAGATGGATAAGTCAAAACTTGAGAATATAGGCATCCCATTTGAAGTGGCACAAATATGTCATGTGTTGGCATCTTGTGGCTTGTGTAAGAGGTTATAACATATGACATAATCTATGACATGTAAGATCTAGAAATAGAGATTCATGTGATAGGTGAGACAAGTGTCATAAAGCATCTTTGCATGTGAGAAGGCAATCCTAGGCACCCAAGTTTGACTATGACAAGTTGTAAGAGGAATATGCTATTATTAGTTAGTTATGATAGATTCTCTTACAATTGTAAGTGTTGTCATGTATGATAGATTCTATGACAGATGTAAGATGTGTAAGAGCATCTGTCATAGTCTATTCTTGGATGGAGCACCCCAACTTGGGAAAATCAAACTCACAGGTTATGATGGATGTAAAAGGCTCAAGTGCATGTTGAACAAGTGTCACTGCAGAGACAAAAGCATTGGGAAATGGGCCATGAGGTAGAATTATATGCCCATCTCTAGAAGCTTCCTATGTTGGCCTTTTAACTCTATAAATACAGGTGCTTGGAGTAGTGTATGTATGGTTCATTTACATGTATCATTATGCTGCCAAAATTACTCCAAGAATCGACATTTGTGAACTCCTGAAAGAACTTGCATTGCAAGTGTGTTGAAATCTTCTTTGGATTTGATAATACATTGTGCAGGTTTTGGAGTGTGGGATTTTTCACCCGAAAGAGTTTTTCCCATGTATATCTTCTGTTGTGACCATTGTACTTGTTTTTTGATGTATTGCTATCTTTCTATTAATGTGCATCTCATAATTTGTAACTATAAAAGATTAAAATTGGCATAACTTTCCTCATTAGATTAATGTAGGAAGTTGTTCTGCATACCTTGCTTCCTTTCAGTTGGTATCAAAGCCTGATCACCTTTGGTTCTAGTTTTTGGGTAGAGGGTTTTTTGAGCTAATCTTCATTTGAGTGGGAGCTTGTGTAGAGGATTTTGATATCTTTGTTGCATGAAAGAGATGGAAAGCACATCTAGGAGGTTTGAGATGGAGAAGTTCAATGGAGGGAACTTTGAGTTGTGGAAACTCAAGATGGATGACTTATTGGTGGATAGAGATTTATGTCTTATAGTATCCAAAACCATTCCATCGGGCAAGAAGATTGGCATCTAATGGATCAGAAGGATAAGGGTCTGATAAGACTCTATTTGGTTGATTCAATGCTCTTGAATATCCATGAAGAGAAGACTACAAAAGATCTTTGGAAGAAACTTGGAGATGTTTATCAAGCTAAATCCTTAGTGAATAAGTTATTCTTGAGAAAGAAATTATTTTATCTGAGAATGAAATATGGAGGAATTGTCACTGATCACCTGAATACATTCAATATGCTTGTTTCTCAGTTGACCTTTGTTGGTGATGGAGCTGTACTAGTCACAGGTTAAAACTAAACCACTTATAGAAAACTCAAACAAAGAGATATGCAGAGATAATGACAGGAATTCAAAGTATTTCCTTCACCATAACTGAATACAAAATGACAAGAGGGAAAGAGAAATTATGCACAGCCTAAAATAGTCTATTACTATTCTCTGCTATTATTTAAAACATGACTATTTCATACAAAATCGGCCTCTAACAGTTAGCCTTACAGTTCAACACACTTCCTCCCTATTCCTATACTCTCATCCTTTCTCTTCTTTTGTTCAGCTCATTCGACCTCTCCTTTTCTATATCTTTCGCTCTATATCATATCCTTTGAAACAATCAGCCTATCTTGCTGTTGATTCATCTTTTGCAACCATCCAACCAACCATTGCATGCTCAGATTCCTTGCTGTCATGTGCCATTTGTCATTAAATCACCTAAGACTCTTCATTTCACTTTTTCCTGTAGTCGTCGCTTCTCTTCCTAGACTCTGCATTTCTTTCCAACTATCTTCGACCACTGGTAGACCTTTCAACTTCCTTCCAAAATGATTCACAAAATCATGATCTTCTTTGAGGGTTACCAGCTGTTTTACATTTGATTGATCCTTCTGACCATTCAAATTCATTGACTGCCAAATAAACTATCAGTTATGCAAAAACAAAAATGATAGATTTAAATCCATTTGTTAAATGGTTCCTAGTGCTTGGGCAACAGGAGTCTTCCAACCACACTTTGATTCATCATAGCAAGCTACAGGACTATATGTGCAACAAGAGCAAAAAATACATGGCGACAAGAACTCCTCAATGAGTTTTCAATTTCACAAAGGAGTTAAAAGATAAGGATAGAAGATAAAGAGACACTACCAAAACCTAAGAAAAGCTAACAAAACAAAAAACCAAAACAACAAAAAGAAAGAAAACCAAAATTGTAGGCATGATGCTTCGCATCAAACTCCCTAGGCAGAAAGAATTCATGAGCTCCTATTCATGAGGTCTGCAACTGAATGACCCTATTTAATAATCTCCTCCTCAGTGAGCCATAAAGCATCTTCAACCGGATGATTGTTCCATTTGATGAGATACTTGAAGTACTCATGCTTCTGGGTCTTCTTCAGCAATTGTTTATCCAGAATGCATTCAATCTGTGGTGGAGCAGCAACTATCTCAAATTTTTCTTCATGAGATAAATCAGCTGCTTCAGCTTCATTTGCCTCTTTATCCACTTTGTATGGATATAAATCAGCTACATTAAAAATGAGAGATGACAGGCTGTTGTAAGGTCCTAGCACTTTAGATAAAAATTATCAGTTTATCGACCAGGGTAGTGTCCGAGGCTGTCTACAGTAGGGGGTTTGGATATTTCATTGAGAAACAATTTTCTAGTTTCTGAAAAGACTGTTCATGAAATGAAACAACAATTGTATCCTTCTACAGAAAGCATTCTAATTCTACACTAAAAAGCATGAAAACTCTACACTAGAAATCATACAAATTCTACACTAGAAAGTAGATAAATTCTACACTAGAAAGTAGATAAATTCTACACTAAAAAGTAGATAAATCCTTATGCTAACAATTCACAAATGTAATTTACTATACTGAAAACATACTATCATAAAACAATAATTTTGACTAAGGCATATGCGCAAAAAAACTTCTAATGAACACAGAAAGTCTCAAACAACAGTACATAATAGCTTAACTTTTAAACAACACACCCTGCAGGTTAACGACATAAACTAATCATAAACTCTATTCAACTGAATAAAAACATCCACAGAAATGAAAATACTTATCTATCCTATAGTCCTGCAAGTGGCTAGCTCATGGGAGAAGCTTGTCTTAACCCATGTCACATTCAATAGCACGTGATAACTCCATTCAAAACTTCATATTTTCAAAAAGAATAAACTCAGAACAACATCATTTTGTATTTATGAAAAATTACAAGTACACAACTCTGATGATTTCAAAAACTAAAGGATTGTCTTTCATTCATCCATAGTATATATTTATATCCATGTTTTGAGCAACAACTAAAACCAAACTACTTCAAAACTCCTAAATTTTTGATGGTAGGAAAGTGCCATTTGAAGAAGTCTTATAACTAAAAAATAGAATCTTTACTAATGTTGTCATTTAGAACATAAAAAGGACTCCAAGTGGAGTCATAATGTCTTTTGGCTAACCACAGAAATAACAAGATTAAAAACAAAGTCTTCATTTATTGCACGCCTAAATTTCTGGTGCCCTCAACTTCCGGTGCATTCATCCATAGCTGCATGATGTCCACGTCTTTTATAGGCAATGCATTAACCTGCACAATTACCCAACTTTTCGTGCCATTAAATCAATATTTAAAAGCTAATTTCAATCAATTTAGGAAATAAGGATTTGTACAATATTTTATTAAAAATAAATAAGTATTGCTTATAAAAATAAATAAATTGGCAAGGATAGGGAATTGGGTAATTCTAAAAAGCTATTTGTTTCATCAAAGAGATGAGGTTATTTATAGCTCATCATTCCTCCCCTTCCTAACGTTGAGCAGGTCCTCATTCTCTATGATGCATCCTCTATCTCTCAACCTCTCTTTTCCTATTCAATTCATCATACTTTGAGCTCAAATCATATATTTCATCTACCTCTTCATCAATATGGCCAGGGACCTTCAGAAAACCTTTGTGAAGTTTGATTCTCATCTGCTAGGTATGGAAGTCCCTTGGTTCCAATTCTGTAACTAAGACTACAGGGGGTGACTGTAAAAGTAGAGGCAGTATGTATCTCATTCCTATCCATTTAGTCTTTAGTTGCTAAAGAATCTCTGTCAATGCCTCAGCCCTTTTGTATGACCATCTAAGGTTAGTGGGGGAAATCATTTCTCTTCTTTTTAAATACATAAGAAAGGAGGTATACCTTTCCTTAGAGGCATTCCAAACTCTGTCAATCAACTCTGGTCCATTAATCTTGAAATCTTCATAGCAAGTCCTAATGCTCTCATTATATTTTTCTTTCATATGTTCATAACTCTTAGTTCTCTTGAACTAAGTTTTGAAAGCAAAAGGTTTCCGGTTGGGGTACCTCATTTGTAGTCCTACAGTTCTCTCTGCATGAAGATATTCTCTGGTTCTGTCCTGCCGCTAAATCTAATTTTGCATATTTGACAAAAATGCCCTTAACTGAACTTCCCCCACAAACAGATTGATGAAGAAATCACTATGTTTTTCAAATAGATTATGAATGAAAAACTTATGTAATAAATTCTTCTGTATAGGAGAGGCTTCGTTGAATGCTTCAAGGAATTGTTGGTCATCAATATCATGTGGTAAATTGCAAGAGATTCTCAGGAGCTTCCATCTTAACAACTGTTCATTAAGGAACATGGAATATAATCTGGATGGTTTCCTACAGGCCAACAATAACTCTCCAATCTGGCATGAATCTAGCTTGGCCTAATATAATTTATCATAAGATTCTTGTAACATTACTATTTCTCTCTTAAGTCTAGCATTCTCAGCTCTAGATTGTCTTAAGAAATAGCATTGTTCCATCCACTTGGTTAGCATGGGAGGAATGTGGACCTGAAACCATTCCATTTTAGTTGTTTCAGTTTGAACTTCTTTTCATTCCACAGTCGGCTTGATATTAATTTCTTGTAAGTCTTGTTCTAGTTCAACAGTTCTACTTATGGCCTTATTCAATTCAATTTTTTGCTTCTCCAGCTCTTCTGCAAATGTCTTTAGGCACTGTTCTAGGTTGAAGGTTAGGTTCTTGATTTGTCTATCTCTCTCAAATAGGCTATCCAAATAGTGCTTATATTTTTCTTCACTTTGTTGCAATTGTGATTGCAGCTCTCTAATAATTTGATCCTTTTGCTCTAGAAGCTTCTTCCGTTCTTTTATCTCATGTTGTTGCTTGCTCAACTACTCTTCACTCAATTATATTTTATTTCTCAACTGCACAATTTCTACTTTTATTTTCTATATTTCTAATGTCATAGACTCACTTTTGTTGTCCTTTGCATCTGTAGGGGGAGGAGTAATCAAAACTTTTGTTTCATTGCCAGATATGTGCTCTTCATTAATTGCTTCAAAAGGACCTTGTTCTATATTATCAACATTATGTAAGGGAGACAACTCTCTCCTCAAACATTGTATCAACTTCTTGAATGTTTCCTAGCTATTGGAATGAAGAAATTGTTTCAACAGTTTCATATTCTTGACCCTCCTCTTCTTCAACTAGGACATAATTAGGTATTTGTTCACTGATTCCCTCTTGTCCTTTTTTCTCATTTTTCCTCTAGGTCCTCTTTAGATGGGTCAATTGATGGTTTAGATGCAGGGGCTTCATCACTTTCTAATGTTTGAGTTATCTCTGTACCAATCTGATGCATATTTTCATCAGGTTGAGTCACTTTTTGATAGGGTTGCCTTTCTTTTCTCTTTTTCTTGGGAACAGGGGGTAATTCATAGGTTGTGGCACAACTAGGCTCATCAGCTAACCGTTTGCTCCTTCTCAGAGGAGTAGGTCTTGGCAGTTTCATTTTGGGCCTCTTCTCCTTTTTACAGGGCTAAACACCTTCCTCCTCTAAGTCTACTAGATCCACATTTTCTTATTTTTCTAGGATTTCAGGCACAATATGTGATTTAGGTCTTTCTTCATGGTTTGGAGGGTTTGGTGGATTTTCTGGTGCTTCACCCCTAGGAGCTTGTCTGTCATCCTGGGGTGCAGGGGAGAGTTCTCTGATGTCTTGGGTTGCCCTACCTGATGATTCACCTACCTCAAATTGTCTTGGAGGTTCAGGGTTTTCAAATTTTTGTAGAAATTTTTGCCATTTCTCATATGGTTTTCTTTTTCTATGAAAATGATATTTGCAAATTAAATTTATAAGGCCATGATGTTTCAAAGGCCTAGACTCAATTTTGAAATGTTCTATCATGCAAACAAGGGAATCATGAAGGAATGCAGGAATGTTAATTCTCAATTCAGGATTTTCTAGACCATGGTACAAATGAATAAGCAGCTGAAAAGGGGGACCAACTACTGTGGCACATTGTCCTTCATAGGTGAAATACTTAATAATCCATGCAACTGATGTTCACCATGGCTCTGCAATGGACATTCTCTGAAATCCCTTATTTTGCACTCGAGTACTTACAACTAATAATGGGTGAGGTTCCCCTTCCCGTGAAATAAACTCTATCATTTTCTGATAGGAAATATTTGTAGTTTCAGACAAATTAATTCCTTCATTTCCAATACCAGATAATTTGGAGATGATTTAGGGACTTACCTTGAATTTCTTCCCATACACAATTGACTACCCATCTACAAAGTTCTTGGTGAATTCCTTGACCAGCTATGCATGGTGTCCCTTAAATTTCTTTATAAAGTCTAGCCACCCTCCTCTCTAAAACAATTGTGAAATATTCCCTAATGCCAACAATTTATCTGGTGAAACTGGCTCAGACTTGCGTTTAGCTCCTCCCATATTGCTCAAAGACTACTGAAATATCACGGCACCTAGAGTGGTAAAACTGCTTAGGAAATTGATAGGAAGATTAAAGGAAATGCAGGTTTCAAGGACACTTGGGCTTTGGAATGTTAGTTCATGATATTTGGCTTTTCAGTAGTTAATCACATCAGTTAATTATTACTTTGGATAGAGTGAACAAGCTGCCACCTTCTCTAATGAAGGAACAGTTCACACATTTGCTAAATTTGGAAAAGAAAGGGGTTCATGCCAACTTATCTATCTTTACTTACAATAAATGATCTATTAAAAATAAAAGATGTACGTACCTTCCGTCCTGTTATTGATTTGAAAGTCACTTGTCTTTGTTGACGTAATAGCATCCTAGGTGGAGGTACTAACAGGTTTGAATGAAATGAATTTTATTATGATGTGATAATAGGGTGGCAAAATTTATTATGGTATGATGACGGGGTGGCTAAATTTTATTATGATGAAAGGTTGTCATAATAATGCTTATTTACTTATGGTCAGTAATGTCAAACTCATGATGGCTTTCACAGTGGATTGTGGAATGAGCGGTGTGTTTTCAGATAATAGGAACATTTACACATGGATGTCAATTACAAGTTTACAGTGATAGAAGAAGATATCAGCAGAACAGATGTGGAGGATATGAACAAAATTTCAGAGCATCTTTTGCAAGATACAACCAACTGAAGAAACAAAATTTTGGAGCATCATTGAAAGATGCAGTCGGAACACAGGAACAAGGTTCCGAAGCATTGCTAGAAGATGCAGCCAGAATGTAGGAACAAAGTTTCGGGGCATCGCTGGAAGATGCAGTCGAAATGCAGGAACAAAGTTCTGGAGCATCGTTGGAAGATGCAGCCGGAATGCAAGAACAAAGTTTCGAAGCATCGCTGGAAGATGCAACCGGAATGCAAGAACAAAGTTCCAAAGCATCGCTAGAAGATGCAATCAGAATGCAAGAACAAAGTTCTAGAGCATCGCTGGAAGATGCAGTTGGAATGCAAGAAAAAAGTTCTGGAGCATCACTGGAAGATGCATCCAGAATGCAGGAACAAAGTTCCAGAGCATCGCTGGAAGATGCAACTAGAATGCAGGAACAAAGTTCTGGAGCATCATTGGAAGATGCATCCAGAATGTAAGAACAAAGCTCTGGAGCATCGTTAGAAGATGCAGCCGGAATTCAGGAACAAAGTTCTAGAGCATCGTTGGAAGATGCAGCCGAAATGCAGGAATAAAGTTTCAGAGCATTGATGGAAGATGCATCCAGAATGCAGGAACAAAGTTCTAGAGCATCGCTAGAAGATGCACTCAGAATGTAGGAACAAAGTTCCAGAGGATCACTGGAAGATGTAGCAGGAATGCAGGAACAAAGTTCCAGAGCATCATTGGAAGATGCAGCCAGAATGCAGAAACAAAGTGAGGGTATGGATCTTACTCAAACAACAGGTGCCAGAGCATCATCAGGAGGTGCACTGAAATTGGTAACACATCCTAAAAGATGAAACCTTGTGAAATAGAGATGAAATTTAAGTAGATACTAAGAAGAAAATATGAAGAATTGTTCCTAAATGCATATACACACATTAAAACACTTCTTTTTTTTAAAAACTACAAGATACTTATGGTATTGTTTTTGCCGAAGTAGAATCAACACATTGTGTTTCTCTGTGCATTTCCACCAGTCGAGTAAATTCTTCTTTGTTGACAGGTTTATAGGAGATCCTGAGTCGATGTCCATTGACTAAGAGGGTTCAAGAATCACCATCAATGGGTTTGAGTTGTACTGCTCCATTTGGGAATACCTCAGAAATCTCGTATGGACCAGCTAATGAGTTTCGAGTTTGCCTTTCTGGTCCTTGTATCAGGAATCAAATAGTAGTGCCCAATCTTTGGAGTGGAATTCTCTTTCTTTGATGTGTTTATCATGCCAGGCTTTTCGTTGTTGTTGAGCTAGTTTAGTCTGATGAATGGCTTCTAGGTCGAGTTCATCTAGTTCACTAAGTTGCAAGACTCTCTCTACCTAAGCTCGATCAAGATCAAAGTCTAACTCCATTGTTGTTCTAAGCATTTGGAGTTCAAATTCAATCGGAAGAAAAGGTTTCTTCCCAAAGACTAATTCATAAGGGGTAAGACCAGTGGTGGATTTCCAAGTTGTATTATAGGCCCAAACAGCCTCAGGTAGTTTCCTAGCCCAATCCTTTTTGCCTGATGAAACTATTTTTGTTAAGATGTTTTTGAGCTCCCTATTAGTGACATCTAATTGTCTATTTGCTTGTGGCTGATAGGGTGACAACTTTTTATGGCTCACCTAGAAATGATTGGTGAAAGCTAATAGAACTTTGGACAAAAACTAAGGTCCTTGGTCTATGACAATGGACCTAGGGGCTCTGAATCTAAGAAAAAATATGTTATACAGAAAGTCTGCAACCTGGTCTTCTTTAGCAACATTGAGGGCTTGGACTTCTGTCCATTTGGTAAGATAGTCCGTGTAGACTAGAATATATTCTTTTCCTTGCAAAGGAGGATCTATAGGACCAATAAAATGCAATCCCCACTTTTTAAAAAAGTTACCTGTGGTTGCAGAGGCATTTCATTGGATGTCGTAGGTCTTCCCACTCATTGGCATTCATCACAATGGCAAACATAATTCTTCACATCCTTGTGCATAGAGGGCCAATAGTATCATGCACCTAAGATTTTATGGGAAGTTCTTTTGGCAGAGTAATGTCTGCCAGATGGGTTGTCATAGCAAGCTCTATGGATGTTGTATGTTTCATTTGGTTTGAGACAACATCACAGGACTAAATCAAGCCCATATCGAAATAACATGCCATTAATCCATTTAAAGTGAGCACTTTCCCGAATAAGGTGTTTTCTTTTGTTTTGATGTGAAGTCTGAGGGAAGCTTAGAAGTGGCAAAGTAATTGGCAATGTTTGCAAACTAGGGTGTTTTAATGGAGACAGCAAATAATTTTTCATCAGGAAATTCATCCTGGACAGGAGTACAATCTCCATTATCTTGCTTTATCTTGGATAGAAAATCTTCCACTATGTTGAATTTTCTAGGCTTATCCATTATGGTTACAGTAAATTCTTGTAGAAGTAATACCCATCTAATTATTCAACCATTCATTGAGGGTTTGTTCATCGGGTACTTGATAGCTGAATGGTTTGTGAATATGGTCACTTTGTATACTGTGATGTAATGTCAGAATTTGTTTATTGCATGAACTATGGCTAGAAATTCCTTCTCCGTGGTGGTGTAATTTCGTTCTGTGGGGCTCAAGTTCTTACTGATGAAATATATGGCATATTTCCCTCCATTCTCATCTTCTTGTCCTAATACTACTCCAATAGCATCATTGGAAGCATCAACGTATATATGGAAGGGAAGTTTCCACTTAGGCCCCCATAGGACTGGAGCTGAGACAAGCTTTTCTTTAATGATGTTAAAAGACTTTTCACATTCTTCTGTCTAGGTAAAATCCACATCTTTCTGCAGAAGAGAGAACATGGGAACTGCAATTTTACTGAAGTTTTATATGAATCTCTAATAATAACCAGCACATGTCCTAAGAAACTTCTAATATCAGTTTGATTCTTTAGGGTTTCTAGCTGTTGTATCACTTCAATCTTCTTAGGGTCAACCTTTATCCCTTCGGTTGAAATATAGTGTCCTAGTACTATACCTTGTTCTACCATTATGAGACATTTCTCATGGCTTATAGATAGTTGATGATCTTCACATCGTTGTAACATCCTATCCATATTTTTGAGACCCTCATCAAAAGTGGAACCGTAGACTGTGAAGTCATCCATATAGACTTCTACACAATTGTTACAAGTTCAGCAAAGATAGCCAAAACGGCTCTTTGAAACATGGCAGGAGCCTTACAAAGCCCAAAGGGAAGAACCCAATATGCAAATGTTCCCTAAGGACAGGTGAAAATAGTTTTGTCCTAGTCTTCTGCTACCACTTGTATTTGGTTATATCCACTAAACTCTTCCAGAAATGAAAAATACTTTCTTCGTGCTAGATTATCCAAAACTTGGTCTATGAAGGGTAGTGGGAAATATCTCTGTAGGTCGCTTTGCTAAGTTCTTGATAGTCAATGCACACTCTCCATTTCCCATTTTTCTTTGGCACTACCACCAAGGGTGAAACCCATTTTCTATCCAAAATAGGATAAATAAATCCCACTTGTAAGAGTTTCTCAATTTCGGTTTTGACAATATCTTTGAGAGCAGGATTAAGTCTTCGCTGGGGTTGATGGACTGGTCTAATGTCTTTGGTATAGATGTGGTGGGTGCAAACACTTGGGTGGATTCCCCTCATATCTATATAGTCTCAAGCAAAATCTTTGGACCTGTTCATCAAAACATCGAATAATTTGCGCTCCTCGGATTCTGTCAACCAACTATCGATATTTAGAGTCTTTCCTGGTAATAACATGATAGTCTTGGTTCTAGGGTAATTGGAGGTGACAGTGTGAACTTCTTCTATTAATGTGTTGAGAGGACAACTATGTGGTATGATTCTATGGAGTTTGGCAAGATCTGAGAAGAAATGATTTATTTTCAAAATGATATTTGCCAAGGGACAAGGTCGAGTTGTGAAGTTGGTATAATCATGTTCTTCATCATTAATGTGGATTGGATGTCCTAAAATTTCTTCCATCTCTAAAGTCTCTTCATCCTCTAATCCTATGGAAGGGTCTTGGATGTAGTCTAATTCATTTTCCAATTCTTCGTCGTGTTGTTTAATAACTACCATGGCAAGTGAAGCTAGATTTTCTTGGTTATCGGATTCATCTGATCTTCATCCAACCAGACTTGGTTATATTCTATAAGTTGAGCAGGGGGAATATAGACTTGAATGTTTTCTACTGGGACCATGTGAAATGACCATTCCTCCTACCCTGCAATCAATCTTGGCTGCAACTGTAGCTAACCATGGCCTACCCAGTATTACTGGGTAACTTTCTTTGGGTGTGAGGGACTGGAGAACTTGGAAGTCTACTAGATATTCGTCAACCTTGATAGGGACATTTTCTAAGACTCCTTTGGGAATACCTATGGCTTGATTTGCCATCTATAAAATGGTAGTCATGAGGCGTAGATCAGTGAGTCCAAGTTTTTCCATAACATCCATTATCATAACGTTAATGGCTTCTCCCAAGTCCACTAATGCATTAGGTATTGCTACCCCATTAATTGATATTGTTATAAGTGGGCTACCTAGGTCACCATATTTTGGAGTTAATGTTTTCCTAAAAGTTTAGCCAGATATCCATTGATGTGCACCGTATTAATCTGTTTTGGTTTCCTTCTTGGTGTTTTAATGCATAACTTTTAACTAGTTGATTAAGTTCAGGAATTTCTTTGATCGCTTGTAACAGAGGAATCTCGATATGGAGTCATTTAATTTCTTGTATCAGAGGAGTTTCGTTAGGCAATGGTACTTCTAGCATTTTCTTATGAACATTTGATTGGAGATAGTCCGGAAAAGGTGCCTGGGTTTTCTTTTCTTGAAGTCGTTGATGGTTGTTTGGCAACTTCTTCCTAAGATGACTCTATGTTCAGTGCCTAAGATTGTGGTGGAGATGATTTCTCCTAATTTTTCTTGGAGTCATGCTCTATAGGTACCAGAAGAGTCTGGTTCTACATTAAGTTCTTCATCTGAATCTTCTGTAACCTCAACAATGGTCGGTTGATTAAGTGTTTTTCCCAACCTTAGTTATAGGTTTCCACAATAGATAGCATTGACCCTTGCCATGTTATCCTAATCAGTAGCATACACTGGGGCATTTTGATGTGTGTTTTTGGGATTAGGAACAAGTTGTGTTGGTAATGGTGGTTGATTAACTTGTTCACTCTGCTGAGGGTTTTGAGGAGCCGTGTGAAGGTTCTGTTGCAGATTTGGCATTCATCTTGGACCATTATAGAATTGATTTGGTGGCTAATTCCATTGTGGAGGTTGATTATGAGGATGTCATTGCTAATTTGGCCATTGGTGGTTTCCCCAAGCTTGGTTTGTCCATTCAAATGGTCCCCAAGGTGGATAAGATCCCCATCAGGGTGGTATTGAGGGCCATGGAGCTGACCACTATGTATTGTTCCAAGGGTTTGGAGGTCACCATGTAGGGTTGGAGTTCTGACCATAGGAGAAATTTCCTCTAGATCTCTGGCCTACGAAGTTGACTTCCTCCCCAATGTGAGATGATCATTTTTTAGAAGTCTTAATTGCATTCAGAATCTCACATTGATCAACTTGGTATGATTTTTTTCACAAATTTGGCAACTATCGGCTTTATCCAAAGGACATTCTCTTAACAGATGTTTATTCCAACACTTGGAACAATAGATGGATAAGGTCTCAAGGTTACATGTTTTGGCTTGTATTCCATCCAAGGTGGTGTTCAATTGAACAAGAATGTTAGTTTTCAGATTCGCTATTTGCTCTCATAGTTTACCTATGTCGTTTGAGCTTCTTAAGAGGCTAGATTTTCAAATCCCTCCTCGAGTATTGGAAAATTTTTGACATAACTCAGAGATATCGGCGAGTTCAAGTTGGGACACATCTCCTTTTCCCATTAAATCTAACCTTCTCCTAGCATCCTCATCAAGTCCCTTGAGAAATATAGTCTTTAGAATCGTCAGACTTATGGCTTCCTCACCACATTGTTTTGTTAGAAAGATAAACCTATTAAGGTAATCTTCCAGGATCTCATCCTCTTTTTGTCTTAGTTTGAATAGCTCTTCCTTCCTATCACTAACTCTACAATAACTCTGGTATTTTTCTAAGAAAATAGTTTCCATGTCATCCCATGTAGTTATTGATCCTGAAGCTAATCCCATAAACCAATGCATTGCAGTATCTCTCAGAGTGGAGGGAATAAGTTTAAGCTTCTGATTGTCATTCTTGTAGTCGTATGTTTGACACAAGACTTTAAACTCAAAGAGGAATTGGTCAGGATTTTCAGAAGAAAGTCCCCTAAAAGTCAGCAAGATAGATGGTGAAATGTTTTTCATTGGTGCATCATCATCTTTGTTGAGAGCAATAGGGTAGGTAAAGGTTCGTGTTGCCGGTCTTCTCACCATATCATCATTGTGGAGATTGTTAGCTATAATATCAAAAGGAATGTTTTCTTCCTTGAAGACTAAGTTGGTTGGTTGAATAACTATCTCCTCAAAGACTGGGTCAACTGGCAAAACTTCTAGGGTACGGTGGGAGGTCTCAAGTTGATTCTGCTCGATCAATTCATAATTTAGTTCTTTAGCTAAGACTCCTTCCTTATTTATGGTTGAAATTACTATTGGGGGGGTTTTGGTATAAATCTTCCGTGTGGGCCTCATTTCCTGACCATGCAAAAAGAGATGTTTGGTGACTATTTTTGGGTGTTTACTACAAGAAATTCCCAAGCATACCCTAATAACACTTAGAAAAGATCACGTATCCCCAGCAACGATGCCAAAAAGTGATAAGCTGTCATAAGGTCCTAACACTTTAGATAAAACTTATCAGTTTATCGACCAGTAGTGTCTGAGGCTATCTGCAATAGGGGGTTTGGAGATTTCATTGAGAAACAATTTTCTAGTTTCATGAAAAGATTGAAACAGTTCATGAAATGAAACAACAATTGTATCCTTCTACATAAAGCATTCCAATTCTACACTAAAAAGCATGAAAACTCTAGACTAGAAAGCATACAAATTCTACACTAGAAAGCAGATAAATTCCACACTAGAAAGCAGATAAATCCTTATGCTAACAATTCACAAATGCAATTTTCTATACTAAAAACATACTATCAGAAAATAGTAATTTCGACTAAGGCAGATGCACTGGAAAACTTCTAATGAACATAGAAAGTCTCAAACAATAGTACACAACAGTTTAACTTTTAAACAACACACCCTATAGGTTAACAACAGAAACTAAACATAAACTATCTTCAATTAAATAAAAACATCCACAGAAATGAAAATACTTATCTATCCTATAGTCTCGTGAGTGGCCAGCTCATGGGAGAAGCTTGTCTTAACTCAGGTCACATTCAACAGCACATGATAACTCCATTCAAAACTTCATATTCTCAAAAAGAATAAACTCAAAACAACATCATTTTGTATTTATGAAAAATTGCAAGTACACAGCTCTGATGATTTCAAAAAATGAAGGATTGTCTTTCATTCATCCATAGTATATATTTATATCCATGTTTCAAGCAACAACTAAAACTAAACTACTTCAAAACTCCTAAATTTCTGATGGCGAGAAAATGCCATTTGAAGAAGTCTTATAATTGAAAAATAGAATCTTTACTACTATTGTCATTTAGAACATAAAAGAGACTTCAAGTGGAGTCATAATGTCTTTTAGGTAACCACAGAAATAACATGATTAAAAACAAATTCTTCATTTAATGCACGCCTAAATTTCTGGCGCCCTCAACTTTCGGCGCATTCATCCATAGCTGCATGATGTCCAATTCTTTTATAGGCAATGCATTAACCTGCACAATTACCCAACTTTTCATGCCATTAAATCAACATTTAAAAGCTAATTTCAATCAATTTAGGAAATAAGGATTTGTATAATATTTTATTAAAAATAGATAAGTATTGCTTATAAAAATAAATAAATTGGCAAGGATAGGGAATTGGGTAGTGCAAAAAGGATATTTGTTTCATCAAAGAGATGAGGTTATTTATACCTCATCAGGAGATATATTCAACTCTGCAAGCAGTGTTATTTCATAAGCATTGGCAAAAATTTTCCTAAGGATCTGGTAAGGACCAATCTTTTTCATTTGAAGTTTGTTGTATGTTCCTGTAGGAAATCTCTCCTTTCAAAGATGTGCCAATACAAGGTCTCCAACCTGAAACTGCAACTATCTTTTCTTTTGATTAGCATGCCTTTTGTACTACAGATTGTTGTCCTTAATGTTATGCTTCACCTTTTCTTGAATGTCATGAATGACTTGAGCAAATTCTTCCCCATCTACACTCCTCTTCTCCATTCTAGCAAGATCATGAAGTTCAAAAACACCTCTTGGATGCATACCATACACCACATAGAAAGGACTGAAACCTGTGCTTTTATTTGGGGAATCATTATATGCAAATTCAGCTTGTGCTAGCATGAGATCCCAACTTCCAAGTGAACTACCAACAAGACATCTTAGGAAATTGCCAAGGCTTCTATTGACAACCTTGGTTTGTCCATCCATTTGTGGATGGTAAGAAGAACTAAAATTCAGATTTGTACCCAATTTCCTCCATAGTGTCCTCCAAAAATGACCCACAAACTTAGTATCCCTGTCACAAATTATACTTCTTGGTATACCATGTAGCCTTACAACTTCTTTAAAGAACAAATTGGTAATGTTAGTGGCATCACTAGTCTTCTTACATGGTAGAAATGCACCATTTTTTAAAATCGATCTACCACAACAAAGATTGAATCATTACCCCTTTGTGTACGAGGCAAACCCAAAACAAAATCCATACTCACCAAATCCCAAGGCCTGGTTAGAACTGGTAATGATTGATAGAGCCCCACATTTTGACTTCTTTCCTTAGCATGTTGAGAAATTCTACACTTTTCCACATATCTTTTCACATCTGCGTTCATGTTTGGCCAATAATAATGAGTGTTCAGGAGTAGAAAAGTTTTATCCTGTCCAAAGTGACCAGCAAGACTACCACTATGTTTTTCCTTCAATAAATTATCTCTCATTGAGCCTCTAGGAATACACAACTAGTTTTCCTTAAACAACAAACCTTCTTGAATCATGTAATTCATCCATGGCTCTCTATTCTAGCTAATAGGATCATTGCAAGCTACAAATGCTTCTCCAAAATCTACATCTTCTGCATACAACTCTTTCAAACTTTCAAACCCCACACTGTTAGTTTGTATTTCACTCAACAATAAACTCTTCCTACTTAAAGCATCAATAACTCTATTTATTTGACCACTTTTATACTTCAAAACAAAATTAATACTCTGAATATATTCAACCCATTTAGCATGCCTTTGATTCAATTTGTGTTGGTTGTTAATGAACTGCAAAGCATGGTTATCTGTATACACAATAAACTCTTTGGGCAATAGATAATGTCTCCATTTCTTGAGGGATTGAACTAAAGCATAAAACTCCAAATCATACGAAGAATACTTTCTTTTTGCCTCATTTAATTTCCCACTAAAATATGCAACTAGTCTTCCCTCTTGACTCAAGACTGCCCCAATAGCCAAACTACTAGCATCACACTCTACTTGAAACAATTTATCAAAATCAAGCAAATCAAGTATTGGTTGTTCACTCACCTTCCTCTTGAGAAATCTGAAATTTTCTTCAACCTCCTTGGTCCAAACAAATGGTATTTTCTGTCCTTTAATAGTCTCCAAAATAGGTGCTACAACATGACTGAAATTTCTTATAAACTTTCTATAAAAACTGGAAAGACCATGAAAACTCCTTACCTCCATGACACTTCTTGGTGATGGCAAATCAAGTATGGCCTGAACCTTCTCCTTATCCATTTTTAGCCCTTCTTTTGACACCACAAAGCCCAAGTAAACCAGCTTGGTCTGTATAAACACACACTTCTTTAAATTAATTTGCAACTTTTCTTCATGTAGCCTCTTCATAACCTGCCTCAAATGCTTTATATGCTCCTCTTTGGACCTGCTAAACACCAAAATGTCATCCAAATATATACAACCACAAATTTACCAATAAATGGTTTCAAAACCTCATTCATTAACCGCATAAAAGTGCTAAGGGCATGAGACAATCCAAAAGGCATAACCAGCCACTCATACAATCTATCACTAGTCTTAAAGGCTATTTTCCATTCATCCCCCAATCTGATTCTTATTTAGTGATAGCCACTTTTCAAATCTATCTTAGAAAAATATATGGAACCACTCAAACAATCCATTAAATCTTCAATTCTAGGTATGGGAAACCTATATCTTATGGTAATTTTATTAATTGCCCTTGAATTGGTACACATATGCCATTCCCCTCCTTTCTTTGGAACCAACACTGTAGGAACAACACAAGGGCTTAGACTTTCCCTTATCAATCCTTTCTTCAAAAGGTCCTCCACTTGCTTTCTTATCTTCTCATTTTCCATAGATGTTAACTTATATGCAGCCTTATTGGGAAGGCTAGCACCCAGAATCAGATCCATGTGATGGCTAATGCTTCTAACAGGAGGTAATTCATTAGGCAATCATTTGCAACAATGTCCATATTCTCATTTAAAATGTCTTGTATCTCAATAAGAAAATCCTCCAACTTCGTAGAAGTCATTACACATCTAGGTTTAGGAACCATAGCATAACCAATTTCCTCATTTTTCAAATAATTCAAAAACTCTTTACCACTTACCATCATTACCTTACTACTGCTACTATTGCTGTCCTCTTCTTTCTCCTTTATGGGGAACAAGGTATGCTTCTCTCCATCCTTCTCAATGGTATAAGTATTCTCCTTTCCATCATGCACTGATTTCCTATCAAATTGCCACGGTCTTCCAAGCAAAACATGGCACACATCCATGGGCATTATATCACACAAAACACAATCCTCATAACTGCTAATCTAAAAATCAACATAGGCCTACTCACTAACCAATATTTGATGGCCTTTTTGTAACCAAGTCACTTTATATGGAGTAGGGTGTTTAATCGTTTCAAGATTCAACTTTTCTACCATCTCAGTTGCAACAATATTATTAGTGCTACCACTATCTATAATGAGCTTATAACATTTACCTTGTGACTTACACTTGGTATTAAACAATTCTCTCCTTTGAATTGGCTCTTGACTTTATTTTTGTGCCTTCAACAACACCCTCTTAAGCATTAAAGACTCACCTAATTCAGCTTCATCCTTGTGGTGTACTAGTGATCCCACACTCTCTTGATCAGCATGAACAAATTGAATTTTTAATGTCCTCCTTGTGATGATTTAGAGCATTCCCAACTCTTGTGCCCATATTGGTTGCACTTGAAACATTTCCCTGCAAATCATCTTCCTCTACCTTGTGTACCACCTCTTCCATAAGATCTTCTTCCTCTATTTTGATATCCACCCCTATCATTGATGGTTGTCCCACTAGAACTTCTAGCCTCTTCTCCTTGATGGTGATGTTGTCCCCCACTTGTTTTCTATCCCCTTCCTCGAAAACCTCTTCCTCACTTCTTCTCTTGTTGAGTTTTCTACCTTTGCAGCTTTTCTTCTACCTTTAAGGCAAGTTGATAAGCCTCTTCTAGGCTACTTGGGGACAAAAGACTCATTTCATCTTGCAAAATGTACTTGAGACCATTTACATATTGAGCTATCTTCTCCACATCTTCTTCAGCATGCCTAGATCAGATTATTAACTTGTAGAATTCCTCTGTATAATCCTTCATAGGCATATCCTTCTGCTTCAAATTCTGCAATCTCTTAAAGAGATTTGCTTGATAATCACTTGGCAGAAATTTGGCCTTCAACTTAGCCACCATTCGATCCCAAGAGTTGATCTTTTCCTTATTTCACCTTCTCCTCTCAATTTGGACAAAGTCCCACCACATGGCAGCATGGCCCTTCAATCTGGTACAGGAAAACTTTACTCTTTTCTCCTCTACTACACCCTCATATTTAAAATATTTATCCAAGTCATTGATCCAATCGACCAAGTCTTCACCATTGAGACTTCTGGCATATGTTGACACCTCTATCTTGGATTTAGAACCCAACTTATGACTAACTTCAGAAGTTCTTCTCCAAATTCTTCTTCTTGATCTACTTGTCTTGCCTCATTCTCTTCTCTCTATTGTTCTTCCTCTTCATCACTTATATCTTCAACATCAGGAGTTCCTCTCCTCTGTGCTCTCTCTAGGGCTTCTATCCTTGCAAACAAACTTTGCAACAACTCAGGGTCCCCATGGTCTCTTCGGCCTCTGCCTTGGCCTCCTCCTCTGCCCATTCTTCTTGGAGGCATCTCGACAACTTACCAATGCCCAATCTCAACCTCAGGCTCTAATACCAATCTGATGGAGCCATGCTAGTCATTGGTTAAAACTAAACCACTTATAGAAAAATCAAACAAAGAGATATGCAAAGATAATGATAGGAATTCAAAGTATTTCCTTCACCATAACCAAATACAAAATGACAAGAGGGAAAGAGAAATTCTGCACAATCTAAAACAATCTATTACTATTCTCTGCTATTATTTAAAACATGACTATTTCATATAAAATTGGCCTCTAACAGTCGGCCTTAGAGTGCAACACACTTCCTCCCTATTCCTATACTGCCGTCCTTTCTCTTCTTCTATTTAGCTCATTTGACCTCTCCTTTTCTATATCTTTCACTCTATATTAGTTCCTTTGAAACTGTCGGCCTATCTTCTTGTCGATTCATCTTCTGCAACCATCCAACCGACCACTAAATGCTCAAATTCCTTGTTGTCATGCACCATCTATCATTAAATCACCTGAGACTCTTCATTTCCCTTTTCCTATAGCCATCACTTCTCTTCCTAGACTCTGTATTTCTTTCCAACTGTCTTCGACCGCCGACAGACCTTTCAACTTCCTTCTGAAATGATTCGCAGAATCATGATCTTCTTCGAGGGTTACCAATTGTTTTGCATTTGTTTGATCCATGCGACCATTCAAATTCATTAACTATCAAAGAAACTGTCAGTTATGCAGAAACAAAAATGATAGATTTAAATCCCTTTGTTAAATGGTTCCTGGCGCTTGGGCAACAAGAGTCTTCCAACCACACTTTGATTCAACATAGCAAGCTACAGGACTATATGTGCGACAAGAGCAGAAAATACATGGAGATAGGAACTCCTCGATGAGTTTTCAGTTTCACAAAGGAGTTACAAGATAAGGACAAAAGATAAAGAGATACCGCCAAAACCTAAGAAAAGCTAACAAAACAAAAAACCAAAACAACAAAAAGAAAGAAAACTAAAATTGTAGGCATGATGCTCCGCATCAGTTGGTGTGAAGATGGAGGAGGAGGATCGATGTATGACATTACTGTGTTCCTTACCAAATTTATGGAACTACCTTGTTATGGCCATTGGGAGTACCACTACCACCCTCAATATGGATGGAGTGGTTGCATCATTGTTGTTTGAAGAGATGCAGAGAAAATATTTTGAATCAGCTAAGGAGGCTCTTGCAATTCATGGTAGACCTAAAGAGAAAGGAAAGAAATATAATAAGAAGAAGGAAGAAAAAGGAAGATCCAAATCCCATCGGAGATCTAAGTCTCCTAGAAAGTCCAAGGCTCTATGTTGGAACTACAACAAACCTGATTATTTCTACAAGGATTGCAAAGAGGAAAAGAAGAAGAAAAAGAACTATGATTCAGATTCTAACAAGTCCTATCTGGATGAAGGAGAAGCATTTGTCACTTCTTTGGAAACTCATGCATCCGAGGATGTGTGGCTTATTGACTCTGGTGCATCTTTCCACATGATGGTGGAAAGGTGTACTTGGGTGATGATTCTCACCTGAAGATTGTTGGCCGTGGAAGAGTTTTGATTCAATTCCCAGATGGATGAGTGAAGAGGATCAATGGTGTTCTACATATCCATGGTTTGACATGGAATCTATTATCTATAAGTAAATTGAATGATGTGGGTGTGCAGGTTGTTTTCTTGAATGGAGGATGCAAGGAGCTATGGTGCTAGCCAAGGGTGTTTAGATTGCAACTTTGTATCAGCTTGATGTATGTGTAATTTAGTGCAATAGTGCCTTTGTTTTGAAGAAGAGAACTTCAGAGTCTTCATCCTCACCATTGGAACCAACAACGAAGATGATTGTTGCATCTACTTCTGATGGTTATGTTTTTTGGGTACCTAAGAGTGCTCATTCTATGGAAATGAAACTTCTAGCTAAGAAGATGTTGTTATGGCACCAAAGGCTTGGTCATATTGGTGAAAAGGGTTTGAGGACCCTAAAAAATAAAAACCTCATTGAGGGGATGAATGACTGTAATCTTGAGTTTGATTTTTGCAAACATTGTATTTATGGAAAATAAAATCATGTTCAATTTTATTCCAGTTCTCACAAATCTTCTAAGGTGTTGGACTTGATTCATTCTGATGTGTTTGATCTTGTTAATGTTCTTTTGATTTCAAAATCTAGTAAATTGTTTCATTCATTGATATTATAGTAGAAGGACATGGGTGTATTTCCTTAGAAGAAAATCTGAAGTCTTTAGTAGATTCAAAGAGTTCAAATCTCTTGTCAAGAATCAGAAGGATGGAAAGATTAAATGTTTGAGGATTGACAATGGTGGTGAGTTTTGTTCAACAGATTTCAATAAGTTTTGTAAAGAACATGGGATTGAGAGGCACAAGACAACTTCACATACCCCTTAATAGAATGGAGTTGCAGAGAGGATGAACAAAACATTTATGGAGAGGGATAAGTGTATGCTAAGTGGAGCTAGCTTTGAACAAAAGTTTTGGGCTGAAGCTATTGCTACCGCTTGTTACTTGGTTAATAGGTCTCCTACATTGATGCTTGTTGATAAGACACCTATGGAGGTGTGGTCTAGTAAAAATCCTTCATTAACACATTTGAGTATTTGGTTGTGAGGAATATGCACATGTGCCTAAGGAGAAGAGGTCTAAGTTGGAGAACAAGGTTGTGAAGTGTATCATCATCAGTTATGGCATCGACGTGAAAGGGTACAAGCTTTGGGATCCAATGGCTGAGAGAATTTTGTATAGAAGAAGTGTGATCTTCAAAGAGCTCAATCCTTCTTCTGTTGTTCTACAACTAGAGAAAGAAGAGAGCAAAGAGGATTTTATTCAACTTCCTTCTACCCCTAAGAAAGTTGAACATAAAACATTTGTTGGACCTGATGATGAGGAGACCCCTAGTAGCTCTGAAAGATCAAAAGAAGATGAAGAACCTCAAACTCAACTTTTGAGGAGGTCCACACGGATAAGCTAGAAATTTGATAGTTTGGTTATTCATTACATGATTCCAATTGTATTTTTGCTTTGATTTCTAACGTTGACGAGTCTAGGACCATAAGGGAGGTTATGGGTATGAGTGATGCAGATTCCTGGAAAGAAGCCATGGAAGAAGAGATGGCTTCCTTGAAGAAAAAATACTTCAGATCTGGTGCCCTTTTCTAATGGATGTAAACCTGTTGGATGCAAATGGTGTTGAAATGAACCAGACAACTGAGAGGGGGGGTGAATCAGTTGTCTCAAATCTTTAACTAATTCTACACCTTAAAACATTAAACACTTGTCCACTATTTGTTATGATTAAATCATGAAAGAATAAACTCATAAACATAAACACAATTGCAAAATCATACACAAGAGACACCAGATTTTTACGTGGAAAACCTTGTTAAGGGAAAAACCATGGTGGATGTTAGTCCACAAGATATATAAGTTATAACAATACCGAAAATCAGAGGTTCACTACCAATAGGGCTCACTACCCAGAAAAAGGCTCACTACCAAGAGGGATCACTACCCAGAAAAAGGCTCACTGCCAAGAGGGCTCACTACCCAAAAAAAGGCTCACTGCCAAGAGGTTTTGAACTGAGATAATAGCATCTACTCCATGCCTGAATTCGGTTCCATTGAAGTGCAATGCTCTTCCTCTGCTCTGCTCTACCTTCTACACTTCTTCACTTAATTCAAAATCTTCACACAATGACATCTTTTCCATGACCAAACTACAAGTATATATCATTCATTAACCTTGGACTGTACATCAAGGTCAACATTACATTCATCAACCGTTGGAACAATCTCCAAGGTCGACATTACAAACATTTACAAAATAGGTCCTAACCTAATACAAAATTATGCAAAGGAAATGTAGTAAAGATGTATGCAGATAATTCCACGCCTTAGCTGGGACTCAAACATGATCTTCCATGCCACGACATGCTTCTACAATCTTTAATAGATCTCTGCAATCATTGGAATTAACCAAGTCCGCTAAGACCAGTTACATGCTACGTTATCTGGGAATAATCTTCAAACATGATCTTAATTCCTTAATGCAGACCAATGTAAAGGCAGGAACACAATCAGGAGGCATCCACAAGCAAGTTGTGATCACCAGGAGCAACCGTAAAAACTCTAACCACTTTATCCATGAGATTCTTCACACCGGAGCACATAAACTTCATTGTCTTCAACTGTCATGAAAGAAAGATAGCTTGTGGACTGCCAAATCATGGAACATTACAGTTGTAGGCACTTATCATCATCCCATACTTCCCTCTAGAACCATAGAGCAAAATACTTCAATGCGGAGGAATGCGGAGCAAAATGCTTTCTCCTTGTCACTAGTGAATAATCAGAAAAAGTAGGTTTTACTCTGGTGAATGTAACTCACTCAATTCTTCATGCCAGAGGCTCAAACTCAGGATTTAGCATCTTCAGGCATGCCTCTAAATAACTTTCAATCTGTAGACCAAGCTCTTCAATCTATAAGAAATGCAGAGCAATCTTCTGGACTGTTCTTCAGTATGCAACTCATTATCTTCATTGTGATTCATTGTTTCGTTTCTGATTCTTCCAGAGGGGCTAATTTTCTCAATGTCCTCAACATACAAGGCTTCTAATCAATCAAAAGATAAAGATATAATTGACACCAATGACAACATAGATATGTTGACATCAATGACAACACCGATTAGGCACATACTTGCAACAATCTCCCCCTTTGTCATTGATTGCAACATATGATGTGAAAAACTGTAACTACCATCAAGACAAGATTCTCCCCCTTACTCTTCACACATCTGTATTCTTTCCTACCTAAGTTTTTCACATGAAATATCTCCCCCTTTGACACCAATGGCAAAGGGCACATACTTGCATTCTGCTACTCTGATAGAACCAAACTTTTCTTTGACCTTACTTTTCTTTAATACTCCCCCTATCAACAATACTGCAATACTTAGTGATATCATTAGCTACTCCCCTTGAGATGTAGCTACTGAATCATCAATCCAGTTTAAAGAATGAAACTACAAGCACCACTAGATTGATGCACTTCTGTGCACCTTAGTTCAAAGGAGGGGTGATGACCCCTAACTTATCTCTCAGATACTCAAAAGTATCCTTAGGCAGAGGCTTAGTAAAGATGTCTGCAATCTGATACTTTGTAGATACATACTCCAACTTGACTTCATTCTCTGTCACTTTTTCCCTCAAGAAATGATATCTTATGGATATGTGTTTTGTCCTTGAGTGCATCACTAGATTCTTGGATATGTTTATGGCACTTGTATTGTCACAAAAGATTGCAATTGGATCTTAATACACAACTCTGATGTCTTTTAATGTCTGCTTCATCCATAACACTTGAGTGTTTTGAAATGTGTCAAACAACTAAGAGGGGGGGTGAATCAGTTGTCCCAAAACTCAAACACTTCTGCACTTAAACATTAATCACTTATCCGCACTTATTATGATTAAAAAAAGAATGCATGAAATCAGAAACTTAAACGCAGATGCAAAATTAAACACAAGAGACACTAGATTTTTAACATGGAAAACCCCAAGGTGGAGAAAACCATGGAAATGATTAGCTCTCAAAATGTATTGCAATCTTTGAAAAATGATGTCCAGGCTTGGTCACTCCACGGGCCTAGAACATACTGACTCACTGCCATGAAGTATAGCTATGTCTAGCAAGCTCACTACCTCAACCCTAAACCTAGAAAGATTACAATAAGGGCTATTAAACCCTGAGGGATATTAAACCCTATTGGTGGCTCGCTACCAAGATCACCATCTTATTTTGTCTGAGATTAACACATTGAAGTACAATAGTTCCTCTACTTTGCTCTGCTCTACCTTGCTCTGCCTTATCTCCAGTTCCTTTTCTTTATCTTCCCATTTCTACACATGGACCTTGTTTCCACTCCTCAATTACAAGTATTTATACACTTTATCAACCTTGGAATGATCATCAAGGTCGGCATTACAATCATCAACCATTGGAACAATCTCCAAGGTCGGTATTACAAACATTTACAAAATAGGTCTTGACCTAATACAAATTATTCTAAGGAATTATAGTATAAATGTATATGGACCATGCCAAGCCTTAGCTAGGACTCAAATATGATCTTCCACACCACAACACGCTTCCATAATCTTCAAGGGATCTTCGCAATTACTGGAATTAACCAAGTCGGCTAAGACTGGTTACAGGCTACGTTATCTAGGAATAATCTTCAAACATGATCTCATTTCCTTAATGTGGACCAATGTAAAGGTAGGAACATGATCAGGAGGAATCCACACATACATTGAAATCATTAGGAGCAACCGCACAAACTTAAACCACTTTATTCATGAGATTCTTCACACTGGAGCACATGAACTTCATTGTCTTCAATTGTCATATGAGAAAGATAGCTTACGGACAACCAAAACATGAACCATTGCAATTGTAGGCACTTATCATCATCCCAAGCTTCCCTTTAGAACCAAAGAGCAAAATACTTTAATGTGGAGGAATGCAAAGCAAAATATTTTCTCCCTATCACTAGAGAATAACTAAAGAAAGCAGGTTTTACTCTGGTGAATGCAACTTTCTCAATTCTTCACACTAGAGGCTCAAACTTAGGATTTAGAATCTTCAGACATCCCTTTAAATAACTTCCAATCCACAAACCAAGCTATTTAAGTAAAAAGAAATGTGGAATAATCTATCAAACTGTTCTTTAGCATACAACTCACTGTCTATACTGCACTTTATTGTAACTCACTTATTTCTTCTGGAGAGGCCAATTTTCTCAATATCCTCAACATACAAAGCTTCTAAACAAGTAATAGAATAGGACACAGTTGACACCAATGACAACAAAGTTATGTTGACATCAATGACAGCACCAATTAGGCACATACTTGCAATAGAGTGCAACTATATGTTGTTGCAACGTACTATGCTTCTGCAATGGACAAGGAGATTGAGTCTTGCTTCTTGCTCAACCATGAAACTAATCTGCTTCCCAAGAAGAATGCACCTCCACAAGTACTTTTCCTATCATCCATATCTCTAGCCCAATCAACATCTGTGTATGCTCTAAGGGTGAAATCATTATCCTTTGGATACCGCAAGCCATGTGTGTTGGGTAGAATTTAACTAGATCAAACAAACAAAGAGCAAAGATCATATTCAACCCAAACTCAAGAAATCAAACCCAAAATGAAATAAAGACATGCAAACTAAATGATATCACATGGGTTGGATGATTTCTTGTTTAAAATGTAGGTTGCTCATGATCTGCAGCATAATGATTGAATTGAGATTCGATAGATGAAAGATGATTGATGGAAGAAGATAGGTAGGTGATGGATGAGGAGGGATTTTGGCAAAGTAATGGTGCTTAGAAGATTCATCCATGCAAATGGCATGAAAATGGGTTAATTTATAGGCAAGATGAGAAAATGGAAGGATAGAAACTTCCATTTGCAAGTGATAATTGAATTGGAAAGTTGCATTGTGCAACTTGGGAGAGGAAGTGGAAAGTGGAAGAATTCACTCAAGAGATAATTAGAAAGTGAGAGAAATGAGTTGAGTGATGAGTGGAGATGAAAATGGAAGGTGGAAGAGACGAGTTGAGTGATTAGTTAAGATAGAAATGGAAGATGGGCAAAATCATAATTAAATAATTAAATTATTTAATTTATGATGCATGTGAGGATAAATATGATAAATTAAAATAAAATAAAAAGATTTATTTTATTTAATTTAAGAGGAAAGGGAAATTAAATAGATAAATAAAATTTATTTATTTAATAATGTGAAGGGATGGCTAAATTAAATAAACATTGGATTTATTTAATTTATTAGAGGAAAATGGTAGATTAGGTGATGATAGGGAGTGCCTAGGGCAAAGATGCTACAAGATGTTCTAACTGATGTGATTATTAGCACTAGGAATTGCACCCATATGCAAGGCTGGTTAAAGCACTGCAATTCTGTGAAACATGGGACTAATCTCAGGTTGTGGGTGCCCTATGACGAGATTAGACCTCCAGGTTATGGGCTGGTTCCCTTCAAATGTTCTATTGAGATGTATGTTTTTACTTTTTGGGAAAAGGAAAGAATGAAACTAAATGAATACTAAAGGTAAAATGGTGATGCACCTGATATGGATAAAAATAATGCAATCTGATTCACAATGTTTTACCCAGAAATCTGACTTCTACACAATCCGGGCTTGGCATAAATACCACAAAAATGTTTCTAAGGAAGGTTTGAAAATAGGTTTTTTATGAAGGAAATAGTTTTCTTACAACATAAAAAGACTATTTCTGGTTAACACAACCTAAGACCTGTGATGAATATATGCTTTAATGCTGCAACAAGGAGGTGAGACGATAATTTTGAAGGTTTGATAATAAAACACAGCAAAATTTCATCAAAATCACTTCAACATTTAGCACAAAAAGGAAAGGTAATTTAATTGATCTGAAATAAACAAAGGAAAGCTTTGCAAAAAGACAAAAGATAACCTGTAACCTACCGATCTCTCAATAAAATTGTAAAAGTGAGCTACAAGAATTCTCCAATCTGTCTGAATCAGAATGAGAATCAAGAACTAGCAAAAACAAACTTTTGCTTTACAATATATAGGTCTACTCTCTCCAAGAGGCATGCAAAAAATATGAACTTGCAGATAACTACCTCTAAAAATACTCATTCCTGAGCAACCTCAAAAAGCCTCAAAATTAGGGTCTAAAACTGCCACAAATTGAGCAAAAATAGCTTCAATTTGGGCCTCTCCATATGTTTGACCAAAATTTTGACCAAGGACCCTAAAAATAATCCTAAAAGTCATGCAAAACCTCCTAGGTGGCCTAGTTAACTCAACTAATCAATTTGTATGATTTTGCATGAGCAAAATTGATTGTTGGTAAATAATAAAGTAATAGAATATTACTCTATTATTGGTTACAATTTGTTCTATTTTTTATTTTACAACTTGTGGAAAATAATAAAATAATTTATAGAGTATTACTTTATTATTTATTTACAATTAATTCATGTGTTAAATCGTGCATGATTAGAAGAAAAATATCACTCCAATACATTTGCCTATTTTGCAAAATACAACTTAGGAATAATTACAAAATTCTTTATCACTCCAATGATCAATGAGAAAAAACATCTTCCTCTGCAAGGAAAATAAAAAGAAACTGAGTCACTCCACATAACATTCCATGCATAAAACAAATATGCATAAATATCCTTATGACCCCCCCTTGTTGCCTTTGTGCACATACATCACATTTTCTAAATCTCCTTATATCCCCATATGCAATTTGAGATTAAGGAAGGAAGAACAACCCCATTATGCATAAAACCCCATGCATAAAAAATACCCATCATATACTTCCACCATCATATACTGCCACCATGCAATCTCCTACCACAATTGCCTTTATACAATAATCAAAACACTACAAGACAATACCTTATCATCCCATGAAATCATATCTCCACCATGCATGAAAGCTTACCCTTGAGAACTCCATGTATAGCCTTATGCATATGCCATGTCAAAACATACACCCTCTTGGCTATTAGCCACCATGCATAATGAGGACATAGCCCTATCTTTGGATGCTTTGAAAATGGATAAGGAACTTGAGCATGTGTATTGTTGTCCATTCACCATCTGACCACCAAGGAATCTTAAAAAGGTTTACAAGGCTTGGAGCCTTTCCAATACATCACATCATCCTTTTGACTTAATAAAAATCAACTCTAAAGCATTGTTGTCAGCCACTCCATATTATGATGGCTAGGATCAAGTCTTGACCATGGTATTGTTTTTTGGATAATGTAATTATTAGTTTTTTGTATGTCAAAAATACACTCGAGAAAAGAACCTTCGAACAAAAGAAGGAAAACAACCCTAATCTATATTCACTCTTCATTTTGACTTCCTTCTTTGAGCTCTGCAACTTTTATGTCAGCTGAGGGTTTCAGGCATCTCCACCATGGCTTTAATCTTCTCCTTTCAACGACTCCTCTTTGTTGTTGCCATGGAACTCTGCATGATTAGGAAGAAGGTAACACTTGTATGAGTTTTATATTAGGCATTTTATGGATATGTAGCTTTATTTCTTTTAAATGGCCATGGCCTCCTTCTCTGTTATGTCTATCTCCATCATTGTGCACTCTTTAATACCTTCTTTCTATTTCTATATCTTTCTTCCTTCATGGTCTTCATCTACTCTTCAAAATTTTGAGGCCACTGTGAGGCCGTGGAAGATCTTTCCTTCTGCCAGCAAAAGGGGTAAGCACTTGTCATTTTCACTCTGTAGCTTCAATTTGTCTTTGGTTTGACTCTTTGCAACATGACAAGTCTATAGGTAGACATGGGTATTGCATTTTATAGCAAAAAATGCTATGTCATTGTCGGCCATGACTATGTATCTCTTCTTTTTGCCTTGATTTGTTTTTATCATGTAGAAACACTGAGGGTTTAAAGTTTTGAAATGAGGGTTTTGATATTTTTTCTTCATTTTCAAAGCTTTTACCAGTTCTGGCCATGCTCCTCCTAAAAATAGGCATCAAATGTTGTAGACTGTCGAGGGTTTGTGAGCCTTGAAGTTGGGGTTTCAACTTCTTCCTGCACAAAAAACCTTTATAATGCCACGGCCAAACTCTTTCACTTAATCTCTTTCTCTTTATACTGTAAAGAAAGAAAGGTTTGATGTATCTTTGAAAAGATCTTGTTTAGTTTGCAGATGGGTGCACCTTCCTTCTTGTTTCTTGCTCCTCTGGCATGGTTATGAATGTATCATGGCATCTGTTTGAAGTTTCTTAACTATGTCTGCAAAAAATATCATTAGGGTTTTATATCTTGACATGGGTATATAGATTTTCATAAACGGTTTTTCCTTCTGTGTAGCACCACCTTGACTATGTTTTTTTCTCCATCTATTGGCAAAAGTATAAAGAGTTTGAAGAATTAGTAAGTGGGTTTTTCTTTCTTTACTTCACATAACACCTCTCCTCATGTCTTTGTGACTGTCTCACATTGCTGATGATACACTTTACCTTACTTGTCCCACTATAGCTACTAGGTAGAAGCACATTTTGTTATTCTTTATGACAGCAAAACATGTGATACTCTGTATGATGACTGTTATCATCTATTTCCATTTTACCTATAGCATAAATGGCTTCTTATGCATATCTCCTCAAGTTGCTGACTGTAATGTGATGGACTATATGTCATGTGGAAACATCCTTGACTGGGTACTGTCTTTGTTGCAACTGGATATATACTATGGCATAGATCTCATGCTATCTCTTGACTGTCATATGTATTGGAATTCTTTTGTGCATAGATATCATGCATTTTTGTCTCTTGCTATCTGTTTACTACAACTGCATCATTATGGCATATCACTGTTACCTTTTCTTTTGCTCATTTCATCATTTGAATGTCTATTGCATGATATGTATCATGCATGCTATGAGTATTTGTAGCTATCCTTGTGCATCTCAAGGCATACCTATAGCATCCTTAACATATTCATTCATTCACTACTTGTCTTATCACTTGAATGTTAATTGCATGGTATGTATCATGTATGATATGAGCACCTAGAGCTTCCTTGTGCATCTTTAAGGTATACATGTAGCTTCCTTAACATGTTCATATCTCTTCTAGCTATTCCTCTTTCATCATTTATGCACTCCTATAGATGGATATGACCATCATGATGTATCTGACATATTCTGATTGTTAAGCTACTTCACTGGTCACTGTCTTGGTTGTTTGTGGTCAATGGTGACTATATCTATATCTTGATCTTCATGGTATCTCACTTTAATCTTGCACTGTATCTTCCTTACTACATGGCATCTTCTTAACTGCACCATGACATCACTATAGCTTTAGGCATGAGAAATAAAGTTTTGTCAAAGCACAATAATGTTGAAATGCATGGAATCCACTTTATTTATCCTTGAACTGTTGCATTCGTTATACTCTATTGTACTCTGTGTATACTGTATTTGCAACTTCTTCCTTGCTTTAGACATGGCTATCTCTTGTTCTTGGATTTGTAATTAACTATTATGTCTTTGATGACACACGTAGCTACTCCATATCTTGTTCTTCCTTTAAGATCACTGATGGTTAGTGATAGTCTTTATCATTTGATTAATTGTGAGCATGTTGTATGTATCTGTTATTTGCATCTTTCCACTTTAGTCATGACTGTCTCTTATTTGATCTTGAAAGTTGATTGTCATGTCTGTGATGGCCATTCATTGTGTTGGGGTGTTTGCTATGTATTATGTGCTTCATCCCTGGATGCTTGATTATTTGAACATCTAACTACATTTTAGACTATAGCATTCATCTTCATTTATAGGTTCTCTTTAATGCCTAAATCATTATGAGATTCTTGGCTTGGCTGTTTCATTTTTTGAAAATTAAGACCCATTTTCTCTAGTAGAACTGTTTCATGGTATCTTCATGTATCTTTGATAGTTTGAAGTTTTGAGGCATTGGTGACAACTTTTTGCAAAGTTTATATCTTCTTTCTGGATGACTACATACTTATCTCATACATCTTGTGAAGTTTTATTTTATGGCAGTTAAGTCGGCATATTGTTTATGATTGTCTTTCCTTCCACTGTTCCATCTATTGTTCCATGTGGCATTTTGCTTAACTATTTCTATGAGACACTTGCAACTTGAATGTGATATAGCTGTTTAAACTTTTATCATCTTAAACAGTATGAAAACAACATGAGAAATACATGGTATAAAATGTTGCTTCATCTTACTCCTTTGTCATAATGAGATGACCATTCACATGATTTATT
The DNA here is from genome assembly GCA_027924645.1 of Cunninghamia lanceolata. Taxonomy (NCBI): domain Eukaryota; kingdom Viridiplantae; phylum Streptophyta; class Pinopsida; order Cupressales; family Cupressaceae; genus Cunninghamia; species Cunninghamia lanceolata. The sequence continues at coordinate 805,828 of BSBN01000128.1, forward strand.
CTACAACTTGTTCAAATGATACATAATTTCTTGTATCCTTCTTTACTCTGTCTCTCTTCTCTTTATCAAGCACAATAATCTGAAAACTTGTATCACTCCTTAGATGACTATAATCCAATTTATGAATTTGTCCTTTTGTCAATCTTGACTTAGTCATATAGCTTTGATTGGCTTCAATCAACTGTAATGATGTCATTATGACATCTTCGTTATGTAAGTTGATTAGATGATGCATGATATAGCTTAGAATGATGCATCCTGTCTTTTATGATACTCTTTTCAAAAAATGAAAAGAAACATGCCAGGCTCAAACCCTTGTGGGAGCCACATTTAATCCACATGTTTATTTGTCTTCAAATCAACAACAAAATTTGTCCTATACCTACACAGTGAACAAACAAGTTAGCATAAAAAAGTACCTGATAACATTGATTGATCTCCTTCATGATTTCTTCCTGATTTCTATCACTATCTTATCTAAATTCTTATTTGAATGCATGATATGATAAGTAGATGTCTCTATTTGATAAAAGCATCTGATAATTGTAAACATCTAGAGCACTAATAGGGCTATCCCCAAAATTTTGCAGGTTTCAACTAGATGGTGGCTTGGAGTGAAGAATGAAGACTGAAGACTTGTAGGCCAGCTTCAACAGCAACCTCCATCATCAGGCAATGATGGATGTTTAGATCTATCATATGTTCTTTTCTCTTTTCTTTTATCAAATAGATACATAGCTTGCATGTCTGCAATTGCTCAGTCTAGTTACTCCCACGGCTTGTGTGGGACACATTGAACACTTCTTTTAAACATGATCAGTTAGTTTCTCTGATGCATATGATGTATATGTATTTCCTTTTTAATCAATGAATGAGATAAAGTAACAGATACCTGGATGTATGTTCAAAACCTGACATGAAATAATAGTGTAATACCATATCTTTCTCTCTTTATTCAAAACTGATTAATCTGAATAATCAATTTAACTTATAACTCTTGAAAGATCAAACTTTGTAGAACAACTGTATCTCCTTGAATGTTTGATCCTTTGATAATCAATTCTTTTGTCATGATAACTTATTAGTCCTGTTTGGACTGACGGGTTATCCTGACAACTGAATCTTCTTTTCAACTTTGTCAAGGTATCAACCATTCAAGAATGCATAACCTTGAAGTTTTCTATTATTCCTTTTGAACAATTACACTTAGGTCCAACTAATTTTCAGTGTGAATAAAAAATTAGTAACATTTCTAGCCACCTCTCAGGGATGTTTGCCTGCTAAACAGTTTAGAACCAGTAGCCTTGCCTTCTCATTGGGCATAGAGTCATTTCAGCCTTGAATTTAGAGAAATTCTGCAACTCACACTAACTGAAAACAACAACAGCAACTAACTGAAAACTGAAACTGAAACTAATTTGCTTAAAATAGAACTAGCTACATGTGCAAAAGCACTTCTTGGAAACAAAATGACAAAATAGAAACTAACTGTGCAAAAGCACTTATTTGCTGCATAAGGCTGTCTTACTTAGTGTAGACACCTAAAAATGTCTTCTACCATCTAACCGACTCCATACATCCCTAATCACACCAATTTCCCTTCTAACCAATTAATTAAATTTTTATTTAATTAATTACCCTTTTCATTTTCCAAATTCACACCATTTTATCCCCAAAATTGAATTAATTTTATTAATTCAATAGTCCAAACCTTAGCCAATTGATTTAATAAATATGCAATATTTATTAAATCAATTTCCCTTTTTTCACTAAATCCAATTAATTAGTTAAAACCATGTTAACTAATTAATTCAGCCTACCCTAGCCTACCTCATCCTAGCCCTAGGATTAATTAAATAAAACCTATGTTTAATTAATCCTAACCTCTCATTTGGGTGGTCAAACCTAGTTTAACATGCTTCCCCACATCCTCCAAATAAAAAATTAAAATATATCACACATCACATTTACTTCTCTTACAAACCCCTTACCTCACCCATCCTCATTCATTACCTCTTATCCCCAAATAAATTCTTAATTCATTTCCCATTCTTTCACACCCATACCTCATTTATCACTCCTTTTCCCAAAATGAATAAAAGATTTACTTTTATTCCTAGCCCTTGATCTCATCTTTTGATCCTCACCCTCCATCCTCATTTCCAAAACTCTATAAATAAGACCCCTCTCTAATCCATTTGGGGAGACTTCATCTTGCATCAAACCTCTGCCAAAATCTCTCCACAACCTCCTCATCATGCCATCATAATGCCAAAATTATCCCTCATCCCCATCTCAATCTCTATCTGAATCCACTTGTCTCTCATCCTATTGTGTTGAAAAGCATTGAGCAATCCACATACATTCTAGTCTTGGGTAAAATCTGAGGAGCTCATGGGTGCAACTCCTTCCCTCTTGGATTTGTGAGTCAAAAGGAAGGTATAATCGTTTGTGTTTTGAATTTGATTTACATTTCTACTTTCGTTTTGATCTCATAGATCACACTTAGTAACATATCTTGAGGTGAATCCCATTAACTGGGATTGGAAACACCTCACCATCTAACTTAGGAAGCTGAAATGCATTGTGTTTCTTGCACTCTATGATTATATATGGTCCATCCCACATTACATCAAACTTTGTATGTTGTCCTGGTCTGCTTTTCAATTCATTCCACTTGAAAACTAGATCTCCTTCTTTATAAATTCTTCGTACTACTCTTTTATCAAAAGTCCTTTTCATTTGGGCCTAGTGTAATTCCAATGTTTTTAAGGCCTCTTTTCTAATCTTTTCAAGTTCAATCAGTTGTGCAAGCCCGATTTCCATTGGTTGTTCTTCAAGTAACTCTAGTTCTTTTATATAGCTAAGTGTTGGTAACTCCACTTTTATTGGTAACTTGGCTTCCTTTCCATATGTAAGCACATAAGGTGAATTACCTTTTGATCTTTTAGGTGTAATCTTATCAGCCCATAATGCTAACTTTAACTTATCATGCCAAGACCTCTGATTCTCATCAACTATTTTCTTTATAATCTTAATCAAATTTTTGTTAGTTGATTCGGCCTGTCCATTACCTTGAGGGAAATAATTTGATGAAGTATTTAAGAATATGTTATTTTTGACAGACCAATCAGATATTCTTAATCCAATGAATGCTAAAGCATTATCTGAAATAATTGAGTTAGGAGTTCCAAACTTGGACACTAGATCTTGGTAAAAATTTAGGACTGATGTTTCATTGGCATCTTTCAAAGAAACTGCTTCAGTCCACTTAGTGAAATAATCAGTAGCAGTTAAAATCCACTTGTGTCCTTGGTTTGCAGGTGGATTAATAGGACCAATGAAGTCCAATCCCCACTTGCCAAATGGTTGTTCCACTTGAATTGGATGCAAGAGCATTACTGCTAGCCTTTGTTTACCTACAAAAACTGAACACTTTAGACATTTCTTTACCCATTCATGAGCATCATTGAACATGTCAGGCCAATAGTAATCAACTCTCATAATTTTTAGAGCTATTGCTCTAGCTGCAAAGTGACCTCCAGTAGGTCCATCATGAAATTCTTCTAGAATCCTTTGAGTCTGATCTGGTTGTACACATCTTAGTAAAACATTGTTAAAATCTCTCTTGTACAAAATTCCATCAATTATGGCATAAGGGATTGCCTGTAATCTGTAATATCTTCTTTTAGATTTGTCTAGGCCTTGTGGACAATCACCAGTGTGCAGATAATGAATCATATCATGCACCCAACTTGTAGGGGGGTCTGGGATAGTAGTTGTTTCACTATTTTGAAGCACTGTCTCAGCATCTCCTTCAAGTTCCTTGTTGTATCCTTCATTTCTTGCAAGTTGTTCACACATTCCTTTGCCTCGGACTAGCTTGGTTACCTTAATTTGTATGTCATATTCCATGACCTTTATCATCCACCCTACTCTCTTATCATTTAAATCTTTACTGAGAAAAAATTCTTTCACTGTTGGGTGAGCAACCATTAACTGAATTCTATTATTTGAAAGCATATGTTTGAATTTCTTGAAGCTCCTGATAACAACTAATACATGTTTTTCAACAAAAGAATATCTTACCTCGTAGTCATGCAGAACCTAGCTGAAAAATGCCACAGGTTGTTCCATTCCTTCACTGTTTTGCTAACATAGCATAGCTGATATAGTATCCACACTGCCAAATGCATATAAAATGAAGTCTTTATCAAAATTTGGATTTATCAGAGTTGGAACAGTAGCAAGTGCTTCCTTTATCTCTTCAAAACTCTGCTTTCCCTCTTTGGTCCAGCTGAAGGGAATATTCTTCTTCAGCATTTCCGTAAGAGGTTGTAAAAGTGCTGCTATGTTTGGAATAAACCTTCTTACAAAATTAATTCTTCCCAGAAAGCTTTACAAGCCTTTCTTATGTGCAGGAAAAGGTAATGCCAATATTGCAATAATTCTTTCAGGATCAATTGATATTCCATCCTTAGACACAATGTGTCCCAGTAGTTTGCCTTCATGAACAGAGAAAATACTCTTCTTTGGGTTTAATGATACCCCAAATTCTCTACATCTTTCAAAGATTAGTCTTAAATGATGAAAATGATCTTCAGCATTTTTAGAAAAAATAGTCACATCATCTAAGTATACAAGCACAATTTTATTAATCAGGCCTTGAAAAGCCATGTCCATTGCTCTCTGAAATGTTACACCTGCATTTGATAAGCCAAATGGCATCTTTATGTATGCTAGTGTGCCCCATTTTGTGGTAAAAGTTGTCTTGTATTGATCTTCCTTTTTTACAAGAATTTGGTTATAACCTGAATAACCATCCAATAAATAAAATCTCTCTAATCCAGAAACAATATGCAATATCTATTCCATAGATGGTAAAGGATAATGATCCTTTAAAGATGCTCTATTTACATCATGGAAATCAACACATAATCTGATTTCTCCATTTTTCTTTCTGACAGGAACCAAGTTAGAAACCCATGAAGTATGTTTGATAGGAAAAATGCTATTACCTTCAATGAGTTTATTGAGTTCTATTTTCATAAGCACTTCTAGTTTGGGATTCAATGGTCTTTGCTTCTGTCTGACAGGTTTAGTGTTGGGTTCTAGCTCTATTGTGTGTTGAGCTAACTCAGGGTTGAAACCTTTCAGATCTCCATATTCCCATGCAAAAACTTCACTGAACTCTTGACAAAGCTGGATGAATGCTTGTTGTTCTTGTTTTGTACATACCTTTCTTAGCTTGACCAAATTTCCTTTAAAGATCTCAATAGGTTCATAATGTTCTTGCTTTATTGATTCCAAGGTCACTAAGCCCTTGGGTAGCTTATTTGATCTTAACTGAAGTATTTGATCATCATATTGTTGTACAAAATTATGTTGATTACTTGCAGAAAATTCATCTTCTACTATTAAGAAATTTACAATCTATTCATCACTGTCAAACACTTGCCAACTGACATTATTATCTGGAACGGATGGTCTAACAGCAACTTTGACATATAAAGGAGAGTGAATATTTTTTATTTCATTAGGAATATCATATTCAGCTCCTATAGAAAATAGTTTGTCAGCTTGCTTGTTTTCAGTTCTAGGTATAGATATCAGATTAAATGCATCAAACTCTTCTATCATGTCCCAAACTCTATGTTTGTATAATTTTAGCAAGTCATTTTTTGTAGCAGCAAGGTTTCTGACTTGTTTAACCACTAACTCACTATCTCCAAAAACTTTTAAACATCTGATTTTTCTCTTCCTTGCCCATTCTAGTCCATGAACTAAAGCCTCATATTCAGCTGAGTTGCTAGAACAGCTGAAAGCAAATCTGAAAGATAAATAATATTTCTCACATGTGGGAGAAACTAAAACAGCTCCTCCTCCAGCTTCTACCTTGCTTCTAGAACCATCAAAATATAGTTCCCAAACATCATTTTCAGACTCTACAATTTGTTGTTTTTCTTCTTTAATCAGATTTGGAATAACTGTATTATTTTCTTGAATCATGTACACACCAAGGCCAATCTCATCCATTTTCTCAAATGGATCTATTTCATGATTTTCTGTTGTCCAATGTTCTAGAATCAAATCTGGAATTCTTTCTAAAGGTGTGTTTGGATCTTGGACAGGAATCAGATCCTCTTGATCAAAAATGGGAAGATTTGCATTTATAGAACTGGGTGTGTAAGGTTCCAAATGATTTTTTGTTAGTGGTTCAGACTTGATTGTAACCTTGGTTCTATATCTAGTTCTGAAGAATAAATGTGTCCAATCAGATGATAAATACCCACCTAACCTTGCTGTAAAATCTCTGGATAAGCAAATGGCAAAGGTAGGTGGCAAATCAATGACATAAATGTCCTGCTATATAACAAAGTTTGGACAAACATGCAGAGTAAGGCCTAAATTTTTTAACATTCCTATTGTACTCACTTCAGTTCCATCCATTTCTACAACACCTCTAACAACAGGTTCATATTTCATACCTAACTTATCAGCTAGTTGTTTTGACATAACTAAACTGCTGGCTCCTGAATCTATCATGCAATTATGTACTAAATAGTCACCCACAATCAAAGTGACATAAAATGGTGAAGGTTTGCCTACTGGTTTAGGTTGTTCTATTCTTTTCTCTATTTCATTTGCCATCATAATCTGAGGTTGATTTGATTTTTGTACTTCATTTGACAAAGGCAACTAAGATAGAGCATTTTGTAACAAATCCTTTTGTCCTGGAATGTGTAAAGCATATAAAATAGACATGCTTATTGTTGTCTTTTTCATATGATCCAAAATATTAAAAATAGGGCCACTAACCTTTTGCTGTACTTTTGGGATAGCAACCTCTGGTTGGTCTTTTGCTGGCTATTTATTTTCTGTAGTTGGTTTTCTTGACAAAATGTGCAAATCTTTTGATGTAGAAGCTTTCCTTTGTTTATTTCAAATCAATTGAATTATCTTTCCTTTTAGTGTTGAATGTTGAAGTGATTTTGATGAAATTTTGCTGTGTTTTATTATCAAACCTTCAAAATTATTGTCTCACCTCCTTGTTGCAGCATTAAAGCATATATTCATCGTAGGTCTTAGGTTGTGTTAACTAGAAATAGTCTTTTTATGCTATGAAAAAACCATTTCGTTCATAAAAAACCTATTTTCAAACCTTCCTTAGAATCATTTTTGTGGTATTTATGCCAAGTCTGGATTGTGTAGAAGTCAGATTTCTAGGTAAAACATTGTGAATTAGATTACATTATTTTTATCCATATCAGGGGCATCACCATTTTACCTTTAGTATTCATTTAGTTTCTTTCTTCCCTTTTCCCAAAAAGTAAAAACATACATCTCAATAGAACATTTGAAGGGAACCAGCCCATAATCTAGAGGTCTAATCTTGTCATAGGGCACCCACAACCTGAGATTAGTCCCATGTTACATGAAATTGCAGTGCTTTAACCAACCTTGCATACGGGTGCAATTCCCAATGATAACAATGATATTGTAATAATGTGTCGTAAGAGGATAATTTTGGGTGTCTACATTTTGCCCCTCTTTGAGATTATGTTTGAGATTATGAGATTTGTGTCAAGTAACATCATTTCAAAGAAGCTAAGGTATGAATAGAAGAAAAATATAGCAAAGGAAAGGCAGGATGAGGATGGGATGATAGGATGATGATGTCCCCTCGAGAGGATAGGCGGGTTGGACAAACACGAGTAGGCTCTTGAAATGAAATGGATTGGTCGAAAAAGATTGGAGAAGGGAACGGATAGAAGAAAAGGAAGATGTGTTATGCTGCAATGAAAGTGAGCTACCATATGTTTGATTTAGCATGAGACGTTATGCACCAAGGTATAAGGACCAAGGTGACGATGTGTCTTATGCCCCAGCGTAATACAACCTTGTCTAGATACAAGATATAACTATTAGCTGGGTTGGATACAAATGCAAATGCAAGATAAAAATGATAATACACACAAGCAAGAAAGCATGCATGGACAAATGATTAAAAAACAAACAAGGTATTGCCCCCGTCAAATTGTAAACCAATGATTAAGTGATTGATTGATGATGATAGAAGTGTTGTCATGGCGAGGAACGATATATCCCTATATCAACACAAGGATGATTGATTAATTGATTGATTGATATTGATTGGGTTTACAACAAGATTAGGATCAAGACCATTGATTGTGATTGGATAATTTGACAAGCTTGATTGACTTGATTGGTATGGATAAAGGATGACTTGCATTTGGATTTATTGCTTGGATGATGAGATTGAAGAATTTATTGATGAAGATTGATTGGAAGAATTTTTTTGAAAGATAGATGAATTGATGGAGATAGATGATAGAAGAAGATGAGAGAGAAGAAAGAGGAATATCACCTGTGCCTGAATCGGGGCACTTCCTTCATATGCCAGACTACCTACATACCCTGTATCCACAGGATCAAGGCACGTAATGATAGAGATGGGAGGTAAATGCAAGGAGATGGGGGACCAAAAAGTCACCACCATCTCCAAAATTAAAGAAAAACATGAGCACATTATAACGTGCTCACATTTTGCTTTTAATAAAAATTAAAAAAAAACCATTTTTTGCTTATTCACCGCGTGGCTTTTCTCTTGACAGCAGCAAAGAAACCAAGCAAAACATTGTCGCGTTGAAAAAGAGGAGATTCAATAAAGTGCACATGAGAAAACAAGAAATTCACAATGCCACCTCATCGTCCAAGACATCCTCATGCAAATTTGGAGGCTCTAGCATAGGAAGAAGGTAGGGTTTGTCTGATTTTGTTAGTTTTAGAACAATTTTTTACTTTTACAATGTTTGATTTATGTTTATATTGCATTTACAGTTATTGGAGAAGCGGATAATCTAAATCTAGTTGAAGAGGGTGAAAACAACCCCCAAACCCCTCCAAACCCTCAAAACCCACCTTTACCTCCTTTTCATGTAAGGGATAACCAAGAACACTACTTAGGGATAATAGAAGAAAACAAGAAACATCTTGAAACTATTATTCAAACCCTAAACAATCCAAGTGGAACCATTGAGCATAGGAGGGCACTTGCAAAATCACTATAGGAGATTGTTTCCCACATGGATTTGGTGATGAAACAAATCACTAAATTCCAAGACTATAGGGAGAGGAGTCAGCAATATTATGCCGACAAGTTGTCATATGAACAAGTGAAGAAGGAAAAAATTACAAAATCTTAATTATGTGCATAATTTATTAATCGCAAAACTAGCTAAACGTTAGAGGAAAGTTACAAACAGTTTCCTATACATTAGTGTAGGAATGAAGACATATCCCAAAAATTTTGGGATAAATGGTACATGGTCTTCGATGAGTGGCCACACAACAATGATGAGGTACCACAATATTTTTTGAGGAAACTCTATTGTGAGTTTGTCCTCAACAAGATTTTGAATTATTTTGACATTCGTGAATTCTAGGGTAGAGGTGGTGGCTCTGCCCAAGATAGACCCGGGGCTCAGTGAGATGAACAACATGTGCCTATACCCCGAGTGAGGCCAGAATGTAGGTCACTCCCTTTGGTTTTGAAGGAGAGTGTTGAGCTGGAGACTTTACATTCACTGACTACTCTCACCCAAACTCTATCATAGCATGTGGATGATTTTACCCAGGGCGATAAGGGTGAGAGTAGTAGGTGTCATGTGTCCCCACATTTGTGCAATACATGTGGGAACCTATGTGATTATGGGACGCAGGAGGCATGATAGGACTCTACAACATAGGGGTAGCATGCTGCGAAACAGGGGCAACATGATGCGACACAAGGGCAGGACATATTGGATGATCTTATTCTCAATGATGATCTCTTACAGCATACATTTGGTATTGACTCTCAGGTAATTTGTTACAAGTTTCATCTTGATTTAGTATATTGTTATTTGAAATTTGTAATCAATTTTATATGATTATCTATATTGTAAGTCAAAAATATGTATGTAATTGTTTGTGCAATGAAATTCCAAGGTCAGAGTCTTCATCTTGCCTCTGTTAGTTGTCCATTGGTGGCTTATGAGCAGAGGTCAAGTCAGCAGGTATGTAATTTATCACATATTCGTAATTATTGTAGATATGTGAATGGTAATATTATTTTGTGACTTGAATTGATGATTTCAATAGTCACCAGCACCTCCATGGTTTCCTTGGTCCCCTAGACGCCAAACCACCACTTTTACTAAGGTAAATTTAACCATTTCTAATGCATTTTAAAAATAATGTTATGTATTTATTTTGTTTTAATAATCTTGAACTTGATTTTCAAATGCTGAATACAGTGGAGACTCCTCCTTATCTTCGTGAGTCAGCATAGATAGGCATTGATGCAGCCATGATGCCTGCAAATCCTTTGACTGAGGTATGAGCCAATAACATGAAAATATCATAATTTTGTATTTCTTTTTTATCTCATGTCATTTGATGTACACAAATGATATTTATGTTTAGTCAATTTTGCTTCTTGATGCTTCTCACATGAGGTCACAACTCTAGTCCGTCCAACTACGGATGAAGAGAGAGTCAAGATGATGGAGAGCAATCATCAGTTGGTGGTAAGTGATCAATTATATATGTGATGTTATATATTTCATACATTTTCTATACTAATGCGCATATTGTTTGTTTGTATTAAAAGGTGCAGCTGGATGAACTTTATTCGAAGAGGTCTACTCAATGGCAGAGAGAGGATGTGTCACTGACTGGCTCTCCATCTTCACAGTCAAAGAAGGGCTGCTGATTATTTCCTAAAAGTCCATAGGAAACTAGTTTTTGGAAACTTTTTTGTATGCCTAGATGGCATTGTATACATACCTTTGTATGTTAATCTGATGTATATTTTTGTATATTTGCCTATATGGCTTTGTTTTGACATGACTATAAGGCTTTTTATATAAACTAGATGTTATGTTCATGACATTATGTATATATGACAGTTTATATTAAATATTTAATATGATAATCAATTATTGTTACAGGAATTTGGTTTTACAAGTGTCAATTGCATTTGCTTGAAAGTTTATGAATCATTTTCAAATAATCCATTTTGTGCATATCTTGCAATTATTGAATTCTGTCGGACTATGCATTTCTTTGAGGCATCATTTTAAATAGTTCACGTGCCTTGTCTATGCTTTGATACTTTCCATACATGTCTACAAGGGAAACTTTGCAAATACAATACATTTGAGAAAATTCCTATATCATTTATGCTTTGATGGTTATCCACACCATGTTCTCTAGATCCCATTATAGCATAGGCAAGGAGAAAGTTGGTTAAGGTTGTGCAATTTGGTTTTAGATGTGCCAAAATTTGCGTAAATGGTTGAAATTTATTTTTGTACATTTGCTTGAGAGTTTTTAAAGCCTTATAAAAAATCCATTTCGTGCATATCTTGCAATCATTGCATTCCATGAGACAACATTTCTTTGAGGCATCGCATCTAACAGTTCATGTTCGTTATATATGCTTCCACAAAAGTTGCATACATGTCTTGTAGGCTACTTACAACTACGACATTTGACAAAATTACTATATCCTTTATGCTTTGATGGATGTCTATACTGTGCTCCAAACATACCATTTCTAAGGTTTTGGAATTTCGCTTTACACTTGCCAATTGTATTTTCTTGGAACTTTCTAAAGGCTTATCAGTAAATCCATTTTGTTCATATCTCGCAATCATTGTATTCCATGAGGTGACATTTCTTTAAGGCATCATGCCAAACAGTTCACGTGCCTTGTCTATGCTTCTACACTTTGCATGCATGTCTCTGAGGGCAGTTGCAACTACAACATCTAACAAAATTCCCATATGTTTTATCCTTTTGATGGATGTCCATTTTGGCATAGGCAAGGAGGATACTAGCTAAGGTTGTGGAATTTTTCTTTACACCTGCCAATCGCATTTGCTTGAAAGTTGCTAATGCCTTATCAAAAAATCCATTTTGTTCATATCTTGCAATCATTGCATTCAATGAGGTGACATTTCTTTGGGGCATCATGACAAATAGTTCACGTGCCTTGTCTATGCTTCCACACTTTGCATACATGTCTACAAGGGTGATGTAGTAGGTAAGGAGGATGAATCAACACCATGGAAACATATTTCATGGTGCAGGAGCACCTTAGCCATAGCCAATCTTAGCTAGGAGCATGTCATAACAAGGTCCTAGGACATCATAGGACAAGTTGATGGTCTTGTCTCATCATTTTGCATGTAATAAGGTCAAATGACCAAAGTCATTTGTGTTTGGAGTCATGTTTTATGTTGTTGTCAAACAAAAAGTCTAATAATGCAAGTAGTGGTAAGAAGTTGCTTTGTCAACTTAACAAATCATGTAATAAGGAGGTTACCCAATGATCAAATAGGTTGAAATTCAGTTATGATCGACTAGAACTATTGTAAACATGTATAAAAACCTTCACACACACCAAGGTCTCGTTTCGTGTGCCAAGCGTCGCATTTGTTCGGGGCAATAGGCTATCGGCAAAGTCCCTTAAGCTCCCTAAGACAAAAAAATTGCCAAACTTTGACGGGATAGTTCTTGGAATTCATGGAAGCTAGGTGGATAGGCTAAGTTTGATGTCTCTAACATGAATGTAAAAGGTTTTGTGTAGGGAAGGAGTCTAAGAGAGTTTTGTGTAATTCCCTAAGGGCATTTTCATGCATTTTCCAAGTGGAAAGGGCGGCTAAATAGTGGTTCTTTGTGAATTTGAATGCAACCTGGCCAAGTAAGTGTTCCTATAGCATATGTAGGCCTATTTAAAGGTGAATCAAGTGTTAGTTTGTTTTGGGTTGGAGTGGATATGAGATTTTCATTAAAATCCCCTTATTTGTGAAGAAATGAAGGGTTTTCTAGTTCGCACCCTAGATGAGCATGGCTATACTAACCAATGGTGGAATTTGAAGTTTTGTGACATATAGATCTGCTATTTTGGGGTTTGGAGTGGTTATTGAATGATCCTAGGGTACTTGCTTTGTTAATTGGACCAAATTAGGCCTATTTCTAGATAGGGACAATCATAGTTCACTCACATTTTTCCTAAAACAAGGGCATGAAATATTTTGATATGTTGTTCTAATCCATAATGTGTGTCTAAATACTTTTTGGTTTGTGGGTTGGCTGAGTTTACACAAAGTTATACACATTTTTCAAGTTTGGAAGGCTACTAGGCCTTAAGGAGTGATTTGTGGATCAGACATTGATTGATGTTTCCAAGCACTAAAAGTGACAAAATTGGTTTGAATACATTATATTGACATGGTGTATGCTTGCATTAGGGTTGGGGAATATCTTGGAGCCCTTATACCTTATGATTCCCTTAAGCACCTAGGATTTGAGGGCTTGGGTAGATTGGTTGCTAAGAGGGGATCCCAGTGACTTGAAGAGTGGTTTAGTTGGTTCTAGTTGGTGAAAATAATCTTGTTAGATGCCTCATCTAGTTCATATGAAGGTCTAAACCCTAGTTGTGTGTTGGAGACTTAATGCATTGAAGGGTCATTGAGAGATTTTGTGAGTCAAATCAAGAACACAAGTTTGTGAAACTTTGTAAAAGCAAGTTGTTGTCACCTTGTAGTGCATCATTTGGAAGCCTATTTCAAACATTCTAAAGGGGAAAATTGAATTGTTGTATCTCTAAGAAGTAGAAAGATGAAGTAGTAAATTGTAGAATGATGCACAAGCAAACACCACTAAGGAACATATTTTCCATAGCAAGGATGGAAAAAGAAGTAACTTGCCAAAACTAAGGGAAGAGAAAGGCCAAAACAAACTCAAAGAAGATAACAAACAAGTTGATTTGAGTATGCACAAAGCTAACAGCTATTGGTCTTATTTCAAGGTTGGAGGATATTTTTATGACAAGTGTTGGAAGCTTCATCTAGAGATTCACCCAAAGGACAAACGCAAGAGTAAGCAACCACAAAGGGGAAAAAAGCACACTAAAACATAAAATTCAAAGAGAGAACTGCTCTCACATAAGTCTACATCAACATTGAATGATGTTAGTATGTAATGATACTTGGATAGAGTATTTACTTGATTTGCAAAGGAGATAAGTGTGAGTTGCTTTCATTTGTAGGGGCATTTGATTAGCACTCCAAGTTTTTCCTATGGATTGAGTTGTGTTCAAGTTTTTCACTTGTAGAGCAAGCAAGTAGTACGTTTCACTCACTATGGGTGAGTATGAGAAGTATGGCCACTTGAAGGTCAAGAAAGGACAAGGAAAATAGAGAATGTAAGAGATAGTGATGACATGTTTTGGGTGTTGTAAGCATGCACATTTGTGTTCCATAGTAACATAAATGTTGTAGCATGTAACATAGATGACTTGTAGCATAACAGTGATGGTTTTCATTATTGTAATGTGCACAAATTCTTATCTCAGCTGTAGCATGTGCATAGTTGTAGGGAGAGAACTCTTTACACATTCATTGTAAACAGTGTATAAATGTATTAATTTCATTGTACATAGATGCAATAAGAAGGACCACTTTGTAATAAATAATAGCTTTCATAGCATTGTAAAATGACCTTCAAATGCAAGGAGGATCATACATGGCAGCAAGGTTATATAGACTATGATAGTGGACTGTTATATAGACTTACATGACTATCCTACACTCACGAAAACCTCTTTTTTAGTGTTTTATCTCCTTGTAACTCCCTTTGTATCATCTTATGTCATGATGCTTGTATGTCCATATATTTACATATATAACTCTCTTCTCTAAAATTTTGTTATGTTGATGAAGTAAATACATAATCTCCATCATAATTTTTATGGATTGAGTGGTATCAAAGTGAGTTGTAACAATTTGTCAAATAGTTTGTGCTGCTCATTTCCTCCATTTTTGTAAGAAAACTATCATTTCATGCATGTTTCTATTAAACGAATTGAATTATGTATGTATTAAGGAATAAATCCTTCTATATCATCCTAGGGCAAAAATTTAGAGTCTTCCAAAATCAATTTTGGCTCCATGTATACACTCAAATATGAGTATGACAAACAATTGTTCACTAAAATTATTTTATGAAGTATTTGATAATGTTTTTATCTTGTATAGCTGAAGATAGGTGAAATAAAGGCATGAAGGGCCGAAACAAGGTGGAAACATGAGGAATTTGGAGTCTCTTTGACTGAACTAACTGATATACCTAGACACATATATGTCTTAGAACATAAATAACATAAAAAACATAACGACATAAAGACATTTAAAGACATAAAGAACATAAGAACATATATATGTGAATTAAAATTGAACATACCTTAGAATTCGATATTGTAGTTGACCAATTCTCCAAAAGATGGCTTCAAAATCCTCAAATTCTTGTTTTTCTCAAGTTTGATTATGAATTTTATATAATTCTAGAATAGGATTAGTAAAATTTATGTAAAAAACAAACATATATCATCAAATTCAATCTATATATCAATGGTAATTATCTTTGAAACAAAATCACACATGAAACATGAAACTTTCAGTTTAAATAATCAACTTTTCTCCAAAAACATGAAAAATCACTTCTTCTACATTGAAAAAACAAAAATAGGTGGTGGATTCATATAAAAATGATTCCCAATTAGTCAATCAACATGAAAAGCATTTTTTTGTCCAATATACTCATGAAAAGCAGGAATAACAGGCATGTGGGGTCTAAAACACGGATCCCACATGCTTTTTTACCATTTTCCATGCTTCCAAGAATGCGATCGCGTTCTAGGAAGCATGATAACATAAAGGTAACCTTGTATCTACATGAGAGAGTCTCTCTCTCTCTCTCTCTCTCCATTTCTCTATCCTATATATAAAGAGGGATCGGGAGACATGGAGAGATAGAGAGGATAGGTGGAGATAGAGATGAGGAAAGGGAGAGATGGGGATCGATATAGAGAAAGGGGGTCTATAGAGGGAGAAAGATAGAGATACATATATAGAGAGAGGGGAGATATAGGGAGATAGATCTAGCAAGGGAGAGATAGATAGGAAAATACAGAGAGAGAGGTAGAGAGGGGTATATTAAGAGATGGGGTTATGAGGATAGATAGCTCGATAGGGAAAGAGATCAAGAGATGTCTAGAGACATATGGAGAGAGGTTTCAAGAGGTAGAAGGATGGGGAGAGAGATAAAGAAGAGAGAGAGGTAGCGAGGGATAGATTAAGAGATAGGGATCCATATGTTTAGTGAGATAGAGATAGGGATCCCTATTCTCCCCTCTACCTAAACCATAAACCCTAAACCCTAAATAATGCCCCTAACCCCTAACCCTAAACCCTAAAATCCAACAACCCTAAACCCCTAAACCCCTAAGGTCCCTAAACCATAAAACCTAGAAGCAAAGGTAGGTATAATTAGAGAGAGGGATAGAGGAGACAAAGATATCTCTCCTAGGCTTGGTCTCCTCTGTATCTCCCTATTTGTCTCTCTACCTTAACCCCTAACCCCTAAACCCTAAATAATGTCCCTAAACCCTAACCCCTAACCCCTAAAATTGAGCAAACCTAAACCCCTAAGGTCCCTAAACCATAAAACCTGGAAGCAACCCTAAACCTCTATCTCCCTATCTCTCCCAATCTCTATTGGTCCCCTCTCTCTATCTCTCTCTAAACCCTAAACCCTAACCCCTAAACTCAAGCAACTCTAAACCCCTAACCCGTAAACCCTATGTAGGAGTCCAGGACAACACTGAGAGGGGGGGTGAATCAGTGTTGTATTAGTTTTCAAATCTTTTACAACTTTTCAAACTTTATATTACAGAACAAATAGAGAGGAATACATTAATGATTTGTTTAGCTCATATGCACAAGATTAATAATGAAGAATGTGAACAAAACTTAATAAGCAAAGTACTAATATACACATATATAGATGAAGACAACATGAAACTTAACACATGCTTTTCACGAGTGGAAAACTCTTCTGGGGTAGAAAAACCACTCAAAACTGCCTCGCTGGCTTAAGCAAAAACCTCACTGGTTACAATGTTTAGAAGCACCAACTTCAAGAAACACCAACCCCTAATACATATTCAAATTAAAATCAAGAACTCAGAGGGATTCTCTGTTTCAATACAGATCACTTCTTCTTTCACATGTGTCTGTCATATGTCCATACTTCTCATCAACTCAAATCACATACAAAACTCATCATCTAAATTTTCTCTTCAAGAGGATATTCAAAATATATTCAACTCTGAATACTGATCCACTCAACAACACTTTCATCAATTCACCTATGAAGCCATTATATACAAGATGACTTTTCATATTTTGTCTTCTCTCCATAATTATTTTCAATCCTTGATATTCTTGCATCTGTAAAAGAATTTTAGTGAGCATAAAACCTTTCATATTCTGCAAAAGAAATTCAATGATCTTCAATATCTTATTTTTGCCCTCATATCTATAAATGCCTCTTCATATTCAATGACATTTCAACCTAAACAAATTTTCAAAATAAGATCCTATAATATTAAATCTCATTCACAAACTTTTCATACTCTCTTTTCTCTACAAAAAAAACTTCAATCTATCCCATAAAAAAATGTCTTCAACTCCTAATCCAATTCATATTCTTCTTCCCAAAAAAAAACTCTTCATTTTCCTTTGCATTGCAAATATTTGTTCATCTTCTGTGCAAAAGAAAATAAATGATGTCCACCATAAAATTGTCTTCATTTTTCTTCATACCCATTCAATTCCCTGTAGGAATCTTTATTCAAAAAAAAATGTCTTCAAAAATTAAAAAAAATTCAATATGCTCTTGCAAAAAAATCAAAAATCAACTTCTCCCAATCCATTCATCTTCTTCTTGCAAAAACATCTTCAATAAATTCAAAAAGAACTTCATCAAAAAATTAGATCTTTTAAAACCTTCTACATCCGGCCTTAAAAAAAATTCTAATAATAATAGCCTTTTTAAAAAGGCACAACCACTACAGCTATAACTTCCATGAAATCTCAACTGACTGCCCTTTTAGAAAATATCTAAAATTAGCCTTTGAAAAATAGATCACTACAGTCTAGAGTATATTGACGGGACCAAGCACAAAAAAACTTCAAGGTCGAAAAAAGAGCGCAAAGTTTAAAATTCAACCATCGATTATAAATTTGAGCACCCTTTTTATGTTTAAATATTGGCCTTCAAATTCAATTTACTGCTCATGAACTTATGAGGAGACCGGTGAAGCTAGCAAAAAGGGCCGGTTGCCCAATGATGCAGAGACCCTAAAAGATGCCACTTAAGTGGCTTTTGACTTGCTCGACAGGTCAACTTCAAAATAGAACAAAAAACACATTTGACAGATGACGGGCAGAGAAAGCTTTAAAAAGCTTTTGAAACAAAGATTAAAAACATAGATCTTCCAAAGATAATTTTGAGGCAATTCAATTGTCATCCCCAACACTGTCAAATGAATGATCTCCTTTATCAATCAATGTCCTCCAACATGAATGATCTCCGACACTATCCTGATGTGACTTTAAATAATCTGATGTCCTTTATTACAAGCAATGCATGTAACTTGCAAAAGAAGGCATTCTAACAAGCTCAACTAAGGATCATTTAATCAACTCTCATCCTTATATTCAACCTCCTAATGTTCCATGTGACAATAACACAATTCTTGATGTATGAAGGCACCAATCCCAACTCAGGACCATATTGATATCAAATATCATGAACTCTTGCACAAAACAAACATTATGAACTCAATACAAGAAGCATGGAGTATATATGACCATCAACATGAGACAATCCATATGATCATGTATCTTCAAACTAACTCCACAAATCTGACATCCTATAAATGCCATAACATGAGCATAACCCACCAAGGTAACAACTCTTTCATGAACCAACATTTTGTCACCTTAATGGTTTACCATGAAGTATGAGGCATGAGCATGTGGACTGATGAAGAATGACACACAACATAAACATCAAATATCCAATTACTGACATCAAACCATCCATGCTAAGAAATATCATGACACCATCAAACACCTTTTGACTTCACAATCAACTTTTCTTGTATCAATGTAAAGACAACAGGCTCTCAGCAAAATTATTATACTTTGAAATGGATATTATGGCATCCTTGTAATGAACCATTCTCTTATGAAGAGCTTCATAATGCAACAACTCCAAGCCAAACAAATCTCTGAAATTCACTTCAACATATGACCTGTTCATTCAATCTTTGGATTCAACATAATAAAGGATATTACAGAGACCAAACTCTCTACAACAAGAAGCACCAACATCATGATAAATCATATCACCCAAATCCAAATCATAAACATGAAACTTGTATATGAAAGCACACAAGAACATGAAGCAACTTCAAGTCCATGATCAACTCCAAATAGAATCAACCATACTGTAAAGTCCTAATGACCCCAAAAGAATAACCTCTACATTAGACCCATGTGGTCAACCTGAGAACATCATGAAAGAAAGAAGCAACACACTTTGTCAGGCAAACTTGCATCATTAACAAAACATCAATGACAAACTATACATCACCTTTTTGACATCAATGACAATCAGTCATCATCACCCTAAACCCTAACCCCTAGACCCTAAACCCTAAACTCAAGCATCCCTAAACCCCTAAAGCCTAAATAATTCCCCTAAACCCTTACCCTAAAACCTAAACCATATTACTTGAGAAACCCTAAACTTGTGTAAACCTTAAATAGTGAGGGAGAGAGAGATAGAAAGGTAGAGTTAGAGAGAGGGGATCGAAAGAGATCTAGCAAGATAGAGAGACAGGGAGAGAGAGAGAGAGAGAGAGAGAGAGAGAGAGAGAGAGAGAGAGAGAGAGAGAGAGAGAGAGAGATAGAGAGGTAGGTATAGTTAGAGAGAGGGATAGAGGAGACATAGATATCTCTCCTAGGCTCGGTCTCCTCTGTATCTCCCTATTCACCTCTCTACCTAAACCATAAACCTAAACCTCTAAACCTCAACCCCTAACCCCTAAACCATAAAACCTAGAAGCAACCCTAAACCTCTATCTCCCTATCTCTCCCAATCTCTATAACGTGAAAACATGAAAACATTAAGCTTTTATTCCAATCAAATTCATTCCTAATCAATCCCAAATCATCCCTAATCCATTCAATTTCATCTCTAATCATCCCTAAACCACTTCTAATTAGCTCTAAACCACTTCACACCATCCCAAATCACATCCAAATCATTTAACTTCATCCCTAATCATTTTCCAATCAACCTGGATTTCATCTCAAATACCATCCCTAAACTATTCCTAAATCATTCCCTAATTAGCACTAAACCACTTCAGACCATCCCTAAAACCATTCTAATAATTCCCAAATCATTCCTAATCTAGTCCTTTTCACCTCTTATCATCCCTAAACCAATCCATTTCATCCCAACTCCATCCCAAATTAATCTAAGCTCCATCTCAAACAATCTCAAAAATAATCAAAATCAAACAAATACCTCACCAGGAGCCATTAGAAGAGCATAGTGCCAATCTGTTAGTCATTTGCACCATTTTGTATATTGTATGTGCTAATATGCTCCTTACTAGCACCTACCTATCAATCACAAACATCATTCTACACCTAGCTAGTCACAGGTGTCATTCTACCCTCAACCACAAGAGCCATCAGAACATCATAAGCGCCAATATGTTAGTCATTTATACCATTCTATACATCATATATACCAACCATAAATCCTAAACCTAATCAACCCTAAACCTGATCAACCCTAAACCCTTATCTCCTTGTCTCTATCATCCCTCTACCTCTCAATCTCTCTGCCTATGTCTTTGGCCATGTCCATCACCCTTTATCTCCTTATCTCTCCCTCTCTAAACTCCTAACCCCTAAACTCTAAAGCCGATCAACCCTAAACCCCTATCTCCTTGTCTCTATGATCTCTCTACATCTCAATCTCTTTGGCCGTGTCTCTGGCCATGTCCCTCACCCTCTATCTCCATATCTCTCCCTCTCTAAACTCCTAACCCCTAAACCCTAAACCTGATCAACCCTAAATCTGATCAACCCTAAACTCTATCTCCTTGTCTCTATCATCCCTCTATCTCTCAATCTCTCTGGCCTATGTCTCTATCCATGTCCCTCACCCTCTATCTCCCTATGTCTCCCCTCGGTCTCCTCTATATCTCCCTATCAGTCCTCTCTCCCTAAACCCTAACCTAAACCTCTAAACCTTAACCCCTAACCCCTAAAACATAAACCTTCAGTTACCCTAAATAATGCCCCTAACCCCTAAACCCCAAACCTCTAAACCATAAACCCTGGAAGCAACTCTAAACCTCTATCTCCCTAGATCTCTCCCAATATCTATCGATCCCTCACTTTCTCTCTCTAAACCCTAACCCCTAAACCATAAACCATAAACCTAAGAAACCATAAACCCCTAAACCCTAAATAATTCCTCTGAACCCTAACCCTAAACCCTAAACCCTAAACTTGAGCAGCCCTAGACCCCTAAACCCTAAATGATTCCCCTAAACCCTAAACTTAAGCAACCCTAAACTCATAAACCCAACCCACCCTCTCTCTCTCTCTCCAAAACAAGAAACTAGGACTCTCTATCTCTCTCTCCTATCACCAGGTATCTCTCCCATGTATCTCTCCCCTCCATCTCCATCCTCTCTCCCTTTTCCTCCCTCTCACTCTCCCTTGTTGACAAAGAACATGGAAATGTAAAAAAATAGGACATGTAAAGATGGATGAGGATATAAATTAGGATACAATGAAATGGAAACAATATAATTTATGAAATTTCATTGGATGGGAAGAATGAGGAGGAGAGAGTAGAGAGGGGAGGGAAGTAGAGAGTGAGAGAGAGGATAAGAGGTAGAGACATGATGGAAGTAGAGAGTGGGAGAGGACCGTAGGAGGTAGACAGGGCAAGGAAGAAAAGCGAGAGAGGGTAGGAGGTAGACAGGAGGAGGGAAGTAGAGACTGAGAGAGAGGTAGGAGGTAGACAGGGGAGGGAAGTAGAAAGTGAGAGAGAGGGTAAGAGGTAGAGAGGGAGGGGGAGAAGAGAGTGAGAGAGAAGGGTAGGAGGGTAGAGAGGCAAGGAAGCAAAGACTCAGAAAGAGGGTAGGAGGTAGATAGGAGAGGGAAGTAGAGAGTGAGAGAGATAGTAGAAGGTAGGTAGGGGAGGGAAGAAGAGAGTGAGAGAGAAGGTGGGAGGTAGAGAGGGGAGGGAAGCAGAGACTTAGAGAAAGGGTAGGACATAGAGAGAGAGAGAGAGAGAGAGAGAGAAGAGATGAGAGAGAGAGAGAGAGAGAGAGAGAGAGAGAGAGAGAGAGAGAGAGAGAGAGAGAGAGAGAGAGAGAGAGAGAGAGAGAGAGAGAGAGAGAGAGAGAGAGAGAGAGAGAGAGAGAGAGAGAGAGAGAGAGGAGAGAGAGAGAGAGAGAGAGAGAGAGAGAGAGAGAGAGAGAGAGAGAGAGAGAGGAGAGAGAGAGAGAGAGAGAGAGAGAGAGAGAGAGAGAGAGAGGAGAGAGATGATAGGAAGTGTAGCTGCCCTTGTAGACATGTATGTAAAGTGTGGAAGCATAGACAAGGCATGTCAATTGTAAGATGTAACACCTCAAAGAGATGTTCTATAATGGAATGCAATGATTGCAAGATATGCAAAAAATGGATTTGTTGAAAAGGCTTTAGAAACTTTCAAGCAAATGCAATTGCATGTGTATTGCCAGTTATGCTCATCATAACGTGAGTGCATTATAACATGCTCGCATTATGCTCAGCTTTGTTGATGTGTTTTTATCAGTTTTAGCAAAATCCAGAGATAATCTGGAGTGTGCTCCCCCATCAAGATGGCACTTTTTTCAATGAAAACTCAAAAAAAATACCACCATAATCTTAAGCTCTCTGTTATCTATCTAACCATATATTTTTTTCACATTTTGAGTACGTTAGTGTTTCATCTTGAATTTCTTTTGTTAGTGTGTCCAGTTTTTCTCAAAAACCAGTGTCTAGTATTTTTTGACTTTTTTTTAACCATCCATCAAAAATTGAAATAAGTTATATTTTTAGAAACTAGACTCCATTCTACACGAATTCAAAAAGAAAAAAATGATTTTCGATTAGTTTTCAAACATTTTAGGGGGGAGCAACACTCAAATTTTTGTTTTTTAGGATGTGGCCACTTTAAAAATTACTAAAAAAATCAATTATTCATTAAAAAATTATCAGAAAAATCAGGGATAAAACTACATGGTGTTACCTAATTTCTCACTGGAGCGATTATTGAAATACTAAAAAAAGTTAACATTTTAGGGGGAGCACACCAGATGCTATGTTATGTTTTTTTTTCAGAAAAACAAGACCAATTTGTGTACTCCCCCTTTTTGAACCCCTTAATCTCAACCATTTTTGGAAAAAATTAGTAGTTTAAAAACTAGATTTGGAGCGCTACAACTCTTGTTTTTGTTCCATCTTCAAATTTTGAGTGTAGTTATCTTCAATTTCTCATCCAACATCAATGTTCCTGATTTCAGGAAAAAAAAAAAAAGTGGCAACTTAAGACCCCATTTTGGTCCCTCATCTTTGTGCACTTACCCTAGGATGTAGTTCTGATTTGTGTTTTATTGATGGTGATGATGATTGATTTGATTTGATTTTGATGATGGTGATGTTGATGATTGGATTGGATGATTGGATGATTTGATTACTAATTTGATTTGATTGCTGATTTGAGTTTGATGATTGGATAGATTTGAATAATGATGATGATTGGACTAGAAGAATTGAGTTGATGATTGATAGATTGGCTTGATTCAATTTGATTTCGATGATTTGATTGATTTTGATGATTCACCTTGATAATTGTTTGGATTTTTATTGGATTTTATGACTTTTTGTATTTTTTTTAAGGATAATTTATGATTTTTTTAAATTTTTTTAGGACAATTTATGATTTTTTTGAATTTTTTTAGGACAGTTTAGGATTTTTTGGATTTTTTTAGGACAGTTTGTGATTTTTTTGGATTTTTTTAGGGCTTTTAAATTTTTTTTGGATTTTTTCAGGGCTTTTAATTTTTTTTTTTAGATTTTTATCAAGACTTTTTATAACTTTTTGGTATTTTGATATGTTTTGGGATGTCAATGGATTTACAATTTGTACAGCCTTTATGTGAAATGCCAATGACAAGGGAGAAAACCAAGTCTAGGTGCGAGAAAGGATATAGGATGGATTAGGATGAATGGATAAAAGGATGGGGAGATGGAAAGGAAGACTCATGATAAATGATTGGATAAGAAGATAAACGACATCGAATGTATGCATAAGAGAGCTAGGATGTGATTTCAAAGACTATGTCGCATAGGAAATAACATGCCCCATTCTAGATAGTATGCTTGGGATTTTCATGACAACGCGTATGGTGATAGGATCATGATAGAAAGATGGCTAATGACAAGAGGATAATGATAGGACGATAGGATGGATTGGAAGGGATGAGGTATACCAAGAGTTTTTCCAAGGCATG
Organism: Cunninghamia lanceolata; assembly: GCA_027924645.1. Taxonomy (NCBI): domain Eukaryota; kingdom Viridiplantae; phylum Streptophyta; class Pinopsida; order Cupressales; family Cupressaceae; genus Cunninghamia; species Cunninghamia lanceolata. Next base: position 830,381 of record BSBN01000128.1, read on the forward strand.
TTTCAACATTGTTACCCCCAATCTTTATCAAGATCAAGAAGAGGAAGGATGAATGGACTCAGTAGGGTAGGTGTATAAATGTAATGGATAAGGATGGTAGGAATGTTAATATGGTAGGATATGATACGATGGGAAATGATAGGTAGGAAAATGATAGGAGGGACAAGACAAGGTGTCCCCCAAGTGTAGGTGACATAGAAGATCGAACTTACGTATGATGCCTGTTTGCCATGTTTTCATCATGGTACTTATCCAGGGTGCCTGTTTACCAGGTTTTCACCGTTGGACGAAGGGATTTCTCTTTACTTTTTTTTACTTTTTTGATAGGATAGGAGAAGGTGGATATGGATGGAAGGGACTCAAGTGTCTAGCTCCATGAAAGGTGATAGTCCCACTAGATGGATGTCATTGCATGGACCATGTCAAGTGCACTCATAGATGTTGGTAAGGTGATTGCATGAAAGATAGATTAGGTAGATGGTGGATTATGAAAGGTGCAATAGTGGATTATGATGCGGGTGATAGTGGATTATGACATGGATTATGGATGACTTATAGATGGAAGGTTTATGCAAAAGCATGGAGTAGGATAATGTATGAAAGGTGGAGAGATGGAGGTATGTGGAAGTGTTGTGGGATGGAAGGGAACCATGACCAACGGCTGCACACACCATGATAAACATTGAAGCTTTTGGTTGGATGGTGGTGTAGGAAGCAATGGGGATGTTTGTTTAGGAGATGGTTGATTTAGGCATTTAGGGACCCACATAGACTTAGTACTTTTATGATTTTTGCTTTTCATGTGGGATGGAGGATTTTGTTGCTTTTGGATGGAATGGATGGAAGGAGATGGTTGGGATTTGCAAGAGGTGGATGCCTCATTTGACTTGATGGCTTCTTGCTTAGGGACCCATACCATTTTAGTTTTTGACTTTGCTTGTGGAGGTATGGGTTGGGATATATGCGTCTTTAGAGATGGATTTGAAGTAATTGCGTGTTGCTTGGGGACCCACACCTTTTTTAGATTTTCTTTGAGGTGTGTGGGTGTATGCAGCTTTTGAGAAGGATTTTTCTTTGATCCTTTGCTTTTGTACCCTAAGGTATTAGGATTTGTAGTATTTTTGGCTTTATGATTGTAGGCATCCAAGTTTTTATTTTTGAATCCCATGGGGTGGATGGAAGTGGGGTTGGTGGAAGCTCCTTGTTTAGACAATGTGTGTATTTGTTGGTCATGATTAGGGTTTTTAGAGGGCTTATGGATGGATGGATAAGGTGTTGGAAGTAGTGGTGGTAGATTCGATGGAGGGATATTAGGAGTTGGAAGAAGCAGAGGTAGAGTGGATGGTGGAAGGTGTATGGTCACATGCTTTTGGCATTTGTAGGATGATGGAGGTGGAATGGCAACATATGTTTTGGGTATGTGATAGGATGTGTGATGGAAAGTAGTGAACTTAGGATGGATGGAGGGATTACCAACATCGTTAGATTGTTGTCCTTGCGGTGTGTATCCAAGGCCAAATGAGCGCGGAGGAACCTTGACATGGATTGGCTCCAAAATTCCTTGTTCAAGAGGGCCTAAGCCCTTACCTTGATAGTTCATGTTTTGGAGGATGCGATCGACAATAGGACAATGTGTAGGTGGAACACTAGTCACGAGTTCCTTATTGGATGGAGAAGGTGAAGTGGATAAAGGTTGTTGGTGTTCTAAGGAGGAACACTCACGGATAAAGGTGGTAAGACTAATAGGATGTGATGGATTTGAAATGGGGTTGATGGTGGATGCAGAAGGATCATTAGGATCTTGATTAGCATCATGTTCACTAAGATCCAAGGTATTGATTTGATCCTCTATGCTTATGTGTTCTTGGGAGGCACATGTCTCATTATGAGAAGTGGAAGCTTGTGCATCAGGGTTAGATGGAGGATGGATAGGAGCAATTTGGATTTTTTGCTCATGGATAGCTTCTTCAAAGGTATCATCTTGATCATAGAAAAGATAGATGTTATGGATGGGATGAAGGAAAATGATTTGATCTTGAATTAGATAGGGAGTTAGTGTTTCCACATGCTTAGAATCATTTCCTTGACATACCTCTTGGGTTGCTTGAATTGAAGTATGAGGCTCTTGGATGAGTTCTCGATCAACAACATGACAGGGCAATGAACTCACGAGAATAATATTTTCAATATGCTCAAGGGGTTGTGAACCACATGATGGGGTTGTAGAAGTGGACATAGCATTCAAAGGTTCTTTGGTAGGCTCATCGATGGGTGCCTGACATGGGGATTGTTTATTCTTTGCTAGTAGTCCTTGAATCACATCCTTTGTAGGTGGAGGGTTGATGGGAGTTGAAGGCTCATGATTGGGATTAGGTAGAAGGTTAATTGGATTAGGGCTTGTTAGATGGATAGTGGTATTAGATGGGCTAGGACTTGGGCTAGATGGAAGGATAAGGGGATTAGATGGATTGGTTTTATCTAACCCAATCTTGTCACAATCTTCTAGGTTCTTGATCAATCTTTTAAAATGTGTACAAGTGGATATGAGATGGCCCTTACACCTATGGTAAGCAAAATATTCATCATCTCTATACCAATGGGTTTTAAAGTAGATTTCTTCAAAGGATGTTATTGGTGGCAGCTCAATCAAATTTTCTTGGACCAATTGTTGTAGGGTCATCTCTAAGGGATCCTTTAGTGGAGAGCTTGATGGATTAGAAGGTTGACATGAAGGTGTTGGGAGAGGACTAGTTGAATCATGTGTTGGCATGTGCTCAGACAGTGATGGAGGATGCTCATAAGATGCTTGCTCTAGGTTGGTGTCTCCCTCGTCAAAGGCTATTAAGTCTTGTAACATAGGTAGACTTAGGGATACTTAATTTATGTACAAAGGATCATTTAGACTTGAGTCAAAGGTTATTAGGTCTTGTAACACAGCTGGACTTAAGTTTATTAGGTCATGTTGCAAAAGTAGAATTGGCTTGACTTGGTTTATGTACAAAGGGCCACTTGGACTTGCATGTTCATGTTGTGGAGGCTATTGATAGTCTTGTGAATGGGCTTGATGTAGAGATGAAATGGTACGATGTGTAGGTAAAAGATCTTGGGGTACGGATTGTTGTGGATAATGGTAGATATTGGAAGAAGTAGGGTATGGTGATGTGGCATTGTTATGGGAAGATGTGAGATAAGGTGATGTGACATTGTTATGGGAAGATGTAGGATAAGGTGATGTGGAAGTGATTTGAAAAGCGGATGGATTAGATTGGTGTGAAACGGAAGGGGATACCACATAGGAATGAGGTGGAATTAGTTGGTGTTGAATGGATAAGGGATGATGATGTGGGGTTTGTGGTTGACAAGTAGCCAAGAGGTATTGGATTTGTGCTAAGGTGCTGCATTTGTGGGGATTGACTTTCTTATAGTTTTCAGATCATGCTATGGACCTTTTGAATGATGTATTGGTCTGGAGGTTTTGGCATTTCATGAAGCATGTGAATGATCTCCTATGCTAGGTCCTCTAATGTTGACATGATGGAAAGTTATGTCAATTGGACTTATGTGACAAAGTTGAGACTCTTGGATTGAGTGGCTTTCTTGATGTATTGATTGGATTGGCTTGGTCGATTGATTGGATTGGTTTGATCAGTTGGTTGATTGGATAAGATTATCTCCCAAGAGATAGACTCATGAACTCAAGGGTAGACAAGGTTGGTTGATAATGCTGATATGATCAAATGCTAGATAAGGACTAAAGCCAAAGGACAAGGTTGGTTGATTGGATCGATGTTGGATAAGATGATGTAGAGTCTCAAAAAGGATGTAGGGCTCATGAAGTCCAATGATATGATATGGTCAAACTAGATGGGATGGTGTAGAAGGATGATGATATGGAATGATGAGGTTAGATGACTTGGATTGATTGGGATGTTATTGATTGGATGACTAGGATGATTTGTCTTGGAAGGATTGGATGAAGTGTAATGATTGAGAAATATGTTATGACAAGTACGTTGGGGATGATGTGGCGATATCAAACACAAGATCTCACACACACATGCATGCACACCAAACACAATGATCAATGTGTACACCCTAGGCTAGGTAAGGATAGTATATGTTGGGTTCCCACTTGGTTTTACCCAGTCGTGCCTACTTATGGTGTATAGCTCTAGGAACTTGGGGCATGGGCTCCCCTTTACAGTTCACTCACTTCTCAGGCACACCAAGTTCCAGGTCCTCAATACATGCAGATCTTGAGGTTCCTTACTATCTCTTCCATAAGCCACGAAAATGTGGGATGGCTATCAGAGTTTCCTCCTTTACCAATAGATACAAGTTTTTAGCTTCTATACAAAGGTTTTTAGTTAGGGTTTCCATTCAGGTGGCTATACATGCGGTGATTCACTTTGTTAATGGAGGCTTCCCAGCCTACAAAGGTTAGGCTCTGTAGGGTTTTGGGTGAAACATTTGTCAGTATAGTGGAACAACACCGGTCGTTTGTGACTTTCATCACAAATGCATTATTTATATAGCGGCTTGGAATGATCTGGCTTTGACCTATTTCTACTTGTGTTGTACCCCTTCTAATAGTGGGAAGGTAGGCCCTCTATAGTTAGCAACATTTTCTTATACACCGCAGATCCGTTGGATAGGCGGGGAGAGAGCATACTTTTGTTGCTAAATCGAGTAACACACAGACTCAACAAGCAAGAAAAGAAATGAAAAGCAGACACAATGAAGACAGATTGTTCATTTTAAAAGCACCAAAATGAAGTGTGCCTACTCTAGTAAATAAAATATTGTTTGTCTTGGACCGCTCGAACCTACAAAAGATAGATTAGTAGTTTGTTTTCTCCATTCTTTGAAAAGCGTGTTTTGACAAGCTACACTGATAAATTGTTAGATGCCAAAAGGATTAGGTCAAAATCTACAATCTGATAAAAACCTGAAAATGGTGATGTAATATAGCCAAATAGACAGCAACAATAGAAAGTTCAAATGATTCTATGCAATTTTTTAAAAAAAATCATTAAATTTGGATGTGTTTTGCTCAAGTTATGTGCATTTTAAGTTTGAAAGAAGGCTGAACTTTAACAAAGAAATTACCTACCAAAATGATGAAATTACCTACTAAAACCTTCACAACTGTGAAATTCACCCTGTTAGATTTTTGATGAGTGTTTGTTTGCAAAAATCTGATGCCGTATGAAGAAGTTATGACAAAAAGAAAAAGATACCTCCCTTATGGCTAGTTAGAGATGACATAGTTGACTATTTCACTTGTTGTTTTACTTTTTGATTTTTGATAGCTAAAAGTGTGATCAGGATCATGGACCACCAAAGATCTAAATGTTAAGTAAAAACTACCAAAATTGAAAATGCCAAGTAAATATTGAAACATTTAACGTTAAAACCCTAGCTAATAAAACCCTAACCCTAGGTGCTAAATGGTTCAAGCTAAAGTCGACTATGCTAAATGTTACCCTATAGTTATATGGTCGACTATTTTATTGGAGGTTGATTGAAATATGCCTAAGGTTTTACGTGAATGTCGAGTTGACTAAATAGAGGTTTCAACCTGCAACACTAAGAAGTTAGCTAATAGGCATATTTTGACTTGTAATGTCGAAAGGCTTGGCCAATGTAGAGATAGCAACCTGTAGATGTTAAGAAGACCAAACAATATAAAATGCTAGCGACCATGCAACATCGAAAGGCTCCCCCAATATGAAGGTAGTGACCATGCATGACGACCAGACAAGTTGCAAACAAAGTGCAAGAGACAAGTCGTCGGGAGGCGTGGTCGATGGGATATGTTGACATTAGATGATAGGCGATAGGTCGCCAGCAACTAATACAAAGGCGATGGCCGAGGGCTTTCGAAAGGATGATAGAGGAAAATGGTTGAGGGGAATCAGGTGTCAACTATCCATAGAATGGAAGATTTTGAAAGGAATTTCAACAGAGGCAACAAATGGAAGCAACCACTATGCAGAGGCAACAACGACAAGGGAATCTAGGGTTTCAACTAGATTAGAAGCTACAATCAAAACACTTAAATACATAGCCAAAACCTCTAGCGTGCTAACCTACATCCAGAGAGCACAGAGATCAGAGAGAGGCCCGTACAGTACGGATCCGTATGGATCTGTACTATATGGGCTAAAAAAAAATTAGTGAGCCAACTATGTCAAATTTATAGTCTAGGAGCTTGGAAACAGCCTCCCGGACATGATGGCGCTATTCATTTTTTTCCTAGAGGTTGTTTATAGTAGCTGCTCAACAAAACCTGACAATGGGATTAGAAACAACACAAATTTTTATCATAAAAACTTGCAAAAACATAAAATTGAATCAGGCGATTGTGGGTTCGAGTCCCACTGGGCGTGCCAGAATGTGTTGGGTGGAATTTTACAAAGATCAAACAAACGAAGATCAGATTTTAACCCAAACTCAATAAATCAAACCCAAAATGAAATAAAGACATGCAAACTAAATGATATCACCTGGGTTGGACAATTTCTTGTTTGAAATGTAGGTTGCTCACGATCTGCAGCATAATGATTGAATTAAGATTTCATAGATGAAAGATGATTGATGGAAGAAGATAGGTAGGCGATGGATGAGGAGTGATTTTGGCAAAGTGATGGTGCTTAGAAGATTCATCCATGCAAATAGCATGAAAATGGGTTAATTTATAGGCAAGATGAGAAAATGGAAGGATAGAAACTTCCATTTGCAAGTGATAATTGAATTGGAAAGTTGCATTGTGTAACTTAGGAGAGGAAGTGGAAAGTGGAAGAGTTCACTCGAGAGATAATTAAAAAGTGAGAGAAATGAGTTGAGTGATGAGTGGAGATGAAAATGGAAGGTGGAAGAGATGAGTTGAGTGATTAGTTAAGATAGAAATGGAAGGTGGACAAAATCATAATTAAATAATTAAATTATTTAATTTATGATGCATGTGAGGATAAATATGATAAATTAAAATAAAAAGAGGAAAAGGAAATTAAATAAATAAATAAAATTTATTTATTTAATAATGTGAAGGGATGGCTCAATTAAATAAACATTGGATTTATTTAATTTATTAGAGGAAAATGGTAGATTAGGTGATGATATGGAGTGCCTAGGGCAAAAATGCTACAAGATGTTCTAACTAATGTGATATTGTAACAATGTGTTGTAAGAAGAGAATTTTGGGTGTCTATATTTTGCCCCTCTTTGAGATGATGTTTGAGATGATGAGATTTGTGTCGAGTAACATCATTTCAAAGAAGCTAAGGTATGGATAGAAGAAAAAGATAGCAAAAGAAAGGTAGGATGAGGATGGGATGATAGCGAAGGAAATGTAGACACCCAAAATTATCCTCTTACAACACATTGTTACAATATCACATCAGTTAGAACATCTTGTAGCATATTTGCCCTAGGCACTCCATATCATCACCTAATCTACCATTTTCCTCTAATAAATTAAATAAATCCAACGTTTATTTAATTTAGCCATCCCTTCACATTATTAAATAAATAAATTTTATTTATTTATTTAATTTTCCTTTCCTCTTAAATTAAATAAAATAAATATTTTTATTATATTTTAATTTATCATATTTATCCTCACATGCATCATAAATTAAATTATTTAATTATTTACTTATGATTTTGCCCACCTTCCATTTCTATCTTAACTAATCACTCAACTCATCTCTTCCACCTTCCATTTTCATCTCCACTCATCACTCAACTCATTTCTCTCACTTTCTAATTATCTCTCGAGTGAACTATCCCACTTCCTCTCCCAAGTTACACAATGCAACTTTCCAATTCAATTATCACTTGCAAATGGAAGTTTCTATCCTTCCATTTTCTCATCTTTCCTATAAATTAACCTATTTTCATGCCATTGTTATGGATGAATCTTCTAAGCACCGTCACTCTGCCAGAATTCCTCCTCATCCATCACCAATCTATTTTCTTTATCAATCCATCATTCTTATCTCAATCAAACCGTTGTGCTACGAAATGTGAGCAATCAAACAAGAAATCATCCAACCCAGGTGATATCATTTAGTTTGCATGTCTTTATTTTGTTTTGGGTTTGATTTCTTGAGTTTGGGTTGAAATTTGATCTTCATTTTTTTTATCTTTGTAAAATTCCACCCAACACACCATGCTATGTGTGCCCTTCAAATATCTCAATATCCTCTTGACTGCCATCACATGTGACTCTTTAGGCTCTGCTTGAAATCTTGCCACAAGACAAACTGCATGCATTATCTCAAGTCTAGTTTGAGTCAAATAAAGCAATCCTCCAATCATGGATCTGTACCTTTTCTGATCTACCATAGGTGAATCATCATTTTTTCTTAGTTTGCAACCAGTCACCATGGGAGTGCTTACTGGTTTGGAGTCCTCCATCCCAAACTTCTTCAACAACTCTTTCAAATACTTTGACGGATAAATGAAGATACCTTTGTCTGATTGATTGATTTGCAAACCTAAGAAGAAATTCATCTCACCAAGCATAGACATTTCAAATTCACTTTACATATCACCAGAAAACTTCATGCACATACCTTCATTGCCTCCAAAGATAATGTCATCAACAAAGACTTCAACAATTAGGATTTTCTCATCATTGATCTTGAAATAGAGATTGCTATCCAAAGTACCTTTATTGAACCCTAATTGTAACAAATGCTTATCTAACCTTGCATACCAAGCTCTGGGAGCTTTTTTCAATCCATACAATGCTTTCTTCAATTTGCACACCATGTCACCCTGATTTGATGATTGAAATCCTTCTGGTTGTTCAATGTAAACTTCTTCATCCAATTCTCCATTCAAGAATGTTGACTTGACATCCATCTAATATACCTTGAAATCCTTGTAGCTTGCAAATGCTAGAAACATTCTTACTACTTCAATCCTTGCCACATGTGCAAAAGTTTCCTCAAAATCTATTCCTTCAACCTGAGAGTATCCCTTGCATACCAATCTTGCTTTGTTTCTTACCACTTCACCATTCTCATTCATTTTGTTCCTGAAGACCCATTTGGTACCAATCACATTCTTGTCTGCCGGTCTAGGGACAAGATCCCAAGTCTAATTCCTTTCTATCTACATCAATTCTCCTTTCATAGCATTTACCCAATTTTCATCACTACATGCTTCATTTACATTTTTAGGTTCCACTTGAGAAATCAAGCAATAATTAACCTGTTCTTCAGCAGCTCTTCTTCTAGTCTGAACCCCTTTACTCTTATCCCCTATGATTTGATCTTCAGAGTGATTTAACTTCACATACCTGGGTATCTTAGTAATGATTTCCAGAGCTTGTTCTTCTTCTTTCTCTGAGTTTTCTTCTTGTTGCACTGCTACTTTGCTTGCAGGGACATCCGGTTCATCAAATTCATATCCACTTGATACCTTTTCCTTGCTTTCATCAACTTTGACATTTGCACTCTCAATGATCTTTTTCAACCTATTATTGTAGCACCAGTAGGCCTTTCTCTTGGTAGAGTATCCAAGGAAGATACCTTCATCACATCTTGCATCAAACTTACCTAGATCTTCATCTCTTTTGATATAACACTTACTACCAAAAACTTTGAATTATTTTACAGTAGGAACTTTACCATACCACAATTCATAAGGAGTCTTAGAACTGTTACCTTTGACTTGGACTCTATTTATGATGCATACAGCAGTGTGAATTGTCTCTCTCCAATAAACTTCTGGTCGGTTAGCCTCCTTCATCATTGTTCTAGCAGCCTCTTGAATTGTCATGTTCTTCCTTTGAACTACTCCATTTTGTTGTGGAGTCCTAGGTGCATATAACTATCTCTTTATCCCTTGTTCCTCATAGAAGAAGTTAAACTCATTTGATGTAACTCTCCACCTCTATCAGACCTCAAGCACTTGATCTTCAAATCTAGCTCATTCTCAACCATTGCCTTGAATTCTTTGAACTTTTCTAAGGCTTCTTCTTTTTCTTTTAAGAAGGTAACCTAAGTCATTCTAGAATGATCATCAATTAACAACATGAAATACCTATCTCCTTGTAGACTTCTTACTCTAGTAGGTCCACATAGACCTGTATGCACTAATTCTAGTAGTCCATCAACAGATTGGTCCTTGCTCTTGAAACTTGTTCTTGTCTGTTTTCCAAATTGGCACTCCTTGCACAAGGTATTAACAGGCTTCACAAGCTTGGGTAAATCTCTTACAACTTAAGTGGAACTTATCTTCACAATGTTGTCAAAATTGATATGACACAAGCTTCTATGCTACAACCAACTTTCATCATTCTAAGCCAACAAACAATATTCATTAGTCCCTTTCAAATGATATATGTTACCTCTTGTCTTCTTACCAGTTGTAATCACTGTTCTGGATCTTTCTAATATCTTACATCCATTGTCCTTGAATCTGAGATCATAACCTTTGCCACACATCTGACCAACACTCAAGAGATTGTGCTTTAATTCCTTCACATATAAGACATCATCAGTGTTATGCTTGCCATTAAAAGAAATAGATCTTTTTCCACAAATCTTACTAGTTGTATCATCACCAAACCTAACCAGTCCTCCATCATATCTTTCCAAACTTATGAACTTACTTTTGTCACTAGTCATGTGATGAGAGCATCCACTATCAATAACCCATTCATCTTTGTCTTGCACAACCTGAACAGCCAAGGCACTTTCCTCCACTATTTTTTCTTCCTTCACACAACTAGAAGGATTAGTAGACATAGATTCTTCTTTAATAGCAATGAATAAGCATTCATTTCCAGTAGTACTACCATTATCTGATTCATCATCTATTACTCCTTCATGATCAAAATCTTTAATATAATAATATTTCTTTGGAATCCTAGGTCTATTCTCAAACCTTTTTGGAACTCTCTCAAGACATCTAGAGGCATAATGACCAATTTTACCACAAGTAAAACATTTGAAAGGTAATTTTCCTTTGAACTTACTAGTACCTCTGGGCAGACTGCTAACAAAATTTGCCTCCATTTCTTCAAGCTCATAATCTGGTTCCACCTTGTACTTATCAAGTTTGGAAGGCCTTTGTGAAGTGCTGGCCTTGAAAGCAATCTCTGTCTTAGGAAGTGAATCACTAAGTTCCCTCATCTCAAAAGTTGTTACCTTCCCAAGCAACTAATCTTTTGTAATTGTTGTTACTGTCATTATTTCTTCAATTGCAGCCACCTTATGACAATAGGATTTAGGCAAAGATCTCAGAATTTTATTTACAATTTCAGGTTCTTCAATCTTACCTCCCACACTTTTGATGCCACTTACAAGCTCATAAATCTTTTGCATATAAGATGAAATGTTCTCATCTTCACTCATCTTCAAACTTTCATATTTCACCTTCAAGCTTTGCAACTTGGCACTTTTCACAGAATCATCTCCTTCATACAGGTTCTTCAACTTCTCCCAAATTTCATGAGTAGTATCTAGTTCAATGATCTTTGTCATGTCTGTGTCAGATAGGCCATTCAACATAGCATCTTTAGATTTGATATTCAACTCATACTCCTTGATCTCATCTTTAGTTTTAGGACCATCCTTTAGTACTTCATACTTTGATTGGGTCATTTTCCATACATCAAAACCTAAGCAGATGAGATGAGTTTACATGCAGATCTTCTAGATGGAATAAATTGTTCCATCAAACTGTGGACTTTCCTTCTTGCCAGACATCTTGGATCTACCTCAAGTGATTAAGCTTGCCTCTAAGGAACCTTTCTCTAATACCAATTGTTGAAATGAACCAGACAATTGAGAGGGGGGTGAATCAATTGTCTCAAATCTTTAACTAATTTTGTACCTTAAAATATTAAACACTTGTCCACTGTTAGTTATGATTAAATCATGAAAGAATAAACTTAGAAACATAAACACAATTGCAAAACCATACACAAGAGACACTAGATTTTTACGTGGAAAACCCTGTTAAGGGAAAAACCATGGTGGATGTTAGTCCACAAGATATATAAGTTATAACAATACCAAAAATCAGAGGCTCGCTGCCAATAGAGCTCACTGCCTAGAAAAAGGGTCACTACCCAGAAAAAGGCTCACTGCAAAGAGGGCTCACTACCCAAAAAAAGGCTCACTACCAAGAGGTTTTAAACTAAGATAATAGCATCTACTCCATGCCTAAATTCAGTTCCATTGAAGCACAATGCTCTTCCTCTTCTCTGCTCTACCTTCTACACTTCTTCACTTAACTCCACATCTTCACACAAGGACATCTTTTCCATGACCAAATTACAAGTATATATATCATTCATAAACCTTGGAATGTACATCAAGGTTGGAATTACATTCATCAACCATTGGAACAATCTCCAAGGTCGGCATTACAAACATTTACAAAATAGGTCTTGACCTAATACAAAATTATGCTAAGGAAATGTAGTAAAGATGTATGCGGATCACTCCACACCTTAGCTGGGACTCAAACATGATCTTCCATGCCATGACACACTTCTACGATCTTCAATAGATTTCTACAATCATTGGAATTAACCAAGTCAGCTAAGGCTAGTTACATGCTACATTGTCTGGGAATAATCTTCAAACACAATCTCAATTCCTTAATGTGAACCAATGTAAAGGTAGGAACACGATCAGGAGGCATCCACAAGAATGTTGTAATAACCAGAAGCAACCACACACACTCTAACCACTTTATCCATGAGATTCTTCACACCAGACAACATGAACTTCACTATCTTCAACTGTCATGAAAGAAAGATAGCTTGCGGACCACCAAATCATGAACCATTATAGTTGTAGGCACTTATCATCATCCCAGACTTCCCTCTAGAACTGCAGAATAAAATACTTCAATGCAGAGGAATGTGGAGCAAAATACTTTCTCCCTGTCACTAGTGAATAATTAGAAAAGGCAAGTTTTACTCTGGTGAATGTAACTCACTCAATTCTTCATGCTGGAGGCTCAAACTTAGGATTTAACATCTTCAGACATGCCTCTAAATAAATTTCAATCCACAAATTAAGATCTTCAATCTACAAGAAATGCGGAGCAATCTTTTGGATTGTTCTTCAGTATGCAATTCACTGTCTTCACTGTGATTCACTATTTCCTTTCTGATTCTTCCAAAGGGGCTAATTTTCTCAATGTCCTCAACATACAAGGCTTCTAATCAATCAAAAGGTAAAGATACAGTTGACACTAATGACAACACAAACATGTTGACATCAATGACAACACCGATTAGGCACATACTTGCAACAAATGGGTGTTCACAAATAAGTTTGGTTCAAATGGCAGTGTTGAGAAGCTTAAGGCAAGGTTGGTCGTGAAGGGTTATTCCTAGGCAGAGGGAATAGATTTGTTGAAATGCGCAAGACAACTGAGAGGGGGGGTGAATCATTTGTAACCAAAACTTTAAAACAATCAACATATCAACCAGTCAATCTATGTTATTGTAATTTAACCATGAAAGCATGAAATCAAAATTTAAACACATTCACACATGAGACACTAGATTTTTACGTGGAAAACCCTAAATAGGGTAAAACCATGGTGAGTGTTAGCTCACAATATAATATGTAATAACAATAGCAAAAATTAGAGGCTCACTACCCAAATCTCACTGCTCAAATGAAAAGGCTCACTGCCAAAAGAAGGGGCTCACTACCAAAAGTTGGTGAACTGAGATAATAGCATCTGCATTATGCCAAGGTTCAGCTCCATTGAAGCATAATAACTCTCCTCTGCTCTGCTCTATGTTTTCACTTCACACTTATCTTCGCATCTTCGCACATCATATCTATTTTTCTTGACTGGGTGAAAGTTTAAAACTGTGTCCCACTTTTAGCCAATTAAATAGTTTTGAGCGGATAGATTCTGAGCAGTAAGTTTATGCCCAGCTTCATTCCACTCAAAACCACTTCGTGCCTACATGGTTGTACGTTTCTAGGCGTAAACGAATCAAGTAGTACGTTTACGCTCGGTAAGGTTTTGGGCAGAACCATATAAAATAAAAATTAAAAAAAGGGCAAAAATGTCATTTTCGCCCGAATTGGTGTCGGAGTAAAAAGTTTTGCTTGGAGCCCACAGCAGCCAATGAGCACATAGGCCTACCGACCACCACCTCTAGGTACACATTATATATTTCTCATGGGCTCCAGGCTTATTATGTCTTGAAACGTTTTGATGTATTTGTTTTCTGGTGTATGGCCTTGAAAGCTTATTATCTCTTGAATTTCAAACCCTAGCCAGAACTCAGTTTTATGACCTCAAAAGCTTATTACCTCTAGAATTTTGAACCCTAACCAGAACTCAAGTAATTTAAAGTGGGTGTTTGAAACACTTAAAATAAATAAAATTTTGACACCATACAAAATTCTATATAGATTTTGACAGTCCATACAAAATTTCTCTTTTCATGTGATTGAAACACTTGAAATTTTAACTATATTTTACAACAAAATGTCTAAATACAACCATACGACCATCACATTTAGGCCCTGATGGAGATGATGTGATGCCCCGTCATGCAACCCTAGAGAGTTAGGCTAACAGGGGATAAAATTACAAAAAAAAATAAAAAAATAATAAAGACAAGTAATAGCATAAATTAACATCTGATTACAACATTTAAACTAGATGATCAACTAGCACCTCTAAAGAACATAACTGCATCAGATAAACATAATTTCATAACAACACAAGTAATTATACATTTTGATGCAACAAAAGAAGATTACATTATTCATTTACAAGATATGAATAGTTACAAAAGAGCAAATACAAGATCACATGATTACAAGATTCTTGACTGATTACATCAGTTTACAATATGCAACAAGATTATACAATTCTAAAAGTATAATGCAACTCTAAGGATGCAAGTAGATCTGGAATTGGAAACACATCTGCAGTGATCACGAATCAGGATGACCAAGAAAAACCAATGGATAAAGCTCTTCCACCCAACCATGTGGAACCCTGAGGTCCACCCCCCATGCTAGGAGATAACGATGAGGTTCCACTAAGTCAAAGGGTACAAGTAAGCAGATACAAACTTGACACAGACAACACAGATCATCAAGGCAAGACAGTACTCCAGAGGTAACAACAAAAGATAACAAAAAGGAAGTAATTAGACTGCAGTAGGGAGAGTGTCATCGCATGGTCCTAGCATGGGTTATCGAGGCTATCTCTCTCTAAAAACTAGCCCCCATCTATGGTTATCCTGGCAGTCTCTCTCTAAAAACTAGCCCCCATCTATGGTTATCCTGGCAGTCTCTCTCTAGGCACCGGCCCCATAGGGTGACACATATGGAACTGACACATCCTCTCATGGAGACAAGGAGGTCGATCTTGCCAACCAGGCCTTCCCATCCCATCCTTAGCCTGTGAGAGCACTAAAGGCATGGGTGAGGCATCATACTTATCTTATTGTGTGATTACTACCCAACCCACCTAGATTAATTATTATTGTGAGGGGGAGAATGAGTGTTAGTCAAATCAATGAAAAACATAAAAAACTAAATACCAATGGAAGTTGAAAGCAAAGAAGATTAAAACCAAAACAAGTAAGAATACTTACAAACTCCTTTACCTATCATTTTCTATTGTTTGCCTATCTTTCTTTGATCTTGATTGTGAAGCCCTCAGAAGCTTTGCTTGCTTGTTTGTTTGAAGATGACAAAGGAAGAATGGCTTTTGATATGTGTTTGTGTTGAATGTGAGCTTCAACACACAATAATGGAGGATACTAGAAATGGAGAGAAGAAGAGAGAATGAGGGAAATTTTGGTATAGTGATTGTGCAAAATGAAGTTCCTAGAAGAAATTGGACATGGTAAGGATACCTAAAAGAAGTCCCTCCAAATTGCTTAGAGAAGAGTCTTATTTATAGATTTTCTGAAAAAGGAATTGAGGGTGAGGATCAACAGATGAGATCAATGGCTAGGAATAAAAGTGAATCTTTTATTCATAGTGGATGAATTAAAAATTCATTTTTTGGGAAGAGTGGAGGATAGTGGATGAGTTAAAAATTTATTTTTAGGAAGAGTGGAGGATAGTGGGGAACAATTGAATTAAGAATTCAATTGGTGGAGGATAGTGGGGAACAATTGAATTAAGAATTCAATTGGTGGAGGTTAGTGGGGAACATTGAATTAAATATTCAATTGGTGAAGGCCAGTGGGGAACATTGAATTAAATATTCAATTAGTGAAGGCTAGTGGGGAACATTGAATTAAATATTCAATTTGTGAAGGCTAGTGGGGAACATTGAATTAAATATTCAATTTGGTGGAGGATAATTGATTTAAAGATTTATTTTAGAAAAATGGAGGATATTAGCTAATTAAATATTAAGAATATTTAATTATATGTGCAACATGGTGAGGTGGATTGATGAGGTGGATTTTGGACTTTAGACATTAGAAGAATTTAGGGAATTTAATTGATGTGAGACATAAGAAGATTTTAGGGAATTTAATTAAATAAAATGACTTTATTTAATTATGGGATAATGAAACAATCAAATAAATTTTGAATATTTATTTAATTGATAGAAGAAAATAAGAATTAAGATAAATATTAAAATATTTACTTAATTCGACCTGAGCCAATTTTAGGTGTATACAATTATGTTATCACTTGATTACAACTTCCATGGGGTTATCCAGGCAGCCACTTTGGGCACCGGCCCCACCATGAAAGCCACTCTCCTACATGTAACTAGCACCCCTAGCCAACAACCAGAAATCACCACAATGACATGCATGGAAAAGAGACTGTAAGGCATCAATCCTCTTGCATACCAATTCACTACATGGTCAATTTTCAAATTCAAACCAGTAATCTTTACCTGAACCACATCAAGACCTCCAATGAAGACATCACAATAATAATCATGTCACAATGTTACATAGGACTCCAAGCAACCAACCTCTGGAGTTGTGTAAAATTGGAAACACAAATACCACTAATGAAATGTCATTCTACATTACTAGGACATGACATCCCACTGGAAACATTATTTCACACTTTGACAAAGCATAACTATAAGACTCAAACCCAATTAAATACAATGACCCAATTAATACACGTTGATACGTTTTTGGCAATTGAATTTACAAGGAAGATGATTAAATATCTAAAGATCAAACTTGATCATATCACTTTTTGAACAAAATAAAAACATTAAATCATGGATTTTAAATCTCTCTCAATAAATAACAATTTCATTATGATAATAATGTTACAATTTAAAACTTTTAATATTAAACCCACTAATCTTTAAATTTAGGATAACAAAGTTCTTCTATCTTGTCTTAATTGCTAACTATTCTATTGACTTCCCAAACTTTTAATACTAAGAACATCAAATTATTAATTCTAATACACCACTTTCATACTTGCATTCTAAGATTACATACTAACACTAACCAGACATTTCCTCTAACATAATTAAAATGATGGCATTACTAGATCTATCCAATGCTGAGGCAACCTATACATAAATTTATAATAGAATACACTCTAAAAGTTGAATTACAACAAAACAAAACTTAATATTTACTAATGTTTAAGAGAAACGACAATGTCTAGAGAAGGCAACAATTAAATTAGTAACTTTCTAAAGAATTCTAAATTCCCAAGAAAAACATTAACAAGAAAAGTAGTTTTTAAACCATTTCCTAATATATATTTCTTTTTCCTAGCAAATCTAAGTTTTAAAAAAAAAAAAACAATATTGCACTACACGCATTTACAAAGGGAAGAATTTCATTAAGGTGTAAAGAGATTTCGCTCTAGATTTTAGGATGAATGTCAGGCAATCAGCAGGGTAAACATAAAAATTACAGAGCATGAAGAAAGATTGGACGTCGTTTTCCTCAGTTAGAGAGAGAAAACTGTATGAAGAATTCTCAAAGACTTAAAAAAATAGAATCATGATAGATGGCCAGAAGAAAGTAGATTAAGAGTAAAATTTTCAAGAAATCAAATTAAAGAACAATGTAAACGCCAGCCTGAAATCATGGTGCTCAAGCAAAAACAAAATTTTGGAATGCAACGCCTCCAGGGAGCCGTATGGCGGTGACTACAGTAGAGGAAAGAAAATTGTTATTGTGCACTAGGTAACTCATCCAAAATAACAGTCTCTAAACTCTTATTTTCTGGTAGAATTTTGGAGAAAAGGGGATGGAGAGGACCATACAGCGCTCAAGGCTTGGGATGGCATCAAAAAGTCTGATAACTATTTCTTTTGATTGAACATTCCTCTTTTAAAAAAAATCTTAGAGGCATTTCTTTCTGGCAGAGTTTGATATAAGAGGATAGAGGGAGGCCGTACAAATGCATTTAGCAGAGGTAGATCTGCATTTGATTTCATAGGCTCATTCGATCCAAGGCAAGCTAAAGGTTTCAACTTTCAAGCAAAAATAATTGAAAAGATCAAGATGGGAAAATGTACGGTGGTCCTCTCAGAGGTAAACCATTTTGATTAAGATTTCACTAGAGAAAAAGATCTATCCAGAAACATTGTCTAACATATCAGTTACTAGAAAACTTCAGACGAGACAGGAAAATAGGGAATCCACTGGACTAAAGAGACATGTTCTAAATATACACAAGAGATTCAACAGAGACTTAAACTAATTTATCAGATTTGCTCAAAAAATACAAGTAAGCATACCTAAAATTTGATCTGAGGCTTCAAAATTCTTCAGCTCCCCACCGCTTTAGCTTCCGTAACAATTTTTTTTCCAATTTCTGTCTCTCCCTTCTCAGAATCCCTCTCCCCTCAAAATAACCCCCGAGATACAAAAATAGACAAATCTCATAAATTTCCCACTACCATAATCCATTTCAAAATCCCATTATCTCTTGAATGCAATAAATTTTTCTTTCTCAGAGAGATTTTACAAGTCAGATATTCTCATACGACAACTCACTTAGCAAAATTTATTAACTAATAATATTTTTCAAACTACCATATACTATTTCAAAAATAAAATAATATTAATGACTTATGACTAATATCTTATTATAATCATTAAAGTTATTAATTTAATCTTTATTAAAAATCACTTAAACAATATTCCCAATTCACATTAATAAATTATGACTAAGTAAATACTATTATATCTAACTTATTAATACTATTATTATTATTATAATCATTAATGCATTTCCAAAATACACATTGACTATAAACCAAAATTCGACAATAACGTTACATACCACATGACGACCAAACCTAAGGCAAGTACCATAGAGTGACAACAAGACCCATGACCACAAACTAAAAATGGAGACTGACCTAGGGAACCCCATGTTATCTCCCATCCACATTATCCATTGGTGTAAGGGCACGCTCAAACCTGCTAAGTCAGGTGGAGTCGATGCCCGGTACCTGCAATCTACATCAACACGATATGTTGTATACAAGCATATACATATATAACAAACACACAAAGTCAGGGAGTCGTAGCATAGTAGGGTACTCATAATGCGTAATACTACACTGTCCCTGCTCTAAAATCATGACAATAAACATAAACATCTCTAAATATCAATTAGATAACATCCAATCACATAAGCATAGTAACATTACTCTGCATAATCGACTAACCATCAACTGATCATGTCAAAACACAACATAAACTATACTATCAATAATGTCATCATAATGATCATAACAAATGTCAACAACTACCTCAGTAATCCATAATCTCTAATGAACATAATAAGCATAAACCATAAGTCTATCAACCATATGTCTCAAAATTGTCTAAGTGCAACAAAATACTATCAACTGTCAAAAGCCAAAAATGAGGGGCATTACAAATGCTCTAATTATACATGTATTATAATATCATATGAAAGGAGAGATTTTGGACAAACTATCAAAATTCATATAGGATTATGATGATGCTGATGATATATATATATATGCTTTTTATATAATTTCAAACCCTAGCCTGACAGTTGACCTTGCTTGTCAATCAATTGTTTAATGACGGCTTCAAAGGTGCCCTTAAAATACTATGATAAAATTATATATATATATATATATATATATCATTATAATTCTATATAAATTTTGACAGTCCATACAAAATTTCTCCTCTCATGTGATTGAAACACTTAAAATTTTGACTGTATTTTACGACAAAAATGTCTAAATACAGCATATGGACTCTCAAAATTTATATACAATTATGATATATATATATATATCATCATCATAATTCTATATAAATCTTGACAGTCCATACAAAATTTCTCCTTTCATGTGATTGAAACACTTAAAATTTTGACTATATTTTACGGCAAAAATGTCTAAATACAGTGTATGGATTGTCAAAATTTATATAGAATTATGATATATATATATATATATATATAAATTTTGACAGTCCATACAAAATTTCTCCTTTCATGTGATTGAAACACTTAAAATTTTGACTGTATTTTATGGCAAAAATGTCTAAATACAATGTATGGACTATTTAATCTAGTCTAGCAGCAATTTAGATTTAAAATGAATAAATTAAATACTTACAAATATTTTCGAATACAAATGTAGAAAAGACAATGAACATGAATAGAACTTGGATATCTCATACATTACTCAAAATAAAACATACACACATACATAGCCTCTTAGATGAATGAGTTATTGTGATAAGTATCCAAGATGAGTGTTGCTAACTTGACAACTAGAGGCAATAGTGACACCTAAAGAGCTAGTGGTGGCACATGATGAGGTAGTGGTGGTAGCCAATTTTCTTCAATCAAGGAAGCAAACATGTTCTTATTAGCTACCTATGAAAACACTTATTTGCATAAGTAAACTTAAATAAAAGAGGTGTAATATAAAATATTGCACCATCATTAGTCAACATCACTCCATGAGACAAATAAGACCACATGACTTAATCCATGGGCCTCTTGTCAAGTTAGCACTTCCTCAAGAATCACAACCACAACCATCATGAAGATCATATGTGAGCAATGATTCATTCTTAATAAATCAGAGTTTGACCTCTTAAGTTGACTAGTACAAAAAGGAAACCCCTAAGCTACCACAAATAGAGGAGAGTGGAGAAAAAGAGATTTAGGAGTGGTTGTAAAGAACCCAAGAAAAGTTTAGAGTGGATACTAAGGTAGCCACTATATTATCATAGGACAAATTGGAAGAGGAACAAAATGAAAGGAGGTAAAAGACAAGAAGGATAGAGAAACTATTGCTCAACAAGAGAAAGCCATAGAAGCTACCACACGAAAGGAGAAAGAAGCTAATGCAATAGCCACATAGAAGGAAGAAATGTACTTCAAAAAAACTATAGCATAAAAAGGAAAGTAGATTATGATGACCACTCAATAAGAGACTTCATGAGAGCTAATTGAGAAGATCCACACCTTCTTGGCCCAACAAAGAAACAATTGCCTATCCTCTTAGTAGCCCCTAGTAACCTTCAACCATTGAATAAGGGATAGCAAGTTGACTTACATAAACCAAATCCCATTCAAAAATAGACCTTGGGGAATGCTCTTCAATATAGTGCTCAACTAGACTAGATTAACCCCTATGTGTAGAATGAAGAGATGATCAATCTCTTAATCAACAAAATTAGTAAATTTAGACCCTAATGTGAACTAGATCCTATATTAATTGTGGAATTCTATCTCAAGCATTTGACACAAACTTTATTGGCATGCATGGAAATTATGGCCAAGAAATAGCAAAAACTTTGACCAAGTGTAGTATGGGAATATAAGGAAACTCTTTAAAAAATGATGTGCACTAAGATTAAGAGAGAATAAATATCTATCTAGAGTAGATAAGTAGTTATAATTACCACATGACAATACAAAAACATATTTCTCCTACATACTTAGTTGGCCAACAACTATGCAAAATCTTTAAAGAATGAAATCAATAATATTGAGGTTCAACTCATAGTTAAATAAACTTTGAACAACATACAAATGGATCCAAATGGTACAAATAGGAATAAATTATTGTAGCTTAGTGAGTAGTACAATAAGCAATATATCAAGTGGGTGCAAGAAACCAATCAAATGGATGAGTATGGGGCTACAATCAACTACAATCTTACAAAATCATCCAATGTTGTACAATTTCATAAGACTTGTATGGCTAAACATATGACTAAGGTATTTCCATCCTTCTTTTATGAGGTTGAGGAAGAATATCTAGATCTCAAACTATAGTTGTGCTAAGCCATAACACATATACATAATTTATTGTCAATCAAATGTATAGATTTAAATGTATATCTAGATTGTTAATCCTATTAATATATGGACTTGGTCCTATGTCAATACCTTATACATGTCTAACAATCATTCTTGATTTTGTTCTTATGTTTCAAGTTAGTCATACTTGGAATCATGTCATTTTTTCTTCACTAACATTAAATCATGTCATTTGTGATGGTGACTGATTGTCATTGATGCCAAAAGGTGTTGTGTTCTTAGGTTTGATGTCATATTGTTTATGCTTCATTCTTGTTCATCATGCTTTCAGGATATCATGGTGTTGGTGTTATGATGGTGTTGGGAAAGTAAAGAGTTGGGTTATATTGTTTCTTTTATCTGATACTCATGATGATATCTTCTTAATGATTGATGTTCATGGTATAATGTTCATTTACTTCACTTCAGGAGTTGCAGTGTTTTGGCAGAGTATGAAAAAGTTGCTTCTTGTCAGGATGAATACAAAGTTTAGGGTTCAATCAGGTTCATCATGCTTGTTATGTTAGTAAAGGTTTGATATCTATCTAACATATGATGTTGACATTCAGATAGAGGATGATTGTTCTCTCATATTCAACGTTGCATGATATAGTGTCAATGCTTCTACTTCATCTTGGTTTACCATTGACACTAGTCTCCTCCATATGTGCGGGGTGCCAAAAAGCCATCAATGACTTAGTTCAAAAATTACAATGAGCGGTGGAGCACCAAAAAGAAAAATTAAACATATAAGTGTTGAGCGCCAATTTCATGAGTGATAGTCACATTTAAAAGTATGGTGGGCATGAATTATTTTATATTTGAAGAGATTTATTCTTTAATAAAAAAAAAGGCATCCTATGGTTTAAGAAGAAAAAGAAATCATGGAATGGTTTAAAAAAAATCCCTTGAACATTCTTTATAAGGAAGTGAAGCCCGATTTCCTTGAAGGCTTTATAAGTTTAAAAAGCATTTAAATGCTTTATGAAATATAAGGGAGCTCGATAGAGTTTAACTAAAGTTTTTAAAAAAGCATCGAATTTAGTGGATTTTTATATTATTCTCTCATCCTAGTAAAGCATCGAATGGGGAGCAAGTTTTTAATAAAAAAAAGGAGGCATCATTTGAAAAGCTTTTATAAAGCATAAAATACACATTGTGAAAAAGGCATCATTTTATAAGGAGGAGCATATTATAAGGAGCACGATTTTTGTGAAGTGCTTTTTATGCATAAAACAAAAGCATTGAATATGCTTAGAGTTTGAGTAAAGTTTGAAAAAGTATACGTGGGCACATTTTATGCTTAAAAGAATTTTTTTTGGAAACTTTTTAAATTCCTTTTTATTTTTTTAAAAAGGCAAGAGTTCTTTATAGAATGTATATGAGTTTTTCAAGGAGATTTTTAAGAGGATTTTATGGAGAATTCTTTCTATATTTTTGCTCTCAAAATCATGACAATTGAAGTCTATTAAGGAGAAAGATTCCAAAAAGAAAGTTTTTTTTTAAGAGAGATTTTATATTGAGAAGTTTAAGAGTTTTTGTTTGAGAATTTGCAAAGAATTTTTTGGAGCTATTTTTTTTTCGAAGAAGAAGATGAATGGATTGAAGTTATTTTTCAAGAGCATATGGAAAAATATTTACAGAGAAGAAAATTGAAAAGTTTTTTTTTGGGAGATTTTTTTTGGAGTTCACAGAATATGAAGAGTTGGAAGAAACTTGTTTTGTTTGGATCTGGATTTCTTGTAGGTGAATATCAAAAGAAATTTTTTGTAACAAAAAGATTTGTGGAGATGAAGAGTTTTTATTTGCAGGGGAGTTGAAGATATTATTGTATGTTCTTCATGAAAAAGAAATTGAAAGGTCTCAAATATGGAAGATATTCTTTTATCTGTGACAGGGGCAATATGATTTAAAATTTATTGAAGATTAAATGATATTTTTAAATAAGATTCTTTTGCAGAAATATGAAGGATCATGCAAAGTTTGAAAAAGAATTTGAAGAGATTATTGAAGAATTGATTAGACACAAAGGAATATGAAAATATTTTTCTTTGCAGGTGGAAGGACATTCAACTTGTATAAAATTGTTTTTCAAGTGCATTGATGGTGTGTCTTGAAAGACAAAGATGAAACATACAAAATGAAGTAGTTTTGTTGAATGGATCAGAATACATGATTGATAGGTGTGTTGGAGAGTGGATTGGAATTCAGATGATTTTTGTATATGATTTGGGTTAATGAGAAGAATGATCATTTGACAGACACATGTGTTTTGTATTGAAATAGAGAAACCCTCTGAGTTCTTGTTTTTCAGTTTGTTTTGTATTAGGGGTTGGTGCTCCTTGAAGTTGATGCTTCTAAACATTGTTGCCAGTGAGGCACAGTATGCCAGTGAGGCTTATGGTCAGTGAGACCTTCCTATGCCAGTGAGGCTTGTGGTCAGTGAGACCTCTGTATATGTCAGTGAGACATTTGTAAACTTGAAGTTTTTCATTTAAGCTAGTGAGGCAGTTTGAGTGGTTTTTCTACCCAAGAGGGTTTTCCACTCGGTAAAAAGCTTGTGTCATGCTTCTCATTGATTTCATCTGTGTGTGTGTATAATAATCATTTGATCATGAGTTTTGTTTACATCTTTTATTATAAGTCTTGTGAATATAAAGTCAACAAATCATTAATGTCCTCCTCTCTATTGTTTTAGTTATAATAAGTTGTAAAAATTTACACAACACTGATTCACCCCCCCTCTCAGTGTTGACCTAGATTCCTACAATTGGTATTAGAGCCAGGTTCCCTTTTTGAAGTCTAATAGGCTTAGGTAGGTCTTGGTAGTGGATTAAAATGGGTAAGAAGAATATAATTAAGGTCTCAAATAGAGAAAAGAAAGATGCTGATCAAAAGATGGTAAAACAAGCCTCAGTTAAGCCCAGCAATGATTTGTTGCACATGTCACCCCTAATAATTAATACAAAGAATGGTCCAGTAATTAAGAATTTTGATAAAAAGGAAGAAATTAATGTGAATGTAAGAATACAAGAACTTGATGAAAGAAAAGATGACTTTGTAGTTGAAATTGACGATGAAGAAGGAGACTTTTTTGTGGATGAAGATGATTGTGAGGTTGATATGGAAGGTGAGCTCATATGTGCCCTTGATGAGATCAAAGAACTCGGGATGGAGAATCAAAGGTTAAAGTTGCAACTACAAGAGGAAAAGGAATCCAAGACCAAAACTCTTTCAGATCTTCAAGATACATAAAAATAGATAATAGATTTGAAGGCTCAAATTGCAGAAATTAAGAAAATAGAAGAAGATGTCAATAATCAGCTAAAGGCCAAAGAAGTTGACTGTGAAAAGTATGAATTTGAGATAGTATCTTTGAGAAATGAATTAGAAAAAATCTCTTCGAAGTTACACAAGACACTCCAATCTGAAAAGAGTACTGAGTGTTTATTTGATATGTTGGACAAGCAAAAGCATCATAAGGACACTATTGGTCTTGGTTATGAAGATGGAGAGTGTTCCAAAGTCAAAGATACATCTAAGAAAAAGATGGACCTGAATAAACATTTTGTTGCTCCTGAGGAAGACAAAAAGAAAAGAAAAGATAAAGATGCTGATGTTGAAAGAGAAAGGACAAGTAGAACCTCAAGATCTCCATCTGTTAGGCAATACCATTCAGTAAGGTTTAACTATTCTCAGTTTCATGGTTTTTCTTATTCCTGTCATGATTATGGTCATAGAGCTAGAGACTGTAAATCTCATTCAAGAAATAGTTTTAGATGGAATAAGGATGAAAGTTCTTACAACTTGTCAAATCAGAACTATAACAGTGTTTGTTATAACTATAATAAGATTGGTCCTATTGCAAGAAATTGTTGGGTGCATGGAAGTACTCTTGGGATATCAATAAATTATCATCCCTTTGGTCTAGATAGCAATATCATATGCTATAGGTGTAAAAATCTTGGGCATAAGGCACTGTTTTGTAGGAATAATTTGAAGACATCTAGAGTAGACACCTTGAGCAAAGAAAAGAAAAGGTTTATACAAGTTTGGAGAAGAAAATAGAGTCAGGACAAGAAGGATCCTAAACTTGTGCATCTTGCACAAGTTACATCATTAGTTGGATAAGTAAGAGCATGAAGTAAGGGGGAGTTATTCATGTTCTATCAAGTATCCCCGAAAGGTTTCAGGAAGAAGATCATTTGATGTTTATCATTTTGATGAACTTGTTTTGTTTGTCATGCTTGTTTGATAATGTTTGTATGTGACAGTGATAGTGGTGATCAAAGGTTTGTGATGTCATATTGCAGATAAGTTTTTCAAGGGTTCAAAGCACAAAAAATTTGATAGTATTGAAGATTTGGTTTATAAATGATCCTATTTATATTTTGTTCATACCATGTTGATATCGACAAAGGTTGAATTGTTATGATGTTATAGTTCAATGGGATCTTGTTATTGAAAAGTATTGGTTGTCATGGCAAATCATATATTTGCCTGTGTTGGCTAAATGAATGAAGTAAATTCATAACACTTATCTCTGCATTTGATTTTTCAAGTGTTGTTGCAGGAAGAGCTTGATGGTGCAAATTAGTTTGTTGATGTGTCACAGTTGATGGGCTAATTTGATTGATATATCCTAGAGGCAACTGGTCTTGTTGATTGTAGTATGTTTCAGATTGTAATCAGATTTGGCATGGTATTGTAAAAAGTGTCATGTGCAGGATCAGTATAATGGTCTTTATCTTCATAGTGGTATTGTAACAAGAAGTGGTATTGTGCTTCAGGATGTAAGTTTTTCAAATGTGTGTTTCATGGGGTCTCAAGTTGAAATGTTGTTCAAGATGCAGATGTGCAAGGACAGAGCTTTCATGATAAGTTTAAGACAACAAATTGCATAAGTGATTCAGTGCCTTCAATTTTTTGAAAGACAAGTTGGATCAAAGATTTTGGTAAGTGGTTCTCATTTTTTGGGGTTGAGGCTAACAAGATAACAAGAGTTTATGTCTTCAAATCCCTCTTAATGCAATGTGTTTGTAAATGTTATGATAAAGCTTTAACATCTTTTAGTGGAGTTATTTTCTCAGGGGGACATAATAGTTTTTGTCATCAGATGTCAAAAAGGGGGAGAAAGAAAAAATATTTTATGAAGTTTTGCCATCAATGACAAAGGGGGAGATTGATGGTGACTAATTGTCATTGATGTCAAAAGGTGTTGTGTTCTCAGGTTTGATGTCATATTGTTTATGCTTCATTCTTGTTCATCATGCTTTCAAGATATCATGGTGTTGGTGTTATGATGGTGTTGAAAAAGTAAAGAGTTGGGTTATATTGTTTCACCTATCTGATACTCATGATGATATCTTCTTAATGATTGATGTTCATGGTATAATGTTCATTTACTTCACTTCAGGAGTTGCAGTGTTTTGGCAGAGTATGAAAAAGTTGCTTCTTGTCAGGATGAATACAAAGTTCAGGGTTCAATCAGGTTCATCATGCTTGTTATGTTAGTAAAGGTTTGATATCTATCTAACATATGATGTTGACATTTAGATAGAGGATGATTGTTCTCTCATACTCAACGTTGCATGATATAGTGTCAATACTTCTACTTCATCTTGGTTTACTGTTGACACTGGTCTCCTCCATATGTGCAGGGCACCAAAAAGCCATCAATGACTTAGTTCAAAAATTACAATGAGCGGTGGAGCACCAAAAAGAAAAATTAAACATATAAGTGTTGAGTGCCAATTTCATGTGTGATAGTCACATTTAAAAGTATGGTGGGCATGAATTATTTTATATTTGAAGAGATTTATTCTTTAGTAAAAAAAAAGGCATCGTATGGTTTAAGAAGAAAAAGAAATCATGGAATGGTTTAAAAAAAATCCCTTGAACATTCTTTATAAGGAAGTGGAGCCCAATTTCCTTGAAGGCTTTATAAGTTTAAAAAGCATTTAAATGCTTTATGAAATATAAGGGAGCCCTATGCTTTGGAGAGTTTAACTAAAGTTTTTTAAAAAGCATCGAATTTAGTGGATTTTTATATTATCCTCTCATCCTAGTAAAGCATCAAATGGGGAGCAAGTTTTTAATAAAAAAAAGGAGGCATCATTTGAAAAGCTTTTATAAAGCATAAAATACACATTGTGAAAAAGGCATCATTTTATAAGGAGGAGCATATTATAAGGAGCATGATTTTTGTGAAGTGCTTTTTATGCATAAAACAAAAGCATTGAATATGCTTAGAGTTTGAGTAAAGTTTGAAAAAGTATACGTGGGCACATTTTATGCTTAAAAGTATTTTTTTTGGAAACTTTTTAAATTCCTTTTTATTTTTTACAAAAGGCAAGAGTTCTTTATAGAATGTATATGAGTTTTTCAAGGAGATTTTTAAGAGGATTTTATGGAGAATTCTTTCTATATTTTTGCTCTCAAAATCATGACAATTGAAGTCTATTAAGGAGAAAGATTCCAAAATAAAGTTTTTTTTTAAGAGAGATTTTATATTGAGAAGTTTAAGAGTTTTTGTTTGAGAATTTGCAAAGAATTTTTTTGGAGCTTTTTTTTTTTTGGAAGAAGAAGATGAATGGATTGAAGTTATTTTCAAGAGCATATTGAAAAATATTTACAGAGAAGAAAATTGAAAAGTTTTTTTTTGGGAGATTTTTTTTGGAGTTCACAGAATATGAAGAGTTGGAAGAAACTTGTTTTGTTTGGATCTAGATTTCTTGTAGGTGAATATCAAAAGAATTTTTTTGTAACAAAAAGATTTGTGGAGATGAAGAGTTTTTATTTGCAGGGGAGTTGAAGATATTATTGCAGGTTCTTCATGAAAAAGAAATTGAAAGGTCTCAAATATGGAAGATATTCTTTTATCTGTGACAGGGGCAATATGATTTAAAATTTATTGAAGATTAAATGATATTTTTGAATAAGATTCTTTTGCAGAAATATGATGGATCATGCAAAGTTTGAAAAAGAATTTGAAGAGATTATTGAAGAATTGATTAGGCACAGAGGAATATGAAAATATTTTTCTTTGCAGGTGGAAGGACATTCAACTTGTATAAAATTATTTTTCAGGTGCATTGATGGTGTGTCTTGAAAGACAGAGATGAAACATACAAAATGAAGTAGTTTTGTTGAATGGATCAGAATACATGATTGATAGGTGTGTTGGAGAGTGGATCAGAATTCAGATGATTTTTGTATATGATTTGGGTTAATGAGAAGAATGATCATTTGACAGACACATGTGTTTTGTATTGAAACAGAGAAACCCTCTGAGTTCTTGTTTTTCAGTTTGTTCTGTATTAGGGGTTGGTGCTCCTTGAAGTTGATGCTTCTAAACATTGTTGCCAGTGAGGCACAATATGCCAGTGAGGCTTATGGTCAGTGAGACCTTCCTATGCCAGTGAGGCTTGTGGTCAGTGAGACATTTGTAAACTTGAAGTTTTTCATTTAAGCCAGTGAGGCAGTTTGAGTGGTTTTTCTACCCAGGAGGGTTTTCCACTCGGTAAAAAGCTTGTGTCATGCTTCTCATTGATTTCATCTCTGTGTGTGTATAATAATCATTTGATCATGAGTTTTGTTTACATTTTTTATTATAAGTCTTGTGAATATAAAGTCAACAAATCATTAATGTCCTCTCTATTTTTTTTAGTTATAATAAGTTGTAAAAATTTACAACACTGATTCACCCCCCCTCTCAGTGTTGACCTAGATTCCTACAATTCGATGATTCACATCTTATTTTAGCATATTTTAGAGAAGCCCTAGACAATGCCCAATAGTCTTGAATGGCCTTTAGATAATAATTTATAGGGACCACCCTTACGTATAATTTTATCTTATTAATTGTTCAATAAGTTGTTTACATCATAATTTAAATCATTGTATGGACATTGGTCACACATTTCCCAAGATTAAAATAGGATCTACAAAATAGATCTTTAAATACACTTAGGTTTTCCAATTTACCAATCTTCAATATGTGTTACAACATGTTCCATGTATATAAGTTCAATCCTAAATGTTATCCATTCAAGACTTAAAAGAGGTCTTCTTTTTTAATCATATACTAAGAATTATTAGCTTGAATACTTTAATATATTTAATAAAAAAGTATAATTATATTTCTTTATCCTTACAAGACATACATCAATTATATTTTTTTAGTTTTGTTAATATAAATGTTTAGAATGAATGTATTTAATTTTTTATTTTTAAATGTTTATAGTTTTGTAACTAATTTAATGTGTAGATTGTTCGTGTGTATTTAATTAGATTAGATTTTAAATGTTTTTAGTTTTGTTAATTTAAATGTAAAAATTGAATGTATTTTCATTTTATAAATTAAGGGTAAATGCAAGAAGATGGGGGGCCAAAAAGGGGTCCTAAGTGGCCACTTTTTTTTTCTAAAATCAAGAAATATTGACCTTGGATGAGAAATTGAGTATAGTTACACTTAAAATTTGAAGATGCAACAAAAATAATGTTCGTAGTGCTCTGAGTCTACTTTCTAAACTATATTTTTTTTTAAAATGGTATAGACTAGTAAAAGCACCAAAGGTGCTATTAAATGGCTGATAGGCATAAATATTTATAGGCATATTGCTAAATAGTGTATATTTGTGCTAATTTTGGCATTCACTACATGCTTGAACTTTGGTATGTTTGAACTTTAGTGTTAACTTTATATATCTATTAAATGTGTGATTGTGAACAAACTATATGTGAAATGATTAAACTAACTTTGTGTGAAGAGTGTGTTCTAACTTTGGCATTAAATTATGTGTCTCTTTGAACTTTAGTATGTTTGAACTTTATCATTTACTTTGTCTATGTATGAAGTGTGTCTTTGAATAAACTATGTGTGAAGTGATTGAACTAACTTTGTGTGAAGATTGTGTTTTAACTTTGGTATTCACTTTGTGTGTGTTTGTACTTTGGCATATTTGAACTTGAGTGTTTACTTTGTGTGTGGTTGAACTAACTTTGTGCATGAAACATGTTTGAACTTTGGAATGTGTTCACTTTCTACATGTGAAGTGTATGTTTTAACTTTGACATTTATTTTGTGTGAATTGAGTATCTAAAATTTAATTTTGGCATTCACTTTGTGTGGGGTGTGTGTGCACTTTACCATGTTTTATAACTTTGGCACTCAATTTATGTGTGTGTTTTTACTTTCACAAGTTTGAAATTAAATGTTTATGCATGTTTGTACTAAATTTGTGTAAATGAATTATGTTTGAACATTGGCATATTCACTTTTTGTTTATGTAAATTGTGTGTGTGTGTGTGTGTGTGTGTTTTTAAAAATTAATTTTGGTATTCACTTTGTGTGGTATGTGTGTTTGAACTAATGTTGGCATTTGTTGTGTGTGTGTGAGCTTGAGAGAACTTTGACATTTAGTTTTTTTTGTCTATGAATGAACTTCAACTATCACATTTTGTGGAGTGTAGATCATGGACAAACTTTGAAGCTTAATTTGTGTGGAATGCAATTGAAATATTTAACATTCTTTAATTATGTGTGTACAAGTGAACCTTGGATATATGGCATGTGCTTGAAAGAACTAACATTCTTTTTTGTGTATGTGTTTGAATGAACTTTGGCTTTCACTACGTGTGTATCGATGGGTTTTAAAGTTAGCTTTGACATTCACTGTGTGTTCACATGCTTGTGGGAATGAACTTTGGCTTTCAATGTGTGGGTGGGTGGGTTTTAAAGTTAGTTTTGGCATTCATTGTGTGCACGTGTTTATTTGGGTAAACATGATGCATATAATTTTCACCTTTTTGTGAGTGATACATACTATCCTGAGGAACTTGATATCATTATATGTGCAAAAATAAATTTAACAATAGGAAATATTTATTAATAAATCCTTATGGTAAACAATATTTATAACCAAAGAGGGTCTATTCTAGCATGACTCACAAATAAAACATAGTGGGAGAATTCACATTTCATGATTGTTTAACTTTCATACTTCATGGCACTTTTAATAGTCATTTATACATGTTCCAAATCATCCCAAAGAGTATCTATATAACAAAAGATCCTAGTGGAAAGATTGTTGGACCACAAGATTATAACACATGCACTAATTCATGACCATAGAAAAGTAGACTTTGTTTGGGTAAACATGATGCATATAATTTTCATCTTTTTGTGGGCAATGTAAACTATCCCAAGGAACTTGATATCTTTATGTGTGCAAAACTAAATTTCACAATAAGATATCTTTCAACATCCCTTTCCTTATTTGATACATAAACAATATTACAATATATAACATAATACTTATCAATATTGATCAACAACTGCTTAAACAAACCGTGACTCATTAGAAGAATATAAATCTAACTGTGACCCCTACCAATAATACTGATGCTACAATGAAAAAGTCCACTCCCTTAGAACCAGAAATTATGAGTTTACCGAAGAAGATCTTGGCAAGGGCAATGTTGAATCTACAACTGATGAAGACGGCAGTCTTGGACAAATTCTTGGCATCCAAAAAAGATTCAACTGTGACTTCAAAAAGAAACTTCTATTTTTCCTTTACCAGTCGTAGTCCATGAGAAGGAAACACCAACTAGTAAATAGTGTAGAAACTTGGGTGGAGACTTCAACTTTCAGAGAGAAAACTCATGATAAAACTTATTACTAACATTAATAAATAAAGCTTATTACTAACATTGTCAATCCCTACTACATAAATTCAATATACCTATCCAAATTGTGTTATAAGGTTTCCTATAACATCATGTGCATTGCAAATAAATCCATGAAGTACCCTTAACATTTTCTATCCAAGTATGCTTAACTAAAAAAAATCATATATTCTTCTATGATAAATCTTCAAATCCTGAGTAAAACATAATTTGATATCTTATCCATTTTACTATATCAAAAGCTAAGATATGAAACTAAGGATATTATGAATGTAAGAAGACATAACAAGATAAATTTATAAATTCTAAGATCTTTAATAAATTTCTACCTTAATTTCTTGATTTAATATACTCATCCTTTATAAGCTATATTCAATTTCTAAGAACAAAATTAAATTTAAAACAGATAATAAACATTTTTTTTTAAGAAAGAATCATCCTATGACAAATTTTCTAAAACAAACAAAATTCCCTCCATATCTTCTCTAAATAAAGAAGGTAAATTATTCTAGAAAGTTTTTAAAAAATATAAGATTCTAAATAATTTATAATGATTTAGTTTCTAAAGTAAGAAGATTTAGAACCATCGAATCTCTAAGATTTGCATTTTTTTTGTAATTTTTATTTTAAGTAACTAAAAGGGATTCATTAGGAAAATAAACATCTTTATCCAATGATTCATTCCATTAGCCTGTAGAAAGTAAATAAATCATAAAGATATTCAAATGATAAATTTGGACAGTGTCATTTCCATGAGAAATTCGTACTTACTATTATATATTAATGAATATGATATTCAGTGAACAAATCATCCCAAAGGTAAATCTATATAAAAATGGACACTAATAAGAAAACATATCCACACATTTAATCAGCATTTAAATCCTCACAATAGTTAGCATGAAATGAATATTAATCTTCAAGAGGAAGTGTTGTCAGAGAAACGTGAACCGTTCCAACATTTAAACAGGGCAAAGCCCTTGAGAAGATTATTGGTAATGCTAAAGAAGAAATCTGAATTAAATCAGCTTGTACTACACTAATATGCACTGCCACATATTTCTAGTAATAAAGAAGGGACATCCATCAAAACATAATCGAGAGGGGATTTTGTTAGATATTTTAGTAGACATGTATGCAGAATGAAAAAGCATAAACAAGCGTGTCAATTGTTTGACCGAATGCCCTAAAGAGATGTCATCTCAAGGATGCAATGATCACAAGATTAGTATAAAATGGTCTTGTTGGAAATACACTACACAAAATGCCAGGCATAAAACTAGACTCCCAAACTTTGTTCGTGCATTCATATCTTAAGTTGAAGATGCTCTGGTAGACATGTTGCAAAAAGGAAACCAATGCACAAACAAGACACACATACTTCTTGACAGAAACCATAAAATCTATTTGCTAAGAAATCACATACTACTAAGAATCTAAACAACCCTCTGAACCGTTGTTACTATAAGTTTTCTAAATCTTCATCTCGCCTAACTAATTTACATCTGAGTAACATTCTGAACAATTTCATTAATTTTAGAATTAAGAAATTTTGCCTACTTCCAACTAAAGTCTAAAATAGAAAGGAACAAGTTTATTATAAACTTTCTAATCGGATTCTCTTCGTCATGCATACAAAATATGGAAACATAAACAAAGCACATGATATGTTTGACAGAATGACGATGAGATGTTATCTCTAAATATGCAAAGATTACAGAATAAGCTCGAATTGGATTTGATAATCCTACTGATACAGAAGAACTACTTAAGAAAAAATGATGAAAAGAAATTTGGATATGTTGAAAGAACCAAATAAACCATTCAGATGAATAGGGAAGCAATTAAGAAGTCATGGTCACGAAACAGAAAAGAATGAAAGATATTGAAGGTTACATTCATTGGGTTAGATCAATGAACAAATACAAAAAAAACAAGAGTAGCACAGGAAGCCTATGATTAGGATTAGAATATCCTTGAGACTCGATGAGCAAGATAAACACAAACAAAGGTACATTCAAAGTGAAAGATGTAGATAAAGAAGAACTTATAAATTACCAAGGATTTTAAACAAAACATTGTAGAAAAGGCATTTACCAATGCACTGTTCTATGTCTAAAACCTAGCAAGCCAGCAAACATAAATTGGTGGACTATTTATTTTACCGAAGTATATTTCAAGACAACATGATGATCATGTAAGAATGGAAGAGCCACAAAACTCAAAATCGTACTTGAAAAATTCCTTGCAAAAGCAAGAGCATCACATCCCTCAAATTCTTTTTTTTTTTTACCTCTTGGTAAGTACTGCCTTGATAAGATAGCTTCGATGGCCTCCCCCCTTCCTCCATTTCTTGATATTTTAAAATTGTTCAACATGACTTTTTGTCTTCCACCAAAAGAATGACTAAAGAAGATGACCCTTCATATGCCACATAACAGTCATGAACAGGGCTGGTTCTTGCACGATGTGGTATTTTTTGGTTGTTTTAAACATTTATTTTATATGGACAATCAATTTTTTTTGGATGACCAAAAAATAGCACTACCAAATTTTTGGCAGTTACAAGATGTGTGCACATATAGAATGGCCTATCAACCAAATTAAGGGGTTCAAAAGAGGGAGCCATAGAAATTGGTGTTGTTTCTATCAAAAAACATAACATAGTGTGTTTTGTGGCTCCCTCAAAAGGTTAACTTTTTTTGGTATTTTTAAAATTGCTTCAGTGAGAAATTATCTAATAGCATGTAGTTTATACCCAATTTTTCTAATAATTTTTTAATGAATATTTGATTTTTTACTAATTTTCAAAGTCGACACATCCTAAAAAATAGAATTTTGGCCGTGCTACCCCTGTAAATTTTGAAAACTAATTGAAAATTATTTTTTTTAATATGTGTAGAATGGAGTCTAGTTTATAAAAATGTATTTTTTTTTAAATTTCAATGAACGGTTAATTTATAATGAAAAAAAGACCAAACACTAGTTTTTACCCAAAAATAGACACACAAACAAAAGAAATTAAAGATGAAAGGCTTAACATTGTCAAAATGTGAAAAAAATTACATTGTTAAATAGCTAAGAGAAAGTCTAACACTACCCAGGTGTTCGATTTGTTTGACCTTGAAACACGAGCAAATCTGAGGGTTAGCACAAATAAAATTATGTGAAATCTTGTAGAATATGCAAAAACATGTCTTTGTGTTGGGATAAGGTGCCATTAATCTTGTAAATCCCAATATTGTATTAATTCCATCTATTATATGTAATTTGTAATTATCCATGAGGAGATGTACTAGTTTCACTGGCAGGGGTAATTTCAGAGTAACCGAAGGTAATTACGGAGTGACTTTTACTGTTGGCAAATGTAAAAACTCAAAGTAAATGAGGGTAGGTGTACTCCCTTGGAGAATATATTATTTTTCGCATGTATGACAATTGTCATAATGTTTGGTAAGTGAATCTATGACAGCTGCAAGTTGTCATAAGATTTTGAGATTCTATGATGCATATGACAGATATGTTAGTTGTATATTTGTTATATTTAGCCCAAGGTTCCTATCTTGGAAAGATACTCTTTTGTGGAATCTATGACAGTTATGACGCATCATAAGATGTTGTAAGAGGCTAGATTTAGTCTTGGGCCCCCAACCTTTGCATGGTTGTTTTTGGACAAGTGTAAGATGCTTATAAGATGGTAATTAATGTTTACAGGT
Source organism: Cunninghamia lanceolata (assembly GCA_027924645.1). NCBI lineage: Eukaryota > Viridiplantae > Streptophyta > Pinopsida > Cupressales > Cupressaceae > Cunninghamia > Cunninghamia lanceolata. Next base: position 867,078 of record BSBN01000128.1, read on the forward strand.
TGGAGAATCTTAGGAGAGAGAAGGTGAACGCCTAGAATGGAGTAGAAAACATTTCTATAAGTATTTTCCATGTATTTGTTATTGCAATATAGATTTTAGGTACTCATGTGTTGTCAGAATGTTGTCGGATTGAAGACTTGTGGAGAGAGTTGTGTAGTTGATGTATTGTACAGATCTTTTACAGATTAATACAAACTAGTGCCTCTTTCCTGGTGGAGTTTTTTTATCCGCAAGGGTTTTGTCTACATAAACATTGTGTCATTGTGTTGAATTCTTCGTGTTTGACATCTTTTCTGTAGTGGGTTTTATGTTTTGTTACAATCTCCATTGTTAATGCACACTTAAAGATTGTTGAAATTTATTCGAATCAGATTTCTATTAAAGTAGTGTTGCTTTCATTTCTAACATTTGGTATCAGAGCCTGGGTAGCTTTGACTCTTGGGTGGTAGTGTGGAAGCTGTAGCTGTAGTGGGAGATTTGGTTGCATTTGTTTTGCACATCTTGTGTTGATATTATGGTTGCATCCACCATTGTATCAAACTCTTGATTGGACATTGAGAAGTTCAATGGAATAAGGTATGAGTTGTGGAAGCTGAAAATAGAAAATTTGTTGGAAGAAAGAAACCAATGGTTGGCTATCCAAAAAGAGAAGAAACTTGACGATGTATCTCAAGATGAGTGGAATAGACTGGATAAAAAGGCACGGGGAACCATCTGGTTGTGTCTTTCAGACTCTGTCCTGTTAAATGTCACAAAGGAGGAGACCACATACAATTGTGGAATCGGTTGGGTGAGATCTACCAAGCCAAGAGTATGGTAAATAAACTTTATTTAAAAGAGAAGTTGTTTTCTTTGAAAATGAAAGAGGGTGAGTCAGTTGCAAAGCATTTAAATTCTTTTAATTTGTTGTTGAGTCAGCTTGCTTTAGTAGATGTTGAAGTTCGTGAGGAAGATAAATGTATCTTACTTCTTTGTTCTTTACCCCAGTCTTGGGAGAATGTTATCCTTGATATCACTGATAACCTCGTGGATCCAAAGTTGGATGCTCTTGTTTTAGTCCTATTGTCATAGGAATTGAGGAAGAAGAGTTCAGATAGTTCAAGGGATGCTCTCAGTGTCAGGAGAAGGTCTAAGGAAAGGGGGCCAAAAGGAGATCAGAAAGGGGCTAAGGACAAGTCCAAGGACTAGTCTAAGACTCCTGGTAAAAATAACAGAGTCAAGTGTTGGAACTACGGTAAAAGGGGGCATGTGAAGAAGGAGTGCAGAAACCCTAAGAAACAATGGGAGAGTGCTTCAGATAAATCCTTGAATGTAGGTGAAGAAGTTTTACTTTCTGCATGTAATGTTGTTTCTAATGATCACTGGTTGGTTGACTCAGGATGCTCATTTCATATGACTCCACATAAGGAATGGTTCTCCACATATGAAGAATATGATGGATGTAATAGCTACATTGGTGACAACTCTTCATATCTGATTGTCAGGAAAGGAAAGATTGGTGAGAGGGAACTTGGTGGTAGCAAAAAGGAAGAGATTCGAGAACTTGTTTAAGCTTGAAGCCACTACATTTTGTAATGCCTCCTATGTATCTGAGGCCACTACTAAAAATACATGTATGTTGTGGCACCATAGATTGGGCCACACAAGTAATAATGTATTAAAAACTATTAAGAATAAAAAATTGTTGGATGGTTTCTCCTATTCTGATGAGCACTTTGATTTCTGTGAGCATTGTGTGTTTGGTAAACAAAACAAAAAATCATTTCCTTTAGGAAGCAATAGAGCAAAAAGAGAAGTTAGAAATTATTCATACGAATGTGTTTAGACCTATGGATAATGAATCTATCAGAAAATCTTGTTAATTTGTAACCTTCATTGATGATGTATCTAGATTTACATGGATTTATTTTATGAAGCATAAATACGAGTTTTTCATTAAGTTTAAGGAATTCAAAGTCTTATTAGAGAACCAATCAGGTTTAAAGATAAAAATATTAAGATCTGACAATGGAGGGGAATATTGCTCTAAGGAATTTGATGGGTTTTGTAAGCATGCAGGTATAATCAAACAAAAGATAACTCCATATACACCACGGCAGAATGGTGTTGCAGAAAGGATGAACTAAACAATTATGCAAAGGGCCAGAAGTATGCTTAGTGATCCACAGTTGGATAAATGATTTTGGGTAGAGGCTGTGTGTACTGCTTGCTACTTGATAAACATATCTCCTTGTAAGGCTCTTGATTTGACACCTTATGAAGTATGGATAGGTAAGAAACCTTCTATTTCACATTTAAGAGTTTTTGGCTATGAGGCTTTTGTTCATGTGCCTAAGGAAAAGTGATCTAAGTTGGATCCAAAGGCTGAAAAGTGTACATTCATTAGATATGGTGATAATGTCAAAGGTTATAAGCTTTGGAATCCACTAACTCGCAAGATTATCTTTTCTAGAGATGTTATTTTCAGGGAACTTAGAGCTATTTCTAAACTTGAGTAGCCAAAAGAGAAAGAAAAGGTAAAGAAGGTGCACCTTGATTTAGAGCAGAAAGATGTACCTCAGGAAGAACAGAATGATGGATTGGGGGGTAAAGAAGAAGAAGAAGAAGATTCAAGTAGTTCTGATGAAGATGAATCTGTTGTTACAGAAGAAGTTGGTGCAGATGATCATGTAGAAGAACAAGTAGAGTCTCTTACTCCACCCTTGAGGAGATCCACAAGACAATAGAATCCAATTGATAGGTATAGTCCACAAGATTTCTGTTGTGTATATGCTTTATTGAGTACTAACGATGAACCTAGATCCTACAGGGAATCTATTTCTGCATATGATAGTGAGTCTTGGTAGCTACCAATGCAGGAGGAGATGATGGCTTTAGAATCTTGTAAAACCTGGGATCTTGTTCCTTTGCCCAAAGGAAGAAAGGCCATAGGTTGTAAGTGGGTCTTCAACAAGAAGTTTGGAGCAGACGGGTCATTAGAAAAGTACAAGGCTAGACTGGTAGCCAAGGGCTACTCCCAGAGAGAGGGAGTTGATTTTGGTGAGATATTCTCTCCTGTTGCTAAATTGACTTCTATTAGATTTCTCTTATCCATTGTTGTAGCTTATGATTGGGAGATTGAGCAAATGGATGTTAAGACTGTGTTCTTGCATGGAGATCTTGAAGAAGAAATTTATATGCAACATCCTACAGGTTTTGAGGTAAAAGGAAAAGAACATTGGATTTGCAGGTTAAAGAGGTCTCTTTATGGTCTAAAACAGTCCCCCAGAATGTGGTATCAAAAGTTTGACTCATTTGTTTTGAAATTGGGTTTTGTTAGAAGCGAAGAGGATCACTGTGTTTACATTTATTGTGTTGATGATTCTATACTGGTTATTGCTTTGTATGTTGATGACATGTTTTTCAGCAATACTAAGGGTATGATCAGTGAGCTTAAAGCCCAACTCTCAAGTACATTTAAGATGAAGGATCTTGGTGCTGCAACATATATTTTGGGAATGGAGATCAGGAGGGATAGAGTTAATAGAAAGCTTTGGTTATCACAAAGTAAGTATGTTAATATTCTTTTGCAGAGGTTTAGTTTGCAAGACTGTAACCTAGTTAGAGTTCCTTTACTCATTGGTACTAAGATTTCATTAGATATGTGTCCAAAGACTGAGGATGATCTTGAGGATATATCTAATGTGTCATATGCTAGTGTTGTAGGGAGTTTGATGTATACAATGGTTTGCACTAGACCAGATGTTACCCAAGCAGTGGGATTTTTGAGCAGATTTATGTCTAACCCTGGTAGACAGCATTGGAACTATGCGAAGAGGATGTTTAAATATCTTGCAGGTACTCCTAATCATTGTTTGGTTTATTTTGGTACTGATAGTGCTGATAAATCTTTGGACATACAGGCTTTTGTTGATGCAGATTAGGCAGGTGACTTGGATAGTCGAAGGTCCACTAGTGGCTATGTGTTTACTCTGTTTCGAGGTGCAGTGAGTTGGATGAGTAAGAGGAAGCCCATAGTTGCTTTGTCCACCATAGAAGTAGAGTATATGGTAGCTACTCATGTCTCTAAGGAGGCAATTGGTTGAGGAGACTGTGTATAGGTATTGGATTTGATTGCAGGAACATTCAGATTGGTTGTGATAGCCAGAGTGCTATCTGTTTAGCTAAGAGTCCCATGTATCATGCTTGGACTAAGCATGTTGCTGTTTAGTATCACTTTGTTCGAGAGTTGGTTGCAAATGGAGAGATTGAGCTAAAGAAAGTAGACAATCAGGAGAATGTTGTAGATTCATTGACCAAGCCTGTGAGCACAGAGAAGTTTGTATGGTGCAGAGAGGCCATGGACCTTGTTTCTAGTGCCTGATTCTTTTCATTTGATTTCCTATGGGTTGATTTACAATGTATAATGTTAAGTGGGAGAACATTGGGATAAGGTTCCATCAAGCTTGTAAATCTCAATATTATATTTATTCCATTTATTATATGTAATTTGTAATTATCCATGAGGAGATGTACTAGTTTCACTAGCAAGGGTAATTTCAGAGTAACTAGAGGTAATTATAGAGTGACTTTTACTATTGGCAAATGTAAAAACTCAAAGTAAATGAGGGTAGGTGTGCTCCCTTAGAGAATATACTATTTTTGGCATGTATGACAACTGTCATAATGTTTGGTAAGTGAATCTATGACAACTGCAAGTTGTCATAAGATTCTGAGATTCTATGATGCATATGACGGATATGTTAGTTGTATATTTGCTATATTTAGCCAAAGGTTCCTATCTTTGAAAGATACTCTTTTGTGGAATCATGATGATTATGATGTGTCATAAGATGTTGTAAGAGTCCAGATTTAGTCTTGGGCCCCCAACCTTTACATGGTTGTTTTTGGACAAGTGTAAGATGCTTGTAAGATGGTAATTAATGTTTACAGGTTGGAGAATCTTAGGAGAGAGAAGATGAATGCCTAGAATGGAGTGGAAAAAATTTATATAAGTGTTTTGCATGTATTTGTTGTTGCAATATAGATTGTAGATACTCAGGTGCTGCCGAAATGTTGTCGGATTGAAGACTTGTGGAGAGAGTTGTGTAGTTGATGTATTGTACAAATCTTTTACAGATTAATACAAACTACTAGTGCCTCTTTCCTAGTGGAGTTTTTTACCCGCAAGGGTTTTCTCCAAGTAAACATTGTGTCATTGTGTTGAGTTCTTCATGTTTGACATCTTTTCTGTAGTGGGTTTTATGTTTTGTTACAATCTCCATTGTTAATGCACACTTAAAGATTGCTGAAATTTATTCGAATTATATTTCCATTAAAGTAGTGTTGCTTTCATTTATAACACTTTGGACATTGAGAAGGCACTCCAAGCCTTTGGGTTGGAAATCCAAAGCAAATCTCAAGCCTAAGGCTTGGGATTCCCAAAGCAAAATATAACGTGCGTGCTTTATAACGCGCTGGCGTTATGTCTCCCTTTGAATGATTTATGTTCAAATTTCTTAAGTATGTTTGATGTATGTATATATGTATGCTTGTAGGTATGTATGTATGGTTGTATGTATGTATGTACATGTATGCATGCTTGTATGTATGTATATATGTATGCATATTTGTATGTATGTATGTACATGTATGTATGTATGTATGTATGTATGTATGCATGTATGTATGTATGCCTGTATGTATGTATGTAAGGGTTTTGGGTTTAGGGTATATAAGGACCTGAGCTCATATAGTTTTTAGGGTTGAGGGTTGAGTTTTTTGGGTTTAGGGTTTAAGGTATAGGGTTGAGGGTTAAAGGATTAGGGCTTAAGTAATAGGTAGAGGGTTGAGGGTTGAGGGTTATAGTTGAGGGATAATATTCATCTTGTTGAGTGTATAAGATTAAGTGTGTAAGGCATGGGGATTAGGGTTTAGGATATTGGGTTTACGGGATGGAGGGTATATAAGGCATAGGGTGACTTGGGTTGAGAGTGTATGGTTTAGGTTTTAAGTATAGGGTTGAGGCACAATATTCAGGGTTTAGGGTATAAGGGTGAGGTTATATGGTATAGGGATGAGGGTTCATGGGGTGTAGGCTTTAGGTTTTAAGGTATAGGGTTAAGGATTGAGGGATTAGGGATTATGTATATGGTTGAGGGTATAGGGTAGAGGGTTGAGATTTTATAGTTGAGGGATAATGTTCAAGGTTGAGTGTCAAAGATATAGGGTTTAGGGTTTAAGGTTGAGGGTATAAGGCATATGGATGAGGGTTGAGGGTTTAGGGCATAAGTATAGGGTCAAGGGTATAGGGTATAGGATAGAGGTTTGAAGGTTGAGGGATAATGTTCAAGGTTGAGTGTCCAAGGTTAAGTGTATAGGGTATAGGGTTTAAGGGTTTAAGGTTTAAGGCTTTAAGGGTATCTAGGGGTTGAGAGTTTAGGGTTTAAGGGTTTAAGGTTTGAGGGATTAAGGGTTTAAGGGTTGAGGGATTAGGGTTTAATGCATAGTATCAAGGGTAGAGAGATTAGGGATAGGGTTTAGGGTTGAAGGTTTAAGGATTGAGGGTTGAGGCTTTAAGGCTAAGGGTTAAGGGATTATGGTTTAAGGTATAGTGTCGAGGGTAGAGAGTTTAGGGATAAGGTTTAGGGTTTAAGGTTTAAGGTTTAAGGGTTGAGGCTTTAGGGATAGGGTTTAGGGTTAAGGGTGAAGGGATTAAGGTTTGAGGTATAGTTTTGAGGGTTGAGGGTTTAGGGATAGGGTTTAGGATTTAGGTTTAAGGGTTGAGGGTTGAGGCTTTAGGATAAGGTTTACGGTTTAGGGTTAAGTGAGAGACCTAGATGGCTAAGGACAGATGGAGAGGCATACAAAGAGTGGCTGAGAGATGTAGAGAGGGGAGAGGTAGAGAGGTGAGGGGGAGACAAAGGTGAGAGATAGAGACGTGAGGGGAGAGATATGAGAGAGTGAAGTTGACAACTTGAGGGAAAGATGCGTAAGGAGGAGGGAGAGAGGTGGAGAGGTAGGGAAATATCTAGAGAGCCATGAGAGATATACAAGTGAGAGACCTATAACCTAGGGAGAGAGGGGTGAGATATATAAGGGAGAGATGGGGGTGAGGCGGATAGGGGAGGAGAGGGGTGGATAAGGGTTGAGGGTTTAAGGGTTTAGGGTTTAAGGGTCAAGGGTTTAGGGTTTAAGGGTTGAGGTATTAAGGGTTTAAGGGTTGAGGGATTAGGGTTTAGGGTTGAGGGATTAGGTTTTAAGGTATAGTGTCAAGGGTTGAGGGTTTAGGGATAAGGTTTAGGATTTAAGGTTTAAGCGTTAAGGGTTGAGACTTTAGAGATAGGGTTTAGGGTTTAAGGATAATGGATTACTATTTTAGGTATAGTGTCAAGGGTTGATGGTTTAGGATTTAAGGTTTAAGGGTTGAGGGTTAAGGCTTTAGGGATAAGTGAGAGACCTAGATGGATAAGGGTTGACAGATAGGGGAGAGATGGGGTGAGGCAGATAGGGGATGAAAGGGGTGGATAAGGGTTGATGGTTTAAAGCTTTAGGGTTGAGGGATTAGGGTTTAAGGTATAGTGTTGAGGGTTGAGGGTTTAGGGATAGGATTTAGGATTTAAGGTTTAAGGGTTGAAGGTTGAGGCTTTAGGGATAGGGTTTAGGGTTTAGGGATAAGGGATTAGGGTTTAAGGTATAGTGTCTAGGGTTGAAGGTTGAAGCTTTAGGGGATAGGGTTTAGGGTTTAGGGTTTAAGGATAAGGGATTACTATTTAAGGCATAGTGTCGAGGGTTGAGGGTTTAGGGATAGGGTTTAGGATTTACGATTTAAGGGTTGAGGTTTGAGGCTTTAGGGATAAGAGTTTAGGGTTTAGGGATAAGGGATTAGGGTTTAAGGTATAGTATCAAGGGTTGAGGGTTTAGGAATAGGGTTTAGGATTTAAGTTCTAAGGGTCGAGGGTTAAGGCTTTAGGGATAGGGTTTAGGGTTAAGGGATTAGGGTTTAAGGTATAGTGTCGAGGGTTGAGGGTTCTGGCCTAGGTTTTATGATTTATGGTTTAAGGGTTGAGGGTTGAGGCTTTAGGGATAGGGTTTAGGGTTTAGGGATAAGGGATTAGGGTTTACAGTTGAGGGATTAGGGTTTAGGGTTTAGGGATAGGGTTGAGGATTTAAAGTTTAAGGGTTGAGAGTTGAGGCTTTAGAGATAGGGTTTAGGGTTTAGGGTTGAGGGATTAGGGTTTAGGGTTGAGGGATTAGGGTTTGAGGTAAAGTGTTGAGGGTTGAGGGTTTAGGGATAGGGTTTAGGATTTACGGTTTAAGGACCTTGAGGGTTGAGGCTTTAGGGATAGGGTTTAGGGTTTAGGGATAAGGGATTAGGGTTTAATGTATAGTGTCGAGGGTTGAGGGTTTAGGGATATGGATGCTACACATGCCTATAAAGAGACCTAGTATGGTTACAAAGATTATTAGTTAGAGTGATTTTTAATCATAGTGTGATTTAGAATGGTTGTGATAATTAGAGTGCTATTTATTTGGCTAGGAATCCCATCTACCATGTTTGTACTAAACATGTTGATGCACAATATCATTTTGTACGAGATAAGGTAGAGAATGGTAAGGTCTTGCTGTAGAAGGTTGACACTTGAGAAAATGTTGTAGTTTCCCTAACTAAACTAGTGAACATGGAAAAGTTCTCATGGTGCAAGGAGGTCATGGGCATCAAGTCTTGTACTTGATTTATTTTATGTTTCCTATGGATGTTATTGCAATGTATAATATCAAGTGAGAGAATTTTAGGATAGTGTGATACTTAATTGCAATCCTAATGTATAATGCATGTCATGTATCCAAACATATTGGAGAGGGTACATAGATACCCTCTTAGGTGGATGAGAGATAATATTATTTAATTATTCCCCTAGTTGAAATGGATATTAGTTTTCATAGCATTCATGAAGGAGGTTGAGCATGATGGTGGTGGTTACAAATTGACTAAGACTCACTAATTGCACTTTCCCAATTCTAGGCTCTAGAAGAGGTAGTGGCAAACCTTTGTATGATGGATGGTGTCCACATGAGTTGTACTCTCCATAATGGAGTGTAGACTTGGAGATGTGATTCATTGAGATTCATTGGTCAAAGATACCTTATGAGCTATGTTTTCTATTCATGGATGCATTGATAGAGCATATGGGGGTATTAGGTTTTTGTCATACCATGGATTTGGTGGTACATGGTTTAAAGAATCTACTTGTGGTTCCTTCTCAACTCTCTACAAAGTTTATGCACTCAATAGAGGCTTTATGGGTTATTATGGGTACAAGAACTATCGAATTATTTTCTGATTAAAGGGAGAATTGTTTTGCATATGTACTTTTCTAGTGAAGATTAATACATAATTGAACCTCTCTTTAATGGTGTAGTTTTTGTCCCACAAGGGTTTCTCCATGCACATATGGTATTATGTGTCATATTCTTATCGTTTGCTAATTTCTTATTGTTGATATAAACTTCTATACAATTTTATATAATGGTTAGTCCAATGTTGCACATATAAATTTCAAATCTGCATACTATTTGAAGAGTTTTTATTTGTTGTAGTTTACCTTGTCTTAACAATAATTATGGCTTGCACTAGACCAAAGATTGTCCAAGAAGTAGGAATTTTAAGTAGGTATATGTCAACTTCATGTAATAAGAATTGGACCGCAATGAAAAGGGTATTCAAATACCTTCATGGCAATCTAGAATATTTTATGTGCTACTAGGGCTTGGACTTGATTTAATGTGTTTGTGGTGTAGTTAGTTAGATGACTAAAAGACAAGTTGTGGTTGCTCTTTTAACTACAAGAGGCAAAGCATATAATAACTACTCATGTCTATAAGAAGGAAATTTAGCTTCAAAGATTGTCTTTTTGTATCAGTTAAGTCATGATACAATGCAAATTTAGTGTGATAGTCAAATTGTCATTAGATTTAAAAGCAAATCACCCTACATTCCACTCACAAATTTAGCACATTGAGGTACAGTACCATTTTTTTGTAATATTGTGGAGGACAAGAGGATTGTGATTGAAAAGGAAGATACTTCAATAAATGTTGTAGATGCCTTAACAAATATTTTTGAGCATGGATAAATACAAATGGTGTAGAATGGATATGCGCATTTCATCCCTAGAAATTAGTTTACATTCTTGGAACACCTTATGATTCTTGCAATGTATACAAGTGAGAGATTGTTAGGACTAGATTTTATATACCTTGTGAGTACTAATGTTATTGCCATTATTTAATTTTTGTAAAACATTATAAATGTTAGGCCCTTGTGGAAAAGAGAACCAAACATAGAGGAAATCTTGAGCTTTCATTGTTGGAACTCTTTGCATGTGGTATTAGTCTTATGATGGTCATAAGAAGTCAACGAATAGGGGTTACAAGTTGGATTAGTCAAGGCAATTTTGATCAAATATTTTTAGTCATATTTAAGTGTGTAAGAGATATAGTTGCACCCATGTGTAGATCTTGGGAGTTACATTTGAATCCCTTGGTCATAGTATCTAATGATCATCATCAATAGTTGCATTCTAGTTGTGGCATTTCTCTTGGAGATGAGTGCATGGGTCTAACTTAGGCTAGTTGGAGTAAGGTTTGTCTCATGGTTTTGAGGCCATTGTTTTGGGAATCTAGTTCCTAGGTCTCCTTGGAATATAAATTGAGGGCTTGGGATGGAGATTATATGTTCACTTTTATGCAAGATTATGCTATCAAAAATCCTCCAAACACACAATGTTGATCTCCATTGAAGAGCTACAAATTAGAGAGTGTATTGTAACCTTACTTGAATATTAATGCATTGGGTGTGTTTTGGAGGTTGAGTTTTTCCCTTTCAATGGTTTTCCGAAGGTATATCTTTTGTCTCTAGCCATTACTTTGCTACTTTTTTTTAGTCCTATTATTACTTGCATTCTTTCTCTCTAAGGTTAATATGGATCTAGGCATAGTTTCCTTTCATGAGCATGAGATGCTTACTTTTTAACTTTGTAGTTTATATTGAGAAAATCTCTAATTGAAAACATATGAGAACAAATCTAAAAAAAAGAAAACTAAGGTTGTTTAACAAGTAAAAATCTTGAACACAAAATATTCATGTAATAAAAATCATGTAGGCATATGAAAGAAAGATGATACAATTTATAAGTGAACCCTATTTTATTTATGTTTGTGTAATGGTGAAAATTGTCAACCTTGCACCTTTCCCCTTTTGTCTTAGACTCACTTTGACCAGGTTGAACCCTTTATGTAATGAATAATGTGTACAAGAGGCATTTCTAGCATGGAAGCCATAAAATAACCTAAACCTTATTTTCTTTTATTTGCATACATTCCTAGGCACCACCATGATTCTCAAGCATCCATTTATTGCCCCATGTCATTTCCTTGTAAACTCCCTCCTACTAGTAGTTATGAGTTTGAGACTAATGTGCAAAAAAATGTTAACTTGTGTGCTAGGGTGTTATATTTAAGAACAAACCCTAATTCATTTGAAATCTAGAAAGATAGATGTAAAATCTAGAGATTAGTAGGAGTGCTCCATTACTCATTGCATCATCACAAGAGCATGACATCAACATGGTATCAACTCTCTATGCATATTGCATGATGGGTTGTTGTCTTTAATATTTATTTTAAATATTGAATTGGCCTATCTAAGGGTTAGACCATGGGTTAATCCCCTTTCCTAGAAAACTCCCCAAGGGCATTTGTCAACACCACTAGTTAGTTATTGTAGGTTATGGACAATGAGGTGAGTAGATTCCAAGTGACCAAATTATGAATGTCCATATTTGTAGATCATGACTAGATATATGTGCAAGGTTGGTTTTGTACTCATAGAGATCAATTTTGTAGTTATAGAAGTGGCCTAGAATTAAAAAATAATTATTTTCTCAAGCATCTAATAGGTCCTAATTTTTTGGAATATTGGCAAATCATTTGATAGTATCTATCATAGCAAGATCAATTTCAAACCTAGTGCTAAGTACATGTTAATAATCATTTTGGAAAGTGATAAAATGTGACTTGAACTTCGAACCACATATTACCAAGAAGATAGATCTACCGATCCTCATATCACCTCATCCACATGCAAAAGTGGTAAATAGTCCTCTAGTTGGGAAAAAAATGTTTCACTATTAGGTAGACACACATTAAAATAGCCAAAACAACAATGGAGATGACAATCAATGAAACAATTGCAAACTTCTTTTCTTAATGTTGAAGAACTATGTAACTACAATACAAGCGTAAGAACAAATAAGATCAATAAATATGGTATGTGGTAGAAATTAAAACTAAAATTTTTAGAGCAAATCTTTTGCATTTGCAATAGTCACAACTGTGAATCATATAAAATGTTAGCATCAAAGAGCAGGGTAATAACACATTAATTCTAGACTTCTATCAAAAGGCAAGCCATGAAGGCCAAAAGTGGTCATATTATTCTTTAATTGGATAACAAATATTTTAAAAAAATGTTAATGTTTTTCTTTAAAAAGTTTTCATAATCTATTAAAGTGAAAACAAATAAATAATTCAAGGTAGAGGTAGGATTTTATAGCTTCTATTTTGATTGCTTGTGAGTGTTCCTCTGCCTCATCTACCAAATGCCTCATCTACCAACTGAATATAATGACACATCTAAGTCAACATTAATAGAGCTTTTTAATGAAAGACAAGAGGGTGCAAATTCATGAAACTCCATGTTTGGGTAGTGATGTGTTTGGAATCCACTTGCTTCCTTTAATTCTAATACTACCTCATTCATTGTAGGTCTATTCTCAGAATAAGGTGAAGTACAAACCATTGCCAATTCTGCCACTTTCTGCATTTCATCTTTATTATAATTTTTGAGCAAAGTAGGATCTGCTATGTTCTCTATGTCTTCCTTTAATAGGTATGTTCTTACCTGACATTAAAAACAATTGAAAATTTAATGGTAAAAATCAAATTTTAATATTAGATATTTTAAATTTTCACAATCCATAACTATTTTGGAGTAATAATTGAAAATAAACTTTTAATTATTCTAATTTTAACTTAAAATTTTAAAAAAATCTCCATTATAATTACCCAGCTAGCGATGTGTACATATTCCCCACTAGAGGTTGAGTGGTCTTCAAAGTGAGGATGTCGTCCACTAATAATTTCCATCAAAACAACTCCGAAGCTATAAACATCACTCTTTTTTGTCAATCGATGAGTAGTGTAATACCTGTAGAAAACCAACTAATAAATTCATTTTATCATTAAATTAAGAAAAAACAAAAGGACATCAATCCTTTTGACAAAAATTATAACTTCATGTTTAAATGATTTAGGGAATAATTGATACCCTGTAAGAAATCCTCAAACTCCTTTTTCCTTAAGGAAGTCCTCGACCTCTTCTTCGGATTTTCCAAAACATAAATGACTTGATCAAATTAATTTGGTATACAATCTAGGACATCTAGCAGCTCAACACTACCTTATTTATGCACATCCTTAATGGAGAAACTTACTATTATCAATAGACTAAATCTAATATAGTGAGACTAATATACCGAGATTGTGTATGTGAGACTTTTTCGTACACGAGCTCGTTATTTTATAACTTCAGGGATCCGGTTGATTCCTCTGAGATAAACAGAGCAGGGGCAGGGTTCTCTACATCATACTTGACATGATGGACTCTAAGAAGTTGAAAGACTACAACCCTTAAATAATTCACATATAATTGAATTGAGTATCAATAAAGAAAAGAAAAGCATATTTACTCCGGATCTAGATATCCAGTGGTGCCCTTTACAAGGGTAGATACGTGTGAAACTCCATCCAAAGGTCCCATCTTTGACAACCCAAAATCTGCTATTTTTGCTTCCATCTCATCATTCAGCAGGATATTGGAGCTCTTTATGTCTCTGTGAATAACACCTGGCGTGCAGCCTACATGCAAATATTCCAATCCTGCTCAAAAATAATCAACAGTTAAGACCCCATCATCTTTTGCAAGATTTTGCACCGAGCTTTTTAGTTGCCACAAGTATCTGACTAACCTTGTGCAGCATCCAATGCAATGTTCAGTCTTCTTTCCCATCCTACAGTATTATTTTCTGAAGAAGTTTGACCTGAAACCAAGCAATGCAGACCTTTGATTGAATGAGCAGAAAACATTCCTCTCTATCATATACAATTGAGCAACGTTGTGAACCATACCATCAAGACAATGTCTCAGGTCTCCATTAGACATGTATTCATATATAAGAACCAATTTTTGCTCCTCTGTGCAGTAGCCCATGAATTTTACTAGATTCTTATGGTGTAATTTGGAGAGAATATTTACCTGCAGCGGTCAATGAATTTTACGAAGACTTGTAAGGTATAGTTTGGAGAACAGATCTCCCTGCAGCAATTGTTCTTAGTTTCGATTATAAAAATCAAAGGCATTAAAGATTTTAAACTTCAATAGTGTTTAGTTTTAGTGGGTGAGATTAAAGTTTTCAAGTTATAATTGTAAAATGGGTATGAATGAGTCCTTGGTTATACCTCTGTGGAAAATTCTATGGCACCCTGATGTGATTTATCAGACAATATTTTGACAGCCACATCCTTGCCTTGAAGACAACCCAGAAAAACAGGTCCATATCCTCCTTTTCCAATCTGCGTATGAAAGCTGCGAGTCATAACTCTGACCTCTTCGTGACTGAATGATCGACATCCATCCAATTTGAGAAGATCTAAATGCTCTGTTTTAGTTTTCCCTGCATTTTGCCCCTTTCAGAATCTGCTTCCTTTTAGTAAAAATGAAAACCCAGAAGTACAAAGCAAATGTAAAGGCAAGATGGCTAAAGATGACTTACCTATAGCGATTTTTCTGCTTAATTTAAGTTTGATAAACATTAATATTGCAGCAATAGTTATAAGTATTCCAACCCCTGCTACTATTAACCAAACAAGAAGTGATTTGCTCGTCTTTCTTTTTGGGGTATCCTTGCATATGCCTGTTTGGCAAAGCATTTCATTGCCATCGACACTGAAAAATTAACACAAATATTAAACATATGAATCTTATCATACCCACAACATAATTACTGATCGATTTGTGTTGCAAGAAAAGAAACTCGCCTCAGGATGAGTTCTCCACGTTGTTGTTTCTGAGATAGACCATTTGGCACCGATCCATTTAAGTCATTGTCTATCAAATTCCTATATCTCGAAAAGAAAATTTCTTAAAATACTGTACATAGTCTGAGTAATATAGCATACTGCAAGGTAAATTACCTATCCATTTTATAAGATGGAATGACATTATTAATATGCTGAAAAGTCTTATAAACTAGAAATACTGAGATGCATATGTTTCAACTCACAGTTCAGTAAGATTGGAGAGAGTAGCCAGAAGCTCTGGTATTGAACCACTCAAATTATTTCTTGCCAAATCTCTGCAAGCAGGAATAAGAAGACAGTTTTAGGTCTAGCAAGTGCGATATTGACTTTCAACAAGCTAAAAATTATAAAAGAAAGTAGTCAGGATTTATTACGGACAACTTAACAAGAGCAGAGAGATTGGCGAAGCTTGGAGGTATGGTGCCATTCAGACGCTTGTCGGGGAGTGTCCTGTACATCATATCTCTTCAGTGTTAGTTGAAATTGACAGTAGAGTGTAACTCGATCATATTATACAAAGTACATTAATGTTCAGATTATGTTCTTAATTGGTCAATGGAATTGTAAAAAGTATTTGGGAGAGAGACTTACACTGCAATAATCCTTGGTGACGAGTCTTGATTGCAATCCACCCAATCCCAACAGTATTTCTGAGGTAGACAAGGATCACCCGTCCACTCTTTTTCCAGATTAAAGTGCCTTGCAATGTCAGCAACTGCATTCACTGTAAAATTGACAGATGTTTTAGTAAGACATTCAAATTTACCCATTTTCCCTTAAGAAAACAACTTTAAGCAAATACAAACCATCTTCACTGTTAGTTCCGTTATTGAGTGGACTGCTAAATTGGTAGACTTCAAAGCCATTCATAATGGCACCCACGGTCGATCGATTGGTAGGATTAAGAGAAATTTTGACTTGTTTGGAGCCAGTAAATTTCCAGGGTACAGAGGTGACGAATGAACTGAGGTAGCCATCTAATTTAACAGTACGCAATGAATTTCCATCGAGAGTAAGAGTGAACTCCCTAATTGCATTAGCTCCAAGTTGCTCTACTTCGGCGAAGCACATCACAAAATAGTATTTACCAATGTCTGCAACACTCCAACTCCATGTGATATTTCCCACGCTGTTGTTGGGGGTCACCAAGGCGGTTTGTAACACAGCTGATGGTATTTCAAATTCTTTATCTGTATCAATGGAATTTGTGGTAGTCCTATAAACCAAACCTTCTATGGCTTCCTTCGGCCATAACCTATCAAATGCATCCTGTGGATATCTGCACAAAACCACTTTGAAATCAATAGCTTGACCTTTATTTCTTTTCTTTTCTGCTCATATAAGATGTTACAGAGTAGACGTCTACTTACTGGGGCTCTTGTGTACTGGTAATCCAAATTCATCGTCCATACTATTTAGGTAGTTAAAGAACATCAAGTTTTCATAGTGGTTTGGGGTAAAACCCAAAAACCAAAAATAATGGTACAAATCATAGAGAAAGAAACTACCTTAGAGTTGCCTCTGACAATCTTCCATAATCTTTGCGTTGTATACTGAGTAAAGAGAGATCTTGTCCTACAACCTCATACATAGATGACTTTATAGGGCGAAGTTCCAAGGATGAAATGAAAGGAACATCATCCACACTTCGAGCAACACACACATCAATAGAGGGACCCCTGGCCATATAGATTATTCCCTTTGCAATGATCCCACTAACGTTTTTTATTACAACAGTAACCCAAGGATTAGCATCAACCAGCAATTCAAATTGTGGTAGTGACTGAAGGCCGTCATAGTTACCATATAAAAAAACTGCCCGGATTATGTATTTTGTTCCCTTCACAGCAGGTAACTTGTAGCAATTTCGCTTGCCTTGAGGAAAATAGCGAAGGTCTTTCAGTGGCAACTCCCCGTGAAACTGAGCAGCCAAAACGCTTTTTTTTTCACCTGTGTTAATGTATTGTTCATCTGAGGTCCAGAAAATGCCCTCGTCCCCCTCATATTTCCCTTCTCCTCCACAATCCAGGCTAATGAATCCTACAGATATAACATCATCACATCCATTTAGCAACAGCAGCAATGACAAATTCAGAAAGGAGAAGCAGCGAGATGATGAAGATTTGAATATTTTACTTTGCTTGCTTAGTTGCAAGCTAAATAAGAATGCTTCACTCTGGATGGTAAACAGTCAGACGTTTCGGTGGTTTAAACCCTTCCATGCTTCACAGCTAAAGAGTTTAAGCCTCCTCGGTCCATTTATATTTTGAAAAAAACTTTTTCAAAAAAAAGTTTTTCAAAGATTAAGATTATCATTATTTTCACACTGCTTCAAAACCCACCATACTGATGAGAATGAGCTCCAAAGATATCAGAGTCAGAGTTTTTTAATTTCTGATGCAGGGTGTATGGACTAACTCATTTTCAAAAAGATTTTTTTGGAAAATAATAAGCTTCCAAATTAATCATAACTACAACCAATATAAAATTGATTTTTTATTGGAGTAAATAAAATATAGTTTCACTGTCAAAGTGCCTTTGGTCTGCTGGTGAAGTTGAAAGGTTCTGAATGAGACCACCAGAGATCAAATTTTGCTGAATGCAAGTCCCTAACACCATAAGGGATGAGGCCGGGATACCCCTCAGTTGACTCTCAGCCAAAAAGATTCAGCCTAAGACTCTAACAAAAACAAACTTATGGATGATCTCCATCAAAATTAAAAAAATATGTACTTCCACTAATACTACCACAGACATAAACTAATCTATGATGATCAAACAAAACAAAACTGTTCAAATTATGCCCTTTTAAAAGTATGTACAATAAAATGGTTTGTTTTAAATCTCTTGATATTAAAAGAGATTGGCTGTATAGATCTTACAAATTCCAAAAAAATTGTAGTTATATAGAGGAATAAGAATATCTTACCTGGTTGTGCATACAGAACTCGGCATATAGAAAGAGCCAACAAAAAATTGAATGTTACTGTTTCTAAGTTTGCTCCCTCCATCTTTCCAACTGTTTCTTTGGGAAAAAAATTGAGTGCAGATTACGATAAACCTTTTAACATTTAAGTAAATCACTTACAACCAGCTGGTATTGTTGAGAAAGAGAAAAAATCCACGAAAAAATTATTTGACCTATAAAAGTTTTGGATGATATCTTAAGTTTTTAAATTGTTTGGTAGGAAGAGAGCAAACTTTTCTTTTCAAGGTGGGCACACAATGAGTCTGAAATACGCATCTAGAATTAAATTACTACACGCCTTTAATGTTTGAAGGAGATACGTTAAGACCCTCATCCCCACACACTTTTTCCTTGAAACAGGGTTAGTATATTATCATTGATTAAGATATGGTTGCAAGGGTAAAAGCACATTCCATACAAATTATTTACGTTAATTAAATAACTAAAGTAAATATATGTCACATCTTTATTTGAAAAGCTAGGTGATGGTAAATTTACCAATTACCATTATGAAGGCATGTACACATTGATTATGACTGCAAAGATAGAAGGGGTCATCAAGCAAGAGGAGTCGACAAAAAAAACAAAAAGGAGAGTATGACATACCACTCCCACTAATGTCAAAAGGTAGCATTGTCTACATCTTATCTACTCTCATCAACACCTGTAGCCACAATGACCTCAACATTAAGCCCATTCTAAGTCTCTAGCCTCATGAAGTGTTGCATCTGTAATGCCAATCTCATCACTTATAGTGCTACCATTGATGATGTGGGAGTAGGTGCAATGCAAGTTCAAGGGAGATATCATAAACTCAAGGATCCATTATAGGAGAGGAAGATGCACATTGTCTCTAGGAATGTGCTCTCACCCCACTCTAATTGATGCCTATCCTAAATGAAGACACATAGTGGTGGACAACCTTTTGTAAGGTTAGCTTCAACTCTAGGATTGTAGGAGAGGGAAATACAAGCATATGTGGTTGAGTGCTTTCAAACTAGACTTTAGAGCTATTACTTATATTAGTTAGAAAGATATTAAAGCTTTGGAGGATAGTTGACTTAGCCATAGTGCAATCATGGATGAAGCCAACACTTATGCAACTAGAAAGAAGTGCTTCTAGTTAGGCAAGAGAGGAGTGGAGTTTGTTGGCTAAAGAGGATTGTACTAGTAGCACCTCAAGAGATCATTGGTTATGCTTTTTTCCTCTCAATAACTCTATGACACTATGAGGAAACTCTAGGTTAGAGCTAGAATGCATAGCCAAGACCAAGTGAAAGAAAGAAATTGTAGGCAATCTGGAAGAAACAAAGGTAGGTCTAGTCAATTCTTTTCTTGATGGAGAATATGCACTTTAACTGGTTTGGCAGTGGCTTTGAATTCGGCATTTATAGTAAGAGTTAAAATCTATCTTAAAATATTTGTATATTGTTGTTATCTAGATAATAAGAATTGTGTACTTTGCTTACAATAGTTTTACCCATATAACTCTTTCTTGAGTTGTATTAAAATATTAGTGAGAGGATTTATTACTATCCTTGCACTCAAGTGAGTATAAATCTTGTTACTTTCTAAATCAAATTAAATGGTGCACAAACAAGAGCTGATTGTATGATGTTTTAATTGAAAATGAATATTTAGTAGAAGATGCTATCTAATATGTTCCATATGCCAATGCCATACTAGTATGGTGCTACCTAAGTTTATTATTATCAAATTCTTTCTCTAACAAAAAAACCCAAGTAGAACACTATTATAGTAATCATGGCTTGAGCAATAAGATTTAACAATACACAAATTAGTTTAATGGTTTGCATAGGCTAAAGTGCTCTACTTCTTAAAGTATTGGTATTGTTCGATGCTTATAATTGCCAAGTTAATTTATCTTTGTAATTATTCTGATAAAATGAGAATATGGCATGCCTTAACAAGACACCTCACCAATTCCTACTTAAAAAGTTGTCTATGCTTTAAGATACCTTAGTATTAATTTATCCATGGATAGCATAATAATTGGAAAATATGCTATACTAGATAGTGATGCTCAGGGTGTTGGAGTACAGACAACACTGAGAGGGGGGCTGAATCGATGTTGTAGATAAAAATAATTCAATTACGTTCTTATCAAAACTTGAAAAATAGTAAGTAATGATGCTGATGTAATGCAAGAAACCAAGTACTGTACAATAAAGGACAAGTTATTCAAGTATGAAGAACAAATGTACCATGCATCAAATGAGACCATAACACAAAGATTTCAGGAGTGGAAAAACCTCACGGGGCAGAAAAACCACTCAATAAATGCCTCACTAGCTTAATCAAAATATGCTTCACTAGCAAATACAGATGCCTCACTGGCTAATTGTGCCTTAGTGGCTATATGTGTCTCACTGGCTTTTTATACAATCTACCTCACTAGCATAATACATTCTCATGAATACAATGGAGAATTTGAAATCAATACAAAGGGTTGCTCTATTTCTCTACAATGTAGATCTTGTCTGTCTCATTTATGTGAGACTTAAGAATTCACAACAATAACCATGCACATCAACTTAGAAATGTTCTTGTATTAAATCACATTGTTGTCATCTCAATGATAGTGTAAACACACTATCATCAATACCACATAAGGTGTTTACATCTTATTCCATTTATACTTTATCATTGCCTTTTGTTTCTTTCATTAAATAATTTGTATGAGTAACTGAACCATCTTAACTGTTTGAAGCAGTTTACAACTGAAACAATAATTGTCAAGAGTGTGTGGTCGAATAGACCCATCTTGAAAAACTTGAGTATGTAAAACCTTTCACAATGCCCTTCAAGATATTACAAATAATCAATCTTTAATCAAAGTAATTCATATAAGTTTCAAACTAATTAATGTAACCAAAGAAATGCCTTTCCAAACTGTAGTTAACCAAACTTAACCATATCTGATCATTGCATGAAACCCTAGTGTAAAGTCATATGGGTGAGACCTCAAATCCTAACCAAATCAAAGAATGAGTTTATCAACTATTTTCTATTCTTCATCTCATAACTATTTTTCAACAAAAAGATAAGTGAAGTATATGAAACAACAAACCCCAACTCGAAGTCAAAGACTTCACCATATTGTCACAACTAAGCAAATGCAAGATCTCTTCAAAAGAGAATCTCAGCTGAGAAGCTAAACAAAAACCCTAAATCTCAAAACAAAAAAAAATATACTTTCTTTTGCTTCACAGTGAACAAGCAAACTTCATTTACCCATTTTTAATAGCTCAAAAACCCTTTAAGGTAAACCATCAAAATGAACTTCCATATGAAACCACAAAGGAAGAGTATCACCTAAAAATGCCGACCACTGGAAAACTTTGTTGTGGCTTTGAGTTCTGAGAGACCAAGAAAATAAATGTCAAGCTCACCTTAGACCTTGCTAAAGCTCACTAAGATTCTTTTCCATCATAACTGAATCTTGCAGTCTTTTACATACAAATGAAACCCTAGGTCGAGAGACATTATGTCTCTAAGTTCAACCATACCAAATGAATCTCAAACAAACCTTTTTGCATTGTATTCACCCTTGACTGACAATCCCAGTATGCTCTAAAAAAAACTCGATGACAATCAACACAAAACATCAACAAAATAATTGTTAAACAAGCCCGATACCTGCTAGGTAGGTTATAAGCTTAAGTGCTTGAAAATGCCTTTGCTCACAATGTTATTGTTTAAAACAAATAAATAACCTTTCACAAATGAAATAAGGATAACAATATGATGCCCATCATAATAAATCTATCGACCAAGACTATGATCATAACCAAGTCGACAACTTTAAACCACAACATGCCTTCACACTTTGTCAACGACAAAATCAATAATAAATCATCATTTGTGTGCACCAAAACCAAGTATAATGTTAACCATTATATGCTAATATAATAACCACCAAATTTTGTCAAATTACCTTTACCAAAGGCAATAATAATAGCATCTTAAATAGCAAACTGAAACATAATGAAATTGATGTAACAAAGTGCTGCCACCAAACAATATCATTGTAGCATAAAATATCAAATGTCAAGAGTGCAGTCACAGAATTAACAAGGTGCCAAATAATGTCACTGTAAACCATAGTATGCAATTTTGAGCCCGTTGTAATGCACATCATGAATACCATCATGTAACCAATACCAACACTATCTATCATACCAAGTCAACCAAATGCTACCAAGCTCACTGTCACATATAACAATAACCAAATACCTCTACCAACTGTCATGATGCAATTGGCATTATACCATAGTGCCACAAACCTGAGAGTGTGTGTATTTGTCATCAAGGACAACAACTGAGAGGGCAACAAACTTCCCCTTTGTCCTTGAGGGAAAAATACAACTCTCTCTCCCCCTTTTTGCATCAAAGACAAAGGGAGGAAGAATTGTGTGATTGCCTCAAAGATAGAGCAGGAACCATAATCTAGTATGTTGCAGAAAGAAATGATAAGCAAAAACAGGAAATATAAATCATATCATCACTAGGCAATGTAGCACAAGGTATCCCTAATGTCCTGAAACATCACTGCACTGTCAGTACCAAAGAATGAACATATAAATGAACATGTATTATAGCAGGTATCATAGTAGGAAAGATAAAGTACTATCAAGGACAACAACAAAATATGCCAAAAAAAACATAGATATGATCACTGTCATCAGCAAAAAAGTTGTATATGCCAGAGCATCATTGTACATGCTCCCTATTAACTGACAACATCAAGGATGAAAAATATGCTAAGAAGCTCCCCCTAACTGATAACACCACTGAAGGATGTCACATACAACATGTCTGCTCTGCTCCAACATGTTGTTACTTCACTGCAATCTACAACCATTAATAAACAAAAGTCTATACAACAACCTCCATCAAAAGTCTGCAGAAGAACAAGAGGATTGTACCGCTATCAAGGTCACTACTTTGCTATCAAAGTCTACAATTTGACTTCTCTTTGAATCAATTTTGGCATAAAAAGTAACTCAACACATGAAAGGTACTATGTGAAACAAGGAAGCATGAATAGCACTTGATGTCACTACAACTGCCTCTTGTCAAAAAACACTCACAAGTGTACATGAAACAATCATGCTAAACCACAAACCGATATTCCATACATTGTCCAACAGAGAAGTGATGATGACACCTTTGATTCCTGATCATTCATAGTATCTTGAAAGTAAAGACTGAATTGCATTAGCATACTATAATCACACCAAATTCTCAAAGCATGAAAGCATGTCATGATAGCATATGCTTGATAAAGAGGGTCTTGAAATATAAAGTTTGAGAGCATAATACACAAGCAACATGAGGTGAAAAATTCTGATAGACTCCTTGATCAATGAATGTCATCACATGTAAGACATTTCTGCCGCATATACTATGACAAGACAGTCACTCATAAGGACAAGCAAGGTAAACAAGATGTGCATTCATTGTACCCCTGATTTAGAAATGAAGTAACATCAACAAAACCATGTCAACTGTATATTTCCAATTGTTTTAAGCTCTTTTTCAACCTACAATCACTGACTTAACACTATTGTCATCACAGATGCATACACTGTTTGACAAAGCAATCCCTTTTTGATATCATATCAAAATGCAAGTAAGGTTTTCACTTTCTCAATGATAATTGACCTTATGATACTCTTCATTATACACTCTATGAAAGTTTCTTTATAATCATGTCCAAGCACTCCTGTGCTCCTTTTTAAACTATGATAAATGGCATTACTCTGTCCACTATCACCATCAAACAATGCCAACTTACCAGTCACAAATCAAGTACCAAAGAACTGTCACTAAAATGTCACTCAATCACTGTTAGAACAACAAGCATGAAGTGATGATCAAGGGAATGAAAGATGAAGACAACAATAATGAACATCATCAAGCATTACTATAAGAGCATCAAGTATCATAAGAGCATCAAGGAAGCATAAAATCTGATCAGATCAAGTAACTAGACCATCAAAGCATCAAAGGTCACTGTACAACAACAAAGATAGATCACTTGAAAGATCACTATACCACAACAAAGATCACTTGCAACAAGCATCAAGGATCACTGGATATCATCTAATAAGGATCACTGCATTAAGGATCACTGTAACAGCTAATCACTAATAGAGAGCATCAGCTGATCAAATGAACATCAAAGCATCAGATCACTATACATCAATTTCAAGAACAATGTCAACACTTAAGCAAATCATGATCATCATAACAACATGACTAGCACACATGTCTACTAAGCAAGTTGTAAATTAAAAAAGGGATCTCCAAGTTTTAAAGTGTGAGAACCACATTGCAAGAAGAACATTGTCACCAATATAATGCAATCAATCAAACTAAATGTTTATCATTGTATGTTTACTACTGATATAGCTATGTCCTCAATACTCAAGATACCATACCATAGCATTAGTGGACTATGAGTAGAACACCAAACATGACCAACCTAAAACAACATTGTCAACACCATTCCAACTATGGACTGAGATGTGATGAAAGATACTGTATATTTTTCAAAGATCTCAAGAAGAACATACTGAAGTCATTGCTGCCAAAGGAAATCATACAACTTTGTCAAGTGCTTTATAAGTCCCTACCATCAATCAATTCTAGATGCAAAAACAAACACATTAGTCTCATGACAACCTAAGATCATCACAATGAAACATTTTTATATCATAACACCAAGTCATAAGACAAAGCAACCTCTATTGTTGATTGTTTAAGGGGTTTGAAAGATACATTACAAATCAACTCCCCCTTGATTCATCCTGCTCTTTATGCACCCTCTCTTGTACAGTATGCACAAGCTTAGACCCTTCCTTCTTTTGGTTTTGCTTTCTTCTCCGAACTAACATAGAATCTTTGTTTTCCTTGCCCAAGGTATTCACTTGCTTTTTCTTGAACATGTAACCTCTAGATGACTTTATCAAATTTTCTCTACACCATTATGCTTTGTGCCCAAACATATTGCATCTATAACACAAAATATTGTAGTCTTGACCAAGAGAAAAGTAGTTTCTTCTAGGTGATTTGAGAGAACTTGTATAATCATATCTTTCATGCACCCAACAATTTCTTGCAAGATGGCCAACTTTATTATAATTATAACACACATGGTTATAATCCTGATTTGACAAACTATGAAAGTTTTTCTTCTTATTCCAACCAAAACCATTTCTTTCACAATCTCTAGCCCTATGACCATAAACATGGCATGAATAGCAATAACCATGGAACTGAGAATAGTTATCCCTGACTGCACTAGTAGAAAAATAGAAATAAATGACTAAAAAAACTACCAAAAATTGGTCATGTGATCAGTAGTTTGGTCACATGACCATTGGTAGTTTATTCCCGGTCATTTATCTCACGACCAAATTTATGACTAAACAAATTTTAGTCATTAATTTGGTAGTATATTTAGTCATCAATTTGGTAGTATATTTGGTAATTTGGTAGTATAATTAGTCATCAATTTGGTAGAATATTTAGTCATTTATTTAGTCATTGTAGTCATTGTAGTCATTTATTTTAGTCATGGTAGTGTGACACCCCGTCATGCAACCCTAGAGAGTTAGGCTAACAAGAGCAAAATTATAGAAATAATTTTTTTTTTAAAGTAAGAAATTGCAATAACAGTAGCCAAAGATATCATTATAGACAACATAATTAAAAGTGCACTTCTAACTCCTCTAGGGAAACATAACTGCATTAGTTGAAAAAGTCTTAACAACACAAGTGATATATATCATACCACTGCAAGTAAGTAAAACATTAACAAAGATAATTAATTTACAAAGTTACAATACAAGATTACAAGACCGATCACGTCGGTTTACAAATGAATGCATATGAAAGTATACAATAACTATGAAGGTGTAATGCAAATCTAGAACTAGATCACTTCTGCACTGGACTTGAACCGATTCTTCAAGAAGACCAATGGATAGCTCTGCCACCCAACCATGTGGAACCCTGAGGTCCACCCCTCCGAGCTAGGAGATAACAACGAGGATTTCACTAAGCCAAAGGAACAACATCAAATATAACCAAATGAATACAGACTTGACACAACCGACCATATTAACAAGACTGCATAAGACAAGGCAACGCTCCAGAGGCAACAATGAAAACATAAAGAGGGAAGTAGCTAAGCTGCAACAAGGAGAGTGTCATCGCATGGTCCTAATCATGGGTTATCCAGGCTATCTCTCACTAGAAGCCAGCCCCCATCTATGGTTATCCTAGTGACCCTTTTTTTTGGCACCGGCCCCATAGGGTGACACATGCAGAGCTGACACATCCTCTCATGTGGACAAGGAGGTCGACCTTGCCAACCAAGCCTTCTCATCACATCCTTAGCCTTTGAGAGCACTCAAGGCATGGGTGAGGCAACATACTTATCTTGTTATGTGAATTACTACATGACCCACCTAGATATATTTTTAAGTTATCACTTGATTACAACTTCCATGGGGTTATCCAAGTAGCCACTTTGGGCACCAGCCCCACCATGGAAGCCACTCTCCTTTCTACATTAGTATCCCTTATCCAATATTTGAAACAAATGACATGCATGAGATAGAGGGACTATAAGACATCTAACTTTCCACAACCATCATGTTACATAATCAGTTACAAAGTTCCATATCCACAAGACTTTTTCCCCCATCCAAAACAAACTCGATTCATTTATCCCATTACATTGACATGCCTCAATTTTGAACCAAAGACCAAGAATCCACACCTCTGGAGTTAGGTAGGTTGAACACAAAACCAAGGTTAAAGTAACCATTTTTCGACAAGGACAACGCTTACGCGTCATGACACAAAGTAATCATGACATTACTCTAGAAACTTCACTTCACGCTTAACCAAAGTATAATCATAAACTCAAACCCCAAATAGATACAATAACCCAAAAACAAGCATATAGATTCGACAAGGAGGATAATCAAGTATAAGTGATTTGATGTACTTCTAACTTAAACATGAAATTAACTATGAGATTTTAACTTCCTTTTAAAGAAAATTCTAGATTACGGAATTAACAATTTCTCTACAACTACAAGATTAAATTTCCTAGCTAATTTCCTAACAACTACCATCTACTAAAAAAGACAAACCATAATATATTTGCTCAGCATGAATTTCCAACTAAGATTTACTAATTACACTTCCTAATTAGAACAACTATGAATATATATAAACATTTTTGCTATAACAATAATAAAAACTTCCCATCAATCATCTTACCACTTACAATTTCTAATAGAAAAACAAATATAAATATATAAATATATTTTCCTATAAGTATAAATTACCATCTAATATATTACAATTTCAAATCAAAACACTATAAACCTATATAATTTCCTATAAGCATAGATTCCCAACTAACATTTTACCAATTGTCATTTCAAATCAAAACACTATAAAACATATATATTTTCCTAACATTTAATCACTTATAATATCAAATCAAAACATATGTATTTTCCTATGAGCATGGATTACCATCTATTATTTTACCACTTAAAATTTCTAATATAAACAACTATAAGAAAATATATTTTCCCTATTCACATAAGTTCCCATTGACATGTTACTATCTACCATTCCTTACCAAAACAACTACCATATATATTTATTTCTCTATAAGTGTCGACTACAATTTCTAAATGAACAATCGACTGAATAAGAAATTTCTTTTAATACCAACTTATCACAAAAAGGATGGCAGCGAGTATAATTTAAGAAGTCTAACAGCTATTCAACACCACATGACTCCCTTGGTCAATTCTAATAGTCATACAAGAGTCCTTTTAGAAGTTTCCTACGTCGGAGAAATAAAACCCTTCATAACTCGCCGAAGTCACACGACACTACCAACTGAGAGAGGGATGACGTGAAGTCTGTAACCTTGGCATTAACATGGGAATGGAGACTGAGTATGATACAATGCAGAGGAGTCCCATCGTAGAGAGTGAACTACTAGGGAGAGCAATGGAGACAAGATAGATCATAGAAAATGGTATAGCACATATCACCATTCTTCTAATAATTCAATTGACATGAGGGAAGGTAGAGCACCACATCTAGCTAGACACAAGGTGAAAACAGCATTCTAACCCTGATCTTTCATTGGGAAAACAATTAGGTAAAGAGCTAACTCAATAAAAAAAAACATTACAAGGGCTTGTGGAGACAGCGACTGGCAGAGGTATAATCATGAAGTTTTTTGAGAGAGCTCCCAAAACTCCCAATGGCATTCGTTCTATTGGGTGGGAAAGGTTTAAATTAAGAACTTCAACAGAGAAGGAGGAGGATTACCAAGAGAAGATCAACCCACGATTTCTGGCAGGGACAAGCAAATGATAATCACCCTTAAAATAACTAAGGTAAAAAAATTCACAAGTAATATTACATTTGGTTGATCAAATACATAGCAAGAGAGTTTTGATACGCATCCCATTCAGAAGGGTAAACCTAGGAAAGGCCGAACTACGGCATAGAGAATCGCCGAGAATGAATGGGTCAAGAAATTGGTATTAGATTTAATATGGGTCATTTATTTCTTTTGATTGAGATCACTTTGAAGGGTTATAGTTGATTGGGCTCAAGATTTCAAGAAGGATTATGACATAAACTAAACAGAAGAATAACAACTTGAAAGAACCTACAGAGGTTAAATATTATGACAAGGTATGATTCTCAAGGTGAAAGTGAGGTCAGGGGCAGTAACATTCAATCACACAAGGCACAAGACAACACAAGCTACAAGGATATTTAAATTCCAAGTTACATGACATGCAAATATCACACACAGAACATGCCGCAATAGGATTTAAATTACAAGCTACATAATTGCAAATTTTCACAGAGAGACAACATCACATACCTGAATTTCAATCCCACTTCAAATTTTCTCCAATTCCTACAACGAAATTATTTATTTTTCTCCCAAATTTTGTCTTCCTCTTCCCAACCACCTCTACAAAACCAAAATCCCCCAATTTAAAAATGGCTCAACTCATGAATTATCACAAACATGCATCCATTACCTAGAATCCCACTCCTCTGAGAAATTTAAAATTTTGCTAATAATAGAGATTCTCCAAATCTTAAAATTTCACAATCAACAACTCATGATATTAATTTACTACCTAAAATTATTCTTTTAAATAACAACATAATAATTAATCATACTAAAACTTATGACGATAAATCAAACATTAAATAATTAACTTAGTCAGTAATACATTTTACTTAAACAATATTCTGAATTTTATAACTACTCAGAATACTATTAGATTTAACATAATGATAGCAAGAACACATATACATAACTTAAACAAACTCACAATGCCCACAACATGTGGCGACCAACAACAGGAAACGAGGATCCAACGTCACATCACAACACAAAAACCACAACAAAAGACTGGGACTGACCTAGCAGAATAAACATCGCGTTATCTCCCATCATTGATACCCATTGGTACAAGAGCCCGCTCAAACCTGCTATATCAGGTGGAGTCAAGGCTCGGTACCTGCAGCCTACATCCGAACAATTGGTTGTATACAATCAAATACATATATGTCAACACACATACAGAGTCAGAGAATCACGGTGTAGTAGGGTGCTCGAAGCGATTAGTACTACATCGTCCCTGCTCTTGAACAAGATTGTAACCACTGCATTTGAATTTAGATGTCAATAGATCTAATAAAACATGCTAACATTAATCCATTATTAATCATGTCCAACTCATCATAACTAAAATAATAATAATGTCATCATAAACTCATAACACATGTCTAAACTATATCAGTCGAACATAGTCCATCAAGATCAGAATAAACATAAACCATAACCTACTAATCCAAATGTCTCAAAACTATATAAATGCAATGAAAGACTAGCAACGATCTCAAAATTGATGGAGAGAGATGTGAACTAACAACTATCACAAGCCAAAATACGAGGGGCATTATAGGTAGTCATTTATTTAGTCATTGTAGTCATTTATTTTAGTCATGGTAGTCATTTATTTAGTCATTGTTTAGTCATTTATTTGGGTGAATCAATGAATCAAGTTACAAATCAAATCTAACTTAATTAATCCTCACAAATTTATGCATATAAACTTCAAGTATCATAGATATTCAAATGTTGAGAGAAGCACCATGAAATGAAGACTAAAATGCTTGAACAAATATTCTAAAAATTTATTTCATTAAGTCTCACTGGTTACATTCAATGTCTCACTGGCAAAGCAAAACCTCACTGGTTACAGCCTCACTGGCGAAACAGAAATCTCACTGATTTTAGCCTCACTAGCATCACTAGCAACTTGTCTCACTGATTGTCTTACATCATTTATTGAACATTCATCTCAGCTCATTTACATCATTTATTAAACATTTATAAAATGTGTTTCTCCTTATTCAAAAAACATTATCTCAGCTCATGCACTGTTAAACAGTGAATTTGTATCAGAGCATTTCACATTCAAACTCTTCCTTGCTGGTATTCACCTTTCACCTTCCAAGCTTCATCCTTTTGTGAATTTGATACATTTTGTGTACCATCAAAAGCCTGCAAATCAAAAAAAGGTGAAAAAATAATAACACCATTAGGTATTTTAATTTCATTAAACATGCACAAAAATTTCAAAACTTCAAATAAATTCAATTCTATGGACTAGTGTTTTGAAAATTCTTTACACAATTTCAGAATAATTATTCACACAAGCATCATGATTGACAAGCAACTATCCATACCTTGACATTGCCCTCTAGACAAACTCTATTGTAAATTTAGCCATAGCTAGTTTCATGAATGCACACACACAATGAGGAGATACCAATTGTATAATTCCCATCCATTCCCAACAAATTGCAATCTAGATTACTTTGCAATTAGAATCTAGATTTTCTAGAGAAACCAACAAACCAAACTCCTGAGTCCTCATAGACCTTCAACAATTCCTTAATAAAATAGTCATGAACTAACATGTTTTCCACATTTTTGCACTCTTCTATTACATAATCACCAATTACAGCCTCAATATACCGTGATGAAAACTAGTGGAAATACAATAACCAGCTAGGCAATATTGTAAATTAGCTGCACATATCTCAATAGTCCTCTCCACATTAGAGTTTCAAATTTTTGATACATTTGCAAAAAATAAATATAAATATAAACAAAAAAATCTAGGTTTTGCCAGCAAACTAGAATTGCATACCATTGAATAACTTTCGACATCTGATCCAATTTTACATGCATGGGAAAAATTGGGAATAGAATCTTCCATCACTTTATGGGCTATTTCATCAGCCCCAATCGTTATTGCTAGCAATCCTGCAAAGATTTTGAAAATCCTTCTATCAGTCTCCTGAATTAGAAAATCATGTTAAATAGCAATAGACTTAACATGTAAAACTATTTTTTAACAAGAATCTCAAAAAACAATTGCCAGCAACATGTGCAGCAAGAGCCACCACAAAAGAAGACCCTCGTTTCATTAGATTTCATGAGCTGATCAAGCAAAGTTTCATTCCTGCAAAAATGTTAATGATTTAGTCAAATCTTTGATTAATATCACAGTTGATTGTAATTTTAAATTTGTAGTGTTTTTGAAGTCCATTGTGAGAGCATACTATGTTTTCAAAAAATTGAAGAACAAAAAAGACACAGCTTTAGCATTTTTTGCTATAGTATCAAAATTCCAAGTATTTGTTTAATTGGCATTTTTGTCCATTTTGCCCAATTCTGATTGTTTTAGACCCTTGTAATTCATGATGGTAAGGGGATTCTTGTGAGATATTATAGTTTGAAATGCTCTCATAGACATGTATGCAAAATATGGAATCATAGACAAAAAATGTAAACTGTTTGACAGAATTCCTCAAAGAGATGTCAAGTCATGGAATGCAATGATTGTAGGATATGCACAAAATGGATTTTGCAAGAACGCTCTCAAAATCTTTGAATTAATTAAGCACTCTGGAACATATCCTAACATTGTAAGCTTTGCTTGTATTCTAGGTGCATGTAGCCATGCAAGTTTAGTGGATGAGCGTTGTACATACTTCAATCACATTTGTAACCCTTATTGCATTACACCTACAGTTGATCATTATGTGTGCATGGTTGACCTCCTTGCCCGTGCTAGCTATCTTGAAGACACCCTAAACTATATCATTGAGATACTTGTTAAATCTGTGTTGGTTGTATGGACATGTTTTCTTGGTGCTTGTAGATCACATATGAATATAGGCTTAGGAGTATTTACAGCGACACTGCTTTTTTATTTGGATCCTAAAAATGTTGCACAACTTATGTTCTTCTCTCAAACATCTATCCAAAAGTGGGCAGGTGTGGTGAGGTAAGGAGATTGATGAAAGATAGAGGAATTAAAAAATTCCCTGTACATGCTCTGATATTATAGTTGGAAATGCTCTGATAGACATATATGAAAAATGTGGAAGCAGAGACAAGGCACACAAACTGTTTGACAAAATGCCTCAAAGAGATGTCATCTCATGGAATGCAATGATTGTAGGATTGCACAAAATGGATTTATTGAATAGGCTTTAGAAACTTTCAAGAAAATGCAATTGTCAGTTGTAAATCCAAATTCCACAACCTTTGCCTGCATCCTCCCTGCCTATGCCCAAATGGGAGCTTTGGAACAGGGTATGGACATCCTTCAAAGAATAATGGTAGGGGGATTCTTGTGAGATATTATAGTTTGAAATGCTCTCATAGACATGTATGCAAAATATGGAATCATAGACAAAAAACATAAACTATTTGACAGAATTCCTCAAAGAGATGCCATCTTATGGAATACAATGATTGCAGGATATGCACAAATTGGATTTTGCAAGGATGCTCTCAAAATCTTTGAATTGATTAAGCACTTTGGAGCATATACTAACATTGTAAGCTTTGCTTGTATTCTAGGTGCATACAGCCATGCAGGTTTAGTGGATGAGAGTTGTACATACTTCAATCACATTTGTAACCCTTATTGCATTACACCTACAGTTGATCATTATGTGTGCATGGTTGACCTCCTTGCTCGTGTTGGCTATATTGAAGACACCCTAAACTTTATCATTGAGATACCTGTTAAATCTGTGTTGGTTGTATGGATGTGTTTTTTTGGTGCCTGTAGATTACATATGAATATATGCTTAGGAGTATTTACATCAACACTACTTTTTGATTTGGATCCTAAAAATGTTGCACAACTTATGTTCTTCTCTCAAACATCTATCCAGAAGTGGGCAAGTGTGGTGAGGTAAGGAGGTTGATGAAAGATTGAGGAATTAAAAAAATCCCCATACATGCTCTGATATTATAGTTGGAAATGCTCTGATATAGATATATGAAAAATATGGAAGCACAGACAAGGCACACAAACCATTTGACAGAATGCCTCAAAGAGATGTCATCTCATGGAATGCAATGATTGTAGGATTGCATAAAATGGATTTGTTGAACAGGCTTTAGAAACTTTCAAGTAAATGCAATTGTCAGCTGTAAATCCAAATTTTGTAACCTTTGCCAACATCCTCCTTGCCTGTGCCCAAATGGGAGCTTTGGAATAGGGTATGGACATCCTTCAAAGAATAATGGTAGGGGGATTCTTGTGAGATATTATAGTTTGAAATGCTCTCATAGACATGTATGCAAATTATAGAATCATAGACAAAAAATGTAAATTGTTTGACAAAATTCCTCAAAGAGATGTCATCTCATGGAATGCAATGATTGCAGGATATGCACAAAATGGATTTTGCAAGGATGCTCTTAAAATATTTGAATTAATTAAGCACTCTAGAACATATTCTAACATTGTGAGCTTTGCTTGTATTCTAGGTGCATGCAACCATGCAGGTTTAGTGGATGAGAGTTGTACATACTTCAATCACATTTGTAACCCTTATTGCATTACACCTATAGTTGATCATTATGTGTGCATGGTTGACCTCCTTACCTATGCTAGCTATCTTGAAGACACCCTAAACTTTATCATTGAGATACCTGTTAAATCTGTGCTGGTTGTATGGATGTGTTTTCTTGGTGCCTGTAGATCACATATGAATATAGGCTTAGGAGTATTTATAGCAACACTACTTTTTGATTTGGATCCTAAAAATGTTGCACAACTTATGTTCTTCTCTCAAACATCTATCCAAAAGTGGGCAAGTGTGGTGAGGTAAGGAGATTGATGAAAGATAGAGGAATTAGAAAAATCCCTGTACATGCTCTAATATTATAGTTGGAAATGCTTTGATAGACATATATGAAAAATGTGGAAGCACAGACAAGGCACACAAACTGTTTGATAGAATGCCTCAAAGAGATGGCATCTCATGGAATGCAATGATTGCAGGATTGCACAAAATGGATTTGTTGAATAGGCTTTAGAAACTTTCAAGCAAATACAATTGTCAGCTATAAATCCAAATTCTGCAACCTTTGTTAGCATCCTCCCTGCCTGTGCACAAATGGGAGCTTTGGAACAGGGTATGGACATCCTTCAAAGCATAATGGTAGGGGGATTCTTGTGAGATATTATAGTTTGAAATGCTCTCATAGACATGTATCCAAAATATGGAATCATAGACAAAAAATGTAAACTATTTGACATAATTCCTCAAAGAGATGTTATCTCATGGAATGCAATGATTGCAGGATATGCACAAAATGGATTTTACAAGGATGCTCTCAAAATCTTTGAATTAATTAAGCACTCTAGAACATATTCTAACATTGTAAGCTTTGCTTGTATTCTAGGTGCATGCAGCCATGCAGGTTTAGTGGATGAGAGTTGTACATACTTTAATCACATTTATAACCCTTAGTGCATTACACCTACAGTTGATCATTATGTGTGCATGGTTGACCTCCTTGCCCGTGCTAGCTATCTTGAAGACACCCTAAACAACTGTTCCTCAAAAGTTCCTCGTGGATAATGACTACTCATCCTCCTTTCGCTTTCCCATTTACACTTTCACAATTCTGCTGCTTCACTTTGACATGCTCGCGTACAGAATCACTCTGCTAACCCTGCACACCCATCACACAAATTTGTTAAAATTCACTATTCAAATGCTTTGTTCTTTTAATCGACACCACAAACCAAATCAAGCAAGGAGCTCAACATACCTGTCCTTTCATTTCTGCAGAAATTGTTGAAGGGATAACTTTCTAGCCATCGAAAGTTCTGCATAACAAAGTTCATCCGTCATTAATGTACTGTAAAATTGTTTACATTCTAAATTATCACAAATTTGAGTGGAGAACTTACTGGCATTTGATGTCTCAATAATGTAGCTTTGTTTTCCCTGATCTATGGATTCTTCTAAATTGAAAACACTTTTGCTTAGACAATTTGAAATGCAAATTGAAGCATTGGTGAAATGCAAATTGAAGCATTGGTGAAATGTAAATTGAAGCATTGGTGGAAGGCAAAGCATCTCCATTAGTGGCGGCCAGCATGATTATAGCCTCTGTCTGTGGATGAATCAAATTATGAGCTCAATCTTGAAAGGAAAGTCAAACTCCATAATGTCTCAAGATTGATCTGAAGCTCCATTGGAAGCGACCCTTGGTAATACGATTCGTCGTACCTCTCCCCTGGACCTCCACTAACTTTTCACAGACATGAAACATTAGGGTTTAACTTATGGGTGCCAAAATTTTAATTAAATTTTAACCATTTTACTTTTAGCGCCCATCGTTAACATTTTGGTTTTGGCGCTCATAGTTTCTCGTCTAATCGGCATGACACATTTTGGTGTCACGTCAATATGCCCTGTCTGCTCGATATGTTTTTCAATGTGTTCGGGAAGTCTTATATTAATATTATATTATAATATATTTATAATATTATATTATATTGTAATATAATATTATATTATATTATATTGTAATATAATATAATATTATAAATATATTATAATATTAATATATTAATATAATATTATATTGTAATATAATATAATATTATATATTAATATATAATATTATATTATAATATAATATTATATATTAATATATAATATTATATTATAATATAATATTATATATTAATATATAATATTATATATATTATGTATTTTTAATTTTATGGGGTACGACTCCCTTATGCCTACATTACGGATCAAAAAAAAATATTATATATATTATAATATTATAATATAATATTAATATATTATAATATCATAATATAATATTATAATATTATAATATTATAATATTATAATATTATAATATTATATTATATTATAATATTATATTATATTATAAATATTATATTATATTATATTATTATATAATATAAATATTATATTATATTATATTATATTATATTATTATATAATATAAATATTATATTATATTATATTATATTATATTATATTATATTATATTATAATATAATAATTATGTAATATTATAATATAATAATTATATAATATATATTGTATAATCATTCGATAAAGGGCTAGATCTTTAGGCAGATAGGAAAGGTCACATGGAGGGGGTAGAGATAGCCCCTAAACATTTTAGGCGGGCTGACTCTATTTTCTGACAGTCGGAAAGTGCAATTGAAGGCCTCAGTAGATGTTGGCAAGGTAGCAAGTAATAATATTTTTGGCACGTCGGGGCTAGACAGTCACTTCCCCGAAGCCTACGGATCATTAATGGGCATGTTGTGTCATGGCTAATGCGCTGAGATAGATTGAAGAGCCAAGATAATATAGCTCCACTTGTGGGAAATGTCCGAGCTCCAAGATAATCCAGCTCCACTTGTGGGAAATGTCCGAGCTTTCTCTCCCTTTATTCCTTTGGTCTAAGTGGACATTTATTGCCTTGCCTTGAATTGTCTTTGAATTCATGGATTATGATCAAATTGGAAAGAAAAAAGAATAAAGAAGTAATAGTCATTTATTTAGTCATTTTTATTTGTCTGACCAATTATTTAGTTGTGTTTTTTGCCTGATGACCAAATTAGTCATTTATTTAGTGATTTATTTGGTCATTTATCCAGTCATTTCATTCATTGACCAAATTAGTCATTTATAGTTGTGTTGCAAAAAAATTTGGTCACGTGACTAAAAGTTTTAGTCACCTGGTCATTTATTTGCCATATTTCTACTAGTGTTGAATGGTATTGCCTGGTAGATGAAGGTCTTGAGTGCCTATTTGTACTGCTTCTATCAACAACTTTATCTAATTCTTTCTTCTTGGCTTCATTCTCAGGAGTAGAGTAAGAATTCAGGTCTATCTTCTTCCTAGGAGCATCTCATGTCTTGGAACATTCTCCTTTCTCATAACCCAGACCAATAGTGTCCCTATAATACTTTTGCTTGCTCAACGTGTCATTCAGACAGTCAGTACTCTTTTCAAATTGAAGACTCTTATGCAATTTTAAAGAAGATGCCTTTTCTAGTTCCTTCTCAAAGAAACTATTTATTTCTCTAGCTTTAAGCATTCACTAGTCTTAACTTCAAGATCAGATTTTGTAAAGTCAACCACTCTTTTGGCTTCTTCTACTTCTATATTTAGATTAATAATCAATTTATTAGACTCGTCAACTTGACTCTTTAAGTTAACTATTTGATTTCTTGCCTCTTCAAACTCTAAATAATTTTTTTCCAAATCTGAACATACCTTGTCTTTTGAATCCTTTTCTTGTTAGAGTTGGTCTTCCAATCTCTTATTCTCTTTTTTGAGTTGCTTGATTATATCCAGGGCACACAAGAGCTCACCTTCAACATGTACTTCACATTTATCTGAACATCTAACTCCTATCCATTTTCATCCACAAAGAGGTCTCTTTTTGCATCATCAATCTCAACAACAAAGTCATTTTCTTTATAACACTTTGTATTAACTTTTAGGGATGACTCATGCAACAACTCATTACTTGTCTTGACTGGGGTTTGTTGTACAACCTTTTGATTGACAATTTTCCTTCCTCTATTTCTTCTACACTTTCCCATAGTACTCCACTATCAGGACCTACCCAAGCCTATTAGACTTCTATAGGGAACCTATGCTCTGATACCACTTGTTGGAGTACAAACAACACTGAGAGAGGGGGTGAGTCAGTGCTGTAGATAAAAATAATTCAATTACCTTTTATCAAAACTTGAAAAATAGTAAGTAATGATGCTGATGTAATGCAAGAAACCAAGTACTGTACAATAAAGGACAGGTTATTCAAGAACGAAGAACAAATGTACCATGCATCAAATGAGACCATAACACAAAGATTTCAGGAGTGGAAAACCATCATGGGGCAGAAAAACCACTCAGTAAATGCGTCACTGGCTTAATCAAAATGTGCTTCACTAGCAAATATAGATGTCTCACTAGCTAAATGTGCCTCACTGGCTATATGAGCCTCACTGGCTATATGTGTGTAATGTCCCAAATTTTGAGCTACATGGGAAATGCAATATTGAAATTGTATTTTCATTTTTATTTGAGTGAGTTTAGAAAATGGAATATTTAATTGCATTTTCGCTAATCGATTTCTATGAGTTGTAAATATGAATAAGGTGATTTGCTTTCCCAAAGAAAAAATAGGTCCCCGCTAAATCCAACTATTATCGTATTTGAGCGATGGCTTTGTTGATGAAGGATTTTCATTGGATCGTGTGCCATAAGGAATCGATGCAAGAGAAATAAAGGCATTTAAAAAGATATTTATGCATTAAAAGGGGCATTGATCCAATACAAAGCAAAATTAAATGCTAAGCATAGTTGACGGTTGAGGTAAAGAAGATAATTTTAAATGCAAATTTTATTTATTAAATATTTGCATTGGAGTGGTTGAGGGTTTTTATTAAATGCAAATATTATCATTTAATGCATGTGCATGAGGTAGTTGTGGATCGATGCAAGAATAGAGGAGCATTTTAAATGCAAGTTCATAAATTGAATGCCAAGTCAGTTATGTCAAGGATCAAGATTTTAAATGCTTTGAAGGATATTAAATGCTTGCATTTGGATAGAGTGGTTTATTTAATGCATTTCATGAAGTGGTTAGTGGTCGTCCAAGGCAAGGAATGATATTCAATGCAAAATCAAAATATTTAATGATTGCACACAAGCCGCCAAGGAGAGTACATTTCTATTGGATCAATCCATTTGGAGGAGTTGTAATTCTTTTAAACTAATTGAAGATTGTTTTAAATGAAAGAGTTTGATTGTAATTCATTGACAATTGTTCAAGTTCATTGATTCTCATTGGTGGAATTCAAATTTCAATTCAAAATTGCCAAGGAGATGGATGCCTATCCATGGAGTCTTTAAATAGAACAAATCAACATCAATTTGCAACTTTTGATGCTTTGGTATGTTTTCTATCTTTTCATTTTAAGCTGATAATTCTGATTTTCAATTTAATTATCAAGGTGATGACCCCTTGATCATGTATGGAGATGGTCCCATACAATGTGTGAGGTGATATTGTTCTAATATCTACCATTGAGCTTAATATTGCAGGTTTAGACAAGTATTTGGAGTTATTTGATTAATGTATTAAAGCCCTTAATTCATTGGTGTCACTATCAAGGTAGCAATTGGGATTATTACATCATTCTAGAGTGATATTTTTGTATGTTGTAGGGACTAAAATTTCATAACAGTGAGATATTCATTTTGTTTCAGGGCTTTTTGAACATTCTACAAAGATTCCAAGGGCTGGAAATTGCAAAGGAACCTCATCATTCGGCTTAGGAGTGAAGATTTGAGGGTTTGGAAGCATATTTCTATTGGCTGGGCAAAAAGTACACTTTCAACAATTGGGACAGCGAACTATACTTTCATATCAGTCAATTATAATTTCATCTCCAAGGCTATTTTGTTCAATCTTTGGCTTGGAATCAATTGCCAAGTGTTTGTACATGATCCTACTTGAAGAAAGAGACAATTGGATGTCATTTTGATGTGGAAAACTTGATTTATAATGGTCTGATCTGAATATCAGAGTGACTGATTTTTGTAATAGCAGTGAATAAATAAAGTTATTTGGAGCTCTTTTCATGATATAATCATTGGTTGATCATATTCTCATATGTATTTGATTGTATCTTCAATTGGGTTTTCATCTATAGTGATAT
Organism: Cunninghamia lanceolata; assembly: GCA_027924645.1. Lineage (NCBI taxonomy): Eukaryota > Viridiplantae > Streptophyta > Pinopsida > Cupressales > Cupressaceae > Cunninghamia > Cunninghamia lanceolata. The sequence continues at coordinate 907,453 of BSBN01000128.1, forward strand.
ATTGTGTAAGACTTCTTATCTAAAGTAGACATCATTTTCAATCATATATAATAAGGTCTCTTACAATGTGCCTCACTGGCTTTTTATGCAATCTACCTCACTAGCATAATACATTCTCATGAATACAATGGAGAATTTGAAATCAATACCAGAGGGTTGCTCTGTTTCTCTACAATGCAGATCTTGTCTGTCTCATTTATGTGAGACTTAAAAATTCACAACAATAACTATGCACATCAACTCAGAAATGTTCTTGCATTAAAGCACACTGTTGACATCTCAATGATAGTGTAAACACAATATTATCAATACCACAAAAGGTGTTTACATCTTATTCCATTTATACTTTATCACTGCCTTTTGTTTCTTTCATTAAACAATTTGTATGAGTAACTGAACCATTTTAACTATTTGAAGCAGTTTTCAACTGAAACAATAACTGTCAAGAGTGTGTGGTTGAACAGACCCATCTTGAAAAACTTGAGTATGTAAAACCTTTCACAATGCCCTTCAAGATATTACAAGTAATCAATCTTTAATCAAAGTAATTCATATAAGTTTCAAACTGATTAATGTAACAGAGAAATGCCTTTCCAAATTGTAGTTAACCAAACTTAACCATATCTGATCATTGCATGAAACCCTAGTGTAAAGTCATATGAGTGAGACCTTCTCAAACCCTAGACGAATCAAAGAATGAGTTTGTCAACTGTTTGCCCTTCTTCATCTCATAACTATTTTTCAACAAAAAGATAAGTGAAGTATATGAAACAACAAACCCCAACTCGAAGTCAAAGACTTCACCATACTATCACAAGCAAGCAAATGCAAGATCTCTTCAAGAGAGAATCCTAGTTGAGAAGCTAAACAAAAGACCCAAATCTTGAAAAAAAAATATACTTTAAACAAAAAAAAATACTTTCTTTTGCTTCACAGTGAACAAGCAAACTTCATTTACCCATTTTTAATAGCTTAGAAATGCTTTAAAGTAAAACATCAAAATGAACTTCCATATGACACCTCAAAGGAAGAGTATCACTTAAAAATGTCGACCATTGGAAAATTTTGTTGTGGCTTTGAGTTCCGAGAGACCAAGAAAATAACTGTCAAGCTCACCTTAGACCTTACTAAAGCTCACTAAGATTCTTTTCCATCACAATATAATCTTGCAGTATTTTACATACAAATGAAACCCTAGGTTGAGAGACATTATGTCTCTAAGTTCAACCATACCAAATGAATCTCAAACAAACCTATTTGCATTGTATTCACCCTTGACTGACAATCCCAGTATGCTCTAAAAAAAACTCGATGACAATCAACACAAAACATCAACAAAATACCTGCTAAACAAGCCCGATACCTGCTAGGTAGGTTATAAGCTTAAGTGCACGAAAATGTCTTTGCTCACATTGTTATTGTTTAAAACAAATAAATAACCTTTCACAAATGAAATAAGGATAACAATACCCATCATAATAAATCTATCGACCAAGACTATGATCATAACCAAGTCGACAACTTTAAACCACAAAATGCCTTCACACTTTGTCAATGACAAAATCAATAATAAATCATCATTTGTGTGCACCAAAACCAAGTATAATGTTAACCATTATATGCTAATATAATAACCACCAAATTTTGTCAAATTGCCTTTACCAAAGGCAATAATAATATCTTAAATAGCAAACTGAAACATAATGAAATTGATGTAACAAAGTGCTGCCACCAAACAATATTAATTAACCAGGTGCCAAATAATGTCACTGTAAACTATAGTATGCAATTTTGATCCCATTGTAATGCACATCATGAATACCATCCTGTAACCAATACCAACACTACCTGTCATACCAAGTCAGCCAAATGCTACCAAGCTCACTATCACATATAACAATAACCAAATACCTCCACCAATTGTCATGATGCAATTGTCATTGTACCATAGTGCCACAAACCTGAGAGTGTGTGTATTTGTCATCAAGGACAACAACTGAGAGGGCAACACAGGATAACTTGAGTTCAGATTTGAAATTATATGTAGTATTTGACCATGGGCATGGTACTATTACTAAAATATTATGACTAGTGTAATGCTTAAATATGTATAATTGTTTTGGATAGCTAAATAACCCATTTTTCTTTCCTTATGATAAATTATATGGAAATAATGCATTGCGCTATGTCCCAAGATTATGTAGCTCTCTTCTAGTTGTATTTATGAGTTCACTCAAAAGAGAACAAGATGTTATGATATCACCTTACTATAATCAACAGTATGTATCAAGTACTTAATCACGACCTGTGATGTCTTCTTGATCTATGGGGTAGGTGATAGACATATATATGGCGTAATCACTAGGATACTAAATCTTAGGTGCCATAATTATTTTTCAAGGTCCTTAGACACTTCTCTCCTATGTGCCCTAATCTTAGCTGCCATAACGTAGCCTTCTCTATAGGTAATTTAGATTCTGTAGAAAGAGCACCCTTAGGTACCCAAAATCCATGGTCATATGTTGAAGAGGAAACCAACTCTTTTTCCAATTAGGTAGCCATTGACTTGTTTTTTATAGAAGTACTATTACACTCCATAGTGCATGCATCAAGATAAAACAAAGTTCCCCTTCCACTACCTCTAGTAACCACCATAGCACCTCTCACCATTTTAACACATGCTTCAGAAAACTGAACATGCACAACCACATCTATTAGATTTCTTGCAGATAACAAATTACATGTTAATCCTAGGATAAGAAAGACATCATCAAATCTTCAAGATCTACCATCATTTTTTTGTCTAAATACTACCACAACAAAGAATATTTAAATAGAAATTATCACCCAAGTACACCTTGCAACCTTCATTTTTTTCATACTTATTGAACCAATGTCTATTAAAGGTCATGTGAAAAGATGCACCTAATTTGATCAACCACGCATTCTCACCTATACAAGTGGCCAAGGCTACAATGAATGTGTCGTCATCTTCCTTCTTGGACTTAGAATCATAATTAACTTTCTTCTTCTTTGCACTCCTTAGGGAAGTGACCAAGCTTACTATAGATCCAACCAATAAACTTAAACTTACCAAGAGGTTTTGATCTCCCCTTGACTTGGATTTGGATTTTATCATGCTACTTATCATTCTTTTTACCCCTTTATTTTGGTGTTCCTCAAACACTCAATGCCTCTTTGGCATTAGGAGAGACCTTCATTCTCATTTCTTCAGAAAGCAAAGAGCCAACAACATCCTCTACTTTAAAAACAATAGAATTACTCCCAATAGCCATGACAAGGTTGTCCTATGAGTCCAACAATGAACACAACAAAGTTTGAAATTCTTCTTCTTCATCCATCTTTACACCAACAAAGTTCAATTGAGCCACCAATATGTTAAATTATTTAAAGTGATCTGCAATTCGTCTATCTACTTCCATTCAAGGAATAGAGCTTCTTCTTGAAGAATATTTTGTTCACTAAAGATTTGGCTTGATAGATTTCACCCAACTTCTTCTATAACTACTTCAAAGTGGGCTCTTCGTGGACATTAATTAGAATAGAATATGCAAGACACAATCTTATTAGACCTTTGTCTTTATGGTCCATAACATCATACTAAGTAGCCAAAGTAGCATCCATAGGTCTCTAAACTTTTTCATCAACAACATCCCATAGATCACAATCTACTAATAAATCTTCCATCTTCAACTTTCGCATCTCAAAATTTATGTTTGAGAACTTCTTCACCTCAAGCCTCCATGAAGTGCTTTCCATCTTTACTTCTTGCAATAAAGATCACAAAGTTCTTCTTCTACAAATCTCCCACTCAAACTATATTAGCTCAAAAAACCCTCTACCCGATAACTACAACCAAAACTGGTTAGGGTTTGATACCACTTGTAAGGAAGCAAGGTGTGTGGAAAAAACTTCCTACACTAATATATGAGAGGGGTGTTATGCAAATAACTTCAAATTTGATTTAAAGTTATTACAAAAAAATAGAGAAAAACATAAAAATTGACAATAAGCAATAAACAATAACAAAATGATTTACATGGAGAAAACCCTTTCGAGAGAAAAACCTCACACTCCAAAACCTGCATAATGTATTATCAAATCAATAGAGGATTATAAACACTTGAAATGAAAGTTTTTATAGGACTAATACACTTGCATTCAAATACAAAGTAATTCTGGTAGAATTCCAGCAACACCTGTGTACCTACAAATTCTCATAATATAAATTACTCCACAAGCTCTCAATTTATAGACTTATGGCAAACTAGAAACCATATGTGGTTTACAAAACCATGTGAAAAACTTCCCATGAGCTGTGGTACCCAAAATAGGAAAGATTCATGTCTTAAATTAGACTCTTATAGATGCTCTTACACATATTATAGTTGGTCATTGATTCCAAAGTAACTCTCTCTATTACTAGCTCTTACACATCATAAAATATATCATAGGATCCCATAAAAGTAGGGCATCACATTTTGGTAAAGATAATCTCAAAATAAAATATTAATATTCCACCATTGCAAAGCATCATCACTTAGCATAACTACCACATCAAATTCCAATGCCCTAATGTGTCCTAGACTTAATTATTAAATAATGACAAAAATATCTAACTAATTATGGAAAAATCTTAAATGATAAATAAATAATAATGGGAAATTTGCAAGGTTGAGACACCTAATTTCCCGACACAAAGATATCATAAAGTCTAGAGTTTTGATTTCTTGATGCAAGGTGTATGGAATAAGTCATTTTTTTAAAATGATTAACAATTAAAAAGAAAAGTTTATGTATTTTGGGGGAAATAATAGGCTTCCAAATCAATCATAGCTGCAACCAATATGAAGTTGGAGTAAATAAAATATAGTTCAATAAATACCACCGTAGACATAAACTAATCTATGATGATCAAACAAAACACAATTGTTTAGAGTATGTCCCTCTAAAAATATGTATAATAAATAACTTGTTTTCAATCCATTCATGTTTGTTACATCCCCTTTTTCGATTCAATATTACTATTTACTTTTTCTTAAATAGTACAGTTATGTAGATATGTTTTAATATCATTGGACACTGATGATATGAATGGAAAAGGTTAATTTTATGAAATTATGGAATCTACTTGATTATGATCAATTTGATGTTATGAATTAAAATATCTTTCGATATGAAAATGAAATGATTTGATATAAATGTGTTTTGATCAGAATATTGGTGCTTTGACCACAAAATTGTATGTGAGATTGTCAATGACAGGAATAGATGGAACATGTTTGCCAGGAAGAAAGAAGAAGAGAAAGTATCTTTGAGAAAGAGAGAATAGACTCTGGAGTAACCCATGGGAGCTTGCCACTGAAAACGAATATCAAGTAGATAAACCTTGATGCCTTGAATTAAGCTTTGATTACGGGCTAAGTCAATTTTAGTCGAGATGTCGAGGTTTGCAAGAATAGGTCTTTCTCCTTTCGTAAGTTGTCGTATTGAGTATCAGAAATCAACATCAGTGTTGTAATACTCTGAATCGTGTTGTCAAATATGAATGACTGATATATTGTTTATATGTATATATATATATGTATATATTTGTGGTCGAGTTGTAACTCGTGTCTTGTTATGGTTCGGCGCAAAAGTTGAAAGTTGTGCGTAAGTCGATCCCAAACCTTGTTTTGCGTTTGCACTCAATTCGTCATTATCATCGTAAAGCTTTACGAGTGTATGACATAAATGTCTCCTTGCGAAATTCGACGGATGTTGAATTGTTCTTTATTGGGCTATTATCGAATATTAAAGGGTTTAAATAATCTTTTAAATCTTGAGACTGTGGTGTGTAATACCTTTGGTCGTATTGTAAAGGAATATACTAAATTATATTAGTTATATTTAAATAGTCATTTGAGGTAGTTATTTATTCTTGTACGATGTTAGTAATCGAGCAGTAGTTCAAGGAGTTCACTCAAGTCTTTATTTATGATGTCTTGTATTTCGAAACAACCTATTTTCTTTTGAGCTTTAACCCTTATAAATGGGTTTTCGACTTATCCATTATTTTTAATTATGCATTTGTCTTATACTCATAATTGGTTATGAGTAGTGAAACATCTTTTTCAAACTAAAAACTGCCACCTCGCAAGTGATTGAACTCCACTTTTCTGAGTAGTTGCAAATTTAGTGGGAAATCAAGCCTTTTTCTGAGTAGTGGTCACAGATTAGAGGGGATGGTTACACCATGCAGGGAGGTTACCCAGTTGATAGGGCATTTTTTGGAGAGTGGGAGAGTTAGTTGTTATTTTGGGAGTCAATTTTTGGGAGGTGGCTAAGCGAAAATGGAAGTGTGAACAAGTAAGAGAGGAACAATCTTTTGGACCATCTTGGAAACTATCACTGGAGATTTCCTTCAGGTTTTATTTCATTCCTCTCTACACTGTCTTGGATAAAACAGGAATGATTATTTAGGACTGGCACCAGTTATTATTTGAAGGAATTCAGTATTGTCTTGATGATGTAATGCATGGATTTGTTAGTAACTTTAAAACCTGTAGGGTGTTAATTCTTTCTAAACCGTAATGATGCTTTTTGCTTTTGAATCTCACCGCAGTTATTAAACTCACAGCTAAAGCACATTTGTATCGTGATAGCATTATTGATGGTTGGTTAAAATTGTGTCATTGTATTGTTTAGTTTCTGAATAATATGAATATGTGGTGAGCACTTAAGAAGTTAGCTGAAGAACTAGTTTTTTAGCCATTCCAAAACCTCAGTGGTCTAACCCTAGTCGACATAGGAAATGTCCTCAGTTGGCCTTGTCATATTTATAAATAACTTGTTTCATAAAAGACTTGGAAGTGTGTTAACCATCGGTAGGTGACAAGCATTAGTGTGGAATGTATATCAACGTGTGTAAAACTACTCAACCTCCCTCAAGTTCTGAATCTTTAGTTGGATAGTCGACCATTGAGAGCAATCTACACTTGCTACGAGTGATAGCTAATTAAAGTCCATTAAATCATTATATATAGCTCTTTTCACTTTAAATCATTCAAACTACTTTGTCTTTGAAGGAGGATATAGAGTTAAGGAAGAGATAAAGTTAAGAAGTATATAGAGTTACTTTTTGGTCTAATCCGTCAAACATGTTAGATAAGGAAGCTTAAGGGCTGACATAAGGAGTTATAGTTATATAAACATGCATGCAATTTCCTCGCAAATAGAAACAACATGAAAGGATTTCTAAATACTTAGTATGATAAAAGATTAAGTTGTGTCAAAGATTTGATAGTTCATAGAAGACCTCTAAGAATCTTTAAACTTTAACTCAGGGCCTTTGAGTATTTGAATGCTATAATTTGGTTTATTGTGGAACCCTTCCAAAACAATATAGCTAAGTTTAGTGCCCACTCTTGAATGAATAATTTAAGCATTGGGCTAACTTAGAGATCAAATGATTAACTTATATTATTATCCGATTTATCGATAAGCTAGGAACCCATTCTTTTAACGTATGGGTGGAAATGTCTCCATGAGCTAAGAAGGGAGAAGCAAACCTCACTTCCATGTGCTTATGCAAGATGAGTTTGGAACACCTAGAGGTTATCAAGGTCATTAAATTGAACTTATGCATAGGTAACTGTAGGATTGTGATTAATTCAAGTCGAGTTGGGGTGGGTGAACTTATTACTTGCATTGATACAATGCTAATTATATACAAATCCTTTGGCCAAGGTAATGCATGTGCCTCAAGTGCATTGATAGTTCATTGTGACTGGATAGTGTAGCTTGTGGAATGGTCATGCTTAACTAGAGGGTATCTAGGGGATTGCATGATAACAAGTTACATAGGTCACAACACCAGTACTGAGATGGCAAACACCATTGGTTATCCTAAGTCTATCCTCTTGAGTAGGGTAGGGCCACTTTCGGATGGGAAGGAGTGTGGGAAACCAATGGTCTGTGGTTGGAGGTTAAGCGCCTTGAAGATACTTTCTCTTCTTTATTCTTGAGGATTACTAAGACTTGAATTTGGATGGTCGACAATCGAGATGTAATGACATTGGTAAGTTCCTATTTCGGAATTGTTCTAAGTAACTTTTAACAACATATTGTTTAAATGTTGTAGATGGATATATTCTTTTGCATAAATTATAATTTCATGATTATTAATAGTCGATGGATGAACTACCTGATTTTAAATTTGAAACAAATTGCTTTTCTGTTTTAAACTTTCTTTCAAAAAAATTTATTACCTTTTGTTAAAACTTAGTTTTTAGGGTGAAAACAAAACAGGGTGTTACATATGGTATCAGAGCTAACCAGATTCAGCACTAGGGCTGATGAGTCCACTAACTTGATTAGGAATCAACATTATGTGGGTAGCTAATGATTTGACTTACTGTACCAAGATGGTACATGTCAAGAAAACTGCAAGGAAGTCCTTCGCTGGTAAGGAACGTTATCTGCAAGCTAAGCAAAAATGACTTGTGATGATCAAGACTATTGAGAAAATGAATGATGAAAATGGCATTTGGCTAGATGATGTGGAAACTTCTGCTAATGCTCTGTCATGACACAAACGAATGAAAAAAGAACTCCTAGAGACAACTAGGATGACAACTCGAATTATGGTCAATTGTTGCCCTATTAGTGTACCAATGATCGCTAGGGATCTAGGTGGTATTGTACTATCATCTGATAGCGAGTCTGAGGGTTATACACCTCGTGAATATGTGTCAGACAATGAATCTGAAGGTTACACCCCTCTTGTAAATATTGAGTGAAACATGAAATATGTCTATCCTTAAAGATTGTATATACAATTTTGCAAAGTATAAAAAAGACAATTTTTGGTTTGAGAATAACTGTGGTTATGAGCAATTGTTATGTTTTTGATATTATACAAAATGATAAATCATAGAACTAATTAGTACTTGCTTAAGTAGGTGAGAAAACAAATAATCATGGATCAATTAGAGTTTAATGAGAGAGAAGATCGGGAAGGTCACAACTCTCAGGAAAACTCCACCGATAAATTGGACAGAATCTTAAATATGCTTACTGAAACTAAAGAAAGGTTGGGAAAATTGGAAAAGAAAGTAAATGAAACCGGGAATACGGAGGGTGAAAATGAGAATTCTAATAATGCAAGTAAAAGTAAACAATGGGATCATGGCATGTCAAGTGAAAACCAAGATGATAGTGAAACTCAAAGGGAGACAAAAGACAAACTTGCACTGGAACTATCAAAGGATATGAAAAAGATTATCCCTCCCAAATTTGACAGAACAAAAATCGGTGATGCAACAGAAGCATGGCTAACAGAAATGGAGAAATACTTTGAAATCAGAAATTATTCTGAGATTACAAAGGCAGTGTGGGGAGCATATCAGCTATCTGGAGAAGCATCCACTTTGTGGATGAACAAGAAAATGGACCTGGAATTAAGCCCCTTGAAGGTGACATGGAATGAATTTGTGGAACTTTTTCGAAAGAGGTGGTTACCACAGCTATATTTTGATCAAAAGCTAACACATGTCCAAAACCTCAGACAAGGTGATCTGTCTGTGGTTGAATATGTAGAAACATTTACTAGATTGTTGAAGTATGTTCCTAAATATCAAAAGGGTGAAAGATTTTAGATAAGAAAATTTATTATAGGACTCAATCCTTAGATTGGCGGTGAGGTGCAGGTGCATGGTCCAAACACAATGGATCAGGTATATGAGAAAGCAATTAAGTAGGAACAGAAGATCAAATCCATTTCTGCTTATCATGAAAAGAAATGTAAGAGATTTGATAAGAACTTCAATGATCAGATGTATAAAAGGAAGAATGATAAAGGATATGGAAACAGGAGGTTTGATAACGGAAATCAAAAAAATAAAGGGGGAGTTGGTAATGAACGAAGAAATGAAGACTATAAGAAAAATGACAATTTTAAGAAGAACGATGATGTTATGAGTAGACTAGCTGAGAAGAGAGGACCAATTGGAGGATGTTTTTCTTGTGGTGGAGATCATTATGCTAACCGTTGTCCTAATAAAAAGCAAAACAGGCAGCTTAGGAATACGGTACTTCCTTTATAGTAGGAAGTGTTTCAACAAAGGATTCATGCCGCCCTTGACAATTGACAAGATGATTATCAGATTACTCCCATTGAGATGACATGTACAATATTTGGAGTTCCTGTTTCTATTTTGTTTGATACTAGTGCTACAGAAACTTTTGTGTCATCTAGACTCTTAAATAAATTTCCTAGAAAGGTTGGTTTGATGTCAAAACCGTGGACAATTGAGTATGCAAATCACTCAAAGGCTCAGGTAGAGCAATGTTTGTTCAAAGCTAAGATTGATTTTTCAAACTTCTCCACTGAGGTAAATTTATATGTAGCACCTTTAGGATCCTACGATGTCATCCTAGGAATGAACTTGTTGTGGAGACATAGGGCCAAGGTAGATTGTTTTCATAAAACAATTGAGTGTTTGGATGATAAAGGAAACAAAGTTAATTTTTAGGGTATTCAAAGGGAAATAAGGATCAGATCTATTTCTTCAAAACAATTAAAGTGGGCTAGGTGTAAGGGATGTCAACTTGTTGCAGTCAAAATGGACCTAGTAGAGGAAGCCTTAGAGAAGCAAACATTTAAGGAAAAATATTTATATCTTTGCAATTTCAATGATGTATTTCCTGAGGAACTGTTAGGCTTGCCTCCAAAAAGAACCTTTGAGTTTTCCATAGATATTAAACCAGGATCTGAGCCAATATCTAAAGCTCCATATCGAATGACCACTACTGAACTTATGGAATTGAAGGCTCAATTGCAAGAGCTATTGCCTAAAGATCTAATTAGGCCAAGTGTATCACCATAGGGAGCTCCAGTTATTTTCGTCAAGAAGAAGGACGGAACCCTTAGACTGTGTATAGATTATTGGATGCTAAATAAGGCAACAATAAAGAATAAGTATCCACTACCACGTATTGATGATCTATTCGACCAAATGCATGGTTCATCAATATTTCCTAAGATAGATATGAGATCTGGATACCATCAGTTGAGGTTGAAAGATGAAGATATTCACAAGACTGCATTTAGAACAAGATATGGTCATTATGAGTTTACTATGTTGCCATTTGGATTAACTAATGCACCAACCGCTTTCATGAATCTCATGAATAGTGTTTTCAGATATTGCCTTGATAAATTTGTCCTAGTTTTCATTGATGATATTTTGATATATTCCAAAAATGAGGAGGAGCATAGACAGCATCTTGAAATTGGTTTGCAATGATTAAGAGAACACAAATTGTATGTGAAACTCTCGAAATGCACTTTCTTTCAGAAAGAAGTGTAGTATTTGGGACATACTATATCAGCAGAAGGTATATCAGTTGACCCAATTAAAATTAAGGCTATTATGGAATGGTTTGTACCTTCCAATGTTTCAAAGGTACAAAGTTTTATGGGATTGGCTGGATATTACATAAAATTTGTTTTGAATTTCTCAAGTATTTCTAGTCCAATTACTTCTTTGCAGAGAAAAGGAAAACAGTTTGTTTGGACTGAAGAATGTCAAAAGGCATTTGATTTATTAAAAGAAAAGGTAACAATAGCACCAATCTTGAAAGTCCCTGATCCTGAAGGGCAATTTGAGGTTATTACTAATGCCTCGAGAGAAGGGTTAGGGGGTGTGCTTATGCAAAATGGGCGTGTAATAGCCTATGAATCAAGAAAGTTGAAAAACTATGAGAAGAATTATGCTCCTCATGATTTAGAACTGGTGGCAGTGATTCACGCCCTTCAGATGTGGTGACATTATTTGTTGGGAGAGACTTTTATACCAAAATCAGATCATCAAAGTCTTCGTTACATATTTACGCAACCTCATCTCAATGCAAGACAAAGGAGATGGTTAGAATTAATAGCAAATTATGACTTTGAGATTTCTTACATCAAAAGTAAAGAAAACTGAGTAGTCGATGCTTTAAGCAAAAGATGGCACATAGCTTCTATAATCTCTATTCATGCTAATTTTAAAGATGTAGTATTGCAAAGTTTATCTAGAGATGAATATTACGAGCAGGTGAAGCAAGCTCTGCAATTAAACCCTAGGGATCCAAGATATGATGGATTTTGTTTTGGTCAGATGGATTAATGAGATTTAAGGGAAGAATCTACGTTCCTAATTCTATAGAAATAAGAAACCTTGTTTGGAAGGAAGTTCATTGTGCACCTTAACAAAACATTTAGCTAATGTCAAACCGCTATATTTCTAGAAAGGAATGAAAAGTGACACTGCAAGCTTTGTAGCAAGTTGCTTGGAGTGTCAGAGAGTGAAGGCAGAACACCAACATCCTCCTGGATTGTTATATTTGCATGATATTCCAGAATGGAAATGGGAGGTTGTTAGTATGGATTTTGTTCAAGGGTTACCAATGTCTAAGAATAGACATGATGCAATATTGGTTGTTGTAGATAAACTAACCAAGGTAGCACATTTTATACTAGGAAATTTGACAGATGGAGCTCATATTTTGGCTCAGAAATTTGTGCAAGAAATATTCAAATTGCATGGGGTACCTGAAAAGATTATATTCGATAGAGATGCTTGAATAACCTCTCGGTTTTGGCAAACTTTATTTTCAGCATTAGGGACTAAACTCAATGTGAGCACCGCTTACCATCCAGAAACTGATCGAAAAATAGAAAGGGTTAATCAGATCTTAGAGGATCTTTTAACAATGTATTGCATGGATCAACAATACATATGGGAGGAATATTTACCTCTTGTTGAATTTGCCTATAACAATTCCTATCATTCTGCCATTAAGATGGCACTGTTTGAAGCATTATATGGAAGGAAATGTAGAACTCCTATAAGCTGGGACAAGATGGAAGATAGGATAAGCATTGGACCTGAAATGCTAGCAGATATGGAAGAAAAAGTGAAAATGATTAGGAAGAGGTTGGTGGAAGCCAATGACAGGTAAAAACGTTATGCAAATGGCAAACGGGTGCCTAGACAATTCTCTATTGGTGAGAAAGTTCTTTTGTGAGTGAAACCCCATAAAAGCTCAATCAAATTTGGTAAATCATCAAAGTTGGCTCCTTGATATGTCAGACCTTTTGAAGTCCTTGAGATTATCAATCCAATGGCCTACAAAATTGCTCTACCTCCAGTCTTGTCCAAAATGCATAATGTTTTTCATGTTTCATACCTAAAGAAATATTTTGTAGGTAATGACCACATTCTTAAATGGAATTCTTTACAGATACAAGAGCCAGGAGTGGTTGTGATCAAGCCATTCAAGGTGCTCGAAATGCGTAAACTTCGTTTACGTAATTGAGAGGTTTTGCAATGCAAAATTCAGTGGGACCAATATGGCGAGGATAGCGCCACTTGGGAAGACTATAATGACATCCACCAATGATTTCCTTATCTTTTCTAAAACATTAATGTTAAACTATAAAAGTTTGTTTTATGTTAAAATTTTGCTTGGTAAACTCAATCATCGAGGACGATGATTCTATAGGGGAAAGATATGTTACATCCCCTTTTTGGATTCAATATTACTATTTACTTTTTCTTAAATAGTACAGTTATGTAGATATGTTTTAACATCATAGGAAACTGATGATATGAATGGAAAAGGTTAATTTTATGAAATTATGGAATCTACTTGATTATGATCAATTTGATGTTATGAATTAAAATGTCTTTCGATATGAAAATGAAATGATTTGATATAAATGTGTTTTGATCAAAATATTTGTGCTTTGACCACAAAATTGTATGTGAGATTGTCAATGACAGGAATAGATGGAACATGTTCACCAAGAAGAAAGAAGAAGAGAAAGTATCTTTGAGAATGAGAGAATAGACTCTGGAGTAACCCATGGGAGCTTGCCACTGAAAATGAATATCAGGTAGATAAACCTTGATGCCTTGAATTAAGCTTTGATTGTGGGCTAAGTCAATTTTAGTCGAGATGTCATGCTTTGAAAGAATAAGTCTTTCTCCTTTTGTAAGTCGTCGTATTGAGTATGGGAAATCGACATCAATGTTGTAATACTCTGAATCGTTTTGTCAACTATGAACGACTGATATATTGTTTATATGTATATATATGTATATATTTGTGGTCAAGTTGTAAGTTGTCTTGTTATGGTTCAGCGCAAAAGTCAAAAGTTGTGTGTAAGTCGATCCCAAACCTTGTTTTGCATTTGCGCTCAATTTGTCATTATCGTCGTAAAGCTCTACGAGTGTATGATGTAAACGTCTCCTTGCGAAATTCGACGGATGTTGAATTGTTCTTTATTGGGCTATTATCAAATACTAAAGGATTTAAATAATGTTTTAAATCTTGAGACCGTGGTGTGTAATACCTTTGGTCATATTGTAAATATTAGTTATATTTAAATAGTCTTTTGAGGTACTTCTTTATTCTTTTACGATGTTAGTAATCAAGCAGTAGTTCAAGGAGTTCACTCAAGTCTTTATTTATGATGTCTTGTATTTCGAAACAACCTATTTTCATTTGATTTTTAACCCTTATGAATGGGTTGTTAGCTTATCCATTATTTTTAATTATGCATTTGTCTTATACTCATAATCAGTTATTTGTAGTTAAACATCTTTTTTAAACTAAAAACTGCCACCTCGCAAGTGATTGAACTCCACTTTTCTGAGTAGTTACAAATTTAGTGGGAAATCAAGCCTTTTTCTGAGTAGTGGTCACGGATTAGAGGGGATGGTTACACCATGCAGGGAGGTTACCCATTTGATAGGGCGTGTTTTGGAGTGTGGGAGAGTGAGTTGTTGTTTTGGGAGTCAGTTTTCAGGAGGTGGTGGAGCGAAAACGGAAGTGTGAACGAGTAAGAGAGGAATGAGCTTTTGGACCATCTTGGAAACTGTCACTGGAGATTTCCTTTAGGTTTTATTTCATTCCTCCTCTACACTATCTTGGATAAAACAGGAATGATTATTTAGGACTGGCACCGGTTGTTATTTGAAGGAATTCAGTATTGTCTCAATGATGTAATGCATGGATTTGTTAGTAACTTTAAACCTTGTAGGGTGTCAATTCTTTCTAAACAGTAACGATGCTTTTTGCTTTCGAATCTCACCGTAGTTATTAAACTCACAGCTAAAGCACATTTGTATCGTGATAGCATTATTGATGGTTGGTTAAAACTGTGTCGTTGTATTGTTTAGTTTCTAAAAAATATGAATATGTGGTGAGCACTTAAGTAGACTGTGTTTTAGCTGAAGAACTAGCTTTTTAGCCATTCCAAAACTGCAGTGGTCTAACCCTAGTCAACGTAGAAAATGTCCTCGGTTGGCCTTGTCATATTTATAAATAACTTATTTCATAAAAGACTTGGAAGTGTGTTAATCGTCGGTAGGTGAGAAGCATTAGTGTGGAATGTATATCGACGTGTGTAAAACTACTCAGCCTCCCTCAAGTTCTGAATCTTTAGTTGGTTAGTTAACCATTGAGAGCAATCTACACTTGCTGTGAGTGATAGATAATTAAAGTCCATTAAATCATTATATATAACTCTTTTTTCTTTAAATAATTCAAACTGCTTTTTCTTTGAAGGAGGATATAGAGTTAAGGAAGAGATAAAGTTAAGAAGTATATAAAGTTACTTTTTGGTCTAATTTGTCAAACATGTTAGATAAACAAGCTTAAGGGCCGACATAATGAGTTATAGTTATATAAACTTGCATGCATTTTCCTTGCAAATAGAAACAACATGAAAGGATTTCTAAATACCTAGTATGATAAAAGATTAAGCTGTGTCAAAGATTTGATAGTTCATAGAAGACCTTTAAGAATCTTTAAACTTTAACTCAGGGCCTTTGAGTATTTGAATTCTATAATTTGGTTTATTGTGGAACCCTTCCGAAACAATATAGCTAAGTTTAGTGTCCACTCTTGAGTGAATAAATTAAGCATTGGGCTAACATAGAGATCAAATGATTAACTTACATTATTATCCGATTTATCAATAAGCTAGGAACCCATTCTTTTAATGTATGGGTGGAAATGTCTCCATGAGCTAAGAAGGGAGAAGCAAACCTCACTGCCATGCGCTTATGCAAGATGAGTTTGGAACACCTAGAAGTTATCAAGGTCGTTAAATTAAACTTATGCATAGGTAACTGTAGGATTGCGATTAATTCGAGTTGAGTTGGGGTGTGTGAACTTATTACTTGCATTAATACAACACTAATTATATACAAATCCTTTGGCCAAGGTAATGCATGTGCCTCAAGTGCATTGATAGTTCACTGTGACTAGATGGCGTAGCTTGTGGAATGGTCATGCTTGACTAGAGGGTATCTAGGGGATTGCATGATAACAAGTTACGTAGGTCACAACACTAGTACTCAGATGGCAAACACCATTGGTTATCCTAAGTCTATCCTCTTGAGTAGCCTAGGGCCACTTCTAGATAGGAAGGAGTGCGGGGGACCGACAGTCTGTGGTTGGAGATTAAGCTCCTTGAAGATACTTTCTCTTCTTTATTCTTGAGGATTGCCGAGACTTGAATTTGGATAGTCGATAATCAAGATGTAGTGACATTGGTAAGTTCCTATTTTGGAATTGTTCTAAGTAACTTTTAACAACATATTGTTTAAATGTTGTAGATGGATATATTCTTTTGCAGTAATAATAATTTCATGATTATTGATAGTCGATGGATGAACTTCCTGATTTTAAATTTGAAACAAATTGCTTTTCTGTTTTAGACTTTCTTTCAAAAAAAATTATCACCTTTTGTTAAAACTTAGTTTTTAGGGTGAAAAAAACTGGGTGTTACATATGGTATCAGAGCTAACCAGGTTCAACACTAGGGTTGATGAGTCCACTAACCTGATTAGGAATCAACATTATGCGGGTAGCTAATGATTTGACTTACTGTACCAGGATGGTACGTATCAAGAAAACCGCAAGGAAGTCCTTCGCTGGTAAGGAACGTTATCTCCAAGTTAAGCAGAAATGACTTGCGATGATCAAGACTATTGAGAAAACGAATGATGAAAATGACATTTGGCTAGATGATGTGGAAACTTTTGCCAATGCTCTGTCACGACTCAAACGAATGAAAAAAGATCTCCTAGAGGCAGCTAGGATGACATCTTGAATTATGGTCAATTATTGCCCTATTAGTGTACCAATGATCGCTAGGGATCCCCGTATACCACCTAGAGCTGAAATCATTGTACTATCATCCGATAGCGAATCTAAGGGTTATACACCTAATGAATATGTGTCAGAAAATGAATTCAAAGGTTACACCCCTCTTGTAAATACTGAGTGAAACATGAAATATGTCTATCCTTAAAGAATGTATATACAATTTTACAAAGTATAATAAAGACGAATTTTGGTTTGAGAATAACTATGGTTATGAGCAATTGTTATGTTTTTGATATTATACAAAATGATAAATCATAGAACTAATTAGTACTTGCTTAAGTAAGTGAGAAAACAAACAATCATGGATCAATTAGAGTTTAATGAGAGAGAAGATCGGGAAGGTCACAACTCTCAGGAAAACTCCACCGATAAATTGGATAGAATCCTAAATATGGTTAATGAAACTAAAGAAAGGTTGGGCAAATTGGAAAAGAAAGTAAATGAAACTGGGAATACGGAGGGTGAAAATGAGAATTCTAATAATGCAAGTAAAAGTAAACAATGGGATCATGGCACGTCAAGTGAAACCTAAGATGATAGTGAAACTCAAAGGGAGACAAAAGACAAACTTGCACTAGAACTATCAAAGGATATGAAAAAGATTATCCCTCCCAAATTTGATGGAACAAAAACTGGTGATGCAGCAGAAGCATGGCTAACAGAAATGGAGAAATACTTTGAAATCAGAAATTATTCTGAGATTACGAAGGCAGTGTGCGGAGCATATCAGCTATCTAGAGAAGCATCCACTTCGTGGATGAACAAGAAAATGGAACTAGAATTAAGCCCCTTGAAGGTGACATGGAATGAATTTGTGGAACTTTTTCAAAAGAGGTGGTTACCACAGCTATATTTTGATCAAAAGCTAACACATTTCCAAAACATCAGATAAGGTGATCTGTCTGTGGTTGAATATGCAGAAAAAATTTACTAGATTGTTGAAGTATGTTCCTGAATATCAAAAGGATGAAAGATTTCAGATAAGAAAATTTATTATGGGACTCAATCCTCAGATTGGTAGTGAGGTGGAGGTGCATGGTCCAAACATAATGGATCAAGTATATGAGAAAGCAATTAAGCAGGAACAGAAGATCAAATCCATTTATGCTTACCGTGAAAAGAAACGTAAGAGATTTGATAAGAACTTCAATGATTAGACGTATAAAAGGAAGAATGATAAAGATATGGAAACAGGAGGTTTGATAAAGGAAGTTAGAAAAACAAAGGGGGAGTTGGTAATGAACGAAGAAATGAAGACTATAAGAAAAATGACAATTTTAAGAAGAACGATGATGCTATGAGTAGACCAGCCGAGAAGAGAGGACCAATTGGAGGATGTTTTTCTTGTGGTGGAGATCATTATGCTAACTGTTGTCCTAATAAAAAGTAGAACGGGCAACTTAGGAATACGGTACTTCCTTCGCAACAGGACAAGTTTCAACAAAGGATTCATGCTGCCCTTGACAATCGACAAGATGAGTATCAGATTACTCCCATTGAGATGACATGTACAATATTTGGAGTTCCTGTTTCTATTCTGTTTGATACTGGTGCAACAAAAAAATTTGTGTCATCTAGAGACTTAAGTAAATTTCCTAGAAAGGTTGGTTTTATGTCAAAACCATGGACAGTTGAGTATGCAAATCACTCAAAGGCTCAAGTAGAGAAATGTTTGTTTGAAGCTAAGATTGATTTTTCAAACTTCTCCACTGAGGTAAATTTATATGTAGCACCTTTAGGGTCCTACGATGTCATCTTAGGAATGAATTGGTTGTGGAGACATAGGGCCAAGGTAGATTGTTTTCATAAAACAATTGAGTGTTTGGATGATAAAGGAAACAAAGTTAATTTTTAGGGTATTCAAAGGGAAATAAGGATCAGATCTATTTCTTCAAAACAATTAAAGCAGGCTAGGCATAAGGGATGTCAACTTTTTGCAGTCAAAATTGACCTAGTGGAGGAAGCCTTAGAGAAGCAAACATTTGAGGAAAAATATCCATATCTTTGCAATTTCAGTGATGTATTTCCTGAGGGACTACCAGGCTTGCTTCTAGAAAGAACCCCTGATTTTTCCATAGATATTAAACCAGGATCTAAGCCAGTATCTAAAGCTCCATATCAAATGACCACTACCGAACTTATGGAATTGAAGGCTCAATTACAGGAGCTATTGTCTAAAGATCTAATTAGGCCAAGTGTATCACCATGGGGAGCTCTGGTTATTTTCGTCAAGAAGAAGGACGGAACCCTTAGACTGTGTATAGATTATCGGATGCTAAATAAGGAAACAATAAAGAATAAGTATCCACTACCACGTATTGATGATCTATTCAACCAAATGCGTGGTGTATCAATATTTTCTAAGATAGATTTGAGATCTGGATACCATCAGTTGAGGTTGAAAGATGAAGATATTCACAAGACTGCATTTAGAACAAGATATGGTCATTATGAGTTTACTGTGTTGCCATTTGGATTAACTAATACACTAGCTGCTTTCATGAATCTCATGAATAGTGTTTTCAGAGATTGCCTTGATAAATTTGTCCTAGTTTTCATTGATAATATTCTGATATATTCCAAAAATGAGGAGGAGCATAGACAGCATCTTCAAATTGTTTTGGAATGATTAAGAGAACACAAATTATATGCAAAACTCTCGAAATGCACTTTCTTTCAGAAAGAAGTGTAGTATTTGGGACAAACTATATCAGCAAAAGGGATATCAGTCAACCCAATTAAAATTAAGGCTATTGTGGAATGGTCTGTACCTTCCAATGTTTCAGAGGTATGAAGTTTTATGGGATTGGCCAGATATTACAAAAAAATTGTTTTGAATTTCTCGATTATTTCTAGTCCAATTACTTCTTTGCAGAGAAAAGGAAAATGGTTTGTTTGGACTGAAGAATGTCAAAAGGCATTTGATTTATTAAAAGAAGAGTTAACAATAGCACCAATCTTGAACGTCCTTGATCCTAAAGGGTAATTTGTGGTTATTACTGATGCCTCAGGAGAAGGGTTAGGGGGTGTGTTTATGCAAAATGGGCGTGTAATAGCCTATGAATCAAGAAAGTTGAAAAACTATGAGCAGAATTACGCTCTTCATGATTTAGAACTAGCGGCAGTGATTCATGCCCTTCAGATGTGGCGACATCATTTGTTGGGAAAGACTTTTATACTAAAATCAGATCTTCAAAGTCTTCATTACATATTTACGCAACCTCATCTCAATGCAAGACAAAGGCGATGGTTAGAATTAATATCAGATTATGACTTTGAGATTTCTTACATCAAAGGTAAAGAAAACCTAGTAGTTGATGCTTTAAGCAGAAGAAGGCACATAGCTTCTTTAATATCTATTCATGCTAGTTTTAAAGATTTAGTATTGCAAAGTTTATTTGGAGATGAATATTACGAGCAGGTGAAGCAAGCTCTGCAATTAAACCCTAGGGATCAAAGATATGATGGATTCTATTTTGAGTCAGACAGATTAATGAGATTTAAGGGAAGAATCTACGTTCCTAATTCTGTAGAACTAAGAAACCTTGTTTGGAAGGAAGTTCATTGTGCACCTTATTCCCGACACCCAGGAGTAACAAAACTTTTAGCTGATGTCAAACTGCTATATTCTAGAAAGGAATGAAAAGTGACACTGCAAGGTTTGTAGCAAGTTGCTTGGAGTGTTAAAGAGTGAAGGCAAAACACCAACATCTTGCTGGATTGTTATATCTGCATGATATTCTAGAATGGAAATGGGAGGTTGTTAGTATGGATTTTGTTCAAGGGTTACCAATGTCTAAGAATAGACATGATGCAATATTGGTTGTTGTAGATAAACTAGCCAAGGTAGCACATTTTATACTAGGAAATTTGACAAATGGAGCTCATATTTTGGATCAAAAATTTGTGCAAGAAATATTCAGATTGCATGGGGTACCTAAAAAGATTATATCCGATAGAGATGCTCGAATAACATCTTGGTTTTGGCAAACTTTATTTTCAGCATTAGGGACTAAACTCAATGTGAGCACCGGTTACCATCCAAAAACCGACGGACAAACAAAAATGGTTAATCAAATCTTAGAGGATCTTTTAAGAATGTATTGCATGGATCAGCAATACATATGGGAGGAATATTTACCTCTTGTTGAATTTGCCTATAACAATTCCTATCATTCTGCCATTAAGATGGCACCGTTTCAAGCATTATATGGAAGGAAATGCATAAATCCTATAAGCTAGGACAAGCTGGAAGATAGGATAAGCATTGGACCTGAAATGCTAGCAGATATGGAAGAAAAAGTGAAAATTATTAGGAAGAGGTTGGCGGAAGCCAATGACAGGCAAAAAAGTTATGCAGATTGCAAATGGGTGCCTAGACAATTCTCTATTGTTGAGAAAGTTCTTTTGCGAGTGAAACCCCATAAAAGCTCAATCAAATTTGGTAAATCATCAAAGTTGGCTCCTCGATATGTCAGACCTTTTGAAGTCCTTAAGATTATCAATCCAGTGGCCTACAAAATTGCTCTACCTCCAGTCTTGTCCAAAATGCATAATGTTTTTCATGTTTCATACGTAAAGAAATATTTTGTGGGTAATGACCACATTCTTAAATGGAATTCGTTACAGATACAAGAGCCAGGAGTGGTTGTGATTGAGCCACTCAAGGTGCTCGAAATGCGTAAACTTCATTTACGTAATCGAGAGGTTTTGCAATGCAAAATTCAGTGGGACCAATATGGCGAGGATAGCACCACTTAGGAAGACTATAATGACATCCACCAAAGATTTCCTTATCTTTTCTAAAACATTAATGTTAAACTATAAAAGTTTGTTTTATGTTAAAATTTTGCTTAGTAAACTCAATCATCGAGGATGATGATTCTATAGGGGAAAGATATGTTACATCCCCTTTTTGGATTCAATATTACTATTTACTTTTTCTTAAATAGTACAGTTATGTGGATATGTTTTAACATCATAGGAAACTGATGATATGAATGGAAAAGGTTAATTTTATGAAATGATGGAATCTACTTGATTATGATCAATTTGATGTTATGAATTAAAATGTCTTTTGATATGAAAATGAAATGATTTGATATAAATGTGTTTTTATCAAAATATTGGTGCTTTGACCACAAAATTGTATGTGAGATTTTCAATGACAGGAATAGATGGAACATGTTCTCCAGGAAGAAAGAAGAAGAGAAAGTATCTTTAAGAAAGAGAGAATAGACTCTGGAGTAACCCGCAGGAGCTTGCCACTGAAAATGAATATCAGATAGATAAACCTTGATGCCTTGAATTAAGCTTTGATTACGGGCTACGTCAATTTTAGTCGAGATGTCGAGGTTTGCAAGAATACATCTTTCTCCTTTCGTAAGTCATCGTATTGAGTATGGGAAATCGACATCAGTGTCGTAATACTCTAAATCGTGTCGTCAAATATGAACGACTGATATATTGTTTATATGTATATATTTGTGGTCGAGTTGTAAGTCATGTCTTGTTATTGTTCGGCGCAAAAGTTGAAAGTTGTGCGTAAGTCAATCCCAAACCTTGTTTTGCATTTACGCTCAATTTTTCATTATCGTCGTAAAGCTCTACGACCATATGATGTAAACGTCTCCTTGCGAAATTCGACGAATGTTGAATTGTTCTTTATTGGGCTATTATCAAATATTAAAGGGTTTAAATAATGTTTTAAATCTTGAGACCGTGGTGTGTAATACCTTTGGTTGTATTGTAAATATTAGTTATATTTAAATAGTCATCTGAGGTACTTCTTTATTCTTTTACGATGTTAGTAATCGAGAAGTAGTTCAAGGAGTTCACTCAAGTCTTTATTTATGATGTCTTGTATTTTGAAACAACCTATTTTCTTTTGAGATTTAACCCTTATGAATGGGTTGTCAACTTATCCATTATTTTTAGTTATGCATTTGTCTTATACTCATAATCAATTATGAGTAGTGAAACATCTTTTCATACTAAAAACTGCCACCTCGCAAGTGATTGAACTCCACTTTTCTGAGTAGTTGCGAATTTAGTGAGAAATCAAGCCTTTTTCTGAGTAGTGGTCACGGATTAGAAGGGATGGTTACGCCATGGAGGGAGGTTACCTAGTTGATAGGGTGTGTTTTGGAGTGTGGGAGAGTCATTTGTTGTTTTGGGAGTCAGTTTTTGGGAGGTAGCTGAGCGAAAATGAAAGTGTGAACAAGTAAGAGAGGAACGAGCTTTTGGACCATCTTGGAAACTGCCACTGGAGATTTCCTTCAAGTTTTATTTCATTCCTCCTCTACACTGTCTTGGATAAAACAGAAATGATTATTTAGGACTGGCACCGGTTGTTATTTGAAGGAATTCAATATGGTCTCGATGATGTAATGCATGGATTTGTTAGTAACTTTAAAACCTGTAGGGTGTCAATTCTTTCTAAACAGTAACAATGCTTTTTGCTTTTGAATCTCACCACAGTTATTAAACTCACAGCTAAAGCACATTTGTATCGCGATAGCATTATTGATGGTTGGTTAAAACTGTGTCGTTGTATTGTTTAGTTTCTAAAAAATATGAATATGTGGTGAGCACTTAAGTAGACTGTGTTTCAGCCAAAGAACTAGCTTTTTAGCCATTCCAAAATTGCAGTGGTCTAACCCTAGTCGACGTAGGAAATGTCCTTGGTTGGCCTTGTCATATTTATAAATAACTTGTTTCAT
Source organism: Cunninghamia lanceolata (assembly GCA_027924645.1). NCBI lineage: Eukaryota > Viridiplantae > Streptophyta > Pinopsida > Cupressales > Cupressaceae > Cunninghamia > Cunninghamia lanceolata. The sequence continues at coordinate 931,404 of BSBN01000128.1, forward strand.
AAAAGACTTGGAAGTGTGTTAACCATTGGTAGGCGAGAAGCATTAGTGTGGAATGTATATCGACGTGTGTAAAACTACTTAGCCTCCCTCAAGTTCTGAATCTTTAGTTGGTTAGTCGACCATTGAGAGCAATCTACACTTGCTGTGAGTGATAGCTAATTAAAGTCCATTAAATCATTATATATAGCTCTTTTCACTTTAAATCATTCAAACTGCTTTGTCTTTGAAGGAGGATATAGAGTTAAGGAAGAGATAAAGTTAAGAAGTATATAGAGTTACTTTTTGGTCTAATCCATCAAACATGTTAGATAAGGAAGCTTAAGGGCCGACATAATGAGTTATAGATATATAAACTTGCATGCATTTTCCTTGCAAATAGAAACAACATGAAAGGATTTCTAAATACCTTGTATGATAAAAGATTAAGCTGTGTCAAAGATTTGATAGTTCATAGAAGACCTTTAAGAATCTTTAAACTTTAACTCAGGGCCTTCGAGTATTTGAATTCTATAATTTGGTTTATTGTGGAACCCTTCCGAAACAATATAGCTAAGTTTAGTGTCCACTCTTGAGTGAATAATTTAAGCATTGGGCTAACTTAGAGATCAAATGATTATCTTATATTATTATTTGATTTATTGATAAGCTAGGAACCCATTCTTTTAATGTATGGGTGGAAATGTCTCCATGAGCTAAGAAGGGAGAAGCAAACCTCACTACCATACACTTATGCAAGATGAGTTTGGAACACCTAGAGGTTATCAAGGTCGTTAAACTAAACTTATGCATTGGTAACTGTAGGATTGCAATTAATTCGAGTCAAGTTGGGGTGGGTGAACTATTACTTGTGTTGATACAATGCTAATTATATACAAATCTTTTGGCCAAGGTAATGCATGTGCCTCAAGTGCATTGATAGTTCACTGTGACTAGATGGCGTAGCTTGTGGAATGGTCATGCTTGACTAGAGGGTATCTAGGGGATTGCATGATAACAAGTTACGTAGGTCACAACACCAGTACTCATATAGCAAACACCATTGGTTATCCTAAGTCTATCCTCTTGAGTAGGGTAGGGCCACTTCCAGATAGGAATTAGTGCGGGAGACTGACACCTGTGGTTGGAGGTTAAGCTTGTTGAAGATACTTTCTCTTCTTTATTCTTGAGGATTGTCAAGACTTGAATTTGGATGGTCGGCAATCGAGATGCAGTGACATTGGTAAGTTCCTATTTTGGAATTGTTCTAAGTAACTTTTAACAACATATTGTTTAAATGTTGTAGATGGATATATTCTTTTGCATAAATTATAATTTCATGATTATTGATAGTTGATGGATGAACTACCTGATTTTAAATTTGAAACAAATTGCTTTTCTATTTTAAACTTTCTTTCAAAAAAAATTATTACCTTTTGTTAAAACTTAGTTTTTAGGGTGAAAACAAAACTGGGTGTTACAATGTTGAGGGTTGGTTATATAGATCTTACATGTTCTCCCCAATTGAACAAAAGCAAAAATTTAGTCTCATTAAAGAATAAGAATATCTCGCATCTTGTAAAAACCCTCTTTATATATATATATATATATATATCACCTTGTTGTGCATATAGAACATTGCATATTGAAAGAGTCAACAAAAAATTGAAGGCTAATGTTTTAAAAATTATATTTTACGCTTCTCAACATTTTATTAAAAAAATATGAGTATAACTTACAAAGAAATTTCTTAAAATTCAGTAGTCAATGTGAACCTAAAATTATTATTCGTTAGGTGATAGGCTATTATTTGTTAGCCTTCTACCAAAAATTTGTCTCACAACATAAAAATATTTCCTATTTTCTGTTTTGGTCACTGGTTGATGGTTTTTTCATTTTCCAATTTTTTTGGTCTCCATTTAAATAATCAAGTGAATTTCAAGTGACCTAGAAAAAGCCCACTATAATTGCTTCTTTGATATTCAATTTGAGCTCTCCTCTATAAGTAGCATCTCTCTCTCTCTCTACTTAACACCCAATTTGCAAATCATAAAATTTCAAAGGCAAAATGGGATTGTATTCCTCTTGCATGGCAGTGTTCTATTTTGTGGTAGTGGTTATCAATGGGGCAACAAATTGTCAATTCATAGTGGGCGGTAGCATTGGCAAGGTTCTTAACTCTGTGAGTTAAAATGGTTGGGTTGAGAAAAATTGTTTCTTGATTGGCAACACCTTTGGTGATGTTTCTATTATTTGTTTCTTTGTCATTGAATTGTAATCTTAGAAAGAGTTTGTAATTGTTTAGGGGTGATGAGAATGCAATGTTCAAGTACAGTACCATTGAGGATTTGGTGGTGCAAGTGAGCATAGAGGACTACAATACTTGCAACATGTCAAATCTGATCACATATTTCAAGGATGGGAAAACCCCCTTCTTCATTAGTGGCAAATCTCCAAACTACAACAAGGGTGAAAAACTCATCATCGCTATCCTTTCCCACACAACACTAGCCAATTCACCCATTCTCCTTCCCCTGCACCCACCACCACTGTGACTCCCTTTCCCCCCACAACACTAGCCAATTCACTCATTCTCCTTCCCCTACACCCACCACTATGCTGACTCCTAACCATTGTAGCATATCAATCGCCTACACCAAGCCATACATCCCCCACCACTTCCCCAACCATTATATCCATAAGCCCCATTGGAGCTCCTTTTAAATTTAGATCCCATGCATACTTCACCAAGTCTAGCTTTGGTAGGAGATCACAATAGAGAAAAGTTTTTTGCCTCAGTGCCTTTCCCCTGCTATTTCGTACCATGTCTATGTTGTGGTCACTATTGTGACAAATGCCTTGTCAGAAACTTTTTACAATTAATAGCTGATGATGCCAACTCTATACAAAGTTTTAGTAATATTGTTGTGGTTTGTTCTTGGGAGAGCGATATATCATCATTTACATTATGCAAAAGCAATTTGTTAATTTCTTAATTGTACGATTTGTTGGGATGAGTTGTCATTAACTTTGCAATCCTAACCATTTTCATGTGTCTCCAAAGTTCCTGGAAAGTGTTCTAAACCACATAGTGACTTGAGAGATAAATTATTATTTAATTATATCACTTGGACATGTTTTGGTTATCTTGTATGTGGTACGACCCAATTTGGGTGCCCACTTTGGAAGTGGAGCCCATGGAGACTTGGTGTTGACTTCTTGAAGTCTATCTTGACTTGGTGATACTTCCTAGGAGGTGGGACCTATCTTGGGCACCCACTTTGGAGAAGATTCCAATGTAGACTTGGAGTTTACTTTTTTGTTATCATGAGTGGATAATGTTGATATACTTTGCATGAGAATGATCCAATGTAGGAGTTCACACTAGAGTTAGAGATGTATGACACTTGCATGTTGCTTGCACGAGCTTCTATGAGCTTGCATGAAACCTTATATTGTATAAAGTGGAAGTTCATACCTCCAACTTAGTCAGGTTTTGTCAAATTTGTAAAGTTAAAAATTATTTTCCAAGATCACATCTAGGTAGTTAGCATTGAGGACCAAAGCCATCATAGAACTCTATGAAGAGTGAGTGAGATATTAACCTTTCAATGTTCCCACATTGAGGGTGGATGGCCCCTACCTGAAACCTTATGTTTAAAAGTCACTTAAGGAACTTTTAAGGTTTTAAATTAATTCATTTAAGTCACTTTAACGTTTCCTTTAATTTCAACTTGTAGTAAAAAGGTGGTTCTAAATTAGTTATATTGGATAACTACCTCAAAAATCTATAAAAGGGAGATTCCCTTCATTTATAAGGATATTTTGCACCACTAACACAAGAGATGAGCATTGTAAACCTCCATATTGTGAGGAGTAACATTTTGAGGAATAAATAAGGACATCCAAAGGTTTCTATGCCTTGAGGGACTTCTTTATTGCACCTTAATCTTCCAAATTCTCTACACTATCTCCATTAGGTTAGATTCATTAATTGGTTGGTTTAAATATCATCTTGATCCATGACTCTCTACACTATTTGAGGGGAAGTGTTATAATGTGTAAGCTCAACATCCTAGAAGGAAATCTATTGATGTTCCTTCAAAAGTGTTGATTCCTTTTTACATTTATTTTTAATTATAAATTATTAAAAATGATGAAATATTTTACTAAATGAAATATGTGTCATCATTGCATATTGGTCACAAGTTGCTAAGGAGTACCTCCCTTATAGATAGAGGAGGGGCTAAAATCATAATGACTACTTCTAACTAGTGTTTCTAGACAAAACCCATGATACAACACTTTTAAATCCATATTCATTCAACTAATAAAAATTGTTAAAATAAAATATCTATTATCATCGATCATATGCGTGAGTGCAAGCTAATGGTAGCCAAAATTGACACTAAATTGGCAATATTTTCCTATAAACTAAGATACTTGTACTTAGGGTAGTGATTTGAAGTACTTTTAAATATAATATGAACATGCTATAAAATATGAAATGTAACATTGTGTTTCTAGTTTTTAAATATGTAATTTATATTAATCCAAATGATAAAATTTGGTTAAGGACATATAAAAGTGACATTTTTTCTACTTTAATGAATGCAAAAAATATGCATCTACAAATGCCTTTAGGAATAGTGAATGTAAGTAATTTTTTGAAATCATTTGGTTGACAAATGTAATTCATGTTAAGGTATGATCTGCATATTTTTAACAAAACTATATAATTTTTTATTGTTTATTTAATAGGACTAAGGTAGAAAACCAGAAACCCTTATCTACATACAACTTCACATGACTTAAGATATTCATAACATTATAACTTTTTAGTGTGTAGAGTATGATATCTAGATTGATGTCATTTAGTTTTTTGAAATAGATTTATCAATTGAAATTTATTAGAAAACATGCAAGTATACACTTTTCAATTTTTTAAGACCTTATTTTAAATTAAAAATGATAAATAATTTTTAAAAATGTTAAATTTATTTAAAACATTTTAAAAGTTAATATCCTCCTCTACAAGCCCTTTGAATTTCATTATAAAACTAGCATCATAAAGTTGTCAACCATATGAATTAGTCATAATTGTAAGAGATATAATATACCCACGTGGAGCTCTTGGGAGATACATTTGAATCCCTTGGTCATATCATCCAATGGTCATCATCAATATTTACATTCTATTTGTGGTGTTACTCTTGGTGAGGGGTGCATGGGTCTAACTTGGGCTAGTTGGAGTAAGGTTTGATTCATGGTTTTGAGGATATTGTTTTGGGAATCCATTAGTGGTTTCTTAGGTCTCCTTGGATTACAAATCGAGGGTTTGGGATGGAGATTATATGTTCACTTTTATGCAAGATTATGCTATCAGAATTCCTCCAAACACACAATGTTGATCTCCATTGAAGAACTACATATTAGAGAGTGTATCGTAACTTTACTTGAAGATTAATGCATTGGGTGTGTTTTGGAGATTGATTTTTTCCCTTTCAATGGTTTTACCAAGGTATATATTGTACCTCTTGCCATTACTTTGCTACATTTTCTTTAGACCTATGACTACTTGCATTCTTTCTCTCTAGGGTTAATGTGGACCTAGGCATAGCTTCCTTTCATGAGCATGAGATGCTTCATTTTTAACTTTGTAGTTTATATTGAGAAATTCTCTATTTAAAAATATATGAGAACAAATCTTAAAAAATGAAAACTAAAGTTATTTAATAAGTGGATAACATCAACATGGTATCATACTCTAAGCATACTACATGATGGCATGTTGTCTTTAACAATTGTTCTAACTATTGAATTGACCTATCTAAAGGTTTGACCATGTGATAATCCCCTTTCCTAGCAAACTTTTGAAAGGTGTTTGTCAACACCACTAGTTAGTTATTGTAGGTTATGGACAATGAGGTGAGTAGATTTGAGGTATCCAAATCAACAATGTTCATATTTGTAGATTAGGACTAGATCTATGTGCAAGGTTGGTTTTTTACTCGTGGAGATCAATTTTTAGTCATAAAAGTGCCATAGAATTAAAAAACAATTATTTTCTCAAGCATCTAAAAGGTCTTTTTTTTTTAAATATTGGCAAATCATTTGATAGTATCTATCATAGAAAGAATAGTTTCAAACCTAGTGCTAAGTGCAAACTAATAGTCATTTTTGAAAATGATAGAATGAGACTTGAACTTGGAGACATGTATTTCCAATAACAAAGATCTACCAATCCTCCTATACCTCATCCACATGCAAAAGTGTCAAATAACCCTCCAATTGAGAAATAAAAAAATGTGTTTCCCTATTAAAATGATGCACATTATAATTAGTTGAAAGACAATGGAGATGACAAGCTAAGGAACTATTGCAAAAAAAATTTGAAATGGTAAAGAACTATATAGCTACAATGCACATGTAAGAACAAATGAGATCAATAAATATCGTATATGTGGTAAAATTAAAACTATATATTTTTTGGGCAAATCTTTTACATTTGTGATAGTCACAACTTGTGAATCATATAAAATGCTAGCATAAAAGAGGAGGGTGATAATACATTAATCCTAGACTTCTATCAAAAGGCAAGCCATGAAGGTCAAAAGTGGTCACATTATTCTTCAACTGGACAATAAATATTTTTGTAAAATGTTAATTTTTTTCTTTAAGAAAAGTTTTGATAAGCTATTGAAGTGAAAACAAAGAAATAAGCCATGGTAGATGTAGGATTTCATTGCTACTATTTTGATTGGTTGTGAGTGTTCCTCTATCCATTTCACAATAGGTTCCTCCACCTCATCTACCAATTGAATCTGAAAGTTCATGAAACTCCACATTTGGAGAGTGATGTGTTTGGAATTGACATGCTTCCTTTAATTCTAACACTACATCATTCATTGTAGGCCTATTCACATAAGAAGGTGAAGTACAAACCATTGCCAATTTTACCACTTTCTTCATTGCATCTATATTATAATTTTTGAGCAAAGTATGATCTGCTATGTTCTCTATATCTTCCTTTAACATGAATGCTCTTACCTGACATAAACAACTTATAATTTAGTGGTAACAATCAAATTTTAATATTAGATATTTTAAGTTTTCATAGTCTATAACTATTTTGGAATAATAATTGAAAACAAACTTTTAATTATTCTAATTTTAATTCAAAATTTTAAAAAATCCTTATTATAATTACCCAACTAACAATGTGTGTGTATTCCCCAATAGAGGTTGAGTGGTCTTCAAAGTGAGGAGGTTTTCCACTAATAATTTCCATTAGAACAACTCCAAAGCTATAAACATCACTCTTTTTTGTCAATTGATTTGTAGTGTAATACCTATAGAAAACCAACTACTAAGTTCATTTTATCATTAAATTAAGAAAAAGCAAGAGGACATCAACCCTTTTGAGGGAAACTCTCATCCTCCTCTTTAAATGGTTTAGGTAATAGTTGATACTCTTGTCGTAAATCCTCAAATTCCTCTTTAAATGATTAAGAGCATGACTAACCCTCTTGAAGGAAGTCTTTAACCAAATCTTTGGATTGTCCAAGGCATAAGTGACTTGATCAAATTACTTTGATATAAGATCTAGGACACCTAGTAGCTCAACACCTCCATACATCTTAATGGAGAAGAATCACTACTATTAATAGACTAATATATTGAGATTATCTATTGATAATTCAACTAAATAATATATGAGAGCCTTTTTCTATATGATTTCATTATTTGATAACTCTAGGTATCTGGTTGATTCCTTTTTTGAAGGGTAACTAGTCCTTTGAGATAAACAGAGCAGGGGTGGGATTCTCTAAGATAATCAGAGCAAGGGCATGGTTCTCTACATCATACTTAACATAGACCCTTAAATAATTCACATATAATTGAATTGAGTATCAATAAAGAAAAGAAAAGCATACTTACTCTGGATCTAGATATCCATTGGTGCCTTTTACAATGTAGATACATGTGTAGCTCCATCCACAAGTCCCATATTTGACAACCCAAAATTTGCTATTTTTGCTTCCATCTCATCATTCAGCAAGATATTAGAGCTCTTTATGTCTCTGTGAATAACACCTTGTGTGCAGTCTACATGCAAATATTCCAATCCTGCTCAAAAATAAGCAACAGTTACGACCCCATCATCTTTTTCAAGATTTTACACTGAGCTTTTTAGTTGCCACAAGTATCTAACTAACCTTGGGCAGCATCCAATGCAATGTTCAGTCTTCTTTCCCATCCTAGACTATTATTTTCTAAAGAAGTTTGACCTGAAACCAAGCAATGCAAACCTTTGATTGAATGAGCAGAAAACATTCGTCTATATCATATACAATTGAGCAACGTTGTGAACCATACCATCAAGACAATGTCTCAGGTCTCCATTCGACATGTACTCATATATAAGAACCAATTTTTACTCCTCTATGCAGTAGCGCATGAATTTTACTAGATTCTTATGGTGTAACTTGGAGAGAATATTTACCTACAGCTGTCAATGAATTTTACAAAGACTCGTAAGATATAGTTTTGGAGAACAGATCTCCCTACAACAATTGTTCTTAGTTTCGATTATGAAGATCAAAGACATTAAAGATTTAAACCTTTAATATTGTTTAGTTTTAGTGGGTGAGATTAAAGTTCTCAAGTTATAATTGTAAAATGGGTATGAATGAGTCCTTGGTAATACCTCTGTGGAAAATTCTATGGCACCCTGATGTGATTTATCAGACAATATTTTGACAGCCACATCCTTGCCTTGAAGACAACCGAGAAAAATAGGTCCATATCCTCCTTTTCCAATCTGCGTATGAAAGTTGCGAGTCATAACTCTGACCTCTTCATGACTGAATGATCGACATCCATCCAATTTGAGAAGATATAAATGCTCCATTTTAGTTTTCCCTACATTTTGTCCCTTTCAGAATCTACTTCCTTTTATTAAAAATGAAAACCCAGAATTACAAAGCAAATGTAAAGGCAAGATGGCTTAAGATGACTTACCTTTAGCAATTTTTCTACTTAATTTAAGTTTGATAAACATTAATATTGCAGCAATAGTTATAAGTATTCCAACCCCTGCTAATATTAACCAAACAACAAGTGATTTGCTCGTCTTTCTTTTTGGGGTATCTTTGCAAATGCCTGTTTGGCAAAGCATTTCATTGCCATTGACACTAAAAAATTAACACAAATATTACACATATGAATTGTATCATACCGACAACATAATTACTGATTGATTTGTGTTGCAAGAAAAGAAACTCGCCTCAGAATGAGGTTTCCATGTTGTTGTTTCTCAGATAGACCATTTGGCACCAATCCATTTAAGTCATTGTCTGTCAAGTTCCTATATCTCGAAAAGAAAACTTCTCAAAATACTGTACATAGTCTGAGTAGCATAGCACATTTCAAGGCAAACTACCTACCCATATTATAAGATAGAATGACATTATTAACATGCTGAAAGCTCTTATAAACTAGAAATACCCAGATGCATTTGTTTCAACTCATAGTTCTTTAAGATTGGAAAGAGTAGCTAGAAGCTCTAGTATTGAACCACTTAAATTATTTCTTGCCAAATCCCTACAAGTAAGAATAAGAAGACAGTTTTGGGTCTAGCAAGTGCGATATTGACTTTCAACAAGCTAAAAAATTATAAAAGAAAGTAGTTAAATCTTGTTAATTCCATTGGCTCTTACAAGGTGTTCGACAAGTGGAAGAATGTTGGGAATTAAGGTGTCTTGACCTCGGTAATTCATTGTATTATTTCATTGTATTTATTTATTTATTGCCTATTATTGTAATTAGGATGCAAATCCTTATTGTCATCTTGTGGGAGTTGGCACGGTGATGTGTCATCCTACATGGAAGGTGAAAACATGTAATTTTGTCCTCACATGAGAAGATAGGCGCCCCACTTAGTGGTAGGAATATTTTTCCATGTGTCGACATCTTGGATAGTGTGTAAGGGAATATTGACCGAAACGGTCATGACAGATTCCTATGACAAATCTATGATGTGAAAGAGTCGTAAATGGAATGTTCTATGACAAGTGAAGACATGTGTCACAAGGCATCTTGGAAGAAGGCATCTTTGGGTGCCCCAAGGAGGGTTATGACATGTTGTAAGAGAATATGCTATTTATAGCCTATGTATGACAGATTCTCTTACAACTATAAGATATGTCAATATGACGGATTCTATGACGGTCGTAAGAGTCATAAGAGCATCTGTCATTGCCCAACTTGGGAATATACGACCATTTTTTGGATGGGGTGTTATGACAAGTGTCACGACCATGCTGTAGTGTTGGACAAGTGTCCTTAGGCGTGGGTTTTGGACCATGAGGCCATGTTTGACGCCCATCTCAAGGAAAGCTCATCTTTGCATTGTAAACTTCTATTCAAGTAGGTGCTTTGAGAGGAGATGTATTATGTGATTGATAGGTATTGTTATGCTATCGGTTTGTTTCCAGATACGAGTGTCAAAGACTCCTAAGAGCTTGCATTGCAAGTGTATTGTAAACCATTTCAATTTTGATAATACATTATGCAGGTTTTGGATTGTGGGGTTTTTCCCCTGATAAGGGTTTTCCCCACGTATATCTTGTGTGTCTCTCTTCTATCTCATTTCTGTGTGTATGTGTATTGCTGCAATATCTCCATTGTTGTTGTTAACATTCTGTAATTGTAAGGATTAAAATGAATTTGCACTCTTCTCTCCTCTTTAGATTAGTGTAGGAAGCAATTTCCGCACACCTAGCTTCCTTTCAGTTGCTATCAGAGCCTGGCTAGTTTTGGTTCTAGTTGCTGGGTAGGGGTTTTTTGAGCTAATCTTAGGTTGAGTGGGAGTCTATGCAAAGTATTCTATATCTTGTTGTAAGAAGGAGATGGCAACCACATTCGGAAGAGTAGAGGTGGAGAAGTTCAATGGCACAAATTTTGAGTTGTGGAAACTCAAGATGGAAGATCTACTTGTTGATCGTGACCTATGGGAAACCGTTGATGGAACAAAACCTACGACAATGTCACAAGCTGATTGGGACCTCAAATATCAGAAGGCTAAGGGTCTCATAAGACTCTGTCTAGTTGACTCTATCCTATTGAATGTCCATGAGGAGAAGACCGCGAAAGACCTTTGGAAGAAGCTGGAAGATGTTTATCAGGCCAAGTCCTTGGTGAACAAGCTTTTTTCTAAAAAAGAAGTTGTTTTCTCTGAAGATGGAAGATGGAGGATCTATTGTGGACCATATGAATGCTTTCAACATGATTGTTGCACAGTTGACATCTGTGGGTGTGAAAATGGAGGAGGATCGGTGTATGACCTTGCATTGTTCTTTGTTAGATTCGTGGGATCATCTTGTCATGGCCATCGAAAGCACTACCACCACCTTTAAGATGGAAGATGTGGTGTCTTCGTTGTTATCTGAAGAAATGCGGAGAAAGACAACCAATTTGGCCAAAGAAGCTCTTGTAATTCGTGGAAGACCCAAAGAGAAAGGGAAGAATAAGGACAAGAAAGGTGAAAAGGGTATATCCAAATCCCGTGGGAGATCCAAATCCCGTAGGAGATCCAAATCTCCTAGAAAGTCTAAGGCTCTCTATTGGAACTTTGGCAAAACTAGGAATTTTTGAAAGGAATGCAAAGAGGAAAAGAAAAAGAAGAAGAAGAATGCCCTACATTCAGATTCTAACAAGTCACAAGATGATGGTGATGCCTTCATTGCAACCTTGGCCACCCATGCATCTGATGATGTGTCATTGATAGATTCTGGTGCATCATTCCACATGACCTCGCATCGAAGCTAGTTCATGAAGTATGAAGAGTTAGATGGTGGAAGAGTGTACCTAGATGATGATTCTCATATGAAGATTTTTGGTCGTGGAAGAGTCTCAATTTGATTTCCTGATGGATAAGTAAAGGGGATCACTTACAGAACCTGCTTTTCTGTAAGTATGTTAAATGATGCAGGTGTGCAGGTTGTCTTTTCGAAGGATGGATGCAAGATGACTAGAGGATCTATGGTGCTTGCGAAGGGTACTTGGAGAGGTACTATGTTTAAGCTGGAGGCATACACTTCATAGTGCAATAGTTCTTCTGACTCAAAGAAAAAAGCTAGTCACTTCATCCCCACCATCTGAATGAGCAGTGAAGAAATCTATTCTAACACATTCTAATGGTAGTGCACATGTTTTGGAAGTTAAACTTCCCGTTGAAAAGAAAATGTTATGGCATAAGAGATTTGGCCACATTGGTGAGAAGGGTCTTAGAACCCTGAAAAATAAAAACATCGTTGAGGGGTTAAATGATTGTAATCTCGAGTTCAACTTTTGTAAACATTGTGTATATGGAAAGCAAAACCATGTTTAATTTTACTCTAGTTCTCACAAGTCTTCTGGTGTATTGGATCTCCTTCATTTTGATGTGTTTGGTCCTGTTAGTGTTCCTTTGATTTCTAAATCTGTATATTTTGTATCTTTCATAGATGATTACAGTAGGACATGGATTTATTTTCTTAGAAGCAAGACTGAATTCTTTAGTTGGTTTAAAGAGTTTAAGACTTTTGCTGAAATTTAGACTAGTAAAAAGATTAAGTGTTTGAGAACTGATAACGGTGGTGAGTTTTGTTCAGCAGAGTTCAATAAGTTCTGTAAAGAGGAAGGGATTGAAAGACATAAAACAACTCCATACACCCCGCAGAAATATGGAGTTGCAAAGAGGATGAACAGGACACTGATGGAGAAGGCTAGAAGTATGCTTAGAGGAGCAAACCTCAAACAAAAATTTTGGGCTGAAGCTGTAGCCACTGCTTGCTACCTGGTAAACAGGTCTCCTACATCAGCTCTTGTTGGTAAGACACCTATGGAGGTGTGGTCTAGTAAGAAGCCTTCAGTTAGACATCTTCATTTTTTGGTTGTGAGGCATATGCACATGTGCCTAGGGAGAAATAGTCTAAATTGGAGAACAAGGCTGTTAAGTGTATTTTCATTGGCTATGGTGTCAGTGTGAAAGGATACAAGCTTTGGGATCCTGTGGCTGAAAAAAGTGTTGTATAGCAGAAGTGTTATCTTCAGAGAGATAACACCTTCTTCCGTTGTTCTATAGCCAAAACAGACAAAAAAAGAGGATGTGGTTCAGTTTCCTTCTACTCCTGAGAAGACTGAACTGATAAACCCTGTGAGACATGATGATGAGGAGAGATCTAGCAGCTCTGAAAGCTCATAAGAAGAAGAATAAGAAGCAAAACCTCAACCTCAGTCATTGAGGAGGTCTACACGAACAAGAAAGCAACCTAATAGGTTTGTTTATTCATTACTTGATTCTAGTTGTGCTTTTGCCTTACTTATAACACTGATGAGCCTAGAATTGTGACAGAGGCTATGGGCATGAAAGATGTAGGTTCCTGGAAGGAGGCCATGGAAGATGAGATGGCTTCTTTGGAAAAGAATAAAACATGGGACTTGGTGCCTTTACCTAAAGGATGGAAACCTGTTGGATGTAAATGGGTGTTCAAAAAGAAATTCAGTGCAGATGGCAATGTTGAAAAGTACAAAGCTAGATTTGTTGTGAAGGGGTACACACAAGTGGAGGGAATTGATTATGGTGAAATTTTCTCTCCTGTTGCAAAGCTGACATCCATTTGGTTCTTGTTATCTCTTGCAACTGCTTATGAATTAGAGGTGGAGCAGATGGATGTGAAGACAGCTTTCCTTCATGGTGGTTTGGAGGAAGAGATTTACATGTCATAGCCAGAGCATTACATAGAGAAAGGTAAAGAAAATTTGGTTTGCAAGTTGAAGAACTCTTTGTATGGTTTGAAGCAGTCTCCTAGGATGTGGTATATGAAATTTGATGCCTTTGTGCTATCGATTGGATTTCTGAGATCAAAATCAGATCATTGTGTTTATTACAAGTTTGACAATGATCGCATTCTCATTATTGCATTGTATGTTGACGATATGTTGTTAATTGTGAATGGTAAGAATATGATTTTTGATTTGAAGTCTCAGTTGTCAGCACAGTTTGAGATGAAAAATCTAGGGGCAGCCAAGTATATTCTAGGAATGGAAATCAAAAGAGACAGAGCTAACATAAAACTTTGGTTAAGCCAGAGTAGGTATGTGAAGACATTGTTGGATAGGTTTAGCATGGCAGACTGTAGACCATTGTGTGTTCATGTTTCATTGGGGACAAAGTTGTCTATTAGTGATTGTCCAAAATCTCCTAGTGAAGTGGAGGACATGAGAAGAGTACCTTATGCTAATGTTGTTGGCAATTTGATGTATGATATGGTCTGCACAAGACCAGACATTGCCCAAGCAGTGGGAGCCCTTAGTCAATTTATGGCTAATCCTAGATGGGTACATTGGGATGCAGTTAAGCAAGTGTTCAGATATTTGAGGGGTACTTCCGAGTATTCCATATTTTATCATGGTAATTCTATAGGACCTCCGCATTTAGGTTGTATTCATGGATTCGTGGATTCTGATTGGGCAGGTGACATTGATAGTAGGAGATCCACCAGTGCCTATGTGTTCACTATGTTCGGTGGTACAATTAGTTGGATGAGTAAGTGATAACCTATGGCTGCTTTGTCCATGATAAAAGCTGAGTATATGGCAGCAACTCATGCTTACAAGGAAGCCATTTGGCTTAAGAGATTGTGTTCAGATATTGGTGTTGATGTAGGACAGATCATGATTTCTTGTGACAGTCAGAGTGTGATTTGCCTAGCAAAGAATCCAACTTTCCATGCCAGGACAAAGCATATTGATATACAGTTTCAATTCGTGCGAGACATGGTAGAGGATGGGAAGGTGAATTTGGAGAAGGTAGATACTTTGAAGAATGTTACAGATGTATTGATGAAACCAGTGGGCACAGAGAAGTTTAGATGGTGTCCAGAGTCTATGGGCCTCTCGGCCTATAGCAGTTAAATCCTATTATTTCCATTGGCTCTTACAAGGTGTTTGACAAGTGGGAGAATGTTGGGAATTAAGGTGTCTCAACCTTGGTAATTCCTTGTATTATTTCATTGTATTTATTTATTTATTGCCTATTATTGTAATTAGGATGCAAATCCATATTGTCATCTTGTGGGAGTTGGCACGGTGATGTGTCATCCTACATGGAAGGTGACAACATGTAATTTTGTCCTCAGATGAGGAGATAGGCATCCCACTTAGTGGTAGGAATATTTTGCCATGTGTCAGCATCTTGGATAGTGTGTAAGGGAATATTGACTGAAATGGTCATGACAGATTTCCTATGACAAATCTATGACGCGAAAGAGTCGTAAATGGAATGTTCTATGATAGGTGAAGACATGTGTCACAAGGCATCTTAGAAGAAGGTATCTTTGGGTGCCCCAAGGAGGGTTATGACATGTTGTAAGAGAATATGCTATTTATAGCCTGTGTATGATAGATTCTCTTACAGCTGTAAGATATGTCAGTATGACGAATTCTATGACGATCGTAAGAGTCATAAGAGCATCTGTCATTACCCAACTTGGGAATATGCGACCATTTTGGGATGGAGTATTATGACAAGTATCATGACCATGCTGCAATGTTGGACAAGTGTCCTTAGGCATGGGTTTTGGGCCATGAGGCCATGTTGGATGCCCATCTCAAGGAAAGCTCATCTTTGCCTTATAAACTTCTATTTAAGCAGGTGCTTTGAGAGGAGATGTATTATGTGATTGACAGGTACTATTATGCTACTGGTTTGTCTCCAGATACGAGTGTCAAAGACTCCTAAGAGCTTGCATTGCAAGTGTATTGTAAACCATTTCAGTTTTGATAATACATTGTGTAGGTTTTGGAGTGTGGGGTTTTTCACTCGATAAGGGTTTTCCCCATGTATATCTTGTGTCTCTCTCTTCTATCTCATTTCTGTGTGTATGTGTATTGCTGCAATATCTCCATTGTTGTTGTTAACATTCTGTAATTGTAAGGATTAAAATAAATTTGCACTCTTCTCTCCTCTTTAGATTAGTGTAGGAAGCGATTTCTATACACCTAGCTTCCTTTCAATTTGTTATCACACTATTGTGCAAGAACTGAATTTGAATCACAAAATTCACTTATGGGCTATGGTTTAAAAGTGAGATTAGAGATCTCATATCAATGGAGAAGAGGAAGTCTCTCTATTTTTGGTGTATGAACTATGGAGCTTCTAATTCTAAGGAGGAGATATGTAGGTAGGGCCATTATGAATGAACCCTAGAGGTTTAGGTCTGGGTCTAGGGATGGCCTTAGCATTAAGAGCTGGTCATATTCTAGTGCAAGTATATGAGTTGTGGCATAGAGTTGTTGCCATGGATATGGTTGGTAAGTCTTTGAAGTTGGCACTTCTAAATTGAATAGAAGTTTCTTGGTCAATGAAGTTAGTACTTGATGTGTAATAAAAAATTATAGTAACCAAGGTGGTTATTACATTGGTATCAGAGCATGGTTCAAACACCAAACCCATAAATCTTACTAGAGTCTAGATAAATAGACCATCTTGCACTACAAGCTCATTATAATTGAATTAGTCACTCAATATGAATATGTTAGCATTGAATTTCTTAAATAGACAAAAATGGTTGACCAATCCTAACCAAGAATACCTAAATTGGCACAAAGGGGGATTTGGATATATGAATTGTAAAGGAAAATCAGAGTGCATAACAAAAAGTTGTGGTATCTAATGATTACTATTTTCTCATAACCCCATTTGTTGGAATTGATTCTGCACATAGTTATGTGGTGACTGTCACTACATATTTAAGAGTGTTAAGAATCCTCATTATGGTATAATATGAATTGTTATGAACTTAAAATGTTGAGAACTTTAGGATGATTGTTTAAATGGGTTGGTAAGTTTGAAAGAGCCAAAAATTAGTGGTACAGTCATATGGGTAGGTTGTTGCAACCTTACTTGTTGACATAGCCATAAGTTTAATGAGGTATTTGTTGACAATATGTGTTGTCATTGATGTCAACATAGTATACATTGATGTCAAAACAACAGATGGAAATGTATAGATAGACTTGTACAAAGGAAGAGGCAAACTAGTCTAGGAGAAGAGAAAATAGTCTAAGTATGGATCAGTTTTGGGCTTGAGCATGATGCAGAGGTAAAAACTCATATCCTTGCATGGTTCCTGATGAGTCTAGTTTATGACTCAATTTTGTTAAACTTTATTATCCACTTGCTGTAGTTATCTTGGACTTTGGTACTTTAATCCTGATCTTTTTATGTCATTACCACAAAGCTATAACTTGTTGAGCGTAGGCCATTTCTTATATTCTTTCATGACAAAGACATGCAATATGAACTATCTATGTTAATTTTACATATGGTTAATGAATATTACTCCAAGGTAGTTACAGATGTGCAATTATTGTGTGTACTAATATTGTTATGCAGATATAATCGACATCCATAAAGTAGAGGAAAATTTTGTTGGTTGGTCGCTTACCATAAAAGTCAAACATGGTGATCGTTCAAATGTCAAATGGAGGGAAGGCAACCGTTTTGTAACTAATACTTAAATACCTGTTGAGCAAATTTGGGAGTTACTGTTATGCTATATCTACGTTAAAGCAAATCGCTTGACCAGATTCCTCTGCATGCATAACCTCCTTTCCACTTTCTATGTTTTCCATAATGAAGCATCCTCATGTTCTGTTGGAGTTGACCGCCCTGCTAGGTAGTTAGTTTTGTAGTTTTCCTTCTATAAATAAGACTTTGATACTCCTTCTGAGGGTGGATGGACCTTACCTCAAACCTTATGTTTAAAAGTCACTTAAGGAACTTTTAAGGTTTTAAACCTTATGCTTTTAAATTTCAACTTTAATTCATTTAAGTCACTTTAACATTTCCTTTAATTTCAACTTGTAGTAAAAAGGTGGTTCTAAATTAGTTATATTGGATAACTACCTCAAAAATCTATATAAGGGAGATTCCCTTCATTTTTAAGGATATTTTGCACCACTAACACAAGAGATGAGCATTGTAAATCTCCATATTGTGAGGAGTAGCATTTTGAGGAATAAATAAGGACATCCAAAGGTTTCTATGCCTTGAGGGACTTCTTTATTGCACCTTAATCTTCCAAATTCTCTACACTATCTCCATTAGGTTAGATTCATTAATTGGTTGGTTTAAATATCATCTTGATCCATGACTCTCTACACTATTTGAGGGGAAGTGTTATAGTGTGTAAGCTTAACATCCTAGAAGGAAATCTATTGATGTTTCTTCAAAAGTGTTGATTCCTTTTTACATTTATTTTTAATTATAAATTATTAAAAATGATGAAATATTTTACTAAATGAAATATGTGTCATCATTGCATATTGGTCACAAGTTGCTAAGGAGTACCTCCCTTATAGATAGAGGAGGGGCTAAGGTCCTAATGACTACTTCTAACTAGTGTTTCTAGACAAAACCCATGATACAACACTTTTAAATCCATATTCATTCAACTAATAAAAATCATTAAAATAAAATATCTATTATCATTGATCATAAGGGTGAGTTCAAGCTAATGGTAGCCAAAATTGACACTAAATTGGCAATATTTTCCTATAAACTAAGATACTTGTACTTGGGGTAGTGATTTGAAGTACTTTTAAATATAATATGAACATGCTATAAAATATGAAATGTAACATTGTGTTTCTAGTTTTTAAATATGTAATTTATATTAATCCAAATGATAAAATTTGGTTAAGGACATATAAAAGTGAGATTTTATCCACTTTAATGAATGCAAAAAATATGCATCTACAAATGCCTTTAGGAATAGAAGTAATTTTTGAAATCATTTGGTGAACAAATGTAATTCATGTTGAGGTATGATCTGCATATTTTTAACAAAACTATATAATTTTTTATTGTTTATTTAATAGGACTAAGGTAGAAAACTAGAAACCCTCATCTACATATAGCTTCACATGACTTAAGATATTCATAACATTATAACTTTTTAGTGTGTAGAGTATGATATCTAGATTGATGTCATTTAGTTTTTTGAAATAGATTTATCAATTGAAATTTATTAGAAAACATGCAAGTATACACTTTTCAAGTTTTTAAGACATTATTTTAAATTAAAAATGATATATAATTTTTTAAAATGTTAATTTTTTTTAAAACATTTTAAAAGTTAATATCCTCCTCTACAAGCCCTTTGAATTTCATTATAAAACTAGCATCATAAAGTTGTCAACCATATGAATTAGTCATAATTGTAAGAGATATAATATACCCACATGGAGCTCTTGGGAGATACATTTGAATCCCTTGGTCATAGCATCCAATGGTCATCATCGATAGTTACATTCTATTTGTGGTGTTACTCTTGGTGAGGGGTGCATGGGTCTAACTTGGGCTAGTTGGAGTAAGGTTTGATTCATGGTTTTGAGGATATTGTTTTGGGAATCCATTAATGGTTTCTTAGGTCTCCTTGGATTACAAATCGAGGGCTTGGGATGGAGATTAATGTTCACTTTTATGCAAGATTATGCTATCAAAATTCCTCCAAACACACAATGTTGATCTCCATTGAAGAACTACATATTAGAGAGTGTATCATAACTTTACTTGAAGATTAATGCATTGGGTGTGTTTTGGAGATTGATTTTTTCCCTTTCAATGGTTTTACCAAGGTATATATTGTACCTCTTGCCATTACTTTGCTACATTTTCTTTAGACCTATTACTACTTGCATTCTTTCTCTCTAGGGTTAATGTGCATCTAGGCATAGCTTCCTTTCATGAGCATGTGATGCTTCATTTTTAACTTTGTAGTTTATATTGAGAAATTCTCTAATTAAAAATATATGAGGAACATATCTTAAAAAATGAAAACTAAAGTTATTTAACGAGTAAAAATCTTGAACACAAAATAGTCATGTAAAACAAATCATGTAGGCATACCAAACAAAGATAATTTAATCAACAAGCTATAATGAATCCTATTTTATTTTTCTATATAATGGTGAAAATTGTCAATCCTGCACTTTTCCTCATTTATTTTAGACTCCTTTGATTGGGTGGAACTCTTTATGTAATGACTAGTGTACAAGAGGCATATTCTAGCATGGAAGTTAACAAATAACATAAATATTGTTTGATTGTATTTGCATACATTCATAGGCCCACCAACCATGATTCTCAATACATCCATCTATTTCCCCAAGTCATTTCCATAGTTATGTAAATGACCCCTAGATTTTCAAATTTAAATGTAAAAGTGGGCTCTTGTCAACTCCCTCTTACTAGAAGTTATGAGTCAACTAAATTACAAAAAAATGTTAACTTTTGTGCTAGGTTGTTGTATTGAAGGACAAACCCTAATTCATTTGAAATCTAGAAAGAGAGATATAAAATCTAGAGATTAGTAGGAGAGATCCATTACTCATTGCATCATCACAAGAGTGGACAACATCAACATGGTATCATACTCTAAGCATACTACATGATGGCATATTGTCTTTAACAATTGTTCTAACTATTGAATTGACCTATCTAAAGGTTTGACCATGTGATAATCCCCTTTCCTAGCAAACTTTTGAAAGGTGTTTGTCAACACCACTAGTTAGTTATTGTAGGTTATGGACAACGAGGTGAGTAGATTTGAGGTATCCAAATCAACAATGTTCATATTTGTAGATTAGGACTAGATCTATGTGCAAGGTCGGTTTTTTACTCGTGGAGATCAATTTTTAGTCATAAAAGTGCCATAGAATTAAAAAACAATTATTTTCTCAAGCATCTAAAAGGTCCTAATTTTTTGGAATATTGGCAAATCATTTGATAGTATCTATCATAGAAAGAATAGTTTCAAACCCAGTGCTAAGTGCAAACTAATAGTCATTTTTGAAAATGATAAAATGAGACTTGAACTTGGAGACATGTATTTCCAATAACATAGATCTACCAATCCTTCTATCACCTCATCCACATGCAAAAGTGTCAAATAGCCCTCCAATTGAGAAATAAAAAAAATGTGTTTCCCTATTAAAATGATGCACATTATAATTAGTTGAAAGACAATGGAGATGACAAGCTAAGGAACTATTGCAAAAAAAAAAATTGAAATGGTAAAGAACTATGTAGCTACAATGCACATGTAAGAGCAAATAAGATCAATAAATATGGTATATGTGGTAAAATTAAAACTATATATTTTTTGAGCAAATCTTTTACATTTGTGATAGTCACAACTTGTGAATCATATAAAATGTTAGCATCAAAGAGGAGGGTGATAACACATTAATCCTAGACTTCTATCAAAAGGCAAGCCATGAAGGTCAAAAGTGGTCACATTATTCTTCAACTGGACAATAAATATTTTTGTAAAATGTTAATTTTTTTCTTTAAAATTTTTTTTGATAAGCTATTGAAGTGAAAACAAAGAAATAAGCCATGGTAGAGGTAGGAATTCATTGCTACTGTTTTGATTGGTTGTGAGTGTTCCTCTATCCATTTCACAATAGGTTCCTCTACCTCATCTACCAACTGAATCTGAAAGTTCATGAAACTCCACATTTGGAGAGTGATGTGTTTGGAATTGGCATGCTTCCTTTAATTCTAACACTACATCATTCATTGTCGGCCTATTCATAGAAGAAGGTGAAGTACAAACCATTGCCAATTTTACCACTTTATGCATTGCATCTATATTATATTTTTTGAGCAAAGTATGATCCGCTATGTTCTCTATATCTTCCTTTAACATGGATGCTCTTACCTGACATAAACAAGTTATAGTTTAGTGGTAACAATCAAATTTTAATATTAGATATTTTAAGGTTTCATAGTCTATAACTATTTTAGAATAATAATTGATAACAAACTTTTAATTATTCTAATTTTAATTCAAGATTTTAAAAAATCCTTAATATAATTACCCAGCTAACAATGTGTGCATATTCCCCAATAGAGGTTGAGTGGTCTTCAAAGTGAGGAGGTTTTCCACTAATAATTTCCATCAAAACAACTCCAAAGCTATAAACATCACTCTTTTTTGTCAATCGATTTGTAGTGTAATACCTGTAGAAAACCAACTAGTAAGTTCATTTTATCATTAAATTAAGAAAAAAAAAGAGGACGTCAACCCTTTTGAGGGAAACTCTCAACCTCCTCTTTAAATGGTTTAGGGAATAGTTGATACTCTTGTCGGAAATCCTCAAATTCCTCTTTAAATGATTAAGAGCATGACTGACCCTCTTGAAGGAAGTCTTTAACCTCTTCTTTGAATTGTCCAAGGCATAAGTGACTTGATCAAATTACTTTGATATAAGATCTAGGACACCTAGTAGCTCAACACCTCCTTACATCTTAATGGAGAAGAATCACTGCTATTAATAGACTAATATATTGAGATTATGTATTGACAATGCAACTAAATAATATATGAGAGCTTTTTCTATGTGATTTCATTATTCGATAACTTTCCTTTTTTGAAGGGTAACTAGTCCTCTGAGATAAACATAGTAGGGGTGGGATTCTCTGAGATAATCAGAGCAAGGGCATGGTTCTCTACATCATACTTAACATAGACCCTTAAATAATTCACATATAATTGAATTGAGTATCAATAAAGAAAAGAAAAGCATACTTACTCCGGATCTAGATATCCATTGGTGCCTTTGACAACGGTAGATACATGTGTAGCTCCATCCAAAGGTCCCATCTTTGACAACCCAAAATCTGCTATTTTTGCTTCCATCTCATCATTCAGCAAGATATTAGAGCTCTTTATGTCTCTGTGAATAACACCTGGCGTGCAGCCTACATGCAAATATTCCAATCCTGTTCAAAGATAAGCAACATTTAGACCCCATGATCTTTTTCAAGATTTTGCACCGAGCGTTTTAGTTGCCACAAAGTATCTGACTAACCTTTGGCAGCATCCAATGCAATGTTCAGTCTTCTTTCCCATCCTAGATTATTTTTTGAAGAAGTTTGACCTGAAACCAAGAAATGCAGACTTTTAACTAAATGAGCAGAAAGCATTCCTCTCTATCATATATTCATACAATTGAGCAACGTTGTGAACCACACCATCAAGACAATGTCTCAGGTCTCCGTTAGACATATATTCATATATAAGAACCAAATTTTGCTCCTCTGCGCAGTAGCCCATGAATTTTACGAGATTCTTATGGTGAAATTTGGAGAGAATATTTACCTGCAGAGGTCAATGAATTTTACAAAGACTAGTAAGTTGTAGTTTTGATAATGAAGAAGATCAGAGACATCAAAGATTTTAAACTTTAATAGTGCATAGTTTTTGTTGGAGAGATTAAAGTTATCAAGTTTTAATTGTAGAATGGGTATGAATGAGTCCTTGGTTATACCTCTGTGGAAAATTCTATGGCACCCTGATGTGATTTATCAGACAAAATTTTGACGGCCACATCCTTGCCTTGAAGACAACCAAGAAAAACAGGTCCATATCCTCCTTTTCCAATCTCTGTCTGAAAGCTGCGAGTCATAACTCTTACCTCTTCGTAACTGAATGTTTGACATACATCCAATTCGACAAGATCTAAATGCCCTGTTTCAGTGTCCCCTGCATTTTGCTCCATTCAGTGTACACAAGAATCTGTTTCCTTTTATTAAAAATGAAAACCCAAAAGTACAGAGCAAACGTAAAGGCGAGATGGCTTAAAATGACTGACCTTTAGGGGTTTTTCTGCTTGATTTAAGTTTGATAAACATTAATATTGCAGTAATAGTTACAAGTATTCCAACCCCTGCTAATATTAACCAAACAACAAGTGATTTGCTCGTCTTTCTTTTTGGGGTATCTTTGAAAATGCCTGTTTGGCAAAGCATTTCATTGCCATCGACACTGAAAAATTAACACAAATATTAAACATATGAATCTTATCATACCGACAACATAATTACTGATTGATTTGTGTTGCAAGGAAAGAAACTCGCCTCAGAATGAGTTTTCCACGTTGCTGTTTCTCAGATAGACCATTTGGCACCGATCCATTTAAGTCATTGTCTGTCAAGTTCCTGTATCTCGAAAAGAAAATTTCTCAAAATACTGTACATAGTCTGAGTAGCATAGCACATTTCAAGGCAAACTACCTATCCATGTTATAAGATAGAATGACATTATTAACATTCTGAAAACTCTTATAGACTAGAAATACCCAGATGTATTTGTTTCAACTCACAGTTCTTTAAGATTGGAAAGAGTAGCCAGAAGCTCTGGTATTGAACCACTCAAATTATTTCTCGCCAAATCCCTGCAAGCAGGAATAAGAAGACAGTTTTGGGTCTAGCAAGTGCGATATTGACTTTCAACAAGCTAAAAAATTATAAAAGAAAGTATTTAAGATTAGTTACGGACAACTTAACGAGAGCAGAGAGCTTGCCGAAGCTTAGAGGTATGGTGCCATTCAGACGCTTGTCCGGGAGTGTCCTGTACGTTACATCTCTCCATCCTTAGTTGAAATTGACAGCAGGGTGTAACTTGATCAAATTTTACAAAGTATATTAATGTTCAGATTATGTTCTTAATTGGTCAATGGGATTGCAAAAAGTACAGCTAGTCTAGGATGGCTTACTTAAATATCCAAGAGTTCAAGCAATTCTCACATAAATGACCGTTAACTACAACTCAGTGGCTGTTTAGAGTAAAAAATGAGCAGCATACAAGGTAAATGTTTGGGGAGAGACTTACACTGCAATAATCCTTGGTGACGACTCTTGATTGCAATCCACCCCATCCCAAATGTAGTTCTGTGGCAGACAAGGATCACCCATCCACTCTTTTTCCAGATTAAAGTGCCTTGCAATGTCAGCAAGTGCATTCACTGTAAAACTGACAGATGTTTTAGTAAGCCATTCAAATTTATCCATTTTCCCTAAAAAGCAACCATAAAACAATTTTAAGCAAATACAAACCATCTTCACTGTTAGTTCCGTTAATGAGTGGGCTGCTATATTGGTAGACTTCAAAGCCATTCAGAATGGCACCCACCGTCGATCGATTTGTAGGATTAAGAGAAAATATGACTTGTTTGGAGCCAGAAAATTCCCAGGGTACAGGCGTGACGAATGAATTGAGGTAGCCATCTAATTTAACAGTACGCAATGAATTTCCATCAAGAGTAACAGTGAACTCCCTAATTGCATTAGCTCCAAGTTGCTCTACTTCGGCGAAGCATATCACAAAATAGTATTTACCAATGTCTTCAACACTCCAACTCCATGTGATATTTCCCACGCTGTTGTTGGGGGTCACCAAGGCGGTTTGTAACACAGCTGACGGTATTTCAAATTTTCCTTCTGAAGAAAAGGAATTTGTGGTATTCCTATAAATCAAACCTCCTATTGCTCCGTTCGGCCATAACCTATCAAATGCATCCTGTGGATATCTGCACAAAACCACTTTAAAGTCAATAGCTTAACCTTTATTTCTTTTCTTTTCTGCTCATACAAGATGTTACAGAGTAGACGTCTACTTATTGGGGCTCTTGTGTACTGGCAATACAGATTCATCGCCCATACTATTTAGGTAGTTAAGAACATTAAGTTTTCACAGTCCTGATAGATGAGGAGAAGGTTTGGGGAAAAACCCCAAAACCAAAAATAATGGTACAAATCATAGAGAAAGAAACTACCTTAGAGTTGCCTCTGACAATCTTCCATAATCCATGCGTTTTATACTGAGTAAAGAGAGATCTTGTCCTACAATCCCATACATAGATGGCTTGATAGGGCGAAGTTCCAAGGATGAAATGAAAGGAACATCATCCGTACTTCGAGCAAGACACACATCAATAGAGGGACCCCTGGCCATATACATTATTCCTTTTACAATGATCTCACTAATGTTTCTTATTACAACAGTAACCCAAGGATTAACATCAACGAGCAATTCAAATTGTGGTAGAGACTGAAGGCCGTCATAGTTACCATATAAAAAAGCGGCGCGGATTATGTATTTTGTTCCCGTCACAGCAGGTAACTTGTAGCAATTTCGCTTGCCTTGAGGAAAACAGCGAAGTTCTTTCAGTGGCAACTCGCCGTGAAACTGAGCAGCCAAAACGCTTTTTTTTTCACCTGTGTTAATGTATTGTTCATCTGAGGTCCAGCTAATGTCCCCGCCATCCACATATTCCCCTTCTCCTCCACAATCCAGACTGATGAATCCTGCAGAAATAACATCATCAAATCCATTTAGCAAAGGCACCAATCCCAAATTAAGAAAGGAGAAGCAGCCAGCTGATGAAGATTTGAATATTTTACTTTGCTTGCTTAGTTGCAAACTAAATGGATGATAAACAGTCGGACGTTTTGGTGTGGTTTAAACCTTTCCATGCTTCACAGCTAAAGATTTTAAGCCTCCACAGTCCTCCTAAACCCACCATACCGGTGAGAATGACCTCCAAAGATATCAGATAGTCCAGAGTTTTTGATTTCTTGATGCAGGGTGTATGGAATAACTCATTTTCAAAAATGTTCAACAATTATAAAGAAAAGTGCAGGTTTTTTTTATAGATCCCTTCAAAACCAATTTACATAATCAAAATTACAATTTAAAATTGAAGTAAATAAAATATAGTTCCATTAATGCCATAGACATAAACTATTCTATGATGATCAAACAAAACAGGACTGTTCAGATTATGCCCTTTTAAAAATATGTATATGGTTTCTTTTAAATCCCTTCATGTTGAAGGGGATTGGCTGTAGAGATCTTACAGATTCCCGAAAATTTATAGTTTTATAGAAGGATAAGAATATCTTACCTGGTTGTGCATACAGAACGCCACATATAGAAACAGCCAACAAAATTTTGAAGGTTACTCCCTCCATACTGATTACAATAGGAATGCCTTCCAACTGGCCCTTAAATGTTATCTTATACACTTCTGACAATTTTGGGAAAAAATGGAGTGCAGATTAAGATAAACTTTTGAAACAATCCAATACTCAAAAAGGAAACCTAAAATCTCTAATGCTATTGACTATTTAACATTTAACTAGATCACGTACGACCAGCAGATATGTGGTTGAGAAGTGAGTAAAAAAATCCACGACAAAATTATTTGCCCTATAAAGGTTGTGGATAATATTGGCAGGAAGAGAGCAAAGACTAGACTTTTCATGGTGGGCCCACAATGGGTTTGAAATTTATGGAGTACGCGTCTAGAATTAAATTATTACCCGCCTTTAATGTTTGAAGGAGATACATTAAGACCCTCACACGGACACTTTTTCCTTGAAACATCACTAAATTCATTGACTTTAAAAAGTGAACTAACTATTTAATTAGCGTTAGAGTATATTATCATTAATTAAGATATGCTTGTAAAAATACCGAATTGTCTACCGAACCCTCTGGATGCACATTTGACCGTATTTAATAATTAATTGAAATTCACCCCGTATTTATTAATTAATTGAAATTCACTTGTGAATTTCAATTAATTAATAAATACGGTCAAATGTGCATCTAGAGGGTTAGATAGAGGGTTAGATAGATGTGAACTTCAATTAATTAATAAATACGGTCAAATGTGCATCTAGAGGTGAATTTCAATTAATTAATAAATATGGTCAAATGTGCATCTAGAGGGTTAGATAGAGGGTTGGATAGAGGTGAATTACAATTAATTAATAAATACAGTCAAATGTGCATCTAGAGGGTTGGATAGACACTGCCTAAAAGTACACCCCATACAAATTTTTAAATAAGAATATAGATCATCTCTATGGAAGTCAATTCATATGTTGGACTTATATGAAAAGTTAGATGATGGTAAATTTACCGACCACCATTATGAAAGCTTGGCATCCCTTCTACACATCAATTATAAGTAGAGGAAAGGACTCCAGAGATCAAAGGGGGTCGATATGACAGAAAAATAAAAAGGAGAGTATGATAGACCACTCCTAATAATGCCAAAGGGTATCACTGTCTACATCTTATCTACCCTCATCAATGCATGTAGCCACAATGACCTTAGCATCAAGTCCATTCAAGTCTCTAGCCTCACGAAGTGTTACATTTGCAATGCCAATCTTGTCACTTATAGTGCTATCATCGATGTTGTGGGAGTAGGTGCAATGCAAGTTCAAGGGAGATATCATAAACTCGAGGATTTATTTTAAGAGAGTAAGATGTGCGTTGTCTCTGGGAATGTGCTCTCACACCACTCTCATCGATGCCTATTCTAAAGGAGACACATAGTGGTGGACAACCTTCTGCAAGGTTAGATTCGACTCCAGGATTGTAGGACAAGGAAATACAAGCGTATGTGTTTCAATGCTACCCAGACTAGATTTTAGAGTTGTCACTTATATTAGTGAGAATGGTATTAAAGCTTCAAAGGATAGTGAACTTTGTCATAATGGAATCACGGATGAATCCAAGACCTATGCAACTAGAAAGAAGTGCTTCTAGTTAGGCAAGAGAGGAGTGCAATTCGTTGGCTCAAGAGGACTATAGTTGCAACACCTCAAGAGATCATCGGTTGTGTGTTTTTTTTTTCTTTACAACTCTATGACACTATGAGGAAACTCCAGGTTGGAGCTAGCACACGTAATCAAAACTTGGTGAAAGAAAGAAATTGTAGGCAATCTGGAAGCAACAAAGGCAGGTGGTCAATTCTTTTCTTGATGGAGAATATGCATTTTTGTTGGTTTGGCAGTGGTTATGAACTCAACTTTTATAGTAAGAGAAAAAATCTATCTTGAATGTTTGTATATTGTTGTTATCTGGATAATTAGCATTATGTGCTTTGATTACAATAGTTTTACCCATATAACTCTTTCTTGAGTGGTTGTACTTAAAATATTAGTGAGAGGATTTATTGCAATCCTTGCACTCAGGTGGGTATAAATCCCATGACTTATGTATCAAAATGATTATGTGTGCTTCTCATGTTGTTTCTTCTTGAGGTTTGTTTCTCATGTTTCTATATGTTAAATTAGTCTAGGTGATTGATAGTATAGGCAATGAATCAAGAAAAAGGATGGGACCCATGGTGTATCACAAGATGCACTAACATTCATCTTTTTGGTTGGGATTTATTTGAGGTCTTATAGGTTAGTGAACTAGGTAAAAGGGGAAGATGCTCGCAGTAAAGTGGCAACCATTCCCTTTTTGTTAGCTAGTCACTATATGTACCTATGATGTGCATATGAGCTAATCACACTGTGTAGGTGTGGTGCATGTGTGAGTGAATCACATTGTATATATATGATGTCATTTGTGAATTAGTCACATTGTGTAAATGTGACACCTGATTGGGCTAATCACATTGAGAATATGTGATGTATGTGTAAATTAATTATATTGTGCATATATGTATGTTATAGGCATGAGTTAGTCACACTATGTATATGTGATGCTTGGCTAAGCTATTCACATTGTGTAAACATGTGATGTATGATCGAGATAACCGCTAGGTGTGGTCATATGATGCTTATATATACTAGTCACTATGTGGTTGGTGTATGTTCGTATATTGATGTGGGCACAGAGAAGTTCAAATGGTGTTCGGAGTCTATGGGCCTCTCGGCCTATAATTGTTAAATCCTGTTATTTCCATTGGCTCTTACAAGGTGTTCAACAAGTGGGAGAATGTTGGGAATTAAGGTGTCTCAACCTTGGTAATTCCTTGTATTATTTCATTGTATTTATTTATTTATTGCCTATTATTGTAATTAGGATGCAAATCCTTATTGTCATCTTGTGGGAGTTGGCACGGTGATGTGTCATCCTACATGGAAGGTGACAACATGTAATTTTGTCCTCACATGAGAAGATAGGCGTCCCACTTAGTGGTAGGAATATTTTGCCATGTGTCGACATCTTGGATAGTGTGTAAGGGAATATTCACTGAAACGGTCATGACAGATTCCTATGACAAATCTATGACGCAAAAGAGTCGTAAATGGAATGTTCTATGACAGGTGAAGACATGTGTCACAAGGCATCTTGGAAGAAGGCATCTTTGGGCGCCCCAAGGAGGGTAATGACATGTTGTAAGAGAATATGCTATTTATAGCCTGTGTATGACAGATTCTCTTATAGCTATAAGATATGTCAGTATGACGGATTCTATGACGATCGTAAGAGTCGTGAGAGCATCTGTCATTGCCCAACTTGGGAATAGGCGACCATTTTGGGATGGGGTGTTATGACAAGTGTCATGACCATGCTGCAGTGTTGGACAAGTGTCCTTAGGCGTGGGTTTTGGGCCATGAGGCCATGTTGGACACCCATCTCAAGGAAAGCTCATCTTTGCATTGTAAACTTCTATTTAAGTAGGCGCTTTGAGAGGAGATGTATTATGTGATTGACAGGTACTGTTATGCTACCGGTTTGTCTCCAGATACAAGTGTCGAAGACTCCTGAGAGCTTACATTGCAAGTGTATTGTAAACCATTTCAGTTTTGATAATACATTATGCAAGTTTTGGAGTGTGGGGTTTTCACCCGATAAGGGTTT
Source organism: Cunninghamia lanceolata (assembly GCA_027924645.1). Taxonomy (NCBI): domain Eukaryota; kingdom Viridiplantae; phylum Streptophyta; class Pinopsida; order Cupressales; family Cupressaceae; genus Cunninghamia; species Cunninghamia lanceolata. The sequence goes on from BSBN01000128.1 coordinate 961,895, forward strand.
TCCCCACGTATATCTTGTGTGTCTCTCTTCTATCTCATTTCTGTGTGTGTGTATTGCTACAATATCTCCATTGTTGTTGTTAACATTCTGTAATTGTAAGGATTAAAATGAATTTGCACTCTTCTTTAGATTAGTGTAGGAAGCGATTTCCGCACACCTAGCTTCCTTTCAGTTGGTACCAGAGCCTGGCCAGTTTTTGTTCTAGCTGCTGGGTAGGGGTTTTTTGAGCTAATCTTAGGTTGAGTGGGAGTCTGTGCAAAGTATTCTATATCTTGTTGCAGGAAGAAGATGGCAACCACATCCGGAAGAGTAGAGTTGGAGAAGTTCAATGGCACAAATTTTGAGTTGTGGAAACTCAAGATGGAAGATCTACTTGTTGATTGTGACCTATGGGAAACCGTTGATGGAACAAAACCTACGACAATGTCACAAGCTGATTGGGACCTCAAAGATCGGAAGGCTAAGGGTCTCATAAGACTCTGTCCTATTGAATGTCCATGAGGAGAAGACCGCGAAAGATCTTTGGAAGAAGCTAGAAGATGTTTATCAGGCCAAGTCCTTGGTGAACAAGCTTAATTCTGAAAAAGAAGTTGTTTGCTCTGAAGATGGAAGACGGAGGATCTATTGCGGACCATATGAATGCTTTCAACATGATTGTTGCACAATTGACATCTGTGGGTGTGAAAATGGAGGAGGATCGGTGTATGACCCTGCATTGTTCTTTGTCGGATTCGTGGGATCATCTTGTCATGGCCATTGAAAGCACTACCACCACCTTTAAGATGGAAGATGTGGTGTCTTCATTGTTATCTGAAGAAATGCGAAGAAAGATAACCGATTTGGCCAAAGAAGCTCTTGTGGTTTGTGGAAGACCTAAAGAGAAAGAGAAGAATAAGGACAAGAAAGGTGAAAAGGGTATATCCAAATCCCGTGGGAGATCCAAATCTCCTAGAAAGTCCAAGGCTCTCTGTTGGAACTGTGGCAAAACTTGGAATTTTCAAAAGGAATGCAAAGAGGAAAAGAAAAAGAAGAAGAATGCCCCAAATTCAGATTCTGACAAGTCACAAGATGATGGTGATGCCTTCATCGCAGCCCTAGCCACCCATGCATCTGATGATGTGTGGTTGATAGATTCTGGTGCATCATCCCACATGACCTCGCATCGAAGCTTGTTCACGAAGTATGAAGAGCTAGATGGTGGAAGAGTGTACCTAGGTGACGATTCTCATATGAAGATTGTGGGTCGTGGAAGAGTCTCAATCTAATTCCCTGATGGATGAGTAAAGGGGATCACTAGGGTTATGCACATCCCAGGCTTGGCACAGAACCTGCTTTTCTGTAAGTATGTTGAATGATGCAGGTGTGCAGGTTGTCTTTTCGAAGGATGGATGCAAGATGACTAGAGGATCTATGGTTCTTGCGAAGGGTACTTGGAGAGGTACTATGTTTCAGCTGGAGGCATGCACTTCATAATGCAATAGTTCTTCTGACTCAAAGAATGGAGCTACAGTCACTTCATCCCCACCATCTGAACGAGTAGTGAAGCAATCTATTGTAACACATTCTGATGGTAGTGCACATGCTTTGGAAGTTAAACTTCCTATTGAAAAGACAGTGTTATGGCATAAGAGATTTGGCCACATTGGTGAGAAGGGTCTTAGAACCTTGAAAAATAAAAACCTCATTGACGGGTTAAATGATTGTAATCTCGAGTTCAACTTTTGCGAACATTGTGTATATGGAAAGCAAAATCGTGTTCAGTTTTACTCTAGTTCTCACAAGTCTTCTGGGGTATTGGATCTTATTCATTTTGATGTGTTTGGTCCTGTTAGTGTTCCTTTGATTTCTAAATCTATATATTGTGTATCTTTCATAGATGATTACAGTAGAAGGACATGGATTTATTTTCTCAAAAGCAAGATTGAAGTCTTTAGTCGGTTTAAAGAGTTTAAGACTTTTGCTGAAAATTAGACTAGTAAAACGATTAAGTGTTTGAGAACTGATAACGATGGTGACTTTTGTTCAGTAGAGTTTGATAAGTTATGTAAAGAGCAAGGGATTGAAAGACATAAGACAACTCCATACACCCAGCAACAAAATGGAGTTGCAAAGAGGATGAACACGACACTGATGGAGAAGGCTAGGAGTATGCTTAGAGGAGCAAGTCTCAAACAAAAATTTTGGGCTGAAGTTGTAGCCACTGCTTGCTACCTGGTAAACAGGTATCCTACATTAGCTCTTGTTGGTAAGACACCTATGGAGGTGTGGTCTGGTAAGAAGACATGTTTTTGGTTGTGAGGCATATGCACATATGCCTAGGGAGAAACAGTCTAAATTGGAGAACAAGGTTGTTAAGTGTATTTTCATTGGCTATGGTGTTGGTGTGAAAAGATACAAGCTTTGGGATCCTGTGGCTGAAAAAAGTGTTATATAGAAGAAGTGTTATCTTCAGAGAGATAACACCTTCTTCTGTTGTTCTACAGCCAGAACAGCCAAAAAAAAGAGGATGTGGTTCAGTTTCCTTCTACCCCTGAGAAGACTGAACCGATAAACCTTGTGAGATATGATGATGAGGAAAGCTCTAGTAGCTCTGAAATCTCAGAAGAAGAAGAAGTAGAACCTCAACCTCAGTGATTGAGGAGGTCTACATGAACAAGAAAGCAACCTGATAGGTTTGGTTATTCATTACTTGATTCTAGTTGTGCTTTTGCCTTACTAACACTGATGAGCCTAGAATTGTGACAGAGGCTATGGGCATGAAAGATGCAGGTTCGTGGAAGGAGGCCATGGAAGATGAGATGGCTTCTTTGGAAAAGAATAAAACATGGGACTTGGTGCCTTTACCTGAAGGACGAAAACCGGCTGGATGCAAATGGGTGTTCAAGAAGAAATTCAGTGCAGATGGTAGTGTTGAAAAGTACAAAGCTAGATTGGTTGTGAAGGGGTACTCACAAGTGGAGGGAATTGATTATGGTAAAATTTTCTCTCTCGTTGCAAAGCTGACATCCATTCGGTTCTTGTTATCTCTTGCAACTGATTATGACTTAGAGGTGGAGTAGATGGATGTGAAGACAACTTTCCTTCATGGTGATTTGGAGGAAGAGATTTACATGTCATAGCCAGAGCATTACATAGAGAAAGGTGACGAAAATTTGGTTTGCAAGTTGAAGAAGTCTTTGTATGGTTTGAAGCAGTCTCCTAGGATGTGGTATATGAAATTTGATGCCTTTGTGTTGTCGATTAGATTTCTGATATCAAAATCAGATCATTGTGTTTATTACAAGTTTGACAATGATCACATTCTCATTATTGCATTGTATCTTGACGATATGTTGTTAATTGGGAATGGTAAGAATATGATTTTTGATTTGAAGTCTTAATTGTCAGCATAGTTTGAGATGAAAAATCTAGGGGCAGCCAAGTATATTCTAGGAATGGAAATCAAAAGAGACAGAGCTAACATAAAACTTTGGTTAAGCCAGAGTAAGTATGTGAAGACCGTGTTGGATAGGTTCAGCATGGCAGACTGTAGACCATTATGTGTTCATGTTTCATTGGGGACAAAGTTGTCTATTAGTGATTGTCCAAAATCTCCTAGTGAAGTGGAGGACATAAGAAGAGTACCTTATGCTAGTGTCGTTGGCAATTTGATGTATGATATCATCTACACAAGACCAGACATTGCCCAAGCAGTGGGAGTCCTTAGTTGATTTATGGCTAATCCTAGATGGGTACATTGGGATGTAGTTAAACAAGTGTTTAGATATTTGAGGGGTACTTCCAAGTATTCCATATGTTAACATGGTAATGCTATAGGACCTCCGCATTCAGTTTGTATTCGTGGATTCGTGGATTCTAATTGGGTAGGTGACATTGATAGTAGGAGATCCACCAATGCCTATGTGTTCACTATGTTTGGTGGTGCAATTAGTTGGATGAGTAAGCGACAACCTGTGGTTGCTTTGTCCATGACAGAAGCTGAGTATATGGCAGCAACTCATGCTTGCAAGGAAGCCATTTGGCTTAAGAGATTGTGTTCAGATATTGGTGTTGATGTAGGACAGATTACGATTTGTTGTGACAGTCAAAATGTGATTTGCCTAGCAAAGAATCCAACTTTCCATGCCAGAACAAAACATATTGATATATAGTTTCACTTCATGTGAGACATGGTAGAGGATGGGAAGGTGAATTTGGAGAAGGTAGATATTTTGAAGAATGTTACAGATGTATTGATGAAACCAGTGGGCACAGAGAAGTTTAGATGGTGTTCGGAGTCTATGGGCATCTCAGCCTATAGCAGTTAAATCCTATTATTTCCATTGGCTCTTACAAGGTGTTCGACAAGTGGAAGAATGTTGGGAATTAAGGTGTTTCAACCTTGGTAATTCCTTGTGTTATTTCATTGTATTTATTTATTTATTGCCTATTATTGTAATTAGGATGCAAATACTTATTGTCATCTTGTGGGAGTTGGCACGGTGATGTGTCATCCTACATGGAAGGTGACAACATGTAATTTTGTCCTCACATGAGGAAATAGGCATCCCACTTAGTGGTAAGAATATTTTTCCATGTGTCGGCATCTTGGATAGTGTGTAAGGGAATATTGACTAAAACGGTCATGACAGATTCCTATGACAAATCTATGACGTGAAAGAGTCGTAAATGGAATGTTCTATGATAGGTGAAAACATGTGTTACAAGGCATCTTGGAAGAAGGTATCTTTGGGTTCCCCAAGGAGGGTTATGACATGTTGTAAGAGAATATGCTATTTATAGCCTGTGTATGATAGATTCTCTTACAGCTGTAAGATATGTCAGTATGACAGATTCTATGACAGTCATAAGAGCATCTGTCATTACCCAACTTAGGAATATGTGACCATTTTGGGATGGGGTATTATGACAAGTGTCATGACCATGCTTCAGTGTTGGACAAGTGTCCTTAGGCATGGGTTTTGGGCCATGAGGCCATGTTGGATGCCCATCTCAAGGAAAGCTCATCTTTGCCTTATAAACTTCTATTTAAGCAAGTGCTTTGAGAGGAGATGTATTATGTGATTGATAGGTACTGTTATGCTGTCAGTATGTCTCCAGATACGAGTGTCGAAGACTCCTGAGAGCTTGCATTGCAAGTGTATTATAAACCATTTCAGTTTTGATAATACATTGTGTAAGTTTTGGAGTGTGGGGTTTTTCACTCGATAAGGGTTTTTCCCATGTATATCTTGTGTCTCTCTCTTATATCTCATTTGTGTGTGTATGTGTATTGTTGCAATATCTCTATTGTTGTTGTTAACATTCTGTAATTGTAAGGATTAAAATGAATTTGCACTCTTCTCTCCTCTTTAGATTAGTGTAGGAATCGATTTCTGCACACCTAGCTTCCTTTCAATTTGTTATCACACTATTGTCCAAGAACTGAATTTGAATCATAAGATTCACTTGTGGGATATGGTTTAAAAGTGAGATTAGAGATCTCATATCAATGGAGAAGAGGAAGTCTCTCTATTTTTGGTGTATGAACTATGGAGCTTCTAATTCTTAGGAGGAGATATGTAGGTAGGGACATTATGAATGAACCCTAGAGGTTTAGGTCTGGGTCTAGGGATGACCCTAACATTAAGAGTTGGCCATATTCTAGTGCAAGTATATAAGTTGTGGCGTAGAGTTGTTGCCATGGCTATGATTGGTAAGTCTTTGAAGTTGGCACTTCTAAATTGAATAGAAGTTTCTTGGTCAATTAAGTTAGTACTTGATGTGTAATAAAAAATTATAGTAACCAAGGTGGTTATTACATTGGCATCAGAGCATGGTTCAAACACCAAACCCATAAATCTTACTAGACTCTAGATAAATAGACCATCTTGCACTACAAGCTCATTATAATTGAATTAGTCACTCAATATGAATATGTTAGCATTGAATTTCTTAAATAGACTTTTAAGCCTATAAAAATGGTTGACCAATCCTAACCAAGAATACCTAAATTGGCATGAAGGGGGATTTGGATATATGAATTGTAAAGGAAAATTAGAGTGCATAACAAAAAGTTGTGGTATCTGATGATTACTATTTTCTCATAACCCCATTTGTTGGAATTGATTCTGCACATAGTTATGTGGTGACTGTCACTACATATTTAAGAGTGTTAAGAATCCTCATTATGGTATAATATGAATTGTTATGCTTAAAATGTAGAAAACTTTAAGATGATTGTTTAAATGGGTTGGTAAGTTTGAAAGAGCCAATAATTAGTGGTACAATCATATGGGTAGGTTGTTGCAACCTTACTTGTTGACATAGCCACAAGTTTAATGAGGTATTTGTTGGCAATATGTGTTGTCATTGATGTCAATATAGTATACCTTGATGTCAACACAACAGATGGAAATGTAAAGACAGACTTGTACAAAGGAAGAGGCAAACCAGTCTAGGAGAAGAGAAAATAGTTGAAGTATGGATCAGTTTTGGGCTTGAGCAGGATGTAGAGGTAAAAACTCATATCCTTGCATGGTTCCTGCATACACACATACGTATCTCATTAGTTGGGAGTATCGCACTCGAGGGTAAGAAGTAGAAATTTGACTAAGGCACTCACAGTACACATCCTAAGGTAGAGTTAACTTGAATTGGTCCACACTTCTCTGCAAAGAAAGATTTGGTCTTGCGGTTCTAAAGATAGCTTCTGGTATGTATTGACATGATATATCCAAGACTTTAGCTCCTCACATCTTCAATATGAAAAGTTACAAGGGACAGTGTATCAGCCACCACTTAGTCAAAGCAGAGCAACAATGAGGAGATAATGGAATGCTCTGCATTCCTTCGGAAGAGACTTGTTTGTCATGTGGTTTTGAAGAATGACTAAGATATGTATGAGAGATGTTATGATGGAGGTTCAAGTGCTCTCGTGGTCCACAAAGACAATACTTAAGTGACAGAGGCAATACTGCATGTTCCAGAACCCTAGTTATCCAAGTCACTTTTTGAATTTCTCTTGAAACATCAAATAAAAGTGTGTAGATCTGATAAGCAGCATATATTGATGTCTAAGTTCATTCCCAAAAGGTTTCAGGCCCTGCACTTCACCGCAACATCATGTCTTAAGATGTGAAGCATCAAATGTGGTCCAGAAGACTCTATTTTCTATAGAGAGTCATGTTTCTTGTCTTGCAGATGCATAGTTTGATATGATACTTCTTTAGTAAGGTGTATGGATGTTATTGAGCTATGTATGAATGAATCCTTGGTCCGCATTGAGTTTTTTGCTTCTCCCCGATAGTAGAAAGATGAACAGTTGGCTATCTTGAGCAGTTTGGGTTGACCGGTTAAGTATTAGAATATGCGGAGGTTCTTGATTAGTTTCCTCAAGTCTGGAAGGGATGAAAAGATGTGCCTTGATCCTTTTCATAAATCCCTGAGGTCTGCAACAATTTTTCTCATCATTTTGTATGTGTTGAGGTCAGCCTATGTTATACTACACGTTTCATCTAATGTTTATCATGATGTCAACCTAGTCAATGTTCTAATGTGTTGCGGAGGATATTTATAGAAGATATTTTTCATTTGTAAAGTAATAAGGTGAATGTGAAGATAGAAGAGAGAGAATAAGATATGAAGTGCGTAAAATCAGTTTGAAGATATGTATTGAGCAAGAAAAAGCAGACTGCGCCATCAACATATAACATATGTGTTCTCCATAGCAATCCTTGTATCTATATCATCATTGTAAATCCAATAGAAATGAGTTGAGTATTTAGGGAGTAGAAGCTTCCTTAGGTTGTATCCCTAAACCAAAGTTGTAAAACAGGGAGTAGTAGCTTCCTTGGGTTGAAGCCCTAAAACAAAGTTGTAACAGTTTTGTAGTGAGCATATTATATTGAACACTCACCGTGGTTTTTCCCCATTTTAGGGTTTTCCACGTAAAAATATTGGTGTCATGTGTTGATTCTTGTGTTGAATGATTTCCTTTCTATTCTATATGTTATTCAGTTTAATTTGTTGATATCTGGTTAAGTTTTAGTATGTACTGATTCACCCCCCCCTCTCAGCACCTCATTGTGTTCAACTAGTGGTATCAAAGCCAAGTACTTTTGAAAAGCCTAACAGCTAAGGCAGATCCTACACTTGAACACATGGAATATGAAGTTATGGAAAATGATATATTTGTACTGGAACTAGATCTTGAAGCAATGGAACCTGAAGGTTGGGATCTTGATGGCAGCAAAGTAAACCTTGAGGAAGAACTCAAGTCAACCCTTAATGAACTAGATGAAGTCAGAGGACTGAATGTAGAATATGAAGACATGCTTAAATTAGCAAAAGAGACAATTGACAAATTGAAGACAAAGGCCAAAGAATCAAAAGAAGAAATTCGCAAGTTGAAAACTCTACTAAAAGAAGACAAAAGGGGTGACACAAAACTCAAAGAGGCTAAAGATATGATCTCAAATCTAAAAGTCATGGTTGAAGAAGAGAAGAGGATTGAAGACTGCTTAAACATCAAACTTAATGAGGAATCAGCTAAATGTTCAAAACTTGAGGAAGAAGTTGTCATTCTAAGGAAAGAACTGGAAAAGGCAAAAGAGCATATTGACAAAGGACTAAAACTAAAAGGAGGGACTGAAATTCTTGATGAGATAATTAGTTCTCAAAAGCCAGCAAAAGAAAAATTAGTTCTTGGTTTTGAAAAGGGAAAGAGTCTTATGATTAGTGCTTCTGCAAATTTATATGATACCTTACATTCAGGAGGAAAGTCTGAAACTAAGAAGGAGGAGAGCTACACTCAAGATCCTAAGAAGAAAGCCTACAGAGTTACAAGAGAAGATGGATTTACTCCTATCCAAAGACAAAAGAAAAATGTGAGGAAGAATTTCAAAAATCCTCAACCTACAAGACAACTAGCTCACATCAAGTATTTTCAAGGTTTCAATGGCAATTGTTTTACTTGCAAGAAGTTTGGTCACAAAGCTGTAGATTGTAGAAGAAAGATAAATCAAAACACTCTAAGATGTTACACTTGCAATAAAGTTGGTCATAAAGCTGTTGACTGTAGAAGTAAGACAAATTAGAACTCAATTAGGTGTTATGCCTGTAATAAGATGGGACATAGGGCTAATGAGTGTAGAAGTAAAATGCCAAGGTATAGCAGGGATAATGCTCAATCCTTCTATGGGTACTGTTATACTTTGTAATAAGTTTGACCACAAAGTAGCTAACTGCAAATCAAAGGCAAGAAGAAATGGAAATGTTCAATAAAATGGGTGCACCTGTCATGAGTGCAATCAAACAAGGCACTCTGGAAAGAATGTGAGGCATGTTTTCCAAAAGAAAGTTAATATTGCTTAGCAAAGGATGGAAATGAACAAAGTATGGAAGAAGAAGGAAGTATGTGATATTTTTGGACCTCTGCCTAGTGCAAGTGGATCCTCCAGCAATTAAAAGATGAACTTGTACTAGGTCAGGGGGAGTTACAACAGTAAAATTTTCAAACCCCTAAATATGCAAGATGTTGAATTCTCAACATATTGACTAGTGCTAGCATGGGAATGATAAGTTAAGTAATTAAAGGAGTCTAATGAAATCTCCAAAGAAAAATCTTTAAATGCAGCAGATTGCGAAAGACTTTAGGGTTTACAGTGATTTGGGCTTCTGCCAAGAGGTTATATGGACTCAGGGGAAATTGTTTCTGCAAATCCTTCATCTCCCCTTCTTAATTATGAAAGCATCCAACATGTAGATGAACTTAACAAAAATTTTGGAGCAATTAACTAATCTATGGAGGATTGCTAAAGGTTTATAAGGTTTTGTATATGAAAAGGGCAAATTAGGTTAAAATAGAGAATGCAATTAATGCAGAGCATATTTGTTTGGTGAAATGACTATATAGGCGATGGCTGATCATTTTTATCACATTTGATCGAAGACAAAAGATTTGAAGAGCTAAAGGAGAACTGAAGGCACTCAGCAAAGCAATTAAGAAACCCTATTACCACATATCCAGGTATTTTTTAAATTTCTCTGGTTAAAACCCTAGCTCCTGAAGATATTGCAATGGCAACACTGGTTGTGATAGATATAGTTGAAAGGCCAAGGCCAAAATTCAAGAAACATCCTTTCAAATCCACTATAAGCAATGATGCCGAGGTATTCTCACATATTCTTACAAATTTTTTACATACAAAGGACATTCGGATCTACATTCACTCACTGATTAATGAGTTTGATCATCTCAAACTTGAACAATTCATAAATGAATATTTGTTGGGAGATGATTTCCGGTTAAAATCAGAATTTGCAAACATCGTAGCCAAAAACCTAGACATCTGGAAGGGTTTTCCAAACTTTCGGTATGAAGGTGCTTGGGTAAGAATTGCCCTAAGCCAAATTCATGAAGACATCTTCTACTTAGACGGTCCTCACATAATCACTAAGGATGTTATAAAGACGGTGACTGGTTTATGCTCCTCCGGACCAATGCCTATTCTGAAGTATGTAAAGAATGAAGAAGTAATGAGCCTCACCAAAGCTAAATTTAATAAGAGAACTCTGACAGTGGATGATATTGAAGACTTGGGGGTCAAATATGCAACTATAGGTATTGCATACAAAATCTACTTTACAAACAGGGACAACTTTGCCTCTGCAATAGCAATCTACACAGCATATCAGATGGTTAAAGAGGGAAAAGATTTTGATCTTTGTGAGCTCCTGCAGCAATAGCTAATAGACAATCTAAAAAGGACAAAAGAAACCAAATACAAATTCTGGTATGGTTCTTTAATCATATGTCTCATGTTTTACTTTTTGAATGAATTGCCCTCAATGAATGGAATGGTGTGGAATCCAAATAACCCTGTTGCCCATCAAATCAAGGATTACATGAGAAGTTTTCTTGATCATAAGCACTGTAATACTCTATTTTGGGGGTTCTTCAAGACTTTTTAGAATGATATGCAATCCAGAGAAAGGATACCTGCCAAGGTTGTAGAGAAATTAGAAAATGATATCACATTTATGGTTGATAAAGATAATTATTATATGGAGGCTATTGAGCCAAGGACATTTTGGATTACAACCCTGCCCTATGAGGTTTCAAAGTTTGATTTGGTAGGGTATGTTGACATGCTTCTCAGCAAGCCAAAGGATCTCTCTAATGAAAGGTTTGGCACATATGATGAAATCATGTACAAAAATGTCAAAAAGGAACGAAATGGGAGAGACAAAATCTAAAGTGAAGAAAATGAAAACAAACATAGAGGAGATACTCAGGACTCCTGAAGGTTCCTTAGGAGAGGCACAAACACTTCCCTCTACACACCTACCAAGAAGAACAAGAAGATCAACATCTGCTGCAACCACTTCCTCTATTGCCTCCAGATCATCACTACCTACCAAAAGAACTTGTTCTGAGCTCCCAGTACACACTGTTGAAAAGAAGAAGCCTAGGCAAAAGAGTAAGGGAAAAAGAGAAAAATTCAAAGATGTTGAAGAAGAGAAAGAAGTTAAAGCTGAAGAAAAGATAAATCCAGTGAATGTTGAAGATGATGAAGAAGATGAAGTGGAAATGAAGAAAGTATTTTTATTGAAGAAAAGAACAAGAAAAGAAGGTGAGATCTTAAAGGAGAAAGACAAAGGAAAAGCAAAGAAGGTTAAGAAACCTGATTATATTCCCCCGCAACTGGAAGCAACTGTAAATGTAATTACAAAGGGTGCCCTAAAAGAAGTTGCAAGAAGCTATGATGAAAGACCTACCAATGATAAATCCACTCTTGAAGAAGTAGTAGTGAGATACATGGAAGCCCACAATCTAGCTTTAATTGAAATTGTAGACCAACTCCCTAAAAGACTGGTCAATATCCTTACCAAAAGAAGGAATGATGCATTAAGTGAAGAAGCTGAGATCAAAAAGAGTGCAATTGAAAGAACTTGTCCTACCATCTCCAAGAAAGACAGAGTCAGAGTTTCTAAAATTCTAACAAAAGATTTTAGAACTAAAAAAGACTAAACACTCTGATGTCAAGGAATGAGGAGGAGATAACAAAATTGAAAAGGGAAACATTAAAGAAAATTATTGAAGTTCTCAAGGAGATGAAGATTGAGATGGGAATCATTGAAGATGTATCTAGGAAAGTGAGGAAGGCATTGATATGCCTGAAAAGAATGAGGAAATTGCCACTCCTGAGGATAATGGAGCATCAGCTACAAAGGGCCAAGGTAAGACAAGTCTACCTCCTTTAGATACTCTTGCAGAGCAAAGTCCTTTTCTTCCATAAACTTCTATAGCACATAAAATTGAGGGTCAGGATAAAAATAGTGTTGCACCTTCTTCAGACAATACAGGAAATGTGAAAATGAGGAGATAAGTTACCCCTAAGGAGAGTCAAGAAGAGAAGGAAAAGAATGATGAGGAACAAAAGAATGAAGAGGATAAAGAAAAAGATGGAGAGGAAGAGAAATTAGAAGGGATAGATGACATAGGTCAAAGTGCATCTAAGGCAGATTCCCTTCATGACCAACTGAACCTACAAATACAATTTCAACCGGTCATCACTCGTCAACTACTGCAGGTTCCAACTAATGAGGGATAGATAGATCTGACAAGTATCTCTCCTCTACACAAATTGCAACTTGGTGGCATACTACATGCCTCTACAAGAAAAGAGTTTTTACAAGAAAACTTGAAGAAATCCAGTGCTATAGAGGATGCAATAAAATTGATACAAGAAGGGTTACCAGAGGTAACCATTGACCCATTTCTGCCTGCTAAGAAAAAGCTCAAGTTATTAATGGATTTTTCAAAGATCACTCTTCCAACTTAAAACAAAAACTAGAACAAGAGGTAGAAAGAAGAATAATTGACATTAAAATGGTTGAACTAATGGAAAAATGTGCCAGTGTACATAATAAGCTTAAAGAGAATTTGAAGAAATTCAAAATCTACATGGATGAAGCTACAACCTTATATCTATTTTGTTTAGAATGGCCTACTCCAACAAAGAATGTCAAGGCACAGATTGACTCTATTGAGTCACAATTATCTAAGTTGGCAGAAGCTTATGATTTGTCAAAGGATAAGAATGGTGCAACCAGGGCACAGGGAGAGAATCTTCATGTACAATTATCCCAATTATAGGACCAAAGAGAAAACATAAAGAAGCAATTTGGAAAGTTGAGAGAGGTATTGAATTTAAGATTGGCCTCAATGTCTGGTCTATTAGGGGAAGTAGAAAAAATAGATCAAAAGATGAAGACCCCAACCAACTTAGAAGAAGCTAAAGAAATATGCATGGAGTGTGAATGTCAAAACTACATGCTTGCCTCAGAATGTACTATCTGGACCATAATTGTTCAACAGCTCAAGGCAATCTACAAAGCCATCATACCATCTAAATGAGTTGTTAGAACAATGTAAATAAGACTTTTTGATATACATAGTATTGCAGAAGTATTGAGTAGATTGGCAGTACCATTTCGGTTTTCAAGGGTAAAATTTTGTAACTAAATAACACAGTCAGGGGGAGCATAGTTTAGATATCTTTTTGTAAGGGGGAGTATATATAGTTTTTGGATTGATACAAAGGTTATCAATCCCTTTGTCCTTGATCTCAAAGGGGGAGAGAGAAACATATGTCTAAGGGAGAGTATATGTTACCATCAATGACAAAGGGGGAGAGAGAAACATATGTCTAAGGGAGAGTATATGTTACCATCAATGACAAAGGGGGAGATTGTTAGCAATATGGGTTGTCATTTATGTCAACACAATATATATTGATGTCAATGCAATAGATGGAAATGTATAGACAAACTTGTACAAAGGAAGAGGCAAACCAGTCTAGGAGAAGAGAAAATAGTCTAAGTATGGATCAGTTTTGGGCTTGAGCATGATGCAGAGGTGAAAACTCATATAATTGCATGGTTCCTGCATACACATATACATATCTCATTAGTTGGGAGTACCGCACTCAAGGGTAAGAAGTAGAAAATTGACTAAGGCACTCACAGTGCACATCCTAAGGCAGAGTCAACTTGAATTGCTCCGCACTTCTCCGCAAAGAAAGATTTGGTCTAAAATTCTAAAGATAGATTATGGTATGTATTGACATGATATGTCCAAGACTTTAGCTCCTCACATCTTTGGTATAAAAAGTTACAAGGGATAGTGTATTTGCCACCACTTAGTCAAAGCAGAGCAGCAACGAGGAGATAATGGAATGCTCCGCATTCCTCCGGAAGAGATTTGTTTTTCATACAGTTTTGAAGAATGACTAAGATATGTATGAGACATGTTTTGATGGAGTTTCAAGTGCTCTGGTGATTTGCAAAGACAATACTTAAGTGACAGAGGCAATACTGCCTATTCCAGAACCCTAGTTATCCAAGTCACTTTTTGAATTTCTCCTAAAACATTAGATAAAAGTGTGTGGATCTGATAAGCAGCATATATTGATGTCTAAGTTCATTCCCAAAATGTTTCAAGCCTTGCACTTAACCGGAACATCATGTCTTAAGATGTGAAGCATAACATGTGGTCTGAAAGACTATTTCTACAGAAAGTCATGTTTCTTGTCTTGCGGATGCATAGTTTGATATGATACTTCTTCAGTAAGGTGTATGGATATTATATCCTTGGTCCACATTGAGTTTTTGGCTTCTCCTCGGTAGTAGAAAGATGAACAGTTGGTTGTCTTGAGTAGTTTGGGCCGACCGGTTAAGTATCATAATATGCAGAGGTTCTTGATTAGTTTCCTCAAGTCTGGAAGGTATGAAAAGATGTGCCTTGATCCTTTTCATAAATCCTTGAGGTCTGCAACAAGTTTTCTTATCATTTTGTATGTGTTGAGACGGACTTGTGTTATACTACATGTTTCATCTAATGTTGATCATGATCCCAACCTAGTCAATGTTCTAATGTGTTGTGGAGGATATTTATATATAAGATATTTTTCATTTGTAAAGTAATAAGGTGAATGTGAAGATAGAAGAGAGAGAATAAGATATGAAGTGTGTAAAATTAGTTTGAAGATATGTATTGAGCAAGAAAAAGCAGACTGCACCATCATCATATAACAGATGTGTTCTCCATAGCAGTCCTTATATCTGTATCATCATTGTAAATCTAATAGCAGTGAGCTAAGTATTCAGTGAGTAGAAGTTTCCTTGCGTTGTATCTGTTATCACCCAGTTTTGCACCCTTGCATACAGTTATGAAACCTCTGCAAACTGGAATAACATGGGAATGATCTCTAAGTGTGGGACTTTGCTAAATGAGATCAAACCTCCAAAGAAGGCTGGCTTCCTTGTCTAGGTATCACCTAAAACTACTGAATTTTGAGGGGAAAAGGGAGAGGAAATGCTTGTAATAGAAATGAAATAGAACACTTGAAAAATGAAGGGTGATGCACCAGACAGATTAAAAGAGACTTCCACAACACTAAGACAATGCACAGTATAATCAGATGCAGCAAGTAAACATACACAGATTAGATGATTATAGCAGAGGTAAAGAGCAATATGATTGAGAGGAATAAAAGAAATTCACAGACGACCATATGCAGATTAACACAGAACTAGCAAATCAGCAAAGGAGGTAAAATAACTTGCATATATTTGACAAAGAGGCAAGGCTACAGTATATGAAAACTCTGTTTGGAAACAGAACGACCAGGATGCCAAAAAATTTCCAACCTTATTTACAACATACGAATGCATATTTATAGCATTCCAAAAATAAAAATCCTAAATCGGTTACAAAATTTGCTCTATGAGCTGTCTCAGAAAATATCTACATTTTTTTAACTACCCAGGCGCATTAGTTATGGCATTAAATATCTGGCATTGGGCAGGTAGGGGATATTTTGGGTCTTGAATGCAAGCAGCTGCGTGGTTATCTTCAACAGTGAACACATAGATATCTAAAACATGGCGGTGGAGGGATATCTTTTACCATTCATGATCTTGGTGCAGCAATGAATGCCCAAAGAATATCTTTATCTACTAAAAGTCATCGCTAAAATATGCATTTCCAAATCTAAAAATTGAAAAGTGACAAAAGCTCCTAAAAACCCTGCCAAAAGAAAGACGGGACAAAAACATGCATCTTTGCCTCTTGAATCATGTCGAAATTCGCTGAAATGGGGAAGATATAGGCGGTCAAAGTTTTGGTCAATCGCTTGTATATACTGCATTGCATCTCTATGTATATCACTGCATCTTGGCGCCTGAATCGGCATTCAAAAATTCATTCTGCAACTCATTTGCACATACATGGCGCTTGCATATCGGCCCCCGTATATCCTTTGTATTTTCAAATTGCATATACATACAAACTCCCTTGTATATGCGGGCCCTACCACTTGTATGTCCTCTTCTGCATATGCAAAATACAAGCCGCGGACCTCAAAACACCAGTAGCTGCATTTCATTATTTTGCCGGGTCCAACTTGTATCACCTTCTCATGTATATTCTAACTTATATAGCGCAATATACAAGCACCACATACATGCAAGCCACGGATTACAAACCTTTTATGAAGCAGATCGGAAGCATTTTGAAATCCAGCATGCATGTGTCTTTGTATCTGTTCCTTGTATGTGCAAATCATACAAACACACATACAAACCCCCCATATACAAAAAGAGAATCTTAATGGAATATTCCTGCAATGCATCTTTTACCTTGTATATTCATGCATGCGTGCATCTTTACAAACACCCATTCATACAAATTAGACCTGAAGCCTGAATGAGCCAGAATGGCATTCATTTGAAATCCAGCTTGCATGTCGCCAATATATGTCAACTTTGTATATCGGTCATTGCATATTTCCTTGTATATTTCACTTGTATGTGCAAACATACAAGCACAAATATACAAGCCACTGTAGCAACCTACCAATATAGATTACACTATTCCTGATGCATATAGATTGGCCTTGTATCTTTTTCATTGTATATTG
Organism: Cunninghamia lanceolata; assembly: GCA_027924645.1. NCBI lineage: Eukaryota > Viridiplantae > Streptophyta > Pinopsida > Cupressales > Cupressaceae > Cunninghamia > Cunninghamia lanceolata. The sequence goes on from BSBN01000128.1 coordinate 978,862, forward strand.
GGTTGTATATGTGAAAATACAAACCCGATATACATTCCACTGTAGCACATGTATGTCCGCCAGCCTTGTATCTTTTTCATGCATATTTCTTCGTATCTTTCACTTGTACATGCGAATATACAAGCCAAAATACATTCCATCCTTGTATATTTTTATGCACCGAATATACAAACCAGGAATATTCTGGGAATTTGCGAAAGATTCCTCCCTTGTATATGCATTTCCTTGGCTCGATATACATTCAAAAAATGCATAAAACTCACTTTTCTCAATATCTTCTAAGGCCGATAGGGATTTGCAAGCCCGCCAAATGTACATTTGAACTGTATGTTGACCAAAACTTTCACCATGAATAACTTCTTTGTTTGGTCGAATTTCAAGGTGAAGTAAAAAGCAAACCTGCCTATTTTTTCAAGCTCTTTCCAATGGTAAGGTTTTTTAGGCAAGACTTCTAGGAAATTTGGCACTTTAAGCTTTATAGGAACATTTTCCAAAGGATTTTCAAGGAAAATACCAGGTTGACTGTTTGGCTCTAGTCAGAGGAAAAAATGGGTCAACAATTTGGCGACTCCTATGGGGTGTTTGCCTGCTAAACAGTTAGATCAATGGCCTTATATATCTATTGGGCATAGAGTCATATTGAGACTAGAAATATACAGAGGCTCTCTGACTTTAACAATTTATTACAACATAGGAGAATAGAGAGACCAAAACAAGACAAAATGTTGCAAGCAACCACTCAACTGTGCTAGACAGCACTTAGGGAAAGCAAAAAAGATCTAAACTAATGTGCAGCAGCACTTATTGAAAGCATAGAGACCTAATTTATTGATTTACAAGGCACTCATACCTCAAAACACCTCTTTAAGTGTATCCCATTGACTGTGATAGGCAAATTTTGTCCATTCATGCTTGATAACTGAAATGCATTATGCTCCTTACATTCAGTAATGAGGAATGGACCACTCCACATGTTGTCAAATTTGGAGTGCTTTCCAAGCCTACTCTTCAATTCGTCCCATTTGAGCACCATATCACCTTCTCTAAAGATTCTGGGAGCGGCCTTTTGATCAAAACTTCTTTTGGTCTGTAGCTGATGATATTCCATAGTCTTCATAGCCTTGTCTCTAATTTCTTCAAGCTCCACAAGCTGAGCATATCTGATAGCCATGGGATCTTCTTCTTCAAACATCTCCAGCTGATTCATGATGTCCAATGCTGGCAGTTCTACAGAGATAGGCAATCTTACTTCTTTCCCATATACTAACGTGTATGGAGAATTTCCAATGGACCTCTTAGGAGTTATTTTGTCTGCCCATAAGGCATGCTTCAAATTAGTGTGCCAGGTCCTGTGGTTATCCTCCATTGATCTTTTAATAATTCTTATGAGATTTTTGTTCATAGACTCAGCCAAGCCATTACCTTGTGGGTAGTAATTGGAAGAAGTATTCAAATAAATCCCATTCTTAACAGCCCAATCAATTATCTTTAGGCCAACAAAGGCTAAAGCATTGTCAGAAATTATTGACTCAGGCACTCCAAATCTAGAAATCAAATCATGATAAAAATTCAAAACAACACTTTCATTTGATTCCTTTAGAGCCACTGCTTTAGTCCATCTTGTGAAAAAATCTGTAGCTGTAAGAATCCACTTGTGGCCTGCACTTGATGGTGGATTAATGTGTCCTATGAAGTCAACACCCCATCTCATGAAGGGTTGCTCTATTTGAATTGGTCGTAGAGGTAAGGCTGACAGCCTCTCTTTTCCTGCAAAAATGGCACACTTTATACATTTCCTCGCCCATGCATGGGCATCTTTAAATAGGCTGGGCCAGTAATACCCAGCTCTCATTATCTTCCAGGCAATAATCTTTGGGGCAAAATGACCCCCTGTTGTTCCATCATGAAATTCATGCAGTACCTTATCAGTCTGATCTTCAGCAATGCATCTTAGCAGTACACCATTAAAATCTTTCCTGAAACGAGTGTCATTAATCAAAATGTATGGAACGGACTGCAGTTTATAATATCTTCTCCTAGTTTTATCCAGACCTATTAGACATTTGCTAGTTTGCAAAAATTGAGTCATATCAGTAACCCAACTTGTGCCCACTGTCTTTGAATTATCTTGAGGTGCATCCTCAATGGTCAAAAGCGTCTCATCCCCCTGTTGGAACTAGTAGCGAGTTGTTCACTGAGTCCCTTGCCTCTGACAAGCTTGGTTACCTGGATATCCGCATCATATTCCATGACCTTGGTGATCCAGCCGGCTCTTTTCTCATTTATATCTTTGCTCAACAGGAACTCCTTCATGCTGGGATGAGCCACCATCAAACGTATCTTGTTATTAGAAACTAGATGCCAAAATTTCTTGAGGCTCCTTATCACTACAAGGATGTGCTTCTCAACAAAGCTATACCTCTGCTCATATTCTTCTAGCCCCTGACTAAAAAAAGCGATTGGCTGCTCAAAGTCGTTACTCTGTTGTTGTACCAAAATCGTAGAGATTGTATCTAGGCCGCCATAAGCATATAGGATAAAATCTTTGGAAAAGTTAGGATTTACCAGTATTGGTGCAACTAACAATGCTTCTTTTATAGACTCAAAGCTTAGCCTGGCCTCCTTCATCCAGCCGAAAATTGTATTGTTCTTCAACATGGTTGTCAAGGGTTTCAAATGGTTCGCAATATCAGGGATGAATCTTTGTAGAAAATTAATTATGCCAATAAAACTTTGCAATCCCTTCTTATGACTGGGTAAGGGCAGCTCTAGAATGGCCCTTACCCTTTTAGCATCAATGGTAATGCCTTCCTTTGAAACGACGTGTCCTAACAGCTTGCCCTCATGGACAACAAATATGCATTTCCTGGGATTGAGAGAGATCCTGAATTCCTTGCATCTTTCAAATTCTAGCCGTAGATGAGATAAATGCTCAGCTGCATTTTTGGAAAAAATTGTTATATCATCTAAGTACACCAGCACCAGTTTGTACAGCAAACCCTTGAACACCATATCCATGGCTCTTTGAAAAGTTGAGCCAGCGTTAAAGAGACCAAAAGGCATTCTCCTATAGGCCATGGTCCCCCATTTGGTGGTGAATGTGGTTTTAAATTGATCTTCCTCTTTGACCAACACTTGATTGTAACAAGAAAATCCATCAAGCAAGGAAAACCTTTCTGAGCCAGCTACCACCTGCAGAATCTGCTCCATTGACGGAAGTGGGTAGTGGTATTTTAGGGAGGCTCTGTTTAGGTCCTTGAAATCAACGCACAGCCTGATTTCTCCATTCTTTTTTTCTCACAGGGACAAGGTTTGAGACCCAAGAAGTATGCTTGATTGGAAAAATAATTTTCCCCTCAATCAGTTTAGTCAGTTCTTTAATCATTACAGGCTCAAGCTTTGGATTTAGGGGTCTCTGCTTCTGCCTCACAAGTTTAGTACCTGGTTCTAACTCTATGGTATGCTGGGCAATATGAGGATCAAATCCTTTTAGGTCTAAATAATCCCAAGCAAACACATCTTCAAATTCTTGACAGAGAGTGATAAAAGCTCTTCTATCCTCAGCGGAGTAGATTTTACCAATTTTAAGGAGCTTTCCTTTAAAAATTTCTAGCTCCTCATAATGTTCCTCTTTAACCTAGATGCTAGTCTTAGTCTTCTTCATCTGATCATCAGTGCTAAAAATAGATTCCAAGGTTACCAATCCCTTGGATAGCTTGTTTAGTTGAATAATCTGATCATTGGCATACTGTTGTTTGAGTTTATCCTGGTTTATCACAGAAAATTCATCTTCCTCTAACAAGAAATGCAGGATCTAATCATCACTCTCAAAAACTTGCCAATGAATGTTATTATCAGGGATAGAGGGTCTATCAACTATTTTTACATGAGGTTTTACCTTCTCCCTTTGAATATCATTGGGGATGTCAAACTGAGCCCCAATCGCAGCTAATCTATCAGCATGGGAATTCTAATTCCTTGGAATGGAGATCAGATTGAAAGCATCAAATTCTTCAATCATGTCCCACACCCTATGTTTGAAGCACTTCAAGGTATCATTTTTGGCAAGATGTAGTCCTCTTACCTGATTTACAATTAGTTCACTGTCCCCAAACACTTGTAAACAGCCAATCTTTCTCTTTCTTGCCCATTGCAATCCCTGGATTAGCCCCTCATATTCAGCAGTGTTATTGGTGCATAAGAAGGCAAAACGGAAAGCAGCATAATATTTCTCACCCTGGGGAGAGACAAGCATTGCGCCACCACCGGATCCATTTCTACTTCTTGAGCCATCAAAGCACATTTTCCATACTTCTCCTTGCTGCTCTGTCTATTGTTGTGCATCCTTTACCATACTTGGAACTACTGCTTCAGGTTCATGTAGTATGGAAATCCCCATACCAGTTTCTTGAAGATGTGCCTCAGGATCATCTATAACATTTTCTGAGGCCCACTTCCTTAAGAGTACCTTTGGTATGCTTTCATTTTGTAGTTCTTGGGCAGCAACAAGTTCAAGATCATCAGAAATAATGCAATTTGCATTAGCAACACTTGGTGTGTAAGGCTCTATATGATGGTTTGAAAGTAACTCAGATTTTAAAGTTACTTTGGTGCCATATCTGGTCCTAAAAAACATGTGGGACCAGTCTAAGGATAAATATCCTCATATCTTGGCTGTAAATTCTCTTGATAAGCACATAGCAAAGTAAGGAGGCAAATTTATGATGAACACCTCCTGTGAAATGGAAACATTTGGGTAAGTGTGCAGAGTGAGGCCTAGGTCTTTTATTACCCCCACAGTATTAACAGATGTGCCATCTAATTGGAGTACACCTTTCTCAAGAGGCTGGTACCTCAATCTTAACTGGTCTGCAATTTGTTTAGGCATCACAGAACTGCTTGCTCCACTATCCACCATGCAGTTATGAACTAATTTGTCTCCAATTATCAATGATATATAAAATGGGAGTGGTTTGGCACTTTTGTTAGGCTATTTTCTGTTATCCTCAGAGGAATTGGTTAGGACAGCCCTATTTGGGTCAGTAGTTGTATCAATGGATACTTTCAAATCAGACAAGGCAGATTGCAATATGTCTTTTTGGCCCGGGATGGCTAAAGAATCCCACATAGACATTGTCACATTCATCTTCTTCATATTTTCAATAATATTGAAAGATGGAATGGCACTTACCTTCTGATTTGATTTTGTAGCAGCGACCTCTGCTTGCAAACGGGGCATCTCCCTTGCTTTTGCTGGGTCATTTCTTTGCAAAATATGGGGAATATGAGGTGCAAGAACATTAGCAGATGCTTTTCCTTTCTTTGTTGTTTGTTCAATCTCATAACCCCTCTTCTTAGCCCTTGTATTTGCTGCTACTAGAATATTATCTCTATTCATGCCACAAAATTCACCCTCCTGCTAGTTCATGAAAGCAGAATCTCCCTGAGGTTGTTCCTATTGTTGCACAGCCCCATCATTTGGTGTACTTGGTTGTGAGGCTGACACATTTTGCACCATTAAAGCCTGATTTATGACTCCATTTGAATAGGCTGCTTGACTATGTGGCTGATTGCATGGATAGCACCACTCATATTCAGCCGCAAGGTTGTTCTGAGTAGGGACTAAGTCTCTTACTGCATTAATAGGTGCCGGATTATAAGGCTGAAAAGGTCTTTGATTCACATTTTGCCTGGCACCTTGATAGTTGCTTTGATATGGAGGCCTATTAGCTTGATACGGCTGATTTTGGCCTTGAAATGGTTGATTTTGTCCTTGACTAGGTTGCTGATAAGGCTGAAAGGGCCTTTGGGATTGTTGCTTCTTTATGTTTACCAGTTCATTTCTAAAAGTTTGAAGGATGCCCTCAATCTTTTGTTGACTATTTTTAATCTCTTTCAACTCTTGAGATGAATTAGAGGCAGCAGGTTCAGAATTGGCAATATTAGGTAATGTTGCGATAGTAGGCATAGGGGGAAAACATGGAATTGGCAAAGGCATAGAAGCCTGAATCTCAGGAAAAATAGGCACTGGTGGTCTGGGTGCTATTTTTTTGGCCTGAATCAAATTATTCTCTGCCCTAATAGCTATTTCATAAGCATCTGGTAAACTATTACCTCCTAATGATTGAATCATTATTGAAACATCACTATTCAGGGCTTTTAAAAAATACAAGAATGCATATTTAACTGGAGGTCTTACCATGGCAGGAATTCTATCCCATGTCTTTTGAAATCTAAAGTTGAAATCCATCATTTGCTCCTGCGGAGCTCTCTTTATGGTGGTCATCTGTTTGACTAATGATAGATTATCTGATTTTTCTTAAAATTGCTTGTTTAATTTCTCTCTTAGGTCATCCTAGGTTCCAATAGTTTGCACTGGTAAACTCCTGAACCACTGCAATGCCTTCCCTTTGAATGAGGCATCCAGCAACCTGATGGCTCCATTTTCTTGGGTTATGTGATGCACTCCACATAGAGAAGCCACGTCTTTGATGTGCTCAATAGGGGTAGTTTGATTTTCTCCTGCGAAATAGGGCAAACTCTTCAAAGCTGCCATGGGTATCACATCATGTACTGTTAAATTCAAAGGACTACCCCCATCAAAAGCCACGAATGGCTGATTTCTTGCCATCTGAACAGCTGAAGGTAGGATTGCTTGAGTTGCTACAAGAACTACAGAAGCAACTGGTCTGAAATTTGGTGGAGCTGACTGTACCCTTTTAGAAACTAGAGTCCTTATTACAGCTCTACCCTTCCTTCTAGGTGGAGAGAGCTGTAAATAGTCAAATGAGCTTGAGCTCCTGGTTTGTATCTTTCTCATAAAATGTAACAGCAGAACTGATCTGCTTGTCTCTCTCCAGTCTGAGTCACCAGATGTGTAAATTTTAACCTCTTAAAGATCTGTGATCACTAGTTGCACATCAAAACCAAAAATTTGATTGTTACTCTGACTCACTAGTCCCACCGGGCATGCCAAAAGTTGTTATCACCTAGTTTTGCACCCTTGCATATAGTTGTGAAACCTTTGCAAACTGGAATAACATGGGAATGATCTCTAAGTGTGGGACTTTGCTAAATGAGATCAAACCTCCAGAGAAGGCCAGTTTCCTTGTCTCGGTATCACCTAAAACTACTAAATTTTGAGGGGAAAAGGGAGAGGAAATGCTTGTAATGGAAATGAAATAGAACACTTGAAAAATGAAGGGGGATGCACCAGACAGATTAAAAGAGACTTCCACAACACTGAGAAAATGCACAGTATAATCAAATGCAGCAAGTAAACATACACAGATTAGATGATTATAGCAGAGGTAAAGAGCAATATGATTGAGAGGAATAAAAGAAATTCACAGATGACCATATGCAGATTAACATAGAACTAGCAAATCAGCAAAGGAGGTAAAATAACTTGCATATATTTGACAAAGAGGCAAGGTTACAATATATGAAAACTCTGTTTGGAAACAGAAAGACCAGGATGCCAAAAAATTTCTAACCTTATTTACAACATACGAATGCATATTTATAGCATTCCAAAAATAAAAATCCTAAATCAGTTACAAAATTTGCTCTATGAGCTATCTCAGAAAATATCTACATTTTTTTAACTGCCCAGGTGCATCAGTTATGGCATTAAATATCTGGCGCTGGGCAGGTAGGGGATATTTTGGGTCTTGAATGCAAGCAGCTGCGTGGTTATCTTCAACAATGAACACATAGATATCTGAAACATGGCGGTGAAGGGATATCTTTTACCATTAATGCGAACTGCCTGATCTTGGTGCAGCAATGAATGCCCCAAGAATATCTTTATCTCCTGAAAGTCGTCGCTAAAATATGCATTTCCAGATCTAAAAATTGAAAAGTGACAAAAGCTCCTGAAAACCTTGCCAAAAGAAAGACGGGACAAAAACATGCATCTTTGCCTCTTGAAGCATGTCAAATTCACTAAAATGGGGAAGATATAGGTGGTCAAAGTTTTGGTCAACCGCCTGTATATATTACATTGCATCTCTGTGTATATCGCTGCATCTTGGCGCCTGAATCGACATTCAAAAATCTATTCTACAACTCATTTGCACATACATGGCGCTTGCATATCGGCCCCCATATATCCTTTGTATTTTCAAAATTGCATATACATACAAGCTCCCTTGTATATGTGGGCCCTACCACTTGTATGTCCTCTTCTGTGTATGCAAAATACAAGCCGCGGACCTCAAAACACCATTAGCTGCATTTCATTATTTTGCTGGGTCTAGCTTGTATCACCTTCTCATGTATATTCTGACTTGTATATCGCAATATACAAGCACCACATACATGCAAGCCACGGATTCCAAACCTTTTATGAAGCAGATCGAAAGCATTTTGAAATCCAGCTTGCATGTGTCTTTGTATCTGTTCCTTGTATGTGCGAATCATACAAACACACATACAAACCCCCCATATACAAAAAGGGAATCTTAATAGAATATTCCCACAATGCATCTTTTACCTTGTATATTCCTGCATGCGTGCATCTTTACAAACACCCATTCATACAAATCGGACCTGAAGCCTGAATGAGCCAGAATGACATTCATTTGAAATCTGGCTTGCATGTCGCCAATGTATGTCAACTTTGTATATCGGTCGTTGCATATTTCCTTGTATCTTTTCTTTGTATATTTCACTTGTATGTGCAAACATACAAGCGCAAATATACAAGCCACTGTAGCAACCTGCCAATATACATTATACTATTCCTGATGCATATAGATCGGCCTTGTATCTTTTTCATTGTATATTGGGTTGTATATGTGAAAATACAAACCCGATATACATTCCACTGTAGCACATGTATGTCCACCGGCCTTGTATCTTTTTCATGCATATTTCTTCATATCTTTCACTTGTATATGCGAATATACAAGCCAAAATACATTCCATCCTTGTATATTTTTATGCACCGGATATACAAACCAGGAATATTTTGGGAATCTGCGAAAGATTCCCCCCTTGTATATGCATTTCCTTGGCTCGATATACATTCAAAAAATGCATAAAACTCACTTTTCTCAATATCTTCTAAGGCCGATAGGGATTTGCAAGCCCGCCAAATGTACATTTAAACTGTATGTTGACCAAAACTTTGACCATAAATAACTTCTTTGTTTGGTCGAATTTTAGGGTGAAGTAAAAAGCAAACCTGCCTATTTTTTCAAGCTCTTTCCAATGGTAAGGTCTTTTAGGCAAGACTTTTGGAAAATTTGGCACTTTAAGCTTTATAGGAACATTTTCCAAAGGATTTTTAAGGAAAATACTAGGTTGACTATTTGGCTCTAGTCAGAGGAAAAATGGGTCAACAGTATCCCTAAACCAAAGTTCTAAAATAAGGAGTAGTAGCTTTTATGGGTTGAAGCCCTAAAACAAAGTTGTAACAATTTTGTAGTGAGCATATTATATTGTGAGCTAACACTCGCCATCATTTTTCCCTGTTTTAGGGTTTTCCATGTAAAAATACTGGTGTCATGTGTTGATTCTTGTGTTGCATGATTTCATTTCTATTCTATATGTTATTCCATTTAATTTCTTGATATCTGGTTAAGTTTTAGTATGTTCTGATTCACCCCCCCTCTCAGCACCTCATTGTGTTCAACAATATTTGATGTATAGCTCTACCACATAGGCTAAAGCTACATTAAGAAATTATTATTATTATCAATGATGATATAAGTATGTTATATTCTATACCTATATAAAGGTAGATACATATAAAAGGAGTAATAGGCAGGTAAAGACTATTATGCATTAGCTCATGTAGATGGCATTTGTAAAATAGCATGCTATGAGTTTGTAAATGAGCTTGCATATGGTATGAAGCCATGTAAATAATAACTTTCAAAGAACACAAAGACTTGTGGTTGTATTCTTCGATGATTGAATAAACTTTCTTGATTTGAAATTTTTCTAATGTTAGTTTAATGGAACACTAGTAATATTTGTGGTAAACCAACATAGCAAGTGACTTGAATGTAGCCTTGGGACTTATGTAGAAGTTGCTGAAAGTAATTTTTGAATATATGAGGTGTAGTTGATTGTGAAGAGAGGTCTTGATACATGGTACTTTGGTACATTGCAAAGATTAATTGGTAAATGTGTGCACCCAATGGCATAAATATCGACTATCATGAGAAAAACAACACAAATTGTAAATTTGATGATTAAATTCAATGGAAATACATTTATAAGTGTGTAATTTTATGTAAGTACCCCTTTAATCTTAGAAAATTGTTCCAAACTTGGTCAAACTAAGAAATTGAACTAGGATTAGTGAATTTAAAAATAAATAATGTGGCCAATAACCTCGAAATTGGAATAAATTTACATATAAAAGTCATAAAATAAGGCACCAAGAGGTCAAAACATGACAAGAGAAGAACAATAAATAGTTTGAAGGTAGCTAATAGTAAAATAAAAGAGAAAATGCAACCATCTAATAAGCTGAGATAGCTTATTCCAAGGGTGGGAGGATGTTACATCCAATGGAATCCAGCTTACATGTTGGACCTACATGAAAATCTAGATGATGGTAAATTTTCCAACTACCATTATAAGGCATGGCATCCCTTCTACACATTGAATATGACCAGAGGAAAGGACTACAAATATAGAAAGGGGTTGATAGGCAAGAGGATCTCATATAAAAACAAAAATGAGAGTATGACAGACTACTCCTAATAATGCCAAAAGGTACCACAATCTACATCTTATCTAATTTCTCATCAATACCTATAGCCACAGTGACCTCAGCATCAAGCCCATTCAATTCTCTAGCCTCATGAAGTGTTGCATCTGTAATGTTGATCTTGTCACTTGCAGTTCTATCATTGATTTTATGGGAGTAGGTGCAATGAAAGTTCAAGGGAGATATCATAAACTCAAGGATCTATTTTAGGAGAGGAAGATGCACACTACCTTTGGAAATTTTCTCTTTCCCCACTCTAATTGATGTCTATCCTAAAGGAGGACACATGGTGGTGGAATACCTTCTACAATGTTAGCTTTGGCTCTAGGATTGCAAGAGAGGGAAATACAAGTGTATGTGTCTAAGTTCTACCTAGACCAGATATCAGATATGTCACTTATATTAGTGAGAATGGTATTAAGAATTTGGGGATAGTAGACTTAGCCATAGTGTAATAATGGATGAAGCCAACACTTATGCAACTAGAAAGAAGTGCTTCTAGTTAGGAAAGAGAGGAGTGTATTTCGTTGGCTCAAGAGGACTATAGTAGTAACACCCAAGAGATCATTGGACGTGTGCTTTTTTCTTTACAACTCTATGACACTATGAGGAAACTCCAGGTTGGAGCTAGTATGCGTAGCCATAGCCAAGTGAAAGAAAGAAATTGTAGGCAATCTGGAAGCAACAAAGGTAGGTGGTCAAATCTTTTCTTGATGGAGAATATGCATTTTTACTAGTTTGGTAGCGACTATGAACTCAAATTTTATAGTAAGAGTTAAAATCTATCTTAAATGTTTTTATATTATTGTTATCTAGATAATAAGCATTATGTACTTTTTTTACAATATTTTTACCCATATAACCCTTTCTTGAGTGGTTGTACTTAAAATATCAGTGAGAGGATTTATTATGGTCCTTGCACTCAAGCAGGTATAAAAACCATGACTTTCCAAAGCAAATTAAGTGATGCACAAGAAAGAGCTAGCTATATGGTGTTTTAATAAAAAATTGGATACTTAGCCAAAGATGCTAGCCAATATATTCCATATGTCAATGCCATATTAGTATGGCGCTACCTAAGTTTATTGTCAAATTTTTTCACTAACAAAAAAACCCATAAAAACACTATTACAATAATCATGGCATGAGCAATAAGATTTACTAATACACAAATTAGTTTAATGGTCGGCATAAGCTAAGGTGCTCTATTCTTAAAGTATTAGTTATTGTTCGATGCTTATAATTGCCAAGTCAATTTATCTTTGCAATTATTGTGATAAAGTGAGAATATGGCATGGCTTAATAAGACACCTCACCAATTCCTACTAAAAATGTTTTATGTGCTTTAAGATATCTTAGTATTAATTTATCCAGGGGTAGCATAATAATTGGGAAATATGGTATACTAGATAGTGATTCTCAGGTTAACTTGAATTCAGCTTTGGAACATATGTTGTGTTTGACCATGGGCATGCTACTATTACTAAAATATTATGAGTAGTGTAATGCTTAAATATGGATAGTTGTTTTGGATAGATAAATAACCTGATTTCCTTTCCTAAGTATGATAAATAATATGGAAATAATACATGTCCCAAGATTATGTAGCTCTCTTCTAGTGATATTTATGAGGTCACTCAAAATAGAATAAGATGTTATGATATCACCTCACTTATAATAAACACTATGTATATCAAGTACTTAATCACAAGGTGATGTCTTCTTGATCTATGGGGTAAGTGATAGATGTATGTATGGCATAATCATTAGGATACTAAATATTGCATGATATCCTAGATATATAGTTATTAAGGAATGATTTTCTTGAGTATGACTCAGGTATTGTTCATTTTTAGAGCAAATTTATAAATTCTCATTGTAAATCTTTCAAAGTTCAGATGGTTTTCAATGGACTTGTAGATGCATGTTGTGATTCTAATCAAGAAGGATGTCATTAGTATCATTGAATCATATGATGATAGGACATCACATGGAGCCACATTTAGGCTTGCCTAATTGTTACATTGTGAAGATATTATGTTTGTTGATGTAGTGTGCTCTATTATTATTGGATTTATTTTATATTGATTATGTTGTTATGCATTTTTCTATGTATGGATTTGATTATGGGAATATTAGAAGTGTTTTTATGAAATTCAGATGACCATGAAACCCTAAGGGTAGAAACCTATGTGTATAACCCTTGAGAGATTAAAGTGAGGAGAACTACATGTGACTTTGATCCCATTTGGAAGTAGGTACACAGGAATTTCTTGGGCAAAGGATGTCCCTAGACCCCAAGTTTGTTGAGAAGGCTTTAGGGAATCACTCCAAGGTTGGGGTACTCCTAAACTTGATTAACCTTCCCTCTTTAGTGAATTTCAATTTGAGGCTTAAATTAGATCAAATGAGTGTGAAATCACCTTCCAATTAATATGTCCTAACTATATATGCCTGAGTCAATAAAGGGCACACCATTATCATCAAGCTTATCTACTCTGAGGTTTTTGGAGTTTAGATTCTACAATATGCTCCAATCTTAGATTAACTTTTAGAGTCACTGTCACTGTCATCGTGGCTCATCTCCAATGTGAATGTATAAGAGTGCCTTTGGACTTGTCTAACTATAATTATTAAAGTTGAGTGAGTTGAACATTATGGCATTATGTCTGGGCTCGATAACAAGTATAGGAAGGTATATGTTAGGGCATGATAGGAAGGTATAGGAGAGGTTTATTCTTCTAAGAAATAAGGGCATGATAAACTTGGTCATGACAGGGTTATGAATGAGTTATGGAAACCTACTAACCTTAAACTTAATGATGACACTGAATTAATCTATTATGATCTAATGGTGTGAACAACTCTTAATATGTGTGGAAGATCTGCCTGCTATAAATATGTGCCTAGATTTGTGTTGAGTTAGGATGAAATTCCTTATGATTGCCCATGTCAAATGTGGGAAAGTATCAGTAAGTATTACCAAACATGGTATGGTGTTTAGCTTTATATCTATTTTGGTGGGTAATTATATGTTAAGTTTTATGATTGGTAATATGTAAATGTTATATACTCAAAAGTAGAATGTTGTATATTATTTCTACTAGGGGTTTGAATTTTTTATTAATAAATAACATGTTTTCAAATAGAAATGAAATGATGTGAGTGACCTTGGATATTACTCTATGAGTTATTTTGTTATGTATAGGTGACCCAACTCCTATGGGTACAATGTGTTACTTTCATGTTGGTAATTTTGACACGAAGACCTATAAGATCATGTTTATAGGTTTATGGATCATTGTGAGGTAATTGTAACCATATTAACTAGTCTAAGGTGTAAGCCCTTAGAAAAATATGTTTTAGATCAATATTCTTATACCTTTTAAATATTAGAATGCTAAATGAAGATCAATATAGGATCTGACTTCTTGGCATCACATAATGGTTTGAGTAAGGGCTCTACGAGGGCTTAGGTAAGAGGAATGCAATACCTCCCAGAACATAGCTTGTTCTTCTCCTTTTGTGGTGATCATTGATAATATAAATCATATGACCCACATCAAAGATAAGCTTATCAATGCTCTAGATTGATAGTAGTCAGAAAGCGTGCTCTGTCTAAAGAAGTATTCGACTATATCATAGGGTTAGTAGGATTTCACTAGTAGCATGTAGGGTTAGTAGTATTTAATTCTTTCTATTGTTGGGATAAGGTGCCATTAACCTTGTAAATCCCAATATTGTATTTATTCCATTTATTATATGTGATTTTTAATTATCCATGAGATGTACTAGTTTCACTGGCAGGGGTAATTTCAGAGTCATCGGAAGTCATTACGGAGTGACTTTTACTATTGGCAAATGTAAAAACTCATGGTAAATGAGGATAGGCATGCTCCCTTGAAGAATATACTATTTTTGGCATGTATGACAACTGTCATAATGTTTGGTGAGTGATTCTATGACAGCTGCAAGTTGTCATAAGATTCTGAGATTCTATGACGCATATGACAGATATGTTAGTTGTATATTTGCTATATTTAGCCCAAGGTTTCTATCTTGGAAAGATACTCTTTTGTGGAATATATGATGGTTATGATGTGTCATAAGATGCTGTAAGAGGCCAGATTTAGTCTTGGGCATCCAACCTTTGCATGGTTGTTTTTGGACAAGTGGAAGGTGCTTGTAAGATGGCATTTAATGTTTGTATGTTGGGGAATCTCAGGAGAGGGAAGGTGAACGCCTAAGATGAGTTAGAAAATGTTTCTATAAGTATTTTCCATGTATTAGCTTCTGCAATACATATTTTAGGTACTCGGGTGCTACCGGAATGCTGTCAGATTGAAGACTGGTGGAGAGAGTTGAAGTGTTGTATTATAAATCATTTTCAAATTAATACAAACATTGGGCCTCTTTCCTGTGTTGATTTTTTTACCTAAAAGGGTTTTTTCCACATTAAACATTGTGTTATGTGTTCATATTTCTGATTTTGCATTTTTGTGAAGCATAGTTTTGTTTCTGTGTTACAATCTCCATTAAGAACACACAGTTAAAGATTGCAGAAATTTATATTGAATCAGATTTCCATTTAAGTAGTGTTGCTTTCATTTCTAACATTTGGTATCAGAGCCTGGCCAGCTTTGACTCTTGGGTGGTAGTGTGGAAGTTGTAACTGCAGTGGGAGATTTGGTTGCATTTGTTTTGCAGATCTTGTGTTGTTGTTATGGCTACATCCACTATTGCATCAACCTCTCGATTGGACATTGAGAAGTTCAACAAAATGGGGTATGAGTTGTGGAAGCTGAAAATGGAAGATTTGTTGGAAGAAAGAAACCAGTGGTTGGCTGTCTAAAAAGAGAAGAAACCTGACGATGTCTCTCAAGATGAGGGATAGACTGGATAAGAAGGCACGGGGAACCATCCATTTGTGTCTTTCAGATTATGTGCTGCTAAATGTCGCAAAGGAAGAGACCGCATACAAATTGTGGAATCAGTTGGGTGAGATCTACCAAGCCAAGAGTATGGTAAATAAACTTTATTTAAAAAGGAAGTTGTTTTCTTTGAAAATGAAAGAGGGTGAGTCAGTTGCAGAGCATTTAAATTCTTTTAATTTGTTGATGAGTCAGCTTGCTTCAGTAGATGTTGAAGTTGATGATGAAGATAAATGTATCTTACTTCTTTGTTCTTTACCTAAATCATGGGAAAATGTCATTTTGGCTATCACTGCTAACCTCACAGATCCAAAGTTGGATGCTCTTGTTTCAGTGCTACTGTCACAAGAGTTGAGGAAAAAGAGTTCAGATAGTTTAGGGGATACTCTCAGTGTCAGGGGAAGGTCTAAGGAAACATGACCTAAAGGAGATCAGAAAGGGGCTAAGGACAAGTCCAAGGGCCGGTCTAAGACTCCTGGTAAAAAGAACAGAGTTAAGTGTTGGAACTGCGGTAAAAGGGGACATGTGAAGAAGGAGTGCAGAAATCCCAAGAAACAGTGGGAGAGTGCTTCAGATAAGTCCTCGAATGCAAGTGAAGAAGTTTTACTTTCTGCTTGTAATCTTGTTTCTAATGATCACTGGTTGGTTGACTCAGGATGCTCATTTCATATGACCCCGCATAAGGACTAGTTCTCCACATATGAAGAATATGATGGAGGTAATATCTACCTTGGTGACAACTCTACATATCCTATTGTCAAGAAAGGAAAGGTATTGTTGTGTTTCAAGGATGGGAAGATTAAAACCCTCCCTGGTGTTTTGCATGTTCCTAGATTAGCTAGAAATCTTATTTCAGTTTCAAATTTCAATGATTTGGGAATGCATGTGACATTTGACAAGCATGGTTGCAAATTGGTGAGAGGGAACTTGGCGGTAGCGAAAGGGAAGAGATTTGGGAAATTGTTTTATTTTGAAGCCACTACAGTTTGTAATGCCTCATATGTATCTGAGGCCACTACTGAAAATACATGTATGTTGTGGCACCGTAGATTGGGCCACACAATAATAATGTACTGAAAACTATTAAGAATAAAGAATTGTTGGACAGTTTCTCTTATTCTGATGAGCACTTTGATTTCTGTGAGCATTGTGTGTTTGGTAAACAAAAGAGAAGCTAGAAATTATTCATATGGATGTGTTTGGACCTATGGATAATGAATCTATTGGAAAATCTCGTTATTTTGTTACCTTCATTGATGATGTATCCAGATTTACATGGATTTATTTTATGAAGCATAAATCTAAATTTTTCACTAAGTTTAAGGAATTCAAAGTCTTAGTAGAGAACCAATCAGGTTTAAAGATAAAAATATTAAGATCTGATAATGAAGGGGAATACTACTCTAAGGAATTTGATGAGTTTTGCAAGCATGCAGGAATAATCAAACAAAGGCCAACTTTGTATACACCACAGCAGAATGGTGTTGCAGAAAGGATGAACCGAACAATTATGGAAAGGGCCAGAAGTATGCTTAGTGATGCACAGTTGGATAAATACTTTTGGGCAGAGGTTGTGTGTACTACTTGCTACTTGATAAATAGATCTCCTTGTAAGGCTCTTGATTCGACACCTTATGAAGTGTGGACAGGTAAGAAACCTTTTGTTTCACATTTAAGAGTTTTTGGCTGTGAGGCTTTTGTTCATGTGCCTAAGGAAAAGCGATCTAAGTTGGATCAAAAGGCTGGAAAGTGTACATTCATTGGATATGGTGATAATGTCAAAGGTTATAAGCTTTGGAATCCACTAACCTGCAAGATTATCTTTTCTAGAGATGTTATTTTCAAGGAACTTAGAGCTATTTCTGAACCTGAGTAGTCAAAAGAGAAAGAAGAAAAGATAAAGAAGGTGCACTTTGATTTAGAGTAGCAAGATGCACCTTAGGAAGAACAGAATGATGGATTGGGGGGTGAAGCAGAAGATTCAAGTAGTTCTGATGAAGATGAGTCTATTTTTATAGAAGAAGTTGGTGAAAATGATCATGCAGAAGAGAACGAGTAGAGTCTCTTACTCCACCCTTGAGGAGATCCACAAAACAATGGAATCTAATTGACAAGTATAGCCCACCAGATGTCCATTGTGTATATGCTTTATTGAGTACTAACGATGAACCTAGATCCTACAGAGAAGCTATTTCTGTAGATGATAGTGAGTCTTGGCAGCTAGCCATGCAGGAGGAGATGATGGCTTTAGACTCTAATAACACCTAGGATCTTGTTCATTTTCCTAAAGGAAGAAAGGCCATAAGATGCAAGTGGGTCTTCAAAAAGAAATTTGGAGCAGACGGGTCATTGGAGAATTACAAAGCTAGATTGGTAGCTAAGGGCTACTCCTAGAGAGAGGGAGTTAATTTTGGTGAGATATTCTCTCCTGTTGCTAAATTGACTTCTACTGGATTTCTCTTATCCATTTTTGTAGCTTATGATTGGGAGATTGAGAAAATGGATGTTAAGACTGTGTTCTTGCATGGAGATCTTGAAGAAGAAATATATATGCAACAGCCTACAGGTTTTGACGTAAAAGGAAAAGAACATTGGGTTTGCAGGTTAAAGAGGCCTCTCTATGGTTTGAAATAGTCCCCCAAAATGTGGTATCAAAAGTTTAATTCATTTGTTTTGAAATTGGGTTTTGTTAGAATCGAGGAGGATCATTGTGTTTACATTCATTGTGTTGATGATTCTATACTAGTTATTGCTTTGTATGTTGATGAAATGTTTTTCAGCTATACTAAGGGTATGGTCAGTGAGCTTAAAGCCCAACTTTTAGGTGCATTTGAGATGAAGGATCTTGGTGCTACAAGGTATATTTTGGGGATGGAGATTAGGAGGGACAGAGTTAACAGAAAGCTTTGGTTGTCACAAAGTAAGTATGTGAATACTATTTTGCAGAGGTTTAGTTTGCAGGATTGTAACCCAGTTAGAGTTCCTTTACCCATTGGTACTAAGATTTCATTAGATATGTGTCCAAAGACTAAGGATGATCTTGAGGATATTTCTAATGTGCCATATGCTAGTGTTGTAGGGGGTTTGATGTATGCAATGGTTTGCACTAGACCAGATATTGCCCAAGCAGTGGGAGTTTTGAGCAGATTTATGTCTAACCCTGGTAGACAGCATTAGAACTATGTGAAGAGGGTGTTTAAATATCTTGCAGGTACTCCCGATCATTGTTTGGTTTATTCTAGTACTGATAGTGCTGATAAATCTTTGGACATATAGGGTTTTGTTGATGCAGATTGGGCAGGTGACTTGGATAGTTGAAGGTCCACTAGTGGCTATGTATTTACTCTGTTTGGAGGTGCAATGAGTTGGATGAGTAAGAGGCAGACCACATTTGCTTTGTCCACCATAGATGCAGAGTATATGGCTGCTACTCATGCCTCTAAGGAGGCAATTTGGTTGAGGAGACTGTGTACAAGTATTGGTTTTGATTGCAAGATCATTCAGATTGGTTGTGATAGCTAGAGTGCTATCTGTTTGGCCAAGAATCCCATGTATCATGCTCAGACTAAGCATATTGATGTTCAGTATCACTTTGTTCGAGAGTTGGTTGCAAATGGAGAGATTGAGTTGAAGAAGATAGACACTCAAGAGAATGTTGCAGATTCATTGACTAAGCCTGTGAGCATAGAGAAGTTCATGTGGTACAGAGGCCATGGGCCTTGTTTCTAGTGCTTGATTATTTTCATTTGATTTCCTATGGGTTGATTTACAATGTATAATGTCAAGTGGGAGAATGTTGGGATAAAGTGCTATTAACCTTGTAAATCCCAATATTGTATTTATTCCATTTATTATATGTAATTTTCAATTATCCATGAGGAGATGTACTAGTTTCACTGGCATGGGTAATTTCGGAGTCATCAGAAGTCATTACGGAGTGACTTTTACTATTGGAAAATGTAAAAACTCATGGTAAATGAGGATAGCCATGCTCCCTTGAGGAATATACTATTTTTGGCATGTATGACAACTGTCATAATGTTTGGTGAGTGATTCTATGATAGTTGCAAGTTGTCATAAGATTCTGAGATTCTATGATGCATATGACAAATATGTTAGTTGTATATTTGCTATATTTAGCCCAAGGTTCCTATCTTGGAAAGATACTCTTTTGTGGAATCTATGATGATTATGACATGTCATAAGATGTTGTAAGAGGCCAGATTTAGTCTTGGGCATCCAACCTTTGCATGGCTATTTTTGGACAAGTGGAAGGTGCTTGTAAGATGGCATTTAATGTTTGTATGTTGGGGAATCTCAGGAGAGAGAAGGTGAACGCCTAAGATGAGTTAGAAAATGTTTCTATAAGTATTTTCCATGTATTAGTTACTGTAATACATATTTTAGGTACTCGGGTGCTGCCGGAATGCTGTCAGATTGAAGACTGGTGGAGAGAGTTGAAGTGTTGTTGTATTGTAAATCATTTTCAGATTAATGCAAACATTGGGCCTCTTTCATGTGTGGAGTTTTTTACCTGAAAGGGTTTTCTTCACGTTAAACATTGTGTTATGTGTTCATATTTCTGCTTTTGCATTTCTGTGAAACATAGTTTTTTTCTGTGTTATAATCTCCATTAATAACACACAGTTAAAGATTGTAGAAATTTATATTGAATCAGATTTCCATTTACGTAGTGTTGCTTTCATTTCTAACATCTATAACTCCATTTGCTAAGGAGAAAACAGAGTTGTCTTATGTCTTTGTATGCCACAATCTTTATAGAATCTATCAAAATCATTAGAGAAATATTCACCACCATTGTTAGTTATTAAATATTTTATTTTCTTTCCAAACTACACTCAACCATTGCTTTAAACTCTTTAAATTGACTGAAAACTTTAGATATACTCCTTAGAAAATAAACCCATGTCCTTTTGCTATAATCATCAATAAATGAAACATAATAAATAGACTTCGCAATGGAACATCAATAGGACCAAACATATCAAAATGGTTAAGATCCAAAATACTACAAGATTTGTGAGAACTCAAGTAAATTGAACATGGTTTTGTTTTTCATAAATATAATGCTCACAAAAATCAAATTCAAGATTAAAATCTGAAAGACCTTTAACAACGTTCTTATTTGTCAAGGTCCTTAGACCCTTCTCTCCTATGTGGCCTAATTTATGGTTCTATAACCTAGTGTTTTTCGTAGGTAATTTAGATTTGGTAGAAAGAGCACCTTTAGGTACCCAAAATCTATGACCATCTGTTGAAGAGGAAACCAACTCTTTTTCCAGTGAGGTAGCCACAAACTTGATTTTCATAGAAGTGCTATTACACTCAATAGTGAATGCATCAAGCGAAAACAATGTTCCCCTTCTACCACCTCTAGCAATCACCATATCACCTCTCACCATTTTAACACCTTTTGAAAACCAAACATGCACACCCACATCTATTAGTTTTCTCACCTACACGAGTGGCCAAGGGTACAATGAATGTGTCTCCATCTTCCTTCTCAAACTCAGAATCAGAATCAACTTTCTTCTCCTTTTTCTTTTCTTCTTTGTACTCCTTAGGGAAGTGACTAGGCTTATTACAATTTCAACAAATAGCCTTGAACTTACTAAGAGATTTTGATCTCCCCTTAGAATTGGATTTGGATTTATCATGTTGCTTATTATTCTTCTTGCCTCTTTCTTTTGGTCTTCCTCAAACACTCAATGCATCTTTGGCATTCAAAGAGACATTCCTTCTCATTTCTTTAGAAAGTAGAGAACCAACAACATCCTCTACTTTCAAAACAACAAAAGTGCTCTCAATTGCCATGGCAAGATTGTCCCATGAGTCTACCAATAAACACAACAAATTCAAGTATTTGTATGTTGAAGTTTCCACATCGGAAGATGAATATTTTATGCAAAAGCATCCACTATTGATCAATGTCAAGGATATTGCTTATGTGAAGAGGGTGCATGCTACACCCTTAATCAAGTATAGTGTGCATAGGGTATGAATAGTTAGCTTATGGCTACCTTAACTCTTAATTAAGTTATATGATCATTAATATAGTCTTATATAGGTAGTTAATGTAGGAGCACAATCAACACTGAGAGGGGGGGTGAATCAGTGTTGTGTGAATTTTCAAATCTTTTTACACACTTTAACTTTCAGAGCACAAGGAGAGAAAGATAGCATTGATCTATCAAATACATTTGCACATGACTGTGAATACAGAAAGAGAACAAAACTTCATAAGTAAATCATACACACACAAAGAAGATTATGACACAAGAATTGCATGAGTGGAAAACCCTCCAGGGGTAGAAAAACCACTCTAAACTGCCTCACTGGCTTAACTGATCAAACATGCCTCACTGGCTACAAAGAAGCCTCACTGGCTACAATATGTGTCTCACTGACAAATGTTAAGGTCTCACTGACCTACAAGCCTCACTGGCATACTGTTTAGAAGCACCAGCTTCAACCAGCACCAACCCCTATTACAGAACAAACTAAAAACACAAATTCAGAGGGTTTCTCTGTTTCAATACATAACATTTATTCTCTCTCATGTGTCTGTCAAATGATCATTCCAAATCATATACAAACTCAGATATTTCAATCTTGTATCATGATCCACTCTACAACACCAACATTGCTTGATTCTCAACAACACTGCTTGATTTTCAACAACACTTCACAACTATATGTAATCAATCTCTCATCATCTGTATTATTCATTTCTATCTTTCACGACCTGCATATAATGCACCTGGAAAAATAATTTTATACAAGTTGAAAGTCTTTTCACTTTTCATCTCCTATATGTTTCATCTCTATCCTTTCATATTCTATGATCTGAAGAAAATGATTTATGTTTGAGACCTTTTAATTTCTTTTTCTTCATCTCCCTACAAATAAACTCTTTATCTTCAGAAAATATTAACAAACAACTTCAATATGTTATTTCCTCCCTGATTCATAAAATAGAATTCTTCATTTTCTTACAAGACAAATCTTCTCCATGAAAACCTTTTCAATACCTGCAAAAACCATCAAAAAATAGGATCATATAATATCAAACCCTATTTAAAAACTTTTCATATTCTCTGCTCATATTTACAATCTCTGCATGATGTTTCATATTCTCCAAAACACAAAACCCTTCAATCTGATTATCTTCTCTACAAATAAAAAATCTTTATCTTCTCCTTCACAAGACTCTGCAAACATCTTCACTAAATTCCAATAAAATCATCTGATATTTTTTTTTTAAGATCTCATAAAAATATAATCATTCTGCATTATATTTTTTCATATTCTCTCAAAACAATCTTTCACAAACAATCTCCAATCTTCAAAAAAAATCTCCTCAAAAATTATTCTTCAAAATCTTCACCCTCTTAAAAACAAAAAAAATTCATCTTCTCTCTGAAAAATAATAATATGTGTTTGCATCAATTAAATCTCCAAAAGCATTCTTTTCTTTGCATTCTTTCTAACACTTCTTAAAAGAAAAAAAAAACTCTTAGTCTTCTTATCACAAAAACTCTTCTTCTTAATATAGAAAAAAAAGAACTCTCCTTAATAATATCTTGAGTTGCACGAGAGATAGAAAGAGAGGTCCACTAGTTTCAAAAATAGAAAGAATCTTCATAAAAAATCTCCCAAAACAAATCCCTTTCCATTCAGGCTCAAAGATAGCATTTAAACTGCAGTTAACATATATGACGTTCAGGCACCCGTCAAATGTGGATATGCAGTATGGGGTTCTATATTTGAATTTGAGCCGCTGATCGGCCTTTATACGTTTAAACTCCACCATTCGATCAATTCTGCGCGCCCAAACCTTTGAAGACTAACTTGAAGCATCGGTGATATCCTTGGAAGCCCGGTCACATAGATGACCCCGAACCCCCTCTAGCAGGTCATCACTTAAGTGATGACCTGTAAATACAGGTCACTTCTTTTTTTATATCAAAAAGAAAGTAAGTTTATGACTGGCAGAATAGGGTTAAATTGAACTTTATTTAGAGGAAATAATTTAGAGTTTTGAAAACACATCTGTTTAAGGATGATTGATAATATTAAAATGTGTCTTAATCAAAATAATCCTCATGAAACTCTTTGCAACAGAGTATTCCCTATTTGCACCATATATAAAATTTTGACAAACTTATTTACCAAAAATGTGGAAGCTCTTTGAGCACAATTCTAAGAAGGCAACCATGAAGATGTGAACATCAAGACACACATAATCTGAGATCCTGTTTCATAACCTTGATCATTAACCAAGAATGACTATCAAAACATTTATCACCTGAAGCACCATTCATATCTTTGCCACTCAAACTTAGCACCAAGTAAAGACATACAAAAGCTCCATACTCCTGATATGCATTGCTCTTGTATTACTAAAGCATGTGAACTTTTTCAAACCAAGATCGATTGAAACATACATTGTAACACCAACGATAAACAACCTGATTTAACAAGTAAGGCAAGAACATGATCAACCTGTGTCAACATTGCTTGAATATGAACATGCATGTAAACCATTTGAACTCCTATATGATCAACAAAGTCCTGATGACATCAAACAAACTGAGGACACCTTTTTGACATCAATGACAACTTAACTCCATCAGTTAATTCAACATGGGATGCATCCAAGGCATAAGTATGGTATATATAAGAGCTAGTGGTTAATTTATGATCATCGTATTGTGTATTATTTTTTTGAAGACTATTGGAGGTAGCCCCCTTGAAGTGGCTTAGGAGGTTTCCCCCTTGCAATGGCTTATTATTCTCAAGTATTTACAATATATTTCCTATTATATTCTTCTCTTGTGCAAGTTATTTCATTACAAATCTCCTTCAAGACTTAAATCTACTCTTGTCTTTTTTATTGTCTTTTTTCCTTCAATCATCCACAAACAACAAATTCTTCTTTAGAAATTTTGGAATCCTTCTACCTCATCTCCCTTGAGAGAAGATAAGACACCACTTCATCAAGCACAAGGTTTGAAGTAGTACTTCCAATGGCCATCACCAGATTATTGAACCATGAGTCTGATAAAGAGCATGAAAAGGTCATGTAATAATCTTCCTCTATATTCACACCAATACATTGTAACTAACTCACAATGGTATTAAATGCATTCAAGTGATCAAAAATTGAGTCCCCATCACCTATCCTCAAAGTATACAGCTTCTTCTGTAGAAAAAGCATGTTCACTAGGGATTTAGCCTAGTAAAACTTTCCCAACTTTTCCTAAAGGGTTTTTGCAATGGGTTCTCTTACAACATTCAAGAGCATTGAATCTACAAAATAAAGTTGAATAAGGCTTTTGGCTTTCTAATCTAACACATCCTAGTCTTCATCCTTCATTATTGTAGGTTTTCTTTTAAAGACTACTAACCATAAATCTTAGTTTATCTAACATATCCTAATCTTCATCCTTCATTCCTATAACTTTACTTCTAGAAACTACTCACCATAGATCTTGTTCTATCAAAAAATCCTCCAACTTGAGCTTCCATAGTTCAAATTTTGTCATTAAAACTTCACATCTCTAGACACAATTTACTTATCATATTTCCTAAAAATAAACATCTTATGCACATAACTCCCACTCAAACCAAGATTAGTCCAAAAAAATATTTTTCTTACCACCTAAGAAATAAATTTGTTCAAACTCTAATACCAAATGAAAGGAATCTAATAGTGTAAACACTTCCTACAATAATCAATGAGGAGAGAAATGCATGTAAAATATGATCTAGCAATTTCAAAAGAAAATATACAAACAAAAAAATACCACAATGACATAGTGTTTATATTGGGAAAACCCTTTCAAGAAAAATGCAGCCTCCAAATCTCAAACTAATGTATTCATAGGGTAAGTGCAAAAAGATGGGGGGCCAAAAAGTGGCCAAATTGTTTTCAAAAAAAATAATGCAAAATGCGAGCGCATTATAATGCGCTCACATTATGGCTTGGTAATGATGAGCCTAAGGCTCATCAAAACCAAACCATAACGCACTCGCTTTATAATGCGAGCGCGTTATCACCTATTATAAATTAAAAAAAAAAACTCATCTCATTTCATTTCATTTCTTTTTTCTCCACTATTCCCGCAGTCTGTAAACCCAAGGAAGCGCGCTCGTGTTTTCCATTTCTCAATTCAACACAAAAATCTTATCGATTCGTCACCAAAATGCCGCCACGACATCGAGCACACCAAAGGAGTGAGTTTATTTTTCTTTTTATTTGAATTTGCTTCTAAATAGGTAGGTTTGAGTTGTTTTTTGATGTATATTTCGTTAATTGTCAGGAAATGTTAATGCACCTCCTCCTCCTCCTCCTCAAAATCCACAAAATCCTACAGAACAACAACCTCCTCCATCCATTCCTCGACATGCCTCTGGAACACAAGAAAATATAATGGGGCAAATTGAAAACAACAAAAAAGAAATTGAAGATATAATTGCAAGGTTGAAAGATCCTTCCACTTCAACCTTGCATAGATCCACGCTTACTGAATCTCTTGAATCTATGTTATCAAATGTAGATTCATTTAGCAAGCAAATAACTAGTTGGATGGATAAGAGGAGAGACTTTAGAGATTATTATGCAGACAAGCTGTCATACCAAGATGTGAAAAAATTACAAATTACAAAATTAGGCTGGTGTTTGATTTTTACAAACCCACAAACAAATCAACCTCCACCCATTACATGCAAGAGGTTCCCTATCCATTGGTGCAACAACCAAGCAATAAGGGACAATTTTGGGCAGAGGTGGTGGATGGTTTTTGACCATCCTCCATGCAATAATAATGAGGTCCCGGAATACTTTTTGAGGAAACTCTACTGCGAGTTTGTCCTCAATAAAGTGCCAAACTATTTTCATATGTGAGACTTCCAGGGTAGAGGTGGGGGGTCAGCACAAGTTAGACCAGGGGCATGTGTTGACCCACAGCGGGCAGTGAGACGAGTAATCAGCAGACCAGCCCATGAGCATGTTTCTATCCTTTCCATT
Organism: Cunninghamia lanceolata; assembly: GCA_027924645.1. NCBI lineage: Eukaryota > Viridiplantae > Streptophyta > Pinopsida > Cupressales > Cupressaceae > Cunninghamia > Cunninghamia lanceolata. The sequence goes on from BSBN01000128.1 coordinate 1,005,575, forward strand.
GTGAAGGAGAGTGTTGAGGTCGATACACTTCAATCCATTAGTGCCTTGACCCAGAGCATCATAGAGCATGCCAGTCCTACAGCACAGAGTGGGTTGGGAGATAGTGCGAGGAGTAGGGTCCCAACCCATGCTTATCAGACTTGCGGATTAGCTTGTGGTTATGACCCCATGGATAGTCAGGACGCAGGTGCACAGGCTACATCTGCAGCTAAGCAGATGGTGATGACAGATACCCTCCTGAGTGAGACTTTCAGCCTTGAAACTCAGGTAAATATTAGCAAGTTTATTGAATTTAATTTATTAAATTTCATTTTTGAAATGCAAGATTAACTAATTTAGTTTGATGATTTTAATGAAATTTTAGAGTCATAGCATTGATGCAGTTTTCAGTGGTTCTCCACCTGCATATTACACTAGATCATCTATTGTCGGGGTATGTAACTAGTAAACAATTATAAATATTACATGTGAATAGCATCGTTATATGAATGGTATTCTAATATCTGATTTTGGATGTTGAATAGGTTAATATTGGAGATTTCACGGCAACACCTGCCAGTGGTGGTGGACTTCAAAGCTTCACGGAGGTAATAAAATAAATAGTTTAATGAATGAATTGTACTTACTAGATTTTTGTATGTGACTTGTGTGCTTTATTATGTGTACTTCCATGTTTAGATGAACATGTGTGTATGTTAGGAGCCATGATTTGCATCCCTATTATAGTTTTCGTAATTGAATAATGTTGTTTTATTTCCAAATGATGTAGGCTGCGAAGACACCTCCTGATATTCATAGGGCAATGGAGCATGGTGTGACCTCTGCGATTCATAGCTCCATGGCATTGACAGGGGTATGAGGCAAATTAGTACATTTCAATTTACATTCATTGTTATAGTTGTCTATTTTTGAAAAATCAAAAGATTATTGATTTGAAGTTTAATTTCTATCTGGATGGTTTCTATAGGACATGACATCACCATGGCCTATTCCTGCTACTGAGGCAAGTGAGGAGACAGATCATATGGTAGCGATAAGTGATTATTTTGTTAAATGTTTCATTTTTTATAACATGTAATTTCTATATATTAATGTCTATACTTTTTATTGTAACAGCTAAAGATGCAGCAAGAACTAAATAGGAGGAGTAACCCTCAGGTTCGTAGTAGACCACCCACATGCGCGTCTCCATCCCCTAGAAGATCAAAGGCTGCCTATGATCTATTCTCTTCACCAGCCAGAGGGAAATGACTTTTTTATTGTGTTCCTTTGTTGTATGCGTATATGGCATTTGTGGACATATATTTTGTATTGTATATAGTTGACATTGTATGCCTATATGGCATTTTTGTAAGCCTATATGGCAATTTTGTATATATGTTATACTTATATCGACAGATATTGATGTATGCCTATATGGATATTTGGTTAATACAAATCTTTTTTATTGATGGTGTCCATACTTGCATTACAAATCCACATTTGAATGGATATTTGTAGATGGCTACTTCAAATATTTAAAGTCCAATTGTATTACATAGGATGTTTGTTGATCCAATAAGCTAGCTATTGTTATTCAAGTATCACCTAAATCTCATTTTGGAACTAAAAGATAAAAGTTGTATTTAAAAAAAAAATGAATCATCATGTTGAACAGAAAATATTAATATTCTTTATGAGTAGCATACAATGTCAACTATATGCAATACAAAAAAATAAATCATTGTGTTATTCTTTATGTTTGAGATCCTGAAAATGACTAAGTTTGGTAGCCTGATATCCTGAAACACTAGGATGAATATCCAAGTCATTAGGATGATTGTGCCTTGAGAAAAAGTCATTAAGATGAGCGCCTAAAGGAGACTTTCTTAAACATTCAAACATTGAGTAACAAGCATGAAGGGTTAAGGTGCAATTTGCAACTCATAAAGCCTCAAAAGGACACCCAACTTAGAGAGAGCATTCATTTAAGACAAGGCGCCCATTGACACCTGGTCCACCATAAAAGTGTGCCTAAGGTGGAAGGAGAACAAGCCTCTAGTAAGTGAAGCGCACCTATTGTCTAAACCACTTCATTATGGCACCCTAGCATGAGGAGGAGTATATAAGTCAATAGGAAATGGCGCCTAGAATGCAAATGAAGGACTAAGTGGCATTTTCAATAAGCATCAATTCACCTTGAGCTTTCAATAAATACATCAAATTGAGCCCCATAAGCCTAGGTGCCCTTTGCCTTCAAAAGAACCTTGTATTGGCACCTTGGAGGAAATCAACTTACAATGACAAGTCTTGGAGGTTTCTCATTTTGGATGATGTCTTTTGAGATTAACTACAATGATTGAAAGTTAAGATGAGTGGAAAGAACCTATCTTGAACCTTAGGTGCCCTTCATGTAATTTCCCACCATCATGAGCGCCTAGATCTAAGAAGGAGTGAATGAAGGATCTTAACATCAAGAAGCATGTTATCAATTAACTTGGAGAAGTCTTTGACAATAATTATGATGAATTGGGTACATGGAAGTAAAGGAAGTACATATCAACTCCAAAGTGTGCCTAATGATCAATAAGAAATTCTTCCAAAGCAAAGGCACTCATTATGAATTTTCCTACTAGTTTTGGCGCCTTGAAGTCTAAGTACATGAAAATCGTAAGGATGAGCGCTTAGGGATGAGATAGTCTTCATAAGAGTTTAAATAAGAACATCATCAAAATGCGCCTTGGTAGAGAGACTTGAGACCATCATCAAATAAACCAAAATATCTATCTCCAATCTAGGCAGAAATTCTAGCTCCTCCCAACTCAAATGAGCACCCAAGTTGAAGTCAACTTTCATCTATACAACCCTTAGATTGTGCCTTGATTGAGGAAGGGATTTGAACCTCAAAATTTAATCATTTCAAGACAAAATCTTCCTTAGACACTTGGCATTTGATTGAAATCATTGAGAATTAGAAAGAACCACCTAAGGATGTAAGGCCCACTTTTCACCCATACAATCCTAAAATTGCGCCTAAGGGAAATAACTTGATTTCATATCAATAGGTGAGTGCCTTGAGAGAAAGGATCACTCTAGGTCATTTTCAATTGTTGAAAGCACAAAAATGATAAAGATAAAGGAAATTGAGTTAGGTGTACTTTAGCCTCTAAGGACACCTCAATGAGTGCCTTGGGTGAAATTGCATGAGATGACCTTTTGGAGTGAGCACTTGAAAGATAGAATTCATTCTAAGACATGTCTCATCATTTAAAATTACAAAATTGCAAGTATAAAGACATTTAAATCTAGGCGCACTCTCCATCAGTACAAACCCATTTTGGCGCCTAAGGGAGAAATTGCATTGAAAGACACCTTTTGAATGAATCTCTTAAGGGAGATTGACCTCTTTAAGCCATTACAATTGTTTGAAATCATTTAAAGTGATAAATATGGACCAACTTGTGTTAGGCGCCCTTTCCTCTTCTTTTTACCCATATGCGCCTAGATTTGTAGTAAGATTATTCCATGTTTAAAGAGGATTCCTTTGTGTTATAAAATGTTTATCATGAGGATTGATGTGTTTCTTGGTTTGTATTGTAGGAAGATTGAAGGAAAAGGTAGGAGCAAGAGCTTGGAGTCGCCTAGAGTCATCATGTAGCTGCTCCAAAGGAGCCTTTCACATTCATTCATGCCAAAGAGTTAAGATGGAAGTAATCACTGCCAAGGAAACACCACTTCAAGAGGTAGCTGCTCTAAGAGGTCACAACAAGATATATTTCAAGTCTTCTTCATCAACGACATCACCAGTTGCATCATGTTTGAAGACTTCCATCTATCACTTCAAGTTCCATTCATCAATCATCACTTCAAGATTAGCATGTAGCCGCTCCAAAGGAACTTCTCATCATCATCAAGCATTCCAAAGACATCCATTCAATTTCAAGTCCCTCTGATACATTCAAGCCTCCTTGAGAAGTCATCTACTTCACATATAAGGGAAAGTGTTATCATCAATATCTACACCTCAAAGGACCTTTCAAGTTGGAACACTTCTTCATCAAACATTCGAAGACATCCATCTAAGCTTCAAGGTCTTTCACAATCTTCAAGTCTAGGAGAAATTGCATCTAGTGAACTCATTAATTGGCGCCTAGGAGGAAAAGACCTTAAACTTACATTATTGAGTCAACACTTTAGAAATTGAGCCATTCCTAGTCAATCAGAGTCATAAAATATCAAATACAAAGTCAAATTGGACTTAGGTGCCCCTTCATGTAATTTCCCACCATCATGAGCGCCTAGATCTAGGAAGATCATCCAATTGCGCCTAGGAATAATACAAGTCCAAGACCTCAAATTTGAGTGCCTAGAAGTGTGATGGATTGAAGAAGCTACATTGGCGCCTAAGGGTAAGTTGTATCTAATGACATCACCTAATTGAGCGCCTAGGAGGTATAAAGCTTAACATTGACATGAGGACAAGCGCTTAGTAAAGGAGAGTTTCTCAAACATTTAAACATGTGAATGAAGTCATAGAAATGCACTAAGTCATCTAGGCACCATTTTCCCCTTGTGTACCCTTACATTTGTGCCTAAGAAGAAGTTGCTTCAGTTCATTGGAGTGTTTGAGTATTGAGGATTTCTTAGCAATGCTTTGCAACTTTACACTGCCTCCTTCTGACGATTTTTGGGGCAGCAGAAAACCTTTCACCACGGGCAAACACCTCAGAGATATAAAAAACTGATGTAGAGGCACTCTACGTGATCGTGTTACCTTAGATGGAATGTTTCTAAGTGACACAGTTTTCAAGTAACATCTCGTCAAAGGTTGCTACCTTTTTGCACTTTAGACTCTTCAGGGATATCATCAGTACAATGTAGCTCGGACTGTTTCGATATGTTTGGGTGAAAAATAGGACCATGCCTAGCATAAATGTACCCATCCGGATGCTTTGGAATAGTCAGTTTGGTCGCATAAGGAGCAGGATGAAAGTTACACCCCTTTGCAACTTTACACTGCCTCCTTCTGATGATTTTTAGGGAAGCAAAAAACCTTTCACCATGGGCAAATGTCTCAGAGATATAAAAAACTGAGAGAGGTTATTGTAGAGGCACTCTACATGATCGCATTGCCTTAGATGGAATGTTTCTAAGTGACACAGTTTTCGAGTAACATCTCATCAAAGATTGCTACCTTTTTGCACTTTAGACTCTTCAGGGATATCGTCGGTACAATGTAGCTCAGACTATTTTGACATGTTTGGGTGAAAAAAAGGACCATGCCTAGCGTAAATGTACCCATCTAGATGCGTTAGAATAGTCAATTTGGTCACATCAAGAGCAGGACGAAAGTTATACCCCTTTGCAACTTTACACTGCCTCCTGAAGATTTTTAGGGCAGCAGAAAACCTTTCACCACGGGCAAACACCTCAGAGATATAAAAAACTGAGAGAGGTTATTGTAGAGGCACTCTACATGATCGCGTTGCCTTAGATGGAATGTTTCTAAGTGACACAGTTTTCAAGTAACATCTCGTCAAAGATTGCTGCCTTTTTGCACTTTGGATTCTTCAGGGATATCGTCGGTACAATGTAGCTCGGATTGTTTTGACATGTTTGGGTGAAAAATAGGACCATGCCTAGTGTAAATGTACCCATCTAGACGTGTTGGAATAGTCAGTTTGGTCGCATCAGGAGCAGGATGAAAGTTACACCCCTTTGCAACTTTACACTCCCTCCTTCTGACGATTTTTGGGGTAGTAGAAAACCTTTCACCACGGGCAAATGCCTCAGAGATATAAAAAATTGAGAGAGGTTATTGTAGAGGCACTCTATGTGATCGCGTTTCTTTAGATGGAATGTTTCTAAGTGATACAGTTTTCAAGTAACATCTCATCAAAGATTGCTGCCTTTTTGCACTTTGGACTCTTCAGGGATATCGTCGGTACAATGTAGCTCAGATTGTTTCGACATGTTTGGGTGAAAAACAGGACCATGCCTAGTGTAAATGTACCCATACGGACGTGTTGGAACAGTCAGTTTGGTCGCATCAGGAGCAGGACGAAAGTTACACCCCTTTGCAACTTTACACTGCCTCCTTCTGACGATTTTTGGGGCAGTAGAAAACCTTTCACCACGGGCAAATGCCTCAGAGATATAAAAAACTGAGAGACGTTATTGTAGAGGCACTCTACATGATCACGTTGCCTTAGATAGAATGTTTCTAAGTGACATAGTTTTCAACTAACATCTCGTCAAAGATTGCTACCTTTTTGCACTTTGGACTCTTCAGGGATATCGTCGGTACAATGTAGCTCGGACTGTTTCGACATGTTTGGGTGAAAATTAGGACAATGCCTAGCCTAAACGTACCCATCCAGACGCGTTGGAATAGTCAGTTTGGTTGCATCAGGAGAAGGACACCAAAAATGCATAACATGATGATGTAAAAATGTGTATATGTGTAAAAATGCAGCAGGAAATTAAAAAAAGACAAACCTTACAAATTAATGTGCATACTTACAACTCAATGTAACATGACTTTACAAAATCAATGTGAATACTTTCAAATTAATCCAATGAACCATCTGGGTCTGTTGTACTCTTTATTGTGTCAAATATTACTTCATGGTCAGACTCATGCACCTTCCACAAGATTTTGTTCAAAGGTCTACCCTGATACTTTATCAAATGAACATTGGATGCCATGACAAGGTTCAAGTAATGAAGAATCTTCCGATGTGTGTCAAAGTCCTGAAATAGCTAAACATTAACACTCTTATGTGGGTACCTTCTAAGCCATGTTCCAGTAATAACCACTAAGCCTGTAGGGTATTTGATGTTTTCTCCATATGTAACAGGGGCCTCTAATTTCTTTTTGGCCTCAACACAATGACATAAGTAATAATCTATTCCCTCTTGATTATCTTCATCTGCAATAACTGCATATACGTGTCGTACATTGATATGTGTAGCAAATTAGATGAAATTAGTCAACATTACAAAAATGCTACAAAGTAAGATGACATTACCTTGTTGAACTAGATGAAATTAGATGCATATACATGCCCTATATTACCTGGTTGAACTAAATCTAATATGTGGTCAAAGTCAACTGATGATTCCATCTGTGTTAGTTCTAGTGTCATCGGTGGTTGATACGTGTCAACTTGGCTAAGATAACTTAACTGCCATTTGTCAACCCACTCCTTTGACTCACACTCATCCCAGACTTGAATTGTACAGGAAGAACAAAAGCATGACATCTTTCGCGTATGGATAATGAACTTGCAATTGAGCTTCTAAAGGAGTGCATCTCATTTGATCCTATCAGTATATAACAGTCCTCATATGGTGCAATGTTAGTATCATCTATCAACCAAAAAAATCTATGAACTGAAGACTTACCTTCATTACCTGGACCATGGAAGCATTACACCACTCGAAAATCAATTTTGCATCTATCAACTTTGCATTGTCTTTATACTTTAACTCTTCTCATGCTATGGCTCTTTTGATACATGCTCCTGCACCATCATGCTCCCCCTTTCCATGCCCGGCCTCACAAAAGTTCCACATATGTTGAATACCTGTAAAATTATGCCTCCTACTCAGTGAATAGAAATTCCACGAGTTCTTGAATTGTGACGCATAGTTATCTAACCATATGATATGCTGACTGGACGATATGCCCCTTCTAGCCAAATCATTTTAGAACACCTGAAAGCAACCTTGCACGAACTCCGTAGAATGCGTACAATCATCACTAATATAGAAATTATACTCCCTTATGATATTTCTGTCATCCTTTGTACTATCATTCGCATGAATGAATGCGATGTGCACAAATATAGAAACCTGTGTGGAGTTGTAATATTGTGATTGCACCTCATGATGTGGCTATAGACTGTAGTTCTCTACAAAGTCGACAACTGAAATAATGCTACCAACCGAAAATGTGTCCTTGCATAACTTGAATTGCAAGTCCAACCATCGAGCTCTATGGGCATGTCTTGCATACTCATACACTATGTTGTCACGAAATATAGGCATAAACTGATACACTGGAATCTTTTCAATAACCAATTCACACCTCTTTGCTTCTTTACCATCTTTTGTATTGTATGCCACTGTTTTATACTTGCTAGACTCTACTAGTTTGTTTCCAACAGCATGTGTTCTTTCCATATGTTCACATATTGGCAAATGTTGCAAGCCACCACAACGATGACATGTGCCATCCAAGCATAATTTCTTGTAGAATATTTGACCTTCCTCTCTTTCACATAAAATTCTTGATATGAAGTCTCTTGAAGATGTTGGTGGGGCACATATGGCACAACCCTGCAAAACATTATTAGTATGCATATCTAAACATATAGACCTATAAGCATCAAAATGGTTAGAAAATTCAATATGTAATCTACAAAAACAAGTAGTACGTGTGTGATTTATCTTGACATAGAAAGGTTTTAACATTTCAAAATATCTTTGACAAATTTTAATTTGAGGATACTTCTCTAGAAATTTACCATAAAACTGTGTTTGAGTCTCATCCAAAAAATGCTTCGAATGTGGCTCATGGTTCTGACTACCAATTCTTCTTCTTACCACATCCCTTTGATTCGAAGATACCCTTGTGTAATTCTTTCAAAAGTCTTCAATTAGTGATCTCAATGCTTCAACAATTGGTTTATCTTTTTGTGGTAGTCTCCCTGAGAACGTCCATAATTCATTGGCATTAGTGTCCTCAATTCTTTGGCATCTTCCAATGGCTCTTGATAAAGTTTTCCTATTAATTCTCAATTCTTGACTCGTCTTTCTAATGAGACGAGCTTTTCTCATTTGACTACTTACTATAGTCGATGTAATCACACATCATGTTGCATTACTATCTTTTGTGCGTGAGATGTTACCCACACTCTCATATGCACTCATTAGATTCTTGACAATAGATTTTTCACTTGAAGCCTCTGATGTTCTCAACCCAAGAATCTTCATGATGGACCTATACTTTATACTTCGCATCATTTCAATGAATAGTTGACATCTTGCAGTCTCATTTAACTTTTCAAAGAACAATCTCTAAATCTTATGGGCATATCTTCTACAAGTGCGTTTTGGAATCTTACCTTCCATTAGCTGCAAAATATTCTCATCAATATCAATCAAATACTTTGGCTTTCTATGCAAAATTCTACGTGGTGTTAAGTTAGGTAAATTCATCTCAACATTAGGAAAATCATCAATATTTAAATGAGATGGGCTAGATGGCATACCTTCGATCGAAGATGGAATAGATGACATACCTTGAGGTTGAGGTGGGAACGATGGCGTACCTCCTTCATCACATGTGAGTGATGATGTACTCTCAACTTGAGATTGTGGAGGTAAATTCATCTCAACATTAGGAAAATCATCAATATTTAAATGAGATGGGCTAGATGGCATACCTTCGATCGAAGATGGAATAGATGACATACCTTGAGGTTGAGGTGGGAACGATGGCGTACCTCCTTCATCACATGTGAGTGATGATGTACTCTCAACTTGAGATGTGGTAGATGGTGTCCCTACATGTTGACTTGCGGTAGAGGACGTGTCTCCAACTATGGTATTCAAATCTCTCGTACCATGAAGTTTTTGCATTTGTTCTCTTTGTGCCGCCAATACCATATCTCTTTGTGATAGTTGTGGTTCCTCTTCAATTGGTATGTCTTCATTTATCGTGTCGAATTTCTTCTTCTCATGAAGTTCCCTCATAGCCACTACTTTCTTTGCATTCTTAGCTTCTATCTCTTCCTGTGTTGGTTTAATTCTTGATCGTTTCCTCGGCATGACGGAGAATTTGTCTGTAGCATGATAAAGAGACCAATATTACTTCCTAAGAAATGAATACAAGATAATAGTGGGATTGTATTTTTATTATGTTTTAAGGATTTATTCTTGTATAGTTTGACATCATGGTATGTTAAGGTCTGTTTGTTACACATAATTATTAAAGAGCCCAAGTGTATAAAATATACATGGCATCATGTGAGATTGTAGGCTACTTTCTTGATTGGGAATGTGTCTATTTTAAACATGTATGATAAAGCATGATAAAGTAATTCAAATAGAATTAAGGAAAATGTAAAGAACATGCATGTAAAGACTTGACATACCTAAAAAATGAAGATTCAAATGGAGAGAGTACCCAATTATGTAGTGTTTTTTTCTTCTTACATCAAACTCCTCAACAATTTGAGTTTTTCACCACTTGCTTCCTTTTCAATGTTAAATTGAATAACACTCAAATATAATTACTAACAACAATACTATTAACCAATCTATAATGTTAAATTCTTAAAATTGAATCACAATTAACATTGCAACACTACAAAAATTGAAACTTGAATAGATATATATCAAACTTGGTATGAAAACTATGTTATTTCCTCCTTCTCAAGTTGGCAAAGCAGAAAAGGTGGTGGAAAGATCATGCAAAGGTGGTACAATGTGTCAAATGTGCATGTGAACTTCCCAACAACATGAAAGCACTTCTTTTTTTCTCAGAGCATGCACAGAATCAGTATGAAAATAGAGCATGTGGGCCTAGATCACGGGGGTCAACACTTTTTTACCATTTATATAGCATGACAAAATGCAAGTGCGTTATAACACGCTCGCGTTTTGTCCTACTATAGATTGATCACATCCTATGCATTATCTTCCTTAACACAAGCAGGGATGACCACATCATGTGCTTCATCAACTGACACTTCCAAGCCTTACAATTCTTCTTAAATACGGGAGAATCCATGACTGGAAGAGCCAAGCCACTTGGTCCTGCCTTGCTGAAGGATGACATTCTGGGAGAATTAGGAGATTTTCCTTTGGAGATCATATAATCTTTAAATGCTTTCCATCTTGGTAGGTCCTCTACATAAGAGAAAAACCACTGATGGTGTCTGAGAAATAAGAAATTCTTCATCTCTTTGGTGATCCATTTCTCTTTCCAAACCTTCCCCTTCAGATTTGAATGACCACAAGGTTTTTGAGGGAGAACTTTTCCTGTTTCCTACAAGAGCTTGTCAGATGCTCTGCCATATGATAGGCATAACAATGAAGGGGCAAGCCCTCATAATCAAGTTCTTGATAGAAAATGCCCATCGAGGAAGAAAGACAGATCTTCTTTGGAAGCAAAAGTTCTAGTTTGTGACAAATCCTTATCCAAGCATAAATAGCCGGGGTTCTGTCAAGCGATTGCCAATCCACTTCCAAAAAGTCTCCTGAAGACTTCCTGATTGATTCCAAAACATCCACACCCCAAAACTAGAGAGGCAATCAATATAATCAAACCCATAAATCTGCATTTGATGACAGAAACTCTCTTCAGGCTAGATTAAGATTCCAACATTTCAGCTCAAGTCTAAACCCATCAACATCTAAATAACCTGAATACAAAATCTTTGTTTGCCTATCTTTAGAACTCAACCCTCAACGTCAAACCCTAATCCATCAACCCTTAACTCTGATCCCTTGACCCTCAACCCTATCCCTAAACCCTAAACCGTAAACATCAAATCCTAATCCCTCGACCCTTCACTCTAATCCATCAACCCTAAACCCTATCCCTAAACCCTCAACACTATACCTTAAACCCTAATCCCTCAACCCTCAACTCTAAACCTTATCCCTAAACCCTAATCCCTCAACCCTCAACCCTAATCTATCATCCCTCAACTTTAATCCCTCATCCCTAAACCCTAAATGTTATCCCTATTCCTAAACCCTTAACAGACTCGATACTATACCTTAAACCCTAATCCCTTATCCCTAAACCCTCCAACCCTATCCCTAATCCTTATACCCTCCACACTCTACTTTAACCCTAATCCCTTGACCCTCAACCCTATCCCTAAACCCTTGACCCTCAAACCTCAACCCTCAACCCTCAATGTCAAACCCTAATCCCTCAACTCTTAACTCTGATCCCTCGACCCTCAACCTTATCCCTAAACCCTAAAGCCTCAACCCTCAACGTCAAATCCTAATCCCTCAACCCTTCACTCTAATCCCTCAACCCTAAACCCTATTCCTAAACCCTCAACACTATACCTTAAACCCTAATCCCTTAACCCTAAACCTTATCCCTAAACCATAATCCCTCAACCCTCAACCCTAATCTGTCATCCCTCAACTCTAATCCCTCATCCCTAAACCCTAAACGCTATCCCTATTCCTAGACCCTCAACAGGCTCGATACTATACCTTAAACCCTAATCCCTTATCCCTAAACCCTCCAACCCTATCCCTAATTCTTATACCCTCGACACTCTACTTTAACCCTAATCCCTCGACCCTCAACCCTATTCCTAAACCCTTGACCCTCAAACCTCAACCCTCAACGTCAAACCCTAATCCCTCAACCCTTAACTTTGATCCCTCGAGCCTCAACCCTATCCCTAAACCCTAAACCCTAAAGACTCAACCCTCAACATCAAATCCTAATCCCTCAACCCTTCACTCTAATCCCTCAACCCCAAACCCTATCCCTAAACCCTCAACACTATACCTTAAACCCTAATCCCTCAACCCTCAACCCTAAACCTTATCCCTAAACCCTAATCCCTCAACCCTCAACCCTAATCCTTCATCCCTCAACTCTAATCCTGTATCCCTAAACCCTAAATGCTATCCCTATTCCTAGACCCTTAACAGGCTTGATACTATACCTTAAACCCTAATCCCTTATCCCTAAACCCTCCAACCCTATCCCTAATCCTTATACCCTCGACACTCTACTTTAACCCTAATCCCTCGACCCTCAACCCTATCCCTAAACCCTTGACCCTCGAACCTCAACCCTCAACCCTCAACGTCAAACCCTAATCCCTCAACCCTTAACTCTAATCCCTTAACCCTCAACCCTATCCTAAACCCTAAACCCTAAAGCCTCAACCCTCAAAGTCAAATCCTAATCCCTCAACCCTTCACTCTAATCCCTCAACCCTAAACCCTCAACACTATACCTTAAACCCTAATCCCTCAACCCTCAAACCTAAACCTTATCCCTAAACCCTAATCCCTCAACCCTTAACCCTAATCCCTCATCCCTCAACTCTAATCCCTCATCCCTAAACCCTAAATGCTATCTCTATTCCTAGACCCTCAACGGGCTCAATACTATACCTTAAACCCTAATCCCTTATCCCTAAACCCTCCAACCCTATCCCTAATCCTTATACCCTCGACACTCTACTTTAACCCTAATCCCTCGACCCTCAACCCTATCCCGAAACCCTTAACCCTCGAACCTCAATGTACTCAACCCTCAACGTCAAACCCTAATCCCTCAACCCTTAACTCTGATCCCTCGACCCTTAACCCTTAGAAATTGAACCCTAAAACCTATCCCTACACGCTCGACACTCGACACTATATCTTAAACCCTAATCCCTTAACCCTCATCCCTAAAACCTCAACCCTAAATCCTTAAACCTTCAACCCTAAACCCTATCCCTAATCCCTCTACCCTCGACACTCTTATTTAACCCTAATCCCTTGACCATTAACCCTATCCCTCAACCTCAACCCTGAACCCTTAATCCTCAACCCTCAACTCTCAACATTAAACCCTAATTCATCAACCCTAAACCCTAATCCCTCAAACCTAAACCCTATCCCTAAACCATCAACCCTCAACACTATACCTTAAACTCTAATCCCTATCCCTCAACCCTTAACCCTTAAAACTTAAACCCTATCCCTACACCCTCAACACTTGACACTATATCTTAAGCCTTAAACCCTCATCCCTAAAACCTCAACCCTTAATCCTTAAACCTTCAACCCTAAACCCTATCCCTAATCCCTCTACCCTCGACACTCTAACCCTAACCTCGACATTAAACGCTAATCCGTCAACCCTAAACCCTAATCCGTCAACCCTAAACCCTCAACCCTCAACACTATACCTTAAACCCTCATCCATCAACCCTAAAACCTAATCCCTCAACCCTCAACCCTAAACACTATTAATAAACCCTCAACCCTCAACACTATACCTTATACCCTAATCCCTCAACCCTCAACCCTAATCCCTCAACCCTCAACCCTAATCGCTCATCCCTAAACCCTAAATGCTATCCCTGTTCCTAAACCCTCAACCCTCGACACTATACCTTAAACCCTAATCCCTTATCCCTAAACCCTAAACCCTATCCCTCAACCCTTAACCCTTAAAAATTAAACCCTAAAATCTATCCATAAACCCTCGACACTCAACACTATATTTTAAACCCCAATCCCTTAACCCTCATCCCTAAAGCCTCAACCCTCAATCGTTAAACCTTCAACCCTAAACCCTATCCCTAATCCCTCTACCCTCAACACTCTACTTTAACCCTAATCCCTTGACCATCAACCCTATCTCTAAACCCTCAACCCTCAACTCTCAACATTAAACCCTAATTCATCAACCCTAAACCCTAATCCCTCAAACCTAAACCCTATCCCTAAACCATCAACCCTCAACACTATACCTTAAACCCTAATCCCTATCCCTCAACCCTTAACCCTTAAAACTTAAACCCTATCCCTACACCCTCAACACTTGACACTATATCTTAAGCCTTAAACCCTCATCCCTAAATCCTCAACCCTCAATCCTTAAACCTTCAACCCTAAACCCTATCCCTAATCCCTCTACCATCGACACTCTAACCCTAACCTCGACATTAAACGCTAATCCATCAACCCCAAACCCTAATCCATCAACCCTAAACCCTATCCATAAACCCTCAACCCTCAACACTATACCTTAAACCCTAATCCATCAACCCTAAAACCTAATCCCTCAACCCTCAACCCTAATCCCTCAACCCTCAACCCTAATCCCTCATCCCTAAACCCTAAATGCTATCCCTATTCCTAAACCCTCAACTCTCGCCACTATACCTTAAACCCTAATCCCTTATCCCTAAACCCTAAACCCTATCCCTCAACCCTTAACCCTTAAAAATTAAACCCTAAAACCTATCCATAAACCCTCGATGCTTAACACTATATTTTAAACCCCAATCCCTTAACCCTCAACCCTAAAGCCTCAACTCTCAATCGTTAAACCTTCAACCCTAAACCCTATCCCTAATCCGTCTACCCTCAACACTCTACTTTAACCCTAATCCCTTGACCATCAACCCTATCCCTAAACCCTCAACCCTCAACTCTCAACATTAAACCCTAATTCATCAACCCTAAACCCTAATCCCTCAAACCTAAACCCTATCCCTAAACCATCAACCCTCAACACTATACCTTAAACCCTAATCCCTATCCGTTAACCCTTAACCCTCAAAACTTAAACCCTATCCCTACACCCTCAACACTTGACACTATATCTTAATCCTTAAACCCTCATCCCTAAAGCCTTAACCCTCAATCCTTAAACCTTCAACCCTAAACCCTATCCCTAATCCCTCTACCCTCGACACTCTAACCCTAACCTCGACATTAAACGTTAATCCGTCAACCCTAAACCCTAATCTGTCAACCCTAAACCCTATCCCTAAACTCTCAACCCTCGACACTATACCTTAAACCCTAATCCATCAACCCTAAAACCTAATCCCTCAACCCTCAACCCTAAACACTATCAATAAACCCTCAACCCTAATCCCTCAACCCTCAACCCTAATCCCTCATCCCTAAACCCTAAACGCTATCCCTATTCCTAAATCCTCAACCCTCAACACTATACCTTAAACCCTAATCCCTTATCCCTAAACCCAAAACCCTATCCCTCAACCCTTAACCCTTAAAAATTAAACCCTAAAACCTATCCATAAACCCTCGATGCTCAATACTATATTTTAAACCCCAATCCCTTAACCCTCAACCCTAAAGCCTCAACCCTCAATTGTTAAACCTTCAACCCTAAACCCTATCCCTAATCCCTCTACCCTCAACACTCTACTTTAACCCTAATCCCTTGACCATCAACCCTATCCCTAAACCCTCAACCCTCAACCCTCAACCCTCAACATTAAACCCTAATCTGTCAACCCTAAACCCTAATCCATCAACCCTAAACCCTAATCCGTCAACCCTCAACCCTCAACACTATACCTTAAACCATAATCCCTCAACCCTAAACCCTAATCCCTCAACCCTAAACCCTAAACCCTATCCCTAAACCCAACAAAACTGCTTTGCTTTATATTAGGTTGTTAAACCCATCATTTTTGACACTCTTCTCTTAAAGATATTTGAGTTGCAAGAATATGTCAGAAAAATGGCTATGAACTTTTTTAATGTTAGTAATGTTATATGGCCTGTTTTTCTGGCCCATCTGGGGTTCATTATGCCAATAGGTGTACACACTATGAGAAAAGCTTTGCATAAGGTACATCCACAGTGAGTAATTAATAGTTGAAATCAGAAGGATGATCATTATGAGAAAAGATTTACATTGGGGTACATCTATGTTTCTTGTTGTCCACCCCACACTTAGGGGAGGTATATTGTTATGAAATAGGCAAATAATCTCCCATTGTTTACTGGCTCTATCCACAAGAACTACTAAACTATACCTTAAACCCTAATCCCTCAACCCTAAACCCTATCCCTAATCCCTCTACCCTCAACACTCTACCTTAACCCTAATCCCTCAACCCTTAACCCTAAACACTATCCCTAAAGCCTCAACCCTAAAACCTAATCCCTCAAGGTCCTAAACTCTAATCCCTTATCGCTAAACTCTAAATCCTATCCCTAAACACTCAACCCTCAACCTTAAACCTTAATCACTCAATCCTTATCCACCCCTCTCCTCCCCTATCTAGCTCACTCCCATCTCTACCCTCCTCTGCCCTCAACACTATACATACATACATATAGGCATACATACATACATACATACATACATACATATGGGCATACATACATACATACATACATACATATAGGCATACATACATGCAGACATGATTAATAGCCTTGAACATAAAAAAATTTAAGGGGAACATAACGCGAGCATGTTATAATGCGCTCGCGTTATTTCAAACATGACAAACAACACAAACTTTTGCGGAAAAGGAAAAATGCAAAGCAAAACATAACACGAGCGTGTTATGTTTTGCTTTGGGAATCCCAAGCCTTGGGCTTGGGATTTGCTTTGGATTTCCAACCCAAAGGCTTGGAGTGCCTTTTGAACAGCCACAGACGTGTTTTTCCATATTCTTCAAGATTTCACATAATTTCGTTCGTGCTAACCCTCAGATTTGCACGTGTTTCAAGGTCAAACAAATCGAACACCTGGGTAATGTTAAGATTTCTCTTAGCTATTTGACAATGTGATTTTTTTCACATTTTAACAATGTTAAGCCTTTCATCTTTAATTTCTTTTGTTTGTGTGTCCATTTTTGGGCAAAAACCACTGTTTGGTCTTTTTTTCATTGTAAATTAACTATTCATTGAAATTTCAAAAAAATTACATATTTAGAAACTAGACTCCATTCTACAAATATTAAAAAAAGAAAAAAATGATTTTCAATTAGTTTTCAAAATTTATAGGGGTAGCACAGCCAAAATTCTATTTTTTAGGATGTGTTCACTTTGAAAATTAGTAAAAAATCAAATATTCATCAAAAAATTATCAGAAAAATTGGACATAAACTACATGCTATTAGCTAATTTCTCACTGAAGCAATTTTAAAAATACCAAAAAAAAAGTTGACCTTTTGAGGGAGCCACAAAACATGCTATGTTATATTTTTTTGACAGAAACAACACCAATTTATGTGGCTCCCTCTTTTGAACCCCTTAATCTATGCCATTTTCAAAAAAAAATAGTAGTTTAGAAAGTAGACTCGGAGCACTACGAACATTGTTTTGGTTGCATCTCCAAATTTTGAGTGTAACTATGCTCAATTTCTCATCCAAGGCTAGTATTTCCTGATTTCAAAAAAAAAAAAAGTGGCCACTTAAGACCCCTTTTTGGCCCCCCATCTTCTTGCACTTACCCCATAGTACCAATCTAGTTATAATACATCAACAACCTGAAGCCTTCACAGAAGAACAACCAATACAAGTCTAGAGAAATTTTGGCAATATACCCCCCTGTAAAATTCAATCATACTACATCTTCATCCTAAGCACCAATATATAGAAGATACAAAACAAGAAACTACAAATTGTAAAAAAGAAAACATTGGAGAATACCACCCCCCAAAATAGTGCCCAAAACTCCATGAAGAATTCCAACACCTAACTTCCATGATGAGTCAACATGCTAATATTATAATATCCTCTTATGCTATCATAATTCATCATAACCAACTCACCAATTTGGGCACTCCATTTTGGCTCCATTATCTCCATTCAAAGATACCTTATGATGCATCACTCTTACACATCATAATTTGCTCAAAAGTATAGTCTACTATGTATCCTCCCTCTTACATGCTCTTATTTATCAAAGATATGCTCATAAGAATCTCTTACACCTTATAATATCATAAGATACTCTTACACATAAGATGCTCTTACAACCTCTTACACATGTCATGAGATATCTAACACGTGGCCAAAACTATCACCCTAAAGTGGGATGCACCTTTTACATTTTGGGTATAAATAATAAATAATTAAATGTTAACATTGGGATGCAAGGTTGATATGCCTTTCCCAACAAAAATTCCACTCTCGGGAGATACAATCTATCAGGATCCATCTAGTATTTTTCCATACTTTCTAGGATTCTCTTAACAAACCCAATTTTGACATTACTCAAGGAATTTATAAATTCCTTTTCCAACTCTACTTCATAATCATCTACATGGTTGTAGAAAGGATATCAAGTGAAGAAGATATTAATGATATCCACAAAGAAAAAGTCTAGTATTTTGGTTTTGTATCTTTCTCAAAGCCAAGCTTCTTAGAGTCTTATAATAATAAGATCAACCATATGGGGACCCCTAGTGTAAATTATAATTGGGTCATCTTGGAAATTTAATTCATCTTCAATAAATACACTATGACCTTGTATTTAAAATTCCAAATTATTCCTTGTAATGATTTTGACTTTGCTCGGCCATCTATTGGCATACCAACTTTTAATAAAGAGAATGAGAAGATCACCAATTAGCTAAGGAGGTTCATCTTCATAATTCACTACATTAACATGGAGACCTCAAAATCTCCTATGAGAGAATCTACCAAAGCATTTTGTTTCCCTTTTACCCATTCTATAATAAAATCATAGATTTTGAATTCAAGGTACCATCTTTGAATCCTCCATTGCACCAAATATATATCTAGCTTTTTCTTCAAAAGGTTCCTCATTTTTTTTATCAGTGCATACTATGAAACAATCTCTCTTGAGAAAATATTATTTTTTTTATGCCACATTTCACTACCAAGATTTCTTTTGATACATGTGGTAATTCTTCTTTTACTAAGAAAAGGTGTCAAATTTGTTCACACAAACTTATTTTCTTCCATCAAGATACTCTTGTGTCAATACTATAGACTATGAATCACTAGATGTGTTAGTGTTTAATATCATAGGTATACCTACTTGCACATGCTATTTGAATCTATAGGATTTTTGTACATTTCTCTTTAATAAGTTACACCACTTGAGAAGATTTAGCATTCCATTGAGGACCATCTTTCTTTAGATGTTTTGACAAGATCTTGCTAGCATTAGCTAGATTATAAAAAATGGAGAAACATAATTCAAAGAACTTTAAAGCCTTTGAAGTTGTTTTTAATCTTTCAATTCATTTAGAAATTCCTTGATCTTGGTTAAGATGTGTTGTTGTAATTTGATCTTCCCTTTATTCAAATGTAAACCCAAAATTCTATATCAATTTGTCCTATGACCATATTTTTATCAATTAAGCAAATGCTATTTGATCTTATAGCATTATAAAATTACTAAAGATGTATATCCTCATCCACTTAATTTGAAAAAACTAGGATGTCATCAATTTAGACTACACAAAATTTTCTAAGATGCTTGAGGGTATTATCTATTTTTCACTAAAAATAAGTCGATGTAGTGTTGAGCCCAAAAGACATCACATTCCACTTATAGAATACTTGTGGGACTAAGAATGCAGTCTTATACACTTATTTAATTTCAACTTGCCAAAATTTAGAATTGCAATCAAACTTAGAATATATGAAACATTGTGAAGCCCTTCTAATTAAATTGGAATTGAAAGTAGTGGAGTAATTAAAGGTTGGATAATGTCATTTATAGGCTTATAATTAATACAAAACCTCTTCTTATCTTTGGCTTGTTCAGCTTTCTTATTTTCCAAGAAAGTTGGGCATGAGAAAGGACTCTTGCTAGGCCTAATGAATCCTTCATCTTGCAATCCATTCAAATGTTCTTCCATCTCCTTTATTTCTAAAGGGTTGAGAAAATATGTTGCTTCAAAAGGATTTTTATCTATCATTGTGGTCTTATAATTATCTCGCACTCTTAATATTCTTCAACCAAAAATTCAAAGGATTCATGCTCCAGTAACTTTTGAATAATTCTTTCATCTATCAAATTGGCTTTTGTTCTAAGTTTGGGTTGGTCTTCAATTTTTTTGAAATTCTCACTTTGTCATTTTTCTTTTGCTACCTTTTTGTAGTGCTAGCAATTTTATCAACCCAACTATCTTGTTCTATGATTTGGGAGATTTAATAGCTATCTTTCTTTAGAGTAAGTATTTTTACCATCTTCACTAATTAAATTAAACAAATACGACTAGATTTTTGTACAAAAGGTTGATATTAAAGTAGAAATATATTGCCTAATAGTACATGGGAGCTCATATCATTGGATTCAATAAAAACATCAAAAACATATTTTTATGATATGAACATTTGATTCATACCTTCCCAATATTATCTTTTCTCCAATGATAGAGCTACTAGAGATATTTAGTGGATTAAGGTTCCAAAATTATGATGGTAATACTTGTGTCTTGACAAAGGATCTAAGTGAACCACTATCTAGGAAAAGATAAAATGAATATAATTTATATTTATCAGAATCAAATACTATACTAATATGTGTGGCTTCATTTACAAGGATTATTTTGGAAGCTTTTTGTAAGGAAAATATCCCTTCAGACCCCTTAGTATCTAAACTCAAAACTAATCTTAAATACTAAACATAGAGATTTTCCATATGAACCTTATGAGGAGAGATTTATATATATCAAAATTAAACCTATCTTAGCAGCATTTCAACATATAAACAACATTTAGAAAAGAACAAGAATGAGAGAAGAAGAATAGAACAACCATAGATAAGAGTGACACAGATATACTCTTGGAAAACCCTTTGATAAAAACCCAACCTCCAAAGCACCAAAACCAATGTATTCCTTGTCCGAATAATAAAATATTCCATAGATCCAAGAATTGTGAAAATAACAAACCTTTCACAAGAAAATCTAAAACAAGCTAATACTTGAGGCATAGAGAAAGTAACAAATAAAATGATTATATTGAATAATAGCTGAATTATTGTTATAAAGTACAAAGAAGCATGTGCTTGTATAGAGAAAGGCATTGCATGAAAGGTGGAAATTAACTAAAGGTAGACATCCATGATAGATGGATTTAACTAAAGTTAGACCTGCATAATAAGTGGAGATGACTAGATGAACTAGCCTGATAGAAGGAGTGTAATTCAACTAAGACTGTATAAGTGTCAATCAAGTACATAAGACATGGGCACATGACTAATTGATACAACAAACTAAGCAAGATTATCCTAACTAGGTGTATATAATGTAATATAGTAATAAACTAAATGCAAGTAAGATAAAATGCACCAAGACTCCACCCCCCTCATAAGTGGAACTTAAGAATAGATAGAGAAAATGATGGATCTTGTAAACTAGACTTGATTAGGTACCCATGTACAAAAGATTCCCTCATAAATAGAGAAAGGGAGAAAACCCATAGGAAAAAAAACTCCTCTAAAAAGAGAAAACAAGGACTAAGAAGCCTCACCAAAAGCTAAAATAGTTGTCCCTGCTAGATGAGGAACATGAAAATGAACATGAAGATGTTGCAAAGAACTTATATACTATTAGAATAAAAAACCTCTAATGAAATCAATATCAAAGATCAGGTGCAATGAGCCACAAATCTATATGAGTGATTATTACACAAATGTAGTCAAAGATATAGATGAAACTTTATGAGTGATGAAAACAACACTACTCAAACATTGCACAAATATAGTCAAAGATACATTTGGTACGTAAATTTACGCGAGTAAAAACAACACTACTCGAATATTGCATAGATGGTAAGCTCACTCCAATATTACAAGGAAACAATCTGGTAGTCAAAAATGTAAGTGTCAATGTCTTATAAACATTGATCAACACAAGAAGATAGCTTCCATTAAGAGGTATGTGGAAGTGTATATATGGTACGTGTTCCATCTCATTGAAATACATGGGTAATTAGTTTTTGCATCTACCAAGCATATAGGAACAAGGACTAGGTACATAACTAATTCCAAAACAAGACCAAGAAAGTATTAGCACAAGTAAAAATAATAAAACATTCCCCCCATAATACTGAAGAGACAGAGGAATGGTAGGTCCATTTAAAACTATGTCACAACATAGTAGTGCACGGTGAAGAAGCAACATCAAAATTCCCAATATGAAGTATCTACAACTAGAAAAGGGTGTGCAACAACATGGCACACACACATGAGCATTGACGAGGTTGCGATGGTGAAAACAAGGCAAACACAACAAACCCCTCATGGCACTTTATAAACCCCATAAACAAATGCATAGTGTGGCACTTTAAACTATAGTGCATTTACAAATGAAAATGCTTATAGTGGATTTTTAAAATGTCCAAAAAGGACTAAGTTTGAAAACTACATTTATACTATAGAAAGAGAAAAAACTAAAGGAACTAACAAAAAGTAAATTAATTTGAAAGTACATTTATACTATAGAAATAGAAAAACAAAAGGAACTAACACAAAGTACATTGAAGAATACATACTTTAAAAAATTAAACTTAAAAAGGAGTCCATATGTGCAAGATATGGCCCTTTGAAGTTCTAAAAATGATAACTATACAGAAAGATCTCTAAGAAAACTAAACTTCTAGAAAAAAGTCCAAACTAAAAATAATTTACACCATCATAGAGTACATAAGGTTCTATCCCATTTCAAAAAAAAAATGCACCAAAAAAGGACATTGGATGAGGGAGAAATCATCTATTGAACTTTGCCTCCAAAATTAAAAATTGCATTGGGAAGGTCTCTACCCCCAGTGACTGCTAGGTGGCACCTGGGTAGTGAAAGGGTGGAGCCTCTAGCTAAGGTCATGGCTAGGTGGTGGATATGGGTGGAGAACCATTGGTTGTGGCCTAGTGGAGCAAGGGTGGCACTATGGTTGTCCTCTAGAAAGAAATTGGTGGCAATTGTAAAAAAGTAGGGAATTGGCCTAGAAAACTTTAAACAACACTAGAGTTGTAATCTATTTTCCAAGGGTGTATGGGGGTGAGGGCCCACCAACCCAACAACCTTGCACATGTAGGAGTTGTACCCTACCGAGTTTTTTTAATTTTTTGTAGCACTATGCACTATAAACAAATTTCATTTATGTTTCTTAATTCCTTTTTTAATAGAATTTTAAAATCAAAGCTATTATAAAAAAAAATATACCTGTTGGCATAGGCCAACACCCACGTTGTATGGTCTCGACCTGTGTGCCAAGGCTAAAAAAATTGCCTCTGCTTTTCCTACTTCAATTTGGATAAATTGATATTCGATTTATAGGTTCTCAGTCATTACAAATGCAATGGTGCACTCTATTTTGTGTCAAAATGTTTTGAAAACTATTTTTCACAAAAAATAAGAGAGGTGTATAAAACCAAAAACTAAAAAATGACTTCAAAATGTCTAGATTGGAAAAAATAAAAAAACTCAATTATTAATTTTTAATTGCTTTAGAAATGATGATGGGATCTGATCTAGCATAGGAATATTTATTTGATTGTTGGCCTCTTGCATTCCAATGGATTTATCTTGATATCTAAAACTGAACCTCCTCCAAATAGGATCCATGAAAAGTACAAAACTAGCAACAAGAAGTTCACCAAGGGAAAGGGTTTGAATGGATTTAGCTCTGATACCATGTAGGAAAAATGAAATATTTTATAGATCGAAGAATCATCAAATTAATAAACCTTCCACAAGAAAATTTCAAACAAGCTATTACTTGAGGCATAGAGAAAATAACCAACAGAATAATTTTATTGAATAATAGGTGAATTATTGTTATAAAGTACAAAGAATCTTGTTCTTATATAGAGCAATACTATGCATGAAAAATAGAAACTAACTAAAGGTAGACATCCATGATAGATGGATTTAACTAAATCTAGACATGCATAATAGATGGAAATGACTAGATGACCTAGCATGATACAAGTGTAATTCAACTAAAACTGGATAAGTGTCAACCAAGTGCATAAGATATCGGCACATGCCTAATTGACACAACTTACCTAAGTGAGCTTATCCTAACTAGGTGCACATAATGCAATATAGTAATAAATTAAATACAAGTAAAATAAAATGCACCAACAGCCCCCCAAAAGAAACACACAGGGAGAGAAATAGAAAATGATGGGTCTTCGAAACTAGACCTGATCAAGTACCCATTTACAAAAGATTCCCTCACAAATTAAAAAAAGGAGAAAATATGTAGAAAAAAAATCCCCTCTAAAAAAGAGAACATGAGAGTGACTAAGAATCCTTCCTAAAATCTCAAATAATTGTTCTTAAAATATGAGGAACATGAACATGAACATGAAGAACTCCATTTAAAGAAGCACAAAGAAGCCACAAAGAACTGCAAAAGAACAACCATTATATTGTTAAAATCAAAGAACCTACAATGAAATCAATATCAAAGATCAAGTGCAAAGAGCCACAAATTTGCATGAGTGATCAAAATATTGCACAGATGCAGTCAAAGATATAGATGAAATGGCATGAGTGATGAAAACAAAACTACTCAAACATTTTATAGATATAGTTGAAGATATAGATGGCACATAAATTTGCATGATTGAGAAAAAACAACACTACTCAGGCATTGCACAGATGGTGAGTTTACCCCAATATATTACAAGAAAACAATCTAGTGGTCAAAAATGTGAGTGTAAGTGGTCTCATAAACACTAATCAATTGAAGAAGATAGCTTCCATAGTTAGGTACATATAAATATCTATATGGTATGTGTTACATCTCACTAGAATGCATGGGTAACCAATTGTTGCTTCCACCTAGTATATAGGAACAAGGACTAGGTACACAACTCACTCGAAAACAACACCAAGCAAGCATTAGCACAAGTACAAATAGTAAAATATTCCGCCATAATACTAATAAAAGAGAGGAAAGGCAGGTCCACTAAAAATTATCACAACACAGTAGTGTAAAAAGGTGAAGAAGAAACATCAGAAGGTCCAATGTGAGGTACCTACAAATAGCAAAGGGTATGTAACAACATGGCACACACACGTAAAGATAGACGAGGTTGTGATGGCTAAAACAAGAAAATTGCAACAAACCCCACATGGCACTTTATAAAATAGTGAAAGTATAACAATAGTATAAGATGTGAAAAACCCCTAAAAACAAATACATAGTATGGCACTTTATTTTAGTGTGTTTATAAATGAAAATGCTTACGATGGGTTTTTATAATGTATAAAAGGACTAAATTCTAAAAAGTGCATTTCTACTATAGAAAGATAAGAAGAAGAAGGAACCAACACAAAGTGCATGAAAAATAAATACTCTCAAAAAAGTAAACCAAAAAACAAGTCCATACATGTGCAAGATATGACCCTTCGAAGTTCCCAAAATTAGCACAATATAACAAGATCTTTGAGAAAAATGTGTTTCTATCAAAATAGATGTCCAAAATTAAAATCATTTACACCATCACAAAGAACATGAAATTATCTCCCATTTCAAAATAAATCACCAAAAATAGGCATCGAATGAGGGAGATATCATCCATTGAACTTCACCTCCAAAACTAAAAATTGCATTGGAGGGGATCTCTAGCCCTAGTTGTTGTTGGGTGGCACGTAGGTGATGGAAGAGTGGTGCCTCTAGTCAAGGTGGTGTCCAAGAAATAGATCTAGGTAAAGTTCTATTGATGGTATCCTAGTGAAGTGGTGGTGGCATTATTGTTGTTCTCTAGCAACAAATTGGTGGCAATTGCAACAGAGCGGGGAACTAATAGTGGCAACATACCAAAAAACTTTAACATGACCAAAGTTATAAGCTATTGGTAAGGGCTTATGGGGTTCCACCCACCCAACAACCCTGTAAATAACAAGGGTTGTACTCTACCATGGTAGGGTACGAGGGGTATCACCTCATGCCTTTTTTGTTTTTCATAGCGCTATGCACTATAAAACAAATTTCATTTGTGTTTTTTTAAATTCTTTTGTAATATAATTTTGAAATTAAAAACTATTACAAAAATATATACTCGTTAACACAGGTTGACACCTAGGTCATACAACCTTGGCCTATATGCCTGGGCTAAAAAACTGTATCTAGTTGTCCTACTCCAATTTGGACAAATTGATAGTCGATCTTAGGTTCTCAGCTACTCCAAACGCAATGGTGCACGTTCTTTTACACCAAAATTATCTAAAAATTAGGTTATTTATAGAAGACAAGAGATACATCTGCAACTAAAAACTAAAAATACCTTCAAAATGTGTAAATTGGATGAAACAAAATTATTACTTTTTAACTACTCTAAAAATGATGATGGGATTTGATCCAACTTAGGAAGTTCCATTTTTATTGGCCTCTAGAACTCCAATGGATGTAGCTTGATATCTACAACCAACTCTCTTCCAAATAGGATATGTGAAAAGTAAGAAACTAGCAATGGGAAGCTCACAAAGGGAAGGGGTTTGAATGGATTTGGCTCTAATAGTATGTATGAATAATGAAATATTCCATAGATCTAGAAACCATCAAACTAAAAAACCTTCCACAAGAAAATCTAAAACAAGTTAATACTTGAGGCACGAAGAAAATAACCAATAGAATGATTATATTGAATAATAAGCGAATCATTGTTACAAAGTACAAAGAAGCTTGTGCTTATATAGATCATGGCAATTAATGAAAGGTGGAAACTAACTAAATGTAGGCATCCATAATAGATGGATCTAACTAAAGCTAGACATGAGTTATAGGTGGAGATGACTAGATGAATTAGCGTAATAGGAGTGTAACTCAACTAAGACTAGACAAGTGTCAAGCAAGTGCATAAGACATGGGTACATTGACTGATTAACACAACTAACTAAGTGAGCTTATCTTCACTAGGTGTGTATAATACAATATAGTAATAAAATAAATGCAAGTAAAATAAGATGCACTAACATTCCCAACAACAACAATAATTTAATCTAATATCAGGCTTTATGCCTTGTATGGAGATCAATACTCTTCAATCCTAGAAGAAAACTAGTAGCATATGCCTCCACCTCAAACCCTCAATATATAGATTTAAGGAGGTTCAAAAAAATCACTAAAAGGTAAGCCATGGGTCCAAACAATGTCCTATAATACCATGGTAAGAATTCTCATGACAAAATGCCCTCCAATATAGAATTTAACTCCTCACACAAGCATCTTTGACCTCCAACATGAAACTTGGCATATGTAATTCCCACACAATCCTCCATGAAGTACTAACTACATCTACATGCAAACTAATAATGGAATATGCTCTTACAAGTCCACCATGTAACCCCTTCATCAATGCCTCATTATAACAATACTTCTAAGTTCCCAAAGAATAATAAAATATTACATATGTGTTGTCCACAATTTTGAATCTGGAAAATTTTAAACTTGTTGTGTCTTGCATCATAGTGCATCTAATTCCTCTATCATTTAACCTTGGTTGCAAAGGCTCTATCACCCTCAAGTGTTTAATCTCTCATCAATCTGAAGTCGTCAATTTAAGTCATTGGAGAAGACTTTCTGGCTTCCAAAATATGTAAAGTACAAATCTTTTCTGGAAGTGTAGGTGCAGGTTGCAGTTGCAAATGGAGAGTCATATATGAAATTACAAGCTATAGCTAACAAAAATTTCCCAAATCTTGAAGCATTACAGAATATGAAGTTGAGTTACATCCCTAAACTTCACAAAGACTATATAGGCCTGTAGTTTATTTTATGCTATCTACATTGGCATGGATACCGTGACATTGGAATGAATGTTTTCATCAAATGTTGGAGTTTCAGGGATGGGAATTTTCTTTGTTGTAACAGTTTCCTTCAACATATTTTGTGGTGTTTCAAAAGCTTATCTTCTTGAGGGGGATTGCTTCAGAGATATTTACTTAGTAATATTGAGCCATGACTAGTTACAAAAGGAGCATTCCACGGAAATATTGGCAATGACATGCAAATGTTTGATATAAAGTCTTGAATAAAATGCAGGTAAAAGATACAATGCAAAAGTAACCAGAAAATATTGTGGTGATATTTTTGAAAAAAAAAATATTTGATAATTCCTTGGAGAATAAAAATCAAGTTATTGAGTCAATAGCCAACACTTGGTATGCTCCTATTGGTATAATGAATCAAAACATCTTCAGATGAAATGATGGAACAATATTTTTAGTATGATTCCTATGATCTAGGACAAATCATAAACAAGGCAAAAGATAGTATGACCACAACATCAAAGCTCGTAGCTAGTAAGAGGAAAAGGCATGTGAATTGCTTTAAAAATGCCATAAAGAAGGTCGGCATCTTCCCTGTGCATGCCAACATGGAGCTTTCATAAAGTGTTTCAAAATAGATTTGATTAAAAGGCCTCAGAATTATCAAAAGAAATGTTAGCCAAAAGAATTGGAACAATACCAAAAAAAGGTCGTGGCTTGTCTAAAATCAAACCAAGCATTTTTAAAATAAAAACAAAAACAAAAATGTTATCTCAACGAAATACAATGAAGGCAGAATATGTACAAAATGTGAGCGTGGATAATGCATGAAAGTTGTTTCATAGCTCACAATGATTGCAGAATCTACAAAAACACCAAACCCCATTCCCTTTGCCAGTGCACTTTCAGCCAATGCCAAAATAGCTGTTAATTTGTGAAGTCCAACTGTCTCTCTGACCTGTGTCTCTTCACATTCTGCTCTTTTCTCTTTTGTTGTTCCTTGTGTCTATAAAATGACACTTCATTTCTTATGTAAAGAGACTGATGAAGAACTATTGTATACGCTACTGTGAAGATAATAAAATAGAGTTTCCCCTGCTTTACGTAGCCATTAATGGTGAACCACATAATTCATATTATCACTGTGTGATTGTTAGTGTCTGCTTGCTTGCTTTTCTTTTCTTTCTTCTTCTTCTCTTTTTTTTCTTTCTGTTCTGTTCAATTAATTTAATCTTCTTGCTGCTCTAAATACTCAACAATAGAAACAGTGAAAAGCAAAATCTAGAAGCATAGACAAGGTCGTGGCCTTGGCATACAAATTGGCACTCAAAATCAAAATGCAATGGCCTTTGCTAGCATCTTCTCTGCCTGAGCTTAAAAAAGGAGCTTTAATGTCTTATGACATTATATTTGGAAATCTTCTGTAGATATTCATGCAAAATGAGTAAGGCATTTAATATTCAGCATCAAAGATTTTGCAAAAGTCATGGTTTGAATAGAGAAGTTTATATTATTTCGGAAGTTGCTTGTTCTCTTTTTTATTTAGAATACAAGGGTATTGCAGAAAACTGGTTTGCTTATTCATATCCTCCACCAAATCACTTTGCTATTCATGTTCGTGGCATACCCATGCTATGAGTGACACAGTAGGGGATTTTTTTTCACTCAATACCATCCTTCAACTTATGTTTCACATCGAATGGTTTATCATACAATAAAGGTGCAGGTACTCATGAAAGAAGCAAAAACATTGTATAAAAAGGTTTTACACTTGAAGTCAAAGTTTCACCTTCAAAGGAAGTAACATGATTTTAGTTTTTGGAGACTTACGCTTGTAAGGAAGTAAAGGTGTGCGGAAACGCTTCCTACGCTAATCTTGAGAAGACGATTATGCAAATTTCATTACAACTATTACAAAGATTTCAAGAAACACATGAAATAGCATAAACATAATAACAATAAAACCATAACATAGTGATATATGTGGGGAAAACCCTTTCGGGAGAAAAACCCCACACTCCAAAACCTACACAATGTATTATCAAATCCAGAAACAGATTACAATACACTTGCAATGCAAGTTCTTATAGGAGTTTCCACTTCAACTCAATCCTTCGAGGAGTTTCCGGCAGCATACTGACTTGCAAACAAAACTCATTACAAACTCCTCCTCGAGCCTTCAATTTATAGACTTCTTTCAACCTGAAAAACCATTTGTGGTTTACAGAACCATTTGCTAAAACTCCCATGAGGTGTGGTGCCCAAGATAGGCAAGATTCCAAGCTAAAACTGGGCTCTCGCGTCCAAAATATTCTCCCCTATTTTTGACCCTTACAGTTGTCATAGAATCTGTCATAATATCGCTAAAAATGACCATTAATATACTACTAAGTGGGCATCTTTTGACAATTAATAAATCATTTTCAAGGCACCGACATGTGACACAAGTGTCAATTAAAAGTTCAAACGCCCCTATTTTATGCTAGAGATAAATAAAATAATAACCAATTGTGGGAAAATATTAAATGACAAATAAAAAATAATAACAAAAATTTTTGCAAGGTTGAGACACCTAATTTTCCAACATTCTCTCACTTGTCAAATACCTTGCAAGAGTCAAGGGACCAATACCATCATGAACTCAACTACTAGGGGCTGAGAGGCCCATAGACTTCGAACACCATCTGAACTTCTATGTGCTCACGGGCTTAGTTAATGAATCTGCAACATTCGCCAAAGTTTTTACCTTCTCTAGCTTTACCCTGCCATCCTCGACCATATCTCTCACAAAGTGATATTGTACATCAATGTACTTGGTCTTGGCATGAAATGTCAGGTTCTTCACTAGGTAGATTGCACTCTGACTGTCACAATATACTGTCACTGAAACCTATTTGAACTCTATATATGAACACAGTATTTTAAGCCAAATAGCTTCTTTATAGGCATGAGTAGCTGCCATATACTCCATCTCTATAGTGGACAAAGAAACCACAGCCTATCGCTTGCTCATCCAACTGATTGCACCACCAAATAATGTAAACACATAGGCACTAGTGGATCTTTTGCTATCAACATCACCCGCCCAGTCTAAATCCACATAGCCTCTAATATCTAAGGA
This sequence comes from Cunninghamia lanceolata, assembly GCA_027924645.1. Lineage (NCBI taxonomy): Eukaryota > Viridiplantae > Streptophyta > Pinopsida > Cupressales > Cupressaceae > Cunninghamia > Cunninghamia lanceolata. The sequence continues at coordinate 1,036,934 of BSBN01000128.1, forward strand.
ATGTTGATCTCCTGTTCCATAAAAACATATAGAGTACTTTGAGGTACCCCGCAAGTATTTGAAGACTCTCATTACTGTATCCCAATGTGCTCTTCCTGGATTAGACATGTAACGGGAAAGAACTCCCATTACTTGGGCAATGTCTAGTCTTGTACAGACTATAGCATACATTAAGCTGCCAATTGCACTCTGGTATGGTACTCGGCTCATGTCTTCCATCTTTGATGGGGATGTAGGACAATGCGTGATGGAAAGCTTTGTTCGCATAGCAACAGGAACACACAATGGTCTAGCATCCTGCATATTGAATATTCTTAGAATAGTATCCACATACTTACTTTGGCCTAACCAAAGCTTTATGTTTTGTCTGTCTCTTCTAATCTCCATCCCCAGAATGTTTCTTACTGCACCAAGGTCCTTCATTTCAAACTTTGTTGAGAGATGAGATTTTAATTCTACAATCAAACCCTTACCTTTGCCAATAAACAACATGTCATCAACATACAAGGCACTAACCAAGAAATGATCACCATCATATTTGAAATACACATAGTGATCAGATTTGGACTGCACAAATCCCAAACTCAACACATATGTATTGAACTTCTAGTACCACATCCTAGGACTTAGTTTTAAACCATACAAGGATTTTTTTTAACTTACAGACCATAATATGACTTTTACCTTTTACTACATAGTGCTCTGGTTGTGTCATATAAATTTCTTCCTTCAAATCACCATGAAGGAATCATGTTTTCACATCCATTTGTTCGATCTCTAAATCATATGCTACTGCAATAGAAAGTAAAAAATGAATGGATGTCATTTTAGCTACAAGAGAAAATATCTCACCATAATCAACTCTCTGAACTTGGGAGTAACCCTTCGCAACCAACCGTGCTTTATACTTCTCAATGTTACCATCTAAACCCATTTTCTTTTTGAACACCCATTTGCAACCAATAGACTTTCATCCTTCAGGCAATGGTACAAGGTCCCATGTATCATTCCTTTTAAGATCTATCGTCTCTTCATCCACGGCTATTTTCCAGGACTCTGTATCATTCATACCAAGAGCCTCTTCTACAAATAAAGGTTCATCAACATTGGCATTCAAAGTAAATATACATCTCCAATCATCAAATAAATACCCATACCTTTCTAGTGGTTGTCTATGCCTAGTAGACATTCAAACAAGCTGAGGTGGAGGTTCTTCCACTTCTTCCTCCTCTTCTTCCTCTTCTGAAGATTCAAATCTTGATGAGCTCTCCTCAACCTGTTGTCTATCTTGGGGCCTTGATTTAACTTTCTCAGGCATAGAAGGAAGTTGAATCACATCCTTTTTCTATTCAGTTACTTTAATCTGTTCTAGCTAAAAATTAACAGGAGAAGATTTAGTCTCTCTAAAAATAACACTTCTGGAATAAATTACCTTCTATGCAATAGGGTTCCAAAGCTTGTATCCTTTCACACCATAGTTGTAGCTGATGAAGATACATTTGACAACCTTAGAATCCAACTTTGTTCTCTTCTCCTTAGGCACATGTGCATATGCCTCACAATCAAAAACTCTTAGATGTCTAAGTGAAGGTTTTCTCCCCAACCATGCCTCCATTGGTGTTTTATCAACAAGCGTTGATGTGGGAGATCTATTGATCAAATAATAAGCAGTGGCAACTACTTCAGCCCAAAACTTTTGTTTTAGACCATCTCTACTCAACATGCTCCTAACCTTCTCCATCAACGTTCTGTTCATTCTTTTTGCTGAGGAGAATACGGAGTTGTTTTTTGTCTTTTAATCCCGCAATCTATACAGAATCTGTCAAATTTTGCAGAATAATACTCACCGCCACTGTGAGTCCTCAAAGATTTAATTTTCTTTCCAGTCTAAGTTTCTACCATAGCCTTGAACTTCCTAAAATGATTGAAAACTTCAGATTTACTCTTTAAAAAATATACCCATGTTCTCTTACTGAAATCATCAATGAAAGTAACATAATAAACTAATTTACCAATAGAAGCAACATCAATAGGACCAAATACATCTGAATGGATTAGATCCAAGATACATGAAGACTTATGAGAAGACAAGTAAAACTAAACACAGTTTTGTTTACCATACATACAATGTTCACAGAAATCAAACTCTAGATTACAACCATTCAACCCCTCAATGAGGTTCTTATTTTTCAAGGTCCGTAGACCCTTCTCTCCTATGTGGCCAAGTCTCTAGTGCCATAACATGGTCTTCTGTGCATGTAACTTTGATTCAACAGACAAAGCACCCTTGGGTACCCAGAAGCCATGACCATTCGCAGAAGAGGAAACCATCTCTTTTTTCAATGATGTAGTCTTTGGCTTAATCTTATCAGAAGTACTATTGCACTCAACCGTGCATGCATCGAGCTGGTACAATGTATCCAATCTGCTTCCTCTTGCTATCACCATAGCACCTCTCACCATTTTCACACCTACTTCAAAAAACTATACATGCACACCCTCATCTATTAGCTTGCTAACAGATAATAAATTTCTTGCTAGTCCTGGAATATGCAAGACACCATCAAATCGTCTAACTCTACCATCAAAAAATTTCACATGAATACTTCCATGACTAACAATGTCAAGGAAAAAATTGTCACCCAAATACACCTTACCAACATCATATTTTTCATACTTACTAAACCAGTTTATGTTAGGAGTCATGTGGAAAGATGCACCTGATTCAATCAAGCATGCAATACCACCTACATGAGTGGCCAAGGCTGCAATAAAAGCATCTCCATCTTCCCTCTTGGACTCAGAATCATAATCTTGTTTCTTTTTCTTCTTTTTCTTCTCTTTTCAGAAGTGTCCATTTTTGCCACAGTTCAAGTATATCACCTTGGACTTACCAAAAGATTTTGATCTCCCCTTATTCTTGGACTCAGAATGACCATGTTGTTTTTCATTCTTGCCTCGTTCTTTTGGTCTTCTCTGAACACTCAGACTCTTTGGCATTTAGAGAGACCTTCCTTCTCATTTCCTCAGAGAGTAGAGAACCAACAACATCCTCCATCTTCAAGATGACTGAAGTGCTCCCTATGGCCATGACTAGGCTATCCCATGAGTCTGGCAACGAACACAGCAAAGTTTGGCACCTTTCTTCTTCGTCCATTTTCACCCCAACTGAGTTCAACTAAGTCACCAACATATTGAAAGTTTCCAGATGCTCAGAAATCTATCCACCTTCTTCCATTCTCAAGGAATACAACTTCTTCCTCAAGAAAATCTTATTTACTAGAGATTTGACTTCATATATCTCACTTAGATTCTTCCATAACTTCTTCGAAGAGGATTCTTCATGGACATTTATCAGAATCGAGTCTGTAAGGTACAGTCTTATGAGACCTTTATCTTTTCTATCCATTACATCATACTGTGTAGCCAAAGTAGGATCTGTAGGCTTCTGGACTTTTTCATCCATCACATCCCATAGATCCCGATCAATCAACAGATCAGATTCCATCTTCAGCTTCTACATTTCAAACTTCATTCTAGAAAACTTCTCTACCTCAATCCTCCCAGATGTGCTCGCCATCTCTACTATCTTGCAATACAGAACATGAAATACTTTGCACAAGCTCTCACTCGAACCCTGATTAGCTCAAAAAACCTTGTACCCAACAAATAGAACCAAAACTAGCCAGGCTTTGATACCACTTGTAAGGAAGCAAAGGTGTGCGGAAATGCTTCCTACGCTAATCTTGAGAGGATGATTATGTAAATTTCATTACAACTATTACAAAGATTTCAAGAAACACATGAAATAGCATAAACAAAGTAACAATAAAACCATAACACAATGATATACGTGGGGAAAACCCTTTTAGGAGAAAAACCCCACTCCAAATCCTACACATTGTATTATCAAATCTAGAAACATATTACAATGCACTTGCAATGCAAGTTCTTACAGTTGTCATAGAATCTGTCATAATGTCGCTAAAAATGACCCTTAATATACTACTAAGTGGGCATCTTTTGACAACTAATAAATCATTTTCAAGGCACCGACATGTGACACAAGTGCCAATTAAAAGTTCAAACGTCCCTCTTTTATACTGGAGCTAAATAAAATAATAACCAATTGTGGGAAAATATTAAATGACAAATAAAAAATAATAACAGAAAATTTTGCAAGTTTGAGACACCTAATTTTCCAACAATGCTAACGGTTGATATGCTAAAGCAGGGGATACATGATCCATCTCTTTAGAGTTCATCTTCAATTGGAGTGGGTATAAGGTAAAAGTTGCACTGTTATTTTTATTTGGAAAACATGTTTTAAGCCTTGATTTACAAGGTTGCCTTTTAATATGGACTACTATTGAACTCAATCCAAAGAAAGCACTAGTTGGGAAAATACAACTAGGAGAGAAATTCTATCAAGTTACATTATGCATCTAGACAATTACCTAAACAAGGTCCTCATTGGGAGTGAAGAAGAGACTTTGTAACTATGGAACATCAACACTAAAAAGAAACTTTACGAGTTTAAGGGATGGGAATCATCCATTCGATGTTGTGTCTCATCTCCAGCTTTAGATGTGATTGGAATTGGTTGCTCAAATGGATTTCTATGGGAAAATAATCTGGGAACCAGCTCCAATATTGGAGGATTAATACTAAAATTGCTTCTTTCCTTGATTTGAATGGATGGAAAGTGGTGCTTGTTGGCAATGCTAACTTCTTGAAAGAGTTCCAGTAGGAGGGTTGGAGGGTCAAGAGTTGTGATATGCTCATTAATTACATATATATACATATTGAACTGGAAAACAAAAGTGCGGCACATTCTATATATTTATTGCATGGAGCCTAATTGGCGAAAGGAAATGGAAGTTGAGGAGTCATTCTCTTGGGTTTTTATTTTATTTTATTTTGTGTGTTTGGGGGAGAAGAGGCTTTTGGGGTCTCCCATCTTAAGGGATCTATATAAACTCATTTTTTATGGATGAAAGGGATCTTTTTCTACCCTTTGTAATTGGAGAGCTTTGTAGAAGGGGTTACGGGAGACTTTGATCTTTAGTTATGTTTTTAATATTCATGAAGAATGGTTAGTGCTATGTTCATCACTTCTTGGTAGATGATTTCTCTTACATTCAATTAGTTATTTTAATCTTTATCAACTCCTTTGCTAGCTCTTGGCATTCAAGTGATTGGAAGACTTTGTGCTCTTAGTTTTGATTTAATCTGTATTTCCCTTTCCTCTTTCCTTTAAGAAATTTATGTTCACAACTTTGTTTCTTCTCCCTCTTCTCTTATTTTCCTTTTCTTTCCTTTTGGTACTTTTTGGTTAAAAGTACTCAAAAACCCCAAGAACCCCCATCATACAAGGGAGCTTCCCCTCTCAAATGCAGAGGAGAATCGTTGACCCCACAACTATTTCTCCATTTGTTGGTGCATTGGTATAGTCAATGGATGGAGGGTCAAGAGAATGGATTGTCCATCAATGCAATTAGAGTAAACACAATGGAAACAACATAAGAATAGAATGTAATGGAAGATTCATATGCTTAATAATCAGACAATTACAATGCTTTATGTCAGAAACATGCGGGCTACAATCATGGGCTCACAGGCCTACTTTTCGGGTTACAATACACAAGAATAATATGGCATTGAAGTGCCTCCAGAAAAGAACTATTTCCTTTTAGATATCCATCAACTTACCAACTACTGAGCTAACTTCCATCCTAGCGCATCTAATAAATACTTATATATCATCTTCTAGCTCAACAAATCCTCTGCGTCGGCCTTACGAGGCTTCAAACTCCAATGTAAGATGAAACATGTAGGTCAGCCTACAATTCTTGGTAATGCTCTACAAATGAATGAAATGTGATGCAGTTCTCAAAGGAGGTCTATCTGGTCCAAACTGCCTTGTGTGATGCTCAAACTGAATGATGAGTACTTTGTTCTGTAAATTTTGATGATCTTCTAATAGCAATATCTCTCCGTAAACAAGTCCAAATCTCATGAAATATGAATATGATGTAGCTGACATAGTGTAGAATATAAATCCTACTCCGTGAGCTCTAAAATGAAGATGTGGTAAAATGCGGTAGAAAATGTTGAAACTACAAATGACTGAACTGCAACTGAAATACAAGAAAATAAAGAAAGAAAAATGCTTTTGGTTGATGCAAGATTGCTCTTCAACCTGGAATGCTCCTACATCAGACACCCGAGGTTGTTTGAAAAGTGGGTCCCTCACTTTGTTGGGGCTAGAGGAAAACCAAGATGGTATACCTCAGCCTGAGAAATCCATGATGAATCTTCTTCTGGACTTCCTTTCCACTTAACTAGGTACTCTTTGTATTGCTTGCCTCTAGTGTTGCATCTAATTATGTTGTCCAAAATCTACTCTATATGCTCCGATTGTTGTTGTGGCAACTGATCTTTCAATCTATATTCAATGATGTCACTTGATTCTCCCTCATGATACTGATATAAGTCTACAATATTGAATATAGGTGATATACCAAATGTCTCTGGTAACTCTACTTCATATGCATTTCCTGAATCAAACTTCTTAAGAATCCTACATGGTCCAAACTTCCTCATCTTCATCTTGTTGTATGTTCCTACTAGAAATCTTTCCTTTCTCAGGTATACCATAAATTCATCTCCAACAGAAAATTCCTTATGTCTCCTCTTCTCATCTGCTTGTTCCTTATACGTTTTGTTCATATCTTCCAAATGCTTCCGAACCTAATTGTGTATTGTTTCCATGTATCCTGAAAATTCTTCTACCTCTGCACTTCTCTTGTTATCCATACTGATGTCTCTCAACTCTGCAACACCTCTAGGTTGTACTCCTGTCACAACTTCAAACGGTGTTTTCCCTGTACTTCTGCTCACTGAATTATTGTATGCAAATTCTGCTTGCGGTAGAATTATATCCCAATTTCTTGTCTTATCTCCTACTAAGTATCTCAACAAGTTACCCAAACTCCTATTTACCACTTTTGTTTGTCTATCTGTCTGTGGGTGAAATATTGAACTAAACTTTAGGTTTGTCTTCATCTTCCTCCACAATGTCCTCTAGAAATATCCAATGCATCTTGTATCCCTATCTAAAACTATACTCTTAGGTTTAATCAATGCAATCTCAAAATCTCCTTGAAAAATGGATCAGTAACATGTACAGCATCATTTGTCTTCTTACAAGGAATGAAATGCGCCATCTTTGAACATTTGTCCACTACTACAAATATAGAATCATGCCCTCTCTGTGTTCTTGGCAAATCTAATATGAAATCCATACTTATATTTTCCCAAGGTCTCTTCGATATTGTCAAAGGTTTGTATAATCCAATATTCTAACTACTCCCTTTTGCAACTTGACATACTCTGCAACTCTGAACAAATTTCCTCACATCCTTATATATCTGAGGCCAAAAATAATGTTCACTTACCAAAGCTATTGTCTTGTCAATACCAAAGTTTCCTGCTAATCCACCAATATGCTTCTTCTTGATCAAATTATCTCTCATTAAACTCCTAGGTATACACAACTGATTTCCTTTGAACAGCATATCCTCCTAAATGAAATGATCTAACCACTTCCTTCTATCTGTTACAACAGGTTCCTTACATGCTTTCCATGCTTCTACAAAATCAAGATCATCTTCATGCATATGCTTAAGCTCTTCAAAACCTAGTATTTCTACCCTCATCTCTGTCAACAAGTTCCTTCTTCTGCTCAATGCATCTACACCTTTGTTTGATTTTCCACTCATGTGCTTCAATACAAATGTATTGCTCTACATGAACTCTACCCATCTCATATGTCTCTAATTCAACTTACCCTAACTGTCCAAATACTACAAAGCATGATGGTTAGTGTACAACACAAATTCTTTTGGCAACAAGTAATGTCTCCACTTCAAGGATTGAATTATGGCATAGAACTCTTGATCATAAACTAAATATCTCCTCCTTGCATCATTCAACTTCTCACTGAAATATGCTACTGATCTCCCTTCTTGACTTAACACTGCTCCTATTGCATTTCCACTGGCATCAAAATCTACTTGAAATACTTTGTCAAATTATGGTAATGTTAACACTGGTTGTTTTGTCACCTTCTACTTCAACATTTTGGGATAAGGTGCCATTAACCTTGTAAATCCCAATATTGTAATTATTCCATTTATTATATGTAATTTGTAATTATCCATGAGGAGATGTACTCATTTTACTGGTAAGGGTAATTTCAAAGTAACTGGAGCTAATTACGGAGTGACTTTTACTATTGGCCAATGTAAAAACTCAAAGTAAATGAGGGTAGGCATGATCCCTTGAGGAATCTACTATTTTTGGCATGTATGACAACTGTCATAATGTTTTGTAAGTGAATCTATGACAGTTGCAATTTGTCATAAGATTCTGAGATTCTATGATGCATATGCTGGATATGTTAGTTGTATATTTGTTATATTTATCCCAAGGTTCCTAACTTGGAAAGATACTCTTTTGTCAAATCTATGACCATTATGACACTTCATAAGATGTTGTAAGAGGCTAGATTTGGTCTTGGGCACCCAACCTTTGCATGGCTATTTTTGGACAAGTGCAAGATGCTTCTAAGATGGTAATTAATGTTTACAGGTTGGAGAATCTTAGAAGAGAGAAGGTGAACACCTAGAATGGAGTGGAAAACATTTCTATAAGTATTTTTGCCATGTATTTGTTGCTGCAATATAGATTTTAGGTACTCAGGTGCTGCTGGAATGTTGTTGGATTGAAAACTTGTGGAGAGAGTTGTGTAGTTGATGTATTGTATAGATCTTTTACAGATTAATACAAACTTGTACCTCTTTCCTAATGGAGTTTTTTACCCACAAGGATTTTCTCCATGTAAATACTATATCATTGTGTTGAGTTCTTCATGTTTGACATCTTTTCTGTAGTGAATTTTATGTTTTGTTACAATCTCTATTGTTAATGCACACTTAAAGATTGCTGAAATTTATCTTGAATCAGATTTCCATTGAAGTAGTGTTGCTTTCATTTCTAACATTTGGTATTAGAGTCTGGCTAGCTTTGACTCTTGGGTGGTAGTGTGGAAGTTGTAGTTGCAGTGGGAGATTTGGTTGTGTTTGTTTTGTAGATCTTGTGTTGTTATTATGGCTACATCCACCGTTACATTAACCTCTTGAATGGACATTGAGAATTTCAACAGAATGGTGTATGAGTTGTGGAAGCTGAAAATGGAAGATTTGTTGGAAGAAAGAAACCAATGGTTGGCTATTCAAAAAGAGAAGAAACTCGATGATGCCTCTCAAGATGAGTGGGATAGACTAGATAAGAAGACACGGGGAACCATCCAGTTGTGTCTTTTAGACTCTGTCATGTTGAATGTCATAAAGGAGGAGACCGCACACAAGTTGTGGAATTGGTTGGGTGAGATCTATTAAGCCAAGAGTATGGTAAATAAACTTTATTTAAAAAGAAAATTGTTTTCCATGAAAATGCGAGAAGGTGAATTAGTTGTAGAACATTTAAATTCTTTTAATTTGTTGTTGAGTAAACTTGCTTCAATAAATGTTGAAGTTAGTGAGGAAGATGAATGTATCTTACTTCTTTGTTCTTTACCTGAGTCTTAGGAGAATGTTATCCTTGCTATCACTGCTAAACTCATGGATCCAAAGTTGGATGCTCTTGTTTTAGTGCTATTGTCACAGGACTTAAGGAAGAAGAGTTTGGATAGTCTATGGGATGCTCTCAGTATCAGGGGAAGGTCTAAGGAAAGGGAACCTAAAGGAGATCAGAAAGGGGCTAAGGACAAGTCCAAGGGCCAGTCTAAGACTCCTAGCAAAAAGAACAGAGTTAAGTGTTGGAACTGCGGTAAAAGGGGACATGTGAAGGAGTGCAGAAACCCCAAGAAACAGTGGGAGAGTGCTTCGGATAAGTCCTCAAATGCAGGTGAAGATGTTTTACTTTCTGCATGTAATGTTGTTTCTAATGATCACTGGTTGGTTGACTTAGGATGCTCATTTAATATGACCCCACATAAGGAATGGTTTGAGACCACATATGAAGAATATGATGGAGGTAATATCTACCTTGGTGACAACTCTTCATATCCAATTGTCAGGAAAGGAAAGGTATTGTTGTGTTTCAGTGATGGGAGAATTAAAACCCTCCCCAGTGTTTTGCATGTTCCTGGATTAGCTAAAAATTTGATTTTAGTTTTGAAGTTGACTGATTTAGGAATGCATGTGACATTTGACAAGCATGGTTGCAGATTGGTGAGAGGAAACTTGGTGGTAGCGAAAGGAAAGAGATTCAGGAACTTGTTTAAGCTTGAAGCCACTGCAGTTTGTAATGCCTCATATGTATTTGAGGCCACTACTGAAAATACATGTATGTTGTGGCATTGTAGATTGGGCCACACAAGTAATAATGTATTAAAAACTATTAAGAATAAATAATTGTTTGATGGTTTCTCTTATTCTGATGAGCACTTTGATTTTTGTGAGCATTGTGTGTTTGGTAAACAAAATAGAAAATCATTTCCTTCAGGAAGCAATGGAGCAAAAGAGAAATTAGAGATTATTCATATGAATGTGTTTGGACTTGTGGATAATTCAAATCTATTGAAAAATCTCGTTATTTTGTTACCTTCATTGATGATGTATCTAGATATACATGGATTTATTTTATGAAACACAAATCTGAAGTTTTCACTAAGTTTAAGGAATTCAAGGTCTTAGTAGAGAACCAATCAAGATTAAAGATAAAAATATTAAGATCTAACAATGGAGGGGAATATTGCTCTAAGGAATTTGATGAGTTTTGCAAGCATGCAGGTATAATCAGACAAAAGACAACTCCGTATACACCCCGGCAGAATGGTGTTGCAGAAAGGATGAATCGAACAATTATGGAAAGAGTTAGAAGTATGCTTAGTGATGTACAATTAGATAAATGCTTTTGGGCAAAGGTTGTGTGTACTGCTTGCTACTTGATAAACAAGTCTCCTTGTAAGGCTCTTGATTCGACACCTTATGAAGTGTGGATAGATAAGAAACCTTTTTTTTCACATTTAAGGGTTTTTGGTTGTGAGGCTTTTATTCATGTGCCTAAGGAAAAGTGATCTAAGTTGGATCCAAAAGTTGAAAAGTGTACATTCATTGGATATGGTGATAATGTGAAAAGTTATAAGCTTTGGAATCCACTAACCCGCAAGATTATCTTTTCTAGAGATGTTATATTCAGGGAACTTAGAGTTATTTCTGAACCTGAGCAGCCAAAAGAAAAAGAAGAAAAGGTAAGAAGGTGCACTTTGATTTAGAGCAGCAAGATGCACTCAAGAAGAACAAAATGATGGATTGGGGGGTGAAGAAGAAGAAGAAGATTCAAGTAGTTCTAATGAAGATGAATCTATTGTGACAGAAGAAGTTAGTCCAGATGATCATGCAAAAGAACGAGTAGAGTCTCTTACTCCACCCTTGAGGAGATCTGCAAGACAATGAAATCCAGTTGAAGTATAGCCCACCAGATTTCTGTTGTGTAGCCTAACAATGAACCTAGATCCTACAAGGAAGCTATTTCTGTAGATGATAGTGAGTCTTGGCAGTTAGCCATGCAGCAGGAGATGATGGCTTTAGACTCTTGTAACACCTGGGATCTTATTTGTTTGCCCAAAGGAAGAAAGGCCATAGGTTGTAAGTGGGTCTTCAAGAAGAAATTTGGAGCAGATGGGTTATTGGAGAAGTACAAGGCTAGATTGGTAGCCAAGGGCTACTCCCAGAGAGAGGGAGTTGATTTTGGTGAGATATTCTCTCCTGCTGCTAAATTGACTTCTATTAAATTTCTCTTATCCATTGCTGCAGCTTATGATTGGGAGATTGAGAAAATGGATGTTAAGACTATATTCTTGCATGGAGATCTTGAAGAAGAAATTTATATTAAATAACCTACATGTTTTGAGGTAAAAGGAAAAAGAACATTGGGTTTGTAGGTTAAAGAGGTCTCTTTATGGTTTAAAACAATCCCCCAACATGTGGTACCAAAATTTTGACTCATTTCTTTTGAAATTGGGTTTTGTTAGAAGCAAGGAGGATCACTGTGTTTACATTTATTGTGTTGATGATTCTATATTGGTTATTGCTTTGTATGTTTATGACATGTTGTTTTTCAACAATACTAAGGGTATGATCAGTGAGCTTAAAGCCCAACGTTCAGGTACATTTGAGATGAAGGATCTTGGTGCTGCAAGGTATATTTTGGGAATGGAGATCAGGAGGGATAGAGTTAACAGAAAGTTTTGGATGTCACAAAGTAAGTATGTGAATACTATTTTGCAGAGGTTTAGTTGGTAGGACTGTAACCCAGTTAGAGTTCCTTTACCCATTGGTACTAAGCTTTCATTAGATATGTGTCCAAAGACTGAAGATGATTTTGAGGATATGTCTAATGTGCCATATGCTAGTGTTGTAGGGAGTTTGATGTATACAATGGTTTGCACTAGACCAGATATTGCCCAAGCAGTGGGAGTTTTGAGCAGATTTATGTTAACCCTGGTAGACAGCATTAGAATTATGCGAAGAGGGTGTTTAAATATCTTACAGGTACTCCTGATCATTGTTTGGTTTATTCTGGTATTAATAGTGCTGATAAATCTTTGGACATACAGGGTTTTGTTGATGTAGATTGGGCAGGTGACTTGGATAGTCAAAGGTCCACTAGTGGCTATGTGTTTACTCTGTTTGGAGGAGAAGTGAGTTGGATGAGTAAGAGGCAGCCCACAGTTGCTTTGTCCACCACAGAAGCAGAGTATATGGTTGCTACTCATGTCTCTAAGGAGGTAGTTTGGTTAAGGAGACTGTGTATAGGTATTGGTTTTGATTGCAAGATCATTCAGATTGGTTGTGATAGTTAGAGTGCTATTTGTTTGGCCAAGAATCCCATGTATCATGCTCGGACTAAGAATGTTGATGTTCAATATCACTTTGTTCTAGAGTTGGTTACAAATGGAGAGATTGAGCTGAAGAAGATAGACACTTAGAAGAATGTTGCAGATTCATTGACCAAGCCTATGAGCACAGAGAAGTTCGTATGGTGCAAAGAGGCAATGGGCCTTGTTTCTAGTGCCTGATTATTTTCATTTGATTTCCTGTGGTTTGATTTACAATGTATAATATCAAGTGGGAGAATGTTGGGATAAGGTGCCATTAACCTTATAAATCCCAATATTGTATTTATTCCATTTATTATATGTAATTTGTAATTATCCATGAGGAGATGTACTAGTTTCACTGGCGAGGGTAATTTCAGAGTAACCGGAGGTAATTACAGAGTGACTTTTACTATTGGCAAATGTAAAAACTCAAAGTAAATGAGGATAGGTGTGCTCCCTTGAGGAATCTACTATTTTTGGCATGTATGACAACTGTCATAATGTTTGGTAAGTGAATCTTTGACAACTGCAAGTTGTCATAAGATTCTAAGATTCTATGACGCATATGACGGATATGTTAGTTGTATATTTGCTATATTTAGCCCAAGATTACTATCTTGGAAAGATACTCTTTTGTGGAATCTATGATGCTTATGACGCATCATAAGATGTTGTAAGAGCTAGATTTAGTCTTGGGCACCCAACCTTTGCATGGCTAGTTTTAGACAAGTCTAAGATGCTTGTAAGATGGTAATTAATGTTTACAGGTTTGAGAATCTTAGGAGAGAGAAGGTGAACGCCTAGAATGGAGTGGAAATTATTTCTATAAGTATTTTTGCCATGTATTTGTTGTTGCAATACAGATTTTAGATACTCAGGTGTTGCTGGAATGTTATTGGATTGAAGACTTGTGGAGAGAGTTGTGTAGTTGATGTATTGTACAGATCTTTTTCAGATTAATACGAACTTGTGCCTCTTTCCTGGTGGAGTTTTTTACCCTCAAGGGTTTTCTCCACATAAATATTGTGTCATTGTGTTGAGTTCTTCATGTTTGACATCTTTTCTATAGTGGGTTTTATGTTTTGTTACAATCTTCATTGTTAATGCACACTTAAAGATTGCTAAAATTTATCTTGAATCAGATTTCCATTGAAGTAGTGTTGCTTTCATTTCTAACACAACAATTCAAAACTCTTTTGTGCTCCTGATGTCCACTCAAAATCATTCTGGTCACCCCTCATTATCTTTTTCATTGGTGTGCATACAGTACTAAAATTTCTGATGAACTTTCGATAGAAACTTGATAGTCCATGAAATGATCTTACCTCTCCAATGTTCACAGGTGTTGGGCACTCAACAATTGCTCTTTCTCGGGGTCCATCTTCAATCCTTCCGTAAAAATCACAAATCTCAAATATACCAATTCTTCCTTCATGGAGCTACATTTTTTAATGTTTATCAACAATTTATCTTCTCTCAGCCTCTGAAATACTTGTCTAATATGACACAAATGTTCTTATCTTGTTCTACTAAAATCATAATATCATCCAAGTATACAATAACAAACTTACCCAAGAATTTCTTCAAAGCCTCATTCACCAATCTCATGAAAGTACTTGGTGCATTAACTTCAATCCAAAAGGCATGACTAACCACTGATACAATCCTTCATTTGTCTTGAATTAGACTTTCACTCATCTCCTCTGATCCTGGTCTGATGGTATCCACTCTTTAGGTCAATCTTTGTCAAATATTTTGCTCCACTCAAATAGTCCATGATGTCATCCATCCTTGGCAATGGAAATATGTACTTGACAGTGATCTTATTGATTTCTCTCGAGTTTGTACACATCCTCCATTCTCCATCTTTCTTTAATGCTAGTATTGTAGGTACTGCACATGGGATTAAACTTTCTCTTCTCAATCATTTCCTCAATAGCTCCTATATTTGTCTATTCAGATCCACATTTTCTGTTGGTGTCATTCGGTGTGCCGCTTTGTTTGGTAAACTAGCTCCAGGTATAAGGTCCATATGATGACTAATACTCTAGATTCGTAGTAATCCTTCAAGTACATTCTCCAAAATGATATCTTGTTATTCTATCAACAATTCAGTTAATTCCTTTGGAGGTGGTTCTTCTTCTTTTGCAATGGCGGCTTTTGCACTTAGAGTACCGCACTTCTTCGAAATCAATGCAAAACACATGTTCTCATGTCTCAATCCATCCAAAAATTTCCTTCCATCTACTAAACTTCGCTTTTAGGCCCTCTTCTTCCAAAGGTATCAAGATATGTTTCTTCCCATTTGATGTTATAGTATAAGTATTCTTCCTTCCATCATGTATTGCTTTTCTATCATACTGTCATGGTCTTCCCAACAATATATGACATGAATCCATTGGCATAATATCACACAATATCTCATCAACATAAGATCCTATATGAAATTTCACCAAACATTATTCACCTACTAGTATCTTGTGCTCATCTTGAATCCATGCTATCTTGTAAGGCTTCGGATGTTTCAACCTCTCCAAATTCAACTTCATCACCATCTCTTCTAAAACCAAATTGTCTGTACTACCACTATCAATGATAACCTTGCAAAATTTACCTCTTGATATGCATCTTGTCCGAAACAAAATTTTCCTTTGCAGTGGTTCCTCAATTGTTTCTTCTTGAAATAAAGCTATCCTCATGGCTAATGATTCTCCCTTCTCCGGCTATCCCATTGAACTAGGTGATCCAACCGGTTCTTCCTCCACATACGCTACTCTTGCATTGTTCTCTTTTCTTTTTCTATTTCTCCCATGATGATATTCAAATGCTTGGTGTCCTTTGCCTCCATACTTGAAACACATTCCCTTGAATGATCTCTTGTCAAATCCTCTTGCATCTCTCTGGTACCCTTCATTGTAGTAAGAATTATGACTTCCTATGTTACTGCGATAGAAATTTCTGTTATCTCTTCCTCTATGGTATGAATTATTATCTCTTTCTTCTCTCCGGTATGGGCTATTCTCCTTGTTTTGCTCCGCATATGGTCTTTCTCCTCCGGAATATGTTCTACCTCTTTGAAATTTGCCTCCTCTACCTATTTGTCTTTGCTCATGTCTCGTATTCAACTTATCATCAACTTTCAATGCAAATTGATATGCCTCTTCCAAGTTTTCCATCCTCACCAAACTTAGTTCTTCTTGAATGTTTATCCTCAGTCCATTTATGTACCGCATCACTTTCTCCTTGCTTGCTTCACTGTGTCTTGTCCTAATAATCATCTTATGAAATTCTTCAGTGTACTCCACAGATTTCTCCTTTTACCTTAGGTTTAGCAATCTCTTCAACAATTCCAACTCATAGTCAGCGGATATAAATTGATTCTTCAACTTTGTCACCATCCTATCCCATTTTATGATTTTCTCTTTTCCTCTCCTATTTCTATCCAATTGAACTTCTTTCAACCAAATAGCAACATGTCCTTTCAACTTAGTCTTTGCAAATCTCACTCTCTCCGGATCTTCAATTTCCTCATCTTCAAAGTATTCCTCCATGTCATTTATCTAATCAATCAATTCCTCAAGGTTTAAATTTTCAGTATAGTTTGATACTTCCATTCTAGGTCTCTTACCAATCTTAGAAATAGTTTTCAACATCTTTACCTAATCTGATTCTTCTTCTTCTAGGGTTTCTTCATTTTGGTCAGCTGATTGAAATTCTTCATCATCACTTTCATCCTCATGTCTAGGGTTTAGTCCTCTTCTTCTATCTTCTTCTACAGCATCCAATCTAACTTTCATTGTTCTCATCATCTCTATCACTTCTTCCATTCTTCCAGCAACATTGTCCACAGCAGGCATCCTCCTTGGCGGCATCTCTTCCTAGGATCCGATGCAACTGCCTCAATTTGACAATTTGACTACAGGACTATAACTGCCTCACGAGTGGTACTCAGATGACAAACACAAGTAGACTGCCTTAGGTTAGTGATCAGTTCACCACAAGATCTTCTGGAATGCCTTATCTCCCAAAGGATTCGCAAACTTCGATCTGATACCACTTGGTGTAGTCATGGATGGAGGGTCCAGAGAATGGATTGTCCAACCATGCAGCTAGATTAAACACAACAGAAACAACACAAGAATAGAATGCAATGGAAGATTCATATGCTCAATATATCAAACAATTACAATGCTTTATGTCGGCATCATGCAGGCTACAATCATAGGCTCATAGGCCTACTTTCCAGGTTACAATACACAGGAATGAGATGGCATTGAAGTGCCTTTGAAAAAGAACTATTTTCTTTTAGATATCCATCAACTTACCAACTACTAAGCTAACTACCATCCTAACACATCTGAGAAATGCTTATATATCATCTTCTAGCTCAACAAATCCTCTGCATCGGCCTTAATAAGCTTCAAACTCCAATGTAAGATGAAATGTGTAGGAAATGTGTAGGTTGGCCTACAACTCTTGGTAATGCTCTGCAAATGAATGAAACATGATGCGGTTCTCAAAGGAGGTCTATTTGGTCCCAAATTGCCTTGTGTGATGTTCCATTTGGTTCTGCAAGTCACAAGACTGCTCCGCAATCTTCAATTGCTCAAACTGAATGATGAGTACTATGTTCTATAAATGTTGATGATCTCCAGATAATGATATCTCTTCGCAAACAAGTCTAAATCTCATGAAATCTAAATATGATGTAGCTAACATAGTGTAGAATATAAATTGATGCAGAGCGGGTACAGCGGAAAAGCCTTTCAATTCGATAGTGAAATGCTTATCAATTGCATTCTCAATTCGGCTTAGATATACATTACCTGATCTTCTATTGCAGGTAGCCCATTATATCTCCAACCATTTTGACCAATAAAGTTGGTCCTCATTTGCACCTCATGAAATGTACATTAACAATGTACATTCGCAGATATAATCTTCGACATGCAAATGAGGGATATACACAAATTGATTTTCAAGTACGACTGTGATATACCCACTGCTTGTATATCCTCAATGTACATTCGCAATGTACATTCTTCACATGCATTCTAAATATACATTCAGAATATGCATTTGGTGGGCCCTCGATCTTTACTCCCCCATTGTATGTATCACCACATACAAACAAAAGCTCATATACAATTCTTAACCTGCTTTCCCGGTGGGTTTCAGTGTCCTTACCTTCTATTGCCAGTCACCTCTTGTATTTGTAGAATAAATACCTTTCCCACATACATTATGTTCACCACTTCTATCGGTCGTCCTTTGCTTCATGAGAAATGTATATTTTTGATGTATCTCCACAACATACAATCGCGATATGCAACTGCAATATACTCACAAACTAACACTCACATACAATAGCGATATACTCACAAAATTGCCTGCGACATACAATATACGTATACATAGGAAATGTATCTCCTCAGACCATTTTGACTCACACAGGATTTGCCTGCCCGATATACTTTGGCAATATACACAGATAACAGACTTTTACATATAGTTGCAGGATACAGACGGGATGGACTCGGGTACATTAGCGATATACACAAGAGTTGTATATTCAGCGAATGATCATAAACTTAACCCGAATGGACTCTTATACATACCATTCTTCACAGCTTATATACAGGATGATGCTCACATGCAACTGCGATATATTCACAGATTGTTCCTAACATATAAATTACGGATATACATAAAATGTATATTTGAATTTCTTGTCGAATACTTCCTCTACAACAGATTCTGCAATTTCTATTCTATCATGCCCATCGAATAAAAGGAAAACAAATAGAAACTAATGTACACAATCCATTCCACTGATTTCTAGAATGGATTTAATCGTGCATCTCGGCAACAAAAGAACTAAATTAAATACGACAACACTTCTATACAGATAATATACAGAACAATTCAATATACAGGGAATTTACATAGAATCCAGAATTTGTAACACACTTGACAAAAATTACTATTTCTTCATTCCAACTTTTTTGAACACCGTTGTTTACAACGATTCCTACCTTTTATAATTCTGAAGGTGGAAGAACTCCCTATTCCTCGACCACCTTCCCTGTTTTGTTACTGACTCCTCTCTCCTCTGTTTTCAGGATTTTGCATAAAACAAGGTTATAACAAAAGCCCTAATTAATCACACGGCACCTATTTTGCATAAGACAGCAAAACATCAAATAATACGACACATTTGATTTAATCCTACACATAACCCAACTATCTGTTGTTATCCATGATGCTAAATACTGGCCCTGGGAGAAGAGAGATATTAAAAACATAAAATGTCAACACAAAATGCTACATTTGACAATGACATACAAATGCTACATGGTAACATGAAATGTTTAAAACATATTAAAGCCTTATTCTTCCCTCTCTTGTGCATATTTATCTTGTTGAAGGGATGCTCCTACACCATACTCCCCAGGAGAAGAGATCTCAAGCCCACTTGAGATCAAAGTTTGAAAGTCTGCACCATATTTTGTAAGTTGATCTTCAGTCATCCAAACTGCATCTGAAACAGGTTGCCCGTGCCAAGCTACCAAGTACTTCATGTACTCTTTGTCCCTTATCTTCTTTGTCACTCTTGAGTCTAATATCTTCTTCAACTTTTGTGGATCATGCTTAGGAATATCATCATCTGTTGTATCCTGCAATGGTTCCTATTCTACATCTACATTTGGCTTGTATGGAGTCAAATCACATACATTAAAAATGGGTGACAATCCAAGATCAAGAGGAATTTGGATTTCATAAGCATTCTGCCCACATTTCTTCAAAATCTGACATGGTCCAATCTTCGTCCGCATTAGCTTGGTATATTTACCTTTTGGGAGCCTCTCCTTCTTCAGATTAACCCACACCAAATCTCCAACAACAAACTGTACATGCCTCTTCTTCTTATCAGCATATGTTTTGTACTTCAATGTAGTTTGTTGAAGTTGGTTCTTGACTTGATCATGCACCTCCTTGATGGCTGATGCAAAAGCTTCTCCATCTGTACTAATAGGCTCTCCTATAGGTAGATCTCTCAACTCTAAAATACCTCTTGGATGAATACCATATACCACCTGAAAAGGTGACTTCCATGTACTCCTATTGATAGTGTCATTATAGGAAAATTTTGCTTGTGGTAGGATGTTATCCCACTTCTCTCCATGTTGTTTTGTCAAACACCTTAACAGATTTCCCAATGAATGGTTAACAACTTCAGTCTGCCCATCTGTTTGAGGATGGTAGGCTGATGAAAAGGACAATTTGGTGCCAAGCTTCTTCCAAAGAGTCCTCCAAAAATGGCCAATAAATTTCACATCTCTATCTGAGACTATGCTCAATGACAATCCATGTATCCTTACTATCTCTTTGAAAAACAGATATGCAACATATGAGGCATCACAAGTGGTTTTGCATGGCAAAAAGTGTGCCATTTTACTAAATTTGTCTACTACTACAAAAACACTATCATATCCCTTCCTTGTCCTAGGCAAAACTAATACAAAGTCCATGCTTATGCTCTCCCACGGCCTAGAAGGAATGGGTAGTGGCTAATACAAACCTGCATTAGTGGATCTCCCTTTTGCCTTCTGACATATCACACATGCCTCCACAAATTTTCTCACATCTGACTAGAACTTGGGCCAATAGTAATGTCTCTTCACAAGATCAAAAGTCTTATCTAGACCAAAATGTCCTGCCATGGCCCCACAATGTTTCTCTCTAATGATATTTAGTCTCATAAAACATCTTGGAATACACAACTGTCCACCCTTGAAAAGTAATCCATCTTGGATCAAAAATTCAGAGAACTCAGCATGATACTTATCACCAAAGGAAGTACATACCTGGTATATCTCTCCAAAATGTTTATCAGCATCATACATGGCCTTCAAAGAGTCAATGCCAACACTCTCCAACTGGATCTGATTGATGGTTAAAGCCCTCCTACTCAAAGCGTCTGCTACTTTATTCTTGACCCCTTTCTTGTGCTTGAGTGTGAAGGTGAAAGCTTGTAAAGTCTCCACCCACTTCGTATGCCTATGGTTCAACTTCTCTTGACTGTTTATAAAACTAAGGGCCTGATTATCTGTGAACACTATGAATTCTTTTAGCATCAAGTAATGCCTCCACTTTTTAAGTGACTGTACTAGAGCATACATCTCCAAATCATATGATGAGTATCTCTTCTTTGCATCATTTAGTTTTTCACTAAAAAATGCAATAGGCCTACCTTCTTGACTAAGTACTGCTCCAATTGCCATGTGGCTGGCATCACATTCTACCTGGAAAATCTTATTGAAGTAAGGAAGTGCAAGGACTGGCTACTCTGCCACCTTCTTCTTCAATGTTTCAAATGAATCATCTGCCTCCTTTGTCCAAGTGAATCTGCATTTTTGTCCTCCTTTTATGTTGTCAAGCATGGGTGCACAAACATGACTAAACCCCTTTATAAACTTCCTATAAAAGGTTGCTAACCCATGGAAACTTCTAACATTACACAAGGTTTTAGGAGTTGGCCAAGACAATATGGCACTTACCTTCTCTTGATCCATTTTCAGTTTGTTATGTGAGATAACAAATCCCAAGTAGATGATCTCTTCCTGCATGAATAAACACTTGCCTAAGTTGATCATTAGCTACTCTCCATGTAACTTTTTGAGGACCAAGTCTATATGGTTGAGGTGCTCTTCCCTTGCATTACTAAAAATTAGGATGTCATCAAAATATACTATGAGAAATTTTCCCATGAATTCCCTCAAGACCTTATTCATCAACCTCATAAAGGTACTAGGGGCGTTGGACAACCCAAAAGGCATGACCTTCCACTCATATAAACCCTCATTGGTCTTGAATGCAGTTTTCCATTCATCTCCTGGCCTAATCCTAATCTGATGATATCCTCTCTTTAAATTTATTTTTGAGAAATATTTAGCACCCCCCAAGCAATCAAGCAAATCTTCTATCCTAGGGATTGGGAACCTATACCTGATTGTTATCTTGTTGATAGCTCTTGAATCAGTACAAAGTCTCCAAGTGCCTTCCTTCTTTGGTGCTAGTATAGCTGGTACTGCACATGGACTTAAGCTCTTGCCAATTAGGCCTGTCTCCAACAATTCCTCAATCTGCCTTGCTACCTCTGCAATCTGTTATGGGGTAAGCTTGTATGCTGCTTTGTTTGGAAGTGTAGATCCTAGGATTAGATCTATGCAATGGCCGATGTCCCTCATAGGTGGTAGGGACCTTGGCATTCCATCAGAGATGATGCCTTTGTGTTTGTCCAATAGCTCTTGGACAGTCGAATCTATGAACTTTTGCCTCTTCTCTCCATTGACTTCTTGTTGCTGCTCCTTGTTCACTTTTAGGCATGGAATTATAGCATATGCCATTGCTCCTTCTTCTACTATCTCTTTCATGAATTGTTTGCCTTCTACCATCATTGCCTTGACTTCTTTCCCTTTTGATTCCACCTCATTCTCCATCAATGGTAGTAACTCTATCACCTTACCATCCTTGGTGATTGAATATGTGTTTCTCACTCCATCATGGTGTGCTTTCAAGTGATACTGCCATGGTCTTCCAAATAGGAGATGACAAGCATCCATCTTGGCAATGTCAAACAATAACCTATCTTTGTATGGTCCAATTTGAAACTCTGCCCAAGCCTGTTCTTCCACAACAGTTTGCTGACCTTGGGTGAGCCATGAGATCTTGTATGGGCAAGGATGTGGCAGTCTTCTAAGCTTAAGCTTTTCTACCATTTCAAATGACACAAAATTTTCAGTGGATCCAAAATCAATCAGAACTTTACATACCTCTCCTCCTGCCTTGCAAGTAGTTCTGAAGAGAGACTTCCTTTGTGGGGGTTCTTTGTTAGGCACCTTCATGGTGGTCATTGCTCTCCTCATCATCAAATATTCTCCTTTCTCCAGATATCCATAACTGTCAGGAGCATTCACACTTTGAAAAGTGCCGGAGCTTGCCACACTTTGACAATCAGATTCTTGGATCAGATTTATCTTCCTTTCTCCCATTGAGGTAGTTGCCTTTCCTGGACATCTGCTGGCTATATGGCCTTCTTGATTGCAATTGTAACATCTAATAGGTCCTCTGCCCGAAGATCTTCCTCTAAACGGTGGTCTTCTGCTCCTAAAGTTTCCTCTTTGATTGTAACTTCCCCCTTGGGTTTGACTGTTGTCTCCTTTATTACCATCTTGGTTTGATTCACCTTGGTATCCAAATCCATTTCCTCTGCCTCTGAAAGGACCTCTTCTTCTACTGTTCTGCTCTTGTCTTCTCTTGAATTTCTCTTCCACTTTGAGTGCCAATTGATAGCACTTTTGGACTGTCTCTGGGTTATGTAAATTTATTTCTTCTTGGATGGCAAACCTCAATCCATTGAGGTACCTTGCCACCTTCTCTTCCTCATTCTCCTTTACCTTTCTCTTGACACATAGTCTCATGAACTCTTCTGTGTATGAGCTGACATCTAACTCCTTCTGCTTCAAATTTTGTTTCCTCTTATGTAATTTAATGTTGTAATCCAATGGAACATAGGCCTCCTTCACTAAAGCCATCACCTTCTTCCAAGTTGCAACTCTGCTCTTTCCCTCTTTCACCCTATCATCTTGGATGAAATTCCACCAAGTTAGTGCAGCCCCTTTCATTTTGGATTGAGCCATCTTCACCCTTTGGTGGTCTGGTATTTCGTCGGTCTCAAAGAAGTTATTCAAGGAGTCTATCCATTCCATCACTGAATCAGGTTCCATTTTTCCTGCAAACACTGGCAGGTCTATTTTCATATCCATGGTCCTTCTCTCCATGGATTTGAGGGCATTAAGTAAGGGTCTCTAGTCTGCAGGAACCTCTATCTCTTCCTGCTTAGGGATCTCCTCTTCATCCCTATCTTCTCATTTACTAGAATCTTCTTCCCCTTTCTCTACTCTGTCCCTCAACTTTTCTACCTCTTCTTTTAAAGCCTGATTCTGAGCCTGAGTTGCTCTGCTCTCTACCATTTGCTTTCGCACTAATGCCGCCAACTCAGAGTTGGTCATCTTTGTTGGGTACCCTTGAGACCCCTCTTCATCTGACATCTTGTCTTCTTCTACCCAAAGGATACTCCTTCGCTCTGATACCACTTGATGCAGAGCAGGTACAGCGGAAAAGCCTTTCAATTCGATAGTGAAATGCTTGTCAATCGCATTCTCAATTCGGCTTGGATATACATTACCTGATCTTCTATTGCAGGTAGCCCATTATATCTCCAACCATTTTGACCACTAAAGTCGGTCCTCATTTACACCTCATGAAATGTACATTAACAATGTACATTCGCAGATACAATCTGTTAGTGCCTGAATTGACTGGTAGTTTTTTGAGCAATTTTCATTCAGGCACTCTCCCTAAGTATCCAAAAAATGTTCTAAGTGTTGGACCTCCTCAGCAGTTTTCAGCTGCATCATCATATTTTCTTGAGGAGGAGGTCATCATCATCATGTTTGTTTCGATGAAGGTCAGTATCATCATGTTCTCCGTCGACCGGTTTCTCATCGTCATCATCATATTGAAATATCGGGTGATGTTTGGTTTTTATCCTGATGATGCTGATGAGCTACAGTGCGCCCTGATTTGCTTGCGGGGGTGATTTCTCAAGTATCCGGTGATCTTCCATTTATCACCTTGCCCAGACATGATGATGATGTTGCCCCGATTTTCTAAGGGGGTTATTCTTTGAGTTGTTCGACCTGACTTGTTCTTTCTTAAGGGTCGTCATCATCATCATTTTTCTAGTTATCACCGTGTTGCTTGCGAGGGTCATCATATTTTCTGCCTTCATGATATTTCGCCGGGGTGATATTTTTATCATCGGGTGATCTTGGTTATGATCATCCTGATGATGTTGTTGAAGAGTTCTAAGTGCGACCCGATATTCACTAGGGTCATCATATTTTGAACGTCAGGATGATCTTAGTCAATATCATCCTGATGATGTTGTATCACTTCTTGTTCGTTGTTTTGTCATCCTGATGATGCTGACGTCATCCTTATATCAGGGTGATCTATTTCTCTGCCTATCTGCATCATGATATTTCCAAAGGAGGGGGTGATATTTTCATATCACCCGGGTGTATGTTTGTTCCAGCGTCATGATGATGCTGATATCAAGGAGATATCCGCCTGCCGGCTTCATGCGCTATCTAGTGGGGGTGATCTTTTCGAGCATCATCATATTCATCTATCGCCCCGATCTTACAGAGGAGCTACAGTGCAACCTGATATTTGCACATCAGGATGATATTTCTAAATATCCGGTTGTCTTCCGAATATCATCCTGATGTCGATATGATGATGACATCATCGAGGTCCGGGGGGGTCATATTTCTAACAGAGATCATCTTGTGGAGGTCCCCCGATATTTGCAAACATGATGATGATGTCATCCGGATATGAGGAGGTGCGCAGTAGGAAGATATGATGATGACGTCAGCAGGATATGATGATGACGTCATCAGGATGTTCATCAGCCAGACTTTTGGTATAGGCTCAGCAGGAGGATGTTTCTCCGATGGATCAGGTTGTGCCGATGAAGGCGATTATCATGCGGTTGTATTGCTATATGATGCTGACGTCAGGGTGATATTTCGGGCAACAGGATATCATGCTGCTGGAGGATGATGATGATGAAGTCTTATACTAGTGTCGTCAGGAGCAAAAGCACCGACATGATATATGCTCATGACCTAGTATATAAAGTGTTAATGAGGTTGCTGCGGGGTGCATGTGGGATATTGTTATCCTGCATATTCGAAATATCATGATGATGAATCTCGGCGGGAAATGTTTGCGATTAACTATCTGATGTTCTTCCCAAGGCCGCGGGTTGGTGCGCCATTAATGGCGATTGTTGCAGAGGTATGGGCGATGGCGTGGGCTGATCTAGTACCCGGTTGAAGATCTGGATCCCTAGGTGGTGGCGCAAGGCTCGAGATATCTTCCTGTCCCCTCCCCTACCTGCTGCATTCATGTTTGGGCGCCAATCTGATAATGTGTTTGAGCGCCATTTCTATGATACTGTATATCTAGCGGGATTTTTGGTCAACCTGGTAGTTAATGCTGAATACACCCTCCTGCTATATAATGCAGACGGTGTTATTCATTCAAGGTTGTTGAAAGTTGAAGAATTTTGGCTCTGTAATGCATAACCAGCTGATCTGGTTGCTCTGTACAGCTTACTTGTGAGTTTATGTATCTCCTGTTGTACGACTTGGCATGAATCCACTGATTTCATGGTTGATCTTATATGAGTAATGCTATCTTAGCATGTGTTTTGTTAATTCTGTCTCCAGTATTGCATGTATTCTTCTTCTGGATCTGGATATTTGCGTAATGTTTAGATTCTAGAGCATAGAATTCCTATGTTGAATGTCTGATCTTTTAACCTCTGCTCAAGGGGCAGATTAAACTGTTTTCAGGTTGAACATTGGGAAGGGTATACTGCAGTAGGGATGCCATAAGTAGAGATAACTTGACACTCTTCATTGGGAGATATCTGTAAGGCAGATATCATGTGTATCCCCCTGAAATCCGGTTTTAGCTATTCATGCTGATCATTCACAGGTGTATGTCTACCGACTCCAAGCCCTGGATAGGCACCAATCATGCTGTGTTCTTGTGTTATACACCATGTCCAGCTTTGCATCCAAATTCATATCAAAACATTTCATACTTCCACCTGTTAGTTGTAGGAGTAGGATTAGGAACCCCCTGCATGCTCTCATACCCAACCAGACATCATGTCCAAGAATGTTGCCAGCCTTGTGATCTATCATGCAGATCTTGGTCCATACATGAGAGTATTCTGCCTGTTGTTGTCAAGTTAGATCCTTCTATCTTTGAGCTAGTCAAGGTTACATCTTGAGTTATAGGGATACCCCCCTTGGTGCGGCAGAACCAGAAGTGAAGGGGAGGAGCTCACGCAACCTCCTGTATTCAGTTGGCCTGAATCTGCCTGTGCATTAGAAGTGGCAAACCCTAATGCTGATTCAGAAGAAATGTCAACAAAATGGCGACTCCGCTGGGGATGGACTAAAAAATGATATACTTGTGGCCCATCCGAGTCACTAACAAAATGATGCTCTGCTGGTGGAATGAACCTGGAAAAGTAGCTTTCAGCTATTGAAAATTTTGTCCTCTCTGGAGAGGTGGCGACTCTGCAAAAAAGATCCAAATGCACATGAGAGATGGATGTATGTGATGTGACAAAAAAGATGTACATATTTCTGCATCTGTATGAGAAAAGGTACCTTGTTACTTCCCCTTTATTTGCTATTTTACTGCATAAGTTAGATGCCAGGGGAAGCCTTAGGTCTTAGACAGACAAAGGATGTCTAAGAGTAAGATTTTTATAAATCCAAGTATGAGTTATCCCACACTCAGTGGTGAAATGCTGGATAAAGGAATAGAAGAGATAAGAAATAGGTTGATATTCTTAGAGGCTGAGCAGGCCCAGTTAAAAAGCAGTAACCCTGTTATGTCTGCCTGTCCGAAAGCTAAACCTCCTGTTAGCCCTTTTGATCCTTTGTATGACCAACTGGATTTGTCATGGGTGGATTATAAAGTAGAAACTATGCCTGCTAGGATATACTGTCAGATGCCTAGATTTGGTGGTCACAGTGTATGTGATGGGAATGCACATATCTAAAATTTTCAAAGTTTTATGGGAAAACATTCATTCAGAGATGAGGATATGTGGATGAGGTTTTTTGTTAGGTCCTTTGATGCAAAAGCAAAAGACTGGTATTTGAGCTTTCCAAAGAAATCCTTTGCCTGTTGGGATGAGCTTGCTGACTGTTTCAAGGAAGAATTTGCAAAAGAACCGGCTGATCTTGTTGCAGAATTGATGAGAATCAGAAAACAAGATGAAGAGCCATGTGTTGATTTCAGTCATAGGTTTGCAGTAGCCCTTTCACATGTACCTGAAAGTTTCAGACCTGATATTTCAGCCTGTGTTGGCATATTCTTTGAAGCTTTTGAGGAGGGCTCTAGTGCATTACTGAGGGATTTCAAGGTGACAAGTATGCAGATGGCATACAAATTTTTAGAAAATGTAGAAGAAATGAGAAATGTGCACCTGCTGAAACCCCTGTCCCCAGGCCTTGGTGTGAATAATGGTTATGAAGCTGCAAATGACCAAATGATTATGGCATCATGTGCAGATAAAAATGAAAATAAAAGCATAGAGGTTGAGACTGCTGTATTTGAACACAATGCTAACAATACTGCTCAACTGGATTGTTCACCAGTTGAGGATGCCAGTGAAAGGACTAATGAGGATTCCCATTGCAATGATGAGGCAGCTGACCATGAAAACAATAACGAGGTTGTGGACAGCAATGAGCAATTTTTGGAATGGACCTGTGGAGACAATTGTGAGTATTGTACTCAAGACAGAGAAGATATAAGCAAACAGAGAAGCAGTCCTATGTGTGACCCATTGCCTACCTTTCAAACACATGGAGATCATGAAGAGCAGTCAGAAATTGAAATAAGTGCTAGTTCAGAGCATGATTGTTTTTCATTTGATGGTTGTTTTGCTTATGACACACAGGCTGATGCTCCTCCACAGAGTGAATCCATTGATGATGAAGAGGTGTGCTCTGCTGCCCATGAACAAATGGCATACTATGATGAAACTGATGCACCTGGGTCACCCATTTATGACACATATGGTGATGAGGATCTGTCTGAGTATGGTGAAGATCTAGACACTATTTTTGGCTTGAATTCTGTTTCTCATCTTGATGAAAGAGGAAACAACATACATCAGATAAGTGACTGTGAAAATGTGCCTGACTTGAAAGAGATGCCAGAGCCTGATCTTTTCCAGCCTGGTGTACCAGATGGTTGTGTACATGATGTACACAATTGTGATTTTGAAAGCTTTTCTTTTGATGAGCCAGCATATAATACAATGAGCCTTGATCTTCCTAGTTTTGTGGTGGACTCCGAGTGTTTCCTATTTGCAGTCCAGCTAGGAGATCATGTTGCAATGCATGATGATGATATAGGTGATAAGTGCTATATGCCATATGAATATGCATTGTTTGATATATTCTGCACCCACATGTCACATGATGCTGAAGGTTATCTGCACAAGGGTGATAATGACAAGCCAAATCAGAGGGTTGAATATGCAGATGACAAGATTTGTTTGTGGGTGGATCTTTGTAGTATCTCCAAGCTTGACCCAGTGCATGTAGATGAAAACAAGATATTTGACAAAGGGAGATACATGTTTTTCTTTTCTTGGTGGCCTTAGGCCATCAAGTGTGTTTGGTGATGCAGGTCGGAGCAGTATTTGACTCTGTGCCCAATGGATAAGGGACTGGTCTGCATCCCAGAGATCTGGGGTTCTCCCTGCAGGTTTTCACCTGCACGTCCCCAGACAGAGCCACTGTTAGTGCCTGAATTGACTGGTAGTTTTTTGAGCAATTTTCATTCATGCACTCTCCCTAAGTATCCAAAAAATGTTCTAAGTGTTGGACCTCCTCAGCAGTTTTCAGTTGCATCATCATATTTTCTTGAGGAGGAGGTCATCATCATCATGTTTGTTTCGATGAAGGTCAGTATCATCATGTTCTCCGTCGACCGGTTTCTCATCGTCATCATCATATTGAAATATCGGGTGATGTTTGGTTTTTATCCTGATGATGCTGATGAGCTACAGTGCGCCCTGATTTGCTTGCGGGGGTGATTTCTCAAGTATCCGGTGATCTTCCATTTATCACCTTGCCCAGACATGATGATGATGTTGCCCCGATTTTCTGAGGGGGTTATTCTTTGAGTTGTTCGACCTGACTTGTTCTTTCTTAAGGGTCGTCATCATCATCATTTTTCCAGTTATCACCGTGTTGCTTGCGAGGGTCATCATATTTTCTGCCTTCATGATATTTCGCCGGGGTGATATTTTTATCATCGGGTGATCTTGGTTATGATCATCCTGATGATGTTGTTGAAGAGTTCTAAGTGCGACCCGATATTCACTAGGGTCATCATATTTTGAACGTCAGGATGATCTTAGTCAATATCATCCTGATGATGTTGTATCACTTCTTGTTCGTTGTTTTGTCATCCTGATGATGCTGACGTCATCCTTATATCAGGGTGATATCTATTTCTCTGCCTATCTGCATCATGATATTTCCGAAGGAGGGGGTGATATTTTCATATCACCCGGGTGTATGTTTGTTCCAGCGTCATGATGATGCTGATATCAAGGAGATATCCGCCTGCCGGCTTCGTGCGCTATCTAGTGGGGGTGATCTTTTCGAGCATCATCATATTCATCTATCGCCCCGATCTTACAGAGGAGCTACAGTGCAACCTGATATTTGCACATCAGGATGATATTTCCAAATATCCGGTTGTCTTCCGAATATCATCCTGATGTTGATATGATGATGACGTCATCGAGGTCCGGGGGGGTCATATTTCTAACAGAGATCATCTTGTGGAGGTCCCCCAATATTTGCAAACATGATGATGACGTCATCCGGATATGAGGAGGTGCGCAGTAGGTAGATATGATGATGACGTCAGCAGGATATGATGATGACGTCATCAGGATGTTCATCGGCCAGACTTTTGGTATAGGCTCAGCAGGAGGATGTTTCTCCGATGGATCAGGTTGTGCCGATGAAGGCGATTATCATGCGGTTGTATTGCTATATGATGCTGACGTCAGGGTGATATTTCGGGTAACAGGATATCATGCTGCTGGAGGATGATGATGATGAAGTCTTATACTAGTGTCGTCAGGAGCAAAAGCACCGACATGATATATGCTCATGACCTAGTATATAAAGTGTTAATGAGGTTGCTGCGGGGTGCATGTGGGATATTGTTATCCTGCATATTCGAAATATCATGATGATGAATCTCGGCGGGAAATGTTTGCGATTAACTGTCTGATGTTCTTCCCAAGGCCGCGGGTTGGTGCGCCATTAATGGCGATTGTTGCAGAGGTATGGGCGATGGCGTGGGCTGATCTAGTACCCGGTTGAAGATCTGGATCCCTAGGTGGTGGCGCAAGGCTCGAGATATCTTCCTGTCCCCTCCCCTACCTGCTGCATTCATGTTTGGGCGCCAATCTGATAATGTGTTTGAGCGCCATTTCTATGATATTGTATATCTGGCGGGATTTTTGGTCAACCTGGTAGTTAATGCTGAATACACCCTCCTGCTATATAATGCAGATGGTGTTATTCATTCAAGGTTGTTGAAAGTTGAAGAATTTTGGCTCTGTAATGCATAACCAGCTGATCTGGTTGCTCTGTACAGCTTACTTGTGAGTTTATGTATCTCCTGTTGTACGACTTGGCATGAATCCACTGATTTCATGGTTGATCTTATATGAGTAATGCTATCTTAGCATGTGTTTTGTTAATTCTGTCTCCAGTATTGCATGTATTCTTCTTCTGGATCTGGATATTTGCGTAATGTTTAGATTCTAGAGCATAGAATTCCTATGTTGAATGTCTGATCTTTTAACCTCTGCTCAAGGGGCAGATTAAACTATTTTCAGGTTGAACATTGGGAAGGGTATACTGCAGTAGGGATGCCATAAGTAGAGATAACTTGACACTCTTCATTGGGAGATATCTGTAAGGCAGATATCATGTGTATCCCCCTGAAATCCGGTTTTAGCTATTCATGCTGATCATTCACAGGTGTATGTCTACCGACTCCAAGCCCTGGATAGGCACCAATCATGCTGTGTTCTTGTGTTATACACCATGTCCAGCTTTGCATCCAAATTCATATCAAAACATTTCATACTTCCACCTGTTAGTTGTAGGAGTAGGATTAGGAACCCCCTGCATGCTCTCATACCCAACCAGACATCATGTCCAAGAATGTTGCCAGCCTTGTGATCTATCATGCAGATCTTGGTCCATACATGAGAGTATTCTGCCTGTTGTTGTCAAGTTAGATCCTTCTATCTTTGAGCTAGTCAAGGTTACATCTTGAGTTATAGGGATACCCCCCTTGGTGCGGCAGAACCAGAAGTGAAGGGGAGGAGCTCACGCAACCTCCTGTATTCAGTTGGCCTGAATCTGCCTGTGCATTAGAAGTGGCAAACCCTAATGCTGATTCAGAAGAAATGTCAACACAATCTTCGACATGCAAATGCGGGATATACACGAATTGCTTTTCAGGTACTATTGTGATATACCCACTACTTGTATATCCTCAATGTACATTCGCAATGTACATTCTTCACATGCATTCTAAATATACATTCAGAATATGCATTTGGCGTGGCCTCGCTCTTTACTCCCCCATTGTATGTATCACCACATACAAATAAAAGCTCATATACAATTCTTAACCTACTTTCCCGGTGGGTTTCGGTGTCCTTACCTTCTATTGCCGGTCACCTCTTGTATTCGCAAAATAAATATCTTTCCCACATACATTATGTTCACCACTTCTGTCGGTCATCCTTTGCTTCATGAGAAATGTATATTTTTTTGTATCTCCACAACATACAATCGCGATATGCAACTGTAGTATACTCACAAACTGACACTCACATACAATAGCGATATACTCACAAAATTGCCTGTGACATACAATATATGTATACACAGGAAATGTATCTCCTTAGACCATTTCGACTCACACAGGATTTGCCTACCTGATATACTTTGGCGATATACACAGATAACGGACTTTTACATACAGTTGCAAGATACACACGGGATGGACTCGGGTACGTTAGCGATATACACAGGAGTTGTATATTCAGCGAATGATCATAAACTTAACCCAAATGGACTCTTATACATACCATTCTTCACAGCTTATATACAGGATGATGCTCGCATGCAACTACGATATATTCACAGACTGTTCCTAACATACAAATTACGGATATACATAAAATGTATATTTGAATTTCTTGTCGAATACTTCCTCTACAACGGATTCTGCAATTTCTATTCTGTCATGTCCATCGAACAAAAGGAAAACAAACAGAAACTAATGTACACAATCCATTCCACTGATTTCTGGAATGGATTTAATCATGCATCTCAGCAACAAAAGAACTAAATTAAATATGACAACACCTCTATACATATAATATACAGAACAATTCAATATACAGGGAATTTACACAGAATCCAGAATTTGTAACACACTTGACAGAAATTACTATGTCTTCATTCCAACTTTTCTGAACACTACTGTTTACAACGATTCCTACCTTTTATAGTTCTGAAGGTGGAAGAACTCCCTATTCCTCGACCACCTTCCCTGTTTTGTTATCAACTCATCTCTCCTCTATTTTTGGGATTTTGCATAAAACAAGGTTATAACAAAAAGCCCTAATTAATCACATGGCACCTGTTTTGCATAAGACAGCAAAACATCAGATAATACAACACATTTGATTTAATCCTTCACATAACCCAACTGTCTGTTGTTATCCATGATGCTAAATACTGGCCTCGGGAAGAGAGATATTGAAAACATAAAATGTCAACACAAAATGCTACATTTGACAATGACATACAAATGCTACATGGTAACATGAAATGTTTAAAACATATTAAAGCCTTATTCTTCCCTCTCTTGTGCATATTTATCTTGTTGAAGGGGTGCTCCTGCACCATAAACCCTACTCCGCGAGATCTGAAATGATGTGGTAAAATGCAGTAGAAAATGCTAAAACTGCAAATGATTAAACTCCAACTAAAATGCAAGAAAAGAAAGAAAAAAAATTTTGGTTTATGCAAGATTACTCTTCAACCTGGGATGCTCCTGCATCATGCATTTTGTTATTTCCCATTAGGTGAGTCTAGTAATCTTTGCAATGACAAAATTGTTTACCAGTAATATGTCCTTGTCTTCACATGGGCATCATATTTGCCCACTCCATCAATTTTGGAAATGTATGCATTATTAACAATCTATGAACAATTAAATTACATGAGACCTTGGAATATGTAAGGTGAATAACACACCTAATCCTAACTTCATCTTGATTGATATTCAAATTGCAAAAGCACAAGGGTTTCCAACAAAATGAACTAACCACTAGGGGTTGAATGCTCATAGCTAAGTTGCATTGTCTAAATTTTCATATGCTTGTGGACTTCACCAAGTAACTACACTAACCAAAACTAAACATCAATATGCACCAACTACACATGAATAGCAATAAACTTTGGCATGTTGTATTGACACTCTTTTTTTCATATAGATCACAATTGTATCCTTCTATAAACTAAAATTTGAACACAAACTCCAAATCCAAACTAAAACATATAGGCCTAAGTAACTACCAAGTACTTGCCTAAGTGGATGGAACAATGAACACTGTTAGAAGTGAAGGTGCAAACCACACAATAAAAATCTGATTCAAACCTTATTAATGTCCTCTAAATAATGTAGAATCAATGGAGATTGCAATAGAAATAAAACCCACTACACAAAAATAACATGCATTAAGAACTGAACACATAACACAGTATGTAACATGGAGAAAACCCTTTCAGGTAAAAAACTCCACCAAGAAAAGAGGCTCCAATTTGTATTATCTTCAAATATGAGATTACAATACATGCGCTTCCTCTTCTTCTTCAGTCTTCAATTCAGAGCTGCATGTTACTCTCAACTCTGCTAAAAATGTAGTACAAATATCCTTAAAAGGGTGTTGCCTTCTAGGGCAAGAAAACTGACATAATATTCACTATCAGATATGTGACCTAATGACGAACGGTCTAGATTTACAATGATAAAATATAAATAAAATGTGGTTTCAGGGCCGCTGCCCCTGAACCCTCACTGGGGGGGATGATTCCCCCTAGACCCCTCGTAGGGGAAACCCCCTTGCGACCCCCCGCCACGAACGAATTAGCATCAAGGACTGGATATAAACATGCAACTAAAACAAGATCACTACTGGTGAAACCTTTCATCCCTTATGGTTGATTTACAAATAATAATAAGAATAATAAATTACATAGGATTTACAAGGTTGATGGCACCTTAATCCTAACAAACACAACCAATCACACACACATCCAACTAACTACACCACAAATTAGAGTAAACACACACCTACTAGTAGATCTCCTTCTATCCACATATCCAACCTAATTTGTAACCTCAAGTCCTTTTAAATACACTATCCTACAAAAATCCTCTCTCCATCAGTAATGAACACATAGACATGTAAAAATACTTGAAGGTCTCTATATTGTAGTCCAATGACACATATACCTCCTTAAGACTCCCACTACTTGGGCAATGTCTAGTCCAATGCCAATATTAACATCCAAAATTCCACCAACAACACTCACATTAAGGATGTGGTTCGTGTCCTCTATATAACATCTAGTGTCAAAGAACACACACATCGATCTACAAGCTTGCAACTAGAACTGATACAAAATAGAGCATACTTCCTCTACAAGTTTTTTTCTCACCCTCTCTCCCCTAATCTTCATGCCAAGAAACAATCTTAGCTCTCCCAAGTTCTCCATATCACATAGAGAACAGAGATTAAAGAGTCCAAATCATCCATGTTGCTACTAAAAAATAATGAAGTACAATAGTGATCAGATGATCACCAACTCCACACAAATATCAACTCCAAATATATGAACCAAACCTCTAAGATAAAACTTAAACCATAAAGAGAAAATATTTGCAAACCATACCATGTTCTTTAACCAACACCTCCAAGTGCTTGAGCTATGACAATTAGATTTCATTTAGAATCCCCAATGTATTGAAAATACATCACAATATCTAATCATTCAACCCTATTGTCAAACATAATAGAAATAGATTTAAGCTTCTCAAGTGAAGTGAGATCAAACTAATAACAATTACCACAACCAAAGAATATGCCTAAATCCATAAACCATCCCCATACTCCTTAAAGTAGTCCTCAAAACTCACATCCATAGATCAAGACTCATTCACACAAGTAAGCAAAGTAAAATGAAACCATGCCATGTACATCTCAAACTAGTCCTCAAAATTGACATCCATAGCTCAAGACTCATTCACATGAGAAATGAAATATAAAATAGAATGCATATAAAAAAAGTGGATAATACCTATCAAATTACTCTCTACCTAGTGGATCAAGAGCTGGGGTATGAGATTGTTCTCGCTAAGAAAGTCAAATTTACACCAACTCACTATACAAACAATCTTCTCATGATGTCTATCTTGAACTCACATATAGCTCTAGGTGTAGGCTCCTAGATCTTTCTACTAAAATCTCATTAAGAGGGTCATCATTCCAACACTTGATCTCCTAAATGCTAGAGAGCCTAACCTCACCTAAACCTATCTAGCAGTAAAATATGTACAACCAAGCATCCCATGCCAATCTCTAATTGTAGAACCACAAGATCCAAGAGTGACTCAAAGAAAAATAATCATAGAACTCAACTAGTATATTACCTACAAAATATAGTCAATGCTCCCACTAAATAGGAAAAAATGTAGACTCCAGGAACTCCCTATGGTTCCATGATTTGTATCTTATAAAAAAAGATCATTTGTCTCTATCCAATAGATCATAACTAAGAACTCAACCAATAAATCCAAGTGCAGTAGAGCTCTCCATGGAAACAATTTGTCCACATCCTCAAAGAAAATGAAGATAACCATCCTCTACTAGTAGAACAATGAATTATCAAAAAAATGTCATGACTTGCATATAATAATAAAGAGATTCTCATGACATCAACATCTACCATAAAAGACCATCCATAATAAAACTAAAAAATCCACATCACTATCAAAGCTACCATTAGGAGTGATCCACAGATACCTATGGCATCATGATAAATGTCTCCTAAAATCTAAAGAACACACATGGCCTTAGCATAATCAAAGAACTAAATTGTAATACCAAGATCTACCAAAAGGAAAAGTAGAACCACCATCTCCAAATGAAGAAGACAATAAGAACCATCAATTGTGTTCCTACATAAATCTCACACTAGAACTTTGATTTAGAGCCTCTCATGATACCATAGTCAACTACTAGAGAAATAATAATAAGAGGTTCTCATAGTACCAATATAGGTACCATCCATCATCTTGTCTCTCTACAACCCAGCATGCCAATGCACCATGATCACTAAAAGGATAACAAGCCAAAATTCACAACTCCATGTCATCCAAATAATCTACAGCAAAACCTTATTGCACACATGACACCATCAACACTCTATAGATCCATTCTTGATTTTTCCATGCAACATATAGGTACAAACACAACACCCACAAAACTAGCATACATGTGACCTCAAAACGTGATAGAAAACATGCTTAGTGCTCAAATTATAACAAACAAAATCCACAAAACTCATAGATCTAAAATCAATACAACATGGATCCACCAAAACAATGTAGACCCAAAGACAAGTAGACTCAACCCCATCAACAATAGTAGTTTAAAGAAAACATGTAGATTCTCCATAGCACAAACATCAAATATAGAAACACCCAAATCTAAAATGTCACAAATCCACAACATGGAACAACTAGAATTCAAGAACCCAACAAGAAGCACTATGAAAGTTATAACAAAACTCCTTTAACAATGCATAAAGCATGAATGTAGATCTACAACATGTCTCACATGTTCAAACATTGGAAATTAAACTTTGAACAACATTCTTCCATAGATGTACAAAACACATATTTTGATTAAATGTAAAACATGCAAAACCATACATGCAAATCTAGATCCATTAACACATTTGAAACACCCAGAAAATACATCCATGTCTGAAATGATAAAATATCACAAACTTCCAAAATTATAGGTTTTGATTAGAAAATATACAAAACCCACATTTGCAAAATTTAAATGTCTTGCATGTAGCAACAAGCCACAAATAACCTCCATGCAAACCTAAATCTATTACATGGTTAGAACACCCACAAATCTAAACCTCTAGATTTATAATTTGAACAATGAAATATCATAGATTCACATCATGCACAAATGTGTAGACTCAAATCTCCATGAAACCATAGCATGCAAGTGATGATTCAACTCATACAAATCCATAACATTGTAGATCCACAACATGCACCGACATGCATGCACATGCTGTTGCAAGTATGAGGTGAGCCAGTGTTGTCATTGATGTCAACATACTCATATTGCATTGACAAGAAGGATTTGATGAGCTGTGTGCTGAGGATATTGAGAAAATTAGCCTCAGTCAGGAACAGTGAAGAACAGTGATGAGAAGAAGGCAAATGTACTGTATAGGATGAGAACCGGAGGATGCGGATTAAAGGGTTAGTAGATATGAGTCTTGAGATGCTTCAGTTAAGATTTCAGAGGTCCGCATGAAGATCTGAAGGAGTTGTGGCTGTCGGTATAGAACCGGTTCCGGCAAGTATCCAGAGGTGACAGAGGATCACAAAAAGGTCCGGTGAGGTCCGGAATTGTATTATCCTAATCTGCGGATTGGAAGGAGTGTTTCGGATGTCCTCGTGATGTGTCATCCTGATTTGTGTATGATTTGGAGATCCGGAAGTACCTCTTGCATTATGACAGTGGCGACAGACTGTGTTCTTGAAGTTCCGGATGAGGAAGACAAGAGATTCCAGTAAGTAGAGGAAGTGCGGATGTATCCGGTCATTCAGACAGGCTTGTGAAGGTTCTTGGATCATGTTTAGGTTGTGTTGTTGGTCCGCATTGATGGTAGAGCCCGGAATTGAAGTTATTCTTCCGGATGAAGTTCTTGCTCTGTTTAGCCGACCGGATGAGTTGTTCATCCTGCGAATGTTCTTGTGGTGGCTGACCGAATGTGTTATTCATCTTGCGGATACTCTTATGGTTGTTTGCCGACTTAGATGTTTGTTCCTAAGTCGATGTCTTGTATAAATAACGGTTTGTGAGTTCATTTCAAAGCGTGGTTTTTGTGGATGAGTGTGGCATAGTAAAGGGAAGCGCGAAAGGCAGAGCAGAAGTTTTTGGGCTTAATTGGAACTGATCCGGACATGGTAGAGATGTCATTCTCCAGTTCAAGACTGTGATTTTTATCACTTTGTAGACAGTGTGTCTCCTTGTAGGCAGTGGGCCTCTTTGTGAGCAGTGTGCTCGGGCAGTGAGCCCTAATTGGCATGTGCCATTCATTTTTCTTTATTCTTCTAACAGAGAATAATTCTTGGATTAATCACCCCGTGGTTTTTCCCTTAACCGGGTTTTCCACGTCAAAATCTTAGTGTTCAATGTGTTGATGCTTATCTGCTCTTGTGTTTATGTATCATGCTTTCATGGATGATTAATTGATATGTTGCTAACTAACAACAAGAATCAAGTGTTTGAAAGAAGAAGAAGTTTTATACAACTGATTCACCCCCCCCTCTCAGTTGTATGCCCTAGATCCAACAATTGGTATCAGAGCTAAGTTCCTCTGATAGGAGCTTAACCGCTTGAGGAGATCCAGGATGTCGTCATACAAGAAGGATAGTCCGAAGTTCGATGGAACCAACTTCACTCTCTGGAAAGGTCGCATGAAGTGTCACTTGGAATGTATGGGAAAAGCATACTTGGCTATGGTTTCAAAACCATATGTACCTCCACAAGGTGGTCCGACAACTCTGAATGAAATCGCAGAAGCTGAAAACAATCTGCGGACCAAGGAAGCTCTTCTAAGCGCATTGAATGACTCAGATCTCTCGAATGTTATTGACCTACCAACTGCATATGAGATCCTGACTAAACTGGAACTTCTGTATGAAGGAGATGAGTTTGTCAAAAGTGCAAGGTTGCAAAGTCTGAAAGGGAAATTTGAAAGATTGAAAATGAGAGATGATGAAAACATCACTACCTTTATGCCAAGAGTGAATGAGCTGGTATGTGGAATCAAAAATGCTGGTGGAACTTTAGATGAAAATGAGATTGTCTGCAAAATCCTAAGGTCCCTTCCTGCTGCCTACAAAATCAAGGTTGCTGCCATTGATGAATTCAGAGCCCACACAACTGTCACAAGAGAACAACTGGCTAGCAAACTAGCTGCATTTGAAATGACCAAGTTTGGAGATGATCCTCCCAAGACTGAATCTGCCTTCAAAGCCAGTGCCTATATGAAAGGCAAGCAGAGATTTGATCTGGGAGAAAACTCATCAAGGAAGATGTCATGGTATGACCAAGCAAGAAGAGACATGGAAGAAGAAGCAGAAACAGCTCAACTTGAAGCCCTCATTGCAAAAAGACTGCCAAGAGGATCCGGTAAGTATGAAGGAAAACTACCCTTTAAGTGTTTCAACTGCAATAAGATTGGTCATTTTGCCTCAAGATGTCCGGAAAGATCTGCAAGGTCTAATAATAACAGACAAAGGTTTCAAAAGAATTGCTATTATGTTCATGAAGAAGATGACAATGAAGGAGTAACAGATGATGAATCAGAACTAGGAAGCAAATCCGGAAATGAGTGGGTGTTTATTGCCATCAAGGAAGAAGATTCAATACTCTCTAAATCTGTCAATCACAAAGTTGTTGAAAAAGCTTTGGCTGCTCAAGTGGAAGAAAAGGATGATTGGGTTATTGACAGTGGATGTTCTCACCATATGACTGGTGACAAGAATAAGTTCTTAGATTTGGAAAGATATGAAGGAGGAATGGTAAAGTTTGGTGACAATTCTGCTGGCAGAATCAGAGGTAGGGGAACTATTTCCTTTGATGGTAAGAGCAAAACAGGTAATGTACTGTATGTTGAAGGATTGAAGCACAATATTCTCAGTGTTGGTCAGTTAGTGGACAAAGGCTATGATCTCCGGTTCAAGAATGGAAAATGCAGAATCTTTACAAGCTCCGGAACTGAAATTGCATCCGGTACTCAGACAAAAGGTAATATCTTTCATCTGGTTGGTTCAAATAAAAGTTGTTTGTTTGTTCAAATTGATCAGAGTTGGTTATGGCATAGAAGAATGTGTCATGTAAATTTTGATAACATCATCAAGATAAGCAATACTCAGGCTGTGAGAGATCTTCCAAAATTGATGAAACCTACAAATAGTGTGTGTAAAGAA
The DNA here is from genome assembly GCA_027924645.1 of Cunninghamia lanceolata. Taxonomy (NCBI): domain Eukaryota; kingdom Viridiplantae; phylum Streptophyta; class Pinopsida; order Cupressales; family Cupressaceae; genus Cunninghamia; species Cunninghamia lanceolata. The sequence continues at coordinate 1,077,996 of BSBN01000128.1, forward strand.
TGTCAGTGAGGTAAACAAAGCAGAGTCTCTTTCAAAAGCAAAGATCAGTCTTCTACCGGATTGTTGGAATTAGTACATACTGATCTATGTGGTCCGACAAGAATCAAGAGTCTGCAAGGTGATAGATATTTCATGTTGTTAATTGATGATCATTCCCGGATGATGTGGGTTACCTTTCTAAAAGAAAAATTAGAAGCTTTTGAGAAGTTCAAAATCTTCAAACCTATGGTGGAGAATCAAACCGGATTGAAACTAAAGTGTCTAAGGTCTGATAGAGGTGGTGAATTTACATCTGGTGAATTCATTGACTTTTGTGAGAAACAGGGTATAAGGAGACAGTTGTCTGCTCCTAAGACTCCACAGCAGAATGGAGTAGTTGAGAGAAAGAACCGGACCATCCAGGAAGCTGCTAGGACAATGATGTTGGAAGCAAATGTTCCTCAAATGTTTTGGAAAGAAGCTATCAGCACCGCAGTCTACACTCTAAATCAAGTTCAAATCAGAAACAACACCGATAAGACCCCCTATGAACTTTGGTTTGGCATCACTCCTACTGTGAAATATTTTAGAGTATTTGGTAGCAAGTGTTATATTAAAAGAGATGAAGATCTAGGAAAGTTTGATGCTAGAAGTGATGAGGGAATTTTCTTGGGCTACTCCACTCAAAGCAAAGCATACCGGTGTTACAATAAGAGATTGAGGAAGATGATAGAAAGCACCAATGTGAAAGTTGATGAAGGAATTGAGAAACCTTCAAGATTTTATGAGCTTGATGAAGATGACCAAGACAGTGTTCAAGGAACTCAATCCTCTCCGGTGAGACAGAGTCAGCCTGATCCAGTAAATCAGGAAGAAGAGATAGGTTTGAATGAGCCTGATCAAGAAACAGTAGTGCTGGATACTCCCAAAATTCCAAGGTATGTAAGACTGAACCACTCTGAAGATCAGATCATAGGTGACAGAAGCAAAGGTGTACAAACTAGAAGGAATATTGCTCAAAATCAGGATGAATGCTGTCTGATTTCAAAGATTGAACCTAAAACAATAAATGAAGCCTGCAATGATGAAAACTGGACCAAAGCAATGGAAGATGAATTGATGCAAATTGAGAAAAATCATACTTGGGATCTTGTTCCCAGACCTAGAGACAGGAATGTAATTGGAACCAAGTGGGTCTTCCGGAACAAACTAAATGAAGCTGGTGAAGTAATCAGAAACAAAGCTAGATTGGTCTGCAAAGGCTACTCTCAAATAGAAGGAATTGACTTTAAAGAGACTTTTGCTCCGGTGGCAAGAATTGAAGCAGTCAGATTACTTCTTGCATTTGCTGCCTTCAAAGACTTCAAGGTATATCAGATGGATGTCAAGTCTGCCTTCCTAAATGGTGATCTGGAAGAAGAAGTCTACATTGAACAACCGGATGGATTTCAATTGTCTGATAATGATGATATGGTCTGCAAGTTGAAGAAAGCTTTGTATGGATTGAAGCAAGCCCCAAGAGCATGGTATGAAAGGTTGGATAAGCATCTTGTGCAGATTGGATTCAACAAAGGTACTGCTGACAGTAACTTATATTTCAAAATTGATCATGAAAACATTTTGATTGTTGAAGTGTTTGTGGATGATATCATTTTTGGAGGAAGAGATAGTATGTGCAAAACTTTTGCAAATCAGATGAAAAGTGAGTTTGAAATGTCTATGCTTGGTGAAATGAATTTCTTCTTGGGTCTGCAAATTACTCAAACAAAAGAAGGGATCTTCATTTCTCAGACCAAATATGTGAAAGAATTGTTAAGGAAATTTGGTATGGAAGACTCAAAGCCAATGAACACTCCTATGGCAACCGGATGTAAGTTAAGCAAAGATGATGATTCTCCAAAGGCAGATCAGACAAAGTATAGATCAATGATTGGTGGATTGTTGTATCTCACTCAAACTAGACCAGATATAATGCAGGTTGTTGGTCTTGTGGCAAGATTCCAAGCTGATCCTAGAGAATCTCATGTTATGGCAATCAAAAGAATTTTTAGGTACTTGAAAGGAACAGTTGAGTATGGTCTATGGTACCCTAGAGATCTGGATTTCTCTCTTCATGCTTACACAGATGCAGATTGGGCAGGAGATGTGGATGACCGGAAAAGCACTAGTGGTGGAGCATTCTTTTTGGGGAAGAGATTGGTTTCTTGGCTAAGCAAGAAACAAGATGCAATATCTCTGTCTACAACTGAAGCAGAATACATTGCAGCAGCAGGTAGTTGCACTCAAATCTTATGGATGAAACAGATGCTAAGAGACATCAAAGTTGAATATGAGGAGCCTATCACAATTTTCTGTGATAATTCAAGTGCAATTAATATTTCCAAGAATCCGGTATTGCATTCTAAGACTAAGCACATATCTATCAAATTTCACTTTTTGAGAGAACAAGTAAACAAGGAAGAAGTCAGATTGGAGTATGTTCCCTCCAAGGATCAGATTGCAGATATCTTTACAAAACCTCTTCCCAAGGACTCTTTTGAATATCTCCGGGAGAAGTTAGGGGTCATGGCCCCTCCGGTGATGAACTAAGATGCACTGATGTGCATCAGTCCGGTGGCTATCACAGTCATATCTTGTGATCCGGACTGATGGGGAGCTGCAACTAAGGGGGAGCAGCTGGTATGATTCTGATGTATGAGAATTGCAAGTATGAGCCCTTTTCCATTGATGTCAAAGGGGGAGAGAAGACATGTGAAAAACAAGTGGTTGATGATCAAAGGGGGAGCAGTAAAGGAAGAGAAGACATGTGAAAAGTTGAAGTTCTTGTCTTAATGGTTTTTCACATCATATGTTGCCATCAATGACAAAGGGGGAGATTGTTGCAAGTATGAGGTGAGCCAGTGTTGTCATTGATGTCAACATACTCATATTGCATTGACAAGAAGGATTTGATGAGCTGTGTGCTGAGGATATTGAGAAAATTAGCCTCAGTCAGGAACAGTGAAGAACAGTGATGAGAAGAAGGCAAATGTACTGTATAGGATGAGAACCGGAGGATGCGGATTAAAGGGTTAGTAGATATGAGTCTTGAGATGCTTCAGTTAAGATTTCAGAGGTCCGCATGAAGATCTGAAGGAGTTGTGGCTGTCGGTATAGAACCGGTTCCGGCAAGTATCCAGAGGTGACAGAGGATCACAAAAAGGTCCGGTGAGGTCTGGAATTGTATTATCCTAATCTACGGATTGGAAGGAGTGTTTCGGATGTCCTCGTGATGTGTCATCCTGATTTGTGTATGATTTGGAGATCCGGAAGTACCTCTTGCATTATGACAGTGGCGACAGACTGTGTTCTTGAAGTTCCGGATGAGGAAGACAAGAGATTCCAGTAAGTAGAGGAAGTGCGGATGTATCCGGTCATTCAAACAGGCTTGTGAAGGTTCTTGGATCATGTTTAGGTTGTGTTGTTGGTCCGCATTGATGGTAGAGCCCAGAATTGAAGTTATTCTTCCGGATGAAGTTCTTGCTCTGTTTAGCCGACCGGATGAGTTGTTCATCCTGCGAATGTTCTTGTGGTGGCCGACCGGATGTGTTATTCATCTTGCGGATACTCTTATGGTTGTTTGCCGACTTAGATGTTTGTTCCTAAGTCGATGTCTTGTATAAATAACGGTTTGTGAGTTCATTTCAAAGCGTGGTTTTTGTGGATGAGTGTGGCATAGTAAAGGGAAGCGCAAAAGGCAGAGCAGAAGTTTTTGGGCTTAATTGGAACTGATCCGGACATGGTAGAGATGTCATTCTCCAGTTCAAGACTGTGATTTTTATCACTTTGTAGACAGTGTGTCTCCTTGTAGGCAGTGGGCCTCTTTGTGAGCAGTGTGCTCGGGCAGTGAGCCCTAATTGGCATGTGCCATTCATTTTTCTTTATTCTTCTAACAGAGAATAATTCTTGGGTTAATCACCCTGTGGTTTTTCTCTTAACCGGGTTTTCCACGTCAAAATCTTGGTGTTCAATGTGTTGATGCTTATCTGCTCTTGTGTTTATGTATCATGCTTTCATGGATGATTAATTGATATGCTGCTAACTAACAACAAGAATCAAGTGTTTGAAAGAAGAAGAAGTTTTATACAACTGATTCACCCCCCCCCTCTCAGTTGTATGCCCTAGATCCAACACATGCAACCCACGAATCATCCATGCAATCATGGGAGCTAATCATCTAATCTTTTCTTATGTATTCAAGGGCTAAAACCAAGCACCCACTATAAGCACTCTAAACCCCACAAGACTAAAGAAAACATTTGTACTACCACATAGGAGCTCTAGGTCAAAAACACATGATCAACTCCAAAATCATCTACTTCCTCCACTCTACAAGTGCTTGTCATGACATTTTTCCTAGTAAACAAGATCAACTACAAAACTCCCACTCGAACAAGGATCAAAATCACAAGGCAACCCATCCTATAACTAAAACCATGACTCTAATACCAAATATTAGGAAATCATCTTCAAAAACCCCTTAGTATCTAAACTTATAATTGATCTCAAATATTAAATACAAAGATTTTATGTGACATTAACCATATAAGGAGAGATTTATAGATATCATAGCTAAACTCATATTAGCATCATTCTGAAATATAAAACAACACTTAGGAAAGAATAATAATCAGAGAAGAATAGAATAGCAATAAACATGAGTGACACAAATATACCTTGGGAGAACCCTTTCAAGAAAACCTAGCCTTCAAAGCATCAAAACCAATGTATTCCTAGCAACAACAATGTTAAAATATAATATTAGGATTTATGCCTTCCATAGAGATCAGGACTCTTTAATCTTGGAGAAAAACTGGTACCATAACCCTATTAGAAACAATGAATAATTCCCCCATCTTGAGCCCTCAATATATGGACTTAAGAAGGCCCAAAAAATCACCAAAAGGCAATACCATGGGTCCAAACAAGGTTCCAAAATACCATGGTAAAAATTCTCACAACCTACTTAAAAGAGTGTCCTCCAATATAGAATGTAACTCCTCAAACAAGCATCTTTGACTGTCATCATGCAAGTTGGCATATGTAACTTCCAAGCACTCATTCATGAAGTATTAATTACATCTACATGCAAACTAATCATGGAAGATGCTCTTACAAGTCCACTATGTAACCTCCTCACTAGTGCCTCATTAAAATAATATTTCCAAGTCCCCAAAGAATAATAAAATAATTACATATGTCCCCATCCTCACATGGGCATCTCATCTTCCCATTCCAGGAATCTTGGAAATGCATACATAATTAGCCATCTATGAACAGTTAAATTACATTGGACCTTAGGATATGCAAGGTGAATAACACACCTAATCCTAACACTTTTTTGGATGGAGTTGATTTATGAGCATCTGGTTCAACTAGAATTTCTTCTAAGCTAATTAATCTTTTGACAATATCATTCAAACCCTTCATTTTATCTAAGGATATTTTTTTTAGATCACTAGTTTTTTTGTAGATAGAATCTATTTTTGTCATTATGGTATATGATTTAATTACTTAATCTTCTTCTTTAGATGTTGATTTTGTTCCATTTGAGAAGATTGGTTTTTTCTTCCGCCATCTACTTGTATACATGATCTTGAAGCTACCTCTATAATGGAAGTTTAGCATATTTGTTGTTATGCTCCTTAAGTTGCCTTTCAATTTTCTTCTTGAGTACTTTTAGAGTTTGAGCTTTTCCTACTATTTCTTAGTTGCTTCCCTCATCTTCTCTTTTGTACTTGCCTTTATGTAAATATATCTATTTTCAATTGTGGTAAGTTGAGCTTCTACTTGCTTTAGTTTATCCTTGAGGATGCTTTGGATGATGTCTTCTTCATCATCCTTCTCGTCTTCTTATAGAGATTATTTCTTTTTATTTCCCTCAAATAATCTTGTCATGACTATCTTATCCCTAATTATACCATAATTTACTACTAGAAGTTCTACCAATCCATAATACTAATCTAAGAGATTATAAAGTGCTTCTTCAAAAGAAATAGCATCCCACCACATTTGTGCCTATAGGTCTTCAAAGAAAGCTTTAGCTGGAGAGTTGATATTATTTCTAGGATAGTCACTTGCATAATGTGCACTACCATTTGTAACACTTTATATGTGAGGTTATTGGCCTAGGATTGGGGTGTTTTCTAGGAACAAATATTGGGGCTATTTTCCAAGTTTTGAGAAATTATTTTTTGGTCATAATAGCTTTTAATTTCCTATTTTTAAATCTAGGTATGAAATTAGGATAACCTCATGAAACAAGATCAAAGTTATATTTCGATATCTTTTTGGGATTGATGTTGGGTTTAGGATTGTTTTTGTTAGACCAACTACAAGAACTATGTTTGTTCCAACCCCAATTAGTGGATGACAGTGATGTTTTCAATAATCCCTTCAAACTACAGATGAATTATATTCATCTAAATTGCTTTCAATCAATCCTTAGAGGCAATTCTTTTCTAGATTTTGGTGGACAAATTCTTTAAAGATGAGACAAAATATAATCTTCAATATGTTTTCCTTCATGTTTCTTGACATAGATTTGTACCAATTATCCAAGGTTACAAGGCAAAGAAAAAATCTAAGGTATTTTGAGACCACTTGATGTCAATCTCCTGAATTATAGGCATATTTCTCATACACTAGATAGTTCTCATTAAACTTTTCCTAGTTACATAGTTTCATAGTGTAGAGTATACATTTTGCATCTTAAGCCTTATCTTTATGATCTATGCAAAACTGCATGCATATATCCACATGGAATATATCCAATCATGCTTTCACAATTTCTTATCTTTCAAGGTTATCTGTGTCAATAGATCCCTCTGCATTTATTAGTCTCCTCATGACAATGATTTCCCACCAATCATGAAGCCTACCTAAAAATAATATTACAACATATTATACAAGCCTCCAATTAGTCCATCTAGTATGGGTATCTTCAACCATTTTCATAGAATCATAGCATACCATGATAGTATCATATACATTTATGAGTTTATCAATATTTAGAATAAAACCATTACCATTTATGGTTCTTAATTGTCCTAGTTATTCTATTTCATTGACAAGTCACTTCATAGTAGACATCTAGAGATTCTTCAATCTCAGTCTTAGAAACAGGTTCTACTGGGACTTCTACTTCTTGTTCCCACTCTCTTCTATGATTGGTTCTATAGTTATATTTGAATCTAAATCTATTGAAGAGATTTCAATACTTTCAAATTCTGTTTTCAATTATTATAAGTAGTAAATATCTTCTCTTATGGAGAAGAAATCTCTTAAATTTCTACATAAATAGGATTTTCTTCAGGACACCTTGTCTACTTCATCTAATCAATATGTTTTTCTCTTTCTACCTAGATGTGGAATTACTCAAATACATCGAGATGGATTTTTCTGTATGGCTCTTTGTGGGAAGCACTTATATGCTTTCATATTAGAGTAAATTGCTTGTAACTATTGGAAGCAATTCAAAGAGTCTCCTCTCCTAAACTAGATCATGCTCAACCTATTTGACCTTTGTCTTTTTGGTATAGGCATGAATGCTTTCTAACTTTGAAGCAACTATGTTGATCATTTCTTTATGCTCATTGAGTTACGTTAAAATTTTATTTTGATCATTATTGATTGTAAGAGACATATCATCAGTTTGTCTCTAATGATCAACCAAATTAATTACAAATTACTTCACAAATTTTTGGTCATGTGAGATCTTTAAAACTTCATAAAATATTTCTTGTTTAAGGATTCAAATCCATGGGAATTTTCAAATAAGAAATTTGATCAAGTCACAAACCTTTTTATCTACATCCTGGATAATATCTAAAGACTAATTGATGTCAAAGGCAATATCATCAATATTCTCTTGGGCTAATAGATCACATTATGCAATCTAGTTTCTCTAAGCTTCAAATTTCTTTTGTTTAAATAAAAATTTATCTAGATCCCATACTTAGTTTTATTTTCTTCCTCATGTCCAAGAGATCTCATTTATCTAATCAAGTCGTAGACTTCTCTTAACTTCTCATTTTTTACCTTTTTCTTTTCATCTTGTTTTTATTCTTGTCTCTCCTTTTCTTTTAGTGTGAATGCTAGCTTGAGACTCACCTACTTGGCTATAAAATCTACTAGCTAGGGATTATTACAAAGATCCATTATTATGGCTAGGATGTGGATGGATAAGGATTAGAAGGGAGATCTAGGCTTTTCCTATTAAGGTTTACCTTTATGTTGGGTTGTAATGGATGAGTGGTTTTTTTGTTGATAATATGCATAGAAGTTATTGCCTATGAATGATCTAAGGATAATATAGCATGTGTAACAACTTCTTCTATTGTTTGATCTGGAAGAGTTATCAACTCAACAATAGATACCCTTTAGTTGGGTAGGGTTTGATAGAAAGAAATGGAATTAACACTTCGAGTTTCTTGAACCTTGGTCTTTTAACATTCAACATTTTTTCTAATATAGGAAAACCTATCTCGAAATTAGTGTGGTCAATATGTCTACCATAGTCAATGAGGTTTTTTATCTTAAACAATAGATGGCACCCTAGGAAAAAATTATAGGAGGGAATATTATATTTAGCAACATGAATATATAAAATCCACCTATAGTTGCATAAACATAGCTTGAGGATAGGCTAACTCCTTTTATTTGCAATTAAAAACAAAGCATTGAAAATATATTGAGTGTTTAAAGACAAGGTAAAATTAGGTCTCACATAACATCTTCCATTTGCCTTTAGGTTTCCCTTATTAGAATCTTTAAACAAGCAAAAATTAGAAATTTTCTTTGAAGTTATGAAGATTTCACATGACTAAAATTTGTGAAGTCATCTATAATTACATTACTTGATCATCAAGAAATACTGATGATATGTCTCTTACAATCAGCAATGATCAAAAGAAAATTTTAATAGAACTCAATGAGAATTAAGACATGATCAAGAAATTTTCTTCAAAGTTAGAAAGGATTCATGCCTATGCTAAAAGGATAAAGGTCAAACAAGTTGAGCATGATAGTTTAGGAGATGAGACTCTCTAAATTGCTTCCAGCAATTCCAAGCAATTTTATCAAGCAAAGAGCACAAAAGTGCTTCCTATAAAGAGACATATAGAAAAATCCATCTTGATGTATTTGAGTAATTCCACATCCAAGCAATAAAAGAAGAAAAGATTGATTGGATGAAGTAGATAGGGTGTCTTGAAGAAACTCTTATTTATGCAGATATTGAAGAGATTTCTTCTCCACGATATTGACTACTCAAATAGAAGAATTGACAACCCAATTAGAAAATCATGAAATTTCTTCAATGGATTCAAATTAGATGCAGCTATAGAACCAGTCATAGAAGAATGGAAACAAGAAGTAGAAGTCCTAGTAAAACCTACTTCTTGTTAGGATAATATGCCAACAAACTCCTTAGCATCTAAAAATAGAACTAAACTTAAATACTAAATACAAATATTTTCCACATTAACCCATGAATAGAGATTTACAAATATCAAATCTAATAAAATTTTAGCAACATTATGGCATATAAGTAGCACTTTGAAAAGAACAATAATGAGAGAAGAAGAAAAAAACCATAGAACAAGAGTGACACAAATATACCCTAGGAAATCCCTTTCAAGAGAAACCTAGACTTTAAACCACACTCCACCCAATGTGGTATTTAGCAATAATGTTAGAGTACATTTATAGAGCCACTATGCTTCAATAAAATCAACATTCTTCAATACTTGAGGAAAACCAATAATATAACCCTACAAGAAAACAATGCTTAATACCTCCATCTCAAGCCTTGAATATATATACTTAAAGAGATCCAAAAAACCACTAAAAGGTAATACCATGGGCCTAAATGGTCCCAAAATACATGGTAAGAATTCTCATGATCCATTACAAGAAAGTGGCCTCTAAAATAGAATGTGACTCATCACACAAGCATCTTGGACCTTCATCATTCAAGTTGGCACATGTAACTCCCAAGCACTCTCCCATGAAGTACTAATTCCATCCTTCATGCAAACTAATAAAGGAAGATGCTCTTACAAGTTCATTATGTAATCCCCTCATCAATGCCTTATTACAATAATATTTTCAATTCCCCAAAGAATAATAAAATAATTACATGTCCCCGCCCTCATGGGTGTCTCATTTTGTCCATTCCAAAATTTTTAGAGATGCTTAAATAATTAACTATCTACTAACAATTAGGTTACATTAGACCTTAGGATATGCAAGGTGAATAGCAAACTTAACCCTAACATTTCTAAGATTGAGATAAGAGAATCCCTAGATGTCACTATGGAAGAATGTATTAATGAAATAGTAGAACCATGACAATTAAGAACTATAAATGCTAATAGTTTTACTCTAAACATTGACAAACTCATAGATCCATATAATACCATCATGGTATTCTATGAAGTTTTTTGAAGTTGCTCATACTAGATGGACTAACTAGAGACTTGTATACTATGTTATGAGAGTGTATTCAAGAAACCTTCATGATTGATGGGAAAGCATTGTTGAGAGGGGTCCATAGAACATAAATGGATCTACTGACATAGATAGCCTTAGAAGAAAAGAAATTGTTGAAGCAGGATTAGATCAAGTCTATCTCAATATGTACATGCAGTTTTGCATAGATCAAAAGGATAATGCTCAAGAAGAAAAAGATACACTCTACACCATGAAACTATATAACTTGGGAAAATTTAATAAGTATTATCTAGTGTATGAAAAGTATGTTGGATCTAGGGCATACAACTGAGAGGGGGGGGTGAATCAATTGTATAAAACTTCTTGTCTTTCAAACACTTAACTCACTGTTGTTAGTTAGCAGCATATCAAATAATCATCCATGGAAGCATAATACATAAACACAAGAGCAGATAAGCATCAACACATTGAACACCAAGATTTTGACGTGGAAAACCCGGTTAAGGGAAAAACCACGGGGTGATTAACCCAAGAATTATTCTCTGTTAGAAGAATAAAAGAAAAATGAATGGCACATGCCAATAAGGGCTCACTGCCCGAGCACACTGCTCACAAAGAGGCCCACTGCCTACAAGGAGACACACTGTCTACAAAGTGATGAAAATCACAGTCTTGAACTGGAGAATGACATCTCTCCCATGTCCGGATCAGTTCCAATTAAGCCCAACAATCTCTGCTCTGCTTTTCGCACGTTTCTTCGCTATACCATGCTCATCCTCACACCCCCCACTGAAATGAATTCACAAATCATTATTTATACAAGACATCGACTTAGGAACAAGCATCTAAGTCGGCAAACAACCATAGGAGTATCCGCAAGATGAATAACACATCCGGTCGGCCATTACAAGAACATTCGCAGGATGAACGTCTCATCCGGTCGGCTACACAAAGCAAGAACTTCATCCGGAAGAATAACTTCAATTCCGGGCTCTACCATCAATGCGGACCAACAACAAAACCTAAACATGATCCAAGAACCTTCACAAGCCTGTCTGAATGTCCGGATACATCCGCACTTCCTCTGCTTACTGGGATCTCTTGTCTTCCTCATCCGGAACTTCAAGAACACAGTCTGTCGCCACTGTCATAATGCAAGAGGTACTTCCGGACCTCCAAATCATACACAAATCAGGATGATACATCACAAGGACATCCCAAACACTCCTTCCAATCCGCAGATTAGGATAATACAATTCCGGACCTCACCGGACCTTTTTGTGATCCTCTGTCACCTCCGGATACTTGCCGGACCCGGTTCTATACCGGCAGCCACAACTCCTTCAGATCTTCATGCGGACCTCTGAAATCTTAACTGTAGCATCTCAAGACTCATATCTACTAACCCTTTAATCCGTATCCTCCGGTTCTCATCCTATACAGTACATTTACCTTCTTCTCATCACTGTTCTTCACTGTTCCTGACTGAGACTAATTTTCTCAATATCCTCAGCACACAGCTCATCAAATCCTTCTTGTCAATGCAATATGAGTATGTTGACATCAATGACAACACTGGATAACCTCATACTTGCAACAATCTCCCCCTTTGTCATTGATGGCAACATATGATGTGAAAAACCATTAAGACAAGAACTTCATCTTTTCATATGTCTTCTCTTCCTTTACTGCTCCCCCTTTGATCATCAACCACTTGTTTTTCACATGTCTTCTCTCCCCCTTTGACATCAATGGCAAAGGGCTCATACTTGCAATTCTCATGCATCAGAATCATACTAGCTGCTCCCCCTTAGTTGCAGCTCCTCATTAGTCCAGATCACAAGATATGACTGTGATAGCCACCGGACTGATGCACATCAGTGCCATCTTAGTTCATCACCGGAGGGGCCATGACCCCTAACTTCTCCCGGAGATATTCAAAGGAGTCCTTGGGAAGAGGTTTGGTAAAGATATCTGCAATCTGATCCTTGGAGGGAACATACTCCAATCTGACTTCTTCCTTGTTTACTTGTTCTCTCAAAAAGTGAAATTTGATAGATATGTGCTTAGTCTTAGAATGCAATACCGGATTCTTGGAAATATTAATTGCACTTGAATTATCACAGAAAATTGTGATAGGCTCCTCATATTCAACTTTAATGTCTCTTAGCATCTGCTTCATCCACAAGATTTGAGTGCAACTACCTGCTGCTGCAATGTATTCTGCTTCAGTTGTAGATAGAGATATTGCATCTTGTTTCTTGCTTAGCCAAGAAACCAATCTCTTCCCCAAAAAGAATGCTCCACCACTAGTGCTCTTCCGGTCATCCACATCTCCTGCCCAATCTGCATCTGTGTAAGCATGAAGAGAGAAATCCGGATCTCTAGGATACCATAGACCATACTCAACTGTTCCTTTCAAGTATCTAAAAATTCTTTTGATTGCCATAACATGAGATTCTCTAGGATCAGCCTGGAATCTTGCCACAAGACCAACAGCCTGCATTATATCTGGTCTAGTTTGAGTGAGATACAACAATCCACCAATCATTGATCTATACTTTGTCTGATCTGCCTTTGGAGAATCATCATCTTTGCTTAACTTACATCCGGTTGCCATAGGAGTGTTCATAGGCTTTGAGTCTTCCATACCAAATTTCTTTAACAATTCTTTCACATATTTGGTCCGAGAGATGAAGATCCCCTCTTTTGTTTGAGTAATTTGCAGACCCAAGAAGAAATTCATTTCACCAAGCATAGACATTTCAAACTCACTTTTCATCTGATTTGCAAAAGTTTTGCACATACTATCTCTTCCTCCAAAAATGATATCATCCACAAACACTTCAACAATTAGAATGTTTTCATGATCAATTTTGAAATATAAGTTACTGTCAGCAGTACCTTTGTTGAATCCAATCTGCACAAGATGCTTATCCAACCTTTCATACCATGCTCTTGGGGCTTGCTTCAATCCGTACAAAGCTTTCTTCAACTTGCAGACCATATCATTATTATCAGACAATTGAAATCCATCCGGTTGTTCAATGTAGACTTCTTCTTCCAGATCACCATTTAGGAAGGCAGACTTGACATCCATCTGATATACCTTGAAGTCTTTGAAGGCAGCAAATGCAAGAAGTAATCTGACTGCTTCAATTCTTGCTACCGGAGCAAAAGTCTCTTCAAAGTCAATTCCTTCTATTTGAGAGTAGCCTTTGCAGACCAATCTAGCTTTGTTTCTGATTACTTCACCAGCTTCATTTAGTTTGTTCCGGAAGACCCACTTGGTTCCAATTACATTCCTGTCTCTAGGTCTGGGAACAAGATCCCAAGTATGATTTTTCTTAATTTGCATCAGTTCATCTTCCATTGCTTTGGTCCAGTTTTCATCATTGCAGGCTTCATTTATTGTTTTAGGTTCAATCTTTGAAATCAGACAACATTCATTCTGATCTTGAGCAATATTCCTTCTAGTTTGTACACCTTTGCTTCTGTCACCTATGATCTGATCTTCAGAGTGATTCAGTCTTACATACCTTGGAATTTTGGGAGTATCTAGCACTGTTGTTTCTTGATCAGCCTCATTCAAATCTAACTCTTCTTCCTGATTTACCGGATCAGGCTGTCTCTGTCTCACCGGAGAGGATTGAGGTCCTTGAACACTGTCTTGGTCATCTTCATCAAACTCATAAAATCTTGAGGGCTTCTCAATTCCTTCATCAACCTTCACATTGGTGCTTTCTATCATCTTCCTCAATCTCTTATTGTAACACCGGTATGCTTTGCTTTGAGTGGAGTAGCCCAAGAAAATTCCTTCATCACTTCTAGCATCAAACTTTCCTAGATCTTCATCTCTTTTAATATAACACTTGCTACCAAATACTCTGAAATATTTCACAGTAGGAGTGATGCCAAACCAGAGTTCATAGGGGGTCTTACCGGTGTTGTTTCTGATTTGAACTCGATTGAGAGTGTAGACTGCAGTGCTGATAGCTTCTTTCCAAAACATTTGAGGAACATTTGCTTCCAACATCATTGTCCTAGCAGCTTCCTGGATGGTCCGGTTCTTTCTCTCAACTACTCCATTCTGCTGTGGAGTCTTAGGAGCAGACAACTGTCTCCTTATACCCTGTTTCTCACAAAAGTCAATGAATTCACCAGATGTAAATTCACCACCTCTATCAGACCTTAGACACTTTAATTTCAATCCGGTTTGATTCTCCACCATAGCTTTGAAGATTTTGAACTTCTCAAAAGCTTCTGATTTTTCTTTTAGAAAGGTGACCCACATCATCCGGGAATGATCATCAATTAATAACATGAAATATCTATCACCTTGCAGACTCTTGATTCTTGTCGGACCACATAGATCAGTATGTACTAATTCCAATAATCCGGTAGAAGACTGATCTTTGCTTTTAAAAGAGACTCTGCTTTGTTTGCCTAACTGACATTCTTTACACACACTATTTGTAGGTTTTATCAATTTTGGAAGATCTCTCACAGCCTGAGTATTGCTTATTTTGATAATGTTATCAAAATTTACATGACACATTCTTCTATGCCATAACCAACTCTGATCAATTTGAACAAATAAACAACTTTTATTTGAACCAACCAGAAGAAAGATGTTACCTCTTGTCTGAGTACCGGATGCAATTTCAGTTCCGGAGCTTGTAAAGATTCTGCATTTTCCATTCTTGAACCGGAGATCATAGCCTTTGTCCACTAACTGACCAACACTGAGAAGATTGTGCTTCAATCCTTCAACATACAGTACATTTCCTGTTTTGCTCTTACCATCAAAGGAAATAGTTCCCCTACCTCTGATTCTGCCAGCAGAATTGTCACCAAACTTTACCATTCCTCCTTCATATCTTTCCAAGTCTAAGAACTTATTCTTGTCACCAGTCATATGGTGAGAACATCCACTGTCAATAACCCAATCATCCTTTTCTTCCACTTGAGCAGCCAAGGCTTTTTCAACAACTTTGTGATTGACAGATTCGGAGAGCAAGGAATCTTCTTCCTTGATGGCTATAAACACCCACTCATTTCCGGATTTGCCTCCTGGTTCTGATTCATCATCTGTTACTCCTTCATTGTCATCTTCTTCATGAACATAATAGCAATTCTTTTGAAACCTTTGTCTGTGAGTATTAGATCTTGCAGATCTTTCCGGACATCTTGAGGCAAAATGACCAATCTTATTGCAGTTGAAACACTTAAAGGGTAGTTTTCCTTCATACTTACCGGATCCTCTTGGCAGTCTTTTTGCAATGAGGGCTTCAAGTTGAGCTGTTTCTGCTTCTTCTTCTTCCATGTCTCTTCTTGCTTGATCATACCATGACATTTTCCTTGATGAGTTTTCACCCGGATCAAATCTCTGTTTGCCTTTCACATAGGCACTGGCTTTGAAAGCAGATTCAGTCTTGGGAGGATCATCTCCAAACTCGGTCATTTCAAATGCAGCTAGTTTGCCAGCCAGTTGTTCTCTTGTGACAGTTGTGTGGGCTCTGAATTCATCAATGGCAGCAACTTTGATTTTGTAGGCAGCAGGAAGGGATCTTAGGATTTTGCAGACAATCTCATTTTCATCTAAAGTTCCACCAGCATTTCTGATTCCACATACCAGCTCATTTACTCTTGGCATAAAGGTAGTGATGTTTTCATCATCTCTCATTTTCAATCTTTCAAATTTCCCTTTCAGACTTTGCAATCTTGCACTTTTGACAAACTCATCTCCTTCATACAGAAGTTCCAGTTTAGTTAGGATCTCATATGCAGTGGGTAGGTCAATGACATTCGAGAGATCTGAGTCATTCAATGCGCTTAGAAGAGCTTCCTTGGTCCGCAGATTGTTTTCAGCTTCTGTGATTTCATTCAGAGTAGTCGGACCACCTTGTGGAGGTACATATGGTTTTGAAATCATACCCAGATATGCTTTTCCCATGCATTCCAAGTGACACTTCATGCGACCTTTCCAGAGAGTGAAGTTGGTTCCATCGAACTTCGGACTATCCTTCTTGTATGACGACATCCCGGATCTCCTCAAGCGGTTAAGCTCTTGTCAGAGGAACTTTGCTCTGATACCAATTGTTGGATCTAGGGCATACAACTGAGAGGGGGGGTGAATCAGTTGTATAAAACTTCTTGTCTTTCAAACACTTAACTCACTGTTGTTAGTTAGCAGCATATCAAATAATCATCCATGGAAGCATAATACATAAACACAAGAGCAGATAAGCATCAACACATTGAACACCAAGATTTTGACGTGGAAAACCCGGTTAAGGGAAAAACCACGGGGTGATTAACCCAAGAATTATTCTCTGTTAGAAGAATAAAAGAAAAATGAATGGCACATGCCAATAAGGGCTCACTGCCCGAGCACACTGCTCACAAAGAGGCCCACTGCCTACAAGGAGACACACTGTCTACAAAGTGATGAAAATCACAGTCTTGAACTGGAGAATGACATCTCTCCCATGTCCGGATCAGTTCCAATTAAGCCCAACAATCTCTGCTCTGCTTTTCGCACGTTTCTTCGCTATACCATGCTCATCCTCACACCCCCCACTGAAATGAATTCACAAATCATTATTTATACAAGACATCAACTTAGGAACAAGCATCTAAGTCGGCAAACAACCATAGGAGTATCCGCAAGATGAATAACACATCCGGTCGGCCATTACAAGAACATTCGCAGGATGAACGTCTCATCCGGTCGGCTACACAAAGCAAGAACTTCATCCGGAAGAATAACTTCAATTCCGGGCTCTACCATCAATGCGGACCAACAACAAAACCTAAACATGATCCAAGAACCTTCACAAGCCTGTCTGAATGTCCGGATACATCCGCACTTCCTCTGCTTACTGGGATCTCTTGTCTTCCTCATCCGGAACTTCAAGAACACAGTCTGTCGCCACTGTCATAATGCAAGAGGGACTTCCGGACCTCCAAATCATACACAAATCAGGATGATACATCACAAGGACATCCCAAACACTCCTTCCAATCCGCAGATTAGGATAATACAATTCCGGACCTCACCGGACCTTTTTGTGATCCTCTGTCACCTCCGGATACTTGCCGGACCCGGTTCTATACCGGCAGCCACAACTCCTTCAGATCTTCATGCGGACCTCTGAAATCTTAACTGTAGCATCTCAAGACTCATATCTACTAACCCTTTAATCCGCATCCTCCGGTTCTCATCCTATACAGTACATTTACCTTCTTCTCATCACTGTTCTTCACTGTTCCTGACTGAGACTAATTTTCTCAATATCCTCAGCACACAGCTCATCAAATCCTTCTTGTCAATGCAATATGAGTATGTTGACATCAATGACAACACTGGATAACCTCATACTTGCAACAAAGTATGCATATAAGTTAGGAAACTCTCATCAAGTAGATCTCAAACATGACATTTATTTTTTCTCTACCATGTAAACTTGGAGAATGGGTACGAAGCTATGTCAAGAAAATGAGGGAAAAGATGTTTTAAGATTATACTTTGTTTGAGCTTAAAGGATTTGTCCACCAAAATCTAAAAGAATAATTCCTTTAGGGATTTGCTTAAAAGCAATTTAGATGAATATAATTCATCTTATATTTTGAAGAGATCCCACAAAACAACCCCCTCATCTACTAATTGGTGTTGCAACAAAGATAGTTATTGTAGTTGCTTTAATAAACACAAGCTTGAATCTAACATAAATCCCCCAAAGTGTGAGGTCCATTCCTATATGGCATACTTAGTTACACTATTAGACCTGTTATGGTTGTTATACCTGGATATTGGGCTATTGATTTTGAGACTTATGAACTCTTTGGTTAGATTACTCTGGACATTTCTTTGATTAGAGTAGTCGGTATACATTTCACATCTTAATGATCTAATTTGAGACAACTAGATGTTATATTTTGTTTATGCGATGGATGTATGCTCTGAATCGGTTATATATATCATTTAATTATGTATTAAGGATTATGCAATTGAACTAGTTGGTGTGAATTGAAATTGAATTGATATGTATTGGATGCTTAAATATCATCACATAGTGTCATCACATATGCATTACTTTAATAGCTTGACCTTAGTCCATAATGGGGACTAAAGTCCTTAGTGGTGTGCAATGTTGTAATGTGATTTATTTTGTGATGTTAAATTGATTTTAAAATTGGTGTGTAGGTTGTTGAGTTGGCATGGTTAATGAGTTGTCTTCTTATGTGTCTAATCTCGGATTTGGAATTAGGGGTCACTTTAGAGGGTCTTGAAATGTCATTTTCTTGTATATTTTAATATTTTTGGGTCCCTAGGTCAAGTACCTTGGGGTTGGAGACCTTTTAGGCATTGATTTTTTAACTTTTGGGTGGATTTGATCACTCCCAAGTTCCTTGGGAAGAAGGTGGTGTGGATAGGTTTTGGGAAGAGAGATAGTGAATTTGTCAACATCCCATCCCACCTTCCTAGGGTCAAGGATGAGGGTTGGACCAAGTACACCCGCATCCCTATACTTCACACATGTGGGAGCACATCCTAGGAAGACTTTTGGACAAGGGTGTACAAGTGCACTCCTCTCCCCTAGGTCTCACACATGTGTGAGAATCATGAGGAGTCAAATCACTCCTAGGAAATTAGGGATTGAGAGGGAATGAGTTGGATATCATGTGGTACCTCCTCATTTGGAGAGAAGGTGTGGCATGCCACTCATTACATATACCTCTCTTGCAACTTAAGAAATAAACTTTTGCTTCATTTTTGCTTCTTACTTTTCGAGAGTGTTGGCTTGGGAGATTGCGAGTTAGAGGAGAAGGCTTAAGGATCTCTTGGGGAGACTTCATCAAGCTCTACTTCACCATTTGGGTTTCTTATTGAGGTAGGCAATCTATCATTTTTATTATAATAATTTTGTGTTCATGTGTGTTGAATGCATGCTTGGTTGCAAGTTCTTGCGTTGATGGTTTCTTCACTTTTCTCCTTTGTTGTTGTTGCATTTATTTTAGTGTTGTCTTGGGTTAAGGGTGTTTGTGTTTGGGTTGGATTCCCTCATGTGATGGGTTGAGGGAGGTGTGAACCTCCTCAAGGAAAATTTCACTCTCTTGTGAGAGAATTTTGACACGAGTATCATAGATGTTTGTTTGGCATGAGTTCCATTTGAAAGATTTGGTTGGAAGGAAGGTGTTATGTGATGATAATGGGGTGTGAGAAAACTTTGGTGACTTTGAAGGAGAATGGAGAAGTGTTGTTATGATTTCATAGTAGACATTTATCATTTTCTCCAAGGTAGAGATGTCCACTCTACTCCCCCTATTATTGGTTTCCTTATATGGAATCCATTGTGTTGTGTAAGCCTTGGAGTTGAGAGTTTTATGTTTTCCATGGTTGTAAAAATGAATGAATGTGCTCGTATTATTTTGTGAACATGGGTTTCATCTATGGCCTCCTAGATTGGGGTGGCTTGTAAGCAAGCCTAAGGTTGGGAGGTGAGCACCTCCATTGGATCTTGGTTGAAATTTCCTTCTATTTGTAGGTTTAAAGATGGATACGATGAAGAAGAGTTCTCCTTTTCTTAGTGTATATTAATTCCTCATCTTATGAGGAAAACATTTGTGTAATAAAGGATTGTGTTGCACCTTTTCAAACCTTGGGAAAATCCTCATTGTGATTCCTATGAGAAAATAATTGAAATTTGTTGTTGTGTTGTATGTGACCATTGTAATGTTAACAAATAATTATGTGCTCTTTCAAATGGTTCACTTTTCCCTTCTTAAAGTTTCAAAATGTGTAAATAAATATGCATATGCCTTTGTGTATTTATGGTAAAAGGAAGGAAAAGAAGGAAATGTGAATCTCTTGACTTTATTCTTCACCCAATGTATTATTATTATCAAGGAAATATTTAAAAGCATTTTTGTTTACAATACAAATAAAATGTCTCTTTTCTTTGGTGAAATTTTGAATATATTGCTATAGAAAATATATATAGTCTAATAAATAAACACAGGGTTTCTAAAAAGAATAAATGTATTTTTTTGCCAGATAGTTGTATGAGTTTGATTTCTATTTGGATATGAAAACTATTTCACTTATATAAACATTATTACTTTGTGAGGAAAAATATATTATGTATATATATATATATATATATATATATTTAAAATCACTCTTGTATTATGTATATGTATACACACATATACCTTTGTATTATATATATACACATATACCTTTGTATTATATATATATATATATATATATATATATTTGTGTGTGTGTATATATATTATATATTGAAAATGTTAATGTATTTATACTTGTTTCTATATAGGAATAGAGAATATATATATAGGGGAGATACTTTGGTGAAATGGTGGGGCTTCTTTCCTGTAGTGCCAACAACCAAGATTTAAACCTTGCAGGGTTGCCCTCTACCACGTCAACAATTGAGAGGCCTTAAAAAATGGGACATCCTATGGTAAAATAGTGAGGCTTCTTACCTGTGGTGCCAACAATCGAGAGTCAAACCTTGAAGGTCAACCTCTACTACATCAACAATTGAGCTCGTTACCTCTCTTTTTTCATAATACAAATTAATGTTTGTGTTTTTGTGTTTTAATAAGAGATACTACCACGGGAGCATGTGCGAAGGAGCAGGAGCAGCGAGCAAAGGAGCAGGAATAGTGGCGACCAAAGAGGAGCAGATCTAGGTGAATGAAGCTGAAGGTAAGAAAAAGAGTGACTGGAGGTGCAACACCCAGCGAGGGGAAAAAAAGAAGGATTCAAGGAGGCCACAGGGGAAGGTTAAGCCACCAGATTTGGGTTTCAACCCACTTAGGGCAATAGGTGATGGTCTGCAAATCCCTTTAGATCATCCTATTCTGACAGTATCTGACCTGGCAACTTCCCCACAATCTTTCCCTCAAACATTCGTAGCTTGAAAAAATAGGGTGAATCCTTTTCATCAGTGTAGCTGTGATGCCCCGCCATGCAACCCTAGTTATAAAATACCTTTAAGAGTAACATCATTTTTATCGAATTGCCACTCGAACAACTAACACATCATGGAGATGGTACGAATAGTAAAGTTCTATTCTTGCTATGATTTACTTACTAACATCACGTTACACAGAATAGCATAACTCAATCCATAACTAACAAATTCATTTTTACCAAAGTATGACTAATACATAATTACTAAGCTATCATTTCATAATAATCTAGTGTAATAAATCGTTCTAATATAAAAACTAGTTGGACTCATTACCCACCTTTCGTTCTAATAAAACTATTTGCCATAAAAAGCATAAAGTAAAATAAATTGGTAGAAGAGTTAAGTGTTTTAGAGCACACTATCTTAAATGGATACTTGTAATGAAATTAAAATTATTACAACCCTAAGATTAAACCAAGCTTTCTTAAACTAACTTACACCTATATAATTAAAAGCACTCTAATTATAATAATAATTTTAAATTCCACAAAATACAAGGAATAATTGACAACTTTCTATTACAAGGAAACTAATATCTACTCCATAATCTAATTAGTCATAAAAGAAACTTAACTAAATTACATCACCACCATGTACATACTAAACTGAGTTAATAAAATACTCAACGAGCTCTTTTAGAATCTTTCCAAAACCCACTAATCTGCTAAACTTCCAACTACAACACAAAAGTCTTTCAATGATAACACAACATGGGAATGGGGATCAAATTTTAGAGGTTTAAAAAATGAAGAGACAATGGTGCCATTCAAAACAAATGAGTTTTTCCTGAAGAGATGTCGTACGAAGGACAGAAAGAGGGTTCAAAGGTATATTTGAGAAATGCTCAAGCCTTCAACGTTGCAAAGCCAGAGAGATATAAGACTTAAGGCAGAAGAAGTTTTAGAAAGAGGCAGAGATAAATGACAGAGAAGGGAGGCCGTACGGCGGCGGCAGGAAGAAGTTGTTATCAGCATTCAAAAATTTGGTAAGGGTCGACCAAAAAGTCCCCTTGAGCAATTTTGCAAGTTAAAATTTTCTGGTATAATGTTTAAGAGAAGCAAGTTAAGAACGGCCAAACAAGATGTGCCATAAAATGGCCAAAATTTACTGAGGAAGTAATTGTTGATAGGTTCTTGTCATTTTCTCTTGATCAGCAAAAACTCAGAAGAATTTATTAGAAATTAAAACTTGGAAAAGAAAACATTGGAATCCAATTTGAAATTGATGGAGGGCGACACATAAAGGATAGTTCCTAAGATTCACCTCCAGACCGAAGGAATATAACGTCATCTAAAGATCGATTTGCATGTAGGAAAATAACATTACATAGAGATAAAGATGACAAGGAAATTGGTTTGACACAAGGGTCTAAGCGGGTCACAAGACTCAATTAAAAGAATAGGTAAGTGAAATTGATTTGATTTAATTCAAAGGTGCAAATTATTTTGCCATACCGTGGTTTCCTCCAGGAGTTAGATTGATTGTTGACTAAGACTAAATAAACTATGTCATAAAGATTGCATGTGCCTCAACAAATTTAATGTGGGCTGCTACAGAAGGTTAAAAGAATGATGCAGGAAATGATTAAAAGCTCATGGATTAGGTAAGAGGAGAGAAATGTCACAAATGAGGAAAAGTTCAAATTGATCTACAGGCAAAAATTGCAGTAATCCATTTGAAGAAGAGGTTTAGAGTTGCAGAGATGATTTGCAGGCTAAAAGTTTTCCAAGCCTTTCCAAGGAGCGACCAACAAGAAGGCAAGGAGTTTACAAAGGTGACAGGTAAATAACAGATCAATTCCATGCCAAAATAACCAGACAACAAATAAATCTAATTCTTCAGAGCAAACAGAGGCAAGAGAATACAGAAATTCACAAGACATACCCATACAATTCACGCTCCAAAACTGAATCTTCTTTCAGAACTTCCCCTCCTTTCCCCGCAAAACATTCCTCTGAAACATGTCTTTTCAAAAATTCTTCCCAGAACAAACATAACCTCTGACATAAAAACAAACCAAAACCTCATCCGAGGCCAAAAATAGACAACAATCATTAATTCCAGTAACCCCCAAATCTGTTACACAATCCCCCTCATTAAGAGAAATTTGAAATTTTACTTAACATAGAATTTCCATATCTCCAACATATACGACAACTAGCCAATCAAAAAATGATTATCCAAAAATCATTAAATTAACATCCAATACTATTCTTCAAAATACGATATACTAATTACCATATTAACTTATGACATAGATCCTAATAAAATCATTAACATAATCCATTTAATCTATATTAGAATTTACTTAAATAATATTCCAATTTAAGCAAAATACCATAATATTCGACAACTATTAATGTTCATAATATAATATTACCTCATTACGCATTACCCAGATACACATGGGCTAACTACCCAGAACACGACAATAAACATTCAGACCACAAGACGACTAACCAACTGAAGGTTGAACTGACCTAGGGAATAAACCTCATGTTATCTCTGTCAACATTATCCATGGTGTAGGGTCCGCTCAGACCTGCTAAGTCAAGTGGAGTCGAGGTCTGGTACCTACAACCTGCGTAAAAAATAGTGGGTTGTATATGATCAACTATATATATATATATCAAACACACACCGAGATAGAGAATCGCGGCGTAGTAGGGTGCTCGATCCGAGCAGTACTACACCGTCCCTGCTCTGAAACAAGACTATAACCATTTCTATTTAAAATCAGATGCATAAACATGATATTATCAAACCATCACTAAACATGTCCATCTCATCAAACTAGAAAAAACAACAATGTCATCATAAACTCATACCACATGTCAGAATTAAATTAGTCGAACATAATCTATCACAATCAGAATAAGCATAAACCATAGTCTCAATAACTCAAATGTCTCCAAACTGTCTGGATGCAAAGAAAAAGCTAACAACTGTCTCAGATCAAACAGAGAGTAATGTAAAACTAACAGCTATCACAAGCCAAAAATGAGGGGGCATTACATCCTCCCCCTAGAGTCAGGCTTACTCCTGGAAGCCTGCAAACAGATAAGGGTATAACTCTCTCATCCTGGAAGCATCCTCCCAGGTAGCAGAAGTCTCGTCATTAGGATCTCACTGGACACTAACCTGCTCCACGTCTCTACCCCTGAGAGCAAGTCTCCTGTGCTGTAGAATGCCTACGGGCTCCAAAGCCAGCTGCTTGTCCTCTACCTGTAGAGTAGTCCAATCAAGAATATGAGCAATATCTGGATAATAAGGTCTAAGTAAAGAAACATGAAACACATCATGGATGCGTGAAAGGCTGGGCGGCAAAGCAAGATGATAAGCAACAGGACCGATCCTCTCCAACACCTCAAAAGGTCCAACAAAACGTGGTGCTAGCTTAGAGCCCTTTCCATAACGAATCAGACTCTTCTGTGATCGCACACGCAAGAACACCCGATCTCTGACTGAAAACTGTCGATCGATCCTATGAGCATCTGCATACTTCTTCTGTCTATCCTGAGCTGCCACCAAATGCTCTCTAATCCTCTCGACCTACTGCTCCATATCTCTAAGCATATCTGGGCCAAGAAGAACTCTGTCCTCGAGATGATCCCAACTCAAAGGTGTCCTACAAGGTCGACCATACAAAGCCCGAAATGGAGACATGCCGATAGAACTGTGATATCCATTATTATAAGAAAACTCCACCAAGTATAGGTAGTCCTCCCAACGGCTCTGCCGATCCATCACATACATCCTAAGCATATCCTCGAGAACCTGATTAACCCTCTCGATCTGACCATCAGTCTCAGGATGGTAAACTGAACTAAAGTTCAGCTATGTCCCCAAGGCATGCTGCAGAGAAGTCCAAAGAGTGGATGTGAACACTGGATCCCTATCGGAGATGATCCTACGAGGAATCCCATGAAGTCTAACGATGTCCTCCATGAACACTCTGGCCACCGTAGAAGCATTGTAAGAAGCACAGACAGGAGAGAAGTGAGCTACCTTCGTCAACCTATCCACAGTGACCATAATAGCATCGTGTTGACGAGAGGATACCGGAAAACCAACAATGAAGTCAATTGAAATGATGTCCCACTTCCACTTCGGAATCAAATGAGGCTGCAAAAGACCTGCAGGGTGCTAATGTTCCGCCTTCACCCTCTGACACTCAAGACACCTTGACACAAAATCAGCAATATCCCGCTTCATGCCACTCCAAAAGTATAGCTGACACAGATCTGCATGCATCTTCTTGACACCCAAATGGGCAGAATAAGGTGCCCGATGCGCCTCTAACAACACTAGGGTATGAAGACCCTCAGAACTAGGAACATAGATATGACCCAAATGTCGCAAAAGACCATCTGACTCAAGAGAGTAACCAGAGAATCTACCCTCTAAAGGTCTACTAGACTCAATCTCGGATCTCACCTCCTAGCACCAACTGTTGATAGGAAGTACTGTGAGAATATGACCTCTCAAATCGACTGTGAGAGAGACTGCTGAGATCTCATGTCACCGACGACTAAGAGAATCTACTACCACATTCTCTTTGCCCTGAATATACTTGACCTCAAAGTCATACTCGCACAAGAACTCCATCCAACACCTCTGCCTCGCATTCAAGTTTGGCTGTGTGAAAATATACTGCAAGCTACGATGATCATTGTACAACTCAAACCGATGCCCTAAGAGAAAATGCCTCCATCTCACCAAGGCATGCACAACTGCGGCTAACTCCAGATCATGAGTGGGATAGTTCAATTCGTGATCCTTGAGTTTGCGAGACTCATAGGCAATCACGCGACCATCCTGCATCAATATTGCTCCTAAACCCTCCAAAGAAGCATCTGTACAAACAACAAAGTCCCCGGTAGGATCAGGTACTGCTAAAATAGGTGCACTGGTCAACTTCTCCTTAAGGGTCTAAAAAGCTGCCTGACACTGCTCTGACCAAACAAACTTCTTCCCTTTCCTCTGAAGAGAAGTAATAGGATGAGCAATCCTTGAAAACCCCATAACAAAATGGCGATAGTAGCCTACCAAACCCATAAAACTGTAAACCTCAGAAACATTAGTAGGTGCAGGCCAATCCATAATAGCTTGGATCTTTGAGGGAAACACCGCAATACCCTGTCTAGAGATGACATGACCCAAATACTTCACCTCTGTCTAAAAGAACTCACATTTTGACAAATTGGCATAAAGTTGATTTTCTCTCAGACACTGCAACACCTGACGCAATTGCTCCTCATGCTCCTCCATAGTCCTCAAATAGATCAATATATCATCTAGAAACATAAGGACAAACCTGTCGAGATAAGTGCGAAAAACACCATTCATCAGGCTCATGAAAACTAAAGGTGCATTCGTCAACCCGAATGGTACTACTGTGAACTTATAATGTCCATAATGGGTACGAAATGTCATTTTGTGAATATCTGCCTCAAATATCCGCAACTGATGATATCCTGACTTAAGGTCAATTTTAGAGAACACCTTGGCTCCCTTAATCTGATCAAACAAATCATTGATCCGAGGCAAGGGGTATCTATTCCTCACCGTCACCTTGTTGAGCTGTCAAAAATCGATACATAGCCGCAGAGATCCATCCTTCTTCTTCACAAAGATCACAGGTGCTCCCCAAGGGGAGACACTAGGTTGAATGAATCCCTTGGCTAATAACTCTTCCAACTGCAATCGGAGCTCCTTAAGCTCCTGAGTGGTCATCCTGTATGGAGCTCGTGAGATGGGCTCTGCGCCGGGAACAAGATCAATCCTGAACTTGATGTCACGCTTAGGTGGTATCCCCGGAATCTCAAAAGGAAACACATTAGCAAACTCCCTCAACAAAGGATGATCATCAAGAGATGCCTCTCGACTCTCCTCCATCTCCAAGTCACTAACAGAAACTGCAAAAAGCTGACATCCCTGACGCATGCATCTCTTAAGCTGCATAGCAGAAATCATACGTAGGGAAATAGGTCTCTAAACTCCTACAACCTCCACCTCTGCACCAGAATCATCCACACATCTAACAGACTTATGCTAACAATCGATCACCACCCGATGGGCCTCTAACCAATCCATCCCCAAAACTATATCATATGAACCAAGTGGTAGGATGCGAAGGTCTACAGTAGTAGAAAGAGAGCCAATCCTCAAATCACACCTAGAAACTAGAGACTCAATTGTTATCTTAGTCCCGAAAGCTAACTCAACCTGCCACCTATCATCCTGCTTTGTTGCCACTAAGCCACAATGATCCACAAGAGAAGGAGATATGAACGAATCAGATGCACCAGAATCATAAAGAACAGAAAAACCAATACCTCGCATGAAACCAAAAGTATCCACCATGGTGCCCTGATGCTCTACCTGATGGTTATCCACCGCTGCAAAGACTCTGTGTGATCTACTTGCATCACCAACTGTTGGCTCTAAAGCCGTCAGTCGATGTCCAAACCCTGATGTACCCTTCTACAGGCACTACCTAGCAATATGGCCCTGTTGGCCACAAGAGAAACATCCAGTGCCTCTACCAAAACCACCGTCACCCGAAAAGCACTAGACTGTTGGAAACTACCTCTGCTCACTGCGCACTGTGTACTCTAAGCTAGTTGATCAAAATGATTGCACTTATTGCGCTGCCAAGACCGATCCTTCTTAGACTGAAATCTATTACCTTGTTGCGGCTGATAATTCTTCAATTTGGCCTGAGAGTGCTATTGCCGACCACCCTTTGAGGGTGCATGAGATCTTGAAGCCTGAGTATGTCCACCATGCGAACCAAAACCTGAAGAAGGTGCACTGCTAATATGCACACCTGTATGTCCACTGAGTGCCATAGCCAAATTCTCTTCCACTAACCGGGCTTTCTCCACTGCTACCTCCATAGACTTAGGTTTGAATACATGAACCCCTCCGCTGATCTGGGCATTCAGGCCCCTGATGAAATGTTGCACCAACATAGACTCGCCATCTCTGATACCCACATACTGCTTGAGCTCATAAAATCTGTGCTCATACTGCTCAACTGACATGGCCATCTACCTCAGCTCATGGAACTCATCTATATGACGCTGCCTCCAATGATTAGATAGAAAACAGGCTCTGAATCTCTCTAAGAACAACTCCCAAGACACAATGCTAATGTCCAAATGCATCTTCTGCTCCTCTAACCGCCACCAAGTCGAAGCGAACCCTCGAAGATGCAAAATATCACATCTGGCTTTGGTGTTGCTACCATAAGGATGCATGGCGAAACCCCTGCCTAAGTCCAATAACCAAGTCTCTGCCTCAAGACCTCTACCAGCTCCATCAAAGATGGGAGGGTGTGCCCTCAGAAGATCTCTCATATGGCTAGATAGTGTGGCCTCCTGCTCAGCTGTCAACTCTTTACGTCTGGGTGATCACTCTCTCCCAAGGCTCTGGCTAGTCTACCTCCTGACCCCCTCTAGGCTACTCAACCTCCTGTCTAGGACCTAATCAGGCAAGAGCCTCCTCAAGTAAATGTCATAACTGGGCTCCCTCAGGCTGGCCCTGACCCTCCATATTCTGACCTCCACCTTCATGGGCACTCTCATGAGGAGAACTGGGAGGAGGTGTACCACCACCACCTCTCCCACAACCCCTACCTCTGCCACGACCTTGACCCCTACCTCTAGGCATCTACCTACAAGACCAAGAGATGATTTATTACACACAGAAAGGAAGACAATAGTTAATCTACAGAGTTTAAGCACTAGGTCACATAATGGGCTCAGTTATAACCAGAGTACCCAGTGTTTAAAATTGGCTTTGATACCAAATGTGATGCGACACCATGCAACCCTAGTTATAAACTACCTTTAAGAGTAACATCATTTTTATCGAATTGCCACTCGAACAACTAACACATCATGGAGATGGTACGAATAGTAAAGTTCTATTCTTGCTATGATTTACTTACTAACATCACGTTACACGGAACAGCATAACTCAATCCATAACTAACAAATTCATTTTTACCAAAGTATGACTAATACATAATTACTAAGCTATCATTTCATAATAATCTAGTGTAATAAATCGTTCTAATATAAAAACTAGTTGGACTCATTACCCACCTTTCGTTCTAATAAAACTATTTGCCATAAAAAGCATAAAGTAAAATAAATTGGTAGAAGAGTTAAGTGTTTTAGAGCACACTATCTTAAATGGATACTTGTAATGAAATTAAAATTATTACAACCCTAAGATTAAACCAAGCTTTCTTAAACTAACTTACACCTATATAATTAAAAGCACTCTAATTATAATAATAATTTTAAATTCCACAAAATACAAGGAATAATTGACAACTTTCTATTACAAGGAAACTAATATCTACTCCATAATCTAATTAGTCATAAAAGAAACTTAACTAAATTACATCACCACCATGTACATACTAAACTGAGTTAATAAAATACTCAACGAGCTCTTTTAGAATCTTTCCAAAACCCACTAATCTGCTAAACTTCCAACTACAACACAAAAGTCTTTCAATGATAACACATGGGAAATGGGGATCAAATTTTAGAGGTTTAAAAAATGAAGAGGAGACAACGGTGCCATTCAAAACGAATGAGTTTTTCCTGAAGAGATGTCGTACGACGGCCAAAAAGAGGGTTCAGAAGTATATTTGAGAAATGCTCAAGCCTTCAACATTGCAGAGCCAGAGAGATAAAAGACTTAAGGTAGAAGAAGCTTTAGAAAGAGGCAGAGATAAATGACAGAGAAGAGAGGCCGTACGGTGGCGGCAGGAAGAAGTTGTTATCAGCATTCAACAAAAGTTGTTATCAGCATTCAAAAATTTGGCAAGGGTCGACCAAAAAGTCCCCTTCAGCAGTTTTGCAAGTTAAAATTTTCTGGTATAATGTTTAAGAGAAGCAAGTTAAGAACGGCCAAACAAGATGTGCCATAAAATGGCCAAAATTTACTGAGGAAGTAATTGCTGATAGGTTCTTGTCATTTTCTCTTGATCAGTAAAAACTCAAAAGAATTTATTAGAAATTAAAACTTGGAAAAGAAAACATTGGAATCCAATTTGAAATTGATAGAGGGCAACACATAAAGGATAGTACCTGAGATTCACCTCCAGACCGAAGGAATATAACACCATCTAAAGATCGATTTGCATGCAGGAAAATAACATTACACAGAGATAAAGATGACAAGTAAATTGGTTTGACACAATGGTCTAAGCAGGTCACAAGACTCAATTAAAAGAATAGGTAAGTGAAATTGATTTGATTTAATTTGAAGGTGCAAATTATTTTGCCATACCGTGGTTTCCTCCAGGAGTTAGATTGATTGCCGACTGAGACTAAATAAACTCTCTCATAAAGATTGGATGTGCCTCAACAAATTTAATGTCGGCTACTACAGAAGGTTAAAAGAATGATGCATGAAATGATTAAAATCTCATGGATTAGGTAAGAAGAGAGAAATGTCACAAATGAGGAAAAGTTCAAATTGATCTACAGGCAAAAATTGCAGTAATCCAATTGAGGAAGAGGTTTAGAGTTGCAGAGATGATTTGCAGGCTAAAAGTTTGCCAAACCTTTCCAATGAGCAACCAACAAGAAGGCAAGGAGTTTACAAAGGTGACATAGGTAAATAATAGATCAAGTCCATGCCAAAATAACCAGACAACAAAGAAATCTAATTCTTCAGAGCAAACAGAGACAAGAGAATACAGAAATTCACAAGACATACCCGTACAATTCACGCTCCAAAACCAAATCTTCTTTCAAAACTTCCCCTCCTTTCCCCGCAAAACATTCCTCTGAAACATGTCTTTTCAAAAATTCTTCCCAGAACAAACATAACCTCCAATATAAAAACCCACCAAAACCTCATCTGAGGCCAAAAATAGACAACAATCATTAATTCCAGTAACCCCCAAATCTGTTACACAATCCCCCTCATTAAGAGAAATTTGAAATTTTACTTAACATAGAATTTCTGTATCTCCAACATGTACGACAACTAGCCAATCAAAAAATGATTATCCAAAGATCATTAAATTAACATCCAATACTATTCTTCAAAACACGATATAATTACCGTATTAACTTATGACATAGATCCTAATAAAATCATTAACATAATCCATTTAATCTATATTAGAATTTACTTAAATAATATTCCAATTTAAGAAAAATACCATAATATTCAACAGCTATTAATATTCATAATATAATATTACCTCATTACGCATTACCTAGATACACATGGGCTAACTACCCAGAACTCGACAGTAAACATTCAGACCACAAGACGACTAACCAATTGAAGGTTGAATTGACCTAGGGAATAAACCTCATGTTATCTCCGCCAACATTATCCATGGTGTAGGGCACGCTCAGACCTGCTAAGTCAGG
The DNA here is from genome assembly GCA_027924645.1 of Cunninghamia lanceolata. Classification (NCBI taxonomy): domain Eukaryota; kingdom Viridiplantae; phylum Streptophyta; class Pinopsida; order Cupressales; family Cupressaceae; genus Cunninghamia; species Cunninghamia lanceolata. The sequence goes on from BSBN01000128.1 coordinate 1,109,893, forward strand.
TGGAGTCGAGGCCCGGTACCTGCAACCTGCATAAAAAATAGTGGGTTGTATATGATCAACTATATATATATATATCAAACACACACTGAGACAGAGAATCGCGGCGTAGTAGGGTGCTCGATCCGGGCAGTACTACACCGTCCCTGCTCTAAAACAAGACTATAACTATTTCTATTTAAAATCAGATGCATAAACATGATATTATCAAACCATCACTAAACATGTCCATCTCATCAAACTAGAAAAAACAACAATGTCATCATAAACTCATACCACATGTCAGAATTAAATCAGTCGAACATAATCTATCACAATCAAAATAAGCATAAACCAGTCTCAATAACTCAAATGTCTCTGAACTATCTGGATGCAAAGAAAAAGCTAACAACTCTCTCAGATCAAATAGAGAGTAATGTAAAACTAATAGCTATCACAAGCCAAAAACGAGGGGGCATTACAGTAGCGACTTTTGCAAGGAGCAGATCTTGGCAAACCATATCCCTCCACCCAAAGAGATGACATAGAAGGTGGTTGAAGATTCCACCTAGGCTTCTGAGTCAAATTCAGATCTGGATCCCACCTCTAAGACAGCCAAACAAACATTCTCCTTGGGTGACTCCGAGGTTGTATTGACTGATGAGACCATCAATTTTCACATCTCAGATACTTGCATCAATATTGTTTCAGCAGAGATGGGGAGTCATTCTCTTATCCTCATAGTCTTGAGGAAACAGCCACCTTTTGAGTGATTTACGGAATGGATAAAGACTACCTGGAGCAACTTGGCCACTCTAGAAATTGAAATCATGGATTTAGGTTCCTTTCTTATTCGCTTTAATTTAGTAGATGACTACAATTTTGTGAAATAGAATGGCCCTTGGTTCTACGAATAGTCGGGCCTTTACATTGCTCCTTGATCTAATTTTTCGATCCAACAATAGAGAAATCACCTCCATTCCAATCTGGATCAGACTTTACAGCCTCCCCCGCATCATGTGGGATACAAGTCTCATCAGGAAATTGATCGATCGGGTGGGATCTTTTGTTAAGCAAGACAATGATTCAATGGATTCTTCAAGTGGATTCACAAGGGTTTGCACTATGGTTGATATCTCAAAGCCTCTATACCCTTTTGTAAGGATTCAATCCTCCTTGGCATCTAGACCCAATTCTGAAACTATGAAGGCTTGCCATTTAGATGTCTTTGTTGCAATTTGATAGGTCATCAAATTGCAGGTTGCACTTCAAATAGGTCGTCAGGCTCTAGAGTGATTAGTTTTTTAAAATGGGTCAAGAAGCCCACCTCGCCGGATGCAAATTTCATATGGCATAACCAAGGTAAGTTATTGGACCCCCAAAAGGAGACAAGGTCTAAACCCGTTAACTCTGTGGATATCACAAAACCTGGAACCACCTTCTAAGAAACCACCTCATGAAGATTTTTGCGATATCAATCAACTTTCTAATTGGAAAGGTGATCGCTCTGATGCTGAGGGCACCTTTCCCTTTATGGAGGATCTTGATAATATCCCTAATTTCTTTGACCACAATTATGTGGTTATTCCGATAAGGAAATGTTCCATTACTCAAACAGCGAGCAGCATTTCAAAGCCGAACGTTCCAGGGAGGAAGAAAGGTTGAAAGTCTAAAGCATAGAAACTAAGGATAGAAGGGCAAGACGTCATTGATGACGGAACTTAGTGGACCATGGATGCCCTCCTTACTAGGAGCAAAAGAAAGGGCTTTGCCAAATAGGCTTGATAGCATATTCTTGTTTTGTGGGTACCGAGTTTTGTGCAACTTTTAGTCTCTTAGTGCTTCCAAATCTCATGGGTATCAATTGATCTTTGCTGCCCCCCCCCTTTTTGCTCTTTTGTGTCTTTCATGTGTTCCTCAGTCAACTCATTGTCCTTTGTGATCCCCATACACGGGTCTAAAGTGGTCACTTTTATTTTTATTTATCATTTATTACAGGAGTGGGCCCTCATCCCACAATTTACCGATAATATGTGTGTGTGTGTGTGATAAACTTGAATTTAAGTATTCTAAATTAATGTATTAAAAAAAATTAGTTTGGGTTTAGGGCATGCAAGCCCTTCCATCCCGCGCGTCCCTTTTGAGGCGGTGGTATTAGAATAATTATATTACATCATGTTTATTTTATCCAACTAATAACTATTTCATAGTTATTGTTGGTTGGATGGTTGGTTGGTCGGGTATGCCTGACTAAGTGGTTATTCAAACCACTTTATTTTGTATATCTACTTGTTGCATTTAATATATCAAGTTGATCATTGCTCTCACAAACTTAATAGGCGGAAGGGGGGAGACCCCATCCCATGGGCATTGTGGGTATGGGGACTCCGCCCCTCCCATGGGTTGTGGCCTCTATGCAGGCCACAAACCCTTGTAAAGGTGTTGCACCCTACATAGGATCGTTGGCCTATCCCCCTCTTTTTAAAATATAAGCCCTATTTATTTTTTACTACGCTTTTCTTTTATCATTCGGCCTTTTAACATTTGGTAAATGCATTGTGTGTGTGTGTGTATTTTATGTTGTCTCTATTATTTTAGAATAGAGTGTTGGCAAGAGACACATTATGGCTTCATGATTGTTGTCATTGATGGCAACAAAGATCATTCCACACATCCACAGGACATGGTGTGCCTATACCAGAAGTCAGATTAAAGAATGTTGTGGTCCGGTAAGCAAGAACAGAGCATGTGGCAAGGTCCGACAGTCAGGTCCAGATCTCTTAGAGGAAGCATCTTTGTAAAGTGCGGACTTGGGGAAGTCAAGAGGAACACCTTGATTGATAGATTCCAGTGATTGAGCCTCTGGTGATAAGAGAGTGAAGAGATATGAGTATCCAAGTTTTGGGGTCCGGTTTGGCAGAGTAGACAGAGGAAGAATTGATAGACAAAACATCAGAATTATTCCGAATGAGATATTGATGGTGATCAAGGTTCTTAAGGTATTATCCATGATTGGTCGACATATTAGATGTCTTATAAAAGCATCTTCTTGATCCGCATCACTTGGTAAGCAAGGATTCAGCCGACAGACTAAAGTTGGGGAAAATATTGACTATTCCGGATGCCAACTAGAAAGAGGATGAAATCCGTTATGTGGATATATATACCAAATGGATTTGGATATAAAGGTGTGTTGTGTGTGTTGGTTGTGTGAATAAGAGCATAAGTATAGTGTGAAAGCAGTAAGGCAGGTCTGGTATGTGAAAGATAGCAGCACAAAAGAAGAGGAAGAATTAAGTGCAGCAGATCAGTATACAAAGCCTAACCGGAACTGAACTCCAGCATATGTGGATGCTTCTCATCAGTTCAAGTATCTTGTTACTCTCTTTATAACTTGTAGTCTTGTAGGCAGTGAGCCTCTTGTGAGCAATGTGCTCGGGCAGTGAGCCCTAATTGGCAAGTGCCATCTTTTGTATTTCTATTCTTCTAACAGAGAATACATTCTTGGGTTAATCACCCTGTGGTTTTCTCCCTTAACAGGGTTTCAATGTCAAAAATATTGTGTCATGTGTACTGAGTTTATTTCTGCTTTCATGTTCATTTAAAGCTTATGTGTTTTGATATTGCACTAGTTGGTTAAGAAGAACAGAAAGTTAAAATAATTAAGATAACTGATTCACCCCCCCTCTCAGTTATCAACAATTGGTATCAGAGCCAAGTTCCTCCTATCTGAGCCTAACAGCTTGAGGAAGATCTAGGAATTCAAATGGATGTGTATGGTATGAGGGAACAACTTCATACTGCCCTAGAAGATCTTGAACAATCTAACTCTGAAGTCAATGAATTGAAGGAAAGACTCAAACAGGCTAATGATTTCATAAATGAACTAAAAGGGAAACTGAGTATCTCTATGAAAAAGAGAAAGGATCTACTTCAGCAATTGGCAAGTCAAGGTGAAGCAAATGATACAAATGAAGATCTGAAGCAGAAAACCAAGTTATGTGAAAAGTTATCAAAAGAAGTCGTTATGGTAAGACATGAAATGGAATCATGAGTCATAAAATTTACTCAAGAAATTGAAGAGAAAAGAAAAACAGAAGATGATCTAAGACTATCTCTCAAAGAGAAAATAGAAGACTGCCACAAGATAGATAGAATAATCAGACATCTTGAATCTGATCTTGAAGATGCTAAAGATAATGAAGAAAAACTTGAGGATCAAATTATCTCTCTTAAAAGGGATCTTCAAACAGTAAATGAATACAAAGAAAAATTCAAGATAAGTTCTGCTCAACTTGAAGTTCTTCTTGAAAGCCAAAAGAGGGTAGATGACAAGTGTGGCTTGGGATATGAGAAAGGTGAAAGCTCTGGATCAGGTCAGAAGAAGTTTGGATTAGAAAATCCAAGAAATAGGCCTAGAAGACCTCCAGTAAGGCAACCTAATGCTCAAAGATATCCATCCTTCAATGGATACTACCACAACTACAATAACTTTGGTCACAAAGCTAATCAGTGGAGAAAGAGAATGAATCAAATTAATACATCCTTCTCCGGACAATGTTTCAACTGCAAGAGGTATGGTCACAAATCTCATGAGTGCAGAAATATGCAAATGAACAATTCATTCAATGGTAGATGCTTTGCATGCAATAGAATGGGTCATATGGCTAATCAATGCAGATCAAGAGGATATCAATCAAATATGCAAGGAAATATTGTTTGCCACAATTGTAACAGATCCGGTCATATTGCCAAATTCTGTAGAAGCAAGAATTAGGACAAAAGTGGTCTGGTACATCATAATCAGAATCAAGACAACGGAAAAAGAAAAGTGAATGTGGATGAAGTTCAAAGTGAGATGAACAAGATCTGGGTGAAGAAAAGTATAGAAAATGTAGGGGATGGATCCGCACCAGAATCTGGTGCTGATATTCCTTCCAGAAATTAAAAAAGGTGAGCTCTGGCTCAGGGGGAGACACAAGGAAAAACACTTTTCCCCCAACCAGTCAATTGGTGTCGGGATTGGCACAAGGAGAGTTGTGGATTAAAGAGTTCTCCAAGAAACATCTAAATAAGCTGTGGTTAAGATATGAAAGATCCGCAAGATGTTTGGAACAAGATTGTTTCAATTCTTCAAGTCATCCGGATAAGGAAAACAAGGCAAACCGGAATGACTTAAGTTGAGCATTTATTGCAACTTGGTATTAGGGTTTGCGGAGTAATATAAGGGTTTTTCTTATTAAACATTTATTCATTCTGCATTCGAGAAGAAGCGAAAAGGGGCTCTACAACAAATTTCCTCAAGCCCATCAAAAATCATCTACAGAAGTCGATTCATCCAGCAATTGATCCGGCTCACTCCGTGAAACCTAGAAGCATAAAAGGTATTTTCCGTTCTTGAATATCTCTCTGCAAATCTTTGAAAGATGTCTACTCCGAATTTGGTGAAGATTTTTGATTGGCCTCGACCCAAATTTAAGAAACATCCTTATAAATCTCTAGAAGTGGACCCCTTAGGGGCATTTTCCAGCATTCCGCATGGGGTTTTGCACATAGAGGATATTAGGGCATATATTCATGTGAATATTGAAGAATTTGGGGAATCTAAGCTGGCTGATATCTCTCACAAGCATTTGATAGATGACTCATTTGAAATTATAACTCAGTACAAATCCATCTGGGAAAAGCATTTTGCACAATGTATTCATTTCCCCTATTTTACAGAAGATGAATGGGTCTGGTATGTTTTGAGCAGGATGCATGATAACTTCATTTGGTTAAATGGACCATTCAAGATCACTAAGGATGCCATAAAGGCAGTAATCGGATTACATTCAATCGGAGAGATGCCCACTCTCAAATCTATCAAAAACCAAATTGTAAGTGAGGCCACTGGATCAAAGTTTGATAAAAGAGCAATGACAATTGAGGATATCACAGATCCGGATATCAAGTTTGCATCAATGATAATTGGATATACGATATATCACTCCAGCAGGGAGAATTCAGTATCCAGAACTGCTATATATACTGCCTATGAAATGTTGAGGAAAAATACAGACTATGATCTTTGTGAACTTCTTCTGAACCAACTCTTGGAGAATCTGCAGAAGATAAAGAAAGACAAGAAGAATTCTTTCAAGTATGGTGGGTTGATATTGTGTTTGTTCTTCTACTTCATGAATGAGCTTCTCGGATCCAGTGGTTGGGTGTGGCAGAATGATAGACCAGTAGCCATCCAAATCAGGGATTACTTGTATGGACTTGGTGATGCTAAGGCACGGAATACAGCACTGTGGGGTTACTTCAAAAACTTTCAAAGCATGATGCAAGCTAGAGAAAGAATTCCCAAATCATTAGTTGAAAAATACAAGGAGACAGTTTATTTTATGGTAGAAACTGATCAGTGCCTAATGGAGGCAGTAGAGCCAAGGGTAGTGTGGATCATGCCAATGGGGTATGAAGTTGATGAGAAAATTGTAGAGCTGCACGTTCAACACATGCTAAGTCAGCCAAAGGATCCTAAGACAGAAAGGTTTGGAACCTTTGAAGAGCTAAGTGTGAAGATCCATGTGGAGCTACGACAACCGGAAATGAAGAGAAGAGTGAGAAAAGAAGTTGAGAACATTGCCAAAAGTTTTGGCATTCCAAAAGAGGCACTTGATGCCAGCAGAGAAAAGATGGAAAAGGCAGAAAAAGAAAAGAAAGAAACAGAAAAACAAAGTGCTCTGGTAGAAGCCCCCTCCAAGACCAGATCCTCTAAAGGCTCTACATCTGCCACTGCTAAGAGCTCAAAGGCATCTAAACCGGAAGCAAAATCATCTGGTAAAGTAGAGAAAAGAACAAGACAAAGGCCACAAGGTCTTACATCAGTCAGAAGGATGATGAAGAGACTGAGTCAGACAAGGAGGTAAAGAAAATGAGGAAAACGAAGAAAGTATCTGGTGAACCCTCTACCGGTAAAGACAAGAAAGAGATGGCAGAAGAGTTTGTTGAAAGGCCCACTCTGTCCATTGATGATGTAGTCAAATCAGTCACTGTGGATGGGAACTTAAAGCCAATGACTGAATTTTATGACAACTACAATGAGGCTAATCAGAAGATCCTACAAGAAGCCACAGTCAGGTATCTTAACATTTATAATAAAGCATTCATTGAGATTATTTCTCTAATTCCCAAGAGTCTAGAGAAAGAACTAGAAATCAGGAAGAACAATGCCAAGGCCAAGGACCTTGAGATCAGGGAACAAATAGCCATTCAGCTCTATCCCTCAATCACTCAGAAACAAATGAATATGATTTTTAAAGATTGCAAGGATGAGTTCCAAAGCAAAGCTAGAATGAATCAGTTTATGCTTGGAGAAACTGATAAAGTGGCAAAAGAAATTGAAGAGATCCTCAGGAATGCCTATAAAAGATTCAATATTCCTATCATAGAGGACTTAGGTGATGAAACATCTACCATGGAAGACAAAGACGAATCTACTGAGACAGTGGCAAAAGAGGTGAAGGACACAGGTGAAGAAAAAGATAAGGACTTAGATTCCTCTGATCTGGGAGAGAAGGTTCACAAAAAAGCAAACATCTCTCCTCTGGTTTCCCTTGTAGACTCCGGATCTAAAGGAAAAGAACAAATAAAGGAGAAAACCAGTCAAAGAGAAGAAGTATAAGAAAAGGAGAAAGGTCAAACAGATAAAGTCATAGATGACAGTGGCAAGACTGCAGAAGGGGAGAAAACTCTGTCTCCGGCAAGAGACACAGCAGAAGCTGTCAAGGATTTCTTGACCAAAGAGATGATGGAATTTGATGAACCAAAGTTGCTTCAGGGTCCATTCAATTTTGATTCCCTCTCTCCGGTGCAAACCATGAAGCTAGCATCCTTTACTTCAGCAAAGGCAAAAGAAAAGCTTCTAAAGTCTCACATGGAAGACTGCAAGCTTATAGAAATTGCATCCGGTGTATTAGAGAAAATCTTGCCATCTTTTCAGAAGGATCCCTCAGCCTCCTCATCCGATAATCTCAAGTCTCTAGTTAATAGTGTTAGCACACATTTTGATTCCTTAGAAAAGTCAGCAAAAGCTAAGGTCCGGAATGAGTTTTTGACAAAAAGATTATCAGAGGTACAAGGGTTAATATCAAATGATAGGAGAGTTATGGATACTGAAATAAAGAGCCTAGAAAATGCTCTTAAAGATGGCGGAGATATCTATAAATTTTGTTTATCTTGGCCAAAAGTGACTAAGGATTTTGACAAGAAAGTAAAAGAGCAAGAGGATAAACTGTTAAGTTTATCTCAAAATTTTGATCCTCTCTCCTCTTCCATAATAAATCAAGAGTGCCAGACTCTTGCAACTATAAATGAAATAAAGAAGCTTGAGAAAGAGAAGAAAATAAAAATAAGCAGGCTAAGTGAACTAAGAGGGATTATTATCCCTAAGTTAGAGGCCATGAATGAGGCTCTAACTAATGCTCAGACCACAGCCTGGACCAATGATCCAATAGATCTCAAAAGGGCAGAAGCCTTTGCATTCTTGTTAAGTGGTCACATCTCCATTTTGGACAGAATGAAGCAGAGTTGGGCAACAGAACTTGTCCAGTTGAAGACAACTTTTGCAGACATACTACAGTATATGTAAGTATAACCTGTTTATGTATTTATGCGGAAGTATAGATGAATTTTTGGGCAATTTTTGGTGCGCGGACCCTACCCTTTGCCATTGATGTCAAAGGGGGAGTGAGGAGCAGTGAAAAATGTAGAATCTAGCTAAGGGGGAGCTCCGGTAAAATGTACATTAGAACAGAGCATCAACCAAGGGGGAGTGTAGTATAACACTTAGTCATTTTTCACTAAGTGTTGCCATCAATGCCAAAGGGGAGATTGTTGGCAAGAGACACATTATGGCTTCATGATTGTTGTCATTGATGGCAACAAAGATCATCCCACACATCCACAGGACATGGTGTGCCTATACCGGAAGTCAGATTGAAGAATGTTGTGGTCCGGTAAGCAAGAATAGAGCATGTGGCAAGGTCCGACAGTCAGGTCCAGATCTCTTAGAGGAAGCATCTTTGTAAAGTGCAGACTTGGGGAAGTCAAGAGGAACACCTTGATTGATAGATTCCAGTGATTGAGCCTCCGGTGATAAGAGAGTGAAGAGATATGAGTATCCAAGTTTTGGGGTCCGGTTTGGCAGAGTAGATAGAGGAAGAACTAACAGACAGAGCATCAGAATTATTCCGGATGAGATATTGATGGTGATCAAGGTTCTTAAGGTATTATCCATGATTGGCCGACATATTAGATGACTTATATAAGCATCTTCTTGATCTGCATCACTTGGTGAGCAAGGATTCAGCCGATAGACTAAAGTTTGGGAAAATATTGACTATTCTGGATGCCGACTAGAAAGAGGATGAAATCCGTTGTGCGGATATATATATACCAGATGGATTTGGATATAAAGGTGTGTTGTGTGTGTTGGTTGTGCGAATAAGAGCAAAAGTATAGTGTGAAAGCAGTAAGGCAGGTCCGGTATGTGAAAGACAGCAGCACAAAAGAAGAGGAAGAATGAAGTGCAGCACATCAGTATACAGAGCCTAACCGGAACTGAACTCCAGCATATGTGGATGCTTCTCATCAGTTCAAGTATCTTATTACTCTCTTTATAACTTGTAGACAGTGTGTCTCTTGTAGGCAGTGAGCCTCTTGTGAGTAGTGTGCTCGGGCAGTGAGCCCTAATTGGCAAGTGCCATCTTTTGTATTTCTATTCTTCTAACAGAGAATACATTCTTGGGTTAATCACCCCGTGGTTTTCTCCCTTAACAGGGTTTCCACGTCAAAAATATTGTCATGTGTACTGAGTTTATTTCTGCTTTCATGTTCATTTAAAGCTTATGTGTTTTGATACTGCACTAGTTGGTTAAGAAGAACAGAAAGTTAAAATAATTAAGATAACTGATTCACCCCCCCCCCCTCTCAGTTATCAACATAGAGAATTTTATATATATATATATATATATATATATATATAGATATTTGTGTAGAATGTATATATAGCAGTTTTTTTGGTACAATATGTATATATTGTATTTTATACTTGTAGTTAGATAACAAAAAAGAAAATGTTGGGGAAAAATGAACAATAGATTAGAGAAATGATTTTGAGCTAAATAAACAAAATAGAATAGATTTCCTAAACCTTGTTTGAGTCTTGAGCTCTATTTTCTCCTTCCCTCCTTTCCCCTAAATCTACAAGTTTGAATGTGAGTTTTGTGTGAGGATGAACACCTTTTTATAAATTGTCTCTAGGGCTTGTAGGGTTGCCCTAAGGAATTAAGGCCCTTAAGTAGGTTTGGAGTTAATTAAGTTTACTTAGGAAATATTAATCTTTTTAAGGTTAGTTGTATAGTTTTGATTTATTTATTTGTTTAAGGATTAAATTGATTTGGGCATTTGAGTTTAAGCGAAGTATTATTGTATCTATTTGAGCAACTTGTTATTAATGCCTTATTTCAGATTATTGTGATGGGCTTATTTATTGTAAACCTATAGTTCGGTAACTAAATGGTATTTTGTTTTCAACTGAATTATTCATTATGTTAGACTTCTATTAAAGTTGATGATGTATTTAATTTTGTTTTGAAAAAGAATATTATTTTTCTATTAGTTGTTTAAATGTCATATTTCTAAATAACTTTTTGTATGAGATTAAATCAAATTATTTAAGTTAAATATTACTTTAATTTGGATAATTTTGTTGATACATTTTCTATGTATAATTCAAACTTTTTAACAATAAAATATTAGTTATTCTTTTTTTCATTTTAGTTATTTAATTTTTTTGAAATGTTTTAAAATATAATTAATTCCCTTTTTATCACACCATTCCAGTTTTAATCTCATTGTAGAGATTATTCATTTAATTGTTTTGTTGCTTAAATTTTTAATTAACTTATTAGGGTTTTTAATTTAGGTTAGGTGTTCAGGTCTTGCTTTAAGGCAAAATCGATTTCCACATTCATCTAGAAAACTTGGAGGGGAATCACCTTACGGAATATTCCCTCGTGGCGTCATGCGATAGAATTGCCAAAACCTGATTAGGTCACCTTCATTTATGAAATGTATGAAAGGAGTTTAGTTACACCTGCCTGGTTCGAATCCCTTTCCCCGCCTCGTGTGGTGTATTCTTCATGACATTGCACATGCGATGCAATTGAGTGCACACATTAGGCTATCCTACAACACGCGATAGAAGCTTGCATATAATGATGTTTTTTTTTTAATGTTGGTTCAGGTTTTCATGTCCACATGCAAATGTGGGCATGATAAAAAGATATCCAAGTATAATTCCAATCTTATTTCCCAAGGATATCCTAGATTGAAAGTCAAATTTAAAAATAAGAAATTCAAAGTTATTCACATACCAAAACCTCTTCTTACCTCTAGTTTGTTTAACTCATTTATTTACAAGGGAATGTTGGGCATGAGAAAGAACTCTTACTAGGCCTAATGAGTCCTCCATCTAGCAATTCCTTCAAATGTTTGTCCATCTCTTTTTTTATGGGCTAAGCAAATATATTGGTTCAAAAGTAATTTTTCCTTGGCATTGTAGTCTTATAAGTATCTCACACTCCTTGTGTTCTTTTGACCAAAATTGCAAAGGATTCATGTCGCAACAACTTTTGAACAATTATTTCATCTGATGGATTGGCTTTTGTTCTGAGCTAGGCTGGTCTTCAATTTTTTTGAAATTCTCCTTCCTTTGTTGTTTTTTATTGTTATGTTTTGTAGAATGTTGTAATGCTTTGATGTATGAATATATTCTAGAAGTTTTCTTGAAATTTGTGTCCTTACTCTAAAAATGGTATTAGAGCCAAGTGCTCTTAGTTTGGTTATTTGTTTCTAGACTACAACCTAGTTAACCTATACAAGTCGTGCTAGGGAAAGCATAATGATAATTATCATTTAAGGAAGGAGGTTGCTCGGGACAAGTAGTAATTTGCAATAGTATCAGTTGAAGATTTGCAAAATTAAGATTATTTTGTAGACAAGAAATATCGAGTAAGTCATTTAATATGTTATCATGGAAAGAAGTGGTTTTGTTTATGCTAGTTCATCTATAAATCAAGATTTACACAATTATAATATAAAACAAGAAAGCTATATGTTTGATCATGGAAATTGTCACTTTCTTTAAATCAGTAATTCTTATTTATATCTTGATAGTGAGATCAGATCTATGATGATGAGATGCTCTAAATAGTTTAATTCAAATCTAATGGTTAAAGGATCTAGCATAAGGCCTATATATTTACCCTTTGTTTTTTATTAAGATAAGCGGCTAAATAAGGGAGACGAACCCGATTACAAGAAAGCCCAAAAATAGAACAAGGGGCAAAAAACAAGGCCACTAGGGCAGAAGAACAGGGGGAAAAGGCCAAGAGAGCTTGATCCCAGAAGCAGCAAACCAGGAACGGCAGAATGACAGCACATGCACCACAGCCTACCTGGAGAATAGCAGGGATCTACACAACATCAGATCCTGATCTAGTCACCCTAACACCCTTGCCACAAGGGGGCAAGGGACCTTTCTTCCTATGTTGAACCACTGTCCAAGAGGGCTCAGAACCAGGATCAACAGCACGTGGAGAGAGGGGAGTCTCCCCCGAAACCACCAACAAAGAGGGCTCATGATGAACCCCAAATGACACCAACGAAGCCCCACGAGGGGAAGCTGAGCCCGAAGAGGGCAAAACAAAAGCAGAAGAATCAGGAATAGAAGAAACAGGCCTACCCGAAACAGGAGGAGTCGATAGATGAGCAGCCAAGTGGTCAAAAGAATTCAAAGAATGAGAGGGAACCACAGCAGCAACCAACACCACACCCTCAGTAGCAATCACAAAAGGGTTAGCATCACCAGAGGAAACATCCCCCTGAGACGAACCATCATCCTCTGAAGCATTGATAGTAAGGTATTCTGGGAGAGCATCTTTCCACCAAGTAGCAGTACCCTTACGACGTGAGAGGGGACAACCAGAGGCCAAATGACCTGTAGCAAAACACCTTCTGCATCTAAAAGGAATACCCTCATAATCCAATATTTGTTTCCAGGTCCTTTCCCCTACCATCAAGACCACATCCCCATGAAGAGGTTTAGATATGTCAATATCCACAAGAATGCGCGCTACCGTGGAGTGCCCCATGAAGGAGATTGTAGAATCAACCTTGAGGAGACGACCAATGGCATTGCCTATGCCCTCGTAGCACAAATCCTCCCAAAACTGTAGAGGGAGATTAGGGAGTCGGACCCAAATAGGTCTGATGTTGAGCGGCTCTGTAAGGGGTTGAAGGAGAGAGTCTAGGGCTTGATGGAGAGGCTCCCCCCACAACCAAACTCTGTCATAGAGCACTAAGTCTCTTTGCTCAGAAGAAGCAAATGTCACTATGAAGAACCCTCTAGCACAGGGAAACAATTCAATCTTACCCTCAACCAGTGGCTTCCAAGACTCCAAGACCCAATTGTAAAGATTGGGCAAGGAGGGCCAGAAACCATTAAATCTACATATCGCTCCAGTGTTGCGATAAAAATCTTCATTCTCAGCAACTTCCAAACCACAAACCACAATAGGCGACTCACGGGCGCAAGGGATCGACCGAGAACTAGGCCAGGAAGAGGTCCAAGCACCAGATCCGGCAACAGCAGCAGAAAAAGTCTTCCTAGGGCCTCCCAGGGCCCAAAACCCCACCGCAGGACCACCACCAGCATTAACCACAGTGGAAAAACCATCGGCACCAAAGCCAGGGTCAGAAGAAAGACCCCCAGGACTAGCATTCACAGGGCCAAGCCCCTGCCCAACCAAAGCAACCACGGAACCTCCCTCAGCCAAAATGGAGGTGACCAAACCACCAGGCTACCCCCTACCAACTCGGGCTTGAGCGTAGAACCCGCAGACCCCCCTTCAGTGCTCCGCGCTCTGCATTCATCGCGATTCAAATTTTTAGATTCCCACTCTACACTCATTGCGTCCTATTTACCAATATCGTTATATTTACCCTTTGTTACATCTAAGGAAGTTAAAGGGATATTTTCATATTCATGTCTCAACTATAGACCTCATAATACATCCTTAGTTTGATTATGATAAAAGAGCCAAATATTTTGCATCTCTGGTTAACAATGGGTGCTTGACACGGGAGCAAGTAGCTATATCACAATTTAAAGGAAACCTAAAGGCAAATCAAAGATATTCTCTGAGACCTAAATTTAACTTGTCTTTACATTATCAATATATTTGCACAATACTTTTTGTCTTTGCTTGCAAATAAAAGGAATTATCCTAGCCTTAGGCTATGTTTATGCAATTGTGGCTGGACATTACATATTTAGGTTGCTAAATACAATATTCCCTCCTCCAAATTTTCACTAAAGTGTCAACTATCCTTCAAGGACAAAAACCTCATTGATTGTGGTAGACATATTGACCACACTAATTTCCAAATAGGTTTTCTTGTAATAGAAAATTTGATGAACGTTAATGGAAAATGTCAAGAACATTGATTTCCACAAAACCCCACCCAACCAAAAGAAGGGTATCTATTGTTGACCTAATAACTCTTCTAGATCAAACAATAAAATAAGTCATTACACTTGCTAGACCATCCTTACAACATTCACATGTAATAGCTTCCAGGCATAGTACTAGCAAAAAATAATTCAACCATTACATCCCAATGGAAAGGATAATCTTGAATAAAAAAAGACTAGATCTCCCTTCTTTTGATCTATATCCAACGAAATCTTCTCTAACCACAACAATAGATCTTGATAATAATCCCTAGCTAATAGATCTTCAAGCCACGTAGGTGAGTCTCAAGTTAGCACTCACATCAAACAAAAAGGAGAGACAAGATGAAAAGGAAAATGTAAAAATTGAGAAGCTAAGAGGAGTTTATGGCATGATTAGAGAAAGGAGATTGCCTAGACAAAAAGAAGAAAAGAAGACTAAGTACGAGATCAAAAAAAATATGAAAAATAGAAGCCAACCAATTATGAACTGGGAAGGGGAACAACTCCAAAAGATTTTATGATAAATATTGACAAAAAGTTAATTGGAACCTACAATGTTGGACTTCATAAAGATATAAGCACTAAACAAAAGAAATTTGAAGGTTAGAGAAACTATTTTGCACAATAGGGCTTATAATCCCATGAGAACATCGATGATATTATTCTTAATGTAAAGAAGTCTTTACATATTGTGTAGGATCTAGATAAAAAGGTTTCTGAGAATCAAAATTCTTCTATAACAATGCCCATGCATTAGGATCCTTAAACAAGCAACAATTAGATATATTCTATGAAGTCCTAGAGATTTCACATGACCAACAATTTGTGAAGTCATATGTAATTACTCTAGTTGATCATCAGAGACAAACTGATGATATGTCTTTTACAATCAACAATGATAAAAGAGCATTTTAATAGAACTCGATGAGTGTAAAGACATGATCGGAAAAGAATTTTGATCTAGTACAAAAGTGCCTCCCACAAAGAGACGTACAAAAAAATTCATCCTAATGTACTTAAGTGATTCCACTTCCAAGCATCAGCTAAAGAAAAAATTGATTAGATGAAGCAAATAGGGTGTCCTAAAGAAACACCTATTTATGTAGAAATCAAAGAGATTTCTTCTGCACAAGAGGGGATATTTACTACTTAAATAGAAGAATTGACGATCTAATTTGAAAATATCAAAATCTCTTTGACAGATTTAGATTTGGATATAGCTATAGAAACACTAATCACAAAAGAATGAGAACAAGAAGTAGAAGTCCCAATAGAACCTATCTCTAAGATCGAGATAGAAGAATCTTGAAATGTCACTTTAGAGGAATGTATAAATGAAATAACACTAGGACAATTAAGAACCATAAATCTTAATGGTTTTATTCCAGACATTGACAAACTCATATCCATATGATACTATCATGGTATGGTATGATTCTAAGAGTTTTTGAAGTTGCTCCTACTAGATTGACTAACTAGACTATTGTATACTATGTTGTAAGATTGTTTTCTGGCAAGCTTCATGATTGGTGGGAAAGCATTGCTTGAAGTTGCTCATACTGGATTGACTAACTAGACTGTTGTATACAATGTTGTAAGATTGTTTTCTGGCAAGCTTCATGATTGGTGGGAAAGCATTGCTAAGAGGCAACCAAGGAATGCAAATGGATCTATTGACATAGACAACCTTGGAAGAGAAAAATTTGCTAAAGCAAGATTGGATCAACTCCATCTAGATGTGTCCACACTATTTTGCACATATTGCAAGGATAAGGCTCAAGAAGCAAAAGATATACTTTGCACCATGAAAATTATGTAACTTGGAAAATTTTAATGTGTACTATCTAATGTATGAGAAATATGCCTATACGTTAGAAGACTAGCATCATATAGGTCTCAAAAGATTTTTTTCTCTACCTTGCAAACTTGGAGAATGGGTACAAAGCTATGTCAAGAAACATGAGAGAAAAGATGGAAGATTATACTTTGTTTGAGCTTAATAGAATTGTCCACCAAAAGCTAAAAAAATTGAAGAGCAACCCAACTTAAAAAAACAACCAATCCAATAGATGAAAGAGTTGTTCAAAAGTTGTTGCATAAATCCTTTGCAATTCTAGTCAAAAGAACAAGAAGAGTGTGAGATAATTATAAGACCAGAATATAACATGGAAAATTTCTTCTTGAACTAGCATATTTGCTCATTCCATCATAAAACAAAGGAGATGGAACAACATCTAAAGGAATTACCAGATGGGGGATTCATTAGGCCCAGCAAGAGTCCTTTCTCATGCCAAGCATTCCTAGTAAATAAGCGAGTTGAACAATCTAGAGGCAAAAATAAGTTTTGTATTAATTATAAACCTGTCAATGACATTATCCTTTATCTTTTAATTACCCCATTCCATTTAGTTCCAATTTTATCAAAAATGCTTCACAATGTTATATATATTCTAAGTTTGATTCTAGCAAATCAAAATTAAAGAAGACAAGTATAAAATTGCATTCTCAATCACAAGGACTCTATGAGTGGAATGTGATGCCTTTTGGGCTGACCATTGCACTAACTTTTTTTCAGCAAAAAATGGATAACTCCCTCACACACCTCAAAGAATTTTATGCAATTACATTGATGACATCTTAGTCTTTTCAAATTCAATGGCCAACCATATACATCTTCAGCAATTATATGATGCTATCAGATTAAATGCCATTGGTCTATCTAAGAACAAGATGGTCATAGGGCAAACCAACATAAAACTTCTAAGTTTACATTTGAACAAACGAAAGATCAAATTATCACAACACATCTTAACTAGGATCAAGGACTTTCCAAATGAGCAAAAAGATTAAAAAATACTTCAAAGGTTTTTAGGTTGTCTAAATAATGTTTCCCTATTTTTTGTAATCTAGCTAGTGATAGAAAGATCTTGCAAAAATATTTGAAGAAAGATAGTCCTCAATGGAATGATAAATCTTTCAAAGCAATGCAACTTATTAAAGAAATGTGCATAACTCCCAAAGCTTCAAATGTTGCAACCAAATGTACCTTTGATATTAAGCACTGACGCATCTAACGATACATTGTCTATAATACTGACCAAGGAGTATCCTGGTGGAAGAAAAGAAGTTTGCAAGTACAAATATGGCACCTTTTCTAAAGCAAAGAAGACCTACCACATCTATGAAAAAGAAAAAATTTGGCAATCAAATGTGGTATCAAAAAATTCAAGATTTTTCTCAAGCTAGAACATTTCATAGTACACACTGATAGCCAAGCAATGAGGAATCTTCTAAAGAAGAGGTTAGATAAAAAAATTAGTGCATGGGAGAATTGCAAGTTGGCACCTTGAATTCAAAAGCTATGATTTCAATATAAAATTAGTAAAGGGGGAGCAAAATTCTTTGGCAAATTCTCACAAGATTTTAAGGTCTTCATGGTTAAGGTAGCGTATTATGACTATGACCTTCCTTAGCCAATTGATGACCTCATTCTCTTTGTTTAAAGCTTGTGTGCTAATAGATGGTTGAGTGAAGTCCAAACCATTCTAAGGAATAGTTGGGAATTGGATATATTAGATCATGATATATTTATTGAAGAAGCATTAAATTTCTAAGATGACCCTATTACAATTCACATCAAGGGTCCCCAAATGGTTGATCTTGTTATCAAAAGGCTAAGCATTAAATTTCTAAGATGACCCTATTACAATTTACATCAAGGGTCCCCAAATGGTTGATCTTGTTATCAAAAGGCTAAACCTTTGCTCTATAGGAGTCATTAACAACATCTACTTTGCTTGATATCCCTTCCAAAACCATGTAGATGATTACAAAGTCGAGTTGGAAAGGCAATCTTGAATTTCTCGAATAACATTAAAACAAAGTTTGCTGAGAGAATTCTCGAAAGTATAGAAGAATACCAAATGGATCCTAATAACTTCAATCTTCCAAGAGTAAAATTTGACCCTCTAAAGTTTGATTGGGTATCCAATCATCTAAAATCATCAAGTTAGAATCAAGTCAATTATTGTAGCACAAATAATCGAGTGGGATGTAATAGATAATGGTATTTACCATCATATCAATTTTGGTTCCACAAGCACAAGTCAAACAAAAACCATTAGCATGTGTCACTAGAGATGCATTTTTGGAAGGACATAGGATGAACACACAAAAAACATGGAGGACCAATTTCTCCTTTTTCACCTATTTGTTCCTATTATGGATACTTAAATGTGATATCAAAAATCAAATTTCATTATAATGTAATATTTGAATGTTGGATCCTCCTTCCAACATCATTGTACTAGATTCCAAGTATTTTTACTTCCTTGAAAATAATGACGTCTTTTTGCCACCAACAGTATTTGGCATTTTTTACCACCAATTGTATTTGGCATCTTTTTACCACCTACTGTAGTTTTCAATCACAGCCATTGCTTTAGTATCTTTGTTCTCCACCTTAGATCTCTCCCCCAATAAACTATAAATAAAGGATGACATAAAAAATGGAGGGATTGGTTGTTTGCATTTTATTTCTACTTTTGCTTTATGTAAACTCGGAGTATGATCTTCACTTGTGCATTATAATGATTTTGTGAACCAGAAAGGAACATACATTTTGTAATAGATTTGAGTTTATAACTTTGAGGCATGCCCTTCACCTACACTTAAGTGTGATCTGCTGAATTGAAAAAGAACACAATTTGTATGTAATGTTGTAATGCTTTGATATATGAACGTATTCTAGAAGTTCTGCTGAAATTTGTGTCTTTACTCTTATAATGGACACACATTTCAGCAAAACTTCTAGAATATATTCACATATCAAAGCATTACAACATTACACACAAATTGTGTTCTTTAATGATTCACTAGATTGCATTTATGGAAAAGTAAAGAGCATACTTCAAACTTATACATTCAAGTCTATTACAAAATGGATGTTCCTTTCTTGTTCACGATATCATTATAGAGTGCAAGTAAAGAACATACTCAAAGCTCAACACCAAACTATATATATGGTATGTCTGAACCCAGTCATACCAAACCTGGGGAAAATAAAATTGAAGAACCATTCAACCCAAACCCCCAAACAATCAACGTAGTTGTGTACCCTTCGACATGAGAAGTTATAAATGGTATATCGAAGTTTATTTACCAGCTTAGTACATTGTGAAATCGGTAAAGATCTTGACAAAAAACTGTGAACCTTGTCTCGAAGTTTCTTTATGAACATGGTGCCTTGTGAAGTTAGTGAGATTTTCTTGACATAAATTTGGTTCAAAGATCCCAATCAATGAAATATTCCTTCATTGGTATGCAGAAAGGATTATTTCCAAACCAAATATCCTCCGAAGAGAGAAATCAAAGATTGTGATTAATGCTCAATGTTCATCTAAGCTTTGTGGTATAGGTATAAAGACGTAGTGCTGTACAAAAGAGGTATTTTTATTATCCAAGAATAAATTGTATAAACATCAAGGATTACTGTGTAAAAGAGCAGGTTCATTGGAAATTGTGTCTCTTTGCTATGCATAGATCATTGGTTTTATACATAGCACAAATTGTAAAACTAAATACAGATAAATCAAGATGGCTTATACCATAGTTGCAGAGATCTTTTTAAAAATGTTTTTTATACAATTAATCATGTAGCCTTGAAGCCAATTTTGGCATCAGGAAAATCATTTTTTTTGCAATCAATTGGCCTAACCAATTTTTCGACTTCTTTTACACAAGAATTGTGATTTAATCACCAAAAAAACCAAAAAAAAAACAAACATTTTTTTAAAATAAAATTCATTATTAGGTTTTTTTTTCCATTTATATAGCATTTTTTCTCAATTAATTAAAAAAAATCTTTATCTTTTGGTTTGTTGAGTTATAATAATGCATCTACACATAAAACCAATAGAAATCGTCATATTGCTCTTCATCGAGTGCATCAATGTCATCAACTGGTTTGTTGGAAGGACAAACAACGTTGGTGCCACTCCCACTAGCAGCACCAGGCAAATGACATTCTGTAGGAACCTCATGCTGCTCATCCTTGATCAAGACTACGGAAAGTTGTTAGTTAAGGCTAGGGTTTTTTATTTTTAACTAGCAATTAAATTCTCCTTGGGTTCACCCCAAGTTCGTGCAAGGTCTTGCCCAAGGCCTCTAGATTCAGTGAGGCTACATTTGGGTCTTCATCGAAGGCATCAATGTCATTTGACTAGTTTATTGGAAGGACAATTGGTGCCACTCGCACTAGCCGCACCATGTAATTGACATTGAGTAGCAACCTTGTGCCTCTCGTCCTTGATTGAGACTAAGTTGTTTGTTAGGGTTAGGGTTTTTTCAAATTAAAAAAAATCATTGAAAAAAAAATTACGTCCCAAGTATATTTTCCCTAGGTGTGCATAGGGCCCTGCCCTGGGCCAAATCTGGAGGTCTGAGGTAGGGCCTTGGATGAACCCAGACCAAGATCAGAATGGCCAGTTTGGATTTGGCCAGGGTTCCCTACAAAACCCAGTAACATAGGTACAACATTCTCCCAACCAAAGTTACTCCTATGACAATATTGATGTCATATCAATTATATACACTACAGTACCATTGGACTAAATGACAAAATTAGAATTCTAAATATATAAACAAATGGGAGTTTCTTGATCAATCAACAATGATTGATCAAACATAAAGATTCCATCTCAATGGTTGATTGATCAAGAAACTGGAATAATTAAAAAAGCACTCCCTTTCATTCACTCTTCAAATGAAAGACTTCTCCAAACATAATCGAAGACTATATGTTCAACCAAATATTCTACATCTCTTAAACAAGAGGCTAATATTTTCCCCATTGGACCTCAAGGAAACATTTATAATTATATATCAAATTTGATGCTTGGGAGACGAGTTTACTGTAGGAACCAAAACATCCTAAAGACATTATATTCAGTGAATGCAACACTCTTCATTATATCTGTTCCATCTATGTGATGATTATTTTTGAAATTATCTAGCATCAATCTGAGTTCCTTGAACAATAACAAGTCTCTCCATTGGAGCAATTGCAGATGGCCGGTTCCAAACAGCTCAGAAAACCACAGATGATGAAAAGAACCTTTATTACTATGAAACAGCTCTGGTCACTCAAGAGAGACACCACCAAAAATTACATTCACCAGAAGCATTGCTCCTTTCAGGCATATGGGCATAACACTCCAAGTGTATTATCATTGCAAGTGTCGTTTCAAAGCAACTGAGACCAAACAATCTAAAGATTCTAAACCTTCTGTATAAATTATAGCAAAAAATGTTTAACAATTGGATGGAACTTGTTTGATCTAAGATTAAACATTTTAACCTTGGAAGCAAAAACAATGTTTCCATCTTATCCATATAAATTAATTAGGAACAAGGGAAGATTTATATCTAGTTCTCCAGCGCTTTCCAAAGATTTATACTTAATATTACAGCCACCTTTCTATTAAAATATATTACAGCCACCTTTCTATTAAAATATATTACAGCCACCTTTCCATTAAAATAACTTATGGAAACAAACAAAGCCTAACTTATGTAGGCAAGGGGAGAAAAAGCATCTTAATCAAATTTGCTTGCAATAGGACCTATATCCAAACCTTCAAAGAAGACTAATTGTATTCCTCATCCCTCTGAACACTCGTGTCAACATGCTTCACAAACATAGGCACAACTGAAGATTATGGAACATTGATCTGACATATACTAATTATTGAAATAACTATGAAGCAAGCCTGGCCAGGTGCTTTTTCCAAGCACGATAGATCCTTACCAGTAGATCGTACATACAAAGGGGAATCATAAGCATAGCACATAGCTATATATACAAAAGAAAATATCTAGCAACCAAATTATACAAAAACTTGTATGGAGAAAATGACTGAAACACTGAACATACTCATATAAGAAAGGGATGTTGAATATAACACAATGAAGCATTAGGGAAGCACTAGAAAACCGAATGAATGAGGACTGTGAAGGGAACACGCACTGTACATGCTGGAAAGCATGCTTTTCAGCTTTGGGACTCTGGTGTTCTGTATAGCCATATGAAGATCAAGGCACCTTTCATAAAAACCTTGTCGATATCCAAAGCCAATGGGCATCCTTGACAGAACTCAACAACCAAAATGGTAGTGCAAAAAATGCACTATAATAAATAAAGTTTGCATCTTGCCAGCAAAAGACTGGACAGACCTAGCTCTTTCAAATAAACTAATCAACCCATCAAAGAGACTGTCTGTTATTTTCAGAAAACAGAACAAGAAGTTCATCATCCGTAGACATACCCATTTCCATTGCTCTTTGTAATGGGGTTTTACCATCTCCATCCAAAGCTCTTGTATTGGCACCCCTGCATTAAAAAAAAAATGGAAGACTCCAATTTAAATTCTGATTTAAACTCATTCAACCTAAAAATTTCCAAAATTAATAGCAACATATTAAAAATCCAAACAAAGCATTTAGGCACCTAGCAATCAGCAACTTTGAAAATAAGTACTTCCTCCTAGAGATACAAAGATGAAGAGGCGTTCTTCCACAATGGTCAGGAACATTAAGATTGGCACCATACTGCAATAGTAGCTCTAGCATGCCTAGGTCACCAAAGTAGCATGCTAGATGTAACAAGGAACACTGTTGTAGACCCTCCTCTGCTTCACTTAAATCATCACTGTCAGTTATTGAACTTGTGCTAGTTGTTGGTGAATCAGAAAGTTGTATGTGCCCACTACCAGCAGTGGAATTGTTTTGCAGAGTGGTGTGTTCCCTTCTCATAATTGTAGCTTTTAGAATATTGGAGGAATCATTTGCCCTAGCCTGCTCATATGTTGTATTAACATCAGCATTCAAATTCAAAATAAGACGGTAAGCCATCTTCTTGTCATTGGCTCGGACAGCATCCCATATTTGACAAGCTATTGATGGTGCCTGACACTCCAGCTTTGGCTTGAATAAAAATCTTTTCGCAGAATACTGCACAGAAAATGAAAGAAAGAACCATCTCAATCTCTACTCCAAAAAAGCAAAGTGATAATAAAAATATTTTAATAATCATAAAAATCAGAAATTCCTTGTACAAAATACCAAATATACTGGATTTTTATAAACATTTTTTATCACGTGAATAGTAATATCAAAGAGTTTAGAATATGTCACATGCATAAATATCTAATTAGGGCATCATGCATACCCTGTCCATATATAAAAGTGAAAAAAATAGTACACAATATAAAGAGGTTTGATTGTCAAAGGCAATTCGAGCACATATCCCAAAAAATGCCAACTGATTATCTAACATTCAGCTTCTAGCAAATCACACCCAGAGCTATATTGGCTTCAACAAGATGGATCTTCTGAAAGTTCAATGATGCCAGCTCACTGTCACACCCATGAAAACCACCGGCTATCAAATATATGATGTTTCACAACGTGTATGTGTGTTCTAGTGTGCATACATGTGCTGTCATTCACATCTGCATGTCATGCATGTCTGTGTATGCATCTATGTGTGAGGCCTGGGAACTCAGGGGCAAGTCCTAGCAAGTCTTACTAGACTCGCAAGTCCCAAACTGTAATGTCCCCTTTTTGAGTGAGCATCAGAGTTGGTGGTTTAACTTTAGCCTATCATCGGATCCTCGTAGGCTAATAATGGTGTTTAGAGGCCCAGTGTTGGAGTTAGCTATCTCCTCAGTTGGTAGTTGGCAATGTTTTCATCCCCAGCTCCTTAGCTTGTTCAGAGGTTATGATATTTAGGGTGTTTTGGCTCCGTTTTTTATATACTTACTATTTATAGTAAGTCAGAGTGTTGATAGAGGACAACCTTACTATTTATAGTAAGGCACCCTGGTTAGCAGTGAATGCGGTGGGCTACCTCCTGGTGAAGTCAGAATTGATTTACGATGGTTAATGATGGAGTTATAATATTATAATTATTAAGTGCATATCATTAATAAATTAAGTGGACTTTATTTAAAAGGGGGATTTAAATGTTTAAAAAGTATACTTTATAATAAGTGTTAAATAAGAGGGAGATATAAGTGAATAATAAAGTATACTTTATATTATAAGTTGTGCACTAAAAAGGAGGGAAGAGAAAATGAAATTAAAGTAAAGTAAATGAGATGAAATCAAATGCAAATTGAATATTATAAAAACGCAAAGTGAAGCTCATTTGGATATGCTTGGTTTATTATTCACTTTTTCTGAAAATTGTTTATCGTGCATTCTTGAGCTTTGGGAGCTTGAGGGTTTGATATTGGCTTTGCTGAGACGAAAACCTCTGCATAGTCCTCTTCTTCGTGTGTGAGAGACCACGTCAAGAAGAGATTCTCGGAGGCTTCATTTAGGGGCTTCAGTTGTGCATCAGCCGAAGACATTTTGATGAAGTTTTGGGCAGATTTTGAAGATCTTTGATGCAGATTTGTGTTGATACTTGAGAACAGAGAAAACAGTTCAGATTTGGGGTGTTTAGAGTGCTGAGATTTCCTTCTTTGCTGGGCCGTACTGTTCCACATGCTGGCCATACAACACCAAGGAGCCGTACCATCAAATAACAAAGATTTTGGAGGTTTCGTGGAGTTATTTCCCCTCGTCTGAGGTCCCCATTATGATGCAGATACTTGCTGATAAAAACAGAGTTTAAAGCAGTTGTTATTCACTCGTTTGATATTGATTTATGCACCAGCCTGGGCCGTACATGGTTGAGGAGGACGTGGGGTCTGTTGGCACCTATTTTACTTCATTTATACCTCCTTCTTTGGCATTTCGGGACTGTTTTACTGCTGCAGAGTTGTATTGCAGCAGAACTTCCTTTGTATGTGTTTCCTCGTGATTTTCTAGTGTATTGTAAGCTGACCCACATACGGCAACGAAACGAAGTTGAAGATTTTCATATGGGTATGTTACTAAAATTCATATTTTGCTATAATACAATCTGGGTCTTCATTAGTTTGTTCATATCTATCTTAGTTTTTCTGGGTTTCGTTATATGCTTTATATTCCATACGTGCAATGCAAAACACCTACATGCAAAACATGCACATGAAACCCTAAACCAAAAGCATACAAGGCAAAAAACTTGGCACAAAAAAAACATATCCGAGGGTGTATGTTACACAGACCCCATTCCAAGTCAGCATAAAGCAAGTAGAAAACCAAAAATATAAAAAGCTGACATGTAAAACCCTAAAAAGCAATTACAAATACATCATAACAAAATCCACATCATTTGCCAACATACATAGAAAAATATATACACACCATTGAAGCAAAAAAACCAGTGGTCCACGGAGTCCCCTGTCGGGGACGGGGGGACAAAGGGTCTAAGTTTAGGGACGACAACGGGGGGGTGGTGCTGATATACATATGGTACTTGAATAACTAGTTATAAAAAGATGTTTAAAAATAACATTTCAAATTAAACTTTGGCAAATTAGTAAAATAGCAAAATTGCAAATACTAACATTTTAAATACTTGAATACTATTACTAAAAGACTAAAAGTAAATAAAATATTAAAATTTGACAAATGAAATTGTCGAATTTGAGATTTCTTAGTTTCTATTATATCGAAAATCAGAAAATATGACGTCACATCATAATAGCATATCATAAAGATGATTACAATGAGTAGCATGATACATTGATATCAAAATAAGTACAAAATGCAAAAATGTAGTGACAAATGAAATTGTCGAATTTGAGATTTCTTAGTTTCTATTATATCGAAAATCAGAAAATATGACGTCACATCATAATAGCATATCATAAAGATGATTACAATGAGTAGCATGATACATTGATATCAAAATAAGTACAAAATGCAAAAATGTAGTGAAGGGAGGCTCTCTTTCCTAAAAAAATCAAAGAAATTTTTTTAAAAAACGCCTTTTTGGACGTCCCAGCGTGGGGGACACCTAGGCGTCTCCGAGACACTCGAGGGACGGCTAGGAGTCCCCGAGACGTCTCGGAGACGTCCAGGTGTCCCCGCCGTTTCCTCGAAGTCTCTGATGTCCCAGCGGCGGTGGGGGGAAGGCGGGGGGACATTTCTCAGTCGTCCCCAAGTCTCCGAAACGTCCAGGTCAGGGAGACGGCTGGATTTTTTTGGGGTGGGGGGGGGACGGGTCCCCGTGGAACACTGAAAAAAACAGCAAGCAGGTTGGGCAGCAAGCAATGATTAAATTGAGCATGTGCAGGTTTGTAGCAGCCCATGATGCATTTAAAGGAGCCCATGGTCCATATGGAGGAGCCCACAGTGCATTTGGGGCAGGTCATGGTCCATTTTGAGCATAGGTGCAAAACTCTACGAGTACTTGTGTGTCCAGAAGCCAAATGAGAACTCGCTGGTATTACTTGGCCCCGAGCTATTGAAAACTCACCACAATTTTTTGTGGGAAACTCATCTTACTCGCAGGAAAATCACTATTACTTGCCCAACACTAGGTAAAACTCAGCCGTGATTTTTAAAAATGTGATTTTTGTGTCAAAATTTTAACATTTTACAGGTCGTTTTTTGCATACGGTTGTTTGAAAATCACTATTACTTGCCCAACACTAGGTAAAACTCAGCCGTGATTTAAAAAAATATGATTTTTGTGTCAAAATTTTAACATTTTACAGGTCGTTTTTTGCATACGGGTTGTTTGACAGCTTGTTGTATATGCTGAAGGTTTGTTCAACGGCTTGCTGTGCCTGCAATAAAGGAATTGCGGGTCTGTTTTTCCTTATTCATCCTGCGCCTACAATAATGGAAGCACAGGTCTGTGTTTGCGGCATCAAAGAATTGCAGGCACTGGAACTTTATCCTTTACATTGTTTGTTCTCAGAGACGACACTTATTTTGGTCCTCACAATAAGCAGATTTCTCTCTTTGACTGATAGGGTTTTAACCTCTAGAAATAGCAGAAAACAGGGGTTTGGGTGGGTGTAACAGCAGTTCTTCAAATATATATAATGGTGGTCCTTACAGCTTCATAATAGTTCTGATTTTAAACTTTGTTGCAGTCTGCTAGTGCTGTTTCTTTCAGGGTGTATTCCATATCATACTGCTCAAAAATGTCATGGGTATTGAAACTTGATGTATTGTACTTCTTTTTTGGTCTATGATATGTATTGAACTCTAATTTTGATCTATTTATGAAAGAAATCAATAATATGCATGTTTTTGAACTTTATGAATATTAAAATGTTCACTAAGTTTGCCAAGTTTTTAAATTTTTGGGTCAGCCGAATTATTACCAAGTGCAAGTTTTTCAACTATGATTTTGAATATCAAATTTGAAGAGAAGAGGTATGTCTTCTTTTAATCTTTTCTTCCTTTTTTTTTGTCTTTCATTTGGTATGTCTTGTACATTTGTTTTTTTCTCTTTCCATTTGAATTCATGGAAAAGGAAATAGAAAAAGGTATTCTCTTCATTTTTCCTTCCTTTTTTCTTGTTCTATAATCTTCTACATTATAGAGAAGAGATGGCTAACATAGTTCAAGGTCAAGTAGACTCTTCTACTTCTGCAATTCTTCTATTCCCTTCAACATTGAGCGCCAGTGGTAGTGTTCGGCCTAGAGTTTGCAAACCGAGATTGTTTTCATATATTGTACCACACTACTCCAAGTACCCGACCATCACTTGAGAGCATAGATTGGAATAGAGACAAGCATTAAGCAGCAAATACAATTGAAGACTTTAACATTTGTCTATGGAGATAACCACCCAAGATCAAGAAGGCATAAAGAAAAGTGCAAAAAAGATCAATATGATAGAATATATTTATATTCGAATCAAAGGATGCAATACAATGAGAGAAATACAAGTCTATGAGGAGGGTATATATAGAGTACACCGCCAAGAAATGTGAATGTACAACCAATGTGGGATAAAGGAGATGTAGTCACATGCGTGCACAACATCTCCACCAAACTAGCAAAGTACAAGTCACAAAACGCAAATACAACCTACCCAGGTAGATACCTACCTAAGTAAGCTTATCCTATCCTAAGTGCATATAATGCAATAGACTAAATGTAAGAAAATAAAATAATGTACCAACAGCCCCCATAATGTTGCTTAGGTGGGTATGTAGAGATGGATATATGAGTCCTAGCAGATTGGTAGTTATGTACAAAATGATCTGCCCAAAAAGAAGATAAGGAAAAAACTTGCACCCCCACCCCCCCAAGAGGATGAAGAGATAAGGGCTATGTGACCTCCCGCCACCCCCGCCCCCCAAAAGAATAGTGTCATGCATCCACAAGAGAGCTTGCAAATGATAAAAGTTGCTCTCAATGAAGGGTTTGATGAAGATGTTTGCAACCTACTCCGTTTTAGGACAATGCCACAGATCGATGACCTACTCTTGTATTAGCTCCTTGATGTAGTGCACATGGATCTTGATGTGTTTGGTCCGGTGATGATGAACCAGGTTCTTCAAAATCTGAATGGCACTCTAGTTGTCACAAAAGATGACCAACGCCCTCTAAAAAGGAATGCCAAACTCAATAAGGATATTCTAAAGCCAAAGAGCCTCGGTGGCAATATTAATAGCCCGGATATTTAGCCTCAATCAAAGAAAAAGCAATAGCATGTTGCTTCCTGCTCTAGCAACAAATGAGGCTAGAAAAAAAGTGAAAGTTGTAACCTGATGTAGACTTACAATCATCAAGATCGTCAATCCAATCATAATTTGCATATCCAACCAAGTCTAAACCTATACCTACTACATAGCAAATCCCATATATGTGGGTGCCCTATATATAGTGCAAGATGTGTTTGGCAGCTTTCCAGTGAAGCTCATGTAATTCTTGCATAACGCAACAAACCCTGTCAACCACATGAGATGTTTGGCAAATGCAAGTCAAATAGATGATGCTACCAACAAGTTGACGATACAATGTTGAATCAACAAGTGGAGTGGAACACTCAACCTCAAACTTGACTCCTAACAAGGGAGTTGGTACAAGCTTACAATCAGCCATGTGAACCTAAGCTAGAAGATCAAGAGCATACTTGCACTAAGCAAGAGTAATCTCGAAAGAAGATTGTGTTGTCTTTATCTCGAGAAAGCAGTGCAATAAACCCAAGTTTGTCATGGCAAACCTGTCATGCAAAGCAAATTTAACTTTGCCAATGATGGATGATGAGCTCCCTATATTCATCGAGTCATCAACATAGAGAACTAGAAACGGGTGAAAGTCATCTTGTCTCAAGATGTAGACATTTGGATCTAAGTGGCATATCGAGAATGTGACCAATAGTAGAAAGGAGTCCATCTCTACATACAAAGCCCAAGGGCTTGTATGAGGCCATAGATATACCTCTTCAATCTACAAACCAATGAAAAATTATGTATGAACCCCTATGGTTGCTCCATGTAAATATCATCCTAAAGATCCCCATGAAGAAATGCACCCTTCACATCCATCTAATGGACGATCCAACCATGGGTTGCAACTATAGCAAGAGTCAATCAAATGGAGTTCATTTTCACACCAAGGGCAAAGGTCTTAGTGTAATCAACACAAGGAACCTGTGAGAACCCTTTGGCCACAAGCCATGCTTTGAACTTATCCACAATTCCATCCATTATATATTTGGTTATATAAATCGACTTACACAACCATTTTTCTTCCCTTAAGAAGAGGGACTAGGTCCCAAGTGTTGTTCCTCATCAAGGAACTATACTCTGATGAGCACACAGTTATACTGAAAGGGGGGGTGAATCAATATAATACATTCTTCTACCTTTTTCAAATCTTAACAACCATAGCAATATCAATCACACAAGATCTATCAATTATGCAAAACAAAGAGAACACAAGATTTACGTGGAAATCCTTATGAGAGAAAACCACAGCAAAATATTGCTTATATATATAATTCTCTTACAAGCTTTGTAGGCACCAACCTACATGAGACTCCAATCACCTCTTGCACAATCTGTGAGCACCGACCCACTAGAGACACCAATCCCCGCAACTGAGCACCAACCTACAAATTCTTCAATGGATGATATGTCTTCTGAATGTCGATACCCTTCTTACAAATCTGATCACAACCCACACAATATCCTTTCTTCACGAATCTGATCCAAATCATGCACAAACTCTTTTCACAAATTTGATCCAAATCATGGCACTATCTTCTCATAAATTTCTCCTATATCAGCCCAAACTCTTCCTCTATCTCTGCAAGATCATCTTCTTTGTCTCAGCACAATCTTCTTTATGTCAGCATTAAATTCTTCTATATTTGCAAGATCATCTCCGTTATATCTGCATAGATCTCTCTTTTATTTCTGCCTCACTTCTCTATTATTCTGCCATAAATCTTTTTTACAAATCTGCCTTCTCTCTCATATAAATCTGCCTTTAATTCTTTATTTGCAGATCTGCAGGTGTCTAATGGATATATTTTTATTTCACAATATTATCACTTTCTTCATTTAATATACATCTAATTTACTCTTCATTTTCTCACATATATCTGCTCATATCATCTTCTTGCAGTCACATACACTTCCTTTCAAAATAAATCTGATTTGCACTTCATAATTCTGCCCCTTCTCTTCCTCTAGATCTGCTCAAAACTCAGATATAAATCATTGATTACATTTTCTCCAACCACACCTTATAGCATCTCAAGGGAGGCATCCTCTATGAATGTATGTGTCTTTTTGTAATGGACACACCTTCTTTTTGAATCACACCTCTTGTAAATGGCTGCCTTTAAACAAATCGCACTCTTCCACACATAATCAACACACACCTTTTCAAATAAAATCGCACTGCTTTATGATAACAAGTCGCACCACTTACTATAACAAATTGCATCCTCTTATCTTTTCAAATCGCATCATATCTTATGTTTAACTTAAGACATCTTGTCTTAATATATATGTGGAGTGCTAATTGATAAGGATCTGCCTCCTTATGATTAATTTAATTATTAACCAAGGGCGCGAAGATATTAATATGGGTCGGCCCATATTATTTTCAAATTATTTTACTAATCATTCTTGGTCACATGAATTTATTTAATGCAATCCAAATCTCATGTTTTGGGTGCCAATATAATTCCTCCATTTATGCCATGATCACGATCTTTCTTGTAAGACGATTTATGGCCTTCGGCCTATAACGAATTTCTCTTGCCATTCATCTCTTGCTTTTGACATCAGTGACAATTTGCTTTGACATTCTTGTCCATACATCTTGGACAACTACTCCAACAATCTCCACAACAATCTCTTTGACATCATGACAATATTGTTTTGCCGTGAGTTTGACATCAATGACAACCATCTTGTCCATGTACCTTTGACATCAATGATAACCATCTTGTCTATGCACCTTTGACGTCTATGACAACGATCTTGCCAATAGTCTCGTCGATACACTCTTGACATCAATGACAATATTTCCAACATACTCTTCCTCCAAAGTTGAATCCCACTTGGCAATACCTAATGCTTTGTGAAAAGACGATCTAAAGTGAAGGCAATATAAGCATGTGGAAGAGCATAATGGTGTGCGTTTTGTTGCTATTCCAATATGGTATCAAAACAGTTGAGAGCCTCTAGTTAGTCTCTTGGGAGATCTTGGATTGTAGATCTTGTATTTTCTTGAAACATTGAGTATGCTCTTCTCTTGCATCCTTGGATGATCTAGACAATTAAAGAATATTATAGAGATACCAAAATCTGGAGGTTTCTTTTTTGTGGCTTTGTATTGCAGGTTCATTTTGGAGCTTGCTGGAGCAAGCCTGAGCTCCCCAGTGAGTCCAAAGCATATACAATAGTAGATTTTTCCTTGTGTTGTGTCCCAATTGGACATTGGAGGCCAAATCTACATGGGTTTTATTTGGGAGGTGGCTACCAAATCTAAAGGATAGTCATCATTTTGGAGCATTTTGAGTCAGATATGACCTCACCATCACATCCAAAAGGCCTCAACCCTAAGATCAACTATCAAATTTGTCGAAAATGGAGCACTATGCCCAAGCCCCATACAAAAAATTATGCCACTTGGCCGTACAAAATAATCCCTACAAAATCAACATATTCCCCTTTAAGGTTTGCTTGAACAGTCACTATGTAGTCAGGGTTCAATGGCTAAGGTCTATTGTTTTGGCAGATTTTTATTTTTATTCATTATTCTATTGTAAAAAAAAAATCAAATTTGGGGGCATTTTTTGCATAGGCCCCCCAAATACTTACAGCCTATTTTAACAAGTCCGTGGCCTTTGAAACATTGTGGCCTATTAAAAGGTCTACAAACCTAAGTCCTATGTGAGGTTAAAGGCCTACAATGCTCCCCACACTAGCGAGTCCTCTCAAAGCACTAGACCCTTCTATGTAACCCACATGGCTTTTGGAATAGCCCTTCACAAACCTACTGTGTAGCCATGTGTGGCTCTCAATCCATCTGCATGGCCTCTACAACCAATGTGGACTCCTTTCATACTCAGATCCACATGCATAGGCCACTAAAACATAATAACTTAGCTAATTTTGTTGGTACCCTCCAATTCTTGCGGCTATTCTTCCAAGTCAACCAAAACTTAACGGCTCCTCTATTCTGGCATCACCCTAACTTTGGCAGGATATCACTAAAATTGGTGGTGACTTCACATTTGTCTAGAGATCTCTGCATTTCACAAAACCTCCAAAGTTGGCACCAATTTCACTAAATTTAGCAGTGACGACGTGCTGACATCAAGAACCCCTTTTGAAATTTTCACCCCCTCACAATTGGATTTTTCTCTTTTGTACTCAAACTTCAACGGCCTGGTTCTCACTCATACAAGCTCCTTTATCAGCACAATTATTTTTTATTTGGGCTATTTTTTTGTGCACTCTGCGATGGTACAAACAGTTTCAGATTTTGAATCATAGATTTTCTAGAATTTGCAGTTTGTCACAAGTGTTGCTACATAGTGCCCATTTTGGGACCTTCTGAGGCTCTGTTTGGGCTCATATAGACTCCTTTTCAAGTGCAATTTTTTTAAAGTGTGTTTTTTCATGTACTTTGGAATGGTTCTATTGGTTTGTATTCATTGTGACCTAAAATTGTACTTTCCGCATTATAACTGGTTTTGGCATTTGTAAAACCATTGAAATCAAATCCACTTTGCATTTTCAACAAGTGGCAATAAAATGCTCATTTTCTCTACTTTCAGTTTCATTTGTGCTCTCCTAATCCTACAATGGGTCATCCTAAGATCCCTCACTTAACTCCATACAACTATTCATCTTGGAAATAAAATGTATGGGATATTTTAATGCATCAGGGTATACCCCTTTTATATTGGAATCCTTTCTAAAACCAGCATATCCTTAAAAAAAATAGGGCATGGATCATTGAACATACTAAAGTACTTGAATATTTACATACATTTGTTTCTCTTGATCTTCTTTTTCACATTGAAAAGTGTATAACACCTCAGGAGGCAGGGGACAAACTTGCAAAATTGAACGATCAAACTAATGAGATTAGGGGCTATCAAATAAATAATGATCTAATGAACCTAGACCCTAAAAGTTTTGACAATATTCAAGATTATGTAAACAAGGTCAATGATCTAAAGCACAACTCAAAGATTGTGGTAATGATAAAAAGGATGTATGATTGATTTACAATGTACTAAGCAAATTTGGTGCTGAATATGCTGCATTTGTTTCTAGCTTTCAAACTCGTCAGTTGACTATGGGACAGGCATATACTATGCCCGCATTGATTCATCTTCAAAAATGCTAATGCATGAACAAGAAAAGTTAATCACAATGGGTCTTCTCAAACCATACAAGTCACAAGCTTTGGTGGCTAGTCAACCAAAGAGTCAGAAAAGATCCAGTAATCCTGATCAGAAACAGAAGCAATCTAAGCACAATCCACAAAAGGACAGAGCACAGTCTTCATTTGCTTCACAGGCAAAATCACAATCCACTTCCAGCATAGGGGATTCTCAGAAAGAGCAGTCAACTTGTTCATATTGCAAGAAAGTTGGTTACAATAAGCATCAATGTCATGCTAAGCAAATTGATGAGTTGAAACATCTCCAAAAGAATTGCATTAGTCTACCATCTTCGTATTCACAGGGATCATCTACCCCTTCAAAATCAGCTAAGGGGAAAGGAAACGCACTAGTTGCACTAGCAGACTCTTCTAAGTAGTGGATACTTGACTCTAGTGGTTCACACCATAAAGGTTCCCATCGAGAACAATTTTCTTCTTTGGAGCCTTGTTTTGTGCCACATATTCTCATAGGTGATGACACAACAGTAGATGTTGTTGGGAAAGGTTCGGTTGACATGGATGAAGGTTCATTTGAGGATGTCCTTTGTAACCTAAATTGTCTACCAACCTTCTTTTTGTATTTCAAATCACTCATGTTGGGAATGGCAAGAAGGTTGAGTTCACTCTAGATTTAGTTGTGATTCGAGATCTTGAGGATAAAATGCCTTGATTGTAGTAGGGAAGGCTGACTATTAGTGTTTGCTATATACATTCTCCCACTATGTGCCTGATTCTCCTTCTACTGTGTTGCTCACTCATTATGACATAGTGAGCAAACTATGGCATGAGCAGTTTGGCCATCTCAAATACCGCTATCTTAAGCAACTCAATGGTGAAATGATGAAGTGTTCCTCCTCCCTTCAGAAATACAGAAGAAATACCAATAAAAGATTGTTGCATGGAGAAAATTGTCATGAACTATCAGAACCCAGACTTCCTTAATCAATGTCAACTGCTGCAGCATGGCTCAAAGCTCACCTCCTCGAAACTCCTCTGACACAGTCCTGTGAATTCCCAAACAACTCCATATTCCTCTGATGTAAAACCAGGAATATGGTTATTTGTGCAGCTAAAAGTGAACTTGTGAAGATGTTTTATATGCTGGATAAAAGGCAATGCAGATTTAAATCTAAAAGGATTCATTTTCACAATTATAAATCTGATATTAATTATTCTACACAATTTATACACATACTGTTCAATG
Source organism: Cunninghamia lanceolata (assembly GCA_027924645.1). Classification (NCBI taxonomy): domain Eukaryota; kingdom Viridiplantae; phylum Streptophyta; class Pinopsida; order Cupressales; family Cupressaceae; genus Cunninghamia; species Cunninghamia lanceolata. The sequence continues at coordinate 1,145,460 of BSBN01000128.1, forward strand.
ATTGAAAGATCAGAAATCAACTCACAACACATGCATTAAAATCACATAACTAAACTACTGTAAATGAAATGTAGATTGTGGTTACAAAGAAAACAGATTTTGCGAGTGCAAAAACAGGCCGGGAGAAGGAGAACCACCCTTTCTTCTTTAATTTTATGTCTTTTGTATAATTTGGATCCCATGGTAGAATTGTAACTGCCCCCTTCTTTTCTGCCAACTCTTGGATAACATTCACACATTTTTAAATAATTAATTAATAATAATTAAATGGATCCCAATATTATTATATCTTGACTATTAACCCACTTTACTCAATAGGGCACATTCCCTTTTTACCTTTGACATTTTACACAACACCATAAAGCTTTTGACCTGATACTATACATTACACCACCATGTGTCCATATGACAATGTAATTGTATGATGATTGGACATTGAATCTCAATCACAGAGCAACCTTTATGAATTTGTATTGAGCGTCCCTCAAGAAAGTGTTAGCTTTGTTTATAAATGCAACTCTAAACACTGTGGCCCTCTTTCCTCTGGGAGGGTGTGTATAGATGTGTTATCTCCTATTGACAAACAGGGGATAACACAGTCCCACTGAACACATTTGAGCATTTATAGAGACTAACATTGTTTCTAATTTCTTAATTGTATTCTTCCTACAAGCTATTTATTGGTCAACATAGAGGACAGAAAAAAAATATATAATAATGTAATGAGAGAATTGGAATTTATCCCCTACCTTTGCCTGGATAAACTTCTCCTTTGTCGGAAGTGTATCTCTGTAATTAGGCTTCCTGAAGGGCATGCAATGTGTTTCTTCCTCAAAATCACCGTGTCTGCATCAGAGAATAAGATATCAAAGATGTGAGCTATATCTTCATAACATGCAATTTATACACAAAGCCATATTGGAGCCCACCCTAACATCAGATCATATGCATGCAAGTCTATGCTATCTATGAAATGTGACTTCAAAAGTTAACATACCTGTCGCAGATGCCATCACCTCTTGAACATTTGCCAGATTCTAGAAGCTCCTCCCACACTGAGTTAGCATATGTGTTACCAAGAGATTGGAACAAATTGAGAACAGAAGGCTCCCAAACTTTAACATCAAGAGTTAGAGATCTAACCTGCATAAGATAAAACACTGCATTAGATTATATACGTAAATGTGCATTTCAATCTTATTTTTCATTTGCCAAATTGACGGAACAAAAGCTTATGCTATTCAAACTAAGTCCAACAAAAAATATTGAAGCAATCAAAAATAGATGCCAATAATTGATGAAATGAAATTGAAAAAACCGGTCTCACAAACACTGAGTAGATAAACAAATACAGTGAACTAACTCTACATGACAGAAAGAGCAAACTTGCCATTCCATCTCATGCCAGATTTAGAAGTACAAATGTAAATTCAAAACTAGTGAGATTACAATACCACACACTGATCTTCATGGTCAATGATGCACAAGACTCTAGCACCAAGTTATGTATGTAAGTTTTAGTGCAAATTTACAAGTTGCAGTTGAAAGTTGTAGTCCCAAATAGCAAGGTGTGTTTTCAAGATATGTTGTTGTTTCAGGTTCAGGATTTGGTTTTGGTGGTTAGCCCATTTTTGTTTTCCCCATATTTACAGCTGGGTCAATTTGTACTACATATATATATATATAGTTGTCATTGAATTGTCAACTATCAGTTGTGTTCTCAATTGTGTATATAATGCTGCACATTTTGTGTAAATTATATATATATAAGTTTTAGAGCAAATTTACAAGTTGCAATTGAAAGTTGTAGTCCCAAATAGCAAGATGTGTTTTCAAGATATATTGCTGTTTCAGGTTCAGGATTTGGTTTTGGTGGTTTGCCCATTTTTGTTTTTCCCCATATTTACAGCTGGGTCCATTTGTACTACATATATATAGTTGTCATTGAATTGTCAACTATCAGTTGTGTTCTTAATTGTGTATATAATGCTGCACATTTGGTGTATAACCATAATTTACACAAAATGTGCAGCATTATATACACAATTGAGAACACAACTAATAATTGACAATTCAATGACAACTATAAAATCATAAATGATAAAGATAAACTAAGACAGTTTATATTACTGCAACTACACATGGAAAATCAATGCAAATCAATAATCATCATATTGCTCTTAATTGAGAGCAATCAATGTCATTAGTTGGTTTGTCAGAACAATAAGTGATGCAGGAGCATCCCTGGTTCAAGAGCAATCTTGCATCAACCAAAAACAATTGCAATTCAGTTTGTTTGTAGTTCAGTTTGTTTCTTTCATTTTCCAATTCAGTTCAGGCAGTGCAGTCAGTAGTAGTTTTTGTATTTTGGTCCACATTCTGCCGCAGTTGCATTTCAGATCTTGCAGAGCTGGACTTAGCATCTAAATTCATTCATGTATATCATATTCAAAATTCAGAGCATTTGGATTAAGTACCGGAAAGTTATTGCTATCAGAAGATCAACTATTTTCTCATAACAAAGCATCCTAACAGTCTCAGACAATCGGCTAAAGGAGAAGACCTACGGAGCATTTCCCGACTTATGGAGCCTAATGACACATCATTCAATGATCTATGGTTCGTGGCCGACCTTCCTTGAGATCCGCACATCATTCCATTCATTTGCGGAGGAATTCTTCATGTTTAGGTCCGACCTCCCTGTGTACACACGTTACAGCTCTTCATTGGAGTTTGTGATCTTCCTTGGTCGACGCAAAGGAATCTTTTGTACCGGAGATGATATATATTGATGTAATAGATCCTTAGAAAAGTAGTTATCAAGTTCAGGAGATAGTGATAGTTTAGTTTTTGTGCGAGGGAACTTCAAAGCTATATCATGCGCATATTCTGATATTCTGAAATCAAGCCTGTAAGCCCTAATTGTAAGCCCGCATGTTGTCGGCCGATCTGTATTTGAATTCTATGATATACTGAGTGACTAAATCTGCATTTGTTCTATATCTTTGAGTTGTTTCCGTTGTGTTTACTCTTGCTGCACGGTCTGGACAGTTCATTCTGTGAACCCTCCTACCATGACTGCACCAAGTGGTATCAGAGCAAAAGTTCAAATCTTTGGGAGCGAAGTTGGCGAAGGAATTACATAAGATCTATGGTGGACAGATCGCCGAATTGAGGCAGGTTACTTGTGTCGCAACCAATCGCTGATTGTGAGGCAGTTGTCACCTTGTAACCCGATCGCCGAATTTGAGGTAGTTTGCACTTGATCCTAGGAAGAATGCCGCTAAGAAGAGTTGCTGCTGTTGGAACAATGGCTGGTAGAATGGATGAGATGATGGAAATGATGAAAACAATGAGAATTCGATTGGATGCTGTTGAAGAAGATAGGCGAAGAGGATTGACACTGAGACCTAATGTTGAAAGTGATGATGAAGAAGAATTTCAATTTGTTGTACAAATTGGCGAAACCCTAGGAGGTGATGAAGAAGAAGAATCAAATCAAGTCAAGATGTTGCGAGCTATTTCGAAGATTGGAAAGAGTCCTAGAGTTGATGTACCGAATTACACTAGTAATTTGACCCTGAAGAATTGATTGACTGGATAAATGACATGGAAGAATACTTTGAGTATGAAGAAGTTGAAGATCCGGAGAAGGTGAAATTTGCAAAGACAAAGTTGAAGGGACATGTTGCTATATGGTGGAAGGAAGTTCAGTTGGATAGAAACAGAAGAGGAAATGAAAAGATTACAAAATGGGATAGGATGGTGACAAAATTGAAGAATCAGTTTATACCTGCTAACTATGAGTTGGAGTTGTTGAAAAGATTGCAAAACCTGAAACAAAAGGAGAAATATGTGAAGGATTATACTAAAGAATTTCATCAGATGATTATAAGGACAGGACATAGTGAAACAAGCAAGGAGAAAGTGGCTAAATACATCAATGGACTAAGATTGAACATTCAAGAAGAACTAAGTTTAGTGAGGATGACATCTTTGGAGGAAGCATATCAGTTTGCCCTGAAAGTTGAAGAGAAATTGAATAAGAGGCATGACCAGAGACAGAGAGGCAGAGGAGGTAAATTGCAGAGAGGTAGAACATTTTCCGGAGACGGATCACATCTGGAGCAGAACAAGTTTGACAACACATTCAAGAAGGAGGATAGAGATAATAATGCATACCGGAGAGATGACAGAAACTTTTACCAAAAAGAAAACCCTAGTGCATACCGAAATGAAGGATACAGAAGAGAAGGAAGAGGAACTAATAGGAGAACATTCAGAGGAACTTGTTTCAAGTGTGGAGGTGGACATAGAGCATTTGAATGTAATCAAGGGAGTGCAAGCAAAAGAACAGAGAACAGTGGAAGAGCAACCTATGTTGAAGAAGAACCTCTTGGATCACCCAGTTCAGTTGGCAAGCTGGAGAAAGGAGAATCACTTGTGATGAGGAGAGCACTATTTCAAGCAGAGACAAATGAGGAACCACCACAGAGGAGGAGTTTGTTTAGAACAAGATGCAAATCAAGAGATAAATGTTGTAAAGTTGTAATTGATAGTGGTAGTACAGATAACTTAGTTTCAGAAGAGATGGTGACTAAGCTGAAGTTGGAAAGATTGAAACACCCTAAGCCCTATCAAATAGTATGGATTCAGGATGATCATAAAGTATTGGTGAGTGAACAATGTTTGGTGAAATTTCATATTGGATCTTATCATGATGAAGTCTTGTGTGATATTATGCCTATGGATGTATGTCATATCTTGTTGGGTAGACCTTGGCAGTGTGATAGAAAAGCTATACATGATGGGAGAAAGAATACATACACTATAACATCAAATGGAAAGAGAATTACCTTGGTTCCTTTGAAAGATGATCCTAAGAGTGAAGTATGTGGAAATGCTAGAATCTGTTTGGTAGATGGAAGAAAATTTTTGGTTGGTTTGAGACATGAGAATGTGTTATGCCTTGATTCCTAAGAAGCCTTAAACATTGAAGGAGACTGAAGAATCACAACCGGAGGAGATAATAGAGTTGCTAATAGAGTATGAAGACATCATATCAAACAATGTACCTGAGGATTGCCACCTATAAGGAGTATCAGTCATCACATGGATCTTATACAAGGAGCTAGTTTGCCTAATAAAGCAGCACATAGAATGACACCGACAGAGAATGAAAAATTAAATAGACATATACAGGAGTTGTTGAGGAAAGGTTTGATTAGAGAAAGTTTGACTCCTTGTGCAGTACCTGCAGTGTTAGCACCTAAGAAAGATGGAGAGTCTAGAGCAATAAACAAGATCAGAGTTAAGTATAGATTTCCTTTACCTAGGATGGATGATATCATGGATTGTTTGAGTGCAGCAAAATATTTTACAAAGATAGATTTGAAGAGTGGACACCATCAGATCAGAATCAGAGAAGGAGATGAATGGAAGACTGCTTTTAAGACAAATGAAGGATTGTATGAGGGGTTAGTGATGCCTTTTGGATTGACAAATGCACCTAGTACCTTCATGAGATTGATGAATGAAGTCTTGAAGAAATTCTTGGGTAAGTTTGTGATTGTATACTTGGATGATATTCTGATTTTCAGTAAGACAAAAGAGGAACATTTGTGGCATATTAGACAAGTTTTAGAGAGGTTGAGAGAAGAGAAATTGCTGATAAACATCAAGAAATGTAGTTTCATGAAGGAAGAATTGGTATACTTGGGATTTGTGATTTCTGCGAAAGGACTGAAGATGGACCCTGAGAAAGTAAGAGCAATTGTTGAGTGGCCTACACCGGAGAGCATTGGAGAAGTCAGATCATTTCATGGATTAGCTAGTTTCTATCGGAAGTTCATCCGAAATTTCAGTTCAGTTTGCAACCCTATGATAGAGACAATGAGAGGTGACAGGAAAGACTTTAAGTGGACATCTAGAGTAGATAAAAGCTTTGAGCTGTTGAAGCAGGAGGTGACAAAGCAGCCTGTTTTAGCATTACCGGATTTCAATAAGGTATTTCAAGTAGATTGTGATGCAACTGGGAGTGCAATTGGAGCAGTGTTAAGACAAGAAGGTAGACCTATAGCTTATTTCAATGAAAAGTTGAATGATGCAAGGAGAAGATATTTAGTTTATGATCAAGAGTTCTATGCCATAATTCAAGCCTTGAAGAAGTGGAGACATTATTTGTTGCCTAAGGAATTTGTGTTGTATACAGATCATCAAGCTTTGCAATATTTGAACAGTCAAGGTAAGTTGAATCAGAGACATATGAGATGGGTAGAGTTCATGCAGAGTTATACATTTGTGTTGAAGCATAGGAGTGGTAAATCAAACAAAGTTGTTGATGCATTGAGTAGGAGAAGAAACTTGTTGACAGAGATGAGAGTTGAAGTGTTAGGTTTTGATAAATTGAAGAACATGTATGAGGGAGAAACTGATTTTGCAGAACCTTGGAAAGCATGTAAGGAACCTATTGTGACAGATAGGAGTAAGTGGTTGGACTATTACATTTAGGAAGATATGTTGTTCAGAAGAAGTCAGTTGTGCATACCTAGAGGTTCAATGAGAGACAATTTGATCAAGGAGAAACATAGTGGTGGATTGGCAAGACATTTTGGCATTGACAAGACAGTGGCTTTGGTGAGTGAAAATTACTTTTGGCCTCAGATACATAAGGATGTTAGGAAATTTGTGCAAAGTTGTAGAGTTTGTCAAGTTGCAAAAGGGAGTAGTCAGAATACTAGATTGTATAAAACTTTGACAATACCGGAGAGACCTTGGAAAGACATAAGCATGGATTTTGTGATGGGATTGCCTAAGACACAGAGAGGACATGATTCTATATTTGTAGTGGTGGACAGATTTTCAAAGATGGCTCATTTCATACCTTGTAAGAAGACAACTGATGCAGTGCATGTAGCAGACCTATTTTTCAAGGAGATTGTGAGATTGCATGGATTACCTAAGAGCATAATTTCAGACAAAGACACCAGATTCCTTGGATATTTTTGGAAGACACTTTGGAAGAAGATGAAGACAGATTTGAAGTTCAGTTCAGCATTTCATCCATAGACTGATAGACAGTCAGAGGTAGTAAATAGGAGTTTGGGAAACTTGTTGAGATGTTTGGTTGGAGAAAAGGCAGGAAGTTGGGATTTGATTCTTTCACAAGCAGAGTTTGCATACAATAATTCAGTGAATAAGAGTACCAGAAGAACACCTTTTGAGATCATTACCGGAGTAAATCCTAGAGCAGCAGAATTGAGAGATATCAGTGCAGAGGAAAAGAGAAGTGCAGAAGCAGAAGAATTTGCAAAACATATGGAGACAGTGCATAATCAGGTGAAGAAGCATTTGGAGAGTATGAACAGCGAGTATAAAGAGCAAGCAGATGAGAAGAGAAGACATAAGGAATTTGCAGTAGGAGATGAAGTGATGGTATACTTGAGAAAAGAAAGATTTCCAGTTGGGACATATAACAAGTTGAAGATGAAGAAGTTGGACCTTGTAAGATACTCAGAAAATTTGATTTAGAAAATGCATATGAAGTAGTAGAATTACCAGAAACATTGGGCATATCACCTATTTTCAATATTGCAGACCTATACCAGTATCATGAAGCAGAGTTCAGTGACAACCTTGAAAAAGACTTGAAGAAGCGGTTACCACAACAAGCATAGGAGCAGATTGAAGACATTTTGGACAGCAGAGTTGGACGCAGCACTAGAGGAAGACAATACAAAGAATACCTTGTGAAGGGGAAAGGTAGACCGGAAGAAGATTCATCATGGATTTCTCAGGCTGAGGTAGACCGTCTTGGTTCTCCCCTAGCCTCAACAAAGTGAGGGACTCACTTTTTCAATAACCCTGGATATCTGATGCAGGAGCATCCCTGGTTCAAGAGCAATCTTGCATCAACCAAAAATATTTGCAATTCAGTTTGTTTGCAGTTCAATTTGTTTCTTTCATTTTCCAGTTCAGTTCAGGCAATGCAGTCAGTAGTAGTTTTTGTATTTTGGTCCGCATTCTGCAGCAATTACATTTTAAATATTGTGGAGCTGGACTTAGCATCTAGATTCATTCATCTATATCATATTCAAAATTCAGAGCATTTGGGTTAAGTACCAGAAAGTTATCGCTATCAGAAGATCGACTGTTTTCTCATAACAGAGCATCCTGACAGTCTCAGACAATCAGCTAAAGGAGAAAACCTGCAGAGCATTTCCCGACTTATGGAGCCTAATGACACATCATTCAATGATCTATGGTTTGTGACCGACCTTCCTTGAGATCCGCACATCATTCCATTTGTTTGCGGAGGAATTCTTCTTATTTAGGTCCAACCTACTCGTGTACACACGTTACAGCTCTTCATTGGAGTTTGTGATCTTCCTTGGCCGACGCGGAGGAATCTTTTGCACCGGAGATGATATATATCGATGTAATATATCCTTAGGAAAGTAGTTATCAAGTTCAGGAGATAGTGATAGTTTAGATTTTGTGCAAGGGAACTTCAAAGCTATATCTTGCGCATATTCTAATATTATGAAATTAGGCCTGTGAGCCCTAATTGTAAGCCCGCATGTTGCCGGCCGATCTATATTTGAATTCTATGATATACTGAGTGACTGAATGTACATTTGTTCTATATCTTTGAGTTGTTTCCGTTGTGTTTACTCTTGCTGCACGGTCTGAATAGTTCATTCTGTGAACCCTCCTACCGTGACTACACCAATAAGCAACCCCAATGTCGCTCCCACTAGCTCCACTATGCAAGTACTATGTAGCAGCCTTGTGCCCCTCATCCTCGACCAAGACTGAGGAAAGCTATGCAACAAAAGCATCCAAGTCGAGATACTCAAAGGCTACATCACAATACCTCATCGCCCCCTCCTTGTACTCGACTTGCTTGTGTGAGAGGAGGTACAAATTAGAATGCACTTATACCAACTCCTCTACCTTTTTCGCAGCCAGCTGGTGGCACTTAATTGAGAGAATAGATTAGTTTGTACTCCATTTCTGCTTGGCTGAATAAGAACTTGCAATCTATTGAGATTCAAGACAAAGTGAATACAACATTTAAAATTATAGTTGCCAAACAAAAGTAACAAAGTTAAAAAAGAAAACAATACATACCAATGATATAACTTTGACGGCAAAAAGCTACAGGTAAACATATCCTTGGCCATGGAGGTGCCACTATATATGAGTGTCCTTATTGTGTTTATCTCAAAGAGCACTAAGGCTATGATCAATTCAATCTATAAAATTCCCAAACCCACTCATGACTATGCCCTCTACATCTGGATTAGAGAAGAGTCTAGTGAATGTTACCTTGTAGCCTTTGCTAACTACAATGCCTATCTATAGTAGCACCCTCCTTGGCAAAGGAAGTATCTTTGTGCTATAATACTTAGGGCTCAAAGCAAATGTTAAGAGATGCACATAGGACACCTTGTCCCACCGTCAACTATAATTTTGTGCACCTACTTAAAAAATGATTTGAGGCATCTTTCTCCTTGACTACTATTATGCCCCTTATTTTTTCTATCATGGAATCAACGTCATATATATCAAATTCTCACCCAAACATGGCTAATCCATATCAATGAACTTGATCATACTCATGATGGGCACAGTGAAACCATCAAATATTAGACACAAGCCCACCAATCACATTGTCTAAGACCAATGCTTTGACCTTTTGGGCCCACTATGTATTAACCTACCTCCATGACTACCATGCCACTCAATGAAATTCACACCTTCACAAGTCATCTCAAGTCAATTGTGTGTAAGGCAAGTTGAGTCTCAACAACCTAATATGGTGTTAAAAAATTGAAACAGATTTAAAACGTAGAGGATGTAAGAAGTAAAATAACTAGTAAAAAATCTAGATTAAAATTTTAAAACTAGGTAAATCAAAATATAAAATCTTGAAATTTCATAAAACTTACCTTCTATAGCTCCAACTAGGAGAACCTAAAGATGGCTTGTGACATATGATGATTAGCCACAAACATCCGAATCTTGCCATCCTAGGTGTTAATTTGATTTATCCATTGGATGAGTACCAAGCTTTTGTATCATCAAGTTGAGTAACAGGATGGCACATGGTGTCCAAAATATGTGTATATATCTCGACTCAACCAACAACCCTACAATTCTACGATTGTTAACCTTGTTTGTTATGACTTTAACAATGTTTTGAGGCCCCACCATCTCCTTCACTTGCACCTCACAATCAACTGCCCCTCAGAAACATTGCCCTTTTAGGGCACATTGCAAAGAGATTAATCAAAGGCCTACTTTTGCAATATTTCCATTCATCAAAAATGTACACTTTGAATCCCTAATTGGCTACAATGAAGTGTCTGCAAACTTTCCTTCCTTGGCCAATAAGGTGGTGCATACCTTTTAATAATTAAAACCTATAGAACCTACGGGTGCCTTGTTTATTCCCTTCACCATTTACAGCCAGTATGGTGATCGAACAAGGTTTAGAAGAAGCCCATTGGCATAAATACAATGGGTAGTGTACTTATCAATATTGTCCCTTGCCTCATTCTAAACTTCCCTTTTTAATGGGCTTGCATCTTTGATTCATTTGTCAGAAAGAGGGGCCAAGAGAAGACAATGCCACAAGAAACAGATGTGTAGCAGCCACTATAGAAGTAGTGGAAGATGGCCTTGTAGGTGGCTTGTAGGATAAATTCTTGGCCAAACGGATGAGATTTTAATCTAGCTTTATCAATTGCACTATTTGCTGTCTCTTGCTCCTTATTATAAACAAAAATTTTCCCATTTAGTAAACCCATTTTTTATCAGCACACCACAAACTCTGATTCATTGGTCGGCAACTGCTCACGTGAGCTTTCACTTATCTATAGGAGCTCCAATACTCGTTTTGGCACTCATTACAGCACCAAACATAACCCTTGACTCTAGAAAGCTACTCAGTCACTATCATGTGTTGCCAAAGCAGTGATAACCTATCAAATTTGAAATCCCTAGTCGATACTTGGCCCACCAAGCCAAATCTACTAGCCATTGTAGAATATAAAAATTAAAAAGATACAATAATGCATCGCTAGGTTACCCATGTTAAAAATCAAGAAAAGAATAATAATGTAACCCTAGACTACCATTACTTGTGAAAAAAATAGATAAACAAGAAATTAATAAACAATAATATGTCTTTGAATAAACCCAAAGACTGCAGCAATGCTAATAAACAAATAATAAACCTTTTTTGAAAAGAAAAAAGTGGAATTTGGAAAAAAAAAAATTAAAAATAAAAAAAACTCACCTTGAAGGATGATTCTTCTTGATAGCCCCTATCTAAAACTCTTTGAGGCAAAGGAATAGCACCCTCATGGTGCTTGAACACATGGAAAACTAGCAGCCCTAAGCAATGAGTAGAAATGGAATTTTGGGTGAGCATGGAATAAGGGGTCTTAATGTGTTTATGTTTGTGTCTTAGCTGTTGTTAGTAATTTTTTAGAGTTAGTTAGGGTGGGTCAGTTTTTATACTTCTTGTGGTTTTTTATAAATGTTTTCTTTAATCCATTTTTCACCCGTCTGCCTTGGGTTCTCCCAAGGTGTGGTCTAGGTGTGTCTAAGACATAGCCAGACCGAATGGTCAAGGTTGGGGCCAGACCTAGACTAGGTAGCTTTACATTGTACAAATACTTGTAATAACACATTGTGATTGAACATAGTTTAATTCTTTTTATTTCAATTTCTTTTTGTTTTGTGGTTAAAGTTTAAACAATGAATAAGTTGCTATTATTTTCTGCACTACGTGACATTTCAAACCTTGGGTCTTTAAACTTATTTATGCTTCTATGTTTTAAATTTGTTTTTTAATTCTTTGTGTGTAAAATTATTTGTTGTGTTTTAATACATATTGTTATTTTTATGTAGTATTTCTTTTCAAGATCGAGATAAGTTACTTGAGTGACAATGAGGACTTTGATTTGGACGATGAAATTGGCGAAAATGTGGGGGAATCAGATGAGACCAGCCAAACAGGTCAAAGTGGATGCAAGGAAGGTGCATATGTTGATTTGCAACCAACACAAAATTGAGTAGCTCAAAAAGGTCATAGTGGATGCAAGGGAGGGGCAGATGTTAATTTGCAACCAACACACCTCATTTGCATAGTTTTTGTCCTTTTCAAGGAAGGAATTCCTCAAACCAGTTGAGACTCAATTTGCTTCATACTTTATTCTACTAGAGAAGATGCTTGAGTTGCAAGAGCCCTTGCAACTTATGATCATGACAGAATTGAACTAGGTGGGGGAAATCTAAGACAAAGCAAGGGAAGAGGGTGAAAGAGATTCTAGTCATTGATATATTTTAGTCAAATGTGAGATACACATCTTTTATATCACCCATTTGCGAGAAAGACCACACCCTATGGTTCTACCATGAGTATATTCAATGCATCAATCATCAAAGGTGGGAGAAGTTGAATACCCTCTACACATGTTGCATATGTATTGAATCCAAAGTGGTTGTGGAGAGACCTAACAAAATTGTTCCCCTTGATAAGCATCAAGTGAGGAATGGCCTCATGAAGGTCCTTACAAAACTGTATAGTTTGAAAGAAGCTGAGTGAATAAGATTTTCTTAAATTAATGGCTACAAGAGTTCAGCAAAGATTGACAGGCACACTTTGGGACAAGACAGGCCAGATTGTTGATGACGTCTATATGGGCCTCCAAGATCGGCACACACACTTTCCATTCACCTTGTCTCACATGTTTGTAGTTCCTTTATTACTAAGAGGAATTGGTCCATGTGTAGTTTTATCCACTCTTTTAAGAGGAACAAACTTAGTTTTAAGAGAGTAGAAAAGCTTGTTGCTATACACAATGTCTTGTGTCTCATTGATCACAAGACACCTAAGTACAAGTAAATCCCAACAACACAATGGGATGTAGAGTATAAGGAGCTGCAACAGGTTAAAGAAAAGCAAGATGTGCAGTCAAGATTCGTTAGGTTCACATTGCAGGATAGAGTTCAGACCAATTGTTCCAACAATGAAGAGCAGTTTCCAAGATATTCATTGGATGATGACTCTGACTTTTGAGCTTCTTGCTCAAACTAGCTATGCTATTTTGTCATTTTGATGTTTCTCACTTGTAGACTATAGTTGTGATACTCAGCTCATTTGCACTTTCGAAATTTGTAAGTTTATAACTTTCATTGATATAAATAATAAATAAAATTGAAAAGTCATATTATCATTTATGTTTTTATGATTATCAAATGTATTATTGGATCATTTTTCACTTACTTTAAGCTATTTTTTATTTTTTATTTTTAAATATTAATTTTTCAATGTCATTTTATTAGCTGTCCCCCCGCCATTCCCAAAATCTAGAAAAAAAAAATTGCTGTCCCTGAAACCCCATTCCCTGCACTCCCCCATCCCGGAAACTCGGAGAAAAACTGCTAATATCTCATAAAAAAAAGATATAAATTCAAAATGCAATCCCAAAGACTCCTCAACGCACAATAGATGAAGAATAATCCAATAAACTAGGAGTCTGATGTGATAGGTAACCCACTTGCAGATACAGAACACATTGTTGTGAGCAATCCAATAAGTACTAGAGGATTTGCAACAAGCACTAATTATTGATTTGCTGTCATTGTACTAACAACGGGCCTAAAGAACACACAGGCTAAATGGCCCTTTAGAATGGGTGGCATTGAGCATTCCTTTCCATACTCAAAGCTGCCTATGCTTATGCCTTCAGATAAAGTGTTTCTCTCTTTTCAGTATCAAGCAAGTAATGAAATGATCTGTCCACAAGGATGCTACTAATCATAGGTAGCATGCTCAGCAAATTGACGAGTACTTGCAGGAAAAATCCTGAAACGAGTAACTTGAGTAGAAACTCGCCACTTGCTGAAACATGGGAAAAACTAGGTAAAAAATGCCCAAAAACACTACAAAAACTGGTATTTTTCGCTGTCCCTGTCGCGTGCCCTAATTTTTGTTGTGTTTAAAAACATGGCTACTGAAAAATGTGCCCTAAAACGCAACTGTAGACTGAAAAAAATGCCCTTGTATTTAAAAACGTGCCTTCTCTATCTAAAAATGTGCCCTCAACTGCAAAAATGTGCGACTGTTTTTCACGGGAATTTAAGTGTTATTTTTAAGTTGCTGAGTTTTGCCAAGTTCTTCCTTAGTTGTGCCGAGTTATTGCCAAGTCAAAAATTTGGGGTCTGCCAAGGATGAGTCGAGTCCGAGTATGCAAATTATGCTACTATTATTGGCGAGAATGAATTTGAATGTGGGCATTGACTGTTGAATGAAAAGGTTTTTCTCTCAGTCTTCGAGAAGTTCCAAGCCAGGAAATAATATGAATATCTGATAAAGGTTACTAGGCCCAATGAGAAGATAGAAAAGTGTGTGTTGTCAACAAAAGGACTAAGACTGCAGATTGATACTGGCAGTGCTCCTCCTCCTGATGAAGGCTGCAAAAACTTCAGTCCAAAACTTAGCCATTACTCTAATACTGATGAGTCATGAAAGGATTGATTATGAATTTAATAGCTGTTTGTTCTTATCTTTTAATTGCTAAGTGAATTAAGCTGGATAGTTCCAACACTTAACTTTGGATATATGCTGCCACTGCCCACCTGATCATTTGATCACTGCTGTTGATATAAGGCTGATTCTGTCCACAACAAACTGTTATATGTTTTGTTTTGTTTTGTTTCAGTGCTAGCTGCATCCAGCTCTAGTGTTGTTGGTTGACTTTGACAGTGGTAGGATGCCAATATATGGTTATTAGAGTCTAGAGATGAATTGCTAGTATCTTCATAGAACCTGATCTTTTAATGTTGCTTCTTTTGGAGAATACATTTTGTATGTTATTCCATCTCAACACAAAAATAATTTTCATCACCAGAGAGCAGTTGATGCAAAATTATAAGTGGCAGAAGCAGTCTTATTTTTATGCTTGGTTTGACTGACAAATTGCTGTGAACTTGTTGCAATCAATCACCAAAGGTACTTACAACTGTTTCTCCTCTAAACAAAGGGATATCAAGATTAATGTGCACTTAACAAAGATTATGTGCTCTGAACAACTATTTAAGAGTCAATGAGAAGAGGTCACCGATGCATTATTGATCAAAATTATCATACACTGCTAGTCATTGCTGTTGCGGGCCTTTATTAAGTGAAAGTAGTTAATGAATCCTTTTCTACCCTACAAATACAGGTTGTTGAACATTTGTGAATGGCATGTTCACTTAATAATATAGTATTGGCAACTAATGAGTACTAACTTCTAAGCCCTGGAAGCAAAGCTTACATAGATGGGCATAAGTTGTTATATGTATTTAAAATTAAAAGGCCCTGATACCAAATTGATTTAGATCCCACAACAAACTAAGGAACAACTATGTCCCAAGGAGGCTCATTATTATGAGAAAGCCTTCTGCAATTAAGAATCACAAATTACAGGTTACACAGGTAAGTAGACAAAGCATACGCCCACAAGAAAAATTCAGAGAGGATATAAAAGAAAATAGAAAATAATTATTGTAGTTAACTCTCTTACAAGAATGTTAAAACATCTGGATGGAGAGATGTCTGATGTCATTGTGTTGCTCATAATACTCTCTAAGGTCTTCATCCAGATAAATGTTGTAATGATGGATAGAGAAGCAATTTATACAAAGCCGGTCACAAAACTGGATATAACGACAAATCTTGATTGTTTTGAATCCATTGTCTGAATTTGTGCCGACACATTACCAAATTTAGTGGCTAACAGAACCTGTCACCACTAAGTAACTGCTTGCATGATAACCAGCATCTCTTTCTTATAAATGACTATATATCTATCAGGTATTCAAGTTTCAACAACTTGCTTTCAAATGCGATTGGGCATTTTTTATGAACAAGAACTACAACCAATCCATTCTTGAAATCATCACACCCAGCAATGAAGTTTTCAAAGATCTGGAGTACCCAACACATAAGCAGAAGCAAGGGAAACCTTTAAGCATTCACAGTCTTCTTGGGGACAGCCAAAGCCAACATAGAACAATGAATGCAAGGGCAATAGAAGAGAAGTTATAGATGAATCTATGACAGAGTCCTGCCAAACCCAGAAATCCTGAGTATTTTTAGGGTCACGAAGACAGCACCTTCATGCATCACTTTGACTGTGATAGAATACATCCCAATAACAATAAAAAGAGCAAACATGACCAAGGCATGTTGGAAGCTTTCTTCAAATTCACATATGGCCTGTTTGGCACATAACTTATGTTTCTTATGTGTGGACAAAATGATCTCCAAATGGACCAAATGCTTCAAAACGTTTTTGTAGAAATAGGAATACCATCAAAAACAAGTAGTAGACATATATAAGGATACTTACTAAGACTTTATTCATCAATACTTACAAAGAGTATTCATCAAGGTTTGATAAATTGCGGGACTATTACAGAGAATAACAGGCATAACTCCCAATTGGTAATAAACTTTGATATGTTGGGAGAGCTTTCTTTTCTTGATATGATAACAACAGTCGCAAAGGTAAGTTTTTGAGAAACATATCGCTTTGCTAAGCTAATGCATTAAATCATCAATGCTGAACATGGGAAAATTGTTTGTCTTAAGCTCTTCAACCATGCACTAAGTTCTTCTTATTGAAAATTGTGATACCTATGTGATAATTCAGATTACCACTTCAGTTTTTCTTGAAGAAAAAATTAAAATTTAATGATTAGTGATGTAATAATAGTCAATAAATATTCATCAAAAAATGGAACTTCATACAGAAGAATACAACTCCAAATAAGGTAAAAATAAAAGGGAACATTTTATTTCAAATTTTCAAATATATCTAAGCATCACTACTGGTGCAAACACAATTGAAATCTTACACTCATCCAAGCTATTGATATGAATATCAATGCAAACGAGACAAATGCCCATTGTTTCAAAAAAATTGCCTAGTAAGCTTTTACCAAGCAATGGTTGAAATTAACCTTGGAGATATGAACACCAAGGTTGCGGTGAACTCCTGAGCATTCGATGCAAAGCAAAACTCCCAGATTCAGTGAGGCCCAATCTGGTTCAGAAGAACCACAATCTGCACATACATCATTTCCAGGAACTTTCCTTAACAATTCAAGAGGACTCTCCTGCTTTCCATGTGTCCTGCACCCATGCAAACCTCTACCAGAATGATCACAAAGGCCTGTAGCAGAACACCTCTGCAATCCATTATCTTCAGGTATTGTATGATCAAAATCAGAAGAGCTGCACAAGGAGCTGCTCTCACTTGTAGTGCGATGATGCCCACTGCTCATTGGACTAAAAGGAAGCCTCTGAGAGCCAATAGAAACAGATATGTTAGAAATATCTAAAAATTTATCTCAAATTTGAGGCATTAAACAAAGAATGTAATTGTGAAATTTAACATGTAATGTTCATGAAAGTACTGCATCTGTTGCATAGCATAAAACAAATAGCCTCCTAACCTGATCCGGTAATTGAGAACTCAAAAGTGAAGCGATTACTCCTGTAATTTTTTCAATCCAGTCCATACGATCCATCGCATTCTCTGCCTGCATATGGCAGAACACACCAAACCCACAATAAGAGACATGAAAAATGCATCTCTTTATTGTCTGTGGGATTTCAATTCAAAGATAGTTTTAACAGCATATATCCAACAGCACACCTGGAGAGTGTAGTTCTTCCTCGGAGAAATTATCGTGAAACAAAATCGCAGATCAGTCTGTTCTGCATCCACCTTAATAGTTGATGTAAGTAGATTAACAGTATGGTGTGCAACAGACCTCTCATCTTGTGATGCTCCATGGTGATGAGAGGAAAGCAACCGACCAAATAAACCAGATACATGATCAGTTGCATGATGACCTCTCTTAAGGGAATGTTGGCTGGCATTACCCTGCAATACAGATCCATTGATCAACTTGATTAACAAGTCTTCCCGTTAAAAAAGAAAAATAAATTGTGTAAAGGCTGATTCCCTTAATGAGGGTAAATAAAGAGATATTATAATTCATAACCATATAAATTTTCTTAACTCATAAATTTGGGGAAGGATATCACAAATCCAAGTATGGTCTATTACCCTTAAACGTATGAATCAAGTAACAGAAATGCAGAGGCTTCAATTGTCTTACCGTTGGCTTGCCCCAATGTTGTTTGCGGTAATAGTACAACATTCCACGGCTATCAAGAACAAAGAATCTTCTCTTCCAATCACCCCTTAAATTTGAAGAACGCTTGGAAAGATAACCTTGCCTGATTGTTTGGATCTAAAATACATGGCAGAATCTAGTAAACATCGGTTTCAAAATGCATTCCAAAAATATCCGAGCTGACAGCTCTCAGATACGTTGTAATAGTGATCTCAGTCTATTCTAAGTGACAAATCCAAGATGATCCTATTTTATGATCACCTATAAAATAAAAATGCCAGAGGCTCCTGGAAAAATTGAATCAAATGGAGGAAAAGAGTTAAGATGAAAATTCAAAACATGATAGCAGGATTACCTTTCCCTTTGCAGTTGATTGCATTGCAGCTTCAATCATCTTGTGTGAGCTTCTTCCAACAGCCTGTATACCGTCCCCTGTTGGAGAATTATCTGCATCACTGAAAGAACATCGACTTTCACGATCTATTTGCCTCTTAAATTCTTGCATTCGCTCTGCAAGAGCTGCTTGCTCGTAATTTGTCCTGTCTCTTGACTGTTGTGCATATGCCAATACCTGATCAAAATAATCAATTAGAATTTTCAGAATTTCTAATCACATTATCAAAAAGTTCAGATGCTAGAAAGCACATAATAGAAAATAATAAAGAGCAAGGAGAAGTGAGCAGCAAGATCAAGAAAAGCAAGCAAACAACATAAAAGAAGAGGAGAAAATGACAGCAGAGATATGAGTTCAGACTTATGCAAGCAACAGTTAAAGAGACAAAGTGGAAAGTTCAAATGCTAGATAAAAGAATAGGAGTGTAAATGCCTGTGTAAGACAACAAAGGGGTCAAAAAAGGAAGGCGTCTAATTATACACTCCATAAGCATCAATCCAGTTAATATTAATTACCAAAAGAAAGATATCTATCAAGCACTTCGAATTGTTATGTTTATAATATGAGTGCCTTGGGAAACATCAAAAGAGGCATTCTAAGAAAGGTGATTTATATTTCGAATACACCTAAAGGTTGAAAACCCAAATATTTACAATGTGATACTCCATTTGTTCAAAATCAATTCATAAATGTTTATATTTCCCTTGACATAACATTTAAAGAAACAAGACACCAAGTCAGAATAGAATATTAAATTAGATTTTCAGAGAACAAGTAATGGAAGGGCAAACCTGGTGAATGTATGGTTCCATCTGGTGCAGCAACTCATAACCCTGATAATGAGCCAGGGTCAAAACACACTTAGCATCGACTTAAAAGAACAAACTATACACAGGAAACAATATTCTCCTGCTGCAAACCTCACTTGCGCAAATCTTTAAACAAATAAATCTCTCAGATTTCACAGGAAGCATATACCTGCTTAAAATAACGCAGATGGGCATCCATTGTTCCACTAACAGCCTCCAAAAATTCAAACTTTTTCTTGGCCTCAATATTTGAAAGAGTGCTCACCTGAATCATATAAGATAAAATCAAGTTTTTGTAGATGCTAATAAAACATTTCACTCTACAGCAAGAATAGAAATAATCACATCAATAATTCTATGTGAAAAAATAACAGATTGCAGCCCATTTTGGAAAATTAACAAGATAAGTGAATATATTCATACATACTAGGTTGAAGCGGGCTTGCTCAAATGCTGACCTTGCAATACGTAGCTCCTGCAGAAGGATTGCAAAAATTCAGCTCTTATGTATATGGAAAACTACTGACCATAATAAGTTGCTTGATTAATCATAGCTATAACGAATGTGAGAGTTGCATACAGTTGTTGCCAATGATCAACAATAGGCACATGCATGTCATAGAGTACTCATTCTCTATGAATCTGGAGTACAATGATCTAGATTCCAGTTTCAATTATATTTGTGTGTGTGTCCACATCCATGTGCATCTATGAGTGAATGTGTGTGTTTGTCTATGTATGTGTCTGTGTGTGTATCTGTGTGTATGTCCATTTCTCTCCATGTTAGTCTAAATTGTATACTCAGCATTTATACTATAACACTTGGCATCATTGTTGGTTTCAAAGTTCAAAGCAAAAAGTCTGATCCTGATTGGTGATAAAAACCATAGTGAGGTTTCAGGGACATGAAATGAAAGATTTTAATAACATCCATGAGACCAAATAGTCTTGGGACCAAGAGCCGCAGCAAAAGAGCACCATGCCAAAACGACCACAAGACATAAGGGCTATCCCAGAAGCACCATGAAATTTTCAAACTCTCTTCAATGTCAAATCTTCTACTGTGGATCTTGTTAAAAATCTTGTCGTTTTGCCTAGCCTCACCTTCTCAAATAAAGCAATTAGGTTGTCCACCTTCAAGTTGTCTTCATAATTGATATAGATGTCACTGTAGGCTGCACACTCCATGATATAGTATCGTTCTGGCTCCACCACCCCCTTGTTGCAAAATAGGCATGTCCTCATTTCCCACTCTTCCTTAGATATTGTCCATCTACCAATCTACTAGGCAACTAGTATATTTATATTTAAAAAAACATATCTATAGTACGCCGAGAGGTATCTTCCAATTTGTTGGCATTTATAAATTACTTGCAGTTAGAATATTTGATATGCTCACGAGTTAATTTAAAGAGACTATGCTGCGAGACTTTTCATATTCTTCAAACGTAATAAAGATTTCACTCCATAACTGCCAGAGTTTTTCTATTTTCTATCCATTTGGCTCCACAAATTTATTTATTTTTTGTCTAACGTGATAAAGATTTCACTCCATAACTGCCCAAGTTTTTCTATTGTTCTATCTATTTGGCTTCGACAAATTTATTTATTTGCACATTTTATGAATTTTGTTTACTTGGGAATCTGAATCTTAATTGTTTACAGGAATCTGAATCTTTCAGCCCTTGCTGTGAGTGTAGAACGCCTCTCGGCGTAATTAATATCTTCACTTCCGCTTTAATTTCAGCTCCTATGTAGTCTTTTTTGTCATGTTCCCATGTGGGATTAAACTCTCTGCTGTAATATGCTTTCTTCCAACCAATTTTCTTTGTCTAATGGCAGTTCTGAATTTTTCACTCACATACTTTTTTATATCCTCATTAGTGTTTGGGCACTCTTGTAAGTTAATGTCCCATTTACTCATCCATTTGTTGTTCTTTTTCATCCACGGGTTATTCCTTCGGCTTAACTCCTCCTCCATCACCATTCTAGGCCAATGATGATTCTCCATATTTTGAGCCTTTTTTTGGATAACTTAATGTCCATGTCATCACCAAAGCTTAAAATAGAAAAATATTTCTTTAAGCCAAAAGAATCTCATACAGAACAGAAGTTCTGATTTTGAGACTACTTATGATTAAATGTTTTTGAATTCTTTCTATCTACTTCCATTTGTGAATTGACATACTACTGCCTCAAACTTCACACCCGTAAAAGACTATGGGTGAAACAAGCAAACTGAAAAGGATTTTCTTGGTTTTCTATCCCATAATTCAGCACTCCTACATATATTTTGTAGAGAGTATAAAGTTGTCCACCCCCTCAATATTTATTTTATCCTACATGTCTCCCGACTGAGCCTATTGTGAAAATCAAGTCCGAGGTACTTGTATTGGTCCACTAATTCTGGCGGATGTCCCTCAAAATGTAATCTAAGTTGTTTATTTTTTCTTCTTAGCAAAACGATCATGACTTTGGTTTTGCTAGTGTTCGTTTGCATCCCGACCTCCTGGCAGACAAGCTCCAACACCCTCAAATGTTCTCTCAAACTATGAGCTTTTTTTGCAATTAGGATGAGATAATTTGCATATAAGAGTAACTTTAATATGTATCCAGCGAGCTGAACCCCCCCTCCCTCCATCAGCTTTGTTTATCCACTCTTCCAATTTATCAATGTATAACCCAAACAAAGTGAGGGAGAGCCCGCAACCTTCTTGGCACCAATGTCACTTCCGAAGCATTTTGACATTCCTCCTCTTGTTCTAATTTTAACCCTGACTTGCTCATAAAGTCTATGAACTGCCACTCTATACTCCTCTGGGACCCAAAGTTCCTCCATCATGTTCCAAAGTTTGCCTCTAGGTACCATGTCAAATGCTTTTTTAATATCAACAAAGCAACAGAAAGCCTCTCCCTAGGTGTCTCATATTTTTTCAATCAAGTACCTAAGGGTGACATAGTGGTCTATAGTGCAGTGCCTTGGCCTGAAACCTACCTGTCCTTTTGCCCTTTTCTCCTCTTTTTTTGCATTTTTCCCCTCCTTTATTGCCTAACTACTAATTCTACACTCTACCATGCTCCTAACAAGTTTGCCAAGAAGAGGATTGACCATAATTATGCACTGGTTTGACGAATTATTGATATCTCCACTTTTAACGAGAGAATAATGACACTAGCTGTCCACTCTATTGGGAAGCCATCTTGGATGACGCCGTTAAAAATGTTTTGATGTATGTGCTAGGACCTCTATTCCCCACTTCAAATATTCTGCTTGCAGCCCATCTATATCCTACACATTCATGCTAGTTTATTTATGCCTTGATGGATATCCTCCACAGAGAAAAGCTATGTTGTGTTAATTACAGGGGGAACATCTTTATCCTGAACCCACTCATAAAGTAGCTTTGCATAGCTATCGACTAAGAATCAGTGATATTATTTTCTGTTTGTTTCCTTTCTTGCTATAGTTGCCTCCAAAAGCTTTTGGGGTTGTGTTTTCCAAGAGAAATTAGCTCTTTCCTTTTTGCATTCACATAACTTTCTTTTTTTGGACTGTATCAATTTTTCATAAGCCTTCTTAATTTCATTGTTTCCAAGTTCTCAAAGTCCTCTTTGCCGCCTTGGACTCTTTGTCATACCATGGATTTGCCAAAAAAAAGTACTTGCAGTTCGTCTTTTGGGCCTGGATCTTTTGCATGCTCTTCATGCTTTGTGAATTAGGGGAAATGGCATACTTCTATTTACTGGGTCACCTACTGTACATGCTGTACTACTCACTATATTACTCTCTTCTTCCTAAAAGTGTTGTCTAAAGGCTATTTTGAAGAGTTTTCTGATTCTCTTGATTCATGAGAATTTTACCTTTAAGAGGTGCCTTCTTTTGATTGTGATGGGCTTGCTCACCCTATTGATTGTTTGTGTGAATGCCAAGCTTTACATATATAGGATTGTGATCTGATTTCAGCTCTATAGGACAGCCACCGACGTCTAATTCCATCACCCTCGAAATAGAGCTCTTCGAGCAAAAAACATAGTCTAACACATTTTGATCATTGTATGTTTTGCAGGTTATGTTGCTTGAATTTGGTCATGCACACAAGTCATTGCATATAACCATGCCATACGAACTAATAGCCCAAGCAATTCTGCCCCATAGTGTGTAACATCCCCATTTCCATCTTGAGACCTTTTTTTTCCCAAAACTGACCTTCCTCTTCATCTAGCCATAATGGTTTTTTTCCCTCAACCCTAAATGCCCAACGGGAGGGCTTGATCGTTTCCTGTCCTCACATTGAAATCTCCTATAATTAAGACTTCCCCCAAAGTGCTGAAAATATCATTTTTTAGCGACGCATAAGGGTCCTCACAGTCTTGAGTTTATTTTCTCATATGTCTTTGAACCTTTCAGTGCAAAGTAGCAACCAGCTAGCCTAATTGTTAATTCATTTTCCATTATTTTAAACCATATATATTACTTCTTTGGGTCTTCTTTCTCCACTTTTATCATTCCGCACCATGCTTCTCTGATTAGCACCATTACACCCCCATGCCCCTCACCAATTTCAGTCTTTTCATTCCAAACTTAAGTTTTCTTATACCCTTCAAAATTCTGAACTTTGCAGTCATCATGCTGTAACTGTAATTTTATGTAAGCATCAAGTAAAACCTTCCAAGCGTAACAGCCGTTTTCTGTAGCAAATGTCTGGCATAAAAACTCTCACTCTTCAATGGGTATTCCAGTCATAAAATAAAGCTGGCAAGAAGTTTCTTCCCTGAAGAATCCATGTGCTTGTGGAATGATGTACTTAAAGATTCAACAGTGCAAGAGGATGAAAACACCCAAACAGTCAAATAACATGAATACAATATAAGCACATGCATTCCAAACTGTAGACCAGAACAAGCCACAATGGCATGAGATGAATATAGATTCTAGAATATACAAAAGTTAATAACAATACAGGTAGATACAAGTAGATCACAGCAGGTACAAGTAGATTTAGTTAACAATTCTGACCACAATGTCTATCCTGTTAATTCCATCAAACATAAATGGAATATTCTATATTGAGTTCAAATATTCAAAATTTGGCCACTTGATGGCTGAGAGTTGGAAGATCTGAGCCTAAGACCCCAGGGCAGAGGGAGTATCAGAACGAACCCAAGGAGACTCAAGGTGTAAAGGACGCTGACAGAGGACACGGGGAAGACTCGAACGTGGCCGAGAGTGCAAGTGACACACCGAGACGTTGCGAGAGAACCAGTCCAGTCAGGTCCAACGCACAAGAAGGGCATCGGGAAAGGATGTGACTCTGCCAGTCGAGAGGCAGAAGCTGCCAAAATTTACGGGGGATGGGTTAGAAGATCCAGTACGACACTGTAAGACGTGCGAGACGATTTGGATAGCCAATGGGCAAGATGATGTGGACTACTGGCTGAAGGCATTTCTAGCGACACTGAGAGATAGTGCCATCAACTGGTACACAGAGTTGGCCCAAGCACACAGGACATCATGGAGATTACTTAAGAAGGCATTCCAAGACGAATTCAAACTTCTGAGGGATGACAGTGAAATTGTAGCGGAGATCTAGAGTACGAAGCAAGGGAAGCACGAGAACGTGCGAACCTACAACCGGAGACTGAAAGAATTGTTGGGAAAACTGGAGACTCAGCCGGCCGACGGGCTGAAGAAGCGATGGTTTATCGAAGGGTTGCGTCCATCGCTGAGAAAGAAAATGAAAGTCGTGCCTCCGTCATCATACGATGAAACCTACAATCGAGCGATGGATATAGAGATTGAAAATAAAATATCCTTCCGAGGGAAAAGGAAGACGGACGACGAGGAGAGTACGGATGACAACAGCGACAGTGAGTCCAAGACCGTGCAAGCACTCAGGAAGGACATGATGAGAATGATGAAAGAACTGAAGGCCGACAAGGAGAGTATGAGGGAAGCCAAAGAACTGTGGTGTACAGATTGCAAGGGGGAAGGTCATACAAAGACAAATTGTCCGAAAAAATTGTTTTGTGATATCTGCCAAGTGATGGGACATTCCATCAAGGAATGCCCATACAATCTGAAAGCAAGGGGTACGCAAGTACTGTTCACTCAAGGAGAACCGTCAACCCCACCAAACACACCACCAAAGCCCCAGTACAATAGCCATGCATCCCCTGGAGGTTACCAAAGCAATAGAAGTCCGAGAAACAGATTGCAGTATGACAGCAAGGGGCGACCTATGATACAGTGCCGGCAATGCAACGAGTGGGGACACTTTGCAAGAGAATGCCCGAACAACAATCAGAACACAATAAATGCATTATGCAAGTGGTGCGGGCCTGGAGATCACGAAGAAAAAGATTGCCTGAACCAAAAAGGGGTGAATATGATCAGTTTCAAGGAGAAGGATGAAGAGATCCTGGCGGTTACCCGAGCACAAGGAAAAAAAGCGATGTATCCAGATCCCCGGACCGAGAAGGAGAGACTTCGGGAGGCTAGGAAGGAAGTAGAGATGGCAATGGAAACAGAAGAAAAGAACAGAAAAACAACTACCGTACGACTAGAGTCAGAAAAAAGCATCGTGAACCAGGTGCTACAAACCACTGTATCGGTTAAGATAACGGATCTTTTATAGAGCATGCCGCAATTAAGAATGGCAATCTCGAAGGTGATGGAAGGGGAACCAAACAGGCAAACAAAGGAGGAAGACATCATAGTGGAGCCACCGCTCGAGGGAGAACAAGTCATCGACCCGAGACTGTTGGCAGTAAACAGTGGCAAGAACCCAGCCGTCATACACATGGAAATCGATGGATGTCATCTAACAAACACAATAATCGACGGGGGATCGGGAGTGAATGTTCTGACAGAAGATACGTGGAAGTGCTTGGGGAAACCTACACTATGGCCACAAAATTTCCAGAGAGTGGGAGCAGACCAGCACGGAATTAAAGCGCTAGGGGTGCTGATGGCTCAAAAAGTAAGGATTGGCACCCAACTTTTTCGATTAAACTTTGTAGTCATAACAGCACAAAATGCGTCGTACGACGCATTACTCGGCCGAGGGTCGCTGATAGCCGCCAAGGCCAACCATAACTGGAAAAGAAACACATTGTCAATAGAGAACAAAGGTAAGAAGATCGTCATAGATCTGAGAACACGGGTTGTAAGTGAAGAGTTGGCATCAGATTCTGATTCAGACGGAGGGGAGTCAGTTGGCAGAGGACCAATAGAACCTGATGAGGAAGGAGTATTAAAACTGCAAGAATGTTCTGAGGATGAAACTAATTCCTTTAGTGGGTTATTCTATTGGCAGATGGAAGATTACGAGTTCTTTCAACCGGAATGTAATATGATTTCAATAAAAGAAGTCGGCGAGAGCTCTCCGATGAACAATGCAAATCCTAGTAGTGCAAGTCCTGGCAATGCAAGTCATAGCAGTGCAATTCTTGGCAAAACTCGGTCAAAGTGTGAAACACTCGGCAACTCTCGGCCGACGAATGAAAGTCTGGGCAACTCTAGGCCGACGAGTGAAACATTGTTCACGAATGAAGCACTTGATGGATTGACAAACACTCGACCACTTGGTAAGAAGGAACCAGTAATGAGTGACAAAGGGGAGGAAGACAATAATCAGCCGAAAGTAACAGAGCAAATAGTGGCAGAGCAAATAGTGGCAGAGACAAGTCGACCAGAACAGACAAGTCGACCAGGAGAGGCACAGAAAGAATATACAGAGGGTGAAGCGAAGATAAATAATACACTTGCACATAAATTTGAACCAG
The DNA here is from genome assembly GCA_027924645.1 of Cunninghamia lanceolata. Classification (NCBI taxonomy): domain Eukaryota; kingdom Viridiplantae; phylum Streptophyta; class Pinopsida; order Cupressales; family Cupressaceae; genus Cunninghamia; species Cunninghamia lanceolata. Next base: position 1,172,658 of record BSBN01000128.1, read on the forward strand.
ACAAGGTGATCAAGTATGAGGAGCCATTGGCAAACAAGGTGAAACGGGGTGATGAAACTAACGACGGGAACACGGCATTGAAAACTCCGGCCAGAAAGAGACCATACAGAAAGAATAAAGACTATAGAGTATTTCCATCGACTTGCAATATTTTGGCAATCGGTGACAATCAACAGAGAAAAAATAATGTTCAAAAGTCAGATAGTTTAATTTTTTTGAAGACAACAATTTCAGTCGGAGTTGTAGATCGAACGTGGAACCCGTCGGAGAAAAATAGACAAATCAGAGTCAGTTTGACATGGAAAAGACGAAAAAAATAAAATGTCGGAAAAATTTGAAAAAATTGGAAAAAACGTTTAAAAAAAAATTAAGGCAGGCTGTACGACGTACGACCAAGCCGTACGGCCGGGAAAAAAATTTAAAAAAAAAAAATTCAAGTCGTACGCCGTACGTAGTACGGCTGAGTCGTACGTCGTACGGCCAGCGGCGGAAAAAAAGGCCGTACTTGGCCGTACTAAGCCAAACTAGGCATTCAAAGAGGAGGGCCGTACCAAGCCGTACTTGTCAGTTTTGAAGTGGCATTTTCGTCCGTACTTGCATTCTCTTGGCATTCTCGAGGTCGACTGTCGGGGGAAAAGAAAGCATCCGCTCAGCATCGGCCCAACATCGGCTTGGTATCGGCACTTTGGCACTCAAATTTGGATAATGGACAAGGGCAAGAAGATTGCAGACGAGTGTTCGATTTTGTTAGAAAAATGATGTGCGCAATGAAGGTCTGAATGGTTTTGAAGGTGTTATTTTGGGCTTGGCGGCGGGGGCGCTGCCCCCAAACCCCCATCAAATTAGTACTATCTTGATCCAGTGAGCCATGGGGTGCAACATTCGCAGCATTCAGTGTGCTATCAGATTGGGTCCCTTGGTTGGTTGGTCTACTGGCAGGTGTTCCAAATGTGTTGGTTCTACTTTTACACAGCTCCTACTTCAGCATTGTTGTCGGCAAAAGCTTACTTATTGTCACTTGATGGTTTTCTGTCATCTGGAAGACAACTAATTTTGTGGGGAGGATGATGTAGTCGGTCATAATTGTAGTCGGTCGTAGTCGGCCAACTAAATAATCATAAATTAATTAGTGTTGTTATGTTAGGAGTGTTATCGGGAATTAACCCCGACGGTTGGGTAGTTATAGAGTCGTTGCCAACAGTTGGTATCTCAACCAACCTTGGCCAAGTTATATATTGGCTTAATACTTTGTAGTCGGGGCGACCCCACAGCATTGTAAGATTGTAGTGTAATACTGATATATTCAATGAATGGGAACAATGCTTTATTCTGTGCAATGCTGTTATAATTTCATGCTCTGTGTTATGCACTATACTACTTAATTCTGTTTACTTCATATTCTGTGAAACACACCATATTGCGGTAAACAAGGCTTATTAGCTTGGGATCTATTGTGTAGATCCTCCGGTTGGTTTTTGTTTTACAGCAGAGCTGTTGTGCCTATGCTGCTGGTCTTTTTTCTGTGCTGTCTGAGTACTGTTAGTGCTCTGTTGTCCTGCCCCCTGGGCTTGGTTTTGTAATAGGGCTCAGCACCCTTGTTTTGCCGCTTATCTAATCAAAAACATGACCCTTGACAACAGACTGCAAGGATAGAAAAGTAAATTCATATCATTCATGCATGAGATTAAGCATGAACAAGGGCAGTGGTATAAGTTACAAAAGCATCCTGGTTTAATATTTCAAATTGTTGCTGCTGCTCATGAAAATGCTTCTGAAAGATCTGTGATATCTACGCTCTTGACATATTGTTAGCTCTCTGTTTTTCATTAGATTTGACTGATTACAACTTGATTCCTGTTGTTGAATAATGGCTGCCGCTTCTTGAAATTTTGTTTTTTTTCTCTTCATTAAGAGCAATTCTTTAGCCTTATTCTTGGCAATTTGGATTTCCAGATAGCATTGTAATCTGCGTCACGTAATAGTTAACATCCAGAGTAAAGCCATTGCTTTCTAGAGATCATTATCTTTCTCTAAAGTAAATCTTGTCCTTGTTCAAAACTATATCTAACCAGATTCTCTAGTATCCCCAATATCATACACTGCCTTAATTCTTTTCTTCGGAAATTTCCATTTGACTTTGTGCAAATGCGATACCAGATTGACAACCTGATTCAGTAAGCTTATGGCTCCAGTAGTATAGTGGACATTATTGATGCCTATGGAGCCAATTGACTACAAGCCATCATGATCAACAATTCATATACTGAAGTTAGGGACCCATTGCCCCCAAAACTACAACAGGCCTCCTAACAAGTCAATGTCTTGTAGAAGGAATAGGATATATTGCTGTCCAACAAGTAGCAATCAGATACAGAGGCTGCAACAATAGTTATTTATAGAGTATCACATCCATTGTCTCCATATAAGTTTGAGTATCCTGCCTTTGAAAGATAATTTAACATTGTTAGTTCAGAAGGGATATCTCATAAGACAGAATGGGAAAACTTTGACTAGTGCAGCATGTCAGGGACGATTGGGCATGACACGTTCCAAACCTGTCTAAATTCCCACTTCACATGTAAGACAAACTTTGAAGAAAATTCCAAATTAACATTGGAAAAAGAAGTAACTTACTGTTTAATAAAACAGCAAGGCAGAATAAAACAGTTCACTACTACTGGTTACACAAGTCCAGAAATTGAAACGGAACAGAAAACTAAAAGTAATTGGCACAATAAAAGGTTCTGCCGTTCTTGTTTTAATGGATTTCTATGCTTAGAGATTAGAAGACTGTTTCCTGCCCACCATAAATCCAAACTTAATTTGTATCAACGTTTTGGACTTAGGAATCTTCACATACTTTGGCTAAAGCTTAACTTGAGTTTTTTTATTTTGCACCATATTCAGAAAAGGGCCCACAGTACAAAACATTCCACACACACACACACACACACACACACACATATTGCATGTGTATACCGCCTATAACATGAATAGAGTCATTATACTAATACATTTACCTTATGCATGGATATACTGGAAAAAATATATTAATTTACATTATGCATGGATATAATGGAAAAAACATATGCATGTAACATGGCATATGCTTTTGCATATTTGGGAAATTATATTGGCACACACCAATACATAAAATAGATATAATTGCAAAGTTACAACTTTTTTCCAAATAAAAAATTTGACAGTTTATTAATTATAATTTATAATCATATGCTAAGGAACCCATCTCATTACTAATGAATACATTTTTCTATCGTTTGTTCTGTATAATTTATTATTGCCTGTATTAATTTAACTCATATAAACCTGCAATATCTCGTAGCTGACTGCTTAAGTGAAGTCGTGATTAGTTACCTCCTCAGATTCTGCAACAATATCCATTTTTGTACTTTTCCTCAAGGAAAGAAACTTCTCACGAGCCTGAATTTAAAAAAAATACCGTTTAACTCTTTAAAATATTTGACACCAAAATAGCTTTTAAAGTAGCAATGGCATTATTGAACTGAAAATCAACCAAAAACATCTATTGCACTACTATTTACATTATTAATATTTAAATCACTATCAAGCACAAACTTTTGACTACATTATAATGGTCCTAATCATGCATGCTCCAAAACACATTTCAGAAATGCATATGACTCTCCATAAGATTAACTTAGATTTTGATTTTCAAACTGGCCTACATTTCAGTCAATATCGTCAAGAGCAGTTGGAACATTATTAAACATCAGAAATACCAGCAAGCTGCTTGTGGCCCAACATGACTGTGTTTAATAAACACAGTAATTGAAGCCATTCTGTGTAGTGGGATACACAAAGGAAGCCAGATTACTATATTTCATCTCTAATTTGATGCTGAATACATATTCAAAATATAGAACCAAGCTATAAGCTAAAAACCTTTCTGACTCCTTTTCCTGCTATCCTAGAAAAGCTAAAACTGAAAACCCATCCACTGCAGATAAGAACCAAGAAAAACAATAATATAAGGTACCTGATCATAATGAAGACTAGCTTTGTCAAAGCGCTTCCGGATCTCCTGCATTGCAATTTTTCTGGCTTTGTGAACAACTTCTCCATTCATTCTTCTTTTACAAAATAGAATAATCAAAATAAAACAATAAAAAATATAAGCAAAGATGATATTGAAAAGAAAGTCAAAATAGTCAGATCTTGAATGAAAGAAGATAAGAATTAGTTGATTTTATGTTAAAAAATTGCCAATAATATCCTACCACATCTTGACAAAATTTGGATCCTTTGGTGTCTTCTATGTACATTAGCTTGAAATTTGATTTAAAACTCCTATTTGAAAATGGCTAAAGCTATGTGAGCTATTTCAAGAAGATCAGAATTTGCACAACACTAAAAGTCAGGGTGAGGGCTAGTAATGATCCCATTCCCTATCTATTGGTGTCTTCTATGTACATTAGCTTGAAATTTGATTTAAAACTCCTAGTTGAAAATGACTAGAGCCATTTGAGCTATTTCAAGAAGACCAGAATTTGCACAACACTAAAAGTCTGAGTGACAGCTAATAATGGCTTTTCGATAACTCTTCCTTGCAATGTTTAACATCTTTGAACAAGCTACAAAACTTTCAGTTCATTAAAAGTAGGTCCTCTATTAACTAATTTCCAGCTTCACATAATTCTTCGACCACATCATATGTTCACTATCACAATGCATCAGTTCAACTTCAGATGAAGTAACTATAGCACATATCATGTATCCTGTCCATGAATATAATTTTATTATATAAATAGGAAAAAGATTTAGTAAATTCTTCTAGTGAGTAGAACTATCCCACACCATATGTTGTGCCACAATAGACACTGATCTATTTAGAAATTGTTCAGTTAAATCAGAAGTACCTTCACATCATGTAAATCAATATTCACAAAATGTATTAGCCGTTCATTCAAGATGTGCTCTACCTGAAAAAAAACATATATATATAAGTCAGTCCTACATCTAGAAAATATGTTGAGTGATTCTGTTAAATAGTAAACAAAATGTTTACAACAGGAAGAGTATTATCTGTTCCAAGTAAAACTACAAAGATTTAAACCTTTTAACTTATTTCCGCATGTCCAATACAAGTACTAATTCACATAAGGTAAAAGTCAGCATTACAAAGTACCTGGGAGCGAAGAACTTCTTTATATGTCCCAATTTCTCGCAAAGCAATGGTATATTTAGTCATCACAGGCCCTGTACTACACAGAATTAGGAAACCATGAAGAACAATACTTTTAAGTTTTGAATGTCAAAATGTATGCTAAAGAAGCATCTTATTACACTTCTTCACATTTTGAGCACAAATTAATGCATTATGGTTGAGCTTTTATTAAGATAAACATTAGTGGATTTTCTCAATCTAAAACAATTCTAAGAATCAAAAACATCCACATACACACACAACTGCCAATAGTCTAAGTGCACGCATTACATATGACAAGGAAACAACATTCTAACACAATTCGAGTATGAAAACACTAATATGCACACCATGATTGCCCCTAGTCTAAGTGCCATCTACATATTGCCATTGCATATCATTGCCTTAAAAATGAAACTAACATAGCATGTACAAGCTAAAGGCAAAGTACCAGTATAAAACCTGTCAGTCTCAGGGGAAGAGCTAACGAGTTACAAAAGCTTAGAATGCCAATCATCACACATCTAGCAATCATACAATTAGATAAAAAGCAGCAAGAGTTGATAGCTCAAAGGAAGCCAAAACTAGTAACATTTGAAATCCTTGCCAAGGTAAATTGGTGGTGGCTGCAACAAGAATATTGATTGACACGCATAGCCAACTGATCATTCTGTGTTAAGTATCCAACGAATGGGGGACTTTTAAAAATCATATAACCAATCACATTTATAATTTACATCAGTAGAAACTAACATGGCATGTACATGCTAAAGGCAAAGTACCAATACAAAAGTCATCATTCTTAGGTAAAGAGCTAACAAAAGCTTTGAATGTCAATCATCACATCTCTAGGAACCATACAAGTAAATAAAAATTAGCGAGAGTTAGTAACCCAAAGGAAGCCATTACTAATAACTTTTTTTTTATATTGCATATCGTTTACAAATATTCTGCTCATACAAGCATCAACATGAGACCAATACAAGCTCTTGCAAGCACTTAGTAGAGACTAATACAATTTATGAGCAAACACACTAGAAATCACCTATGGAAGACCAAGAGTCACTACTTAGAAATCCACTTTATTTAGAAACCACATCCACATTAGAAGCCAACTATGGAAGACCAAGAGTCACAACTTAGAATTACACATTAGATGTCCCTATGGGGATTTGAACTTGGATCTCCACAATGAGAACCCAATGTTTTAACCAATTGAGCTCAACCCCTTGGACTGACTAATAACTTTTTGATATCCTTGCCAACATAAATGATAGAGCCAATAAAGTGGTGGTGATGATAACAAGAATATTGATTGACACATGTAGCCAACTGATTATCCTGTGTGAGTGGGGGAATGTTGAAAAGGACAACAATAATTACCCTGGCACAAAGCTGCCAATGTAAATATTCTTGGTATAGAGGAATCTACTTAAGCCGTGAGGGCAAAAGCAAAGAACCTTGCATATCCAAAATTTCATTGTCTAAAATAAAAGAATGATCAGCACAAGGGAAAAGAAACATAATATGAACATGTGGTCTTGTTTGCACTCTAGATTTTGATTTTCAGCTGCTAGGGACAATTCCAACAATGTTTGGGTCACTTCAGGTAATTTCTTGTCCACAAAACACAAGTGATAAGCATCTATGCCATCAAAGGAAGAACTTCTATAGTTAAACTCATATCGGAGCCTTCTGCAACACTAGAAAGTTTAGATCTCTTGGCTGAATATTTAAATCAGCAATGCATTCTGCTTCGTCCACATTTTAGAGTCACAAAACTAAGATTGTTGTGATCAAGTAGAGTCATTTGACAGCTACTTCCCAAACACAAAGGAGTTAGAACCAAGGGTGAATGATGCTAATATTTGGATGAGGGTCTCCAACAGAAGGCGGAAGTGCCCACATCACTTCCCCTATAGATGCAGGTTGAACAAAGGGAATGATAACTAGCATATGAGAAAAGCATACATGCTAATAGTTTATGCATCTGTATTCTTGTGAATATGTTCTTCAACTAAGAAAACTCTGAATCATCAAGTCAAAAGTCATTACTTGATAATCTATTAGTCATAGAAATTTTACTATCCTGACTCAACAAAAAAAAATCTAACAAAGGATATGAGAGTGGTTATAGATTACATATTGCATAATAAATGATTTATAAATGGATAAAAAGTTAAATAAAAATTTGTCACAGTATAGATGCACAACCTCCAAAAGCTATACCAATTGGATCATTATGTCCTCCTCCAAACATTTCAAGAGCACTTGCAAATGCAATATCTTCATCGTATGCTTCTCCCAATCCTTCGCTGCATGTAAAAATAGCAATATTCAATGTGTTAACTACAATAGAAATTTTCAAAAAAATCATGAAATAATATTTAGACATACACCAACAAAAAACATCTGCATATATCATCATATCTTTCCTTGTGCTTCTTGACCACATAAGATGCTTACAGTTTTGGCGCTAAGGTTTAAAATTGCTTATGGCAAATTAAATTTCAATATTTCTGTAAGAAATATGCATTGCTTTCCACCAAGAGAGTAATTTATTTTATGTAGCCATCAGATATAATGAACATATCTAACAACAAACACTAGTAAACCGCTGCTTTACAAATGTCAAATGAATATCATAGATAATATTACTGAAATAACTATAATGAGCTACATCCAAACAAGGCCATTTTCAACATATGCCAACACCCAAATGACTTGGCAATGTAATCTAGCAATTTAAAATATTATTCAGCAATTCCATATTAATGTACTGTAAACCAAACGCATAGACTTATTTGATTCACAACCTCAAGTTTCCTTTTTGAGAGGGATGAGAGAGCACAGGAATGTAAAAATGGGAAACCAAGTAGTACCCAAAAATTGTATTAATTATATTGGATTGGAATACAGCATGGGGAGATGGGCAAGAGCCTCGGAGAGCAGGTAACGGGAGCTGGGGACAGGGGACCCAGTGGCAAGGACACATCCTTGTGAAACAACAAAAAATTATTAGAAGATTTAAGATTTACATTTGACAGCAAGGCCCCTACATTCTGCATCTAGGATATATTTTCCATGTAACTTTTGGATAAAACTGGCTTCTTCATACACAGTTGTTCATATAATTTAGCATTGTTGCTCGGATTCATTATTCAACACTATTTCACAAAATGTTTAAGAGCTTGACATACAGAATTCCTCCAATTGTCACTTAGAGGATTCCTTTATTATTAATAAGCTTCTATGCATTCCCAAATTTGACAAAATACCATTGTTTCCCTCAAGCTGCAGAGCCAATGACATTGATTATGTCACTATCAAGAAGACATTAATCTCTAATCCTAAATATTGTGATGTCTAGCCAGCTAACTAATGTCAATCACACCTAGATATCTTTCTCATTGTCTTTTACCTCTATTTGCCCATTCATTTCTTTAATCTCTCCAGGCACCCACCATGCTACTGTTTAGTTTGACTAACACAAATCTGTAAACAAGCCTCACAAAAAAGAAAATTTCATCTCCCAAAATTTGGAAGCTATTATTAATTACAATTAACATATCACCCACATGCCTAGAGTCACTAGCCCTTTGGGGTCTGTCCCATGAATCTCAAGTACAATGCTAACTTAAGGCTGTGCAATTTGCTCTACTCTCAGAAAGAACTTAAGTTTCATTACAAAAGCACCCTGACAATAATTTACCTTTGGAAACTACTATTAATTACAATTAACACATCACCCACATGCCTAGAGTCACTAGCCCTTTGGGGCCTGTCCCATGAATCTCAAGTACAATGCTAACTTAAGGCCATGCAATTTGCTCTACTCTCGGAAAGAATCTAAGTTTCATTACAAAAGCACCCTGATAACGATTTACCTACTGAACAAAATGCATAAATGTTATTGCACACAAAAATTCACATCTCCATTCTCAATATCTGAATGCACTTAGAAATTTAGATAAACACATATTAACCCATCATTCAAAGCTCTGATGATAATGTTTACAACTTTCTTTCTCATGCTACAGATCCAACCACCAATAACACAGTTACTTATACAAGCTATTTATAAACAGAGCCTGAATTAGAAGAATGGGAAGACAGATTGAGTCTTGAACATACGTATATTTTCGACATCCTTTGTAAAATTTTTGACTGCGCTCCCTAAGTGCCTCTGCACTTTCTTCTAATGCTTGTAGCTGTAGTCCAACAAAAAGCATCAATTCATCAGACAGCATAAATATATATATCAAAATTGTAACAAAATAACAATCTGATATCATATAAAAAAAGCAGCAATTTGATTTTACAAAGCTGTTTAAAGATCACTACAAATATAATTTCAACCTAACACATTCCTATTAAACTGTACAAAGTAAAATCCATCTAAAAGACTGTGATAGTGTGACCAGTTATCTATTAGGAGTGTTCTTATACAAGAGATCCATTAAACCCCTACAATCGAAATTCAATCCCTACTCAAAAAGAAAATAACAATATATAGAGGGAAGCAAAAGCAATGAAGATTTTGACATGCACAGATCCCTGTACCTTCATGCCAAGAGTAATACTGAATTAATGTTTGGTATAACAGCCCAGCAACTAGACTACTACTGTATTCAACAAAGTGACACATTACCTACACTAATTGTCATGTCCCCTCCGTCCGAGGGATATAACTTTTTTATTTTTTTGAACACTAATAACTAATAATATTATATTATAATAACAATGATAATATTAATATTATTTAAAATTAAAAAATTAAAAAAAATAAACAAGTTTCATGCAGGTCGGCACCAAAACTAAACAAACAAAGTCAGCCTATTGTGGAGGAATTCAGATGGATATAAATGAGGGCGCTAAAGGTTTGAATTGGATCATTGAATCTTCATATTCTTTCTAAGCATCTGAATTTCAGAGTATTTTGTGTTTGCTGGGACGAAAACCCCTGCATTAACATACTAAGGTATTTAGACGAAAACCTGAATTCCTTTCCTTGGCATCTACCATCTAGGAAGCGCAGGCTGTGCTGAAACGTGGTTTTGGTGATTACAGGGATTTCCAGAAGAGGAACGAGTTTGAGTGTGAAGTCCATCTTAGAAGACCTAGGAGTGATGAAGTGTTGTGAAGACTACAGATCGAAGACTAAGCCACCCAATTTCTGGGTCATCTTCTATTCAAGTCGCAGGGGAAGATAAGACAGGTTACGGAGGCAGCAGAAACCATCGCATGTATTCAAAGACTCCAAGCATAGAGTGGGCAAATTTATCATATTCCGTGAAGTGCGCCATACACATCTGAAGACCAAACATTTGCGGAAGCAAATCATATCGCCTCTCCTATCCGCATTGAAGGATAAAGCCAGTGCTAGATCCCACGCTTTCACAGGGTCTAGAAACAATTTCAAGAGGGTAAAATAAGGGGCGCACCCAGCATAGGGAAGGCTAACACTACAGCAAATCAGGAGAAGGGTCCAGGTCGCACATATGTGAAAGGGCGATCACCATAACAGCCATTACTGCCAACCACAGACTCAAGGAATTGTAAGTAAGGCATGCTGTTATAAATCCAGGTTCTTATGTTCATACAGATGACTATCATGAACATTCAGATATTCTGTAATAGTTGCGGTTACGGGAGGATATATATATTCAGTTCTGTTTACAGTATGCAGAGTTAATCATTTGAGATGGATGTGTATTCAAATTTATGAGAACTGTATCTGGACTTACACCTCGAGTATACTATATATCTGCCAGTATATATATTATATTGATTGATTTATCAGCGACTGTGTTATCCATTTCCTTGTATGCATAGATGCTGTGGTTATAATGATGAACATTGGGGGAATACTACCTATTCATTGCAGTTGATATATATTCAGATTACTCCAGTTTGATATTGTTGTCTAATACAGTTACATAAATTTGTGTTCTCAAGTGCCCTGTCATTTGAAACAGATCTAATACAACTGCGGATTAAGATCTGTATTGGTTTGTTCCAGAAACAGTGCATGATATCATTGAATATACTTGAGTACATCTGTGACTGCAATGAATCAAATCTTTATAGTTGCATGCTGCTGGGGATTTTGAAAGTTTATATTACTCCAATGTGAAATAACAGTCCACTGGTGGTGACACTCTATATTTCATAAACCCTAGATTACTAATGCCTAATGGTGTATCTGTTAGTGAAGCAATAACAGTGTTAACAACAAGTTGAAATTAGTGACAGAAACCCTAAACTGGGCAGAAATATCATAAGGGGATATTACAGTGGTACCAGAGCTTGAATTCTGCCAAACTGTGAATTTACAGAGGAATATGAAGACATTTTAAGAATCCATATTAGAAGTGTTACAGGTAATGCTTGAATATCTGAAGGATTATATTGCATGGCTGAATCATCCGGAATGTTTCTGAAGAAGGAAGAAAAATCAGAATTAAAATCACAAGGAGTGGTCGAGGAAGGGATCAAGGAGCAAGATCCAAAAGAGTCATTCCTGACAAAAGAAAAGAAGTCAGAATTAGAATCACAAGAAGCTGCTAAACCTGAGGAGTCCATCGCACAAAATGAAGTTGAGGGTAGCTCAACGACAGAAGGTATTAAGGATCAAGATCAACAAAGCATCTACCCTCACGAAGAAATGGTAATGTGTGTTGAAGATGTGTCAATAATTGCAAATGATGTCCAAGAACATCCACCCAATTTTCACGTACGGAAGTAATTGAACCATGTAATATGATTTGCAATGTATGGAAATGATTGGACCATGTGATGATGATATGCAAGGTATTAGTTATGCTTTTGTGAAGAATGATTAGACTAAGATTGACCCCCATGCAGAGAAATAGCATGTTTTCCAAGAAAACTCCATGATGATCACACCAACTACATAGAGGTTGACCAGGAAACATTTGAACTCCTTTGCTCCAAGATCGATGAGTTCATTGATGGGTTAGTCTGTAGTCATGAGGAGACTTCTGGTTTGCACATGATGGGTCTAGGAGAGGCCATCATGGACACTAAAGGACAATGGACGCATTCACCAAGTTGTCACTTCACCTCACTTGAAGACCAAATGGAGATAGTCAACTTGGAGTATTTGATGCTAGATGATGGTAAGCAAGATAGAGGTCATTTTGATATTCAAGATTTTACAACTAAACATGATGTGGTGTTTGTGGACCCAAGCTACATACAAGATGTGACATTTCACGATGACCCCACTATTCCTTGGATCATGAAGACACGACTACTTACTATTATATTGAAAGGACACGAGGTATGCAAAGATTTTTATATCATGGGTCTAGAGAGCACCAGAAAAATGTTGGGCTTGCAATGGCTTTGAAGAGTTAATTATGTGAACCAAGGGATGATCCTTAGGAAAGATCCTTCATTATGATAATGTTTGGTTTGTCTCGGATGTCATCACGACCACTCTCCTAAGGCGTTTAACAAATAAGATATTTGCCAAATGGGAATTTCTTGGTGAAAGTCACCAACTAAACATGCTAGGGACAAGTTTTGGTTGCAGGATACATGAACCCAAGGCCACTGTGAAGATGGTTTCCAACTTTAGATCTGTTGTTTTCAATATGTCTAGCCATTACAATTCGTTTTCAGTCTGTGTATGGCTACCTATCGCTTCTACATTGATCATATGGCTAATTTTTGTACAGGTTGATCATATTTGCAGCTGTTGCATTATTTTTATGGTATCAATTGTGATGTTTCCAGACATAAACAGCAGTAGATTGATGCACTGTGAGAAGATTTCCTTGCATGGAAATGCTGGTGGAAGGTTTCCATTATGGATGACACTCATTCCAGCCATCCTAGCGCTGATTTGGACGAGACACCAAGTGAGTTGTGGTGATTTATTTCCAGCTCAAGGGTATAGTCATGAAGCTCAGCTAGGTGTCTGGGATCCTTCACCATATGAGAAGAACAAGTGGGCACAGCAGCTAGCTAACATGGTAGATGGATCCATGGAATGCAACAACTTATATGTCATGAGGGAGTTCGGCATAATATTAGGCAGGTCAAAGGTATATCCTATGGAAGAGCTCATCATGGAGACGGAATTCAAGAAAGAAGAGATAGCCCTTCAAGACATTGAAGAAGGATACCCTAGAGTTGCCATTGCTCTATCGAAGAAAGATCACTTAATGATAGTCACTACTCTTTTTAGAGGTCAGGTGTTTGATTATAATGGTATTTGGATTTTTGTGGTTATGCTCAATATTACGCTTCTAAGGTGGCTACCAAAGAGAATAATTGTTGAATGGAATTTGTGGGTTGAGGAGCACAAATTTGACATATAGCTGGAATGAACATGGGTTGCATTAGACACGAGCCAAGGGTCACTCTAAATATGGTTCCCAATTTTAGATCTGCTGTACTAATGTCCAGCACACTCCACACTTTCCTTGCAGCCAAAGAAGAGTTTTCAGTCACATGGAAGAGAAGTTTACAATCCATAATCAGGGATAAAGTGTTCACATCTGATACAGGATGGTTTCCAATCTTTATAACTCTGGTTCAGAGCAAACTGGTGCAATGTTATAGCCATGGTATGATGATTCTACTCAGATTTTCCTTGTGCGACTATGAACCAGCATTTTGGAGTATAACGATCAGAATTTGTAGATTCCAAGGTAAAATTCATGACACCAATACGCCCAACCCTTTGGCCCAACACAACTAAAAATATAGAACTTCAATGACATGTGCCCAGCACTACCAATCGAACCACACAATCTTCTTACAAACAAAACTCCTACACAGTTCGTGACAGTCACAATTCCTTAGAACCAGAACTCACTACAATGTAAATAAACTATTCTTCTACTCTTAACACATGACCAAACTAGAAATTTTCTCTTCACTCTAAAATTGACTCCTTCCTTCTCCTCCACATTTCGCTACTTGCCAAAAGCCTTTAAAGATATTTAGTAAGGATGGAGAGTTCTATTTTAAGTCACCACTAAGCTGTCATAAATTGCCGCTAAGCTGTCGTTGCTATTAATAAGGAATCGCTGCATCCAACTGCCACCACCTAGGAATAACATGTCAGAATTTTATTCTCCACTAGCCCCCTCCAATCTAGAAAGAAACACCAAAATAAAGTCGCCATTATTTTAATTGCCCAGGTTACACTAGTCGCAGCTCCAAGAAAGATTACATGTTTGAACCCCTCCAAGATTGATAAGAATAGCAGAATGAAGGGAAAGAAGACCTGCAAAGACAAAGACTTCAAGAAAAGAAAACTAGGACTATGAGAAATAAAATTAGGAATGTGTGAGTCCACATATGCTCCTGCATCAAACACCCTAGGTAGGAGAAATGTTCCGTGAGTCTAAAACTCATGAACATTAGAAGTGCTCAAGAGCTGAGATTCCTCGTTTGGCCATCTTCAATTCTTGCATCCAAGTTGCTTCTTCAACTATTTTATTCTTCCATTTGATCAAATATTCCTTGTATTCTTTCGCTCTCGTGTTCTTGGTTGTTCGGACATCAATGATAGCTTCAACCTCATTTCTTTCCTTCTCAAGCAATTGTTGTACCCATTCTTCTTGTTGCTTATCTATATCCTCTTCTACACAATTATGCCCTACATAATAATTATACAAATCAACAAAATTAAAAATTGGCGAGATATGGATACCTTTGGGAAGCTCAACCTCATAGGAATTTGTTGAGAATTTCCTCGAGATGTTACATGGTCCTATCTTCTTCCACTTCAATTTATTATAAGTCCCTTTGGGAAACCTTTCCTTTCTTAAATGAACTAGCACAGGATCGCCAACCTAAAATTCTTACTCCTTTTCTTAAGATCAGCATACCTTTTGTATTTCACCGTACTTTTCTCCAAATTTCTCTTAACTTCTTGCTGCAATTCATGTATATAATCAGCAAAGTCTTCTGCTACTGCACTTTTCCTGCTCAAATCAGCAATGTCCCTCAAAGTATCTACCCCCCTTGGGTTATATCCATACACAATTTGCAAAGGGGTTTTTGTTGTGCTCCTGTTGATGGAATTGTTGAAAGCAAATTCAACTTGTGCTAGGACTAATCCCATTGAGTAGGTTTCTTCCCAACCAAGTATCTCAATAGATCATCGAAGCTTTTGTTAACAACCTATGTTTGGCCATCGGTTTGGGGATGGTAGGCTGAACTAAAACTTAGTGTCCAATTTTCTCCATAATGTTCGCCAAAAATGTCCCACAAATTTAGTGTCCCAATCTGAGGCAATGATCTTTGGTAAACCATGGAGCCTTACTACTTCCTTAAAGAATAAATTAGCAATGTGAGAGGCATCATTTGATTTCTTGCAAGGAATAAAATGTGCCATCTTAGAAAATCAATCAACTACAACAAAGATTGAAATCCCTTTGTTTTCTTGGCAACCCAAGAATAAAATCCATATTTATCTCTTCCCATGACCTAGGAGTAGGTAAGGGCTGATATAAACTAGTATATTTATATTTAAAAAATATATCTACAATACTCCGAGAGATATCTTCCAATTTCTTTTCTGGTTTTTGGTGTTTGGTTTTTTATAAATTAGTGCCAACTAGAATGCAAGCATTTCTTTTCCCATTAAATATATTTCTTATTCTTGGCATTTATAAATTACTCACAGCTAGAATATTTGCATTTTGGTTTAAAATAGCAAAAGCATCTTTGAAAGTGGTGTCAGGTTTAGTGGTGTATTTATTGTGGCGTTTCATTATGATCCTCTATCTTAATAATCTCGTGCATATAAATCTTTTTTTTTGTTTTTTAGATTGGAATCTTATAAAATTACACAAAATCTTGGAATCTTTCAGCTCTTCAACTCCACCCTTGCTGTGATTGTAGAACGCCTCTCGGCGTAACCAGTGTTTTAACTTCTTCCTTTGGCAAGTTGACAAATTTTGCATTGCTGCACCAAGTGTTGTACATCCCTATTCATTTAGGCCAATAATAATTTTCTCTTTATTGTGCCAAATTTTTTCTATCCCAAAATGTCCAACCAATCCTCCACTATGCTTTTCTCTTATCAAATCCTCTCTCATGGATCCTTGCGGTATGCATACACATTTACCGTTGAAAAGTATACCTTCCTAGATGAATTGATCAAGCCACGAAGTTCTATTGTAATTCACTGGGCTTTAACATGCAGTCCATGCTTCTTTGAAATCTGCATCTTCCTCATATAACTCCTTTATTGCATCAAACCCGGTGACTTCAATTCTCATTTCAGTTATTAGCAAACACCTCCTACTTAAAGCATTTGCCACCCGGTTCGACTTGCCACTTCTATACATTAAAACAAATGAATGACTTTGTAAACATTCTACCCATTTTGTGTGTCTTTGATTAAGTTTACATTGGTTGTTAATGTAATGTGGTGCTTAATGATCAATGTACAAAACAAACTCTTTGGGAAGCAAGTAATGTCTCCATTTCTTTAGTGCCTGAATGATGGCATAAAATTCTTGATCATAGACTGAGTACTTTCTCTTGGCTTCATTTAGCTTCTAGCTGCAGTAAGTTATGAGCCTCTCCTCTTGACTTAAGACTCCCCCTATGGCTGTTCCACGCACATCACAATCCACCTAGAACACTTTGTTAAAATCTAGTAAAGCTAGTACAAGTTGAGTTGTCACCTTTTCTTTTAAGAGCTGAAAACTCCTTTCCACTATTGTTGTCCACTGAAAATCAGACCTTTTCTCTTTCAGTCTTTGTAATTGGTGCACATATGCCACTGAAATTTTATATAAATTTTCTATAAAAGCTCTCTAGACTGTGAAAACTTCTTGCCTCGAACGTGCTCTTTGTTGATGCCCATTCTACAATGGCCTTTATCTTTTCTGGATCCATTTTTAGCCCAAGATAAGCCTTAAGTACTTCATTCATCAACCTCATGATAGTACGAGGTGCATTTGTCAATCCGAATAGCATGACCAGCCACTCGTATAATTCATCCTTGGTCTTGAAAGCAGTTTTTCATTCATCACCTTCTCTGATCCAAATCTAATGATAACCACTCTTCAAATCAATCGTTGTGAAACACCTTGCACCCCTCAAATAATCCATCAAGTTGTCCATCCATGGCAGAGGAAATCGATACTTTATCGTGATCTTGTTTATAGCTCAAGAATCAATGCACATACGCCATCTCCATCTTTCTTTGGTGCTAATACTACTGGTACAACACAAGAACTTAGACTTTCTCTGATTCAATCCTTTGCCTAGTTCTTGGACTTGCCTTTTTACTTCCTCATTTTCCTCATGAGTCATCCTATACACTGCCTTGTTTGGTAAACTTGCTCCAGAGATGAAATCCATATGGTGACTGATGCCCCTGATTGGCGGCAACCCTTCCAATAACTCGTGACATTAATTCAGCATACTCTTCAAGCAACTCTTGTACTTTTGAAGGAATTTCTTCCTCCTTGCTTGTTGTTTTTACTTCTACAGGTTTAGGAATAATTGCAAAACACATTCTTCTTTTAGTTCACTTAAAAATTGCTTTCCTAAAACTAAGCATACCTTTTGGCTACGGTTCATTTATTCTCCTCTGTCCTTCAATGGGTTCAATATGTACTCCTTTCCATCCTTGATGATGGTAGATATGTACTCCTTTTCATCCTTGATGATGGTAGAGGTGTTCTTTTCACCATCATGAATAGCCTTCCTATCATATTGCCAAGGTCTTCCAAGTAAAAATATGACAAGCATCCGTAGACATGATGTCACACAAAATTTTATCTTGATATGTCCCAATATGAAAATCAACTAAACATTGCTCATTTACCAAAAATTTGGTGTTCTTTTTGCAGCCATGATACCTTGTATGGTCTTGAATGTTTGATTCTTTCCAGCTTCAGCTTATCCACCATTTCACTGGATAACAAGTTATTCGTGTTTCCACTATCTACCACAACTTAGCAACACTTTTGTTTGGACTTGTAGATAGTCTGAAACAAGTTCTTCCTTTGTGTTAGTTCTTGTTCTTCCTTTTCTATTTTCAGCAATACCCTCTTCATCACGAGAGCTTCTCCTTGTTCAAGCTCCACTGCATGCCAAGATGGCGCTTCTTCATTGGTTTCAACAACACGATTTCTTCCATAATCTAGTGGTTCTTGTGGACACTTATAGGCCCTATGGCCTTCTTCTCCACATCGATAACAAAACTTCTACCTCTTCGTCTTCCAAAGGCTCCTCTTCCTCTAAAGGTGCGTCCTCTACCTCTAGTGTCTTGATTGTAAACTTCATTGCAAGAAGTGCTAGACTCCTCTTCGTTCTTCTGCAACCTCTTGTCTTCACCAAATTGTCCTCTTCCTCTTGAAGATCTTCCTCTCCCTCTTGAGTTGTTCGGTTGCCTCCTAGCCAATTTCTCTTCCGCTCTCAAGGCACATTGGTAGGCTTCTTCTTCCGATCTTACATGAATCATATTGAACTCATCTTGAACAACAAAATGAAGTCCATCTATATATCTCACAACCTTTTCCTCATCATCCTCAACATGACCAGCTTGTATGCTAAGCCAATAAAATTCTTCAATATATGCTTGGACATTTAGTTCCTTCTATCTTAGATTCTACAATTGCCTCAACAAATTGAGATGGTAATCAGAAAATAGAAACTTTGATTTCAATTTTGCTATCATTTGGTCCCATGTCTGAATCTTCTCCTTCTCCTTTCTTTGTCGATCCACTTGCACATGATCCCACCAAAGGGATGCATGGCCCTTCACCTTAGTACTGACCAACTTCACCCTCTGTGGGTCTTCTATATATTCAAACTCAAAGTATTTTCCATCTCAGAGATCCAATCAATTGGCTCTTCTGCATTCAAACTTCCTTTGTAGCACGGAGTCTCCATTCGTGGTTGATTTCCAATAAGAGACATAGCCTTTATGAAGGGCTCATTCATATATTTTTCTCCTTGTTCAACTGGATCATTTGTTGTTTCCTCATCCTCACTTACATTTTCCTCCAGTATACCTCTTCTTTGTGTTGTTTCTGAGGCTTCCAACCTTGCTGCTATTGCTCTTAGTGCCTCGACTATTCCAACATCATTGTTAGCCATCTTCTTCTCACAAGACAACAACCCAAATTCTTCCAACCTTGCTCTAATACCAAAATGATGCAATTGAAATCAATTTGCCCCATTAAAGATAGTTGATTTCGCAGCTCTCTAATAATCTAGTGATTGTTATTAGACTCCCAATACAGCAATAAAGAACATGAAATTTTCTACAGCAATTTGAAACCAAGCCAGCACTACAATCCAACTACAATTAATATATATTCGCAACAACTAGTAATATAGAAATTTCTACAACCAAAAGAAGGCATACACCCAACACTTCGGCCCAGCACTACCAATCGAACCACATAATCTTCTTACAAACAAAACTCCTATGCAAATCATGACATTCACAACTCCTTACAACCAAAACTCACTACAATGTAAATAAACTATATTTCTACTCTAACACACAACCAAAATGCAAATTTTCTCTTCACTCCAAAATTGACTCCTTCCTTCTCCTCCACTATCCGCTGCTTGCCAAAAGTCTTTGAAGATGTTTAATATGGATGGAAAGTTCTATTTTATTTTAAGTCACTACTAAGCTGTCATAAATTGCCTCTACGTTGTCGATGCTATTGTAGACACTTAAAATTGACACATCTAACATCGCATCTAACATACCACTTTCGACATTTTTCTAAGCACATCCTAACCACGCTCATTCATCTAAACATCATCACCAAATTAATTGATTCTAAGTTGTCAGTTCTAGTTTGGGTTCACGGATTCAATTCATGGATTCGGCAAAAAACAATTTGGGTGTTGGGTCTGTTCGTACAAAATACATATACATACATATTATAAAATATTAATAATATATAATATATATTATAAAATATTAATAATATAAATATTATATTTATATGTTACATTATTAATATTATAAATATTATATTATATATAGGTGTTCACTTCGGCTTAGCTTACCTATCCAATCCTACTCTTTTACCAATCCTCACACGACTTGATGGCCCCCCCATTATAGAGTAGGGTCTCCCCCCCCCCCCACTAATATAGAAAGGATAGAAAGGAAGGGCTCAAAGACATAGAGTGACTGGGTTTAATTCTGCACAGGGGGACCGGGTTGGGATCATTTATGCGACCCTACAATGGATGGGGGTCCTCTCTATATTAATAATATATAAATATTACATTATAAATATTATAATAGATAAATATTAATAATATAAATATAAAATATTGATAATATAATATAAATTAAAATATAATAATATTTTACTAATATATGAAATTATTAACATATATTACAAATAAATGAAATAATAAATATATATTATACTATTAATATATTAACATTTATTATATTGGTCGACTGATTGTCGACCAAAAAATGGCGATTTAACCCGTTCCCACCAACTGGAAGGAATCTATCAGTGTGTGGAGCATTGACAGCAAACATTCAGACCTCAACTCTGGGTCAAACCCTCAAAAGTATTTTTTCGGTCCCATTTTTACCCCTTCGTATTGACCAAAAATGGCAATTTACAGAGGAAAAACTCACCGGTTTGTCATGGCAACGGAGGAAAACATTTAAATTTGCGACAACTTTGCTAGGGTTTCTCCCGGACGAACCCACACTGTATTTCTCAACCATGCACAAACCACCCTGCGAACCAAACCCGAATCCGTATCCGGGCCGATTCGGACCCAAATCAAGGGTCAAAATGAGCAGACCTAATAACAGAAAATTAAATAGATCACATTTATTTAATTAAGCTAATTGTCGACATTTCTTACTAATTCACCTTTGTCATCACCACCACTGATTAATTAAATAATTCATATTATTTAGTTAATTAGGCTAAAACTAATTCCATTTATTCCAAAAATGGATAAATAAATCTATTTTCCACTTATTCTCCAAATTAAAAAAATATAATTGTCCATTCACATTCTATCATAACTCCCTCCAAGATTCCCATCTATTTTTAACCCATGCACAATCAATTACTCAAAAATTATAAAATAAAAACAACTAATTTCCCTCACCCATTTTAGAGCCCACTAAGATGGCGTCATAACCCTCACCACTCCTAACTATTCTTAGCCAAGAAAGATTCTCCACTCACTCTCAGTCAATCTCCACCGTTCATTCACAATCGAATTTGGACCATTCACATCATCAACCAGACGTCTATAAATCCCTCTCATCTATTCGAACATCGGCCTAGATGCCTGAACTTCTGGATACATTGAGCTTGAACTTTTGAATCTGAATATTTTGATCATCTATCACAATCATCATTTTCTTGTATCCACAAGTACATGCTACAAAAATCATGCACAAGTCATAGAGCATCCACATTCATAATCAATAGAGCAAATCCACACATCATACAGTCTGCATTGGGTAACTTTGTTCTTGTTTGAATTTTGTTATTTGCACTCTATCATCAAGCTCAAGTTTTGTTGTGCTCCAGCCTTTCAACTTATGTAACCATTCTGCTTCTACGTCCCAACGTGGATAATTGAAAGAGAGCTTTGCAACATGAAAAAGACGAAAGGCTAGATCAAAGGATGAATAAGTAAGCATCTAGATTCAAATGGAAATAATGAGTCCCAATAGTTATTGGATTTTAAAACATTAGTGGTGTTTTTGTCTCAGTTGATATTGTAAATGAGCAAGAACAACTCCATCATTTTTCTTTGTAAGGCAAGCTAGACACATGCAATAGTGCAGGGTAACAAGAAGAAAAATAAAGAATGCAATACCAAGACTAAGCACACGGATGAAACTTCCACCTGTGTAGAGTTACATTATGTGGGCAATTGAAGGGAAGGCAATAACTCAAGAGAAACTCCGATGATACATTGTAAAACAAAGTCAAAAGACATGTTAAATTGTATAACTGAATGTCCCATTTCACAGGTCCTTTGGACTACTTTGGTCCAAATAATGTTAAAATTCATCACCATCGGCATCATCAATAAATCAATGTTTCCCACTGTTTACATCTGTCATGGTCAAATTAAATAAAGAGCAAAAGAAGAAGCTAAAAAGCCATAAATGATGACCCATAAGAATACAAAAGTGGGAAGGTCAGCTCAGCTTGTTTTATGATTCTTTGCTGATTAAACGATGTCTTCTTCATGATAGTTGTTCAGAACTATCCTAGTTGTCAGTATAGTAGTAGCCGCTGCACAAAGAAAATGTCTCTTCTGTGTGTTTGGATCATATATTCCAAAATAATTCAAATAAACAACACTGATCAGCACAAGTACTCTGCAGAACATAATGTGGCTCAGGCAACATCCATGTTGCCCATTAGTATAAATGTACCAACTCAAACTTTTGAGATAAAACCCTATTGTGATGCAGAAACCCAGTGGTAACAAATGGTCCATGTAACGAAAAACATTCTTCAAAGGTAAAACCTCTTTAGGGGTCCAAGCCTGTTTTTTTCCCTGCTAGGACTGAAACAGTTCATAGGTAACTCAAATCTTGTGGAATTCCTCAATTCATTATTCTCTTTTCCACTGTGGTGTGCCTCTGATAAGAAGAAAGCTATACGTTTTTTTCCAGTTTTTCTCATTTTTTCTGCTTGCTATTTTTTTGTCTCCTTTTCTCATTTAGAACATGGCTACAACATGCACAATCAGATCCCAGCTTAGAACCTCTAACCTGTACCAGGTATGTTTTGCCTAAGACGAGCATTCATCTTTCATGATCTTATGTGGTGTCAAAAAGCAAATATTTTTATCACTCTCAAAAACAGTACCCAGATATAGCTATTTGGTTTTCAACATTTGTAACATCACTAATATCCAGAGGTCAATGCAATGCCTAGGAAATGCTGAAGCTCCTCAAACTCACGCTACAAGAGTATCACATAATGAACTGGCAAGGCTCAGAGGTCCAATGCTAATCCATGCTTATTAGGATGGCTAACTTCAGAGCTCAGCTATAGAGAAATTAAAGGAAGGAGCAGTTAAAAAGCCAAAAAAGTGGAAGATTGGCTCTGCTTGTTTTATGCTTCTTTGCTGATTAAAACATGTCCTTTTCGTGATTGTTGTTCAGAACTATCGTCGTCAATATAGTAATAGCTGCTATAGCTGTTGCACAAAGAAAATGACTCTTATGCCTGTTTGGATCATATATTCCAAAATAATTCCAGTAAACAACATCTATATATGTAGCTCAACTTGATGCACTGAACCACATCTGGTCAACATAAGTACTCTGCAGAACGTAATGTGGCTTGAGCAAAATCCATTCTGCCCATTAGTATGAATCTACCAACTCAAACTTCTGGGATAAAATCATATCATGATGCAGAAACATAGTGGCAGAAAAACAGTCAATGTAAAGAAGAATGTTCCTCAAAGGTAAAACCTCTTTAAGGGTCCAAGTCTATTTTATCTCCACTGGGACTGAAAACAGTTCATTTATGTCACAATAATCTTATGGATTTCCTCATTTCATTATACTCCTTTCCACTGTGATGTCCCTCTGATGATAAGAAAGCTATATGTTTTTCTTCAGTTTTGCTCATTTTTTCTGCTTGCTATTTTTTTAGTCTATTTTTCTCATTTAGTACATGGCTACTACAAGCACAACCAGATCCCAGCTTAGAACCTTCAATCTTCACTCGACATGTTTCACACAAGACAAGCATTCATTCATCTTTCATGATCTTATGTGGTGAAAAAATGCAAATCTTTTTATCATTCTCAAAAACAGGACCCAGATATACCAATTTGGTTTTCAGTATCCATAACTTCAACAATATCCAGAGCTCAATAGACTCAATACAATGCCTAAGAAAAGCTAAAGCTACTCAAACTCACACAACAAGAGCTATCACACCATGAACTGGCAAGGCTCGCAGGTTCAATGCTAACCCATGTGTATTAGGATGGCTGCGATAAGAACTCAGCTAGAGGGAAATAATGTGCAGAGGATATGTACTAGTTTTCCAGAGGCCAGGCAATTCCAGTGACCCCAGATTATATGTAAGCGTAAGTCAAATCACCCAATCCCAGCAAACAGTAAAAGACCAATAGTATTACTTCTGAGTATCTAGCAAGAGGGTTTGGCCTACAGTATCGAGCTTTGGCTGAAATTTAACACCAATGTAATCAGCCTGGACCATACTGGAACTAAAATCACGGATATTAAAAACCTGCAGCATTGTTCACTCATTGAAACCCTAGATTGAGTTAACAATTAAAGATTTGAGACCTCCATGACACATCTATGTATGCATGCAAGATTTCTGGATAAACTGCATGATCCTTTATGATAAAAGTTTCTAGAGCTCAGTTACTACTTATGCTCATTGCATTAATTTTCAGCACAACAAATCTTAGAGAAAGATGAATGCATTTGTCAGGAGAAGGTACCAAAAGACAGCCGACTGTTTAAACACTAAAAATGATAATTATTCATAAAAAAACATATGGTTTTCACAATCCAGAAGCCCTTCAATGATAATTATTCAGTCAAGAAAAAATCATATTCTCACACAAGAGCTTTTAACTATTGTTAACTCTCTTCCATCCTTCCACTTTCAGCATAAAATTTCCAATCTACAGTCATTCTATGATTACATTTACTTCTACCACTTATCTAAACAGAGCACCATGCATCAAAGGCTAAAAATGTCCATTTTCACATTATAATTATCAACGTAAATTCAATTGAAAATCATGTTCTCAAACGTGACACATTATTTACATCCTTCCACTATCTACAAACGATTCCAATCTACACTCACTCTAAGATTAAGTCTACTTTCAAAACCTAACAATATACAATAATCAATACGATGCGTTCAGACACTTGTTCTACGATCAAATTTACTTCTACAACTTACCGATAGGCAAATTGCCCAATACCATACACTCAGAGCTAAATGTCTATAAATTAAAGCTTCAGACAATGCAATCTGAGCTTACCTGACTACGGAACATAGGCGAATCGTCCAGCTTCGTGAACAACATCTTTAACGCCGCTGCACTCTATTACTTCCAATCTTCATCAAAATGCAGACACGAAAATAAAAAATATTTCCGCTTTTAAAAGCTGCAATGCAAGTCCATAAGACTAGATCCTCAAATAAGATCTAGCCCCCTTATCCTATATCAAGCTCACACAAGACAAAACAAAACAAGGCGTCGTGCCACTATTATCGCCCAATTAACAGAGTGTTATAGCAAAGAGATAAGCAGCCCGACAGCTAAATTTAGCAGTCCCGAAAGCAACGATTCAAACCCCGCGGACATCGAGACCGTATATTTAGCGCCTTACAGCAAATTAGGGTTTCAAGTTTCAAGGCAAGCTGAAAAAGATTACGACAAGCGAGGGTTCGAACATGCACAACGCCAAAAGCTTCAGATTTGGTCTTAACGCAATGGATGACACATCTAGCTGGTTTCTGATTCAAAAACGTCGAAAACAAGCAATCTATGCGCTTTTCCGGGCTACAAAAACCTAGGAAGGTTGCGGTTGAAAACTTTTATCTGCAAAAACGTCATTTTAAAGCTCTCAAATAGATTTTGATGAACATTTTGCAAGAATTTCCAGCCTTTGTTTTGCTCTCTTTTCATGCACTTCGAAAGGGCATAAAGCTGGGTCCGGCCAGGGCTGAAATTTGACAGTTGTATAGCTGTATTTAGACATTTTTGCTGTAAAATACAATCAAAATTTTAGAGAGACTTGTATCATATGAAAGGAGAGATTTTGGATAAACTGTTAAAAATTGTTTGACAGGCAAAGTCGACTGTCAAATTTAAAGCCCTCCTGACTGCATGACAGCACGGATCTTTACTCACTTCCAAAGGGTCCCACCACTGCTGCACTCCCACGTGTATTTGCTTCCACCTTGGCAATGCCACGCCGGATACACACGTGGGCGTAATCTACGTGGCGTGTTTCTAAAGACTGAAGCGTGTTGTACGTGCGAATCACGGTACTGGACAGGGCCCCACATTTTATTTTTTCAACGTATCATATGTTTTTTTTGGGTTTTTTTTAGTAGATGTGTGGGGGCCACCGGCCAGACCACTTAAATAACGCGCAAATCTATGCTGAATCGTCGGCATCGCCTTTAACACCTGCAACTGCGGTCAGGGAATATGGAAGATGTTTAATGACCGCAGCCCCAACCGCTTGACAGCGATTTTTCCGAATCTAGCACACGAAGTCTTCGGATTTTCTCAACCCCTTTATTTATTTATTATTAGTTTTAAGTATCTCTGTTGCTGCTTTTTTTGTTAATTATTTTGTATTATTCGCCTGTGGTAAAGTAATATTGATATTTTAATGTAGAGAAAGCTCAAAGCAGAAAATGAGGGGATCATGGGTTCACAAGTTTGTCCCATTGAAATATTTTGTTTATAGTTACGTATCGAATAGAATATAAGGTTTTACCATTTTGGAGACTAAAGATAACTTAAGGGACACTTGATCTAGACATTTTAGCTTTCTATTTTATTTTGTATCATAAAAATGTTCTCATAAAATCAAAAAATTATGGAGCTATATAATGTTTCTCTAGAGATACTAAAGTTAAGTGGGGCTACATGTTTGTTCACATATTATTTGGTTTATGGACTGACAAATGAGGAGTAGTAAACAAGTTTTTAAATTAAAATAGCACCTAGATGTATTATTGAATGGTTGATAGATACAAATATTTATAGGTATGTGAGCTAAGTATTGCACAAATGGTAAATGGTTCTACCAAACAAACAAATGTTTAGCTAATAGGACTATAAATATTTGTACCTGTGGGCCATTCAATATCATCGATTGAGGTTATGTTTCTAGTTTTTATTTCTTCATATTCCATACATTTGATAATATAGAAGTGTAATAATGAAATTAGTTTGCTTGTGTTATTTCCTATTTAATATTATGCCCACCTTGATGGGAATGTCTTAATGAAATAACACATCGATAAGTGGCAAACTCTTATGTTAGATTCAGCTCACAATCTCATACCTATCCATCTTCATTTCACCCCAATTCATAGTAATTCCCAAATATTCATTCCTTGCATCAAAATTAACACTTTATCCCTTTAGATCATTTATGTGGGATGTAAGATTAACAAGGAGTGTAGAAATGACCCCCAAAATTCATCATCAAATTCAAATTATAACTTTCTTTCTCACTTCCATTAGTCATTATGAGTTGGCATAGCACATGTTTCATGCAACATGTTATGTCATGGTATTTAAAGACATTCATCGTGCACTTAATTTCATAGGTTGATCATTAGAGCACACTTCAATTCTAAAGGAAAAATAAAGAAATCAAATTTGCATCGTCATATAAGCCAACTACATGCCTATGAATGTTGTCTTTGACCTTTCTCATCATCATTAATTCGGTCCACCAAGGGGTTTGACCTAAGAGAACTCAATCACCTAACAAGTTAGCAAGCTCCTCAATGATGTCTACAGACACCACCTTGATTTCTTAAATATTCAGCAGGCGAAGGTGAACAAATTCTTGAGTGTATTTTCTATTAGATCATTCACACACATCAAATTAGGTTTGTAATAGTCAAGATTGATCATGTAGGGCATGACATTGATCTGCAAATCTTTTTGTATAAATTTAGACTCTAAGTTATTCATTAGATTAAGGTAAACAATTTTATTATAACGTTGAATCATTCCAAGATAGTATCAACATTATTTACCCATCATTGATCCTAGAGCTAACTGCATCTATCCTTCTATTTAATTATCACATTTATTTCAGTTTTAATATCGATCCCAACTCTCATTAGGTTGATCATTTACTAATTGATTACATTTCTTTAATGAGCCTAGATACCAAGATAAGGGTGACTTAAAACCCTTACATTTTAGTGAACCCAACTTATTAAACACCTCGTAAGGTTTAGCCTTAAGGATTTGTCTTCTCTCATTAAGGTTTTTAGATCTGAATTTTCCGATTACATTATCATATTTTTAGAACTCATTAGGGTTTGGAACCTCTTTTTACTTATACTTCATAGCTATATCTTTATTTAGAGTTTGTGATTCATTGTGTTAACTTGTGTTCACGCACCCTACCCACCCTTATTTTTTACTTCTTGGGTTTCAATTTCAAATATAACTTTCTAACTACATCATATTTGATTAGGGTTTAAATCCACCCTTATTTGTGTATCATTTACTTATATTTATTAGGGTTTGGGCTTGTATTGCTTGATCTCTCTTTGATCACAGCTACCCACCCTTGGTTTGTGCTTCATTTATAGATATTACATCATGGGCTCTCGTAATCTATTATCTTAAGCCTCTATCCATGCCTATATTAGAAATTTAGATATTTGTCTATGTTTTATAATATATAATCCTTCCATCCTTGATGCTCTCATGTCTTTTGTCCTGTGGATGGGTATATCTTTCACGTGGAGGTTTTGTTCCATCATGTATGTGATTCTTACTTCTTTATATAGTTGGTTAGTGATTTTCCTTTCCTCTTACATATAATTTTTTCATGTGTTCATGAGACTCGTGTTGCTTCTGTTGTAAGTATGAGGTAAACCAGTGTTGTCATTGATGTCAACATACTCATATTACTTTGACAAGAAGGATTCAATGAGTAGTGTGCTGAGGATATTGAGAAAATTAGCCTCAGTCAGGAACAGTAAAGAACAGTGATGAGAAGAAGGCAAATGTACTGTATAGGATGCGAACCGAAGGATGCAGATTAAAGGGTTTGTAGATATGAGTCTTGAGATGCTTCAGTTAAGATTTCAGAGGTCCGCATGAAGATCTGAAGGAGTTGTGGCTGTCGGTGTAGAACCAGTTCCGGCAAGTATTCAGAGGTGACAGAGGATCACAAAAAGGTCCGGTGAGGTCCGGAACTGTATAATCCTAATCTGCGGATTGGAAGGAGTCTTTGGGATGTCCTTATGATGTGCCATCTCGAGTTGTGTATGATTTGGAGGTCCGAAAGTACCTCTTGCATTATGACAGTGGCGACAGACAGTGTTCTTGAAGTTCCGGATAAGGAGGATAAGAGATTTCAGTAAGTAAAGGAAATGCGGATGTACCTGGTCATTCTGGCAGGCTTGTGAAGGTTCTTGGATCATGTTGAGGTTGTGTTGTTGGTCCGCATTGATAGTAGAGCCCAGAATTGAAGATATTCCTCCAAATGAAGTTCTTGCTCTGTTTAGCCGACCGGATGAGTTGTTCATCCTGCAAATGTTCTTATGGTGGCCGACCGGATGTGTTATTCATCTTGCAGATATTCTTATGGTTGATTGCCGACTTAGATGATTGTTCCTAAGTCGATGTCTTGTATAAATAAAGGTTTGTGAGTTCATTTTGAAGTGTGAAGGGTGTGGATGAGAGTGTAGTAGCGAAGAGAAGTACAGAAGGCAGAGCAGATGTTTCTAGGCTTAAATGGAACTGATCCGGACATGGTAAAGATGTCATTCTCTAGTTCAAGACTATGATTCTTATCACTTTGTAGACAGTGTGTCTCCTTGTAGGCAGTGGGCCTCTTTGTGAGCAGTGTGCTCAGGCAGTGAGCCCTAATTGGCAAGTGCCATTTTGTAATTCCTTATTCTTCTAATAGAGAATAATCTTTGGGTTAATCACCCCGTGGTTTTCTCCCTTAATCGGGTTTCCACGTAAAAAATACTGTGTCATGTGTTTCTCATTTCATGGTAATGTTTGTTTGTTTGATTCAATACTGCTTTGATTAATAAGAAGGTTCAAAAGAAGAGATAATTAGGATAACTGATTCACCCCCCCCTCTCAGTTATCAACAATTGGTATCAGAGCCAAGTTCCTCTGAAAGAAGCTTAACCGCTTGAGGAGATCTAGGATGTCGTCATACAAAAAGGATAGTCCGAAGTTCGATGGAACCAATTTCACTCTCTGGAAGGGTCGCATGAAATGTCACCTGGAATGTATGGGAAAAGCATACTTGGCCATGGTTTCAAAACCATATGTACCTCCACAAGGTGGTCCGACAACTCTGAATGAAATCACAGAAGCTGAAAACAATCTGCGGACCAAGGAAGCTCTTCTAAGCACATTGAATGACTCAGATCTCTCAAATGTTATTGACCTACCAACTGCATATGAGATCCTGACTAAACTGGAACTTCTGTATGAAGGAGATGAGTTTGTCAAAAGTGCAAGGTTGCAAAGTCTGAAAGGGAAATTCGAAAGATTGAAGATGAGAGATGATGAAAACATCACTACTTTTATGCCAAGAGTGAATGAACTAGTGTGTGGAATTAGAAATGCTGGTGGAACTCTGGATGAAAATGAGATCGTTTGCAAAATCCTTAGATCCCTTCCTGCTGCCTACAAAATCAAGGTTGCTGCAATTGATGAATTCAGAGCCCACACAACTGTCACAAGAGAACAATTGGCTGGCAAGCTAGCTGCATTTGAAATGACCGAGTTTGGAGATGATCTTCCCAAGACTGAATCTGCTTTCAAAGCCAGTGCCTACGTGAAAGGCAAACAGAGAATTGATCCGGGAGAAAACTCTTCAAGGAAGATGACATGGTATGATCAAGCAAGAAGAGACATGGAAGAAGAAGAAGCAGAAACAACTCAACTTGAAGCCCTCATTGCAAAAAGACTACCAAGAGGATCCGGTAAGTATGAAGGAAAACTACCCTTTAAGTGCTTCAACTGCAATAAGATTGGTCATTTTGCTTCAAGATGTCCGGAAAGATCTGCAAGGTCTAATACTAACAGACAAAGGTTTCAAAAGAATTGCTATTATGTTCATGAAGAAGATGACAATGAAGGAGTAACAGATGATGAATCAGAACTAGGAAGCAAATCCGGAAATGAGTGGGTGTTTATTGCCATCAAGGAAGAAGATTCAATACTCTCTGAATCTGTCAATCACAAAATTGTTGAAAAAGCTTTGGCTGCTCAAGTGGAAGAAAAGGATGATTGGGTTATTGACAGTGGATGTTCTCACCATATGACTGGTGACAAGAATAAGTTCTTGAATTTGGAAAGGTATGAAGGAGGAATGGTAAAGTTTGGTGACAATTTTGCTGGCAGAATCAGAGGCAGGGGAACTATTTCCTTTGATGGAAAGAGCAAAACAGGTAATGTACTATATGTTGAAGGATTGAAGCACAATCTTCTCAGTGTTGGTCAGTTAGTAGACAAAGGCTATGATCTTCGGTTTAAGAATGGAAAATGCAGAATCTTTACAAGCTCCGGAACTGAAATTGCATCCGGTACTCAGACAAAAGGTAATATCTTTCATCTGGTTGGTTCAAATAAAAGTTGTTTGTTTGTTCAAATTGATCAGAGTTGGTTATGGCATAGAAGAGTGTGTCATGTAAATTTTGATAACATCATCAAGATAAGCAATACTCAGGCTGTAAGAGATCTTCCAAAATTGATGAAACCTACAAATAGTTTGTGCAAAGAATGTCAGCTAGTTAAACAAAGCAGAGTCTCTTTCAAAAGCAAAGATCAGTCTTCTACCGGATTGTTGGAATTAGTACATACTGATCTCTGTGGTCCGACAAGAATCAAGAGTCTGCAAGGTGATAGATATTTCATGTTGTTAATTGATGATCATTCCCGGATGATGTGGGTTACCTTTCTAAAAGAAAAATCTGAAGCATTTGAGAAGTTCAAAATCTTCAAAGCTTTGGTAGAGAATCAAACCGGATTAAAACTAAAGTGTCTAAGGTCTGATAGAGGTGGTGAATTTACATCTGGAGAGTTCATTGACTATTGTGAGAAGCAGGGTATAAGGAGATAATTGTCTGCTCCTAGGACTCCACAGCAGAATGGAGTAGTTGAAAGAAAGAATCGGACCATCCAGGAAGCTGCCAGGACAATGATGTTGGAAGCAAATGTTCCTCAGATGTTCTGGAAAGAAGCTATCAGCACTGCAGTCTACACTCTAAATCGAGTTCAAATCAGAAACAATACCGGTAAGACCCCCTACAAACTCTGGTTTGGCATCACTCCCACTGTGAAATATTTCAGAGTATTTGGTAGCAAGTGTTATATCAAAAGAGATGAAGATCTAGGAAAGTTTGATGCTAGAAGTGATGAAGGAATTTTCTTGGGCTACTCCACTCAAAGCAAAGCATACCGGTGTTACAATAAGAGACCGAGGAAGATGATAGAAAGCACTAATGTGAAAGTTGATGAAGGAATTGAGAAGCCCTCAAGATTTTATGAATCTGATGAAGATGACCAAGACAGTGTTCAAGGAACTCAATCCTCTCCGGTAAGACAGAGTCAGCCTGATCCGGTAAATCAGGAAGAAGAGATAGGTTTGAATGAGCCTGATCAAGAAGCAGCAGTGCAGGATACTCCCAAAATTCCAAGGTATGTGACACTAAACCACTCTGAAGATCAGATCATAGGGGACAGAAGCAAAGGTGTGCAAACTAGAAGGAATGTTGCTCAAAATCAGGATGAATGTTGTCTGATTTCAAAGATTGAACCTAAAACAGTAAATGAAGCCTGCAATGATGAAAACTGGACTAAAGCAATGAAAGATGAATTAATGCAAATTGAGAAAAATCATACTTGGGATCTTGTTCCCAGACCTAGAGACAAGAATGTGATTGGAACCAAATGGGTCTTCCGGAACAAATTAGATGAAGCTGGTAAAGTAATCAGAAACAAAGCTAGATTGGTCTGCAAAGGCTACTCCCAAATAGAAGGAATTGATTGTGAAGAGACCTTTGCTCCTGTGGCAAGAATTGAAGCAGTCAGATTATTTCTTGCATTTGTTGCCTTCAAAGACTTCAAGGTATATCAGATGGATGTTAAGTCTGCCTTCCTAAATGGTGATCTGGAAGAAGAAGTTTACATTGAACAACCGGATGGATTTCAATTATCTGACAATGA
Organism: Cunninghamia lanceolata; assembly: GCA_027924645.1. Classification (NCBI taxonomy): domain Eukaryota; kingdom Viridiplantae; phylum Streptophyta; class Pinopsida; order Cupressales; family Cupressaceae; genus Cunninghamia; species Cunninghamia lanceolata. The sequence goes on from BSBN01000128.1 coordinate 1,205,809, forward strand.
TGATATGGTCTGTAAGTTAAAGAAAGCATTGTATGGATTAAAACAAGCTCCAAGAGCATGGTATGAAAGGTTGGATAAGCATCTTGTGCAGATTGGATTCAGCAAAGGTACTGCTAACAGTAACTTATATTTCAAAATTGATCATGAAAACATTTTGATTGTTGAAGTGTTTGTAGATGATATCATTTTTGGAGGAAGAGATAGTATGTGCAAAACTTTTGCAAATCAGATGAAATGTGAGTTTGAAATGTCTATGCTTGGTGAAATGAATTTCTTCTTGGGTCTGCAAATTACTCAAACAAAGAAAGGAATCTTCATTTCTCAGACCAAATATGTGAAAGAATTGTTAAGGAAATTTGGTATGGAAGATTCAAAACCAATGAACACTCCCATGGCAACCGGATGTAAGTTGAGCAAAGATGATGACTCTCCAAAGGCAGATCAGACAATGTATAGATCAATGATTGGTGGATTGTTGTATCTCACTCAGACCAGACCAGATATAATGCAGGCTGTTGGTCTTGTGGCAAGATTCCAGGCTGATCCTAGAGAATCTCATGTTATGGCAATCAAAAGAATTTTTAGGTACTTGAAAGGAATAGTTGAGTATGGTCTATGGTACCCTAGAGATCCGGATTTCTCTCTTCATGCTTACACAGATGCAGATTGGGCAGGAGATGTAGATGATTGAAAGAGCACCAGTGGTGGAGCATTCTTTTTGGGGAAGAGATTGGTTTCTTGGCTAAGCAAGAAACAAGATGCAATATCTCTATCTACAACTGAAGCAGAATACATTGCAGCAGCAAGTAGTTGCACCCAAATCCTATGGATGAAGCAGATGCTAAGAGATATTAAAATTGAATATGCGGAGCCTATCACAATTTTCTGTGATAATTCAAGTGCAATTAATATTTCCAAGAATCTGATATTACACTCTAAGACTAAGCACATATCTATCAAGTTTCATTTCTTGAGAGAACAAGTGAACAAGGAAGAAGTCAGGTTGGAGTATGTTCCCTCCAAGGATCAGATTGCAGATATCTTTACTAAACCTCTTCCCAAGGACTCTTTTGAATATCTTCGGGAGAAGTTAGGGGTCATGGCCCCTCCGGTGATGAACTAGGATGCACTGATGTGCATCAGTCCAGTGGATATCACAGTCATATCTTGTGATCCGGATTGATGATGGGGAGCTGCTACTAAGGGGGAGCAGCTGGTATGATTCTGATGTGTTAGAATCGCAAGTATGAGCCCTTTGCCATTGATGTCAAAGGGGGAGAGAAGACATGTGAAAAACAAGTAGCTGATGATCAAAGGGGGAGCAGTAAATGAGGAGAAGACATGTTGCTGATAGGGGGAGAAGTGACAGAAAGGAGAAGTTTCTTGTCTTGATGGTTTTTCACATCATATGTTGCCATCAATGACAAAGGGGGAGATTGTTGCAAGTATGAGGTAAACCAGTGTTGTCATTGATGTCAACATACTCATATTGCTTTGACAAGAAGGATTCAATGAGCAGTGTGCTGAGGATATCGAGAAAATTAGCCTCAGTCAGGAACAGTAAAGAACAGTGATGAGAAGAAGGCAAATGTACTGTATAGGATGCGAACCAAAGGATGCGGATTAAAGGGTTTGTAGATATGAGTCTTGAGATGCTTCAGTTAAGATTTCAGAGGTCCGCATGAAGATCTGAAGGAGTTGTGGCTGTCGGTGTAGAACCGGTTCCGGCAAGTATTCAGAGGTGACAGAGGATCACAAAAAGGTCTGGTGAGGTCTGGAACTGTATAATCCTAATCTGCGGATTGGAAGGAGTCTTTGGGATGTCCTTATGATGTGCCATCTCGAGTTGTGTATGATTTGGAGGTCCGGAAGTACCTCTTGCATTATGACAGTGGCGACAGACAGTGTTCTTGAAGTTCCGGATAAGGAGGATAAGAGATTTCAGTAAGTAAAGGAAATGCGGATGTACCTGGTCATTCTGGAAGGCTTGTGAAGGTTCTTGGATCATGTTGAGGTTGTGTTGTTGGTCCGCATTGATAGTAGAGCCCAGAATTGAAGATATTCCTCCGGATGAAGTTCTTGCTCTATTTAGCCGACCGGATGAGTTGTTCATCCTGCGAATGTTCTTATGGTGGCCGACCGGATGTGTTATTCATCTTGCGGATATTCTTATGGTTGATTGCCGACTTAGATGATTGTTCCTAAGTCGATGTCTTGTATAAATAAAGGTTTGTGAGTTCATTTTGAAGTGTGAAGGGTGTGGATGAGAGTGTAGTAGCGAAGAGAAGTACAGAAGGCAGAGCAGATGTTTCTGGGCTTAAATAGAACTGATCCGGACATGGTAAAGATGTCATTCTCCAGTTCAAGACTGTGATTCTTATCACTTTGTAGATAGTGTGTCTCCTTGTAGGCAGTGGGCCTCTTTGTGAGCAGTGTGCTCGGGCAGTGAGCCCTAATTGGCAAGTGCCATTTTGTAATTCCTTATTCTTCTAACAGAGAATAATCTTTGGGTTAATCACCCCATGGTTTTCTCCCCTAACCGGGTTTCCACGTCAAAAATACTGTGTCATGTGTTTCTCATTTCATGGTAATGTTTGTTTGTTTGATTCAATACTGCTTTGATTAATAAGAAGGTTCAAAAGAAGAGATAATTAGGATAACTGATTCACCCCCCCCCTCAGTTATCAACAGCTTCTACTTATCTTATGGCTAGTGGCAGTGTTGTACATAAGCATAAAAATATTTTACCTGTGTACACCTTTACTTCCCATAATTTAACTCACGTTATGATACTTTGTCCCTAACTTCTCATGATAGTTCTCCACCATATGCCTCTCTTGATCCATCCTTCCTTGACAAGCCTAGTGTTGTGCACTTGATAGATATGCATATTTCATCTGCACTTACATATGATGATGATGATGCACCTTCTCCCATACCTAGCGATGGTTAGTTGATTTTGAATTACCTACCTATGACCATTATTCTAGTGATGAGCTTTATTATGATTGTGCTTCTTCTATTACTAGTGATGTGCCTTTACATGATATACCTTGTTCACCTTCAAATGAGCTTGTTAGGCCCATGTATCCCATGTCAATCCTTAATCTCTATCTTCTAACTCATGTTCTATTGATTGTGTATTTAGTGATGAGTACATGGTGATAATTTTTTATCTTCTCTTTATGAGGTTGATGACTAGATTTGTTTCCTAATGGTTTGGTTTATGAGGCATGTTCTTCTAATTCATTTATGATCAAATCATTCAGTGGCAATGGAGATGCAAATTTATATGTTAGATCATCTATATCTTCATATTATGCTTGTATACGCGAGGATAGCACTTTGATTCATGCATTTGGTGATACCTTGGTTAATAGAGCTAAATAATGGTTTGACTCATGTCATACTTATTATACATCCTTCCGTGATTTGGCATGTGCTTTCATATATCACTTTACTTAGTGGTAATGCAGGTGCAAAGTTATATGTTAGATCATTTATATCTTCATATCATGCTTGTATACATGATAGCACTTTGATGCATGCATTTGGTGATACCTTGGTTGATAGAGCTAAATGATCATTTGATTCATTTCAGACTTATTATACTTCCTTCTGTTGACACTCATTTTGACCTGGGGTTGATTTGTCATGATCAGGAGGTTTCTTCATTTGAAGCCTTTATCTTCTTGCCCATTTTTTTCTAAGTGTTGGACCTCCTCAGCATTTTTCAACTGCAGCATCATATTTCTTGAGGAGGAGGTCATCGTCATCATGTTTGTTTCGATGATGGTCATCATCATCATGTTCTCCGTCGACCGGTTTCTCATCGTCATCATCATATTGAAGTATGGGGTGATGTTTGGTTTTTATCATGATGATGCTGACGAGCTACAGTGCGCCCTGATCTGCTTACGAGGGTGATTCTTCAAAGTCTCCGGTGATCTTCCATTTATCACCTTGCGCAGGCATGATGATGATGTTGCCCCGATATCCTGAAGGGGTTATTCTCTAAGTTGTTCAACCTGACCTATTTCTTCTAAGGGTCGTCTTCATCATCATCATCATATTTCCAGTTATCACCGTGTCGCTTGCGGAGGTCATCATATTTTCTGCCTTCATGATATTTCGCCAGGGTGATATTTTTATCATCGGGTGATCTTGGTTATGATCATCCTGATGATGTTGTTGAAGAGTTCTAAGTGCGACCCGATATTCACTAGGGTCATCATATTTTGAACGTCAGGATGATCTTAGTCAATATCATCCTGATGATGTTGTATCACTTCTTGTTCGTTGTTTCTTCATCCTGATGATGCTGACGTCATCCTTATCTCAGGGTGATATCTTTTTCTCTGCCTATCTGCATCATGATATTCCGAAGGAGGGGGTGATATTTTCATATCACCCGGATATATGTTTGTTTGTTCGAGCATCATGATGATGCTAATATTAAGGAGATATCCACCTGCTTGCTTCGCGCATTATCTACTGGGGGTGATCTTTTCAAGCAGCATCATCATATTCAGTTATCGCCCCGATCTTATAGAGGAGCTACAGTGCAACCTGATATTTGAACATCAGGAGGATATTTCCAAATATCCGGTTGTCTTCCGAATATCATGATGATGTTAATATGATGATGACGTCATCAAGGTCCCGCAGGGGTCATATTTCTAACACTGATCATCTTGAAGAGACTTCCTGATATTTGCAAACATGATGATGACGTCATCCGGATATGAGGAGGTGTGCAGTAGGCAGATATGATGATGACGTCAGCAGGATATGATGATGACGTCAGCAGGATATGATGATGACGTCATCAGGATGATCATCGGCCAGACTTTTGGTATAAGCTCAGCAGGAGGATGTTCCTCCGATGGATCAGGTTGTGCCGATTATCATGCAGGTTATATTTCAAATATCATGATGACGTCAGGGTGATATTTCGAACAACAGGATATCATGCTGCTGAGGGATGATGATGATGAGGTTATATACTAATGACGTCAGGAGCAAAAGCACCGACATGATATATGCTCATGACCTAGTATATAAAGTGTTATTGAGGTCATCGCGGGGTGCATGTGGGATATTGTTATCCTGCATTTTCAAATATCATGATGATGAATCTCAGCGGGAAATGCTTGCGATAGTCTGTATGATGTTCTTCCCGAGGCCGCGGGTTGGTGCGCCATTAATGGCGAAGGTTGCAGAGGTATGGGCGATGGCGTGGGTCGATCTGGTACCCGACTGAAGGTGTCAATCAGCGGACAGTGGCGCAGGGCTCGAGATATCTTCCTGTCTCCTCCCCTACCTGCTGCATTCATGTTTGGGCGCCAATCTGGTAGTGTGTTTGAGCGCCATTTTCATGATACCGTGTGTCTGGCGGGAGTTTTGGTCAACCTGGTAGTTAATGCTGAAGGCACCTTCCTGCTATATAATGCAGAGGGTGTTATTCATTCAAGGTTGTTGAAAGTTGATGATTTTTGGCTCTGTAATCCAAAACCAGCTGATCTGGTTGCTCTGTACAGCTTGATCTTGTGAGTTTATGTATCTCCTGTTGTAGGACTTGGCATGAATCCACTGATTTCATGGTTGATCTTGTATGAGTAATGCTATCTTAGCATGTGTTGTGTTAATTCTGTCTCCAGTATTGCATGTATCCTTCTTCTGGATCTGGATGTTTGCTTATGTTTAGATTCTAGAGCATAGAATTCCTATGTTGAATGTCTGATCTTTTAACCTCTGCTCAAGGGGCAGATTAAACTGTTTTCAGGTTGAACATTGGGAAGGGTATACTGCAGTAAGGATGCCATAAGTAGAGATAGCTCAACACTCTATATTGGGAGATATCTGTAGGGCAGATATCATGTGTATCCCCCTGAAATCCAGTTTTAGCTATTCATGCTGATCATTCACAGGTGTATGTCTACCGACTCCAAGCCCTGGATAGGCACCAATCATGCTGTGTTTTTGTGTTATACACCATGTCCAGCTTTGCATCCAAATTCATATCAAACCATTTCATACTTCCACCTGTTAGTTGTAGGAGTAGGATTAGGAACCCCCTGCATGCTCTCATACCCAACCAGACATCATGTCTAAGAATGTTGCCAGCCTTGTGATCTATCATACAGATCTTGGTCCATACATGAGAGTATTCTGCCTGTTGTTGTCAAGTTAGATCCTTCTATCTTTGAGCTAGTCAAGGTTACATCTTGAGTTATAGGGATACCCCCCTTGGTGCGGCAGAACCAGAAGTGAAGGGGAGGAGCTCACGCAACCTCCTGTATTCAGTTGGCCTGAATCTGCCTGTGCATTAGAAGTGGCAAACCCTAATGCTGATTCAGAAGAAATGTCAACACCTTCCATGATTTGTCATGTGATTTCATATATCATTTTACTATTCTTCCCCTTCTAGTGGCCCTTCCTTAGCGGATCCCATGTATTTTTTATGCATCATGATGATGTAACACTTTTTTTATGAAGACCCTCCTTTGGATCCTTTAATACTTTCTTATGTTGTATCTTTGAGTGATTGTGGATTACATACTTATACACATTCTATCAAAAAAAACATGACTTGGGCATATAAGAGGACAATGTGTCACTAGTTGATGATGCATCTTCTCCATCCTTCCCCACTCTTACACACAATACACATATACATATGAATATGGAACATGTTGAGAATGATATTCCCCTTGTGTGAAGTACCTTGTTAGTGAGATGGACCATCTAAAAAAGTGCATTAATGATTATTAGCTACGGTTTAAACAAAAAGATCCTATCAAAGTGATATTACTCAATCCTTTGGCATATAACATCCTAACTTATCTTGCACCAAGTAGATTTGTGGCACCTTCCTTTTCAAAGTATGGTGGTAGAGGTGATCCATTCAAACATTTACAATACTTCCAAACTATGTGTTTCCCTTATTTTATGTGGATCAATTACTTGCTAAATTATTTCCAACAAGCTCAAATGGTCATCTATATACTTGGTTCTATGCATTACCATGTGCTTCTGTCATTTTATTTGTGGATTTGGCTAGTACTTCATGAAACATTTACATTGTAATATTGAACCTAAGATATGTGTTGTTATCCTCATACAATACAAGCCAAAATAAAAAGGGTCTTGAATTAAGATTATATATTGCAATTTCAAACATTAGTTACTAACATGAGTTATGCCTTAGAATATTTTAAAACTTATTTATTGATGGTTTAGTTCCACTCTTTAAAAACCAAGTACATTTCATGCCTCATCATTCATTTTTAGATTTGTGTGTTATTGTATGTAAATGTGAGTGTACTTTATTGAGCAATCATTTTTTATATCAATATATTTCTATCACTTTGTCACATGTAGATAATGGGGGAAACAAGGACGAACCTAATGACAATCATCAAGCACATATTAACCCAAAGAGATCTAGAGGATTCATTACATTAGAGGATCCTACACTTGTTGTATTGTAACAACTTTTAGAACACAATCTTATTACTTTACCCCTAGTTAATCCAATGGATATGTCCCATCTTAGACCACATGGGACTAAATATATTTGTGTTTATTATCACACACATTGACATTCAATTGATTTATGCATCAAACTCAAACATCAAATTCAAGATCTTATATATAAATAAATGATGCAATTTGAGGATAATCATATCAACTTACATAATGGGGGATGACTTCAATGATTAGATATCTTCACCTATCCTCCTTAATACTTACCATATATTTTGTGAATTTCCTTTCCTTTCTTGTCTTTATGTTTTCATGGTCCTAATTATTATGTGGATGACATATAGACAACTTTAACGGTGCATGTTGGCACAAATGACATTAAACACATGTTGTGTGGTTTGTGTCACTTCTTCCTCGTGTTTTGTATCATTTCTATTTTGACTTTTTTATTGTGTCATGTATGTTGTAACCCCCCTTGTTCTATTCTACCATTTACCTTTGTGTGTCTATACACTTTGGCCTTTTATTTATTCCATGCTTGTTGTGCATCCCTTATTTTCATTTCACCTTCTTTATTATGCTTAATGCTCAGTTTCCCCACTTAGGGGTATCTCCTCTTTGTCACATATTTTAGCTCCTTATTCTTTCCTCCACTTACCATTATGCCTTATTGTATTTTACCTTTACATTTCCATATGTTTCTTCTTGATATTTTAGCCTCTGTGCTATGGGTTTTTCATGTTTCATTGATTTTCTTATTTCATGTGCCTAATGCCTATTTCTCATATATTTCCTGATTATGCTAATGTATATGTTATATATTCTCGCAACACCTATCTTGTGTCATGATGTCATATGTCATGCTCCTAATCAATGTTATGTAATGATACAATGTTCAAGTTATAATAGTTATTAATGATTAATCTAATGTTCTATCCCTTGTTCATGCTTACACACCTCAATTATTATCATGCTTATTTCACATAGTTTTCTTGCTAAGATCCTTATCATGTTTTTATTTTATGATTGCATCTCTATGTTCTTTATCATCACTTATATCTCATGTAACCATATTTTATGTTAACATGATCATTTCCAACTTATTAGGCTATCTTATTGATTTTCTAAATCAAGGGAAACCATGGGGCATCAAAACTTCCCCGTGATATATGTTCTTACACAATTACATCATATTTGACTATTTTATCACTTTTATCTTTTACCATTGTCATGTATCTTTTTCTCTTTCCTCCAACTCCTCGGATCTATTGGATGAAACCAATTGGAGGGGCAAATATTGTCACTAATGCTTCTCATGGCTGAGATTTCAAATGACATGTTTTTCTAGACATAGACTCATCATCATATTTAGATGGAATTCATTACATTACAACATCGTGTGGAGTTTTATTGCATGGCCATATCACATGAACCCTTATGACATTTTAAACCACCTAAAGTATTTCATAACACTCTATAAATGGGTAAAATTTCCTACCCCTTCTCTCCTCTTCTCATTTTTTGTAGACAATTCAATAAACTTGTAGTTCGTGCTTATTTTTCAATCATGTGGCAAACATTAATCATTGCACATTTTTTTATCATTTTGTAGGTTTTTAAGGAGTACTCATCCCAACAAGAGTGCAAGAAGAATATTTATATCCTTTTTGAAGGACCCACATCCTTTTATGAGTCTCTAAATATTTGTGTTTCATGTTGGTTGAGAATGTCCATGTAATTTGAAATGCATGCTCATGCTAGATTAACATGCACATCAAAGTGGGGGCAAAATGTGATAATGAAATTAGCATACCAATGTTATTTCCCATTTGATCTTGTACCCACCTTGATGAAAATGTCCTAGTGTAATAGATCCCATACTTGTTCATTTCTATTTCACCCCCATTCACACTAATTATTAGATATCCACTACCTACCTCAAAATCAACACTTTATCTCTTTATATCATTTTCAATAGATGCAATATTTATTCAAGTCAATCCCAAGAAGTGTAGAAATGATCCCCAAAATTCAAGACATCAAATTCAAATTCCAACTTTCTTACCCCCTTCATTAGTTACATTGCTACATGTCATGGTATTTAAAGATAGTCACTTATTTTCATATGTTGGATTATTAGAGCACATTTTAAATCTAAAGGGCAACAAGGGAATCAAAATTGCATCATTATATAGGTCATCTACATGTTTGTGAAAATTGTCTTTGATCTTTCTCATCATTGTTAATTTGGTTCACCAAGGGACTCGGCCTAGGAGAACTTGTTTGCCTATAAGTCAAAAATATCCTCAATGATATTTCTAGACACAAGAAGGGGAGGGAAATATATGCATCCAATGGCTAGGTAAGATGGGGTGGAGGTGAAGAGGGAGCATTAGCATAGACTATATGCCCAATACATTTTAAGATATCTAATAATGAATAATGAGATAAAATCATTTGGCTCGAGGCATCAACCAAGGAAAAAGACTTAGTGTTACCCTCATAAGCTTCAACCTCATTTCCAAGGACTTGTAAGTGTGATGCTATCTTTCAACAATTTTTAGACTCAATGTGCTCATAATAGGTGTCATGATTAAAGTGAGCATTGGAAGAAGGGAAGATATTATCCTATTCGCTAGTGTGAATGGAAGTAAGATGAGATATTGTGTAGTCGAGGCAAGGGTTATGGTGGAGAAGGAGAGAACTAGATTGGGAGAGGCATGAACAAGAGAAGGGAAAATGATACACAAGGGGGTATGTAGGAAACCAAAAATGGGAGGGATAAAGGGGTAGATTAGGATAGGTGAATTTGGAAAGGAAAGGTGGGTCTTAGGAAAAGTTAGGTGAGTGTTGTGAAAAAAGGAAATAAAGGGTGGGGTGTAAGGAAGGTCGGAGACAAGATAAATGAGAGTGTTTGTGGAGAATAAGGTGTAGTAGAGTGTGGCTAGGGTTTTACTATGTCTTAGAAAACTATTGGATAGAAGACTATTTGAATGTGAATAAATAGAAAAAGAAATAGGTTTCATTTTATTGTTTTATATGTTGTTTAGAAGAAGGGAGTGCAATAAAGTTGGATTCACCAAATAAAAGAACAAAAATGGAGAACCTAGTTGAATTAGTTTGCTAAGCTAATAACCAAGTTCTTTTTCTTTCAATGTATTAATCTAATTTAATTGATAATGACATATGCTCATGTTATAATAGTAAATAAAGTGATATTTTAATTCCTTTGTATTAAGCTAAACTAACACTAGATTTCTACCATAAACATGAAGTGCAAAGATAAAGGTAAGAAGAAACATTTCTTGGACTATAGATTTGTTGGATTTGACTATCGAAATGTGTTATGGGAAGCCAAAGGAAAGATATTGGAAATTTGTAGAAGATTCCAATGATCCTAAACATTAGAGTCAATGACGGATGTAGTGTCCTATACAAGTGTCTAATAGTGGATAGTCTAATAATGAGGTGCCATGCCCACACTTGCTCGTGAGCATGGACATTGACGCCAATTTTTTTTCTTAAAATAACAACTCTACTATGATTTCACCACACTACACATGCACGTGGTAGTATAATGTGCACACTTGATGTTGTATCGCACAAGAGAAAGACCCACAAAGTTTGTGGTGATGAATCTGCTTACGAATCAATGAATTAATTTTCTTAATCTTGTTAAAACTACTTGTCAAACTCCATTATTAACCAATACAATGATGCAGAAAGGGCATGCACACAAATCGATAGACCAACAGATCCTATATCAAGCAACCTACTAGCTATAATGTCTTACATTTAAATTGTCAAACTAGGGAATCATATTCTTCTTGGATGGTTCCCATACTATGTGTACAGTCAAGGATTCTTGAATTGTAATCTAAAAGTTGTATATAGAAACAAACTATGGGAAGGGAAACATACATTACTTTGCAAGAAATATGAAGTACTACCAGTAAGTAATGCTAATAAGAAACAACCAATGCTTATTTAGTTGGTTGTAATTCAAAGCAATCTATGTAAATCCAAATAGAGGAATAATTAATGAACTAAATTGGTGATCACCTTAACCCAACAATATAATTTATCAACATTAACTAATCTGCATAACATAAACTAAACACAACATGAACTAATCACACAAACACAAACTAGTAACATAAATTAATCACATGAACATATAAGAGAGACACAGTTACCTCATGTGGCCCTTGCTTGAGTGACTGTAATCTCCACAAAATCTAAACTAGATCACTACTGTATCACCAAATCATTGACTGAATTCAAACCTATGTTCTTTATTGAATGCTAAGAAAAATACAATAATAACTTTGACAACATGATCTCTTTCTAACCTCCCTTGTCGTATACAAAATCTATCATATATAGACAAGATCTGAGTTTCTTAATTGAACATAACTTCTAAGAAACTAATATCATACTCATCCATTCTCCCATAAACATAGGGAGAAGACATTATTATTAATCAGACTAGGAATAGGAAACTAACTGCCATAAAGATAATGTATACATCACAGTCCTACTATAACTCTTCTTAGTCATTATGAAAATAGTCATAACTGGAAACAAAACATGGACCACGATATGAGCTTCCTTAATTATTCATGACTGTGTCAATTGTCGAAGGAAAATCATCAAGGAGTGGGGAGTTACGGTTAACTCATGTCCTTTCAATTTGGAGTCCTTTTCGTTTGGTTGTGGGTAACTGTATTGTCTATTGTAGATGAAAACACCTCCTTTGTTGCGGTTGATAGGTGGTCTCCATGAAATATAACCACGTGCTTGCTGCATAGGGGTTAGTTCACCGCATAATATTTATACATCACAAACTACTAACATTAACAGAAATTACTATCATATTTTATGAGCAATCATTAATTCACACATAGTCATTCACCAACATATCATGTACTATTCTCAGTGCTTTCAATGTCTTAAAGATGATTATAGGCATATATAATGTATGTAAAAGTTTGGTGATGTCTTTTAAAATCACAAACTAAAGCAAGAGAAATAGAACAAAGCATAACTTCACACCCCCCAACTAAACATGTTGACGGTCCTCTAACAACCAAGGCCTTTGATTATATTGGAGAGTAATTTCTTTGTAATCTGTAAGTTCCATGACTCCCCTATCCTGTTTGAGATAAAAACCCTTCTGCTCTACCAACCTGTTCCACCTAGCCCGTTCTGCTGCCTAGGATGTCCTATGTTCCTGGCAATGTGGAATTGGATAAAGGAGCAGGGGAGGATGAAACACTAAAGGCAGCCAAGTAATCCCATGTTCATTGGTTGATCTGATATACTTATGTGCCCTAATAATTGTTGCTAAGAAATTAAACACCAAGTGGAGCTCTTTCCTTTGCAACGCTGGTGTCAACTCATTCCACCTACCTTTTGAAAAACCAAAATCCTCCTTACCAATCCCCTTAGCTAATTCCTTGAATTTCTTATAATCCATTGTCCTGCATTCCAAGAGTTTGGTTTCCACCTCAGGATGTTCAATCAAATTAATCCACTCTACCACTATCCTGTTGGGATCTAGGCCTCTGTCCTGATTTTGAGAGGAATTAATTTCTCTCTCATTATACTATTGTTAAAGGATCCCTCTCCTATTCTCATTTTGGATGAATGAGGCTAGGGCCTTTAATTGCACATCCCCAATATGTTCAATCAGGGGACTCCAATTGTTATCATAAGGAATGGCTAACTCATGCAGATAGAATTCACACAATTGGTTCTACGTTTTAGGAGTAGCTTGTTGGTAGGCCATTAAAAATAAATCTGGTGTAAAAAGAGAAACAGGGGCATCACTATAAAGTTGGATAAACTGAAAACTTAAATATTGTTCATGTAGATAAAGAGCATAAACCCTTGGAGGTGGTTGGCATCTCATCAGCTGGACAGTCATATTTGCCATCCTATCCATTTTGAATTTCAGTCTCTTTATTTCTTTATTCTTATCCTCAATCTCTTTGTTGTGCCTTTCCTTCAATTCATCTCATTTCTTTATCATTTCATTTATCTTATCCCACAGTTGCAAAGTGACAGTTAACAAGGTTGATGGTGTAAGTTCCTCTGGTTGTTCTTCCTATTGCACATGCTCTAGACTCCTTTGATTAATTTCTATAATGGCCAATTGGGCCAAATGGTCTATTCATGTTCCCTGTTGCTGGTAAACATGCAATTGATCCTCCAACCTCTTAACTCTTTCATTTAGCCCAATTTCCTTTTGTTGATATTCCTTCAACTGTTTCTCCAATGCTGCAATTTTCTGTAGAGCTACCTGCATCTCATCCTTCTTTTCCTCTATTGTATCCTCAAAATCCAACAACAATTCTTCTACTTGAATTTCATTTGGAAAAGCTAACAAGTCTGGGTTTTCTAAATCAAGGGGAGGTTGATGTCATTTCCTAGCCATGTACAAGTCCTCTTCCTCTGACTTTGTGTCAATCTCCAGGATAAGTGTTTGGACTACATTCCTCTATTCTCTATTAACAAACAAATGCTCCCTTTCAGAGTCTGTGTCAGTCTGCACATCAACCACTTTCTTTTGTTTAGGAGGGGTTTTCCCTCCTGTAATTCCTTTCTTCTTTAGGAGGCTAACATATAGAGAAGTCAATTATTTAAACATAAATTTATGACTAAATAGAAATAAGATGACATCTTTTAATTATTTTACTAATTTAATTGTAATAAATTTTGATCTCTTATTCACCTCTAACATTTCAATCCAATTTAATTTTCAAATAATTTTTTTTGATTAATTAGAAAGTTTCACAAAAAATAAATAAATTTGCAAGAGCATAAGCGGAGGTTATTTAAATTCGTGTTCATACTTAATTTCATTTAATTAATTTTTTATCATATGATCTATTTAATTATCTTACAATAAAGTCACAAAATAAAAATGAATTAATTCATTGGTTATTAAAAGCGTCGACTATTTCTCTTATACTAACACCTCATTTGGATTAAATTGAATTTAATTAAAAATTCTAACTCATTTTAATTGTTAAAATTCGTTGTAAAAAATTTAACAAAGGCTTAGAAGATATTAACTAGCTTTCATTTTTACACAAATCTTTGTTTAATTATTATATATTTATTTATTTCTATTTAACTATTTTCTAACAAAGTCATATTAGAAGCCCAATAATTTAATTTGATTGAATAAATTATCAACAACATTTAAATTCTACCAACCCTATACAATTAAAAGAATTAAACTATAGTTTATAAATAATAAAGACTAGATTACTCAACTAAATTAAATTATAAATATTAATTATATATTATAAATTAGAAGCATCCCCAATAAATCGTAAATATAATATAATATAAGATATTTATTATAATAACTTAGCACACAACTAAATTATAAATCATGTTTTATTCATAAATAAATAATTAATTAATTAAAAAAGTCACATGACTAATTAAAAATAAATAAAAGTCAAAGAATTAATTAAATCTCCAACATCCATTTCCCTATCATATCATTTAATCCTAACCATTCACATAATGATAGCCCTAAAAGTGTCATAATTCTCCTTATTCAATCCTTGTCATCTATTTTAATCAAATCTCAACCCTTCGTCCTATTATCTACACATTTATAAATCAACCCTCATTTTCAACTATTTTAAAAAGAAGAATTGGAAGTTTGAATAAGTATATGAACAACTATATCAATTTCATCTAAAAGCACATCTACAACAAATTACATTAAATATTTGGATCAATATTAAAGGAGATATGATGATTTAAAGTTGACTCTAAAATCTTGTTTTTCAAAAAAAAAAATGATGCACATTTTTTAAAGAAAAATTCATATCTTACAATTTAGGAGAAGAAATTACATTAAATTACATTCTATTTTTTTGCAAATAGATAAAAATATGTAAATCTATTTTCTATATTATTTTGTTTTCAAATCTTCAATAAAAAATTATAAAAATATATTTTATTTTTTATTTATTTTTCTCAACACTTTAAAACAATTCACACATATAATTATATTATATGTATGTATAATATATATACATATATTTTTAAATCTTAAAAAATACTTAAAAACATAAATGTATGTATATTTTTTAATCTAAAATAATATTTTAAATAAATTATATTTAATTTTTTTAATAATGAATTTATCTACAAATAAATCCTTTTGTTTATTACAAGAATACACTTCTTTTTTTAATACACATACAATTATGGTTGAACAAAAGAAAACCTTTCAAATGTAATGTATTTTTCTTTTACAAAAATCTATATAATTTTTTTTGTTTAATAATCATATAAGTTGGGTCTCACATTTTCACAGATCCTACATACATAAAAATAAAAAAAACATAAAAAAACGTGTTAAAAATAAATCTAGAGTGTCAATATGTACAAATAAAGAAATACATTACATGCCCTCACAATAAGAGTTTTACAATAGTCTTTTACCTTCAAAAGAGGATTTTAAAGACTCATGTAAAGATTTTAAAAAACACAAATTTGTCATCTTTGAGAACTTCACAAACTCACAAAATAAAACTTTATATCCAAGTGAATGGAGGTTTGCTCACCTCCCAATCATAGATCTTGCTCATAAGCCCACCTCTGAGTTAGGATGTCTTCATAAAAATTGATTTTTACAACATAACAAGGAAATACATACACAAAACACAACATCCATAAGTTTAAACATATCATATGAATCTTGATAGGATTCATAAAAAAGAGAGTCAAGGGGACACTCTAACCCCTCAGGCAAAAATAAATATCAATATATTAACTCTATCAAATATCACACATCAGTTCCATCAAATAACAATATATCAACATCCTCCACAAACCACCCACTATCCTCCCACATCTGCAATCACAACAAAACTCCCACACAACACTTCCAACATGTTATCGCATAAAAATACATAGGGCACTCAATACCAAAATTTCTCCACAAGAAATTCATCTTGTCTCATAAAAACACTAAAGCAACCATTGCCAATTCCTTCAAAAGGAATTGCATAATTTTTTCATGGGAGGGTTCACACCTTTCTCAACCCCAACACATGGGAGGCTCTTGATCCCAAATGGAGAATATTCACTCCCAACATAACAATCCCTTCCCAATGACAAATACAAATACAGTAACCCAACACTTAACAAAGGAGATCACAAAATTTAAGATCAAGTGCATATATGAAATACACAATGACAACAAATATTTAATTTGTATATTTTACAAAGAAGTCTATGAAACCTACCTCTAATGGATTTCAAAAATGAAAGAAATGCATATTGTTGAAAATTCTTCAAAGAGACTCATTTCCAAACTTTCTCTCTTCCAAGCTTCGAGCTCTCAAGACTCTATACTCTCTCACAATAAAAAAATAACAATGCCAAAAGAACCTTCATAAACTCAACAAGAGGGATATAAATAAGAAAGCCACACTTAATATAGCTCTCCATGTAAAACTTATTATGGAAGGATTAGATAACACCAAGTCAATCTTCTTTGTTCTCAAACTAAATCTCGTACCTTTTTTACAAGGGACTTTAGAAGGATCAAATCTTGTCCAAATCCTAAAATTTATGTCCCAACAAGTATCCATCTTATAGGTATTCTCCTTAGGGATCTATTTTCACTTAATTAATGAAGAAAAAAACATTTCAATACCTTTTAAAGTCCCTTCTAAGATCAAATCCAAATTTTATCACAAGAATGACTTACAACCCAAGATTTTCCACACATAACTTTAAAAGAAAATAATAAAAATTAAATGTAAAATAACAACTTTCACATTTACAAAATATTTTTACCAATAAAGAGCTTAGTCCCCTCATGGATTAAGGTGAGGGTAGATCACTAGGGAATCACAACAAAGACTTCTTGAGGAGCTCTAAAGTTTTTCCATTGGCCATGGAAATCGCCTGCACAATTGCAACCAAGTATTAATATATCCCACAAAATAACCAAAGTAATAATAAGAATATTTTTAAAATGCCATATGCTATAGGTAATCCATAATTTAAATAATTATTAATATTAAACAATAATCATAATTTAAAATCAACTAACACAATTATATATATACAATTCATATTTTATCACATCCTTTTATGAGTTTCTAAATATTTATGTTTCATGTTGGTTGAGAATATCCATGTAATTTGAAATGCATGCTCATGCTAGATTAACACGCACATCAAAGTTGGGCAAAATGTGATAATGAAATTAGCATACCCATGTTATTTCCCATTTGATATTGTACCCACCTCGATGAGAATGTCCTGGTGTAATAGATCCCATACCTGTTCATTTCTATTTCACCCCCATTCACACTAATTATTATATATCCATTACCTACCTCAAAATCAACACTTTATCTCTTTATATCATTTTCAATAGATGCAATATTTATTCAAGTCAATCCCAAGAAGTGTAGAAATGATCCCCAAAATTCAAGTCATCAAATTCAAATTCCAACTTTCTTATCCCCTTCATTAGTTACATTGCTACATGTCATGGTATTTAAAGATAGTCACCTATTTTCATAAGCTGGATTATTAGAGCACATTTTAAATCTAAAGGGCAACAAGGGAATCAAAATTGCATCATTATATAGGTCATCTACATGTTTGTGAAATTTGTCTTTGATCTTTCTCATCATTGTTAATTTGGTTCACCAAGGGACTTCGCCTAGGAGAAATTGTTTGCCTATAAGTCAAAAATATCCTCAATGATATTTATAGACACAAGAAGGGGAGGGAAATATATGCATCCAATGGCTAGGTAAGATGGGGTGGAGGTGAAGAGGGAGTATTGACATAGACTATATGGCCAATACATTGTAAGATATCTAATAATGAATAATGAGATAAAATCATTTGGCTCAAGGCATCAACCAAGGAAAAAGACGTAGTATCACCCTCATAAGCTTCAACCTCATTTCCAAGGACTTGTAAGTGTGATGCTATCTTTCAACAGTTTTTAGACTCAATGTGCTCATAATAGGTGTCATGATTAAAGTAAGCATTGTAAGAAGGGAAGATATTATTATCCTATTCGCTAGTGGGAATGGAAGTAAGATGAGATATTGTGTAGTTGAGGCAAGGGTTATGGTGGAGAAGGAGAGAACTAGATTGGGAGAGGCATGAACAAGAGAAGGGAAAATGATACACAAGGGGGTATGTAGGAAACCAAAAATGGGAGGGATAAAGGGGTAGATTAGGATTGGTGAATTGGGAAAGGAAAGGTGGGTCTTAGGAAAAGTTAGGTGAGTGTTGTGAAAAAAGGAAATAAAGGGTGGGGTGTAAGGAAGGTCGAAGATAAGATAAAGGAGAGTGTTTGTGGAGAATAAGATGTAGTAGAGTGTGGCTAGGGTTTTGCTATGTCTTAGAAAAATATTGGATAGAAGACTATTTGAATGTGAACAAATAGGAAAAGAAATATGTTTCATTTTATTGGTTTATATGTGTTTTAGAAGAAGGAAGTGCAAGAAAGTTGGATTCACCAAATAAAAGAACAAAAATGGAGAACCTAGTTGAATTACTTTGTTAAGCTAATAACCAAGTTCTTTTTCTTTCAATGTATTAATCTAATTTAATTGATAATGATATATTCTCATGTTATAATAGTAAATAAAATAATATTTTAATTCCTTTGTATTAAGCTAAACTAACACTAGATTTCTACCATAAACATGAAGTGCAAAGATAAAGGTAAGAAGAAACATTTCTTGGACTAAAGATTTGTTGGATTTGACTATTGAAATGTGTTATGGGAAGCCAAAGGAAAGATATTGGAAATTTGTAGAAGATTCCAATGATCCTAAACATTAGAGTCAATGATGGATGTAGTGTCCTATACAAGTGTCTAATAGTGGATAGTCTAATAATGGGGTGTCATGCCCACACTTGCTCATGAGCATGAAGATTGACACCAATTTTTTTTCTTAAAATAACAACTCTATTATGATTTCACCACACTACACATGCATGTGGTAGTATAATGTGCACTCTCGATGTTATATCACTCAAGAGAAAGACCCACAAAGTTTGTGGTGATGAATCTGCTTACGAATCAATGAATTAATTTTCTTAATCTTGTTAAAACTACTTGTCAAACTCCATTATTAACTAATACATTAATGCAGAAAGGGCATGCACACAACTCAACGGACCAACAGATCATATATCAAGCAACCTACTGGCTATAATGTGTTACATTTAAATTGTCAAACTAGGGAATCATATTCTTCTTGTATGGTTCCCATACTATGTGTACAGTCAAGGATTCTTGAATTGTAATGCGCAAGTCTGGAGTATTGCGTATGAAGGAGGGGTTACTTCATTTATCGAATGCCTGAATAGATTCGATGAACATTTGTCAACTTAGTTTGCTACCTCATGGGATAGTAATAGGGTGGTAAAAGTGGGTGGTGTCTAGTTTGAAGTTTCAGAGGATGCCATTGCCAAAGCTACGAGGCTGAGTGCTCTGGAAACAGATTAAAGAAGTAAACGCTGGTTCAAGGCAATGAAGGAATGAAGATGTTCTTCAGAGAAGGAGAGAAACAAATAAGACTGCAAGGAGGATTCAAAAGGGAAAGTTTGGTAAGTCCTTGGAACCAGGTTTGCTTCTTGGTTATGAAATACTTTACTTTAGAAGGGAGATATAAGGTTTTCTATCACTACCATTTTGCCTTTCTGAATCACTTCCGCCACAAAGTTGAGGTCAACTGTCCCTCCTTCCTTCTATCTAGTTTGGAGGCTTCGGTGATTCAAACTAAAAAATCCTGCGAAAGTAACCTTGAAGTCTTCACTATGCCTTTGCATCAAGGGCTCATTCTTTGTCTCTAGCAGTACCACCTCGCTCTTTGCCCTTCCAAACCTCCTACCGCACGGCTGGTTGATGGCAGTTCTACTGATGACCCAAAAGAGAAAGCCCCCCTTAGTGTGAGACTCGGAAGGCCAGATAAGCAAAAAACCTTTGTGCTCTCGTCACCAAATTCCCCTTCTAATATGCCTTTGAGCTCCTCGGCCCCGGTCCCAAGCCCCCCAGTTTCCAAGGTCAATTCTTGATCTAAGTCCATTTTTGGGAGTCGCACTATGCGGCCCCTAGTTCAGGTTGGTGGGGAGGGTTCCTAGGGGGGTATAGGGTGGAAGTGGTGGAGGGCCTATGCAATTTAAATAGCAATTCTCCTAAACATGGCAGCAAGAAACGCAAAAGAGAGATTCCTGATCCGAGCAAGGGTGTTGGGAAAACTCACAGCAGAAGTGGCGAGAAGAGTGGGAAGGCTGTTCGACCAACTCAAGGGATGACAGATAGATAGGAGAAGAAGGTTGAAGAGGAGGTTAAGGTGGTGAAGAAAAGGGCCATGGGAAAATAAGGTACTACTAGGATACTAAGCATAAGAAGATCCTCCAGACTAGCAGGCGATAAACCCCAATTTATGAAAATTGTCAACTACTCTTCCAACTCAGAACAGGAGGTCTTGGAGAAGAGGGAGGAAGTTAAAAATGTGAAGTCTGCCCTAGTTCAGGATCAAGAAGGTACCAACCACTTTGATTCTATGAACAACTCCTACTATGACACTAATGATGAAGACACGGAGATTCTGGAGACCCTAGAAAAAGAAGTTATGAGTGCCAGGATGGAGATGGACAACAAGAGACTGGAGAAGGAGTTGACTGAGGTTAAGACTTATCTTGCTGCTATGGAGACCAAAGTGAAGGTTTTGATCAATCTGGTGTTGAAGACTTCTCACAGGGCTGCTGTTGTGTTTTCAGTTCTGCATGATGATCGGGTCAAGGGAGAGGATCCTCTGCTGGATAATAAGGAAAATCTATTTAATTTGCTCAATCAGGACTGGAAGGATCTTCTTAGTTAGCTATTTTATTAGCTTTTGTTTTAAACATTCGAACTCTATTTTTTGGCTATGTTGTTAAATTGTTGTTAGTCCATTGTTCTATGGCTATTTGAGGCTCTGTGCCTATTTTGCTGCCTGAGGGCTTTTGTTATCAGGATCTGCACCTGGGTTTGCAGCTTACTAATATCAAAAACATTCATCATAATATAATTGAGATCAAATTATGATATTAGAAAGAAATTGTGATATTGTAAAACTATTTACATAAACAAAATAAATAAACTATAGTCATCACCATCACAATGATCTCATAAAAAATAAACTATTCTAAGCATAATGTCAATATCTATACAATCCATGATCATAATCAAAATCTAAACATATATGTGTAACTCCATGAGTACCTCTAATCTAAGCTTATCAAGTGTGAATAAAATCACAAGACAAGGGCGGGCCTTACATAAACCATGTAATTAACAATAAACTCATGAGGTCCTAATAAACATAAATGAAACAATGCATACAAGTTAAAGAGTTGAGATAATTTTACATAGAAGATGGAATAATGACAATTTGAAATTGATAGGGACCAATGACGACATCATGAGAAAGCATCCCAATAGTTTTTAGGCCTTTATCTTCAATGAAAGCATGTAAACCACATGCTTACCTAGAAGTCCTAATTATTGACAAAAACGAGATAAAATGATCAAATTTGAGTTGCATACACCTAAATTTTACCTTATATTTTCAACACCAAAATTCATCACTTCTAACCCCTACCACACTAATGTTTCTATTCATTCATTAGTTAAATAAATATATTATTTAATTAATAATATATTTATTATTCATTGTTAATTAATTAAATAATCCTATTACTTAATTAATTTCCCTTTCACAATTAAATAGTTTTATTTATTTAATATTCTAATTATTCCTTCGTGCATAATTGAATATTTAATTATCCCCTCAAATACCACCTCACTAATTTTTCACTCATCACACACTTAAAGACTATTAAATTAAATTAGTTTAATACAATAATGAGGAGTTAACTACCTTGTTAAGTAGCTAACTACCTCATTACATCTAACCAACCATCTTCTCCAACTCAATGATTAATCAAAATAACATTTCAACAATCCATTAATAGTTGCAACCAAAAATATTAACGAAACTTTAATAAATTAACCATTTCCCCCCTCATTCAATTACAACCGTTGATTTGGTCTTTTAATCTTGAACATTCATTTCAAAAATATTTTTTTTATAAATTAATCTTATTTCCTTCAACAATTCATCCTTGAACGTGAAATAAACTCATGCTACAAAATTTGTCACATATCTTTATTTGAGCAAATGCATCTATTGGTACATATTCATTTTATAATGGAGTTTCATTTGGGTAACTTGATTTTATTTGTTTGCACATTTGTTTGAACTTTATTATTGCTCATCTTGAGGTTGCATGTTTTTAGAATAATGGAAAGTTTTGTTTTCTAGTTTTAAAATTTTGATTTTTATGTAATACATTTGGCAACAACGGTGGGACTGGAACCCACAATCTCCTGCTATATATCATTTATGTGCTAACATTTAAGTGTTTTTGACAAATCCATGAGATTTCATCTATTCCACATTTGTGCTAACATTTAAGTGTATTTTGACAGATTTTTCGCAATGCCCAGATTTATCTATTGCTTCCTTCTTTCTCTGTGTATACATTTGTATTTTATTGTAGTGTGCAAGAAATTGGTAGAGAAAATACTGCTCCAACATTGACCAAATTTGCACAGTGAGCCATAAATTTATCTGAAGACTCTATGAATCGATACTTCATCTATCCACAATTCAACACCTTCGAGCTTTGAGTTTGTTGGCTACGTTAGACTAATTGTACCATATTCATTGGTTGCTCAATGTTTAAATCTACCTTCTATTTTATATGGTTGTGTAATATTTAAATCTGCTTTTTATTTCATAGGGATTTGAATCTCATGCATCTGATAATATTTATAATTTAATGTCTATTTTAGTTTAACCCACATTGTTGGTCATTGATAGCCATTCCTTAACCATTTTATGTATTGGTTAAAGTGGCATGGCAACCTCTCCTTGGTGTTTTATCTTATTCGGCTTGGTGCTTGGTATGGAAGTAAAGGTAGTTTAGCAACAATAGCAGGGTAACTATTAATACTAGCACTTGCACCCATAGGAGGTTCAATGGATACATCGATAGGAAATTGAAGGTAACATTTAAATGTATAATTAGTCATATAACAATATATCTATATATGCTTTGACTACAAATTTGAATTTGATTTGGACAAACAATCATTGGATCATATATTTAGAGGCTCTAGATGTTATTCAACAAATTTTACAAATGTTGTTGAATTTTCTCATTTCTTTTGAAACAATTACATTCCTTTGAAGAATGTAAATAGCCACATGTCATTATATGAATAATATGATAGAAATTTTAGGGAGTTTCAGATCGAGATGGGGAGAGGAGAATTTTAGATCTTCAGGCCAAGATACTTTTCGAGGGCAAAAGTTTTGTCGCTAAAAAAACAACTACTCTCAGCATCAGAATCCTGTAAGTAACCCTAGTTTTAATTCTAGGTTTTCTTCAAATCAGGGGGATCTCCATTATGGGAGGTTCGAGCAAAATATAACCTCTTGGAAAAAGAAGCAAATCCATTTCAATTCAATTGCAAATGATTTTATTACCTCCCCGAACAAGACTAAACTTTCTTCTGAGAAAAAATCCCTAAACTTAAGTCTGACTGTTGATCTCTTGCTTATCTCTGAAAATGTTTAACGGCTAAAGAAAGTAGTGGTCATTGCAAAGTTTTGGAACATTAGGGTATCCAAATCTGATATTAATGAATGGGTTAAAAGTAAATGGGTAGAGGTGCAGGATTTGAGCTTTTTTGGCAAAAGGGTTTTTCATTGTGACCTTTTCTAATGAGAATGCTAAAAGTAATATTCTCAAATCTAGAATTTGGACCTACAAAGGGGCAAACTTGTTTGTTATCAATTAGAAACCTAACTTTGATTTGAATACTGAACAGATTCGATATGTTCCTATCTAGGTAAGATTAATCAATTTACCTAAGGAATATTGGGGTTTAAGTATAATGAAGAAAATTGGGGATTCATTAGGTTCTTTTATTCAAGTTGATGAAAAATTTGATAATCAGGAGGTGGGTATTTATGCCCATATTTGCATTTTGGCTGACTCCCACAAGTTAATTCCTAGTTCAGTTGATCACATTTCATCTGAGGGTGTTTGGCATCAGGAAGTGTATGTAGAAAAACTAGATCCATTTTGTATATACTGTAAGTCCTTTGGTCACCATAGTTGGGATTGTAAGAGAAATTTGAATAACATCATTAGGGACTCAAGTGATGTTAAATTTGAGGAAGTTAATTTAGGTTTGCTCCAGTCTTCTTCTGTTGCTCAATATATTAATGGAAAAATAGATAATTTACCCTTTGGTAGTCCTATTGAAGTAGTTAATGAGTTGGTAGATAAGTCAATTTCAGATATAAATATCCCAGATCTTGATTTGTTTTCTTCTGATAAAATGGTTAATGTGGAAGTGGAAAAGTTAAATTTGGATAATTTTTTGTCAGATGTTTCAAACCCTTTGGATAATATTATTGTTGACTCACATTTGGAAGATGGAGAGATTCCTACAGTCAATTTTGAGAATTCTGATCTTGAAGGATTTCAATTAGAGGTAGCTGCTAATTCCTTTAATTCTAAATTTGAAAAGATTAATTCTGAAGAAGGAAAGCTTGAAGAGTTAACAATCAGGGAAATGAATAACAAAGTTGATTCAAGTTTGTCTGAGTCAAGCATGGGTAAGGCTCTTGATGATTCTCTCCTAGCTTCTCTTGCTAAGAATGTTTTGTGAAAAGTTGGAGAAGAGATTATTAAGGAGGCAACAGATGATATCCTATCAGAGGATTTTGAAAATGAAGATAAAGCAACTTTACTTTTTCACAATCTGAAGCAGTCAAAAAATTTGAAGATTCGATTAATAATCCCAAAAAATAAAAGGGCTGAAAATCCAAACTTGTTAAAACTCAGGAGGAGGTTGTTGCAGGGATTCAATCAACCTTAGATAGGAATCTAAGGTCTGCTTCTAGGAGGGCTGGAT
The DNA here is from genome assembly GCA_027924645.1 of Cunninghamia lanceolata. Lineage (NCBI taxonomy): Eukaryota > Viridiplantae > Streptophyta > Pinopsida > Cupressales > Cupressaceae > Cunninghamia > Cunninghamia lanceolata. The sequence goes on from BSBN01000128.1 coordinate 1,231,358, forward strand.
TCTCTCCTAAGTCTCAATGAGGCTAATATCTTAGAATGTTAGGGGCTTGAATGCCCCTAATAGGCGACACCTAATAAAGCGTCAATTAGTTGAGTGTAAAGCAGATGTTATGTTATTACAAGAAACTAAGACAAATGGTGACTCAGCAAAGGATATTTTTGTTTATTGGGGTCATTGGCAAAGTTGTTTTGTAGATGCCGCAGGTTCAGCTGGTGGTCTTGCCTTTCTTTGGTCCCCTAAAAAGGTAAAAGTGGATAATATTATTATGGGTAATTCATGGATGATAGGGAAGGTTCAAAGCCTTTCTTCGGATCTTCAATTTTGGCTGGTTAATATTTATGGGCCTACGAATCTAGTTCTTAAAAAAAATTATGGAAATTGATTTCCTCTATGGTTAGATCTTTTTCAGATGACCTTGTGTTGTTGGGGGTGACTTTAACACTATTTACAGTTCAAGGGAAAATTTGGGAGGGGTCTCTACTCCCTCTAAGTCTTAGCTGGATTTTATAGATTCTAATGGTTTTGTAGATAATCCTTTTCAAAATGCGATTTTCACTTGGTCTAATAGGAGATCACATTTTTCACTAATTGCTAAAAGGTTGGATAGATTTTTGGTCAGTCCTAATTGGCTGCAATCGAAGGTTGGTTATGTTAGTAGAATTATTCCTTATTTTGGCTCTGATCACTATCTTATTGAATGTTGCCTTTTGGAGGATAAAGCTCTAAATAGGTGTCCCTTTAAGTTTGAAAACATGTGGTTCAGAGATGAGGACTTTTTAAATCTTCTTAAGATCTAGTGGTTTGAGGCCCCTTTGCTACATGGTTCTCAAATGTATAAGTTATGCAAAAAATTAAAATTTTTGAAAGACAAGATAAAAATTAGGAACATAACAGTTTTTGGAAATATATTCCATCAGAAGGTGATTATTGAAGAAGAGCTTAAAGCTTTAAATAACAAGGTTATATTAGAAGGTATGAATCAAAAATCCTTTTTGAAAGAGAAGTAGTTGATCAAAAGGTTAAAGGAAATTCAGTCTAGAGAAGAAACTTTTTGGAAACAAAAGCCCAGAGAGCTATGGTTGAGGGATGGAGATAAAAATACTAAGTTTTTTCATGCATCAGTTAAGGCTAGAAGGAGCTTAAATCAGATTTCACAGATTTCAGATTCAAATAATAATATTATTTCAAATTCGGAGGATATTAGTGTCAGTTGCCATTGCACCAAAAGATCAACCTGTTAATGCCCGATATAACCACTTGACTTAACAAGCACGGGAGGCGGTTAAGCCCTTGTCACAAACCACTGCAGCACAGCGCTGAACAAGAAAACCAAGGGTCACACCTTGCAACAATCCCCCCAGCGCAAGCGTCGGGTTTGAACTCGTGACCTCGGCTCTGATACCAACTGTTAGTTGCTGTTGCACCAAAAGATCGACCTATTAATGCCCGATACAACCACTTGACTTAACAAGCACAGGATGCGGTTAAGCCCTTGTCACAAACCACCGCAGCGCAATGTTGAACAAGAAGACCAAGGGTCACACCTTGCAACAATTAGATATGAAGCTGTGAAGTTCTTTCAGAATCTTTTAACTTCCCCAGCTACTTTAATTCAAATGTTAATGAAGTTGAAGTAGAAATTCTGGACAACATTCCTCAACTAATTTCAAATTCACATAATGCATCTCTTACTCACCCTTTCATGCTAGAGGAAATCAGATCAGTGGTCTTTTTAATGGAAGGGTCTAAAGCGCTTGGTCCTAATGGTTTTCCCCCTCTCTTTTTCCAAAAGTGTTGGGATTTTATTGGTAATGATGTTTGGAAGGCTATGGAGGAAGCCAAAAGAGAAAGAAAACTTTTGAAGGAGGTTAATAGTACATTCATCACTTTGATTCCTAAATCTGAAAATATATCTTTATTCAAAGATTTTAGGCCAATATCCTTGTGCAATACAGTATATAAGATTCTCACCAAAGCCTTGGCTTGTAGATTGGGCTTGCTTATTTGAGATATCATATCTAGTGAACAAGGGGGGTTTGTGCCTGGAAAAGAGATTTCAGAGGGGATTATAGTAGCCCATGAAGTCATACATTCAGTAAAAACTAGAAAAATTCAGGCCATGGCTTTAAAGATTGATATGTTAAAAGCCTATGATCGTGTAAATTGGAGCTTTTTGGTAAAAGTAATGGAACAATTTGGGTTCTGTCAAAGATGGTGTAAACTTGTGTGGGAATGTTTGTCATCAGAAAGGTTTTCAATTTTGGTTAATGTCTCTCCTACATGCTACTTTTCTTCTTCTCAGGGTTTAAGGCAGGGTGACCTGTTATCTCCTTTCCTATTCATAATCCTTTCTAAATCTCTAAGTAGAAGCATTTCAGCCTTACATTCTTAGGGGCTTTGGAAGGGGATAAAGGTGGTGAATGATTTAGATCCTTTTACTCATTGTCTATTTGCAGATGATACCCTTCTATTTGGTCAATCTACTTTTGAAGAAGCTCAAGTGATCAAGAATGCTTTGTCTAACTACTACTTAGTTTCAGGACAGGCCATAAACCTCAGTAAGTCAAAGATTTTTTTTCTTTAATACTCCTCTTTTGATCATGCATAGAATCTCCAGATTTTTGGGTTTAAAGAAAGAAAGTCTACCTAGTACATATTTGGGTATTCCACTCTTTGTGGGTCAAGTCAAAAATGATTGTTGGGAGAAGTTTATTTCCTCTATCAATGTAAAGCTAGCTAGTTGGAAGTGTAAATGGCTTTCTTTTTTTGGTAGGATTTTGCTAATCAAAGCAGTTCTGTTAGTTGTCCCTATTTATACGATGTCTCATCTTCCAACGTCTCATAAGGTGATTGAAAATTTAAAAGGCATCCTCAGGAATTTTCTTTGGAATGGTAAAGGAATGATTAGGAAGATGCCTTTATTAGCTTGGGATAAAGTTTCTATACCTAAAGATTCAGGTGGTTCTGGTATTAGAAGTTTGCCTTTACAAAATATTGCTCTTGGTGCAAAATTAGCTTGGAAAATCTATGCAAACCCAGGAGCAAAATGGTGCAAATTGGTTTAGTCTAAATATTTGGATTCCTTGGAGAATAGTAGAATTTTTACTATTCTCAATCCTCCAGCTGGCTCAACTTTGTGGAACTTTATCATTGATTGTAGATCAGTTTTAACTTCTAAACTGTCTTGGGTTATCATGAATGGGAGATTGGCTAATTTTTGGCTTGACTTGTGGAATGGATGGGAAAAGTTGGATTCCAGATCAGATTTATTGGAGGCTAAAATTTATCTTTCTAAGAATTGGGGTTCTAAAGTCAGAGACTATTTAGATATGGATAGGCATTCCTCTTCTTTGTCTTCCCATTGGAAGGATTTTGATTCTTGTCCTTTTCCAGATTCACTGAAGGTTATTTTGAAGGAAATCCTTGCAAATAGGAAAATTATTATTTCAGACAAAAATGATGATTTGATATGGATGGGCAATAAGTCTGGAATTTATTTTGTGAAAGTAGGTTACCTTAGTTTATCCAAAAATCACTCTAAAAATGGCTAATTAATCTTTGTTGGCATATGAGTATTCTTCCCAAGGCAAGGGCTTTTGCATGGTTGGCTACTCATAAAAGAATCCTCACTAGAGACAGACTGCTTAACTTTGGAATGACCCTTGACCCTAAATGTTATTTTTGTGAAGAAGCCAAATCGGTAGATCATCTATTTCTCCACTGTTAGTTTGCCTTTAAAATTTGGTCTTGGGTCTTTTCTAAGCTTAATTGGCAGGGGGCTCTTCCTAGTTCTTTAGCCCAGATCTTTGAAAGTTGGCCTTTGCTTTATTCTTCTTCAATCTTTGCTTGTTTATGGAACATTATTCCCTATATGGTGATTTGGCAAAATTTGGAGAGAAAGGAATTTTAGAACTTTTAAGAAGTCCTCTAATCCTGGGTTGTTAATCATTAACAAGTCGGAGGCTGCTATTTCAGAAAAGGTGATGTCTTTTGTAAACAACTTACCCTATTCCAATTTTTGCTTCTCCTCTTGGGATAAAGTTATTCTTAACATATGGTCTTTGTTAAAGCTACCTCCTTCTCTTGGGTCTTCTAATTCTTCTAAAGTGGTTAGGAAAGATGTGAGATGGTTTCCTCATGTTGATTCTCTAGTGAAGCTCAATTTTGATGGGGCTTCTAGGGGGAATCCTGGGGCCTCTAGAGATGGATGTGTATTCTGTGATTCTAAGGGAAGATTGTTATTGGCTACTTCAAAATGTCTTCCTTTTGGTTCTAATAATGAGGCAGAAATTCAGGTTGTTTTCGTTGGTCTATCCTTGGCTCTTGAGAAGGATTTTACTAATTTATTCATTGAAGGGGATTCTTTGTTAATCATCACCACTCTGCTTAGGAAATCTCTCTCTGCTTGGCATCTTAATTATTTATTGGGTCCAGTTTGGAAGCTCTTGGAAAGGTTGGATTTTTTTCAGTGTGAGCATTGTTTTAAAGAAGCAAATAGATTGGCCGATGCTTTGGCTAATTGGTCTTTGGATCATCAAGTCAATTTTTTTGCTAGCGATAATTTAAAGGACCAGGAAGACGCAAATCTCTGTCAGATTTTTTTGTAGGGAGTGTGTTGACATCTCCTTTTTGAGTGCCAACTGAGTCAGCTTCACTCACTTCTGGGGTGACATGGCTGTTGATGTCATAACTGTTCCTGAGAATCTTGATACTTTTGGTGATTGTTAAGTGGAGCACATGCTGGCTTCACACTCTTAGAGTCATAGGACTTCAAAAAAAAAAATTCCCTAATAGTTTTGTTTTGCAGGTCTCACGGCATACCTCATTAAGTACTTTTTATTTTTTATAGATTTCCAATTTTTCTCACTATGAAGTATCTGCTTTAGGCAGTCGACGATCACTCTGAAATGATTAATCCTGTACACCATGCACGTTTGTTGGGTGTTTGAAGCCAATTTCGGATTGGCATTCCTTGGTTTTTTGTTCTTTGTTAGTTCTTGCTATATGGAAAGCCTTTGGAGAATCTCTCTTCCACGATTATTCTGGGAAAAGTAGATGGATTCTCTCCCGTTTGATGGTGCCAAGTTTAGGAGGGTGTTTATTGTTCTTTGCCCACCTGTGGAAGAATCTCTGTGCACCGTGATTAGTAGTTCTTGGCTCAAGTCAAATCCTTCTGCTCTATTTTCGCAGGTGGCTTCAGTTTTCCTTACTCATCTCATGGATATTGTTGTAGATAAAGATTTGGTTTCTTTCTTGGCAACCCGCTACCTACAACCTTTCATCTTCTCACTATCTGAACTTGAGGTGGCAGTTAATGCTTATAATTTAGATTCATGTGATACTCCTATAGTAGGTATTTTTGGCAAAGATGGGTTTCATGATTCTCCTGCGATGTTAGTAGCCTTGCGAGCAATGAAACATGGTATTCTCAACGATGATGTTGATTTTGCGTGGAAGACTCTTATTTATGTTAAGGATGATCTTGGTTCTGCACTTTATGATAAAGCCTATTGCCTCTTCAATGCGGTGCACTACTTACTAAAGCATGCTGAGGAAGAATCCTTGTTGCATCTACCTATGCCTTCTGAGCCTGGCCCCTTGACTGTGGAAGAGGTAAAGACTGATACTACAGATCTGGAGAGCTCTTTTGGAAGCTATTAAGATTGACCTCCTTTTTGGTTGGATGTTTTTGATCCTTTTGATGATGTTGGTTTGCATCATTTTGTAATTTTGATATATACTGGTTTGTATCTGCTACTATATTTTGCTGGGCTATGCCATTTTGTCTAAGGCTGCCAGTTTTTCCTATGTAATTATCTTTTTAACAATAGAAGGTGACTTGCTCACCCATGATTTAGCAAAAAAAAATATGACAGAATAGATGGTGGCTAAATTGTCCACTTCCCTCCAATTTGAAATTAAGACTAGTATCCATGTTGCATCGAACAAAGTTCTATAAGAGTGTCTTTTATCTTTGTAAGTGATAGTCCACTTTGCAACTTCACTTTTTAAATTGTTATCATTCCTATGGATTGAAATAGAATGTTGTCACACCAAAACCATAATTTGCAATCATTTTATTATGTATGTAAATTTAGTATTAAAAAAATAAATTCTTGATAAGGAGGTCCAATCTTCTAGTTTTTCTTTTTTTGATCATTGATTGTCCACCTATATAAGAAACATTGTAATTTTTGTTTTAAAAAAGAGGATAATTAAAAGATTAGAACAAGGATTAGTATTTTTTATTTGAGAGGAATGAAATTAAGCAAGTAAAAAAACCAAAATAGTTAATAAAAAGATAACAAAAGAATTTATGGAATGAAATTAAGCAAGTAAAAATTGAAACAAAAATAAAAAGAGAATACAAGAATTTACTTTCAAGAAATCCAATGTGGGAAAGTTTAAAGATGAGTCCAGTGTTGTGCCTCCTCATCTCCACTACATTCGTACAAATTCCCTACTTGCACAAGCAACCACAAGGGCAATGTCTCTCTATAGCAGAGCAACTCAAAAACTGGGATCATCATGGCTTTTATAGCAGATTCTTTCTACATTAAGTTACCAATTTAGGTACGGGATTTGATTCAAGGTTTAGGTTTGTCAGTATGGGAAAAAAAATTCCCTGAGTACGGTATGACTATATATATATATGGGTGACTCAATATTGCTAGGCTCTTCTTAACATTTGAAAAATAATATTATATAAATAACTATAATAAAATGTTTAACTAAAAAATAAAATAAATCATCAAATTTAACCTTATTCATCCTTAATCTCATCTCCTAAATTATTTTCTACAAGAAAATAATTTAATGGAGATTCATGATATAATATTGAGTCACCCATATACTTGTTTTAATCTTGAGCTGCGATATAAAAGCACTATCAAATTTAAGAATATTTCAATAAGCTTTGGAGATGATAACATTTTGATTAAGTTCAATTAACATTACAAACACCTTAGATTTTTTTTTAACCGCTATAGGTATCATGACAAATTGACACACATTCACATATCTCCTTAGGAATCAATCTGCTTCCAAACCACAATTTTTGGTTCCTATTCTTCCAATTGGAATACATATGTATCTCTTCCAATTCTTCCAACAATCAAGAAACCCTATTAAAACCTAACCCAACATCAATCTATATGCAGTTGTTCCCAAGCATGTTTGCTTTGGATCTAAACCTTTTCAACTGAAACAATGGCATTAGTCAAATAATTTTTTTTAACTTACCTCAAATTGTAAGATATTGTCTAAATTTGGTCAGACATTAGAGTTATGCAAAAGCAACCATATAAAGATGTCAAATAGCAGTACATAACTTGATTGGCAAGAATTTTGAAAAGTTGATTTGTACTCTGATTAAAGTTTAACTATTTTCTCCAGTATGGATTACTTGGATACTGTTGTGATGTTCACAACACGCCCCATTTTGCCCCTTAGCAAAATGAGGACCCCTGCTGTTGCTTTTGCTTGTGGTGTTCTGTTTGGTGGTAAAGGGAAAAGGGTCAAAGTTTGCAAACCTCTATCAAAAATAGAGAAAATTGCATTTTTAGTACCAATGCATGATGTGGTTGGATTCCTTGTGAAAAATGAGTCAGGGTTGCTTTTTGAACCGTCTTAAAATTCATCATATTTTATAAGTTATGATCATTTAGCTAAAATGTACTATCAGGTTTTGCATGATAAACAGTCAGTTGTTTGCCTTTTTTCCTTGTTGGCATTCGTTTAAAATTTTGAAATATGCATACTTGGTGGATTTCAGGTTGAAGGGAATTTTGTCTGAGTTCCACTCTGTATCTCACAATTGTCTGTTTGACAGGAAAATGCATGGGTGCACTTTGTTACCTTTTGGGTCGCCCTTATTTATTTATTGGCAAGATTACTTAAGGTTTGAACCTTTGAACCCTTTTCTCAATAGTTCAAAGGTTCAAGGTTCAATAGTTCAAGGTTCAAGGTTCAATAGTTCAAAGGTTCAAGGTTCAATAGTTCAATGGTTCAAGGTTCAACGGTTCATGGGCTTAGGTTCCATATTTCTGTAAGCGGATCCTTTGCTCATCTATATGATCCAATCAGTATGGTCGAACCACTGCATTGAACCATCCTCTCGTATTCTATAGTGGGGTTCAATGGTTCAAGTTCAAAGCTTTGATGATTTCGGTCTCATTTATTCCCACGACTTTCTAAGTCAAATTTAGCGGGGGGGGGGGGGGGGTTCTCTCACCGATGGTATGCCATCGGCCTAGCTTACACTGTTGGCCGAGTTTGGAATAGTCTCCCCGAGGCCGTGTCTCTCCCCGATGACCTAGTCATCGGCATAACATCTATTATCGGCCAACTTCAAAATTCCCTGGCCGATAGTGTTCTCTCTCCTCGATGGCCTTTTGCCATCGGTATAACTTACAACGTCGGCCGAACATTCGTAACTCTCCCCGACGCATATGGTCTCGCTGATGGTATGCCATCGGCATAACATTCACCATCGACTGAGCTCAAAAGTTTCTCCCCGAGGTCGAGTCTCTCACCAATGGCCTTTTGCCATCGGTATGAATTTCACCGTCAGCCAAGTTTTTTTGGCTCGCACTGATAGAAGAGGCTCTCGCCAATGGGGTGATAGATGAAGATGTAGGGGTTTTTCGACAGGAGTCACACCAACTGGTAGTCATCAACATGACATTAGTGATCGGTGAAGAAAATTTTGGGCTCGCCGATAGTTTAGTGTCATGCCGATGGAACGAAACAAGAGGCCATCGGCCAAACAATGGAAATCGGCGGAGAGGTTTTTTATCACGCCGATAGTATGAGCTACGCCGATGGAGGAAATAAAGGGAATATCGGAGGGAGATGTCCAGTCTCGCGCCGATAAAAGGCCATATCGGTCAAACAATGAGGATCAGCCAATCTTCTTTTGGGCATGTCGATAGTGTTTTTCACGCCGATGAAAGGGAAGACTCAGGCAATAAGAAGTCATCGGCAGGACTCTCGCTGACGAAAGGGCTATCGGCGTGCATTAACTATCGGGGCAACATTTGAAACCCTCGCCGATAGTATAGTGTCACATCGATCTGGGGTATGAATGAGCAAGGCCATCAGCCAAATAACGACTATTGGCCAATCTAGTTTACAACTTGCCGATGGGCAAAGTCAGCCCGATGGAAAAGAGCTTAGCCGAATAAGGAGCCATCGCCATAACTTTGAACATCGGCCAAGGAATTTTTGCACACGCTGATAGTGGGTTATCATGCTGATGGGCGGGAAAGGGAAAGCAATGGGAATTTTAAAACAATTTTTAGCGCCCGATGACATTTTCTGGTCAGCGATGGTTGACCCATGACATTTTGAACGTCCGTGTGCAGTTTTGAATGCGCTTTGAGAGTTTTTTGGGCCTGATTTCCACATTTTGTATAGTCACCTTGAGTCAATCAGATATTTGGTTTCCTGCTGTTCATTTGATAAATGTGATACTTATTGCTTGTCTTGTTTTGCAGGCTTGCAGTTGAGGAAGTAGCTGGAACTTGATCACAGTGACATCATGGAGGAAATCTGATCTCAGGTGCAGGAAGATAAAGATCAAGTGCGAAGAAGTCAAAGAGCCATTCAATTAAAGACAAAATGCAGCTGAAGTATTACTGCAGCAGACAAACAGAAGTTATTGTTGAGCTGCTAGAGCTTCTTAGAAGGGGCAATATTTCGCCCAGATTAGACACTGCTCAGAGGTATTTTGGAGAACTAGTTCACCTGCATTTACTGCTGTAACCAGGGGTTTAGTTAGGGTTTTTTTGGCTGTAGTGAGGACAATCAGAAATACTTTATATTGTGCCTCTCTGCACTGTAATATTTTACACAGGGGCTACATAGAGATTTGTAGCAGCAGGAATTTGTAGAAGTAACATTTAGAATAGAGGGACCTTTTAGTTTAGAAGTAGAAGAAAGAGGTCGCCTGTGTCTGCAGTAAGGTGTGCGTGGAATGTCTAGCTTCCTTACTGTATCTGTAAAGCTTGTAAGTTCTCTGTAATTTGATCAATGAAACTAAGAGTCATTCCAACATTGTAAATCATGTATGACTGTTTGTTTCTAATGCAATAGAATTTGGAGTTCTGCATCTATCTTCTGAGTGTTCTCCTGCTCTTCTTTGTGTTTTGAAATATTATCTTTGAGAGCTTGCAATTTTAAATGTATGTTTGTGAAAATGCTCAGAACTTGCATTTAAGGTTTTTACTGTGGATTTGATCAAATTGCTGTATGATTTACATAGTTCATAACATAACATTTAGATCCTTTGGTAGATTAAAAAGGAAGACAACCATCTGAGATTTGCAGCACAGTAATACTTTTATGTAGAGAATAGACAAACACACCCATATTTCATGATATCTTTGCATAATTTAAGTCCAGTTAACCAACAAAGAAACCCTAAATTACGTAAGGTCCCTTGAACATTACAGCTTCACATTGACCAACTGAATTTGACCAACAGTACCATTGTAGACTTGGGATAAGGTGAATCTTAAACGATTCCTTCTTATCTTTCAAGTATAGTTTCAGTTCATTATATGTGAATTTTAACTTAATTGTTATGATTGCATCAAAACAATCACCAACAGATACTTAATGTTTGAGAAAATTAGCGTCTAAATATGAATTAGAGTATGACTAGTATTTTCAAGATGTCAAATGTATGTTTTAGATATACCACCAAAAACATCAAGCTAACAGAAAATTTACAACTAGGTATTATTGAAGATGAGAAGTCCTAGTCAACCAATGAAAAGGCACTATAGTTTTTCTACATAAAAGTCAGCTTCCAATTTAATTGCTTCAAGAAACAATTAACTTGACTGAAGCAAAAGATTGCACCTACAGTTACTACCGCACACCAAAAAAATTAAGCAATAAAATATGTAATTCTAAGCATATATGTTCACAATCTATAAGGTACTTACATAATTTTAAAGTTCCCAATTTGTCATGTGAAGTTCATTCCTCAAATGTTCGTTCTCTTGCATCTAATAACAAAACAAGCATTTGAACAAACTTTCAAATTTCAACCCAATTTTCAATTTGCATTGCTTCTCACAATATAATACTTCATCTACAAAAATCTTCAATAACAAAATGTCAAAATCTAAGCAAAATTAGAAGTTTCGTCAGACCTTAGTTATAACAGAAAATAGTAACTACAAATTCAAATGCTAGTGGTCCATGTCAAATTTGGATAGTTGGAACAACAAAGATGATCATTTTAACATACTTTGGTTCACAAAGTCATCAATTTAATGATTTATTAAATGTCAGTACCTTAATTTTTGTTCTATATTTTGTAGAACAAACCCAATACATCAATCAGTTTTGTTATGTATAAATGCTAATGCATCATTGAGATGTCTGTAAATGGAGTCATTGGTTACCTTTTGTAAGATATTGACCAAGAACCATATATTAAAATAAATGTCCTGTAAAGCACAAGTTTATAATGGTCTCTATCCTTGTATTATTTAATCATTAAAGATGCATGAAACCAACAAATACTATCTTAGCCTTTCAAATTCTTGTTTGGGTGAGGAAAGTTCCTTCAGGAAATACTCGTGATCATTTCACCTGTTCAAAGTTCAAAAATGTAATATTTTAAGTCTTGACCATCTTTATTTTAACTACAAATATTGTGGTTATTGTCAATTGAGTACTTGTTAGTTATCAGCACCAATCCCTCTATACCCCTGAAAAGAGATTAATGCAAGGTATATGAAGATGGATTCAATTCAATTAATATATTGTACAAATAGAATGCCTTTAATGTAGATACAAACCTACCTAGGATATACCGTAATCAAATGACCAATTCCTTTGCAGTTTGATAGCAAGTTCCCCTTTTTTATTAAATTAACAGTCAGATATCTGTTACAATTTAATAATAAAACAACAATTCATGTGAATATTGGCCAAGCCCAATCTCATCCATGATAATGGGTTCAAGTTCTAGGCAAGTTTTGGAAAACTCTTCATGAACAAGGGAAGAATGCTACAATTTACTTATAAGATAACAAAACACCCTTGATGAAAAAAGGACTGACAAATAATATTGACATCACCTGGACTACTATGTTCAAGTGCTTAACAAGTTTTGGCAGTATAGAAATCCCTTGAATTTTTTATGTTTGATGGTGGGTTGTTCTATGTTTGATGGTGCATTCTTCCTATTCACATAAATTGATGGAAGGGCACATAACAATATTAACTGTGTCAAAATTGGCCACAACTGAACTAGGTTGTGTTAATGGGTTCAAGACCCAGATAAATTTTGGCAGAGTAGAAAGCCCTTGACCATGGCCTCTATGTAAAGATCGTTCAAACTACTAAGTTTGATGGTGTGTTCCCTAATATAATTAACAACAAGATGAGTGTTACACTCTACTTGTATATAAGATCAAACACTTCCTCACATGAAGTACAAAACATAGTTTAATGATATCAATTGTAATGATGGTAATATGACTTTAACCCCTGCAGAGCATGTTCCCTATTTTAAAGGGTCCATGTGAATACCAGTGATACTAGTATTAGGATATGTCAACGGACTCAAATTACAAGCAAATTTTGGCAGAATAAAGATCCCTAGGAGATGGCTTCATAGTCAAAAGCTATTCTATTATGATGTACATTCCCCACATTAATTGATGGCCAAACCAGTGTTACAATTTTACTTGTTAAACATAGAAATTTAGATAACACAATTCCACACAAGAAACCCTGTCTTAATGGGCATTAAACCATGTTATAAGTGTAAAACAAAGTAATTCATGATGACTATCCCAAATTGAGCCCTGTCAGGCATGTTCCCTATGTTAAAAAGACTGCTACGATACATGCCACAAACAAACTAGGATATATTAATAGCTTTAAGTTACGAACAAAGTTTTCCTCAAGTAATGGAGGGTTTGTTTCCCTGACAAAAAACACATCACAACTCACAATATATATATATATATATTTCGCTTTCCTCTGTTACATCAGGACCAGGCTTTGTAAACAAAATTGAAGTCCTAGAGAATTTTCGGTAGAACAAAAATCCCTCCTACATGACTTTTAAATAAAAATATGTTCTACGTTCGAGGGCACATTCTTCCAATATAATTGATGGTAGACTATTTACTTATTGAAAAAAGGACCCTTAAGGAAAGTTTTTCTCAGATAGTCTAAAGAGTTCACAACACGGAAATATGTTTTTTGCTATAATAGTTTCTCTTAGTCTATTGAATAAAACTTTCTTTCCATCAATCCTATTTGAATTTCTTTTAAAGTTTTCATCTTTGCTCAACTACAGTTGCTTGGAAATCAATCATTCTTAGCTAATATCTTACCAATGTCCACAAAATAACAAGAAATGTCCTACCTATTCGATGATAGCAGTTTCAGCTACCTCTAAAGCCTTTATCGCCTGTAGCAGATTATCCGAAGGTGAAGAGAGTATACTCTGATGGAGTTGCAAGAGCCCTACCTTGTTCTTGTCCTCCCCTCGCAGCCATCACACCCCCTTCCTTCAACACGCTTTCCTCCTTTGCAATTTTTTCACCATTTCACATCAATGTCTATAGCCTTTGTGTGTGTGTGTTTGTATTCTTGTATTGGAGGCAATCTTGTTTTGCAAGGGCTTGTTCATGCATCGTTAGTGATGGCAATTTGCACTAGACTTGAGTGCATACTAAATGGTTGGGATTGCCCAAGAAAGAGCATCTGCTTCATCCTCTCTCTTCTCTTCAATCTCTTCCCAGTCGTTATCATCATATAATTTTACATCTTTATTATAAATTAACAGATATTTCCTTTTTACTTTGGCTAGGGTTTCATAAAACTGTAGCTCTGTCTTCTCTGGAATATACTCATCTTCCTCATCTTTAGATGAATCATCCTCATCAAAATCACTGCCTAAGCCCTTCTTTTTCAGCTCTTGCAATTTGTGAAGCGTCTCCCATTGCTTATTGTGAGCAAATCTTTGGGCATAAGCTTTGTTCACCTTAATCTCTATGAAACCCTTCTCCTCACCACTAGAATCTCCTAACAAGTCCATTTCTCACCTAGATAAGCTAAAAACAAGGGGAAAAAAATTATTGGTATTGTTTATGTATTAAACTTTCATGCAGACCAGGCGTCTATGATTATATATGCTTGCACAATAGAATTCTGAGCTTGTTCTTCCTATAAATTGGATTGGGAAATTATGAGAATTGTGCCAAAAATCTAGTTTCAAAACCCTAATTATGTGCTAAAAAGTTGTGCATGAATGAAATCCTTGTCTAAATTAAATTGAGTCATTCACCAGAACTTCTCGTGTGATGTTGCTCTTTCTCTGCATTTTCTACAATATGCATAAACTCCTTTGCAACAGTTTCTTTTACCCCAGTTCAAGGGTGACAAAAGTTGGATGGTGGAGAATAAGTCGATGGGAGAAATAAAGAAGAGGTGTGTGAGAATTTAAGACTATTTGATACATCAAAGATATTTTCCTGGCATGAGAAAAATTGACAAGTTTAGAAAATTTACCGATGTGAGACAATTTCGAGCACTATAATGCTCACATATAAAAGCCTATCGGTTAATTATATTCCAATATTGTTTCAAAGTCTATAAATATCTGTGTATCCATCTATTTTAATGTCCATGTGTTCTTTGCTTTTGAGTTAGTTGTGTGTGGTTAACACTTGAGGAGTTTTCCTTTGCTTTTCAACTAGAGTACCTTTGTCAATTTTATGAATTGAATAGCGTTATGGGAAAATGTGGATAATATCAATAATTAATAATAACCCAATAACTCAATAGAAATTGCAATAATCAAGATTCAAACACAAAGAAATACACCTTGCAAACCTTATTACTTTGCGGCTTCCATTGGTCACCTAATCTCAAATTGATCTTTTATGTGAATGAAGCCCTCAGAAAAGTGCACTTCCTTGCTTTGTTCTTCAAGATGACAATAGAGAAACGACTATGATAGTTCTCGTAATGAAGAGGATCTTCAATACAATAAAAATGGTGATCGCAAGCTATGGATGGATATGGGTGCCAAAGACGCGTTGTGAATTCTGCAGAGTAAGTTTACTAAAAGCTTGGATGATTGAAATGGAGGAACAGGGGTTGTATTTATAGACTTGAGAGAGAGAAGATCAATGGTATAGAATGAATAAGAAGATCAACGGTTGAGGAAACTTGAGAGGATGTGTGCGAATAGGGAGAGAACAAGTGTCTTGGTCTATCATGCAATAGAGGAGTTAACAAAAATAGATTGAAGAGTTAACTGAGTGGACTGATCAATTAACAGAATAGACTAATCAATTAAGTGAATTGATTGATTAGTTAACTGATTGGAACTAGAGAAGAAATAGGACATGCGGGTGAGGGAACAAAAAATTTAAATATTAAATTATTTAATTAAGTGTGCACATGGATTTGTATGAATTAATTTTGGTGTTAATCCATTTGTAAGAGGAAAAAGAATAATTTAAATAAATGTTTTGATTTATTTAAATATAGAGGATGTTAAGTTTAGAAGAACTAATTAAATAATTGGACATTATTTAATTTAGAATGACCTTAGAAGAGGTAATTAAATAATTTATTTAATTTAGAAGAACTTTGGAAGAATTTTAATTAAATAATTTGGTATTATTAAATTTTGTGGAGGAATGTGAATCAGATAAATAAATTGATTTGTTCATTTATTGATAGAGGAATTAAACTGAAATAAATATTAAGAATATTTATTTAGACAGAGTCGTGTCATTTTTAGGTGTATGCATTTTGCCCCTCTTTGATGCAATATATTTTATCACGTTGTTTCAAAGAATAAGATTTTCTGATAATGATATGTGCCCCAGTTTGCCCCTGGTATAGGTTTAATGACGGTCGGATGCCCCCTCGGGAGATTGGACAGGAAGTGAAGGTTGAGGGCGTGAGATGGACAATCTCATAATGAGGAAGGTTGAACTGTTAGGTTAAGGTGAAGAAAATAGGTTACGGTTTGAGAAAACGGCAAAGAAAGGGCGCGGATAGCAGGTTAGGTCACCACATAGCCAGTTAGGGTTGCAAGCCTATAAATAGAAGCAGGGGCCACAATCCTAGTCATTTGCACACTTGTCATTTAGAGAGAGCTTCTAGGAGAGTTTGCAGAGCATAGGAGCTAGAGCAGTCAGCACAATGATGGATCTTCCACACGAGGAGCACCGATTTGAGTGGGTCCGACGGTTCGGATGGCCAGCAGAGGCAGGACCCCCAGTATGGACATCAAAATTTTTAGCATAGGGCCATTTATTAGCCTAATAAATGCTAGGAAAAGCTTGCCTAAATGAATGCGTAGAACTGTGCTTTAGCACATTTGTTCTCTGAAATGACGCTTTTATTCCGCTTCAGCGCATTTGAGTCATGAGTCAGTGCATTTATCCTTTATGCGCATTTGTTATGTGAACCCACACATCCATTGCGAAGTTGCGCATGTGTTATGCATGGCTGCGCATATGTTGTATATGTGCATATGTTAGTTGTTGCGGTGCATTTGTGCTGGAGTTGCGCATATGTCATGGATCGACGCATTTGCTTTGAAAAGGTGTATTTGCCACCTGTAATGGCGCATTTACCTTAGGATAGTCAATTACTTAGCAAAATTGACTCGATTGGCATCTTGATCAATACGACAATCGATAAGTGATCTTTGAGATTGATAGAATCTAGACAAGCAATGATATGCTTGTTTTGATCAATTTGATATGCTAAGTAAGTGAGTTTGATAGGTTTAATAGTCGAGCAAGTTTGCTTTGATACAATTATGGTTGACACTTTGCTTTGCTTGATTGCAGGAGGATATTTCAGATACGCTTATGTCGCAGGAGTAGTTCCCCGTGATGCTATTGCGACGATATATGCTGACAGAGGTAGATCAAACATTTCTCAGTGCTCTCAATTTGGATTATGTGTGTTTCACGCCTGAGGTTTAGGCGAACCTTGGTCTGCTGACTGCCTTGATGGAGCGCTTCCACAGTGAGGATGGGACCTTCCACCTCCCCAATGGTGAGATGACAGTGACACTAGAGGACATTTATAGGATATTGCACCTATTGATAGTAGGTGAGTTGGTGGAGTATGACTCTTAGTGCGACACTGGATTGGATGAGTGCAGGAGGGTGTTTGATGATCCCGAGCTTCGAGGGCCAGTGATCTCGTGGCAGGATATGTATGATTATTATGACTACTTTCTAGGGATTGTGGCTGGGTTGATCGGGGGTGTTGTATACCCTGATAAGTGATCTCATGGGTTCCTAATTGGCTGGGGACGAACACTTGAGCAGATGCTTACTAAGGGCACCTGATTTGCTTGGGGTGTCTGCATTCTTGTCCACCTTTATCATGACATTCATCAGGTGGTGTACCGTGGAGCAACCAACTTGTTTGTAGGAGTTTCATTGCTTCAGTTCTAGGCGTGGGAGCACATTGCGGTTACACGACCTATTTTCACTTTTTCTAGACAACTAGGAGAGCCCTACTCTTATGGATATGCAGGCGTAGTTTCCCACCACAGGTTGGGGAAGCTAGAGTATTGGCAACATCAGCTGGATAATATGGATGCAGTGGTTTGGCAACCTTACATAGATTGTGAGGTCTAGGACGATGAGGCCGATGAGCTGCCTTACATTTTTTAGATGCGGTGGCTGATCAATAGGACACCACACATTTTGGAGAGACACATAGTCACTCGAGTGCTAAGGCAATTTGGGAGGACTTAGGGTTAGCCACAGGGGCATGCCTTGTTTACGAGGGCCTATGTAGAGCGGTGACGGTGGGGACCTGTGGCTTCCTATGAGGAGGCCAGGATAGTCTTTTTGCAGATACCTTATCAGGCATGGCCGATGAGGAGGGAGATAGTGGATGCATGTATGACTCGCAACTATGAGGACTAGTTTTCCACACACGTGTTCCCCAGATATTCATGACCGGGAGAGTTAGCACCTCATCTAGAGGAGGTGGAGTCAGAGGAGGAGGGTGATGGAGGTAGGCGGAGGGGGAGGCGGAGGAGGAGAGGAGGAGATGGCAGGGGCCGAGGAGAGGGTGGAGATGGTGGAGGAGGTGGTGGAGGTGATGGCAGACAGAGGTAGCGACAGAGAGTGGGGGAGGCTCCACCTTAGCAGGAGGTATAGTAGCAGGTAGCGCAACAGTAGGTGCCACAGCAGGTAGTTGTCCAACAACAGGTAGCACAACAACAGGCAACACAATAGTAGGTGCCATAATAGGTGGCGGCCTCACAGGGACTACAGGTTCAACAGGTGGATCCTCAGTAGCAGGTTGAGGTGGAGACAGTTACTATGCTATTGGGCCAACTGAGGCAGGTTAGAGCATAAATGAGAGCTGCGGAGTCTCGCCGGGAGGTAGATGTAGGGGTTATAGCTAGTCTTACTGTAGAGCAAGACACAGTGTTGGCTAGGGTATGGGCCTTGATGGTAGAGAGAGATGCAACCGTAGCTGCTATGGGTACTGACAGGGCTACAACATTTCTTGTGACATAGGGGACGTAGGCCCAAGCTCAAGTAACATAGTTACAGACCTAGGTTGCATAGATTCAGGGTGAGCTGGGCACAGCACAGGCTTAGACGCAGTACTATAGGGGTTTATATCATGGGGCAGTGCTGACAGATTAGTGGGCACTGAGCTACATGAGTCAGTCAGTGGCTTCACAGAGGGTGGGTGGATCACACTTAGGAGCATCAGTGATGGGCCCACAACAGTTTGGGTCAGGTCACGATGGAGGAGGAGGAGACAACACTGGGAATAGCGCCCCACGACAGTAGGGGTAGCTACTATTTGGACAGATTTTGCACTTGTACATACATTATTTTTTGATGGCTCATGGATAGCTTGCTATATGTTTATATCACTTGTATTTTGCATAGCGACCGAGACACGTATCATTATCATTTTGTATGTATATATAGACCCTTTTATGATGTGACTCATGGATGACAAATTGATTTTGTACACTTGGACACTTTTATTATTTATATGATGATGTAGCTGATGACCGTATGTTCCTTATGTTATGATTCATGGATGCATTTGACTTGTTATGTTTATATGTGATGTACATGCTTATGACATTTGATATGCATTCACCATGGCCTATATATATGATGTTTATGCGATGTTTATGGATGCAGTTTATTTGTTATGCTAATATGCTATGTTTTTGATATTTTTTTGATGCAATTTTATGTATGCATCTATGTTATGATGACACAAATGTATATGGATGTTTTAAATGGACCTATATGTATGCCTCATGCTCACATATGATGATCTAATGCAGACATTGTGGTTATAGCTGTGTTTCTATTTTTTTCTGGTTAAATGCAATGATATGTTTAACTTATGCAACTATATGTATGCAAATGATTTAATCAAGTTAATGACTATTTCACTTAATGCAAGATGATAACAACCTGATGACTTAATGCACTTACATGGATGTAAATGATCTAATCAAATTAATGACTATTTCACTTAATGCAAAATAATTATATATTTTTGATATGTCCAAGTGTACTCAATCAAAGTAGAAAAGACTCGATAGGAGACACAAAGAGAGACAGAGAGAGAATGTTGACAGAAGAATCACTCGATAGAAGGACTCACAAGCTTTTGTGAACACTGACACTACAAACCAAATCTTTATTGCTGGATGGTATGTGAAATGTAAATGGATGTATTTATGGATGCAGATATATGTCATCTTGATATTGCAAGTATTTTGAAGTGCTTATTTCATCATTGGGCGCTCTTTTTTTTGTTTCTTTTCTCTTTTGAAATGTTGTAAGAAAATACAAGCATCTAGGTATAATTGAACCGAGATGACTTGAGTATTACTTACATGGATTTTGATAGAACAAGTTAATACAAGCATCTAGTCAAAATTGAATCTAGATGACCTGAGTATTTCTTGCATTTCAATAGACAAGGATTGCCCCTTTTCATGTTTAGACCTCTGAAGTCCTGTATGATCTTTTGTTGATCATGTCATTAGACAAAAATTGTCACATTACTAAAGATTAATCCACAAACAACAAACAAAGAAAATGATTATGCCCACATCATAGCTTCTCTAGTTTTGTTGATATCCTCGAGTAGCATAGAAAGACATAATAACAAAAATCAAGACTCTGTAATTAACTTGTTCACAAACACAAAACATTCTTGCATTACATGTGTCTTCTTGCCATAATTTAGGTAGAATCATTTTGAGTACTTAGGTATTTGTTTGTTTTGCTTTGGATAGGTTGATGTCTTGCATCAAGATTTTTGTTTGGAAGCATGCTTTGTACCATGTGCGTGTCTAGTAAAAGGTATCACAATCCTTATTGGTGTCTTCTAAGAACATGTGGCACTCAAGAATCTAATTCCACAACCAGGTCAAGGACTTGCCCCAAGTTTAGACAAAAGGATCGACTTTATTATGGATGAACTGACAAACAGATATGAAGAAATGGGCCCTAAGGGACTAACCTAGTGCCTCAGGGGCGCATTGCTAAATGGCCTTGCCTACGTGATGACATAGAGGCAACGTAGTTTGGGGTGAACTTAGTGGACCTATGACCTAGGCGATGGGAAACGGTGCGGATGCAGACGGACCAACGAATGGGTCAAAAAGAAAATGGAACGGATGGGAAAGGAGCCTCAGGAGCACATCGATACAAGATGGCCTTGCCTACGTGATAACTCAGAGGCGACGTAGTTTGACATTGGTTTAATGGATTTGCTCAGGATGGATGACATGATGGACACAAGTTCATAATAGATGGAGGAAGCAGTTTATCACAGATAGCGCCTGTTTCTAGGTTTTCACCACTTGCTTTTATTTGCACAATAGCTAAAATACACATGACGCCTGTTTACTAGGTTTTGATCATGGTATCTATCCAAGGCGCATGTTTTCCAAGATTTCACCAGAGGACGATTTTTTTTGTTGTTTTTCCATATTTTTGATTTTTTTGCTATTTTTCCATTTTTTGATTTTTTTTTTCAGAATCCCTTGCATTGGGGCAATTCACCTTCTAATGTAGCCAATTGATAAGCACCTGACCCATAGGTAGCAATGATGACATAGGGACCAAGCCAGTTGGGTTCAAACTTACCCTTCTTTTCTCTGTCCTGCTGATTGCAGAGATTTTTCTTAAGCACTAGATCACCAACATTGAATACCCTGGGATAGACTCTATGGTTGTAACTTCTGGACATCCTTTGTTGATAAGTTTTGAGATGGTTAAAGGCATTTTGCCTTCTTTCTTCCAGTAGCTCTAACTCTTGAAGTCTAGACACTCTATACTCTTCATCTGTTATGAGGCCATTTAACAATACTCGCAAGGATGGGATGTCGACTTCAATGGGCAAGATGGATTCAAATCCATAGACTAGGGAGTATGGTGTTGCACCTATGGGTGTGCAAATACTTGTGCAGTAGGCCCACAATGTAGGATTTAATTGGATATGCCAATCACGATCGACATTATTGACAGTCTTTTTCAAGATTTTTAAGATGGTTTTATTTGATGCCTCCACCTGGCCGTTTCCTTGGGGGTAATACGTCGTGGAAAAGCGGTATTGGATGTGGAATTTGTCACACAGTTCTTTGACATCTTGGTTTTTGAATGGTCATCCATTATCTGTGATAATGGATAAAGGGATACCATAGTGGCAAATGATGTAGTTCAAGATGAAGGAAGCGATCTGTTTGCCTGTGATATTGGTGAGGGGTACGACTTCAATCCACTTTGTAAAGTACTTGGTGGCGGTGATTATGAATTTATGGCCGCTAGATGATGGAGGGTGGATCTTGCCCACTAAGTCAAGTCCCCATTGACAAAAAGGCCAAGGAATCGTTAAAGGCCGCAGCTCCTGTGCTAGTGCATGTATCAGGTTCCCATGGACTTGGCATTTCTTGCACCTCTTTACAAAATGATAGGAATCTTTTTTCATAGTTGGCCAGTAGTACCCCGTGTGTATGAGTTTCTTAGCTAGGATAGGACCACTAGAGTGGGTCCCGCATATACCATCGTGCACTTCACTCAGGGCAGTTTCATATTCCTCACTATCGAGACACCTAAGGAGAGTACCATCGAGACCTCGTCGATATAAGGTGTTGGTGATAATGGCATAATGGGATGCTTTTCAAATGAAGGTTTGCTTTTGGTTATTTGAGAGATTAGGGGGTAGGGTATTCTGTTTAAGATAGGCAAATACTTTTCTGTATAGGGGATCATCAAATCCTCAAATATGGCAAATGATGTGGGATTTGGGAGTGTCGTATGCAGGATGGGACACTGGCTCTACCAAGAACTCTGTTATCTTCAAATTTAGTTGCGCTCAATTTGTAGGATGACCCCTACAAAACTTGTCTGTTTTGTAGCCTACAACACTAAGCACGCAAAATGAGGTGAATCACATTTGCCCTCATGCATGGTCTCCTAGACTTGGAACGTCCTTTCGAGTGTCAACTTGTGTCGGTTTCTTGAATTTTGTAAAACAAGTTAAATTAAAATTTTCACTTTTTAGGAGTTAGTAAATTTTTGTCATATGCATTGGCAACGATTTTTGCCTCCATCGCATCTTTTTATGCATTGGCGACGATTTTTGCCTCCATTGCATCTTTATATGCAATGGCGAGGATTTTTGCCTCCATTGCATCTTAATATGCATTGGCGGGGATTTTTGCCTCCATTGCATCTTTTTATGCACTGGCGGCGATTTTTGCCTCCATTGCATCTTTTTATGCACTGGCGGCGTTTTTTGCCTCCATTGCATCTTTTTATGCAAGGGCGGCGATTTTTGCTGCATGTGCATGTTAAGCCCTTTTCTCACATGCAAGGGCGGCGATTTTTGCCGCCCGTGCATGTTAATTTTTTTTCTCACATGCAAGGGTGGTGATTTTTGCCGCCCGTGCATGTTAATTTTTTTTTTTTACATGCAAGGGTGGCAATTTTTACCACCTGTGCATGTTAATCTTTTTGTCACATGCAAGGGCGGTGATTTTTGCCGCCCGTGTACTCACTTCCTAAAAATTTTCTAACTCTGGGAAATTTTTCAAGTTGTTAACTTTAGCTGGCTTTCACTTAGTTTTTCACTCTAATCGCACTTTAGCCCTTCAAAGCCCATGCAAATGCTCAGTTCACCCTCACTACTACAATTTCCAGTCAAAGAGACCAAAAGTTTCTTTCCACAGATGAAAAGATACAGGCATTCAATAACATGATCCAAAGGAGTTCGAAGATCAAGCTTTCTCAAGTTGTCAGATACACAGTTGACCTTGGACATTCTCAAGGTAGTTCTGGGTAAACATGTGAAGGTTGCTACCTCCGTGAAAGTTTTAGTAACAAGAACTTGTGTCATTTCCAAGGACACTTTTGGACCAGATAACCTAGAGATGCAAACAATGATAACAATGGATGGAAGTTTCTCTCAAGAAGGATACTGATGGGAGTTGATAAATGTGATCTTTGCCTTAGTATATTTTCTATTTTCATATGTACTCTTGAATTAGTTTTGGACATATTTACATGTACTTTTCTCATATGTAATTACATGTAAAAACAAAGGAAGTCCCAAGTCAAATAGGACTCTTTTGTTGAATAAGTTAAAGTAGTTGTAAATTTCCTATTTTTGCTCCAGGCTCCTCCCTATAAATAAAGAGGGCCTCTATTGTAATAGAGATCTTTAATCTTATGCAACAAAGTGTTGCCCAAATTGAGACTCAACTTTGAGACTTTGTGTTCAAATTGTATGATCAATTCCAATCAATAAAGAAGGCAAGTTTTGATATCAAACTTTGTGTTGAATAGGATTTGTATGAGTGAGGATGTACATATGGCATTTTTGCTTATTTCTCTTGTTGATTGATTGGATAAAGTGGTGCTTGGTTATTATGATTGGAGGATGTTCAAGATAAGTTATATAAACTTTGTGTTATATTATTTCCTTGAATCTATGTGTGTTGAAAGCATTTCTTGGTGAAGGATTATAAAGACTTTGAGCTTGTAGTTGTTCATTGTATATGAATCGTGTTGAGAACTTGTAGACTTTGTGCTATGATTTTCAATCACATTCACGTGAATCAGTGGTGTTGTTAGTTGACAGACTTTGTGCTCCAACTGGTGATACAGTTACTTTTAAAATCTTTCTGGGGATAATTTGAAGACTTTGTACTTGAGATTATTCACTTGGTTTGTGAATCTTTTTGTGAAGTAAGTTGAAAGACTTTGTGCTTCAACTTACAAGAATAATGTTGATTATTGTTTAAGTGTACAAGCATTATTGAATATTACCGTGAAACATTGTAAACATCTTTTTTGAAAGAAGAGAAAAGGATGAATGTAACACACCCCCAAAGCTAGTATTTAGTGTAAATAAGTTTGTAATAGTTAAAAGGGAACCTCCCCTTGCTGAGAGGAGAGATTTATCTCATCACACTGTGGTTGATATAACCATTTTGCCGTTAGTTAGCTAAACGACAAAATATTCACCCAACAAACTCATAGCATGATTGGTTGTCAGGGATGTCAAGGAGAGATGCAATCATTGCCATGGCATCTGCTGCTTTGTTCTCTATCCTTGGTATTTGCTCAAAAGAGATCTCAACAAAGTATTCTTTAAAGTCATCTACCATTCATTTGTATGGTATTAACTTCTCATCCTTTGTTTGGTAGTCGTCATTCACTTGGTTGATGACCAGTTGTGAGTCACCATATACCTGAAGTTCTTTGATGTTCCATTCAACTGCCATCTTGATTCCAATACTCCGCCACATTGTTAGTGCAAGAAAAGAGTAGTCTGTATGATTTTGGAATGGTGTCGCCATTAGGTGTGATCAACAAGATACTTGCCCCAGACCCATGCTAAGTATAGGAGCCATCAAAGTATAGTTTCCAAGTTGTTATGTGAAAGATGGACTCGTCTGGAAATTTGAAGCTCAAAGGGTTATCATCTGTTAAAGGCACATCTGCCAGCTGATCTGCAAGTACTTGACCCTTTATTGTGCGCTTGTCTACATACTCGATGTCAAACTCACTGAGAAGCATGACCCATTTGGACAATCTACTTGTAAGGGCAGCTTTGTTGAGCAAATACTTTAGTGGATCAATTTTTGCTACTAGCTTGATGGAATGCGATAGCATGTAATGTCTCCATTTTTGTGAAGTGAAGACCATAGCAAGAAATGCTCTTTCAATTGGCATGTATTGTAGCTCATAGCCAACCAATGTTCTGCTAATGTAATAAATAGCTTGTTCTTTCCCTTCATGATTTTGCAATGCAAGGAGAGCTCCTAGAGGTGTTGGTGTGGCATAGATATAAAGTAGCATAGACTTACCCTGGATCGGTGGCATCAATACAAATGCTTTCATGAGATACTCTTTTAACTGTTGAAATGCCTATTCGCATGAATCATTCCATTTGAAAGGGATGTTCTTATGTAGGAGGTGCGTGAATGGGTGGCACTTGTCTGCCAATTGACAAATGAACCTTTTGATAGATTGTAGTTTTCCCTGTAGAGACCTTAGTTGACTGAGATTTTGGGAGGTGGCATTTCCATGATGGCCTTCACCTTAGCTGGGTCAACTTCAATTCCATTTGCAGACATGATGTATCCTAGAAACTTGCTAGATGTGACTCCAAATACACACTTCTTTGGGTTGAGGCATACATTAAATTGTTCCAACCTTGTGAAGATTTTGTCTAATACTGCCAGGTGTCCTCTTGTGAGTGATTTTGCCAAGATGTCATCTACATAATCTTCCATTATGGTGTGCATCATGTTGTGGAATATTGTGGTCATAGCTCTCTGATATGTTGCCCCTGCATTTTTCAATCCAAATGGCATGACACACCAACAGTAGGTGCCCCGTGGACATGTAAATGTGGTCATGTGTTGATCCTCAGGTGTAATTTTGATTTGGTTGTATCTAGAGAAACCGTCCATTAGCGACAGCATAGTGTGCTTGATGGTAATTGATTGTCATTGATGTCAAAAGGGTGTTCAGCTATTAGTTGATGATGCAAAATTGCCTTTGTTGATTAGGACATAAGGAGGAGATAGTTGTTCATGGAGTTTGGATATTTCTTGGTCAATTCATAGAGATGTGGTGTTGGTTTGGTTCTATTATTCTTTGTTTTGAAGGAGCTCAATTGATTAAGACTTCATCAGGTCTATTGGTATGATGTTGTATTAGTAAAGAATGGTTGGGTCAGGTGACAAAGGTTTTAATGGAGAGACAACATATTATTTGTAATGCTAACCTGTTGTGTTGGAGACAGTTGTTCTTGTTTGGCATATTGATTTTCTTAGGATGTGATCATCTCATGATATTTGTTGCAATACAGTTGTTAGCATGATATTGAGGCATTGCTTTGTTCACTAATAACTTTATCTTGGATCTGATGTCTTCTAGTTATGACTTATGACATGTGATATCATAGTCTCTTGTAAGCAACATATATGCAGTGGCAGTGGTTTGGTCATGTGTTCTTGGAGTGGTTTGCAGGATTTAACCTTATGATGTTGCTTTCCCTCATGTTGTGATGATGCTTCACTCATATCAATTCAAATTATGGTCAGAGAAGACCTTGATGGAAATATGACATACAATGTCATTAAATTAAAGATTGTGTAAGAGGTAAATGGAGTGAGCAAAGGAACATACAGAGAAAGTTTGCAGATGTCAGATGGTCATAGTGTTGTTGCTTCAAGGTTGTGCATGCTTTAGATTTCACAAAGAGTTGATACAAGGTGTTGGTAAGTTTTTCTCAAAGGCACCATTCACAAAAAGTTTTCAAGTAAATGATACATATGTGATTGATACTTTATAATAAAATTTGATGTCATGTTTGAAGTCATCATGAGAGAGACACTTTATGTTGTTCATATGTCAAGATATATTCATGATATAGATTTAAGGATGATTAAGTATTGAAGGATGTTTTGATGCAGCAAGTTTGCTCATGACAATATTTACTCTGAAGACTGGCAGAGTTTTTATTATTTAGTGGGTTAAATTCAAAATGCATTTGACATGGTTAAAGAGTTCAATATCTATTTGAAAGTTCATAAAACTCTTTCTTAAAGCCCTAGTCTAAACGTCATAGCAAATAAGCACTTTTTGTTATAAAAGTGTGTTGACCTGTCTCACAGATCACGGGCCACTTAGGTGGTTGTTTAAAGGGTCTTTGCATCATATGGGCACCGGACCCTTCAACTTTGTTTACCGTTGACACCGGTCGTCACCTTTTATGTAGGGCACCAAAACTAAATCTGTGGCTATGTTTAAACTTTCAGTGGGCGCAAAATCACAAATCAATGGTCCTCATTAAAATTTAGACTCTCCCCCTCGATAATGCATATTGACGTGCATATGAATGTCAAAGCTTTATGTTGACTGTAGTATGATTTATTTTTAGCAGTTTTTGAAATCTTTTGAGCTCGAATAGAAAGGATTTTCTTAAAGGTTTTAGAAATATTTTTTAGAAGATTTTTTTTCTAAATCTAAAACAAGAAGTATCCCTATCTCACTCACGGGACTTAAGGAATTCTTTAGAAAAGATTTTTTTTTAAAGGAGAGTTTTTATAACAAGGTTTTTGATAGAGTTTTTCTTATTGAAGATATTGTGCAGAGGAGATTGAATTGTTGTTGAATGAAGATGAAAAGTCTTATGCAAAATGAAGTTTTTTTTTTCAGGAATATGAAGGATCATGCATGACGGCAGATTAACTAAAGAATTATTTTTTGATAGAAGATGAAAATGAGGAGACTGAATATTCAGTTTGAAAGAGTTTTTTTTTAAGGGTAGATTCAAAATATATTATTGAAGATTTCAATTTTGTTTGAGAGAAGAGAATATGAAGAAGATCCAAGAGATTTTATTTATAGGACATTGATTGATTTCATTATTATCTTATTTTTCTTAAGATGTTTTTTTCTTGCAGATTGAGTGTGAGAAGATGAAAGGTTTTGAAAAAGAGGATAATGAAAATTTGTTTGAAGAAATTTGCAGGTAGTGAAGATAATCAGATTGAAGGGTTTTGTGATTTGGAGAATATGAAAGGTCATGAAAAGATGAAATTGATTTTGCAGAATGCGGAGAGGTATCTGATTTTTATTGGCTTCACAAGTACATTGACAGAGTGTGTGTGGAATTGTATATAGAAATGAAGACATTTTCTACAAGATCCTCTTGAAGAGAAAAGAAAGATGAGAATATGATACTTGGTATGTGATGAAGAAAGAGTGTTGAGTTATGCAGAGATAATCAGATGAATTGTTATGCAGGTGTGAATGAATTGAGAATTGAATGGAAATAGAGTATCCCTCTGATCTTGTTTATTACTTCTATTGGTGATTTGGTTTGCTAGTGAGGCCATGTATTAGCCAGTGAGGCTTGTAGGTCAGTGAGACCTATTTGTTTGCCAGTGAGGTATATCTGTGTAGGAAGTGGGTGCTTCTGTTTGGTATTGGAGTTGGTGCTCCTAGATACATTTTGTATAGCTAATGAGGCATGCTTTTCAGTTAAGCCAGTGAGGCAGTTTTGAGTGGTTTTTCTACCCCGAGAGGGTTTTCCACTCCAGTAATTCTTGTGTTAATGATATGCTTCTATGTGTGTATTTGCTTCTATGTTAAGATTTATCTCTATGTGGTCATGCTCATAATTTTTCATTATCAAACCTGTACATATATGTGTAATAGTTTATTAATGACTTGCTCTTTCTAAGTCTTGTAAATTAAAAGTTATAATAAGTTGCAAAAATTTACACAACACTGATTCACCCCCCCTCTCAGTGTTGTCCTAGACTCTTACAGTGCCCTGCCGTGAGATCTACAATAATGTCAATGTTTGGCAAAGGGAAATCATCTTTTGGACAAGCTTTATCCAGGTCCCTGAAGTCATTACACAGTCAAACTCTTCCATCTGGTTTGGCAACTGGCACTATATTTGAAATCCACTCAAGATAGTCTATTGGTCTGATGAACCCAAACTCTAGCAGCTTCTTCAGTTCTTCTTTTACCATGAGGGCGACAAGCGGGTGCATCTTCCTAAGTTTTTGCTTAATTGGCTTAGCTCTTGGAGCTAAGGACAAATGATGCATTATGAGATTTGGATCTAGCCCTGGCATATTCGCATAGGACCAAGCAAAGTTGATTTGTTTCCTTTTGAAGAATTCAATGAAATCTAGCTTTTCTTGTGCAGTTAAAGATTGTGCCATATGGATCATCCTTAGATTGTCACCTATACTAACGTTGATCTGCTCTGCTGGTTCTATCAAGATTGAGGATCTATCCTGATGTGTTAGATTGGGGAGAGGGTCAAGCCTTTCATCCTTCGGCGCCTTAGAAAGGTTTTCACCATTGGATACGTCTTTCATATTTTTACTATTTTCACAATCTAACACTGCCGTAGAGCAATTTTCACCATTAGATCTTTCTTTCATTTTTACATTTTTGAGACTAAAAGTCTTGGTACTCTCTCCAAAATAATCCCTGTCATTGAGTTCTATGGCATAGCCAGCCCTGTGATCCCTTGCAGGTATATGGTCTCTAAGCTCTAGAAAGTCTATGATGGCTTCATCGTTTTCGAAGGTATCTAGCTCAGGGGTAGTGTCTTGTAAGTCCCAATCAATGAGTTCTAGATGCAATAGTGGTAGGGGGTCATTGGGTTGGTCTGGTTCGAGGATATTGATGGTAAAGATGGAGGAGTTAAGGTGGTTATTATAAGCATTGACAATGCCTGGGATGGTACTCTCCACAAGTTGATCTGTCAAGTGCGGTATCATTCTTTCCTCACGAATCGCACTATTGTTATTATGCAGGTCAAACTCTAGAGGTCTATCCCTTGGACTTTGTCCCTCATTAGTTGCATGGGTAGGGTCATACTCATGGACCACATCAATATCTTTTTCATCACAAGATAGTTCAGAGAGACTATCCCATTCATAGAATTGGAGTCAGTCTCACTCCATCCTTGTAGTCGGTGAATTTGATCTGCTAGGTTAGTAGCAGATGTTTGTGGTTGTTTGTCTTTTGCTTATCTGTTCCTTTGGTCTTTGCTTTGCTGGTGTAACCTAGCCCTGTACTGTCTTGGGATATTAATGTAGGAGGTTGGATAGGTTCAGTGATACCTTCCTTTCTCAATCCAATGGGACCATGACCTTCATACCCCATTCTTTGTAGTATTGAGAATCCTTGACCATACTATTTAGTTTGCACTGTGGAGTGATGGTATTGTTGCTTGAATATACTGTCTTCATCTTTATATAACCATTGTAGGATGTCTTTTTCATCACTCTCATCTTCAATGCTTCCCCATTTGACAAACGGACCTTTAGTAGTTGCTAATGCCTTGGGTTTGCTCATGGAAGGCTTTCCATAGGATCTTGGTGAGATAGGGAGCTGTGATAAGCAAAAGGATTGTGCAATTATGTATTCACCGAGACCCTTGTCTTTGACCTTGAAGCCAGATTGGGGTGCCTTCGATGTGGAAGGGAGTGAAGTTGGGTCAACATGGGATGAAGTAGAGGCATGGTTATGGGGAATCACAACTTCATGTTTAGATTGTGTGGATTTGCAATACTAAAATGGATTGGGATCACCTTGGATGGTGATTTCTTGTCCTTCATGGGGGAACTTGATACACTACTAATAGGTTGATGGTACTACTTTCATAGCATGTATCCAAGGTCTCCCAAGGAGTATGTTATAGGCAAGCTCCATATCAAGGACTTGGCATACTACATCCTTTACTATAGGTCCCACTCTAATAGGCAAACAATAGTTTCCTTTGAAGTTATTTCCTCTTCATCATAAGCTTTGATGGTGATTTTCTTTTTAGGATCGATAGCATTCTCTGAAAACCCCAATGCAAGGATTAGCTTTAAGGTGCAAATATTTAAACTAGCTCCTCCATCAATTAGAACCCTTTTTATTTTGTGCTTGTGGATGAAGGCTTCTATGTGGAGAGATGCATTATGAGGTTGGGTGATTGACATATCATCCTTTTCAATGAATGATAGGAAATGAGGTGTGGTAATATGACCTACCATGGTCTGAAATTGCTCTTCGATAAGATTTGTTGGGATAGTGGCTTTTAAAAGAGCTTGGTCAAGTATGGCTCTGTGGGATGGGGACAAATGCAGAAGTTCCAAGATGGAGATGTGTGCGGGAGTCTTGTGAAGTTGGTCCAGGACATTGTATTGGTTGGATGGAGAGGATGGCTTGGATGGAACTCCCTTAAGAGTAACCTTTCCACCGCGGGTGGTCACATTACAATTCGGGGTTTTATTTATAGTGATTACATTGATATGTGAATCACTCTCTTATATGTGGTTAACAACATAGTCAAATGATACATTTGTATAATTGGCATTGTTAGTTCCACTGTTGTTTTGATTTGAAGACCTTCCCTGCTCATAGTTGGGAAGTGGATTCTTGAACACTAAGTGATCATCATTAGAGGCATGTCCATCAAGTGATACCTTTTTTTGATCCAACAAGTCTTGAATGGTGTGTTTCAGCGCAATACAGTCATTGGTTTTGTGTCCCTTGTTTTGGTGATATTCACAGAAGTCATTGTCATTCCACCAAGGAGGTTTGACCTTTGGTTCATACTCCCACACCATTGGAAGCGTTATGAGTTTATTTGATATTAGCTTCCGCAGGGTGAATTCCAATGTTTCTCTGAGAGTTGTGAATTTTCTCTGAGGAGGATAGTTCGTAGACTGTGATTTGGTGTTTCGTGGTTTGTTTTGCGAGGGGTTATTTTATGGGCTTGTTAAATTGAAAATTGGTTGCTTTGGCGCCACATTTTTGGCATCAACCACCCCATCCATGACGTTCTTATTCTTAGTCCAAAATCGTGGCTTATGTGTGTTGACATTTGCACTAGGAGTGTCCTTGTAAAGTTTGATTTGACCTTTCGCTATCAACACCTTT
The DNA here is from genome assembly GCA_027924645.1 of Cunninghamia lanceolata. Taxonomy (NCBI): domain Eukaryota; kingdom Viridiplantae; phylum Streptophyta; class Pinopsida; order Cupressales; family Cupressaceae; genus Cunninghamia; species Cunninghamia lanceolata. Next base: position 1,263,364 of record BSBN01000128.1, read on the forward strand.
TCAATGAGTAAACCCATCTCAATGACCTTGCTAAAAGAAGTAGGGGATTGGATTTGAATCTGGTAGCTTAGGTTAGCATGTAAGTTGTGGACAAACATTTCTAGCATTTGTTTTTTTGGTATTTGATGTGGACATTTGCTAGCCAATTGTCTCCATCTTTGTAAGAAAGAGGCGAAGGATTCTCCACCCTTTTGTTTAGTGTTACAAAGATCTAACTATGAGATGTCATGCTCAATGTTATAGGAGAAGTGTATGACAAACTTATCCACTAATTCGTTGAAGGTTCAAATGCCGGGAGGTAGTCGAGAGAACCACTCCATAGCTTGTCCTCCCAAGCTCCTTGGGAATAGTCACATGAGATAGGTGTCATTATGGGGGACTTCAAGGCATGTTGCACTAAATTCTCTGATGTGGTCTCTTAGATCACCCTTTCCGTGATATTTGTCAAATTTTGGTACCTCAAATTTTGAGGGGAAAGGTATCATGATGAAGGTCTTATCAAAAGGATATGGTGAGATATCCTCTAGAGAATAGTGTTTTGTTGATGCTCTAGTTTGAATGTCTGTGAGCGATTACTGCAAGGCTTAGATTTGTTGAGTCAATAAGCCTAGAGGGTTTGTAGAGTCAATGGTCATCTTGCCTTTGTCTATGGTGCTTTCCTCTTTTGTGTTATCCTCGTGGATTCTTTCTTCTTCAGTTTCCTTTAATGCGTTGACATCAAAGTCTTTAGGGAGCTACTCCTTGGTTTGCTAGGTAAAGAAAGAATTTGTTAGGATCTTGAGTGAGTACTTTGTCCATCATGCGTTGGAACTTTCGGTCTTGTTGAGCTTGTAGAATGTCCTCATGAGAAATCTCCTCATCACTGTTGTGGGGGGATGGGACAATTTTGTCGGATGTGCCCACCATTTCAAGTTGTTTTTGTTTTTAGGATCTAGTTAAGACCATGCAATGCGACTTGGGATGGGGTGGTGTGAGATTTGAAGCTTTGACAAGGTGTGCTAGGAGGTTGTGGTGAAGGGGATACTTGTGGTGACGAGGTTTGAATAAGGGTTTTCTTAGACAAATGGTGTCAAACAATTTGGTTGATACAAAATGGTAGCCACAAATAAGGATGTTAGGAATTCGATTACTTGATATAGACTAGTTTTGCACAAGCCTCTAGTTAAGTTATGAGAGAGAAGGATGATATATCCTTGATAGTGGAGACTTACTAGGTTTGTTTTGAGGTTGATATGATCTAGAATTGCTTTGCACTAACTTGGTTTTGATACTTGGTTTGATTTTGGGAAGGTTGGTGAAGTATTTTGGTGAGATGTTCAATGGAAAAGAGGGTATGATGTGAAAAATGGACGGGAGAAGTGACTGCACGGTAAATCTGACTTTAGAAACTAGAACAAGGCCGAAATGGGTATCTAGAAAAGGTTAATATTTTTCTCACAAAAGGTCTGAAAGTGCTCACTGTGATGGATGTGCAGCAACAAATGCATAGGAACAGAGTGTAAATGCGCAGCAACAGAGAATAAATGCGCAGGACTGGTGAAATGTAAAAGCGCTAAAACAGAGTTTAAATGCGCAGTACTGGTGAAAAACGCATGCACAACATGAATTAACAAAAACATTGCAGGATTAAATGAATGCACATCAACATGCAGATGCGCAATAGGATTGGACAAAAGCACAACTCTATGTTTTTGGATTATTTTTGTCTGATTTTTCAAATTTTTTTGGTTTTCTTTGGTTGAAAGTTGATCTTTTTGATTTGATTTTTCAACTATGGCAAGAAAAACATAGCAAGTACAAAGAATATTTTCATGAGTTTTGATTTTTTTTAGATTTTTGACTTTTTTGACTAAAAACAAGTACAAATCCTAGGATGTTAGGGGCAATATAAACTAAATTCTCACTTGGTTTTTACACCAGCTACGTTATTCAAAGCAGATAACTTAGGAACTTGGGACACGGGCTCCCCCTTACAAGTGCACAAACTTCTCTAGTACACCAAGTTCCAGGTTCCCAAGGCTCTCAAACCTTAGGATTTCCCTGTTATCTCTACTATTGAATTGTAAGAATGTGAGTCATCTTAGGAAGATGATAATCGCTCTTTCCAGCACCAATTTATAGGGGATTTTGGCTTCTAAAACAATGGATAAGTAGTAAGGGAAACCATTCGAGTGGTTATACGTGTGGCAGTGCTACTCTCTGTTATGGTGTCTCCCAGCCTTCAAGGGTTGCGCCTTGGAGGGTTTTGGGGGAGGTTGGCTGTCGGTATATCTAATCAACACTCGTTGCATGAAGCTTTTGCCTCAAGCACAATTTATTTATAGTGGCTAGGCAGAGCTTGGCTTTAGCTTGTTACCACTTAAGGTCGTTCCCACTTGGATGGAAGGATATCCAAGGGTAAGCCTCTCTAAAGGTTAAACATGCAAAATGATAGGTTTGGCATTCTGGTCACCCAAGAAAGGGGAGAGCATAGGCCTACTATCATTCTAAAAACACGAAGAACAATGGTTCTTTAATCCTATTTTAAAAAAAAAAAAACTAAATGAGTTATGCTATTTGGGCACACATGCGATTTGTTAACTTTGAAAGAAGCAAATAGATAGCAATGGTTCAATTTTAGGTCCTCCTAGTTGGGACTATGTTTGAGTTGTTGGATGCAACAAGTTCAAATTACAGCCTTCCTATTTAGATCTAGATAAGATTTGCATGAACAATCCAATTACTTTCCTTGCTAATTAAATCTATGGCATGAGTTAACAATGCAACTAAATGTCTAACCAACCCCTAACCTGCAAATCAGATATGAGAACATCCATGCGAGAGATGTTAGCATTAGCAAAAAATCACAAGAAATAACTCAAGGACTCTATCAGAATAAATGCACAGTTACAGAGCATACATGTGCAGATATAGAACACAAATGCGTAGATCTGGTATATGCGCAGTTATAGAGTAAATGCGCTGAAAGAAAGAATATATGCGTAGTTATGATATATGTGTAGTTACAAAGCATAAAAGCATAGTTATAGAGTACACATGCGCAAGTCAGATGTATGCGTTGATTCAAAGAGCAGATGCGCTGATCCAGTGAGTATATGCGCTGATTGAACAAATGCGTTGTTTTAGGGAATAGATGTGTGTTACCAGTGAGCAGATGTGCAACAATTTCCTGTGTACGGAACCTAATGCATAAAAACTTAGATTTGAGGTTAAATTGGGGCAAGGCCCCACGGTGGGTGCCAGAAATGTTACAGAAAAATGTGGATAATATCAATAATTAATAATAACTCAATAGAAATTGCAATAATCAAGATTCAAACACAAAGAAAGACACCTTGCAAACCTTATTACTTCGCGGCTTCCATTGGTCACCTAATCTCAAATTGATCTTTTGTGTAAATGAAGCCCTTAGAAAAGCACACCTCCTTGCTTTGTTCTTCAAGATGACAATAGAGAAACAACTATGATAGTTCTTGTAATGAAGAGGATCTTCAATACAATAAAAATGGTGATCGCAAGCTATGGATGGATTTGGGTGCCAAAGGCGCGCCTGTGAATTTTGCAAAGTTTACTAAAAGCTTGGATGATTGAAATGGAGGAATAGAGGTTGTATTTATAGACTTGAGAGAGAGAAGATCAACAGTATAGAATGAAAAAGAAGATCAACGATTGACGAAACTTGAGAAGATGTGAGCGAATAGGGAGAGGACAAGTGTCCTGGTCTATCATGCAATAGAGAAGTTAACAAAAATAGATTGAAGAGTTAACTGAGTGGACTGATCAGTTAACAGAATAGACTAATCAGTTAAGTGAATTGATTGATTAGTTAACTGATTGGAACTAGAGAAGAAATAGGACATGTGGGTGAGGGAACAATTAATTAAATATTAAAATATTTAATTAAGTGTGCATAGGGATTTGCATGAATTAATTTTGGTGTTAATCCATTTTTAAGAGGAAAAAGAATAATTTAAATAAATGTTTTGATTTATTTAAATATAGAGGATGTTAAGTTTAGAAGAACTAATTAAATAATTGGACATTATTTAATTTAGAATGACTTTAGAAGAGGTAATTAAATAATTTATTTAATTTAGAAGAACTTTGGAAGAATTTTAATTAAATAATTTGGTATTATTTAATTTTGTGGAGGAATGTAAGTCAAATAAATAAATTGATTTGTTCATTTATTGATAGAGGAATTAAACTGAAATCAATATTAAGAATATTTATTTAGACAAAGTCGTGTCATTTTTAGGTGTATACAAATAGTTTATGAAGATGTTTCATCGTGGCTTTTTACCTTCACGTTGGTCTAGCATTGAAATTAATTCCCTAATTTTCTCATCATTGGCATCAAGTTCAACTTGCCTCTTATGCAACTCTCCTCTTTATTATTGAGATGATTTAAACAGATTGGATTGGATTGGAGTGGTAAGCATTTTATTTTATTTTTGCTTGACTAATTGCATGAGTAAGCTAGAAACTAGCAATCGCCCCTTAGTGTGCAATGGGTACGTCGAAAATGGTTGTAGAAATTTGTAAATTGCACATGCAAAGTATATTAAATCTCCTAAGTAGATTGTAAGGAAGTCTATGTATATTGGTTTCTATGCAATTGTATAATGACCATTGAGAAGTTTTTAATATTGAAAAAAATAGGAAAAGAGTGTCATTTGTTTTGTATGGAAGTTAGAATTTAAATTTATGTGAGAAAAAATCAAACGAAAGTGTGCAATGGGTAGGCCAATATTGCATGGAGGGAAAAGAAAACAAAAGTTCATTTAAAAATGCCTAACAAACATTAAAGATCCATCCAAAAGTTGGCAGCATATTTTCTTTCACAAGGAATGTGGGTGCATTGTGAGATGTACAAAAAATTTTAACAAATGATTTAGATGTTTTCATACATTGAATATCAGAGATCATAATGTTAAAGAAAAGTGATAATCAATAACTAATGTTGGAGGCCATAGGGATGAGGTAAGCATGTATTACCTAAAAATTGAGTTCATATAGAAATATCCTTAAGAAATGATTATATCAATTACATACATTTATGTTAAATAGTACCTTATTTATAACAATAGTAAGAAAACAAAACAATAGTAAGAAGAATTAATCCATTTATAGATAATGTGAAATTTGTTGTAGGAAAATAAAGGATTTAAGAACAACATTTGTTGTAGTCAAAATTTTAAAAGATGGTTGAAAATGTGCATTAGTCAATATCTTCACATGTTTCATAATCTAGTTTGACAATTGACAATAGTGCAAATGATCTAATTGCAATTCCTTGTAAAGAAAAATGATTTCTCTTCATCTATCTCTTTGTCTCGCTCTTTGTCTCTTTGTCTCTCATGTAAATTGTAGTTGAAATTGTCAGCGTATAGTGAAACCATTATTCTTGTTTGAATAGTACTATTTTATATATTGTCAGAATGGCTAGTACCATTACATGAGGCTATTGTGGAGCTAGATGATGTGGACCAACCCATACCAAGCTCCACCTTTTACATTGTAAAAGTACCATAATTTGATCTTTAGTGTATGGTTTTCCCTCAGAATGCTTGACTATAGCCCCAAGTCTATCACATAATAGAACACTTTTTGCCACTATGTTTATGTAGTTAAGCTTGTTTTTAAATCCCATTATGGCCAATGATTTTGTGTTTTAGGAAATGTCTCTTCAACTGTTGAATGGGTGGTAAAGGTTAAATATGAAAATGACTATTTATAGGAAGGTTATGGATGTAGTCATGTTTTCTACTTGATATTGAAAAGTACTTTGAATCCACAACTTATACTTCAAAATCATAAATAAATAAGGATATGATTTGCTCATACACCCTTTAGCATACCATACACATAATCAAAGTAAAATTATGTTGGGCCTTGGTCAAACTTTTTAAGCTTCCACTGCTGACCCACAAGGTGATCTAGAAATCCAAATCCAACCAATCCTTTAATATGGTGTGGTAAAAGAAAATTGATATCTTTATAATTTCTACAGACAAACCTTTGGAAGACATACTTTTTTTGATATTTATCTTTTGAAATGGTTTCTTGTGATGGGTTTCATAGTAATCCTTTTCTAAATCTTTGTGCTTTCTTTTATGAAATTTGGTTTTATGCACATCCTCTAAGCTTTCATTCAATCCTTGTGAAAGGAAACCATGGTCAGCTTAAGTAATCAAACTAATAACCCTAGGATTATAATTGGCAAGATCCAAGTCTGTAATTAGTCCCATGGTAATTGTGCAAACAAATTTGCTCCATATAATTAAAATAATGTCCATAATTTTCAATACTTATTTTTCTAACCTCTTCAATTTGGGGGAACATGACTATGAAAATTAATAAATTACTAATCTATTTAAGTGTAGACAAGTACAAAATAAAGAATTTGCTACTAGAATACCATACAAGTCTATAATTGGCAACATCCATACTTGCAATTAGTCCCATGTTAATTGTGCAAAGAAATTTGCTACATAGAATCAAAATAATAATAATGTCCATAATTTTCAATACTTGTTTTTGGTAACCTCTTCAATTTGGGTAGGAACTTGGCTACGAAAAATAAGGAATTTATAATCTATTGAAGTTCAAATCAATAGAAAACGAAGGTTACATTATTCTGTCAAGTTACACTAGAATGCATTGCATCTCTTACATAATTCAAAATTTGTGGAAATTCATAAAAAAGAGAGGAATGTTTCCCCTCTAGCCCATCCCTTGTGTTCCTGTTGTTTCTTGTCAAATTATTACAGGGCCTTCCAACTTTTATCAAATCAAAATCTCCAATTGAATTAATGATTTCATCATGTCTTTCTTTTGTCAAATTCTACACATCTTCTACCTCAATCAATTTATCCTTTTGCTATGTTTTTTCCACCCAACTTTTGAAGATAACCTTGTTTTCTTTACAAATTTTTGTAGATACAACATAATTGAGTGGTATACCCAAATGATGCAAAGAAAATTTTACACCCCCAATTCTAAAGAACAAATAAAGGATATTGATCCATAAAATTGAGTGTCTCTCTCTCTCTCTATATATATATATATATAAAGATATAATTTTTTGTTTACCACACCATGTTAACTTGGATTGGTTGGATTTGGACTTCCAGATCATCTTGTAGGTCAGAAGTGGAAGCTTAAAGAGTTTGAGTAAGGCCCACCATACTTTTAAATTTTTTAAAAATATATGGGGGTTGTGTTTTAGTTTTTACTTAGCCTTATAGTCATTAGTTTTCCATAGTCCACAATATGGAGTATGAGTGATTCCAGATTGTATATTGTAATGAAAATAAGTATAATCTTGAAACACTTGTACTCCATATTATGTACATGGCAACAACATAAGATTCAATGCCCTACTACTATTGTAGAATACCTCTTTACATGATAAATATTTTACAATATATTCGTATAATACTTAAATAAATCATATTAAAAAAATTATAAATTATATAATAATTTTTTTAATATTTAAAATCTTTTAATAAAATACTTTTAAAAGGACTCCCTATAAAAGAATTGCCATTTTAATTTAAATATATAAGAGGGTAAAAAAAGACTTTGCATTACTATATTATTTTTATAATATTTAAGACTTCGCATTAAATATGTAAGATGGCACACTCACCATAAATACTCCTCTGAACAATTACTACAAAGACTTTTACGTCTATTGTTTGACTGAGAGAAATTAATTATAGCTAAAGTTGATGAGTGCCATCAAATCTATACAGATGAGCAACTAAGTTTTTGAAATAGTACCTACCTACTTTTTTATTAATTTTCTCAACTATCTTTTTGCTCTTACAAATTTATAATAAATTATTATTTTAAAAATACATTAAATAATTTACACTATATAATAATAACTATAATTATATATTAGAAATCGCATATTGGTGTGCAATGGGTATGCCAAAGAGTTGTGGAAGTTCAATTCCCATGTCTTTAAGTGAATGATTGTCTTGTATCCCTATGGCCCATGTCATAATCTAGCATTGAAAGAGCTTTGTGGTATTTTATTTGAAACAAATGGAAAGCAAGGAGAACTTTTGGATCAATATTTTCCAACTATTGGCGTGTATAGATGAATAACATATGCAGTTTCAAAAGCATTCAATGCTTATGTGAAGCAAAGAAAATTGGCTAACACAAAGGATTAATAGTCTCCATTGCCCGAGAGGCATGCAAGATGATCAAACCGAATCAATCCATCATTTTTCTCTATCATTGAGAAAGTGATTTTCAGTGGCCCATCCATTTGTCTTCCTTGCCATTTTTATCAAACTTTACAAAGTTTGCAACTATCACAAACTTATATCACATTAGCTTTGTTCTTTTCTTCCTACAAGAAGTGGGATGATCTATTGTTATCAAAGGCCTTGGGTACATATTCCAAACCGCTTGAGTTGTGAAGGCGGGTCGTGAGTAGATTCGATTAGGGGCCTCACATAGCAGAAAGAATGTCACAACCCCTCATTCAACGACTTAAAGAACACCAATCCCACATGCTCTTGCTCATTCCCAACTAGCATAAAACAACCCACCATGTGGGACACACTACTAATGTGTTTTTTCCATCCAAATTTTGAGGATAAGCTTGTTTTGTTTATAACTTTTGAGGATAAGCATAGCTCCCCATGGACACTAAATGTTTAGATAACACACTTTTTCTAATGGTAATTGGTTTATGAAAAGGCAATTACTCTACATAATCTCATCCCTTGAATAAAATAGTTGTCATGATGCCATTGACTCCACTTGTTTAGTGTAATGAACATCATGATAATTGTATTTATTTCCCTCCATGTGTTTCCTCCATTGTTTGCAACTCAGAATCATTTATTAACTCTCTCTCTCTCTCTCTAAGACCTTTCAATGCTAGATGGTGACATGGGCCATAGGGATACAGCACAATTATACATGGCAATTGAACTTGCACAAATCATCAATGTACTCATCCTATGGATTTGAAAAATTTGTAAAACTGGACAAATAAGAGGTTTAAGTAATGCATCCAGCCTCATCATGAACCGGGTTCGAGCCTCATTGAGTATGCTCTCTATGAACTACAAGTGCCATATGATGCTGAGTGAGTATTACAATTGACAAGGAAAAAAAGGTTTAAGCTTTCAAACAATGCACATAGGTAATGTCTTAAAGAGATCAAAGTCCATGGAGCATTTTTAAAAAATAATTCTTAAATTCATCCTTAAATGATACTTATAAAAGAAAATGTTATAGCTCTCTTATAAGAAATTTAGCATCTCTAATACAATATTTTAAAACAAAAAAATTTAGAAAGAGTTGCAAGTTTCTCAAAATATCCCTTAGAGAGGTCTTAAAGGTAACTTATACACCCTAAGTTTGCAAACATCCCTTTTGTACCATGATTATATTCATATGACTCTAATTATTTTGTGCCTTTCATATACATGGCATGACTCATGAATACATCCTTCCACTTTTCATGTTATATTATTATTTTAATGGAGAAAATGTGGAGTTAAATTAAATCCGATACCTAATGTTTGCCACATTTTTTTATTTTTTATTTTTCTGTAGAACATATAATCCTCTTCTTGAATTTGTTTTATTAGTGCAGAAGAAAAATTGGAAGAAATTAAAAATATTTGGATGTTTTCACTTTAGATTGGTTGGAGGAGTTGGTTGCAGACACATTGCATTATGCATGCATATTATTTTTCATATGGTGGTTGTTCTATTACCCACTTATTTACACATCTATCTAGACATATTTTTGTTGTTTGGGTTTCAAGGTATAGTGGCTATATTTTTCCTTATGGGTTTAATGGAAGATATATCACAACAAAGGCATAAGAGGGAGTTGATTGTGGAACAAAAGCTTGTCATAGACAAGGAATGTTAAGGTGATCTATTTGAGTGGCGTGCGTGTGTTCTCTACAAGGAAGGCAATGTGTTTTAAGTGGGACAAGTTGTGGTGATACCCATGGTGAAGGTGAAGGTTGTGGATCCCTCGACCAGAGGATCCCACAACAAAGTATATTCAAGTGTTGTTTCATTATCAATGACTCCCCCGAAGATATATTTCAATATATTTAATAAACAAAGAATTACATAAAATCTATAATATTGGTTACTATATATATAATGTATTTAATAAGATATATTCGTTTGACCAAAGTTTGAGTTTTCATTTTAGTTTATTGATGAACCATTTCCACATTTCACACGGGGAAGATATATTTAAATATATTAATAAACACATACTTATATAAAATCTATAATATTCATTATTATATAAATTATAAATTATATATTTTTTAAATTTTTAATGTCAATATTTATATATTTAATTTTTTAATATTTATATACATTTTAATACACAATATTATATATTTAATATTGTAGTTAATTAAATATTTTGTATATAATAAAAATATGTAATATTTAAATATAGTTGCTATTTAATTTAATATAATATTTAATTTTAATATATATATTTTAATATTTAATATTTATATAAATTTTAATGTTTAATATTTATATACATTTTAATATACAATATTATATATTTTATTTTAATATTATATATTTAATATTAATAAATAATAAAATAAAATATATAATATTGAAAATGTATATAAATAATAAAATTAAATATTATATTAAATTAAATAACATATATAAAATATTTAATTAACTATAATATAAAATATATAATATTATATTTTAACATATATAAATATTAAATATATATATAAAATATAAAAATTGAATACAATATTTGCGTTGTTTTTTAAAACTTTTATTTTGGCTCTTTTTCTACACGAAATAAGTAGCCGTTATTATTTGGTAATAAGTAATGAGTATTAACTAAATGTTCCACATATATTTTTAAAATTAGTTTTGTTGTAAACCTAACTTATCATTTACCTTTTTCAATAAAATTGTCTCTTTGTTTTTTGTATTGACTAAAGAATGCTAATTCAGAGAATCTAGCGGCTCATGGCATGGTTTCATTAGCAGTCGGAACGAACGGCGAATAAAAAACACACGTGAATAGAAAATATTGTCAAAAACACGAAAACAACAAACAGAAAGAGTTTAAATCAAATGATTGCAAATGTTTCAATTGTCGTGCCAACTGATGTGGATAATTTTTAACCCTTGATTCACCAAGTCAGCTTGTCTCTTCACAAAGGGAACGCCTTCAACGTAAATATAGTTTTTTAAATTTGCTTAGTGTAGCAATTTTTAAACATAAGATAAAAAGAAAAGGCTAAAAGCTTCTTTAGTTAATACGTTACTTTTGGGATTCCCTTAGTTTTTTTAAGGTTTTTTGTTGTTGTTGTTGTGGTGGTGTGTGGGGTGGTAAGAAAATATTCTTTTAATACTTTTTTTAAATTAAAGAAGAATATTTCTCTCCAAAAGAAAATTATATGATTATTACATCATGATCATGATTTTTCTTTGCCTTAAATTACATTTCATGAAGATTTGAACATCTTTTGGTAAGGATTATCATTTTATCCACTACTTTGTAGGGGTTTTGTTCCTAATCCTTTTGTGAACACAACGATCTTTCATATGATGAAGACCAAAATTTTGACAACTACTAACACATTGTGTGCAACTCCATTAGTCTAAGACTTTATTTTTCAAACCTCGCACATTTAGTTTTGGGGCTTTAAAATTGTTTATTTGTTGTGTCTTTTTAGATTAGATTTATGTTTTAGTGGGTTGAATCCACATATGCTCCCCTCTTGTGCTGCTTAGGTGATCTTGAGGATCAAAAGTGGTTTGATTCACTTTCTGTTCTTTTTTATCCCAAAAAGTGAATATATATGCTCTTCTCTTGCATGTAATTGTGATCTTAGGAATAAGAAATTTTATTTTTATTTTTTATTTTGTAGAGGGCTTACCTAAGGATTTCATCATGTTAGGGGATAACCCACACCCATGTGTTCCAATGAGGTATAAAATTATAGGAGAGAATCAGAAGATTCTTGCAAGAACTTTATACCTTGCAAAGTGATGGAGGAGAGTAGGTTACCCTCTTGAACTAGACCTTTAGACATACCATTCATTTCATAGACTTGGGCCTCCCATACCTTTATATATTTTGAGGACATCCCCTATAAGCCTTGTTTATCCTAGCTTAAGACCATTTAGTTGTATATACTTGTAATGCACTTGTAAGCAGTTAGCCTCAGGAAGTTACTCACCACATTCATCATAAGCCAAGTATAAATGCCCTCTTGAACTGAGTGTGTATGTCATGTATGCTCTCTCCTCATGCCATAGAGTGATCTTGGGTGACCAAAAGTGATTAGTTTCCTCATCATGGGACTTACACATCATAACTAGATGAGGTAACAAGGTGGGCTTACAAGCATACACACACCCATTTGAAGAAACTAGGCTTGTTGGTGTGTTTGGCGTGTCTTCTATAACTTATAAAGTTTCCAAAATCTAAAATTAAAAATTAAAAAAATCCTCAAATTCTAAAAAAGGTCAAAAAAGTCTCAAAATCCAAAAATAAAATCCCAAGTACACTTTAATGTCACCTATAACTAGGTGCTAAGCAAGATGTGACATGGAATTCCTTGAAGAAAATTCTTTTCCTCCTAAGAACCCATGTGTCAAAAACCCATGCCTAGTTGGAGAAACCTCTCATCAATTCCCACACGAAATCCAAGAAGATAATGATAGTGATATCTAGTGATAGTCTTCCAAATTAAAGCAAGTATTCCCATCACCATAATGATTTTTTTGACTCTGAACAAGGACATACCCTCATAGAGATCAATTCATACATCACAATAGGGATGACATACTTAGGATTCTTATTGAATTAGGGGCCAAATTGCCTATTGGTTATAACTTAAATAACCTTAATAACATCATAAACCAAGATCCCTCCAACCCAAATCCCAATTCCACCAATGTCTATCAAACTCATGCAAACTTGAACAATGTTATTCCAAAAGTGTTTAGCCTCGACATAAAACAAAAATCACAAGGTGATCCCTAACATCAAGGCAAAACCGAAGCCTCATAACTCAAATTGCCATGGCAACCTAATCTATATTACCAATCTAAACGCAACAATCAAAATCTTTAACAAAATCAAACTACTCAAAACAACCAACTAATCAATCAAAACAATTTGTAGAATCAATCTAATCCAAGTCATCAACCAAATCAATCCAATCTTAATAATGCAACACACATGTAGCATGTGCAGAATCACAACAAGCAAAATAGACAACCACCACCCCCTAATATGTGATTTGAACAATAATGGCAAGCCATGAAGGACGCCATAAGAGGCTTACAACCAGGAAACCAAATTCAATGCAAGAGATACACATTTGAAGAATTATGTCCTTATCCACTAGACAAATCCATAACACAAATTCCCTTTCCTCAACATTTTGAGATTCCAAAGTTTGATAAATATAAGGGGAAAGGGGATCCTAGGGAGCATGCTAAGGAAATTTTCATGGCTAGTCAAGAGGTTTCTTTTGATGATATGTACTTGCTTAGACTATTTGCACATAGCTTGGGTGGACACACACTTGATTGATTTTTGCACTTACCAAAAAACACCATCACTACATTCAAAGATTTAGCTAAAAGATTTGTTGCACATTTCTCATATAATGTAGAACATGAACTCACCATGATGGAACTTTGTAATACCAAACAACATAATGGGGAAAGTTTCTCTTTTATCTTACAATGATGGAGAGGTTTAGCAAGTCGCTTCCCTTGGGCTAATACTTGAAAAATAATTGGTCAATGTCTTTATTACAAACTTGAACCAAGAAATGACATTTCACCTACAAGTCCATTATGTTTCTACTTTTAACGAAATTTTTGAAAAAGGTGTGCAAATTGAAAAAGCCATTGTAGCTAAAGGACTTGTGAAATTCTTTTCCAAAGATCAAGGTCAATATGAAAATCCAAATTCTTTATAAAAAATAAACATGTAGTATGTGATGTTGTTATTGATTCAAAATATGTTCAAGCTATCCAAAACACCCCTTACATAACAATTCCTATTGGACAACCAAAACATACATGAAACGTAGATAATATACACCTCTTGGTGAACCATTCTAGAGGTAGTCTTTCATAAATTGCTCAAATCAAACATGACCGTCTTTCCATCTACCAAACCATTATGTTGGTTCTCCAACTTGCAGCCAACAGTCTCTAAGAGATTGTGAGTTTGTATGTTCAAGACTAGTGGAAGGTTGGCCAATGAATAGGAGGTAAATAATTACTCTCCCATACACTTTAGGCTCTACAAGACCAAGGTGGGTGCTCCTACAAAATATGATGGCTCAAGATATACAAAGTATTTGTAGACAACATGTAAGAAGATGACAAATTCATACAAGGTGGTGAGGATTTACGGAATTAGTTATTTCTCATCATTATATTTTCCTCAGGTTCTTAAAAATTTGGTATGAATGGGGGACAATAACTTACACAGTTAAGTTATTCAGCCTTTTGGGTTTTCTAATTTTGAAAAGAGTGGAATGGGGAGGTTTAAATTCTAGGATCGGTGCCTTAAAGGGGTTTACAGAGTCATCTATACAAATATGTATTCCTGTAACAATAACATGTGTCATGGTGGAATCCCCCATATTTCTTTGCTCCCTAGCCTAAAACCCTTGTAAATAGCCAAGTTTGTGCTTAAAAGCCTTAAACCCTAAACACTTTTCCCCTTTTCTTTAAGTTCACGTTATATTTTATGTTGACCTATTGCAAGCAGTCATTCTAAGCTTAAGTTATAAACGAATGCCTTTTGTCTCATTTGAAATCAGCCCCATACGCCTAGTAACTGGCTTTCCCTGTGCATCAAATATTTTTAAAGTATGAGTGCATGTTCCTTAAAGACAGATTCATGGCTATCACGACATTGCGGGCTCTAGATCTGTCAGAGCCACACTGAATCACCGAACGTTGATTTCAAGATAGTAGGCCCAAAGTCTTATCAACCAAGTCACCCACTACATGCTCACTCCCTAGTGGATCGCATAAGTGTGCAATAGAAAGATACTGAAGAATATTCGTTGTGCCGCTACAACAGTGTGCTAAGTGGAATGTGGGACCTGGTCATGTCTTAGTAAGCTAAAGCTAGTGCCCAGCAAGCAAGCACAAGGGTGGTGGTGTGGGTTCCTTCTGGGTCTAAGATGCCGCAATAAGATGACACATGGCAGGATCAAAGTTCTTTATTGACTGGGAAGGTTTTCTCTTTTGGCACTTTCTAATTGGCCAATGACTTTTCAACGATCGCGGTGGATTCTCCTTTCCCTTAGGTCACCTTGAGCCGTCGATCTTGCTCTGATGTGTCTCACATCGATGATCCAATTTTAAATTCTAAATTTCATTAGTAGAACAACTGTTGCACGATAATGTTTAATATGGAAAAGGAGGATGATTAGTTAATGGATAGTTGTGTGGGGTTTTTTACTTTGAATCCTCCTTTCCACTAAACATTCCAAGGGCTTTTCAACCAAGTAATTCTCCTATCGAGAGGAGAATCATCTATCAAGTTGGGTTGCCACTTGGTTTGTTGGGAAATTCAGAAGTTATCACGCAGTGTCTCTAATTAATGCTCTTATGCTCTTGAAACCCTAATTTAAGCCAAACAGTAAGTAAATCTGTGAATTACGACTGATGCTATTGAAATAAGGCAAAGTGTAGAGAACCTTAACTCACTATTTTTTTTAGTCCAAATAATGGAAATGTCACAGACAATGGTGATGGTGCTCAAGTCCAATGTGCTACTTTTTCTGTAGAATCCTGGTCTCCTTCCGACACTAATTTCTGTTGTATCTTCAGTTTCTAACAATGCATATGCGGAGGACAATGTTGATGGTGCCCTAGTCCACTGAGGGATCTTCTATCAGATGTCAGAAGCTCTGCAAACTTTGATTATCACTATCCAATCTGTTTCTGTAGCTTCAAATGTGGAGGACAATGTTGATGGCACCCTAGTCCAAGCAGACTCCTCCTTTGGGATCTGAAATCTCCATAGTGTCCTCCTGCTCCCTGCAACTCCACTTCTTTCGCTTTCACAACCTGTAACCTACAATCACAAGAAGTGTGGGAGGGGGTTGTGGTGTTTAGAGGCTTGCCTCAGTCAAGTGCCGGAGAGACATTCAAGTCTTCCGAACACCGTTGTCAGAGAGAGTGCGTATCCTTGTGGGATAGAGGCAAAAATCCAAATGATAATGATGATAAAACACAATAGATGTCACCTTGATGATGAAGCTCTCATGGAAGGAAGATGCTCTTCAATGCCATGAGGAGAAGATGTAAATCCAACCTACAAAAATAAACACAATAACAATGCTATGCTCTACAACACAATGAAAATCAAAAGTATACCAATATCTTTTGAAACATAAAACTCTTCTAAATTGCAAATGTAACCTAAACATGCTTATATATGCAACTACTAAGATTCCTACCAAGAATTTTGTAATTAAAACTTATGATGTCGACCTGGGACCCAAATAACGGTCACAAACCTGACATTTGAATTTAGGGCAGACCCAAAATAGAGTTGGACTAGGGTGCTAGTGCCCTTGTCCACCTCCCTATCTTTGTTTCTGAATCATTAAATTAGCACCCCCTAGGTCCTATTTGTCACAAGACCCAAGGGTTTTCTCATCAGGAGTCTGAATTATCATGCAAGATGGTCTAAATGCAATCTAAAGACCTGGGAGCTAAACCTTAAAAGGAAAAAGCCCCCAAGGGTGCATTTTTCTGACATGACAGATAAGTT
Source organism: Cunninghamia lanceolata (assembly GCA_027924645.1). NCBI lineage: Eukaryota > Viridiplantae > Streptophyta > Pinopsida > Cupressales > Cupressaceae > Cunninghamia > Cunninghamia lanceolata. The sequence goes on from BSBN01000128.1 coordinate 1,280,183, forward strand.
TTGCCTAGTTTTCAAAATTATTAGCTATGTTCTAGTATTGGCTGGAGCCCGCAAAGTTGGAGGGCGTTGTTCAAGTATAAAGAGCCACAATTTGACAAGCAGTACATCTTGCCAATGGATCCTAATCTTCAGTCAAACTTTAGTAAGTAGGTTGGACATTTGTTGTCTATGTAGGATGTGTTCCTAGTTAGGTTTTGGTAAGCTATGAATAGTTTGCACCTCCATTTCCTGCTTTGGTGGTTGCAATGTGATCTCCAAGTATTTCCAAATATGGATTCAAGTGTGCAAACCCTGTAGACGCCTGAAATGGAATTATGGAGATTGTTGGAAAGTAGAAATGCTTGGGCAAAGGGCCTCCTTCCATTTGTGCTATAAATAGAAGTGTTTTCGTGGACTATTTACATCAGCTTTCACCATGGGTACTATGCAGAATATTTCCTTTTCTGTCTTACTACTTTTGTCTTCTGTTTCTCGAAGAAGTATGCCCCTGCTCTCCTAGTTACAGGTTTGCTCATTCCAAATTAAGGAAGGGGTAAATGATGACTAGGGGATGGGAGGATTTGGTAAGAATGGGAGTCTTTGGCATCAACAACCTTGGTCTTCCCTCATGCCCATAGGGGAATATTATCATTATGGTAAGGGAGGGTTTAGGTTATCCAGAGGCCCCAATTAAGTGTAACTTCTCGGTTGAGGTGGACAACTTATTGAAATTTCAACAACCTCGGCCAAGTTTAAGGCCCATACGCTTAGGCAGAGAGGCATCATTTTTCTCTCTCCCCTTCCTCGTGCTTGATGACACTCATCAAATATACAGATGCATCAAAGGAAGGATATCACATTTGGGTGGTCAAGTTGGTGATGAAGAATTATGATTCTGTTGGTAGGGTCAGATAAATAAATGCTTGAATGATGGTGACATCTTCAACGATCTTCTCTAAGGAGTAATTGTAATTGCTTCTTGTTTCAACTGCTAATGGTTACCTCAATGGTTTGAGGGGCCTTGACACTCAACGGTTGGAGATTGAAAGATGGGGAGTCATGTTGACTACCCAAGAACCTATGCTTTTCAGTTTGAACTTGCAACAAAAGGGTGTAGTTATTTTGAAATGCCCAGGAGTTTTTAGATCTAACTTGAATTAACTGATTAACTGAAACATAATAATAACAAACAAATATAGTTCTGATTGCAAGAATCTAATGCTAACATGATAAAGTTTTAGTTGCATTCCACCTCAAGTGGGCCCTTACTTGGATTGATTGTGCCCTTCTCTTCTCCTCTATCAACTACTAATTAAATCAACACATTAATTGATTTACCACATTTCAAGAGTAAAGTAAAAGTACTATGATGGAAAAACTCTATTTTCTTATTGTCTTCCAAAATCTAGTACATGAATAGAGAAAATCTTCTTCCTAGATATTATGGATCATACCATATATACACATTCAACATGAGTTCATACATTTATGGAACCTATGACTAGTTAGCCACTTCCCATCATATAAGGGAAAGACTCTTATTTTTTAAAAGATAAACCAAACTAAGAAACTAAACTTAAAACAATCAAAGAGGAACATTTCTACTAGGATTCCCTAATCTGTGCGTGGAACATAAAAGTTATTTAAGGAACATGAGAATGGATAACTAGACCCATTTAATCCTTCCACATTCCTTGTTGAAGGATAGGCATTTTTCCATATGTTAAATGTCTTTACTTGCTATTTATGAAATTCATCCTTTTCTGTAGAGGAGTTAATCGCTACTGGACTACTGTAAGTAACTATGAGCTTTACTGTAGGAAGTTGGTCCTTTGGCTACATGAAGCTGATCCTTTGGCTACAGGTTGCCACTCTCAATTGCTATAGGAAGGAGTTAGTCCCATATAGAATCCTTACTCTAAGATCATCATAAACAAAGTAACATACCACATTATATTTTAAAATAACCACTTTCAACACATAGACATTCGTTAAAACATATTATAGCTAACATAGTGCTTTTGTCCAAATATTAATAAAAATTCTTAGCTTAAAAGGTAGGAATATCCACATAAATGTGTTCTTGGAATAGGAAACAAGGAATATAAAAGACAATACAAGGCTCATCACACCTCCTAGCTTAGCAGGTTCTTTTCCTCAAGCAACTAGGGCCTCACATTACACATGAGAGCTATGCTCCTAAAGTCATATGGCTCTGTCTACCCTTCATATTGCTTCAGGTAAAATCCTTTTTGGCCCTTTATATGCTCCCATCAAGCATTTTCTTCTTGCAAAGTGAAAATCATGTTTCCACACTAATGTGGAATAGGGAACCATAGAAGCGATGACTAAAATGTGAGTGGAAGCCATGCAAGTGCATTTGCTCTAGCTAGGTCGATATATCTATGTGATCTACTCAATGTTGCATGATAATTGTGCATTGAATGTGGCTCCTTCTTGCATAGTTCCACTATGAGTTCTTGCCATCTAACCTTGTTGAATTTGAATGAGTCCTTTCCAATTTTTGTTACTACCTCCTTAAACATGGAGTGATCAACTTGTTGATCTTGACGGAACTTCCTAGCCAATGAGGAGTTCTTTGTCAAAAATATCCAAATTTCTATAACTTCATTTGGATCTTTAGCTTCTCCTCTAATCCTCAAGGAAATAGATTTTTCCTTCTCTTTATATTTCTCAATTTGCATTACCCTTTTTTGCTCATTCTATCTAAAGGAAGCTAATGCCTTGAGCTAGACATATCCTATATATGGAATTGGATCCCATGCTAGGTTCCATGGGATGGCCATATCATGAAGATAGAACTCACATAGTTGACATTGGAGCTTAGTAGTAGATGTCTAGTATACCTTGAAAAAGGATCTAGTTGTGTCAATTTTGCATGGAAGGTCCAATAAACTTGCATGAACTGAAAACTAAGAAATTATTCCTTGAGAAATAGGGCATACAGTCTAGCGATAAGATGACATTGTATAATCTATTTTGTTAATCCTACCATTTATTCTACCTTCTTCTTCAAGCTATCAATTGCAACATTTTTCTCCTCAATTCCTTGGTAAATTTTTGTTCGTTCTCCTTCTTCTCCCTTGCCCAAGTTCTCTTCATGAACTAAATTTTTTTATCTATTTTCCATAGTAATAGTTCAAGGGATGATCCATCTATTTGGGTGGCCATTGATTGGAACTCCTTAGAAGTACCTAAGGCAGAGGGGATACTTTGATCTCTAGATTAAGTGCTCTTACATGTTTGTTTTTTAGATCTCCCCTATTCCTTATCAATTTCTTTTGTTTCCAATAGAGCTATCTTATCTAGTTCACTCTCTTTTTTCTCATATGCCTTAAGCTGCTTCTCCAACTACTCAATTCTCAAAAAAGCAATTTGTAATTCATCTCCTGACTTTGTTTCCATATCAGTTTTTTCTTCTTCTAGACCCAAATCAACAGACTTAAAGGAAGGCATGGATTCCTTGTCTGGATCAAATCCAAGACTACTAGATGTATCAATATGTTCCCTATTAACAAACATGTCTTCCCTTTCGAAATCAGTATCCATTTCAAGGAAAACCACGTGAGGAGCTGAGGAAGCGACTTTTGTTTTTACCTATTTCTCTCTGAGGCATTGTGAATGCCTTGGACAAGCTTGTGTTGTAGATGGGGTAGCTTTCTACATCTTTTTTCTTGGCTTAGAGGGAGAAGGAGGTGCTTTTTGTTTTCTCTTAGGTGTAGAGGAGAAAGGGAAAACTATAGTTATAGGCTATTCTATTGGAGTGGTATGTGCAAGTGAGGGTGCTTCATGCATAGGTGAAGATATTCCATGCCTAGGAAAAACTGCAAGCTCATGTGAGGATGCTGCAGGAGCATAGGAAGATGCCACAGGATCATGGGAAGATGTTGCAGGAGCATGAGGAGATGCTGCAAGATCTTAGAAAGATGCTACATGACTATGTAAAGACGTTTCATGCTCATGAAGTGAGTCTGCAGACTCTTCTTCCATAATTTTATACTTCCCTACCTAAATATCCTTTGATTGATGGACCTGGGTTTGTCTGATTTTGAGTTTTATGCCATGTGGCCCAACATCTAGCCTATTTTTAATATTATTAAGTCCCAAAAAGTCTTGCCAAGATACATCTGGGAACTATTCATTTAAACTCTTTTTAACCAACAGTTGAATGAGATAATGATCGGATAATGAAGAGGCCCTACTCTTTTGGTACTCCTTAGCCATTCTAGTCAATAAATTGAATTAAAAATTTAGAACATTGACTTGCCTACCATAACGAAGGTGGCTCAACAATTTAAAATGCATTGTATAAAGAAAAGACTACCTACCTTCACAGGTAAAGAATTTGATGATATATGTTGCTGCTTGAGCCCATAGAGACGGTAATGAGAGGTGTTTGGTTCTTTACAATGAATATTCGAACTACTCCCCTACTTGAGCAAATACGTTTTGAGCTACAACTGCATTGCCTCTTTCTAGGAAATTCTGTCCTACTACAGGAAGCCCTGTTACTTCAATTATGGCAGCCTCTGAAGAATTCACCCTTAACCCTTTTACAATTGCTTCATTATTGGTCAGGCTCTACACAAATTGGGAAGCAACTTATTATCATAGCCTTCTAATCTCTAAAAATAATCCATCCACCCTACTTGTTGAAAGATAGGAAGACATTTCCCATCATTTAAGAGCATCGTATGGTCTGTGGGCTCCTTTTGAATGAGGTCACCACCTATTCTTATGTTCTGGATGTTTCAACAATACACCTATGTTTTACGGAAAAAAATTTACCACTTACTCCTACACTCACTTTTGCTACTTCAAATTACTCTCTGCTAATAAAATAGGGTTTTGGTGCTTTGTTAGCTAAGATTTTGGTGTTTGAAATAATGTTGCAAACTCAAACATTCAAGTTCAAATGTGTTGCATGTTTAAGAATTATGAGGGTGAGGTAAGGATGGCAGTCGTGTTAATGAGCTGACTCAAAATCATTTTGTTCACCCCGCAGCTAAGCATGCCACGTGTCCTCACTTAAAGGAAGAGATAGGAGAGTAAATTTGTTGATTGGAAGTAGTAATTAAATGGTAACAATAATAAATAGAATAAGCATTAAGTTAAACGTAAAGTATAATAAATGTTATATGTGAAATAATCATTATTCAAAAATAAAGAGCATGTAATTTGTTGTACGAAACTTTACGAGTGGACATAAGAGTTAGACTGATGGTACAAAATGATGGTGACTTGAGATGATGTAAATGTTGGATGATTTCCATCTAACACATGAGTATCTTTTATTGATAGTTTTGTATTATTACTAGTGGATGCGGGTAGAGATTTTATTGATGGTGCTACAAGATTGACAATTTGTTAATAGTGGTTGCAAGAATGGTGATGGAGAGTGGCTATAGGAAGGGTGGCAGGGAGTGGCTGCAGTAATGGTGACGTAGAGTGGCTGCAAGAAGTCTACATGTGGAAGCTATAGGCAACTCCATTATAGATGTTGTAGGTAGCCTTGATAGAGATGTTGGAAGCAACTCTGGTGTAGATGCTATAGACAACTCTTTTATAGAGGTTGTAGGCAACACTACTGTAGATGATGCAGGAAGCCTTAATAATGATGTTGTATGCAACTCTGGTGTAGATGTTGTAGGTAGCTCCACTGTAGAGGCTACATGAAGTGCCACTATAGACACTGCAGGAAGCCTTGATAGTGATGATGTAGGAAGCCCTACACTTGGCAAAACTGAAAGCAGTGAAATGTTGCAAGTTGGCCTGTATCATGAATGTGCTAGTAAAATGTGGTGAAGATAGAAAAAACAACAACACTCGAAAGGTTTTCACTATTGGTGATTTTTTTTGAAGGATATAAATCATACCTGATGGGGGACAATGTCTGAGTTGTCAGGTTCCTCCACTACCATTTTTGCTCTGCAATCTATTGTTGTGGGGGACCAATAAAATTCTATAGAAATATTAGGTCCCTTGTTTTGTATCAAATGTTGGAGAAATTATGTCTCGTTCAGTGGTTTCTTGTAAAGCTTAAGGCAATGACCATTGACCATCAGGGAAAACCTGACAAGGTCAATGGTTGTTAACTTGACTACACCATTGAGAAATACTTTCTCAATCTCATAGGTCCATAGCCATCTTGTTTGAAACTTGCCCTTGTGATTTTTGTACCTTGAGTCATACAGTAATGCCCAATCACCTTTTTAGAATTCTTTTGTTTTGATAAAATGGTTGTGCCATTTTATTCTCTTTTTTGCACAATCTTCGTGTGATGGATAACTTCTATCCTTAATTCATCTAGTGCCTTTAGTTGAGTTATTCTTTCTTTTTTTGCATTAGATAAATGTATTCCTAGTTCAAGTGTTGTCCTTAAGGTCTTATGCTCAAATTCAATAGGAAGCACAACCTTCTTACCATATACTAGATCAGAGGGTGTGAATCTTGTTATTGTCTTCCATGTGGTTCTATAGGCCCATATTGCTTCAAGAAGGAGTGATGCCCAATCCCTGTGATGAAGAGCTAAATTTTTTGTAAGAATGGCTTCAATCTCTCAATTAGTGACCTCTACTTGGCCATTGGACTGAGGGTAATAGGGAGTGGACTTTTTGTGTCTGTGTTCATATTCCTTGACAAATGTTGCAATCAATTATGATGTAAACTATGGTCCTTGGTTAGTAACAATTTCCTTAGGCACTCCATAACAGGTGAACATATCTTCATACATGAATTTTGCTACTTTTTCATCATGTGCATGTTGTAGATCCTTGACTCCCACCCATTTCATGAGGTAGTATGTGCATATCAATATATACTCCTTGTTTGATGGAGGTTCAATTGAGCCTATGAAGTCTATACCCCATTTATCAAAGGTTTCTTGCACTAACTGTGGCTATAGGGGCATTTCATCAATCTTGGTTGGACTACCCATCCATTGACAGTGGTCACACTTGCACGCGTACATAACTGCATCTTTATGCAATATTGGTTAGTAGTATCCAATCGTGAGTATCTTGAATGTTCTTCTTTTGGCTACAAAATGTCCACCACAGGGGTCATCATGGTAGACCCATAGAATGTGAAAGACCTCATCTTCGTGAATACACTAATGCATAATATTATAAGGGCCAGTCTAAAAGAGATAGCTAGAGATCCAAGAATATGGAAGGCTCTTTTTCACTAGATTGTGTTTTTCCCTTGGTGAAAATGAGGAGGCTTTCTTCATGTAACCAAGTAATTAGCAATATCTGCATGCCATGGAGTATGCACTGTTAGAGAAAACAAATGTTCATCTAGAAATGAGTCATCAATAATGGGATCACTTATAGCAAGGGTCGGCCCAGAAAGAAAGTATGCTACCACAGTGGCTTTACTAGGTTTATCCACAATTGCGATACCAAATTCTTGTGACAACAACCATCTCACTAATTGACCACTAATTATAGGCTTGTTGATTAAGTACCTTATGGTTGCATGATTAGTATGAATAAAAAAAGTGTAGCCAGTTATGTAATGATGAAACTTATTTATGGCATAAACCACATGGCTAGGAGTTATTTTCTAGTAACAATATAGTTCAATTTTTTTGCTTGGAGATTTTTACTGATGAAGTACATAGCATATTCTATTGAACCATATTTTTGACCCAGGACAACCCCTATAGCAAAGTCAAATGCATTTGTATGGATATGAAAGAGGATTGTCCAATTTGGTCCTTGCAACACGGGTGTTGTAGTTAAGGAATCTTTTAAAGATTGGAAGGCCTCTTGATAATCAAGTGTCCAGGTAAAATCAACATCTTTAGTAAGTAGAACAAATAGGGGTGTAGTTGTTTTACTAAAGTCTTTGATGAATCTACGATAGTAGCCTGGATGGCCAAGAAAACTTCTAACATCCTTTTGTTTCTAAGGTATAGGGAGATTAGTTATAACTTCAATTTTAGTTGGGTCTACCTAGATACTTGCTTGTGAGACACAGTGTCCTAAAACTATACCTTCCTCCATCATCATGTAGCACTTTTCATTATCGAGGGATAGGTTATGGTAATGACACCTTTGTAGTACTTTTTTTAGATTAGATAGGGCTTCCTCATAAGTGTTTCCATGAGGTGTGAAGTCATCCATGTAAACTTCTAAATGGTCATGAGTAAGACCAGAGAAAATACTCAGCACAACTGTGAAGACTCTCCTGAAACCTTAATCCAAAATAGTACTTAATGTAGAAGGAAAATTTATTTTTATTAGTAAATAACATAAGTGATATAAATTTATTAATAACAATTTTAAATTAACATGGTAAGATTTAAATCCTCACATAATCTCGGTACTTGAGTACTAGAAACATCCTTTGTTTCCCAGACTGCCTACATACCCTGTATCCACAGGATCAATGTACACAAGGATTCGTTATGAACGATATGTAGTTCTAGTTGTTTTATGTTTATGTAATAGTATGAGCGGGTATGCAATCCTTTCTAGGGTCCAATTTCCCCGGATAGTTCTTCATCAGCTACCACCCACTCAGGTGAAACATGGATGAAATCAATTAAAATAGAAAACAAACACCTATGAGGGGTGTTTGACGTTTAATACTTGTTTTTATGTAATGATAAAGTTTACCTAACGTTTACATGTCCAAGGAAGATTTCTCATTCACTTGGACTTAACAGTTTGGTTTTGGAAAGAACGCATACTTTTTTTGATCGCCAAGATCCTTAAAGGAGAGGCGAGAGCATAGGATAGGAAGTGTTCTTTGTTAACAGGAACTCATCAAATAGGAGTGTAACACAATAAATATTCAGTCATGATGCAGACAGACAAGACCCCCCTCTTGACTCAAACCACTCACACTATTAACTCTCTTAGAATGTGCAAAATAATCACAGGCAATTACCTTGTACAATACAATATCCAATAGCAATTGAAATAGACTATAATCTTATTTAAATTAGGGAAATAATATTTGAATTACAAAAATGTCTAATTGTGGTCTTATCTAACCTATCTATGTTTCCTGTTTGTTATCTCTGCTGCAAACTATAATTCTTCTTTAGCAAAACTGTCGATCTCCTTTTTTATCAATCGTCCTCTCTCTTATTCTTGTTTTAATTCCTCTACACAGGTCACCTGCTTCTATTCCCTTGTTTTCTCCATGTATTGGTCTTTACTTCTTGGAAGAAAGACAACATAAGGTGCAGCGGTCTCCAACACATTCTATTACTGTTTCTTACAGAATGGAATAAAAGACAATGCCTCAAATGAAATGTATATACTTCCACGATAACAATCTTCTCACCTTCTCAATCACAATCTTCTTTTCCAAATCGACCCTCCCTTTGTTCTTTTATCAATCTGATGAAACTATTGTCATGTGTGGCGTTTTATTTTTTTCTCTGCACTGGGATCTCATATCTGGTCATGCCTCTCTTTCATTGTTTTGATAGATTTTTATATTGGTAAGAACAATAGTGTCATCGAATGGATCACATTCCTCATTTAGAAGAAACTTGAATGGTCATGAACTCAAATGGTTATACTCATCACTAGAAAAAGGACAACCAATCAAGTGCTTTCTTCATGATGTAACGCTCAATATGCTCTTATCCCACAGGTCGCCACACCTCTTGCTGCCTGTTCTCTCTTTGTCGTGCCTTTATCAAGAATAATGTGGTCTCTACATTTATTGGTTTCCACTTCTTGGAATTTCAAGAGACTCTAATCAAATTTCCTTGTGCCAATTAAATTAGCAACTATCCAATGGAAACTAAGGCATCCTTTCCATATTCTTTTTATAATGAATTTCTTCCCTTATACTTACGTAGACTCCTTTTGTCTTCGGGTTCACCAACATTAGAATTGATAAATTTAAATCCTCCTTATCTAAATCACAACGGCCCCTTTAGATGATGATATCCATCAAAGTTTATGGCATCAACCTCAAATGAAGACTTGGCAAGTGCATAGATCCCTCCGTGGCATTCTTTAGAAGTGTATCGATAACGATATCCAATGTAGTTTACATGCAGTTCATTTCAATACAATCCTCAACTAGTTCGTTAAGGAGTCTAGATTCGACAAGTTCCAAATTATCATCAATAAAACCATGGTCAACACAAATATATAACTAGCAATTGGACCCAGACGTTCAATGGGCATGTCGATAGTTTTGAGAAGAAATTGTAGAACTTGTTTCATTTTTTAATTTTTTTTAAAAAGTTCAATCCACTAAATTATGTTATCATTACTTCACATTCACTCTTTATTGAGATCATTGCTTTATTTGTGTAGATCATTACAAAAATATAATTTTCAAAATGATAGTTCACCTTCAATGTGGTAAAATGTTATAACAGAAAAAATTAAAAGTTTAAACAAACATCTAATTCTTCAATGTGGTAAAATGTTATAACAGAAAAAATTAAAAGTTTAAACAGACATCTAATTCTTCAATGTGGTCATGCCTCTCTTTCATTGTTTTGATAGATTTTTATATTGGTAAGAACAATAGTGTCATCGAATGGATCACATTCCTCATTTAGAAGAAACTTGAATGGTCATGAACTCAAATGGTTATACTCATCACTAGAAAAAGGACAACCAATCAAGTGCTTTCTTCATGATGTAACGCTCAATATGCTCTTATCCCACAGGTCGCCACACCTCTTGCTGCCTGTTCTCTCTTTGTCGTGCCTTTATCAAGAATAATGTGGTCTCTACATTTATTGGTTTCCACTTCTTGGAATTTCAAGAGACTCTAATCAAATTTCCTTGTGCCAATTAAATTAGCAACTATCCAATGGAAACTAAGGCATCCTTTCCATATTCTTTTTATAATGAATTTCTTCCCTTATACTTACGTAGACTCCTTTTGTCTTCGGGTTCACCAACATTAGAATTGATAAATTTAAATCCTCCTTATCTAAATCACAACGGCCCCTTTAGATGATGATATCCATCAAAGTTTATGGCATCAACCTCAAATGAAGACTTGGCAAGTGCATAGATCCCTCCGTGGCATTCTTTAGAAGTGTATCGATAACGATATCCAATGTAGTTTACATGCAATTCATTTCAATACAATCCTCAACTAGTTCGTTAAGGAGTCTAGATTCGACAAGTTCCAAATTATCATCAATAAAACCATGGTCAACATAAATATATAACTAGCAATTGGACCCAGAGGTTCAATGGGCATGTCGATAGTTTTGAGAAGAAATTGTAGAATTTGTTTCATTTTTTAATTTTTTTAAAAAAGTTCAATCCACTAAATTATGTTATCATTACTTTACATTCACTCTTTATTGAGATCATTGTTTTATTTGTGTAGATCATTACAAAAATATAATTTTCAAAATGATAGTTCACCTTCAATGTGGTAAAATGTTATAACAGAAAAAATTAAAAGTTTAAACAGACATCTAATTCTTCAATGTGGTCATGCCTCTCTTTCATTGTTTTGATAGATTTTTATATTGGTAAGAACAATAGTGTCATCGAATGGATCACATTCCTCATTTAGAAGAAACTTGAATGGTCATGAACTCAAATGGTTATACTCATCACTAGAAAAAGGACAACCAATCAAGTGCTTTCTTCATGATGTAACGCTCAATATGCTCTTATCCCATAGGTCGCCACACCTCTTGCTGCCTATTCTCTCTTTGTTGTGCCTTTATCAAGAATAATGTGGTCTCTACATTTATTGGTTTCCACTTCTTGGAATTTCAAGAGACTCTAATCAAATTTCCTTGTGCCAATTAAATTAGCAACTATCCAATGGAAACTAAGGCATCCTTTCCATATTCTTTTTATAATGAATTTCTTCCCTTATACTTACGTAGACTCCTTTTGTCTTTGGGTTCACCAACATTAGAATTGATAAATTTAAATCCTCCTTATCTAAATCACAACGGCCCCTTTAGATGATGATATCCATCAAAGTTTATGGCATCAACCTCAAATGAAGACTTGGCAAGTGCATAGATCCCTCCGTGGCATTCTTTAGAAGTGTATCGATAACGATAACCAATGTAGTTTACATGCAGTTCATTTCAATACAATCCTCAACTAGTTCGTTAAGGAGTCTAGATTCGACAAGTTCCAAATTATCATCAATAAAACCATGGTCAACATAAATATATAACTAGCAATTGGACCCAGAGGTTCAATGGGCATGTCGATAGTTTTGAGAAGAAATTGTAGAATTTGTTTCATTTTTTAAATTTTTTTAAAAAGTTCAATCCACGAAATTATGTTATCATTACTTTACATTCACTCTTTATTGAGATCATTGCTTTATTTGTGTAGATCATTACAAAAATATAATTTTCAAAATGATAGTTCACCTTCAATGTGGTAAAATGTTATAACATAAAAAATTAAAAGTTTAAACAGACATCTAATTCTTGAACTACAAAATTCAGAAAAAAGAAAAAAAAGTTTCAAGTATTGCTTTGGCATCTATATTTACCTTCCTTTCAGAAGTTATTTACAAAGTTATAAGATTAACATGCACATGCATTAGGAAATAATAAAATTAATCAATAACAAAAAAAAAGATTAGATTTTAAAAATTAAAGTTTGCTATTTGCACCAACTATTTGAGTAAGTCATCTATGAAGAAGTGAAGGGGTTGAGTCTTAACTATTTGCTTTGCCCAAGGACATCCTATACAAATTTCGTTGATGTGAGCAATGATGTTCTATTGCACAAATATTGTGGTTGCACAGAATGGACAATGGTAGAGTTGGTACTAAATGAAGAAATCCAAGGCCAAGCTCAAGTGGAGTTGTAGGTAGTGGTATGGTACGATCTAGATTTGTGTGCAATATTGGAAAACTTTTATACCTCTAGATGATGGTGAAAGAGAGAGTGAATGCATATCAAACAATCAAATATCAAGTGGTGGAGAATAATTGAGGGTATTATCTTTGCCAAGAAATAAGTGTACCCCTTATATGCAAGCATAGTATTTATCATATCCTAATTACCACAGCACCCAATGTACCAAATCTTCCATCAAATGATTTAAAGAGCCTAACTTTTAAAATTTGTTATTTAGTCTTCTTATCTTGGTAGGTACAACTAAGAATCATCTTAAACAAAAAAATCTAAAATCTATCAGCATTCCCTAAACTAATTAATTTATAGTATCAAACTCCTCTTTCATCTCCTTTATTTAAGTATGTTGAATCTAGATGTTGTATATAGGGGGTTGTAAGTAGTTGGTCATCATATTTCAATTTTTTTTTCTTGTTATAAGACTTTTAGAGGTTGCCTTTTTGAATTGGTTCAATCTAATAATTCATCATTTCATATTTTTGTTTGCACACTTATCTGTCATTCTATCATTGGTATCTTGTAAATTTGATATGAATATTGATTTGAATTTGCTCTTGCAAATATTACTTTAATTTGCACACTTATCTATAATTATATCATTGGTATCTTATGAATTTGATATGAATATTGATTTGAATTTTCTCTCACAAAAAATAAATTCAATACAAAATGGCCTCCTTACAAGGGATGAGAGATTAGGTCACACGACACCAGCAAAAGCTTTCCCTTTAAAATCCATCTAAATCGCATAGAACCCCTATACCAAGATGATGAAATTGTGTCAAACATTATTATCTATAAAGAAATCATTGTGTTCGTTATTTATTATGTGATAAAATAATTAGAAAATGAAATCATGATAAAAATTATCATGTATAAAGAAATTTCCTCCACAGTATTAAGAAGGGAAGTGTGCTTTCTCAATGATTTGGTGATTTCATCTTAGTTTAACAAATGAAACTGTGGGCCAATTAAAGTGTTGATTGCCACAAGCAAAGCCAAGACTGGTCAATTGGTGGGTTGTTTGAGGCATTAGAACCCACCAAACTAATTGAAACCCAACGAACTAATTATGAAACAATTTAAAGTCAAGTCAATGCTTATAACATTATCTCTGATCTAACGCCATCAATACCCTATCAACACATTGTTACTAGTTAGCAACATATTTCACTATGTCAAATAAAAAATATAATCAAGTCACTTAATATTAATGTTTTTTGCTTGTTAACCCTTTAGTTTTGTTGTGTTGAGAAGATAAATATTCTATATCAATTTAATAATCTTTTAGTATAGGGAACACAAATCATAAGTGCATGAATAATCAACCTCTTTTATTGAGCATTATGAATTGAGGGGTATCCATTTCACTAGGACATGATTACATCTTCATTTCTTTAAAGTGTTAAAAGCCTTTGGTGAGTATTTACGAGCCATTCAAATTCATCATTAATATTAATTTTTATTAATTTGAGAGGGCTTCTAATAAATAATTGTATAGAAGTTTTTGCATCAAATTAATCATTGTGGAAATGTTGTATAGCAATAAATTACAGTAGTTTAGAGATTTGCCAACTTTGATCAATACATTACTAATTAAGTCTAGTCCAAACCCATTCATTCATATCATATTTATCCTCTACATCCTTATAATACATCATTGTATTCTAAGAAGTTAATACTATGACAATATCATGTCTTTGAACTATTTATATGTTTCCAAAATATAAAGCCATAATGACAAAAATAAAACAAATAAATTATAAAAAAAGAGGATAATGCTCAAAATGCAATTGTAGTACTATTAGGAAGGAAATGAACATTTAAGGTTGTATCTAATTATAAAATTTAGATAAATTAAAGATCTAAATGGACCTCAAACAGTGGTGTCCTTGATGGGTTGCGTGTTGAGAACTTATATGGGGAATAATGTTCACTGATTTTTGCCACTACTCTATTCTCTTTTTCAATATGAATATAAAAACATGTTTAGAAATTAGATGATCAAGTTACATTTATGTTTGGGTGTATTTTTTTTTTATAACATGAACCTTTCACATTCTTAAGATGGCAAACACACAAAAATGACCCTTTTAATATTTATATTGCTATGCCCCTTCTTAAATTAGACAACACTGAAAGCACATGAAGTTCTCCAATGATACTAATCACGTGCTTTTCCCCAAATATATTTTTACATGTTCTATTCCATCATGTTATTTCAAAGTGCTAATCTACCTATCAACCCTTTGTACACAGGTTAAGGTTATGATATCTTAAAGGCACTACTTGCAATGCTAAATATCACAACAAGGTCATTAAAGCAAACCGTTGTTGCAAAATACTATTGGATTGAAAAATTATTGCATTATTTGAGATTAAGAAGAAATAGTTCAATAGGGATTATCTCTTGCCAAGGCAAATAGATCTCCTTGACATTTATAGAATGCCTTGTAAAAGGAGTAGTCAATGTTTGTTCAAGCTTATCAATATCCACGTATTACAATGAAGTTAGAAGTTACAACACGTATCACAATGAAATTACTAGTTTGGTTGCTTAGGATGTGTTAAATGGATTGCTCAACTATCAAATCTCATTTTAACAAGTGAAGTGAAGTGATGATATGAGAGCAAAGGAATTATGTGTAAATAGAGGAGGCTAGAGGCAAGAAAAATTGGATCCTAAAGGGAAGTATGAGACAACATTTGTGGTATTGCATGAAGTGCCATTTTTCTTGTTACTAGTATCCTTACCCTTCCAGTTCATCTTCTTCCCATTACCATCTTGTTGTTTAGGGGAGTTTGAAGATGGGTGTTCTTTAGAGAACACATCATTTATGGGGGGTAATTTGAAGCAACTCCACACAACTCTAAATTTACCCATCCTAGAGAAATAGTCCATAGAGATGAGATGTATCTTTGCCCAACGACTCTAAAATTTATAGAAATGTTGTAGTTAAGAATTAAATAAATATGCTCCAAGCAAATTGTTTTATCTATTTTCGGGAAAATAGACACTGATAATAAGCAAGCATAAATAAACCCCAACACATTGTGTCAAAATTTATAATAATTGAAAAATTGCTTCCTATAACTTTATAAAAACATGACAAATAGAATGTTCACTATAGAACAATGTTGTTGAGCTCAGGATATTAAATCACATATCCACTTCATGCATAACATTCATTAAACCTTGGCTTTGATTTGTCATGAAAAATCCACCTTTGCCTTTGCCTCCACCAACATTGTTGTTGTCGCCACTATTCTTTATAAATGACTGCATATGCATAGATCTAAGCTTCCCAGTGGAAAATAAGTCCTCAACTAGAGTGGTGGTGTGAACAAGTGGAGGTTGCACAATAGTGATAGTGATGGCGATGGCAGAAGAGGAGGCACACCTAGGCTCCAGCCTAATGAGCCCCAGCATGGCAACACTGATCAAGGTATATCTCTAGAGGCAAGTGGCATTAGGGTTTACATAATAATATATTGAAAGAAGAGATAAGAAAGGTTAAATTTGAGTTTATATTTCCTAATTAATTGAACTTCTAAGTCCCTTTGATCTATTTGATCATTTTTATAACAATGATTGTTTCTTTTCTTCTCATTACCATTTTTTATTCTTACTACCCCAAGTCTAAGAGGGCTTCCTTTTTTATTTACTAGGCAAACCTATATCTTAAATTCTAGTGCAAGATAAGACTTTACACTATTATAGTTACACTCCACAAGGCATTTTTAAAAGGACCCAATTTTGTGTGACCTATAATTATTCAATGTGAGGTGTTTGTATTTGTTAACATACTTTTCCTCCAACCATAGTACTAAGCCTTGTTTTGAGTTGGGATCATTGTTTTATATGGTAACTTATTTCTATTTGGCTACTTTGACTCTACAACTCACAAGTTCATTAATATTTCTTCTAATGAAATTATTTTGTTCGACTTCAATAACAACATAATTTTGTATCTTTTACTTCCATGATACATGGGAATGGTGAAATTTTCACAAAACTACCCCCTTATCAAAATATACATGTATTAAGACATTCTCTTAAAATAAACACAAAATTAAATAAAAATAGTATAAGTATACAAATTTCACTATTACAAATATATTATTAATGATTATATAATTAAGCAAGGAAAAACACAATGAATTTGGAAGAAGAAAGTCTGATCTAAGAAAAATAAATCATCTCAATGCTAAGTTTTGTATACAAATAATTCTCTTGATATAACTTTTATGGATTGATTTGTTCCTAGTGCAATAGGTGAGCTGACAAGTAATTCAAAGGGATATGTAGATATTTAGTATTAGAGTGATTTGAAAAAATCATTAATATTTTATTAAGAAAACAAAATGAAGACATATAAATATATTTATTAAATTACAAAATGTATTAAAAGAATAAAAAATATATTAAAATAAAGCTACTATATATAAAAACATTAACTTCATGTACGTCATATTAAAAAGCTAATGTATAAATAAAAATAAAATAAAAATAAGAATTGAGCAAGCAAATTAAGTGAGAGGTGAGAGAGGGAACCATGGTAGTCATCCACGCTGTTGTTCACATCATCCTTGGGGAACTTGTCGATTACGTAATCATGCGCTATGTATTTCCACATCGTTTAACCCCACACAGATGGATTTCCTCGTTGGTAAATACAAAACTCTTCAACCACAATGGCAATTTTAGATGTGCAAACCATATGCGGTGGGGAGGTAGTGGCTTGGGAGTCACCCAACATCAACATACTCTATTTCTATGATATTGCATTTGTTGTCGATGACACGGGAGCTTCCCTATTAGGTTGATATACTTCAAAAATATCCACACACCAACTAAATTTAAAACAAATGCACATAGAAAAAATAGAGGCGTTAAACAAGCAATGATAATTGAAAAATGTGGGACGTTGGCATTAATGGCATCCACAACCTTTTTTCCATTCTTTATTGATCACCCTATTTCCTCTGCAACACTCTGCTCTTCCTCTACATCTTCCAAAATATGCATGAATTTATGTGCTTCAAATATACCTTTATGCATGGTCCAATGGTGGTGGAAGTTGGGCGGTGGATAAAAGACAAAGAGGTAGAGAATAAGTCATGGGAGAAGTAAAGATGATATGGGTGGGAATTTAAGATAAGATTTGATTTGAATTTGATATATGATTTGTGATAGGCGACATTGAAATAACTCCTAGCTATGCTGATTAAAATAAAACTGTGGACTAAAAAGAAAAATCGATGTATGAAAAAAAATTGACATGAGACAACGTTACCGGTAGGTTTGCAATTGAATCTCACACTAAATAGCCTATTGGATAATTAGCATGATGAACAGTAAAGGTGACCAAAATTGAACACCTCAAGATTCAACAAGTCCAACAAATAACATTCTAGAACATTTGTGTCTTGCAAAAATGCCACATTTTGGAAGAGGCTATGGTGATGACCTAGAAATAGTGCAATCTTTACTTTTAATAATCCACATATTAACATTCAAGTGGCTTCTTTTCTCCCACGTTGGCATCATGGATGGACACCACATCGCCCCATAAATCACAATCCAAATGATGATGAAATGCATAGGCATGAAATTATGTAGGAATTACACGAAATGTCGACCAAATGAAATCCGCTTGGAGCAGGGTCTTGCGAAAGAGATGGTCAAAATGCATATGAAATGAAATGAAATGCATGTCAAATTTATGTGAAATGCACGCCAATGAAATGAATGTATGCATTTTGTTTGCTTGTTTCCTCGAGCGTAAGTGTGGATTTTTTCTCATCTAAATCGACTCAACGATGTGTCAAATTTCAGAAAGAAAGGGTTTTTAATATTTTTTGCGAGTTGATGTCCATTGAACTTATGGGTCTGATATTTTTGCCTTTGGTTAAATTATTTAGGTTGATGATGAAATGTGTAGCTGTTGACTGCCATGGTTGTAGGTAAGGCATTTTGGCTTTCCTCTCTTCAGAATATCGGATTTGATGAGCATTTACTCCCTTTTTCCACGTAGTTTCTCTTGCTTACATAACAAGCTTTATGTAAGGAAGTGATCTAACACACTTTTTGCAGAGATCTTGTTTTTGACTCTAGTATTAACCAGTTGTAGTTGTTAAACTTGGCAAAGGGGGAGCATGAGAGACAGAGACAACATCTCATGTTAATTGGTGATTGCAGACTGGACATATTTGTTGCACTCCAACCACTTGCCAATGCATTCCCTGTGGAAAGAATGTTGATGTGATGACAACGACACCAATTCCTCCTCTTTGTCACACTCATCTATTTAATTCTAGGTATTTTATTGGGTAAAAAATAATTTGTCTTTTATCATTTATTACTTCTTTCAAAAAATCAATGGTTCAGATCTATTCTATGGTAGTCCTTTTAATCTGAATCATTCATCTATATATTTCATGTAGTGTTGCTCATTAAGGGAATGCCTATCGGCGTAAAAATGCATCGAGGGTTCGCTAAACTACCATTGTTCATGCCAAAACTTAAGAACTTCACCAAGGTCAACAGATATGCAAGGATCCAAATGTGACTTGATCATGGTTTAATAGTTTCTCATTGAATGTCTTTGTTGCTTCCAATGTCAAGAGATGCCAACTAAAACTCAAAACAAGTTAAAACTGAAAACCAAACAGGAAATGTTTTTGGGTGATGTTGATTGCCGATTCGTCTAGGGTGTTCTTGCATCAAGTCACATATACTATCAATTGACGATTCTCATTTATCAAAACAATTCTATTTTTGCTTAAGTAATCTAGTAGTAAAAACTTCTCGAATAGCTAAACTTACAAAACAATTTAAGTACTTAACTACTCTCTTATTGTTGTTCTAAAACTAATGATGAGATAACGTCATAAACATAGACCATTAATTCCAATTGTTTCACTAGGGAACAAGTTCATATTTTCTAAAATAACGATATAAAGAAATTATTTATCATAAAGTTGAAAATAGAATTCATGTTTAGCCAAATAAACGTTACTTCAAGTTTAATAGATATTTCTTCTATCAAGATTTTTCTAGCATATTAAATGATATACCATTTCTAAATTCAATTTTATCATTCAAACAATATTTACTTCCCATTTTGATAAAATCTTATTTTAGTATTAATTAAAATTACCTTGTGTATGTTTGTACCGATTCATAGTACCACTCACTCATAACATGCAATAATACTATCTTAACAATCTTAGACTTAGATAATTAAACCCTTATCCAAGAGTAGTTTCAATAATAATTAGTTAGGAGATTAATCAAATAAATATTCTCAAAATAATCACTAATAAATTAGAATGTAGTAACATGTCACTAATACATTAAAATAGCATATAAACAATCCTTTAATCATCTCAAATTAACCAATTGAACAAAATAAATATATATGTTTAATTAAATAAAATGTAGAGCAAATAAAAATAGTCACAATTTAAGACGAAACAAGGGTGGAGTTCTAGGTGACCTTACAACCACATAAGGAGTCTGAGGAGGGAAAATCTTTCCTTACACCTATTTGACCTCACATTTATCTTCAAAAGAATCATAACTTTCTCAATTTTGTAAATCTTGTTACATCCAGTATTATTCACCAAGCATAATACTTACAAATAATCCCCTATTTACTTTGCAACAATCACTTTTCCTTCTGCACTATTTCCTACATTTATTTCTAAATTTGGCATCTATAAAATTGTAAATATCAGAAGTTTGTAAGTAGAGAACTTTTGACTAATGCAATCCTGAGTGATAACTCTATATCTAGTGTATGCATATTGGTGTTAATAATCAAGGCGTATCACCTAATGTTGAGAAAAGACATCAAACTTGGGTGTATGCACGCATGTAACATTTTATTTGGATATAATATTCTAGAAATCTCTTCACATTCACAAACAACCAAAAATGGTAGAAAGTAGAAACTAAGTAAAATTATTGAACAAACCTATGACCTGGAAGAAGATCACTGAAGATTGTCCCATTTTAATTCAGTGAATAACTTAAATGTAACATTTTATTTGGATATTCATAATTTTGTCCCCATTGGTGACTGTGTGGATGTGGGAGATATTTCTACTAAGGTGGAGGTGACTGATACTATTGATAACACTGGGAAAGATGCCCATTATGTTCCCTCTATTGTTTATGTTGATCCAGATCTATTTCAAGAGGAAGGTAATAATGCTCAACATGGTAGGGAGGAAGACAATATTGAGGAATTAAATAGTGCTGATGATCTATCTCAGTTGAAGGAGCAGGTTGTGTTCTTGGAAAAAGGAGTCTTTTCTCTTGGCAATTTCATTACTAGCATGTTATGCAGGACTTCTATGGCCAATATCTCTCTGCTGAGGGAACATGAGGTTCTTATTCATGGTGCTGATAATGATAGGGTTAAAGAATTTGACAAAATGCTGGAGTTTCTTTCTAAGGGAGAGGAGGACATCCCTTCCTAGTCTTTCTGTGCTTTCTGTTAGCTGGATTTTTACTGTATTTTGGCTGTATCTAGGCTATTGGTGGTGGTTCTGGCTTGTTTTGTTTTCTGAGCCTTTTTTACCCCTTTTGGGTTCTATTTTGTAAGGGATCGGCCTCTGGTTTGCCGCCTTATAATATCAAAAACATTTTATTTGGATATAATATTCTAGAAATCTCTTCACATTCACAAACAACCAAAAATGGTAGAAAGTAGAAACTAAGTAAAATTATTAAACAAACCTATGACCTAGAAGAAGATCACTAAAGATTGTCCCATTTTAATTCAGTGAATAACTCAAATATTTATTAGCAGTTACACGAAATTTATGCGCAACGGAGTAGTCGATAGGATGTATCAATACATTCTACTTAAATATCATCCACTTCAATGGACAAACAACCAATAGCAATTTTACATCTCATTCACAACAAAAAGTGGTAAATATTTGTCCTATTTTTATTGGTCAAAATTAACCTTTGACCATTGAAGTGGATGATATTTAAGAACAACCATACCAATATATCATCTGTAACCATAGGAATATTTAGAAATAACATGTTGTAGTATCCCATAAAAACATATAATATTTATTATTATTTGGTTTATAAACAATTTTAAATCCTTTGCCCACTCGGGTTGTCGCCCTTTAGGTTATCCTGACTCTATTTAAA
Organism: Cunninghamia lanceolata; assembly: GCA_027924645.1. Classification (NCBI taxonomy): domain Eukaryota; kingdom Viridiplantae; phylum Streptophyta; class Pinopsida; order Cupressales; family Cupressaceae; genus Cunninghamia; species Cunninghamia lanceolata. The sequence continues at coordinate 1,302,209 of BSBN01000128.1, forward strand.
CAAGTTTGGTTTTAATTCAATATGAAGAACTTGAGTTAGCCAAAGAATGTGATTAAAATGCACTTTGCTTGCCAAGGACAAATATCATCTCTGTTTTTTCTTAAATTAAGGCTTACATTGCCAATTAATTCTTAAAAGTTGTTGTCAAAACATCTTACAAAACTGCATCATACAAAATTGGTAGCAAAGAAACCATCAAATCAACGAGGCAATAGCATTTCTACTTTCGATTAAACACAGAACATATACTTCATATACCATATTAATGAGGTCATCCTCAAAGGTTTATATTGTTTCAAAATTCAAGATTCTATAATGTTATAACGTCATAGAGGTTTATAGTGCTATGCATGGCATTCCTATTCAGAGAGTTAAGGTCGGAACAAGCTGGGCAATATGCAGAGTTGCACCCTTCACCATAGTGAGGTAGTTGGTTCCTTGAACAAACTCACACATTGTGAGATAGACAGAGACCTTTCTTCCCCCTTCGCTTTGTTAATTTTAATGTAGCTTGGACAGGTGTTCTAGTCTAGGGTGGTGATTACGACGCTGGAAACACAACTGAAATATTTTTCTCTATACCTAGAAAATTGATTTCTCGAGAGACTTCTAGATATTAGGGTTTGTTAGAGTCTAATTAATCCTAGCCATTGATTTAGTTTAAATCATGGCCATTAGTTTTCAATGAGAGGATTATAAAAGAGGATCAATGGGCATTTGGAGAACACAGATCCAAGAAGTATTTGCAGCGATAGCAAATAAATAAATTTGTAGCAATAGCAAATTGATTTGTAGTGAGAGCAAAGGGCGCAGTGATAGCGTTGGAGAGCAGCAATGGAATTGCCGGAGAAGGAAAATATTGCCGAAGCAATTTTAGCAGGAACAATTGAGGGAAGGAAATTTACAGGAAAGAAAATTTCCAGAGCTTTGCTAGTAAGAGGCAAGCAATTTTGTATCTCTTGATTTTCTGCAGTCGAATAAAATTCTTATCTGCTGACTGGTTTTCCCTTCAGGGTTTTTCCAGGGACAATTTGTCCAAAATATTATGTTCATTTTATTTTTCTGTCTCCGTGATTTTCTGTGAAGTTGCAGCTATGTTATTATTTAATATTTGCTGTAAATTAATTAATTTTTCGGCAGCCAAATAATCTACATAAGATAGGAAATTAATAATCAGTAGTTGCAATAGATTTTTCACATGGTATCAGAGCGGATCTCAGGGCAGAACAAGCACAGGGAGAAAGAAAAAATAATAAATAAAAAATCTAGGGTTTATAAAACCCAGTTTGACCTCTTCAAAATTATTATTTTCTTTTGAGATGGCCTCAACAGGTTTAAGAGATCAGGACAGATTGGATGGAGCCTCAAATTTTGGTGTCTGGAAAGCCAAAATTTCTTTATTGCTGGAAGAGAATGGTATCAAGGAATATGTGACCACTATTGTACTTGTACCTACAGATGCAACACAACTCTTAGCATATAAGAAGGAAGATGCCAAGGCGAGGAGGCTGATTCTTGACGGTGTTAAGGATCATATTGTTCCGCATATTGTAGAGTTAGATACAACAAAGATGATGTGGGACGCCATTATGAATCTGTACCAGAATGCTACCCTTAACCGGAAGCTGATTCTCAGAGAAAAGTTAAGGAATACCTGGATGAATAAGGGAGAAGACGTCACAAGTTACCTCACCAGACTTAGACTTGTCAAGGATGAATTGGTAGCTATTGGAGACAAACCAAAGGATGATGAGCTAGTACGAATAGCCCTGAATGGGTTTACTAAGCAGTGGGATGTTTTTGTTCAAGTTATTAATGGACGAGACACCTTACCGAGTTGGGATCGACTATGGAGTGACTTCACTCAGGAGGAGCTTAGACTAAGTCTTGTCAGTGGAACCAGCAGGAATAGTCAGAAAAGTGAGGTGGAACAGGGAAATGTTGCCCTAGCAGGAAAAGGGAAAGCGAAGAAGGGGTCTGGCAAATGATCAAATCCAAAAAGTGAGAAGAAGGACTTGTCTAAGGTCAAATGCTATGGCTGTCACGAGTTCGGCCACTATGTCAGCGATTGCCCACAAAGGAAGAAAAATGAAAAGAAAGGCAAGAAGCAGATAACAGCTTCAGCAAGTGTAGATGAGCTTTCTAGTAGAATGGAAGATGAGTTTGCACTCATAGCTTGCCTAACTAGCTCAACCTCACAGGGTGTTTGGTATATAGACAGTGGGGCATCATTTCATATGACAGGAGCTAGAGAGTACTTCTCCAGCTACAAGGAGGAGGACATCAGATTCCAGATTTAGATGGGGAACAAGTCCAAGTGCGATCCAATTGGGAGAGGGACTGTTCTATTTCAGAGGGAGAATGGCAAGCCTATTTCTATTCATGATGTGTTGTATGTGCCAGGCTTGGGCATGAATCTAATTTCCATGTCTGTCCTTCAGGATAAAGGCTACAATGTACTCTTTAGAAGGGCGCATGTTTTAATCAAGCATAAGGATTGGAAATCACCCATAGCTATTGGAGTTAGGAGCGGCCGACTTTATAGGTTGCAGTTTGATACTCCTAAGGCACTAGTGAGCAGTAGTAATCCTAGAGATCAAGGAGAGCTATGGCATAGGAGGATGGGCCATATACATCATGGAGCACTTAAATTGCTTCGTGAGACAGTGACAGATGTTCCAGAGGTGAGCACAGAGCATGATGATGTATGTAAGGGATGTGTATTAAGGAAGTTTGTGAAAGCAACTTTTCTAAAGAGTGACACCAGATCCAAGGGGGTTCTTGATCTAGTACATTCAGATATATGTGGACCAATGTCAACGAAGTCTCTTAGAGGATATGAGTATTTTGTTACTTTTATTGATGATTTCTCCAGGAAGACCTGAATATACTTCTTGAAGACCAAAGATGAGGTCTTCAGTCACTTCCAGGAGTTCAAAGCTCTTGTGGAGAATTCGACAGGCAGGAAGGTAAAGGTTCTTCGGTCAGACAATGGAGGCGAGTACAAAGGGAAAGAGTTCTAGGAGTTCTGTACCAGGGAAGGAATCAAGAGAGAGTGGACTGTTCCTTACAACCCACAACAGAATGGGGTTGCTGAGAGGAAGAATCATTCTATATCAGAGGCAGCAAGGGCTATGGTGTATGACCAAGATATGCCACGTTACTTATGGGCAGAGACATGCAGTACAGTGGTATACATACAGAACAGGGTTCCACATAAGGTATTGGGCAAGATGACATAAGAGGAGGCGTTCTCAGGGAAGAAGCCAGATGTCAGTCACTTCAGGATATTTGGGAGTTTGGCATTTTGTCACATTCCAGGGCCTACACGTTCCAAGTTAGATCAGACTGCAGAGAGAGGGTACTTTGTGGGGTACAGCGAGACCTCAAAGGCATATCAGATATTTATTCCAGGGACCAGGAGGATTATAGTCAAGTGTGATGTCAAATTCATGGAGGACAAGGCATATAAGAGGTCCAGAGATTTGCCAGCAGATGATTAGAATGAGCAGCCAACAGAAGCTCCAAGGATTGTTCAACCAGAACAGGGGCAGCGAAGCACGAGTACAGTTACTAGTACAAGCACAAGCTTAGGTGTTGAGAGTTCGCAGAGTATGGAGCAATAGATATAACAAATCCAAGAGATGCATCAAGAAGATATGGAGTTTGATATTTCATCCTCTATAGTTGACAGGAGGAACCGTGAGGTTCAACAGACACATAAGGATACTCAAGAGTTTGTGGGAGCTCCTAGGACGAGTAGTAGACAGCGGAAACAACCAACCAGGTATAATGACTATGTGGCATTGGTTAGTCAGTTGGTAGATAGCGAGCCTTCTAGCTATTAGGAGGCTGCATGGCAACAGGTGTGGCAAGATGCGATGGTTGAGGAATATACCTCAATAATGTAGAACAATGTGTGGGAGGTTGTGCCTAGACCGACAGATTGGGTAGTGGTTGGATCATGCTGGATCTATAAGATTAAGCATGGTGCAGATGGTAGCATCGAGAAATACAAGGCAAGGTTCATGGCCAAGGGGTTCTCTCAGAAGGAGGGAATAGACTATGAGGAGACATTCGCTCCAGTGGCCAGGTATACTTCTATACGAGTCGTAATCTCACTTGCAGCGCATATGGGATGGTAGATCCATCAAATGGATGTCAAGACGACATTTCTTAATGGTGAATTGTTAGAGGAGGTATACATAGAACAACTAGAGGGCTTTGTAGCACATAGCAACAAAACCCACGTGTGTAGATTGAAGAGAGCTCTGTATGGACTCAAGCAGGCTCCCAGGGCATGGTATGAGCGCATTGATAGATACTTGCAAGGAATAGGCTTTGTGAAGAGTGAGGCGGATGCTAACCTCTACTACTTGATGGTTGGGGGTGAAGTTCACATTCTTGTTCTATATGTGGATGACTTGTTTTTAACAGGTTCACTGGGGCTCATAGAGGAGTGCAAGAGGGACCTTGCATCAGAGTTCGAGATGAAGGATTTGGGGTTTATGCACTACTTTCTAGGCATGGAAGTGTGGCAGACAGATGGAGAGATTTTCCTTGGACAAGGGAAATACTGCATTGAAATCTTGAAGAGGTTTGAGATGCAAGATTGTAGAGCCATGTCTACACCTATGATCATGAATTGGAAGAAGGTAGACGCATCCAAGGAAAAGGATGTAGACCCCACCTTATACAGGATGTTGATTGGATCTCTCATGTATTTGGTCAACACTAGGCCAGATATATCCTTTGCAGTAAACTCTCTTAGTCAGTTCATGGTTGAGCCGAAGAGAGTGCATTGGATAGCAGCAAAGCATGTGTTGCAGTATTTACGTGGTACAATCGAGTATGGTATCAGATATGCTCGAGGTGATGGTATCAAGTTGATAGGCTATACTGATGCAGATTGGGTAGGTAGTACAGTGGACAGGAAAAGTATTTCAGGGTGTTGTTTTAGTTTGGGATCAGGAGTTGTCTCTTGGTACAGTAGGAAGCAAAAGTCTGTGGCTCTGAGTTGTGCCGAAGCAGAATACATAGCAGCTAGCATGGCAATGTGTGAGGCTATATGACTTCAGAAGTTGTCGGTAGCCTTGTTTGGTCAGAGGGTTGAGACTACCGTGATACACTGTGATAATCAGAGTTGCATCAGATTATCTGAGAATCCAGTGTTTCATGATAGGTCTAAGCATATAGACATCAGGTATCATTTCATCAGGGATTGTGTATAACGGAGGATTGTTCAGCTATAGTATATACTTACAGATTAGCAGGTAGCAGACATTTTGACAAAGGCATTGGGGAAGACGAAATTCATCTTCTTCAGAGATAAGTTGGGTGTTATGCAGAACACCTTCCTCGCTAAGAGGGAGTGTTAATTTGAATGTAGCTTGGACATGTGTTCTAGTCTCGGGTGGTGATTACGAGGCTGGAAACACAACCGGAATATTTTTCTCTATACCTAGAAAATTGATTTCTCGAGAGACTTCTAGATATTAGGGTTTGTTAGAGTCTAATTAATCCTAACCATTGATTTAGATTAAATCATGGCCATTAGTTTTCAATGAGAAGATTATAAAAGAGGATCAATGGGCTTTTGGAGAACACAGATCTGAAAAGTATTTGTAGCGATAGCAAATAAATAAATTTGCAGCAATAGCAAATTGATTTGCAATGAGAGCAAAGGGCGCAGTGATAGCGTTGGAGAGCAGCAGTGGAATTGTCGGAGAAGGAAAATATTGCTGGAGCAATTTCAGCAGGAACAATTGAGGGAAGGAAATTTACAGGAAAGAAAATTTCCAGAGCTTTGCCAGTAAGAGGCATGCAATTTTGTATCTCTTGATTTTCTGCAGTCGAATAAAATTTTTATCTGTTGATTGGTTTTCCCTTCGGGGTTTTTCCAGGGACAATTTGTCCAAAATATTGTGTTCATTTTATTTTTCTGTCTCCGTGATTTTCCGTGAAGTTGCAACTGTGTTATTATTTAATATTTGTTATAAATTAATTAATTTTTCGGCAGCCAAATAATCTACATAAGATAGGAAATTAATAATCAGTAACTGCAATAGATTTTTCACACTCTTGGCAATGGCAGAAGCCTAGTGAATCCAGTAACAACACCACTCTCTACAGACTCAAATACACTCCCTTCATCCACAGAAGAACCCTTGAACACATACTCAACACGGTCACCTGCTCCTATGTTCCCCTTCTCTGCAACTCTGAACACTGACGAATCTTCCATGCATGATGACGCTTTTAATGAAATCTTTTGCTATGAGTTTTTCAAGCAGCAATGCCAGAGTCTGCAACATCAAAACCCCAGATAATGCATAGATAGGGAAACCCCAAATTACACAGTTTAAAAGATAAAAAAAACATAAGATTAGACAGCAAGAACCTTTCTGGTGAGTGAGTTAAGCCTTTCCGAATGCACGACAGTCTTGGGAAGCTTCAAAACCAGATTACAGTGACCGTCGGCGATGCAGTTGGAGCTCAGTTTCTGAAGGTCTACAGTAATGGAGGGCACCATACGAACAATGTCCTTTCCCGCTGCTTCTTTCTTGTTTTTATCTTTACCCATTCTTTGACAACAGCTCCAACTGCTTAGTGCCTCACCGTAACCTCAGCATTCAGCATTTAAATTTTTCAAATAAAGAATGCCCGAAAACGAAAACTGAACGGCGAAAAACTTTTTCTGGCGTCCGACGTTTTTGGGCGTCCGACAATTCCGGCGGCTGAACATTTCTGGGAGCAAAAAGCTCCCACTATAAGCCTATCGGCTAACAAGGTCAAGCGATAAGGATATTGCTTTTCCTATGCTAAAAGTCGACCTAGATCATTGCATAAATTGCTATTTTTTTATCAAAAGACCACAAAATGGATTGCGCAAGGATGTTCGCCAAATCTTTTAAATACACTCCAAATCACCTTCTAAACACACATTCAATTGATTATTTTGAGTGCATGGTAAACTTTCTTGAGAGTGCTGGCTATCTTGTGGATGTGTTTTATTGGTGCCAATGGATCACACATGAATATATGTCCAGAAGTATTCTCTAGATTCAAGAAATTTATTGGTCACTGTGGAAGAGGAGGAAAAAGAATTATTTCTCTGCCACAGAAGTGAAAAATTGGAAAAGCATTCGGTTTGTTAAACATGCCAGAAGAACATTTATTAGAGTTGTTAAGAACCATCGAGTATGAGTTGTTTGCTATATTGCAATGGAATGTATCTCCATGATTGCTGGATATGCACAAAATGGATTTGTTGAAAAGGCTTTAGATACTTCGAGCAAATGTAATTGGCAGTAGTAAAGCCAGATTCCTCAACCTATATCGACATTCTCCTTGCTTACAAGAGAGTTTTCAAATGGAATAAGAAAAAAACATTAAAGCATGATACCAGGCGTATATAGATGGAAATGTTCTTGCAGACATACCAAAATGCAGAAGCATAAAAGACACAAGAATTTAAAAAAAACGTTCCACAGATTATCAATCAGGAGGTAAAAAAGATTTAGATGATAAGCGCGTAATAGGTTTGTTAAAAAGGCTTAAGAAGCTTTGAAATTATGCGCTAACACCAATAGGTTTTAAAGAGGTGAAATACCCACAATCTTTTTCCAAAAGTTTATCACATATAGAAATGAAGACTACACCATAGAAGATCTGAACCAATGATGGCATCATTATAGAGCGATCATATAGCAAATTAAAGCAAAAAAAAATATAAGGAACATCAAAACTCATAGATAAAGTCTCGGTCCACGACCTTACAGAGTGCAGCCGAACCTTCATCTCTGAAAATGGTCATCAAAGTATTGAAGGAAACCCCTGCATTCTCAGGATATGAAATGTCCACTAATTCGATCCTGAAATGTAAAAACCCTTTTTGCCATTTTCGTAAACTGAGATAGGTAAATCTTACTAGAGGGAGAGAGAGAGAGGGCACCACTTCTAGCTCGCCCTTGAGGCCCGAGCAGGCTCACCAAAATTGGACTAGGCCTCACACTTTGAACAATTCTCTATAACAAGACCAAATATAGTTGTAATGCAAATTCACACTATACAAATCGACATAAACAATAGATAGGGCAAAATGAATAGCTTTTTATTAATAATTCCCAGAATTACAATATAGTCCTCAACTCGGATGCTATCCCAAAACCCTCAGCAAAACCAAGTCGGCTACGCCAATAATGCTTGGCACTAGTTACAAACACAACCCCTCAAGAGTCTTCCACGAGTTCCTACACAACAGACAGAATCCAACCAAACTCACTCAATGGAAGCCCCGAGCCCAGCTCTTAGGCAATGTTTACAAACACTAAGTCTCCTTCTCGAGTTCCTTAGATCACAAAAGCACAACCCATTATCATGCTTATGAATTACGAAGGCATCGGCTTATATAGGCATCGCAACACCTTCCACTAGTACATGCCGGCCCCAGAGGTAAGTCATTACAATCTCACGTTCCAGATCACACCGAGCTAATCCAATGGACTAGGATCAGGCACATTGAATATTATCATCTTCCAATGGTAACAATTAAAGGGATGGACCTATATTGGCCTCCTTCATTAAGTGTAGTCTAACATCTTCGTGTAAGGTTGGCCTTGCTTACCCTTGGGCATTGAATCCTAGACCCATTCATTACATACCATGCACAACAAATAAACTGATAATACTAAGACTAGAGACTTAACACTTCAATGCCTCGGCTAGGTTGGCCTAAGTGTACCGAGTATGCCGCACATATCTAATACAGTGAAATCACCACCTTAACACAGACCTATCAAGCTTGACAACATTAAATGAGTCCCCACGGTCGCACTCCATCCTTGTTATATAAACAAGCCCCTGGCTGGTTATCTTAGTTTACCACTTTGGACTCAGACTCCTGTGAGTCACACGGCAACCATACAGACCTAGTCTGCATCCTATAGCAATAGGACAAAATTTTGATTAGCAACATCTTCAAGCTCAACATAGAGCATCCCCTTACATCCTCCCCCACCTTAAATAGGAGACGCCCTCAACGCCGGTGCGAAGCTCCAAGCTTGCACGAAGGGCCTCCCTCTTCACTTGAAACTACCTTTGGACGTTAGAGTTCTGATGTAGGAACTCCAACACTTTATCCTCAAACTTCCACAACGCTTCAACTCATTCCCACGTCACCTCATGCCTTGGAAGACCTTCCCACAAAACCAAAAACTCATGTGCCTTGGTGTTACCAAATCCACGTTCTCAGAATGCAAGAATTTCTTGAACCCGCTTATCCGGCTTGTCCAAAACATTAATTGGTCCCCTCTTCGGAACTACTCTATCAGGGTCCTCCTTGTCCACATGTAGCGGCCTGAGCTATCTCATGTGAAAAACAGGGTGCATCTTCAAATAATGTGGCATCTTTAACTTATATGTAACCTTCCCAATTTGACTAATGATTTTAAAAGGCCCATCGAACCTCCTCACTAATGCTGGACTTAAACCTTTTGGCAACTTAAACTGAACTAGATCCATTCTCAACAAAACCCTATCCCCTACCTGGAACTCCACCGGTCTCCTTATAGAATCTGCATAAGGTTTCATCCGATCAACTGCCTTTGTCAAGTGGTATCTCTTCAAGTCCACCTGACTATGCCACTCATTTAGGTACTCAGTCGCAATAGGACATTCACCCAAATATCCATGCAGCATAGTATGTGGGGTTAGTGGCTATTGTCCCATGGCCAACTGGAATGACAAGTACTAACTCGTCGAGGTCTTTTGGATATTATAACTAAATTGAGCCGCGTCCAACAAGTGAGGCTAGTTAGACTGGTTCGACCACACAAAGTGTCACAAGTAGTCTTCCAGGACTGCATTGATACGCTCTGTTTAACAATCAATCTTTGGATGATGGTTGGTCGACATTAGAAGTTTAGTCCCCATAAGCCTAAACATCTCAGCCCAGAAATTACTTGTAAACCTAGCATCCATGTCTGAGATGATGCTCAGCGGAATGCCTCAGTACTTGACCACATACGTGAAGAAATATTCGGCCACATCCTCTACTCGGCATGGCGCCTTGCATGCTACAAAAGTGCCATTCTTAGAGAATCAGTTGAAAACTACCATTATGTTGGTATACCCATCCACATTTGGCAACTAAACTATAAAGTTCGTACTCACACTAGCTCAGGGCCGCACTGGGACAGGTAGCGGCTACAACATTCCACCTGGTGCCTGCATTATAGCCTTGTCTTGTTGACAACTTAGGCAACATTTTACATATACATCAACATCATGACACATCTTAGGCCAATAAAGATCTCTTTCCAAAAGTGCCAACGTTCGCTTATGACCTGGGTGACCGGCCCACATGGAATCATGACATTCCTGAATCATGTCCCTCCTTAGGTTCTTCCAATGAGGCACATACATTCGGTCCTGAGTGAATATTAGTAAGCCATGCCTGATGCTAAACCTGTATGTGTGACCCGCCTTAATCCGTCTCATCAACTCGGCGGCCTGAGGATCTTTCTCTAGCCCTTCTCGAACTCTGTCCAGGGTATCGTCTGAGAGGACTTGACCCGACTTGTACTTGACCCAACGAAGTACAGTTCTTTAATAGCAGCCAGTTGCACCTTATGGCTTAGTGCGTCTGCCATAACATTCTTTCTCCTTGGATTATATACAATGTCAAAGTCAAACTTGGCTAGGAACTCCTGCCACCTAGCCTACTTTGGAGTGAACTTGGCCTGAGTCTTGAAATATGTTGAAGAAATATTATCTGTCTTAATGATGAAGGGTGCCTCCAAGAGGTAGTGCCTCCACACCCTCAAGCAATGAACTATACCAGTCATTTCTTTCTCATGAACCGGGCCTAGTTGCGCTCCCTGTCGTTCAATTTCTGGGACTCATATGCAATAGGGTGTCCATCCTGCATCAGGACTCCACCAATTGCATAGTCAGACGTATCAGTCTACACTTCAAAGGGCCTGCCAAATTCTGGTAGTGCCAACACCGGCTTGGTTGTGAGTCGTTCCTTCGGTACCTCAAAATCCATTTGCTACTTCTCTGTCCAATGCCACAACCTATCCTTCTTTAGCAAATCTGTCAATGGAGAAACTAACCTCAAGTAGCTCTCCATGAAATTTTTTTTAATAATTTGCGAGTCCTAGGAATTGACGAACCTCGTGGACTGACCTGGGCGGTTCCTAGTCCTCAATTGCAAGTAACTTTTTTGGATCCGACCTCAATTTCCCCTTCCCCACAAAGTGGCCGAGGAATTGGACCTCCTCTTGGGCAAAAGAACATCTTTCCTTCTTCACATACAACTGAGGTTCTCTTAGGAGATCGAATACTTTTGTCAAGTGCGCCTTGTGTTCTTCCATAGTCTTGGAATAGACTAGGATGTCGTCAAGGTACACCACAATCGACTTGTCCAACAAGGGCCTGAACACATCATTCATGAGAGTGCAAAAGGTGGCCAGTGCATTGTAGAGGCCAAAGGGCATGACCATAAATTCATATGAGCCATACCTTGTAGTTATGGCAGTCTTCTCTTCGTCTCCAGCCACAATACTGACCTGATAATATCCTTGCTTCAAGTCCAACTTGGTGAAGATCTTTGCTCCTGTCAACCTGTCAAAATAGTCAACAATAAGGGGCAAAGTATGCTTATTCTTTATGGTGATCTTATTCAAAGCCCAAAAATCTACACATAGCCAAAGTGAATCGTCTTTCTTCTTTTGATAGAGCATAGGGGACGCGTACAAGGATCTCAATGGTCTAATATACTTGGCTTCCATCAGCTTAGCAAGCTGCTTCTTCAACTCGGTCATCTCGGGCCCAGAAAGGTTATAAGGGGCTCGAGCAGGCGGCCTAGCCCCGACTTGACTTCAATCATGTGGTCTATGTTTCTGTGAGGCGGTAGTGTCTCAAGCAACTTATCAGGCATGACATCTCCATAGGTCTTCATGACCTATTCTATCTCATTTGGTATTAGAGTCCCTAAAGACTTGTCTTCATCCCATCCACCTAGGAGTGCCGCCAAGTAAAGCACACTCTCAACTTTCCTTGTAGCCCTTCCTATGCTCATTACCGACACTGCCTTACTGAAGTGTCCTTGCCAGACTATTCGTACCATGCATGGTTGACTGGGATCGAAGAATAGCAAGTTGTTGAGATGTGGAGCCAGCATCGCCATCCCTCGTTGCAAGAACTGTTGCCCCAGGATAAGGTCAAAGTCCTCCATTTCGATCACCATCAAGTTGATTCGGCCTCGCCAAGTCCTAACTTGAATGGATATGCTGAAGACATCTCCTGTGACCTTTTGGGTAGGGGAGTTCACCGCCTTAAATGACGAACTCGTTTGTTGCAACTTTAAGTTCATCCTCTTCACTTTCCTAGTTGAGAGATAATTGTGGGTAGACCCTGAGTCTAACATGGCCACAATTACTTTATTGTTCAGCACGGCCTCAACAAACGTAGCTCATGTTCTGACCTCTTTGTAGACAACTCAGGTTGTCCTAATTTCTTTGGGTCCCAAATTATAGATAAGAAAGTCTGTAACACCCCCATTTAAGGAACTGACTTAGAATTCTTCGCAGAGTTCAACCTTTGTCATTCCAGACACTCACGGGCCCAATGGTCGTGGCACCTGCAGATGAAGCAACTCCAATTCTTCTTTTTTGTCGCAGTGGACTCCTCATCCCTTTATGACCCTAGCAAAGTCTTCTTACTCTGAGTAGACTTGCTAGAACCAAGCTTATTTCTCGAGGTTGATCCTCCCTTAGATTTCTCATTGGGGAAAGATTTATTTTTTCCACCATTCCCAACTCATCTGCCAAATCCATTCGATTTGCCCTTAAAATCTAGAAGACGATCAACAGTGGCAATGGCGACAGAGAGGGTTTGCTCATTCTACCATCTTAAATCGATGTGAGCCCAGGGATGAAGGCCCTTCACGAACAAAAATAGGCAATCTACTTCAGACATGTCCTTTATCTTCAGCATCAGTGTTGTAAAAGACTTAATGTAGTCACAGATTCGGCATGTTTGCCTCAACTCCATGACTTGGTTCCTCGCAACGCAAGATGAGTTCCCTGGATGGAACTGGTCCTTTAAAGCAGCCTTAAACTCATCCCAATTCAAGATCTACACAACAACCTTTCCTTCTTTAGCGTCCTCAGCATGAGTCCACTACCACAACTTAGCGCTACCTGTCGTCAGACCAGTCAGGTTCCCCAAATACTTATCCATTTCCAAGAAGAAATTCTCGAGGACCTTATCATCCCATTGTCCATCATAAGAGTTTGGTTCCTTGGCCTTCAGAACCTGGGCTATGCCAGTCTAGGTCACGAAGGACTTCATGAAAACCACTTCGTCCTTGTTCTTTGTAGACTCATGGGAAACCATCGATACCAATGTGCAGAGACTCTTCAACTCAGTCTCCAATGTACTCACTCTGTGCTCAAACTCATATGCTTCCAGAATGTCAACTCAACCGGCAAGCTCTTCCACCCAGAGATGAGTCCTAGGGTGATCCCGTCATGGAGCTCGTCCAAGTTAGACATTTTCCTCTTATGCTCGCTCAGAGCCAAATCTTGGATTACTCTCCATGTCCACCATCTATTTGCAAAGTCAAACTAGACTTCTTCAAACTAGATAGTGCATGCCTTACTCAAATTTCAGCTTTGATACCAACTGTCATGGGGCTGGTCTTGCGACCCCGTGCGACACCACTTTCAGCTCGCCCAACTTGCCCTTAAGGCCCAAGCAAGCTCACCAAAGTTGGACTACGCCTCACACTTGAACAATTCTCTATAACAAGACCAAATATAGATTTAATGCAAATTCGTGCTACATAAATCGACACAAACAATAGATAGGGCAAAATTAATAGCTTTTCATTAACAATTCCTAGAATTACAATATAGTCCTCAACTCAGACACTATCCCAAAACCCTCAGCAAAACCAAGTCAGCTATGCCGATAATGCTTGGCGCCAGTTACAAACACAACCCCTCAAGAGTCTTCCACGAGTTCCTACACAGCAGACTAAATCCTACCAAACTCACTCAATGGGAGCCTCAAGCCCAGCTCTTAGGCAATGTTTACAAACACTATGTCTCCTTCTCAAGTTCCTTAGATCACAAAAGCACAACCCATTATCATGCTTATGAATTACAATGGCATTGGCTTATATAGGCATCACAACACCTTCCACTACTACATGTCGGCCCCAAAGGTAAGCTGTTAAATCTCACATTCCAGATCATGCCAAGCTAATCCAATGGACTAGGATCAATCACATTAAATATTGTCATCTTCCTGCAGCAACGGTTATAGGGCTAGACCTATATTAGCCTCCTTCATTAAATGTAGTCTGACATCTTTGTGCAAGGTCAACCTTGCTTACCCTTGGGCATTGAGTGCTAGACCCATTCATTAAATACCATGCACATTAGATAAACTGACAATACTACGACCGTTGACTTAGCACTTCAATGCCTTGGCTAGGTCAGCCTAAGCATACCGAGTATGCCGCACATATCTAATGTGGTGCAATCACCACCTCAGCACGGACCTACCAAGCCTGACAACATTAAATGAGTCCCCAACAATCACACTCCATCCTTCTTGTTCGAGATCAACAAAGAGCATCCCCTTACAAAGAGAGACCAAAGAATAATCCCCTTTGATATCTAGCTATGCCCTCATTTAAAGATCATGAAATGGTTGTTTCTTAAAAATTGGGATTCAACTTCTCCAATCAAAATTTATAATATTTAATTAATTTAACAAGAAAAGACAAAAGACATAAGTTAAAATTAGAAAAGTCTAGAAGAAGATAGGGATAGAGAGATGAGGAAGTTTCTAGAAGAAAAAAGAATTAAATCCATAATCGCTACTTTATCTTGTGGCCTTTTTAGAAAAATCAAGTTGTGACAATTATGAATGAGAAAGATACATTGCAAATCAGTACACTATGAAAAAGCCACTCAAAATTTGAAGAAAAACTATTTTTCTTTAAGGCATCAGGTGTTCTCTTGTTTAGCCATGCCTTAGTGTCAAGTGTCATAGTATCTTACTGTATACTAATTTTTTCTAATCTGGGGTTCATTGTAGATATAGTGTTGAATCAATATTTCAAAATTTCTTATCCAATCTTTAACTTTTACCTCTGAAAATTAGTAGCACAGTGAAGTATGAATTGCTTTATTTCTTATTTGAATCTCTTATGTTCCTTGTTAAAGGGAAAGAAAGATTGACGCCAAGAATCATAATGCATATTCTTTAGGAACATTTTTTTTTTAAATTTTTTCTTCTAAATTTACGCTTTTAATGCTTTCCTTTAAATTTACTAAACTGAGATTTAAATTTTCAAGGGTTAATAAATAGTGAACTGGCTATAAAATAAAATAAACACTTTGGTAATAGTCAATATAATTTGGAGCTTGTTATATAACAATCCTAATGGCACATGTCTGAAACTGGAAGGCTAGGAGTAGAACAAAGTCTGTGAAAGGTGATGCAGATAGGGTTTCAGCTTAGGCAAAGAAACATGACAGTTCAGAAATTCCTCCTTTTGTGACAGGTGCAAATGTTATTCCTTTGGGGAGGAAGCGAGATCCCTTTCATTTAGGACTAGGGGATGGCTCCAGGCTGAGCCATGGGCAACCTAGGGTTTTTGGAGATTTTAGGCATAGGAAGATTGGGCATATTAGGAGTGATAATAAGAGAGTTGGCATGAAGAATCAAGATTTCAAGACACCTCGAAAGTGTAAAATGATCATTCCCACAAAAACTGTGGATTTAGTTGCGGATCGCTTGAAGGAGAAAGCCTTTTTCGCCAAATGGTCCAGGAGGGGTGCTTCAAGGTCTCGGATTCATAAATGTTGGATAGATCAATGGGGAACAGAGGTTAAGGTAAAATCCCTCCTGAATGGATTCTTCTTGATCGAATGTAACTTAGCGGCCCTAAAAAAGAGATCATGGAGAGAGGTCCCCTAATGATGGACGAGAACAGTTTCTATCTCAAATAATGGCAACCGAACTTTGATCCGCTTAAGTAGAAATTAGGAAAAACTCAAATGTGGATTAGGCTCTTCAATCTTTCTTTTGAATATTAGAATGAAGAATCACTCAAGCTAATAGGAGATGAATTGGGGACTTTCATTAGGATTTATGAGAACTTTGGTGAAGGGGAGATTTGATCCTACATCAGACTCTGTGTGGAGATTGATTTGGTAGATGGTTGTTGGGAGGAGTTTGAAATCTTATCAGAGAATGGGGGTTGGAAACAGAAAATGGATATGGAAACCTCCCAGGTTCACAATAGGGGCAGTAGGAAGAGCGGGCCTTTTCCTATGTACAGTATTAATCCTACCTCTTCAATGTCTGGGAGAATGGAAGATCTAGGAAAGAATTCCCATTATGATACCAAAGAGGTGGTTTCTTAGGAACCTATGTATGGTGGGGTGTGGGTTGAGGATCAGACGCAAGTTGACAGGGCTCCTCCATAGACAATTCTGACCGAGAATGATGGGGTTGGGGCTAGAGAGAAGGCCAATCTTCTAATAAATGCAATAGTAGAAGGGATATCTGATTATTAGATAGACAAGGATGCCTCAGTTTTTGGAGTGGATTGCGAGTTGTTTGGTATAACCAATGATCATCACCTCCATCCCAAACCTATAGTTTTGGAACATAGTTTGAATCCTCTTTTGGCACAAGACCTAGGGCTTACCACTGAGCCCATGGAAGAGGGAGATTTTAGAGGAGAGGAAGATCCATTGTCTAGAAGTGAAGATGGGAGAGAAGTTCTGGAGGAAACTTTGAAGAGTACAGAGAAGCTAGGAATTAGTCAGAAGGCATCCAAGATATATCCCCCAAATTGTGGGGAAAGAAAGAGAAAAGGGAAGGGAAGAAAATCAAATTAGGAAAAGCACAGTATGGATGGGGAGGCAAAGGGGCAAGTCAAAATCACTATAATGCTAAGATCAGGGAAGGGAGTCCGCTTTCCTACGGAGCCATGAGGCTCATATCTTGGAATGTTAGGGGCCTTAACGCCCCTAACAAACAGTGTTTGGTCAAGTGACGATTGGAACTTTCAGAGGCTAACATTTTTATGATTCAAGAATCCAAGCTAACCAACGCTGAAGTAGAGAATTTCAAAAGGAAAGTAAAGATCTGGCAAGTGGAATTAGTGCAAGGTGTGGGGTCTTTGGGAGGCATAGAAACCTTCTACAGACCTCAATCCATTCTCGTGGAGAAAGTGGCTGAAGGAACACATTGGATGAGTTGTAAGGTAAGGAGTTTGTGCTCTAGCCTGCATTTTATATTAATAAATGTCTATGGACAAAATGCTTACATCAAGAAGAGGGAACTATGGGTAGAATTAGAAGTCTTCCTTGCTGCAAATCCAAATGTTTTTCACATCTTAGGTGGAGACTTCAATGTGATCTTACATAGCCATGATAAAAGAGGTGGGACTCAAAAGTATAATCAATCCCAAAAAGATTTCAGTGAGTGGGTGGAGAGAAATCACTTAATGGATATCAATTTGATAAATGGCTCTCACACATGGACAAACTGAAGGCTAGGGTTCAGTAATATTGCAGAAAAACTTGATAGGTTTCTTTAATGCAGGGCCTTGGGTTCCTTTCCCTTTGGATTTGAGGGTTCCATTACACCTTGCTTGGGTTTGGACCATTATCCAATCCGGCTAGACATTCTGGGAGACAAGAGGCTGGTTAGGTGTCCCTTTAAGTTCGAGAATATGTGGTTTAAGGACCCAAGCTTCTTCAATCAAATGGAGAGTTGGTGGGGGGAAGAGCATCTAGAAGTTTTTGAGATGTTTCACTTTGTAACTAAACTAAAACTGATTAAGCATAAATTAAAGCATTGGAACAGGTTACACTTCAAAAATATCTTTGAGACAAAAGAAACAATTGAAGCAAACCTACAATCTCTTAATGAGGACTTCATCTCCAAAAGAATGGATTAGGATAGATTCTTGTTATAAAAAGAGATGACGAAAGAATATGAATAGGTTATAGCTAAGGAGGAGGCCTTTTGGAGGTAGAAATCCAAGGAGACGTGAATCAATGAGGGGGACAAAAATTCCAAATATTTCCATAATGTGACAAAATTTCGTAGGGACATCAATAAAATCTCTAAAATTAAATTGGCAAATGGGAATGTTCTTGGAGAGCCCGAGGCAATTACAAGGGCATCAATTGAATTCTTTTCCAACCTCCTCAACAACAAGGACAGCTCAGACTTATTGGCCCAACAACAAATCCTTCAGAATATACCAAGGCTAATCAATGAAGCAAAATAAAATGTTAAATGCCAGCTTCTCAATAGAGGAGATTAGGTTGGCTTTAGGACAACTGCATCCTGATAAGGCCTCGAGGCCGAATGGGTTCCCAATTGGCTTCTTCCAAAGGTGTTGGGATATTGTGGGCCAAGAGTTGGTTGTGTTAGAACACAAGGATATACTGAGGGGGGTGAATCTATATATACCAAAATGTATTCCAATTTAACTTTGTCAACCAAAATTTCTTACTACCTTAAATAGATGATCAACAAATTGAAGCACAACACATAAGCACTCAACCATAACACCAGATTTACGTGGAAAACCCAAGAAGGGAAAAACCATGCTGAGCAAGCTGTTTGGATCTACTGTCCAAATCCAGCCTCACAAGTAAAAACAAGATTACAATATTATTTATGGGATATAACCCAAAGGGAGCAGCAACTCCCTAAAATACAATACAACAACACTTACAAAGTGAGGCTACAATGTCTATACAACACAATTGATAGATTCCATTGATCAAACACATCTACAACATCAACACACTTCATACTAAAATGAATCTTCAACTACTTTACACAACAAACTCTACTACCTTCATCACACTTCTACACACATAATCACTTCCATATTCGCATACACATCCTCGCACACTCACACCCTCATAATTTTCACCTCAAACAAGATATTTCATTTATACCTTTCGTAAATTACAAACACTTTCTCCCACATTGGCCAAGATGAAATGTGTATATATGAAATGTGCATGGCCATACCATGTCAGCTTCCAAAAGATGTTGAAATCCAATGTGGTTCAAGCCGAGTGATAGCCAGGACCTATTATTCCTTAACACATTCTTTCAAGATAGTGCACACTTCAAAACACCTAGTGGGATCATCAAAACACATGAAGTTAGCACAACAAACACTTTTCCTTCCACAAAATAGCTCCAGACCAAAAGTGGTACCAGAGAGACCAATTAGAATTATGTGAATCACTTCACAAGTGACATAAGACTTCCACAAACCTTTTTGACCAAACATTCCTTACTCTAAAACATATAACTTCTTTCTAGCGCAAGCAATTAGATACTGAACCTGGTATCACATGCAGACACTGAACAACCAGTCTTGAGATAGAACATTAAAAAACCAAGTTACGGTGCCCTTTAGCACCTGAAACCTGAAATGAAAACTCATACTAAATAACGAAACTCATCCTCCAAACATCAAATCCAAAAGATGAACTGTGGTGAAATGCGGTGGCTTTTGCTTTCTCCTTTAGACAACCCTAATCAATAGCATGATATGTCTTTCTTTTGTTGACTTCCGAGAACCTCTGCAGTACAACTTATCAACTAAGACTTGAATATAACCATCTTCTCATCTATAAATGACCATTCTTCAATCCACAAAGCCTCATCTTCTACAATAGAGAAATGTAAAGCACTTCTCAGACACATCCTGTTTGCAACCATCCTAAACCTCTGTCTTCAATTTGCAAGCTCTAGATTCATCTGCAGTAACTTCCAAGATTTGAAATCAGGAACATACAATCTTTATACTTGTCACTATCTAACTTCCAAACCATAAGGCCATATCTTAAAATGTGGAGGAATGTGGAGGAATGCGAAGCATTCTCTCGAGCTACTTCAGTGTAGATTCCAGTGCCATGAACTTCCTAAAACTTTCTTTCAAGACTAAAGTAATGCTTTTCCTCAGGAAACAAAGAATACAATATTCATTCATATCAGAGACCTTATGCTCATCATCATACATAACAGTTACAATTCTTTTCAATACAACAAGATTCTTCATGTTAGCACATCCTTCTGCTCACAACTTTCACTTCTACATGAACTTTAGAAGATAGGGTACAACTATGTACAAATGATACTGATTCAACCAGTATGCATAGTACAAGACATTCATCACCTTACCCTTCTCTTCATAGCTTCTCTGATCCATCTCCTTTGCCTTCTTCTCTAATCACTTTGCCACAAACTTCCTTTAACATCACCAACACTGATCAACACATTATGCTACTGCCTTAACTTCACTTTCAACCTTCTACAACACTGTTGACATCGATGACAACACAAATGCAACAAGTTGATGCTATTGAAGCATCCAAGAGCTCAAGGAAATTGCTAAGAGAAATCAACAACACTTTCATTGCTCTCATTCCCAAGAAAGAAAATGCGACAACCTTAGATGACTTTCGACTGATTTCTTTATGCAACACCATCTACAAGATAATGGCTAAGGCAATAGCGAACAGACTTAAAAGACTCTTGCCTGACATCATTTTGGATGAACAAAACGAGTTTGTTTTGGGGAGATCCATCTTGGATGGAGTAATCATTGCCTAGGAGGTGCTTCATTTGATTCAAAAGACCAAGAGACAAAGTATGATGATCAAATTGGATATCAAAAATGCCTACGACCAGGTGGACTAGAGGTTTCTTCTTAAGGTGTTGGAAGCTTTTGGCTTCAATAAGAGGTGGTTGGATGGATCTTTAGTTGTATTTCTAGCTCAAGATTTTTAGTTCTCATAAATGGTTCTCTAGAAGGATTCTTTGAAGCATCTAGAGGCTTGCATCAAGGTGATTCTCTCCCCCTTTCTTTCTATTATCATGGCAGAAGCATTAGGTAGAACCATCAGGTGGGCCTCCTCTATTGGTCTCTTAGATGTTATTAAAGTCACTAGTAGTGTCCCTATTATCTCCCACCAACAATTCACAAATGATACAAGGCTCTTTGGAGCTGCCAAGAGATAATTTGAATTTTGGGCTTTAAAGTTGGGCAATTGCCTTGCACCTATCTTGGTCTCCCCCTTGTAAACGACCTCAGAGTTGGCAAACTATGGGATCCTCTTGAGGAGAGGATGTTCAATAGGTTGGCCTCTTGGAAGGGCCATTGGTTATCTTGGGTGGGGAGAATCACAATGAAAGATGCCATCTCTACTATTCCCATTTATCTTTTGTCTTGCCTTGCTCTACCTATTGGGGTTAGTCAAAAGTTAAACCAAAAGATGAGAAAGTTCTTTTGGCAAGGCACGCCGGAAAAAGATAAGGTTGCTCTTGTTTCCTGGGACAAGGTTTATAGAGCCAAGAAGGATGAGAGCATTGGAATCAGAAACCAAATCTTCCAAAACAAAGCTTTATGAGAAAATCTTTTTTGGAGGATGATCAAGGAGACCCATATGAAGTGGGCTAAAATTCTCTAAGGTAAGTATTTAGAAGGAAATGATCCCTCAAGCATTTTAATGACTAACAATGCTCTTCACGGAATAAGAATCTAGAATTTCATGCAAAATTGCAAATCAGTAATTACAAATTATCTTACATGGGACATCCATGATGGAAAATCAGCTCTGTTTTGGGAAGATTCATGGGGGGCTATCCTTGCCTAGATAAGGTTATAAATGTAAAGCACTCAAAAAGTTTTCTCAAACTTAATTGGGGTGATCATGTGAGGGATTATGTGTAGTTCTCCTCAAAGGACAAGACCATCGGCTGGACCTGGAAGGATTTGAATGCCTTGAATCTGCTAGGGAATGATGTGGAACAACTCAAATCATTTCTCTTTGGCAGAACCATTGTCTTCAGAGATGGGAAAGATTCATTACTTTGGCATGGTTCTAAAAATGGGCAATACAATGCCAAGGATGGATACATGTTGATTGAGAGAGATGTGGAACAGGATGGCACTGTGATACCTATCCATCTTTGTTGGAAAAAGTTGTCTTCCTAAAGCCGACACCTTTACATGGGTTTCCATCCAAAAGAAGATCCTCACTGCAGAAATGTTTTTTGAAGATGGGCTATCATGGCCCCTCAAGATGTGCCCTATGCAAGGCTAGAGAAGAAATTGTGGATCGCCTTCTTCTTGGCTACCCCTTTGCCCAAGAGTGCTGGAGGTGGTTGTGTGCCTAATTGGGGTGGGTTAGCATTCTTCCAAATGATTTTCTAAGCTTGTTTAGGTCCTGACCCTTGTTAAACAAATCAACAACATTCTCTTGTCTTTGGATCATCTGTCCTTCTATCCTGCTATGGGAACTATGGAAGGAAAGGAATTGAAGGATTTTTCAGGATAAGGAATCGGGTCTAACCTCTTTCCTAATAAGGTTGAAGCAGTTGTGGTGGAAGTTGCTAATAGCAAGATTTCCCTTCAGAGTAGCAGGAACTCCTCCTTAACTGATTGGGATGCTAAAATCAGGTTCAAGTGGTATAGTCTGTGCATTCCCTCTGTCACTAGAGCTGGGGGTAGTGAGTCTCAAAGGTTGAGGAACTTGGCCATTTGGAAGGCTCCACAAATTGGATGGTACAAGTTTAACTTTGATGGGGCTTCAAGGGGAAACCCGGGCCCCTCGGGTGCTAGTTGCTTGGTTAGCATGTGGAATGGGTCTCAGGTTTACAGATCATTAAAACATTTGCTAGAGGGAATGAATAATGAGGTTGAATTCTTAGCCCTGATACATGGCCTAAAACTATGCAAGGAGCTTTAGGTCAAAAATTTAGAAATTGAAGGGGTCTTGTCTCTAGTGATAAATGCCATCAAAAGGGGTAGCACTCCAAGCTGGAAGCTCCAGGATTTGTTAGAGGTACTTCTAGAGATATTACAAAATTTTAATGCATTTACTACGATTCATGTCTATAGAGAAGCAAATGAGGAGGCATATTTTTTGGCCAATGGAGGAGCGGATGGTTTGGAGCTCTGCTCAATCAACTCCTAGATCCTTTGGTGTGGGCTTGCTGGTTTGGATTGGTTGGTTTATGGGTGGAGTGACACCTTTGGTTATGCTTGGCTACTCTTGTTTTTATCCTTTTTGGGAGTTTAGTGGTTGTTTCCTTTGGCACAGATGGATAGGTTACATTTATGGTTTTAATTGAGGAGTGAAGGCAGCTTAGGTGAAGTGATCGACAAAGTCTTTATATTATGGATGATGATCATCTTGCATGGTATAGGACATGGGCTGCAAGGGGTTGTGTATTCCTCAAAAAAGTAACTTTGTTGGATAGGTTTGATAATTTTGAATGGATTAGGCAATTCATGGACCTGAGTGAAGATCGAAGCCTTCTTTCGTGACCTAGTTTGTCTTGGCGGAGTTTTTTTGGTGGTTTTCATTCCTAGCAGACTTCGCATTGAGGTCAATGGAGATACGGTTAGGTTGGAGGTCTAGTGTGGTTTTGGTAGGGCTACCCACATTGCATAGTTGTGGCCAAGGATGACCTTCTTTTGGTTTAGGCTTGGCATTATTCGACCTTGGTGGCCTTCTGCGAATATGGTTGTAATCATGTGAGTTAGGGAAAGGCATTTTCTCAACTAAGGCCATGGTTGGCCACCATTTCTTTGGTTAGGGCTTTGTTTTGCCATGACCCAATGTCACATCCCTCTTTTTGAAAACAATTATACTATTTACTTTCTTGCAAATTTTAGTAATTTAATGTGTTGTGAACGACACGGAAATTGATGATTTATCTTACAAAGTTGTTGTATTGAGTTGTGGAATCTAATGATTACGATCAAGGTGATATTGTAGACTAAAAGTCGTTATAATAAATGCAATGATGTTTTGGATATATTATGTTTTGATTTGAACATAGATGCTTTGACCACAAAAATTGCATGCGAGTCTGTCGATGCAGGAACAGGTGGACAGTGTTCGACGGAAGAGAAAGTATCTTCGAGAGAGAGTATAGACTCTGGAAACTAACCAGAGGTGTTTGCCCTGAGATCGCCAAACAGATAGATAAGCCTGGAAACCAACAAGTAAGTCTTGTTTGTCAGTTTGGGTAGTTTATTTGATGTCGACGTCAAAGGATAAAGTATAACATCCTAGTCGGAAGTCATCTTGTAGAATTTTGGAGACGTCGATGGCGTTGTAAGACCATAATAGTAAGTCGACGTATTTCAGATGTTTAATATTCACGTCTATAAGTATTTATTAAGTCATCTTGTGGCGAAATTGCAAATCTTGTCTCGAAGTCGAAAATTGCGAGAAGTCGGCTTAGTGCGTTTAACGTTGTAGGAACTTGTTTGCGTTACGATCAATCCGTTGCGATTGACGTAAAACGCGTCGAACTCGTGAATTTGTTCTATTTTGGTAGATCGACGAATGTCGATTTGTAGCCATAGCGTGAAATCATTTATTTTAGTCGTCGTCTAAAAGTAAGTCTCTTCTTCCAACTTTGACTACGAGTTATTATCAATTTGACTTTGAGTTTCTTAGTAAAATGGTCTTTGCCTCTCCTTCCTTCTCGACCCCAACGAAGCTCAAATCATTTCGTAACCGTCGCCGTGACAAGCATAAACTCCTCAATTCAATATTAAGTTGGTTTTAGGAAGGTTGATGCTTTTTGTCCTAGTAAGGACGGGTTGTTATGTCCTTGGCAAGCCTCATTACCGAAGGAATTAAATCTTTCTTATGGTCGTATTAAGTCTTGAAGTCGGTTATATTAGTTATGTCAACCACCATGGGCTTAGGCTTGTTTCGGAGGTCTTTTTATGTTTTAAAAACCACTCTCTTTAGCGCGAGAGAGAGAGGGATGGGTGCTAGAGTGGCCAGAAACCGTACATTTATGTTTGAATCCCCGTCACTAGGTGAGTGCAAAGGCGTCGGGGATGATTGGGTAGAATCTTTAACTAACCGCAATATTTTAGAGAGTTGCACCTACGCGGCATGGGAGGTATGCGAAGTGGTAGTTACATTTGAGTTAGAGACTTAAATGGAGATTCCTTCATGACGTGAGTGGAGAAGGGAGTAGTCGGTTATGGTTGAGAAGGAGAAAGCTGCGGAGAAAGGAGGGGTGATGGTTCGTGGTGTTCGGCAGAGAGATGATATAGTTTTAGGCCGTCGTGAGAATGGGAAGGAGGAAAGTAACTGCGGAAGAATAAAAGTCTGTTGCTATGTGAAGGAGAGGATGGAGTAGTGGCAAGCAGTTGAGAAGAGGAAGGCAAAACCGCGTAGAGGAGGAGGAGTTTTAGGGAGTGGCTGTTGTGGTTGGTAGGAGAAAAACGTGAGTGGAGATATTAGCGAAGGCAGGGAGAGAGATCAGGGGCTGTGTGTTGAAGGAGAGGTTCGTTCTTCTAAGTAGTTATCGTTTTATCTGTGGTGGATGGACTTCTGAGGAGGTAAGGGAGAGTTTGTAAGGACTGACGTGAGCTGGAGAAAGAGTGATACGGCAGAGTATATTGAAAAGGCACTTGAAACCTTCATCATGGAGGAGGTGGTGGCTTCAAAAGGAGGATATAAACGGCAGTGAGAGGAGTCTGTCAGGGTTGTCATAGAAATCAACTACGAGATAACGGAAGGAGACTATCAGTGGTGGTCGGCAGTGAGGATTAAAGGGAGGCTTCGGCGTTCGTTGTGTTCTTCTTTGCTGAATAAAGTAAAACGCTTACAACAAATATAGTATGATGAAAACGTCTTTTTCTATGTTTCTGTGAGAAGTTTATCATCATGAAAGTATCATTGTTGTATTATGGCAATAGAAACCTTTGAAATAGTATTGCAGTTGTCTGTTAGAACTCAATAACTTAGAAAACGGATCATTAACTCTCATGGTTGACGACGTATGATGTTAGAGCATACCTCTCAAATGTGCATTCATCAAAGACTGATCACTGCATGATGCAATTGTGATCTGCAAACTTTAAACCGTTGGTAAAGACGTAGAATATTAAGAGTTTCTTTAAGACTGAGCTATCAACGTTAAACTACTCTAGAGTACTTAAAACAATAGCTACATTGCGAGAAATCATGTTGCTCCGCGTGCGTGATGTGTGGGAGATTAAAACCACAGATTGGCGTAAACTTAAATGTGTAGATAGCCGAGGTAGTAGTTGCAACTAGCTTGAGACGTTTTCGTCTTTTATCTTTTGTTAGAGGTCGACCACGTGTTTGGACATCTCTAGGATCATAAGGAAGAGTCCAAATCTTTCATTGTTTTATTTTTGCGATTCTTACCTCAGTAGCTTATGCGAAATTATTTTGACTTGGAAAGTGAAGTAGGGAATTAATGTGATTGTGTCGAAAACCGTCATGTTTTATAACGAGCCTGTAGAGTGAAAAACCCGCATGCTGAATCCAGATTATGTGGCATGCAACGAATCTAGTATCATTTTGTAGACCTTATGAGTCTAGAATCCTTGAATTCCGGGATAACGGAAAATGGTTTAGACACTTGAATATGTTGTGTAAACAATTATGAAACCCTTAGGAGTGGACGTTTTCTTTAAACAATAATTTTATAGG
This sequence comes from Cunninghamia lanceolata, assembly GCA_027924645.1. Lineage (NCBI taxonomy): Eukaryota > Viridiplantae > Streptophyta > Pinopsida > Cupressales > Cupressaceae > Cunninghamia > Cunninghamia lanceolata. Next base: position 1,328,785 of record BSBN01000128.1, read on the forward strand.
AAAATAGGATTATGAAGCTCTGAACTCGAGATTAGAGTAAATGTTGCGCCATGCGCTATAATAGGAGGATATCCTAAACCCTTGAGGTCATCAAGGTCGTTAATTAGTTCAAATTATACAAATGGAAACTGTAGGATTTCGACCAGTTCAAGTCGAGTAGGGTGGGTGAACCAAGTTCAAGCATTTGTAGAACGCTATCTAAATACAAATCCTTTGGCCAAGGTGGTGTGCTATCCTCAAGTACATCGAACGTTCACCGTAACTGGATGGCGTTTTCTTGTGGAGGGTCGTGCATGACTAGAGGGTATCTAGGGATCTGCACGATAACAAGACACGTAGGTTACAACACCAGAGCTCAGATGGCAAACACCGATGGTTATCCTAAGTCTATCCTCTTGAGTAGGGTAGGGCCACTTCCGGTTAGGAAGGAGTGCGGGAGACCGACGGTTTGTGGTTGGAGGTTAAACTCCTTGAAGATACTTTCTCTTCCCAATATTGAGGAACTGCCGAGTCTTGAACGTGATGGGTTGACAATCGAGATGCATGATAATGGTATGTTTCCAATATTTGTTATTTCAAGAAAATTTCATTTGTTAGAAAACAAAGTGTATTATGAATATCATTTCTTTCAGTCTTTTTGAGAATGCAATCATGTTTATGATAAAATGAAAAATGTTGTAAGGTATTATAGAGGAGTTTTATGTATTTGATTACCTTGTTAAAAAAAAAAAAAAAAAAATTTACCATCGTGAAAACTTAGTTACTTCTTGTCATGTCGGATTTGGATGTTACACCCATGGTGGGTTTTTGTAACATTGACTGTAATTTTTTTTAGATTAATATATTTACTGTAACCATTGGTTGCATCTTATGAAAAAAAAAAATGAAGTAGAAAGATATTTTAACTAAGCTGTTTCTAAAATAACATAATTTATTAAAATTAATTTATTCTATTTTTAAAAAAATAATTGTTCTATCTACACAAAGGAATACATTATTCATGTACAAAAATTAATCGATCTAAGGAATAAATAAATTAATGCCTTACTACTAGAAAATAATATTTGAAATAACTAATTAATTAAATAATTTAGATAATGCTAAATAATATGACTAGTTACGAAGTTAGGGTTATGACAACAACCCTTTGGAAAGTGGTAGGGGCATACACAGATCAAAAGGAAGGACTATGTAAGCATATGTGCCCCAAGGATAGGTGAAGGTTGTTTTATCTTGGTTTTCAGGTTAAATCTTGATTTGGTTATAGCCACTAAATCCATCCAAAAAGGAAAACTACTTTTTAACCTACTAAAGGGTCCAAAACTTGGTCGATAAATGGAAGAGGAAAGTGATCCTTTCGTGTTGTTGTTGTCACATAGAAATGCACCCTGCTTGGAGAGAGTCCAAGCATTCTAATGACACAATGGGAATGATCTCAAAGTGTGCAACCTTGTGAACTGAGATCAGACCTCCAAAGAAGGCTAGTTCCTCATTCTAAGGCTAATGCTTAGAGGAATATATCTAAACCTAGTGCTAATGTTGCAGGGGAAAAGGGGTAGAAGGAAACATAAATAGAAATTAGGTGATACACTGGGTTGAATAAAAGAACCCTCACAGAACTGAGAAAATGCACAAAATGACTAAATACAACCAATAAAAATACATAGATCAAGTTGATTTTAACAGAAGCAAGGAGCAAGAGATGATTAGAAGGAATTAAACATTCACAAACACATCATTCTTAGATCACACAAGGTCAAAATAGCATAAAGATGTAAAATAACCAGCATGTATTTAATCAGAAGGCAAGGTTACAGTAGAGGAAAGCTTTGTTTGGAATCAGAAGCATAGATTACTAAATCTTCCAACAAACCAACAACTTTTTTAATCTCATGTTTATGCATGTATAGCATTTTGCATTTGACCTAAGTCGGTTACAATGAAAACTCCCCATGGGCTCTGTCAGAAAATATCATCGCTAGAAGGGACGTCCACCTGCAAGAAGTTATGGAATAAAATATCTGGAACAAGGCAGGTGGAAGATATTTTGGGCCTTGAATGTGAGCAGCTCAATCATCTATCTTCAACAATGAATATATAAAATATCTGAAGCATGGCAGTTGAGAGATCGGATTTGTATTGATGGCGGATGGGACATATCGCCCCTTGACAAAGCTTTTACAACACTTTAAATCCCTGTTCATTTGAATTTCTGCATCCTCACTCACTGAGATCATCTACAAAATCAGGCTCTGTATTTGTATAATCGGCCTTTGAATTTTCCCTGTTTGACCGAACTTGCATTTTTGGCTTATGAGTTAGCAGCCATCAATTTTATCCTTGCTACCAAGAGAACTGTTGTTTGTATGCATACAGACATACAAAAATGATACACTGTAAAAAATCATGATGACGTTAGTATCATATAAAACTTGGGAAAAGAACAGGCCTGGATGACGTCATCATGCTATTGGGTCCTTCAAATCCTTCAATTTTGCACTTATGCGATTTCTCCATTTTTTGCATTTTTCATATCAAATCACTTTGCATGTCTTTGAATCTCCCTTTGTATATGCTTTTATATGTGCAATTGTATATACAATACAATGGCCAACATACAAAAGTGGACCTTAACTTTGGCATCACCTTTTGTATATCTTCCCTTGCCACGTGTCATCACTCTATTGGTCGCTGAGCTGAACCTAGTGTTAGGTCTCAAAAATGCAAGTTGCTAATCCTAAGAGGATGCCAGGCTCTATGTTTGGATTTGCAACGTTTTTGAACTAACTTGACGAAATCAACCTTCAAGGTTTGATGATTTCCTACACTTTAGGTCCTGCTACACCTAGGTGGGTGAACCTTGAAATATTAAAGCAGTGGATGAGTGGACTAACTAGATCTATCTATAATGGCATAGGATGTAAGATAGATGAAAAAGAAGCTGACTACTTAATTCTATGTATAATGTTTAATAAATGATTGGCAGAAATTGTATAAGCAATATCAAGGTTTTAAATAATGAGTTGAATGAGACTAGTGCCTTGTTGGGTAGCAGAGTCAATTTGAAGGACCTAGACCAGTAGTTTCTTAATGGTAATAATTCTAATTTCTTGGCACAATTTTGGTTTATAGCTTGTATAAACGTGCAAGGAAGTGATTGACAAACTCTTCTTAGTAATCCAACCAATATAATCAATTATCTTATAATTCACCAGAAGGTATTTTAATCCTTACTTGAAGGAACCAAATGAAATGAATGGGCAAGATTAACAGATAATATTTTACTGGAGACAGAATAGTAATCCTAATTGTATGGCTCTACTTAGTAATCCTAACTTACTACTTCCAGGCTACTGTGACTAAATTAGAAGGGTTTAATTCCTCAGATGGACACCAACCAAATTAATCACACAGATACAGCAAGTGTGTAATGACAGATTAACTATATACTTGATATCTTAATCTGAATAACCAGGAAATGCAGAAAATGGAGACACCCACACAATTGAATATTTTCAACAAGCAACTGATACCAAAATAGAAATACTGAATCAGAGAACTTCAAATTTCTTCTTCAAACAAAATATGCAACATAGTCAATTTGAGACATTGTATATTATGTATATATGAAATCTTCTACTGCCGATCCCTTTTCAGCATCGATTGTTTAAACTTATATAGATATTTTCATGAAGAGATACAACTCTTCAATAAGTCTCTTAGGAATTTAACCAACATAAACAATAATTACATAAGCTTAATTAGGCTCTATTTAGCCATAAATAGACTTTTGCCAGATGATCTAAATACTCCTGCTCACAGTGAGAATCAGTAAGATCAACTGCGCTCCTGGTGATTATATCAAGGGTGACCATTTCCTCCAATTGTTTTCCCGACGCTATGTAATGTCATATTTTAAGTGGGCAAGACCATCGGCATGACTTCCTTCATCGCCAAGGTTTTTAGATCTCTCTGCGATATAGCGAGTCCCACCGATATGATTTGCTTATCGGGAAGATTGAGACTATCGGGATAATAAAATATTGTTCTCCCGATCTTTATTGTCTCGCCGATAGTCATCTTCATGTATGGACTTCTATCTTTGTCGGAATGACATTCACTATCGGGATAGCTTTCTCAAGATATCCCGATCCAAATCATCTCCCCGATGACCCTTTTCATATCCTTCATCGGGCAAAGTTTAGTAAAGTGTCACCGACACCTTTTGATCGCTGTGACTTGTGAATCGGCAAGACCTGGCTCTTTTGTTCCGACATGTCAAGTTATCCCGATAGAGGTGTATCGCTGTGAGTCTCGCTGATGGCTTTCTTATCGCCAAGACTCTTAATCATCGGAGGCTTACTTGTTTTCTATCCCGATAGCTTACCTCTCGCCAATGGCTATTTGTTTCGTTACCCCCACATGCTGTTCGGTGAAACTCTTGCCGAAATGCTTTATCGGTATGACATATACCGTCGGGGCATCTTTTAAAAAGTCATCCGATAGATATCTGTCATACCGATTGGTATGACCACTTACCTTTCTTGCCGATGTAAAGTCATCGGTATTACTTACTCCATCGGTGACTTCCACAATTCTTCTTTCGATCTCTATTTTCACGCCGATGGTTGTTTTCAAACGATTCCTTGTGTATCGGTGTAAGCAACACAACCTCTTGCCGATGGATTGATTTTGATGAAATTTGGCACTGCTCATCCATAGACATCTTGTGAGATACAAAATTTTTTTATTATGGTCTTTTTGGGATATTCTTTAGGATTTATTCAATATGATGGAGTAAGGAGATAGTAAAAATTTCAAATTTTTACTGTGCTAACACCTAGGACCCACCGCTGCATCCCCCTTATCGGCCATTAGAAAGACCTCAAACTGAGCCACCGATACGCATTGTCTCACCAAAAATTCATTGTGTGTGTCTTTGTACATCGCAATTGTATATAGGAGATACAATCGCATGTAAATACAACTGTGGAACTCAATGGATTATCAACCAGAGTGTAACCTTAGAACAGGTCCAACCTTGTATCCTTGTTTTTTTACATATTGGCATATACATGCATGTCAACATACAACTACGGACCCCACCACTGAGTTTGCCAAATTTAATTTCCCAGTCGGGTCCGCATTGTATATCCCTGTTGTATCTAACTTTTGTATATGTAATTGTATATAGGATTGTATATGGGATGATACAATCGCATATACATACAATAGGTGGACCCCAACTCAAAATCTGCCACATTTGATTCTTCATTCGCGTCCAGATTGTATGTATTCCCTTCTGCATCACCTTTTTGTATCTGCAAATGTACAATGCAAATATACATGCAAAGATGCATACAATCGCCTATACCCTTCTTAACTAAATTGCAGCCTCTTTCGGGTCCAGTATTGTATCTCAAGATTGTATATGCCATTGTATATAAGATTGTATGTACAAAGATACAATCGCATATACATACAAAAAATGGAGACACCTTTTGTATCTCCCCCTTGTATATTGCCTTGTATATGCAATTGCATATACAAAGATAACCTGATGCACATTCACTTTTGTATCCCGCCTTTTGTATCTGACTTTGCATCTTCCTTTGTATATACAATTGTATATGCGATACAATAGATATATATACAACATACATACAAAGGTACATACAAAAATGATTAAGTATAAAACTAAGAATTATCTGCAATGGAAGGCACTTGAAGACAAAAGATTTATGGGTTTTTTTGGGTTTTGGCAAGGGAGAGCATGGGTAATTGAAGGATTTAAGATTTGTAGGGTCATTTTCTAAAGGATATTCAAGGAATATACAAGGTGAACTATTTAACTCTGGATAGAGGAAAAATAGGTCAACAGTTGCAACATTGAGTTCTCTGTAATCTATACAAACATGCCATTTGCCTCCCTTTTTCGGCACTATCACCAAAGGGGAAACCCATTGACTATCTATATGGGATAAATGAAGCAAACATCCAAGAGTTTCTTTAATTCCTCCTTAACAATGTCCTGGACTACATGATTCATTCACCTTTGGGGTTGTCTCACGAGTTTACAATCATCCTTAATGTATATGTGGTGTGTGTAGAGGTTTGGGTCGAGGCATTTCATGTCATGATAGTCCCATACAAAGGTTATTTTATGAGCCTACAACATGGTAATTAGTTCATCATGTTGTTGCATGGTCAACCAGTTGTTGATGTTTAGTGCTCTACCAGGAGAAATTTAAGCTTGGATTTTCAAGGATGTCATTGAAGCAATGTTTAGACATGAGGTGTTCAGATAACAACTATGAGGTAATAAGTGATGAAATACATTGATATCATATGCATAATTTGATGAGTGTGCTGCAAAAAAGATATTGTGTAGTGGGCACAAGACATAGGTCAAATAATTATTCAAATACATATCCATTCCATAGTTGTTCTGCATGATATTTGAGAGTATAGTATCCTCGTCTTGGTTTTCTATCAGAGGGCTCCTTCCTATGGTCATCAATGTTTGAATCTAGTATTGGTCATTATCTTCAGGGTTCGGCCATACTACCTGTTCTAGGTCAGTAAAAGGTTATGCTAGAGGATACAAAACTAACTTCTTAGTCACATTTCCATTGGAAGTTATCATATTTCCTAATCGACAACTAATAAATGCATTAATTGTTGCCAACCATGGCCTCCCTAGTATTAGAGGGTATCCTCCTCGGTTGGGCTTTAATTGTAGGACCATGAAGTTAGATGGATATTCCCAGGAATCTAATGTAATGACCAAGTCCTCAATGATTCCTTTGGATTTAACAATTGAGTGATTTGGTAATTGCAACACTCTAGGGGTAGGACAAAGATCAGCAAATTGCAACATTTGTAGTCTCTCTCTGGTCATTACATTAATGGTGGCACCTAGATTGATCAAAGTGTTTTGTATTAGAATGGCATTAATGTGAACATTCACAACTGGACTACTAGGGTCTGCATATTTTGGTATGACCCTATTTCCAAGCATGATGTATGCAAGTGGTCTAATGACTTGGATAGTTTGTGGGTCCTTACATTTTGCCCTAGTTTCTTTAGACACAATTCTCTAATGGTTTTGGTGTAAATTGGAATGTCTTTAATTGCTTATAATAGAGGAATTTTGACATAAACATTTTTTAGATGTCCTAAAAGTCTAATTCTGGTTCAGGTTCATGTTTTGTTGTGGACAATATGTCTAGAAATGGTGGATTGTGGTTCATGATTTCTACCTTCGATGGATTTGGCTCAGGATTTTGTGTTTTATTGTTTTTATGAGGGTTAGTGTTTATGGTTGGATTATCTATGGGGAGTTCCATGATGATTGGTGTAGTTGTTCCATGAAGTAGCTTCCTTGAGTGAAGTTGTACATTACTTACCTCGACCGCATAGGTCGGGTATTCAAACACTTCGTTAGTGTATGCTAGTTGAGTCAAGGTTGGGTAGCTAATTGAGTAGCTCTAGGTGGTGTAGAAGTAGCAATGTTTGGCATGATTGTTGGTTGTTGAGACAAAGGTTGTGGCTATTGTTGGAAGCTTGCAACATTGGGGTTAGACCAATTCTGGTTTCCCTGCCATTACTATTGCCATGCATTGGGTGATGGTTGCCATTGTTGGTTTTGGACTTGTGGTTGGTATGGTTGTTTCTACCATCTGCCTTGTTGAGGTGTCTAATTAGGTGGTATTGATTTTTTCCAAGCTAGAGGAGACATGTTATTCCATGGAGTATATACCAATTGGAAGCATTTGAAAATGAACTTGGAAATGAAGTACTATATGACAAGGGGTCCTAAAACATACCTTGTCATGGTTGCCATGGCTTACACTGTGCTACATAGAAAACTCGTCCATCTTCACCTTCTAGTAGCTTGAATTTGGGTTTCTCGTGTCTTTCTTTAGCTATGTTGGCTACCCTCTTACATTTACAACAAATCTTCTTTTATTTACAATGAGGGAAGTACTTGGTCAAAGCTACTTTTGCTTCCTCCTTCACATGCAATGTGTTTAATTGAGTTGCCAGGTGACTTATAATATCTTGTTTCATGTCCTTAAAAAGATTACTGAGTTCTACTCTGGAGACTCCTACAATAGTCTTTGTAGAAGACGAAGGCTTAAGGCTATGTATTTTTCATTGTGGACCTTGAGTAGTTTCTGCAAATTTTACAAACATCATCAAATGGTACCTGGTAAATGTCACCTCCTCCAAGTTTAAGTGATTCTGAGACAACCTATTTTGTCATGACTTTTATAGGCAAAATGAAAACCTCTCTACATAATCCTCAAGGGGTTCATCTTTTTTCTAAGTCATTATGGATTAATCATCTCCCCTCATGTCCCTACCTCGGTAGTAATCTTGATATTTATATAGGAACTTTTCCTTCATGGTTCACCAATCTACCACATCTCTGCCTAATCCCCTAAACCACCTTAAAGCAACATCTTTGAGGGTAGTTGGAAAAAGCTTCAATCTATGCTCATCTATGATATAGTTGTAGCTTTGATAGAGGACGTCAAATTCAAACAAAAATGTGTCTGGGTCCTTTGTGATTAGACCATGAAAATTTGGTAAAGCAGAGGGAGGAATGTTCTTCATGGCTACTACTTGCGCTTAGTTAGTGATAGAAAATTGAAAGGTAATGGGATCAACATGATTTTCTACTTCTTCGTTGGCCATTGTGACTTGATCCAAAGTAACTCTTGGGCATGTGTGTCATGAGACTGAGTAGAATTGTTCTTCTATGGTAATGTCACTTGTCTATCCTATTACTTTGGTTGTATCTTCTTGGTCTGAAGAATCTTTTGTTGTTGAAGGTACCTTGCCTTGGGCAACTATTGCTTGATTATCTTTAAAGTTCAGAAGGAATCTTCCAAAGCGGTCTCTCTTCTACTGCATGCAATATTTAGAGCTCTCAAATGTCACCTACTACACAATGTTAGTGAATATATTTTTGAACTTTTTGACTGACTATCAGCTATAAGCTGCAAAGAATGAACTTAAAATCTAAGGAAAGTAAAACAAACTATCTCAAAAACCCAAAAGCTTCTAAATATTGTCACCATTCCCTAGAAATGACACCAAAAATGTTGAGTACTATTAACTCCCAACAAACCTAATGTAGCTAAGGCTTGCATACAACTCAACAAATGTTCTCATCCCATATCAAGTAGTTCATTGAGTTATGACATACTACATTTATCTTATCAATCTAGAGATGTATTTTATTGGTATGGTGATGGTATTGTATGTACAACTAAAGATTTATGAGGATTGAAACACTACAATTGTGTATAGAAAGAAAATGATACTCTTTGAAAAATAAGAAAGGAATGTAATGCTGAAATATAAAATATACTTTATAAACCCTGAGCCTAACTGAATACTTATTAACTAAAACAAAATAGTAGCAAACAAATATACTTCTGATTGCAAGAATCTAATTCTAACAAGATAAAGTTTTAGTTGCAGTCCACCTCAAGTGGGCCCTTACTTGGATTGAGTGTGCCCTTCTCTTCTCCTCTATAAACTACTAATTAAATCAACACATCAATTGACTCTCCACATTCCAAGAGTAAAGTAAAACTATTATGATAGAAAAACTCTATTTTCTTATGGTCTGCCAAAATCTAGCATGTGCATAGAGAAAATCTTCTTCCTAGATATGCTGGATCATAACATATATACACATCCAACATGAGTTCATACATTTATGGAAACCTATGACTAGTCAGCCACTTCCCATCATATGAGGGAAGGACTCTTATTTTTGGAAAGAGAAACTAAACTTAAAACAATCAAAGAGGAACATTTATAATAGGAATCCCCAATCTGTGCATGGTACAAGCAAGTTATTTAAGAAACATAATAATGGATAACTAGACCCATTTAATCCTTCCACATTCCTTGCTGAAGGATAGGCATTTTTCCATTTGTTAAAACATATTTTCTTACTATTTACATGAAAGTCATCCTTATCTAGAGAGGAGTTAATCATTGCTAGACAACTGTAAGTAACTACGAGCTTTGTTGCAGGAAGTGGGTCCTTTGGCTATAGGAAGCTGATCCTTTAGCTGTAGGAAGTTGATCCTTTGGCTATAGTTTGTCACTCTCAATTGCTACAAGAAATTGATCATTTGGCTATTGTTTGTCACTCTCAATTGCTGCAAGGAGTTAGTCCCATAGAAAATCCCTACTATAAGATCATCATAAACAAAGTAACATACCACATTATATTTGAAAATAACTGCTTTCAACACACAAACATTCATTAAAACATATTACAACTAACATAGTGCTTTTTTCCAAATACTAATAAAAATTCTTAGCTTAAAAGGTAGGAATGTCTACAGAAATGTGTTCTTAGAATAGGAAACATAGGGAATATAAAAGACAAATACAAGGCTCATCACAAGTTGGTTTTAGTAGACATGACTATTTATGCATTCTTTGTTGAAAGTAAGTTAGATATCTATGGATGATGCCTTGGAGATAGTGTTGTTCATAATCTATGAGCCATGTTGAAATCTTTTATGATAGATTCAATATTATAAAAAACTTATTACATTAGTTAAAGATCTTTGAGCTTTGTCATGTATAAAATCCACAATGACTATTCAATATCTTGACCAAGGCATTATGTAAGAATGGATGTTGACATACACAAATGTTTGTATTTGTTATCTTAAATCCTTGTTAGAAATTTGTTATTGAATAAATATTGTGAAAGGTAAAGCCTAAGTACAAGTACTCTATTTAAAATTAGATGTTGTTATTGAAAATAATTATAGGGGCTAGATTCTTGTAAGTTGAGTAAGTGGAAGCTAAGCTCCAAAGTGCTTGCGAACTCCAATTTAGGTTAAATTTTGAATAGGTTGTGCATTTCTTATTATTGTTTTGTTGAAATTGGAAAGTATCTTGGTCAAGGCAACAAATTCTCATATTAGCATTTCAGGGTAGACTAAATGTATATTTATCCAAACAATACTTCTTGACTCAATATACCTAGGTAAACTAAAATGTATCTTGATTAGATCAATGTTATTCTCTTATTTTTGCTAGTAAAACTGGCTTAGGCACCTAGGGGCCACAAAAAAAGCATTAAAGCCCAAATTCCGGTAACAACAAATTCACTAGATCCATTCATAATAAGGCAATTATCCCTCTAACCAATTCACACACACACATATTGCTAAAAACTATTTGTTATAAGTCATTGTTGTCATCTAAAAACTATATCTGTCTATTTGGGCTTAAATCTATGGCCCAAAACTATCACTAAGCATAATATCTTCAAATAGAATAAAAAACAACACAAAAATTTATCCATGAGTCTGTGAAGGTGTGAAAAATTACATAGGCCAACCCCATTAGACAAAGCATAACAACATGATTTATGTTGAGGGATCAGACCGACCCAAAATATCCTCAATACGGCATGCAACATCTTCTACCTTTGCACCATCAAGAAATTTGACATGGAAAACATAACTTATAGCTTTCTGAAAACAAAACGTTATACCTTGCATTATGGTATGAAGATGTTCCACTAGAAAGTCCAAATGTACCTTCACTTGTTCCTTAACACCCTTTTAATCTTTGTGGAGCATGAAAGAGCTTGCCACCATGGAAATCATGGTTTCATTATTGAGAGATTAGGCAACATCAAAGATGTTGCACCTTATAATTAGTTACTCGAGATCCAACATAATCTTGACCATTACCTTTATCATCACCACACAATCATTATTGACTATCCCCCTTGCCAACCCCCATATAAGCAACATCTAGATACACAACTCATGGTTTACCAATTCTAGAGAGATATAATATGCAAACCTTTTTGAAACCTTGGATAGATTTAATCTTCTTGTATTGACAATACTGATATATTTTTATCCACTTTAACTCTTAGCTTTTTATTTCTCTTATTTCCTTCCTTCTCACCACTTAAACCCAACCCCAAAGCCATCCTAAACACTTGTATGCACCTAGTGAGACCACCTATCACCAAAGTCCAACACCGTCTCAAAGAATACATTGGAATGTCTTCCATACTAGAAAGATCTCTTAATGAATGTGTCCTTATGAATGTTAGGTCATCAAATCATGCAACACCCATCTGACATGAGTTGCCATCATCTAAAGCATATATTAATAATTACTTATTATTGTCTCCCATTCATTAGCTTATAGAGGTAACATGTGTCGGTACTACCTTCTAGTTTGGTCTGAAATTTGTAGGCATCACAATGATACCTCCATCTCATTCATTTATTGTTTATTATCATCCTACCACCTCATTTGATGTCAAGCTCTTTATCAGGCTTAATTGTATTGTCGTATTATTACTATATAAATATTACCATTTTATTGGCAAATCTAGTTATATAAATCAAGGTGGAATAACATTGGTGTTGTTATGTCATAAAATGTCCCCCCTAGGACTTTTACCTCCTAAGTTTAGCTCCTAGGTCCCCTTAGTTTAATCATGCATATGTAAAACTTGTTCCAGAGAAAAATACCCCAAAACCCATGACAAATGGGGCTTAGGGGCCTATCTCAATGCTTAATCTAGACCAAAAATAGGCCTCTAGACTTGGGCACCCACGCCCTAGTCCAGACGTATTTTGTTGGGACCCAAATTTTAAAGTGTCAGTTTATGACCATTAAAAGGTTTCCCTTTGTCAACCTTTTCAATTTGAATTATCAATGTTAGCGGGAATGCATATAAAAACATGTTTAGGACTTCAATTTAAATTATAGTTGATTAAGGTAAACTTATGATTATCAAGCAAAGAGCATTCAAGGCATTCATTGTGTTGCAGAGTAGAATTGTGTTGTGTTTGTATGTGTTTGTTGCAGATTTGGCTCCATCAACTCATATCCTCATGATTTGAAGGTACTTCATCTCCGTGACGGTTTTCAACTCCAAGGTGATATCTATTTTGTGTTCCAATCAATCTATCTTATCATTTGATTTTGCCTCTATCCACCAAGGACACACACTCTATCTAACAATGGTGTTGGAAGACTTGAATGCTATTTCTGAGGCTTGACTAAGGCAAGCTCCTAAACACCAAAACCTCCAATCCCTCTCTTGTGATTATAGGTGATAGGTGTGAAATCTTGTGGAGAGGAGTTGTAGGAGATTAGAGCAAAGGATAAAGATTCAAGATATGAAGAAAACAATGAAGAATATTCCTTTCTGGACAAGGGCACCCGACCCTATGTCCTCCTGATTGTCATTGTCAGAAACTCTAAAGCAGGTTGTTGTCTACATCATCTCATTGTTCCAGATCTGTAGAAAAAGAGGCATGTTAGACTAGGGCACCCACCCTAGTGTCCTTGAATTTTCTTCTCTCTAGAATATGAATCCTGTTATGTTTCTAATTTGCATTTAGTGCCTTCTTATGTGATCATTTATTGTGTTTCATCCATCTATATACGATTTCATATAATTAGGGTTTAAGGCATAATCATATTAGGGTTTAACAAATTTATCAATTTATTCCAACTTTCCTCATCATCTCAAAGTGACACCAAACCTGTAGCTAAGTCCTCTTGTAGGAGAAGTGACTTGACTCGATTTATGTCCTTGAATGATTATATGTGAAAGGCGGGTTTGATCAAACCTATCTAAAACACTACCTCATTCATCATTCCCACTTTTCATATATAACATTTTGGTGAACCTGTGTTTTTAATGAACTTGCATCTTGCTGAGTGTTGTAATCATATTTGCATTCATTCATATCATATTCATCATCATACATTTAAAAAATTTGTATAATTTTGAAAATTTTGAAAAAATAAATACGCATTTTTGGCTTACATTAAGACATAGTTTGCACTATTTTCCTTGCCTATCATTGAAAACATTTAACTTTATGAAATTTACATTAGATCTGAGATAAATTATAGCATTGCATCTTTTTATCATCATTTACCTTGCATTTGCATCTCTCATTTGCTAGGGTTTTGCTTGAAATTTTACATTTTTCATATAACCTAGTAATTTCTAAAGCTAGGGTTTGTAATTAAAATCTTGTTTTAGATTTTATTACTCAATTTAAAACTCTTTCAAACCTGATTTTGGACTATAGTGTTTCATCAACGTGTGTTTTTACATTTACATTTGCATCATTAGTACATTTACATTGAAAAATGTGAAAAATGTTGGGAATTAAGGTGTCTCGACCTTGGTAATTCCTTGCATTATTTATGATTGTATTTACTTATTCATTGCCTATGTTGTAAATTAATTGTAAATTCCATATTGTCATTTTGTGGGATGTGGCACGGTGATGTGTCATCCTACATGGAAGATGACAACTTGTAATTTTGTCCTCACATGAGGAGATAGGTGTCCCACTTTGTGGTAGGAGTATTTTGCCATGTGTCAACATCTTGGATGTTGTGTAAGGGAATGTTTGACCGAAACAATTATGACGGATTCCTATGACGAAGTTATGACATGCAAGAATCAGAAATAGAAGCTTGTAAGACAAGTGAAGACATGTGTCATGAAGCATCTTTGAAAAAGGTATCTTTGGGCGCCCCAAGGTGGACTATGACATGTTGTAAGAGAATATGTTATTTATAGCCTGTGTATGACAGATTCTCCTACAACTATAATTTGTAACCGCTATGATAGATTCTATGACGATCGTAAGAGTCGTAAGAGCATCTGTCATAGCCCATTTTGGAAATAGGTGACCTCTTTGGGATGGGAGCTGAAGACAAGTGTCAGACACATTTTACAATGTTGACCAAGTGTCCATAGGTATGGGTTTTGGTCCATGAGGCCAAGTTAGACGTCCATTCCAAGATAGGACCAATTTTGCCTTGCATATTCTATATAAACAGGTGCTTGGAGGAGGAGATGTAGTATGTGATTGACAAGTACTGTTATGCTGCCGGACTGACTCTAGACACGAGTGTCGAAGACTATTGAAGCTTGCATTGCAAGTGTATTGTAAACCATATTCAGTTTTGATAATACATTATGCAAGTTTCTGAGTGTGGGGTTTTTCACACAATAAGGGTTTTCCCCACGTTATATCTTTGTCTCTCTTCTTCTGTCTTCTTTCTAGTTCTATGTGTATTGCTGCAATATCTCTGTTAGATGTTTAATGTTGCTGTAATTGTAAGGATTAAATTGAATTTGCATAGCCCTCTCCTCATTAGATTAGTGTAGGAAGCAATTTCCGCACACCTAGCTTCCTTTCAATTGGTATTAGAGCCTGGCCAATTTTGGTCTTAGCTGTTGGGTAGGGATTTTTTGAGCTGATCTTAAGTTGAGTGGGAGTTTGTGCAAAGTATTCTGAATTCTTTTGCAGCAAGGAGATGGCAAGCACATTCGGAAGGATAGAGGTGGAGAAATTCAATGGCACTAACTTCGAGCTATGGAAGCTCAAGATGGAAGACATGCTTGTTGATCAAGACCTCTCGGAAACTATTAGTGGAACTAAACTAGCTACAATGTCACAAGCTAATTGGGATCTCAAGGATCGGAAGGCTGAGGGTCTCATAAGACTTGTTGATTCTGTCCTGTTAAATGTCTATGAGGAGACTACTGCAAACTTGCTTTGGAAGAAGTTGGGAGATGTGTATTAAGACAAATCCCTGGTTAACAAACTTTTTCTGATAAAGTTGTATTCCCTTCGAATGGAGGATGGAGGATCTGTTGCAGAACATATGAATGCTTTTAACATGTTGGTTGCACAATTGACATCCATTGGTGTAAAGATGGAAGAGGAGGATCGTTGTATGACCTTGCTTTGTTCTTTGCCAGACTCGTGGGATCACCTTGTCATGGCTATTGGAAGCACCACATCCACATTCAAAATGGATGAAGTGGTTTCTTTGCTATTGTCTGAAGAGATGCAGAGAAAGTCTTCTGAGGCAGCCAAAGAGGATCTTGTAGTTCATGGAAGACCCAAGGAGAAAGGGAAAAAGAAGGACAAGAAAGCTGAGAAGGGTAGATCTAAATCTCCTGAAAAGTCCAAGGCTATCTGTTGGAACTGTGGTAAATCTGGGCATTTCTGAAAGGAATGCAAAGAGGAAAAGAAAAAGAAGAAGAAGAACCTAGATTCAGATTCTGACAAGTCACGAGATGATGGTGATGCCTTCATTGCAGCCCTGGCAACCCATGCATCTGACGATGTGTGGCTAATTGACTCTGGTGCATCATTCCACATGACCTCGCATCAAGACTGGTTTACTAAGTATGAAGAGTTCGATGGTGGAAAGGTGTATCTGGGTGATGACTCTCATCTGAAGATTGTTGGTCGTGAAAGAGTCTTTATCTGATTCCCTGATGGACGAGTGAAGGGGATCTCTAGGTTATGCACATCCCAGACTTAGCATGGAACCTGCTTTCTGTAAGTATGTTGAATGATGCAGGTGTGTAGGTTGTATTTTTGAAAGAAGGATGCAAGATGACTAGAGGAGATATAGAGCTTGCTAAGGGTACTAGGAGAGGTACTCTGTTTCAGCTAGAGGCATGCATTTCACACTACAATAGTTCTTCTGACTCAAGGAAGAGGGCAGTAGTCACTTCATCCCCACCATCTAAATGAGCAGTGAAGAAATTTGTTGTATCTAGTCCTGATGGTTGTATTCATGCCTTGGAAGTTAAGCTTCCTACTGAAAAGACAATGTTATGGCATAAGAGATTTGGCCACATTGGTGAGAAGGGTCTGTGTACCCTAAAAAATAAAAACCTCATTGAGGGGTTAGATGATTGTAATCTTGAGTTCAACTTTTGTGAACATTACATATATGGCAAACAAAACCATGTTCAATTTTATTCAAGTTCTCATAAGTCTTCAGGTGTGTTGGACCTTGTTCATTCTGATGTATTTGGTACTGTTAATGTTCCTTCGTTATCAAAATCTGTCTATTTTGTATCTTTCATAGATGACTACAATAGAAGGATATGGATTTATTTTCTCAGAAGCAAATCTGAAGTCTATAGTAAGTTTAAGGAGTTTAAGGCATTTGCTGAAAATTAGACTGGTAAAAAGATTAAGTGTTTGAGAACTGACAACGGTGGTGAGTTCTGTTCTACAAAATTTGATAAATATTGCAAGGAACTTGGGATTGAAAGACATAAGACAACTCCATATACCTCACAACAAAATGGAGTTGCAGAGAGGATGAACAGAACACTGATGGAGAAGGCTAGGAGTATGCTTAGTGCAGCTGACCTAGAACAAAAGTTTTGGGTTGAAGCTGTTGCCACTACTTGCTATCTTGTAAATAGATCTCCTACATCAGCTCTTGTTGAAAAGACACCCATGGAGGTGTGGTTTGGTAGAAAGCCTTCAATAAGGCATCTTTGTGTTTTTAGTTGTGAGGCATATGCACATGTGCCTAGGGAGAAGCGATCAAAATTGGAGAACAAGGCTATTAAGTGTATCTTCATTGGCTATGGTGTCGATGTGAAAGGATACAAGCTTTGGGACTCTGTGGCTAAAAAAGTGTTGTATAGCAGAAGTGTCATCTTTAGAGAGCTTACACCTTCTTCCACTGCTTTACAGCTAGAAGAAAAGAAAAGAAAGAGGATGTTGTTTAGTTTCCTGCTATCCCTGAGAAGACTGAACAGAAAGATAATGTTAGACCTGATGATGAGGAGAGCTCTTGCAGCTCTGAAAGCTCAGATGAAGAAGATGAACCTCAACCTCAACTCTTGAGGAAGTCTACATGGATAAGAAAGCAACCTGAAAGGTTTGGTTTTACATTGCTTGATTCTAGTTGTGCTTTTGCTTTGCTTACTAACAGTGATGAACCTAGAACTGTATCAGAGGCTATGGACATGAAAGATGTAGGTTCCTAGAAGGAGGCCATGGAGGATGAAATGGCTTCTTTGGAAAAGAATCAAACTTGGGACTTGATGCCTTTGCCTCTTGGATGAAAACCCCTTGGATGCAAATGGGTGTTCAAGAGAAATTCAGTGTAGATGGCAATGTTGAGAAGTATAAGGCAAGATTGGTTGCGAAGGGGTATTCAAAAGTGGAGGGTATAGATTATGGTGAGATCTTCTCTCCCATTGCAAAGCTGACATCCATTTGATTCCTGTTGTCTCTTGCAGTAGCTTATGACTTAGAGGTAGAATAGATGGATATGAAGACAAATTTCCTTCATGGTGATTTGGAGGAAGAAATCTACATGTCACAGCCAGAGCATTATATGGTGAAAGGTAAAGAAAATTTGGTTTGCAAATTAAAGAAGTCTTTGTATGGTTTGAAGTAGTCTCCTAGGAGGTGGTACTTGAAGTTTGATGCCTTTGTGTTGTCTATAGGATTGTGAGATCAAAATTAGATCACTATGTGTATTATAAGTTTGATGGTGATCATATTCTCATTGTTGCATTATATGTTGATGATATGTTGCTCATTGGGAAGGGTAAGAATATGATTTCTGATTTCAAATCTCAGTTGTCAGCACAGTTTGAAATGAAAGATTTAGGGGCAGCCAGGTACATTCTAGGAATGGAAATCAGAAAAGACAGAACTAACAAAAAACTTTGGTTAAGCCAAAGTAAGTATGTGAAGACCGTGTTGGATAGGTTTAGCATGGTAGATTGTAGACCATTGTGTGTTCCTGTTTCTCTGGAGATAAAGTTGTCTATTGATGATTGTCCAAAATCTCCTAGTGAGGTGGAGGACATGAGTAGAGTACCTTATGCTAGTGTTGTTGGCAGTTTGATGTATGCTATGATCTGCACAAGACCAGACATTGCCCAAGCAGTGGGAGTCCTTAGTTGATTTATGGCTAATCCTAGATGGGTTCATTGGGATGCAATTAAGCGAGTGTTTAGATATTTGAGGGGTACTTCTGAGTATTCCATATGCTATCATGGTAATGTTACAGGACCTTCGTATTCTATTGATATTCATGGATTTGTGGATTCAGATTGGGCAGGTGACATTGACAACAGGAGATCCACCAGTGCTTATGTGTTTACACTATTTAGTGGTGCTATTAGTTGGATGAGTAAGCGGCAACTTATGGTTGCTTTATCCATGACAGAAGCTGGTATATGGTAGCAACTCATGCTTGTAAGGAAGCCATTTGGCTTAAGAGATTGTGTTTAGATATTGGTGTTGATGCAGGTCAGATTACGATCAGTTGTGACAGTCAGAGTGTGATTTGCCTTGCGAAGAATCCAATTTTCCATGCCAGAACAAAGCATATTGATGTTTAGTTTCACTTCGTGCGAGACATGGTAGAGGATGGGAAGGTAAATTTGGAGAAGGTAGTTACTTTGAAGAATGTTGCATATGTACTGATGAAGCCAATGGGCACAAAGAAGTTCAGATGGTGTTCAGAGTCTATGGGCCTCTTGGCCTATAGCAGTTAAATCCTGTTATTCTATTGGCTCTTACAATGTGTTCAACAAGTGGGATAATGTTGTGAATTAAGGTGTCTCAACCTTGGTAATTCCTTGCATTATTTATGATTGTAT
Source organism: Cunninghamia lanceolata (assembly GCA_027924645.1). Lineage (NCBI taxonomy): Eukaryota > Viridiplantae > Streptophyta > Pinopsida > Cupressales > Cupressaceae > Cunninghamia > Cunninghamia lanceolata. Next base: position 1,348,283 of record BSBN01000128.1, read on the forward strand.
TTACTTATTCATTGCCTATGTTGTAAATTAATTGTAAATTCCATATTGTCATTTTGTGGGATGTGGCACGATGATGTGTCATCCTACATAGAAGATGACAACTTGTAAGTTTGTCCTCACATGAGGAAATAGGCATCCCACTTTGTGGTAGGAGTATTTTGCCATGTGTCGGCATCTTGGATGTTGTGTAAGGGAATATTTGACTGAAACGGTTATGACGGATTCCTATGACGAAGTTATGACATGTAAGAGTCAGAAATAGAAGCTTGTAAGATAGGTGAAGACATGTGTCATGAAGCATCTTTGAAAAAGGCATCTTTGGGTGCCCCAAGGTGGACTATGACATGTTGTAAGAGAATATGCTATTTATAGCTTATGTATGATAGATTCTCTTACAGCTGTAAGTTGTAACCGCTATGACAAATTCTATGACTGTCGTAAGAGTTGTAAGAGCATCTGTCATAGCCCATTTTGGAAATAGGCGACCTCTTTGGGATGGGAGCTATGGACAAGTGTTAGACACATTCTACAATGTTGACCAAGTGTCCATAGGTGTGAGTTTTGGGCCATGAGGCCAAGTTGGATGCCCATTCCAAGATAGGACCAATTTTGTCTTGTATATTCTATATAAACAGGTGCTTGGAGGAGGAGATGTAGTATGTGACTGGCAGGTACTATTATGCTACCGGACTGACTCTAGACATGAGTGTCGAAGACTATTGAATCTTGCATTGCAAGTGTATTGTAAACCATATTTAGTTTTGATAATACATTGTGCAGGTTTTTAAGTGTGGGGTTTTTCACCCGATAAGGGTTTTCCCCACGTTATATCTTTGTCTCTCTTCTTCTGTCTTCTTTTTGGTTCTATGTGTATTGCTGAAATACCTCTATTAGATATTTAATGTTGCTGTAATTGTAAGGATTAAATTGAATTTGCATAGCCGTCTCCTCATTAGATTAGTGTAGGAAGCAATTTTCACACACCTAGCTTCCTTTCAAAAAAATTAAGCATTTTAGATTCATAGGCAAGCCTAGTTTTGGCTTTGTTTCATTGCATTTGTCATAAAAATCTTTCATTTTAGATCTTGCATTCATTTTCAAACATACATTCATTGGTCATTTGAAAATTTTGCTTCATTTCATATTATTGTGTGAAAATTGGCATATTTTTAATTACACAATGTGTATTTCAACACTAAGTGTTTATACACCTCATTCCTACCTTTTTTTATCAAAACCTTTAAAATCACTTACATTGCCTTGTTGTGTAGTACTCTTTCCTCCTATCCACTGTGTTTGTTGTGGACTCTGTGTGTCTTTTAGTACACGTTTCCCTCAAAAAAGTGCATTAGTGAGAAATAGTCTCATATCTATGGCTTATGATCATAAAAACAATGCTATGGTCTTTCCCTGACTTGATAAGAAAAGGAAGACCCCTGAACAAGAAATAACATTTACACCACAAGATAGAATAGTTGGAGACATTGAAGGTCCTCTTTACATTATTGTTAACATAATGGGGACTCTGATAAGAGGAGCCCTTGTTGATCCAAATTGCATGACTAACATTGCTACGGAAGAGTTCCTTTATTCACATAAATTGATACAAGAAACTTATGAGCCTACAGACATGATTATAAAAGCACATAATGGATCTTTTCTCCCAGCTATAGAGAAGATCACTTTAATGATCTGAGTGCTTGACAAAGCCTTAGAACAATCATTTGATATCATCCCTACATCTGACCTCTTCCGTATAAAACTAGGTCATCCATGGCTCAAGGCTATGAAAGCTATCCCTTCAACACTTCACCAATGCTTAAAATTTCCTCACCATGGGTCTATACAAACTATTCATGATAGTCAATGGCAATCTATGGTTATGCAGAAAAATATCATCCTCGACTACTTTTGGCCCAAACCTACTGAAGAACCTGAACCACGAACAGATCAAACTTTCTTGGGATATCAATGTTACAAAGCACAAATACTATCAAAATTGGTCAGACCCCCTATTCAACAAACAACAAATCAAGAACAACCTACATTACAAGAACCCCCTAGATTGAAAGGTAAGGGAATCTATGCTAAGGTGCCTCCTCCGTTATCCTTATAGGGATCGGGAGATACCTTTGGAAAACTAAGCAATGCATCATTAAGAGATAATCACATGTATGCTCCTTCTTCCGAGATGATGAAAACTATGGAAAATAATGATAATACTCTTGATAACATCACTAATAAAACATGAAGGAATAGACAAGCAAGAGAAAGAAGGAAGAAAAGACAAGCCTTGGCTTGAAATATGCCACCACAACAAGAAAACATTTCACCATCTAACATTGAATCAAACAAAGAAGAGTTTAAAGCCGAAGAGTTAAAGGATGATAACTTTAGTCGAGCAATTGTACCTTATGTACCTACTTCCTCTTGCATTTGAGATTGGGAGGAAGATGACTTGCTCATTGACATCCGCTAGTTCGGTTGTATACATAGGTAAGTATTTCTAACCTTGTTGGTCACCTTTGTTGTAGCATACCTTTGCTTGCTTACGTGACCTCCTCTTATGTCTTGTGTTCCCCTGTGATGTGTTATGTGTTGTTTAGCTATCCTTGGATGATCCTTGATACTCTTGTAAGGTCAAAGATACCGAGAAATCACCTCTGTTGTGACCATTCTTCTATTTGTTTCATCACTCTTGTATCTTGTCTCTCCTCTATTTTATTGTTGTGTCATGCCTTAGTGGCATAGCATTGTGGAGGGTGTTTTGGGGGATTCCTCCTACGTGGTGTTCATAAGGCACTTGTTCTCCTCTCTCATTTTTATTGTTTACCTTCTTCATTGATTCTACCTAGTTGGTGAATGATGAAAACAAATGAATACTGATAAGGATCGTGCGTCCCTTCAGCGAGTAAGCAAAAATGGACCTAGTCCATATATAAAGATGGGGTTGATATATATAAGATGCTTGACTAGTAGAATCACTCCGTGTGATGTATCATCTTATGGCATTTCTTGTGACTAACATTTTTACAATCCACTCAATCTACTCTTGTACACTTTGAATGGTATCTCACCTTATTGCTACACTCAGTTCTGAGGTACTTGTAGTATAGCGCAATGGTTATAATCGGCTATGAACCTATGAGTAAAGCCTTGGTCCTTGATGTGATTGTTTTCATGGATAACTTTCATTATTTGATCTTGTTGTTTATCTTAACGTGTTATATAAACATGTTTGTGGGAACATTTGGCGATCGTGAGCACATGTCACCTTGGGGGCATGGGCTTTGAGAGAGCTCTTGTTCCCTTGCATGTTTTCTCTCTACCTTAATGTGCTTGATATCAGTGACATCAACCACCTTAAGGTGGGGGCATATATAATGGTATATGTCTAATGATTTTGGCACTAACGAAACATGTTTGTAAGCCCTCTCTGCGAGGCGGGATGTTGTATCTCTTGAGATAGTGCACATCCTTATCTAAATTGCAATCAAAAAGCCCTCTCCACGAGGTGGGATAACATATCTCTTGAGCTAGTGCATATCCTTTTATACAAAGCCCTTCTACGAAAGGCGGGATGGTGTATCTCTTGAGCTAGTGCACATCCTTTTATAAAAGTCCTCATCAGGAGGTAGGGTTGGATCTTGATCTATCCTCCCTTAAGCGTGTCTTTGGCGGTTGTTGTGGCATAAGACCAACCGTCAGGTGTGTCTACAATGTGTTTTAGATGGTGAGACTTAGCAATAAGCTTCTTCCATCACACGTGTTTGTCATGTATAATACGTATAGTATGTCTATAGCATGCTATACAGCGCTTGTGTATTTTGCATGTCTTCTTTATGTGTCTTCCCCTGTGTGTGGTATCAAGGGTGTAGCATTGAGATCCCCCCACACCCAGGTTTGTTTGGTGTGTCTTCCCCCTTGTGTGGTATTAAGGGTGTAGCGATGAGCTCCCCCCACACTTAGGTTTTGTTTGGCGTGTTTTCTCCCTAGTGTAGTATCAAGGGCATAGTGATGAACTCCCCCTACATTTTGGGTTTTGTATTGCGTGTTTTTAGTAGTTTCAAGGGTGTAGCGACGAGCTCCCCCCACCCCTTAGTTAGGATTTTATTTCATATATGAAAATGTTATATCAATGTATTCATCGTGTTTTGTGTGCTTCCATTGTATTCTCCATGTTTTGCATGCTTCTTACTATCTTCATTGTGTCTTGCGTGTCTTCAATGTGTCTTCTAGTGCTTACCTAAGACTAGGGGCTAGAAATAGTTCCTCAAACTTGGTGTATGCCTTAGCTTTATGTGCTTGGCATGTTTGATGTGTTTTCAACCATACTTTAATGCATGTATGGGTCGTAAGATCATACATACATTAAAATGGGGGCTAAATGTTATGTCGTAAAATATCCCTAGGCTAGGACTTTTACCTCCTAAGTTTAGATCCTAGGTCTCCTTAGTTTAATCATGCATATGTAAAACTTGTCACAAAGAAAACTCCCATGAAACCCATGACAAATGGGGCTTAGGGGCCTATCTCAATGCCTAATCTAGACCAAAAATAGGCCTCTGGACTTGGACGCCTACGCCCTAGTCTAGACCTATTTTGTTAGGACCCAAATTTTAAAGTGTCGGTTTATGACTATTAAAAGGTTTCCCTTTGTTGGTCTTTTCAATTTGAATTATGAATGTTAGTGGGAATACATATATAAACATGTTTAGGACTTCATTTTAAACTAGATTTGATTAAGGCAAACTTATGATTATCAAGCAAAGAGCATTCAAAGCATTCATTGTGTGGTAGAGCAGAATTGTGTTGTGTTTGTATGTGTTTTTTGCAGATTTGGATCCATCAACTCATTTCCTCATGATTTGAAGGCACTTCATCTTTGTGGGGGTTTTCACCTCCAAGGTGATATCTATTTTGTGTTTCAATCAATCTATCTTATCATTTGATTTTTCCTCTATACACCAAGGACACGCACTCTATCTAACAATGGTGTTGGAAGGCTTGAATGTTATTTCCAAGGTTTGACTAAGGCAAGCTCCTAAACACCACAACCCCCAAACCCTGTCTTGTGATTACAGGTGACAGGTACGCAATCTTGCAGAGAGGAATTACAGTCGATTAAAGTAGAGGATAAAGATTCAAGATCTAAATAAAATAGTAAAGAATATTCCTTTTTGGACAAGGGTGCCCACCCCTGTGTCCTATCGATTGCCGTTGTCAGAAACTCTAAAGCAGGTTGTTGTCTACATCATCTCACTGTTCTAGATATGTAGAAAAAGAGGCTTTTTGGACTAGGGTACTCGCCCCAGTGTCCCTAAAGTTTCTACATTCCAGAATCTAAATCTTGGTCTATTTCTAAACTACATTTAGTGCCTTCCTATGCAATCATTTGTTGTGTTTCGTGCATCTGTATATGATTTCATATAATTAGGGTTTAAGGCATGACCAGATTAGGGTTTAACAAATTTATTAATATATTCCAACTTTCCTCATCATCTCAAAGTGACACAAAACCTATGTTGAGTCCTCTTGTAGGAGAAGTGACTTGACTCAGTTTATGTCCTTGAATGATTATATGTGAAAGGCGAGTTTGATTAAACCTACTTAAAACACTATCTCATTCATCATTCCCACTTTTGATATATAACATTTTGGCAAACCTATCTTTTTATTGAACTTGCATCTTGCTGAGTGTTATAATCAAATTTTCATTCATTCATATAAAATCCATCATCATACATTTAAAAATCTTGCATAATTTTGAAAAATTCAAAAAAAAAAGGCATTTTTGGCTTGCATTAAGACATAGTTTGCACTATTTTCCTTGCATATCATTGAAAACATTTAACTTTCTAATATTTACATCAAATCTAATATAAATTATAGCATTGCATCTTTTTATCATCATTTACCTTGCATTTGCATCTCTCATTTGCTAGGGTTTTGCTTAAAATTTTGCATTTTTCATATAACCCAGTAATTTCAAAAGCTAGGGTTTGTAATTAAAATCTTGTTTCAGATTTTATTACTCAATTTAACACTCTTTCAAATCTGATTTTGGACTGTAGTGTTTCATCATTGTGTGTTTTTGCATTTACATTTGCATCATTAGCACATTTACATTGAAAAAGGTGAAAAAATGAGCATTATAGATTCATAAGCAAGCATAGTTTTGGCTTTGTCCAATTGCATTTGTCATAAAAATATTTAATTTCAGATCTTGCATTCATTTTCAAACATATATTCATTGGTCATTTGGAAATTTTTCTTCATTTCATAGTATTGTGTGAAAATTGGCATATTTTTAATTACATAGTGTGTGTTTCAACACTAAGTGTTTATACACCTCATTCGTACCTTTTTTATCAAAACCTTTAAAATCACTTACACTGCCTTGTTGTGTAGTACTCTTTCCTCCTATCCACTGTGTTTGTTGTGGACTCTGTGTGTCTTTTAGTACTCATTTCCCTCAAACAAGTGCATTAGTGAGAAATAGTCTCACATCTATGGCTTCTCATCATAAAAATAATGCTATGGTCTTTCCCCGAATTGATAAGAAAAGGAAGACCACTGAACCAGAAATAACATTTACACCATGAGATAAAATAGTTGTAGACATTGAAGGTCCTCTTTACATTACTGTTAGCATAATGAGGACTCTGATAAGAGGGGCCCTTATTGATCCAAATTGCATGACTAACATTGCTACGGAAGACTTCCTTTATTCACATAAATTGATATAAGAAACTTATGATCCTACAAACATGATGATAAAAATACATAATGGAGCTTTTCTCCCAGATATAGGGAAGATCACTTTAATGATCTGAGTGCTTGACAAAGCCTTAGAATAATCATTCGATATCATCCCTACATCTGAACTCTTCCATATAAAACTAGGTCATCCATGGCTCAAGGCTATGAAAGCTATCCCTTCAACCCTTCATCATTGCTTAAAATTTCCACACCATGGCTCTATACGAATTGTTCACCATAATAAATGGTAACCTATGGTTATACAGAAAAACATCATCCTTGACTACTTTTGGCCTGAACCTACCGAACTTGAACTACAAACAGATCAAACTTTCTTGGGATATCGACGTTACAAAGCACAAATACTATCAAAATTGGTCAGGCTCCCTATTCAACAAACAACAAATTAAGAACAACCTACATTACAAGAAGCCCCTAGATTGAAAGGTAAGGGAATCTATACTAAGGTGCCTCCTCCATCATCCTTACAGGGATCGGGACATACTAGTGGAAAACAAACCAATGCATCATTAAGAGAAAATCACATGTATGCTTCTTCTTCTGAGATGCCAAAAACTATGGAAAATCATGATAATCGTCTTTATAACATCACTAATAAAACATGAAGGAATAGACAATCGAGAGAAAGAAGGAAGAAAAGACAAGCCTTGGCTCGAAATACAACACCACAACAAGAAAACAGTTCACCATCTAACATTGAATCAAATGAAGAAGAGCTTAAGGATGTAGAGTTAAAGGATGATAACTTTAGTCCGGTAATTGTACCTTATGTACCTCTTTCCTCTTATATTCAATATTGGGAGGAAGATGGCTTGCTCAATGACAAGATCGCTAGTTCAGTTGTATACATAGGTAAGTATTTCTAACCCTGTTGGTCACCTTTGTCATAACATACCTTTTCTCGCTTATGTGACCTCATCTTATGTGTTGTGTTCCCCCATTATTTGTTGTTTAGGTATCCTTAGATGACCCTTGATACTCTTGTAAGGTCAAGGATACCAGGAGACCACCCATGTTGTGACCATTCTTCTATTTGTTTGATCACTCTTCTATCTTGCCTCTCCTCTATTTTATTGTTGTGTGTCATGCCTTAGGGGCATAGCGTTGCAGAGGGTGTTTTGGGGGCATCCTCCTGCATGGTGTTCCTAAGGCACTTGTTCTCCTCTCTCATTTTTATTGTTTACCTTCTTCAGTGACTCTACCTAGTTGGCGGATGATGAAAACAAATGAATACTGATAAGGACCATGCATCCCTTCAACGAATAAGAAAAAATGAACCTAGTCCATATATGAAGATGGGGTTGATATATATATATATATATATATATCTGACGCTTGACCAGTAAAATCACTCCATACGATGTATCATCTTATGGCATTTCTTGTGACTAAGATTTTTACAATCCACTCAATGTACTCTTGTAAACTTTGAATGGTATCTCACCTTGTTGCTACACTCAGTTCTGAGGTACTTGCAGTATAGCGTAATGGTTATACTCAGGTCTGAACTTGTGAGTATAGCCTTGGTCCGTGATCTGATTATTTTCATGCATATCTTTCATGATTTGATCTTGTTGTTTATCTTAGCATATTATATCAATGTGTTTGTGAGAACATTTGGTGATTGTGAGAAAATGTCACCTTGGGGGCATGGGCTTTGTGAGAGCTCTTGTTCCCTTGCGTGTTTTCTCTCTACCTTAATGTTCTTGATATCGGTAAGCGACATCAACCACCTTGAGGTGGGGGCATATATAATGGTATCTATCTAATGATTTTGGCACTAAGTGTGTTTGTAAGCCCTCTCCGCGAGGCGAGATGTTGTATCTCTTGAGCTAGTGCACATCCTTATCTAAATTGCAATCAAAATGTCCTCTTCACAAGGTGGGATAACATATCTCTTGAGCTAGTGCATATCCTTTTATAGAAATCCCTTCTGTGGAAGGTAGGATGGTGTATCTCTTGAGCTAGTGCACATCCTTTTATACAAAGTCCTCATTAGGAGGCAAGGTTGGATCTTGATCTATCCTCCCTTAAGCGTGTCTTTGGCATTTTTTGTGGCATAAGACCAACCGTCAGGTGTGTCTGCAACACGTTTTAGATGGTGGGACTTAACAATAAGCTCCATCCATCACTCATGTTTGTCATGTATAAGACATATAGTATGTCTATGGCATGCTATATGGTGCTCGTGTATTCCGTGTGTCTTCTTTATGTGTATTTTACTATTTCCCCATGTGTGGCATCAAGGGTGTAGCAATGAGCTCCCCCCACACTCGAGTTTGTTTGGTGTGTCTTCCCCCTTGTGTGGTATCATGGGTGTAGCGATGAGCTCCCCCCACACTCAAGTTTTGTTTGGCATGTTTTCCCCTGGTGTAGTATCAAGGGCGTAGCGATGAGCTCCCCTCGCCCCTTAGGATTTTATTTCATAAATGAAAATGTTTTATTAATGTATTCATCATGTTTTGCATGCTTCCACTTTATTCTCTGTGTTTTGCGTGCTTCTTACTATCTTCATTGTGTCTTGTGTGTCTTTAATGTGTCTTCTAGTGACTACTTGAGACTGGGGGCTAGAAATGGTTCCTCAATCTTGTTGTATGCCTTAGCTTTATGTGATTGGCATGTTTGATGTGTTTTCAGTCGTACTTTAATACATGTATGGGTTGTAAGATCATACATACATTAAAGTGGGGGCTAAATGTTATGTCGTAAAATGTCCCCCTAGGACTTTTTCCTCCTAAGTTTATCTCCTAGGTCCCCTTACTTTAATCATGCATGTGTAAAACTTGTCCCGGAGCAAAATTCCCTAAAACCCATGACAAATGGGGCTTAGGGGCCTATCTCAATGCTTAATCTAGACCAAAAATAGGCCTCTGGACTTGGGCACCCGCGCCCTAGTCCAGACCTATTTTGTCGGGACCCAAATTTTAAAGTGTCAATTTATGACCGTTAAAAATTTCCCTTTGTCGGCCTTTTTAATTTGAATTACGAATGTTAGCAAGAATGCATATATAAACATGTTTAGGACTTCATTTTAAACTAGAGTTGATTAAGGTAAACTTATGATTATCAAGCAAAGAGAATTCAAGGTATTTATTGTGTGGTAGAGCAGAATTGTGTTGTGTTTGTATGTGCTTGTTACAGATTTGGCTCCATCAACTCATTTCCTCATGATTTGAAGGTACTTCATCTCCGTGAGGGTTTTCACCTCCAAGGTGATATCTATTTTATGTTTCAATCAATCTATCTTATCATTTGATTTTGCCTTTGTCCACCAAGGACACACACTCAATCTAACAACGGTGTTGGAAGGCTTGAATGCTATTTACGGGGCTTGACTAAGGCAAGCTTCTAAACATCACAACCCCCAACCCCTCTCTTGTGATTGTAGGTAACAGGTGCAGAATCTTGCGGAGAGGAGTTGCAGGAGATTAGAGCAGAGGATAAAGATTCAGGATCTCAATAAAATAGTGAAGAATATTCCTTTCTGGACAAGGGCACCCACCCTTGTGTCCTCCCTATTGCTATTGTCAGAAACTCTAAAGCAGGTTGCTGTCTACATCATCTCACTGTTCCAGATCTGCATAAAAAGAGACCTGTTGGACTAGGGCCCACCCTACTATCCCCAAAGTTTCTGCTTTTCAGAATCCAAATCCTGGTATGTTTCTAATATGCATTTAGTTCCTTCATATGCAATCATTTGTCGTGTTTCGTCCATTTGTATACGATTTCATATAATTAGGGTTTAAGGCATAATCAGATTAGGGTTTAACATATTTATCAATATATTCAAACTTTCCTTATCATCTCAAAGTGACACTAAACCTTTGGCTGAGTCCTCTTGTAGGAGAAGCGACTTAACACAGTTTATGTCCTTGAATGACTATATGTGAAAGGCGGGTTTGATTAAACCTATCTAAAACACTACCTCATTCATCATTCCCACTTTTCATATATAACATTTTGGTGAACCTATGTTTATACTAAATTTGCATCTTGATAAGTGTTGTAACCAGATTTGAATTCATTCATATCATTATCATCATCATACATTTAAAAATCTTGCATAATTTTGAAAATTTCTAAAAAAAAGGCATTTTTGGCTTAAATTAACACATAGTTTGCACTATTTTCCTTGCATATCATTGAAAACATTTAAATTTCTGATATTTACATCATATCTGAGATAAATTACAGCATTGCATCTTTTTATCATCATTTACCTTGCATTTGCATCTCTCATTTGCTAGGGTTTTGCTTGAAATTTTACATTTTTCATAACTTCAAAAGCTAGGGTTTGTAATTAAAATCTACTCAATTTAACACTCTTTCAAATATGATTTTAGACTGTAGTGTTTCATCATTGTGTGTTTTTGCATTTACATTTGCATATTAGCACATTTACATTGAAAAAAGTGAAAAAATTGAGCATTTTAGATTCATAAGCAAGCATAGTTTTGGCTTTGTTTCATTACATTTGTCATAAAAATCTTTCATTTTAGATCTTGCATTTATTTTCAAACATACATTCATTGGTCATTTGAAAATTTTGCTTCATTTCATAGTATTCTATGAAAATTGACATATTTTTAATTAGACAGTGTGTGTTTCAACTCTAAGTGTTTATACACCTCATTTGTACCTTTTTTTTAATCAAAACCTTTAAAATCACTTACATTGCCTTGTTGTGTAGTACTCTTTCCTCCTATCCACTATGTTTGTTGTGGACTCTATGTGTCTTTTAGTACCTGTCTCCCTCAATCAAGTGCATTAGTGCGAAATAGTCTCACATCTATGGCTTCTCATCATAAAAACAATGCTATGGTCTTTCCCCGACTTGATAAGGAAAGGAGGTCCCTTGAACCAGAAATAACATTTACACCATGAGATAGAACAGTTGGAGACATTGAAGGTCCTCTTTACATTATTGTTAACATAATGGGGACTCCAGTAAGAGGAGCCCTTATTGATCCAAATTGCATGACTAATATTGCTACAGAAGAGTTCTTTTATTCACATAAATTGATACAAGAAACTTACGAGCCTACAAAAATGATGATAAAAACACATAATGGAGATTTTCTCTTGGCTATAGAGAAGATCACTTTAATGATTGAAGTGCTTAACAAAGCCTTAGAACAATCATTCGATATCATCCCTACATCTAACCTCTTTCGTATAAAACTAGGTCATCCATGGCTCAAGGCTATGAAAGCTATCCCTTCAACCCTTTATCAATGCTTAAAATTTCGTCACCATGGGTCTATATAAATTGTTCACCATAGTCGATGGCAACCTATCATTATGCAGAAAAACATCATCCTTGACTACTTTTGGCCCGAACCTGTTAGAAATGAAAGCACAACTACTCAACAAAAATCTGATTCAAATATATGTTTAATGATCTTTAACAATGTATTATCCAATGGAGATTATAATATAGAAAAGAAACTATGCATCACAGAAATATCAAATCATAAAACTGAACACACAACACAGTGTTTAACATGGAGAAAACCCTTGTGGGTAAAAAAACTCCACACATGAAAGAGGCCCAATTTTGTATTAATCTAAAAATGATTACACAATACAACATCTCCACCAATCTTCCCTTCAGTCTTTAACTTGACAGCATTCTGGCAACACCTGAGTACCTAAAATCTGTATTGTAGCAACAAATACAATGGCAAATACCTATAGAAGTGTTTTCCCTCCAATCTAGGCATCCACTTTCTCTCTCCTAAGATTCCCCCACATGTAAACATTAAATGTCATCATACATGAAACCTCCATGTGTCAAAAGATGCCCATGCAAAGTTGGGCACCCAAGGTCAAGAATAGCATCTTACAACATCTTATGATGCATCATAACCATCATAGATACCACCAAAGTGTATCTTCCCAAGATGGGCACCTAGGGCTAAACATAGCAACTTACAACTAATGAATATTCGTCATATGCATCATAGTGTCATAGAATCTTATGACAACTTGCCATTGTCATAGATTCTTTACATGCACCCACCAAACATTATGACATGCATCATATATGCTAAAAATAGTAGATTCTACCAAGGTGGCACCTACACTTGTTTACACATGAGTTTTAGAATTGCCAACAGTAAATATCACTCTTTAATTACCTTCGGTGACTCCAGAATTACCACTGCCAATGAAACTACCTCATTCCCTTATGGGTAATTACAAATTACAAATAACAAATGGAATAAATACAATATTTGAATTTACAAGGTTAATGGCACTTATTCTAACAGAACCTACTGAAGAACTTGAACCACGAACAGATCAAACTTTCTTGGGATATCAATGTTACAAAGCACAAATACTATCAAAATTGGTTAGACCCCCTATTCAACAAACAACAAATCAAGAACAACCTACATTACATGAACCCCCTAGATCAAAAGGTAAGGGAATCTATGTTGAGGTGCCTCCTCCGTCATCCTTACAGGGATCGGGAGATACCCGTGGAAAACAAAGCAATGCATCATTAAGAGATAATCACATGTATACTTCTTCTTTCGAGATGCCAAAAAGTATGGAAAAGCATGATAATACTCTTGATAACATCACTAATAAAATACAAAGGAATAGACAAGCGAGAGAAAGAAGGAAGAAAAGACAAGCCTTGGCTTGAAATACAACACCACAACAAGAAAACATTTCACCATCTAACATTGAATCAAACAAAGAAGAGCTTAGGGCCGAAGAGTTAAAGGATGATAACTTTAGTCAGGCAATTGTACCTTATGTACCTCTTTCCTCTTGCATTTGAGATTGGGAGGAAGATGATTTGCTCGATGACAACCACTAGTTCGGTTGTATACACATGTAAGTATTTCTAACCCTATTGGTCACCTTTGTCGTAGCATACCTTTGCTCACTTACGTGACCTCCTCTTATGTGTTGTGTTCCCCCGTGATGTGTTATGTGTTGTTTAGGTCTCCTTGGATGAACCTTGATACTCTTGTAAGGTCAAGGATACCAAGAGACTGCCTCTATTGTGACCATTCTTCTATTTGTTTCATTACTCTTCTATCTTGGCTCTCCTCTATTTTATTGTTGTGTGTTGTGCCTTAAGGGCATAGCGTTGTGGAGGGTATTTTGGGGGCATCTTCCTACGTGGTGTTCCTAATGCACTTGTTCTTCTCTCTCATTTTTATTGTTTACCTTCTTTAGTGATTCTACCTAGTTGGCGGATGATGAAAACAAATGAATATTGATAAGGACCGTGTGTCCCTTTAGCGAGTAAGCAAAAATGGACCTAGTCCATATATGAAGATGGGAATGATATATATATTCGACACTTGACTAGTAGAATCACTCTGTATGATGTATCATCTTATGGCATTTCTTGTGACTAAATTTTTTACAATCCACTCAATCTACTCTTGTACACTTTGAAAGGTATCTCACCTTATTGCTACACTCGGTTCTGAGGTACCTACAGTATAGCCCAATGTGTATACTCAGCTCCGAACCTGTGAGTATAGCCTTGGTCCTTGATGTGATTGTTTTCATGCATAGCTTTCATGATTTGATCTTGTTGTTTATCTTAGCATATTATATCAATGTGTTTGTGGGAACATTTGGCGATCGTGAGCACATGTCACCTTGGGGGCATGGGCTTTGCGAGAGCTCTTGTTCCCTTGTGTATTTTCTCTCTACCTTAATGTGCTTGCTATCAATAAGCGACATCAACCACCTTGAGGTGGGGGCATATATAATGGTATATGTCTGATGATTTTGGCACTAATGAAGCATGTTTGTAAGCCCTCTCCGCAAGGTGGAATGTTGTATCTCTTGAGCTAGTGCACATCCTATGTAAATTGCAATCAAAAAGCCCTCTCCACGAGGCGGGATAACGTATCTCTTGAGCTAGTGCATATCCTTTTAAACATAGCCCTTCTACGAAAGGCGGGATGGTGTATCTCTTGAGCTAGTGCACATCCTTTTATACAAATTCTCATCGGGAGGTAGGGTTGGATCTTGATCTATCCTCCCTTAAACATGTCTTTGGCGGTTGTTGTGGCATAAGCCCAACCGTCAAGTCTGTTTTCAGCGTGTTTTAGATGGTGGGACTTAGCAATAAGCTTGCTCATGTTTGCCGTGTATAAGACGTATAGTATGTCTATGGCATGATATACGAAAACTCGTGTATTCTATGTGTCTTCTTTATGTGTCTTCCCCCGTGTGTGGTATCAAGGGTGTAGCAATGAGCTCCCCCCACACTTGAGTTTGTTTGGCATGTCTTCCCCCTTGTGTGGTATCAAGGGTGTAGAGATGAGCTCCCCCCACACTCAAGTTTTATTTGGTGTGTTTTCCCCATGGTTTACTATCAAGGGCGTAGCGATGAGCTCCCCCTACATTTTGGGTTTTATTTTTATTTCATATATGAAAATGTTATATCAATGTATTCATCGTGTTTTGCGTGACTTCTCTCATGTCTTCATCATGTTTTGTGTGCTTCCACTATATTCTTCATGTTTTGTGTGCTTCTTATTGTCTTCATTGTGTCTTGCGTGTCTTCAATGTGTCTTCTAGTGCTTACCTAAGACTGGGAGCTAGAAATAGTTCCTCAATCTTGGTGTATGCCTTAGCTTTATGTGCTTGGCATGTTTGATCTATTTTTGGCCGTACTTTAATGCATTTATCGATCGTAAGATCATACATACATTAAAGTGGGGGCTAAATGTTATGTCATAAAAGGCTCCCCTAGGACTTTTACCTCCTAAGTTTAGCTCCTAGGTCCCCTTAGTTTAATCATGCTTATGTAAAACTTGTCTCGGAGCAAAATCCCCTGAAACCCATGACAAATGGGGCTTGGGGGCCTATCTCAATGCTTAATCTAGACCAAAAATAGGCCTCTAGACTTGGGCACCCACACCCTAGTCGAGACCTATTTTGTCGAGACCCAAATTTTAAAGTGTCGGTTTATGACCGTTAAAAGGTTTCCCTTTATCGACCTTTTCAATTTGAATTACGAATGTTAGTGGGAATGCATATATAAAAATGTTTAGGACTTCATTTTAAACTAGAGTTGATTAAGACAAACTTATAGTTATCAAGCAAAGAGTATTCAAGGCATTCATTGTGTTACAGAGTAGAATTATGTTGTGTTTGTATGTGTTTGTTGCAGATTTGGCTCCATCAACTCATTTCCTCATGATTTGAAGGCACTTCATCTCCATGAGGGTTTTCAGCCCCAAGGTGATATCTATTTTGTGTTTCAATCAACCTATATTATCATTTGATTTTGTCCTTGTCCACCAAGGACACGCACTCTATCTAACAACAGTGTTGGAAGGCTTTAATGTTATTTTTGAGGCTTAACTAAGGCAAGCTCCTAAACACCACAACCCTCAACTCCTCTCTTGTGATTGCAGGTGACAAGTGCAGAATCTTGTGGAGAGGAGTTGTAGGAGATCAGAGCAGAGGATAAAGGTTCAGGATCTGAAGAAAACAATAAAGAATATTCATTTTTAGACAAGGATGCCCGCCCCTATTTCCTCCCGATTGATGTTGTCAGAAACTCTGAAGTAGGTTGCTATCTACATCATCTCACTGTTCTAGATATGCAAAAAAAGAGGCATTTTAGACTAGGGCGCCCCAGTGTCCACGAAGTTTCTGCTTTCCAAAATCTGAATCCTGGTATGTTTCTAATCTGCATTTAGTGCCTTCTTGTGTGATCATTTGTCGTGTTTCATCCATCTGTATATGATTTCATATAACTAGGGTTTAAGGCATAATCAGATTAGGGTTTAACAAATTTATCAATATATTCCAACTTTCCTTATCATCTCAAAGTGACACAAAACCTGTAGTTGAGTCCTCTTGCAAGAGAAGTGAATGAACTCAGTTTATGTCCTTGAATGATTATATGTGAATGGTGGGTTTGATTAAACCTATCTAAAACACTACCTCATTCATCATTCCCACTTTTCACATATAACAGGTGTTTATTAATATCACTTGCGAATGTAATTAATTATACAAGTACATCATTGTTAATGAAGATTGATATCTTATGTTAATAAATATGTACTATATAACTACTTTATATGCCCAAATGATAATTATTAAGTTCCATAACTGTATAAAATAAATATGTATAATTATGTCATATTTAGATTTGAAGTGAATGAATGAATGGTTGATATAAATATACCAACCAGCACATGATAGTATTTATTGTTGGGATAAGTTGCCATTAACTTGCAATCCTAACCAATTCATGTGTCTCCAAAGTTCTTGAATTGTGTTCCCCAACACATTAAGACTTTGAGAGATTAATTATTTATTAATTACATCACTTTGACTTTTGCAATTAAGTTCTAAATGGATAATGTCAAACTTGGGCACCCACTTTCAGATGGGAGCCATGAAGACCTTGTTGACTTCTGCATAAGGAAATAAAATTAATTGCATGAATCTTGAGGAACATAATTTATAGAAGCCTACATATAACTATAT
Organism: Cunninghamia lanceolata; assembly: GCA_027924645.1. Classification (NCBI taxonomy): domain Eukaryota; kingdom Viridiplantae; phylum Streptophyta; class Pinopsida; order Cupressales; family Cupressaceae; genus Cunninghamia; species Cunninghamia lanceolata. Next base: position 1,365,557 of record BSBN01000128.1, read on the forward strand.
ATTTCATCATTACACAATTTCAAACAATACAAGGTTACATACCACTACTTTATAGAAGCCTACATATAACTATATATTTCATCATTACATAATTTTCAAACACAAGGTTACCTACCACATGTGAAGTGTTCATTACAACATACATAATTGCAAATAAGTTTAAGACCTACTCCATTCATGTTTCATAAATTCCCACTAACAAATGAAGATAATAATAAGTTTAGTTGCATCTAAACTCATTTTCTTCCAACTACTACTATAAAAATTGGATTAATTTTTATTAAATTTTCTAGATAAAAGCCACATGAATGACAATATAAACAATAATACAATTTCCACAAATAAGTAATGTTATCAAAATTTAAACACACACACACACACAAAGTAAATGTCAAAGCACAAACACACACTTCACACAAACAATAAATACAAACAAAGTGAATTCAATTTTAAATATAAGACATGAAACACATATAAGTCAATGCTAAAGTTCAAACCCATGCTTCACACAGATAATAAATGTATCAAATTAGAGCGACAAAGTGAATTCAATTTTTAAAATACAAAGTGAAACAAATATAAGTCAATTCCAAAGTTCAAACTCGTAATTCCACAAACAATAAGTATATCAAACTAAAGTGAATGCCAAAATTGCACTTCACACAAACAATAAATATATTCCAAAGTGAAACACCCTAAATAAATGCGTTTAAAATATAACTTCCTAATAGTATAACACTAATTATGACAATGATACTATATTTCATTGTGGTTGAATGGGAGGTCATAGTTCTCTAATGGTTTCTTTATGATTTACTTCTTTTAATGGTTCATTCACAATTTAGTTCATGTTGTTATTCATTTAATATCATTCCATTATTTTTATTTGCCAAAAGATAGTTGAATTTCTTATAGTATTTATAGCCTTGTCCACCAACTACTACATTTAATGAATTTCCAATAAAAATATAAATATAAACTATTTATTGACATGCCTATAACTAGTAAAAGCACCAAAGGTGCTATCAAATGGTCGATAGGCACAGATATTTATAGGCCTATTGCTAAATAGTTTATATTTTTAGTTTTATTGGAAAGTCGTACCCAAATAAATTTTAAAAAAATTGAATTTTTAAATGGTTTAATGATTGTCACATGGTGGTCTCAAAATTACAAATTAAAATTTTTAACATGTATGGAAGCCATAATAGGAGGAATATTGAAAATGAGTGCTTTAGGATATTTGTTAGATTTTTGTCACAATTTTCATGTCGTTATCTTAGACCTTTGCAGTGATATTCTTGGAGTTAGTTTTTTATTTGGGTCTTTGATTTAAGTAGGTAAATTTTGAGTGATGTTAATGACCACCTTTAATGTGGCGTTGGGTAGACTTGAGCCCATTCTTAAGATTTGTAACTTGGGTCACCCTTGAATGCACCTTGTAATTGTTACACAAACCTTGCCACATGTTCCCTGGAGTTACAATAGGCAACCTTATTATGGTAAGGGGGATTTTAACCTAGATCACACTTTTAAGATTGTTTCAATTACTATAACATTACAACCTAAACTGGAGGTAGGGTTTTTTGAAATGAGATTTTTTTAGTTATTTTAAAAAGAGGTGTTTTTTGCCTTGATTATGGTCATGTTCAACATTTCAATACTGATGTTCACAGTCAAATTTCTAAAAAACATTGTTGTTGTACTGTATTCAATATTGGTCATTAGAACTTGTAGTCCAAGCCTACTTTAATGGTATCTTTGGAGTTAGGGTTTTTTACATGAAAGCAATTTTGGTGATTTTAAACAATTTTTTTTGTGACTTGATTATGGTTCATCTTTGTTTCAATAGTGATGTCTAAAGTTAAATTTTAGAAAACCTTTATTTTTGGATGTCCTAATTTGGTCTTGGTATAGAAAACTCAACAAATATACATGTACTGAATTTGACATGCATTTCTAGAATGGTGTCGTAGAAGATCAAAGTAATCATTACAATGAATTGGTTGGTGACAAAGTCATGGTAGATCTCATAGAAGTTTGATGATGATCCATGCATGACATTAAATGAGAAATAACTATGAGTATACCTGACATTGAATGAGTAAAAACTATGATTATACATGACATTGAATGAGAAACAATTATTACACTCCATGACATTTAATGAAAAACAACTATGGGAGGTTTAACCATCAAAGATCATATCTAGATGGATGGATGATAAAAAAAAATGCAACAACTGCATACAAATCTAAGTAAACCATACCTTGTTGCAAGTATGGGCCTAACCAGTGTTGTCATTGATGTCAACATACTCCTGTTGCATTGGTGTCAAGGATTAGATGAGCTGTGTGCTGAGGATATTGAGAAAATTAGTCCTATCAGAAATAGTGAAGATAGTGAAGCTCTATGAAGTGAAGATCCCAGCTAGATGAAGATCAGAGAATGCGCATCAAAGGGTTTGTAGATATGTGTCTAAAGATGATCCAGTCAAGATTTGAAAGGTCCACATGAAGATTTGGAGAAGTTATGGCCATATGAGTAAAACTAGTTATGGCAGCTATTCAGAAGTGACAGAGTGACACAAATAGGTCCAGTGAGATCCAGAAATGCAATATCTTGTTCTACAGATTTGGTAGAATGTTTAGGAAGCCAATGTGAATTGACAACTCAATCGGTTCGTGGTCTAGAGGTCCGCAAGCATTTATTCTAATGTGACAGTGATGACAGACTATGTTCTTGAGGTTCTAGATGAAGATGCGAATGATTTCAGTAAGTAGAAGTGGTGTGGATGTTCTTGGTGATTCAAGCAAGCTTGTGGGGGTCTCTAGATTGTGTCTAGTTCATGTTGGCAGTCCGCATTGAAGATTGAGCTCGTAATTGAAGATTTACTCTCAGGTGATGGTGTTCTTCCTAATCATGGCCGACCGGATGTTTTACACATCTTACAGATGATCTTGAAGATGTTTTGCGAAGCATGGCGTGTTCCTCAAAGAAGATTGAAGTCCCAGATATGAGTGGCCGACAGTGTGGTGATACGCATGAAGTCTTTGTAACAAATCAAGTTGTATTTTTGTAACTGCTCTATAATAAAAAAAAAGTATGTTGTGCTGACTTTGATGATTATCCCAAAGTGGATGTCTTGTATAAATAAGATTTGTGAAGTCATTTCAAAGTATCCTTGGTTGAGATGAGAAAGTGGTAGAGAGAAGAAGAGCGAAAAGCAGAGCAGAAGTGTTGAGCTTAAATGGAACTGTCTCAAGTATGGTGAAGATGCTAATCTCTAGTTCAAGTATGTAATATTTATATTATTCTGTAGACAGTGTGTCTCATGTAGGCAGTGGGCCTCTTGTGAGCAGTGTGCTCAGGCAGTGAGCCCTAATTGGCAAGTGCCATTTTGTTCTTCTTATTCTTTTAACAGAGAATACAATCTTGGGTTAGTCACCCCGTGGTTTTTCCCTTAACCGGGTTTTCCATGTTAAAATCTTGGTGTCATATGTGTTAATGTGTTTCTGCTCTTGAGTTATTTGAATCATTATTATGTTGTAGAAATATAAGAAGGATTTAAGTGTTTAAAGAAAAGAAAGTTTTGGTGACAACTGATTCACCCCCCTCTCAGTTGTCTATCTTAAAACCAACAATTGGTATTAGAGCGAAGTTTCTCTAAAAGAGCTTAACCGCTTGAGGAGATCCAGGATGTCTTCCTACAAAAAGGATAGTCTGAGGTTTGATGGAACAAACTACACTCTTTGGAAAAGCCACATGGAATGTCACTTGCAATGTATGGGATTTCAATATTGGAACATGACTATAAAGAAGTATATTCCTCCAAAGAATGGTTTGACAACTACAGATGAAATCAGAGATGCTGAGGATAATCTTCGAGCTAAAGAAGCCCTACTAAGTGCCTTATCTAATTCAGAGCTGACAAATGTTATGGATTTAAAAATTGCATATGAAGTTTGGTCAAAGCTAGCACTTCTGCATCAAGGAGACAAATATGTTAAATGTGCCAAGCTACAAAGTCTGAAAGGAAAAATTGAAAACCTAAAGATGAATGAAGATGAGAATACCACTACATTTATGCCAAAGTAAATAAGCTTGTTTGTGGCATTAGATGTGCTGGTGGAACCTTGGATGAAGATGAGATTGTCGCCAAAGTTCTCAGATCCTTACCTCCTGCTTACAAACACAAGGTTGCTGCTATTGAGGAATTCAGATCTTTATCAAATATCACAAGGGATCAATTGGTTGGGAAATTAGTTACATTTAAATTGGCTATGTTTGGAGATGCAGCTCCCAAGACTGAATCTGCATTCAAAGCTAGTGCCTCTGTAAAAGGAAAACAAAGGTATGATCCAGGAGAAAATTCCTCAAAGAAATTATCATGGTATGAAAAAGCAAGAAAAGATCTGGAAGAAGATGAGACGGAAGCTACTCAACTTGAAGCCCTTATTGCAAAAAGACTGCCAAGAGGATCTGGTAAGTATGAAAGAAAATTGCCCTTCAAATGTTTCAACTGCAACAAGATTGGTCATTTTGCCTCAAGGTGTCCGAAAAGATTTTCAAGGACAAATCCAAATAGATCAAGATTCCAAAAGAAATGTTACTATGTTCATAAAGATGATGATGATGAAGGAGTAACAGATGATGAATTAGAGACAGAAAACAAATCCAGAAGGGACTGGGTGTTTATTGCCATCAAGGAAGAAGATCCAATGCCCATTGAATATGTCAATCATAAACTGATAGAAAGAGCTTTGGCTGCTCAAGTTGAAGAAAAGGATGAATGGGTCATTGATAGTGGATGCTCCCACCATATGACTGGTGATAAAAATAAGTTCATAGATCTGGAAAGATATGAAGGAGTTGTAAAATTTGGTGATAATTCTGCTGGCAGAATCAGAGGCAGAGGAACTATTTCTTTTGATGGAAAGAACAAAACCAGTGATGTACTGTATGTTGAAGGTCTGAATCATAATCTTCTTAGTGTTGGGCAGTTGGTGGGCAAAGGCTATGATCTCTAATTCAAAATTGGAAAATGTAAGATCTTTGAAAGTTCTGGAACAAAAATTGCATTCGGTACTCAAACAAAAGGTAACATCTTCCACTTGGTTGGTACTGGAAAAAGTTGTTTATTTGTTCAAATTGATCAGAGTTGGTTGTGGCATAGGAGAATGTGTCATGTAAATTTTGATAATATCATCAAGATAAGAAACACTCAGGTTGTAAGAGATCTTCCAAGACTAGTGAAACCTACTAACAGCAAAGAATGTCAATTGGGTAAGTAGAGCAGAGTCATATTTGAAAGTAAGGAACAATCTTCTACCGGATTGTTAGACTTAGTACACACTGATCTATGTGGACCGGCAAGAAATAGGAGTCTGCAGGGTGATAGATATTTCATGTTATTGATTGATGACCACTCCCGGATGATGTGGGTGACTTTCCCAGAAGAGAAATCTGAAGCTCTTGAGAAGTTCAAAATATTCAAGGCTATGGTAGAAAATGAAATTGGGTTAAACATAAAATGTCTTAGGTCTGATAGAGGTGGTGAATTCACATCCAGAGAGTTCATAGAATTCTGTGAGAAACATGAGATAAAGAGACAGTTATCTACTCCAAAGACTCCACAGCAGAATGGAGTAGTGGAAAGAAAGAACTGGACCATCCAGAAAGCATCTAGAACCATGATGATGGAATCAAATGTCCCTTAGATCTACTGGAGAGAAGTTGTAAGCACTGCTGTCTATACTCTTAATTAAGTACAAATCAGAAGCAATACTGGTAAGAGCCCTTATGAACTCTAGTTTGGCATCACTCCTACTGTGAAGTATTTCAGAGTCTTTGGTAGTAAATGTTACATTAAAAGAGATGAAGACCTTGGCAAATTTGATGCTAGAAGTGATGAAGGAATATTCTTGGGTTACTCTACTCAAAGCAAAGCATACCAATGTTATAACAAGAGATTAAGAAAAATTGTAGAAAGTACAAATGTGAAGGTTGATGAAGGCATTGAAAATCCCTCAATGTTTTATGAGTATGAAGCAAATGATCGTAATGATGTTCTGGTCCAAGAAGATCTAGCCCCTTCTGTAGTTCAGATTCAGACTGATCCAGAGAATCCTGAAATACAGGAAGAAGAGATAAGTTTGAATGAACTTGTCCAAGAAATAGAAGTGCAAGAAATTCCCAAAACTCCTAGGTATGTAAGACTGAATCATTCTAAAGACCAGATCATAGGTGATAGAAGCAAAGGTGTTCAAACAAGAAGAAAGATTGCTCAAGATTTAGAGAAGTATTGTCTGATTTCAAAAATTGAACCAAAAATAATAAATGAAGCATGCAATGATGAAAGTTGGGCCAAAGCAATGGAGGAAGAGTTGATGTAGATTGAGAAAAATCACACTTGGGAGCTTGTTCCCAGACCTAGAAACAAAAATGTGATTGGGACCAAGTGGGTCTTCTGGAATAAATTGAATGAAGATGGTGAAGTAGTCAGAAACAAAACTAGATTGGTCTATAAGGGTTATTCTCAAGTAGAAGGAGTTGACTTTGAAGAAACTTTTGCTCCGGTGGAAAGAATTGAAGCACTCAGATTATTTCTTGCTTTTGTTGCGTTCAAGGATTTCAAAGTGAATCAGATGGATGTCAAGTCTACCTTCCTGAATGGTGACTTGGAAGAAGAAGTATACATTAAGCAACTGGATGGATTTCAATTGTCTGATCATGGTGATATGGTCTGCAAGTTGAAGAAAGAATTGTATGGACTCAAACAAACCCCAAGGGCCTAGTATGAAAGATTGGATAAACATCTTTTGAAGATTGGTTTCAACAAAGGTACTGCTGACAGTAACTTGTACTTCAAGATTGATCATGAAAATATCTCAATTGTTGAAGTATTTGTTGATGACATCATTTTTGGAGGAAGAGATAGTATGTGCAAGACTTTTGCAAATCAAATGAAAAGTGAATTTGAGATGTCTATGTTTGGGGAAATGAATTTCTTCTTGGGTCTGTAAATCACTCAAACAAAGAAATGAATCTTCATAGCTCAGACCAAATATGTGAAAGAATTGTTGAAGAAATTTGGGATGGAAGATTCAAAGCCAATGAATACTCCCATGGCAACCAGGTGTAAACTGAGCAAAGATGATGAATCTCCTAAGGCTGATCAGAAAAAGTACAGATGAATGATTGGAGGACTACTGTATCTTACTCAAACTAGACCTGACATTATGAATGTTGTTGGTCTTGTTGCCAGATTCCAAGCTGATCCTAGAGAATCTCATGTCATGGCAATCAAGAGAATTCTCAGATATCTAAAGGGAACAGTTGAGTATGGTTTATGGTATCCTAGGGATCATGATTTCTCTTTTCATGCATATACAGATGCTGATTGGGCAGGAGATGTGGATGACCAGAAGAGTACTAGTGGTGGTGCATTCTTTTTGGGGAAAAGATTGGTTTCTTCACTGAGCAAGAAACAAGAGGCAATATCTCTGTCCACTGCAGAAGCAGAATATATTGCAGCAGCAGGTAGTTGCACTCAATTATTTTGGATGAAGCAAATGCTAAGAGACATCAGAGTGGAGTATGAGGAACCTATCACAATCTTCTGTGATAACTCAAGTGCAATAAATATATCAAAAAATCTAGTGTTGCATTCAAAGACAAAACATATATCCATCAAGTTTCACTTTTTGAGAGAGCAAGTGAACAAGAATGAAGTCAAATTGGAGTTTGTACCCTCAAAGGATCAGATTGCAGACATTTTTACTAAACCTCTACCTAAGGACTCTTTTGAGTATCGCAAGGAGAAGTTAGGGGTTATTACCCCTCTGGTTCTAAATTAAGGTGCACTGATGTGCATCAGTCCGGTGCGTCTCACAGTCATATCTTGTGATCCAAATTGATGATAGGAAGCTGATACTCAAGGGGAGCAGTCTATATGATTCTAAAGTATTGATGCAAGTATGCGCCCTTTGCCATTGATGTCAAAGGGGGAGAGAAGACATGTGAAAAACAAAAGTGGTTGTTGATCAAAGGGGGAGCAGTAAAGAAAGAGAAGACATATGAATGATTGTTGTTGATATGGGGAGATATGTCAGTTAGTGAGGAGACGTTCTTGTCTTGATGGTTAAAAATAGTTTTTCACATTATATGTTGCCATCAATGACAAAGGGGGAGATTGTTGCAAGTATGGGCCTAACCGGTGTTGTCATTGATGTCAACATACTCCTGTTGCATTGATGTCAAGGATTGGATGAGTTGTGTGCTGAGGATATTGAGAAAATTAGTCCTATCAGAAACAGTGAAGCTCTATGAAGTGAAGATACCAGCTAGATGAAGATCAGAGAATATGCATCAAAGGGTTTGTAGATATGTGTCTAAAGATGATCTAGTCAAGATTTGAGAGGTTCGCATGAAGATTTGGAGAAGTTATGGCCATACGAGTAAAACTGGTTCTGGCAGTTGTTCAGAGGTGACAGAGTGACACAAATAGGTCCAGTGAGATCCAGAAATGCAATATCTTGTTCTGCAGATTTGGTGGAATGTTTAGGAAGCCAATGTGAATTGACAACTCAATTGGTTCGTAGTCTAGAGGTCCGCAAGCATTTTTTCTAATGTGACAGTTATGATAGACTATGTTCTTGAGGTTCCGGATGAAGATGCAAATGATTTCAGTAAGCAGAAGTGGTGTGGATGTTCTTGATGATTCAAGCAAGCTTGTGGGGGTCTCTAGATTGTGTCCAGTTCATTTTGGCAGTCTGCATTAAAGATTGAGCTCGTAATTGAAGATTTACTCTTGGGTGATGGTGTTTTTCCTAATCATGGCCGACCGGATCTTTTACACATCTTGCGGATGATCTTGAAGATGTTCTGTGAAGCATGGCATGTTCCTCAAAGAAGATTGAAGTCCCAGATATGTGTGGCTGACAGTGTGATGATACGCATGAAGTCTTTGTAACAAATCAAGTTGTATTTTTGTAACTACTCTGTAATAAAATAAAGTATGTTGTGCCGACTTTGATGATTATCCCAAAGTTGATGTCTTGTATAAATAAGATTTGTGAAGTCATTTCAAAGTATCCTTGGTTGAGATGAGAAAGTGGTAGAGAGGAGAAGAGCGAAAAGTAGAGCAGAAGTGTTGAGCTTAAATGGAACTATCTCAAGCATGGTGAAGATGCTAATCTCCAGTTCAAGTATGTAATATTTATATTATTCTGTAAACAGTGCGTCTCCTGTAGGCAGTGGGCCTCTTGTGAGCAATGTGCTCGGGCAGTGAGCCCTAATTGGTAAGTGCCATTTTGTTCTTCTTATTCTTTTAACAGAGAATACAATCTTGGGTTAGTCACCCCATGGTTTTTCCCTTAACCAGTTTTTCCACATTAAAATCTTGGTGTCATATGTGTTAATGTATTTCTGCTCTTGAGTTATTGCATTGTGCTTCCATGATTGAATCATTATTATGTTGTAGAAATATAAGAAGGATTTAAGTGTTTAAAGAAAAGAAAGTTTTGGTGACAACTAATTCACCCCCCCCCCTCTCGGTTGTTTGTCCTAAAACCAACAACCTTTTGGTATCAATGTGAATTTATACTTTCATACCACAATTTGTTTGTATTGCCAACAAATCCATATGGGAAAATCTTGCCATAGTTTTAGATTGATCATGTTTATTATTAAGAGAGTTGGAGTAATCTATTTCAAGCATTATCTATCATATTAGAGGATATATATTTTTTCCATCCAAGGATCCATTTAAAGAGATTTTTTTTAAAATATAATGATTTAGAAGTAATCTTCATGGATTGTTTAACTATAACATAAAAGATTATGCTATTTGGATACTATATCAAAAGCATGCCCCTAAAGGATCGATGTTCGAAGCAAGGCTAAAAGTTTTATATTGAATGAATATCTCCTTTGGATCAGAGAATTCATTGGCAAAGAATATACAAATAAACACCATGCATATCTTATGGGTCACTTGCATCATGCACTGCCTAAGGCCCTAAAGGATAACCTTTGTCACGATTTGATCCCTATGCATGCAAAAATCGTATTGATAAAATAGCCAGTCAATGTCAAACAATTACAGATATTTATGTGTGCAAATATGATGTGTAAACATCAGCTCCTGTCCATTATAATATATTCTTATTTACCGCATAGCATGCACATATTAATTAGTTATACACTTCCCCAGCATGCAAACATGATGTGCACAAGGCACATACACAATTACAGATTGGAAGAACACATACACATTGCACATACATTTATTCTTCAACCAAGTCTTTCAAATTTAACAATACAAAAAGATAAAACCATGCCCCTCTATACAACAAATAAAGCTAAATTTGTTTGCAACTAACATATTTATATTTTATAAAATATATCTAAAGTATGCCAAGAGATATCCTTCTCGAGATGCCTAATGTTAGGATTAGTGATTAAAAAATAGGCACCACGAGAAGATATCTCTCAGTGTACTTTGGATGTATTTTATAAAATATAAATATGCTAGTTTAACTATAATTGTGTTAGCTTTTAAAATATTAACCCAAAACATGATGTGATCCACCTTGTGTGTAATTTTGTAATTATGTTTATTTGAAAGATTATAAAATATATTATTTATTCAAAAAAATGAGCTAAACCAAAGCAAAATCTATATATGATTTTATTATATTCCCTCGCATCCCATAATTAGAATCATTGCCCTCCATTCACACTCATTATTCATTCCACAACACTTGGACTTATGGATTCCAACATATAATAATATTGATTATAATTTGTTCTTTTACGTGATATTTAACATCAGATACATTTAGTCTTATTTTGTTATATAATCATTGTTGTAGTGGGGAGATGGGCGTGGTTTATCATTTTTCAAAATTCTTGTTTGTTTTTTTCTCTATATTCCTCCTATATACAATTACATTATAAAAAATATCTCTAACCTATTAGAAATATATACCTATTTATTTCTATTAGAAATGTATAGTCTTGTTGAAGTTGCAATTCTTATCAACCTAAAAATATGGAAATCAAAAGGCATCTTTTTGTCACAAAACTCTCACTAATTTCAGAAACTATTTTTTCAAAGACAAAATTGATTCAAATTTATATTAACCAAAATAGGACTTTAAATTTAAATGTATGCTCCCATACAATGATCCACCAATATCTATGTAATCCCTAACTTTTTAGGACATAAATTGTATTATTGTTGCATGTTTGAATGTACAAATTTATTCAAGTAGTACCACCAAATTCAACTCTGGATGTCGGGTACCTCAATGGCAACCGATGAGGCAAGCTGTAAGTCATGGGTGAGTTTGCCTCTTAATTATTGCACCTAAGTGGAAGGACACCCCACAATGGGAATTTACCTGCCAAAAAGCCAATTTACCTTAGACAATGATTTGGCTCTCCAATGCAAGAATTCAGAGGCAATCGTGTACCAGGTTGCATACAAAATGTTTGACAAAATGTAGCATAGAAAACAACCAAATAATAATATAACGCTTTGACTCCGTAATGCAACAATTTATGGGCTATTGATGCTTTGAGATTTGTTGATATTAAGCCATATATCTAGATAATACTATGTTTAATCTTTTCTCTTGACATTTTGGTGTTTCATTGATACATATCTCCATAAACCCAAAACAAAGGAAGAAAAAAAAACCAAAAAGAAAAAGACTAACACAGTCGTATCCAGATATATCACTTCATATTCAGATGTTATTCTATATCAGACAGCATGTAAACAATTTGCCAAAATGCTTCACAGAAAACAATAACCAAAAAAATATTTATCATAAAATATATTTTGCTCCCAATGCAACAATTTGGGTGTTATTCTATACCAGACTGCATACTATTTATTTTGACAAAATGTCCCGTAGGAAACAACCCAAATACATAAATGGCCTAAAAAAGTACGATCACAGGGCCAAAGAGGCAAAAAAATTAACGGCCCTGCATAAAACCCTAAAGTCTTCATTCGCACATGATTCTCCATTGCTTCTCAAAACGTGGCCTGAAAATCAACATCCAAAATTTGTATGAACATAAAATCATCCTCTGTAATGAAGGTGCTTCCGTCTTCCCAAAAAAATCAAACAATAAAGGCATTACACAATCTTAAAATTCTTCATTCATTCATTCATAAATGAATGTCATATTTAAAATATGCATAAGACAAATGAAACACCAACCACCCATGTGCCATATTCTAATTTTAGTTGTAGCTTGACAGATTTTTAACAATTTTATTTTTTAAAATTTTGGAGAAAAAAAAAACTGAAGGACTACCAAAATTTGGCAGTTACAAGATGTGTGCACATATAGAATGGCTATGGGCCAAATTTATTTTTTAAAATTTTGGAGAAAAAAAATTGAAGGACTACCAAAATTTGGCAGTTACAAGATGTGTGCACATATAGAATGGCCTATCAGCCAAAATATGTGTGCCTATCGGCCATTTGATAGGACCTTTGGTGCTTTTACTAGTTATTTATTAATCACATCACTTTGACTTTTGCAATTAAGTTCTAAATGGATAATGTCAAACTTGGGCGCCCACTTTGAGATGGGAGCCATGAAGACCTTGTTGACTTCTCCTAAGTCTAAATTTAGAGTTTGATAACTCCTAGTGAGTGGGAGTTAGACTTGGGACTTATATTTAGACTTGGAGTTGTTCTTTTTTATGTACATGAGTGGATAATGTTGGACACCTTGCATGGATATAATGTTGGAGTTAACTACAGTGTTAGAGATTCATGAATTAGATATTAGTAGGCATGAGTTTTCTACTAGATTTTCATTACCCTTAGGTTTTTTCAGTTTTGCACTGATGCATATATTTGGTGCTTTTTAAATTTGTTGTTTTCTCCTCATGCAAGGGTATTTTTTGTTCAGTTTGAGATTGAGTGTGAGGTTTCTTCTTTTTCTTTTTATTATTTTGATCTAGTGCTTGGGCATTTAGATTGGCTCCTTTTTTATTTTGTGGCTTTAGTCTTCCCCCCACCCCACTTTGGTTTCCTTTCCTTCCTCTTCATCCCTCTTTGTCCTTTAAATAGATCAAGTCTGCTCTCCAATCTGCAACTCTCCTCTTCCTGATGATGGATCATTGAGTATGATCCGAAACATTTTTTTTTTAGATTCAAAAAGAGGCACAGTTAAATCCAGAAGCATTCAATAGAATTAGATATTGCTTACATGTTTTTGCATGTAGCTTGCATGTACTTGCATGTTGTTGCATGTTACTTACATGTACTTGCATGTTGTTGCATGTTGCTCATATGGACTTGCATGTGCTTGCATGTTGTTGCATGTCATTCGTATGGACTCGTATGACTTTGCATGTCACTTGCATGTGCTTGCATGTTGTTGCATGTCACTTGCATGTTGTTTCATGTCATTCCTATGGACTTGTATGACCTTGCATGTTCTTGCATGTCAGTTATATGACCTTGCATGTAGTTGCATGTCAGTTTTGTGAGTTTACTTGCAGAACACTCCAACTCTAGAAACTTGCAGGATGGTACATCTTAGTGATTCAAGAAATGGATATCAGTTTCATGCTATTGAAAATGCTTGCATGTCAGTTTTAAGATATTACTTGTAGGACACTCCAACTCCCAAAAGTTGCAGGATGGTACATCTCAGTGTTTCAGGTAATGGGTATTAGTTGCATGTTGGATCCGGTGTTTGCATGTCACTTGCATGTACAGAACAAGATATTTCAAAATAACCTTGGGGACATCATTATTGCATGTTGTTTGCATGAAATTGATGTGTATTGGTCACTTTAGTTATCAAAAACGCATTGGGCAAATATGAACGCCCAAATGGAAGAGTTTTTGATGTTGCTTTTATTTGGTGATAAGTTTGATGTTGGGACAACTATATTTAGACATCTTGGGCACCCACATCATGAAGGGGCAATTAACTCAAAGCTTGGACTTTGTTTGAGTTCAGTCTTCTCAATTTAAGTGTGCTTAGTTTTTGCATGAGCTTTGGAAGCTATGTTATCAACTACAATTTATTGTAATTTGAGTTTCAATCTTTTGAATTAAGAAGCTTTTGATTTAATTGTAAACCCCATACATTTTCCAAAGATTGATTTGAGGAAAAAAGACTTAGAAGAAAAATGCAAAAGTTTTTATAAAAAGATTTAGAGAAAAAAGTAAGAAGCTTTTTTGTGAAGTGCATCAAGGACTTAAAGAAATTTTAGTATTGAATGTAATCTTTTCCAAAGAGATTTAATACAAGGAAGAAACATCTTTGAGTGTGGAATTTTTTTCCTGAAAGGGTTTCTCTACGTAAATATTCTACAAGCTTTTTCTCTTCTCTTCTCTTCTACATTGGATTGAAAGTGCATAAGCACTTGTTCATTAATTGTTACAGATTAATCTTTATTTCATCTTTGCATACACAAAATTTTAAAGTTTATAGCAACAATTCTACCTTCATTTTCAACATTTCTATCTAATCAATCCTTTTGTCCCTCCAAATGACTTATTGCATATGATTGAATGCCTTGTGTGAGTGGATTTTGTTTTTAGAACCATGAGTAGTAGTAAGCTATGAGTCAGGAATTTGAGCAAGTACTTGACATTAAGACTTAGACACTAGTGTATCTCATATGGGATGATGAGGCATAGCTCATGTCAATCCAACAAGGGTATTTAACCCAATTTATTATTCAATACTTTTATTAGAGTAACTATGCATAGGTTGATTGGATGATATCCAGTAAACAAGAAATTTGAACCATTTAAGGGTTCTCCCCATTATTAATCTCAATATGTTCCATTAGCATGAGGTTGGCAAGGTTGTGGTCAAAGACAATAGCATAAGTCACAATCAAGTTCACTCTAGGTAGAATTTCTTGGATACATGTACATGTGTTGTGATATGGATTTGTAAAGTGTTGTGATTTAGTATATTGGTTACTATGTTTAAAACTATCGATTCTCTTTCTTTGATAATGTTTCCAAATGATGCTTCCCATAAAGGGAAGGTCCATGTTTGTTTCACGGATGGTGTGCAAGGGAGTTAACATCTTCATGGTTGAGAAAAAACACATCCATGATACTCCTTTTTCCCTAGAGATGAAGTTATTTTTCTTTGGATTAGTCAAGTCTTCTTAGTCATTGATGATTCAACAAATTATACTTTGCTATGTAAAGAGAAAAATGGAAGGCAAGTTGATAAAAATACGATGTAAAATTATTTGACAAGTTATCCTATACATTTGAAGTCATGCAGTGGCTAGTTTTTATGTATTGAATCAAATTGTGTTATTTCATAGTATACATGTAAAATAAGAAATCTTTATATTCATGTTGTGAATTAGATTCAAATAATTAAAGTGCAAGTATGGATTATGTATTATATTGAAATGATCATTCAATTTTGGATGTATAAAGCAAAAGGGTTTATGACTAATTCATAATACATATATATTCGACATTTGATAATTATGTATAATACTTTACATATAATATTGTTTACCATATAGTGAATTGAATATGTTTTTATCTTCAAATATTTAAAAAGACTTTATGAGATTATAAGTACTAGTAACTAAATTATTTACTTAACTATTTTAGTAAATTAAAAAAACCCAAATTTATTAGTGAAAATTTGACATTTAAACATCGGTATGGTGTTACACCATAGATAGTGTGAGCTATCACCAGACTAGGTTCAAAATAAATTGCTACTTGGGAATTAGGAACTCTATGAAGATGGATTCTCTCTTGGGACTGGCTCGTGGCATCTGGGTCTTACAAGACAGATAATTTACACCCTAGGACATATTAAGAAGAAATTAGAGAATAAAATCTAGAATCTCAAGGTTGAATCCTCATTCTAAACCAGTGTATCCTAATCCAAAATTTAACTCACAACCATGAGATACATACATATATATGCCACATTTAGTTTAGCAAACTTAGCCAAGCATGCAATTTATTTTGTCTTGTGACTAGGGAAACATCCACCGATACCATATCACATGGAATTCATAAAGGTAAAACATTTCTAAAGCTCCAAGACTCCTTTCATCTTTTTGATGCACCCCATCAACTAAACATGGAGTTCAACATCTCAAGTTCCCTACATTCCACTTAGCTATAGCCTATTCTCTTACAAGTACTTCACTATTAGTTGTTAAAAAGCTCAAAAGTCAACAAAAGATAACATAATACATTCTTTCCTATAGTAAATCATAGGCATTCTATTGATATGTACAAGTAATAGATTTACTCCCATAATTGGGATTTGAATATCATCTACACCAAATGAAATTAGTTTTACTAAGCAATCCTTTCTACCACACCTTCATTTCTCACACTCAAGAAATCCCATCAAATTACAATTTTGAACCATTAGAGAACTTGTGGACAATAATTATGCCTTGAACAAGATTTACATAGATTTTGGCATCAATTTAATCACAAACTTGTTGATGTTAGAAATAAACATTATCACATGAAATAGGAAAATAAGATAACACCCAAGCTCTCTTCACTATTAACCAAGGCTTTCTTCCTTGGCCAACTAGGAGTATCAAGAATGTTGTTCCACTTGACCACCCTCATAATAGGCACCATTCTCCATAGGGTATCAAGCATTCTCATCCAACTGCAAAAAATGATTCACTTGATCATTCAAATCATGGGCATCAAACCAACTCTATTCATCTAATCTAGTGCTCCAACCCAACTTATAGTTTTTGACTAAGGACACAAACCCATTCTTTCTTCAATAAATTAAGAGTGTGTATACTCATAGACAATCCAATAGATCACATAACTATAATCACATGTACAAAAACAATAGTTCGTGACATTTGTGGGCACAAAAATTGGAATGCCTTCCTACTATAATTGGGCATTCACAAAATATGGGCTATAATTAGGGAAACCATTGTCACAAGCAGACAACTCATAATCCATTGCACAACTAAGGTGATGGTAATGTGACAACAACTTGATGTTGAGGCTACAATCCCATGAATATTGGCTATGTGAACAACCATTAGCTGACCCCTACTGACAACATTCAAGATTTCAAGACCCTGTATCTAAAATAGAACATAATCCACAGATGGATGATCTTTCTAGGTCACTAGAGCTCTAGGTAAGGCTCTAACAAAAACATGTAGAGCACAATATTCTACTAAAACATTCATATGTAGGTTCATAAGACTACACAACATTAACAATAACTAGAGACTATTCACCTTTTAGGATCTTTACTTTAATCTTGCCTTAAAACTTCTCCCAATAATATCACCTTGTTCGCTATCATTTTATTTAACAATCTATTTCTTTCACTTCTCCTAGCTTTTACAATATTCCTTCCCTAGCTTCCCATTGATACTTGACACCTTTCATTAACTAATCATCAATGAACTTACTACCTGTAGTTAATCATTTGGGGATTTTTCAAGTTGCCATCATTTCATTGGTGGAATTTATTTGATTTCAGTGGTTTGATTGTTAGATTCTGATTATTTCTCCTAGTTCATAGAACAAGTGTTTTCCATGAAATCGCTTCACTACATCTGTAATGAGCCAAACTCAAAAATAACATCTCACATCAGGTCTGAAAATGAATTTAAATACCTTCACCAATTTTGCATCAAATTTGACGAAACTAGCTAGCTAGTCTTACTCAGGATTAACACCCAAAATATGAAACTTCAACACAATATTTTTTTTTATTGATTTCTGATGAAAATAACAGAATATCAGATCTACAATACTGATTTGCAGCAGCAACAAATAATGCAACTTTGAACAACAAGATTTGGGCAAAACCCACAAAAACTGCCAACACCGTCAATCACCGAAATACACCAAAAAACACCCCAAACTGATATTGTTTGATTTTTGAATGGAAAGTACATGAAATATGATCTGATACCATTAAATTAACAGCATCAAACACCTACAGAACTCAGCAACAAACTACACAACCGAATCTTCACAACAAGTTGAAATACACATTAGGTATTGTGACCCACAAAGCCAAAAATCAACACAACACTACCCACAACTTCCAATACTGATATCTGACATTAGAAAATGGAAATCTACAGCTACTACATAGAAAACCAAAGGAAATAACAACAGCAACTCTTCCCAGCACTTCTGAAACTACCACTGCAACACAAGAAGACCTGCACACACAAACAATGGACACTGCCGGAAACTACTTAATCTTTAAAGCTCTGTGCAACCTCTGGATGAAGCTACTCTTTGTGATCAAAGGGTTTGCATCCTTTGGCCACCTGAAACTCATGGGTTTTTGTCCACAAGCCTCTTTACTCCAATGGGTTTTCGTCCATTGAAGCCACAATCTGCAAATCTGCAAGTTTGAGAGAAACTATCAAATCAACAATAGCCCCAAATCACCAAAATTACATATTTTGTATCAATATTTCGTGGGAGAGAGGGAAATCCAAGATTTCCACATTTTTCCTTGATTCCTTTCTATTTTGGGATATGATAGTTGTCATAAGTTGTCACACATTGTCATAAAATCCCCTGCCACTTGTGATTTACCAAGATTTTTGAAATCTTCATGCAAATGGACACCTCACCAAACCCAATGCCCTTTTTGAGTCTCAAAATATTTAATTTTCCTCTTGAAATAGATATTAGTTGGACAATATTAAATATTAAATATTTATTCTTCCTATGCTTGCCCAATTAACCCATGGAAGAATAAGATGGGTTAATATTGACCATTAATTAATTATTTTAGAAAGGGGACATTACAAGTCCTCCCTCCTAGAAATTGCTTGTCCTCAAGCAATGCAAGTTTGGATGGTCAAGAATTTCTGGTCCTTCCCATGTTGCATCTTCCATTGGCAAATTCTTCCATTTGTTCAAATATTCTGAAATGCTCCTGTTCCTCAATCTTTTATCCCTCGTTTCCAAGATCTTTTCAGGTATCAAAATCAACTTCCTTTCATCATCCAAAGGTGGTAAATCAGATGAAGGCACAATTTGCTATCCAAGGACCTTCTTCAAACAAGAAACATGAAATACATTATGTATCCTGCTGTTTGGAGGAAGCTCCAACTCATAAGCTACCTCACCAATTTTCTTGATGATCTTGTAAGGCCCAAAGAACTTAAGTTTAATCTTTTCAACCCCGCTCTTCTTCAAAGAGCTTTGTTTATATGGATGTAATCTAAGAAATACCAAGTCTCCCACCTCAAAAAATCTTTCTATTCTCTTCCTATTTGCATATATCTTTTGCTGGTTTTGTGCTTGCCTCAAGTTATCTTTTAGTGACCTTATGATCTCTTGACTATGATTGATAAGATCACTAGCTGCAGGTACTCTACTATTTGTAAATATCAAATCAGCAAAAGAAAGTGCATCATAACCATAAAGAGCTCGAAATGGAGGCATACCAATTGACATATGATGTGATGTATTGTAACAATACTCTCCTAAGTGCAACCATTTAACCCAAATAGTTTGCTGATCTGAAACATAATTCCTCAAATACCCCTCTATCCACTTGTTAACAATTTATGTTTATCCATCTGTTTGTGGATGGTAACTTGTGCTTGGTGTGAGCTCTATTCCTGTCAAGTGATATAGTTCCTTCCAAAAAGAACTAAGGAACCTACTATCTCTGTCACTAACAATGTTCTTTGGCAAACCATGCAACTTAAATATCTCTTCGAAAAACAACTCTGCTACTTGAAGAGCCTTAAACTCTAAAGTGATGGGAAAGAAATGAGCATACTTTGTTAATCTATCCACCACCACATATATACAATCCTTACCTTGTACCTTGGGAAGTCCTGTGATAAAGTCCATGGAAATGCTCTCCCATTTCTGTTCAAGAATTGGAAGTGGTTGTAGGAGACTTGCAGGAAAAATTTGTTCACCTTTGTTCCTTTGGCAAGTCATACACTCTTTGATATGCTTGTGGACATCCTCTTTCAGACCTTTCCAGGAAAATCTCTCACGGATCTGCCTGTATGTTTTGAAGTAACCTTGATGACCAGCCAAGGGAGTATCATGGAAAGCTCTTAAAATCTTTTCCTTGATTTTTGATTCAGGAACAAGGAAAATTTGGTTCTTGTAATAAATCAGCCCATCATTCACTATATACTTATCATCTTCTACTAAATCATCCAATACATTAGATGCAAATGTATTTTTGACATATTCAGCAATGATAGAATCTTTCCACTTTGCAGAAATAGAAGATAATGAACACAAAGTTGGCTTCCTAGAAAGTGCATCCGCTACCACATTTCTTTTACCCTTCATATATTCTATTTCAAAATCATATGCCTGCAGCTTGCTTACCCACCTTTGTTGGCGACCATTCAAATCTTTTTGATCAAGGAAATACTTCAAACTATTATGATCAGTTTTCACAACAAACTTCCCACACACAAGATATTGTCTAAACTTCTCTAGTGCATGCATAATTGCCAACATTTCCTTGTCATAAATGTGATATGTTTTTTCTAGATTATTTAGCTTCCTCCTCTCAAAAGCAATTGGATGTCCCCTTTGAGTTAGGACAGCCCCAACACCTTCACCCGAAGCATCACATTCAACTACAAAAGGCAATGAAAAATCAGGAATAGCAAGCACAGGGCATGAACTCATTACCTCCTTAAACTTGTCAAAAGTTTTCTGAGCTTCTTCAGACCATGCAAAGGCTCCCTTCTTAGTCAAATCTATTAATGGAATAGAAATCTAAGAAAAACCCTTTTACAAACCTCCTATAATAGCAACATAGCCCAAAGAATCCTTTCAATTGTGTAAGATTTGTAGGTGGAGGCCAATCAAGTATTGCTTGAATCTTCTGTTGATCTACTTGAACACCCTTAGAACTTATGACATATCCCAAGTAAAGAATTTCAGTTAGTCCAAACTCACATTTGGACAACTTAGCATAGAAAGATTGCTGCTCCAAAATACCCAAAACTGTATCTAAATGTTCCAAGTGTTCCTTCCAAGTTTTACTGTAGATTAATATATCAGCAAAGAAAACCAAGACAAACATCCTGAGTTGCTTGCTAAATACCTTGTTCATGCATGATTGGAAAGTTGCTGGCATTAGTGAGGCCAAAGGGCATGACCAAGAAATCAAAATGCCCATAGTGACACTGAAAAGATATCTTTTCCACATCTTTGTCTCTCATCCGAATCTGGTGATATTCTAATCTCAAATCAATCTTAGAAAAATAAACAGCTCCATGCAACTCATCAATAAGTTCATCTATCCTTGTTATGGGATATCTATTCTTAATGGTTTTCTTATTCAAAGCTCTATAGTCAATGCACATCCTTAGAGTTCCATCCTTCTTCTTCACAAGAACTACAGATGATGCAAAAGGACTAGAACTTGGTCTAATGAATCTCATATCTAAGAGCTCTCTGATAGTCTTCTCTATCTCTTCCTTGTAACCCCTTGGATGTCTATATGGTGTAGTTATAACAGGTTTGGCATCTCTTTCCAACTCTATAACATGTTGAAACCCTCTATCTAGAGGTAATTCTGGGGGTATATCACTGAAAACAATGCTATGCTTATCTAAAATTTCTTGAATTTCAAAATGAAATTTACCTTTTCCATTTGGAGAGCTTGAAGGTTGGATTAAGCAAGTGGTTGCCCAAGCAACTTGACCTTTTGAAATTCCTCTCCATCTTCTTTGATGTCACCACTCGTGGAGCTCCATTTGAAATCCCTCTCAGTGTAATCTCCTTGCCTTCTGACTGAAACTTGAACTCCATAGTTTGATAGTTCTGATAGTATCCTCCAATAGAATGCAACCATTGAACACCCAAGACAACATCAGTTTCACCAATACCAACAACATAAAAACCATCACAAACCTTGTAGTCTCCCATAGTGATGCTCAATTGTTTGACCACTCAGGTGCACGACATAGTGAATCCATCTGCAACAGTCACATTGAACCCTTCAAATTCTTCAGTCTTCAATCCTCTCTTCATTACTAACCCTTCATCAATAAAATTGTGGGTTGCCCCACTATCAATTAAAACAGTCATTCGCTGTCCTGCTAACACTCCACGAACCCTGAAAGGATGATAGCTTGGTGCTCCTGAAAGTGCGGCTAATGAACCTTCTTTTTTTGTCTCCTCTTCGACCTCAGATTCAACATCCTCTATGTCATGAAACTCCTCATTACCATCTGAGTCTGAATCCTTATCTGAGACAACCTCTATGTAATGGACTTGTCCCTTTCCCAAACACCTATGTCCAGGGACCCAAGGCTCTCTACAAGAAAAGCAAAATTTCTTCCTCCTAAGCTCATTCCTTGTTTCTTCATCCATCTTCTTTGCAGTATTAGGAGTTGTATTTTTTTGTATAGGTGCAGGTGCATAGAATGGTTTTTTCTAGAATCCTCCCTTATGATGCCATGTGTTTGGTTTGGAGGAGTGTGGGAAAGCATTCTTTGGAATTGATGGCTCAAGGGTTAGAGCCCTCTTGATAGCTTCTTGCAAAGTGAGAGGTGTGAAAGACCTGACAAACCCCCTAAGAGGTTCAGTGAGCCCTGTGATGAATAGATGTACTCTTCTCTTCTCTGATATTTCAGGTACCATCATTGCAATCTTTTGAAAGTCTTCTATATACTCACTTACTGAGTTCTTTTGCTTAATTTCAAACAACTGGCTGAAATATTCTTCTTCTTCTTTCAGTTCATACCTGTCAAGAATCCTTTGTTTGAAATCACCAAAGGTCTTTACTTGATCATGTCCCAAAGTAGTGTGACCATGGTACCACCATTCACAGGCTTCTCCTTCCAAATGTAAAGTGGCAAACTAAACTGCATCCTTCTCTGTCATGGGATTGAGCATAAAGTATGTCTCTATCTTCTGCAGCCAAGCTCTAGCTGAAATCTTTTCACTTCCATCAAAGAAAGATGCAGTTAACTTACCCAACTTGTGTTTTAGTTCTTTATTTTTGCCTTTCCCCTTCTTTTGAGATTCACCTCTTCTCAGGAACTCTACATATTCTCCCCAAGACATATCATTCTTGATCTCATCTGCCAATGCATTGTATTCTCCACGCCATTTGTTAAGGGTATCTACATTGAACAAACTAGTAGTTGTAGACTCAACTTGTTCAGGTTCCTCTTTAGGTAGGAATAAGGGTTTATTTGCAGCCCTTGAATTTTTTGTTTCAATTTCCTTCCATTTTCCATTGTTACTGATGTTTGCACCCGAAGTACTACCACCATTATTTTCGTTGTTGTTGTTGTTGTTATTGTTGTTGTTGTTTTGGATCCATTGCAACATTTGCCCAAACATTTCAGTAAGTCTGGTTTGTGCCTCAACCATTTGAGTAAATTTCCTTGAAGCATCATCTTCTTCTACATCTCTTCTATCTGCCATTGTTTCCTCCAATTACAATTTCTTTTGCTCTCTCCTCAAATATCTAATTTCTCTGTCACTTAGTATCATCAATTATCTGAATAACCTACAGGCTGACAAGATCATGCTCTGATATCACTGTAATGAGACAAACTCAAAAATAACATCTCACATCAGGTCTGAAAATGAATTTAAATACCTTCACCAATTTTGCATCAAATTTGACAAAACTAGCTAGCTAGTCTTACTCAGGATTAACACCCAAAATATGAAACTTCACCACAATATTTTTTTTGATTGATTTCTGATAAAAATAACATGTTATCAGATCTACAATACTTATTTGTAGCAGCAACAAATAATGCAACTTCGAACAACAAGATTTGGGCAAAACCCACAAAAACTGCCAACACTGTCAATCACCGAAATACACCAAAAAACACCCCAAACTGATATTGTTTGATTTTTGAATGGAAATTACATGAAATATGATTTGATACCATTAAATTAACAGCATCAAACACCTACAACACTCAGCAACAAACTACACAACCAAATCTTCACAACAAGCTGAAATACACATTGGCTATTATGACCCACAAAGCCAAAAATCAACACAACACTACCCACAACTTCCAATACTGATATCTGACATTAGAAAATGGAAATCTACAGATACTACATAGAAAACCAAAGGAAATAACAACAGCAACTCTTCCCAGCACTTCTGAAACTACCACTGCAACACAAGAAGACCTACACACACAAACAATGGACACTGCCGGAAACTGCCAGAAACTACTTAATCTTTGAAGCTCTGTGCAACCTCTAGATGAAGCTACTCTTTGTGATCAAAGGGTTTGTGTCCTCTGGCCACCTAAAACTCATGGGTTTTCATCCACAAGCCTCTTTACTCCAATGGGTTTTCATCCATTGAAGCCACAATCTGCAAATCTGCAAGTTTGAGAGAAAATATCAAATCAACAATAGCCCCAAATCACCAAAATTACATATTTTGTATCAATATTTTGTGGGAGAGAAAGAAATCCAAGATTCCCATGTTTTTCCTTGATTCCTTACTATTTTGGGGTATGACAGTTGTCATAAGTTATCATACATTGTCATAAAATCCCCCGCCACTTGTGATTTACCAAGATTTTCGAAATCTTCATGCAAATGGACACCTCACCAAACCCAATGCCCTTTTTGAGTCTCAAAATATTTAATTTAATATTTAATTGTCCTCTTGAAATAGATATTAGTTGGACAATATTAAATATTAAATATTTATTCTTCCTATGCTTGCCCAATTAACCCATGGAAGAATAAGATGGGATAATATTGACCATTTATTAATTATTTTAGAAAGGGGACATGACAACATCTCCTTTGCTTCCATATGGAATTTCACTTTCTTTTTCTAGTAGTTAGTCCATTTGGATTTCTTTGGACTTTAATATCTACTCATCACAACTTTTACCATCTCTGATGTAACATGCCATCTCATATTACTCATAATTACACACACAATTTACTAAGAAAGTAAAAGAACATGATAAACATGAGTGAATTTTTGTTTTCATATAAATATCATTTGATTAATCACAAATAAATAAAAGCATATATTTTCTAAATATTTTCAACCTTGAAATTATATTATATTCAAAGATAGAATCATAGTGAAATCATTTCACTTTACATTTACAAATAATTTGTTCTTGGCAAAAGAATAATTTTACATCATAAATTAATCATAAGTATACTGTATTTGGAATCTTGATATCTATTTCACAAGTCTCGATGAGTCTTCTGCTATAGAGGGAGAGCATCATCCAAGTGCTTTACCTCCAACCACAGACATATAGTCCCCCACACACCTTCCTTCCTAAAAGTGGCCCTACCCTTCACGAAGAGTATAGAAATAAGGAACCAATAGGTTTATTATACGAGTCCTAGTGTTGTGTTCTACGTAACACAATTGACCATACAACTCTAGACAATCTTCTAGCTAAGTATGATCATTCTGAATGGTCATGCCATCTAGACACTGTGAACCAACTAATGCGTGTAGATACAAATGCATCACTTTGGCCACAGTTTCTATTTAAATAGATGTTTGCAATAAACGTAGTCATGTGTTCACACACCTCTAACTTGACTTGGAAACTATCTCATCCTACTGTTTTGATTTTCATCATTTAGTAACTCTAGACATAAAATTGTCTGCATTATATTCAAATCCTAGTCAATCTAACTTACAACTAATCCTTAATCTAGGATATACATGCAATATATATAGATCTAGTTAATTCTAACCTTTCAAAGAGTCCCTCATTGCATTCATGCAAACCTTAGGGTCTATGACTTCCTATCATTTTATTCAATGATTCAAATATTAAACACTCCCATGTTGTATAACAAGTTTTGACTCTATCCAGAAATAAAAATAATAAATCATTTAAATTCAACAAAGTACTTCTTAGACTCTTTCTATTTTGCTCTATGCTTTTCTCGACCATTCACTATCAACCATAATATATAAAAACAATGTCATTTCCAACTTAACTATTTTAAGTTTTCTAATCCCTCCCGAGTTGATTCTAGAGTTTTAACTTCTCTAACCCAATACATGGAAATATCAAATACCCTTGTTTTCCAAAAATAATCTTATAATAATATAACAAATACCTCTAGTCTTCTGTAGACCACTTGGCATTGTTCGAATTCACATTTCACATAATGTGAATAAACATAGTATACGAGGTATATCCTCATTCATATAATATCTTAATGAATACTATCATTTTCATAACTAGTCTTTGGACTAAGTTCAATCTTTCAACCCTAATAGGTTTAAATCATAAAAGATAATAAAATACTTTCAACTTCTTGGTCTTCTTAAGTCTCCTGAGTTTCAATTTAAGACAGGTTATGAACTCATATATAACATCCTTTGTTTATATGCCACATAAACCTTTATCAACAATCATAAGTACAACCGTCATAAATGCTTGAGTTTCTAATCTCCAAACATACCCTATCGGAGTAGGTTATAACAATGATGCCAAGCATTGGGTTAACTTTGTCTTTTGTGCACATAGCACTAAAATAAATTCTATTAAACATATATTGTAAGAACTATAACTACCCATCTAGTATGCACATACCCTTGATTTGGTTTAATAGTTTCAATCTTTGAAACATAGGAGAAGTTGAATATTTCTCCTAATATACTCTTTCTCGAGATGGTTTAACTTAAGTAATAGTTGCTAATCAAAAAGATATCTAGGTTTCCACTTTCTTGGTTCACCTATTTCCCTGGATTTGTATTACAATATGACAAGAGGAACTCTATTTCACACAAGGAAATCTATATCCATCTTGCATCCTTGTCACTTCAATATCATAATGATATTATCTCATCAAAATCTCTATTTAGAAAAATAGTGAATATATGCTTCCAAAAGCAAGAATACATCTATGGATCTATCATAATCTTCAACATAGATATTCACTTAAGACTTAATCAATCTTTCTCCTTGATAAGTTTGAGTCTACAATATAATTATTGACCTTCTTGGTCTTCTCAAGTTAACTGACTTTCGCTAAAGAAGAGTTAAGAACTAATGTTTAACATCCTATGTTTATCATGATAATGCTTATCATTGTTGTTGAATAAGTAAGTGATATTATATCACTATTCAAAATTGTTCTTAATGATAACAATATCATTCTAACATAATGTAACGTCAGAAAATGTCCACTTGGGGGATTTTCCCTCTTTAGGTTTAGCTCCCGGGTCTTTTGTGTGCATTTAGGACATTTTACATCATATTTCAACATCCCGATGAGAAAACCCCTAAGTGTCTTGGCAAATAGGACCTAGGGGGTCTACTTAAGATGACCCCTGCCCAAAATAGGGGGGGAGGACTTGGGCACCCGCACCCTAGTCCTGCCCTATTTTGGGGCAGTCCTAATTTTTGGGTGTCGACTTGTGACCGTTATTTGGGTCCTATGCCGACATGGTAAGTTTGAATTACGAAATTCTTGGCGGGAGTGTTTGTAGTTGCATATAAAAGCATGTTTAGGCATTCATTTGTAAACTAGAGATTATGTTCATGTGATTTTGGCATCCTAAAGGTGATTCAAGGCTTTCATTGTGTTGCAAGAGTAGATTTGTGTGGTCTATGTGTTTGTGTTTGCAAATTTGAGCATCCATTTTCTCATGGAATGAAGAGCATCTTCCTGCCATGAGATCTTCACTACAAGGTGACATTTATTGTGTTTTTCATTGTTATTCATTTAATTTTTGCCTTTACCTCCCTAGGCACGCACTCTCTATCTGACAAAGGTGTTTGGAAGACTTAAGTGTCCTTCTGGGGCTTGACTAAGGAAAGTTCCTAAACACCACAACCCCCTCCCACAGTTTTATGATTGCAGGTTACAAGTTGATGATGCAGACAAAGTGAAGTTGCAGGAGGGCATGTTGGAGTGTCAAAATTGCAGATCAGTGGAAGAAACAGCGACCTGGACTTGGGTGCTCGCTCATTAGTCCTCAAAGTTTCGTGATGAAAAAACCTTCGGCGCAGCAGAAACAGGTTACAGATCTTGTCCGTAGAACCTGACAAAAGGTAGGGCACTGGACTTGGGTGCCCACCCTTTTGTCCCTGACTTTTTTGCCTCAGAACCTCTAAAATAGGTGCACAATCATTTGTAATTTTACAGCTTTCTGTAGAGGCATTTTTTGTTATTCATCTATTTATTGTCGTATTTGCATAATTAGGGTCTTGATGGATAATTGAGCATAAGAGAAGGAAAATTGACAATCAAACACCCTAATCCAAGCTTCCCTACATTTGTAAGTGAACAAGGACCTGATAGTGCTCTGCCACTCAATCTGAGGGTCCTTGAATGTAAAAGGTGAAAGGAGGATTTAAATAATAAACTAAACAAATCCAATTTTTACCTTAAACATTTTGGTGAACCCGTGTTTTTAGACTTAATTGCAACTTGATGAGTGTTTCTCTTCAGATTTAGATTTATTTCATTCATTCATTTAGTCATTCATCTTATTGTATTGAGAAAAATTCAAAAAAATTGAAATTTTTTTAAAATTTTGAAAAAAAATTACATTTTAGGGTTACTAATTTACATCAATTCATTCTATTTTTTCCTAATTTATGATTTTTGCATCAGATCTGATATAAACTACATAAAAATACAAAAATTAAATAATTTGCATTGCATTTGCATCATTAATTGCTAGGGTTTTGTAGAAATTTTGACAATTTTCATATAACCTAGTAGTTCCAAGATCTAGGGTTAGTAGACAAAATCCTCTTTCAAATTTTTATACTGATTTTAGAGACTCATTCAACCTTTCATTTGGCTGTATTCTTGCATTTTAGTGTAAAATTGCATTTAGATTTCAAATATTTACATTTTTGCATAGAAAATTTCAACAAAAAACTAGCAATTTTCATGCATTTTCATTAGATTTGCACTTGCTTTTTTCATCTTAGAGCTTGGAATTCATTTTCAGATTAGAGTATATCTCATTTTTATCATAAATCAGATTTCAAAACATTCATATAGCATTTTGTGTCAAGATCTCAAACCTAGGGCTTGAAAAAATCGATTTTCACTAGATTTGGCCTTATCGACTCTCTAAATTTGCACTATAGGCATGTTGTGAAGAGTATTTTTGCACTAATTAGTTTTTATCAGGGTAATAATTTTCTTCCCCTTCTAAAAATATTCACAGCACCTGTTTATTGGCCTCTTGTATTGAAAATTTGATGAAAAACTACACATTTTCGCTATTTTTTGTCCTAGGGTTTGGCCTAGTTTGCACTCCGAGTGTGTTGTGACAAATTTTATGGATTGAGGTGACTGATATCATTGATTTTATTTTATGCACCTCCTAAAATTCATTACAACACCCATTTTTATAGGTCTTGGAGTTGAAAAAACGTGAAAAATAACATATTTTTGCTATATTTTCACTAGGGTTTGACCTTAAGTGGCACTAAAAGCGTGTTGTGACATATATTTTGACATTAAGTGGCTGTTATCACTGATATATTTTTCTAGTCATCATCATTTTCCTCACAACTCCCTTTGTCATGCCCCTTTGTATCTAGATTTGGTGAAAAATTTGCATATTTTCACTATATTTTGACTTATCGTCATCTTAGATTTGCATCAAGAGTGTGTTGTGAAGGATATTATTATTGTTTTGGACTAATATCAGACATATAATTTCCTTCCCTTGATCAAAATCCTTAAAACACCTTTCTTCCATTCATTTGCATTGAAAAAGTATATAAAAAAAGCATTTTTAGCCTTGAATCATATCCTTCTCTTAGGGTTTGTTCTCTCGGTTTGTGTGTTATGTGTTGTATGATTTTGCATAATATTAATTACATGTTTTCCTAAAAACAATATCCCTTTGAGAAGAAGTAAAAGGTTAATGGGATCTAGTGCTCTTGAAGAAAATGACATTCCTACCACTACTAATCCTTTGAACACCTTCTTTACAAAGGGAGAAACTCAAATTGTGCAAGATATTATACATACTCCAACCACTATGGAAGATCAAATATTTCATTATGTTGAGGATACTATTGAGATAGTAGGGCATGCACCTACGAAACAAGTCAATAAGCTTCATAAAGACCTTGCCGAATTTCAAGAATATGTGCAAACTGAGAGGATAGCTGAAGAGGCCTTACCTGTGATTCACCATGTAAGAGAATTGATAAAAGAAGGACAAGATGGAATTAATATTATTCATGGTTTAACACATATTGTGCAAACTAATGTAATGCCGGTGAGTGAATGTGCCAAAGTTATTAACAACATGCCATCACCGTCGCATGCTCAAGTTTCGACACCTATACCGACTACAGAAATATCCACCTTCACATCAACGATCTTAAAAGCTGATGTAAATGCTTGTAGTAACTACTACTGGTATTGGAGTATCTAATGGCATCAATTACAAAGTTGTGGGATTTGATTATCAAAACTTGGTCCATAATGTGACAATTCATATGAATAATTGTTCTCAACCTCCCATCACACATAGTTATTCCCAACCATCTTCCACCTACCAGTATGTCCAACTACCATTGACCTTTTCCCAGCCTCCGCCTATCATATCTCAAGCTCAATCACCTCCACACTTTGGTTCCAATTCCTCGTAACAAACTGCATCCCCTAATGATGCCATCCTAAACCAACTTTTATAGGGCATGCCTACTTTACAACAAAAGGTAACAAACTTGATAAATTCTTCATAGCCTAGTCTACCAACATATCATGCCCGTAATCCCCTTTCCTATGCAATCTTGAGAACTCCTATGCTTGAGAGGTTTGAGACTCCCCGCTTTGAAAAATATGGTGGAAAAGGTGATCCTAATATTCATGTGGCAGCATTTATATCTATGTGTAGTGATTTCTATTTTGAAGAGGATTTGTTGGCAAAACTTTTCCCACAATCTCTCAAAGATACTGCTTTAGAATGGTTTTGCTGTTTGCCTCTGAATTCAATACACTCCTTTTCGTAGTTGATTGATCAATTTTTACAACATTTTCAAGCAAATATCGGACCCCAAGTCACTCGTATTGACTCGGTTCAATGCAAACAAGGTCCGAAAGAGAAGTTGACTGAGTTCATTAGTCGGTATCAAGGACTTTATGCACAGATCCAATATCAGATGAAAGATGATGATGTTCAGAAGATATTTATTACAAATCTACAACCTAATATTTGTGATAAGATCCTCTTGATGAAGTATAACTCCTTTCAACATTTATGCACCGCCCTTCATGATTATCAACTTTCGTCTAGTCGGTATGAAAACCAAAACTCATTGGCTCAAGTTGGTCAATCCATAGGTGGATCATCACAAAACAGCTTTAAGAGGAATAATAATAACAGGAGCTTCATCAACATTAATAGACCTAATATGAACAACTTTTTGAATGTTTTAGCTATCACCAATCTGAAGAAAGCATCATATCAACCAAGAAAGTTCACTCTGATATCTGAGTCTTATCATTCCATCATGAACCAAGCTATGAGTAATAACATTCTGAAGCTTCCCCCGATCAAGCCTGTTGATCCTAATAAATAAGGACCTTACTTCGATGCTAATGCCTTTTGTCATTATCATCGAACACAAGGACATGACATTGAATGATGTATGTGTCTTAAACATGAGATATAGGACCTTATTGATTCAAATGTCATCCAGGTATCAGGTGTGAATGATAATGGAAACAAGTCAGTGGCTCCGTCGAATCAGAACTTACAAATCTTCACTAATCCTTTCCCTAAGCATACTGAAACCAATATGTTGGAACATGGTTTAGTGGAAATAGATGAGGATGATTACTTGGACTATGATAACATCGTGGGAATGATTGAAGTAGATAAGAAACAAGTGGACAATCCAAATCGTCCACGAAGAAATGGAATTTATGTTGAGGTTCCTCCTCCGTTATCCTTATATGGATCAGGAAATAATCAAAATGCATCAGAAAAACAAGAACAACAACCGATATAGATGAGTAAGATGGTACAGGATGATTCCTATTACCGTGCTAGAAAGATTCAACAACGAAAACTTGATAAAAATTGAAAAAGAGTTAGACGACTGTCAGCAGTTGGAGAAAAAAGTGGTTCTCCCCTCATAAGCAACAAAAAGTCTCATTTAAACAAGAATTTGAGAAACAAACATCATATGATAATAAACAAGATAAGAACCACTCAAATTTTGCATTAATCATGATCGAGTACCTCTCCAACAGGTTCACAAGTCCCAAAATCTAATATGAAGACCCTACAGGTAAGTATCTCTAACCCTTTATCTCTCTCATGATGTTTTTCCCCCGTGATGTGTTATGTGTTGTTTAGGCCTCTTGGGATGACTCCTAATTCTCTTGTAAGGTCCGGGATACCAGGAGACTACCTATGTTGTGACCTTCTGCTATTTGTATCACCATTCTTCTATATTGCCTCTCTCTGATTTCATCGTTGTGTGTTGTGTCTTATGGACATAGCGTTGCAGTTGGTGACACTGGGGGCACCCTCCTACATGACTGTCCCTAAGACACTTGTTTCTCCTCTCTTATTTATTGTTTCCCTTCCTCTAGTGTTTCTATCTAGCGGGTAGATGAAGAAAAACATTTATACTGATGTGGACCCAGCGTCCCTTTAATTAAAAATTAGACTTAGTTCCTAATATGACAATGGGGTTGTATATCTTATCTGACACTTGGCTAGTAGAAGCACTTGTGCTTTCTACGTAGTGATTTTGATGATCTTTATCTCACTTACAAACCTTAACAATACTATTGCTCTGTGCACCTTTGTTTGTCTTTGAATCTAGCCTTGGAGGTACTCAATTCGGAGAGCTTTGTGATATAGCCCCACGGTTATTCTCAAACTCTGAATTCATTGTATAACCTTGGATCTTTGTGTGGTTAATCATATGCATTGATGTTGTTGTTTATCATAATTTTGTAGACACTAACATGTTTCTTGTAGGGATGTGTTTGTGGGAATATTTGGCGATCGTTGAGTACATGTCACCTCCAGGGGGCATGGGCTTTGCGAGAGTCTGTGTTCCCTTGTGTGTTTTCTTCCTACCTTAATGTGTTTGATATTGATGCATGATATCAACCACCTTAAGGTGGGGGCATATATAAGGTAAGCTGTCTGTTGTAGATGTTAGCTATGTGTTTGTCCTCGGATGTAGTTTAAAGACCAACGCGATGAGTACTTCCTGCATCCTAAGTTTGTTTGTAATCAATCAGTCAATAATGTAAGCCCTATATGGAGGTGGGATATCAAGCATATCCTTTTTCTTAAGCCCTCTGCAAAGGCGGGGATGGTGTATTTCTCAGAGCAGATTGCATCATCCAAGTCATTTTCAAAAGTCCTCTGCGGAGGCGGGGAGCGGTTTTGTGACTAACTCAACCCTTAAGCATGTTTTCGGTGATTGTTGTGGTGAAGCCCAATCATCGGTGTGTGCCTGTAATATACTTGAGATGGTGCTGAACCTAGAAACAGGGACACTCCATTGCTTGTCTGCCATGTTTTCTCTGTGTCTTCAAGTGTGTGTGTTTGGTGTGCTTACTTTATGTGGCATGTTTGTTGACCCATATGCAATCTAAAGACTAGCGCGATGAGTGCTTCCTACATTTTGGGATGTTTTGCGTGTCTTGCGTGTGTGTTGCCCCATATATGCAGTCTAAAGACCAGTGCAATTAATGCTTCCTGCATTATGGGAGGTTTGTTTACTTTCCAGTACTTGCATCTGCATTTCATATATATAAGAAAAAAGAAAAGAAAAGAAATCATGCCTATCTTCTATAAATTAATGTGTCTTCTATGCATTTGTTGTCTTCTCCATGTTCTACGTGACTGTAATTGTCTTCTCCGTGTTTTGCATGCCTGTCATTGTCTTCAATGTGTTTGGCATGTCTTCTTCGTGCTTGGTGTGTTTGTTGTGTTTGTGACCGTACTTTAATGCATGTATTGGCCTTGAATTTATACATACATTAAAGTGGGGGCTAAATGTAATGTAGAAAAATGTCCCCTTGGGGGCTTTTCCCTCTTTAGGTTTAGCTCCTAGGTCTTTTGTGTGCATTTAGGACATTTTACATCATATTTCAATATCCCGATTAGAAAACCCCTAAGTGTCTTGGCAAATAGGACCTAGGGGGTCTACTTAAGATGACCCTTTCCCAAAATAGGGGGGAGGACTTGGGCGCTCGCACCCTAGTCCTGCCTTATTTTGGGGCAGTCCCAATTTTTGGGTGTCGACTTGTGACCGTTATTTGGGTCCTATGCCGACACGGTAAGTTTGAATTATGAAATTCTTAGCGGGAGTGTTTGTAGTTGCATATAAGCATGTTTAGGTATTCATTTGTAAACTAGAGATTATGTTCATGTGATTTTGGCATCCTAAAGGTGATTTAAGGCTTTCATTATGCTGCAAGAGCAGATTTGTGTGGTCTATGTGTTTGTGTTTGCATATTTGAGCATCCATTTCCTCATGGAATGAAGAACATCTTACTCCCACGAGATCTTCACTACAAGGTGACAATTATTGTGTTTGTGATCGTTATTCATTTGATTTTTGCCTCTGCCTCCCTAGGCACACACTCTCTATTTGACAAAGGTGTTTGGAAGACTTAAGTGTCCTTTCGGGGCTTGACTGAGGCAAGCTCCTAAACACCACAACCCCCTCCCAAAGTTTTATGATTGCAGGTTACAGGTTGATGATGCAGGCAAAGTGAAGTTGAAAGAGGGCATGTTAGAGTGTTAGAATTGTAGATAAGTGGAAGAAACAGCTACCTGGACTTGGGCGCCCACTCATTAGTCATCGAAGTTTCGTGATGGAAAAACCTTTGGTGCGGCAGAAATAGGTTGCAGATCTTGTTCGTAGATCCCGACAAAAAGCAAGGCACTGGACTTGGGCACCTGCTCTTTTGTCCCTGACATTTTTGCCTCAGAACCTTGAAAATAGGTGCACAGTCATTTGTAATTTTACAGCTTTCTGTAGAGGCATTTTCTGTTAATCATCTGTTTATTGTCGTACTTGCATAATTAGGGTCTTGATGGATAATTGAGCATAAGAGAAGGAAAATTGATTATCAAACACCCTAATCCAAGCTTCCCTACATTTGTAAGTGACCAAGGACCTGATAGTGCTCTGCCACTCTATCTAAGGGTCCTTGAATGTAAAAGGTGAAAGGAGGATTTAAACAATAAACTAAACAAATCCAATTTTTACCTTAAACACATAAATGAATATATCAATTCCAAAATCTTTGATCTCAAGGCATAAAACTTATACCATTATCTCATTATGATATCTAAACCTATTTATATCTTGAACTTTCTACATAGAATAGATTTTAAACTCGCATAGAATAAATATCATGATGATACTTGTTATTATTGTAGACTGCTTATGTGTAATATATCACTCTATTAAGTGTTCACAATGAGGCCAATATCACTATTTGTCTAACACAAAATCATTTGATGATAACAATAAGACTTATCCCAAGACTTTAGGAAAAGAATATCTATCTCTGTCTGAACTTATCAATAGTCCTATTCTTGTCAACTTCCAAGTTTATGACAAGGTTCTCTACGATGTTTAATCTAACACTTGTATGAAACTTAAGGAACACTATGTTTATACAAGAAATTAACCACTAAAATTTGTTTCTA
This sequence comes from Cunninghamia lanceolata, assembly GCA_027924645.1. Lineage (NCBI taxonomy): Eukaryota > Viridiplantae > Streptophyta > Pinopsida > Cupressales > Cupressaceae > Cunninghamia > Cunninghamia lanceolata. Next base: position 1,401,236 of record BSBN01000128.1, read on the forward strand.
TCTTGGTCTTTTCTCTACATTACCAGGTAGCTATCTAGGCATAAAACTATCTTGACAGCTAATAAGATTAAACTATAATGGCCAAACATTTCAATCTTCTAGGTTTCAAAGATACAACACAAGGCACATACAGTTGTTTTCATAGCTATCTCACGGTTTAACCAAAACATTCTAATGTCTATATATCCTATAGTTATCTCTGTTATTCAAAGATAAAAACACTATCTAAGCATCAGCCACATGTGTCTTATGCACATTGAGTGTGATTCCCAAATTAGGCATGCTAATAACTTTATTTCCTTTAAGACTGAGTTTATAATGTTACTAAGTGCACAAGTTTTCTGTGACTACATAAATGTTACGCATACAAACTCTTTGTGTCTACAGAAAAACAATAACACAATAAGAAAGAAGTATAAGATAACATGAGGTAACCATACCTCTACTCCCGTGCTCTCAATGCTCTTTACAGAGCTAGTTGTGTTATGACCGAGCTCACTGTGCTCTCATAGAGCTCATTATCATTTGCCTAAACCGAAACTCAGAAATCTCAGTTTCTTCACCAAATGCTTTCTCTAAGGTATCTCTCTATGTCTGACCTCGACTAAACTCTTATTCCTTACTCGCACTAGAGCTCAAAACAAACATAATTTAACTCTATGCATTAACACAATCTCTCCCAGGCTATGCACTACTAGATGCTTCCCCAACACTATGTATATGTCTCTCTATGTCTTTCTTTCCATGGCATAGCCTTATTAAAGGCTTAACACCTCCATAAAGCCACAAAGTTATAGGCAAAATATTTGCCTAATAACATGCTTTGCTTAGCATCCAAATATAATGGAGTAGTGGGTCTTAATGACCACTCTCGCACTCCTTCATTCGATTGAAAACCTCATTACCCACGTAAAGCATGTAGTTGTTTATAATAAATGCCACTATACCACGATGCTATGAAGCTCTTTGACAACATATCATGCATTTAAACTTATAGATAATATTTAAATAGATATAAAACAATATAATGTAGGTATATTCAACATATACTTACGTTGTTCCTATCAATAGAATGGGGTCGAGTTATTCTCCTCCTCTCGATCTTGCTTAGATGCCAATCAAAGATAGGCTATCAAAACAAAAAACTTATCGGAAATCATTGATAAGGAAGTAGTTTAACCACTAACATATATTTTCTCTTGAATATAAACTATATTCATATCAAAGAAGGACTAATGACTATCAATCATTTTCGTGTCGAAGATCAAACTTCCTAACTTGGTTTACGACAAAACATAAACTTAGTGGATCTTATCGACAAATCTACGACTGTCAAGTCAAAACTAAACTTATACTAGTTGGGTCGAACACAACTTACCAAACTTGGTGATAATTCACTAAACTATGAAGGCATAAGACTTAGATGGCAACAAACTGTTCTTTTCCATACGTCTATTCTCTTCTCTCCAATGATGCTCTCCCTCTCTTTCTTGGAGGGCAAAAACTTGTTTCCTGATTACAACTTACAATCAACCAACTGGGATTAGTGTATCATTAGTCAATTCATAATCCTTATGAAATCATAACATCTTGACATCATATAATCACATGTCAATTCTAATCATATAAACATAAACTCATGAAATCATTGATTTTTCCTGACATTTTCACTAAATGTCAAATCATTAAATCATGCATAATTAACTACTAATTACGTAGAAGTAAAAAGTAAAACATAGTCAAAATTTAGGATGTCGCATCTGAGGCAATATAAATTTAGGTTTATTTTATTTTGATAAATATGGATCTATTTGATTTTTTCCAATCACAGTCCTATGCACCATTCATCATGGTATTACTCAATGCCTTTATACCATATGAACCATCTTGTCTAACTTAGATGCCACCCATGGAACATTGATGCCCCCTTAATCTCATTGGCCTTTCCATCTAGGATTTGTAAACTTAAAAGAATATGACCAAGGCATTGAGTTGATACTTTACCATAATGCCTAATTTGATTTCATAAGAAATTGTTATTAGTTTCAATCAAAGGTTGCCTGTTTATTCCAATTGAAACTACCAACTTGATTCTTTCTTAACTTTGCTCATTAATCACAACTGACATTATAAACACAAAATTAGTTTTCTATGTTTATAACTTGAGTATCCAAATTATCAATTAAAGTCATGAATAATTTAAACATCTCACATTAGGGATCACCTAACTTAATAGAACTACTAAAAAATTAATTCAAATGTTTTAAAATTTATCTAGTGTTTTAGCCACCTATGCCAACTCCCAACTAGTTTCCTACAATGTTTCCTAATCTAAGTCATGGGGGATATGACACAGTCTAAGAGAATATGATAAATTAATCAATATAATTATGAAACTAGACCCTAAATTAATTTAAAGAGATGGGATTTGATACACTAAGACATATAAATAGAAATGATAAATGAAAGTGAGAAAGATTAGAAGGCATACATAGAATTTGATATGTTTTCGACTTAGAATGCTAAAAAGTTGTGATTGAGACTTAAGAACAAGAATATTGAATTAGATTAAAGACCAAAATCTTGCAACAAATATATCTTGATGTTTTTAGGGCTTTAGAGAAGACCACACCTTTGATCCAGTCCTTGGATGCTTTTTCCTGGCATGATTTACTCCACTATGAAATTTTGGGTGTGATGCATGTAGAACCTATTTACCACTTAATATACCTAAGTATAAGATATGGCAGTGCTAAGAAGCACCTTTAGGAGATTATTATGTATGGAAAGAAGAGAAATCAACTTATTTAATAACAATTAGGCCTTTAAGATTGTTTTAACAATATAAAATAGAGAAACATTGAATAGTGGGCATTAACTAACTATGTCTGATGCAAACTAAGATCAGTCCTAATCAATTTTATGTCATGTGTGATCAAATTTGTATGTAAAGTGCCGCTTGTCAATATTCAATAATGAAAATGACCTGGGATTATGTCTTTAAATACACAAACCTAGACATGCAATTTGAACGTTTTGATGCCCACGTTGATTGGTAATGACCATATCCTAGGATTGCCAACCTTAGAATTAGGAAATTTGAAATTTGAAACTAAGGAAATACATCATGCCCATGATCTAGTCTAGGGGACTAGATTAAAAGTGTGATCTAGTCCAGGAAGGGCAAAGTCTTGTGAAGCTAGTTAGTGATGGTCTAAAGTGGAAGATTTTATATGAAAGAGTGCAAGGTTCATGATTGAGGTTAGACGTAGGTGCACCAAAAGAGCCAAATTATGTGCTAGAATCATGCATTTATGACATCCATGCAAAGTGGTGTAAACCATAGAGGTGAAAAAATGAAGTATACACTTTTCTCCTCTACTTTTTACCCTCACTTTGGTGTGTGTGGAAAACTAAATGAGCAAGCATGACAAAGTAGAAATGAAGAAATAGTTGTGACAAAAAGGATATTAGTTTTTTGGTATCTAGAAAAATTGATCCATTAGAACAAGCAATCACTCCCTCTGTCCTTGATATGCAACAAATTTCCATTAGCCCTAGCATACCATCAAATGAAAAAATACCAACCTATGAAACTTGTGTAAATTGGAAATAAAATTAGCAGTGACATGACCTCTCAAATTATGTGTACTATGATAGAGTTCTCACAAATCAAAGAGGAGAGAAAAAGTGAAAATGAAATTTGTGACTTGTTAGCAAGGTACAGAGTATAAAGGAGAGCCGAGCTGAGGATAATACACACATTGTGAATATCGGAGCTGATAGGAAACACATCCCTATTGTAATAGATATAGTATATATATAGATATAGATATAGATATGATGACAAGATATAGGAGAATAGGAGGATGATATAGGATATATTCTAATGTAAAGAATGACATAGAAGTCATGATTGTAACCATGGAGGCAAAGACTCAAACTTGCCGGAGGATGTATAAATGATGTATGCCTTTGATGAACTAATAACATATATATGGAGGTTTACCAGTACCAAGTAATTCTATGTTGTTTTATTTTGATATGTGTATGATGCTCCATTATGTTAATCTTTATGTTTTGTTGTCAATCTCTAGGTACCTGACCGGCGTATAAACTGACTACAAAGACTTTGACTGAGGACCGGATCTCTAGATTGGTATCTCCTCTACATTTCTTGCTAACATTTGGTTTCGTTGCCAGGACCCTGGAAGAAGGTAGTTAAAGATTGGAAAGGGCAAACATCCAAATAAGTAGCGCAGAGTTCCAGAAAGAAGAGAAGATAAAGTTCGTGGGAAAAATTTTCAAACTGTGGAAGAATTCAAGTCTCCTTAAGTTTCTACCTCTGTGAGAGGGGGGCAGACACTTAAGGGGATGGTGAGTGGAAAGGGGGTAGGGTCCACAAGGACCTTTCAAATGATGTGACTCTTCAAACATGGATTCCATGGGATATAAGAGGACTAATGGAACACCAAATCAAGAAAAACCCATGGCAAAAGGGGAGAAGTAGAGGAAAAGAGAGATCGACGAAGAAATTAGAACCAGAATGGAGATAAGCAGAGAGGAAAGACTAAAACAAACTCATGAATGATAGGAATGCTACCGTATAAGAATGGTAAGGGCAAAAATGATGGGAAAAGGAGGGATAATAGAAGGTGTAGAAGAAAAGGAGGGAGAATTTGAAGAGCACGCCACTAAGGGTGTTGTCGGAAGGGAAAAAGAGGACAAGTGTGTCATGGAGGATGTTGTTGAGTGTGCCAAGGAGGGTGGTGCTAGAGAAAAGAGGTCATAAGGTGAAAAGATAAAGGATATTATGGAGGAGGCTGCTGAGTGTGCCACTATGGGTGCTGCCAGAGAAGAATGTGGAAGAGAAAGAGAAGAAACAAGAGAATTAGGGTTTATGCTGCAGACTGTCAGAAAACATGAATTAACACTGGAAATTTTGAAGATGGATGAGGAATATATAAAAGAGCTGATTTGTCGAAGTATAAAGGAGATAAGCAAAAAAAGAGAAAATGTGGTAAACATTGAGAAGAATTTTGAGGGTTTTGGAAGGTTATTTTGGGAATCCGACATGATGTTGTTCACAAATGGAAGAGTATCCCCTAAGCTAAAGAGAAACTATGAAGAGACACAATCCTTGGACCATGATTCACCTCGAGTACCATGTATAAAGTCAAGAGAATTTTAGTAGAGAAGGAAGATATTCAAGAAAACAAAGAAGCAGAGAGAATAGCAGAGATTCGGAGTAATTTCATAGAGGTTTTAGGAGAAGATTACTTTGATAGACAATTACAAAGAGATAAGGGAAGAGAAGGAAAGCGATGTCATAGAAGACAGCATAACCAGAGGAGCAGACTAGAGGAAAACCACCATAGAGTACCGAAGACTGTAAGAAGACCCATCATGGATATTCCTATCAAATTACCAGTATTTGAGAAGGATATTAGTGAAGCAACAAAACATATTTTTGTTTTGGAGTCTATTTGGAACCAGAGAGGAGTAACAAGGGATGAAATCAAGTTGTTTGACTTCATAGGCACCTTGCAGAATGGAGCATTGAAATGGTATAGGAAGACATGCCCAAACCACTAGTGACAAGGAATGTGATGATATCAAGAAGTTATTTTGGAGAATTTTGGAGTTTCAGATATTCTGACAGAAGGGGTAAGTAAGATGAGAGATTTGATGCAATTGGATAAAGAGTAAATAAAAGATTTTGATAGAAGGTTCAAGGAGATAACTAGGAAGTTGGAGGAACCATTGACTGGAAAGCAAAAGATAGAATGGTTTATTTCCATAATAAGCCTTGAAATAAGGTTAGCCCTAGATGGAAGAATATTTGAAACATATGCAGAAGTAGTGACACTAGCCTGCTGGATAGAGTCTCAATCTTGGTGTAGATAGGATAAGATGAAGTAGAACCTAGAATTGGAGAATGGAGATTCTGGCCAAGCAGGAAGAAAATACGCTGAAGCAAAGACCTAATATTTGTTGCTCATACTGTACAAAGGAAGTTCACTTAAGAAATGAATGCCCTAGAATAAAATGTGAAAGGCAAGTAGTTGCAATGAAGATGACAAAAATAGTAAATTCAATATGTTGTGGATTTTGCGGAGAATGGGATGACCATGCATCACCAGATTGTCCTTCACAAAACTTTCGGAGGAAAAGAGAACTTGTTGATGAAGAAGATTAAACATGCTACACAAACTCAGTGGAGAGAAATAACATGTCCTATCTAGAAAGAAACTCACATTATCAAGGCTACAAACAACCAAACTGGAGAAATCAAAGGAATGTAAATGCAATACAAAATTCTGGTGGTCTATCCTATGGGAACAACTATAATAATGATGAAAAAGAGCATTTTGGAGGTTACAAAGGAGGTAGAGGCCATGGAAGAAATCAAAGAAAGAGGGAGGATGCCACCTTTTTCAATTGCGGTAAGCTAGGTCATTTTGCTAATGAATGTTAGGTTGAAAGGAAAACACAATGTTTATCTTGTAACAGTACAGAGCATGATCTATTTTCTTGTGAGAGAGAGAGAAACAATACTTCCATAATGCACAACCACAATCTAAAAGTGATGAACTACAAAACTTGAACAATCAAAAAGGAGCTAGGATCATAGGAAGAGCACCAAAGGATCAAGGAGCAAGGACTTGCCGAAAGAATAACAAGGAGGAAATAGACACATCTTCAAATAAATCTATAGAAGAAGAAGAATACTACCAGAGAAGCAAGCCAAAGCATACCGAAAAAGATAGAAGAAGGAAGGAGAAAGTTGTGGTACTGACAAGACAAGGAACAAATATCGGAAGGCATTGTGTCACCGAGATAGAAGAAGAAGAAAACAGTGAGGAGGAAGAAGAATTTGTTCCCTCTAGAAAATAGCATGAGGAAGTTGTGAAGGAAGCCAAACAAATCATAAGGAGCAAGAGAAGGAGAAGTTATATAAGCAATTTTTCACCAATGGAGAAATAGAAGATCTCAAGGAATTAGTTCAATTGACACAACAACATAGACTAATTGAGAAACTGAAACAATTTTCTAAGTATTGAAACAAGGAGCAAGGTCAGAAGAGTCAACTCTAGAGGATGGGAAGAATAGGTAGAGAATGGAAAACAAAACCACTTATGGTGGATGTTCACATCAATCACAAGAAAGTCTAGAATGTCATGATAGATTTGGGAGTAGATGTCAACATGATCACAAAGAAGCTATGGGAGCAGTTAGGAAGACCTAAGTTGATAGAGACCACTTATTACATTATTTTGGTAGATGGATCTAAGACACAAACAATGGGAACATGGAACCAAGTGGAAGTGAGCCTAATGGGGGTCAAACAAGTCCTAGATTTCATTGTGGTAGCCATGAAGGATCAATACGAAACTTTCAATGGACTTTTAGGGTTAAGATGGTTTGTGGATGCAAATGGTATCATAGAGTCCCAAGAATAAGAGCTATCATTTGCTAATGATCACAAGACTATCAACATCCCTTTGGGAACATCAATGAAGGAAGCATATATAGAAGAAGCCAATCAGACTGAAGACACTGATAAGGATGTAAAGAATCGCTACACAATTTCAAGGATGGATATAGAGGACACAACAAAAGAATCTAATTCTGAAGGAGAAGTGGAGATAGAGGAGGATTACTATAGTACAGATAGTGAGGAGGTGCTTGAAGCCTGGTTAAGAGAAGAACTAGAACTAAAAACAAGGAAAATGTCAGGTTACCAGAACATATTCATGATCAGGACTGGTGAAGAAGAGATACCACAATCCTCTGCACTTCTTAAAAAGTCATAGGAGATCATATGCATGTTAGATTTAGGGCAGACAACTGAGAGGGGGGTGAATCAGTTGTCCAAAACTTTCCTTAATTTAAACTCTTAAGTCCACATTGTTATTTAGCTGCTTAATAGTAAATTAATCATGAAGGTACAATGCAACAAAAATCAAGAGTAGAAACATATCAACACATGTGACGCCAAGATTTTGACGTGGAAAACCCAGTTAAGGGAAAAACCACGGGGTAATTAACCCAAGCATGTATTCTCTATTAGAAGAATAGAAAGAGCAAAATGGCACATGCCAATTAGAGCTCATTGCCCAAGCACACTGCTCACAAGAGGCTCACTGCCTACAAGAGACACACTGTCTATAAAGAAATAAGTATCACCTACTTGAACTGGAAAATAGCATCTTCACCATGCTTGAATCAGTTCCATTAAGCTCAGTACTTCTGCTCTGCCTTTTGCTTTCCTCCTTGCTACCACACTCTCATCTCCATAAGGACAGCTTCAAACTAACTTCGCAATCCCTTATTTATACAAGGCATCAACTTAGTAATGATCATCTAAGTCAGCAAACATCCATAAGATCGTCCGCAAGATGCATAACTCATCTGGTCGGCCTATCTCAGGAAGAACACCACCATCCAGAAGTTACTCTTCAATTGTGAGCTCCAACTTCAATGCGGACCACCAACACGAACTGGACATGATCCAAAGACCTCCACAAGCTTGTCTGAATCACCAAGAATATCCACACTTCTTCTACTTACTGAAATCCTTCTCTCCTTCATCTAGAACCTTAAGAACACAGTCTGTCATTATTATCACGAAGGAATAGATTATTGCGGACCTTCAAACCATGAACTAGTCGAGTTGACACACCACAAGGACTTCCTCATCACTCCCTCAAATCTGTAGAACAGGAAAATTCATTTCTGGATCTCACCGGACCTTTCTATTACACTCTGTCACCTCTGAACATCTACCAGAACTGGTTTTACTTGAGCGGCCACAACTTCTTCAAGTCTACATGCGGACCTCTAAAATCTCTATTGGACTACCTTAAGACTCATATCTACAAACCCTTTAATCCGCATCCTCTAATCCTCTTCCTATCTTAGACTATTGCCTTACTGTCAACACTATTCTTCACTGTTCCTGATTGAGACTAATTTTCTCAATATCCTCAGCACACAGCTCATCCAATTCTTATCATTAATGCAACAGGAGTATGTTGACATCAATGATAACACCGGTTAGGCCCATATTTGCAACAATCTCCCCCTTTATCATTGATGGCAACATATGATGTGAAAAACTGTTTTAACCATCAAGACAAGAACTTCTCCTTACTGTCACAACTGCCCCTGTCAGCAACAACCATTCACATGTCTTCTCTCCCTTTACTGCTCCCTCTTTGATCAGCAACCACTTGTTTTTCACATGTCTTCTCTCCCCCTTTGACATCAATGGCAAAGGGCACATACTTGCAATTCTAACATTTTAGAATCATCACTATTGCTCCCCCTGAGTAATAGCTCCCCATCATTAATTTGGATCACAAGATATGACTGTGATATCCACCAGACTGATGCACCTCAATGCACCTTAGTTCATCACCAGAGGGGCAATAACCCCTAACTTCTCCCTGAGATACTCAAAAGAGTCCTTAGGAAGAGGTTTAGTAAAGATGTTTGCAATCTGATCCTTGGAGGGCACAAACTCTAATCTGACTTCATTCTTGCTCACTTGCTCTCTCAAAAAGTGAAACTTAATGGATATATATTTAGTCTTTGAATGCAACACCAGATTCTTGGATATGTTAATTGCACTTGAATTATCACAGAAAATTGTGATAGGCTCCTCATATTCCACTTTGATATCTCTTAGCATCTACTTCATCCACAAAACTTGAGTGCAACTACCTGCTGCTGCAATATATTCTGCTTCAGTTGTAGACAGAGATATTGCCTCTTGTTTCTTGCTTAGCCAAGAAACCAATCTCTTCCCTAAAAAGAATGCTCCACCACTGGTACTCTTCTGGTCATCCACATCTCCTACCCAATCAGCATCTATATATGCATGAAGAGAGAAATCATGATCTCTAGGATACCACAAACCATACTCAACTGTCCCTTTTAGATATCTAAAAATCCTCTTGATTGCCATGACACAAGATTCTCTAGGATCAGCTTGGAATCTAGCAACAAGCCCAACAACCTGCATAATGTTTGGTCTAGTTTGAGTGAGATACAACAATCCTCTAATCATTGACCTATACTTTGTTTGATCTGCCTTAGGAGAGTCATCATCTTTGCTCAACTTACATCCAGTTGCCATGGGAGTATTCATTGGCTTTGAATCTTCCATCCCAAATTTCTTCAACAATTCTTTCACATATTTGGTCTGAGAAATGAAGATTCCTTTCTTTGTTTGAGTGATTTGCAGACCTAAGAAGAAATTCATTTCACCAAGCATGGACATCTCAAATTCACTTTTTATTTGATTTGCAAAAGTTTTGCACATACTATCTCTTCCTCCAAAAATGATATCATCAACAAACACTTCAACAATAAAGATGTTTTCATGATCAATTTTGAAATATAACTTACTGTCAACAGTACCTTTGTTGAAACCAATCTTCAAAAGATGCTTGTCCAATCTTTCATACCAAGCTCTTGGGGCTTGCTTCAATCCATACAGTGCCTTCTTCAACTTGCAGACAATATCACCATGATCAGACAACTGAAAACCATCCGGTTGCTCAATGTACACTTCTTCTTCCAAGTCACCATTCAGGAAGGCAGACTTGACATCCATCTAATATACCTTGAAATCCTTGAAGGCAGCAAAGGCAAGAAATAATCTGACTGCTTCAATTCTTGCCACCGGAGCAAAGGTTTCTTCAAAATCAACTCCTTCTATTTGAGAGTAACCCTTGCAGACCAATCTAGCTTTATTTCTGATTACTTCACTAACTTCATTCAGTTTGTTCTGAAAGACTCATTTTGTTCCAATTACATTCTTATTTTTAGGTCTAGGAACAAGATCCCAAGTGTGATTTTTGTCAATTTGCATCAGCTCTTCCTCCATTGCTTTGATCCAATTTTCATCATTGCAAGCTTCATTCACTATCTTGGGTTCAATCTTTGAAATCAGACAATACTCTTCTGAATCTTGAGCAATTCTCCTTCTAGTTTGTACTCCTTTGCTTTTATCACCTATGATTTGATCTTCAGAGTGGTTCAGTCTTACATACCTAGGAACTTTGAGAATTTCTTGCACTTCTGATTCTTGATCTGGCTCATTGAAACTCATTTCTTCTTCCTGGTTTACTGGATTAGTTTGAATCTAATTAATAGATGGGGCTTGGGGTCCTTGAGTTAGAACACCATTTTGATCATCTTCATCATATTCATAAAAAATTGAGGGTTTCTCAATTCCTTCATCAACCTTCACATTTGTACTTTCTATCATCTTTCTCAGTCTCTTGTTATAACACCGGTATGCTTTGCTTTGAGTAGAGTAACCTAAGAATATTCCTTCATCACTTCTTGCATCAAACTTTCTTAGATCTTCATCTCTTTTAATGTAACATTTGCTACCAAAAACTCTAAAATACCTCACAGTAGGAGTGATGCCAAACCAAAGTTCATAAGGAGTATTACCGATATTGCTTCTGATTTGAACTCGATTGAGGGTATAGACTGCAGTGCTGACAGCTTCTCTCCAATAGATCTGAGGAACATTTGCTTCCATCATCATGGTCCTAGAACCTTCCTGGATGGTCTGGTTCTTTCTCTCAACTACTCCATTCTGCTGTGGAGTCCTAGGAGCAGACAATTGTCTCTTTATTCCATGTTTCTCACAGAAGTCTATGAACTCTCCGGATGTGAATTCTCCACCTCTATCAGACCTCAGACATTTCAACTTTAATCCGGTTTCATTCTCTACCATAGCCTTGAATATTTTGAATTTCTCAAGTGCTTTTGATTTCTTCTTTAGAAAGGTCACCCACATCATCTGAGAATAGTCATAAATTAGTAACATGAAGTATCTATCACCTTGCATACTCCTGATTCTTGTCAGACCACAAAGATTAGTATGAACTAAGTCCAATAATTTGGTAGAAGACAGTTCCTTACTTTTGAATGAGACTCTGCTTAGCCTACCCAACTGACATTCTTTGCACAAGCTATTAGTAGGTTTCACCAAATTTGGAAGATCTCTTACAGCCTGAGTATTGCTTATCTTAATGATATTATCAAAATTCACATGATACATCCTCCTATGCCATAACCAGCTTTGATCAATTTGAACAAATAAGCAACTTTTACCGGTACCAACCAAGTGAAAGATTTTACCTTTAGTTTGAGTACCGGATGCAATCTCTGTTCCAGAACTTTCAAGGATCTTGCATTTTCCATCCTTGAATAGGAGATCATAGCCTTTGTCCACCAACTGTCCAACACTGAGAAGATTGTGCTTTAATCCTTCAACATACAGTACATTACCAGTTTTGTTTCTTCCATCAAAAGAAATAGTTCCTCTACCTCTGATTCTACTAGCAGAGTTATCACCAAATTTTACCACTCCTCCTTCATATCTTTCCAAATCTACAAACTTATTTTTGTCCCCTGTCATATGGTGAGAGCATCCACTGTCAATGACCCAATCATCCTTTTCTTCAACTTGGGCAGCCAGAGCTTTTTCTACAACATTATGATTGACAAATTCAGAGGATATTGGTTCTTCTTCCTTGATGGCAATAAACACCCATTCACTTCCGGATTTGTTTCCTGTCTCTGATTCATCATCTGTTACTCTTTCATTATCATCTTCTTCATGAACATAGTAACAATTCTTTTGGAACCTTGATCTATTAGGATTTGGCCTTGAAAATCTTTCCAGACACTTAGAGGCAAAGTGACCAATCTTATTGCGGTTAAAGCACTTAAAAGGCAATTTTCCTTCATACTTACCGGATCCTCTTGGCAGTCTCTTTGCAATAAGGGCTTCAAGTTGAGCAGTTTTAGCTTCTTCTTCTTCCAGATCTTTTCTTGCTTTTTCATACCATAATAGTTTTCTTGAAGAGTTCTCTCCCGGATCAAACCTTTGTTTACCTTTTATAGAGGCACTGGCTTTGAATGCAGATTCAATTTTTGGGGGTTCATCTCCAAACTCGGCCATTTATAATGCAGCCAATTTACCAACCAATTGATCTCTTGTGACGGTTGTGTGAGCTTTGAATTCTTCAATTGCAGTAGCCTTGATTTTATAAGAGGCAGGAAGGGATCTGAGAACTTTGCCAACAATCTCATCTTCATTCGAGACTCCACCAACATTTCTAATTCCACAAACAATCTCATTTACTCTTGGCATAAAAGTAGTAATGTTTTCATCATCTCTCATTTTTATATTTTCAAATCTCCCTTTCAGACTCTGTAGCCTTGCACTTTTAACATACTTGTCTCCTTCATGCAAAAGTTCCAGTTTTTGCCAGATGTCAAAAGTAGTTGGTAGGTCAATAACATTTGAGAGTTCTAAATCAGATAATGCACTTAGAAGAGCTTCTATAGTCCGCAGATTATTTTTAGCATCTGTGATTTAACTTGGGGATTTCGGGCCACCCTGTGGAGGTACATACTGTTTTGTAACCATAGACCAGTACGCCATTCCCATGCATTGCAAATGACACTTCATGCGACCTTTCCATAGATTAAAATTTGTTCCATCAAACTTCGGGCTATCCTTCGTGTAAGATGACATCCTGGATCTCCTCAAGCGGTTAAGCTCCTTTTAGAGGAACTTGGCTCTGATACCAATTGTTAGATTTAGGGCAGACAACTGAGAGGGGGGGATGAATCAGTTGTCCAAAACTTTCCTTATTTAAACTCTTAACTCCACATTGTTATTTAGCTGCTTAATAGTAAATCAATCATGAAGGTACAATGCGACAAAAATCAAGAGCAGAAACATATCAACACATGTGACACCAAGATTTTGATGTGGAAAACCCGGTTAAGGGAAAAACCACAGGGGGATTAACCCAAGAATGTATTCTCTATTAGAAGAATAGAAAGAGAAAAATGGCACATGCCAGTTAGGGCTCACTGCCCGAGCACACTGCTCACAAGAGGCTCACTGCCTACAAGAGACACACTGTCTATAAAGAAATAAGTATCACCTACTTGAATTGGAAAATAGCATCTTCACCATGCTTGAATCAGTTCCATTAAGCTAAGTACTTCTGCCCTGCCTTTCACTTTCCTCCTTGCTACCACACTCTCATCTCCACAAGGACAACTTCAAACTGACTTCGCAATCCCTTATTTATACAAGGCATCAACTTAGGAATGATCATCTAAGTCGGCAAACATCCATAAGATCATCCACAAGATGCATAACTCATCCAGTCGACCTGTCTCAGGAATAACACCATCATCCAGAAGTTACTCTTCAATTGCGAGCTCCAACTTCAATGCAGACCACCAACATGTACTGGACACAATCCAAAGATCTCCACAAGCTTGCCTGAATCACCAAGAATATCCACACTTCTTCTGCTTACTGAAATCCTTCTCTCCTTCATCTAGAACCTTAAGAACAAGTCTGTCATTACTGTCACAAAGGAATAGATGCTTGCAGACCTTCAAGCCATGAACCAATCAAGTTTACGCACCACAAGGACTTCCTCAACACTCCCTCAAATCAGCAGAACATGAAAATTCATTTTCAGATCTCACTGGACCTTTCTGTTACACTCTGTCACCTCTGAACACCTACCGGAACCGGTTTTACTTGAGCGGCCACAACTTCTTTAGGTCTACAAGCAGATCTCTGAAATCTCTACTAGACTACCTTAAGACTCATATCTACAAACCCTTTAATCTGCATCCTCTGATCCTCTTCCTATCTTGGACTATTGCCTTACTATCAACATTGTTCTTCACTATTCCTGATTGAGACTAATTTTCTCAATATCCTCAACACACAACTCATCCAATTCTTATTATTAATGCAACAAGAGTATGTTGAGATCAATGACAACACCGGTTAGGCCCATACTTGCAACAATGCGGCACATCTACTGAGGACAAGGAAGACATGGCTCAAACACCTTACCGGGTAAGTCACATTTTAAAAAGGCATTTCCCATATCAAGTTGCCTAGGTTTTCAGGAGTACAGAATTTGCATAAATACCTAGGAGAAATGGAGTTAGTCTTTTCAGAAGAAGACATAAGATTACAAGTTGTACAACACACATTGGTATGCAATGCCACAAATTGGTGGAACACACACAAAGACACAATAGATAGATGGCCGATATTCAAAATACTCATCAAGACAAGGTACTTGCTAGAGGAAGGAGAATATGATATCATACCCAAGTACTCAGGTCAGACCTCACTGCAAGAACATTTATCCATGTGTAAAATGGTATGGAGAGAAAAAAATGAATATAATGAGATATTGTATACCCATTTATTCTATTAGACATTGTCGCCAATTACACAAACATGGTATATAAATCAAGAATGAAGAAAAGAAACTAAATATTGGGAAAGAACTACAAAAGGATTTCATTCATACATTCTCATTCTCTAGTTCAGACAAAAATATTTACATAACACTACTCAAATTCAAGGAGATCATATTTCAAAAGGATGCGGAAGAAGAAGAAGCAAAACTAGAGCAAAGTCCATCGCTGGAAAAACTGGAAGGCATTTGGAAAATCATAGAATGGATGGATAAGGAATCATACCTGGAGAAACACAAATGTTATAAAACAACACAATAGGAGGATGAGGAGAGTAAGGAACAAGAAATAAAGATTAAATAAGGAGAAAGAAAGTTGGCGGAATCAAAAGAGATCAAGGAAAGATACTACAACAAGCCTATCCAATTAAGGGAAGAAAACATTGCCAAAGAAGGAGATCCTAAGCTAACCAAGGTAGGAGACTATTGGGATGAGAAGAAAGTGGCACAAGTAGTATAAATTTTGTCTGAATATGAGGACTTGTTTCCTAGGAAGTTCACAGAAATGAAGGGAATCAAAGAGGAAGCTAGAACCATGAAAATTCAATTGAAAGAAGGTTGTAAGCTAGTCAAAAAAAGGCCATACAAAATGAATCCAAACATGAAGAAAAAAGTTAAAGTAGAATTTGACAAGATGCTAGAAGCAAGAATCATAAAACTAGTAAAGGAAGTAGAGGAAACATACATAAAAGTATAAGGGCAATTAGCTATGGTGGCTAAAGCCAAGAAGTAGTGGGACACCAGCCTAACTCGGCTTAAGCAAATCTATAAGATTGTCCTATTGAGTAGCTAGTTTTGCATGTCTTGAAAACAATCCATATTTTTGAGGGGGAGTGATGTTAGTAGGGTATAGAGTATAAAGGAGAGCCAATCAGAGGAGAATACACACATTGCAGAGGTCAGAGCTGACATGAAACACATCCCTATATGTAATAGATATAGTATATATATAGATATAGTATATATATAAATATAGATATGATGATAAGATATAGGAGAATAGGAGTATGATATGGGATATATTTTGATGTAAAGAATGACATAGAAGTCATGATTGTAACCATGGAGGCAAAGACTTAGACCTATTGGAGGATGCATAAATGATGTATGCCTTTGATGAATTGATAACATATATATGGAGGTCTATCAGTAATGGGTAATTTTGTGTTGTTTTATTTTGATGTGTATGATGCTCTATTATGTTAATCTTTATGTTTTGTTGTCAATCTCTAGCTACTTGATCAAGGTATAAATTGACTACAAAGACTTGACTAAGGACTGGATCTCCAGAATGGTATCTCTACATTTCTTGCTAACATGACTAAAAACTAGTATGAAAACATAAAATGATATACAAATTTGAAAATGTAATTGAAAAACCAAGTATAATCAATGAAAGAAAATTGAGTAATGCATGCATGAGAGATACTCACCTATGTGTTGTAATTAATGTGAGAGATCTCATGAAAAGATGCTTCTACTTTTACCTCTTAATGAGAGTAGGCTTGGAACATAAAAAATGCAAAAAGAGACAATGCCTTTCCCCAAGTGGCAAGATCAAGTGAAAGTATGGAAATAACATGAATAAAGCATATGCAAATATAATACATAATATGTATTAAAAATCCAAATAAGTAATTGTAAGCACTAAACATGTGCATGATCCTACACAATGATCTAATGATGAGCAATAATCCTAAACACGTACATTTAAGTGTGTAATTATGCTCTCTCAGTAGTATTTCTCTTGGTGACATGTGGATTGAAGTTCTACATCTTGTTTGTGTTTCCCTAGTCCCCTAGCTGACTCTCCCAAGCCTTATGTCTTGACCCTTCACTCCTTGTCGATATTCCACCTTTGTCGTCTTCCAACCTTGTCGATTTATCCCCCTAGTGTCACAAGATGGGAAATTTATACTTTCCCTGAGCTTATTTCTTCCATTTCAACATTTTGGAGGCCTCTAATTGACCTCCCCAATCACCCCCCTTCATCATTTTTGGCACCCACTTCATTCTTTATGGGTTTCCCTTTATTATTTCCTAACCACACGAGTGACCCATGGTCCCCCAGGGGTGACCTACCCTGCTACAAGGGGTAACCCACTTTCCCTCTATCTTTTAGTCAATCTCTAGATTTAGATGTCATCTTTAGTCCCTTCTGACCATTTCTATCCCTCAAAACCACCTGCAGGACCCTATCCTTGTGGGTCACCCCCTGTCACTTCCTGATCCCCTTGGCAACCCATGGTGGACCCCTAGGTGGAGACCCCTAATCCTTAGGGGCAAACAACCCTATTAAAAGGGGTGACCCAATCATATTCTGAAAATGAATTCCTCTTTAGTTTGGGCCCAAACTAGCTCCAGTTTGACTCCAATTTGCATGCCAATTCGACCCTAACTAAGCCTAATCTATTTCTAACTCCATATCCATTCCTAATCACTCTATTCTTAGCTCCAACTAAGCTATTATTATCTCCCTTTCTTCTCATGGTAACTCTTCTTCCTTCATGAGTGATAAGCTATCAAGCTTAGTTCACTGTCCAATCAACCCAGTTCACTCCTCAATCATCAATCAATTGAGTTAACTCCTCAATCAATCTCACCTCTTGTGAGCTCTCCCAACCTATAAATATCCCCCTCCTATATGCATTATGGGAGGCAAATTCATTGTTGCATCCATTCAAATGAGAAGCTTTGCTTTTGCTCTCCACTAGCATTTTCATGCTCACGCAGAACTTGTGTGCCTTTTCTTTTATGTTTAGGATAGTTTTCCAAGATTTCTAAAGATTCCATAGCATTGATATGCTCTTAATTTGCTCCCAAGCCATATCCATTGTGCTCATATAGTGCACACATAGCACTCATAGCTCTCCAAGCTCTTTCAATTTCATTTTAGCTTCCAAGCTCAAGTCATTACAATTTCTCCCTTCATCCCTATAACCAAGAGGAAGACTCCACTGCTGCAAAGGAGAAAGAGGTTGCCAAATACAAGGATTTCTAAGGATAGTACAAAGCTCATGTGCCAAAGGATCTAGGTTTTTCATGTTTTCATAGCTAATTAAATCACATTTTTCTCTTTGAAAAAGTAATAATTGTATTGCAATTTCCTTGCTAGGATTTATTTCAAGTTGATTAGATTAGCATTGTTTAAATTAGTTTCATTGCAATTCATAGATTATATTTCATTAAGGTAATTTTCAATTCCTAGTTTAGATTCAAAATCGTCACAAAAAACACAAAAACATAGCTTAGATTGCATTTGGGAAAATTCATGTTAATTTACATTTTTATTTCAATTCCTAGTTAAATAAATCATTTTATTATTCATTGGAAAAAGAACAAAGAAAAATCATTTTGCATTCATTTAGTTTGCATACATCAAAATCCAAAAATATTAGGAAAAGAGAAAATCAAAACAAAGAAAGAATACAAAACCCTCAATTTCATCACGAGATCAATTTCAAAACATAGTCAAAAACTCCTTGATATCATCACAAGGTCTAGTCATAGAAAACCTTTGGTCACATCACAAAGTTGAAGTTAAACCAAAAGTCAACTCTTGGTCAACTCTAGTCAACTCTCTCATCCAAGTAGATGAATGTGCCCAGGAGTTAGAGGTGAGTGGGTTAGGGCTATCCTTGAGGAAATAGAGTCAATACATCCAAAACCAAAACACACTCAATAGATGCTAGAAGAATAAGAACATACCCTTAGGGTCATACAACAAGCAAACAAAAAATAACAAGTCATATAGGCTAATGAAGAAAGGTTATAGCATTCTAGGCTCATCAATGAGCAGAACAGTCTTCCCACTAGATGTTGGAACCTTAGGAATTCAAATAATAGATTGACAACTAGTGACCATTTAGGTCATATGGTTATCTCCATTACATAACAAACATTGACATAGACCAAATCCCAGGACCGACCAACTACTCTTCACGATGTTCTGCTTCCATGCGAATAGAACTGCCCCTGAGTTACGCCTCCACTCGAGTAGCTTTTTCCACAAGCGAGAGTGACTTGGAGGTCACCATCATCGAGGAGGGGTTCATGTGTTGTATTAAGGTTGAATCATTCACGTTTGTGCTTGAGTCACATTTTGAGGAGTATAGTAACATATATGAGAAAGAGTTTAATTAATAATGTCAATGTAATCAGGTGGTAATGTGTTTATCTTGATGGGACCAAAAGATGTTTCACATAAATTAATGCACCCATGGGATTTGTCCTCTATAATGGCATGGCACATAGATGGGGGTCATCATGTATGATAATAATTTTTATCTCTATGAGAAAAAAATATTATGTAAATATGTTAATGCAAATTTGTGTTTGTGATGTTTCTTTGTAAACACTTTGATTGTTGTCATGAAAATGCATAGATAGAGGTGATTCTTTTGTAACTTTTGTCCATCTTGATTTTCTTTATATCCCTTTTTTTTATATTGCCGCTCATATGAGTTTTAAGGTCATCCCTTATATCACTACATGGTGTACCGTTTATGTTCAATTGCATGTATATCATATCTTGATTTCCATGATGTTTGATATCTTTATGTCGGACATTGATTTGTGTATGTTACATTTATCTTTGGATTTTTTAATGAAACCAATATGATCAATATAACTAGAATTGCTGGAATCCTCACCATCCATTTCTTCTTGATTATACTCAACATGTTGAGGGGTTAAAGATGCATTTTCATGATTAAGAATATTTTAAATATGAATCACAATATTATTAATAAGGTTTTGAATTTTGTGTTTGAGTGTTATACTACATGTAGACACCTGAAAATGTCTTGACCCTTGTAACCACCCTTCGACATCATCCACAACACTAATTCTTCATCTAATTAATTAAGTAAATTATTATTTAATTAATTATTTCATCCAACCCCTAAACCATTCACCCATCCTTCATCAATTAATCCCTAAAATTGAATTAATTTAATTAATTCAATAGTCACAATTCTAACATCATCCTAATTAATTAAATAAATATGTCAAATATTTATTTAGTTGATTTGTTCATTTCCTTAAACCTAATTAATTAGGTAAATCATATTTATCTAATTAACTAGCCCTACTAATTAGCCTATCCCTAACCTAGTTGATTAAATAGCTATTATTTAATTAGTTACCCTAACTTACATGACCCCTAGACCCAAATTAATTAAATAAATCACTGTTTAATTAATCCTAAACCCTGATTACCTCATTCACTAATTTTTTCCAGCCACATTAACTAAGCTAATCACCCTGACTAACTTGGTCAAAGCATGTTTAACACCTTCTCCCACACCCACAAATTAAAAATTGCAAAATATTCATAACCCTTCCAACTCACCTTTACCATTTTTATGCAAAAACATCTTCCACATTTTGAGCTTACAAGTGTAAGGCCCCAAAAATGTGCATGTGTCACATGACTTGCACATTCCCACATAAAATTGAATTTTTAATTCCATCTCATCCCAAGGAAATTAATTTTAAATTTTCTCATACATCTAAATCACATTTAATGCTAAGTCCTCCTTAAAATGAATAAAAGATTCATTTTTATTCTCCACCATCTAATTTTGTTGATCAAATCCTAGCCCTCCATCTCACAATCAATCTCATCCCTTGATCTCAACAATCAATCTCCACCGTTGGATCAAAATCCCCTCCAATTTGCCTATAAATACAAGCCTCCACAAGTCATTTCATCATCCAATTTTAGAGTAATCTTATTATGTCAAAATTTCTCTCCATCATCTCCATCTTAGCTAGGTTATTATGAGTTTATATTGACAATTAGGAGCATTTCACATTATAATCACTAGTTATAGGTGAAGCTAGGGCTTAAGGGTGCAAGGTCCTCTACCTTATCAAGGAGTGAGGAGCTTGGATTGCATAGGAAGGTATAAATATTGATTGTTTTGCTTTCTATTTTCATGTTTTACGCAATCTTGTTCATTTGGCATGCCTGGTGGGACCCCATGGTCCCAATCTAACAAGTTTGATTGAGTTTCTTGCAAGGAAACGAACTAACATGAGTTTTAGCACCAAAGAATCTTGGTTTGGTGTCATCTGTCTACAGAATAGTGCCATTTGGGTCTATTTTTGCGCCATCCACCACTGTTTTGGCACCATTTTCTAACAACATTTGTGGGCATGTTAGGCTTAGTAAAAAAAATTCAAAGTGTTTTTGAGACTTTTAGCAAGTTTTATTATTTTATGCTCTCTATTTTTATTAGGAACACACAGACATAGGGGGTCATAATGCTAAAATTTCTTTAGAAATACTTGAAAATGTTTTCTTGCCTAACCTTAGTTCATTTTGCTTTACACTAACTTGTTTTTTGACTCTAATCTAGTTTTTTGGTGATGCTTGATAGGGTAGGAAGCTTTTTAACCCTATTTGGCCTGTTATTTTCAAGCTAAAATCTTTTTTGAGCAGGTTTTAGGGAGGTTCTATGTTCTGATGCCATATTCACACATAACAGTGCTGCCTAGCCAGTCAAACAAGGTAAGATAGGTAACAGTTACTTTGATGCCATTCCATGAAATTTTAGCGCCATTTCATGAAATTGTAACACCGTGTTAGAAATTAGCACCATCTGTCTTATTTTTTATGCCATTTTTATTTTGTTTGTTGTTATCTGTTTAATCTTAGAATCAGAGAGTTTTAGCACCTTCTTTGGCTATTTTAGCACCTTCTTTCTAATTTTGAGCGCCATCTGACTATTTTGTAATGCCATCTGTCAATATTGTAGTGCCATTTTTCTCTATTTTTGTGCCATCTATTTAACTATTTCTCAAGATTTGTGCAGGGCACTAACATATCTATGGAGGTAAAAGAACGCAAGGCAAAGACAAAAATTCAAACTACTGACTAATTTTGTTGCAGGTTTCGTTAGTAGAAGATTTTGTATTTTCTCACTAGCTTAGTCGCACTAAAGTAGTTAGAGTGATAAATAACTTGTTTGCTTTGTTTGGTTCACACTTAGATGTATGCTCTCCCCTCGCACCTTAGGGTGATATCGGGGATCAAAAGTCTACTTGTGAACACTTTTCATGCTTTCAAGTGTTATCCGAAGGGGTTAACTTTCTTGTGTATGCTCTCCCCTCGCGTCTAGTGCGATCTTGGGGATCAAAAACAAGAGGGTAGCTTCTTCTTAGGAGGCCTGCTTGGGGATTTCTTCACCTCAAGGGATGACCTCAATCGCATGTTCTAGCGTAGTATAAAAATGTTGCGATTTGAAAGATAGCTTCAAAGAAAGGACCCTCTCGCCTCCAAGCAATAGACCTCTGGGATACCTGGTCCGCCAAGACGCGAGTGGTTGAGCGTCAGTCAATTGGGACACCCCCGTTCATGGACTCAGGTCTCAAGTGCCTTGCATATGCTAGAGGATACCCATAGAAGCTCGTAATTATCCTAGCTTAAGACCTTTCGGCCGTATGAGACTGTAATGCAACGGATACCAGTTAGGCCCGTGAAGTTACTCACTACACAAGTCACATTTGATTTATCACCAAGTGCAAATGCCCTCTAAAAATGGGTGTGCATGCCATGTATGCTCTCCCCTCGCAATGTAATGAGCCATCTTGGGTGATCAAAAGCGGTTAGTTTCTTCCTAATGTGACTTGCACATTACACCTATATAAAGGCAGTGAAGTGGGCTTATGGTATCATACACACCTACTTGAATAATTTCTAGGATGTTAATGTGCTTGGAGTGTCTTCATGTTATGCCCCGTAAAAGCAATATTACTTTGGTACATGGAGTCAAGAAGCCATTGTGTTTGATTGTTTAATTTTTTTATCTACTTGCCAAGAAATCTTATCAACATTATCCAAAACCATTTGAGACTTAGAAAATCAAACCATTGAACATTTGATCCCTTTGAAAAATCAAAAATTGAACCTCAAATTAGATCAAGTACCTTTGAAAAATCCAAGATCTTGAGCCAAAAGTCTAAAATTTACCAAAAATTGCCAAAACCCTAGTCAAAGTCCTAGGCACTGTATCATTTTGGCACTATAACTCCTCTATTTGACGCCTTATTTTTTCCCGTGGTACCATAAACCACTATTTTGGTGCCATCTAGATCCGTTCTAGCTAGATTTACCTCTATTTTGACACCTTATGCCCAAAAATTAACACCATCTGTAGATCAGATATCACATGTGTCTGGTAACTTGCCCTGAAATCCCTGAATCTTGTCCAGTCAGAATCCATGGTCACCTTATCAAAATCCGTCAAAACCCAAATCCACCTTTGATCATCATCCACAACCATTTTGTCCAAATTCATCCATATCCTTTCATTACCCTAGAGAAAATCATTTTGATTATTGGACCTTTGATCTCAAATCATTAATCAATCACCAAGTCCAACCATAGTCCATCTTTTCCATCTCCACATATAGTCCAACCTTTTGTCCAAATTCATTTACCCCATCCCATTTGACCTTAGATAAACATCATTTTGATATTTGATCTTTGGTCATACCCTATTCTCTGATTAACCATTTCATTCCAATCCCACATTTTGATTTTCACCTTTGGACCTTTACTCATCCATTCCAAAATTCATTTTGAACCCAAGTCATCCCAAACTTAGTCCAAATTCAATCATCCAACCTTATCCTAGTTCTATCCATATTATCCAAAAATCCAACATCCACATCCAAAATCTAAAAAATCAATCAACATTCAAAGCCATCCATCAAATTAATTTTGTGCAAAGATTAAATATAGATCTTACCATCCTTTAGTTTATAAGGTACTTACGACTTTGTCTACCTTAAGTGCTTTTATAAACTAGCCTTGTATTAACCTTTTAGAATAATTGATTTAGGAGCCTAGACAACTCCTAAGTTGATATATTCTAAGGTAACCCATTTTTCTTGTTGGTCACTAGTCTACCTTCAAGTAAAATAATCCTCCCCTTTTTACCTAAGGTCATAAGTCTACCTTAAGTAAATAGGTATACCCCTTTTATAATCCAAAGATCTAGATTTATTCAAGCTCACCTTTGATTTGAAAATCCTTTTCAAACATCATCAAAATTATCCAACATCCGTAATCATCTAAATCCTTTTTATCTAAACTCATCTAAGGTTTCCCTTAGTTGATTATTATCCAAAGTCAATTTATCCAAATCATCTAAAGTATTCCTCGGTTGATTATCATCCAAACCATCCTAAGCATACCTTAGTCACCCATTTCTAAATCACCATCGCTTTCAAATTCATCCTAAGGTCATCCTCAAAAATCATTCTCCACCTACATATACATTATCACCTTGGTCTAAGAAATCCTTTTAAGATTCAATCTCTAAAGGTTATCTTATACCAACATCCCAAAATCATTTTCCCAAATTTCTAAAGTCATTATCCACTCCATACATCCTTTATTCTTCATTTTATACCACCTCTTGGGTCCAAATTTTTTAAAAATCAATTCATCCATTTATCTTTGAGGTTTAACCTCTAAGGTTTCTCATCCATTCTCATACCTTTATCATTTACATCATCCTTAGGTTTAAATTTTTTGAGATTTATTCTCTATTTAGGGTAAAATTGGATTTTGTTAATCTTTGTTGTTTAGATGTTAAAACCCTCCTTTCCACTAAACATTGAAGGATCTAGGGTCAAGTGGCAAGCACTATCATACCCTAGGTCACTTGCAAATGAAGGGAAACTTGGATTAGGGAATTAATTATCAATTTTTCCTTCTCTTATGTCTAATTAACCATTAAAACCCTAATTATGCAAATACGACTACAAATTGATGAATAACGAAAAAAGCTCTTACAGATGGGAGTAAAATAATAAATCATAGAATACCTATTTTTTGGGGTTCTGAAGCGGAACAGTCGAGGACTAAGGTGCGGGCACCCAAGTCCAAGGTACCTGCTTTCTCAGAGAATCTGGGCCTCCTTCTAACACTGACCAACCCTGTAACTTCTGTTTCCTGAGATCTGTCTGCGAAGGACACTAGTGCGAGCACCCAAGCCCTGGAAGTGCTCCTTTGTTTGACTTCTCTCCAGATCTCGAATCCCTGATGTCTGCCAAGCCCTCCTACAACTCCACTTTTTGCATATGTGACACCTATAACCTGCAATCACAAGACTTGGTTTGGGGGTTGTGGTGTTTAGAGGTTTGCCTCAATCAAACCCTAGAGGACACTTAAGTCTTCGAACACCGTTGTCAGATAAAGAGGGTGTGCCCTTGTGAGGCAGAGGCCAAAACCAAAGGAATCAATGATAAAAACACAATGATATGTCACCTTGTAGTGAAGCTCTCATGGAGGAAGATGCTCTTCATGCCATGAGAAGATTGATTCTCAAATCTACAAATATCAACACACAAAACACACAAGTCTGCTCTTGCAACACAATAGAAAGCCTTGAATCACCTTGAGAACACAAGAGCTTGATAGTCATCATCTAGTTTACAAATGAATGCCTACACATGCTTATATATGCACCTACAAGCATTCCCGCCAAGATTTTAAAAATCAAACTTTACCGTGTCAGCAAAAGAACCTCCTAATGGTCATAAACTGACACCTAGAAATTGGGGCTGCCCTAAAATAGGGCAGGACTAGGGCGCGGGCACCCAAGTCCTCTCCCCCTATTTTGGGTAGGGTACAGCTCAAGGGGTCCACCTAGGTTCTATTTGTCATGGAAACTAGGTTTCATTCCATCGGGATGCTAAAATATGAACTAAAATGTCCTAAATGCACTCTAGAGACCCGGGAGCTAAACCTTATGAGGGAAAAGCCCCCAAGGGGGACATTTTTCGACATTACATTTAGCCCCCACTTTAATGTATGTATAAACGTGAGGCCCATACATGCATTAAAGTAAGGTCATAAACACAACAAACACACTAAGCATGGAGAAGACACGCCAATCACATAGAAAACAGTAACAGACACGCAAAACATAGAGAAGACAGTTACAGTCACGCAGAACATGGAGCAGACAATCAATGTATAGAAGACACATTAATGCATGGAAGACAGAAATGATATCTTTTCTTTTCTTTTTCTCATATATATGAAATGCAAATGCAAGTACTGGAAAGTAAGCAAACCTCCCATAATACCGGATGCACTACCTTAAGGCGCAGGTCTCAGTATATATGGGGCAACACACATGCAATACATGCAAAACCTCCTAAAATGCACGAAGCACTACTCAAAGGCACTAGTCTCTACATATGGGGCAACAAACATGCCATACAAAACAAGCACGCCAAAACACACACACTTGAAGGCATAGAGAAAACACGACACACAAGCGATGGAGCGTACCTATTTCTAGGTCCAACACCATCTCAGGCACATTACAAGCACACACCGATGATTGGGCTTCACCACAACAATCGTCAAAAACATGCTTAAGGGTTGAGATAGTCATAGAACCGCTCCCCGCCTCCGTAGAGGACTTTTGAAAATGACAGGATGATGCAATTTTCTCTAAGAAATACACCATCCCCACCTCCACAAAGGGCTTAAGAAAAAATATATGCTTGATATCCTGCCTCTGCAGAGGGCTTAAGAAAAAAGATATGCTCGATATCCCGCCTCCACAGAGGGCTTACATGATTGATTGATTGCAAACAAGCTCAAGATACACGATGCACTACTCTACGGCGCAAGTCTTTGCATCTGAGGTTAAACACATTGCTAACATCTATAGCAGACAGCTTACCTTATATGCCCCCACCTTAAGGTAGTTGATATCAGTTATCGATATCAAGCACGTTAAGGTAGGAAGAAAACACACAAGGGAACATTGACTTTCGCAAAGCCCATGCCCCCCAGAGGTAACATGTACTTTATGATCGCCAGATGTTCCCACAAACACATCCTTGTAAGAAACATGTTAGTGTCTACAACATCATGACAAACAACAACATCAATGCATATGATTAACCATACAAAGAGCCAAGGTTATATAACGAATTCAGAGTTTGAGGATAACCAGGGGCTATATCATGAAGCTCTTCGAATCGAGTACCGCCAAGGCTAGATTCAAAGGCAAACAAAGGTGCACGGAGAAGCAGTATTGTTAAGGTTTGTAAATGTGATAGGAACATCATAAAATTCACTACGCGAAAAGCACGAGTGCTTCCACTAGCCAAGTGTCGGATAAAATATACAACCCCATCATCATATTAGGAACTAAGTCCATTTTTTTATTGCTCTCAAAAGGGACACTAGGTCTGCATTAGTATAAATGCTTGTCGTCATCCGCCCGCTTGATGGAAACACTAGAGGAAGGGAAATAATAAATAAGAGAGGAGAAAACAAGTGTCTTAGGGAGAATCACGTAGGAGGGTGCCCCCAAATCACCAACCATGATGCTATGTTCGTAAGACACAACACACAACAATGAAATCAGAGAGAGCAATTTAGAAGAATGATGATACAAATAGAAGAAGGGTCACAATAGAGGCAGTCTCTTAGTATCTCGAACCTTATGGGAGAATCCGAGGTCATTCCAGGAGGCCTAAACAACACATAAGACATTATGGGGGAAGCACATTACGATAGAAACAAAAGTTTATAGATACTTACATGTAGGGCCCCTTTTGGGCTAGAAGTTGTCTATAAGCAAATCATCATCATCATCTTCCCACTCCCTAATGTTGGAGGACAGTGGGACATACAGTACCATAGCCAAATTCATATCTTGTTCATCATTAGGATCATTATTGTTTGTTTGAATGTTGGGATCAATGTTTTCTTGTTGAGAGGCAAGGTTTATAGCATATTCTTGTCTTCTTTTTCTTCTTTCTCTTGCTTTTCTATTTCATTTTGTTTTACCACTTATCTTTTGTAAGATAGGGCTATCCTCTTTCATAGGCTTGTGCAAATTAGAAGATGAAGCACTAGGATCAAACCTCATTTGTTGCAGTGGAACACTTTGTTGTTGACAACGACCTCCCGATCCTTGTAAGGATTTCAAGGGAGGAACCTCAGCATAGGGACCTTGTCCTTTTGGTCTAAAGTTCTCTTCACATGCAGGTTGTTCATCTTTTTTCATCTCTTGTGTAGGAGGACTAGGTACCGGATGTAATAGTTTCACCTTGTAATTTCTATAGCTCAAGAATGTAAAGTCTGTTCATAGCTCTAATTTGTCGCTAGTATGTTTGTTGCAAAAGTAATCCAATGTGAAGTGTTGTGTAACTAAAGGTTTGTATGTATTTCGATGAATGACATGCACTTGTCCATTCAAAGGAAATTTAACACATTTATAAATAGTTGAAGGGACTGCTTTCATAACTTTTAACCAAGGGATTCCAAGTTTTATGTCAAAGGTATCAGAATCGGGAGTAATATCAAACCATTGCTCAACATGTTTCTCAAATACAGTTACTATCAATGATATCTTACCCAGTGGTTTCTTTAAAGCTCCTGTATGTGTCTTAATCATCAAGCTCGAAGGGCTATTAGGACCTTGTATTAATTGATTCAAAAAGAGGAATTTTTTAGTGGAAACATTAGTCATGCAATTAGGATCAATCAAAGTTCCCTCCACATTTCCCATTATCTGCACGGTGATGTAAAGAGGTCCTTTAGAATCACCGATTGTTCTATCGTGAGAAGTAAAGACAATTTCAGGTTCAGGAGCCTTTCTTTTCATGTAAGGTCTAGGAGGGAACCTATTGTTTCTGTTATGATTAGAGGCCATGCTTATATGCTCAAACCAATGCAAAAAAAGATTTTTGAAAGCTTTTCAAAATTGGTGAAAAAGATAAGAGTAAAAATAGCCTAAAATGCTTGTTTTTCAATACTTTTTCAATGCCAATGAATGAAACAAAGGATGTTGTAAGGATTTTGATCGAGGGAAGCAAGTTATATGTTTAATATCAGTCCAAAATAGCAATATAATCCCTCTCAACACACTCTTGATGCAAATCCAAGATAATGCCAAGTCAAAATATAGTGAAAATATGTCAAAATGAGCACTTTTTTCACCAAAATTCAATGCAAAAGAGCATAACAAAGGGTGTTGTGAGTAAAATGATGATGGATAGAAAATAATATCAGCAATAACAGCCACTTGATGCAAAAATACCCAACACAACACGATTGTAGTGCCACTTAAGCTAAAACCCTAGTGAAAATATAGCAAAATATGCAAATTTTCACGGTTTTTCAACTCCAAGCCTAGCAAAAGGGGTGTTGTAAAGAATTTTATGAGGTAAAGAAAATAATATCAATAATATCATTCACCTCAATCCATAAAATTGATCACAACACACTTGGAGTGCAAACTAGGTCAAACCCTAGGGCAAGAATAGCCAAAATGTGTAGTTTTTCACTAAATTTTCACTACAGGAGACCGATAAAAGGGTGTTGTGAAGATTTTTAAGAGGGCCAAAAAATTATTACCCTGATAACAACAAAATAATTGAAAAATACTTTTCACAACACACCTATGGTGCAAGTTTAGAGAGTCGAAAAGGCCAATTTTAGTGAAAATCATTATTTTCGAAGCCCTAGGCTTGAGATCTTGGGATAAAATTTTATGTGAATGCTTTGAAGTATGATTTATGATGAAATTGAATTACTCTCAGATCTTAAAATTATTTTCAAGCCTTAACATGTGAAATGCCCATACAAATTTAATAAAAATGCCTCAAAATTGCTAGTTTTTGTTGAAATTTTCTATGTAAAAATGCAAATATTTTAAATCTAAATGCAAATTCACACTAAAATGCAAGACTACAGCCAAATGCACATTTGAATGAGCCTCTAAATCAATATAAAAATCTGATAAAAGATTTTGTCTACAAACCCTAGATTTTGGAATTACTAGGTTATATAAAATTGTCAAAATTTCCACAAAACCCTAGCAATTAAATGATGAAAATGCAAGGTAAATTTCTGATTTTTTGTATTTTTCTATAGTTTATATTAGATATGATGCAAAAATCATGAATTAGGAAAATTTAGGAAGAATTGATGCAATTTAGTAAGCCAAACAATGCAATTTTTTTTGTATTTTTCCAAATTTTTTTTTTTTTTGAAATTTTTCTTAATGCAATAAAATAAATGACCAAATGAATGAATGAAATCAATCCAAATATGAATACAAACACTCAAAAAGTTGCAATTTAAGTCCAAAGACACAGGTTCACCAAAATGTTTAGGGTAAAATTGGATTTTGTTAATCTTTGTTGTTTAGATGTTAAAACTCTCCTTTCCACTAAACATTGAAGGACCTAGGGTCAAGTGGTGAGCACTATCATACCCTAGGTCACTTGAAAATGAAGGGAAATTTGGATTAGGGAATTAATTATCAATTTTTCCTTCTCTTGTGTCTAATTAACCATTAAAACCTTAATTATGCAAATACGGCTATAGATTGATGAATAACAGAAAAAGCTCTTGCAGACGGGAGTAAAATAACAAATCACATAATACCTATTTTTGGGGTTCTGAGGCAGAACATTCGAGGACTAAAGTGTGGGCGCCCATGTCCAAGGTACCTACTTTTTCGAGGAATCTGGGCCTCCTTCTGACACTGATCAGCCTTGTAACTTCTGTTTCCTAAGATCTGTTTGTAAAGGACACTGGTGCGAGTGCCCAAGTCCTGGAAGTGCTCCTTTGTTTGACTTCTCTCTAGATCCCGAATCCCTGATGTCTGCCAAGCCCTCCTACAACTCCACTTTTTTCAGATGCGACACCTATAACTTGCAATCACAAGACTTGGTTTGGGTATTGTGGTGTTTAGAGGTTTGCCTTAATCAAACCCATGGGACACTTAAGTCTCCGAACACTGTTGTCAGATAAAGAGGGCGTGCCCTTGTGAGGCAAAGGTCAAAACTAAAGGAATCAATGATAAAAACACAATGATATGTCACCTTGTAGTGAAGCTCTCATGGAGGAAGATGCTCTTCATGCCATGAGGAGATTGATTCTCAAATCTACAAATATCAACACACAAAACACACAAGTCTGCTCTTGCAACACAATAGAAAGCCTTGAATCACCTTGAGAACACAATAGCTTGCTAGTCATCATCCAGTTTACAAATGAATGCCTACACATGCTTATATATACACCTACAAGCATTCCTGCCAAGATTTTAAAAATCAAACTTTATCGTGTCAGCAAAAGAACCTCCTAACGGTCATAAATCGACACCCAGAAATTGGGGCTACGCCAAAATAAGGCAAGACTAGTGTGTGAGTGCCCAAGTCCTCCCCCTATTTTGGGCAGGGTACAGCTCAAGGGGTCCACCTAGGTCCTATTTGTCATGGAAACTAGGTCTCATTCCATCAGGATGCTAAAATATGAACTAAAATGTCCTAAATGCACTCTAGAGACCTAGAAGCTAAACCTTATGAGGGAAAAGCCCCCAAGGGGACATTTTCTGACGTTACATTCTCTAAAGCCAAAACCTATAACAAACCTTTCCATATCCATATCATTACTCATCCTTAGGTTTATAATTTTGAGATATCATTCTCTAAAGGCTAAACCTTTATCCCCCTTCACCAAAGTCCACTACAATCTATCCTTGGGTCCAATATTTTGAAATCCATTCTCTAAGGTCTCAACCTTCATCCACCTTCCAACCAAATCCACACCCAAATCCATTGTATGCCCTTGACAAGGTCTCAAGATAAGAAAAACAAGGACATGCAATCCTTTAGAATCAACTTTGG
Organism: Cunninghamia lanceolata; assembly: GCA_027924645.1. Taxonomy (NCBI): domain Eukaryota; kingdom Viridiplantae; phylum Streptophyta; class Pinopsida; order Cupressales; family Cupressaceae; genus Cunninghamia; species Cunninghamia lanceolata. Next base: position 1,433,269 of record BSBN01000128.1, read on the forward strand.
CACAAGGATGCCTTAAACTGATGAAAACAATGTCCCTATAATCCAACAACAATCAACACTTGATGCCAATGCTATGGTAAATCATTTTCCACCCATAAACACTAACCACGTGGATCAAGATGTCCTAGATTTCACATAAGACGTTGATTCCATGGACATACTTGATAGAGTCCTAAAAGGATCCCAATAGATATCTTGAATTCCTCCTTCAAAATGGTGCCACCATACCCAATATCACTACATTGTCACAATCATCCACATCCCATAATATTCCTAACACCTCCCAAGCTTCAAATGTCACCACCTCCTCAATTCCTACTAACACATCAACTACACCAAATACCTCGGCCATATCAACATCCACCATCACTACATCTACGCCACAAATCACCCTTAACATTCCCAACAACACCATGCACACAAGTGCTTCCACAAGTGTGCCTCAATTTGATGCCAACACCATAGCCTTCATGACACATTTATTCTCACAACCACCTTACAATACGTCCAACATCCCCAACAATAATCCATGCAACAACCCTTCAGCCAACTTCACATATGCGCGACCTCCAACTTCTCAAACACCAATTACTTCTTCCATCCAAACCTCACAACAAAATTCCAATCAAAACCAACAAATCCTGCCCCATGTTCTACAAAAACTACTTGCCTACCAACAATACCTTGCCCATCAAAATCAAAATCAAAATCAAAACCAAATCTCACAAAATCAAAATCCACCCCAAAATCAAATTCCACCTTTCCTCCAATAATTAATCCAAATCCAATAAACCCACATTCCACAACCACCACCTACCTAAGATTTACCTAGCATCGTGCAATCTTTGATCCAAAAGGTTGATGATATGTAACATGGAAACAAAAGAAAGAAATATTCTTTCGAGGATATTTGCCCATACCCATTTGATAAAACCTTACATATGCCACCCTTTTCCTAAAAATTTTAGAACGTCAAAATTTGACAAATACAAAGGAAAGGGAGACCCCAGGGAACACCTTAGGGAGTTTTACATAGCTTTCCTAGAAGTCTCATATGATGATACGTATTTGATGAGACTTTTCCCTAGAAGCCTTGGTGGTCAAGCTACTAAATGGTTTGCTCATCTTCCCCTGGTATTAAGACATTCCATGAGCTTGCAGAGAAATTTGTGAATCATTTCTCCTATAACTTTGAACACAAAATATCCATGACTGACCTTTGCAACACAAAACAAAAGAGTGGGGAATCTTTCCCTAACTTTCTACAAGAATGGAGAAGCCTAGAAAGCAAACTCCCTTGGCCAATTCCTGAAAAATAATTAGTCACCATGTTTGTGGCTAATGTCAACCAAGAAATGGGATTCCACGTACAAATCCAATGTGCATCAACCTTTGAGGAAGTTATAGACATAGGGACAACCATCAAAAGAGCCCTTATTGCTAAAGGCTCTATAAAACTTTACAACAACGATAACAAGACCAACAACAACAACAACAATAACAGAGTCAAAACCAATAACACCAACACTTCCCATATGAACAACGACGCACAATCCAATGACAAACCTTACTTTTGGGGTAAAAACAAGAATACCCTCAATGATGGTGTCACCAAGGTGAAGGCCATCCAAAATGTACAAAATCCCATTCCACCAAGTACATCCACAAACAATAATAATGTCAATGTTCTTAGGGGACCGCCAAAACAAAACAACAACCCTAAGAGGAAATTCACACCCTTAGGAGAACCCATTGAAAATGTTTTGAACAACCTTGTAAAGGTGGATTTGATAACATTACCCCCTATTCGACCTTACAACGAAAATCAATTTAAACCCTCTTGGTTTGATGAAAATGCCTATTGTGAACATCATCGTGTGAAAGGGCATAAAACATCTAACTGCATGAGGTTGAAACATTGCATCCAAGACCTTATAGATAGAGGTCACATAACCATCGATGAACCTCTAAGACAATCACCTAATGCCAACCTAGGAGCTTACAAGGATCCACTTCCCAATCATAACAAATGAAAAGGCTCATCTTCCAACCAACATACAATGTTGTGCCACCTCCTTCTTCTTTCAATTCCGTTGTTGGACAAATAGAAGATTATTCCAACCATGTCAATACCATCACCATTAGAACTAAAACACCAAATTGCCCCTTTACTACTCATCGTGGCCGTGTTTCCATCCGTGGAGCTCCTACCAATGATCAACCCTCTACATCCGCAACTACCAATCCACCATCCACTCACAAGTACAACCTCTTAGATCACCTTAGAAAAACCTCCACACAAATCTCCATCCTGGAATTGCTATGCACATCTCCCCTCCATAAGGAAGTCCTTGACAAAGCCTTAATGGAAACCCAAGTCCCTACCAACTTGAATGTTGATCAATTCGAAGCCATGGTAGGCCACATCGCTTCACCTCATCGCTTCGCCTTCTTGGAAAAGGACCTACCCACCTCTAATGCCGCACATAACGAAGCCTTACACATCGAAGTCCTAATCCATAAACATACCATCAAACGAGTCTTGATAGGTGGTGACTCCAACCTAAATCTTTGCACTCTAAAACTATTAAAACATTTGGGATACTCTGATGTGGTTATCAACTCTAGTGAGTGTATAACTATCAAAGGATATGATGAATCCAAAAGATTGTCCAAAGGCACCATCAAGCTTCCCATTCAAGTGGGACAAAAGATTTTGGAAACCAAATGCCAAGTACTTGATCTTGACCTCCCATATAATATCCTCCTTGGCCGACCATGAATTCATGCCATGCAAGCCGTTCCATCCCCCTTCCACCATAAAATTTCCCCACAACGACACAGAAATCACTATTTATGTCGACCCTCAACCTTTCCAATACTGTAGTTTCTTGGAAGGACACGACCAAACTTTTTGCCCTTACAACAACGCCACTAAGGCATCCACCTCTCATACTAATCCTACATCATCCACTTCATACATTGATCCATCCAACATCACAACCACATCACAAACATCCACTCCTCTCGAGGTCAAGATCAAAGTAAGTGGCATGGGATGTGGTGAATATGACCTACATGGTACATTTTGTGTGGGCCTATTACCACCATCTCCTAAGACATTTGGTGCTCCTAAGGAAGAAGTCTCTACGATTGTCATCCAATGCAAACCATTACCTACCTTCGAGAAAAAAAACACCTCCTTGAACAAGATGTTCTTGAAGACATATCCTCTTGGTTATACAAGGATAAAGAAAATCAAGAAGCTCCTACTCTCCCAATCGAGATCTATGGAAAAGGTCTCAAAATTGTCAAATACATGGGTTATAAAGGACAAGGTGGTATAGGCCTTCATGAACAAGGAATTGTTGAGCCCATCCAAGCAACAAGGAATCCATATCTCCATGGGTTAGTGATGTAGAGGCAATTTGGATACAAGAAGATGGACAACCAAGACAAGGTTCTATTCACTCCAAAAGCCCAAAAACAAAGATCTTCATGGAAAAGTGGGAACAGCAGAAGGGAACTTTTGGTTCATCACAGAAAGATTGATTTGGGATGCTAGAGGACTCACTCCATCCATTGGTTAAGATAGATCACCCTCAGGACCAACACTTCCTTCATAAACCTCAAAAATGGCTAGTAGCCCTAAAAACAGAGAACAATCCTAATAACTTCTAACACTGACTTCCAAATGCAAATCTCAGATAATTGAAAGGTACCCTTTATGATTCCCCACAACATACTCAAGAATGGGTTTGGGTTGTTTTGGGAGATATGCCCTAACCAATAACCCTCCTAGTGGTTTTAAGCCCTAATTAGGCCTAGTTCATGAAGCAAGTACCCTCAAATGGTGGCCTGTAACTTCTAGGACCACTTGAACATGTCAATGGCATCCCAAAACCATAAGATTCAGTCCCCCTTTGATGTCTTGACCGACTATTCTCAAAAACCATACTACTGTTGCTTCTGTTAATCACTTAGCACATGGTTTTGCTAAATCTAATCAATGAAACCTTAACAAAAACAGTCCTCTGCCCACAAAAAGCTTACAAGACATTAAAACAGGTAACTCATTCCACTGATCACAAAGTTTGATGATTTAGTAGAATGGAAGAAACATCTTAAAGTTGTTGTCAGAACCTTAGTTAAGGGTTTCCCAGACCACTTGCAGAGAAAGGAGGAATACAACAATATAAAAGAATGTCAAGGACTCAAAGCATATGCAATTGAAAGGTGACTCACCAACCTAACTTTCCATCATAGCCACTAGTCACAACTTGACCGTACAGGTTCGGGGCATGCACAGAAACAACGAGTTCTTTAGGGAACAACAACTTTAGTGAATAGTTTGATATCAAATGATTGTAGAACGTCTTATCTTCAATGACAGGAGCCCAAACTAGTCTTGATAGATAGTTATTCCATCATACTCCACTTCCATGCAACCTAGACTCCATGATAGAGTCGTACAACAGAGAAGTACTGACTGTTATGCAACAAATTCAGAAAATAACACAGAAAATGCAGATAACTATTTTGTATTGCTTCAAACTCCTCCATACACACTACAATCATCATGTTCAAGGCCTTAAGAAGCCTTCTACAATCTCCTTAAGGTAGTTGGGTCGATGGACTATCTATAACCGTCGAATACCTTCCTGCAACTACCTTGTGTTAGGACAGTAATCACCTTGTTTTGGCATTTTAAACTACTTACAACTGTGGCATGTTGTCATCGATGGTTTTAGGACCTGTTTATGACTTGTTTATGACTTAACAATGTCCTCAAGACTTTAACATGTCTTAGACTCTTTGACCATGCCTTAACAAGGCTTACATATATGCAAAACATATGACTGTCCTCCATGATCCTATGACAACAGTTTATAGACATCTGGACATAGTCCTTTACAACATGGCATCATAGCCTTATTACATCATGAGAGTGGTCTCTAGGACCTTATGAAACAAAACAAAAATGAACTTCAAATCAGGAGAAATCAAGTCTTCTTGTATCCTTGGTGCTCCTGCACCAGTTAGGGTATGAAAAATAAGAATCTACCCCACCAATACTAAGTATATCTTAAGTGAGGTTGCTAAGGCCTTCCCCGCGGTAGATAACATCAATGAAGAGGACCATCAAGACTCTTTCAACAATTTTGTTGAACTCTTTGAATCATCCATATGCACCATCTATACCCTAACCACCATGCCATCTACATCCAATGACCTACCCCTCATCTATCCCCAACTCATAGATTGGGACCAACAAGGACCTCCCGTCCTTGATGTCGCACAAAATGACGAAGCAATAGATGAAATGATGGGGGTTAGAGATCACATTCCCCTTGGAGAGAATAAAGCTGGCTATATTATAGAACTAAACACATCCACATACTTTGGGGAGACAATCCAAACTCTTAGTTGCAAAAATATGAAAATAAAAATAACATCCCCTAGCGAAAACCAACTTGTGGGACTTTTAGATGAAGAAAAAATCAAAATAAAGGATTTATCCCCTAGTGAAAACCTCCACGAGGCACTAGGGGATGAGAGAATGGACCTCCCCGAAGTACCTAACTTCTATCAGGAAAGATCACCAATCCTTGTAGAAAAATCACATGAGATGAACCTTAGAATAGAAGAAGTACCCAAGATCACATTTTGAGCAGAATCCCTCACAACAATAGAACAAGAGGCTTTCTTAGCTTTATTCAAACAAAGGAGTCAAAACTTCACATGGACATATGCTGACATGCCAGGATTGGATCCCACCCTAGTTGTTCATCACCTTGTGCATCTTGATGCAAAACTGGTAAACATAAGCTAAGGAAAATGAACCCACAAGTGGCACTCCTCGTCAAAGCAGAACTCAAGAAACTTTTAGACATGGGATTCATTCATCCTATAGACTATCCTGAATGGATATCAAACATTGTATCGGTAGCAAAAGTCACTGGGGGCATCCATTGTTGCATAGACTTCAGAGACCTTAATAAGGCTTGTCCTAAGGATGACTTTCCACTACCCAACATAGACATCATCATGGATCTCACAGCAGGACATGAGATGTTGTCCTTGATGGACGGATTTTCTAGTTACAACCAAATCAGGATAGCTAAGGAAGATCAACATAAGACCTCCTTTATATGTCCATGGGGAACTTATTGCTGGGTTGTGATGCCCTTTGGGTTAAAGAACGCATGAGCTACCTATCAGAGAGCCATGACAGTTATCTTCCATGACCTTTTCCACAGCATAATGGAAAATTATGTAGATGATCTATTGGGAAAATCAAAGACTAGAGAAGACCACTTGAATGTGTTGGCTAAAATATTTGATAAATTAGAGAAATACAAAGTGCGGCTAAATCCCAAGAAATGTGTCTTTGGGGTCACCTCAGGAAAACTCCTAGGATACATTGTGTCAAGAAGAGGAATCGAAGTTGACCCCGCCAAGGTTAAGGCTATAATGGAAATGCCTCCACCTAAAACACTCAAGCAACTTTGAAGCCTACAAGGGAAACTTCACTCTATCTGTCGCTTCATAGCACAACTTGCAGACAAGTGTCAACCATTTCAGCATGTTCTTTGATAAAACACAACATTTGTATAGGATAACCAGTATCATAATGCCTTTAAACAACTAAAGGAATGTCTTGTTACACCACATGTCCTTATTCCACCAAAAGAAGGACAACCCCTCCTTTTATACATTTCAACAACAGAAACGACAATAGGGGTCTAGCTAGCACATCATGATGAACAAGGAAAAGAGAGAGCAGTATACTATATTAGTCACACCTTAGTGACCTATGAGCTGAATTACACTCCTATTGAACGAGCATGCCTTGCCGTTGTCTTCACTTCTCAAAAGCTAAGACACTACATGCTCAACCGTAAGACAAAGCTCATTGCCAATTTTACCCACTCAAATATCTACTAAGTAGAGTAGCTCTCACAAGATGGATAGCTAAGTGGGTCATGATCCTAAGTGAATTTGACATTAAGTACACATAAAGAAAAGCTATTAAAGGACAAGTGATTGCTAATCAATTGGTCGATGCATCTATCCCAATAGAACAACCACTGGTTTCAGAATTCCCAGATGAGTCAATATTGACAATAACACCTACAATGGATACATGGAAAATGTATTTTGACGGATCCTACACACATCGTAGCTCAAGGGTAGGCATCTTGTTTGTTACCCCTCAAGGAGACACTATTCCAAAGTCCTACAAAATAACATTTCCATGCACAAACAACGCAGTAGAGTATGAGGCCCTCATTACAGGACTTTGCATGGCCATCTAGTGGAAGATTGAAAAACTTATAGTTTATGGAGACTCCGAGTTAGTCATCAAACAAGTCAATAATGAGTACAAAACAAAAGATGACAAGCTCCTGCCTTACAAAAGAATGGTTGATGATTTCAAGGACTATTTCCATGATATCCATTTTGAGAAAATTCCAAGGTTGAACAACAAAGCAGCAGATGCCATGGCTATTATAGGATCCCTGGTAGACATGTAAAAGGATAGCAAAAAATGTGAGTTCCTGATTGAAGAACTTCCAATGTCGGCTTATGACGTACCACAATCTAAGCTATTGTGCGACATTGTTGGTCCCTTATCTCCTTGGTATTAAGAGACCTACATGTACCTTCATGATAAAATCATCCCACCAAACCTATCATCCGCACAACGCAACACCGTCATCCACCAAGCTTCTCGTTTCACCATCATAGGAGATACTCTATACCAAAAAAGTCTTGATGGTACTCTTTTGCGATGTCTTGACTCTAGGGAAGCTGAAGTGGACTTACAAGAGGTACACAAAAGCATTTATGGGGCACACTCTAGTGGACCTACTCTAGTAAAGAAGATCCTTAGAATAGGGTACTATTGGCTAACCATGGAACAAGATGCTTACCGCTTTGTGAAGAAATGTCTACCTTGTCAGTAACACAATGATCTTATTCATGCACCTTCACAAGAATTGTAGCCAATAACAACAGCTTGGCCCTTTTCACAGTGGGGACTCGACCTCGTAGGAAAAATTCACCCACCCTCATCCAATGGTCATAAATTCATCATTACCATCCTGTCGAATATTTCACCAAGTGGGTAGAAGCCATTCCACTCACTTTTACCACTGGCATCCAAATCGCTAAATTCATCCTCCACTACATAATATGTCATTACGACATTCCCTTCTCCATCATCACAGATAACGAGGAACCATTTAAAAACCAATAAGTCTACACCTTATGCGAGAAATTCCACATCCAACATCATTTTTCCACACCATATTACCCCCAAGGTAATGGTCAAGCCGAAGCTTCTAACAAAACCATCTTACACATCCTAAAAAAGACGGTCAATGAAGCTAGTCATGACTGACACCTACAGCTCAACCCCACCCTATGGGCCTATCGCACAAGCATTCACACACCCACAGGAGCCACACCATACTCATTAGTATTTGGTTCCGAAGTCATTTTGCCTATTGAGGTTGACCTTCCTTCTCTCAAGATTTCATTGCAAAATATAATCACTGAGAAGGAGTATTGAGTTGCACGATTGAATGAACTAGAACTCCTAGATGAGAAACTCTTGGATGCTCTTAATCACCTTTAAGCCTATCAAAACTGCCTACACAGGAGCTACAACAAAAAGATCAAGAACTGCAAGTTTGAGATAGGCGACCTTGTCCTTATGGAGAATCATAGAAACCTACAAGAGCGCCACAAGAAAGGAAAGTTCAATCCTAATTGGTTAGGACCATATGTCATCATAGCTAGCTATGGATCAGGAGCTTATCAGCTTGCAACACCTGAGGGGTAGCCTCTAGATGAGCCTATGAACATCATGCAACTGAAAAAGTTCTATGCATAGCCCATCGAGTATCCCAAATCAAAAACTACAAAAAAAATTAGAAAAAATCCAAAAAAATCCAAAAATCAAGAAAAAACTCAAGTGCAATAAGTCGTCCAATGGTGAAAATCACTTCGGCAACCTGACGCCTTGGATAAGTACCATGGTGAAAACCTATCCTAGGCGCCATGTGTAGTGGTCAGTCCTACCATCTAATAAGTCCTCTTATCCATCATAACATTCCACATCACACACACCCCATGGCTCAGAATTCTAAAACATCCAATCCCATCGCCCACCCTACATCATCCCACCCAAAGCTAATCCATGGAAAGAGGATCCTTGTATGCCTTTTGTATAGTTCAAAAAACTCCAAAAAACCCAAAAACATCAGAAAAAACCAAAAAATCCAAAAATAATAGAAAATCCAAAAAAATTACAAAACTCCAAACATAATCCCACATCATTATCACACTTATCCAAACCACCTAACACATCATTTTCCAACATCATCACATCTATCCTGAACCATTCCCACATCATCAAGTCAAACCAGAACTACATATTCATCATCACCCACATCTTAAAGTGCCTTGATCCTATGGACACAAGGTATGTAGATAATCTGGAATATGAAGGAAGTAAAAGATGTACCCATCCAACCCATTTGGATGGTCCCTATCCCATGAGCTTACTAAATCCAAACAAACAATACACAAAATAAGCATACTCCTAAAACATCACATCTTACGCAAAACTCATCAATCAAAAAACCAATCATAATCACAACATATGGCCTACTATCCTTTTGCCCACCTTTCAAAATTTATCCAACAACATCCAACTGATTCTCGCCTTAATGGATATATCATTCCAACAATAGGCAAAATCCATCCTCTTATCAACACTTATCTTGGCAAGAGATACAATGGCTATTTGTATTGTTCGTTGGTCTTTTTTATTATTGATTTTTATCTTTTGTCTCGTCTTAGGAAATTATTCCAAAGCTACCTTGATCTTATTATATCATGGTACATAGTGGAAAATACCTAGAATGAGGCGTGATCATTGTTTTGTATGTTGTGCTTGTGGGTTGATTTCATTACTCCAAAAATGGTATTCATATCTTGAAGACGTAGGGTCGGTTCTAGCATATCATTTACCATTTGCATATAAGGTTAATCATACCTTCTATGTATTAGAGAACTTATGCTATGAGTCCCCTCCCCTCATCTAGGCAAGGTTATACTACCTTGGGCATGCAAAGACGAATATATATCATCACATTGGTCCTTTCATACCTTGGTGAAAATATCCTCTTTTTCTATAATAAATCTAGAAATGCTCTCAATAATGTCAATGCAAGTACTTAGCCTAGCTTACCTATCCTCCTTTTTTATCACCAATCATCAAACACACTATCTGGACTTAGCATTAAAACCCCCCATTCATTTAACCAAGATCAAGGAGGTGTTGGATGTGGAATAGAAGTCTCTGGAATAGGAGAAGTACCCAAGATCACATTTCGAGTAGAATCCCTCAAAGCAATAGAACAAGAGCCTTAATGAAAAATGATGCTGGATGTGCAAATTTCTTGCATAGGGTGCAGACTTCCTAGTTTTTAAATGGTTTCCCATTATCTATGATGATGGAGAAGGGAATGTCGTAACGACATATTATGTAGTGGAGGATGAATTTAGTGATTTGGATGCCAGTGGTAAAAATGAGTGGAATGGCTTCTACCCACTTGGTGAAATATTCGGTGGCCGTAATGATGAATTTATGACCATTGGATGAGGGTGGGTGAATTTTGCCTACGAGGTCAATTCCCCACTATGAAAAAGGGCCAAGGCGTTGTTATTGGCTGCAATTCTTGTGAATATAATGTTAATCATACACAACCAACAATTATCTGTGATGATAGAGCCAATATATTATGTGTGGATGAAAATGAAATTGGATATTTATGCTTAGATTAATAAACATATATTATGTGTGGATAATGAAATGGGATATATATGCTTAGATTAATAAACATATATTATGTGTGGATGAAAATGAAATGGGATATATATGCTTAGATTAATAAACATAAATTTTGTGTGGATGAAAATGAAATGGGTACTTAATGGATAATGAGATGGTTAAATGATTATGTGATATAATGAAAAATTAATAAATGATTAATGGATGGTTAAATGGCTAATGAAATGGTTAAATGATTAATGGCTAATGAAATGATAATGATTATAATGAAAAATGGATAAAATGATAAATGGTAAATGGTAAATGGTAAAAGATAAATATATGTGATAATGAATGAATGGTTAATGATTAAGGGAATAAATGTAATGGATAATATGAAAATGAATATGGTTAATGATAAGGGTGAATAAATGGATTATGACAATGTTTAATGAATGAATGGTAATGGATAAATGATGATAATGGGTAAAATGATTATGGTAAATGGAAAGTGATAAATGCAAATGGGAAGTGATGAATGATTAATGGATAAATGATAATGAAATGGGTTGTTGAAATGGTTGGACGCCATGATACATTGTGATGTTTTTAGAACCCTGGATGATGGGGTGGGGAGGTTAGCATGGGTTTGGGGATAGTTAGGATAGGTTTAGGGATGGTTGGGATGGGGCATACTAGGTCACGAGACACCACATTGTTAGAGGGGGTTTTGTTGGAATAGGTGAGGTGATAGGGTTATGGGAGGGTTTTGTTAGAGTGGTTAAATGGAGGAGGGGCTTGTTGGGGACCATAAAGCCAGCTATATCGTGGAACTAAACACATCCGCATACTTTGGGGAGACAATCTAAACTCTTAGTCAAAAAAATAATCATACATGTCATGATATAAAAAAGCCTTAAGAGCTAAAATATATCAACCCTGGGCTGATGAGCCCCTGGCTGAGTCAGTAGGAGACCCAGGCTACTATTGAGGTGGCTATTGCTGTTGTTGCTAAAGTGGTTGTTGTGGCTGCTGAGGTGGCAGTGATGGAGGTGCCATACGCTGCTGCATTGACTGCTAGGATCTCCTGGATCTGTAAGAACTAGACATCCTCAACCCACTCCATTGACTGTAACTAGGCACCCACTGACCCTCAAGAACTGCAGTACAGTAGGCACCATAGTAGTACTCAGCTCTCGAGTGTTGCTTTAAAAGCTGGTCTTGTAACTGTTGGATCCATGCGCGGGAGTCTGAATATATCTATCCAATACTAGTTCCAGCTACCATCCCCTACAGACAAGTAACCTTAGCCTGTATCCCAGTAACTTATCCCTTAACCTGCTGAGCTCTAGTCTGAACACTCTACAACCTAGCCTCTATTTTGGTGCCATATAGGCTAGAATTAGTGTCATAGCGCTAGTTTGGAGGAAAAGTTAGTTTTTTGATGGTCTTTTTTCAGATGAAGATTCCTGGCCATATTGTGGTATCTTGAGAGCGATGAGTTCCCTCGATTATGGGGCTAGTGGATTAATTTGATTAACCTACCTTACTAATATTAGGTAGGATAGGATTACAGATAGTGGGTGAGATGCCCCATATACGAGCACATAGGGCTATGATGACAGCCCTAGTGGAGCGATGGAGGAGTGAGGCCTGCTCCTTCCTACTACCGATAGGTGAGATCATGATCACCTTAGAGGATGTATGGAGGATTATGCAACTATCGATTGTTGGAGCAAGAGTCACCTATGATGTTCAGATAGGTGCAATAGCATTAGACATGGCGTTTGCCCTAGGTCATCCAGTGTATGTGTAGGGTCGACGCCAGATGAGTTATAGATAGACTTAGTTGGTCGGGGTGGATGATTTTACCTTAGTTGTATGTGCGGTGGTTGGGGGGCTGGTTATGCTGGATCAACACGTGCATGGCTTCTCGGTTGGTTGGCGAGGAGTTATTGAGTAGATGGTGTGGCATGAGACTATGTACGCATGGGGGTCATGTATGTTAGGCTAGTTATATCATGAGATGCATATGATTGTGTATCACTTGAATGGAGCTCTGTCTCCATTTAACCACACTAACAAAACCCTCCCATAACTCTATCACCTCACCCATTCCAATAAAACCCCCTCTAACAATGTGGCATCTCGTGACCTAGTATCCCCCATCCCAACCATCCCTAAACCTTTCTCAACTATCCCTAAACCTTTCCCAACCATCCCCAAACCTATGCTAACCTCCCCACCCCATCGCCCAGGGTTCTAAAAACATCATAATGTATCATTACATCCAACCATTTCAATAATCCATCCCATTACCCATTTCATTATCATTTATCCATTAATCATTCATCATTTCCCATTTGCATTTATCACTTCCCATTTACCATAATCATTTTATCCATTATCATCATTTATCCATTACCATTCATTCATTAAACATTGTCACAATCCATTTATTCATGCTTATCATTAACCATATTAATTTTCATATTCTCCATTACCATTTATTCATTTAATCATTAACCATTCATTCATTATCACATATATCTAATTAATCAGCCCTACTAATTAGCCTATCCCTAACCTAGTTGATTAAATAGCTATTATTTAATTAGCTACCCTAACCTACATGACCCATAGACCCGGATTAATTAAATAAATTATTATTTAATTAATCCTAAACCTTGATTACCTCATCAACTAATTTTTTCCAGCCACATTAACTAAGCTAATCACCCTGATTAACTTGGTCAAAGCATGTTTAACACCTTCTCCCACACCCACAAATTAAAAATTGCAAAATATCCATAACCCTTCCAACTCACCTTTACCATTTTTATGCAAAAACATCTTCCACATTTTGAGCTTACAAGTGGAAGGCCCCAAAAATGTGCATGTGTCACATGACTTGCACATTCCCACAAAAAATGGAATTTTTAATTCCATCTCATCCCAAGGAAATTAATTTTAAATTTCCTCATACATCTAAATCACATTTAATGCTAAGTCCTCCTCAAAATGAATAAAAGATTCATTTTTATTCTCCACCATCCAATTTTGTTGATCAAATCCTAGCCCTCCATTTCATAATCAATCTCATCCCTTGATCTCAATAATCAATCTCCACTGTTGGATCAAAATCCCTTCAATATGCCTATAAATACAAGCCTCCACAAGCCATTTCATCATCCAATTTTAGAGTAATCTTATTATGTCAAAATTTCTCTCCATCATCTCCATCTTAGCTAGGTTATTGTGAGTTTGCATTGACAATTGGGAGCATTTTACATTATAATCACTAGTTATGGGTGAAGCTAGGGCTTAAGGGTGCAAAGTTCTCTACCTTATCAAGGAGTGAGGAGCTTGGATTGCATATGAAGGTATAAATATTGATTGTTTTACTTTCATTTTTCATGTTTTATGCAATCTTGTTTTCCTCTTCTTCACTACCTCTAGTATGTCTAGCTATCCATTAATAATCATAAAAAGAATTTGTGCAATGAGTGCGACAAGACACCTTTAGATGTATCAACAAGTTTGATGGGAGATAATGTGATAATTTGGGTTTGAAATAATTGTTAAAACATTATGTGTGGAGGATCTACCAATCTAGTTAAATTTCCATACCCTTTTAATTTTAGTTGAACGATATTTGTGTGATGATAATTAATGCATTGACATTTTTGAATCCAATCTCATAGTCCCAATTTTCACAATTTGACTTTGATTACAAGTTATGGGAAGGGAAAGTATTGGAGATGTTATTTTGAATGAGATCATTTTCTAATAATAGAAGCTCACAATGGTGTACCTTAACACATAATTTAGAAAATGGACCATGATTATTGAGACTTGCCTTTTTTAAATGATGGGTGAGAGACCATTGATATATAAACATTAGAGCTCACTTTCTTGTAGTTTGAAACTCATTTTAGCTAACATAGTTTGAAATCTAAGTACACAATCATTAATTGACTCAGTTTGTCCTTGTTTGTATTGTGTTAATTGTATACAATTATCACTTTAGGCTTGATATTGTGTTGGAAATGAGTTACAAAGGCATTAGCCAAGTCTCCAAAATAATTAATCGAAGCATAGGGAAAGTATAAAACCAAGTGAGTGCATAGTCCTTAAGGCTTATTGGAAACAATCTTGCAAGTAATTTCTCATCAGAAAAGTAATGTAGATATGTTACATTAGACAAATAGATGGTCACCTCTACCATCATATATTATAAAACAAGGTGCCAAAAATCCATCTGGAAAATGATATGTTAATATATCACATACCAATAGATTATGTTGTAACTCACATGTTATATCCTTTTTAGGAGACTTTTACGAACCATTGATACTAGTGTGGATCTTGTGCAACTCGCTCATGATGGTGGCCAAAAGGTTGGGTGACATAAAGGTGATCAAGGAAGAAGTGGGAGAAACCAAGGGTATATGAGTAGATAGCAAAAGAGTAATGGAAACAAAAACGATACATGTAGTTAAAGGGGGAGTGTAAATAGGTTGAGATATAAGGGTTAAATGGCTAGAATTAGGTATATGAATGGTCATGGAAGGAGTAGGAAAGGGTTGAACAATACGAGGGATGGGAGAAGAATAATAATAGGCGATAGAAATAGGAGGGGCAAAAGTAAACATGAAAGGATATTTGGAGCTCAAAGGCATACTATGAGGAGTACGAGTAGGACCTAAAGGTTGGGAAAGGGATGAAAAATATGGCATACCATATGAAGAGCTTGTTCATCATCACTGATTTGTCCAATAGCCTTGTGTGAATACATGCCGTGTGTAAGAGTTGAGGAAGATGTCATGGATCGATCATTAATGGATTGGACATCATCCTCAAACGAGAAATTATTATTAAAGATGCAATCACAAGATTTTTTTTTTTTTCATGTATTATTAAAGGTGGAGTTTTGATCTTTGTTCAAACAATAGTCTTGAGATTCTTTTTTTTAATGGGACATGTTAACGAGACATCATGATAATCAAGTAAACCATAATTATCAAAATATGCATCATGATAAGGAATAAAGTCGTTCCTACGGAAGTCAAGTACCTAATAATGTTGTATCAATATGAAACATAGATAAATCCATAATCTCCTAAAGGATGGTCACTAGAGGTTGAAAGATTAGGATCACTATACAAGCACATTCTAGGGAAAGTAGTAAAGTAATCTATGAAATCATGTGATAAAGCATGACATGAATCAAACTATTGCCTTGCTTTACCAATTCAGGCATCTCTAAAGGCATCCATTAATGTACCATCATCATGTATATGTTCATAATATGAAGACAAAATTGATCTAACATGGAAGATTGAATCTTCATATCTATTAAATACATCTATCACTAGTTCTTTGATAATACATGCATTAGGAATAACATGAACCAAATCATCATGAAATAACGAATAATCAATAACATCAAGCATGTGAGATGATAAAGGATGTTAATTGATTAAGCAATCATCACTAAGCTCCTCACTACAAAAACCATCAAGACACCATGAATCAAAGGATATAGAAGAAGGACTATCATGAGCCATATGAGGGATATCATCATTATTAGGTAAAGTAACATCACAAATAGTAAAAAATAATAGAGTATGATCATCCCTAGATGCATCATTATAATAGAGAGTTGTGCTTAGAGCCAAATCACCATCATTTGCCATAAAAGAAGCATCATCATCATGAATTATATTGGCAAATGTACCAAGTTTGTTTAGGATGAAGGAGAAGGTGTCCATGAATAAGATCTAGCAAAATGAAACACACAATTGGGAACTGGTAATATGTAAATTGCTGAAGGTCCAAAACCCCAGGTAAGGCAAAAAAATGCACAAGGAGAAATCATATTTGAAAAATGATGGGAAAAAGGTGATAAAATTTGAAACAAAAAATAAGAAAAATCTAGCTGAAAGGATAGGTGTGGAAGTTACACGTTCACCAAAATGTAGGTAAGTAAAACACACTCTAAATTAGTTAGACTAGTCTACTAGGGGATTATAAACCAACCAATGTAATTATGAAATTATACCCTAATTTAATTTAAAGAGCTGAGATCTGAGATATTGGGACATGCAAATATAAATAATAAATGAAAGTGATGGAGATTAGATGGCTTACCTGGAATTTGATATGTTGTTGACTTTAAATGTTGAGATGCTATGACAAAGAGATGAGAATTGAAATCTCAAATTTGATTGATGATCAGAAGCTTGTGACAAATGGATCTTGAATTTTATAGGGCTTGGGATTGGATCACACAAGTGATTTTAGCCCTTGGATGTTTTTCCTTAGTGCGATCTTGTCCACTGTGAAATTTCAAGGGCAATGCCAGCAAAATCTATTCACCACTAAATATGTCTATGTTTGAGAAAGGGTGGTACTAACAAGCACCTTTGGGAGCTTCCTATGCACAATGAGAAGAACAATATACTTCCACTATGATAGTTGGACCCCTATGATTGAGTTAGCAATCAAAATGAAGAAATAGAGAATAGTGGGTGTTCGATAATTATTTTTGATGTAAATGGGGACTAATGCTAATTGATTCCACATTGCGTTTGATCGAGTCCATGGATGCAAAATGTTACTTTCTCATATTTGACAATGAAAGTGTCCTAGGATGATGTCCTTAAATACAAAACCCTAGACATACAATTTAAACTATTTGATGCTCATGTTAATAGTTAACAATCATATCCTAGGATTACTAACCTTGGAACTAGGAAATCTAAAATTTGAAACTAGGGAACTAGATTGTGCCTATGACCCAACCTAGGAGACTAGATCCTAGTGCGATCATGAGTGCAATCTAGTCTAGGAAGTGCAAAATTTTGAGAGCTAATTCAGTAACGGTCTGAAATGAAAGATTTTGTGTGTTAGAGAGTTCGATTTAGGATTGGGATAAAGTGTGTGCCAAAAGATTCAAAGTACTAGAATCATACATCTAAGTCATCCCTACAAAGTAGCGCAAAACATAAACATGGACAAGTAAAGTATGCACCTTTCTTCTTTATAATTATCTAACCCTCAACAATATGTCTATCTAAACTAAACAAATTATCTATAACCTTACCAATATATCTATCTAGACTAATGTAGAAGAAAAATACAAATCCCTACATCATACATCTATCTAGACTAATGTAGAAGAAAAATACAAATCCCTACATCATACATCTATCTAGACTAATGTAGAAGAAAAATACAAATCCCTACATCATAGTGAAGCCATGCACCAAATTCAATAATAAAACTTGCTTGTAAATTATTATTATTTCATTTATCTTTATATTATTAATTTTTATAACCAAAATTTCAACCTGAAACCGTCACCCAATACTAATCCACTTATCTTAAACAGATTAATACATTTCAAATTACCACTAGACAACCTCTTGTCCATTTATCCACCACAAAATTTGTAACCTTATCACAGCTAGGAGGAGGAAAATAAAAATACATCCACGACAGTCTTCTTGGACTATCCATGTCTTATTCGTACAATACCTAACATTGGAAATGAGCATCCGTGTTGGCCATAGAATCTAGATCCTTTTGGCCCCTTTATACGACCTTCACTTGATTTCCTTCCATATCCCTCAGGAGGAGGCGCTTAATCCACTACTCTCCTGCACAGGTAATCCATTCCATTTTTTTATATTCGGCTTTGTTCTCGTGGGAAGATTTCTAATCGTTTTTCCAATTAGAAATTTGTTCTATGATAGAATTGTATAAGCATTTTATTTGCCGAAACTTGTATTGACGTCTTTCAATCATCTGTATATCTCTAATCGGGGATTGAATGGAATCCCTACCCTGATTTGGCATGTGGGCGTTGATTTTTTCTGACGATCTTAACGAGATGGAGCTTTTTTCAGGTTTTTGATTCATAATGCATTTATCAGATCAGATTTAGGCTTTCCTACAATACAATACCCTTTTCTTTCTTCTTTTGTGATTAATACTGTTAAGTTTGAGAAGGATGGTATACTGTCTGTGTGTCTGGTTATAAGAAAACTATTCTTCAATATGTTAGTTGGTGTTCCCTTTTTATTTGTCTAAGGGACGTTGGTCATTGTACCTGTCAATGTAAAGCCACGCCAAAAGACCAACTGTGTTTTTTGTGAGGCACTCACTTTCATTTGACTTTATTTTGTATGCATTAACCTCTCCCAAGTGGAGGGTTAACACTTGTATTGACAGAGAAGATGCCACTCCCTAAAGAGAATTAAACTACTTGTAAATTTACATGTAGCAGCCTGCAGTTCATTTGGTAAAGATTTTAATTCATGCCTTATACCATCAATTGCAGTGGAGGAAGGGGAATTTGAATTAGAAGTCAAATCTGGTACGAGTAAAAATGTAATTGGTATAGCCCATTTCAAAATGGCCAGTAATTTTTTTAATTTCTGTCGTGTTTTCCTATAGTAGATTAAACTTACCTCAGGACGTTTTACATACCCAGCTAAATTAAATTAGAATACCCTCAGGCCAGTTCTTACAATATTCTGTTAAGGGATTTGTTAGGGTAAAATCAAACAGGTGTGATTAAGAATTAGATTCATTGCCTTTTTGTTAAAGTATCTCTTGCTTTTGTATGATAATTTATTTATATTCTCTTAAGTATTCCAGAAAAGCTGTTTTGGTTCGGTTTTCTCTAGTCTATCAGGCGGTTGGTAGTGATTCTTGGGGATCTAGGCTTTGTTATTTGATCGCTCTCTATGGACTGGTGCTACACTGGAAAATAGTAACTGCCAAGTGATGATGATCTAGTTGTGCAGCTTGGATGCTAAGCCTGCCCGGTTCTTTTTTTTAATTTGGATTCTTAATGAGCTAATTAGTTAGTAAGGACGCTATATAAAGTGTAAAATAAAATTCCAGATTTTTTTAATCATTGTCAGTTTCCGGCCTTGCTTCTAGGTAGAGTTTCTGTTTGGGCTAAACCATTATATTTGTGTTTAAGGACGACTTTTCAAAATTTTATGGGAAAGGGAGGTGTTGGCAGCCTCAGGAATCTTGGAAGCTCATATTGCAATGATTCTTTTCGCGACCTTGAATTTACTGATTGGCATGTGCACAAGAGCATTTCTTGGGAAGTTCAAATGATAGTAATGGTAAGAAAAACTTTATTTTATCTGTTGTTGTCATTATAGTGTCTGAGTCTCTACAAGTTATGCTTGAGTTGGCTGGTGTGCTTAAGGTTTGGTAAATCAAAACTTCTGTCAGACCGTTAAGTTTGCCATATAAATTCAGCTGTTCCACTTGTGAATAATAAGTTAGGAAAATGAACTGAAATCTTCAAATAAGGGGTAAGGAATATTTTACCACTGTAAACTCTAGAGACCTTCAGATATAGCATGCAATGTTTATTACACAGGTAAATGGCAGAATGCTGGATGCTTTTGACATAGAGCAAAGGCTCTTAAATACGTTACAAGTAATTACAAAGAAAGCAAGTTTCTATATTTAGAAATTGCCAAAGACTGCCAGAGATCGACACACGATCTTGTCATAATTACATACCGTTACAAGAAACTGACCATTAACTAAAAATAGGAGATTTTAAGTATAAAAGAATATCTTAATACCCTCCCTTAATGGTCAATCTATTCACTACACCAAGAGACCCCCTGAATTTTACAAACTTGTCAGGACTAAGGGACTTGGTGAGAATATCAGCTGTCTGATCCTCAGTCGGAACATACAGCAACTGAACTGATTCGTCTTCAACCAACGATCTGATGAAGTGACAATGCGTCTCTACATGCTTGGTTCTTTCATGGAAGACCGGATTCTTGGCAAGTTTGAAAACTCCCTGATTGTCACAAAATAGGGGAGTCGGACCTGCTTGAGATAGTCGCATATCTGCAAGCATCCGGCGAAGCCAAACTGCCTCACAAGCTGCCTTCACTGCACCTCGATACTCAGCTTCTGTGGAGGAGAGTGCTACAGCCTGCTGCTTCTTACTGGTCCATGTGACGGCACCGGATCCCAAATTGAACACATACCCAAAAGTTGATTTTCTGTCATCAACTGAACCTGCCCAATCTGAATCTGTGAAGCCTCTAAGGCTGGGATCAGAATTCCTTGTGTAAAGAATTCCAAAGTCAAAAGTGCCTTTCACGTATCGCAGCACATGCTTAGCCGCTACCCAATGAACAGCCTTAGGAGCTGTCAAAAATTGTGAAATGTAGCTGACTGCAAAACTGATGTCGGGTCTAGTAGCAGTCAGGTAGATAAGACTGCCTACTATCTGTCTAAACAGAGACTCATCAACCACTGGTGAGGCAGACTTAGCGGACAGCTTAAGTCCTTTTTCCATCGGGGTGGAGGCTGGTTTGTAGTCCTGCATTCGGAACCTATCCAGAAGACTGCGAGCATACTTCGACTGAGAGATGAAGATGCTGTTCTGAGTTTGCCAAACCTCAACACCTAGACAATAGTGTGAAAGTCCCAAATCTGTCATATCAAAGGATTTGCACAGGTTCTGTTTGATCTTATCGATCAAGTGTGCCGAGCTACCAGTAATGAGCAAGTCATCCACATAGACAATGAGCAACAAGATATCATTGCCAGTATGTTTGATGTACAAATTTGGGTCAGATGGACTCCGCTTAAAGCCATGATCTGTGAGGTACTTGTCGATTTTGATGTACCATGCTCTTGGAGCCTGCTTCAAGCCATAAAGTGCTTTGACCAGTCTACAGACTTTCTGTTCTTGTCCGGCAACCTTGAAACTAGGAGGCTGCGTCATATAGACTTCTTCCTGCAACTCACCGTTGAGAAAGGCACTTTTGACGTCCATCTGATGGACTTTCCATCCAAATTGGGCTGCTAAGGCAAGGACGGGCCGTATGGTACTCATCTTGGCTGTAGGAGCAAAAGTCTCCTCATAGTCGATGCCTTCTTTCTGTGAGAAACCCCGAGCAACAAGCCGTGCTTTGTACTTGTCCAGGGTTCCATCAGCCTTGTACTTAACTTTATACACCCATTTGCAGCTAATGGGTTTCTTCCCTGGAGGAAGGTCTGAAAGGACCCAGGTGTGGTTCTTCTGAAGGCTCTGGAGTTCTGATTCCATCGCCGTATCTCACTCTGGAATACCTTTAGCCTCTGAATGAGTCTGAGGCTCATAGACACTATGTAGGTTGGCCATGAAAGCAAAGTTTACTGTATGCTGCTGTTTGCTCTTATTTCGGGAGGATCTACCCTCATCATCATGAAGATCGGCAATCGTCTGAGACCACCATTTGGGGCGATGGGTAGATGGGCCAACGTCAGGTTCAGCAGGAGGTTCTGGAACCGGTGCAACAGGTAGAACAAGTGCATCATGTAGAACAGGTGCATCAGGAGGATACTCAGGATCATCCTCAGGGATGTCAAACTGAGAATCATCGGAATCTAAAGAATTATCAGCATCCCTCCCATAAGGTGGACCTAATGGAAGACGGACACCCAAGTCAGGAGCCTTCAAAGGCTAATCTTCGGATTGCTGCACAGAAGAGGGAGAGAAGAAGGGTCCCCGCTCTTCATCAAAAACCACATCACGACTGAAGATGGGACTGTCTGTCTCAATGTCAATGAGTCGATAGGCCTTGTGGTTATCACTGTATCTTGTGAACATTAATTTTTGACTCTTGGAGTCCAGTTTAGAGCACTTGGCATCAGGAATCCAAACATAGGCAAGAGAGCCAAAAATTTTCAGATGACTGACTCGCGGCTTGCGGCCAGTCCAGACTTCTTCTGGAGTTTTATCCTTAACTGCATAGGTCGGAGACCCGTTAAGAAGGTAAATTGCAGTGAAAACTGCTTCTGCCCAAAATTTCTTAGGAACACATCTGTGCTCCATCATGGAACGGGCTAACTCAGTTATAGTGCGGTTGCGCCGCTCTACAACACTGTTCTGTTGAGGAGTGTAGGATGTGGTCAATTGGCGTTTGATGCCATGTGTATCATAGAAGTTGGAGAACGCATTTGAACAAAATTCCCCCCCCCTCCCCCCCATTATCTGACCTAAGAGTTACAATGGAACAACCAGACTCTTTTTCTACTAAGGCCTTAAACTTCTGAAAAACTGAAAACACATCTAATTTCTGTCTAAGAAAGTAAACCCACATTTTCTTACTGAAATCATCAACAAATAGTAAAAAGTATTTGCATCCAGTAACTGAAAGAGTATTCATAGGGCCACAAACATCAACATGAACCAACTGAAGTACCTTGGATGTGCACCAGGAGTCGCTAGTCGGGAATGGCGTGCGGTGTTGTTTCCCAGCTTGACACGATCCACAAACACCGAAGTTCTGAGCCTGAATCTCAGGGAGCCCATCTACTAGGTGCTGTCGGGAGAGCTGAGACAGGTAGTGCACATTCAGGTGCCCATACCGTTGATGCCAGAGACTAGTAACCGAAGAGTGTCGAGCTGCTAGGGCTGATTTAGGAGGACCATCCGAATCCACAAGTCGATAAAGACCATGGTCCTCAATGCCAACAGCTATAGTGCATTTGGTTTCCCGATCGATGATCGAGCACTTGTGAGTGCTGAACACCACATCAAGTTGTGGAGAGTGTTTCATGATCTGGCTGACTAAAAGCAAGTTAAGTTCCATACCAGGAACATAATATACGTTGAGGAATATGATTTTCCTTCCACCAAACTAAAGCTGAACAGTGCCCTTACCGGCAACTGTGTACACTTCTCCACCACCGAAGACCACTGAATCATTGAAAGGGGAGAGTTCTGTAAACCAGTCACGACAATGAGTGAAGTGACGCGAAGCACCTAAATCAATGTACCAGGTAGAGGATTTTGCATGGTCTGCAGGTCTTTTAGCCATGAAGGTGTAAAACGCAGACTCCTTCTGCTTAGTGTGCTCCGCACCGTTGGCCTTCTGCTGAGACCCTCCCTGCTTCTTCTGTTCATAAGTAATACGTGCGCGACAATCTTTCTTGATGTGTCCAAACTTGTGACAATAGTTACACTGAATGTTCTTATTGCTGTCCTGAGATGGCGCTAGCTGATGATTCTGCTGTGGAGGCTGACTTTTGCCTTTATTCTGAGCCTGAAACTTGGCTGCAAAAGCCTATTCTGAAGAGGACGAAGAAGCACTACTACCAAATTGTTGTTTCCAACGATCCTGCTACAAGAGGATAGTACAGAGTTCTGGAAACTTCAGATCAACATTAGCTGATGTAATGTTGAGAGTCTCAATGAGATGTTCATAGGACTTAGGTAGACTTTTCAAAGTGATCACAACCAGGTCTTCTTCCTCCATTTTTCGACCAATAGCCTCTAGCTGATCTCTGATCTCCTGGATCTTGTTCAGGCGCGTCTGCAAAGATGTCTTCTCATCCATCATGATAGAAAACAGTATATTTTTCAGGAAGAACGCACGGCTCTTGTCGGAGGTTTCATGCAAACCCTTCAGATGGTCCCAAATCACCTTTGCTGTCTTTCCAGTCGGAATCTGAGGTAGATGATAGCTTAATGAGCATGACTGCTTCACGGGTTTGTTCGTC
This sequence comes from Cunninghamia lanceolata, assembly GCA_027924645.1. NCBI lineage: Eukaryota > Viridiplantae > Streptophyta > Pinopsida > Cupressales > Cupressaceae > Cunninghamia > Cunninghamia lanceolata. Next base: position 1,457,666 of record BSBN01000128.1, read on the forward strand.
AAACTTATCCTGGTCTTTACCCGCTGTTGCTGGACGAGTGGTAGTGCCTAGAATGATCTAAGCGAGGCAGCGATATTCAAAGATGGTCATCATTCGCTGCTTCCAAGTGTTGTAGTTGCGGCCGTTGAATCGCTGACTGCCTTCCAACATATTGGACAAGCTCGCCATTCCACACGCTTTTCGAGGCACGAAAAACAACGAACAGAAGTGGATGCGAACTGAAATTCCAGACAGAACACTGTAGGTACGCCGAACAGAACAGAATTGAACTGACACAAATTTCGGAATAGGTATGCTGCACGGAAAACGGTGCACAGAAAACGATGCACCCCAAAAAAACGGACGAAGAGCCAGAAATCTGCTCGAAAAACCCAACAGGAATATGTCTTCGAAAAAAAATTTCGTCAAATTTTTGAGAGTCAAAACCCTAGACGAAAAAATTCCGTGCCCTAGGCATTCAGAAATTTCAGAAAACCAGAAAAAGATTTGGATGAAGACCCAGAAATCTGCTCGAAAACCCACCAGGAATATGTCTTTGAAAAAAAATTTCATCAAATTTTTGAGGGTCAAAACCCTAGACGAAAAATTCCCGTGCCCTAGGCACTCAGCAAATTCGAAAAACAGGAAGTCTGCAGAAAAAAAATCCGGCCTCACCGAAAAAAAAAATAAGAACCAACCAAAGAGCCCAAAACAAATTCGAGATTCGAAAAAAACTTGAATAATTTTGAATGAAATTATGTTTTCGAAGTTGAAGCAAGCTCTGATACCATATTACACAGGTAAATGGCAGAATGCTAGATGCTATTCACATAGAGCAAAGGCTCTTAAATAGGTTACAAGTAATTACAAAGAAAGCAAGTTTCTATATTTAGAAACTGCCAAAGACTGCCAGAGATCGACACACGATCTTGTCATAATTACATACCATTACAAGAAACTGACCATTAACTAAAAATAGGAGATTCTAAGTATAAAAGAATATCTTAATAATGTTCGACTGTGGGCCTAGTTAATTGGTATCTTTATATTAGCGTTCTAGTTATAGAATAATCGGCATTCCATGCGGATGCCTCCCACTGTCTAGGTGGCATTCCTGATGTTTTGAGGAAATGGAGGGGATGCCTCCTTTTTCCAAGACTGGGCAGCCTGCTCCATATGATGCATACAAATTAAAAAAAAGGTAACTTTCTAGGGAAAAAATGCTGAAAGCCTTAAAAGCAAAAAGGGGGAGGATTGCCATTGCAAATTCAGCACATAGTATTTACTTTTTTAAGATTCCAGCTGCTTTAGTTTGTTTAAGTTTAATTTAATAGCCGTCCCTTCACCAACCTCAAAATTTGGGAAATTTTTTGCTGTCCCTGAAATTCCCATGTCCCCTCATCCTGGAAACTCAGAGAAACACTGAGAATAATAGTGTTTACACTTTATCAAAACCATAAACTGTGGTGCCTGAACTTTACTGTCTTGAGGTAGCAATGAATTTTTTCATTTCCCTGAATTTACATAGTGCCAAAGGCCCAAATAAAATTTTGTTGTGTACCCATCACATCTATATATAATTCTGCAAAGAGTTGGATTAATATTTACTTCACATAGATTGTTTAAATTGGGTACATAGTAAACTGCTGAAGCGTCATTAGTAAGTCAGTAACTTCTTAGCTTCCCAAGCTATGGTAATATGAATACTAGACACTTTGTAAATGAGGTCTAGTAGAATTTTATCATTAGATTTAAGTTGGGATATTATAAGAGCAACCTCTTTGATTTTTAAGTTTTTTCTCCTGTGTGGAAAAGATTGAATAAAAATCCTGGCTTGCAGTTACAGTGCATAATATGATGGATATATGTTAGTTTGGCTGTGACAAAGGAGCAAAAAAAGAAAAAAATTGAGCTTGTGATTTTTGTGAATGAGATGGTAGATATCTATTCAGTTTCCTCTTGCAGTATTACAGAACCATCCATAACATTCTGCTGTTATAGAAATTCTTATATGCGGGCAACACAAGTATGCAAATGAAAATTGGACAAATTTTGGGACTTTTGATTTTCAACAATCTTTTTAGTCATTCGGGTGATGGTGGTGTTCTGAGAAAGGAGGGATGTGAAAGAATGGCAGGATATTCAATGTGATCAAAATACCCAGGGTTTTCTCACTGCCATCTTCTACTGCATTTTTCCATTCTGTCTGGATTTTTGCAGTTTCTCTGCCACTAGTTTCAAGTTTCTTTTTGGTGTAATGAATATTTATTACTCACTCTATCAAATGCCTAGAAAATCAGTTTCATGTACAATTCAATGGTGAAGCTGCTTGACACTGATGTTTTTTCTTCTTTTCCTTAAATGCTTTGTGGGTTTTGGATTTGACTTGTTTTTGATTCATTTACTCGGTGGATGGCATTCTTTTATCATCAGTATATAAGTTACCTATTCAAGTGTAATGTCCTCAACAAAAATTATATAAAAATATGCTCTGATACCACTGTAATGTCCTCAACAATATTTATATAAAAATATGCTTTGATACTGCAATGCTACTTTTCCCAGAGTTATTTAATTATCTGCAGCAGATTTAAATATACTTTTTACTAGAGTTAAACAAATTTAAGTATGCAAGGTTATTAATTACAATGTAAATTACCACATATGATAATTTAATAGGAACTCTAAAGTAAATAATTAACACAACCAATTGAATAATACAATCCATGATTAGATTAACATAAAAGATCATATATTTATTATTCCAAATGTCCTTTAAACACCAATAATTTCAATACTTATCTGAATTAGAGTACTTGGACATGCCATTCTCACCCTGGGAAGATTTCAGTGGTCTTGGCCCTCTTAGCTATGATGCACTCTGGAGAACTTGTGTAAAAACACAGTATGTGCCTACTCGCACCAATTGCATGTACCTACTTGCACAGTGTTCAAAGCCTTGGCCAGGACAATCTTGGGTGTACACAATCCCGAGTTGGACGTACTTTGTACATCCCCTTCTCGAGTGCCCATAGCCCACCAAACCACTTTCTTCTTCCTTGAGTCTTCTCTATGCCCTTTCCAAGTCTCACATAAATGCCTTATATAACCTTTTAAGGGGTGGTTTCTCAACTATCACACCTTTTTACAAAGGTTGTCAATAATAATTATTTAATAAACATAATAATTCCTCCCTTTTAAAAGCGGTTTTTTATAAATATTTTTTTTATTCTCCATTTAAACCAAAGGATCATAATATCTTTTATTTTTCATCTCCCTTTAAATTATAAAAGGTTAAATAAACTTTATCCTCTTATAATTTTAAAGGGTTATTTATAAAATAGTTTTCTTTTCCATTTTGGGGAAAAAGTTCCATAACATTTCTCCCCATGTAAATCAGTTGTTGTCCTTAGTAACTCAAGTTGAATCTACAACATAATTCACCAAAAATAATTAGTCAAGTAGCACTATCAATATCACAATGAATCTATTTTCCTTTTACTTCATCTATAATTATATTTATATCTTTTCAATAATTCCTTCTAGTTTAACTGAAACCATAATTAGATCCCATATAAATACTTCATTAATCAATAACATGATTGGAACTATAAGTACATATTCACGTGAAATAGATCATGAATTTATACTTGAGGAACTAATACAAGTGTATACACTAAATCTTTTTATCAAATAACTTTTAAATTTGGTCAATCATGTGTAACCTTTTTTGTAATATAAATATTTTAACCTTTTAGGTGTCACTGGAACATAAAATTTACAAAAGTATTATCATGTGATCACATACCACTTACCTAGGGAATGACATGCATATCCCATACTATGTAGTCACTTGTTGTTGAGTACCATATAATCTATATACTCAAAATCCATTCCAAGATGATAGTCACGCATTCCGGACTACATGAATATCCTCTTTTCATATACCAAATACAATTGAATGGAAAGAAGTACACAATTACCCTTAAAAACGGAGTTCATATCATTCACACAATTATTCAAACAAAGCTCTAGGGCAAGTTTTGAATCCAACAAGGATGCAATGTAAATTAGCTTATTGCTATCAATAGGATGCTTGTAATAGCTAATCTAGTTAAAATACCTTTTCAACATTTATCACCCTATCATTGATGCATACTTTATAAAACATGTACAAAGTTATTGGGTTGATCAGGTCCAGTAACAAAGTACAATAAAAGAAAAATGGTAATCTTGCTAGACATCTTAACAATAATAGAACAATAGTAAACTATTATCACTCATGGATAAATACAACACCATATTTTCCAAAGTTTAAGATTTGAAAATGATCTTGAGACTATGAGTTATGGGCCCACAATGTCACTTATGTTAAACAAATACAAGTATTAATTTTCAACCATATAAATTAACCCTTGGTCTTGTTATTTATTTCATGATTATTGTTGGATCCTTTATTGTTATAAGATTTTTGATGATGTTGCTGGTATGAGGTCAACTCAACCATCAAGTTTGTTGACAATAAACATTAGCAATGACACACTAAAATGGAGATTTACGTTGAGAGCTAATGGACTAACAAATTGAGGAGCCAATCAAAGTCAATAAGGAAAGAGAAGAGAAGTTAACAACAGAATTTTCCAATTTCTTTGGGATATATTGACATGAAAATGCATAGAAGATAGGAGTATGAGCAAAACCAGGTGTCTAGTGAAACCATGTAGTTTGAAAATTGATCAGCTGAAGTGTAATCTATCTAATCTCTTGTCAAGATATTAAAACTTTCTTCAAGACCTCTATGGAAAAAGAGATCAAGAATTTGAATGATAAATGATTTTCATACATGCGAGCAGAGGCATCATTAGGAAGAAGACAAATCATTAGAGGACTGATGTCATCAAAGGAGTTAGTGAACTTACATCCAAATATGGGAGACACTATTAGGGTAAAGAATCAATACAATTGATGGAGCGAAGAAAGCAAAATGAAAGCTATGGGGGGAAACCAATAATCTAGCACCAAAGCATCAACCTCACTCCTAGAACTTGAATTGGAGAGAGCTTTAACTAGAGCTAGGAAGTAGTTTGTCACCCACGAAAAACAAGTGAGCAAATATTATCATACAACTACCCATTCCTAATGAAGAAGATATAGACTTTTCTCTTCAATCTGTTTTAAAAATCCTTGTAGAGGAATTAAGGATTAATAATAATCCCTCTTGACAAAAAGGAAGACCCCATCTTGATATAGAACCTTACAATTTCATTACGGGCAAGAAAAGAGATGCATGTATGGATAGCATGAGGCATACTAACTAATCAATGATAGAAAGGAGTTTGAGAACATTTAGTGGTCAAGTTTCTTGACAGAAGAAAAGTTTGAAGGCCAAGGCATATTAAAAAGTACTAAGAGAGAATAGAAGTGTTCACGATACACATGTAGGAAATACAAAGTCTAGTGACCCATACAGAGGAAAAAGAAAGTCTAAAAGCGATGGCTAAACCTTTGAGTCCTAACTAGAAGAGGCATAAATTATTCATGTTCATTAGTGATGAGACAAAATAATCCTATTAGACACTATAGAATGTGCATACAAATTTAGACCTCCATTAGATGGACTAATGCATATCATTAGTTGCAGTCATTTCTAGCCGCTCTTTGAAGAATGCCAATTCATTGGTATAAGAACACGTCAATAGATGAATGCAACACCTTGGAAAATTACAAAATAATTTTGAGAAATAATTTAAATTGCTTAGAGACAATATGATTACCACTAAAATTTACAACACCCAACAAAAGAAAGATAAGTCTATTAGATTTTTCAAAAAATTCAAAGATTTACTAAAATAACTTAAGGTAGACTCAACAAATGGTAGGTACCCATTCTAAGGAAGAAGATGAATTGTTACCACTATTTTTGCAAGGGTGCATACAAAATCAATGGATATGAAATGTGAGAAAACAAAGTAATGACCGTCATGACCATAGAAACTTTTGAGAATATGTGAAACAAGCTTATGGATAATACAAAAGAGAATCAACATCATGAATAATCCAATTCATAGTTGCAAATTGTGCCCGATTACAAACACACCGTTCATGTCCTTAACAACTAGCAATTTTAAGAAGTTTATCAAAGCTTGAATGATTTAAACAATGATAATCTTTTCCTCCTCACATATAACGCATGTAATTTTGCTTGTGTTTGTTTTTTATTTTACTTTTTTACTTTAAAGTGAATAATGTCTTACTAAGAGAGGAGTGCAACCCTTTAAAATAGAACTAGGTCGAATCATAAGGAAAAGAGAACATCAATATTCATTTAATCGTAAAAGTACATGGGTTAGAAGTGTAGAATAGCGACTATGAAATGGTTCAAGAACATAGGAGGATGAATGGGAAAAAAACAAAGAGAAGAGGATAGAAAGGTGAAATGTGTTTTAAGATATTATTCAAACCAAAACCTACAAGCAAATGACTCAGCTCATTGCAGTCTCTTAACATGAGGTCTCTCTATTATCTGTAAATCTTCTAAAAAATTCAACTGCTAAAGACCAAAAATCATTGATCTTCCATAGGCAATAATGTGCTCCTCACTCTTTTGTTAGCAGAACTGTCAAATTTACATTGAAATTCCTTCTTTAAGAAGCATAAAACTAAAATTCTAAGTGTTGGGTCTGTAGATATATTGCACATTATGTCCCATTTTTACTTCCACCAATAGACATTCACACTATTCTTGCTCTATTTTGTCTGGTATTGTTTAACAATTTATGAAATGAAAAAACTAATTTTGTTTTTTGCAAGACTTGAGAAATTTTGTCCAATTACAATATTTTGGATTTATAGAACTTAATTAGTATAAATTCTCTTTTCCAAATCTATCTATTAGGAAACAAGTCTAGAATATGTATCTTGTCATATTTCAATCCCATTTAGATGTTGTTGTGATTGTGATTTTATAAAGTAAATGGGTCATTGGTAATAGTGAAGTCCTTAGAATAGGTTTTGAGGTAACGCTATTTTTCCCCAGAGTTATTTAGTTATTTGCAGCGGATTTAAATATACTTACTACTAGAGTTAAACAAATTAAAGTATGTAAGGTTATTAATTACAATGTAAATTACCACATGATAATCTAATTGGAACTCTAAAGTAAATAATTAACGTAACAAATTGAATAATATGATCCACATAAAAAATCATATATTTATTATCCCAAATGTCCTTTAAACACCAATAGTTTCAATACTTATCTGAATTAGAGTACTTGGAAAGGCCACTCTCACTCTAGAAAGATTTCAGTTGTTTTGGCCCTCATAGCTATGGCCCATTTTGGAGAACCTGTGTAAAAATACAATATGTGCATACTTGCACCAACTGCATGTGCCTACTTGCACAGTGTTAAAAGCCTTGGTCAGGACAATCCCAGGTGTACACAATCTCGAGTTGGACGTACTCTGTACATCCCCTTCTCTAGTGCCTATAGCTGACCAAACCACTTTCTTCTTCCTTGAGTGTTCTCCATGCCCTTTCCAAGTCTCATATAAATGCCTTATATAACCTTTTAAGGAGTGGTTTCTCAACCATCACACCCTTTCACAAAGGTTGTTAATAATAAATTTTTAATAAACATAATAATTCCTCCCTTTTAAAAGGGGTTTTTATAATTTTTTTAAAAATCTCCATTTAAACCAAAGGATCATAATATCTTTTATTTTTCATCTCCCTTTTAATTATAAAAGGTAAAATAAACTTTATCCTCTTATAATTTTAAAGGGTTATTCATAAAATAGCTTTCTTTTCCATTTTGGGGAAAAAGTCCCATAATAGATACCATTGTAATGTCCTCAACAAATTGTTCATATAAAGTATGCTCTGATTTCCACTGTTATGACCCACACAAATTTTTTATAAATTATTTACCACTTTTTGATCACCAAGATCCTTGAGGGCGAGGTGGGAGCATACAGTGGATAAATAATATTATTTAGCACTTTCTGATCACCTAGATCCCATGAGGGCAAGGTGAGAGCATACAGTGGATAAATAATAATTAATATATATTTTATTCAAATAACAACAATGCCTAGAAAGCTGTTACAATGGATTGCAAAAATAAAATAGATATGCTGAAGCTTCAAAGGATGACACACAAATCTGAAATAAGCTTCCTTCACAATAAAATGTTGCTTTACTGATCACAAATAAATGCTTTCCAATATGCTGAATCTTTAGAAATACCAAAGTTGCTGCAATAACAACAATCCCAACGGGTGCAGCAATAGATTTCATGAATAATACCAGTATGCTGGAGCTGAATAAAAGATATTCAAATATGCGAGAAGTTCATCAAATAAACAAGATATGAATACAACTCAAGTCTGCTATTACAATATGCTGCTGCTCCAAATACAAATGCTTGCCGGAAAACGAAACATAAGCTTTCAGCACAAATATAACCTCTGAATGAGATTGCCCCTAGGAAACCATAGGGGTTTCGTCCTCCAATCTTCAGGAATCCAAGGGTTTTTGTACTCAAATCCTTTAGTTGAACAGAAAGCTAAAACCATGACAGAAAAGACTGATTGAATTGGTAGCTATTTCAAATGCCAACAAGCTTCTCAATATAGAGTAGCAAGAGGGCAACTTGGGGGCACAAATTCCAACTCCTCATTTCTCTTCAAAAATATAAATTAAAATATTAATGAGATTCTCTCTTAAAAATAGCTCCACTTTGTCTTGTAACTCCTTGTTAAATGCTGTCATGGGAAATCTGTCATAAAATGATAAATATGTCTTGTAACTCCTTATTAATTTCTTATCGTAGAATCTTTCATAAACTTGTCATAAACTCTGTCATGATTACTATAACTCCCCCATAATACTATGCCATAGAATTTGTATGCCAAGTGTCATAGCCTCCTTCAAGAAATGCAAATTGATAAATAATAATATTATAATATTTATCCTAGGCTCCATTAAAATAATTAATAACTTAGGATCTCCTTATTAAAAATATATTTATATCTTTATTGGAAAATAAGGATTGGGCCTAAACTAAATTAATTAAAAAGGGACATTACATCAAGTTGTGCCCTACATTTTTAATGATGTTTCAGTGGCCAATTGATGACCATGAGTCATTCTTGACTAGCCTCTTTTTGTATAAGTTGTTAATGTCCAATTGTTTCCTTCTTCCTTTGGGCATGGTGTCAGTCTCCACATTAGTGATAGCAGCTTCGTTAATGTCATAGAGAAAGCCCCTAGTTGCAGCAAGTAGGATAATTATATAGAGCATATGATGAATATTGTTGTGCATGTTTCCATTGTGCATTAGTCTTCCCGTTGTTGAACACTCAACAAATGGTTTAGGATACTAGCATGCAATTTATCTAGGCAAGCTCTAATGGGGGACAGCTATGGCTATGCCAAAATATTGAACCCTTCAAATGGGATATTAGAATATTGCTATTTGATGGGGCAATAAAATAAGTCGTTGTTATAGCCTTTGTTATGTTCTGAAATGAGAAATTTGCTGTGGTACTAAAACCTAACATATCATCTCTAAAATCTTAGATTTTGGGAAATAGAGAGATGGGTTTATGAAATAGAAAATGTGAGTTCTGAAAACGGAAATCTGAACAGGAGAAATCTGAAATGGCATTAGAAATCTTGAATTGCGATCTTATAGAATCTGAATTGATGTAATGTCTGACATATGAAACTGCTTTGTTAGCATTTTAATTTGTACCTTTCGGTGCAAGACATATTGGAATAGATGTGTTGTAGAACTGTTTTTTGAATTAGAAGGGGAAGCTCTTCGTAAACAAAATCTAAACTAATTTGGACAATGTATACTTGCTTATTTACAATCTTTATAGTGTTTTCTTGGGTGGTCCATAATCATGTTGAACAAAACTAAAGGCGTGCATGATTCACCTAGGGCAAAAGGCTGACATGCTCTTCAGCTCAAGGCAAAAGATTATGTTTTTTGACTGAAAGAAAACCCTATGATTGCTACACACTTATGTTGTTCAGCTAAATTCAGAGACTGAGCAGTGCAAGTATACATAAGAATTGGATAGATTTACATAACACAAAATTTGGTAAGTCGAAAGGAAAACAATGCATACAAATCTATGATGATTACACTTCTTTAAACTTTTCAATACAAAGCCTGCAACTTTAAGAAAACAATTTAATTTACCTTATCTGTACAAACAAACAAGATATTACAAGTTAACATGGAATTGAATACAAAGGATGATGACCAAACTTAGTCATCGGCGAGATACAAAGCCCCCAATAATTATTAAGCAATGTTTGACACATAAAATCACATAAGACAGAGAATACTTAACAACATTATCAACAACAAGTAGACATGAAAATTACCTTTAGAAAACTTATTGCAAATGACGCTTATAAATAAGGTTTACAAAGGATTGCATGAAAATAAATGAAAGAAACTAACTAAACTTAACCTCTAGCTACTAACTTGATTTCATGCAATGCAATCTTCATTACAAGATTCTATTCACTCAATCTACATTTAAAACCATGTGACTGCTGGTTAAACTGAAGGTAGGAATTATTACAAATTAATGCTTAAAGCTCACATCTCTTGCATGATAGAGATTTAAGGGCGGGCCCCATGTGGCTTCTTAGCTTATTTTGGCTAACAGCCACTGCTCAACATTTTAAGGAGTTATTTGTGGAGCTAGTGGCCCCATGAATATTTAATTTTTTTTGCTTATTTTTAAGCAGCCATATTAAATTTTATTTTTTAATTGTATAATAAAATTTGTGTAGTTAAAATTTGGAGGGAAAAATTAGAGGGAAATGTTAAAAAGGAGGGAAAGAAATTTATGAAGCTAGTTGGCATTTTTCTCATTATGCAGTTGCTGCTTATTTTCAGCCCCCCCTTTTTTTCTATAGCTTATTTTGAATTCCTAAACAATAGCTGCTCCACCAAAATAGAGGAAGATTCCAAATTATCCTTTTCCTATAGTTAAAAATTTGCACGGGAACACTCCAACTGCTCAAATTTAAGCAGAATAATCACTTAAGCAGCCGCATGGGGCCATGGGGTAAATGTAGATGATCTAACAATAGTTGATTCCTCAAAAAGCTCATCGCATTAAAATTAGAGCCTGCCAAAAATAGCATGGGCTATAAATAGCTTTGGTAAAAATAACAAATCTTAGAAAATGCTCTTCCTTGAAAAAGGTGACTGTTGAAAATAGGCTTCTGGATAGGCGGCTCTACATGATTTTGATGAAGCTTTTCCTTTGATCATGGCGGATTCCTTAAAAACTCTAAGTCTCTGACAATCCACTTGATGATTCTGAACACTCTCGTCTTTGATTGATCTCACCTAATCAAATCCTAGCTTGGAACCCACTATTTCTGAAACCCTAGCATCTATCTGCCACCACTTGAATGTTCTGTTTGTAAATATGCTTCTTTGAAGGTTCGAAAATCCTCTACGAACTGTGTCCTTTGACTGATCTAAATTTGATTTTGCAAACAATTGAAAGAACAAAAGAAGATTTCGAAGAAATTAAAATGTTGTTACGTCTGATATGATTGTTATAACAACTGGTTTTTCTTTGAGAATGTTGCTGATTTGAGTGTTGTAATTGATGGCCAATTGTTCTGATTTTGAAAATGGTGTTTTGCCACTGCTGAAGACTGTTAAAACTCTGTGCTGCTGTTGAAGAAAGTCTGATTTTGGTGTTCTGCTCTGTTGATTTGTTCTTTTCTGCTGCAGCATGTTCAAACCTGAATTCATGTTATGTGCTTTTGGCAGCAAATGAAGCTTTATTTAAAGTGTATTCTATCTCAAACTGGCGCCACTCCTTATTTATAGAAGACTTATTTTGAAAAAGACATGGCTGTTTGGAATAGATGCCTTGCTCTTCTTAATAGCTGTACCTTCTTATTGAAATAACTGGTCGGCTGCTTGCATTTAGGTGTCTATCAATAAGAGGTTTTTAATCTTTAGCTAATCCTTTGATAGGTGTGCCCCTCTATATTTGATATCCACCTGTTTGGGATCGTCTTTGAACCCCCATACAAAGGTGTGCACTTCAGCTCCAAACGTGCACCTGTGAACTGGAGTTTAAACTGTGATCTGAATTAAATTTTCCTTTGGTGAGGTGTGCACCTGCACCCTAGGTGCGCCCCTGTGAATTGGATTTGGAAGTTGAGTTTGAAATTAGATTTTCTCCAGTCTTGAGAGTGCCTTTTTACATTGAAATTTCTTTGTTGTCAAAAACAATCTACTCTTTGTCAAGTGTGATCCAATACACTGGGTGTGTGCCTTAGAACAAACCTTCAACTTTGAATTTTGAAAATGAATCCACTCTTTCAAGTGTGCACTTTAGGCTTAGACGTGAACCTATAAATGCTTTTAGAAACTTGGTCTTTGCCCTTCTCAAGTGATGTGCACCTCACAAGGTAACTTCAAACATTGAATCTCATTGATCTTGACCTCTTCTATTAGGTGCATGCCTGATGCTCCCATGTGTGCCTTTGTATTAGTCTCTACACTTCGCCTTTGAAACTAAATTGCTCTTTACCGAGGACCACACTTTTGCTTCAGGTGCATGCCTCATAATAGGTTTTGAATCTTGTTGAAACCTGATATTGGCTCACGCTTCTAGCTGAGTTTGCGTTTTTCCCCCTCATAGGTGTGTGCACCCTACTCTCCTACGTACAACTGGCAATGAAAACTAGAACTTTGTATTATACCTTTTTAGGTGTGCCCCTCAACACCATACTTGGCCATTTTTTGGTTTGAATGCCTCCTCAAAGGTATGCCCTTGAAAATGAAAATTTTACCTCAAACTTGACCTTATTAGGTGTAGGCACTTGCCAATCTTTTGATTTGAACACCTCGTACTCAAAGGTGCACCCCTAAAAATGAAATTTTACCTCAAACTTGCCCTTATCAGGTGCACACACCTCTTCATTTTATTCTTTGCCTTTCCTTTATGTAGGTGCATGCTTAGCCTTATGCCATATGAAATTTCTTTGACAAAACTTCTTTTCTCCATTGTGACAAATGCCTTTAAAAGCCTCATTCCATACCTGATCTTGCGAATACAGAAAAAGAGCAACAAAGATGCAAACAACATGAGTTGTCCTTGGGAAAATGATGGATTTTAGCTTTAAAATTGACACTACGAAAATTTGTATGGATACTTAATTGGCTTTGTTTGGGGCCATGGTGTATACTTGTAGCATAGAAGAACTACAAAATCTTTGGTTTTACAAGAATATCGGTGCATTATCAATTGGGCAATAGAGTTAAGTGATTTCCTAAGTCACCTACACCACGAAGAAGATCACTCTAAATCACCTAAAGGACAACAGAACACAACATTTCCTCACAAAAGGGGAAACACAAAACTACATAACATGGAAAACAAAAATGCTCTTTTATGAGCAGGAACAAAGGGAACAGAAATGGGTTACACTAAACCATTTATAGGCTAGGAAAAGCAACAAGCTCTCCTTGTGAGCTAAGAATACAATTATGATAGCACATAGCCTTGCTAATGATGTAAAAGATCTGTTGTGGAGAATGACTGGAGAACTTTAACCATCAGGCAAAGTAAATATTCGTAGGATTTCATCAATATTTTCCAATTCAGGATAGTATTCCATCTCATTAAAATTCAACATCTGTTCAAAATACTCCTTTTCCTTCTGAATATATATTTTGAAATCCTGTTGCTACATGTTTTTAGATATGATGATCACTTGATATATTATTTGATCTCCTTCACATGACACTTAGGCATATTCCACCATAAACTCAGATGAGACTTTATTTCTTGAAAAGGGCTAGAATTGGTGGAAAGAAACCTCCATTACCTGCATTTGACTTGTTAGGTCTAGAATTGTTATTGGCTGTAAACCTTGCATGAATGGTGCTTCTTGATTTGACAAATCATCAATGTCTGAAGCTGACAAACTGTTAAGTTCTGAATTTTCAAACCCTAGATTATTATCAAAGAACACATGCTGAAAAATATCACTTTGGTGACAAACTTTGCCATCCATCATCTTTTGACACAAAAGTAGGAGTAGGAACATGATTTTCTAATGTGTGTGTTTCCTCTTCCTTGATATCTTGAAGAAAAATATCCATTTCTAACATCAGATTTTTTTATCTCTTCTAAGCATGTCTCTTGAAATTCCTTATCATTAATGCTCTTAGAATATTTAGAACTCAAAGCGACAACCTCCTCAGGCTTTGTTTCCTTACCATTTTCTTAATATTCTTCATCTTTTGACATAGTTTCATTGATAACTGTTGAATGCTCAACATCAGCTTCTGCACTATCATGTATGGGATCGATTGAAGATGAGGATGAAGATGACTCCAACTTCAAAAGGAAATTCATTGTGTCCTCCACTAAAGACTTGCTCTCTAATGTGTTGCAAAAAATTGTTAAGGTCTGGTAATGAATCCTCCATGTGTATTTCCATCTTGATGAGTGCCTCTAGAGCTGAACTATTATCACGAAAATGTTCATCTATTTGTAATCTTTCATTGACATCATGAAAAATGTCAACCTCCTAGGACTAAAATGCTTAACAAAGCCGCTCTTAGAATTTACAAAACTTGAAGCGGCAACCTCCTAAGAAAAAGAAACATCAGGGTCTTTTGAAGCAACCTCCTCTTTGGCACCAAAACTGAGTGCAGACTTGGTAAATTTAAAAAAATTGAAGAATAGTGAATTTTAAGGGAAAAACTCATTATCTTGCATCTTATTTTAAAAGAACTTCAAATACACACATAAACTAATTAATTAGATCTACCATAAACATGGATTTACAAAATATTAAGGATTAAAGATATACATTTATAATAAAGTCACCTTGTGACTTATAGGTTAGTTGTTAGTTTAATAATAAAATAAGATAGTTAGTTTATAGTTTATATTTGGGAGTTGTCTTCCTGTTTAGGTAGTTGAAGAAGTTACTTGTACGGGAATATGTAAGGCTTTATAAAGCCATAATGTTTTGTACTGAATACCACTGGGAAATATTAATATCATTTTCTGTATTATTTACAACAATGGTGTAATCTGCAGTTTTAGTTTTGTTGCTCTTCCATTTTTCAATATGGTATCAGAACGATAACCAAAATTGGCTGTGAAATGATGAAGGGTGGATGAGTAGCGGACAAAGGTATTTTAATTTGCTGCTCTGTGAAGCTGTTGGAAAGAGATGCCATTTTGTTTGCCGGTAAAAAATATTTTTTTTTAACAGTCTAACGCAGTCTCAGTAAAATTGCAATATCTTTCTCATATGATAACAAAATTTAGAATTTTAAGATGTTTTGGAAAGCTAATGAATAGGAGGATAAAACCCAGAAAGCTTTTGAAGATATTGTGAGTATGGGATGAGCAGTTTGTAGCAGAAGAAAGAGGAATAAAATAGTGGCGTGAATTTTCTTTTGAAGTTTTAAATAGAAATGTAAAATCTGTCTGAGAGCCATTTCATGCAATTTGTGAGGTGTTTTAGAAGTAAAGCAAAGTAAAAATGTACAAAATCAGCCCCATATGAATATGAATGTTGCTGATGCAGGGGCATTCTCCCATTACACTTGTTTTTGTTTCTGTTTTAGTATCGTTGTTTTGAAGCTCGGAATAATTAGTTATCGGCTGGTTTATGTATTTGGTTACCTCTCTAATTGTCATCAGCGGGCATAATTCCTCCTGTCGCCCAACAAGGATGGAAGAACCAGAAAACTGACCCAACGGTGAGGAATTTAGGAAGTTACCGCTGCCAGATTAGAAAATGAAATGAAGGTCTAAGTTCAGCAGGGGGAAAAAGGAGGGACGTGGTGAAGACTAAGGGAGAGAGGGAACAGTAATAGACGGGGCAAGGCAAGAGACCGACAGTGTAAGAGGTAGTAGATTCGGTCTATGCAGTTGAAATCGAATAACAGATGTATGTCTGTCTGTCCAAATCTTATTTCTGTTGTAAGTGTAGTTTCTACACATGATCGCCTAGTGGATCATTGAATAAAGGAAGCCTTGTTTTACAATGTCTTTCAGTTGAATGAAGAATGAACCTTATTAACACAGTAGAATGTTGTGAGAACTTGATTTGTGTAGTTTATATGAATGTATGAACTGTGATTATCTTCCTGTGGCCTGAAACTTCTTACTGCTGTATACTATTTCCTCTGTTCTTGTTCCTCAGTGTGCTGTTCCAGTTTGTAATTTGTAGAGTTGTCACCAGATTGGTATTAGAACCTAAAGATTTGGGCTTTTGTGGAGTGGGCAGAATGCCACCGAGGATGATGAGAGGAAGAGGTCCTCGAGGTAAAGGCCAGAGAGGTCATGATGAAGGAATTTTTGATATGTTGCAGAACTTGGCAATAAGAATGGAAGCCATGGAGAGGGCACAATGGAGAGGAGCAACAGTAGATGGTATTAGTGAAGTTGCTTAGGAAGAACAATTAAGAGATGGTGAAGAAAATCAGGAAGAACAAGAGGGATTTGAAGAAAAATTGTTGAGGACAGTGATGAGTGTGGGTGCCAAACCCAAGATCGAAGTTCCTACGTATTTCGGAAGTCTAAATGGTGAAGAACTCATTGATTGGATCAATGATTTAGACAAGTATTTTGAATACGAAGGAGTTGCTGAAGAAAAAAGAGTGAAGTTCGCCTATACAAGGCTCAAGGGCCACGTTGCTATGTGGTGGGACTATGTCCAATCCGAGAGACGGAAGAAGAACAAAGAAAAGATTACTTCATGGGATCGAATGGTTGCTAAATTGAAGGCCAAGTTCCTTCTGGGAGATTATCAAACAAATCTCTTTAAAAGACTACAAAATCTTAAGCAAAAAGACATGTCGGTGAAAGAATACACGGAGGAGTTTTACAAGGTGATGATTTGATCGGGCCATAGTGAGGATGATCTTGAGAAGGTAGCAAGGTATTTGAATGGTTTGAAGTATAGTTTGCAAGATGAGTTGAGTTTAGTATCACCTATGACTCTTGAAGAGGCATATCAGTTTGCCATAAAGGTACAAGAAAAACTTATAAGAAGACAAAATCAGCAAGGCAGGAATTGTGGAAGAGTTTATAGAGGAAAGGGACAACGGACTGGAAGAGGACAGCAACAACAACAAGAAGAAGGGGCTGCAAGTTCAAGTGGGACAGCAAATCAAGAAAGAGGTGGATACCAAAACAAAGGAGGTAGATCATTTGGAAGAGGAGGTTTCGAAGGAAGAGGAAGAGGCTTTACTGGTAAGTGTTTCAAATGCAATCAACATGCTATACAAGAAATGAAAGAAGCAATCAAATTGTACAAGGGGATCAAGAGAGTGTTGGGTCACCGGCACATCACCAAGAAGAATCTGAATCCGGAGAATCATTGCTACTCAAAAGGGTGTTGTTGAAGCCACCTAAGGAGAATCATGAACCAATACAAAGGAGAGCCTTGTTCAAAACAAAATGTAAGGCAAAAGCTAAGTGTTGTAAGTTGATTATAGATAGTGGAAGTAAATATAATATAGTGTCTACTGAAATGGTAGAGAAATTGGGTCTTGAAAGAACCAAACATCCCACACCATATAAAGTTTCTTGGTTACAAAAATGATATCAATTGTTGGTTAATGAACAGGCTATGGTTGAATTCCAAATTGGTAGTTATAAGGATAATATTCTATGTGATATCATGCCCATAGATGTGTGTCATGTGTTGCTTGGTAGACCTTGGCAATTTGACAGGAAGGCAGTGCATAATAGGAGAGACAGTACCTACACGATTGAGAAGAATGGAGTGAAACATACCCTCTTACCTATGCAAGAACGAGAAGAGGACAGCAGTAGTGGCAGCAGCAATAAGATAATGTTGGTAAGTGGCAAGGAGTTTTTACATGAGATGAAGAATGAAGAAGTAGGATTTGCTTTGGTTCCTAAACTTTCTACTGTGTTTACCTCTACAAGATTAGATGATTTTCCTAATGAAGTGCAAGATATTTTGAATGAACATATGGATATTGTAGCAGTTGATTTGCCTGATGAGTTGCCACCCATGACGAGTATTAATCATCATATGGATTTGATTCCAAGGGCTAGCCTTCCAAACAAGGCTGCCTATAGATTGACGCCTAAAGAGAATGAAGAGATTCGAAAGTAAGTTGAGGAATTACTCAAGAAAGGTTTGATAAGAGAGAGTCTTAGCCCTTGTGCTGTTCCTACAGTTCTAGTGCCAAAAAAAGGAGGTGAATGGAGAATGTGCACTGATTCTAGAGCCATTAATAAGATAACTATTAGATATAGATTTCCTATTCCTAGGATTGAAGATTTAATGGATTGTTTGAGTTGCTCAATGTATTTCTCTAAGATGGATCTGAAAAGTGGTTACCGTCAGATTAGAATCAGACCTGGGGATGAATGGAAAACAACTTTTAAAACTAACAATGGGCTTTATGAATGGTTGGTTATGCCTTTTGGGCTTTCTAATGCCCCTAGTACTTTTATGAGGCTTATGAATGAGGTCTTGAAACCGTTTCTTGGGAAGTTTGTTATTGTGTATCTTGATGACATTTTGGTGTTTAGCAGGTAAAAGAGGAGCACTTGGAGCATTTGAGAATGGTTATGACAAGGCTACATGAGGAGAAGTTGCAGATTAACTTTAAGAAGTGTGTGTTTATGCAGACCAAACTGGTTTATTTGGGCTTTGTGGTGTCCAAGGATGGATTGAAGATGGATAAGGAGAAGGTTCAAGCCATCATTGATTGGCCAACACCGAAGAGTGCAATGGAGGTAAGAAGTTTTCATGGCCTTGCTAGTTTTTATAGGAAGTTTATTAAGAATTTCAGTCATTTTGTTGCTCCAATACTTGAGACAATTAAGGGAAACAAAAAGCAGTTTGGATGGACACAAGAGGCTGAAAGAAGTTTTGAATTTCTCAAACAAAAGGTGAGTGAACAACCTATTCTTACTTTACTTGATTTCAATAAGGTATTCCAAGTTGAATGTGATGCTAGTGGATTGGCAATAGGGGTTGTTCTTAGCCAAGAAGGAAACCCTGTGGCTTATTTTAGTGAAAAGTTAAATGATGCTAAGAAGAAATATTCAGCCTATGATCTTGAGTTTTTTGCATTAGTTCAATCATTGAAGAAGTGGAGGCATTATTTGCTTCCTAAGGAGTTTGTTGTTTACACGGATAATCGTGCATTGCAATTCATTAACAGCGAACATAAACTCAATCATGCAAAATGGGTAGAGTATCTTCAAAGTTTTAACTTTGTGTTGAAACATAAGAGTGGACAAACAAATAAGGTTGCTGATGCACTAAGAAGGAGAAGCTTATTGTTTCATGAAATTCGGGCTAACAGTGTGGGCTTTGATAGTTTGAAGGAGTTGTATGTTGATGATGCAGATTTCAAGGAAGCATTTGAAGCTTGCAGCAGTCCTATTAGCAGAGATAGAGAGCCATGGATGGACTTTATGCTACAGGAAGGTTTGTTGTTCAAAGGGAACAAATTATGCATCCCCAGAGGATCAATGAGGGACAATTTATTGAAGGAGAAACATTGTGGCAGCCTAGCAGGACACTTTGGGCAAGACAAAACTTATTTGCAATTGAGTACATATTATTATTGGCTAAAGATGCGGGCAGATGTTAAGAAATATGTGGAGAGGTGTAGAGTTTGTCATTTGGCAAAAGGGAAGAGTCAAAATGCTGGTTTATATCAGCCATTACCAATTCCATCTAGACGATGGGACTCTGTAAGTATGGATTTTGTGTTGGGTTTGCCTCATACCCATAGGGGCAATGATTCTATTTTTGTAGTTGTGGATATGTTCTCTAAAATGGTTCATTTTATTCCATGTAAGAGAACTAGTGATGCTACCAATATTGCTAACTTGTTTTTCAAGGAAGTGTACGGTTGCATGGCATTCCAAGAAGTATTATCTCTAATCGTGACACCAAGTTTGTTTGGCATTTTTGGCAAACTCTTTGGAAAAAGTTGGGCACACACCTTAATTTTAGTTCAACCTATCACCCCCAAATGGATAGCCAACCTGAGGTTGTCAATCGGAGTCTTGGTGATATGTTACGATGCCTTGTTGGAAACACACCCAGCAATTGGGATATGGCATTCATAAGCAGAGTTTGCATATAACGATTCTCCAAATTGAAGTACAGGTTTCAACCCATTTTACATTGTATATGGCATGCATCCTAGAGGTGTTTTGAACTTCGAAATCTGGGTGATATGGAGAAACGGAGTGTAGATGGTGAAGACTTTGCTAAGACCATCCACGACCTTCATGAGGAGGTTAAAAGAAACATTGAAGGAAGCAATCAACAATACAAACGGTATGTTGATAAAAAACGGAGAGAGGTGCACTTTCAAGAAGGGGATCTTGTCATGGCTCATCTTCAGAGAGAGATTTCCTATTGGTACCTATAAGAACTGAAAATGAAAAAGGTTGGGCCTTGTAAGAGCATTAGTAAGTTTTCAGCGAATGCTTATGAACTTAGCCTTCCCTTTGGACTGGGTATTTCATCCATTTTTAATGTAGCAGACTTGTTTCCATACCACACTACTACAGATGATGAAACAATAGAGTTGGAATTGCCAATTGCTCTTGATCAGCAAGGAACCACATAAGCTCCGTTGGAAATTGAAAGTATTCTTGATGAGCAGTTGTTACGGCAGACCCGAGGCAAGAATTATTTCAGGTATTTGGTGAAATGGAAACACCATCCTTTGGAGGATGCTTCATGGCTCTCTGCACTTGAAATTGCCAACTTGGGTTACTCTGCTGAAGATCTCATGAGCAGGAGCTCATGACTCGGTTTGCTCTGTGGGGGAGCCTGATGCAGGGGCATTATCCCATTACACTTGTTTTTGTTTCTGTTTTAGTAGCGTTGTTTTGAAGCTCTGAATAATTAGTTATCGGCTGGTTTATGTATTTGGTTACCTCTCTAATTGTCATCAGTGGGCTTAATTCCTCCCGTCGCCCAACAAGGATGGAAGAACCAGAAAATTGCCCCAACGGTGAGGACGTTAGGAAGTTATCGCTGCCAGATTAGAAAATGAAATGAAGGTCTAAGTTTAGCAGGGGGAAAAAGGAGGGATGTGGTGAAAGACTAAGGGAGAGAGGGAACAGTAATAGAAGTGGCAAGGCAAGAGACCGACTGTGTAAGAGGTAGTAGATTCGGTCTATGCAGTTGAAATCGAAAAACAAATGTATGTCTGTCTGTCCAAATCTTATTTCTGTTGTAAGTGTAGTTTCTACACATGATTGCCTAGTGGATCATTGAATAAAGGAAGCCTTGTTTTACAATGTCTTTCAGTTGAATGAAGAATGAACCTTATTAACACAGTAGAATGTTGTGAGAACTTGATTTCTATAGTTTATATGAATGTATGAACTGTGATTATCTTCCTGTTGCCTAAAACTTCTTACTGTTGTATACTATTTCTTCTATTCTTGTTCCTCTGTGTGTTGTACCAGTTTGTAATTTGCGGAGTTGTCACCAGTTACGTTGAAGATTGTAGAAAGGCGTTTAATGCGCTTCCTTCAATTTGTAAAAGGCGTGTTTAATACAAAAATTTGTCATCAACTTGCTGTTTGGAAAAGCCAACGCATAGCTGAGTTAATAGAGTTTGTTGAGGAGAGGACATAGCCAGTTCACATGAGCATTTGATTAAGCGAGGATTGATTTGAAAAGTCTTTCTGTGTGCATGACAATGTGGTTGTTTTCACATGCAGCAAAAAAGGAGTGATATTGAACTTCTTACATGAAAGGTTAAGTTTCAGAGAAGGAAGAGAAATAAGAGGCGGTGCAATAAGGTAACTCGTTAATATTTATCATTCTTTTTCTTATGTGCAACTTGAAAGATATAAGAATTTTTTGTAAGTTCAAATATATAGTTGCATAAGGAAATTGTTTGGAGATATTTTGAAGTGGTTGTGTTAATTTGGTTTTGGGTCAAATATTGAAGAAAGTATGATGCATAGGTAAGTGCTTCAAGTGGGGATTAAGCGATAAGAGGTTTGAGTCTCACATGTGGCTTGAAATTTTTAATCACATAAGGGTGTATTTTGGAGATATAAGGAATTTTTCTTTTTGTAGAAATAAGGTTTAATATTATTTTGGAGAAATAGGTAGAACATTTTGTTAAAATTGAATTTGTATGCATTGGAGTAATAAGGAAAACAAGGGTGTGTTTTATTGATGTATGGGTCCATCATTGGTCGAAATCGACAATGTTGTTTTTGAGATTTGAACATGGCTATACAAATGTTTGTTCTTGAAGCCATCCATGCTATCCTTGATAGAGATTTGAAAGAATTGTGTGCTTGTGCTATTGGAGATTCTAATGTGACATTAAATACATGAAGTTTAACGGGAGGAATTGGAGGCAGGAGGCACTGGAGGTAGGAGGATCTTTTGTCATCCCGAGCTAGCTTCTCGCTCAGGGGTGATTCATGTATGAGAAGCACCTTTTTTTATCTGTGTCCCTTCATGGAGCGAGGGGGGGGGGGGGGGCTTGGCAGTTCTTGATAGTGCATGACAGTACTTGGTTGTGGATTTTGGAATTAGTCTCGATCCACAATTAGTTGGAGTTTGTACTGTGAATAGTTGAGTGAGTCTCGATTCACAGTTGAGGTTGGTGATTTGCTTGTGAATAGTTGAGTGTGTCTCGATTCACAAGTATTATGCAGGTTTGACAGTCAGGGGATCCACTGGTGAGTTCAGTTTGGTGTTTCCTAGGTGAGCGAGGAGAATTGGTGGATAATTGGGTAAGTCCCGGTTCATCAAAGTTTCCAGAAGGGTTGCTGTGAACAACTTTTGCAGTGTTTTGCCTTTTGTTCAGATTGATGTAATAGTGGGGGGAATGTTGGATGTAAACCCTTAGGGGGTGTTAGAATATTAAGGATTTACATTTATAATAAAGTCACTTTGTGACTTATAGGTTAGTTGTTAGTTTAATAATAAAATAAGATAGTTTATAGTTTATATTTGGGAGTTGTTTTCCTATTGAGGTAGTTGAAGAAGTTACTTGGACAAGAATATGTAAGGCTTTATAAAGCCATAATGTTTTGTATTGAATGCCACCGAGAAATATTAACATCATTTTCTGTATTATTTACAACAATGGTGTAATCTGCAGTTTTAGTTTTATTGCTCTTCCATTTTTCAATAGATAGAAACAAAATAAGTGGAAAATGGCTCAAACTTCATGTTTGAGCTCCAATACAAAAGAAAATCTGTTTTAATATACTTAAAATTGTTTTTTGTAGACAAAGTTCAAACAATGCATTTAGAAATTTATGTACATGGTACTAGCAAGAAGATAATAGAAAAATCAAACTAAGGTTAAGAGGAGCCACTCCTTCCAAAATTAGCTCCAAGCTATTGCACTGTTTGCCTCTGAGTATGTCAAAGAAGTAGTTGCAGCCATTTTTTTTTGCAAAAGAGGTAGCATCATTCTCTTGCACAATTGCTTTGTCTCTTGGACAACAACTCCCCCATGGCTACAAGCTCCGTCTCATGACCAGCTTGATCCACCCATACATAGTCCTCAAAAAAGTAGGGTCATACTTGGTGATCTTCTTAGATGTGCGATCATACTCCAACTCTATGGGGGCTAATTCTTCATCTTTGATTAAAATTTTCTTGTGGTGGAGGTGCAAGTTGTAATGCACAAATACAAGGTTATTCAACCTTTGCATTGACAACTTGTTGCACTTTTTGAAGCGTATGTGCTCAAACATACTCCAATTGTGCTTACAACTTGAAGTGTTACATGGCTGACTTAGAACTTGGATGGCAGTTCTTTGAAGATTAGGCACCTTAGTGCTAAAATTGTTTCACCATGCATTTGTAAGGACAAAATTAAAACGTTTATGATTTACAAATACTAGAAATTCAATTTCTTTTTTTTTAATGGAGGAATCAACACATGGTGGGACTCACGATGCAAGGTCCTAACACGACCACTATAACCTCCGTCTGCATGATCTGCCCTCCCCCCATGCGGTGGGTAAATCTAGGAGAATCGAACTTGCGACCATCATTTCGAGGGCTACTAGAAATTCAAAATTTAATAACAAAGAAGGAAAATCATTAAATTTTAAATCAATGTTTCAAATTTCAATGAGTGAAAATTTTATCTAGGGTACTAGTTGTTCTTGCTAACTTGCACATGTCTCAAGGGAGATCTCCGAGAGCTTGTTTGTAGATCTCAATCTTCGACATGATCTTCATTCTCGTCTGTGGACTTCACTCCATAGGCTCTATGATAGTGTAGAGGCCTCCCATAACCTCCTCATCAGCCTTGAAGCCATCAAGAAATTGGAAGGCCAGGTTGAGGAAGTATGCATAGGCAGAAGTGGGCTATTAAGTTGTCTTATCTAGTGCTCGTCAATTATATCCTAAATGAGCACATAGTTGGTCTCAACACCACCATAATAATGTCTGGTATGCTCCTTTGCTTGGTACATTCCCTCATAGATGTGCCCAATTGTTGGCTTTTCTCCAGCAACAATATGGAGAGAAACCAATAGCTCAGTCATTTATAAAAAGTCAAAATTAAAATAGTTCAAAAAAGTAACTATAGTTATTGCAAATGAGAAAAAAATAAATTTATACACTAAAAAAAAGAAAATGAAAATAAACTTACATCTACAATCTCTTTTGTTGGAGTAAAAAAATGGGCATCATCAAATACCCAATCCACCACGTTGATCCTAGTAGTTATCTTTGCTTAGGAAGACTTGCTCCACTTCTGACTAACATACCTTCACTTCATAGAAGCTTCTGCTTGTAGCAAAGATTGCAAGCTGATGAACGAGATTGCAAATTGAGTGACACCAGGTTGGACCAAGTCCTTGTTTTTTGTTAATTCTCTCATTAAAGAGAGTACCCAAGCATGGTTATAAATGCATTTGCAAATGTTTTGTCCATGCTCCACTATTGTCTTAACCTAATCTTGTTTGCCAATATCCTCCAACATTACATCAATACAATTGGCCATAATTTGTTGCATTATTAGTGACTACTTGCACTACATTTCCACCTCCACTTTTGTCAAATCTTCTTCTAAAACACCACACAAATAAATTATATTCTTTATCTTCCTTGAAGCATTGATGAACTTCAAGAAGATTGTGCCATTGGAAGAAGAAACTTGCATTTTTCTCTTTTTTCTGTTAGTCCATCCATTTGACATGATAACACAATCTTTATCCACCCAGATAGCTCGATGCTTCTCAATGGTACATTAGCCACCTTCTTTGTCAAATTGGGTCTTGAAGATCATCAATAGAAGGGGCTTTGAATCCCCAACTAGCTACGACAATTGCATCAATCATTGCTTGCCAATTAGGGGACCCAAAACACCAAAAATATTAAATTAGAATTTTAAAAAATAAATTGAAAAACATAAACCCTCAACAAGACTATGAAAGTAGTAATTAATAAATTATAATAAAAATGAGACAAAAAATTTAAAATATTACCTTGCTGCATTAAAGTGAATGTTGCAAAAATACCAGAAATTGCTGATTGCTTTCCTTGCTGCTGTAGTTGTCTTTGTTTCAACTCATGCTTTCCAATGATGGTTGGGAACTAGGAATAGTGTGTGCAACAACCCAACTCCCCAAATTGCGAACTGCAGGCCCAATGCTAGAAGAATTCAATCCACTTCCACTTAAAGTAGTGGGAGTTGCACTTGCACCTATTTGTTGGGTTTGTGTTAATCTTTGTTCCTTATTTTCTAAGGTCTCCAACTACGTTGTCACCTCTCTCAAAACCTCAAGCGAAACATTTGGGCATAAGTTAGTATCACTTCTAGGTTTGTGGGCAAGGTGATATTTGAGGCAATTAATGCCTCCTAGAAACTCCACAACCTAATATTGGCAAAACACTTGATTTTTTTTGCCTTTTTTTTTGTGCTTGGCATACCATGCTTCTAAGCAGGGTCTTTCCTTGTGGTTTAGACATTAATAATTGAAAACCCTACACCATGGAGAGAAAAGAAGAAAGGGTTAATTAAAAAATGCAAGCAACAAAGCTAAAAAAAATGCAACAAAAACTTAAAAAAATAATAAGAAAGATAAAAACAAGAATGCAAGGAAAAAAAATAGATCATAATCCTAGGAGGGCTTTAACTTATAATTTTTTCTTTTCTTCTTTAGGTTTTAAATTTTATAATGTACAAAACTGATTCTTAAAAAAAATAGCTATAAAATGTAAAGAAGTAAGAATCAGATAAAAATTGACAATTTTCAACTTACCTTGACTTGATGCTTGAAGTTGGAAGTTGGAAATGTGTAGCTCAAATCCAAGGCCTTGAGTTATCTCCTCCTCGGCACAAATCCATCGTTGGTCAAACTCTATCATCTCCTTGTAGAAAAATATTCAGCTCCTTAGAAGATAAAAATGATATCCAAGTAGAGTGAAAATAGTTTGAAAGCAAATGTG
Organism: Cunninghamia lanceolata; assembly: GCA_027924645.1. Classification (NCBI taxonomy): domain Eukaryota; kingdom Viridiplantae; phylum Streptophyta; class Pinopsida; order Cupressales; family Cupressaceae; genus Cunninghamia; species Cunninghamia lanceolata. The sequence goes on from BSBN01000128.1 coordinate 1,484,141, forward strand.
CAAGTGAAAATGTTCAAAAGAGCAAATGAAACGTGTTTTAGTGTCTTTAGGGGCCTTTTAGGTTTACATTTGATGTGTTATTTTTTAATTGAAGTGAGTTTTTTTCTACTTTTTTTTTAATTTATGTTTTTAATATTGGGCATGGGCCTTGTAGACCCACCAAGTCTTGTGCCAGGACTTGTGGTTCTTTGCAGAATCACGCCTGTGATTTAGATTGACAGCCTCATCGGGTTTGCCTTGGACTCGGACTTGGACTTGCGAGTCTAGGTGATGACCTGATGAGTCTCAGTACTATGGTTTGTAGGCACCTAATTTTGTCGATCTTTGACATTTATTCACAGCTCGAAGGTTGCCCACGCTTTGACTCAATTTCCTCCTTGATCTTTACAATCGATATAGATGCTATTTGATCTTCAATAAATTCTTCAGCTACCTCCATGAGTTGTAGCCCAACCCTTAAATCGAACTTGCCTCTATAGAAATCCACCTTGTCATCAATCGGGCAATCAATGCCTCCATCCTTTCAATCGGATCTTGTAGGCACCATTAAAATTTCATGGACCCGTTCAGTTTGCACTTGAAAGGCTTCTTCGACCAATTGGCACCCAACTACTTTCTATCAATAGGTTGGCTAACTAGTTTGAATTAAAATGTCAACTGATGGCTCATATTAGTCTTAGCTTAGATCAATGGTTGTAGGCAATCAAGAAACTACAAAAATGCAAGCCTTATGATCTATCGATGCATTGCTATCACTTAGAACCATAGTTCACAAACTTAGACTTGACTTGGACTTGACAAACCAAAATTTTGTCTCGACAAAAATTTGGCAAAAACTTGACAACTTAAAAAATACTATTTTTTTTTTGAAAAAACATAAATTCTATGCAAAATACAACTACAAAATGTATCAAATGAGTTTGGTAGGGTGTGTTGGGTCTAGGGGTGTGTGTTCTCTGTCACAGTACAAGGCAGGGTTGAGGGGCAGAGCCCCTGCCACCAAGCCCAAATGAAGACGTTCAAAGCCACACAAATCTTCATGGCACATGCCATTTTCATAATTTTTTATAAGGCAAAAAACCATTTTCATAACATGAGCAGATAGGCCTTATAAAGCCACCAAAATGCGTTTTTGTAGTGTCTAAAACATGTTTTTACCAGGTTTATCTCGTGTATGGTAGAGTCGATGAGTGGCAAAGTCAGATTTGCTAGGTACTCAACAAAAAACATGCAAAAACTTGGCTGACAAACTCAGCGAGTAAACCTTGCGAAAACTCAGGAGTCAAAAAAGTCGGTGAGTACTCTATGAGTTGTCAACTATGCTTAGAACATGCCACACATCCTCTTCATTTATCCAAGCACATCACATACATTTACTTGCCCATTTAAAGCCCATAGGAATCAATGGCTAAGAACCTTTGCCCTCAAGATCTACGGCCATAGATGATCGGTGGATTGCTAGAATGAACACCATATTAATCAATTGATGGACTGCCATGCACCAGATTTTGCCATGTAGCCTTTTCAAACTTCCTTGGCCAAGTCTTTAGTCCATGAAACACTAGCCAATTCGACGACCTAGATGCAATTTCCATTAGGGCAAATGGCATAGGATTCTTTTGACCCCAATAGAGAAATGACTGGTCCTCGAAGAATTAATTCAAATATCTTGACTATAGGGACTATAATCATTATTTAAGTTCATTAAGTGTCATCCACCATCAACTGTTGAGAAAACTCATCCTCAAGATCAATGGCATCAACATACTAGTGGATGCCTAAGATGCATACTACATTAATCAGATGATATTCCGCTATTGATAGGATTGAACCACATGGCATTAAATCCATGGCCCAATAGAACATTGCTAAGCTTGCCAAGAAACTTCAAGTTCACACAATATGCCATACCCACCATACATTTGCCAACTAAGACCACATGGTGCCATTTCATTCACTTGATCCCATTGCCTTGTGCCTTAAAACTTTATTTTAAACCCTAATGCTCACCAATGGCTAAAATGCATCCGCCCCACAAATCAATGGCAGTGGTTCATCGGTAGGGTACCAAAGTGCTTTCTAGCTACTTGATCAATGACCTCCGACCAATAGGAATGTGCCTTGCCTCCTCCAAACAATCTTTTGAGTATTTCACAAAAGCACATAAGTCCTAGACTTAAATCAATGGGCTGCAACAACTTATCTCTTCGATCAATTGTAGCGGTGCATTGGCTGATCATCAAAGACAGATGATTTTTTTCACCGATGATCTGTTGCTATTGATTTAACCATTTAACACTGAAATCAATAGTTTTCGAGGTCCTGGGAGATCAATCAAACTAGACACAACATCCTTTGATTTAGACCAACAGCATGGCTTGCCGTTGACACCTTTGCTGTCGAGATTTAGAGATAGCGAGTCATTGATCTGGATAGATCAATGGCGTAGGAGACTAGATGATGTCATGGCCCCTTGACCTTGCCATACTTTAAACATGATCGATGGCACAAATTAATTGCTTTCTTAGATCAGCAGCCACAAGTGATTAGGAGACTTATCAAAATGTTTGCTTTATAATCGGCTAATGCACTGCTACCAATCCAAAGATGCCACACCTTCTCTATTTTCTCAGCTCCTTGCTTTAATCTATGGCATATGCACTTTGTTGATTGTGTTTCAATCAATGGCTGCCACTACTTGAAGAAGTCATCGACAAATCATAGCAAAAAGCAAAGGCCAAGGCAAAGCTTAGGCTTTTTTCTAGAACTTTCGAACTAGACTACCATGGATGAACAAAGAGCTCAACTAAAGTAGAAGATTCATATAGGGGCAAGATGGTTTTGTTGCTAGTTTTCCTTATCATGAACACACTAGATCTTATTGAATCATTCTTGGCAAAATTACTCTAACCAAGGCAGCAAACATGAAGTGGAGCGATAAAGTAGGGACACTTTGCATGAGCAAATGACATTAAGCTTGACAGAAGCACAATTGATGCAGGATCACCCTCGTTCAAGAGCAACATGCATCAACCAAAAACATTTGCATTTCAGTTTGTTTCTTTTCATTTTCCAGTTTAATTCAGTCAGTTTAGTCAGTAGCAGTTTCAGTATTTTGGTCCGCATTCTACCGTAGTTGCATTTTAGACTTTGCGGAGCTGGACTTAGCATCTAGACACATTCATGCACATCATATCCAAAATTCAGAGCATTTGGATCAGTTATCGGTAAGATATCGCTATCAGAAGATCGATTGTTTTCTCAGAATAGACCATCCTGACAGTCTCAGACAATTAGCTAAAGGAGAAGACTTGCAAAGCTAAATGACACATTATTCAATCTTGTTTGGTTCGTGGTGACCTTCCCTGAGATCCGCACACCATTCCATTCATTTGTGGAGTTATATTCAATTAGGTCTGACCTATCCGTGTACACGTTACAGCGCTTCATTGGAGTTTGTGATCTTCCTTGGCCGACGCGGAGGAATCTTATGTTTCGGAGATGATATAAATTGATGTAATAGATGCCTAGGAAAGTAGTGATTAATAGTTCTAAGTTCGATAGTTTGTATTTCTTGCGAAGGAGCTTCAAAGTTATATCTTGTGCATATTCTGTAATTCTGAGATTAGGCTTGTAAGCCCGCATGTTGCCGACCAATTTGTATTTGAATTCTATGATATACTGAATGACTGAATCTGCATTTGTTTCACATCTTTGAGTTGTTTCTGTTGTGTTTACTCTAGCTGCACGGCCTGGACAGTTCTCTTTGTGGACCCTCCTATCCGTGACTACACCAACAATGAAGCGGGCTTACTTAAAAAGATCAAGATCAAAACAACTTAGAATCATGGGAACTTCAAAAGAGAATCCTTGGTTTTCTTAGCAAAATTAGGGCTAGTTGTGTAGGCAACAACATGGCTTGCTCCATGCATGATACAAACATGTTCATATTTTATATATGTGTAACTCTAGCACCTATAGTTGCTATTGCTAGTACTGATTATCTCTTGATGGAATTACATCGTCTTCATTTATGTTTATCATCCTCATATACCTTGTGGAATATTGTCTATTCGTTTTATATGTAGTGTTATCCATTTCTCTCAGTCGTGGAATGCTTTCAATTTGTTGGATCTAGATAGCAAAATGAATTTTGATAGTTTTGAGCATAGATGGAAGACTCTTCGAGTACTCGGCGAGTCTTGAAAAACTCGCGAGTTTTTCATTGCGGCTAGTAATAGTAGTGTTTACTCTCCAGAAAACTCGCCGAGTTTCTGGCGAGTACTCGCTAGAAACTCAGCAAGTTTTTGGCACAGATTCGCCTGCGTCAAAAAGTGAAGGGGCGGCGTTTTAAAACGCCATTGCAATGCCTTTTTTCTTCATTTTATGACTTCTTCTTCTTACCAAGATCTTGAACGCCCCTCCCACTTTGCACACAGCAGCCCAAAATCAACGTTTGAAGATTTGAAAGGATTTTTTTGCAAATTCGGAAGGGAAATTTGAAGCATAGGACCTTGTCTCTCTACAATGCAACCTTCGACTGCACACAAGAAGGGTAGAGGACACCTCGCTAGAAACTCAGCAAGTTTTTGGCACAGACTCGCCTGCGTCAAAAAGTGAAGGGGCGGCGTTTTAAAACGCCATTGCAACGCCTTTTTTCTTCATTTTATGACTTCTTCTTACCAAGATCCTGAACGCCCCTCCCACTTTCCACACAACAGCCCAAAATCAACGTTTGAAGATTCGAAAGGATTTTTTTTGCGAATTCGGAAGGGAAATTTGAAGCACAGGACCTTGTCTCTGTGCAATGCAACCTTCGACTGCACACAAGAAAGGTAGAGGACAAATCAGATGACCCCATTGATTTGGATGTGATAGAGTGATTGGACAGGGTGGGATGAGCAGCCTCCATTGTTTATTGAAGATGAGATTCTTGATTTTGAGAGGTAGACATTGGAGGAGGTGGGTGCAGGAGGAGATCTAGGATTGGATGACATTGATGAGGCTGAGTAGGAGTCATTGCCATCTACTACCAGGATGGAGGTCGAACCATTGCCTTCCATGCCAAGCGAGGAGCCATAGTGGACTCCAAGGACTAGAACTTCTACCTCTCCCCCTCCCCTATTTTTCAGTAGATTAGGGAAGAGGAAGATGTAAAATGTTGTATTTACTTTTAATTTTACTATTTTCATTTTGTCAGCTATCTATTGTATTAGGCTATCAGCCATCAGGGTTCCACATGAGGATGTGATTGTGTACTCAATTTGCATTCAAATCAATCAAATTTAATAGAAAACACTTTTGTACTCATTGGATACATCTTGTCATTGAATTTTGCAAAAAAAATGTGTTTCTAATGAATTTAAGCAATTTTTTAAGTTCTCGAGTTTTTGCAGAGTCTAGTGTTTTGGGCCTGGTGAGTTTTTGCCGAGTCTGAGTTTTCCAATTATGGTTTTGAGTGACACGTTATTGGAAAGTTGGTTTTGTGAAGCAAGGTTTCATGAGAGAAATTGCATTGTATTGCTTCAATTTATGGTGAAGAAAACCAAATCTTATAGGCAGTTTTTGAGCAGAATTGGTTCTAAAAAGAAAGTCATGAACAGATTATTTGCATTATTTTTGAAAGTTCACTGAATAGGAAATCAAGCTACACATAGTACAAATATGTGAGAATAATTGCTTAAAATGGATATCATAGCTATGTGTATATGATTATTGCAGAAATGAGAATGCAAATAATGAAGAAACAAGGATGAAGGTTGCTATGAAGCTGAAGCAAGAAAATTTCGTGAAGATTTGAAAAATTGGACTTGAGAGGATTATTTCATTTAAAAATTTAGAGACTGATAAATAGTTAAGTTACTGGAGCAAATTTGATATTCATGTATTGTAATCAGCTGAGAGAAACATTTTTAGGAAAGCCAATGATGATAATGCTTATTACTTTTCATTGATTGACGTTAATCTTACATCACCTGATATCTCTGAAATTCATGTGTTGATGCACCCCAGTGTTATGCATGTGTGACCACTGGATATCCAGGCACATCAAATGCTTATGCACTGGGTATGTCAATAGGTGGCAGTGCCATGTGATTCACTTCCCATATGTACTCCAGGCCAGCATTGCATGCACACTGCATGGAGAAAAATATATTGGGTACAGATAAATTTAACAAAAGGGCAAGGAAACATCAATTATCTTTTAGAGAGAGGAAGAGGAGAGGCCAGAAAAATGACAATGTACTAATAACTTGTATTCATGCGGTGTTCCTGCTATTAGTAACTACATTTGGCAGGTTCCCAACTGTATATGGATGTTGTTTTCAGTATCTAAAACTAAATTTTGGTATATTTAATATTCAGTATCTTGTTCTTGGATGTATTCTCTAGCCTTGGCAAAAGTTTGAATTTTAAGTTACATATTTTTCATTTTTAAATTTTAGATTTTTGTTTCTGTAGGTAATACACAGATGCACACATATCCACATACTCAAGCATTGGGGGTCCACCGTGTGTTCTCTGTAACCCATATCCTGCTTACTCTTAGGCTTTAAACCCACACACCCAAGTAATAATGATGCATCTTGATAAATTTGATGTGGCAGTTTATGCTGTTCTTGGAAAATGCTGCCTTTGTTTATTTATGGAGTAGATAATAATGTTCAAAGCCATATTAGGTGAAAGTAAATCTTTGTTATATGTTTAAAATTATGTGGTATAATTTCTAATGCTTACATAGTTTTTACAGGTTTTCTCTACCCGACCTTGCTTTTCAGTGGACTTAAAATCTGAGTAAAGATGGCAGGGACACTAGCACAATGTGCAGTTCTTCCTTCTGGAATAATCAGTGCAAGTCATGGTCAAATTCAGAGCTCTAAAAGAGTAACACAAGTCCCAAAGATGATGGGAAATATGCCATCACATTCCTTTAGAATTAAAAGTTACATTGGTTTGTGCCAAGTAACAGGTAAGGTTGCAAATCCCATGACAAACTTTTATGTGGGAGCAACAGTCTCTTCTCCAGCAAGGAAATCCAGGAAATCCAGGAAAAGGGTGATTACTTGTATGTTTGAGCGGTTTACAGAGAAGGCCATCAAGGTAATTATGCTTTCTCAAGAGGAAGCACGGCGCCTTGGGCACAACTTTGTAGGTACAGAACAGATTCTGTTGGGTCTCATTGGTGAAGGGACTGGTATTGCAGCAAAAGTTCTGAAATCCATGGGAGTCAATTTGAAGGAGGCTCGTATAGAGGTTGAGAAAATCATTGGCAGAGGGGGCGGGTTTGTTGCTGTGGAGATTCCATTCACTCCAAGAGCAAAACGTGTGTTAGAACTTGCACTTGAAGAAGCTCGACAACTTGGTTTGTTATTATGACCTTTTTAAGAGTCAGCTTTTCAGTCACATTGATTGTGATGATGAATTTATCATTTACTAGTTTTAACTTTGCCTGGTTTAGCTTTCTATATTATAATGCCAAATGTCTGAAAATGCCATTACTTTCTTGATACTGCAGGACATAATTACATAGGATCTGAACACTTGCTTTTAGGGTTGTTGCGTGAGGGTGAAGGTGTTGCAGCTCGAGTGCTTGAGAAACTTGGAGCTGACCCCAGCAATATTCGTACTCAAGTATGTAGAACACTTTGTTGACTGAGTTATGTGGTTAAGTGTGCAATAACTTTGGTGACTCTGTAGTGAGATTTTTAACTCCTGGAGGTGATCGAGGCTTGGCTGTTTGGTTGTTTAAACTTTATCTAGACACTGTCCTCACTACTGTAGTGATTTATCAACAGGTAATTCGGATGGTTGGTGAAAGTACAGAAGCTGTTGGTGCTGGAGTAGGAGGTGGTAGCAGCAGCAACAAGATGCCAACTCTTGAGGAATATGGATCCAATTTGACAAAACAAGCAGAGGAAGTATGCCTTAGGATGGCTCTTTATTATAGTATTATAATATTGTACTAATGTTTCTAAGCCTTTGATAACTATAAACATAATACTTGGACTTCAGGGCAAGCTTGATCCAGTAGTTGGAAGGCAGCCACAAATTGAAAGAGTTACTCAAATATTGGGACGCCGCACAAAGAACAATCCTTGCCTTATTGGTGAGCCTGGAGTAGGAAAGACAGCTATTGCTGAGGGACTTGCTCAACGAATAGCTTCTGGAGATGTTCCAGAAACACTTGAGGGTAAAAAGGTGTGGTGCTTACCTATGCTGTGTATAGCTTCAGTGTTTTTGGAATGCTGAATGTTAATTCAGAATTGCATTACTGTCTGGGTGCATTATAGGTATTGAGTAGGAACCTGTTTCTCAAATGAAGTCTGTGCCTAGATTTAGAGGATGCTGATAGAAAGCAATTCCTTGATGCAGGTTATTACATTAGACATGGGGCTACTTGTTGCAGGTACCAAGTATCGTGGAGAGTTTGAAGAAAGATTGAAAAAACTTATGGATGAAATCAAACAGAGTGATGAGATCATACTCTTCATAGATGAAGTCCATACTTTAATTGGGGCAGGTGCAGCAGAAGGGGCAATTGATGCAGCCAATATCCTAAAACCAGCTCTTGCACGAGGTGAACTACAGGTGTTTTAGCTGGCCCCAACTTCGAAAATATCGAATACTTAACTATCTTGTTTTTAAATTTATCAAAATGAGACATGAGTACATATAATTTTCTAATGTGGTTATCCTTCAAAGAAGTAATATTTTGTCTGCTACAGTGCATTGGGGCAACCACCTTGGATGAATACAGAAAACACATTGAAAAAGATCCTGCACTAGAGAGGAGATTCCAACCGGTACAAGTGCCAGAGCCTACTGTGGATGAGACAATACAGATATTGGCAGGACTACGTGAACGATATGAACTTCATCATAAGCTTCGTTATTCTGACGAGTCTTTAGAGTGTGCTGCCAAGTTATCACATCAATACATCAGGTATATTCTGTTCATGTGATCCTAGTAGTTATTAATTGCATGTGCATTTTGAGAGTTTTGGTTGAATTGGAAGATAAGTGATTACCTTCAAGCTCCATCATGTTGATGGGATTTGATTACTCTTTGCCTTTTTCTTGTCAATCTGTGGGAAATTTCATGCATTTTCTTTGATTCTTCTGTTGCATATATTAGAAAATGCACAAATTGCATTTTAATGACGTCCATTCTCTGCAGTGATCGTTTCCTCCCTGACAAAGCAATTGATCTAGTTGATGAGGCTGGCTCTCGTGTGCACCTTCGCCATTCACAGGTTCATTGTGATTTGTATCTGTTATTGCTAACCAATTGATGGTCTACTTCCAAAGAAAATTCATTGACCATGTTGAACTTTATTCTTTCTTATGAAACCTTTTTTTTTTTCTGAAACAGGTTCCTGAAGAAGCAAAAGAACTTGACAAAGAACTGAAGCAGATTACGAAAGAGAAGAATGAAGCTGTTCGAGGCCAAGATTTTGAAAAGGTATCAGATATTGTTTGAGTTTGATTAATGCACTCCTTAAATATATCCTTTTGTAAAATCTGCATGACTGGACACTTCCAAAATCTAATCTATGGTGATTTCTAAGACTATTTTTTCTGGTGCTATATATTCTGGTGAAAGGCTGGAGAGCTACGGAATCGTGAGATCGAATTGAGGGCACAAATTGCAGCTGTAACACAGAAAGGGAAAGAGAAATCAAAGGCAGAGAATGAAACAGGGGATGGAGGCCCAGTTGTAATTGAGGCAGATATTGAGCAAATTGTCTCTCAATGGACAGGGATTCCAGTTGAAAAGGTGTCGTCTGATGAGTCTGACAAACTCTTGAAGATGGAGGATACACTCCATCAACGCGTCATTGGGCAAGATGAAGCTGTCAAAGCTATCAGTCGAGCCATTCGCCGTGCAAGAGTTGGCTTGAAGAACCCAAACAGGCCAATTGCAAGTTTCATTTTCTCAGGTCCTACAGGTGTTGGCAAGTCCGAGCTTGCCAAGGCATTGGCAGCATACTATTTTGGTTCCGAGGAGGCAATGATAAGGTTGGATATGAGTGAGTATATGGAAAGACATACTGTTTCCAAGCTGATTGGTTCACCACCAGGATATGTGGGATACACTGAAGGAGGCCAGCTAACTGAAGCTGTTAGGCGACGGCCTTATAGTGTTGTCCTCTTTGATGAAATTGAGAAGGCTCATCCTGATGTCTTCAATATGATGCTTCAAATCCTTGAAGATGGAAGACTGACAGATAGCAAAGGTAGGACCGTGGACTTTAAGAATACTCTTTTGATCATGACTTCTAATGTTGGTAGTAGTGTGATTGAGAAGGGTGGTCGTAGATCTGGATTCCTTTTCCAGTTTGATGAAGATGAAGAAGATAACAGCTACACAAGAATCAAAAGCCTTGTCTTGGAAGAGCTGAAGTCATATTTTCGCCCTGAGTTCTTGAATCGACTTGATGAAACAATTGTTTTTAGACAGCTCACCAAATCAGAGGTAAGAGATATTGCAGATATCATGCTGAAAGAAGTCTTTGAACGGCTTAAAATCAAAGAAATTGATCTTCAAGTAACAGATCGCTTCAGAGACAGAGTTGTAGATGAAGGTTATAGTCCCACCTATGGTGCAAGATCACTACGCAGAGCAATTATGAGGTTGTTAGAGGATAGTATGGCTGAAAAGATGCTCTCTGGTGAGATCAAAGAGGGTGATTCAGCTATAGTCGATGTAAATGAGGAAGGGAATGTGACTGTATTAAATGGAAATAGAAGCACTGGCACAGTAGCTCCATCGTCCCCAGCAGTGAGTGTCTAGGAAAAGATATTGTACATCTGGGATGCCAAGGATTGCTGAAAGTTGAATTTTATATAAATGTAATTAGTTCATCCGTGCTAGAATTTCTTTTTTATTTTACTGTAATTTCATTGGCTACTTTTTGGATGTATGACTAACGGGCTGAAAATTGGAGAGGATCTATATGGTCCGATTCTGAAGGTTAATCTTAATACTCTTTTAATGTATTGTATTACTTACCCTGGGTTAGACCTGTCCTTGACCCGGTTATATTTGTGATGGATATTTTAGTTTGGTACAAGGGTATACATTGACCATAATAGATGGCTTTTCTTCAATCTTTACTAGTTTTCCGGAAGTAGAATGGTAGTTGGAGCCACACTAATGTATTTTTTCTTATGAAAAAAGATAATAAAATATTTGTGACCTCGTCATATCAAATATTTTTTCTTACTGCTAGGTGAAATAATGTCATTGAGAGGCTTAAAGAACTTAAAGATTTTGTTCTTATTTCTAGATGTATTTATGTGTACCTGCATGCCCAAGAAATGGTCACTACTGTTGTTTGTCACGTTTTACTTAAAATATCATGTATTTTATGGTCTTTTTGTAATACAAGCTACTGTTCCAAACCCCATCTGAATAGTTTGCATTGACCTGTTTTAAAAACTCGAGAATGATGAATCATGTAATCAGGAAAAAGGGAAAACGGGAGTTGGCTTCATTCGATTTAAGTGGATCATTTCTGCTTCATTTTTTGCTCATAATTCTCCTTTTTAATTGTTTTGGTTAAGTAGCGATGCATGATGGACTGCCTAATTGAGATGATTAAAACTGGTGTGCTTGGAAATAATATTTTTTCATCGGAAAATGTTTCTCATATCATAAATATAAATATAGATCAGAGCTAGAGACATCTGGTTGCCTTATTTTGTTTTATAAACAGTACTACAAATCTTGCTTGTAAAATTTATTTTCCTGATAAGTAGAATCTTTTCTAGATACGACTGGGCACTTCAGCTCATTGATGAATATCTATGTTCTATTAGAATTTAGGTTGGAATATATCTCTTTATTGGGAATATCCAGGTGAACTAAGGTTTTGATATTTCCACCAGCTGAATTTTGGCTTCCTTACCCTCAGAAGAATCACTTTCAGGGGCTTTGGGTTCTTCCGTTCTATCTGAATTGGTTTGGGGTCTATTAATTATGGTTCAGTTTTATTGTTGAACAATATATTGCTGGAGTTGTTTTGATGGTTTATCATATTTGTTTCTGCAAGAGCGAATGTTATTTCCTTATTGCAATATGTTTCAGTCATGAGTATTGATTCTATTTTAGACTACTTCTCTGATGCTTGAACTCCTTAGTGATTTGGCATCTAATCTGTTTGGACTTCATTTTTTATTTTCTAGTCTTGTTAGGGTGATATTCAATCGTAATGTAAACCTGTAGGTTTGCTGAAGATATCCAGCAGTTGCAATGTATTCGGAATATACTTGGACATCAATCTCTCCATGCCACACACTCATGAATCCAATGTGTCCAACAGTAAATTTTTGGTTATATGGATTGCACTTTGACTATCTCTTCAAATCCTGTAGGGTCCATCCTCTGTGAAGCCAAGCTCTTGACCTGACCATTGTAATTATTATCCTGCCTGAGCTAAACTCTGGTGCCTGTAGAAGACCTAGAAACAACATTATGCTTATCACTCATCCATGCAATTGAACCACCACCATAGGTGAAAATGTAACCAGAAGTGGATCTCTGATTATCCTCATCAACACCATAATCAGGATCCAAATAACCAATCAACTTGTGTAATTTCTCTCATTGCTGCTTCTGATTCGAGTTTACCATGCGCTTGCTCTAAGGTAGAAGGATCTTACCCTCCTTTTATCTTAGCCATGACTGCAAAGTTTGCATTGTCCTTTTGCCCGCAGGTCTTTCCTTTCACATCAACTAACTCTAATGATTCTTTAGGAACATCTTCCAAAGTCTTCTCAGCTTAGACCAGAAGTCTTCAAACAGGTGCTGGAGAGAAGCAATTGTAGCAAACAATACTGTGATCATGTATGTTGTCAATATAAGCGCCATGGTCATCACGGGGATCTACCATATGTGTCCCATCATGCACACTATCTTGTCCAGCACGAGAAGATGTGTGACCATTAAAACGGCGATTTCTCTTTTGTTGAATTGGAGAACAGCTGGAAATTTGGAGGAATGAAAGTGGTTTGAGACTAGAAAAACTGGAAGTGAAGAAGATCCATCCATGAGAAGCAAACCTCTCAGTGAATTTCACTTTGCTGCTCTCCCCAATCTTCTTGGTAGTAGGGTTAAAAAACCTATATGTCTTGGAAGTCTCACGCTACCCATGTGAATAATACTTCTTGCTTTTGCCTTCAAGCTTGGTTCTTCTGTCATTTGGGATATGAATTCAAACATCACATTGAAACATGTGTAAATGCTCTTTTGGAGTCGTGTCCCTAAAAAAGCCCTAGTAGGCGAATGATTGATGAGATGACAAGCATGATTAACTGCTTTGCCCCATAATCTGAAGCCAAGATTAATGCCATACAACATACAACTTGTTACCAACAAGCACCTTATTCTTCCTCTCTACTACTTCATTTTGCCTAGTATAGGACATGGTACTTTGAAGAATGATCTGACATTCCTTGCAAAGGCATCAAAGACTTTGAAGGTCTTCCCACGTTGAATCTCAACCATTGCTTTGAAGAGAAAAAAAATTCTCTACAATGTCACTTCTAAATTTTAAAAATAGAGCTTTACCACCTTTCTTGAGTAGTCACTAGTGAATGTGAGAATGTACTTGGCACCACCTTAGGAAAACACTTGTTGCATACAAATTTGAGAGAATAAAATCCAACTACGAAGATGCTTTATGCGCCTTAACCCTTTGGAATGCATCACGATGCAGGAGCACCTGGGCGCATGAGCAATCCTCTAGCACACAAAAACAATTTCGGTTTTCACTGTCAGTTTTGTGGTCTCAGCTTGTGGATCCCATGTATTGGGAGTTGCATTGCACTTTGTCATTATAGATATCTTTATTCAGTTTTGTGTCAATTTGTTTGTCGATGGTTTTTGTTGCAGTCACTTGGAGGTTGTTTGCCACATATTTGTGCTCATTCCCCATGACATTTGGAAGGATTTTAACAATCGGCTGGAGATTCAATAGCTACTAGGGGAGTTTATGGAGTTCAATCTACCCACTCTGAAGTGCGTGCCTTTTGAAGATGGTTCAGAGTTGAAGGGCGTCCAACTAGATGGAATCGACTTTCTTTCCAGTCGTTCAAAATACAAATCATTGAATTTAAAAAGAAACGTGTACATGTGAGGCCGCGGTTTGAATTATCACCAAGTTTAAATAAAATAAAATCAAATAGATTTTTTCGGGGGAGGCTGACCATCCATGGGATGTTGAATCGGCAATACAAGTTTAATTCTATCCTACCATAGGCGTCACATCTGCCTTGTAGGCCGTTGGCGTAATCTATATTTTCCTTTGCTATTTTATCTTTTAAAAAGAGAATTGTAAGCAGCAAGACTAAATGTTCATGACAGACCATGGGCCAAGAATAAAGCTGTGAATAAAGACGACCCAAAAACACATAGCGGCCCGATATAATTATTGCATAGATTTCTTAAACTCTTACCTCAAATTGAAATGTATGGAGCTTGGACAATCATAAATTTCAGGTTTGTCTGATTTATTATGTCTTTTTATATTCTATCATTCGAACAGAATAAAAGGAAATTGTGTGGAGTTGTATGGTGTGCCCAAAAAGACATGGGTGGCCAGAGATAGGGAAAGGAGAAAAAGGCTGCACGTATGGAATTTAAAATGCTTTGTTTGGAAGTTTTCCATGCCTCTTCAGAGGCTAAAACCGGTGAAAATACATCAAACTGAGAAGATAATGGTTGTAGGTTTCAATTAAGCTATTGTAGATTTTAACGCTGGAAACATGTGAGAATTAGAGCGCTATTTTTCAGAGAAGATGAAGCGCCATGATTAGAAAAGACTCCAGCATACTAAACAATAGAAAAGATATAGAAACCAGTGTGAAATACCTTCACTGGGATGCCTATTAAGGCAATTGAAATGCCAAGTAGGAATCTGCGTGGCTATTAACATCAAAGGCTGTAACTTACTTTCATGCTTGATGATGTGACTCATCGCTTCCTGTGATGATATATAACATGAGATTTATACTAAATTATAAGGAGGGGCACAATAAGAGATATAGGAAGGGGATCACTGCATATGAAGAACAATAGAGAGTAAATCAAAAGGTGAGATGTGATTCATAGGCTTGATCTCGAAGAAATGAAGAACAAAGGATTCAGGTTTTGAAAGGATATGCTACCAGAAATGAAGACCATTGGATACGAGTCGTTGCTAGAAGAGACTCGTAGAGGAGTGAAGTGCCTTGCATAGAGAACCGGTTGATCCAGTTGGGAGATTGAAGTATGAAGATAGGTAGGAACCGAGAAGGCCATTCAAGGCCATATGTGTAACATTCTTGCAGATTGATTTCAGTCTGAATAAATAATTCATAATTGGGGTTGCAATCTTATATTGGGTTGAGCATAGTATTTTCCCATGTGAATGTGTACGTTGGTTGTGTGAGTTTTTGTCAATTGTTTCTCTTATGGTCAAGAGGGGAGTACGTTCGTCTACATTATATGGTATCAGAGCTAGTAATCCTGAGAGTGGAGAGGATCCATTGTTAAACTAGTGTTAGTTCATTTCTAACTGTCAATCTTATCACTTCTGCTTTTTTTTTCTTCTTTTGTGGCTATTTTTAGCCTTTATACATTCTATATATACAGCATAGTTGTATCTTGTAACATCACTTGTTGAATAATATAATTCCTAATATTTCAGCAACATGGTATCAGAGCTCAGGCTTGAACCGGATTAGTTTTAGCAAATTTTCTTTTAGAGCAGATTTGTTAAAAATCGAAGGGCGAAATTGCAGAGATTTTTGTGAGTTGTGAAAAGGATCGCGTGAAAGGGTTTATGTTCACGTCGCTTCTACTAGTTGCTTCTGCTAATTGCAATTTCCATTTTTTTTCTTTCAGCCAACGTCTTTTACAGGGCGCTTTTTATTTTTTATTTTTATTTTTTTTATTTTTTCAGACCGCGATTTTTACAAGTCGTGTTTGTTTTGAGAAATCATGCTTTTCTCTAACGCTTTGTTTTGTGGGTCGAAGTCGGATCTGTTGAAAGTTTTGGCTGTCTGCAATACGTGAATGCCTTGATCACATCTTCAATTTGGTTCTGGTGTTTCCGTCGGCATTTAGGTTATTCATTTGCATCCTCGCATTTTTTTTGGGGGATTCAAATCGTCTGGTTCAGAGATTGCATTTTCTGAAGGATGTCTGTATGCTGTTTCACTGAAAACCCTCGGGATCTGTGTTAGGGTTTTGATCCTCTCTCGAGGTCGTGCTATAAGCATTTTTGGCTTATAGCAACATCCTTATTTTGAAAAGATGGTCTCATTTATTTTGACCTTCGTGCAGAAAATGTTTGCTCACAGCAGACATTTGTTCCTTTTTATCTTAGCAATTGTGCCCCGGCTTATACATCAATTTTTTTGCCTCGCCATTTGTACTGTCTGGTGCTTACCCATCCTCAAGCATCTCATTTTTTGTGCCTCAAAAAAACGTGAAAATGGCGTCTCTTGAGCAGAACGATTTTGCGGTCTCTGCCTGCATGGCCAAGCGACTTGCCGATCATGTCAAATCTTCTGCTTGGTACATTGACCCTGGGGCCTCTCGACATTTCACACACCGGCGAGACTGGTTTACGGAGTACACGCCTTTCAAGGATTCTGTCATCTTTGGTGGAGGCGAAGAATACATTGTTGTTGGAAAAGACAACGTACAAATTCAGTCTGGCGGGAGAAATTTAATATTTCTCGATGTATATTTCGTACCTGACATGGAGCTGAACCTTCTCTCTGTCAGTCAGATAATGCGACATTCACCTCATTTGGATATCGTTTTCAGCATGCATACTTACAGTATAGTGGATCATGAAACACATACTGTTGTTGCCAAGGGTCTTGAGGATCATGGTCTTTATCGGCTCGTGGACTCCGGTGATTCTCACAAGCATGCCATGGCCGCTAGGAATACCTCCAACAAACTTTGGCATCAACGTTATGGGCATCTCAATATGTACTATCTCTCTCAGCTTGCTCAGGAGGGTTTGGTTGGTGGCCTTCCAGAAATTCAGACTCTAATTCTTGGTGTTTGTGATGCATGTCAGGCTGGCAAGCAACATCGTACTCCATTTCCAAATGGTGATAAATGGCGAGCATCCAAAGCTTTGCAGTTAGTTCATGCTGATGTCTGTGGCCCCATGAATACCCCTTCCGTTACTGGATGTCGGTATTTCTTGCTTCTTGTTGATGATTTCAGCAGAAAGATGTGAGTATATTTCCTAAAAAGGAAATCAAATGTATTTAGTACATTTCCGCAGTTCAAGGCTTTGGTGGAAAAGGAGTCCGGTTGTCCAATAATCACCCTTCGATCTGATAATGGTGGGGAGTTTTGTTCTTCCTCCTTCATTCATTTATGTGCCACACATGGTATTAAACGCCAACTGACTACACCATACACACCTCAACAGAATGGTGTGGTCGAGCGTCGCAATCACATTATTACAGAAATGGCAAGATCTATGTTGGAACATAAAAGTGTTCCTAAGAAATTCTGGGCTGAAGCAGTCTATACTGCTGTCTATCTTTTGAATCGATCTCCCACCTATGCCGTTTGCAAGAAAACTCCTGAGGAAGCCTGGTCTGGTCGTAAGCCATGTGTCAAGTATCTAAAAATTTTTGGTTCCACTGCTCATGTTTGGATCCCAGATGCCAAACGCACTAAGCTGGATTCCAAAAGTCAGAAACTCATGTTCACTGGGTATAGTGAAAATCATAAGGCCTATAGACTAATTGATATCGATACTGACCGTCTTATATTTAGTCGTGATGTCGTCGTTGATGAGACTACTGGGCCCTTTCTTCTATCTACTCCATCTATTTCTCTTGAGGATCAACCTTTGACGAATTCAGATTTAGGTGTTTGCATTCCTCTAGCTTCCACTGATGGGAGGGCTCCTGCTGTTCTGCCAGCATCCCAGCCTGGATCACCACTTGACTCAACTCTAGATATTCTGGATCCTCCTGATCTTGTCTCGACTCCCTTAGATGATGATTTTGCTGTTCCTCTTCCAGATGTTGGTTCCTCTGCTCTCCGACCGAAATGGTGGGCCAAAACCATTGGTGATCTTCGTGATAATGAACTCCTCGAAGGGAGATCTGCTCGAAAAAAGAGCAAGCCGTCAAATTCAGTCAATTTTGCTCTCATGGCCAATCTTCATAGCATTTCCGAACCTCAAACTTACTTTGAGGCTCAAGGTGTCCCTGAGTGGGAATAGGCTATGGATGCTGAGCATCAGAGTCTTCTAAAGAACAATACTTGGGTTTTGTCTGATCTCCCTCCTGGGAAGAAACCTGTTGGCTGCAAATGGGTATACAAAGTCAAGTACAAGGCTGATGGGACTCTTGATAAATATAAGGCTAGGTTGGTCGCCAAAGGTTACTTTCAAAAAGAAGGTGTTGACTATGAGGAGACTTTTGCTCCTACAACAAAAATGAGTACCATTCGGCTTGTCCTTGCTATGGTAGCTCAATTCGGCTGGAAAGTCCATCAAATGGACGTCAAGAGTGCCTTCCTCAATGGCGAGTTGCAGGAAGAAGTCTATATGACGCAACCTCCTGGCTTCAAGGTTGCTGAGAAAGAACATCAAGTATGCAAATTGGTGAAAGCTCTCTACGGCCTCAAACAGGCTCCACGCGCATGGTATCTCAAGATTGATCAGTATCTTGTTGATCGGGGTTTTCAGCGGAGTCCATCTGATCCCAATCTGTATGTCAATCAATATGCTGATGATAGACTCCTTATTGTTGTATATGTTGATGATTTGATCATTACTGGCAGCTCAGAATCGTTGATTCATCAAATCAAGCATGATCTCAGCCACACTTTTGACATGACAGACTTGGGTCTCTTGCATTATTGCCTCGATATTGAGGTATGGCAACAATCTGACAATATCTTTCTCTCTCAATCAAAGTATGCTCAGAGTCTG
Source organism: Cunninghamia lanceolata (assembly GCA_027924645.1). Lineage (NCBI taxonomy): Eukaryota > Viridiplantae > Streptophyta > Pinopsida > Cupressales > Cupressaceae > Cunninghamia > Cunninghamia lanceolata. The sequence continues at coordinate 1,503,106 of BSBN01000128.1, forward strand.
TTGGACAAATTCAGGATGACAGATTGCAAACCAGCTTCTACCCCGATGGAGAAAGAACTGAAACTCTCTTCTCATTCAGACTGTCCTATAGAAGATGAATCATCATTTCGGCAATTAGTTGGCAGTCTCATCTATCTCACTGCCACTCGACTTGATCTTAGTTTTGCAGTTAGCTACATCTCTCGATTCATGACAGCTCCTAAAACTAAACACTGGGTTGCAGCCAAGCGTGTGTTACGGTATGTGCATGGCACTTCTGACTTTGGCATTCTGTATGGCCAGTGCACAGATCCTCAACTGATTGGTTTTACAGATTTAGATTGGGCAGGTTCTGTAGATGCTCGAAAATCTACCTCTGGTTATGTTTTCAGTTTGAGCACAGGTGCTATCACTTGGACCAGCAAGAAGCAGCAGGCAGTAGCTCTCTCCTCCACAAAAGCTGAATATAGGGGAGCAGTTAAAGCTGCCTGTGAGGCAGTTTGGCTTCGCAGGATGCTTTCCGACATCCACATGTCTCCAGCAGGCCCTTCAACTTTGTATTGTGACAATCAAGAGGTGTTGAAACTTGCCAAAAACTGTGTCTTTCATGAGCGGACAAAGCATGTTGATCTTCATTGTCACTTTATTCGCCAGCTTGTTGAAGATGGCTCTGTTGTGTTGCAGTATGTTCCTACAGAGGCCCAAACTGCTGATATTCTCACAAAGTCTCTAAGCTCGGATAAGTTTATCAAATTTCGAGGGCATCTTGGTGTTGTTGACCGATTGACTATTATGGGAGGGTGTTAAACTAGTGTTAGTTCATTTCTAACGGTCAATCTTATCACTTTTGCTTTTTTTCTTTTGTGGCTATTTTAAGCCTTTATACATTCTATATATACAGCATAGCTGTATCTTGTAACATCACTTGTTAAATAATATAATTCCTAATATTTCAGCAACATCCACTAGGACCTACGGGAGAGTGAAGCTGTTGTAGAGAAGAAGCTCGTGTGAGGGCTGTTGTAGGTAGGAGAAGTCTTGAGCAGCAAGAGCTTGAAGCCACGAAGGATAGTGTTTTGCAGATTGCAAAGCGTGGGATGTGTGTGAAAGATTGCAACAACAGATGAGATGTAGATATACTTGAGGAAGCCTGTGATATGGGAAGGATGGAGCAAGTATCAATGGAGGAAGATCCTTGAGATGATGGTGAACATTAATCCGAGAGTGGATAGATTGGAAGCAAGGAAGCATAAAGAGTTGGTCAAGCAAGATCAAGGGTTGTGTGCGGCAACAATTGAAGATGAAGAGGTGGGCAGCGAGAATGAAGAGGTTGAAGATGCAATTGTGGAGGATGTGATTGCAACGATGGAATGTGAAGAGTTTGCAGTGAACACATGCCATGAGGAAGGCATGAGGAAAGAGGTTGTGGAGAAAGAAAAGAACCATGTTGCAATAGTTGAAGAAGTCGCAACGATTGTTGAAGATGAAATATTCGCAATAGATGTTGAGGATGGAGAAAAGAAAAATGAAGAAAAAAATGATGAAGATTTATTGTGGCAGATTGCAACAGTTGAAAAAGAGTGGTTTGAGAAGCTTGCCGGTGGAGATGAGAAGATGAACGGTGCAACAAACAATGAGATGGATGTCGCGGGAACAAAGAATGAAGAGGTAAATTTAATTGCATATTGTGAGGATAATGTTTTGTTTTCATTTGAGATGATAAGAGTTGAAGAATGTGAAGAAAAGCATGGAATAGTAAGTGCAGATTTGTATAAGGATTTGGTAGATTTTTATGTAGTTGAAGAGCTGAATGCAAGGGAAACTTGGTGGAGGTGGTCAGTTTGTGGTGGGTTAGATCCCATGAAGGAGTGGAGTTTAGATTTGACAGAGGAGGATAGTACATGGTGGATGTGAATCTACGAGAGGAGAGAAGAGTGGTGAATGGAGTTATGAGAGGAAGATGACAGTTGTTTTGGCATGGTGTTGGAAAAGAGGAAGAAAAATTGATCTTGTGCACTTATCCCAGTGATGGAGTTCGTTGCAGGTTGGTTGCAACCTGAAAGAGTAGTTTGACTACTCAACTCCACTTTTGTGAGTCTATGCTCACAAACTTTCTACCCAGCGTGTCTGATGCAGGACCGGGCGTACGAGCAATCCTACGTTACACAAAAACAATTTTAGTTTTCATCATTAGTCTTGTGGTCTCAGCTTGTGGATCTGATGTATTGGCCGTTGCATTGCACTTTGTCATCATAGATATCTTTCTTCAGTTTTGTGTCAATTTGCTTGCCGATGGTTTTTGTTGCACACTTGGAGGCAACGTGCCATGTATTTGTGCTCATTCCCCATGACATCTGGAAGGATTTTAACAATCACTGGAGACACAATATCTACTAAGGGAGTTTACGAAGTTCAATCTACCCAATCTCAAGTATGCCTTTTGAAGATGGTTCAGAGTCGAAGGGCGTCGAACTAGATGGAGCTGACTTTCTTTCCAGTCGTTCAAAATGCAAATCATTAAATTTTAAAAAAATATGTGTACTTGTGAGGCCGCAATTTGAATTATCACCAAGTTAAAATAAAATAAAATCAAATAGATTTTGTGGGGGGAGGCCGATCATCCATGGGATGTTGAATCGACAATACAAGTTTAATTCTATCCCACCATAGCTGTCGCATGATCTGCCTTGGAGGTCGTTGGTGTAATCTATATTTTCCTTTTCTATTCTATCCTTTAAAAAGAGAATTGTAAGCATCAAGACTAAATTTTCATGACAGACCATGGGCTAAGAATAAATCTGTGAATAAAGACGACCCAAAAACACACAACGGACCGATATAATTATTGCATAGATTTCTTAAACTCTTACCACAAATTGAAACGCATGGAGCTTAGACAATCATAAATTTTAGGTTTGTCTGATTGATTATGTCTTTTCATATTCTATCATTCGAACAAAATAGAAGGTAATCGTGTGGAGTTGTATGGCATTGCCAGAAAGACATGGGTGACCAGAGATAGGGAAAGGAGAAAAAGGATGCACATATGGAATTTAAAACGTCTTGTTTGGAAGTTTTCCATGTCTCTTCAAAGGCTAAAACCAGTGAAAATACATCAAATTGAGAAGATAATGGTTACAGGTTTCAATTAAGCTATTGCAAATTTTAATGCTAGAAACAGGTGAGAATTAGAGTGCTATTTTTTAGAGAAGATGAAGCGCCACGTTTAGAAAAGACTCTTGCATACTAAATAGTAGAAAAGATACATAAATCAATGTGAAATACCTTCGTTGGGATGCTTGTTAAGGCAGTTGAAACACCAAGTAGGAATCTATGTGGCTATTGACATCAAAGGCTGTAACTTACTTTCATACTTGATGGTGTGACTCATCGCTTCCTGTGATGATATATAACATGAGATTTATACTAAATCAAAAGGAGGGGTGCAAAAAGAGATATAGGAAGGGGATCGTTGCCTATCAAGAACAACAAAGTAAATCAAAAGGGGAGATGTGATGCATAGGTTTGATCTCTAAGAAATGAAGAGCATAGGATTTAGGTTTGAAAGGATATGCTGCTAGAAATGAAGACCATTGGATAAGGGTTGTTGCTAGAAGAGACTCATAGAGTGAAGTGCCTTGCACAAAGAACTGATTGATCCAGCTAGGAGATTGAAGTATGAAGATAGGTAGGAACCGAGAAGGCCATTGAAGGCCATATTTGTGACATTCTTGTAGATTGGTTTTAGTCTAAATAAATAAATCATAATTGGGGTTGCAATCTTATACCGGGTTGAGCATAGTATTTGCCCATGTGAATGTGTTTGTGTGAGTTTTTGTCAATTATTTGTCTTATGGTCAAGAGGGGATTATGTTTGTCTGCATTACATTAATGTTTGCAAAATGTGTACCCATCACATACACCGCTAGGATGTGAAAGAAATGAAGGTAATCTTTTCAAAAGTCTTTCTTACACATGAAGTAAAGTGATCCATAGTTCAAATGTTCCATACGAAAATGCCATAATTTGTTGCTATCATCGACCTTAGCAAGGCATTTCATTCCTTTCACGGTTCATCCATAAGTCACCAATCTTGTAGAGTTTGGGCTCATCATCCACAATTCCTATAACAACAACTTTGTAGTTATACTTCAGTTTTGCTTTGAAGTCCAACCTCTTGAAGCATGAGTCTTCCACATGCTTAGATTTCCAACAATAGACACTTAAATTAAGGTACTTTATTCTTCTTCCTCCTCTTTACCTTTGCTTTTATACTTTCCTCTATACATGAATGCAAGCACCAAATTCGAATGGCTACAAAAGACTCTGAGTTGTTGTTGCACTCATACTAGCTAGAATAGCAAACACAACAAGTTGCTAGCTCATCCACTCTATCCATACCTTAAACTAGGGTGTACAATCCAATATAGGTAGAACTCCATTCCATCCACATATCAACCCAAAATTCAAAATAAAGTCCATATATATCAACCATCTTGCAAAAAGAAATCTCTAAGGTAACAACACACATAGACATGTGACAAAAAATCTTTGAAGCATCTTCATTGCAGTAAAGTGTATCTAGTCCAAGAGAGGTCCCCCTAATACAAAACACATACATTCTGAAGCTCCCATTGCATGGTAATGTCAAATCTAAAAACTAGATTAAAGCATTAACGAGTCTGCCTAGAGCACTCACAGTATCAAGGAAACATACAATGATATGTAAAATACATCATTGTAAAAACATCTCTCATTACCAGTCTCTAAAACACTCTCAATTCCTCCACACCAATGAATAAAGAGATCAAGGAGATACCAAACTATTTCCAAAAAATAATGAAGTACAAGCAACATCACGTGAGTCCATACAAACCTCAACTCCATAGACATAAGAACCTTTAGGGAGAAGATAATATACCAGGGAGGAGAGAACTCACAAATCAAACCATGTCCTTGTACCAACATTAACATGCGCTAAGTTGTGTAAAGTAAGATCTCCAACACTCCCAAATTTAAAGGATATCAACATATAACTATTCGAATCAAAGTGAAAACATGGAAACAATAGATGTAAACCTCTCAAACTAAAGGTAGATAAAACCAACCAATCATTCCCACATAAAAGAGAATATGCCTAAAGCCACAAATCATCTCCTATACCTCTCTTAACAAGTCCTTAGAACTATCTCCAAGCTCAAGACCAAAACACAAGGAGAAAAATGGGAATCCTTAAAACCATGCATCTACTTCTCAACAAGCCCTCAAAACTCACAAATCTCAAGACTAATGCACATGAGAAATCAAGATACAAATAAATAATGCATCTGATAATCAGGTGGGCAACACCTCTCAAATCATTTAACTACCGAGTAGACCAAGAGTGGGATACAATATTGTCCTACGCATACAACACCAAGCAATAAAAACTTTCAATAAAGGGAAGCCTTCTTGTTAGGTTCATAATGGACTCACATCCATATCCAGGTGTATGCTCCTCAATTTTTTTGTTGAAAACTTCATAATGACTAACCATTCCAACACATAACTCTAAGTACAAGAGGTATCCCACCTCACCCAAGTCTCTCTAATATCCATGAGCATCCAACCCATTAATCCATGCCAACTTCAAATGCAACCTACAAAATCATGAAGCTCCAAGCAAATGATCAATACTCAAAGCTAAATAGAACTACATCCCAAGTCTCTCTAGAGTATCCATGAGCATTCAATCGATCAATCCATGCCAACTTCAAATGCAACCTACAAAATCATGAAGCTCCAAACAAATGATTAATACTCAAAACCGAAGGGAACTACAACCCATCAAAAGGAGATCATAAACAACACCTTTGCCAAAGATTCCAAGAGTTCTCCATGAAATCAAGATGCTAACATCTCCAAACATATGAAGATAAGCATCCTCTATCAATAGAACAAAAATGTCAATGAACTCTCACTACACACCAAGGTATGTAATAGGAGCTTCTCATGATACTAACAACAATTGTAGAAGGTCATACATTTAAACCAATAGAACCACATCACTTCCAAATCTCCCATTGAAAGTGATACTGAGCTATACATGGCATCGTGATAAAAATATCTCCTAATCAAAGATCATCCATGGCTCTCTCATAGTTAAACTACACACTGCAACACCAATAGATTTGAAAGAACAACCAAGATCTTGAAGTAAAAAGATATAAGTGACTGTGGAACTGCACAAAGATCCCATTGAAAGTGATACCGAGCTATGTATAACATCATGACCAATATCACCAGCAAAGCTCCACTAAAAGTGAACAAAGCCTCTGATGCACCATAGCTAATTTCTATAGGTCCCAATGTACAACCATGTCAAGTACTCCAAATAACCATCTCTATATCTCACTGCAATAAACATACCAATGCAATAAGGTAACCAAGAAAGTTCAACCAAACAAAACATCAGATAATTCAAAAGATCTGCAAACATGCAACATGAGTGCTCCAATCTCAAATAACTGAATAAATAGATTCTACACCACATCAATAACATGCAAAACAAAGGCAACTAGAGATAACATGTAGATTTCCAAGACTCAAACACTAGATCAACGCCAGACCTAATTCACCAAACAAATCCACACCAAAGTAACCATAGTTTTAGGAACCCAACAAGCAACCATGCAAATCTACAATTGTTCTCATCTAGAATACCTTGAACACAATCTTTCCATAGATCTACAAACCACAAATTTTGCTTAACATGTCAAACTTGTAAAACCATCTTTGTAAATATGAATCCAATTAAACATCCAGACATTCACAATTATGAACAATACCAAATATGTCATATGAAACAATGGAATATCATAGATCTATAAAACCACAATGTTTTGAAATAGAAAAATTGTAAAACCTACATATCCAAATAACATGAATATGCAAAAGGAGGACCAGGTTGTCTAGGAGTTTCCAAGTCACAAAAAATACCAACTGCACAACACACATGCAAATGAAAGAATAAGGTTGTCCAAGAGCTTTTAAGTCACAAAACAAACCACCTCCACAACCCATATGCAACTAGTGGCTAATCATCTGGTGCTTTCATGTAACTAGGGGCTAAAACCACAAACCCAGCATAAGCACTCCATAGAGTAGTCCAAATAATATATGTTTTCCCATGTGACTAGGGGGCCAAAAGTAACCACCCAACACGAACACCCTTCCACTACAAATGACCACAAGGTAAAGAAACACAACCACCATGCAAGAGGATATCACATTTTACCAAACAAGAGCTCTAGGTGACCACCATGCAAGAAGCAAACACATGACTAACTCCATAAAAAAAGATCCATAACCATGAGCTTCCAATGCCCAACATAGATCCCATTGACAATATCCATCCAAGAGTTAGATTTCATGGCTTCCAATCTCACATATCTACAAAACAACATAGAAGACATCCACTATAGCCCATAAACCTCCAAAATTCCAAGAAAAGTAAAACCCCCTTTCTTACAAGTTCAATGCCTCTTACACCAAACTGGCTCCAATACCAAATGTTATAAAATTTCAATATCTAATCCAATGGTTTAACATCAAATCTTCGTTATCAATGTTAGACATGAAGGTGCAAACCACACAATGGAAATCTGATTCAAACCTTATTTATGTCCTCTAAACAATGTAGAATCAATGGAGATTGTAACAAAAATAAAACCCACTACATAGAAATAACATGCATTAAGAACTAAACACATAACACAATATGTAACGTGGAGAAAACCCTTTCGGGCAAAAAATTCCACCAAGAAAAGAGGCTCCAAGTTGTATTATCTTCAAATATGAGATTACAATACATGCACTTTCTCTCCTTCTCTAGTCTTCGATCTAGCAGTGCCTATTATTGTCAACTCTGCTAAAAATTTAGTATAAATATCCTTATAAAAGGGGGTTATCCTCTAGGGCAAGAAAACTAACATAATATCGATTGTTAGATCTATGACCTAATGACGAATGGTCTATATTTATAATAACAATAACAAGGAAACCCCCTTGTGACCCCCCATTGCGGATGAATTAGCGTTGGGGACTGGATATAAACATGTGGCTGAAACAAGATCGTTGTTGGTGAAACCTTTCATCCCTTATGGGTGATTTACATACAATATGAGGAGTAATTAATTACATACGATGTACAAGGTTGATGGCACCTTAATCCTAATATTCTCCCACTTGACATCATACATTGTAAATACCCATAGGAAAACCATAAAATATTCAGGCACTAGAAGCAAAGCCCATGGCCTCTCTACACCAAACAAATTTCTTTGTGCTCACAAGCTTGGTCAAAGCATTTGCAACATTCTCCTGAGTGTCTTCCTTCTTTAGCTCAATGTATCCACTTGCAACCATTTCTCAAACAAAGTGATACTATACATCAACATGCTTAGTCTGAGCATGATACATAAGATTCTTAGCTAAACAAATAACACTTTGGCTATCAGAACTAATCTGAATGATCCTACAATCAAAACCAATACTTGTACACAATCTCTTCAACTGAACTGTCTCCTTAGAGACATGGGTAGCATCCATATACTCTGCTTTGGTAGTGGACAAAACAACTATGGGTTGCCTTTTGCTCATCCAACTCACTGCTTCGCCAAATAAAGTAAACACATAGCCACTAGTGGACCTTCGACTATCCAAGTCACCTGCCCAATTTGCATCAACAAATCCATGTATGTCTAAAGTTTTATCAGTACCATAATAAACCAAACAGTAATCAAAAGTACCTTCTAGATATTTAAACACCCTCTTTGCATAATTCTAATGCTGTCTACCAGGGTTATACATAAATTTGCTCAAAACTCCCACTACTTGGGCAATATCTAGTCTAGTGCAAACCATTGGATATATCAAACTCCCTATAGAACTAGCATATGGTATATTAGACATATCCACTAAAACATCCTCATTCTTTGGACACATATCTAATGAAATTTTAGTGCCAATGGGTAAAGGAACTCTAACCGAGTTACAATCTTACATACTAAATCTCTATAAAATGGTGTTCACATACTTTGAGATAACCAAAGTTTTTTGTTACCTCTATCCCTTTTGATCTCCATCCCCAAAATATACCTGGCAGCTCCAAGATCCTTCATTTTGAATGCACCTGAAAGTTGGGCTTTCAACTCATTGATCATACCCTTAGTATTGCTAAAAAATAACATGTCATCAACATATAATGCAATGATCAGAATAGAATTATCAATACAATGAATGTACACACAATGATCCTCCTCACTTCTAATAAAAACTAATTTCAACACAAATGAATCAAATTTTTGGTACCACAGTCTGGGCGACTGTTTCAGACCATAAAGAGACCTCTTCAATCTGCAAACCCAATGTTCTTTCCCTTTTACCTCAAAACCTGTAGGCTATTGCATGTAAATTTTTTGCTCAAGATCTCCATGCAAGAATGTAGTCTTAACATCCATTTGCTCTATTTCCCAATCAAAAGTTGCAACAATGGATAAGAGAAATCTGATAGAAGTTAATTTAGCAACAGGAGAGACTATTTCACCAAAATTAACTCCCTCACTCTGAGAGTAGCCCTTGGCTACTAGTCTAGCCTTGTACTTTTCTAATGAACCGTTTGCTCTAAACTTCTTCTTGAAGACCCACTTGCATCCTATGGCCTTTCTTCCTTTGGGCAAACGAACAAGATCCCAAGTGTTTCAAGAGTCTAAATCCATCATCTCCTCCTACATGACTAACTATCATCTGCATGAATAGCTTCCTTGTAGGATCTAGGCTCATCGTCAGTACTCAATAAAGAAAATACACAACGAAAATCTGGTGGGCTATACTTGTCAACTAGGATCCATTGTCTTGTGGATCTTCTTAGAGGTGGAGTAATAGACTGTTTAGGTTCTTTTGCATGCTCATCTGTACCAACTTCTTCTATCACAACAAATTCTTCCTCATCAAAACTTTCACTCGAGTCTTCTTCTGCTTCTTCACCCTCAATCCATCATTATGTTCTTCTTGAGGTGCATATTCATGCTATAATTCAAAGTGCACTCTCTTCACCTTTTCTTCTTTTTCCTTTGGCTATTTAGGTTCTAAAATAACACTAAGTTCCCTAAAAATAACATCTCTAGAATAGATAATCTTTCAGGTTAGTGGATTCCAAAGCATATAACCTTTTACATCATCACCATATCCAATGAAAGTACACTTTTCAACTTTTGGATCCAACTTAGTTTGTTTTTCTTTAGGCACATGAACATAAGCCTCACAACCAAATACTATTAATGTGAAACATAAGGTTTCTTACTTGTCCACACTTCATAAGGGGTTGAAACAAGAGCCTTACATGAAGATATGTTAACTAAGTAGTTCACAGTACACACAACTTCTGCCCAAAAACATTTGTTCAATTGTAATTCACTCAACATACTTCTAGCTCTTTCCATTATTGTCCAATTCATCCTTACGCCACTCTATTTTGTTGTGGTGTATATGGAGTTGTCTTCTATCTAACAATACCTACATGCTTACATAACTCATCAAATTCCATAGAACAATATTCCCCTCCATTGTCAGATCTCAAAATCTTTATTTTATAATCTGATTGCTTTTCAACTAAAACTTTAAATTCCTTAAACTTAGTGAAAACTTCAGATTTGTGATGCATAAAATAAATCCAAGTAAACCTTGAGACATCATCAATGAAGGAAACAAAATATCTGGATTTTCCAATTGATTCAACATCCACTGGACCAAAAACATTCGAATGAATAAGTTCCAATTTATCATTAGATTTATTACTGCTTGAAGGAAATAGAGATCTATTTTATTTTCCAAACTCACAATGTTCACAAAATTTGAAACTCTCATCAGAATAGGATAAACCGTCTAACATTTTTTTTATTTAAGATAGTCTTTAAACCATAGTGACTTATGTGGTCCAATCTATGGTGCCACAACATACATGTATTTTTAGTATTAGCCTCAAATGCATAAGAGGCATTACAAACAGTAGTGGCTTCTAGCTGAAATAGAGTTCCCAATATTTTCTCCTTCGCTACCACCAAGTTTCCTCTCACCAATCTGCAACAATGCTTATCAAATGTCACATACATTCCCACATCATTCAACTTTGAATTAGAAATCAAATTTCTAGCCAATCTAGGAACATGCAAAACACCATGGAGGGTTTTAATTCTCCCATTACTGAAACACAACATTAGATTCCCTTATCTAATGATAGGATATGTAGAGTTGTCCCCGAGGTACACATTTCCTCCATCATACTCTTTGTATGTGGAAAACCATTCTTTATGTGGAGTCATGTGGTACGAGCATCTTGAGTCAACCAACCAATGATCATGAGAAACAACATTACATGCAAAAAGTAAATCCTCATCCCCTGCACTTGAAAACTTGTCAGTATTGGAATCCCATTGTTTCTTCGAGTTTCTACATTCCTTTTTCACATGTCCTCTCTTTCCGTAGTTCCAAAACTTGACTCTGTTCTTCTTTCCAAGAGTCTTAGAATGACCCTTAGACTTGTCTTTAGACCCCTTCTAATCTCCTTTTGGTCCTCTTTCCATAGAACTTCCCCTGACACTGAGAGCATCCCCTAAACTATCCAAACTTTTCTTTCTCAATTCATGTGACAACAGAACTGAAACAAGAGCATCCAACTTCAGATCTGTGAAGTTACCAGTGATAGCTAAAATAACATTCTCCCATGACTTAGGCAAAGAACAGAGAAGCAATTGATATACATATATCTTCCTCATTCATCTCAACATCTATAGATGCTAGTTGACTCAATAACAAATTAAATGAATTCAAACCTCTGCAATCGATTCACCTTCTTTCATTTTTATGGAAAATAACTTATGCTTTAAATAAATCTTATTTACCATACTCTTGGCTTGGTAGATCTCACATAGACACTTCCACAAGCTATGTACAGATATCTCACTCGCAACATTCAATAGAACATAATCTACAAGACACAGCTAGATTGTACCTCGTGCCTTTTTATCCAGTCTTTCCCACTCATAAGGAGCAACATCATTGGGTTTCTTCTCTTTCGTAATAGCCAACCACTGGTTTCTTTCTTGTAGCAAATCCTTCATTTTTAGCTTCCACAATTCGTACCCCATGCCATTAAACTTTTCAATGTTCAACTGAGAGGTAGAAGCAACAGTGGAAGAAGCCATGATATCTACACAAGATCTACAAATAAACAACAACCAAATCTCCCATTGCAGCTAAAAAACCTTCACATTACCACCCAAGAATCAAAACTGACCATGCTTTGATACCAAATGTTAGAAATGAAGGTGCAAACCACACAACAAAAATTTGATTCAAACCTTATTTATGTCCTCTAAACAATGTAGAATCAATGGAGATTGCAACAAAAATAAAACCCACTACATAGAAATAACATGCATTAAGAACTGAACACATAACACAATATGTAACATGGAGAAAACCCTTTCGAGTAGAAAACTCCACCAAGAAAAGAGGCTCCAAGTTATATTATCTTCAAATATGAGATTACAATACATGCACTTCCTCTTCTTCTCTAGTCTTCAATCCAACAGTACCTGTTACTCTCAACTCTGTTGAAAACGTAGTATAAATATCCTTATAAAAGGGGGTTGCCTTCTAGGGAAAGAAAATTGACATAATATTAATCGTCAGATCTGTGACCTAATGAGGAATAGTCCAGATTTATAATGACAATGACAAGAAAACCCCCCCTGCGACCCCTCGTCGCGGACGAATTAGTGTCAGGGACCAGATATAAACATGTGACTGAAACAAAATCGCTGCTAGTGAAACCTTTCATCCCTTATGGGTGATTTACAAATAATATTAGGAGTAATTAATTACATAGGATTTACAAGGTTGATGACACCTTAATCCTAACAATCAAGCTATGATACCAATTACTGGGATACAAGGCCTAGACTACTACAATATAGAAATATGAAATTTTTATTCAAATCTAAAATTAAGTGTTCTTAATCTTGGAATTATGATGAAGAGATTTAATGGATTGAAATCAACAAATAGAAAAATCAACAAACACCATTATTGCATCACATAACACAATATTTATGTGGAGAAACCCTTGTGGAAAGAAACTCCACCAAGAAGAGAGGCCAAGTACCTTTGAAAATAATATAACAATACAATCATACTTCCATTCTCCTCTTCGCCTCTAATCAGACAACACCTGTGTACCCGTGAACAATCTCAACACATCCAACTCTCTATCTCATTCCTGCAACATCTTCAACCTATTTATTCTATTCATCTCTTTGTATGAATTTACCACTATCCAGGGAACCAATTTATAGAGGCAAAACCATCAAAGATTGTGTTAAAATTTCTCTTCCCACTTCCAATGCCCCCAACCTTTGAATTGCCCCCCATAATGTGAAAGATAAAAAATGCATCCCAAAAGTCTTTGTTCTCAGTCTTCCAAGCACCCAACTTGGGGAATGTCAAAATACACATAATAGGACATCCAAAAAAATTCCTTATCCTCACTCTCCCAAGAAACTAACTTGAGGAATGCTAAAAGATACAATTCTGAACTCAAGTCATCTACTCTTTCCCAAGCGTTGAAATTGTAGGTGGAACTTTATTTAATTTTTTTTATCCACAAGTCATCTTTACCACTACCGATGGACCCATCCTTCCTTCTGAATGTATTTCAAACAATAGATGGGATTAAATATTATAAATTAATTTCCAATAACATCCTAAGTGCCTAGAAATACTTTCTAAGGATGTTGGAACTATGCACAATGACATAGAAGTTACAAGGTAGATGACACCTAAATCCTAACAGGGGTGTTACACACTATGAAATAGGGTAAGATGGACAAAAAATGAAATACCATCCAACATTTTTTTTCCAATAGAGATGGTACAAGGTTGTTTAAAGGTATGTCTCCTATTATGCATTAAATGCCATGGATCTTGGCCTTTCTTAATGTGGTTAGACCTACTTGTAATAAGTGAATTGGAAGTGCAAAAAACATGTTATAATACTTTATGGAAAGGTAGTAGGTCCATCAATGTGTTATATTGGAAGGTTTGCATTAAATAACACAAACAAAAGTGCCACGAAATAGGATGGTGTCTTAAAAAAAGAAATATCATCCAACATTTTTTCCAACAGAAGTGGCACAAATCTATTTGAAGGTGCATCTCCTATTGTGCATTAAATGTCATGGATGTTGGCCTTTGCTGATGTGGTAAGGGCCTCTTTTATGTGCAACCAAAGTGCAAGATGTTGGGAGGGTCCAAAATTTTATTACTGTCCTCTTTGCCAGCTATTTTTTTGTCTCTATATATAGTAGTATATATTTGCACTATATATGCCTCTGTGTGTTCTTGTGTCCAATGTTGGCCTAAGAATGATGAAATAAATATATCTATTATTTGGTAATTTGTAGAATTATAAAGCAACATTGTATTTATATATAATAGTATATAGTTTCACTTTATATGCCTCTAAGAGAGAGAGATCCCCAATGGGATCTGCCCTAAAATTCTAATTTCAAACCCTAACTGAGAATTCTGATTTTATTTTTCTGATTTCAAAACAATTTATGATAGTGAACATACAAGTACCAAAACATGAAAAATAAACATGCCAAATGATGCTCCAACTGATATTCATATCAAACAATAAATACACAAGATATGACATCCAAATGCAACACATAAATCTGATTTTCTGCCAAATGTCTCCAATGAAATGCAAATAGAACTCCGTTATGAGTCCTCCACAAAATGAGCTAGGTCTTCGTCCAACTCACCATATTCACAAGGATTTTTGTCCTTGGAATAAAGGCCAACCAAAGTTACAGCCAAAGAGAAGAATATTCAAATAAAATAAAATATGAATGGATGATCAAATGACTCCCCAATGTCTTGCTTTTATAGCCGCTCTTCTCCTACTCAAATCTGTCTAACCTCCTCTTGCTAATACATTTTATTTTCTTTTTCTCCTCCCAGTAGGGCTGACCTCATGCTAGGTGCCCAAGAACAAGGTATTTTATTTTTCTTATTTTTTTCCCTTCCTCCAAGAGGAGAGAACCACTTTAGGCATTCAATATTTCATGTTTTGACCTTTCACTTAGGTCATCCACCTCAAAGGAGTCTTATTTTTATTTATGTAATTTTCTCCTTCAATTTGGCTGACCATCTTGGGTATTCTCTATCTTTTATTTTCCTTTCTTAATTTCTTTCTTCACTCACCTCTAGGGAAAATTATTTAATTTATTTTTAATTCATCAATAAGCTCACAAAGTCATCTCTCATCATCAATTTTCCCTAATAAATTGATTAAAAATAATATTTAATCAATTAGGTCATTACCTTAGCCCTCCGTCATAGCCTACGGGAATAGGATAGGCTAGCTGACTCAAAAAATGGGGACATTATAGGGAGGAAGGTGTATAGAACTAAGTGATTCAATGGTCTTCAAAGGGCATTTTCCTAAAAATAATTTGTATCTACAATGTCTAGATTGTAACCTTTAACAAAATGTGAATGTTTAATTGTAATAATATGGGGTTGTATGCATTCTATACAAACATGACACTAGATTTCAAACACCTAAACCCTATACTTGGTATTCCCATTTCTATGTGGTCTTGTTTTCAATCTTGTTAAAAATCATTAATTTGATAATTGAATTTTGATAGCTGAATAGAATAAATAATAAGGGAAAGAATATGAAGAATTCGCTTGAACAATGACAATGTGCATAGCCTAAAAAAGGCCTTAAGAATATTCTTACCTGCAGCCTGATTGTATAAACAATACTTGTCAGATTCTCTTCTCTAAACTCCAACAAATAGCAAAGAAAATAAATAGTTGATGAAATTGAATGGAGAAACAAACCTCAATTTAAATTTCAAAAGATTATAGAAAATGAAAAAAATAAATTTTAGAATGAAAGATTATAGTTGAAAGACTATCATCCTGTCCACCTTGATTTTCTTGATCGTGTGGATAGCTTCATGTGTAATCATTACCCCTTCAAAAATTGATCTACCCAGTGTGAAACCACTTTGCTCCTCTGAAATGATATCAGGAAAGATAGCCTTGAGTCTATTAGCCACTACCTTGGCAATAATTTTGTACACCATGTTACATAATAAAATAGGTCTAAAATCCTCCATAGAAACAACTATGTTTTTCTTAGGGATAAGGGCTATGAAGGTGTTGTTCAAGTCCTTTAGGATCTTACCTTTCCTGCCGGAGTCTTCCATAGCCAACAACAAATATTTCTTAAAAATCTCCCATAATTTCTGGAAAAATAAAGATGGGAAACCATCTGGACCTCGGGCTTTCTTAGGAGCTAATTGGAATGTGGCCATGTTAACTTCTTACATGAAATTCCTCATGAGCATCTCATTCTTCTCCCGACCTATAACATTTGGAATGTTACTCAAGATCTCCTCTTTCATGTTGTCATCTATTTGGTCCACCATGTTGAGAAGGTTTCTGAAAAAATCTACTGCTATCTTCCCTATTTCTTTCGAGCTAGTGACTTGACTACCTTCACTGTCTTTTATAGATGATATTATGTTCATACTTCTTTTAGCCTTGGTAGAATTGTGGAAAAATTTGGTATTTCTGTCCCCTTTTTGAGCCATCTCTCTCTTGAATTTTGCGTCCAAAAAATCTCTTCCCTATCCAGCAACTCCTTGTATTTCATCCTGAGATTTTTTTCTTTCATGACACAATCCTGATCCATCTCCTTGGAAATGATTTCTTCATTTAACTATTCTAGCTCCACTTCTACTTGTTTCTCTTTGAAAATATCTTTGAAATGTTCTCTATTCCATTCCCTTTCCTACTACTTGAAAAAGCATAATTTCTTGAATAATTTGAACATCTTTGTTCCTCTAATGTTCGATGCTTGAATCCTCCATTCTTTAATCTTTCTTTCTAACTCTGGGTCCCTAAGCCACATCTTTTCTAACTTGAAAGAGTTTTCTTGTGGCCTGCCATCCACATCGACACAAAGGAGAACAAGGAAATGGTCGGAACCCATTAGGGGAAGAATGGAAGATTCAAAGATGAGTGGGATGTTGGCCCATTCATCTCTTATCAGAAACCTGTCTATTCTCTTCACTATATTCAAGTTCCCTTGACGTCTATTGGTCCAAGTGAAGACTTGACATCATGAAGGTGATTCCTCATTACAAAATCAGAGAAATCTGTTTGGATTTTTGAACATCTTGCAAGTCCTCTCTCTTCTCAGAAGCATCCAATGTAGAAATGTAGAAACAGATGTAACCCTAACCCTAACCTTATTTCTAATCGTAATTCTAACCTTAATTCTAACCTAAACACTAATCCTAACCCTAATTTTAACCCCCAACTCTAATCCTAAATATAATATATAATATAATTATAATCATAATTATTATATAATATAATATATAATTTTAATTATTATAATATATTACACTAATATATCTAATCTATATTATAATATTATATTATACAATTATAATAATTCATATAATTATATAATATAGTTAGAATTAGGCTTGCCACTCCGGATGCTACTAGCATACCTTTATTTAAAATATATATATAAAGTATGTTGAGAGATATCCTTCTCGAGGCACCTAATTTTTAATCACTAATCCTAACATTAGGTGCCTCGAGAAGGATATCTCTTAGCGTACTTTAAATATATATATTTAATATAGGTATACTAGTAGCATCCGAAGTGGCAAGCCTAATTCTAACTATATTATATATCAAGAATTATTATAATTATATAATATAATATTATAATATAGGTTAGATATATTATCATAATATTTTATATAATAATTATATATAATATAATATTATAATTAGAATTAGGATTAGAGTTAGGGGTTAAAATTAGGGTTAGGGTTAGTGTTTAGGTTAGAATTAGGGTTAGAATTATGATTAGAAATAGGTTACGGTTACGGTTATGGTTATATTTAGAATAAGGGTAACTTAGTTTAAGGAATATTTTAATCCCAATGTTGAACCCTAACCCTAATTCTAACAATAACCCTAACCCTAATACTAACCCTAACCCTAATTCTAACCCTAACCTTAACCCTTACCCTTATTCTAACCCTAATCATTTAGCTATAATTTTAACCCTAAGGGTAAGTGCACAAAGATGAGGGACCAAAATGGGGTCTTAAGTTGTCACTTTTTTTTTTTTTTTTGTTTTTGTTTTTCTGAAATCAAGAAACATTGATGTTGGATGAGAAATTTAAGATAGCTACACTCAAAATTTGAAGATGGAACAAAAACAAGAGTCGTAGTGCTCTAAATCTAGTTTCTAAACTACTAATTTTTTCCAAAAATGGTTGAGATTAAGGGGTTCAAAAAGGGGGAGCACACAAATTGGTCCTATTTTTCTCAAAAAAAATAACATAGCGTCTGGTTTGCTCCCCCTAAAATGTTAACTTTTTTTTAGTATTTCAATAATCACTCTTGT
The DNA here is from genome assembly GCA_027924645.1 of Cunninghamia lanceolata. Taxonomy (NCBI): domain Eukaryota; kingdom Viridiplantae; phylum Streptophyta; class Pinopsida; order Cupressales; family Cupressaceae; genus Cunninghamia; species Cunninghamia lanceolata. The sequence goes on from BSBN01000128.1 coordinate 1,521,644, forward strand.
GAGAAATTATCTAACACCATGTAGTTTATCCCTGATTTTTCTGATAATTTTTTCATGAATAATTGATTTTTTAGTAATTTTCGAAGTGGACACATCTTGAAAAATAGAAATTTGAGCCTGCTCCCCCCAAACTTTTTGAAAACTAATCGAAAATCATTTTTTTTTGAATACATGTAGAATGGAGTCTAGTTTCTGAAAATGTAACTTATTTCAAATTTTGATGAATGGTTAAAAATAAAGTCAAAAATACTAGACACTAGTTTTTGACAAAAATGGACACACTAACAAAAGAAATTCAAGATGAAACACTAAATGTACTCAAAATGTGAAAAAAATTATATGGTTAGATAGCTAATAGAGAGCTTAAGATTATGGTGGTATTTTTTTTGAGTTTTCATTGAAAAAAGTGCCATCCTGATGGGGAGCACGCTCCAGATTATGTGGTTTTTACTACAATCTGGAAAACCACATCTTTGGACGTCCTAAACACAATCCAAGACTTTGGGTTGGAAGCCCAAGACAAATCCAAGCCTTAGGCTTGGAAATAACCAAGGCAATGCATAACGTGATCGCATTTTGTGCATTCACATAATGCGATCACGTTGTAATACGATCACATTATGTGAATGCACATAACACGATGGTGTTATGGTGAAATTAACCAATTCTCTCTCCCTCCCTCCCTCCCCCTCTCCCTCCCCCTCCTCTCCTGCTCTCGCTCCTGCTCCTGCTCCTGCTCCTGCTCCTGCTCCTGCTCTCCCTCTCCCTCTCCCTATCCCTCCCCCATTAGTGTTCCCACTCTCTCTCTCTCCCCCCTCCCCCTCTCCCTCTCCCTCTCTCTCTCCCTCTCCCTCGCTCTCCCTCTCCCTCTCTCTCTCTGAGAGGCAGAGAGATAGGGAGAAAGTGATATATAGGGAGAGAAAGAGAGATAGAAAGAGAGTCATAGTTTTCTTTTTTCCATTTCCTTCATTGATAAGGGAGAGGGAGAGATAGGGAAATAGAGGAATGATAGGGGAGAAGGAGGTAAGAGATATGGAGATAGTGAGAGATAGATAGGTAGAGAGAGAGGAGATAGATGGGGAGAGGTAGAGGAGAAAGAGAGGAGAGATAGGGTGATAGAGAGTGAGTGAGATGTCCAGAGAGATAGGGAGATAAGGGAGATAGAGGTTTGGAGTTGCTTGGGTTTAGGGTTTAGGGGTTAGTGGTTATGATTTAGGGGCATTATTTAGGGTTTAGGGGTTTAGAGAGAGAGAGACTGCTTTTGACATGCAACCCTAAACCCTTAACCCAAGCAACCTTAAACTCCTAAACCCTAAACCTGAGAAACCCTAAGCCTCTTAAACCTAAATAATTCCCCTAAACCCTAAACCCAAGAAACCCTAAATCTCTATCTCTATATCTTTATCATCCCTCTACCTCTCAATCTCTCTCCCTAAACTTGAGCAACCCTAAACAATGCCCCAAAACCCTAAACACCTCTCTCTCTCCCTCTCCAGATAGAGAGTGAGGGACATGTCCAGAGACATAGGGAGAGAGACTGAGAAGTAGAGGGATGATAGAGATAGGGAGATAGGAGAGAGATAGGGAGATAGAGGTTTAGGGTTTCTTGGGTTTAGGGTATGGTGTTTGGGGGTTTAGGGTTGCTCAAGTTTAGGGCTTAGTGTTTAGAGCTTAGGAGAATTATTTAGGTGTTAAGGTTAGGAGGTTTAGGGTTTAGGGAGAGAGGACCGATAGGGGGATATAGAGGACACTGAGGGGAGAGATAGGTGTTGCAAATATGTGCCTAAGCAGTGTTGTCATTGATGTCAACATATCCTTGTTGTCATTGGTGTCAACTATATCCTATTTTGCTGCCTATGTAGAAGATTGGATTGTTGAGGATATTGAGAAAATTAATGAGGATCAATGTATGCAGACCATATGGTCTGAAGAAGCTCCAGTTAAGCTTTGAAGGGTTTGTGTGAAGATTTGAAGAAGCTATGGCCATCTAAGTACAACTAGTTTTGTAGTGTTCAGAAGAGACAGAGCGACATGAAAGAGGTCTGGATTGTTCTGGATATGTCAAATGATGATCTGCGGATCTGGAGGCATGTTTGGGAAGTCAGTGTATATCATCCATTCAAGTGGTTTATGGTTTGGAGGTCCGCAAACAATCTTTCTAAAGTGACAGTCATGGCAGATAGTGTTCTTGAGGTTCCATAGGAAGATGCAAGTGATTCTGATGATTTGGAGGAGTGTGGATATTTTTGTTGAATTCAATGTGCTTGTAGAAGTCTCTGGATTGTATGACTGCTATGTTGGAGGTCCGCATTGAAGTTTGAGCTTGTCAATGAAGATTTCCTTCTTGGTGTTGTTGTTCTTCCTAGTCTTGGCCGACCAGATGATTCAAGTGTGTTGCGGATGATCTAAGAGCATTTCTATGGAGCATGGTGTGTTAATTAATGAAGATTTGAGTCCCAATTATGTTTGGATGACAGCTTAGTGATTCACATTAAGTCAAATGTTTGTAGTGCTGACCTTGATGTTCATTCCAAGGTTGATGAAGCGTATAAATACTTGTTGATGAGTTGTGGAAAATCATCCTTGTACAAAAACAATAAAATCTGAAGAAAGGATCAAAAGGCAGAGCAGAGCAGAGGAGAAGCAGAAGAACAAGGCTTGTTTTGATGAAGAGTTAGAGAATAAGTATTTGGGGTAGAGCATAAAATTTTGTGAGCATTCAATGAAACTGAACCAGGCATGAAGTAGATGCTATTTCTCAGTTAATTCCTTTTGTACTAAAAATAAATTCTATAGGCAGTGAGCCTCTCTTTTGAGCAGTGAGCTCTGGACAGTGCGCCCGAAGGCACGTGCCTTCTATTTTTCTCAAGTACTTTTAACAAGGTACAAATCTTTGTGGGTTAACCCCCACCATGGTTTTTCCCTTAACCGGGTTTCTACGTCAAAATCTTGGTGTCAAGTGTGTTTCTTATGTTTCTGCTCATATGTTGTTGATCCATGCTTTAGTGTTTACATCATTAATCTGGTAATTAGTTAATAAAGAAGGTTAAAACTAGAAAAGGTTTATTTTGTGTGACAACTGATTCACCCCCCCTCTCAGTTGTTCGGTCTAATTCCAACAATAGGGAGATAGAGAGTGATGGACATGGAGAAAGACATGGGTAGAGAGATTGAGAGGTAGTGGGATGATAGAGATAGGGAGATAAAGGTTTAGGGTTGCTTAGGTTTAGGGAGAGAGAGAGAGAGAGAGTTAGTTTTGATTTTGTAAAATGTGCTCATGTTATAACGTGATCGCGTTATAGGCTCGGTAATACGGAGCCATAACATGAGCGCGTTATAACGCGCTCGCATTATGACTTGTATGGAACCAAAAAGTCATGTGGTGACTTTTTGGTCCCTCATCTTTGTGTATATATCCCTAAGTTTGATCCTAATTGAAACCCTAACCGTAACCTTAATACTAAACTTAACCCTAATCTTGACTTTAATTCTAACATTAACTATAATTATAGTCGTAACTCTAATTCTAACCCTAACCCCAATCCTAATTATAATCCTAACCATAACCCTAGTCCTAATTTTAACCCTAACCCTAACCCTTATTCTAACCCTAAACATAGCTCCAATTTTAACCTAACCCTAACACTAACTCTAATCCTAAGCCCGACTATAATTCAAATGCTAAACCTAATCTTCATACTAACCTTAACCATAATTGAACTCTAAACCTAACTCTAATTTGAACCCTAACCCTAATTGTAACTCTAATTCTTACCCTAATTCTAATAGTAACCCACCTTTATTCTAACCCTATTTCTAATGGGAACCCTATCCTAAGTCTAACCCTAACCCTAGGCCTAATTCTAATCATAACCCTGATTCTACCCTAACTATAACCCTAATTTTAAATCTAACCATAACCCTAATTCTAACCCTTATCTTAATCCTAATTCTAAATATGATTTTAACCCTAAGCGTAACTCAAATTCTAACACTAACTGTAGCCCTATCCCTATCCCAGCCCTAACCCTAACCCTAACCCTAACTATAATTATAATTCTAACCTCGATTATAACCCTAACCCTAAACATGACCCTAACACTAACCCCAACCCTAACCTAATCCTTATTCTAACCCTAACCCTAAGTAAAATTCTAACCTAGTACCCTAATTATATTTTTAAACCTAATTTTAATCTTGATCGTAATTGTATCCCTAAACTGAACCCTAATTGTAACTTTAACCCTACTTGTAATTTGAACCCAAATTATAACTATAACCCTAACCCTAACCTTAATCCTGACAATAATGCTAAACCTAACTCTAATTGTAACCCTAACTGTAATTCTAACCATAATTCTAACCTAAAGGATAATCCTAATTCTATTTGTAACCCTAATTGTAACCTACATTTGATTAACCCAAAACTAACCCTAATCATAATGCTCAACCTAATACTAACCCTAATTCTAACCTAAACTTAAACCTAACCCTAAATCCAACACTGATTATAACTATAACCTTGAGCTTAATTATAATCGTAATTGTAACCCTAACCCTTAATCCAATTATGTGTTGTGGCATTAATGTAAATAAATTTTAGAATTTTAGAATTAAGAATTATTTTATTTTACTTTTTCATTATATAGTTTAGTGAAGCATAATTTAATGTTTTACTATTAGTAATACAAATAGGATTAGCAAAAAAGAGCACCAACTATATATTCATATTTACAAATAGGATTACAAGTATATAAGATACATGACTCTTCTTTTCAAATGCGTAATACACCTGATAGAATTTAAAAATAGTGCATTCCATACTCTACTTTGTTCTACTTTGCTCTATATGTTATGCTCTGTTTTGTATGATCTAATTTATTCTATTTTATTATGTATGCTCTACTATGTTCTTATGTTATGCTTTGCTCTGTATGATTCAATTATGTGTATTTATATAAATAACAGGGTGAAATTGAGTTGCCTATTTTTAGGTTTTTATTGAAAGGCTAAAAAAATATATAGTATTTTAATTAAAATATAGGATCACAATGTAGTATTTTAATATTTTATATTTTAATCAAAATATTAATATTGTATTTAATATAGTATTTTAATCAAAATATACAATATAAAAAGAAACTATATTAATATGTGGTATTTTTACTCAAAGGCTCAAGAAACTATATTAATATATGCTCAAAATATACAATAAAAAATATGATTCCTAAGAGTATGATGCAAGAGCATCCCGGGCAAATTGGCGATCTGCATCAACCAAAAAAAAATTCTAGGTTTAATTTTTTTCAGTTTTGATTTTTTGGACTTGTAATGGCACTTTTTGAAATTAATTTTGCTTATGTGTTTCGCATCAAGCGAAGTTGATCTTTCGTTGCCGTCTATCGTCAAAGTGTCATAGAAGAGTTATTGCATGGGCATTTTGGGTTTTATTGTGCATTTCAACTTTTGTTGCGGTTGGCTGAGTGTCGGTGTCCAATTTTCATGTGCCATGTGCTTATTGGAGTGTTTAAAAAAATTATTGTGACATTACTGGCAAAGCATCCGAATATTTCCAAACAACATCCGATGAATTTGGTAACCATTCTTCTTCTAGAGAGTTTTGAGTTCCTTTTGAACTATGTCAAGTAGGCAAAGCATATTATATTTCCTTAGAGACCATTTCATGTTCTTGAATGATAGCATGGGGTCATACACAGTCGCCCAAATATAAAATTTGTTAGAATATTAATAAAATCATTAGATAAAGAGGGGCGACACCTCATTCTTTTAATTAACATGATCTTCTTTGTAAATTGGAAAGCCACGTTTGGCATAATATTTATATTTTCCAATCTGTGGAGGTCAGTGATGGAATTGGGTGGTTGGATAGAGAATTCAACGCCTCCAAGAAACTCATAAATTTAAATATGTTGAAATAAAAGCCCACGGTTGGGCGTTGGGTAAAGGCAAGCATCATATTTTTGTTTCAAGAGTTGATTCATTTGCCTATGCGTCCATTTGATGACTTTTGTTGCTCCTTTCAATTTAAAAAAAACTATCCAAAACAGTAAAGAGAGGGTCGGTCTGCTCAGAGAAGAATAAAGAAAAGTGGATGGAATGATTCAGGCTAGCAATTGAAGTCACAAAGGAGTTGATGAGATGAGTTGGGGCAGCCAGTTAGAAGAAGGAGAAGAAAATATCTAAAGGGGATGAAGCAAATTAGGAGACAAGGAGGCTGATAGGAGGTATGGTGGTAGCCTAGTAAGGGGAAATGATTAGTGAAAAGTAAAGAAGAAATAAAGAAGAAGAATAGCCAGAGTAGCTATGGGAGCATAGCAAACAAGAATAAGAAAATCTGATGAAAAGAGGGCTTTATGTGTGAAGGAAACAACCAGTTTGGAATGATACAAAACATCAGAACAACAAAGGAGACGTGATGAAAGACAAGGTAAATTTCCACATATAGAGGAAGAAAAGTCTTCTAGAGAGGTACGATAGAGAGGGAAAGAGGGGAGATTGGATGTCATTCTGTGTATAAGGATTACTATGAGAGATAAAATGCAAATTGGTTGTGAATGAGCAAAGCCATGAAGGCCATTATGTAATTTGTTGCAGATTTTATATAAATGTTGAATTGAATACAAATTTTGTGTTGCAATCTTGTGCCACTTGTATGCAAAGCATTGTTTCTGTGTTGAGTTTGTGTATTGTGGAAGTTTGTTTGCAAGCGGGAAGTTTTTCCTCTATATCAAATGGTATCAGAGCTAAAGGTCTTGAGCATGGAGAGGATCCACCAGGACCTGTAGGAGAGAAGGCGGTTGTGAAGAGCTCAAGAGATTGTTGCAGGTAGAGAAGAGTCCTAAGCAAGTGAGAGCTGGGAAGTTGTGAAAAGATTTGTAGATTGTAGAGCGTAAGAAGTGATGATGTAAGATTGCAATAGCTGAGATGGGGATACTGTTGAGGAAGAAGTTCATGATATGGAAATGTTGGAGGCAATATCAAGAGCGAAAGACTCTTGAGATATTGACAGGTATATGTGAGGTTAGATAAGAGATTGAGCAGATTGGAAGCATGGCAACATGGTGAATTAGTCAAGCATGATCTAGATAAACAAGAGGATGCAAGTGTAGCAATGGTTGAAGATGAAAAGGTGGGTAGCGAGAATGAAGAGGAGAAAGATTCAAAGGTGGAATATGAAGAGGTTGCAGCGAATGGCAAAGATGATGACTTGTTGGCACAAATTTTAGTGATAGAGGAAGAATGGTTAGAGAAGATTGTAGTGATTGAGGGTGAGAAACTTGTTGTAGCAGATGAAGGTGAGAAGATGAACACTGCAGCAAAGGATGATGTTGGCATAACAAAGAATGAAGAGGTGAGTTTTATTTTTTCTAAAATTTGTGAAGTGAATAAGGAGTTAGTGGATAGAAAAAAGTGATTATGTAGTTGCAGATTGGTGTGTGGATAGTGCATATTTGTATATAGAGGTTGTGGAGGATTCAAGTGTAAATTGATGGAGGTGGTCAATTTGTGGTGGGTTGGATCCCACGAAGGAGGAGAAGAGAGTAGAAAACATTTGGCAGAGGAGGACGGTCTATGGTGGATGTGAATCCACGAGAGGAGAGAGGGATGGTGAATGAAGTTGTGGAAGGAGGATGATGTTTGTGCCAACAAGATGTTGGAAGAAGAGGAAGAATAATTGACCCTATGCACATTTTCCCAGTGATAGAGATCGCTGCAGGTTGGTTGCAACCTGAAAGGGTAGTTCGACTTCTCAACTCCACTTTGTGAGCATGTGCTCACAAACTTTCTACCTGGCATGTCTGATGCAGGAGCATCTCGGGCAAATCAACGATTTGCATCAACCAAATTTTTTTTGCAAGTTTAATTTTTTTTAGTTTTGATTGTTTGGACTTGTAATGGCACTTTTTGGCATAATTCTGCTTATGTGTTTCGCATCAAGCGAAGTCAATCTTTCATTGCCGCCTATTTGTCGAAGTGTCACGGAAGAGTTGTTGCATGGATATTTTGGGTTTTATTGTACATTTCAACTTTTGTTGCGGCTGGTTGAGTGTCGGTGTCCAATTTTCATGTGCCATGTGCTTGTTGGAGTGTTTAAAAAAAATATTGTGACATTTTTGGCAAAGCATCTAAATATTTCCAAACAACATCCGATGAATTTGGTAACCATTCTTCTGGAGAGTTTTGAGTTCATTTTGAACTGTGTCAAGTAGGCGAAGCATATTATACTTCCTTGGAGACCATTTCATGTTCTTGAATGATGGCGTGGGGCTGTACATAGTCACCCAAATATAGAATTTGTTAGAATGTTAATAAAATCATTAGTTAAAGAGGGGCGATGCCATATTCTTTTAATTAACCTGATCTTCTTTGTAAATTGGAAAGCCATGTTTGGTATAATATTTATATTTTCCAATCTGTGGAGGTCAGTGATGGAATTGGGCAGTTGGATAGAGAATTCAGCACCTCCAAGAAACTCAAAAATTTAAATTTGTTGAAATAGAAGCCCACAGTTGGGCATTGTGGCAAGCGTCATATTTCTATTTCAAGAGTTGATTCATCTACCTGTGCGTCCATTGGATGACTTTTGCTACTCCTTTCAATTTAAAAAAAACTATCCAAAACAGAGTAGAGAGGGTCGGTCTACTCATAGAAGAATAAAGAAAAGTGGATGGAACAATTCGGGCCAGCAATTGAAGTCACAAAAGAGATGATGAGATGAGTTGGGGTAGCCAGTTAGAAGGATAACAAAATGTCTAAAGGGAGTGAAGGAAATTAGGAGACAAGGAGGCTGATAGGAGGTATGTAAGCGGACATGAATAGTGAAAAGTAAATCAGAAATAAAGAAGAAGAATAGCCAGAGTAGCTATGGGAGCATAGCAAACAAGAATAAGAAAATATGATGAAAAGAGAAATTTATGTGTGAAGGAAATGACCAGTTTGGAATGATACAAAACAACATAACAACAAAGGAGACATGATGAAAGACAGGGTAAATTGCCACATATAGAGGAAGAAAAGTCTTCTAGAGAGATACGTCAGAGAGGGAAAGAGGGCAGATTGGATGCCATTCCATGTATAGAGGATTGCTATGAGAGATAAAATGCAGATTGGCTGTGAATGAGCAAAGCCATGAAGGCCATTATGTAATTTGTTGCAAAATTTATATAAATGTTTAATTGAATACAAATTTTGTGTTGCAATCTTGTGTTACTTATATGCAAAGTATTGTTTGTGTGTTGAGTTTGTGTATTGTGGAAGTTTGTTTGCAAGAGGGAAGTTTTGAATCCTTTGCATCAGAGTATAAGTAGAGTAATCAAAATTTTGAATACAAAGAGAGATTAAAATTCCAATGACAAAATGGAGAGAAGACAATCAAGCATTCATGAACTTAGTAACAATCTTTTAACAATGAGAGACTTCACGCTTTCCAAGCTCCTGACGAAGACAAACCCTCACATCTTTGGTCTATATGCTCTTCTCTATATGTCCCGGTCTGGTCTCCATGCAATGTTTTGTATGCTCTAGTTTGCTCTCTATACTTTGCTTTGTATGCTCATGTTGAGGTGCATTTTGTGGTGTTTGAAGTATATAATCTATTGATCTTGAATTTTCATCTTCAACATTAAAATCAATATTAGCATTTGATTAATTAAGTTCTTATTTTTCTTTGCTTTTAGGGACACTGAGTTGTTGAGATGTTTCTGCATGACTTATTCTCTTCATATTTGGTTGTTGCCAATTTTGTAATTCCAATTATTAAACTATTATTTCAGCTCTACGTCTACGATATCTTTATCTCTCAACCTCATTTCTGTAACACCCATAGTCTAAAACAAGATTAAACATAGATAATTACCATGAGATAAAACATACAAGGTGAAAAGATAGATTTTTTTTTTGAAATAATATCAAGGAATCAAGATACATCAAATAATCATAATTACTTTTCTGAAATATCCAGTATAATATAATATACAAAGATGACATTTCATTTTTACAATTATAAATATCTGCAATAGATAATGTTGTACATAGTCTTTTTAAATGCAAGCCACAAAGGTATACTGCATCCAAAAATCTAACATCTTTATCGCAAGCCTCAGCATGTCTTCTGCTAGAGAGAGAGAGAGAGCATCTTCCTAGTGCTTTTCCTCCAACCATAGACCGGCGGTCTTCCACACATCTTCCATGTAGGAAGTGGCCCTACCCTTCATGAAGAGTATAGACCAAAGATGTCCAATGATGATTTGCCATCTAAGTACATAGTGTTGTATCCTACATAACTCTATCTATCATACAACCCTAGATACCCTCTAGCTAAGTATGATCTTTCCAATAGGTTATGCAATCAAGATACAGTGAACCAACAATGCACACAGAGACGTATGCATTACTTTGTCCAAAGATTCAATATGAATAGACGTTCACAATGAATGTTGTCATAATGTTCACCCAGCCCAACTCGACTTGGATACTATCATATTCCTAAAATTTGACTTGGTCAACTATGCATAACTATATAGTCTTGACAACTTCAATATTTTAGTCTTCCCGACCTAGACAAATTTACATACACTGTCTATATTCGATAGACCTTATCGATTAAATTTCTTTACGAGGATTCTCATTGCATCATTGCAATACCCAAGATCCAAAACTTATCGACACTTAAGAAATTAAGTTGATTTATAACGACTAAGATGGTTACCTTACCTAGGTTAAGCATCATAGTCTAGGAAATTATTTCCTTTCTTACAAGTAAGAATAAATAAACATAGTCCCTTCATTCACAATCTATATAATGATCACAAAGTTTTAACATATATAATTACCTTATTTGGTCAAGTTAAGGTTTAACTAAGAGTTTTATCTAACTCAAAACTAGTCTTTCTAACTTAGGTGGATTCACAAGACTCTGTCATTGCTCCATAGACCTTATGGAATGACTATCTACACTTGGGTATTTCTTTGCATCCTGGCAACATCTGAGATCCATGACTTGTCAACACTAATAACCTAAGTCAATTTACAAACAACCAAACAAGTTTTCTTTTATACCAAGAATATCTTTATTGTTTAGGAAAAATATTTCCTTACGACAAGTATTACTATACATTCATAGCCAAGGTTCATGTATTTTCATTTTTTTTTTCTGTATAAAGTAATCATAAAAAAATAAGATATTTAAGATGATTTATACCCTACTAGGTTAATCAAGGATCTTGGTTTTCCCTTTTTCATTATAATGGTCTAATAAGCATTCTAAATCTAAAAAGAAAGGAGACTTAAATAACTTTTTATCTCAAATCTTCTCTTGACTAGAGGTTATTTCAATCTACAAAACACGACTATTTCTCACTTACAAAAGGATCTTTAGCTAAAGCTAACCAAGGGGTTCCAATCAAATTTAAACATTGACTATGATTGTCTTGATACCCAAAACTAGGAAAGACTACTTCAAGTTTGCTATCCAATATATACATTGTCCAAAACTTGCTCTTTTCTTTATACACTGTGTTGTCTTTGAAAACTACTATCTCTTTTGTTTCCGACAAAATTAAAAGACTGCAAATTATATATCTGAAGCTTGACATCATATTCCATGCCAAGTTTATGTAGAAACAAAAAGATTTGTATCTTTCAAGACTATTATATATATATATATATATATAAATCCTCGTGGTTCTTATTTTCACATGAGTGTTTGAAATTATAGCAACTAGTTATAATACTATCCTCTACTTTGTAACTTAGAAAGTAAGATTAAAACTAAACATAACCCCACCTTAGAATATAGTATATCTCAAGTTCTCTAATATTGAAAAGACACTTTACATAGTAAGCTATCTTTGATTTGTCAGAGATTAGATACTCATGTTCTCATTAAACTGGAACAATTAGTTATGTAGTATTCGACTATTATAACTAAAGTTCCATGCTATAAATACATAGCTACAGTTTCACTCAGCTTCAAGCTAATTTTGAAGATTATACAAATTCACTCAGATATTTTATATTTTCATAAAGATGTTCTTGTGTCTTTGAAAAGGATGATCTTTTGATTAAGAAGAATTTCGTTGCATTGATAACAAATGAACTCATAGTAACTTAAGAGTGAAACTCAGCTCTTACCTGAGCACTAAAGCAATTCTGGTGAGGATTTGGTTGAATCCTAATATCTCTGCTCGTAACCTTACATTGACCTGAGCTCTAACTCTTATCTGTGACACCTCTGTCTACAACTTGTGACATGGTTCCTCCCCTATTATATGCAAAGAACCTCTACTTAACTCTCTCATCTTGAGCTATCACAGTCTGTGCTCTCTCTTACCAAAACCAAGCTCCCTTTCTTACATGAATGAAGCCATTCTATATGAAAACAAACCTCTCATTTCGTATCCCCAAAAGAAGAAGCTCCCATATCATTCTTGTTGTTCTAAATAACCTCCTACGTTAGCTCCACTCTTCTCTTATATGAGAAATAATATATGAAGTTCTCCCTCTATCAACTCTATGAGGACTGATGACTACTGAGATAGATTTTCTATCCTCCCTTAGTGATATTAAAAATGTTGTTCGCTTCCCCCTCTCAACTCTATGAGAGTCGTTATGCCCATAACACTCTTCACGACTCCATTTATGAGTCGTTCTACTCATATCATCCACGACTATTGCCATAATGGATCTACTATCGATCATTAAAACCTTTCTTAACTGTCATAAAGGCTCCATGATAGTTTTAAAAACCTAACTCCTTTTAGATAGCAGATTCTTCCACTTAAGTAGACAAATGTTATTATTCCACTTTCTAGTCACTGGAAAGTTCTCCACAAATATGAATTCCTTCTTAGAAGAAGCCTCTTATTTCTCATGGATCAAGCATGCAACAAGAGAAATATGTGAATACCAAAGTACCACTCCTCTTTGACAACAACTTACCTAAAATAATAAAGACACCCTACAAGACCGCGAGCAAGATGCCATTATTAGCACAAAGATCATCCAAGGAATTGAGAGATGTTCATGGTTTAGAAGCACCACTAAATGCTATAATGAACACACAACTAAATCATTAAAACATGACTTTAATTCGAGCCTAACCACTCTCGTCCACTAAAAGTTGGTTACAACAAATGCCCACAAATCGTGGACTTCTCCACAGTAAAAGACATGCACTACTATGAAGAAAGTGTGGTCAGTAATTGCTTCACAAATGTTTAAAGATTCCCTCTTTAAAGCATCTCAAGAAAAAGGATAGATAGACATGAAAATAGAGAACGTGGTGAATATTAATTCGATGATCATCTCACTTGATCACTAAAGTTTTACGTGAAATAATGATCAAAGTACGTGGTGATATCACTATTAATAGCATTAATAAAGATGTTTTTACGTAAACTTACATATATAACCTGCTTGGGTCAAGCTAGTCTCCCCTTCACATATACATACCATATCACATCGATTAAGCTTCTCATGAACGTCCATGCAACGTTTAAACTATAATCATGACAACAATTAAATCATCTACGTTTTGATGACGCAAATGAAAACTATTTACGACATGATCAACGGAAGGTCGCGTTAGTCGCAAATGACTAATGTTCTATCTTTTCAATGTAATTTTCATGAAAAACCAAGATTGGAGCAAAACTAACTTAAAAAGGTATCTAAAAGACATCGACAACCTATCGAGTCGATCCAAGAACTAACCAATAAAACGTGACTTACCTCAATCGTCTAGAGTTATTTAACTATTTGAACACTATACTCATTTGGAAAATGACCATTTATAACCCAAGGTCTATTCTCCTCTCCTCAGAAGATACTCTCTCTCTCTCTTTCCAGAGAGTCAGTAAGAACCTCTTATCCTGCATATAACTTGCAATCACCAGATTATGATCAGTGCATTATTAGTCCGTTCATAAACCTTATGAATAATAAACCAAATTCTCATAACATAAATTACTAAATCATTACATCATATGCATTGCATTTAATCACATAACTGATATTCAATAAAATCAATATTTTCCAATGACATTTAACCCAATGTCAAAGTATTTATCCAATAAATTCACTTCTGTCCATGTAAAAGTAAAAGTAAAAACAAGCCAAAAATAGGGATGTAACATATCTCTCCCCTAAAGATTCATCATCATCGATGATTCAAAGTATCAAAATATAATTAAAAACAAGTTTTTGTTTAACTGCTAAAAACATGAAATAAATGAGGAAATTTCTGATAAAATTCATGGTAAACCCCCCATGTAGAACTATCCTCTGCATATTGGTCCCATTGGACCTTGTACTACATAACCTCTATGTTACACAAGCAGTGCTTGTGAACTTCAAGCATTTAAGAAGCTCAATCATAACCATTCTTGGGTTCTGTACTTGTAAAACATTCTAGGAATATAATAATCATTTTTTATATATATTTTCCAAATTTGAATCTTTAAATGCATTATGCCTCCTGGCAATAGATGATATTAGATTGATTTTACAATCTTGAATTGATAACTTCAAGAATTTTTGAAGAGTCCTTTATATCTAGGAGCTGGTTTTGAATACATTCCATACTTTATGAATTTTTTTTCTGGGGTTTGACCCTCAAAATAACTTTTCTTCTCTAACTGAGAATTGTCTTAGTGTACGCTCAACATCAACGTAACTTTTCTATTTATTACTAGTTTTTGATAATCTTTTCTGATCAGCTTAATCTATTCATCCATTTCTAACAACATTTCTAGACTAATGCTAATCCTATCTTCTAGCTTACCTAGCTTATAGGAGTTCGGCATCTTTTTCTGTCCAATGTTTCAAATGGAGTCATCTTAATAACAAAAAGTTAGGTATTGTTATAAGAAAATTTTACAAGTGGTAAGTAGTCTCCCCACTTATATTGCTGATCCATGCAATACATTTGTAACAAATCCTCTAAAACTTGGTTAACTCTCTCAGTTTAACCATCTGTTCTCAGGATGATAAGTTGTACTCTTATTAAGTTTAGTCCCTAGCGCAAAGAACAAAGTTTGTTAAAACCTTGACGTTACACGCGCATCTCTATCCAAGATAATCTTTTTAGGAACTCCATGCTATTTAAACATTTCCTGAACAAATTTGTGAGCCATTACTGGTGCTCCATCAGTTAAATTCCTTGGTATGGAATGTACTACCTTTATGAGTTTATTAACCATACTAAAATGGCATCATGTCTATTCCTAGACATTGGAAGACTCTAAATGAAGTCCATACTTATGACTTGCCACTTCCATTCTGGTACCTCATGTGGATACAATAGTCCTACGAAGTGTTGATGTTCTACTTTTTTTCTCTCTGGCACTCTAGACAACTTGCTACAAATCTTGCAACATCATTCTTCATTCTTTTCATGAAACAAAGAGGTTTTGCATCCACTAGAAGTTTAGTTACTCCTGGGTGTCCTGAGTATGGTGCAGAATGAACTTCTTTCCACACAAGTTTTCTTAATTCAACAAAATTAGAAACATATATTCTTCATTTGAAACTCAATAGTCCATCAAACTCAAAATGAAACCCATCATTCCTTGAATCTTTAGGATTTACCATAAGAGCTTGCTTGACTTGCTCATAATATTCATCACCTGATAAATTTTGCAACACTAAATCTTTAAAGTTTGCATGAATAGAGACAATTGAAGAAATATGTCCCCTCCAACTTAAAGCATTTGTTACTCTGTTCTCTTTTTCTTTCATATAACTTATCTCAAAGTCATAGTCAGATATCCATTCTAACCATCTCCTTTGTCAAGTATTCAGACGTGGTTGAGAAAATATGTACTTCCAACTTTAGTACAAAGATTTTACCTAGAAAATAGTGTCACCACATTTGCAAAGCATGTGCAACTACTTCTAATTCCAGATCATGTGTCCATAATTTTTCTCATAAGCTTTCAGCTTCCTTGAATGATAGGCTATCACTCACCCATCTTGGATAAGTACACCTCTTAATCCTTCTCTTGAGGCATCAGTTATTACCTCTAACTGTCCTTCGGGGTCAGGAACTCACATAATTGGTGCTATTGTAATTTCTCTTTTAATAGATCAATTGCCTCTTGACATTTATCTGTCCACTCAAATCGTTTCCCTTAACCATTGCAGAACCACTTGCACATGTTGATAATGGTCTCCTTCTTTCTTTAAATAAATAAGTATATCATCCAGAAAGATTAGAACAAACTTGTCTATACAATCTCTAAACACACTGTTCATGAGATTCATGAATGCGACAGAGGCATTTGTAAGTCCAAAAGGCAACACTGCAAACTCATAGTGCCAATTTCTTGTCCAAAATTTTGTTTTATGGGTATCCTCATCCTTTAATCTTAAATGATGATATATTGATCACTAATCGATCTTTGAAAATGCTACAGCTCCATGCATCTGATCAAAGGGATCATCAATACATGGTAAAGGATATTTTTTCTTTATCATTGCTTTAATGAGTATATGATACTAAATACACAATCGCAAAGTCACTTCCTTTTTTCTTGACATAGATAACTAGTGCACCTTAAGGTGAAGCACTGGGTCTAATCACACCTTTAGCCAACAACTCTTATAATTGGGTTTTTAATTCCTTTAAACTTCAGTGGAGTGACTTTCTTCATATCCTTGGGAGTTCTAAGGCAAGCCTATCCTTTTCTTCCTTCTAAGGTTTATGGTTCTTAGGGTTCGCACTACTCACACTATGGTCTTGGTGATTTTCCCTCCTCATCCCATGAGAAAATTTTCCCCCTTCAGGGTTTTCCTTGATCTCTTACTTTCTTTTCCAAGTTACCAAGTCTCCCCTTGGTTTTTACAAACATGATTTAGGATTATCTAATTTTTCCATGAGATTAACTTGTGGTTATTCTCTTCTTGACTCACCCAGGTTTGTTTTTGTACGAAACATGTCCTTTTTCTCTCGCTAGAAAATAATAAGTTATCTAACAATTTTCTGAATCTAATGCGACTCAACGAAACATATTTAACTCATAATAATCAACAAATTGGTATAAAACTTTCTCATCTTTATTATAATTTATTCAGGAGTAACTACTTCCTTATTTATATAGTTGATATGACAAGACTACATGTCACTATCGATTTAACGATCTTCTGATTAAACAAACTTAGAGGGTGGATGTACATAGGTACTCCTCCAACACCTCTTTTCCTAAAACACAAGCATCATAACTACCTCTAAGTGACATGTTGTAACTGGCTACAGTTTACTGGGTTTAACTACACAAGTAGAAGTAGTAGGATTCTTGGCCAGTTTGAAACATTCTTTTGTTTCTAGCCGAATTCGCTTAAGTGCATCAACAAAAGTTCCTGAATCCTCCAGCCATGCACCCTCTGTATAATTAATATGCTCTTTAAGTTTAACTTCCTTGATAGATTCCTTCTTAACTACTAACTCAGGCAAAAGCTAGGGAACAAACTTTCTAACAGTTTTCTTGGTTCTTCTCCATGCCATTCTGGCACAAGAAATTCAAACATTAGCTAACCACATAATGTTGACTATAGGTTAGCATAGTGGACTCATAAGCCCTAGTGCCAAACCTGGTAGCTCTGATACCATATGTAACATCCACGGTCTAAAATAAGACTAAACATAGATAATTACCATGAGATAAAACATACAAGGTGAAAAGATATATTTTTTTAAAAATAATATCAAGGAATCAAGATACATCAAATAATCATAATTACTTTTCTGAAATATCCAACATAATATAATGTACAAAGATGACATTTCATTTTTACAATTACAAATATCTACAATAGATAATGTTTTACATAGTCTTTTTAAGCACAAGCCACAAAGGTATACTGCATCCGAAAATCTGACATCTTTATCACAAGCCTTGGCATGTCTTTTTCTAGAGAGAGAGAGCATCTTCCCAATGCTTTTCCTCCAACCATAGGCTGACGGTCTCCCACACATCTTCCACATAGGAAGTGGCCCTACCCTTCACGAAGAGTATAGACCAAAGGTGTCCAATGGTGATTTGGCATCCGAGTACATAGTGTTGTATCCTACATAACTCTATTGATCATACAACCCTAGATACCCTCTAGCTAAGTATGATCTTTCCAATAGGTTATGCAATCAAGATATGGTGAACCGATAATACATGCAGAGATGTATGCATTACTTTGGCCAAAGATTCAATATGAATAGACGTTCACAATGAACATTGTCGTAATGTTCACCCACCCCAACTCAGCTTGGATACTATCATATTCCTACAGTTTGACTTGGTCAACTATGTATAACTATATATTCTTTACAACTTCAATATTTTAGTCTTCCCAACCTAGACAAATTTACATACACTGTCTATATTCCATAGACCTTATCGATTACCTTTCTTTACGAGGATTCTCATTGTATCATTGCAATACTCGAGATCCAAAACTTATCGACACTTAAGAGCTTAAGTCGATTTATAACGTCTAAGATGGTTACCTTACCCAGGTTAAGCATCATAGTCTAGGAAATTCTTTCCTTTCTTACAAGTAAGAATAAATAAACATAGTTATGGTATTTGTCCCTTCATTCACGATCTATATAATGATCACAAAGTTTTAACATATATAATTACCTTATTTGGTCAAGTTAATGATGAAGGGGGTAAATCATAAAACACACAACAACAAAAAGTGCACAGAAAATATAACTTTCTTGATTGATTTGGACAACTTATTACATTATAGAAGCTCAAATACAATAAGAGGAATCAACCCTCCACAGGCTGCAACACATTACAGCTTCCTATCAAAAGATTATGGAATCATCAGCCATCTATAATCCCAAATCAGCTAGGGTTTCTATTTTTCTACCTATTCTTGACTCTACACTTTCCCCCTTAACTCTACTACTACCCAGGGTTCCCAAAAATGGTTAGTAATAGACTTTTTGGCAGCCGATAACCTAATTTCAAAATTTGCATCTCCCTCCAAAAATAGGTCAACTTCTGGGAGCCATAACTTTTGATCTGGGTGTCCGATTGATGGACTGTTTTATGCATTAGAAATCTCGTGGAGTGCTCTATGCGCTAAAAATTGGTTTGCTGGTTCTAGCCATTTTCAGGCCTATACGGGGTTGTTTAGTGCCTCAAACATGAGTTTGAATAATTTTCAAGCATTTTTTGGGAAACAAAAACTTTAATATCTTTCGGCTCGCAAATGATCTTTGCGTGATTCCTTCGCCAAAGGTCTTATTTTTTAGTTATGAAGCTTCCTATAAATTTTCACTTCATTCTGTGCCCAAATGCAAACTTTTTAAAAATAGCAGGTTGCTATTTTTAGCAGTTTGGAAAAACTGAAAGTTCTACATCAATATTCAAGTGATTATGGAACCAGAACCACAAATTTTGAAAAGAAATGGAAAGAACATCAACAATTTTGAAACACATATTTTTTTTTGTGTGATGCAAGATTGGTCTTACACCACTGGATGCTCCTGCATCAGACACCTAGGGTAATTTGAGAAGTGACCCTGTCACGTCTCATGTGTTTGTGTGAGGAAAACCCAAATGGTCAACCACTGCCTTAGACAACCAAGAAGAATCTTCAATAGGCCTTCCTTTCCATTTCATGAGATATTCTTCATATTTCCTGTTCTGAGTACTTCTTCCCACATGACTATCCAAGATCTCTTTTATCTCCTCTATTGAAGTAGATGCCAGAATACTCCACTGTTCTTCTGTTGGTCCATCCTTTGTTCCACCTTCATAATATTTTGATAAATCAACAATGTTGAAAACAGGGGAAATGTTGATCTCACTCGGCAGCTCCACCTCATATGCATTTCCTGAATCATGTTTCTTCAAAATTTTGCATGGTCCAAATTTCTTCATTTTCAGCATATTGTATGTTCCAATCGGGAACCTTTCTTTTCTCAAGTGAACCATGAATTCATCTCCTACCTGGAATTCTTTATATCTCCTCTTCTGATCTGCCTTAGCCTTGTACTGAATATTCATCTTATTAATGTGCTTTTCACCTCTTCATGCAAATTCTTCATGTGTTCTGCAAAGTCTTCAGCCTCGGCACTTGTCTTTTCTCCTTTGTCCAGATTCCTTAACTCTGAAACATTTGTTGGACTAATCCCATATACATTCTAGAATGGTGATTTACCAGTACTCCTATTGACATAATTGTTGTAAGAAAATTCTGCCTGTGGTAAAATCAAATCCCATCCCTTGGGCTTATCTCCTACTAAGCATCGTAGCAAGTTACCCAAAATCCTATTCACCACTTCGGTCTGTCCATCAGTTTGTGGATGGTGTGCAGAACTAAACTTCAAATCTGTCTTCAACTTCTTCCATAATGTCCTTCAGAAATAACCAACAAACTTGGTATCTCGATCTAAAACTATGCTCTTTGGTAGACCGTGTAATCTCACCACCTCCCTGAAAAATAATTCAACAATGTGAATAGCATCATTAGTCTTCTTGCAAGGAATGAAATGTGCCATCTTCGAGAATCTATCCACTACCACAAAAATGGAATCACGTCCTCTCTGTGTCCTTGGTAAACCAAGAAAAAAATCCATACTAATATCATCCCATGGCTTCTTTGGTACATGTAGTGGCTGATACAGACTTGTATTCTGACTTGCTCCTTTCGCCATCTGACATACTCTACAACTCTGCACAAATTTTCTCACATCCTACTGCAACTGTGGCCAATAATAATTTTCACCAACAATAGCAATGGTCTTATCTCAACCAAAGTGTCTAGCCAATCCTCCACTATGCTTCTCCTTAATTAGGTTCTCTCTCATGGAACTCCTTGGAATGCACAACTGGATTCCTCTAAACAACATGCCATCTTGGATTATGAAATCCAACCATTTTGTCCTATCCAAAGTAACAGGTTTCAAACAAGCTTTCCAGGCCTTTGTAAAATCTGAATCTTTAGGATACAAACTTTGAGCTCATCGAACCCAACAACCTCTATCTTCATTTTTGTCAACAAATTTTACCTTTTGCTCAAGGCATCTGCAACTCTGTTCGACTTCCCACTCCTGTGCTTCAAAACAAAAGTATAGCTTTACAAAAACTCCACCCATTTTAAGTGCCTTTGATTTAACTTTCCTTGACTATTAAGATATTGCAAAGCCTGATGATCAATATATAAAACAAACTCCTTTGGCAACAAATAATGTCTCCATTTCTTCAAAGCCTAAACTATTGCATAAAACTCATGATCATAAACATAATACTTTTTCTTGGCATCATTAAGCCTCTCACTAAAATAGGCAATGGGCTTACCTTCTTGACTCAAAACAACTCCTATAGTACTACCACTAGCATCACAATCTACCTGAAACACCTTATTGAAATTTGGAAGTGCTAAAACAGGTTGCTCTATGACTTTCTGCTTCAATGTATCAAAGCTTTTATCTACTCCTTTAGTCCATCTAAACTCTTTTCTATCCCCTCTCATTGTCACAGTTAGGGGTGCACAAATGCTACTAAAATTTCTGATAAACTTTTTATAAAAACTTGCCAAACCATGAAAAGATTGTACCTCTATGCCACTCCTTGGCATAGGCCATTCAAGGGTAGCTCTCACCTTCTCTAGGTCCATCTTAAGACCTTCCTCTGAGACAACAAATCCCAGGTATACCAACTCCTTTGCAAAACTATATTTCTTTAGATTAATCAACAACTTCTCCTCCCTCAGCTTCTCCAAAACTCTTTTGATATGCATCAGATGCTCACCCCAAGTCTTACTAAAAATTAAAATATCATCTAAATAAACAATAACAAAACTTCCCAAAAATTCTTTCAATACCTCATTCATGAGCCACATGAATGTGCTCGGTGCATTGGTTAGCCCAAATGGCATGACTAACCACTCATACAAACCCTCCTTTGTCTTGAAGACTGTCTTCCATTCATCTCCTTCTCTGATTCTGATTTGGTGATACCCACTCTTTAGGTCAATCTTCATGAAGTACTTGGCTCCACTCAAACAATCCATTATGTCATCCATTCTGGGCAATAGAAATCTATACTTGATTGTGATCTTATTGATGGCTCAAGAGTCTGTACACATTCTCCACTCTCCATCTTTCTTTGGTGCTAGTACTGCAGGTACCACACATGGACTTAGGCTTTCTCTTATCAATCCCTTCCTCAACAACTCCTAAACTTGTCTGTTCAACTCTTCACTCTTTGCTGGAGTCATTCTATGGGCTGCCTTATTCTGCAAACTGGCTCCTGGTATCAAATCCATTTGATGACTTATCTTCCTCACTGGTGGTAAACCCTCTGGTACATTATCAGAGATAATGTCCTAAAATTCTTCCAACATATCTGAAACTTCTGCTGGTACATCTTCACATTTCTCTTGACTAATCTTAGGAATCAATGCAAAACAATGACACTCATGCTTCATACCCTCCAAAAATTTCCTACCATCTACCAAGCAAATTCTGGCAGTACTACATACCTTTTCTTCCACCTCCTTCAAGGGCTTCAACTTATGACAAACTCCATCCTTTGTTAGGGAATATGTGTTTGCATGGCCATCATGGACAATGCTCCTATCATACTGCCACAGCCTCCCCAACAACATATGACATGCATCCATTAGTATGATATCACACAACACCTCATCATGGTAGTTCCCAATCTTGAACTTCACTAAACACTGCTCATTGACTAAAGCTCTATGGTCCTTCTGCAACCCTGCTTTCTTCTTGTCAACTTCAACTTGTCAACCATCTCCTCTGAAACAAGATTGTCAGTACTTCCACTGTCAATAATAATATCACAACACTTACCTTCACATTTGTACCTTGTGCGGAATAAACTCTTCCTCTGATTGGGTTCTTTCTCCTCATTCAACAAAGTTCTTCTAACAACTAGGGTTTCTCCCCTTTTAGCATCTTCAAAACGCTCAGACTGTGCATCTTCATCTACATGTGCAACTCTTGCATTACCCTCAGGTCTTCTGTTTGTCCTTCCTTGATGTTGCGGACACTTGTATGCTCAATGCCCTTCTTCTCCACATTGGAAACAGGTTCCTCTAAAACCTCCTCTTCCGGGTCCTTGCCCAGGTCTGCCTCTTCCTCTTCCTCTTTGCTCACCATTGTTCTGGTCACGAGGGCGGTAGGCATTATCCCCTCTCTGATTTCGACTGGTGCCAGCTTCTTCACTTTTCTTTTGATCTTCATTACGACCTCCATAGGGTCTTCCACCAGTCCTTCCACCTTGACCTCTTCCACTTTGCTTTCTATCGAATCTTTTATTCAGCTTCTCTTCCACCTTCAGGGAAAACTGATACGCATCTTCTATGGTGGTCATTTTGACTAGGCTCAACTCCTCTTGAATACTCAACCTCAACCCATTAATGTAATGGGATACCTTCTCCTTGTTAGGCTCTACATGGCCTATCTTGATAGTAATTTTATAAAACTCTTTTGTATACTCCTTAACAGACTTGTTACCTTGCTTCAATCCTTGCAGCTTCT
Source organism: Cunninghamia lanceolata (assembly GCA_027924645.1). Taxonomy (NCBI): domain Eukaryota; kingdom Viridiplantae; phylum Streptophyta; class Pinopsida; order Cupressales; family Cupressaceae; genus Cunninghamia; species Cunninghamia lanceolata. The sequence goes on from BSBN01000128.1 coordinate 1,545,186, forward strand.
TCAGCAACTCCATCTCATAGTCCATGGGAATGAACTACTTCAGTTTATCTACCATCCGATCCCATCTGGTGATCTTTCCTTTTCATTTTCTACTCCTCTCTAAGTGGACCTACTTCCACCAAATACTGGCATGGCCCTTCAACTTTGTTTTCACAAACTTGACCCGATCTGGGTCCTCCACATCTTCATACTCGAAACACTCCTCCATGTCATTAATCCAATCAATAAGCTGTTCCAGATTCAAATCTCTAGAATATGTAGAAACTTCAATCCTGGGCCTCTTTTCGATATTTGAAATGACCCTCAACAACCTAACTTTTGCAGGATCTCTTGTAGCTTCTTGTTCTTCCTCGGATAGCTCTTCTTTAGCTTCATCCTCACTTTCTTCTCTTATTCTCGGATCAAACCCTCTTCACAACTCCTCTTGCAATGCATCGATTTGCCTTTGCAAGGATCTAAAACCCTCTTCCATCAAAGCATTCCTTCCAATACGATTTCTTCATGGAGGCATCTTGATCTTCGCAGCAAACCCACAACCTCAGGTCTTGGTGCAAACTGCCTCACGGTCGGCGATCTGTCTACACACTCAGGAACCCTTGCTCTGATACCACTTGATGAAGGGGGTAAATCATAAAACACACAACAACAAAAATTGTACACATAAAATAGAACTTTCTTTATTGATTTGGACAACTTATTACATTATAGAAGCTCATATACAATCAGAGGAATCAACCCTCCACAGGTTGCAACACATGACAGCTTCCTATCACAAGACTCTGGAATCATCAGCCTTCTATAACCCCAAATCAGCTAGGGTTTCTGTTTTCCCGCCTATTCTTGACTCTACACTTTCCCCCTTAACTCTACTACTACCCAGGGTTCCCAAAAATGGTTATTAATAGATTTTTTGGCAGCCAACAACCTAATTTCAAAATTTGCATCTCCCTCCAAAAATAGGTCAACTTTTAGGAGCCATAACTTTTGATCTGGGTATTCGATTGACGAACTGTTTTATGCGTCGGAAAGCTTGTGGAGTGCTCTACATACTAAGAACCTGCTTTGCCGGTTCCAGCCATTTTTGGGTCCATACGGGGCTATTTAGTGCCTCAAACCTGAGTTTGAATAATTTTCAAGCATTTTTTGGGAAACGAAAACTTTAATATCTTTCATCTCGCAAATGATCTTTGTATGATTCCTTCGCCAAAGGTATTATTTTTTAGTTATGAAGCTTCTTGTAAATTTTTACTTCATTCTGTGCCCAAATACAAACTTTCTAAAAATAACAGGTTGCTATTTTAAGCAATTTGGAAAAACTAAAAGTTCTACATCATTATTCAAGGGATTATGGAACCAAAACCACAAATTTTGAAAAGAAATGGAAAGAACATCAACAATTTTGAAACACATCTTTTTTTTTGTGTGATGCAAGATTGTCCTTACACCACTAGATGCTCCTGCATTAGTTAAGGTTTAACTAAAGAGTTTTATCTAACTCAAAACTAGTCTTTCTAACTTAGGTGGATTCACAAGACTCTGTCATTGCTCCATAGACCTTATGGAATGACTATCTACACTTGTGTATCTCTTTGTATCCTGGCAACATCTAAGATCCACGACTTGTCAACACTAATAACCTAAGTCGATTTACAAACAACCAAACAAGTTTTCTTTTATACCAAGAATATCTTTATTGTTTAGGAAAAATATTTCCTTACGACAAGTATTACTATACATTCATAACCAAGGTTCATGTATTTTCATTATTTTTTTGTATAAAGAAATACGTAACAAAATAATATACTTAAGATGATTTATACCCTACTAGGTTAATCAAGGATCTTAGTTTTCCCTTTTTCATTATAATGGTCTAATAAGCATTCTAAATCTAAAAAGAAAGGAGACTTAAATAACTTTTTATCTCAAATCTTCTCTTGACTAGAGGTTATTTCAATCTACAAAACAAGACTATTTCTCACTTACAAAATGATCCTTAGCTAAAGCTAACCAAGGGGTTCCAATCAAATTTAAACATCGACTATGATTGTCTTGATACCCAAAACTAGGAAAGACTACTTCAAGTTTGCTATCCAATATATACATTGTCCAAAACTTGCTCTTTTCTTTATACACTGTGTTGTCTTTGAAAACTACTATCTCTTTCATTTTTGACAAAATTAAAAGACCACAAATTATATATCTCAAGCTTGACATCATATTCCATGCCAAGTTTATGTAGAAACAAAAAGATTTGTATCTTTCAAGACTATTATATATATATAAATCCTCGTGGTTCTTATTTTCACACGAGTGTTTGAAATTATAGCAACTGGTTATAATACTATCCTCTACTTCGTAATTTAGAAAGTAAGATAAAACTAAACATAACCCCACCTTAGAATACAATATATCTCAAGTTCTCTAATATTGAAAAGACACTTTACATAGTAAGCTATCTTTGATTTGTCAGATATTGGATACTCATGTTCTCATTAAACTGGAACAATTAGTTATGTAGTATTCAACTATTGTAACTGAAGTTCCATGCTATAAATACATAGCTACAATTTCACTCAGCTTCAAGCTAATTTTGAAGATTATACAAATTCACTCAGATATTTTATATTTTCATAAAGATGTTCTTGTGTCTTTGAAAAGGATGATCTTTTGATTAAGAAGAATTTCGTTGCATTGATAACAAATGAACTCATAGTAACTTAAGAGTGAAACTCAACTCTTACTTGAGCACTAAAGCAATTTTGGTGAGGATTTGGTTGAATCCTAATATATCCGCTTGTAACCTTACATTGACCTGAGCTCTAACTCTTATCTATCACACATCTGTCTATAACTTGCGACGTGGTTCCTCCCTTCTTATACGCAAAGAACCTCTACTTAACTCTCTCGGCTCGAGATATCACAGTCTGTGCTCTCTCTTACCAAAACCAAGCTCCCTTTCTTACGTGAACAAAGCCCTTCTATACGAAAACAAACCTCTCATTTTGTATCCCCAAAAGAAGAAGCTCCCATATCATTCTTTTTCTTCTCAATAACCTCCTACGTTAGCTCCACTCTTCTCTTCTATGAGAAATAATATATGAAGTTCTCCCTTTGTTGACTCTATGAGGACTGATGGTATTTCCTCCCCAGATTGTTCACTACTAAGATAGATTTTCTATCCTCCCTTAGCGATATCAAAAATGTTGTTCGCTTGCCCCTCTCAACTCTATGAGAGTCGTTATGCCCAGAACACTCTTCATGACTCCTTTTTTGATTCGTTCTATCTATATCATCCACGACTATTGCCATGATGGATCCACTATCGATCATTAAAACCTTTCTTAACTATCATAAAGGCTCCATGACAGTTTTTAAAACCTAACTCCTTTTAGATAGCAAATTCTTCCACCTAAATAGACAAATGTTATTATTCCACTTTCTAGTCACTGGAAAGTCCTCCACAAATGTGAATTTGTTCTCAAAAGAAGCCTCTTATTGCTCATGGTTCGAGCATGGAACAAGAGAAATACGTGAATACCAAAGTACCACTCCTCTTTGACAACAGCTTACCTAAAATAATAAAGACACCCTACAAGACCGTGAGCAAGATGCCATTATTAGCACAAAGATCATCCAATAAATTGAGAGGTGTTCAGGGTTTAGAAGAACCACTCAATGCTATAATGAACACACAACTAAATCATTAAAACATGACTTTAATTCGAGCCTAACCACTCTCGTCCACTCAAAGTTGGTTAAAACAAATGCCCACAAACCGTGGACTTCTCCACAATAAAAGACATGCACTACTATGAAGAAAGTGTGGGCAGTAATTGCTTCACAAATGTTCAAAGATTCCCTCTTTAAAGTATCTCAAGAAAAAGGATAGATAGACATGAAAATATAGAAGGTGGTGAATATTAATTCGATGACCATCTCACTTGATCACTAAAGTTTTACGTGAAGAATGATCAAAGTACAATGATATTACTATTAATAGCATTAATAAAGATGTTTTTATGTAAACTTACGTATATAATGTGCTTGGGTCGAGCTAGTCTCCCCTTCATGTATACATACCATATCACATTGATTAAGCTTGTCATGAACATCCATGCGATGTTTAAAAGTTATAATCATGACAACAATTAAATCATCTACATTTTGACAACGCAAATGAAAACTATTTACGACGTGATCAATGGAAGGTCGCGTTAGTCGCAAATGACTAATGTTCTATCTTGTCAATGTCATTTTCATGAAAAGACAAGACTAACTTAAAAAGGAATCTAAAAGACATCGACAACCTATCGATTTGATCCAAGAATTAACCAATGAAACGTGACTTACCTCAATCGTGTAGAGTTATTTAATTATTTGAACACTATACTCATTTGGCAAATGACCATTTATAACCAAGGTCTATTCTCCTCTCCTCAGAAGATACTCTCTCTCTCTTTCCATAGAGTCATTAAGAACCTATTATTCTGCATATAACTTACAATCACCAGTGTAACGCCCCGCAATGAAAACCTTAGACGACTACACATCTATACTATGCAAGCGGAATAATTTTTTTTTTATAAGATAACAGGGTAATGTTGAACATATCAATGCACATCATAAAACTAACAGCTTGTCTTCTAAGGTTCCATGCTTCACAAGGGAAGGAGATATAAATGAATCAGATGCACCGGAATCAAATAGAATAGAAAAATCAATACCTCGCATGCGACCAAAAGTCTCCACCACGGTGCCCTGATGCTCTGCCTGTCGGTCATCCACTGCTGCAAAGACTCGATGTGACTTGCCTGCATCACCAACCGTTGGCTCAGATGCCGCCGGTCGATGTCCAAATCCTAATGCACCCTTCTGCGGGCACTATCTGGTAATATGGTCCTGTTGGCCGCAAGAGAAGCACCCGGTGCTTCTACCAAAACCATCGTCACCCCGGAAAGCACTAGACTGTTGGAAACTGCCCCTGCTCACTATAGACTGCGCACTCTGAGTTGGCTGATCAAAACAATTGTGCTTATTGCGCTGCCAAGATCGGTCTCTCTTATTTTGAAACCTATTACCTTGCTGATGCTGAGAATTCTTCGGTTTGGACTACGAATACTGCTGCTGCTGACCACCCTTTGAGGGTGCATGAGAACCTAATACCTGAGTGTGACCACCTTGAGAACCATGTCCTGACGAAGGTGCACTACCAGTGCGCACACCTGTATGCCCACCGAGGGCCATAGCCAAATTCTCCTCCACTAGCCGGGCTTTCTCCACAGCAACCTCCATAGTCTTAGGTTCAAATACACTAACCCCTCCACTAATCCGGGCATTCAAGCCCCTGATAAAATGCTGCACCAACATGGGCTCGTCATCCCTGATACTTGCGTACTGCTTGAGCTCATAAAATCTGCGCTCATACTGCTCAACTGTCATGGCCAACTGCCTCAGCTCATGAAACTTGTCTGCTCGACGCTGCCTCCAATGGTCAGAAAGGAAGCGAGCTCTGAATCTATCTTCAAACAACTCCCAAGACACAATGCTAATGTCCAAATGTAGCTTCTGCTCCTCTAGCCTCCACCAAGTCGAAGCAAACCCTCGGAGATGCAAAATAGCACATCTAGCTTTTGTATTGCTGCCATACGGATGCATGGCGAAACATCTACCTAGGTCCAACAGCCAAGTTTCTACCTCCAGACCTCTACCAGTTCCATCAAAGATGGGAGGGCATGCTCTCAGTAAGTCCCTCATATGGTTGGCTAGTATGGCCTTCTGCTCAACTGTTAATTCCCTACGCCTGGGAGACCGCTCTCTCTGTCTAGGACCTGATTGGTCTACCTCTAGACCACCTCTGGGCTGCTCACCCACCTGTCTAGGGCCTAATCAGGCAAGGGCTTCCTCGAGGATCTGTCTCAACTGGGCTCCATCAGGCTGACCTTGACCCTCCATGTTCTGACCCCTGCCTTCATGGCCACTCTCATGAGGAGAACTGGGAGGAGGAATTCCACCACCACCTCTCCCACGACCCCTACCTCTGCCCCAACCTTGGCCCCTATGTCTAGGCATCTTCCCTACACAGAAAAGGGCAATTATTATTATAAGAAAAGGGTCGCAATAGGAGTCAAATCATACTACAGAGTTTAAGCACTAGGTTACATAATGGGCTCAAATACAACCAGGGTACCCAGTGTTTAACTTCACTCTGATACCAAAATGTAATGCCTCGCAATGAAAACCTTAGAAGACTACACATCTATACTATGCAAGCGGAATAATTTTTTTTTTTATAAGATAACAGGGTAATGTTGAACATATCAATGCACATCATAAAACTAACAGCTTGTCTTCTAAGGTTCCATGGTTGCATTACTTGACAAATTAATCAACATAATTTAAAATACATTGTTAACTATCCTCAGCAGTTCATTCTAGATTTATTGCACTAATGATTATTCATATACATCTCTATTTCATGCCATAATTAGATAATCAACTCTGATCAAGATTACATGTTCATGTTCAAAAGTCTATACATATGAGTACATCATCATGTAATTTGGATTACATCTGAATGCATACATTATGAATCAACTGATACACAGGCTAGTACATGAGCATAAAAGCTATCCCCGTAATCAAGTACAAGATCTGATGTCTGATACACAAGATATATCCTCCTCGCTCACGAGCAACGGCAAGGGAAATAAAACCAATGGATAAAGCTCTTCCACCCGACCATGTGGAACCCTGAGGTCCACCCCCCAATCTAGGAGTTAACTTGAGGTTCCCACTACAACATACAATTAGGTAGACAGTAGAATATAAGATAACACATGACTCCAACATCACAAGTCAATATCACAAACACACATTAGTACTTCCAGAGGCAACCACTAAACAAAATGGGGAAAGTACACCAGGGAATGCTAGGCTGTAGTAAGGAGAGTGTCATCGCATGGTCCTAACATGGGTCACCCAGGCAGCCTCTCTCTGGACACCGGCCCCCATCTATGGTTACCCTGGCAGCCTCTCCCTAGACACCGACCCCATAGGATGATGCATGCGGAATCAACCTTCCTTTCGTGATGACAAGGAAGTAGATCTGCCAACCCGGCCTTCTCCCTTCATCCTTAGTCTGAACTAGCACTACAGGCATGAGTGAGGAAATCTTATTATCTTGTTAGTGTGAAAACTACCCAACCCCTAGATTTATTATTATGTTATCACTTAATTACCAACTCCCAATGGGTTACCCTGGCTAGCCACTTGGCACCAGCCCCACATTGGAAGCCACTCCCTTACCTACAACTAGGAAACCCTACACCACAAGCATAACAAAATCATCACAACAACGAGGGTACAGGAACCATGCAAGGCACTGATCATCTTGCATAACAACTATCAACATGTATATATAACAATGCAAGGCATTAACCCTCCATAACATAATCATAAGGACAGGACTCCTAAACCAATGCCCATAACAACACATGTTCATTACAACTCTATGATTTCCATGTCTCCCTGTTCCATAACTCACCACAAAATGGGATAGAAGACAATTACAACCAATTGGATAACAATACATCCACAAAGAAGTGCATTAAACATTCACCTTGTCTCTTAATCCAAACATTACTGGAGACGACATACTTCTTAGAACATCCTAATCTCTAAACATCCCATTCTAAGCCTCTGGGAAAACTAACCACCCATGTAGATACAAATCAAAAGACTGGTGAACTAGTCCATGACCCACAGATTGTATTTACTAAACATATAATGAGCCATTATTATCCATTACACCTATAGTTAAATTGTGCCTTCCTTACAACCAAACCACTATAGTATCTTACAATAGACTAAGTCACTGCATTAGACTGTTAACATTGAGGTATAACTTATCATTTGATTGCATTCTTACTAAAGAATAATTCTAAAATTACAATGAAGGTTAACTACAAGCAAATGTTTATTAAAATAATTATTTAATTGATTTGTAAAGATACAACATAATTATAAGCATCATTAACACAACTAAAGTAAACCACTACTTGTCATTTTCATACATCGAGTTAATTATGCAATGTAATTCGAATTCAACTCTAGAGGATAAACTTGAGTGTTCCCAATTATTTTATGAACCTACAAGAACCCTAAATCTCATAACAACAAATTAACTTAAAAGTAAATGAACGACTATAATTACTCTAATACAAGACCTAAGCACTATCTTAACCTAATTACCCATACACAGGTTCCATATAATACAAGAGGAGTAAAAATCCAACTTAGACACTAACACCATGCATAGGATCGTAATTACTACTAGGTCTCTAGACAAAGCAAATCGAACATTTAAAAATAACTACTAGGGAATAGGGTTATTCATACTGTGATCAAAACTTAATTGCACATTCTAAGCATTAGTTTAGATTTATACTATAACCTACAAGATCAAATGTCTATTAATCATAACTACAATGAAATGACCATTACGGTAATAAGACATATCACCTACAACCAATTAAGTAACTAGTTATAAGGAAACCCGACAACTACATTCCCACAACTACTAATCTCATAGTTATGTTTTAACATTAAATCAATTGGACTAATATTATAGGAGGCTCATTAAGATCATGTTAATCTATTAACCTTATTACAACTATTTGATAAATATTATAGTAAAATATCAAGTGTTAGCTATATTTATAAATCTGCTATCCTAAGTTCGAATAATGAATCTAATTGATACAACAATAATGAGCTATCATTGAAAAGGAAATCTTGCATTTCTTCAAGTCATGATACTACAAGTTACGACTACTATTAATTATCTACTCAGACTGCTCCAAGGAAGGCGTCGCTTTCTTTCCTAAGGTAAGTTAAGTACTCCTAAACTACAGTTGGTGCTCTGTCAAACAACAGTACTAACTTAGCATCAAATAATATAGCAATCTCTGCCATTCTAAAACTGATCTCTCTCATCATTCGGTGATGATCACGGTGGATGTGGAGGTTTCCATTTGCAGAGGTAAGTTATAAGGTTTTGAAATCATCTGCGTTGAAGTCTGATTTAATTCATATGATGAGAAGATAACAATGGTGCGGCTCGCATCATGAATAATGAGAGGGTGGTAGAATTAAGATGTGGCATGATTGACGAAGGTGACAAGAGCTCAAGGATCACAAAATGCAACGATGGCACAAGACCACGACACGTGCTGGGTGCGGACTGCCCAAACCAAAGGTTTGGTTCCTCTCTATCGAGCTGTTGATGGCTTGCCTCCATAATGCAGAGTGTCGACGGTTAGGGAGATGGCGGCATTAAGAGTATGCCATAGGTTATCGACATGGTCGAATATTTTCAGATGGTTCATGGTATGCACAGGAAGCAAGGTAAGTGTTTCATACGTTAGGGTCTGAAACAAAAGCATAGTCATTTATACTGATGGGATATGGTGATCAACGGTGTCCTCTGCCAGTGACATAGTTTTCATTAAAAGAAAACTCAAAGGTGATATGACCAAATGGCCGCTTGGTCTGATGAAACAAATGGGGTTGACGGTGTCATCTGCCATCTGCCAGTGACACAGTCTCCAGTGAAATCACAAAGATGACAAGCAAATGGTGGATAACGGTGGGTCTTGGTGACCATCCATCGCCATTCGAGCTTATGGGAGAAAACTTAAGGGTTCAGTGCAACAACTCTGACATGAACCTCATCTACAACCTTTTACAATCGATGGCTCACGGGTGCAAGGTTGCACTTCTAGGTTAGGCAAGCACATCAAGAGTGAAGAATATGGGGTATGCAGAGATGGATAAAAGATCTCAGACTAGCAGATTGACTTCACAAGAGTAGGGATGAGCCACATTAAATGATTTTGATAGGCCTACCCAAACACAGAATTTAGAGAAAATGCAAATGGTTCAGAAGGAAATGTCACCGGCAAACATAACATATCTGGTGTTGACATTATCAAATCATTCTATAGACTTGAGAAGACAGAGTAATGGTGTGAACAGAGAGGGAAGAGATCACCAAAGATGATGAAATGTATTTAGGCAATCATATTAAAAGTCATTACAGTTTACCAAGCAAAACATAATTTTCACACATATTAATCTAATTTACATACCCGGAGTTTCCAAGCTTCTGAAATCTCCTTTGATCCGATTCCTACTGCACAACTTTCTCCAAAAGAAAATCTCCCAACCCCTGCCACCAGTTCCTTTGTTTTTCCTCTCTCAAGCAAGGATTCAACTCCTCAGTTAAATGCAGAAGGCCTGCCTCTCTTCCCGACAACCCATTTTCTCAAAACTAGGGTCCACTTCTCGGGTAAATGCAAGAGACATGCCTCTCTCTCTCCCCAACATCCCACAATCTCGTGAGAATCCACAATTTCACTTTACCAAGGGATTCCCAACCTCAAACTTGCAACTGGCAGCATATGACATTAAATTTGCTCATCTCCAAATACTGAACACATAAAACCAGGCGACAACTCCATTATTTTAATCTTTGGGATATCATCTTTATTATTATCAATTTATTTTATCAAGATTGTAATTGTTTAATCATCTTATGTTTTCTATTTTCTTTTTAATTTAAATCTACTTACAACTTGGGACTAATTATTTCATTTAATCATTTATCTAATTTGTTTATTCATTTACTATTTTCATATTAGTTTTACCAATTATCAATAAATAAATCATTTATAATTAATAAGCCACACATAATTTCCCAGCAATGTTTATTTAATTTAAGCCTAAATTTAACTTTATTTAATGAAATACTAACCATGCTTAAATCAACACTTAAATTGGATAAACCCTAACTCACAGGATGATACCTGACCCCATGTGAAGCCGCAGGACAAGACAAGATTACGACAAATAGTCCCAACTGACGGTGACGATAGGGTACAATACTGAGAACTCATCCTCTTGAGGATGCTGACTGAGTAGGGAAAACTCATGTTAACTCCAATCCACAATTCCATTGGCTAGGGCACGCTCAGACCTTGTAGTTCAGGTGGAGTCGATGCTCGGTACCTGCATCCTGCAACAAACACAAGGTTGTGCATATATCCATATATAAAGATACAGTCACAAGCATAATGAATGGAAGTCGCAGCGTAGCAGGGTACTCAGATATGAGTAATGCGACACTGTTCCGTTCATATAAACACATCACTAAATAACTACATCTATTACCAGTAATGCATCATAATCATGATCGATTAACACATTAAACTCAAAATAACATTAATCTATAATCATGTCCATCAAACTGTGAAAGCATAAAGTACAAGTAAACAAGCATCACCCTAACATAGATCCACAGTTAACTAGCATAATAACAAAGTGTCCATCAAGATCAAGGAGAACATAAACCATAACATAGAAGTCCAAATGTCACGAAACTGTAAATGTGCAATATAAAACTATCATCTGTACCAGAACTGTCATAGAGAATATGAAAATAACATCTATCATGAGCAACAAAAAGTGAGGGGCATTACAACCAGATTATGATCAGTGCATCGTTAGTCCGTTCATAAACCTTATGAATAATAAACCAAATTCTCATAACATAAATTACTAAATCATTACATCATATGCATTGTATTTAATCACATAACTGATATTCCATAAATTCAATATTTTCCAATGACATTTAACTCAACGTCAAAGTATTTATCTAATAAATTCACTTCTATCCATGTAAAAGTAAAAGTAAAAACAAGCCAAAATTAGGGATGTAACAATTTTGTTGTATCCTTTGTTCTTCTCTTTTTGCATGTCATTAGTTGATGTTGTCGTATTTGATATTCCCTTTGATATATTCCTTGATATTCCCTTCGGTATTGTCTTCGTTTCTCATCAGATTCAACATTCAACCTAGGTGGAGCCATACCTACATAATAGTTGAAAACAAATATTTATAAGTCTAAAGTTATAACATCGACATTAATTCACAAATATATTATGCCATTGGTGTTTAATGTTCACATGATTACAAAGATTACACACTTTCAAGTTAAGTTGCAATAATAATGTTGAGAGATTAATACAGAGTATATTAATATCTATATGCTCTATAGTTGTATATTAATACAGAGTATATTAATATGCTCTATAGTTGTATATTTGTATATTAGAAGTTTGAACTTTAATTTTTTAAAATATATCTATATTTATATTTATCAAAGCCATATTAACTCTAAGAGATAATACGTGAAAAAAGTAAAAGCAAGGTTACTAATTAAAATAATGGGTTTTGGAGTAGACGACATACATAATAAACATGTTGCAAGTATGTGCTATCAATGTTGTCATTGATGTCAACAAGCTTGTGTTGTCATTGTGTTGGGTGAATATTTTGTTATCAGCTAACTGAGAACAAAATGCTTATATCAACCACAGTACAATGAGATTAAATCTCTCCTCTTAGAAAGGGGAGGCTCCCTTCTTATTGCTAACTAAACCAACTAGTAATTAAACTATGATTATGTACACTACAACTATCCATAGGGATGTCTCCATTAGCATATTCTCTTCTTTCAGAATAAGGGAAAGAAATTACAATCATGACCTTGATGTTTACAACAAGTAATAAACTAAATAACACTAGTTGGAGCAATAATAACTGTTACCCAATTCTGTTAGACGTCGGAATAATAAGAATGATACCAGCAGATGATAGAAAATGAAAAATCCGCAAAAGCCCAAAGTCTTCTACCACTTTCCACGATAGTCCCAAAGATAACAAAATGATATGTGTTGTAGCCCAAAGTCTATCAATGCATATCATAGTAAGATTGCACGAACAATGGAAATAACTTCTAGCTCAAAGACTCCAAGTTATTCCCCAAATATGATTCTAAAAGTAACAAGTGCAGTAAATTGTAGCTCAAAGTCTATCAACTAACAACATTGCAGATCCACAAGAATATAGCTAACAATTGTAGCACAAAGTCTACAAGTTCTTAACCAAATTCATGCACAATACATATAGCTCCAAATGCAATATGATAACACAAAGTTTATCAATATCAAATCTGATTTTCCCCTCAATAATGAAATAATATGTCACTCATAAACTAAATTCAAGATAATATGACAAGAGAGACATAAGAACACTCTTACATACAACAAACATGCTCCAAAACAAAGGTTGGAGAAAATCTGCTTCATTTATTGATCAATTCTTGATATGCACATTCAACACAAAGATTCAAATATGCTTCTCAAAATGGGTAGCATTTTGCTTCAAAAGATTAAAGATTTTGTGCAAAAGAACTCCCTCATATATATAGAGGAGAGTTGAGAGCTAATCTAGGAGAAGTAAACCTAAATTTGACTTATTCAACAAAAGAGTCCACATTGATTTAGGACTTCTCTATTTTTACATGAAATTACATTTTTGAAAATGACATGTAAAATGTTAGGAACTAATTACATAAAGTATGAAAATATTGAAAATTAAAACAAGGCACATTTAGCCTTCTCCACTGTCCTTCTCCATAAAATCTTCATATTTCTTCATGATTGCTTGAACTTCATCATTAGCCGGTCCTAAAGTATGCTTAGAGATAGCAAGGACTCTTGTGATCAAATCCTTAACAATGTTACAAGCTTTCTCGTGCCTTCCCAAAAACACCTTGAGGTTCTCCAAGGTTAACTGAATATCTTGCAACTTGTCCATCGAAGCCAATGAAAACGCTTGATCTTCAAACTCTCTTTGGATCATGTTGGTAAATTCTTGGACCATTTCATCTGAGTAAAGAAATTTTTGATTATTATCAAGTAACTTACAAGGAAGCTCTTCAACCTTGTTGATAAGATTCAAATCATTGTCTTCACTGACTTCTCGAGCACTTTGCAAGTCTTTGATCAATTCCTTGATGACGTTCACTTTGTGTATCATGGTTTTTTTAACCTCTACAAACATTTCTTTGTTGGGAATCATCCCAATTTCCACCAATGCACCCAACTTGAGCTTCTTCATCTTGGTCCATGCTTGCAAACTATTTTCCATATATTGCTGTTCTTCGGAGAAAGTATTAGCAACTTTGTCTAACTCTGATCTTATGCTTTCCATCCTTTCCATTCTCTCCACAGATGTTCTTAAAAGTTATGAACCTTGTTCAATCAATCAGTCTAGGAGCTCACCAACTACCCTACCCCTTGTATGCACTTTTTATACCTTCTAAATAACTGGATCCTCAATGCTTATGGCCACAGGCTCAATTGTCTCTAAAGATAGAGTAATCTTTTGAAGTACAGAAGTTAACTATTCTACCTTGGCCTTATATTGATAATTCACCTTTTTAACTTCATCAAATTTCTAAATGAGAGAATTCAATGTAGGTTGAGCATCTGCTGTAGCACTTTCATGAGTTATCTTCCCTAACTCAACTCTTGTGATGGATTAATCATAGATATCCACTTCTTCTATAGTTTTATTAGGAGGAGGCTGAGCTACTTCTGCATACCTATAACCTTCTTTATCAAACAACCTAGAAAGAGTCTTTAGCTTTTTCTTAGTTTTTGCCTTTGCAGGTGTCAATTGCTCAAAATCAAAGTCATCTGGAGATACGATTTGCTTCTTCCTCTTAGGTGTCTAAGATGAAAGCCAAGGGGGAAGTGTAGATGAACTTCTTTATATTTATCAAAGCCATATTAACTCTGAGAGATAATAGGTGAACAAAGTAAAAGCAAGGTTACTAATTAAAATAATGGGTTTTGGAGTAGAAGACATACACAATAGACATAACATTAAAGGAATGGTCAAAATATATTTACCACGATTCATGTCATGTGGAGTTGCATTTTGTGGTGTTTCAAGTACATGATTTATTGATCTTGAATGAGAGAGTTTTTTAGATGTTCCTTGACAACTATTTCTAATTACATTTGCTTCATCTCTATTTTTAGATTCCAATTCTTGTACCATTACTTCTTCCCTTCTTCTAGCCCTTCTTTGTCTGTTACCTTCATCGTGTCTTCTTCTTTGTTCTTCCCTATGAACACCTATTATTTGTTCTCATTGTCATCTACGATATTCTCTTTGATACTCTCTATGATATTGCCTCCTTTGTTCCTCTGATTCAAAATTCATTCTCGTTCGCACCATAGCTAGAAAATAAATAATATTTAAAAAAATAATTTATCAAGTTTAAACAATGCTACTGTAAGCTCTTGCCTACTAAATGATTTTCAAATTTTACTATAAATGATTATAAATATGACAAATGTATCATAATCTAATATATTAAATATATTATACTAATAATATCATTAGAAGCAATTGATGTATTATTATAAGAGGTATATAATCTATAATCTAATATTATCTTATTAGATTATATTATTATTATTTTATTATTAAAGTATAATTATTATATTATTATTAAAGTATATCAATATGTTTCAATTCTATACATTGAGCATTATTTTGACCAATTTATTAGGATTGTCAAGAAACATGGTAATACATTAAACCTAGAATATTTGTAAAACTGCTATGTACATTTTTGTGTGATTCTTCAATAGTGTCCCTTGGATGACACCCTTCACAACTAATTTTGGTTGATAGACCTGATTAGTTTGATTGTATTGATTAGATTAATTAGAGATTTTCTTAATGTTTTACGACTTACATGATGGATGGAATATGAAGGGAAATAGGGACATTAGTGTTAATTGTACATTGAGTTTATTTAACATACACCTATGAGAAAAATAATAAGAAAAACATTTAATTCATAACTATTAAATACCCTTTCAATTTATATATGTTAGAAGGAATATACAAAAGAGATATATATATAGTATAGAATATAGATAAGAGTTATCTTTATATTTTGTTGTCCTTTCAATTTACATATATCAGAAAGAACATACATGCTTGATAATTGATAAAGAACTCACATAAAATTGAAGGAGGAATATACATAGTAGTTACTAAACTATACTATAACACTACACATTGTCTAAATACATTTGGAAATCTTCAATGATGCGAAGCGAATCACCCTCTCCGTGTTGTTCATCACGATATATATTTTTTAGAAAAACACAAAATTCAGCTATTTTTCTACATGTCTCATGAAATGTTTTTGTAATGTCTTCCATTTGTAAGATTTCTTTTTGTTCAATGGCTACACCATGTAAGCTTGTATCTTCAATTTCTTTGATGATTTTGTTGTAGTGTTTTGAAATAGATTTTGCTAATTTTCTATAGGTGTTTCAACAAACCCATTTGAACTTGCAGATTCATTTGACAGTACTGGGCTTGTAACAAAGATTTTTGGTTCATTTTGTGGAACACTTATATATATAAACCTTAATTTTAACTTTGAGCTCTGCAATTATCTTGTCAAGGGCCTGGTTTTTGAAGGAGGTAATAAATTGGAGGACCTTTCTACCTGCGAAAGTCTCACTGTAAGAAGAATAAGAAGAAAAAATGTTTTAGTTTTGAAAGAAAAAATGTTTTGACTTTTGTTTGAATTTTTTTTTAAAAAAACAACTTCTATTTTCAAATATCTTCATAAAATTTAAATTTTGAATACAAATTAATTCTAGAACAATTCTTAATTTAATATAATTCTATTGTAAAATAAATTTAATCTCAAGTAATTGAAAATGACAAATTTGGCAGACTTTCAGGGTGGAAATTCTCTTCACTTTGTGGAAAGATAGAAATTCATGCATCTTTTCTCACAACAAGATAGATACTATTATTTCTTTATATTCTAAAGCTATTATTTGTTCTAATGTTCTCTTGCAGATTTAAGTGCAAGCTAACAAAGTTGCGCTTGAAGTTTCTCACCTTCAGGAGCTACTGGACCACTGGGACAATGCCCCTTGCATTGTGGCTCGTGTGCCTCCTCTCCCACATCCTCCAGGGAATGATTGCCTTCATGAGGTCGATGGAGAAGTGGATCTGCCAAGGACTCTTGCTCCCATGCTCAACCTCCTTCTCGTCGTGGCTCTCACCCTTATCAGCGGTGGTCGTCCTCTCCCCCTCCGCAGGCTACCCTGGGGTGGCCTTCTGGAGGAGCTCCAAGGGAAGGAAGTGGAGATTCTCGGTGGCCTTTTGGTAGTTCCATTCTTGGCAGCGGTTCTGGTTGGCTCATGGGTAATTCTAAATGGGTCCCACATTTGGATTTGACAATTTCACCTCGTTGTGAAGAAAACACTACAGAAAAAAGAAAAGGATGATGATTGTTGGGCTCCTCCTGACATCATCTCGGACCCCGCTACTGTATGGGGCAACCCAGATGACAAGGATCCTCCATCCATTGGCATTGCTTTGGCTACTTAATGGCTTTTTTTCATACTATTTTTGTTATGTTTTCTAATTTCTGGGCTTAGGCCATGACATTGTGACTTTCTGGGTGCTACCCATGTGACTTCGGGGTGTGCCTTTTAACCACCCACCCATTTTTTGTGGATATGTGTACTCTATTTTCTTATTAATATAGATATGATCGCTTATTCATTAAAAAAAATTAATTAACATAAGATAAAAATTAACACTATAAAATATAGCTTATATTTATGAATATTTTTAAAGGACTTTCTCATATTATCTTTTATTTAAAATAATATATTAAAAGCAAAAGTAATCACATTTTACCTCTAGCTGCCCAACCTCCAAGCCCAAGTCCAATAAGTCAAAAATGAAATAAATAACATAAGAGTTTGAAAAATGTGTATAACCATGGATGAAAATTTTACTCTAAATTATCCTTAAAAGAATTTCGCTCTCAAAAGATGTGGAAAATTTTAATTTGTAAGTTAATTAAGTTAATTAATGTCATGAATTTAAATAGTAAAACTTAGAATTAAATTGTTGTTCTATGTTACATATAAGTTACAAATTTGAATAGTAAAAATTGGAATTGAATTGGTGGCATTTAAATGCTTAGATTTAGGAGTAGATTATGCATTATACAATATAAAATTTTAAATTCTAATTTTAATTGTCATTAACCAAGATTCTAAATCTATATCTAAACTTAAATTAAATTAAAAAGCATGTCACTTTAGTTTATGCCAAGTTGGCTAAAATTTAGGAGTAGGTTATGCATTATACAATATAAAATTTCTAGAACTTTCTAAAATACAATATATTTAGATAAAAACAATTCATTCCAAAAATTGTTTCATTATTTTACTTTTCTATTTCTTTGGTTGCAGAGAAGGTTTTTCCATCTCCTCCCTAATGGGTATTACTTAGTCTTTCTTTTATTTACTTATTTTTAATTCTATTTCCTTTGTAGACATAATACCAGTTGATTTTATTTTATTTTTAGATCTCATGATTTTGTATGTTGCATGTACGAGAAGGAAGGCTCAAAGGTTATCTTTGTTATCATCTCAATGCATGCAAATTCAGAGCGAAGAGAAAGGTTTGGTTATAGGGTTTGGAGGAGGCATGTTATACATGAGAAAGGTTTGGTTACATGGTTTAGAGGAGGAATGTTATACACTTTATCCTCCAGATGTTTTCTTTGCCTAATTGAATAATGGCTACATGTCTTAATATAGAAGAAGGTTACAAAAGAATGTTGTTGACAGAGATTATAAAATTTATAAAATCAATCAATTCTTTTCTTTTTATTTTATTTTACTTTTGTTTTATTTTACTTTTGGAGAAGAGATTATAAATGTCCATGTTATTTATTTATTTTTATTTTTTGTTGATAAGATATATTGATATTGTTCTTTGTTTTAAAAACAAGAAACAAATAAATAAATTTTATTGGGGAAAATGGGGGTTAGGGTTGCAACCATATAAGGTTGCACCCCCCATGGTGAAATATAGAATTAAATTCTTGCAACATTTGGGCATACATTAGGATAAATTTAAAAGGAATAAATTATGCTAGGTGGACGACATGGTCTATATATTGATTAAGTTATGCAAGACTATAAGCTCATCCAAACAAACATAACAATTATCACACCTCAAAAAACACAAATTAAATGCCAAAGTTTAACTCAAACTACTTCAAATTGCATGGCTCATACACAAAGTAAAGGCCAAAGCCTTAACACACAATCTGAAGGTCGAAGTTCAAGCACACTTCATCCAAGCCACAATAAGAAGTTAGAAATGAAATGTCATAAATGCATGCACACTTAAAAGTGTAATGAATGCAAAAAAATACAAATTAAATTTCAAAGATCATGCTTAAACCACAAAAAGTGAATGCCCAAATTAACTCAAACACATAATACACACAAAGTTCAAAGGAAAAAAAATTATTCATCCAAACCAAAGAATGTGAAACAAACTTCATCCAAGGCATAAGAAATGTTTTAAACACACACTTTATCCAAATCATAAGAATTATAGTTTAAATACACACTTCATCCAAAGCATAAGAAAGCTCAAGCACACTTCATCCAAACCACAATAAGAAGTTTGAAGTTCAAATAAACATAATGTGAGTCAATTTTTACATTTTAAAAACACAAATTAAATGCCAATGATGCCAATGTTAACTCACACTACCTAAAAGAATATAAATTGCATGGCTCACACACATCAAATCACAAAGTAGATGCCAAAGCTTATGGTCAAAGTTCGAACACACTTCATCCAAGCTACAATAAGAAGTTAGAAAGTAAATGGAAAAAAACACATGCACACTTGAAAGCACACAATGAATGCACAAAAAGTTAACTCAAACACACATCAAAACAAAGATACATTTTAAAATCTCAAAAAGTGAATGCCAAAGTTTACTCAAACACATAAAAATAAACAAAGCAAATGTCAAAACTCACACACATCAAAATAAACAAAATGAATGTCAAAGTCCAATTGTACTTCATCTAAAACATAACAAGTTAAAACACTAAATTTCCACTAAATCATAGAAGTTAAAACAAACACAAAAATATTCACAAACCAATATATGAAGCACACTTCATATATTGTTCAAAAACACAAAGTTCAAACATAGAAAAATTGTTCATCCAAAACATAATAAATAGTTTAAACACAAAGTGAAAAAGCCACAAATGCCAAAATTCTCACTTCAAAAACCACAAATTAAATTCCAAAGATCACACTTTAAAAGCTCAAAAAGTGAATGCCACAGTTAACTCAAACACATAAAAAAAAGTTCAAAACATCATCAAAACAAACAAAATGAATGTCAAAGTTCACTTGCGTGTTTAAACACAAAAGGAGGAAGCCAAAGTTCAAGCACACATAAAGTGAAAGTTCAGGCACACATCATCTAAACCACAATAAGAAGTTTAAATTTCAAACAAACACAAAGTGAGCCAATCCTCACACTTCAAAGAACACAAATTAATAGTCACCTCAACAAAAAAATAGGAAATGAACGGATGAATTTAATAGTTACCTCAGCAAAAATTAGGAAATATGAGTTCTTTCCATGTTAAGAATAGATAACATGGATAGGAGGGGGATCAAAATTGGAATATGGATCCAATAGTGTTGTACTCAATTTCTATTTGCAAAAATTGAGGCCCCTTCCTAGACACATCAAAACACTCACTTCAAAGAATGTTTTGATAATGCCTCACACATCAAAACACTCAAGGTGAATTCCACAACACTTCAAAGAATGTAGAATGCCTCACGCACATCAAAACACATAGAGTAAAGGCCAAATCTTGATCAAGTGTATACACATAATGAAGGCCAAGCCACAAATTTCATAGTAGCAAAGTAAAGAAGTTAACACACAAAGCTCATCCAAAAGTATACAAAATTGTTCAAAGTGATTCAATTCTCACACTTCAAAAATACAAATTAAATGCATGGCCTCACACAAATTGAATGCCAAACCTTACAAAGTGAATGTGAAACCCTTAAATCACAAAAACTAAACCCCAAAAGCTGAAGCACACACACACAATTGAGGCCAAAATTAACATCCAAACCATAATAAGAAAGTTAATGTTTAAACAAGCATAAAGTGAGCCAATGCTCACACTTCAAAAAACACAAATTAAATGCTAAATTCTCACAACACTTCAAAAAACACATGCATTAAACACACACAACACACATAGTAAATTCAAGGCTTAAAGCTCAATAGCACACACAATGAAGGTCAAAATTCAAACATACTTCATCCATGCCACAATAATAAGTTAAAGTAAATGGTAAAAGCACTTGCATTCTTAAAATAATAACAATGAATGCCAAAATTCTCACTTCAAAAAACACAAACTAAATTTTTAAGTGTAAATTTTTAAATGTCTATCTACACAATACTTCAAACAATACAAATTGCATGTCTCACATCAAAACACAAAGTAAAGGCTTAAAGCTCAATTGCACACACACAATGAAGGTCAAAATTTAAACATACTTCATCCAAGCCACAATAATAAGTTAAAGTAAATAAAAAAACACATGCATCTTTAAAATCATAACAATGAATGGTGAATTCTCACTTCAAAAAGCACAAATTAAATTTTTAAGTGTGAACTTTTAAACATCTATAGATAAACAATACTTCAAACAATACAAATTGCATGTCTCGCACACATCAAAACACACATAGTGAAAACACATATAACCCACAGAAAATTTCATTCAAATCATAAAAAGTTGGCTCATCCAAACCATAATTATGAGAAACACACTTTATCCAAAGCATAAGAATAGTTTCAACAACCACAAAGTGAAGGCCATAATAAGAAGTCTATGCCAACATCATCATGCTTCATCCTCATTCAAACCACAAGAAGTCTACCACATGTATTCAACACACACATACAAATCATATAAGGTAAAAAAATAACCACACTTCATAGTTCAAACACATAGAAACCATAAATATGAACACATTTCTAATTCAAACAAAATTCTATAAAATTATGAAGAACACATACCACATGTATACAACATACACATACAAATCATATAAGGTTAAAAAATAACCACTTAATAGTTCAAACACATATAAACCATAAGACAAACACATTCAAATTAGATGTAAAAAAAGTTATTCAAAATTCAATCAAATAAAATCCATATGTACAAAACATTTAATAAATAATATAAATGAAACATACACATTGTCACACTTCATCCATAACATAAAATTAAATCCATAAAAAAAATTCTAGATTAAAAATAAATTTAAAAATTCCATCTTTTATCCTCCTTTCATACTTCTATATTAATTGGTGAACTTAGAAACTACATAAAATATTTTAAATTTTTTAATTTAATTGTAAATAAAAATAAAATAAATTATTTTTAACTTCTAATATTTGGGTGCATTAAATTGAACTATAAAAATTAAATTTAAATTATTAAATTTTAATAATTTAAAAAATTAAATTAAAAAAATAATAAAATTAATTTATAAAATATATTATTAGCTAAACAAATATCCATAGATTAAATAAAATATCTAGATTTAAATTTGCACCATTTAAATAAAAATACCATTCAAATTTTAAAAATCCCATCCATTCAAACTCTAAAAATACCATTCATTCAAACCATTACAAATATTAGTTCATATAAGAATAATTCACTGATTTTCTCATAAAATAATCCATCAAAATACTCTTATAAAGATTGATTCAAATTAATAGTCCACTTTATACAAAGATTAATATCCACTTTAAAAATGCCCTAACAACATAGGTCACTTTAAAAGCGACAATTAATTAAAATAATTTACTTTCTATAAAATAGTCCACCAAACAATATTGGTTCAAATATAATTCAAAATTTGAAAATATTCTAATAAAACAACCCACTTTATACAAAAATTAATAGTCCACTTTAACACAAATATTCTAAAAAAATAGTCCACCCAAATATTGGTAATAAAACAATCCCATTAATAGTCCACTTTAAGACAAATCTTCTAATAAAATAGTCCACCAAAATATTGGTAATTAAAACAGTCCAATTAATACCTAGTCCACTTTAAAACAAATCTTGTAATAAAATAGTCCACCAACTATTGGTAATAAAACAGCCCACTTTATACAAGGATTAATAGGTAGTACAATGAAGTGATAAAATAATCCACGTTGAAACTACAACAGTTAATTCAACCTTTAAAAAACACTCTTATAAATAGTCCAATGCAGACCCATATTTAAAAATACTCTTAAGAGTCCACCTTAGATAGAGATTACTCTAATTATAAAATTGTACTTTCAATAGCTCCAAGGAGATTACTTCAATTTTAACACTATAAAGATAAAGATTAGTTTAATACTTTTAAAATATTAAATTCAAATATTAAAATTGTAATATTAAAAAAAAGCTTCATCTTCATTGTGCTCGTCATTTAGAGCAGCTCCAGCCAAGAGGACACTGAATGCAATTATAAAAGTAACCCTGTATACAGATATCTCAGTAGTCATATAACCTTGAAAATCAAATTCTATAACAATGTAAATCCTAAGCAAGAAATTACAATAACCTAAGAGGACTTAAACTCTTAAAGTTTAAGTTTAGATAACCATTCTCTCCAAATATAATGAGAGGAGAAAATGAAGATTCGAAACATGCCTAAGGATGCTAGATGCAGTACCTTAGCATTGATTAACATTTTCTAATCATTAATACACTAAAAAGGTCATCAAAGAGTTTGCATCATTTACTATGTAAACAATGTATTAATCTAATATGCCCTCCAATGCCAACTATAGGAAGAATGCACTAAGTTCAAGTGTGATTTTATGAGATAAATCTAAGTTAATTAGCACAAGCTATGGCAAATCAAATGCAAATAAAACTTTGCATTGTTATAAATATCTAAAAAAAATTGTATTATGAAAATTCATAACTAGTGTGAATGTGGGATACTTGTTATGTTGCAAAATAGATACAAAGGTTTTGGGACATACATTTTATGAGATTAGTCATCTTTCTTAGCTAGATTTTGGGAACATGGGAAAAGGGAAAAGTGTGAAGAAGATAACAGGAGAAATTTATATCTTAAGGTAAGAGCTATTTGAAAATCCCTATATTATTAAATTAATGTCCAACCTTTTAGGTCTTACTAATAGACCCATCACCAGAGATAAAAGAGTAAATGCCCAGTAATGGGTCTTGTAGAGAAACTCCACATGTCAGATATTAATCTAATAAAACAGAAATTTGCCAAATAGCTCTAATCTTGATATGTGCCATAGTGAACAAACTAACCTAAAATCTATATATATACACTATGGAAACACTCAAATTGCACATGACATTAATAGTTTGTTAGTCTCAAAATTGTCTATTAATGTCATGTGCAATTTGCTAACCCTAAATAAAGCCTACATTAATTAATGGAAGCAACTAAAAAAAAATAGCAAAGCCTTAATTAACAATGCCATTCATCTAATTTAATTTTCTACAACCTAACGAAACTCATTAAGGTCTAACGAAACTCATTAAAGTTTAACCCTAAGGTAGAAAAACTAGCACATTGCTGCAACCTCCAGATAATCCCAGGAACTAGTTAGAAAACATTTGTGTATCACATGATAACATTCATTAACAGGTGTAGTGGCCCATTTTTTTCTAGCAAGATCGATTGGTTTTCATCAAATAAGGCCTTATCATGGGGTTCTTGAAATTATTTACTGAAACACCCAGGTAACTCGAGATTGTTTGTAATGAAATCCAGGTCTGCCATCAAAATACTCTGTTTAATATAAATGTGGGTAACTAAAGAGCTGCTAGTTGGAGAAGGCAACTTCTCATTTTCATCTTCTTTGGTGAATGCTTTTGAATGTGCACATAACATCGTGGCCACATCACTTGATAGCAGAGGTCTGTCAAGGATGAAATAAATAAAAATTATGCTCTGTTCTCTTCTTTTTACTCTCAAGTTTACAAGATTTTTGACTCTGTATTTTTGAATGTTGCCAAAGCAGAGGAGGTATTAAGAGTGTATGATTTGGCTGGGCTTTTAATTTCCAACTTAGAAAGGTGTGGAGCATTGTTACTGTATGAGGTTGATGCAACCAGAATGCATCAAATGGAAAATTTAAGAGAGGAAGTTTGATAGAATTGTTTTTAATTTCCCACATATAGGCATTTTTGGGAGGGAATGCCAAGAGGCAGTTATTAAGAAGAATAGTGAGTTGGTAAGTATGTTTTTCAAAAGTTGTACTAAGTTGTCGAGCTTCACAGGGAGGGGTTCCCCTATAGAAAATGGAATTTAGAAGGAGAAGTAGAGAAGAATTGGCTATTTTTGAAGGAGTCTGCTAATTTTAGAAAAACATATGACATGAATAAAATGGGAAATGGTGCCAAGGCTAATACTAGCAGTTGCACAGAATTTATGCATAGCTAAATAGTCGATAGGGTGAAATGTTACATATTTATTAAAAATAAAATAAGAGTATGATCATGCTACAATAATGGGGTTTTGGTTTTGTTCTGGTATTTTTATGTTGTATATCAGTAATTTGATTTAAACTGTTTGGTTCTTTTTTAAAACTACTTGCATCATAAACACTATTGACAGAATGCTTTGATTTTAAAACTACTTGCATCAATTAAAACACCAAAGCTTTATTAAACTTTATAGTTGTATTTCCTATTGGTCCCTGCCCATGCCAGCATCACTATAGAAAATTGATTTAGAATTAGTGAAGGCAAGATGAACCAATCCCATTTTGAGTTTTTGTTAAGGTTAAGCATTGTGGATATGGATTTGTCATATCACCTTCATTGATTGCATTGGTTTTTAATTTTTTTGATGTGCACGTTATGTTGATTTTCAAAGGACTTATAAGACAAAATGAAGGTCAAGCAAAATGAATTATTCTCATTGATCTAATTATTCTCTTAATTCTAGTACCATATTTAGGAATTGTATTGCAGCATACATCTTGAAGATTTTTGGAAAGGGCAAATGATGTATACTTCGAAGGCTACAAAGCATGCAAGTTAGGTCTTCAAATTTAGTGCTATACTCAGATGGTGACTACTGACTTTGGAATAAGATGTCTCAGGTTTGATTGGCATGGTTTTCAATGCCCTTTTTAATGTCTTTTTTGCATTGGTACAAGCTTTGAGTCGGTGTTCGAATTTGACAATGGTAAAACTCACATTAAGTTCGTCAAAAAATAAAAAATTCATGATTACATTTGACTAATATATCTAAATTAAATTTTAAAATATTAAATTTTAATACATTAAATTTTATAAAATAAAATAAAATAATAAAAATTGTTTTTGTCATTGTTTTTACCTGTCATAAGCTTTGAGTCGGTGTTCAAATTTGACAATGGTAAAACTCACATTAAGTTTGTCAAAAAATAAAAAATTCATGATTACATTTGACTAATATATCTAAATTAAATATTTTAAAATATTAAATTTTAATACATTAAATTTTATAAAATAAAATAAAATAATAAAAATTGTTTTTGTCATTGATATTTTTACAACTAAAGTATTTGGATAACTAAGCCTAGCAACAACACCTTTGGTGTTCTTGTAACAAACTTCTCCACACACTTTGTTACAGTAGTGTGAGGAGGTGCTATTATTATTAGTATATAAAGTTTTGATACGAAGAAATAATTTTAATCTTTATAAAAGAATTGTGGTGCAGGAGCACCCGCACATGATCAGGATATAGGTCCGCATGATGACATACATGATCAGGATATAGGTCCGCATGATGACATACATGATCAAGATGTAGGATAGTTATCATCATGCTGACGGGATAATCTATTTTTAGTATGTTTGACTTATCATGTAATAAGGTCCACTGTGACCGATGCTATGTAATAGTTCAGCATAGGAGTATGTGTAGGCAGTTAGAGATCGGGATAAGAGAGTCTGAGCTGTCCTCTCTCCCAGCCGCTTGGAAGCTCCCAGCCGCTGGGAAGTGATGTTAGTAGTACTCGAAGGATTTGTTATATATACCTTCGATCTGTAGGGTTTAGAGATATAGTTTGATATAGTTTTGATATTGATGTACTGGTGTTGAGTAGATATTCAGGGGAGCAGTTCAGACATTGTGAAGCTGTATTCAGGACATTGAATTTCAATTGAATAAGATCTCGTCTTTTGCATTATCTGTTTGCATCTGTGTTGATTTCCTTTCCGTTTTGCAAGCTAATGACCACTTTCAACCTTTCCACCGGTTGATCCTGCAAATCGGTGGAATGGTCCTGTATCATAGCTTAGATTGCATTTGTGTTTTCTGTTTATGCATTGCATTGTTCAGGAGATCTGTTAGAAGCATGCTGTAAATCAGCCTAGCATCCTCATGTGCTAGGTCTAGAAGATAAACTGTTAGATTTTGGTTTGGAGGTGATCCGGCCCGGTCGTCACATGATCTTTGTGAAATTATGCGGTTGTGAGTGTTTCATGCAGTGGAAGGATACACAGGAGTCTGCATGTGCGTTTCCAGTCGGAACGAGCCGCAACATCATCTGCGAATCCATCGCCATCAGGATCGGGTCATGAAGTTGTTGAATTTTGCATGTTGCAGGTGCATCATGATGTTTTGAGTTGGATATATACTCAGTGTATATATCGTAGTCAGGATCATCTCTCGGGGAAGGTCATCATCCGCATATCGCTAACGGATGCGGGTGTGAAAGTTGAGTTTTTTTGGCTAAGTGTTGAAGAGTTCATCAGGATGATGTGTGACGTCATCGTCATCAGGATATGACGTCATCGTCATCAGGATATTAAGAAATCCCTCTATGCGGGTTTATCCTGTTGTCGCTAAGTGGAAAGGTATCGGCGTAGGCAGGAAGTTGTATTAGCATCATCAGGAGGTTTCGAAGAACCGGATGAATAATATCATGATGCTGTTGCTTGTATTGTCGGGCAGTGAAGCATCGAAGGTAAGTTGTTGAAGTGGAACGTCATCAGGATACTTGGACAACCGGATATTTGGATATCCTGCTGACGAAGGTGATATTGAATATCATGATGATGCCGCTTGTATTTGGCACCCGATGAACAGTGCAACCAGAGGATGTTTGCGCCCGTTGGTTATCATGATGATGACAGGCGACAGTCGAAGGAGGTAAATAGTAATCGACAGGAGGATATTTGCGATCATCCGAAATATGATGATGAGGTTCAGCCGATAGAGAAGTTTGTCATGCTGTTTGTTTTGTTGGCAGCTCCTTCCTGTTAGGTTGCCTCCGTTGCGTTCCACTCTGCATCATAGTGGTATCAGAGCAAAGGTTAGGATCTTTTGGAAAAGATAAGCAGGATGTCAGACGAAGAAGGAACATCTGAGTTTCCAACAAAGATGACCAACGCTGAGTTGGCAGTTCTGGTGA
Organism: Cunninghamia lanceolata; assembly: GCA_027924645.1. Classification (NCBI taxonomy): domain Eukaryota; kingdom Viridiplantae; phylum Streptophyta; class Pinopsida; order Cupressales; family Cupressaceae; genus Cunninghamia; species Cunninghamia lanceolata. The sequence continues at coordinate 1,573,494 of BSBN01000128.1, forward strand.
AGAAGCAGATTGCCGAAAGTAAGGCCGTGAAGGCTCAGAATCAGGAGTTGAAAGATGAATTAGCAAAGTTGAGGAGCAGAGTAGGTTCTGGTAGAGAAGATGATAGGGAAGAAGAGGATATCCCTAATTGGAGTGAGGAGGTCGTTCCTACAGACCAGAGACCGCTGTTGAACGCCCTCAAGGCCATGGAGAGGAGAACCATGGATGTGAAGCTGGACTTGCCAGTGTTTACAGGTAAGATGGACCCTGATTCAGTAATGGAATGGATAGACTGTCTGAACAATTTCTTTGTGACAGAGGAGATACCAGAACAGCAGAGAGTGAAGATAGCACAGTCAAAGATGAAAGAAGCTACCTTGACATGGTGGAACTTTGTTCAGGATGATAGAGTGCAGGAGGGAAAACGTAGAGTTGCCACATGGAAGAAGATGATGGAGTTGGTAAAGGAGGCTTATATCCCTTTGGATTACAGTATCCAGTTACACAAGAGGAAGCAGAACCTGAAGCAGAAGGAGCTAGATGTCAGCTCATATACAGAAGAGTTCATGAAACTCTGTATGAAGACCAAGGTGAAAGAAAGTGAAGAAGAAAAGGTAGCCAGATACCTTAATGGACTGAGGTTTAATATTCAGGAAGACCTGAGTCTGCATAACCCAGCTACAGTGCAGAAAAGTTTTCAGTTGGCACTGAAGGTGGAAGAAAAGCTGAAGAGAAAGCAAGATCAGAACAACAGAGGAAGAGGAAGACAACAAAGAGGTGGAAGAAGTCCTTTCAGAGGCAGAGGACAAGGACAGGGATATCAAGGAGAGTCTAGTCAAGACAATAGCAAGGGCAACAATAGTCAGAGTCAGAGAGAGAATTTCAGTCAGCAAGGAAACTTCAGAGGTAGAAGACCTTACAGAGGAAGATCCCAGGGCAGAGGATCCATCAGGTGTTACAACTGTAACAAAGAAGGCCATATAGCCAGCAGATGTCCAGACAAGGCCACAAGCTCAGCAGGTGAAAGGAGGACAAATCTGGTCAATGAACCTGATAATCAGAGTAGGACAAGTTCTAATGATTTTCAGAGTGTGAATGGTCCTGAGAATTATGGATATCCAGAAAGTGGAGAGTCCCTGATGATGAGAAGAACAGTAACTACCATGAAGGTACCTGATAAAGAAGCCCCTCAGAGGAAGTCCCTTTTCAGAACCACTTGCAAAGCAGGAGGTAAGGCTTGTAAAGTTTTGATTGATTCTGGTTCTACTGAGAACTTTGTGTCTGAAGAAATGGTGGTGAAGCTGAAGCTTAGGAGATTGCCTCATCCATCTCCATATAAAGTCTCATGGCTTACTCAAGGTCAGCAGACAACTGTAGAAGAGCAGGCTTGGGTAGAGTTTCAGATTGGTGGATATAAAGATAAGTTGTTGTTTGATATCACCAAGATGGATGCCTGCAACCTTTTGTTTGGTAGACCATGGCAATATGATCTGAAGGCACAGCATGATGGTGTTAAAAACACCTATAAAATCACTAAAGATGGTAAAGATGTAACACTATTCCCATTGAAGGAGAAAGAGGAGAAGTCTAAAGGCAAAGAAGTGAAGGTCATGCTGATGGAAGGCAAACAGTTTATGAAAGAAGTGGCAGCAGAAGGTGCAGTTGCATATGCCCTAATCCCCTGTATGAGTGTGAATAAGAAACAACAGCAAGAAGCCAAGAAGGAGAAGAAGCCAAGGTTGATAGACCCAGCTGTCCAAGAGTTATTGGATAAGTACAAAGGTGTTATCTCAGAGGGAATGCCAAGATCCCTACCACCTGTCAGAGATATCAGTCATTGCATAGACTTGATTCCAGGGTCTACACTACCAAATAAAGCAGCTTATAAGCTTACCCCAGAACAGAATGCAGAAGTAGCCAGGCAGATTGAAGAATTGATGAATTCAGGTCTGATTGGGAAGAGTTTGAGCCCATGTGCAGTACCAGCTGTACTAGCACCTAAGAAGGAAGGCACTTGGAGACTTTGCACAGATTCCAGAGCCATCAACAAGATCACAATCAGGTATAGGTTCCCAATCCCCAGAATTGAGGATTTACTTGATTGTTTGGGAAATGCTAAGTACTTTACCAAGATAGATTTGAAGAGTGGGTACCATCAGATCAGGATTAGACCAGGTGATGAGTGGAAGACAGCATTCAAAACAAATGAAGGTTTGTATGAATGGAAGGTTATGCCATTTGGTTTGTCTAATGCCCCTAGTACTTTCATGAGGCTGATGAATGAGGTTCTGAAGGAATTCATTGGTAAGTTTGTCATAGTCTATTTAGATGACATTCTGATTTTCAGTAACACCAGAGAAGAACATCTCAGGCATATAGAGCTGGTTCTCAAGAGGTTACATGAAGAGAAGCTGATGATAAACTTGGACAAGTGTTTGTTCATGAAACAGGAGATCACCTATTTAGGTTTTGTCATCTCACAAGGCAAGCTGCAGATGGATAAGGAGAAGGTGAGTGCCATTTTGAATTGGCCAACTCCACAGACCATGAATGAAGTCAGAAGTTTCCATGGGTTAGCAACCTTCTACAGAAAGTTCATCAGAGGGTTCAGTCATATTTGTGCACCCATGTTGGATACCATCAAAGGAGGACAAAAGTGCAGGTTTGTTTGGACTCAAGGAGCAGATGATTCCTTTGAGGCATTGAAGAGGAAGGTGGCACAGCAGCCAGTCCTTGCACTTCCAGATTTCAATAAGATCTTTCAGGTAGAGTGTGATGCCAGTCACATGGCCATTGGAGCAGTACTCAGTCAAGAGGGTAGACCAATTGCATTTTTCAGTGAAAAGCTCAATGATGCTAAGAAAAGGTATTCATCATATGATCTGGAAATGTATGCTTTAGTTCAGTCCCTAAAGAAATGGAGGCATTACCTGATGCCAAAGGAGTTCATAGTCTTCACAGATAATCAAGCTTTGAGTTTCATCAACAGTCAGGAGAAGCTGAACCACAGACATATGAAGTGGGTAGAAACACTACAGGCTTTCACTTTTACCTTGAAGCACAAGAAAGGGGTTAAGAACAAAGTTGCAGATGCTTTAAGCAGGAGAGTTCTCACAGTAAATCAGATTCAGTTAGAGAGTGTTGGCATTGACTCACTCAAGACCATGTATGAGTCTGATGAAGCTTTTGGAGAAATATATCAGGTCTGTACTTCTTTTGGGGAGAAATACCATGCTGAGTTCTCTGAATACCTGATCCAAGATGGATTGCTGTTCAAGGGTGGACAGTTGTGTATTCCCAGATGTTCTATGAGGTTGAATATAGTCAAGGAGAAACATTGTGGAGCAATGGCAGGTCATTTTGGTCTAGACAAGACTCTTGATCTGGTCAGGAGGCATTATTTCTGGCCTAAGTTGCAGTCAGATGTCAGGAAATTTGTAGAAACCTGTGTAATTTGTCAGAAGGCTAAAGGCAGGTCAACTAATGCAGGGTTATATCAGCCCTTACCCATTCCTTCCAGACCATGGGAAAGTATCAGTATGGATTTTGTTTTAGGTTTACCAAGGACCAGGAGAGGATTTGACAGTGTCTTTGTTGTAGTGGACAGGTTCAGTAAGATGGCACATTTCTTGCCATGCAAAACCACTGCAGATGCCTCATATATTGCAGATTTATTCTTCAGGGAAGTTGTCAGAATTCATGGGTTGCCTTTGAGCATAGTTTCAGACAGAGATGTGAAGTTTGTGGGTCATTTCTGGAGAACCCTATGGAGGAAGCTGGGAACCAATTTATCATTTTCCTCTGCATATCATCCTCAAACGGATGGACAAACTGAGGTTGTGAACCGTTCCTTAGGGAATCTACTTAGATGCTTGACAAAACAGCATGGAGAGAAGTGGGACAATATTCTGTCTCAAGCTGAGTTCTCATATAATGATACTGTCAACAGGAGCACAGGAAAATCGCCTTTTCAGGTAGTATATGGAATGCATCCCAGAGGTATTTTAGAGTTGCGAGAACTACCTACAGCAGATCCTGTTAGTGCAGATGGAGAAGCTTTTGCTGAAGCAATCAAAGAAGTTCATGATCAGGTTAAGACCCAACTCCAGCAAACCACCTTAAGGTATAAGGAGTATGCTGACAAGAAGAAGAAGGATGTTCAATTTGCTGTTGGAGATTTGGTTTGGGTTCACTTGACGAAAGACAGGCTCCCTAAAGGGAAGTATACTAAGCTCATGCAAAAGAAAGTTGGACCATGTCAGATTTTGCAAAAACATGGACAAAATGCTTATAAGATCCAACTACCACCTGATCTTGGTTTATCTCCTATCTTCAATGTATGTGACTTAACTCCATACAAGGCTAATCCCGATGCAGATCAGGATATCCTACAGGATACAGTTGCTGAAGACATTCCTCCACATGATCCTCCACAGATACAGCAAATTTTGGACACTAGAGTGGTCAAACAGACCAGGAACAAGAAGTACTTGGAGTACCTCGTCTCTTGGAAGGGACAGCCGACTTCTGAAGCAGTATGGATGACTGCAGAACAGATACAGAAACATGGTGCCGACCTTGATACTCTCATCTCAAGTGGACTTGAGATTTCTTCTTTTGGGGAGTATGGTGCAGGAGCACCCGCACATGATCAGGATATAGGTCCGCATGATGACATACATGATCAGGATATAGGTCCGCATGATGACATACATGATCAAGATGTAGGATAGTTATCATCATGCTGACGGGATAATCTATTTTTAGTATGTTTGACTTATCATGTAATAAGGTCCACTGTGACCGATGCTATGTAATAGTTCAGCATAGGAGTATGTGTAGGCAGTTAGAGATCGGGATAAGAGAGTCTGAGCTGTCCTCTCTCCCAGCCGCTTGGAAGCTCCCAGCCGCTGGGAAGTGATGTTAGTAGTACTCGAAGGATTTGTTATATATACCTTCGATCTGTAGGGTTTAGAGATATAGTTTGATATAGTTTTGATATTGATGTACTGGTGTTGAGTAGATATTCAGGGGAGCAGTTCAGACATTGTGAAGCTGTATTCAGGACATTGAATTTCAATTGAATAAGATCTCGTCTTTTGCATTATCTGTTTGCATCTGTGTTGATTTCCTTTCCGTTTTGCAAGCTAATGACCACTTTCAACCTTTCCACCGGTTGATCCTACAAATCGGTGGAATGGTCCTGTATCATAGCTTAGATTGCATTTGTGTTTTCTGTTTATGCATTGCATTGTTCAGGAGATCTGTTAGAAGCATGCTGTAAATCAGCCTAGCATCCTCATGTGCTAGGTCTAGAAGATAAACTGTTAGATTTTGGTTTGGAGGTGATCCGGCCCGGTCGTCACATGATCTTTGTGAAATTATGCGGTTGTGAGTGTTTCATGCAGTGGAAGGATACACAGGAGTCTGCATGTGCGTTTCCAGTCGGAACGAGCCGCAACATCATCTGCGAATCCATCGCCATCAGGATCGGGTCATGAAGTTGTTGAATTTTGCATGTTGCAGGTGCATCATGATGTTTTGAGTTGGATATATACTCAGTGTATATATCGCAGTCAGGATCATCTCTCGGGGAAGGTCATCATCCGCATATCGCTAACGGATGCGGGTGTGAAAGTTGAGTTTTTTTGGCTAAGTGTTGAAGAGTTCATCAGGATGATGTGTGACGTCATCGTCATCAGGATATGACGTCATCGTCATCAGGATATTAAGAAATCCCTCTATGCGGGTTTATCCTGTTGTCGCTAAGTGGAAAGGTATCGGCGTAGGCAGGAAGTTGTATTAGCATCATCAGGAGGTTTCGAAGAACCGGATGAATAATATCATGATGCTGTTGCTTGTATTGTCGGGCAGTGAAGCATCGAAGGTAAGTTGTTGAAGTGGAACGTCATCAGGATACTTGGACAACCGGATATTTGGATATCCTGCTGACGAAGGTGATATTGAATATCATGATGATGCCGCTTGTATTTGGCACCCGATGAACAGTGCAACCAGAGGATGTTTGCGCCCGTTGGTTATCATGATGATGACAGGCGACAGTCGAAGGAGGTAAATAGTAATCGACAGGAGGATATTTGCGATCATCCGAAATATGATGATGAGGTTCAGCCGATAGAGAAGTTTGTCATGCTGTTTGTTTTGTTGGCAGCTCCTTCCTGTTAGGTTGCCTCCGTTGCGTTCCACTCTGCATCAAATTGCAATATGTTTTTGTGAAGAGACAAATTCTTAATCTAAAATAACATATGAGATATAATTTCATTTATTTTATGGCAACTTAAATTCAAACAGCATGCAATTATATTATGTAATTGTACTATGCATTTTAAAATTTTAGTACTATATTAGAAGCTCCTAAACATTAATTTTCTTTAAAAGTTTAAAATTTATCATCACAACAATATTAAAAAGATTAATTTTTTAAAATATTGAATTGAAAATAAATTGAAGAATAAATTAAATATATTTTTTTGTAGCTTTAAAATGCGTTTCTAGAGTAAAAAAAATTGGATGTGTCCCAAGTTGACTTTACTATTGTGAGGTTAGATCTAATCTTCTTTGTTGCTTTGGCTTCATGCAGCTGCAGTTGAAACAGGTTTTCTTGCACACAATTTCACATTGAAAACACGGAGCTACAAGAAGTTGCTAGGAATTAGTAGAAATTATGGTTGCTATTACATCCTAGTCTCTCTTTTAATTTACAAAACATAATTAAACATAATGGTGGTTGCGCCTATGAAAAGAAGATATGGCCCGAAAACAAAAACTATGCCCATGGATTTGTCTTGTGAAGGAGAAAATGGCTTCACATTGAGTCTTGTGTGGTGTTATTGTAATAAACAAGCACCTGAAGATGACGCTCTAACACAGCAATGCATCATCTCACCTTTTGCAACACCGCTGCTCACTCTCTCTGTGATTAAATTATGTTTTACAATTATGTGTGGGAGCCAATAACTAAGGGCCTGGACCTCCCAAATGAGTGGAAAAACTCTCTAGTCATGATCCACCACCTCCTCCATTGATTATATAACTCTTGCTACATAACACAATTGTAGTATTTAATCTGTTTAAGGCTTTGTCTTTAAACCTTTCAGAATGTGATCTGTTTGAATTAGTATAATATACCTTTTTATAAAATAATATGACAAGTGAAAAATTACCCAATTTGAATAAAGAAAATTAATAGCTGACCAATATAATTTCTCTCTTGTTTTTGTGACAAATTTTTCACTGTTACTGGCAAAAAGGCAGACAAAGAGACAATTGAACATATAATAGAAATAGGGGAGAGTGAGAATATGTTGTACATAGCCATTCAAGAACAAGGCATTGTAGAAGTAAAATTCCTCTGTACAAGTTCTCTTGCAAGCAATAGGCAAGAGACATGGCCCACTGAATGCACCACTCGGAGCTCCGTAATCCTTAGTGGACACTTGTGATTATGAATATAATAGAAATCAGTGAGTATTTCAGAATTTAAAAAAAAATCAACGACAAACAATATATTTTTAATCGTATAAAATAAAACCCATCTCCTAAGCTAGGAAGTATTGATTAAAGAGGAAAAAATGCATATTACGAGAATCAAAAGGCACTGTGAGCAATAAAAGGAATTATTAATTACACTACTACAATGAAAAGGACCTACAAAAGCAATTTCTAAAAAATATAAGCAGAAAAAAAATATAGACTAATTTTGTTTATATTTAGGTTGGTTTAATATTCAAGATATTATTTTATCCTCTCATAAGAAAATACATTTTACCATATTGGCCTAACCTATTTCCTTATAAGACAACTATTTCCCAATAAGACAAATTAAGCTTCTTTTTTAATCGGTCTGCTTTCTTATTATTAATCAAGCTTCTTTTCTTTCAGAGCTATGAATTTGGGTAGCAATTTAAATTTAGTAAAAAAGCAATTATTAGCTTATAGATCGACTAAGTGCTTTTATTTTCTCACCACTACCAGTAAACTTCAATGGATATGGACTCATGGATAGAGTTAGTTTTTTCTTGTGAGTATAACAAGCATTGTACAATTCACATCAGAAGGGATTGGCGTTTAACTTTCTTCTGCAAAGTTTATCCTTCAAGTGGCCCTCTTTGCAAAGAATATGTTTTTGAAACTCATTCATCACACATTGTTTTACAAGTCAGGAAGACATCTAGACGTAATTCTATCAAAAAAGATGATATTGAGCCTCACATATCTCAGGCTCACCAGATTTTTCCTTGTATCTGGAATAAAGACGAAGTATTTTTTTCTTCGAAATAATTCTTCTCCTCTTTTAGTATCATTGTCATTATCCTCCACTGCTTCATCTTCCTCTAATGGTTGCTGCAGAGTGTGTGAAAGAAGATTTCACAAGGAAAATAATGGTGTGTTGTACTGCTCTGTTGAATGCAAGAATTTGGGAGATAACGAAGCAACCTTTTGGAATAAAAATAGTATTCACAAATTTATGTTTTTAAAATATTCAGCTGAGGTAGTAGTCCCAAAGCGAGGGTTTTTCATACTCAGAAACTTATCAGAGAGTGCCAAAGCGGTAAGTTTTAGAGGAGGAAGTAGGAGAATTAGTAAAAAAAGATAGAGTGAAACACCTGGCGATCGGAAAAGGAAAACAGTAGGTTTTTTCAAAAACCCCAATGGTGAAAATGTTTTCTGGCATTTGATGATTTTCTAGCGTCCGACAATTCTGGTGTCTGATTTTTCTAGGAGCAAAAAGCTCCCACTAATAGCCTATCGGCTAACAAGTGGTAGTGCCCCTCATCTCGTCGTCCATCAGATTGATGTTTGCTTAAACTTTATAGTGTCCTAGACCGTAGATGATGAATCTCTTGTTATCTTGTTACTTCATTGTGAACCTAATTATTATGACAACAGATGTTGATGATGGAATTATGTCACTTTATGCTTTACAATTTGATAAATGAACTGATGTTTTAGATGCTTTGATGTTATTCATTATATGGGATTGGAAGTTAGTTGATCATTTTATGTTGTAGATTAGTAATCTGATACCTTGTTCAATATAGTTGATTGTTATTTATAAACATGAATGGAACAGTGTTGTATTACTCGTTCTCGAGTACCCTACCTCACTGCGATTTCCATTCACGATAGGACTGCATGTGATGTATATGTATATCTTGTTATGGTTAACGTGCGTTGCTGCAGGATGCAGGTACTAGGCATCGACTCCACCTGATTACAGGTTTGAGCGTGCCTTCGCCAATGGATTAGTTGGTTGGAGTTAACGTGGGGTCCCTAGTCAGTGTTTCTTGGTTGTCAGTTTACCCTTGTGGTTATTGGTTGTCGTTCGCTCATGTCTTGCTGTCAGGTAATACTGTATCTTGGAGTCTAATGAGTTCTGCAGGTGTCTAAGTATGTGTGGTAATGTTGTGCTTTAATTAGAATCATTCTACGAAAGAGTATAAATGTTGTTAAATGGGCATAATGTCGTTAGTTGTCGATTTTAGCTATAAATATTATTTTAATAGAAGTGTTGTTGATAAATAAATTTGTAAGAAGTTTGTATTATTCGATATAATATTAATTATAATAAATATTTAAATAAATAAATAGTGGTAATCATGTTGTAAATTGTGATTCACAACTTGATTAATAAAATAAATTAAAGTATAGTACAAAATTATAGTTTGTCGAAATAGTACTATTCTATTTATAACAATATTTTGAGGTCGGCTATAAAGAAAAATAATAATAAAATAAAATATCTAATAATTGGGATCTTTAAATTAAATAAAAATACATATTCTTTAATTGAGTTGTGCACGGGATCACGTGCCAAGCCCTTGGAGAGGAGAGAGGCTGAGTTATAAAAGAGCTGTAGGGGCATCAAGGACGGCATCACAGGTGAAAGGAAAGAAGCAACTTGGAACTGCAACGATTGGAGCAGATTCATCGAGATTGATTGTGAAACCAGGTTCCTTGGAATATTTGCCTTCTTTCGCTATTTATTTTCTCTGAATCTGAGCATGTTGATTGTTGCGTCTTTTGTTTGATTTATGAAATGGTTTTGGTTCAATGGTTTCTGCCAGAATTTTCTGTCATTTCTGCAAATATTCTCTGTAGATGGGTTTTAGATGAAAACCTTGGGTCTGTAATAAACGGAATTGTCTTATCATTCTCCCACCGTCCTCCAACAGATTAGAACTGTTTTTCCAGGTTACATTTAAGGGAGATCGTCCGTGTGAGGGTTTCAATTCGTAGATGCCATGTTGTGTTTTCTGTAGCTCACCTTCTCTCTCAGACCGACGTAATCTTGGTAGGGTTTGTAGATGTAAAGGACACATCGCCGTAAATCGCTGTTGGCTACAGCTAGTCGCACATCTATCAGGTCAGCGAACTAATCATGGATCACCTTAGCAATAGCTAGTCGCACTTTTAGTAGGTCAGCGAACATATTCAGCCGTTATGATTGAGAGCTCTGTGTATATATTGCGTATTGTTGTGGTTAGTTTTACTTCAGTTGTGGACAGATAATCATAGGTAATTCACTGCCTTGTTACCACTCGTTTTGGAATGAAAGTCCGAAACCTCTTCTTTCGCCATTTACTAGATATCATACTATGGACCGTTGACAAACTATTCCATAGCTGGAGCGATTGAAACCTTATCATTTTTGATAATTAAAGGTTCTTTTGTTTGGATACAACTCTGCACACGTCTAGGCTCTCTTTAGTTTACAGAAACAAGCTAAAAGCAAAACATGGAATGTAAATTTAACCTCAGCTTCTTACTTGTTGCTTGAATGTTTTAATTTTAATCTTTAGCGCAGTCGTACTATAGCGCCCTAAGCCTAAGACCTCATAAGATCGGCTTGCACTCATTTTTCAGCATAGGATTACTTGGTAATGCAAGAAAGGCTAGGGTTAGAAATTATGAGTTGAGCCGCCCAGATTACTTGTTAAATGTCTGCGAATGAAACTATAAACAAAAAAAAACCTAGGTTAGCGATCTGGCTGGAGGCTTTACTTATTCTGCTTCATAAGCATTTAGTATGGTTTAGCAGTGGAGATGCTGTAACTGTTATGCCAGGGCGATGGGAGATGATGGAAGTCTCAGAAGTCTTTACAACGTGCCCATTTTGGTGGCCTCCGTCAGTCATTATTAGTAATGAGGCCTCAATTTGTATTGTTTGGAGACTCCATTACAGAGCGCTCATTTGGAGACGGAGGATGGGGCGCATCCCTCGCCCAACGCTACTCTCGCAAAGTAATATAAACTTCTGCATTGAATTGCATTTGAATGAATGGATGAACGAAAGTCATGGTATTTATGATATTTGATTCACAGGCTGATATTATTCTGCGGGGTTATGGTGGTTACAACACACGATGGGCTTTGTTCCTGGTCCCTTACATCTTCCCTCCAGTAAGAATCATGTCCTATTTGCAGTTATACTCCTGCCACATTTTACATATCGAAATTCACTCAATTAGAAATGCCACCGAGCTCGAGGTCTTCTTTATTAAGAGAATGGTTTCACAAACTTAGATTGACTGAATGGTTTCTTTCTGTTTATGCAAAATGGTATTGTAGTAAACGAGTTCTTGGCAAGCAGATGGCAAAATGTTGGAAAACATTGGTGTTAAATTATTGTGCTCTCACGGACTGTTTGCTGATGACTAGCCGAACTGGCTATCCGTTGGGGTGCTCTGTGGGTACAATGTGCTCTTTAATGTTCTATACACAGCAGCACTTCATTATCTTAATCGTGAGTACCTCCAACTGCATCCCTACTTGGTTTTCATTGACATCATGAATTCCCTGCCTGTAAATATTGTGCTTTGTCTACTTCATCAGCACTTGGAAAGCCTCAGGCTCTAATTTTAGAAGAAGACTTGAAACAAAAGAAAGAATCTACAACTGGTACTCATAATTTGGAGATGCATGATATATCAAGAAACATTACCATGCAACCTGATAGCTGTTCAAACTTACTACAAAAATTAGTTGATTAGGTTAACAATTGTAAAACCTATGCAGGTGGGGTTTCAAGAGGACAGAGAAATAGCAAACTCACTTTGTGTATACCAGCAAACTCATTCTGTGTATACCAGCGATCTTGCACAACAGTAGGATTACCAAATGATTTCATCCCAAAGAGTATTTCTGTAGAATCCAGTTTACAACCACAGATCGCCCTATGACGAGTTTGTAGAGTTTATGCAACAAATCCAGTATTGTTGGCCTGTAATCATTCCATCTATTTGGAGCATTGTACTCAGCTGAGCGCTCAAGTTTCACCTTTACTCTCATTCAACTGTTTTCTGGAAAATGATTCGTACAATCAGTGCAGAGTTATCAGTTATATCAATAACTGAGTTAGCATAGAAAGGCATGCACTGCCAAGGAAGAAGGTTCTACCTTCACACAGTAAACAGCAGTCGAAATCTACAGAGGTTTTGTAATCTGCGACTTTCCGTCAGAGATAAACTTCCTTCAGTATACAACACTGTTTCCACACCTTTTTGTAATTGGAAATCTGCATGGCATTGAGTATTTGAAGAACGCTGTTAGAGGCCGTAAGTAATCTTTTCGACAACTCCAGTTCGTCATTTCTGTGTGTCATTGTTTTCCTGCAGTCCTTGCCTTTTTGTTAGAGAGAGAAAACCCTTAAGTTGTGCCATCAATTTATTAAAATTCTAAGTTGACGAACGCTGATACAATCAAATATCATTCACATCAGTGGTAAAACAGTCAATAGCAATTTTACATCGCAGTAGTAAAATATCTCAAGCTGTTCGCGTAGGGCGCATTTACGATTGTTCTCTTGAGAAATTATATCACCACGGATAAGATCAATTTCGGAAACATCTTCCAACCATCATAAAAGAATCCATTTGGTTGAGCTCACTAGAATGTCTGCTAGACCGCATGAAGGATGACAACCATTTCGTGATTGTACTCTCCTCGTGTAGTTACCGTTCAGTCGTAAGATATCTCCTAGCGTTATTATCCTTAATAGAATAAAGTTAATTGTACAAGATTGTAGGAAAGTATATAAGATCGTATCGTTATGAAAGTGTCGAATGGTAAATAGAAATTAAGTGGTTCTTTTATCAATCATTGTAATGATTTAGTTAATCAATTTATTTATCTCTTGAAGTAAAATAAAGATTAGTTAGAGATTTAGTTGCAAGGTATTATTTTAATTGTTGTAATATAATGTTGATTTTATTAAAACTGAGAATGAATTGTAGTATTTCATCTCTTGAATTTGAAATTGAATTGATTGAGTGTTGTAATGAGTCGTATTGAGGTTGTTCAAACTTGTATTCCAGAGGCTAAGTTGTCGTTGCTAAGTAATTGTAACTTGTGTATTGTTGTTTTTGTAATTACGATGTAATAGAGGTTATGCGTATCAAACAAAGTATGAAGTATAATGAGGTACTGTCACGGTTGAATGTTGTGTCTTGTAAAGTAATAATCTCAGGATGAGATATCAAACCTCTTGTGATCTTATTGTACCGTTTTGTCGTATGGAGAGACCCGAAATCTGTAAAGGATAAAGTATTGTAATGTTAAAAGTGTTGGATAACAATTGATGTTATGATTCTATTTTGATGCAAGAGGGTTTATGCCTTGCAGTGTACTTATACGTGTGTTGTTATTAAGTCTTGCATGATGTTTTAAGGTTTACTAGGTGTTAGGAAGGAGAGTGGCTTTCAACGTGGGGCCGGCGCCCAAAGTGGCAGTCAGGATAACCCGTTGGAAGTAGATTAATCAAGTGATAACCTAAAAATAAACTAGGGGTAGATTTCACATTAATAAGATTACTAGATTCCTCTCCCATGGCCTGTAGTGCTTGTTTAGACTAAGGATGGGTAGAGAAGGCTTGGTCGGCATGATTGACTTCCTTGTCCTCAAGAAAGGAAGGTCGACTCCGCATGTGTCACCCTATGGGGCCGGCGCCTAGTGAGAGGCTGTCAGGATAACCATAGATGGGGGCCGGCGCCTAGTGAGAGGCTGTCAGGATAACCCATGTTAGGACCGTGCGATGACACTCTCCCTACTACAACCTAGCATCCCTTGTTCGGTCTCTCCTCATTTGTTTTGTGTCGCCTCTGGAAGTGAAAGTGAAAGTTAAGTTAAGTTATGTTGTGTTGTATTGATATTGCCATGTGTTGTATTGGCGTTTGGTCGTCCTTTGTTCTTGTTTGTCTTCGTCTACCTAACTGTTATTGTTTGGGACCTCATGTTAACTCCTAGCTCGAGGGGTGGACCTTAGGGTTCCACATGGTCGGGTGGAAGAGCTATTTTATCCATTGGTTATTCTTGTCAAGATCATATGCAGAACAGGATTTGTTCCAGTTGTACTTGTTCCAATGATGATGATGTAAGTGCATAACCTTGTACCAGATTTGTGTAACAGAATATTCTTTATGTATGTAACTTTGATGTAGACTAAAAGTGGCAATGTAATGATGTCTTGATGTACTTATATGAAAGCATTTCAGTTATGTATTTAATCATGCAGATTCCGTTATTTGATGATTTGCAATGAATGTGAATAAGATATTTATTTGAGCCTGGATTTGGATCAGTTACTGATGTATGTTAATTTGTGTTAGTCGATTTGTTAAGTGATGCAGCCTTGAATTCCTTAGAGAATATGTCGTAGTTAGTGGTGTTAACGTTACTTAATCTTTAAAAAAAAAAAAAAAATTCTGTTTCATATTGCATTAGTGTGTGTTCTTTTAGGTGTTCAAGGCGGGCGTTACACAAGTTTTCCTCTCTGAGAGTGTAAGACTTACATGTTCTCAGCTCTGGAATGGCATACAACCCCTTCATCTTTATCATGAAAAGGCTTGGAAACACTGGCGATTTCTTATCTTGGCCCTTTGTAACTAAACATTGTTTTGCCTTTTCTCCCATTTCCACCTCTGCATTTCTGTGATTCTGTTCTACCAGAAGGAGCTAAGTTTCAACACTTAGGGCAGGCAAATGAATTGGGTCAAAAGGAGTGAGAGAAGGAAGATATGGGAAGGCTTAATTCTCTCAAGGATAGCAGAATTGAGTTAGGGAACAGAAAGCCAGTGATTGCAGAAAAAATTGAAGGCATGGGAAGGCTAACCATATAATTTAATGATTATAGTTCTAGCGTTGGGATATTATCGATCTGTTCTAATATCAATTCACTGTATCATCAACCATTTTCATACCACCAGTGATAGCAGTTGTTAAGGGAAAATTAGATCTAAATGAATAATCAATATAATAATATCAATGATACCCAAAACTCAATGAAATAATGAACAAAAGAGATCAATCAAACAATGAACATACAAAAGCAAACCTCCTTTAATTCTCAGCTTCCATTGATCGCCTATCTCAAATGATCTTGTTTATGAATATGGCCCTCAGAAGGTGCACTTCCTTGCTATGATTCCAAGATGTTCAAATGGGAACGACTATGATAGTTTCGCTATGAAGATGAGCTTCACAACAATGATAGTAGTGTGTAGTAACAAGTTTGATCGCAAGCAATGAAGGAATTGGTGCCAAAGGCGTGCTATAATTCTTGCAGAGTAAGTTTAATTAAAGTTTAGATGAATGAAATGGAATAATAGGGTTCAATTTATAGACTTGCGAGAGAAGAGATCAACGATATAGAAAGAATGAGAAGATCAACGGTATAGAAACCTTGAGGAACGTGCGTGAATAAGAAGAAGACAAGTGTCACCCAAAAGCTGTTTTATTTGAGTTAACTACTTTCTTTTCTAAAGATAAGACATGCTTTTCATTAATTAGAAAGCTTTTTTTCTAATTTAAGAGATATTGATAAAAATAAGGTTGGTTGAGTCAGTTAACTCAACTTGAGATTTGCTTTTGCACGATTTCAGAGAAATTAAATAATAAATTATTCTTGATTTTGTGTGCATGAAGAAGAAGACTTATTTTTAGGAGATTTGGAAGATATTTGAAGATAGGAAAGCAAATTAAATAAATAAATTTATTTAATTGTTGTGCATGATTTGGAAGAATAAATAAAATATTTGATTATATTTTATTTTTTAGAGATTGAGAGGATTTAAATAAATTTGATTTGATTTATTCAAATTTGGAAGAATGATTTGATTTAATTAAATAATTGAGAATTATTTAATTGTTTGGAAGAATTTAATTCAATAAAGGATTTTATTTAATTTTGACTTTAGAAGAGGTAATTAAATATTTTGATATTTAATTAATTTAGAGGAATATGAATCGAATAAATAAATTTGTTTATTTATTTATTGATAGAAGAATTAGAAGGGAATAAATATTAAGAATATTTATTTAGACTGAGTCATGTCATTTTTAGGCGTATACATTTTGCCCCTCTTTGATGCAATGTGTTTTATCACGTTGTTTCAAAGAATAAGTTTTTGATAATGATACATGCCCCAGTTTGCCCCTGGGATAGGTTAACAATGGTAGGATGCCCCCTCGGGAGATTGGATGGGAAGAAGGCTGAAGGTGTGAGATGGATAATCTCACGAAGAAGAAGGGAGAACTAGGTTAGGGTTAAAGAAAGAAAAGTCGAATGATACGCTATGCAAGATATAATGATAACACACAAGCAAGCAAGCAAGTATGCACAAATGATACAATAACAAACAAGGTATTGCCCCTGTCCAGATGTAAACCAACGATATACTGATAATGATATACGACAATGTTGTCATGGCGGGGAACGATATATCCCTAGACCAACACGGCAGGTGTGTTTCCATGGTGGGGAACGATAGATCCCTAGAGCAACACAAGGGATAGTGTTTGGTTTTTGAGATATGAAGAATGTCATGTAAGATGTGTGTGTTGGTCTGATTTCGATAATGTTACATCCTGTATAAGATAATTGATTGATTAATTGATCGAGTTGGTTTACGACCAGACAAGGATCAAGACCACTGATTGTGATTGGATCATTTGACAAGATTGACTTGACTTGATTGGTATGGATTAAGGATGGACTTGCATTTTGATCATTGCTCGGGTTGACCGGATTGAGAAGAATGGACCACAACGATAGAATATTGATTGATAGAAGAATGACTTAGTAGAAGGAATCACAAGCTTTTATAAACATTGATACTCTGCATTCTGGATTGTTATTGCATGGGATACAGATATTTTGTGGATACGCTATGGATATGGATATGGATATGAAATGTAATTGGATATGTTATGGATATCTTGATATTGCAAGTATTTTTGAAGTGCTTATTTCATCATTGGGCTTTTTTTTTGAAATGTTGTAAGAAAATAAAAGCATCGAGGTATAATTGAACTGAGATGACCTGAGTATCACTTACATGGGTTTTGATTTAGTAAGTTAATACAAGCATTTAGGTATAGATGAACCGAGATGACCTGAGTATTTCTTGTGTATCACAGACAAGGATTGCCCCCTTTCATGTTAAACCTTTGATGTCCTCAATGATCTTTTGTTGATCATGTCTTTAGACAAGGCTTCACATTACTAAAGTTTAATCCACAAACAACGAACAAATAAAATATTCATGCCCCCATCATAACATCTCTAGCTTTCAGCATCCTTGAATAGCATAGAAAGACATGATAAAAAAAAATCAAGATGTTGCAACTTAACTTGATCACAAAACATTCTTGCATTAGATGTGTTTTCTTGCCATAATTTAGATAGGATCATTTAGAGTGCTTTAGGTACTTGCTTGCTTTGCTTTGGATAGGTTGATGCCTTGCGTCAAAATTTTTGCTTGAAAGCGGGTTTTGTTTGTGCTTGCTTGCTTGGTGAAAGGTTCTACAATCCTTATTGGTGAGACGGACCCTAAGGGACTGATCTAGTGCCTTGGGGGCTCAATGCTAAATGCTCTTGCCTACGCAATGACGCATAGGCAACGTAGTTTGGGATAAACCCTAATGGACCTAAGACCGAGGTGATAGAAAGTGGCGTAGACTGAGAAGGACTAGACATGGGATGGATGGGAAAGTGGAGCCTTAGGGGCGCATTTGAAGAATGGCCTTGCCTACGTGATGACGCAGAGGCAACGTAGTTCACAGACCTTGACCATGGATGGACTAGAGGATAGACAAAAGGATACGGGATGGATGGGAAAGTGGAGCCTCGGGGGTGCATTTGAATAATGGCCTTGTATACGTGACAATGCAGAGGCAATGTAGTTCATGGACCTAGACCATGTGGATACTGACAATAGACACTATGTAAGGCTGACACTATGGATAGGATATTGGATAAGACCTTGGTTGACAAGGCAACAAAGACTTAGGATATCAAGCCATGATAGGTTATCACTAGGATTTTACTATGGAACAGATATGGATCGAATGGGACACAAGTGAAGGAAGAATGGACACAAGGTGATTGGTTTCCCAAAAATGGAGGAAGCAGTTTATCACAAGTAATGCTTGTTTACCAAGTTTTCACCACTTGCTTTTATTTGCACGAAAGCTAAAAGTACATATGACACCTGTTTGCCAGGTTTTCATCATGGTACCTATCCAAGGCACCTATTTGCCAGGTTTTCACTAAAGGACAATTTTTTTTTGTATTTTTCTGATTTTTTGGTTTTTTTTGTATTTTTTTGATTTTTGATTTGTTTTGTATTTTATGCCCCCCTGACATTGGGGTTCTCTTAGGTATAGAACCAGCGAAGATGCAAACTATTGATTGGGTCATCGAACAACTCACCCTCTGACATTGCTAACTAATATGCCCCTGATCCATAGGAAGCCACGATCACATAAGGTGCAAGCCAGTTGGGTTCAAATTTACCTTTCTTTTCTTGATCCTGTTGATTACGAGGGTTTTCTTTAAGTACTAGATCTCCAACTTTAAAGACTCTTGGGCGGACTCTGTGGTTGTAGCATCATGACATCATTTGTTGATATGCCTTGAGATGATCAAAGGCTTTCTGTCTCTTTTCCTCTAGCAACTCTAGTTCTTGCAATCTGGAAACTCTGTATTCTTCATCTGTTATGAGACCTTTTAATGACACCCTGAGAGATGGTAACTCAACATCGATGGGTAGGATATCTTCTGATCCATATACAAGGGCGTAAGGGGTAGCACCTGTGGGAGTACATATACTGGTTCGATAGGCCCACAGAGCAGGATTGAGTTGGATGTGGCAATCACGACCAACATCGTTAACTATCTTTTTGAGGAGTTTCAAGATGGTCTTTTTGGATGCTTCTGCTTGGCTGTTACCATGGGGGTAATAGGGTGTGGAGAAACGGTGTTGGATTTTGATCAGTCACAGAGTTCTTGGACATCTTGGTTTTTGAAGGGTCTTCTATTATCTGTGATAATGGATGAGGGAATTCCGTATCTATAGATGAGGTAATTAAGGATGAATGAGGAGCTTTATTTTCTTGTGATGGTGGTGAGGGGGATGATTTCAATCCACTTGGTAAAGTACTTAGTGGTGGTTATTATGACTTTGTGGCCGTTGGATGAGGACGGGTGGATTTTGCCTACAAGGTCAAGTCCCCATTGACAAAAGGGCCAAGTTGTCGTTAAAGGTCTCAACTCTTGAGCTGGTGCATGTATCAGGTTCCCATGTATCTGGCACTACTTGCACTTCTTCACAAATTGATATGAATCTATTTCCATGTTCGGCTAATAATAACCCAAACACATGAGTTTCTTAGCTAAGGACTGCTAGAGTGTTCCGTAGATCCCTTCGTGTATGTCTTGTAAGGCGGTTTGGGATTCTTCTCATTCTAAACAACAGAGTAAAGTACCATCTAGACCACGTTGGTATAGGGTGTTGGCAATAATCATATAACGAGAGGTTTGGCATATAAAGGTTCATCATTGGTTTAAAGATAAGTCAGGTAGGAGGGTGTTGTCCTTAAGGTAAGTATAAACCTTATCGTACCAAGGTGAATCAGATCCAACTAATAGGCATATGGAATGGGTTTCAGGAAGATCATAAGCTAGTTGTTGAATTGATTCCACTAAGAACGCGTACTGTGACTTATTCACTGGGATTTCAAGGAGAGAGGCAATGGTTGCCACGACATCTACTGCTTTGTTTTCAATGCGAGGTATCTACTTAAAAGAGATGATTACAAAGTATTCCTTAAAGTCATTGACCATCCGCTTGTATGGGACAAGCTTCTCATCTTTGGTTTGGTAGTCGTCATTGACCTGATTGATTACTAGTTGAGAATCACCATAGACATGAAGCTCTTTGGTTTTCCATTCTGTTGCCATCTTGAGATCAATGACTAGGGCCTCATATTTTTCTATGTTGTTTGTGCATGGGAATAACAGACGATAAGACTTTGGTATGGTGTCGCCATGAGGAGTTACAAACAAGATTCCTGCACCCAATCCATGGTTTGTGTAGGACCCATCAAAGTATAGTTTCCAGGAATGTGTTGATATATTGAATAAGGATTCATCCGGAAACTCAAATTGCATTGGTGTGGTGACCTATAGTGGTGCATCTGCTAACTGATCATCAATGACTTGCCCCTTGATAGCCTTTCTATCTACATACTCAATGTCGTATTCACTTAGGAGCATTACCCATTTGGCTAGGTGACCTGTTAGAGCTACCTTGCTTAGTAGGTACTTCAGTGGATCTATTTTTGCAATAAGTTTGATTGGATGTGCTAGCATATAATGTCATAGTTTTTGGGAAGCAAAAACTACCACAAGGCATGATCTTTCTATCTGAGAGTATTTCAACTCATAGCCCACCAATGTGCGACTAATGTAGTAGATGGCTCTTTCTTTACCTTCATAATCTTGTTGTGTGAGAAGGGCCCTAAGAGTTGTTGGTGTAGCAGATATGTATAGCAACAATGGCTTCCCTTGGATAGGAGGCATGAGAATAGGTGGATTCATAAGATACTCTTTCAGTTTGTCAAATGCCTCTTCGCATTTCTCATCCCACCTAAATGGAATGTTCTTGTGTAGGAGATGACTGAAGGGTTGACACTTGTCTGCCAGTTGTGATATGAACCTATGGATTTCTTGTAGCTTGCCTTGTATAGATCTTAGTTGAGTAAGATTATTGGGTGGTGGTATGTCCATAATAGCCTTGACTTTGGCAGGGTCCACCTCTATTCCATTTGTCGATACAATGAAACCTAAGAGCTTGCCTGAGGTGACTCCAAACACACATTTCTTTGGGTTCAACCTGACTTTGAATTGTTCTAGTCTCTGAAAGACTTTCTCTAACACATCCAGGTGTGATTCTCTTGTGAGTGACTTTGCAAGGATATCATCTACATAGTCTTCCATTGTGACGTGCATCATATCATGGAATATAGTGGTCATAGCACGTTGATATGTGGCTCCTGCATTCTTTAGCCCAAATGGCATGACATTCCAGCAGAAAGTGCCCCATGGATAAGTAAAACTATCTTATGCTGGTCTTCTGGTGTTATCCTGATCTGATTGTATCTAGAGAAGCCATCCATGAGAGATAACATGGTATGCCTTGCTGTTAAGTTGACTATGATATCTATATTTGGCAATGAAAAATCATCCTTGCGGCAAGCTTTGTTTAGATCTCTAAAATCATTGCATAGTCTAATGCGACCATCAGGTTTGGATACTAGTACTATGTTGGAGACCCATTCTAGATAGTCTATAGCTCTGATGAACCCTACATCCAGTAGTTTCTTGAGTTCCTCTTTTACTAGCAGTGAAATGTGTGGATGCATCTTTCTAAGCTTCTGTTTCACTGGTTTCACTCCCGGATCTAGTGGAAGATGATGTACAATCAAATATGGATCTAACCCTGGCATATCTGCGTATGGCCAAGCAAAATTGACTTGCTTTTTCTTGAAGAATGGTACAAACTTAGTCTTTTCTGGTGGGGTTAGAGACTTAGCAAAGCGAATGATCTTAGGCTATTCCTCTGTTCCAATGTTAATAGGTTCTATAGGTTCCACAACAATCTGAGACTTCTGCTAGTGCATGTCATTAGGGAGAGTGTCAAGCCTTCCATCGTTAGGTGCTATAGTTGGGTTTTCACCATCGAATGCGTCCTTTCTTTTTACTATTTTGGGATCTGACACTGCCGCAGAGAGGTTTTCACCATCAGATCCATTTTTTATTTTGATATTTTTGTGATTGGAAGGCTTGGCATCCTCTCCGAAATAAGACATGGTATTAAATTCAATGGCGAAGCCAGCTTTATGATCTCATTTAGGTAGGTGGTCCCTAAGTTCCATATAGTCAATGTAGGCATCATCTTTTTGGAACATATCTAGTTGCAAGGTTCCTTGTAGATCCTAGTCAATAAGTTTAGGATGCACAAGGGGGAGGGAGTCAGAGGATAGATATGATTCGTTGATAGTTTGAATGGATATGCTAGGAGTATTGGTAGGGAGAGTGTTCAGGATGGTACTTTCCTCCAAATTATTTATTGCGATAGAACTTGAACCTTCCTCAAAAGTTGTATTCTCAGGGATAGGCAAATCACACTCTAATGATCTATGTGGTAGCGTCTGTCCCTCACGGTAGGGGCTATAAGTTTGAACAGTGTCAACCTCTTTGTCATCATAGGAATGCTCTATCAGCTCATCCCACTCATACTCATTGGAATCTGTGTCACTGCCCTCTTGAGGGGTATGGATCATTTCCACAAGACAAGCATTTGCTTTAGCTTTGTCCTTATCCTTATATCCTAGATCTTTTATGGTTCTAGCCAATGAGAAAGAAGAGGGTTGAATGGGTTCTATAATTCCTTCTTTTCTTAGGCTAATGGGGTCTTGTCCTTCATAACCCATTGTGTAGGATAGACTCACCTCACCCATAGATTTCCATTGGGAGATTAGGTGGTTGTTGTTGTGTGTTCTCTTCTTTTTTGTGTAGAGCCATTGTAAGATATCTCTTTCCTCTATTTCATCTCATAGGGTCCCCCATTTTACAGAGGGAGCTGTGGGAGGTGAAGATGGCTTTGGAAAATGCTTGGGTTGCCCAAAGGATCTAGGAGATAAAGGCATTTTGGCCAAGTTGAGGTTGTAATCGATGGAGTATTCCCCTACTCCTGTTTCTTTGATGGTAATTTTTTGCTCTTTGGGCTTGGATGAGGAAGCTTCAGAGGTAGAATCATGCTATGGGGTAGGGGATGTAGATGCTCTATTGTTGGGTATGATGCAATTAGGTTTTGAGAGGACAGAGTTGCAATGCTGAAAGGGGTCAGGATCACCTTGGATGGTGACTTGCTTACCATTATGAGGGAATTTTATGCATTGGTGATGGGTATAAGGTACAGCTTTCATGGCATGAATCCATGGTCTACCCAGGAGAATATTATAGGCTAGCTCCCTATCTAGAACTTGGCACACAACGTCTTTTATCACCGATCCCACTTGTATGGGTAATACCATTGTTCCTTTGGTAGTTGTCTCCTCTTCATCATGGGATTTGATAGTAATCTTCTTCCTTGGATCAACTGCATTTTCAGAGAACCCCAATGTAAGGACTAGCTTGAATGTGCAAATATTTAAACCAGCACCCCCATCAATGAGAACCCTCTTGATGCGGTGCTTATGGATGAAGGCGACGATATGCAAGGGGGTGTTATGAGGCTGAGACACTGAGAGGTCATCCTGTTCGGTAAACGATATGGTACTTGAGGAGGTCAGATTACCTACCATGGCTTGAAACTTCTCTTGGGCCAAGTTAGTGGGTACAGTTGTTTCCACCAAGGCTTTATCAAGAATCTCCTTGTGGGAAGGAGATAGATGCAACAACTCTAAGATAGAAATGTGGGCAAGAGTCTTCCGTAGTTGGTCTTTGACACTATACTGATGGGAGTTGGACTGAGAAGGTAATGACCTTGGAGGGAGGGTATTCAACGTGACCTTACCACTGCAGGTGATGATGCTCCAATCAGTTTTGTTGGGTCCTGATTATTGGTTAGATGTAACCACATTGATTTGTGGGACATGCTCTGATATGCAATTGATGGTATAATCGATTGGCACACTTGCGTAATTGGCATTACTATTCCCATTATTATGATTTTGCTTGTTGATGTTGTTGTTGTTGTTATTGTTGTACGGCCTGTTGTGATTGAGAAGTAGATCTTTGTAAGCCACATGCGTCTCATTTGAAGTATGTTATTGAGCTCCTCCTTGATTTTGATCAAGTATGTCTTGAATAACATGTTTGAGATGGATACAATTGTTGGTTGTATGTCCTTTTCCTCTATGATACTCACAAAAGTCGGTGTCTTTCCAATAGTGAGGTTTTGTTTGAGGTCCATAATCGCTTGTTGGTGGTAGAGTGATTTCATTGTTGGCCAATAGCTTCCTTAATATGGATTCTTGGGACTCACCCAACGGTGTGAAATTTTGCCTTGGATTTGAGTTGTACCATGGTCTTGGCTCTTGAGAGAATGTTTTGTTGGGCATAGCATTGCTTGGCTCTCCTTTGAGAGTGAATATTGGTTGTTGTTTGGGAGCTGCCACCTTGGCATCAACTACTCCATCATTGACGACATTTTTATTCTTAGTCCAAAACTTTGATTTGTCAGTTGTGTAGTTGGAGGTAGGTGTGTCCTTGTATAACTTGATTTGCCCCTTGGCAATCATAGCTTTCTCGATGAACAATCCCATTTCAATGACCTTCAAAAATAAAGTAGGGCATTGGATTTGGATTTGGTAGCTTAGATTAGAGTTGAGGTTGTGGACAAACATCTCCATTAATTGCTTCTCGGGTACATCATATGAGCATTTACTTGCTAGTTGTCTCCACATTTGTAGGAAGAAGGTGAATGATTTGCCACTCTTTTTCTTCATATTGCATAGGTCAAGCATGGAGATGTCGTGTTCAATATTGTACGAGAAGTGTGTGATGAATTTGTTGACTAACTCATCAAAAGTTTTGATGCTCGGTGGAAGCCGTGAGAACCACTCCATGGCTTGACTACCTAGAGATCTAGGGAATAGTCTCATTAAGAAAGTCTCATTGTGAGCTACTTCCATGGATGCGGCATTGAATTCCCTAATGTGATCTCTAGGGTCCCCTTTCCCTTTGTATTTGTCAAACTTAGGAACTTTGAATCAAAAGGGGAATGGTACCATGTTCAAACTCTTATCAAAGGGGTACGGTGAAATATCTTTTAAGGAGTATGTTTTAGTGTTTGTACCCATCTTGAGATCTGTCATTTGTTGTGTTAGACCCTCGATTTGTTTCCTCATTTCTTCCATAGATGTGTTTGGGTCTATGACTTTCTTTCCTTTGTCCTCACCGGTGTGGTGTTCATGATTATCCTCTACGGTCTCTTTGAGTTTGCTAAGATCAAAATCATTGGGGAGCTTAAGTCCAAGATTTGCAAGATGAATAAAATACTTGTGAGGCTCCTCATGGAGCACTTTCTCTAGAAAGTGTTGGAATTTTTGATCTTGGAGGTGTCCTTGATAATCTTCATGAGAGATTTCCTCATCACTATCATGAGGGGTGACAATACGGTCAGATGACCTGGCCATTTCAAGTTGCTTTTGGTATTGAGATCTAGTAAGAACCATGCAAGGTGACATGGGATGCGGTGGGATGAAACTAGAGATTTTGGCAAGATGTCAGTGGAGACTGCTGTGGATAGGATACTTATGACAAGATTTGGACAAGGGGCTCTCTCAATCAATGATTCCAAGTAAGATGACTGATACAAGATGATAGCCACTAGTAAGGGTACTCCATACCTATCTTAGGGACTAATTGTGTACCAAGACCACTAGCGAAGTTCTATGACTTACTAGGGTTACTTGAATCCAAAATGATCCGAAAAGGGGCCTATGCTAATCTGATTGGGATACTTTGACTTTGCTTAGGAAGACCTAGTGGAAGGTGGACGAGATGATCGATGAAAGAGAGGGTATGCTATAGAATGGATGGAAAGAGTGACTGCAAGGTGAAATCTAATCTCAGAATCCTGAACAAGACTAAAATGGGTACCCAAAAATGACAAAATTTTCCTCTAAAAGACTGTGGAAGTACTCACTATTATGCATGCACCGGAACAAATGTGCAACATAAATTTGTAAATGCGCAAAAAGTCAGTACAGATGCGCAATACTGGTAAATTTTAGATGCGCAGCAATAGGAGGTAAAAGTGCAGTAAGTCGGTACAAATGCGCAGCAAGTCGGTGCAAATGCGCAACACAAAAGGATAAATGCACCACTCTGGTTTTTTCAGTGTTTTTACAAATTTTTGGCAATTTTTCTAATATTTTTGGTATCTTTGGCTAAAAGGTCTTTTTGATTTGATTTGATTTTAGTTATGGAAAGAAGACACAACAAACACAAAGAATATTTTCATGGTTTTTTTATTTTTTTGTGATTTTTTTGACTCTTTTTGGACTAAAAAAAAGTAAGTACAATCCTAGGTTTCAAAGGACAATATAAAACTAAATTCTCCCTATCTCTAGGTGAGGCATCTTTGGGAGGTAATCGCCCTTCCCTACACTGGCTTATAGGGGTTTTTGGCCACTAAAACAAAGGTGTTTAATAAAGGCAACTGTTCGATTGGTTATACATGCGGCAACACTACTCTCCGTTATGGAGTATCCCAGCCTGCAAGGGTTACGCCTTGGAGGGTTTTGGGGGAGGTTGGCAGTCGGTATAACACAACTTCACTTGTTGTTTGAAGCTTTCTTTCCAAACACAATTTATTTATAGTGGATTGGTAGGGCTTGGATTTAGCCTCTTACCACTTAGGGTCGTTCCTACTTGGATGAACGGTATCCAAGAGCAGGCCCCTCTAAAGGAAAAACACATGCAAAAATGATATGTCTAGCATTTTGGTCACCCAAGATAGGGGAGAGCATAGGCCTGGTATCATTCCCAAAACATATAAGATAGTGGTTCTTTTCCCCTGGTTAAAATGAGAAAAACTAGATGAGCTATCTACTTGGGCAAGCACAAAAAATTGTTAACTTTGAAGTGATAACAAGATAGCAATGGTTCAATTTTACCCATATAGCAATGAAGTGTTCAATTTTACCCAGATAACAGTGATTTGTTAACTTTGAAGTGATAGCAAGATAGAAATGGTCCAATTTTACCAAGATAGCAATGAGTTTGTTAACTTTGAAGATAACAATATAGCAATGATTCAATGATATCCAAGATAGCAATGATTCAATTGCCGCCTTCCTAGTTAAGACTATGTGAGATTTGCATGAGCATACATTTACTTTCCCGTTAGAAATTGAAGTGTGAGTTAACAAGTGCAACTATATGATTCTAAACCAGTACCTAGCCTATAAACAGATCAAGAGTGTTCCTGTAAAAAGATGTTAGCGTTAGCGAAAACTTCAAGGAAACCCTAAAAATCACTGGCTAGACCAGATGCATAGCATCAGAGCTTGAATGCATAGAAATAGAGCTCAGAAGTGCAGCAGTACATATGCGCTAAGACAGAGGTCAAAAGCGCAGGAAAATAATATATGCACCGAACTGACAAATGCGCCGTATCAGAGGGTATATGCGCCAGAATAGAGTCTATATGCACCGAAACAGATAGCAGATGCATGTTAGGATGTTTCAGATGCACGGTTTCCTCCTGTGTACGACTTTCTAAAACATAAAAAACTCAGTTTTTGGGTTAAAAATCAAGGCTAGGTCCCACGGTGGGCGCCAAAAATGTTAAGGGAAAATTGGATCTAAATGAATAATCAATATAATAATATCAATGATACCCAAAACTTAATGAAATAATGAAGAAAAGAGATCAATCAAACAATGAACAATAAAAAAGCAAACCTCCTTTAATTCTTAGCTTCCATTGATCGACTATCTCAAATGATCTTGTCTATGAATATGGGCCTTAGAAGGTGCACTTCCTTGCTATGATTCCAAGATGTTCAAATGGGAACGGCTATGATAGTTTCACCATGAAGATGAGCTTCACAACAATGATAGTAGTGTGTAGTAACAAGTTTAATCGCAAGCAATGAAGGAATTGGTGCCAAAGGCGCGCTGTAATTCCTACAGAGTAAGTTTACTTAAAGCTTGGATGAATGAAATGGAAGAATAGGGTTCAATTTATAGACTTGAGAGAGAAGAGATCAACGGTATAGAAAGAATGAGAAGATCAACGATATAGAAACCTTGAGGAATGTGCGCGAATAATAAGAAGACAAGTGTCACCCAAAAGCTGTTTTATTTGAGTTAACTACTTTCTTTTCTAAAGATAAGACATGATTTTCATAAATTAGAAAGCTTTTTTTTCTAATTTAAGAGATATTGATAAAAACAAAGTTGGTTGAGTCAGTTAACTCAACTTGAGATTTGCTTTTGCAAGATTTCAAAGAAATTAAATAATAAATTATTCAATTTTGTGTGCACGAAGAAGAAGACTTATTTTTACGAGATTTGGAAGATATTTGAAGATAGGAAAGCAAAATAAATAAATAAATTTATTTAATTGTTGTGCATGATTTGGAAGAATAAATAAAATATTTGATTATATTTTATTTTTTGGAGATTGAGAGGATTTAAATAAATTTGATTTGATTTATTCAAATTTGGAAGAATGATTTGATTTAATTAAATAATTGAGAATTATTTAATTGTTTGGAAGAATTTAATTAAATAAAAGATTTTATTTAATTTTGACTTTAGAAGAGGTATTTAAAGATATTTAATTAATTTAGAGAAATATGAATTGAATAAATAAATTTGTTTATTTATTTATTGATAGAAGAATTAGAAGGGAATAAATATTAAGAATATTTATTTAGGCCAAGTCGTGTCATTTTTAGGCGTATACAATAGTGACCAGGTGTGACCATATTTCTTTGGCCTCTGGAGGTTACAAGATCTTTTGGAATGTGCTAGTTTATTCAGATTTATGATTCTCTATAATAGAACATATTTATTTAAAATAACGATAAATATAGATAAGCCCTAAGGCTCAATGTAACTTTTAAGCCCATTCAAATCAAAGCATATTTCTAAAAAGATTCAAAACACTGAAAAAATATACCGAAACCAATTGAAACAAAAAAAATCTCAAATCAAAAAACAAAACACAAAATGAAAAACAAAACATGATATGAACTAAAAACAATCAATGGATTATTACCGTTGCATTAGGTATTTATAGAGCATTGTTACAATTGAAAATGTTGCTTATAGTCTATTCCTCAACGGGTCATTCCAGCTGTGTGTGAATGTTCATTCTAGCTGTATAGTCTGTTCCTCAACAACTTGTCTCCTACACTCCATTGGAGCTCTGTTATGCTTATCCTCTCCCTTCCAGTTGTTTACAAGAGATGTTACTCTTGAATTTTAAGAAATATGTCACCTAACTAAATATCTACCCCACTATTGGATGCCTTCATGCCACTAAAGTGGCTCAAATAGCTACACAATCTACGGTGTATATACATTATTTGATATCATTGTATGACTATGGCACATTGGTATGTTTATGTGCTCTAATTTGATATATTATTAGTTCTTGCCCAATGCAGTAATACTAATGCATCAGTTAGATGCAATTTTTTAAATTATTTGTCCAATCATGTCAAAGAATTAAAATATTTCAACAACAATGCTATAGTTCATAAATTTCTTTTTTTATTTAATCATTTAAAAAAATCATTTATCTATTATCTGATTCGTCTATGTTGTGAACAGTAAGTGTGAAAAATGAAATAATGATTTAAGAATTTATAAATTTTGAAAGGATGGCAATAAACCTTTTTCTAAACATAATCTACGGAAAGTCCTAGAAGCCGAAAAAACCTAATCCACTCTCTTTTAAAAGGTTAAAAATCAGTGATTCCGCAACATAATAGGGCTGAGATCCAGCTCTCAGTTAATGTTCTGTCGAAGTGAATCCCCTGTAATGATAACAGTCTTTGGGATGCACTCAACTTTAGGGGAAAAACCCTCTTTTTGGAGGAGGATTCAAACTGGATTAAAGAAGCACTAAAAGGGCATCCTCAGCTAAAGGGAAAGGCAACCCATGTCGATTACCCTACAAAGATTTTGTACATAGGCAGATGAGCTTCTGGGTTGTTATAGATCTAAGGTGGATTCGAACTATAACCCTCAGAAAGGGTTGAGGGATTCCAAGTGTAAGCTTGCTCTTACTAGTTTTCTTGATGAGATCTATGAAACAAAGTGGGATTCTATCATGATTGATGCCCCCAGAGGGTATTTTGCTAAAAATACAAATTTCTTCAAGGAAAAAACTAGGGTTTGCGTCAACCAATCCATTGGAAACCCTGAACACAAATTTCTCAGAGGATAAAACTAGGGTATTGACAAGTATTTGTCCTGTAAGCTCGGTTAATCTACATTTACTTCATCTTTTAGATTTTATTGTTTTGTCAACTAGATTTAGATTTCTCTATATCTAGTTGATTGTTCCCAGATGGAACATTCAATCCTTAGAGTGCTTTCATTAATGGTGTCTATCAAATACAGGGAACTGACAAGTTTGGCTCTATG
This sequence comes from Cunninghamia lanceolata, assembly GCA_027924645.1. Classification (NCBI taxonomy): domain Eukaryota; kingdom Viridiplantae; phylum Streptophyta; class Pinopsida; order Cupressales; family Cupressaceae; genus Cunninghamia; species Cunninghamia lanceolata. The sequence continues at coordinate 1,603,951 of BSBN01000128.1, forward strand.
ACTTATTTATCATAATGATGTGTGGCTCTTTTTGGATATAGTCATTTGTTTCTGTAAGTGCTAGGGCGATTGTAGCTAAGCAACACCCTCTCTATACTATATACCCTTCTATATGTTGTCTTTAATACAAGGTTATCCAGCATCTTGCCTTGTATGATTGAGCACACCTAGCAAATGGAGATTGTAAGAGGCTAGGCTTAAGAGACAAGAAAATTCTGCATCTTCAAAACCTTCTTTAATTCTATATAGTTAACAATATGATGGAGAGAAATACCCTGTAAAGCGTTGCCCTTGTGGGCACTGAATGTGCCATTAGAACATTATTTATAATAGCATGCATTTTCTAGTGAAACTGACCCTAGAAAATTTTGGAATGTTCAATCAATAAAAAATTCCTACCAGTTAGCTATTTTTTTAACACATTAGCATCAAAAGACATCCCTATGCCTTCATATTAATGCATCTTTGTGTGTTTGAACCTTGAAGTAAACATTTATTCTATTTTTAACCTTTTCTATTATCTCTTGGACTCCATTCTAGATTGACCAGGCATGAGAAACGTGAGGGAGGGCAGAAGTGATTAATGTTGAATGAATGCATTTACTTTTGAAGACAAGTGAACTATAAATATAAGTTTCTAAACAACCAAATCACAATTTGGCTATTATATAGTGAATATTTTAAAACACCTCAACATTGGGATGAACTAGTTTGAAGGCTAATTCTCTGTGCCCTTAAGGCTTGCAAAAGAATGGAATTTTTAAGGTATATAAACTGGATCCAATCTTTTCTAAAGAAAGGAAGCATATTAATAGACACAAATTTCCAAATAGTTCACTTAGGGCACTATAAAATTACAAATAGCTTGGAATAGAGGAAAGGCGCATTTCACTGCATCTCCAAAAGGATTTAAAAGAAAACAAGGAAAAAATAGCTAACTAATAAATGAGATTTACAAATGTGGGGGAGTTTCATCAACCATGCACGCTGCCAGGCAATCAGACTAAGAAAAGTCACATGAGTTTGGCATTTGCTGTGTCTTGAAAGGAAATGTTCGAGCTGCCATTAGTAAGTGCTGAGTTTCTCAGTAGACTCAAATACATGTAAAATGTTCAGAATTTCACTGGCAAGTAGAAGAATTTTGTTTACTTTCTATAAGCTTGCATTAGAATACAACAAATCTCATTTCAGGACAATTGTTTCATTTTAATTTGGATGTTGAGATTTATACTAAATTCTTGAATTGTTCCTGTTTAGAACAAAATTTAAAAAATTGAAGCGATGTGTGTGAGAGAGAATACCCTACCCATATAGGCTATGTGTCTGCATCTGAGTGAGCAGGCAATGACATTGGGCATTCTTCCTTCACACGGCAAGGGATAAGCGAAGGCGTGGAAGGCGTGAAAGAAAGATATGTTGAATGAAAGATATGTATTACCTTAAGCACTTAAATTTCATTTTTGTACTGCAACAAGTTGTATTTTATTAGCCTTTATTGATATTTTTACTTCTTGAACTTAGTTCCTTTGGTATAGGTATAGATTCACATTTGTGCTCTTAGGAGTAATTTTCCTAGCATTCATAATGATGTAACTTTCTTTTCCAGTCAAAGCTTGCATTTCAATATGGCATTAGAAAGAAGCAATACATTCAACCTGCCAACTTTAAGGACAGACTAGAGTTTAAGGCTCATATCTTGGATGTGAGCTAGAAATTCTGTGACGTTCATGCAGTTTTTGCTTCATTTTTTTTGCCCTTTTTTGTATTTTTTTAAAGATTGTTCATATCTCTCTTATTTCAGTAGCACATCCTTCACAATTCTAGAGACTCTTATACCATGAAATATTTTTTTTCAGTAGAACACCCTTCACAATTTTCAAGAGTATTGGCCATCTATAATATACAGATTTGCAAGCAACAGTTAAACTGTATTTTCAAGAGTATTGGCCATCTATAATATACAGATTTGCAAGCAACAAATTGGCATGAATATCCCAAAATGTACACACAGTTGAAACTTGTAACTAACATCAGTTCGACTATTTTGCCATGAATCTGAAAACATCACAACAACAAAAAAATGAAAATTGCTGTCTACAAAACACACGATATAAACCATATATATGATAACAACTATCCATGCATTTAATAGTCTATAAAAGGCAAGGCAACTTAGTGAAATGTGAGTAGAAATGAAATGCAAAAAATTGTATACCATTGTCAATTTTGTGTGCAGACTTGTGGGTAGAAAAGTTGGTTTCTTCCTGTTCTGTGGCTATAATATCTGGAGTTGATTTAAGCTAGTTTCTTCCTGTTCCGTGGCCATAATGTTTGGAGTTGATTTTTTCATTAAATATTTCTGCTCTTTCATTCTCTTTCACAATTTAGAATAGCCTTACTTGACACGTCAATGGATTCTTCTCCATCACTGAATAGTTGTCACTTAAATAGAATCAATGCTTTATAGTGTTTACACACTTGCATATATATCTAGAATTGGGTTTTGCAAAAATAGGAGAGAGAAATGAATATTTTTTAATGATGTGTCATCATATATACAACTACCACCACCACCACTAAGATCACACAAAAACGGTATAAGGTTAAATTTAATGTTAATGTATGTGGTTGATGTTAACAGTTAAGCTTAATGCAACAGATAGTATCAAATGTTATAGCTAACAACTAGGGGTTAGGATGAGTAGTTTGAGAATTATTCACAGAAATAGAATTATTATTTTAAAGAATTATTGCATTTCAGAAGAGGGCTGCTGTCGGCATGGACGCTCCAAATAAAACACAAATATAATTTTATAACTGCAAATGGGTTTTTCATCCCCGTAAGCAAGATCTGATTGAAATTGCTTTTAGTGTATTAAATTGAAATGCAGTCCTTGTTACCGACCACATGGCATTGTGTCTGAGTTGGCGAGATATAAATTTACACTGCAAGTTTTGTTCTTTATATACATTACTTTTTTGACAGTAAAACTTTAAAAAAAGGAAGGAAAAGAAATGTGTTTTAGTCATGTGCATTCAACTACCTTAGAGGTCACTAGCTTTCATCAATATAAATACAAAAACTTAATGTATGTCACATCTGAAGCTTTAATTTATGCTGTTGAGACATTGTGAAACACATGGAAGAAGAACAAATATTTCAATAGGAATTTACAGCCTTTACCATTCTCAGATTTAAAAACTCTGTGAGTCTGTAGGCCAGCCTAAGTGACAATGCCAGGTAAGGCAATATATTTATTTTGTTATTGAAAAAGCCTTTGCACAAACCAAAAGAGAAGGGTATGAGTCTAGTAGGTTAGTTCCTCAACACGTGCCCTATTTGAATCACTGACTGAGCCAAGAGATAAGATAGACTGTAAATTTTGAGAAGATAAGTTGGGTTTTGCATCCTTTAAATGAGAACAAATGCAAATGAGAGGCAACGAAGAAATAGCTGAGTTGTGATGGCAAAAGGCAGCCTTCTCCCTTCCATTTTCCTCATCTTTGTTGGGTTGGGAAAGAATGGGTGTTCTGTTGATAGGCATTCTGTTTCTGTGAATGGCCATTCTGCTTGGAGAACCAACATGGAGAGTGGCAATGCCAGGGATTGGAAAGTGGTGCCTGCCCACTGCTTCTCCTACGTGGGGAAATACATGGAAATGGGGCAGTACCTGCTTGATTTCAAACTAATCCTTCAACAGAGCCTCGTTTATGTTAACGATTATGACAAGGATGGCTGGGTTTTCGACACAGATGAAACTACATTATCTAATCTTCCCTACTACAAAAACCACAAATTTGGGTATGGAAATTCCTCATTTTTTTACTCTTCTGTATTCAGCTGCACAACATTTTGAGTCACACAGTTTGTATGTTTATTTGGCAAGGGAGAGGTCTACAATTCTACGTTGTTTAACGCATGGGTGGCGGAAGGAATGACCCCTGTGTTGCCGGCCTCGTTGCAGCTGTACAATGCTTTGTTGGCCAAGGGTGTCAAAATCTTCTTCCTCACGGGAAGAGATGAGGAGTATCGTGAGGTCACAACGAAGAACCTTAAGAGAGCCGGTTACAAACACTGGTCGGGCTTAATCATGAGGTGTGTTGTTCACTCGTATAACCGATCCATTCTACCTGAGAAAGCATTTTTCCTTTTTTGTTCCCATTGTTTTATGGTGGTGTGTTTATATTGTAGGGGCAAGAACGATCAGGGAACCGTAGGAGTGAAGTACTAACTGGAGAAGAGGGGGGAGCTTGTGAAGAAAGGTTATTGGATTTGGGGAAATATTGGGGACCAGTGGAGTGACATAACTGGAACTTCTGTGGGCTCTCACACTTTTAAGATTCCCAATCCCATGTATTATATCAGCTAGAAGAACTTACAAGTCGCTTCATTGAATCGAATTGCACAGAGATTTTAGACTACTTGTTGCTGTGGGATTATGTTTACCTGGTTATTTAATTTTACAATGTATGCTTTAGCTGTAGGGAATTCAGAAAGATATGGAGTGCCCCTCCATTCTCATCTTGGATGTGCAGGTGGTCTGGCTAAGGAGCATGAAGGTGAAGGTAAAATAATAAGAATATTTAGGGTATGTTAGATAGTTGATGTTGTATGTTATATGATGTTGGTAGATGCTACATTCATATTAGTGACATTCATGATTATCCTCATGTGGTTTCATATGACAGTTAGTATGTTTTATCGATAATTTTTATTGCGACACTGATATTTACTTGAGTTATGCATATGTTATGACATCTTAATGGACTTAATTGATTATGTGGATCAATCTTATTATGTGCATCACACGATTATTTAATGATGTTTCTTATCTGGTTGATCAACTACTGATTATTATGCATGATGTGGTTACTTGTTTGATGTGTGTTTGTGAGAGGAATAGTGTCACATTACTCATGCGTGAGTACCTTGCTACGCTGTGATTTTCTTTCACGGTGTGTTTGATTGTATGATTATATATACATCTATATGTTTGACCATTTTTTTGGTTGCTGCAGGTTGCAGGTATCAGGCATCGACTCCAGCTGAATTGACAGGTTTGAGCGTGCCTTAAACCCAATAGAAACTGTTGAATGGAGATGACATATGGTCCCCTAGTTAGCCATCATCCTTGAAAAGGATGAGTATCCAATTTTACACCCAGCTAGTATTGTCTGTATGGGCGTAATGGTCAGTCACTGTCATTGTGGTCATACTTTCGATCGTGTATTGTGTCAAGTATTGTTCGACATTTGGGTTATTTAGTTTGGTATTGTTTGATTGTTGCTTTGGTTAATTGTTACATTAAAATAATATTATTAGTTATAAAAATATTTTTGTTAAATAAATAAATATATAAATGCCTTTATGAGAATTTGAGTTTATGGAAATAAATAATAATAAAAATAATAATAAATGTAAATGCTAGCTAAAGAAATAAAAAAATTAATATAATTAAATGTTGTGTTAAGTGGCAATAAAAATAGATAATATTTATGAGTTGTCATAAAACTCATATATATTAGATACTAAATAAATAAGAATAAAAATGATTCTTGTCTAGTTGTAAAGGAAATAAATAAGATAAAAAAAAAAAATATTGTCTGTCTAGTTGATAATAATAAAAAAATAGCAAATTGTAAGAAAGGGATTTAGGCAGAATTTATTGCCTTTAATGGGAGGAATCTTCTGGAAGATATTGGGGGGGATTTCTCTCTCATAATAATCTTTAGCAGATGGAACTTTTGGGGGGAGACGAGATGGGAGAGACTGGTTTGTGGCTGCAACAGTTGAACTCTGCATCGAATCTTCAGCCCAGTCAAGCAAGCGAAATCAGGTTCCTTTGGTTCTAATTTCTGTCTCAGTTTTCTATTGAAGAAAATATTTGATTTATGATTTTTCCTATCAATTGTAATTTACTTGAGAGGTTAGAAGCCTTGTTATCAGATCCAATTGTGCATGTCTGTATCATTGCATTTTTTGGGAATCACCGATTGAAGTGACTGTCTATCTCTCACCCATTTCATCTCTATTTTTTTCAGTCTGTTGTGTCAGCCATAACTTTATTTTTATGAACTGGGTTCCTCTAAATGTTTTATATATGGTGCACAACCTAGTTATCTAAATCATATCCAAAAATTAGCAGTATCTAGTTTGTCGTTTTGGAGATATGAATATTTTGTTACTGTTTATCTCTCACCCATTTCATCTCTGTTTTAACAGTCTGTTACGTTAGCCATAACTTTATTTTTACGAATTGGGTTCGTCTAAATTTTTTATACATGGTGCATGACCTAGTTATCTAAATCATATAAAAAAATCAGCCTTACCTAGTTTGTCATTTTAAAAGATATGAATATTTTGTGACTATCTACCTTTCACCTGTTTCGTCTTTATTAAAACAATTAGTTGCGTCACCAATAACTCTATATTTTCAAACCGGATTTCTCTAAAATTTTTATATAAGATTCAACTCTTACTTATGAAAATTATATCCAAAAATTAGCATTACCCAGTTTGCCAATTCAGAGATATGTATCAATTAGTGACAGACATTCCTATGCCATTTTGGTTGTTTGTTAGGTTATAAGAAGGCTATTAAATCTCTATAGAATAGAAGTAGAAGAATTCAATTTGGATAGAGTGATTGTATAGTAATGTTGATGAATTTAATTTAAATTGATATTGATTTTATTATAATTTATCAGTAGAAATATGATAAGTAGGTTTGGAATTAGGTTTGTAAACAATGTATTTAAGATTTGATTTATAAGTTTGTTTTAGAAATTAATTGATTTCAAGTGGAATTGTATAAGGTAAATGGAACTTGTGTAAGTTGTATCAGTGGTTGTAATAGGGTCATGTTGTTGAGGCTTTCCTGAGGCATAGATCAGTATGTCCTGATTTCATGTGTATGTGATGTTGTAAGTGAATTTTGATGTGATAATAAAGTCCTTTACGGATGTTGTGGCTCATTAGTTGTATAGAGCATGTTCATAATTTGTGCTTAAGAAATGTCACGTTCTTATTAACCTTGTTGTTGAGAAAATATTTGTATCATATAAATATGTCTTGAACTCAATCAACCCTTTCCTATTCCTAGACTTGGTATGTTAACAGGTTAGAATGTTTTGTATTGGTTTATTCCGTTAATACTAGTGTTGGGTAAGGGATTTTAACAAGCTTGGTAATTATTATGAGGTGTAGACACCTCTAGAAGAACTTTGTATTAGGTATGATCACTTTGGTATTCATAGGACCAATGTAGTAGTGGTGTATAGAAGATTGATCAAGTTGACACTTAAGCTTTCCCATAGCAACCTGAGCTTCTCTCTTCCTATTCGTGTGTTGAATGGAATTTGGTAAAACCTAGAAAAAGATTGTCTTTTACTTGTGCCCTATTAGTGTTCACTCTTGAGTTGCTTTAGCCATGATACTTCTACTTGGTTTGAACCATCCTTTAAATGTGTTATGATCCTATCATATGCATGTGGTTAGAAGTGTGGTAGATTTGATGAAGATGTTAGATCTATAGGAATGCTTTGTTGTTTTGTATTCCTTTCCTCTCAAGCTAACCTTAGAACAAAGTTCTTTTATTGTAGCTTCAGATTTGTATCTTGTGATTCTACTAGTGTAAGAGATTTATAGCATGAGCTTTTAGTCTTTCTTATACAATTATATTTAATAGTATTTACAAAATTGTCTAGATTATTAATAAAATCTACATCAGTGTAAATAGTGTAAATAACTGTTGTGTTTAATTTGTATGCCTTAGGGTTATTTGCATGTTGTTCACAATCATTTTAATTAAATGAAATTAAAATAAGTCTTGAGAATTATTAGTTAAAATATTGTTACTCGTGGACACTTATATCTTAGTATCATATTGTAACTGCTACTGGTGATTAGAAAGTTACAGTTCTATATTGTTGAGATAGATTCACTTTATAATTGTTAGATGATTGATCATGAAAATATTGTTGAAGGGTACTAGTTTATGATGTGCTTTGAGAGTGAATGTGATGTGAAACCATTGTGTTTTTAATGGTGTCAAGTGTTGTGTCATTTGGGAAAGTTGTTTCCGGAGGCCTAGGAGGGTGTGATTGTGTGGGGGTTGGCTATGTGCGCATCATGTGAGTTGAATGAAATGCATTCTTGAAATATTGTCTTCTATTCATGTTGGTTATGATGACTGTGCAAGATGGATAATGCCTTGCTCAGTGTGCCTATTCATGTGGTTATGATAACTATGCAAGATGGGTAATGCCTTGCTTTGTGTAATGTGAAATGATGTATATTTTGTGTTGTAAATGTATCATGATGAGAAATGTGATAGTTCATGCTTAGGTTTTATTTTGGGCTTTGAGAATCTAGATACAGTGAAAGGGGAGTGGCTTTCAATGTGGGGCCAGCGCCCAAAGTGGCTTGTCAAGGTAACCCATTGGAAGTTGTTAATCCAGTGATAACTTAATAATAAATTTAGAGGGTTGGGTAATTTTCACTCTAATTAAGATAATTGGATGCCTCACTCATGCCTATAGTGCTCATTTACGTTAAGGATGAGATGAGAAGGCCATGGTTGGTAAAATCAACTTCCTTGTCCTCACGAAAGGAATGTTGGTTCCACATGTGTCACCTTATGGGGTCAGCATCTAGTGAGAAACTGTCAGGGTAACCATAGATGGGGGCCGGTGCCTAGCGAGAGACTATCAAGGTAACCCATGGATGGGGGTCAACATCTAGCTAGAGTCTGTCAGGGTAACCCATGCTAGGACCATGTGATGATACTTATCACTATTGCAGTCTAGCATTCTCTAGTTGTGTTCTCCCATTTGTTTTGTGAATGCCTCTGGAAGTTATGTTTGAGTTACTTGTGATGTCCTTATTGATTGGTGTTGTTTTGGAGTCATGTGTAGTCCTTGCACTTGTTAGTCTATTATCTTTTTGACTGTTGGAGGAAGTGGTGACTCTGTTGTGAATGTCATGTGTACTTGTATGTTAGAGTCATTTTAGCCTTTTGTGTTGTGTTCCTATCTTCTTAACTGATTCATGTTGTGGGACCTTATTTTTATCTCATAGCATAGGGGGTGGACCTTAGGGTTCCACATGGTCGGGTGGTTGTGCTTTTATCTCCATTTGTTCCCTTTGCTGTTGTTCGTGTGCGAGAAGGATGTACCTTATGTGGTAGATTTCAGATCTCGTTCTAGCTTGAGGAGACATATACTTATGTTCATGTTCTAGTTTTGTATATCAGTAGAATCATGTATTGTTATCTTGATGTATGTACTCCAATGTAATCAGAAAAGTGATATTGTAAGCAATGTAATGGTGTGCCCTCATGTACAAGGGAATTGTATATGTACTTGTAATCCTTTATACATGACCTTAATGATTACTTATCTGATGTTATAATATGGAAATGTATGTGTCTATTCAATTGATGCAATTAGATTTAGAATGGACTATGGTTGTTAGTTAATTCATAATGTTGGTTAGATCTTGTTAATAGTTTGTTAGTTATGCAGTCATGGAACCCTAGAGGATAAGCTTAACTTGATGTTATGAATAAATATGATTTACATTTCTTTGTTATTTCTTTACTTAAAAAAAATATCTTTTTTGTATAGCATAGTTGAGCTGTTCTTTGGGGTTTCTTGGCGGGGCATTACAAGATACATACTTCATCCCTTAATAGTAAGTGTCACATTGTGTCCAATCTTGAAAGAAATAATATAAATATAATATTGAATGCACATGCAAGTATTTATGACTAAGCTTTTCAAAATTTTGGAATTAGTGTGGTGGATGGACAGAACGTGGTAGGCAATCAAACTTCTGATAATCTATTCAACACCATTGTTAAATGATGTGGGCTGCCCAAAATTTATACCCTTTCACCATGTCAAGATTTTGACACCCTTTCACCATATCAAGATTTTGATAAAATGTTATTAGTCGATAGGCTTTTATATGTGAGCATTATAGTGCTAGGAATTGTCTCACATCGTAAAAAAAAATTCACGCTGGAAAATTTTCTAAACTCGTTAGTTGTTTTTATTGGTGTATTCCTTGAACCTCTTATGGGTGCAACTGCTAATTGTATTTAACTGGCCATTGAATTCCTTTTCAGTTTTGCATTGTTTAATTTTTCACATGTTTTAATTGTTGCAAGTATGAGGTGAACCAATGTTGTCATTGATGTCAACATACTCATATTGCATTGACAAGAAGGATTGGATGAGCTGTGTGCTGAGGATATTGAGAAAATTAGCCTCAGTCAGGAACAGTAAAGAACAGTGATGAGAAGAAGGCAAATGTACTGTATAGGATGCGAACCGGAGGATGCGGATTAAAGGGTTTGTAAATATGAGTCTTGAGATGCTTCAGTTAAGATTTCAGAGGTCCGCATGAAGATCTGAAGGAGTTGTGGCTGTCGGTGTAGAACCGGTTCTGGCAAGTATTCAGAGGTGACAGAGGATCACAAAAAGGTCCGGTGAGGTCCGGAACTGTATAATCTTAATCTGCGGATTGGAAGGAGTCTTTGAGATGTCCTTGTGATGTGCCATCTTGAGTTGTGTATAATTTGGAGGTCCGGAAGTTCCTCCTGCATTATGACAGTGGCGACAGACAGTGTTCTTGAAGTTCTGGATAAGGAGGATAAGAGATTTCAGTAAGTAAAGGAAATGCGGACGTACCTGGTCATTCAGGCAGGCTTGTGAAGGTTCTTGGATCATGTTGAGGTTGTGTTGTTGGTCTGCATTGATAGTAGAGCCCGAAATTGAAGATATTCTTCCGGATGAAGTTCTTGCTCTGTTTAGCCGACCGGATGAGTTGTTCATCCTGTGAATGTTCTTGTGGTGGCCGACCGGATGTGTTATTCATCTTGCGGATACTCTTATGGTTGTTTGCCGACTTAGATGTTTGTTCCTAAGTCGATGTCATGTATAAATAATGGTTTGTGAGTTCATTTCGAAGTGTGGATTGTGTGGATGAGTGTGGCATAGCGAAGAGAAGTGCGAAAGGCAGAGCAGAGGTTTTTGGGCTTAAATGGAACTGATCCGGACATGGTAGAGATGTCATTCTCCAGTTCAAGATTGTGATTCTTATCACTTTGTAGACAGTGTGTCTCCTTGTAGGCAGTGGGCCTCTTTGTGAGCAGTGTGCTCGGGCAGTGAGCCCTAATTGGCAAGTGCCATTCTTTTTCTTATTCTTCTAACAGAGAATAATCCTTGGGTTAATCACCCCGTGGTTTTTCCCTTAACCGGGTTTTCCACGTCAAAATCTTGGTGTTTAATGTGTTGATGTTTATCTGCTCTTGTGTTTATGTATTATGCTTTCATGGATGATTAATTGATATGCTGTTAACTAACAACGAAGAATCAAGTGTTTGAAAGAACAAGAAGTTTTATACAACTGATTCACCCCCCCCTCTTAGTTGTATGCCTTAAATCCAACAATTGGTATCAGAGCCAAGTTCCTCTGAAAGAAGCTTAACCGCTTGAGGAGATCCAGGATGTTGTCATACAAGAAGGATAGTCCGAAGTTCGATGGAACCAACTTCACTCTCTGGAAAGGTCGCATGAAGTGTCACTTGGAATGTATGGGAAAAACATACTTGGCTATGGTCTCAAAACCATATGTACCTCCACAAGGTGGTCCGACAACTCTGAATGAAATCACAGATGCTGAAAATAATCTGCGGACCAAGGAAGCCCTACTAAGCGCATTGAATGATTCAGATCTCTCAAATGTTATTGACCTACCAACTGCATATGAGATCCTGACTAAACTGGAACTTCTGTATGAAGGAGATGAGTTTGTCAAAAGTGCAAGGTTGCAAAGTCTGAAAGGGAAATTTGAAAGATTGAAGATGAGAGATGATGAAAACATCACTACCTTTATGCCAAGAGTGAATGAGCTGGTATGTGGAATTAGAAATGCTGGTGGAACTCTAGATGAAAATGAGATTGTCTGCAAAATCCTAAGATCCCTTCCTGCTGCCTACAAAATCAAGGTTGCTACCATTGATGAATTCAGAGCCCACACAACTGTCACAAGAGAACAACTGGCTGGCAAACTAGCTGCATTTGAAATGATCGAGTTTGGAGATGATCCTCCCAAGACTGAATCTGCTTTCAAAGCCAGTACCTATGTGAAAGGCAAACAGAGATTTGATCCGGGAGAAAACTCATCAAGGAAGATGTCATGGTATGATCAAGCAAGAAGAGACATGGAAGAAGAAGAAGCAGAAACAGCTCAACTTGAAGCCCTCATTGCAAAGAGACTGCCCAGAGGATCCGGTAAGTATGAAGGAAAACTACCCTTTAAGTGTTTCAACTGCAATAAGATTGGTCATTTTGCTTCAAGATGTCCGGAAAGATCTGCAAGGTCTAATACTAACAGACAAAGGTTTCAAAAGAACTGCTATTATGTTCATGAAGAAGATGACAATGAAGGAGTAACAGATGATGAATCCGAACTAGGAAGCAAATCCGGAAATGAATGGGTGTTTATTGCCATCAAGGAAGAAGATTCAATATCCTCTGAATCTGTCAATCACAAGGTTGTGGAAAGAGCTTTGGCTGCTCAAGTGGAAGAAAAGGATGATTGGGTTATTGATAGTGGGTGTTCTCACCATATGACTGGTGACAAGAATAAGTTCTTAGATTTGGAAAGGTATGAAGGAGGAATGGTAAAGTTTGGTGACAATTCTGCTGGCAGAATCAGAGGTAGGGGAACTATTTCCTTTGATGGAAAGAGCAAAACAGGTAATGTACTATATGTTGAAGGATTGAAGCACAATCTTCTCAGTGTTGGTCAGTTAGTGGACAAAGGCTATGATCTCCGGTTCAAGAATAGAAAATGCAGAATCTTTACAAGCTCCGGAACTGAAATTGCATCCGGTGCTCAAACAAAAGGTAATATCTTTCATCTGGTTGGTTCAAACAAAAGTTGTCTGTTTACTCAAGTTGATCAGAGTTGGTTATGGCATAGAAGAATGTGTCATGTGAATTTTGATAACATCATCAAGATAAGCAATATTCAGGCTGTAAGAGACCTTCCAAAATTGGTGAAACCTACAAATAGTTTGTGCAAAGAATGTCAGCTAGGTAAACAGAGCAGAGTCTCTTTCAAAAGCAAAGATCAGTCCTCTACCAGATTGTTGGAATTAGTACATACTGATCTCTGTGGTCCGACAAGAATCAAGAGTCTGCAAGGTGATAGATATTTCATGTTGTTAATTGATGACCATTCCCCGATGATGTGGGTTACCTTCCTAAAAGAGAAATCAGAAGCCCTTGAAAAGGTCAAAATCTTCAAAGCTATGGTAGAGAATCAAACCGGATTGAAACTTAAATGTCTAAGGTCTGATAGAGGTGGTGAATTTACATCTGGTGAGTTCATTGACTTTTGTGAGAAGCAGGGTATAAGGAGACAATTGTCTGCTCCTAGGACTCCACAGCAGAATGGAGTAGTTGAAAGAAAGAACTGGACCATCCAGGAAGCTGCCAGGAGAATGATGTTGGAAGCAAATGTTCCTCAGATGTTCTGGAAAGAAGCTATCAGCACTGCAGTCTACACTCTAAATCGAGTTCAAATCAGAAACAATACCGGTAAGACCCCCTACGAACTCTGGTTTGGCATCACTCCTACTGTGAAATATTTCAGAGTATTTGGTAGCAAGTGTTATATCAAAAGAGATGAAGATCTAGGAAAGTTTGATGCTAGAAGTGATGAAGGAATTTTCTTGGGTTACTCCACTCAAAGCAAAGCATACCGGTGTTACAATAAGAGACTGAGGAAGATGATAGAAAGCACTAATGTGAAAGTTGATGAAGGAATTGAGAAGCCCTCAAGATTTTATGAATTTGATGAAGATGACCAAGACGGTGTTTAGATTCAAGGAACTCAATCCTCTCCGGTAAGACAGAGTCAGCCTGATCCGGTAAATCAGGAAGAAGAGATAGGTTTGAATGAGCCTGATCAAGAAGCAGCAGTGCAGGATACTCCCAAAATTCCTAGGTATGTAACACTAAACCACTCTCAAGATCAGATCATAGGTGACAGAAGCAAAGGTGTGCAAACTAGAAGGAATGTTGCTCAAAATCAGGATGAATGTTGTCTGATTTCAAAGATTGAACCTAAAACAGTAAATGAAGCCTGCAATGATGAAAACTGGACTAAAGCAATGAAAGATGAATTAATGCAAATTGAGAAAAATCATACTTGGGATCTTGTTCCCAGACCTAGAGATAGGAATGTGATTGGAACCAAATGGGTCTTCCGGAACAAACTGAATGAAGCTGGTGAAGTTATCAGAAACAAAGCTAGATTGGTCTGCAAAGGCTACTCTCAAATAGAAGGAATTGATTTTGAAGAGACCTTTGCTCCGGTGGCAAGAATTGAAGTAGTCAGATTATTTCTTGCATTTGCTGCCTTCAAAGACTTCAAGGTATATCAGATGGATGTCAAGTCTGCTTTCCTAAATGGTGATCTGGAAGAAGAAGTTTACATTGAACAACCGGATGGATTTCAATTGTCTGATAATAATGATATGGTCTGCAAGTTGAAGAAAGCATTGTATGGACTAAAGCAAGCCCCAAGAGCATGGTATGAAAGGTTGGATAAGCATCTTGTGCAGATTGGATTAAGCAAAGGTACTGCTGACAGTAACTTATATTTCAAAATTGATCATGAAAACATTTTGATTGTTGAAGTGTTTGTAGATGATATCATTTTTGGAGGAAGAGATAGTATGTGCAAAACTTTTGCAAATCAGATGAAATGTGAGTTTGAAATGTCTATGCTTGGTGAAATAAATTTCTTCTTGGGTCTGCAAATTACTCAAACAAAGAAAGGAATCTTCATTTCTCAGACCAAATATGTGAAAGAATTGTTAAGGAAATATGGTATGGAAGATTCAAAACCAATGAACACTCCCATGGCAACCAGATGTAAGTTGAGCAAAGATGATGACTCCCCAAAGGCAGATCAGACAAAGTATAGATCAATGATTGGTGGATTGTTGTATCTCACTCAGACTAGACCAGATATAATGCAGGCTGTTGGTCTTGTGGCAAGATTCCAGACTGATCCTAGAGAATCTCATGTTATGGCAATCAAAAGAATTTTTAGGTACCTGAAAGGAACAGTTGAGTATGGTCTATGGTACCCTAGAGATCCAGATTTCTCTCTTCATGCTTACACAGATGTAGATTGGGCAGGAGATGTGGATGACCGGAAGAGCACTAGTGGTGGAGCATTCTCTTTGGGGAAGAGATTGGTTTCTTGGCTAAGCAAGAAACAAGATGCAATATCTCTGTCTACAACTGAAGCAGAATACATTGCAGCAGCAGGTAGTTGCACTCAAATCTTATGGATGAAGCAGATGCTAAGAGACATTAAAGTTGAATATGAGGAGCCTATCACAATTTTCTGTGATAATTCAAGTGCAATTAATATTTCTAAGAATCCGGTATTGCATTCTAAGACTAAGCACATATCTATCAAGTTTCACTTTTTGAGAGAACAAGTGAACAAGGAAGAAGTCAGATTGGAGTATGTTCCCTCAAAGGATCAGATTGCAGATATCTTTACTAAACCTCTTCCCAGGGACTCTTTTGAATATCTCCGGGAGAAGTTAGGGGTCATGGCCCCTCCGGTGATGAACTAGGATGCACTGATGTGCATCAGTCCGGTGGATATCACAGTCATATCTTGTGATCCAGATTGATGATGGGGAGCTGCTACTAAGGGGGAGCAGCTGGTATGATTCTGATGTATTAGAATTGCAAGTATGAGCCCTTTGCCATTGATGTCAAAGGGGGAGAGAAGACATGTGAAAAACAAGTGGTTGATGATCAAAGGGAGAGCAGTAAAGGAAGAGAAGACATGTGAAAACTTGTTGTTGATAGGGGGAGCTGTGACAGAAAGTAGAAGTTCTTGTCTTGATGGTTTTTCACATCATATGTTGCCATCAATGACAAAGGGGGAGATTGTTGCAAGTATGAGGTGAACCAGTGTTGTCATTGATGTCAACATACTCATATTGTATTGACAAGAAGGATTGGATGAGCTGTGTGCTGAGGATATTGAGAAAATTAGCCTCAGTCAGGAACAGTAAAGAACAGTGATGAGAAGAAGGCAAATGTACTGTATAGGATGCAAACCGGAGGATGCGGATTAAAGGGTTTGTAGATATGAGTCTTGAGATGCTTCAGTTAAGATTTTAGAGGTCCACATGAAGATCTGAAGGAGTTGTGGCTGTCGGTGTAGAACCGGTTCCGGCAAGTATTCAGAGGTGACAGAGGATCACAAAAAGGTCCGGTGAGGTCCGGAACTGTATAATCCTAATCTACGGATTGGAAGGAGTCTTTGAGATGTCCTTGTGATGTGCCATCTCGAGTTGTGTATAATTTGGAGGTCCGGAAGTTCCTCCTGCATTACGACAGTGGCGACAGACAGTGTTCTTGAAGTTCCAGATAAGGAGGATAAGAGATTTCAGTAAGTAAAGGAAATGTGGATGTACCTGGTCATTCAGGCAGGCTTGTGAAGGTTCTTGGATCATGTTGAGGTTGTGTTGTTGGTCCGCATTAATAGTAGAGCCCGGAATTGAAGATATTCTTCCGGATGAAGTTCTTGCTCTGTTTAGCCGACCGGATGAGTTGTTCATCCTGCGAATGTTCTTGTGGTGGCTGACTGGATGTGTTATTCATCTTGCGGATACTCTTATGGTTGTTTGCCGACTTAGATGTTTGTTCCTAAGTCGATGTCATGTATAAATAACGGTTTGTGAGTTCATTTCGAAGTGTGGATTGTGTGGATGAGTGTGGCATAGCGAAGAGAAGTGCGAAAGGCAGAGCAGAGGTTTTTGGGCTTAAATGGAACTGATCCAGACATGGTAGAGATGTCATTCTCCAGTTCAAGATTGTGATTCTTATCACTTTGTAGACAGTGTGTCTCCTTGTAGGCAGTGGGCCTCTTTGTGAGCAGTGTGCTCGGGCAGTGAGCCCTAATTGGCAAGTGCCATTCTTTTTCTTATTCTTCTAACAGAGAATAATCCTTGGGTTAATCACCCTGTGGTTTTTCCCTTAACCGGGTTTTCCACGTCAAAATCTTGGTGTTCAATGTGTTGATGTTTATCTGCTCTTGTGTTTATGTATTATGCTTTCATGGATGATTAATTGATATGCTGTTAACTAACAACGAAGAATCAAGTGTTTGAAAGAACAAGAAGTTTTATACAACTGATTCACCCCCCCCTCTCAGTTGTATGCCTTAAATCCAACATTAATTTCTCATCTCAAACAGTTATCTGATATAGGAGCATGAGTTTATGCTGATATTTCTTTGGTTGAGAGTCAAGGATTTAGGGTTATCCATTCCACTAAAGACTTGTAGAGCAGATCTCGGCCTTATATTTCATACCTTTGCAAGTTTTGAACTTTGGTGGATGGGGTAATAAAAAAACATACCATCACTTTCACCAATTATATTACAACTTTTTAGTAAAATATACATGTGGCTTGAATATTAAAGGTTAGGAATTCAATAATTTATGAATGCAAAGTAAATGTGTGTGGCTTGATCCCATTACCTATTTTCCTTTTTCAAGGAAACGTGTACATTAACCATCTAAAGCATTTATGGGTGTAAATGGGGATTCATGCGGATGCAACAAATTATTTTTAACCAGATATAATTTGCTTTGTCATGCAATATTTAGATGAAAATATCATCCTTGCAATGTGCTTTTTTAAGTATTTATGTTTATTATTAATCCATGGCTTTCACAAGGTATGATTTCTATTTTATTTTAAGGAAGGTTTAAAAATTATGAGAATATAGGTTAATATTTTCAAATAAATTTGGAGCAAAAAAATCACACAAAATTTAAAATAATTTTTTAAATTAGTTGAAAAACATTAAACACATAACAATTGATTGTTATAGGGGTTAATAAGTGATATAGGGGTTGGTTGTTATAGTTTTGTTTCTTAATAGAATCATTTGTCATATGCAAGTTGTTGACAATTCTTCCTTTTTAATAGTATGGTTTTCATTTAAACTCTCATTTTCTATGTGTTTTCTTTTTCTAATAGCATAGTGTTAGTGCACCTTAGTTTCATCTGCATACCACTTTCTATCAGTTTTGTTAATTTTCAACTCCGAGTTGTCAATAAAAACCCTTTTAACACCAATATTCTTATATCTTGCAACTATAATTAATAGAAAGGCTTCTTGAAGAACTGATGGTGGTTTGATTTTGTCTAAGGAGAAAGAAATACCTTGCATAGATTGGACCATGGAAGTGAGTTGATCAAAGGGACAAAAGGTTTGGCAAAGATCTTTTGTAGGGCTTGCTCAAGGATAGCTCTATGAGTAGAAGAAGTTTTGAGAAGATCCCATAGGGATATATTAGATTGAGTATATAACAATTGTTCTACAAAATCATATTCTTTAGGGTTTTAGTAGGAAGATGAGGTGGAGGTGGAAGGTGGATAGTCAGAAAAGGAAGTTATGTTGGGGTTGATGCATTTTTTCTATTTTGTTGAGTGTTACATAGGTGTGATTGAGTATATGATAATCATTACCAAGTAGGGGAAGTCCCATGTGTTGTGATTGGAGTAAGAGGAGTATCAACCTTAAGAGTAAGATGATGTGTGATACTAGTGACACTTGAATTAATGTTGAGAGAAACTTCATGATTATTTATTGTAACAAGGACATCAATAGAGTACAAAGCATTTTTTTTTAGATTTTTTGACATAGTTCAAGTTATTTTCCTAGTGTCCAGATTAAAAGTCAGCATCTTTTCATAATAAACCTACAATGATTATAAAAATAAATAGAAATATAAATATTAAAAAACATAATACATATTATGCTTTTTGAAAAATTAATGTGTTAAACGCTATTGCAAAATGACATCTTAAGATGACTTCATTTAATTCCCCATAAAGTAAGATGAATATTTTTTTTTCAATATTTTAATACAAGTGAAAAAAATTCCAAATGGAAATTTAATCTAAACCTAAAAAGCTTGATCTAATCTTCCTAAATCAAACCCCACCATAATAAAAATAATAATTAAAAAAACCCAACAATAAGACACATTATTATACTTCATCTACACTAGCTAAATGAAAATAATAGCAAATAGTGAATAGGCTGATAGGCGTTTCACTGCGGAGTAGGTCGAGCTTCGTACAGTTGCAGGTTACTCATCAACAGTTTGTGTACCAGCGAGGGGGCAGAGAATACAGTCCCGCCGATAATGAACAGTCAGGCAGATGAGCTCACAAACCGCAGGAAGACCTTCAAGCCAGTAATTTGAGGCTTAACATTAAGGAGATCTATAAAATACTTTGTAGTATGAGGCTGGCAAAACTTTGTGGAGTCTAGCTTTACACCTGCCATTTGCATTTGCTTGAAAATTTCTGAAGTATTATACCATGAGACATTATTCTATACTGATATTATCATAAAATTTATTCTTCTATTTGCCAAACTTTTTTTCATTTTGGCTTGGCATACCCTAACCCGTTAACTCCAAGTTCGAGCAATTATTGGATATCTTGATAATATATTCATGTCGAACATTTTCTCATGTTAAAATTGAACGATTTGATAAACTGGTCGAATTACTTGTTCTTGCATTTGTTGGATTTGAACTTATAAGCTTAGTTTTAAAAGTTCTTGATGGGCCAATTTTTAATGTTTTTTCTTTCTACGATGAAAAGCCTTGTCTTGAAATAGCCTTTGTGGTTTTGGGGAACCAATAAGAATGTATCTAAATTGGTTTTAATGAGTTTCATCCTTGTCTTGAAATAGCCTTTGTGGTTTTGGGGAACCAATAAGAATGTATCTAAATTGGTTTTAATGAAGTTTTGCATTAACGTGCATGTTCAACTGATTAAACATTGTAAATTTGCAATGGAACCAATTTTTAAAAAATAACAAAAACTAATTTTTAAAAAATAACAAAAAACTATGGCGAAAAGCCCCGCAATCAATTACATGTTAAAGAAAATGTTTCCATTATAGTAGGAACTAATAATAATATATCAAAAGCAAGAAGCCCACTTTGGAGCATGGTACATAAGAATGCTCCAATGTCATTGTAAACTTTTCCAAAGAAAAATAATTAAATATATAACAAGGGTTGCATTATAGGACTATTAGGACAATGCACAAAAGTCATGATATATGTAATTTTGTGTTTACTATTTGTTTATCATGTTATATTTAGTTATTATTTTATTAATTTTTTAATATTTATTAAATATTCTCACAATTTTAAAATTTGTTTAGCTATTAAATTCTTCCTAATTTTAAATGTTTGAAGAATAAAATAACCTAAATTTAAATTCTTCTATTTTTTATTTTTTTAATAATAAAATTATTTACACTTTCAAATGTACATAATATAATAAAAAGATTGGTAAACTCCATCGGTAACACTTCACAACAAGATGGTTGATCCTAAAACATACTACATTAGATGGTTGATCCTAAAGCATCAACTTCAAAATTAAAAATCACGATTGGTCAACTTCCCAATAAAATTTGGTATTTCACCCTAGAAATCATTGCTAGATGCAAAACTATATCCACCATTAAAAGTCAATATATATGAATGTGCTTGAAATGATTTTTGTGATGGATAACATTATTAACTTTGTAATTTCTTTGTAAATCTTTCCCAATAGCAAGGTGTTATTGCCACCATTCTTTTTTCCATTCATTTCTTTGTTGTGTAAATTTCAACAATAGCAAAACTTGCACTTCAATAACTTGGTTTAATCGAATCCACTCTCACAAGCTTCAGAAGGTCATTTCAATAGATGATATACAGAGGAAGACTCAGGTGTAAACTACGCACAGAGCTATATTGTATAAACCTTATGCTATTTTAGAGCTCTCTCTCTATTTGATTCCCTAGGCAGTTGCACATAACACCAGATCTCAATCGTTCTGGGTATAACAATTATATTGAAACATTTAAGTGCATATATTGATGAATTTGACAAAGTATGTGGTTTAGCTATGCAACATGTCTAAGCTTGTTTTCAGTCATGATATGCATCAATCGTAGATGTACGAATTATTTTAACATTTGTAAGTTGCTTTATTTTCTCTAAGGATTAAAATTATAGAATGCCTACACTTAAATCCTTAAAGCTTTATGTTATTTTACTAAAAAAAAATGTAAAAATTAATAAAGCAAATAGGCTATTAAGACATTGTTAACAAGAATCAAAGAAGTCAACACCTAACCTTGCTTCCCATGAAGGTCAAACATATAGATAGACAACAAGATTTAGAGGTGTTAGGATGCATACTTGGGGTTATTATGTTGTCAAAATAAGAGATCCTAAGTCCAAGGAAAATCAATGGCTTGGGCATTTGATAGAGTAGAAATTAATTGTTTATCCTTATGATATAATAGCTACATCCATAACAAGCATCAATGCCATAATGAATTTCTTCTACATAAATTCAAATCCCTACAACTTCTAATCAAAGTAATATGCTCTCCTTCACTACATTGGCATATATCATCTAATTATACATTGACATATTCAACAAATACAATCTAGAACAATGATGAATTGCTTGTAGGTGTCTGTCCCAATTTCCAAGTTCCAATCCTTATTTCTAGAACACTTAATAATACTAAAAATAATAAATTACAACAACATTCATAGCATCATGGCAGGAACCTGACGCAATGCGTCTCTTGTTTTATGATGCAAACCCCAACCCACATGACCACATATGCAAATACTTTGTGGACCAAGTAGATTCAAAAGTTAAAGCTTTACAATGATCAACTATGCATAGGGAGACAACTAGTGAGCACCAATGCCTAGTAATAGCCCAGTCAATGGGCTAAGGCTCACCAAAAGTTGACATATAACGTCTCAATGCTTCGTCATATTTAAAACACACAAGCACTAAATAAATATAGTGGACTCACGACTTATGTCAACAATGATCTCATGTGGCATAGTTTAATAGGTTCTTTTACAATGTAAGCCCACATTCATGACCACACATACAAATACCTCAGGGCAATAAGATAGCCACACCTTGAGCCAAGTGGATTTGAAATTTTGACCTTGAGCTCAAACTACTAAGAAAGGACAAGATTTGATGTCCAATAGATGTCTTAGACAAAAAAATCAAAAATATTTTGGACATGGGAGCCTAAGTAAATTACAGTTTATAAAAGTCTACATCTATAGAGAGCATTGGAGCATTGCAAAGGGGAAGTTTGAAACTAGAGGACCAAATAAATTAGGAAACCTAAGTCATGCAAGAGCTGAGAGATAGGACCATGTCAACCACAAGATACAATGGCTAAAGTTTGCTACACTTTAAGGAATTGGGTCATTTAGCCTTGAGCCATCGATCTTACATTGAATAATCTACACTATAGATACTTGCCTAAACATACCAAGTCTAAAATAACTTGACAACCTACCTTTTATTGGAAGTTTCTCCCTACGAATTCTCCATGACCTATGCACATGATATTGATGTAGCCTATGTCATGATAAATTTGTCAGTGCCTTAAGTAGTAAAATTTATGCTAAAAATAAATTAAAACTAATAAAAAAAGGTTTGTTACAAATCATGAATATAAATTAAGATTAATTTGCACAAATGTTAATCTCAAAGCATTTACCCAAAATTGTTATTCTAAATAAGGAATTAATATTAGGATTAGGTTAGCATATTAATTGGAATAAATAAGAAATCTTCTTCTTTAATATTGATTTGCGCAAGCAAAACTTCCAGGGAGGTATTTGGGTATCCCCCTCTTTCAAGGAGCTAATAAAGCAAAGTACTGGGATCACCTGGTTACCAACTGCAACACAGAGATGACATCGTGGAAAGGTAAATGGCTTTCTTCGGCCAGTAGAATATTTATGATTAAATCTGTTATCTCAGCTATACCTATTTTTCCATGTCATGTATGAAGATTCCAAAGAAGGTAGGGGAGAATTTGAACTAGAACATGAGGAATTTCTTTTGGAATGGTGTGACAAAGAGAAAAAATTCCCTTTGATCACATGGGACAAAATCTGCACTCTGAAGCAAGCAGGAGGGACAAGGATATGAAATTGGCAAATTTTTAATAAAGCTTTAGGGGTGAAATTGGTGTGGCAGATTTATGTTAATGCTCATTGCAAATGGGTAAAAATTCTTTGAAATTAATATTTGGATTCCAGGGACCCAATTTGGATTTTGACAACAGACATTCTTCCTAGGGGGTCTGTAGTGTGGGATTTTCTAGTGAAATGCAGGGATTTGATTACTAACCACATATTTTAGGAGGTTATGGACGACAAGAAGGCCCTTTTCTAGGACTCCTGGAACGGGAACCCGATGTTGAAAGATGTGCAGGAACTACATGAAGTTAAGGACTATTTGTCACAAGGATGGGGACACAAAGTTTGTGACTATGTTGAGATGAAGAGCAATAATGGCTTGCAAGAGTGGAATTGGAAATCAGTCAAGAACATTGTGATTTCCATTGATGCTCAAAATAGGTTCAAATAAATACTAGAAGGATGGAGAATTCACATTTTGAGGGAGGCAGACAAAGTCATATGGTGTGGCACAAAATTAGGAAAGTATAATGTTAAGATTGGCTACCAAGTAGAGGAGAACACAGTCAAGAAGGAGGATTGGCTGACACATCTAATGTGGCATATTTAATGCCTTCTCAAGGCTAGTACTTTTTCTTGGGCGACAGTATAGAAGAAGATTATAACTAGGGAGAGACTCGGGAAGTTTGGATTCCATGGTCCCCTTAAATGTTTTTTGTGTGGGGCGGATGAGGAAACAATGGATCATATTTTAAGGTGTTGTCCTTATGTTGATGTGTGTTGGAAGAAGCTAATGGGAAAATTTAGGCGGAGCAACGCCATCCCTGGGGACCTTCTCTCCACTTTTAATTCTTGGCCTTCCCTCAACAAAAAGGCTTTCTTCTCCTACTTATGGATTATTATCCCATCAATCCTAATTTGGGGGCTCCAGAAAGAAAGAAACATAAGAGTCTTTTAGGATAAAATAATGGATGAAAATAGTTTTTGGAAAAAGATCGAACAATCAATAGTGGAAGTTGCAAATAATGTGGTGAAGAATCAAAAAAGCAAAGGCAAAATCTATACTTGGTGGGGCGATGAGATGGTCACAAGCTGGATGGGTTTGTGCACTCCCCTGTTAATGGGGATGGTCGAGTTAATCAGAGCCTCAAGGAGATAAAGTTGGTAAGATGGATCCCACCTAATGTAGGGTAGGCAAAGTTAAATTTTGATGGGGCCTCATGTGGTAATATGGGGTACACAAGAATAGGTTGTGTCATAATAAATGCTGAGGGGAAGCTTTTGGGGGCTGGAGCGTAGCGAATTAGCTTACACTCAAGTAGCGAAGCAAAATTTCAAGCACTAATAATGGGACTTCAATTGGGATTGTCTTTGGTATTGAGAAGAATTCATATTGAAGGTGATTCATTGATTATCTTCAATACATTGCAATGTAAGTAGACTCCTAATTGGAAGCTCAACAATATTCTAGCAAGAGCAGTGGAGCTATTGAAGAAGTTTCGTGATTATATGATCAACCACACTTATAGAGAAGGCAATAAGATTGTTGACATGTTAGCCAATATTGCCTTTGACCTAGTTGAGGACCTCAAACTAAGAAATTGTGTTGAATATTGGGTCGAGTGCCTCCTGAATTTTGAGATTCTTTTAAAACAAGAATGGGAAGGTCAATTAAGGTCGACCACAATGTCAGGGGTGCTCAAGTGGCAGTTAGAGGAGGTGGATGACACTGAAGCAAGGTAGGATGATGACAACAAATCATGTCCTAGTAAGGATGTTAAGTCGAAGGTTAGTTTGCATTCATTTCTCTTTGATGAGGACAAGCTTTTAGCATGAAAAGAGCAATGGAGGGGCGAAAACCATTAATTCCCATGATACAGTAAGGTGGTCAATTTTTTTTTTGTATGTGGTGAAGGGACATGCCATAGGTGTAGCTTCCTATTTACATTTCCAATGATCAGTGTCTCAATCTCAAAGCTTAAGCATTTTTTAGCAGCATGGAAGCCACCTTCACCTTCACAGGGTGAAAGAGAGAAATCCATTTCAAAGGTAAAATTTCAAGACAGAGGTTGAGAAATTTTTTTAAGGTGCAGCCTCAAATTAGCCTCTACGCCATCGAGATGGTGTTGGGAAAAACCTTTATGAACTAGAAGAAAAAATATAGCGTCAATGCAGATATAGACGCCATGTTTGTTGGAGTATTGCTTGACTTGGGAGAATCTAAAGACACTACCAGGGAAATGGCTAGGGCTCTCATTTGATCTATCTAGCATGAAGATTTGGAGAAAATGATGGATGTGGTTGTGCCTGAGATTGGTTTTCACCCAAAAGGTGGTGATTGGTTGCTCATATTGCCAATTTACAATGGAAAATGGGTTCCATTTGTAGTCCCTATTGTAGGCATTTGTGAGGGAGGCAAAAGGAATGAAATTGGTCAGGGTGTCATTTTCCTCAAACTGTTGGTAGGGCTAGCTGTTGAGAAGGGCATGACTGGGTGAATGAGGTAGAAGCAGAGGAGTCTAAGGAGTCTGAAGGTGAAGAAGATGGTAGGTAAGGCCGTGGTCCATCAGTAGAGTTTTTGATATAGTTATATTTACCTATAAAAAATACTATAAATAGAGCTTGGGTAGTGAATAATTTGATACAGATAAGATATGTACATATGAAATGTAATGAAGCCAGTTGATAATAGAAATAGAAATGAAAAGTTAAGATCTTTATTTTCATGGTGGCCCTTCTTAGCGAGCATTCGGTTTGAGTTTTTATCTTATTTTATTTTAAGGGGATATGGCTCCCTAAAGCCTAACTCATACATAAAAAATGTCAGTAATAATTAGTTAGAAAGTTAGTTGTCATGAATAGTTTCCCATAGGGAAGTAAAGATTTTGTATGGGAAAATCAATGGCTCTATAAAGATAATGTATAAAAATGTAAACTCATAAAAAAATCAATCATAATATTTCATATTACTATGGTTTTCTTTTGTGAAATAATGGTGTACATTTGTATGTGCAAACTACTCTTTGCATTCTCAAATCCTTGAGATACTTCTTGAATTTCTCCTATCAACCTTTCTATTCAAGGTTTTGATAACATTAATTATCAAAATTTATCTTTCATAATCTTACCTATTGAGTTGGGCCCTATTACATCACCTACTATGGTTCATGTGATGCATGTAACTCTTTCTTATAATCTCCTTTTAGGTAGACCATGGATTCATTCCATGGGTGTAATCCCATTAATCTTGCACCAATCTATTAAATTCATTCATGAAAATAAAAGATAATCCAAATCCTATGCAATACTATCAACAAACAGATTTGGAGCATAATAATCTTTCATCTTCTACACTTCATAATGTTATACCTTTGTCCTCGTATAAACAAGTTACACCATTGTCACCTCCTATTGATGATATTGTCAATTCACATTCTTCTTATTCTAATGCATCCCTAGGTGATGATTTGGGATCTTTAGACTTTAATCCCACTTATATAGGTGAGTATATAGTCACTGCCTCTCATTTCAACATCCCAAAAATATATTTCATACCATCATCATAATCTGCTAAAATTTTTACATCTTCTAAATCATGTTATTATACATCACACATGGACTACGCTTCTAATGGGAATCCTTCATCTTTTGTTGAGTTTCAATCCCATTATAGACATGGTTTTCAAATACTTTCAAAAATTGGATGTGAAGGCAACTATTTGGGTCATAAGGGCCAAGGTATCAAGATCCCTTTAGAGACTAATCCACATTTCTCTACAATGGGCCTTAATTACTACCCTCCTCACTATACTAAATCTTCATATTATAACTTCAATGACCTGGCTATGATTTCTAAATCTCCTAGTTTTTCTTTACCTTTACTACATCCTGATTTAATTATGGATATTTTTTAGTCAATATACCACCTCTAGATCTCTTCTCTCTTCTCCACTGATGAAGCTCTAGAAACATTTCATGGTGTATATGCTTACATGCCTTCATATTATCATGATCAAGGATTCCCTTATGGTCTAAATCCATAAGCATAATTTGGGGAGTCTATCATGTTATCTAATGATCTTGTTCTATCTCCTAACACTTCTAATGACCTTTCACACATTCTTGATCCTTAGGACTATAGTACCCTTTTAGTTGGTGATACTATCGATGTACATATGGATCCTAGTGATTCTACGAAGGTTATTCAAATTGGATTATGTCTCTCATCGAGGAATGCTCTTTGTATTCCCAACTCTTACATAACTTTCCATACCTCTTTTCTTGGACATACGAGAATATGCTTGGCATAGACCCAAAGGTTCTAGTCCATAACATGGTCTTATATCTTGATACCTAACCCATAAAATAAAAGTTTTAAAAATGCATCCTAAGGTGTTCTTAATGGTCAAGGATAAGAGTGAAAATATGTTAAAAGCTAGTTTTATCCAACCCATTGACTACTAACCTAATTCTAAAATTTTCACTATTTCTAAACCCGATGGTTGCACTCATGTTTGCATTGACTTTCATGATCTAAACAAAGCATCTCTCAAATATGATTTTTCACTTTCCACGTAGACATGATTGTTAACTCAACTACAAGCCATGCAATCCTCTCTTGTGTGGGTGGCTTCTCAAGTTATAACTAAATCCTTATCAACCCTCTTGACCAATACAAAACTACTTTCACAACCCCATGGTGTACATTCTATTATGTGGTCAGGCCCTTTGGTTTAAAGAATGTTGGTACAACTTGCCAATTGGACATGATCCTAATCTTTCATTATTTCATCCATAACATCCTCAAATATTATTTCAACATTACCTTATCCATGCGGAAATGTAATGCCCCACCATGCAACCCTAGAGATAAGTCAACTAAAGAGATAAGTCAACTAAAGCAATAAAAAAAGTGGATTTTTTTTTATATATAAAGAAGTAACGATAACATAACATAACATAGACTAATAGAAACAAGTTAACTAACATCTCTAGGGACAACATGACTGCATTATTGAAATTAAGCAATATTCAACAACATACAAAACTCATTCAAATTATGTTTAATTACATGACTACATTATTAGTTACTAATATGATCTAACTAACAACCATGGTTTGTTCTAAATCTAAATGCACCAAATGAATACACACACGCACAATTTGTAATGCCTACCCAAGAAATGCATGTCATTGTAAAAATTGATCCGTTAAAACACTAATTATTTAAGGTTGATTTATCTGGATGTCTAGCTAAATGTGTAATTATCTTGACTAAATTTGAACTAAGTTTGTTTCTAAAATGGCTATCAAGGATTTAAGTTGTAAACAATCATTTAGCAACACTTGTTGTTCTATGGAGCCCAATCAGACATGGAGGTTAAATTTTCCCCACTTTTGTCAGTGTGGTTTCCCCCCAAAGTATTTGATGGGGGAGTGCAGGGGGCAGAGCAATTATTAAGGTAGTTATAAAGGCATCAACAATTTTTTTTTTCTATTGGCTGACATATAAAACCCTATTTTTTGCAACCGACATAAGTCTTGATAAAAATGACTGGAGAAGGCGAAAAGGCTTAGGGTTAGGATTTTCGTTGATATTGTATTGTAGCATATTGCGGCGATATTGAGTTGCAAGAGATTGTTGGCTGTAATCGGTTCTATTTTTTCTGGATAATAATATTGGACTCTCTGTTGGTGGATATAGCCTGAGTTTGGGTGAACCACGTTAAAATTATCTCTCGTTATTTTATTTCTGTGTATTTTCATTCCTCTACTTAATCTGTGATTATCTACATTTAATTGATATTTTCTGCCTGCTATTCCTAATAAGTGGTATTAGAGCAGGTTGTGTTCGATTATCATCCACAGGAAGGTCTCATGGTTGAGTGGGAGTCTCATAGTTAAGTGGGAACAATGGCAGACGAGGGTAAATTGAAGATAAATTCAATGGGTAGAACTATCAATAATGGAAGATGCAAATGGAGGATTATCTCTATTAGAAGGATTTATGGAGGTTGTTACAAGGGAAATTCAAGAAACTGGCAGCAATGACTGATGAGGGTTGGGAACTTCTGAACAGAAAAGCACTGGGAAGCATTCATTTGTGCTTGGTGCTATCGGTGGATTTCAATATTTCAAAAGTGAAGACAATGGATGAGTTGATGCAAACATTGACAAAGTTATATGAAAGGCCTTCCTCTTCGAATAAGGTATTTTTTATGAAGCGTTTATTTAATATGAAAATGGTAGAAGGTGGATCAATTATTGATCATTTAAATGAGTTTAACACAGTTACCAGTCAATTGACTTCTGTAAATGTAAATTTTGATGAAGAAGTTAGAGCTCTCTTGATATTATGTTCTTTGCCTGAAAGCTGGATTAGTTTGGTAATGGCAGTTAGTAACTTTGTTTTTAGTTCGAATACACTAAAATTTGATAATGTTGTTAGTGTTATTCTGAGTGAGGAAATTCATAGGAAAAGCTCAGGGGGATCCACATCAGGTAGTGTTTTGAATGTAGAGAGTAGGGGTAGATCAAAGGAGAGAGGAAAAGGTTCTGGATGTCATGGGAAGTCATGAGGAAAATCAAAGGACAAGAGGTCCCAATCTAGAGGAAAGAAGGATTGTTGGTACCGTGAGAAACTGGGTCATATGAAGAAAGATTGCTGGTCTCGAAAGAATAAAGGAGACAAACAAGAAGGCAATAAGGAGGCAAATGCGGTAAGTAATAAATCTGAAGATGATGCCTTGATTCTTTCCCTAGATAATGTTGATGATTCATAGGTTTTAGATTTAGGTGCCTCATTTCATGCTACGCCCCATAGAAGTTATTTTCTTGATTATGTCCAAGGGGATTTTGGGCTGGTTTATTTGGGAGATAATGAACCCTATCATATTGTTAGAAAGGGAAGAATTAGGATTAAGTTGTAGAATGGGAATCATTGGCTACTACAAGAGGTAAGGCACGTTCCAAGGCTAAGTAGGAATTTAACTTCAGTAGGGCAGCTAGGTGATGAAGGTTGCATAGTTACTTTTAGTGATAAAAATTGGAAGGTTACAAAAGGTGCCTTAAAAGTAGCAAAAGGTGTGAAAGTAGACACCTTATATCTGTGTACATGTCATACTGTTCCTTCTACTTTAGTTGTTGCAAAGAAAAATCAAACAAGTTCAGGAACAATTGTTACTGGTTTGCAGAAAGAGACTGAAATGGTTGTTGTGGGTTCTGAGACAACACTGTGGCATAACAAACTTAGACATATGAGTGAAAAAGGTATGAAGGTACTTCATTCTAAGAAAGTTTTACCAGGTATGAAATGTATTAATATGGATTTCTGTGAAATTTGTGTGTATGGAAAACAAAAGCTTGAGTTAGTTTTCTCAAGGATGGGAAGCAAAAAAAATATGAAAAGTTGGAGCTTGTGCATACAAATGTATGGGGACCAGCTCAGGTATCTTCTCTCGGTGGCTCTTGGTATTATGTTACATTCATAGATGATGCAACTAGGAAGGTTTGGATTTATTTCCTTAGGCAGAAATCTGATGTATTTGAAACATTTAAGAAATGGAGAAGCTTGGTTGAGAATGAGACGAGTAAAAGATTAAACTATCTTAGAGTTGATGATGGTGGTGAGTATTGCAGCAAAGAATTTGAGGATTATTGTTCCTTTAATAGAATTCATAGGTAGAAAATGATTCCAAGGACTCCACAAGAAAATGGAGTGGCTGGGCGCATGAATAGGACAATAATGGAGCGTGCAAGGAGCATGAGATTGCATGTTAGGCTGCCTTTAAACATGTGGGTAGAGACTATCAATACCATTGTATATTTAATTAACAAAGGTCCTTTAGTTCCTTTGGGCTATGGTATTCCAGAGGAAGCATGGATAAGTAAGAAGGTGAGTTATTCTTTTCTCAAAACCTTCGGATGTGAAGCATTTGCACATGTAGATTCTAAAAATAGAACCAAGCTGGATGCAAAATAAAAAAAGTGTATCTTCGTTAGATATGGAATTGATGAATTTGGTTATAGGCTTTGGGATTTTGAAAATCTAAAAATTGTGAGAAGCAGGGATGTTGTATTCAATGAGATGTTGTACAAAGATCAATTGTAGTAGCATAAGAAGAAACAAAAGGATTGTGTGGTGTTGGATGATACTCTGCACAACGATGTTTTAGTGGTTCCTCATGCTCTGTAACAACAACAACAAATACCACAAACTCTAGTGAATTTTAGATGATCAACAAGGATAAGTAGACCTCCCAAAAGGTTTTCTCCCTCTTTGTATTATATTTTGTTAATAGATGCTAGTGAATTGGAAGGGTATGATGAAGCTATGCAGGTGGATAAAAAGGTTCAGTGGGAGCTTGCAATGGAAGAAGAAATGAACTCCTTGTTGAAAAATCAGACTTGTGAATAATGCAAGTTGCCTGCAGGTAAAAAGGCTTTACCAAACAAATGGGTTTATAGGTTGAAAGAGAAAGATGGAGGTAAGTGTTGGAGTTTATGATTAACTCAAGCCACCAGGATCACTTGCAAAACCTAAGATTTACCTTCCACAAGAGAAAAAAGAAAAGAGGAATAATTTGCATAATAGGGATACATTAATGAAATGGATTTAAGAATTACATGTGATAACTTGCTTTTATATTTGCAAGTTAGAGAAAAACCCTAATATGACTTAAGAATAACCTAAGACTAAAATTAGCCCTAAGTAAATTTAATAAAGTGTAATTAAATATTTAATTACACCAACACCCCCCCATAAGTGCAACTTAGGGAGAAATGAAAACCATACAACTAATGCAAGAATGAGTCTCGACTACATGGCCATTTTAGGTACCCATGAAAAACAAGAATCTCTCATAAAGTGGAAAGAAAGGAGAAAAACCCAGTGGGAGAAAACTCTTCTCCAAAAAAGAGAAAATACAAGTACATGAACATGTGATGGAAGAAGGACTAACACTAAGACTCCCAAGAACTAAATCCATCACAGAAGTACAATCATGAATGCCCCCCCATAAGAGAGTAAAAAGAGAATATGAATCCCCTCCAAGAAGAAGCTCCATAACCAATGAAGAGATCTTGAAGACAAAATCCAATCCACTGCCTGTAAAGAACATTTCTTCTTTTTAGAAGAAATAGATCCATTGGTGAATGTAGAATCCATTCCCATATCTTGGATGAATAGGGAATCCATATCAAAATGTGTGCCTCTGAATGCAACTCAGGTGACCTCATACTGGGAAAATATGTCTTCTCCAAAATAGAAATTGTCTACCCAATTAGAGAAGAAGAACCAAGAGAGGATATGATATGAACTACATCTGGAAACATAGAAGATGATGGTGGTGATGTAAAGCCACCTGAGATAGCATCAAACAAGAGAGATAAATCCTCAAATGTGTCCTCCAAATCATCAATGTGAGACTCCACAAATAGAGATGATATGTCTACAAGATAGGAATCCCAATGAGGTGGATCAGGAAGACTAATATTGACCTACTGCATAGAATCACTAGAAGATAATGATGATGCAACACTAAACTCTGAAGTAGTAGTAGGTGATGGTGGAGCAATTATTTCATTAGGAGGAGAAGCGGTCGAAGCAAGCATTTCAAAAAGATGATGTGAGAAATGAGGACACGTCTCTTTCTCATGTTGATTAGTTCCACAATATCTACAATTAGATTTATGTTTATGGTAGAATCCCGTCTCTTAAGATGATTAGAGATCAAAACATGTAAATAGATGTATGTTGATAACAAAAGCCTATTAAAGCAAACAGAACCTTTCCAAGAGACAACATGTCCAGGATATCCAACAGAAGCCATAAAATTGACAAACTGATTAAAAAATACTCGGGGATGAATCTAAAAAAAATATATAGGTGTCTATGTAGAGCTCGTTGATACCTTTCCAACACATTCGTTTTTAAAGAATAGAGATTCTAGGTGCAAGAACTGAGCTCGAAAGCCAAAAAAGATGCCTTGACTTCAAACAGAAAAAATAGACATGAAACATAAAAATTAGAAAAAAACTAATCATACCATCAAAAAGTGTATAGAACCAGCTTTCCGTCAATATTTTGTTTATGAAAAACTAACTCCGTTTGCCCAAGTTATGGCCAATTTTGCAAAACTACTCCTTTAGGGTTTGAAGGGCAAAAAGGAACCTTAGAGCACTGTAGCAGTGGCTGATAGGCAGCTATGGGGTGGAGATTTCAGGCAACGGTGGAGATTCCAGGTGGCTTCACTTGAGCGGTGGTGGAGGTGGAGCGGCCTTGAGGTGGTGCGGCTCGGGCGACGGTGGAGGTGGTGGATCTGCTTGGGTGATGGCAGTAGTAGAGTGCCGCTGGGAGAAACAGAGCAGGGCGGTGTTGTTGCTCTGGGTGACAGCTGGCCCCTGTTTGCGAGCGGCCTGTCTACAGAAAAAACACAAGGTCCGTGGGCCGATCCAGCCTGCGGGCCCAAAAAATTAATTTTTTTTATTTTTATTTTTGAATTTTTTTGTACAGTGGTCGTACAGGTGTTGTACGGCCTTGTAACAAAAAAAATTGCCTTTTTTTGTCTTGAGGTGAAAATCAACGAATTGATAGGCGTTCCTAGGATTTTTGACCCTTATGATTACATTGGTGATGATGATTTTGGCCAAAAAAGCTCTGAAATTGCTGCTCCCCTCCAGATCTTAAAAAAAAGCACTCTTGAAACCTTCACAGATCTAGCCTCACAAGACCAAATTCATCCAAACAAAAGACAAATCTAGCTCTTCCAACTACTCTAGATCCAATGAGAATGATGATTTTTCTCCAAAAAACACCCAACAAAAGACTCTATGTGAATTTTTCCTAGATTTGAGGAGGTTGTAGATCCACTCTGATACCATGTTGGAGTTTAAGATTAACTCAAGCCACCAGGATCACCTGCAAAACCTAAGATTTACCTTCCACAAGAGAAAAAAGAAAAGAGGAATAATTTACATAATAGGGATGAATTAATGAAATGGATTTAAGAATTACATGTGAGAACTTGCTTTTATATTTGCAAGTTAGAGAAAAACCCTAATATGACTTAAGAATAACCTAAGACTAAAATTAGCCCTAAGTAAACTTAATAAAGTGTAATTAAATATTTAATTACACCAAAAAATAAGAACAAATTTAAACCCAGGTTAGTTGTAAAAGGATTTGCATAGAAAAAGGGCATTGATTTTGATGAGATTTTTTCTTCAGTTATTAAGATGACTTCTATTCGTACTATTTTAAGTATTGTGGTTGCTGAAGATTTGCATTTGGAATGACTACATGTAAAAACTATCTTTCTCCATGGTGATTTGGAGGAGGAGATATATATGGAATAGCCCCAAGGATTTGAGGTCAAAGGTAAGAAGAAACTGGTGTGCAGATTGAAGAAGAGTTTATATGGCTTGAAACAAGCACCTCGACAATGGTACTTAAAATTTGATAGTTTTATGGCTGAGCAAGGCTACAACTGGTGTAATTCTGACCATTGTGTTTATTTTAAGAGGTTGGATAATGACAACTACATTATTTTATGTTTATATGTCGATGGCATGCTTATAGCGGAGTCTGATATGGATCATAGAAGTGAGTTAAAACAACAGCTAGCAAAATCATTTGTTATGAAGGATTTAGGGGTAGCAAAACAAATCCTTGGTATGAGAATTTGTAGAGATAGGAAGAATAGAAAATTGACTTTATCTTAGGTTGATTATGTTGAAAAGGTGTTACAGAGATTCCATATGGAGAATGCAAAAGTTGTTAGCACACCTTTGCCTAGTCATTTGAAATTGACTGAGGAGATGTGTCCAAAGACACAAGAGGAGGAAGACAAAATGTCCAAGGTATAATATGCTTCACCTGTAGGAAGTTTAATGTACGCCATGGTATGCATGCGACTGAATATTGCACATGTTGTAGGAGTTGTAAGCAGGTATATGAGTTTAATCCCGGATTGGAGTATTGGAATGTGGTAAAATAGATTCTCAGGTATTTGAGAGGTACATCCAATGACCATTTATGTTTTGTGGGATCTAATACTGATTTAAAAGGCTATGTGGACTCAGATTTGGCAGGGGATATTGATACTAGGCAAAGTACTATAGGTTATGTCTTTACTGTAGGTGGGACAACGATGAGCTAGATCTCAAGGTTGCAAAAGGTGGTTGCTTTATCCACCACAGAGGCATAGTATGTAGTTGGAATGGAGGCAAGCAAGGAGATGATATGGCTACAATTTTTCATAGAAGAATTAGGCAATCAACAGGCTAACAGTTATTTGTTTATGGACAACCATGGTGCCATCCATCTTGCAAAGAATTATGCCTTGCATTCAAAGACCAAACACATATAGCTGAGGTGTCACTTCATCCGGTCGGTGTTGGAGGATGGATAGTTAAGGCTGGAAAAGATACACATAGATGACAATCTAGCGGATATGTTTATGAAGGCGGTCACAAGGGAGAAGTTAAGATCCTCTTCAACTTCAGTTGGCCTTCAAGATTGAAAATAATAAAATTAGAACAATAGGGTCCAGGGTGCTTATTTCCAATGGGAGCTACAGGGGAAACATTGTTATGATCAGTCTCCAAGTGGGAGATTATTGTTATATGGAGCCCAATCAGACTTGGAAGTTAAATTTTCCCCACTTTTATCGGTGCGGTTTCCCCCCAAAGTATTTAACGGGGGAGTGCAGAGGGGGTAGAGCAATTATTAAGGTAGTTATAAAGGCATTGACAATTATTTTTTTCTATTGTCTGATGTATATAAAACCTTATTTTTTGTAACCAACATAAGTCTTGATAAAAATGACTAGAGAACGCAAAAAGGGTTTTTGTTGATATTCTATTGTAGCATATTGCAACGGTATTGAGTTGTAAGGGATTATTGGTTGTAATCGATTCTATTTTTGCTAGATAATAATATCAGACTCTCTATTGGTGGATGTAGCCTGAGTTTGGGTGAACCACGTTAAAGTTGTCTCTTGTTGGTTTATTTCTATGTATTTTCATTCCTTTGTTTAATCTCTGATTATCTGCATTTAATTGATATCTTCTGCCTGCTATTCCTAATAGTACTCCCTCTCCTTTTGCTTTTCCCAATCCCAATTCTTTCCCTGATAACCATATCCTTCTATGGATGATCATCATCATTAGGAGTTATTCTTTGATGGATCGAGATGTCACACTAACTTTGAAGCTAGTGTAATTTTGGTCCCCCATTTAGGAAAATTTATTGCACATTATTTTCATCTAAAATTTCCATGCATTAATAACATTGATGAATACAAAGCCCCTATTTCTTTCTTGCATGTGGTGCTTTCCCTTAGCATTATTTCCATTCATATCTATAGTGATTCTCAATTGATTATAAGGAAAGTTACTAGTACTTATCAAGCTAATAAAGATAATCTCTCCCATTAGTGTGGCCTTGCCTTAATTATTCTTCATCATTTCTCTTCTTTCTCTATAGACACTATTCCCTATAAAGAGAATCATCATGTGGATGTAAGGGCTAGTGCTACTTCCCTTTGATGATTTGGAAAATGATCATCACTTCAATCTCATTCATACACTATTCACACCTACTATCATGGACAATTCTTGACATGACACTTTTCTTTTATAATATTGATTTGGAAGAATGGTAGTACTATATAAAAAAATATTTGCGAGATGGTACATTCCTTAACAGTTCTTCTAAAAGTGTTTACACTTGTATTCATAATATTGTCACATTATGCATCATTCTTTCTAATGTAATATATTGGAAAGATTACAATAGCCTCCTTCTCTATTTCTTAACAAAAGATAAAATACCAATTGCCCTCTAAGAGTACCATTCAAGTTATTGTGGAGGGTCATTTTGGTGGTAGATCATTCTCTCAGAAACTTCTTCACATGGTGTACTATTGGCAAAAGATGGAACAAGGTTCCTTTGATTTTGTCAAGAAATTCCCCCAATGTCAACAACATGGTAATCTTATTCATGCTCTTACATAGCAACTCTAAGCTCAAACATTCCCTCGGCCATTTTCTATTTTGGGCTTAGATCTAATTATTAATATTTCATCACCCTCCTCTTAGGGACATACTGTCATCATCACTACTATAGATTACTTTATGAAATGAGTCTAAGTTGTTCTCCTTCACTCCACAACTACTGAAGTAATCTACAAATTCTTACTCAATAACATAATTTCTTGATTTAGAATTCCTTTTGTCTTTGTTTTTGATAATGGCTTCTCATTTAAGAAGGATTTGGTGTAATTCCTTGAAGAATTTCACATTCAACAATGATTTTCTACACCTTATTACCCCTAGTCTAATGGTCAAGATGAGGCTTTTAACAAAACAATTAAGTAAATCCTCCATAAAACTATTAATAAACATGGGAAGGATCAACATTCCCCTTTTCTAACTTAAAATCAATTGCATACTTCAAATTTATACAATTATTTTAAGGGGGCCATATTTGCACTTTAACATGTGCAACCACACATATCCACACACATTGTTAGCATGCTCACTAAAGCACCACTAGCTTGTGGTCCCAAGTACAAAGAGTTTCTTGGATTGGCTACCCTTATCAAGACTACTTAGAAATAGAGCACACTAGTTCATGTAATCCTTGATATTTCATTTATATATAAGCCACCTAGCAATAGCGTACACTAGTTCACGTGACTCTGTAAGCACAAAAATCACGCACAACCTCCATGAGGACCCCTATGATGATTTTAATCCTTGTCACGTACATGTAAGCATGAAATAATGTCCTCTAAGCAGAAAACCTCTTGATGGCATGTCTTCTTTCTTGTCTTGTGTTATTTCCTCTTTGTCAATTTCTCTCTCTCCCTGTTTCCGACGCTTTTTGACACTTTTTATGACACTTGTTGATTTGTGCTTTCTGAGCTTTCGACCTTGCTCCTAAGCCTTGTAAGCATCTAGTAGGTGAGTTTTCATCTTTCCCCTATGTTTTTCATCCTCTACACCCCCTAGAAGCCTTTTAGAGGTCCCCCCTATCCATCTCCCACTTTTGGTTTTTAGTTTCGCTCAACCAATCCAAATATCCCCCTATTATTTCTAGATCTCCCCCGGGAGATACTATAGGTACAAGTGGAGATTTGGATTCTTGCACATGATTGACCTGTTTCCAGAGGCAGAACACCTCCTTTTCCTCTCTTCTATCATTTCCCACCATGCAGTTCTTCAGAAAACCCTGTCTTGCCCGCATCTCCCCCGGGTGACCCTACTGACGAAAGGGCCGACCCTATCGCATTTCTAGCCACAGAAAAACTCGAGTTTCTCACTCAAATTAGATATGTTTTTGCCTGTTTTTCTGCCAGTTCACATGATTTTTGATGCCTAATATGGAGTTGACTATTTCATGCACCCACACATGCATAATTAACTCCATTTGATCTAAAATTAACAACTCAATCAAACTCATGCATCCTCTCAACTTTAATTCCTCTTCAGTGATAAGCTATTTTTGATTTATCACTCCATACTTAGCTGAGTTCACTAGGTAGTCAACCTTGTTAACTCCCTAATCAATCCTTGTAAATTCTTCAATCAATCCTTGTTAACTCATCGATCAAACGAGTTAACTTCTCAATCAATCTCATTCTTCAAACCTATAAATACCCCCTCCCTCAAGCACAAAGGGAGGCAAATTCATTGTGCACATAGCTCTTTCTAGGTTTTTCTCTCCAAATTAGCATTCTAATGCTCTCACAGGATGAAGGTACATTTTGCTTTATTCATTGTTCAACCGAGCATCATTACACTGCTTCATTCAATGCCATTGTGCTCAACCAAAGCTCTCATTAAGCTTTTTCAAGCTTCAACAAGCCTATTTTTTCTTCTTTGTGTTGTTTTGTCATCAAGAGGTCTTCCCGCTACTTCAAAAGGACTCGAGGTTGCTAACACCATGGATTTTTTAGGGTAGTGGAGTCACACAAATCTTCATTCTTTCAATTTCCTTTATTGCGTTCTTTAATTCATAGTAATTAGAAAACCAAAAATTGCTCTTGGGAATAGTAAATCTTTGCTTTTTCCTTGATAGTTAGATCTTGCATGTTAGAATAATTGTTTTCATATTCCTAGATCTAGATTATTTGAAGAAGCAATTTCCCTTTTTATATTAGATTATTCCAAAACAATCAAAAACCTAAAAACATAGATTAAACTTGCATTAGGAAGAATCATATTAGCTTGCATACATATTTCCTTTTCATAGATTAAAGAGCACTTTTCATTTCCAAAATACTAAAAAAGCACAAAAACACATTTGCATATCATTTAGCTTTGCATGCATATAGAAACCCTAGAAAGGACAAACTTGCAAACCCTCGATACCATCATGAGGTAAACCACGATAAATAATTCAACTAAACCCTTGATCACATCACAAGGTAAACCCAAGTCAAAACATAACCAAACCCTAGGTCAACTAAACCCTAGGTCAAAACCTTAAGTCTATTTAATGTTGGTCATCACACATTTACCTCTATCTTGGCTCACGAATGTGCCTAGGAGTGAGAGGAGAGTGGGTGAGGGCTATCCTCAATGAGATTGAGGAAATTAATCAACAACAATTGCAGGAGACATTTACTTTACCACAACAAGATCCATTTGTCCTCTTATTAATAGAAGAACAAAGACAATTCCAAATACAATGAGAACACATTCAATGAATTGAAAGACAAGACGACATAAACGAAAGAAACTACTTACCCACACAAAGGTGGAATAGAAGAAACCCCAACAGGAGAAGAGATACCAGTGACCCTTTGGGTCATAGGGTTATCTCTACAACAACTGCCATCAAATGAAACATTCAACTTAGCACACAACAACAAAGGCCACAGAACTTGCCGACCCCTCTCCATAAAGTCCACCTCTCCAACGAGCCAAACCCTTTCCGTGTGTCACCTCCTCTCGACTGGCTACTTCCATGAGACTGAGAGTGATGTGGCAGATCGCCTCATGGAAAGGAGGGAAGGGTCCGTGTGTGTGCCAAAATCTGACCAGACAACCCCAAGCAATCGGAGTCATGATTTTGAGCGTACATATTTTGGTGAACCTAATGTGAAATTACAAATCCTTCTAGGATGAGTAATTTTGCGTTCCCATTTGAAATGCTTCAAAACATTTTCACACTACTCTTCATAGCTGCTTCAGTTTCTATCACTTATGCTATCATTCGTTCCATTTGTTTCGTGGTGTCTATGGCACCCCCTAATATGATGAAACCTAACTTAAACCAAGGGAATATTCCCTCAAGAGAACCAGAAACTCCTTCCTTCAATAGGTATGTGTCGCCGCATCCTGATGCACCAATCACCAACTGTTACAACTACAAAGATTCTGATTATGAATAAGATCAAAGAGAATCTAGGCATTCTCTGTCATTCAACAACCCAACTTGGGAAAACAATCTGACCATACTAAATACACCACATAAAGCTAGAAGGATAAGGTTAGAAATACACCATCCCGATCAACCTTCTGCAAGCACATCAACAAGTACTCATCTTGATGAGGAAGTCAAACGATTAGAAAAATATCTACAAGAAGCAAAAGATGCTCAAGAGGCATTGAGGACTACCTTGTGAGAAGAGCAAAGAGAGAATGCAGCATGAGAAGCAAAATATCACCATGAAAATACTCGAAGAGAAAATCCTAGAAACGAAGAAATACCTAGAGCTACAACTCTTGCAGACTTAGTCGCAACTCTAGTGCAAAGGATTAGAATCTTGGAAGCAGAGGAAGCTGCTCTGGAAAGAAGGCAAAAATCTCATGAATAGGACCAGGAGGCATCTCAAAATCCCCTACCTCAATTACTATTCATGAAACACCAGTAACGATACATGTTTGAATGGGAATCCTCCTATTCAAAGCAATCAAACAAATCTGACAATGGGTTATCAAAACCCACCTACAGGGTTATTGCTATCAACCCTGTAATCTCAAAGTGCCTTTCTTGGAACATACCTTAAGTATTTGAAAGAACCTATCGATCAAAACATAAGAAGCGTGCAACTACCTCGGCCACTACCAGACCTCCCAAAGTTCAAGGGAGAAGGAGATCTAAACTCCCACATTAAAGCCTACACTACATCGATAAGAGAACTCCTCCCTTGGGATGGGGTTGTAGCATAGCTCTAGATTGGTACTATCACTTACCAGAAGCTTCAATTCACTCATTTAGACAACTAATTGGAGAGTCTGTCATGGCATTCTACATGAACAAACTCATTAAAATAGGGATCAGAGAATTCCTCACAATGAAACAAGAGCCAAACAAATCTGTAGCCCACTTTGTCACTCGATGGAGGAAAGTCCTTTACTCTTTGACTAGTGCTCCAAACATTGATCACCGATAACTATGCGACCTCTTCTTACACGCCCTTAATAAGGACATGAGAGAAGACGTTCAAAAATTGCCATACAAATCCTATGAGGAAGCATTGGAAAGTGCTTTGAGGATTGACCAAACCGCCATTGATAGTGGAAGAAAGGTCTATGGATCAAATGGAAAGTTGATGAAGGAAGACACAAGAAACAACGCCTCTATCATTAAGATCCTTAAAAACAATAGGAGAGCAACCACGAACGGGGTGATAGATCAACCCCTAATCAAGAAAATAAGAGATGATTACAATGGGAGAGATTACTATCCTCCTAATGTAAATGCCATAGACCGACCTAGGAACAATAGGTACTACCCATAGGGACAATTTCCAAAATTGGAATCGCAATGGAAATGTGAACAAAAATGATGGAAGATACGAAAGACCCCCATACAAATTCAATTAGTTTTGTTCTTTTCATAGAACAAGGGAGCACAATACAAAATCTTGTAGAGAATATAACAGATTCATAGTGAGGCTACTAGAAGACTAGCAACGTTTGTTCATAGAGATGTTCTTGAACCCACAAGAGGTCACACCAGATAACAAGGATACGAGACAAAATCAATCTCCAATAGCTCTACAAAACGCAAACATGAGAATTTACCAGGACCTGTTCCCCACACATAAGGACACAAAAACAACAAACCAAAACAAAATAGCTCAAAGTAGTAACCCTGAAGTCCTTCCACAACTAGGACAAAAAGGAGAAGCTATGATGATGGGATTAGTCGAGATTATGCACAATGAAGGAGAAGAGGAAGACCATGAGGATGAAAATGAACAAATAGAAACATATGGAGGTATCATTTCAGTAGTGGAACCAATACCAGCTCCAATTGGACCTTATGAGCTTATAGAAGATTTAAAGAAGACATATGCTCACATTTTGTTCATTGACTTACTCAGGAAATCCCCTTCATATCGCTTAGCATTACTAAAAGCAATAGTTCTAAAACATCTTGACCAAATTACGCCACCACCTAGCGAGCAAATTAATCATGTGGACTATGACATCAGTCCACCAAATTCAAAACTTAAAGATCCAGGATTCTTCTTTGACTTACAACAGATGCCTTCCAAGGCAGAGTTAACCAAAAAAGGAGACCCTGCGCTTTATCTTCAAGTATGGATCTATGATACATGCATTAAGCGGACCTTAATCAATAATGGGGCAGCTATTAACATAGTTCCTTTCTCCCTATTAGAGAGGATGGGCTATGGGCACACTAATATCACCGCTTCACAAGATACTCTAAGTGGATATGATAATCTAAAGGCTGCCACCATAGGTAAGATTACCCTTCCAGTGACCTTGGGACCTAAAACCATTCCTACAACATTCTATGTCATAGACAAAGACACGAGATATACTTTGATTCTTGGAAGACTGTGGATACACAGAATGAAATCTGTGTCATCCACATTATTTCAAGAAGATTGATTCTTACACTTAGGGAAAGTGTACGTCACAAAGGGAGACCCGTAACCTTTTAGCATGTTAAAATCAAACACACCAAACAAACGTATGGGTATCCCCATTGACTATGGACTCCCTACCAACAAATTGACCATCCCTAATCCTACACCTTAGTTGATATGCATCAAATGAATAGAAATCCTAGAAGAGACCATAAATGCTGCAAAGATCAAAACTTTAGAGAATGAGGCCTTGCCAAAACAAAAGGAAATGGTCCCTAAATAAAAAACAATTGAGATCATGGAATTGATTGAGTAGGATGGACCACTCCAATCCCCCTAGAGGTACTCATGATCAACATCCAAGAAGCTTATAAACTCTTCCCTTGCATAGGTGAAAAAATGCACAGAACTGAAGGTCCAATGTTTGAGACAACTACGTTAGATCTGAGAAACCCAGACCCACACGCTTTCTTAGATGCTGAGGAAGACATGATATAAAGTTACAGTCCATTGTCACCATTAAGTGAATGACGTGTCCCCGAGATGCTAGAAGAAACAAAGTCTTATGAGGCTCTCACACCAATAGAGGATTCACATCAACCATTGACACCCATGGAGGAGGCGCATTCTATTGACAATGAATCAACTAATGCCATAGGAATGCTACCTAGGATGTTCATGGTGTCTCATCCACAAGAGAAACTAACCACCTCTGCCTCAGTTCAATCAAATAAACACGATGAGTGGGAAGCACCTCTAGTACAAATTGAAATGGTTGAAAGACTTCCTGATGAAGATGAAGAAAGTGAAGGTATTTTTCACAGAGAATGGAAGATGAGAGTGTCGGTCAGTGTTGATGACCCTGTCATTTTTGAATTACCAAAGAGTTACATCAGATATGCCATGGACTTAAGACCAGAACCAAATGGGAGGGAAAGTATAAACATTGTCCCTCCTGATGAGAAAAGGGAGCCACAAACTCCCCTTGAGTTGTTCCAATTTTTGCAAAGAATCCAAGAGAGACTAGATGTGAA
The DNA here is from genome assembly GCA_027924645.1 of Cunninghamia lanceolata. NCBI lineage: Eukaryota > Viridiplantae > Streptophyta > Pinopsida > Cupressales > Cupressaceae > Cunninghamia > Cunninghamia lanceolata. The sequence goes on from BSBN01000128.1 coordinate 1,647,962, forward strand.
AATCTACATGCAAGAACAATTTGACCTATTAGCAGAACTATTAAATTGTGATGGAGCCTTGTATTGGACCCCTTCTCATCAACGAGACTTTCGAGACCTACTTCATCTCACAATGCCAAGAGAAACCACCAAGTTGGTAGTAATATATTCAAATGGCAAAACCTACATAATAGGAGAACTTGTCCTGAGAAGAGGTAGCACGAAGAATAAGAAAAGAAGATGAAAAAGAGCATTTTCAGAAGATTGGAAAGGTCCTTACTAAAGAAGACATAAAAAATAGTGCCTATCTCTTGTGTACAATGGAGGGAGAGGAATTTGGTGAAATAGTCAATGCCTTTCACCTCAAGAAATACTATGTCTAAAAACCAAAAAAATCATAAAACATAAAAATACAAAAATATTATAAAAAAACAAAATGTCAAAAACAATTTGTTTCATGCATTTCAGTATCATTCTGTTCATCTTGCATTACTGTCAGTGACTTGATCTTATACTATTTTCTTTTTAGTAAGGATTCTAATGTTGTCTAGATATACGTCATCCTTTTAGGACCTAGAGATTCCCCATTTTTCACAATCGCCATTATCCCCTTTTCATTCCCAGTGATTCTAATCAAAGCCTAGCTCTTAGCTTTACACTAATCCTAGTCTTAATGAGTCAAGATGTTAGGTCTAAAAAAAGTTAGTATTCAAACCTACAGTGTTCAAAGGAAGCTTGCAAGTAGACCTTCACAATTCTTCCCTAGTATTAGAGAAGTCCAACCAGACTACAAAATTTTAGGTGGCGCTCAACCCCTTATCTTTCCTGGCCAAAAACATTAGGAGGATCTATTGAAATACAGAGGACAACTGAGAGTGGGGGTGAATTAGTTGTCACAAAAACTTAACTTCATATGAATATCAAACCATCAACAACTTAATTACTGATAATCGGATTTAACCATGAAAGCATGAAACCATAGACTTAATCACAATCACACATTCAACATAGTAGACATTAGATTTTTACGTGGAAAACCCTAAAAGGGAAAAAACACGATGGGTGTTAGCCCATAGAAATATGAGTTATAACAATACTGGAAAATAGAGGCTCATTGCCTATAGGGCTCACTGCCCAAATTGCTCACTGCAAAGAATGGCTCATTGCCAAGAGGTGTCTCACTGCCAAAATGATGAATTGATTAAGTAGCATCTACTCCATGCCTGGGTTCAATTCCATTGAAGTACAATATAACTTCTCTGCTATGCTCTTTTACACCTTCGCACTTATCTCTTCATTTTCGCACACTCATACGTTTTTTCGCAATTCATTACAAGTCTTTATACAAGTCATCAACCTTGGAATGTACATCAAGGTCGGCAATACATTCATCAACCGTTGGAACAATCTCCAAGGTCGGCATTACAAAAACATACATAGAAATAAGTTTGGACCTACTACAAAAATTAGCTAGGGGAAAGATGTAAAGATGTATGTTGATCACGCCATGCCTTAGCTGGGACTCAAATACAATTCTTCACACCACAACATGCTTCCATAGTCTTCAAGGCATCTCTGCAATTAGTGAAATCAACCAAGTCGGCCAAGACTATTGAGAACACAAGGTCTTCTAAGAACATTCTTTATTCATGATCCAACTTTCTCTTTGTGTACCAATCCAAGGGTAGGTACACGGTCAGGAGGCACAACTTCTAACCACTCTGTCAAGAAGATTCTTCAAACCAGAGCACATAAACAACACAACCAACTATTGTCATAAGGAAAAGTTCACTTGTGAACCACCAAATCATGAACCATTGAAGTTGAAGGCACTTAACATCATCTTAGACTTAACTCTAGAACCGCAGATAGAAATACTTTAATGTGAAGGAATGCAGAGCATAACACTTTCTCCATGTCACCACCAAACATACAAGAAGAGTAGTTTTCACTCTAGTGAACATAACTCACTCAAATCTTCATACCAAAGGCTCAAACTTGGAATATAACATCTTCAGATAGACTTCCAAATAACTTCCAATCCGCAGACAAAGATATTCATCCTACAAGGAAATGCAGAGCAATTTTTTGGACTGTTCTTCTGTATGCAATACATTGTTTCCACTGCAACTCACTGTTTCTACTGGAGGAACTAATTTTCTCAATATCCACAGCATCAAGGTCACTTACATAAGTAAATACAAGGCATCTCACTTATTACAAGAAAGCAACAAAATAAGAGTATAGTTGACACCAATGAGAACAAAGATATGTTGACATCAATGATAACACTGATTAGGCACATACTTGCAAAAATCTCCCCCTTTGTCATTGATGGCAACATATGATGTGAAAAATTGAAAAGACCATCAAGACAAGATTCTCCCCCTTTCTCTTTACACATCTGCATTCTTTCTCCCCCTGAGTTTTTCACACAATTTCTCGCCCCCAGCTTTGACATCAATGGAAAAGGGCACATACTTGCATTTTGCTGCTCTAATCCAACTGAACTGTTACCAACACATCTAGCTACTCCCCCTGAGAGGTAGCTCTCAAAACATCAATCCAGATCAAGGAATGAGACTTTGGGCACCACTAGACTGATACATTCTCATGCATCTTAGTTTAGGGTAGGAGGGGTAATGACCCCTAACTTTTCTCTGAGATACTCAAAAGTATCCTTAGGCAGAGGTTTGGTGAAGATATATGCAATCTGATCATTTCTGGAAACATATTCCAACTTTACTTCATTCTCTGTCACCTTTTCTCTTAGAAATTGATACCTTATAGGCATATGCTTTGTTCTTGAATGCATCACTGAATTCTTTGAAATATTTATAGCACTTGTATTGTCACAGAAGATTGCAACTAAATCTTCATACACAATTGTTATGTCTTTCAAGTTCACTTCATCCATAACACCTGAGTACAACAACATGCTACTGCAATATATTCTACTTTTGCAGTTGACAAAGAGATTGAATATTGTTTCTTTCTCAGCCATGAAACCAATCTGTTACCCAAAAAGAAAGCGCATCCACTTGTACTCTTTCTATCATCAACATCTCAGGCCTAATCAACATCTGTATAAGCACTAAGAGTGAAATAATTATCCTTTGGATACCATAAGCCATGATTTGGAGTGCCTTTTAAATATCTCAAGATTCTCTTTACTGCCATCACATGTGATTCTCTTAGATCTGCTTGAAATCTTACAACAAGATAAACTACATGCATAATATCAAGTCTGGTTTGAGTTAGATAAAGCAATCCTCCAATCATGGATTTGTACTTTTTCTAATCAATCTTGGGTGATTCATCAGTTTTGCTCAATTTGCAACTAGTCACCATGGGAGTACATACCAGTTTAGAGTCTTCCATCCCAAACTTTTTTAACAACTCTTTCACATACTTATATTGAGATATGAAGATTCCTTTATCTGATTGATTGATTTGCAGACCCAGAAAGAAATTCATCTCACCAAACATAGACATCTCAAACTCTTTCTGCATTTCACCAGCAAATTTCATACACATACCTTCATTGCCTCCAAAGATGATATCATCAACAAAGACTTTAACAATCAAAATTGATCATCATTAATCTTGAAATAAAGATTACTATTAGTAGTACCTTTACTAAATCCTAATTGCAATAAGTACTTATCTAACCTTGCATACCAGGCCTTAGGAGCTTGCTTAAGTCCATACAATGCTTTCTTCAACCTGCATAACATATCACCTTGATTGTTGCAAGTATGGGTTGAACCAGTGTTGTCATTGATGTCAACATACTCATGTTGCATTAATGAGAAGGATTGGATGAGCTGTGTGCTGAGGATATTGAGAAAATTAGTCTCAATCAGGAACAGTGAAGAATAGTGATGACAACAAGGTAAAAGTCCAAGATAGGTTGAGGATTAGAGGATGCAGTTTAAAGGGTTTGTAGATATAAGTCTTGAGATGCTCCATTTGAGATTTCAGAGGTCCGCATGAAGATCTGGAGAAGTTATGGCTATTCGAATAAAACTAGTTCTGGCAGGTGTTCAGTGGTGACAGAGTGAGACAGATAGGTCCGGTGAGATCCAGAAATGCAGTATCCCATTCTGTGGATTGGAGTAAGTGTTGAGGATGTCCTTGTGAAGTGTCAAGTAGATCATTTTGTGGTTTGAAGGTCTGGAAGAACCTATTCCTTTGTGACAGTGATGATAGACTGTGTTCTTGAGGTTCCAGATGAAGGTAAGAAGGATTTCAGTAAGTAGAGGAAGCGCGGATGTTCCTGATGTTTTAGGAAAGCTTTTGGAGTTCCTTGGATTATGATCAGTTCGTGTTGATGGTCCGCACTAGAGTTGGAGCCCGAAATTGAAGAAATATTTCTGGATGAAGGTGTTCTTTCTGTGACTGGCCGACTGGATGAATTATACACCTTGCGAATGTTCTTGTGGTTGTTTACTGACTTAGATGTTTGTTCCTAAGTTGATGTCATGTATAAATAAAGGATTGCAAAGTCATTTTAGGGTGTGTCATCGTCGAGATGAGTGTGTGGTAGCGAGGAGAAGAGTGAAAAGCAGAGCAGAAGGTTTGGGCTTAATTGGAACTGACTCAAGCATGGTGGAGATGCTAATTACCAGTTCAAGTATGTAATGCTTATTCTTTTGTAGACAGTGAGTCTCTTGTAGGCAGTGAGCCTCTTGTGAGCAGTGTGCTCAGGCAGTGAGCCCTAATTGGCATGTGCCATTTGTTCTTTCTATTCTTCTAACAAAGAATATTATCTTGGGTTAATCACCCCGTGGTTTTTCCCTTAACCGGGTTTTCCACGTCAAAATCTTGGTGTTTCATGTGTTGATGTGTTTCTGCTATTGATTTGTTACATTATGCTTTCATGATTGATCTTCTATTATGCTGCTAATTAACAATGTGGAGTTAAGTACATAAAAGGGAGAAAGTTTTATACAACTGATTCACCCCCCCCTCTCAGTTGTGTTCCCTAAATCTAACAATTGGTATCAGAGCTAAGTTCCTCTAAAAAGAGCTTAACCGCTTGAGGAGATCCAGGATGTCGTCGTACAAGAAGGATAGTCCAAAGTTTGATGGAACCAACTTTACTCTTTGGAAAGGTCACACGAAATGTCACTTATAGTGTATGGGATTTGCATACTGGTCCATGGTTACAAAAGCTTATGTACCTCCACAGGGTGGTCCGACAACCCTAAATGAAATCACAGATGCTGAAAACAATCTGCGGACCAAATATGCTCTTCTAAGTGCATTATCTGACTCAAAGCTCTCAAATGTTATTGATCTACCAACTGCCTTTGAGATTTGGGGGAAACTAGAACTTTTGCATGAAGGAGATCAGTTTGTTAAATGTGCAAGGTTACAAAGTCTAAAAGGAAAATTTGAAAAACTGAAGATGAGAGATGATGAAAATATTACCTCTTTTATGCCAAGAGTGAATGAGTTGGTTTGTGGGATTAGAAATGCAGGTGGAATCCTGAGTGAAGAAGAAATCATTGGCAAAGTTCTCAGATCCCTTCCTGCCTCATATAAAATCAAGGCTTTTGTAATTGAGGAATTTAAAGCTCACACAACAGTCACAACAGATCAATTGGTTGGTAAGTTGTCTTCTTTTAAAATGGCTGAATTTGGAGATGATCCTTCAAAGACTGAATTTGCATTCAAAGCTAGAAACAAAGGTTTGATCCGAGAGAAAACTCTTCAAGGAACCTATCATGGTATGAAACAGCAAGAAAAGACTTGGAAGAAGAAGCTAAAACTACTCATCTTGAAGCTCTTATTGCAAAAAGACTGCCAAGAGCATCCGGTAAGTATGAAGGGAAATTACCTTTTAAGTGTTTTAACTGCAATAAAATTGGTCATTTTGCCTCAAGATGTCTGGAAAGATTTTCAAGACCAAATCCTAATAGACCAAGGTTTCAAAAGAATTGTTACTATGTTCATGAAGAAGATGATAATGAAGGAGTAACAGATGATGAATCAGAGATAGGAAACAAATCCGGTAATGAATGGGTGTTTATTGCCATCAAAGAAGAGGAACAAATATCCTCTGTATCTGTCAATCATGAAGTTGAAGAAAAAGCTCTGGCTGCTCAAGTTGAAACAAAGGATGATTGGGTCATTGATAGTGGATGCTCTCACCATATGATAGGTGACAAGAATAAGTTCTTAAATTTGGAAAAATATGGAGGAATTGTAAAGTTTGGAGATAATTCTGCTAGCAGAATCAGAGGTAGAGGAACTATTTCTCTTGATGGAAAGAACAAAACCGCTAATGTACTGTATGTTGAAGGATTAAAGCACAATCTTCTCAGTGTTGGATAGCTGGTAGACAAAGGCTATGATTTCAGATTTAGGAATAGAAAATGCAAGATCTTTGAAAGTTCCAGAACAAAGATTGCATCTGGTACCCAAACAAAAGGTAACATCTTTCACTTGGCTGGTACTGGTAGAACTTTTTTATTTGTTCAAGTTGATCAGAGTTGGTTATGGCATAGAAGAATGTGTCATGTGAACTTTGATAATGTCATCAAGATAAGCAATACTCAAGCTGTAAGAGACCTTTCAAAATTGGTAAAACCTACAAATAGCTTGTGCAAAGAATGTCAGTTGGGAAAACAAAGCAAAATCTCATTCAAAAGCAAGGAACAATCTTCTACCGGATTATTAGACTTGGTTCATACTGACTTATGTGGTCTGGCAAGAATCAGGAGTGTGCAAGGTGATAGATACTTCATGTTGCTAATTGATGACTATTCTCGGATGATGTGGGTAACCTTTCTGAAAGAGAAATCAGAAGCTCTTGAGAAATTCAAAATATTCAAGGCTATGGTGGAAAATGAAACCAGATTAAAATTGAAATGTTTGAGGTTTGATAGAGGTGGAGAATTCACATCCAGTGAGTTCATAAAATTCTGTGAGAAACATGGAATAAAGAGACAGTTGTCTGCCCCTAGAACTCCACAGCAGAATGGAGTTCTTGAGAGAAAGAACCGGACCATCTAGGAAGCATCCAGGACCATAATGATGGAAGCAAATGTTCCTTAGATCTATTAGAGAGAAGCTGTCAGCATTGCAGTCTACACTCTTAATCGAGTTCAAATTAGAAACTATACTGGTAAGACTCCTTATGAACTCTGGTTTGGCATTACTCCCACTGTGAGATACTTCAGATTTTTTGGTAGCAGATGTTACATTAAAAGGGATGAAGATCTAGGAAAGTTTGATGCTAGAAGTGATGAAGGAATATTCTTGGGTTATTCTACTCAAAGCAAAGCATATTGGTGTTACAACAAGAGACTGAGAAAGATTGTAGAAAGTGTAAATGTGAAGGTTGATGAAGAAATTGAAAGACCCTCAAGAATTCTTGCACATGATGAAGATGATCAGAATGGTGTTCAGATTCAAGGTATCCAAGCCTCTTCTGAGAAACAAAGTCAAGTTGATCTGGTACGACAGGAAGAAGAGATAAGTCTCAATGAGACTGATCAAGAGTTAGAAGTGCAAGAAACTCCCAAAATTCCAAGGTATGTAACTCTAAACCACTCTGAAGATCAGATCATAGGTGACAAAAGTAAAGGGGTGCAAACAAGGAGGAGAATTGCTCAAAATTCAGATGAGTATTGTCTAATTTCAAAGATTGAACCTAAGACAGTAAATGAAGCCTGCAATGATGAAAACTGGACTAAGGCAATGGAGGAAGAACTGATGCAAATTGAGAAGAATCACACTTGGGATCTTGTTCCCAGACCAAGAAATAAAAATGTGATTGGAACCAAATGGGTCTTCCAGAACAAATTGAATGAAGCCGGTGAAGTAATCAGAAATAAGGCTAGATTAGTTTGCAAAGGTTACTCTCAAATAGAATGAGTTGATTTTGAAGAAACTTTTGCTCTGGTGACAAGAATTGAAGCAGTCAGATTATTTCTTGCATTTGTCGCCTTCAAGGATTTCAAGGTGTATCAGATGGATGTCAAATCTGCCTTCCTAAATGGTAATTTGGAAGAAGAAGTGTATATTGAGCAACTAGATGGATTTCAATTGTCTGATCATAGTGACATGGTCTGTAAATTGAAAAAGGCACTATATAGACTGAAGCAAGCCCCAAGAGCCTAGTTTGAAAGTTTGGATAAGCATCTCTTGAAGATTGGTTTCAACAAAGGTACTGCTGACAGTAATTTGTATTTAAAAATTGATCATGAAAACATCTTAATTGTTGAAATATTTGTTGATGATATCATTTTTGGAGGAAGAGATAGTATGTGTAAAACCTTTGCAAGTCAAATGAAAAGTGAGTTTGAGATGTCAATGCTTGGAGAAATGAATTTCTTTTTGGGCCTACAAATTACTCAACAAAGAAAGGAATCTTCATTTCTCAGTCAAAATATGTGAAAGAAATGTTGAGGAAATTTGGGATGGAAGACTCAAAGCAAATGAACACTCCAATGGCAACCAGATGCAAGTTGAGCAAAGATGACTCTCCCAAGGTTGATCAGACAAAATATAGGTCAATGATTGGAGGACTGTTGTATCTCACTCAAACTAGACCAGATATTATGCAGGTTGTTGGTCTTGTTGCTAGATTCCAAGCTGATCCTAGAGAATCTCATGTTATGGGAATCAAGAGGATTTTTAGATATCTAAAGGGGACAATTGAGTATGGTCTATGGTATCCTAGAGATCATGATTTCTCTCTTCATGCATATACAGATGCAGATTGGGCAGGAGATGTGGATGACCGGAAGAGTACCAGTGGTGGAGCATTCTTTTTAGGAAAAAGATTGGTTTCTTGGCTAAGCAAGAAACAAGAGGCAATATCTCTGTCTACAACTGAAGCAGAATACATTGCAGTAGCAGGTAGTTGCACTCAAATCTTATGGATGAAGTAGATGCTAAGAGACATTAAAGTAGAATATGAGGAGCCTATCACAATTTTTTGTGATAATTCAAGTGCAATAAATATTTCTAAGAATCCGGTGTTGCATTCTAAGACCAAGCACATATCTATCAAGTTTCACTTTCTGAGAGAGCAAGTGAACAAGGATGAAGTCAGATTGGAGTATGTGCCCTCCAAGGATCAGATTGTAGATATCTTTACTAAACCTCTTCCCAAGGACTCTTTTGAGTATCTCAGGGAGAAGTTAGGGGTTATTGCCCCTCCGGTGATGAACTAGAATGCACTGATGTGCATCAGTTCGGTGGATATCATAGTCATATCTTGTGGTCTGGATTGATGATGGGGAGCTGCTACTCAGGGGGAGCAGCAGGTGTGATTATAAAGTTGCAAGTATGAGCCCTTTGCCATTGATGTCAAAGTTTGAGAGAAGACATGTGAAAAACAAGTGGTTGATGATCAAAGGGGGAGCAGTACAGGAAGAGAAGACATGTGAATAGTTGTTGTTGATAGGGGGAGTTGTGACAGTAAGGAGAAGTTCTTGTCTTGATGGTTTTTCACATAATATGTTGCCATCAATGACAAAGGGGGAGATTGTTGCAAGTATGGGTTGAATCGGTGTTGTCATTGATGTCAACATACTCATGTTGTATTAATGAGAAGGATTGGATGAGCTGTGTGCTGAGGATATTGAGAAAATTAGTCTCAGTCAGGAACAGTGAAGAACAGTGATGACAACAAGGTAAAATTCCAAGATAGGTTGAGGATCAGAGGATGCGGTTTAAAGGGTTTGTAGATATAAGTCTTGAGATGCTCCATTCAAGATTTTAGAGGTCTGCATGAAGATCTGGAGAAGTTATGGTTGTTCAAATAAAACTGGTTCTGGCAGGTGTTCAGTGGTGACAGAGTGAGACAGATAGGTCCGGTGAGATCCGAAAATGCAGTATCCCATTCTGCAGATTGGAGTAAGTGTTGAGGATGTCCTTGTGAAGTGTCAAGTAGATCGGTTTGTGGTTTGAAGGTCTGGAAGAACCTATTCCTTTGTGACAGTGATGACAGACTGTGTTCTTGAGGTTCCAGATGAAGGTAAGAAGGATTTCAGTAAGTAGAGGAAGCGCGGATGTTCCTGATGTTTTAGGAAAGCTTTTGGAGGTCCTTGGATTATGATCAGTTCATGTTAATGGTCCGCACTAGAGTTGGAGCCCGGAATTGAAGAAATATTTCCAGATGAAGGTGTTCTTTCTGTGATTGGCTGACCGGATGAATTATACACCTTGAGAATGTTCTTGTGGTTGTTTGCCGACTTAGATGTTTGTTCCTAAGTTGATGTCGTGTATAAATAAAGGATTACAAAGTCATTTTAGGGTGTGTCATCATCGAGATGAGTGTGTGGTAGCGAGGAGAAGAGCGAAAAGTAGAGCAGAAGGTTTGGGCTTAATTAGAACTGACTCAAGCATGGTGGAGATGCTAATTACCAGTTCAAGTATGTAATGCTTATTTTTTTGTAGACAGTGAGTCTCTTGTAGGCAGTGAGCCTCTTATGAGCAGTGTGCTTGGGCAGTGAGCCCTAATTGGCATGTGCCATTTATTCTCTCTATTCTTCTAACAGAGAATATTATCTTGGGTTAATCACCCCGTGGTTTTTCCCTTAACTGGGTTTTCCACATCAAAATCTTGGTGTTTCATGTGTTGATGTGTTTCTGCTATTGATTTGTTACATTGTGCTTTCATGACTGATCTTCTATTATGCTGCTAATTAACAATGTGGAGTTAAGTACATAAAAGGGAGAAAGTTTTATATAACTGATTCACCCCCCTCTCAGTTGTGTGCCCTAAATCTAATAGATCTGATAGTTGAAATCCTTCCGGTTGCTCAATGTAGACTTCCTCTTCCAACTCACCATTCAGAAATGTAGACTTCACATCCATATGATACACTTTGAAATCTTTACGAGCTGTAAATGCCAGAAACATTCTGATTGCTTCAATCCAAGCTACTAGAGCAAAAGTCTCTTCAAAATCTATTCCTTCAATTTGAGAATATCCTTTGCACACAAGCCTTGCTTTATTCCTTACAACTTCTCCATTTTCATTTAGCTTATTCCTAAAAACCCATTTGGTTCTAATAATATTTTTGTTAGCAGGTCTAGGAACTAATTCCCAAGTTTCATTCTTCTCTATCTGCATTATTTCTTCCTCCATTGCCTTTACCCAATTTTCATCATTGCAGGCTTCATTCACAGTTTTTGGTTCTCCTTGTCAGTACTTCTTTTTCCTTGTCTCCAATAATTTGATCTTCAAAGTGATTGATTCTTACATATCTGGGGGTCTTAGCAATAATTTCCAGAGCCATTTCTTCTTCATCTCGACTGTCTTCTTGTTCAATTTTTTCTTCATAAGTTATAGCAACAGGTTCATCTAATTCATAGCCACTCTGATCTAATGTTCTTCCTTTTCCTTCATCCACCTTCACATTTGCACTCTCAACAATCTTTTTCAACCTTTTGTTGTAGCACCGGTAGGCCTTACTCTTGGTAGAGTATCCAAAGAAGATTCCTTCATCACATCTTACATCCAATTTTCCTAGGTCTTCATCTCTTTTGATGTAAAGCCTCACAAGTCATGTATTTAAGCATTTAAACCAACTCAAAAATAAATGAAGTAAATAATCCACTTAAATACAACATCGCAATAACCAAAATCAAAAAGAAGTAAATAATCCACTTAGATACAATATTCAAAGGTAAAAGGTGTAATTAATCCACTTAATTACAATATCTCCAATAAAAGCTAGTCTCAAAAATTATGAATCTCAATGTCAATAAATCTTACATAATCTTGTGCTTAATCCAAGTAACAAGCACTATAAAATAATATACATAAATCCTTTGACAACATGCCATAATAGATCCAAAATAGGTACAATAATCAAGTACATCAATAATAAATAAATCAACACACTCTCCAGCTGCATGAACCAAGCGGTCCACACCTACAAACCAAGAGACAGGAACATGTCTTAGGTGCTTTTCCACCCAACCATGAAGTATTTACACTTCCTTGTATCCCTTCCTGAAATGAAGGAAACCCAGCCATGCACAGAATGTCTAGCTACCTGGTAACAATTGCAGGAGGGAACACTCGATGCAACCCTAATGTCTAAATGTGCAATTCTAAATAATGAAAAGCAAATTGTAATCAATGTAGATAGTGTAGAATTAGTTAATTATGTAGCACAGTTAAGTACCAAAGGATTTTTCATCAAGGGGGTGGGAATTTGGCCAGCTAGGGCAACAATTAGTAGTTGGTGCCAAAAGCAATGGGACAAGGAAGTAAATAACAGATCCCTTCCCAGGGGATTCTTCTTAATAGAATGCAGCTTGACAAAAGATAAAAAGGAGATTTTGAGCCAAGGGTCATTCATGTTGGATGGGGTAAGGATCTACATTAAGGACTGGGAGCCAAATTTCAACCTGATTAAACATAAGATATTGAATACCCCTGTGTGGGTACAGTTGTATAATCTACCCATAGAATACTAGGATCTAGACATCCTTAAATAGATTAGGGATAGTTTGAGGTCCTTTATCAAGATGAATGACTACATCACAGAAGGGGGAGTGGGAATATATACCACCATATATGTTAATGTAGACCTAAGCAACTCCTAGCCCAGAAGAAATAGAAATTAGGACAAAGGTAGGTATTTGGAGACAATGGATTGAAATGGAGAGAACCTCTATGTTCTCTAACAAGTACAAGAGATCTGGGAACTCAGATGAGGAATTCTCTAAGAAGGTATAAGGAAAGATCTTTGGAGGGCTAAAGGTAAGTAGTGAACGGGATCAATTAGAAAGAGTCGAGGATGTACAAGAAGAAGTAGGAACGGGAGTAGTAAATGAAAAGCTTATAGAAAACACCTAGGTGGGGGATGTAAGTACACTAGGGGAAGGCTAGATTTGAGAGAATAGTAAGGAGAATCCAATTTTGGAAATAATGGGTAGTGAGGAGCCTATTCTGTAGGGAGAAGAAGTTAAGGCAGACAAGGTGGTGGATACACCTCTAAAGGGGATGGAGATTTAGAATCCTAAGGTAGAAAAAGCCCCTATTCAGAGGGAAGACAAAGAATTGTTGGGTGAAGGAGAAATTGGTTCAAGAGAAATCTAAACTTTGGAGGTGGTAAGGGAGAAGAACAACTAGTCACAGTTGATCTGTCGAATCAGGATCCTTGGGTGTTGCAGAAGGAGAAGCTTTTGGAGGACAATCAGACTTTTGTTTTCCAAGATGATTTAGATCAGAAGTCTAAGGAATAAGCACTACAACAAAATAGGCAATTAGCACCTAAAATAGCACTGGAATTTAGTGCAATTGAGCTTAGGAATTAGACACTTTTTTTGACACAAAACTCAGAGCAAGTTTGCATGCTTACTTTGGCGCCGGATTTAGTGCCGACTTTAGAATTGACTTTAGCGCCGAATTTAGCGCTAGAAAGCAATAGCTGAATTTGGTGCCAGATTTAGTGCCGGATTTGACACCCAATTTGGCCTCCAATTTTGCTTTTGGTTTTGCTTCCAGGTTTACTTCTTGTTTTGCTTCCATTGTTGCTTCCAGATTTGCTTCCAATTCAACACAGGATTTGGCACCCAAATTAGCTTCCAATTTGGCTTATAATTTTGCTTCTGATTTTGCTTCTTGTGTTGCTTCCAGGTTTGTTTCTAGTTTTGCTTCCAAGTTTGCTTCTTATTTTGCTTCCAATTTTGCTTCCCATTTTGCTTCTGATTTTGCTTCCAATTTAGCGTCGGATTTGGTACCCAATTTGGCTTCTAGTTTGGCTTTTGATTTTGCTTCCGGTTTTGCTTCTTGTGTTGCTTCCAAGTTTGCTTCCAGTTTTGCTTCAATTTTTGCTTCCCATTTTGCTTCTGATTTTGCTTCCAATTTAGTACCAAATTTGGCTTCTAGTTTGGCTTGCAATTTTGCTTCTGGTTTGGCTTCTTGTATTGCTTCTAGGTTTTCTTCCAGTTTTGCTTCTGGTTTTGCTTCTAGGTTTGCTTCCAATTTTGCTTCTAGGTTTGCTTCGGGATTTGTTTCCATTTTTGCTTCCAAATTTGCTTCCATTTTTTCTTCTAGGTTTGCTTCCAATTTTGCTTCCAGTTTTGCTTCCAATTTAGTGCCAGATTTGGCACCCAATTTAGCTTCCAGTTTTGCTTCCATGTCTGCTCCCATTTTTGCTTCTAGTTTTTCTCTCAGTTGTGCTTCATATTTTGCTTCTTGTATGGCGTCAAAAATAGCTTCTTTTTTGGCTTCCTAATTGATGCCAGGTTTTGCTTCCATTATGACCTCCTTTGTTGCTTTGGCTTTTACTTCCAATTTAACAAGACAATTATATAAAAAAAATAATTATTATTATAACATTATCATCATCTATAATTAAAACAAGTGAGTCAAATATCTATAATTTAATTGAATTTTACAACATCCATCCTGAGCAGTAAATTAAAATCATCATACGTAATAAATATCCATCCAAAAATCATCGACCACTTTCAATTTATATAAATTGACAAGTCAATACTGATAAGATCATCATCGTATATAACTAAAACAAGTGAAAGTCAAATATGCCAGTAGATCAATAACATGTCAAAATGATACATGTCCAATAGTCAACATAAGTCAAAATGATACATGTACAAATGATATAAGTAAAAATGATAAATTATGTAACTCAAAATGATACAAGTCAAGATGATACATGTCCAAATGATATAAGTCAAATTGATACATGTGAAAATGATACAACTCAATAATATGGTACTGTAGGCCATGAAAATGATACATATGATAGTAACCATGAAAAGAGGCATCATAATGATATATCAACAATGATCCATGATGCAGTCTATATGATCATGAATGTCACTGGCTACTACCAACAACTACCTCATCATCATCGTGATCATCATTGTCATCATCATCATCATCATTGGCCTTGTTGTCTTCTATATCTACATCATCATCATCCTTTGCCATGTGATCTATACTAGAAGCAATATAATCTAGATCTATATCATCAGGATCATCTTCATCTTCTGGAAGACCAGTGTTCTGCAAAAAAACATTTAAAATGAAAAGTTATTATTTATTTCATGTAATAATTTATTTTTCTGTTATATATCTAATATTCCAACATATGAAACGAAACCATAATCATATTACATCATATCAAAGTGCACATACCATAATCAAATTTCAAAAAAGTTATAGCTAATATTTCGTTCCAATGATGTAAAACATGCAACAATTCTAATAAACGTTACTAAAGATCATAAAAAAATTTGTTATACAATTTAACTATCAACTGTAAATTCTATTACATAACCTTAAGTGCCACAAATTGCATGGTCAATGTATGTTCTTTCTCACTATTAATCTAATAACCTGCATTAGACAAAAACATTAAAGAGTTTTTAAGTAGTAGTTGATTAAATTCTCTTACATGTCATTAATGAATGCATAGTTTTTTTTCAATAATTATTTATCTTAAGGTTCATGAGTAACCTTAAGATAAAGGTCTAATAGTTCTTCCATGGGGCATGTTTAACAAACCAAATGCAATTGCCAACTTTTCACCATGGTGGCAGAGAAATAATTCTTTTTCCCATCCTTCCACATCATTAAGTAAATTCTTGAATCTAGAAAATACCTTGCCACCTTCATCTTCCAAGCCAATTTCTCCAACTTTGCATAGGTCTCCTTTCTCTATGGATGTGATATGTCTCCTACACAAAAAATTATGTACCATTTTATGCCCTTCAATCCAACTGCATCCGGGCATTTTTTTAATTCCTCTATCTTTCATCAATCTCCTTATCTCACCACACCTACCCACTTGTGGATAGATGTTTGAGAGAAGAACATAAGTTGTGCAACATTTTTAGGATCCAAATCAAAATGTAGTGTTGTTGTAAATACTCCTAAGCCTATATTCATATGTGATCTACAGGCACCAAGAAAACACATGCATACAACTAGCACATATTTAATAGGTATCTCAATGATAAAGTTTAGGGTGTCTTCAAGATAGCCAGCATGGGCAAGGAGGTCAAGCATGCACATATATAGAGAGGCCAATGGGGTGGCCGATCTCCTAGCAAATCGAGGGGTTGAGCAGGAAACGGGGGAGGAATGTTTTTTTGAAGGGCAGTGTTTTGAGGATCTAAGAAAGATGCTAATCAAGGAAGATGGAGATTTAGGAATTTTGTGGGTACAACTCAAGGTAGGATATCTCAGAAGAATCGACGGCGAGCATGGATTTCTCCAAGATAGGAAATCCCAGAGGAGATAGGAAGGACTATCCCCAGTCTGGTTCGATTAGGGAAGAGTCAATCCAGTGTTCCTTTTCCAGAAGTGAGGACGGTTCAGATAGGCAAAAAGCATCGTAAAACCTACAATTTTTAGACAATGTGAGTAAGTCACGAGGAAGGTAATCGAGAGAAACTTCCTATTTTAGGAGGATAGCTCGAAGTCTCCCATAACAATGGTTCGGAGTCCGCTATGAGTGCTTGGAGGAGTAAGTGGACCAGCAAGTCTGTCGCTTATTCAGTATAGAGGAGGAGGGGCTATGCAATGCCATCAAAGAGATTACCAAGATAAGGGGAGTGTAGGGCATCCATATCCATGATGGTGTCCTTTTAGAGCATTTCTATGTGACTGTCATCCAAGCCATAGGGTCTCTTGCCAGGGCATCAAGATTTACAGATTTTCTGGTCAATGAGGGGATCAGGGATGATGTTATTATTGCAAGCCAGTACACCAACCCAAATCCAAAAAAAGGTTTCATTTGTCGAGTCTTCGACATGGAGGCAATCAAGAAGAAGAAGAAGAAAACTGAATAAGCCCTCAAGATCTTCAGAGAGGGACTGGAAAACTATGACATGATTGCTTTTGCAAACTTTGTAAGCCTATATGGTGATTTGTTCTCAGCAGAATAACTGGAACGAGTTAACTCCCTCACTGATGGGATAAACTACATCTCAGAGGCTATGTAGCTTTTGATATTTTGATGTAACTTATCATCCTCATGAATGCAAACATCATAACAAACACATCCTTGGTTCAAATTGACATCTAGCTCATTAACAAAGAGATTAGAAACTTTAGGTATACCAAGAAGAAAGTCAAGATCATGTATCTCAAGTTTGATTCTTACATCCATGCTTTCCTTAGCGAGACTACCCTTAAGAGTACACTTGTGGTAGCTGAAAACTCACATTTACATGACCAGCAATTAAAAAAATTGTGCCTATATCATGATTAACACTAAGATCTACAAGTTTTGTCCCCATGGAGTGTACATTTGCAACACTACACAAGCACAAAATTCGTCAATTACATCTTCAAGATGGTCATCCCAATCATCTGGTTCATCATACAAGGAAATTAGCTCAAGAGGAGGAGTTAGACAATTAACTTCTAGGAACACTAAATGGTACCCTTCCATCAGCCTCAAGGGTTCAATAAAAAACATAGTGGCCCTAGTTAGCAGGTTGTATAGGGAGAAGGATGCTTCTCATTTTCAAGAATCCTAAGTCTCATTGCTACATATGTTGCTTAAAGAAGGGCCAATTTTAAGCTAGGTAGATGTTTAGTCAATCACTTTGTGCAATGAAATGATGAGAGTCGAGTCTCCTTATATCACTTTAGATTTGCATACACCAACCTCCAATACATTAACACCATACAATGAACACTTAACTTTACGGTACCTTAGCCCAGACATGATGGTACAAAAATCTGAAGGTACCTCCTACTAAAGATGTCATGCCATAGACTAGATACCACTGTACAGTATATATCACATCTACAATAACAATTTCCTTCCAAATGTAGGGTTACAGTCTATGATTAACATGCATAGACCTTTCTATTGTTTACAAGATAATTCCTTAGTCAACACCATACTAGTGTCAACAAGATGTTTCCATAGTTAAAATAAGAAATTAATGCTACTTTGCAAACAATAAGCAAGCCTTCAGAGAGCTTAAAGTTTCCATTTACATCCATGCACAATAACTTAATCAACCCTTAGGATTTTATGGACAATGAAACAGAAGGTCCTATATTCCATTTATGAGTCCTCTATCCAAATGACATAGTGATCACAAGGACATAATATCTACTATTCCATGGGTAGTGCTCAGTCATTCAAACATAGGGAAGTCCATACTAAGATAAATTTGTTCACAAACAGTCTCCAATTTAATAAATACTAGTTTGAAATCACATTTCTTAGTTAGTGCAAGTCATTACAATGAACTCAAAGGTCATTCTCATCAAACGAAAGCCTTCACAATAGACTGTTCTACATACAAGTACAATACAACTATTGCAATGTTACACAACTGTATGCAATTGACAAAACCCATTTTTTCCAAGAGTCAACTGGTAATCAAATACAATCATGTAGTGTTGTTTCAACATTGTATTCCATTTTGGCTTTAGTAATGCAAACCTCATAACCTTGGAGGGAGTGTTGGGGGACAAGTTGACTCGAACCAAGGATCTAAAACCATCCCAAAACCCCACCTAGGATTGGCATTATTAATCCCAAGAAGACCTTGCATCCACAATTGAGAGAGTGGACATTTATAGGTGAAATACCAACACCATTAGGGTTTACAACCATGTCAAAAAAGATAACCATGAACTAGGCCAGGTTTCCTCAAGACTCATGGTATGTTGCAATGATAGAATTCTAGCAATTCTAGCCAGGGTTTGAAACTCCACCTCAAACTGTGACCAAATTAATGTAGCTTCCTTCATGATAGAAGTCCAAAACACAATAACCAACAGTTTGCCATAGTTCGTAAGTCCCATGATCTTAAGTCTAAACTCTCACAGTTAACAATATTTTCCTCATCCAAACCCTTTAGCATAGGCTTTCACAAGACCACATATAGTTACACAAGTTAGAGGAAATGTTTCACCAAAATGGTCAGTTTAATTTTACAAGAATGGATGACAAGGAGCTTTACTTCAAAAAAAGGTTAGCTTAGTTGAAGAAGACCAGTTGGCGATTTGATTCTTAGTCTCCAACCCAAACAACAAGACACTCAGCCAACATGATGAGCACACCCAAAGTCTCCCTTCCTCTAAATCACTTACAATCCAACCATCAACCTTCCTTCCTTGACCCCAAGGCAAAAAGAAGAATTCCCTCCCAAAATGGTTCCCCACTCCTTCCTTTTCTCCTTCACATACCCCAAGACCAAGCACATTAAAGACTAGTACTTCCCAAAGTTGTTATGGCAAAGGAGAGTTAATGCCTATTGCCAATGATGGCTCCTTCTCAACAAAAAAAAAATCATATTAAAATTTAAATGTCCACTATTATATTTCAAAGGTTTGAAATATAGCTAACAACATAACTGTAATGCAGGCCCCCCTTTAAGTCTTATAATAAAAGGTTAGGAAACAAAGACTTGAGATAAACCCTTTGGTCTGTTCACTTAGGAGACCACCTGAAAACTCAATGATAACTATATCCACATGATCAACAAGAATGACAAGTGACCTATGAATAACAATCCACTTGAGTTAAAAAAATAAGAAGACCAATAGAAACCAAACACAACAAACAGAGTACAACTGTAACTCTTTGTCTCAAGTATCACTCTATAACCTCTTCAAAGATTATTGAAACTCAACACAAGAAATGCAAATTGACATATTAACACAGCAATATCTAGCTAAGTTATTGAAAGTCAACTATTGATACCTCATTCTCCATCCAGATTACAAAATCGGTCCACTTTTTGCTTTGTAACATTTCCTTTTCAAATTGCATTGGTTGCCGGCCATATTTCTCCTCCTGTCAAAACATGGCACATGGACTAGTTAAACTAATTAATATGCAATCATTTACTTTTTCCTAGTAAATAAAAAAATATCATTTAACATATTAAATATACTTACAAATGTACAGATCAAGGCTTGTAAACATTTTTGGCCATGATGAGTGGCACGAAGTTTGTCAAGCCTAGCCTTGGAGGCCTTGTCCTCAAACATATACTAATTCAATTTAATTATGCACAAATAAAATTTAAAAATCGTTTAATAAATTTGATAAAATCTTATGAGCAAATTCAAATACCTGCGTACTCTCCTCACCAGACTTCCTCCATGCATTAGACTTCTCATATGCTTTTACAAGCTCTTTCCATACTTTCAGACTTACATCAATTGGCCTTTTTTTGAGCCTTAGCTCGAGAGGGATTTTCTTTATCTTCTTTGTTTGGTTGCACTGAAATCTCTTGCAATTTTGAGACATTCATAGCTTTATTTTCTTTACAAACCAACCTGTGCCAAATTTAGTCTCCATGTCATGGATAACTACTTTTTGCAGGTGCATGGGTATCTTTGAGAATGGCAAATGTAGATGGTCTTTGAACCATTGAAGGCATGATTCCTTCAACCTATTCGCAAACATTTTTCCAGCATCTGTCATTCAGACTTCCCTTGAAACCACATCGTATTCTATCTTGGTATCGTAGCTACCAATGCAAGATGCAATACATGGCGTGGTGGTTGAAGAAGTCCGTGTCCCAGGATTGGCTGGGACATTGGAAGCCTCTACTCCTTGTTCCACATTCTTAGAGGTTACTATTATTGATTTCCTCCTGGATCTTTTGCTCGATCCATGACTAGTTGGGGAATCAATTGATTCGCTTTGACACTGTTGATTTGGTTGCAATGTTTCAGGGGCTTTACTAGATCTTTTTTCTATGTATCTGGCAAGCATTGTCATGTCAATGCCATCCAATTTGTTCACTGCATCTACCCCCAATATGGAAGCAAATGCCTCTTTATCTTTGTCAGTCTCATGTCCCTGTACATATACATATACATATATATATATATATAAAATAAGTTTCTCCTTTTAAATTTAGAAATAGAAAAATAAATACTAAAAATCAAAGAAATAATGGAAACATTTACAAATCTATAAATTGATAGTGAATTACCTGATTGTGGCCATAGTTTGCTCCCTTCCTTCTATTGCTTGGCATTTTGAGGTGACCTAGGGAAAATTATTTTCCTCCAGTCTATAGAGGCAATCGTAGCCAGGTATGAATTAATACCGTGCTTGACCAATCATAGCCAAAAACAAATCCTAACAGCTCTTATTTTGGGTATGATGTACAAAGAGACCTTATTCAAAAAGCCTTCCAAAAATGGTAAATGCAAGTTATATTGCAAGCAAGGATAATTAACAACATTACTACTCAAATTTACCCTAAAGCGTGAGTACAACATCTTAGAAAAACTTTCTTTGAGCTCAAAATTATATCAAAATCAATAAAAACCTAGGTCAAGAGTAAATTGCTCAGGAATTGGAACTTACTTGCTAAAAGGCAGATGAACAAGTTTGATTGAATGGCTGAGGTAGCTAGAAACCCCAAATTTAGCATTAGAAACCCCAAATTTAGCAGCTAGCTAAAGCAATTTTTTATCTTCTGGATGTCTAGAACAAAAAATAAATAAAATACAAATTCATGAATCCGTTGTAGAAACTTTCAGTAACTTCCATTTTCAACCTAATAAAGTCATCACTTCATACCCTACAATTCCTAGCAGGAAACCTAAAACAGAGGTAGAGTACACTATGTTGTGGGCTTAAATGTATTAACTTGAATTTGTGTTTTTTTTTGTGTGGTATGTTTTAACACAGGCAGGAATTTTTTTTTTGATTCATTAGTTAGCGCTAAAGTTAGAGTCTCTAATGCTGACTTTAGTGCTAACTTTGATCCCTTAAAAGTAATCTCTTTGGGTCGTCAAAACCTGTGCAAAGTGAGCCTAATTTAGCACCTAGCTGTGCCAAACCAAAATGTTCCTCATGCCAACATTCCAATTATACCTAGACTTTAACGAATGTTTTGTTACAAGTCACTTGCACAATTGATGGATTGGCATAAAAAGAACAAGAGTAAAGATTCAGGAGTAAAGATCCCTAAACTCTAGTCCCTCAACCCTAAACCCTAATCTGTCAACTGTAGACCCTAATCCATTATCGCTCAACCTTAAACCCTATCCCTAAAGCCTCAACCCTCAACACTTGAACCTTAAATCCTAAACCCTTAACTCTAAACACTATGCCTTAAACCCTAATCCCTCAACTCTAAACCCTAATCCCTAATCCCTAAACCCTGAGCCCTCAACACTATACCTTAAATCCTAATCCCTCAACCCCAATCTTAAAGCTAAATTTAAAGCTTCCAGTCATTCCACCATCCCCAAGGGATATAGAAATGCAAAATTAGATGCCTCTACTGATAAAGCCAAACATCCTAAGGGTCCTCATGCCTCAGGACATAAAAATAAAGAGTCAAAGAAAAATCAATCCAAAAAGTTATCCAAGCCCATACCTCCACAAGCAAACTCCAAAACTAAAATGGTATGGGTACCTTAGCAACAAGAAATCAAGTTAAATGAGG
The DNA here is from genome assembly GCA_027924645.1 of Cunninghamia lanceolata. Lineage (NCBI taxonomy): Eukaryota > Viridiplantae > Streptophyta > Pinopsida > Cupressales > Cupressaceae > Cunninghamia > Cunninghamia lanceolata. The sequence goes on from BSBN01000128.1 coordinate 1,670,345, forward strand.
CATCTACCTCTAAAAAATCCCAACCATCTACTCCCATCTCAAATTCCCATTCCGCTCAAAAGTGTCAAAACATTCCATCCCACAAACAAAAAAAAGTAATAAAACACCTTAGTCTATGTGGGTTCTGAAAGCCCTTCATCATCCATATCCTAAGCAAACATCTCCATTGCACCCCACACCACCTTCGCATCACAAGCTTCAATGTTTATCGTGATGTGTACAACCATTGGTCATGGTTCCCTTCCATTCCACAATAAATCTACCATCATTCATCCACTATCCTACATACCCTCCACATACCATCCCTATGGTCCATGCTTTGGCATAAGTCTGACATAATCCACTATTTTCCCTACAGAATCCACATCATAATCCACTTTTCTCCCCTCTAGAATCCACATCATAATCCACTATCTTCCTAATTTATTTGCCTTCTATGTATCCCTTACCAACATCGATGAGGGAACTCAACATGGTCCATGCGAGGACATCATTCTCTAATGGGACTATGACCTTTCAGTGCAGCGCAACACATCCTTCAACCCTCAACCCTAAACACTATACCTTAAACCCTAATCCCTTATCACTAAACCTAACAACCCTATCCCTAAAGCCTCAACCCTCAACACTTGAACCTTAAATCCTAAACCCTATCCCTAAACCCTCAACCCTCAACACTATGCCTTAAACCCTAATTCCTCAACTCTAAACACTAATCCTTAAACCCTAAACCCTAAACCCTAAAACCTCAACCCTCAACACTATACCTTAAACCCTAATCCCTCAACCCTCAACCCTAATCTTAAAGCTAAACTTAAAGCTTCCAGTCATTCCACCATCCCCAAGGGATCGAGAAATGCAAAATTAGATGCCTCTACTGATAAATCCAAACATCCTAAGGGTCCTCATGCCTCAGAACATAAAAACAAAGAGTCAAAGAAAATTCAATCCAAAAATTTATCCAAGCCCATACCTCCACAAGCAAAGTTTCAAACCAAAATGGTATGGGTATCTAAGCAACAAGAAATCAAGTTAAATGAGGCATCTACCTCTAAAAAATCCCAACCATCTACTCCCATCTCAAATTCCCATTCCACTCAAAAGTGTCAAAACATTCCATCCCACAAGCAAAATAAAAGTAATAAAACACCTCAGTCTATGTGGGTTCCTAAAGCCCTTCATTATCCATCTCCTAAGCAAACATCTCCATTGCACCCTACACCACCTCTGCATCACAAGCGTCAACATTTATCGTGATGTGTACAACCATTGGTCATGGTTCCCTTCCATTCTGCAATAAATCTACCATCATTCATCCACTATCCTACATACCCTCCACATACCATCCCTATGGTCCATGCTTTGGCATAAGTCTGACATAATCCACATCATAATCCACTATTTTCCCTACATAATCCACATCATAATCCACTTTTATCCCCCTATAATCCATGTCATAATCCACTATCTGCCTAATCCATTTGCCTTCCATGTATCTGTTACCAACATTGATGAGGGCACTCGACATGGTCCATGCGAGGACAACATTCTCTAATGGGAGTATAACCTTTTAGTGCAACGCAATGCATCCTTCAACCCTCAACCCTAAACGCTATACCTTAAACCCTAATCCCTCCACCCTAAACCCTAATCCCTCAACCCTAAACACTATGCCTAAAGCCTAAAGCCTCAACCCTTAAACCTTAAATCCTAAACCCTCAACCCTAAATAATATACCTTAAACCCTAATCGCTCAACACTAAACCCTAATCCCTCAACCCCAAACCCTAATCCCTTATTGTTAAACCTTAAACCCAATCCCTAAAGCCTCAACCCTCAACACTTGAACCTTAAATCCTAAACCCTATCCCTAAACCCTAAACCCTAAACCCTAAACACTATGCCTTAAACCCTAATCCCTCAACTCTAAACCCTAATCCCTAGACCCTAAACCCTAAACCCTCAACCCTCAACACTATACCTTAAATCCTAATCCCTCAACCCTTAACCCTAATCTTAAAGCTAAACTTAAAGATTCTAGTCATTCCACCATCCCCAAGGGATCCAGAAATGCAAAATTAGATGCAACTACTGATAAAGCCAAACATCCTAAGGGTCCTTATCCCTCAGGACATAAAAATAAAGAGTCAAAGAAAAATCAATTAAAAAAGTTATCCAAGCCCATACCTCCACAAGCAAAGTCCAAAACCAAAATGGTATGGGTACCTAATCAACAAGAAATCAAATTAAATGAGGCATCTACCTCTAAAAAAGCCCAACCATCTATTCCCATCTCAAATTCCCATTCTTCTCAAAAGTGTCAAAACATTCCATCCCACAAGCAAAACAAAAGTAATAAAACATCTAAGTCTATGTGGGTTCCTAAAGCCCTTCATTATTGATCTCCTAAGCAAACATCTCCATTGCACCCTACACCACCTCCGCATCACAAGCTTCAACGTTTATCACGATGTGTGAAACCATTGGTCATGGTTCCCTTCCATTATACAATAAATCTTCCATCATTCATCCACTATCCTACATACCCTCCACATACCATCCCTATGGTCCATGCTTTGGCATAAGTTCGACATAATCCACATCATAATCCACTATTTTCCCTACATAATCCACATCATAATCCACTTTTCTCCCCTCTAGAATCCATGTCATAATCCACTATCTACCTAATCCATTTGCCTTCCATGTATCCCTTACCAACATCGATGAGGGCACTCGACATGGTCCATGCGAGGACATCATTCTCTAATGGGACTATAACCTTCCAGTGTAGCGCAACGCATCCTTCAACCCTCAACCCTAAACACTATACCATAAACCCTAATCCCTCCACCCTAAACCCTAATCGCTCGACCCTAAACGCTATCCCTAAGGCCCGAAGCCTCAACCCTTAAACCCTAAACCCTATCCCTAAAACCTCAACCCTAAACACTATACCTTAAACCCTAATCCATCAACACTAAACCCTAATACCTCAACCCTTAACCCTAATCCCTTATCGTTAAACCTTAAACCATATCCCTAAAGCCTCAACCCTCAGCACTTGAACCTTAAATCCTAAACCCTATCCCTAAACACTCAACCCTAAACACTATGCCTTAAACCCTAATCCATCAACTCTAAGCCCTAAACCCTCAACCCTCAACACTATACCTTAAACCCTAATCCTTCAACCCTCAACCCTCAACCCTAATCTTAAAGCTAAACTTGAAGCTTCCAATCATTCCACCATCCCCAAGGGATCCAGAAATGCAAAATTCAATGCCTCTACTGATAAAGCCAAACATCCTAAGGGTCCTCATGCCTCAAAAAATAAAAACAAAGAGTCAAAGAAAACTCAATCCAAAAAGTTATCCAAGCCCATACCTCCACAAGCAAAGTCCAAAACCAAAATGGTATGGGTACCTAAGCAACAAGAAATCAAGTTAAATGAGGCATCTACCTCTAAAAAATCCCAACCATCTACTCCCATCTCAAATTCCCATTCTGCTCAAAAGTGTCAAAACATTCCATCCCACAAGCAAAACAAAAGTAATAAAATGCCTAAGTCTATGTGGGTTCCTAAAGCCCTTCATCATCCATCTCCTAAACCAAACATCTCCATTGCACCCTACACCACCTCCGCATCACAAGCTTCAACATTTATCCTGATGTGTACAACCATTAGTCATGGTTCCCTTCCATTCTACAATAAATCTACCATCATTCATCCACTATCCTACATACCCTCCACATACCATACCTATGGTCCATGCTTTGGCATAAGTCTAACATAATCCACATCATAATCCACTATTTTCCCTACATAACCCACATCATAATCGACTTTTCTCCCCTCTAGAATCCAAGTCATAATCCACTATCTGCCTAATCAATTTGCCTTCCATGTATCCCTTACCAACATGGATGAGGGCACTCCACATTGTCCATGAGAGGACATCATTCTCTAATGGGACTGTAATCTTTCAATGCAGTGCAACGCATCCTTCAACCCTCAACCCTAAACACTATACCTTAAACCCTAATCCATCCACCCTAAACCATAATCCCTCAACCCTAAACGCTATCCCTAAAGCCTGAAGCCTCAACCTTTAAACCTTAAACCCTAAACCCTCAACCCTAAACATTATATGTTAAACCCTAATCCCTCAACACTAAACCCTAATCCCTCAACCCTAAACCCTAATCGCTTATCGCTAAACCTTAAACCCTATCCCTAAAGCCTCAACCCTCAACATTTGAACCTTAAATACTAAACCCTATCCCTAAACCCTCAACCCTAAACACTATGCCTTAAACCCTAATCCCTCAACTCTAAACCCTAATCCCTAAACCCTAAACTCTCAAGCCTCAACACTATACCTTAAACCCTAATCCCTCAACCCTAATCTTAAAGCTAAATTTAAAGCTTCCACTCATTCCACCATCCCCAAGGGATCCAAAAATACAAAATTAGATGCCTTTATTGATAAAGCCAAACATCCTAAGGGTCCTCATGCCTTAGGACATAAAAATAAAGAGTCAAGGAAAAATCAATCTAAAAAGTTATCCAAGCCCATACCTCCACAAGAAAAGTCCAAAACCAAAATGGTATGGGTACCTAAGCAACAAGAAATCAAGTTAAATGAGGCATCTACCTCTAAAAAATCCCAACCATATACTCCCATCTCAAATTCCCATTCCACTCAAAAGACATTCAATGAATCTTGGCGATCAGTTATGAATATATAAACAAAGATTACACCAAATGAAGCACACAGATCAGCCTGAAACTAAGAGAGTCCCACTAATGCAGTTTGACATTTTGAAATTCAAAAAATCTGTTACATTCATTTCCAGTGATGGACATTAATGGTCGTGTGAATGAACATTATATGAACAATTTTGATTGAAAGGGATTGAACTTGTTAGAACCAAATTTTTTTTTACATCTCTCACCAACCTCTTCACACTTATCCTCTGTATATCATGGAAATTGGCCACATTATTAATTTATGATTAAAACAATTTATGAAAAAATTTGTGACAATATCCATATTAACTCCTATTGCTAAAACATGTGTGACAAAATCCTATCAGAACAATTACATTTATGAACAAATCCTCATAATATCTTTTTCTAAGTGTATCGGCCTAGCAACACTTCATCGTTGGAACCCTATTTATAGCTCCTCTGATAGCCCTATGAAAAATAATTTACAGCCTTATCTATCTAAAAATACCCTGTCGGGCTAACCTTTGAAGTCTTTCCCCTGATAGATCGATATAGCCAACTACAATGAGCTCATTGTTGTAACACATAGTCATCGGTAGGATAGATATTTATATTCCCCCGATGACCCGATATAACTATAGGTTGTCCAAAATTAGACATAATTAGCTGAACATGCCCTCATCATTGGAGTTCCCATCATACTCCCACTAATAGTCCTATAAACATAACTCATAGCCATATCGGGCTAACAATGTCCTATCAGCCTAACTCTTTAGAGTCCCTCACTGATAGACCGATAAAATCAACAAAAGCTAGCACATTGTTGTGACTCATAAACATCAGCGGAACAAATGTTTATGTTCCCCCGATAACCTGATATGACCATAAGTTACCCAAAGGTGCAATATCACCCAAGCTAAGGTACATCGGGGTAACGTTACCTTGCATCCCACCGATACACCGACATAAAGAGTTCATTAATGAAGGAAGCTGACATTGGTGAAACATAAATAACAGTCTCAACGATGCAACAATAATAATTATTGTGACATCCCGAGACACCGTTCAGATATTCAAAATAAATGACATAACAAAAATGAAAGGTGCATTTATGAACTAGTAATAAAAGTGAGTTGCACCATAATTTGATCACATAGCTCCTGTAAAACTTGAACAAATAGCAAAAGGAGAAGGGGACTGAAGCTCTCACACAGTAAAGAGAAGAAAAACCAATGGGAAAGCGAAATTCAAGTAAGTAATTCTATCTCTTAAAGGTTTGAATTCAAGCAATGGGAGATAGTGCAGAAAAACCTAAAAATAAGAAATAGAAAACTGAAAAAGAGACCATTAAACCAAGACTTGATAGATCAAGCAATGGGAGATAGTGCAGAAAAACCTAAAAATAAGAAACAAAAAACTGAAAAGAGACAATTAAACCAAGACTTGATAGATCAGTGTCTTGGGTCGGGACCAAGACCAAAAAGAAGTGTACAGATGAACCCCTCACATGATCGATTGTTTGACAATCACAAGGACTTGGGAGATGTATGGACTCCACTACGAGGGTACAAACTTTTCTTCTACCACTACAGAAAACAATATCGGTTTTTACCAGTCTGTAACCTGTGGAGGCTGAACCTAGGGAGATTAGTTGTGCCAGAGGTGTTTGTCAATGTGGAATTAATGAAAGCACTTGCCAGTAAATATAATATGAAATTGAGAACTATTCGAACACATAGTGGTGATAATTTACTAGTTATTTCAAAAGATCTCATTTCCAATGTCTTTCAATTAGAGTGTCATTTTGATTTACCATTCACAATCAGAGATCTATTGCTAGAGTATCGTCATATGGATACTAGCTATAAAAGGTGGAAGTGGCCTTGCATAGGCCTAAGGATGAAGAAGGACAATTAAGGAAATTATCTAGTAATGAGAATCCTCCATTTCATGAAGATCTGTTTGAAGAGTATTTTTGATACACCTATTATGCAGCTGGTAAAGTCTTAGGAGTAGAGGTCCCACCTCTAATGTCAATTGCACCAATGGTTTTAGCTACAGATGTACAGACTAAGTGGGCCAGGCCTTTTGACCATGCTAGCTTTGTGGCTAATGCCCTAAATCAAGGGCTGGAAAAAATAAAAAATAACAGTGATAGGATCAACTTCAAACACTATTCCTTATTAATGCATTTTCTTTTGTATGAGAGACATGATAGAGGATTTTGGAACAGTGAACTGAGGATAAGGGATTCTTTTGATAATGGGGATCCTAAACTTGTACAGATGTGGACTTCGTTATAGGATAGCTGATTTGGTAGATCTCACTACCTCTACTTTGAAGAGTTTTTTGTAAAACCTTTAATGGAGTTATTGGGATATCCCTAGGATTATAACGTATCCCCAAGGATGCAAAGATTTCTAAGACCAAAGAAAATGACCCTAAAAGTAAAGTGGACCATAACTGGGGAGATTGGTATGCTTTCGATGACTGCACAGTGATTAGAGTTTATGGATTTGAGGGCACCCCACATTTGCTACCACGAATAGTTCCTGATCGGATTGCCTATCTAGAGATTGTGAGGCAATTAGAAAAATCTAATGCTATACACCTCAAGAAGCATAACAAACAGTCAATCATGCCTAGCACTCTATGTTTTGGAGATTTCACAATGGTCATGAATGAAGGGTATGAAGAAATTAATACTAAATTGGCATAGTTCAATCTTCCTATAGGTAATGAAAGACAAAATTTTGATTCAAAGGGTTTTATTCATAAATCAAAGATTTCACAAGGGCTCTCAGGATATGAACATTTATTTTTAGAGGAAGATGTGATTAGAAACCATGATGAGGCCTCTACTATCAACAGAATGGGTACATTCAACAAAGTGATACGTGCTGATGAATGGAAAAGAAAACATGTCCAATCTTATTCAAAAATGTTTTGTGAAATACAGGATCCATTGGCAAGGATTGAACAATTGATTGCTCATGCAGATGAAATCATAAAAGATGTGCCCCTAGTTGTTTTTTATACAACTTATACAATGTATTCAGGAACACAAGCTAAAGACAGAGCCTCTGGGCTACGAAGCCTCACAGCCTACCCCTGAAGTATGTTTTTTTGTAGATACTAACATAAGTGAAGAAGGGGAAAGTGATGAAGAAAGTGAACAAATGAAGCCAATAAATGCTCTTGAAATAGCACAATATGAGCATCCTCTTGAATTGAATGATGTAAAGTTTGAGACATCAGATGAATTATCTTATGACATTAGAATCTTGGTTGCACAGAAATTTATTTATGATGATGATTTTATTAAAACTCCTAAATTTAAGTCATTTGTCTATGAGTACAAAGGAAAAAAGGTGAGAAAAAATGCAAGATGTCACTTCTGAACAAGAGGTTACTGCTTTGGATGAATTAAAAAGGGAAGTTGATAAAGAGATGGAGTCCATCACTCTTGAAAGAGGAAGGGGGTTGCTTCAAGAAGCCAAAGTATTGCTCTTGTCAGGGTGGGATATGAGTTCAACAATTGTGTTTGATAGCTTTAGGAAGAGAGAAGACAAAATAATGAATTTGACTGAAGAAGCTAGTGATAAGATATGCTCAGGATCGGGATTAGGGTATAATGCAGATGAAGCCACTCTACTCATTTGGTCACCTTTCCCATAGGATAAGAGACCAACAATTGCTAATAATTCAAATCAAATGTTCGGTCATCTCTTAGTCAAAAGGTAGGGGATACTGACCCCATGGAAACAATAGAGCTCAACATTAATGTGGCAAAGTTCAATAAGGCACAAGTTGAAAAATTGCTTAAAGAAAATGATAGACTAAAGAAGGAGCTATTATATCAAAAGGAAAGATCATCTTCCTCTTCTATATCACAATTCTATCCTCCAGACCTTGAGAAAGATAAAAAAGTGTTGGATGCACTTACTGATGCATCTTATTGGAAAAATTGCCATCTGAAATCCCAAGGGAAATGTAAAGAGTTGGAGAAGGAAGTAAAAACTATCAAATACGATATGGCATATGAATTAATCAAGGAAAGATTCATTAAAATGATGAGTTGTACTGATACCTATTGGAAATTGTTTAAGCTAACACTCTCAGCAATGGCAAAAAATAAAATATTACAGGGGAGGATGACTAAAAAGAAAGAAGACCTTTTGGGCAAAGGGATCTTGGTGGGACAAACATTATAGGTATATCATGATTTGATAGAGTCACATGATTAATATCATGACAAGCTCAAAGAAGAGATTGATTATTTTAATCTTGCTCCACCACTTCATGATAATTCTGGGAATCTCTGAAAATGTGATGATTGGAAGGAAGAATCGGCCATGGTTCTGACTAATGCATTACAAGAGATCAACGATGAAGAGATAGTCTTGAAAAATACTCATAAGCAATTGGAAAAAATGATGTGAATGAAGTATGATATGAAGGAAGTGATTATCAATGTGAATACCTATGCAGAATAGGACTACATCCATCATCTCTCTGCAATAAATTTGTTTATCAATCGAACCATAAACGTGCCAGATACGACAGGACAGTCATCAGATGGAGGAGATCAGCCAACAGTATGATGGGCATCATATCAGAAAATAGAAGCTTTGCACAGGCCTTAGATGGTCACGGGCCTCTATTTAGAGATTAACGGATCAGTGCATCCATTTAATGAAATGTTTTTCTTTTTAGTTATAATTAGTTAACAAAAGTCGTGTCTTTTTGTAACGAGTCTATAGCTTGTTGCCTCTCGTATATAAGAGAGACCAAGACCTAAGAGAAAAAAGGAGGGTAGTAGTTCTTTCTGAAGTATTTTAGGGGACTTAGTAAGAAGATAGGTTGCACCCATCCCACTCATCCACTTTCATGTTCTAAAAACTTTGCAATTAATATATATATTATGAAGTAGTATTATGGAGAAGACTGTACTTAAATGGTAACCTTTTTTCAGTGTTCAACTGTTGTGTTAATTTTCATGTTTATATGCTACTGTACTGTCTCCAAAGTGATTGAAAAAAGATACAAATGATTTGATGATGATGATGATGCTTGTAATTTGGATGATGTGGATGCTTGTAATTTGCTCATACTATAATGAAAACCTTTTGCTTACAATTTTACAAATGAGAAGAAATCTATCAAATTCTACCAATGCAAGAATAATGAGCTTACCAGTAAAAGTGATACCATTCTTTCACAACTTAGGTCACCTGCTTATTCCCTTTTCAAATGTTGTTAAAGGAAGAGATGTCTTTAAACATGTCATCAGACATTGAAAACTAATGTAGTATTTTCCTCTGTTCAGTGCATGGACTTCAAAGTCCTATGTCTAAACAGTCACCATGTATGGTGAATGGATCTTCAAATATTCATATACATTTCACTATAATAGCTAAGTGGGTATGCGAAAACCTACATTGTTTCACCATGTTTGGTAATTGAGTACTCAAGGATTCAAACCATCTCGCTGTGATTTTTTAATTGTGAATGCAAAAACTCAAATCAATTCACTGTACCTGCAAATTGGTTATACAAGGATTCAAATCAGTTCATTGTATTTGCCAATGGGAATGCAAGGATACAAATCATTTATATAATCTGTCAAGACACATTTGTTGTTCATGTGTGGTTATCTTGATTGGTTCCTTTTAACCTCTTTTTGCACAGTTGTTATGTGACTATTGTCATTGTTGTGTATTACAAGATCTAGAGGAGGCCATGGAGAGAGGACGTGGATAGCGTAGAACTACTAAATCACAGAGAGGAAAGTGGGTGGAAATAGATATGACAATGGAATCTGTAGATACAATAGAGGTAAGAAGAGAAAGCAACCTCAACCAAAGGAGGAAGGTGTTTATGAATTCACAAATGCTACAACATAGAGAAGATAGTCATTTTTTTGTCCATGAGGCCTCTGAGGTCAAACTTATTGGTTGAAAATGCACAGGAATGGTGATTAAATGTGATTCTATGATCAAGGGAAAAGTTTGAAAATTAGGATGGCCAAAACATGATATGAATATGTCACATATATGACTAAAGTGAGGTTTTGTATTGGATAGAATATTCATTGAAATGATATAATTGGTGTACTAAACATTATTTACTATGTTGTGTATTATAGGGGCCAGACGAGGCCATGGCAACAGATCGTGTCATATTAAATGAGGACACAACGGATGAAGTGGGACATCAGGTACTCAAATTTTGACTTAACTTAGGAAAAAATGATCTAATGGCATTTTGTGATACGTCCATCTTTTTTCACAGTATTATTGAAATTTATAATGTATTATCCAATCTTGACATAAATTAATGCATGTTGTTGATTATTTTAGATGGAGATTGGAGCAAATGCAGAGCCTGAGCATTCAACTAGCAAAAGAAAAAGATATGTATGTGGATGTGGACCTAAAACTGTTAAATCACATAGCACTGAACAAGAGGTTGGTCAGGACTATAGTACATGGGATGAATACTTTGAGAAAATTGTTGTTTATGGATGTTTTGAATGTCGTGGAAAGAAACAATTCAAATGAGCGATTGTACAAAAACATTACATATATGATGAGCTTCCAGTCGGTAGTATGCCTCCTACAACAATTCAAATCCAATAGGAATTGTGGCAAGGAATTTTCCAATTTGATATAAATAACATGTATACTTCATTAAAACATTGTTTTATATTTTTGAAGTAACTATTTTTTTTAATGGATACTTGTAGGATAAATTTCTTGGTTTAAAGTTTCTTGGATCACTGACTTCCAGCCTAGAGGGCAATGATCATTCATCAGATGATACATCTAAAAAAAATGTCCCAATATACCAGCTCTGAAGATAAGGAATTGATGAAAACAAGTAACAGAACCAGTTTAAAGATGCATAATTTGCTTAAAGACAAGGGGAAGGTGGACTACATACCCTATGAGAATGAATGTGATGGAGATGATGACTTGCCCCTGAGTTTGAGATCAATTTACAAAGAGATATTTGATCATCTACTATATTGCACTTGGTCTAGTGATCAACAACTACTTAGAGTGTACGAGGTGTTTCAATTTTGGGGATACAACTACATGATACGACCCTCCAATATTCATGGAGTGAATCTAGGCCTCTTTATAGTCCAAAATGTACATGTGGGATCTAAACATAGAAACAATTTAGAACAAACCACTAGGAGATTAATGCCATATTATGGTCCATCATATTACAGTGGTGAATGGAGAAGGCTAGCAGAATATAAGCCTAGCATGTCAATATATGGTCTAAATTTGAATATGTATACACATCATCTCCAATTGGAAAGTGAAAAAAAAATGAATAGAGGTCATCTTATGTATATAGATGGGCGTGCATACACACACAATAATATTGCAGGATTTATAAATAGTAGTAAGAGAAGGGACCCTACTGTAAGACCAAATTGTCAATTTGTTGAGGTTATAAATGATAAAGATGGATATATGGCAAGAGAGGTTGATAGATTGATAATGGTTGAGGCTATTATGAACCTTACCATTGGGGATGAGTTATTGATTGATTACCCCTTCTTAAAATGCACTCCTACGCGAAAGAAAAGGGAAGAACAAGGTCTCCCTAAGGATGTTCTTAAGGGCAGAAAACCAAAGAATAATAAATGAGTGTGGACTGATGTTTTATAAACTATGTTGTCAAAATTATGTTTTCTTTAAATTATTGTATAAAAAAGGTAGTCTATAAAATAATGTTCCATTATTTAATTGATGTATATATGTTCATACAATTTATATTTTTATTTTTTAAGCCATATTTGATTATATTTCTTTGAAATTGATACATTTTGAATTTAGTGCAATTGTTGCCAAACATTAAATAATGCTTGCATTTGTTGATAGGTAGAAGATGTTGATGAAACACATACTAATACCCAAGATCCAACTGGGTTATTAAGGTTTCGACGGGATGATCCAAACCATCCTTTAAACCATACCAACCAGAAAAGAGCAACATTGAAGAGAATACTAGCAGCTGAGAAATTTGAACTGCTGATGAGATCCGCATACACTGATGGCATGCCAGCTAGCCTTAATGATGATGATCATGATAGTGAAAATGAAGTGCATGAAGAAGGATTGAATGAAATGCTTACAGGTTTCTTTGGGGATGGAAACAATGATGACAATAATGATCATATGGTTGACAATAATGATGATAGTAGGGGTAATTACCACCAACATAATGTTGCTGATAACAACCTGAAAGACTCCATCAAGCAAGAAGCGAAGACACCCGTGTTCAAATTAGGTGCAAGTAGAACTTCAAAACTGGCATGCACATTAATATTATTAGAAATAAAGTCACTATTTGGTTGGTCAGACAAAGGATTCACTACCCTACTAAAGTGACTTGAAATCCATTTCTTACTTTGCATTGTCAATTGGTGGACATAATTCGTAAACATTCATCAACTTCGTTTATATTTATTTAATGGGAATTTAAAATCATATATTGTATATAAATAGTCCTAGTATAGATTGACATATCAAACATGTTCATCATAAGTCAAAAATTCAATTGATTTAATCCCTTGCAATCTTACAAGGCACTAAAAACTAAAATATTTTCTGAAGAGAATGTGTTGCCATCAACTTGCAAAGAGGCGCGTCTGTTGTTGGTTGAGTTAGGAATTGAATATAAGCAAATTCATTCATGTAAAAATGATTGCATTTTATACAGAGATGAATATGAAAACAAGGTAGAATGCTGTGTATGCAAAGAGAAGAGATATTATACAGATGTACAAGGTCCTACAGTTCCAAAGAAGGTTTTACGTCACATGCCAATTAGACCTAGACTTCAATGAATGTTTCGTTGCAAGTCACTTGCACAATTGATGGAATGGCATGCAAAGAACAAGAGTAAATATGGATTTATGTGAATTCTGGCCGACTCCAAAGCAATGAAACACAAAGGAAAAATGGCCAAGAAAATTCAAAGATGAACCCCGTAGTATCAGGTTTGGTCTTGCAATTGATGGACTGTGTCCATTCTCTTTCCTAAGCTCAAATTATAGTGTTTGGCCAGTCGGATTGATAGTATACAATATTTCCCCATGGATGAGTGTTAGAAAGGAGCACCTTCTGCTGACTCTCATTGTTCCAGGAAAACATCAAGTTAAAAACATGGATATTTATCTTGCGCCTTTTATTGATGAGATGCAACTGCTATGGAAAGGCATAAGAATGTATGACATATCACATCCCCCATCAAATAGGTCCTTCATGTTGTATGGTGTGCTATGTTCGACTATTCATGATTTCCCAAGACTTGGTGTTTGTTCTAGTAAGATAAACTATTTACGTATTTACACTCATTATTTATTTCCATTCCAACTTTCATACTTAGTTTTATACTATTTTTTTGATGTTATTAACATCACTTATTGAATTGTAGGGCTTCAAACAAAGGGGACATTTGCATGTCCAAGATGTGTAGAATAATTTCAAGGGTGGTATTCTAAAGATCTACATAAATTTATTTACGCAAACAATAGGGTTTTTCTACCACTAGATCATAAGTTTAGAAATTGCCTAAAGAATCAATTTGATGGAAAAGTTGAAAATAGAGGCCCTCCCATGATTATGGGTCCAGGTGATTGGCTTAAGAAGTATGAAGATGCTGAATTGAAAGCTTGGGAGGGATCAGGGTGATTCAATTGAAGAACCAGAACAAGTTGTAGTTAATATGCTAGAAGGAATGAAAAAGAAATCCATATTTTATGAGCTCCCTTACTAGAAGGATCTATTAATATCTCACCTATTAGATCCTATGCACATCTTCAAAAATGTCCTAGATTCTATATTTTGACATATATCAGGTAAAGAGAAGGACACCTTGTCTTCGAGGAGAGATATTGCTCTTTTGCGTACCAAAATTGATAGAAAACATTTGTGGCCAAACAGGGAAAATGAAACATATGCAGAAGCTCCATGGATTTTGAAAAAAAAGAGATGGGTCGTCATTGGCTAAAGCTTTTACAGTTGATGGACATATCACAAGATTTAAAACACATGATTTTCACAATTTTATGAAGGTATTATGTATCATCATTTACCATTTACTGGTAACATTGATTAAGTACTAAATATATTTTGATATTTTGTTGTGTGAGAAAAAATTACTAATGACCTTTTCATAAATGTGTTTGATAGCATATCATGTCATTAGCAATTAGGGGAGATTCCTGTCTTACAGTTGACTTAAGGAATGCCATAAGTCAATTGTCAGCATTTACAAGGTATGTGGTTATATGAAATGTTCATGTGTGAGAGACATAGAGATATTATACTGCATTTCAATCTTTGACTAAAGGTTCATACTAATTTACTATTCTTATATTAGGTGGATGACCTCCAAGGAGATCCACGAATGTGAAGTGCCAAAATGGAAGAATGAAATTGCAGAAATTATATGTGTATTTGAGAAGGAGCTCCCTACAAGTTTCATGGACCTACTGTGTATGAAGAAAAATTGATTAAATCAAAACTAATAAAACCAAAAACCAATCACATAAAGCGAACCAATCTAAGTAAAAGCCATTATCATAAAATCAAAGACAAAATGAAAGCTCTTACCAAAACCTGTATTGTTCCCTTTTGGAGAAGTGTGGATTGCTCAATTAAGTTGTGAAACCATAGTTGCAACAAGCAAGTAGTGTGCTCAATATGCTCAAAGATCAATGTTAAGAGATCGTAAAGTTGCTCAATCGACGCGTTTTGTATGCTCAAAGCTCTATTAAGTATGCCTAAGAATACGATCGAAGAGAGAGGCTCAATGAAGGAGATGAGGGGGGTTTATATAGATTTCAAGGAAGATCGATCAATGGTCCAGATAATTCAGAAGAATCAACAGAGGAGAATAGTTGAGGAACGTGCAACGAATAAGAAGACAAGTGTCTTGCTTTCTTTTGCATGAGAGGAGTTATCAAGAATAGAAGAATGAGTTAAAGCAATTAACAAAATGTAATGATCAGTTAAGTGATTAAAAACAAGAAGAAGAGATTTGCATGAGAATTAGAAGATATTTTGCTTTATTAAATATTGAAAACTTGAGTTATATTAGAGATAACTCAATTTAGAAGAAAAAACAACTTAAATAAATAATTGATTTATTTAAATTTAGAGTAGATATTTTGGAAGAAATAATTAAATAATTAGAATTATTTAATTTAGAAGATTTGAAAGCAAATTAAATAAATAAATTTATTTAATTGTTGTGCATGATTTTGGAAGAACAAAAGATTATAAATAAAATATTTGATTTTATTTATTTTTAGAGGATTGAGATAATTTAAATAAATTTGCATGATTTATTTAAATTTAGAAGAACAATTAATTTAATTAAATAATGTAAATTATTTAATTGTAGATAAGAGGAAATTTGTTGAATTAATTAAATAATTAGATTTATTTAATTAATGTGGATTTGAAATTTGGAAAGAGGATAATGGTCTAATTAAATAATTAAAATTATTTAATTGTGGAAGAATAATAGAGGAATTTAATTCAATTAATTAAATAAAGAGAATTTATTTAATTAATGTCGCAAGTATGTGATTTAGAAGAATTTGGTGAAATTAATTAGATAAGTAGATTATTTAATTAACGTTAAAATGCAGGTGATTAGACAGATTATGAAATGCAAGTGATTTGACGACATGGCCATTTTAGGGTGTCTACATTTTGCCCCTCTTTGATGCAATGCAGCGTGTAGCGTTGTGTCAAAGAAAATGATTGTTGAAGATGTAATATAATTTTTGATGCCCCAGTGTAGCTAGTTGCCCCAGCGTATGCCTCCTCGAGAGGACACTATAAATAGGTCCCATGGGGACCACAATCCTCATTTGCACCCTAGGAGATTCTAAATTTAGAGAGGAGAGCTTCCAAACTAGGTTGAGAGAGGTGAGTAGACAGCGAGAAGAGATGCCGATTCCAGCGCAAAGACATCAGGCAGAGCTGGTGCGGACCTACAGGAGGCCAGCAGGAGCTCCGGCAGCGGTAAGTGATCGAAAACCCCCTTTGGATTTTGTTGTTTAGGGCGGTTTGAGGGCTAGGTTTAAGTAGGGTTTGCATGTCAGCCAAAAGTGCTGTAGGGAGTCGCGGCGCGTATGGTAGTCATTTGCAACGCTTTCGGCGCACCGTAGTGCGGTTGGTAGGCGGGTGCAGTGCGGTTGGTAAAAATGCAGCGCGTAAGGTTTTTCAGGTAGCGTCGCAGTGCCTTTGGCAGTATGCCACAGCGCGTATGGTTAGGTAGGGCAGCGCGTTGGGTAGCGTAGAATAGCATGGTTGGTGGGGGTAGAAAAAAATTGAAGCGCCTCTAGTAAGACAGAGCGGCGCGGTTGGTAGCCTGGCGCGGCGCACTTAGTAAACAAGGCGCACTTGGTAGAAAAAATGCAGCGCGTCTGGATAAATAGTATAGCGCGGTTGGCATGGAAGGACAGCGCTGTTGTATAAAACAAAGCGCTTTTGGTTAAGTAGCAGAAAAGTTAGGGTTTAAGTAGAATGGGGGGTTTAGAATAGGGATGCCTAGCCTAGCTGACAAGAGGGGAAAGGGATGGTTGGGGATTACATATCATAGCCCATGGGTAGATAGGATTTGAGGGATTGAGTAATGAAAAATTGACAAGTGAGTTACTATGGATGTAGAGGATTCTACCACCACTGATGTCGCGGGAGCGACACCACGTGATTGCACACGAGCTTGTACAGTTGACATGGGAGGAGGACGCATTCCTGGAGCATGCGGGACTATGGCACGTTGCGCATTTGACACACATTAGGGCAAATCTCGCCCTAGTGACAGCAGTGGTGGAGCAATACCACAGTGAGACCTCGTCTTCCCACTTTCCGACGGGGGAGGCGACAGTGACACTGGAGGATGTGTACTGGATCCTGCGGATTCGGATTGATGGAGAGATAGTGGACTTTGACCCTGCATGGGGCGAGGCAGGCATGGTAGAGGTCTTCTGCACAGATGACCTATGGATAGATGATGGGGAGATTCAATGGGCAGACGTCCCGAGACTCTGCGACAGGATCAGATGGATAGTAGCGTCATTGATTGGCGGCTTCCTATGTCTAGACAAGAGATCCAGAGGATTATCAGTTGGCTAGGGTATGGTGCTATCAGGGATGTTCACACATGGCAGACAGTATGCGTGGGGCCCCTGTGTACTAGGACAATTGTATCATGACATGCACCATTGTGTGTACAAGAGAGGCAGGAGCCTCTCAGCAGGGGTGACCTTATTACAGGTATGGGCGTGGGAGCATATTCCAGTGATCCGACCCATGGCACAGCGCCATCGAGACAAAGGCGAGCCCTATGCGTTCTTATATGATGGAGTGATCACACACCAGAGGATGGGGTCAGTGAGCCACTGGAGGCGGCAGATTGATGAGATGGACTTGTTCATATGGAGGCCTTGGCTACTATGTGAGGAGTGGGATGACGAGCATGAGCAACTCATGTATTGCAGATAGGTTCGTTATCTGTTCGGGAGATGGACGGATATGATAGAGAGGTACCTGCCAGAGTGAGTTCTTAGGCAGTTTGGATTACCACAGGAACTACCCGTGGGGGAGGCCACACATGCCAGGACGTGGAGGGAGGTTGGAGACTGGGATGCTGAGATCCCAGTGGCTACAGCATTAGTAGAGGTACGGGGACTTGTCCTCGTGAGATGGGATTGGGACACAAGGCTGGCAGACCCAGGGACGCTCCCAGAGTACGATCAGTATTGGCAGATACACAGGCTGATTAGATTGACTACACCAGGTGTAGCAGGGGCAGTGGGAGAGGTACTAGTCCTCGGTGGGGAGGCTAGGATGAGACGACAGGCCCGAGCAACTAGGTAGCAGGCAGGTGGAGAGGGCAGTGGTCAGCAGGCAGGTGGAGAGGGTAGCGGCCAGCAGGCCGATGTGGAGATGGCGGAGGCAGTGGGCCCGGTCGTAGAGACTGATTTGCAGAGAGCTGAGTGACTGCTGCAAGAGGAGATAGCCTGGAGGACTCGATTAGAGCTCTAGATGGTACGATTGAGGAGGGATAGGGATGCAGCACGGGTGGAGGTGAGGCAAGCTGAGGCCACAGCCCAGACATAGACACAGGCAGCCTCAGCAGCACAGATAGCCCTAGCACAGCTACAGGCCGGTATGCAGGCACAGGTACAGGCCTAGGTGTAGGCACAGGTACAGGCAGCAGTGCAGGCAGCACTATAGGCACAGGCACAGGCAGCACCCGCACCGGCAGGGGATGATGGGCAGCTAGCCTAGACTAGACGGGAGAGGGATGCAGAGGTGCAGCTGCGATTGACAGCAGAGGCCACACTCTTTAGAGTGAGGCGGGAGAGAGAGGAGGCACGCTGTGCACTGGGTGCAGATCAGAGGACCTTATACAGTGAGCTCATCCGGGTGCAAGGAGAGCTAGTATCATCTAGCCGGGAGGCAGAGTATTACAGGGGTCTGTATGTGGGTGCGGTGCCAGCAGCTCAGCAAGCACCGAGCTATAGAGATAGGAGCAGATCTGGGGCATCCGGATCTCGTAGGAAAGGGCAGTCAGTGTCCTCAGTTAGAGGACCATTGGACCATTCTTACCACCAGGGGGAGGAGGAGGAGGAGCAGGGGGACCTCCACCGAGCACAGGGGGAGGACAGGGGCCACAGCAGGAGGGTAGCTCTACCCACTAGGGCATGCACATTTGTATATTGTATCATACTTGTACCATACTCATATCACGATGGACATTTGTACATTGTACCATTTGTATCATTTTGGATAGATGCCTGTGTGCATTCTGATGTATATTTTGCAGGCTCTTGATAGCCTTGATGTACTATTTTGATGTATATTTGGATGTATACACACTTTGTATTATTGATGTAGACATAGACATTTTGTATTATGATGCCCACTGCATGATATATATGATGATCTATTCGGCTCACTGTTGTTCATGCTTTTGTGTATGCATTCCTTGATGTCATGGATGTGATGATATGTATGTATGATTATGGATTCAGGTGATGACATATGTTGCTTATATGATGCTTATAGATGTATGATGATAGAGATATATGATGATATAGATGTGATGACTAGTGATATCTGACATGTGGGTTTTGCAGATATGCACCAGAGAGAAGAACAGGAGGAGATGGAGACAGAGACTGTTGATCGATTACTGCAATGAAAGCAATATAAAGGTTGTGGGAATGGATGAAGGAACTTGTTGCAATGGTTTCACATTTGTATATAAAGAGCAATCCTTATTTTGATATAGCACGTAGATAGTTCGCCACCAAGGTATAAAAGACCAAGGTGCAGTAATATCTGAGTGCGTGGACATTGACTCTGCAAGCAAGCGGTTTGAACTTAGACCCCTTTAGACATAATATAACCTTGTTGGAACATGTGAATGAGCCATAGTCTTGAACATAAAATAAACTTCAATACATGTAAATGCAAGAAGAGTATTTAAATATGTAAGATGCTAGGTCGTAACACGCACAAGATAAATATAATGTTTAGAAAGATACTAAAGATCATTCCTCAAACATGGCACATAGAAAGCAATGACTATGCCCCCAATCCGTACTGCATCGCAACATACCAAGATTATAGATAAATCAAGGTAGTCTTGAATAGGTAATGGATAACGGAACAATAGATAAACCATAACACAAATTGACTGACTTACAAAGTAAACATACGGCCAACATATTCTCTTGCCAAAGAGGTTGCTCAGGATAGATTGGATAGGGAAGATAACAGCCTTATCGTAGGAACTCTGTGTCCGTTAAAGGGGGCTATCTACCTAAAAAGACAATGTCTCACCTGCAGGAAATGCCACATGTCGTAGGAGACGCATGTGTTGGTCTCGACAATGGAACACTTTGCAGAAGACAAGCTTGTTGATCTAGGGCTTTGGTTAAGCGGGACTTAGCTGATGTTGGCAATTGGTATGTAGGACAGTAGATGACTCTGGAAGTAGGTCTCTTTGCTTCAGGTTTGTTAATGACGTTTGCTCTAAAAGGATGCGCTAGCTTGCTGCTTGAGTTAGTCAAGTCGAGGCAAATGGATTTTGACAAACGGAAGACTAGAAGAATGGAATGCTAATGGATTGGGACGGGTGGAGAATGATGGATCGTGTGTGCCTGAGCACTGGATACATCCTTCGTATTCCAGACTGCCTACATACCCTGTATCCACAGGATCAAGGCACACGACGATGAAAGATGAAAGTGATAAATATGTAGTTCTGGATAGAGTGATGAAATGGGTCAAGGTGGGAGGGGGAGATCTTATGTACCTGAGTACTGGAAACTTCCTTCGTATTCCAGACTGCCTATATACCCATATCCATGGGATCAAGGTATCTTAAGACTTAAGAAGAGATAATATGTTGTTCTGGTTGGTGTGATGATGTGGGAAAAAGTGTTGAGAAGATAACATCCTTATCGTAGGAGCGATGTGTCCGTTAAAGGGTGTTACCTATAGAAATGAGAAAAGATTGAAGTATGCGCTACGAACCACGAACAAGGAACCTCCCCTAGACCTAAGTTAAGGAAAGAGTTGCCCCCATTCTGGTAGAGGAAACTGTACAGGTGACTGCCGAAGAAGACACTGAGAGCTTTGACCTAGGACAAGATAGTGTTAACTGTTGACACAGATCAAGATGTGGGATGACAACGAGGGACATTAAAAAATTTCCAAGCTATACTAGATAGGGAGATGGAAATGCAAACAAAGTCAATGGTTTTATTATGGATGGATGGAAAGTGCGCTGCGAACTAGATAAGGAGTGGATAGGACTCGATAGATGATGGATGCTGACTCTACACATAGCGCCTGTTTGCCAGGTTTTCACTATGGTACTTATCCAAGGTGCCTGTTTGCCAGGTTTTCACCAGAGGACAGATTTTTTTTTTGGATTTTTTTATTTTTTTATTTTTTTATTTTTTATTTTTGGAATACTTTGAGGATCAGGCATAGAACTTCTTGAGATGGACACTATTAAGTGGCTCATCTAGAGGAATGCCGTTAGGTGTAGCTAAAGTATAAGCTCCTGATCCATATGCTACTGTCACAATAAAGGGACCTAACCAGTTAGGCTCAAACTTGCCCTTCTTTTCTCGATCTGCTTGATTTCTCTGATTCTCCTTAAGTACAAGATCACCAACTTGAAACCATCTTTCTTTGATCTTTTTGTTGTAATTACGCCAGAGGTGGTTTTGATAGATATGGAGATGATTAAGTGCGGCAAGGCGCCTCTCATCCAGTAGTTCAAGTTCAGCTAATCTGGAAGTGCGATACTCCTCTCCATCGATCAGGTCCTGCATGGATACTTTGAGGGATGGGATCTCGACCTCTATAGGTAAGATGGCTTCAGAGCCAAAGACCAAGGCATATGGTGTGGCACCAGTTGGTGTTCTGATACTAGTGCGGTAGGTCCATAGGGCGGGATTGAGTTGCAAGTGCCAATCACGACCAGCTTCATTGATTATTTTCTTGAGGATTTTGAGAATGGTCTTATTGGAAGCCTTAGCTTGGCTGTTACTCTGCGGATAGTAGGGAGTTGAAAAGTGATGTTGGATATTGTATTATGTGCACAAGGCACAAACATCTTGGTTCTTGAATGGTCTCCCATTATCAGTGACAATGGCTTGGGGAATACCATACCGGCATATGAGGTAGTTTAGGATAAACTTGGCTATTTGCTTACTGGTGATATAGGTCATAGGAATGGCTTCCACCCACTTCGTGAAATACTTAGTGGTGGTAATGATAAACTTGTGGCCATTTGAGGAGGAAGGGTGGATTTGTCCTATGAGGTTGAGACCCCATTGAGAAAAAGGCCATGGAGTTGTCACAGGTTGTAATTCATGAGCTGGTGCGTGAATCAGATCTCCATGCTGCTGGAATTGTAGACACTTCTTAGCAAATTGTGCAGCATCTTGCTCTATTGTAGGCCAGTAATAACCTGTTCTAAGTATCTTCTTAGCAAGATTAGGACCGGTAGAATGTGCGCCACAGACACCTTTGTGTATGTCTCGTAAGGTAGCTTCAACTTCTTCTGCGTTAAGACATCGTAAGAGGATACCATCGAGACTCTGGCGATATAGTGTATCACCCAGAATGATGTAACGAGAGGATCGACGGATAAAGGTTTTGCGTTGGGTGGATGATAGGTCAGGGGGAAAGGTATTGTGTTTGAGATATTCATAGATATCTTCATACCATGGGGAATTGGGACCAACAAGTTTGCAGATGATTTCAGTAATGGGAACATCAACGGCTGGTATCAACAATTGCTTGATCAAGAATTCACACTTCTGTGTATTTGCAGGCATGTCAATCAGTGACCCTACAGAAGCCATAGAATCCGTAGCTTTGTTATGCTCTCTTGGAATTTGCTCAAATGTGATGCTAGAAAAGTGTGGTTTGTAGGCATCCACTAGTTGCTTGTAGGGGACCAACTTTTTGTCCTTTGTTTGGTACTCATCCGTGACTTGGTGAATGACTAGCTGTGAGTCTCCATATACTTGTAATTCTGTGATGTCCCATTGAACTGCTGTATTGAGACCTATGAGGAGTGCTTCATACTCAGCTATGTTGTTGGTGCAAGGGAATGCAAGTCGATATGATTTTGGAATGTAGTCATTATGAGGTGTAACAAATAAGATGTCGGCTCCTGATCCATGGAGTTGGAAAGAGTGAAGAGATTTTCATCAGGAAAGTCAGCTGCCATAGGATGTGTATCTTTCATAGGTGCTTCTGCGAGTTGATCCGCGAGGGCTTGTCCTTTGATTGCTTTATGATCCGTGTACTCAATCTTGAACTCACTAAGGATCATGACCCACTTAGCTAGTCTGCCTGTGAGAGCTGCTTTTGCTAGTAGATATTTCAAGGGATCAATCTTTGCTATCAGATTTGTATGTTGGTTCAGCATGTAATGCTGCAACTTTTGAGAAGCAAACACTACTGCTAAACAAGCCCTTTCCATCAGTGAATAATTGAGCTCATATCCCACCAAGGTTCTACTAATGTAATAAATTACATGCTCTTTTCCTGATTCATCATTTTGTGCTAGAAGGGCCCCTAGGGCCGAATTTGTAGTGGAGATGTATAATATCAAAGGTTTGTCTGCAACTGGTGGAACCAATACAGGAGGTGTAGCCAAATACTCTTTAAGTTGATCAAACGCTGCCTGACACTTGTTGTCCCATCAAAATGAGACATCCTTTCGGAGCAAGTGTTGAAAGGGTTTACATTTATCTGCTAGCTGTGATAGGAAACACCGAATGGACTACAACCTTCCTTGAAGGCTCCTTAGTGCTTTAAGGTTCTTGGGTGGAAGCATCTCCACTATAGCCTTTACTTTCACTGGATCGACTTCAATGCCTCTACGAGATACAATGTATCCCAACAGCTTCCCTGATGTTACACCGAATACACACTTCTTTGGATTGAGTCTTACTTGGTATTTTTTGAGCCTGTCGAAGATCTGTCCTAGAACCTGTATGTGATCCGCCCTAGAAGATTTAGTCAGTATATCATCAACATAGTCTTCCATGATGTGATGAAAGAGATCATGGAAGATCACTATCATTGCTCTCTGATAGGTTGCTCCTGCATTCTTCAGACCAAACGGCATGACACACCAGCAATAATTGCCCCAAGGACAAGTAAAGGTTGTTTTATGTTGATCTTCCTCTGCTATCCTTATCTGATTGTAGCCAGAGAATCTGTCCATGAGAGAAAGCATCTCGTGACCTGCTGTCAAGTCCACTATAATGTCAATGTTTGGTAGTGGAAAGTCGTCTTTGGGACATGCCTTGTTGAGATCTCTGAAATCATTACACATGCGGATGCGCCCATTAGGTTTAGACACAGGGACAATGTTTGAGACCCAATCTGAATAGTCGATTGGTCATATGAATTTTGCATCTAATAATTTCTGTATTTCCACTTTCACCAAGAGAGCGATCTGTGGGTGCATCTTTCTCAACTTTTGTTTGACTGGTTTCACTTTGGGATCAACTGTGAGATAATGAACTACTAGCTTAGGGTCTAGCCCTGGCATATCCACATAGGTCCATGCAAAGTTGATGGTTCATTGCAAGAAGAAGTTGTTAAGATTTCTGTGCTCTTTTTCAGATAATGATGCTGCTAGGAATGTGGTCTTTGGATTTTGCTCTGTGCCAAGGTTTATCTCTGTAGAATCTTCCACTAGGAGAGCTGATTTCTCTTGATACTTAGATGGTAGGGGAAGGTCAAATCCTCCATCCTCAGGTGCCACTGTTGGGTTTTCACCTTTGGATACGTCCTTTGTTTTTACTATTTTGTGATTAGGAGGTGCCACAGTGTGGTTTTCACCTAGAGATCTTTCTTTATTTGTACTTTTACGACTGGAGGATTTGGCATTCTCACCAAAATAAGCCGTTGGCTCTAGTTCCATTACAAAACCTGGTTTATGATCACCCAGAGGGATACCTTCCCGAAGTCCCATGAACTCAGCTAGAGCTTCGTCATTCTGAAATACATCTATTACGGGGGACCCTTGTTGGTCCCAATCGATAAGTTCAGGGTAGACAAGTGTTACATTCTGGGTGCTGGTAGTGGAGGTTAAGGATATGGAGGATAGTGTAAAAATGGAGGATTCTGCGAATAGGTTGGTCATATGGAGGGAAGAGTCATCGATGATATCCTCTGTAGATGTCGAATCGGTGGGAAAAGTGTCAGCTACCTCGTCGAGGATATACTCGATGTCCAAGGCGTGCGGTACCTTCTTACCAAATCCTAATCCCTTCTTATCTAGTTTCTTTGTCACAACAATGGGTTCCATAGTTCCTTGATTCTGTTTCCCAAGGCCACCTTTGCCTTTATAGCCCACGTTTTTTACTATCCGTAAGCCATTGCCATATTGCTTGACTGGTATTGTGACTGGTTCTTTCTCCTTATAGAGCCAAGAAGAAATGTCCTCAATAGTTTCCTCTTCCAATAACCATCCATGTTGGAATTGGGTTAGGAATGTTGGGGGAGGAATAGCTACTTTTTTGGTTACTTTGGCAATGGGTGGTTTGCCGTAAGATTTTGGAGATAAAGGCATCCGCCCTACACAACAAGATTCTGAGATATCATAAGTGCCAAAGCCTATATCTCGAATGCGAGCTGTGATTTTGGGGAGGGGAGTAGATTTACTTGTAGAGGCTTGCGTCAGAGTTTCAGGATCAACATATAGTGGGGATTTAAGGGCTTTTTCATTTTTAGGCACTTGGTTGCAATTTTTATAGCTTCCTTGTAAGACACGACAAAATTTGAAAGGATTAGGGTCTCCTGGGATGGTGATCTTCGTACCATTGTATGGGAACTTTAGGGACTGATGGTACATGGAGGGAACAACTTTCATTGCATGGATCCATGGGCGGCCTAGGATAATGTTGTAAGGCAGCTCAATATCAAGGACTTGACACCTAGTTTCAAGCATGACAGGCCCCAGTTGTATAGACAAGTGAATAACACCTTCTGAATGGCGTTCTGCATCATCATACCCCTTGATTGTAATACTATGATCAGTGTTGACGTGATCCTTAGAGTATCCCAATTGCTTTAGTAACTTTAAAGAACATATGTTGAGACTAGCACCACCATCTATGAGGATGCGTTTGATTTTGCGCTTATGGATGAGAACTTCAATATGAAGGGCATCATTGTGACATGGATCATGGGAGGGGAGGTCTTTCTCAGAGAAGACCACATTGTAGGGCGATGCAATGTTACCTACTATAGCTTGGAAATCCGCGACCGCTATGTTGTTAGGAACGGAAGACTCTTGGAGGGCTTTTTCTAGCACCACTCTATGTGCAGGTGATGACCGTAGAAGGTCCAAAATAGAGATCTGTGCTGGTGTTCTCCCTAGATGTTCGACAAGATTATAATCAGAATGAATTGGAAGCCTAGGTGTAGGACCATGAATGGTGACATGACCACGACGAGTAGTAACAGCACAATCCGTAGATTTGCCTTTGATTGTGAGGGTAGACACTCGACTCTCTTCAAAATGACCTACAATGGAATCGAAGGACGTGGAAGCATGATTGATACCTTTACCTCTATCCTGAGGAGGAGGTGGACCATTATGAGGGAATGGTTCCTTGTACATATCGAGATCTTTGTTTGTGTGTTGCGCTGGTGGGTCATCTTCAAAAGTGATTTGGTTGCCTTTAATGAGATTTTGAATGAGGTGCTTAAGTTTCATGCAAGATGTGGTTCGATGCCCTTTGCTCCTATGGAACTCACAATATTCGTTGTCTCTGTAACGTGTAGTTTTGAAAACAAGCTCGCCATATGGGGGAGCATCAGGTAAGGTGATGAGCCCTTTCTGCAAAGCTTGCTATAAGACTGATTCGATGGGCACTCCCAAGGGAGTGAATTGACGTCATGGAGGGTAATCTTGTTGAGGCCGCTCTTGTTGTCGTTGCTGTTGGTTTTGATAAGGCTGCCTTTGTTGTTGCTGTTGTTGAGGTGGAGCTTGACTTGGTTTGGAGAGCTGCAGCGGTGTTTGCAACGTTTGGACATGTTTAGTATCGACCACCCCATCGTTGACCATGTTCTTGTTTTTGTTCCAATATTTGGGTTTATCGTTTGATTGTTGATGAGGAGTGTTGTCTTTCGTTTCTTTAAAGATTTTGACCACACCCTTAGCAATGAGGGCCTTCTCAATATTGATTCCCTTGTATGTGATTTCGTCGAAGGTTATAGCACTAAGAATTTGTAAATGGAAACCTAACTTTTGGTTGAGGTTCTACACAAATATGCTAACAAGCTGTTTCTCTGGAATCTTGAAAGGGAATTTGCTAGCCATTTGTCTCCATCGTTGGAGGAAAGAAATGAAAGTTTCACCATTTTTCTGTTTATTGTTGCATAGATCGGTCATGGAAATCTCATGCTCTGCATTATAAGAAAAGTGGGTGGCAAACTTCTCTACTAGCTCATTGAAAGACTTGATACCCATGGGTAAGTGTGAGAACCATTCTATTGCTTGACCTCCAAGACTGCGAGGAAAGAGACACATAAGATATGTGTCGTTATGTGAGACCTCGAAGCAAGCAAGATAGAATTCCCTAAGATGGTCTTTTGGGTCACCTTTTCCTTTGTATTTATCGAACTTGGGAATAGTGAAATTTTGAGGAAAAGGGATCATTGGTAATGACCGATCAAAAGGATAAGGACACACTTCCTCTAAAGAGAAGGTCTTCTTAGTGTGGCCAAACGTAAGATCAGATAGCTGCTGTTGAACTTCTGCGATCTTTAGCTCCATAGTCGTGGGAGGGGTTGGTAACATCTCCTGTTGTCTGAAAAGTGGTTGGTGTTGCCCATACGGAAGATTATAATGTGAGCCATGCACATTGGTGTTATAAGGGTCGTAAGATTGATTGATATCATATGGGTTGTATGTTTGGTTCAGATTGGGTTGGAATTGGAGGTTTTGATTTGGAAGAGGTGGAGGTGGCACTAGGTAAGAATGTTGGCTCTGTGATGGTTGAAGAAAAGAATTGGGTGGAGGAAAGCTAAAGTGTGTTTGATTAGGTTGTGATGGTGGCACATAGCTTTGGGAAGCTTGATGTTGGAAATGTTGAGAGTGGCTAGGCAATGTGTGAAAGAAGTTGAGCGAGTATGAATGTTGTGGAGGAGGGACATAGGTAGACGTGATTTGTGATGGTTGGGGTTGATTGATGATGAGAGTAGAAGAATGTTGTGGTTGGGGTTGCTTAAGGACGAGAGTAGAAGAATGTTGTGGTTGGGGTTGCATGACTCTAATTGGTTGAGAGACATGAAGGTGTGATGATATAGGAGGTGGCATTTGTTGAGACCCTTGTTGCATGGCTACATAATTGTTCCCCGGATTGTAATTTGGTGGGAAACCCACATGTGATGGAGTAACCAAGATTCCACTTGCGACCGGTGTGGACACTTTAGGAGGTGGTTGCATATTCGATCGAGCTAAGGTGGCTTGCTTAACTAACTCTGCTTAACGTTGGAGAGTTTCTTGTTGGTTTTTGTAGATCTCCATTGGTGTCAAAAGCGGTGATATGGGTCTCTCCCCTGTTGGATTTTGAAAAAGGGGATTCCTATACTGCGAGCCTTGTGTAGGTAAGGGCGTGGTCACTGTTGACATGGTTTGCACCATTTGTATGGTATCTTGGGCGTTGTTGTTCTCTTTGAGAGTGGATAAATCAAAATCTTGAGGTAACTTGGTGCCTTGCTCTGCAAGCAAGCGAAAGAAATGATCTTGGTTCTCACTAAGGATTTTGTCAAAGGCGGCCACGACTCTAGGCTCTTGTATGATTTCATCAAGATCTTGCCGATCTACTTGAGAGGATTGACCTATTTCAAAGTGTCGCTCTTCTTGAGATGAGACTAAATCTACAGTATAACCTTGTGGGACAAAATCTGGAGGCAAGCTGGTGGTGTATTGGGAAATGCTTTCCAAAGGAACCCTACCTTCTTGAGGTGGGTTTTGCTCAATAGTATATCCTTGTGGTACAAAATCCGGAGGCAAGCCGGTGGTATATTGAGGTGTTCCTACCAAAGGGACCCTACCCTCTTGAGGACGGCTTGGTTCGTCAATGTGCGGCATGTTCGGAGAGCTGATTGGTTTTGTCGCAGGTGTACTAGGAGTAACTTTGGGAGTAATATTGAGACGACCTAATTGTGGTGTGCGAGGAGGCGACTTACGTTTCTTAGGGACAACTTGCTTGGACTTCATAGTTTGCTGGAGCCTAGTGGTTACCATGGAATACCCTAGGACAAGAAAGGTAATGCTGGGTTTCTGTGAGGTGCTTTGAGAAACGGACAAACTTTGATGCACAAAGTACTGGACCAAAAGCGCTATACTGTTTGACCAGAGGCGCAGGACTGTGCAACCAAAAGCATGCTACTGTGACACCAAAGGCAATGGACTGAGCTACCAGAAGCGAGTTACTACTATGCCAAAGGTGAGCTACAGTGGCCAAAAGTGAGCTACTGTTATACCAAGGGCGCTAAAGTAGAATTTTACCAGAGGTGAGTTACTGCTATGCCAAAGGTGATCTACTGTACTACCAAAGGTGAGCTGCTATAATACCAGGGGCACTGAAGTAGTGTCTGATGTTTCTAAAAGGCAAAAATTTAATGGATTGTTTCTGTTTTTGGTTGGATTTGTTGGCAAGAGAAAACACAGCAAACAATGTTGGCACAAACAAGGGACTGACACAACAGATAGTGTATGTTCAAGGTTCCAAACAAGCCCAATGTTTCCACAGGTATAAGACAATTGCAATTAATAACAAGCACTTTTTATCCCTAGAGATAAGGTTTCATTGTAGTAGATTAGCTCACAGCTTAATACTTCATCGATAAAAATATCATTCCATAAAGGTGTCAGATATTTAGTATCTTTGTGAGAGACGATAGGTAGAGATATCTCACCCTCCCCTTGGAAAGCTCAAGTAGGTCACAAGAGCTTTATGTCCAAGGGAATACTATCTCTTCTCAAGGGAGCCAATGGTGAGTATCTTAAGGGCTTAAATCAATTCCCCTTGCACTGATGATTACCGCAATGTTCGGAGGTAGGTCGGGTAGTCTCTATCTAGAATGGTTCTTAGTGACTTTGAGGGACCAACGCCTTACGAGCAATGCGATAAGCTACTAAAAGCTTTAACCGATCCTACTAAGAGTATCAAACACTTTGCTCAATGTAAAAATCATTTCCACAAAGAGCTAGTACACCTCTTTTCAGTTTGGCACCACAAGGTAAGACTGACGTCGGTTAGGACTTGGCTTTCGCCTTATCCCTCTTATATAGCAGTTCAAAGGAAAACTCCGCTTAGGGTCATCCCTTTTGGATGAAGCGCAATCCAAAAGCAGGCCCTTCTAAAAGAAGTACAGAAAAGTAAGAGCAAGCACGTCAAACAAAGGTTCAATTGTCCCGTTATAAGAAAAATAAGGTGCAACTAAACTAGGCACACACATGTTTGTAGTTGTCAATTGTCCCTTATAAAAATGAAGTGTTTGGCATTCATGTCCATTGTCCCTTAGAAAATTGAGGTGTTTTCACATACATGTCCATTGTCCCTTAAGAAAAGCAGTATGTTCCTAAGACTTAGATTGCAAGAAAAATGATTTGTTCAATTTATCCTTTTAAGCATGTAATGTGTTTCTAAGACTTAGTGAGATAAATCAAGAGGTCTTCAATGCTCGTCCTGCATGAACATGTTAAAACACCTATTTGCTCTGTGTGAGTAATAAGAAGCTGCAACCAGTTAGTTAGTTCCACCAAAAATTCACAATTTAACAAAAAATAAATCAACTTTGACCAAAAGCACTGTAACACAGACCAGAAGCATCAGAGAATATTACCAGAAGCGTTGAAAAATATCTATAAGCGCTGTACTGTGCATCCAGGAGCGCGATACTGTTATGCCAAAAGCAATGTAGTGTATACCGGAAGTGCTGCAGGATACTACCAGAAGCGCTGAACAAGGACCAGAGGCGCTGTACTTTATATCCAGAAGCGCGATACTGTTATGCCGAATGCACCGCACGGTCTTAGATCATAAAAAGATTAGCTTTTGTCAAAAGAACCAGATCAAAATGGGATTTCATGGTCGATTTACTGTTCTAAGCAACAATATCTGATAGATCTGAATAGTGAAATCTAGAAAACTTAGAAAATGTATCAAGACAATAGATTAACGCAAATACCGAAGATACCCCTAGATAAATCAGCTTAAGAAGTATCAAAAAGCAGGTTTGAAGGACAAATACAACAGCTTGTCAGACAAATCCATAAGATATGCAATGAGAAAACCCTGCAAAAACACAAGACGAAGTCAAAAACCTAATTTAGCCAAAAGCGCTTAACAATGCGGCCGAGAGCGCCGTTCTGTGATACCGAAAGCGCCGCTCTGTGCTGCCAGAAGCACCGCAATGCCCCCAAGGGCGCTGAGCTATACCTCCAATAGCACTTAACGATGCTGCCAGAAGTGCCTTGCAATGTCATTTGTGCTGTGCCGTACCATGACTTCAAAAAAACAATTTCTTAAAGAAACAAAGGGATTAGTGGGTCCCACCGGGCGTGCCAGAATGTGTATGAGGGAAAATCAATTAAATCAAAACTAATAAAACCAAAAACCAATCACATAAAGTGAACCAATCTAAGTAAAAGTCATTATCATAAAATCAAAGACAAAATGAAAGCTCTTACCAAAACCTGTATTGTTCCCTTTTGGAGAAGTGTGGATTGCTCAATTAAGTTGCGAAACCATAGTTGCAACAAGCAAGTAGTGTGCTTAATGTGCTCAAAGATCAATGTTAAGAGATCGTAAAGTTGCTCAATCGACGCGTTTTGTATGCTCAAAGCTCTGTTAAGTATGCCTGAGAATACGATCGAAGAGAGAGGCTCAATGAAGGAGATGAGGGGGGTTTATATAGATTTCAAAGAAGATCAATCAACGGTCCAGATAATTTAGAAGAATCAACGGAGGAGAACAGTTGAGGAACGTGCAACGAATAAGAAGAAGACAAGTGTCTTGCTTTCTTTTGCATGAGAGGAGTTATCAAGAATAGAAGAATGATTTAAAGCAATTAACAAAATGTAATGATCAGTTAAGTGATTAAAAACAAGAAGAAGAGATTTGCATGAGAATTAGAAGATATTTTGCTTTATTAAATATAGAAAACTTGAGTTATATTAGAGATAACTCAATTTAGAAGAAAAAACAACTTAAATAAATAATTGATTTATTTAAATTTAGAGCAGATATTTTGGAAGAAATAATTAAATAATTGGAATTATTTAATTTAGAAGATTTGAAAGCAAATTAAATAAATAAATTTATTTAATTGTTGTGCATGATTTTGGAAGAACAAAAGATTATAAATAAAATATTTGATTTTATTTATTTTTAGAGGATTGAGATAATTTAAATAAATTTGCATGATTTATTTAAATTTAGAAGAACAATTGATTTAATTAAATAATGTAAATTATTTAATTGTAGATAAGAGGAAATTTGTTGAATTAATTAAATAATTGGATTTATTTAATTAATGTGGATTTAAAATTTGGAAAGAGGATAATGGTCTAATTAAATAATTAAAATTATTTAATTGTGGAAGAATAATAGAGGAATTTAATTCAGTTAATTAAATAAAGAGAATTTATTTAATTAATGTCGCAAATATGTGATTTAGAAGAATTTGGTGAAATTAATTAAATAATTAGATTATTTAATTAACGTTGAAATGCAGGTGATTAGACAGATTATGAAATGCAAGTGATTTGACGACACGGTCATTTTAGGGTGTCTACACCTACAAGTCCATTTACTTAGACACCTAGTCGATGACATTAAATTGGCAGGTGTCGTATCAACGAGGTGGATGTTTTTCTTTGAGAGGTATATGAAAACTCTAAAAAGATATGTCTGACAAAAGGCACTCTAGAGGGTTGCATGGCTGAATGGTATGTATTGAATGAAGCATTTTTCTTCTTGTATGAATTCCTTGGTAAGGATTTTGAAAATGGGCCACGCTTCTGGGATGAAGAACAAGCATCAGATATCATTGATGGAGAAAAACCACAATCTAATGATGTTCATGTAGAAATTAGTAAGTAAATTCGTGATCAATGTGGTTTTTTTCTTGCAATCATTAATTTACTCTGTAATTTATTTGTCAAATTAACAACATGATTGATGAGTTCCAAGTTGCACCCATGAGATACATCTTTTTACCTCACTTTTTCTCCTTCTTGTATCCATCTTTCCTAATGATTGCACCCAAATAAGCTAGCAAGATCATTCTAGTTGATGATTAATTGAGATAGATTACTTAAGTTTATAATTTCTGATTGAGTGACTAATGTGCATGGAATTGATGGAAAAATGTAGAAACTTCTCTCTTTTTGAATCAATAGGTGTAGATTCTAGGAACATCAATTTTGTGCATCTCCAGAGATAGTCTTCAATGATCTCCGGAGATAATACCAAAGTACCATGCCACTTGAAGTTTTGAAGAAATGAGGAAAGCCTCTCTGGAGCTCTGCGAGAGTCTGGAGCATATCCAGAGCTGAACAGAGGAAGCTACAGAGATATCTCTGGAGCTACAGAGATATCTCCGGAGCCACAGACATATCTCTGAAGCTGCAGATAGGAACAGTTAACTCTGGCACCTCCTGAGAGCAGGGCATATTTCTAGCATAAGCTGCCGATCAGGCACTCTCAGCAGTGATCTTAAACACCCCTCATTTCACTCAAATAATCACCTGAGTGGTGAAGGGTCATCTTTAGTTAAACTGCTGGAGTTTTTATCTTTGTAAAGTTTTTGCATGAGTTACAGATAGAACTGATTCAATACCCATATTTTTAGGGCCTCGCTACCCAAATGTATTAAAACTCAAACTTCAAATTTTGAGTGGACTTCTGTTCCACTCAGTCTTCTTTTATTTGCATGATTATTTTCCATAGTTAGACAGATAGTGTAATAAAGAGATGGATGTCATCTCATAGAGGAACTGGTAGATAAGATCAGTGATATGTCATCACTCTTTTTGATATATACTTGTAGAAACAGTAGAAGAGATATACAATGATTGAATTATTCTAATTCTCAGTAATCTCAGTTCTGTGATAGAAATATTTTTATGAATACAAAGTGAATGAATTGGACTAGATCTAGTTGTGATCTTCTTTTGTGCTGATTTTCTATTGTAGCCTTCAGCCCCAAGGGTGTGGAGCAAGGGCCCACTCTCACCACCAAAGGTGAAAGGCTAGTACCATTGCTTTAGTACTTTAGATTTTGCTGTGAAAAGTATTTACTGATTTTCATAAAATAGATACATGTTACTGTTCTTTTTAGATTGCTTTGAGTAACTTCCTATTTAATCCTGTTTCAACATTTCTTGAATTCATTTAGTAAGTAGATAGATTAATCTTTTCAAATTAGTAGAAGTAGTTTAGATTAGTTAGGAAAACTAATAACTGTAGAATCCCTAGTTGCAAATAGTAGAGGACACAACCCCTAGATTATTGACATCTGAAAATAGATTAAATGATGAAGTACAACGACATCTCACCATTTTTGGCACCATTGCCAGGGATGTATTGTGTTAATTAGGGAAACTGAGTTAAAACAGTTTTTAGGATAGATTTGTATGGTTAGAGCTAGAGATTTGAAAGGAAGATATATAAAGTAGACACCCCAACAACAAGCCATAGGGGAAAGTAGTGGGGTGGCACAAGATCTTGTTGAGGAGAGAAACCAAGAGCCTACTTTGGAAGCTGCACCGCAAAACAATAATCCCTTAGACCCTCCAACCTTCCATTTGCCGATTATATCCAAGAATTACAACAAAAGTTTCAGGCAGATCCTTTAATAGAACCTAATTTCCTAGAACCTTAGGGAGAAGAACCATTGCTAAACATGGAAAATGATAATCTTGAAGAAGAGGAGAATCAGGCTCCAAGAACTTTCTCATATCCTATTGTTTTGGCTACTGGAGACAATGCTCCTATGAAGAATTTCTCACCAGCACACTTGCCAAATTTTAGAGG
The DNA here is from genome assembly GCA_027924645.1 of Cunninghamia lanceolata. NCBI lineage: Eukaryota > Viridiplantae > Streptophyta > Pinopsida > Cupressales > Cupressaceae > Cunninghamia > Cunninghamia lanceolata. The sequence goes on from BSBN01000128.1 coordinate 1,705,738, forward strand.
ACTTTCTTCTAAGGATCCAAATCAGTTCTTGTTTGAATTCAAAGTAGTCTACCAAACTTATGATTATGGATCAGATAACCAGAAACTCAAATTGTTCCCTTCAACTCTGAAAGATTCTACAATGAGATGGTTTATGGGTTTACCCCAGAATTCTATCCATTCTTGGGATCAGATGGAAACAGAGTTTTTAGAAAAATACCCAGATTACTGTAGATCTAGTAATAAAAATGAAGAACTGTTTAAAATTAGGCATGTGGAGGAAGAGTCCTTAGAGGACTATGTGGATAGGTTTAATTTTACCTTGAGAAGGTATGGTAACCTAGTAGATCACTCCTTGGCCCGAACCCTGTTTGTAAAAGGATTGGATAAAGAATCAAAATAGGCACTAGATCTGATGGGAAAATGCAATATCAACAAAATGGAAATACCTGCCATAGAAGAACTCTACATGAACTATTCTAGAACCCAAGATGGAGTGAGGTCATCCAAAACTTTTAAAGGAAGGAATGAAATAGGATAGTTAATGGAAGAGATTGTAAATCTAAAAACAGACATTTTAGTCCAATTAAATGCCACATTGGATGGGATTCAGGCAAAAACTAGAAGAACTGATCAAAATAGAGCAACTGAACCACTCTCCATCTATTGTCCTAGGTGTAGAAACAAACATCTGTTGAGAGAATGCCCTTTGGATAAATCAGAGATTTGTCAGATATGTGATAAGGAACATCCTACCAATCAATGTAGTCAACTTCCAGCCTTGAAAAGATTGAGTAAGAAGAATGTTGTAATAGAAGAGGAATTGAACTATGTGGGACAAAAACAAGCTAGAAATTTTCCTTACAATCAGTATCCAAACCAGCCCTCTTACAGGGGTCCTTCTAATTGGGCAAATAATCAATGGAATCTAACTTAGCATGGGCCTCAAAACAATCCTCCTTGGGGATAGCAAGATTGGCCAAATCAACATTAGCAAAACCAAAATTGGCAAAATCAACCTTGGGGAAATTAACAGTGGCCACCACAGTTTGGATCACAAAACATGCAACCTCAATGGGGTTCTCAACAGAGATATAATCAACAATACTAGGGACAACCTAGATGTTTCCAACCTCAACAACAAGCTTTGTTAACTGGACCCTCCAACACACAAGGTCAATCACAAAATGAACCAGTTAGTCAACCACCTTTACCAACTCAGCCTATACCAAATCCACGGAATAAACAGGGAGCAGCTGTTTACATGACAGAGCAAGAAAATCTAGCTGGAATTAATGTTATATATTCAAATAATCTCCAGCTGCGTTCTGGGAAAGCATTCCCAAGACCATCTCCTCCAACTATAGTTGAAGTAACCAATGATGAGGAACCTAAACATTAGTCCACTCAACCTGCGGAGGAGATTATTAACAAAAAAGTGCTAAAAGAATCATCTTTGGACAACTCCAGAGTTGCTCCTAAAAGACTGACTCTGGAGAACATTCCTGAACACAATTTTGACAAGAGCTCTGGAGATGAAAAAACTAGCACCATACCCAGAACAGTTTAAACAGAATGTTCCCCAGAAAAAGATCTTACAAAAACAAATCTAAACCAACTTGGAATCAGAACTTTTACAAAAAATCAAGCAACTAAACATTGAAATTCCTCTTCTCCAAGCAATCAGAGATGTACCAGAACTAAATCAGTTCATTAAACAGTATTATACCAAAACGCAAGGCAAGAAGAAAAACATTCCCTCCACAATATAGGTGGAAAGAAAAGTAGTAGATCTATTGATGGGACAAATTCTACTTCCAAAATATGGAGACCCTGGAAATCCTGTCATAACTGTTTTCATCTCAGGGGTAGAAATTTCAAATGTTCTAGTTGATTTGGGAGCAGCAATTAATGTGATGACAGTTCACACAATGAACAAACTAGCTCTATCAAGTATCCAATCCACAACTACAATTCTTCAACTTGCTGACCAGTCAGTAGCTATTCCAAAAGGAGTAATCACTAATGTACCCGTTGTGATAGATTCATGGGAATTTCTAGTGGACTTCCTGATCTTAGAACCTAGAAACCAGAGAAATGCTTATCCACTGATTCTAGGAAGACCATGGCTGGCTACAGTAGCAGCATCTATTGATTGTCGAAATGGAGATATGGTCATTTCTAATGGGATAGATTTGAAGAAAATATCTTTGTATCCTCCAGCTAAACCATCAATGCATTATACAGGAAGAGTATGGGTGGATGAACCAAAGAACAATGACAACAATGCCTTAGTAGCTATGGTAACCATCAAGGAACATCTGGGAGAGTTAGAAAAAGAAATATACTATGATACAATAGAAGACATTACTCACATCCTAATCAATAAGGATGTGATGGAACTCGCCCAAGATTCTAGGAGAGAACTTCTTACTTCTTCTCATTGTACCCTCGCCAACATCATTCCTTGTGGGGAAACCTTTTATAGAGACTTAGCCACTTTCCACATGTTGCTTCCACATTCTTGTCCTCTAAATACCATGACTCCTATGTGCGGATTAACTACATCCATGGATCAAATCACAAAACAGGTCATGATTTTACCAGGGAAAACACTTAATATCAATACTCAGCTAACAACAAATCAGGAAGAAAAACTTATCCAACTTCTGATTTCCCATTCAACAGCTTTTACTTGGGAATACCAAGATATGAAAGACATACCTCCTGAGATCTATACCCATCATATATACACTGAGGATATTAAACCTATCAGACAACCCCAGAGAAGATTGAATCCTGCTTTAAAGGACATTGTCAAAACTGAAATAGAAAAATTACTTCAAGCAGGGTTTATATATCCAATCTCCGACAGTCAATGGGTCTCACCCCTTGTCATAGTGCCTAAAAAGAATGGGAAATGGAGGGTGTGTATTGATTATAGAGAACTCAACAAGGCCACAAAAAAAGACTACTTTCCCTAACCATTTATTGACCAAGTACTAGACAACCTTGCTGGGAGAAAGCATTTCTCTTTTCTAGATGGATTTAGTGGGTATAATCAAATTCAAGTAGCACCTAAAGATCAGGACAAAACTACCTTCACCTACTCTTACGGAACTTTTGCTTACAAAGTTCTTCCCTTTGGACTATGCAATGCCCCAGCTACATTTCATAGACTTGTTTCAGCTATTTTTGTTGAACTAGCTAACGAATGCATGGAGGCATATATGGATGACTTTACTGTGTATGGGGATAATTTTGAAGAAGCTCTCACAAACCTTGAGAAAGTATTGAAATGCTATGAGAAAAATCAATTATCCCTTAGCCATGAAAAGTGCTTTATGATGGTGGAGGAAAGAATTGTTCTAGGACACCACATTTCAACAAAGGGGATCAAAGTGGATCAAAATAAGATAGAAGTGATCACACAGTTGCCTTCACCCAAAAATCAAACGGATGTTAGAAGTTTTCTGGGTCATGCAAGCTACTACATGAGATTCATAGAAAATTTTAGCAGAATAGCTGCCCCCTGTTTACCCTGCTTAATAAAGATAGAATTTCTATGGACAGAAGAATGTCAATTAGCATTTGAAACCTTGAAAGAAAAGCTTGATGTCACACCAATTTTGAGGGGACCCAATTGGACTTTACCATTTCACATACAGACCGATGCTTCAAATGAGTCCATTGGGGCAGTTTTAGGACAAAAGGAGGAAGGAGAAAGTATGCATGCCATTTATTACATCAACAAAACCTTACCTCTACAGAAAGAAGTTACACCACAACTGAAAAAGAATTCTTAGCAGTCATCTATGCTATAAACAAATTCAGGCATTATATCACTGGATATAAGATATTTGTTCACACTGATCATGCCGCCATCAAGTACCTAATGAACAAACTAGTAGTGGGTGCAAGGATCATCATGTGGTTATTGTTATTGCAAGAATTTGATATTACCATAGTTGATAATCCAGGAAAGTTTAACTTGGTTGCTGATTTTTTGTCAAGATTGCATACAGGAGGAGAAAACCAACTAGTGGAGGACCAGTTCCCAGATGAACATCTTTTTTCTATCTCCTCTACTGCACCTTGGTTTGCTGACATAACTAATATTTTAGCTACAGGCTTGTATCCATCCCATTTTACCTCAAAACAAAGAAAATGTTTGGTTAAAGAAAGTTTATCTTACAAATGGTTGAATGGTTTACTATTTAAATGTGGTCCTGATTTCATTCTACGCAGGTGTTTAAAAGCTGATGAGATTTTTGATGTGTTGAGAGTATGTCATGATGAACCATCTGGTGGCCATTATTCCTTCCACAGGACAGTCCACAAGATCCTCAGAGCTGGTTACTACTGAGCCTATCTTCATAAAGATACAAAGAAGTATGTGCAGCACTGTGACCAGTGCCAAAGGATGGGATAGCCAACCTTTACCCAGGAGATGCTACTGCATCCTCAAGTCATGATGGAACCATTTGAGCAGTGGGGTCTAGACTTTGCGGGACCAATTTCTCCACCATCATCAGGCAAGGAGTACATTCTAGTATGCACATACTATATTACTAAGTGGGCTGAGGTTCAAGCATTACAATTTGTAAGGGAAGAAAAAGTTGTTGATTTTCTTTATAATAAGATTTTCTTAAGGTTTGGAGCCCCAAGATCAATAGTTTCAGACAAAAGACCTCCATTTACTTCACAGGTAATCAAAGCATTCACAGATTTGTATCAAGTCAAACACAGAAAATCTTCACCTTACCATCCTCAAGCGAATGGGCAAATAGAAGTAACTAATAGGGAACTTGAAAATATTCTGACAAGGATAGTAGCAATGAATAGAAAAGATTGGGCTAGTATATTACCTAAAGCAGTTTGGGCTTACAATACCACTTGGAAGTCCACAACAAAGTTCTCACCATATAAATTGGTTTATGGAAAAAAGCCTATTTTGTCTATAGAATTTGAACTCCATACACTTAAAACTGCATTGGATATTGGTCTACCACTGTCTATAGCTCAACAGAACATAATTCTTTAGCTCAATGAGTTGGATGAATTTGGACAGAGGCCATTCAGCAAATAGAGCTGGTTCAGTATCAGAGGAAGCAATGGCATGACCAACACATCAAAAGGAGGACATTTCAACAAGGTGATTGGGTTCTTCTCTATGATTCTAAATTCAAGGAGTTCAAAGGGAAATTATAAACTCATTGGATGGGACCTTATCAAATAAAGGAAGTTTTTGAAAATGGAACAGTATTATTGGAACCCATTGATGGAAGCACAGACACATTCTTAGTAAATGGTCACCGAATCAGACTCTATAAAAGACCATCTACTAAAGAAGAGTTTCTCAGTGATTTGAGTTTTGATACAGGGGATACCTCCTCTGTCCCAGTGTTGGATTGAAAAAAAAAAGAAAAAAATGAAGGTTGAAAACTAGCAAATGGCAGCCTTCTAAAAAAAAGAGAGAAAAAAAGGGAAGGTTGAAAACCAACAAATGGCGGCCTTCTAAAAATAAATAAATAAATAAATAATAGAGAGAGATGGAAAACCAACAAATGGTTGTCTTTCTTGACCAAGGGAGTTGAAAACTAGTAAATGGCGGTTCCCTTCTTCAGGACAATTGAAATAATTGAGCTCTGGAGGTGATCAGGTGCCAGGAGTTATTCAAATGCACCTCCGACGCTTCTCAAACTAGGAGCAACTCTGGCGCTTCTCCAACCAGGAGCACCTCCAGCGCTTCCCAACTAGGAGCACCTCTGGCGCTCTGTCAATAAAGAAGTCAGTTTCAAATAATAAGGGAGGGGACCCACCTCTCCAGGTGATAAAGTGGACACATCATGATGAGGTCATCATGACCTATCCTCTACTTTATCACAAGAATAAATTCAATTTGCACGCATAATTACAGGGGTCTTCATAAGCCGGTGCTGACATCACCCAAAGAATGTGGATTTTTGAACCACTCAACGCAATGATTGCAGGTCGCATGCCAACGAAGTAGTGGATGTCATCTCCAACCACCAAAAGTTGCTCATGTGCCACGACACATGTAGTCTCAAACAATGATGCAGCATCTCTGTTGTGTACATCGCCCTCATCATTAAAACTGATCCAAGTAATTCTATCTTTAATTAATCATTAATAGTAACTGTCTTGTCTTTCTGTTTTGGGTGCCACCACTATAACACGTCCCCCTACCATCATTTTTTTCTAAAATTCACACATGCCACCATTTATGCTGTACTGCCACCTTGCCTCCGGAGTGTCTTGTCATTCTGTCACATTTATGACTACCTAGGTACTCTAATTAATCTGCATAAGCCTAAGCTGAGAAACATAACATTCCTCATTCGAACCTCTGAAGTACCCTGAAGAACAGAGTAAATTAACCAGTCCTCCAAAGCCTACAAAGCAAATTGAATAGGTCTCCGGAGCTTATAGAGCACATTGAATAGTCCTCCGCACCTATAGGGTTAAGAGGAAAAGATAAACTGCAGATTGAGGAGGTAAGGAATTAAGCATAGAAGGTGAAATTATTTTGGCAATGGGGATAAAGAAGAAGTCTGAGCCAGAAAGTGTTGCGGTTCTTCTGCAGGATGAAGCTGCATCAAACATTCTAAGAGTTGCAGGATGGTTAGACTTCCTAGAAAAATTTGAAGGGTTTCAAGAAGATGTTGTGGATGAATTCCTTAGAAATTTAAGGGACAATCAAATAGCTATCAGAGGAGTCCGCATCAATTTCTCCTCATCCAATATCAGTCACATTTCTGGACTTCCTGAACAAGGTGAGAGGTTTTATTACTTGAAAACCTTACACATTGATTTGATTAAAAATTTCTCTGTTTGTGGTGAACCTGCTATACAAGTGCATTCAAATAAAAATGAAGTAAAAGTAATTCTGAGGTCCACCCTTCCAAACCCTTGGTAATCTGTTGCCACCTAGTTGATGAAATACTTTACTTGTGATGGTCAATTCTCTCTAGTTTTAGGGCCAATCATGAAAATGCTAATTTTTCTAAGACATGGAAATAGACACCCTGAGTATAGCATAAGCATTCCCAACTTCTTGTATTCTGCCATCAGGGCAACAACAGAGAAATATCTGTAGAATAAGGGTCCCATGAAACATCATGGTCTCATCTTTCTTGTAGTTAAACACCACTTCCTATCTCAAGCCAATGGGGAGGAATTATGGAAAAATTTTCTTGAACAAAATCCCTAGAACAGAGGACTAGAGATGGTACAACCAGGAGGTGAGAGTTCTCCTACTCACCAAACAGAAGAAACTAAACCTTCAACCTCACAGGAGGCATCTTCATCTGTAGCCCCTGTTCCTGATAAAAGGAGGAAAGGCAAAGAAATTATAGAGTCTACTCCTAGACAAACCCCATACATGACTCGATCAGTTAAGAGAAAGATGACTCTAACTGAGGACACTTTTCGTAAGGAATTAACATAGGGAAGGTCAGGATAGAGAGCAGAGGGAACCTAGTGGGCTGAAGAACTATCTCATGATTCAGATGAGATCCCTCTAGTCAAGAAGAGAAAGCAAAGAGAAGTTTCCCCAACACCATCATGTGCTCCAGAGACAGAATACATACAAACTTTTACTATTTCCTCAAATTCTGAGGAAGAGAGACCTGCTCCAGAGTCACCTGCCCCACCTCTGCTATGGAGAAGCAAATGGTAGAGACAGCTCTCACAGGCTGAGAAAGATATTGCCCTCCTAGCTGAGGTACTCCTGGGACTTGGAACATATGAGGATAAGGTTGGACCTTCATCGATGCCAACAGAAGTAGAGGACCCTCAGGACAGGCAATCTGAAGAAAAGGATGAAGCAGGGCAGATGGGTACAATTGACAGTGCAGGGCAGATGGCCATGGAAAACCCTGATGATCAGCCAACAACCACAGAAATAGCCACATGAGCAGCAACAAAAGCAGAAGAAGAAACCTTCTCTCATCCCTTTGATCAAGAGGTTGTGGAAATTCCAAAAGAACAACAGATGATGGAAGAAATTAAAAACTTAAAGAGATTACTCTGGGGAAAAAATTTGATTGTTACTGACCTCAAGAAGGTTAGAATAGAGGTAGAAATGGAGCAAAAATAAATCATAGAAACTCTACAAACAGAGCTCTAAAGAAAAAATAAAATCATACAAGAGAAAGAGGCAGAGTTGGAGGCACAGCAAATTAAGGCAGCCAAATTGTTGGAAGAAAAAGAGAAAGAGGCAGCACAGAGTGTTTCTAAGCTCACCATGGCTAGAGATAATAGCCTCACAATAATGGCAGCATTTATTGAGAAACTACAAAGCCAGGATAGATAGTTAACTTGGGCCAACAATAGACTAGATGACCAGGAGGAATATATTCAAGAGTTGGCTGGCCCAAAGGCAACCAATGAATAGAAAATCCAAACAGATGCATATGTGGGTCCAATCCCCATTGACATTCCTAAATCCCTGTTCCATTGGGAGAAGAAGTGTAGAGAATATGTGGCTTCCAAGCCTATGTTGCAATTACAAAGGGCGGTCACTGCCAAAACAAAAAGAATAGCAACTTTGGAAGGCAAAATCATTGAAATGGCCTCCCTTTCTTCAGAAATTCTATCCTACAGACCTCTAAGTGCTAGCTACTCTATGTTCTTACAAGAGAGAGTCCTGCAGAGGAAATTTTCTTTAATCCTATCTGACCTGGTTGAGGATATAGAGACAACAGAAGGATTCATGACAGCATATACCAAGAGTAATGATGAGGACAAAAATTTCCTATGTGAATTATACTTACATGGGTTCTGTGTTAATGACATAACTTTCATTCTTAATCATTTTGTGGGGGAATGTCAGATTAAGGCATTTATGTCCCTGATGAGGAATCATCAGATCTGGAATGAAAGGATGGAAGATCATCTCAAGAAGGATTTAAAAATAGATCTTTTCATCAGGAAGGAATGTCCCAATCCCGGTGCTTTTAGGATCAAATTCAGGTCCCTTATCTATCATCCTGATAATAAGAACAGAATTTTTTCATTATACCTGAAAAGCTTACAAGAGTACTCCATCGATTTTGGTCTCTTCATGATCAATTCAGCAAACCCTGTACTTGCCATAGCAAAGAAGAGATGGAATATTTTGACCCCAGAGCAAAAAATGAGGGAGGTGGTCACCCCTGCAAACTTAAGATTATTTATGAGAAAAGAAAAGTTGATATCCAAAATGATGGATAACCATAAGCAGGAATGGATAGGTGGACGGTTCAGGCCCCCTCTAATAATTGAGCCACTCCCTGTCTGGGTAGAATAGATGGAAGATGAGAAATTGCAGGACTGGATGAAACAGGTTGATGAATACAGAGGCAATGGTAATATCACTCGCACAACTTGGACCACCTATGCATAGGATTATAGCCTGACTGACAAGCTGCTTCGCTAGAATAAATCTAGAATGTGAGAAGCAGGGCCTGCCAAACCTTAGGTATGGGGGGATGATGAGTGCCAAGTTGCACCCATGAGATACATCTTTTTACCTCACTTTTTCTCCTTCCTGTATCCATCTTTCCTAATGACTGCACCCAAATAAGCTAGCAAGATCGTTCTAGTTGATGATTAATTGAGATAGATTACTTAAGATTTAAATTTCTGATTGAGTGACTAATGTGCATGGAATTGATGGAAAAATGCAAAAACTTCTCTCTTTTTGAATCAACAGGTGTAGATGCCAGGAACAACAATTTTGTGCATCTCCGGAGATAGTCTTCAATGATCTCCGGAGACAATACCAAAGTACCATGCCACCTGAAGTTTTGAAGAAATGAGGAAAGCCTCTCTGGAGCTCTGCGAGAGTCTGAAGCATCTCTGGAGTTGAACAAAGGAAGCTACAAAGATATCTCTGGAGCTACAGAGATATCTCCGGAGCCACAGAGATATCTCCGGAGATGCAAACAGGAATAGTTAACTCTGGCGCCTCCTGAGAGCAGGGCATATTTCCAGCATAAGCTGTCGATTAGGCACTCTCAGCAGTGATCTTAAACACCCCTCATTTCACTCAAATCATCACCTGAGTGGTGAAGGGTCATCTTTAGTTAAATTGCTGGAGTTTTTATCTTTATAAAGTTTTTGCATGAGTTACGGATAGAACTGATTCAATACCCATATTTTCAAGGCCTCGCTGCCCAAATGTATTAAAACTCAAACTTAGAATTCTGAGTGGACTTCTGTTCCACTCAGTCTTCTTTTATTTGCATGATTATTTTCCATAGTTAGATAGATAGTGTAATAAAGAGATGGATGTCATCTCATAGAGGAACTGGTAGATAAGATCAGTGATATGTCATCACTCTTTTTGATATATACTTGTAGAAACAATAGAAGAGATATACAATGATTGAATTATTTTAATTCTCGGTAATCTCAGTTCTGTGATAGCAATATTTTTATTAATGCAAAGTGAATGAATTGGACTGGATCTAGTTGTGATCTTCTTTTGTGCTGATTTTCTATTGTAGCTTTTAGCCCCAAGGGTGTGGAGCAAGGGCCCACTCTCACCACCAAAGGCAGAAGGCTAGTACCATTACTTTAGTACTTTAGATTTTGCTGTGAAAAGTATTTACTGATTTTCATAAAATAGATGCATGTTACTATTCTTTTTAGATTGCTTTGAGTAACTTCTTGTTTAATCATGTTTCAACATTTCTTGAATTCATTTAGTAAGTAGATAGATTAATCTTTTCAAATTAGTAGAAGCAATTTAGATTAGTTAGGAAAACTGATAACTGTAAAATCCCTAGTTGCAAACAGTCGATGACACAACCAATGACATTTAGAGTTTGAAATAAACATGTTGACATGTAATAGGTGTAGACAAAAGTGCTATACTCAACAAGTTCATTCTGTACCACATGGACTTTATGAACAAATGGATCGATTTGTATGATAAAAAGAGAGAAGTGTTAGAAGCAAGGAGACAATTTAAGAGATCGAACCCAAGGAATACTCCACTTCCCACTGATCTGCTTGGGGAATGGGGCAAAGATTGCACACTAGAATGGGTTACTGAACAAATTTAAAATCAAATAGAAGATGCAGGTATAGATTCAAGCATAACAAAAGACGAAATCAACATGTCTAGAGGATGTGAAAGAAAGGTACAGTTAGAATTTTATAAAATGTTGTTTCCTTATAGTTTTGACACTATTTAAATATTTTAATATTCGTCATTATATTTGTTTTCACTAAAATAAATGGTCTTTCACAGGCAAGGAAATATCCAGCAATGTGGTCATATGGTCGACATTATCGTGTAGATGTAAAGAGATGATCCTTTAATTGTGGCATCATGGTTGACTTCAAGCAATCCAGTCGATCAAGCTCAAAAAGATAAGAATATAATTGAAGGGAATCTACAATATGTTGGGAAAATACAAGAAATTATTGAGTTGGATTACCGCTCTTTTAAATGTGTTTTTAAGTGTAGATGGTATGAAGCATTTGAGAGGACACAAAGACATGATACCCATAGTGGATTGTTTTCTATAGATTCCTCATGTTTCCTATCAGAGGATAAGGAGCCTTATGTTCTACCAATTCATTGTGAGTAGGTATTTCTTTAACTCAAACAAGAAGTGGTAGTGATCATTAATCTATTAATTCATAGTTTATTACGAATATATACATGTGTTTATTAATCAATAAAATTGTTATACCATACATCTAATATATGTATGTCGTTCATATGCAGGTATTTTTCTATGAAGATATTTTGGACTTGAAATGGATATTTATCATACATTATGATCCAAGATTAAGGCGTGTATTTGACAATGCATTAGTGGATACTAAGCAAAACAATGATGGCCAACAAAATGAGAGAGAGGGATTAGAGAACATCGAAGAAATTGACATCCATGATGATGTTGAAGATGGTTATGTTCAGGCACAAGAAGACAACAATCCAGAGTTAGATGATGTTATGGAAGACAACAATATGGATGGTATAAAAAATATTCATTCACATAAGCACAGTATTGAGGCTCAATAACTGATATTCATTCAAATATAAGAAGAAATAAGTATGGCAAACATAAGAAAAATATAGAATGATAACACAATCATGGAGTTACACCAGTGCTTTGTCATAGGTAGTCTTCTTAATAAATTCATGTTAATGATTCCCAAGGTGGTGTCAAAACTAAGAGAGGGGTGTAGAGTCCAAGCTTCCTATTTCCAATATTTTGCAATGCTACAGAGAATGAGAGACTTGATGTGGTTCTCAATTTGCACATATGTGAGGCCACTAGAAGTGTTGTTCAAGTGTCGCCAGTGTTTTAGTAATGTTGAAGTGTTGAGTTATTTTGGCATAGTATGCTTCCTAGATGAGTCTCTAGTGTGGTGAGGTGTCTAAAACATAGAGATACTTAAGCTTGTAGAGAAGCTCGTTAGAAGTGTAAAACTCACCAACCTATTTGTCTTGTAAGAGCTTGGTGTAGTTCTATGCAAAGTACAAGTCTAGTGCATAGAGAGGCTCCCGGTCAAAGAAGTTGTTACCACATGAGTCCAACATTGTGGTGAGTGCATGAACTAGCTATTAGCTTAGGTAGTCAAATACCTTTTTGTCTTTCCCCTTCTCTTGATTACAGATAACTAGATGGAATTGTTGTAGACATGTCATCCATTTCATGTGGTGCACATTTTCCAATTTGTTCTGAGTTTGCAAGAATTGGAGTGGCTTGTGATCAAAATGGATGATTGGACCTCCTTTCCCAAGATGTAGTGAGATCATTGCTTGATGGCTTGCATGATGGTATATAACTCCTTTACATGGGTGGAATAGCATTGAACCGTGTCATTAAAAAGTCATAGAGTGGTACAAAAATCTCTAACTGCATATTTCCTCTAAGAGGATTCCAAACCTCTGACATTCCAACTGAAACATCTCAAACAAACTGTTAGGTCACAAAAACGCAGGTTGTTAACCCTAAGAGCTTGCCAAGCTCTCTTGACATTTTTGACTAACGATATGGGGTAGATATGGCTAAACCCCCTTCACTTTAGGCTCTGCTAGACCTAGGTCAGTGTACCTTGAAAGATATTGCATATTTTTGTGTAACCTTCATAGTGGCAAATGGGTGTGAAGTAGATGTAAGGGTTGGAATGTATTTCTAAGGTTAAGGTTTGCAAATATGAATAGGGTATGAAGATTAATAGTAAATTGGACTAGTACTTTATCTATTGGGCAAAGAAATCAGGAGTCAATGGTGTAATGGATCTTTATATTGACTTAACTCAGATTGTTAGGCACTTATGTAAATCTGTATCATGTGCGGATGTGCAAGAATGTTGAGGTACAAGATTCTTCTTATAAATCCCAATGATATTTCCTCAAATTGCTATGACCTAGAAAAAGGATTTTAATTCTAATAGGAAGGAAACCAACTAGAATAGATTGTTCAAAGGATTTTAACCCTGGGCAGAGACCAATAAACATTGACTACTCAGCTAGATTTAAATAAACTTCCTCAGAAACCAATCACACAGATCATATAGTAACAACAAATGTATACTAAAAAATTAATGATATCCTTAATATATTAACTTAAACAGCTTGACAAACCACTTTGGAGACAATCATACAACTCATAAATATTAACATCAACACAACAATTGAACATCAATTTTGGACCCACCAACTAACTCTGATTCTTTTTAGTAATTTAGCAATTCATACTAGTTTGAAAACATAGATAGATGGAAATGGATTCTTGAAATATTACTTTTATATTAAATCAATGTCTCTGAAATAGATTGGATGATCTCCTTTATAGTAGCCTTGGTATCATATTTTATAGGATGCAAACAAGCTTCAGGCCCGAAATGTTGTACCTTTTCATAATAACATCTTTAGTATGCATAATTAAGAAACATAAATGAAGATAAAAGCATATGCAACAATCTGATTCTGGCTCCATTAATCTCCATAGAGTGACTCATGACTCAAAGGCCTGGCAAGGTCGTCCTCATCTCCATAATACAGATTGAGACACCTACATTGCTTAACAAAATTGTACTACTTTTGCTTCATCATAGCGCTCTGGATACAAATAGATTTATTTGACCGATATGGTCGATGTACCCTTGATCATCACATGGATCAATCTCAAGTAAACTGCTCATCATTGATTCCAGAGTAAATAACTTTCCCAGACATGTATAAGTATTCTCTATCATCCTTTCCTCATTATTTACATTTTTAAGTAGTGGTGGCAGTAACTGACCCAGTTCATTCCTCCAAGTGTCCTTGTCTTTTAGGTTGCCCCCATCATTGAAGAAGTTGGGAAATGCCAAATCAATACGTTGATCAAAATCTTTTAAATCTGCTATCAATATACCATTAAATCTCTCATGTTCTTTCATCAATTCATTATATCATTTGAGCACTTGTTCCTCAGTGCTAGCTTTAGCATTCAACCCTTCCTTTGTTTCCAACATTCTGAGGTGTAGTCTTTTATGCTCTTGGTATAATTGATGTGTTCTATTGTGCAAATCCCAAACCTTGTCGCTATTTTTCATCATGTGGCCAAACCTTCTTTGAATCAATTCAAAGGCCATACTATATTTGATAGTTTTTAATTCAGTTTCTAGCTGCTCACTTTTCTTTTGATTCTTTTCTGCCTTATTGTTGTTATTCCTTGTTAAGCCGATCTGGTTCCACGAGGAACCAAGATCAACTCTGTGTATGATGTGGTGTTGTAATGTGGTCTGTCATAAGGTCGAATGGGTTAGGTCTACCCTCTTGTAACACTGAATAATGATTTGTGTTGTAAAAACAAATTGAATTTGAATTTCTTTCTTTTATTTAAATTATTGAGGCCTTTTCTTGTGTTTGACTTGACCCTAGGTGTCCTGAATAGGTTAAAGTTGACCCTGGGTTATACCCCATGGGTCCAGGGTCCCATTTGGCATGGGTAACCCTTGGGTAACCTCCATATGGTCATCTTAACTCCCCACTTAAGTTAAGTGACGAAAATTTGAGGTATGGGAGAGATAGGATGGGTTGTACCAACACCCAAACCCATCCCTCTTCAATCCCCAAGGTAAAAGATGACTACAAACCCATCAATTATAGAGGAATTGACTTGAAGTCACCCTCACCATTAGTGAGATTCCTCATGAGTTGTGTGGTCATCCATAATGAAGGAAGGAAGAAGAGGCATGGGTCACCTGTCTTTTCCTCCTTTAACTCCTTTTATTTCTCCCATGCGTAAGAGAAATGACATGAGGTAAGGGATAAGGAGGACTTTAGGGATGGGTGAGTGACATAAGCCAACACTCATCCCTTGGGACACAATAGTATTTTGGGGAAGAGTGAGGACGTGACAAGTGTCACCTCCCCATTCCTCTAAACTGAGAGAATTTTGGGTTATTTGAATCCCACTTTTGGGATGGGGAGGGAGTTAGTTGAATTTTGGAGAGTTTTATTTTATTTTTAAAAAAACAAGAAAATTTGCTTTTGAGAAAGAAAAGGGAGAGGGAGTTTGGTGGCTTAGGTTGGAGGAGATCTCAGTGGAGCTCTACATCAGCTTCATCCTTGAAGGGCTTTGTAAGGTTGGTCTTTATTACCCTTCTTTCGTATATCTGATTGTTGCATGAAAAGTGTGTGAAAGTTGTTTATTTGCTTGTGTTTTAGACTTTGTTTTTGTGGGAAATGATGTTGGGTTGTTGACAGAGCTTCTCCCACTTGGGAGAAATGCTCATCATGTGTGGGGTAGGGGAGGAGTGATCCTCCTCGGGTGCTTCCCTGGTTCTTTTGGGATGTTGAAAGCCTTGAGGGTATGTGAGTATGACTTGGAAAAGAGTTGTGTCATTTGGCTTGAGAGTCCAAATACGAACTCTTTGGAAAATTTGTTATCAAATTTGGCTTGAGGCCAAGAGAAATTGTGTTGGTTATAATATCTGTAAGGGTGACACTCTGGAGTTGAGTGTGTCCATTCTCCTACCCCTTGTGAAGCTCACTGTAGTTGAGTTTTCGTGTTGTGTAATTTATCCACGGGTGTTTGTGTGTTTTGGGTTTGTTGTTGTTCCTTGTTGTGAAGTGGATTGCTTGAGTTACCCAGGTGTGTGTATGATCTCCCTAGCTCGGAGGTGACCCTCTTGCGGGTCTACGGTAGGGAGGAGAGCTAGATGAGTGGTGTTTTCTTCTTTGTTTTTTTTTTATATGTAGGTTTCCTCTTGAAGCTTATTGATGGAATTGGAGTAGTTCTGTATTTAGGGAGAATGTATTTCATCCTTGCTATAAGGAGAGTTTGGTTCATTGAGCTTCATCCTGTTTAATTTCATTGTGGAGGGATTCTCTCCCTCTGAAGTTGTAAGAATTATTGTCTAAGGAAAGAGAGAAATTCTTCCCTTCAGTATCGTTGTTGTGGATGATTTTTCAGTTATTTTATACCTGGTGAAACTAATTGTGAAGAAATGAAACTTGTATTGATTTAGACAAAAATGAATCAATTTATCTCTAGTATTGAAATTTGTTATTGATTTAGACAAAGATGATAAATTTTATCTATAGTTTTGTTCAGAAGGAAGGAATGAATTTTAGTTAGTTAGCCTTGATATATATTGTAATTTGTTTTTGTTATTGGAAATAAATATATGTAAAGAAATAAATATATTAAGAATAAAAAAAAATGGTATAGTCATAAACTTACTAGATGTGAGCCAATGAAATTTGAACTATATATGCTTTTATATTAAATTGAATTTAACAAGTTATAAGGGAAATTGATTTTTACTAAATCTCTGGTTTAACACTATTTGTATCAAGACAAAAGTCAGAAGATTGCATACTAAGAAAATTGTGGATGGCAGTAAAATAGAGTTATATTTAATTCTCTACATTTAAAAAAAAAATTCCAATTCTTATATGAATGGTGATTGTAAATGGCATTTAGATAGAATTATAGTTTGTTCTCTGTATTTGAAAATTTCAATTATTATATGAAACTGTGGTTACCAGATAAATTAGCTTTATTTTTATTATTTTTTTGTATTTACAATTTTCTCTGTGAAAGAAATATATTACTAAGATTGTGGATGGCAGTTAAATCGAGTTATATTTAATAGCTTTATTTATTTAATTCTCTGTATTCTTTTTTAATTTCTCTGTGAAAGAAATATGTCTGAAAGTTGTGGGAAATATATATATATATAATTGTAATTAAAGGTGTTAATAAAATAGTAGAAAGAAATTTTCATAAAGAAATAAAAAAAATAAAAAAAAATAATGCATTATTCACTGTGTACACAGCATATTACAAAATGGTGGAGTGGTGGTGGGAAGGGTTTGAACCTTCCCACCACCATCTTTGAGTCTTTTGGGTGTGGGGAGGGGCGTGGGATGTGGGTGGGGGCTCCGCCCCTCCCCACCCCCCCCCCCCCCCCCCCCCCGTGAAAGAAAACACAGCACCGCGGCCGTAAGATTGTGGACTCCCACGAAAACCCACCACTGAAAACTCCGCCTCCCGCCTTCCGCCACGGGCGACACCTCCCCTGCGCCTAGCTCCCCATGAACTTCCTGTCCACCGCCCTTGCGTGGCCTTACCATTCGCACCACCTCCTGTGTCTGTGTCCGCGGCCCACAACGTGGCTTCTGCCACCAAAAATCTGCCTTCATCACACCTTGCGACCCTTTGCTCCCTGCGTGGCATCTCTGGCTGACCCACCTCCAAAGCCACCACCGCCATGCTCATAACTTGCAAACCAAAACCCATTCAAGGATATTAGGGTTGCACAATGAAACAAAAGGATACATGGCTATTAAGATATAGCCCTAATTTTATAAGAGATTGATATTTTAAAAAAAAGATAATAATAATACAAAAAAAAATAATAGTAATAAAATTTAAAGTAACAATAGAGAATAAGATTAGAGATTGTCTTATATAGATGTAAATATACCAATATTTATATATATAGATATGTAACAATTATATAAAACACTATATATATATATATATATATATATATATATATATATATATATATATATATATATCCATTATTTCGTTGTCTAAATTTTAAAGGACTTATAGTAGGATGATTTTAAACAACCTTACGGGAAAATATAATTATAAATATAAAAAAAAAGGGGGTGTATATATAGACGTATATTCTATATAAGGAAGAGTTTCTCGGAAGTTTCAACCATCAACGCAAACTAATAATTAGGAAAATGAAGAGGAAATTATGTTCCTTCCCTTTAAAAAGAACACTGGAAATAAACGTAAAGAAGCCATCACAGGCATTCCACGTGTGACCATTTTAAACTCAACTGTAGTTAGTAAATGTCCAATTGAGAAAAAAATGAAAGAGAGAAAGAAGAAGAAAAACTAACATTGGAAAACATAGAGGAGAAAATGTGCGGCATTTCCCAACTGGGTTAAAAGAACTAAGTGGATTTACTCTTCCGATAATCCCGCTTAGGAACAAGACGATTTTACCATTAATACAAACATAGAGGTAAATCCTAGAATGGAGAAAACTAAGAGACTGAGTCCAGCAAAGTAGTAAACCAGCTTATGTGATCTGGTCCAACCGAGAATTAGGATTAATGTAAAAACAAAAAAAATAGTGATAACTCTGATTGATGAAGATTATGAAGAAAAGACAGGATAAACATAAAGAAAACTTAGAAACCCAAAAGAGAGAGAGACCGAAATATAAACAAAATAAATTTTAGAGAAATAGTTAAGGCGAATACGATAGAAATACAATCAAAATTAAGACCCAGGGAAACGGAAGAGAGGGCAAATGAATAACCTTGTTGAGAATACTAAGTCCGAAGGAGGACTATATTTCAGGAAATGAGAAATGATTCAGATAATCGTGCTTTGTTAAAAAATGACCAAATAGGAAGATTAAGTGTAAATTCATTATGAATAAGGCATCGTGGGAAGTTGTTAAACTGTCAGGGGACCCCGTAATAAGTGTATTGTATAATGATTCTCACTCACGCTGTGAGGCGTTATGCTGCCAGAATCTTCCAAAATTTAGGGATAGGAACCTTGATATTACAAGCCTTGTAGCGACGTTAACGGCGTCGTGGAGATCCCCTTGTTGGTCCGCTTGCGTCTGGGGGAATGCAGTTGTACTTAGTACCCCACCGACAACTGTAGTGTTTTTGCCCTGAGCGTACACCACCGAGCATGCTTACGCATGCGAGGGGGTTTCTAGGGAAGCGTGAGAAAATTTTTTATATTTCGTGTCATAACCACATGACAGATGTGGACATGACACGTGTGATGCGTGTTGTGACCGCATGGAAAATGTGGGCATGACATTTGGTATTAGAGCCCAGGTTTAAATATTGGGCATGTTTGGGCACGTTATTATTTCACAACTTTGATTAATTAGTCTCTACCTTGTTTTATAGGATGCCTCCCCGATGTGTTCGACGAGCGCGATCACGCAACACAGCGTCCGCCGAGGTGCACAGCGATTCCTCAATCGAGGGACGAGCACCCGCAATTACAGTAGCACCACCTGTACCACAAGCACCACTAGTACCACAGGCACCACCAATATTGGATATAGGTCCACAGATCTTACAGGCACTGCAGGCTATGTTAGAGAGATTACCGCCAGTGATTCCTGAGCCACGTGTTGAGCCTCGTGTTGATCCGCGAGAGGAGGCACGTAGGGAGCCACGCGCCGAGTCATGTGTTGAGCCACCTGTGGAGCCCCGCGTTGATCCGTGAGAGGTGCCACATGTGGAGCCTTTCGTTGAGATCCCTGACACTACAGTAGAGGAGGTAGGGTCAGCCTACCGTGCACGAAGCAGGAGTCCTCCGAGACCCTTGAGACGAGATGAGACCAAGAGGGCAGAACAGGTACATCATGGACTGTATGAGGAGGGGGTGGAAGAGCCAATTGTGGGACTTAGAGATAGAGGGGACCCCATCAGAGATCTACTTAGGCTCAACCCACCCACTTTCGCAGGTGCTACAAAGGGAGCTGTGGCCGAGGCTTGGTTGATTAGTTTAGACAGGTGTTTCGCATTGCAACCATACGGAAGCAACACGAAAGCACGAGTGGCAGTACATCTCCTGAGAGATGCAGCAGCTACCTAGTGGCGCACTGAAGAGTGCAAGTGCCAACTTTCTGTAGATACACTCACTTGGGATATATTCATAGAGTGCTTTAATACGCGATATTTGTCAGAACATTACAGACAGCGCAGGATCGATGAGTTCCATGATTTACAGCAGAGGGGACTCACTGTTACTCAGTATGAGAGCCGATTCATTAAGCTTTCTCGATACGCGGAGTACCTCCATGACGAGAAACTCTTGATACACAAATTTATCAAAGGGCTGAATCATGGGATAGCAGGACCAGTTCGTATGGTAGATCTCCAGACCATGAGCGAAGCTGTTGAAAAGGCCCTCATAGCAGAGGAAATTTAGGGACGAGGGCAGAATTCACACCCGTAGTATTAGGATCGTAATCCCCAACAACAGTAGAACTTTCGAAGGCCTCAAAACATAATACAGAGAGGAGGATATAACCCTTCATCATTACCTCCTAGGCCTCCACAGCAGCAGCAGCATCAGAAAAAATCTAGATCCCAGCAGAGGGGTCAGGGAGGACAGAACCGTGGTTGGCAGTAGCAGGGTCCACGCAGAGATCAAAGACAGCAGGGATCATCAGCAGGACCCGCGAGGTCTCAGCAGTCTTATAGAGGCTCACAGGGGTCCACTAGACAGACCAGATAGCAACAGTCGAGTAGGACACAGTCAGGGCAGTAACAGGCTAGAGGACCGTGTTATGTGTGTGGTGGGGCAGGGCATTTGGCTAGAGAGTGCCCGCAGGGATTTACAGCAGGGGGACAGCCCCGATCAGGAGGATCTGAGCAAACCGTAGGTGACGTGGGTAGATCCCACCACATGTTTGCAGCGGTTGATAACCGCTAGGCTGATTTCTAGGCCTCAGTCATTGAGATAGTAGGTACGATTGGGGACTTCCCCATCTCCATCCTTTTTGACTCTGGAGCTACTAACTCCTTTCTGTCTACATCGTTAGTGGAACATTGCAGGCTGGTGGCTTCTAGGCAAGACATTAGGTGGGAGGTTGAGTTGGCCTTTGGGGCCAGGATGTTAGTAGATACCTTGGTTAAAGACTGCGAGATCACATTAGATTCCTTCACTACATCATGTGACCTTAGGGTTATGCCATTAGGATCTATAGTTCTGGGTATGGATTGGCTTGCGACACATAGAGCCAAGCTAGATTGTCGCCAGAGGATTATTAGCTGTTTAGACGATCATGGTTCGCCGGTTGAGATAGTGGGCATTCAAAAGCCCATAGTTGTTCGTATGATATCCGCTCAGCAGCTTAAGCGCTGCATGCGGAAGGGATGTCAGATGTTTGCTATTACGGTCAGTGATAGAGTAGAGGATGAACTTGAGGCTACTTTAGATGATCACCCTGTCCTTAGAGAGTTTGCTGATGTATTTCCACCGGAATTACCAGGTATGCCTCCATGCAAAGAAGTGGACTTCCACATCGATTTAGTGCCGGGTGCGGAACCGATATCTCGTGCACCCTATAGGATGACTACACATGAACTTACCAAACTTAAGCTGCAGTTAGAGGAATTACTTGAGATAGGGCACATCTGACCTAGAGTTTCACCATGGGGCGCACCAGTTATCTTTGTAAAGAAGAAGGATGGGTCTCTTCGATTATGCATGGACTACAGGCAGTTGAACAAGGTGACGGTGAAGAACCGTTATCCTTTGCCTAGGATTGATGACCTTTTTGATCAGATGCAGGGAGCTAGAGTTCTCAAAAATTGATCTAAAATCTGGGTATCACCAATTGCGCATCACAGAGGCAGATATTCATAAGACTACTTTTCAAACCAGATATGGTCATTACGAATTCACAGTGGTACCCTTTGGGTTGACGAACGCCCCTGCAGTGTTCATGAGTCTCATGAACGGGGTGTTCCGTACTTACCTAGATCGGTTCGTGATCATATTTCTAGACGATATTTTGATTTATTCGCGGACCGAGGAGGAGCATGTGGAGCACTTACGTCAAGTTTTGTAGTGATTACGAGAGCAGCAACTTTATGGCAACTTGGCAAAGTGTGCCTTCTTCAGGATAGAGGTGCAGTATTTGTGACACATTTTATCAGGCGATGGCATCTCCGTAGATCCATCCAAAATCAGAGCAATTCAGGAGTGGCCAGCACCCACCAATGTGACAGAGGTCAGAAGCTTTATGGGATTAATCGGTTACTACCGTAGGTTTGTCGAGGGCTTTTCCAAGATAGCACATCCCATCACTTCCCTTCAACGAAAAGGGAAGGGTTTCATTTGGACCGAGTAGTGTGAGAAGGCCTTTGGAGACCTCAAGGAGCGTCTTAACAGCGCTCCTATTTTAGCAGTTCTAGATCCTGCAAAGGAGTTTGTTGTTTGCACAAATGCATCATTAGAGGGTTTGGGAGCCGTGCTTATGTAGGGAGGTAGAGCGATTGCATACGAATCGCGAAAGCTTAAGACACATGAGTTAAACTACCCTACTCATGATTTAGAGATCGCAGCAGTTATTCATGCTCTTGTCTGCTGGAGACACTTCCTTTTAGGTTGACGCTTTGAACTCCATTTAGATCATCATAGCTTACAGTATATTTTTACACAGCCAAACTTAAACGCCCGCCAACGGCGTTGGATGGAATTCCTATGCGAGTATGACTTTGATGTCCACTACATCAAAGGGAAGGAGAATGTGGTCGCTGATGCTTTGGGTCGGAGGCGCCATGAGATCCTGACCTTAACTTTGAGGGTGGACTTGAGAGATCACATTTTACAGCATCTGCTGGAGGATGAGTGGTTTCTTGAAGTGCAGCAGGAAATTCTAAATCAGAGGGCCCTTGAAGGCAAATTCACAAGATATACCCTTGAGTCTGATGGGTTGCTTCGACATCAGCAGCGCATCTATGTACCCCTTGCGGGTAATCTTCATACCGTGATTCTGTCAGAGGCTCAAAGAGCACCCTATGCAGCACATCCAGGAGTGAAGAAGATGCATGCTGATTTACGATAGCTTTATCATTGGGCTGGGATGAGGCATGACATTGCAGAATATGTTGCTCGTTGCCTAGAATGTCAGAGGGTCAAGGCCGAATATCAGCATCCAGCAAGACTGTTGTACCCTCACGAGATACCTGAATGGAAATGGGACACCATTTCTATGGATTTTATCGTTGGTCTACCAATGTCATCACGTCGCCATGATGTTATTATGGTGATAGTTGACAAGCTGACCAAGGTGGTGCATTTTTCACCGATATGCACAACGTACAATGCACCATCAGTGGCGAAGGTGTTTCTTGATTAGATTGTTAGACTTCATGGGGTACCTCACCACATTATATCTGACAGAGACTCCGTATTTACTTCATCGTTCTGGAGAGCCTTACATCAGGCGTTGGGCACGCAACTCAACTTCAGCTCAGCTTACCATCCGGAGACCGACAGACAAACAGAGAGAGTTAACCAGGTATTAGAAGACATGCTCCGCATGTACGTAATGGATCATCAGTCTAGATGGGAGGAGTACCTGTATCTGGTTGAGTTCGCCTACAATAATGGGCATCACAGCTCGTTGGGTATGCTTCCTTTCCAGGCTTTATACGGCAGACCATGCAGAACACCATTGAGTTGGGATCGAATAGAGGACAGAACGGCCATTGGTCCAGAGATAGTTCAAAATATGGAACAGCAGGTCAAACAGATTAGACAGAGACTTCAGGAGGCACAGGACAGGCAGAAGAAGTATGCCGATGCTAAGAGAACAGACCGAAGCTTCTCTGTGGGTGACAGAGTATTTTTGAGAGTGCGACCCCACAAGAGTCCAATCCGTTACGGGAAGGGCTCTAAGCTGGCACCTTAGTTTGTAGGACCTTTTGAGATCTTGGAGTGGATAGGACCTGTAGCCTATCATCTAGCTTTGCCACCTAGCCTGTCACGTATCCACGATGTATTTCATGTCTCAGTTTTACGACATTACATTTCTGACTTATCTCACGTGTTGGATTGGAGTGCTCTTCAAGTAGAGGCAGACGGACAGTTGGCGTTGGAACCAATTCACATATTAGCTCGTCGGACGCTGGCCCTTCACGGTCAAGAGCTGGACCAGGTTAGGGTCCAGTGGGACCTATATGACGAAGTCACTGCGACATGAGAAGATGCAGCGAGACTGAAGACCCTTTATCCTCACCTCTTTGATGACTTCTAGGAGGAAGTACAGTCTTAGGGGGAGAGGATGTGAGGACTACCCTTTTTACTTCTATTCTTGTGACTATTTACATTACTATTATTGATACTTTTCTATTTGTGGGATAGTAGTTCTCAGATTTTTCAAACTATTAAACTTTATTATGATAACAGAAAAACTAATTGGGTGATGTTTGGATAACGTTACATTTCAGAAAAGTTAATTAGGTGATGATGGAAAGAAAATGGTAATATGATTTCATTTATGCTAATTAGAACCATGTCATGGTATTGCATGTTTTAAGTTGCTTCGGCTATGATGATTATATGTGAAACTGATCTTGCAATTGAGTGTGCAGGATTTACTAATCAAACCACAGATTCTGGAGATCATCCCGCACCTTTTTGTTGTTATTCCTTGTTAAGCCGATCTGGTTCCACGAGGAACCAAGATCAACTCTGTGTATGATGTGGTGTTGTAATGTGTTTTGTCATAAGGTCGAATGGGTTAGGTCTACCCTCTTGTAACACTGAATAATGATTTGTGTTGTAAAAACAAATTGAATTTGAATTTCTTTCTTTTATTTAAATTCTTGAGGCCTTTTCTTGTGTTTGACTTGACCCTGGGTGTCCTGAATAGGTTAAAGTTGACCCTGGGTTATACCCCATGGGTCCAAGGTCCCATTTGGCATGGGTAACCCTTGGGTAACCTCCATATGGTCATCTTAACTCCCCACTGAAGTTAAGTGATGAAATTTTGAGGTATGGGAGAGATAGGATGGGTTGTACCAACACCCAAACCCATCCCTCTTCAATCCCCAAGGTAAGAGATGACTACAAACCCATCAATTATAGAGGAATTGACTTGAAGTCACCCTCACCATTAGTGAGATTCCTCATGAGTTGTGTGGTCATCCATAATGACGGAAGGAAGAAGAGGCATGGGTCACCTGTCTTTTCCTCCTTTAACTCCTTTTATTTCTCCCATGCGTAAGAGAAATGACATGAGGTAAGGGATAAGGAGGACTTTAGGGATGGGTGAGTGACATAAGCCAACACTCATCCCTTGGGACACAATAGTATTTTGGGGAAGAGTGAGGAGGTGACAAGTGTCACCTCCCCATTCCTCTAAACTGAGAGAATTTTGGGTTATTTGAATCCCATTTTTGGGATGGGGAGGGAGTTAGTTGAATTTTGGAGAGTTTTATTTTATTTTTAAAAAAAACAAGAAAATTTTCTTTTGAGAAAGAAAAGGGAGAGGGAGTTTGGTGGCTTAGGTTGGAGGAGATCTCAGTGGAGCTCTACATTAGCTTCATCCTTGAAGGGCTTTGTAAGGTTGGTCTTTATTACCCTTCTTTCGTATATCTGATTGTTGCATGAAAAGTGTGTGAAAGTTGTTTATTTGCTTGTGTTTTAGACTTTGTTTTTGTGGGAAATGATGTTGGATTGTTGACAGAGCTTCTCCCACTTGGGAGAAATGCTCATCATGTGTGGGGTAGGGGAGGAGTGATCCTCCTCGGGTGCTTACCTGGTTCTTTTGGGATGTTGAAAGCCTTGAGGGTATGTGAGTATAACTTGGAAAAGAGTTGTGTCATTTGGATTGAGAGTCCAAATACGAACTCTTTGGAAAATTTGTTATCAAATTTGGCTTGAGGCCAAGAGAAATTGTGTTGGTTATAATATCTGTAAGGGTGACATTCTGGAGTTGAGTGTGTCCACTCTCCTACCCCTTGTGAAGCTCACTGTAGTTGAGTTTTCGTGTTGTGTAATTTATCCACGGGTGTTTGTGTGTTTTGGGTTTGTTGTTGTTCCTTGTTGTGAAGTGGATTGCTTGAGTTACCCAGGTGTGTGTATGATCTCCCTAGCTCGGGGGTGACCCTCTTGCGGGTCTACGGTAGGGAGGAGAGCTAGATGAGTGGTGTTTTCTTCTTTGTTTTTTTTTGATATGCAGGTTTCTTCTTGAAGCTTATTGATGGAATTGGAGTAGTTCTGTATTTAGGGAGAATGTATTTCATCCTTGCTATAAGGAGAGTTTGGTTCATTGAGCTTCATCCTATTTAAGTTCATTGTGGAGGGATTCTCTCCCTCTGAAGTTGTAAGAATTATTGTCTGGGGAAAAAGAGAAATTATTCCCTTCAATATTGTTGTTGTGGATGATTTTTCAGTTATTTTATACCTGGTGAAACTAATTGTGAAGAAATGAAACTTGTATTGATTTAGACAAAAATGAATCAATTTATCTCTAGTATTGAAATTTGTTATTGATTTAGACAAAGATGATAAATTTTATCTATAGTTTTGTTCGGAAGGAAGGAATGAATTTTAGTTAGTTAGCCTTGATATATATTGTAATTTGTTTTTGTTATTGGAAATAAATATATGTAAAGAAATAAATATATTAAGAATAAAAAAAAATGGTATAGTCATAAACTTACTAGATGTGGGCCAATGAAATTTGAACTGTATATGCTTTTATATTAAATTGAATTTAACAAGTTATAAGGGAAATTTGATTTTTACTAAATCTCTGGTTTAACACTATTTGTATCAAGACAAAAGTCAGAAGATTGCATACTAAGAAAATTGTGGATGGCAGTAAAATAGAGTTATATTTAATTCTCTGCATTTAAAAAAAAAATCCAATTCTTGCATGAATGGTGATTGTAAATGGCATTTAGATAGAATTATAGTTTGTTCTCTGTATTTGAAAATTTCAATTATTATATGAAACTGTGGTTACCAGATAAATTAGCTTTATTTTTATTATTTTTCTGTATTTACAAGTTTCTCTGTGAAAGAAATATATTACTAAGATTGTGGATGGCAGTTAAATCGAGTTATATTTAATAGCTTTATTTATTTAATTCTCTGTATTCTTTTTTAATTTCTCTATGAAAGAAATATATTTGAAAGTTGTGGGAAATATATATATAATTGTAATTAGAGGTGTTAATAAAATAGTAGAAAGAAATTTTCATAAAGAAATAAAAAATAAAATAAAATAATGCATTATTCGCTGTGTACACAGCATATTACAAAATGGTCGAGTGGTGGTGGGAAGGGTTTGAACCTTCCCACCACCATCTTTGAGTCTTTTGGGTGTGGGGAGGGGCAGAGCCCCGGGCTCCGCCCCTCCCCACACCCCCCCCATGAAAGAAAACACAGTGCTGCGGCCGTAAGACCGCGGACTCCCACGAAAACCCACCGCCGAAAACTCCGCCTCCCGCCTTCCGCCACGTGCGACACCTCCCCTGCGCCCGGCTCCCCGTGAACTTCCTATCTGCCGCCCTTGCGTGGCCTTACCATTCGCACCACCTCCTGTGTCTGTGTTCGCAGCCCACAACGTGGCTTCTGCCACCAAAAATCTGCCTTCATCACACCCTGCGATCCTTTGCTCCCTGCGTGGCATCTCTGACCGACCCACCTCCAAAGCCGCCGCCGCCATGCTCATAACCTGCAAACCAAAACCCATTCAAGGATATTAGGGTTGCACAATGAAACAAAAGGATACATAGCTATTAGGATATAGCCCTAATTTTATAAGAGATTGATATTTTAAAAAAAAGATAATAATAATACAAAAAAAAATAATAGTAATAAAATTTAAATAACAATAGAGAATAAGATTAGAGATTGTTTTATATAGATGTAAATATACCAATATTTATATATATAGATATGTAACAATTATATAAAACACTATATATATATATATATATATATATCCATTATTTCATTGTCTAAATTTTAAAGGACTTATAGTAGGATGATTTTAAACAACCTTACGGGAAAATATAATTATAAATATAAAAAAAGGGGGCGTATATATAGACGTATATTCGATATAAGGAAGAGTTTCTCGGAAGTTTCAACCATCAACACAAACTAATAATCAGGAAAATGAAGAGGAAATTATGTTCCTTCCCTTTAAAAAGAACACTGGAAATAAACATAAAGAAGCCATCACAGGCATTCCACGTGTGACCATTTTAAACTCAACTGTAGTTAGTAAACGTCCAATTGAGAAAAAAATGAAAGAGAGAAAGAAGAAGAAAAACTAACATTGGAAAACATAGAGGAGAAAATGCGCGGCATTTCCCAACTGGGCTAAAAGAACTAAGTGGATTTACTCTTCCGATAATCCCGCTTAGGAACAAGACGATTTTACCATTAATACAAACATAGAGGTAAATCCTAGAGCGGAGAAAACTAAGAGACTGAGTCCAGCAAAGTAGTAAACCAGTTTATGTGATCTGGTCCAACCAGGAATTAGGATTAATGTAAAAACAAAAAAAATAGTGATAACTCTAATTGATGAAGATTATGAAGAAAAGACAGGATAAACATAAAGAAAACTTAGAAACCCAAAAGAGAGAGAGACCGAAATATAAACAAAATAAATTTCAGAGAAATAGTTACGGCGAATACGATAGAAATACAATCAAAATTAAGAACCAGGGAAATGGAAGAGAGGGCAAATGAATGACCTTGTTGAGAATACTAAGTCCGAAGGAGGAGTATATTTTAGGAAATGAGAAATGATTCAGATAATCGTGCTTTGTTAAAAAATGACCAAATAGGAAGATTAAGTGTAAATTCATTATGAATAAGGCATCGTGGGAAGTTGTTAAACTATCAGGGGACCCCGTAATAAGTGTATTGTATAATGATTCTCACTCACGCTGTGAGGCGTTATGCTGCCGGAATCTTCTAAAATTTAGGGATAGGAACCTTGATATTACAAGTCTTGTAGAGACGTTAACGGCGTCGTGGAGATCCCCTTGTTGGTCCGCTTGCATCTGGGGGAATGCAATTGTACTTAGTACCCCACCGACAACTGTAGTGTTTTCACCTTGAGCGTACACCACTGAGCATGCTTATGCATGCGAGGGGGTTTCTAGGGAAGCGTGAGAAAATTTTTGATATTTCATGTCATAACCACATGACAGATGTGGACATGACACGTGTGATGCGTGTTGTGACCGCATGGAAAATGTGGGCATGACACAATCCTTTGTATCAACAAACGATCAAAAGCTTTATTAGGATCATCAATGATATGTGGTCTCTTATTTGGAGGTTACAACGCCCATATAAGCAATGCTCTTTTATCAGGGTCATACCCTGATCCTCTTCTGATATCATCCATTGCCTCTATGTTGAGTTTCAACTTATTATCTTGATTTCTATTGAAAGTATCAAATACAATGGCTGAAGCCATGTCCCATCCAGGAATTAAAATCGCACCTGCTTCTTGTAACAAGGTCCTTCTCCTTTCTGGAGTCATTATCTCCAATTCATTGTCAATATCCTTCTGCAACTCAGATAACACCTCATCCTGTATGTCAGGAGTATTGTCTTTCATTCTCTTCCTAGCTTGTTTGCCCTTGTATTCATATAAGAAGGCTTTAAACTTAGGTGTTTTGATGAAATCATCATCTGATATGAATTTACTGTTGGCCAGGTGCCTTATGTCTTCTGATAGATCATTTGGTGCTTCCATAGTGATAGCTTCTCTGTCTTCAGGAAGTTCATACCCCTCAATGGTTGGGTCATAACTTTGCACCCCTTCTTCAAGCTCTCCCTCTCCTTCTGCAATGTTTGTCTGTAGAGAAACTTATATCCGGTGTGGGTTGAGGTGATAAGTGACCCAGGGGTACTTCATACTCAGCCTGTGCATCTTTAAGTTGTTTTCCTTTTTTGTTAAATACATGAAGGGGAATATTCTTGATAAGTTCTAGTGCATGTGTAATCATAGTGTCCAGTCTTTCTATAGGATCATCAATATCCTGGAAAACTCTGGTGTAGGTGGGGTTTTGAGCTACCCTCCAAGCCTCTGCTAACATGGTTTTATGGTAGAAACTTCTTTCTATTGCTATAGTTTCATCACAATTTCTGATTAAATCTTCATCAACAAATAGGACATGATGATATCCCTTTAACTTCTGCTTTGTTTTTACACTGTGTAGAGCTTAAAAAACTCTACATTTTGTTTCAATTTGGTTTTTGTCTCAATCTTTTTGGTTGCTATTTTTTCTCTCTATGGCTTTATGTTTCTTTGCGTGGATCTCGCCATGTGTCGATATGGAGTAATAAGGGAAAAGTGTCTCAGTGTTCTGCGGAAGCTATCGCGTGTTTCTTTTTATATGCTTCCTTTCCAATTGTTGTTGAAATGCACCACGTGTCTATGGCGTTGTTTCTTTTATTTGAAGTTTCTTGTTGGCTCTGGAATGTGCCATGTGTTGATGTTGGAGGCTATGACTAAAAGTTTCTTTTGATACAGCTAGCCCGCGGGTGTTGCCGAGTGTCCTTTTGTAATGTGTGCGGATGTTGCCACGTGTTTCTCTTTTTTCTAAGTTTTGTTAATATCGACATTTATGGTGGGCCCACAATATTATGGCATAGTTTCATAGTTGTTGCGTAGGGTTCAACTACTCTCATTTTGATGCTCTCGGGTGAAGACACGTACATTTTATTGTAATTTCTAGCTTCTTTCAGAGTGCGACGGGTGTCATCTCCACGAGATCTCTTCATAAAGCTTTTGTTTTTGCTAGAGGGTGCCACATTTCTAATTTTGCTTTAAGCAGAAGGTGCCAAGTGTCATAGCCCTAAGTGCTTGGGGCATAAAGGTAGAAAGTTTAAGTAACAGCAGAAGCTGCCATGTATTGAGTTTCAAAGTCTTGTGGATGGGGACAAGTGGCACTATTTTGTGTGCCTTATTTTGAAGGGAAAGAAGTTAAGTGTTATAGCAGACTGTCACATGTTATCTTTTGAAGCCGTTTAAAGCCTGCGAGTGCTACCATGTGTCTCAACAAAAATACAGGTAATGTGTCACATATTTTATCTCTCAACCAATGAGCTCGCAGGGAAAGACGGTTGTAGATTCAAAGAGATCTAGGTGTTAGATTAAGTCCCAGTTAATTTCAGTTTTGTTGAGGCCGTTGAAGATTCAAAACAGTTACAGGCGGTCTTGAGCCAAATTTTGTGCCTATATATGTAGGAAGATATTGTGATTCAAAAGAGGGAATTAGAAATTTAGAGATCTTTTTGTGACCAGATTGTATCATTTTGCCTTAGTCTAGCTATTTCTAATAAAGAAGCTGATATACTTGTGCATGTCACTATGCCTTTTATATTTGCTAAATTGTTAATGAAAGAAGCTTTATGCTATGCCACTAGTGATATTATCTGTGTCTTTGCATAAATTTTCTGAGTTTAGCCTTTGATCTTTTAATTCATTTACAATCTGTCTATATTGATCATGCAACATTTGCTCTTTAATATAGCTAAATCTTGAGAATGGGTTCACTGTGCTAGTTAAGGAAATATATTTCATTTAGGTGCATCACCATAGAGTTAGGATTTTACTTATTGTATCTGTAATCTTGTTTCTTTCTCTCCCCTTTACTCAAAACCCCATTAAAAATAAGAAGAGCCAACTTCTCTAAAATTTGGAGGTTGTTTCAAGTAGTAAGTCCCACATTCTTGAAACTTCCCATGTTGGTGTTGGAACCTGTGCAATTTTACACATCAACAGTTTTTGGCACACCCAGTGGGACCTCTCTTGAAATTCTGATCAAGATCATATGAACTAGAGAGCGACGAGGATTCAGAGCTTTGAACCGATGACAAGAGCCCAATCTACTACTAACCCAGGGATTTTATTGCCACCGTTAGTTGCTACTCCAAGAAGAAGAGTAAATCAAGTTGCAATAGCATCAGGAGCAAACATGGGAGCACCAATACCTCCAAGGAACTATGCAAATTAGAACTATAGCAGTCCACTCATTCTATTGACACCACCAGATACTTGGAATCTGATACCAGCTAATGTCTTGAAAGCTTTACCCAAATTCAATGGAGAAGATTCCAAGGCACTAGGGGAGCATCTTCAAGATGTATCAGATGTGTGTACAGTACATGTCATTACTGTACAAATTGTAACAATTAGACTGTTGGTGGCTTCTTTCAAAGGGAAGGCCCTAGACTGGTATAGATCTTTGACCCCAAATACAATATCTACCTGGGATCAGCTTGGTGATGCTTTCTTTCTAAGATTCAGTGAAAAGGGTGACAAATCTTCCCTACTGCAACAACTGATCACTATAAAGAGAGCACCACAAGAGGCTATAATAGATTTTAACACTAGGTTTCAAAAGACCTGGGATAGAATCCCTGCTACAACTAGACCACCATCAGGTATGATTATTGTATTCTATCTCAAAGCTTTCAATTCTGATATATTTGTAATGATTCAATCCCTAGGGGGTCAGACCCTACCGGAAGCATATGAGTTGGCTGTAAAGGCTAATAATAACCTAATAGACGTTGGAAAATTGCCTCCAAGGCCTCCCATGCCTATGTTCCTAGAAATTTCCATTCCCTTGCCACAGGAAAACCCTAATCCTACAGTTGCACCTGTGTCTATGTATACCTTCCCAGCATCTTAGCAACCTACTGGTCAACACCCTCTGCCCCTCCATCTGAAATGGATGATATGAAGAACATTCTTAGGACCTTCTCAAATGAGATTATTAATCTCAAAAGGCAACAGACCTCTTACCTAAAGCCTCCTTACCTAAGTTTCCAAGGAAATAGACCCTCATATCAAGCAAACCAGTATCAAGGTTCTCAAAGGCCAAATAATCCTCAACCTTCAAATCAACTGGTCACTGTTCCCACACCTTTGCAAGCTGTCCCTCATAACCCAAATAGAGAAATAGTCCCTGGACAAAATAATTTAGTAGAAGATACCAATGCTTGGTGCTTTCCTTGCACAATGCCCATATGCCCAAAGATTATCCTAGAGGAAATTTACAACAAAATATAATAGAACAGAGAAGGGTAGAAGGTCAAGTTATGGTGTCTAATGTTCTTCCATACTAGCCACCTGGTGTCCAGAATGCAGTAATGGTGGCTCAGATGCAAGGAATGTCTATTCAAGAAGAAGAAGAATTTGCCCCTGAACATGCCTTATTTTCATGGATTGAAGATGAAGATTCAGTGTTCTTGAATGAAGCATCTACTTCCAAGAAACCCTTAGTATAGTCTGGTTATTATACTAGATCAAAGAGAAGGATGATGGAGTAGCCTGAAGTCACCAACAATGAGACTGCTAGAGTTCCTCCTTTCCAAACTCCTTATAATTCAGCTTCAAGGCAAGAAGTGCCTCAGCCAGTCTAGAATCAAGTAGCCTCTAGCCAAGTGTTAGAAAGAGCAAGGTATCCTTACTACCCAAAGACACAAACACTAGGACCCATGAATGTGGTAGAACAGCTAAAGAAGACTCTTGCTCATGTATCAATATGGGATATGCTGGCCATTGTAGAGCAAAAGATGCTATTACAAAAAGCACTACAGATTCAGGTTGATCCTAAATCTACTAGTACAAAAGGAGGAGTTGCTAACAAAGGAAAGGCACAAAATAAGGACACTCCACCCTTGCAGACAACAACTCTATTGAATATTGCTCCAGAGATAAGCAAATCTAAGCCAGACCCATTTTATTTGACTTTAATAGTGGGGAAGAAATTATTGCATAACTCAATGATAGATTCTGGAGCGAGTACTACAGTCATGCCAAAACAGATAGTAGATGCTTTAAAGATAAAATATGAGCCACTTGCCAGAGGAGTCATGCAATTAGATGGAAAATTTGTCCAAACCATAGGAAGGATTAAACAACTCCCATTATAGCTGTATACTTGCCCAAACATAACTGTCAAACAGGATGTAGTGGTTATAGATATTCCCCCTATCTTTGGTTTATGCTTATCTAGATATTTCACAACTAAGATAGGAGGATACATGTCACTAGATTGGTTGCATCTGATTTTGAGAACCAACTATGGAACAAAGATGAAGGTATTGTCTGAACCCTTATCCAAATATCATATCATTGATGAACCAGTCCCAAGGATTGAAGCATCCCATGCCATGATGAATAAGGAGGAGAGAGTCTTTGTTGAAGAATTACGTGACTGGACTGAACATGATCAGCAAGAAGAAGAAAATAGTTGACTGATGACCATGATGCAAAGTGATCCTTATGGAAATTATGACTCCACTGGTTTGGATACTTATGTCATTTTTGAAGAAGGCCAATAAATACCAAATGTTATGAGAAAAGAAGTATCTGAAAAAGAAGAACTTGATAGAAGCTCAGAAATCTGGACTTTAAATTTTGATGGGGCTAGGAGCAAAAATGGTGCTGGAGCAGGTATATGTCTCACTTCCCCAAGGGGTGAGAAGATTCTTAGAGCCATACGTTTTTAGTTTTCTTGCACTAATAATGATGTTGAATATTAATCTTTGGTGCATGGTCTTATGCTAGCCAAGAAGAAAGGAATTAAGAATTTGGTAGTCAAGGGATATTTAGAACTGGTTGTGAAACAAATTAGAGAGAAAGTTGTGGCAAAAAATGTAAGAATGAGATCTTATCGTCACAGAATTTGGGATCTAATAGATGGTTTTGATGCTTTTAATATAGAAGTTGTTCCCAGAACCCAAAACACTGAAGCAGACAGAATGGCACAAATTGGTTCCCAATTTGATCCAGCAAGCGACCTGCTCATTAATAGTAAGGCAGTAAAAGTGATAGTGAGAACTACAATCCCAAACAATGACCAGAACTGGCAAGTCTTTGATAATGATCTCCAGGTACTCTTGTTTTTGCAGCAGTCAAGAGAGTTTGCTGATCAATTAAGCCCAAGATTGAAGAAGCTTATGGTAATCAAATTATCCAACTAAAGTCTAATAAGCTCCCAAAAGGATTTATCACACTAGAAAATCTATTTGACCCTGATGATGTAAGCCTAGATAAGAAGAAGTTTAAGGCAAACAAAGATGATTACTCTGAGATTCAAGTCAGTGAAGGAAGAAAGCTAAAGGTAGGCAATGCTACTACCTAGGAGGAAAAAGATAAGCTAATTTCTTTGTGTAATAAGTATGCTAGAGTGATTGCTTGGACCTATGAAGACCTTCATGGCTATAAGAGGGACATCATTCAACATACTATAGAACTTGTTGAAGGGTCAAAACCAATCTATCAGAAACAAAGACTAGTGAATCCTAGAATTGAGCCCTTAATGATAGATGAACTGCAAAAGCTTCTAGAATCCAAGATTATTTTTCCAATTAAACATTCAACTTGGGTATCTAATTTAGTACCCGTAAGAGAGAAGAATGGGGACATAAGACTCTGTGTAGATTTCAGAGACCTGAATAAAGCATCATTGAAAGATCATTATCCCCTGCCTTCTATGGAACAGATTTTGCAAACTATGGCTGGGTCAGAGAGGTTTTCTTTGCTTGATGGTTTCTCAGTATATAATCAGATTTGGTTAGTTGATGAAGACCAATACAAGACAACATTCACTACAAAATGGGGAACATTCGCATATGCCAAAATGCCATTCGGTCTTTCAAATGCTGGAGCTACTTTTCAACGTGCCATGGATATAGCATTGGGGACCTTATAAATAAGATTATTCTGATTTACTTGGATGACCTTACTATATTTACCAAAGATGCCAAAGATCACTTTGAGCACCTAGAAGCTATTTTCCAGATATCTCAGGAGTTTGGGATTTCCCTTAATCTTAAGAAGTGTATCTTTGATGTGCCCCAAGGGAAACTTTTGGGACACATTGTTTTAAAAGATGGAATTTCCATTGATCTAGAGCGAGTCACAACCATACTAAATCTATCTTTGCCAGTCAACAAGAAGGCAATTCAGTCTTTTTTAGGAAAAATCAATTTTGTCAGTTGCTTCATATCTAATTTTGTAGGGCTAGTTAGACCCATTACTCTGCTGCTGAAGAAAGATTTAGCCTTCAAATGGACTATCGAAGGGAGACAAGCTTTTGTAGAAGTCAAGAAATCCATTTCCACTGCACCTGTACTAAGAAATCTAGATTTCTTTAAGCCCTTTATAATGTATGTATATGGAGGAGAACATAGTATGGCAACTGGTTTGATCCAAAAAGACGACAAAGAAGAAGGAGAGCATCCAATCGCATTCTTCTCCAGGACACTAAGGGAGTATGAATCAAGGTATAATTTTGTTGAAAAACAAGCTTATGCTATTGTAAAAGCTCTTAAGAAATTCAGGCATTTAGTAACAGGGAATAAGATCCTGATATTAGTAGCCCACCCTAGTGTAAAGGAATATATCATGGAGGGTGAAATTATTGAAAAGAGGGCTAATTGGATAACTAAGATTTTAGAATATAATGTAGAGATAAAGCCTACCAAATTGGTTAGAGGCAAGGGACTATGCCAATATATGACTCAAGACATAAAAGAATCAATGCCTGAGGAAGCAGAAATTGAAACAGTGTTGAGACTCCAAGGGATTGACCAAAACTCTTGGGTAAGTGATAGAGTACAGTTCATGAGAACTGGTATTTTCCCAAATGAACTCTCCCCGGATAAGAAAAGATACTACATGCAACAGGGAGTTCATTTTGTGTTGATTGATCATGTTTTGTTTAGAAAGAATATTTATGGAATACTGTTAATATGTGTAGAGAAGGATGAAGCCCAAAGGATACTGCATGAGTTTCATTATGGAACCTCAAGGGGACATTTTTCAGCAAAGACTACTGCAATTAAAGTGACATAGGCTAGCTATTTCTGGCCTATATTGTTTGCAGATTACTATCAGATGGTCAAAGAGTGTCAAGCTTGCCAGTTCTATACTAGGAAGAGAAGAAATGCAGCATTGCCTCTAAGTCCCATAATAGTGGATGAACCCTTTGCTCAGTGGGGTTTAGATTTTATTGGCATGATCAATCCAGTGTCAAATATGGGATACAAGTGGATCCTCACTACAACAGATTACTTTACAAGGTGGAGTGAAGCAGTGCCACTCAAGGAAGCTACTGAAAAGGTAATCTTAGAGTTTCTAGAAGGGATAACTACTCGGTTTGGCCCTCCTCGCACTATCATATTAGATAATGCTAAGTCATTCTTAGGAACCAGACTATGTGAGTTTGCTCTAAAAAATGGAATATATCTGAAGACTTCTTCTAATTACTATCCACAAGGCAATGGCTTGGCAGAGTCTACCAATAAGAACCTGATTAGACTCATAAAAAGAATGGATGCTGATCATCAGAGAGACTGGCACAAATTTCTTAACACAACACTATGGGCTGATAGAATCACACCAGAGAAAGTAACTAAAATGTCTCCCTAAGAGTTAGTCTATGGCAAACATGCGGTGATGCCACTAAGTATAGAGATTTATGCCTTACAGTTGTTGAAACAGTTTGAAATTGAGGAAAATGGTTCGATGCAAGTCAAACTCACCAAGTTGCTAGAGGTTCAAGAAAAGAGAGAAAAGACACATGAATTAGTAATGAAGCATCAATAGATTGTTAAAAATTGGTTTGACAGAAAAACTTCTAATCAAATTTTTGAAGTTGGGTCTTTAGTGCTGAAATGGAATGAGAGAGCTGCTAAGCCAGGCTGACACAACAAGTTTGAATCATTATGGACAAGTCCTTTTAAGATCCATTCATGTAAGTAGAAAAATGTGTTTGAGATAGAGACTATGGATGGAAAGCCTGAAGAGATTTCGGTAAATGGGATCTTCTTGAAACATTTTACCTAAGTCTTGAGACTCGCCATGATTCATAGTTAGTTAGGTGCTTTTGTTTCTTTTCCCGCTTTGTTTTGCTTTCCCACTTTTTCCCTTTTAAACAAGTGTTCCAAGAACACGTGTCTACAGCACAAAGGTCCCTTTCATTAGCAGTTGCATTTATGAAGGTTGTTCTAGCACTTCCTTAAATTGTAGGAAAAGAGTGCTTTCTTTTCAAAGGATCGCCACTTTTGATACGGATCTGACACTTCGACCAATATGGATTTCTGAGAGATACGCTACTATCTTTTGGAATTAATACCATTAATAAGACATGATGTGTCATTAAATGTTTCACTAAGCCCCGTTGAGATAAGTGTTAAAACTCTTAGAGTGTTGCATTTGCTATTGTCATTCTTCTTTTTCTAACATGTTGTTTGCATCAAGCTTTGTTTCTCGCCTGTATTCTAGCAAAATTCAGTTTCATTCCCAGTTTCTTCTTCCAGTGTCAAGAGTTTCCAAAGTTTTTTACAAGAGATATAGAAATGTCAGAGCCACAATCACCATAGGAAGGGCTAGGGCTCTTTGAACAATCTAATAAACTGATGAGCAACAAGTCTTATGCATCTGCACCAGCGCAGCCCAAAGTAAATTACCCAAGAACAAGGGTTCCAGAAATAGGGGTATGTGCAAACTCAACATAGGTAATAGATTATGCATATGGTGTCTTCGACAGACATATGCAGAAGAACACCAAGAGTCTCCACGAGGGAGCTCACCAAAGGTGCCTCATCCGTGCATCAAAGGGGCAGTGGGAAACTTTTGGGATGAGAGTATGGATGTCCTAGTTAGCACAGTTTGTAATTCCTAATGTCCACCTGTGCCTTGAATTGATTGACCTATGTGCAGAATTGTTTCACCCTCCATCTTCTTCTATTCAACGTGGCCCCTTCATGGTTCAAATAACCCCTAAGGCAATTAGGGATATGTTGGCTTTACAACATGACAGGACAACCACATTTCCTACTATTCCTTAGTTGCAAGGTGCCTGGGCAAATGTTCACAGTAAGGTGAAGTTTCTAAACACTGAGATACATTTAGGCGATGAAAATACCCTGTTGCCTCTGCTACCCATAGGCCATGCTCAGTTCAATCTCAACGTCCAAGACGCCCTAGCTATGCTGGCTTTCATCTTTGGTTAGTATGATGATTCTATAGTACATGATTGGCAGCTTACAGTGATATTTAGATTGAAAACGGTGGACAAGTCCCAAGAGTACCGACTTGATTTCGCAGAACAAATCTTTGCTGCCATGGTGGATTAGCTTGCAAACTTTCATCAGAATCGTGTTTTCAGGTATTTAGCATACCTATTTCATTTGATGCTATATCAAAAAATTTCTCTTTCATCAACACGTGCCTTTAAATATGTATGACCCTGAGTCTGCTAGCAATAGAACCATTCCGGTGTCTGCATAGGCCCATGTCCTGTCAGATACCTCAAACCCTTATGAGTTCGCAGAATGTTTTGTTGCTCCTGCTTTTGATCATTTAAGTCCTGAGCTTGTAGAGAATAGGATGACATAGAGCTTCAGAGGTTTCTTAACCAACTTGCCGATTCCTTGTGATTATTTCTTTGGAGCTCATACAACTATAATTAGAGTCCATGGCTTTGCTGGAGAGCTTGTTCTGTTGCCAAAAGTCTTAACCCCTAGGGTTACATTTTTAGAAGTGGCTCGTCAGGTATCTGTTATTGATAATAATTTCAGACATAAGAAGAGGAAAAAGAAAATGTATGATGTCCCCTGGACTAGGGAAAAAATAACAATTTAGACAAGAGAAACTAAAAAATCTTCTGTTATGGAAGTTGGCTGCTTATGGTTTCTTGATTGTCGAAGATAAATGGAAATACGATCTAGATAGCTTCTTAGCTTCATGGATTGTCAGTAATAGGGTTTCTACAAAATTTGTTCATGAAAAATGTCCCTTCTGGGAGAAAAGAAGATCACCCAAGCAGGATAATCCTACAATTTATGTTGAATTAAAAGACTTGCCAGATGAGGGTCCCAGGCCCTGGGAAACCTTTTATAAGAAGGTCAAGAATATGACCCTAAAAAGTCTATGACTACAGGCCTTAGAGCTACCCTGGAGAAGAAGGACTGAAGTGTAGAAAAAATTGCAGCTTACTAGAAATACAGACAAGAGATAGCTGAAATTACTCATACTTTCGAGAATGTTGAAACTAATGAAGAATGGGAAATTGTATGGGATGATTTTCATATGACCCAATTTCTAGTCCAAACACAAGTAATATTCTGAGAGATTCTCCAGAGGTAGTAGAAATGGAAGAAAGAGCAGAGAAGGAGCAAGATGTTTAAGAAATAGGGCAAGCATCAACTTCAGCTTCTAGAGTCCCATGGCCTCCATCTCTTAGTGCCTTACAAAAACAAAAGGAAATTGTATCATCGTCATCTCTCGAGATCCAAACAGCTTTGGCATTTGGGGGTCTCGGAGCGGCACCTTTGCAACAAACATCAATCAATGTTGAAGAAGAAGACCCAGACGAGGCATTAGATAGGCCTTGGAAGAAGATACGTAGGTTGATATTACCAAAAGAAGACACGAAGGAAGAAGTATCAATGCCCCAACAACAACAAGTTCCTTTCATCTCATCAGTGGCTCAGGGAAGTACTTCTTCTCTCTTGTCCCCTACCTCTATTTCTTCTTATTTAGGAGTGGCAACCCAATCTACCCATTTTTCCACGTCTCCTACCACTTCTTCCGCGCCTTGGAAACTTCTTCCCCAATTGCCAGTTCACCAGCCATGTCTTCACAGGCCATTTCCTTACCTCTATTTTCCCCATCCAAGCCCAAGCAGGCCTTGCCACAATTTGATCCTTCCCAGCAAACAACTACCATCCCTTATGGTTTGCCTCAAGGTCATCCATTTGTTGGAGGCTATATTGCATCACCTCCTACCTTCCAAGCCCAGGATAACACATCAAGAAAAGCCAGAGAGGCTCGGATGGAGAAGAAAAGAAAAAAAGAGAACAAGAGCCCTGCTATGTCTCATATAAAATCTTTGTTTGATCCTATTCAACAGTCTTTGACTATTAGGCATTTGGCTCCCAATGTAATCAAACCCAATGAGCAAATGCAACCCCAAGACTATTCAATGAATGCAGTGGCTATGGATATGTCTCTTTTCAAGTCACAAGATCAAGTTGAATTAATGAATGAAACTGCATCAGTAGTAGCCACTAATTACTTGAAGGTGTTCAAAAGATTACAAAAGTTTGAAGTTGATTTGACACAAGAGAAGGTTACCTGGGAATAAAGAATTACAGTCTACTATTTCTCTACAGATTCATCAAGCAGCACATGCTCAAGTTATAGCCTTGAAAGTTGAGTTATCATAGGAGAAAGTTGTTGTTGCTACATTGAGGAAAGAGAAGGCCACTGTAGAGAAAAGGTATCAAGACAAGTTGCAAGAGGCATCACAACTACAATAGACACTTTTGAAGGAGCAGAATTTGAATTGTGCAGCTCAAGCATAGTTTATGGCTGAGCAACAAAAGACAAAGCAATTGACAATTGAATTGGCGCAAAGGCCAAAGACTGTAGGGGTTTTGAATTTGGTGAAAGAGCTATATGCCTCCGTATGGAAGAGAATCTCTGAGGAGATTGTACAACTTAAGCCATCCCTTACCTTTTTGCTAAATGCCCAACAACTATGTGAGAAAGTAGAGTCTTCTATGCAAGCAACTTTGTCTATTATTTCATTAAGGGTTTTGGATTCTCATTTTCTATTACAGAAACTATATGACACATCTGAGGAGACTCTGTCTGTAGCTGGTATAAGTGATAGGATGGTGGCTGCCAAAAGAGTGAATGAAGTGTTGAGATGTAACTCTACTACCATGAATTGTAAGGAACTTTTGGATGTAGTCAAAGGAGGAGTTAGGAATATGAAGAAACATATTGAGTATTTAGTGCAGTTGGGTCTACCTTCACCTTTTCCTGATAGTAATACAGTGTTGATGATTGATGAAATAAAGGCTTTGTTGTTGACAAAACAAAATGATCAAACTATTTTTCAAGGTCTAAGTGATTCCTCTAGTGCGGGAGAAGTAGAAGTTGTATTGGTTCCAATGGCTCAGCTTGAGTTTCAGTTACGAGCTGTAGTTCAGATTTGCAATTTTTTTCCCACAAAGATATCATCAATTTAGATTTTGCTTTCTAGGATTTGCAGAGTAGACAAGGATTGTCAAATTCAGAATGGTCTATATACAAGGCTGCATTGCTAAATTTATGATTTTCATTGATAGTGGCAGTACCTTTTTGTTTCTTTTTTTTGGAGTTCTTTCTAGGCATGCCCAGAAGTCCTTAAGGTCACCATGTATTGTAGAGCTTAAAAAAATCTACATTTTGTTTTAGTTTGGTTTCTATCTCAATCTTTCTGGTTACTATTTTTCTCTCTGTGGCTTTATGTTTCTTTGCACGGATCTCGCCATGTGTCGATATGGAGTAACAAGGGGAAAGTGTCTTAGTGTTCCACGGAAGCTGCTGCGTGTTTCTTTTTATATGCTTCCTTTCTAGTTGTTTCCAGAATGCACCGCGTGTCTATGGTGATGTTTCTTTTATTTGAAGTTTCTTGCTGGCTCCAAAGTGTGCCACGTGTTGATGCCGCATGCTGTGAATAAAAGTTGCTTTTGATACAGCGAGCCCGCAGGTGTTCCCGAGTGTCCTTTTGTAATGTGTGCGGATGTTGCTGAGTGTCCTTTTGTAATGTGAGCGGATGTTGCCGCATGTTTCTCTTTTTGATAAGCTTTGTTAATACCGACATTTATGGTGGGCCCACAATATTATGACACAGTTTCATAGTTGTTGCGTAGTGTGCCACATGGCATAAGCAGAGGGTTCAACTGCTCTCATTTTGATGCTCTCGGGTGAAGACACGTACATTTTCTTGTAATTTCTACCTTCTTTCGGAGTACGACAGGTGTCATCTTCGTGGGATCTCTTCATAAAGCTTTTGTTTTTGTCGGAGGGCGCCACATTTCTAATTTTGCTTTAAGCGGAAGGTGCCAAGTGTCATAGCCGTAGGTGCTCGGGGCATAAAGGTAAAAAGTTTAAGTAATAGCGGAAGCCACCACGTATTAAGTTTCAAAGTCTTGCGGATGGCGACAAATGGTGCTATTTTGTGTGCCTTGTTTCGAAGGGAAAGAAGTTAAGTGTTATAGCAGACTGCCGTGTGTTATCTTTTGAAGTTGTTTAAAGCCTGCGGGTACCGCCATGTGTCTCAACAGAAATACAGTTAATGTGTCACATATTTTATCACTCAGCCAATGAGCTTGCAGAGAGAGATGGTTGCAGATTTAGAGAGATCTTGGTGTTACATTAAGTCCCAATTAATTTCAGTTTTGTTGAGGCCGTTGAAGATTCAAAACATTTACAGGTAGTCTTGAGCCAAATTTTGTGGCTATATATGCGGGAAGATATTGTGATTCAAAAGAGGGAATTAGAAATTCAGAGATCTTGTTGTGACCAGATTATATCATTTTGCCTTAGTCTAGCTATTTCTAATAAAAAATCTAATATACCTATGCATGTCACTGTGCCTTTTGTATTTGCTAAATTGTTAATGAAAGAAGCTCTGTTATGTGCCACTAGTGATATTATCTATGTCTTTGCATAAATTTTCTGAGTTTAGCCTTTGATATTTTAATTCATTTACAATCTGTCTATATTGATCATGCAATATTTGCTCTTTAATATAGCTAAATCTTGAGAATGGGTTCACTGTGCTAGTTAAGGAAATATATTTCATTTAGGCGCATCACTATAGAGTTAGGATTTTACTTATTGTATTTGTAATCTTGTTTCTTTCTCTCCCCTTTACTCAAAACCCCATTGAAAATAGGAAGAGCCAACTTCTCTAAAATCTGGAGGTTGTTTCAAGTAGCAAGTCCCACATTCTTGAAACTTCCCATGTTGGTGTTGGAACTTGCACAATTTTACACATCAACACACTGTTTATGAAGTGTTCTGGATCAAAATTTCCTCTTACATTTCCAAAAGGTAATCTGAATTGTTCTAATTTACTATCAATTAATTGACAACCTTTGTCAGGAAGTACTGTGAAATCTCCAAAGCATAAAGTTCTAGGCATAAATGATTGTTTATTGTGATTCTTGAGATGCATGAAGTCTGAGGAAGCCAATTGCCTAACAATTTCTAAGTATGCAACTTGATCTGGGCATGTCTTTGGTAGAAGGAAGGGTGACCCTTCATATCCAAATACTCTTATCATAGTGCAATCTCTAAAAACATACCAATCACCCCAATTATGGTTGAACTTTCCCTCTTCGTGTCTATCTTTTGGTCTCAAAAACTTCTATATTTCCAATGAAAAATTGTGGGTGCAAGGATGTCCAAACAGTTTGAATATCGGTTTCACAAAAAACTCTTCAAAGTATAAATAATGGGATCTGTCACATCTACTATCCCAAATAGTAGTCCACATTTGCATAGGTTTTATATCTCCATTGATGTCTAGGTCTCTTACCCTGAGATTTCTATCCCATAAGCCCATACATTGTCCTTCATATAATACCATATGCATAAATAAAGAATAATGTCTAACTTTACTTCCTCTATTCTTAATAGACATTAAATCATTTTTTATATTATATGCCAGGTATTCAACATAAT
This sequence comes from Cunninghamia lanceolata, assembly GCA_027924645.1. Lineage (NCBI taxonomy): Eukaryota > Viridiplantae > Streptophyta > Pinopsida > Cupressales > Cupressaceae > Cunninghamia > Cunninghamia lanceolata. The sequence goes on from BSBN01000128.1 coordinate 1,750,300, forward strand.
CAAAATACCGCTCATCATGACTCTTTATGCCCACAACTAGGACCATGGGTGCAATTTCCATGAACATGGATGCCTCTATTCCCAATATCTGATAGGCAGAGTAATATGTGTTTTTGAAATAATCTTCAAACAATTTAGTTGAGTAGGGTGGATCTTCACCCTCTGAAAATACCCTAAGTTGGTTCTTGTCACCACAAGGCCTGTGCAAGGGTAACTTCCATCTCTTATAATTGCTACTCATATTGCTGTACTCAACCAACAAATCCTTGATTCTAAATTTCTTATCTAAACTTGTGTCTAACTGAAACACTGTGGCTATATAGTCTCTAGTAATGGGGAAGAAACAAGTCCCATCGTTGAATTCAATATAACAAGTCTTAGGGTTGTATTTCTCTACAAGAAACTTCACCAACTGGACATTTACAAACACATTCGGGACTACCAATTTACCCAAATTTAGCCACTGTGGGTTTGAAATGGGTTTATGCCTGTGCATTTTTCTATAATGGGAGATAAAGAGATCATACCCTCTGGCTGGTGTCCATATATCCCCAATATGTCTGTATAAATCTTCAAATTTCTCAGCATGTGGGTTTAGTTAGGCATTTCTTCTGGATTTCTATCCTGACCTGGGACATTGGTCTAATAGATCCCGGTTTAGATGCCTATCCCCAGTTTTTTATCTTTTACTCTTTGGCTTCTGAATTGTTTCTTCCATATTCTATCATTATGTCTGGATTTCAACTTTGTGATTTATAAATGCAGACTAATCTATACAAGCACATTTGAAGTACTTACTTGACAAATCGCTCTAGTCCTGAATTGCTTATTCATCCACGCCATGCACTTGTTCTTTGTAATGCCCTCTAAATTCCCATTCAACAATCTTAACTCTGTGCAATCAATGGCATCTTGATTATGTTTCTCATATTATCAAAGGGAATTTAATTTTTTTTTGAAAATAGAGCATTAGATCGCCACCTTTATGTCTTGTCACTTTATTTCAAAGTGATGTGTTTTGCAATCTCATTTATTGTTTGGGATTTCAGTATGACCCTAACTGGCGTTACTTCAATAATATGAGTCTCCTCGAACAAGAAATCACCCTTTTGATATTTTAATTTCTTTTCATCACCTTTTCAGAGAGACCCCAAAAACCCTCTCTTCGACACAGTAGAGTTTCTTCGAAATACCCTTTACATTATACTTTCATCGGCGAGACCCCTTTTATCGGTGAGACTCTAAACCATATCACTTCAATATCTCAAATCCCTTAAAGGTTATCAATATTTTCATTTGATCGTCGTGACATGTTTTGGTGTCATGTCAAAGTGCCTTATCTGTTCAACTTTCAGGGTATCGATGAGATTGTTGAATGACTCTTGCCGATATCCCCTTTCTCTTCGATTTGCTCATTACTTTAGGTTTTTGTGTGATTTTCCTTTTGTCTGCTTGTGCCTTCGGGTCATCGAAGAGACTGTATATTGAGTCTCCCAGACGTAGTATCATCTTGTCGATGTTAGCTATAGTGATTTTTTCATCAAATATTTTACGGTTGAGGTATAGAATTTAGGGCTAATAAGGGAATGGTGATATTTTTTGGGTTCAAGTAGAACATCTTATTAGGGATTATGGTGGGAATGACAAAATTTTAAAGTCTAAAATTTGATCCAACACAATCCATAGAGGCTTAGAGGTATGGTGCTAAAGTCAGCGCTAATTTAGATGTTAAAGTTGGCGCTAATTTAAACGCTAAAGTCAGCACTAATGTTAGTGCTAATTTAGATGTTAAAGTTGGTGCTAATGTCGGCGCTAATTTGGGTGCTAAAGTCGACTCTAATTTAGGCGCAATTTGGCACCTAATTTAGCGCCTACTTGTTTTGATCAGCGCAAAAAATGCCAAAAAAAGTGCCATCCTGATAAATAGCGCTAACTTTTTCAAAAAATTGGAGAAAAATACATTAAAACAGTGGGTGGAAGCAAAAAACTAAGCAAAAAAAGGAGCTAATCACAAGGATTTGTTGTAGTGAAGATTGCTTTAGTGAGGATGAGATAGGAGAACTGGAAGGTAGGAACATTGTGCAAACAAGCTCAAAAAGAAGCAAACCAAAGCTAGGGGAAAAATCCTCCAGGGATAGGAAATCCAATAAGAAAAAATTGGAGATTGCGGGGAAAGCAAAAGGTCAGAAAACTCTAAGATTTGAGAAGGGCTTTTCCCTTCCTGAGGAACTATGAGGATCCTAACAAATGACATCTACTCAGGCCCCAAATAAATGTGAGCAAACCAGATTTGGTCCTTTTCCAAGAAACTAAACTTTCGGAGGAGTCAATTAGTATGATGAATTATTGGAGACATTGGAAAGATTGTTTTTTTTGTAGCTAGAGGGGCCTCTAGCGATTTAGGGTTAGTTTGGAATCTTCTCTCTAGCAAGGTAGAATGTGTTATAGATTGATGATGCTTGGTAGATCAATAGAGTCACATCAAAGGAAGGAAATGTTTGTTTCTCTCTGATTAATGTTTATGGGTTGATAAGGATGGAGCAAAAAAAACAAGTATGGAAATAATTGTCTACTACTATTCAAACTCTGGGCATGAACCTTATTATGATAGGAGGGGATTTTAGTGCTACATTCAATGCTTCTGAGAAGAGAGGGGCCCACCCAACCATCATCCCAACCCAACTATAGGACGGGGGACTTGATAGGTAGGGAATTCTACTTGTAGTTGGCGGGCCGAGCTCGAGATTCTATACGTAACATGAATGCCCAGGGGTGGGTTGGAGGAGATAGCGGATCAATTCATTGATCCGACCATCTCTGCTATAATTCCCCTCCCTTTAGATTTGGTTGGGAGAGCAGAACTAATTGAAGCACTTCATCCCCGGGAATCAATTCTGGTGGGTCTCGCAGACATGGGCCGCTATGGGGTTGGATGGGAGGTAAGATTGTGACCCAACTTGATTTAGCTAATACTAGATCAATGAATTGATCAAAAGTTGAGATCAGGGGGCCTTACAAGATGTTCAAAAATCCAAACAAATTTCTCAAATTTTGTAATGAGGAATCACCTTCATGATGTCAAGCCCAAGAATGAAGTCTTCACTTGGACCAACAGACATCAAGAGCACTTGAATATAGCGAAGAGTCTGGCCAAGTTTCTAATAGGAGGTGAATGGGCCAACCGCATGCTCATCTTTGAATCTTCCATTCTTCCCCTATTGGGTTTCGACCATTTCCTTGTTCTCCTTTACCTAAGGGTGGATGACACACCAAATGGAAACTCTTTCAAGTTTGAAAATATGTGGCTTAGGGACCCAGAGTAAGAAAGAAAGATTAAAGAATGGTGGATTCAGACATCGAACATTAGAGGAACAAAGATGTTCAAATTATTCAAGAAATTATGCTTTTTCAAGCAGTAGGTAGTGGAATGGAATAAAGAACATTTCAAAGATATTTTAAAAGAGAAACAACAAGTAGAAGCAGATCTAGCAAAGCTAAATGAAGAAATCATTATCAAGGAGATGGATCAGGATTGCTTCATGAAAGAGAAAAATCTCATGACGAAATACAAGGAGTTGCTGGCTAGGGAAGAGATTTTTTGGAGGTAGAAGCTAAGAGAGAGTTGACTCAATGAAGGGGACAAACATACCAAATTTTTCTCCAATTCTACCAAGGCTAAAAGAAGTATGAACATAATCTCTTCTATAAAAGACAGTGAAGGTAATCAGGTCACTTGCTCGAAAGAAATAGGGAAGGTGACAATAGATTTTTCAAAAACCTTCTCAACATGGTGGACCAAACATATGACAACATGAAATAGGAGATCTTGAGTCACATTCCAAATATTATAGATCAAGAGAAGAATGAGATGCTCACAAGAAATTTCATGGAAGAAGAAGTTAAGGTGGCCACTTTATAATTAGCTCCTAACAAAGCCCCAGGTCCGGATGGTTTCTCGACTTTCTTTTTCTAGAAATTATGGGAGATTGTTAAGAAATATTTTTTGTTGGTTGTGGAAGACTCTAGAAGGAAAGGTAAAATCCTAAAGGACTCGAACAGCACCTTCATAACCCTTATCCCCAAGAAAAACGTAGTTGTTGCTATGGAGGATTTTAGACCTATTTTATTATGTAACATGATTTACAAAATTATTGCCAAGGCAGTGGCTAATAGACTCAAGGTTATCATTCTTGATATCATTTCAAAGGAGTAGAGTGGTTTCACACTGGGTAGATCAATTTTTGAAGGGGTAATAATTGCACATGAAGCTATCCACATGGTTAAGAAAAGCAAGGTGTACAGGATGATAGTCAAGTTGGATATCAGGAAAGCATATGATCAGGTGAATAGGAACTTTTTGCTCGCAGTATTGGAAAAAAATCAATTTCTACTTAGATTGGATCCGATGGATCATTTAAGCTGCATTTCCTCTCCTAGATTTTCCATTTTGGTGAATGGAAGACCAAAGGGTTTCTTTGATACTTCTAATGGTCTCATATAGGGGGATCCCCTTTCCCCTTTCTTATTCATCATTATGGCAGAAGATTTAGGGAGGTGCATTCAAGGGGAAGCCAGGACGGGGAGGGGGCAATTGTAAACTATTAGCTTTAAAAAGACTTACATTCTCAATTTTTTTCTTTTTAAAAATAACTTAAAACAATAAACCTTAAAAATACAAAGGCTAAAACACCATGCATAAGACTGTTGAAGAAACCCTCAAACTAAAGCTTTAAACTTAGATATGAGTTGTACAAATGCAACAGAACAACCCTAAAATGTTAAGAATACTAATCATTTTAAAAGCCCGAGGAAAAATAGCGAAAAAGCTGAAGATGATATGATTTTGATGTTCCTCAAATGTGCTTGATAATTATTATTTACAAAAATGGTATAGTTTATAAATATTATTTTGTGCTTTTACATGATACATATTACTTATCTTTAATAAAGGTCTTCAACCAGTTAAGCATGTGCCACCAGAACTAGCAAAAGTTAAGAGAAACAAAAAAAAAACCTCTAATTTTTAACAATCCTCGCCATTGAAAGCTAAGATAATAAGGAAGCATACAAAAACAAACACACCCAACAAAAAAGTATTCGCAACAATGACATGAAAAGAACAAGTATATAAAATGATGGTAAACCTTCAAACCCTCACTACAAAGCCCTAAACTTGCTCTCTAGACCAGCCATAACCATCACACCATAAACACAATAAGAGTTGTGCTCCAGAGCAACCATGCACCCTAAATAAAACAAAAAAACCAACCATAGTGATAAACAACAAAATTTGAGCTAAGATGAATTATGGGGAAACTAGTCATCAACATAAACCAACTCATCATTATGCAAGCATGAGCTCATCTAATTAATAATTCAAATATCTTCAAACCAAAAATAAGCTAGCTCAAAAGAAGCATGCCACTAATGTCCTGACTAATCAAATTTGAGACTAGCAAATTTGCTTCAAGATCTTTATGGGAATCAATGTGTCTTTAGAAGTGTGTAGGCCTCGAATCAAAAAATCACTTCCACAACTTCCTAAAAAGTGTAGGCCCCCAATCGTAAACTATTAAGTGGAAACAAAACTTATATCCTCTGTATTTTTCTTTTTTCTTTTAAATAAGTTTAAAAAATAATAAACCTCTAAAATGTAAAGGCTATAATGTCATGTATAAGAGTGTTGAAAAACCCTCAACCTAAAGCTTTAAACTTAGAGCTAAGTTATACACATGTAACAAAACAACCCTAAAATGCTAAGAATACTAATTAGGAAAAATAACTAAAAAACTCAAGATGATATGATTCTGAAGTCCCTTGAATGTGTTTGATAATTATTATTTCACATTATTTTGTACTTTTGCATGATACATATTACTTATGCTTTAAAAGGTCTTCAACCAATTAAACTCGTGTCACCAAAACTAGCAAAGTTAAGAGAAACCAGACAAAAAGATCTAATTATCTGACATCCCTCACCACCAAAAGTGAAGAGAATTAAGAGCTAGTTAAAAACAAACGCACCTAACAAAAAAAATATTTTCAACACAAAACAACAAAACACAACTAAACAAATAGTTTAAAAACATGATTTTGTGCTTTTGCATAACACATATTACTTATGCTTAAAAGGTCTTCAACTGGTTAAACATGTGTCACTAGAACTAGAAAAGCTAAGAGAAACTAGAAAAAACCTCTAGTTTTTTAATTGTCCTCACCACCGAAAGCAAAGAGAATAGAGAACCATTAAAAACAAAGACCTAGAAAAAAGTATTTGGAACACAAAACAACAAAACACAACCTTCAAACACTCACCATGCAAAAGTCAAAACTTGCTCTTAAGTCCAACCACCACCACCATACCATATTTGCAAAACAAGAGTTGTGCTCTAGACCAACCATGCACCCTATACAAAACCAAAAAACACAATCATAAATAGACACAACCAAACCTCATTCACTTAAAGTTGAAAAGCACAGATGCTAACATACATTAGACATAAATACCTATCCATACAACCAAAGAGCTTGAATCAAATCCATCTTCTGCTCTCGCATGCCTCCACATTCCAGCCTCCTATGTGCCTCTGCATTTTACATTCATTACCAATTCATTACAAACTATGACACATACGATATGAATGAGAAACATTAATTTCACCACCTCGTGACATAACACTAATTTGATCCACCAACCAACTTGCACATTCCTTTTTCTTCTTTGCAATATGCATATACAAGAACATTACAAACAAACAAAAACAACATAGGAACATTAGAAGACAATTAATTCTTTTACTCAATGGCATTTGATTCACTAGTCACAACACAAGATGACATTTGATTGACCCTAGCCTTTTGACTTTTTTTTGATTAAAAATAGAAAACCCAATAGCTAAATTACAATAGGCCAATCAGAACACCAAGAAACTTACTTAATTTTGGTTTGCATGAATTTCAAGACAAAATAATGCCCAAAAATATCCCTACAAAAAATAAGAACTAATAACTTTTTTAAATAAATAAAATAATCAAAATAAATTTCATATTATTATATAATACTATATTATGATGTTATCTATTATAATTGATAACATAAGAGGTGGACAAGCTAAATGAATAAAGGGTGGATGAGGTTAAAAGATGCTTTATATTAAAAGAGAATATAAAAATGTACTTTATAATAAAATAAAATAACTCTTAATTAAATAAAATAAATTCATATTATTATATAATACTATATTATTATATTATAATGTTATAATATTATAATGAGATGGATAATCCATACTAAAAAAATGGTGTAGGATGCAATGTACTTTATATTATAATAAAATAATTTTTAAGTAAATAAAATAAATTCATTATTATTTTATATTACCTTATATTATAATATTTTTTATATAATTGGTAACATAACAATTATATGAAAAAGGTGGATGAGATTAAGAGATGCTTCTCTATTAAAAGAGAATATAGAAATGCATTTTAAAGCTAAAAAAAACACATTAATTTGTAAAAGATATTTGTTTAACTACAATATTTAATATTATATTCTTTTCTATAGTTTTCTTCCTTCATTGATTATATTGTAAGTAGTGGCCTTATTAAGACGAGTAGGTGTAATGGTTATTTACAGGTCTAGAGTAGTCATGCATGGAAGGGTGGCAAGACCTAATAATCAACCAATTAAGATGTAGATTTGAGTCACAAGTTTGGAGGGCATAAGTAACATTTTACTTATCTTAAATAATGTTGGGCACTGAAATAACATCTTACATGGTGCAATATTATTCTCTTATTTTACTTTAGAACTATTTCAAAATCATTTGACTTTTTTTTTTGTTGTATTGAAACAAAGCAATTAAATTACAAAGAGTAGCACGAGCTACAGGAAAGAATAGAGAAAACAACACCCACTAACTGAGATAACCAAACTACAGATCAAAACTTGCCATGTAACCTCTAACATAAAAAATGTTTAGAGATAGAGCAGCAAACCACTGTAAGTCTCATATGACACTAGAATAGCATACAACAGGAACTAGGACACTAGAATAGCATACAACAGGGACTAGTCAAAAGAAAGTTGCATATACACATAGATAAACCCTTTTTTTATTTAAAAATATATACATGTGGGTTGTGTTTTAGTTTTTATGAATACTCTAGCATGACCTTAGTGTAATTACAATACTTTCAAAGTTGTTTCTTTCTTATAAACAATATTAAATGTAATTAATACATATAAATATTTAATACTTTTTGACTCAACAATGCTTAAAATAACTCTAAAAAATTAATAGAAGATATAATATGAACAACAAAGACCAAACAAAAAATATCTAGACGACAAATATCTAAACCAAAATAAAACACTAAAACTATAAATATCTACAGCTATCAATCATTTAATAACATAAAATTTTAGAACAAAATTGTATTATAATCACCAAAGTATTGAATGAATACTAATTTTCCTGTCTATGTTTCCCTATTACTGGGCCCACACTAGCATAGGTGGGACCCACACTTAGTGACTGTATCCCAACTCATGGAAACCCACCTATGACCTATCCATTACCGAATTGGGGAAAGACTTGGTCGAAGAGGAGTGAGGGAATAAATAACCTAAAATAAAAACATGTTAATAAATAAACAATATTAATTTCAAATGGTCGCGAGTTCGACTCGCAAGCCCTTTGTCGGCCACAATTAAACCTTATCAGAGCACGATTAAAATAATAGACAGACCCTGTATCCACGTTTTCTGTCCGATAACGACCATAGTCTTATAAAATGAGTAACCATGGTTACTACAGAATGTAGGATCTCTTTGGCCTCTTTCAACCATTATTTTATTTGCCGACTCAACAGGAGGCATCATCCAATTCACTGCTTCTCTGCACAGGTAATCTAAATTCATTTTTCAGCTGCATTTTATGCGTTTTTCTACTTGGGTTTAGCTCATTATAAATTTTCCTGGCAACCCAAGATCGGCACTATTCAACAGAGTGAAACATGCAACTGAATTCTCCTTAATAACCCATAACCCATTTTCAGGGGCCAATTTAAATTGCCAGAGATCATTCCATACTTCAGCTGTCCCTGTAAACTTTAGATGCTTAAGTTGAAATTAATTATTCATATTGATATGGTAATTCTTTATGTGGGTAGAGCTTGGGATTAACTACCCACAACCCATTTTCAGGGGCCAATTCAAATTGCCAGAGATCATTCCATACTTCAGCTGTCCCTGTAAACTTTAGATGCTTAATTTGAAATTAATTATTCATATTGATATGGTAATTCATCTTGTGGGTAGAGCTTGGGATTAACTGCCTCAACTGAGGGACAGCCGGCCTATCTGTTGGCTGTATACAATGTTTTGGATGTGGAATTTAACCAGTTTTGAGTACTTTTAACATGTCTCCTTGAAATTTAAACCTGAGGATATATATTGGAAGTTTCAGTACTTTTTCCACTTGAGCTCATCCCATTTTGTGAGCCCATAAACAGGCACTAAAAAGAAAATCCAGGTTTCTAACTTGATTGATGTAAACTGCTTACCATTCAATTTATGCATCTGATGTAACAATTGACAGTCCACTACAGCAGGATTCCACTTGTTTTTAGAAGCCATTTTATGCCTATTATATTCGAGGAAATGACCTAAACATAAAATATCGTCTATGCTACGGCATAACTCTCATCCACCCTTTCTTTTACTACTAAAATCTGTTTCTTGTGGCTGATTTTTGTTCTTCTCAGGCCGTGGATAGCCTGAGAACTTTGCTAAGTGTTACATCATTTGTTTTATCTGCTTTTTCCGCTTCCAAGGCTTTCTCTATTATAGACTGAGCATCTGTTTCCACTAAATTTTATTCTTGTTTCTTTATCATTTCTGCTTCCGGTTTCCCAATTCCTGTTGCCTGGCCTATTTTCGGTCGCCTCTTAGTACTGGTGGTAGTTCTTGGAGTTATTTTTTAGTCTCCTTGAGCAGCAGAGTCCTGAACTTGAGGTGCTTCAGATGTCTCTAGGTCGTCATTGAAGAGAGGATTTACTTACGATTGAGAGAGATGTCAATTTGGCGATGGCAGGAACATAATAATCCAAGGTGAACAAAGCTGCTTCCTCCACATCTCAAAAAGCTGCACCCTCGCCTTTTGTTTTCTGTCATCTTCGAACTTGAAGTTCTTAGGCCTACTCCTGTTAGAAGAAGGGAGATCACTTTGTGGGTCCGTTCATGCTACATGAAGTTTCTTACTCGTAGTCCTGCATTTTCTCGTCTTTTGCTTGTTTGAAATCCATCTTTTTCATCCTATTTTTCAACCCCAATCGCCGTTGGGCAATCCCTTGCTAAATGCCCATAAATATGACACAATACACACCTGAATAGCACATTCTTACGGTTTATCTGATTCTCCGTTATGGTTCCATTTGTTGGTTTCAGTCAAAGTCTCTTTGGTTAGGATTTGCAACTTGCTCAAATCCAGCTGCACACATATTTTGGCATATGTTAATTGTTTCCTGTTAATAGTGTCTGAATCCACACACTTTGCTTGAAAATTTCAAATACTTAAAAAGGATGGATTCCCTCCAGAGTTGAATTGGAAGATTGATGAACCGCAATCAGTCCAAAGCCTCCAAAGGTTCGTATTGCACAAAGCTAAAACTCAGATTCCATTATATCCTAAACAAACTAGAATTTTCATGAAATCATTTCTCAAGAGTCAAAGGCCATGGTTCTGTCCTTTTTTAGAGTAAAAATTGCCTGGAAGTAGCCTCAAGCTCCCATTCCATATCCACTTATTCCTTTCGTTATTCATGCCTCTGCTACCAAAGCAAAAATATCTCTTTCCCTAGTCCTTTTTCTAAGACAAATCTTGAGTTTACTGTTCTATTTCCTCTTGATTGAACTGTACTATAGGGTCCTCTTATACTGTTTTCATGCAGGCTGGCTTCAACCACAGGTTGCAGTTTATTTCACTATCTGTGTATGCTCTCGATGAGGCCATGGTTCAGCTCTTCTCTGCTGGGCTGGTCTGGGAAGGACTTGTACCCCAAAGGAGTTAAAAGTTTGATTTCTTTGGGAGGAGGTGATACTGTTGTATTTCCTTTTGATTGAACTCTATTACAGGTTTCACTTTTGCTGCTTTACTGCAGCTTGACTTCTTCCACACGTTGAATTTCTTTCACTATCTGCATAGGCTCTCAAGTCAGCCATGGTTCCAGCTCTTCTCTGCTGGGCCGGTCTGGAACAATTCATGCCCTAAAGGAGTTTGCATTTTGACCTTGTTCAGAAGCAGGTGGAACCATAGTAGCATTATATTTACATGTCAACTACATGGCAAACTGAAATTTTGTAAATGGAATTCAATAACGTGGGTTTAAAATGGGAAAAGCACAGCAAAATTAAAATTGCTAAAATACTCATAAAACCATGAAAACAAAACTGCAATTGTTATTTCATACCAATTTGAGTGCGTAGAAAGAGAAACAAAGCCCAAACTTCAATTATAAGACATACATAAAGATTCAATGTTGCTAGTTACTCTTGAATTCTCCTTAAATGTCAAATTTTCAGTCTTAGAGTACATATTGTCATTTACAAACAAAATTGGAGAATACAAATAGCCTCTAAGCCAGTCATGACTAGAAATATGGAGCGGAAGTCGATGCCTCTGCATCTATGTTCTCCACACAAGCACAATCCTGATCATCCAAAACCTCATTCAAGATAGCCAAATTCTCTTCACTAAATGAACGCTTCTCCTCATTAGCTGCAATCCATTTTGAATCAAGATCAATTGATTGATCATCTTCAACACTACTTGAGAGTAGCAATGACAAATGCATAAGTTCTCAACCTACTAGTGTATGCTAGAAAATTAGAAAACTATTGGAAATTGGAAAGTTTCTAACCTCAAATTCTGTTCAATTGAAGACAGAGGTTGTGATGGATGAAGACCAAATCATTCATCTATTGTTGGCTGAATCGGTTGTGTTTCTTAGAGTGTAAATGCTCATATACACTTTAAGAATGTTCACAAGCTGAAAAACTGCATGGCTGGGTTATAATTTGCATTGCCATCCAATGAAGTGATTTGACATCATGGCCAAAATACTCCTACCATTGTGCTGACATTATATTAATTGCAAAATCAAAATTTATTAATAAACCTACATGATTTAATTCCATTTAATGTATAATAAATCTGATTGCAAATTATTAATTTAATAATTAATATCTGGTGTTACTGTTTTCCTTGATTCCACTGCACATATATCGGAGAAGAAGCTCTTTGCTTGCTTGTACAATTGCAACTCCACAATCTCTGCTTGTCTTTCCTCTATATTGGGAAAGAATTTGGAAATGCACTAAAATAACCCCATTCTTACTTCTCCATCCTCCTTGTATGATGCACTATAATAGATAGAGGGATTCAAGAAATAACTTGCATCATAAAGGTGACAATATATTTTGCAATCGCATCTAGCATTCGTGATCTCCTAAAGTGGCATGGATTTGCTATCATCATTTTGCATTTTGGACTGTATTGCCTCCTTTGCCCTGTCCATGGCCTCACAATAATAACCTATGGGGACTTTTCTCCATCAAGCAATCTCAACTCTTTGACCAAGGGCTCTAAAATTTGGACAATCTCATGTGCATCTATCCAAAATGCTCCATCAATCGCAAAGTGTGAAATGCAATGTGCCACAGAGTTTTCAAGATGGGGATGACAATTAAAAAATTGGGGAAATTTAAAAAATATAGGAAATTTCAATTAGTCATAAATAAATATAAGGCATTCATCATATACATTATAGAACCATGGCCTTGTACCCGATGCATGAAATACAAAGCACTAGACCAAAAAAGAATGGCCTTGGGATAGAGTACTTTTCCAATAATATATTTGAGATGCACCTTGATCTAACCCTCCCTAAAAAACTCCATATGCTGAAGGGTGACACAAAGCAGTCCACACTGGATTGTGAGTATCCTAGAGAGGACCCAATTTGCCCCATGTTATCTATTGTAGTAATGCCAGCTCCCTGCCAACATGTTGCTGCAAGAAAAAGGATCCATGAATCCAAGCTCATTAGAGCCTCCACTAGGGTGTGATCTTCACCTCTTTGAGGCCACGACTTTGATGATTTCAGATCTCCATGGCCTAGTGGTTCAGATAGTCCATGTGAAATGTCATGGTGTGAATCAATACCATCTTAATGCTTGGAATCAAAGCTTGGTGTAGGCCTTCTTTCAGAAGAGTTGGTGTTATTTATATGAGGATCAAAACATGGTGATGTAATTCATACCCTCTTTCAGAATTGATGTTTTCAATTTTTTCCACATGTTGGTATAAGTTGATATACTTTCAAAATTGATGTCTTCTTGACATGGTTTCAGCTCAAGCTTTCTATGTTGCTATTTTATAGACCTAGCTACCACTGTCAAGGGCAGAAAGATTATGACAATGGTTATAAATGTCAGAGTTCTGTCCACAAACTGAGGAACTCAAACCAGATTCTCAAGCAAATTGACCTTTTTTTTTCTTGTGTTTTTTTTTTAAGTTTTATGAAACATTTCCGTAATTTTTTTAATAGGAAATGGCCCTAGGACGTTTTTTAGCTGTTCCCGCATCCCTGAAACATCTTGGATATGGGGACGATTGGAATTCCCCAGGGGAGGCGTCCTCGTGGAACCTAGGTGAAACGACAATGCCATCCATTTGACTAGCAAAGAAGCACTCTTCTCATTCCAATGAAATAAGCATGCATTTGAGGTTCATCTTTTGGGCACATAAATTTTGCACTGCTAGGAAATTAGTGGTGAATCTTGTCGCACCTGGTCTCACGAGCTCCTTTCCCTCAATGAAGGATCTCATCATGCTTAGCCTTAGTTGCAAGAAATGCAACAAGACTTGCTCCTTGGCTTTTTTTTTTTGGGCTTGCAACCCCATTTCCAATGGAAAATAGTTTTGCTTGGTTTCGTATTTTTTATTATCTTTTAATATTAATAATTATATATTTTAATAGTTTCTTCTTTTTATTATTATATATTATTTATTATTTTAATATAGTTAATATTATTTATAATGATCACCCGATAAGGGGTGAGATCCACGTCAGACAGGTGAAGGAGGGTGACGAGGGAGAAGGACAGAGTGATGATTGTTAGAAGTGTTGTTGGGTGACGGCGTCCGGCGCTCGCGTCACCCAATGTGATGGGACGGGAGTATTAATGATACATTAAGACGAGTAGTAGATGGGCCTTGCTTTTCTTAATACTATGCTTTGGTGTATTTTACGGGTGCTATTTGTCTTCTAAATGTTGGTTGTTGTGTGGTGAGGTGGCTGATGGTGATGGCTTCAGCAGCAGGGAAGCGACATGTAGGAGGCAGAATGGTGCTCTCCAGTGAAAGTAAAAGCCAGTCAAGGGGGAATGCAGTCGGAAACATAAGCGCAAAGTGACGGGAGGAGAGGCAATGGATGAATTCATGCATTTTGTGGACGTAGAAATTGAAAATCCTTGTCTGCATAGGTGGATGGTGTGAATGTGGGGGTGGCAAAAGATGTTGATGGTTTACCTGAGACTAAACTAGGGGAGCCTATGGCGGGTTTTCTGTTGGACCCAGGGTATACCAAGGGTCGATGGAGCGCCTTTGACGGTGCGCAGTCGCTTGCCTACGCCACGATCATGGCGACAACGGCTACCTCTTTCCTTCTACATGATGATCTGCTTGAGGTGGATAACCACATGGATATGTATCATGACTATCTACTGGACCATTTGCATGGCAGCAAGCGTAGGATGGCTAGCCTTCAGAACGCGGTGGAGGCTCTGGCAAAAGGGTTATGGGTGGCTCTTTCGATGGGTTCCTTTCCTGCGGATTCAGAATGTTGTCTGGGAGCGGTGGAGGATTCGGGTGGTGAGGAACCCGATGTGGTGGTGATGTCTGAAGGTTAGGAGGTTGAAAAAGATTGTAAGCTTAATGTTGAGGGGAAGGGGCTTGTGTAATTTGCCCATTCCCCTGTAGTTTTTTTGGTTTTCGTTAAGACTCTCTAGATAGATATAGTATAGAAACAAACTATGAAGAAGGGCGATAATGCCTTAGTATATACGGTTTTTTGATATGAATACATGATATTGGTTATGCAGAGCTCGGCTTTGGTTTTTCTCTGGTCCCTGGTCCGTAACCAGGGTTATATTAACAAAAAAAAAATATTATTTATAATGATATTGTAATATATAATTTATTTATATTATTTATTATTATTATAACCCATGGGTATTTTTCCCCATCAACCTATCTCAATTGACCAAGGGCTCTAAAATTTGCACAATCTCATGTGCATCTATCCAAAATGCTTCATCAAACACAAAGTGTGAAATGCTATTTACCATAGTTTTCAAGATGGGGACAACAATTAAAACATAGGGGAAATTTAAAAAATATAGGAAATTTCAATTATTCATAAATAAATATAAGGCATTCATCATATACATTATAGAACCATGGCCTTGTACCTAATGCATGAAATACAAAGCACTAGACCAAGCAAGAATGGCCTTGGGATAAGAGTGCTTTTCCAATAATATATGAGATGCTCCTTGGATCCAACCCTCCTTGAAAAACTCCATATGTTGAAGGGTGACACAAAGCAGTCCACAATGGATTGTGAGTATTCTAGAGAGGACCCAATTTGCCCCATGTTGTCTATTGTAGTAATGTAAGCTCCCTGCCACCATGTTGTTGCAAGAAAAAGGATCCATGAATCCAAGCTCGTTAGAGCCTCCACTAGGGTGTGATCTTCACCTCTTTGAGGCCACAACTTTTATGGTTGCAGATCTCCATTGCCTAGTGGTTCTGACATGTGCCGAACTAGGATTTTGAACCAATTTTCAAATTCTTCCAATTACAAACCCTAGGACTGAATTCTGATTTTATCTCCTGCACTTTATCACTTACTTTACCAATGCATGAACTTAATCTAACACATGAAACAATGAAAGAAAACGAAAGTATAGATCTGCTGTCACTATTAGTGATGAATTACACCATGAAATACACATTGAACATGCAAAATAAGAATGCAAGTCTGCTGCTCCCAATTGGCATTATATGGAATGCAAATACATCAAGTTTGTGGTTCCAATGAAACAGTACAATCATGTACTAGTGACTGATGCAATTCAGATCTGAATATCAAAGTACAACATATCAAATTTGCTAGCAAGCTCCAATGAAAGATGAGAGAACTCCTTCGATAGCTGATCGGCCTCCAAGATGATGGATGAATGACACCAAGGACTCTGAATAATGAACAAGGCTGCTAGTGATCGCTGGTCTCTTCTATCTATGCTGATCGCAGCCTCTTATGATGCTGGCTGCTACTACAAAGATGGAGGAGTGGAGTTCCGAGATCTCTTAATGCTGGTCGATTCCCAATGAATCTTATGCTATTCGGCTGCTCCTCAAAGGCGACAAGGTGGTATGCAAGGCTGATCGCTCCTCCTCAAGCAACTGATCTAAAACAGAGTGGAAAGGGTACATACAACTCCTCAAGTTTGGCGCACAAGATGGAGTAATTCGGCTCACAAGATTGGCGCTCAATGATGGTGCTTAATGATAACACCCAATATGCATGAAGACTTCTACAAGGCGATCCAAGCTGACTTATAGATCTGAAATGAATTCACAGCAGTTATGAAGCCCAAATCTGATATGAAACCAGCAATAACCCTTCACAAGGATGGTGCTCTAAGTCTGGATTGAATCACTCCACATATGCAAGAATGACCTCCACTAATTGGCGCTCTTACAGATGCCAAAGATCTTCGATAATTTCTTCAAATGAACCTCCAAATCTGCAATACAAGTCTGATCTCTAGATAATGAATATCCTCAAGATGTGTCGCCCAAAATGCAAGTGTCTTCAACATAGATCTTCAAACAAATGTCTTCAATAAATCTGATGTAAAAGATGTAACATGAAAGCTCATGAAACCTTCAAAACTCCTCCAATGAAGTGCAATTAGACTTCCGTCACGAAGCCTCCTCAAGATGAGCTAGGTTTTCGTCCAACTCACCTAATATTAGCAAGGGTTTTCGTCCTTGGAATAGATGCAACAAAGTTGCAGATCCACTAAGGGAAAAATAAGAAATAAGCTAGATTCATAATCAAATGACTCCCAAACCTCCTCTATTTATACATGAAATTCGCCTTCTTTTCAAATGTTGGCCGACCTTAACTTATTTCATATTATTTCTTCAAGAAGGGCCAACTTCTATTCAACAAGACTTGGCGCTCCATTTAAAAATGATTTAAATTTAATTTTTTCTCTAAATTGGGCCGACCCAAGCAAGGATTGGCGCTCACCTTCAAATTAGTCCATATGCAATATCATGGCATGAATCAATACCATCTTTATGCTTGGAATCAAAGCTTGGTGGTGTTATTTATATCAAGATCAAGACATGGTGATGTAAATTCATGCCCTCTTTTAGAATTGATTTTTTTCCACATGTTGGTATAAGTTGATACACTCTTTCAAAATTGATGTCTTTTTGACGTGGTGCCAGCTCAAGCTTTCTATGTTGCTATATTATAGACCTAGCTACCACTATCAAGAGCGTAAAGATTATGATGATGGTTATAAATGTCAGAATTCTAATTACAAACTGAGGAACTCGAACCAGATTCTCAAGCAAACTGACTTTTTTTTTTCTTGTGTGTTTTTCAAAAAAGTTTTATGAAGCATTTGTGTAATTTTTAAATAGGGGATGGCCCTAGGGGCGTTTAATAGCTGTTCCCGCATCCCTGAAACGTCTTCGATATGGGGATGATTGGAATTTCCTAGGGGATGCATTCTTGTGGAACCTAGGTGAAATGATGATGACATCCATGTGACTAGCATATATGCACTCTGCTTATCAATGAAACAAACATGCATTTGAGGTTCATCTTTTGGGCACATAAATTCTGCAATGCTAGGAAATTAGTGGCAAACCTTGTCGCACTTGGTCTCATGAGCTTCTTTCCCTCAATGAAGGATCTCATCATGCTCAGCCTCAGTTGCAAGAAATGCAACAAGACTTGCTCGTTGACTTTTTTTTGGGCTTGCAACCCATTTCCAATGGAAAATAGTTTTGCTTAGTTTCTTGTTTTTGATTATCTCTTTAATATTATATATTTTAATATTTTCTTCTTTTTATTATTATAATATAGTTAATATTATATAGTAGAATATTAGATTTGGTTAATATTATTTCTTATATTATAATATATTATATTAATATATAATTAGAACAATAATATCAAATATAATAATTAATATAGAATGTGAAATTTATGGTATATATATTAAAATTGTTTCTTATTCATTCTTTATGCACCTCATCAAACCCCATTTTTTGTTTCGTTTCCTATTTCTCCTTTCTAGTAACATAGCGCTCAACACCCGAGTGTGGTTATATATGAATTTGGTGGTAGATCACTCCCTCCACTGAAGATTTAAGCCAATCAAGTTTTCCAATGTCCTTAAGGGTTAAATCAAGGCAATGTGCCACACATAGGCTCCAAAACAATGTGGAGTATTTTTCCATGAGAAGTTTGCTTGTTGCTACACAATTTGCTACATTCCTAGTGATAAATTGGATGCGTATTATGACCTAACCTCCATCACAAACTTATCAAATAGTGAAAACAAGTGTGTTGATTTCACTTTATTTGATGCAACTACCAATTATAGGAAAACCATTCCACTATCGAATGCAACAAGAAAGTTGCTGAATGTATGATTCCTTATATTAGTCCACCCATCCAACATAATGCTGCAACCTGTAATCTCCCATTACTTGTGATGCTCAACAACAACCTCACTAACATCTTGAATTGCCTCTTTACCAAGTCAACTTTGAAACTCTCATATGATGGGGCTTTGAAACCAAGATCTGCAATAACAATGGCATCAATGTTGAATGAGATGCTCAAGTAATACCAAAAATTTGCTATTGTCGTCTTTGCATGTGTGTGTGTGTGTTTATGAACATTTTTTCCTCCATCCCATGCTCTTTAATGATGGTTGGGATCTAGGTGTGGTGTAGGGTGCAAAAAAGGCATTCACATTTCTCCCACTAGTATTAGGTTTTTTGAAAGTATTATTTGGTGTGGAAGATGGTGTGGCATTAGAAGAATTATGCCCTAATGTTGGATGTTTATCCTCACCCAAATCCACGGCTGCATCACAGTCACTAGATGTACGTGTCAATGAACCAATAGTAGTTTGTCCCTTTTCACCTTGCTTTCGCATAGGCATCAAGAGCCAAATTTGCTTGGTGAATCACATCATTAAGACAACTCTTACAAGCTTTCACATTGTGTCTTGTCAGCATTGTAAGACGCCATTTGAAGCAGTTGATTTCCCCCATTGCTTTCGTTCCCATAAAAATTGCATTTCAGCAAACTCGAATTGGGAACTAGTGTACAATAAGCCCATGCAAAATCTCTCGTGGCATGATGAAATATGGGCTGAAATAAGAAACATATTTGTACCCGTTAGGGTTAAAAAAAAATAAAAAATAAAGCACATAGCAACCTTTAGGTTTAGCAAAAAAAAAACACTAACCCTACATCTAGTAAACTAAAAAAAAAAGAAAAGAAACCCTAACCTTAAAAAAATAGTTTATAGGTTAGGGTTGGGGTCTAACAAAAAAACAACATTTTCTTTAATTTTTTTTTAAAACTCTAACCCAAACCCTAAATCTTTGGGTTATGGTTAGGGTTTATGACATTATGCATTAAATTTAGGGTTTCAGAAATTTAGAAAAAAATTTGAAAAAACCTTATCTCTGTGACATTGGAATTGAAAAATACATCAAATGAGGGTTTGAAGGAGCAATGCTGAATATGAGCCCTAGTTTGATGATCACAAAATGTTTGGTTTTGTGTTAGTGTTTGCCTAGGAAAGTCTGAAAATTTGTCTCAATGTAGTATGAAGGTGATAAAATGATGAAAATGAAGTTGTTAGGGCTTTATAAAGAAACAACTGCCACCATTTTGAAAAATCTGGCAAAAAACTGTAGTTTTATCAACTACGTCTGTTTAAAATGTGGTTTTTCAACTGCCCTTGAGTTTTTATTGATTTGATCTGGTGTTGACTGATTCGTAGGTTACCCAGGCATGGTGGGTCAGACCACCATGTGCTGGGTACTTGCAGTTAATCGCAGGTTATTCTTGGGTATTTCTTGTATGGGTGGAACTGTGTTATTATCAGGTGGACATAGTTGCGAAGGGATGCCAGAGCATTCAGAAAAAACCCTACTAGACTTCATTTAGAAAAAAATCTCTTTATATTTCAGATTACTCTTACATCAAACCTCTAAAATTTCTATCCACAAGAAGTTTTTAACCTTATTACAGCTAGAGAGATGAGCTAAATAAAAATAAAGAAAACTCTTTAGACTATCCTTGTCCACATAATTTATATCTTTTTGGCCTCTTTGTATTATTATTTGATTTGCTTACCTCTTCACTTTCTCCTCCAAACTCTTCTTTCCCATAGACTAGGTGGAGGCTTATAACTTGATAATCCACTACTTTTATTCACATTGTTTACTATTATTTGGCTTAATTATCGATCGCATACAATGATAGGAACTAATAATCCATACCAGCTAGAGTAATAGAATATAACACAATAGAAGCTTTATTCAAATAGAGTTTGCTTACATATGAGTAGATCAGGGATGACCATGCCAAGATAGACACTTTCCTTGTCTACCATCATTCAATATAAACGGGCCAAATTGTTGGTTAGAACAACACCATTAGGAACCACTACAATGAAACATGAACGACTAACCTAAAGCTGACAAGTTAACTAACAAAATAGTTTGCTAACAAAACATTGTATGCTAATTACATCAACCCCTCCCACAAAAGAAGTCAGATTCCTAATTGACAAGCAGAGAGCAAAGTGATAGAGATCATGTAAATGATAATATCAAGGAAAAATTTCCATGTTTTTGGTGGCATAGGAGAAGAGGAAGGTCCTACTTGCTGATTTTTCACTCTTTCAGCCATAACAACATGACCAAAACCTGAATGTTCGACAACAAAGAACTGATGAAGATCCTTGGAATACTGATATTCCTGTGCAGCCAGTTTGAAATCTGCAACTCATTTTTCAGCTAGAAATACAAAGGGAAACTTGCTGATTGCATTGTGGTGAGGGTGGGATTGCAAGGTGGATGCTGAAACAAACGGTGAAGGTATCTGCCAATAACCAAATCCGAGTGTATACTTGACTCTAAAAACTCTTCAACAAGCTAGTCATTGTCCATAGGCTGTATGGCTGAAAGTTGGTTCTGTGCCTCAGCTAGATGATGGCATACAATGGGCTTTAGGTGTACATCATTGACAGAGTTTTCAGATTGTACGGCGGCAAGTGTAGCAACAATGTCTTTATCCTGTATGGCAACAACAGAATATCTAGGGCACTCC
The DNA here is from genome assembly GCA_027924645.1 of Cunninghamia lanceolata. Taxonomy (NCBI): domain Eukaryota; kingdom Viridiplantae; phylum Streptophyta; class Pinopsida; order Cupressales; family Cupressaceae; genus Cunninghamia; species Cunninghamia lanceolata. The sequence goes on from BSBN01000128.1 coordinate 1,771,816, forward strand.
AACCGTTCAGTTGGAAATGTAGCAGCAGATTGTTCAAGATCTTTAAGCTGAATGGTAGTCAACTTAGAACTGATAGTTCCCTTAAGCATATGATTATTGCAGAAATGGACAAGCAAGAAACAGTAACCAAGAAAAGTTTGACAATCTGAAATTTGGGCTTGAGAGGATGTTTTTTCATTTAAAAATGGGGAAAATATGATGAATAATGAGAAGACACTGCCTACAATTCATGAGAAAAACATCTTTAGGAAGTCTGATGATGTAATACATATTGCTTTTGAGTTTTGACTAATAGAAATATATTTTACATTGATTGATATCTGCAAATGTTCCATAAACAGTGGCGGAGATTCCACTCCACTATTATCAACAACAGATCCTTTCATGTTAAGTGTTACCCCAACTACAAGGGCCAAACATACAATACAAAACACTATAGAATGGATGTATTCACAACCTCTTAACTGGCTGTCATTTCATCTATTTTGCAAACTCTTGCAACTCATCACATGCCCAAATAAATTATTTGTACATTGCAACTATAATTCCTTATTGGAAGCCAACATAATGCTCTTCCTACTGGCAAGTCCATAGCAAATTGTTTAATTGAATTGAAAAACCATTGATAAACAAGAAATAAACATTCAAGCAACAACACAAAGGAGACATGAAACCATATTTACCCTGTAGAAACCTGAATAGTGAGAAAAACTCCAGCAAAAATCCACTATATGTGCAGTTTTACACGCTTGCTGCCCATCCTAAGCCCCTTGGGATGGCAAAGCAACATGTCGACATCCACACACTTGTAAATATCCTCTGCAACTAAGTGGGAAGCTGTCCAAAATGATCACCAATGTACCAACCAGCACTGTACACTTGCAGCTAGACCTCCTAACTATGCTCATCTCAGCCCGATAACTCTGAAAATAACGAATGAAGGATTTGGATATCTTCCAATGTCCCCTCTCATGCTCCCAATGCTTCCTTGATCTCTCTGAGGCCTTTTGGAAGGTTCACCAATAATCTAAAAATTTTTGTGCATGAATAGAAGTCCAAACACCAAGAATATGAGGACAAAATTCATCTCTGCCGCTTCCTCTTCTTGCACAAAGCAGGACAAAATCTCTAATTTTCTCAGTAATGAAACCACCATGGTGAATATGTAGCTGCTGCTTCAACAGACTAAACCACCACTTCTCCGTGATGATACTTCCCCGGCTGTTATGAAACTGCCCCTATACTGGCAGTTTCACACAGAAGCAAAAACCAGTCAGTTTTTTCAGTTCTCTACCTTGCTAAAGTCTGCATCAAGATGTCCAATACCATCCTATACCTTCTTCAGCATCTTTGACTTCTAATTCTGTACTTGGAAATCTTTTTTTCGATCAGCAAAATTCCCACATATCAATGCACCGTGGTGCTGCACAGGTGTATGTGCCTCCTAGAAATGCAAGCACATCAGAAATGCACAGGCACTGGTTGTGCCAGTAGGTTAAGTGCCACCTTTGCATCTCAGGAGTGGGTTGGGGCAAGTGGGGAGGATACACTTGCCCCGGTGCACTCAGACATCCACAATTGCTGTCATGCTATACAAGGGGAAATTGTTTAGAGAAAAACCAAACTTAACAAAAAGAAGGAAAATTAGAGAGAGAGAGAGAGAGGGAGGAGGTGGAGGAGCAGGGGGAGAGGGAGAAGGAGAGGGATGATACATAAAATCTTGCAAATATATAATATTGCATATCTTAAAGTAAATTGGAAATTCTTATGTTTTCATTGTTCTTGGATTTATTCTATAGTCTTGGGCAAAATTTTGGCTCTCAAAGCTTTCTCTATAGTAATGCAGGGTTGTCTATTTTTCATTTTTTAGGTTCTATTTTTGTTCTTATATGTAATACACAGATGCACACTTATATCCACATATTCAAGCTATGGGTTTCACCCTGCATACTCTGCACCCCATGCCCTGCTTACCCTGGAACCTACGCACCCAAGGAACTATGATATATCCTAACAACACAATTTGATATGGAAGTTTACACATTTCAGAGAAAATATTGCTTTTTTTTCTGTATAGAATAAATGTCATGTTGAATAGTATATATGGTGAAAGTAGTCTTTGTTATTGTTTGCAGGTTTTATCATCTGATACACCATTACACAATTCATTGAAAATATATAATATTGCATATCTATAAGTAGATTGGAAATTATTACGTTTTAATTGTTCTTGAATGATTTCTTTGGGTAAGATTTTTATTGTGAAATTGTTTAAACTTCTTTTTATTAATGTATGTTTTTTTCTTTTTTTTTTTTCTTTTTAAAAGTTTTACTTTTTGTCTTTATATGTAATACACAGGTGCACCCCTATATCCGCATACTAAAGATTTGGTAGTCCATCCTGCATCCTGTGAATCACATACCCTTCTTACTCTGAAATCCACATGCCCAAGTAACTATGATGCATCCAGACTTCATTATTTGATAAGGCTTTTTATGTCTCTCAGAAAAATATTAATTTTCTTTACTTATAGAATGGATATGTCATGTTGAACACCATCTAAGGTGACAGTAGTATTTGTTATTTGTTTGCAGGTGTTCTCTACCTGACCTAGCCATTTGAGTGGTCATAAGATCTGGGTAATGATGATGGGGACACTAGCACAGTTTACAGCTCCTCCTTATAGAATAATCAGTACAAGTCATGTTCAAATTCAGAACTCTAGTAGACTGCAACGAGTTCCAAAGATGATGTGCAATATGCAATCACACTCATTTAGAATTAAAAGTTACATTGGTTTTAGACAAGTAACAGGCCTAGGTAAGGTTTCAAGTCCTGCAAAAGTAGCAGCAGCATTATCTGTTTCAGCAAGGAAAGCAAGGAAAGGGGTGATTACTTGTATGTTTGAGCGGTTTACAGAGAAGGCCATCAAGGTAATTATGCTTTCTCAAGAGGAAGCACGACGCCTCCAGCACAACTATGTGGGTACAGAGCAGATTCTGTTGGGTCTTATTGGTGAAGGAACTGGTATTGCAGCAAAAGTCCTGAAATCCATGGGAATCAATTTAAAGGAGGCTCGTTTAGAGGTTGAGAAAATCATTGGCAGAGGCAGTGGGTTTGTTGCTGTGGAGATTCCATTCACTCCAAGAGCAAAGCGTGTGTTAGAACTCGCACTTGAAGAAGCTCGACAACTTGGTTTGTTACTATGGCTTATATCAATCTCAATTTTGTAGTGACATTTATTGTTGATGATGAGTTACATTTACTAGGTTTAACCACGTACAATATAATGTCAAAATGTTTGAAAATGTCATTGTTTTCTGCATATTGCAGGACATAACTACATAGGTTCTGAGCATTTGCTTTTAGGGATGCTGCGTGAAGGTGAAGGTGTTGCAGCTCGTGTGCTTGAGAAACTTGGAGCTGACCCTGGAAATATCCGTACCCAAGTATGTAAGAAACATCATTGACTGAGTTGAGTAGTGAAATGGCTGTAGTGAGATTAACTTCTGGAGGTGATTTAGTTCCAAATTATTGGTCGTTTATCTAGATACATTATTGAAATTTATCAACAGGTAATTCGAATGGTTGGTGAAAGTTCAGAGGCTGTTGGTGCTGGAGTAGGAGGTGCTAGCAGCAGCAACAAGATGCCAACTCTTGAGGAATATGGAAGCAATTTGACAAAAGCTGCAGAGGAGGTATGCTGTAGGATAGCTCTTTGTTTCATGTAGTACTAATGTTCATAAGCCCTTGCTAACAGTTGACCTATTCCTATGCATTCAGGGAAAGCTTGATCCTGTTGTTGGAAGGCAGCCGCAAATTGAGCGAGTTATTCAAATACTGGGACGCCGCACAAAGAACAATCCTTGCCTTATTGGTGATCCTGGTGTAGGAAAAACGGCTATTGCTGAGGGACTAGCACAGCTAATAGTTTCTGGAGATGTTCCAGAAACAATTGAGGGTAAATCGGTATAATTATTGCCTATGCTGTGCAAAGCTTCAGTGCTTTTATGTAATGCTAAATATAAATTCCTTGACTTTCTTGATGCATTGTAGGAATCAAGTAGTAACCTGTTCCTCAATTAAGTCCCTGCTAGAGTTAGAGGATGCTGATAGAAAACAATCACTTGATGCAGGTTATTACTTTAGATATGGGGCTACTTGTTGCTGGTACTAAGTATCGTGGAGAGTTTGAGGAAAGGTTGAAGAAGCTAATGGATGAAATCAAACAGAATGATGAGATTATACTCTTCATAGATGAAGTCCATACTCTAATTGGAGCAGGTGCGGCAGAAGGGGCAATTGATGCAGCCAATATCCTAAAACCAGCTCTTTCACGAGGGGAACTACAGGTGTTTTAGCCGGCCTCAACTATGAAATATTGAATTCACAATAATCTTGTTTTTTAACTTCCCAAAATGAGACACGTGTACCTATTAATTTTTTTGATATGCTATCCTTTGAAGAACTAATATATTGGCTACTACAGTGCATTGGGGCCACCACCTTGGACGAATATAGGAAACACATTGAAAGGGACCCTGCACTAGAGAGGAGATTTCAACCCGTACAAGTGCCAGAGCCAACTGTGGAGGAGACAATACTGATATTGGGAGGTCTACGTGAACGATATGAGATTCATCATAAGCTACGTTACTCTGACGAGTCTTTGGTGTGTGCTGCCAAGCTGTCACATCAATACATCAGGTGTATACTAATGTGATTTTATAGTAATTAGTTGCATGTGCATTTTAAGAGCTTTGAGGAATTGAAAGGTAAGTGATTTCCCAACAGCTCTATCTTGCTGATGGGTTTTGTTTTATCTGCGCATTTTCTTGTCAATCTGTGGAAATTTCAATTTATGTTCATTGTTCTTTGATTCTTCTGTTTGTGTATATTAGAAAATGTATAAATTGTATTTTAATGTTGTCCATTCTATGAAGTGATCGTTTCCTCCCCGACAAAGCAATTGATCTAGTTGATGAGGCTGGTTCTCGTGTGCACCTTCGTTATACACAGGTTAACTATCTGTTTGTAAATTGCATCTAAAAGGTTGTGTTATATTTTTTTATATTTTAAAGAAGATTCATTGATCATATTTGCTGTGTTGAAATTTATTCTTTCTATTAAAACCCTTTTTAACTGGAACAGCTTCCTGAAGAAGCGAAAGAGCTTGACAAAGAACTGAGGCAGATTACAAAAGAGAAGAATGAAGCTGTTCGAGGCCAAGATTTTGAGAAGGTATTAGATATTAGATTTTTGAGATTGTTTCCACAGGTTCTCATTTTTGAAACATGTATCTGGGAACATGTATTTCGAAATTGTTTTTATCACCGCATTCCTTACGTGGGTTTATATTTTTTTTGCAAAATTTGCATGAATTAATAATTCCAGAATTTATGGTGATTTATAAGACACTGTATTTTTTCATTGGGACATATCCTCTGGTAAAAAGGCTGGACAGCTACATGATCGTGAGGTGGAAATGAAGGCACAAATTACAGCTATAACAAAGAAAGGGAAGGAGAAATCAAAGGCTGAGAGTGAATCAGATGAAGGCCCAGTTGTAACTGAGGCAGATATTGAGCAAATTGTATCTGTATGGACAGGCATTCCAGTTGAGAAGGTGTCAGCCGACGAGTCTAACAAACTCCTGAAGATGGAAGAAACACTCCATCAACGCATAATTGGGCAAGATGAAGCTGTCAAATCTGTCAGTCGAGCCATTCGCCGTGCAAGAGTTGGCTTAAAGAACCCAAACAGGCCAATTGCAAGCTTCATATTTTCAGGCCCTACAGGTGTTGGCAAGTCTGAGCTTGCAAAGGCATTGGCAGCATACTATTTTGGCTCTGAGGGGGCAATGATAAGGCTGGATATGAGTGAATACATGGAGAGGCACACTGTTTCCAAGCTGATTGGTTCACCCCCAGGATATGTGGGATACACTGAAGGAGGCCAGTTAACTGAAGCTGTCAGGAGACGCCCTTATAGTGTTATCCTCTTTGATGAAATTGAAAAGGCTCACCCTGATGTCTTTAACATGATGCTTCAAATCCTTGAAGACGGAAGACTGACAGATAGCAAAGGTAGGACTATAGACTTTAAGAATACCCTATTGATCATGACTTCTAATGTTGGTAGTAGTGTGATTGAGAAGGGCGGTCGTAGATCTGGATTCCTTTTTCAATTTGAAGAAGATGAAGAAGATAACAGCTACACAAGAATCAAAAGCCTTGTCTTGGAAGAGTTGAAGGCATATTTTCGCCCTGAGTTCTTGAATCGACTAGATGAAACAATTGTTTTTAGACAGCTCACCAAATCAGAGGTAAGAAGTATTGCAGATATCATGTTGAAAGAAGTCTTTGAACGACTTAAAATCAAAGAAATTGATCTTCAAGTAACAGATCGCTTCAGAGACAGAGTTGTAGATGAAGGATATAGTCCCACATATGGTGCAAGATCATTACGCAGAGCAATCATGAGGTTGTTAGAGGATAGTATGGCTGAAAAGATGCTTTCTGGTGAGATCAAAGAGGGTGATTCAGCTATAGTTGATGTAAACGAGGAAGGGAATGTGACTGTCTTGAATGGAAGTAGGGGCACAGTAGCTCCATCAACAACCGCAGCAGCTGTCTAGGAAAAGGCATCATACATCTGAATATTTGGGCCAAAGATTGAGGAAAATTGTCAATTTCATATAAATGTAATAAGTTCCTCCACATCAGAATTTCTGTTTTAGTTTTACTGCAATTTCATTGGCTACTTATAGAATATGCAACTATTGGGATGATAATTGGAGAGGACCTGTATGATCTGGTTTGCAAATGAGACATTAAGTTCTTTTATGTATGACATTGCTTCATCTGGGTTATACCTGTTGTCCCGGTTACATGTCTGACTTACATTTTAGTTTGATACAAGGGTATATACCCTTCATAACAGATAGCATTTCTAGTATTGTTGCTAGTTTTCTGTAAGTAAAATAGTAGCTGCAGCCACACTGCTATTTAGTTGTACATTCCATTTATACTGCACTAGAACAGTGTGTGTAAGATAGCAACTAATATGAGAATTTGCACAACTAGTTTTTTCGTTTATACAAAAATGAAGAAATTCTCATAACTTGATCCATTTCTAATATTTTCTCTTACTGCTATGGTAAAACATTCTAAATCAAAGGCAATTGTTTACTGCTGATATAGTCTAATTGAAATATTCAGAGTAAATAGAGGATACATGAACACACATAAAGTAAATTCATAACAGTATGCTCATTGCCATTGCACAATTGAACTCATAGATATATTGATTGAGAAACTTGCATAGACAATTCACATCCAAAAAACTGTTGTCCATTACAATGCTATGACAAATATATATAGGAAGCCAACGGTTGCTCAGTAGCCAACCGTCGCGACCGACTACAACTGTTGGGAGGTAACAACCTCACCTACCACAACCAACACAAACTAATTACACAAGTATAAATTGCTGCTAAAATTAGCCCCCCCAAAATTTTTAGTCGTCTAGGACAAAAAGACTAAAAAACCAAAAAACTACTCTACTGAGAAGTAGGTGGTAGGGAGGGAGACGTCCCTAGGAGAGTGGAGGTCAATGGAGTTGACCCTACAGTTTGTTGTTGCTTCTGGGAAAGTAGGGCCCGTAGTCGCTAGACCTCCTTAGTGCGTTGTTTGTAGTAATAAGAGGCCATCCGTTCCACCTCTCTAGCCTCCTTCACCATGAGGACTGCTTCTGCCAACTTTTTCTTTGTCTATTCTAGTGAGCTAGAGAGCTCGGCTATAGTTTGATTCTGCGCTGCCAATGCCTCTTCCTTAGTTACCACCTCCTACTGTGTAGCCATTAACTCCTGTACTTTAGCTGCTAATTCTTTCTCGGTAGCCTCAGGTTTGGTCTTCTCCAACTCTGTCAAGGCTTGTTGATGGGCTAGTTGCTCCTTGGAATGCATGAATTGTGCTTCATACATATTTTTGTTCTCCTCAAGTGCTTTGGAAGCCTTTTTGAGTTTGACTTTTCCCTTAGCCATCTCATCCTATAATGCATACACTACACCTTTGTAGTTCTCTTCAATGGTGTACAAAGCTGCCAACACTTCGCTGTCCCTACCACCAAAGAATGGTATGTTCCTTGTGGGCAATCATGCTTTTCTCATCTCTGGGGTTTCTTTTGCTGGCCATCCATGTTGTATAAAAGTCATGTTGAATTTAGCCTCACATTCCTTTGTCACCCACTTTTCAATTTGCTGAGCCTCCTATAGCACCAATGGTGAATGGGTATTATCTAGTTGGCATGCAAATCCTCCCACACGGGTGATAATTGTTCCTAAGGACTCTAAATCTTGTACATACCGTACAATAGTGCCAAATGGGTCTGTTGGGTCCAATCTACTCAAAGTAATAGTGAACTCTCCTAGGCTTGGCAGTATAGAAGATGAAGGCTCATGGTCATGATGAGATGTCTCATAGGAGAGGTCCATGGCCTCTGTGATTGATAATTTGAAACAACTATAAGAACCTACTAAGATACCAAAAATACTCTAGAATTCCTACTCAAATTCAATACATCAATGAAACTAAGAAAAATGCAGAAAACATGAATTATGCCTTGTGAACTGATTTATCCTTTTCATTCCATTGTCTCCTATCTTATCAATGATCTTGTTGATAATGATGTTGCTCTCAGAATTGTACTTCTTTGCTTTTCAAGATGACAATGAGATGAATGGAATTGTGGATTCTAATATGCAATGTAAACAATGCAAACTATGCTAATGATGAGGATATGAAACTAATGATAAAAGCCATGATATGGATAATGATATGAAGCTAAATGATATGCAACTATGGAGATTATGATAGTGGGGGGCCAAAGGCACACTTGGATACTTGATGGAATTTCTGCGACATATAAGTACTATAGCGCTTGTGATGCAAAATGAAGGTGAGGAACTTTCTTTTATAGGAAGTGTCAAAAGATCCACGGTGGAAGAATGAGTCTTGTCACATGTATGGTCAAGATCAAATTGGTTGGGATGAGGGAGATAAAGGTGGAAGATGTTCCCACTATGATGACAAGGTGGAGGAATATGTAGAACCATAAGCCACATGTCATGATGCTCATAAGGACCATTGAGACAAAGGTGGAAGACCATGAGAAGAACAAGGAGGAAGGAGTCATCAGTTGTTGGAATGTGAGAGGGAATATAGGATTTGGAAGACAAGTGTCTTTGACCATGTTTGATGTTTGAGAAGAAATAGGGCACATGTTGAGGGAATAAATGACTAATTAAATATTAAGAATATTTAATTATTGGAGCAACATGATGAGGTGTCTAATGATGTGGAAGATGACAAGGATGAATGATGTGGATTTTAGACATAGGACTTTGTCTTAAAGGAAATAATTAAATAATTTAGGATTATTTAATTAGATATGACATTAGAGGAATTTAGGATAATTATTAGAAGAATTTGATGAACATGAATCACATAAATAAATTAGGATATTTATTTATTGATAGAAGAATAAGAATAAAATAAATAATAAAATATTTATTTAATTCAATTTGAGTCATTTTTATGTTTATACATTTTGCCCCTCTTTGAGACAATATGTTTTAGCTCGTTGTTTCAAAGAATAATTTTTTTTTTTACTATGATACATGCCCCAGTTTGCCCCTAGTACAGGTTTGATGATGATAGGATGCTCCCTCAAGAGATTGGTTCGGTTTGATTTTTTGCAAAGAATAACGAACGATCTCACGATGAACAAAAATTGACGACACGATCCACAGGTGAAAAATTTGGGTGATGGAGAATGAAGAATGATGAAAAACATGGCATCCATGCCCAAGGTCAAAACACCTCCAGTTAGGGTTCACTTGGCTATAAATAAGGATGTGGGGTCTCTTTTCTATACATTTGCACACTTGTTATTTGAGGAGAGATTATAGGGAGACCTAGTGCATAGCAGAATAGAGCAGTCAGCGAAGATGCAGTAGATTCTGATAGAGAACCACAAGTTCGAGAGGATCTGGCGATTTGGGCGGCCAACAGAGTACGGACCCCCGATACATATGCATTTAATTTCGGTCGAAGTGCATTTATGATGGTCATAAATTAGGGTCAAACTTGTTGGTTTTGAATGTGTTGTTCTATTATTTTTGTGCTTTTGATAAATATGTTTGCACATATAACCCAATTCCATGCATCTAAGAGATGAATTAGCGCATATGCGGTTTTTTCACATCTAGTAAACAATCTTGCGCATATGAGTTAATCCTACGCTTTTGAATAGAGGTTCTGCGCATATGCGTGATTTAGCGCATTTAAACAACAGTCTTGCACATGTGATTTAATCATGTGCATATGATTAGGGTTTCGGCGCATGCATTTTGAACTTACGCATCCAATACAGACTTGTGCATCTAAAGCATGCTTCTGTGCATATGCCTGAATTTGCGCAAACGATTGGGGCTTCTGCACATATGAAATAAAGTCGTGCTTTTGAGAAACAGAGCTGCGCATATGAGATAAATGGTCAATTACTTAGCTGATTTGATTAAATCAACATCGAGGTTGATGTTGGCAAACTGATAGGTCATCTTCGAGATTGACAAAATCTCAGAAGAGGTGATAGGATAGGTTATTGATAGGATGGCTAAGTAACTGATTTGATAAATGTGGTAGATATGCAACTGAGTTGTTTGGTTAACGCACTTGTGTTATTGATTGCAGGAGGAGCTAGATGATATTTTGATGTCGCATGAGAGATTTCCCATTACACAGCTACTACAACCGTATTTGACCGAGATTGATCACTTGGTTCTTGGTTCAGTTGGATTATAGTATGTTTGCTTTATGCCCAAGATGTGGGCGAATCTGGGGCTACTGACTGCGCTGGGGGAGAGATTTCATAGTGAGACAAGCAGATTTCACTTGCCGACTGGGGAGATGGCAGTGACATTGGAGGATGTGCATCAAATTTTGTGAATTCTGATACAGGGAGAGCTAGTGTAGTATGAGTCACACTCGGGAGCTGGATTGGATAAGTGCAGACGAGTATTTGATGATGCAAACATTGAGGGGACAGAGATCAACTGGGCTGATATGGTTGACTACTATGAGCCCCTGCTAGCGATACTAGCAGGGTTGATTGGAGGTGTGGTTTGCCTAGATAGGAGATCACATGGATTTGCAGTTGGATGGGGGAGGACTCTAGAGAGGATGGTGACTGAGGGGACATGCTTCGCCTGGGGTGTGTGAATACTTGCGCATTTATACCATGATCTTCACTAGTTCATATATGATGGAGCTGCGAGTCTATCGGCTAGAGTTTCCTTGTTGCAGATTTGGGCATGGTGCCACATAGCCATCACATGGTCGATAGGGATGGGAGTTAGAGGCCGAGACATACCATATTCCTACATGTTTCAGGAGAGCCTTTTCCAGCCCACGCTGGGAAAGCTTGAGTATTGGCGGCATGTGTTGGATAATGTGGACACAGTTGAGTGGCGACCGTATCTAGACTATGAGGCATGGGATGAGGATGCAGCTAAGCTACTATATTGTTTTCAGACCCGATGGTTGATAGGGAGGACCCCCTATATTTTAGAACGACATATCATTTCTTGTGTGCTCTGACAGTTTGGTAGGGTTCGGGGGATGCCCCAGGGTATTGGTATATTTGCTCAGACGCACAAGGAGCATCTATTATGGGGTCCTATTGCCTCTTATGAGAAGGTGAGAGCTGATTTTCTACAGATTCCATATCAGGCCTGAAATTTGCAGAGACACATTGTAGATGCGGGGATGACGGCTGACTATGCTACACACTTCACAGCTCATCCTTTTTCGAGATACTTCAGACCTGGGGAGTGGGCTTCTAGACTAGAAGATGGAGACGAGGAGGATGATGACGCTCCACGGTAGAGGAGGCAACGACGAGTTGGGAGAGGTGGTAGAGGTGGCCGAGGTGGAGGGGATGATGGTGGAGATGATGGCGGGGATGATGGAGGACAGAGGAGAGTGAGACAGAGAGTGGAGGGGGTGCCCCAGGTATAGGCTCAGCCTCAGGTGCAGGCACAGGTACAGGCACAAGGTCAGGATGATGGGGTGGTGGCAACATTGCAAGCTCAGGTGGCTCAGCTTCAGGGGCAGGTCGGACAGATGCACTAGTAGATTACCCAGCTGCAGGGAGATGTGAGGACTGCTATACTAGAGTGAGATACCGTTATACAAAGATATACTAGGGCAGAGGCCCTACTTTAGTAGGTACAACAGACCATAGCACAAGGTCCCACTGGGCAAACTGTTTCAGAGATGGTCTGAACAAGTCAGTAGATTTTCTATTGGAGATCCCTATATGAGCAGGTAGTGCCCCCAGAGCAGAGAGTGGGTAGTTTTTATCCGAGTTCATGCAGTAGATCTAGGCAGACACTATCTGAGAGTGGAGGAGTTATGGGACTACCACCTTGATGCAGAGGCCTCGACAACTCAAACACTTACAAGCTACACCCGCGATCCACTTGCATCGCTTCACACTAAACACTCAGACATACAACATTTGACCCGTTGGTGCCGATTACCTCCACCGTTCCTATCGGTCGCTGTTTGTATCAAGGCAACGTATGGGCGCGTTATATATTCACTCATACATACAAATCATCACTTGCTCAGCCGGTGCCCTTACCTACTACTACTAGTCAACTCTTGTATCCGCATATCAAAATCCTTCTAACATACATTTGGGTTACCACCTCGGCCAGTCACCCTTTGTATCATTTGGTGATGTATATTTTCTTTGTATCTTCATAACATTCAACCCCGAAATGCAAGTGACAGATACACAGAGACTTACAACTGCGGGATATATAGGAAATATACCCAACACTCACTGGCGATATACATAGAGAATGTATATCTTCAATGTACATTCGAAATGTACATACTTAACATGCAAACTGATTATGCATCCGCTAACTCCCTTGTATCGAATCAATGTATGTTTCTCACATACAACAGCGATGGACCAAAAGCGACATACACACAACATGCAATAGCGATATTTTCACGGATTGTATATCTCGCATACAAAAGCGATATACTCACACTTTGTATGTCTTCTGCAACTCCTGCGGATTTTCACTGTTTTGATCCACTTTTTACTTAGCGATTGCTCAGATCAATCTCTTCCTCAAACATGCAGCTCTCTACACTTCAACAATCTAGCACACAGCCATGCTAGAACCCTTTAATGCATTTCCTTGCCCAGTCCTGCAAGCGTTAACATAGACAAACAGAAAAAAACAAAACAAAACCTTAAACTAATATATACAACCATTCCACCGATTCGAAGAATCTCACCAGTGGAATGGATTAACGATCCATCTTGATTCCAATACAGTAAAACGATTGCATAGTGAATTCAAATGCCAGGAAGATGAATAACACAGAACTTTATTATACTTTCAGGAATGCATACAGATGCTCTGTTTACACTTTCACAACTGAACCGAACTACAACTGACCACACCACTCTCTTCATTCAATCATCTGGGGGGTATTTATCTACTTACCCTCGGTAGTACAGACTTGGTTCCCAGTGGCTGGGAGACACTTCTAAGCGGCTGGGAGATAACACCCAACTAACAGCCTCTAACCGACTAACCTAAAAATAGCATGCATCAGTCAAACAGACCTTATTACATTTAATGGTCATTTATGACCTTATTAAAAACATAAAACAACTAAATGCCTCATGGAGCCCACTGTGGGTTAGGTGCACCTACACCATACTCCCCAATTTGAAAAGAACTCATGTCCCATGAGTTAAGTCTTTGACCGAATCCACCTATATCTTCTGTTGTCGCATATCTGTCCCATGATCTCTTTGCTGCAACCTGCTGCCATGGAGGCAAATACTCATGCCTAGCACTATAGGCTCTTCTCACACCTTGCTAGTCATTCTTTCTAACCATCACCGCTGTCTGAACATGGATAGTGGAAACCTCTTTTGCTGCTATGGCAGAATGTGCCTGTCTTTCAACTCTTAGGGGACAAACAATAGTCCCTACTAGGATTGCATCCTTGTCATTCCAATCAGCTTGTGGCTATGTACAAACCTGTTTATGGATCTTCTGCTGATCCACCTATTCTCTGTCAGTCAGAACTGAAATCTCCTTCAAACTGTGATCTCCACACCTGGAGATATCCTCAACTGCCTTTGACTCTACTGTAGGCATCTTCACAAACTCCTTCTTACCTATCAGAATAATTTTACCTGTCTTCGTTGTTTCAGCATCCTCCTGCAATGGTGTCAACAAAATAGTTCTCCCATCCTTCAAGATGGTGTAGGTATTAGCATACCCATCATTTAATGCTCTCTTATCAAATTGCCATGGCCTACCCAACAATAGGTGACAACATTCCATGGGCAATATGTCACACAAAACTCTATCCTGATAATCTCCAAGCTGAAAATCAACATATGCCTGTTCATATACCAAAAGTAATTGACTATCACTTACCCAAGATGTTGTGTAAGGATGTTGATGTGGAATCCTTTCCAATTTTAGTTTATCCACCATTTCCTGAGATACCATGTTGTTTATTGACCCAGAATCTGACTACCTTGCATACTTTACCCTTGCTTTTGCATTTAGTCCTGAAAAGAGCTCTCCTTTGTAACATGTCCTTGGATGTCTTCAGGATTGTTCCCCTTAACATCAATGCTTCTCCTTGCTCAGGATACCCATACTGTACTCTTTGCTGAGTGTTTGAACTTGTCCCACTGTGACCATCAGATTCTTGGACCAGATTCGTCCTCCTTTCTCCCATTGAACTTGTTGCTTTTTCTAGACATTTGAAAGATGGATGACCATATTCACCACAAGTATAACACTTTCCTGAGAATGTATCGGAACCTCTTCCACTTCCAAACCTGCCTCTTGTGCCTCTCCATCCACCCTTGAAATCAGATTGCTCTTGTCCTCTACTAGCCTCTTCTTGGTTAGACTCACCACTAGGCCTCTGGTTAGGACTTCTTCCTCCAAAACTGCCTCTAAAATTTCTGCGGCCTCTTCCTCTATTCTACTGCTCGCCTTTTCTCTTCAGCTTCTCTTCAGCCCTTAAGGCCATTTGGAAACACTTGTTTACTATTTCTGGTGCTAAAATGCTGACCTCATCTTGGATGGTCATCCTTAGGCCATTCAAGTACCTGGCCACCTTCTCTGACTCTTTTTCCTGTTTCTTTATCTGAGACTGAGTTTATGAAACTCTTGGGTGTATGCATTCACATCAAGGTCTTTCTGCCTGAGGTTCTGTAACTTCTTATAAATTTGCACATCATAGTCCAAGGATAAAAACTGTGCCTTGAGTTTGGTCTTCATCCTTTCCTAGGAGGTTATCATATTCTTCCCCTCCTTGACTCTCTCTCCTTGTTCATAATTCCACCATGCAAGAGCAGATCCCTGCAATCTTGCCTTTGCCAACTTAACCCTCTTACCATCAGGGATTTCTTTATAGTCGAAATGATTGTTCAATGCCTCAATCCAATCAATCACCTCTTCAGCTTCCATATTTCCACTATACATAGGTAACCCATCTATGGTGTCCCTATCAATTGACTTTAATGCATTTTAAAATGCCTTCTGTTCTGCTGGTATCTCCTCTGCCTTTTTACTGCTTTCAGCAATTTTTGTATTGTCTTCATCGCTGTCACTTTCAGCTTCCTTATCTTTGCTTTTGGTCTGCTTGAACTCTCCTAACTTGGATTCAAGCATCTTTTCGATCAGCTTCTTAATGGTGTCCTGCAACATGCTTTTGGGAGGCATCCTCTCTGCCTCTGTATCGCTTTCTTTGTCTGACATAAACATTCACAGACAACACCCAAACGCCAATACTCCTGCAGATCCTCAATTCAATTTTCTGCCCAAATTTTTTGCTGAGCTCTGATACCACTATGATGCAGAGGCCTCGACAACTCAAACACTTACCTACTACACCCGCGATCCACTTGCATCGCTTCACACTGAACACTCAGACATACAACATTTGACCCATTGGCGTCAATTACCTCAACTGTTCCTATCGGTCGCTGTTTGTATCAAGGCAACGTATGGGCACGCTGTATATTCGCTCATACATACAAATCATCACCTGCTCAGCCGGTGCCCTTACCTACTACTGTCGGTCAACTCTTGTATCTGCAGATCAAAATCCTTCTAACATACATTCAGGTTACCACCTCGACCAGTCCCCCTTTGTATCATTTGGCGATGTATATTTTTGTTGTATCTTCATAACATTCAACCCCGAAATGCAAGTGACAGATACATAGAGACTTACAACTATGGGATATACATGAAATATAACTGACACTCACTGGCGATATACACAGAGAATGTATATCTTCAATGTACATTTGAAATGTACATACTTAACATGCAAACTGATTATGCATCCGCTAACTCCCTTGTATCGAATCGATGTATGTTTCTCACATACAACAGCGATGGACCAAAAGCGACATACACACAACATGCGATAGCGATATATTCACAGATTGTATATCTCGCATACAAAAGTGATATACTCACACTTTGTATGTCTTCTGCAACTCCTGCGGATTTTCACTGTTTTGATCCACTTTTTACTTAGCGATTGCTCAGATCGATCTCTTCCTCAAACATGCAGCTCTCTGCACTTCAACAATCTAGCACACAGCCATGCTAGAACCCTTTAATGCATTTCCTTGCCTGGTCCTGCAAGTGTTAACATAGACAAACAGAAAAAAACAAAACAAAACCCTAAACTAATAAATACAACCATTCCACCGATTCAAAGAATCTCACTGGTGGAATGGATTAACGATCCATCTCGATTCCAACACAGTAAAATGATTACACAGTGAATTCAAATGCCAGGAAGATGAATAACACAGAACTTTATTATACTTTCAGGAATGCATACAGATGCTCTGTTTACACTTTCACAACTGAACCGAACTACAACTGACCACACCACTCTCTTCATTCGATCATCTAGGGGGTATTTATCTACTTACCCTCGGTAGTACAGACTTGGTTCCCAGTGGCTGGGAGACACTTCCAAGTGGTTGGGAGATAACACCCAACTAACAACCTCTAACCGACTAACCTAAAAATAACATGCATCAGTCAAACAGACCTTATTACATTTAATGGTCACTTAGGACCTTATTGAAAACATAAAAATAAACGTAAAACAACCGAATGCCTCATGGAGGCCATTGTGGGTTAGGTGCACCTGTACCACACCTCCTCGAGGGCCACTAGGGACAGGGCCTTCAGGTCCTTAGCCTCAACAGCCAACACCTTCTAGAGGCAGTATTGCATAGGCATTTTGGAGACATGTATCATGTTATATCATTTTTGTACACACTATTTTTTTGATAGCTCGAGATACACATTCTTGATATCATCGTATACTTGGACATTATTATTCTTTTGATGATGATCTATATGAGTTTGATGGACTATATGCATGTGTACAAATGGATGAATGTTATCTATATGATGGATGTTATGATTATGTTTATATTTGATGCTTCTAACCTGTTGATTCTATGATACACCTGGTATTTATGATATGATGCTTCTATGATTTTACATGATGACTAATATCTATTGTGCAATGTTTATAAGTAATGATCCTACATGCTTATAATTTTGTGATGACCTAATGTATATGTTGATGATTTGTATATGCAATACACGGTGTTTGATTTTCTATGTATGATGATCTAATGTGTAGATCCTATGACAATGATATCTATGTTTTTGATTTATTTGATAATAAATGTTATGCATAAGACCTATGTGGATAAATGACATTACTATCATGATCTAAATTCTTAATGCGTTTTAAATGATATGAACTTATGATGGGCATGCCTATAATTTGTTTTTGTTATTGTAAGTATACTCAATCATGAATGAAAATTCACTTGGAAGAAATAGACTAATGATTTGGATATGGTATAACTTAGAAGAATAATTTAGATGAATGAAAGAAATGTTTTGGATCTTAAGCCACTTGGTAAATGATAATTATGAAATGCTTATTAATGAAATGAAATGCAAACCTAACATGCACAAATGAGATTTAGTCATCTTGTATATAAATATTTGAAGTACTTTTTTTTTCATTGAGCTTTTAAAATGTTGAAGGAAATACAAGCATCTAGGTATAATTAAACCATGATGACCTGAGTATCTCTTACATAGATTTTGATTTAGCAAGTTAATACAAGCATCTAGGCAAAACTGAATTGAGATGACCTGAGTATTGCTTGTATGTATCAACAGACAAGGATTGCACTCTTTCATGCTTAGACCCATAATGTCCTCGATGATCTTTTGCTAATCATGTCGTTAGACAAGTCATCACATTACTAAATATTGATCCACAAATAGAAAACAGATGAAAATAATCATGCACCGTTATAGCTCTAGTTTTGGACATCCTTGAGTAGCATAGGAAACATGATAACGAAAATCAAGACCTACGACGTAAACTTATAACAACCATCAAATCTTCTTGCCATAGATATGTTTTCTTGCCATGATATCAGATATAACCATCTTGATAGTTTAGGCATATTATTTTCTGATCTAGGTCAATGTCTTGTGCTGAGTTTTTGTTGAAAAGGTTTGCTTGTAGTGCTCCATGTTGTCTGGAGATAGTATTGCGATCTTGATTTGTATCCTCTGAGATTTGTGACATTTAAGAATCCAATTCCTTAACTAGGTCAAGGATTTTACCCCCAGTCAAGTAAAGGATCTGCTTATTATGGATGAAACATATTGGCTAAACGAATGGTAAACTCCATGTGACAGGCCCTAAGGGACTGACCTAGTGCCTCAGGGGCTCATCAGTGATGGCCTTACCTACATGACAATGCAGAGGCAACATAGTTCGACGATGTGGACCAAGTGTACCTAAGACCTAGGGGGTGGGAAGCCTCGGGGGCTCATCAATGATGACCTTACCTATGTGATAGCTCAGCAGCAACGTAGTTCGACCATGGAGGTTGACACTGGTGATGGATGAATTGATGGAATGTAACAGAT
This sequence comes from Cunninghamia lanceolata, assembly GCA_027924645.1. NCBI lineage: Eukaryota > Viridiplantae > Streptophyta > Pinopsida > Cupressales > Cupressaceae > Cunninghamia > Cunninghamia lanceolata. The sequence continues at coordinate 1,790,946 of BSBN01000128.1, forward strand.
TACGTTAAGACAAGAGGTATGGATGGATGGGAAGCCTCGGGGGCTCATCAATGATGGCCTTGCCTACGTGATAGCTTAGAGGTGACGTAGTTCAACAATGATACTAATGATGAGTTGCGATAGATGATAGGATGAATGAAGAATTAGGTGGATAGCATGATTTGATAAGGCGGTAAGGGTGAGCGAACAACAAGCCATGATAGGTATCGTTATGGGTTTTGATGGATGTGGAAGAAAAAGATGGATAAAAATTGAAATCCTAAAAGATGGAGGAAGCAGTTTATCACAAATAGTGCATGTTTCCAGGTTTTCACCACTTGCTTTTATTGCACCATTATTTTTTTTATTTTTTTAATTTTTTGTTGATTCCCTTGCATTGGGGTTTTTTAGGTATAAAACATGCGAAGATGCATACTGTTGATGGGATCATCAAACAACTCACCTTCTGATGTTGCTAATTGGTACGCTCATGATCCATAGGCAACAATGATTACATAAGGACCAAGCCAATTGGGTTCAAACTTGCCTTTCTTATCCCCGTCTTGCTGATTTCTGGGATTTTCCTTGAAAGACTCTGGTTTTTACTCTATGGTTGTAGCTTCTTGACATCCTTTGTTGATAGGATTTGAGATGATTAAAGGCATTTTGTCACCTTTCCTCCAACAATTCTAACTCCTGAAGTCTGGAAACCTGATACTCTTCATTAGTTATTAGACCTTTTAATGATACTCGCAAGGATGGTAACTCAACCTCTATGGGCAAGATTGCTTCAAAACCATAGGCTAGGGCATAAGGTGTTGCACCTGTGGGTGTGCGGATACTTGTATGGTAGGCCCACAGAGCGGGATTTAGTTGGATGTGCCAACACGGCCAGCATCATTGACAATTTTCTTCAAGATTTTCAAGATTGTTTTATTAGACGCCTCCACCTAACCATTTCCTTGGGGATAGTATGGGGTAGAGAAACAGTGTTGGATATGGAATTTGTCATAGAGTTCTTTAACATCTTGATTTTTAAAAGGTCTTCCATTATCAGTGATAATGGATAAAGAAATGCCATAGTGGAAAATGATATAATTCAAGATGAATAAGGCAATTTGCTTGCCTATGACATTGGTTAAGGGTACGGCTTCGATCCACTTAGTAAAATACTCAGTGGTGGTTATTATGAATTTATGGTCATTGGATGATGGGGGATGAATCTTGCCCACCAGGCCGAGTCCCCACTGACAAAAAGGCCAAGGAGTCGTTAAAGGTTGCAACTCTTGTGCCAGTGCATGTATTAGGTTTCCATGAATTTGACATTTCTTACACCTTTTCACAAAATGATAGGAGTATGTTTCCATACTTGGCCGATAGTATCCCATACGCATAAGTTTCTTAGCCAAGGTAGGACCACTAGAGTGCGTTCCGCAAATACCTTCATGCACTTCTCTTAAGGCAGTTTGATATTCCTCACTTTCTAGACACCTAAGGAGAGTACCATCAAGACCTCGTCGATAAAGGGTATCGACAATTATGGTATAGCGAGCAGCTTGACAGATGAAGGTTCTTCATTGATTGTTGGATAAACCAAGTGGTAAGGTATTCTCTTTTAGATAGGTGTAGATATTTCTGTATAGGGGGGAATCAGATCCTACTATGTGGCATATGATCCTTGTTTCAGGGATATTGTATGCAGGATTAGACACTGGCTTCACTAAGAACTCATAGTTTGACTAATTTTCCAGTATATCAAGGAGTGATGCAATGGTTTCCATGGCATCTACAGCTTTGTTCTCCATTCTTGGTATTTGTTCAAAGGAAATCACAACAAAATATTCTTTGAAGTCATCTACCATACGCTTATATGGTATTAAATTCTCATCCTTTGTTTGATAGTCATCATTTACCTGATTGATGAATAGTTGTGAATCTCTGTACACATGAAGCTCTCAGACTTTCCATTCTACAGCCATTTTGAGACCAATGATCAATGCCTCATATTCTGCCACGTTGTTGGTACAAGAGAAGATTAATCTATATGATTTCAAGATTGTATTTCCTTGAGGTGTGACCAACAAAATGCCTGCTCCTGACCCATGTTGTGTATAAGATCCATCAAAATAGAGTTTCCATGCTTGGGTTGTTATGTTGAAGATGGCTTCATCTGGAAACTCAAAGTTTAATGGATTGTCATCATTCAATGGTGCATCCACTAATTGATCCGCAATCACTTGGCCTTTTATTACTCTTCTATCCACATATTTAATGTCGGACTCACTGAGAATCATTACCCACTTTGATAGTCTACCTGTCAATGTAGCTTTATTGAGAAAATACTTCAATAGATCTATCTTTGCTACCAACTTGATTGAATGTGTAAGCATATAGTGTCTTAGTTTTTGGGATGCAAAGACTACAACAAGGCATGCTCATTCAATAGGTGTGTATTGTATCTCATAGCCTACCAATGTCTGACTGATGTAGTAAATAGCCCGTTCCTTTCCTTCATAGTCCTGTTGTTCCAGAAGAGCCCCTAGGGTTGTTGGTGTAGCTGAAATATAAAGCAGAAGTGGTTTGCCTTGTATTGGTGGCATCAATATTGGTGGATTCATCAGATACTCTTTCAGGAGTTGAAAGGTCTATTCACACATCTCGCATCCCATCTGAAAGGAATGTTCTTGTGCAGGAGAGGAGTGAATGGATGACATTTGTCGGCTAATTGCGAGATGAACCGATGGATAGACTGCAACTTTCCTTGCAATGACCTCAACTGATTGATATTTTTGGGTGGTGGCATGTCCATTATTGCTTTCACTTTGGCCGGATCCACCTCAAATCCATTAGCTGAAACTATATATCCTAAAAGTTTGCCAGATGTAACTCTAAACACACACTTCTTTGGATTTAAGTGGACGTTGAATTGCTCCAGTCTCTGAAATATTTTATCTAATACCTGTAGGTGTCCTTCTCTTGTGAGTGATTTGCCTAAGATGTCATCTACATAATCTTCCATGATGGTGTGCATTATATCATGAAAAATTGTAGTCATTGTCCTTTGGTATGTTGCTCCTACAATTTTCAGTCCAAATGGCATCACGTTCCAGCAATATGTACCCCATGGATATGTAAAAGTGGTCTTGTGTTGGTCTTCTGGCATTATTTTGATCTGATTGTAGCCAGAAAATCCATCCATGAGAGATAGCATAGTATGCCCCACTATTAAATCCACAATGATGTCGATATTAGGCAAAGGAAAGTCATCCTTGAAGCAAGTTGTATTCAAATCCCTTAAATCATTGCAAGGTCTGATCCTTCCATCTAGTTTTGAGATAGGGACAATATTGGAAATCCATTCCGGATAGTCAATTGATCTGATAAACCCAACATCTAATAACTTCTTCAATTCTTCTTTTACTAACAATGCTATATGCGGATGCATCTTCCTTAGCTTTTGTTTAACTAGCTTAGCTCCTGGAGCTAGTGATAGATGATGCATTATGAGATTTGGATCAAGTCCAGGCATATCCGCATAGGACCAAGCAAAATTAATCTATCTTTGTTTGAAGAATTTGATAAATTATGTCTTCTCTTGTTTGGATAAAGATTATGCTAAACGAATTATCTTTGGATTGTCTTATGTGCAAATGTTGGCAGGTTCTGCTGGTTCTATCAAAAATGATGATCTCTCTTGATGTGAAGGATTGGGGAGAGTGTCAAGCCTTTCATCCTTTGGCACCTTAGAGAGGTTTTCACCATTAGATTCGTCTTTTATTTTTTTTACTTTTTTCGCGATCTAACACTGCCGCAGAGCAGTGTTCACCATTACATCTACTTTTTACTTTTACATTTTTGTGACTAAAAGGCTTGACACTTTCTCCAAAATAAGCCATGTCATTTTGTTCTATAGTAAATCCAGCTTTATGATCTCCTGATGGTAAGTGATCCCTTAGTTCTAGATAGTCAATAATAGCATCGTCATTTTGAAAAGTATCTAGTTTGGGGGCTTCTTGTAGTTCCCAATCTATAAGTTTGGGATGTAATAATGGTAGAGGATCATTGGGTTGGTCTGACTCAAGGGTAATGATGGATAGGACGGAGGTGTTGTCTAGGTTTGTGGGGGTATTTACAAGGTCTAAAACAATACTCTCCTCAGTATTATCTATTAAGTGTGACATCCGACCTCCTCTTGAGACTCACTCTCAGTTTTTTGCAAATTGAACTCAAGCGGTCTAGACCTTGAGAATTAAAGGTTGTAGCTCTTGTGCTAGTGCATGTATTAGGTTTCCTTGAATTTGACATTTCTTGCACCTTTTCACAAAATGATAGGAATCTATTTCCATACTTGGCCGATAGTATCACATACGCATAAGTTTCTTAGCCAAGGTAGGACCACTAGAGTGCATTCTGCAAATACCTTCGTGCACTTCTCTTAAGACAGTTTTATATTCCTTACTTTCTAGACACCTAAGGAGAGTACCATCAAGACCTCGTCGATAATGGGTATCGACAATTATGGTATAGCAAGCGGCTTGACAGATGAAGGTTCTTCATTGATTGTTGGATAAACCAGGTGGTAAGGAATTCTCTTTCAGATAGGTGTAGATATTTTTGTACAGGGGGGAATGGGATCCTACTATGTGACATATGATCCTTGTTTTAGCGATATTGTATGCAGGATTAGACACTGACTCCACTAAGAACTCATAGTGTGACTGATTTTCTGGTATATCAAGGAGTGATGCAATGGTTGCCATGGCATCTGCAGCTTTGTTCTCCAGTCTTGGTATTTATTCAAAGGAAATCACAACAAACTATTCTTTGAAGTCATCTACCATACACTTATATGGTATTAACTTCTCATCCTTGGTTTTCTAATCATCATTTACCTGATTGATGAATAGTTGTGAATCTCCGTACACATGAAGCTCTCAGACTTTCCATTCTACAGCCATTTTGAGACCAATGACCAATGCCTCATATTCTGCCACATTGTTGGTACAAGAGAAGAGTAATCTATATGATTTTGAGATTGTATCTCCTTGAGGTGTGACCAACAAAATCTCTGCTCTTGACCCATGCTATGTATAGGATCCATCAAAATAGAGTTTCCATGCTTGGGTTGTTATGTTGAATACGGCTTCATCTGGAAACTCAAAGTTTAATGGATTGTCATCATTCAATGGTGCATCCACTAATTGATCCACAATCACTTGGCCTTTTATTGCTCTTATTTCCACATATTCAATGTCAAACTTGATGAGAATCATTACCCACTTTGATAGTCTGCCTATCAAAGTAGCTTTACTGAGCAAATACTTCAATGGATCTATCTTTGCTACCAACTTGATTGAATGTGTGAGCATATAGGGTCTTAGTTTTTGGGATGCAAAGAAAACAACAAGGCATGCTCATTCAATAGGTGTGTATTGTATCTCATAGGCTACCAATGTTTGACTGATGTAGTAAATAGCCTGTTCCTTTCCTTCATAGTCCTGTTGTTCTAGAAGAGCCCCTAGGGCTGTTGGTGTAGCTAAAATATAAAGCAAAAGTGGTTTGCCTTGTATTGGTGGCATCAAGATTGGTGGATTCATCAGATACTCTTTCAGGAGTTGAAAGGTCTGTTCACACATCTCATCCCATCTGAAAGGAATGTTCTTGTGCGAGAGATGAGTGAATGGATGACATTTGTTGGCTAATTGTGATATGAACTGACGGATAGGATGCAACTTTCCTTGCAATGACCTCAACTGACTGATATTTTTGGGTGGTGGCATGTCCATTATTGCTTTCACTTTGGCTGAATCCACCTCAATTCTATTGGATGAAACTATATATCCTAAAAGTTTGCCAAATGTAACTCTGAACACCCACTTCTTTGGATTTAAGCGAAGGTTGAATTGCTCTAGTCTCTAAAATATTTTATCTAATACCTGCAGGTGTCCTCTTGTGAGTGATTTGCCTAAGATGTCATCTACATAATCTTCCATGATGGTGTGCATCATATCATGAAAAATTGTGGTCATTATCCTTTGGTATGTTGCTCCTGCATTTTTCAGTCCAAATGGCATCATGTTCCAGCAATATGTACCCCATGGACATGTAAAAGTAGTCTTGTGTTGGTCTTCTAGCATTATTTTGATCTAATTGTAGCCAGAAAATCCATCCATGAGACATAGCATAGTATGCCCCGCTGTTAAATCCACAATGATGTCTATATTAGGCAAAGGAAAGTCATCCTTGGGGCAAGCTTTATTCAAATCCCTGAAATCATTTCAAGGTTTGATCCTTCCATCTGGTTTTGAGATAGGAACAATATTGGAAATCCATTCTGGATAGTCAATTGATCTAATAAACCCAACATCTAACAACGTCTTCAATTCTTCTTTTACTAACAGTGCTATATGTGGATGCATCTTCCTTAGCTTTTGTTTAACTAGCTTAGCTCTTGGAGCTAGTGATAGATGATGCATTATGAGATCTGGATCAAGTCCAGGCATATCTGCGTAGGACCAAGCAAAACCAATCTATCTTTGTTTGAAGAATTTGATGAATTATGTCTTCTCTTGCTCGGATAAAGATTATGCTAAATGGATTATCTTTGGATTGTCTTATGTGTCAATGTTGGCAGGTTCTACTGGTTCTATCAAAAATGATCTCTCTTGATGTGTAGGATTGGGGAGAGTGTCAAGCCTTTCATCCTTTGGCGCCTCAGAGAGGTTTTCACCATCGAATTTATCTCTTATTTTTTTACTTTTTTCACAATTTAACACTACCGCAGAGTGGTTTTCACCATTAGATCTATTTTTCACTTTTACATTTTTGTGACTAAAAGGCTTGGCACTTTCTCAAAAATAAGCCACATAATTGAGTTCTATAGTAAATCCATCTTTATGATCTCCTGATGGTAAGTGATCCCTTAGTTCTAGATAGTCAATAATAGCATCGTCATTTTGAAAAGTATCTAGTTCGGGGGCTTCTTGTAGTTCCCAATCTATAAGTTCAGGATGTACTAATGGTAGAGGATCATCGGGTTGGTCTGACTCAAGGGTAATGATGGCTAGGACAAAGGTGTTGTCTAGGTTTGTGGGGGTATTTACAAGGTCTAAAATAGTACTCTCCTCAATATTATCTATTAAGTGTGACATCTGACCTTCCTCTTGAGACTCACTCTCGGTATTTTGCAAATCGAACTCTAACGGTCTAGACCTTGAGCTTTGACCCTCATGGTATGTATTTTTGAGTTATATGTTTGAACCACATCAATGCCCTTGTCTTCACAAGATAGTTCAGAAATACTATCCCATTCCCATTCATTAGAGTTTGTCTCACTGGTTTCTTGCAGTTTGTGAGTTTGCTCCACTAAGTTGGTGGTAGCCTTTTCTCTTTCTTTTCCTTTATATCCTAGCCCTGTAGTGTCTCGAGCTGATAAGGAGGAAGGTTGTATGGGTTCCATGATGCCTTCTTTTCTCAAGCCTATGGGACTATGACCATCATATCCCATTCTTTGCAAGATAAGGAAGCCTGGACCATACTATTCAATTTGTAATTCGGATTGTTGACCTTGTGGCTTCGATTCCATATCTTCCTCTTTATATAGCCATTGAAGGAAATCTTTCTCATCACTTTCATCTGACAAATTACCCCATTTGATAAAAGGGCCTTTAAGAGTCTTCAAAGATTGTTGTTTGGTCATAAATGGTTTGCCATAAGACTTGGGTGATAGGGGTAGTTGTGCAAGACAAAAGGTTTGTTCAATGGAATACTCTCCTATCCCTTTATCTTTGAGCTTGACTATTAATTCAACGGTTTTGGATGTAGAAGGCATTGAACTTGGGTCAACAAGGGATGTAGAGGATGAGATTTCACGGTTGGTAGGTGTGACAACTTCAGGTTTTGGTTTGATGGTATTGCAGTATTGAAATGGATCAGAATCAACTTGGATAGTAATTTCTTGGCCATTGTAGGGGAACTTTATACATTGATAATAGGTGGATGGTACGGCCTTCATCGCATGTATCCAAGGTCGGCCAAGGAGAATATTGTAGGCTAGTTCCATGTCAAGTACTTGGCAAACCACGTATTTCTCTACTGGTCCAACTCGTATTGGCAAAACAATAGTACCTTTAGATGTCCTTTCTTCTTCATCATATGCCTTGATTGTGATCTTCTTCTTTGGATCAACAACATTCTTAGAGAATCCCAATGCAAGGATTAATTTTAGTGTGCATATATTTAAACTCGCCCCTCCATCTATAAGGACCTATTTTATTCTGTGTTTATGAATGAGGGCTTCAATGTGAAGGGATGCAGTGTGAGGTTGGGTAATGGACATGTCATCTTTTTTGGTAAAAGATAGGAAGTGAGGGGTAGTGAGATGTCTAGGACCATGGCTTGAAATTGCTCTTGATCAAGATTTGTTGGCTTGGTGGTTTCCAATAGAGCTTTTTCTAGGATAACCTTATGGGATGGTGAAAGACGCAAGAGCTCCAACATAGATATATGTGTGGGTGTCTTTTGGAGTTGGTCTAGGACATTATACTGGTTAGATATGGAAGATGGTTTAGGTGGAGCCCCTTGGAGAGTAATCTTTCCATGAGTGGTAACATTACAATCGGGCATGTTATTTATAGTAATCACATTTACATGTGAATCACTTTCAGAGATATGGTAAACGATGTATTCATATGATACCTTCATGTAATTGGCATTATTACCACCGTTATTATTTTGTTTAGAGGTACCTCCCTTCTCATAGTTAGGGAGCGGATTCTTGAATGCCACATGTTCATCATTGGATGTATGTCCATCAATTGATATATCTTCGTAATCTACCAAGTCTTGGATGGTGTTTTTCAGTCGTTGGCAATTGTTGGTTTTATGACCTTTGCTTCTATGGAATTCACAAAAGTCAAAAGCTTTCCACCAAGAGGGTTTGAACTTGGGTTCATATTCTCTTATTGTAGGAGGTGTTATGAGGTTGTTTGCTATGAGCTTCCTTAGGGAAGATTCAATTGATTCACCCAATGGTGTAAATTTTCTGCGAGTAAGAAAGTTTGTTGGTCTTGGTTCATTGTTTGTAGGTTTGTTTAGAGTAGTATTGTTGTGTGGACTTGATAGATTGAGGATAGGTTGTTTTGGTGTCATACATTTTGCGTCTACAACTCCGTCATTTACAATGTTTTGTTCTTAGTCCAAAACCTTGATTTATTCGTGTTGTTTGAACTAGGGACATCCTTATATATTTTTATTTTTCCTTTAGCTATCAAAGCTTTCTCTATAAGTAATCCCATTTCAATGACCTTACTAAAGGAAGTAGGACATTGGATTTGGATTTGATAGCTTAATTAAGTGTTTAGGTTATGGACACACATTTCAATCATTTGCTTCTCAGGGATGTGGTAAGGACATTTACTTGCAAGTTGTCTCCATCTTTGCAAGAAAGTGGCAAAGGATTCTCCACCCTTTTGTTTGTTGTTGCATAGATCTAACATTGAAATTTCATGTTCAATGTTGTAGGAGAAGTGTGTCACAAACTTGTCCACTAGTTCATTGAATGTTTGGATTCTAAGAGGTAGACGGGAGAACCATTCCATAGCTTGACCTCCTAGGCTGCATGGAAAGAGTCGCATAAGATATGTCTCATTATGGGTGACTTCTAAGAATGCAATGTTGAATTCTCTAATGTGATCACGTGGATCACCTTTCCCCCTATATTTGTCAAATTTAGGGACTTCGAATCTTGAAGGGAAAGGTACCATGACCAAGCTTTTGTCAAAAGGATATGGAGATATATCCTGTAATGAGTAATGTTTTGTGGAAGTTCTAGTTTGTAGATCCACAAATTGTTGTTGTAAGGCTTGGATTTGTTGTGTGAGTGTATCCAAAGGATTTGACATATCCTTAGCCTTTTCATTCTTGGGAGCTTCTTTTTCATTTTTGGAAGCTTCTATTTCATTTGATGAGGTTATTTCTCTCAATTTTGAAATGTCAAAATCAGAAGGTAGCTTAGCTCCTTGTTTTGCAAGCATGAGAAAGCATTTGTGAGGGTCCGTTGTTATGACCTTATCCATCAATTTTTGGAATTTTAGATCTTGTAAGGCATTAACAAGTTCTTCTTGGTCGATTTCTTCCTTTCCATCATTAGAAGAGTGTATACTATTGTTTGTGTAATCCATTTCTTTTCTTCTATTGGTTTGAGATCTAGTTTCAACCATACAATGTTGGATGTGAATGGAGTTGAATGAGAGACTTGTGAATGTAAGTGATGTTTTGATGGGATATTGGTTTGGGGTGAAAGATTGAGTTGATTGTGTTGGTAATAAGATTTTTTAAAGGTGGAATTTTGCTATTTGTTCAAACAAATGGTCTTGAGCTATAATGTATTAGCTATCAAAGTGTTGATCCAAAGTAAGCCAAATAGGGATGATTAAAATCACTATTGTAGACTAACCTTGTCAAGATGTTTAGTGTAGTCTCTAGATAGAGGATGATTGATCCTGATAGGTAAACTAACCAAATTGTTTTGTTTAAATACAACGATCTCAATGACACCTTTGGGAAAATTTGATTTTGTTTGATTTTGGAAAGGCTAAGTATGATATGTGAGTGAAATGTTTGAAAATGGGTATGGGATGAATTTTTATGGTTAAAATGACTTCACCAATGGATTTTAGACAAAAATGGGTATAAAAAATTGATTTGATTATTTTCTCAAACTATCAGGAATAGCTCACTGTTATGGATGCGCAAGTTCATATGCACAGGAGCAGGGTTCAAATGTGCAGCTCTATTGATTATATGCACAATTTTGGATGCGCAACTCTATTATTTGTATGTGCAGCAAGATTTATATGCGTAGCAAAAAGTGTTATATGTGCAGCAAAAAGTGTTATATGCGCATAAAGAAGTGTCAAATGCACAACAATAAGTTTCAAATGTGTAGTTTTGTTCCAAGTAACTATGTTTTTTATCAAGTTTTGCTTGTTTTTGGCACGTTTTTCAAGATTACCTAATATTTTTCTTGTGATGATTTTCTCTATTTTTAGGCAAGAAAACACAGCAGACAGTACAAGTTGATGTTTGTTTGTGACATTTAGTGTTTAACAAAAATTTAAAGAGATATACAATGCTAGGTGAGAAAGGATACTACTCGTTGAATCCCAACTTGGATTTCTCCAGCCACTTAAACAAGGCAAACAACTAGAAACTTGGTGGCACTGGCTCCCCCTTACACATCACACACTTCTTGGGAACAGCAAGTTTCATTCCCCAAAAGAGGAATTTTTGTCTCTACACATGATTAGTGAATACATTGGGCGGCTTCAGAGGTCTGACCTCCTGCATCAACAAGTAAAAGGATTTTGGTCTCTAAAACAATGGTTCTTAGTAACTTTTAGGGACCAACGCCTTGCGAGCATGTGACAAGCTACTAAAAGCTTTGACCAATCCTACTAAGAGTATCAAATACTTCACATAATGCGAAAATCATTTCCACAAAGTGCTAGTACACCTCTTTTCGATTTGGCACCAAAAGGCAAGGTTGACGTTGGTTAGGACTTGGCTTTCGCCTTATCCCATTTATAAAGTAGGTCAAAGGAAAGATTTGCTGAAGGTCATTCCTCTTGGATGAATTGCAATCCAAGAGTAGGCCTTTCTAAGGGTAAACAAGAAAAGGGGAGATGAGTCTGGCTTTTTGATCACCCAAGATGTTGCAAGGGGAGAGCATATGTCTATCACCTTTGCAAGCACAACAAACACTTGTTTATTTACTGCCTGATTTAAGCTAAGTGTGACTAATCTAACAACACAAAATGTAATGCCCCCTCATTTTTGGCTTGTGATAGTTGGTAGTCTTGCTTTGCTCTTTGTTGATCTTATACAGTTGTTAGTTCTTCCATTGCTTATTGACAGTTCTGAGACACTTGGATTAGTAGGTTTATAGTTTATGGTTGTTTTGATCATGATGGACTATGTTCGACTGACATAGCTTAGATATGATGACATTAGTATTATTCCATTTATGATGAGTTTGAGTAGTAATGGTTTAATAATATCATGTTTTATTCTATCTGTTGATATCTGAATTCAAATAAAGTGGTTATGGTCTTGTTTCAAGAGCAGAGACGGTGTAGTACTACTCACTTCGAGCACCCTACTACGCCGTGACTCTCTGACTTTGTGTGTGTAGACATATATGCTTTTGATCATATTCAACCTATTGTTTTGATGCAGGCTGCAGGTACCGAGCCTCGACTCCACCTGATATAGCAGGTTTGAGCGGGCTCTTGCATCAATGGATATCGGTGATGGGAGATAACACAAGGTTTATTCTGCTAGGTCAGTCCCAGTCTTCTGTTGTAGTCGTATGTTGTGATGTGACGTGTGGTCCTTGTTGGTTGTCATGTGTTGTGAAGTATTGTCGAGTGTTGTTTTAATTGTGCCTATGTGTAGTTTGGTAATACTTTAATGAATTATTATTAAAATAATAAATGTTTTTAATATGTGTTATTGGATAGTATTTTGTTTAACCTAAAATTTGAAATAACACTTTAGTAAAATTTTAAAAAAATAGATTAAAATTAATCACTTTGATTTATGAATATTTGTGTCATAAGTTGTTGGCTTGGGTAATGAGTATATAGTTGATTTATGGATATTATTAGTGAAGAATTTATGGTGGTGAGTTGTCGAATGTGAATTCTCATATTGTGAAATCTCTATTATTAGTAAAATTTTAAAATTTCCGGAGGAGTGGGATTTTGGTAACGGATGCATGTTTGTGGCTATGGGTTTTAATGGTACTCGGGGGTTGTTGTGAGAAAAAAAGAAAAGACAGAAATTTGGGAAAAACAAAGGATTGGTTGCAAGAAACAAAGAAGATCTGAAGGGGACTGAAATTCGGGTATGTTCATGTTGACTAGATCTGAAGGGGACTAAAATTCGGGTATGTTTATGTTGACTCTCTGTGTGTGAAATTTGTATTTTTGTAGATTAGAATTTAAACTTTATTGTAGTATGATCGTTCTGTGCTTGAGTGTGAAATTTGCATTTTGTGGCTTGGAATTTAAATCTTATTATAGCTTGAATCGTTCTATAGTGACCACACCTTCATCTGGAGAATTGCACTTTGATGTCTGTCAATGTTGTAATTTCTTTTGCTACATACAAATTTATTCTTCTTTTGGTTTACTCTTTGCTAAATCCTTCTTGAAATTATGGAGTCCAATCATTTGTAAACCTTGCAAAATGACCCAATTTAAAAAGGAAATAACCCATATGTATCATTCTTCCAGTTCTTGCCTCATTTCTATTCCTCTGCTACTCTCCGTAGTGAGGCCTCATCCAACCTTGTTTCTCTAAATTTTTGCCAAGATTTGAAGCTCTAGCTCTGTTCTTTAGAAAACAATTTTTACCACATGATAAATTATACAAAAATGTGTTACCTTAGCATTGGAAGTCAATGTATGTATTTATGTTGTTGTAGATTGAGAAAACACCTCAGATTTTGCCTTGACCATATAATGTGTGATTCCCATCTGCATTCTTCTTTTGGTTAAATTTATATTCTTCCTTTTTGGTTAAATTTATATTCTTCCTCCTTGTTGACCGTACGACATAGGAGACCCTCATCTTTATGCTTCATTTTGTTAAAATTGCTGTTCTCTTTCCTCCCTAATGAATGTAGACCATACGACCTTCACAAGGATTTATTTCAATGAAATTCTTCTATATTTCAAAATTTCTTTAAATAAATTTCTTCTGTATTTCAAAATTTCTTTAAATAAATTTCTTCTGTATTTCAAAATTTCTTTAATAAAATTTCTTCTTTATCTCAAAATTGCTTTTAAATGAATTTCTTCTGCCTCTCAAAATTGCTTTAAGTTTGCACTTTCTGGTTATTCCTTGGACTCTTCCCAGCTTCTCTGTATTTTGAATTACTGTTGAAATTTATTAATGAAAATAATATTGAAATCTTGTCTTACTTGTGATATCTATGTTTTCCTCTAAAGCTTGAGTCAGTTCTCCTCTGCTAATCCATTAAAATGCTCTGGTTATTCTCTGTCTAGACCTCGGATGAATTTTCATTCCCATACCTCAAATTTTTCTTTTAATTTTTCCAAATGAAAATGGTGGAATGTGCTTCTTCTTCAACCAAAAAAAATAAAATTTCAATTTGAGTTCATAGAATAATTAGTTGTTATTATTGAATTTAATTAGAATGCTTGGAGGAAATCTTGTTATTAGGGAAACTTTTAGTTAACTTTGTGAACAACTCATTAACTTTGGTTTTTGAGTGTAGTATTGATTTAGTAAGTTAATATTAGAATATTAGAGAGAAGTTGATATTAGAAGGTTCATATGTTAGTAGTGTATCATTTTAGAATTAAATTTATTTAATTAATGGTGTTTTTTTTTTGGGGATATGCAAGTAGTTTAATAATTAAGTTGTGTTCATTTTATTAAATATAATTTTGTTAATTGCTATTCTATAATATGTTATTTTTTTTGGAATTAAATAATGAGTTAGAGTTATTGGAATTTTATACTAGACTCATATAAATAGAAGTGTATCATTTTAGAATTATATTTATATAATTAATGTTGTTTTTTTTGGTATATGCAAGTAGTTTAATAATTAAGTTGTGCTCATTTTATTAAATATAATTTTGTTAATTGTTATCCTGTGATATGTTAGTTTTTTTGGAATTAAATGATGAGTTAGAGTTATTGGAATTTTTATACTAGACTCATATGGTCATTAAATATTAGTTATACTTTTGCCACCTTGTTAAATTTAACTTGTTAGTTATGTATTGGGAATATGCTAGTTATAAATGTTAGTAAGTAAATAAATAATTAGTTTAAGTTTTTGAGGTAACAACTATAGTAGATGAAACAATATAGGTTAGTTTGTCCTTCTATGTTGCCCATCTATGTCACTTATGGGTGTTATGTTGAGTCAAATTTTTAATATGGTCTTGTTTGGAAAATTCCTTGTTGGGAGTAATGATGTATATAGGGTAGTCATTTCCATGATACATTATTTTAATAAATAAGTATATAGATAGAAATTTTAGAGTAATTTTGATTTATTGTTTCTAGTTTCATGAGGTAACAATATTGTGCTAATCAAGTATTGATTACCTTGTTAAATATTAATTTGCTAGTCATGCTTGTAATATATTATTCCGTACTACGTGAATGGTTGATATCATAGTATATGTTATTTAACTTCATTTTAGAGAGAGTAAAAACCTTGAGCTGATTGTCGGTTTATACCATCTATTGTTATTATTATAGTATGGTCAGAATTTCTTATTTGTTTTGTGTCAGATTTTGCATTGATACAACCTGGTTATGGTGTTATTTTTGTCTTGAGTCATATTGTTATAAGACATGTCGTAAATCATCTTTATCCTCGTTTTATGTTGTGAGACAGAATTAGGTATGTGGCCTTGTGTGCATTTACCAACTCCAGAGGTTAGACCTTTTGGGTCTTCAATCAATATTGTTGTCATTCTGTCCTAATGATTCTTGATTTGAGTGGTTTTATGGATAAGGAAAAAGTTTTATTGTTGGAATGGGAATTGGAAGTGTTGGATTGTAAAAGTCAGATGTTATTAGTTCCCTTGCCCTTGTATGTTTTTGTTTTGGATATTGTTTAGGAGTGCTAGTTGTATGTGTGGAAGTGGCTTCCATGGTGGGGCCAATGCCCAAACTGGCTACTTGGAAAACCCCATGGAAGTGGTAAGCAAGTGATAACTAAATAATTGATTTAGGTGGGTTGGGTAGTAATCCATATAACAAGATAAGTTTGATGCCTCTCCCATGCCTTGAGTGCTTTCACAGGCTAAGGATGGGATGAGAAGGCCTGGTTGGCAAGGTCGACTTCCTCGTCTCCATGAGAGGAAGTGTTGACTCTGCATGTGTCACCCTATGGGGCCGGTGCCTATAGAGAGGTCGCCAGGAAAACCATAGATGGGGCCCGGCTTCTAGTGAGAGATAGCCTAGAAAACCCATGATAGGACCATGCGATGACACTCTCCCTACTGCAGTGTAGTTACTTCCTGTTTGATCTTTTGTTGTTACCTGTGGAATACAGTCTGGTCTTGGCAGTTGATCCTATCTTGATGATTTGATTGTCTTGTTTTGGCAAGAACTATCCGGTCTGTGCAGCCTTGTTATCATGTGTGCCTACTTGGAGTTTGTATCTTGTTGTTGTATTCATTGTTGTAACTTTGGTTAGTGGAGCCTCGATGTTATCTCCTAGCTTGGCGGAGTGGACCTCGGGGTTCCACATGGTTGGCAGGCAGAGCTATCCATTGGTCTTCTTGGAGAATCAATTTGAGTCCAATGCAAAAGAGTTCCAGTTCCATATTTGCTTTACACTTTCTGAGTTGTAATCATTCTCAATTGTATCTTTGTAACCGATGTAATCAGCCTTGTAACCTTGTATGGAATCTTGTAATCGTTTATCTCTGCAAATGTATAAGGTATTATTCTTATGTTGCATGATGTTGCATAACACTTGTATGGTTATATTTCTAACTGATGCAGTTTTGTGCCATAGAGGTGTTAGTTGTGCATAGCAATTAATGTTGTATAAATGTTGTTATTTCAATTTATAATGTATATTTTAGCTTCAAAAAAAAAATATTTCTGTATTATTGTCTCTTGTTGTCTAACACTCTGGGGTTGCATGACGGGGCATCACACAAAATGCCATATTTGCATGATAGCATAAAAGGAAAGATAGTCAAATTTAGCCTCTTATTAAACTATGTGATGATTTGTATGCAAGATTGGATGCAAAATTTGTCCAATTAACCTCCTAATTTAGACTATGTGATGATTGTATTCAAGACATAATTACTCCTCCTAATTAGAAACTAAGTTATGATTGTATGTAAGATTATAATGCGAAATGGTATGATTACTTCTCCTATTTTAAACTAGGTGCCACTAGATTAACAAATGTATGAGTAAATGCACCAATGATGTCTAAACCAAGCCCTAAAACCTACAAAAACCCATTATCAGTAGTTTGAATATACTTCTTTGATGATCGGTGATAGTTGCAACAAGAGTTAGAATCTAAAAATTATCAAAAAGACATACTAAAGCTGACTAATTTCATATGCGCAAAAATAGACAGCAGATGCATAGTAAAATGAGTTATATGCACAGAAAGACAAATGCACGGCATAAAGTGTCAGATGCACAGCAAGAAGTTTCAAATGTGCATAACTAGAAATTGATTGCACAGGAACGACCGGTTACAACTGTAAGGACACCAAAAACTCAAATTTGGAAGTTAAAAATGGGACAAGGCCCCACAGTGGGTGCCAAAATGTGATTGATAATTTGAAACAATTGTAAAAACCTACTAAGATACCACAAATACTCTAGAGTTCCTACTCAAATTCAATACATCAATGAAACTAAGAAAAATGTAGAAAACATGAATTATAACTTGCAAACTAATTTATCCTTTTCATTCCATTGTCTCCTATCTTCTCAACAATCTTGTTGATAATGATGTTGCCCTCAGAATTGTACTTCTTTGCTTTTCAAGATGACAATCAAATGAATGGAGTTGTGGATTCTAATATGCAATCTAAACAATGCAAACTATGTTAATGATGAGGATATGAAACTAATAATAAAAGCCATGATATGGATAATGATATGAAGGTAAATGATATGCAACTATGGAGATTATGATAGTGGGGGGGCCAAAGGCACGCTTGGATACTTGATGGAATTTCTACAGCATATAAGTACTATATCTCTTATGATGCAAAATGAAGGTAAGGAACTTGCTTTTATGGGCCAAGGAGGCCCAAATCCAAGTGTCAAGAGATCGACGGTGGAAGAATGAGTCTTGTCACATGTATGGTCAAGATCAAATTGGTTGGGATGAGGGAGATAAAGGTGGAAGATGTTCCCACTATGATGACAAGGTGGAAGAATACGTGGAACCATAAGCCACATGTCATGATGCTCACAAGGACAATTGAGACAAAGGGGGAAGACCATGAGAAGAACGAGGAAAGAGTCCTTGGTTGTTGGAATGTGAGAGGGAATATAAGATTTGGAAGACAAGTGTCTTTGACCATGTTTGATGGTTGAGAAGAAATAGGGCACATGTTAAAGGAATAAATGACTAATTAAATATTAAGAATATTTAATTATTGGAAGAACATGATGAGGTGTCTAATGATGTGGAAGATGACAAGGATGAATGATGTGGATTTTATACATAGGACTTTGTGTTAGAGGAAATAATTAAATAATTTAGGATTATTTAATTAGATATGACATTAGAGGAATTTAGGATACTTAATTATTAGAAGAATATGATGAATGTGAATCACATAAATAAATCAGGATATTTATTTATTGATAGAAGAATAAGATTAAAATAAATATTAAAATATTTATTTAATTCGACTCGAGTCATTTTTATGTGTATACAACCTCTACTACTGATGCCACCGTCTGCTCTAATGCAACAACTATTAGAACTCTAGGAATAGGTGGAACAACTGTGGGAACAACTGGAATAGCTATAGGAACAAGTGTAGGACCCTACCCAGGAGATGGCTATACTACCTGTACATTGTCATCGGCAATAATCAATTGTACATCTGTAAGATCCTTGTTGTATTTTGCCCTGATTTTTTAGTTTTGACCTCTTGGCATTTTGTCAAACAATTGTTGTGCAAACTAATGAATTCTGATCTCCTATCTATTGTTCTAATTTTCTGAGTTTGTGATTTGATCTATGTGGATATGAAATGGTTTTGATTGCAATACTTAAATATCGAATGAAAAGAAATATAATCAACAAATAAACATTGCAATACCACATCAAAAACAACTTTATTTCTTATTGAACATAGGTCTGATTACAAAAGTTCAAGTCTGATATAGACTTAATCAGACTGTAACAACACTATTAAACCCAATACAAATGGAAGATCTGAAAACCCAATAGGCCAAGAACATACCCAGATGATAGGCACTCCTCATGGGTCTAAAATAAAATAAAAACTAGCAATAATATGGATGTTACAAGTTGATATAATGTTGATGACAGAGAGAGAAGTTTCATACAATTAATATGTTGATCCAATATGGTTGTAACATATCCAATTGCTCCTCAAAAGGGTGGTGATCCAGTTCTAGGTGAGGCATCTTCAAAGCATAGCTGATAGAGATGAAACCCTTGTCAACTATGTACCAAAATATGATGGAAATCATCTCTAAGTTGCAACGAACTCCTCCAAGGATGTCATCCCAATATGAATTTGTTAAATGGCTGGAATAAATCTGCAATGATGCTTGTGCAACAAACCCTAGGTGTACTTGGCCAAAAATTGTATTTTCCATCTCCAAAACCCTCAATTTGTAGCACCTTCCAAACAAGCCTTCAATTAACCCCATAAACAAAGTGAAAAAGCACTATAGGGATGGTATGGATCACTGTAGCGATGGTACATATTACTGTAGCAGCGGTACAGACTACTGTAGAAATCTTCAAAAAATCATTAAATCTCCAAAATCTTCAATTTCCAGCTCCTTGTGCCAATAACCTATAAAATGCTCAATAGTAAAACCTGATTTGGATTTACCACTCAAAGAGAGTTGTGTTTTCGTCCAACCCTTGATTTTCAGAGGTTTTCATCCCTATGAACAATGCAAACTAAGTTGCAGACGCGCAAAGACAAAATCCATAAAATATAAAACTCAATAATGTCCAAATGCCTCTCAACACTTATATTTATACTTTTCAACTTGGACACTCAAATAAAGCATTATTTTATTATTTTTGAAGTCCACTACCAAAAGAAAATAATATTTAATTATTTTCTTTTTATTTTATTTTATTTTCCTCCAACTTGGACGTCCCACATTAAATTTAATAATAAAATAATAATATTTTATTATTTTCTCCCTTGAGCGTCGATTTTCTAGTGGGAAATAATAAAAAATATAATAATAAAATATTATATTTGTTCTTCTATCTCCAACGTTTCCTTTTTTCACCTTTTTTTTCCTCACTTGGGCACTTAATCCCTTGGTTGGATTTTTTTTTTTTGGCTCGATAAAATAATATAAAAATACCACTTAGCCAAAAATACAATTTATCCCATGAAAATAAAATTAGTTGAGCCACTAGAATCCAACATTTCATTCTCCAAGCCTCCAAGATTCTAGCTCAACCAATAAACATTCATTTATCAAACCTTGCTCAAAAAGGGGACATTAAGAGTCCTCCCACCTTGAGACTGCTTGCCCTCAAGCAATCACATGTGACCAATCTGCATTAGAACCAACCAATACTCGAATCCCAAATCCTTCTTGTATCGTCATACATACTCAATATGAAATGAGGAACATCTCTCATCATAATACTTACACATACTTCCTCAAAGATGATGGTGTAAAAGATGAAAATCTGATTTAAACTCATCTTGGGACTACTTCTGGTATCATAAACTGATGCAAACTCATCATTACTCAACCTCCAAGTGTTGTAGTGACAATCCCATGCATGCAAATCCATGAAATTAGCTGCACTCATCAATGTAAACTCTGAAAATATCATGAGGAACAATGTAGAACAATTATCTCTCATTAATGCATGAGGTAGTGACCTATGAATTAGGGCTAGAACATCCATGCCCTCGTGCTCATATCCATACCAAACCCAAACAAGTGACTCCATGACACTTGTCACAAATCCCTGAAGTGGGGCGGTGATGTAGAGGCAAATTGGATGAGGAAGGATAGACAAACTAGACAAGGTTCTACTTCATCTACAAGCCCAAAAACAAAGATCTTTACACAAAAGTGGGAACAGCAGAAAGAAACTCAAGGATCATCATGGAAATGTTGGTTTGGGATGTTGGGGGACCCATTCCATCCATTGGCCAAGTCAGACAAGACTTAGGATTGGTACTTCCTTCACAAACCCCCCAAAATGGCTTGTAGCCCTCCAAAATGACAACAGTCCTAATAACTTTTGACTCAGACCTCCAAACCCAGATCTTAGACAATTAGTAGATACCCATTATGACCCTCTATCACATATCCCAAACTTAGCATAGGTTGTTTTGGATGGAATATCTCAACCAATAACCCCTGTCAGTGACCTAAAGCCCCAATTAGGCCAAAATTACAAAGAGGGTACCTTCAAATGCAAGCCCAGAACTCAACCCAGGGTTTGAACACTTAGAATGCCTATTAAAACAAAGGATTTTGTGGGTTTTAGGCTTCTACTCTCTGTTGTTCCCAAAAATGCACTTATGGTTCCTTCAATGTGCTCTTAAGCATCACCTAACACATGGTCTTGTTAGGTTCTTCAATGAAACAACAAAAAATCACCTTCTCTACCAAAACCCTTTATGAAATGTATTGAAACAACACTACAACAATCCATTCCACTGATCTATGAGGTCTTACATCAGTGGAATGGAAAAAACTTCATGGATTGCAACCAAAATCCTTGTTAGGCTTGAAATGGACTATTTTAAAAACAAACCTTATATCTCCCTTATAATGTAACTTCAAAACATCAAACTACCTTCAAATGATTAATAACTCTCTATACTAGTTGTTCAAAACATGAAAGATTAAGGACAGTCCTGTACCTTTATACTGTACGGCCTGCAATGGCGTTTTCGTCAGAAAAAAATAGAATTTCAAAGTGAGCAGTCTCAGGTCAAACACTTGTATTTTGCATCCTCTTCAGTGTCATAGTATCAAACTAGTCTTAAATGAGAGATACTTCACTATGCTTTTCTTCCAAATCACTTAGGATTCATGACAGTGCCGTACAACTGAATGGTACAGATTGTTGCTATGGAAAATGCATAAAACAATAAAAAGACAGCAGATAACTAGTTTGTATTGCTTGGAACTTCTTTTCTGCATACAATGATCATGTCCAAGGGTATATAGACCTGCATACCTCTTGGCAACTTCCTTGAAGTAGTTTTGGTCTATCTTAGGAGCCATAACTACTTCGAATTCCTTTGGCAGTTTTTGAACAGTTTGCAATCTTCAACTAATCCTTAGTTGGTTTGCATAGACAATTGGTGTTTATGATTCTTCAAACACCTCTACTATGTGATTAGACCTTGAACAAGGTATTTAGGCTCCTTGACACCACTTTAGCCTCCTTGACATGCCTTAACAAGGCTTATAAACATGAAGACTTACATGACTGCCTTTTATGGCTTTATGACAACATTTTATAGACATTTGGACATAGTCCTTTACAACATGGCATCATAGCCTTATTACATCATGAGAATGGTCTCTAGGACCTTATGAAACCAACAAACGAAATGAAGATAAAAAACAAGACATAAATCTCTTGGTGCTCCTGCACCAGGCGGCCTCAAACTCTATCAAGGAATCATCAACATGATGTACCTACACCTCATCATGAATCAAATCTCAAGCTCTCCATGAATGATCAAAGGCTCAACCAAATCTGAAACACTTATTGTCTCCTTCATGTGTAGGCAAATCACTAGTGGTTGATCCACTGAGTGATCAATTATTCCATCATCATGTATGACTTGAGCCTTCAATGGGTTCTCAAAAAGAGGTAACACATGATCCTCATGATGTAAACTATGTGTACAAACAAAATTTTATAAGTCATACCTCTTCTCATGTCCACCTAAATCTGCATGTCCCATTTGTTTGTTTGCCTCAAGAAAGTCCTTCATGGCTTGGTCATCCTCTATGCATTCTTCCTTTGGAAGAAATAGCAATCTAAGGTGTGTCTCTCTTTGCTTCCTTGCTTGATCTAGCTGATTGCAATGCTTCTTGACCTCTTGTAGGTGTTGTCTTTCTTGGACAACCAACAACTTTTCCTCTTTAGCTCTTTGTAACCATCCATCACACATGTCTTGAGTCTTCTTGACATCCTCTATGGTTTGATGTACAAAATCAAAATTGTTGTGGCTTGAATTTTCAACATACTCCTCATGCTTAATACCTAAAACTTAAGTGACATCATTAGGAGACTCTTCCACCTCATTTTCCTCATGTAAAGTGGCTACTATCTCATGATTATGTGAGGAAATAGGATTGTTGTCACAAAACAAAAAATTAGAACTACTTTCATACCCTTGTGTGATGTCCTCAACATTTGTAGATGCATGCTCTTCATCAAGTGTTGATCCAATAGATACTGATTTACCATTCTCCCAATCATTACACCTGTCAAACTCATCATAGAGAAATGAGTTTATATTAGATTGCCTTGATAGAGAGTCTTCCAATCATTGCAAGTTTTGTTCACACGTCTTCAATCGTTGTTGGGATTGCATTAAGGCATTTATCATCTACTAATTTTTTCTTATAGCCTCTTTAAATATATCGCAAAAATTTTGGTCATCTCTTCTAACCTTCCTTGATGAACTACTTGCTCTTCGATCTCTATCTATATTACCTTGATTTGTACCTATTCATCTATAATGATATGGAAGTAGATTAATTGCATTCATAACCCCATAGGTTAGTAGGATCCAAGCTCTGATGCCACTGTAAGCTACGGGCTATCCTCTGTTGGGACTGCCTAATATTTCACCTTATTCGGGCAATGTTGTTCAAGATATCTTCAGCACTGAACATTGCATGCCTTCCACAACTTTCATGATACTTCTTAGTTCTTTGTTCCTGTCTTTGCTTCTTTCTATTCATTCGATGCTCCATATATTGATTGAAGTCTATACAATCTTTGATGTTGTTAGGAAGTGCATCATATTCATGATAAGCAACCATTATATCATCATTTATGTGTGTTGTCATAACTCTAAAAAAATTTTCATCACAAACCCAAACAGGCTGGCAGGATGCTAAGCTCTGATACCACTATAAGATCCCTGTCTTATTCTTCCCTGGATTTTCAATTTTGACCTCTTGGCATTTTGTCAAATAATTTTTGTGCAAACTAATGAATTCTGATCTCCTGTCTACTATTCTAATTTTCTAAGATTGTGATTTGATGTTTGTGTGGATATGAAATGATTTTGATTGCAATATTTAAATATCGAATGAAAAGAAATATAATCAACAAATAAACATTGCAATACCACATCAAAATAAGCTTTATTTCTCACTGAACATAGGTCTGATTACAAAAGTTCAGGTCTAATATAGACTTAATCAAACTATAACAACACTAATAAACCCAATACAAATGGAAGATCTGAAAACCCAATAGGCCAAGAACATACCCAAATAATAGGTGCTCCTCATGGGTCTAAAATAGAATCAAAACCATTTTGGAGTGAACTATGTCTCGAAGACAGCAGAAAAAAGCAGGCTCTCCAAGGCAAAGTAACAACTGTAATAAACCGGATTTCATAGCAAAGGTTCTGAACCCTCATGACACTTGGCAAAGGGATGTGAGGATTTTCCATGGGGGATGGGTTCCCCCTCCGCAACACCATGAGGAATCGGGCTGGCAAACAATGAAGAGCAGGAAGTATCAAAAGATGGAGAGGGCGAGGGTGGCATCTAATGAGAAACTTAACCAGGCTAGGGCTTCAGGAGTATGGGCCATCCCAATCACCTCCAAAACTCCTGCATTTGCATCTGGAGCAAATTGTATCGCCTTAAGCCAAGAAAGGATCTCCAGTGCTCAACAACCTTCAGCCTCTTTCCCATCTCATCCATTGTGAAGGAATGAGGAGGGTTTTTTAAAACCGCCCCCCAAAAGTTCTCACCTGAAGACAAACCCTAACACAAATAGTAGAATGGACTGTATGGCTCCCCACCTGAGACCACTCCCTAAAAACGCTAGACTCAGTAATATGGTCTCTAATAGTCATGGGAAGAGCAACGACTAGGAATTCATGAACAAGGGAACCCTAGGCCCCCTTCGACAGCCCCACAGAAGAACTCAATGCAATTTCCAAACTTTGCGGCCAAGGAGGAGAAAGCGGTGATAACCATCAACAATATTTACACAGATGGTTTAGGGAACCATTGTAGAACTCATGGTCTCTTTGTCCGTTGGTGTGGTTTTGGGTCACCTGCGAGTGAAATTACTGAATGGATCCAAGCTCTCTATAGGGATCAGGTAAGTATTACTGTCTTATCTGAAGGATTTATATTCATTGATTGTAAAAATGTGGACTTAAAAAAGGAAATCTTGATTAGTAAAAACCTACACTATAAAGGGTACAATTTTGAATATCTAGAATGGCTTCTGAACTTTAACCCTAGCAAACTTAAACTCAAAATTATTAGGTGGATTAAATTACCTAACCTCCCAATAGAGCTTATTCACAGTGAAATTCTGAGGGAGATTGGTAACCTTCTGAGTGAATTTGTAGGGTTAGAAGAAGGATTCCTATCTCAATCCGATGTTACCCTTTTAGTTAAAATGGACATAAGTATAGAAAACTTAAAATCTTTTGATATCAAAACTAACTTCGCCACTTACTACATCAAGCCTATATTTTACAAAGGCCCTTTCCATAAGAACATTATCAACAAAACTTCAATAAAACCTACTAAGAAGAATATCAAACCCCAATCTATGGGCATCAATATCAAATTCAATGATAATAGAGGAGGTTTTATTGTTGAATCTCTAGAGAATGACCCTCCATCATCACAGAAGCACCTTAATTACAGCAAGAACTTAGCTGGACTTAGTCAGCCCCCGAGTATGGTTCCATCTCTGCCTAAGATTTGCCCAAAATACACACCATGCAACGAAGGGAACACTAAAAACCATAGTAATGACCTTTCCCTAAATAAGAACCTGGCACAAGCTGACCTGGGTAAAACTCTCCCTGAAGGAGACAAATCCCTGAAGTAGAACCATGAAGATATGGGAAGGATGGTACTCGAGGAAGGAGAATTGCCAAAAGGGGATCCCAGTCACATTAGCCCCACAACAAGGGAAGTAAGTGCAGAACTAGAGTCATCAGAGACCCCTGACCAGGTCCCAAACACATATGAACTAGAGGAAAGTCTTATAGACCCCAAAGCCCACAAGAAAACCATAGGTATGAATAACCACATAGATCTAAAAGAAATCTGCGATGAGATACTAGCGAAGGCAATTGAGGAAGTAGTAGAGGAGGAAGCCAACAAAGAAAAGGAAAAGCTCATTACTAAGATATTGGAGCTTGAGGATTAGGAGAAAAAGAAGGGTATTAATGAAGAAGACCTAATGGAACTAGTAAGTAAAGAGTTGGAGGTAGCAGAACAAAAACTAGGAATTGCTCTAATTGATTTCAGCAAGGAAACCCCATACTACGCCAAAAATAGTAAAAAAAGAGGAAGGAAATCACTATATGAACTAAGAGAGAAAGATGGTGGGGCAACAGATCAAACTAAGATTACTGAAATGTTTAATGCTGGGAAGGGGAAGTACCTTCCCCAGGCGCCATGAGAATCAATACTTGGAATGTTAGGGGAATCAATGCCCCTAACAAACAACGGATCTTAAAACGTTGTATCTCAAACACTAAACCTGATCTATTAATGATCTAAGAAACTAAACTTAACACTGAAGATATTGATATACTAAAGAAGAAATTAGGCATTTGGGAGCTAGTTGGAGCTCTAGCTGAAGGAGCTTCAGGAGGCCTAGGGGTAATCTAGGATCCCAGGGCTGTTTCATTTTCAGTAATCAACAGAAAAAAGAATTGGATGAACGATTATGTCAAAAGCATTAGGAGTAATCTTCACTTCATACTCTTTAATAGATATGGTCCTACCCAGAACCAAGAGAAGAGAGTAGTTTGGAGAGAGATAGAATAGTTCATGGAGACTTTACAAGATCATATCTGCATTTTGGGTGGAGATTTCAATTCCATTCTAGATCCCAAAGAAAAGGTGGGAGGTTTAGCAAGGTTGTCCACAGCTGCATATGACTTCAAGGATTGGGTTCATAGAAATAATCTTATGGAAATTAAGACTGCACATGAGGGTTTTACATGGAATAACAGGAGAATGGGCTTTAGTACTATAGCAAAAAAACTTGACAGATTTCTATTCAGAGGCAATTGGACTCAACTTCCTTATAATCTTACGGTAGATATTCTACGATACTCGGGCTCTAATCATTATCCCATCCAGTTGTGTATCTTAGAAGATAGCCAACCCAAATCATGTCCCTTTAAATTTGAGCATATGTGGCTAAAAGACAATAACCTTTTAGTTTTAATTGAGCAATGGTGGAAGGAAACTATGGTATCTAGATCCAAGCTTTTCCGTTTAATCTCCAAAATGAAAACTATCAAAAGCAAACTTCTTAACTGGAATAAGAATAACTTTGGTAACATTTTTGAGATTAAAGTTAAGCTAGAAGAAGAGCTGGAAAACCTCAACAAAGAGGTTATTGCTAATGGCATGGATGGAAATCTATACCTAAGAGAAAAATAACTAAAATCTGAATATGAAGATATATTGTCCAAAGAGGAAATTTTTTGGCGTCAGAAATCTAGGGAAACCTGGCTGGAAGCTGGAGACAAGAACACAAAGTTCTTTCATAACAGCACTAAAGTCTATAGGAACATGAATAGAATTACTAAAATTAAGGGTGATAACAATGCTTGGATCGAAGATCCACAACAAATTGTAGTGGAAACAGTCAGATATTTCAAAAACATTCTTAACAACTGGGAAGGATCAAATAGGCTACATCAACAAACCATACTACAAAACATCCCAAGGATCATAACTGATGATCAAAACAAAGCCCTTAATGCAAAGTTTTCCAAAACTGAGATCAAACTGACAGTCTCCCAAATGCAGCCAAATAAAGCCCCAGGCCCAGATGGCTTCCCAGCCCTCTTTTTTTAGAAATGCTGGCATTTCATAGGAGACGAAGTAGTGGAAGCACTTGAAGGGGTAAGGAATTCTGGAAACCTCCTAAAAGAAGTAAATAACACATTCCTCACACTTATCCCTAAAAAGGAAAAGCCAAAGAGTTTAGGAGACCTGCGGCCTATCTCTCTATGCAACACTGTATATAAAATACTCACGAAGACTATAGCTAATAGAATTCAGAAGGTACTACCTGACATTATTAGTGACGAACAAACTGGATTTGTACCGGGCAGATCTATATATGATGGAGTAATTATAGCCCAAGAAACCATTCACTCCATTCAGTACAACAAAAATCCTAGTATGTTAATCAAACTAGATATCAGTAAAGCTCATGATAAGGTTGATTGGCGTTTTCTTTGCAAAACCCTAGAGGCTTTTAGATTTGCGAAGCAATGGATAAATCTCATAAATGAGTCCATATCTAGTCCCAAGATCTTTGTCTTAATCAATGGGACCTCGAAAGGTTTTTTTAGTATGCCAAGAGGAATGAGACAAGGAGATCCAATGTCTCCCTTCCTCTTTCTTATAATGGTAGAAGCTTTAGGTAGGATGATCACTAATTACAGGGAAAAAGGTAAGATCCAAGGAATTAAAATTACCTCTGGTTAAGCCCCATAACCCACCAACAGTTTGTGGATGACACCATGCTCTATGGTAGAGGTAGTAGTGAAGAAACCGAATCTTTTAAAGAGATCCTAAACTCCTATACCAAGGCCTCAAGCCAAAAAGTCAACACTGATAAATCAAAAAATTTCTTCTTCAACACAGACCCCGAAACAGAAAGAGAAATATGCAAAATTATGACCTTCGGAAGAGGAGAACTACCCTGCAAGTATTTAGGTCTACCACTTGACAAAAGCAATAAGACAAAAGATTTATGGGACCATATTACTTCTAAGATCAGAAAGAAAGTTGAATCGTGGAAGGGCAAATGGTTATCTTCAGCCAGAAAAGTCACAATGTTAAAATCTGTCCTCTCAGCAATACCAGTTTATCAACTATCATGCACGAACCTTCCAGCAGAGAAACGAGAAGAAATTAACAAAATCCTAAGAACATTCCTCTAGAAAGGAATGGAGGATAAGAAAAGAATGACATTAGTAGCTTGGGATAAAATATGCAGACCTAAGGAGGAGGGAGGCTTGGGTCTGAAAAACATCAAGGAACAAAGCAAAGCATTAGGAGCTAAACTAATATGGAGAATGTATAAATAGCCAAACCTGAAATGGGTAAAAATCCTTAGGAACAAATATCTTAGAGGAAATGAATCTGCCTCTCTTTTGGATGGCCAACCCCCCTAAAAGGTCTCGACTTTGGAATTTTATGCTGGATTGCAGGAAACTCATCATAGACAAACTGACTTGGAGTCTAGGTGATGGCAATCAAGCACTCTTCTGGGATGACTCCTGGGGGATTTGAGTCGATTAATAGCCTAGTCAACCTGGAGGATGCAAGAAGAACCCTTGAATCCCAATGGGGGAAATATGTGAGAGACTACATTGAATTCCCCAGTAGGGATGCAAACCAAGGTTGGCAATGGAAATCACTGGAGAATGTGAACATCCCAGATAGTGATAAAAAGAAATTACTTGATACACTCAATGAGAGGAATGTATCCTTCATAAAAGGCACTAATAGATTGGTGTGGGATGGTTCCAAATTAGGAGTCTACAACACAAGAGAGGGATATAAAATCTTAATCAAACAACAAGTCAGACCTAAAATGACAATGCCACTTAGATTGTGCTGGGATAAGAACTGCCTCCCAAAAGCTAGAATGTTCTCATGGGTAGCCTTACAGAAGAAAATACTAATAGCAGAAAGGTTTACTAAAATAGGATTTGAGGGACCTAGCAGATGCCCCCTTTGCGAGAAGGAGCAGGAAACAACAGACCACATTCTACTCAATTATCAATTCTCTTTCAAATGTTGGAACTGGTTATACAATAAACTAGGCTGGGCAACAGCCCTTCCTAATAATATTTTGGACTTGTTTCTATGCTGGCCAGACATTCATAAACAAAGCATCTATCATATACTATGGATAATAACCCCCTTGGTCATGATCTGGGAGCTATAGGAAGAAAGAAATAGAAGAATATTCAAGGAGAAAAAGATGACTTATGAACAACTCATTACTAAGATTGAAGCTATTATCATAGAAATTGCTAACAGTAGGGTTCTCAACTACTCTAGGAAAGAAGCCATAATGTCATATTGGGATGAAAAGATGTGTGGTAGATGGGGAGGATTAAAATTGCCCCCCTTTGTGGGACCAGGTAACCACAAAACCTCCAACAAAAGAAAAGAATGCAAATGGCAACCTCCTAAAAAAGGATGGTTCAAGCTAAATTTTGACGGGGCCTCCAGAGGCAACCCGAGAACTACAAGTATAGGCTGTGTAATCCATGATTAGGAAATGAAGAAAGTAGCTGCTATCGCCAAACCCCTAAACAATGCAACAAATAACATGGCAGAATTATCGGCACTAATTGAGGGACTAAGAATGTGCAGATATTTGAAAATTGAAAAACTAGTAGTGGAAGGAGATTCCACGATTACTATCCATGCCCTAAGACAAGGCAGCATGCCTAATTGGAGACTCAACTCCCTCCTCTCCACTGCCATTGACATCACTGCTTCTTTCAGAAAATGCATATTTAATCACATCTTTAGAGAGGGCAATGTTAAAGCAGATAACCTAGCTAATAAAGGTGTCGATGGCACTTGCTTAACCATTAAATACAACTCTTAATTAAGATTTCTAGCTTTAAATTCCAACTGTTGGTTCCCCAGGCAAAGGTAGTCACATTAGGTTAGTCTAGTCTATTCCCAGGATTGATTCAATCTAATCTTCCTTCTTCTCCTGGCGCTTTCAAATCTGTAAATATATAGTCATTTTTAAAAAATGCAAATTTATTTACTTATATATATATATATACACACACGTATATTTATATATATATATATATATATAATTTTATTCATACATAAACAAACATTATATATATATAAATATATATACTGACATGTATATATATTTATATATACTTTTCCCTATTTTAACATTTTTCACCCCTTGTCATTTGTGTGCATATTATCACAGTCTTTCACAAGATCATACTTTAATCACTTCTTTCTGCTTATATTCATATTCTTAAAAAAGTCTACCAGAGTTTGTTCTACAAAACAACTATCTACAGCCAAGACTGCTATAACAATGGAGAATAGAACTATATGAGACCCTATTGGATCTTTCCTAAAATATCTATACAGAGTATATTCGTGACCTCGCAGGGTCTACTTTTCTGCCGTCTTTCTGGTAGCTATATTAAAAAATCAAGCCATTCTGAGGCTTCTTATAAGCATTCTTTAAGTAATTTTTAACAAAAAACAAACTTTTTCAAACTTACTCCCTGTCATATTCAAGCAGCTGGTGGTTAAAATCTCCCACCCATGCAAATCCTTCTTTGGCAACCAACCCCAAGACTCAAGCCATTCTAAGGCTTCTTATAAGCATTCTTTAAGTAATTTTTAACAAAAAACAAACTTTTTCAAACTTACTCCCTGTCATATTCAAGCAGCTGGCGGTTAAAATCTCCCACCCATGCAAATCCTTCTTCGGCAACCAACCCCAAGACTCTTTTGATAAAATTCATATCTACCTTTGCCATCTCTTTGGCCACCATTAGATCCAGTCCCTTGAGGTCAAGAATGAATGGGTAAAGCTTCACCATTGCATCTAGATCATTCAGGTCAACCATATCCCGCAACCTGGGCATCCGAATTCCTTCACTCGCAGCTTCTAGGGTTATCCCCAAATCTCCCAGATGTTTAGGATAGAAGAGACCCCTCATAATCTATTCTATCTGCACCTTTTCAACCCCCAACTCCAATAACATATCCAGCACTCGAGAAGTTACGTCAGTGTCAACTCGATACCTTTTAGCCTCCTCCATAAACTTCCTCCCAACTATCATCCTGATGGCTCCAACCATAAACTCATCTGAGCGTCGAAGCATGCATTGTAGACAAAGCAACGTCACAGGACCAAGAAAAATGATCTGGCATTTGGTGCTGACCAATCTCACTGGGGTCTCCATTCCCCCGCAAATGATGGCCTCCGAAGAAAAGATCATTGTGAATCTTACTGGCATTGGAAATACTGGGAATTGAAAATAATTGAAGCATTTAAATTATGGATTTTTCTAGACTCTTCTCATCCAACTGCTAACCCTTTGCTAAGTATTGGTTTTCAATCTGATGGTCTTATGCTCCTTTTACCTACGCCAGCTTGCCCTAAATGTGTCACCTACACAAGCTCTTATTAAATACCCACACACACACACACATATATATATATAGTTTTCTCACTCAGCCCTTCTTGCTGTCATAGACATGTTAACACTCAAATTCAGCACGAGGCTCCTCCTATCTATGATGGCTTGATATATTTGTAAAAGGCAAAGGGACAATCACGTGCCTCATCATATCTAACAGCTGAAGATTGCGTTATGATTACCTATCCTTCAGCAATTTTCAATATTGATCTGCTCTTCCGGGCTAGAAGTAGTTCAGTATTAGAAAGGCATGTTATAAAATCATTAAAATTAGTGCCTACATGCATGAGTTCATGATGCGAGCTAACATTGCAATTAAACTCCCACTACAATAATAAGTTTTAACGGCTTTTTCCCCTAATTGACAGCTACTTACCATTCATTGATTATCCTGATATGATAGGTTAATGATCTATCTTATGGTTTTTGTTTAGAGAAATGATTTAGTAAGCTAATGAATCAGCAATCACTAAATATATATGCATTGGTATATTTTTAAAATCAAGAAAAAGGAAAGATGTTCATTCACTCTCACCCTCTTAAGCTTTGACACTCATGTAGTCACCATTTTTTATGGTAATGTTGGTAGTATCTGTAATTATTCTCAAGTGGATTTATTTATTAGTAGTGTGATATAAGAAGAGATAACAAGTCTGATGTAGGATTCTTTGCTAACATGAGAAATAGATTAGGAAGACATTGGTGTGTTTGATAGGAATCGTCAAGAGTAATGCAGCAGCAGGGAAGGAAACATATTCCTTTTGAGTAGATACCTATAAGAACGAGAATAGGAGGATGCCCAAAGTGAACAACATGAATTTGTTTATGTTGCAAGTATGGGCCTAACCGATGTTGTCATTGATGTCAACATACTCATGTTGCATTAATGAGAAGGATTGGATGAGTTGTGTGCTGAGGATATTGAGAAAATTAGTCTCAATCAGGAACTATGAAGAACAATGATGACAAGAAGGTAAAAGTCCCAAATAGGCCAAGGATTAGAGTATGCGGTTTAAAGGGTTTGTAGATATAAGTCTTGAGATGCTCCAGTCAAGTTTTCAAAGGTCCGCATGAAGATCTGAAGAAGTTATGGTCACTCAAGTAGAACCAGTTCTGGTAGGTGTTCAGAGGTGATAGAGTGTCACAGATAGGTCCGGTGAGATCCAGAAGTGCATCATCCCGTTCTGTGGATTGGAGGGAGTGTTGAGGAAGTCCCTAAGAAGTATCAAATAGATTTTTTCTTAGTTTGGAGGTCTGAAAATGCCTATTCTTTTGTGACAGTGATGACAGACTATGTTCTTATAGTTCTAGATGAAGGAGAGAAGAATTCTAGAAAGCAGATGAAGTGCGGATGTTCTTGGTGACTCAGGAAAGGTTGTGGTGATCTTTGAATCGTGTCTAGTTCATGTTGGTGAT
This sequence comes from Cunninghamia lanceolata, assembly GCA_027924645.1. Classification (NCBI taxonomy): domain Eukaryota; kingdom Viridiplantae; phylum Streptophyta; class Pinopsida; order Cupressales; family Cupressaceae; genus Cunninghamia; species Cunninghamia lanceolata. The sequence goes on from BSBN01000128.1 coordinate 1,824,569, forward strand.
CCGCATTGAAGATAGAGCTTGGATTTGATGAATAACCACTAGATGTTGGTATTCTTCCTGAGACTAGCCGATCGGATGTATTACACGTCTTGCGGATGTTCTTGTAGGTGTTTGCTGACTTAGATGATTGTTCCTAAGTTGATGCCATGTATAAATAAGGGATTGTGAAGTCATTCCAGTGTGTGTCTTGTGGAGATGAGAGTGTGGTAGCAAAGAAGGGAGCGAAAGGCAGAGCAGAAGTTTTGTGCCTAAATGGAACTGATCCAAGCATGGTAAAGATGCTATTCTCCAGTTCAAGTTTGTAATACTTGTTACTTTGTAGACAGTGAGTCTCTTATAGGTAGTGAGCCTCTTGTGAGCAGTGTGCTTAGGCAGTGAGCCCTAATTGGCATGTGCCATTTGTTCTTTCTATTCTTCTAACAGAGAATACAATCTTGGGTTAATCACCACGTGGTTTTTTCCCTTAACTGGGTTTTCCACGTCAAAATCTTGGTGTCTTATGTGTTGATGAGTTTCTACTTTTGATTTAATTGCACTATGTTTTATGAATGTTATACTGCTAATTACTAAGAAGATTTAAGTGTGGAATTTTTAGACAACTAATTCACCCCCCTCTCTCAGTTGTGTGCCCTAAATCTAACAATTGGTATTAGAGCTAAGTTCCTCTAAAAAGAGCTTAACCGCTTGAGGAGATCCAGGATGTCATCTTACAAGAAGGATAGTCTGAAGTTTGATGGAAACAACTTTGCTCTTTGGAAAGGTCGCATGAAATGTCACTTGCAGTGTATGGGAATGGCGTACTGGTCCATGGTTACAAAAGCGTATGTACCTCCACAAGGTGGTCCGACAACCCTAAATGAAATCACAGATGCTGAAAACAATCTGCGGACCAAAGAGGCTCTTCTAAGCACATTATCTGACTCAAAGCTCTCAAATGTTATTGACCTACCAATTGCCTTTGAGATTTGGAATAAACTGGAACTTTTGCATGAAGGAGACCAGTATGTTAAATGTGCAAGGTTACAAAGTCTAAAAGGGAAATTTGAAAAATTGAAAATAAGAGATGATGAAAATATTACTACTTTTATGCCAAGAGTGAATGAACTGGTCTGTGGAATTAGAAATGTTGGTGGAGTCTTGGATGAGAATGAAATTGTTGGCAAAATTCTCAAATCCCTACCTGCTTCTTACAAAATCAAGGCTGCTGCCATTGAAGAATTTAGAGCCCATACTACTGTCACAAGAGATCAATTGGCTGGGAAATTGGCTACATTTAAAATGATAGAGTTTGGAGATGAACCCCCAAAGACTGAATCTGCATTCAAAGCTAGTGTCTCTGTAAAAGGTAAACAAAGGTTTGATCCAGGAGAGAATTCATCAAGGAAACCACCATGGTATGAAAAAGCAAGAAAAGACCTGGAAGAAGAAGAAGCAGAAACTACTCAACTTGAAGCCCTTATTGCAAAAAGACTACCAAGAGGATCTGGTAAGTATGAAGGAAAATTGCCCTTTAAATGTTTTAACTGCAATAAGATTGGTCATTTTGCCTCAAAGTGTCCAGATAGATTTTCAAGGCCAAATCCTAATAGATCAAGGTTCCAAAAGAATTGCTACTATGTTCATGAAGAAGATGATAATGAAGGAGTAACAGATGATGAGTCAGAGACAGGAAACAAATCTGGAAATGAATGGGTGTTTATTGCCATCAAGGAAGAAGAACCTACATTTTCTGAATCTGTCAATCTTAAAATTGTAGAAAGAGCTCTGGCTGCCCAAGTTGAAGAAAAGGATGATTGGGTCATTGACAGTGGATGTTCTCATCATATGACAGGTGATAAAAATAAGTTTGTAGATTTGGAAAGGTATGAAGGAGGAATGGTAAAGTTTGGTGATAATTCTGTTGGTAGAATCAGAGGTAGAGGAACTATTTCTTTTGATGGTAGAAACAAAACAGGTAATGTACTATATGTTGAAGGATTGAAGCACAATCTTCTCAGTGTTGGACAGTTGGTGGACAAAGGCTATGATCTCTGGTTCAAGGATGGAAAATGTAAGATCTTCGAAAGCTCCAGAACAGAGATTGCATCTGGTACTCAAACTAAAGGTAATATCTTCCACTTGGTTGGTACTGGTAAAAGTTGCTTATTTGTTCAAGTTGATAAGAGCTGGTTATGGCATAGGAGGATGTGTCATGTGAATTTTGATAATATCATCAAGATAAGTAATACTCAAGCTGTAAGAGATCTTCCTAAATTAGTAAAACCTACCAACAGCTTGTGTAAAGAATGTCAGTTGGGTAAGCTAAGCAGAGTCTCATTCAAAAGTAAGGAACTTTCTTCTACCAGATTATTGGACTTAGTTCATACTGATCTTTGTGGTCTAGCAAGAATCAGGAGTCTATAAGGTGATAGATACTTCATGCTACTAATTGATGACTATTCCCGAATGATGTGGGTAACTTTTCTAAAAGAAAAATTAGAAGCTTTTGAGAAATTCAAAATATTCAAGGCTATGGTAGAAAATGAAACTGGATTAAAGTTGAAATGTCTGAGGTCTGATAGAGGTGGAGAATTCACATCCGGTGAGTGCATAGAGTTCTGTGAGAAACATGGAATAAAGAGAGTTATCTGCTCCTAGGACTCCACAATAGAATGGAGTAGTGGAAAGAAAGAACCAGACCATATAGGAAGCTTCTAGGACCATGATGATGGAAGCTAATGTTCCTCATATCTATTGGAGAGAAGCTGTCGGCACTGCAGTCTATACTCTCAATCAAGTTCAAATCAGAAGCAATACCAGTAAGACCCCTTATGAACTCTGGTTTGGCATTACTCCTACTGTAAGATATTTTAGAGTCTTTGGTAGCAAATGTTATATCAAAAGAGATGAAGATCTAGGCAATTTTGATGCTAGAAGTGATGAAGGAATATTCTTGGGTTACTACTCAAAGCAAAGCATACCGGTGTTATAACAAGAGACTAAGAAAGATGATAGAAAGTACAAATGTGAAGGTTGATGAGGGAATAGAGAAACCCTCAAGGTTTTATGAATATGATGAAGATGATCAGAATGGTGTTATGGTTCAAGGAGTTCAATCCTCTTCTGAAAGTCAGATTTAAATTGATCCGGTAAATCAGGAAGAAGAGATAGGTCTGAATGAGCCTGAACAAGAAGCAGAAGTGCAAGAAACTCCCAAAGTTCCAAGGTATGTAAGACTGAACCACTCTGAAGATTAGATCATAGGTGACAAAAGCAAAGGTGTGCAAACTAGAAGGAAAATTGCTCAAAATTCAGATGAATATTGTCTGATTTCAAAGATTGAACCTAAGACAATAAATGAAGCCTGCAATGATGAAAACTGGACCAAAGCAATGGAGGAAGAGTTGATGCAAATTGAGAAAAATCACACTTGGGATCTTGTTCCCAAACCTAGAAACAAGAATGTGATTGGAACCAAATGGGTATTCCAGAACAAACTAAATGAAGTTGGTGAAGTAATCAGAAATAAAGCCAGATTGGTCTGCAAGGGCTACTCTCAAATAGAAGGAATTGATTTTGAAGAAACTTTTGCTCCGGTGGCAAGAATTGAAGCAGTCAGATTATTTCTTGCATTTGCTGCATTCAAGGATTTCAAAGTATATCAGATGGATGTCAAGTCTACCTTTCTAAATGGTGACTTGGAAGAAGAAGTGTATATAGAGCAACCAGATGGATTTCAGTTGTCTGATCATGGTGATATGGTCTGCAAATTGAAGAAGGCACTTTATGGATTAAAGCAAGCCCCAAGAGCTTGGTATGAAAGATTGGATAAGCATCTTTTGAAGATTGGTTTCAACAAAGGTACTGCTGACAGTAACTTATATTTCAAAATTGATCATGAAAGCATCTTGATTGTTGAAGTATTTGTTGATGACATCATCTTTGGAGGAAGACATAGTATGTGTAAAACTTTTGCAAATCAAATGAAAAGTGAGTTTGAGATGTCTATGCTTGGTGAAATAAATTTCTTCTTGGGTCTACAAATTAGTCAAACAAAGAAAGGAATCTTCATTTCTTAGACCAAATATGTGAAAGAATTGTTGAGGAAATTTGGGATGGAAGATTCAAATCCAATGAATACTCCCATGGCAACCAGATATAAGTTGAGCAAAGATTATAACTCTCCTAAGGTAGACCAGACAAAGTACAGATCAATGATTGGAGGATTGTTGTATCTCACTCAAACTAGACCAGATATAATGCAGGTTGTTGGTCTTGTTGCTAGATTCTAGGCTGATCCCAGAGAATCTCATGTCATGGAAATCAAGAGGATTTTTAGATATTTAAAAGGGACAGCTAAGTATGGTCTATGGTATCCTAGAGATCATGATTTCTCTCTTCATGCATATATAGATGTTGATTGGGCAGGAGATGTGGATGGCCGAAAGAGTACCAGTGGTTGAGCATTCTTTTTAGGGAAGAGATTGATTTCTTGGCTAAGCAAGAAACAAGAGGCAATATCTTTGTCCACAACTGAAGCAGAATACATTGCAGCAGTAGGCAGTTGCACTCAAGTTTTGTGGATGAAGCAGATGCTAAGAGACATAAGAGTGGAGTATGAGGAGCCTATCACAATCTTTTGTGATAATTCAAGTGCAATTAGTATATCCAAGAATCTGGTGTTGCATTCAAAGACTAAGCATATATCTATCAAGTTTAACTTTCTGAGAGAGCAAGTAAACAAGAATGAGGTCAGATTGAAATTTGTGTCATCCAAGGATCAGATTGCAGATATCTTTACTAAACCTTTGCCTAAGGACTCTTTTGAGTATCTTAGGGAGAAGTTAGGGGTTATTGCCCCTCTGGTGATGATCTAAGATGCACTGAGGTGCATCAATCTGGTGGATATCATAGCCATATCTTGTGATCCAGATTGATGGGAGCTGCTACTCAAGGGGAGTAGCAGGTATGATTCTGAAGTATTGGAGTTGCAAGTATGAGCCCTTTGCCATTGATGTCAAAGGGGGAGAGAAGACATGTGAAAAACAAGTGGTTACTGATCAAAGGGGGAGCAGTAAAGAAAGAGAAGACATGTGAATAAGTTGTTGCTGATAGGGGGAGCTGTGACAGTAAGGAGCAGTTCTTGTCTTGATGGTTTTTCACATCATATGTTGCCATCAATGACAAAGGGGGAGATTGTTGCAAGTATGGGTGTAACCGATGTTGTCATTGATGTCAACATACTCATGTTGCATTAATGAGAAGGATTGGATGAATTGTGTGCTAAGGATATTGAGAAAATTAGTCTCAATCAGGAACTATGAAGAACAGTGATGACAAGAAGGTAAAAGTCCCAAATAGGTTGAGGATCAAAGTATACAGTTTAAAGGATTTGTAGATATAAGTCTTGAGATGCTCTAGTTAAGTTTTCAGAGGTCCGCATGAAGATCTGAAGAAGTTATGGTCACTCAAGTAGAACTGGTTCCGACAGGTGTTCAAAGGTGACAGAGTGTCACAGATAGGTCCGGTGAGATCCGGAAGTGCATCATCCCATTCTGCAGATTGGAGGGAGTGTTGAGGAAGTCCCTAAGAAGTATCAAACAGATTTTTTCTCGGTTTGGAGGTCCAGAAATGCCTATTCTTTTGTGACAGTGATGACAGACTGTGTTCTTGTAGTTCCAGATGAAGGAGAGAAGAATTCCAGAAAGAAGATGAAGTGTGGATGTTCTTGGTAACTCAGGAAAGGTTGTGGTGATCTTTGGATCATGTCTAGTTCATGTTGGCAGTCCACATTGAAGTTAGAGCTTGGATTTGATGAATAACCACCAGATGTTGGTATTCTTCCTGAGACCGGCCGACTGGATGTATTACATGTCTTGCGGATGTTCTTGTAGGTGTTTGCCGACTTAGATGATTGTTCCTAAGTTGATGCTGTGTATAAATAAGGGATTGTGAAGTCATTCTAGTGTGTGTCTTGTGGAGATGAGAGTGTGGTAGCAAAGAAGGGAGTGAAAGGCAGAGCAGAAGTTTTGGGCCTAAATGGAACTGATCCAAGCATGGTAAAGATGCTATTCTCTAGTTCAAGTTTGTAATACTTGTTACTTTGTAGACAGTAAGTCTCTTGTAGGCAGTGAGCCTCTTGTGAGCAGTGTGCTCGAGCAGTGAGCCCTAATTGGCATGTGCCATTTGTTCTTTCTATTCTTCTAACAGAGAATACAATCTTGGGTTAATCACCCCATAGTTTTTTCCCTTAACCGGGTTTTCCACATCAAAATCTTGGTGTCTTATGTGTTGATGAGTTTTTGCTTTTGATTTAATTGCACTATGTTTTATGAATGTTATACTGCTAATCACTAAGAAGATTTAAGTGTGGAATTTTTGGATAACTGATTCACCCCCCCTCTTAATTGTGTGCCCTAAATCTAACAGTTTAAAGTTACCCTGGGATGAAAAGAGCAAATTAAGGAGTAATAGGCAATATAATTGAAGATTGGCTCATGTGAAGAGCAAGGACTACGATTGTAATTCTTTATCTTTGTAAAAGAGGATTCTCCTAAAAAATGAACTTTCTTGCATACTGGCAATAAGCTTTGTAAACTTAATTTTGTACTGGACTCCACGAGTCCCAGGCAAGACCGGAGGTTTTCTTCACTCTGTTCTTTCCTACCGGTGCCCACACTAAACAGAGGTGTACTTTAAATTTTTTTTAATAAAATATATCTCTAGCCTCGGCCTCTTACCTATCAAAAAAAATAATCAAAACTAGCAATAATATGGTTGTTACAAGTTGATATAATGTTGTTGACAGAGGCAAAAGTCTGATACAATTAATATGCTGATCCAATATGACTATAACAGATCCAAATGCTCCTCAAAAGGGTGGTGATCCAGTTCTAGGTGAGGCGTCTTCAAAGTATAGCTGATATAGATGAAACCCTTGTCAACTATGTACCAAAATATGATGGAAATCCTCTCTAAGTTGCAACGAACTCCTCCAGGGATGCCAAATCCCAATTTGAATTTGTTAAATGGCTGGAATAAATTTGCAATGATGCTTGTGCCAGAAACCTTAGGTGTACTTGGCCAAAAATTATATTTTCCACCTCCAAAACCCTCAATTTGCAACACCTTCCAAACTAGCCTTCAATTAATCCCACAAATAAAGTGAAAAAGCAATGTAGTGATGGTATGGATCACTGTAGCGATGGTACAAATTATTGTAGAAATGGTACATGCTACAATAGCAATGGTGCGGACTACTGTAGCAATCTTCAAAAAGTCATTAAATCTCCAAAATCTTCAATTTCTAGCTCCTTGTGCCAATATCCTGTAAAATGCTCAATAGTAAACCCTGATTTGGATTAACCACTCAAAGAGAGTTGGGTTTTTGTCCAACCCTTGATTTTCTAGAGGATTTTGTCCCTAGAAACAATGGAAACTAAGTTGTAGACATGCAAAGACAAAATACATAAAATATAATACTCAATGATGTCCAAATGCCTCTCAACACTTATATTTATACTTTTCAACTTGGACACCCAAATAAAGCATTATTTTATTATTTTTGAAGTCCACAGGTCCAAAAGAAAATAATATTTAATTATTCTTTTAATTTTATTTTATTTTCCTCCAACTTGGACGTCCCATATTAAATAATAATAAAATAATATTATTTTATCCCTTGAGTGTCAATTTTCTAGTGGGAAATAATAAAATATTATATTTATTCTTCCATCTCCAACATTTCCTTTTTCCACCTTTTATTATTCTTTTATTTTTCCCACTTGGCCACTTAATCCCTTGGCTGGATTATTTTATTTATTTTTGGCTAGATAAAATAATATAAAAAATAACACTTAGCTAAAAACACAATTTATCCCATGAAAATAAAATTAGTTGAGCCACTAAAATCCAACATTCTATTCTCCAAGCCTCTAAGGTCCTAGCTCAACCAATAAACATTCCTTTATCAAACCTTGCTCAAAAAGGGGACATTACAATCCCGCACAAGGCTCAAGGGAGGGAAGTCTACTGGCCCTAGAGAGGTTCCCTGCGTGCTAAGCAAAGCATCCATGCATGCACCATGCTCAAGTGACCATCCTGTGTGGGTAGTGGGTGTAAGGTTGTATGATATTTCTGTATGAATTGATGTGCAGCTGCATGAATTGATGTGTAGCTGCATGCTTGATAAACTATCATTGTTGTTTCATTTGAAAATTGTTTGGCACTCATGTTTTACTTTTCTAAGTACTTTATAGTGTGTTAATGCAAAGTGATTACTCTATAGCCCTTCAAAAAGTTTGTATAACCAGTTTCTTGCAATCAAGAATTCAACAAATGATATATTTGGGAAAAGGCAAGATGAAAATTGATCTAATTTACTCAGTAAATGATTTTTAGTTTCTTTTTTCTCATGTGATTCATCTTGTGATTTAAAGTCTTCTAAGTCATATAGATGGTGATAAGGCTCAAATTTCTGAAATCTATAAAAAGGGATGCTAGAATTGTTTAAATTTAAACTACATGCATCTATATTATTAGGCATACACAATTGATTGTTCCGAGCTTGATTGAATGAATTGAACATAGAGAACTTGCAGAAAGGATGAGTAGAATGTTAAGGTCAACTTTAAAGTGGTCCTAGCTATTTGTTAGAAAAAAGTTGTTGGGAAACGATTATTGTTACAAAGATTTTTGCACATCATGAGTATAAATATTGACCATATTTGTTGGTAAAATTTGAAGAATGAGATTGAGAGAAAATGATGTACTTTCTTAGGTTGTGAGCATTGCATTATATTGATTATCATATGCTAAAAATAAAGAGTATTTGAAGACTGCATGAAGATGGTGTTGATGACTATTATAGCTGTGATAAAATATGTTGTGCAGACTGTTAACTATGGTTATGTTGATCATCTATTATTTTGATAAATTGTACTTGAATTAATATGTTGCCGCAGATCTGACAATTAATTTTGTAAAAGGACATTTAATGTTTATCTAATGTTATACTGTGATACTCTTTATTGTGTAGTGGTGGATTTTCCACCATGACTTGGAGGGGTTTTTTCCTGCCAGACTTGTGTCTTAGTCTGGTTGGAGCTGATGTGGTCTCTTTGACACATATATATTGTAACATGTTTTTCTTTTAGTAGTAGATCATCAATTTAAAAATAGAAAGTAGTTACAATTTAAAACTAAACAATAGTTACAACAAACTAACTACAAGTACTTAGTACAAACAAGTGTATACACATATTTTATTGTATTATTAAACTAATATTCTAATACTCTCTCTCAATAACTAAACTGGTGGGATATGGAGGTTTAGTCCTTAAATTGTAATATGGCCCTTGAGATGTACAGAAATGGAAAGAAATATCTACACAAGCAATCTTCATGACAATAGGGATATGATAAAGATATGCAAAAAGACATAATGAACATACTCTATTACGGAGTTATCAATTGGTTTGTCTATCTTTTGAGGTGATGTATCTAATTTGGTGAAGTTATTGTAAAGTTTATCTTCATAGTACCATAGGGACTTCTAAGACATAACAAACAAATGTTATAAAGTCTCAATTGGAGACAAACTTCATATGGGTTGAACCTTTATTAGAATGGAGACACCTTCAGTTCTGCATTATCGATATAAAGTGGAGAATAACCACCCAAATTTTGATAGATTGGAAGACACATCTATCACTGGTGCCACGATATTAGATTTTGTTTTGACCTCCTTAGATTTATGACCAAACCATAGCATCTAAGATGTAGCATGTAAAATAGGATTAACAAGTTTGTCTAAGCCTTTGTACACACCACTTGGCCTAGTTCCTTGAGCAATTACTTTATCCTAATTTTGCATCACAAACTAGACACTCTTCCCAATGAAATTAAACTAGAATGTTATAATTCTTTTAATTTGGCTAATGGAGCGTAAATTTTTGTTCAAACCTGGAACATACATAACATTTCATACTAAAGTTTGATACTATCGTTGAGTGCAATTCTAACACCATCTATCCCTTTCACTATGTGGGACTTGATATCACCAAACAAAACAAAATCTTTGTGACTATTCCTCAATAGTAAATTTGACATACCAAACCTTTCGACACATGAAGTGTTTGGATGTACCTAAATCAAAGAACCAACAACTATTTTTATCTCTATCTAAAAAATTTATCAATGCATACTCCTTATGATCTTCCTCAACATTATTCGCTATATTAGTTTCATTCTGATGCTTGTGGAATAGGTTATACTATCTTTTCCTACAATCATTCTTCACATGTCCAATTTTTTTGCAATAGAAGTATTGTACCTTTCTCTTTGGTTGTAAAGTTGGAGAAGGAGAATTGAGGTGTGTACCTTAAAATGTATAGCAAGTGCACTTTTTTAACTCCCAAAAATAACTTCACTCATTTACTCTTGTCGACATTCCTTCTACAACAAGTAAAAATGGACCTTGTCAAAGGTCAAAGTCTGACTTTGTGCCATCAAGTTTAGACTTCACAAAAGTCTCAAAGGAGGGTGACAATTTGTTAATGGTTAGAACAACCATATCTTTGTCATCTACTGGTTTGTTGACCATGGTGAGTTGATCCCTAAAATCTTTGATTTTAAGAAGATCCTTTAACAGAATCCCCCCTTCATCCAATTTAATAGAAAATATCAAATTCTTCAAATACAAAACTTTTCTTTTTTTGGAGACTTGATATTTATCTTTTAAACTATCACACAAGTTGTGTAGAGGTAGCAATTTGAACTTTAAAGATTAAATCATCTGAGATTGAAAACTTGAGAATTAACAAGGATTCCCTATGATGTCTATCAAATTCACCTAGGTGATTAGTAGGTTTGGTTTTTGTGTCTAATAGGATTCTATCACATTCACAATACTCAACAATAGCTAGTATCTTGTGACTCCATATATTGTAACTTTTTTCAATGAGTTTTTGTGCTTTCGATAATACTAGATTCTGCATATTTGTCATTTCCTAGGAAATCTAGAAAATAAACTTTTCTCAAAAAATTTCAAACCTTAGCAGCCCCTTTAACTTGACCTAGATAATTTTAGTTGAGATTTCAAAAAATAAAAATAAACTATTCCAAAAAAAATTGCACCCATCTAACAATGAATATTTTTTTATCCTTACTTTCAAAATCCCTTGCAAATTTAATAAAAATTTTGTTTGTAGATTTTGAAGAGAAAAAATAAAAAACAAGAGAAGCATTGCATCAGGTTCCTACTAATGATGTGGCAAATGTAATGATTGTTGTTGTAATTAATAGTTGTTATGTCCTATTGTATGTGTCTATTTTGAACTTGCATGAGGACTATCATTAACTTTTTGAAATCAACTCATCAGAAGTTGAATTTGAAGGATTTAGTAAGTTGAAGAAGTATCCAAATTATTTGATAATGAAATTAAATATAAACTATAGCATCATTGCTCAAATTTTTCATTCTAGTACTTGGTTTTTGCTTGGGTTTGAATCAATATTGTCATATATAACTTTAAACAATACTATGTATTGAAACATGATGGTGGGAAATGTCATATATTATGCTTCCAAGGTAGAAATATTGATAAGCAAAATTGAAATAGATGAGAAGATAATATTGTTCAATGTGACATAATTCTTTTCAAGTGACCATATTAGCTATCTCTATATTGTTCTCTTGTAAAATTTGTTGAAGATCAATGTCTAGTTTATTAACAAAGGAACTACAACATTGGTGGTGGAAACGTGCATGCCATGTTTCTCCAATTGTAGTTATTTATATCAAGGAAGGAATTTCTGGATTACTTGATCCAACAAACTTGATTCTGTATTAGCAATGTTGTTGTTGTGAAAAGAAGATTGAGCAATAGAGATGCATGACTGTTAACATGAAAATGAGCATTCAAGATTACAATTATAACTAGTCAACTGGGTCTTCTTCCAAAGGCCTTTCAATGGCAATGTTGGTGTTGAGGTTGGTAGTACCCCTAGAAAGAGAGACAGGTACTTCCAAATTACTTGAAGAAACTCCAAGTAATTGATGATTCTTCTCTATCATTCTTGTTGAAAACTGCATGGAATTATTTGTGACCAAGTCACCAAAGTTGTACATTTCAGATTCTATTACAAACTATTTCATGCTCAAATTCCCACATGTATAATTAGAGAAAGCATCTTGCAACATGTTAATATGGTGAATATAATCTATATTCAATATGAAGAAAGACATGAAAGCATGAAAAGGAAGAATTAATTGATTGGAAACAAACTTACATGGATTTGAACCCATACAAATGAAATTTGTAATTGCTCTGATGCCTCTCATCGATTTGGCTACAATATCATAAGCATAGGCAACCTCTTCTGTTGTATCAAATGTTCCAAGCCATTGACATTTCTTGGAGTTTGGGTCCCAGATTTTTGCAGCATAATGACCCCATGGGCATTGTCTAAAACCTCTATATTTACCTGTATTCATGGAATGTTTGGATTTGGTATCATTGAGGTACATGTCTTTGGTTTTCCTTGAGCCTTCTGACTTTAATTGCAAGGTATTGGTGGGTTGAACATTAACATGGTTTGATGTGGAGGAAGAATGAATGGTGGATAGGGGAATAATAGATTGGTCGGAAATGAACTTGCATCCCTCTAAATTGTTGTGCGAGAAATTGGTCATGGCATTGATGCCTTTCATTGATATAGTTGCCTTATTATAAGCATAAGCAACATCCTCTGTTGTATCAAAGGTCCCTAACCATTGGCATTGTTTTTTATAGTTACAGTCATAGATTTCTGCACCATAACGCTCATTTCCACATTTTCTAACACCTATGTATCTTCCTTCCTTTCTTGAATTTTTCAAGTTCCTAGGACTAATGCTCCAATTTAGAACTGTTGGATTATTTTTCCCATAGTCTTAATACCTTGGTTGCTCTAACAATTTCTCTATCATCTTATAGTCTAATTTTCTTGTCATTGTCAATTGTAACCAATCTATGCAACTAATGTTGCATAATCAACGCATTCATTACTTTAATATCCTACAAAAGATTTGTGAAATAAAATAAACATGCTTGGCACTTTTGTTGAGAGCACTTTGCTTATTATAAAAGATTGATTATTAACATGAGTACTCTCATGATTAAGATGATACCAAGTGCTTGACGTACCTTGCTCAAATCATAACGTGTTCTTTGCTTGCGATTGTTTCAATATCTTTGAATATGCAAAACTACAAAGCTCTTGTCAGTTCTTCCTTGACTCAACAATGATCTCTTCTCAATCTTAAGAGTGATGGAAGAAGCAAGGCAGGGGACATGATATGCAACACATAGTCAATGAAATGTGGAGAAATACAACAGGATGAATAATATGTAGATGGAAAATATGACAAAACGACTAGTATTATGAATGAAATAGAGAGCTACAAGGACTATGAATAGGTCAATTATTAAATTGACAAGGCTCCATAGAAAAACATCATTGTAAAGAGGATGAGCCATCATATCATTTGTTGCAAGTGACAATTACAAATGAATAAGTATGATGAAGAGAAAGATCAATATAACTGCTCAAACTACTCTATTGACTTATTAAATCACCAAACACTACTTCTATAATGCAATCCAAGTGCAACTACCCTATGTAGATGCCAACAAGCAAAGACAACCAATAGCCACTTTAACCAATGAAGTTACAAAATTGTTGGATGTAAATACAAAACAAAATAATTTCATTTGTCTCCATAAAGAAATCCCTTGATAATTTACTGATTAAGCTCATCTCACTTGACTAGAATGTTAGTTCAGACGTTAGCATACACCTCATAGAGAATATGGAGTTGGCTTTGGTTTTAGGTATTTATAGATGTATTCCTTTGATGATTTCAAAATTTAACTCTTAAAGAGAAAATCTAAACTAAGGTTTTAATCTAGAAAAATGTTAGGGATTTACATTGAGATGGTTCATGGACCATGGATGACAAGGACAAGTTTGTTGGATTAGACAAAGCAATGTCCATTTGTTCAATTCCAACTTTCATCATGAATTTTATGGGATTTTTGTTAATAATGATTCTAAAGAAATTTCTACATAAATTCCTATAAGATGTGGATGCCATACATATTAAAGTCAAAATTACAAGTATTGTAATTTTCTTCACAAACATCAGTAGAAAAAAGAACAACATGGTTCCATAAATTCACATCACAAGATAACAATCCAATTTCAAATTGTATTTAAGTTTGCTTTATAAAAGATTTACAAATAGTGTGTGTTCATACATAGTCATGTAACAAGTGTTTAACTGGTAACGAATTAGCTATTATAAAAGACTTGCAAATAGTGTATGCTCATACGGTCCTCTATAAAGTGTTTAACTGAAAATAGACAAGTAAAACTTACTAGTTTATATTGCAAATTCTTGAGCTTAAAAACCTTGTAGTGGAATTTAATTGCATAAATTGAGCATTTTACTTCTTCTTCTAAATGTTAGTGCCAAAAAGAGAATAATGGTTTTTCGATGCTTTTCAAGTAGTTTCCACTAACTACCATAACAATTTATTATAGCTAAGAATATTGGCCTTTCTTGAAACAAAATCTTGTATGTTTCTAGTGTGGAAGGGGAGAGAGAATTGAAAATTTTTCACACAATCAAACTACCATGACCTAAAAAGAATATAAATAGAGATTTTGATGCCTATAGATGAAAGAGAGTATGTCAAGCATTTATAATAGTTTATATGCACATTTGGGACATCCCATATGATAATGAAATTTCAGTGTTTAAGCTAATACATGTCTTTCATTCAACATATAAAGAATCTAGACATGGATACTTGGCATTGTTATATGATTAGGTAGGAGAATGTTGGATGGTCAATCTATCCATCGTAGTTAACTCTAATTGTTCAAAATCATAAACATTTTAATTTATATCTCTTAAACCTATGCTTATTATTAAGCATACCTAAATATGATTCTAAGCCACTTTTGATTTAAATTAGATGTTGACCTTTAAGTTGTCCAAATTGTAGTCTCAATGGGAAGTAAAGTGAAATGGTACATTTGGACTTCTTTGGTTGCCATCTCTAACATAAGATCATAGTTATTGTTCAAGCCTATTTATTTTCAATAACTAAGCTCTACAACTCTATAAATTAAATCTTCTCTCGAGCACATGTTTTATAATACCCTATTCATATAAGAACCAATATAGTACTTTGATTCTTTTGATGCCCTTTAGTGGGGCGAAGATTCATATCATATTGTTAACCGTTGAACCTAGGTTTATTCCACATCAATGTCGTCCACCCGTGAAGCAAAAAATGGACCCCAAAATCTAGAGAGTCACGACTCACATTTCATTTCAATGATTTCTTTGCATTTAATTAACTGCCCATGTTATTCCATTGTTGTAATTTCAATTTCCACAGATGTGTGAAGCTCGTGAATTGCAAAGAAAAGACAGAATAAGATAAACATTTCAATGCCCAAATGGAACACAGTAATCCATGTAGGCCAAAATTCTGCACCTCAAGATAATGTAAAAAGAATCAGAAACCAAAGCATATTAATTATGGTTTAAACCTGGGTTTATGGAGGGCAAAATAATCCACTTTAATTATCGAATGATAGCAAATGTTTGAATTTTAATAAGACATGGTAATTCACTCCTGCATGCATTCCATCTGGTAGTCTGCCTCTACGATATGGTAGAAGTATTTGAACTGAGAGGTCGTAACAAATTTGAGACGATACAAGGTTTACAAAACTGCACATCATTGGCAAGGCTTGCGATAGATTATAAATGTTGGGAGGTGACAAGGATTGAAAGTTTGGAGCACATGCAAAGATTGAGGAGGGTGGAACTCGTAGCAAAGAAGAGATTGATTGTTGAGTCTTGCATTCAAACGATTCAGGTAATAATTGTTTCTACGAATATAAAATTGTAATATTTTTCATCTCATCACGAATGTTTGTTTTCCTATTTTGATAGAAATGGCCAGAAGAAATACTAATATGTCCGAAAGCAGTAGCTAATGCAGTAGTCTTTCATTCATTAGTATTGTTAGGTTTGTAATGACCCATCAAAACTAAAACTATATTTGACTTCAGCTTTGATACAAAACAAAAGAATTATTATCTAACCCTAAGCTAAACATCTACCCTATAATTATGCATGCAGAAAATTGAGTTTGCAAGCTATGAATGATTTCATAGAATGTATATTTTTTTAGCCTAAGAGGTATTAAAAGTGAGCTTTAACCTCTGGTGGTGCGCGCTTGGGAGAGGGAGGCACACACAAAGAAGCATCAACACTGTAAAAATGGAAGTACAGCCGCCGCTTGTCTTACACTTTGCCCATCTTCAATGAAATGAAAACCACAAATGAATACAATCAATAGAAAAGAAGAAAGATTGATGCACACTTCATTGTTGGTGAGCTTGGAACTCCTGACCATTCATTATATACAGTAGATGAATCCAAGTTTGAGGCATACGAATTTAGGGTCGTATAAGTGCATTACAAGTCTTCTCTGAAATCCTTAGGTATATAATTTTTTGAAAGAGTTTAACAAGCAGGGAAGTTGTGATTATTTATAGTTACTTATTTTCAGTTAGAATAGTTGCTAGTACTGCTCTGGTTGCATATAGGCCAGCGCCACATGAATTGCAGTCTAGCGAAGGCAATCATAATCAGTAGAACTATTTTGTTAAGGAAATCATTTTCAATCTGCATTGGCCATGGTGAAACAGAGTCATCTGGAGAAACATCTTTCTTCCAAATCCCAAGCCTAACAAGTTGTCCACAAATTCAATCTTCATAATAAATCTTCTCAAAGTCTTTTCATATGGAGTTTTTTAGTATTTATATTTACTTTGGGCTGAGCACATGCTGTAGTCCGTTTGTGGAGAATTCCTTTTAATTCGAGATTAAGTGATGCTCTCAATGCATCTGGGTTATATATATGGGTCTGCCCAATGCCAGATGATGACAATGCACCCAGTTTAAACATACTAGTAAGAAATATTAATTCTCAAAGAAGCCACACCATGTGGGTGCCTAAACATAGGGATTAGCAGGGTGAGAGGAAGTGTGGGATCAAGATAGAGGAGCTATGATTCCTCATGGAATCCATTAAAATGCTTATTGATTTTATTATTCAATTGATTTGTATTGTCTAACCCTAGATTAATCTCCTCTTTGTTTTTACTCTGTTTCAGATATACAATCATGGCTACCTATAGTCGAAGGAGGGAGCCAAAGAAATGCATGAGTTGTTTTCATTCTGCTATATATGGGAAGAGGGTTTATGAGTTAACCATGTAAGGGAGATGCCGAACTCTATTATAAACCATGCATGAATACAAAACAGCGAGAACTACTATTATTAGTTTATATTTGCATTCAAAATAGTTTTTATTATTGTTATTCTCATTCGTATTGAACTGGGATATCAATCTTTAATAATTTGTACTCAGAATAAGAGTTCTTGGAATAAACAAAGAAATCCAACCTTTTTTTCTCTATACTTGTCAAGTTGTTTTTCAAATATCTTATTAGTAAGAGTGTTATGTTGTCATTATGACAATTCATCAATAAAATAAACTAATTCAACTTTCTTGCATTATCTTTTTGAGAAGATAAGGCATGATACCGCTTTGATAGAACAACTCAAAAAGATCTGTTCTTGTTCACTGGGATAGATGCAACACCTCTGTCATTAATAGTAGCATCCAAAATAGCCTTACAAAGTGCAATCTTGATGCATACATACAGAAATTTTAGTAACAAGATGGTTGATGTTGTGATTGAGTGATAAACACGTCCGGTCAGGGCCTAAATTTAACAGTCGATTCATGATGGTTATCTAGTCAAACTTGTCCTTTGAATACTAAGACATATTTTTATTATAAATATATATATATATAAAGTAAATACATATATTAGAATAACTCTATAGAAATTTTGACGTTCTATCTAAAATCTACCCTTTCATGTGATACAATCTTTCTAAAATTTTGATTGTATTTTACGGCAAAAATAGCCAAATACAACTATACGGCCATCAAATTTAAGCCCTGCGTCCGATGATCATATTTGATGCACATGGGTCTTGTGTATAGTTCTGAAATTGATTGTATAGAAAACTTGTGAATATCCAAACTTTACCTCAGGTTGAAGTTGCCTATGACAATGGCGAGCTAAAAATACCATTTGAACAAACACTTCTCTTCCGCTCACTTGCAAAGCGGCTTCATACCCCTCAAATCCCTTGAGCAGAGTATATTGTTTACTTCTAGCATAAATCTTCACATCTAATCTCTACTCTTAGAGATAAGATTTGATACGATTTCCTACCCAAAATGTTTTGTCTACATTAATTTCACTATTGATTTTTACAACAAAAAGTGGATTTGATTTGATTTTTATATTCATTTCATTATCACATGTAAAACATAGAAATTTGAGTCACAATTTTAATATTTTTTAATGTCATTCAAGTAGACCAAAAGTACAAATAGAGTTGAATTTTTTAACACAACAATAAATTTTGCATCGATTAAAATAAAAATGCAAAAAATAAGAATAATTTTATTTATGCAATGAACCAATAAGGATTCAAATAAATAGCATTTTCTAAATTATTAAGAAAAATATTTATGAACTATAATATTCTTGGGGAAAAATTTTAATACTTATTAATGATTGGCTACATGAAAAAAGAAATTGCATCCAACGGATGCATTAGTAATCTTGCCTACAATAGGAACTAATAATAAAATACTTGGAATAAATCAAAAGCTAGCAAGCACTATCCTCGTGCCCTAGTTGTTTGTTGACTTTTTACTATTGAAAACTCAAAAAAACTCTACAAATGAGACTTCTACCTACAATCTAAAAGAGAGAAAGGAATGTTCAGATCCATGTGATTCAATGTTGTCCAAACCCGCATAACCTTAGAGATCTACAACTGAAAAATCTAGAAACATGTTTGTGTTTTCCTCTCGACATTAAAAATGCTTGATTGTATAAAGGAACCACAATCCTCTTGTCTTTTTCGCATCTCTTGTGTGCCCTTGCGACCTTAAAAAGTGCCCACTTTTTGTCCAACTTGCCTTACCCATGCACTCTACAACTTGTGATTTTTGTCAAAAATTTTGTGATTAAAAAGATCATTTTGGTTGCAATTGCAAACAACTCAAAAAAAACCTTGTTTTTATTGAGATTTTCAATAGATTTGAATGCCTAAGACCTTACTTTTGCTAACTAAAAAAAATGTGATTTATCCTTGATTTCTAGCTATGTAAATATGATATTTTAAATCTACTAACCAAAAAAAGTGAATGAGGTGGACTCAAAACGGCACATGCATTATAATGCACCCTTGTCGATGGAAAAGATCAAATTCTTCTACTCTGTCATATCCCTATACCAATGAATTATAATTGAATTGTTTATGTAGTATTCATTCAAATTAAAGATATGAATGACATTAAAATATTGTAATCAATTACTTAATATAGATTAAATATATTTAAATAATAAATTAAGTATTATATAAATCCTAAAGCAACATTATAAATTAATATAAATATAATTATTATTTTAATATAATATAATATAATATATATAATCTATAAATAATATTATAAAAGGATATGCATTGCTAGAAAGCAACGAATGTCTTATTTTAAGGCTGCCCGAATCAGTCCAATGACCCCATGCCCAATCCCGAAGATAGATCACCTGCATATCACGTCTATAATGTAATGCCTATATAGATAGATGGGGTCAATGCCCACCAGCTTTTATAATTAAAGACAAAGTTTATGAAGTCAACAATTACAAGGGAGAAGTATTAGTATATGTCACAGAAGATTAAAGGTAAACAATGATCTCATTTCTATAAACTTGCACTTACACAAAGGCTACGATCAGCCTAGGAAAGGGGCAGCAATCCCCACAAAAAGGTATGACTTTATGAGGAGTCATCACCCTTCCAAAAGGGGATGACTCTCCTCACAAGGGTGTAGAAGTATATTAAGAGAAAGGGCAGTAGTGAAGAGGGATAAAAAATAAACAAACATATTTCATATATATATATATATGAGCATAACAAGAAAAGAAGTGGAATAATATATAGAGATCTACAGTCTACTTGTGGTAGGATTTATATTGAAATGTAATGTATGGGTTAAGTATGTTAAATAGGCTATGCATATTGCATTTATAATTTATGATGTCATATTCATAATTCATTATGTATTGCTGATATGATTATTTGAAAATGTGAAACTAATAAGAGTTTATTATGCATAAACCCATACCATGATAGGAGGAAGAAAAAGTACAAAAGGGATATTGTGGCAAGACCCTCTTCCAGGTATGCCATGCAAAAGGAAATAGAACGAGTCCTCATGGGCCAAAGGGGTACTACCTTTTAGTTAAAGGGTACTACCTTTGGGTCTAGGAGAGTTGTACTACCAGGAGGGGCCCTCTTCTAGGTACACCACCCAGGATGGGAAATGATAAGTTCACATGGGCCAAAGGGGTACTGCCTTTTAGTTTAAAGGGTATTACCTTTGGGCCTAGGAGAGTTGGGTTACCAAGACACCCTTTTGAGACCTTACTCCCCTATCATGGTATAGCAATATAAGGAGACCAATCATGAGGAAATGGGGAAAGATGGCAAGATGAGGGGATAACAGATAAATTAGAATCCTCACTAGGTATGCCACCTCATATGAATGGCATGGGCCACATGAGGCCAAAGAGGTTTTGCCTTTTAGTACAAAGGGTTCTACCTTTGGGCCTAGAGAGGCTAAGACACCACATCGTGTCACTCTCTTCCATGCTTCCCCATGGTTGATCATCCCAAGATAAGGTTTAATTAAATTAACTAATTTATTATTGACTTGTACTAATGTTTAAGATTTTTAACTTGTTGCAGGGATTAAGCCAGGCCAAGGTACTCTCTAAATCCAATGTTTGCTTGGAAAGTTGATAGTTTAGAATAAAATTAGTATAATTCTTATTAGGAACATTACAGCTCTGAACTGATTATTCTAATTTATTGATCTTTAATATTTCTAATGTCCCTTTCTAGTGATCTAATTATGTACAAGTAAAGAAAACAAGAGTATCCTAAAAGGGGACATTACACACTCTTTTGGAAAAATCCAACTAAGCAAAGGAGAATCCAACTAATTACTCTCTTCTTGTGGTGATAGATTTTTGAGGATGGCAATGTCAATAGATTCACTTACTTCACAAGAAATAATACCGTGGTGTTGAATTGAGGTGTGGAATGCAGAGTGATGGTTGCTTGGGATGTTGTGGTGTTCAAACATTCTCTTTGTAGTGCTAGCATTGTGAGCTGTAATGTTAATATATCCAATGAGCTTGTGTAAGAAATCAAGTACTCTTAAATAAGACTCTTCACTTATCCATCTATATTCATTGGGTTCTCTAATTTGCTTAAGTGTGGGCACGTTTTCTTGAATTTCGTCAAGAACCACCTCAATTCAATCTTCTTTAATCCCAAGACACATTTGACATGAAAATCCAAGTGAAGGATAAATAATTTGAAAGATAGTGATTGTTTGGGTTGAAGTTTATGTTGTGATGTTTTGCTTTTCTTGACAATTTGTTGGATGTATTTCTTTATTTGATGATTTATTGAAGTCTATTGGATGCCTCATGATGGAATCACATACTTTCTTTCTCTTTTTGTTTTGCCTTGTACTTTTCTATGAAGACTAAACTACATGCATGCAAGAAAGAAAAAAATCTAATTCTTTTTTTGCTTTCCTAAAATGAAGTGTAAGCTAATTAACTATGACTTCTACATGCAATTTACGCTATTTTTTTTGGTAGTGGTCAATTTTGAGATGCACTTGAAAGTAAAAGAAACTTCTAATCTGCTGCAATAAATAAAAAAGTAATCTAGATCTAACACTATCTAAGACGAAATAACACGGTGTTACAGTACTTAGGCAAGAAGAGTGATATAATTACTAAGAAATGAAGCTTTGTATAAAGAAATTGCCTTTTTGAAATAAATAAACTTGGGAGAAGCTTTAGAAATTCTTGAAGAACCATTGTGAATGTGTCCTTAGGGATCTAACTTTTATCCATTTCTTCTCCTCTTCTAGCCTTGGGGTACACTTCACTTGAAGGAAATAGAAGATTCAAGTTTGGATCAAATTGAGAGGAAGGTAACATTAGCTTCCTACTAGTCTAGGAATGGGGATTTGGGATTGAGATATATAGAGGGGCATGCAATCTTCTAAGGTGATCTGATGCTTGGGGAAGGGATGTAGATTTTGTAAGAAATAATTATAGAAACCACCTATCAATTCTATATATCCTATAAAGAGGAAGTTTACAAAGCTTCAATGTGCATGAATGCTTCTCTATTCTCTCTAAGCTTTGCTTGTTTGTTCTCTCCTATCTCTGTTTATGAATGAGAGAACAAGGGTTTATATAGGAGAAGAATAAAGAAGAATGGAGAATAAAATAGGATAAAAATAGGCATAAAAGCAAGAAAGAAAGTGAGGAAGAAAATATGGCAAAAAGTTGGTCATTGGGAAAGAAACTGGAAGAAAACTAGCTAAAAATAAACAATGTACGCTCACTTTAAACATAACAGGGATGCCTATGTGAGGGTATGGGTTGCCCCTTCTGCCAAGGTAGGTTGCCCGAGTGAACATGGCTTTCTTGGGTGACCTTGAGATCTTTTGGGCACCCTTATAGCTTAAGGTAGGAATAGGGTTTTTAGAAATAAGAAAGGTTGGGAAGGCAAGGAGAATGGAAAACACTAAAGGAGGGTGCTAGGATGCTAGGAAAACTTCCATCAATGCATAAAAGTCTATGAAGAAAAATAAACACACCACGTGGGTCATGCATTTGATTGCCAAATTATCATCAAACGTGTAATATCAACCCATGAAATTTTGGGCACTTACAGTGACTAATAATTTAGTGATTGAAAACCCTAGTCATGATTACAAGTTGTACAACTTGGTCAGAACTTTGCAACTTGTGATTTTCTTCTAAATTTATGTTGCCTATGATTAAATAAATAAAACCCATGAATAAAACTTGCAACTAAATTCATGTCTTGCACCTTTCAATCTTCTCTTTTTCTAGCCTTTGAACTTTGTACAATTGACTCAATTTAGTTCTAATATCAATGTTGGTAAAAATTGAAGAATGAGATTGAGAGAAAATGATGTGCTTTCTTAGGTTAAGAGCATCACATTAAATTATTGATTACACGCTAAAAATAAAAAATAATCACGGTTTGAAAATAGACGTTAGTTACAACAAACTATCTACAACTACTTATTAAGACAAGTGTACATATACACTTTAATATAATATTAAACTAATATTATAATAAGATCTAGAAGAATTTGGTTGTGGTCTTTTATTTTACAAACAAGATTATAAATCTTGCTATCAAATTTAACTCATTTTTGTGATGTGCAAAATCCTCTCCAAATGCTATTGGGCTACTAAGATAGTTAATTAATATCTTTGATTGGCACTATAAGCACTAAAAATATGCATGGGCCTACATTGTAATCCTATGATGAGCTATGTTCATAAACACATACATGTAAGCGTGTATTAATGACCTCTTAGCATGTGTTATTCTTGGTGACATGTGGATTGGACTCTCTTTTCACTTTCCTCCTTTGTTTTCTCCTTGCTAATCTGTACAATGTTGTCCCTTCTTCATTCATCCTTTGTCGATTCTTTATTTTCTTCACTTTCTAGCCTTATCGTAAGACCTACGAGTTTCATTTCCTAGGGAACCTTCATCTTGTTTGCCTTTTTAAATCATTTTCAAGCCCCTAGAGACACCAAACTGACATACTAATTTCATCCCCAACCCTAGTTTCTGTCAACCTTTCTTTTTTACCTAGTCACCCCTATTATTTTTGGGTCGCCCCCAGCCGACCACCCTGCTAATATGGGAAACCATCCCTTGTGGCATCTTTTTGGAAAAATAGAGTAGCTAGGTGTCTTCTTTAGCCTCCCAGTTCTACTTGCCAACCCTCCATTTTCACCCAGACCCCTATTTGACCCTGGTCACCCCCCTTTTGACCATGGTTGCCCTCGGGCAACCCCCCTGCAAATGTGGGTGACCTTGTCATGTTTTATTATATAATTTTACCTCGATTTTGAGCTTGAAAAAGCATCAGTTTTACCTTAATTTACATGAGATTTCAACTCTAACTGAGAGTCATCTATAATACTTAACCTTTCAATCAGCTTTAATCATGCAAAGTTAGCTTAGTTGAACTATAATTAACTCCTCCATCTCTCATGCTAACTCCATTTTCTCTCCTATGATAAGATTTCAAACTCACTTCACGGCCCAGTCAATCTAGTTTATCAGTCAATCAACTGAGTTAACTCTCTAATCAAGGGAGTTAACTCTCCAATTAATCCCACCCTTCATTCCTCATTCCAACCTTTAAATACCCCCCTCCTCCAAGAAATAGAGGAGGCAAATTCATTATTGCAACCAAGTTTTTCTTAGCTTTTGCTCTCCCTTAGCATTTTCATGCTTGAACAGGACTTATGAGCCTTTTTCTTTTGATATTTTTGCCCATGCTTTCCAAAAAGCTTCATACAACATTGATATGCTAGTCATTTTGCAAGCCCGAGTGCTTCTGTCTAAGCTTTCATAGCTTGCATCCAAGATTTTTTAAGCTCTTGCTTGAATTGTTTGTCATCCAATCCTTGTTGCCATTTGGAGTACCATGCTTTTGCAAAGAAAGGGAAGGCTACTATAAGGATCTTTGAGGATATGCCAAGCTCATGTGCCTTCAAGTTTAGGTTCCTTCATGTTTTTTGTAATAATTTGGTAACCAAATTTTGCTCTTAGGAATAGTAATTTAATTATTGCAATTTCCCTGATAGGCTAGTTAGTTTGCTTTAATTAGTTTATTTTCATGTAATTGCATTGTTAGATTAACTTTTCATTTTAGTACTTCTATTTCATAGCATTGGAAAAACCTTTGAAAAACACAAAAACATAGATCAGTTGCATTCAAATTTGATTTCCTAGATTAATCAATTTACTTTCATTTCCAAAATTAAAAAAAAAAGAATAAAAATATTTCTTGCATAAATTTAGTTACATTAATTCAAAAACATCAAAAGTACCAAAAACAATAGATAACCAAAATAACTAAAACAAACAAGTGCAAAATCCCTCAATCCCATCACGAGGTCAACCAATTCAAACAAAGAGAAAACCAAAGCAAACCTTAGGTCATCACCCTAAGTAAATATAAATCAACTCATGGTAAAATCAAGCCAACTCTCTCCATTCAGGCCTATAGATTAGCCATGGACTTAGAGGTGAGCGAGTGAGGGTGATCCTAGACGAGATCAAAGAGATGCACCCTAGGCCTCAACACACACAATTGAAAATTCAAGAACAAGAACATAGGCTTAGGTTGATTGAACAAAGACATCAAATCCAACAACTCGTTCAAGTGGAAGAGGAAAGATTCAGATGCATTAAACTCATAAATGATTATAAAAGACAACCAAATAGGCGTTGGAATCTTGGAAACCCAAACAGGAGATCAATGACTAGTAACTCTTTGGGTCATATCATCTCTACAAAGGTAATTGAACATGACATAGAAAACAATCCCCAAGAAAAGCCCCAAGACTGGCTAACCATTCTCCATAAGGTCCATCTCCCAAGTGAGCAGGACTATCCCCGTGTCTCACCTCCTCTTGTCTGGCTTCTACCACAAGAGCAAGAGTGACATGGAGGTTCGTCTGTGGCAAGGAGAAGGGTCTATGTGCTCTATCAAAGCTGACTCGACCACCCTAAGCTAATGAGTCACATTTTGAAGTGTACATATTTTGGTGAACCTGACATGAAGAACAAATCCTTTTTGGATGTATTCTTTCACATTTTTGCACATTTTACAATG
The DNA here is from genome assembly GCA_027924645.1 of Cunninghamia lanceolata. Classification (NCBI taxonomy): domain Eukaryota; kingdom Viridiplantae; phylum Streptophyta; class Pinopsida; order Cupressales; family Cupressaceae; genus Cunninghamia; species Cunninghamia lanceolata. Next base: position 1,850,543 of record BSBN01000128.1, read on the forward strand.
TTTCATGTAAAAAGTCCAAGGGAATGCCCCCTCAAGTAAAATTACAAATCCAAAAGGGATCCAACAAAATTCCCACAACTTTGACCAAATCAAAATACGACTAGTGAACGTTCGATCTAAGGTCTATCAACATGATCAACCCATAAAAAACCATAGACAAATGGCCACCCAAATGGACAATGAAGTGTGTCATCAAAAGAAGAACTTACAAGAAACTCAGGAGGCACAAAAATCACTTCACATAGTGCATCAAGGTAAAAGTACCATGACATGTCAGGTGTCATCGGAAAGAACAAACAAGGTCACTCAAGCCCTACAGAAAAACAATCCACCACAAGGTGACAAAACTCAAAGAACAAACAAAGCTTCACCCATAGACCTTATAGAAACCTTGGTCCAATGAATCAAGACCCTTGAGGCTAAGAGTGTCGAAATATATTGCCAAAACAAAATTAAGGAAAAACCTAGGGCAAAGGGAAATCATTTCATTGACGAAATCAAATCAAACTAGGGGACAACACAAAATCCATCTCATCTAAACTTCCATAAAACATTCATGCCTCCCATGCCCTTATTGTTGATGGTGTTTTTAGCACACAACAACACAGGTATGATTTTTGGTATCACACCTCTTGAAAAGTATCCTACCCTAGGTAAGACTACTCCAAGGTTTCTACAGCTAGGTCTTAGCTTGCTTGGAATCTCTTTGGAATATTCTAGCTGTGCCGACAAGGGGTCTTACATGAAATGCAGGGTTTATAGAAGATGGAAGCAATGTATATGCAGAAACCCTAGTGGTTCAGAATGTAAAGTCTAAAATTTTTCAACTCATGGGTAATGAAATGTTGCTTATAACCTAACCTAACAAACTGGATATAAATAAAATGCAAAAGGAAAAGGAGAGAGAAGGGATAAGAGATCCTAAGTGACAGTCACAATGGGGTAACATGCTACAGATAGACAAATACTTTCAATAAACCATTCCTTGTTTCACCAGGATAGGAAACCCACAATGTTGCAAGAAATGATGCAATCTTCAAAGGATCCTTATGATTTTTAAATTGTATTCACTCATTAAACACCCGGACAATGGCGCAACTTAACTGGTGGAATGCAACCGAAACTATATTCAATGATAGGGCTCAGGCTAACTATACACAACAATTTACCATCAGCAAGCACTAATAGTATGGACCAAAGCATTCATCAGATATCTTAACATTCACCCATCATTGCAAAAGCACAACCAATTAAATTCAGATTGATATGAACCATGAAAACTAAAATGAGACAACACAACACAAATTCCCAGCAACCTGCAAAACTTGTTTTGTATTGACTAAATTTTGGCAAAGTCTCAGCAATTCACTATCAAATCTTACTTACAAATGAGAGAAAAAGATGGCCCTTTTATAGGCGAGGCACCATACCAAGTTTTTCAATGGACAGTGGAGATTAACTCGACACCAACGGTCCAAATTACATAGCATTTAATGAGATACATTAGTTTGTTACATTTTCAGATTTGTCTTTCTCTTGTAGGAAAAAGATAAAATATGGCTTGCAAATACATTGAATCTAGACAAAATGGATACCCATTTGGTTGTATATGATGAAAGTTAATTATCAAGGCCTAATAAAGCCAAAATAGAGTCACATGACACTTGAAAACTTGAGTTGATGTGGATTCATGAAATTCTAAATGCTAACTGAATCAAAAGAAGTATTTTGGTGAAGGTATATCCATCTAGATGCTTGTTGGACTGATTCTTGATGACTGGACTGTTGGGACAACTCTGAACAAGTCTTGGCCATTGGGCTGAATCTGCAGGAACAATAGTGAAAGAGGCATGATCTTCAATGTCTTCCAGTTCTGGGGACTTATTTACATCATCTCAAACATCATACTAACTTTCTCTTACATGTACAACAGTAATTTGGTTGATAAAATGAAGTTTCTGCATTTCTGGGTCAATACTGCATATATGTGTGTACATCATTCCAAGATGGCTCCAATAAGCCCCTGTGTCCTCCAAGACCTGTAATTCATAATTCAAAGCATCAATTTCATCTTAACAAGTCATTTTTCATCAATTTGGATCAAAACATGTCCATTTGTAGTTGTGGATCAGTAAAAAACAACTCATTGTCAATGTTGTTTCCTTATAGACAACTTCATAAATCCAGTGATCTTTGCATGATTTTCTGCATTTTTTACCATTTTCAAGTACCCATTTGGCCAATATATTGATCTAGGAAGTTTTTCCAGTCATTAGGATCTATTTGGGAACTTTTATTTCATGTTTTTTTAGTATTTTCTACAAAAATCAAGATTTTTGGGGGTCACCGACCTTTTATGTGCAGTGGCATTAATTGTCGTAAAACATGCCAAAAATCCACACAAACTTGGTAAAATGTTCATCCTAATGTGACAAATAGATATGCAATTCAAGTCCATCAAGAAAATCCAATCTGCTCCTTGAAAAACTTAATTTTTGGCCCAAAATACCAAAAAGCGATGATTTTGGGGGTCATTGACTTAGCGATGATTTTGCTTCCAACTAATCTAGCGGGGATTTTGAGTTCATCTGACCTTAGCGCAGATTTTGAGTTCATATGACCTTAGTACGGATTTTTGGTTCATCCGACCTTAGCACAGATTTTGGGTCTGACCAACTAAAATGATGCTTCATGAGGTCAATCGGTTCCATTTTTAGTGCATGTCCGTTGGGTCTATTTTTAGCGCAAAGTTTGTTGGCAGGTGTGATTAAGAAATCCAAATCGAAGGTGAAACACAAACTAAAATGCATAAAAACAAGAAAGTTATACCTCAACAAGAAGACCCAATCTCATCAAAGGGAAAGGAGCTTTGCACCCAAGAGCTCCTAAGATATACCCTAGTTGATGAATACAAATGTGAAATGCTCTATCCTAATTTACAACTGACAAGCTAGCTCAATACACATTTGGGCATGGTAACATTACTTGAAGATTAGATTCTAAAATGGGTTAGAGGATGTATTTATAAAGATTTTGGAGAGATTTTGATCCAAGGGTTGAGATTGATTTGGCAGATCAATGGTGGAGGATGAAGATAATGTGGAGGGCCTAAATTTCATCTTAGAGGAATGGAGGGCTAGGAATAAATATGAATCTTTTATTCATTTTTGAGAAAAGAGTGAATTAAATGAGTATAGGTGAGATGGAATATGTGTGAATTAAAAATTCACATGGGGAAGGGTAAAATGAATTAAAAATTCATTTCGGGATAAGTGGACATAAATGAGGTATGGCATGGGTAAGGGGTGTAAGAGATATTAATTGTGATGTGGGATATATTTAAATAAAAAATTGATTTATGTGGATATATTCCAATTTTTTATTTGGAGGATGTTGGGAAGGGTGCTAAACTAGGTTTGACCACTTAAATGAGGGGTTAAGATTAATTAAATATAGGTTTTATTTAATTAATCCTAAGGCTAGGATGAGGTAGGCTAGGTAGACAATTAAATAATAGCTATTTAATTACCTAGGGTAGGGATAGGTCAATTAATAAGCTGAATTAATTAGTTAAACATGATTTAGCTAATTAATTGGGCTCAGTGAGGAGGGAGAAATTGACCAAATAAATATTGCATATTTATTAAATCAATTGGCTAAGGTTTGAACTATTGAATTAATAAAATTAATCCAATTGTTGGAGATAAAATGATGAAAAATTAGGTGATAAAAGGATAATTAATTAAATAAAAAGTAAATTAATTGATTAGAAGGGAAATTGGTATGTTTAGGGATGTCAGGAGTCGGTTTGATGATAAAGATATTTTTAGGTGTCTACGTTTGCCCCTCTTTGATGTGGTGTCAGGTCCTAGGAGGGAAATGGCGTCAGGTCAAAGAAAAATATGCCCCAGCGGCCGAGAAGGAATAAGATGGGTGAGGGATGCCCCCTCGAGAGGTCGGCGGGAAAAATAAATAAAAATTTAAGGCGAGCTCTCGAAAAGGACGCGATGGGAGTGAAAGTTGGATAGAGGATGGAAAAAGAAGATGACAGGAAGAAAAACAAAGGAAAAAGGTTGTGATCTGCACCCTAGAGGGGAAAAAGAGTGGGCGAAAGGATGACATGGATTACTATATTAGGACTAGTGGGCTCTAAGGATGCCACATTTGCACACATTGACCTGGTGAGAAGAAGGAGCAAAGGAGAGATGGCAGAGCACAACCCCCAATTCCCATAACTTACACACCTTTCCGAGCATGTTCAAACATATGGCTGGGCACCAGAGGCTGGACCCCAAGTAGGGCCTAACCCTGGCTTTGTGATTTTTTGTTTGTGTTGCATTTTTTGTGTTCGAGAATTGGGTTTTGGGATTGCGGTGCTATCGCAAGATCGCGCAGCACGAAAAATAAGCGGATTAGCGCAATCCTCTAGATTGGCACTATCTGCTAGGGTAGAATAGAGGTGGATTGTCGCCATGTGTTTAGCATTTTGGTGCTATCGTTTGTAGTAGCGCAATGTTTGAAAGGGTTAGGGTTTGGCATTTTAGCGCCAAATGGGTGTTAGGCTAGCACTATGTTCTAGAGTAGCGCTATTGTAGGTAGTAGCGCTATATTTTGTTTTAGCGCTATGTAGAGGATTAGCGCAATATGTAATATATGCGCTATAGGGAGAATTGGCGCTATTCATTAGATTAGCGCCAAGTGGCGGGGTGGCGCCATTTGTGAAAATAGCGTAAAGTGATTTGCGCAATGGCATTATTTTCTGTAATAGCACCATGAGGAAAAGTAGTAGTGCCATTGTTAAAAATGGTGCAAAGTATGGTCTGTTTTGGCGCCAAAGTGTTTTTGGCTTTCAACTTTAGAAGAAAGGGTTGAAGATAGGTAGATTTTTTACCAAAAAGTTGTGGATGCAAGAGACGAGGTCGTTTATAGTGTCCTCGCGGGAGCGACGCATGCCATCTATGATGGCACTATTTGACCAGTTTGATGATGCCATCTAGGCCCGACTGGCTAGGTTAGAGCTCCTAATAGCTGCGTCGATGCCAGTGTTGCGAGCGCATAGAGCTCTGATTACAACGGTAGTGGAGCGGTATCGGCCAGAGACTTGCACATTTTTGCTACCTACTGGGGAGATCACTATCACTCTTGAGGATGTTTATCGCATCCTCAAGCTACCTATTCATGGCTGTCGGGTGAGATACGACACGAGGGGACAGAGGGCCCTGATTAGATTGTTTGGTTGGGATCACATGGCTTTATCAACAGATGAGCAAGAGATGAGTTATGAGGGGTCACTAGCAACAAGTGCAGACCACTTTGCCTTATTTTTGTGCGCATTGATTGGTGGTGTAGTGATGTCCAATAGGAGGAGCAGGGGATTTCCAGTTGGCTGGGGAGAGATGACCGAGGGGATGGTCAGACATGAGACCGTGTACGCCTGGGGGCTACAATGTTGGCACAGCTGTATCATGAGATGCATATAGTTGTCTACCATTATGATTCAACTCTATCAGTCGGGGTTACTTTGCTGCATGTGTGGATCTTGGAGCATATTACAGTTACTCAGCTAAGATGTGGGTACTATCATCGTCTGTTCGAGGCCTTTGTGTTCCTGTATCAGGATGTTGAGTACACATACATTGGTCAGGTTCATTATTGGCGGCAGGTGTTGGATGATGTCATTCGGGTGACCTGGCAACCTTACATGGGAGTGGAGCCGTGGCCAGACGATGATGTGCACATGCCGTTTACTTTTCAATAGTGCTATTTGATAGGTTGAGGAGACCACATGATTGATATGTATCTATCGTCGCGAGTTATGCGACAATTTGGGTTGTGGTAGGATACTCCACAGCAGATGGCTATTTTCGTACGGACCCATCAGGATGTCTGTTATTGGCCAGCAGCCATACAACCCCGGGTTGCTCTGGAGGACTTTGTATCTTTACAGCCATTGCAGTGGGATTGGTAGAGCACTGTTAGGGATGCAAGTACTACTCCTACATATGAGACATGGTGGCAGATGTGGCGACCGACTCAGTTCACTGACCCATCAGATGAGGTAGTCCCTACAGAGGAGGCGGTGGGTTCAGGCGATGAGGGGTCGGGGGATGATGGGGATGATGATTCTGATGGAGATGATTTCCTGGAGGAGGGTGAGGAGATCATTGCATACTATCTCGTGGAGGTTGGAGGGGATGGAGAGGAGGCGGAGGCTAGGAGGCTGGGAGGGATGGGCAGCCGATGGATGTGCTGGCAACGGCGGCAGCTAAACAGGTGCCCCAGTAGCAAGTGAGACAGCAGGGACCTGTACAGCAGGTGCCTATTGAGCAGGTTGAGATTGGAGTGGTGCGACGGCATGGAGGGCCTTGACAGCGTGGGGGCCAATTGAGGGTGGACAAGGGTGTTCTACCCCCACCGCAGGTATCGCAGCAGTAGCAGGCTGTTACAGCCAGGCAACAGGTAAAGATGGGCACCTCAGGGGCAGGTGGAGAGTCAGGGCTTCGAGGGTCAATCTCTCATCGGCAGCCTCAGAGTGGAGAGGAGGAGGAGGAGGTTGAGACTCTAAAGGCACAGGTAGCCAGCCTGCAGGAGGCTTTAGAGAGCCATGAGGCAGAGTTGGTGCAGCTGTGGGGGACAGTGGTATTATTGGATGGTTTAGATGGACCGGTGGCTACATTGCGGGCATAGTTAGCCCAGGCTCAGGGTGAGACAACCACTTTGATAGGGGAGCGAGATGCGGCACTTGCAAGAGCCCGGTAGATAGAGGCTACAGTGAGCAGTTACATGCCTTAGGTGCCGGTATGGCCCCAGTTTTGACTTTGATGCAGACACAGTTGTCTTAGGCATAGGGATAGTTGTCAGAGGCCAGTCAATGAGAAGATTATTATCAAGTTCTCTATCATGTGGTAGTTCCAGCAAAGCAACATGCACCGAACTATAGAGAGCTCAGTGGGGCTAGGTCATCTAGGTCACACAGATCTAGATCAGTTCAATCTGTCCAACAGGTGATGGGTCCCCCATCACATGTGCCCCAGCAAGTTCCACAGGTATAGGTTCAGCCACAGCCACAGGCAGGACCACAGCCACCACCAGGGTCAGGATCCTCCACTCCATCAGAGAGAGGGTCCTCTATGTGACAATGTATCATTTTGGCCCTTTGAGGCATTGTATCATAACACGTTATTTTTGTGATGTATATATATGAGCGATGTACATTTTTGCGATGATGATATATGATATGATGTTTGTTTGATGGCCTACTTGTTTATTTATGATGCTCTATTATGATTATTATGATGCTTATATTGATGGATGCGGTATATTTTATGAATTATATGCTATGGATGTGTTTGTGCAATGTATGATTTTGATGTTATGGATGTACCTATTGATGTAATATGATGGATGTAATGATGGTTTACTTATTTTGATATATGCATGGTTTGTGATTTATGGACTATGATGTATAATGCAAATAAATGTTCAGATTAATAAACATTTATTATGGATGTAAAGTGTAATGCAATGGAAATGTATGTTTATCTAAATAAACACATGTTATGTATGGAAAATGTGGATATGCAACTAGATGATTATAAAATGTAGCTAAATGATTATGATTGTGATTATGCAATGTAACTAAATGATTATGCTATGCAAGTAAATGTAACTAAATTATTATGAGATGATATATGGAATGCAATGTGAATGTGATGATTTATGATTTTACAATGCACCTATGTGATTACAAACTAAATGATTATGATTATGATATGCAATGTTAAATGATATATAATGTGCAACTAAATGATTCTAAAATGGACCTAAATGAAATGTAAATTAAATGATTATGATATGGAAACTTAAATGACTCTAAAATGCACCTAAATGAAATACAAATTAAATGATTATGATATGGACACTAAATGACTCTAAAATGCACCTAAATGAATTGCAAATTAAATGATTATGATATGGAAACTAAATGACTCTAAAATGCACCTAATGAATTGCAAATTAAATGATTGTGATATGCAACTAAATGACTCTAAAATGCACCTAAATGAATTGAAAATTAAATGATTATTATATGGAAACTAAATGACTCTAAAATGCACCTAATGAATTGCAAATTAAATGATTATGATATGCAACTAAATGACTCTAAAATGCACCTAATGAATTGCAAATTAAATGATTATGATATGCAACTAAATGATATGTAGGATTGAAACTAAGTTATTTAAGATATGCAAATTAGGTGATATGTGAGATGCAAACTAGGTGATATGTGAGATGATTAAGTCTTGATACACATGATGTTATTTGTTGGACCCTGGGTGGTGGAGCTGTGATAGGGGAATATTGGGGGGAATAGGATAAGGGTGGACGGATAGGGTACGGATATGATTGGTTGCAACTAGATTGGGAGGAGGGGTGGGATGGTTAATAAGGGAGTCGCTAGGTCATAAAACACCACGTCATTGAGGGGGATTTAGTTTGGCTCAGGATGTGTTGAGTGAGAATAAGTTGGAGGAGTGGGATTAGTGAGGGGATTTGGTAGGGGTGGGGGGGTAGGGTAGGTGATTATGAAATCTAGGCCCAGATGGTATAGTTGAATAAATGATTAGGATGATGGTTTGAGCTAGTAACAGTAGTTACATAAGTTTAATTGAGAGCATTTCTTAGTTTACTATAGCAATGTAGGATATAGTTCACAAAGGTATGAGATGACCTAGGTGATTATATATATCCCACGACTACATGGACTAGACCCGCAAACAATAGGGTGATTTCATGCGTGCCCAAGGTAGTATAACCTTGCCTAGCCTAGGAAGGGGACTCATAGTGATGAGTGCTAATAGTACATATAAGGTTTTTGATGCCTATATATGCAAATGAGGCACATCGTACTATAACCGACCCAGGCTTCAAGATATAAATACTATTCTTGGAGTAATGAAACCAACCCACAAGCACAGCATACAAAAACATTGACCTTGTCTATACCAAGTGTTGTTTGCCACTTACCATGATATAGTGAGATCAAGGTAGCTTTGGAAATGACCTAGAGTGAGACAAAAAGATAAAAATCAATAATCAAAAAGACCAACGAAAAGATACCAATAGCCTGTGTGTGCTCTTGCCAAGATATGTGATGATAGAATGACAAATTCTTGTCCATTGTGGGAAAGATATATCCTAGGACGCGAATCAGTTGGATTTGGTTGGATAATTTTCAAAAGGTGGGCAAAAGGATAGTCAAGCCATGTGTAGGATTATAGTTGGTATGTTGATTGATGATTTTTGCATTAGGGACCATGCTTCAAGTGTATACCTAGCGTGTGTATCATATATGGTCTAGCAAGCTCAGTGAATGGGGACCATCCAAATGGGTTGGATGGGTGCATATTATGTACATGAGTATTGGAAACTTCCTTCTTATTCCAGACTGCTAACATACCCTATGTCCATGGGATCAAGGTACTTTCAAGATGCAGGTGAAATGAATATGTAGTTCTGGTATGACTTGATGATGTGGGAATGGTTGAGGATAGATGTGATGCTAAGAGTTGATTGATGTTGACGATTGTGAGTTATAGCAAGGTGGTTAAGTCTAGGTGTTTGTTGTGATGGGGTGGGTGGGAGGCTATAGATGGGTTGGCCAAACGCCATATAAATCCCCCCCAGGAGGTTATGACTCTCCTGAACTTAAGTGAAGGTGAGGGAAAACTGAGGGTTTATCTAGAAACCCTGGAAAAAACAACTCCTGAACTTAAGTGAAGGTGAGGTTATGACTCTCCTGAACGACAGTGAAGGTGAGGTCCCCCCTATATTATTGTTGGAAAGGGAGGTTTCTCCAATGCCGTTGGTGGGCCTCCTCGCTTTAGTAGATTCATTGTGGGGGGTTAAATTGTCCCACCCAACCCCGACTATAGTTGCCCCCCCGGGAGGTATATTATTGATGGGGCCCCCCCACCCCGGGCAACCCCCCCTCTCTATAATGGGCCCACGCGGCCCTAACCTATAGATCTCCGTTAGCTCTGGTTGGGCGCCCTACCCCAACTAGAGTATAGAAGGTTGGGCTTGGCGGTTAGGGTGGGCGAAAGTCCCAGCTCTATATTTGGACCAAGTAGGTTCCCGCCCCTATCCGGCAACTAAACTATACTCTAGTCGGGCCCTATCCTCTATAGTGGCCCTATCCAGCCCGGTTCCGCATCTATAGCCTCTACTATAACTATAGGATGTGAGGTGGGGGCGACTAGAGTTTAGTAGGGCAACTCCCTACTATGCTATAGGGGTTCCCGGCCCCTACTATCTAGCTGGGCTTAGCGGCCCCGCATCTATAGTTGTTGTTAGTTATAGTTGTTAATTCTAGCTGCCTCGCCCCGGGGTGGGTGGGAGGAGATGGCTATATAGTTAGCATTCATGTGATGTAGATAATCTGGCCCCCAACCATAGCCTATACCACCCACCCATCCCCACACACGGGCTTCACTAGACCATAGTTTTGAGTTAGTGTTAATGTCTTCAGGGCATGTTCATAGTTGTTTAGTCCAGTTGCCTCTTCTAATCTAAGACTGATAGCCCATAGATGCAGTAGGGGCTTTCGATCCCCTTTATCTCAACGATGTCATCACCCTGACTAGATGCGGTAGGGGCTTCCAATCCCCTTTATCTCAACAATGCCTATAATATCCCTGCCGAGGGTACTCTGTTCCTCCCGGCCCCCCACCCCGCTACTATAGATAGGCATTGCAGAGCCCTATCTATCGGCCCCGCTATAGTTGTTAATTCTAGGCTATAGTTGTTAACTCTAGTCTTGGCTACCCGGCATTTATTATCCCCTTATCTAGTTTAGTGCTAATCAGCAGCACCTTTGTGCTAATCAACAACACCTTTGTGCTGATAAAGGGAGGTAGGGTAACTATGGGGTGGGTGGGAGCACCGGGTGGGAGGGCCCCTACTATAGTTTTGGCAGGGGCCAACTATAGTAGGGGCCCGAGGGTTCTGGGCAAACCCTCAGCTATAGCTAAAATTCCCTCCCACCTAGGTGCGATGTACGGGGGTGTTTTGTAGTGAATTGTTAGGAAGGTTTTTTGGATTTTGGTGATGTTCTATTGTTTTTGGATTTTTTTAATTTTCTATTATTTTTGGATTTTTTTATTTTCTACTGTATAGAAAGAAGCTTACAAGGATCCTCGTTCCATGAGATTAGCCTTTGGATGGGATAGTGCGGATGGGCGATAGGACTTGATGTTTCAAAATTCCAAGCCATGGGTTGCGTGCAAGATGGAGTGTTGTGACAGAAAGAGGACTTATTAGATGGTAGAACCAGCCACTACACATGGCACCTAAAATAGGTTTTCACCATGGTACTTATCCAAAGTGTCACCGAAGTGATTTTCACCATTGGAAGTCTTTATTGCACTTAGGTTTTTTCTTGATTTTTTTAATTTTTTGATTGTTTAATTTTTTTGATTGGGGTACTCGATGGGTTATGCGTAGAATTTCTTCAAATGTAGAATGTTCATAGGCTCATCCAGAGGCTGCCCCTCAGGTGTTGCAAGCTGGTATGCTCCACATCCATAGTTGGTTGTGATGACATAAGGCCCTAGCCAATTAGGTTCAAATTTTCCTTTCTTAGGGCGCTCCTGCAAGTTTTTCTAGTTTTCCATAAGGACAAGGTCACCTACTTCAAATTTTTGGTTTATAATTCTCTTGTTATAGCTTCTTTTGAGGTGATTTTGATAGGCCTGCAGGTGGTTCAATGCATCCAGACGTTTCTCATCTAGTAATTCTAACCAATGCAATCTTGCGACTTGGTATTCCTCATCAGTGACTATGTTTTGCAGAGATACTCTTAGGGATGGGAGCTCAACCTCGATAGGTAAAATGGCTTTGGATCCAAAGACTAGGGAAAATGGAGTGGCCCCTGTGGCGGTACGGATGCTTGTACGATAGGCCCATAGGGCAAGGTTGAGCTAGAGGTGCTAGTCGCGGCCAGCTTCATTAACCATCTTCTTTAGAATGCAGAGGATGGTTTTATTTGAAGCTTTGGCTTGACTGTTTCCTTGAGGGTAATATGGAGTGGAGAAATGGTGTTGGATTTGGAATTTTTCACACAAAGTGCGAACTTCCTGGTTCTTGAATGGCTTTCCATTGTCGGTGATGATGGAATGAGGGATACCATAATGACAAATGATATAATGGAGGATGAACTTGGATATCTGGGTTCCAGTGGTGAAGGTGAGTGGTATTGCTTCCACCCACTTAGTGAAGTACTCGGTAGCAGTGATTATGAATTTGTGGTCATTGGATGATGGGGGATGTATTTTGCCTATGAGGTTGAGTCCCCACTGTGATAAAGGCCACGGCGTTGTGATTGGTTGCAATTCATGTGCTGGTGCGTGAATGAGATCTCCATGTTATTGGCATGGTAGGCATTTTTTGATAAACCGATAGGCGTCTCGTTCCATTGTTGACCAATAGTAACCAGTCCTCAGGATCTTTTTAGCAAGAGCGGGTCCACTTAAATGTGCCCCACAAATCCCTACATGTACCTCTGGCAAGGCCACTTCAACTTCCCTAGAGTCTAAACATCGTAAAAGTGTGCCATCAAGACTCCTTTTGTATAGGGTATCTCCTACAAGAGTGAAGTGAGAGGCTCGGCAGATGAAATATTTTTGTTGTGAGGTGGATAGGTTAGGAGGGATGATGTTATCATGGAGATATAGATAGGTTTCTTGATACCATGGGGATAGGGGACCAATGACTTCACACACTAGCTCCGATTGAGGAACATCATATGTTGGGATAGGGAGTTCTTCTATTAGGAATTCACACCTCTTGTTGTCTTTCTTCATGTCGACCAGGGATCCAATGGTGGTCATCGCGTCTGTAGCTTTGTTGTTTAGCCTTGGGATTTGTTCAAAGTGGATGTCATCAAAATAGTCTTTAAAGTCATCGACCATCTTTTTATAAGGCAAGAGTTTATCATCCTTGGTCTTGTACTCATTGTTTACCTACCGGATGACCAGCTAAGAGTCTCCATACACTGTCAGCTTCTAAATTTTCCATTTGATTGCCATTCAGAGACCTATGATAAGGGCCTCATATTCTGCCACATTGTTGGTACATGGGAATGTGATTTGGAATGACTTGAGCATTGTGTCACCTTAAGGTGAAACAAACAAGATGCCTGCCCCAAAGCCTCTGTGTGTGTATGATCCATCGAAGTACATTTTCCATGTTTCTGTTGTCGGTGCTATTATCAAGATGGCTTCATCAGGGAACTCTACCAGTGTAGGATGTTCTACAGGAATGGGTGTTTCAGCCAGCTAATCAGCGATAACCTGTCCTTTGATGGCCTTTCTCTCAGTATATTCAATGTCAAATTTAGTAAGGATCATGACCCATTTTGCCATTCTCCCAGTAAGAGCAGCTATGTTCACCAGATACTTTAGTGGATCAATCTTGGCGATGAGCTTAGTTTTGTGATTAAGCATGTAGTGTCTTAGTTTTTGTGAAGTAAAGACCAAGGCTAGACATGCTCGTTCAATTGGTGTATAGTTTAACTCATAGGATATCAGAGTGCAGCTAATGTAATAAATGGCTCTTTCCTTCCCTTGCTCATCGTGTTGTGCTAATAAGGCTCCAATAGCTGTCTCCGTTGCTAAGATGTATAATAGGAGGGGTTCTCCTTACCTTGGTGGAGTTAGAATAGGGGGATTAGCTAGGTAATCTTTTAGCCAGTCGAAGGCAGCCTGACACTGAGTGTTCCAGACAAAAATTGTGTCCTTTCTGAGTAGATGTTGGAACGGTTGACATTTATCAGCAAGTTGAGCAATAAACCTCCGAATGGACTAGAGTTTCCCTTGTAGACTTCTTAGCTATTTTAGTGTTTTCAAAGGAGGCATTTCAGTGATGGCCTTGACTTTTGTAGGTTCTACCTCAATTCCCCTTCTGGAGACTATGTATCCCAATAGTTTTCTAGAGGTGACCCCGAAGACACATTTCTTTGGATTCAAGCAGACATTGTATTGCTCTAATCGGTCGAAGAGCTTTGCTAATTCATCCAGGTGTTCTTCCCGTGTCTTTGATTTTCCTAGAAAGTTGTCCACTTAGTCTTCCATTATGTGGTGGAAAAGGTCATGGAAGATGATAGTCATGGCTCGTTGATATGTGGCTCCAACATTCTTTAGGTCAAACGGCATTACCACCTAATAGTATGTCCCCCATGGACATATAAAGGCCATCTTATGTTGGTCCTCTTCTGCGATCCTGATTCGATTATACCCTAAAAAGCCATCCATTAGGGACAACATCTCATGTCCTGTTGTAAGATCTACTATCATGTCAATGTTTGGTAATGGGAAGTCATCCTTTAGGCAGGCTTTATTAAGATCTCGGAAGTCAGTGCAACAACAGATTTGGCCATCTGGTTTGGCTACTGGTACTAGCTTGGAAACCCATTCAAGATAATCAATTGGTCGGATGAATCCGACGTCCAGTAGTTTCTTTAGTTCTACTTTGACTAGGAGGGCCACCTAGGGGTTCATTTTTCTGAGCTTCTGTATCACTGGTTTTGCATCAGGGCGTACTGCAAGATGATGGCGACCAAAGCGGGATCGAGCCCTGGCATGTCTGCATAAGTCCACACAAAATTGTGATTTCTACATTTGAAGAAGGCTAAAAAGTTTTCTTGCTCTTGTGTGCTGAGAGATTCTGCCCTGAAGGTGATTTTCGGCTCTTCTTTTGTCCCAAGATTCATCTCTTGAGCTGGCTCTACCAAGATGGGTGATCTATTAGGGTATACCTTGTCTATCTCGAGAAGGCCCATGCTTCCATCTCCTAGTGCCTCATGTAGGTTTTCACCAGGAGATACATCTTTTATTTTTACTTTTTTGGGATCTGACACTACCGCGGAACAGTTTTCACCATCAGATCCATGTTTGATTTTTATATTTTTATGACTGAAAATAGGGGTTGTCTCCCCAAAATAGGCAGTCATATTGAGTTCCATGATGTATCATGTTCTATGATCTCCCAGGGGGAAGTGATCTCTAACCCCCATCATTTTGGCAATGGCTTCATCATTTGGTGCTATGTCGAATACAGGAGGTCCCCGTTGGTCCCAGTCTATGAGGTCCGGGTATACAAGGGGTAAGTCATTAGATGAAAAGGCTAGGGTGGTGACTGTGTATATGGTGCATATGGATGAGTCAAAGAAATTAGTGAAATCACTAAAGGAATCTTGATGGTCCATTTCGTTGACATTTACGACTTCAAGGGAGACCGTAGTGACCTCGGCTAGGATACATTGACCAGTAGTGAGGATACGTTGTCATTGACCATATCCTAACCCTTGGGTATAAGGATTTCTTGTTGCTTGGATTGGTTCCACGATTCCCTATTCATGAAGGTCGATACTGCCTTGTCCTTTATAGCCCATGTTTTTGACAATTTCTGACCCTTTACCATAGATCTCTATTGGTATGGTGGGAATTTTTTGCTCAGTTTCTTCATCTTTATATAGCCAGGATGATATGTCTTCGAGCACATCTTGATCAAGGAGATGTTTCCTCTCAAAGGTAGGTGATGGTTTGCACTTGATGACAACTATATTGGCTCCTTCTTGCTTTGGGGTACCAAACATTTTAGGGTTGGGTAACGTGCCTACACAAAAGGTGTCATGTAGGTCATATTCCCCACATCCCATGTCACTAAGCTTGATCTTGACCTCTGGTGGTGGAGGTGTTTGGGATGAAATGGTGGCAATGTTGGCGGGGTCGATGTATGAGGTGGAAGTTGTGGGATTGGCTTTGGTGATGGCTTTGTTATATGGACAAAAGGTGTGGTCATGGCCCTCCAAGAAACTGTAATATTGGAAGGGGCGGGGATCAGCATAGATAGTTACTTCCGTGCCGTTGTGAGGGAACTTTAGACATTGATGGAATGTGGAGGGGACCGCTTGCATGGCATGGATCCATGGTCAGCAGAGAAGGATGTTGTAGGGAAGATCAAGATCAAGGACCTGACATTTTCTCTCCATTATCTTTTCTCCCACTTGAATAGGGAGTTTGATAGTACCCTTGGAGAGTCGTTCAGTGTCATCATACCCTTTGATTTTTATGCATTCATTGGTGTCTACAACCACATCCGAGTATCCCAAGTGTTTTAGTAATTTAAGAGTGCATATGTTTTGGCTGGAGCCACCATCTATTAAGAATCTTTTGATGATATGCTTATGGATATAGACTTCGATGTGTAAGGCATCATTATGTGAGTGTTGTGAAGTGGGAAGATCATTTTCTGAAAACATGAGGTGATGAGGTGCGGCGATATGGCCCACCATGGCTTGGAACTGATTCACATTCAGGTTGGCAAGAACTTGGGTTTCCAAGAGTGCTTTATCAAGGACTTCTTTATGGAGAGGTGACATGCAGAGCAGTTCAAGTATGGAGATTTGCGCTGGGGTCTTTCCTAGATGTTCTAGGAAGTTGTACTAATTGGTAGGCGATGGACATGTGGTTGGACAAGGGGGTAGGGGGTCTGATGTGGATGTGGGCATTTGATCAGTGATAGGAGTGGTATGGATGGATACGCGGCCACGACGAGTTGTGACTGCGCAATCAGGTGCTTGGGCCCGGATGGTGATTGTGTTGACATAGTTAGACGATGGTTCTATCTACCATACAATAAAGTCATAGGATGCAGGAAGTGGGGTGACGTTGTAGGCTTGATTGGATGAGGAGGCTTTGTTATGATTGGGTAGTGGATCCTTGTAAGCTCCTAGATTAGCATTAGATGATGGGTGCATGTTTTTCTCAAGATTGACTTTGTTCTGATCGACGAGGTCTTGCACACAATGTTTTAACTTCATGCAATCAGCGATTTTGTGGCCCACAATGCGATGGTAGTTGCAATAATCATTTTTGTTGTACCATGCGGCTTTGAGCTCACTCTTTTGGTGTGGTTTAACAGGTGGGAGAGTGATCAAACCTTTCTTTAGACATCTGTCAAGGATATCCTCGATCGGTTCCCCTAAAGGTGTGAATTATCTTTGAGGTTTGTTTTATTTAAATTGCCCCCTTTGGGTATTTACATTGGTGGTATATACATTTGAGGGTGTTTGATTCTGTACATGTTGGATAGCCTTCACATCAGTATTTTTGTTCTTTCCCTAATAGCGTGGCTTTTCATTTGATTGCGTGCTGTTGTTGTTGTTTGTATTGGGGACGTTGATATTGAGTTTGTTGTTGTTGTTGTTGTTGTTGTTGGTGTTGGACTTGTAGTCATATAATTTGATCGATCCCTTGGTGATGAGGGCCCGTTCTATGGTAGTACCTTTGTCAATGACTTCTTCAAAGGTAGACACACAAAGGATCTGTAAATGGAACCCTATTTCTTGATTGAGATTAGTCACAAACATGGTGACGAGTTGTTTTTCAGGAATTGGCCAAGGGAGTTTGCTTGCTAAGCTTCTCCACCTCTACAAGAAGGAAGAGAAGGATTCTCCACTTTTTGGTTTTGTGTTGCAAAGGTCTGTCATAGATATTTCATGTTCAAAGTTATAGGAGAAATGATTTACAATTTTTTTCACGAGCTCAGGGAAAGACCTAATGCTTGGGGGAAGGTGTGTGAACCACTCAGCGGCTTGACCACCGAGGTTTCTTGGAAATAGTCTCATTAGATATGTATCATTGTTTGAGACTTCTAAGCAAGTGACGTAAAACTCCCTAAGATGATCCCTAGGGTCTCCCTTTCCCTTGTATTTGTCAAATTTGGGTGTTTCAAAATTTTTGGGGAAAGGGGGCATGTACAATGTCCAATCAAATGGATAGGGACAAATATCCTCAAAGGAATAATGCTTGTGTTTGCCCCCAGTTTGCATATTGTCTACCTTTTGGATCAAGGTTTGTACAATGCTCGTTAGATCTGAGGTTGGTGGTGGTTGTGGTGTGTAGGTTTGTTGATTGATGAGATGTTGGAGATTGGGTGGGATTTGATGTTGGAGGTTTTGGAAGATCATGTTTTGGTAGTGTGGGGTGGTGTTTTGGTTGAGTTGTGTGAGGTGTTGTTGGTAGGCATGGATTTGTTATAGAATATGGGGAGGTATTTGAGGATTGGGATTATGATGTGTTGATGATGCTACGGGGTTTTGTATATACATAAGATGAGATAGATTAACGTTGGATGGGTTGACATTGGATGGATTGATATGAGATGCATTGACGTTAGATCGGTTGGTCATGTTGTGAGGTGGTTGTGAAAAGAATTGCATGTAGGCTATGGTTTGAGGGTTGAGTGGAGGCACACTCGTGGAGGTGCTTGTATGTGTGAGGTTACCTTGGATGCCTAAGGTGATTTGTGGAACGGAAGAGTGTGTGCTAGTTGTGATTGTGGATGTGGTGATGGGTTGGCAGGTGGTAGGATTGGAGACACTTGTGGGGATTATAGATGTGGTAACATTAGAGCTTGTGGTGGTGGTAGATACGGCGGGAGTTGAGGTTTGTGTGATGATAGGTTGGGTGTTTGATGTAGATGGTTGGGAGGATGTGGTAGAAGTGAAGTTAGAGGTGGATGGTTGAGACGATGTCATGTTGTGGGGTGGTTGAGCGCCAATTTTGAGGAGATAATCAAGATATCTATTTGGATCTGACCTTAGGATTTTGTCAAGCAAGTCCATGTTGTCGGCGTCTTTTGTAAAGTTTAAGACATCTGGTCATCTTGGCTAGGGATGGGTGGTTGTGGTGGAGGTGGTGGTTGCAAGAAATGGAAGGGGTTTTCATTGGGATTGTATGTCGAGATTTGAAAGACCGTAGGTGGGTTGTATGTTTGGTTGATTGGTAGGTTGCCGTTGGTATTAGGCATCCCTATGCCCATGTATTGTCCAAAGTCTACCATTTCTTGATTCTTCTTGTGTTGTGATCTAATTATGGGCATGCAAATTATGGATTTGATTGAGAGGTGGAGTGAAATGGAGATGGAGACCTTCGAGAATCTGGATTGATTTGTAGGACCCAAAGAGGGATGTGGTAGTAAGATGGAATAGAGAAAAAGATGAAGGGGTGATTGTAGTATGATGAAGGATGATAAGTCTAAGGATGCTAAGAGTGGACGGTGTTTGACTTTTGCACAATTTTGGACCAAAAGGTAGATGATGGATGATGTTTGCTTGAGGATGATTTGGTGGAAGGGATTTGACGTTGATTTTGATGTTTGGTAGGAGATATTAGGATGATGTTTTTGAAAAAGGATTTTGAAGGTCAATGGATGAGCTCAAGTAAGATCTAAATGGATGTTTCTCTTTGTTTGGGATAGACTAATGACCTTACACAAAGAAGGATAATTATTTTACTTGAAAGGTTGAATAATGACTCTCCAAGCAAAATATGAGGTAAAGATGAAATCTAGATCTAGCTTTAGCTCAAAGGGATGACGAGTTTTGGTTGATGATTTTTTGATGATGTTTTGGATTTGTAAGATTTTGGATATGTTTTTGGTGAGCGAGGTGAAAGGATCTTGGAATGATTTCTTGCAAAAAAGATGTTTGTTTGGTCCAAAAAGGTATGCAAAGATTAATGAGGATGAGTGGATATGAAGTTGAGTGGATTATGATATAGAAAAGGGTCCAATAATGATAATGATTGATTCTCTAAGGTCAAAATGAAGGTATGATTGGAAAAATTAGGATGAAATGAGTGGGGTATTTGACAGATTTTTGGAAGGTGATTATGGATTATGGCAAAGCAAGTCCTAAAGATCAATCAATGGAATTGGTCTTAGTTTTAGGCAAGTCAATCTGCAAATAGCGCCAATCCATAGGTAAAATGGTGCCAAAAGTAGACAAAGATGGCGCTAAAATAGGCCAGTGTTGGTCGAGGCTCTGAAAAAAGGTGGATTTTGATGTCAAATTTGGATTTGTTTTGATATGAAGTTTGATCAAATGATTTTTATTGTCTCTTGGCAAGTTTTCTTGAAAACACTTTAAGCACAATAACACACAATAACCAAGATTTTGTTTGTGAAAAGATGTGTGATTTTCTTAAATAAGCACTTTGCACAACCTACGGTGAAGATATGACAATATTTGTTGAATCCCCTAGCTACTCCTATTCAAAGCAGGTAGCTCCAGGATCTTGGTAGCACCCGCTCCCCCTTACAGTGCACTCACTTTTCATGCATACCAAGATCTAGGTTTCCATGAAGACTTGTCCCTCACTAAACCTTAGGATTGTCCCTGCTACCTCGACTAAGAACCGCATGAATCGGGGCCGCTTCAAAGGTTTCCCTTCTGTGTCAACAAATAGAAGGTTTTTGGCTTGCTAAAACAAAGGTTCATAGTAAGTGCATTCATTCAGGTGACCATACATGCGGCAGCGCTACTCTCCATTATGGAGTCTCCCAGCCTCCAAGGGTTATGCCTTGGAGGGTTTTGGGGGAGGCTGGCTGTCGATATGACACAACAACACCTGTTGCTTGTGACTTTCGTCACAAACACTCTATTTTATATAGCGGCTTGAAAGAGCTTGGCTTTAGCTTGTTGTCGCTTGGGTCATTCCCACCTTTTGAAGCGGGGTGGCAGGCCCTCTAAAGGATTAACAAAAGCAACACAACCACAAAAATACTTTTGATCCCCAAGTTCATACAAGGATACAAGGGGAGAGCATATGTATACTTTCTAGTTGCATCACACTAAACAAGGTTCATTTTAGTTCTTAGGATTATGTTGGGGCTGATTTATGCAAGTGTTGTGAGAAGTTTTTAATTCCCAAGATCACCAATGGTGCGAGGGAAGAGCATACACTTTTCACACTACAAACATAATCACGAAAACACTTCACACAAATTTGATTTGTTTTCTAGTTTAGATGAGTGAAAAATGTAGGTTGTTATTCTTTTTAATCCAATGAGTTTATTGATGCACTTTGTAGTTCTTTTTAAATCCCAAAATTGAAATGTTTGTGGATTTGTTGGTAAACACTTGTGAATTTTAGAGCACCAAATTCAAATGTTGTTTAAGCTAAGGCACACAAAGATTTGTTTGTTGGTTGTTGATCAATTTTATTGCACCAAATCGAAATGTTTGTTTAAGCTATCATGCAAGGGTTCTTTTTAAGCACCAATTGAAGTGTTTCATTTTAAACTAAAGAAAAACACCCTGCAAAAACTTGTTAGTGGCCGCAAAATGATGGTGATGACCTGCAAACAACTTATTAGTCCCTACACAAAACCCAAAGTTAGTCTGTAAACATAGTACTAAAATAGAGACCAAATGGCACCACTGCGGACTGCCAATGGTGTTAATGATAGAAATCAACCTAAAAACCTCACACTCTAGCAATAGCGTCGATATACATGCAAATGGCATTGATTTACAAAATAGCGCTAAAATAGGATACAGAAGGTGCTAAAATAGGATATAGCACTAAAACATTATACAGAAGGCGCTAAAGCAATAAATAGCGTTGAAACATTATACAGAAGGTGCCAAAACAGGAAATTGTGCTAATATGGGTATGACAAAGCGCCACTGCGCATGCGGTTAAAGGGTCTGGTCACAATTGAAAATAGCATTGCTTTGGGTTCCGATAGCGCCGATACGAGTCTAAACTTGTCTATCCTGCAAAACAGAGGTCTTCCTAACCAAAATAGAGGGTTAGACTGCAAAGAAAAAGGGCTTATTAGTCTTTTTAGCCTAATGAGTGGAAATCAACAAAAGATAGATGCCAAAAATGTATGTTTAGTCCCTAAGAAAATTTCGGCATGACCTCCCCTTCTTCGTTCAAGATACCTAAAAAAATAGAGAGCAGATCGACAAGAAAAATAGCAGGAAGAACAAGAGTTGGACGAATAGGTGAGTGAATTTCAAGAGAGAAGATGTTTTGTTAGATAGTGCCGAAACAGAGGATAGCACTAAGATGCGCAGGTAGATAGCGCCACTGCGCAGGTAGATAGCGCCACACCTACAAAAACACATCTCCAAAATAAAAACTCACAAAATGTGATTAGATTTAGACCTTGTGGGTCCCACTGGGCGTGCCAATGTGATTAGGAAATCCAAATCGAAGGTGAAACACAAACTAAAATGCATAAAAACAAGAAAGTTATACCTCAACAAGAAGACCCAATCTCATCAAAGGGAAAGGAGCTTTGCACTCAAGAGCTCCTAAGATATACCCTAGTTGATGAATACAAATGTGAAATGCTCTATCCTAATTTGCAACTCACAAGCTAGCTCAATAGACATTTGGGCATGGTAACATTACTTGAAGATTGGATCCTAAAATGGGTTGGAGGATGTTGTATTTATAGAGATTTTGGAGAGATTTTGATCCAAGGGTTGAGATTGATTTGGGAGATCAATGGTGGAGGATAAAGATGGTGTGGAGGGCCCAGATTTCATCTTAGAGGAATGGAGGGCTAGGAATAAATATGAATCTTTTATTCATTTTTGGGAAAAGAGTGAATTAAATGAGTATGGGTGAGATGGAATATGTGTGAATTAAAAATTCACATGGGGAAGGGTAAAATGAATTAAAAATTTATTTCAGGATGAGTGGACATAAATGAGGCGATGTGGGATATATTTAAATAAAAAATTGACTTATATGGATATATTCCAATTTTTTTATTTGGAGGATGTGGGGAAGGGTGTTAAACTAGGTTTGACCACTTAAATGAGGGGTTAAGATTAATTAAATATAGGTTTTATTTAATTAATCCTAAGGCTAGGATGAGGTAGGGTAGGGTAGGCAATTAAATATTAATTACCTAGTGATGCAGAGCCAAAACTCCTGACCTACATTCCCCTTTGTACATCCGCATTTTACTTATCGGCAAGATGATGCACCATCGGCCAACCAAAACATCTTTACTCTGATCGCATTCCTCACTCTGACATATGTCCTTTGCATCATTTGCATATTGGCAACACTGCCTTCATCGGTGAGCTCAAATCTTATTAAGCTAATACACCAATGAACTTCACACATAAAACACTTGACCTACTATGCCGGTTCCTTTTACCGTCGCTGCCAGTCACCCCTTGCAACTAACTCAATGTACATTTGCAATGTACATTCAACCATACATTCTAAAGATGCATTGCTCAACATGCATACAGAACCGACCATTGACCGACCGTTGACCTCCTTGTATCTAACTCAATGTATCATCTCAATGTACATCCGCCGCATACAACTGCGACAACCATTTGTGAGATACACACGAACAGACAACTGTGGAATACATAGGAAATGAACCCGACATACATTAGCGATATATGCACAGAATGTATATTTAGTGAAACAGCACGAATCTTCACCGACTTGATCCGCTGCAAACTCTGTAACTTCACAGATCTATTTCTTCGACGATCTTACAGACCTTTCACTCTGTTAACCTAGCACATGATGGTGCTAGGATCTATCTGCACCCGGTACACGATCCTACAAACACGAACATGAACAAAACCAAAAAAAATGAACTGTATAGCCATTCCACCGATTTCAAATAAATCTAACTGATGGAATGGATTAAGAATCCATCTTGGCCACAAAACAGCAAATCAATTGCACAGAGGAAAACTAAAGGAACCAAATGACAGAAAGATGCACAATACAAAATTTTATTTATGCCTTTCAGAATGCGTACACAGATGCTCTGTTCTCACAATTGCACAACTCAACTTCACAACTACTACTCTACTCATTACATTCGATGATCTCCACTATTTATCTACTCGCCTGAGTAGTACCACCCTGACTCCAAGCGGCTGGGAGACAACCTCCAAGTGGCTGGGAGATCACAACTAGCTAACAACCTCTAATTGCCTAACAACCTTCAAGATTACAGCTCGACAAGTGTCATTGGGACTTACAACATAAACCTAGATACAAACTACAATGACATGCATTGGTCAAACAGACCTTATTACATAAATGGTCAGCTTAGGACCTTATTGGAAACAACAAAATGAACTATAAACAGTTAATGCCTTATGGAAGCCACCGTGGATTGGGTGCTCTTGCACCATACACCCCACTGCGAAAAGAACTCATGCCACATGAGTTAATTATTTATTTTTCTCTATCTGTATCCTATGTTGTCTCATGTCTTTCCCATGATCTCTCGACTATAACCTACTTCCATGGAATCAAAGACTCATGCCTAGCATTGTAGGCTCTACTCATGCCATTATTTCTTACTGTCATCTCTACCTGAACACCTTCATTATACACCTTGGGTAATGCTTCTTGTACTACTGGTATGGCAGAATATGTTTGCCTTTCAACTCATGTTGGTTCTAGAGGACAAACAATTGTCCCTACTATGATTGCATCCTTGCCTCTCCCATCAACTTGTGGTTGCTGACAACCTTTCTCCTGGACCTTCTGCTGATTCATCTGAACTCCATCAGTCAAAACTGAAACCTTCTTCAAACTGTGATCTCCATTCCTTGAGATATCCTCAACTGTCTATGTCTCTGCTTCAATGATCTACACAAACTCTTTATTTCCCATCAAAATAATTTTGGCTACCTTCTTTGCTTCAACATCCTCCTGCAATGGTGTCATCACAAAAGTCCTCCCATCCTTCTTGATGGTGTAGGTATTAGCATAACCATCATACAATGCTCTCTTATCAAATTGCCATGGCCTACCTAAAAGTAGGTGGCAACATTCCATGGGCAAAATATCACATAAAACCCTATCATGATATTCTTCAATCTGAAAATCAACATATGCCTGTTCAGATACCAAAAGTGATTGACTATCACTCACCCAAGATGCTTTGTAAGGGGTTTCATGTGGAATCCTTTCCAGTTTCAACTTATCCACCATTTCCTAAGATACCATATTATCTGTTGAACCAGAATCTATTACTACCTTGCATATCTTACCTTTTCTTTTGCAACTGGTCCTAAAAAGTGCCCTCCTTTGTAACATGTCCTTGGATGTCTTCAAGAGTGTTCTCCTTAGCATTAATGATTCGCTATCTTCAGCTGGGGCTGCACTTCCCATTGGAGAGTTAACACTTTCATCTACCTTCTCTTCTTGCACAAATTGAACCCTCTTGTCATTCGTCCTATCACCTCTTGATAATGAACCTTGCCTTTCTGGACATTTGAATGTTGGGTGACCAATTTCATTACAATGATAACATATCCCAGTGAAAACATTAGAACATCTACCACCTCCAAATCTGCCTCTTGTTCCTTTCCATCCACCTCTGAAATTAGACTACTCTTGTCCTTTACTAGTCTCTTCTTGGTTAGACTCACCACTAGGCCTCTGGTTAGGACTTCTTCCTCCAAAACTGCCTCTAAAATTTTTATCACCTCTTCCTCTATTGTTCTACTCACCTTTCCTCTTCAGCTTCTCTTCAACCCTTAAGGCCATTTGGAAACACTTGTTCACTGTTTCTAGTGCTAAGATGTTGATCTCATCTTGGATGTTCACCCTTAGGCCATTCAAGTACCTGGCCACCTTCTCTGACTCTTCCCCCTGTCTCTTTGATCTGAGACCTAGTTTATGAAACTCTTGTGTGTATGCATTCACATCAAGATCTCTTTGTCTAAGGTTCTGCAATTTCTTATACATCTGCACATCATAGTCCAAGGGTAAGAACTGTGCCTTGAGTTTGGTCTTCATCCTTTCCCAGGAGGTTATCATATTCTTCCCCTCCTTGACTCTCTCTCTCCTTGTTCATAATTCCACCATGCAAGAGCAGATCCCTACAATCTTTCCTTTGCCAACTTAACCCTCTTATCATCATGGATTTCTTTATATTCAAAATGATTGTTCAATGCCTCAATCCAATCAATCACCTCTTCAGCATCCATACTTCCACTATACATAGGCAACCCATCTATGGTATCCCTATTGACTGACTGTAATGCATTTAAAAATGCCCTCTGGTCTATTGGTATCTCCTCTGTCTTTTTACTGGTTTCCCCAATTTTTGTATCGCCTTCATCACTGTCATTATCATCTTCCCTCTCTCTGCCTTTGGACTGCTTGAACTCTCCCAACTTGGATTCAAGCATCTCCTCAATCAACTTCTTGATGGCGTCCTGCAACATACTTTTGGGAGGCATCATCTTCACCTTTGGGTTGCTTTCTCTATCTAATATAAACATTCACGAACAACACCCAAACGCCAACACTCCTGCAAATTCTCAATTCGATTTGCCGCCCAAATCTTAACTCGCTTTGATACCACTATGATGCAGAGCCAAAACCCCTGACCTGCATTCCCCCTTGTACATCCATGTTTTACTTGCCTATCGGCAAGATGATGCACCATCAGCCAACCAAAACATATTTACTCCAATCACATTCCTCACTCTGATGTATGTCCTTTACATCATTTGCATATTGGCAACACTGCCTTCATCGGTGAGCTCAAATATTATTAAGCCGATACACTGATGAACTTCACACATAAAACACTCGACCTGCTATGCCAGTTCCTTTTACCATCATTGCCAATCACCCCTTACAACTAACTCAATCTACATTCGCAATGTACATTCAAATATACATTCTAAAGATGCATTCCTCAACATGCATACAAAACTGACCATTAACCGACCGTTGACCTCCTTGTATCTAACTCAATGTATCATCTTAATGTACATCCACCACATACAACCACAACAACCATTTGTGAGATACACACGAACAGACAACTACGGAATACACAGGAAATGAACCCGACATACATTAGCGATATACACACAGAATGTATATTCAGTGAAACAACGCGAATCTTCATCGATTTGATCCGCTGCAAACTCTGTAACTTCATAGATCCATTTCTTCGACGATCTTACAGACCTTTCACTCTGTTAACCTAGCACATGATGGCGCTAGGATCTATCTACACCTGGTATGCGACCCTGCAAACACAAACACAAACAAAACAAAAAAATGAATTGTACATCCATTCCACCAATTTTGAAGAAATCTAACTGGTGGAAAGGATTAAGAATCCATCTCGGCCACAAAATAGCAAATTGATTGCACAGAGGAAAACTAAAGGAACCAAATGACAGAAAGATGCACAATACAGAATTTTATTTATGCCTTTCAGAATGCGTATACAGATGCTATGTTCTCACAATTGCACAACTCAACTTCACAACTACTACTCTACTCATTACATTCGATGATCTCCCCTATTTATCTACTCGCCTAAGTAGTACCACCCCGACTCCAAGCGGCTGGGAGACAACCTCCAAGCGGCTGGGAGATCACAACCGACTAACAACCTCTAACTACCTAACAACCTTCAAGATTACAGCTCAATAAGTGTCCTTGGGACTTACAACATAAACCTAGATACAAACTACAATGACATGCATTGGTCAAACAGACCTTATTACATAAATGGTCAGCTTAGGACCTTATTGGAAACAACAAAATGAACTGTAAACAGTTAATGCCTTATGGAGGCCACTGTGGATTGGGTGCTCCTGCACCACCTAGGGTAGGGATAGGTCAATTAATAGGCTGAATTAATTAGTTAAACATGATTTAGATAATTAATTGGGCTTAGTGAGGAGGGAGAAGTTGATCAAATAAATATTGCATATTTATTAAATCAATTGGCTAAGGTTTGAACTATTGAATTAATAAAATTAATCCAATTGTTGGAGATAGAATGATGAAAAATTAGGTGATAAAAGGATAATTAATTAAATAAAAATTTAATTAATTGATTAGAAGGGAAATTGGTATGTTTAGGGATGTCGGGAGTCGGTTTGATGATAAAAACATTTTTAGGTGTCTACAGCGGGGTTTTTCAAAGTGGCTGACTTACGCGAGTTTTAGCACCGACTGACCTGCGCGGCTTAAGTCGGTGGAAGGCCATTTCAGCACAAGTTAGTAGAAGGCAATTTTAGCGCAAAGTTCGGTAGGAGGCAGTTTTAGCGCTTTATGCACTTGGGGTCATTTTTGGCGCCAGATTTGGAAATGTCCAGGGTGAGTATATTTAAAAATATATTTAAGTATAAGTTTAGATACTTTAAATATTTTTATATATACTTTCAGGATGTTTGAGATAGGTTCCAGATCCATAAGATTTCACATATAGATTCTAGAATTTTGAGGTTCCACCAAATTTTAGATTTAGCCATTTTTCAAGATTTTCAGGGTTTCAGACTTAGCCAAATCAAGGCACCAGGATCATGCGACAAGATGAAAGTATATGAACCCCTTAATGAAATCTTGTGAAATTTGACATGATTTTGCAACTCAAAGACCTAGAAACTAGGAATTTCAACTTGACACATCTTGCAAAAGCAATTTCAAGGGCAACATCCAGTGACATAGGATTCTAGAGCAAAATGCAGTAACACCCAATTTCAGTGCAGAAGGCAACAAATGGCTATTTTTTAAGCACAAGACAACTCAAGACACTTCTAAATCAATCATGAAAGACATCAAATGACTCTAAACATGCAGAATACTTAAATTTGAAGCAAATCATGCATTCTAAGCACATATCCACCTTCTCATCATCATAAGTAACAAAGGTTGAGACTCTAAGCCAAAGCAAAAGAGAGGGTCTCCATTTGGCAAAATGGGGCATGTGTGCAAGGCACAACAAATGTTGACTCTGCTGGGAAATGCTCTAGAGCATTTCTAAGATAAACATCAATTTCAAACTCAGAATCTCTATGTTTCCCACACATTAGACGAGAAAGCATGATACCTTATCAAAGAATCAAAGACCACTAACCAGTGCAACCATCCATATCCTAAAAACCTAAGTGTGTGTAATTGCATTCATTCCCATCCCTTGGCAGCTAAGTTCACCCAAGATCCTTCATGCTAAGCTATGAAGTTGGGATCATTTTACCACTAAGAGAATGCTCTGATGCTGAGATATGATGAACCTTGATGGAAGAGAATGATGATTCTAATGATTCTTCAAGTATTAATCCTTCTGCAGTGATATCCTTCTTGATAATGCCTTTGATGATCTTTGATGCTAATAATCTCTAGATAATAGTCTTCATGTGAGAGTCTTCAAATGATAACCTTCATATTGATACTTTGTAGTGGGTCTAGTGTTGAAAAACACCTTTTATTTTTACCCAGTAGGCTCGCAGTACTTAGTACCACCTACCACTCTTATCTGGATCCACAGAATTGGTGTTGGTGGTAAAATTGGGGACCCAAACTCTTCACTTACACAAGATCACCCAGACTCACTTACCTACTTCAAGATTATTTAAAGTGTGAGAGGTATATGGTTAGAAAATACTTCAGGTGCACCAACTAATGACTCCTTTCCAATGAACAGACATCATACTCCCTAATATAACAGTGAAACCCATAGCAAGACCTAAGCGGAAACCTTGGCTTCTTAAAGAAATATTCTAAATTACCTACCCAACAAAGAAGCATTTGCAGGTCTGCACAACTGCCACCACATTTGAGAAATGGAGAATCCAAGCAAAGCAAGTGCAGAAGTGAAAAGAAAAGCAAATAGAAAATAGAAAAAACAACTAACAACCTACAGCCAAGGAAAAGCAAAAGCAGAAAGTAGAAACTAAACTAGAACAATAGACTACTAACTAAAACCTAACTAGAAACAAGCAAGACTATGTACAAAAGCTTCAGACAACGAGTATTTACACTTCCCTATGACTTATTTCTTAGGATATGTGGAAGTAACAAGGTGCATGTCAATGCCCTAAGTCTGGAAAATTCATCTTTGTACTTTGAAAAGTGGGGTGGAGGCATGCTAGGTTCATGTTCAGGGTACCAGTCATGTAGGATCAGCAGTTGGGGTAGCTCATTAGGGCCATGATCAATCCATATGCAAGTTGTCTTACCCAAATCACCATAATCAAATTGATAACTTTCAAAACCAAGTGAGAAGAGGGAAGATACAACCTGATTTGTAGTACCATCAGTCAGAAATGTAACTTCATCACCTTGTTGCATTTTGCCACCTACTTCCAAATCTTCAAGAGATTTCAGTTCATGCAAGGTTATATCATGTGCATCGGATACCCTGGATCACTAAATGCTGCAACAATCTCCCAAGCAAACAGGAAGTCTGGATAACTTGGTTTAGTATGTGGATCATGTGGATGAATTCTGCATGAGGTGGCTAAAGTAAAATCTATCATATGTGGTGAATTTCCATGCAACAACACATCTTTGCTCATTGTTGATACCAACTTAATGATGTGATCAAGTGACTGGCATAAGAAACTTCCAAGCCATTACTTTGCATGATAGTTCAATTTTTATTCTCAGATTGCAAATTTTTACTTTTGTTGCTTATCGTTGGATCAGCATCAACCATGTGGAGATCTTCTTTTATGCAAGTATAAACAGGATCAACATGGGGAATACATGATATACTTGAATCTACTTCATCTAGATCAGTCATATGTTCTAAAAAACTTCCTCTGTGCTAATCAACAGCCTTCTTGTTTCAATTAAGGGCTGGCATTGGGTTGACAATTCATTATATGCAGTAAGAACAAAGCCTTTTTCTTCCTCTATATCAACCAATAACCTTTCTGTTTGGACTGCATATCCATTATCTGCAGTAACAACAATGTCATCTTCTTCTTGCATGATTTGATCCGTGATGTCAAAGTTGCCTTGAAGTGATGCATTTTTTTTATTTTCTCCATTTAACTCAGCTAAAAAATCTATGGGAGTAACTGCAATGATATGATATGACTAATCATGGTAATGCATTGTGCTGATATACTCAGGAACTTGATTTGTTTTCTCTAAATAATCTGATTGTAGCTCAGATATCTCAATTGGAATGACTACTTGCATTGATGTCCATGACTGTTCTTCATCTGGAGGACCAATTTTCTCTCATTCTTGCACATATCTGATCTAATCATACTACTGTCCCAACCCAGAATTATCAACAGTCTAAAATGAACTATTGTTCTCCATCTCTGCAATAGCAAATTCAACCTTAGGACCTGATATCCATGAATCATTTGGATCCTGATTTACATCTTCAACATGATTGATCATCAAATCTGATTTATCATCTACCTTGTCCACATCTTCAGTAGCAGAAATCTAGTCTTGCATCTTGTTGTGTTCATTGTCATGTGACTGCAAACTAAGTTTTAACCAAGCTGGGATAGCATATCCTTCAAATGAGTTGTCTGACTGAGAAAGAGATTTTAACCAGTCATGGAACTCATATTCATTAGTTGTGTGACCTGCAGACCACATACATTGTCTGCCATCATCATCTAGACATGTATTTTGATTAATAGCTTCAATTTTTTCCATATGCAAGCTACCCTTTTGACATGGACTCACAACTTTTGCAGCCTCAACACTTTGAGTGCTTTTGACTGAGACATGACCACATGCATATGTACCCATCTGAGATGCAACTCCTTGTGAGGTCTTACTTTAAATATGGCTATCATACCCACATCCTGCTTTAGCCGTATAAACCTCAAAAATAGGAAGCAATCCCTTCAAATGCAGATCTAATCTTTGGAGGAAAGTCAAATAATCAATCTTGTCATGCAATTCTCTAGGATGTATAGTTTAGATTTGAGGTGAACTGAAATAAAACAATGATAGAGAAGGATACCTCACCTAATCTAATTATCCAATACTTCTTTGAAAAGTGGGATGTTCACTTGAAAGTTCTCTTCATGATATGACTATTGTGATAGTGTTCTAAAGAATGAAGGAGTCTCATGACTGAAACCCTTATGTGTAGTCATTGGAACTAAATTTTCTATACATTCACTTCAGTTCAGCATGTGCAATGAACCAACAAAACTAAAATCCTGAATAAAATCTTGGTTCATGCCCTCCTTCTAGCATCAATTCTATTGATGGTGTTTTTAGCACACAACAATGCAGGTATGATTGCTGGTATCACACCTCTCTTGAAACGTATCCTACCCTAGGTAAGACTACTCCAAGGTTTCTACAGCTAGGTCTTAGCTTGATTGGAATTTCTCAGTTGGAATGTTCTAGCTGTGCCGACAAGGGGTCTTACATGAAATGCAGGGTTTATAGAAGATGGCAGCAATATATATGTAGAAACCCTAGTGGCTCAAACTGTAAAGTCTAAAATTTTCTAGTAGATGGGCAATAAAATGTTGCTTATAACCTAACCTAATAAACTGGATATAAATAAAATGCAAAAGGAAAAGGAGAGAGAAGGGATAAGAGATCCTGAGTGATAGTCATAATGGGGTAACATGCTATAGATAGACAA
This sequence comes from Cunninghamia lanceolata, assembly GCA_027924645.1. NCBI lineage: Eukaryota > Viridiplantae > Streptophyta > Pinopsida > Cupressales > Cupressaceae > Cunninghamia > Cunninghamia lanceolata. The sequence goes on from BSBN01000128.1 coordinate 1,882,799, forward strand.
ATACTTTCAATAAACAATTCCTTGTTGCACCAGGATAGGAAACCCACAATGTTGCAAGAAATGATGCAATATTCAAAGGATCCTTATGATTTTCAAATTGCATTCACTCATTAAACACCCGGACAATGGTGCAGCTTAACTAGTGGAATGCAACTGAACTATATTCAATGATAGGGCCCAGGCTAACTATACATAGCAATTTACCATCAGCAAGCACTAATAGGATGGACCAAAGCATTCATTAGATATCTTAACATTCACCCATCATTGCAAAAGCACAACTAATTAAATTCAAATTGATAGGAACCATGAAAACTAAAATGAGACAACACATAACACAAATTCCTAGCAACCTGTAAAACTTGCTTTGTATTGACTGAATTTTACTAGAGTCTCAACAATTCACTATCAAATCTTACTTACAAATGAGAGAAAAGGATGGCCCTTTTATAGGCGAGGCACCATACCAAGTTTTTCAATGGATGGTGGAGATTAACTCGACACCAACGGTCCAGATTACATGGCATTTCATGAGATACATCAGTTTGTTACATTTTCGAATTTGTCTTTGTCTTGTGGAAAAAGATAAAATACAGCTTGCAAATATATTGAATCTGGACAAAATGGATACCCATTTGGTTGTATATGATGAAAAGTCAATTTTCAAGGCCTAATAAAGCCAAAATAGAGTCACATGACACTTGAAAACTTGAGCTGATGTGGATTCACAAGATTCCAAATGCTAACTGGATCAAAAGGAGTATTTGGGTGAAGGTATATCCATCTATATGCTTGCTGGACTAATTCTTGATGACTGGACTGCTGGGACAACTCTGAACAAGTCTTGGACATTGGGCTAGATCTGCAGGAACAACAATGAAAGATGCATGATTTTTAATGTCTTCCAAATTTGAGGACTTATTTCCATCATCTTGAACATTAGACTAACTTCCTCTTGCAAGTACAACAATAATTTGGTTGATAAAATAAAGTTTCTGCATTTCTGGGTCAGTACTGCGTATATGTGTGTAAATCCTTCCAAGGCGGCTCCAATAAGCTCTTGTGTCCTCCAAGACCTACAATTCACAATTCAAAGCATCAATTTCATCTTAACAAGTCATTTTTCATCAATTTGGATCAAAACATATCCAATTGTAGTTGTGGATCAATCAAAAACAACTCATTGTCAATGTTGCTTCCTTATAGACAACTTCATAAATCTATTGATTTTTGCATGATTTTCTACATTTTTTACCATTTTCAAGTACCCATTTGGCCAATATACTGATCTAAGAAGTTTTTGCAGTCATTAGGATCCATTTGGGAACTTTTATTTCATGTTCTTCTAGCATTTTCTGTAAAAAAATAGGATTTTTGGGGGTCACCGACCTTTTTATGTGCAGTAGCATTAATTATCATAAAACGTGTCAAAACTCCACACAAACTTGGTAAAATATTCATCATGATGTGACAAATAGATATGTAATTCAAATCCATCAAGAAAATCCAATTTGCTCCTTGAAAAACTCAATTTTTGGCTCAAAATACCAAAAAGCATTGATTTTGGGGGTCACTAACTTAGCACTGATTTTGCCTCCAACTGACCTAGAGGGGATTTTGATTTCATCCAACCTTAGCATGGATTTTGGGTTCATCTGACCTTAGTGTGGATTTTGGGTCTAACTGACTAAAATGATGCTTCATGAGGTCAGTCAGTTCCATTTTTAGCACAAGTCCGTTGGGTCTATTTTTAGCGCAAAGTTTATTAGCGGGGTTTTTCAAAGTGACCAACCTGCGCAAGTTCTAGCACCGACCAACCTACGTGACTTAAGTTAGTGGAAGGTCATTTTAGCACAAGTTAGTAGAAGGCAATTTTAGCACAAAGGTCTGTAGCAAGCAGTTTTAGCGCTTTTTGCAGTTGGGTCAGTTTTGGCGCCAGATTTGGAAATGTCCGGGGTGAAAGTATATTTTAAAATATATTTAAGTATAAGTTTAAATATTTTTAGGATGTTTGAGATAGGTTCCAGATCCATAAGATTTCACATGCAGATTCTAGAATTTTGAGGTTCCACCAAATTTCAGACTTAGCCATTTTTTAGGATTTTTCAGGGTTTCAGACTTAGCCAAATCAGGGCTCCAGGATCATGCGACAGGATGAAAGTATATAAACCCCTTAATGAAATCTTGTGAAATTTGACATGATTTTGCAACTCTGAGACCTGGAAACTAGAAATTTTAACTTGACACATCCTACAAAAGTAATCTCAAGGGCAACATCTAGTGACATAGGATTTTAGAGCAAAATGCAGTAACACCCAATTTTAGTGTAGAAGGCAACAAATGGCTATTTTTTAAGCACAAGACCACTCAAGACACTTCCAAATCAATCATGAAAGACATCAAATGACTCCAAACATGTAAAATACTAAAATTTGAAGCAAATCATGCATTCTAAGCACATATCCACCTTCTCATGATCATAAGTAACAAAGGTTGAGACTCTAAGCCAAAGCAAAAGAGGGGGTCTCCATTTGGCAAAATGGGGCGTGTGTGCAAGGCACAACACTCATCATCCAACGTGACAAGTTTTAATCAAATAGGTGGGGTTTCTTTAACGTAAAATCAACCACAAACGATCCCACCCAATTTTCAAAACATGAACGTTACACCATCTAGTTATCTAACTTTTTCAAGATATCAACACTCTAGCATACCCTTTCAACAAACACAACAAGCTCCACCTGAAGGGCTAATTTTTGGAGGAATAAGACCCTCTATAAATAACCCCCACTTAGGAACATACCTTGAGTATTTAAAGGAGTCTCTTGACTACAATAGTCGTTGAGTATTATTACCACATGCTCTCCCTGAGCTTCCAAAATTTAAAGGAGAGGCTGATCCCAACTCCCATATCAAGGCTTACATCACAATAGTTTGGGAACTCCTTCCTTCTAATGGGGTGGTATAAAAAAAATTCAAAGACTTTGGAGGGTATCACTCTAGATTGGTAAGTTATTGAATTCCAGAAGCATTGATCCATGCTTTTAGGAAACTCATCGATCAATTTTTGGTTGTTTTCAACATAAACACACTGGTCAAGATATGAATACAAGAATTTTTAATGATCAAGAAAAAAAAAATAATGAGTTGGTTGCACACTTTATCACATGATGGAGGAAAGTTCTCTATTCTTCAACAAGCACACCAAACATGGATCATAGAGAAGTTTGTGATCTCTTCTTACATGATGTCAACAATGACATACGAGAACAAGTCCAAAAAATCCATTGCAAATCATATGAAGAAGCACTTGAAAGTGCCCTTAGAATTGACCAAGCCTCTATTGATAGTGGAAGAAGAGAGTATGATTCTAATGGAAGGTTGATAAACCGTGATGTAAATAACAAATCCTCAATAAATGATCAATACATAGATGGATCAACAAACACTTCAACATCAGAAATAACAATAATTGTGAGTATGACAGTCATATAGATTTGGGGAACCAAAATCTCAACAACTATCCCTTGAGAATCAATAAGCAGTCGTACAACAATCATCATAAACCTCATGATCACAATCATGATAAATATTACTTATTTCACAAGAGAAGGGGGCATGACATCAAGTCATGTTGGGGGTACCATCACTTCATATCAAACTTCCCAAAACATCAACAAAAAACATTCATGGACACATTTTCACAAGATGAAAGAAATAATCCCAAAAGCCATCAAAATGCCTTTGATCAAAATTCCTTAGGCCTTGTGGAATTAAACAAAGATCAAGAAATTTGTGTCACCCAAGGACTAGAATGACCAAATGACACCTCCAACAATTTAAATTTTTATCACATGATTGAACTTCTCAAGATTTCTACGCACAAGAATGCTCTCCTCAAAGCCTTAGATCTAGGCTATCTAGTCCAAAACACCCCAAGTGAAAAGTGTTCTTCTTCAACATTTGATTTTGAAAAGTTATCCCCAGATAATGACATAGCTAAACAGGGTGATCCCCCTCCATCTAATATTCCAAGTTTAGGACTATTGATGATGGGTCTGCAATCAACATAGTATCTTTCTCTAACTTCAAAGAATGGGTTATGATGAAACTCAAATCACACAAGAAACTTCCATCATTATAATTCATGATAACCTAAACATTCAAACCATGGGTAAGGTCAATCTTCAAATCACATTGGGTCCCAAAACCCTCCTAATTCAATTTTATGTCATCAATGAAGAAACCACTTACAACATGATCCTAAGAAGGCCATGGATCCATAGTATGAGGGAAATTCCCTCCACGTTATTTCAAGAAATCCACTTCTCACACATGGGCCAAACCCATCATTAAAGGAGATCCTAATCCTTTCAGCCTTTATAGAGTTGAACAAGTCAAGAAGAAGGGAAAGACCATGGAAACCACCAATGACCCAAAAATTGACACTTTTGAAAAAGGAGGGACACCTAAACAAATTGCAAACGTAGCCAATACCTCAAAATGTATAGGAAAGGGGGCAATAGGAGAATTCCCCTTCGATCCCCACTCAACAAAGTCTTATGCTTCATTCAACTTAGTGGTCTTTCCAATCGAGCCAGACATAAACATTCATATGATTGAAATCATGACTAAAGAAGAACCAAAACCCACAAGAAAAATCTGATTCAAACCTTATTTATGTCCTCTAAACAATGTAGAATCAATGGAGATTGCAATAGAAATAAAACCCACTACATAGAAATAACATGCATTAAGAAATGAACACATAACACAGTATGTAACGTGGAGAAATCTCTTTCGACTAAAAAACTCCACCAAGAAAAGAGGCTCCAAGTTGTATTATCTTCAAATATGAGATTACAATACATGCACTTCCTCTCTTTGTTCAGTCTTCAATCCAGTGATGCCTATTACTCTCAACTCTGCTAAAAACGTAGCACAAATATCCTTATAAAAAGGGGTTGTCTTCGAGGGAAAGAAAACTGACATAATATTGACCAGTAGATTTGTGATCTAATGATGAACGGTCCAAATTTACAATGATAAAATTTGGCTCTGGGGGTGTTGCCTCCAAGCTCCCTTTAGACCCCCCACTGAGGGGATGATCCTTCTAGAACCTTCACAGGGGGAAACCCCCTGCGACCCCCCGTCATAGATGAATTAATGTCAGGGACTGGATATAAATATCTGGCTAAAACAACATTTTTATTGGTGAAACCTTTCATCCCTTATGGGTGATTTACAAACAATATTAGGAGTAATTAATTACATCGGATTTACAAGGTTTATGGCACCTTAATCCTAACATTCTCCCTGTTGGGACAAATTTTTTAACCCCAAAATTTTGATAAAAATTTCATTTCCTACCATCATGTTATCTCCAACATACCGTTTCAAATTTCCTCACTTAGAATAATACATTCATTTGACCCATAGTCCTAACCCTAATAAGTTCACATTTTATCACTTTAGCCCTAAAAACAAAAAATCATATCAGAAAAGCATGTCCATATCATTAGGTTCCCCTTAGGGTCTCCTTCGATAAAGCAAAAAGTAAAATATTGAGGAGAAACTACCATATTGGGGAGACTCACTTTGGAGTCTCTTCGATAATCTAAATGATCAAAAGGACAAAATACACAACTCAGAAACATATCAGGCTGATATCAAAAAGTCAAAGGGACTGATAGATCGGAGTGTCGAAATGAATCTTTCAAGGTCTCTTTGATATTCTGAACACCTAAGAAGCATATTGAGGGGACCAATGATTATCGGCATGACACCTAAATGCGTCCCGCCGATAAAGCGATAAAGATTAAATAAAAACATTTCAAAAAGAGGCTTCAGGGTATCAGGGTAACTCAATTCCCAGTCCCACCAATAAGCTGCCAGCAATTATGAATTAAAAAAAAATTTCATGAGGATATTTCGATATGACTTCGGGATATCGAAGAGAGGTAATCTCTAGTCCCTTCAAAAAGATGAATGACATAGTGAGTAAAGGGATATCGAAGAGACATATGAATATTGAAGAGACTTTTACAAGAGGGGATTTTGGTGTGACACCATCCAAGGTCACTCCAAAATCCTGAAGGTAATAAAAGAATAAAAAATTATCAAAGACATCTCAATGAAATTGATCATCCCAATAAAATAATGACAAGAAATGCTTAGCGGTGATCAAATGACCCTTATTCGAAAAATTGAATGTCCCTTTGATGACATGAGAGTTGCCATGAAAAACCATTAATGCATAGAGCCAGGTATATCGAGGCAAATCTTGAAAAATTTGAACCATTAAGAAAACACGAGGAGCAAGGGTAGGGTGCAGCAAAAGTCATAATTCAAGAACCAGAAGAAGATATCCATGTATTCTAAGCCTGAAATTTATAGCTTGCTGGTTTGAATTGCATTCATAGAATTAGGGATTCTCTTGCATAAGATTATATCATGGAAGAAGCAGCTGAAAACCCTAAGGGAAAAAGGTAGAAACTAGAGGAAAGGCACTTAAACCAAGATTTAATAGATCAATGCCCGAGGTTAGGACAAAGATCTAGGAGAAATGCCCAGTTGCATCCCCAAGATGAAAAATTAGAAGATATATACAAACAAGTAGGGGACATATGGACTCTAATGAGTAGATACGATCTTTTTCTATATCATTATAGGAAAATGCATAGGCATAAACTTGTCTCAAATCCGTGGAGATTGAACATGGAAAAGCTTATATTGCCAAATGTGTTTGTCAATGTGGAATTGTTGAAAGTAGTGGCCAAGAACTACAATCCACAAAATCGCCTAGTTGAATTAAATGATGGGTGTGGTTTTATCCCTATCATCAAGGATTATATATCAACGGTGTTCTAGTTGGACACTAGTTTTGATGTGAAATTCAAAATCAGGGACTTATTGAATGAGTATTACAATATGATTAATAACTACAAAAGATGGAGGTTGCCTTTGCATAAGCCTCGAGATGAAGGGAATAGGCTTAGGGTGTTTTCAAGGGTTGAGGATCCACCTTACTCTATATAATTGTTTGAGGAATACTTCAAATGCATCTATTATTTTGTGTGTCAATTACTTGGGGTGGAAGCCTCTCTATTTATGGAAGTTCACCAATGGTCCTGAGTGCAGATGTGTAAAGCCAAGATGCACAATACTTGGACTATGTTGAGTACCTTGCCAATGACCTTCACAATGAATTGATCTCTATAAAAAATGGGGGTAGTAAATTCCAACATTATTCTTTGTTCATGCATCTTATCCTGTATGAAGGACAGAACATGTGTATGTGGGAAGGATGTTTGAAAGTAAGAGATTTGGATAGAAATGTAGATATTAAGCCCATACAGATGTGGACTGCTATATGGGATAGCAGGTGTGAAAGACCCCACACCTTTATTTTGAAGAATATTTTGTAAAGCCTATATATAAATTGCTAGGTCATCCCTATAATCACAATCTGTCAATAGAAATACAGAAGTTTCTAAGGCCTAAGGACAAAAATGAAAAGGGAAAATTTAGTCACAATTGGGGTGACTGGTATGTTTATAATGACTGCACCAAGATAAGAGTATTTGTATATGAAGGACCACCTTTCTTGTTACCAAAAACATGTCTAGATAGGATTGCCTATTTAGAGATGATTAGCCTACTCTAATTTTATGCACCTTAAAAGTCATAACAAGCAGTCATTTATGCATGGTACTCTATGTTTTGGAGATTTCACAGTTCTTACTGATAAAGGATATCAATTGATTGACAAAAAACTAGAACCTTTTGAATTTCCATCAGGAAATACAAGAGAGAAATTTGACCTTGAACACTTCATAAATGGTGTCAAAGTAAGTAAAAATTTGAAAAGATATCACCATGTGCTATTTGTTGAGGATGATTTGATCAGAAATTGTGATGAGAACATTGCATTTGAAAGAAGGAATTTGTATCATAAAATAATGATGGCTGAGGCTTAGAGGGTAGCCAAAAACCCCACTTATACAGGAGCTTTTCTAAATGTTGATTATCCTATTAAAAGGTTGGACATGCTAATTGCACATGCATCAGATTTGACTATGAATGTTCCTCCTCATATTTTTGAGAGAAAAGAATTTTTTTTCAAAGAGACACAAGCTGAGTGTGAGGTACCATTGGGTCATATTTCCCCTCAATCTACACCAGATACCAGTTTCTCTCTTGATACCAATAATGCAGAGGATGAATAATTTGATATAGGAGATGAAGATGTGCAGAGTTTTGAGCCTCTAATTGAAAAATATGAACCTCCTAAGGATAGAGAAAAGGTCAACATGGAATCCCCTGATGAGTTGTCAGAAGACATAAGATACATGGCAAGTAAGAAATTTGTTTCAGATGATGATTTTATCAAAACCCCTGAATTGAAAGCCTTCCTGTATGAGTACAAAGGCAAACAGGCCAAAGAAAAGATGAGAGATATTACTCCAGAAGTACAAGCTGAGGTATTGTAGGAACTTCAAATAGAAATTAATAAAGCAACGGAAACCATGACTCCAGAAAAGGGGAGAAAATTGCTTGAAGAAGCAGGGTGATGCTAGTCTCTGGATGGGATATGACATTTGCCATTGTTTTTGATACTTTCATAAGAAATCAAGATAAGAAATTATAGTTGAGTATTGAAGCATTAGATAAAATCAAAACAGGGTCTAGATATGATCCTGACAAAGAAACATTGCTAATATGGGCACTATACTCCCCAAATAAGAGACTGCAAATCATTAATAATCCAAATAAAGTGTTTGGTCATCTCAAGATACAACAAGTAGAGGATACAGATCCTCTTGAGACTGCTAACATGAATGTGAACATTGCTAGATTTACAAAGGCTCAAATTGAGCAATTGGTGAGGAAAAATAATGCATACATGGTAGAGAATGCAAAATTAAGGCAAGAGGTTGCCACTTATAAGGATAAGTTGCCAGCATTATCAAGTAGCTATTAACCATATTTAGAAGTTGATAAAAAAGTGGTAGAGGCAAGAGCTTATGCCAACTATTGGAAGATCAAAGCAAAAAATTTCCAAAAGTAGAGTGACCAATTGGAAACTAAGATGAACGCTATTAAATATAACATAGCTTCAAAATTGATCAAGAAGAGATTTGAGAAAATGATGGGGAATAGTGACAAGATATGGGAACTACATAAAAAGATACATCATGCTTACCAAGAGCATAAGAGATTGCACCTTAGGATGCTGGAGAAAAAGGAAGAGCTAAGGGCCAAAACAAGTGTTGAGGAACAAGTGTTTAAAGAATACGATAACCTAATCAGTGAGCATGAAAGATTCAATACTTTGTTAGCAGAAGATCTAGGTGATTTTCAATATTTGGATATGGCAATGCCTAGTTTCTTTGATATTGAAGGCAATTTACAAGAGAAGGATAGTTGGAAAAATGAATTATTCCAATTGTTACCAACAAGTCTTGAGAAGACAAATAATGAAGACAGAGTAGTAGAAAACACACATATATGCCTTGACAAGATCTTCACTCTGGAATCAGTCATGAGTGATATAATCTCTGCAGATACTTACACCACTCAAGAGTATATCGATCATATCTTTAAGATAAATTTGTTCATTACCAGAGCAGCATGAAGGGGTCGGGGAAAGCGAAAATGAAATTTTGTCGATATTTGGCGATGGAGAAATCAAAAAGGGTGTATTACATTAGAAATAAGGATAAACAAAGCATATTCTATAGATACTATAACATTGGAGAGGAGGACCTTACCAGGCCAGTGATCACAGATGCTCTATGATGATTAACTAATTCAGATCTTAGTCAAATGCTTATGCCCATATTAGCTATCTCTTAATTATGTTTTAGTTATGGGAAAAGGTGTAATTCATGAATAGTCATATTGTTTCAGCTTGGATATTGTTTGCTTCCCATACATATAAGGGAAACCAAGGCCTAGTTTACACATCATCAATGACAGAACAATTATTATATACTATAATATCTCTTTCAATCATATTTTCAGAAGCAAGATACAGAACTCTTATAATATTTTAATAATATAATTGGGCAAGATGGTTTGAATCTGTGGATATATCTATGGTGTTCTACTATTTTGTTGATATTCAATCTTATGAGTTGTTTGACTGTATCCACATTGATTTTTTCTAGTATTTAAATCAATTAGATTTATCAAGGCACATTTGATGTCTCTATGTGGTATGCTTGATTGGTTTCTATATGAAGTTGATTTAAGTCCATCTAAATGATTCACATTTATTGGTCATTGTCCTAAGTTAAAATCCTGTAAATAAATCATCTCAGTTGGTTTCCTTCAAAGTAGAATTAAATTCCTTTCAGACAACCACAATAACTTGGAGAAATATCAATTAGATCTTGAAGAAGAATCTAATAACCAACAATCCTACATGTTTACACAAAGTGTAAACATTCAAAAGATGCCAGGTAGTCAAAGTTAAGCCAAGTAGATAAATCTGCAAATCATACAAATCTTGACCCCATCAACCTAATAGAATTAGGCACTAGTCATTATAAAATAACATTTCAAAATCTTATTCACATATTCAAAATCTCACACATTAGGGATAGTTATTCAAGCCTTATATCTATTTCACATCCATATGCCACTATGAGTAGATCACTAAGGTCACACAAATCTACACTAGCTATCAAGGTACACCCACCTAGGTCTAGCAGAACCTAAAGAGAAGAGGGTTTTAATCATGTTAGCCTTGTTTTGTTAGCCAAAAGAATTAAGAGAGCTTCGTAACCTCTAAGGTTAACAACCTATGTTTTTAGGACCTAACACTCCCAATTGACATCATAGATTGTAAATACCCATAGGAAAAACCATAGAATAATCAGGCACTAGAAGCAAGACCCATGGCCTCTCTGCAGCAAACAAATTTCTCTATACTCATAGGCTTGGTCAAAGCATCTACAACATTCTCCTGAGTGTCTACCTTCTGTTAGGTCCCAAAATAGTTGCAACCCTAAACTCTAAAACATTCCTAAATCACATAGGCTAGGGATGTCATTATGGGTGGTTTGAAAGAAGTTTATCAATAAATTAAGGGTGATTTTGCCAACAAATAGGAGTGGGTAGACTCGTCTACACTTTGAGCTCAGCTTAGACTTTGGAGGGATATTCCAAGGGGTATACCTAAGACAGTATTAACTTCAAAACCAGATGAAAAACTAAAAATGAAAGGACAACCAAACCCAAATCATTTTCTAGGCCCCAAAGACTATCACTGGACCCATAACAACTAGTTGTCACTAAGAACCCCTATATAGTTGATGAAAGGCACTCCCATTAACAATAGAAAGTATAGGTATGCTTGTTTGGTTTGCAAAGAGTTGATATTTTAATGACTCATTTATAATGTTTCCTGTTTTCAACACAGAACCACAACAACGCATGCAATATTAACTATTTATTTCACACTTAATAAATTGTTTTAGTTCTTAAAGAGGTGTGGGTGATCAAACATCTCAAATCGGTGCCTATTATGATGGGCTACAAAGTCCACGGTTCAACAGAGAGAAAAAAGACAACATAGAAATAAAACACACACTTTTTGGATATTCAGATGCAAGAAAAATAATGATCAACGAAGAATATACTTCGTAATCCTTAGTTAGAACACAATCATTCATCTATAACCATAGAAAAGATCATCATATAGAATGTAATGTTTTAAGAATATGTCATATTCATCTAATCAACTATTATAGTCATATCACGAAGTGTGGCAAGAGGAAACCCTAGTTGAAACTTTGGATTTCCTTGAACAATTACATAAGAAGAAGGAGAAGTTCATATGTTGATCATTGAAATCAATATGAGAACCTTTCACAACCTATCTTATCCATTGGAGAACTAGAATTTTTTTTCTCTTTGAAACCCTAGAGAGCTCTACACTTGGTCACCTAAAAATGCCAAAAGATCAACCCTTGGAAAGAGTTCAGATCTTGCCTTTATAGCCCTCACAAGAAGGTTTGAGAATGAACTGGTGCCAAAATCCTCAACAACCCCACAAACTGCATTAAAACTATTCATTTCAGCCACCCATTGCATTAATGGCATTCTTGGAAGTAGTTGGTACGTTCCCAGGTGGTTGGAAGAGTTTGGAAGGCTAGGAAGTCGACCTCCAACAAATCAGACTTTGGAAGTCGGGCCTTTCGCCTTACAACTTCCACATTGGAAGAGAAGGAGAAGAGTGTCTGACTCTGAAATACTTAGACAAATGAAGAGTGCCAGGGGTCGGGCCTCGGGCCTTCTTCCTTTCACCTTCCAAAAGGAAGAAGAGAAAAGAGATAACTCACACCCACTAAAATCTGCTTTACTAAGAAGAATGTTTGCCCTATTGGACTTTGGCCCTCAAGCCTTCACCATTTTGCCTGCTTAGAAGAAGAGAGAACATCACAACTATGACCCTTGAAGTCTGCTTTACTTAAGAAATTTACAAACCTTATGCAGACTTTGGCCTTCAAGCCTTCTACCTTGCGCCTTACGCCATGAGGTCATGACCACTTGGCAGCTTCCCATCATTCCATGGCTATAGACAAAGCTTCACTAAAATGTTCCGCAAAATGGTGGAATGCCTTAGAAAAATTAACACCCATCAGGGGTCGATCATCGGGCCTTCTGCCTTATGCCTTCCATGAAGAAGATGAAAGGAAGGAAGCCTGAAATCTGACCTCCAACACACCTAGGAAAATTATGAAAGCGCCAAGGGTCAGTCCCATGGATTTCCACCTTATGCATTCACCAAAGGAAGGAAGAAGAGCCAACCTCCAAACTCCCTCGCACACTTCATACTTAGAATATTTTGAACAAGTAGACCCATTGGACTTTGGACTTTGGGGCTCCTCCCTGAAACCTACCTTGAAGAAAACCAAAGGCTAAAGGCCTGAACTCTGACCTCTGAAACACTTAGAGAAATTTTCAATAACTTAACACTTAGGCAATTTTGAGCCTTGGGATAGCATGCCGAAAGGAAGGAGCCTGAAACTCTGTCAAAGGCAGAAAATACAAGGGAAAGACTTAGGATGCTTTGGAATTAGTCATTTTTTTGGGTTTTTCCCTTGTACTTAAAAGGAAAACACATGAATGCCTATGGAAGATGTCTCTGATCGGTTATAAAATATAGGTTCAAGTGGGATTTAGATAGAATTTGGGGGCAAAATGGGGCATCTTGGGAACAGGTTTTCAAGTCCCAATAGTGGCTTTGGTTGGGGACGTGTGCCAAGTAGTGGCACAATGAGAATCCAGATCTTTGGATAGACTAAAAAACACCAAAAAATGACACATAGGAACCAAAACAAAACACCATCAAGACCAACAGTGGTCAAGACTACTCGAGGTCAAAAACATCAGATATAACAAGATTTCATCACAAAATTTGAAGGAAATCATTACTTATGAAAAGTAATGTTTTAAATGCTTACCATGAACGGACAACTCCATGAGTTCTCCTTCTAGAGTTACCAAATAGTAGACATTGAGCTCTAATTTCTCTGTGATTTCATAAGGCCCAAGCCATAAGGGATCAAATTTGCCATGTTTCCCTTTATCTTTAAATTTTGCATCCCAGAGAAGCACCAAGTGACCAACCTGGAAGTCTCTTGACATAGTACTATTATCAAATAAGAGCTTCATTCTCTGCTTATGGTTCAACATCTTGTCATGCACAGCTCTTCTCTATTCTTCCATCTCAGTTAGCTACAAGATCCTCTAGGATATTGCATCATACTTCTCTCCTTCAATATATTGTAGCAACTAGTGGACTAGAAATTCTATGTTGATGGGCATCTTCACCTCTGCTCCATACACCAGCTCAAATGGGCTTCTACCAATGGATCTCTTGAAAGTTATCATGTCAGCCCATATAGCATACTTCAAGTTGTCATCCCATCTCTTCTTGTTCTAATCTAGTGTCCTTTTTATGGTCTTCATCAGGCTTTTATTACTTGATTCAGCCTGTCCATTACTTTGGGGGTGATAAGGAGATGAATGCACAAAGTTTACGCCAAATTTATAACACATGTTTAGCATCTCTTGAGACCTGAAACACATTGCGTTGTCTGCCAAAATCCTAGTCGGCACCCCAAACCTGGTGATTCCATTGCTGATTATGAAATCAATAACCACCTTGGAAGTTGCATTGCGAGTGGGAATTGCTTCTGCCCACTTGGTGAAGTAATCAGTGGCTGCAAGGATCCACTTAAATTCATTGCTAGATTTATCTTGTATTTCTCCAATGAAGTCAATTCCCCATTGCTAGAAAGGTGCATCTACTGCTAGGGTCAAAAGGGTTGGCACTCTAGCAAACTTCATTCTACCAAAAAATCGCTAGCAAGCATCACATTTCTAACTTCTTGCACTACATCCTTGAACAAGGTCGGCCACCAATATCTAGCTCTTAAGATCTTATGAGTTGTGGTTTTGGCTCTAAAGTGCCCCCCACAAACACCATGATGACACTTATTCATCACTATTTCAGCTTGCTCTTGATTCGAACATTTGAGCAATACTCCTTCATGGTTTCTCCACATGAGCTCATTTTGGAATAGGACATACCTTTGAGATTTCAGCTTGAGAGTCCTTTTCTGATTCTCATCCATACATGGTGGACAATTCATGTTTTCAAGATAGAATATAACATTCTTATACCATGCATTGTCAGCCAATAAGCAATGAGGAACAACATCATCTTCCTCTATTTCATTTACTTATGTTGCCTCAAGATTAGAATTGGCCATTAGCTTGGCTAGGCCTTGGCCTGTAACAAACTTTGTGACATGTATGTCCATGTCATATTCTTGGATCCTATTGTTCCATCTACATCTTTTACCTGAAGCTTCTTGCTGCATAAATATGTCCTTTAGTGCTATGTGTAGCACATATGCTATGATCTTGGCACCTGTGAAATAAGATTTGAAATTCTTTATGGCCTTAACCAATGCATAAGCATGCATCTCCATTATGGAATTATTCAATTCAGCAGCCTATAAATACTTTCTAAAGAATCCTATTGGCTGCTCAAATCCATTTTCATTCTTTTGGAGTAAAACAATAGCAACAGTATAAAAAGAAGCAAAGGAAAACAACTGAAGGGGCTTGGAATAATTTGGACTTATCAATACAAGTGCCTCCTTGATAGCTTCTTTGATATCCTTGAATTCTTTAGACAATTCCTTTTCCCATGCAATAGATTGCCCCTTCTTTAGCATTTTAGAAATGGCTTTAGTCTTTTCCGCAAAGTTAGGAACAAATCTCCTGACAAAGTTGATTTGCCCGAAAAAAAGACTATATTCCTTTAACTGATTTGGGCTGAGGATTGAGATCAATAGCCTTGACTCATTCTAGATCTATTCTTACCCCAACCTTTGACATAATATGCCTGAGCAACTTTCCCTCTTCAACTCCAAATTGACACTTTTTTGGGATTCAAAGAGATCTCATATTCCAAATGTCTCTCAAAAATCAATTGCAAATGCTTGCAATGATCATTCCTATCCTTAGAAAATGTAGTAAGATCATCTTGGTATACAACCATGATCTCATCATTGAGGCCAGCAAAGGCCACATCCATTGCCCTTTGAAACGTTGATCCTTCATTCTTTAATCCAAATGATATTCTCAGATACACATACGTCCACCAAAGAGTGGTGAATGTTGTTTTGTATTGTTCATACTCCTTGACCAACACCTGATTATACCCTGAGAACCCATCCATCATTGACATCAGTTTTGAACTCACCATCCTCTATAATAGATGATCCATGCTTGGAAGAGGATAGTTATCCTTAAGGGATTTGATGTTCATCTTTGTAAAGTTGACACACAGTCTAATCTCCCCATTCTTTTTCCTTATTGGGACAAGATTAAACACCCACTCAGAGTGCCTAATAGGTTTAGTAATACCTCCCTCTTTCATTTTCAACAATTCTTTCTGCATCTTGGGAGCTATAGTCAGATTTATAGGCCTTTGTTTCTGCCTAAAGGGTTTTGCATCAGGTTGAAGGGGGGTAGTATGTTGAAACAAATCCTCCCTATAAGCTCTCAGCTCATCATATGACCTTGAAAAACACTTCTAAATTTCCTCAATAAAGCGATCAACATTTACCTCTCAAGAGGCTTCAACTTCTTGCTTATGTAAACCATTTTGGGTGCCTCCTTAGTTCCAAGGTTGACACCTTCAACACTATCCTCTTTAACAAGTCTACCTTTACTCTTCCAGTGGTTTGCATTGTCGAACATTCTCTCCAAAGTTACCAGTCCCTTTGGAATTGTATTTGTCTTCAATTGTACAACCTCATTCCCAAATAATGTTTCCTTAGCATTTTCCATTTCTATCATAGGTTGCTAGTCATTCACTTGACTATCAAACTCATCCATGTAATTCAGGAAACTAAAAATTTGACTATTGTCATTAAACACCTACCAACTGTATATGTTAATCATGAATTGTTAACCTTGTAAGCACTTCCACAGTATATTGGCCATGAGGAAAATTCATTTGAGGATCAAATTTTTATGCAACCATAGCCAAAGAATCTGTCTCTTCATTTTTAGTCCTCTCAATCCATTCGATGCCAATGGAATCAAATAGTTCCATGATGTCTCACATGACATTCATGTAAGATTTCATCCTAATGTCCTTGGAAGCAAAAGTTTTTCTTATTTTCTACACAATTAATTCTAAGTCACCATATATTCTCAAGCACTTGACCTTATGCTTGTAAGAAACATTCAAACCCAACAACAATGCTTAATACTTAGCTATGTTATTAGTATACTAAAAATTAAGTCTAAAAGACATACCAAATTTCTCACCATCTGGGGATGTCAAAACAATCCAAGCACCTAAACCATCTCTAGAAAATGTACCATCAAAATGCAATGTCCACAAATTACGTGCATCACAAAAAGATGCAATAGGGTTAGAAGGTGAAACATTCACACAAGGACCATCATCACTACAATATGCCATAAAATGATCTATTTTAGTGTTAAAAAAATTGCATGATCCTCCTCTGTTTTATATCTATCTTCAATGTTCAAGTCTTCCACCTTCTTCTCCCTGTATAATTTCACTTACACGTCCTGGATAGGAATGGTAGCATATGACACGTACATCCAATTACTACCACCCATGGAAGCTTCCCACATTCTAGATAACAACATGCCCCACTTGGCTGGGCAATCCACAATAATTATGTCCATGAGGAAAGATTTGTCTAGGTAGGCATTGAGTTTGACCTCAACATTCT
Source organism: Cunninghamia lanceolata (assembly GCA_027924645.1). Lineage (NCBI taxonomy): Eukaryota > Viridiplantae > Streptophyta > Pinopsida > Cupressales > Cupressaceae > Cunninghamia > Cunninghamia lanceolata. The sequence continues at coordinate 1,900,102 of BSBN01000128.1, forward strand.
TGACAAGACTAATCACATTCACCTCCCTATAATCCAAGGCAAAGCATTTTCCAAAAGATTTGGACACCTTCAGTCCCAAATTGTTCATGATTTCAAGCGGCGTGACATTACTAGATGCTCTAGAATCAAGCATACAGTTGTGTAATAGTCATTCATTTATAATCAGAGTGGTATAAAAGGGGTCAACTTCCATCTTTCTATTGACAATGGAAGACCCTAAGTAAACCTCCATAGTTTTTTCATGACCCACTCCCTCATCATTACTGTTGGAAACAATAATAGGTTATTTTTGTGCATCAACAATAGTAATAAGAGACTCTACCCTATCTCTGTGTTTAGGGATTCTAAGGAGTTCCACTATTGGCACTAAAATTTTGATTTGGCTAAAAACTTGAGCGATGCCAATAGGGAGATAATTGGGACAAGGAGTATCGCATGGAATGGTAATATCATTTGCACAAGGAATATAAGGTACTACTTGTTTGGATTAAATATCCTTACCTTTTTCCTTTGTCTTCTCCTTCTCCTTTTCCGGTTCTTTTTTTGCTTCAGGCTAATCATGTTTCTCACCACCTTTTAGGTAATGGACCCCTAAAATGGGTGCAGTAACTAGTTGCATAGTCTGTGTTGGATCCTTTTGCACATATTTCTTCTTTGTTGTAGGGGGCTGCATTGAAATTTTCTTCTTTTCTGGAACACTCTTCTTGGGAACACTGTTGATTATCTATTCCACATTCACCTTTTGCTTTTGCTTCTCACCACCTAATGTACCATGTCTTAACTCAATAGTAGGGGAGTTCTACATTGGCACTTGCCTATTCCTCAACTGATAGCCCCCCTGAACTTGCAAGATGGCCGCATCAATAAAAGCTTTTAAATCCTTCTTGGAAGGTCTGGACTATTTGTATTTCTTTTGCATAAGGTCCCTTACGCCCAAAATCATGAGCTGGAAACTGATATCTCTTTGGATTTCCATCATTAATCATATTGGAATATATGATCATCTTCTTCATAGCTATCATACTCGACATCCTGACCTATCTTCTCATAATCCTCTATGTCAAACTAATTAATTTCCTCCTCATAATACTTAGTTGCACCTTCTTCATTTGGAAATTCCTCATCTCTACTCATTGAATGAGCGACTGCACAATTTTTTGGATCATTGGGAAGGAAACAAACCTAGCACCAAAGAGACACATCTTGAAAATTGACCTAATCCTTTCTCAATGGATAAGGAGTGTCCCTTTCAGGATGTTTAAAGCTGACATGCATGGGAGCAGCTTGTCTATCATTATTTTGTAGTCTCTTAGACCAATCTGTGTTGTAAGGTCTGTTATGCAACCTTTGTCCTTCATTGAAATGAGTTACAGCACATTGTGGAGGCAACCCTTTCTCATTTTGTGCTATCTTATAGGACATTTCCTTCATGACTCCCATGAGTTTATCCAGTTTATCTTCAGTCGTGAGGGGTTTGCTCAAATATGTCCTATCTGACTAAAAGATCATCACATCAAATCTCTTAATATGTTTGTCAGAGGCCCTCATGTTGCTTTCAATGTTAATGGCCATAGCATAAGCCTCCCTCAATTTTTGAGGATTCTTATCCCTCAAACAATAACCAATTTTAGAATCAAACGCACCATAGTATAGAACCAAACACATGGATTCATTAGGTCTCATCTAAGGAGGTATCTTTCTCATTGACATGATAAACCTACTGTTGAAATCAACAAAAGTTTCATTGATTCATTTCTTGATTGTTGTGAGCTCATGGATGACAAACTTGTGGTCAATCCTATCCCCATATTGTAGTCTAAACACTCTCATGAATTCTTCCCATGAGTCAATACTATTATTAGGGAGTGCTTTGTACCATTCTTTGGCGCTTTCCTCCAATGAGTGTACAAACAGCTTCATCATCACATCTTTATCTTTAATCTCATACTCATCCATGACATTGATGAAGTGTCTCAAGTGTTCCTCACCAGTAATTGCATTACTACCTTGAAACCTCAGAATTTTTCCCCTAATCTCATTTGGAATAGGGTTAGGAAAGTTAGGTATGCCAAAGAAGTCAAGTTGTTTATACCTTTCAGCTCCCAACAGATGCCTTTGTGGAGGGAAACCATGTGCTTTCCTTCTCAGTGGAGGCCTAACATTCTAAACATTGCCCTGCTACTAATTCACTTGATTTTGTAGTGGTTGATTGTGAATATTCTGAGCATGGGCATTATTTGCACCCTATTGTCCCATTTGTTGTTGTTGTTGTTGTTGTTGTTGTTGTTGTCTCTAATTGGCCTACAGATTATGGCCCTGGTGTTGGTGTTGTTGTCGTTGTCTCTATTTTTGTGGTATATTGTGGCCTTAGTGTTGTGCATTTTGATTCACCTAGGCCTACTAGGCAAGTTGATCTTGTTGTTGTTCAAGTAAGGTCTGTGCCTATCTTTGCCTACTTTTGATATGATCAAGTAGGTCTAGTTCTTCATAGAGAGTTCTTTGTCTCTCCTCAGCATCAGGTTGTTCCTATTGATTACTCATTAGGAGTATTACCATGCTGACCTCTAATTGATCTTATGGGTGAAATATGTTGCTAATCATTTTAACGATCTTCTTCATTTTCATGAGGCATGCCAAATATCTTGATATCTACATTCTAAGACCTGTCTCTTCTTTCCCTGCCAATAATATTTTAATTTCTTCAAACATCATACCCATCTATGTTCATTCTCCTATTAGTTCTAAGTATATTATCAATAGAGTCCTCAGAAGTATACTAATGCTGACTTCTGCAGTCATCAAATGCATCATTTCTTCCAAAAGTACCCACTTGGTCCTGGGCATTCAATGGTGGTAGCACATTGATTTATCTTGTCAGCACCACATTGGGGTAGCTTACTCTACCCCTATCTCATTGCCTTCTTGAGGTTTTGAAGAGCTTTCTTATTCTAAAAAGTATTTTTCCCTTCTCCTACGGTCCATTTCAATCTCTTTCTTGATTGAAAATTGATTTTCTAGGTTTGACTAACAGAATCGCCACTTGCCTGCTGGGAAGAACTTCTTAGTTTTTTCAATATGTTAATAAACTACGAAAACTTAACTAGAAGTAAATTCTCCCCAGCAATGGCACTAATCTACTAGGCCCCAAAATAGCTGCAACCCTAAACTCTAAAACATTCCTAAATCACCTAGGCCAGGGATGTCATTCTAGATGATTTGAAAGAGGTTTTATGTACTTTGAGCTTAGCTTAGACTCTAGAGGGATATTCCAATGGGTATACCTAAACAAGTATTAACTTCAAAACCAAATGAATAACTAAAAATGAAAGGACAACCAAACCCAAATCATTTTCTAGACCCCAAAGACTGTCACTGGACCCAAAACAACTGGTTATCACTAAGAACCCCTATATAGTTTGTGAAAGGCACTCCCATTAACAATGGAAAGTATAGGTATTCTTGTTTGGTCTGTAAAGAGTTGATATTTAAATGAATTATTTACAATGTTTCATGTTTTGAACATAGAACCACAATAATGCATGTAATAGTAACTATTTATTTCACACTTGATAAATTGTTTTAGTTTCTTAAAAAGGTGTGGGTGATCAAACATCTTAGACCGGTGCCTATTATGAGGGGCTACAGAGTCCATGGTTTAGCAGAGGGAAAAAAGACAAACAGAAATGAAACACGCACTTTCTGGATATTTAGATGCAAGAAAAACAATGATCAATGAAGAATATACTTAGTAATCCTTAGCAGAACACAATCATTCATCTATAACCATAGAAAAGATCATCACATAGCATGTAATGTTTTAAGAATCTCTCATTTTCATCTAATCAACTGTTACAGTCATACCATGAAGTGTGGCAAGAGGAAACCCTAGAAGAAACTTTGGATTTCCTTGAACAATTACATAAGAAGAAGAGAAGTTCATGTGTTGATCACTAAAATCAATATGAGAACCTTTCACAACCTATCTTATCCACTGGAGAACTAGAATTTTTCTCTTTGAAACCCTAGAGAGCTCTGCACTTAGTTGCCTAAAAATACCAAAAGATCAACCCTTGAAAATAGTTCAGATCTTACCTTTATAGCCCTCACAAGAAGGTCTGAGAATGAACTGAGCACCAAAATCCTCAACAACCCCACCAACTGCATTAAAATTATTAATTTTAGCCACCCACTTTGCATTAATGGCATTCTTGGAAGTAGTTGGCACGTTCCTAGGTGATTGGAGGAGTTTGGAAGGCCAGGAAGTCGACCTCTAACAAATCAAACTTCAGAGGTCGGGCCTTCTGCCTTACAGTTTACACATTGGAAGAGAAGGAGAAGAGCGCATGACCCTGAAATACTTAGACAAATGAAGAGTGTCGGGGGTCAAGCCTTAGGCCTTCTTCCTTTTGCCTTCCAAAAGGAAGAAGAGAAAAGAGATAACTCCCACTCACCAAAATCCACTTTACTAAGAAGAATGTTTGCCCTGTCGAACTTTATCCCTTAGACCTTCGTCATTTCACTTGCTTGGAAGAAGAGAGAACATCACAAATCCAACCCCTAAAGTCCACTTTACTTAAGAAATTTACAAACCTTAGGTGGACTTCATCCTTCAGACCTTCTACCTTGTGCCTTATGCCATGACGTCATGACCACTTGGCAGATTCCCCCCATTTTGCGGCTATAGACAAAGCTTCACCGAAATGTTTCACAGAATGGCGGAATGCCTTAGAAAAATTAGCACCCATCGGGGGTTGATCGTCGGGCCTTCCGCATTACACCTTCCACATTACACCTTTAAAACTCTAAAACTCTGTCAAAGGCAAAAAAATACAAGGGAAAGACTTAGGACGCTTTGGACTTAGTCATTTTTTGGGCTTTTTTCCCTTGTACTTAAAAGGCAAACACATGAAATCCTCTGGAAGATGTCTCTAATCGGTTATAAACTATAGATCAAAGTGGCATTCAGATGGAATTTGGGGGCAAAATGGGGCATCTTGGGAATATGTTTTCAAGTTCCAACACCTTCTTCAATTCAATCTATCCACTTGCAACCATTTCTCAAACAAAGTGGGATTGTATATCAACATGCTTAGTCTAAGCATGATACATAGGATTCTTGGCCAAACAAATAGCACTCTAGCTATCACAACCAATCTGAATGATCCTAGAATCAAAACCAATACATGTGCACAATCTCCTCAACCAAACTACCTCCTTAGAGACATGGGTATAAGCCATATACTTTGCTTCAATGGTGGACAAAGCAACTGTGGGCTGCCTTTTGCTCATCTAACTCACTACTCCACTAAACAAAGTAAACACATAGCCACTAGTGGACCTTTGACTATCCAAGTCACCTGCCCAATCTGCATCAACAAATCCCTATATGTCCAAAGTTTTGTTAGCACTGTCAGTACCAGAATAAACCAAACAATAATCAGGAGTGCCTACTAGATATCTAAACACCCTCTTCACATAATTCTAATGTTGTCTACCAGGGTTAGACATAAATCTGTTCAAAACTCCCACTACTTGGGAAATATCTAGTCTAGTGCAAACCATTACATACATCAAACTCCCTACAACACTAGCATATGGCACATTTGACATATCCTCTAAATCATCCTCATTCTTTGGACACATATCTAATGAAAGATTAGTGCCAATGGGAAAAGGAACTCTAACTTGGTTACAATTCTGCATACTAAATCTCTGCAAAATGGTATTCACATACTTACTTTGGGATAACCAAAGTTTTATGTTACCTCTATCCCTTTTGATCTCCATCCCCAAAATATACCTGGCAGCTCCAAGATCCTTCATTTCAAATGCACTTGAAAGTTGGGCTTTCAACTCACTAATCATACCCTTAGTATTGCTGAAAAATAACATGTCATCAACATACAATGCAATGATCAAAATAGAATCATCAATACAGTGAATTTAAACACAGTGATCCTCCTCACTTCTAACAAAACCCAATTTCAACACAAATGAATCAAATTTATGGTACCACATTCTAGGGGACTATTTCAAACCATAAAGAGACCTCTTCAATCTACAAACCCATTGTTCTTTCCCTTTTTCCTCAAAACCTGTAGGTTGTTGCATGTAAATTTCTACCTCAAGATCTCCATGCAAAAATGCAATCTTAACATCTATTTTCTCTATTTCTAAATCAAAAGTTGCAACAATGGATAAAATAAATCTAATAGAAGTTAATTTAGCAATAGGAGAGAATATTTCACTGAAATCAACTCCCTCTCTCTAGGAGTAGCCTTTGGCTACCAGTCTAGCCTTGTACTTTTCCAATGACCCGTATGCTCCAAACTTCTTCTTGAAGAACCACTTGCAACCTATTTCCTTTGGGCAAACGAACAAAATCCCAAGTGTTGCAAGAGTCTAAATCCATCATCTCCTCCTGCATGGCTAACTATCAACTCACTATCATCTACATGAATAGCTTCCCTATATGATCTAGGTTCATCATTAGTACTTAATAAAACAAATACACAACAAAAATCTGGTGGGCTATACCTTTCAACTGGGTTCCATTGTCTTGTGGATCTTCTCAAAGGTGGAGTAATAGACTCTCTAGGTTCTTCTTCATGCTCATCTGTACTAACTTCTTCTCTTACAACAAATTATTCCTCATGTCAAAACTTCCACTCGAGTCTTCTTCTGCTTCTTAACCCCTAATCCATCATTATGTTCTTCTTGAGGTGCATCTTCATGCTCTAATTCAAAATGCACTCTCTTCACCTTTTCTTGATTTTCCTTTGGTTGTTCAGGTTCTAAAATAACAATAAGTTCCTTAAAAATAACATTTCTAAAATAGATAATATTTTAGATTAGTGGATTTCAAAGCTTATAACCTTTTACATTATCACTATATCCAATGAAAGTACACTTTTTAGCTTTTGGATCTAACTTAGTTCAATTTCCTTTAGGCACATGAACATAAGCCTCACAACCAAATACCCTTAAATGTGAAATAGAAGGTTTCTTACTTGTCCACATTTCATAAGGAGTTGAAACAAGAGCCTTACATGGAGATCTGATAACCAAGTAGTTTACAGTACACATAGCTTCTGCCCAAAAGCATTTGTTCAATTGTGATTCACTTAACATACTTCTGGCTCTTTCCATTGTTGTTTGATTCATCCTTTCTACCACTACATTCTGTTGTGGATTATACGGAGTAGTTTTTTGTCTAACAATACCTGCATGCTTATAGAATTCATCAAATTCTGTAGAACAATATTCCCCTCCATTGTCAGATCTCAAAAACTTTATCTTATAATTTGATTGCTTTTCAACTAAAGCTTTAAATTCCTTAAACTTAGTGAAAACTTTAGATTTGTGATGTATAAAATAAATCCAGGTAAACCTTGAGATATCATCAATGAAAGAAACAAAATATCTAGATTTTGTAATTGATTCAACATCCACTATACCAAAAACATCTGAATGACTAAGTTACAATTTATCACTAGATTTGTTATTGCATGAAGGAAATGGAGATCTATTCTATTTTCCAAACACACAATGTTCACAAAATTTGAAACTCTCATTAGAATAGGATAAACCGTCTAAATTTTTTTATTTATGATAGTCTTTAAACCAAACTAGCTTATGTGGCCCAATCTATGGTGCCACAGCATATATGTATTTTTAGTATTAGCCACATATGCATAAGAGGCATTACAAATAGTAGAGGCTTCTAGTTTAAATAGAGTTCCCAATCTTTTCCCCTTCGCTACCACCAAGTTTCCTCTCACCAATTTGCAGCCATGCTTATCAAATATCACATGCATTCCCAAATCATTCAACTTTGAAACAGAAATCAAATTTCTAGCCAATCCAAGAACATGCAAAACACTAGGGAGGATGTTAATTCTCCCATCACTGAAACACAACATTACCTTCCCTCATTCAATAATAGGATATGTAGAGTTTTCCTTGAGGTATATATTTCCTCCATCATACTCTTCATATGTTGAAAACCATTCTTTATGTGGAATCATGTAGTATGAGCATCTTGAGTCAACCAACCAATGATCGTGAGAAACAACATTACATGCAGAAAGTAAAACCACATCACCTACATTCAAAGACTTTATCAATCACGGAATCCCATTGTTTCTTTAGGTTTCTACATTCATTTTTCACATATCCTCTCTTTTCGCAACTCCAACACTTCACTTTGTTCTTCTATCTAGGAGTCTTAGAACAACCATTAGACTTGTCTTTAGACCCCTTCTAATCTCCTTTTGGTCCTTTTTCCATAGAGCTTCCCCTGACACTAAGAGCATCCCCTGAACTATCCAAACTTTTCTTCCTCAATTCATGTGACAACAGAACTGAAACAAGAGCATCCAACATTGTTTTTGTGAGGTTAGCAACGATAGCCAAAATAGCATTCTCCCATGACTCGAGAAAAGAACAGAGAAGCAATATACATTTATCTTCCTCATTTACCTCAACATCTACATATGTTAGTTGAATCAATAACAAATTAAATGAATTCAAATGCTCTGCAACTGATTCACTCTCTTTCTTTTTCATGGAAATTAACTTACGCCTTAAGTAAAGCTTATTTACCATACTCTTGGCTTGGTAGATCTTAGGTCCAGACATTTCCACAAGCTATGTGTAGACTTCTCACTCACAACATTTAGTAGAATAAAATATGCAAGACATAGTCAGATTGTACCTCATGCCTTTTTATCCAGTCTTTCCCACTCATCAAGAGCAACATCATCGAGTTTCTTCTCTTTCATAATAGCCAACCACTAATTTCTTTCTTCTAGCAAATCCTCCATTTTCAGCTTCCACAATTCATACCCCATGCCATTAAACTTTTCAATGTCCAACAGAGAGGTAGAAGCAATAGTGGATGAAGCCACAATATCTACACAAGATCTACAAACAACAACCAAATCTCCCATTGCAACTAAAAAAACTTCACACTACCACCCAAGAATCAAAACTGGTCAAACTCTAATACCAAATGTTAGAAATGAAGGTGCAAACCACACGACGAAAATATGATTCAAACCTTATTTATGTCCTCTAAACAATGTAGAATCAATGGAGATTACAATAGAAATAAAACCTACTACACAGAAATAACATGCATTAAGAATTGAACACATAACACGCTATGTAATGTGGAGAAAACCCTTTCAAGTAAAAAACTCCACCAAGAAAAGAGGCTGCAAGTTGTATTATCTTCAAATATGATATTACAATACATGCACTTCCTCTCTTTCTTTAGTCTTCAATTCAGTGGCCTGTTACTCTCAACTATGCTAAAAACATAGTACAATATCCATATAAAAGGGAGTTGCCTTCTAGGGCAAGAAAACAGACATAATATTGACAGTCAAATCTATGACCCCCTTGCGACCCCCCACCGTGGATGAATTAGCGTTGGGGACTGGATATAAACATGTGGCTAAAACAAGATCATTGCTGGTGAAACCTTTCATCCCTTATGGGTGATTTAAAAATAATATTAGAAGTAATTAATTACATAGGATTTATAAGGTTGATGGCACCTTAGTCCTAACAGAAACTAGGAGAGTCAACACCAACTCTAGTTGCCCCTCAAATTTTCAAAACAAACCTGGGAACTCAACAAGAACAAAAAATGATAAAGCTAGGGGGAAAATCATCAAACAATAAAACATGTGAGTACACAAAACTCCTCAATAAATACAAAGGCATTTTTACACCAATTCTTCAAGTGCCCTTGCAAAGACTTAGTGAAGTTCAGACCAAATTGAATAGGTCTAGACATAGTTTAAGGAAGACATCAAAAACAACACTACCTCTTGTGCATTATGGAAGGAGAAGAGTTCAGCATCTCAAAACATTGTAAAACATAAAAATACACAAAAAATCAAATATTTCTAAGAATCCAAAAAAAATATAAAACCTCAAAAAAAAATGTTTACTACATTTCTACATCATTCAGTTACATCTTGCATCTTAGTGAGTGACGTGCTCTTCTTTGATTTTGGTTTTAGTAAGGAGTCTAACATTGCCTAGGTATATTGTGATCCTTTTAGTTTTTGAGATCCCTTATACTCACAATCACCACTTCCCCTTTTACATTCCTAGTGATTCAAATTAAAGCCCAGCTTTAAGCTCTACACTAATCATGGTATTAATGATTCATGTTGTTAATTCTAAGCGAAGTCGGTATTCAAACCTACAGTGTTCAAATTAGGAAGATTGCAAGTAGACCTTCCCCATTCTTCCCTAGTAGAAAGGAAGTATGACTAGACTATGAAAGCTTTTGGTAGCACTCAACCCTTAGCTTTCCTAGCCAAAAACACTAAGAGGATCATAACTATGCAGGAAGCAATCTAAAATATGAGTGAATAAAAGAAATGAGTGATCAAAAAAATAAGAGTGATGAAAAAAGTGAGAATAGAGAGATAAAAACTATTGAGTATCCAAATTGCTTAGAAATTTCAAAAGCATTCATTTCCCTAAGAGTCAAAATATCAAAAAAAAAAAGAGAAAATCAAGTGAGGCATTGCAAAAATACAAAAGAAGAGAGAAAAAACATTAAAAAAGAGAGAGTTACAAAAAAGAGCGATAGAGAGAAGATTGTTGAATGTTTGTACCCTTGGGTGGAGATAAATCTAAGCTCGAAGCTTCAAGGGCGACATTATATTAGAGAAAATAAAAGAGAAAGGTACAAAGCACACACATGCACTAGCTAAGCAAAGTCAGTGGTCTAATAGTATTTAGGACCATCTTCTATCTTGGGACCCTTATTTTTCCCCTATTTCCTTTACCCCAGGTCTATCTTGTTGGCCATCTATGATCTAAATCTAGCAAACACCAATAAAATTTGTTACTTTTCCAGGTTGAAAGCTTGTCAAATTATCTTATCTAGATAAGGATCAGTGTTCAGCCTCCAGCAAAGATCAAAATTCTAAAGCACTCCACCTCCTCCTCAATCCCACTCAAGTCTCTAATCCCATCCCAAAGATCAATAAATCTCTTTATACCAAGTTAACTTGCAATCCCCTAGCTCAAAAATCCTACTTAAGAGTAGTCACATTGTTTGTTCCACCTATGTACATGCTATCATAGAAAATTAAAAGCAATAAAACATGTAATAACATCATGGCATTCATAGTACTTTGCATTTCATATTTGTGAATCACATCCAAACACATTACATGTCATTCATATCAGAAAAAGACAAAAACAAATTGCAATATCCATATGTGATCATCTTAGGTATGCATTCTCATAATAAAAATAAAGGCTCTAGCCAACCATATGCACAAGAGGGAAATTCAAGTACAAGATTTTGACTAAAGCTATGTATAGATCTCAACCAATAGTAAGTGTAAAACAATGTATGAGCACAAGTCTCTCCTCCAACAAGTAATCAAATGCACAAGTCTCCCCATTCAAGGGGGCAAGGGTATAAATCTCTTCAATCAACATAGGTCTTCCAAGGACCTCAAGGAGTGTCAAATCAAACATTTGCAAAATCTCTAGAAAAAACCATAAAAGTTAGGAAAATTTTTTTAAAGAAACCTAAAAATTTATAGAACCTAAAAAATCCCTAAAAATTGAATATGTTCTGTAAAATTTGCAATAAAAAGAGAATCTATTCTTCTCCTCTCTATCTTAGCATGTCTTTTATTTCCATAGTGCTCTTACACCCTCATTTTGTATGCTTGCATCTTTACAGGTCCCCTACTGAAGCAAAATAACTCAGGTGTACATACGACGCGATCAATGGTATGTTTAATCATTTCAAATTTAGTATTTATTGTAAAAATGTTTTAAATGTCAAACTAATGCTTCTCATTGTAGGTACATTTGCGAGAAATTGATAATACATAAGGCCTAGTTTGGGAATAATACCTCTTTCATATAGACTACCATCCCCAAGGTGGAATGTAAGCACTAAAAAGATGCATGGGCCTACATGGTAATCCTATGATGAGCTATGATCCTAAACACGTACATGTAAGCATGTATATATGACCTCTTAGCATGATTGGACTCTCTTTTTGCGTTCCTTCTTTGTTTTCCCCTTGCTAATTTGTGCAATGTTGTCCTTTCTTCATTTCTCCTTTGTATTCTTTACATGTTCTTCACTTTCTAGCCTTGCCGCAAGACCTACGAGTGTCATTTCCTAGGAAACCTTCGTCTTGTTGACCTTTTTATCATTTTCAAGCCCCTAGAAGCTCTGAACTGACGTACTGATTTCATCCCCAACCCTAGTTTCTGTCAACCTTCTTTTATTGAACTAGTCACCCCCTATTATTTCTGGGTCACCCCTTGGGCAACCATCCCTTCTGGCATCTTTTTGCAAAACAAAGTTGTCAGGTGTCTTCATCAACCTCTCAGTTCCACTCTCCAACCTTAAGTTTTCACCTAGACCCTTGTTTGACCCTAGTCGCCCCACTTTTGACCATGGTTTCCCCTTAGGCAACCACCCTACGAATGTGGGTGACCCTGTCATGTTTTCTTCTACGGTTTTACTTCAAGTTTGAGCTCAAAAAAGCATCATGTTTGCTCCAATTTGCATGAGATTTTGACCCTAACTGGGACTCATATATTCCTAACCTTTCAATAAACTTTAATCATGCAAATTTATCTCAATTGAACTATAATTAACTCATCTCTCTCTCATGCTAATTTTATTTTCTCTCCTGTGATAAGATTTAAAGTTCACTTAACTGCCTAATCAATCTAGTTCACTGAGAAATCAATTAAGTTAATTCTCCAATCAAGGGAGTTAACACTCCAATCGATCCCACCCTTCAATCCTCATTCCAACTTATAAATACTCCCCTCCTCCAAGCAATAGAGGAGGCAAATTCATTGTTGCAACCAAATTTTACTTATCTTTTGCTCTCCCTTAGCATTTTCATGCTTTTACAAGACTTATGAGCCTTTTTCTTTTGTTATTTTTGCCCATGCTTTCCAAAAAGCTTCATACAACATTATTACGCTAGTCATTTTGCAAGCTCGAGTGCTTCTGTCCAAGCTTTCATAGCTTCCATCCAAGCTTTTTAAGCTCTTGCTCGAATTGTTTGTCGTCAAATCCTTGTCACCAAGAGAAGTACTCTGCTTTTGCAAAGAACATGAAGGATGCTATAAGGATCTTTGAGGATATGCTAGGTTCATGTGCCTTCAAGTTTAGGTTCCTTCATGCTTTTTGTAGTAATTAGATAACTAAATCTTGTTCTTGGGAATAGTAATTTAATTATTGTAATTTCCTTGATAGGCTAGTTAGTTTGCTTTAATTAGTTTATTTTCAAGTAATTGCATTGTTAGATTAGCTTTTTAATTTAGTACTTTCATTTCATAGCATAGTTGGAAAAACCTTCAAAAAATACAAAAACATAGATCAAATGCATTAGGTAAAATCATCGTTAATTGCATTCATATTTGATTTCCTAGATTAATCAATTTACTTTCATTTTCAAAATAAAAAAAGAACAAAAATATTTCTTGCATACATTTAGTTACATTCATTCAAAAATATCAATAATACCAAAAATAATAGAAAACAAGAAAACTAAAATAAACAAGTGCAAAATCCCTTGATCATGTTAAGACCCAAAATAGATGCAACCCAAAACTCTAAAACATTCCTGAATCGCCTAGGCTAGGTATTGTTGTCAAGGTGATAGGAAGAGGATTATCAACAAGTTAAGGGGGATTGTGGCCAACTAACAAGAGTGGGTAGACTCTACACTTCGAGCTCAGCTTAGACTCTAGAGGGATATTTCAAGGGGTATACATGAATAGGTATTAAATTCAAACCAGATGAACAACTAAAAATACTAGACAACCAAACCCAATTCATCATGTTGACTCCAAAAGATGTCACTAAGTCAAGAACGACTGGCTATCATAAAACCCCTATATAGTTTATTTAATTGTGTGAATGTGCATGCATAGGAAAGATGGTTTTTCCCCTGAACCATAGGTGAATGATTTGTTTGATTTTAAAGAGTGATTGGTCCCTCCCCAATATGGACCGGTGCCTATTCCATTGGGCAAAATAGTCATAGAATGCAAGGAGGAAAGGAAATACACAGCAAAGGATCAACAGAACTAGACATACATTCACATATATGAGTTCAGATGAATCTTCATGCCATGGGCCTACTTAATAATCCAAAAGAGAACTGAAATAATTCCTATGCAATATAAGAATGACAAATACAAAGCCTTGTATTAACTTGGATGTTGTCACATATCTCCAAACATCTATTACAATCATATCAGCAAATGTGGCAAAGGAAAATACATAATTGTGATTATATATTTACCAAAATCACTACAAACTCCCATGGAGACATACCATTACATTTAAATCTACTTTACGTAACCTTCCTACTCTATAACGAACATATCCCTTCACTTACAGACTAGATAGATCATGTGTTGATGCCAGAGAAAATCCTTAGGCTCTCCCAGACCAAACAATTGGCTCAGCAACCAACCCTAAGAATGCCTTTCAAACATGTATATATAGCAATTTTGTTTCATTGTGTGGCTCTTAGGCGTTGGATAAAATCAATCAACAAGCAACTATGCTGCATTAAATTTAGGCCCACTACCATGACAGAAAATCTACACGTTGGAAGCCTACCCATACCCTGACAACTCTGCAAACTAACAGCAGAAGATTGTGTGCACCCTTTGTGCAACATCTGGCATATCTACTTTGTCCTCCAAGTGTACACAAGCACTAAAGAATATCATTGTGTCAACCACCTACAAGGACAACTCTGCAAAATCATTAAATTCTAAGTATATGTCAACCACATAATCCTCTTCTGTACTGGGCACATTTTCCTCATCTTATTGACCTCTTGTCTTTCTCACAAACTGCCTTCCTTCACTATTGTATTTACCTTATTAGCAAATAGTCACCTTTTCAAACTATGGAAGACATCTACCTTTTATCTTTATTTTCGGCCTCATTTATGCCTTTCGATAAAACTTCAAATTGGTGAACTTGAATTGGTCTGTCTTTTTCCTTTGGTCGGTGAATTTGACTTTTTTCGAAGTAGGCCTGCTTCGCCCTTAGTCGGCAATTTTTCACTTCCATGAACTCTTCCTTCTATCTCTCTTTCTATGCCTTTTCTTCATTATCGACGATTTTCACATTTGCCAAACCTTGCACTATCTTCACCTTTTCTATCATTTTCCCTTTTTGTTGGCAAATTTTTAATTTGCTGAACCCTTTTCATTGACACACCTCTCTTTCTTTTCCTTTCCCTATTGCCTTATTAGCAAATATTGAAATATTTGAACTATTTGTCGAGTTCCAATTTCCTCTGGCTTGCTGATGAAGCTCCCCTTTATCTTTTCTACCTTAGCCTTTTTCTGCCCTTCTATTTGCCTTATCAACAAAACTGACCTTTTACGAACTTTACCATCTTCCATTGTTTTTCCTCTCTGTAGGGAAACTTTATTTTTTTCCAAACTTGGCTAGCCTCTCCATCTTTTCTCTGCCTTTGCCCCTATTTGCCCTTTATTGGCAAAAATCTATTTTTCTGAACTCTCTAGCACCTTATCCATTTCCTTCTTTATCATTTTGGCTTCCCTCTACTTGGTCGGCAAAAGTCGGTCATCTCAAACTTTGTCCTTTCCACATTGTCAGTGAAAAGTGCCCATCACGAACCTAGCTGGCCTTTCCTTTTGCTATCTTTGTCAATGAATCCTTGACTTGCTGAACCCTTACCTTTCCTCTTCCTTTATTGACAAATCTAGGAGAAATCAAACTTTTACAAAGTTTGGGATTTTGTCGATTCCCCAACAAAGATCCATGCCTTAGAAAATTTCTTCCCATCTTACCCTTGTCAGCAAAATTGAATTGTTCCAAACCTATCTTTTTCTCTCTATCGACGATCTTTGATAAAACTGAACTTTACAAAGTTTGGGATTTCCCTAATTTCTCAACCGAGCCCTTTTGCCTTTTCCTTGTTTGCCTTAGTCAACCTTTTGTTTCTTGTATTTGCCTTGTCAGAAAATCCAAACATTTGTGAACTTGACTTTTCTCGCCTTGTTCTTTGTCTCTTTGGAAGCACTCCCCTACCTTAAGAAATTTTGCAAGTTGCGGCTGCCTCCTTTCTTTAACTTCATTGTCAGCAAAGCCTATTATTAGTGAACCTTAATATCAGCGAACCGACAACATTGCAAACAACTTTGCAAGTTAGGAATTCTGTCAGTTTGCTGACAATAAGGCAAAATGAAGAGATTTTTCTTAAGGGAAAGAAAAGCAAAGAAACAAAAGGAAAAACGTGGAATTTTACTTTAAAATTTTTAGAGAGGAACCCATCTAAAATATCTCAAATCAGGTATAATTGATGGGTTTTGAACTCAAAGACAAAACTTGGGAATTTGATGGAATTTTCTAGGTTTTTTGGGGCAAAATAATGCATTTTGGGAGTTGGTTTTCTGGGCTCCAATAGTGTCTTTGGTTGGGGATGTGTGACAAGCAATGTCACAGTGAGGATCCAAAATATCTCTGGACAGACCAATACACAAAACACACAAAGGGACACACACAAAACAAAATGTATTTACAAAAGAACATACAGTCAAAGATTGACTATAACCAAAATTTGGAACACTATAGGCCACCCCTATAGAAAATTTGATGAAGCTATTTGCCTCTATCAAAGACAGGCCTATTGAAGGAGCTAATCTCCCTCAATCCTTTGTTGCACTAATCACCCAACATCGGCAATAAAAACATTTTGCATGCATGCACATATAAAATACAGACATTCATATTATCATGCTAAAGCTGGAAATGATTTTTGCCAGGGCAAGGCAGCCATAGATAATATGACTCATCATCATGTTGATTCACATAACAAAACTCACCTTCAAATTTCACGTTAGTATGATGCATTTCTGGGTCTGTATAAACATCAACATGAAGAAAAATATCAAGCTAAAATGTATCCAGCCAAAGTGTGATCTCATGTTGGGCTATGCCATATGACTATTTTAATTCTTGTGGCCCAGTTGGACTACAAATACTAATGTGCTCCTCCATGACTGAATCAAAGGCATGATTCAGACCTAAATCTACAAAATTAGCATATATACCTAAAATTTGAGGCACTTCAAGTGAAGACTCACAATCTTTAATTTGGCTCTCTATTTTGGATTCCTTAGCACACAATGTTGTGTAAAAATTGTTGTAAAAAAAATCACCAATGATTTTCTCCTCTTCACCCTACAGATCAACAACTTGAACCACACTATAGAAACTAGCATGAATATTATTAGGCCCAACCAATGAGCTCAAAAATGTGCTCTCAACATGATCCACATCAATAGGAGATAACTTCCCCAAACAAAGCTCTAGAAAATCATCTATTACATTGTCTTCATAGTTGGAAACAGTTACCTAAAAATCACTTGTAGCTGTGGCAGTGCCTTCATGATGTCCAGCTGAAGTATAACTCACATCATCCTCATGCAAACAAGTGTTGATGGCCTCAATATTATCATCAGGGATAAATAAGGGTAAAACACTAAACAAGAGACCAATCTCTTGTTCACCCTTAATATCATTTTTTATTCCCTCTTTATCCACTTGTTGTCCATAGGTAACCGTGCCATATTACATAAAACTCTCCACTTCCAAAGCTGACAACTCAAATTCATCGAGCCAAAGTCATCTTCAAAAAGAGGATTATCCATGCACCAATGATAATCATCAACTGTGCTATCTGACAAACCTGCATGCTCCTCATAAAAGACATTATCCCTTATGCTCATCTCGTCATCATCATTTACTTCATCAATATATGCATGCTCTAGATAATCAACCACATGAGCTAAGTCATTTGATGTTTCAGTTGCATACATACCTTCTTGGCGGTCTACGATACTACAATAGGCAATAGGGTCGTAACTTTCTTCACCCAATTGGAAGCCATCATTAATTTGTTCATTTTCATCCTCCACTAATGACTGATCCAATCAAAGGTAGGTGTAGTCACTACTATTTTCATCTAAATCACTATCATACACTGTACCAACACCTTCCTCTACCCTTCTGCATACACAATCATCACTTGATATTGTGTCTGGATCATATGAAACATCCACATCCCTACTGTCTATAATAGCCTATTCATTATCAGCTACCTCTGCATCTGAGGATATAGATTTTGCAATCATATCCTACTTAATTTTGTCAACATAATCAATGAACACATAGGCCTATTGCAAACCCACTATATTGAATTCCTCCCATATAGAGCATGAGCTTATAGAATCATCATAAGATCTCAAATACATATCAATTTACACACAGGAAGATCAGGTCTAAATTTTTCTGGGATGTGAGATAGGACCATTGCAAATATGTGGTTGAGCTCCGTGCTAGACTCTCCCTCTTGCCTTCTAATATCTTCTAGTTTTTGGACAAGAAAAACAAGGCCTAGATTACTTGCATAGTCTTCAAATGCAGCCACCAACTAATTCCAAGAAGCAAAATTCTAATTAGGGAAGCTAACCAGCCACTTCCGTGCTACTCCACATAGAGATCTTACAAAAAATCTCATCCACATATCCTCATCTTAAAATTGGAACTTGTCCATGAAGTATGAAAATGCCTCAATGTGTACCTTCCCATCAAAAACCTCACACCCATCAAATAATGGCATCTGATTGTAAATAATTTTAGGCATGGATTGTTGCTCATAACCGACCCATGAGAGGTCCAGCTATCTGTATGTGTTTTCATTCGCAATAGGGGGAGGTCGAGGAAAAGAGCAACTGGGAACATCGGGAGGGGGATTGGACTGCGGCCTAGATTGACGCAGCTTGGTTTGA
The DNA here is from genome assembly GCA_027924645.1 of Cunninghamia lanceolata. Taxonomy (NCBI): domain Eukaryota; kingdom Viridiplantae; phylum Streptophyta; class Pinopsida; order Cupressales; family Cupressaceae; genus Cunninghamia; species Cunninghamia lanceolata. Next base: position 1,918,969 of record BSBN01000128.1, read on the forward strand.
TTTTCTAATTCTTTTTCTTACTGCATCAAAGACCCAAGTAATTGCTTTTCTTTTTCAATCTCATACTACGGCCTAGTTATCTCATTTCTATTAGGTAAGGGATTAAAAATTTTGGGGTTTGTAAAATTGGCAAGGCTATGATCAAAAAATACATTGTCTGAATGGTCAAAAGCCATATAATTCCTAAGATCTACAATAGAAGAAGATGCACAGGAATAATCTTCCCTAGGGTATCCATATTCATACCAGTTGGCCATGACCAACTACAAACCAATTGCGCATGAAAAAGGAGAACAAGAAACATGTTCCTTTGTTAAGAAAGAAACCATGGTCAAGACAGAAAGAAAAAACTTGTACCTTAACCAGTTGTAATCTCCTTGAAGCATGCCCACAGCAACAACACTTTGTTTTCTTTGACAGCAGAGTCACCACCTCACTAAATGAGGAAATCCCTTGAAGCATGACTGATCTTCAAGGATTCAAAATAAATCTAGGTTCTCCAACCAACTGAGTCCTCAAATTCTTCTCAACCCAACAACGGTGCCAATCTGTTGGGACCCTAAATAGCTACAACCCAAAACTCTAAAACATTCTTGAATCACCTAGGTTAGGGATTGTCCTCAGGGTGATAGGAAGAGGTTTATCAACAAGTTAAGGGGGATTTTGGCCAACTAACAGGAGTAGGTAGACTCCTCTACACTTGGAGCTCATCTTAGATTTTGGAGGGATATTCCAAGGGGTATACCTAAATAGGTATTAAGTTCAAACCAAATGAACAACTAAAAATACCAGACAACCAAACCTAATTCATCATCTTGACTCCAAAAGTTGTCACTAAATCAAGAACGACTGGCTGTCATAAAACCCCTATATAGTTGATTCAACTATGTGAATGTGCATGCATAGGAAAGATGGTTTTTTCCCTGAACCACAGGTGAATGATTTGTTTGATTTTAAAGAGTGATTGGTCCCTCCCCAATATGGACCAGTGCCTATTCTATTGGGTAATAGAGTCATAGAATGCAATGAGGAAAGGAATTACACAACAAAGGATCAACGGAACTAGACATACATTCACATCTATGACTTGAGATAAATCTTCATGCCATGGACATACTTAATAATCCAAAAGCAAAATGCAATGATTCCTATGCAACAAAAGAATGTCAAATACAAAGTTTTGTATTAACTTGGATGTTGTCACACATCTCCAAACATTTGTTACAATCATACCAGCAAATGTGGCAAAGGAAAATACATAATTGCGATTATATATTTTTCAAAATAACTACAAACTTCTTTCGGATACATACCATTACATTCAAATCTACTTTACATAACCTTCCTAATCTATATTGAACATATCCCTTCACTTACAAGCTAGATAGATCGTGTGTTGATGCCAGAGAAAATCCTTAGGCTCTCCCAAACTAGACAATTGGCTCAGCGACCAACCTTGAGAATGTCTTTCAAACATGTATATATAAAAATTTTGTTTCACTATGCATCCCCTAGGCATTGGAGAAAATTAGTTAATAAGAAATTGCGCTACATTAAATTTAGGCCCACTACCATGACAAAAAATTTACACGTTGGAAGCCTGCCTATACCCTAACTCTGCAAACTAACAACAAAAGATTGCTTGCACCCCTTGTACAACATCTGACATATTTGCATTGTCCTCCAAGTGTACCCAAGCATTGAAGAATATCACTATGTCAACCACCTACAAGGTACATCTATGCAAAATCATTAAATTCTAAGTATATGTCAACCACATAATCCTCTTCTATATTGGGCACATTTTCCTCATCTTATCGGCCTCTTGTCTTTCTCACAAACTACCTTCCTTCACTATTATATTTACCTTATCGAAAAACTGTCACCTTTTGGAACTGTGGAAGACAATCTCTACCTTTTATCTTTATTTTTGGCCTCATTTATGCCTTATCAATAAAACTTCAAATTGGCGAACTTGACTTGGTCTCCGTCTTTTTCCTTTGGTCGGTGAATTTGACTTTTTTCAAACTAGGCCTACTTCATCCTTAGTCAGCAATTTTTCATTTCTGCGAACTCTTCCTTCTTTCTCTCTTTCTATGCCTTTTCTTCATTGTCGGTGATTTTCACATTTTCTGAACCTTACACTATGTTTGTCTTTTCTATCATTTTCCCTTTTTGTTAGCAAATTTCTAATTTGTCGAACCCTTTTCATTATCATGCCTCTCTTTCTTTTCCTTTCCCTACCACCTTATCGGTGAATATCAAAAAATTTGAACTATTTTCTGAGTTTCAATTTCCTCTAGTTTGTCAATGAAGCTCCCCTTTATATTTTCTACCTTAGCCTTTTTCTACCCTTCTATTTGTCTTATCGGCAAAATTGACCTTTTACAAACTTTACCATCTTCAACTATTTTTCCTCTCTGTCGGGAAATTTTATTTTTTCCAAACTTGGCCAGTCTCTCCATCTTTTCTCTGCCTTTGCCTCTCTTTTCCCTTTATCGACAAAAATCCATTTTGCTAAACTCTCTAGTGCCTTCTCCATTTCCTTCTTTATCATTTTGGCTTCCCTCTACTTGATCGAAAAAAGTCAGCCATCTCAAAATTTGTCGTTCCACATTGTCGCCGAAAAGTGCCCATCACAAACCTGGTCAACCTTTCCTTTTGTTCCCTTTGTCGACAAATCCTTGATTTGCCAAACCCTAATCTTTCCTCTGTCATTATCGGCAAATCCGGGAGAAACTGAACTTTTACAAAGTTTGAGACTTTGTCGATTCCCCAACAAAGACCCATGCCTTAGAAAATTTCTTCCCATTTTACCCTTGTTGGCAAAATTGAATTTTGTCAAACCTATCTTTTTCTCTCTATTGGTAATCTTTGATAAAACTAAAATTTTACAAAGTTCAAGTTTTCCCTGATTTCCTAACCTAGCCCTTTTGCCTTTTCCTTGTTCGCATTAGTCAACCTTTTGTTTCTTGTATTTGCCTTGTTGGCAAATCCAAACATTTGTGAACTTTGACTTTTCCTACCTTGTTCTTTGTCTCTTTGGAAGCACTCCCTTGCCTTAGAAAATTTTGCAAGCTGTGACTGCCTCCTTTCTTTTCCTTCATTGTCGGCGAAGCCTATTATCAGTGAACCTTAATGTCGATGAACTGGCAAAATTGTAAACTTGCAAACAAGTTCGCAAGTTAGGAACAATAAGACAAAATGAAGAGATTTTTCTAAGGGAAAGAAAAGAAAAGAAACATAACAAAAAAGGGGAACTTTACTTAAAAGTTTTTAGAGAGGAACCCATGTAAAATATCTCAGATTGGGTATAATTGATGGGTTTTGATATCAAAGGAAAAACTTGGGAATTTGATGGAATTTTTTGGGTTTTTTGGGATAAAACAATGCATTTGGGGAGCTAGTTTTCTAGGATCCAACAAATCCCATCACGAGATTAATCAATTCAAACAAAGTGGAAACCAAATCAAACCCTAGGCCATCAATCTAAGTTAATGTAAATCAACTCGTAGTAAACTCAAACCAAGTCTCTTTATTCAGGCCTACGGATGTGCCCTGGACTTATAGGTGAATGGGTGAGGGTGATCCTAGAGGAGATTGAAGAGATATACCCTAGGCCTCAACACACGCAATTGACATTTAATGAACAAGAACATAGGCTTAGGCGATTGAACAAAGACATCCAATCCAACAACTCCTTCAAGTGAGAGAGGAAAGGTTCTAACATATTAGACACTTAAACAATTACAACAGACAACCAAATAGATGTTGGAATCTCAGAAAGCCAAATAGGAGATCAACGACTAGTTCAACCCTTCAGGCCATATCATTATCTCCACAACTACAATCATTGAACATAATTTAGCAAACAATCCACTGGAAAGGCCTCAGTATCGGTTGACCATTCTCCATGAAGTCCAACTCTCAAGTGAGCAAGACCGCCCTCGTGTCTCGCCTCCTCTCGACTGGCTTCTACCATGAGAGCAAGAATGATGTGGAGGTTTTCTCATGGAAAGGAGAAGGGTCTGTGTGCTCCATCAAATTTGAATCAACCGCCCTAAGCTACCAAGTCACATTTTGAAGTGTACAGGCACATCTTATTGCATTGCATCCAAAGTTTATTTTAGAAGGAAATAAAGTAATATGCTCTCACACATGCTTTGAGAAAGATGGTAACATGGACACTCTTTGCAAAGATGTCTCCATGCCAATAATCCATCTATGAAATCAAAGGTTGGTTTATTTTGGTCTTATTATATTGCACTAGGATCCCCTTCATTTAGGGGAATGCAAAAGCAGCCTATAGTTCCAACATGTATATCAAGAGATGCAGTGCTAACTGAATAGAGCAACCAAAGTATCAAAATGAGTCATTGACATTGTAAAAAAAATTATGGCTTTGGACAAATGACATCCCAAGTATATAGAGACACATTATGATTTATCACAAAGCTCAAACTTAGGTGTTGTTGGTAAATAGATTTGTCATTGCTATCTTCTTGATATGACTCATGCAATGGGTAGCGGAAAATGTACCAACAGTTGGAGAGATCATTGTTGGGTTAGCAGTCTTCCTTTGCGTTTGAAAGGCACAATTCCCTTGTATGATAAAATTTGGGGTTTTGGGGGTACATGCTTTTGACCAGAAAGCAGAAAAGGAAACTAAACTAAAATTGAAAATGGTAAAAAAAAAAAACTAAAAACTTCACAATGAAATAGAATCAATATCAAGATCCTATTCCTAGGAAAAAGCATTTTGAAAAGAGGGCACACAACTAGGGTTTAAAAAAATGTGATCCAACATACAAAAGATGCATTTACATAGGGTTTCATGACTCCATGATTAGATAACTGCCTATATTTCAATCCTAGTTGCATGAGGAAAACATGTGAATTCCATACATGACAAAAAATATTTGTAAAGAAGCTGAAAATTAAACATACGTATATTAAACAACTTGGAGAAATAATACCCTGGCTCTACAACTAGCCCTATTATTTTTTATTCAAATCAAATAGAAGAGATCTATGACTCTTTCTATTACATCTCCAATTTTTGTCTTGCTAATACTTTTTACTTTTACTCAGAAATAAGTAAATCCATTTTGATGTTTAGATTAATATCAAGGAAAAACATAGATTCTATTGAATGTCATTTATAGAATTATGGAAAATGCAAATGTTTTATCAATTTAATAATTGTATTATGAAATTTTGGTTTATTGTTTGAATAATGATGCACTGATCATATTCTGTTGATTCCAAGTTTTATACAGGATTATGGGTTTTGGATGACTCTCAAAGAAAAGAAAGAGAGAGTATCTTTCAAGGAGAGAAATATAGATCTTGGGTTATGAGTGTTCATTTACCAAAATGAGTATAAGTGTTTAACAAAACGTGAACCAAAATCGATAGAGGTAAGTCATGTTTTGTCAATATAACTCTTGAGTCTATTCGACAGGTAGTCGATATCTTTTGATTCTTTTCTGGGTTAGTCGTATGGGTCGATATTGTCGTTCATAAAAGAAAATGACGTCTTCCATTTATGATTAATGTAAATCTTACGTCGACATTATCGTGAATTTGTTGGGTTAGTATCCTTAAGTCATAGAAGGTTAAATTGTGATATTGAAATGTCATATGATGATCTTATCAAGTCAAGTTGACGTGATTTAACAAGAGTCTGTGAAGGGGAAACAAGCTCGACCCTTTCACATTATTCTAAAGCCTTTCGACTTATTATTATTATCATACATTGACCATAGCATAAATGATCAAGAAGGGTTGATGTCATGTTAAACCATACTTATATATATAAATATATATGTATACATCGATTTGAGGTGAACACCTCATAATTATTAATTGCATGCTTGATCATGGAGCAGTCATAGGCTTGTAAATAGGAGTGCTTTTCCTTTATCTCAAGTGGTGGATCGAACCACTCAATGTGATCATTGAATGATCAAACTGTGGAATTATTGATATGTCAGCCTCTTTGATAGGAGTTTGTGGTGATACAAACCACATTCTTTTCACTCCATGCAAAGGACGTCTTCCCATCGACATATGTAAAGCCTTACATCTTTTAAGGTTTTAGTTGTAACCAAAGCGGTATGTGGACTATTTGAGTATTCATTGTGTCTCTAACTGTAATTGTGGGAGAGCAATGATAGGGGGACTCATTAAGAGTCATAGGAGAGTCTTAAAAAGAAAATGACTCAGTTAGAATGGGGAGGGAGAGTATTATACTTGGAGGATCACTGCGAGCAGTGGGGAATAGGTAACAGTTTGAGAAGGAAGTAACGTTAGTTTTAGGCGTCCATTGAAGATCTCAGTCTGCAACTCTTTTATCTTTGAAGTCATCGCTACCAGGTTGTCTTTTCTGCCTTGTATGCTTTGTAATCAATGTTGAATCAAATTTTCTTTGGTGTTATTCACTGTAGTGTCTTGTTGTAGACAATTGAATATGCCAAGGCTAAACTAGTTAATTCAATGTGTATTTGTTCATACCAATGGAGTCGACTCTATCGAATCGCTGATAGAGTTGTTAGTAAAACTATTTAGTTACCTTACAGGAACTTAGAGAACATCAATTAAGCATGGTTGGTTGATGCATGCTATTATAGTTGAATTCTGTATCTTAGCACTCTGAGCCAAAACATACTTATTGTTTTTAAAACTATTAAACATGTCAAACTATTGTAGAGTGACTTAATGATCATTACAAAGCGCATACCTGAAGAAGGTTATTTCTGTAGTTATCGTGTGCCTTGTATGATCGAACCAGTCGTCCTGATGATTGAGATTTATCATGTAGCAAATCAACTATGTTGTTATAAGTTTAATCATTCAAAAGACTTTCGGTGTTATTAGTGCAAACTGAAACTTTGATAGGTATACTCTTTAGCTATGAGTAACACGGTTTAATCTTTAAGCTAGGTTGATATCATTTTTAAAACATCCTTTGTTTAGTCTTTATATCAAAATGATAAATATTCAAAAGAACTTAGATTCTTAGTAATCTTTGGAAAACTATTTTATATCCAGTCGAGAGATAGAAAAACTAGGAATATTTTGATAAAAGAAATAAGGTCTATAGGACAATCCTTATTACCATTTTATTAATCTTTCTAAAGATATTCTTTGTAAACCATTATGATGGAATAGACTAGTCTAAACTAGAAAATGACCTAGTATGGAAACATATATAAGTATATATAGTGATTATCAATGATATCGCATTAGGGAAAATAGAAAGTACTCATACCCCTTTTTGTAGGAGGAGATATCTTTTCCAGAACCATATTATTCTTAATCTTGATTGAGTAAACCCAAGGGTCGTTTTAAAACCCTAGTCTCATAGTTATGTGATATGGTTATATTGAAATATCAGATGATTAAAGGTGGTAATGAAAACCCTAGTGTCGAATATGAAAACAAATGATTAGTTATATTCATATGATCTCGTCTAAGTCAAGTAGACTATTGCCATGAAAGATGTTAAAATTATTTACATAAACATAGTTGGTGAGGATAAACTGCAAGAATATGATAGTATCCAAGTCAAGTTGGGGTGGGTGAACATTTCGACCACGTTCATTATGAACGTTATTGATATTAAAACTTTGGCCAAAGTAATGCATTCATTTTCTGCATGCATTGTCGGTTCACTGTATCTGGATTGCATAACCTATCGGTAAGTCATACTTAGCTAGAGGTATCTATGGTTGTATGATTGATAGAGTTGTGTAGGATACAACACTATGTACTCGGAAGGCAAATTACCATTGGTCACCTTTGGTCTATATTCCTCATGAAAAGTAGGGCCACTTCCTATATGGAAGATGTGTGGGAGACTGATGGTCTGTGGATGGAGGTAAAACACTTGAAAGATGCTCTCTCTCTCTAGCAGAAAACATGCCAAGGCTTGTGACAAAGATGTCAAATATTCAGAAGCAATGATCTTTCCAAATTTGTTTATGTAATTGTATTACTTATGTAGATACTTGTAATTGAGAAAGACAATATGTCATATTTGTTGTATGTAAGAGAATCTTGCAATTTGTTGTTATTTGATTATATGATAAATAAAAGAAAAAATTTCTCTCATTTTTACCTTGTTGAATTTATTCCATGGTAAGTTTCTATATTATTGCATTTTTAGAACATGGATGTTACACTTTCTTTCTTGTACAATGCATGATAGTCCTCTAGTTTTTTTGAAAAACTCCAACAGAAAGAACCCTTTTACATTGGAAATGACTACATTTATAGTTTTCCCTATCCTATAACCAACTCCTAACTCATAACTACCTCCTTTCAGATTTTATAAAATATTACAAAGACATTTTAATGAGTGTATGTTTTTGACTCATTAAAATAAAGTTTTTACAAACATTACTAAAATTGACTTTATAATAATTTTAGTCTTTATCAAAAGTTGGCAGTTCTTTGATTGCCATTGCATTATGTCGAGCAACTTGCATGTGTTGGCAATAGCTATTGATTTTCTGAAGCATTTTGTCAGACACTTTACAAGCCAGTATCATAAATGATATTGTGAAGTCAATTTGCTCCCTTCCTTGTTGTACAATAGGATTTACACAAACTTTGATACTTCGGCCCAGATTTCAACTATTAGGTGGATAGTTACTTTTTTCAATATTCACTCACTAAGATCTCATATATTCATAGATTAAAACTCCTTTTACTTGATAATCATTGAATCCATGAACAATTGTGCTCTCCACCAATAGTCAGTGATTTGAAAGAAAAACTATCCTCCCTTAAGCATTGAGTTAGTGACTTGCCAGATGAAATGTAAATATTTCAAAAGATTGATGGTATCTAGCACTTGTTAGAGGTGAAGAAGGAATTGTATTCTCTAGGGCTTTGATCCTTCCAAAACCAAAATATGATTGCAACTTTGATCCTTCTAAAACCAAAATATGATTGCAAATTGAATCCACATACAAGATCTTCATGCTAGTTCATTATATAAAGTCTCAAGGTAGCTAGTTTACCACCAATTGGATAATTCTTGCCTCTCAATGTAGTTTTTAAGTTCACATCATAAGCTATGTCTCCTCACTGAAACATGGAACTCCCATTTAAAATCATATTTAATCTTTTGTCAATCATCAATATATCCTCAATATCTTTCTTTCCCTAGGTTCTAAGGAAACAACACACTCTTAACTACAAATTAGCCTCACGCTTATCCTTTATAACCTGACTTGAAACTGTAGGCAGGAAAAGAAACATCAAAAACCTTCAAGATGTATGAAGATTAACTAGGAAGGTATATCTTTTCAATAGAACTTGAAACAACCCCTAAGTTTACAGAGAATCCACAAAACCATCTCTTGCTACTTCCCAATAATTGCAACATCTTTAACCTTTTGAACCAGTGCTTCAAATTTTTTAACACCGTATAACCAAAAATTCTTGCAACTCTTGTTTAAATATTTCTAGCTTGGATTCTACTAGATATTCCATGATATCCATTTCTACCTTAAAAAAAAAATCATGTTCCCATCTTCATCTTGATCACTTCCTCTTTCATCATATGAACCTTCATTTGAATAATAAACCATATTTGTTGCATAATAATAAACCATATTTGTTGCAGTACTATATGCCTCAAAATCATGTATGTCATTGCAATCATGTGGGTTATTGTATTATTGTACTCTTTTTCCTTTTGTTGAATTTCTCGTGGGTTTTTCTCTCCAAATTATATCTATTGGAACTTTGTTTGCAGAATTACAGTTCGTTTTACCTTGTCTGCACTTGTTTGCAAGGTCTTTTAGACACAAGAACTTCTTATGCCCTTTTCTTCAATTGTGAGGACATCATGCATCTTTTTAATCAAGTTAACCAACTTATAAGAACCATATTCTGCTAGATACAAAGCTCTTCCAAAGCCTTCTGATACTCAGAAAGAACCCATACAAATGGAAAACTTCCTCCATATACATTGACAATATTTACAAATTGTCTCTTTAAGCCTTGAATGTCACCAGTTTGCACTCATGCAACTGAAGATTCTCCTAAATTTGTTTCATTAAACACTATGGTAAGTTGATGATATTCTGGATGAGATGGTGTTTGTGAATGTGTGCTAGGTGCAGATAGGACATTAGCTATCTAATTCCTTTGCATAGAGGAAGATGCATTTACCAGATATGTGCCTTGGACATTTACAACAGGAGCTGGAAATTGTGAGGATGATGCCTTGGCACTACCACTAAATTTTTTAAGAAATTCTAGTTCATATTCCTGGTCTATCATTCCACATTTTGCAGAGATGTCTATCAAGGCGTTCGAAACTATAAAAACTATAATTTCTAATAAAAATATTTAATCTTCGTGCTTTGATGGTCGTCTTAACCCTATTCAGACCTCCCATTTTGGCATGGGTAGGGAAGATGTTGGTGAAGGTTTGTGTACTAGAGCATTACCAACTATAATAACTAACAGAAATTTCTCTAACTTTCGTGCTTTTATGGATGTTGATAGGTCGTTTCAAACCCTCTTTCACAGGCTCTGAATAGAATGTTGATAAGGGCGTAGAATTTAGCTTTATACCTGCAAATTACATTCGCTTGAAAGTTTCTAATGCCTATTCAACAATCCAATTTGTGAATGTCCAGCAATCATGGCGTTCCTTGCAACCTAGCAGCTATGGAAAATGTTGGCAAAGATTATGGTGTTTGGTTTTACATCTGTGAATTGCATTTGCTTGGAAAATTTTTAAAACCTCATTCAGTGAATATCCTCTATGCGTATCTAGCAGTCATTACATTCTAGGAGATAACATTTGTTTGAGGTATCTTGTTAGACAGTTCACACACTTGGTCTACAGAGCACTTCCAACCATAATATATGATCAAAAACCCATTTTCAAACATGCCTTGAGAGATGTCCATACATTGTTCCCAAACTCTTGTTTGGTGTGGGCCGAGAGGATGTTGGTTTTGTTGGCAGAAAAAACAGGGGAGATGGGCAGAATGTTGTTCTCAGATGCAATGCTACAGCAATAATGAACAGCATAAACAAATGCAAACACACAGGAAACCAAACACAGAAGAGACAGCAATATAACTTTATATATATTCCTCTTTCCTAGATTACATTCAAAACTTCATTCACATTACAAATTTACAGTCAGAGCTGCTGCTCTATTTTCTGACTCTGCCCCAATCTCTGGAGCTGCACACTGTATATCCGGAGCTGCCTGGAACTTCGTAGCTGTCTACTGTTACTGCTGCAACATTCCTTTCTACTGTTCTCCTTCTGCAGTTCTCTCCAAGAACCTTCTCATCCCTCTGCTGCTGCAGGATGTTCTCTTACATTCTCTACTGGCTGCTATGCTCATTGACTTTTCCCTCTCATTTGTCTCTTCTACTTGCCCAGCAAAATGGGCGCTCAACCTCTTTCAAATTTACCTACCGGAAATGAATGCGGCAGGCCAACAGTGCTGAGGAGATACGGGAGATCCCCAGGTCTGACGTGGGGGGCTGACAACAATAAATTTCTCTGACGAAGATTAAATTTCCAACAGGTTTAATGGTTATGGAATATGGCCTCACACCTGCTGAGTGCATTTGCTTGAAAGTTTCCTACGCTTGGTTTAACAGATCCATGGTGCTACATTGAGCTAGGCCTACAATTATGGCAACTATGAGAACATTTCCTTGAAGCATTTCCAACTGGTTAGTGTGTTTGTTCACGCTGCTAGGGCTTCCATGGAAATCACTATTTCTTATGTCTTGAAATCTTATTTTTATTTGTGTTTGTGATGTCAGGGGTTCGGGAGGTTCTCAGTACCTGGGGAACCTCCGACTAGTTCAATATTGCTTTAAAACCTTCAACAAATTCAGCGCAATTCTTAAAATGCCTACAAATGGAAAATGTCAGAGCTTGGGAGGATTTTAGGAACTGTCAGGACTTTAAATGGCTTTTGGAACTATCAGGACTTTCCACACCTTTGGAATTGTCAGGACTTAAAAGGGGTATTAGGAACTATCGAGAGTTTAAACCGTTAGGGAACTCAAAAAAAAAGCTCTGACCCAACTTTGATAATATTCATAAAAATGTTTAAAGAAAAGAGAGAATCAGAGATTTTAAAGCCTTTTGAACCAATGAAAGCTCCAACCACAAAGAACTTTGAAGATTTTAAAATTCGATAAATCTTAAAGCCTTTAACAAAGAGCAATGTAAGCTTGTAAAATTTTCCTCCAACAAATGCAATGCAATTCTTAAAACACTTACAAATAGGAAATGTCAGGGGTTTTGGAGGATTTTAGGAACTATCAAGACTTTAAATAGCTTTTGGAACTGTCAAGACTTTGAGCACCTTTGGAAACTATCAGGACTTAAGGGGGTACTAGGAACTGTCCGGGGTTTGAATGGTTTAGGGAACCACAAAAAGCTCCGACCAACTTTGATATTATTCATAAAAATGCCCAAAGAAAAGAGAGAGAGTCGGAGATTTTAAAACCTTTTGAGCCAATGAAAACTCCAACCACAAATAACTTTGAAGATTCTAAAATTCAATAATCCTTAAAGCCTTCGACAAAGAGTAGTGTAAGCTTATAAAAAAAATTGAACGAGTCTGCCAATATGCCCCGAAGAGAGTTCATTAGTAACTTTCGACTGGTATAATATTTTCGCTCGAAACTTAGCCATATTGTTTATTATAACTGTATAAAATTCTCCATTATATCATTTCACTCCAACTTTCACGAAACTCTTGATTTAATTGTTCCATAAATCGCCTGGTGAAAGCTTGTTAGTTTAATATCTTTGAATCCGCACAGAATTTTCCCTTGAAAATTTGCCACATTGTTTTCAACTGAGTCTAGAGTATCTCCATAAAACAATTTTGTTCCAACCCTTACAAATTTTCCTATTTAATTGTTTATGTAAATCCCATCAAACTGTGTAATTGCTCTGAAGGTTTCAACCGAAACGATAGATGATTCTCCTCTAAACTGGCATGCAACTTCTAAGTTTAATGCAATTAACTCACACGAACCAGAACAATTGCGACATATCAAAGACGAACAACTACGACAATTGGCATGGAAAATATGACACTAAAGTTTTACGATTACATAGAGAGATAGATGATTCTCCTCTAAACTGGCATGTAACTTCTAAGTTTAATGCAATTAACTCACATGAACCAGAACAATTGTGACATATCAAAGATGGACAACTACGACGACTGAAACGGAAAATATGTGACACTAAAGTTTTGTGACTACATAAATCACTGACTTCAATCTCATGAACGATTTGACACTTGAGTATGATTTGAACATTTGTGACTAAGAGAGACTCGACAGAGGTGTTTGACACATGGCGACGCTTGCCGGTTTGACGCAAAAAGTTTAAATTTTGCAAGGTTAGAAGGAGACCAACAAGTGTGAGAACCAGCAATCTAGCAAGCTAAACAATATTGTGGTCAATTAAAAAACTTTTTGCCTGCAAGTTAAAAATGACATTGGAGATAAATTAAGCAGGATCGAATTTGAATAACAAAACTTTGAACATCAACCAATGCATTCATGAACCAACACATAACCTCTACAAATACTATCCAGAAAACCAAAAAAAAAAGGAAAGAAACCAAGTTATAAATTGCCATCACACATCGTAACAAATGTCATTGTTTGGTGTTTCAAGACATTAGGTTTGGAAGCAACAGCTACTTGTTTATCTTGGGAGCTTGGAACTCCTCTATCTGCATATTACATCCTTGGAACATTTGTTTCCCAACGGCACAAAACCAGAAAAAAAAATGACTCCACAGATCCAAGATGTGCACGGGAAAGTTACTTTTTGAAAAGCTTTCACTGAAAAGTATGGCAATCATCCATGCCCCTGAAAAATATTACTTTCACTGAACACCCAAGAAACAGAGATTTTGAAGCGCCACATGAATCTACTTTGAGCATACATCGCAACCAACAAGAATGGAACTTGTACTCTTGGATTCAACAGATGACATTGATTTGATGAGCGGTAAGTAAAGAAAAATACAACCAATCGCACAACTTTCTTAATTACATTCGATCCAACATGTGAATACAAATACTCTGAAGACTTCTGAATGAGGTGAACCATGAAAACTCAAGCTTAAAACAAATTACTTAAAACTAGTGCAATATCCCCCAATGTAATATCCACAAAGCACTTGCCAGCAAGATTAGCACCATGGCAACTGCCCTGCCAGAACTATGGTTTATTGAAATAAAAAACTAGTGTAAACGATATAATTGCTATCCCAAAAATTACCTGAATCAACATTTTGGTCACAAATGCCTATAGGGCAATCCAATAGTAGCAGAATTTTTTGCAGGAATAACTTGACAAACTAAAAGATAAAGATTATTTCAATTAATCAAGAAAAAATAAGGTTAGGGTTAAGGTTACAGTTAATTTAAAGTTTGGAAAAAAATAAGATTAAAGTTAGGTTAGGGAAAAAAAAATAGAAATAGAACCAATTTAAAAAGGAAAAAACACAAACAAACAATTGGTTTGATTGTAGTTGGCATAAGTTTTCCACAGTCCATATAATTATGACGAGTGTTTTGATTGATTGAGATGAAAAAAACAGCACCAAGGCTAAGTGCCATCGCATTCTTTGTCCTGATTTGTGCAGCTCCAATGTTAAATAGTCTTTTCCTGATGTAATATGTAACAACATGGTCCCATGTAGTTGTTTATGGCTTAATTTTTTAAAAGCACATGCATAATTTAGAATTTTCTCCTGAAATAACGAAGCAGTTATAGTCTAGGATATGAAAGTTCAGTTGTAGGTGGAGAGGAGGGCGCAAAAGTTATGGAGCTACTCTTTAACTATAACATAGTTACATATTTTTTCCTTCCTTCTGTTTTAAAATTTTGTTTTAGATTTTATCTTTAGAATTTTATAATTATAAAAAAGTTATAATTTGCTAATTGTCTAATATAAACAAGGAAAAATTAATCGTGGGTTACTAGTTTTAAAAAAATCTTAGTTTTTTTGTAAGAGAGTCAAATCCAATTGTTTCGATGACCCATTGGATCCAATTGACTGGGTAGATGCAGCAACACTGCCGGCACCCCAATCAGCCCTATCTACCTATCCCGAGGCCTCACACCCACCCCAACCACAATAGTAGGGGGTAAGTGACATACAAACCTACACTTGTTGAGGTGCTAATTCACACAATTAATCATCCTCAAATGTAACTCCTATCAAATTTCATACTCAGTGGCAATTGAAGACATATTTTTTGGGATCAATTAACCTATAATGAATTGCTAAAGTGAAAAATACAAAAAAATCATTTTAGTGCAACATAATTACTTGCCTTTGAATTAGAATACCTTGAAACATAAGGTCCACATTTCTATTTTGCATCGAACTTGTAGTTGAATTCATACCTTCATTCACAAGTGCTCTCACAAACACAAAATTCCTATCTAAATAGATTCACTTTTTTTGTTGCTCTCCTTTTTTTGAATGTACTTATACTCTTAGGAACCACAAATTTATATTCAACTACTAAAAAAATTGAGTTATTATCTACAATATTCTCTTGAGAGCCTTCATGCAATTTTTGTGTTCTTTGTGCATGCCAATTTCTTTGGAAATTCTTTAGCATTCCTCTAACAAATTGGAATCTTAACAAACCTTTATCAAAATTTTCTTCACTTCCTCCAATGGCATAGGGAACAATGTTTTAATTGGTAATTCATTGAGGTGTTTTCTCCTCTACAATGGAGTTTACATCTCTTAAGTAAATTCTTACCCAAAATTATCTTACATTCTCCTCATAAATTTCAAACTATCATTATTAGTATCTTCTAGATGGTTTGTACTATTTTTCCTACTAATACTTCATAACTTCTCTATATTTTCTAATTCCTCTATGACTCTTTGCATCATTGCTTCTATTGTGTTCTCTCCTTCTCTACTCAACTTTATTCTTCACATAGCACTTTCTTCACCTTTTATCTAATTTCATTCTTCGTTACTCTTGTCTACTTTTTTATTTATCATCCTACTTTACAAATATCTTCATGTGTTTTCTAGGGATCCTTTGATCTTTTTGCGTCTTTTGTAATTGATCATTTCTTTTATTTGCAATCTTTTAGTCCCTTATAATATTGTTGAGTTAAATCTGCAAGTGGACCTTCCTTTGTCTTTGTTACTTTACTAGGATTCATTTACTAATTTCCAGTCAATCCTTTTTTATTCATCAATGATGCATTCTTGCTCTTCTACCAAAACAATATTCCATGGATTTAGGAATATGCATAGTGTCATCTTCCACAACCAAATTTTGATAAGGAGTGGTGGTCTTCACATAAAATTTCCTCTATATCCAACAAATAAGTGATAGTATGTCACAGCGAACAATTTGCATTGTCCATGTATTTTTAATTCGATTACATACCCATCCAACATGGTTTATGCCCAATAGTCTACAACTCTTATTCACAACTTATCAAGTTTTTTGTAATGCTTTTAAACTCTCTTTTATGTATAAGTTAGTTTAGTATCTACCTATAGATTCATTCAGTTTTGTATTGACTCTGCCCTTTAATATCATAATACTTAAAATGACTATATGCCTTCTTGATTATTGAAGATTTGATCTAATCTAGTTTTCTAGATTCGCTCCTTTATCCCAAGTCCCTCTCTCATTGGTCAAGCCATCCATCCATATAGTCTTCCACCCAAGTGTGTAAAATACATAGCATATCATGTGGAAATATTATTCTTGATTTCCTTATCGTTTCATAGATGTCTGAATACTAATTAGGATAAATAAAATTAGATGAAGAGAATAAACAATTCATTTGGGAAATTGCCCAAGTCAACAACTATAAGGAAATATGGAACAACTTGAGAATGTTCTATTGATGTATTTTGATAGTGCATTGCAATTGTATCCTAACAACTCTCTTTTAATTGTTCATACATATTTGTTCATATATTTATAGATGTACGTAATGTTCAATTAGTTGTAATTGCCTATTTACTTAAATATTTCCCATTTATCCTAACAATTGGATAATTATGTTTACAAAATGAAATTACATTTACATGCTTATAATTTATACCTCTCAATACATCATAACATTGTGATATCATTTGTATATAATTACATGCAACCCATAATAACATGAGTCATTATTAGATGTGGAAACACATGGCATACTATTGGCATAGAAATAATTTGACCCTAGGACAAACTAATAAGGTAATTGTGTTGTTTTCACCAAAAATTTCACCAAGGTAAAACAATTTATCAAAGTTTTCTCATACAAGAAAAAAAGTTGGCATGGGTCTCATTCCATCCTCGTTTCAACTCAACAAACCATATGTAGAGACTAATTACAACAAAAAACATTGATTTTGTATTCATTATATTTGATCTTAAAGCTAAAATTATCAAATGTTGTAAGTGTAAACATCAAATGCATCTAACATAATTGCTAAGGTACTAGCCCATGACTTTATTCATATTTAGGCATGGAAAATGTGTATTTCAAGTATAAATTAAGAATAACCACTTTCCAAGAGTGGAATCATCCAACTCACATTATAATCAAATATTGAACCATGCAACATCAACAAAAATTTATTTCAAATATACTGTAACTCTAAAACTCATACATTTTGTCTATATTTTTCATGTTTCACCACTAGTTCATTATGAAGATAAACTAATATTAATTCTATAAGGGAAACAACAACCAAAATCTACAACAAAATTTCAATCTAGTACTATTTTTATATAAATTGATACACAATGCATATTATTTGGATTTGGTTTGATATGCCTAAGTTACTACTATTTTCTTAATAAAAAGATTAGATCAAGAAATAAATAAGATACAATTAATGAATGATGGAAAAAAAAACATCCAACAAAAGCATACATACCAATGTATGCACATGCAAGGAAAAAAATTACATCCTCAATTTTAGGAGAACATGTTTCTCCCTATATTTGTTTAGACTAAAAATTTATTGCATTCACAACATCGTTGCTAAAACAATGATAGATCCTTATTTTGTTCATGTGTATGCATGTTTTTGTGAGATTTTGTGTCTTGGAGCATTTGTTTTTAGATGTATGTGTGGATTTGTTTGTGAGGGTAATGTGTAGATCTATTTGTGAAGGTTTCTGTGTGTGCAAATGTGATAGGTTTTTTATGAATGCACAAATATGCTAGGATTTTTATGTGTTTGCAAATATGATCATGTTTTGCATAGGTACATGTAGTGTTTAACCTATGGTTTAGTCTAAAGTAGTCAATATAAAATGGTAGCTTTGGTATTACTCGCCTCTATAAAATGTCATCCTTGTCATCAAATTATAATGTTCCCTTGTGCAACGTGATCTATGCCCTCCTTAATAAAATGTCTTGGGATTTTGTATTGAGCAGGTGATAATAGGTATGTATGAGTATATAAGTGATAGTAGAGATATTAGGTGCATGTTTTTGTTGAAAATGAAAGGTTAAGGTAAAATTGATTGGAAATGGTGAAAATTAAAGGACATGAAATGATTTTCACCCCCTTTGCTTTTATTTATTTTTTGTGACAACTTGTGATAGAAAGCCTAATGTACTTTATGTCAGAAGTATTGTTGAATGTTCCATTAAATGGTCAATTGAGCATTATGTTAAATGGTCCATGGGACCTTAGAGAGCTAACAAAGTGTTGAAAATTTAATTAAAAAATATTCAAATTCAAATTGTCAATAGAAAAATTAATGGAATTCAATTGATATCTAGTAGTGGAGGATGAGAAGAAGGATAAGTGTGACCAAGCTAACATTGAAAGCAGAAAAAATTAGAGGAACATGTCAAAATTCATGTTAAGGTGGAGCTTGAGAAAATGGAATAGGAAGAGCTAGTAGATGATAACATGACTAATGGTAATATTACTATTAAGAAGGCCACCAGTAGTGAAATTTCTAAGTTGCCTCTTTTTAGACAAATAAATTGTTGAGCAAAAAAATTGTATCTCACTTTGCTTACACTATAAATACCGAGGAAGTTTTCAAATTCTATCTTAGAATTTAGAGCAAATAAGGGAATCCCATCATTAAAGAAATCATGGAGAAGGTGTTCCATGAAGAGTGGCATTATATTATTAATATTGCTTTCCATTGTGTTGTCACTCCCAATTATCCTACTTTACCTTTCTCAAATCCACATGTTCTCATTTTGTACAGTGCATGCTTCTTTGCTTTTAATTAGGGGGGAATTATTGAGCATGTGTAGTTTCTAGGGGGAATAAATACTTAGAAGATAGGGATTTATATGTTAGATTGATTGTTAAAAAAAAAATGGAAGATGAGGATAAAAGGCCTAATGAAAACCTTTTAGTGAACAAGATGGATCATGATAAAATTATTATGGACCTTAGGGACGACATGCATATGATGGTCCCCAACAAACACCTTTATTTAGGTAAAGGAAGAAGGTCTCTCTTAGTGGATACAAAATAATGTCAATTTAAGGATATGAATGGATAATGTTTAGGAAAGTAAGAATACGCTAAGATGATGGTCCCTAATAAACATATATTTTTAGGTAAAGGAAGAAGGTCTCTCTTAGTGGATACACAATAGTGTCAATTTAAAGGATATGAATGGATAATGTCTAGGTAAATAAGACAGAAAAAAATATTTTGAAAGGTAGAATAATAAGGAGGACAACGCGTTAACAAGATAACAAGAATGTAATATGGAATAACAATCATGTAAAACAAAATCACACCTACTCAAATGATAGAGTTAGGGTCAAATATATTTACTTGAAGTTGATTATAAGCACATTAATATCCCTTGGATTGAGCACTTGTGGAGAGGTGATTGTAGGTGAACTTAAAGCCTATAGGTGAAACCTTGGTAGGTCACAACTAAGGACACTAGAGACTTGGAATACATATTTGAAGAATTCATATACACAAATCTTTAAAGGTGCTATGATGGCCACATATCTTTAACTAATGAAGTACTTCTTGCTCTAACATTCTCAAGGCACATATGAGCATAGTAGATATGATAAAAAAAAATTATTATTTTGAAAATGGTGAAGGATTCCTATAAATAGGATTCTAAACCTTAAAATGCATTTCTAAAAATAATTGGCATCACTACCTTGACTAGTGATGCAAAACATCAATGGCTTGATGGGGAATGGAAAACAAACATCACCAACATGGTTAGTGATGTATAATACGTATAATAGAGAATGGCAGCATGAGAGAGAATGTAGGGCATGGTGCATTAGTTAAAGTAGATTAGAAGGATGATGGATGAATGAGGAGGCAAAAAGGAAGTGGACCCAAGGAAAGATGGATAATAGCCATATAAATAACCTAAAATTGCACCTCATTAAGTATTCAAGATGACCTATTCCCATTGTGAATTGAGAGGTTAATTCACCTATAAGGCTCAATAAAAAAAATTATTAGTAAGTTATTTTTAGGTATATATTATGAGTGCCAAGAGGCCAAAATTTAGATGTTAATGGGTGCGATCTATAGTCCCTTGGGAAGGAATATGGGTGTGATAAAAAATCCCTTAGGAAGGATGATGGGTGTGATCTACACATTTGATGTCTAATAATTACAAGCAAGGGTGATTGTAGAAACAAAATTGCTAATTCCATCATTGTTGCAATTAGAAATACCCCTAGTCGATGTGTATGAGTCTTACAAAAAGTTGTGTAGTGGCCTTATTATTTTAAAATATAACAATAGTTTAATATTTTTATGAATGCCAACACTTGTTTCTAGAGAGGGTGTGGCAAAAAAAACTTATTGAAGCAATGTTATTTCCTCCTCACCTACATGTCAATTTATTGGTTATTAGTACTTGGTGTTGATATTTATTGTCTTGCAAGCTCATAGTAATATTTTTTAAATTAAAATATTGGTGGATCTATATAAGGGTCCCCCTTCCCAACAACAAACATAAAAAACAACTATATAACAAAACAAACAAACCTAGCCAAATACTTGAGAGATTGCTAACACTACATTTTTCCTTTATTACTTCATGATATATGCACCATGTATCCAGTCAATAGTATCTGAAGCACTAATTTATTCCTCAATTTAACCTCTTTTTCATCCAAAGGATGCCTCATCCACTTCATAATATGTGTATGAGGAATCAGGCAAAGGTTGAATGATGGTAGCTAACAATAATTCTTGAACATGAGTGTCTAGCTCCCATTCTTCTTCATTCGTTAATGCAGAAGGCTAGCTAAACCCCACAAATGTACCATAGGTTGTTTTGGGGAAAGGATGAATGAAGTACATGATGTTTCTTGGAGAAGGAAAATGACTTATTTTCCACCTTTTATAGTCTACTAAATTTACTAACTCTTTATGCTTGTCTTAGTAAGATGAACATTCATTAGATCTCCCTTCCTTAGCCTTTAGGGATTGTGCAATCTCAAAATATTTGGGGAGTGATGATGGCAATAGATTAACCTCTTGATGTTGATCCTCCTACATAACATCACCTTACTTTATGTCATTCGTAGCTTCCTTAAATTCTAAAGAAGATTGCAAAGCAATGATTTTAATTGATAAATGAGAGAACCGAGCCCCTTGCACCATGTCACCTATTTAGCATTTATAGGTTTTTATTTTTTCAATAGAGTGCTACTATATGCCCAACTTAGAAGCACCTTCAACATCTAAATAAAATATTTTCATAATCCAAAACTTGCTTCCAAATACCATCGCCTACTTTCAACCAAAACTTCTTAAACAAACCTTTAGAGATATCTAACACCACTTAAATCTTAGTTAAGGTAGAGTGAATTACACCATCATTTTTGGGATCAATGGCCAAATGCCTTGGAAGGAAGCATCCATCCAAAATTAAAGTGGCAAATAGGGAAGTTTAATCCATACTAGCAATATTGAGAATGCCTCAACCATCAAATTAAACTCAAATAATTGATTTTTTCTAGAACCAAGACACATTTACTAAAATGGATGATCAAACTTCAACTAATTAACACAATAACATAAAAAAACCTAGGCATTAGGATAAATTTATATTGTTTTGTTTAGATTTTTGGGCCATTTTTTGGTTATCCACACATGAAGATCAACTATTCTAGGCCACAAAGCATTAAATCTACATATTACCCTCAACTGGAGATTTTATCTTCCTTGTATAATACTTCATGACCAAAGGACAAAATTGGATCTTCACTAAAATAAGGGACAATAATCATCTACCACATTTGAGGCACCAAACAAACTTTTGTATCCTTTCCATCCTCAGTATGCACCTCCTTACCCACCAAATTTCACCTGGAATGAAATGAGACAAGCCTAATTTTGCTTGCTTTATGAAATACCACCCTTGTGCCCCCATCATTACATGGTTTGCTAGGGGTGACTAGGGCCTCAAGAATTTTCAACCCTAACAACTAAGGGCCATGTGTTGACACCTCTACCACACTTTGTTATCCTTTAACCTCATTCCCCACCAAGCATGTGGACCCAACCAAAGTTTGAACATTCACCTTAGCACCATTATGACGAGGCACATTAGGGTTTGTTGTTGTTTGTGCTTGGAAGTGTTTGAAATTCCATCTTATTTCTTTTATTTGTGCTAATTAAGTTCATATCAATATTAGCAAATATCATAAGACCTATGTTTTGATAACTAAATATAGGGGGGGATAACCCTTTGGTGAAATGGTGGGGCTTCTTGCCTGTAGTGCCAACAACCAAGGTTCAAACCCCACGGGGTCGCCCTCTACCGCGTCAAAAATTGAGGTTGCTTACCCTCCAAGAGGGGAGAATCTGTGGTGAAATAGTGGAGCTTTGACCTGTAGAGCTAACAACCTAGATTCAAACCTCCTGGTAAATGTTTTTACAACATAGACTCAAGATAGGGTAGCAACTATGCAAATTTATACTCTATGGTGAAATGGTGGGGCTTCAGCCTGTAGAGCCAACAACCCATATTCAAACCTCCTGGTAAGTTTTAAGGTGAGGAGCATACGATCTGCTTTCTATGGCTTTTTAGGGTTTCTAGGGTTTTGTTGTGTTTAGATTCTCTATCTTATGGAGATGGAGGTTACTGCCTTTGGCAATACCTCTGGACCCCGGCCTTTGTCTGATGTGGACTGTCCCAAGGGATGGAAAGGTGTTCTGACAAGACAGGAGAATCTTTCTCCTAAAGGTACTTCTGCGATTCTAGTTCAAAAGGAAATGGCTGAAGGAATGGTGCTGGATATACCAGATGATTTGGTTGAGGAAATCATGACCTCCATGGATCTTTCTCTTATGGGTAAGTTTTTTTCCCTTCGCCCTAATATGGATATGGTGCGGAAGTGGGTGTCCAATCGTTGGAAGGTCAATGGCAGTGTCTGTTGATAACTGAGAGGGGGGGAATCAGTTATCTTACTTGCTTCAGCTTTTTGAACTTCCTTAACAGTTAATGCAATATTAAATCAAATGCATAAACATAACCATGAAATGGAAATAACATCAATACACATGACACAATGATTTTGACGTGGAAAACCCGGTTAAGGGAAAAACCACGAGGTGATTAACCCAAGATATTATTCTCTGTTAAAAGAATAGAAGATACAAAATGGCACTTGCCAATTAGGGCTCACTTCCCAAGCACACTGCTCACAAGAGGCTCACTGCCTACAAGAGACTCATTGTCTACAAGAAAGGAAACTAACTCAATGTTTGAACTGATGAGATGCATCCACACATGCTGAGGTTTAGTTCCGGTTGAGCTCAATAAACTGATCTGCTGCACTTCATTCTTACTCTCTTTTGATGCTGTTGTACTGTCACATTCCGGACCTATCTTACTATCTTTTCTCTGCATTTCTGCTTTTCTTTGCACCACACAATACACCATACACACCTTTACATCTAAATCCATCTTGTATATATATCCGCATAAGTGATTTCATCACCTTTCTCGTCGGCATCCGGAATAGTCAATATTTTCCCAAGCTTTGATTTGTCGGTTGGATCCTTGCTTACTAAGTGATGCGGATCTAGGAGATGCTTGTAGAAGTCATCAATCATGTCAGCCAATCATGAATGATACCTCAAGAAACTTGTTCATTAGCAATATCTCTTCCAGATTAGGATCTGACACTTTGCCAGTACAATTCTTCCTCTATCTATTCTGCCAAACAGGAACCCAATACTCAAGTGCTCATATCTCTTCACCCTTCCATCACCAGAGGCTAAATCCTTGGAACCTATTAGTCAAGGTACTCCTCTTGACTTCCCCAAATTCGCACTTCACTGAAATACTTCCTCTGAGAGATCCAAACCTGACTGTCGGACCTTGCTGACTGCTCTGTTCTTGCTTACCGGATCATAACACTTCTTCAATCTAACTTCTAGTAGAGTCTTATCATGTCTTGCGGATGTGTGGGATAACCTTTGTTGCCATCAATGACAACATTCATGGATCCATATAGTGTCTCTTGCCAACAATCTCCCCCTTTGGCATTGATGGCAACACTTAGTGAAAAATGACTAAGTGTCATACTAGACTCCCCCTTTGCTGATGCTCTGTCTCTATGTACATTTTATGGAGCTCCCCCTTAGTTGGATTCCTCATTTTTCACTGCTCATCACTCCCCCTTTGACATCAATGGCAAAGGGTGGGATCCGTACACCAAAATTTTCAAAAATTAATCTATACTTAGTCGCATAAGTATATCATCCGATTGTATTCTACATATACTTTAGTATATCTGCAAAAGTATTTTTCAATTGTACAACTTCGATTGCCCAACTCAGCTTCATCTTGTCCAAAATTGATATGTGACCACTCAACAGGAATGCAAAAGCTTCTGCCTTCTTCAGATCTATCGGATCATTTGTCTTGGCTGTAGTTTGAGCATCACTTAGGGCCTCATGCATGGCCTCCAACTTAGGAATGATTATTCTTCTAAGTTCATTTAACCTACTGATTCTATTTTTCTTTTCTTTCTCTAGCTTCTTAATTTCATCCAAGATTGTAATAATCTGACATTCTTGATTTACTATGGATGAGGTAAGTGGTTCAAAATTTTGAGAAAGTTTTGTTAGTTTGATCTCCTGTTCTTTCATTTTCTTCTCAATCTCCATTGTTGCTTTGGACCATGATAGACAAAATTTATATATTTCTCCGCCATCTTTAAGAGCATTTTCTAAGCTCTTTATCCCTATATCCATGTTTCTTCTATCATTTGATATTAGACTTAGTACTTCAGAGAATCTTTTATCCAAAAACTCTTTCCGGACCTTTTCCTTAGCTGATTTCTCTAAGGACTCAAAATGAGTGCTGACTGAACTAACAAGAGACTTAAGATTACCTGATGAGGAAGTCGATGAATCCTTCAGAAAGGATGGCATGATCTTTTCAAGCACACCGAATGTAGCTTCTATAAGCTCACAGTCTTCCATGTGAGACTTCAGGAGTTTTTCTTTGGCCTTTGCATTAGCAAATGAAGCTATCTTCATTGTTTGTACTGGGGAAAGAGAATCAAAATCAAATGGTCCTTGTAGAAGTTTTGGTTCATCAATCTCCATTGTCTCTTTGTTTAAGAATTCTTTGACAATTTCTGCAATGTCTCTTGCTGAAGACAGATTCTTCTTCTCTTCTGCAGTCTTGGAGCTGTCATCTTCTTTTTCCTTCACTTCTTTTTCTTTCTCCTTTATTCTTTCTTCTCCTTTAGATCTAGAGTCAGCAGGGGAAACCAGAGGAGTGATGTTTGTTTGTTCATGGGCCACCTCTTCTGAAGTAGAGGATTCCAAGCCTTTATCTTCACCGGTGTCCACTACCTCTTCTGTCATTGCCTCAGTAGATCCTTCTTCAACACTTGTGGCTGAGGGATTAACACCTAAGTCCTCTATGATTGAAAGATTGAATCTTTTGAAGGCATTCAGGAGGATCTCTTTTGTTTCGTTTGCCACTTTATCAGTTTCTCCAAGCATGAGCTGATTCATTCTAGCTTTGCTCCGGAACTCATCCTTGCAATCTTTGAAGATCATATTCATTTATTTCTGAGTGATTGAAGGATAGAGCTGAATAGCTATCTGCTCCTGAATTTCTAGATCTTTGGCTTGGGCATTGTTCTTCCTTATTTCAAGTTCCTTCTCTAAGCTTTTGGGGATCAGAGATATAATTTCAATGAATGCTTTGTTGTAGATGTTTAGATACCTGACTGTGGCATCTTGCAATATCTTCTGATCAGCTTCACCATAATCATCATAGAATTCAACCATTGGCTAAAGATTTCCATCTACTGTAACTGATTTGATGATGTCATCAATGTGAAGAGTGGGTTTTTCAACAAATTCCTCTGCCTTTTCTTCTTCACCTTGACCGGTAGAGGGTGTACCAGATGTTTTCTTCTTTTTCTTCATTTTCTTAACTTTTTCATCAGATTCAGTTTCTTCTTCATCCTTTTGACTAGCATAAGATCTTGTGGCTTTTGTCTTAGTTCTCTTCTCTCCTTTGCCGGATGATTTTACTTCCAGTTTTGATGCAGATTTCTTTGATGATCTGGTCCGGGTGGAAGATTCTACCGGAGCACTTTCCTCTTCTGCTTCTTCTTTTTCTTTTTTTGTTCCTTTTGTCTTTTCTCTATGGGCATCAAGTGCCTCTTTTGAGATTCCATGCCTCTTGGCAACTTCTTTAACTTCCCTTCTTACTTTCCTCTTGATTTCAAGTTGTCGAAGTTCTACATGGATCTTTACACTCAATTCTTCAAAGGTTCCAAACCTTTCTGTCTTGGGATCCTTTGGTTGACTCAGCATGTGCTGAACATGTAGCTCCATGATGTTCTCATCCACCTTATACCCCATTGGCATGATCCATACTGTTCTAGGTTCCACTGCCTCCATTAGACACTGATCAGTCTCTACCATAAAGCATACTATGTCTTTGTATTTCTCAACTAGGGATTGGGGAATTCTCTCTCTAGTTTGCATCATGTTCTGAAAGTTTTTGAAGAAACCCCATAGAGCTGTGTTTTTTGCTTTGTCATCACCAGGTCCATGCAAATAATCCTTGATTTGTATGGCAACCAGTCTATCATTCTGCCATACCCATCCACTAGATCCGGGTAGCTCATTCATAAAGTAGAAGAATAGACAGAGTATTAGGCCACCAAATTTGAAGGAATTCTTCTTATCCTTCTTTATCTTCTACAGGTTCTCCAAGAGTTGGTTTAGAAGGAGCTCACAAATGTCATAGTCTGCATTTTTCCTCAACATCTCATAGGCAGTGTAGATAGCAGTTCCAGGTACTGAATTCTCCCTGCTAGAATGATATATCTTGTAGCTGATGATCATGGATGCAAACTTGATATCCAGATCAGTGATATCTTCTTTTGTCATTGCCCTTTTGTCAAACCTTGATCCGGTAGCCTCACTCACAGTTTGGTTTTTGACATATTTGAGAACAGGTATCCCACCGGATGAGTGTAGTCCGGTAACTGCCCTAATGGCATCTTTTGTGATCTTGAATGGTCCATTTAACCACATGAAGTTGTCATGTATTCTACTCAAAATATACCTGACCCATTCATCCTCAGCAAAACAGGGGAAATGTATGCATTGTGCAAAGTGCTTGTCCCGAAGGGCCTTGAATTGGGGTTTGAGCTCAAATGAATCTATTAGTTGTTTGTGGTAGATATCCCTCAATTTGAACTCTCTGAATTCTTCAATGTTTGCGTGAATGTAAACCCTAATATCTTTTGTATGCAGGACACCATGCGGTACACTGGAAAAAGCTCCTAGGGGATCTACTTCCAAGGATTTGTAGGGATGTTTCTTGAATTTGGGGCAAGGCCTATCAGTGATCTTTACTATATTTGGAGTAGCCATCATTCAAGAATTTTACAGAGAGATATCAAGAACTGAGAGTACCTTTTACGCTGATTAGGGCACACGATGGAATCCGAATCAAGTTGTAGGAAGAATCATCTTGATCTTTGGAAGAATTTGTTGCAGAGCTCCTTTTCTCTTCTCTTCGAATGTGAATGTACAAATGATGAACAAAAAAAGCCTTATATTTCTGCACAAAACCCTAATTCCTTGTTGCAATAAATGCATACCTTAACTTATTTTGGTTGCTCTTGTTTTTCTTATTCTAAGATAGATCTCTTTCTAGATCACTGTAATATGCTTAGAGTTATCCTTGGTGATTAATAATGAACTTTCTTACTTTCCTCAACCATTTGATTTATCTGCAGATCAAGATGTCTCAATTTTAGAATTACACTGGACCAAACTTGTATGAACGCTGTTTTTACCGGAAGACTGTTAGACGGGATCTATCTAAAGGGATTAGACTCTTTAAATCTTCATGTGGATCTTTCAAATCTTTATTATGGCTTATCTAGGTATTTCTCTGAAAACCCCTTTGATCCACAGCCTTTCATGTGTCGATTACAGGCACCACTTGACTAGTTGGGGGAATTGGTTTTTCTTTTGTTACTCCCCCTAAGCCAGAGCCTATCTATTCAATTTCTGGAAGGAAGATCAACACCAGATTTTGGTGCGGATCCATCCGCTACATTCTCTGTACTTTTCTTCACCCAAATCTTGTTCATCTCACTTTGAACTTCATCCGCATTCATTTTTCTTTTTCCTTTATCTTGATTCTGATTATGAAGCACCGGACCCCTTTTGTCCTGATTCTCGCTTCTACAAAATTTGGCAATATGACTGGATCTATTGCAATTGTAGAAAACAACATTTCTTTGCATATTTGATTGATATTCTCCTGATCTACACTGATTAGTCATATGTCCCATTCTATTGTATGCAAAGCATCTACCATTGAATGAATTGCTCATTTGCCTATATCTACATTCATGTGATTTGTGACCATAAGTTTTGCAATTGAAACACTGTCTGGAGAAGGATGTAATAGTTTGATTCATTCTTTTTCTACACTAATTTGCTTTATGACCAAAGTTATTGCAGTTGTGACAGTATCCATTGAAGGATGGATATCTTTGAGCATTTGGTTGCCTTACCAGAGGTCTTCTAGGCATGTTTCTTGGATTTTCTGATCTGGAGTTCTTCTGACCGGATCCAGAGCTTTCACCTTTTTCATACCCCAAGCCATGCTTATCATCTACCCTCTTTTGGCTTTCAAGAAGAACTTCGAGTTGAGTAGAGCTTACCTTGAATTTCTCTTTATATTCATTTTTTGTTTGAAGATCCCTTTTAAGAGTGTCAATCTGATTCTCAAGTTGTTCTTCTTTTTCTTTAGCTTCTTCAAGATCAGATTCTAGATGCCTGATTATTCTATCCATATTGTGGCAGACTTCAGATTTCTCCTTAAGAGATTGTCTTAGATTATCTTCAATTTTTCTTTTCTCTTCAACTTCTTGGGTGAATTTCATGACTCCTGATTCCATTTCATGTCTTATCGTAATGGTCTCTTTTGATAACTTTTCACATAGCATGGTTTTCTCCTTCAGATCTTCATTTGTATCTTTAGCTTCACCTTGACTTGCCAATTGCTGAAGTAGATCCTTTCTCTTTTTCATAGAGAGACTTAGTTTCCCTCTTAGTTCATTTATGAAATCATCAGCCTGTTTGAGTCTTTCCTTTAGTTCATTGACTTCAAAATTAGATTACTCAAGATCATCTAGGGCAGACTGAAGTTGTTGTCTCATACCATACATATCCATTTGAATTCCCAGATCTTCCTCAAGCTGTTAAGCTTTGTTTGGAGGAACTTGGCCTTGATACCAATTGTTGATAATTGAGAGGGGGGGGAATCAGTTATCTTACTTGCTTCAGCTTTTTGAACTTCCTTAATAGTTAATGCAATATTAAATCAAATGCATAAACATAACCATGAAATGGAAACAACATCAACACACATGACACAATGATTTTGACGTGGAAAACCCGGTTAAAGGAAAAACCACGGGGTGATTAACCCAAGATATTATTCTCTATTAGAAGAATAGAAGATACAAAATGGCACTTACCAATTAGGGCTCACTTCCCGAGCACACTGCTCACAAGAGGCTCACTGCCTACAAGAGACTCA
Source organism: Cunninghamia lanceolata (assembly GCA_027924645.1). NCBI lineage: Eukaryota > Viridiplantae > Streptophyta > Pinopsida > Cupressales > Cupressaceae > Cunninghamia > Cunninghamia lanceolata. The sequence continues at coordinate 1,949,082 of BSBN01000128.1, forward strand.
CTGTCTACAAGAAAGGAAAGTAACTCAATGTTTGAACTGATGAGATGCATCCACACATGTTGAAGTTCAGTTCCAGTTGAACTCAATAAATTGATCTGTTGCACTTCATTCTTACTCTCTTTTGATGCTACTATACTGTCACATTCCGGACCTGTCTTACTGTCTTTTCTCTACTCTTCTGCTTTTCTTCACACCACATAATACACCACACACACCTTTACATCTAAATCCATCTTGTATATATATCCGCATAAGTGATTTCATCACCTTTCTTGTCAGCATCCGGAATAGTCAATATTTTCCCAAGCTTTGATCTGTTGGCTGGATCCTTGCTTACCAAGTGATGTGGATCTAGGAGATGCTTGTAGAAGTCATCAATCATGTCAGCCAATCATGAATGATACCTCAAGAAACTTATTCATTAGCAATATCTCTTCCCGATTAGGATCTGACACTCTGCCAATACAGTTCTTCCTCTGTCTATTCTGCCAAATAGGAACCCAATACTCAAGTGCTCATATCTCTTCACCCTTCCATCACCGGAGGCTAAATCCTTGGAACCTATTAGTCAAGGTACTCCTCTTGACTTCCCCAAATCTACACTTCACTAAAATACTTCCTCTGAGAGATCCAGACCTGACTGTCAGACCTGCTGACTGCTCTGTTCTTGCTTACTGGATCATAACACTTCTACAATCTGACTTCTGGTAGAGTCTTATCATGTCTTGCAGATGTGTGGGATAACCTTTGTTGCCATCAATGACAACATTCATGGATCCATATAGTGTCTCTTGCCAACAATGTCTCTGTCATAGCTATGGCGAGAGGGCTATTTCTTTTTAAATTCACTAGCAAAGAAGACATGATCACCATTTTGGCAGGAGGGCTATGGCTTTATGGTACTCACTCACTCACACTATGTGCATGGCAGCCTAGGTTTGATCCTAGCACTAACTTGAATAGGACTGCTCCGGTCTGGGTGAGGCTTCCTGGGTTTCCTTTGGAATATTGGGATGAAAAAAAAATTATGCTATTGCTAATACCTTTGGCCAGTATGTTACTCTTGATAATACAACTTGGTCTAAATCTTGATGTGTTTATGCAAGATTCTGTGTTAATGTGGAAGTTCACAAAACTCTTCCTATGTCCATTGAGTTGAACTCTAAATATGGGATCTGGACGCAGCCAATTCTTTATGAAAACTGTACTACATTTTGTTAACTTTGCAAGAAGAAGGGTCATTTGATGACTCATTGTAAGCTTAAGAAAATGGAGGAAACTTCTGATCTAGAGAAAGATAAGAACCCTATTTCCTCAGAAGAAGACATTCCTGATAATTAGGGAATGGGGGGTAATGAGGAAAATTACACTAATCTTGAAGGTGAGAACAGAGATCCTAGTTTTTCAAAAAAAGATAATCCTGATCTCCAAGGATCGGAGGTAAATGTGGAACTAGATCAGCATGTTTCTTTGGATCCCCCTATGCTAGAAGATGGAGAGTTCCAATAGGATACCCTTTTGGAAGTCCATTTACTTAATGTTGGTGGTAATGTTGGGGCCCCTTCAACCCCTTTGAAGAACATCCAAATCCCAAAATCAAGTTGCAATAATGAAGAAATGAGTGTTCAACCCTCTTCAAGACAAAGGCTAGCTCCTACCTCTGGAGTTAGGACCAATGGAGATTCTCTCAAGGGAGGGTTAACCACAAATCAAACTGATGACCCAACTCCAACCCCTGGAGCAGGACCAAGTGGCAAGTTTAATGACCAAGATGAATGGATTACCCCTAAGAAGAAGAGTCGCAAGTCCAATAAATCTGTTGATGTTGGAATAGATTCTAGGCAAGGAAGACCTACCCTAAGGGAAACAAGACAAAGAGAGATAGCTAGGGAGATTTCCAATGGTAAACAAAAAACACTAGAGGTCCAATCCCAAAAAATTTACAAATGAGAATTCTATCTTGGAATATGAGGGGTCTTAATAGCCTCTCCAAATAGTTTGAAGTCAAGAACTGTATTCTGAATCATAAAATTGATATTCTTTTACTTCAGGAAGTTAAAATGTCGGAGGAAAATTTTAAATTAGTTGCTGATAGAATCTAGCCTAATGTTGCTTTTTGTATGAGTCTTGCTATGGGTGCTTCTAGGGGGATTGTTGCTATTGCTAGAATTAAAGGTACTCTTACTATTTCCAATAAGCATTTTCTAATTGTTAATTTTTCTATGCCTTCTTTTCATTAGTCTTTAATCAATATTTATGTCCCGAACACGAGGGTTCTGCAGAAAACTTTGTGGATGGATCTATCTACTCTCCTCTCCACTTCCCCTCATTCTCTTTGGATGTTGGTGGGAGACTTTAATACTCCTTTATATCCCTCTGAGAAAATTGGGGGTATTCTTGACTACTCTAATAGCATGTTTGATTTTGCTAATTTTATCAATAGTTTTGAGTTAATGGATGTGGAGCTGCAGAATCAGAAATTTACTTGGTCCAACAGAAGAAGAGGTGATCAGATGATTCAAGTCAAATTGGATAGATTCCTCATCTCTAGTAACTAGGATAACCATTCTAATCTTAGTCTTTCGGCTATACCTAGAACTATTTCTGATCATAATCTTATTCTCCTTAATTGGGTTATCCAGCATAATCGGGTTGCCTTCCCATTCAAGTTTGAAGCTATGTGGATTAAACACAAGGATTTTAGGAGTCTTCTAACTACATGGTGGCAACTCCTGGTCCAAGGTACTCCTATGTTTAGATTGGTTAAGAAGCTTTTACACATTAAACAAGAGGTCCATGGTTGAAACAAGTATAGCTTTGGGAATGTGTTTATTCAAAAGAAGATTATTTCAGGAAAATTAGCTGACCTTCAAACTAGAATAGCTCAAGGAGATTCTACTGAGGATACTTCTCAAGCTAAAAATAATTTGATTACTGATTGGAAGAACCTTATGAATAAAGAAGAACTCTTCTGGAAACAAAAGTCCAAAGTTTAGTGGCTTAAAGAAGGGGATCGTAATACTGCTTTTTTTCATCTCTCAGCTATGAAACATAGGAAAGTTAATACTATTTCTAAATTGTGCTTGGAGGATGGCAATATTATCACTGATGACAATGAGATTGGTAATCAAGCAGCTTTGTTCTTCCAGAATTTGTTGACATAACAAGCTGAAAGTGTTGTCAATGGGCAGATAATGCATCAATTCCTTAACAATATTCCTTCTTTGATTACTGAAGAGGATAACATTGAAATGTTGAAACCTATCTCTGAAGAAGAGGTTCGTGCTATTTTATTCTCCATGGGAACCTTTAAAGCCCCAGGCCCTGATGGCTTTCCTCCTATATTTTTCCAGGAATATTGGGATATTGTGAGCTATGATGTTACTGTTGTTGTTAGAGATTTTTTTAGAACTAGGAAACTTCTAAAGCATATTAACAATACTTTTATTGTTCTTGTTCCCAAGAAGCCAAATCCTGAGCTACTTGCCAATTTTAGACCTATAAGTTTGTGTAATACTATTGACAAGTTATGTACCAAACTTCTTGTTTTGAGATTTCAACCCTTCCTTGATAAAATTATGTCCTCTTCTTAGAAAGGTTTTGTTCCTAAAAGGCAGATTTTAGATGCTACTATAGACACTCATGAAACTATCCACTCAATGGCGAATCCTGGCAGTTTCTTTTCAAGGTTATCCAAAAGTTTGGTTTTAATGATACAGTCTCTCTTCTTATCCAAGAAGTTGTTACCACTGCTAAATTCTCAGTCCTTGTTAATGGGGTTCCTAGGGGTTTTTTCTCTCCCATGAGAGGGATTAGACAGGGTGATCCTCTTTCCCCCTATCTATTTATCATGATGGCTGAAGCCCTTGGGAGATATGTTCACTCTAAGGTCCTTTCTAAGGAAATTGTGGGGATCAAACCAACTTCTACTCTGCAACCCATGTTTGTTCAGTAGTTTGTGGATGATACCATCCTCTTTGGTATCTCTTCAGTTTTAGAAGCCTGAAGTTGGAGGAATATTCTCAATGACTATGCCAAAACTTCTAGTCAACACATCAATTTTTAGAAAAGTAATGTATATTTCTTCAACACTCGGGGAGAGCTCCAGAGAAAAATCATCAGCATCCTTGGTTGTGATGCGGCTGATCTTCTTGTAGTCTACCTTGGTCTTCCTTTAACTATCAAAGAAGTTACTCTGAGATTTTGGAATGGTATTTTGGAAAGAACTCAAAAGAAGTTGATTAGCTAGAAGGGCAAGCTCCTGAGTAGTGTTGGAAAATTGCAGCTTCTACAGGCCTCCCTTCAAGGTATTCCTACTTACTTCCTCTCTCTATTTAAAATGCCCAAGTATATAGTTGAAAAATTGGAGCAGATATAAAGAAATTTCTTATGGACAGGTGTGGAATAAAAAAAGAGAATGTCTCTGGTCAAATGGGAGAAGGTTTGCCTTCCTAAAACTCATGGTGGTCTTAATATCAGATCTATAAGAAATATGAATAAAGCCCTTCTTTCCAAAATCAACTGGAATCTGATTAACAGTAATAAAGAATGGGGAACCATTATACAGGCTAAGTATTTACAAGGTGCTGACAACCTAAGTTTCCTTTATCAGGAGGGGCTCCCTCAGGGTTCAGTTATTTGGAATAAAATGCTCAAATCTAGAAGTTTAATTAAATAGGGGCTTAAGTGGAAACTAGGGAATGGTAATATTATAAATTTTTGGGAGGACCCTTAGGTTGCTGACAAGGCCCTTGCTGCTCAGGAGGAAAACGAGGTTATTGCTGATATAGCCAAACATTTTTTTGGGTCAAAAGTCTGTCATTATATTCATCATGAGAATGGTATTAGACTTTGGAAAAATCTTCTTGAGTGTTGTAATAATCATCCTAAGTTTATTCCGAGAATGAGATCTATACAACAGTTGTTGGTGGGTACCAGAATTCCTCTCTTTCCTAGAGAAGATGAGTTGCATTGGTCACCTGACAAAAGAGGTCACTTCTTTGTTAACTATGCTTACCATCTATTGATTCCTAATGTTCACAAAAATGAGCTTTGGAGGAAAGTTTGGAACCATAAACTTATTCCTAAAGTTAATATGTTTTGGTGGGTTGTGGTTCATAATAAGATATTAACTCAAGATAATTTACAAAGAAGGGGTTTCTCTCTGGTTAATAGGTGTGTTCTATGCCTTAAGGAAGAGGAAATTGTTTCTCACTTAATTCTTCATTGTGACTTCGCCAGGGAAGTTTGGAGTATGATTCTGTAGAACTTTAGCATACAGTGGGTTTGCAATAAAGGTATTAGAGAACTTATTACTAATTGGTTTCCTACTTGTCATCCCTAGCTTGTGGAGCTGGAACCAAACTCTTCCCTTCATTGGTTGGACATTGTGGAAAGAATAGAATAATAGAATCTTTAGGGAAGCTGTCAAGGACTCTTCTCAAGTTTATCAATCTTTCTCTAAGCTCCTCATTGAAAGTGTTGCTAGTGCTCATATCAAAATTGTTGATAAACCCCTCACTCAAGAAGAGGAAAGCATTGCTGTCAATTGGAGAATTCTTAGCCAAATTTATGCTCATGACAATTCAAAGCAGACTTTGAGATTAAATGCAAGATGGACTCCTCTGAGGTCTGATTGGCTCAAACTTAATTTTGATGGGGCTTCAAAGTCCAATGGAAAGGCTAGTGGTGGTGGGATTATTAGGGATAATAGAGGGGAGCTTGTTGCTACCTATGTTGGTGGTTTAGGTATTCAAAGTAATAACTATGCTGAGGCCTCTGCTCTCTTATGGGGAGTTAAATTAGCTATTTCTTTGGGCATTACTCATTTGCATATATAGGGGGACTCTAAACTTGTCCTTGTTGCAGTTACCAATGCTTTGTTCTGTGGGTGGAGGCTTAAGGATGTCATTATGGATATCCAAATTCTTATTTAGAGAGTTTCTAGAGTGGAATTCTCCCATATCTACAGAGGGGAACGGACTTGTTGATGCGCTCGCAGATTATGGTCAACAATTTATGAATTAGCGATGTTGGCACCAATATAACAATATTCCCATTAACATAAGGGAACTAATTCAAAAAGAGATAACTTGTCAAGGATGACTCGTCACATTGAGAGTGTCAGCCTGGCTAGACGGTTTTGTTGTGCAAAGATGATGTGGATGCCTAAGTACGGGGTTATTATGACATATTGTACTTTTCTGATTAATGTCATTTTGGCATCTTTAATCACTCGCATTAAGATGAGTTGGATATGTGATGATGATAGTAAATTTTAAAATATCATATTCGAGCATGGGAAGAGTTGGCAACAATTGGAGATTGTGAAGACGTTTCAGGATATTGACGACTCGCGCATGTTGGTTTATTGCTTCATTTATTATTTCATCATTTCGTTCAGTGCTTCTAGATTTATCTCACAAAGTCACTTTGTGGAAAGGTATCCTTGGCTCTGTGTTCTCTGTGTTTTTGAGGGTAAGGCAAAAATGGGGGGAGATAGAATTTGCACTAAGCCAATATGTTGTTACGAATTTAAGGACAATGTTGTTGTATGGCATTATTGCAAGGAAGGTGGTATAAGTTCTTTTTTGGAATGCCTCAACAGGTATGATGAAAACTTATCTGTGCAGTGTGCCCTTTCGTGGCAGAATCATAGAGTTACCATTGGCAGAATTGGGTTTGAAATCTCTGAAGAGGTTATAGCCATGGCGACTGGCCTTTCCACCAAGGGTACTAAGCTGCAAAGGAAGGCTAAGGTGGCTGACCATCAGAACTAGAAGCTTTTCCTAGGCGAGGGAGAGGAATTAGTTTCATACCAAGGAGGGTTTGAACGTGCTAAGCTGTCGGAGCCGTGGGACGAGATGTGCTTTCTACTAATGAAATATTTCACCCTGGAAGGTTGTTTCACCAGGTTTTACAATTATCACCTCCCCCTACTCAATCATTTTAGGCGTAATGCTTTGATAAGTTTCCCTTTTTATTTGATGTCTTCCCTTGAACATTCTATTTTCTGGGTTAAAGCTAAATTTGACAAGAAACCCTCTAAACGCCCTGTTCCTCTGCATCAAGGTCTCATTCTTCGTTTGTATAATTTTAACCTTGTCTTGGACCCACCTAAGCCAATCCAGCCCTCCATTGTTGAGGTCCATGCTGACACTTCCCCCATTGCTACCACTATTTCTGAGGAACCATGCCCTAATTCCCAAAAAATGAAAGGGGTTTCCTTTTCTGAGACCCTTGAGGAGACCACGGTGAAGGATATGCATACTCTTGTTTCTAAAGGGAGTGTGAAAAGTAAGAAAAGAAAATTCAGGGAGATGGCTTCTATTGGGGAGGTTACGGGGGACACAGTAGGGACCCATAAGAATTTGAACAGCGACTATGTGGGCCCTGTGAAAAAGCACAAAACCAAAATGGAGGCTAAATGTAAGAATGAGGGTTTCTCTTTCGAGGTGAGAAGGTCAGGGAGAATTGTTGGTAAACTGGCCCCGCAGGCCAAATTAATTGATTATTCTGAAAGTGATTCAAAAGCTTCCACTCAGGGGGACGATCAATTAAAAGCTGGAGACATTGAAGTCCAAGAGATTTCTGAAGAGGATGCAGGTGAGGGAGAAGAGAAGCAGATAGAGGACTCTAGTGGTGAGGGTGGTGGTCCTATGGATAATGCTGGTGAAGGGGAGAGGATGATTGTGGAAGAGGTTGAAGAGAAGACTAAGGAGGAGGGAGATGGCCAGGGGAATGATATTGTTGTCCTCAGGGAACAGGTGGATGATTTGGAGAAGGTTTGATCTATGGGAGTCTCTATAAGTAGTATGCCTTGTCACTTGGCTATTCTCAACTTGACTCTGTTGCAGGAACATGGGACTCGAGCTAATGGCGAGGATGAGGAGAAATCCAAGAAACTTTATGAAATTGTGGAATTTCTGGTTAAAGGCTACGAGGATGTATCTCCTTAGTCTTGTTCCTCTTTATGTTTTATGTTGTTTGTCTACTGCTATATACTTTCTGCTATTAATCAGCTGTTATTGTTGTTAATGTTGTAGTTGGTTTGGGTGGCTCTTTTTGTTCGTGAGCCTTTGCTATCTCTTTTTGTTCTGATGTTGTAAGGGTTTGGCCCCTAGTTTTTGCCGACTTATATAATCAAAAACTAAATATAGGGAGGGAGAAATACAGGTCTTATTATTGATGATTTTGGCCTTTAACAACCCATATAGTATTCTAAGTGGCTTTGAAGAATTTGTTGTGGTTAGGGACTTAAAAAAATATTTTAAGTGGCTTTGAGGAATTTGTTGTCTCCCATATTTTTAGAGAGGGAAATGTTGTTACGGATGCTATGGCTAATGTTGGCATTAACAACTCCTCTTGGAGATGCTGGAGAAAGGCTACGAATTTGCCTAGTAGAGTTCAATCTCTCATTGTTAAGGATGTAGTAGTCCCTGATAATATTTTGGATCTCGAGCCTCATTGTGGGAGGATTGGCAGCTGGGAGAGACCTAGTTAGGTAATCTAGAGGTCATGTCTCTTTTCTTGGGTGTTGGGAGAAATGTGGGTGTTTTGAAAGGTATGGTTGTTGATAGGACTATGGGGGAAAAAGTGTCCTTGGGAATAAAATTTAAATCGAGGATGGAGCCATTGATAGTAAGATTCAAATCCATAAATATAGGATGGTTGACGTGGACTGGGAAGTTAAGAGTCAACAACTTGTTGCTGACTAGACTACTGGCATGGATGGTGGCCCACTTACCGAGGATAGATGGCGGACAAGCTAGCAAAATAACAATCATCATGATATCATCTCCTATCGCATTTGCATTGAATTCAACCTAGAGGTGGTGGGTGTACATTCTCCTCCTGGTGGCGAAGCAAGGTAGTAGGTGCTCCCAATGTATCACCCATCATTACAACTCCCATCAAATATAGCAGAGCACTCATTTGGGTGATATGGCAAGCATGAAAGCATTGAGAATCAATTGTGCCCTTTACCACTTAATTTGGTTCAATCCTTGCAGAAAAGACACGTTGCCCATTTCCACAACGTATCTGCTATTGTGTGAAATTAACAAAAGTGTTGCCATGGGAGGATATATTGTAAGAACGGAACCGTCTTCCCCTGATGAATTTAAGCAAGACCCTACCATTTGGTATATCCTCTAGGAAGGGGGGTGACCTCTTTCCTTGAAAGTCTAAAAGGGCACGACGAGAACCTATCTCATCAATTTGCAAATTCTTGGGACAATCGACATGTTCATCTTGGTGGTATAGGCTTCAAGGTCACTGAAGAGGTCATCAGTCAAGCGACAAGGATGTTCACTAAAGGGAGGAAGCAGTACCACTAGAGCAGGGTCCTGGACTTGAAAAGTATGGTGATCTTCTTTAGAGAAGGGGGAATCTGCGACCAAAATGCAAGGTGGGTTTGAGCAGGAGAAGCTTCTAATTCCATGGGACCGGGTGTGTTTTATGTTAATGAAATATTTTACCCTTGAAGGATGATATAAAGTGTACTTTCACTATCGTTTTGCCTTGCTTAATCACTTTCGTCACAATTTTGAGATTAGTTTTTCTTTTTTTCTCTTATCCTCCTTGGAGAATTCCATAAGGTGGTGAGGGAAGCTCATACTAAGAATCCCAATACCTTGGTCATCCCCCTCCATCAAGGCCTTATCTTCTGCCTTTACCATTTTCATCTGGCATTGTGTCCTCCTAAGACCATTAAGGTCAATGTCGTCAATGTTTCCCCTCTGAATCCTGTTGTTGTTAGCCCCGATGTTAAGGGTAAAGAGAAGAAGTTTGTGGTGTTTCAAAAAGAGGTGGTAACCTCCTCTAGTATGATCAATGTCTCTAGGGCTTGGCCTAGAATTGAGGAGATCCAGGATTCCCTGTCGGCTGAAACTCCCAATCCCAAACCTGTTTCTAAAACCCCTAAAAGTAAAACCACCCTGAAGAAGCAAAACAAGAGCCCTAAAACTTAAGCTACTACTATTAAGAAGGGGGAGGTTTTCTCAGCTAAGAGAGCAATTGGACTAGAAGAGGCAAGGACCCACACCCATAAAAAAATTGAAGGAGGAGAAGGAGGTTGTTCAGCATGACGTGGAGCATCTAAATTTAGGGACTTGGATGTGGCTGCTAAGCAAGGTGGAGGTGACGAATTGAGGGGAATTGCTAGTAAAATGACCTAGCAGATTAGAAGGTCTAGCCGCATTGTGGGTATCCCTTCTATAAATCCTCAAGGGATTGAGCTTTTGGGGGAGTCCGAATTTGAATAAGAGACCCTAGGAGATGATGATGTGGGTACCACCAAGGGTTTTGTGCAGAAAGAAGAAGGCACCAGTCACTTCCTGGAAATGAATACCCCCTACTCAGAAGATGAGGAGGACACCCAAGTTCGGGAGGAGGACAAGAGTAAATGTGCTCTGTGTGAGAAGACTATGGAAGAGGTTTTTGATCTTAGTTCTAAGGTGACAAAGTTACAGAAGAATTGGAGAGTTATGATTGGTTTTGCAGCTAAAGTTCTTCAACGTTCTGCTACAGCTTTCTCTGCACTGAAGGAGTTTGACAACAAGATCCAAGGCATTAGTGTTGACAGTTTGGGAGACTATGAGGAGATGTTTAATTTCCTTACCAAGCATGGGGTTGATGGCAATCCTTAGTTGTTTTTTTTGTGTTCTCTGGCATTGGTTTTTGCTCAAGGTTGGTATGGTTGGGTTTTTTGGGTGCTCTGTGTTCTACTGTTAATCCGATGTTAATGCGTTGTATCTTGCCTATCTGAGCTTTTGCTCCGCCCTTTGGGTCATTTTGTACAGGGATCTGGAGCTTTTTTTCTAGCTAACTTTATCAAAAACAACCCATAAAGTATTCATTTTGTAAATCTTTGTGGTTATTTGAATCTAGAATATAGATTTACAATTTATATTATATCTGTAACTGCTAGGTTTTAATATTTTTATTTATTGTAATATTTATTTTAAGCAATAATCATATAACTTTAATAAATCTTGTAAACCAAATTTAATTCCATAAAATGTTAAAATCATCTCTTCTAAATTTGTTCTTTATAACAATATTTTATTATTTAATTAAATAAGACTAAGAAGATAGAACAAAGATATTTAGAGATTTGTATTATTGAAGACAAAACCCTTTTTGAGTGGCCTAGTCTCTTATGTACAAAATCTAACACATGCAACTTCTTGGGGTTAGGTTAGATCAAGTCATAGGAAATCAGTTTAATGCAAGCCAATAACTCTACAATAAAGCAAATTTGATAATTAATTAATCTACCTTGCAATGAAAATAAGCTAAGTAAAGTTTAAAATAAAGCTATGTAATCAATTTGCAATGAAAACACTCTTTAAAGCAAGAAGTAAGCAAGTACATCATTAAAAGTTGTCTAAGCTGTTTGCAAAATGTGTTCAAATCACTTTGAATGACTAAAATTTGTTATATGACAATGAAATGCATGCATGGACAATTAACAACACATGTAGGTTTACTAATTCTAACTAAACATGTTTTTTATCCCTTGCAAAGAGTATGAAGAGGTCACGAGTTGGTGCTTTTTGAACCTTCAATAGGTTTTTGAGATATTTATGCAAGTTGGTTTGTTTATGAACAACAAGGTAAAGGTTATTTTTAACCTTGAGAAATGGTTGAATACAATGTTATATGAATGTACTTAATTCTCTCAAGAAGTGCAAGGTATGAGCTATCAAGTGAGCTAACCCAAACTTATGATAAGAGATTCTAGTACTATGAGTAGCAATGAGATGTTGGGATTATGAAGAGTATGGGGTGTGAGCTATAAAGTGAGCATAATGTAAAACCACTAATATCAACATTTACTAAGAAAAAAAGTTTAATGCACAAGAAAATTTTGTTGTAATGTTTTACTAAAACCAAAAAAAAGTTGTTTTGACAAATTGACAAGAAATGTTAATTTTGTTGTAATGTCACAAATGCCAGAAAAACTATAATTTTGTAATGTTTTAATGAAAAGAAAGTTGAAAAGTTGTTTTGATAATACAATTTATAAAATATTTTGACAAGAAAACTGGTAAAGTTGTTTCATTTTACAAATAGTGTTGTAAAAGTTGCAAGAATGAAATAAAATGTTTTTTTTTGTAAAAATGACAATATAAATTGGATTCCCATCTAACCACTCTAAATCTATTCTAACTTATTCTAGCTATACTATAATGACAAAACCAACTAAAATCCTAACCTTCAACTCAATATGCTTCAATCCAAGAGTGGAGAAACTATTTTTTTCAGATCTGGATGTCTTTTCCTCTTATTCATGTGGGCAACTAATTATAATACCTCCAAGACCTTGAAAACTTGTTGGAGATTGATTAAGAGTGACTAAAAATTGTGGATTAGGTGTTGACTTTGGTTACCTAGGGTGTGACAATGATAGATGTTGGGAAAGGTGCCGTACACCTTACACATAGAAATATTGAATATTTTGTAAATCTCTAGTCTGTCACAAAATTGGGCACCACACTTTGGGGATGTAACATTTTTCCCAGGTGGTTGTTGTGTATAACATTAGAAATGCACATGGTGTTATGATCACATGGCTTAATGGGATTGTGACTTGATGTAGAATGCATAGTTGGCAAACACATTACATCGAGAGGTACATTTGAGAAATACATTTAATTATTGGATATCTTGTAAGAAGAATTTAATGTGGGGTCACATGAGACAAGGCATCTTGGGAACTTGGATTAGAGAAAGCGTTTGGGTTGCCTTGGAGGTTGCAATGACTCTTGGTCCTTGGTCCTAGAGTTAAACTTGGGCACCCAACTTAGAGATGTACTTGGGTGCATTGATTAAGGGTGACTAGAGAACTTAGTAAGTTTTTCCACTCTTGTTTCTCTCTTGCCTATAAATAGAGGTCTTGGGATGGAGGTTAGACATCATCCTTGGTTCACGACCATCTTGTGCATTCTCATTTTGAGTGAAGCTCGGTGTATACACCTGGAGACTTGAGTTGCTTATCCAGAGATCTTGAGGAGCATGGAGGGAATGTGTGGATGTTAATTGTTATTGGATACATCTTATGTGGAATGGAACAATGGTTGCTCACTAGTGCTGAAGAAGGACAAATCTTGCATGGTTTCCTCCTTAATTGTGAGTGTTGATCTTTATGAGAGCTGGGAGACTAGTATTGTATTGTAACCATTTTGTTGTTGAGAATACATTAGTTTTGCTACTGTGGAGGCCAGGTTTTCTCCCAAAAGGGTTTTCCCAAGGTATATTACTCTCTCTCTATCTCTTGTGTAGTTGTTTGATTTTTTCTTTTATTCTTGTTATTTCTTTAGTGTTGTTACTATGTCAAAATGTTGTTGTAATTTGTATAGATCAAATAACTTGTTACATCTTTCCTTGTGGGATCAATGTGGGAATTATTTTGTATTTCCTTTCATTTGGTATTAAAGCTTAGTTTTGAGATTTGGTTCTGGTGATTTGTATATTTTGTATTAGAGCCTAGTTTTTGGTTGTAGGAGGGGACACCTTCCTTACAATATTAATCCGTGTTTGAGTGAGAGTTTGTTGCAATTGATATTGTTTTAGGATATAATTATGGGAAGCACTTATAGAATCAAGGTGGAGAGATTAAATGGAACAAACTATGAGCTTTGGAAGCTCAAGATAGAGGATTCAATTGATCATGATGAGTGGATTACAAATCATCTTGCACATTTCCTTCGAGTTTAGCCTCATACTATTGGAGTCGGTCATGCCGTGACCTAGACCTCTCGTTTGGTGGTATGGGACAAGTCATTGGTCAAGTGGAGGTTATGGACTTGGTCATATGGTAATTGGATCTCTTGTTTATCTCTTTGGATACTTTGTCACATGGAGGTTGTGAAGTTGGTCATGTGGTGACCTAGAGCTTTTGTTTAGCCCCTTGGATCTTCAAATGCGTGTACTTGGTGGATTTGGTCATATGGTGACCTAGAGCTCTTATATATGCATGTACTTGGTTGAGGTTATAAATTTGGTCATATGGTAATTTAGAGCTCCTTTTTTAGTCCCATGGTCCATTTGAATGCATGTACTTGCATGTTACTAATTCATGGTGTGTTGGATTTGTAAGTGGCCAAAATCATATGGACCAACATGGCAATCCAATGATGATCTAGTAGGTCTAGCTCACAACCCACAAGACATGAAATACACTTCCACTCAGCAGTTTCTAACTTGATGTCAGTTCTCTTGTCTCTCTTAGCCCCTTTATCCATATTGTTTAGCTCCTAAATTGGGTTTTAGGTAATTGCAAGTTTTCAAAGTCCTTTTGTTGAACTTTAATTATAGGGTCACTTGAGAGATCCTAGGGTTGCTTGACACCCTGACTTAAGTTGTAGGGTCACCCGAGCAACTTCGCCTATAAAAGGGGTGACCCATATCCCAAAAGGGGTGACTCTGTCTTCTTTTGGTGACACATGATTGCTTTAGTTTCAGCCATTTTGTCACCATTTTTGCTCATGATTGATAGTTCTTTCCAATCCTAGCTGACCCTCTACTTCGTCCGACTAACTCTCCTCTCCTCTTGACTCTCAATTAACTCTTCAATCATCAATCTATCAACTTTATAGTTTTCACCCAATCACCACCACCAATTTCTAAAGCTTCTAGCCTATAAATACCTCCATTCCCATCAGTTTCAGGGGAGGTTGTCCATTGTTGCATTATAGTTATTTCCTTACAAGAGGCTCTCATTCTCTTCATCTCTAATAGTGAATCACCCTTTAGGATCCAGACTATCTTTGCTCCTACAACCCCCACCAGCATTCTTATGCCCATACAAGACTTTGTGTGCATTTTTTTAAGCTTCAAAGCATCCCTTACCTTCTAGAAAAATTCTAATTTATTAGATCTACAACATCCCTACCTTTCCCCTATAATCAAGAAAAAGGACCCCACTATTGTAGAGGAAGAAGAAAGATGGACCTCTTGAGGACATAGGTCAACACATGCATTATCAAAAAGCTTCTTGAAAGCTTCACATTATTATAAGTTCCATTGTTTAGTTTGATTTCTTTTGGAAAAAGCTTTAATTTGTTTAGTAATTTCTCAGGACTAATTGACTAGCCCATGAGGATATAGACCAAGCCTAGGTTCAAGAATAAGCTTAGATCTTGTGAGAAATAAAGCAAAATAGAATAAGAATTCACATAACAAGAATCTTTCAAATACAAGGTCAACACATAAATTGCTTTCACGTAGACACTGGACAAGAAATAAACATTATCTAAGAAACCACAAATGCAAATCACAACTTGCTAAAAGAGATGACAACAACACTCCATCACATCAACATCAACATGACAATAACCACACCACTACAATTCCACCACAACAACAACCATCAAAATTCCAAACAAAGCCATCTACGCTTCAACCTTGTTGATACTCATAGGACCCTTCTCCCATAGGAAGAGGATAGTCCAACAGTCCCCCCACTTTATTGGTTATTGCCACGAGAGTAGGAGTGACTTGCCCACTCGCCAGACACATAGTGACAACACAGGTGATGTGTAATCTCTCACCTATGCATAGTAACTTGGTAGGTTAGATTTTATTGATCACATGATCTACATGTTGTATATTTATGATATTTTATCATTTAGAATGTGAATCTAATGATAGTAGATTTACATGTGTTTTTGATGTGTCAATAGATTCAAATTTGCATAATTGGTTTTGTAGTTTTTTCATATAAAATATGTGGTTTTTTATAGTTTTATGGAAAATTAATTTTTAGATCATAATTCTTGGGGGTTGTCAGATGGATACAATTTCACATTTGCATGCATGTTGTTGAACATGGTTAGAGGATTGTTCACTAGTCTTTGGTTCCTTGTGATTGTCCTATAGTTAAAAATTTACAATATTTTAGATTTGAGATTGCTTTAGATCTAATGTTCATTCCATAACAAGAATTTGCATATTGTCTCAGTTCTATTGTTGCTAGTATTGGAGGTTTCAATCTACATGTTTTTTGTGGTTCTAAGTTGCACTAATTTTGAGATTTATGAGTTTTGCTCTACAATTTATTTTGATTTTAGTTTTTGGTCCATGACCATGCTTTTATCACCTTTGTTGCACCTTACATGTGTGCAACATGAGGTTGTAGGTGTATGTTTGTGTACCTACATGTTGCATGAATAACTCAAGAGTATATCTATGAAGTGCTAATAGTGTTGTGTGTGCACAATAGAGATTTGCCATGAAAATGGTGGTAGTGAGTTGTTGGTCCTTTTGAGAATCCCTGTTATTTATTGTAGACTATTTGGATATTATGGTTGTACATGTTAATTTAATGGCTGATGGTCATAATTGAGCATTGGCATGTTGAGTAGTAAAGAAGCAATGAGATGGACTATTGAGAACGTCTAAAAGGAAGAAGAAAAAGATGTCTTTAGAGTTTTGAGGACATGAACTGTGTTATCATGATAACACTTGTATCATAGTTAGATGGGAGGTTTGTGTAGGAACATAGTTGGTTGTGATGGATTATATTCTACATTGAAGATAGGGACCATAATGCCACGAGAATCTCTTGAGTGCATATTTGGAGTTTTATCATGACACATTGTTGTTCTTGTCAATCTACCACATAGCGTTTATCATAATGCCATGGGAAGCTCTTGATCACTTTCAATGTGAGTTTTTGATAGTGATGTGGATCCATCATTTCTTGATAGATAGTCATTTGATATTGAGGACATGTATTATTATGCCATGGTAGGTCCTAAATCAACTATTGGGTCTTGGATGTGATGTAGTTACTTATGTATATGTTTATTGGTCAAAGATATATGACCTTCTATTATGAAGATATAAATCATGACACCATAAGAAGTTCTTGGAGCCTACATTGATCATGCAGTGAGAATATTATCTATGATTTAGAGTTAATCTTCTAGTGTTGAGTGTAGTGATTAATGAGCCTAGTTATTAGCCTGTTTTCTTATAGTTTGATGCAAGTTGAAAGACATTCCCAAACATTATTTTATACATATTTCTATATTATGTTATCCCTTATGATCATTATGCAGACTTGAACCTGGTTATTAAGTATATGGAGATATGATTATAATATGATGAAAACTGTATGTCATGTGTGGGAATATATGGATTGTAGAGAATGTTTGTGTTGATTATGGTTGTTAGTATTTTGTACATGTTTATGGACTGACTCCTGCAGCTAAAGAAGAAGGACTGTAACCCACAACAACTATAAGGTGTAGCCCACAGCCACAACATTTCCAGGCAGTAGAACAGGGAAGGTTCCAGACTCAACTAAGTGCAGCTACCACGGCATGAAGATACTTGATGGAGATAATCACACATCGTGATGGTAATCAATAAATATGATTGAAAGCTTGAAGGATTCTGTTGCAACTAGAAGACCAACGGGACTGATTCAACCAATCCACATTTCCCTGTTTCAGTGCAAAGAGTTCTAATTTTGTTAGGACTCTTCCTTCCTTCTTTTTCAGTTATTATTGTTAGCATTCATCACACTCTAGTTTGTACGGAGTGGTGTTTTATGATTTCAGTTAAGAGACCTATTTCAATAAACTCCCCCGTGCCTATATGTATGGCTTGGTGGTCGAGGTAGAGAGGTTGTTAGTTAAGTTTCAGTTTGAAATAGTTCTTCTTCTATCACAAATATAGTTATCTGAATCTTTTCCAGATTTATGAAACAATGTTATTTTGATTATGAGTTTATGAATACTACAGTTCAACAAGATTTTATGTGATTTGAAGAAGACTATGTAATGAATGATAGAATCAATATGATTGTGTTAATCTTGAGAACTAGATTTGAGTTAAAAGCAGTGAGGCAGTCACCTGAGCAAGGGCCACTTAGGATAACTGACCTTCACTTTATTTCTTGTATGTTGTAACATTGTTGTAGCAATTATTTCGTGAATGCAAGATCAATTAGATTTTTAAGTTGTTTTAGTTCATTTGACTTGTGATACTCTGGAGGATAGGATAAGTTATCAATACCAAGCCAATTCTTAGAATTCATTTCTTAACAGTCATTGTTACAGTCTTACATTGCAAGTACTCGTAGAAACAGTAGCAACATTACTTTGTTTTATCATTGAGTAGTTTTGTTTTATGATACTGTACTAGATAAGTTAGATAGTTTGATCTTTGAAAGCACATACAGTGTTGGTGCCATCACAAGCTTACTAGCCCTGGTTGATAATTCAATGAAGGTCTTTTCAAGGGTAATAGCAGACTGTTCAGTAGTTTATTCCTTTTAATTGTGTGATTACCACCAAGTTTACTAGACATAGCAAAGACACTACATTTTTGGCACCATTGCCGAGGATGGCACTATTTTCAGAGACCAGTTCCTTTTATCTCCAAGCTTTCCTAGTTTAAAAATTTTGCTTTTAGAAGATAGGACACTTAGGTTCTCCTCACCAAATACCAAAAAAGTTTCACTAACATTGTGCAGGAGTCATTGCTACACAAAGTCATACCTATTGTATGCGGAGGTAGAGAGACATTTTGGGAAGGTTTCTTCCATCAACCCAATAAGATATGACAAATATTGGTGATTACAGTGATCAGAGTGAGGGTATTACTGAAGAAGATTCTTCCCTCTCATCAACATCTATTGATATTATAGAAAGAACCTTCCTAACCATGGCTGATGCAGTGGCTTCTAATTACCAACCAGGAGAGGGTTGCTACTCTAAAGAATATACCTCCTTCAACATTACCAATCTTCTATGGCTTGGTGATTGAAGGTCTAGATACATTCTTGTTCAAGTTTGATGTCCTGTGTAGAAGCTATGACTACACAACTGATCCTCATAGGCTCAAGCTATTTCCTGCTACTTTGAAGGATGTTGCTTTGAGATGGTTTATGGGACTAGGCAAGGATGCTATTCCAGATTGGGACACAATGAAAACAAAATTCTTGGAGAAATATCAAGATTATTGCATAGGAATTGATAGGAGAAGAGATGACATCTTTAGGATGACTCAAAAAGAGGATGAACCATTATATGATTATGTAGAAAGGTTCCAGTTCTGCCTAAGGAAAAACCTACAGAATAAACTCTCAGATGAATATTTGAAGCTTGTATTTTTGAGAGGAGTCAATGATGACTGCATGGATACCCTTAATCTTATTGGGGCAGGAGATATATCTTAATTACCCTTTGAGGATGTCCGCAAAGTTTGCAGAAACTACTCAAGGACCTTCACCAAGAGCACAAGGGGAGAGAGAACATCTACCATTGGCAAGACATCTAATTCAATTTCAAGGGTGGAATTGAGCAACCTGTTGAACAACATGAAAGAAGATATTATCAGTCACCTAGCTACTCAACTGGATACTCTACACTTGAAGAAGTAGGAGGAGGCTGATGCAATACTCACTGAATACTATCCCAATTGCAGACAAAGAAAAGCCAATTGCAAGTGTAGAAGGGTGGCCAGTATTACAGAAGATAAGTTAGAGAAACCACACTTTCAACCAATTGAAGGTGAAGATGGCCAGTTGTACTATGTTGCACAGAGGAAACCATGGCAACAAAGACAAGGTATGCCACAAGATCCTCTAACTTTCAATGCATCATTTCCAGTAGGTAATCATAATTTCTCTAGTTGGAACCCTCAACCTTGGCCAAATACCCAAAACCAATGGAAAAACCCTCAACAATGGCAAAACCCTTAGCAAAACTAGAATCAACAGTAACCAAATGTATGGCCCCAACAAAATTTCCAATGACCTAACTACAACCCTCAATGGCCAATACAACAAAACCAATGGTAACCATAATGGTAAAAGGAACAGCAATGGCAAAACTAAAATATGAATTATTCACAACCTTTACTGCCTTCTCAGCCACAACAACAAGCCATTATGCCAAATCCATCTAGTCCTACAACTCAGCCACCAAGAGCACCACAATTACCTGCCCAACCTACACCTAACCCCAATAACAAGCCTATTCAATAAGCATACACTAACGAGGCTATTCAATACCCCACTTATGAGGTAGAGGTGAGTCATGTCCACCTCAAGTTAGGGAAAACATTAGATGGGCCTTCATCTCCCCAAATCACTGAGGTGGTGGATGAATAACCCATAGCTGAGACATTAGACAATTCACCTTTGGAACCTGAATCAAATAAGATAAATCAGACTATCTAAAATCTAGAGCCTCCTTTCCCTGAACGTCTAGCTATTCCAAAACATCAAACCCAAGCAGAGATAGACCTATTGGGTCAACTTAAGAATGTTAGTATCAAGATACCCCTCATCCAAGCTATTAAGATCATTCCAATCTATACCAAGACAGTGAAAGACCTTTGTCTTAAAAATCCAGGAAGAAAGAGGAAGGACCCTCAGACAATCCATATCCTAGGGAACCTTGCTGATATCATGCTAGGGAACATAATTGTCCCTAAATACACAGACCCGGGTAGTCCAGTAGTGGATGTTAAGGTTAAAAAAAAATACCTTGATTGACTTAGGGGCAGCCATCAATGTTATGACTAAAGAAACAATGCAACTACTTCAGCTACCTAACCTCAGGCCTACACCAACTATTTTACAGTTGGCAGATAGGTCAACAGTAAAACCTAAGGGGATCATTGAAGACATAGTCATAGCATTAGACTCATGGGAGTACCCTATAGATTTCATAGTTTTGCAACTAAAAGTTAATCTTGCAAGTTATCCACTTATTTTAGGCAGACCATGGTTATCATCGGATGCATTCATAGGTTGTAGGTCTAGAAACATGATAATCTCAAATGGAACTATAACCAAGAAATTGGTCCTCTATCCACTAGTTCAACCTCATGACAATCTGGAGCAAATCATATGGCCTACCTTAGAAGAAGAAGAAGACCACTATTCCCTACAAACTCTCATGACCATTGAACACAGTCCCTTGTTAGCAACCCAAGATGAGGAGGACTTAATTGACCACATTATACATAACCATTGCGGTAGGGACCCATAGCAACAAGATTGTTTGTCATGTCTGCAAGATCCATTGCAGAATATCATACCTACACATTCCTTAGAGGAATTATCCCAACTTTTCCACTCTCTACCACCTCAAGAATGTGTTCCCAACATCAGTGGATGTGACATTTCATTTGTCCAACCAACTTCTAAAACATTAGAAATCATGCCAGGCAAAATGATGAATATTAACAATGCCCTAACTGATGAACAATAGACTTCCTTGAACACTATGCTACAGGCACATGCATCAGCTTTTGCATGGGATTACAATGACATGAAAGGAATTGATCCAGACTTGTACATGCATAGGATCTACATAAATGATGGTTTCAAGCCAATAAGACATCCACAAAGTAGAATGAATCCTGCCTTACGAGAGTTAAAATTGAGCTACAAAAACTCCTTGATGCTGGCTTCATTTACCCTATTTCTGACAGTGAATGGGTGTCACCTTTAGTTATTATCCCTAAGAAAGGAGGCAAGTGGAGGGTATGTATAGATTACAAGGAACTTAACACAACCACTAGAAAAGATCATTTTCCATTACTTTTCATTGACCAAGTACTTGATTCTCTAGCAGGAAAAAAGTACTCCTTCTTAGATGGTTTTAGTGGCTATAATCAGATAAAAATGGCTCCAGAGGACCAGGATAAGACCACATTTACATGCCTTTGGGGTACATATGCTTATTTTGTCCTTCCTTTTGGGTTATGTAATGCCCCAGCCACTTTCCAGAGGGCAGTGCTAAGTATCTTTTCAGACTGTGCTCATGATTCTATGGAGAGCTACATGGATGATTTCACCACTTATGGAGAAACATTTGAAACAACACTCAGTAATCTAGAGAAGGTCCCGAAAAGATGTCAAGAACATAATCTATCATTGAGTCATGCAAAATTCTTTATGATGATGACTCAAGGGGTTGTTCTAGGACACTTTATATCGAGTGATGGCATTCAGGTCGATCCTAATAAAATAGAGATAATTTCTACACTTCCTGTACCACAGAAACCAAAAGATGTCAGAAGTTTTCTTGGCCATGCAGGCTATTACAGGAGGTTCATTTAGGACTTCAGAAAACTTGCAGCACCTTTGTTTACTCTGCTTACAAAAGATATGGAATTTGATTGGACCACAGAATGTCAGCACTCTTTTGACACACTTAAGACAACTTTGACAAAAGCACTTGTCTTGAGAGGACCAAATTAGACATTGCCTTTCCACACACACACTGATGCTTCTAATTTTGCTGTAGGAGATGTATTGGGACAAAAAGAAGGTAATAAGGAGTATGTTATCTATTATATCAGCAAAAACTTACAAGGAGTAGAACTCAATTACACTGTTATAGAGAAAGAGATGTTGGTTGTTTTCTATGCTATCAACAAGTTTAGGCATTATATCACTGGTTACCAAGTCTTTATCCATACAAATCATACTGCAATCAAGTACTTAATGAACAAACCTATGGGTGGAGGTAGACTAGTCAAATGGTTGATCTTACTACAGGAGCTTGATATAACAATAGTGGATAAGCCAAGGAAAGCTAATGTGGTGGCAAACTTTCTGTCTAGATTGCCTACACAAGGAGAAGAAGGTGTTGTGGATGACTCTTTTCTAGATGAGCATTTGTTTGCTCTCAATATACACACACCATGGCTTGTTGATATTGCTAACTACTTGGTAACAGGGAAGATAGCATCACATTTCTCTCCTAGAGAAAGGAGATAGTTAGTGCATAAAAGCTTTCCATATTCCTGGATAGCTGGTTATTTATTCTACACTAGGCTAGATCATATTATGAGGAGATGTATAAGAGAAGATGAGGTCTTTGACATCCTAAAATCTTGCCATAATGAGCCCTGTGGGGGTCACTTTGTTGATAACTGAGAGGGGGGGTGAATCAGTTATCCTAATTATTTTTGTTTTCTGAACTTTCTTTTTAATCAATGCAACATTAATTCAAACAAGCAAACATAACCATAAAATGGAAATACACATGACACAATATTTTTGACGTGGAAACCCTGTTAAGGGAGAAAACCACGAGGTGATTAACCTAAGATTATTCTCTGTTAGAAGAATAAGGAAATATAAAATGGCACTTGCCAATTAGGGCTCACTGCCCGAGCACACTGCTCACAAGAGGCACACTGCCTACAAGAGATTCACTGTCTACAAAAAGAGTCTTATGCAATACTTGAACTGATTGGGAGCATCTACATATGCTAGAGTTCAGTTCCAGTTAGGCTCAGTACACTGATCTGTTGCACTTCATCTTTCCTCTTCTCTTATGCTGCTTTCCTTTCACATACCGGACCTTCCTTACTATTTTCGGTCTACTCTTCTACTTTTATTCGCACATCACAAATAACCACGACACCTCTCACAACTAAATCCATATTGTATATATATCCACACAAGTGATTTCATCACCTTTCTAGTCGGCACCTGGAATAGTCAATCTTTTCACAAACTCTGATCTGTCGGTTGAATCCTTGCACACCAAGTAAAGCAGATCAAGCATATACTTGTAGAAGTCATCAATCATGTCGGCCAAACATAACTTATGCCTTATGAACCTTTTCCATCATCAGTAACACATCCGGAAAATAGTTTGATGTTCTGTCAGTCAGTTCTTCCTCTGTTCACACTGTCACTCAGGAACCCGGTACTCAAGTATCCATATCTTTTTTCCTCATCTATCACTGGAGGCTAAATCCTTGGAATCTATCACTCAAGGTAGTCCTCTTGACTTCCCCAAATCCGCACTTCACCAAGATACTTCCTCTGAGAGATCTGGACCTGTCTGTCGAACCTCGCCATATGCTCTGTTCTTGTTTACCGGACCACAACATTCTTCACTCTGACTTCCGGTAGAGACACACCATGTCTTGCGGATGTGTGGGATGAACTTTGTTGCCATCAATGACAACAATCATGAATCCATATAGTGTCTCTTGCCAACAATCTCCCCCTTTGGCATTGATGGCAACACTTAGTGAAAAATGGCTAAGTGTTTACACTATGCTCCCCCTTGACTGATGCTCTGTCTTTATATACATTTTCTGGAGCTCCCCCTTAGTTGGATTCCTTATTTTTCACTGCTCCTCTCTCCCCCTTTGACATCAATGGCAAAGGGTAGGGTCCGCAGACCAAATTTTTCAAAAATTTAACTATACTTAGCCACATATTACATACTCACATAAACTGAAGAATGTCTGCAAAAGATGTCTTCAATTGGACGAGTCCTACAGCCCAGCTTTGCTTCATTCAATCCAAAATGGAGATGTGACCACTCAACAAGAACGCAAAAGCTTCTGCCCTCTTAAGATCTGTCGGATCATTGGTCTGGGCGGTAGTTTGAGCATCACTTATGGCCTCATGCATGGCCTCTAACTTAGGGATAATGACCCTTCTAAGTTCATCCATCCGGCTAATTATGTTCTTCCTTTCCTTCTCAAAATTCTTTATTGTATTGGTGATTGCAATAGACTGACACTCTTAATTTATGATGGAGGAAGAGACAGGATCAAAACTTTGAGACAAATTTAGCAGTTTATCCTCTTGCTCTTTTACTTTCTTCTCAATATCTTTGGTCACTGTGGGCCAAGATAAGCAAAATTTGTACATTTCTCTGCCATCTTTAAGAGCATTTTCTAAGCTCTTTATCCCAATATTCATATTTCTCCTATCATTAATGATCAACCCTTGTACCTCTGAGAATCTCTTATCCAAAAACTCCTTCCTGACCTTTTCTTCAGCTGACTTCTCTAGAGAATCAAAATGTGTATTAACACTGTTGACTAGAGTTTTGAGATTACTGGAAGAGGAAGTTGTGGGATCCTTCTGAAAATATGGCATGATCTTTTCCAAAACTCCGGATGCTACCTCTATGAGCTCACAGTCTTCCATGTGAGATTTCAGTAGTTTCTCTTTGGCCTTCGCATTTGCAAATGAAGCTATCTTCATTGTTTGCATCGGAGATAGAGAGTCAAAGTCTAATGGCCTTTTTAGCAGTTCCAGTTCATCAATCTCCATAGTTGCTTTTGTCAAAAAGTCCTTAACTGATTCTGCAGTGTCTCTTGTCGGAGACATATTTTTCTTTTCTTCTGCAATCACAAAACTGTCTTTTGGAGCTTTCTCCCCTTCCACAACCTTTGCACTGATATCTTCTTTTCCTTTTACCTCTACTTCTTTCTCCTTTACTCTTTCTTCTCCTTTGGATCCGGAGTCAGCAGGGGAAACCAGAGGACTGATGTTAGTTTGTTCATGGGCCACCTCTTTATTTTCTGAAACAGAGGATTATGAGTCCTTATCCTTTTCTATACCGGTGTCCATTACTCCTTCTGCCATTTTCTCAGTGAACTCTTTTGCAATATTTGTGGTTGAGGGGTCAGCACCCAAGTCCTCTATGATAGGAAGATTGAATCTTTTGAAGGCTTTCCAGAGAATCTCTTCTGTGTCCTTGGCTACCTTGTCAGTCTCACCGAGCATGAGCTGATTCATTCTGGCTTCGCTCCTGAACTCATCCTTGCAATCTTTGAATACCATATTCATTGTCTTGGGATCGATTGAAGGATATAGCTGAATAGCTATTTGTTCCCGGATCTCAAGGTCTTTTGCCATGGCATTAGTCTTTCTCATTTCTAACTCCTTTTCTAGGCTCTTGGGAATGAGAGATATAATTTCAATAAAAGCCTTATTATATATGTTCAGATACTTAACTGTAGCTTCCTACAGGATCTTTTGGTCAGCCTCATTATAATCATCATAGAATTCGGCTATTGGTTGAAGGTTTCCATCCACAGTGACTAATTTGATTACACTTTCTAAAGACAGGGTGGGTTTTTCTACAAATTCCTCTGCCATTTCTTCCTTGTCTTGACCTGTGGGAGGTTTACTGGATCCTTTCTTTTTCTGCTTCTTTATTTCCTTTATCCCCTCATCTGATTTGGTTTCCTCTTCATCTCTTTGACTGGCATAAGCCCTTGTGGCTTTTGTCTTTGATCTTTTCTCTCCTTTGTCAGATGCCTAGACTTCCAGTTTTGATGTTCTTGAGCTTTTGGCTGTGACAGGTGCAGATCTCTTTGATGATCTAGTCCGGGTTGAGGTTTCTACCGAAGCACTTTCCTTGCTTTCCTTTTCTGCCTCTTTCTTCTCTTCCTTAGCCTTTTGCCTCTTTTCCCTGTTGGCATCAAGTGCCTCCTTTGAGATGCCAAAGCTTTTTGCAACTTCTTCAACTTCTTTTCTTACCTTCCTTTTGATCTCTGGCTGTCTTAGCTCAGTGTGAATTTTCACACTTAGTTCTTCAAAGGTTCCAAATCTTTCTGCTTTTGGGTCCTTTGGCTGACTGAGCATGTGTTGAACATGCAGCTCTACAATTTGTTCATCAACTTCATACCCCATAGGCATGATCCAGACTATCCTTGGCTCTACTGCCTCCATTAGGCATTGATCAGTGTCTACCATGAAGCACACTATATCCTTGTATTTCTCAACTACTGATTTGGGGATTCTTTTTCTGATTTGCATTGTATTTTGAAAGTGCTTGAAGTAACCCCACAGAGCTGTATTCCTTGCCTTAGCATCCCCAAGTTCATGCAAGTAATCTTTGATCTGATTTGCTACTAGTTTGTCATTTTGCCATACCCATCCATTTGATCCAGGTAGCTCATTCATGAAGTAGAAAAATAAACATAATATTAGTGCACCATATTTAAAAGAGTTATTCTTGTCCTTTTTGATCTTTTGTATGTTTTCCATTAATTGGCTCAAAAGAAGTTCACAGAGATCATATCCTGCATTCTTTCTCAGCATCTCATAGGCAGTATATACTGCAGTTCCGGATACAGAATTCTCCCTACTGGAGTTATATATCTTGTATCCTATTATCATAGATGCAAACTTGATATCCGGGTCAGTAATATCTTCAATGGTCATTGCCCTCTTATCCAATTTTGATCCAGTGGCCTCAGTTACAATGTTGTTTTTGACAGATTTGAGGACAGGTATCCCTCCGGAGGAGTATAAACCAGTTACTGCCCTAATTGCCTCCTTTGTGATCTTGCAAGGTCTGTTCAGCCATAGGAAGTTATCATGCACCCTACTCAATACATACCAGACCCATTCATCTTCTTCAAAGTAGGGGAAATGAATGAATTGATCAAAATGTTTCTCCTAAATACCCTTATATTCTGGTTTAAGCTCAAAAGCATCGTCTATCAGTTGTTTGTGATAGATGTCTCTTAGTTTGAATTCCCCAAACTCTTCATTATTTGCATGTATGTAAACCCTAATGTCTTCTGTGTGCAAAACGCCATGCGGAACACTAGAGAATGCTCCTAAGGGATCTACCTCCAATGATTTGTATGGATGTTTCTTAAATTCAGGGTGAGGCCTATCAGAGATCTTTACTATATTCAGAGTATCCATCTTTCAAAAGATTTGCAATGAGATATTGAGAACAGAGAATACCTTTTGCGCCTTTTAGTTTCACGAAGTTGGCCAGATTGATTTCTAGATGAATTGACTTCTACAAATGATCTTCGATGAACTTGAGGAATTTTGTTGCAGAGCTCCACTTTTCGTTTCTTCTCGAATGCAGAATGAATAAGTGATTAATGAGAAAACCCTTATATTGCTCTGCAAACCCTAATGTCAGGTTGCAATAAATGCTCGACCTAAGTTATTCCGGTTTGCCTTATTCAGATGACTTGAAGAACCGGATCAATCCTGATCTTTAAACATCTTGCGGATCTTCCAAATCTTAACCATATTTTGTTTGGATGTTACCCTTATGAACCCTTCAATCCACAACTCTTCTTGTGCCAGTGCCGGCACCAATTGACTGGCTGGGGAAACAAGGTTTTCTTTATGTCTCCCCCTGAGCTAGAGCTCACCTTTTAATTTTTGGAAGGAATATCAGCACCAGAGTCTGGTGCGGATCCATCCTCTACATTCTCTGTACTTTTCTTCACCCAAATCTTGTTCATCTCACTTTTAACTTCATCTATATTCACTTTTTGTTTACCCTTATCTTGATTCTGATTATGATATACCAGACCTCTTTTGTCTTGATTCTTGCTTCTACAGAATTTTGCACCGTGACCGGATCTATTGCAGATTTGGCAAACAACATTTCTTTGCATATTTGACTGATATCCTCTTGATCTACATTGATTAGCCATATGACCTATTCTATTGCATACAAAGCATCTACCATTGAATGATTTGCATATTTCTACATTCATGAGATTTGTGACCATACCTTTTGCAGTTAAAACACTATCTGGAGAAGGATGAATTAGTCTAATTCATTCTCTTTATGCACTAATTAGCTTTATGACCAAAGTTGTTGCAGTTGTGGCAGTATCCATTGAAGGATGGATATCTTTGAGCATTAGGCTGTCTTACCAGAGGTCTTCTAGGCCTGTTCCTTGGATTTTCTGATCCAAAATTCTTTTGACCAGATCCGGAGCTTTCTCCTTTCTCATATCCCAAGCCACACTTGTCATCTACCTTCTTTTGACTTCCAAGAAGAACTTCAAGTTGAGCAGAACTTATCTTGAATTTCTCTTTATATTCATTTGTTGTTTGAAGATCCCTTTCGAGAGAGACAATTTGATCATCAAGTTTTTCTTCATTATCTTTTGCATCTTCAAGATCAGATTCAAGATGTCTGATAATTCTATCCATATGTTGGCAATCTTTTAATTTCTCCTTGAGAGATTGTATTAGATTATCTTCAGTTTTTCTTTTCTCTTCAACTTCTTGGGTAAACTTCATAACTCCTGATTCCATTTCATGTCTTACCATAATGATTTCTTTTGATAACTTTTCACATAACTTAGTTTTCTCATTCAGCTCTTCATTTGCATCATTTGCTTCACCTTGTCTTGCCAATTGCTGAAGCACCTCCTTTCTCTTTTTCATAGAGAGACTTAATTTGTCTTTTAGTTCTCTCATGAAATCATCAGCCTGTTTGAGTCTTTCCTTTAATTCATTGACTTCAGAGTTTGACTGTTCAAGATCCTCAAGGGCAGTCTTGAGTTGCTCCCTTAAACCATATGCATCCATTTGGATTCCCAGATCTTCCTCAAGCTGTTAGACTCTGTTAGGAGGAATTTATCACTGATACCAATTGTTGATAACTGAGAGGGGGGGTGAATCAGTTATCCTAATTATTTCTGCTTTCTGAACTTTCTTTTTAATCAATGCAACATTAATTCAAACAAGCAAACATAACCATAAAATGGAAATACACATGACACAATATTTTTGACATGGAAACCCTGTTAAGGGAGAAAACCACGGGGTGATTAACCCAAGATTATTCTCTGTTAGAAGAATAAGGAAATATAAAATGGCACTTGCCAATTAGGGCTCACTGCTCGAGCACACTGCTCACAAGAGGCACACTGCCTACAAGAGACTCACTGTCTACAAAAAGAGTGTTATGCAATACTTGAACTGATTGGGAGCATCTACATATGTTGGAGTTCAGTTCCGGTTAGGCTCAGTACACTGATCTGCTGCACTTCATCTTTCCTCTTCTCTTATGCCGCTTTCCTTTCACATACCGGACCTTTCTTACTATTTTCGCTCTACTCTTCTACTTTTATTCGCACATTTCAAATAACCATGACACCTCTCACAACTAAATCCATCTTGTATATATATCCGCACAAGTGATTTCATCACCTTTCTAGTCGGCACCCGGAATAGTCAATCTTTTCACAAACTCTGATCTGTCAGCTGAATCCTTGCACACCAAGTAATGCGAATCAAGCATATACTTGTAGAAGTCATCAATCATGTCGGCCAAACATAACTTATGCCTTAAGAACCTTTTCCATCATCAGTAACACATCCGGAAAATAGTCTGATGTTTTGTCAGTCAGTTCTTCCTCTGTTCACATTGTCACTCAGGAACCTGGTACTCAAGTATTCATATCTTTTTCCTCATCTATCACCGGAGGCTAAATCCTTGGAATCTATCACTCAAGGTAGTTCTCTTGACTTCCCCAAATCCGCACTTCACCAAGATACTTCCTCTGAGAGATCTGGACCTGTCTGTCAGACCTCGCCATATGCTTTGTTCTTGTTTACCGGACCACAACATTCTTCACTCTGACTTCCGGTAGAGACACACCATGTCCTGCGGATGTGTGGGATGAACTTTGTTGCCATTAATGACAACAATCATGAATCCATATAGTGTCTCTTGCCAACACATTTTGCAGCCAAAAAGACAACATTCAAGATCTTAACAACAAGCTATTATTGGCCAACTCTTCATAAGGATGTAATTAAGTATACAAGGAGTTGTGACAGATGTCAGAGAATGAGCAGACCAACAAGGTCATATGAGATGCCTTTGTAGCCACAGATGTCACTAGCACCACTTAATAAATGGGGGCTAGTTTTCATTGGCCCAACTTCACCAGCTTCTAATAATGAGTACATTTTAGTTTGCACTGATTATCTGACAAAATGAGTTGAAGTCAAGGCCTTCCAATTTGCCAGAGATGGGAGTGTAGCCAAATTCTTATATGAAGAGATCTTCACTAGGTATGGAGCATTGAGAATTTGTCACTGATCAAGGTCTCTAGTTCACTTCTGAACTTATTTCCACACCGATTAAAGATTATGAAGTTAGGCATAGAAAATCAACACCTTATCACCCCGAGCCAATGGGCAGGTGGAAGTTACAAACATAGAAATTGAGAATATTCTGACCAAGACAGTGAACATTCACAGAAAGGATCGGGCAGCCAAATTACCAGAGGCGATATGGGCATACAGAACCACGTGGAAAACAACAACTAGTTTCACACCTTATGAATTAGTGTATGGTAAAACAATAGTTTTGCTAATAGAATTTGAATATAAGACACTAAGGACTATAGTAGAACTTGACATGGATCTGACAGTAACACAACAAGAAAGATTCCATATTCTCAATGGGTTAGATGAGATCGGAATGGCAGCTATGCACCACACAGAGATAGTTCAAAAGCAGAGATCCAAATGGCATAATTAGTTCATTAAAAATAAAGAATTCCATGTGGATGACTGGGCTTTGTTATATGATTCCGAGTACAAGGATCACAAGGGCAAACTGCAATCAAGGTGGTTAGGACCTTATGAAATACACCAGGTCTTTCCCAATGGAGTTGTTAAACTGTAGACCATAAATGAAGTCAGGTTTTCACTATTGGTTAATGGCCATAGATTAAAACTTTGTACCTGGCCAACAACAAGAGATGATTTTCTGAAGCCATGCTCTATCCCTAGCCCTGAATTGAATGTTGCTATATTATCACCAAATAGTAACATGGAAGCAGACCCTACTGGTTATCAAAGTGACTCAACAGGTGAGCTACACAACTCACCTCCTGATGTCACTTAGGTATAATTTCTTTCCTTTCCTCACGTGCACACACAGCATCGATGCCACAATCTTCATGGAGACCGTTTCAATGAGTCGTAGGGACCTGTAGAAGGCAACAAACTCCACACTGCCACAATACCCATTGGGGCCTATTGAAAAGGAACATGTAGCAACTATCTGTCAGCTCACATGCAGCAACTATATTTCAGCTCACATGCAACAACTATCTGTCAATTCATTCAAATTTCACACCATGCACTCCACTTTTCAAGCACATGTAGCCGTCGTTCATCATCTTATCGCATGCAAGCTTCATCAGCTAGTTCACATGTGCCAGGTATGTCATTACCACCATTCCTCATAATAATGAGTCCCGTCCAATCCATCTTATGTTGCAAACACATTCTCCAATGCTCTGCTTGTGTAAAGTCCAGTTCACTTCATTTCAATAGGTACAAATATTAACTTTCCATTATTTAACATAGATATT
Organism: Cunninghamia lanceolata; assembly: GCA_027924645.1. Taxonomy (NCBI): domain Eukaryota; kingdom Viridiplantae; phylum Streptophyta; class Pinopsida; order Cupressales; family Cupressaceae; genus Cunninghamia; species Cunninghamia lanceolata. The sequence goes on from BSBN01000128.1 coordinate 1,980,993, forward strand.
TCAATGCTTCTATATGTGCTTGCTTTTAATAATGTAAAATTCTCATTATTAATCTTACATCCATATACTATAATCCTTCTCTTCATCATACAAAGCCTTAAACTAAGGTCACTTCAAGATTTTAGTTAGGGGGAGGGATAGTGTATTATGCTCAAAAAATGATTGTTCGCCACCATCAGTTACAAAACACAGACAATACAACCTTTTTTTCCGTGCCTTCTTACGTCTATGACCTTTGTTAAATTCCTACAATCCCGAGTCAATTCAGGTTGGTTTGAGTCGATGCATACAGGTATAATATAGGAAAGGAATGTACAGAGGATTATTGAAATTGACAGTGCAAGTAGATATAACAGAGGGTTAGTAGAAGGGTTGTGAAGAATTTGAATTTTAAGTTTAATTTGGTAACATGGGAGGAGACCTTATTAGACGGGAACTACAGTGCATGATGTAGTATTGGGGGACTAGTTAACCTTGCCAATCTTTACACAAGCAGGTTGGATTGACTATTTTTTGAAGCTCACGGAATATAATGAAGGTATGATGAGGCAATTTAAAGCCTCACTCTACCATGATGAGGCCACTGTTAAAGGTTTGATAGTGGATGCTTCAGAAGCTACAATTGCTAAGGTATCTGGTTTGCCCAGAAATGGAGAATAATTCCCTGTCAAGGCAGATGCAATAGTTGCAAGAGATGAATTCAGTGAGGCAGGGGGCATCTGGAATCTACGTCACAAGGTACTAAAAGACTATCACTCCCACAGTTATGGGCTTCTTGTGTTGTTCATATTATTAAGTACCTTACTTGTGATGGTAGGAAGTCCATGTTATACACTGTGCATTTTAAGTTATTGAGTCATCTTCGCCATAACAAAGTAGTCAATGTGCCAAATTTCCTATATAATTTCTTAAAGAGAATGGGATATGAATACCAGAGGAAGTCAAATAAATCAACATTGTCACATGATTGTTTGGTCACTCTGTTAGTAAAGAGAAGTCTTAGGGTCCGGTATCCACACGTGCCTTGGAAAATATTTTTGAAATGTAGAAACATTAATGACATCCTTAATGAGCTAGCAACACCAAGGAATGTAGAGTCACCTGCTGCATTCTTGAGGGAAACCCCTGTTACACCTACTGCTTCACCTACCCGTAGCATGGAAGAAACAGAGGAGCAAAATGTACCAATTTTACCACATGTAACATCTGACCAACCTGTAGTGGAAGAGGTAAATCAAACCCCAGTGGAAGAGGAAAATCAAACCCCATCCTCTAGCAAAGCACCTAGCACCAAAACACCAAGAACCAGGAAGAAGAAGGGTGGTTCTTCTTCTGAGCCTACAAAAAGGCCAAAGGAGAAACCCACACCATTAAGGCATTCACACCACCTAAAGAAGAAAGGTGTTATGAGGGGTGTTGTTGAGAAGCCTAGAGAAGAGAAAGAGGATGTTGTAGCAGTAGAAACTGACCATGAACAATAGGCCAATGTGACTGAGAATGTACAAGTCCCCATCAAAATGAAATGGTATGTGTCTACTACCTCTGAATCTAAATCTAAGGACATTTTTGTTACTAAGAAAAATAGGAAGAAAACCCCAGACAACCCTGATAATGAGGGATATGAGTCCACAGGGGGTGGTGATGAACAACCTTTAAGGGATGAGGATTATTGATTGAACAAAGGAATGTTAGGAGAGAATTGCAGGAAGCCTTTGAGAGAATAAAGCAGCTAGAAGAATTGGTCAAAACTTATGAGTAGAGGGACAAGGAGAGAGAAGCTAAGATATAGGAGTTGGAAGAAAAATTTAACACTTACGATCAAGGGTCAAAACTAGATATCCTTGTAGAGTTAGCCATAGTTGTTGTAGGAAATAAGGAATTAGTGGCTGAAGAGAAAAGACTCCATGTTGTAAAAACCCCAACTTGTCATACAGTTGTGTCCCTAGGATATCAACTATGGAAGGTTACTCAAGATTTCTCTAAACAAAAAGAAGAATGGAAGAGGGGAAAAGAAGCCATGATTGCAGACACACTCAGGCAATAGAAAGGAAAGATATTGAGCTGAGAAGGCTAGCAGTCAGAATGGAGGAGATAAGAGACAAAGCTGCTCAAATTGTTAGATGTAGACCTTCATCTAAGACTTATGCCTTGTTTCTGCAGGAGAAATTTATGAGTTACCAGTTTAGTAAATTGATCAGTAACCAACTAGTTGCAATGAGTGGGAAAATGACCTTCCTAAAAGTTTTTGCTACCGCCACACCTGAAGAGCAAGACCAGCTATGTGAATATTACTTACATAATTATGTTGTATCTGAGGATGTTGAATGGAACCCATTGATTTATGTGGGGGATTTACAAGTGAGAGCACTGGCTTCCTACTTAAGGAACGAGAAATTGAGAGGTGAAATCATGCACGCTTACACAGAGAGAAAAATCAATTGCCATCCCAATAAGAAGAGAATCTAAAATCCCTGAATCAATCATTGCATAATGGAGACAACTCTAGGAACACATAGGTGTTGGAAGGAAGATCATGAATTTAAGGCTATAGGATTATGATAGGATTCAACATTTAACAATTGGGCTCATTCATCACTCTCATCAGTATGTACAGGACAGATGGAACAGTCTGACTCCTGAATTGCAAAAGAAAGAACCCCACTCTGTTCATAACTTCATGGCTATGTTTGAAAGGGTATGAAAATACATGGACATTGCCAAGGGACAAGGACTGAGCTGGATACCACTTACTTTCCAACCCCCAATGCTTCTATATCCGATGCCACATTGGTCTGGGAAGAAGAATGCAGAGTGTGAGAAAGTAGAGATCTCCATAATGAACAAGTTGGCATAAATAATGGCTTTTATTTAGAGTAGATCAAAGGAGTAGGTACTGTTGCAGATTTCAAGATCACCTTGCATTATAACCTATAGCCTTAGTTGATTTGCTTGAGGATAAGCAAATGGATAGTTGGGGGGTGTGATGAACCTAGTTATTAGCTTGTTTTCTTATAGTTTTATGCAAGTTGAAAGACATTCCCAAACATTATTTTAAACATATTTCTATATTATGTTATCCCTTATGATCATTATGCAGACTTGAACCTGGTTATTAAGTATATGGAAATATGATTATAATATGATGAAAATTGTATTTTATGTGTGGGAATGTATGGATTGTAGAGAATGTTTGTGTTGATTATGGTTGTTAGTATTTTGTACATGTTTATGGACTAACTCCTGCAAAGAAGGATTGTAACCCACAACAACTGTAAGGTGCAGTCCACAACCACAACATTTCTAGGCAGCAAAGCAGGGAAGGTTCCAAACTTAACTAAGTGCAGAAACCATAGCATGAAGACACTTGATGGAAATAATCATGCATCTTGATGGTAATCAATAAAGATGATTGAAAGCTTGAAGGATTATGTTGCAACCAGAAGACCAACGGGACTGATTCAACCAGTCCACGTTCCCCTATTTCAGCAAAGAGTTTTAATTTTGTTAGGACTCTTCCTTCATTCTTTTTCACTTATTGTTGTTAGCATTCATCACACTCTGGTTTGTATAGAGTGGTGTTATATGGTTTCAGTTAAGAGACCTATTTCAATAAACTCCCCCATGCCTATATATATGGCTCAGTGGTTGAGGTAGAGAGGTTGTTAGTTAAGTTTTAGTTTGAAATAGTTTTTGTTCTATCGCAGATACAACTATCTAAATCTTTTCCAGATTTATGAAACAATGTTGTTATTTTGATTATAAGTTTATGAATACTACAATTTAGCAAGATTTTATGTGATTTGAAGAAGCCTGTGTAATGAATGATAGAATCAATATGATTATGTTAATCTAGAGAACTAGATTTGAGTTAAAAGCAATGAGGCAGTCACCTAAGTAAGGGCCACTCAGGATAACTGACCTTCATTTTATTTCTTGTATGTTGTTATTGTTGTAGCAGTTATTTCATGAATGCAAGATCAATTAGATTTTTAGGTTGTTTTAGCTCATTTGACTTGTGATACTCCAGAGGATAGGATAAGTTATCAATACCAAGCCAATTCTTAGAATTCATTTCTTAACAGTCATTGTTACAGTCTTACATTGCAAGTACCCGTAGCAACAATAGCAACATTACTTTCTTTTGTCATTGAGTAGTTTTGATTTATGATATTGTACTAGATGAGTTAGATAGTTTGATCTTTGAAAGCACATATAGTATTAGTGCCATGACAAGCTTACTGGCCTTGGTTGATAATTCAATAAACGTCTTTTCAAGGGTAATAGTAGATTGTTCAGTAGGTTATTCCTTTGAATTGTGTGATTACCACCAAGTTTACTAGACATAGCAAAGACACTACAGTGATCATTTTTCCTTGGAGAGTGATGCTCCTAGATATTACAATGCTATAGTTGGAGTTTGGTTGGCATGAGATGATCATATGTGTACTTATTATCATTAGATAGATTGAGGTGAGCCTAGAGATCTATTGGTTGTTAGAGATAGATTATTAGAATTAAATGATTCAGTTGACGAGTTTCAATAGAAAGACTAAGAAGCCTACACTTGGGGCTAAACATGAGTTCAACATGGACCTGAAGAGGAGATTGTTCAAATAATGTCAAAGTGATTAGAAGTACTGTAGGAAGGGGAACAATATCATACTCCACTCTTGAGGAGGTCCACTTGGGGGAGAATGCAACCTGGTAGGTTTTCCCCACCTATTCTTTAGATGCATTAGTGTTTTTTCTTTGTCTTCTAATGTATATGGGTCTAGAACTATGGGGATGTTAGTTATAAGAATGGTTTGAGAAGTACATGGCATGGTTAGTGGGTAAGGATTGATTCCCTCGATGTGAAACTTACATCTTTCAGATTCTTTTATCTATTACTATTGTGTGTGACCTTGGGATTGAATGTTTATATGTGGAGATAACTTTTCTACACGGGGATTTGAAAGATGAGATCTACATTACACATTCACAACACTTTTTGGTTTTGGAAGAAGAATGTGATATTTATCATATCTCTCTATAGACACAGGTTTAAGATTTACTATGTGTTTTCAAGTAGTGTTCATTACACCAAATGAGATAGAGGACATGATCCATGTACTTTATGTGAATGCAATTGGTAGTTTTCTATCATTTGCTCTAGGCCAAAAATTACCTAGGCAGTGGAGTCTTAAGTAGATATATGTCCATTCTAGACAAGGATTATTAGACTACAGTGAAGAAGATTTTCACATATCTTGGAGACACATTTCAGTGTTTAATTTGCTGCCAAGGAGGATAGACTTTGAGAATGATATACAAGGATTCATGGATTTTGATTGGACATGAGATGTGGATAGTAGGATGTCTATTAGTGGGTATGTGTTTACCCTATTTTGTAGTGTGGTCAGTTGGATGAGTAAGAGATGGTTGATATTGCTCTTTCAAAGATAGAATACATTGTAGCTACTTAGGCCTATAAGGAGGGAATGTAGCTTTAGGTGAGTGTTAGGATATCAAGTTGAAGCAGGATTTAGTGTGATAGTCAGAATATCACTAGTGTGGTAGACAACCCTACTCTGTAGATGAAGCATTGATGTGCAGTTTCTAGATGTTGTAGTTGCTTTGATGAATCCCATGAACACAAATAAGCTCAAATGATGCAAGATAGATATGAGGATGTTTCCTCTTTACAACAAGTTTTTTTTTGTCTATGTTTCTTCCTTTGTGCGATGTATACAAGTGGGAGAATGTTGGGGAATGTGTTGTACACCTTGCACATGGAAATATTGAATATTTTTTAAAGTTGTGGTCCATAAAAATGGAGTGCCATACTTTGGGGTGCAATATTATCCTAGGTGGTTGTTGTTTGTAACATTGAAGATACATTTAACATAGGTGGTACATTGGAGAAATGCATTTAATATATGGCTTGATGAGATCATGATTTAATGTAGAAGTTGCATTGGGCAAATGCATTAAATGTAGAAGTTGCATTGGATAAATGCATAAAATGTGGAAGCATTGGATATATTTATTTAATTATTAAAATGCTTGTAAGAGAGAATTTAACAAGGGGTCACATGAGACAAGACATATTGGTCACTAGGATTAGAGAACATTTGGGTTGCTTTGGAGGTTGTAACGACTCTTAACTTCCTAGACTCAAACTTTGGTGCCTAGCTTGGAGATATACTTGGGTGCATTGATTAAGGGTCACTAGAAGCTTTCTTGCTCTTGTATCACTCTCTTGCTTATAAATAGAAGGCTTGGGATGGAGGTTAGACATCATCTTTTGGTTGATCATGATCTTGTGCATGTTCACTATGAGTGAACTTGGTGTATGCATGTGGATTCTTTAATTATTTACCGAGAGATCTTGAGGAGTATGGAGTGAGATGTGCATATCTCATTTGTTCTTGCATTGGTCTCATGAGGAATTTACCATATAATTGGTCATTGCTATTGAAGAAAGCCATATCTTCTGTGGTTTCCTCCTTGATTGAGAGTGTTGATCTCTTCTAAAGGCTCTAAGCCTAATATTGTATTGTAACTATTTTGTTGCTAAGAATGCATTAGTTTTGGTGCTTTAGAGGTTGGATTTTTAAAAAAAAATTTCCCAAGGTATATTTGTCTCTCTCATGTGGTGCTTCTATTCTTTCTTTCATTCTTATTATTTCTTTTGTGTCGTTACTATGCTAGAATGTTGCTAGAATTTGTATAGATTAGATAGGTTGTGCCATCTTTCTTTGTAGGATTAATATGGGAATAATTTCATATTTCCTTTCAATTGGTATTAGATCTTAGTTTAAAGTTTCGGTACTAGTCATTTCTATAATAGAGTTGTGCTTACCTGAAATTCTTGACCTTGTGAAGCTATCTGGGGGTGCATTTATAGATGGGACATGTGTTATGAAGGGTAAGCTCATAAGGGAGGTGGGGTGAAAGGGTTGGGGAAGAGAAAATAATAGGACAACATCAATTGGCATTTGAATTATCTATACATGTGAATTTAACAAAACTATGGGTTTTAGCAAGGGGTGATTTCAAAACCACTATGATGCTTATGAAACAACCACACAAATTTTGTAAAAGTTACAATGATTATGAAATCACCATGTTGATTACATGTTACAAAATTGTTGCATCATTGCAATGGTTACATAATTGTTGTGACAATTACCTAACCATCTCTTGTGTCAAACTAGTAATTTCACCTAAAGCCAAGGAAATACAAATGAAAAAGACCCTAGAGGAGTGGAAAGATACTAAGGAGATAGAAAAATATATGAAACATGATGGATGGGGTTTAAGAGGTTTGATTAACAAGATTTGTCTTAGAGACCAATAGTACCTGCCATTTTTCTATGATTTTTGGCTTTTTAGGGCATTAATAATCATCAGACTCAAAATGTAGACCCATGTATTTTGGGTACTAATTATAAGTCCCAAACGAAGTCATATTGCACAACCTAGTTTGATTAGTGTGACCTTGTTTGGGATTGATGTAATTCCTTGCAATGCACTTGCCTCCTTTGTACCTGTCATCGAGTAGAAGGTTATGCTAAAAACCACTGACATGTTGTAGGATAGTGCAAAGATCATCGCCTTCCTCAATATTACTCAAGCCCCTTAACAATTGTACAGAGATTGAAAAAAGTGAAGTAGCTATGCCAACATCAATGCAACAGAGATAAATGCAACTAACCAAGTTTTTTATGAATGATTGATGCTAACTATTGATGATTCCGTTGCCTTAGGAGATCTCCTTAAATATATGATCCTTAATATTGAACTTGAGACATTTTGGTACATACAAGGATAATGATCATATTTTGGGAAAGTCAACTTGGAAGTAGGAAAACTAGAATTTGAGATAGGCAGACTAAGCCACACCATGCAACATAATCTAAGGTGGAGAAAATGCTAGAAAAAGTGATTGGTGGGACTGAAGTGATTTGAGGTGATGACTGGCTCAAAAGTCTAAGGATAAATGTTGATTTATATACCAACTGTAGCAAATTAAATGATGTAATTATACGTTTATTATATCTATATAAAGTAGCATTAAAAGTGTAAAGTTACAGCGTATGCACTTTTATGCCTTACAACAAATACTACTCAAAATTATTTTTTGTAATAGTGAAATTTGCATACCCATGCTAATTCCCATTTAGTTTTGGGTGCATTTTGATGGAATGCCTTAATGTGATTACATATTGACATGTGAGACACTCTTGCGATAAGTTTGACTCCTTCCCCAACCTTTATCCACCCCCATTTAGGCTCATCTTCATGTACTTCCATACATTGAACATTATCCTTGCCCTATTTGCACTTGATTCCATACATTCACCTTATTATTAGCCTACATTTCCATGTATCCATTCCCAATCTTGAGATCTCACATTCATTGTATCAAGTCAATCTTGAGACAAGTAATTTTAATTCCCCCTGACACAAAATTGAACCCAAATTCATATTTTTGAAATTCAAATTGTCAACTCTTGCCCTTGTCCATCGATTGTTAGGAGTCGACTTGATACATGTTTGTGCAATTACTTATTATGTTTAAAGACATTCATTTGTGTACTTAAACACCTCTTGGAACAATAAACAACATTCGCCTGGAGGCCATTGCATGTTTGTTTGTTGTCTATCAACACTTTCCCAAGACCATAAAGTTGGTCTTTTAAGGGGGTTGACTAAGGAGAACTTGACGTTCATAATTCAACATCTTTCTTAAGGTATTTTTAAACATTCCCCATCCTTGTGCATCCCAAACATTAGTGATCAAGGAAAAAAGGGTTGCAGAAGCTTATAGTTAGCTAGTTCAAATTTGTGTGAAAAGTCAAACCTACGATACTTAGGATTGAACTCGTAGCATGTAGGATCAATCCACCAAAATTTGATATTAACCTAGTTCAGATTTCATCATTTTACTCCTAACACATCTAAGAAGTCGCAATTTTGAGTTACAGTTCAAATTTTATGATCAAAACAATGAACAATTATCTATCAACCACCAAAATCAACTAAATACTTTCATTTCTTGTAATTCTAAGTTTCAAAATTCACCAAAGGGTTGTAGCTCAATTAGTTAAGCATAATTGTTGAGTGTGTTGATATGTTGCTTGACTATACACCATCCACTAAGGTTCAAATCCCATAGAGGTGCAATAAATAAGGGACTAGATCAAGATTGTGTCTTAGGTGACTTTGGCAGAATGGATACCCTTGAATCTTTAGCTCTTAGTAAAAAAGATACCAACTTAGGCTCACACTCCCCTATCAAATTACAAAAACTAATTGGATTTGACATAAAACCAAAAAAAAATCAAAACAAAAGAATTCTATTGCAACTTTAAATTAATTAATAAAATGTCACATTCACTAAAATAATTAAAAAGATACTAACTTAGGCTCACACTCCCCTATCAAATTACAAAAACTAATTGGATTTGACATAAAACAAAAAAAAAATCAAAACAAAAGAATTCTATTGCAACTTTAAATTAATTAATAAAATGTCACATTCACTAAAATAATTTCTCTTTTTTTTTTGATTGAGGTTTCTAACCATCCTCATATTGATTTTTTGCAACCCATTGTATGGAGAGCACAAGTCTAAGCTAATACCTCTTCAACTAAGAGCCAAGGTCGGAGGGATATCCCATTCCTCCAAAGTTGCCCTAGGCATGATCTCGACCTCATCCCTTTTTAACTATTGAGGGCCTTGCAATGAAGACCTAAATTTGATGGTCGTATGCTTGTATTTAGGCATTTTTGTTGTAAAATACAATCAATTTTTTTAAGACTATATCAAGTGAAGGGGAGATTTCACACAAACTATCAAATTTTTTGTAAGATTATTCTAATAAATATATTTAATTTATATATGATTTGATTTTAATAAGCTATGTCTTAGTGTTTGAAAGACAACTTCAAATGAATGAATGATCGAAGGATTTTAATAACGTCCACGAGGCCAAACAACCTATGGGACCAATGGATAATAACAACGAAGTCAATCACAAAACCTCCGGACGGGCCCTTTCTTATTGACCTCTTTTTCCTTCGTTCTTCTGCTGTGAATCTTAATCAAATAAATTGCAACTTCTATTATCCTTTCTTCTTCGAACAAGTTAGCCAAAGAGACCACGTTGAATAATCATCATGAATAATTTGTTTAAAAGCAGGTTGACTATCAAATTTAGCCCTTTCTTGCACTGAACCAGACTTGTTCCTTGACAGGGTCATCTATTTCCTTACAGTTTATACCTTCAACAAATATTACTCAAATTTATTTTACATCACCTAAATCACAAGGTCCAATGGCGAAAAAATATAAATTCTGAGACACTGCTGTGTCATTATCTAAGATATATTAATGCGTGAGGGGGGATCTGGTCATAACAAGCAGATAGAGGTCTCGAGTTCAATTTGCTTTAAACCAGATTGGACTTTCGGTTCTGCTTTTAACATTCGTATCAAGCATTTAACTCGCCAGATCGCCGCCCTATTAAAAACCTGTTTGGATCGACTTTTTTTTACCTCATTACCGCTAGAAGAGACAAATAAGAATAAAATACAAACACACATTCTCCACGTTTCTAGACCTTCGTAGTAGTATTGGAGGAGGAGTGTTAAAGCGAGCATTCCTGTTGCTGGGAAAACCCACCATTTTTTGCCCCTGTTACTGGGAAAACCTAACATTCTTTGATCGGAGGAGCCTTACAAGCCACCGCTTCTTTGCACAGGTAATCCTTGTCATTCTTAAGCTGACTTTTATGCATTCTTCTACCTGGATTTGGCCCTAATGATAATATATGTACAATTTTGTCTTCAAATTATTGTTCTCTGGAAAGAATTTCATAGACAAATTTGCTTTGAGGGAAAATGGGTATTAGGGTATTGTTTTTCAATACTATTAATATCATAGAGTTTCTAAATTCAACTAGCTTGTGTGCCTACGGTTTGGTATTTTTTAAGCTACAGTCACTCTGTCAAGATTGCCATTCGAATTCAACTTTTCCACCTTACGTTCCATAAGATGAGAAGAAATGAAATATTTGAATAAGCGTTAGTAGATTATGGTGCTCCTTTTGACTCTAGATATCCGCAGAAACAGGACGCAAAGATTTGATTTTGGGCCTAGCCAATTGAGAGTGAAGCTATCTCTGTGCAAAAGCTCGATAGTTTCCTTGGATTTTATCCAGAAAAGCTTCGACAATATATCTTCCTGCAAAAATCTTCTATCAAAAATCTGTATTCTAGCATTGACTGATAATATTTTAGTAGAGTTTAAACATAACCGTAACCATAAGCTATAGGATGCAAAAATTTGATTTCGGGACTAGCTGATTGAGAGTGAAGGTATCCCGCATCTCTATACAAAAGCTTGATAACTTCTATGCACCTTATCGAGAGAAGCTTCGACAATATATCTTCCAGTAAAAACCTTCTATAAAAATGTCCACACTGGCATAGACTGGGTACACTTAAGGAGTGTTTAAAAATATTCATAACCATAAGCCGTGGTGCCCCTATGAACTTTACCATTAACTTGAGGGTTGATATTTTGACTGTCCTGGTTGACGAAATGAGTTTGGCCAAAACAGCAAAATTTTTGATCAAGATTCATAGTAGAATCCAGCCTCAAGAAATAAATGGCAATATTACAAGCTTAGTTTGCCAGCCCTTGTCCCAAGTGGTTGTTTGTGCACGACACACCTGCTCAGTGCTTGGATAGACTGTTCGGTCTTGTGGATGTTATTAAGCTCTTTCATTTCATTTTAATTTTCTCATTTTCCCGATATTGTAGAGTGCCAAAATCTAACTATAAATGGGATTATAATTTGTACTTTTCAAATTCTATGCAAAATCCTGCAAAGGATTGGAATCATATAAAGTCAAACCACTTAAGAGTCCTTTTAAGAACAGAGTTACAATAATGTTGATGTGTTTTAATTTTAACTACAACTTGATCCGTTTTTCGATAAATACTATGTCATGTCAATGGGGACAATACTATGCTGGTGATGGATGATAAGAAATGCCATTGACAACTACCTATTCTAATTATACTTGTAATTATCTTTATATTTTGGCAAGATGATAATGCAAAGTGTATGGTGATACAATAGGACCCAAAATATGGAGCACAGAATATCGATGAGATAAATCAGTAAAAAGGTAATCAGAATATTTCAACTGATAATCCTCCCAAAAAAGAATGAATTCAGAAAATATCAGGTATCTTCATAAGGAATATGAGATGATAAAAATCTTTGAAGGTTTAAACTTTAAAGTACTGCAATCTGAATAAATCAGAATGGTATCAAGAGTGAAGGCATATCTGATGCCTTGAATTAGAATTCGTTATGCTAAAAAAATCTTATTCAAATTGATATGGCATGTTAATTTCAATTTTAAATGCATATCCTTTATCGTACACAGAACTGCAAAGACGCTAACAGAATTTGAAAACATACTTTCTTTGTATTCTTGGCACCTAAAGTAGCTATTGCTAGTACTGATTACCTCGTGATGGCACCACACTACCTTCATTGAATTTGGACAACCCTTATATATCACTTTAGGTATTGGGGGGCGTCAAGCATCCCATGGACCAAATTGATTCACAACAGAGGGTGTAGCTCAGTGAGATGATGTTCTTCTTTGCATATTGCTAGTAGAGTACCCGGCACCCTAAGACTCATTCTAGACAAAAGTGTGTCTACTTTGTTTCAGTGCAAGGACCTTCTCCTTGTTCGGAGGTCAGATCACAGAGACAAACACATCTTACGAATTTTTTCATTGCTACAGCTGTTGGTTCTTCTAGTCTGTCTTTACTGCAGACATGTGACAGTGTGTGTCTCTTCTGATGGTCACCTGCATGATCTTCGTTAGCTTTGTGTTTTTTTAGGGGCCCTTTGATTGTAGGGCTGCTTTCATTGTCTTATGTTATAACGTTTAACCTCCTCGTTCATCTTTTGTTGTACTTCGTGTTTAGTTACTTTTCATACCCTAGGGACTGTGTACCTAATACTTATCTTTTACAACTGACTGCACATTATGAGTCCCATTGACCTATTTTCGTTACTCATGGACATAAATGTAATTGTCAATCTTTTTATGTGCAATATTTTCCTTTTATCTTGCTACTTTATTGTTTCAATTCTTAGGGCCTAGTTAGCAAAATTGCCTCTGATAATTTTTGTTTTTGGTGGAAAAAGGTCTATCATGATAGCCATTATTTGAATTTTGCAACCATTAGTTCTAATATTGCTGTACCAAACATCAAAGAATGTTATTAATTTGGTTTGATGAATTTATGAATGGACTGTTGGTTATCAAGCATCCACAGCCATTCCTTAGACTCTAGAAGTTTTATTATGGAAGCATTCTTAATGTATTTCATTAATTGTAAGGAATCTTGCAATCGATTGTTTGAAGGTTCATTAGGATTTTGGAGGCTCCCATAATTATCACTAGATGAGTATTTACTATTTGTTAGTGTTAAGTTACTGGGAAATGGGTATGTGAAACACCTTTCTTTTGGGTCCACAGGTAAGGTTTGTCTTGGAAATGCATGTACATAAAATATGAAGAGCAATAATCATAATATCAATGTTATTTGTATAATCAGCATTAAAATAAACAAAAATAAGTGGAGGTTTAAATGTTAAGAGTTTTTAGAGGTGGTTGAGTTACGTACTGAGGTGGATTGGGGAGGTGGGGGGTAAAGTGGGTGAGAGAGGGGAGTTAGAAATCAGTTGGGTTAGTTCAGGTTAACTTGGTTTTTTTTTGTTCTTTTGAGTTTTAGCAGAGTTTTCCCTGGACTCATCCTGGAAATGGCCAGTAATCGCTGAACTTTTCTTGAAAGTCTGCCAGATGCTTGGAAGGGCCTAGTGCTTCTAAAGAACCTGGCACATTTCCAAAGGGAATCAGATCTAGGAGCAGAACCAGAATTGAACTGGTTCTGTTATGAGAGGACTTGTGAAGAATCTGGTACCATAGTGTTTATGCTTCTAAATCTTCTCCTTGTCTAAAATTTGCTTCGGTTGATTATACTTGCCACAACTTGTAGAAACTGTTTAGGAAACTTTGGAATAAGAAAGGACATCACCTCAAGTACAGGTAGGTTGGGGGAATAGTATCTTAAAGGGATAGTCATAATTGTGTGTGCATGAATATTGCAGAAGTGGACAATAAGAATGCCAATAATGAAGAAATGGGGATGAAGGTTGGTATGAAGCAGATGCAAGAAAATTTTGTAATGATTCAAAATTGGACTTGAGAAACATTTTTCACAAAAGATGGAGAAAATGTGATAAATAGTGAAATTGCACTGCCCACAGTTACGGAAAACAAAATTGAAAATTTCACTTCATGCATAGTAATTATGGCAAAACATCTTTAGGAAAGTTCAATGATGATAAAATTTATTGCTTTTGAATCTTTGATTAATAGAAATACATTTTACATCAACTGATATCTGTGGAATTCCCACATATTAGTGCTCCTCACAGTGTTAAGGGGTATGAGTGTTCTTTGGAAACCCAGGCATGAGGAACACATATGCAATGAGTAAACCAGTATGTGGCAGTGCCACACCTCTTCACATCTCAGCTCTGGAGGGGAAGCACTTTCCTTTTATAGGAGAAAATTGTTGAGAATATACACACATATACAAGTACATAAACACACACAAAAACAGACACCCACATATTTGTGTGTGTGTGTGTGGGCTTGTGTATGTGCATGTGGGTGTGTGTTTGCATGCATGGGCCAGGTGGGGGGAGGCTAGTTTGGGTGGGCATGTACACATAGAGATTGTACTGCCTTTTCTCTCTCAGTTCATGCCATTTTACTCCTATCAGCTGTTTGTCTTTGTCTTCAAGAGAGATCTGGGGATGATTTTGGGCATCTTCTAGCTGGCAGTTGGATCACTTTGTTGCTGATTCATGTATAGCATTCTCATTTTTAAATTTTTTCTATATTCTATATTTTATTTATTGATGATAGCTCCAATATTTGGCAACTTGGATAGAGTTTGAATAACAAATTTTCGATTTATATGTTTCCTCTGATATTTAAATTGTTGAAAAAATATAATATTGTTTATCTAAAGTGAATTGGAAATTTGTATGTTCTCATTGTTCTTGGACGTATTCTATAGCCTTGTGTAAAATTTTGAATTTAAAAAATTAATAACTTTTTTAGTAAGCATGGTTGTCTATTTTAAAATTTTTAATTTTTTTATGGAATACATGTATGCACCCTTATATCCACATACTTGAGATTTTGGAGTGCTTTGTACCCTTTACCATAATGTTGAGACTCAGCAAAGACTTGCGAATTTGAGTCCAACTCAGGCTGAGTAAGTCTGCAGCTTCAATTTGCAGACTTGTTTGAGTCTGACTTCTGAAATTTGCAACTCCTGACTCTCAGACTCAGCTGAGTCCATGAAAAAAATCAGAAAATTAACTTGAAATTAAAAAAAAAACATTAGAAACATATTTTTCGTTTTTAATATATATATATTAAATTCTTGAGTTTAGGCGTTTAGTCTGAGTCCGAGCCAAAAAATGGCTTGCCGAGTCTGTGCGGAGTCCCAGTCTCAACATTATGTCCTGCTTACCTTGAAACCCACACACCCAAGTAACTATAAGACATCCCAACATGCATAATTTGATTTGCCAGTTTATGCCTTCAATAGAAAATATTGCCATGTTTATTTATAGAATAGATGCAAAATGTTGAATACCATATAAGGTGACATCAATCTTTGTTGTTAATTTTGCAGGCTTTCTCTACTTGACCTAGCTGTTTCAGTGGGCTTAAGATTTGAGTAAGGATGACAGGGACACTAGCACAGTTTGCAGCTCCTCCTTATAGAATAATCAGTACAAGTCAGGGTATAATTCAAAACTCTAGAAGAGCAAAACAAGTTCCAAAGATGATGTGCAATATGCAGTCACATTCCTTTAGAGTTAGAAGTTACATTGGCTTGTGCCATGCAACAGACCGAGGTAAGGTTGGAATTCCTACAACAAACTTTTATGCAGCAGGAGCAGTCTCTACTCTGGCAAGGAAAGCCAGGAAAGCCAGGAAAAGGTTGGTTACTTGTATGTTTGAGCGGTTTACGGAGAAGGCTATTAAGGTGATTATGCTTTCTCAAGAGGAAGCTCGACGACTTGGGCACAACTTTGTAGGTACAGAGCAGATTTTGTTGGGTCTCATAGGTGAAGGGACTGGTATTGCAGCAAAAGTTCTAAAATCCATGGGAGTCAATTTAAAGGAGGCTCGTGTAGAGGTTGAAAAAATAATTGGGAGAGGCAGTGGGTTTGTTGCTGTGGAGATTCCATTCACTCCAAGAGCAAAGCGTGTGATAGAACTTGCACTTGAGGAAGCGCGACAACTTGGTTTGTTATTATGGCCTTTACAAGTCTCTCAGCTTTGTTGGGACATTTATTGTCAATAATGAGTTCATCATTTACTTTGTACCATGTGTTAAGTTTGCCTGGAATTATTGGAGTTTTACATTATATCCATATTGTGAACTAACAGTTTATGCCTAATTTGCAAAATGTTTGAGAATGTCATTGTTTTGTGGAAACTGCAGGACATAACTACATAGGATCTGAACACTTGCTTTTAGGGTTGTTGCGTGAGGGTGAAGGTGTCGCAGCTCGTGTTCTTGAGAAACTTGGAGCTGACCCCAGCAATATTCGAACCCAAGTATGTCAAACACATCACTGATTGGCTGAGTTGAGTGGTGAAATGCCTTTGGTGATTCTGTAATTAGATTAAGTCCCGGAGGGGATGTGATTGAGGTCCAGGTTTTTGATATTTATTTTTTGATTCAGAGGTCTGTCCCGCCTCCAATCTTATGCTAGAAGACCAAGGCAACTGACAACAAATTGAAATAATAAGACAACTCCCTGATCACTTGTCATTTCTGTTTACATCGATTTATATCACCAAGGATACAAGCAGAGTTCAACTTCAGAATTACTGAGATTTCAAAATCAGAATAAGACAAGAAGGAAAACATTGACAGAATACATCAAGTCACATGCTATGAACCCAAATGTAACTTGCTACAGTGTTGTAAACCCAAGGTAATAAACCCTACGGCTCAAAGATTAAAATCAAAATATGTTCTGGATTCTGCAGACATTGAAGTTCTAAGCGCTTTAACAAATTGGGAAGTTCCGAAGAACTTTTGTAAACCTTATTGAAACCAAAACTCTGAACTGAACACTGAAGTTGAACTATGAAATTACTGAAACTGCTGAGGTCTGAAATATAGCTTCTGAGAATTCTGAACATTTAATTAAATAAACTTGGAAGGACAGAAATTTTATGGAAAAGTAATTGATGCCAACATGGACTTAAAATCTGTCAAACTGCAAATGTAACCACTTTAGTGCTACTAAACATAGAAAAGGATAAATAAGAGAAAGGAAACTTCCCTTTTGAGGTGTGGATGCCAACTCAGGCCCAAATGTCCAACTCAATGTGAATGCTGCTCTTGGCCCAAAACATAGTCACTGGAGACCTATGCACGACGTCCATCCAAAGCATAATAACACCCTGACACTTCGAAGGCTGAAGGCCTATTTATAACTACTTGCCCTGTATGATGCGTTCATTTTATGCATGCTGTATAATTATTTTTTAACCCAACACCTACCGAACATCTATAGTGCATTGCACACCAAACACATGGACCAAAAAGTGGTTTGGTGGATCCACATCCCATAAAGTATTTAGTTACATAAAAAGGTGGGATGGGCCCACTAACTAGCAATTATTATTGATCATAGAATAAAAAATTTCATAACTACTGAGATTTCAAAATAAGAATAAAACAGCAAACAAAACATAGATATAAGGACTGACAGAACAGCTCGAGAACTCCAGATGTTCTGATTCTGTTTGTCACATATAAACTAGACAGACTTTACAATTTCTCTCCCAGAGAGGTATGCAACATTGAAGATTGGACTAATGTCCAAGTATTATGGGAAGCTAATTGAGTAGGCATTTTCATCAATACAATTCAATTTGGTCCATTTCCTTGGTTTTAATTTGTTATAGGTATCCCGAGGATACCTTTCTTTATGTTAGTGTACAATAAACATTTTATCTTCCTCAAACATCTCTCTCTGATAAACTTTTCTTTCTTTTTGCACAAGTCAATTGTTACCTGTAGTTTTTTTCCCTACTTTTATATCATGAATATGCTTTAACAAAGACTTGTGTGTTTTTACTGACATGAGTTCCCTTTGGTAGGTCAATTACAATCACTATTCCCATTAGAATTATCTCCATTAAGATTTTGGAAGGGAGACTTACTAGCAGATGTTTTAATGCTGGAATTATAAGTAAATTCAGCCTGTGCCAAAATAAATCCAATTGCCTTGGGTTGTCAACAACCAGGATTCATAACAAATCGATTAAACTTCAATTCACCACCTCAATGTGCCCATCCATTGGTTGATGATAGATTGAGTTGTAGTTTGCAATCAAAATCCTTCCATATTGTTGCATGTGTTTGTGATTTTTTATTTAAATAAGAAAAGCCCGTATGTGTTGGCTAAAAGTCTTACAATATTATTTAATATTCCTAGCTATATACCTACTTTTATTTAATTCTATCTACCCTTTACAATTGTTCCAGCTGCCCATCTGCTTGTAATTCATTGCTACTACCCTTAATAGCTATTCTAGTTGTCCACTTACTTTTTGATATATTTATGTCTGTCTGCTAAAAGTCTTGCAACGTCATTTAATGTTCCTAGCTGTCTCCCTACATAATTTTTTTTTTCTGTCTATCCCTCACAGCTATTCTAGTTGTCTATCCACTTTTAATTCATTGGTATTTACCTTTTATAACTGTTTGATTTATTTCTGTTTGCCCTTTATTGCTGTTCTACCTATCAACTATTATTTTTAGCTACCTATATAATTATTCCACTTACTTTTACTTTATTTCTATCAGCCCATATAAACTATGCTTAACTTTTTAATTACATAGGAAATCCTCATCATTTCCTCCATGCTTAGAGGAAATTGCCCCCAATTTCTACATGAGATTTCTGTACTTATTTGGGAAAACTGACTTAGAGAACTATTTGACTTGTTTTGGTAGATTATATCTGAATATTTCAAGCTTTAACTGTGTGAAAGTTTTTTCCTCAACGTTTCGGATCACACTCCGTGATCCATCATTAGGAAGTAGAGAGCAAGAGAAGAGAATTAGAAATGATAAATTTGCAGACCTCAACAGGCTAAATAGAAAGAGGGAGAGGGGGGTGGTGGAGTGGCTCAAGAACCAAGAAACCACAAGGAAATATATATATATATATATAACACCTATGAATGTACATACATAAACATAAACCCATATTCATTGAGATATAAATGAATAACAACACGAACAATGTAAACAAAGTAAATGACATAATATGAACAAAGTAGATAGAAGCACCAAAGCAAAATTATCTCTGTAGAAAGTAGTTATAAAAACACACCAATATATATCTTAAAATAATATTATAAAAAGGTTTTATAATTTTATAATAATAGGGCTATATATAATGTGTGAATCTAGTAGAAAATAGGAATGCACGAAGTTAAAAAATGACAACAAGAACAATGCAAACGCATATATATGTGTGTGTGTGTGGGGTTAAACCTATTAGTATAGTATAAGTAAAGGGGGAATAAATATAAAGAGGATGCATGAAAGCATAATTATCTATGTAGAATGAAGTAATAAAAATACACCAATGTATATAATGTCATGTACCAACCTTACCAAAGTTTTTGAATTAAATGCATACAAGAGGAAACACATCCTACGAGCTTTCAAGCAAGCCAAGTCCCGCCTAAGCTCCAAGCCCAAGGATGTCAACACTTCCAACCTCACTGTTGCTACCCTCCCCTACATTGAAGGCCTTTCCAACAAAATTTCTAAGATTCTTCTTAAAAAGGGCCTCCAATGTACTTTCAAAACCCATTTCCACTTTGAGAAATCGTATCCCTTTACCAAAAGACCCCAGAGACCTCTTGCTCAACTCTGGAGTCTACAAGATTGTTTGTTCATGCGGCACCCCCTACATTGGTGAGACGGGACAGTCTTTTAGCACTAGGATCAAAGAAGATAATGCTGACATTAGGTATGAACGAGTCCACAAATCTGCCCTTGCAGAGCACTCAGCCATCAACAAACACCACATTTGCTTAAAGCTCTAAGTTCTTCCAAAGATGAGGAAACAACTCAGAGGTTAATTTGACTCACGGACCTCATAGTGTCTTAAATCTCCAACTTGGTAGAGACAACTGAATTGCTCTATGTATTGTTGGACAGATTGACCAAGTGTCTGAAGAAAATGGAGCTATTATAGCAATAGCTCTTCTTTGTATCTGGGGGAAAAATTACCCTCAAATTGTCTCTTTGAAATCTATCCAAGTATCAATTTCTGATTGCTCTATCACCTCTAGATGCTGGATGTGAGGCTGCCAGTGAGTGCGGGCTTGATCATTTATATGAACCTCTACTATCATGATTTGTTGTGGCTCTGTGAGATGTGATTGCATCTTAAAATATGCCATCAGACTGTGAATCTGTTGCCCCAAAATTTGAACTTGAAAATTTTCAAATTTTAGTGCATTCTCCTATTTGCCCCATGTCATCTTCAAGTTATTCTATGGAGGTGATGAAACTCAGTATATGAATCCGGCAGAAGATAGTGTTATGCAAATCTTGGAGAAGATAAAGGAGCATAGTTATGAATCTAGTCCTCTAATTCCATCATGTTCCAGCAATAGTCAACTTTAACTCTTACTTGACATCTTAAAATCAAAAGAACTACACTTCTCAATTGATATTGTCAGAGACCTCCATCCGGATCACATTGATTTATTAGCAAAAGTCATTTGAGAAATTCTTCAATTACAAGTTTATGGTTCAAGCAAGGTTTATTGGTGGCCTTGAGAATACCTTAACAAGATTAAGAGAGAGTATAGTTACTGAAAATGCAGCGGATTTGCAGGATGACTATACTAGACAGATAAACTCTTTTTGATGATAATTCCACAAAAGATATAGAAGCACCCTCTAAAAATCCAAAAACTCTAATCTGGAAGTATCTACTATTAATTATGAGTTTCAAAGGTCTTTTGGAAACAAACCTGACCAAGGATCAATATTTGAAGTCCCTCAAGCAGCCAACATAAGACAAGAGCATCCCTTTTTCTCTATATTTCTTTATTTGTAAAATAAGTCATCTTAATGACTCAATATCTAATGTGTCGATGAATGTTCTAAAGAGGTAACCATAGGGAAATCAAAAGTCATAAGCTATTGGGAACGAAGAGGAAGGGGAGATTTTCTCATAACTGATTTTAAAGAATCAGTTATGGAAAATGAAAGGGGAAGCCTTTAAAAACTCACCGGAGGCTCATAAAGAAAGGGGATCTTTTTTTCCATCTTCTTCCAGCTGGGGAACAGGGGAAGCGGTAGGAACAGTTTTATTTCTTTTTCAACACAGTTTGTTGTAACAGAAGATTGAGTCTGTGAACTCATATTTTGTATTGGAGAAATAAGGGAGAATCTTTCTGAATCTTTGTATCTATTAATGTTTTCTCTTATTGCAATGTCATGTGTGTCCTTGTAATCTTTCTCCAGTATATATATTATCTGTTATATTAGATTGTGCAGGTGTTTATCATTGAATCTGTGAATTCAAGTTAGCTCAGCCATTGAGAGGGAATTCGCTGTCCATTCTTTTCTTGTTTCTCATCATGGGTGTGGGATAAATGGGCTTTGTATTGTTTGTCTACACTCACTTCATTCTGAATTAGTCTTCAACATCTATTTGATGGTTATGAGTAGATGTTATTGACCCTTTTTTGCTTTCTAGTTAAAAGCATACCCTATTTTCATTCATTGTAAATCATCCGAAGGTAGCTGCGCCTTGTAAAATAAGTAGAGAGTACCTGCAACTATCATTGCAAGTGACTCAACTATTGGTTAGGTTGTCATCGTTGTGAGCAAAGGGAGTATAAACTAAGGTGAGAAATCTGTTAACCAACAGATTTTTGGCGACTCTGCTGGGGATTCAAAATTGAAGACCGATGCTATTGTTTTCCCAGAAATTTGAAGGTGCCTCCTCGAGGACGGAGGCTGGCGGCTCTATGAAGTGGAAAGTGCCCAAAGCAGTTTATTCCAGCAAAGACTCCGGTCTGGTTTATTTTTCATAATTGCATTATGGCATTGGTTTTTTCCTCAACCATGGGGAAATCACTTCAGACCTCTCTTTTTATCTCAGTTTTCACCTCTACCTGAAGGATCAAGAAAGCACTTCCCAAAGTTTAGTGGAGAGAATCATCAAGATGCTGAAAACCACATTCTGGCATTCACGGTTGCATGCGGAGTTTTGGGGGTAAGTGAAGAGGATGTTTTTGTTTGTTTATTTATTGAATCTCTTATTGGACCTGCAACAGATTGGTTCCATTATTTAGAGGATAAATGTATTACTGATTGGGACTCTTTGAAGAATAAGTTTTTGGGAAGATATAAGGGTCATGTTGATGAAGCTGCTCTGCTGTGTCAATTTTTCAACATTCAAAAGCAAAAAGGTGAATCCATCAGAGATTTCATGGACAAATTCAACCGGCTGCTCAAAAAGATTCTAGCTTCTATTCAACCAAGTGAGCAACTTCAGCTTTGTACTTTTATTTCCTCTTTGCATCCTAATGTTCAGTTTTGTTTGAAACGGAGTAAAGTGAATGATATTAAAATTGCACAACAAGAGGCTGTAAAAATTGAAGATGATTTGATTTTGAGTGGTCTTTGGAAAGCACATCAGGTTGTGAGTAATTTGAGTAGTGAGCCTGTGAAAAAGTCTATCATATATAAACAAAGTTTTCAGCTTGTATGTTTCCAAAATACACAGCCTCCTTCAGCTGAAAGTTTTAATCTCTTTGTTTTTTATCCAAAGCACTTTGGTAGAGATAAGATAGGCAATGTAGAAATCAAACCTCATTTAGATAGAAGGATTGAAGCTTTTTATTTCCATTATGAAGAAGATAATGATGGATCCAAAAGCCCCTCACGTGGTGTAGAAGATGAACAATCCTCTCTTGGTGTAAATTGTAAAGATGGTAGTGCAGACGATGCTATATTGGCCTCTTTATCTATTGCAGAAATGTAATCATTTACTTTTTCCAGCAATGAGGAGCAATATGAGGCTACATAGCATAAGGATGAGGTTTTGAATCTCTTTTCTCTGGAGTGCATGCAAGTTGAATTCGAAGGCTTCACCTTTTTTGAGCAAAATAATACGGAGGCATGGCTGCAAGAAGAGGTCAGAAACGATCTTTCATTTGAATCTTTTCATTTTGAAATTTTGGATGCCAAAATTTTTAAACGAGCATTGGAAGATGATGTTAAAAGTAGCCATGATAGCTTTGCTGAAAATGATCAAATGAATGGATGTGCTGAATCCCACATTGTTTATATTCCGAACTGGTGTTTAAATGCATGTGAGGATGAATTCTTGTGTGGAGAAGAGGATGTCATGTCTAATCTACAGGATAGAGACAGGGATGGTGAAGAGAATCACGAAAATGTTGAGTCAAATCCTATGGAAGGAGAGGAAATTATTCCAACTGGGGTGATTCTATGTTACATGAAAACATTATTTGCAATACAAATTTTCAGCCTAACACACTTCCAGTTTTGCATAGGGTTGATGATTAGTCTTTTGATGATTCGAATGATTCTTTTCATACATGGGATATTACTTTATCTGTTGCCGAAAGAGGTGATTGTATGAATGAATATGGTGAGGCGTATGTTGCAAGTCAGGGTTCAAAATTTTTAAACGATGCAGCCACCTACACATGTAGCACCAAAGAGGGGTTTTTATCTGATGATTTGTGCATGGGATGTCCAATTCAGGGGTTGGCTTCTTTTTGTTTGAAAAACCAAGTGCCGCATGGTATCAAACATGATGTTGGTAGTCATATGCTAGGAAATGCTAATATGGGTCATCCAAGTGAAGAGGTATACAATGAGGAATGGCTTCTTGAACACCAAATCATATCTAGAGGGTCTTTATATGATGCCGATCTTATCAATCTGATCAGGATGGTCGCCAATTGGCAGTCGATTGTGTGCATGCTTCTCATTCATCGAGCATTATTTCGCACTGGCAGCTATTTCTCCCAGCCTATCAATGGATTTGCATGATCACTCTAGAGTCTTTGGAGGTAGGGTCTTCCTGCCATGTACATATTAGGAGTTTTTGTTGTGCTGGTTTAGTTTCCTTTCTTGTTTTGTCTTGTATTTGGTTTGCTCCGGTTCCCTGATTGTCCCCCGTGCTCTTTGACTCTATTGCCCAATAGATTTATGCACTGGTCTACGCTTGAGATTCTGGGTTCCTTGCTTCGTCCTTTGTAGTCCTCGTCCCCAATTAGACCCTGTTGTTGCCCCAAAATTTGAACTTGAAAATTTTCAAATTTTAGTGCATTCTCCTATTTGCCCCATGTCATCTTCAAGTTATTGTATGGAGGTGATGAAACTCAGTGTATGAAGCAGGCAGAAGATAGTGATATGCAAATCTTGGAGAAGATAAAGGAGCATAGTTCTGAATCTAGTCCTCTAATTCCATCATGTTCCAACAACAGTCAACTTTAACTCTTACTTGACATCTTAAAATCAAAAGAACTACACTTCTCAATTGACATTGTCAGAGGCCTCCATCTGGATCACATTGATTTATTAGCAAAAGTCATTTGAGAAATTCTTCAATTACAAGTTTATGGTTCAAGCAAGGTTTATTGGTGGCCTTGAGAATACCTTAACAAGATTAAGAGAGAGTATAGTTACTGAAAATGCAGCGGTTTTGCAGGATGACTATACTAGACAGATAAACTCTTTCTGATGAGAATTCCACAAAAGATATAGAAGTACCGTCTAAAAATCCGGAAACTCTAATTGGAAGTATCTACTGTTAATTATGAGTTTCAAAGGTCTTTTGGAAACAAACCCGACCAAGGATCAATACTTGAAGTCCCTCGAGCAGCCAACATAAGACAAGACCATCCCTTTTTCTCTATATTTCTTTATTTGTAAAATAAGTCATCTTAATGACTCAATATCTAATGTGTCGATGAATGTTCTAAAGAGGTAACCATAGGGAAATCAAAAGTTATAAGCTATTGGGAATGAAGAGGAAGGGGAGATTTTCTCATAACTGATTTTAAAGAATCAGTTACGGATAATGAAAGGGGGAGCCTTTAAAAACTCATCGGAGGCTCATAAAGAAAGGGGATATTTTTTTCCATCTTCTTCCAGCTGGGGAACAGGGGAAGCAGCAGGAGTAGTTTTATTTCTTTTTCAACACAGTTTGTTGTAACAGAAGATTGAGTCTGTGAACTCATATTTTGTATTGGAGAAATAAGGGAGAATCTTTCTGAATCTTTGTATCTATTAATGTTTTCTCTGATTGCAATGTCCTGTGTGTCCTTGTAATCTTTCTTCAATATATATATTATTTGTTATATTAGATTGTGCAGGTGTTTATCATTGAATCTGTGAATTCAAGTTAGCTCAGCCGTTGAGAGGGAATTCCCTATCCATTCTTTTCTTGTTTCTTGTCGTGGGTGTGGGATAAATGGGCTTTGTATTGTTTGTCTACATTCACTTCATTCTGAATTAGTCTTGCACATCTATTTCATGGTTATGGGTAGATGTTATTGAGCCTTTTCTGCTTTTTGGTTAAAAGCATACCCAGTTTTCATTCATTGTAAATCATCCGAAGGTAGCTGCACCTTGTAAAATAAGCAGAGAGCACTTGCAACTATCATTGCAAGTGACTCAACTGTTGGTCAGGTTGTCATTGTTGTGGGCAAAGAGAGTATAAACTGAGGTGACAAATCTGTTAACCAACATAATCGAAATAGTGATCGGATATCTTGGTGCTCAACCTAAAAGAAGGTTGGGCATAATTGAATTCCTTTAAAAATGAACCCATCAACCGATCAGTAGTCATCAAAGGAGTTGTTACCTATGTTATATGAATTGCTAAGGGCCTCATCTTGAGGGAATGGATCAGCTGCATATTCCTTCTTCATTTCTTGAAATCTGATTATCTTATTCCTCATGGTGATTATCAAATAATGCATCTGACTTAAGACATCTTTCATTATATTGGTTTTTTCAGTTCTATGGTTGATCAGATTGGTGTGGGTGAATATGCAGTGTTTGTTACTGGAGAAAAAGCAAATAAATTGTGAGAGGTTTTGAAAGAGCTTGTAAATTCCTGCATAATATTTAGAGGTAATAGGATTTTTAATGGAAGAATAGTTTAAGTAATGGACTGATGGCAAGGAAGAGAGATAGAGCAGAGGAAACATGCTGAAATGGAGATAGAGGAAGCCACATTGGCAGAACGAGACTGGTTGTTGGAAAGTACAAAGCAGTTGGACGAGGAAAAAACAAGACATTAGGTGAAGAAGAAAAAGCAAGAAGCAATGTCGAGGTCTCCAAGAAGGTGGATACCAAAGAATGGAGGAGATGTAGAGGATTCCATTAAGCTCTTAAAAACCCAAAAAAGTCTCACAGAAGAGGTTATGGCAGACTTCAATGCTGAAATGACAAGAAAGGAAAGATGTCCATAGGAAACGGACATGGTAGGCACAAATTGTTTGTTTGTTAAGAATGAAAAGGTGGATTTTGTTTGCTACCTTAATAAATAAGTTACACTTGAGGTATGACAAAGGGAGGAGAAATTCTTTAATTGAAGAATGAGAAGAAAGAGGATTTGCTTGCAGGAAGTATGTTTGACAATGAATCAGAGAAAGAAAATGTACATACAACAGAGAACTTGATGATGCAGTGGCAAAGAGATTTGTAGCAGTTAAACATATACACGATTGTATACATGTAGGTGAGATTCAAGCTGAGGAAAAAAATGCCAATTGCTGTCATGCCCCCGAAATAAGGAAAAAAATCATAAAATAAAATAACAATTCCAAGCTGGCCGACTTCTCCTTATTGGTGTCTCCCTTTGTGTTGTGCAATATAAAATACAATAAGTCTTTATGTCTATTCTGGCCAACTCCTCTCCTTGTGTTAGCGCCTTACATTGAAGATTAAATAGAATCCCCTCCATGTTAGCGCTGATATATATGAACTTTGAAGTAGTGATTAGTATTAAAGAGGAGGAGCTAGAATCTTCTTCACATAATGGTCGACCAGTATCAGGAAAGTTAAAAGCATATTAATAAGAATCAAATCGCCCAAGTTTAAACATGTTTTAGTAATTTATAAGAGGCAGCGATTCATTAAGACAGTGGTTATATTCCAAAAGGTGCTGCGATCTCTTAGTGGGTGTGTCTATTACAAAGAGTGGTGTCTCTCAAGGAAGTTGCCTTCCTTTGTGAAGATGTATGTTGTTTCATGAAGACGTCTCCTTCCATGCAGGGATAGGGTATAAAAAGGTATGAGAATAAGAAGGGGGATATAGGGAATGCATAATAGATCAAGCAATCATTAGATCGTTGGATCACTGAATATAATAGCAGACATTCGATCTGCAGAAATATATCTATTTATACAGTCATCTAGACTAATAAAAACAATAAAGGGATTGAACATAACAGAGAGTATTCGAACTACATCTGCAGAGAGATTTATTTAGACATATAAATTATTGTATCAGCAAAAGGATATCAATAAGAATCATTCTTGAATATACATCAGGTCAGATCATTATTGATTGTCAATTATATTTACTTACTACATATCACTGTCATATCTAGAAATACATAAATTTGTTGAAATAAATTGTCAACATGGAGAAGGGGGAAAACGTGCACTATGGAGAACAACTAAAGTCACCCTTACATTGATAGATACGGAGAACAACGAGTAGGGCACCCTACTGTCATGTAAAAGGGAGAGACAAATAAGGGCACCCTAGGGCAGAATTCTTCTCCGTAATCTCCATGTTGAAGGTTTATTGGCACGTTAAGATTCACCAGTCCGAGAAGAATGGTGAGGGGACTGCTTGGAGGGAGACTGCTGTCATAAGGCACCCTGCCATGCCTCCCTGTACCTCCTCTTTTATGGCTGAGTGTTGTAAACAAACTGAGTTAGCTACATGATAATTGAATATATGATTTCTCAATAGTAATATTAATTATGAGTTTGAATGCAATATAATCTTGATTAACCCTCATGATAAAATATCTATATATATGTGCAGAAAATTGTATATGTTTTCTTATGTTATGACTGCAGGATTCAAATTCAGAATCGCCTTATTCAAGAGATATTTACATTGGTAAGATATTTAACCTAACCCTAAGTTGTTGCAATTGTAATTTTAGGGCAATTTAGGAAGGGGACATTACAATTGTGGCTTG
This sequence comes from Cunninghamia lanceolata, assembly GCA_027924645.1. Taxonomy (NCBI): domain Eukaryota; kingdom Viridiplantae; phylum Streptophyta; class Pinopsida; order Cupressales; family Cupressaceae; genus Cunninghamia; species Cunninghamia lanceolata. Next base: position 2,009,439 of record BSBN01000128.1, read on the forward strand.
CATAAAAATAGAGTAATGGAGAATAATGTTGTGAGAATAGCACCACCAACAAATGTGGCTCGAATCCCCAAGCTTGCCTTAGAAAGGTATAAAAATTTCCATACCACACATGCTGTTATACGTAAGATCACATACGAGAGCCTTCATAATAATTGAAGGTAATGATAATAAATAGAATTCCCAACCATGGCTAGGGTATAGACCCATAAGCAGGCCTTGAGGACATTAGCAATCAAGGTAGCATAAAATTTAAACATTTCCCAATTCACCCCAAGAAGAAGGATGATAACTGTATAGGGTTGTAAGCGGCTCTTGATTTATGCCACAATTGGCTAAATAGTCTGCAGCCAAATTAGCCTTATGACGACAATGGTAGGAGGTAATCTCCTTGAAATCTACATGTTGGAATATATGCTCCAACATTAATAAATGTAACAGTGACGTGTTGTGCATGTAGACATCTTGCCTACATGTGTTGTTCACAATTTGTTAGATGTAGTTGTAGTTGTGTCAATAGCTGTTAGTGTGTTGTCAATTAGTTGAGTTTGTTGTCAAGGTGGATAGCAGAATTATAGGAAGTTGTTTAGTTAGTTTACTATTATAAATTGTAATCTCTTGTTCAATAATAGAGAGTTCTGAGTTTCCTTTTTTGTGTTATCTGCTGCTATCTTTTTTATTCTCAGTTTTCCAATATGATATCAGAGCTGGTTTGGGTGTGACTCCACAATTGGAGTGCCCAAGAAAATGAGAGCATCTTGTGAGCTAATTCGTGTAGAGAAGAGTAGTGTAAGTTTAGTTTGCAAAAGTATTTATTTTCATTTTTAATATTTTTGTTACAGGTAGAATAGAAGTAAAAGAGGAAAAAGCCTCTGTTGATCTGCAACTTGTCCTTCTTCAGTTCAATAAGGATCATATCTGTCTGGCTGTTTTTGGGAGAGAATTAGGAAGTGGAACTGCTGCACTTACCGTTTTGTCTGCCCTTCATTTATATGGAAGGTTATGAGATTTCTCAACGCGGAAGAGGTTGAGCAGAGCTGAAGCAATAGTACGAGACTCTGGAGCAGAAATGGTGAAGGCTAGAGTTAAGCAGCTGGAAGAAGGCTTGTGCCTCCAGGGAGCTCGAGATTTTCTAGGCTTGAAGATGAAGAAAGAGAAGGCTGCCATTGCTTTTGGATCGGAGAAACTATACCTCATTGGGGTTATGAGACATGCGAGGATTGATGTCCAATAGTTCAAGAGAGATCCAAAATCTGGAAGTTTAGCATCATACCTTTATGAGGGTAGTGAGACGTATCATGTGCAAATGGTGTCCAATGATGTTGGGAACTTGGATAATAGCTAGGAGACTATACCTGGAGCAGCTTGAAGAAATCTTACTCGTCCGCTTTTTTCAAAGAACAACTTTTGAATTTTGTATTTCCTATTGTTTATTTTATTAGTTAGTTTAATGTTGTAGCATTAAGAGGGGGTGTTGGATTATATGCTCCAACATTAATAAATGTAACAGTGACGTGTTGTGCATGTAGACATCTTGCCTACATGTGTTGTTCACAATTTGTTAGATGTAGTTGTAGTTGTGTCAATAGCTGTTAGTGTGTTGTCAATTAGTTGAGTTTGTTGTCAAGTTGGATAGCAGATCCACTTAACTACTAACATTAATTTATTAACATTGTTTAGGGTTCTGGACCCTCTTTTCCAGCTGAACTAATCAAAAACATTAATTTATTAACATACCAACATATTAGTTTATTATTTACTTATCTAACCTGTATACTATAGATGTAGTATTAATTTCAACATTCTCCTGTTTATTACATCAATTGCAATAAAGGACAGAACATTGCATGAGCTGAACACAGTAGCCTATTTGGAAATCTGATGTAGTGCCTCCACCAAATCTTTTAGTCACCCAACACACCAAACTGATTGCAACAACAGATGTCCTTACTATCGGACTTTGCAAATCCTCTGTACCACATGAGAGAACAAATCCCAACCTTCATGCATAACAAGAGAGCGACGCTCCTCCAAGAGTCCACCCTCCTCCAAACATGTCAAAATCTCTCTAGTGCCTGCACAATGAGAGAAAAACTCTCCTCTAAGAGTCCACTTTCCTCCAAAAATGTCAATATCTCTCCTCCAATGATGTGGAAACCAAATCCATCCTCCAATGTATAGCAGGAACAAAACCAATGTAGATACACTAACCCCACCTATTTCAAAGATAACAACACTATTCACAAATATTGTCAAAAACTGCCAAACTCCCTTGCTCCAAGAAGGGATACAAATGAAGAACTAGTGCCTCATGCAATTTACCATTTTTGAGCGACAAGCTAGTTCAAGATGGGGAAATTCCTCCAACCTTTGGTGCCTCCAGTCTCATCTTTGACATTGCTCAATCCTTAATAAAGAATTTCCTCCTCATTGTCATGGTTGGGAGAGTCTTCCTTATGTACTGCAAAACCAGAATCTTCTATCTCGCATTCAATGGCAGCAAAAATTTTATTTGTGTTCAACTAGCCATCAATGAGGTCCTTGGCACGTTGAATGCAATTTATTTGAACATGTCTATTTTTCTGACAATAGTAGCATTTGAAAGCTTTATTCTTTCTTGCTGAAATGTTAGACTTCTTGACAAGCAAAATAGTTTCTTTCATAATCGAGTGATTTTTATTGACTCTACTTTTTTCATCAATCAAAGAAGAAATCATAGTTTCCGAATTCAGATTGAGTTTGTTTAATATAAATACAACATTATCAAAACTTGAGGCATACTACTGAATAAAATTGCTTTAGTGCCATTATCTTCAATCTTAGAATTAATAGCAACGAGTTGATTGAGAAGAGATCAAAACGTATGGGTGTTGAACAAAATTTCATTCTCATTCATCTTCAGGCCGAAGAATTTCTGCTTGATTAACATCTTGGCACCAGAAGCTTGAGAACCAAATAATGCACTAAGACCATCCCAGATTTGTTTTGAGGTCTTTGCAAGATCAATGCGATGCAAGTATGCATATGATAATCGAAGACCAACGAGTGTAGTTGCTGTTCGATTTTTGACTGTCCATTTTGTGGCTTCATCTACATCTTGTGGCTTTTTTTTTGCCACGATATCCCATATATCCTTTTCAATTAGGTTCAATTGCACCTTTATTTTCCATGTATGAAAATTGTGCCCTCAAACTTAGCAATAACATGCAATTTGCCCATGACTAAAAACAAACCTTCTCTCTTAATCAGAAAACAAGGTAAACAAGATGCCCATTTCAAATGCACCCAATTACAATGCCCTTCCTATTTCACCTTAGAAAACCTAAATATCTACAATATTACAAGAAAATCAACTCCTTATGATATACCATTTACCAAGGTTCCTAACAACTTCTTTGGTATTATAATTCATAAAAAGAATAGACATCAATGTATAACATATAGTTTAAAGGAGGATCATCACTCAACCTATCAAATATTCTCAATGCCCTCAACCATTCAACTACTACCATGTATGAAATTATTAACGAATGACAAGTAACTAATTTTGACAAATGCCAATCGGTAATATTATCTTACCATCATTTGTTGATCTTTGAGGGTCATTAAATCAGCAAGGATTATAATGTGCTGTTACTTCCAAAATATGCCTCCTGTGGCCTCTTGTAACAGCATTAGCAAAACTGCTCACTTCTCTTCAGAATTCCCCAGTCATAAGTCATTTTTCATTGAAGATTATGCCACATTACTGTTGCGTATGGTGCCTAACTTCAATCTTCTCCACAGCAGATATTTGTTCAACAACTTGATTGCTACATTCGATGCAGGCCCTGACTTTCCAGTGCAACAATTAAACAATAAAGGTGTTTGGATGATTATATTGTGTGCAATAAATCATGGAAATGGTACATTGAGGCTGACACGCTTGCAACCACTCCAACTGTTTTGGAGACTTCAGTACACTTCACTCTGTTTTTAGTCCATTCTTGGCTTGCAATGCGCATGACGCTTAAGGAAGAAACACTACAGGAAGAGTTCCTGTGTACTGGTTGCAGACGCTTCTTCACGACGCCAATCAACTATTCTTCCTTCTTTCAAATTCTTTGTTATATCTTGAGGCTGCAAAACTGGAATCACCAAGCAAATATGTGAATGACTTGTTACTTTGTTAATCTTTCTTAAACACACGATAAAGGATTCATGGAAGGAAATGATGACACAAAACACAATGGACAGATTTACATCCCTTTGAGTCGCCTTTAACTCCACAAGGATAGAAACCTCAAAGTGCTCTATTATAATAAAAAATCCCCTAAAAAAACTCAGCAGGTCTTCGCCATAGCTAGTGGCCTCACAAAAACTCTCTATTTCTCATCTTCAATTCACTGAAAACCATTACATGGTAGGGACAAAAGCTTGCTTTGATACCATATTAAAAAATGGTAAGAGCAAATACATACAGACTACACCATTATTGCACAGCAAATAATAAAATGATATATTTATTTCTCCAGACAATAATTCTTTACAATGCATTGGCTTTATAAAAGCCTCTTCCCTTTAACCACCTGACAACTACCTATGCAACCTCCATACAGGAATGTAACTCCCACTTAACTACTAACATTAATTTATTTACGAACTTTTATTTATTAAAATACTAACCTTTTAATTTATTATTTACTTATCTAATCTATATGCTATAGATGTAATATTAATTCCAACAGTAGCGGCAACTATTGAACCAAATGAGGCTATTTTGAACATAAAGTCAATTCTTATGATGGCAGATGATCCATTAACTCACTGGATATTCCATTGAAAGATTAATTAACATAGATTTATTTCCAATACCTTGTTGCTCACAAGTTCCAGTCTTATTTGAACAACTTTAAGGCTTCAAACTATGATGTAAGTACATCAACTATGGCTGATTTTTAACACCACATATTCATGCCTACATCCATTGCATCCTTTAATAATTCATAGTCTAAAAAATGCTACTACACATGTGAATGCCTAATCAATCCACAAAACTATAGTGCAACTGAGAGTGTTTTTATGTGAGGTAAATTCCAACGATTATATGTTGTGAATAACAAGAACTATGCTTGTAGATTGCTTCACATAGCTGATCACCTTTGTATACAGCTGATTCTTATCTTCTTGTTCTGTGATGTTATGAACTTGTAAGGAAATAGCACAAACAAGTAACAGAAACATCTCATGTTAAGAGAATCAATGCAAGTGATTTATCCTGGAGAAATCTAATGTGGGAAGAACATTCCAGCAAGATTCCACTCAGTTAATTTAAACAAGTTTGCTCCTTTATGAGGACCCTCAAGAACACCAATCGAGCATTCTAATACTTGCACCAAGTGAACTCCATGACTAAGCGTAGTCAAATTATCCTTAGAATTCATGGTGATGAACTATAACCTTTAATTGGCACATTTTCTAAGATAGGAATTAGATTACAAATCAGCAATTCTCAAATTGAGCTACTTCTAAACTGTTCGAACCTCTATTCTTACATGAAGATTCTATGAATGGTTAACACATACTCAAATGGGTGTATTTATGGCAAAGGATGGGTACATAAATGATAAGTTGATCAATTTGCCAAATGTTAGGAGCAGGTCTCATACACAAGTTATGCCCATTATACTTATAACAGGGTTTTTTGTGGTTCCTTAATTCCAGGGACAGGGTTTGAAAATTTAAATAAACAAAATTTTTGAGAATCAGGATTCTTTATCAGGGAAATAGAAGAGGGTGATCTAGTAAAGTTTTTACAGGTGGTTTTGTAAGGGAATGAACCTCTACAGGAGAGGAATTGTAATACTGCTGGAAATGGAAAACAGAGCATCTGTGGTTTTCCAGCTTTTCTCTCGCCTTTGTGTGGTTCTTATTTTGGAATCTCAATAGTTCTAATTTGTAGCAGCTTGCATCCTTAGTGATGTGAATCAATGTGAACAGGCATGCAAATGTTAGGTGAAGATGGAGTTGTGTTTTTAATTGTTGCCTGCCTTAGTTTTCTAGCATAAGGTTCTAGACAGGGCAGGAGCTCTGCATCACAGGCTGTTTATACAGACACCATATTTACTGCTGTAGTAATTCATCAACAGGTAATTCGAATGGTTGGTGAAAGTTCAGAAGCTGTTGGTGCTGGAGTAGGAGGTGGTACCAGCAGCAACAAGATGCCAACTCTCGAGGAATATGGAACCAATTTGACAAATCTTGCTGAGGAGGTATGCTTTAGCATAGCCCTTTATTTTTGTATTGTACTAAAGTTTCTAAGCTCTTGTTAACGGTGGACCTATTCCTATGCATTCAGGGCAAGCTTGATCCTGTAGTTGGAAGGCAGCCACAAATTGAACGAGTGATTCAAATATTGGGACGTCGCACAAAGAACAATCCTTGCCTTATCGGTGAGCCTGGTGTAGGAAAAACAGCTATTGCTGAGGGACTTGCACAGCGAATAGCTTCTGGAGATGTTCCAGAAACAATTGAGGGGAAAAAGGTGTAATTGCATGCCTGTGCTGAATGTGAATTTCATCATTGTCTGGATGCATTGTAGGAATCAAGTACAAATCTGTTTCTAAATCAAATTCCCTGCTTAGAGTTAGAGGATGCTGATAGAAAGCAATTGCTTGATGCAGGTTATTACTTTAGATATGGGGCGACTGGTTGCTGGAACGAAGTATCGTGGAGAGTTTGAGGAAAGGTTAAAGAAGCTAATGGATGAAATCAAACAGAGCGATGAAATTATACTCTTTATAGATGAAGTCCATACATTAATTGGAGCAGGTGCAGCAGAAGGAGCAATTGATGCAGCCAATATCCTAAAACCAGCCCTTGCACGAGGGGAACTACAGGTTCTAGCTGGACCTAACTTGAAAGTATTGGATTTGTAAGAATCATGTTTTTTACATCCCCAAAATGAGATAAGTGTGTCTATTAGAACATGTTTTAATGTGGTTGTTCTTTGAAGAACTAACATAATGATTACTACAGTGCATTGGGGCCACCACCTTGGATGAATATAGGAAACACATTGAAAAGGACCCTGCACTAGAGAGGAGATTCCAACCTGTACAAGTGCCAGAGCCAACAGTGGATGATGCAATTGAGATATTGAAAGGTCTACGTGAACGATATGAAATCTATCACAAGCTTCGTTATACTGATGAGGCTTTGGTGTCTGCTGCCAAGTTGTCATATCAATACATCAGGTATACACTGCTCATGTGATCTTTGAAGTCAATTGCATTTGCATTTCAAGAGCCTTTGAGGAACTGAAAGATAGAATTTGTATGCTTCTGGTAGAAAACAGTGAGAATTTTTCTACTAGAAGCATTCAAATTCATTTGTGTGGACTGTGGAAATATCACGTCAATAACTGAAAGATATGTTATATCCTACAAGCTCAATCGTGCTGATGGTTTCTGATTTATGTTAGCCATTTTCTTTTCAATCTGTAGGAAATTCTTTGGATGTTCTTTGATTCTTATATTCACATGTATTAGAAGATGCAGAAATTGCAATTTAATTTTGTCCCTTATGTGTAGCGATCGTTTCCTTCCTGACAAAGCAATTGATCTAGTTGACGAGGCTGGTTCTTGTGTGCACCTTCGCCATTCAAAGGTTCATTTTCATTTGTATTTGTAGATTGCCAAATAATTGTTGTCATTCTATTTGCACAGAATATTCATGGACCATATTAGCTATGCTGAAATTTTATTCTTTAGAGTAAAACCTCCTTTTTCTGAAGCAGCTTCCTGAAGAAGCAAAAGAGCTTGACAGAGAAGTGAGGCAGATTACAAAAGAGAAGAATGAAGCTGTTCGAGGCCAAGATTTTGAAAAGGTATCAGGCATTATTTTGATTAATGCACTCCTTAATGGTTTTTGATCTTTTTGCAAAATCTGCATGACTGCATACTTCCAAAAGTTATGGTGATTTCTGAGACTGTATTTTCACGGGGATATATGTTCTGGTGAAAGGCCGGAGAGCTACGTGATCGTGAGATGGAATTGAAGGCACAAATTAAAGCTATATCAGAGAAAGGGAAAGAGAAATCGAAGGCTGAGCGTGAAGCAGGAGATGGAGGTGTAGTCGTAACTGAGGTAGATATTCAGCAAATTGTATCTCAATGGACAGGCATTCCAGTTGAAAAGGTATCATCTGACGAGTCTGACAAACTCTTGAAGATGGAAGATACACTCCATCAACGTCTAATTGGGCAAGATGAAGCTGTCAAAGCTATCAGTCGAGCCATTCGCCGTGCAAGAGTTGGCTTGAAGAATCCAAACAGGCCAATTGCAAGCTTTATTTTCTCAGGTCCTACAGGTGTTGGCAAGTCTGAGCTTGCCAAGGCTTTGGCAGCATACTATTTTGGTTCTGAGGAGGCAATGATAAGGCTGGATATGAGTGAATACATGGAAAGACACACTGTTTCAAAGCTGATTGGTTCACCCCCAGGATATGTGGGATACACTGAAGGAGGCCAGCTAACCGAAGCTGTTAGGCGACGCCCTTATAGTGTTGTCCTCTTTGATGAAATTGAAAAGGCTCACCCTGATGTCTTTAACATGATGCTTCAAGTCCTTGAAGACGGAAGACTGACAGATAGCAAAGGTAGGACTGTGGACTTCAAGAATACCCTATTGATCATGACTTCTAATGTTGGTAGTAGCGTGATTGAGAAGGGCGGTCGTAGATCTGGATTCCTTTTTCAATTTGAAGAAGATGAAGAAGATAACAGCTACACAAGAATCAAAAGCCTTGTCTTGGAAGAGCTGAAGGCATATTTTCGCCCTGAGTTCTTGAATCGACTAGATGAGACAATTGTTTTTAGACAGCTCACCAAGTCAGAGGTGAAAGACATTGCAGCTATAATGCTGAAAGAAGTCTTTGAACGCCTAAAAATCAAAGAAATTGATCTTCAAGTAACAGATCGCTTCAGAGACAGAGTTGTAGATGAAGGTTATAGTCCCACCTATGGTGCAAGATCACTACGCAGGGCAATTATGAGGTTGTTAGAGGATAGTATGGCTGAAAAGATGCTTTCTGGTGAGATCAAAGAGGGCGATTCAGCTATAGTTGATGTAAACGATGAAGGGAATGTCACTGTCTTGAATGGAAGTAGGGACACAGTAGCTCCATCAACATCGACAGCAGCTGTCTAGGAAAAGGCATCATACATTTGAATATTTAGGCCAAAGATTGGTGAAACTTGTTAATTTAATATAAATATAATTATTCCTTCCACATCAGAGTCTCTTTTTTAGTTTTACTGCAATTTCATTGGCTGCTTGTTAGATGTGCAACTAATGGCTTGAAAATTGGACAGGACGTGTATGGTCTGATTCTTAAGGTGGATATTAAGTTATTTTAAGTTTATCTATAGTATTGCTTGCCCTGGGTTATACCTGTTCGTGTCCCAGTTATGTCTGGTGGATATCTTAGTTTGGTCCAAAGGTATAAATTGACCATGGTAGGTGTCATTTATACTTATAGTATCCTTGCTAGCCTTCTGGGAGAAAAATAGTAGTTCATGTTATGTTACAACTGTGTTTCTAATAGAGCAAATCATATGTGAATTGCATGCTTAGGTGGTTTTTCTTATCTGCAAATATGAAATCCTTGTATTATGATCCATATCTAATACTTCGTCTTACTGCTATGGTGAAATATTCTAATCAGAGGCTTACAGGTTTTGTTGTTATTTCTGGATGTATTTATGTGCACATTTATTCTCAAAAAACTGTCACCATTGTTGTTTCATTTGAAAATTGCTTATAATGTTTTGTTTAAAGTTTCAAGCATTTTATGGATTCTTCTAATACAACGATAGTGTTGTATACCTTTGTGAAGGGTTTGCATTAATGATTTTCCTGCACTCAGAGGAAAAGAGGACCGATATTGACCTAGTTATAAGTAAATCATTTCTAGTGTACTTTTTTCGAGATAATTTTTCCTGTGAATAAATGTCTCACCTGAGTCATTCAGATGGTGGTGAGGCTCAAATTTCTGAAAACTGGTTGGACTGCAGGTATCCATTTTAGTAGTGATACATAGTCCATTGTTTCAAAACTAATTGAGATGATGAAGTCATGGAGAACTCACTAAAAGAATAAGTGGATATGTTCCGTTCTTTAAATTAGTGTGAGGAAATAATTATTGTTTCATTGGAAAGAAGTTTTCTCACATCATAGATATAAATATAGACCAGAGTTAGAGAAATTTGGTCGTGATGTTTTATTTTACATACGGGATTACAAATCTTGCTTGTACATCTAATTCCTCTTCCTGATATGCAGAATCGATTTCATCTGCAATTGGGCTTCCAAGCTCAATGACCAATCTCGATATGCTAGACAGAAATATACCCCCATGTTACACTGTGGGCATCCATATTAGTAGGGATACATAAGTTAATTGTTTCAAACCTAATTGAGATGGTGAAGACATGGAGTACTCACTAAAAGAATAAGTAGATATGTTAAGGTCATCTTTAAATTAGCGAGGAAATAATTATTGTTCCATTGAAAAGAAGGTTTCTCACATCATAAATATATAGACCAGAGCTAGAGAAATTTGGTCGTGATGTTTTCTTTTCCATACAGGATTACAAATCTTGTATATCTAATTCCTTTTCCTGACATGCAGAATCAATTTCAACTGCAATTGGGCTTACGAGCTCAATGACCAATATCTATATACTAGAGAGAATGAAACCTCACCCATGAAGAGCCAGTTTTGAAGGCACTAGGTTTTTCCAGGTTGGGCTGACTCTTTCAATGCTTTGTCTTACATTTGAACATGTAGCTTGAGGATTTTTTATGGAATATCAAATTTGCTTCTGCAAACCAGAATGCTATTCCACTATTGCAACATTGTTTTTGCTCGTGTACCTCAAGCTTGATCCTGTCTGCAGTATGTTTCTTCTTTGTTCATTTTCTTCTAAAATTTGGAAAGAATTACTGCATTGTGTTTGATCCATCATTTATGTGAGTTACTCAAGGCTTGATATGTTTGATGCTAATTCTCTGAACCTTTCCCTGCCTTGTCTCTCCCTTTGACATCTAGTGTATTTGCACATTAGTTTCTCCCTCGTCTTGTTTGGGTGCTTCTTGATTCTTCATGTAGCTCCTTGCTAAATTGGTCAGGCTTGCAACATGTGTTGCGTTTCATTGGAAGGAATTGTAATTTAGTTAGGGTTCGGACTCTCTTAGTACCTTGGATCCAAATTCTTTCTTCGCATAGTGTGTTATTTTTCTCCTATTTGGAGCCATTCCAAGATTTTAAGGCCATGGCTGATAAACCTTTTACCAAGGCCGGGCAAGAGAGGGAGAGCCTCACCCAAGTTGGGGCATAAGAGAACTATAAACAAACTAGGGCTGAAAGGGGAGAACCTTAGAGTGGGTTGAAGTACTGCTGAATATTCTATAAAAAACCCAATTACTTTTGGAACCAAGGTCCTTGTTTAAAAACTATGCTCTCGTATTATTGATTCCAAAAGATCAAAACAATGTAACAACTAATTTTGGCTTGAATGTATCTTTGAAAGTCTAGATGTAGTTCTTTCCTTTACTCCTTAAGGAGTAATTGTTCCTCTAAATTTGTTGAGTATGAATCTCTTCATTATTATTATTAGGCTTGTTGTCATCCTCATTAGGAAAGTCATAAATCTCAATAACCACAAGAGTGTTGGGATTAAAAGATGCCTTGTGAGTAAATCTTAGGTTGTTCACTTAGAACTACCTTGAAATACTTCTTTAAGTTGATGTTATAATGAACTCAATTTGCCTACATAGATACATGATATAGGTGAGGATAGACAGGCAAATCCTCTCCCTCAGGTGATTTGGGGCCAAGGAGGAAACTCGGTGGGCAACTCTCTAGATAAGGATTTAGATGAATTTAAGTGCACGTGTGAAAGCTATGAGAGATAGAGAGATATTATTTATCTATTCGTATTGTACATGACATACTCTTGAGAAATTTGTATGATTGCTATCTTCTAATTTGATTATTGTTATCTACTTACCTATCTATTTGTTAAGCTAATGTTATAAATATGTATATATAGATTACATGTCTTGAATTTGAGAGTTGTTATGGGGGTTGAACCACTTTCATGTGTGATGAAAGGGGTAAATCACAAAACACACAACAATAAAAATTGTACACAAAAAATAGAATATTCTTTTATTGATTTGGACAACTCATTACATTACAAAAGTTCAAATACAATCAGAGGATGAATCTTCCACAAGCTGCAACACATTACAGCTACCTATCACTAGGCTCTAGAATCTTCTGCCTTATGTAACTCTAAATCAGCTAGGGTTTCTATTTTCTTGTCTTTTCTTAGTTCTACACTTTCCCCCTTTCCTCTACTACTCCCAAGGTTTTCAAAAATAGTCATAAATAGCCCTTTTGGCGGCCTACAACCAAAATTTTGAAATTTGCAACTCCCTTCAAAAGTAGGTCAACTTCCGGGAAGCATAACTTTTGATCTGGGTGTTCGATTGACGAACCGTTTGAAGTGCTGGAAAGCTCGCGAATTGAATTATTATGCCAAAAATCCGTAAACGGATTTCCATAAACTTTTCATGGCATTATGGGACGTTTTAGTGCCTCATATTTGATTTCGAAACTTTTCAAAGGACCTCACAAAATTGAAATTTTAATATTTTGAAATCCAGACATGATCTTGAGCTAAAATTTACCAAGAATGCTTATTTGACCATTTTGAAGCTTTGGGAAAAATTTCAAGTTCAACCACTTATTTGATAAAGACTTACTAAAAATAGTAAATTTTGGTATCCTTAGCCTAGTTGGAAACTTTGAACGTTTTGAATCATTATTCAAGCAAATGGGTGTCCAAAAACACAAAGTTTGAAAAGAAATGAAAACATCAACAATTTTGAATCACATCTTTTTTTTGAGTGATGCAAGATTGCTCTTACACCTCTAGATGCTCCTGCATCAGACACCTAGGGTAATTTTTGAGAAGTGACCTTGTCACATCTCAGGTGTTTGAGGAAAACCCCAAACGGTCAACTTTTGCCTTAAATAACTAGGGAGAATCTTCAATAGGCCTTCTTTTCCACTTCCCCAGATATTCTTCATATTGCCTATTCCGAGTACTTCTTCCCACACGGCTATCCAAAATCTCTTCTATCTCCTCTAAAGTAGATGTCGGAATAGTCCACTATTCTTTTGTTGGTCCATCATTTATTCCACCTTCATGATGTTCTGTTAAATCAACAATGTTGAACACGGGAAATGTTGATCTCACTCGGTAGCGCTACCTCATATGCATTTCTTGAGTCATGTTTTTTCAAGATTTTGCATGGTCCAAATTTCTTCATTTTCAACTTATTATATGTTCCAACTGGTAAGCTCTATTTTCTCAAGTGAACCATGATTTCATCTCCTACTTGAAATTCCTTATATCTCCTCTTCTGATCTCCCTTAGCCTTGTACTGGATATTCATCTTATTAATGTACTTTCTCACCTCTTCATGCAAATTTTTCAGGTGTTCTGCAGAGTCTTCGGTTTCGGCACTTGTCTTTTCTCCCTTGTCCACCTCCTTAACTTTGAAGCATTTTTTGGATTACTCCCATATACAATCTGGAATGGTGATTTATTTGTACTCCTATTGACAGAATTGTTGTAAGCAAACTCTGCCTGTGGTAAAATCAAATCCCATCCCTTGGACTTATCTCCTACCAAGCATCGTAGCAGGTTACCCAAACTCCTATTCACCACTTCTGTCTGTCCATCAGTCTATGGATAGTGTGCAGAACTAAACTTCAAATCCGTCTTCAACTTCTTCCACAATGTCCTCCAGAAATACCCAACAAACTTGGTATCTCGATCTGAAACTATGCTCTTAGGTAGACCATGTAGTCTCACCACCTCCTTGAAAAATAACTCTGCAATATGAACAACATCGTTGGTCTTCTTATAAGGAATGAACTGTGCCATCTTCAAGAATCTGTCCACCACCACAAAAATGGAATCATGTCCTCTCTGTGTCTTTGGTAAACCAAGAAAAAATCTATATTAATATCATCCCATGGCTTCTCTGGTACAAGTAATGGTTGATATAGCCCTGTATTCTGACTTGTTCCTTTTGCCATCTGACACACTCTGCAACTCTACACAAATTTCCCCACATCCTGCTGCAACTGTGGCCAATAATAATGCTCACCAACAATAACAATTGTCTTATCTCGACCAAAGTGTCCAGCTAATCCCCCACTATGCTTCTCCTTAATCAGGTTCTCTCTCATGGAACTCTTCGGAATGCACAACTGACTTCCTCTAAACAATATGCCATCTTGGATTATAAAATCCAACCATTTTGTCTTGTCCGAAGTAACAGGTTCCAAACAAGCTTTCCAAACCTCTGCAAAATTTAAATATTCAAGATACAAACTTTTGAGCTCATCGAACCCAACAACCTCTATCTTTATTTCTGTCAACAAATTTTGCCTTACGCTCAAGGCATCTGCAACTCTGTTGGACTTTCCACTCCTGTGCTTCAAAACAAAAGTATAACTCTGCAAAAACTCAACCCATTTTAAGTGCCTTTGGTTCAACTTTCCTTGACTATTAAGATATTGCAAAGCTTGATGATCAATATATAAAATAAACTCTTTCGGAAACAAATAATGTCCCCATTTCTTCAAAGCCTGAACTATAGCATAAAACTTCAGATCATAAACATAATACTTTTTCTTAGCATCATTAAGCTTCTCACAGAAATAGGCAATGGGCTTACCTTCTTAACTCAAAACAACTCCTATAGCACTGCCACTAACATCACAATCTACCTGAAATACCTTATTGAAATCTAGAAGTGCCAAAATAGGTTGCTTCGTGACTTTCTGTTTCAATGTATCAAAACTCTTGGTTGCTCCTATAGTCCATTTAAACTCTTTTCTATCCCCTCTCATTGTCTTAGTTAGGGGTGCACAAATGCTACTAAAATTCCTGATAAACTTTCTGTAAAAACTTGCCAAACTATGAAAAGATCATACTTTTGTAGCACTCTTGGCGTAGGTCATTCAATGATAGCCCTCACATTCTCTAGGTCCATCTTAAGTCCTTCCTCTGAGACAACAAATCCCAGGTATACCAACTCCTTTGCAAAACTACATTTCTTCATATTAATCAACAATTTTTCCTCCCTTAACTTCTCTAAAATTCTTTGGATATGCATCAAATGTTCATCCCAAGTCTTACTGAAAATTAAAATGTCATCTAAATAAACAATAACAAAACTTTTCAAAAACTCTTTTAGTAGCTCATTCATGAGCAGCATGAATGTGCTCGGTGCATTGGTTAGCCCAAATGGCATGACTAACCACTCATACAAAGCTTCCTTTGTCTTGAAGGCTGTCTTCCATTCATCCCCTTCTCTGATTCGAATTTGGTGATACCCACTCTTCAGGTCAATCTTCGTGAAGTACTTGGATCCACTCAAACAATCCATGATATCATCCATTCTAGGTAATGGAAATCTGTACTTGATCGTGATCTTATTGATGGCTCGGGAATCTGTACCCATTCTCGACTCTCCATCTTTCTTTGGTGCTAGTACTGCAGGTACCGCACATGGACTTACGCTCTCCCTTATCAGTCCCTTCCTTAATAGCTCGTGAACTTGTCTGTTCAACTCCTCATTCTCTACAAGAGTCATTCTATGGGCTGCCCTATTCAACAAATTAGCTCATGGTATCAAATCCATTTGATGCCTTATCTTCCTTACCGGTGGTAAACCTTCTGGTACATTATCAGAGACAATATCCTAAAACTCTTCCAACATATCTGAGACTTTTGCTGATACATTTTCACATTTCTCTTAATTGATCTTAGGAATCAATGCAAAGCAATGACACTTGTGCTTCATACCCTCCAAAGATTTCCTACCATCTACCAAGCAAATTCTGGCAGTACTACATACATTTTCTTCCACCTTCAAGGGCTTTAACTTATGACGAACTCCATCCTTTGTCAGAGAATAGGTATTTGCATGGCTATCATGGACAACACACCTATCATACTGCCATGATCTTTCCAATAGCATATGACATGCATCCATCGGTATGATGTCACACAACACCTCATCATGGTAATCCCCAATCTTGAACTTGACTAAACACTGTTCATTGATCAAAGTTCTATGGTCCTTCTGCAACTATGCAATCCGATATGGATGTGGATGCTTTCTTCTTGTCAACTTCAACTTGTTAACCATTTCCTCTGAAACAAGATTGTCAGTGCTTCCATTGTCAATAATAATATCACAACACTTACCTTCACATTTGCACCTTGTGCGGAATAAACTCTTCCTCTGATTTGGTTCTTTCTCCTCTTTCAACAAGGTTCTTCTGACAACTAGGGTTTCTCCCCTTTCAACATCTTCAAAATGCTCAGACTGTGCATCTTCATCTACATGTGCAACTCGTGCATTGCCTTCAAGTCTTATATTCATCCTTCCTTGATGTTGTGAACACTCGTATGCTCGATGCCCTTCTTCTGCACATTGGAAACAAGTTCCTCTTAAACCTCCTTTTCCAGGTCCTTGCCCAGGTCTGCCTCTTCCTCTTCTTCTTTGCTTACCATTGTTATGGTCACGAGGGCGGTAGGCATTATCTCCTCTCTGATTTCGACTAGTGCCAACTTCTTCACTCTTCTTTGGATCTTCATTTCGGCCTCCATAGGATCTTCCACTAGTCCTTCCACCTTGACCTCTTCCCCTTTGCTTGCTTTCGAACCTTTTATTCAGCGTCTCTTCCACCTTCAAGGAAAACTGGTAGGCATCTTCCATAGTGGTCATTCTAACCAAGCTCAACTCCTCTTGAATACTCAGTCTCAACCCATTAATGTAACGAGCTACCTTCTCCTTGTTGGCCTCTACATGGCATGTCCCGATAGTAATCTTATAAAAATCTTTTGTATACTCCTTAACGAACTTGTTACCTTGCTTCAATCCTTGCAGCTTCTTTAGCAACTCCATCTCATAGTCCACAGGAATGAACTGCTTCTTCAGTTTGTCCACCATCTGATCCCATTTGGTAATCTTTCATTTTCCTCTTCTATTTCTCTCCAACTGGACCTTCTTGCATGGCCCTTCAACTTTGTTTTTGTAAACTTGATCCGTTCTAGATCCTCCACATCTTCGTACTCGAAATATTCTTCCATATCATTGATCCAATCAATAAGTTGTTCCAGATTCAAATCTCCGGAATAAGTAGAAACTTTGATCCTAGGTCTCTGTCCGATCTTCAAAATGGCTCTCAACAACCTAACTTCTACAGGATCTCTTGCAACTTCTTGTTCTGCCTCAAATAGATCTTTTTCAGCTTCATCTTCGCTTTCTTCTCTTGCTCTCGGTTCAAACCCTCTTCGCAGCTTCTCTTGCAATGTATAGATTTGCCTTTGTAGGGCTCTAAAACCCTCTTTTGTCAAAGCATTTGTCCCAACATGATTTCTTTGTGGAGGCATTTTGATTTCTGCCGTAAACCCACAACGTCAAGTCCTGGTGCAAACTGCCTCCCTGTCAGCGATCTGTCTACACACTCAGGAACCCTTTCTCTGATACCACTTGATGAAGGGGGTAAATCACAAAACACAACAGAAATTACACACAGAAAATAGAATATTATTTTATTGATTTGGACAACTCATTACATCACAGAAGCTCAAATACAATCAGAGGATGAATCCTCCACAAGTTGCAACACATTACAGCTACCTATCACCAGGCTCTGGGACCTTCTGCCTTATGTAACCTCAAATCATCTAGGGTTTCTATTTTTCCGTCTTTTCTTGGTTCTACACTTTCCCTCTTACCTCTACTACTCCCAAGGTTTTCAAAAATAGTCATAAATAGCCCTTTTGGCGGCCCACAACCAAAATTTTGAAATTTGCAACTCCCTCCAAAAGTAGGTCAACTTTTGGGAAACATAACTTTTGATCTGGGTGTCCGATTGACGAACCGTTTGAAGTGTAGGAAAGCTCGCGAATTGAACTATCACGCTATAAATTCATAAACGGATTTCCATAAGCTTTCAGGGTGTTATGAGATGTTTTAGTGCCTCATATCTAATTTCAAAACTTTTTAGGGGACCTCACAAAATTGAAACTTTAATATTTTGAAATCCAGACCTGATCTTGAGCTGAAATTTACCAAGAATGATTATTTGACCATTCCGAAGCTTTGGGAAAAATTTTGGGCTCAACTGTTTCTCTAATAAAGATTTACTAAAAATATTAAATTCTGGTATCATTAGCGCCGTTGAAAACTTTAAGGTTCTGAATCATTATTCAAGCAAATGGGTGTCAAAAAACACAAATTTTGAAAGAAATGAAAACAACATCGACGATTTTGAATCACATCTTTTTTTTGGGTGATGCAAGATTGCTCTTACACCTCTGGATGCTCCTACATCAATGTGTGACACATAATCTCCTAATAGTTAGGTAGTATGGTTGGAAGGTGCACAATGTGTTGGTGAATGACCTAGCATAGTGTAAGCCTTAGGGGTGCCACTTGGATTACTATGGCGACTACACTTTCTAATGTTTGAAGTGTAATGGTTGGTACAACATGGTGATGAGTTGTGTGAGTTAGCCTGAGTGGTTTGGCTTGGAGTTGTGTTGGACCCTATTGAAGCCATGTTAGAAATCATAGAAGGTTTGGTTGAAGTATGGTTACTGTTGAGTTTGAACTTGTGGCAAGTGTTTTGAGTTAGTGTTGGAGTGTATGGGGTAGAAGATGGGTGGATAATTCTGACAATGTATTGCAGACCATGGAATTTAATGCATTTATCACAAGCAACAAGAATGATCTTGGCATTACTACAACAACCACTATTGGTAGATCCACTTGGATCAGTTGCCCCTCCTTGTAAAGTAGTAGGCTAGATTGTGTTAAGTCTAGGAAGTAGGTACAAAAATTGGACTTCTAGTTGTTGCTCAGTGAACCATTTGGCTTGTGGGAGCTAACCCGCCTTAACGACTTTGTATATGGGCATAGAACAATTTTGTGTAAACACGGTTTCCAAAATTTAATTTATCTTTGTTGCTAGTGGTTGTGCAATAATTAGCGGTGAAGTGTGGAAAGCTGAGATGCATAGATGTATGGCACAATCTTATTTGAAGTTGGCATGCCATGTGTTGAGCATGGAATCATTTTAGGAATCTAGTATCTCTTACAACTCACTAAACAACTATGTTGTGAGGATTAACACTGCTTGTGACTATGCATGTATGGATTTCTACAGAGGACATCACAAACATCAGGGGATATTAACTCCTTAAAAGGATAAAGAGCACATGAAAAGCGACAATGAAGAGTGATGCATATACCTTGGGTGTTGCAAGAGCTAGGCCATCCCAATTTGTAAGGTTGCGAATGAGGCATGGTTGGGAAATTTAGTTGCTTAATGGTTGCTATAGAAATTAAGTTCTTCATACTATCACCATCCATGTTCATCAGGAGAACATATCCAACTATAACGACATTAGTAGGTGCTTTTGAAGAAGCCATTAAAGTCAATCAACATCTAACACCTGGCTTTACTCCCAACTTAGGATATCTTGCACAACCACAAGTTAATGGATCTATGATACCTCCAGCTATAATGCCTAGCCCGTTACAAGTACCTCCACTTAGTATTATGCCCCCTCCAAATGGAAATGGCCAGATGATATCTCATCCTGGACATGCACCTTAGGATGCAGTGCAAAATAATAGTAATGGTAGCTCTTTCTTCAGACCTCAACAAGATAATGTAGTTGCTAAAGCCCAGGAGGAGAAAGATGATATTAAGGAAATATCTGCATAACTGAGAAAATTAACTACTAAGATCACACATATGATGAGTCAAAACTTTTATTCTCAGTCAAATCAGGATAGAGGATATCCTGATAGAGGATATGGGAATAAAAATGATAGGTCTGGATATCCTGACAGGGGTATAGTAACAATAGGAATTTCAATAACAATAGCAATAACAATGCTGCCCCTAGGCCACCTAGAACTTGGAACACTCGGCCTAACAATGGCTCACTGCCTTCACCATTGGATAATCAGCCTCTTGCTAAACTGAAACAGATTACTAGGGTGAATTTAGCAGAAGCTACACTCACAAATTGGTGCAGAATGCATAATACCAACGCACATGCTGGACTAGACTGCCCTCAATTCACAATAACAACTAATATATTCTAGGCTGAAGTGTCTAATTCCGCAGGAGATCCTCTTTTCCCTGAGGGAAATGAAATTGTCCCCCTAGGATATGAATTTGCCCTTGTGCTTGAAAGTTCTGACAGTCATCAACATCACCAGATAACCTCAACTCATGAAAATTATACTTTGGCATGTGAGGAGTTTGCCTTAGCATTTGAGTCGAACTATGTGTTCCCTTTTGAGGATGAAAATGAACTTGAGATGGAACCTGAGAGGTTCATGCTTACCAACAATAGTATCAGGGTAGACACAATTATAGCCTGAGTAATCCTAATAAACCGGCTGGTCCTTTGACCACATCTACCCTTCCCAACCATTTCAATACACCACCAGATCCAAAAGCCAATAATAATTCCGGTCCTCCCAAGGTGAATACTCAGTATTTCACACCACAAAATACAGTGTCAAAAGCTATTAGCCAACTGCCTAAATTAGATAAACTTGTTACATATCTGGTAGAAGAGATGAAAAAGATAAAGATCAGCTTATCTTTGTCAGAATTGCTAAAGACCCCAGTCATCAAGAAATCCTTAGATGAATCTACACCTAGAGATGATAGTCCTAGTCATAATCCTAATCACATCATGACTAGAGATCCTGCACCCAAAGATAATACTATTAAATATAAAGTGCAAGCTACTGTTTAGGTGTCTAAAACATCACATATGACTCAATATAGAGATAAGTCAGAATCGTCTCCATTCTTGCTTACATTAAGGATATTTGGCAAAAATTTACATAACTGTCTAGTAAACTCAGGTGCATCAACAAATGTGATGCCCTTGTCCATTTGCAATGCTTTAAGTTTACATCCAACCAAATCCCTCAAGAAGGTGACACAACTTGACAAAACAAAGGTGAGTGTGGTAGGAGAGTTAACTCATATCCACATGCATCTTACTTCAGACCCAAGGGTACAATACTACATTGATATCCAGGTAGTAGATATCCCTGATACTTATGGAATGCTTCTTAGCAAGGATTGGTCAAAAACACTTAATGGTTACATGGACACTGATTTTAGTCACATGTGGTTACCCTAGAAAGGAATCCCTAATCAGATCAGGATAGAAGCCTAGCCTAGGATGAAACACATGATAACTGAGTACAATAATACCAATGAGGTATTGTATGTAGACGTTGAGCTAGGGGTTTATGCTATAAGACCTCAAACTGTTAGAATTGAAGAAGTTCTGATGTGTAACATGCATACACATGAAAATAGTGACCAAAAGGGCAGGATGATCAGTGAGTCTAATTACAGTTCAACTAACGAAGAGGAAGTAGATCACTTTAAGGAGTTTGAAAAATACCTATCTAGAGAAATGCAGAAATGCCAGTTACTGAGCACATCCATTGAAGATATCCTGATATCTGAATGGTGCAGATTACATGATTAAGCACATTCAAAGAGGAGTTGTGGAGCATGTCTAGATATGATTGAATTGGAGAGAATGTGTAGTGAGTTCGAACCATCATCAACTAAGGTAAGTGAAGTATCTGATGATGATGATACTGATTCTTGTGTGTTTCCTTCCGATGTAGGAAAGCATGATCAGACTGTAATGTCCGCTTCTAGCAAGCCAAAATTTTTGCAACCTTGCAAACAATTTCAACTTGTAAAAGAGCACATTAGTATACAAATCATTTCATCATGTTCACATAAAGTGCTTAACAATAATAAACTCTATCTATTTCATATCCTTTCTAGTCATATATCCATGTTTATGATCTATCTTATATCATTAATCACACATGAGTCATGGACATATCTCGCGGAGGACGTTCGTAATCCTACCCATTAATCAGACCACTCACCTAATATGAGAGGGTGGGTTAAGGTTTCCAAGACCCACGGCCATAGGCCCAAGGCTTCGCCTCATGATCCGGAGGTACTTCACACTTGGCTCAGAGGGGCTTAAAGCTAGCTCGAGGTTCACCTGCCATTAGGCCATTAATATTATCTAGGTCCTACACAACCATAGGGTCAAGAACTTCATGCTACACCTAGAAATACTTCGTTTTTATCCTAGGTCTAAGAGCTTCATGCTACACCCGGCAATACTTCGCTCTTAGCTCGGAGGGGCAGTGACTTGCCAGCTTGAGTGCTAGACACTAAATTCCCTCTAACCACCAGTCTCATACTTATAAGGTGTGTAGGTGGATTAAAAAGAAGGCTACTAATCCTATCCCGGTACTCCATGGTCACGTTGATTACTTATTAAAGGCGATCTCATAATCAATCCCTTTGTAGAGATATACTTATTATTCTAATTGCTCACATGATTCAACAAGTAATATGTCTTATTTCATATAATAACTAACATTTCATTATGAGAATTTCATAAACACATATATTAGATCCTACCTAATAACTTTATCATTTATATCTTACAAATTATAAATTGAACAAAATAAATTCTTACAAATAATAAGTAAATATAAATACTTACTTACCTGTTGTAGCTTTACCTGAGATTCTTTACCTATTGTTGCCGCCTTCTTTCTATTTTCCAATGTTTTCCTAGGTGGATGGAATGACTAATATAATTTTATTGTATTGCTGTTGCTATTTATATATTTTATAATATATACTTTCACACACTTTTCCCATCATACCCCTTATGCCCTTTTATATATTTCCAAGGGTTTTTTACCAAAAATCGTGGCTTTTAGTAATTTTGCTGCATATTAATAAACTCGTCTTATAATAGTTGTAATTATAATTGCCGCATACATATTTTATTTATATTTGATTGCTGATGACTTTATCTTATGGGAACTACTTCTCTCACTTGTATTAGTTTATATAATTATAGTATAGGATAATAATAATATTATTTATATTTATATTAACAATATTGATATTTATATCAATATTTATGTTATTTATATTTATCATTGTCATTTATGACTCTTGTCAATTAAAATAGATATATTATATTTTAAGTATAGAAAGAATATTAATATAGTAATATTATTTAATATTATTTATTAGATAATAAGTATTAATAATATATATTTAGATAATTATCTCTATCATTTATATTGACTAAATATCGTATATTTACCAAAGTAATTTCACCGACTTTTATCATGTTGTTTAAATCTTTAATTTAAACAATGTCTTAATATCGGGACATGATAGACTTTATAATATTTATAATAATTAACTTATAATATTGTGTTTATGTTTATCCTTATATAATATAATAATATATATATTATATCCCCAAGTGCAGCTCGTGAAGGCGATTTGGCTCCTATGAATGCGCGTGGGGTTGGAAGCGGAAAAAATGGCAGAGGGCATTCGAAGCATGGAGGACACACAGTTGCGGCGGGAGAGGGAAGGAAGAGGTATGCCCTTCGCTCTGTGTTGTCTCAAGAACCGGTGACATCTCCTCCTCCTACTCCTCAAACCAACGACGATCTGGCTGTTAACGATGCGGGGACTTCTTCTGGCACTGTGCCCTTTGGCTCTGTTGAAGGGTGCAGAAATAGGGCAAATCCTTTTCATGTTTGCTCAGGTTTTTGCTGAAAGCATGCTACGCCAGTTAACCCTAATCCACCTTGCCCTTCAGATGGATTGTGGACCTCAAGCTGGCAGCGATCGTTTCTTTTTCGGGGATTCAGTTATTTCTTTGTCCGATGAGCCTGCAGATTTTAGCATTTCTGATGGATGTATTGCGGCCATCACTGAGGAGTATGGTAACCGCTCGGTGGTGTTGCGTTGCCTACATAGGCTCCCTTTGATTTCTTCCATTTTCGATTGGATCAAATGCTCCTAGAGTAATCTGCCTTCCCCTATTGTTGAATCTTTGGACTTCAGTTTTTTTGTTATTACCTTTTATTCTGTGGAGGACTGTAACTTTGTTTTGCAGAATGGGCCTTGGTTTTTTGGTAACTCTGGCCTCTTCATTTCTCCTTGGTCGCCTTTCTTTGATACAGCAACAGTGAAGATTACCCATATTCCTGTTTGGATCAGGCTTTACAATTTGCCTCTGGTTATGCATCATACGGATCTGTTGAGCAATATGGTCAATCAAGTGGGGTCTTTTGTCAAGCTTGATTCAAACTTGGAGGCTTCAGATCACAGATTCTACAGGGTTTGTGCTTTGGTGGATATTTCTAAACCCCTTTCTCACTCTATCCAGATCCATTCTTCTCATGGTGTTTGGACTCAGTTTTTAAACTATGAGGGATTACCTTTTCGCTGCTTTCCTTGCAATAAGCTTGGTCACAGAATTGAAGCTTGCTCCCTTCAACGTTTAGCTGGGGCGAGGAATGTTTGCTTGAAGAAGTGGGTCAAAAAGGGAAGTGATTCAGACTCAGATTTCATCTGGAGGAATCATGGCAAGTTTTTCGAACCTCCACAGGCGGCCGGGCCATTTTTGGAACAGATGACAGATCCCTCATCTCTTTCAATTGTTCCTATTCATGAGACCCCTCCTGATTCTCCCTTTGGGTCGGAGGAGGATGGCTTTGATTCTGATGATACTTTTCCTTTCATGGAAGATTTGGAAGAGAAGTTGCATGATTGTTATGATGATTTTACTCTAGATCCTCCTTAGAAACTTGGGATTTCACAGCATTTAAGCGGCAAATTGAAATTTGATTGCGGCTCCAAACGTAAGGTTGGGAGGAAGTCTGATGTTGAAAAACTTTGCATTGAAGGGCCAGAAGCGGTGGAAGCTGGCTCTCAACGAACCTTAGATGCGCTTCTCTTGCAAAACACTTGAAGGGCGTAGCCTTTTTTTGGCGCTTGAGCTTTACTTTCTCTTCTCGAGTTTCCTAGCTTCTTTTCTGAGAAATTGTTTCAAATCTTCTTTCTTTTGTAGCTCCCCTTTAGTTTCTCTCTTTCTCCTACTGTTCTTCTGGAGGTTTTTGTAGTTCTCTGTTTCTTCTTGGCTGCATGACAGCTTTCTGTATTTTTTCTTTTACTATTTTAATAAAATCCCTCTTATGAAGCAAAAAAAATAATATATATATTATAATAATATTTATATTTAATAATATATTTAATATTATATTTTAATTATATTAATTTATAATATTGATTTAGGATATATATGACTTATGTAATATTTAATTTATTATTTAAATAAATATATTAGTTTTATAATATTCAATATAAATTTTAATGTCATTCATATTTAATTATAAATTATCATTATGGGGACATGACAACCCTCCCTGCTCAAGATTGTTTGTCCTCAAGCAACTATAATTAGGTGTCCTAAAGTAATATTTTATAATATTATATTTTATTAAGTTTCCTTTTATATAAAATAACATTACACTCATCAATAATATAAAATATCCTCTATAAAATGTAGCAAATATTTTTTTATAAATTAGGGTTTCACCCTTTAAGATTTTTCAATATATTTTTATTAATGCAAAATTTATAAACCTTGGTGAAGATGGAAAATATTATTTTATAAATAATTTATTTTATTACTATGTTTTATAAAGGTTTATGTACACAATAAATACTTTGGGTTAGTTGTTTACGTGGTGCACTGTAGGTTACCCATAAATGAAAATAACTTTGTCAAATATATTATTTTATAAGAACTAAATAGAATTATATTTTAATTAGGCCGAGAGGCATTCTACACCAAGGGCTAAAAAATTCAGATTGCCGTAAACAATTAAGATTCAGATTCCATGTAAACAAAATTCATAAAATGTGTAAATAAATAAATTCGTGGAAGCAAATGGATAGAAAAATAGAAAAACTTGGGCAGTTATGGAGTGAAATTTTTATCACGTTAAACAAAAAATAAATAAATTTGTGGAAGAAAAATAGAAAAACTTGGGTAGTTATGGAATGAAATCTTTATTACGTTTGAAGAATATGAAGAGTCTTGCAACATAGTCTCTTTAAATTAATTCATGTGAGCATATCAAATATTCTAACTGCAAGTAATTTATAAATGCCAACAAATTGGAAGATATCTCTCGGTAGATATAATTTTTTTAAATATAAATATACTAGTTATTTTATTTTACTATTTCATCTAGTGTATTTACTTAATGTAATTTTATTGTTATTAAGAGTTGTTTTATTTTTATTTATTTTTACCTTATTTACTTGTTATTTATTACATATTTGTAATAAATTTTAATTTAATTTTATTTTTTGTTGCATCCTAGATAAATTTTTTTTTATATTTTAGCAATGTATTAAACACCATTATTCCAGCAATTCATGAAATTTATACCTACTATTTTCATTGATTCTTGTTTTTTTTTTAATTTTTAATTTTATTTTTTATTTTCATTTTTTTTTATATAACTATTTTTCACAGGATGGCAGGATGACTGCTCTAATACCACTGTAATGTCCCCTTCTAGCAAGCCAAAATTTTTGCAATCTTGCAAACAATTTCAACTTGTAAAAGAGCACATTAGCATACAAATCATTTCATCATGTTCACATAAAGTGCTTAACAATAATAAACTCTTATCTATTTCATATCCTTTCTAGTCATATATCCATGTTCATGATCTATCTTATATCATTAATCAAACATGAGTCATGGACATACCTCGGGGAGGACATTCGTAATCCTACCCATTAATCAAACCACTCACCTAATATGAGAGGGTGGGTTAAGGTTTCCAAGACCAACGATCGTAGGCCCAAGGCTTCGCCTCATGATCCGGAGGTACTTCACACTTGGCTCGGAGGGGCTTAAAGCTAGCTCGAGGTTCACCTACCGTTAGGCCATTAATATTATCTAGGTCCTACATAACCATAGGGTCAAGAACTTCATGCTACACCCAGAAATACTTTGTTCTTACCCTAGGTCTAATAGCTTTATGCTACACCCAGCAATACTTCGCTCTTAGCTTGAAGGGGCAATGACTTGCTAGCTTGAGTGCTAGACACTAGATTCCCTCTAACCACCAATCTCATACTTATAAGGTGTGTAGGTGGATTAAGAGGAAGGCTACTAATCCTAGCTCGGTACTCCATGGTCATATTGATTACTTATTAAAGGTGATCTCATAATCAATCCCTTTGTAGAGATATACTTATTATTCTAATTGCTCACATGATTCAACAAGTAATATGTCTTATTTCATAAAATAACTAACATTTCATTATAAGAATTTCATAAACACATATATTAGATCCTACCTAATAACCTTATCATTTATATCTTACAAACTATAAATTGAACAAAATAAATTCTTACAAATAATAAGGAAATATAAATACTTACCTATTGTAGCTTTACCTAGGATTCCTTACCTATTGTTGCCGCCTTCTTTCTATTTTCCAATGTTTTCCTGGGTGGATGGAATGACTAATATAATATGTATTGTATTGGTGCTGCTATTTATATATCATACCCCTTATGCCCTTCTATATATTTCCAAGGGTTTTTTACCAAAGATCATGGCTTTTAGTAATTTTACTGCATATTAATAAACTCGTCTTATAATGGTTGTAATTATAATTGCCGCATACATATTTTATTTATATTTGATTGTTGATCACTAACTTTATCTTATGGGAATTACTTCTCTCACTTGTATTAGTTTATATAATTATAGTATAGGATAATAATTATATTATTTATATTTATATTAACAATATTGATATTTATATTTATTCCCATATATAATATAATAATATTATATGTTATTAATATTTATATTTATCATTGTCATTTATGACTCTTGTCAATTAAAATAGATATATTATATTTTAATTATAGAAAGAATATTAATATAGTAATATTATTTATTAGATAATAAGTATTAATAGTAATATATATTTAGGTAATTATCTCTATCGTTTAAATTGACGAAGTATCATATATTTTACCAAAGCAATTTCACCGACTTTTATCATGTTGTTTAAATCTTTAATTTAAACAATGTCTTAATATTGGGACATGATAGACTTTATAATATTTATAATAATTAACTTATAATATTGTATTTATGTTTATCCTTATATAGTATAATAATATATATATTATAATAATATTTATTAATATTTATATTTGTTATTTATATTTAATAATATATTTAAAATAAATATATTATATATTATATTTTAATTATATTAATTTATAATATTGATTTAGGATATATATGATTTATGTAATATTTAATTTATTATTTAAATAAATATATTGGTTTTATAATATTCAATATGAATTTTAATGTCATTCATATTTAATTATAAATTATCATTATGGGGACATGACACAGACAATACATCAAGATAATGTCTGCATACACCATTTAGAAGAGATCCTAGCATGTGAAGGGATGCACCATCGTGAGGAGAAAAATGTTATCACCCTCAGGACCGACTGCCTTACTGAGTCTAACTATGAGTTATCAGATGAGGATAGAGGGAGTCGTCTGACCAAATTTGAAGAGTTTTTATCTAAACATATTCAAAGACATATTCTACAAGGAGTTCCTTCACATCATGCATTGATTGAAGGGTGGTGCAGACTTCATGAGGCACCACATTCAGAAATAACATTTGCCTTATGCTTATATATATTGAATAAGGAAGAGCAGCTGTGCTCCAGAGGTAAATTACATGATATTAGGGATATCCCTAAAGACGAAAGAAAAGCGATTGCAATATACCCTGGAGATGAAGATGACAACATCAAAGAGATGAAAAGAGAAGATGTTCAACATGATGATGCCCAAAAGAGACACTCAGAACTGGCAAAAAGAGAACCACAAAAGTTGAAATGGATATCTTCAGGTGCAACTGCAAGAGCTAAAAGGAAAAGAGAAGGTCTTGACAAACCTTTAACAGAGGATAAGCCATGGATTCTAAGGTTTGATGGTTCTAAATCTAAACAAGGAGTTGGAGTAGGCATTGATCTCATTGACCCATCATGGAGGTCATTTTAAGTAGTATACCGATTACAATTCCCTTGCACAAATAATGTGGCTGAGTACGAAGCCTTGATCCATGGGCTATTGTTTGCCCTCAAGAAGAAAGTTAAGATTCTGCATGTCTATGGAGACTCAGAATTAGTGTTAAAGCAAGTCAAGAGCATCTATGCGTGTAACTATAAAAAGTTGTCAAACTACAAGCATAGAGTTTGAGATTTAATAGATGGATTTGATGCATTCAACATCATGCATATCCCTAGAGAAGAAAATCATAGAGCTAATGCACTGGCATAGGCTGCCAGCACTTTAGAACCACTATCTATTTCTGGAATGAAAAGATTTTTAGTAGAATTGGTATCAGTGTCGTCCATACCAGATAATGTCACTAATTTCCAAGTGTTTGACGATGATCAACATATCCTAGATTTTATTGCAAACAAGGATATATTCGAAGCATAGATCTTGGACAAAAAGAATTTGGAAGATCATGTATGGGAAGATGAAATTATGGACTTACCAAGTAACAAAATTCCCAAAGGCATGATTGAGCTTGAAAGAGCTTTTGACTTGGACAACATGATAAAACAAAAAGACCTCCCCAAGACAGATGGAGGAGAATATTCACCTATCAACATAGGACAGAGTGAAGACACCATAAATGTCCTGATCGGTAATGTTTGTTCTGAAGAAGAGAAAGAAGGGATAGCTCAGGCATTGAAAGATTATATCCATGTCATCGCCTGGACCTATGATGAACTGAAAACATATGACACTTCTATCATCACTCATACAATACCACTGAAGCCGGATGCCAAGCCATTCAGGAAAAAATAGAGGCCAGCCAATGCATTGCTAGAGCCCATTATCTTTGAAGAAGTTAAAAAGTTACTCAATGCAAGGATCATATTTCCTGTCAGGCACTCAACATGGATAGCCAATCTAGTCCCAGTCAGGAAAAAGAATGGAGACATACGTCTACGTGTGGACTTCAGAAATCTACATAGAGCATCAGAAAAGGACAATTACACTTTACCCTCACTAGATGAAGTTTTATAGATAGTGAATGGAGCTCAAATGATGTCCTTCCTGGATGGTTTTTTAAGATATAACCAGGTGATGGTAGACAAATTAAAGACAACATTGACCACCAAGTGGGGATATTTGCTTACAGGCACATGCCATTTGGCTTGATCAATGCTAGAGCCACATTCCAATGTGCCATGGACATAGCATTCAAGAGCCTAGTTGGGAAATGCATAGTCATATACATTGATGACTTGATGGTCCCCTCAAAGAAGAGAGGTGACCAGACAGAAAACCTTAGAAAGGTGCTTAAGAAGTGTGAGAAATATGGTATATCACTAAACCCGAAGAAGTGCATATTTGGAGTGACCACAGGTAAGTTACTTGGTAATGTAATATTATAAAATAGAATGACCATTGACCCTGTCAGGGTTGACTCTATAATGAAGTTACAACTTCCAGGGAGTAAAAAAAGAACTCAAATCTTACTTTGGTAAGATTAATTTTGTGAGGAAGTTCATTACAGGATTTGTAGAAATTGTAAGCCCACTCAATACCATGCTCAAGAAAGATGCCAAAATAGAGTGGACACTTGAGGCAAAAGTTGCATTTGAGGATATCAAGAAGGCCATAGCAAATGCACCTGTCCTGATAAGCCCATATTATACAAGAGATTTTTACATTTATTCATTTGCTTTAGAGCATACCTGTGCAACAGTCCTAACACAAAGGAGTGAAGAAAAGGAAGAAAAACCCATAGCTTTCATGAGTTCTCCATTTAGGGATGCAAAGCTAAGATACATGGATGTTGAAAGGCAAGCCTTGGCCTTAGTAAGAGCAGTAAAGAAATTTAGACACTATATCTTAAGAAGCAAGGTTATTGTTGTTGTACCTGATACAGCGATCAAGATGCTCCTGATGCAGATTAAACCTAGAGAGAAGAGAGCAAAATGGTAACAGTGCTCCAAGAATATGATATGGACATAACTCCTATGAAGCTGGTTAGAGGACAACCCCTAAGCCAAATGATTACCGAAATTGACCCAAACTTGATAAGTCAGTAATATGCTATAGACACAACAGAAAATGGTGATTGGTATTCAAATATTAGACATATTCTGATCACCAGGAGATGTCCCCCTAAAATGCAAGCCTCTCAGAGGAGAGCTCTGAAGATTAAATCATAGAAATACATGATCAAAGGAGGAGTCCTCTTCAAGAGAAACTATGAAGGGATATACTTTAGGTGTCTGGACAAGCCAGAGGCTGATAAAGTTCTCACAGAGTTACATGATAAATTTGGAACAACACATGGATCTCACCTGGTCACTACACATGCTATCCTGAGAGCAGGATATTATTGGCCAACCATCTTTAAAGATATCACTAATCACATCAAATTCTGTCACACTTGTCAAATCACTTCTAGTAAGGAAAGATATGTTGCTCATCACCTACAACATATCATGGAGATGCGCCCATTTGCACAATGGGGCATGGACTTCATTGGTCCCATCAATCCTCCATCATCCTTAGGATACAAGTACGTATTGACAATCACTGATTACTGCACCAGGTGGACTGAGGCAGTCAACAACAAGACCTGTACTGCAGAAGATGTGATCAAATTCCTAGAAAGCAATATTATTACCAGGTATGGAGTTCCTTATGCCCTTGTGTGTGATAATGGACTAGCTTTTGCATCTGTAAAATTATCTAGTTGGGCTTTTGATCATGGGGTGATTTTAAAGTTTTCTTCAAATTATTATCCCCAAGGTAATGGCTTAGCAGAGTCAACTAATAAGAACTTACTGAACATCATAAAGAAATTAATTGAAAAGAATCTGAGGGAATGGAATACCCTACTTAAATACGCTATGTGGGTAGACTAAACTAGAATGAAGACTACACTGGGAAATTCCCCTTATCAGTTAGTTTATGGGGTGGATCCCATCCTCCTCGTCAACCTCAAAATCCCTACCCTACAGTTTTCATAGGAATATATGGCTATCGATAACAAACAGGAAGTTAGATTACCTCAATTAATGCATTTAGAAGAGAAGAGAGATAGATCGATTGACCAATTCGCCAAACAGTAGGCTACTGTCAAACATTGGTTTGATAAGAGAGATAAAATAAAAGCCTTCAGAATATCAGACTTAGTCCTATCATGGGACAAAGCACATGAAAGGAAAGGTGACCATGGAAAATTTGACAAACTTTGGATAGGTCCCTTTCAGATCTCAAAATTTGTAGGGGATAGCACCTATAGACTAAAAACTTTAACAAGTGAGGATGTTCCATTGCCAGTCAATGGACAATTCCTTAAACACCATTTTCAGGCCTAGAGAAGTCATGCCATGACACTGTATCATAGTGTATGTTCTGTATAGTTATTTGTATAGTTTGTTTTGTGTGTGTGTTGCTTTGCTTGACATGTTGTTGAGACCGTGTTTTGGTTGGGCAAGATATTGTTGGCAAGAGACACTATATGGATTCATGATTGTTGTCATTGATGGCAACAAAGTTCATCCCACACATCCGTAGGACATGGTATGTCTCTACCGGAAGTCAGAGTGAAGAATGTTGTGGTCCGGTAAACAGGAACAGAGCATGTGGCAAGGTCTGACAGATAGGTCCGAATCTCTCAGAGGAAGTATCTTGGTAAAGTGCGGATTTGGGGAAGTCAAGAGGACTATCTTGACTGATAGATTCCAAGGTTTGAGCCTCTGGTGTGGAAATTATAAAGAGATATGAATGCTTAAGTACCGGGTTCCCAATTGGCAGTGTGAACAGAGGAAGAACTGACTAGCAGAACATCAGACATTATTCTGGATGTGTTACTGATGTTGGTAAAGGTTATGAAGGCATGAATTATGTTTGGCCGACATGGTTAATGATTTCCACAAGTATATCCTTGATCCGCATTACATGGTATGCAAGGATTCAGCCGACAGATCAGAGTCTATTGAAAATATTGACTATTCCGGTGCCGACTAGAAAGATGATGAAATCACTTGTGCGGATATATATAGGATGGATTTAGTTGTGAGAGGTGTAGTTGTTGTATGTGATGTGCGAATAAAAGCAGAGCAGAGCAGAAGCAGTAAGGAAGGTCCGGTATGTGAAAGGAAAGCAACATAAGAGAAGAAGAAAGATGAAGTGCAGTAGATCAGTGTACTGAGCCTAACCGGAACTGAACCCCAGCATATGTGGATGCTATCAATCAGTTCAAGTATTGTATAAGACTCATTTTGTAAACAGTGTGTCTCTTGTAGTAGTGTGCCTTCTTATGAGCAGTGTGCTCAGGTGGTGAGCCCTAATTGGCAAGTGCCATTTTGTATTTCCATTCTTCTAACAGAGAATACAATCTTGGGTTAATCACCCCGTGGTTTTCTCCCTTAACAGGGTTTCCACGTCAAAAATATTGTGTCATGTGTATTTCCATTTCATGGTTATGTTTGCTCATTTGAATTAATGTTACATTGATTATTAATAAAGTTCAAAAAGAGAAATAATTAGGATAACTGATTCACCCCCCCTCTCAGTTATCAACAATTGGTATCAGAGCTAAGTTCCTCCTAATAGAGCCTAACAGCTTGAGGAAGATCTGGGAATTCAAATGGATGCATATGGTTTAAGGGAGCAACTCAAGACTGCCCTTGATGATCTTGAATAGTCAAACTCTGAAGTAAATGAATTAAAGGAAAGACTCAAACAGGCTGATGATTTCATGAGAGAACTAAAAGATAAATTAAGTCTCTCTATGAAAAAGAGAAAGGAGCTGCTTCAGCAATTGGCAAGACAAGGTGAAGCAAATAATGCAAATGAAGAGCTAAAAGAAAAAACTGAGTTGTGTGAAAAGTTATCAAAAGAAATCATTATGGTAAGACATGAAATGGAATCAGGAGTCATGAAGTTTACCCAAGAAGTTGAAGAGAAAAGAAAAACTGAAGATAATCTAAGACAATCTCTCAAGGAGAAATCAGAAGATTGCCACCAGATGGATAGAATTATCAGACATCTTGAATCTGATCTTGAAGATGCTAAAGATAATGAAGAAAAACTTGAGGATCAAATTGTCTCTCTCAAAAGGGATCTTCAAACAACAAATGAGTATAAAGAGAAATTCAAGATAAGTTCTGCTCAACTTGAAGTTCTTCTTGGAAGTCAAAAGAAGCTAGATGACAAGTGTGGTTTGGGATATGAGAAAGGAGAAAGCTCCGGATCCGGTTAGAACAATTTTGGATTAGAAAATCCATGGAACAGGCCTAGAAGACCTCCGATAAGACAACCTAATGCTCAAAGATATCCATCCTTCAATGGATACTACCACAACTGCAATCACTTTGGTCACAAAGCTAATCAATGCAGAAAGAGAATGAATCAGACTAATTCATCTTTCTCCGGACAGTGTTGTAACTGCAAAAGGTATGGTCACAAATCTCATGAATGCAGAAATATGCAAATGAACAAATCATTCAATGGTAGATGCTTTGCATGCAATGGAATAGGTCATATGGCTAATCAATGCAGATCAAGAGGATATCAGTCAAATATGCATTTGCCAAATCTGCAACAGATCCGATCATAGTGCAAAATTTTGTAGAAGCAAGAATCAGGACAAAAGAGGTCCGGTATATCATAATCATCAAGATAAGGGTAAACAAAAGGTGAATGCGGATAAAGTTAAAAGTGAGATGAACAAGATTTGGGTGAAGAAAAGTATAGAGAATGTAGAGGTTGGATCCGCACCAGACTCTGGTGCTAATATTCCTTCCAGAAATTAAGAAATGAGCTCTAGCTCAGGGGGAGACACAAAGAAAACCTTGTTCCCCCAGCCAGTCAACCGGTGCCGGAACTAGCACAAGAAGAGTTGTGGATTGTAGGGTTCATAAGGGCAACATCTGAACAAACTATGGTAAAGATTTGAAAGATCCGCATGATGTTTAAAGATCAGGATTGATCCGGTTCTCCAAGTCATCTAAATAAGGCAAACCGGAATAACTTAGGTTTAGCATTTATTGCAACCTAACATTAGGTTTTGCGGAGCAATATAAGGGTTTTTCTCATTAATCACTCATTCATTCTGCATTCAAGAAGAAACAAAAAGTGAAGCTCTGCAACAAAATTCCACAACTTCATCGAAGATCATTTGTAGAAGTCAATTCATCCAAAAATCAATCCGGTTAACTACGTGAAACCGAAAGGCGCAAAAGGTATTTTCCGTTCTCAATATCTCTCTGCAAAGCTTTGGAAGATGCATACTCCAAATATAGTAAAGATCTCTGATAGGCCCCGCCCTAAATTCAAGAAACATCCATACAAATCATTGGAGGTAGATCCCCTAGGAGCATTCTCTAGTGTTCCGCATGGCGTTTTGCACACAGAAGACATTAGGGTTTACATACATGCAAATATTGAAGAGTTTGGGGAATTCAAACTGAGAGACATCTATCACAAACAATTGATAGATGATACTTTTGAGCTTAAACCAGAATATAAGGGCATCCGGGAGAAACATTTTGATTAGTTTATTCATTTCCCCTGTTTTGAAGAAGATGAATGGGTTCGGTATGTATTGAGTAGGGTGCATGATAACTTCCTATGGCTGAACAAACCTTGCAAGATCACAAAGGAGGCAATTAGGGCAGTAACTGGTTTATACTCCTCTGGAGGGATACCTGTCCTCAAATCTGTCAAAAACAACATTGTAACTGAGGCCACTGGATCAAAAATTGATAAGAGGGCAATGACCATTGAAGATATTACTGACCCAGATGTCAAGTTTGCATCTATGATAATAGGATACAAGATATATCACTCCAGGAGGGAGAATTTAGTATTTGGAACTGCAGTATATACTACTTATGAGATACTGAGAAAGAATGTAGAATATGACCTCTGTGAACTTCTTTTGAGCCAACTAATGGAAAACATACAGAAAATCAAAAAGGACAAGAAGAATTCCTTTAAATATGGTGGACTAATACTATGTCTATTTTTCTACTTCATGAATGAGCTGCCCGGATCAAATGGATGGGTATGGCAAAATGACAAACCGGTAGCAATTCAGGTTAGAGACTACTTGTATGAACTTGGGGATGCTAAGGCAAGGAATACAGCTCTGTGGGGTTACTTCAAGCAATTTCAAAATACAATGCAAATTAGAGAAAGAATCCCCAAATCAGTAGTTGAGAAATACAAGGATACAGTGTGCTTCATGGTAGACACTGATCAATGCCTAATGGAGGCAGTAGAGCCAAGGACAGTTGGATCATGCCTATGGGGTATGAAGTTGATAAACAAATTGTAGAGCTGCATGTTCAACACATGCTCAGTTAGCCTAAGGACTCAAAAGTAGAAAGATTTGGAACCTTTGAGGAGCTGAGTGTAAAGATTCATGTGCAACTCAGAGAACCTGAAATCAAGAGGAAGGTGAGAAAAGAAGTAGAAAATATTGCCCAAGGCCTTGGCATCTCAAAGGAGGCACTTGATTCCCACAAGAAAAGGATGGAAAGGGCTGAGGAAGAGAAGAAAGAGGCAGAAAAGAAAAGCAAGGAAAGTGCTCCGGTAGAAACCTCCACCCGGACTAGATCATCAAAGAGATCTGCGCCTGCTACTGCCAAAAGCTCAAGGGCATCTAAATTGGAAGCACAATCATCCGGAAAAGGAGAAAAGAGAACAAAGAAAAAGGCAACAAGGTCCTATGTTAGCCTAAAGGATGATGAGGAAACCGAATCAGATGAGGAGATAAGGAAACTTAAGAAGAAGAAGAAATCATCCAGTGAACATTCTACCGGTCAAGGAGAAGAAGAGAAGGAAGAGGAATTTGTTGAAAAACCCACTCTATCCTTAGATGTTGTGGTAAAAGCAGTTATTGTGGATGGAAACCTACAGCCCTTAACAGAATTCTATGATGATTATAATGAAGTAGATAAAAAGATTCTGGAGGAAGCCACAGTTTAGTTTTTGAATACTTACAACAAAGCTTTTATTGAAATAATCTCTCTAATTCCCAAAAGTTTAGAGAAAAGGCTTGAAATGAGGAAGAACAATGCTCAAGCAAAAGATCTCGAGATTCGGGAACAGGTCACCATTCAGTTCTTCCCTTCAATCACTCCGCAGCAAATGAATATGATCTTTAAAGAGTGCAAGGATGAGTTTCGGAGCAAAGCCAGGATGAATCAGCTCATGCTTGGTGAAACTGACAAAGTGGCAAAAGAGACTAAAGAGATTCTCCGGAATACTCTTTAAAAGTTCAACATTCCCATCACAGAGGACTTTGGTAAAGACAAGGGCTCAGATCCCCTATTCCAGAAGAGGTGGCTCATGGACAAACAAATATCTCTCCTCCGGTTTCCCATACAGCTTCTGGATCTAAAGGAAAAGACACAATACAGGTGAAAGAAGTAGGAGTGAAAGAAAAAGAAGTTGACAGTACCAAGGTTGCAGAGGAAGAGAAGACCCCAACAGAGAAAACCACAACTAATAGTGGTAAGAATGTAGAAGGAGAGAAAGCTCCAAGGGACAACCCTAAGAATGCAGAAGAGAAGAAACATATGTCTCTGGCAAGAGACACTACAAAAACTGTCCAAGAATTCTTGAACAAAGAAACAATGGAGATTGATGAACCGGAGCTTCTACAAGGACCATTTAACTTTGATTCTCCTTCTCCGGTACAGACAATGAAGATTGCTTCATTTGCTAATGCCAAGGTTAAAGAAAAACTCCCAAAGTCTCACATGGAAGACTGTGAGTTTATAGAAGCTGCCTCCAGAGTGCTTGAAAAGATTATGCCATCATTTCAGAAAGATCCCACAGCCTCCTCTTCTGGTAATCTCAAAACTCTAGTCAGTAGTGTTAGCACACATTTTGATTCACTAGAGAAGTCAGCAGAAGATAAGGTCCGGAAGGAATTTCTTGCAAAAAGATTATCAGAGGTACAAGGGTTGATAAGTAATGATAGGAGAAATATGAGTATAGGGATAAAGAGCTTAGAAAATGCTCTTATAGATGGCGGAAAAATATACAAATTTTCTATTTCATGGTCCAAAGCAACAACAGAGATTGAGAAGAAAATAAAAGAGCAAGAGGATAAACTACTAAGTTTGTCTCAAAGTTTTGATCCTCTCTCTTCCTCCATAGTCAATTAAGAGTGTCAGACTATTGCAATCACAAATGCAATAAAGAATTTTGAGAAGGAAAAGAAGAACATAATTAGCCGGATGGGTGAACTCAGAAGAATCTTTATCCCTAAGTTAGAGGCCATGCATGAGGCCATAAGTGATGCTCAGACTACCGCCCAAACCAATGATCCGACAGATCTTAAGAGGGCAGAAGCTTTTGCATTTTTGTTGAGTGGTCACATTTCAATTTTGGATAGAATGAAGCAAAGTTGGGCTACAGAACTCGTCCAATTGAAGACATTCTTTGCAGACATTCTTCAGTTTATGTGAGTATGTAATATGCGGCTAAGTATAGTTAAATTTTTTTTTTAAACTTTTGGTATGCGGACCCTACCCTTTGCCATTGATGTCAAAGGGGGAGTGAAGAGCAGTGAAAAATGAGGAATCCAACTAAGGGGGAGCTCCAGAAAATGTATATAATAACAGAGCATCAACCAAGGGGGAGCATAGTGTAAACACTTAGTCATTTTTCACTAAGTGTTGCCATCAATGCCAAAGGGGGAGATTGTTGGCAAGAGACACTATATGGATTCATGATTGTTGTCATTGATGGCAACAAAGTTCATCCCACACATCTGCAGGACATGGTATGTCTCTACCGGAAGTCAGAGTGAAGAATGTTGTGGTCCGGTAAATGGGAACAGAGCATGTGGCGAGGTCCGACAGACAGGTCCGGATCTCTTAGAGGAAGCATCTTGGTAAAGTGCGGATTTGGGGAAGTCAAGAGGACTATCTTGACTGATAGATTCCAAGGTTTGAGCCTCCGGTGTGGAAAGGATAAAGAGATATGAATGCTTAAGTACCGGGTTCCCAATTGGCAGTGTGAATAGAGGAAGAACTAACTAGCAGAACATCAAACATTATTCCGGATGTGTTACTGATGTTGGTAAAGGTTATGAAGGCATGAATTATGTTTGGCTGACATGGTTAATAATTTCCACAAGTATATCCTTGATCCGCATTACTTGGTATGCAAGGATTCAGCCGACAGATCAGAGGCTATTGAAAATATTGACTATTCCGGTGCCGACAAGAAAGATGATGAAATCACTTGTGCAGATATATATATAGGATGGATTTAGTTGTGAGAGGTGTAGTTGTTGTATGTGATGTGCAAATAAAAGCAGAGCAGAGCAGAAGCAGTAAGGAAGGTCCGGTATGTGAAAGGAAAGCAACATAAGAGAAGAGGAAAGATGAAGTGCAGCAGATCAGTGTATTGAGCCTAACCAGAACTAAACCCCAGCATATGTGGATGCTACCAATCAGTTCAATATATTGTATAAGACTCATTTTGTAGACAGTGTGTCTCTTGTAGGCAGTGTGCCTTCTTGTGAGCAGTGTGCTCGGGCAGTGAGCCCTAATTGGCAAGTGCCATTTTGTATTTCCATTCTTCTAACAGAGAATACAATCTTGGGTTAATCACCCCGTGGTTTTCTCCCTTAACAGGGTTTCCATGTCAAAAATATTGTGTCATGTGTATTTCCATTTCATGGTTATGTTTGCTCATTTGAATTAATGTTACATTGATTATTAATAAAGTTCAAAAAGAGAAATAATTAGGATAACTGATTCACCCCCCCTCTCAGTTATCAACAGATATTGCATCTTATCACTTCAGAAAGCTACTAAAATTGTTAGAATTCAAGAAGTGAATACAAATTCTTACATAAGTTGTAACTCATGTTAGTTAAACGTCTCTGGTACGTCTGTGATATCCTGTTCATCAGTGATACCTATTCTTATTCAAGAAGATCCTCACTTGACTCACCTAACAACCTTGGGTTTGTTGAACATACCAGTGTAGTGTTAAGTGAAAAATCTAAAGGTTACCCTTGCTACCATTGCAATTCCCAACATAAACAGCAAGTGACCACACCTTGCAAAATGTGCTTACATGATGATATCTTATGAATATGAATATAAAATATATATATATATATATATATATATATATATATATATATATATATATATATATATATATCGAATATCTAAAAGAGATAATTAGGCCATCTAAGTAACTCTATCGAGGCTATAGACACCTGCTGGCAGTGGGGCTCTACTTAGGGGAATTACAACGATAACCTTGTCGGGGCTATTGACACCTTCTGGCAGCAAGGCTCTATCCAGGTTGGCTTTGAGGGATAAAACCAAATTATGTAGCTTAACACTAGTCACTAGTGTCTTCAACATATCTACGAGATGAAAGATATGAACCACATGCACACACTTGATTCTTTCTTGCAATATTGTTATATTGATGAACATGATATCATTCAGGAAGATTAGGGTGTTTATATTTGATAAAAATTGGAACATTATATTTTAATTTGTGTTCATCTCTTGAATTGTTTGAATTTGGTTGTTTTCTTTGGTGGCAAGTTGTTGTGTGGTTACACAACACACCCCATTTTGCCCCAGCAAAATAAGGACCCAACTTTTGGGCGGTGTGGTAAAATTTTAGCTTCAGATGCATGTTAGAATGTTATCCTCTGCATATTAAGACCTCAAGCTCCTGGTCAAAATCCAAAATTAGAAGGTGTCCTCATGAACCTTGCCATGTAAAAGAGCATAAAATTTCAAGCAAGTTCACTTTTTGAAGCATCTCGGAATTCATTGAAACAAGGAAGTTTTGTCTGGTCAAACTCCAATCAATGGGTCTTTAGGATATTCACATTTACATATCATCTAGATATTATCTTAATACCCTGACGCTTACAAATGTTCGAACGTCAAATTTATGAAACTTAGCAGCTTACACGTCAAGTGTCAGCATATTACTTAACATCCTGATCTTATATAATATCCCGACCTCCGATAGCATCCGGACGTCAAATTTGAGTCACCCAGTTGTTTAAATGTCAAAGCAGGTGGATATTACTTAATATCCCAATCCTTACTAACCTTTCAATCTCGATGACGTCACGTCATCTCAGCCCAAAGAAGAATGATGAATCTACTTACGTCATCAGGATTTTACCTAATATCCAGATCTTAACTTAGTATCTAGACACACTTAATATCCACCTCCCAATGATGTCATGTTGTCCTGATTAAACAAAGGAACCATATCCTACTTTCATCATCAGGATGTTCGACATACATGGATGTTTTATATTTTAATATCTAAATCCCTCAAAATATCTATACCTCACGTAACCAATGGTGTGATGCCACGTGTCCACCTACACATCCTGATTCATGCGATGCCATCTAGATATCTACATCCATATAGCCCCTAGAATATTCCTTAACAGGATATCCCTTCACACCTGCATTTTTTGCATTTAATGTACTAAAGCAGCCGTTGGAGTTTAAATTCAAAAGCGTGCCAATGGACACCTATAGAAATCTTGTTCCATCTTACTGAAAGAGATTGTCAAATCAGACTTCTGCCATTAATGAGCCCTATAATCATGAATTGCTTGAGATAAAAGGCATTTTCACTGTCATAATTGGCAATATCGTATTTAAAAACCCTAATTTCTACTATCAAGAACTTGCTGCAAACCAGAGCTGATAGAGGACTGAATTGCAAGAAATTGAAGATCCAGGGTGTCAAGTTAGTCACCGCCACTTCATAATAGGTTAAGGAAACATATACAGGTATGTATGAAAGTTGACCCTTCTGGTGATTCAGTTAAATCATATCATGAGTAATTACAGAAAAGGAAAATGATAAATGTACAGTGTGATGATGAATGATCTTATTCAAATCACAGAATTTAGATATGTTATTATCAGAATATGATATCAATGATTATGATAACCCTAGTTAGATGAATGTATGTTGCTTTGTTGAGATTGGTATGTTTAAAATTGTAGGGCACGATGTCGTAACCACACATAGATAAATGAGATGCAAAGTTCAAGTCACGTTTGTTTCCCAGATCACGAAGTATCTATAGCAAGTTGGGATTCTCAAAGGAAATGCATTGTGGGAATATAGACATTGAGGCATTTAGGGCACGGATTGATGCACAAGAGGATGACCCTATCTTGAATAACATAGTGGCATCAGGTTTGTTTCATGCTACTGGTTTTCCATACTCTACAAAGGCTTTTGACCTGTTGGCCGAATCTATTTTGCATTATGATGTTACCACAAGGAGAATAGAAAAACAAGAGAGGATCTATGAAGATTTGTCTATAGATGGTATTGCCGAGGTGTTCCACTTTCCTGCTTCTCAGCCTATATGTGCTTGATTTAGATGCCTTGGCCAAGGAATTTGAGGCCAATGATAAGAATTATAGAAAGGTCATTTATCAAGGATAGAGACACCCAAGTAATACTGCCAAAGCAACTGCCAAAATGGTGGTACACTTATTTAAATTCAATTTTAGTGAGGAAGTACAGTACATAATGTTTATGCTTAGCCGAATGAATGACTTGATGAATTGTGGAACATTCGAACCGTGGATGTTCAGACTTATAAGGATGGTGATAGAATACAAACTGGAGAATGCAAAGGTCCAGTGGGCCAAGATAATCAGTGACACCATTCATGACCAGCTCATTAAATGGAAGGATGGCAAGGGGATGATTTTCAGAATGACATCCCACTTGGTATATGCATGTGCAACCAAAGGCACATTTAATGGTTTAAAGACTATAGGAAAGATGGGAAAGTTGTCCAGTGAAAAGACTCCCTGGGAACATTATCCCCAACTGGAGAGAAGATCATCCATTCAGAATTATAGAATGGTTAATGATGGCTTCCTGATGCACCTAGTCTGACTCATGGAGGGTGACAGGACTAAACAGTTTTCAGTGGGTGCCATGAAGGTAATTAGTGGGTATGGCTTGTGGTTTATTCAGGTTGATACTTATTCTTACATCCAGAGGGAGGATTTCATTGGGAAGCCATATATGCTGCCAAGGTACCCCACAGATAAAGTAGTATTAATGGAAATGATGAGGCAATAGTTGCCTACATTTGAAATATCAAAGGTGAAGGAAGGAAAACCCTACAAAAAATTTCCTTTCAACATAAACTAGTTTGTGGTAGGGGCTATTGAGAATGCAAAAAAAGTAAAGGCAGAATTAAAAGCTTTGAATGTCAAGTTGTTCCCTCTAGTTCGAGACTATGATCCTTATCACAGGATTGAACAAAGGTTCAATAAAAAGTATAAGCACGGTGTTCATCTTGAGGACTACTGGGCAGATTGTGATGATGAGCATGAGGTCAGGAGGAGAAAATATCAAAGGTTAACCCTAGGCCAAATGAGAACAATAGGGCAACTTGAAGTGCCCCCTCATATCAAAAGATATATAATGATACCATTTATGTCCTGGACCTAACACATAAAGATGAAACT
Source organism: Cunninghamia lanceolata (assembly GCA_027924645.1). Lineage (NCBI taxonomy): Eukaryota > Viridiplantae > Streptophyta > Pinopsida > Cupressales > Cupressaceae > Cunninghamia > Cunninghamia lanceolata. The sequence goes on from BSBN01000128.1 coordinate 2,053,136, forward strand.
TATATAGATGCTCTCACAACCCAAGTTATGGCTAGGACAAAGAGCTGGGTTGATAAAGGGATCATTGAGCTTAAAGCCAAAGGGGTGGCAATCACCAGTGATAGGAAAGGAGAGAGAAAAGAAAGAGAGGAGCAAGGGTATGATGGTTTCCTTGTAAAGAAGAGGGAAATCCTCGGAACAAAGGTGCTTGAACCAGGTTCATCTACAACAATGGAGGAGGTCACATCTGAAGGAGTGACTCTCACCTATCAACGCTCATCACCTCCAATAGAGCTAGTGCTTAGAACAATCCCGGTGTATACACCCCAAACATCCACAACACAAGGGGAAACTTCAAAAGAATAGGGGCAAAATCTAATTGAAATTGCTACAGGGGAGCATGATGATGTTGAAGAGGATCAATTGCCCATTCAAACATTGAAGAGAAAGAGGGATGATTTGCTATAGGGTGTAAAGGTACCTAGACACTCCAGATATCAGATCCATGCATGAGGGGTGCACTTTCACCAGAAAAGGTAGAAGCATCCAGATCAGCTAACCCAACTGAAAGCATAGTCAAGAGGTTATAACATGATGTGCAAGTAGAAACTATAATAAAAGTGAAAATTGAAATGGCAGAGGAATTGAAGAACAAAACCCAGGGAGAACAAGTAGTTGGGGCTCTTCCATTGAGCCAAACAATTGGCCTAACTGAAGAGGATGAGTTGGTCAAAGATACAACTAATCACCCCATTGAAACCCTGCTACAACATACAAAAACAAAGGATAAGGGTGATGCAACAAGGGAACCCCATGATGAAAGAAAAGAAAGGGACGAAAATCCTGAGGCAGAAGTGCATATGGGATCCCTTGACACATTGATTGAGAATGTGACTAGTCCAGCTATGGTGCACCTAACATATGTGCCTAAAGAGGGAGATAAAGAAGAAGAGGTCATCGAAACTGACCAATCTCAAGAAGAAAATATTCCCATGGAAACAAACAATAAAGGTGATAATGTGTAGGAACAAATGGCACAACATGATATCCCGGTGGATAAGCCTGAACAAGAGAATGTTGTTGAACCACTTGTGGTTACAGGAGAAAAAGATGATGAGCATAAAGAAGATAGCCATTAGGATGATCAAGAAGATAAAGGCTAATGGCCCAAACCTGACGAAACTCCAAAGAAACATGATGGTTCAATACCGGATAACCAACCTCCTCCAGAACAAAGGCAAGAAGAACAATTGCATGAGGAGGAAGATCTGGATGCCAGAGGTGAACAACAAGAAAATGCACAAAATCCAGATGATCAAGAGAAAGAGCAAGATAAAAGAACTCACGATGCTCAAATTGAGCAACTAGATCAGGGTAAAGGATCACAATCCAATGTTTTGGCGTTGATTTCCTCAGAGGTAGGCCAAGAAGAAGTACAATAGGTACCCTTTGACTTTAAGTCATTATTTGCTATTGATTCTACTAAAGCAAAATGAAGGGCTAGGACAGTCTCCAGTATTAAAAGAGATCCAAAGACTAGAAAGAGGACAACCCAAATTGATGTGCCTCTAGTTGATAAGGCCAAAAGAGAAATCAGGCCAGAGGAATTCCAAGTGACCCAGGTTGACTTGGGTCATGCTACCACTAACCAGGAAATACAAGAACACTTGGAGAGTACTGAAGCAATAGTGGCCAAATTGAAAAAGCTTAAGGCTTCTAAAAGAAAGAACTGAAAGAGTAGAATGTGCAATTACAATAATTTATACAAGGGTTGGTGAAGCTAGACACCTTGGCATCCACCTTACAGGCTACTGAGAAGCCTCGTGCACTAACCTTAATAAGTGAAACAGAGATAACTGGTCTGGATATTCGGAAGCATTAGGCTCACATAATGGATAAATGGTTCTCTAAATTCATGACCTCTGGAGAACAGTTAATAAGGATATCCATATCCAATTGGGACAAATTGTCTGAGCTAAAGGAAAACATTGATTCTTTGAAGAGTGAATTCACTTAGCGGATACAAAAGTGCAATTATGCAATGACGAGACTCAAAAGAGCCAAGGCCATGACAGATAGCAAACTATTGAAGAATAAAGTTGTCACTAATGCAACTTTGTCACTCATGGGGACATGGATGACAGAGATGGAGTATGAGCTGAATGTATTAAAAGCTAACATGAATAAAGTGAAGGACATTTAGGCTAAGGTTCATGATTTTTTGGATGAAGAATTAAGAGTAATGGAAGAATTACTGGATGATGTTATAATAGAGGAAGCAGTGCCATCACTAGATGAATCCATCCAGGTATTCAAAGACACATTTAAAGAAGTAGTTGAAGATCCTAAGGAACTCTTCACTATGGATGTTATGGATGAAATGACTGAACTAAGTGTGAAAGTGAAAACATATAGTAAGGAGGCGGATAAAAGGACATCCATGTTGGGACCTTTGGATGAATGAATATGAGCATTGAAATATGCTAAATTGAGAGCTACCACAATAAGCAAATTCCAGGTAGACACTTTTGTACAAGCATATGATGCTTATAAGAAGACAAACACAGGAATGCAGGTACATGAAGGAGATCCATCTGCATGAAGAAAGAATTGCATTATGTGTATTCCAGGGCATTTTGGTCATATTAGCACTTGCAACCTGATTAGATAAAGTTGAAGATCATGGAGTATTCAAGAAAGACAATTGTACCCCACGAGTGGATTGCCAACTAGCAATTTATGCACGTGTCTTGTATGTTGACTTGGTCAAAGGAATATGAACCATTGATGATAATAGATAAATATTGATCATAGGATCTTTTGTAACCGATTCTCATCCTTATCCTATAAAAGGATGTAGAATCATAGTAATATTCATTCAGAAGCTTAATTGAGATTGGATTGTTGAAATGTCAAGACCAATCCTCAAGGTCAATTGTAAATATATACTCTTTTGCATACTTAATGAAGATGAAGTCCTTTTGATTACATACAATCATAAACTTTGAGTAATCTGTGAATGAATTCTAGACATGTTACTTTGATTTGTTGCGTCCCTTGGAGTGCATTTTAGTTTGTGCATGTTGTCTTCGTTCCTTTCCTTTGAAGTTAGCATCAATCATATCTAGCTGTGGAACATCCTGGTGAAAATATGGTTTGATTTCCTTCTCTTCATGATAGTATCAAGAATATATGTGGATAATGGCTAAAGATTCATTAATTAAAAGTAAAATCATCAAAATTTAGTTCAAATTTGTTTAATTTCATTTGATCATCATCATAATTCCAAATATTCAGAAAATAATAAGCAAATACAAAGAAATATGCTGACATCCCATAAGGAATTGAATATCTTTAGCATATTTGAGTGAAGTGCATACAAAATGGCAAATATCATGCAAGTAAACACAAATAATGGTAAAATCATGGAAATATATGCTTATAGGCACATCATTTTAATAAATTTACAATGCAAAAGTGAAGTCAAGTTGATAAAAATGATATCCAGAAGAATTGATCAAACTTAAAAAGATATCTACATGATCAGGTTAAATACAGTAGGATTTAACCTTTTTTGTTGAGAATTCATAGAGAACAGGTGAAACAAAACATATCCAAATGCAAATCACTTCAAAACAGAAATGTAAGGCCCCTGAATGGAAAATAGCAACACACATCAAACCACTGAGTAACATCAAACGATTATGAACTAATCCACGGAGACTTGGGATTATGAATTCTCTGAATTCATCATATCTTTCAAGATGATACAGGTTTGATATGCATTTCTTTAACTATGCTTGTTTATGACTAACATCATGATCAACACTATCCTTATGAGCATCTTGTGAAATTCTTCAGTATACTTCACAGATTTCTCCTTTTGTCTCAGGTTTTGCAATCTCTTCAATAGTTCTAACTCATAGTCCACAGGTATAAACTGATTCTTCAATTTTGTCACCATTCTATCCCATTTTGTGATCTTTTCTTTTCCTCTTTTATTTCTATCCAATTGAACTTCTTTCCACCAAATAGAAGAATGTCCTTTCAAATTAGTCTTTGCAAATTTCACCTTCTTCGGATCTTCAATTTCTTCATACTCAAAGTATTCTTCTAGGTCATTTATCCAATCAATCAACTCTTTAGGATTCAAATTACCAGTATAGTTCGGTACCTCCACTCTAGGTCTTTTCCCAATATTTGAAATAGCTCGCAACATCTTCACTCGATCTGATTCTTCTTCTTCTAAGGTTACTTCATTATGATCAATGGATTGGAATTCTTCATCATCATCACTTTCAGCATTAGGTCTAGGTGTCAATCCTCTTCGCATATCTTCTTCAACAGTATCCAAGTGAACTTGCATTGTTTTCATCATTTCCATAATCTCATCTATTCTTCCAACCATAGTACCTCCAATAGGTATTCATCAGAGCTTTTCCAAGTTTAATAACTGACAAATATATACCTTTTTAACCATTCTTGGAGGAATCATGTCTCAATGTGAATCTGCAATATATATTTGAATTTATATTTGATGTTTCTAACTTTTTGAGCTGATTAGTAGAAGGTATTGTTTTAAATGAGGAAATTCCTTAAACACCTCCAGAATGGGCATTGACCCATGGTTATGTAGATAGAATTCTAAGATTGGACTATTTTTAGCCTCGTGGATGTTAAAAGTTATTCTTTCATTCATATATCATTAGATTTTGGCATTCTATCTTCCAATAGCTGTAGACATTACCTAGCTATCATACTTCTTTGGTGGATGTCAGACCTATTAAAGACCATGATGTGCCTGTTTAGGGAGAAAAAGAGGATGAGAGGATGATTTTCAATTTCCATGGATGTGTGGGTTAAATCCTCATTTCTCAACAAACATTCAAGGACATATCAACCAAGTTGAATCACACTTTTGCAAGAGGATTCACCTATATGTTAGGATGTCACTTGGAACGATGCGGAAGCTTAGATATTATCAACTAATGTATCAATTTAATGCTCAAATACCCTTAAAACCCTAATTATACAAAATAGAAGGTAAATTGATGAATTATGACAAATGCTTGCAAACTAAGGTAGTAGACAGAGATTAATAACTGACCATTTTTCAAAGTTTGGGATGCAAAATACTTGGGGACACTGGCACTAGCACCCCTATCCAAGTTGATGTTTTCTTTGCGGAACCTTGATCTCCTTCTAATACTAATGTTCACTGTACTTTCCATTTATGTCCCGCGAGATACGGAGGACACTGGCACTAGTGCCCGAGTCCTAGGCAGGGTGATTTTTAGGATACTGAAAGCTCTTCAGATGCTGATTATCACTGTCACAATTATTTCTATGTTTTCAACCTCAGAGGACACTGGTATTGGAACCCTAGTCTAAGCAGTCCTTTTCTTTAGGGATCTGGGATCTACACACTGTCTTACTGTTCCCTGCAATCACAAGGAGAGTGGTTGGGGGTTGTTGTGTTTAGAGGCTTGCCTTAGTCAAGCCCCGGAGAGACATTCAAGTCTTCTAAACACTATTGTCAAATAAAGAGTGTGTATCCCTGTGGGATAGAAGCAAAAACAAATTGATGAATGATTCAAACACAAATAGATATCACCTTGGAGGTGTCGATCTCACATAGATGAAGGCTCAAGTCAACACATGAGAAAATGAAGCTAAATCTGCAATCACAAACACAATAACAATGTTATGCTCTGCAACAATAAATATCTTGAATGCTCTAAAATCATAAGTTAGCCAAAAGTTCATAATCATCTTCTAGTTAGCTTCTAGTTTGCAAATGAAACCCTAAACATGCTTATATATGCAACTACACACATTCTTGCTAAGAATTTCATAATTCAAACTTAAGGTGTTGGCCTGGGACATAACTAACAGTCACCAAACTGACATTTAAATTTGGGGCTAACCCAAAATAGGGAAAGACTATGGCGCTAGCGCCCAAGTCCACCCTCCCAATTTAGGTCAAGATCTATTTAAATAGCATGCTCTAGGTCTTATTTGCCATGACACTTAGGAGTTTTTTCATCGGGATCCAAAATTAACATGCAAGATACTTATAATGCATTCTAAGGACCCAAGAGCTAAACCTTAAGAGGGAAAAGTCCCAGGGAGAAATTTTCTGACATAACATTTAGTCCCCACTTTAATGTATGTATGAACACAATGCCCATACATGCATTAAAGTATGGTCAAAACACAACAAACACGCCAAGCACTTGAAGCTAATGCATACGCAAAGATTGAGAGACTATTTCTAGCCCCCAATCTCAGGTAGACATTAAAGAAAACACATTACAGACACACCAATCATAGTGAAGACGGTAATAGGCATGCAAAACATAGAGAAGACAATAACAGTCATGCAAAACACAGAGAAAACTGTTGAACACCCAAAGTACTGAGAGGGGGGAGGGTGAATCAATACTTTATTAAACTTCTTACTTATTGAACTAATAATCCATTTACTGCATGCAATAGTAAAGCAAATTAAACTTAGAAGTAACAACCAAAATCCATCACACATGAAACACAAAGATTTTTATGTGGAAAACCCAAAGCTGGGAAAAACCACGATGAGTGTTAGCAACAATATATTATGTAATAGCAATACCGAATTACAAGAAGGCTCATTGCCCAAAGAAATGCTCACTGCAAGAAGGCTCACTGCCTAGAGAAAGAAGAAAAGAAGGAGATGGCTCACTACCAAAATGAACTACTTAGCTTGCATCTACACATCCATGAATGTAGCTCCAATGTATGCTCAAACTATTGTCTCAAAACTTTTCATCTTGACTACTCTATTTCACTGTTCTACCTTTACATTAGACAAGATCTCTCTTATTTTGCTTTTCTCATCTACTCTGCTATTCACATTCTTCACACATTCATATTCACATCACTTACTTACATAATACTAAAAGCCATCAAGTATTTATATTCGCAACAAGATCTAAATCAAAACTAGGTCGGCTTGCCAAAAATGAAATGTGTACACAAAAGGTTATACTTTTTCGGCTTGAACTCTTTACACAAGAAGCTATGTAGACCAATACAATCCTTCAAGATCCTTCATATAGGTGTGAACCTATTATAGAACCACTTAGAATGATGATCCAAACAATATATCTTTACCACATATCGATTCAACTTGTATGTCGGCTTCATCCTTAAGTATATACTTAACCAAATCAATTGCCATACCACAACTCCCAATGTAGACCACACAAGACTCTAAAATTCATATCAAATATTCCTTATGCATCACCTAACATACCTCCAAAACCATGAGTCATAATATTCTTATGCGACAAAATGCGGATCTCTAAACTCCTGTCTCTGTCACTGTGAAATGTTGTCAACCTAAATGTTGATACTTAGTCACTTGTAGATGATCATCTGGTAAAGCATAGACTCCACAACTCTGGAATTGGATACTCCTAACATGTGTTTACAACACCTCTAGACCACAAATTGAAACAACCAATAGCGAAGGAATGCGGACTAAAATACTCAAGTATTCTACACTGTTTATGATTGAACTCTGTTAACCTGGACTTAAACAATTCAAGGCGTAGCTTCCAAAGATTGTTAGGACATGAAAATTGGAATATAGAATCATCAAACAACTATGTCCAACATACCAGAACCACATACCAGAATCTACATCTACGGAGGAATACCAACTAACTCTTTGTCGCTAACTCAGTAAGCTGCCAACACTTAGTCAATTTGACTAAGTCATTCTTCCCAGACAAAAAAGACTGTACAAAGCTTATCTCAAGATTTGTTCCCAATCATATCTGATTATTGCCATCAATGACAACACCACATCATGATCATATCAGCAGTGTCTCTTGATTATGTTTCCAACAATCTCCCCCTTTGGCATTGATGGCAACACTTAGTGAAAAATGTTCATACTGCTCCCCCTTACCATTTACACCCTATTTTTCTACTCCCCCTTAAATATTTAGCTATTTTTCACTAGTTCTTCTTCTCCCCCTTTGACATCAATGGAAAAGGTATATGATACAAATGTATGTACAAGTTGCTAAAACTTCAAAACTAGTTTTCTACTATCCGCATATTTACAAGTGAAGTTAAGTACAAAAATATCTTACAGTTTTGCTGGGAGAATGTCAAAGTAAAGTTGCCTTAGTTGAGCTACATCTTGATCCCACTGAATTTTGACATCAGTCGAAACTAAGGTGTGTCCATTGATCTGAGACACCATATCTTCTACCTTCTTTAGAGTAGCAAGGGCTTCAGTGATTTGCTTTGTTTGCTCTGCAGCTGCTACTAGTCTAGCCATTGATGCAATTTTGAAGCTCACTATCTCCCTGAGCTGGCTCATTCTGTGTTTGATAACCTCTTTTTGAGTTTGCAATTTATGAATAGTAGAGTGAACTATTTCTACTTTAGCTCATTGAGTTCCAATGGCATCCTTTATCGGATCATAGCTCCTAGATATCCTCATGATCTTATCTTCCAGCCCATTTATTTTCTCGTTTATGTCCTTTGTTTTATCTGGCCAAGTGAGACAATGTTAGTATATTTCACTAGCTTCCTTAATTGTTGTTTGTGCATACTCTATACTTTTATCTAACAAGACTTTATCTTGAGAAGCTTTATTATTTAACTCTACTAACCTTTTAGCATCAATTTTTGCCCTTACTTTCTTTTCTGCATCCTTTTCAAAGGACTCAAAATGTGTACTTACAGAGCTTATTAGCTTTTTGAGTTGTTCAGTGGGGGATAAAGATGTATCCTTCTATAGTTCAGGCATCAATTTCTCTAAAACATCAGACGCCTCACCAATAAGCTCACCATCCTAAATATGAGACTTCAAAATTTCTTCTTGAGCCTTAGCTTGGAAAATTGTCCCTAATTTTAATTTCTACAGAGGGGACATGGAGGCTAAGTTAATTGGTCCTTGCAGCAACTCAGGTGTATCCAAAATCTGAGCTTCTTGCTGCCTCTCTAAGAACTCTCTAACTGAATCAACCGGATCATGTGTAGCTACAACAATGTCTCTTACATGTCATAAGACACTTCTTCTTCTTCAATCTTCTCTGGAGGTTCTTGGTCCATGGCTTCTTGCTCATTAGTTCTATGCTTTAGAGGAGGACTAGCCTTAGCTTGTTCATCAGTCTGTTCTCCTATATCGCCCTGATTTCCCTGACGAACATTTACATTTTGCTCTGGAGGGGCTTCAACATTCTCTGGAGCATTGTCCTCTTCTTGCTCCTTCATTTCTTCATCTCTTCCTGAGCTTTTCAAGGGAATTGTCTTTGTTTGCTTCAAGCCTTCTTCTGTGTTGATTTCTAGAAGAGAAGTGTCATCACCAACTTTTGATCCTTCCTTATCATGAATTGTTAGGATGTTAAACTCTCTTAAGACATCAAGATTTATTTCATCTGTTTCCCTCACCAATTTCTCTATGTCACCGGATATCAGAGTGTTGGTTCTCTTCTTTGTCTTAAACTTTTCCCCAAGCATCTTGGTGACCTTGGCTTTCTCTTCAATAGTTATATCCGGACACAACCTTACTAATGCATGTTCTCTTAACTCTGTGTCTTTGGCCATTGTTGTTTCCTTTCTAGTAGACATAATGCTAGCCAAGCTATCTGGTAGATCAGTAATCACCTCAATGAGAGCTTTGTTGAACATGTTCAAAAATCTAATCACTGTAGTTTCAATGATGCCTTTGTCTGCATCATTATACTCATCATATAATTCTGCTATTGGCTTTAGATTACCATGAGCTGCCATAGCTTTTAAGGTATCTTCTAATGTTATTGTGGCCTCTGTTTCTTTGGGCTCTGATTTCTTTGACTTCTTCTTGCTTTTGCCCTTACCAGAGGGCTTCTCTTGTTTACTCTCGGAGACTTCACTAGCCTTAGCCTTCATTTTCTTTACTTCTTCATTTGTTTCAGTCTCTTCTTCATCAACTCCAATACTAACATACATTCTTTGGCTCTTAGTTTTCTTTCTTTTATGCCCTCTATAAGTGGGTTTCTTTGTAGATACTTCCATACTCACTGAAGGAGTGGGATCGGAGGACTTGAATGCATTTTCAGTAAAGGTTGAGCTTCTTGTTCTTCTCTTTGGTTCTCTAGGCTCCTCTGATTTCGTCAAAGGCTCTTCCGGAGCCTTTTCCAATTCATCTTGCTCCTTTTCTCTAGCAGCCTTTTATGCTTCTGACTTTGCTCTTGTTTATGTAATTTGTTCTTTAGTAAACCCTTTGCTCAGGGCATATTCCTCTACCATTTTCTTAACCTTCTTTATAGATTCAAGCTTCTTCAATACAACATGTACCTTGACTGAAATTTCCTCATATGTTCCAAATGTTTCCTCAGTGGTATCCTTGGGCTTGCTCAACATGAGCTCAACCGAATTAATCAACACATCCTTAGTTACTTTGTACCCCAAAGGAGGGACCCATACAGTCCTTGGCTCTACTACTACCATCATACACTGATCTTTATTCACAATAAAATATATGTCATCCTTGTACTTTTCCCCTATTGATCTATGTATCCTTGCCCTAGATTGCATGGCCTTTTGAAAGTTTTTGAAGTAGCCCCACAGGGCTGCATTTTGTGCATCATGGCTGCCTATGTTGTTCAAATGATTCCTAATTTGTATTGCAATAGGTTTGCTATCAAACCATAAAAAATTCTTCATTCTGGGAAGTTCTTTCAGAAAATAGAAGAATAGGCAAATAATCAATGTACCATATTTAAAAGGATATTTTGAATCTATGGTCTTCTTCAGGTTTTCCATCAATTGTTGTCAGAGCAACTCACAAAGGTCATAGTCAATGTTCTTCTTGACTAGCTCATATGCAGTGTAGATGGCGGTACCAGAGACAGAGTTCTCCCGGTTGGTGAAGTAAACTTTATACCCGATCACCATTGATGCAAATCTCACTACATAGTCTTCAATGGAGTTCACTGTCAATGCCCTTTTGTCAGCCTCTATTACAGTGCAATTTTTTACAGGCTTTAGTACGGGTACAGTTCCGGTGGAGTTCAATCTAGTTACAACCCTTATTGGTTCCTTTGTGATCATGAAGGGTGTTTCAAGCCATAAAAACTCATCATGAATCCTGCTAAGCACATATTGGACCCATGCGTCCTCAACAAATATCGAAAAGTCTAGATATTGTATGAATTTCTTCTCTGCCAATGCCTTATATTCTTCCTTTAATTCAAATCCATCACCACTCAAATGTTTCAGGTACAACTCCACAAGTTTTCTATCACCATGTTCTTCTAGGGAAACATACATGTATGCCCTAATGTCTTCCTCATGCATTACGCCATATGACACTTCTGAAAATGCACCATCAGGGTCAACTTCCATTGATTTGAAAGGATGTTTCTTAAATTTTGGACGGGGCCTTTCTGTGATCTCTATTACTCATGGGACCGACATTTTTCCGTAATAATTCAAACAATTTCATAGAGAGTTTCAACTATAAATACATCTTTTCTCTGAATTAGGGTTTCTTTGCTTTGAATTGTTGGAAATTGCTAAAATTACTTAGGGTCTCGCTTCAGATCTTCTTGGATACTTGAAAACTTGAATGCAAAGTGATTATTCCTTTGAATGTGAGACTTTTATCCTTTATTCACCAAAACCTAATCGCAATAAATGCCAACTTCCAAAAAGTTGTCAAACACTTCATTGTCAAGCACAGTCGATCTAGATTGCTCCGCAATTTATCTCATTAGATCATTTCCTACCGGAATCTTCTTTATAAGATCTATCATTCAACCTTATAACTCATATCTTTGTGTTGGATATCAGCACCACTTTTCTGGCTAGGGGTTTTAGAGTTTTCACTGAAGCTCCCCCTGAGATAGAGCTCTTAATTTACTTCCCAGAGCAAGTATCTGCACCAGTGACTGGTGCGGACCCCTCCTTGACCTCTTGTACCTCATTTTAAACCCACATCTAGTTCATCTCCTTGATTTCTTCAGGATCAACCTTTTTCTCTAGTTTCTTCAAGTCTACCTGATTATCCCTCTTCATGTTTTTACTTCTATAGACCCTTGCAATATGTCCAGGCTTGTTACAATTGAAGCATACAACATTTATCTAATTATTGTTTCTCCTATTTATTCTTGACCTACATTGGTCTGCCTTGTGCCCAAATCTATTGCATGCAAAACAATTCCCATTGAAAGATTAAGCATTCCTTCCATTGTTATAGTTGTTACTTATCTGATTTCTGCATTCATTGGCTCTATGACCAAAACTCTTGCAATTAAAATAGTTACCTTTGAAGGTTTAAACATTCCTATTGTTGTTGTAGTTGTTCCTTATCTGATTTCTGCATTCATTAGCTTTGTGACCTACTTTGCTGCAAGTGAAACACTGGTCGGAGCATGATGGAACATTTTGATTCACTTTGCTCCTACACTGAGTAGCCTTATGACCAAATTTATTGTATGTATTACAATAACCATTAAAAGAAGGGTACCTTTGAGCATTTGGTTGCCTTACCGGTGGTCTTCTAGGTCTGTTCCTTTGATTCTAGATTTATTTGCCTTTGTTCTTCTTGATTTCAACATTCTTTTCTTAATCAGTTTTGGAACTTTCACCTTTCTCAAATCCAAACCTTCTTTATCATCATGACTCTTCTGACTGTCAAGCATTTCATCAAGTTTTGCAGAGCTTATGTTAAATTTTTCTTCATAACTCTTTGGTTTTTTCAAATCATACTTTAGGTTTCCAACTTCCTTTTCTAGCTTGGCATATTCTTCTGATTTATCTTTCACAAGTTGATTTAGATCTTCTGCTTTTGCTCTTTTCACAACCTCCACTTTTAGATTATTCAAGGTTTCATTTGCTGATATTAGTTGCTTATTAGCCTCCTTGTATTTTTCTTTGAATATCTTGACTTGCTCCCTTAATTTCTTGATACACTCATCTGCTTCCTTGACATTATCTTTCAAATCCCTATTTTCCAATTCAACCTTTTCAAGGCCTTCAAGGGAAACCCTTAATTCATCTTCATTAACAAGCAAGCATCCTTCTTTTGTGGTTTCAAATGAATCAATTTCTTTAGGAGGAGTAGCAAACCTTCTTCATACCATGTGTTTACTTTCCAAGATCTTCCTCAAGCTGTTAGACTTCTTCCAAGGAACCAAGTTCTGATACCAATTATTGAACACCCAAAGTACTGAGAGGGGGTGAATCAGTACTTTATTAAACTTCTTACTTATTGAACTAATAATCCATTTACTGCATGCAATAGTAAAACAAATTAAACTTAGAAGTAACAACCAAAATCCATCACACATGAACACAAGGATTTTTATGTCGAAAACCCAAAGCTGGGAAAAACCATGGTGAGTGTTAGCTCACAATATATTATGTAATATCAATACCAAATTACAAGAAGGCTCACTACCTAGAGAAGGGCTCATTGCCTAAAGAAATGCTCATTGCAAGAAGGCTCACTGCCTAGAGAAAGAAGAAAAGAAGGAGATGGTTCACTACCAAAATGAACTGCTTAGATTGCATCTACACATGCATGAATGCAGCTCCAATGTATGCTCAAAATACTGTCTCAAAACTTTTCATCTTGACTGCTCTGTTTCATTGTTCTGTCTTTACATTAGACAAGATCTCTCTTCTTCTGCTTTTGTCACCTACTCTACTATTCACATTCTTCACACATTCATATTCGCATCACTTACTTACATAATAATTAAATCCATCAAGTATTTATATCCACAACAAGATCTAAATCAAGACTAGGTCAGCTTGCTAAAAATGAAACATGTACACAAAAGGTTATACTTTGTCAGCTTGAACTCTTTACACAAGAAGCTATGCGGACCAATACAGTCCTTCAAGAACCTTCATATAGGTGTGAACCTATTATAGAACCACTTAGAATGATGATCAAAACAATATATCTTTACCCCATATCGATTCAACTTGTATGTCAGCTTCATCCTTAAGTATACACTTAACCAAATCAACTATCATAACACAACTCCCAATGCATACCACACAAGACTCTAAAATTTATATCAAACATTCCTTATGAATCACCCAACATACCTCCAGAACTGCGAGTCATAATATTCTTATGCGGCAAAATGCAGATCTCTAAACTTCTGTCTCTGTCATTGTGAAATGTTGTCAACTTGAATGCCGATACTTAGACACTTGTAGACGATCATCAGGTAAAGCTCAGACTCCACAACTTTGGAATTGGATACTCCTAACATGTGTTTACAACACCTCTAGACCACAAATCGAAACAACCAATATTGGAGGAATGCAGACTAAAATACTCAGGTATTTTGCATTGTTTATGACTGGACTCTGTTAACCCAGACTTAAACAATTCAAGGCGTAGCTTCCAGAGATTTCTAGGACATGAAACTTGGAATATAGCATCATCAAACAACTATGTGCAACATACTAGAACCGCATACTAGAATCTGCATCTGCGAAAGAATACCAACCAACTCTTTGTTGCTAACTCAGTAAGCTGCCAACACTTAGTCAATTTGACTAAGTCATTCTTCCCAGACCAAAAAGACTACAAAGTTTGTCTCAAGATTTGTTCCCAATCATATCTAACTATTACCATCAATGACAACACCACATCATTATCATATCAGCAGTGTCTCTTGATTATGTTGCCAACAAAAATAGTATTGAAGACACACAACACACAATGAATACAGTGAATGCAGTGATTATTTCTTTTTTCATTTTCATATATATATATATTAATGCAGATGCAAGTATATGGAAAGTAAAAACACCACCCAAAATGCAGGAGGGGCTTTTGCCACACTCTTTGGACTACATATGGGGCAATAGACATGCAATACAAATCTCAAAATGTAGGAGGGACATTTTGACATGCTCTTTGGACTACACTCGAGAACAAACACGCCATAAAACTCCCAAAGCATAGGAGGGGCATTTTGCCACTCTTTGGACTATGCTTGGGAACAAACACGCCATACACACACACATGGAAGACACAGAGAAAACACGACAAAAAAGTGATGGAAGAAGCCTATTGCTAGGTTCACCACCATCTCAGGCACATTACAGGCACACCTAATGGCTGGGCTTCACCACAAGAACCGCCAAAGACATTCTTAAGGGAGGATACACCAACCCCACCTACTCAAAGGACTTTTAGAATAAAAAGGATGTGCACTAGCTCAAGAGATACACCATCCCCACCTTCGTAGAGGGCTTAAAATAAAAGGATATGCACGATATCCTGCCTCTGCAGAGGGCTTAATAATTGCGATATAAAATAAAGATGTGCACTCGCGTGGAGATACAACATCCCTCCTTTGTAGAGGGCTTACAAGCATGTTTCGTTAGTACCAAAATCATTAGACAACTTACCTTATATACCCCCACCTTAATGTGGTTGATATCATGTACTGATATCAAACATGTTAAGGGAGGAAAAAAACACACAAGGGAACAAGAGCTTTTGCAAGCCCATGCCCCCCAGAAGTGACATGCACTTTATGATTGCTGAATGTTCCCACAAACACATAATATCCTACAAGAAATGAGGTTAGAAATATTTCCATAAGATAATAACCACATCACATGATCAAAGTAATGCATAAACATAATCATATCAAAACCCAAGGTTATACTACAGATTCAGAACCTGAGTATAATCATGGGGCTATACCGCAGAGATCTTAGAACCGAGTATAAGCAAGACAAGATCCAAGATAAACAAAGTGCATGGAGCAGCAGTATTTTTATGGTTTGTTATTGCGATAAGACATCATCAAAATATCACACGGATTGATTCTACTAGCCAAGCATTGGATAATATATATCAACCCCATCGTCATGAATGGACTAGGTCCATTTTTTGATTTCTCACTGAAGGGACGTTTGGTCCTTATCAGTCTTATTTGTTTTTTGCCATCCACCAGCTAGATAGAACCACTAGAGGAAGGTAAACAATAAATCAAGAGAGGAGAAACAAGTGCCTTAGGGTTGTCACGTAGGAAGGTTCCCCCAGGTCACCAACTACAATGCTATGCCCCTAGGACACAACACACATCAATGAAAATAGAGGAGAAGCAATATAGAAGAATGATGATACAAATAGAAGAAGGGTCACAACAGAGGTGGTCTCCTGGTATTCTTGACCTTAAAAGAGTATCAAGGGTCATCCTAGGAGGCCTAAACAACACATAACACAATACGGGGGAACACAACACTAGAGAGAAAGGGTTAGAAATACTTACATGATACAACCCAATGTTAAGAACATACATATCTAGGAAGAGGCCACCCTTGAGAGAAACTATAGTATTTCCTATAACGAGTGTGGCTTAGAGAGGGAGAAATACTTACCGGATGCAATGGGATATTTCCTTGTGGACAATTCTTATCTATCAACCCAGGATATCTCGCATTTTGATTTGGTCTTCTTGATATCATATTAACATTTAGTTTAGGACGACGAGAGGCTTTGGTGGGTTTTAAAGAATGGTATCCAATACCGGATGTGTAGTTAATTATGGCAACTTGTAAAGGTACTCTGATTCCTTTTTTATTTACACCACATCCATTACCTACATAGTCACAGTTGTTATAAAGGATTTTAAATCCTCAACCATAGAGGGATGCCATTTCTTTAGACAATGGTGAAGCCTCATAAGTCTCATAATCTATAGTATAAGTAAGGGTATTGTCTTTGTTTTCTACCAAGGAGGTTTTGGTTTTCTTAGGTGTTTCAAAAGATTGTTTGGATGAGATCGATGTGACTTTTGATGAGTTAGGGTTATTAAGTTTACATTCCCCTATACTACAAGGATTAAAATCTAATGAACCCTAATTGTCACCAAAAAGTGCATTCGATGGTTTAGAGTCTTGCACAATATTATATGTGGCAAGAGGTACTGATGAATCAACTTGTAAGTTGTTTAAACTTGAATGATTGTTAACTTGTTTTTGCGTTTCAATATGTAAACAATTATCTGGTTTGGGATCGGCTTTCATTGTGTGGAGCTTGTTTTGATAAATAAACTTTCTTGATCGATGAAGGGTAGACGGAACTGCCCCCATGGCATGAATCGATGGTCTATCGAGAGTCATATTATATGAAAGCAAACTAGGTATAACGTGAAAAAGAGTAGATAAAGTCATAGGACCAACCTTTATAGGTAAGGTTATAGTACCCATAGATTGTCTACCTTGATTATCAAAACCTCAAATGCTAATCTTATCTGGTTTGATTAAAGATGTGTCAATCTTGATTTTGTGTAGTAGATCAAAGCCACAAACATTAAGAGCTGATTCATTGTTAATCATAACTCGCTTTATCAAATTTGTATTTATCATAGTAAATATTATAAGGGTATCATATTCATCTTTACTTGTTGGTATTTCACGTTGTTGAAACAAAATATTTGTTTTTGTCGCATGCATACAATCCAACAAAGCTACTACATCATTCGACTTAACAGCAGGTAGTACAATCACATTTTGTAAAGCTTCTTGGAGCATTCCATGGTATGTAGCGATGTTTGTATTAAATCCCAAAGAGAGATCTTAGCTAGAGTAGCATGAAGCTGCTCAACAAGATCATATTCGTGACCACTTTTATGAGTAAGACAAGGTGGCAGAGGGAGCATAGGTTGAGAGCATGGAAGAGAGATAGGCACATGAGGTGCTTGCTTACTTTGTTTGTTATTATGGGTGTTGTATGTGTGAGAAATCATGGGATACTGTGGTACATTTTGGACACCCTGATTTCTTTGAGTGATTTGTCTTGCATAATTTAGGATGTAATTGTGATGTCTAGGTGGTTTTCAATCACCTTGAACCGTAATCACTAGTTTCAAGCAAGAAGGTGCACTAGGTGCCCCTCGCACAACTATCTTAGGAATATTGCTATAAAGTCTCTTAGTGAAGATCGAAATAATATTTTTGTCCTTTCGATTATGTTCAACATCTATCCCTAAAGGATTTAATTTGAAATACCTTTCCTCATCCACTAATACTTCATATTGGCCAAGGAGAGCATTGGAATGAAAGTAAGGTATAGTGTTGTTAAAGAGTTTGGTATCGTTTGAATTTGCAACAAAAGTAGAGTTATCCATAGTCTTAACTTCCTTAGAGATATCCAAGGTACTCAAACATTCAATCAAAGGTGGAAGAGCTAATGGATTATCCTTAGAGACATCATGCACCATGTGATAATTAGTTGAATAGTCATTTTCTATCCATGAGGAATCCTTCTTGAGAGGGAGCCCTTTATCCATTAATGTTTCATTTTCCAAAGAGGGTAGGGTGATTTTAAGGAATGTGTCAATGATTTCATCCACTTGTGCTAGTATATCCTCATAGAAGGAATCTTTTTTGAAAGAATGATCAAAGGGCAAGTTTATGTCATCATCACATGTAGTAGAGACTAGATGCATAGGAGAAGTGCTATCACAATTATCTTTTTCATTACTACTCATGGAGATGAACTCGGTTAATCTTTCTAATATTGTAGTATGTTCACTCATGAGGTTAAGAATCTATGAAAATTGAGATCTTTGATAAATGCATGCAAAGATACCAAAGAAAAATGACATGAAGGTGCCATAATAAAATGTCCAAAAACATCAATAAGAGCTAGTAGTACACCCTAGGTGTTGAAATACACAATGTGTAATTGAGATAATGCCAAATTTCAAGCAAGGATATCAAATGATGCCAAATTTATTTTTTCAAATGCATGCAAGATCAGATTTAAAATATTTTCAATGCTTATGCAAAAGACAAGTGCAAAACTATGTATGAATATGACCCAAAATGCTTGATTTTTCATCTTTTTTTCACAATTTTTCAATGCAAATGACTAAAATAAGAGGTGTTGTGAAGAATTTTAAGAGGGATAATCAATAATAAGCTCAATATCAGTCTGATAATGTAATAATATCCTTCACAACAGGCCTATAATGCACTTTTGGAAAGATGACAAGGCCAAATCTAGTGAAAATGCAAGGTTTTCAAACACTAGGCATGAATTTTTGCAAAAAAGACATTATGATGCAACACTAAAATTAGAAATCAGTCCTAAATGAGTATTTGAAAAGGGTAGTAAAATCTGGAACAAGATTTTGACTACAAACCCTAGCTAATGCAAAACTAGGCTTTTATGAAAAATGCACAATTTCAAGCAATTTTTAACAATTTAAGCATGAAAATGCAATGCAAATGATTAAAATAAGATGAATTTCTGTAATTTAAATCAGTTCTAATGAAAATAATATAAATTAAATGCCAATTAATTCAAATTATGCCAAAATGCAAGCCTAAGATGTCAATTTTTTCAAAATTTTTAATTTTTTTTGTCAATTTTCAATTTTTTTGTAAATTTTTAATTTTTTTTGTAAATTTTCAAATGCAATAATATGAATGAATGCAAATCTAAAGTACAACATTCAGCAAGGTGCAAAATTCAAAAAAACATGGCTTCACCAAAATGTTTAGGGAGAAAAAGAGGATGATAGGATGATTTTCAATTTCAATGGATGTGTGGGTTAAATCCTTCTTTCTCAACAAGCATTCAAGGACATATCAACTGAGTTGAATCACACTTTTACAAGAGGATTCACCTACAGGTTAGGTTGTCACTTGGAATGATGCGGAAGCTCAGATATTATCAACTAATGTATCAATTTAATGCTCAAATACACTTAAAACCCTAATTATGCAAAACATCAAGTAAATTGATGAATTACGAGAAATGCTTGCAAACTAAGGTAGTAGACAGAGATTAATAACTGGCCATTTTTTGAAGTCAATGCAGAATACTTGGGGACATTGGCACTAGCACCCCTATCCAAGGTGTTGTTTTCTTTATGGAATCCTGATCTCCTTTCGACACTGATGTTCACTGTACTTTCCATTTCTGTCTTGTGAGATACAGAGGACACTGGCACTAGTGCCTGAGTCCAAGGCAGGGTGATTTTTAGGATGTTGGAAACTCTTCAGATGTTGATTATCACAGTCACAATTGTTTCTATGTTTTCAACCTTGGAGGACACTAGCATTGGCACCCTAGTCCAAGCAGTCCTTTTCTTCAGGGATCTAGGATCTGCACACTATCTTATTGTTCCTTGCAACTCTACTTTGTTAAGATGTGACACCTATAACCTACAATCACAAGGAGAGTGATTGGGGGTTGTGGTGTTTAGAGGCTTGCCTCAATCAAGCCTCAGAGAGATATTCAAGTCTTCTGAACACTGTTGTCAGTTAAAGAATGTGTATCCCTGTGGGATAAAGGCAAAAACAAATTGATGAATGATTCAAACACAAATAGATATCACCTTGGAGGTGTCGATCTCACATAGATGAAGGCTCTTCAACACATGAGAAGATGAAGCTAAATCTGCAATCACAAACACAATAACAATGCTCTACTCTGCAACAATGAATATCTTGAATACTCTAAAATCATAAGTTAGCCAAAAGTTCACAATCATCTTCTAGTTAGCTTCTAGTTTGCAAATGAAACCCTAAACATGCTTATATATGCAACTACACACATTCCCACTAAGAATTTCATAATTCAAACTTAAGGTGTCAGCCTGGGACCTAATTAACGGTCACCAAACTGACATTCAAATTTGGGGTTAACCCAAAATAGGGTGGGACTAGGGTGCTAGCGCCCAAGTCCACCCTCCTAATTTAGGTCAGCACCTGTTTAAATAGCAGCCCTAGGTCCTATTTGCTATAACACTTAGGGGTTTTCTCATTGGGATTCAAAATTAACATGCAAGATGCTTGTAATGCATTCTAAGGACCTGAGAGCTAAACCTTAAGAGGGAAAATTCCCAGAGAGACATTTTCTGACATAACAGTGCCCTACAGAAATCACAATATTGACCAACTGCAAACTCTATTCTACCGTACTAAGTCCTTTTGAGCTGCCAGCAACTCATCACTTGTATTCATTGACTCAATTTATTTTGGTTTTTGTTGTAACAGTCTTTTGAATAGGGACATTGTTGTTAGTTGTTATCAAAGCAATTTGTATAATGTGAGATGAAGGATTTTGGTTGTGAAATATAAATTATTTAATGAGTTTCTAGATTACTATTATATTATGAAAGTTGTAGCATAGAATAGAGTAGTTGTGGATCTATGTTAAAAATCTTATACCTTTGGCCCAATATGTTTAATTCATTTTATGTTTAAGCATTGTTGGATAGCTTTTTACTAGTTGTATATAAATCTATGTAGAATTTTAATGATTCTTCTTGATTCTTCTTCATCTCCTTAGAAGGAGCTTATGTGCTTCTCTTGGAATATTTTTTTAGAAACTTTATCTTTCCTGCAAAGTATTTGGCCTTTTAGAAAATATTGTTTTAGCCTGAAGAACCATATCTTAATTGCATGATAAATTGGTTTGTTTTATTGGAAATTTAAAAGACCATCTACCCTTGCGCTTTTATTAGTTTAATCTTTGAATAGTTTAAACTAAATATGTTCCTTTGAGTTTAGAATCTGTTGAATGTGCATTTTCTTATACTTAGATAACAACTTCTTATCTTGAAATGGATTTATATCATTATCATTAAAATGACCGCACAACATTAAGAATTCATAGTTTTGGAGTTATGCTTTCAAGGAAAATTATAACTTAGTCGTATGCCATGCTCATTCCTTCTTTTTCCTTGCATTAGTTAGTAGTGGTACTATGACTTGGTATGTCTCAGACACTTTTAAATGCATTAGCCTTACGAACTAGGGTGAGACATAAGGTCCATCACTTCTTAATCTCAATCATATGAATTTAAGGATATAGGTGGAGTTCACTATTTATAGAGATGTGTACTATAGGGTCTATGATATAATTGAATCATGATTAATATATTATTTCTATCTCAACAATTGGTTTTTATATTGTTTCCATTTGATTGAACCTAAACAATGTTGTCAATAGAAGCATTGATAGTACAAATACATTATTGTGTTGTTAAGTGAATTGACTTAATAAATGACGAAATCAAAATTAAATATGAAAGTGTATTATAATTTGTTAGGAGAATTGTTTATTGTAAAAGTAAATAGTTGATTTGAGACAACAAATTAAATAAGATTAATTAGTAATATATCAAACTAGGCCTTTTTGCTTATTACACTAGATTCCTTATCTTAGGTTTGAAATAACAATAAGAG
Organism: Cunninghamia lanceolata; assembly: GCA_027924645.1. Lineage (NCBI taxonomy): Eukaryota > Viridiplantae > Streptophyta > Pinopsida > Cupressales > Cupressaceae > Cunninghamia > Cunninghamia lanceolata. The sequence continues at coordinate 2,075,345 of BSBN01000128.1, forward strand.
AAATATTTTATAAATGTTGACGCAGGCGGAGACTTATCCAGTTTAGATTATAATATTTTAAAATATGTTCGAACAAACATCCTAGGTTAATAAATGACTAAATTTGAATTACTTGTAAAGCAATAAGGTGTTTATTATCAAATGGTTAGCTAATTTCTTCTCATTATGTTTTGTAAGACTCCTGGGAATTTTTTTTATGAGAACGGCATGAGGTAGATTAACCTTTAGTTTTCTATTGCAAATCCTTAAATCATTTTGAAACTTTTATCTATTTTAAAAATCCGTCATGTTCACCTGAGTGGGTGGCAGTTGACGATGAATTATCTAGGGAACTAGACCCTAGAAAAGGTTGTGCACCCACTTGAATTTTTTTGTGAAATTATCAATCTATGACTTGACTTTTAGAATATCATATTCTCTTGAATGCATTCAGATGTTGATCTTGTTGGTTGTTTTAAATTCCCAACCTAATCTCAAAAGGGCAATCTATAGAATAGCTGATTCTAGTGATGGATTTGCTTTGAAGGATTGACCAACGAACAGGAAAGTGGAATAAATCCACTTTTCCTCTGCACTTTAGGCTCTGCAAGACCTGATCGGGTGTACCCTTTGGAAATAAACCAGTACTTATTTCAAATCTGATATTACTTATCTTAAATATTGTTTCCTTAAACATATATGTTCTCTCTAAATATACAAAAAGAATTACTGATATGTTGAAACAATGGGCTAGATTCTTAGGCTTTAAATACAACTCTTGCAGGAGAACATTTGAAAAACATTACAAACTTAATATAGAAATGGAACTTTACTTTGATTTTTAATACGAATGATCAAGGAGCTGTATCAAGACAATAGTTATAAGAGATCGGTGCCTAGATCTTGGGCCACAGTCAAAATAGATATAAATGAAACTAAATATAATAGTATATTCTCAACTCATGTAAATACTGCAATAATGTATTACACTATCACACCTTGAATATTTCAAGACTAGTTCTACTTATGAATCCCTACATACACTTACTACATTCAATATCATCTTTAAAGCATTAAACTTACTCTTTGAGTAAAAGCTATTAAGAAGGATATTCTTATGCAGGAAAGACTGTGAAGATGAAAAAACTAATCTTCAATCAATTTGTATTCATAAATTTAATAAAGAACACAACTGTAGGAGACAATATAGCTTGAACTTTGACAATATATTCAAACTTATGAACTTGAACTATCATACAAATAGCTGCAAGTACATCAAATTCTATTCTCAAATAACACCTAAAATAGTAAAACCTAGTCTATAACTATGTGTACTGTGATACAAAAATTCTCCAAGATGTTTGATTGATCCCCATACTTCAGATCTTATTTGGAAAGTATGTACTAAAACCAACCATTTGTAATAGGCCTTGAATTCCCTTTTATAGAAAAAAGGGAGCACACAAGCTTAAGGCCTTTATGACAAATGTCATATTTTCATTTGATAAACTTCCTTCTACCAATCAGGAAGGTGCTAAAATAATTATCCTCAACCCACTAGGCACTCTACTGCAACAAATCATCTTTTGTTACAGACAAGAATAACTATCTTGGTCTTGTATGTTTTCTTACTCCTGGCATGGAGGCAAGAGATGATGTTGGCAGGTGGTGGTTTTCTAGATGCTCTTTCAGCTCAGCTATCGTTCACACCCAGATGCTTGTTCATAAAACAAGAATCCTCTACTTCACCTCTGCAACCATGCACGAAGACATAAGAATACCTACAAGGAACAATAGAATAAGGGACCCCCAAAGACCAGTCCCCCTCATTATGCCCAACTCCAGGCACAAAGATGTGACTCCTCATCTTTCAAGTGGAGGTTTCCAACAACCTCAACTACCTAGAAGTCTGAGGGAGCCACATATAGTTGAATCTGGCATTGCCAAAATTCTAGCTAGAAAGGAAGCAACAGCAATTGTATGCTTAAGCTTGACAAAGAACTAACTGTTCTTGTCAACTTAATTTCACCCCTCCACTTCTAGTTGTTTTATCTAGGGGGACAACACTTCTACAACTAGAGTTGTTGCTCTATTAGAACCCATCGTGCTGAGGGAGGGGAAGAGGGAATAATAATGCATTCCTTCACCCAATCCCAATCTAGAAACTCACCATAATAGGAAACTACTGGAGTTGACAAACAAGGAACCTAATCCCAATGCAAGATGAAAACAAGGGGAAACTAGGGCATGACAAGAGTTTAATGCTTGCCACTTCACTTCTTGAATTTTACATGAACCGCCCATTCCTTAGGAAAACATCTCTAACTTCTTAATTTTGTAACAAATAGCATCAACCATGAAAATAGAGAAGAAATTCCCAAAGAACAGGGTGGTAGGAAAAACATACTAAAAAGAGGAATATCCATATTATCTGCACAAAAGGAGTGATGCACGAAGTAACAACAAAGGCACCTATTTATAGTGAAATTGTAGAGGTTTCCACACTTCAGGAATTCATATTTCGTTGATTTGTCTTATCAATTCAATTCATTCAGTACCACAACATGTTGATCTTAAATGTAAATCCTTTAATTTTATACCAACACTACCAAAATAGGAAAATGGAGGTGGCAATACGTCAATATGTTGATTTCCCACAACCCAGATATGTCAATTTCCATAATGAGGTTATTAGCTTAGGTTCTTTGGTCACAACAATTTATCCATTTTAAAACAACCCATCTCTACTAGTTTTGTCATCACGTCAAGATGAAAATCCCATCAGGCCTTCATACAGATCCCGAAGAGTTGATCCTATATCTTGTCAATCTTCATTCAAGCTAATCCCCTTATACAATGGTGGCAAGAAAAGCTCATCACACACTTGAATCGAACCATCACTACACTAGTTCATCATTTGTTATGTGCCACCACTCTGTTGCCTCTTTTTGAGTATAGGCTGTCGATTGTAAAATAGACCATTTGAATCGATAGCAGAGAGAGTTTCAACAGGATGAAAATCCTTGTCATCCATAGAAAATTAAGCACAGACCAATAAGAATAAGCCACCCAAACCGCCACCTTCACTTTACCGCTGAGAAGTAAAGTCAAACATGCCCATATGGTAGTTTTATGTGCCTCTGCAGTTGTAAGATTTGGCCATGGATGAAGATCCACGAAATGTTGAAAACTACCCAGATTGCACCGCATGGTATGGAATAAACCTTCTTGTAAAGATACCCCATGCACCATAGAAAACTTGCCATGTAACACAGTAGTTGACGCACACCCCCCCACATCCTTTGAAAGAAGACACATGTCACCCTCCTGTAGTTCCACAAGTGTTTTATGGGCCCACTACTGAGGATCGGCAGAATAACGAAATGCACAAGATCCTACCATGAAAGCATGTTGGGGACCCACCCCTTTATCCTTTCGTTAGGCCTAACAAAAGAGCCTGCCACTTGTCACCTTTTTGTCATTCCGCAATTGTCTTTACTTTCAATATTATAATCTTTATAGAACAATGGAGACCAGTTATAACATGCTACATATCAAATAGTTCCTCGAGCAAATATTCATAAGGGACTCGACCACATGTGTTTTAAAAACAACATTGCTTTACTAGGTCCAAAAGGGGGCCATAATTTCACTTAATTGCTTGGACAAAAACTTAGGTATATGACGGATAAAATTTTGTGCACGGGCAACAAGTAGTGATGCAAATGGATGGTGTCGGTAAAGGAGTGATGCCCTAGACATAAGGTGATAACTTGGTGACCTGCAACGTCTGACAAGAGGTTAACTACATAATAAAACAAAAGGTAATTTGACGCTTGTATAAGACTCTAGGGTTTAGGGTTTTAGACTTTAGGACAAGAATTTTTTCAATATTTTGAACACTAAAACCCTAGCAAAGGATTTTTAGATTGTTACATGAAGCCGAACAAAAAGTAAGGAGCCAAGAAAATTTATTAGTCCTACCAGATCCATTATATGGTTATAACTGCATGTGGTTGTTTTTCAAATGTTTGAATACTTCCTTGTGAAGATATATGATATTGTATAAGTTACCTTTCTTGTGAACTTGAATGCATTGATGGATGTTGGGAATGTGTTTCGTATTCTTGCATTTCTATATGATGAGTAAGATAAAGAGCTTGGATGGGTGCCGAATATGGAGCAAAAGAGCAGGGTAGGTTCCTTCTTGAACCTATCTAGCTAAACACAACTGAAAAAGATGCTTTGGCCAAAGCTTGTTAGTCAAATTAGTAATATTTACTATTTGATGTTTTATTTCTCTCTCTACCATATCATGATAATAGATCACTATATTCATTTGACACATGCTATGCAGATGATAGATATATCATGTTGCACTAGATTCCTTCATGCATGTGAGCTTCAGTTTGCTAGACCCCTCAAGAAGGGTTAGGCTTCTCCATCCAGAGTAAGACCAGGGAGGCGTGAGCCTCATGGCTAGGTGATAAATCACCTTGATGATGCTCTCTCTCTCCACCAGATTCAGTGTCGAAGATATGGTATGGTATCAAAGACATTGTATGGTGAGATGTTCATTTGTATGAGCCTATATGGCTAGATATTTTAAAGGCATAGTACTTTTTATTAAGCCATTTGATTAGTTGATGTATTGAATCTTATTTTATTATATTGATAAACATATTTTTCATGAGTTATAATATTTATGGGAAAATTTAAATTCTTCCCTTTTTCCACACTATTTTCTGAGAATAATATTATTTTATTCTAGCTGATTGGAGTGGTTCTTACAGACTAGATCTTCAACTTTTTATACTATAAAAAACTTTCTCACAATTTTAAATGCTAATTCATTCTATGGGCCATGTAGTGAATGGCAATCATGTAAGGTGAACAAGAAGTTTGTAGATTTATGTAAAGACCATTACTATGACCGTACATTACTGAAGCTCCATCTACCCCTAGACACCAACTTTTTGGCAATTATGTAGTCATCCATACCTCCAATTTCATTCAAAGGTTTCTTAACTAGTTCAAATAGATTATGTGATGTTGTATTACCCTTCATTTTATGAATAGAGAGTAGATGAGGTTGATAGACATGATTTTATATAGCATACACATGCATACATACCCAAGAACAATTATATATTATTGTAACTTCATCTAAAGATAATGCAAAAAAAGTTTACTGATATTTTTTCTTATAAATCATGTTTTTCCACCTCAGCAACACAACTTGTCATTCCCATCCACTAGTTATTGACCAAGTTATGTTAGGAAAGTTAGGAATGCCTATAAAAGATAAAAAACTATTATATTATGGGTAGTATATCATAGGACACCCTCTACTCAAAATATGAATATCAACACTCAATTAAATAGTTTTTCCATTTGTGCTTCTCTCATCATCTTGCCAAATTGAGCTTTAATTGAACCTCCACATGTAGAAAGCTTTTCCTTTCTTTTAATAAACACATCATATTCTAGAACATGCTTAACATGAAGACATTCTTCCTTTATTTTCCATCTTATCACTAATTTTTTCTTTCTATCTATGATTTTTTTTCATAAACTTTACCGACATGTTTTTCCATGGTGTCAACGTTTAGTTGTAACTTCTTGTCCTTGTTATGTAGAAAAAGAGGGTTTGTTGATTGGATTAATAGTTTCATTAGATCCTCCTTTCACTACATACATTCAAGGGACATTAAACCGAGTTGAATCACAACTTTTGCAAGAGGACTTAGCTACAGATTTGGTGTCACTTGGAATGATAAGGAAATTTAGAATTTGATGATTAAGGAATTGATTTTAGTATGATTAAGCTTAAAACCCTAATTATGCAAAACCGTAAACAAACAGATGAAACCTGACAAATGCTCACACAGGAAGACACTAAATACAGGTTAGATACTTACCAGATTTTAAGTTTTGGAAGACAGAAAAGTCAGGGACAAAAGAGTGGGCACCCTTGTCCAATGTAGTGCTTTTTCTGAGGGCTTCCTGATATTTTTTGCTACAGACTACAACCACTTCGAAGATTCCTGACTACGCAAAAATGAGGGACAAAAGAGCAGGCGCCCTTGTCCAATTAGGGTTCTTTGTTGTTGTTTTCTTCAGATCTGGATTCTTCCTACTCTGCTCTGACCTCCTACAACTCCTCTCTGTAGAATCTGACACCTATAACCTCGGAGGTGAAACTCTCACAGGGAGATGAAGATCTTGCACGCCATGAGGAGATAGATTGATGAAGACAAATCTGCAACAAACATGAACAAACACAACACAATACTGCTCTGCAACACAATGAAACCCTTGAGTATTCTTAGCATATGACCACAAGTTCACAATATCCATCTATTTGTAAAATGAAGTCCTAAACATGCTTATATATGCATTCCTACTAAAATTTCATAATTCAAACTTAAGATGCTGACAACGGGAACCTTTTAACGGTCACTAACCGACATTCAAATTTGGGACCCCAAAAAAATAGGGCAGGACAAGGGCACAAGCACCCTTGTCCAGGGACTTATTTTAGGGCTTCATTAAGCTCACAGATGTCCCCTGAGTCCCATTTGTCATGGGTTTTGGGGGATTTTGCTCCTGGATTCATTTCTAAGATGCATGATTAAAATTAAGGGACCCGAAAGCTAAACTTAGGATGTAAAAGTCCTAGGGGGACATTTTATGACATAACATTTAGCCCCCACTTTAATGTATGTCTAATCTTATGACCCATACATGCATTAAAGTACAGTAAAAAATAGATCAAACACGCTAGGCACTTGAAGCTAAGGCATACACAAAGATTGAGGGACTATTTCTAGCCCCCAATCTTAGGTAAGCACTAGAAAACACGTCGCAGACATGCAAAACACAATGAAGACAGTAATAAGCATGCAAGACATGGAGAAGAAAAAATTGAAGACATGCAAAACACAATAAAAACATAAGACCAGTCACGTAAAACATGATGAATACACTTGATATAACATTTTCATTTTCATTATATGGATGCATGGAAATAGAAATTACAACACACAAAACCTCAAAATGTAGGAGGAGCTCATTGCTACACCCTTGAAACTACACTAGGGGAAAAACACACCATACAAAACCCTAGTATGGGAGGAGCTCATCGCTACACCCTTGAAACCACACACAAGGGAAGACACACCATACAAAATTAGAGTGTGGGAAGAGCTCATCACTACACCCTTGAAACCACACACAAGGGAAGACATGCCAAACAAATCTCGAGTGTGGGAGGAGCTCATCGCTACACCCTTGAAACCACACGTAGGGGAAAACACACAAAAGACACACATAAAACATGAGCACCGTATAGCATGCCAAAGACATACTATACATCTTAAACATAACAAACAAGGTGATGGAAGGAGCTTATTGCTAACTCCCACCATCTCAAACACAATGCAAACACACCTGACAATTGGGCTTATGCCACAACAACCGCCAAAAACATGCTTAAGGGAGGATAGTCTCAAGGTCCAACCCCGCCTCCGTAGAGGACTTTTGAAATAAAAGGATGTGTACTAGCTCAAGAGATACACCATCCCACCTCCGCGGAGGGCTTTTGAATAAAAGGATACACACTATCTCAAGAGATACATTATCCTGCCTCCATAGAGGGCTTCTTTGATAAAAGGATATGCTATCCCACCTCATGGAGAGGGATTTTTGCTTGCAATATAAAAAATGATGTGTACTCGCACCGGAGATACAACATCTCGCCTCTGCATAGGGCTTACAAACACGCTTCATTAGTACCAAAATCATCAAATAGATAACCTTATGTATGCCCCCACCTTAAGGTGGTTGATGTCATGTATTGATATCAAGCATGTTAAGGTAGAGAGAAAACACGCAAGGAAACAAGAGCCTTCACAAAACCCATGCGCCCAAGGTGACATGTGCTCATGATCGCCGAATGTTCCCACAAACACATTGATAATATATGCTAAGATAAGATAACAAGATGGTTAGAAAATCTTACTCTAAGATAACAACCATATCATATGGTAAAAGCTATGCATGAAAATAGTCATATCAAGGACCAAGGATATACTGCGGGTTCAAAACTGAGTATAACCGTTGGGCTATACTGCAAATACCTTAGAACTGAGTGTAGCAACAAGGTGAGATACCAATCAAAGTGTACAAGAGCATATTGAGTGGATTGTAAAATGTTAATCACAAGAAATGCCACAAGATGAAACATCACATGGAGTTATTCTACTTAGTCAAGCATCAGATATATATATATATATGTATCAACCTCGTCGTCATGTATGGACTAGGTCCATTTTTGCTTTCCTTGCTAAAGGGACACAGTCCCTATCAGTATTTGTTTGTTTTTGTCATTCGCTGACTAGATAGAATCACTAGAGGAAGGTAAATAATGAAAATGAGAGAGGAGAACAAGTGCCTTAGGAACACCACATAAGAGGATGCCCCCAGGTCATCAACTGCAATGCTATGCCCCCAAGGCACAACACACAACAATATAATAGAGGAGAGGATCAATATAGAAGAATGATGATACAAATAGAAGAATGGTCACAACAGAGGCAGTCTCCCAGTATCCTTGACCTTACAAGAGTATCAAGGGTCATCCAAGGAGGCTTAAACAACACATAACACATCATGAGGGGAACACAACACATAAGAGAAGGTAACGTAAGTGAGAATAGATATGCTATGACAAAGGTGACCAACAGGATTAGAAATACTTACCTATGCACACAACTGAACTAGCGGTTGTCGTCGAGCAAATCATCCTCCTCCCAATCTCGAATGTTAGAGGAGAGAGGTGCATAAGGGACAAGTGCCCATTTAGATTCCTTATCCTATACCTTATCAATCTTAGGCTCTTCTTTGTTTGTTTCAATGTTAGGTTCAATGTTTTCTTGTTGAGGTGATATATTGCTTTGAGCCAAGGCTTGTCTTCTCCTCCTTTCTCTAGCTTATCGATTTCTTTTTGTTTTATTACTTATATCTCCAAAAGGAATCACATGTTTTTCCATAGGTTTTTGTATCTCAGAGGAGGATTCAAATGTGCAATTAACTCGCAGTGATGCACGATATTGTTTTCTACGATATTCTCTTGATCCTTGTAGGGATGACGGAGGAGGACCCTCATCATATATCCCTTTTCCTTTTAGTTTAGGGGGTTCTTGTAGTATAGGTTGCTCTTTAGGTACTGCTTGTTGAATAGGGGGACCGACCAATCTAGATACTAATTGTACTTTGTAACGCCAATATCCCAAGAAGGTTAGGTCTGTTCTAGTCTCAGGTTCTTCTGTAAGTTCTGGCCAAAAGTAGTCAAGGATGATGTTTTTTTGAGTCACCTCAAGTTGCCATAGACTATGGGAAACAATTTGTATGGACCCATGGTGAGGAAATTTTAAGCATTGGTGAAGTGTTGAAGGGACAACTTTCATAGCCTTGAGCCACGGGTGGCCTAGTTTTAGATCTCCCAAATGCTAGTCCAAAGAGCACGTGGGCACTCAATATGTGAGATAGAACACATAGTGTCATAATCAACACTAGAACCAATCAATCCTACAATATGATCAATATAATTTCCCCATGCAGATTTCCTCCCAAGTGTATCTAGTTCAGGTATGAGTCCATAAAAATAAGGCAAAAGATTAAGCCACCTGAGATGTTTCAAGATGCTCTTTTGCCAAGACTCATAATTATCCTTACCCAATGCTATCACAGAAGGGTGAATAGTAAAAACCATGATATCTCCTTAAATAAACCAGATTAGAGATCAACGATCTGAATATGTATCAATGTTGATAAATGAAGCCCAACTAAAAAAACATAACTTTTCTAGGTGCTAAAATGTCCAGAATATCAAACAAAAGCCATAAAACTAACAAACTAAATAAAGAATACATGGGGCTGAGTTTGGACAAAGTGCATCGATGGTTGTGTAGAGCTCCTCAATACCTTTCCAATGCCATAAGAATCACAAAATTGGAGATCGTGGCAAAAAGATACGAGCTCAGAGGCCAAAAAATGTATTTGGACTTCAAACAACAATAAATTGCACCAAGTACAAAATCTTGAAAAATTGATCATACCATCAAAAATCCATACCCTAGAATTTGAGAAACCCTTAGCAACCAGATTCAAAAGAAGAGAATGCATACAACACATGGAGACAAATAGATAAACACATGCAATAATGCATTTTTCATATAAAATGACATGAAACTAGACATATGTGTAAGGTGCACTCAAATGCAACTCATAAACTCCAACAGAGATAAAATAGCCAAGAAAATGCTCTGTCTTTCATTATTTTTTCTAGAAAATGCCCAAGTCTTCAACAACGCTCAAATGAGTAACACAGTTTGCCTTTTATGGCAAGACTATGTACTCAAAAATAATTACATGGCATCTCAAAATTTTGTCAGATGCACTGCACCTTCTGAATGGCGCTAAAAAATATTCAATGCAGCATGAGAAACAAAGGAAGAGAGTAGGTAGAATGGGGATTCGTGCAGCCGACTGTAGATTTTCCCATTGAAAATGCAATTTAATCCACTCCTTGAATGAAAGTTAGAGATTAAGCATGTGATACAGAAATCCATACCCTAGAATCTGAGAAACCCTTAGCAACCAGATTCAAAAGAAGAGAATGCATACAACACATGGAGACAGATAGATAAACACATGCAATAATGCATTTTTCATATAAAATGATAGGAAACTGAACATATGTGCAAGGTACACTCAAATGCAACTCATAAACTCCAACAGAGATAAAACAGCCAGGATGCTTTGTCTTTCGTTATTTTTTCCAAGGAGTCAACTAGACGTATACAAGAGAATGGCTTGCAACTGGCATTCTAGTTTCAAGGGGTTAGGACTGGTATTTGCCTTACAAACACCACCCAAGGATAAGTATTTAACCGTCTCTACTCACATACATTCCAGCTGACATACAATCTTCTCCATACTCAACCTAAAAAAATTTAATCCACTCCTTGAATGGAAGTTAGAGATTAAGCATGTGATACAGAAATCTATATCCTAGAATCTGAGAAACCCATAGCAACCAGATTCAAAAGAAGAGAATGCATACAACACATGGAAACAGACAGATAAACACATGCAATAATGCATTTTTCATATAAAATGACAAGAAACTGAACATATGTGCAAGATGCACTTTCTGGCAATATTTTGTTTGTGAAAAATGGATTCTGTTTGCCCGAGTTAGCTCTCTGAAAAAAAAAATAGCCTCCTTTGCCATGTAGAGGAAAAAATTAGGCCCCTTTGGTGAAAACCCTGGTCGCATGGGCAACCTGATGCTGGAGGATAGGGGCTGAACAGAGTAGGTACATGCAATAATATAATAGTTTTTCTTATTGGAAAAAAAAAATATAAAAAAAGTGATGAGTGTTCTTTTTATTTTAAAAAAATATTTTTAAAAAAGAAAGAGGGTGGGGGCCTTAGGCCACGGGTGCCCAACCCAAGGGTCTGTGGCCCAAGTGATGGGACCATGACCTATTAAAGGGCCTATGCCCTGTGCTAAGGCATAGGTCCCCTGTATGGGCGGTACACCCTGTAGGGTACCTACGAACTGGTACAAGTACCACTTACAATGATTTTTCTCTTAAAAAACTGTGATTTTTTTGACAATAGAAGAAAAAAATTTGCAGAAAATATTAAATATTTTTTTTGAAAAAATGGTACCTACATCTCGACTTGCGTGTAGGGTGTCATATGACGCTCTGATACCATGTGGGAGTTTATGATTAACTTGAAACACCAAGATCACTTGCAAAACCTAAGATTTACGTTCCACAAGAGAAAAAAACAAAGAGGAATAATTTGGACAATAAGGATGAATTAATGAATTACATGTGAGAACTTGCTTTTATATTTGCAAGTTAGAGAAAACCCTAATATGACTTAAGAATAAACTAAGACTAAAAATAAGCCCTAAGTCAACTTAATAAAGTGTAATTAAATATTTAATTACACCAACAACATCAAGGGAAAAGGGCGCCTTTAACAATTGTTCTAGCATATACCAGATCTCCCCCTGAGAAATATATTTATATGTATTGGAGCAAGAACCAAAAATTTGTTCCAGAAACTGCTTTATATATTCCACATGTGTACACAAAATCTGTAATTAAAAACTGAAAATGCATAAAGAAAATAGAAAGTGTTGTCACTTGGATGAAGTAGGCGCTTGCAACTTCTGTACCTGTGCCTGCCATTCCTGTTTTCCTTCATCCCAAGCTTTATTGGCTTCCCCAAGTAATCTGCATTGGATTTCAAACTCCATAAAAAACTCTTCTTCTTCTTTCAAAGTGTTGGGTATAGGATTTATCTGTGAAGCTTTGGTTGTACTCAAAAGGGCTCTAGAAACAAGCACAAATTTGGGATTCACTAAGTCCCTTATTTCTCCGAACTACAAAATGATATGCTCTTTTTGAGACTGTAATTGAAGGAATTTCTTATGCAAGTCCTCAATTGCATTTCTTGTATTGCCATCAAGATCAAGTGCTAGATCATAGACACTAAAAGCATTATTGATCTAGCACTCAATGGAGTCCATCTCCTTTCTGATGCTCTATGTCGCTCTGGGCCACTTCATGCCAAATTGGAAGAGAGCCTTTGCCTCATCTACGCACTCTTGTTCTTCCTTCAGATTTTCTTGAAACTTTTTATGTGCAAGAGCACATTTCTCAATGATCTCCCTCATCCTCTTATCATTCATTCTCTTTTCAACCTCATTTTCAATTTGTCCTTTAAGATCGGAGGCATATTCTTTAAAAAAATCAATTAAAATCTTTAAATTTTCCATACCAGATAGTGATGTGTCGATGCTTGCACCTAGTATGATCTCTTGCAATGTCTTCACTACCTCATCCATCAACTCTCCACTCTTTTGATGAGACTCTATAACTTCCTTCCGGGCAGATGTATGAAATACATCTCCCAACTGTGGCTTTTGGAGAGGGGAGATCTTATCTAGATCTATGCTTCCCTATTGCATTGGTAGTTGAAGCACTTGTGATGATACAACAGGTTGGAAATTAAGCTGTATACTTAATAGATTCTTCAAAGAATCTCTGGAGGAGCCAGAGGATTCACTGGAATACTTTGATAACTCCACAACTTTTTCTTTCAAATCCTTCTCACCATCTTTACCAGAGTTTTTTGAAGTTTCTTCCTTAGTCTTGGTATCTCTGGATGCATCCTTATCTTCATATTTTTCATTATTGTTTATTTGTTCTTCTTTTCTTTTTGCTTCAACCTTTGCTTCATCATCTTTCTTATTTTCATTCTCTGCCTCTGCAAAGTTCTCAATGTTGCTTGGAGGAGTGGTATTTACCTTTGGTGCCGGAGGAGGAGTGGATGTATTTTCCTTTTCAACATCTTCACTGGTGATGGTCTCTTCTTCAACATTCTCCTGCTTCTTTGTATTTCTAAGCTATTTCTTCTAAGACTGAAGAAACATTGTCCTGAGAATGTACATTGTCTATTGCATGCTCATGTTGAGCATCAATATTCCAGGCCTCTTCTCCAGTAACAACTTCTGAAACAGAATCTTTTGAAAACATCCCATATTTCTGAACAATGTTAGAAATTTTCTCAACTGGCTCCTTTTGTAATTTTTCAAAATCATTTTTATCTTTACTCATAAGGGTAGTTACCCTTTGTTTCACCTTGAATTTAGTAGAGTAAAGCTAAACCAATGTGGCTCTATTTTCCTTAGATAAGGAAGTGCCAACCTTTTCCAATGCATATTCTTTAATCTTCCATTCTTCTCTAATTGCCTCTTGTCCCCTATTCATCAGAACGTCCTAGAGCTCCGCAGGGATTTGATCTTCAATATTTTTCATGTCAACTTCTAATGCAATGATATATAACAATAGGCTAAAAAATGGTGGCCTTATCCACCTCATTTGCCTCATTGTAAAGGGAAGTAGTCTTTCCTAACACATCAAGTTGCAAAATGCTATTGAATAAAGCTTCCAGTTTCATTGGTGATCGGGGTCTTACCGGATCAGTTTGTTTTTCCACTTTGCTTTCATCCAGAGTCTTTTCCATGCTTATTTCTACTTTCTTCTTCTTTTGGGTCACCTTCTTGGTGACATCTTTCTTCTGCTCTCTCATATGGGTTGCACGTTTCTTCTTTTCTTCCTCACTATATGTATCACTGATATCAAATTTTCCTTTTGGCTCTTGCTTCACTTTGTGAAGCATCATTTCTCCTTTTTCGGACCAATTGTGGTCCTTCTTCCTCCTCTTCTTCATCTTCTTGTTCACTTGCACTTACATCCTTCTTTCTTACTGCCTTTTGCTTTATCCTTTTCTTTGCAAGGGTCGTTTGCTTCTTCTCAACCTTGGTGACTTGCACAACTGGAGGAGATTTCTCCCTTATTGGAGGACTAGCAGTTGATTTTCTTTATCTCCTACAAAGGGCACAGTTTCAGAGGACTTTTGAATTGTCAGAGGAGTGGTAGCAATTCTACTAGATCTTCTTGTGCTCTCTGAACTCTCTGTAGCACTCGATTCTACCTTGGCCTTTGCTCTAGCCTGTTGCACTTGCTCCTTAGGGATGCCCATTTCCTCCACATATTTGTCAACTATTTTCTCCACTTTCTTCTTTATTTGCGGTTTGCACTACTCCATGTGCACCTCCATAGACTTTTCCTCAAAGGTGACATATCTTGCTTTAGATGTGTCTTTGGGGATTTTCAATAAAATGTCAACCAAACCAATGATTTCTTGTTCACTGACCTCATATCCCAATGCAGGGATCCATACTGACCTTGGTTCCATAGCTTCCATCATACACTCATCTGTTGACACCAGAAAAGTGATGTCACTTTGATATTTATCTACCAATTTCTAGGTATCCTTTCTCTTTTATGCATCTTCTTCTAGAATACTGCAAAGAATGTAGTAAGGACATCATCTTGTGCTTTTGCATCACCAAGACTTCTCATGAAGTCTGCAATATGATGAGCTACGAGTCTTGCTTGTAGCCATCTCACATTTTTTGTTCTAGGAAGCTCTTGTAAGAAATAAAAGAGTAAACATATAACAAGAGTTCCATATTTGAATGCATATTTCTTCTCCTTAGTTTGCTTCATATTTTCCAACAGTTGTCTTAACAACTCACAAAGATTATAGTCTATCCCTTTTTCAATCATTTCATATGCCACATTGATTGCGGTGGCAGAAATAGAATTTTCTCTATTTGTGAAATAGATTTTATAGCCAATCATCATTGCTATATACCTCACAGCTGGATTCCAGATGGGATTGACAGTGAGTGCTCTCTTGTCAAATGTTGCACCTGTTAATTCCATTACTACTTTGTTTTTGATGGATTTTAACACATGAACAAGTTTGGTGGAGCATAGACCTGTAACTTCTTCAATCACCTCTTTTGTTATCATTCCCAGCATATCAATTCACACAAAATTATCATGAAATCTGCTTAGTGCCAACCTAACCCTTTTGTGATCAAAACAAAAATTTGGAAACCCTTGCCATACATCAAGCTTCTTTTCGATTAGGTTTTGATATTCTGGTTTTAGGGCAAAGTCGTCACCAATAAGTTCTTTTATCCAAATGTCCCCTAGCTTACTATGATTATATTCTTCCATTTTTCCATGAATGTAAGTTTCGATGTCCTCTGTTGGCAAACCCCATAAGGAATACTTGAAAATGCACCTATTGGGTCATCTTCAATAGCTTTGGCAGGGTATTTCTTAAATTTTGGTTGTGGTTTCTCAATAACCTCTATAACCCTTGGTGTAGCCATTTGTAAATGAATTCAAATTCTTTAAAAACAAAGTTCTCTGTGAAATTAGGGCTAATCGAAGACTATAAATACCTTTACTTTGGCTTGTCGAACTAGGGTTTGAGCGCATTGAACCTTGAATTGCCTTGATCACTCTTTGGCTACTCTACTTCTTCTCGAATGCTTTTATGAATTAATTTGGCTGAGTGAAATCACTTTATAACCTTTCAGATTTGACCTAATTTCATATTAAATGCTTCAAGCAATAAAGTTGGCAATTCCTTCTTTGCATCCACAGTTAGCTTCAAATGCTCCGCAAATTACTGCATTGTCATATTTTCTTCCGCAATTTTCACCAATAGATCAAATTTGTTGATTTACATCTCATATCTTCATGCTGAGGTGTTAGCACCATTTTCTTTGGGAGGGGAAAAGATTTTCATTAAAGCTCCCCCTGAGCCAAAGCTCTCAACTTAGTTTCCAGAGGAAACTTCTGCACTGGATGTAGGTGCAGATACATCCTTATCCTTTGTTTCTTACTTATTTCTCTAGATCTATTCCATCTCCTTTGTTTTTACAGGATCAATCTTTTGCACTGGTTCATTCCTCTCAACCGGATTATCCTTCCTCACATTTATGCTTCTGTACAACTTGGAGAGGTGGCTAGGCCTATTGCAAGTATAGCATATAACATTCTTCTGGCCAATATTCTTTCCATTCATTCTAGATCTGCATTGATTAGATTTATGCCTAAATCAATGGCATGTATAACAGCATCCTTTGAAAGATTGAACCATTCTATTATTGATATAGCCATTCATCATTTGACTTCTGCATTCACTAGCTCTATGACCAAATCTCTTGCATATAAAACATTGACCAGAAAAAGGTGGTACATTATGATTCATTGTGCTTCTACATTCTATTTCTTTATGACCAAATTTATTACAAGAGCGACAGAAACCATTAAAGGATGGGTACCTTTGTGCATTTGGTTATCTTACCGATGGTCTTCTAGATTCATTCCTTTGATTTTAGATATGTTTGCCATTATTCTTCTTATTTTCAGCATTTGATGTCTGAACTAAATTTAAACTTTCACCCTTTTCAAATCCTATACCTTCTTTATCTTTAGGGCTTTTCTGATTTACAATCATTTCATCAAACTTTGTAGTACTCATCTTGAATTTGTCTTCATGACTTTTTTCTTTCTCCAGATCTGATTTCAGATTCACAACCTCTTGCTCAAGCCTTGTACAATCTTCAGATTTGCTTTTTGCCATTGCATTAAGACATTCCTCAATTCTTTTCTTTTCTTCAACTTGCACCTTCATACCAGTGATGGTTTCATTTGCTTGCTCCAATTGTTCACTGACTTCCTTATGTCTCTCTCTGAACTTCTTGATTTGCTCTTTCAACTTTCGGATGCATTCATTTGCTTCCTTGACATTTTCTTTCAGATCTCTATTTTCACCTTCAGTTCTTTCAAGATCTTCAAGAGCAGCATTGAGTTCTCCTACTTTGTCAAGCATACAATCTTCTTCATTGAATTTAACAATAGGAATCTCTTCTAGAGGAATAATTAGTCTTCTAGCAGCCATGTGTTCAATTTCCAAGATCTTCCCCGAGCGGTCAAGCTTTTACCAGAGGACCAAGCTCTAATACCAATTGTCAAACACCCATAATGCTGAGAGGGGGGTGAATCAGTATTCTTTTAAACCATACAAACATTAAATATCCAATCCATTTAGCACATTCACTTGTAGTAAATGAAATAAAACATAAAACATGTAACAACCACACATAACACATGAACACTAGGATTTTTACGTGGAAAACCCAAAATGGGAAAAACCATGGTGAGGATTAGCTCACAATATATTATAACCGGTTATAGTATATTTACAACAAAAGTGTGAGCACTACAGGTGGACTCACTACCCACTGAGAAAAAGATAGAAGAAGAGTTGTGGCTCACTGCCTAGATTGAACTATTACAATTGCATCTATCATATGCATGATATAGTTTCAATGTAGCTCAATGAACTGACTTTGCACACTTTATCTGATTCTAATCCAATAGAATGCTTTCCTCTGGATTTGCATCACTCTGATCTTCTACTCAACATTCACAACATATGTTCACACTACTCTGATAGAATTCACGTACATCTATATCACTTTTGCACCAAAATACCAAAAATGATCTAACATATATCCACATCAATTGTAACATCAACTAGGTTAGCCTAATTGGATATAACATGCAAAATATACAATATGTAACTTGCCAGCTCAAGGCTTTCCACACATGCTTTGCACCAAGATCCAAACCTTAGAACAATTTGAAATAGGTCAGTATGGACCTAAAATAGCTCCCACTTAGCTCCACAATGCTTATTTAATCACCGTATAACTTCACAACTATTAGGTTGACACCGCATAAGACCTAATACAAAAATCCTTCAACTGTATTCCCATATTCAGACACGTGTATCTCAAAATGTCATGCCAACTGGAATTCACACTCTATTGACATTTGTCAACATCTCCTTAAAACTGTAAAGCCAAAATATAATCCGCAGAGAAATGCGGACCCTCTTGCTCACACGCACTATATAGGAAATGACTGTATTCTGCCAGGCTAAATTTCTGTCATTCATAACTTCCAAACCATACGACAATATCAGATTAAATTCTGGAATTAGATGCTTATATCAATCAAAAACAATAAACTAGAACCATAGAGTAAAGTGTTCATTTGTAGACCAATGCGGACCCAAAAACTGGATGCTTTGTAACACAGAATTAACATAATTGACACTTATTCAATTTTCATCACTAGTCTCTTTTACTGGATCAAACCTTCTTGCAAAATTGTCTTCATACCAAGATACAATGTTGACATCAATGACAACACTGCAACACACATTAACATACCTTGTGCTTATCCTACATGCTCATGTTGCCAACAACAACATCAATGACAAACTTCCAACAATGTAATCATTTATGTGACATGGACAACAATCATATGCCTTTATCGACAAAAATGCAATATTGCAAACTTAGGCCTATGTCACTTTTATCGACAAATGTTATCTTTTACAAACTTGGCCTTTATCACCCTTTGTCAGCAAAATCTCCCTTTTTTGAACTAGGACACCTTCCTTCTGTTGAGTACTTGTGACTCAGATTACAGGCATCGGCTTGTGCTGCTCTTTGTCTCAGCGATCGCTTGTTATCAGTTGATTTCCCTTTGTTATCGGCCTGACATGCTCTATCAGTGCTACTTCGATGTTTTCTACTGATGGTTTGGAGTCTCATCGATCGGTTCAATGGTTCATTGGTTCATCGGTTTGACGACATTGGTTCAATGGTTCATTGGGTCAACGATTAGTGTTGGTTCAAGGGTTCAACCTGATCGGGCAAAGTGTAGCCATCGGCTTTGCTTTAGTTTGTTACTCTGACCGTTTGTGTCTTCCCGATGGTGGTTTGTTCCTGTGATGTGCTATTGGCTAAACAGGGGTCTTCAGCGAAGTTTTGTGTAGTCTCTGCGATAGTTGGTGTCTCTCCGATGAGCTTGGTCTGTCTGATGGAGTTTGGCATCGGCAGAAGGAACTTTGTCGGCGAAGAAGGATGAAGTCACACCGAAGGTCTTGGTCACTCCAATGGTTTGTTGATGATTGATCGGCTGGGGTTAGCTGTGGCAAAAGTGCTGATGATAGACTTACCGCACGTTCGTGGATATATACTACTGCTGTGTTTGTCAACTGATGCATGTGGGACTATTTAGTCCTCATGAATACGAATGGTTACGAATGGTTAAAAATGAACTGTCAACCTTTTAGAAGTTGTAACGGTCTGAGATAGTAATCGATTGTTCTATTTCTGTAATGTGAGATGTGACTAGAATATAGGAGTTAGAACTAAGTTCGGGTGAAGGGGATTCAGGCCGAGAGGGAGAAGAAAAAAAAGAGGGAAGTATCTCTCTCTTAGTGATGTCCTGTACTGTATGCTATTTGTGGCATGATAACAGTATGAAAGACTAACCTGAGTGCTGTGATTAGAACCTTGTGCAGGGTTATGCTGTCAGTTATTCTTCCAGAGGAGCAAGATGTAAATCTTTGTTTTAAGGCCTTGAGCCTGCAAGTGTATTGTAACATGTTTGTTGTTGTTGATTAATACATTGGTTCGATGCTTTGGAGTGTGGGGTTTTTTACTCGTAAGGGTTTTCCCCACGTATATTTTTGTCTCTTGTTCTGTCATTCGTGTTAAAGTTTCTGTTGTTGAAATTAGATCTTGTTGCTTGTATTTCCTTAAAGGGTCAATGTTGGAAATGTTCTATATCTGTTTTCGCTTTGTGGCATAGTTGTGCATGTTTTTTGAAGCGAATGAAAAGAATTTAAACCTGTTAAAGATACCACTGTTCTTAGAAATACGTTCTGAGATGCTCTCTTATTTCCTTACAGTGGTATCAGAGCCTTGTTCTGGGATCTGCTTTGTTTCTCATATATATACGTTTGTGTGCTGCATGTGTTTGCATGTAAGAGTTCCTAGTGTATAAGGTCTGGGTATTTCTTTTGTGATGATTTCTTAGTGTGACAGGCTTGAAGAAATATGCAGGAATCGTCTGATGTTTGATCCTTGTTCTGAGTGAAGTCTGGTAGTTGATCTTGTTTTCCTATTTCAGTAGTGCTTGAAGGATGGTGAAGATGAAGAGACTGGAGCTGGTCATGATGTGGCCTGAGGCTCTTAGTTGACAGTGTATAATCCTATTGCATGGGGTGGATTATGCTTTGTGGTTGTGTCTCTGCAATAACTTTCATATTGGGTGTCTGTGGGAGAGGCTTCCTTGTGATATGAAGAAGTTTGTGTTACTGCTCAGCCATGGAGAAGTGTGCTTATGCTGGATATTTGTTCCTAGTATTGGAAAGCATTGTTTCTGTTGCCCCAGTAGCATAAAGGCTATGGAGTTGATCATTGGAAGATTTGGGAGCTTCTGTAATAGCCTGATTCTCTCGGATGCATGTGCATGTTGGTGGTTGAGGAATTGGTCTACAAGTGGGCCTGAAGCTCTTGAACTGATGTTTCCTTAAATGGATATTTTGTATTTGCATGACTCAGATTCATTTTTATTGGATTTGAGGGGTTTTATAGTTTTTCCTTAAAATCTATGGTTATGCATATTCATGATGATCCATTATTCTGGTTTAACTGTTATGGAGTTTATGTTCCAGACTTTTGAGTCATCCAGATGTGAAGTGGATATGGATGTGCATGGGTGTTTCATATAACACAGTGATTTTGCAGGTTTTACACAGACAAAAACAAAATTGTGGTTTTGTTGAAGCTGCAGTTGAGCTATTTTCTAGAGACCCTTTTTTTTTGGGGTGTTGCTAGATGAGATAGTTGCAGTCTTGTGGGAGTGTTGGTACGTGATAAGTCACTCAGCATTTCTGTGGTGATGCTTTTATGGATTCCTTGACTATGGTGCTTAGGTTGTGGACTGGTTTGGCAAATCAGATTGTAAGTAATTTGGTGTTTTTTGTGATGTTGTCTACATGGGTATTTACCTCTTGAGATCTTAGTTTTGCAGTTTTCAGTGCGATAGTGAGTTTGTGTGATGCATTGTTTGGATCTACGAGTTATGTAGTTTTGTGGGCTGGCCACCTATTAAGCTACAATGAGATGACTTGGATGTGGACTGTCTATATTCACAAGATCATTCAGTGTTTATGCAGACTTGTTAGCTAGCCTTGTCTGTGGTCACTTGTGCATTGGTGCAATTGCATTGGGATAAAAGGGTGGATAGTGTAAAGTACCTGAATAGTCAGTAATTTGTAGCATGTGTATCATGATGTCATGTATAGCTTGGATATACAGTTCAGTATGAGAAGATGTTTAGTCTTGTTGCTTGGAAAGCTTAGTTGCCACAATTCAGTGGGAGCTTTAGCAATGACTGTAGATTCATCACTTAGTGATGGATGATCTTCTTTAGTGTTGCAGATGTTACTAGGAGGAGCTCTTAGATCATGTTGCTGCAGAAGGGTTCTTTTGCATTTGCAAGGGCACTACTTGAGGATGGGTAACATCTTGGAGCCATGAAGGACTCACTCAGTCTTTGGTTGAGCTGTTGATTGGTGCTTCACAGGTGAGAATTTGTTTGGTTCATGTCATGATATACTCTTGTTTAAGCATTTGAGTTTTGGCATGATATGTTGCTCTTCAGACTTTGGTTAAGTTCACTTGAAGCATGGAATCTCCTAAGGGAGATGATAAGATCATGATGTCTTGATAAGTTCCCTTTATAGCTTTGTGGAGCTTTGACAGTGGTCTGGTAATTTCTCTATGTTTGGGTACATTTATTATTTGCTTGATTACTTCATAGTGGTGTAGTGATGTAGTTGGAGTTTAGCATGAGGTGATTGTTCGTAGGTACTCATGGATACATGGAGAATAAGGTGAGATTGTATATGTTGTGCTTAATCAAAGTTTGTATTAGGAAGTTCAAGGAGTCTTTACCTTGGTTGAATGTGAGTTCAACAAAAGATCTAGAGGAGATTGTTCTTGGAGAAAGTCATTGGGACTTGGATATCTTGGAAGAACATTCTCATTCCCCACTCTTGGTCTACTCGGCAAGTTTCACTTGAGAGGTGTTGCCCATTGTTTACTCTCAGGTGTGTTATGCTTTCTTTCATAGATATGGATCTTGAGTTGCTACAGATGATTCTGGAGGATTCATCGTGAGAGATGGATAGCATAGTTACCTCCTTGTGTATTTGACTTTATTATATCATTGATTGGTGAGAACAGTTAGGAGATGGTTTATGGGCTGATTTCCTGAAATGGGAAATGGATTAGTTTGATCTTCTT
Organism: Cunninghamia lanceolata; assembly: GCA_027924645.1. NCBI lineage: Eukaryota > Viridiplantae > Streptophyta > Pinopsida > Cupressales > Cupressaceae > Cunninghamia > Cunninghamia lanceolata. The sequence continues at coordinate 2,098,020 of BSBN01000128.1, forward strand.
TGGATTGGGAAGCTTACATCCATGTTGATTTCTTGGTTGATCTCTATGAGATTGAACAACTTTGGGTGTTGTTATGGTGTTCTCTTTGGGGTTTTAAGAAGGAGATCATACTTGACACAGTTGGCACTTAGAGGTGTTTCTAGGAGGATTTTCTACAAGTTTATGATGTGCAATGTTTCTCTTGGTCTTAGTTATTTTTCTAATGGTGTGTTTCACATTACATTGGTTTGAGGTTTTGTTCAAAGCTGAAGTGATCACTAGTTTGTGGTCATGTGCTTTCACTTATGTTCTTGGGTGATAGCATGAAGGTTATGTTATCTCTTTCATTGTTGGGTGTGAAGAACTTGAGAGAATTTTGGACTGCTGATGAGATGTATAGGTTATTGATTTACATATTTCACATATCATGGTGGATGTTCCTGCAATGCTACATGATGAGTACACTCTCTATGTAATGCCATTGGTAGACTTGGTATGTCTTGTTAGTTTTCAGATTAAGCATTACTCATGCAGTGGGAGTTCTTGGTTGTGTTTAGTCATCTTCGACTAGTTGACACATGGAGCTTGTACCTGCAGTTTGGGTGAATATATGCTGGCATGAGTTTGCTATGTTCTTCTATACCTTTGAGGTACGTGTGATTGGATGAGTTAGCACTTGTTGTGTGTGCTATTTTCTAGTCATGTGGGTTTTGTTCAGTTGGATGGGTTCAGTCAGTTTTCTGATTATTGTTCTAGCTGATGTTCTATCTTATTTCTGGAGGATGGTTTCATGGTTGTGTTCTACAAGCTTTGAAGTTAGTTATGTTGGAGCTTCTATGTAGCTTGTGAGCACAGTGGAGTGGAGGCAGTATCAGCTTTGGTTCTGTGACTTGGAGCGTTGATGGTTTCCTGTAATTCCTTCATCAAGTGGGAGAATGTTGAGTCCTTGTGACTCAGATTACAGGCATCGGCGTGTGTTTCTCTTTGTCTCAGTGATCTCTTGTTATTGGTTGATTGCCTTTTTTATCATCTTGACAGGCTCTATTGGCGCTGCTTTGATATTTTCTACCGATGTTCTGGAGTCTCACCGATCAGTTCAATGGTTCATCAGTTCATCGGTTCGACGACATTGGTTCAATGGTTCATTGGTTCAACGATTAGTGTTGGTTCAAGGGTTCAACCTGATCGGGCAGAGTGTAGCCATTGGCTTTGCTTTAGTTTGTTACTCTGACCATTTGTGTCTCCCTGATGGTGGTTTGTTCCTGCGATGTGCTATCGGTGAAACAAGGGTCTTCGGTGAAGTTTTGTGTGGTCTCTGTGATAGTTGGTGTCTCTCCGATGAGCTTGGTCTGTCCGATGGAGTTTGGCATCGGCAGAAGGAACTTTGTCGGTGAAGAAGGATGAAGTCACACCGAAGGTCTTGGTCACTCTGATGGTTCATTGATGATTGATCGTTTGGGGTCGTCGGCGGCAAAAGCGCCAACGATAGACTTACCGCGTGTTCGTGGATATATACTACTGCTATGTTTGTCAACTGATGCATGTGGGACTATTTAGTCCTCATGAATACGAATGGTTGCGAATGGTTAAAAATGAACTGTCAACCTTTTGGAAGTTGTAACGGTCTGAGATAATAACCGATTGTTCTATTTCTGTAATGTGAGATGTGACTAGAATATAGGAGTTATAACTGAGTTCGGGTGAAGGGGATTCAAGCCGAGAGGGAGAAGAAGAAAAAAAGAGGGAAGTATCTCTCTCTCGGTGATGTCCTGTACTGTATGCTATTTGTGGCATGATAACAGTATGAAGGACTAACCTGAGTGCTGTGATTAGAACTGAGGAGAACTTTGTGCAGGGTTATGCTGTCAGTTATTCTTCCAGAGGAGCAAGAAGTAAATCTCTGTGTTAAGGCCTTGAGCTTGCAAGTGTATTGTAACATGTTTGTTGTTGCTGATTAATACATTGGTTCGATGCTTTGGAGTGTGGGGTTTTTTACCCGTAAGGGTTTTTGCCATGTATATCTGTGTCTCTTGTTCTGTCATTCGTGTTAACATTTTCTGTTGTTGAAATTAGATCTTGTTGCTTGTATTTCCTCTAAGGGTCAATGTTGGAAATGTTCTATGTCTGTTTCTGCTTTGTGGCATAGTTGTGTGTGTTTTTTGAAGTGAATGAAAATAATTTAAACCTGTCGAAGACACCACTGTTCTTAGAAATACGTTCTAAGATGCTCTCTTATTTCCTTACGACAATATCAAGAAATGACTGTATTCTGCCAGGCTAAATTTCTGTCATTGATAACTTCCAAACCATACGGCAATATCAGATTAAATTCTAGAATTAGATGCTTATATCAATCAAAAACAATATACTAGAACCATAGAGTAAAGTGTTCATTTGTAGACCAATGCGGACCCAAAAATTGGATGCTCTGTAACACAGAATTAACATAACTGACACTTAGTCAATTTTCGTCACTAGTCTCTTTTACTGGATCAAACCTTCTTGCAAAATTGTCTTCATACCAAGATACAATGTTGACATCAATGACAACACTGCAACACACATTAACATACCTTGTGCTTATCCTACATGCTCATGTTGCCAACAACAACATCAATGACAAACTTCCAACAATGTAATCATTTATGTGACATGGACAACAATCATATGCCTTTATCGACAAAAATGCAATATTGCAAACTTAGGCCTATGCCACTTTTATCGGCAAATGTTGTCTTTTACAAACTTGGCCTTTATCGCCCTTTGTCAGCAAAATCGCCCTTTTTTGAACTAGGGCACCTTCCTTCTCTATCGACAAAATATGCATTTTACGAACCATCTCTTTAAACACTTTTGTTGCCTCTATCGGCAAAAATATACTTTTCCAAATCTTAGTTACAAAGGCCCTTATCGACAAATGTTAACTTTTCTCGAGCTTTGTCATTTATGCCTTCTATCGGATTATTGGTAAATTGTCACTTTTAAGAACTATCTCTTTGAACACATTATCGACAAAAAGTCATTTTTACAAACTTTACCCTCTGTCCATTTTATTGCCAAAGATAGGCTTTTCAAAACCTTTGTAACACATGCTATCGACGATTGTTCGTGTTCTATAACTTCTATCAATTTAACCACAAATGCTTATCAATGAAAGTTGCTTTTTCAGAACCTGTCATAAATGCTATCAATAATTATTATCGGTGAATTTGTCCATTTTCAAACCATCCCCTTCTACTTTATTAGAGAATTCACATGTTTTCAAACCTACCCTGTGATGCTAGTGGGTTTGGAAGATTTCAAACTGATGGAGACTTAGTTTTAAATAACTTTGCCTTCACCGCTACTGGCTAGTTGGCAAGTCAGGAAATATGTGAACTAGCAAACAAGTTCAGAAAATTGCTAACTTCTTGACAATGCTTCTAATGTTGTCTCCATGCCTCCGTCGGTGAGTCAGAGAAAAACATAACTCTCAAACTTTTGAAGCCTTAAGCTTTTGAAAAGATGTCATTACAAGCTTGCCTTCTCAAGCCTCTATCGGCTAGTTGGCAAATTAGAAAAAAAATCAAACTTACGAACAAGTTTGCAAAACAAATACTTTTCCAATATCATAAGACTTCTCACTTCAAATACCTTTTTCAACGCCTCTGTTGGCAAATCGACCAATAATGAAACCGGTGAACTAGGTAGTTCGCAAATTGAAGAAATCTTTGACTGGCTATAACTTAGCCATTTTTTGCCTAAACTTCAAAAAAATGAAACTGGGGATACCCATTTGGGTCTTTAACAAGATGAAGTCTTCAATTTGGACAAACAACTTGAAATGGCCTCCAATCCTACTAATCTCCTTATCTCATCAAATACTTTCACAAAGATACATGGAGACAGAGACATCATCTCTTGACATCAATGACAACAATTCAACAATCTCCACACTGTGTCAATTAATTACTGATACAACTCATCCTTCCTTGACATCAATGACACCAATTCAACAACCTTGAATTCTTTACGCACTACAAATGCAAGAACCATTCTGATTGCTTCCATTCTTGCCACCGGAGCAAATGTCTCCTCATAGTCAACACCTTCGACTTGTGAATAACCTTTGCAGACTAGTCTTGCTTTATTCTTGACCGCTTCTCCATCTTCATTCAATTTGTTCCTAAATACCCATTTTGTACCTATCACATTCTTCTCTGTAGGCCTTGGCACCAACTCCCAAGTCTGATTCTTCTCTATCTGATTTAGTTCTTCTTCCATAGATTGTATCCATCCTTCATCCTTGATAGCTTCATCAAAATTCTTGGGTTCTACTCTTAACAGTAAAGAAAAACTTACTTGTTCATTTTCTCTTGCAATTCTTCTTCTTGTATGTACTCCTTTATTCTTGTCTCCAATGATTTGATCTTCTGAATGATTCTTCTGAACATACTTGGCAGGAGTCTTGGCAATCTTCTCTTGAGTTTCTTCCTTTTCTTCAACTTCTTCCTCTGTGTAGGCCGGTTCATCTAACCAAGAATCTTCTTGTTCATATGTGATTTTATGCGACTCTTCATCCACTCGTACATTTGCACTCTCAACTATCTTCCTTAGTTTTTTGTTGTAGGACTTGTAAGCTTTGCTGGTAGTTGAGTATCCAAGAAAAATACCTTCATCTACTATTGAGTCAAACTTTACCAGACCTTCTTCATCTCTCTTGATGTAGTTGGATTTGCTTCCAAACAATCTGAAGTATTTGACCGATGCTTGTCTTCCATTCCAAAGCTCATAAGGTGTCTTGGTGTTGTGTCTTTTAAGTTGTCCTTTGTTAAGGATGTAGACTGCAGTATGAATTGCTTCTTTCCAATATATATCAGGCAGCTTAGCTTCACTCAACATTGTCCTGGCCATCTCTTGAACAATCCTATTCTTTCTCTCTGCAACACCATTTTGCTGAGGGGTTTTGGAAACTGCATAGTGTCTTTTGATTCAATGTTCTTGACAAAACTCTTCAAACTCATTTTAAGTGAACTCACCACCTCTATCAGACCTTAAACACTTGATTCTAGCATTCATTTCATTTTCAACCATGGACTTGAATATCTTAAACCTACTGAAGGCTTCTTATTTTTCTTTCAAAAATGTAACCCATGTCATTCTAGAGAAATTATCAATGAGTAACATGAAATGCCTCTCACTTTGTAGACTCTTTGTCTTGGTAGGTCCGCACAAGTCAGTATGAACTAGCTCTAATGGCCTTGTAGTAAAATACTCCTTGGACTTGAAAGTTATAATTGTCTACTTCCCAAACTGGCATTCCTTGCATATGGTGCTTGCAGACTTGGTTATCTTTGGCATGTGTCTTACTGCTTGCATGGAGTTGATCTTCACAAGATTGTCAAAGTTGATATTGCCCATCCTTTTGTGGCACAACCAACATTCATTTGTTTGTCCTAGAAGACAGGTCCTTTCATTAATTCCCTTTAGATTACACAAGTTGCCTTATGTCTTAAACCCTTCTACCACCAATTTTCTAGACTTTGCTCTTTTGATTTCACATCCTTGATCATGAAATGTGAGACTATGTAATGTCCCCTTCTCCTAGTTAGTTATCAGTTGAAGAGGCTAGTTCATCATTGAGAAGATTATTCTTGAGATAGGTTATACATTAAGAACATCATGTGTTTTAGATTTACCATGAATACTAATGGTGCCTTTTCCAATGATCTTTACAAATGAATTATCTCCAAACCTGACCAGTCCACCTTTCCACTTACCAAGATTGATGAATTTGCTCTTATCACTAGTCATGTGATTTGTACATCCACTATCTATCACCCAGAGATTTGTTTGCCCTTGAGCATGAAATTTTGTTTGGAAAATCATTGAATTTTCAACTCCATTGTTATTCTCCTTGTCTTTCTCAGTGACATTAGTTATATGAGATTTTGAATTTTCAAAGCCACTCCTGCAATGTCTTGCTATGTGTCCAACATTGTTCCAAATTTGACATACCACATTGAAATCCACAAGTGGAGCAAGAGAATTTCTACTTACAAGATTTCTTCTATTCATTTTAGACTTGCAATCCATATCCTTATGACCAAACTTGTTGCAGATAAAACAATAACCGAAGAAAACATGATTGAACATGTTCATGGAGAATTGTCTTGCATGAAGAGATCTTCCTTGAGGTAACATAAGATATGCACATTCAGTATCATCCAAACTTCTAAGCTTTGCCTTCATTAACTCCTTTTTGAGTAACTAAATTTATTTCTCAAATCTTGTACGTTCTTTTGTCTTAGCTTCAATCAGAGCTCTTTGTTCTTGATTCTCTTTCCTTGCACAATCCAAGTCTTCAAGAGCAGAAAAAAAAGTTCTACTTTAAAATCAACTTCATATTCTTCATCATTTGTAGTCTTGTTTGAACCATATGAGATCACCATGGCCATGAATAGGGATTCCCCTCTATCCTCATCTGATGAGTAGTGATCTACTTCTTCTCTGGAGTTATAGTCTTCGTTTGAAAGAAGATTCCTCTTGAAATTGTTTCTATTAAAACCCTTGTTGCTATTTTCACTTTCTCCAAAAGGACATTTAGAAGCATAATGACCAATTCTGCCACATTTGAAACATTTGAAAGGTATTTTATCTTTATACTTGCTTGATCCCCTTTTCATCTTTCTCACAAAGTTTGCTTCTTCTTCCTCAGCTTCATTGCATACATCAGATGTTCCTTCATTCTTCACGGCATTGAAAGCAACTTCTCTTTGGCATGGACCTATGACTTCATTTCTCATCTCATAGGCAGAGAGGGACCCAAATAGCTCTTCCATGGTGAGCTTCTTCAAATCTTTGGCTTCTTCAATTGCAGAAACTTTTGAATCAAATATGTGAGGGAGAGTTCTCAAGACTTTCTTCACAACCAATGAGTCAGCTATGTCTTCACCCATACTCCTAATTCCATTGACTGCTTCATCTACCTGATGAAAATAGCGTGCTATGTTCTCCTCTTCTTTTATACTTAGGTTCTTAAACATTGTTTTGTAAGACTGTAGTTTTGCTTCCTTTATAGCGTCATTTCCTTCGTAGAGATTTTTGAGCTTCTACCATATCTCCTTTGTTGTCCTGCATCGCACAAATTTGACTAACTCTGAATTGTTCAAGCCACTTAAGATGACATTCTTGGATTTAGCATTATTTTCATGAGCCTTCTTCACATCCGCATTTGTAATAGGATGGCTAGGTTCAACATAGTCAATCATGATAGCTCTCTAAACTTCAAACCCCAGCAAGGTAAGATAGGCTTCCATCCTTACACTCCAAAAATCATAGTTACTTCCATCAAATATTAAAGCTTTAGCAGAGGACTCATTTTGATCCATGTGTTCTATTCCAAGATCTACCTTCAACTGTTAGGCTGCACCAAGGAACTTGGCTTTGATACCAATTGTTATAACATAATGATATACTGAGAGGGGGGGTGAATTAATATATACCAAAACTTATTCCAAATTAATTTTTCAACCAAATCTTTTTACTACCTTAAATAGATGATAAAGCAAATTAAGTAGTTCAAAGCAAGACATAGAATCAGACAATCACAACACCATATTTACGTAGAAAAATCAAGAAGGGAAAAACCATGGTGAGCAAGCTGCTTGGATCTACTATCCAAATCCAACCTCACAACTAAAGATAAAAATAGGTTACAACAAGTTTAGGGGATACAACCCAAGGGAAGACAAACTCCCTAAAAAATACAATCCAACAACACTTACAGAATCACACTTAATAGATCTCACTAATCAACCACCTCTGCAACATCAACACACATGACTCTATCACAAATCTTCACTTACTTTGCATAGCGAACACTACTACCTTCAACACACCTTCACATACACACTCACTCACTCCCACCTTAACACACACATCCTCGCACCCACACACACACTCTTACCTTTCACACCAAACAAGATCTTTCATTCATACCTTCTCCAAATTACAAAATCTTTCTCCCACATTGACCAAGATGAAACATGTATACATGAAACACGCAATGGCCAGACCAAGTCAGCATCCAAAAGATGTAGAGATCCAACACGGTTCAAGCCAAATAATAACTAGGACCTATTATTTCCTTAACACATTCTTCCAAGCTGGTGCACACTTCAAAACATTTGGCGGGACCATCAGAACACATGAAATCGACCCAACAAACACTTATCCTTCTACGAAATAGCTCCACACCTAAAGTAGTATTGAAGGGATTAATTGACATTATGCATATCATCACTCAAGTATCATAAGACTTACACAAACCGTCTCAAACAATCCTTCCACTGAAATATATGTTTTCTTTTTATCGCAAACAAACAAAAATTGAGCCTGACATAACTTACAAATACTAAACACGGAGTCTTGAGATAGAGCATTGAAAAACCAACTTGCGGTGCACTTCGGTACCTAAAACCTGAGATGAAAAAACATACAAAATATATGAACTTATCCTCCAAACATCAAAGCCAAAATATGAACTGCGGTGAAATGTGATGGCTTTTGCTTTCTCCTTTAGACAACCCTAGTCAACAACATTATATGTCTTTGTTCTGCTGACTTCGGAGAACTTCTGCAGTGCATCAAAACAACTGAAACTTGAATATAACAATATTCTCATTTGTATCTAACCATCCTTCAAGCCGTAGGACCTCATCTTCAAATGCGGAGAAATGCGAAGCAGTTCTCTGACACCTTCTGACTGTAACCATCCTGAACCTCTATCTTCACTCTACGAGCTCTAGAATCTTCTGCGATAACTTCCAAGCTTTAAAATGAGGAACATACAAACTTCACATTTGTCTCTAACTAACTCCCAAACCGTGAGGCCATCCCTAAAAATGCGGAGGAATGCAGAGCATTCTCCTGAGATTCTTCAGTGCAAACTCCAGTGCCTTGGAGCTCCTGGATCTTTCTTTCAAGACTAAAGCAATGCCTTTCCTCAGGAAACAAAGAATACAATATTCAACACATTAGAGACTTCATTCTCAACATCATACACAACAATCACAACTCTTTTCAACACAACAAGAATCTTCATGTTAGCACATTCTTTTGCTCACAACTTTCACCTCTGCATGAACTTCAAAAGATAGGGTACAACTGTGTACATATGATACTGATCCAATCAGTATACATAGAATATGACTTCCATCACCTCACCCTTCTCTTCACAACTTCTCTGATTCATCTCTGATCTCCCCATCATATACTCATTCCTTTACCACAATCTTCTTTTTGCATCACCAACACTGATCATCACACCATATCAACACATTATGCTACTATTGACATCACCTCCAGCCTTCTTCATTACAATGCTATTGACATCAATGACAACACAAATGCAACATTCTTTTCTCTTCCCCTTGCTTGTTGGCCCTTTCAAACTCATGCCTTAGCCATTTCTCTTTGGTTTCACCATTTTAGCCAGGCCTCAACTGATTTATTCGGTCTTTTGTCGGGGATTTGAATAGGAATGAGAACTCTATCAAAGTTTTTCCCTTATCTGGAACTAGCTACTTTCTTGTCTTCACTCTCCCTCTTTCTATTATTTCCTTTTGGCGATCTCATGCCTTAGTCGATTCTTTGCTTTTCTGTCAGTATTTTGACTAGGAATGAGAACCTCATCGGGGATTTCCCTTATTCTAGGAACAAGGGAAATCTCTAACGAGTTCCCACCTGTCGGTGATTTCTCGATGGATGGGAACTAGCCGATACCTTCCTTTATCCATCTTTGCCTTAGCCGTTTGCATCCTTTTTCTTTACCTTGCTTGTCGGTCTGTTCCACCTTGTCAGGGAGTTCTTGACAATCGGGAACTCGTCGATTAGGGGAACCCATCAAGGTTTTCCCTTGTTCTTGGATTAAGGGAAAACTCGGATTTGTTCCTAGTGAGCTCCAAAACTCAAACGACCTCAAACTTAACCAAATCTCAACATTTTTTAAAAATTCCAAAGGCAAACATGCACTATAGGATATAAAGGACACACTCAAGGGTATTTTGATGGGTTTTGGGCAAATTTTATAGATTTTCAAGGATGGACTATTTGTGTTTGAGGAACTAAAATTGATTAACATGAACTGAGAGAAAAATTATTATTTCTAGAGAAGTAATGATAAAATGCAAAGAGGTAATGATATGAGCCAAGACAATGGTAATTCAGAAGTGAAGACATGTAATAGTTTATACCACATTAAAACATATGAGGATAGAGAGGATAGAAAAGGTTGGGATATGTATGATACGAGTGAAATGAGAGGAGATAGAATAATTGTAGATATTTAGGAGAATGATATTAGAAGGACAAGAGTAATTTTAGAAGCCACAATGGAAGGAAGGATGTCAAGTGAAGTTTTTGTTGAAATGATGTTATGGAAGTGTACAAAATAGTAGTGGAATATAGATACAATAATGGCACTACAAAATTCTTGGAGAAGTTGTAGTAAGGGTAACATCGAGAGAATGTGAACATAGTGATTCCGTAAAAGATACATAGGCAAAAAAATAAGAATTGTTGATTGTAGGAGACAATATTGAGGGAAGCTATAGATTAGCATTGTTAGACCAAATATGGAGAGTTGACCAAACAAATATAGATGTATATGTGGAATTTATTGAAGATAAGTGGTATTAGATATTAGTGATATTGAGCCAAGAATTGAAGAAAGAGGATAAGGATAATGAGTTAAAAATAATACAACAAACATTTGAAGATGGAGAAGAACAATACAATATAGATATATTGAGGTTAGAGAAATCAAAAAAGATATGTAGAATCTATTGGTGAAGGTTAAAGAGAAGGATTATAGAATAGAGAAATGAGATTGTTACAAATAAATTTTTTTGATGACAATAAAGTTGGTTAGTTATAGAAATTTTTGTACAAATTAGCTAAGAATAGTATGACACAAATGGATCATATAGAAGAATACCTAGGAAGGTTAGATGTTATTTGTAGATAATCAATCCTAGGTTGAGATAATGGGAATGCCATAAGTAAAGGAGTAGAAATTGAATGTTAAAGTTTAAAATAGAATAAGGGAATAGGAATATATGATGATAGAAGTGGCAAGATTGTAGGAAATAATGAATATACATAGTAGATATAGAAGAGATGAAGATTAGTGGAACTGGATAGTTTTGGCTCATAGATTTGGAACTGGTAGAGGTGAAAGGAGCACAAAGTTATTTATGGAAGGATATTCATGTGTTGAGAGTACACTATGGTTGGTTTTTCAACCTAAAGGATGGTTATTTGATTCAACTCTTATTTGTGAGCACTATCTCATAAATCGCTTACCTGGGGCATTTGATGCATGGGCATCCCAGGCCTACAAGCAATCTTGAATCAACCAAAAATATTTCCTTTATGTTTGTTTATCTTTTATATATATTTTAGTTTATTAGAAGTCATTTTGGTTCACTACAATCAAATTTCAAGACACATCTATCATTTTGAGCATTCAAACCTCAACATAAAATCACCTATGTGGTAATGCATATGCATCAATTTAGAATGGGATTTTTTCTAGCTCTAGCATTAGTAGAACATAAAGAACACATTGATTTTGTCTATTTTGCATTTCATGTTTTTTTATGAGTGGCTTGTGAAATCATCTACTAAAGGTATTCATGGCGTGTGCACTATGTTTTTGGGTTTTGCACCAACATCTAATACCATCGATGACATCATTAGTCACAAGGATATTCATGTTTAGAAACCACATGGACTTTGGAGTCGTACAACTTACTACATAAGGAAAGAACATTTGCATGTTTCAAAGATGTGTATCTAATTCCATTGTGAAATACATAGATAAATCATTTAATATTGGTCTCGTTATGCTTATCCTAAGGGCATGGAGGATTGTACTACATTTTTTGGCACCACCAACCAGCCACACCAATCTTCACTGTAAAAGGTGGTAAATTCATTTGAGGAAGTAGATGGAAAATGAGAAGCTCAGGAAATAGACAATGGGTGAGAACAATAAGATATAGAAATAATAAAGTGAAGGTTCAATAGTTGAGAGAAGAGCTATTGGAGCTAAATCATCTTGAGGAGTTGATAATTATAGACACACTCTTGTTTAGTGCATATTTTGTATTAAAATCCAAGACTGGAGTATAGATCTATTATAAGTGCTAGAGGTAGATATTTTAATGTAATCTAAGATTTGGAGAATAATAAATTGATTTAGTTGATTTTCATATTGTTGTTATGATATTTAAATTTTGTTATGCATGATGACAAGTGTTTTTGTGTTGTGGCTATATGGTTAGGGGGCCTTTTGCTGAACCCTCTACAATGATTACATCAATATATATGATATTATTTATTATTGTTAGCTTGTTCTCTTCGATCATAAAATCTTCCTCTTCCTCTTGAATTATTTTGATACCTCCTAGATAACTTCTCTCTCGCCTTAAAACCACATCGACATGCTTCTTCCACAAACCTCAATCTTATCATACTAAACTCATCTTGAATAGATATGTGAAATTCATTAACTTACCTTTAAATATTCTCTTCATCATCCTCTACACATCTAACTTGAATGGTGAGCTTGTAAAACTCCTCCATGTAATCTTTAACATTCATGATCTTCTTTTGCTTTAGTCTTCACAACTTCTTATCTAATAGTCTAGTGGTAGGAAATTGGACTTCAAGTTTGTAATAATTTTATCCCAAGATTTAATTTTCTCCTTACCTCTTCTTTACATTTCAATTTGTACATGATCCCACCATAAGAATGCATGAACTTTTAGATTGGTGTAGGCAAACTTCACCTTCTCAGGATCTGCATTGACTCATAGTCAAAATATTTCTCCATATTCATAATCTAGTCTATAAGCTCCTCAAGGCTTAGACTTCCACTGTAACAAGAGGTATCCAACTTTGACTTATTAGTCATATTTGAAATTGCTTTTAAAGACATGCTTTTAGATTCATCCATTATGTCTTATACTTCAAGCTCTTGACCTTCTACTTCTTTGTAATCACTTACATCCTTAACACGTGTTCCTCTTCTCTATGTTGTCTCCATGATATCCAATCTAGCTATAATACCTTTCAACATCTCCACTAAATTTGTAACTTTGGGAGCCCTCGGTCTCCCTCTGTGGTCTATGTTTTCTCCTCTCAACTCTTTGTAATTACAGGACTTCCTCACACCTAGAATAAATTCTCTAGAGCCTCTCAAGATAGAACTTTGTAAGGAAACCATTGCTCTGATACCACTTGTTGAAGTCTAGGCAAGAGGTCCAATAAAAGACAATATAACCTAGTCACCTAAACAATACTTAGACAACATTCATACACCAAATGGAAACAACAACAAAATCAATTGTATTATGTATGGTAATCTACCTTCAAAGAGTAAAAGACATGCCGAGAAAACCTTAAATCATAACACAATTCAAAAAATAGCATAGGATTATTCTAGATGTTGAAGAATGGATGATATACTTCTCGTATTGGTTATTCTCTTTTTCCATATTCTCCCATGTATTTTTTCCCCATATGATTGACCTCTTTCTCCCCATGACCTCCTTTATCATTTTCCCCCTTTCTTGCATGATTACTCTCCTCTACTCATAATTTAGGGCACATTTCTAATCAAGGATGGTTTGCCCACATTTTTCTATCCTTGCCCTTGAGTTTGTAGAGATTTGGGGTTGATTCATTGGACCTAGATGCCATATCACAATTTGGAAGAATGAATCCAATCATTAACTCTACTTGATTGCCTACTATAACAACTTTGACTTCTTGCTAGATCATTTTATCCAAGATGTGTTGGTGTTTAAAACTCTCTATCTGCTTTGCTTGGTTATAGAGAAATCTTGAATGAGTTTCTATGAGTGAAAAGTGTTTGATGAAATGCTTGAGAGAAATAATAATAGAAATAGTCTCTTATTAATAGTTTGAGCCTTAAGAGAAATCAATTTGGACAAAAGACAATGCCAAGTGTCTTTTGGGATCCATGTCACCAAGAGTCATCTCTACCAATGGTCACTCACACCTTGTTGTTGAAGTTATCCCAATTGCTATAGAAGTTATCGTTTTATTGAAGTGAATTCATGTTGCTGCAGAAGTTACACAAGTTGTCATTAAAGATGCCAGTGTTGCTAAAGTCACAGAGGATGCTATTAAAAATGACAATATTGTTGAAGTTACACAGGCTGCTATCGAAGTGTAACACACTACTACTAAAGATGTTAAAGGTTGTTGCTGAAGTGAATCAAGTCATTGCAAAAGATGCACTATGTGTTTTTTTGTTGTTAATGTTAGTTGGAGTGTTATTTTGACTTTCATGATTCATCCAAACATGCCATTTCTTCAAAAATCCACACATTGAAACTAAAATTACTTTAAGCCTTCCTTACTTGTGTTTTTGTGTGATGCAAGATTGCTCGTGAACTTGAATACTCCTACATTATTTAGTGAGAAGCACCTTAGTAAAAGCATCAATAACAAATTAAGTGGACATGTCATCATTATAGTAGCTAATTGATTGTAATTTATCAACCATCTCATGTTTCTTTTAATTTTCAACACTTTCTATAAGGCATCATGATCATAATATCCATCTTCTTCATCAAAAAGCAAAATATGGTCCTCATAGGAAGTAGAAGGAATAAATGTCATCATGGTGGCAAGGTGAGCGTTTAACCTGACACATTGTTGAAAGAGACCTAAGGGTCTTGGGAGCATCTTAGGCATACAAAGCTAAATGTAATGGCTTGAGAAGCTTTAAATGCACACTACGACAAACTAAAAATAGAAATACCCCAAAAATTGGAGCTTAAGGAATTGGCATGGATGTTATAGGTTCACCAAAATATAGGGAATTAAATGCTTCCCTACAATTAAGGGATCGAGGTCTAACCTTAAATAAATTAAACCCAAAAACATGAGTTGAGTCTAAAACAAAAGATTAAGATCTAAGTAATCGAGACAAAGATATGAAATAATTATAGGAACAAGCAACTTAGCTAGTTTTTTACGTGATGTTGACTTTTGACTTTTTTAACCAAATGATATCCCATGACATAAGATTAAAAAATGATATCTGGTATTGGAATAAAGATCAAGAGATTGTAACAAAGATGTTCTAAGATTTTTGTTGCTTGAGTTAGATTTGTGCTTGTGTCTTAGTCTGGTTGGGGCAGTTTTGTTCTCTATTATTCTTGGCTTGTAGGATTCACCTATGCCTATACATATAACTAAAAATGGGGTAGTGTTGTAAAACACACTTGGGGGTTTGTCATAGATAATGAGAAGACCTCTCACTTCCTCAATAGTAGTCAAGGCTCATTGTCGATGTATAAAGACCCAAAACATGCCAAACATAGATGCAAAATGCTGATGCAATTGAGACCAATATAACTAAGATTGATGCAATTATGACTAAAATGCTCTAAATGAAGATGTGAGATGTTAACAATTAATGATCTTTATGGTACATGAGATGTCCTTAAATACAAATCCTAGACACACAACTCAAGACCTTTGGCTCATAAGCTAACACGATAATGGTCACATGTTAAGAAAGTTGACTTGGGAAGTTAGAAATTTAAATTCAAATTGGGAGGACTATAGTGGGAGATTTGAAATTCAAATTGGGAGGACTAGGTTGCGACACAACCTAGTTCAAGGGATAGGACCACGGGTGCAACTTAGTATCAGAAGATAAGAACCATATGGATTTGGGCTAGTCTTTTTTAAGGCAATAAACAAAGTGGGCTAGTCTTTTTTAAGGCAATAAACAAAGCAGGTTTGGTGATATATTTAGCGTTAGGGTTGATTAGTGCATCAAAAGAGTCAAGTTGAAGGCTAAGACCATGCATTTATGACATTCACACAAAATGACCTAAAATGAAAGGATAAAAATACACAACATATACTTTTATCCCTTACAATAACATAAAGATGGACAATTAATATTTTTTTAATTTTAGACAACTCATATCTATTCAACACTCTTCAAGCATGACTTTTTTATATATTGATTTGAACTTTGTTAACTATTCACACAAACCTTTTAATTTTATAATCTATTTAAAAAAAAAAAAACTTACTAATAATATCTAAATTAGGTAAATTAACTAATCAATAATATAATAAATTAATCATAATTTAAAAACCTAAGGTGCTGTGTTCAAGTCCTTTAAATAGCTTTTATCAGTACAACAAAATAATAGGTGCCCTATGCAATGCAAGTCTTCGGTCTTTATCATATCATGTCACAGAATATAAATAAAGGAGCTACGCATATCGGATAATGTCTCCAAAATTTGCAAAAAAATAATAAGCACGGGAACAAGCGACCAATGAGGCAGTAAGAGCCGCGAAGTCCCAGGAGGCAGAGGAGTATCATCAATGGCCGTTTCAATGCCAGTGCAGCCCATGGGCATTACTTATCTGGCCTCACCCCTCTACCCACATCCCTCTCTTTTGAAATTCAATGCATTTTCACTTTCTTTCATTAATCCCTGCAAAGTCTCATTCTCTACTCCCACACCTACTTCCCATAAACATCCTATCATGGTCAGGAAATATGGAAGACAAGGCTTATCTACAAATCCAAAGGTAAAACTTGTAAGTCTCATTTTTGTTGTTTTTAAAAAAGATAAACCATAGATGGCCACACGGTTCAGTATTTGAAATGTTTCAGTCCAAGATGTTGAGTTTTAGTACTATTTGTTGACTGTCATTCAATATGAATGTTGTATTCTGGGTAGTAGATATAAGACAAGGCATAATAGAAGATGAACCAGAAAGGCCCACATGGATTTGGAGTTGATAAGTTTTAGTCCAATTGGTAATTTTAGTAGCCTTCGTTGTCTGGCACTAATATATAACTTTTTCATTCTGGATAGTACATAGAGTTATATGCAGTGAAATCTGAGGCAGAGGAAAAGGGTATCGAGAAATGCCAAAATGGATTAGGATTTGACATGACTAGTCTCAAATGTCGAACTTTAGTAGTACTAACTGCTTTGCATATTATTATGTAAATTTCCATCCTGGCTAGTATATTTGTATGCAGCAAAATCTGAGTCAAAGAAAAAGGTTATCCAAAAGTGGCCAGATAGATAAGGATTTAAAATGTTTAGTTACATATGGTGAACTTTAATAGCATTAGTTGCCTGTTATATTGTTATATAAATTTCCATTCTGGTAATTGTTTGAATCATATCCGACAGAGATATATTGCAGAGAACTTTTATTTGTTTTTCTTGAAGTAAAGATCATATGATGTAGAGACCTAGTAGGTGGACCTAGCTGAAGGCGTACTGAGATTAAAGACTATGTTTCCTTAAAACCTGCTCACTATATAATGATATTAGAAAAAAGTACACAGCTATTTGCAGTCATAGTAGGTGAAATCTTAAATTAAGAAAATCAAAGAAGGCTTGGATATTTTATTTTAAATTCAACACACATAGACGCTTCTTTTGAACAAGTAAATACACTTTGATAGGTCTTAGAAGTCATTTTTGCCTAAATGGCTTTATAATTCATCTTATCTTACATAGTTAGGATCATATCCAGCAGAGATACAGTGTTGAGAATTTTATCAAATGTTTGGGGTGTTAAGTTCTTAATATTGGGGTCAGCTTTTGGTGATTTTTATTTCTCAGATTGTGCTGAATCTAGTTAAATTTCATGGATGGCTATGAACTTCATATGAGATTTTCTTCTTCTTCTTTTCTGGTTTAAAATGGGGTATTCTATATGGGATCCACCTCATTAAACTGAAAGTTTCAACAATGCAATATAGCAGGAATACCCAATTTTAACATACAATATGTTCAACATTAAGAAACTGAATTTTTTAGCAAGCCAACAAACAAACCTATCAAAACGTCCACCATATAAACAACCTTCATATTTGACTTTCCATGCTGAGCCCTGTTGTGATGTAATCACACATCGCCCCATTGCAAATGGGGACCCCCTCTATTTTCTTGCTTTCTTTGTTTTGCTTTGAGCTTGTAGGTTTGGTTGTGTATCCAAGTCTCAACAGTTTCTTGCCAAGAGGTCTAAATGCTTTCATCCTGATGCATGTCACTGAGACCCTGAAAATGACTAAGTCTGATATCCTGAAAATCTTGAAAAAATGACTAAGTCTGAAATCTAGTGGATCCTCAAAAATCTAGAACCTGCATGCTAAATCCTATGGATCCAGGACCTATCTCAAACATCCTGGAAGTATATTGATAAATATTTAAAGTATAAGAAATTTCTTATACTTAAACATATTTTCAATATACTTCCATTCAGGACATTTCCAATATGGCGACAAGACTTGCATTCCAAGCACACCTTCTAAACCCGCCCAGCCTGGGCAGAAATTTCACCTGGGCATGGATTCCACGTCGTTCACATGTGTATCCAAGTCTCAACAGTTTCTTGCCAAGAGGTCTAAATGCTTTCATCCTGATGCATGTCACTGAGACCCTGAAAATGACTAAGTCTGATATCCTGAAAATCTTGAAAAAATGACTAAGTCTGAAATCTAGTGGATCCTAAAAAATCTAGAACCTGCATGCTAAATCCTATGGATCCAGGACCTATCTCAAACATCCTGGAAGTATATTGATAAATATTTAAAGTATAAGAAATTTCTTATACTTAAACATATTTTCAATATACTTCCATTCAGGACATTTCCAATATGGCGACAAGACTTGCATTCCAAGCACACCTTCTAAACCTGCCCAGCCTGGGCAGAAATTTCACCTGGGCATGGATTCCACGTCGTTCACATGTGTCTCTCCAGACAAAGACCTCAAACCTGCCCAGGAAAACCCTTACGAAAAGTTGCAAGTTAGGAGTAGGAGTTCATTTTGAGGCGAAAAAGAACAAGTTTGAGTGAAATTCCACACAACACTCCCAACCCCGCCCAGCATGGGCGGCCTCACAGAGTCCTTCTGGACAGTGTCATCACTTTCAGGACACTTTGTCCAGACAACACCCTCCAACCCACCCTAGGAGAAAATGGTTAAGTTTTAAGGGTTTGATGCATAGAACACTGAGAAATGATGAATTGGAGGGAAGTTAAGTAGATTACAAGGGTTCACAACACATTCTCCAAGCAACATCTCCAAAACCGCCCTTCCTAGGCGGGTTTCATCAGGGCATATGGATAAGATCACCTGACATTCAAGATGTGTCCTACAACTTCATTAACATCTCAAAATTTTGGCTAAGTCTGGAGGTTGGAGAGAAAGGTCTTCATAAGAAGAGGAATGAGCAATAAGTAAAGTTTGCGTGAAGGAATCCATGCACCATCATTCAACCCACCCATGCTAGGCAGCCTTGAGCACTTCACCTGGACAATGTCATGTCATTCACAAGACACTTTCCGCCTATCACCTCTAAACCTGCCCAGCATGGGTGGCCTAGAGAGGAGGTCTTGGATTCAATCCATATCCACATACACTCTCTCCACACTCAAACTTCTAACCCGCTCAAGGAAAGATTGGAGAAAGTTAGCTACTAGAAGATGAGGTAAAGATGATTAAGACAACTTGATGACTTCATCGTGGGCATGTTTAATGGAAGGCCTAGGGAGGTGAGCATGGAATCAAGTGTTTGAGCACTCATGCCACTCATCATTTGCCTACCAACTCCACCCATCTGCTTCCACACACATGCAAGTCCAATAAGGAGGTGAAAATCATTGAAAATCATAAGTATTGAGAGTCAAATCTACACATCACCTTCAAGGTTACTCATCATAGGTGGTCTCCACCATTGCACATTGAGAATACCTCAAATGCCATTCAGATCACTTCTTGACTTCACTCAAATGAAGGTAATTTACATGAAGAACATGAAGAGAACACTAAGTCATGCTAAGGCGGAAGGAAAAGATCATGAAAAGGAAGCAAGAATTGCCTAAGTATAAAAATCTTCACACCCTCTTCCAGCCCGCCCAGCTTGGGCGGCCTAGACCATGACCCTTGGAATTCACGTCACACACTCCTCACTACCCTTCTAAACCTGCCTAGGCACTTAGGCATGGATTTCATGCGAAAGGGTATGTTTTATGCTTAAGATGAATGTAATTTGTTATTGAAAATCCTTTATATCAAGTCTTAATTTGATGTGTTTTTGTAGGTGATGGAGGATCCAAGGAAGTGAATGGCGAGAGCTCATACATGAGAAGTTTGGAAGGTGAAGGAAATTTGCTCAAAGTTGTCATCATCACCGCATGGAGGAGAGCTCTTACATCAAGTTCATCTTACACCACGCATGAGAAGGAGGTCATCATCCAGAGTTGTCTATTTCACGTGCATCCATCATATGCAAGAAGTCACGTACAAGACGTCTTCCACCTCAACACTCCAAGAGTCAAGAGTCCTGCAAGAGTACATCACAAGATGAGAGATGAGCATGATCATCAAAGCAATCCATGAGTTACATCAAAGACAACAAGAAGAAAATATTCTAAGTAAAGTGAACATGAGGTGAACCAGACTAGTTCGTTTGAAGATGTTGAGGTGGCACGTACACATCAAGCCAATCGCATTCTGCCATGTCATTCATTCAAGAGGGCCCACCATTAAGATGCTTCAAAGATGCTTATCACATTGGAAAATGTGCCTTCATTGCCTCTCTCATGTTCTAAAAATAGCAAATTTTGTAACAAACTGCCTTGTTGTCTCAATCTCGGCCGTTGATTGTTAAATCAATCTGGGCCATTCATTGTAATTCTTGAGCTCTATAAAAGGCTCACTACTCTCATTTGTACAAGAAGAGAATCATTAGAAGAAGATAGAATAGGAGTAGATACTATGGCAATAGAAGTAGAGTAGAAAGAGCTCTTCGAAGTCATTGAAGAGATATATGAGATTGTTGTAAACAAAACACTTCCTAAATCAATACAAGCTCATTGTTGTTGTTCGCATGGTGATCTTGTACGATCAAGGAATGTTCGCATGGTTTCTTATTCTCCAAGGTGGTTGAGACGTGGTTCCAAGTAGCTTAGATGATAAAGTAGATAGAGTTCATTGATGTAATGGATATATGTAATGATATTTGATAAGTTCCTGTTGGTTCATTCTTTTGATGGCTTGTCGACGGTAAGTCATCATGTAAAGTTAGCTTGAACCACATCTTGCAAATAGTTCGATTGTTGATGCTCGTTCGAGTTGCGCCAGCTATGGGTACTTTGGAGTGTGTCAACAATATGAAAATCCTTGGTTTATCCTTTGGAGATTGCACCTATTTCATGTAGTTGTTGCTTGTCATGGCGAAGTGAAATTTGGTTTCTAAGGGAATTTGTTTACCATAGCATCGTTCATCATGTCATTGTCCTTAGAATAGCCTTCTTAACCCCTTCTCCTTTTTCATAGCTGATTTGAAAAGTTCCATTTCACAAGGAAAGAATACATAGTTGAATGGAGTGATGAATAAGTTCTGCGTAAGTCCCTTTGTGTAAACAGCATTATCACATCATACCACCGAGGCTATCCGTTGCAAATCACGTACAAGGAACCTTGGAGCGTTCTTGTTTGATCAAGTAGTTTAATATTCGAGACCCTTTGTTCAAGAGAGGATAGAGCACTTGGTGTTTTATTCTAATGTTGTTGTTGTCAAGAAAACATCATCAACAAGCCCGATAGAGATACTACAATGCAGATACATGGTTAGTGCCTAAAAGGCATTGAATTAGAGAAATTACTACATAGTTGAATGGAGTGATGATTAAGTTCTGCGTAAGTCCCTTTGTGTAAACAGCATTATCACATCATACCACCGAGGCTATCCGTTGCAAATCACGTACAAGGAACCTTGGAGCGTTCTTGTTTGATCAAGTAGTTTAATATTCGAGACGCTTTGTTCAAGAGAGGATAGAGCACTTGGTGTTTTATTCTAATGTTGTTGTTGTCAAGAAAACATCATCAACAAGCCCAACAGAGATACTACAATGCAGATACATGGTTAGTGCCTAAAAGGCATTGAATTAGAGAAATTACTGCTCATAACTGATAAAAAATGTAAACTTTTTTTGGGCTTACATGTTAACTGCTGCATAGCAACCTCCACCACCTAAATTTTCATCATTGTTGGGATAAGGTGTTGTACAACTTGTATAGAAATATTTGATATTTTATAAAGTTGT
Source organism: Cunninghamia lanceolata (assembly GCA_027924645.1). Lineage (NCBI taxonomy): Eukaryota > Viridiplantae > Streptophyta > Pinopsida > Cupressales > Cupressaceae > Cunninghamia > Cunninghamia lanceolata. The sequence continues at coordinate 2,120,188 of BSBN01000128.1, forward strand.
GTGCCATTACTGAAAACTGAATTTTCTGTGTAATCTAAATAATGATAGATATTGCCCTATGAAGCCAACTTTTAAAATCTGGAGGAGTTTTGAAATCACTTTTCAGACTTAATAGAACCTCGTACAACCTTGGCATTGATAAACAGACTAGTAAGATCAACTACATATTTTTACAGGTCATCTGTGAGGGTGATGCAAAACTTGAAAATAAGTGTCTACAGTTCTAATGTTAGGACCAGTAATATGGATTTGGTTTAATGATTAGCGTGTTGTGAAAGACAGTGTTCCCATTGTTTCATAATTTATGAAGTTCAACATAAATTGGAATTTCAGAGTTGTTTGATAAGGTCCTTAACAAAAGTCCTCCATACAGAAGACACGTCCTGATAACAAGTCACTCAAAGTGCCGTTTGTCTGTTGGCTAAGTTTAAGATATTGCATAATACAGAATATGAAGCTTGTATTAATTTAATTTGATTGGTTTTCCTTTTTCTTCAGGAGAGTGAGCATGCTATTCAACTTATGTGATGTTTTCTTTGAACAGTTGCAGATTATTTGCCAGAAGAGAGCTCGTGGCAGATCTAGGGATGACACAAACTCTTCAGATCTAGATGGTGGCAAAGGAGATGATTCTAGGTCCCAACCAACAACATACAAATCTCTTTCACCTGGATTACGAAAGCCGGATAAGATGAACCTCTACCATGACTTGAAAGATGGACAGGTGTGTCGCATTGATTGAAGCACTAAACCCATCAAAGACTAATCAAATTCTTTTGAATTAAAACAAATATGAATAGGATTGTTGCAATGACATTAGAAAGAAAAGGAAATATCATCCATATGTTTTTTTGATTGGTAAATTCTGCTTGCGGGCATCCTTTGGCTTAGATGCCATGACTGAGGAGTATCTATTCCATCAAATTTACCTGAGACTTGCACCTGGTCTTGTTCATTAGGGTACACCAAACCCAGAGTTGGATGTGGTAGTTAACAACTTAACCCAATAAAAGATTCAACATTATCACATCTGAACATGTAACACGTCTCCTGGGTTTATGAACATTTGTCTCTGCTATGAAAGTCCTGATGAATTGCCACTTGAGGTCATCCCATTTGGCCAACAATACTTCAATTTTATTTCTTTTTCTATTCTGTTTGTTTTATTCCAGTGACAAATAATTTTCTCCTATAAGTTACTAAAATAAATTCCATTCCCAATATGTTTTCTATTGGTTGCTTCATATTTCAGCTCTGGGAAATCTCACTTTCTCTGTAAGATTGACCCCGAACATTTTGTAGTTAGTTCGATATGGTGATTAGTTCATTTTTTATACTCATCATAATGCCAATCAGGAGTAGATCTCCCTTATCTATTGTTTGAATAATCTACTTATCTTTTATGAGTTATTCAATTTAGTTTTCGTTGATTACTTTTGATTCTATCTTTATAATTTTTTTTTGTCAAGTTACATATTGCAGTGAACGTGATATTCTAAACAGTTCATTATTTTACTATTTTATATTATAGTTATACACTAGTAATGTAAATTAAGATTAGAATATCACATTTATACTCTTATCTCCAGGCCAGGAATCTTTCCAGTCTTAGGATTGAAGTTAAGACTAAGGATTGCTAATATGGATTAGGTCATTTTTGAGTTAAGTTGAACCATTTATGTTGGTTTTAAGAGATATTCTTAGAATGTATGGGTTTAATAGCCTTAAAGTGTTATTTTTTCAGAATTCAAAATTCAACTTTACTTAGAATACTATTTTTGAAGGTTCAACATAAAGTTATTCATTAAATTATCTTGTTTCAATGTTTATGCAGCACCTTAGATTTGAAACTTCTCCCACTTGTATATACTTTCCTCATAAAAATCTTACATATGGATAGCAGATTTCCATAAAAATATCTCCATCCATAGTTTTGTGAATATAATGAAAAGAACTTTAGTGTTTTAGCATACATTTTTATAGAGACGACATTGTTCATTGAGATTGAAAGGTAATGTTAGGGTATTTTGAAATTATGTAACTAAGTTTAAACAGTTACCCAAAACCCATTCATATGGTATGTTTCTTTACTCCCACCCCTTAAGCACTTGTTGTTGCTAATATTGTTATATGTCACAACGAATATGCAGCGATCCCATATACAGTCATAGGATGTAATTTATATACTCAACAATAGTAAACATTATTTATTCATGGTGATAGATGTCTCTATATCAATTAAGCTTCTCTCTAACTTTAAAGTTTAATATGTTCACACTCAAGCTTAGAAACCTATGATACCATGACTAGTTTAACCCTTTCAATTGTTGAATTTGAGAAAATAAAGAAGAAACATTGGCAAGCACCTATAGACTGTAAAAATATCCATAGGCTAACAAAACAGATTATGATGCATAGACTGTCCAAATCAAGGCAAATGCAACAAGTTAATAGGAACTTCCTTAGGAGGCAAAAAAGGAAGTATCTCTTGTATAAATATTAAACATAAAAATATACTCAACCAACTTCGGTTCATCCCCAAACTTTTTTGGAGAGTCTTCCTCCCTAAAAATTCAGTATGTGCAATATCTGACCTCTCTAGTCAATTCGATGTTGCCTCTAGCCTATATAATGTTCCAAACCTACCAAGCATTCTAGTAAACCAAAAACTTGTCTAATGCCATTTCTTTTCTGATCGCCTAATCTTCTATGCTATCGTCAAGCTCCAATTCAATAAAGCCCAAGACATTGAGAACCTCAAAGCTGAATTCTTTAAAACATAGCCCAAATGTCCTAGCAATCCATGTTGCTCAACTGTTTAACTATATGGTTGCTCACAACTTTCCACCTTCCTCGACCTCACATATCATACACCCTATCCACAAATTTGGAGACTAGAATGACCCAAGTAACTACCACACCATTATGGTTGGCCACACCTTGGCTAAGATCTTTGTGACAACTTTAGTCATCCATTCTTTAGATGAACACAAACAAAGAAGTTGAGGGCCGAAGGACAAGTAGGATTTGAGGAACCATTGTACCACTGGTCACATCTTCAACTTAAGAGCTATTATTGAGGAGGCTAGAGCAAACATGCATGGAGTTGAGTCTTGTTATGTGGATTTTCCCAAAGCGTTTGACACAGTCCCACAACACTTGCTTGAGGACAGGCTTAAGTCATTGCCTCTTTCAACTTTTGAAGTTTCTCTAATGGTGACACTCTATGAGTCTATTGTTGGCAGAGTATGAACAATGATTAGTGAAACAAAGGATGTTTAGAGTACCATAGGTATTAAATAGGGTTGCTCACTCGCTTTCACACTTTTTGGACTCTACATTGGCGAACTTTTTCAAATCATATCAATTACACTTGGTGACATAGAGGGTTGTTTACTCTTTGGAGTCTATATTGCTATTCTCCTATTTGCAAATGACATTATTTTGATGTCTCACTCAATGAGGGGTCTTAGAGACAACTTGATATTTTAGCCCCATTTTGTGATAACCATCAACTCAAGTTAATTTGGGGAAAACAAAAGTTATGGCTTTCAACATGTTCAAAGAAGGCACATGAGGTGATTCTTACTTACAAAGATGAGAAAGGTTGAGGTTATTTCTTCATATGTTTACTTGAGAGTCCTCTACTCTAGCTCATGCTTGACCTTAACTCTAGTTGTTGAGTCAAAGACTAAGCAAGGGATATGTTGCTCTTACCACCCTTGAAAAGCAATGTTTTTTGGTTCAGTTTCAAGACATTCAAATGAAGATTTGCCTATTTCACTCACTAGTCACACCTACCCTCTTGTATGGTTGTGACATTTGGGGCCCATACATTCAGGCTATGGATCAAAGTTGTATAGAGAGTATTGATTATGATGCTATCTAAACATATTCATGCTAAGGGATTGGTCCCTTAGGCCATCATCTTTGTAGAATTTGACACAACTCTTGTCATTACTTAAGTATTATTTCATGTGGTGACTATGACACACAAGTTGAGACTAATGGCCACCTCCTAGATTGGCCATCTTAGTTATCCTTGTCTTGCTCTTAGATCCTTTGTGGCATTGGTAGATTGTGGGCTTGAGTCTTATTGGTATGTAAGAGCTCGCTCCTTGTTGTGCCTCATTAACCTTGATGTTGCTAGATCACCTCCATAGAGCTTTTCAATGAATGCTCTTGATCTCTACAAGGGGCAGATAAACAAGGTTATTCGCGTTGAAATTTACAGAGCATACCTCCACTCCACATGGATTGCACCTAGAGAGCCACTCTTTTTAAAACTTCATTGCTGCTCAAATCTATATCTCTAGTTTAGTGATGGACTCATCTCCCCCTTAGGGTACACTAGACTCCAACTACCTTGCAGCCTAAGGGTTTTTCTTGCACAACTCAAAGTTTGCTCCCACCAACTTCACATTGAGAGAGACCACATTGTACCTTAGATCGCATCTTCAACTTAATAATTATTATTGAGGAGGCTAGAGCAAACATGCATGGTGTTGACTGTTGTTTGTGGATTTTCGCAAAGTGTTTGATATAATCCCACTACACTTGCTTGAGGATAGGCTTAAGGTATTGGGTCTTCCACCTTTTGAGGTTTCTTAGTGATGACACTCTATGAGTCTATTGTTGGTAGAGTATGAACCACACTAATGAAATTGAGGATGTTTAGAGTACCATGGGTGTAATGTCCCCATTTTAGCTCACCATGGTTTGTGATGGGATTAGCCTATTATTGGCCCTCGTAGGCTAAGGCAGATGGTTAGAGGGTTCCAGTTGGCAAAGCGGGAGGCTTTTTCCCATCTAGAGTTCAGGTTTAGCCTTTGTTTGATTCAGATTCACACACTTACTATTTATAGTAAGTTACTATTTCAGGACAATCAGGGTTACTATCTATAGCAGGGCACCTGAACAAGCTTCATTTGTAGTGTCAATCCCTTACACCATTGGTTTGATCAAATAATGAGGGATTTACTATTTATAGTGAATCTGTGGTTGTAGAGATGGACCCCTGCTATTTTTGGTAAGGCGGTGGGATACACAGTGGACATAATGGTGAACCTCCGTGTTCAAACGGAATTAGAAAATCATAAGTATTTAAGGAGTTATTAATTTTTAAAGTGGCCTAAATGATATTTAATTATAAAAGGTATCTTATAAGGTTATAACTTAGCCTTATGTAAGTGGGGCCATTTTGACTTTAAAAGCAATTAATGAGTTATATGACCTTATAATATATGGTTCATTTTATAACATAAGGTCATTATTTAAAGGGGACTTTATTATGAAAAGGTGATATAAGGGTTAAATGGAAATTAATAAAGTGATATAATACTTCATTAATTTATATGTTGAAAGAGAGATATAAGGACTTAATTAAAAGGTGGACTTCAAAGGCAAATTAAATACACTTCATTTGGAGAAGTTATAAAAGGGCATCAAAAAGCAAATAGATTCATTATTGAATGAGCATTTGACTTTGCTTTTTGTGAGAGCTTTGGGAATTGTGAAGGAAACCTAGGGTTTCTTCATTTTCAGCATTGGAGAACGAAATATCTTTAGTGTTTATGCAATTTTGAGGCTGTGTAAGATTAGCTGAATCATTGCTAGAGTGTGGGCTTCAATCAGGAGTCCAAATCGTGCAAAATTGGTGAAGATCCGATCAAAGGTTTCAATGGTTTTACAAGGGTTTTGAAGATTAATCAATTGCAAATCAGAATATCAAGTCGCTTAAATATTTGTTGCATTATTTGGTCTTCATGGTGAGTGTTTCTTATGTATTCGGAGTATATGCTGATTTGAAGTAACAAATCTGAGTTGCATGTGCTTCAAAGAGTTGTATTTCATTTGCATGCTGCTGTTTTGCTGTTTCCAGCCATGTATTTCACATTTCAGCAAATGGGTATGTGATATTGCTTCATATTTTGGCCATACAATTTTCTGGGTATTTGTGATTTAGATATTAGAAGATATTCTCTCAACTGGGTTCTTAATATTTTGACAAAATACTGAGTATTTTTGAAGATATAGAAATTTGAAAAATTTCAGCAGTGCATTTCCTTTGAAATATTCAGTTAGTGTGAAAAATATATACATTGCAATATCTCTTTCTGCTGTACTACATTGTTATACCCAACATAGCATAAATATCAAAAAAATTAGTCATTAGTTGCATAAAAATATCTCAGAAGACAGGAGGGATATTACAGTGGTATCAGAGCGGTTTCCTGCAATCCTGTCGGGTTAATCAAGTTGCATGTCAGAGATTTGGGGTTACATGTTATTGATCAGCACTTGCATGTCCGTTTTAATGGTTGCATGTGTGGTATCAGTCTTAATGATTTAGGGTTTAAATTAAAAAAAAAATTCATTGAGCTCACGGTTGACATTTGAGTGACTAGCACTCTTACATTGTTTTAGTCATGGGAAAAGTAAAGTCTATACAGGAACTCATGCCAGAGCTCATGCAGGCTTTTCAAAACTATGATAAGAGTTTAACAAGGCTTTTACAACATCCGGAGATATTGGATCCTTTGTTTGCAAAAGGAAGGAAAACAAACGTTAATGCAAATGATTTTACCAATACAAAACATGTATCAGGGAAGGAGGAAGTCCTTGGAGATGTTGAAAACATGACACAAAGGTATGACAATAATTCTGACTTTGTATATCAGACCTTAGAAGATGTGAATAAGACACAAGCTTTGTGTGGTGGGTGGTTGCAAAGAGCTAACAAGGCCAAGATGCTTGCTGCCCAAGCAAGACAACACTTACAAGAAGTCAAGGAAGGATGCAATCTGATAGATAATGCAAGAAGACAAAGAGAATCACACATTAGAGAGGGCTAAGCAAGCCAAGTTGTTGGCTCAACAAGCTAAGCTCCATCTGCAACATATTCATGATATGCACCATTCTTTAGATGGTGATGATCAAAGGTTGACTAATTCAGAAAATTCAGTTGTTGATTATTTTTTTGATGGTGATAATGATTTTGTGGGGGACACTCCTAGTGGGTCAGCCACTCAAGAGTTATCTTTGGTGAGTATTGATGGCATCTACGCTACACATTCGGGTCTGCTACCTATTTCTCATGACAGGGCAACAAACTACTTGTTGATTGGTGACTTCATATTCATAGATTCCTCATGGATTAGTGGTTGTCCTAGTTGGAAGCACATAGCACTTCCTGATTTTTCATGGTTTACATCAACGATTCAGCGCTCTAGGAGTGTGTGGAGGTATGTCTTTTGGATGGACATGGCGTATGAAATAGATTTCATGGGGTTTCACCAGTTTGATGATGCCTATGATATCATTCTCATCGATGGCCGGGGTTATATCAGCGATGTTGAGAGACTTCAGGTGTTGTGGAATTGGCATGTGATAGTTCATTTATACCATCTATTGTGGGACGAAGAGTTACCATCTGTTGGAGATGGAACTAATGACTGTAAGTACCCGTCTCAGTTGTTTGCGGGTGAGTACTTGCAGGATCGGTATTCAGTTTTCCATCATGCTGATATGTATCCGACAGAGTTTGCTACTTCGATATCACAGGGGTCTTTAGTGGATACATGGATTCAGAGAGATTATGGTATCAGTGGGCATGATGGCTTGGTTGGATTTCACAACCATGGGAGATTGGTAGAGGATGACGAGGGATGTTGTGCTACGAATGCTTCCAGATCATCTTATCTTTGCATGACAGATGGATGTGAGGTTCTGATGTGTTGGGACCTGTTAATGATTGTTTTTAGACAAGTCAACAATAGAGTAAAACACCAGAGTATCCCACTCTCTCTTGAATAAAACTCTTCAAAGGTTGAACTATGTGATCCAGTGAAGTAACTTCAAGGTTTCTTTTTATGGTTCATGATGGGTTAACTCAGTGATTACATGTGATCTTGTTGATAATCACAAAGGGACTTACATTAGACTTCTTCATACTTGTTTAACTTATTCCTCCTTCAGTGTGGATGATGTATCAATGATAAAGAAAAGACAAAAGATAAAGTTTAAGGAATCTAATCTAAGGTCAATGAAGCAATGATGATGCATGAATAGACAAACTCCTGAATAAACCTAACTCCACTTCGCCAAGGATGCCTACAACTACATGAAGTTGGTGCAATCTCCTAAGGTTATGCGAATGGTTTTCAAATCATGAAGGCTTATACAAGCACCCATAAGATGGCGCAGCTCAAACAAGCATCCACAATCGAACTTATGCAAATAAGGCTCAGACTAGCTTTACACAACACTTCACCGGCAATGAATGTTAAAAGCATGAGCTAGGAGTTGATCAAATATTCAATACAACATGCATTACATCAAAGAGCCTCTAATCTACTTCTAATCTATTTGAAAGATTTCTCCATTTCATCAAAGTACAAGAAATCATGTCATTCCACAAGACAACACTTAAACAACAAGCGAACTCCAATGTCTTTGCATTACCCTTGAGAAATATTTACAACAACTTCAAGTCCTCTCAGGAAATTTCGAGAGTCTCTTCTACTCTACTCCTACAAAACTATTTGCTTACTGACTACTGATTTTACAAATGAGGCAACAAGGCCTTTATATAGAGGTCTAGGATTACAATGAATGACTTAGATCAATTCATGTAGCCAAGGGCTTAGATCATGCCACCTCACAGGTAGTTACAACAAACTACTATTTTTAGTACAAAAAAAAGAGGCAATGAAAGCACACTTTCCAATGTGATAAGATAAGATGGAATCATTTAAAACATCTTCCACATAGGCGTCCCTTTGGCTTCTTTTATTAAATGATACATTGAATGCATTTAAAATGATGTGTACTCGCCACATAGGTGCCACCTCAGCATATCTTGTGGATTTCAACTGTTAATTCAATATGCTTTTGGGCACATTCCCCAAATTGTATTATCAATGTGATATCTTCAAACATGATTGCTTTCGATGATGAACACTTGAAATGTATCTTGTTGATCTCGCCTTGTTCATTGTAAGTAGGATATGTAATACTTGTCGCTCATTTGACTAACACTGTATTTCTTCCTTTTCTTCTTGTAGGTAGGTTGATATTGATCTTCTTCGATGTATCTTCATGAAGAGTAGATGATGATTGATATTTCATTCATGAATCAGAGTAGGAGATCTCTCTTGGACTTGAAGGTTGAATGGAACTTGAAGTATGATAGATGTCTTGCCTTTGCTTGATAATATGATGAAGATGAAGTAGTTCTTCATGATGATCTTTGAAATTCCTCCAAGTGTGAATAGCATGATGACATCTTCTTTGAATGTGGGGTAGATGACCTCTCAGAGAGAGTTGAAGATTGTAAGAACTTGACTTGAAGCTTGGATAGATGAATGCTTCAAACATGATTATCCTTGATGAAGTAAACTTGAATTTGATGTGATCTAACATGATGTCATTGATGTAGGGGACTTGAACTTGATCCTTTAGAGTGGTGTTCCCTCTGCAACTTGAAGATGACCCAGGTGCTTATCCTTTAGATGATTCCTTGGCTTCACCAACACTCTTCTCGATGATACAACTTGATGATGATCTTGGAGTGGTCTCCAAAGGTGGCTAGCATGATGCTTCTTCTTGACTTTACTCCTTGGATGAAGGTGACTCCAGGGTTCTCGCTTGAAGGTGACTCCTTGTACAACTCCTTAGCTGGGTTAATGTTCCTACAAGACAAGATAAACAATATATCAATGACTTCATAACATGTAATAATCCTCCTTCAAGCTCTAAGCGCTTATACATGTGAAAAGAGGAGCAAAAAAACGCCTAACATCAATTTAGTCCCACATTCATAATTTCAAATGATTTCTAGCAATTGTAATGGTTTAAAAAAGTCAATCCCCCTTATGAGGTTCATTCAAAAGGTGCTTTCAATACAATTTCTTCCAAGGCGCCAAAATGATGTGTTTTTTTTAGAGGCAAAGGGCGCCTAACCTTTTGAAGATGTACTTGCAATTTTACACTTCTAAGTGATCAATCATATCTTGGAATGATTTTACACTTCAAGCGCCCATCTTCTAGTATGGATTGAATGATTCTTCCCAGGGCGCCAGAATAAGTTTGCAGAGAAGTAAAAGGGCGCCTAAGCCAATTTGAGCTTTATATTTGTCATTTTCGTGCCTTAAACAATTGTGAATGCTTTGGGAGAACTTCCCTCACCTAGGCGCCTTGATCAAAGGGTTGTTTTATGTCAATTCTTCCAAGGTGCCATTGACGAGGTAGTGTGAGCTAGAAAGTGCGCCTAGGTTCTTTTGGGATTATCCTTGATATTTTAGGGCCCTTTAACACTTGCTTGCACCCTACATCACCCTTAGGCGCTATCCATTATGGATTTAGACTTCATCTCACATCAAGGCACCCAACATGACCAGAGCAACAAGGAATGGGCGCCTAAACTCATCCACCTCAATGTGAGGCGCAATTTGATGATCATTTGGACATAGAAAGGGCGCCCAGACTTTTGAATCATTCCTTTGTCAAATCTTTTGATGTTTGAGGCGTTCTAAATCAATTCCAATCAAGGCGCCATCTTTTGGAGTGGCTAAAAGTTGATTGTCCTCTGGGCGCACATATGAGTCTCCGCCTAAGGCGCACTTATGGGTCTTTGCAAGTGGGAAAATTGCGCCCAAGTACTAGAGCAAATTCGCGCCTAGAAATGTAAGTCGCCAAGGTAAGGTATATTGAAAAATATATTTAAGTATTCTTATACTTTAAATATTTTTCAATATACCTTTTAGGATGTTTGAGATAGGTCTCAGATCCACTGGATTTAACATGTAGATTATAGAATTTGGAGGATCCACCAGATTCCAGACTTAGTCAAATTTTCAGTGTTTCAGGATTTCAGGTTACCAGATTTAGTCATTTTCAGGATCTCAAACATACATCAGGAATTTCATACTCTTTCTTCCTAAGGCGCTCAAACTCCTTAAGGTAATCTAACTTTCAATGATCTTAATCAATGTGCATCTTGAGGGCTTCATCTTCTATTTGAACTTTTAAGATACCTTCTTTCTTCTAGGCGCTAGTTGAGGTGAAAATAGGTTGAAAAATGCACCTAACACTTGTAACTTGGTACTTCCTTTCCTTCAACCTCACCTTCCTCATTAAGGCGCAATTTCACATCTATCACAAGTCACCTCTTTAAGCGCCAAAATGGTTGCTACACATACAGAAATGCGCCTAGATGAACTTGATTGAGTTAGCGCCTAGATTTGAACATCTCTCCTTGTCAAACTTTCAATGCTTATGGCTTTTAAACAACCCATTTCAAAGAAGGCGCCATCCTATGTTTACTCCTATGTCTGTCTCATGTGAAGGCGCAATTTTGAGGATGGTTTGAACATGCAAAGGCGCCCAACATCATGAAGCACTTTCTTGTCGGATTTTCAATGTCTAAGGTCTTTTGGCAACTTTTTCCATCAAGGCGCCTTGATCTAGGAGAGGTTGGAAGTGTGTTCTCCTCTAGGCGCACATCTGAGTCTCAACCTAAGGCGCTAATTGAGGTGCACAGAGGATTAAAAGGGCGCCTAGAGTCTTAGAGCAAATTCGCGCCCAGGACTGAAAGTCCAGACGGTAAGGTATATTGAAAAATATATTTAAGTATAAGAAAGAATTTCTTATACTTTAAATATTTTTCAATATACCTTTCAGGATGTTTGAGATAGGTCTCAGATCCACCGGATTTAACATGCAGATTCTAGATTTTTGAGGATCCACCAGATTTCAGACTTAGCCAATTTTCAGGATCTTCAGGATCAGGATACCAGACTTAGTCATTTTCAGGATCTCAAACATCAAGATCAGGTCATCAAGGGACTACAAGACTCAAACACCACTGACTTCATCATGAAATAGCTCTAAGACATTGTCAAAACTTCATGCAAAGCATCAGAGCCCAAAAAAAGGGGGGGTCCCCATTTGCAATGGGGCGATGTGTGATTTGGTCACAACAGGACCCAGGTGGTGACAGGGTCAGCATTGCAGTTTGGATGGGTCCCATTGGTTTGCTTCGCCATTCTCAGCATGGTGAAGTTGAGTTCATAATAGAGCAGCAGAAGTCTGAGAATAATATGCATGGGATACTTCTATTCTGGATTTGGGAGCTAGGTATATTTTATTGGACACTCTCCAGTATGTTGAGGGTTCATTTGTGTGCATCAGGGTTCATTGGGGAGTATTGTTGCATGCACATGGTGTGGTTCTTTTGCAGTTTCACTCCAGGTTCTCATGTACATGATCTGTTTCAGATGCACAGTCCAGTTGCGCAGGAGTTAGATGATATGTATGACAACTTATCTTGCGCAGTTTTGGGAAGCAAACATTGTCAGTCTTCAGAGTTGCTTCCACTTGATGTTCATGCACTTGCGACACCTACTGTTGAGATTGATTTAGTTTGGCAGGTTCCGTCATACTGGTGATGGTGTAGGAATTGGTTAGTGACAGTAGGGACATTACACAGTTCTACCCCTGGGATCCTGGTGGAGTTGTGGTTCCTCTTCAGGCAGAGTACAGTGAGCTTCCAGATGAGAGATTGCTTGGGGACAAGCAATTTCCGGAAGGCGGACTGTAATGTCCCCATTTTAGCTCACCATGGTTTGTGACGGGATTAGCCTATTATTGGCCCTCGTAGACTAAGGCAGATGGTTAGAGGGTTCCAGTTGGCAGAGCGGGAGGCTTTTTCCTATCCAGAGTTCAGGTTTAGCCTTTGTTTGATTCAGATTCACACAATTACTATTTATAGTAAGTGACTATTTCAGGACAATCAGGGTTACTATCTATAGCAGGGCACCTAAACAGGCTTCATTTGCAGTGTCAATCCCTTACACCATTGGTTTGATCAGATAATGAGGGATTTACTATTTATAGTGAATTTGTGGTTGTAGAGATGGACCCATGCTATTTATGGTAAGGCGGTGGGATACACAGTGGACATAATGGTGAACCTCCGTGTTCAAACGGAATTAGAAAAGCATAAATATTTGAGGAGTTATTAATTTTTAAAGTGGCCTAAATGATATTTAATTATAAAAGGTATATTATAAGGTTATAACTTAGCCTTATGTAAGTGGGGCCATTTTGACTTTAAAAGCAATTAATGAGTTATATGACCTTATAATATATGGTTCATTTTATAACATAAGGTCATTATTTAAAGGGGACTTTATTATGAAAAGGTGATAGAAGGGTTAAATGGAAATTAATAAAGTGTTATAATACTTTATTAATTTATATGTTGAAAGAGAGACATAAGGACTTAATTAAAAGGTGGACTTCAAAGGCAAATTAATACACTTCATTTGGAGAAGTTATAAAAGGGCATCAAAAAGCAAATAGATTCATTATTGAATGAGCATTTGACTTTGCTTTTTGTGAGAGCTTTGGGAATTGTGAAGGAAACCTAGGGTTTCTTCATTTTCAGCATTGGAGAATGAAATATCTTTAGTGTTTATGCAATTTTGAGGCTGTGTAAGATTAGCTGAATCATTGCTAGATTGTGGGCTTCAATCAGGAGTCCAAATTGTGCAAAATTGGTGAAGATCCGATCAAAGGTTTCAATGGTTTTACAAGGGTTTTGAAGATTAATCGATTGCAGATCAGAATTTCAAGTTACTTAAATATTTGTTGCATTATTTGGTCTTCATTGTGAGTGTTTCTTATGTATTTGGAGTATATGCTGATTTGAAGTAACAAATCTGAGTTGCATGTGCTTCAAGGAGTTGTATTTCATTTGCATACTGCTGTTCTGCTGTTTCCAGCCATGTATTTCACATTTCAGCAAATGGGTATGTGATATTGCTTCATATTTTGGCCATACAATTTTCTGGGTATTTGTGATTTAGATATTAGAGGATATTCTCTCAACTGGGTTCTTAATATTTTGACCAAATACTGAGTATTTTTGAAGATATAGAAATCTGGAAAATTTCAGCAGTGCATTTCCTTTGAAATATTCAGTTAGTGTGAAAAATATATACATTGCAATATCTCTTTCTGCTGTACTACATTGTTATACCCAACATAGCATAAATATCAAAAAAATCAATCATCAGTTTCATAAAAATATCTCAGAAGACAGGAGAGATATTACAATAGGTGTTGAATAGGGTTGCCCACTCTCTTCCACACTTTTGGATTGTACATTGACGAACTAGAGGAAATCGCATCAAATACAATTGGTGACATGGAGAGGTGTTTACTCTTTGGAGTCTATATTGCTATAGGAATATGTAGATGGCATTATCTTGATGTCTCACTCGATGAAAGGTCTATTAAAATAATATTTAGAATGTTTATTAATGGTCAATATTGTATTTTATTAGTTAGTTTCTAATTCTTTGTTAGCTTTAGTTTCTTTTAGAAACATAGCTTTAGAAACATCTGTATTATATTATTAGAAACATTTGTTTGTAATTCTTTATAAGAGCTTTGCTCTTTTGTAAATATAATTCAGTTTTTCACCATTTCATGGTATGAGAGCAGGAAATCGATTGTTTAAATTTTTTCCCTGTGCTCTCTTTGTAAAAAATCCATACGACGTACGACCTTCGGCTCCTTTCTGCCTAAGATCGTTGTGTAAAGGGTTTTGATTTTTTTCTTCTTTCCCTTTGATTGCAGTTCGTGATCAAACTTGGTAGTCGAGTTTTCTTCTTTGGATCGCGTTTTCCTTCTAGCAAGGTCGCGATTTTTGTTTTGGACAGATTTTCTGAGGTCGTGGGTTTATGCTAAGTTGTGATTCCTGTTCTGTGCCTGTCGTGAACCTTTCTGATGGTGATTTGTTATTGGTGCCTGTGTTGTTTTGGCATATTTTATTTGAAGCGGATTTCTTTTGGGTCGTGGCTTGTACATTTTGCTTGAAGTCGCGTCTTTTTTGGCCCTCGTTGTTGTTTGTTTTCCTGAGGTCGCGTGGACTCTACCTTTGGTAGTCGCGATTCCTCCTTGGTGTTTTTTTTTCTTTTGTTCCTTATTCACTGGTGTTTGAGGCCCAATTTCTCTGGCGACGTGGAGGTTTATGTGCTGTGGTTCCAAACTTTGTTATTTGCAAGGTTTCAAACGACATTTTTTAGTCGCTATTATTTTTGGCGATTTGCAGAATTGTTGTTTGACATCTGTGATTGCAGTCCTTGTGTGGTCCGACGATCATCTGTAAGGCAGTGGGCCCTTATCTCCAGCTCGTGGTCCTTTGAATTTTTGCTTTAGCGCCTAGAAACCCTAGCTTGTGGTCTTTTTCATCTGCAGTCAGCCTCGGGATTTGTGCTAGGGGTTTTGAGCTTGTTTTCCTGTCTCGGGTTCTGTGTTGTCAATCTGCCTTGTTTTTCGTGCCTCGAAAAGCATGAAGAAGTGCCTCTTTATCCAACATCACGTTGGAAGGTAGTTAGAAGTTCAACAACCGCAACTACAACACTTGGAAGTAGCGTATGATGACCATATTCGAGTATCGGTGCCTTGACCAGATTGTTCTGGGCAAAATTACATGTCCTCCAATGACGGGTAAAGATTAGGATAAATTTGATGAGCAGAATCGGGAAGCGGTAATGCTTATTAAATTGTCGGTCACCGATGACCAACTGCCTCAGGTGCCATATAGTAAAACTTCCAAAGAAATCTGGGATCATCTGAAGAACCTTCATGAGATGTCTGACAAGAGTCGCACATTCTTTCTAAAGAACATGTTTTCCATCATGATGGATGAGAAGACAACTTTGCAGGAGCACTTGACAAAAATCAAGGACATCCGTGATCAGTTGGAGGCGATTGGTCGGAAGATGGAGGAGGAAGATATGGTAGTCATCACTCTGAAAAGTCTACCAAAGTCTTATGAGCACTTTATTGAGATGCTCAACATTACCTGAACTAATGTTGACCTGAAGTTTCTTGAATTGTGCAACAAACTTCTGCATCTAGATCGATGGAAACAATAGTTTGGAAGCACTGCTAGCTCATCCTCCATAGAACAGGCATTTGTTGCCAAGGCCTTTCAGAAGAATAAGGGCAAAAATCAGCCCTCTCAGCAACCCAGTCAAGGTCAATCGCAGGACCCTTCCGAGAAGAAGAACATCTAGTGCAACTATTGTCACAAGTGAAAGATTGTCGGAAACGCTTGGCTTTTGAATAGTCCAAGCAAGGAGAGTCTAAACCGAAAGCCCGTGTTGCAGAGCACACTATGCAGGAGTTTGTGTTCTATGCCTTTATGGCCAAGAGACCAACAGATCATGTGAAATCCTCTGCTTGGTATATTGATTCAGGTGCTTCTCGGCATTTCACTCATCGCCGAGATTGGTTCATGGAGTACACGCCATTCAGAGATTCTGTCATCTTTGGAGGAGGCGAAGAGTATATTGTTGTCGGAAAGGGCAACGTACAGATTCAGTATGGAGGGAGAAATTTAATATTTCTCAATGTATACTTTGTACCTGGCATGGAGCTGAACCTTCTATCAGTTAGTCAGATATTGTGGTACTCTCAGCTAGATATTGTCTTTAGCATGCACACATGCAACATTGTTGATAGAGAGACACGCACCACAGTAGTTTAGGGACTTGAGGATCATGGTCTGTATAGACTTGTTGATTCTGGTGATTCTCAAGAGCATGCTATGGCAGCCAGGAGTAGTTCCATCAGCAAACTCTGGCATCAGCATTATGGGCACCTAAACATGCACTATCTCTCTCAATTATCTAGAGATGATCTGGTTGGTGGTCTACCTGAGATTCAGACTCAGATTCATGGAGTATGCGAAGCTTGTCAGTCTGGAAAGCAACATCGGACTCCATTCTCAGATGGTGATTCATGGAGAGCATCCAAGGTATTATAGTTGGTTCACGCTGATGTATGTGGCCCAATGAATACTCCTTCAGTTACTGGGTGAAGGTATTTTTTGTTATTTGTTGATGATTTTAGTAGAAAAATGTGTGTATTTGCTTAAAAATAAATCAGAGGTGTTCAATATATTTCAGCAGTATAAGGCCTTAGTTGAGAAAGAGTCAGGGTGTCCTATAGTCACTCTTAGGTCTGATAACGGGGGGGGGGGGGGAGTTTTGTTCTTCTGACTTCTCTAGTTTCTATGCTACACATGGCATCAAGCGCCAACTTACCACACCTTACACCTCTCAGTAGAATGGTGTCGTTGAGTGTCGAAATCGCACCATTACTGAAATGGCTCGTTCTATGCTGGAGCATAGAAATGTCTAAGAAATTTTGGGCTGAAGTAGTCTACGCTACAGTTTATCTTCTGAACTGGTCTCCTACTTATGCCGTTATGAAAATGACTCTTGAAGAAGCCTGGTTTGGATGGAAGCCTAGGGTTAGCCACCTGAAAGTTTTTGGCTCTACTGCTCATGTATGGATTCCAGATGCCAAGCGCACCAAGCTAGATTCCAAAGGCCAGAAACTCATGTTCACTAGTTACAGTGAGAATCATAAGGCATAGAGGCTGATTGATGTAGACACAAATTGTCTCATTTAGTTGTGACGTAGTGGTTGATGAAGCTACTGGGCCATTTCATCTCTCTACTCCTTCTGTGAGCCTTGAGGATCAACCTCTGAAGGCTTCTGATTTGGGTGTTCGCCTTCCCCTAGCTCGACCTGATGGGAGGGATTCTGCAGTTGTAGAGGCACCTCAGCCTCCTGTTCCTCTATTCGCCCCTCCTCAGGATGATCTGGATCCCCATCTAGATGATTTGGTTCCATCTGCCCCAGTTGATGTTGTTCCTCCTAATTCAGATGTTGGTACTTCTACTCTCCGGCCTAAATGGTGGGCTAAGACCATAGGTGATCTTTATGATGATGAATTGATTGAGGGTAGATTTGCTCGGAAAAAGAGCAAGCAGCATAATACAGTTAATTTTGCTCTTATGGCCAACCTTCACAGCATCTCTGAGCCTCAATCGTATTCAGAGGCTAAAGGCATACCTGAGTGGGGACAGGCTATGGAAGTTGAACATCATAGACTTTTGAAGAATAACACTTGGGTCCTCTCTGATCTTTCACCTGGGAAGAAGCCCATTGGCTGCAAATGGGTGTATAAAGTGAAGTATAAGGCTGACGGAACCCTCGATAAGTATAAGGCTCGGTTGGTAGCCAAAGGGTTCTCACAGAAAGAGGGCATTGACTATGAGGAGACTTTTGCTCCCACAACCAAAATGAGTACCATTCGGCTTGTCCTCGCTATTGCAGCCTAGTTTACATGGAAAGTCCATCAAATGGACGTCAATAGTGCATTCCTCAATGGGGATTTACAGGAAGAAATCTACATGACGCAACCTCCTAGTTTCAAGGTTGCTGGTCAAGAACACCAGGTATGCAGACTGGTGAAAGCACTCTATGGCCTTAAACATGCTCCACGGGCTTGGTACATGAAAATTGATAAGTACCTAGTGGATCATGGTTTCTAGAGGAGTCCTGATTCTAATTTGTATGTCAAAAAGTATGGTGATGATATTCTTTTGATTGTTGTCTATGTTGATGACTTGATCATTACTGGCAGCTTGGAACATATGATTGATGAGATCAAACATAATGTCAGTCAATCCTTTGACATGATAGATTTGGGACTTCTGCATTATTGCCTAGGTGTTGAGGTTTGGCAAACTCATGATAGCATCTTTATCTCTTAGTCCAAGTATGCTCGAAGTCTGCTGGACAAGTTCCGGATGACAGAATGCAAACCTGCATCTACACCTATGGAGAAAAGGCTGAAGTTATCAGCCAAATCAGATTCACTTGTGGAGAATGAATCAACATTCATGCAACTAGTGGGCAACCTCATTTATTTCATTGCCACTAGACCCGACCTCAGTTTTGCAGCGAGCTACATCTCTCGCTTCATGACAGCTCCTAAAGCTGAACATTGGGTTGTAGCGAAGCGTGTGCTGGGATATGTGGAAGGCACTTCCGACTTTGGCCTTCTGTATGGTAGGAGCAAAGATCCTAAGCTGATTGGCTTTATAGACTTAGATTGGGCAGTTTTTGTTGATGACAGGAAGTCTACTTCTGGGTATGTTTTTAGTTTGGGCACAAGTGCAGTTACATGGACTAGCAAGAAGCAGTAGGCAACGGCTCTTTCCTTGACTGAAGTTGAATATCGGGGAACTGTTAAAGTAGCTTGTGAGGCAGTTTTGTTTCGAAGGATGCTTTCTGACATGCAAATGTCTCAAGTAGGACCTTCCCCCTTGTACTGTGACAATCAAGGGGTGTTGAAACTTGCCAAAAATCCAGTCTTCCATGAAAGGACAAAGCATGTTGAACTTCATTGCCATTTCATCCGCCAGCTTGTCGAAGATGGATCGGTGGTTTTGTAGTATGTTCTAATTGAGGACCAGACTGCAGATATTTTCACCAAGTCTCTGAGCCCGGATAAGTTTGTCAAATTTAGGGGGCACCTTGGTGTAGTTGATAGATTGACCATTAAGGGAGGGTATTAAAATAATATTGAGAATGTTTATTAATGGTCAATATTGTATTTTATTAGTTAGTTTCTAATTCTTTGTTAGCTTTAGATTCTTTTAGAAACATAGCTTTAGAAACATCTGTATTATATTATTAGAAACATCTGTTTGTAATTCTTTATAAGAGCTTTGCTCTTTTGTAAATATAATTCAGTTTTTCACCATTTCAAGGTCTCTACAAACAACTTGATATTTTAGCCTCATTTTGTGATAACCATCAACTTAAGGTTAATTTGGGGAAAACAAAAATTATGGCTTTCAACATTTTAAAAAAGAAAGCATGTGAGGTGATTCTTACTTACAAAGATGAAAAGGTTGAGGTTGTTTCTTCATATGTTTACCTGAGAGTCCTCTTCCCCGGCCCACACTTAAGCTTAACTCTAGCTATTGAGTCAAGACTAAGCAAGGGATATGTTGCTCTTACGACCCTTGAAAAGCAATGCTTTCTAGTTTAGTTTCAGGACATTCAAATGAAGATTTGCCTATTTCACTTACTAGTCATGCCTACTGTCTTGTATGGTTGTGAGATTTGGGGGCCCATACCTTTGGGCTATGGATCGAGGTTGTATAGAGAGAGTGTTGGTTATGATGCTATCTAAACATATACATGTTAAGAGATCAGTCCATCATACCATTATCTTTGTAGAATTTGAAACAACTCCTGTCATTACTTTAGTAATATTTCATGTGGTGACTATGATACACAAGTTGAAACTAATGACCACCTCCCAGATTGGCCATTTTAGGTATCCTTGTCTTGCTCTTAGATCCTTGGTGGCATTGGGAGATCATGGGCTTGAGTCTTATTGGTATGCAAGAGCTTCCTCCGGAGATCATGGTCTTGAGTCTTATTGGCATGCAAGAGCTTCCTCCTTGTTGTGCCTCATTAACCTTGATGTTGCTAGATCACCACCATAGAGCTTTTCAATGAATGCTCTTGATCTCTACAAGGGGGAGATAAACGAGGGTATTCACATTGAGATTTACAGAGCATACCTCCACCCCACATGGATTGCACCTAGAGAGACACTCTCTTTAAAACTTCATTGCCATTCAAGTCTATATCTGTAGTTCAGTGATAGACTCATCTCCCCCTCAGGGTAGATCAGAATCTAGCTACCTTGTAGCCTACGGGTTCCTCTTGCACAACTTAGAGTTTGCTCCCACTAGCTTCACATTGAGACAGACCACCATATTCCTCGGGAGCATCGTATTTGCTAGAGACGCTCCTTAGAACTAGAGATCAAGTAACATTTTGAAATATTCCTAACAATATTAGTGTCTTTCAGTTGATTCATCTCCCTATCACATATCCACTGTCAAAACATATGATATAGAATGTAAACAGGAATAATTGATTTTGCAAATTGCTGGTATTACTGATATCAGCAATATAATAACATACAGGAAAGATAATATTTGCAACTATAGGCAATACACCCAGCTTGATTGGAACAATTCAAACACAGTTTATAGCAATGTAATATATATTGTCACCGACTGGATAAACTCAGTCTACAGTACCTCCACATGCCTGGACTAATGGCCTGCGGCCTCAAAAGTAATCCATTGTTTAAATAAATGTACTCACAGAGATCAGCGATCATATGTGGTTAGTGATGCCAAGGATCTGTAATCTAGATGTGGTTAGTAATGCCCTGCTGGATCTCCATGACGGTTGTGACCTGCTTCTATCTTCAAGCGAAGACCTGGTGCTTACTCACCAGTGACCCTGTGTCATAGACACTTCAATGCTATCTCTATTAGTGTTTTGCTGTACAGGGCGGCGGGGGTCTGAATATAATCTCCAAACTGTAACTCCCAGTGTGTCTGTATCCTACGATTTTGCCAGTGATATTCGGAAATGGGCAATAAACTCCCACGATCTATGCAAGGTGATAATCACTGTGACCTAGCACACACGAATGATATCTGCAGCCTGGATTGCGCCCAAATCTGCAATTCGTTAACCTCCCTTGATGCAATGACTAGTCGTGTTAAGCTTGGTGGACCTGGAAAACACATGAAATCGTTTCAGCTCAATGCAACTCCTTGCAATGGAAATTGCTCAAGAAAATGGTGAGGTTTTCGTCTCACCTGGAAGTGCCTACTTGGGGGTTTTGTCCCAGGAGGCTCGCAATTTCTCAGATCAGCAAACTCAAATTCAAATTCTATGATGGAGAAATGAAGAAATGAACCTGTTTATGTACCTCTCCCGGATAGGACACAAGGGCCCAAAATGAGTGCCTTAATTCAAATTTGAAATTATCTTATATTTTTACTATTATTATTATTATTAGTGTTGAAAAACACTATTTTAAGTTAAAAAATATAATTTATTTTAGGTGAAGGAAAGAGGGGACATGACACGTTTTTTGTATTTAGATGCTCTTCCTGTTATGAGATCAAAGGATAATTATTTTGTCTCTTTAGAGATTTGCTTGGTTCTTTCCAGGCCCTCATGGCTTATGAGGACTAGAGATGTTTTGCTGTCTTCTTGCAGGAGATGTTGAGCGTTGCCAATGACTTTCGAGAGGCATGTCTACCAGAGGCACTCATACTAGGTTGATTACTTCCTATTTCCAGCCCTCTCACTTAAGTAGGAAGAGGCCCCTTAGTAAAGTAAAAAACATGATAAAAGCCTGCTTTAAAACACACAAATGCCTATATAAGCATGTCATTCATCATTAAAACTCAAGGCAGTTTGTCTCTCACTTTCAGCAGAAGCAAGCTTGTTTGTTCCCTCTTGTGCATATTTGTGCAAGGTTTCCAACTCCACTTTGAAAGGATTTTCAAGAACAGCAAGGGCGGTGTTTCAATCGCATACTACAGCAGTTTTTCACCCCCTTGATTGCTAGCATATAACTTCAGTGAAACAGTTTGGAAAATAGGGTTTTTTATTCTTACAACATCATAATCTTTTGATCCAAAAGTCAGGGCCAATCTTCCTAATTTTTACAAGTTTGTGAACTGATTTGCAGCGCCATTTTGGTAAGACTACAAAGACAACAGTCAGTGTGTCTTTAGCACAGTCCATATTCCTGTTTTCAAGCATATGCCATTGGCTGGGACGGGCTAAAACAAGTAGAGTTTCAAGTCAGTTTTTTGACAAGCATTGAAGGAGGGTTTGATTATGTATTTGTTCCAGCCTAGGATTCACCTTTTTTGATGCAGATTTGTGGTTGAAATTTCAAAGTTTTTCCATGATTTTGTTTGTTGAAACTCTTGGCAATGACTCTCACAGTGCCAACGGATTAAAGAATTATGATTTCGAGTTGATTGTCATCTGTAGATCCATGGTGGTCAAGGAGTCATTTGGTTTTAGTGTTTTTTTGAAGGCTCATGTAATGTTCCTAACTGAAATATTTTGATTACTGGACAATTTCTTAATATTAATGTGTAAGTTCAAGACCTTTTGATCACGGAGATCCCAGATTGGGTAGGGTGAGATCATACGGTGATTCAATCAGCACTGATATTAAATTAATTATGCTTGCTGACAGTAGGTTGCACAACTGTCAATGCAATTACAAAATCTGAATGATCAATAAGCGAGTTTTGGCAGCTAAGCCTTCCAAACCTCAATACAAAGATCAAAAATAATATATGGTCTGGCAGAGAACTGCACAAAGTTACATAAGAAAATAATAATTCAATGATGCTGGAAACACACAATGTACTGCAAAAATCTTTCTGAATATATATATTTTAACTTCCAGAGATGATATTCAGAAACTAAGAATAAATCTGAACTTATTCACCTGAATACTAGATAGATAGATGATACAACAGATCCCAATTGTATGGTGGGCAGGCACATGTATGGCCTCTGTATATCAGACCTAGCGCTATTACTTTTGGCAAGTTGGAATGCAGAAATTACATGTCTTAGAACTATATTGCTGCACTTGAAGTGGTACGACAGGGCAGTATTATGTGTATTCCTCAATGGGAAATGGTACAACAGGGAATAAGGCTGTGATTCCACCAAATGAGGGTATGACAGGGTTTAAAATTGGTACGACTCCTGATATGTACAACAGTCCCTGCTATTGTTACGTACTAACCCTAGTCTAGTGCGACAACTATTCAAGCTGTATGGTGCTCAGAAATAATGCAACAATCTGAAAATTAAGGGAGTGGTATATTCTTGTACGGCCACCCTATAAACCTCTAATCTATAGCAATATTAAATTTGAAATGGTACAACCAATATTAATAAAGATGTGATGCTTCACAGTAAATAGAAAAATCAGAAATTGGAATATGCAATCCTTCAGCACAAATAAAATCTCCAATACACTTCTGAAAACTGGAAAAATCTTTAATCTTTCAGCACAATGGTGATCCTTGAATGGAACCACTCCAATGAATCAAAGGGTTTTCATCCTTCCATCACTGAAACACAACTGTACCTTGCCTCAACCAATGATAGGATATTGACTATTGTCACCAAGTTATACTTCACCTCCATCATACTTCTCATATGTGGAAAACCATTCTCTATGAGGAGTCATATGATAGGAGCAACTTGAGTCAATCAACCACTGTTTGTTAGACATAACACTGCAAGAAGAAATCAAAACATCATCACCTGAATCTGAGGATTTCTATGTGGAGGAATCAAACTGCCTATTTTTATTCCTACATTTCTTCTTCACATGTCCCCTCCTTCCGCAATTCCAATACTTCACTCTGTTCTTTTTCTTGAGAGTCTAAGATCTACCCTTAGAACTGTCCTTGGGTCTTGTCTGATCTCCCTTTTGTTCCCTTTCTTTGAACCTTTTCCTGACATGGAGTGCATCCTTTGAACTATCCATAGCCTTCTTTCTCATTTTCTGTGCCAACAGAGTTGCAACAAGAGCATCCAATTTCGGATCTTTGAGATTAGCACTAATAGCAAGGATAAAATTTTCCCATGATTTAGGCAGAGAACAAAGTAACATGATACATTTATCTTCTTCATCTATCTTAACATCAACAAAAGTCAACTGACTCAAAATCAAATTAAATGTATTCAAATGCTTTGCTATCGAATCACCCTCCATTTAAGTGAAAATAACTTTATTTTCAGATAAAGTTTGTTTACTAGACTTTTTGGCTTGGTAGGTCTCACCCAACCGTTTCCATAAAGCAAATGTGGTATTTTTTTTAGAGACATTTAGTAGGATAGAACTTGCAAGGCACAATTGGATTGTACCTTGTGCCTTTTTGTCCATCTTGTCCCACTCATCTTGATAGATTGCATCAGGTTTTTTTTTTGGTCGCAACCAACCATTGATCTCTTTCTTCAAGTAGATCCTCCATTTTCAACTCCCACAACTCATAACCCGTTCCATTGAATTTTTCGATGTCCAATCGGGATGAGGATGCAGCCATGGCTTCTACACAAATCTACAAAATAAGTTTCAACCAAAACTCCCACTACAACTCAAAAAACCTTCACACTTCCACCCAAGACACATAATTGGCTAGGCTCTGATACTAAATGTTAGAAATGAAGGTGAACAACTATAGAATGAAAAATTGATTTAAACTGTTATAACTATTAATCTAGTGCAGAACCAAATGGAGATTATAGGAAATCAAATCAACAATACAAAAAAATAACGGAACATTAAAACTAAACACATAACACAATGTTTACGTGGAGAAACCCTTTTGGGAAAAAACTCCACACAAGAAGAGATGCATCAATCTGTATTAACTTCAATAGAGTTTACAATACATCACTAACAACCTCCTCTTCAGTTTTCAATCCAACAACACTTATGTTTCCTGTCTCAACTCTCTACAACTACACAACCGTAATACAAAGCCCCCTTAAAAAAGTGTTGCCTTCTAGGGCAAAAACCCTAACATAACTTCTACCGTCAGATTTGTGACCTAACGATGAACGGTCTAGATTGACTGTGAAATTACAATATTTTACAAGGCAATTTTCTAAAAATTTCTCTTTGAGGCCGGCCACCTTGGACCCCTCAGGAATAGTAGTGGGGGGCAAGCCCCCCCACACCCCCCTGTCGGGTACTAGGATCCAAAATGCGACTGAAACAAGACTGTTGCTTGGTGAATACATCTTTCCTTATGGAAATTCACAAACAACATTAAGAGTAATTAATTACATAGGATTTACAAGGTTGATGGCACCTTAATCATAACACTTGCTTGTTTATTTCTGTTTCAGTATTATCTCTTTTTTTGATAAAGTATTACATGTTTTGTCCCAGTTATATGTGTTGTGGAACTTTTCTCCCAAAGTAAAAAGAAAGTTATTTTTTCATGAAATCACCCTTTGAAATTAAAAGGGAAATAAAAAATAAAAAGTTATTATGACGCTTTAATTAAAATGAGGATTAATAAAATTTTTTTGTAAAGACCCTTTAAAAAAGGAGGAATAATTGTATTATTTAAATGATTATTAAGACAACCATTGTGAACGGGTGTGATGGTTTGGAAGCCACCCATTAAAAGATCATATAAATCATTTATATGAGACTTGGAAAGGACATGGAGATCACACAAGGAAGAAGGTGGTTTGGTGGGCTATTGGCATTGGAGAAGGGGCATACAAAGTGTTTCCAAGTCAAGGTACAAGGTACACTTGGGATTGTCTTGGCGAGGGCTTTGTGTATAACTGTTTCCCTTGAGTGTGCCATAGCTTTGAGGGCCAAGACCACTAATGTTTTCCTAGGGTGAGAGTGGCCATTCCAAGTGATCTGATTCAGATAAGTATTGAATCTATTGTTATTAAAAGATATTTGGAATTATATATAAATGAATTTGGATTTTTCTTTGTTTCATTGCTTTTGATCAAGTTAAAATGATAATTTGTTTAAATTACAATGTTTAAAATAATCATATTAAATTCACTTGAAATATTTAAATAACTTTGGAAGAATTAGCCTTATGTTTTGGTATTAGAGCCTTCAATTTTCAAAAGCTTGATGTGCCTTCCCAAGTGTTGTTGACTAACAATAACTAGTAGATTGCTGCAATGGTGCAAGCAAATTATTGGCGAGCTTTAAAGATATCATGCCCCCTTCTCAAACATAAGTCTTACATGATCCTTAGCCTATTTCTTTGATTTCCCATAGGCTAAAAGGGGTGGAATCAGGGAAATATTTTAATAATTCAACTTAAGTTGTTCAAAAAGTAACTTTAAGTTATATTTTTAAGGAGCAACTTTTGTTTTATTATTAAAAAAGTTGTTTTTTAAAAAGTGAGTTTATAAAGTGTCGTTAGGAATGGGGTACAAAAGGTAATGACACTTTCAGACACTTAAGTTGAGGGAAAAAGGACAATTAATTAAAAATATATTATTCTCTTAGAAGACTATAAAAGGGGGACTTGTGCACAGAAAAATTTCTTCCTGGCTAATTCATTTCTTTTGCTTTGAGAATGAACGTGAGTTCTTCTATTTGCCCATTGATGAAAACCCTTTGGTGAATCCAATTTTGGGGATGAAAACCCTCCTAGTTGGTTTGTGTTATTTCACCCAAAAATTACCTATGCTAAGAGTGAAGTTTGTAGTTTGGGTTAATTGTATGACACCGTGAAGTTTGATTTTTCATTTCTATTGATCTGTGGGTAGATTTGAAGCTTGGTTTTGTGCTGATTTTATTGATGTTCATGAAGGAAAGTACAGGCTGTACCTTCCCAAAACCAGGCCTCACCCTTGTTGCTGATTTTAGCGTGTGCTGGGCTGGACTTGCATAGTACAGGTCATACCTATTGTTGAGTTCACTTATTTATTGGCCGCATTGATTTCTTATTCCATTGGTGTTGATTTTGCTAGCCGTACAAGAGTTTTTGGAGGGCATGTGAAGGAAGATCTGAGTCGCTATTTGCTGGGTGCAAAAACTCTTCCCTAGTGTGTCCTACTACTTTCCATTGAGGGTGTGTTGGAGTTTCAATTCGCACCTTTGGAATGCGAGTTGGAAACGGACAGCTATGCATAGATAAACTGCTCTTCTATTATGAGGGGAAGTTCCCTTTTTGCTGATGTTTGCTTAAAAGATAAATAAAATAAATTTGCCTATCTTTTTTGTTTCTCAGCTGCGAGCACAAGGTTATAAAATTCTATTCATTGCAGCAGAGGTTTTTTTTCTTTTTTAAAACTTCTAACTATAGCTAGGCCTAAACTAAATGATTCTTTTGATCACCTAAGTAAATTCAGAGCAAAGGGATCAAAAGTTGACAGAGAATGATTTGTTTTAACATAAAAACTCAAATAACTCCTTCCAGATCACATCAGAAGACTCATTGTACTTTAAGATGAAAACTGAAAGTAAGATTACCCAAGCCACACATTTGACGACAAAACTAGATGATCTCGAGATAGAGAATCAAAGCAAATGACAGGCATAATATTTCTATTCCAATATCATAAAGTTCTTACAATTCCAGGACAACAATATTGTAGCAAAAGGCAGGCATACAATATGCGATCAAACACTGGAAAACAAACAACACAGAGTGAACAAGTAGTTGAAATAACAATTTCTGCAAGCTAGAATAGGCACAACAAATTTTGCTATCACAATTACCATTCCTTATAATGGGCAAGGCTGCCCTTATTTATACTAAATCAAAGGAGTAGGGAACCCTAAAATCTCTTTGATTTTAACCTAACTAACTTGCCAACTCGCAAGCTTTATTTCTATTCTAAGACAAAGATTACAACTAACAAATGCTTTAAAACAATTTGCTTTAAAGCAAAGAAAACTCCAACTATTACAAAGTGATTTTTTACTATTTAAAGAATGGATGAGCTTTGGATGAAAGCAAATGCTTTAAAACAAAAAGCATTTGAGTTAAAGCTGCTTTCTTTTGAGTCACATCCTCATCTACATTCTTGCTTTATTAGTGATGTCATCCATTGAAATTTTGAGAAATAATATCCTCTAAAAAGCATAGTTTGAGTGAAAAAGCTGACACATGGGTTTTGTAGGCAATCTCATTCTGAAGTGACCTAGATCATCGGATTTTGAAAAAGCAAAAGATTTCTAGAAAAAGCAGCGAAAAAACAGATTTCTGAAAAAAATAAAATTATGATGTTTTGTTTCAGGGTTTAACTGCATAGTTTTTGAGTCAAACACATGACCCATATTTCATGAGTAGTGGTTCACATGGACCCATCTCTCATGTTAATGAATGGTCCACTTAGCACTCATTGCATCTAGGTGATGCTCACAGGGGTGAAGCATCGAGACTTCCCGGGAGGTCACCCATCCCAGTACTCCTCTGACTCAAGCGCGCTTAACCATGGAGTTTCCCCCAAGATCAAGCCCACTTAGCTTGCTACCCCATTTGCAAAACCTTCAGCAAGTGTTGTGCCTTATGAACCATTCATTATAGAGCCCCTTTAGCTCATCAATTGATAAGTAGGAGGTATTTTTCGCAGCGTGTCAAATTATGATATTTTATTTCAGGGTTTAACTGCGTAGTTTTTGAGTCAAACACATGACCCGTATTTCATGAGTAGTGGTTCACATGAACCCATCTCTCATGTTAATGAATGGTCCACTTAGCACTCATTGCATCTAGGTGATGCTCACAGGGGTGAAGCATCGGGACTTCTCGAGAGGTCACCCATCCTAGTACTACTCCGACTCAAGCGCGCTTAACCATGGAGTTTCCCCCAAGATCAAGCCCACTTAGCTTGCTACCCCATTTGCAAAACCTTCAGCAAGTGTTGTGCCTTATGAACCATTCATTATAGAGCCCCTTTAATTTCCATTCTTCAAGAGGATGAAATTCTGGATGGACCCATCTCGATGAAAATTGAAAAAGCTCCGGTCCTGTTTCTGAAAAATGATCCCCTAGAAAAAAGGACCTTGAAAAAGCGTGCCTCCTTGCTTCCTCATCCCGAAACTATGAAGAATGCTGAAAAAGCACTTCGTTTGAGCCTTCAAATCTTCATGAGAAGAAAAATATGCTTTCTTCCTCTGGATGCAACCTGCAAAAATAATGAATAAAAGCGGCCAAAAGCTTGTCTTTATAGAACTTTAGGGCGAAAAAGTAGTTTTTTTTGTGAGAACATAAAACTTGAAACTTATCCATGAAGAAAGCAACTTTTAAAGCACAAATCCAAGTAGATATCTTCGAATAGGAAGAATCCCTATTTTATAGCTGCCTATGGCTTCATGTGTGAGATGATTAAAAATATCTTCTTTGATGATGTCATCAAACGCGTGAGATTGCAAAAGTGTTAGCCAATTTTTTCTTCATTTTGAAACTTTTTGCACTCGTTTTGACTCCAGTGTGGCCTGCCTCTGACTTCAATAAGATGGCAAATTGTCACCATTGACTGAAAAAGCTGACAAATCATGGCATCTTGAAAATTTATCAACTCTGATTTGATCCCCAGCCTCACACTGATTTTTTGACGCTGTTTGACTGCAAATCTGACTTTCGAGAACTATAGTTGGACAAAGATTCGGAAGCGGCTGCAAGAAGCATTGCTGTGACAAGAAAAATTCTAACACTGGATAACATAGGCGCCCCTAGCCTCCAAGGGCGCCTGGAATCTCATGCCTTAGCCATTTTTTGAGATTTTAAATTTTCATTTTTGAAGATTTGCAACTTTCCCGAAAAACATGAAAAATAATCTATCTTTGCAAATGCTGGGCGTCTCTAGCCTCTAGGGGCGCCTGGGATTTCATGCCTTGGAAATTTTTTGGAATTTTTCAACTTCTTTCGCAAATCTTGAATTCTGCCATGTTTTGAAGGTCCCTGCCTGACGTATATTTCAAAATATATTTAAGTTTTAAATATTTTGAAATATACTTTCAGGATGTTTGAGATAAGTCTCAGATCCATGGGATTTGACATGCAGATTCTAGATTTTTGACGATCCACCAGATTTCAGACTTAGTCAAATTTTCAGGGCTTCAGGACATCAGACTTAGTCAATTTCAGGATTCCAGGGACAAGCATCAGGATGAGGGTAGACTGGATAGCTTGAGCATATATGAGATGAATCTTCTGCTTTTACGGGCCTTTTGACTGAGTTTGACTGCTTTTGACCATTTGGAAATGGGCTGACGAAGGCTTTTTTTTGACGTTTCTCAAAAAATGTAAAAAATTTCTAAGGCATGAAAAGGTGGGCGCCCCAGCCTCCAGGGGCGCTTGAATTCTAATGCCTTAGCCAAATTTTAGGATTTTTAACTTCTGTTTGCAATTTGCCCCGTTTCGCGTGCCGACAGTTGCTTCCTGTTGCCGATTTCGATGTTTTGCCAGTCAACTGCCACTGGATGAGGGATGGATTGGATAGCCTAGGCATATCTGAGGTGAATCCCAGCTTTTCAAGACTTGTTGACCAGAATGATTGCTTTTATCAACCCGGAAACTGACTGACAGACATTTTTTGCATTTTTTGAAAAACATGAAGAAAAACTAAGTTTGCTAAAGTTGGGCTTCCCCAACCTCCAGGGGCGCTTGGAAATCCATGCCTTAGTCAAATTTCAGGATTTTTAACTTTTCAGCTCTTTCTGCATCCATCCTGCTTCGTTCCGCATTCTTCATCAAATCGATGATTGTTCGTCAGTTCTGTGTTAGCTGAACAGCCCGGAAGACTTGAAACTGATCTCTGGCAGATGAAACTCCTCCACCGATGGCTGCGGAGCTCGTGCTTCGCCTTCTGAAAAAGTAGAATTGACCCAGTAGAGAAAACTTGATCTTTTGCATATTCTGTCTGGACCACCTTGATCGTGAAGCAAAATCAGCCAATCAAAATCAGGGACGACAACTGAATCGGAGATTCTTTTTTTAGAAAATTTTGTCAGCATCGGTATCTCAAGAAACCCAAAAAACATAATTTGACGTCTATTTTTAGAAACTTTCTAAAAATAAAAATTTCTATTTTTAGAAATTTTTGACTTGACTTTTTTTGACGAAAATTTTTCTAGACTTGCACAAAATGCCTTAATGAAGCAAAATTTTTGATTGGGTACAATAGGGTGTACCATAGTCTGAAGGTGCTATACTATTTTAGAACTGTTTGCAGCAGTTTGGGGGTATGCTAGAAGGGTTGTATAGTCCTTAATTTGGTCGTACATCTGTGTTTTAGCTTGCAATCACATTCCACAAGGCGTACTTCCTTTTTTTTTTAATAAAAAAAATGCGCCTGGTAAACTTTTTAACGTGACCGGCGACGCTGGTGCGACACGCCCTCCGGCTCCACGCGAATGCTTTTGCTTGGAGCAATGAACCGGTGAGGCCACAACACGGGGGACCTCATCCCCTAGCAAGAACACTTCAAACCCGCGAGCTCATTGGCCCAGCGAAGGCGTAAAGCCTGCGAGCTCGTTGGCCCAGCGGGGGTTTGAACTCTGGTGGCCGTCACTACAATTGAGCAACTTAACCACCAAACCACGCCGTTATCGGCAGGGCATACTTCCTTTTATTTGGGCTGTACAAGTCTGATTTTTGGGTTTTATGCAGAGTATTCCAATGCTGGTTTAGTTTGGGTCAGTTTACAGTATACTATTGTAGCTTTCTTCAGCTTATAAAGTTGTGTTTCTGTGCATTCCAATTTGGTTCAGTCCATGTGGATTGAAACTTACTCTATTTTTGATTTTTATGGATTAATATGGGTGTTGCAGCAGTAGTATTTTTTGATGTTTTCAGTTGATTTCAGTAGTATGCTGTAGTTATCTTTTGAATTAATATATCTGCAGCTCATACTTCTAATCATTGTAATTCTGGATGGTAGTACCACCAGAAAATGATGCATGCATGTTTATCATATTGTAAAACTGGATGGTTTATCGCCAGTTAGTTGCATCTTCGTAGCCCATTTTGATATGGATCAAGTTTGCTAGCAATTAGCCAACTTGGCTTGATCATACTTGAAGGAATCTGCTAGTGGCTTTGCATTTGAGCATACTTGTCTGCCGAAGAGGTGTTGATTTGGGTCGGCTCTGTCCCCTGTATGCTTCTGATAGGCTTGCTGCCTTTACATTTCAATAGTGCATTCATTAGTTAGAGTGTGTGATTTGAACACTGTATGCTCTCACCTTGCCCACCTTGGGATCTAGGTGATCAGAAAGTGCAAGGACTTGCATTTGCATCTCTCTATATTGTAAAAATCTCAAAAAAATTAGTTAGGGTCATTACAAAAGAATAAATAGACTAATAATAACAATACTATAGACAAGTAAAATATTGTAATGATTAGTTCAAGCTTGAACTAAAGGCAAGTTCTGTAGTAGGAATCCATGAACTTCCAGAGAGGAATTGGGCAATTGTAAACATGGAGGCTTTAGTGGCATTGGTGATGACATGAAAGCCAAGCCAACTCACCCGTTTTGACATTCCTATGCCACCTCCATTGTTATATTCATCATAGTATAAAGTGTTGAGAGAAAAGTTGTTGTCCCATTCCAACCAACTAGTAGGGTCAATGAGATCATTAAGGGTGGATTGCATGAAGAGAGTACAAGAGTATTGCTTCCATGGCCTTTTGAGGTATGTCTTGATGGAGCCTTTTATAGCTTGGAGGTCATAAGTGTAACATACACCCCTTTGTATATGTTTGCTTCGACTGATTTTTTTGTGTTTTTTGATGTTTTGCTTTTTAGGTTTTTATGGGTTGTTTTTGCATGTTGGTTTTTTGCATTGCATGTATCAAATATGAAGTATATGAACAAACCCAGAAAATATAAAATGATTTTGCATAAACGAAACACAACCCAGATCATAAAATATACTAAAACTAATTATGGAGACATACCTATGTGCAAAACTTAAACTTCATTCATTTGCTGTACTTGGACCAGCGTACAGATTTATAGAAAATCGTTTATCTTCACTCACAACTTGGAAGTTGATCAACAGTATAGGTCTGCACTGTAAAATGGATCCCAAACGCCTACAATGAAGTGGTTTGCAGTCCCAAAAGGGAAGAGAAACAACTCCTCCAAACCCGTGACCTCCTGGGGGTGGTACGGCCCTGTGGCTGTAGCAATCAGCAATAAACAACAAGAAACTCTCTGAAATCAGTTGTAATCTATCTGCAGGTCTGAGACACTTCCATATGCCCAAGTTTTGATGCAAAACACAGTCCAAGACACCCACTCCACAACAGAAGGTACGGCCTCCAAGGGAGAGTACAGCCTGCCCGGTGGTACGACCAACCTCTGAACTATCAGCAGCACTAAAAATCAGACACTAAAATATTATCTCTGCTCTTCAAAACCTCTTCTAATCAGCAGTAGCAACAAACTCTCTGAGATATCTTCATTTTTTGCTTAAACAATCCCAAGATGTGATTCTTGAATGCACAAATGAAGCTTTTGTGTGAAGCCTCCTCGAACCCTTTCCTGATGCACTCTTTCATACACGAGGAAAGACAAATCTGCAAAGGTTTTCGTCTCTGCAAATCGATCTAGAAACCCAAGAGCCAAGCTGTAATGTCCCCTTGTCACAAATCAGAATTCTTTTTCCCTTGTTCACAAATTTCAACTTGCAACAAAAGAACATTAGTATATTTTCATTTTAAAGCCAACATATATAATTCACACATAGAACATTGCTTTATCATTTCTATGATTAATTGCCAATTCATAACTTAGTTCATCATTGATTACTATTAATATACATTAGTATGCAAATCACCATTATTCGTCTATGATCATTTTCTATGTATATCACTATTATGAATCCATAGTTACTTTCAATGCATATCATTATGGCTAATCTTATGATTGCTTTCAATGCTCACTATCTTTCATTCACATTTCACAAGTTAATCTTATGATCACTATTCATATGCCTTGCATATCATTAACATTTCACATGTTACTTTCATGATCATCATCAATATGCCTTGCATATTCTTATCATGACATTTCACATGATCTATGATTTTCATCAATATACATTGCAATCTATTTATCTATTCACATGTCATTTGTTAACAACCTATGGGAGATTAGAGGAGAGTTACCGTTATCCACTATGCGGCTCCAATGTCTCTATCCTTAGACTCAATATGGTATCCTTAATATTTTAGAGTCAAGGCCTCTATGAGACTCCTTGGTACTCTTATGATGCCTTACATCAAGGTAACCAAGGCCATTTCATCACTATCCTTGCACTATGGGTACCTTATACCTCATGTGACAAGGCCTCTATGTGATAATCATCCTTTGCATCATGGGTACCTTATACCTC
Source organism: Cunninghamia lanceolata (assembly GCA_027924645.1). NCBI lineage: Eukaryota > Viridiplantae > Streptophyta > Pinopsida > Cupressales > Cupressaceae > Cunninghamia > Cunninghamia lanceolata. The sequence goes on from BSBN01000128.1 coordinate 2,154,843, forward strand.
GTGTGACAAAGGCCTTTAAATACCCATGTGGCCTCTTGCTACTTTTCCTTCCTATCTCTCATATGAGGTTAGCAAATCAGATAGCATTATACAAGATATATCATTTGAGTTATGGCATACTAGATATGTTATAAATGATCATTCTATGTGACTGTTTACATTTTATTATTCATGGTGATTATATCATCATGGATAATGACATGTATACATTGCATTTCTAAGACTAGCCGTGCATAAACCAATGTTATCATGATAGATGCATTTATGAGAACAAGCAGATGATTGCTGTTCATAAATCAGAGATATCATACTTGATACATTTATGAGAACAATCATATGATTGTTCATAAATCAGAGTTTATCATAACTGATACAAAATATATTATTATGAGCAAATGAGAATGACTGCCTACATATTATATTATAAGCGATTGATTGTAGATGCTATCATAATTAAGAATGAAATAGAAATAATAATGCCTTCATACCTGTGTTAGTACGGCAGCCGATCAGTCAAAGAAAATAAGAATAATATGGAGATGCTTACTTGCTGTTATTGACTGGACTGCAGTCTTGAAGATGTTCTTGTATGAGTTAATGATAATAATAATGCCTTGGATCGATGCTGGGAAGAGAATAAGAGTTATTTTCTGCTACTTCCCTGTACAATATTCAGATATATTTTCTTGTGATCGATGATATGCCGGTGTGAAGATCCCCCGACCCATCTAAATATATTTGCTCTTACTAATTGGTCACGTCCTTTCATTAGGGACATTTCCATCAAATGCCCAATCAGCATTTCTATCAATCGGGACAACAGATTATCTTAAGTGGGTTGTAGTTTGTAAAGACTTCCTTCCTTATGAAGATAACAACTATATTATCCTCCGCTGCCTTTAATACATTTTTATGAATGGATATTTCTTACAATTTTAAGTTTTAATCTACTTTGTCTTGTACATAGCACTTTCTAAGGAGCCGGTCTCCTTAGCAATTATTAATATTTATAATTCATAATATTTATTTATTCTTTATTCTATATATGTATTTATATATATTATAATAATATTTAAATCATTTATTTTAATAATCTTATTACTTATATTAGTATTACATACTAATATATATATATATATTATTTCTCTTTTATGTGTATATTTATATATTATAAATTATATAATATTATATTTAGCAGTATTATTATATTATAACTATTATAATAATACTTGATTTGATAATACAATAAACATATTGTATTTTAATTATATATAAAAATATCCATAAAATAATATTAATTAATATTATTACATATTAATAATATTAAATAAGATTATCATCGATAATGACAAACACTATTTTTGTCAAAAGCAACTTCGCCGTCTTATCAAAATTTTTCAATTTAAACAATGCCTTAATATCGGGACATGACACAAGCTCAATTCCAAAGTACGGGCAAACTCCAAAAGTGAGCAATTTTTATAAGCATAGCATAATGAAAAATGAAGTCTCTTTTGCTTCTTTATTTCCCTCTTCCCCAATGCCCAAGATGAGAGGCTTTTTAATTAATTTTAAATTTTAAATCATCCCCTTATCTTTGCATGAGGGGGGCGCTCATCCCTAGGCACATAACTTGTACTTTAAGTTACAACTTTATGTTATAAAGTTGAGTTATATTATAACTTAAAGTCACCCATAAAAAATAATAAGTTAAATCTTTAATTTAACTTATATCAAATCAAACAATGCTATAGAAGATTCAACCCCGTGAGTCTCGTGCCTTGGCTCCCGCACTGCCCTGCTAAAAATAGAAACTGCTCTGTCACGACTTACTATAAATAGTAAGTTCCCAAACTGACTCCCTGAATACTGCCATTAGCCTACGGGAGTCCCGTGATAGGCTAATCTGCAACTATATTCTTCTTCCCTTTGACATACTCAATGTCAAAATCATATGCCTGTAACCTGCTCACCCACTTTTACTACCTGTCATTCAGATCCTTCTGGTTCATGAAATATTTGATGCTGTTATGATTATAAATTTGCCTCCAACCAGATAAGGCTTGAATTTGGCCAATGCATGCATTATGGGCAACATCTCTTGGTCATACACCAAGTAACTCCTCTCAACACCCCGAAGTTTCTTGCTTTCAAACGCTATTGGGTGCTTCTCCTGCATAAGCACTGCCCCAATTCCCTCTCTAGAAGCATCACACTGCAACTCGAATGGCTTAGTGAAATCGGGAATCGCAAGCACGGGGTAAGTAGACATTAAGTGCTTGAAATGATCAAAGCACTGCTGGGCTGATTCAGACCACTCAAAGGCTCCCTTCTTTGTCAAATCTGTCAAAGGTGCTGCTGTCTGTGAGAAGCCTTTTACAAACCTCCTGTAAAAACCACATAGACCAAAGAAGCCTTTCAGCTGTGTGAGGTTTGTAGGTGGGGGCCAATCAACAATTGCCTTTATCTTATCTGGATCTGCCCTGACACCCTCTACACTGATAATGTGACCCAGATAAAGCAACTTTGTCATGCCAAAGTCACACTTGGACTCCTTGGCATAGAGGGACTCACTTTCCAAAATACTCAACACCTTCTCCAGATGTCTCAAGTGATCCTCCCAAGTCCTGCTGAAAATCAATATGTCATCGAAAAAAATCAACACAAACTTCCGAAGCTGTTGTCTGAAAATCTGGTTCATGCAACTCTGGAAGGTAGCAGGTGCATTGGTCAAACCAAACGGCATCACCAAAAACTCAAAGTGGCCGTAATGACACTTGAAAGCAGTCTTCTCTACATCCTCTGCCCTCATGCGAATCTGATGGTACCCCGATCTGAGGTCTATCTTAGAAAAATAACGAGTACCATGCAACTCATCTATCAATTCATCAATTCTCGGGAAAGGGTACCTGTTTTTTATAATTTTCTTGTTTAAGGCCCTGTAGTCTATGCACATCCTGATTGTCCCATCCTTCTTCTTGACAAGTACAACTGTAGAAGCAAATGGGCTCTTGCTGGGCCGAATGTGTCCCATCTCCAGTAGCTCTCTGATGGTTTTCTCAATTTCATCCTTGAGCCTTTTCGGGTGACGGTATGGAGTGATCATGGTGGGTTTGGTCCCATGCTCTAACTCAATCACGTGCTCTATGCCTCTATCGGGAGGCATTCCTGGTGGTATATCTCCAAACACCTTACTGTGCTTGGATAGTAACTTCTAAATATCAGGATGATAGCTATCATTTTGTCGTGGTGGGGACTCTGGCATAATAAGGCACTCTGTTGCCCACTCTACCTAGTCATGTCTCAATAGCCTCTCGATCCTCTTCAGTGATACCACTCGAGGTCGACCACTGATATACCTCTAAGGCATATTTTCCTCCCATTGTATTCAAGCCTCATTTCCATCTTAACATTCATGGTGAACTCCTCTAACTGGCTTATCCAATGCATGCCAAGTACCACATCTGTATCCCCAATGCCAACCATATAGAAGTCATCAACTAACTCATAATCACCCATGATGATCTTCAATCCTGTTATCTTCCGGCTACATTGCATTTTGAATCCGTCGGCTACCATCACCTTAAAGCATTCAAATTCCTCTGTCTTCAACCCCTTGCGAGCTACCAACCCCTCGTCCATGAAATTATGAGTAGCTCCTGTATCGATGAGGGTAATAATACGCTGTCCATCAAGTACACCACGCACCCTGAAAGAACCAACCTTTTGGAAACTAGATAGCTCAGCAATAATACCTCCATTGCCAGTACTGTGCTGTGAAGCTCTCTCATCTCCACTATCTCCATGATCGGAAGGTCGATTTGAATCTGAATCGAATGCCTCTGATTGAGTCTCCTCAGCTGAATAATACTCAATCAATTTGGCCTTAGCCTTATGTGGACACTTATGCGAGGGATCCCATGGTTCTTTGCAATGGAAGCAAAGTTTCTTCCTCCTATACTCATTGAGTTGATCATCAGTCAACTTGTTTGACCTGTCCTTATGCTGCTCAACATCTCTCTGGAATGGTTTCTTCCCCTTCTCCTTGTCCCTCCTGTGTGTAAACCCCTTAGACTGAAATTTGCTCCTCCACACTGATGACTCCATGTCTCGGGCCTTTTTCATGGCCTCCTGGAGTGTAGCAGGGTCAAAACCCTTAACCCAACCACGAAGTGGGTCTGCTAATCCATCAATGAAGAGAATAACCAATTTGTGCTCAGAAATATCTGGGACCATAACAGATAGGTCCTGGAACTCAGAAATGTAGGAGTCTAATGATCCACTCTGCCTCAGCTGTGCCAACTCCTTAAACTGTAACTCTGGATCCTTATCAAACCTATTGATCAGTCTGGCTGTAAACTCCACGTATGAAGTAGTCTGATCATGACCCAGTGTGACCTTCCCGTTGCTCCACCACTTATGTGCTACTCCCTCCAAGTGCAACGCTGCATAAGTAATGGCGTCCTCCTCAGGTATAGGATTAATCCGGAAGTAGTTGTCCAATTTCTGGACCCAAGCTCTAACGGTGGTCTTACCCGATCCATCAAAGTAGGGAAGTGTCATCTTAACTTTTTTCTGTAATTCCTGATTCTGATGTCTACCTCCCCTGTGAGGTCTATTCTTCATCCTAACGTCAGAGTACTCCGCAAAGTTCATCTCTACTCTGAACTCTGCACTAGAAGCTCGCCAATCCCTCAAAATCTCTTCCTGAAACTTAGCCTGTGTGGGATCTTGCTCAGGAACTTGGTTCCTGGGAGCGAAAATGGGTTTACCAGGTCTATCACCTGCGGTTAACTGTGAAGCCCTCCTGTGAGTAACTGAGGCCTCATCCTCATCATCTCTATATCTGTGTTTGTCAACCTGATGCCTATCCCCATTATTCCTTTTCCCTTGTTCCTGTCACCATTATGTTTATCACCCACGTTATGCCTGTTCCTATCTCCCCCATTATCTTTGTCCCTATCACCGTCATTGTTCCTGTTTCTGTCACCTCCATTATACCTGTCCCTGTCACAGTGATTATCCCTATTATTTCTTCCGTCTCTAGGAAGCAACTGCGCGAGGGTATGTGCTATCTTTGCCTGTGATTCTCTTAACTCCTGTCTAGACTCCCTCAATTCTCTCTCCAAGGCCAACGAGCTCCTGGTGAGCACATTCAGGATCTCGCGCATGCTAGGTTCCTCACCTTCCCTGTCACCCATTTCTCCTGTATGTTCTGTAATTGGAGGTAGTTCACCTGAAAATGGGTCTGTTCGCGAAACTTGGGAATCTTCGTCGGTAGCTGCAACCTCTATCTCTGCCTCAAAAGGATCTATTATGGGTATTGGTTGCTCAAGTTCTTTTAACTGTGGTACCTCTCTTCCCTGTGTTCTCTGCGGGTTTTGTGTTCTTGGTCTCGGTCTGAAATTATATCTGTCTATAGGCTGCACATCTCAGTTCCAACTTTTGCATGTCATGTTTAACACCACAGGATGGCAAGTTTTTCTGCTCTAATACCACTGTAACATACACCCCTTTGTATATGTTTGTTCCGACTGATTTTTTTGTGTTTTTGATGTTTTGCTTTTAGGTTTTATGGGTTGTTTTTGCATGTTGGTTTTTTGCATTGCATGTATGAAATATGAAGTATATGAACAAACCCAGAAAATATAAAATGACTTTGCATAAACGAAACACAACCCAGATCATAAAATATACTAAAACTAATTATGGAGACATACCCATGTGCAAAACTTGAACTTCATTCATTTGCCGTACTTGGACCAGCATACAAATTTATAGAAAATCGTTTATCTTCACTCACAGCTTGGAATTTGATCAACAGTATAGGTCTGCACTGTAAAATGGATCCCAAACGCCTACAATGAAGTGGTTTGCAGTCCCAAAAGGGAAGAGAAACAACTCCTCCAAACCCACGACCTCCTGGAGGTGGTACGGCCTTGTGGCTGTAGCAATCGGCAATAAACAACAGAAAACTCTCGGAAATCAGTTGTAATCTATCTGCAGGTTTGAGACCCTTCCAAACGCCCAAGTTCTGATGCAAAACACAGTCCAAGACACCCTTAATCACTCAACAACAGAAGGTATGGCCTCCAAGGGAGAGTACGGCCTGCCTGGTGGTACGGCCAGCCTCTGAACTATCAGCAGCACTAAAAATCAGACACTAAAATATTATCTCTGCTCTTCAAAACCTCTTCTAATCAGCTGTAGCAACAAACTCTTTGAGATATCTTCATTTTCTTCTCAAACAATCCCGAGATGTGATTCCTGAATGCACAAATAAAGCTTCTGTGTGAAGCCTTCTCAAACCCTCTCTTGATGCACTCTTTCATACACAAGGAAAGGCGAATCTGCAAAGGTTTTCGTCTTTGCAAATCGATCTAGGAACCCAAGAGCCAAGCTCAACTCCAAAGCACGGGCAAACTCAAAAAGTGAGCAATTTTCATAAGCATAGCATAATGAAAAATGAAGTCTCTTTTGCCTCTTTGTTTCCCTCTTCCCCAATGCCCAAGATGAGAGGGTTTTTAATTAATTTTAAATTTTAAATCATCCCCTTATCTCTTCATGAGGGGGCGCTCATCCCTAGGCACACAACTTGTATTTTAAGTTACAACTTTATGTTATAAAGTTGAGTTATATTATAACTTAAAGTCACCCATAAAAAATAATAAGTTAAATCTTTAATTTAACTTATATCAAATCGAACAATGCTCTAGAAGATTTGACCCCATGAGTCTCGTGCCCTGGCTCCCGCACTGCCCTGCTAAAAATAGAAACTGCCCTGTCACGACTTACTATAAATAGTAAGCCCCCAAACTAACTCCCTGAACATTGCCATTAGCCTACGGGAGTCCCGTGATAGGCTAATCTCTAACCAACAACTGACTGGGCTAAGTAGGGGACATTACAATAAGACATTGATATGTTACAATTGTAGATGGAAATTCCTGTGTTTTCATTGGGATCCGTTCTCCCTTGGGTAGTAATTGTGTTCTTTTGGTTGGTCAAGGGGTGTCAACGATCGTATTATTGTTCTAGATGACTACTGCAGTGTTTCTGAAGATGAAATCCACGGGGCCCTAGATATCGACTTCACAATAGAATTGATGTAGGGAGTAGACATATAAAGTGTCTTGGTAGACTTTGATTCTACATTGGTACACAACCCACTGGTCAAAGCCCACTCAAAGTGCAATGAATTGAATCTTCTATGGCCCCATCGTGTTCTTGAACATCATATTTCTTGCGATGAATCTATTGCCAGAAACGACGACAGTTACTGTTTTGAAGGTAATGATGCCATCTTGCACACTCTTGCTTTTAGTCATTGTGGTTTTATCTTTGTCGTCTCCCACCAACATCAAATTGGTTCTTGTTGGTTATGTCAATGTTCTCCATGTAAGTTTTTGCCTTAATGTAGATTATGTATCTCTTGTTGCTATTTTGAGGCACAACGTTGATTTCTTGGGTGGTTTTTTAGTAATTGCAAACCATCTTGGGCTATCACCACGTTCGCTTGGCTGGCTAGGCTTGGTGCTTGCGATAGCTTGCGGTCTCCCATTGACAACCATTTGGGGAACCCATCTTTACTCACATGACCATAGTGGGAATAGAAATTTTCATCTTCATTGCTATTTACAAATAACAGGCGACAATTATTAATGGTCTTGGCAGGCAAGGTGGAGAGCTTGTTCATGGAGAGTGAGTTGCTCACTAGTTTTAACAAATTAATAGTTTTGGATGACATAAGGACTCTAATGGGATTGGTGGAACTCAAATTGAGATCATGAAATCCGTTCAAGCAGGTCTCTTGGTTTGTTAGCCTTGCACTCAGCCAAATGAGGGAGTTTATGCTGAGGGAATCATTGCTCAAGAAGACGTATAGATGATCCATGGTATCTTTGAAGAGCTCCAAACAATCGTGCTAGGTCATGTGCTCTCTTTCATTCCTCACATTATTTTGGAGACTCAAAGCGAAGTCACGGGCTTTTTGCGCCCTTTGCATGCTCACTTGCAATGCAAAGTTAGTGAGATCATCAAGCTTGGTAGTGTGATAAGCAAGATATGAAGCTTTGGATGAGGCATAGTGTTTGGGATAACGGGACTTGCTGCACAATAAGCTTGCCACTTTGGATACCGTTCTCCAAGCATGATGATGATGAGTGTTGTCGTTGCCATTTGAGCCCATAAGCCTTGACTGCCACACACATGAGGGCAGCTTCGACGAAAATTGATGTCAGAGCAACTACTGCAACTTTGCTTTTAGAGTTTTCCACTTTCTCTTCATCAACTTTTACATAATCACTTTTCGTGTTGTTAAACCAATGGTTTTGTTTTTTTACGAAGGCGAGCACAAAATTTTAATTGCAAGGACAAAGTAACCTTAGTAGCTAACCTCAAAAGACTGGACAATGAAGGACTCAAGACAAATAAACTCAATCGGTTCTTGGAAGAAATGTAATGGATGGTTTGAATTATCACTACTCAAAGCGCTTCACTTTATAGGATTGGATTTCGTGAAAAATTTATTGATAGATTGAGAATTGGGTTACTGTCTCTGTTAAACGTTTTGAAATGATAACTCGTTTGCTGCCATGAAATTCCTTACACTCTTATGTTTTGAATTGCTTGCTCCTCATTAATTCATCTAGATTTTCTTTTTTGTTTTCTCTTCAATTTCAAATCCCTCATTGTCAAACTTGGGCAGCTATGAGGATGTGGAACTTGTATGCCGCCTTAAATTTCAACGTTTAAGACTTTTTATTTTGGTTATATTGCATGAGGCATTTACTTGGGTCATTTTGGTTATATTGGGTTATAGGTTATATTGCATGAGGCATTTATTGCAGATTCTTTCTGTTATTAATTTCATTTTAAGTATTTTGTACAAGGCTGTCTATACTTCACCTTTTCTCCACGCTGCTATTCATGGCCAGATAGTTTTTAACAGGTAAGATTCCCAAGTCAAACATTAATGGCCATTTTGTATAGTTTTAACTAAATGTTAATTCTCTATAGTTGTCAACACATATAGATAGTTTAAGAAGCCTATATCCTAATATTCATGTCTCATAGAATTATAATCAACACAACTGGTTAACCAATTCAAGCAAATAAAACGCAAGACCATCCATGCAAATGCAATACAGCCACCATCAAACCATTCAACCACAATTTTTTCAAAAAGAGTTGCTATTGTACATTTAAACATCCATTTCAAAGAAGTTTTCTTTCCCATTTGTTGTTATCCATGATAATTAGAAAAGCCAAATGTATTGAATCATAGAAACGAAATTTCTTCGACTGCTTACACTTATATAGTGTATTCTCTCTTCAATCCATTTCAACTCTGTGATGTATCCTCAGTCCATATGTTGTGAAAGATCCGAATTGAATTCATACACTCAACATCAACCGTTGTTTGCTGGACTAAATCTTTTTCTTCATTAATCTTCCTCAATTGAGCTGCTCTTTTTTGGCCAAAAGCAAATTGTTCAATAAAGGAGCTCAAATTCCTAGATGTGTAAGGTGCAGATTCACTTGGAGTGTATTCTAGACAGTTTGGAATTGCTTTTTCATTTCCATTAACATAGCAAGTTTTTGTTAGTGCATATAGATAATGATTAATTATGATTATCACTATGATGTAGAATTATTGTTTTATATTAATACATTATTAATATGAACATGAATATAAAGTTTTGCATAGGTTTGATTGATATATTGTATTGACTATTAATATTATCTTCTACTAATGTGCTATAACATATTACAGTTAGCAAAACCTTTAATCTTAATGTAAGGAGGGCATAGGTTCAAAATCACAAAGTGCATTAAATACTTAAAGAGGCCTATTGGTAGTGAATATATAAGATAGAATACATATTAATCTACACTTTATTAAATAATATTAATCTTGACCAGCTAACCTACACCTTCTGAACAAATAGAAAATTATACTTAAGGAACGTTAGGACTAGGGAATTGGTTGTGGCTGTCTCTACTTAAAATGAGACCTAAGAAATCAACTAATAAAATAATTTGGAATAGATGGAACATTGCGACTTAGAGCAAATCTATAAACAAAGAATCTTGTTAAAATGAAAAATGAAGTATAATGATGCATAATTGTTGAGTACATTTTCCCTAAACTATGTGAAGTCAATTAATTGGTTGAATACCATAGCGATACCGTGCTTATCATTGGAAAAATCCTTAGTTTGAAGACTCGGACTTTGGAGAGTACTTGGCAAACTCAAAATTTACGACTCGAAGAGTACTTAGCAAAACTCGACAACTTAAAAAACACTTAAATTTTTGAAATATTTTTTTTTTAATGCAAAATACAGCTAGAAAATGTACCAAATGAGTTTGGTTGAGGGTTTGGGGGCAATGCCCCTAGCGGGGTTGAGGGGCAGCGCCCCTCATGGGGGTCTGGGGGCAAGTCCTCTAATGGGGTCGCCCCCGCCACCAAGCCCAAATGAAGACCTTCAAAACCACACAAACCTTCATGGCGCAGACCATTTTCATAATTTTTTAAAAGGCAAAAAACAATGCTTATAAAGCCAAAAAAGTAGACTTTTTGGAGTGTTTAACCCATGTTTTTTTCCACGATTTTGACATGTTGCTGGCGTGGCAAGTCAAGTTGTTGGACTAAGCGAGTTTTTCGAAATACTTGGCAAAAAGACTTGGTGAGTTAAACTTGTGAGTACTCGGTGGCGAAAAAAAACTTGCCAAGTACTTGGCAAAAAAATTTGGCGAGTTAACCTGTGAGTACTTAGCGGCGAAAAAAACTTGCCGAGTATCCGACGAGTTTTTCCAGATACTCAGCAAAATGACTTGGCAAGTTAAACCTGTAAGTACTCGATGGCAAAAAAAACTCGCGAGTACTCGGCGAGTTTGTGAACTATGGAAAAACCGACATCTAGATTTATTACTTAAGTCTAATCTAGGTTATATTTTGGGCCCATAACCCATAGGTCCTAAGATCATTTTCACATCTTAAACTTGGAAAATATGATGCTATTGTTGGAATGAGTGGTTGATGAAACAATGCTTTTATAGGATATGAAACTAAATAGTTTCTCTTAGGCTCAAACATGGGGACATGCTGAATTTTATAGAGGGAGAGACAACCTCAAAAAATAAAGAACATTTCTAGATTGCAATTTTTCTTTTTTCATGTGATATGGAAGTTCAACAAGAATTAGATATTAATGTAAACTTACTATATACTAATTTAACGATATTTTAATTTTGTTTAATTGATATATCAGCTCCAAATTAAAATGAAGTTCAATTAACCTAGTTACTTAAAGAAGGAAAGGTTAGACTTTGTATTTTTCTATGGAGTGCTCTATGGGTAGTAATAGTTTGCTATTGTTCTATTCTTGTTTAAGATGCCGTATGGGAATCTTTGTACCATCTTTTGTTTTATTGTATTTTGTTAATGAACTTGATCAACCCAATAACCTTGTACATGTGTTTTGTGAAGTATTGTATAGGACTGAGATCCTTTGAATGTTATATCATCATTGATTACCTATGAGTCTTTGACAAGGTGATGTATGTTAGAATTTTCTGTGTGACAAGCTTAGGTATTATAAGCACCCTATTGTATTGCATTGAATTGATGTTTGAGTGATTGTGTGAAGTGATATGGAATCTGCCTAGGGCTAATTGTGTATTTGTTGTCATTCAAATTATGAGAGAATATTATCAACTAGTTAAGTCAAAAATGTTTTGTGATTTAAATTATTCCTGTGATAGAAGCCTATTTAAAAGTTATAGTTAAGGCTCAATGTTCGGACAAAATTTTTTTGGTTTAAGATTATGAGTTCTTAAAATTATTTTATTCAACTCTAGACAAGGGAAAAATTTGTTATCAAAATCGAATGGAATTGTAACTAATCTACAGAATGTCCCTTTTGATTGGACATGATTTCTAATCATACAAGTATGGAAAAAAATGTATTTGGTTTAGGAAGAGAGGATAGTCATGTAGTTTGGAATGCATGATTATCATCTTGGAATGTATTTTGAGTATGTAGATGTAGTCGATGATGGGTGATCGCATACTATGAGATGTGTATGTCATTCACTAAGCGAGCATTGTGTAATCATAGGATAATGCTTTTGTAAAATTTATGTTGAAGAATTAAAACATCTATATTAAAATAAAGGGGTACATGAATAACTAAATTGAGAAAGATAAACAATAGGAGATTTAACATATAAACTTGCATTACCTGTACAATTGCAAAAGATATATAATGCTTATTTATGCAAGTTTCCTTAAAAGTGCACCTATAGTTCTAATCATGTTATCAATTAGCGAAGTATTTTTGTGGAATCTAATTGTGATTAAAGTTAAACCAGATTTGTCTCAGATAAATATTACTTGACATTTGATTTGAAATATAAGTTTTGAAAGTTAATGATAATAAATATAAACTTCAGCTGTTATTTTTAATATTTAATTTCATATTTCAAATGTTGATTTATGTATTTATTTGAATGTTATTTCTTTTAAAAGTTTATTCGTAAAAATATTATATAATGTTGGATATATTATTCAATTTTAACCCAGGAAATTAGCACGCTATAATATGTGTAGTTCATTACTTTGAGATGTTTTTTTCTCTCTTAAGCAAGAGAAAAATTTATCTTTCTTTCATTCTTATCATCCAATTCATTTCTGAAGAGAGGGCTGCAAGTTAAAGATGCAAAACATCAGTAAAGAAAAGTGGATATGTGTTTAAAAAATGAGAAGCTGTGGACACTGGAAATAATCTCAAAAAATACTATGAACACTTTGCAAGGGTAAAGGTATAATAAGATAAGAAAATAATACTGGCGGCTTCCCCTGCTTTGCCTTCCATGTATGTTATGTTTATTTATGTAATCGTAATATTATTATATGACCTATGATTTTACAGGTTATTGATGCGGATGGTCTACAGATTTCGTCTTTTCTTAATGCGGTTGTAAAGGTATTAAATTTGTACTTCTTCGTTTTGGTGTCTGATTTCACACTAACTAAAATTGTGTTTAGCAAGCTGTGTTTTTTGAAACAAATTTAGTATTGATATTATAATTGGTATAATCTGTAACTGAATCCAAAACTCTAAAACAGGAAAATTTGAAAAATTATAACTCTATTGTGGTTGTGATCTGAAATCTTCTATTGTACCACTTGTGCAATTGAAATCTGCTATTTTAACCATAAACCTGCAGATGAAATCACTTTATTAAAATTTGTGTCATGTGTAACACCTAAGTGGCTTCATTGTAATAAAAAAATGTGTATTACTATTTATTTTGGAAGAATGTTGTCATAAAGTTTATTGCAAATTAATATCTGTTTTCTCCTCGTAGGTTTACTGCACTCATTCTGAACATGACTATTCTCTTCCTTGGCAAAAGCAAAGGCAATATACAAGCACTGGCAGGCAAGCTTAATATGCTGGAATTTTAATATTAGCTTTGTGTACATGGGTTATATTGTAAATTTGCCACAGTTAATTGTGCATGTGACTTTTTGTATTTAAGCGTGCTCTTTCAAATTAAACCACAACCTGGATTGATAAAAAAGGTTGGGTTTCAAGAAATAGTGTCCTACAGAAATATAGTATGTAAAAAAAGCTGTGTACTGTACGTTCCCAGAAAGTAGTTACCAACTTAACCAGATCATAAAATCTTGCTACTAAGCAAAATAGGATTGCACTAGGCTATAATTTCTCTTGGTTGACGTGATTGTGAAGCTATGCAGTCTTTATGGATGCTGATTAAGGGGAGGATAATTTTTTTTTTCTTTTTGAATTTGAAAGCAAGTACTCAAATTGGTAGAAAAATAATTGCACTAACATATAAGGGCTAGACTTCTTCCAATTATGGGCTTGGTAAGTGAAAACCAAAGTCAATTATGGGTTATATTGTAAATTTGCCACAGTTAATTGTGCATGTGACTTTTTGTATTTAAGTGTGCTCTTTCAAATTAAACCACAACCTGGATTGATAAAAAAGGTTGGGTTTCAAGAAATAATGTCCTACAGAAATATAGTATGTAAAAAAAGCTGTGTACTGTACGTTCCCAGAAAGTAGTTACCAACTTAACCAGATCATAAAATCTTGCTACTAAGCAAAATAGGATTGCACTAGGCTATAATTTCTCTTGGTTGACGTGATTGTGAAGCTATGCAGTCTTTATGGATGCTGATTAAGGGGAGGATAATTTTTTTTTTCTTTTTGAATTTGAAAGCAAGTACACAAATTGGTAGAAAAATAATTGCACTAACATATAAGGGCTAGACTTCTTCCAATTATGGGCTTGGTAAGTGAAAACCAAAGTCACAGCCTTGGGTGATAACTCATACTTGGTATATATGCAAACAATGTGTAAGCAATGAATCATCTATAGTGGTAATTCATAGCTTTTTTTTGCTTATTTCTAATATATCTATTGCTGTTATATTTCTGCTGTATTGTGTGTCACTGAATATGCCTGTTGGTAAATAAACACATTTGACCCTTATGCATGGTGAACCTGCCATAGTGGCGTGAGAGGAGTTAATTCCGTATATGTAGACAACAACTTTGAGCGCCAAGCAAGCGATTCAACTCCTACAAGCAAAAGACAAAGGTCTAAACTCTAAACAACAGCAGGCAAGGGAAGTAGGTAGGCTTGCAAGGTTTGGGAGGAAAAGTCATGCTGTTGATATTGATTTCAGTCGGGTTCTAGTTTCAGAAGTTGAGGTAGATATATTATGTACCGAATTAGAAGGTTGAAAGTTCAGAAGGGCCATTTGAATGGTCAGATTGGATACCACAGTTGCTAGGAAGGATATAGATCTGAGAGTATGCTCCAAGAAAAGGAACAAATAGTCCCTAGGACCAATTTACTGTCCATGAAAGAGAAAAACAGTAAAACTCAGCTGTAGGAAAGTTAAAAGAAAAATAATGGATTTAAAAGCTATCAATGATCCTAAAGCTGACATGGTCTGGTAGAGAGAAAAATCAGGATTCGACTATCAGTCTATCTCTTATTTACAAAGGAAATATTATTGGAAAGTTAACGGTATCAATGAGGGTAAAATCCAACATGAATTCTTTCTAGAAACATTGCGAGACTATGCAATTAAATGCTACAATATACTGAAATCTGATGAGAAACATACAAGGATAAAAATATATAATCAAGAATACAATATATGGCACATGGTTTCCCAAATACTGAATGAGTTAACAAAAACAAGTCAAGGATAAATATATAAAAAACTAACAGAAGGATGCTAAATCTGGCACAAAATTTGGAAAATCCCTAGGAGAATATTTGAAATGATACTCACTTGTAAGTGGACTGTGAAAGGTGTTTGAAGAGAGTCTAAGGTCTACCAAGATTGAAATATCATGATTTGTACCAAATAATGTTTGATGTGTGTTGTACCCAATCAAAATTTTTGCTTCATTAAGGCATTTTGAGAAAGTCTAGAAAATTTTTCGTCAAATAAGTCAAAAAAGTCAATTTTTAAAAATAGACGTCAATTTAGGTTTTCTGGGTTTCTTGAGATACGGATGCTGGCAAAATTTTCTAAAAATAGAAAGTTTCTAAAAATAGAATCTTCGATTCAGGTGTCGTGCCTGATTCTGATTGGCTGATTTCGCTTCACGATCAAGGTGGTCTAGACGGAATCTGCAAAAGATCAAGTTTTTTCTACTGGGTCAATTCTGCTTTTTCAGAGGGCTAAGCACGAGCTTGGGACCCATCAACAGAGGAAGTTCATCTACCAGAGATCAGTTTCAGGTCTTCCAGGCTGTTCAGCTAACGTAGAACTAACGAGCAATCGTCGATTTGACAAAGCACGAGAAATGGAGCAGGATGGATCCGGAATGAGCAAAGAAAAGTTAAAAATCCTGAAATTTGACTAAGGCACAAAAATCCAAGCGCCCCTGGAGGCTAGGGGCGCCCAACTTTTCATGCCTTAGATTTTTTTCGCGTTTTTCAAGAAAATGCTAGAAATACCTCTATTGGTCAGTTCCGAGGTCGACAAAAGTAGTCATTTTGGTCGACAGGCCCTAAAAAGCTGGAATCCACATTAGATTGACACAAGCTATCCACTCCATCCCTCATCCAGTGGCAGTTGATTGACGAAACCTCGAGATCAATGACAGGAAGCAGCTGTCGGCACACAAAACGGAGCAAATTGCAAATAGAGGTTGGAAATCATAAATTGGGCTAAGGCACAAAAAACTAGGCGCCCCTGGAGGCTAGGGGAGCCCAACTTTTCATGCCTTAGAATTTTTTACTCGTTTTTCAAGGAACGTCAAAAAGTCTCTGACGGCTCGTTTTCGGGTGGTCAAACTCAGTCAAACGCCAGTAAAAGCTGGGATTTCATCACAGATGTGTTCAGACAGCTCAGTTTACCTCCCATCCTGCCTCAGCAGTCCTCCAGACGACCGAAAACGAAGATCAAATAAGACTTGTTGGCACGAAAATCGAGGAATGCAATGAAAAATTGAAAATCACAAAATTTTTCTTAGGCACAAAAATCCAGGCGCCCTAGGAGGCCTGGGGCGCCCACTTTTCCATGCCTTAGAATATTTTTTAGTTTTTTTGAAAAACGACAAAACCTCCTCCGTCAGCCCGATCAGATTCACAGGGAATCAGTTTGGCGCGTTTTCTGAGGCAGACAGAGGGTACAATCAGTTCAGTTTTCATCAAGCTTCCCTATTTGCCAGATCATCAGATTCAGTTTTGCTCCGATAGGGCAAAAATCGACATCCAAACAGGGGTCTATAGTCACTGGAATGCGCACGCAAATCAAAAATTTGAAAAAGTTGAAATTTTTTAGAAAAATGGCTAAGGCACAAAAAACCAGGCGCCCCTCGAGGCCCTGGAGGCTAGGGGCGCCCAACTTTTCATGCCTTAGAAAATTTCATGATTGACAATGTTTCCTTGCAGCCATTTTCCGATCTTTGTCCGGCGACAAATTTCGGAGGTCAGATTTGCGGTCAAACGTCAGATTGTCAGTTTGAGGCTGGGGATGGAATCGCGGTTGATAAATCTTCAAGATGCCATGATTCGTCAGCTTTTTCAGTCAACGGTGACAGTTTGCCATATTATTGAAGTCAGGGACAGGCCATATTGGAGTCAAAACGAGTGCAAAAGTGTCAAAACGAATGAAAATTTGGCTAACACTTTTGCAACCTCGCGTGTTTGATGACATCATCAAAGAAGATTTTTTCATCATCTTACACGTGAAGCCATAGGTAGCTATAAAATAGGGATTCTTCTTATTCGAAGATATTTACTTGGATTTGTGCTTTAAAAGATGCTTTCTTTATGGATAAGATTGAAGCTTTATTCTTTCACAAAGAAAGTTGCTTTTATGCCCTAAAGTTCTATAAAGACAAGCTTTGGCTTCTTTTATTTCATTATTTTTTGCAGGTTGCATCTAGAGGAAGATTTTTTATTTTCTTTCAACGAAGATTCGAAGGCTCAAACGAAGTGCTTTTTCAGTGTTCTTCATAGTTTCGGGATGAGGAAGCACAGAGGCATGCTTTTTCAGGGTCATTTTTTCTAGGGGATCGTTTTTCAGAAACAGGACCGAAGCTTTTTCAATTTTCATCGAGATGGGTCCATCCAGAATTTCATCCTCTTAAAGATTGGGAAATTTTATTTTCTCGGGAATCTGCTTTTTTGCTGCTTTTTCGGGAAATCCTCTGCTTTTTCAAAATCCGACAATCTGGGTTTCTTTGAAACATAATTGTCGACAAAACCCACGTGCCATCTTTTTCGCTCACATTTTGTTTTTTTAGAAGAAATCAGCAAGTAATTTTCAGCCTTTTGTCCAAGATTTTTCCAACAGGCGCGTTCACAGTCATTTTTCAAATCTTTCAATAAGCAATACACTTCAGTTGAGATCAAGCCTAAAACGGCGTTGGTTCACGATTACCTCAGAACTTTCGAGACAGACTTGCATAAAGTTCTTCCAGTGTTCAATTTACATCCTTTGGAAGATGCAGGAAACAACACTATCAGGAATCTGAATCACTTCGGATTGCTTGCAGCAGCTTCATTCCCCATCACAGTGCAAAGTATCGAATTTGTAATTGCTTGTATGACGCATTACAATTCAGTCACAAGAGAAATCCAATCAAGAGATGGACGTGTGCTCTGCAGCCTGAGGCCAAATGACATTGAGAAGTGTTTTTCAATACCAATCTGGAGGGAAAACTTGGTTGTTTCAATTGAAGAATGCAAAAGGGTGTGGCACAATGATAAAGAAAAGTACCAGAAAGAGATTGCTCAGAGGTGGTTGAAGGAAAAGTAGAATGTCATGCCAAAGAACGTTGGATGTGGAGAGTTCAAGGAGGAACATGCAATAATGATTACTCTGCTAAGCTAGATCACGGGTCAAGCAGATGCTAACAAATTCCAGCCTTGGATGTTTTGTATCATGTCGCAGATTGTTGACGGAACAGAATTCTATGATTGGTCGGCACTCATCAGTGATAGTCTCCACCAGTAAGTAATTGATTTTCAAAGGGCCCATGATTTCCACGTGATGTCATACCTTGTATATCTGATGGTCTTTCAGAGTCAATTTAGAGGTTTGAATATTGTTGGAACTCTAGACATTCAGCATGTTTATCAGCATTTTCCGCAGTTAGAATTTTCTCAGGCTGAGCGACATTATAGGCGGGTAAATGATGCATTCTTGATGCATACAGTGCGAGATCTGGATAATGAGTTACATATACGATTTTTAGTGGATGCCAGAATGACAATGGTGGAATGGGCTGATTGGTTTATCCAGTTTGCCACTTTTTCCTACAGCAGAGTATATGGCTTCTCAGGAGAGCCAGCCATGTTGCCAAGATATCCGACGGATGAGGTAGCATTCATGGAATTTTTGAGGCAAGTCTATGAAGTTCATACATTTCTACGTAGCAGACGCAAGCCGACTTTCAATTTTCCAATTGGGATGGGAATTTACAGATGTAGATCTGGAGCGGATGCCAAAGTGATTGGTAGTGAAATGTCCAAGTATGGTCTTAAGTTTTTCGACAGGAGGTCTTCATATGATCTACGTGGTGTTTTTGCATCACACTTTGGTCAAAATTGTGCGCATACGCATGTAGTTGAAGATTTCTGGACTAATTGTGCCAATGAGTTTGAAGTGCGAGAACGTAGTTACAGTAGGTTTACTTTTTGGCAGTTGGCTGACATTTTGTTAGAAGATGTAGAAGGCTTGTCAGATGATGGTGAAATTTTACTTCCCACATATTCTAGAGATCAGGTCAAGCAACAACCATTGCCATCAGTTATTTGGTTAGCTAAAGAGAGCACCTCGATCGAGGAAAGAACGAGCCGAGTCATCAAAAATAGTATGATATTCTTGAAAAGTAAGCGGAAAGAACCCATTCCGGTTGCAGAGCTACCAGTTGTTCAACCATCAGAACCTTCCACTTCCAAACCAAAACAAAGAGTTAAAGCTATGAGCATCCTTCTAGAAGGAGCAAAGATGGCTAAGTTGAAAAGGAAAAAGGTTGAGTCTCCAGTTCATTTTCAGTAGGAACAACCAGCAGTTGCATCAGAAGTTCCCACTGAACCAGCACTGCATGTAGAAACATTGCCTTCTGTTTATGTTTCTCCACCTTCTTCACCTAGTTCTTCTCCCATTCACATTGATTCAGAGCCAGATTTGCCGGTTTGTAACTCTGAGACATATATTGGTCCATCAGGAGTTGATGAGGTTAGAATCGAGTTTCCAAGAGAAGATGGCTCATCTTGGCTTGAAAACATTCTGGGAAAAAAGAGGAGAAAGCCTTCATATCAGTTGAACTTGACAGAGCTTAAGAGCGTCTACCAAGACACACCAGACAGGAAAATGAAGAGGCAAGTTCACATTGAGAAGAATGCTGATGGAGAAATGATCCTAGAAACTGCAACACTTCCAGAAGATAAGGATGTTGATGATATTGAGGTTGATGACTTCAAGGTTGTCAAGGCAAACCTTGGTAGGAGTACCCGGCATACAAATGTAAATCTTTTCGAGGTTGCAGCGGATAATCTAAAGGAGAGGGTGTTGAAGGATGGAGAAAACAAAGCAGCCCTCAAGGCTGAAGTTAGGCAGCTGCGGCAGTACATTTCCAACCTTTTTCATGGCACATCACAGGCTAATTTAATACTTCCTCTGAATCTGGGATCACCGATCGATCAGCATCAGTTCAGTCAGTTGGTCATCTATGGGAGACACATGAAGGATTGGGTGGAAGAATTTGTGACTAAAGGGAGAGTTGTACTTTCACAGTTTTATCAATTAAAGTACAACGCTCATGATTTGCGTCAAGGCATCTAGGGGTTACAACAGATGATGGCTGAAAACAGACCGGTGTTTGAGATCATTATCTCTGACTTGAAGATAGCACATAATTCTGTTGATTCAGCTGAAGATAAGAAAATTGTTTCTACTTGGAAAGCGCAATATTTTTTCAGAGGAAAAACTTTAGACAGTGTAATCACAGAGTTAGCAGAGTGGAAAGAAAAAGTGGTAAATGTTCTCAAGTTAGTCAGATCTTTTGTCTCTCAGATCTCATGTTCGTATGAAAAAGATGGTACCCTGTATGATCTCAGGGAAGTGCAAGCAGAATTCCAGACTCTCATTTGCAACAATTTTAATGGTGATATCAGTGTCGGCAAGGTGGATTGTTTTTCCGCAATGACAGTGAAGTTTGACAAAGTTGTGGGTGAAGTTCATGAATTCCTTCAGATGGTTGCAAATGGTGAAGAAATGTTAGAGAATTAGAATATCATTCTAGAGAGTATCAGTGTTCCTGGCAAAGATGTGGTCAGTCGCTTTTTAGAAGATATTATTTCCCAGAATATCAATGGATGACATCACCAAAAAAGCAAGAATGTTGGCGAGGATGTGATTAAAAAGAAAGCAGCTTTAACTCAAATGCTTTTTGTTTTAAATCATTTGCTTTCATCCTAAGCTCATCCATTCTTTATTTAGAAAGAAATCACTTTGTATTAGTTGGAGTTTTCTTTGCTTTAAAGCGTTTGTTAGTTGTAATCTTTGTCTTAGAATAGAAATAAAGCTTGCGAGTTGGCAAGTTAGCTAGGGTTTAATCAAGGAGATTTTAGGGTTCCCTACTCCTTTGATTTAGTATAAATAAGGGCAGCCTTGCCCATTGTAGTTAACAATAATGGTAATTGTGATAGCAAAATCTGCTGTGCCTATTCTAGCCTGTAGAAATTGTTATTTCAGCTACTTGTTCACTCTGTGTTAGCTGTTCTCCAGTGTTTGATCGCTTATTGTATGCTTGCCTTTTGCTACAATACTGCTGTCCTGGAGTTATATCAACTTTATGATATTGGAATAGAAGTCTCATGCCTGCCTTTTGCTTTGATTTCCTATCTCAGATCATCAAGTTTTATCGTCAGATGTGTGGCTTGTGTAAATTTTATTTCAATTTTCATCATTAAAGTACAATGGGTCTTATGATGTGAATCTGGGAGAAATTTATTTAAGTTTTTGTGTTAAAACAAATCATTCCTTGTCCACTTTTGATTTCTGTGCTCTGTGTTTACTCAGACAATCAAAAGCGTCTTTTAGTTTAGGCCTAGCTATAGTGAGAAGTTTCAAAAAGGAAAAATCTCTTCTGCAGTGAAATAGAGTTTTATAACCTTGTGCTCGCAGCCGAGAATCAAAAAGAAGATAGGAAAATTTGTTTTATTTATCTTTCAAGCGAACATCAGCAAAAAGGGAACTCCCCCTCATAATAGGAGAGTGGTTTATCTGTGCATAGTTGTTCGTTTCCAACTCGCATTCCAGAGGTGCGAATTGAAATGCCAACAATGTGGAACACCGAATAACAATAGTACTTACAAAAACAAAATGTTGAAGAAGAAGAAGACGAGTCCAAGTAGGAAGGATTACTTAAAAATTATCAGTAAGGACAACAAAAGGGTAAAACAGAAAAGACTCACACACATGTCCAAACTGAAGAGAGAGGCATAGAGAAGATGAATGCCTGGCCAAGTATTGTGTTATTTGTAATGTTAAAACACACAACATAACAAGAAACATACACAGGCTATATTTGGTTGGTCTTTGAATTTTCCCTTGAGAAAATCATAGGCTCATATTCTATATTTCCAAACTATGTGACCTATTTTCTTGCAGTAGTAACATTCAATCTATCCTTTATCTTTTTCTAATCTTCTACAATCGGTTTCTTAAGTATAATGCACTCTCATGTTGAGGATCACTTTCAAATCTCCTGCAGTTCTCTTTTCTTCAGCTAAGAGAGTTGAAATCATATCTTCTAGAGTTCGAGATGGTATTTGATTGAGAATAAAAGTGATATTGCAGTATTAAGAAGGTAGATTTTTAACAAAATGGCTTTGGCATCCTCGTCATCTTCCATAGTGAGAGATCTCAGATTGCTTATGTGACTAGACATAGTGACTTCGTCGTCCATCTTGAATTTGATTAGCTGAAGCTTTAGAGAATACTTTGCATTAATTGCTTTTGCTCCAAACAGTTTATTTAGATTATCCCAGATTTACTTGGATGATTTTTGGAGATCTACATTATGTAACTCAAAATCAAAAAGCAAGACCAATAATGGCTTTGGCTTTATCATCCACAAATCGAGGTTTGCATGGTAGTTAATTAGTTAACTTCCTTTCTTATATGCATTCCTTTAGCTCTATCATGAGGTTGCATTAGTTAATAAGTAGAATAGGCTAATATTGGTTTAGTTTGTTCTCTTTTATGCTCATTTTCTTATGTACACAAATATCAAAGATGGCATGAGAAGGATCTAATAAAGCCTGCTGATCCATTTCCATAAATTTCTCCATTGCCAATGTCTTCTAATGCCTTGAGGCTCCAAAACTCTAAAGGGAGATTGTATGACCTTACCCATAAGCCCACCATTGTTGAGGGAAAAACCCTGAAAGAGAGATTCGACTTCCAAGCCGACATATATACCATGCTATCTTGAATTTTTTGGGGATCCAAAAGGAGAACATCTCTCGTGTCACCTGACAGAAATTTCGAAACAAAAAAACCTTTCAAGGTAAGAATATTAGTAATTACCTTTACTCCTGTAGACAATAGATTTGCCACTTAGGACAGAATTGCATTGTCTAAAATATGGGTACCGGTACATTCTCGTATTGCTTCCACCCGTTTTAGATGCTCACAAAAACTTTCTATTTCTGTTTCCCTGAAATCAACCATAGGTCACACACTTGAAATACCACACGATCTGTCTTGACCTTGGAAAGAAATGTTGCCGCCCTCGAAAAAGCTGCCAATAGGGATCCTATTCGCCTGACGCTTTGGATTCTACACCTTGACATTTGTAAACCTGGCTGAAGCTGGGGCCATCTTGGGAATACTGTGTAGACTGATTAATATGGATTTATGTAGGCCATAATCCATTTCTGCACCTCCTGTCCAATTTTCCTTTTTTTGAAAAACCTTGGGTCGACGCCCTAAGTGCCATTTTCTTCCCATCCCGGCAACCTCTCCAAATTGAAAATTCTGGCTTTTAGTAAATTATTGATATCAACTAGCAGTCCAGAAACTATTTGGTTAATCGATTAATTAGTCAGTTATTAATGATCAAACAAATGCTCAATAAATTAACCAATTAATTGTCAAATTGATTAATTGTTCAACTTACCATTAGTTAGTTATTTAATTAATTAATGATCAATTCCTAAGATTCAGAATTAATTAGTTGATAACAGTGTTCCACGGGGACTCGTCCCCCCCTAAAAACTAACCATCCCCAAGTACGGGACGTTTCAAAGACTCAGGGACGGCTGTGAGACGTCCCCCCGCCGTCCCCCCACCGCCGCTGAGACGCCGGATTCTTTGCCGAGACGTCGGGGACGCCGAGACGTGCCCGAGATGTCTGGGGGACGCCTAACCGTCCCTCGAGCGTCTGGGGGACACCTGGGAGTCTTCCCCCACTGGAATGCCTAAAAGGTGTTTTTTTAAAAAAAATTACTTGCTTTTCCTTGGACTTTGAGCCCAGGTCCGAACCCTAAGGAGTTGTTTGACCATTCTAAAAGCAAAAGACTCATAAAACTCTCATTCTTCATTTTATTTGCTCAATATGCCATTTGATGTTTTGCAACAGCTAGATGAAGAAGAGGAAAACTAGTGAGAAAAGTGAGTGAAAGAGTGAGTTTGAGGTGTTGCAAGTGCAAGAGGGGTGAGAAGGAGAAAGAAGAAGAGGAGGAGCATTCTACACCAATTTTGAAGGATTTTTCAAGCACAAGGTAGGTTTTTATGACTGTTTTTTGAAGTTTTTTCAATTTTTTTTTTCTTTTCTAAGTTTTTCATGTTGAATCTTAGAATGGGCATTGAAATGAAAACATGAATATGCATTTGCAGCCATGCATATTCATGTTTTCATTTCAATGCCCATTGTTTTTTTTTTCATCTTTCCATCAAGATTTAAGTTTTAACATCAAATTTCAAAATTTTATTTTCAAATTTGTTAAACTAGGTTGAAACTAGGCACTTATAGAATTTATTTGTTTATTCATTATTGTAGTGTCATAATGAGCTCTCCTGACATGAGTGAGGATGAGGTTCATTGGCTGCAAATGCATATTCTTGTTTTCATTTCAATGCCCATTGTTTTTTTTTCATCTTTCCATCAAGATTTAAGTTTTAACATCAAATTTCAAAATTTTATTTTCAAATTTGTTAAACTAGGCACTTATAGAATTTATTTGTTTATTCATTATTGCAGTGTCATAATGAGCTCTCATGACATGAGTGAGGATGAGGTTCATTCTCATAGTGATCCTGATAGTGGAAGTGAATATGCTCCTGAGGCTGAGGGGAGTGACCATGGGGTTGAGCTTGAAGCCCATACTAGTTCCATGGCAAGTGAAGCAAGTAGTTTAGAGTCCCTTCTGGACTACTGGCAGCGTATGCTAAGGGTCCTTTTGATCGCAAATCCCCTCTCAAACAGTTTGCAACAAAATTAGTAAACACGGAAGGGGCACCATCTGGTGGCACAAGGAGGTGGAAGTGCAACTTTTGTGCTCTAGAGTGGTTTGGGAGCATCACTAGAGTTAATGCACACCTTTTCATTAGAGGAAAAGGTGTGGACATATGTTCTTTTTTGCAGAACCGAAAAACATCAAATCATAGTAATGAGACTCGGACTTGGCTCGGACTCGGCAAGCTGATTTTGGACTCGGACTCAGACTTGGCTTGGACTTGGCATGCTGATTTTGGACTCGGACTTGGACTCGGCGCCTAGACTCGGCAAAAACTCAACAAATTGAAAAACCTAAGAAATTCAGAGATTTTAAGGATTTAAAACTTGTTTCATGCACCCTTTAATAAATAAACCTTAAAGACACAATAACATCATCAAATAGAAGCTAATTTGATCACACATACAAGTATACATCGATCACATAAGTATAAACGCAAATTGTAGCTGGGCTGCTGAAGGAAATAGCACACTTAGATATATAAATATAGTCAAATGTATACAAAACTCATGGAATATGGAATCCATGACATCAAATGTTCCAAACAAATATGAAATATCAAAACAATAACTAGAGTCTAGAAGTCTATGGCTCAGAGGAGCCTGCATCCTTCTGGTAGGTCTTAAATGATGCCAAAATTGACGAGTGAACAAAAACTTGGAGAAAACTCGACAAATCAATAGGATCTATCTCATCCAAATCAATAGGATCCAATGATTTGTCCTCTACTCTTTTTGTGCAAAATCGAAACCCTGAATTTGACTAAGTCTGAAACCCTGAAACCCTGAAAAATTGGTTAAGTCTGAAATCTGATGGATCCTCCAAAATCTAGAATTTGCATGTTAAATCCCATGGATCCGGAACCTATCTCAAACATCCTGACAGTATATTTCAAAATATTTAAAGTATATACTTAAATATATTTTGAAATATACTCACCCTGTTCTTGATTTTTTCACTAGTTTCAGCCGAGTTTTCCCATCGGGACTCGCTGAGTCCGGCGAGTCGGCAATTTTTTTTGAAAAAATTGGCCGAGTCCGGGTCCGAGTCCCCCAGACTTGGGCAAGGTGCCTTGCCTCGGACTCGCCGAGTTTTGGCGAGTCCGGGCGAGTCTCGTTACTCTGCATCAAATACAAAGTTGAAATAAATAAGTTATGGGGTGTTCTTGATGATACTACAGCTGCACTTGTGCCTACTACTTTGCACCATAGGGCACGTCTTAAGAATAGCTAGCCATAGAGTTCCAGCCATACTTTGTAGACGAGAGTAGGAGGGACACCAGGTTCTTCCAGTGCCTATGCAGGAGAGGGGAGGGGGAAACGGAAATTGCAAAGTAACCGCATAGTAGATTTGTTTAAAGTGCAGCTCAAGGATGACATAGATGATGCCATTGGCAAGTTCTTTGCCAATGGCATCCCATTTCATGTTGCCCGATCTCCTTATTATAAGGAGATGATATTGATGGTGGTAAGGGTAGGACCATCATATGTGTCACCAGGTGAGACGAAATTGAGGACCACGATCTTGGATAAGAACTATTCCAAGATCAATTTGTTGATGGAGAAGATGGAGTGTTGGGTTAAGACAGGATGCAGCATAGTCATGGATGGGTGGACGGAAATTAGCCATCGTCCACTCTTTAATATCATGGTTACATGTACTGAGGACCCATATTTTCTTAAGGTGGTTGATTGTTCAGGGCATCGCAAAGATGCTCATTTTCAGTTTGAGGTCCTCAAGGAGGCTATTGAGGAGGTTGGGCCACAAAATGTGGTCCAAATAGTGACAGATGCAACACATGTGTGCAAAGCTGTGGGGAGACTTGTTGAGGCAGCTTATAGGCATATTTGGTGGACTCCATGTTGTGTGCATGCCATGAACAATGCACTCAAGGACATGGGGAAGATTGGTTGGATTAGAGCAGTGGTAAATGATGCGAGAGATGTGTAGATGTTTATCTGCAACCACCACACATCACATGCACTCTTTAGGACCTTCGCTAAGGAGTTCCTGAAACCTACTGATACGAGATATGCTTCCTATTTCATTCTCTTGGAGAGAATGATTGAGTTGCAAGAGGCACTGCAACTCATGATTATGACAGCAGAATGGAATAGGTGGGCCGAGTCTAAGAGAGAGCAGGGGATCAGGGTGAAGGATACGGTGAAGAATGATGTGTTCTGGGCTGATGCAAAATATATTGTCTCCATCATTAAACCAGTTTTTCAGGTAATCAGGTATGGGGATGTGGACGGATCTGACCTTGGAGAGGTGTATGAGTGCATCGATTCTATGCTTGATCAAATGAGGGCTGTTGTGCGACAGAGGGACCCCACATTAGCATTCTATCACGAGCACATTCAACCAATCATTCACAGGAGATGGGAGAAGCTCAACACTCCCTTGCACATGGCAGCCTATGCATTGAATCCTAAGTGGTACTTGACTAGGCCTAGTAGAGTGACACCGATAGAGGATGCGGAGGTGAAGGCGGGGTTCTTCAGGTGCATTGAGAGGATGTATGATAATGTAGATGCCAACATGATTCGCACTGAGTGGATCAAATTTGCCACTCTTAGGGGTTATTCAAATGCGGCCAAGATGGATATGGTAACTATGGCGCAGGATGACCCAATTTTGTGGTGGACTTGCCATGGATTGGGATCTTTGACTACCACTCTAGCCATCTGATTGTTATCTCAGGTTTCTAGTTCTTTAGCTGCTGAGAGGAACTGGTCTACATATAGCTTCATCCACTCTCTTAAGAGGAACAAACTTACCTCTAGGAGAGCAGAGAAGCTTGTGGTTGTACATAGTGCTTTGCGTCTCATTGACCGCAAAACACTTCTGTACAAAGAGAGTCCAGCAACATGATGGGATGTAGAGCCAAAGGAGCTAGCACAGATTGATGAGGATGCTTCAATTTTGGCTTTAGATGCAGGGCTGGTTGGTGTTAGTTTGGCAGAGCTTGACCGCGAGGATTCCAGTAGTTCGAGTGATGGGGAGTTTGGGGACGATTAGAGGCCTCCCTTCACTACATTTTGATTTTTGCATTTTGTACTTATTTTGATATCATCATATGCTACTCACTGTAATCATCTTTAAGACTTTATGATATGATATTATGATGTGACATGTCATATTTTCCATTTTCGATATAATAGAAATCTCAAATTCGACAATTTCATTTGTCAAATTCGACAATTTCATTAATCTTTTAGTAATAGTATTCAAGTATTTAAAATGTTAGTATTTGCAATTTTGCTATTTTACTAATTTGCCAAAGTTTAATTTGAAATGTTATTCTTAAACATCTTTTTATAACTAGTTATTCAAGTACCATATGTATATCAGCACTGCCCCCCCCGCCGCCGTCCCCCTACCGTCCCCAAACTTAGACCCTTCGTCCCTCCGTCCCCGACAGGGGACACATCCCCGTCAGGAAACTCCATGTAACACTGGAACTTGATAATCAAATTGGTTAATTAAGTCCTAGGTTGATGATTGATTAATTATTTAATTGACTAACGAATAGTAAAAGAAAAGGTAACCAAGCACTCCTAACCATTCTAGGGTAACAAAATTAACAGATGATTTTGTGGATAAGAGTTTTTTATTCACAGATTAGCTTATAGCCATTGTTTCTATTCATATTTTGTGGCCTCATTTCAATCTTTATTGCTTCTCAGTTTCTCCTATCTTTTAACCAGCCTTGGCTTTTAATACGGAAATATTTTGCATTGCCAATATTGATAGGGTGATTAGTCTTGTGTTTGTGTTCTACCAAAGCTGACTGTTTGATATTGGCACATTGTTAGCCTTAGGTGTGTTCTTTGATTCTCATTTGAAATGATTTCTAGTCTAATCAATATATGAAATACCACATGAGCATGGTATTTTGTACATATCTTTTTTGAGCTTTGGATCTTGATGGTCTTTTACACTTCTAAGGAAATTCCTAGTGGTTTTGGCTGATTTGAAATATGTTTTAATTTTATTTCTCCATAGGAGTTTTGCTAGTTTCTTGGTGGTACAACAAACATATGGTAAGTAAGCTTGTTTAGTTTCTACATTTTCACCATGTTTTGTAGACCTTCTACCTTTTTGAACTTTCTAATATGCTCCTCTTATTTGACAATTTTGATACCCATTTCTCAAGTGCCATGTTAAGATGATTTTCTTCATTCTTTGAATGCCTTCTACCTTTTTGACCTTTCTAATATGCTCCTCTTATTTGACAATTTTGATACCCATTTCTCAAGTGCCATGTTAAGATGATTTTCTTCATGGCTCTAGTAAATAGTGTAGTTAGTTTTCCCAGCAATTGATATATTAAGAGATGAAACAACCGATGAAAAGCAATCTAACTCAAGTGGTTGCTCTAATTCAAAAGATTAATTTGAACTTGACAAAGGAATGTCATGGCATCTAGACCTAGGATTGCTATAATGACAAATCAGGGAATATGAAATGACGAGGCTTGCACACCTAGTTTAAATTGAAAATTATCAAATTATTCAAATAAAGAATAAAAGAATTAAGGATTCAGCATTTCTATATGATTGATATTGAAATTGACGAAAATACACTAATTTATCAAAGTAATCCAATAGAAAGAAATGGGGAGGATCATCCTTTCTATTCTAGAGATTATGAAATGGAGAAGCTGAACTAGATATGTCACTAGGATGGAAATATAATATGCTGGACCAGCCAAATGTGAACGTGGAACCTAAGATGAACCCAATATAAATACAATGGGTGGAGAATTTGATCCAGAATAAAGAAATTTGCTGTCTTCAATGCTCTTTTTCTTTAATGTCTTTTATTTTGAGCATTCCCTAGTAAACAGGGATGCTCATCTTGGTGAGCACATTTGGCTTTCTTCTTTTGCAGGTCTGGAGTTCCTTAACTCCAGATATTCTGAGAATTTTTTTATTAAAATAATCTGGTAAATGATCACCACATTTTTTGAAATAGTAATTAAAATAATCTTCTCCATACACACAAGGATTCATAACAAAATAGACCACCATCACCATTTTTAGAACTTGCCAAATACTGCAAGTGTCTAAAATCAACTTTGTCCTTTGTCAACAAAGTTCTGATATTTTCCCTCATTTTTGAATGTAACATACCTTGGCAACATGTGGACTAAAACTACATAAGCATACTAACTATATGTGGAAGTTAAAGCAACGCTATGACAATTTGAAAAAAGGGTACCTATTTTGACACTTCTACAACCTATTTGAAGGAAGGCACAATGGAAAGAATGTTTATTCTGCTGAGATCCAATGCAGATCAAAGTATCATTGCTCATCTTTTTTTCATTTTTATGCCAATTAATATAGCAAATATTTTTTTTTTTTGGGTTAAAAACACAAATTTCTGAGAAAATCATACCTTTTTTGAGATAATTCAATCAAGATTTGCAATTCTTTCAAAATGTTGGAAAATAGCAACAGACATCTACATCATTTTATTATTTAACATACTTTGGTAACATGTGGACTAAAACTACATAAGCATGCTAAGTACATGTGGAAGTTCAAGCAATGCTATCACAAATTGAAAAAAATGGTACCTACTTTGACACTTCTACAACCTATTTGAAGGAAGGTACAGTAGAAAGAATATTTATTCTGCTGTGATCCACAGCAGATGAAAGTATCATTGCTCATCATATTTTCATTAGCTGAGACAATATTTTTGGGCCAAAATATAGCAATTCCTGAAAAATCTTTTATTGGTGTAAAAACACAATTTTTGAGAAAATCATACTTTTTTGAGATGACTCAATTAAGATTTGTAATTCTTTCAAAATGTTGGAAAATAGCAACAGGCATCTACATCATTTTATAATTTGAATGAATTTTAATCATTGTTCGATTCCCCACATTTTTTCTCAACTCTTACCTTTTTTCCCAATTATTGTTTTGGTTTCTATTTCTGTATTCATGGATGAAATTCCCTCTTGGCTATGGCTTGATGTGCATAAACCATGAATTCAATGCAGTAAATTTCATTTCAAGCCACTAATTCCATTTGCATCCTTGTGAGTTGTTTCTGAAACTCTTTGTTCATTTTTTCACTACTTTGGATGCCTTTGTCAGGAAATGTTATTTATATCCCGTGATGTTGTGTGATTTGTGTCTCTATAAAACTTGGTTTCGGATTATAAAAGTGTTTGTGCCTCTTAACTTGGAGCTTCTTGGTTTGCTCTTTGCTTCTATGAATTCTTGCCTATTTTTTTGAAGTTAATTTATTAATGACTGGGGAAACAATGCAATGATTCAGTTTATCTTTTAATGTGCTTGTTGTTTGATGTGCTCAGTGTAAGGTTTGAAGCATATTCTATTCCACTAGATTACAAGTAGTTTATCATGTAATTTTTTTCTGATCAATACTTTTTAAAAACCGCATGTCTGCAATAACATGAATTACTTTTGGTTCCTTGCAGACATAAATATTGTTTCCATTTCTATTTCTATTTTCTTGGATGGATTTTCCTCCTAACTATGGCTTGATGTGCATAAACCATGAATTGAGTGCAGTAAATGTCATTTCCAGCCACTAAATCCTTTTGCATCTTCATGAGTTGTTTCTCAAAGTCTTCGTTCATTTTTCAGTCTTGGATGCCTTTAAGAAAAATGACTCCTATATCTCGTGACTTTGTGTCTCTATAATAACCATTGGATTGTAAAATTGTTTGTGACGATTAACTTGGAGCTTCTTGGTTTGGGTCAATGATTTCTTCCCTGCTCTTTTGAAGTAAACTTATTAATGACTGGGGAAACAATGATGTGACTCAGTTTATCTTTTAATTTGATTATTGTATGATGTGTCCAGTGTAAGGTTTGAAACATTTTCTATTCTGGTAGATTACATGTCAGTTTATCATTTAATGTGATTTTTGTTTGACCTTCCCATTGCAAGGTTTGGAACATTTTCTCATCTCCTGGACTACATGTGCATATATTCATGTGAAAATAGACATATGTGTCTTGTATATCTAGGAGCTTTAATATTTAATAATTAGCTCTTCTGTGCAGTGCTTTCATGATAGGAGGAGGAAAACTGCTGACGAATGCGCATTGTGTTGAGCATCATACACAAGTATAGTTTTGTACATTCGATTTCATACACTTGATGAACTAATTCAACTGTAAGATTTATTCAATTGGAAAAAGAAAGGGAACATCTCATTTTCTTACCTTAACTAGGATAAATCTCAGTAACATCGAAGTTATCATCCTGGGCTTTCTAAACTTGTGTGCAGTTGGGGTTATGTGTTTGTTATCTCCTCTTTTGTGACATGATATGCCTTTCCTGCACTTGAATTATTCACTATATTTTCAGGTCAAAGTGAAGAGGAGAGGAGATGACACAAAATTTATAGCCACGGTATGTCAGCCCTAGACAATGCAAAGTTGTTACTTATTTTGAGCAAGGAATCTTAATTCTTTAAATAGCTATTGTTTACGATAAGGATAAAAATCTTTCAATGAAACATTAGATGAAGTTTATTTTCTGTGATTCTTTAGTCTTTAGCTCTAGAACTATGTTGCCGGTTCAGGTTTGGGTTCTGTGGTTCGCCCTTTTTTTCCTTGGGTTCAGTATGGCCAAGTTTGGCCATACAATATATATATTAAAAAATACATAACAATACTATAAATATATTAAAATTAAATAAATATAAATATATGAACAATAAATTTAATAAATAAATATTTTTATTTCTTAAATTCATCAATATTAAATATAATATTATATAACAAATATATTATATAAATAAAAACAAATCATATAGAAACAAGAGACTTTGTTGCGTCAAGTTCTTGCCTCGGTTTTGTGTGAGTTGGAGTTGTTTTTGTTGATTGTTTGGTATCAATTTCAGTGGTTGTACTTTAATTGCAATAGCATAAACTATGAGAAAATAATGGCCGAGGTCGAAAATTATCTCAAAATGAAAATGAAACAGGGTACAAGGAGTATTACATAATATAGGTAGATTGACAAGGCATGGTTTAGTCCCACTACAAAATGAAATTTGATTGCGTCTAAAATAGATAAACATAAAACATGGCGTACTCAAGTGACCGAAAAGAAAAAAATAATAAATATCTCAAAATCAATTAAAGTGAGTTAGAAGGAAAAAATATCCTGCTAGCTAAAGAAGTGACATGGGAGAGAGATTCATGCATGCAAGCAATGAAGACTCTGCAGAAACTTTTAACTTCAAGTCGTCCTTCTTGGAATGGCCAATTGCAGTTGCACTCACTATACCAGCAGCAACTGAGTCCCTTGAATATATGTATACTTAGCAATAGATAGGAATATTACATGGTTGTTTGTTGTCTTCGATTTATAATCAAAAAGTTGTTAAATTGATCCGTCTAGAATTTGACCAAGGGAGAATCATGTTGCCTATTAAACTCCTCAAAGATCGTAGGTCTAGATATCAAGGTGAAGCTTTGTTTTGTAGGTACAGGAGTTCACAATGTGTTAGGTTGTTTCTACACACGTAAGGGTGATTCCACAAACTAGGTTGAATTTTTTGTGTCATGGATTTGATTGAGGTCGAATTTGTGCTGCAAAATTAACCCTCTCCAAATTCTAAAAGTGACCTAATTCAAATTGCATTGTTTTGCTTCCAACACAGGAAAAAACATGTATTTTGGATTATAGTTCAATAGTTATGATCAAAACAGTGGATAGTTGTCTATCAACTGCTAAAATCAACTAAATACTTTCAATTCTGTTAATTTTCAATTTTCCAAATTCTTTGACATATTCAATCACAATTCTAAATTATATTGATTGTCATATTTTTTAACCTAATTTTACTCTATTAAACGATAAAAACAACTTGGAAATTCTTATCCATATGTAAATAAATGCTAGAACAATGATGCATTCCTTGCTTTGAAGTAAGCATGGTTAAGTGTTGTAGGTATTTTATTATTTACTTATTTCTAACAATACATATAGCTGAAGCCTGCACGGGTAGCGGAGTTGTCTTGAGTCTTGGGTATGCTCCCCAAGGTCTTGGGTTCGACTTTGAGGCCTGGGCTTACCCGATGCACGTGGTTTGCAGGCTATTACGTGCATCCCCAGGGGATTAGTCTCGCCCCAGCTTGCCCCCTCCCGACCCCAACTTGGCAGCTTGTAAGACCAAGGTAAGGTGGGTTGGGTCGCTGGGCTGGGTTGCGGGGATACCCCTGGCGCAACACAAAAAAGAAAAGAAGAAAAAGCTAAACTCCATGTGGCTGCCAATCCTTGTCTTTCTTAATTTTTAAAAGCATGAAGGCCTTCCTATACAAATTGTTTTTCTGGTGTATTGTGTCAATACCAATAATCAACATGTGGATCCTCCAAACTTGGTTGGGTTTGGTATCAAACATTTGACACCTTCACATGCATTATAATTTGTTTTAACTCTAGATATTAAACACCTGTACACGTACA
This sequence comes from Cunninghamia lanceolata, assembly GCA_027924645.1. Taxonomy (NCBI): domain Eukaryota; kingdom Viridiplantae; phylum Streptophyta; class Pinopsida; order Cupressales; family Cupressaceae; genus Cunninghamia; species Cunninghamia lanceolata. The sequence continues at coordinate 2,189,359 of BSBN01000128.1, forward strand.
TCTTGTACTAGATAACTTTATTCCCCAAGTAATGGGCATTGCATAAGTGCTAGGTCTGGCTATTCTTGCAGCTGTTTACATATCATCATAAATGTTGCAGCAAGCAACCACCTAGCTTTGATTAATGCTCAAAATTTGTTCACCCTGCTTGGTGGTTTTGTGAGAATGAGAGTCATAGCTTGTTCACAGTGGTTGGAAAGAGCTCATGGCTGCTGTGGAGAAGTGCTTTGCCATGGGTTTTTAGTGACAGGTGCTGCTTGCCATTCAGTCTCAGACTCTTCTCCTGTGTGCCCTCCTCCCAAAATCCCCAACTGCTGTGATTCTTGCTGGAAATGTGTTGGTTGAACTGGTAAACCATCGTGTTTGAAATTTTGTTTCTTAGCTGTTGACAGCCTATAATAAAATAGATAACAGTTCCTTCATTAGAGGCACTTTGAGCTATTTAGAGCTTCATTTTAATTCGTTAGTAATTGATCGGGATTTGGTGTTTTTGAAAAAGAATCCTATCGGCTTTCAAGTAGGGAATGTTTCTATTGTAGTTTTAATGTCTGTTTCTATACCCATCCTGGAATCTGCACAATAGTATCTGCCAATTTGCCTTTATAAAGAAAATAAACCACTATTATTGAATGGGTAACTACAATCTATTAAACGGGATAATGGTTTTAGAGGATATCATGAAGAATTATAATGATGAGTTTTTTGGAGTGTGCTTTTCAGGCAACAAAGCTATATTGCTGAGGAGCTATATTGTTTAGCTGCTAGCATTATAGTAATGCAAAAACTGAACATTTACAAAAACACAAATTAACAAAGCAAGAAGAATGCATGCATATAGGTACACTTGTAAAGATAAAAATTAACAAAGCAAGAGGACAAAATGAGTATGGGTACACAAGTTACCTGGTGGTAAAGTCCCACTGTCTGCTGCAAATGAAGAGGTAGTCAAGGCAAATGGATGAGCAGCCATGTGGGAGGTTGCAACATTGCAACATGTCCCAGCCATTGCACGGTTGAGTTTGGAGCAGGAACAATTAAAAATAGTCAGAGGGCTATGAGGGATGTCACTGCCGGAGGAACCTGAGGGACGCCCTGTGAACAACATTAAGATAAAGAACGAGAAATGTCTGAATATATAAGAAGATGTATCTGTTGAGAAGAGGTGGCCATGGGTGATTCGCTGTGTAAGAGGCAACACATCAAGGGCATGGAATAGTTGGTGCCATCCGTGCTGTTTGACTCAGTTTTTTACCTGGCAGCATCACCAAGTGATGTTTGATCCAGCAAGCAAATGCCTTCTGTCAGGCCACATGTCGGCAGAAATCTTGTTATTGTGCTCTGACAATGAGCATAAGAAAGATTAAAATCACCAAAGCATCAGAAGATAAGTGCGGAATGACAGGCAATTATTTCCATACTGCTTTTTTGTCAGGGCAGGTTTTAAAAAATTTCTCTTATCATACTCCGAAACTTGGAATATGAATGAAGAAAAATCCCAACTCTATAGAAAATTGAAATTGATGGGTTAAAAAGATCTGAATTAATTGAAAAATTTAGAATATCAAATGCCCAAATTGAGCATGGACTGTAGACAAAGTCATTTTATGCCTTCAAAATTTCATTTGATAAAATTTTTTCCTGGTATTGATTGGATAATAAATTGGAAGAAATGAAATCACGTGGATACAATTGTAACCAGCTTGTTGGCAGGAACTAGTAAAACTAATTACATTATATAAATAAAAACAATCCGTATAGAAATAAAAAGAAATATATTATTTTCAAGAATATAACAAAATCTGCCATATATGATGAAAACAGTTAAGGACACAAAGGGACATGGTTAACCACAGATCATAGTTAAGGACATGACAGTTTGCTTAGCAAATAAAATTACAAAACAAATCATATGCAGGTGCCGAAGGACACGGTTAAGGGCACAAAATTGTGATGGTTGTATATTTGGGGCCAAGGGTGAGTTCTGCACAGTTGAAGATTCAGAAACTCACAAACATTCAGAAATATCACCATTCTTTTTTATTTATTTTCTTCTCTGTTTTCACTCCACCTTTTCCAGCAAATATTAATGAGGATTCAGAAGCTCATAAACGTTTATGAAAAGAAAATTTACAGATTCCACTGCACTGAAAACATCTGTTTTTTTATTAAATGCATTTTTTTCCTGCCTGGGTTTGCCCATATGGAACTTGGGTGTACCCGGAGGGACCTGGCCTTGGACCTATTCTGTAATGTCCCTTTTTTGATCCATTCCAACATTCTTGGGAACTCGAGTTTTTTTAGAGAGCACCCGTTTTTTCAAAAAAAAAAAATTGTGATGGTGGCAGCGAGTTCCTAGAGCCAAGACAAGCAGAACAGTACTTTCCGTGTGCGAATCCAACATTTTGGGAGCACTCCAAACTTCATGGAGTAGTCCATCATCCTTGGAGAGCGCCGAGTTTCAAATGGGTAGTTGTCCTATGTGCTTATGGTGTTGGTGGTGAGGTCAGAAATCATATTTGGCCTATTTTAATATTTTCCATAGACTTTGGTTAATATGCGGGAAATAATATAATAATAATTTATTAAGTTGTCCAAAAGGTACTTTAAGTAACTTTGGAAAAATGACAATTTATTATTATTGAATGGGGCCAAAAGTAAATATTGGATACATGGCCAAAAAGGTAATTAATAATTATAAGTTGGAAAAAGGTGAATATTCAATTAAAATAAATATTAATTATCTCAAGGGTAATTAATAATTATAAGTTTGGAAAAAGGTGAATATTCAATTAAAAGAAATATTAATTACTTTTAGGGTTTGGATGGAAAAATGATTAAAAAGGAATTTCTGGAAAAAGAAGAGGTATTTAATTCATTAACAAAATAAAAATCCTTATTTGTAGAGCTTGGACAAATTGTTCATATGTTCTTTTCCAGAGGACGAAAACCCTGCTAGCAAACAGTTTCGTGGATGAAAACCCACCTAGTTGATCGAGTGATTTCACCCAGAGATCACCTTTGTGCTGAATGTTCTAAGTCATACCAAGAAGGGTGCGATACCAAGGGTGAAGCGCTTCCTTTTGGGAGTTTGCTGAAGTTTGTTTATGATTTGCACTTCCATTTCAGTCCCAGCGGCTTCATTTGAGAGTGATTTGGGGGTGATTTCAAAGTGTTTTCCAGATCTGCATTAATTCATACTCTTCGAGGGACTATACAAGCTACAACAGACATACAAAATGAAGGTACAATTCTGAAATTTTATAGGGATTAATATCAGCAGCTTGCATTATCATTTATCAGCTCTTACACATACATGAGAGCAATCTCGGCTGAATATGGTTAGTATCAGTTTGTAAACTCATTACAGATCTCTGCATTTGGATAAACATAAATATAATATTCTAGAATGTTGCTGTTGCAATGCGTTATATCTGATTAATAGAAGCCATTTTTATGCAGTCAATTTATTGTCATTTGTCATACATTGCCAAAGATACCAAAAATTAGTGTGGGATATTTTAGTGGTATTAGAGCCATTTACTTGCTACCTGTGGGTAGAGAGATGTAATGCCCCCTTTTTCTAGTGAGTTAGTCTATACTTGGTTCCCGTAGACTAACCAAAGTGGTTAGGGAACTCTGGGAGTTCGTTTGGTCGGTTTCTGACATTCTAGCTGGGACTTACTATTTTTAGTAAGTCGCGAAGTTGGCTATTTTGGGAAACTCTTTATTGGAGATGGAGCGTTTCGCCGAGATCTTTCCAACGGTCTATAACTCATGGGATTCTATGATTGTTTGGGCTTTCATATTAAAGTCCGTAAGTTATACTTTATTATTATATTTGGACTTTAATTAATTAATGTTGGTGACTTTGGAGAAATAAGGAAAAATGCAAAAATAAGTCACTAAGGGATTTGGGTGCCCCTTTGAGGAATAAAAAGCAAATTTAAAAATAACATTTCCCTCTCATATGGGTCGCCCCATTTGTGGAGTTATAAAAAGGCAAAGAGTGGGAAAAGTTATTTATTCTTGATATTACATTTTATGCTTCTATTTCCTTTGCAAATGAGGGTTTGGGGGATTTCTACCAGCCAGGGCTTTTGGTGACGGAAACCACCATTGGTAGCAATCTTTTGCAGGTGTGAAAGATCACCCAAGGGGATTTTGGAGCAGCCATACTCAGTGGCTGTATTTGAGCTTTATTTTGATACCACCATTGACGGAGATGGAGATAACAAGATATATCTTATTGCAGTTTTGTTGCAGCTGAGGAAGAGTATTAGTGACGGATTGTATTGTAGATTTGAGAAGGGTTGGGACTGCCATTTCTTCATTGCTGGCCGTACTTCATTTTGCTGGCGTACCTCTTCATGTGTAGGCCGTACCACTTCATATGCTGGCCGTACTTCTTGGAGCAGCCGTTTGGAGTTTATTGGGGTTGTTCTTCCTTGCTTAGTGGTTGTTTTTGACCTAAGGGTCTATGCTGATAGTTGTAGATTGTTTCCTTGCATTTGCTGATACTTTCAATGCAAAACTCCATTGTCATGTTGCTGGTCCGTCAACAGCAGAAATATGAAGATGCTTATTTTGACATGGGTATGTGATGGTTATTCATTTTATGCCGTTCTATGAACTGGGTCTTCATTATTTAATTCATATCTGTTATAGTTTTTCTGGGTTTTCAGTTGTATGCTATATTCCTTGTATTCTGACATACACACTTCAAGAAAACGAAAACCCCCTTCTGCATCTTCTATCTAGTTCTGAAAGATCACAGAAAAAACAAAAAAATATATCATTAAAAAAAAGATAAATCAAAAGAACAACAGGTGCAGGTTATTACAAGAGAATTTTATTTTATTTTTTAATTTTTTTTTATACAATCAACTCCATGCACGGAAGTTATAGGGAACTTAGATATTACTAGAGGGAAAGAAGAAAAGACTTGGATCAACCAAAAAATATTATAGGGCAGCAAGGCTCAAAAAGTTCTAGAAAAAACAAAGCAACAATGGGTCATAATGATAGGGACACAAATGATGCTCGATTGATAGGCTTGTTCAAGGCCAAGAACGGTTCGCTGACATGATGGCATAGCTTGTCTCTACCATAGTTCGCAGACTCTTTGGACTTGCCGCGGACTCGCCAAGACTTGCGAGTCCCCGAGCTTGACGAGTCGACTCGCCATGGACTTGCAAGTCCCATCCAGGGACTCGTGTTGGCGACTAGGATGATAAAAAAAAAGATAAAACCTTTTTTTTGCTTTTTTGGCTCATTTCACAACTGCACTTTGCAAAAAACTATGAGTATGAATGATGAAATTTCAATTATTGAGTGTTTGATGATCATATGACATGTTTAATCTTTCAATTATGACATTGATAATCAAATTAGGCTCTTTTGTTCTCTAAATGCATTAATTTCTTTTTTAAAAAAAAAAAAACTACGGTTTTTTTTTTGCCGAGTCCTTGCTGAGTTTTTTCCCGAGTCCGTGCCGAGTCTCGAGTCCGAGTCCTATTTTGGGCTGCTGAGTCCGCGGCGAGTCCGAGTTTTCCAACTATGGTCTCTACCATGCAAAATGATAATATACAGAGGTCTCCCAATAGTGAACAAAGTTCATTAGGAGCAAATATTTATCAAAACACTCATAGGACAGCCATTGGTTTTGCGGCTTGACCTTTCCAGTGCAATTTCATTTATAGGGAAGAAGCAGTTGTTGAGTTAGAGATTCAACCATCCATAGCAGATGACATAGCAGCCAGTTATGAGGAGTATAAGCTCCTTCCAGCTGAAATTAGGGAGGCAATAACACTCACTAATTTTATGGGTTTGAAGAATAATAGGGGTGGTCAAAGAGCTGAAATAAGGCCACAAACAAATCCAAGAGATCTCCAATAGGCATTGGGGAAATTCACACTTCCTTCGTACGATGGATCCAGTAAGTGTACAACATGTTTCTAGATACAGAAATTGGACACCTTCTTATCATTGAAACCTATGATGGAGGATGAAGCCATCAAATATGCCACCCTTCATCTTGAAGGTGTGGCACACGAGTGGCGGTATCACGGGTTGATCACACAAGGACACAATCACATACACACTTATGCTGAGTTTAGTGCTAGGTTGATTGAGAGACTTCATAGAGTTAATAGAGTTCACATACACAATTTTCTGAAGACTTGTTCCACGAGCCAGCAAATTCTGTGATTCTTTGCCAAGGTTTTTCTTCAATAACATGAACAATTTTGCTTCCTCAGACAGAATCCAGCTAAACCAGAATGCATTCACAAACAAAATGATGAACACCAACTCCTTGGCATCCAATTTGCTTCACAAAAGCAAGAACGTAGACATGAGGGTGTTGCTGGTTGAAAGGAATAAAACACAAAGCCATTAATGAAATTTGAGGATCTGTTTAATGGAAAACAAGCTCATCGTCTCATCTTATTGGTGGTGGTTACAAATTGATATGAATGTCAGTTAAGAGCCATCCACAAGAAGAGATCATTAGTTGAGTCAGTTGCAGAATGACATTGATTCACACACCTGTGGTTGCTGCCTTCCCTCGTGAGAAGTTTTGAGTGTTATATAGTTTGATTGGATACATGTTTATATTTTTAGTAGATATATTTAAATGTTCACGTTGTTTAAAATTCAGTTTTTTTTTGTTTGTTTAAGTTATTTTTAGGTATTTAAATTTATTTGTATTTAAAAAATTCAAATATTAATTTATTTGCTGCCCCCTGCTATCCCCAAAATCCGATTTTTTTTGCCATCTCTAAAACTCTGTCCCCATTCCCCAAACCTGAAGAAACACTGTTGCTAAGGGATTATTTTTTGTTTCGCAATAGTTCGAAAGCTGAAGTATTGTAGAAAAGATATTACCAACATTCTTTAGATTATGAAGTTCTGAAAGATGTAATGTTGATAATTTTCTCACATTAATAAAATTCACTGTTCATAATTCAAATGTTTTCATATTGTCAAAAGGAAGAATTACAAAATATTTATAAAATAGGGAATCTCTTAATTTGAGGGGGGTTTTGTCTCCCCTTTATGTTCAGACTGCCAGCAAGATGGAGGACAGCGGAGAAGAGTTTTTATTAAATGATATTGTGTGAAAGGTTGATGGGATGGCCACAGTCCTAGAAGCTTGAAACAGGACTGCACAACAGAGTATTTATCTGATTGTTTTAAAGCCTTGTGACAGAGATCCTTAGACATGGCTACTAGATCTGAGCAAAGTTGTAGATTAGGATATTTCTCTTATTCTTTTAAAGAGCCTTATAGTTGTGGTTGAGATATGGCCTTCAGGCATAGCTACAATTCCTGCAATTTGAGCAGAGTTGTATAACGTATTTTTGCTTTATTTTTGGAAGAGCCTTGTGACATAGAATATTCTGAGATTATGTTTCTAAGCATGATTTTCATGAAAAAGAACATACATATACATACATATTACATACACACCTAGGCACCTACATACACTCCACGGAGTTTCTTGATATTACTGAGCTGTTTCAAACTGAGCAGAGAAAAAAAGAGAGCCTTCCTCAAAATAGGGCACTGGGGGCAAGAGACACGTTCCAGTGCGCGCGCGGGGACACACACATGCACGTGCATGCGCGTGTGCGCACACACACACACACACATGCTGGTTAGCAACCCTTACATCATTTTATCAAAGTATTTACAAAGCGGGAGTTTCTTTTTCCTTCTTGCCAGAGTTTCTTATATGAACATGCTATACCAACATGAACAAGTGATTATACAAAAGATTTTTTCAAACACAGTTATACTCTCTCTCTCTCTCTATAGGTTAGCAACCCTTACATCATTTTATCAAAGTATTTACAAAGCAGGAGTTTCTTTTTCCTTCTTGCCAGAGTTTCTTATATGAACATGCTATACCAACATGAACAAGTGATTATACAAAAGATTTTTCAAACACAGTTATACTATGTACTAAACAGATTTGCTCGTCCAACTGCCTTTCTATGAACTAATGAAAAGTTGATTTCTTTCTACATTATGTGTCAGATTTTTGAGACTTTGAGTAGGTATTGTTTTTAAAAGAATCATATCCGTCTTACCAAATAAAGTAAAACTTATTAAATTGGCTTGTTAAGTGCCATACTTTAGTCCATGTAGATATCCACAATACAAGTGATCTAATTGTTAATATATTACCTCCAATGAACAGTAATTATGTTACCAGATTCATTTTTTTTTATCATTGTATAAGCGTTGTACATTTTAGTTTCTTTATAGCTTTTAATAGACTTTACTTTGTATAATGCTTAGCAGGTATTAGCCAAAGGTATAGAGTGTGACATAGCTCTGCTTTCAGTTGAGAGTGAAGATTTCTGGAAGGGGACTGAGCCACTTCGTTTTGGACGTCTTCCATGTCTCCAGGTATTACAAACCTATTATGTCAAAATTTTGATGCTTTTCATTTATGCATGAAAACCTACCATCTAAGCTTTAATACGGTTGGTAGCTCCTTTGTGAAAATCTAACATCTAAAATTTGTTGGATCATATATTATAGTATTTTGTTGACTTCTACACTTGTTCCGAACTCTGCATTAGGAAGCTTGTGCGTGATCCATTTCCAAAGATGATTCCTGCTAATGGATTACTTGGGAGCGTATTCCGAACAAAAATATTACTCCTTGCCAGCCAGTATTACCATCATCCAAGATTATGGGGCTATTATATCTTCTCCTTTATTTAGAACATGGGTTGCAAGCCAAAATGATAAAGAACAAATGTAGCCTGTCTACCATCACCAGAAGCTACCCTAACATATGAAAACAGAATCTTCGGTTTCATGGATAGCTTTCATCTATTCCTTGCTAGAAATCAGCAAAGCAGTTTTAACCATAGTTTGCAAACTTGGACTCACTTGGACTTGGCAGACCAAAAATTTCCAACATGGCAGAACAAAAATTTCTGACTTGGCAACTTAAAAAATACTTAAATTTCTTAAAAAACATAAATTTCATGTAAAATACAATAGCTCTTAGTTAATGCGAAATACACAATGTTCTACCCTTACAGATCTTTCTAAAATTGTTCATTATGAAATTTGTTTAAAATCTAAATGATGAATTTGTAAAAACTATGTTGCCAGTTCAGGTTTGGGTATGGGTTTGTGGGTTGTTAGTGGAGTCGTCAAAAAAAATTCTTAGGTTGAGTTTGTTTGTGTATAATGTTGTAATAAATAAAGTTTCTTGTTCAATATTAATTTATTAAAATAATAAAATCATAACTTATCAACATTATCCATGTCGCATCATTATCTAATATTTATAATTCTAAATTCGTTTCTATAAAATAAAGTTTTATAAACATTCAATATGCATATTTAAAATTAAATTTTAAATAAAATCTAACATAAATATGACTTAATAAAGAGGGCTATCTTAACCTAAAACTATATCTTTGAAGTTTGGTCGCGAGTAATGATAAAAAACTAAAGATGTAATAAACTAGCATATCTATCTTTTAAAAAGCCTATCTAAAATACATCGAGAGATATCCTTTTCAAGGTGCCTATTCCACTTATATATGACAAATTGATTCAAAAATAGGCACCTTGAGAAGTATCTCTCGGCGTATTTTAGATAGATTTTTTAAAAGATAGATATACTCGTAGCATCCGTTCTTGCCCAAAATATATTACTAATATAGGTTATATATATTACTAATAAAAGTAATATTACTATATATACATTACTTATAGAGGTTATATATATTAATATATATACATTACTTATAGAGGTTATATATATTAGTAAGATATATAACCTCTATAAGTAATGTATATATAGTAATATTACTTTTATTAGTAATATATATAACCTATATTAGTAATATATTTTGGGCAAGAATGGATGCTACGAGTATATCTATCTTTTAAAAAATCTATCTAAAATACGCCGAGAGATACTTCTCAAGGTATATATATATATAATCCACCCAATAAGGGGTTGGTTCAGTGGCGTTAGATGTAGTGTCCCTTCATTCTCATCTTGGATGTGCAGATGGTCTGGCTAAGGAGCATGAAGATGAAGGTAACATAATATGAATATTTAGGGTATGTTAGACAGTTGATGTCGTACATTATATGATGTTGGTAGATGCTACATTCATGTTGGTGACATTCCTGATTATTCTCATGTGTGGTTTCATATGACAGTTAGTATGTTTTATTGATAATCCTTGTTGCGACACTAATAATTCATATGCTCTGACATTGTTTTACATTTAGGTGATTATGATGTTGATCTTACTATGATTGTCATATTATGAAAGAAATGTATGTGTTGATTCATTTGATGCATTTGGATTTAAAATGAACCATAGTTGTTAGTCGGATCATGTTAATAGTTAGTCATGCAGTCATGGAATCCCTAGAGGTTAAAGCTCAACTTAGATGTTATGAATATCTATGATTGCATTTCGTTGTTATTTTTTCTATTAAAAAAAAAAAAATTGCTCTTTTGTATTGCTTAGCTGATCTTTTCTCTAGGGTTTCGTGTCGGGGCGTTACATTAGATGTCATTGTAATCATGAAGGCAAAGTGTGCGTAGTTATTATGCTGCATCGTGGCTGTTTGGGTACTTATTTCTAGGCTGGTGTAGGTGATAGCTTGTCTTTTCATTTTGTTTTGTGTCTTAGAAGTCTGGTTTACTGCAATGGCGTTTTTGGCTGGCGTGCGGGAATTAGGGGGTAAGATGCGTGGCAATTTTAGGGACAAAGGTGTTGCTGTGGACAAAGCTCCCAAAAAATGGAAACGATGAGTCTTTGGTGATGAGGCGGTTGTGGATTTGATGGCTTGTGTCGATAGGGATCTTGAACCTTGGTCTTTGGCTTTGGATGGTGAGAATGTGGGAACTTGCCAAAGACATGGATGGCTCCCTTGGTGTTAGTATCCAAACGGCAATGGCGAAGCTTCTTTTGGATTTTGGTTATACTTGGGTTAGGTGGAATACGTTTGACACAGTGCAGTCCCTCGCTTGTGCATCTATGTTGTCGATAGTGGCTAGCTCCTTCCTGCTCCATGATGACATTGGCGATGTCATTCATCAATTGGAGGTCCATTTTGATTGTTTCTTGGAACATCTTCATGCAATCAAAAGGTGCCAACTATGTCTCCACTGTGTTGTGGAAGAAATTGCTTTGTGCTTGAAGGTTACTCTCCCCGTGGATGCCATCCCTACAATTTCAGATTGTTGCTAAGATGATGAGGTGGATGAAGAGGAGGTTGCAGAGAAGTCTCCTGGTTTGAATGTGCAGTGTGATAAATGTAAGTTTATGTTTGGGGGGCCGTGAGGCCTATGTAATTTGCTTCAGTCCCCATTTCCTTACTTGCAGATTGCTTATGGTCATATTGACATATAGTTTATGGTTCATTTTTAGATATGGTTTCTATTACTGTACATAGGCTAATGGTATATAAATAGAAGCTAGTTATATATCCGGTTTGACCTCTCATCGTACTTAGTTTTTGTGGCATTGATCCTTGGTTCCTTTGGAGATATTTTTTGGTTCATGGATCCTAAACTAGGTTATATATATAAAAAATATATATAATCCTCTAAAAAATATAAAAATTTACATATATAATTCATATTATTATATAATACTATACTATACTAGAATCCTTTATTTATATGATCCTTTGTTAAAATTATATGTAATTTTAGGGTTAAGGTTAGGACTAGGGTTAGGGTTAGAATTATGTCTAATTTTAGGGTTAGGGTTAGAATTAGAGTTAAGGTTAGAATCTGACTTAGCCAGGGCTAGGGTTAGAATTAGGTTTAGGTTTAGGGTTAGGGTTATATGTAATTTTAGGGTTAGAGTTACAATTAGGGTTGGGATTAGAATTAAAATTAGAATTCGGGTTAGAATTACAATTAGGGTTAGGGTTAGACATATAAGTAGGGTTAGGGCTATAATAAGAGTTTAGGATTAGGGTTAGAATCAGGGTTAGGGTTAGAATTATAATTGAATGTAATTATTGGGTTAAGATTAGGGTTATAATTATATGTAATTTTAGGGTTAGGGCGAGGGTTGCAAAATTATATGTAATTCAGCTAACCCTAATTGTATCCCTTCAGCTAACCCTAATTGTATCCCTAACCCTAACCCTAAAATTACATATAATTCTAAAATTTCTACCAACCTTAATTCTAACCCTCACCCTAATCCTAACCCTAATCGTAACCCTAAAATTATATATAATTCCAACATTGACCTTTAAATTACATTTAATTCTTTCTAACGCTAGCCCTAACCCGAATTTTAACACTATCCGAAGACTAACCCTAATCCTAACCCTAACCCTAAAATTACGTATAATTCTAACCCTAACTCTTACTCTAAAATTACATATAATTCTAATGCATTAACCTTGACCCTAACTGTAATAAATTTACATTATTATAATACTTAACATAGATTAAGCTGTGCATTTATATTTTGGAAATATACTATCATTAGTCAAACTAAAATGATTGATTCATTAAAATAATGTTGTTTAGGATTAGAATTAGGGTTAGGGTTAGAATTAAATTAGGGTTAGGGTTGTAAAATTGTATGTAATTTTAGGGTTAGGGTTAGGGTTAGGAATAAGGTTAGGGTTAGGGTTATTATTAGAATAAGGGTTAGAATTAAACTTAGAATTACGGTTAGGGTTAGAATAAGAGTTAGAATTAGGGTTTAGGGTTTAGCAGTAGGAGTAGGATTAGAATTAGGGTTATGATCAGGGTTAGAATTAGTGTTAGCATTAGAATTAGGGTTAGGGTTTCAAGAAAAAGAGAATTCAAAATTTAGATGGCAGTGAATTTGAAAGTTTTCATCTCAATTTCATTCTCTTGGATGTATTGACAAACCAATACGAGGCTTCTTTGAAGGAGGAAATACAAAACTATAGTGCTTTGGATTTGGCCATTGATCAAATAACTGATAAGAGTGCTTTGTGTTTGTGTTTTAATAAAATCCTCAAGCTTAGCAGTTCTGGTGGGTGTTTGTTTTCTCTTTTGTGAGCTTCAACATCCTTGCCAGGTGTTTAAGGCAAGTTTGTGTAAGGCCTTTGTTGCCAGGTGTAATCAGATTAGTAAGGAGATTTATACAATCCAAATCCATAAAGTATTCCATTTGCTCGTCGCTACCACTAATAATACCACTAACAATAGCATAAACCGCTTCTTCCTTTATACAATCTGTTGCCTCTACAAGGAGCCCCACAAGTGCAGAAGTTACTCCCGTATTACTCAATGGCATCCTAGGTAAGTGTTGTGATACTGAAGACAAACCTACAAATCTCCATATGATTCTGCCTCACTGTGTTCAAGACTTTCTTGTCACCACTTGAAACGATTGCTACAATACGTGAGAGTACTTTGTATAATTCCCATACTATGCAATGTTGGCCATAGTTTCCATGACAAAAAGTAGTATATGTGGAGAATTGTGAAAGGGAAGCTCAACAAGGCATGGACAAATGTTATTTCCAATGATAAATTCAAGACTCTCACCTTTAGAAAAATATAGAACAACCTCGCAAGCAAGCCTCTGCATTTGAAGGTCTTATCTAGTTTCAAGAAGCTCCTTCACAGTTGTAAGAGCAATAACCCATGTCCTTAGGTTTGCAACGAACGATGTATACCGGTGCTTTGAGGGCAAACCAGGAGAGCTTAAAAGGAGCTTTAGGGCAATAGAAGAAAAGCAACAGATTAAAAATAATGTCATCAAGGATGGCTTCAAAGTCGTGGGAGTGCAAAGCGTGGTCTGCAAGAATGTCTATGGCTTGAAGCACCTGCTCGTGCACTTCTTTGTTGGGGGAAGTCAAAAGGTTTCTTGAAAAAGGAACCTATTCCCTACTGTCTTTTATCCTTAGCTCCGCCATTTTGGTAGAACAAATACCTTATGTTCAAGAAACACCTTGATCCCGATAACAGAAGTGTAAATGGGTCAGAAATATCCATTAAGATCAAAAACTGAAACTACGAATGATTGATCATGCCAAAAATTATGTTACTCTAATTCTAAGCTACCTAAATGTTTTAAAAAATATTCAAAAGAGTTAAAATGAAAAGAAAGCATGCAAATGAGAAAAGAAAAGACACAATAAAAAGAAGAAAGTATAAAACTTGGAAATCTCGAATGTTATTTGAGCATTTGCAAAAGATTTATACAATGCGTTCAGACTTGGAAATTCCCCATAGCAATAGGAGTCATATTGATAACAAATACAAAATCTTAAAATTTACAAAGTATAGAGAACCATACACTTTCTCCCACTTGTTTCGACTCAATGTTCTCCGTTTCAATCCTATTCCGTGTTTTTGGTTTCCAAATAGATTATAAATTATAATTAGAGATGAGTACCATTGAAGAAATCAGTTATAGTGCATTTAAAATGACTTCAAGGCTGATTCTACTTGGTAACCATATGTGTGCATTTTCTTGGGAGAGTGCACATAAATAATAACTAGCAGTCTATATTGAATTGGGGAGCTAAAAAAAGGAAACCGCCACCATGAACAACTGCCATCTTCAGTAACCGCTGCCATGTACTACTCACAACTTGTATTTATGGTATTTGTATTGCTGTATTTTTAAATTTTTTTCCACCACTAAACAACTCTCCACTTCTTTCGTATTCTAATCTTGAGTTAGGGTAAGATAGGACACAAATTTTAGAGATGAAGAATATAAATCATTCAATAGTAAATTATGGCAAACATTGCGAGTAATAACAAAACTATTAATTCTTGTAAAAAACAAACAATAATTAAGCATTAAATAATATATGCTTGAGGTTGTAAAGGCTGAAATAGGAGCTTTTTATTTCTTTATTGCCTCCCATTGTTTTGCAATTTGAAACAAAACTCTTGAATGCAATTGCTTAGGAAAGCAGACGGAGAAGGCGCCATAACAAAGCTAATTGCTAGCACAAATTACTTGAAGACTAATTTCATAAATGTTATATTGGATGTTACTTCGTGTAATTGAACAAATAAATGATATTTTAGGTGCATATTGTTAAATCTGGCAAATGCTAATAGTTTTCAATTGTAATTCTTTGAAATTTGTTGTACCCAAATCAAATTTTTTCTTCACTAAGGCATTTTGTAAGAGTCTAGAATTTTTTTTGTCAAAAAAGTCAATTTCTAAAAATAGAAATTTTCTATTTTTAGAAAGTTTCTAAAAATAGACGTCAAATTAGGTTTTCTGGGTTTCTTGAGATACAGATGCTGGCAAAATTTTCTAAAAATAAAAAGTTTCTAAAAATAGAATCTCTGATTCAGGAGTCATGCGTGATTTTGATTGGCTGATTTTTCTTCACAATCAAGGTGATTCAGACGGAATTTGTAAAAGGTTGTGTTTTCTCTACTGGGTCAATTCTGCTTTTTCAGATGGCAAAGCTGTAATGTCCCCCACTTAGCTCACCACTCCGAGATGTTAGGGTTAGCCTATCACAGGACTCCCATAGGCTAACGGTAGTGTTCAGGGAGTCAGTTGGGGACTTACTATTTATAGTAAGTCGTGACAGAGCCAGTTTCTATTTTTAGCAGGGCAGTGCAGGAGCCTGGGCACGAGATTCGGGAGTTGAATCTTCTAGAGTTATATCGATTTTATATAAGTTAAATTAAAGATTTAACTTATTGTATTTTGAGTAACTTTAAGTTATGTTATAACTCGACTTTATAATATTAAGTTATGACTTAAAGTTAGAAAAAAGTGTTGCCTAGGGAAGAGTGCTCACCTCATGGAAGGACAAGGGGGTCAATTAGAAATTAAAAATTGAAACAAATTCCCCTTCTTTTGGGGCGTTGGGGCTTGAGGGAGTTATAAGGGCAAAAAGTGAACTCATTTTGGTTTATGCTTGGTTGATGAATATTGCTCTTGTATTGAGTTTGCTCGTGCTTAGGGTTTGAGCTTGGCTCTTGTGTTCGAATATCGATTTGCAGAGACGAGAACCTTTGCAGATTGCCTTTCCTCATATATGAGAGAGTGCATTAGGAGAGGGTATTGAGGGAGCTTCACTCAGGAGTTCCATTTGTGCATCCAGGAAGACATTTGTGGAGATTTCTCGAAGAACTGATGAAGATTTTTGAAGGCTTTCATTGTGCAGGCCTGAAACGGAGATTATAAAGCAGATTTGTAACATTTGTGAAGGGTTTTAACTGCTGTTTGAGGATCATACATAGGCCGTACTTCTGCTGGTATAGGCCGTACCACTTAGCAGATTTCCAGTGCATTTTTTAAAGGTTGTTTGGACTCTCTTAGTGCTGGAAACAGGTCGCCTATCCTTGAAGAGCATTTCTGAGCGGAATGCAGAGATAAAGGGGCAGATTTCAGTGATTTATTGACTGTGCTTTCACTCAGGCTGGGCCGTACATGTCTAGAGACAGCGTTGGAGTTTGTGCATGCTATTCATTCTAGTTTGAGGGCACTCTTGGCTTCATCTTTGGCGCCCAAAGTCTAGTTTAGTGCTGTTGTTGAATGTAATCCAAAATCTTGCATAACCATAGAGTTTTGAGCATTTTTCTGTGACCAGAGTTGCTGATCCAGCGACAACACCCGGACAAAGTTGTAAACTGTGACATGGGTATGTACTTATAATTCATATTTTGGCTAAATACAATCTGGGTTGGTGTTAGTTTGTTGATATCTATTCTATTTTTTCTGGGTTTTCCATATATGTTGCATTTTCTATGTTATTGTTGCAAAAACCATACATGCAAAACACATGCAATGAAAACCTAAACTTCAAACCAGCAAAAACACAAAAAAATCAGTCAGTGCAGAACATATACAGTGGGGTGTATGTTACAAAAGCACGAGCTCCGAGGCCATTAATGGAGGAAATTCATCTGCCAGGGGTCATTGTCAAGTTTTCAGTGCTGTTCAGAACGCAAGGAGGCATCGAACAACCATCAACTGACGAAGAACGGAGAATGGAGCAGGATGAATCCGGAAAACGAGGAAAAGATGGAAATCATAAAAAATTGATGAAGTCTAGATAAATCCAAGTGCCCCTGGGGGCCGGGGGCACCCAACCTTCCCAGAGATAGTTTATTTTTGCGTTTTCTCAGAAAACATCAAAAATGCCTCATCAGTCCACTTTCAGGTGGATAAAAGCAGTCAAAAAGCCCGGAAAAGCAAGGGATTCATCTCAGATATGCTCAAGCTATCCAGTCTACCCTCATCTTGATGCCTGTCCCTAGAATCTTGAAATTGGCTAAGTCTGATATCCTGAAGCCCTGAAAAACTGACTAACTTTGAAATCTGGTGGATCCTAAAAAATTTAGAATCTGCATGTTAAATCCCATGGATTCGAGACCTATCTCAAACATCCTAAAAGTATATTTCAAAATATTTAAAGTATAGGAAATTCAATATCTAAACATATACTTAAATATATTTTGAAATATACGTCTGGCAACGACCTTCAAAATCTAGCGGAATTCCACTTGCCATCAAGATTTGCAGAAGAAAATGAAAATCATCAAAAAATTTGTAAGGCATGGAACCTCAGGCGCCCCAGGAGACTAGGGGCGCCCATCCTCTCCAGACTTAGTTTATTTTTCATGTTTTTCCGGAAAATAAAGAGAAAAGTTGAAAATTTCAAAAATTTGGCTAAGGCAAGAGTCCAAAAGTGCCCCTAGAGGCTAGGGGCGCCTAGGATCTCCAGAGATAGTTTTTTTCATGTTTCGCTGATGTCATCCATCAACCGCTTCTCGATCTTCCTCCGGTGACGGTTACCAAAAGTCAAAATTGCAGTCAAACATCGTCGGATCGTCAATTTGAGGCTGGGGATGAAATCAGAGTTGATAAAGTTTCAAAATGCCATGATCAGTCAGTTTTTTCAGTCAAACGGTGACAGTTTGTCATCTTGTTGAAGTCAGAGGCAAGCCACGCTGGAATCAGAACGAGTGCAAAAAGTTTCAAAACGAAAGAAAATTTGGCTAACACTTTTGCAACTTCGCGTGTTTGATGACGTCATCAAAGAAAATATTTTTTTTAATCATCTCACATATAAAGCCATAGGCAGCTATAAAATAGGGATTCTTCCTATTTGAGTATATCTACTTGGATTTGTGCTTTAGAAGTTGCTTTGTTCATGGATAAGATTCAAGCTTTGTGCTTTCACCAAGAAAGCTGCTTTTTCGCCCTAAAGTTCTATAAAGACAAGCTTTTGACTTCTTTTATTCATTACTTTTGTAGGTTGCATTCAGAGGGAGAAGATTATTGTTTTCTTTTCACGAAGATTTGAGAACCCAAACGGAGTCCCTTCTCAGTGTTCTTCATAGTTTCGAGATTGGGAAGCACAGAGGCACGCTTTTTCGAGGTCCACATTTTTAGGGCGTCATTTTTCAGAAACAAGGCCGAAGCTTTCTCAATTTTCATCGTGATGGGTCCATTTGGAATTTCATCTTCTTGAAGATTGGAAATTTTTATCTTTTCAGAAATCTGCTTTTTACTGCTTTTTCGGGAAATGCTCTGCTTTTTCAAAATCCAACAATCTGGGTTGCTTCAGAATAGGATTGTTTACAAAACCCATGTGCCATCTTTTTCTATCGAAATCTTCTTTTAAGAAGAAATCAGCAAACGATTTTCGGTCTTTTGTCCAAAAAATTTCCAAATATAGGCGTGTTCACAGGCATTTTTCAAGTCTTTCAGTATGCAGTACTCTCCAATAGAGATCAAGCCTAAAACGACGTTGGTTCATGATTACTTGAGAATTTTCGAGACAGATTTGCATAAGGTGCTTCCAGTGTTCAATTTGTATGCTTTGGAAGATGCAGGAAACATCGCTATCAGGAATCTGAGTCACTCTGGGTTGCTTGCAGCAGCTTCATTCCCCATCACAGTGCAAAGCATTGAATTCGTAATTGCTTGTACTAAGCATTATAATTCAGTTACAAGATAAATCCAATCAGCAAGATGGATCGTGTTGCCGCAATGACAGTAAAATTTGATAAAGTTGTGGGCGAAGTTCATGAATTCCTCTAGATGGTTGCACATGGTGAAAAAATGTTAGAAAATCAGAATATCATCTTAGAGAGTACTAGTGTTCTTGGCAAGGATGCGGTCACTAGCTTTTTAGAAGATATTATTTCCCAAAATACCAGTGGATGACGTCATCAATAAAGCAGCAATAGAGATGGGGATGTGACTAAAAAAAAACAGCTTTAACCCAATGCTTTTTGTTTTAAAGCATTTGCTTTCATTCAAATCTTATCCATCCTTAAAATAGTAAAAAATCACTTTGTAATAGTTGGAGCTTTCTTTGCTTTAAAGCAAATTGTTTTAAAGCAGTTTTTAGTTGTAATCTTTGTCTTAGAATAGAAATAAAGTTTGCGAGTTGGCAAGTTAGTTAGATAAAATCAAGGAGATTTTAGGGTTCCCTACTCCTTTGATTTAGTATAAATAAGGGCAGCCTTGCCCATTGTAAGGAGGAACTGTGATTGTGATAGCAAAATTTGCTGTGCCTATTCTAGCCTTTAAAAATTGTTATTTCAAGTGCTTGTTCACTCTGTGTTATATGTTATCCAGTGTTTGATCACATATTGTATGCCTGCCTTTTGCTACAATATTCTTATCATGTAGTTGTAGTAGCTTTATGATATTGAGAATATAAATCTCATGCCTACCATTTGCTTTGATTCTCTATCTCATGATCATTTTGTTTTGTCGTCGAATGTGTGGCTTGCATAATCTTACTTTCAGCTTTCATCTTAAAGTACAATTGCGTCTTTTGATGTGATCTGGAAGAAGTTTATTTGAGTTTATATGTTAAAACAAATCATTCTCTGTTAACTTTTGATTCCTATGCTCTGAGTTTACTTAGACGATCAAAAGCGTCATTCAATTTAGGCTTAGCTGTAGTTAGAAGTTAAAAAGAAAAACCTCTGCTGCAGCGATAGAGTTTTATAACCTTGTGCACGCAGCTGAGAAACAAAAAGATAGGCAAATTTATTTTATTTATCTTTTAAGCAAACATCAGCAAAAAGGGAACTTCCCCTCATAATAGAAGAGCAGTTTATCTTTGCATAGCTGTCTGTTTCCAACTCGCATTCCAGTGGTACGAATTGAAATGCCAATAGTTTTCTGGCGCCCACCATGGGGCACGAGGCATAAAACTTCAAGCAAGTTTAAGCTTATGTCACGGGAATGACTATCTAGCATCCTACTGCTCCTGTTCAACAACCAAATCTTACACCACCTACTGTTCAACCAAATCTTGTATGTGTGGAAGGAGAGAAAACAAACATCGTTAGTAGCCTAAGGAGTTTCATATTTGCGCAAAAGGAAAGTGTCGCTCAGTGGATAAACGCGGCTACTATTCTTGACGAAGAACACAAAACAGATCTTACATCTGGAAGACCAGTATTATCACCTCCGGCATGGCAATAGATAATCTTGGCTCACAGGGTTTATACAAGAAGGGGGAAAGACGGTACTACAGAACCATTCTTCCAAGATCTTGTTCCTACAGAAGTTGGAGAAGCATCCAACATAGTTCCTGAAATTCAGCAAGTTCCTAAAGTCAAGCACAAAGTACCTGAAGTTAAGCAAGAGGAACTTGTAATCGAGCCTAGAGCAATGGGTGATGCTAATAATAATGCTCGCAATAATTAGAATCAGTGGCGTCCACTCCCATTACCTTGGGTTAACAACATTGGACCATTGGCACGAGCAGAAAATCATGAGCTTCCCGAAGGATCAAGAAAATGGTTTTCCGATGTTTCATGGTGATGGCAAGCAACATCCTGATGAGCACATTTATGCCTTCACCACCGCCTGTGGGATTCTTGGTGTTGCACATGAAGATGTTGCAGTGCGTTTGTTTGTGGAAACATTGCAAAGCTCAACAGCTGAATGGTTTAATCACCTCGCTCCCAGCTCTATCACAAGCTGGGAGTCGATGAGGGAGAAATTTCTTGCCCGTTTCAAGTCCGCAGAAGATAGTCATGTTTTGTTTGCACAACTCTCAAACATCAAGAAAGACAAAAGTGAGCCGATGCGAGAGTTCGTGGCTAGATTCAACCGTTTGGTTGGAAAAGTTGCAAACACCCTGAATCCTTCATCAGAAATTCTACTAAGTTGCTTCACGAATGCACAATCTTCAGAAATTTCTTTCTACCTCAAGCAAAGACACGCTACAAAACTACAAGAAGCTCAGGAGTATGCTATTGAATTAGAAGATCATATGATCACTTCAGGAAAGATCTAGAGAGATTCAATCGAACTACTGGTGCCCTTGAATGTTGTACCGCTTTGGCAAGTTCCATCTCCTTCAAGTATACCAGATTCTTTCATTAACTATGTCAGTGATAAACCTGCTTCACCTGTGCGTCAAGTATCACCTATGCATCAAGAGGTAGATGTGTCTTCTGCAATACAAATCTACTGTTTGTTCCATGCAACAAACCAACATGATGGAGAAAATTGCCCTGATATGAGAAGATTCATGTAAATATTAAAAGCATCAAATGAAAATCAAGGATTTTCGGATAATCTTGAACGTCTCTTTGACAAATCCGATGGCGGCTCTATAAAGGGATTTACCCATTGTAAATCAAATATTAGAAAGGATCATTTTCCTAACTCTGTTTCAAGCGACATCATGTGTTTGCATATGGAACATGAATGTTCATCGGAAGCTGAAAATTTGCATAATTTCTTCAAATATGAAGAAGGATCGTTGATGGAAGAACTTGAAGAAATGCATGACTTGCATACTTTCTATGAGGAAGAAGTGCAACAATCTTCTCAAGAGCAAAATTGTGAGGAAGAAGTGCAACAATCTTCTCAAGAGCAAAATTGTGAGGAAGAGATCAAATATGTTGCAGAGAGCAATGGTGAATCCAATTTGTTCTTCTCATCTTTTGAAGGTTGGTTTGAAGAAATCGAGTTAGATACATTCAAAGGAGAAGAGACCATAGAAGCATTGCAATTGGAGCAAGAACAAGATCTTCATTTTGAAGATGATTCATCATTGGAGGAATTTATCAAAACTGGAGATCATATGGAAGATTCATCATTGGATCTCGACAGTTTTCTACATCACTTGGAGAGTGATTCTTCAGTAGAGGATACTATAAATTTTCTTTTGCAATTTAGCTTGTTTTCATCTTTGTCTCGAGAAGTTTTCATACACACTAGTGAAGAAGATGATGCTAAACTTTCAGAGGTTATCCATGAACCTGTGCAAGAAAGAGATATCACAGATATGATAAAGTCAACACAAAATGCAACATATGAAGAGATTTGTGGAGAAGAAAAGTTCATGGAATATTCAGTCTTGGTCACTGAAGAGAACCATATGGAAAAGTCAGAAATTCTCGACAAGTGTGTGGGGAGATATGTCATATGTGAAATCAATCAAGCAGATGAAGAAGAAACACAAAGCTTAGAGGAATCTGTCTTTGATCATGCTTGCCTATCAGAAGACGAAAGATATATGGTTGCTGAAAATGAAATGCTACCAGATATCCACACTTTTGGTCTCGAGGATACGTTTATTGAAGAAAATTGCTCTATGGAGGTTGATAAGACTCAAAATGATGGATGGCGAAGTGAGTTACTAGGTGAAGAGGTTATTCAACAAGTATACTTTGATGATAATCAGGTGCTCGAAGATTCAGACCTTGATGATTTATCAGATTCTGAGGATTGGATGGACGAAAACATGACCAATGGAGGTGAAGAAGTACCTGAAACACTAGAAAAATGGGTGACAACAGTTGTGGATCCGGTAAGCCAAGAATCAGTAATGAGGATTGTGTATGAGCAGCTTAGACCATTTTTAGAGGATGATACATTGACTGAGTTCAAGGTTGCGTATGTTGAAGACATTAATGAACGTCAAGTTCTATATGTGGTGACTACCATTCCTACATGCATACTTTGGCCGCAAGACCTTGCTTCTTATCTTCAAAAAGAGGTTCTGTACCTTCACCTGTTGCAGAGGTTACTCACTTTGGAGGAAGATGCTCCACTTGATCTCTGGCGTATCAACCCGTTCCTCATGAACTTCTCATGGCCTAAACGTGACTACTCGCCTGAAATGTGGCTCTTCAAGAAGATGTTGCAGAGAAAGAAAAGTTTTGTCTTGCCAAGACAATCTTCACAGCTAAGGAGAGATGGTTCTTATTTTTCCGAACTAGTTGATGGTTTTGTGTGATAGTTTTTGTTCTTTTCGTCCTCACTGGAAAAAGAGCGTTTGTGTGCACTTTTTTGTTCTCGTAATGTGTTTCCCCTTTCCGTAATGTTATTGTTATGTTGTAATGTGTTTCCCTTTCCGTAATATGGCAGTCATGTTTTTGTGTTTCTAGAAAGTTCCAACTCTTAGGTGATTCTAGGAAGTCCAGTCCTAGGTGATTTTAGGGAAAAAGTCTTGTTCTAGGTGATTAGGAAAATGTCCTGACTCTATTGCCCAACTAATAAGGCACTGGTCTAAGCTAAAAAGTGCAAAGATTCTCCGTTCTCCTATGCCGTAAGTATCCAGAGAGTTTATTTTTGCATTTTCTCAGAAAACATCAAAAATGCCTCGTTAGCCCACTTTCAGGTGGATAAAAGTAGTCAAACTCAATCAAAAAGCTCGAAAAAGAAGGGGATTCATCTCAGATATGCTCAAGCTATCCAGTCTACCCTCATCCTGATGCCTGTCCTTGAAATCCTGAAATTGGCTAAGTCTGATGAGTTGAAGCCCTGAAAAATTGACTAACTCTAAAATCTGGTGGATCCTCAAAAATCTAGAATCTGCATGTTAAATCCCATGGATCCGAGACCTATCTCAAACATCCTGAAATTATATTTCAAAATATTTAAAGTATATATCTAAACATATACTTAAATATATTTTGAAATATGCGTCAGGCAGGGACCTTCAAAATCTGGGGGAATTCCACTTGCCATCAAGATTTGCAGAAGAAAATGAAAATCATCAAAAAATTTCTAAGGCATGGAACCTCAGGTGCCCAAGAGGCTAGGGGCACCCATCCTCTCCAAACTTAGTTTATTTTTCATGTTTTTCCAGAGAATAAAGAGAAAAGTTGAAAATTTCAAAAATTTGGCTAAGGCATGAGTCCAAAAGCACCTCTAGAGGCTAGGGGTGCCTAGGATCTCCAGAGATAAAAATGTTCTGCTGATGTTATCCATTAGCTGCTTCCCGATCTTCCTCTGGCGACAGTTTCCAGAAGTCAAAATTGCAGTCAAACATTGTCGGATCGTCAGTTTGAGGCTGGGGATGAAATCAGAGTTGATAAAGTTTCAAAATGCCATGATTAGTTAGTTTTTTTCAGTCAAACGGTGATAGTTTGTCGTCTTGTTGAAGTCAGTGGCAGATCACGCTGGAATCAGAACGAGTGCAAAAAGTTTCAAAATGAAAGAAAATTTGGCTAACACTTTTGCAACTCCGCGTGTTTGATGACATCATCAAAGAAATTTTTTTTTTAATCATCTCACACAAAGCCACAGGCAAGTATAAAATAGTGATTCTTCCTATTCGAGTATATCTACTTGGATTTGTGCTTTAGAAGTTGCTTTCTTCATGGATAAGATTCAAGCTTTGTGCTTTCACAAAGAAAGCTGCTTTTTCGCCCTAAAGTTCTATAAAGACAAGCTTTTGGCCTCTTTTATTCATTACTTTTGTAGGTTGCATCCAGAGGAATAAGATTATTGTTTTCTTTCCACGAAGATTTGAGAACCCAAACGGAGTGCTTTTTCAGTGTTCTTCATAGTTTCGGGATTGGGAAGCATAGAGGCACACTTTTTCGAGGTCCACTTTTCTAGGGCATCATTTTTTAGAAACAGGGCCGGAGCTTTCTCAGTTTTCATCGAGATGGGTCCATCTGGAATTTCATCTTCTTGAAGATTGGAAATTTTTATCTTTTCGGAAATCTGCTTTTTGCTGTTTTTTCGAGAAATCCTTTGGTTTTTCAAAATTCGACGATTTGGGTTGCTTCAGAACGGGATTGTCTACAAAACCCACGTGCCAGCTTTTTCTATCGAAAACTGCTTTTTAGAAGAAATCAACAAACAATTTTCAGCCTTTTGTCCAAAAAATTTCCAAATATAGGCGTGTTCACAGGAATTCTTCAAGTCTTTCAGTATGCTACTCTCCAATAGAGATCAAGCCTAAAACGGCGTTGGTTCATGATTAGATGAGAATTTTCGAGACAGATTTGCACAAGGTGCTTCCAGTGTTCAATTTGCATGCTTTGGAAGATGCAAGAAACATCACTATCAGGAATCTGAGTTACTTCGGGTTGCTTGAAGCAGCTTCATTCCCCATCACAGTGCAAAGCATTGAATTCGTCATTGCTTGTACTAAGCATTATAATTCAGTTACAAAAGAAATCCAATCAGCGAGATGGATTGTGTTGCCGCAATGACAGTAAAATTTGATAAAGTTGTTAGCGAAGTTCGTGAATTCCTCTAGATGGTTGCACATTGTGAAGAAATGTTAGAAAATTAGAATATCATCTTAGAGAGTACTAGTGTTCCTGGCAAGGATGCGGTCACTAGCTTTTTAGAAGATATTATTTCCCAAAATACCAGTGGATGACGTCATCAATAAAGTAGCAATAGAGATGGGGATGTGACTCAAAAGAAAGCAGCTTTAACTCAATGTTTTTTGTTTTAAAGCATTTGCTTTCATTCAAATCTTATCCATCCTTAAAATAGTAAAAAATCACTTTGTAATAGTTGGAGCTTTTTTTGTTTTAAAGCAGTTGTTAGTTGTAATCTTTGTCTTAGAATAGAAATAAAGCTTGCGAGTTGGCAAGTTAGTTAGATAAAATCAAGGAGATTTTAAGGTTCCCTACTCCTTCGATTTAGTATAAATAAGGGCAGCCTTGCCCATTGTAAGGAGGAATTGTGATTGTGATAGTAGAATTTGTTGTGCCTATTCTAGCCTTTAGAAATTGTTATTTCAAGTGCTTGTTCACTCTGTGTTATCTGTTATCCAGTGTTTGATCACATATTGTATGCCTGCCTTTTGCTACAATATTGCTATCCTGGAGTTGTAATAACTTTATAATATTGAGAATAGAAATCTCATGCCTACCATTTGCTTTGATTCTCTATCTCACGATCATTTTGTTTTGTCGTCGGATGTGTGGCTTGCATAATCTTACTTTCAACTTTCATCTTAAAGTACAATGCGTCTTTTGATGTGATTTGGAAGAAATTTATTTGAGTTTATATGTTAAAACAAATCATTCTCTGTTAACTTTTGATTCCTATGCTCTAAGTTTACTTAGGCAATCAAAAGCGTCATTCAGTTTAGGCCTAGCTATAGATAGAAGTTAAAAAGAAAAACCTCTGCTGCAGCGATAGAGTTTTATAACCTTGTGCTCGTAGCTGAGAAACAAAAAGATAGGCAAATTTATTTTATTTATCCTTTAAGCAAACATTAGCAAAAAGGGAACTTCCCCTCATAATAGAAGAGTAGTTTATCTGTGCATAGCTGTCCGTTTCCAACTTGCATTCCATAGGTGCGAATTGAAATGCCAACAAAATTAAAAGTCTTTGAATTTTACGAGGGGAGAACACAATGTGACGACACAGCAAAAACAAAGAAGGAAGCGATCCACATAAGAATTTACATTTTCTTATGAATCAAACAAAGCAAGCACATAAACTGCAAACAGCTGAAGAATCTTAAATTTTTTCTTAGAATCTACCTGAATTGGTGGTCTTTCTACAACAATTTTGCAAACGCCTTTTATTTGAGTCCCCAAAGGCATCTTGTTCCTCACAACTTCGATAATGGCAAAAGACTCCACACAAGACACCATGAAAGAAGAATTTACCAATAAAGAGTTTTAATCTATGATCTATAAAAAGCTGTTACAGACCATGACAGTTACAACTATGGATTGTAACTTTTTGAACGTTTTCAACAAAAGGGCACGCAAATTTTATTATTTCCGCCGTCTCTTTGAATTATCCAATGTAAATTGTTACAACGCATGGGCAGACCCCCAACTACCGCCAAGAATGCCATGAATTGTTACTATTTTCATATTTTAGTGGATATTCCATTGTCTATTTTTGGGTTTTTTCGTACACAAGCTCTCACCTCCACCCTACTGCAACTGTAGGATGCCTCTTGGTGTAATAATGCTCAAAGGGGAGAATTCCAAGTGATTTCTGGCACTGATCTGTTTGTAGAGATGAGTGCAGAGATGCAACCAACATGAATGTCGCATAGTCATTCCACGTAGGTAGGCACAAAACTAGACCCAGAAACAATACCGGGAAAACTGACATCCTGTAATCTACCTATTTTACCTTGCTGAACAACAACATGAAAGATTGAGCGAAGGGTAGAAATTGGGCCATGACCATGACAAAATTAAAAAATAATATTTTTTGCTACTGGTTCTATTTGGGTTCGTTCGAGCTGAATCCAACCACTATGACAAAACCTTGGATGGCTCCGGTAACAAATTGACCTAGATTCCAATTTGGATTCAAACTGGACCCGGATTGGACCTATAGGCCAATGACTCGTCAACATAGGTTAAAGATTGTGAAAATCGTTTAAAACAAACCAATGACAGACTATTTTAACTAATGTGAATTTTTGTTAAAAAAGTGCAAAATCTGCAAATAATGGCCAAATGAGATTGCAATCGTGGCTAATCATGAGTTATTGATGATTTGGCAACAAAAATCCATCAGAAACCCTCTGCTCGCAATTTAAAAAAATTAGTAAAACTCGTGGGAAAAAATTGTTCCCTAGGCCAAGCGACAATTAATTGTGAGCTTTAGGGTCATATTTGCTGAGCACTCGGTAAAACTTATGTTTCTTACAATATTTTGGACATGGAACTGCCAAATTCCTTGCAAAACTTGTTACATTGGGATAATGGAGACTGTTGTATACATGTAGGTGTCTTTTGTTATGGCCCATTCTACAATTTTGTTTATCAACTTGATCAAAGATTTGAAGCATGAAATATTGTGGCTACATGGCTAAACTTATTTTTTGTTTTTTCCATTTCTCACAAAGCAAATTTTTGACAGTTTTTCTTTCAGTCTTAGGGTCAGCAATTTTTTTCGGATTTTGAGGACAATGGGGAACACCTATTCAAATTATATTAAATTAATATTTGATTTATAAAAATACAAATAAATTAAAAATACGAAAAAAGAACATAATCAAACCAAAAGAAGCCAAAATTTTAAAAGAGTATGGCACTAATAATCCTTTGATTCTACAACCCATTTGATAGATTGATAATGATAATCATTGACATAATATGAAGCATTGTTTACAGTGGTAGATGCCAAAAAGGAAATGTTGCATCATGCATATGTATAGATGGTTGTTACAGTGAGCAACAAGCTCAGACACTGGAGTCCTTATCCAATGTTTATGTTGGGAATTGCTCCATATTACTAGAATTGTTGGACTTTGTCAACTGTCTCCTTCAATGTGACCCCAACTAGCTACACATCTCAGTCTTCATCAGTTTGCATCCACTCCTTAGGTTCTACATCCCACCCTATTGTCCTATTCCTCCTTTCCACGACTCCATTTTGTTGTGGAGTTTCTGGAGTAGTATACTGTCGATGGATACCTTCCTTTTGGCATAATTCCTTGAACTGGTTAGAGACTAACTTGCCTCCATTATTTGATCTAAGTGTCTTGACTTGTTTACTTGTTTGTTTTTCAACAAAAGGTTTCCATGCCACAAAGTTAGAAAAACACTTTGATTTAAAATCAAATGCCCCTGTTCGCTTTTCAACTGTATGCTTCATACATCCTCTTTTCTTTTTCCTACAAAATTAAGTTATATATTCTAGAAGTGAAGTTACTTGCCTGAGAGTCTACCTCTTCCCAAATGAAAGAAGACTGGAAAATTTGTCAGTCCATGAACATCAGATGTGTTTCAAACATCATGTAGCCTGCATGCTGGATTGCCTCCTGAACTATTTACCTAAAACTTCTAATGGCTATGCTAATTTATTTATAACCGATAAATGTTTGTTTAATCTAAAATGCATAGGAGTTAGCAATAATGCTTTAGAATGACATGAACTTGTTTCTTCAGAAGCTTTATGAGAAAATTGATGTAGACTTTCAAGGACTCATGTATGTTTTTTTAATGAAACAGGATGCAGTAACTGTTGTAGGTTATCCACTTGGAGGAGATACCATTTCAGTTACTAAGGGTGTAGTTTCGCGCATTGAGGTGAGCCTATTTATTATACTTTCCATGTCATTGTTGGATAACCTGAGTTCTTTGGGAAGGGAGGCCTCAAATTTTTCATGTGGAGGCAACAAATTTAAAGTTAACAGGAGGAGAAGCAAGGATATATTAGGGCCCAGAAATTCTAAAATGCAGGCAATAACTGAAAAATGAAAATGCTACATGTTTATAAGACCTCCCTTTTAATTCTGTAGTAATAAGATTCTCTAATATCTTATCTAGACTGCAGTGGATGCAGATTGCATAGCATGTACCGCCTCGAATAATATGTGAATCTATGTACTGTTGGATGTGCATCCATTGCAGTCTGGGTACTGTGCTCCTTTGAATGTTGCATAATCTTGAGGTCTATGTTTTTCTGACATTCTTAACTTTTGTGAAATCATTTCTCTTTCTGAGTCGAGTGCAATTGGAACTCAAATCATGGAAATTTTCAATCTACTAAAATATTCTAAAAATATTCAGCCTACTAAAATATTCTTTAAATACACATGGCAGCTGAACCCCTCTTTGGAAAAAGAATATATTAGATGATCAAAGTTGAATAAAAGATCTCTCTGGTTGTTCTCAGTGCAAATATGCTTTATTCATGTCAAAGTTTTACTCAGTACTTCACTTGAATTAATTGAAACATATTTCATGGAAATGTTGTCAGACTACTCCATGTATTCTCTAAGGCATATTCCTGAGAAAAATATGTTATCACGACATGGAACTGGCGGACTGAGTCTCCTTTTTGGTATTACGAATAAGATTGCCATTGACACTATCTCCATTTTATCCCTGGTGGAGATTTTCTCCAGGTCCAAGCCTTGTGTTCAATGTCCTAATAATTGTGGGTTAACATTTTAGGGCGAGCATCACAGGCTTAAAATAGAAAATGAAATATGTTAAAGGAAAATGAATCAGTGAAAATTATCAAATCCTTTCATTTGTTTCCATAGAAAATATATCTTTAGACTGTACATTTGGATCTATATTTGTGTTTGTAGACTGTAAACATTGTTCTATTTTTAAGATTTTGTGTTTCTTTTACTAAACTTAGGTGACATCGTATGCACATGGAGCTACGGATCTGTTGGGTATCCAAATTGATGCTGCAATAAATGCTGGTAGAGCTCATTTTTTTATACTTAGTTACAATCGTGCAAGCTTTCAAATTCGCACATATATCAAAATATTCAAGTGTCTACAAACTAACATGACTATGATGGTTGAATTCACTCTGTATTTCCATGTTATGGAATCTCATTAGCTCTCCTCATTTTTCGAAGTCCAGTATTCTCTCAGTTAGGAATTATGGAACCTCTTGACTACTTTTCCTGGGGATGCAGGAAACAGTGGTGGTCCTGCTTTTAATGAAAATGGAGAGTGCATTGGTGTCGCATTTCAGGTAGTTGAAATCAACCTTGGTTGTTCTTAACTTGATTAAATCTTAAATTTAAATGTGCAGATTCTGAATTCTCTACTTCAACTAACCAATCCATTTGTGGATGACCTTCAATTACCTGTAAACCATATCAGAGTGCAGTTCATGCGGGACTTATTCTATTTTATGCTTGCTAGCTGTATGTTAGGTGTAGTGTATTTTCTGGGACCTTGTTTCCTGGATAATTAGAAACTCAGATAATGCCCTGTACAGTTTCCCCTAAAAGTTAATTTTCTTTTTCCTTTTTCCTCGTTTTGTCAGTTATGAAATGCTTGCTGAGTTGCTACAGAAAAGGAAAAAAATCAATGCAACAAAATTGAAATTAAACCGAACTTAACACATTAATGCCGATGGTCATGTTTATATGGGTTCAGCCTATTTGGTCACAGCACAAACATTTCCTACAATATAATGTAAGCTGATTACATTTCAACTATTTAAAAATAGTACATACAGAACTCATCTGTAACTTGTGATAAATGCCACCTAGTGTGCACTTAGAATACAGAACATTTTTATGAACTGTGTCAACACTAAGCACAATCATGTACATGTATGTACTGAAATCTATATCATAACATGTTTATCTTGAACTGTCATAAATTCTTATATAACATATGCAACCATGACTTACTTGATACACTACTGTTGCCATCAAATGCAATGATGCATACGTTTCAACATGTTAACACTGTTTCGCAATAGGTTTTATTGCATGAAATGCAATTTGACTTTCCTTATCAACCGACAGATAGCTGAACAGTCAATTGCTTGCTTGGAAAATTCATGGACCACTTAGCTGCAAAGAAATAGACTACAATGGGAGCTAATCACTTTCACTTTCCAATCTGGGGTAAATCTCCACAATTTTCCAAACCTTAGTTTAATTGATAGCATAATGTCCAACCCCATATGACTATGAAGTGGTAAACTTTTCATTAGCTCTTTTCAATCTGAAAGCTCTCCTACTTTATTATAATTCCAATCTGCCAGGCAAATAAGAAAATGCAATCATTAGAAAACAACATACCATTGCTTGAACTGAAAAATATGAAATGTTATCCAATTTTGCATTTTAAGATCACCACATCAAAAGGGGTTCTTGTATCAACAATACATTTTTATAAATGAAGTCATATTTCATAATAGCAAGGGCCTTGTTGTTTCAACAATTACATGTTGATTGTAGGAGCTGGGGACTAGATGCCAAGGGATTGATTCCCTTCCCAACAATTGGCTTTCTTGCACTACAATTGCAACCCATGATATTCCATATATATGACAAAGGAACTGATTTTGAGCAATTCTGATGCACCTAAAAATCATTATTATAGAAGCAATATGTTAATCTCAGGACTTGGAGGAAAAAAATTATATTGATGGATTTTATCAGATGATAGCTGAGAATTCTGACACAGACAACACTAAGCTCAAGGTTCAGAAGAAAACTCCCTGCTGCTATTGATGTAACCTTCTGGTTGCAGCAAGAGCAACAAAGTGAAGTTGTGTTCACTACAAATCTCATGATCTCAAAGGATGCAGGTTTCCAACTGACATAGAGTTCATATCAATATGCAAGATGAAAACTAACTGCCAATGCCAAAATTGTCCTAATTTCAGAGTGGTAATTGATAGAAAAATTCACAATTGGTGGTAGTAAATAGAATATTTTTTTCAGTTTATGTATAAATCCTGTTGCCCATGATAGAAAGGCAGGTCACACACTTTTATTGAATTGTCTTTTTACGAAAACTCTTAACTTTACACAATGAGGACATTGTCACTCATATTGTTGAGGTGGCAAGATAGACAATAATGCAGTTCTTATCAGTAAAATTTTTTATCAAAAACTATGCGCTGTAGAAGAACCCTAAGATCTTTAATAGATAGAGATAGTATAGAGTCTATTGCTGGTTTTTTGAATTTCTGAAGGCCTTGTATACTATTCCTAGACATTCAGTCTCCTAGTGGATTCAAACTCTTGGGGCGCCTGTCCTCTTGCCCCTCATCTACCTCATCTCCATTCTGTCCATAAGCAGCCACTGCAGCACCTCGGATCTCTCATACTCGCTCCCAGCATAGATGGTTGATTACTTGTTAACGTTCACAGTTCAGATAACAGGGGCAGATACCCATTGCCAATTTTCTCTCTATTTATGGAGAACTTTTGACCATGGATGATGGTACAGATGCTGGGAGTAATACGTTGCTTCCTGCCATGATTGTTCACCCAGTTCTTATTTAAACATCATCAGACTATGTATTGGCCCTTATTTGATGATTGACAAGGATGTTGGCCCCTCATTTTCTCCTGACTCTAATACTGATTAGAGTTTTGTTCTGCATCGACCTTTTCTGTTGGATCTATTGGCAGCTCTATGCTTATGTGACTGTTTCATGGGAACTGTTTCGTATCACATGGTTTTGTGTATACCCAATTGTCTATGGTTTACCAGTAGGTGTGATTCTCTTGTTCAAAGATCTACATTGGCTTGTAGATCTTTAATTTCATTATTTTTTATTGTTGGAGTTCTTTGAACTCTCTTGATTTGCTATTTTAACTGCTATTTTTGAGTCCCATTGACTATTTTAATAAAAGTTATGATGGAAAAAACAAAGAACTATGTTGTGCTATGATCGTATGATTTATTAATCTGTTTGGAGTGATAATTTAATTTTTGTTATATGGATTGTCCCAACAGGTTGGATTATTCCCCAACCATTGCATCCATCATTCTAGGATTTTCATGCTTCTATATATTGTATTGTGTGCATGGCTATGGGCTGAGCATGACTGTTGTCTGTCGCTATGTGATTGATATGAAGACTCCATTTCTTATTTTTTATGTTATATGTGTTATCTATAGTAGAATGTTTGTGTTATTCATGGAGGATGGTCTGTGTGTGTATGTAATTTCTCCTACCTACATTTTCGGTGTTGTTGCTTATATGAATTTAAATATTCAATGCGATGTTCATCCCAAGACAATTGTACTGGCCAAAGATCTAAGTATATGTTGCCCTTTGATGTAGGATTATTCCAAAAACAAAAATCTTGAAAAAAAATTCATAACACTGGAAAAAACTCTAAACATATGGAAGAGACTGACCTGAGCAAAGGCAAAGAAAGGAAAAAGACATAATTGACTTCATTCAGCGGGGATTTGTAGATATGTGACGCCCCTTGTGGATTTGGTTAACAATTTTATGTGAAACGAGTATGTCTAATGCATATTTGTTAAATGCCCAACCTTTATTGCTTGCCACTATTTGGAATTCAAGTGGACTTGCAAGGAGCGACAAAGAGAGGCAAAGAGGACATTCTCATGTCCTATCAAAAAAGAGTAAGAAGAGAAGAACAAGAGAGGGAGAATGGGCAATGTCCTTGAGGTAATTTACACATTGTGAATTTTGAGGATATAAGAATCAGTTGCTACCTATTGTGAAGAGCTCCTCATAGACCAGTAGTTTTCTAAAAACCTTTGAAGATGGATGAAAGAGAATAGACAATGAGATTATTTAAGATGGAGTTGACATGAGATCCAATGACCTTGACGATTTGAGGTTGAGAGAATAGTTAAAGTACCTATACATCCTAGGGAGGGAAGAACATATGTAGGAACAGAACAAGAATTCTATGCAGATACAGGCATGATTGCCTTGAAGGAGGAAATTGAAAGTGAAGTAAGGATGGTGGGAGGATTGCCGAATGAAAGTACTAAAACTATTTTAGCGAACCACAACAATTATGGGAGAATTGTTGGGGAAGAGAGTTGTTAGTCCTGTAGGCTTGTAGCAAGAGGATTGGAAAAGGAAGAGAACTTCATGTTGAATGTAAGAGAGACATGGGTGGTGAGAGTGAGATAATATTCTAGATATATGAAAATAGAGTACTGAGCAGTAACTTTGGGTCGGCAGTTGTAACTTCTTTTCTTGGGAATAGGTTGATTGAGTTTTAGGAATTGACATGAGTATGAAAAATTGGCTATCACCTAAGGAGGCAAGGTTGTTAAGATGGAAACAAAGAGAGGCTAGGTAGGGTTGGTTGAACAAAGGAAAATGTAAGAACCCTACTAGTTCTAACTGAAATTTTTGCCTAGCTGGTCTGAATTTTCTGATTTGGATATCTTGCAAAGTACTTAATATTTTCACAAACCGCTTTCACCCATATGTTTAGAAAGTAATGTAGATGGAAAATGAACATGAGACATGGAAATTACATCATCAAATAACACACATGAATATAAATAACATACCCGGAATTGAAAAGTCAATCTCCTTTATTGAATTGAATGCTGATTACAAAACAAAGGTCTGATATAAAAATCAGACTTGCATATGAATGCACCTAGTGTCCAAATATGGCCAATAACATGCACAAATGACTCCAATGATGCAACAACATTTGCCAACTTGTTGATGATGAATGCCGATGAAGATCTAAACTAAATAACAACTCTTTGAAGTCTGATTTCAATCCTGTAACTGCAGATATGTGTTCAGACCATGAAACCCTAGCCAAAATCACCACAATATGCCTTCAAACCCTAGCGATAGGAGTCAAATGGAAGCACTAGTAGTCTATGATGAAAATATGATCTTGGAAGCTCAGTATAACTGTCATAAACTCCTCAGATCTGCAACTTCTATCCACTTTCAGAGTGCTGTCATAAAATCAAACCCTGCTATAGTAAAATCAGACCAAGTATGATTGGTTGAAATCACCAAAAATGTTCTTCTTTGCCAAATGCTTCAATGCCAAACCTTCATACATCTATCTAACAATGAAATGTCATCAAAAATCATCTTCAAATATGAATTCCATTCTTCATAGCTAGCTGAAAATGCACATCCCTGTCAAACCCTAGCATGAATGAAACCAAAATACCAATTCAAATCACCAATGAAGCCCAATGATGAACTCCCATATGAATTCACCTCACTTGGTGGATTGGGATCATCTCCAAACCACGAATTGTCAAGGGATCACCATCTTGATTCAACTGAAAATCACTTTCAGCCAAGAACAATATGCAAAATGCAAAATTTACCATAAGCAAAAGATGTCAAAATTGATGCCAATGACCTTTTAAACCATTTCTCCAAGGGCGATCCAATTAGGCGAAAAATAGACAAATTTCAAGTCCACCAATAATATCAAAGTTTCAATTTGATATTTTTAAATGATTTTCTTCTTGAGACGCCAACAGTTTAAAATAATAATATTTTATTATTTTTCACTTATCTCTCCTAGGCGTCGATTTCTTTGGCAAATAATATATTTTTTTATTATTTTTTTTGCCTTCTCCATGAGCGTTGATTTTAATTGGCAAAATAATAATAATTTTTAATTATTTTCTCTCCTTGGGCATCACCCTTATTTGCCAATAAAATAATATTTTACTATTTTATTTTATTTTTTTATTTCTCATTGGCATTGATTTTATCCTTGGGAAAAATAATAAAAATAATAGAATAATAAAATACAATTAAAGTTTGCATTTTATTTTCCTTTTTTCCATCTTTTCATCTTTTTCAATCTTCAAGTTGTCCAATGTTTATTTTTCCCATCCTTCCCTTTTTTTGCTTTGGCTTGAAAATGATAATATTTTGGCTTTATGAAAAATGTCATAAAATAATACTAGCCAAAATCCAAATAAAATCAAGTATTGAGCCAACATTATAGTTTTCCATCCTTCAAAGCCCAAGCTCAACCCAAACACAAGTCTAGCTCAAAAAGGGGACATTACAGAAAAGGGGTATACCACCAAGATCATCATTGCCACTGCTACAAGATTTGAGCACCATGATAATTTTGACATTGATGGGAGATAGCTAACAATTGCTTGAGTTTGTTTACTTGCTAAGTGGTTTCTCAGATAGACATGAAGTAAACAAAAACATGTAGTAACAACTCTACAGTATAAGATAGAACATAAGATTCATACCAGAATTGCATAGAATAAAGCATTGTTTTCATTCATTGCATATATCAACAGTACATCACCATATCACAATGTTGGGTTCCTGACTACGAAGTATTGAACCAATATATAACTTGGCCAAGGTTGGTTGAGATACCAACCGTCAGCAATGATTACACAACTACCCAACTGTCAGGGTTAATTCCCGATAACACTCATAATAAACTAACTGTGCACAAGTATTATTTAATTCATGATTATTTATGAATGTAACTACGGCCGACTACAACTTTAGCCGACTATGGCCGACTACGGCTGACTACAACTGACTACGACCGACTCCAACCGACTATGGCCGACTACAACGGACTATGACTGACTACGATTGACTACGACTGACTGCGACCGACTACGGCTGACTACGACCAACTACGGCCGACTGCGATTGACTATGGCCGATTGCGACCGACTACGGCCGACTACGACCGACTACGGCCGACTACGACCGACTACGGCCAACTACGACCAACTACGGCCGACTACGATCGACTACGGCCGACTACATCCCCCCACAAAACAAGTCGTCTTCCAGACGACGGAAAAACATGAAGCATCAAGATAGTCCACATTGGTGATGGCAACTCGGGCACCTCCACTGTGAAGCCGATTGTGCTTAGCCAACTGTCAATCTGTGCTACCCCTGGGACCGATGTACCAACTGGCGATTGTGTACCAACTGGTAGTGGTGGTGTGCTAACTGGCGGTGGCCGTGTACTACTTGGCGGTGTACCAACTAGCAGTATACGAACTAGTGATGTATCAACTGGCGGTGTACAAACTAGTGATGTATCAACTGGCGGTGTACGAACTAGTGGTGTACCAACTAGTGGAGTACCAACTGGCAGTGTAGGAAGGGTGAAGTTTGCTGGTCGTAGGGGTGGTACTGCAACTGTAAATGCTTCCTCGACGTCCATCTCCAGTCTCAGCATCCCCTACCAATGACACTTCCTCTATCGATGGTGAATCACTAGGCAATGTTGACGAAGATTGGTCAATTACCTTTGTCCCCCTAGCGATTTCCTCTTGCTCTTCTTTTTCTATTGAGTGATCTTTTAATTGCACATGGAATCCCTCAATTGTATGGTCAATGCTGGAAGAGTATTGTCGATTGAGTTTCTGTACATCGTATGGCTTTCCTTATCCTGTTTCTGTCTCTGACGATGCCTTGCCTTGCTCGCATGAGGGTGTTTGTGAAATTTGTTTCGGACGCTTTAAAATGTTGGGGGTATGGCCATAGTCGTACCGCGGGGGGTACGGCCTTAGTCGTACGACCCTGTTTAATAAAAACTTTCTTTTTTCCTCCTTTTGCAATTTTTCATTTTTTTTTCAATTTTTTATCAATTTTAATTTTTTCCTTTTTTTTCTTTGTTTTTTCTTTCTTTCCGACAATTCTCTTTTTTTTGGTTTTTTCCAATTTTCCATCCATAGTAAATTGGGTCGAGATTTTCTATTATTCTCCAGCAGGGTCCACCTCTTATCTGCAACTCCGACTGTAGAACTTTCTTGTCGCATAATTTGTCTCGTAATATTTCTATCTTTTCCGGAATTTTGCTGCGAGGTGATTTCACAGTACGACGAGTAGCCATATCCTCCAATTTAAATATTTTAACTTCATTATTCGGAGATGTAACTTTATTGATTTTGTAATCGTTGGCAAAATCGAGTGCCTTTCTTGGAACCGAAGCTGTTGTCTTTCGGGAGCCGTGTACTACGTTCGGCCAAAACAAATTGTCCGACTTTTTAAAATTATTTTTTCTCGCCATAACTTCAATGCAATTACAAGTTGACGGAAATACTGCATAGTCCTTATTCATTCGGTATGGTCTCTTTCTGATCGGTTGTGCATCAGAGATCAGGGGGATCCTGTGCATGCATAGTCTTGGAAGTATTCCCTTCAAATCCTTGTATGCGTCCTTGTGCTCAAATTTTTTTTAATTGTAGCAGCTTTCCATGTTGGTTTCCAGTCGTCTCCCACCAAGATCGCCTGAGGGTTATTTTCCTCTCTGAGGTTAACTTTTCTCGTTGAGGGTTCCTCATACATAATATTCTCTTCACGTTCAATGTTGCCTTCCTTGTACTCCCCATAGGCTGTTGCAAAAGTATTAGTTGCGCTCGGTCAATTATTAACTTCCTCCCCTTTGTCACTCATCACTGGTTCCTTCTTGCCAAGTGGTTGAGTGTTTGCCAATCCGTCAAGTGCTTCTCTCGTCAACAATGTTTCACTCGGCCCAAGGTTCCTGAGTGTTTCACTCGACGGTCGAGAGTTGCCGAGTGTTATACTAGTTGCCCGAGAGCTCTCGCTAAACTCTTTTATTGAAATCATGTTGCATTCTAGTTGAAAGAAGTCATAGTCTTCCATCTGCCAATGGAAGAGTCCACTGAAGGAATTGGTTTCATCTTCTGAGCATTCTTGTAATTTTAGTACTCCTTGTCATCTGTGTCATATCCCCAACGGGATCTGCCCTAAAATTATGCCCTTTAAACCTTCAAATTCAAAGATGGAAGGAATATAATGCAAGATATGAATGGCTGTAGCAAACACTGATCAAACCCTAGCAGCAGATATGAGGATGAATCTGCCCTAATATGGTTCGTTGGTCCTTGAGGAAGTTCGCCCAAGGGAGGGGAAACTCTCCCACCAAATTCGCCTTCAAAGATGCTCTTCCAAGCTGATATGTATCTCTGCTCTAGCTGAGTGAAAGCTCCAATGGATCCCCG
Source organism: Cunninghamia lanceolata (assembly GCA_027924645.1). Classification (NCBI taxonomy): domain Eukaryota; kingdom Viridiplantae; phylum Streptophyta; class Pinopsida; order Cupressales; family Cupressaceae; genus Cunninghamia; species Cunninghamia lanceolata. The sequence continues at coordinate 2,228,744 of BSBN01000128.1, forward strand.
TCACGGAATCCCCACAAATGCTGATTTGATTTGCTTCTCCTCAAGCAGGTCTGCAATAATATCTTAATTAATGGAATAGGGTCATCTCCAATCCAAGTTGAGGGGCCATCTCCTCAAAGCAAGACAAAGGACTGAAATCCTTATGCCAATGTGTAGAAATCAGAACAAGACAAGTTGATTGCTTGATGCTAAATGGCAACTCCATCACTTCCTTTTATACCATTCCTCTAAGCGCCTTCTAGAGTTCTCCTAGTAGGTCGGCCTTCATATTGCATATTGGTTTTGGGCGCCCACTCCAATGGATCTAAGCAAGCCGGCCAGGAAATGAATAAGTATATAGCCCAAACAAGTCGGCTCGCAACCACGAGTGCAATGACCTCCAATGCTTCCAAGGTGCCACCTCCTGAGAGACAAAAGCAGGTCCATCCAGGAGTCTTGAAGAACATGTGATGAAGAGTGTGATCCTCAATGCATGACCACAAGTCCCCAAACTTCCGCTGCGCTACTCTGATATGCTCATCAACATTCTAATGAAGTAGAGTGCCAACCATGTCACCACCTGGATCCCAAATCATCCTGTCAAATATGAAGAGGAAAATACATCCCATGGTATGATCAGCCTCACATCAAAGTGCAAAATCCTCAACGAAGGTGCCTCAAAGTGCAAAATGGCTCCTCCAAGGTGGCTGGTGTGAACCAAGACAGCTAACTCCCGGCTGAAAACAATCTCCAAATGGTAGCCAACCATCCCTCCAAAGGCATAAAATAAAGAAGTATCATCCGAATGCCACTCTTCAAGGATGAAGAGGTAGTACAATACCCAAGCAAATGCCAACATGAAACCCATGCACCATGCAATAGCATCTACCCTCCAAGTGTACAAAACAACATCGTGTGCTATGGCATCATCCATGTCTCCAACTCCAAAGTCACATGCCAACTGTATGGCAAACCCTAACACCTCCAAAGTAGAGATGGAAACAATATCATACCTCAGTGCAAGAGTCATCCATACCTCCGAAGTGTACTCCTCCAATGCAAATGTCAAGCATAGGACAGCCTCGGGTATCCACAAAAGATGACGGAGCTGTATCATGGCATTGTCCAACTTTGTGTCTTCCTCATGAATGATCAAAAGGTCTTCATAAGCTGAATCCCTTGTGACTCCCTCATCAAGTGAAGCCATGATGTAAGTGGCTGATCCACTAAGTGTAGCCTCCAAAGTCTCACCAAACTGCCAAGTGTTTATGCAACATGAAGTATAGCAGCTATCTTTCATCAAGGAAAGGAGTAGACCCTTATGAGCTAGGGCTGGAATACCAAGGTCTTCATGCTTCTTTCCAACCCTCATGTCATCACTCAGCTGAAACATATGCATTAGCAACTCCAAAGCAAACATAATATCCTCATAGCTTGTGTCATGATCCAGTTGTACCTCCATAGCACGTCTTGCCAAAGCCAAAGTCTCCATGGTGTACATCTGGGATAAGGCAGCTATGTATCCTATCAAAGAGGCATCAACACAAGGTAGACCACCGCAAGCAAATTCCTCATGAGAGACCGCAAATGCATCATGCTTACCAACAACATTAGTGTATTCAATGATGTCATCATACCTCGTGACGTGGCTTTCCGTAGGGTGTGATGTTAGTCCTTTATGAAGTAAACAAATAAGGAACTTGGAGTCATACCTTAGCTTAACATAGAAGCCATCGAACAAAGATACCTCTCTCAGCTCATGCTCATGTGCAAGGGCTGCCAATAGGTGATCATGCAAGATCCAAGAACTGCTGCTCCAAATCAGAAAATCAGAATCTCTGTCATACCGTCCTATAGTGGCTTCATCTTCCCTGAACCTTGCCATTATCGCTGTTGTATATTCTTTATTTAAGGCTGATCCAGTACAGTCATCTCCGTAGAAAGCATAAGCCTCAAGGCGGATCCTCATGGCTGATATGACATGGTGAAATGGACTGTTGTTGTAATTAAAATCAGACCTGTCCAGGTGCCTTTGAAAAGTGTCCTCAAAGCTCCTAGCCTCCTCTTGCCTCATGACTGAATGATCAGCAACTAAGGTTGGTCCCAAGCATGTCTCTCATGAAAAATCAGATGTATCATACATTTCAAACTTTGTCCTATGGCTGCAATCTATGTCTTCATGTTTGCCTTCAACTTCTTTGCCCTTAGAGTTGGCATCTTGTCCCGTGCATGTGGCTGCTACAGAAGACTGAATTTCTGATGTGTATGTGAGTGCATTCATCATGTCTTCCTCCCTTCTCAAAGTACGGACATATACCTCGCACAACTTGAAGAGATAATCACCATCCATATGGAGCTGCAAGTAGTCATCCTCTGTCATAGCCATGGTCCTTTGGAACCTTTGAAACTTCGTGAGGTAGAGGTTTTCTTCCAGGTGCTCATCCCTTCCTTCAATCTTCATTATCTCATCCAAGTGATGTGGTCCGATCATAGCATGATCACACATCCGTGAGTCAACTTCTTTTGGATGCCCAAGTGTGAAGTCTTCATGATACTCTATCAAGGGATCTCCATCAAAGTAGAAAGTTGAGTCTTTAATCTCATGATCCTCTTCGATGGTTGATGAAGATGAGTGCATCCTTATGACCTCTTTGTCTTGCCATGCCGTATCAAACTCATCCAACACACTTTGATCACTTCCCACCTTATGAACAAGATCCATCTCTAGGATACCTACACCATTAGTTGATTCCATGCCAATATCATGTAGAGGGAATGAAACAATGTTATCTAATGAACTCATACCTGGATGAACGATAACCTCCGTGGTGGCATGTTCTTCGTTCATATGATCATGGTGAAATCATATGTGATCCTCCAATGAAGCTCCTTCACACGAACCCTTATCTTTCATGGCGGCATCTTCTAGGGTTTGGTCTTCAACATGCATAGGCTGGATCATATTCACCTCATGATTATTTGTAGGCTGCAACTCTTCCATTAGGGCTTTGACTTCTTCAACATTCATGGACTGATTTATATTCTCCTCTTGAATTTCTGTAGGCTGCAACTCTTCTTCAAATGCTGATCCAATATGTATTTCTCCATCTACCTTAGCTGATCCAATCTGATTGTCTTCACGGATATTGCCTGCTATACGGCTGATCCACATGGCTGATGTAACGTGGTGAAGTGAAGGCAAGTAACTGCTGTTATACTTCAGGAAATCAGACCATACCTCATGTCCCCGGAAGGTATCTTCACAGATCTGTATCTCTTCTTTCTCCTCCACTAGGTGATCATCGACTAGGGCAGGGTCAAGGTCAATTTCCAATGAACAATCAGATGTATCATGTATCTCAGACTCTGCCCCAATACTGCAATCCATGCTTCTAATTCCATCAAGTTGTTCCTTGCATATAGCTGTCATAGAGGACTGAACCTCTGCTGTGTATGATGAAGAGTGTGCCCTACAAAGCTCATGTAGGTCAGCAAGATATAGGTCTTCATTAACATGTAGTTGGCCTTCCAAGGGATGTAAATTATGAGATCCAACATCTCCATGTGTCATTTCTGATCTGTTATCATGGTCATGCTGCTCTAAATCAGTTCCCTCCATAGCATTAATAGACTCATGAGTGAGGACTAAGTCATCATTAGGCTTGGGTAAGGGGTCTCCATCAAAGTAGTGAGTAGAGTCTACCACTATATGATCTTCCATGTGTATTTGAACATCAAGTGTTGCTTCTTCTTCTTCCATAGGCGTGGTTTCAATGGATGGAATGTCCAATATATCTTGATCACTTCCCTTCTTGTGAACCAAGTTCACCTCAAGGGTACCTACACCATCGTTTGATTCCATGCCAATATGTTGTAAACGTAATATAACAATATTGTTCAATGAACTGATACCTTGATGAATGTGATCATGGTGATCCTCCGATGTGGTATATGAAGCTCCTCCATACAAACCCTTATCTTCTATGGTGGCATCTTCTAGGGCTTGTCTTCAACATGCATGGGCTGCAACTCTTCCATTTCCTCTCTATGGGGCTGATGTGTATCCACGACTTTGATTTCTTCAATTGCTGACCCATTGTGTATTTCTGCATGACACGATTCATAGCTGCAAATTGTGATCATCATCATGTCCACTCCGGGTTTGTCTTCAGCTGTCTCCTGCTCTTCAGCTTGGGCTTTAATTGATAAGTCTTCTTCAATCTTGACCTCATGTAGCTGAAGTGAAGTTGAGTCAACCTCTTCTTTAGGGCTGCAAGCTGGTTGCTGACTGTCCTCCTCATGCAACTCGCCATCAAATGATGTCACGAACTCCTCTTCTTCATCTTCATGCTCTTCCTTTGCAAATGTGATGGGTGATTCTTCTAAATCAGGTCTTGTGAAACAAGGTTGTACCTTTCTCCATTGATCACTTAGTGGCTGCAAGTCACCTGAACACTCATTAAATTCGTCATAAAGGCTTCTAGAGACTTCCTTTTCTTGTGCAAACAATTCATCGGCAATCATATGGTATTTCTCCCTTGCATAATCAGTCTTGTGGCGAGTCTTCGGGTGCATATCCATGTAATCCTTGAAGGGTATTCTGTCCTTAACACACTGCGGAAGATTGCTATACTCCTTACTCATGCTGAGTACTTCTGCCATTTCATCTTCATGGGTTGAACTCTTGCTTGTAGATGCTCCATGTGAAACACATAAGTCCTGATTGTTGTTTGTATTTTTCATCAAAGCCCTGTACATCCTCTCAATATTACGATTGGTCTTCTGTTGCTGTTCAGTCATCCTCCTCTGATTGTCAATCATCTCCTATAGAATTTGCTCCATATCTCCTCTAGAAGGTTTACCTTGTCTTCTATCTCCTATATCTTGTGATCTCTCATAACCCATAGGCTGGCAGGGTCTTTGGCTCTGATACCACGGTCATATCCCCAATGGGATCTGCCGTAAAATTATGCCCTTTAAACCTTCAAATTCAAAGATGGAAGGAATATAATGCAAGATATGAATCGCTGTAGCAAACAATGATCAAACCCTAGCAGCAGATATGAGGATGAATCTGCCCTAATATGGTTCGCTGGTCCTTGAGGAAGTTCGCCCAAGGGAGGGGAAACTCTCCCACCAAATTCGCCTTCAAAGATGCTCTTCCAAGTTGATATGTATCTTTGCTCTAGCTGAGTGAAAGCTCCAATGGATCCCCATCATGGAATCCCCACAAATGCTGATTTGATTTGCTTCTCCTCAAGCAGGTCTGGAATAATGTCTTAATTAATGGAATGGGGTCATCTCCAATCCAAGTTGAGGAGCCATCTCCTCAAAGCAAGACAAAGGACTGAAATCCTTATGCCAATGTGTAGAAATCAGAACAAGACAAGTTGATTGCTTGATGCAAAATGGCAGCTCCATCACTTCCTTTTATACCATTCCTCCAAGCGCCTTCTAGAGTTCTCCTAGTAGGTCAGCCTTCATATTGCATATTGGTTTTGGGCGCCCACTCCAATGGATCTAAGCAAGTCGGCCAGGAAATGAATAAGTATATAGCCCAAACAAGTCGGCCAAATGTGATATGTCTCAAAATGAAACCAAGTCGGCCTCATGTGTTCGTCTTTTCCAACGGTTATGTTGTGAATTGTGGCGCCAAAACTTATGTAATACCTTGAAGAGGTCGGCCTCCACAAGAAGGTTAGGTTTTGCATGAAAAGGATTCATCAAGTCGGCCACAAGAGAACAAATCAATGACAAGGTGAGTAATAAGTGCCCAAGTGACAATGATAAACCTCCAAAGCATCAATGGTGGAGTAATGATTCCAATGCAATGCATCCATATGAGAGTTCATAAGATGAAATCCATACTTCAATAAGAATCTGTATGAAAGCTCCGGAGAAGGCAAACCATCCCAAGCCAAGTATCCATGAAGAAGCATCCAAAGTGAAGTGATAGCATCCAAGTGATAAGCTGTCTCCACTGCTTGTGATGTCCTCGAGATGTCCTGGAGTGAGATGAAAAGCTGGTCGGAGACCATAGGTGACCACTCCTAGAATGGGGACATGACAATCTGGCTCCATAGGCCCTCTTTCTCCTTCGGTTGACGACTCTCCTCCATCTGAGTTGGAGTTTGATGCCATTTCCTCACTGACGGTTTGTGTTCTAAGATCAATAACAAATTTCTTCCCTTTGTTTTCTATTAATAGGGTGTTCTTCTAGTTGTGGTTGGCCTTGGCAGCTATTAGCCACCCTCAGTCGAGTAATGCATCATAAGAGGCATTTCATGTTGGAATGACTACAAAATTTAATAAGAACTGTTGAGTACCAATCTTTACCTTCTGAGCCATTAGCATTCCCAGCGCTTTGATTCCGTGCTGGTCGACTCCCACTAACTAGAAGTTCTTTAGCCACAATGTAGGCTTGCCGAGGCGTTTCCAAGTTTCTTTTGGAAGTACATTCACCCCAGATCCCCCGTCCACTATTGTGCTTGTCAGGTTCATTCCGAGGATTTCCATGTGGACTACTGCTGGTTTCTTTCCCATGTCAATTGCCAATAGTCTTGGGTTGAGCACTTGTTCACCAGTCGGCGGTGGTTCCACTATGACGTCGTCCTTTGCCTTATCCTCATTTGGGTTTCTTCCACTACCTTAGATATCGCCATCCTCAACTGTGGCAAACTCTGGAGAAGATCAACCATCTTGATTGGTATAGTCGTTTGTAGTACCTGACTTGCAATATTTCTGTCGGACTTCGACCGTAGGGTTGTGGTTGCCTTTTTGTTTGAGTCCTTCCGTTTTGTTTCCATGGCAATCTCCACTTCCTTTCTTGTGTTGCATAGTCTTTCCTTCTCCGTTCAAGGGTCTGGATAGTGTGCCTTCTTTGTTTGCACTTGGGTGACGGCAAAGACTTCGTCATCCTCCTCTTCAATGTGGATGAGATTCACCGTACCTTTCTGTTTTGAGCAGTCATTGTCTTCATGGTCGCCGGCCCGCACCATTTGCCGAGTGCATTTGGTTTGTTCTCGTTGTTACTCTAACAATGCCTCGCAAAATGCCCCCACTCATTGCATTGACGACATTGGATCATGGGTCGTCCTTTTGCATCGTACTGGATACGACCTCTCCCCCCACCATTATTATTATATCCGTTATTATCTCCTCTCCAATTGTTACGGTATCTGCCAGGCGATGTGTTGATGATTGTTTTTAGACAAGTCAACAATAGAGTAAAACACTAAGTATCCAACTCTCTTGAGTAAAGTCTCTCAAAGGCTAAGCTATGTGATCCAATGAGACAACTTCAAGGTTCCTTGTTCATGATTTGCATTGGATAAACTCAATGAATACATGTGATCCCTCTGATAATCACAAAGGGACTTACGCAGACTTCTTCATACTTAGCTTATTTCTCCTTTCAATGTGGATGATATATGTACAATGTTTCACTAATAAAGAAAAGGAAAAAGATAAAAGTTTAGAGGGACTAATCTAAGGTCAATGAAGCAATGATGATGCATGAATAGACGAACTCCTTAATAAACCTAACTCCACTTCGCTAAGGATGCCTACAACTACATGGAGTTGGTGCAATCTCCTAAGGACAACGAAAGGTTTTCAAGTCATGAAGGCTCATATAAACACCCATTAGACGGCGCAGCTCAAACAAGCATCCACAATCGAACTTAAGCAAATTATAATGAAGCTCAGACTAGCTTTACACAACACTTCACCAATGATGAATGTTAAAAGCATGAGCTAGGAGTTGATCAAATATTCAATACATACATACATCACATCAATGAGCTACTACTCTACTTTTTATCTACTTGGAAACATCTCTCGATTCGATTAAGATACAAGAAACCATGTCATTTCACAAGACAACACGTAACACCAAATAAGCTCCAATGTCTTTGCATTAATTTTGAGAAATATTTACAACTTCAAGTACTCTCAGAGAACTTCAAGAGTCTCTTCTATTCTACTCCTCTACTCTACTGCCTAACTATATGACTACTATCTGATGATTTTACAAATGAGGCAACAAGGCTAGGATCATGCCAACTCAGCAGGTAGTTACAACAATTTTCTATTTTTAGTACATAAGAGAGGCAATGAAGGCATGTTTTCCAAGAAGATAAGGATGAAATGGAATCTTCAGAGCATCTTCCACATGGGCGTCCGCTTTGGCTTCTTGCTTGTTGTAGATGCATTGAATGTGGTTGAATAATGTGGCGAACTATGATTGGATGATGTGTGTATTTGCCATGTAGGTGCCAGCTCAGCATATTCCCAAATTGCATCATCTTGTGATGTCTTCGAACATGATTACTTTGAACTTGTATGTTTGGGATGTATCTTTGTTGACTTCGCCTTGTTCATCTTCTTATAAACTAGATGTGTATGATATATGTTGCTTCATTTGACTAACTCTAGGATATTTCTTCTTCTTGTAGGGTATATGAATGATCTTCTGTGATGATACTTCCTGGAGAGAGTAGAAAGTAGAGTAGATGATGATGCTTCATTGATAATGGAGAAGGAGACTCTTCTCAAAGACTTGAAGATTGATGGAACTGGATGAATGTCTTCTACAATGCAGATGATAATGAAGTATGTTGAACTTGATGTGATCCAGCATGATGTCATTGATGAAGAGTGTCAGCATGTTAGACTTAAATTGATCTCTTAGAGCAGCTACATGATGTTTCCTCCTTAGTAATGGCCTTCTAACCTCATTCCTTGCTTGAAGATGACTCCATGCACTTGCCCCTCAAATGATTTCTCAGCCTTATTGATGTTCCTGCAACACAGAAAGAACCACTTATTAAACCATTGATAAACATCAAAACTCAACACATAGAAATCATCTTGTATACCTTCTAACACTTAGAAATTCTTTTGGCCAAGGCGCTGATTTTGGTCAGCAAATAGGTGAAAATGCGCCTTGGTTGAATTGGCCTTATACTTATTTTCAAAGCATTGGGAAGTCCTAGAACACTTCCCCTTTTCAAGGCACTCATTCTTGGATGTGAATTGAGGTATTCTTCCCAAGGCGCTGATTTAAGTGAAAATGGACTGAAATATGCACCTTCTGATTTAACTTGCTTCTTGTCATTCATCAATTGCAATTTCATACTCAAATGTTTATAGGATCCTCCTTCATCTTAGGTGCAATTCATGATGTCTAACTTGAGGCTCTTCATGAAGGGGCTGATTTAAGTGAAAATGAATTATACCTCTCTAAGTTAGGCGCTGATTTAAGTAGCAGAAACATGGATGTGCGCCTAACTTCCTTGACTTAGCTTCTTTTTGGCACTTTGAGGCTTCCAACACTTGAAATTGACTTAAAATGTTTCACTCCCTTCAAGGCGCTCACTTCATGATGTACATCCAAGTGATTTCCTAGGCGCCAATGTGAGGTTGAACAAGGGAAATTGGCGCCTTGGTTTGAGAAAGAGGAAAAGTGCGCCTTGAAGACTTAGGCTAGTTTTTTGGCATTTTAATGGTTTCAATCACTTGTTTAAACTTTCAAGAGAACACTTCATCATTAGGCGCCAATTATGATGGTTTCAAACCCTTTACCTTGAAGGCGCTCATTTAATGTTCCTTTTTATGCAATCTCCTCCTAGGCGCTTATTTTGGTTTGCAGAGGAATAGAAGTGCGCCTAGGATTTGGTGGTTTCATACTTGTCATTTTGTGATTTTAAACAATTGATGATGACTAAAAATGCTTGTCCTCCTCAAGGCGCTCGAATCTTAAGGTGGATTGGTATGATTTAAGGCGCCCATTCAAGGTTGTAGAGACTGAAGAGTGCGCCTTAGTTTGCTTAGTGAATTTTATCTCTTTAGACTCATGTGGATGCTCATGGATGTTCATTTGGACAAGTAAAAAGACCTTTCAACATTGTTTCATGCCTTCTCACCCTAAGGCGCAATTTGATGGTGGAATAGGTGTCAATGGGTGCCTAGAAATAGATGAAAGTTTACTTCAGCTTGGGCACAGATTTGAGTTGGGAGGAGCTAGAATTTGCACCTGGATTGGAGACAGATATTTTGGCTTGTTTTGGGCATTTGATGATGATCTCAAGTCTCTCTACCAAGGCGCATATTGATGAAGTTCTTGTTTAAACTCCTATGAAGACTATCTCATCCCTAGGCACTTATCCTCATGATTTTCATGCACTTAGCTTCAAGGCGCCAAAATGGGGTTGTTTAAACACAAAAGTGCGCCTTGTTCTTGATGTTGAATTTCCTTCCTCCTAGGTGCACTTTTGTGATGTTACAAGTGACAATAGGCGCCTAGACTTCCTTAGTAAATTTTTAGTCATTTTGAGGCTTCCAACACTAGGCGCTCCTTTCATGTCTCTGCCTTAGGCGCACATTTGAGTCTGCTCATGAGTGGATTTGTGCCCTGAGTGTTAGTCATTTTCTTGCAAATTTTCAAAGCTTAAGGCTTTCTGACATCAATTTCAATCAAGGCGCCATCTTATGTAAGCTCCTACTCTCATTTCATGTCAAGGCGCAAATTTAAGGTTGTTCAGATGATGAAACGCACCTTGAATTCTAGGCGCAATTTTGAGTCACTGCAAGTGGAGAAATGCACCTAACTAATTAGAGCAAATTTGTGCCTAGAAATGGAAATCCACCAGGTTAGGTATATTGAAAAATATATTTAAGTATAAAAAAATTTCTTATACTTTAAATATTTTTCAATATACCTTTCAGGATGTTTGAGATAGGTCTTGGATCCACCGGATTTAACATGTAGATTCTAGAATTTGGGGGATCCACCAGATTTCAGACTTAGCCAATTTTTAGGATTTTTAGGATATCAGACTTAGTCATTTTTTAGGCTCTCAGAACATCATGATATTAGGACATCTGGAGACTATTGTATCCACCACAAAGCTACAGACTTCATCATGAAACCATCTAAGACATCATCCAAGATTCAAGAAAAGCACTGGAGCTCAAAAAAGGGGGTCCCCATTTGCAATGGGGCGATGTGTGATTAGGTCACAACACGATGCATTTTGATTATTTGGTTTGGGTGGTGTGGTCGGCAAGGTAGACTGCTCACCTTGAGTATAGAGTACTTGAGTGCTCCTCGTCTTTAGATTGTACGGGCATTCCTTAATAGAATGGCCCATTACTTGGCATATTTTGCAAAACATTTTTCTGGGGCAATTTGCTTTGATGTGGCCCTCATTGCTGCATTCAGTGCACCATAGTTCCTTACTTTCCTTCACCGTTTCCTTCTCAGCTTTAAACTCCCTCATCATTCTAATCATATCTTTCCTTAATGCTTGTATGATTTTTGATTCTTTATCGTCACTGCCATCCAAGCTTTCGTCGTCATCTTTCTTCTTACCTCGGCTCGACATCTTGTCTTCACTCTCGATGTCCATAGCCCGGTTGTAAGCCTCGGCATACGATGTTGGTGGTACTATCTTCATTTTCTTCCTGATAGAGGGGATCAAACCCTCGATGAACCATCTTTTTTTTAACCCGTCAGTCGGTTCCTTCTCTAATTTCACCAAAAGTTCTTTCAGTCTTCGATTGTATGCTCGAACATTTTCATGTTTACCTTGTCTTGTATTGTATATCTCGGCCACTATTTCATTGTCAGCCCGTAGTAATTTAAATTCTTCCTGGAATGCTTTCTTCAGTGCATCCCAATTGGCTTTTGATGTGGCATCTAATTTTGTGTACCAATCTATCGCAATCCCTCTTAGGGTTGCTGGAAACGATCTTAGCCAATAGGACCTGTCGTCCTGTTCGTTGGCTATCCATATAGTCTCACAGGTTTTGCAATGTCGGATCGGATCCTTCGATCCATTGCGAAGGAATTTCGGCAGCTTTTGCTTCTCCGTACTTGGACTTCCCATATTCGGACTTCTTGGTGGAGTCACCATGTTTCTTCCCCGATTTCCTCCTTGTGCGTTCGACCTAACTGGACTGGTTCTCCCTTGACGTTCCGGTGCCTTCCTTGCACTCTTGGCCACGTACGGATCTTCTCCATGTCCCTCTTCAGCGTCCTTTGCACCTCAAGTCTTTTTGGGTTCTTTTCGGTACTCCTGCCCCGGGGTTTTGGGCTCGGGTCCTCTGGACCTTGGCTCTTCGTCTTCTAATATTGACAGTTCCCGGATGCAGCGTATGCTGTTCTCAAGTTCCTTTGTCAATTCATTTTTGTCATCTTTTCCTTTTTCTTTATTTGTTACCGGTGTTCTGAAATTTTCTTCGCTGGCTCCCTCGACGAGGCTTTGGTGTAATTCAGTTGTATCTTGGTTTATTTCTTGATGATGCTCATTTGCTTCTTCACCAATTTGTTTCAATCTTTTTCTTTGGTCTTCTTGTTCTTTTAATCTCAATGATCTTCTTAATCTCTCCTCAGGTTTTTCTTGCCCACTTGGTACTCGGTTTTTGTCTTTGTTGAGTTTTATGGGCATTAATTGACACTCATACGATTATTAGCTGTAGGGTGTCCTATGACGGTTAGCGTCGCGCTCCTCCTGAGTATTTGTTGTCGGCATTGTTCTCTGTCTCTTTCTTCCCGGAGGTCTTGCAGGATTATCAAATTCCCTGCCAAAAGTTTGGGTATGCGATTGAGAAGATTGTCTACCTCTATATTAACTTCCAAGTTATCTCCAATTATTTCCTCTGGAATATCCCTGCAGATGGTTTCGTTCCTTATGTATTGTCCTATCGCCAATTGCCACAGGAATACGAGATCTTGCGTTAGATCATCTTCCCTATCGTTCCTTTCTCATTCGTTATCTTCTCTGTCACTTTCCGCCCGTTCTTCTTGAATTTCCTCTTCTATCCTTTCTACTTGTCTTCTGGTTTCTATTTCTTCCTTAGATTGAATAGGCTGACCCATTATGATGCCATATTCGTTATCTCTTCCTCGTCACCGACTATTCAATCTTCTATCGATTCAATTTGTCGTTGACTACTCGTCGACTATCACATTTGTCACCGATGACTCAATATCTCTTGTCACCTTCCAACCCGACTTCGGATTGGCAACGACGCCAAATGTTTACTTGCTATGTGGTTTCTCAGACATACATGAAGTAAACAAAAACATGTAGTAACAACTATACAGTATAAGATAGAACATAAGATTCATACCAAAATTGCATAGAATAAAGCATTGTTTTCATTCATTGCATATATCAACAGTACATCACCATATCACAATGTTGGGTCCCCGACTACAAGGTATTGAACCAATATATAACTTGGCCAAGGTTGGTTGAGATACCAACTGTCGGCAACGATTACACAACTACCCAACTGTCGGGGTTAATTCCCGATAACACTCATAATAAACTAACTGTGCACAAGTATTATTTAATTCATGATTATTTACTTGGCCAAATGTAACTACGACCGACTATGGCTGACTACGGCCGACTACAACTGACTACGACCGACTACAGAGTTCATAGAATGGATAATTAAGACCTCACACAACATTGTAACACATGTTTTACAATTTTGACAAGTAAATAAGGTGACTAAGGATATTGGTATTAGTCATTTCTAATGACCTTGAGAGGGACTGCCAATTACTAGTCCATGGAGCAAGCTGAGCAAGCTTTTGAGGGGTTTTAAGTCACTTTGAGATAAGGAAATTGTAGTGAAGATTTATAACATGAAGCAAGGGGAAAAGGACTTAGTGTGTGTTGAGAGGTCTAAAGGTTTTGTTTGGGACCAATGTGCCATGCAAGACCACCAACAATGGAAAGACTAGCTAATGTGGGATGCAATTAACAAGTCAATTTCTGGGATTAGAAGGCCAGCTCCTTATTTATTTTAAGCTAAGCCTAAAGTTGTACGAGGAAAAGGGAAAGAAGTTGCAGAAAGGAAATAACACAAAGAAAAGCTCACGTTGGATAGATTTGTTCTCACAGTCAGAGTAGAGCTTTGTAGCTTATGATACAATGACCAACAAAAGAAAAATGCATATAAAACAGTCAACTAGTAAACATAAACAAGAATCAGAATTTTTGGAATAACTTCCTATATTAATGCTCACAAGGCCACTTGACCATTACATGCAATACATCCACTTTGGAAACATGCATAGAGGCACCCTTGTATAACTGCAAGAAGTTCAAGACTAGGATCAAGCATCGGGCTCAAAAGCTTAGCTGCGTATCACTTAATTTGAGACTTAGCTTATACATTAGGCTCAAAAGCTGAGTTGTAGAAAATTGCATCTAAATTAATAAGAGGCATGCAGCCCAATATTTTTATAGAAGGATTCCCCAATCCACAATGATATTTTCCCCCCAAAACAAGAGTTTGAATTTATAAATCAGCCAAGGAGATGATGACATCCCTGTGAATTTGGTGCCTTGTAGTCTCTTGTCAGTGGTTAGAGTCTATTGTGTAGGCTATGGTTACATGATCCCCCATTGTGTCACATAGGATAGGAGTTGGTTGGCCTTCAATGCTAGATCAGTTTCTGTGAAGAATTTCAAATTTGAGACATGACAGACCTTGACCAAACGACTTTGAAGTTGAGGGATGGCTCATGGAGGAGCCACAGATGCAAAAATTGTGTTGCTGCAGAGCATCGCCAATAAGATTTGCAAGGAAATGGCCGCGTGTCCCATGGGCTGTTGGATGAACTTGGTGGTGGCAGATCAGACAGTGTGTGTTATTCTAGAGTGAGATCATTGTTTCACTTTTTAGGAATCTTTGGGACCATGCCATGTGGTGTTAGTTATGGAATAACTAATGAGCAAGAAATTGTTGGGATAAGTGGGGCCTGCCAGTGAAGAATATTGCAGTACCAATCCAATAAGATCCCGACGACCAATGTAGACAAATGGCGGGGCTTCATGATTGAATCTTTATTTGCCTCATCAGAAAACTTTTGAACTGTTAGATATTCATTTTATTTGGCTCATCTGATGGTGTGTGTGTTGACACATAGAACACTTGTTAGGTTGCATTGAACACAATAAAATTGCAAAAATTGAAGGGATGGGGGCAATCTGCCAATGCCGTGGTGCATTGTTCTTTGAATATGAACAAGGCATTATGAATTTGCCGCTTATAGTGAAGGATTCACTACAGTGTGCATATTCCATTGGAAGTTGAAAGAGTTTATCTCCATTGTAGAAAATTCTTTTCTAGATGGTGGGAGGATTGTTGATGAAAGTACTAAAACAATTTTAGTGAATAACACTGATAGTGGCAGAACTGTTGGGAAAGAGAGTGGTTAGCTTTGTAGCAAGAGGATTGGAAAAGGGTGAGAACTTCATGTTGAATGTGAGAGATACATGGGTGGTGAGAGTGAGATAAGATCCTAGATAGTGGAAAATAGAGCACTGAGTAGTAACTTTGGGTTGGTAGTTGCAACTTTTTTTTTCTTGGGAATAGGTTGATCGAGTTTTAGGAACTGACATGAGCATGAAAATCGGCTATTACCTAAGGAGGCAAGGTTGTTAAGATGGAAAATGAAGAGAGGCTAGGTAGGGCTGGTTGAACAAACGAAGGGTTAAACCAACAAGATCATCATTGCCACTGCCACAAGATCCAACCACCATGATAAGTCTAACACTGATGGGAGATAGCTAACAATTGCTTGAGTTCATAGAATGGATAATTAAGACCCCATGCAACATTGAACATGTGTTTCAATTTTGACAAGTCTAGAAGGTGACCAAGGATATTGGTATTAGTCATTTTTAATGACCTTGAGAGGGATTGCCAATGACTAGTACATGGAACAGGCTAAGCAGGATTTAGAAGGGTCTTAAGTCACTTTGAGGCAAGGAAGTTGTAGCGAAGATTTATAACACGGAGCAAGGGGAATGCAATAACCACCGTAGTTTTTTTTTGAAATTTGCAATAGTAAGCAAGGTGCAACATAAAATCTCCTCAATACCTTTTGATCACCCAGATCCTGAGATGGGCAAGGTGAGAGCATACGGTGTATGGGAATCCACACAACTACCCAATGCATCTACCAATCCTCACTACAATCACTAGGTGGCCACGCTGTCCACAATCTATGCTTCTTCAGTGGAGTGGTTGTTTCAACACAATATGAATGCCATAGACAGCAAGTCGACCACAGCTACACTTATCCAGTGGAGTGCGTGATGCAACAGAATGAAGGCATGCAAGGCGGCAAACCGACCTTATCAACACCTCTTCAACAGACTGTGTGCATGCAAGCCACTGACAGAATGTCTAAACTTGCTCAAACCAAATTGGTTGATATAGCATGTTTGTTCATGCCAAGATGGGCTGAAAGTAAATTGCTATAATTACTGGCAGTAAACCGTTCAGTTTACAATATGATCATGCAAGAAAACAAATCTCCAATGGTACTTGTAGAGGAAAACTAATGCTTTGTAGACTTAACATAAATTAGGGGTAAACCTATATGAACAGTCCACTATCATTGTACTCCTACATTAAATTATCAACCAAGGAGTGTAAGCTTATGATGGCACTGCACTGTATGTGCTTTTAGGGCTCATATTCTTCCTAAACTATCTTATCCAAACCTACTCAGGCTATTCTACTCTGTGGGAACTCACCGAAATGGAAGAACAATAAAAATAGCTGCAGAATCTAGTGGCTACGGGTACCTTCAGCATAAGCTGTAGATAACTGTTATCAACAAGAAATTACAGAATTAACTCAAAACATCCAAAATGATAAGAGAACTAATGCTAACCTCTGGAGGACTCAAAGTAGACAAAGCATGCACTTGTTCATGAACCATACTACTGTAATTTGACAATCAAAGTATTCTAATTGACTCGTAATGTATTTATACGCAAATGAAAAATAGATTTAACAAGACTGCATAAAGGAATGAGGAAATAAATGAAGTGAGGATCAATACCTTGAGTAGCCGGCTCAGGGGACTGACTCACTTAACTAGAAATCAAATCTAATGCAGATACTCACACATCCTTATAACACATAGTTTCATTCATTTCAAATCATAAACAAAATCTCTTCAGATTGTATTCAATAATGACATTCCTTAATAAAACATGTTTGGATCTTCCAATAATGAGAAACAGAGTAACAACTGAGTAACTAGAAAATAAAGTAACTAACTTGACATCTAACTCATCCCTCCTAATTTATACAGAAATGGGAGAGTTTTATGCAACGACCAACTAACTTCAACCATCAATCCATTCCTAGATACTAGGATACAGGTTTGAGATCGATTTATTAATCTAACTGAACAGAGGAAGGAGAGTCCTATTCAAACAAGAATTCTTATGCAACGGTTCGCATGAAGGACACACATAAGCTGCGTTTGAAACAAGTCTACTTCTGCATTTATTTCTGTCCATGATGGTTCACATTCATCCTCCAGCTGCCTGCACTTTTGGCGTCCTAACTTCACTTCGTTTAATTCTCCTCTCTGCAACTTCACTGCAAATGCTCATTTCCTTGATGACACGTTTTTGCTACACAGGGGTTAATTCACAAAACATATGCACACAAACAACCTTCATGACTAAACCATAGGATTCCATCTATATTGCATGCATACTCATATTTAAATCATTCAATTGATAATCTCATCACCATATTCCATATTAATAACATAGATTCAATGTCTTGCAAAGTATATAAAAAGACAACATATAATGATGGTGATGTTGGTAAAGTGTCTGGAGGATCATATGGAAAAGTTCTAAAAGCATATAAAAACAACATAAAAAGAGGTCAATATTTCAACCCATCAGTACTACCATCAGGGGGTATTACAAACAATCAATTGCAACTATTGAAATGAAATACAATAATTAAAGAGCTGCAATATCAACTTTATTTCTGATTTTCAAACTGAAAGCACTGCTGCAACACATATAAATTCACTGAAATCACAAATAAATATGATTGAAAGCATGAAATAGTAACTCAAACTGAAAGCACTGAAAGAAATACCACTCGAAAGTGAAATTGGAAGCCTGAGTGGAGCTGAAACCTCTGATATCCCTGCTGTAGCATGTTTGATATACTGTAGGAACACTATTAAACCCCAGAACAACAAACCCTAATCAGCTCACAACTCCCAAAACTCCTTGAAGTTCACCTCAAATTCAATTCAAATAGCTTAAACACCCCTGGGCGCCACCAAACAAAGTGAAACATGTTAAAAAGGTGAGGCGATTTGCATCATACAACCCTCATGTCCCACTCGTAGGGGTTCGGCCTACTAAACTCCACCAAAACTCACATAAAATTTCTGCTGTAAGGCTCTAACAATGGCGCCTAGGCCTCAAGATGATTCCCTAATGGATAGTTTGTTACTTTCTCCAAGCAAATTCGCCCTGCAAGCAAATTGGTACGGCAGGCTTGGAGAATGTAGTACAACCCAACAAGACAACTTCGTAGTCATTGCAAAATCTTAAATCTATTAACATCAAATCATACTCTTCAAATATACTAAACTCAAAACACATCAAATATGTCCATTTTCAACCGCAGCATAGACAAACTTCAATTGCAGCACGTGTGATCTCAGGGTGAAAATACCTACTCTAGCTAGGAGGGTTTCCATCCTCGAAACTGGTATTTCTCGAGGGTTTTTATCCTCAAGAATTAAGGAGGAACTTAGGTTCTCTCCCAGAGCAATAAACAAATTCAAAATGATAGTGTAATACTCAAAATGAGCTCAACTCCCTGTTAAATAGACACTTTTTAGGGCAACAATGGAGGAAATAAAATAATAATATCACTTTTTCCTCAAAATAAAATAAACATTTTTTGATGCTCTCTTAAGTTGCTTTATGACCCCCATGCCTAGCGCCCTCCTTTTTGCAGACTGAAAGTCACTTTATTTAAATAATTATAGGCTGTCAACTGAAAAATATATCATAAAGTTACTTTATGACAACTTAAGTAATTTATTTAAATCAATTTTCCCTTTTTTATTTAAATCAATTTTCCGTTTTATCATCCAATTAGCCTATGGGAAAACATAGGAAAATAGGCTAATGGTCTCTGAACACCTTACGGGCGAGAAGGGGACATTACAATCCTTCCTCCCCAAAATTGCTTGTCCTCAAGCAATTGCAACTTTGGATGTTTCAAAATACTCACTCTCCCAAGTAGCATCCTCCATAGGTAGATTCTTCTGCTTAACCAAGTACTTCTTGATGCTCCTCTTCCTCAAATTACGTTATCTGAAATCAATCACCCTTTTAGGAACCAAGATGAGCTTCCCTTCCTCACCCAAAGGAGGTAACTCAGAAGAGGCAACCACATTGTGACCAAGTGCCTTCTAGAGGCGAGATACATGGAAGACATTATGAACCTTGCTATTCTCGGGAAGTTCCAACTTGTAAGCCACTTCTCCTATCCTCCTTTTGATCTTGAATGGACCATAAATTTGTGGCTTCAGCTTCTTGGATCCACTCTTCTTGGGAGTAGACTGTTTGTAAGGTGCTGATCAACATACAACTTCTACTAATTCTGAGCATGCTGAAGGTTGTGTTCCAAGGATTTCAGTATGTCTTGACTTTGTTGCAACAAATCCTTAGCTAGCGGAACTCTACAATTACCAAACAACAAATCAACAAAGCTAGGAGCTTCATAACCATAAAGTGCCTTGAAAGGAGACATTTTTATAAACATGTGATAGGTAGTGTTGTAACAGTACTCTCCCAAATGAAGCCATTTAACCCAAGCTTTTTGCTGCCTTGAAACATAATTTCTTAGGTACCCCTCCACCCACTTGTTGACAATCTTAGTTTGCCCATCATTTTGTAGGTGATAACTGGTGCTTGGAGTGAGTTCAATCCCACTCAAACAGAAAAGTTCTTGCCAAAACAAACTTAGGAACTTGTTGTCCCTATCACTAACAATGTTCCTCAGTAAGCCATGCAATCTAAAGACTTCTTTGAAGAATAACTCAGCCACTTGAGCTGCTCTAAACTTTGAAGTAATGGCAAAGAAGTGTGCAAACTTAGTCAAACGGTCAACTACAACAGATGCAATCTCTACCTTGTACCTTAGGTAACTTTGTGATGAGGTCTATAGAGATACTTTCCCATTTTTGATTGGGAATAGGCAAAGGTTGCAATAGACTAGCAGGGAATGAGTGTTCATTTTTGTTCTGTTGGCATGTGGAACACTCTCTAACATGATCAAGGACATCACCTTTTAGGCCCTTCCAAGTGAATCTTTCACGAATTTGCTTGTAAGTCTTGAAGAATCCTTGTGACCAGCCAAGGGAGAACCATGGAAAGTCCTCAAAATCTTCTCTTTGACCTTGGACGTAGGTACTTAGGAAGATCTTCTCCTTGTAAATGATCAACTGATTTACCAACTTGTACTTCTCATCTTGGAAAGTGTCTTCCAAAATACTAGTAGCAAATGAATCTTTGGCGTACTCAACAAGAATTTGTTCTTTCCAATTAGTAGTAATCTCCATCATTGAGCTCATGTGTGGCCTTCTTGACGAAGCATCAGCCACAACATTCTTTTTCCCTTTGACATAAACTATGTCAAAATCGTAAGCTTGAAGCTTACTCACCCATTTCTTCTGTCTCTCATTAAGATCCTTTTGATTTAGGAAGTATTTGAAGCAACCATGCAATTGGAGGGAGCAACTTATGATTGGTGGCATTATGGACTTGTTACACAAAACCGTGCAATTATCCAATCTTACGAAGAGTTCACAGCCAAACTCATTGCTAGGTTTGACAAGAAGGATGAAGAAGTATACTATAGGGAGTTGGCCTAGATGAAACATATTGGACGTGTGAATACCTAGATTGATGACTTCCAAAAGATTGCAATGATGGTTCCTGATATGATAGAGATAAGGGTAATCATGTTAATTGTGGAAGGTTTGAATGATAAGCTAAGGGGTTTGGTGAAGGCTCATAAGCCTAGCACATTGGATGAAGCTATTCAGCTGACACTTGATCTTGACAGTACACCTTCGTCATTTCAGCCACAAAAGAAAAGCTTTAAGGGCACTAGTTCAAATTAGAAAAAGTTCAATCAACATAAACATCAGCCTCCTAGGATGGACTATGAAGCGAAGAATGAATTAAGGAGGAAGAAACTTTGTTTATCTTGTAAGGAGCCATGGGAACTAGGACACAGATGCCTTGGGAAAGGCAAGGTACATCTCTTAGAGGTCATCTTCGATGATGAGAGTGAGGTTATTGAGGACACTAGGCTAGATAGTGATACTGATCATGTGGAGCAGCAGCCTCAGTTAGAGCTTTAGCCTAACATTGCAAAGGATACATGACATGTCACCATTGCATCTATTTTAGGAGTGCCGAAATATCATGCCTTTCGATTGAGAGGAGTTGTTAAGGGACAAAGGGTCACTTGTTTGGTTGATAGTGGAGCTAGTCACAACTTCATCGATGAAGGTTTAGTTGTGAAGAGAGGACTAAAGGTTGAGGATTTTTAGGGTTTCATTGTGACAGTTGTAGATGGCTTTACTATGAGTTGCACTAAGAAGGTATCTCAAATTAGCATTCGAATGGGTGACTACACATTGACTAATGATTTCTATGTGGTAGGATTGGGAGAGATTGATGTTGTTTTGGGAATTCAGTGGTTGTAGTCACTTGGTAGATACATATAGGATTTTCAGAAGATGGAACTTGAGTTCATACATGATGGAAAGAAGGTTGTGTTGAGAGCCTTTTTAGATGGAGGACCTAGGGTTGTGTCAGCAAGGAGGATGGAGACATTGTTTAGACATGATGATGTTGCTTGGGCAGCCCAGTGTTTTGTATCATCCAAATCTTCTTCCAGTAAACAGGAGTATCATGTAGATATCCAGTTGGTGCTTGATAAGCATAGTATGATGTTTGGAGAAATTTCTCCTAGTAGACCCCCAAACCATGGATTTGAGCATGTCATTGAGTTGGAGGAGGGCTCCAAGCCCATCATCACTACACTTTATCATCATCCATGACATTTTAAGGAGGAGATTGAGAAGCCGATTAAGGAGTTGCTTGAGATGGGACACATTTGTCCTAGTTCTAGTCCTTTTGCTTCTTCAGTTGTTTTGGTGAAGAAGGATGGCACCATGAGGATGTGCATTGATTACAGAGCTCTGAATAAGAAGACAATCAAGAACAGGTATCCCATTCCCAGGATCGATGAGTTGCTTGATGAATTACACGGGGCCGTGTACTTCTCTAAGATTGATCTTCATTCAAGGTACCATCAGATTCGTGTCCGTGAAGAGGATGTTCATAAGACAACATTCAGATGCCATTATGGACACTATGAGTTTTTGGTTATGCCATTTGGTCTTACCAATGCTCTTGCTACATTTCAGTCATGCATGAATCACATCTTTCATAAGCAGTTGCATAAGTTTGTATTGGTGTTCTTTGATGACATTTTGATATACAGTAAGACATGGGAGGAACATCTGCATCATATTGATCAGGTGTTGAGTATCATGGACGCACAATCATTGTATGCTAAGGCATCCAAATGTGAGTTTGGTATGACCGAGATCCTTTACCTGGGGCATGTGATTGGAGTTGATGGAGTCAGAGTTCACTAGGAGAAGATATATGCAATTTTGGATTGGCCACCACTGTGAAACATTTCAGATTTGAGAGGATTCCTTGGACTATGTTTCTACTATAGGAGGTTTGTTAAGGGGATTTCACAGTTGGTAGCACCTCTCACAGATCTCACGAAGAAGGCAACATTCAAATGGTCAGATGTGGCTCAGGCTACTTTTGACAGATTCAAGAAGGTGATGAGTTCTTGCCTAGTGTTGGCATTGCTAGATTTCACGTAACCCTTTGTGTTGGAGTGTGATGCATCAGGTGAGGGCATTGGTGCGGTGTTGATGCAGAATAGACATCCCATTGCTTTTCAGAGTAGGAAGTTAAGGGATGTAGAGAGGCTCTATTCCACCTATGATAAGGAGATGCTCGCCATCATACCTGCATTGGCGAAGTTTAGGCAGTACTTGGTGGGTAACCGATTTGTCGTTAGGACCGACCACAATAGTTTGAGGCACTTTCTGTCACAGACGGATTTGAATGAAAGGCAGCAAAAGTGGGTGAGCAAGATTCAGGTATATGACTTTGACATTGAGTATGTTAAGGGGAAGAACAATGTGGTTGCCGATGCTCTATCCAGGAGGCCTACTCTTTGTTCTATGTTAGAGAGTTCAGTGGATTGTAAGGCTCATCTTTTGGTGGAGTATTCCAAGAATACTTTTGCTTGTGAGATCATGGATGGCCGGATTCAGGATGACAGGTATAAGGTGATTGATGATGTGATCTACTATAAGGACAGGATCTACTTGGCACCTGAGTCGAAGTCGAAGGAGAAGATTTTGAGGGCTACTCATGATGCTCCACTTGCAGGGCATCCGGGTTTCTTCAAAACCTACAAGCAGGTGAGAGAGAGATTCTCATGGAAAGGTCTCAAGGATGATATTTTGCAACATGTCAGGGAGTGTATGACTTGTTAGCAGAACAATTCGAAGCATACTTTCCCCGCAGGGTTGCTTCAGCCATTGCCTATTCTAGAGCAAAGGTGGGAGAGCATTTCGATGGATTTTAGCACTGGTCTACTGAGAGTCTAAGGTAGAGATTGCATATATGTTGTGGTTGACAGATTGTCTAAGTATGCACACTTCTTTGCCATTCCATCAGACTATTTAGCTCGTCAGGTTGTAGAGCTATTCTTCAGAGAAGTGTTTAGGTTGCATGGACTTCGTAAGAGCATTATCAGTTATCGGGATAGCAGGTTTCTCAACATGTTTTGGCAAGAGTTGTTCCGATTGGTTGGAATGGAGTTGACACTGAGCATGAGTTATCACCCACAGACAGATGGGTAGACAGAGATTGTGAACAAGTGGGTTGAGGGATATTTTCGCAACTATGTTGCAGGGTAGCAATGTGCTTGGACCAAGTGGTTACATTTGGGTGAGTATTGCTACAATACCACCTATCACATGTCGATTGACATGTCACCTTTTAGGGCTTTGTATGGTTACGATGCTCCATCATTTGTAGACTTGGCCTTGGATGATTGTCGAGCTCCCAGAGCTAAGGAGTTGATGCAGGATAGTCAAGATATCCTTGAGGCACTTAAGGATAATATTTAGTAGGCTCAGAACTAGCAGAAGATGTATGTAGATAGACACAGGATTGAGAGGACTTTTGAGGTTGGTGATTTGGTCTTTTTGCGCCTTCAGCCATATAGACAGTCGACATTGAAGAAGAGTGGTGCAGAGAAACTGAAGCCTAGATTCTATGGTCCCTACAGGATTCTGAGGAGAATTGGAGAGGTAGCATCTGAGCTTGAGTTGTCGGCAGGAAGTAGGATTCATAATGTTTTTCATGTGTCTTGCCTCAAGCCGGCTCTTGGACAGAGTGTTGTTTCGTCTCCTTATCTTCCACCTCTTGATGAAGAGGGTACTTTGGTTTTGATTCTTGACAACATTTTGGAGATGAGGGAGCGGCGTCTGAGGAACAGGATGATCTGTGAGTATTTGGTGAAATGGAAAGATTTGCCATTGGAGGATGCGACATGGGAAGGAGAACAGATTCTGCAGCATCCAGATTTGCTATTGCTTGAGGACAAACAATTCTCGGAAGGGAGGACTGTAATGTCCCCATTTCCGGCATGATCACCTAACAAGAGTTTGAGTTAGCTTATCCTCATTCTCATAGGCTAATTTGTGATTTGAGGGAATGCAGCGGTTGAGCTATGGAAATTTGGAAAGTTGTTTTTATGAGGCTCAGCTAATTTTCCTAGACTTGGCGAATTTGGAAGATGAATTAATGTATTTTTACATTAATTATTGTAAACTCAAAATAATAAAATAATTGTTTTTGAAATGGGATGACCCATTTGGAGGAATAATTCGGCAAAAGAAAAATAAAATAATATTATTTGGGCGGCCAAGAGATGAATTATATAATAATATTTTATTATTGATTGGAGCGCTCAAATAGAGGGAAAATAATAAATATTTTAATTGCTTTTGGGTGGCCACTTGGGAGAAAGAAAAAATAAATAAAATATTGTTCCTTGGCCGACTTGAGAAAAAATAAATAAAATATTGTTCCTTGGCCGACTTGGAGGAAAATAATTCAAATCTTTAATTTGAATTTAAAATTTAGGCACCTAGACTTGGTCGGGCAACCTTGGAGGAAAAAGGAAACTCAAGTATAAAAGGTCTTTGGAGCTTCATTCATCATCCGGAACTTTCAGCATCTTTGGTATTTTGTATTGGCAATTTTATTGCAAGTCTTTCCAAGGACAAAAACCCTTGTGGAAGAAGGTGGAATTGGACGAAAACGCAATTGCATCACAGAGGTGGATTCATACGAAGTTCACACTTGCACTTTATTGAAGGATTCGAAGATCGTTTGAGCTTTCATGATACATCTTTCATAGCAGATTTGTCGGAGGCATTTGTTGAAGACATTGAAGATTCATCATCATCAAATTGGCGCCGATTTGGAGAGGACATCATTGCATGTAGGAGCGCCATCATTGAAGAACCAATTCAGATTTCCAAATCAGATCTTGATCGCCATCTTTGAGGAGGTTCATAGCAGATTTGAGTGCTATCATTGAAGGATTATTTCAGATTTGCAGATCAGCATTGTTGCAGGCCTAAAACCCTAGTCGCCGACCACCTTGGACTTGCATTTTCACATCATTCATCACCTTGGAGTGGCCGATCAGCATAAGGGTCGATTTGACATCATTTGAAGGTGGAGCAATCAGCGTTTGAGGTTCCTTGACAACATCTTGAAGGCAGATCTGATTTGGTAGAGGTTCGCTCACCTTGTATTGGCATTTGACATCAAAATTGGTATGTTGAAGATCATCATTCATCTCTGAATTTTGTAACAGCAGTTTGTGGATGTATTTTGGCTATGATAGAGCCATGCATTTGATGTAATGACACATTTGAACATTCTGATTTCATAACAGCAGTAGTCTGATTTGATTTGCTCATCCAAATTGCTATCTTCCTAGTGTGGATCTTGCGTAATTCAACTAGTGGTTGATTGTATATTTTGGCATGTTGATTATGATGTATTTGGCATGATATTTGGATGAGATAAGTGTATGTTCAGATCTGAAACAAAAAAATCAGAATTCAGATCTAGGGTTTCAAGTTTGAAAATTGAAAATTCAGAAAATTTGGCGTAAACCCTAGTTGGGATATTTCACTCTCCTCTAACTCTATGACGTGGGCAATTCCTCTTCCAGGTGGTAAACCACTAAAGACCTTGCTATGCTTGGTCAACAAAGCTTTCACATCGGTATGGTATTCTCTCTTCCCTTCATGAGAAGTAGGAGGCATGATGACACATTGGGCTGCCCACTCAACTTGTCCTTGACGCAACATTCTTTCCATCCTCTTAGTAGTGACACCACGAGGGCCTCCATTTGACATCCCTCTCAACATAATCTTCTTTCCATCCACTTGAATCTTCAATTCCATATTTTGCAAATTCAAGGTAATCTCACCCAATGGACGAAGCCACTGGATGCCAAGAACATCGGTGTCACAAATGCTCACCACATAGAAATCATCTTTGATTTCATAATTACCCAATTGTATACTCATTTGAGGGATTCTTCTTGAACATGAAAGAGTAAAGCCATCTACAACCATGACTTTGAATGCTTCAAACTCCTTTGTCTTTAAGCCTCTTCTTGCCACAACTCTTTCATCTATGAAGTTGTGAGTTGCTCCTGTGTCAATGAGAGGAACAATTTGCTGCCTACACAGCACTCCACAAACTCTAAAAGGGTCATTCTTTTGATGACTAGAGAGCTGTGCAAAGGTTCCTTCACTTTCATTCTCATCTTCGGTCTCTTTAGGGACATCTTCTCCTTCATTTTCCTCCGAACCAGCCTGTTGTTCTGAATTTTCTGATTCAGATTCATCAGCTGAATACACCTCCATATGGCGTACTTGACCCTTTTCAAAACACTTATGGCTTGGGGCCCACGGTTCCTTGCAAGTGAAACATAGTTTCTTCCTCCTTAGCTCATTAAGGAGGTCATCATCCATCTTTGAAGGAAATTTTTTAGGCTGATTTGAATCTTTTCTAAAATGCCTTTTATCCTTTTTGTGAAGGAAAGTCTTGGACTGAAATTTGTTCTTAGGGGATGAAAATTCCATGTTTCTAGACCTCTTGATTGCATCTTGCAAAGAGAGAGGATCAAAGGCCTTAATCCATCCTCTAAGTGGCTCAAATAGCCCTTCAACAAACAAGAAAACAATCCTCTTCTCAGAAATATCAGGAACCATAACCGAGAGCCTCTGAAATTCTGTAATATATGCATCAATTGTACCTTGTTGCTTCAACTGCTCCAACTCCTTGAAGTGCTGCTCAGGGTCCCTCTTATCAAACCTTTGAATGAGCCTATTAGTGAACTCATCATAAGTTGCAATAAGGTTGTGGCCTTGGGTCACCAATCCATGATACCACCATTCATTTGTTGCTCCATCCAAATGTAAAGTGGCAAACTTGATTGCTTCATCCTCCGACATTGGTCTTAACGATAGAAAGTTCTCCAACTTTTGGACCCATGCACGAGCAGTGCTCTTTTCACTCCCATCAAAGTGAGAAAGGGTTACCTTTCCCAAAGGTTGCTGATAGTCCCTCTGAACAGTTTGCCCTCTATTCTCATGTCTTCCACCACCTCTCTTCTTCTGATTCATGAATTGATCAAGTGTTAAGATGTTGCGAATCTCATCAGGAAGAGTTCTGTACTCTGCATAGTTGGTCATAACTTCATCAGTCAAGGGAACTTGTTCAACTTGCTCATGCTGAGCCTCTTCCCTACGTGTGAAGGTAGGTTGGAGGGGTCTAGCTATAGACCCAACAAATGTTCTAGCTGAATGGTCATTGTTATTTTGACGATTATTGCTTCTGGAACTGCTAGAATTTCCATTCTCATTCTGAGGAACATTCTGACTTTGGTTCATTTTGTGAAGAAGTTGAGCCATCATGTCAAGCATGACATCAAACTTCCTTTCCATTCTGGCATTCTGTAATGTCCCCATTTTCTTGAGCATCAGAGTTCAAAGGATTAGCCTATCATTCGACCCTCCTAGGCTAGTGTTCAGTGATTAGAGGGTCCAGTTGGGCGTTAATGAGCTCTTCAGGTGGCAATCGACAGTGTTTACCTCTCCAGAATGTTGGTACATTCTGAGG
Organism: Cunninghamia lanceolata; assembly: GCA_027924645.1. NCBI lineage: Eukaryota > Viridiplantae > Streptophyta > Pinopsida > Cupressales > Cupressaceae > Cunninghamia > Cunninghamia lanceolata. The sequence continues at coordinate 2,256,931 of BSBN01000128.1, forward strand.
TTAAGCTATTCAGAGGTTTCGGGTTCCGTTTTGAGGCACTTACTATTTACTGTAAGTTAGTTGAGTGTCAGTGGCCAACCTTTCTATTTTGGGAAAAGCATCTGGATGAGTAGTGGTTTCTGTAGTTGACCTCCTGGTTTTGACGAAATCGAAAAATAATGAATATTTTCGGAGTTATGACATTTTAATTATTAATAAAGTAATACTTTATTAATAATTAATTATGAAGTGCATATTATAATGTTTTATTAAAAGTGGGGCCATTTAATGATAAAAGACAAATTATAAAGTTAAGTTGTACCCCTATGCCTAGGAGTCACAACTTAAAGTTGTTTTTAAAAGAGGGCCATGTGAATATTGAATAAATAATAAAATGAATTAATTGTGCAAAAGGAAAATTGAAATAAAGGGGAAAAATGATAGAAATAAAGAAAAGGATGGAAATAAGGGGAAAAAAGATGGAAAGTGATTAAAATGATGGAAATAAAAATTTTCTTTCCAATTTTCCAAAAGAAAGGTTTCCCTCTCATGTTTTATCCCATATGCAAGAGGATTTTAGAGGCTCCCAGTTGAAAAAGTATAAAAGGAGGAAAGTGCTCTCATTTGGATATGCTTGGATTATTATTTGTTCTCTCTTTAGAGATTTTTCCTTCGAGGGTTTCTGGAGCTTGGCTCTAAGGTTTGGTATTATCTTGCTGAGACGAAAACCTTTGCAAGATTGATTTGATCTTGGCTTCTGGGGACGAAAACCTCTATTAGCAAATACTTCATTGGCGGATGCATCCAGTATTCGCAGTTGTGCTCCATTGGGATTCATTTTGGTGAGAGTTTGTGGAAGAACATGATATATTTTGCAGATTTTGATTGAGCAGATAGAAGACATCGAAATATATTTATTTGTGTAGATATTGCTGCTTTTTAGGTGTTTGTAGCCTCCTTTGTTGCTGATAACATTTGTATGCACTTTACTTCATGGTCTAAGGAGATTCTGAGTGACTTCTATGATACCCACTTGCTGGTCCAGTCTCAGCATATGTATCAAGTTGCAAAACTAAACATGGGTATGCCCTAGTAATTGATATTTAGCTATTTTGCTATCTGGGTATCAGTTAGTTTCTTTATATCTGTTGTATTTTTTTTGGGTTTTCCATATATGCCCTATATTGCATGCTTCAACACATTTCTGCAGGGAAACTGAAAACCCCTTCTGCATTCTTCTTTCTAGTTTCTGAAAGAACACATAATAAAATAATAAAATATCACACAAAGATTTAAAAAAAAATACAAACACGTACGACACATTACACATTCAGACTCTTTGGAGGGTTTTTGCCCTTGTCTCTTTCTACCATATTCTCTAATATACCCTCTGCAACAATTGCGGGTTTTGGCTTTGCAGCCAAACCCTTAGAAAATGTATCTTCAACTAGATTATTGGGAAACTGATTGTAATGTCCCCTTTTAGGATATTCCTGATTTCTTTACTTGCATACAATAAGATCACTAAAAAGGGACATTAGAAATATGAAAGATCCATAATTTAAGATAAGATTCAATTCCTAGTATCATTCATATTAAATTTATCTATAATAGCATGATTAATAATGAGAACAATACTACATAACATAAACAATGAGATCAAATCATCATAGCATAATCCACATTCAATTCAATTCATAACACAATTCAGTATCGACTATGTTCAAGTCTTAATTTTTACTTCCTTTTTAATCCTTAACCTTTGATGGGGATTTACTTGTCTAGTGCGTGATGACAGCACCTCGAGAGCATGGACCCAGATTCCGGAACATTCCTCCACCCTTGGGGCCCATCCCATTGGATGGATTTACTCCGCCTCTCCCTAACAACACCTCGCCTCTCCTAAGGTTGTAGGCAATAGAAATAACTAAGTATTAACTTGAACATACTTCGATATACTTCAACATACCAAATGATCACATTTATTCATAGCATATCCTGTATTGGCTATGTTCAAGTCTCAATCCTTATTTCTCTTCTAATCCTCAACCATGGATGGGGATTTACTTGTCTAGGGCGCGATGACACCACCTCGAGAGCATGGACCCAGATTCTAGAACATTCGTCCTTCACCCTTGTGGCCCACCCCATTGGATGGATTTACTCTGCCTCTCCCTAACAACACCACGCCACTCACTCATAGGTTGGAGGCAATAGAAGTAAATAGGCATTGAGTTTAAACATACCATTATTTAATGTGTTGTGAATTCTATTGATGTTTTCCTTTATATATTTCATAGCAAGTTTCACAATGTGATGTCCCGTAACTGCTGCGGGTAAGTGCTGGTTCAACTGGGTGGGCCCCACCCTGGGCGGCCACGTATGTCTGTCAGGTAAGTCGGTCCTCAGATGCTTTGATGGGGAGATGAGCCCCCACTCTTAACGCCTATCATGTCCCGATATTAAGGCATTGTTTAAATTAAAGATTTAAACATCATGACGAGAAAATCGTTTTCGTCAAATATGGAGTTTTCATCAATTGAATGATAATCATGTATATAATAATATTTAATAAACAATAATATTATAATATTATTTTATAAATATTTTATATTTATTGTATTTATAAATGATAATATAAATACACAAATAATATTATCCATATTGATATTATTATTATAATTACAATATAATATATTAATAAATATATTTATATATTTAAATAATAATATAAATAAATATAAATATAAATATAAATATAATTATCAATATAAATATTATATATTACCATCATTATATAATATATAATTATAAATATAAATAAGATATATAATAATAATTATAATATTAATAATTAAATATTCTGATATATATTATTATATGATATAAATATATAAATATTTAAATATATAATATATATATATATATAATTACGCCGAGAGGCGTAACTACAGTGGCAACATCGGCGTGGTGGTTCTATTCTGAGATTGACGTGGAACCCTAGGATCACATGTGGTTGTAGTTTGGTTCAGTCTAGTGTTTTTGGTGTTGTGCATGCATTGCTTGAGGACAAGCAATCTTTGGGAAGGGTGGACTGTAATGTCGCCATTTTTGGGTTCTCTTGCTTTGCAGTTGGAGATGGCTTGGGTTCATGTCAGCTTGATCAGAAGGGTAATTTGATGTTACCAATGAGCTCAATTGGTCTAGAGGAGTCATATGCCACTTTCTGGGGTGATCTCCGGCTTCTGGTGTGCTCTCCAAGAATCTTGGAGAAGGCGTCTATTTATAGTAAGTCGCCCGGTTGGCTTCGTCTATCTTTATTCTTCATTAGGATCACACTAGTGCAGTTAGTTTTTGATTCTGATGCATTTTGGTAGTTTCCGCAAAAATGAGTGTATGAATGGCTTTATTTAATTATTTTACTAAGGTTGCTAAATATTATTTAGAATATTTTAAAAGCACCTTAGTGTTATAGCTCATCGGAACTGGAATGAGATGTTTTAAATTATGGATACATTAAATAGGGACCTTATGTGTCAAATTATCATTATTATAATTAAAAGGTCTTTTTTGGAGCTAAAATAGAGTTTTAATTAAAAAGTGAATTTTAAAATAGAAGCTTCTGGAGAGTTTGGGGAAAAAAGTATAAAAAGTCATTTGAGGGGCTTATTTGGGACATGAAGTTTATTTTATTTTCTCTGATCAAAAAACCCTTGTGGTTTTGGAGTTTGAACTTGGTTCATCTCAGGTTTGTGAGGACAAAAACCCTTACAGGCAACATTCTCTACGTTGTTGAAAGACACAATTTGGAGGATTTCTTGGTGGTTTCATTACAGAAATCACTGCTGGGCTTATTTGTGAAGATTTATTTTAGTTTGTAGGATTTATTGGTAATCCCATTTCAGGGATTACATTGAGCTGATTGGAAGCATTTATAGGCTGTCGCGGTAGGGATTTCCAAGATATATTTCAAGTTTATTGCTACAATAATTATGGAGGACTAGAAAGAGAATTGCAGGGTTTACTTGTGAGTTTGAAGGAGTTTTTGTGGTGTTTGCAGCAACTTTGTGAGTAGATTGCATTCTTGTTGCTAGCCATACTTGCCTAGGGAGGCGTGCCACTTCTATTGTTGGCGCTAGGGTTTGGGAGCAATACTTTCTACATTTTGTGGTGCTTAGGGTTGGAGAACAAATTTGTATACTTCCCAGTGATATCCAACCTATGTTGTGGTTATGGCATCCATTTTGGAGAGGTTGTAGCTGATTTCTATTGCAGCAGAGTTTCAAAGTCAATCAGATTTTCTAGGTATGTTTGATTTAGATATGTAATGTTATTTGATGAATTGGGTTGCTCTTACATTTGAGGAAATTTGTATTCCGAAATCAGAAATTAAATCTGGAATTTTCAGCCACATGTATTTCTGAATATTGCCATATTTTATGTTGCAAGTTACTTTATTATTGATATCTAATGCAAATAAAAGAAACACCTTTTGCATTTCCATCTACTTCTATTGAACACTCAAACCATTGAACAGACAAAAAAAATTGGCATTAGAAAATAGACACAACAGGGGCGAATGTTACAGACTAACGCCCAATCACTACGCCAAAAGACCGGCTTGGTGGTGAGGGCGGCATTCCCGGGTGTTAAGGGTGGGGGCTAGACCTCCCCATCGGAGCATTTGAGGGCGACATTCCACTACGGACATTCGTGGCCGTCCGGGCCCATCACCTGCGCACATGGACATTACATCCCACCACACTCCGGAGGGCTCGACCTCGACTCTGATACCAGTAAGGCCCAACCACTACGCCAAAAGACCGGCTTGGTGCTGAGGGCGACATTCCTGGGTGTTAAGGGTGGGGGCTAGATCTCCCCACCAGAGCATTTGAGGGCAACATTCCACTACGGACATTCATGGCCGCCTGGGCACATCACCCATGCACAGGGACATTACAGCTCTGTCCCACTCAACCTGAAGAGCTCCTGCCAAAAGTTACACAGGAACCTACTGTCCTTGTCACTCACTATACTCCGTGGCAACCGATGTAGTCAGAATACCTTTCTGAAGAATAATTGAGCAACCTATGCTACTGTATAGGTGGCTGAAATAGCAAAAAAATGTGCAAACTTAGTTAATTTGTCAACCACCACGAAGATGCAGTCCTTGCCTTGGGCTTTGGGCAAATTCGTAATGAAGTCCATCGAAATACACTCTCACTTCCTCTTAGGAATAGGTAAGGGATGCAACAATCCTCTTGAAAAAGAGTGCTCATGCTTATTCTGCTGACACACCGGGCACTCCCTCACATACTTTAATACTTCAGACTTGAGGCCTTTCCAAGTGAAGTGCTCCCTAACTTGCCTGTAGGTTTTGAAGAAACCTAGATGTCCTGCCATAGGCAAGTTGTGTAAAGCCCTCAAGATCTTATGCTTCATAGCAGATCCTGGCACCAAATAAATCCTACTCTTGTAAATGATCAAGTCATTTACAACTGAATACCTGTCATCCCTATTGGTGCCATCCACAATCCCAGAAGCCCACTTATCCTTCGCATACTCTGTAGAAATCAAATCTCTCCAATCCTCTGCAATCTCCCCCAAGGCACACAAGTGTGGTCTCTTGGATAATGCATTAGCAACTACGTTCTTTTTCCCCTTGACAAAAACTATGTCAAAGTCATATGCCTATAGTTTACTTACCCATTTTTGCTGCCGGTCGTTTAGATCCTTCTGACTAAGGAAATGCTAAAGACTGTATGATCAGATTTGACGACAAATTTACCTCCGACCAGGTACTGTCTAAACTTAGCCAATGCATGCATAATGGCTAGCATCTCCTTATCATATATGCTGTAGCTCCTCTCTGCACCCCTCAACTTTCTGCTCTCAAATGCAATGGAGTGTTTGTCCTGCATCAACACTGCTCCAATGCCTTCCCCTGTGGCATCACACTGAAGCTCAAAAGGTTTTGCGAAGTCTAGAATGGCCAAGTTTGGACAGGTACTCATCACCTCCTTAAATCTGTCAAAGCACTGCTAAGCACTAGTAGACCATTCAAAAGCACCTTCTGAGTCAAATCTGCAAGGGGGGCAGCTATCTAAGAAAATCCCCTCATAAAGCGGCGGTAGAACCCACAAAGGCCAAAGAATTCCTTGAGCTAAGAGAATCTTTGGTGGTGGCCAGTTTATAATAGCCCGGATCTTCTCTAGATCCACACGAACACCCTCTGCACTAATAATGTGTCCCAAATATAACAACTCAGTCATGCCAAACTCAAACTTAGACATTTTGGAATAAAGGGACTCCTGCTCAAGAATACCCAACACGATATCTAAGTGCTTTAGGTGCTCCTTCCACGTCTTGTTGAAGATAAGTATATCATCAAAGAATATAAGAACAAACTTCCTCAGCTGCTCTCGGAATACCTTATTCATGCAAGATTGGAATGTAGCTGGCGCACTGGTTAAGCCAAAAGGCATAACTAGAAACTCAAAGTGCCCATAGTGGCACCTAAATGCTGTCTTCTCTACATCCTCCTCTCGTACTTGTATCTGATGGTACCTAGATCTCAAATCTATCTTCGAAAAGAAGCATGCACCGTGCAACTCATCAATCCGAGGGATGGGATATCTGTTCTTGATTGTTCTTGTTCAACCCCCTGTAATCTATGCACATCCTGAGTGTACCGTCCTTCTTAACCAGAACAACAAAAGAAGCAAAGGGACTCTTACTTGGCTTGATATGTCCCATCTTGAGAAGCTCCTAAATAGCCTTCTCAATCTCATCCTTGTACCGCTTAGGATACTTGTACGATACTGTAATGACTGGATTGGTGACATGCTCAAATCCCCTGTCAGGAGGTCTACCTGGTGGTATATCACTAAACACTTTGATGTGTTTAGTCAACAAAGATTGGATCTCAACTGGATACTCCTGCTTCTGCTGCTTAGGCACCTCGGGCATGACAAGTACCTCAGCAGCCCACTATACCTGATCATGCTGCAGTATCCTCTCCATCCTCCTAATGGACACTACTCTCAAACTGCCATCCGACATTCCCCTCAGAATATGCTTCTGACCATCCACGTCAAATTTCATCTCCATGGTCCGCAGGTTGAGGGAGAATTCTCCTATCATATGTAGCCACTTCATGCAGAGAACTACATCTATGTCCCCCATACTGAGCACATAATACTCGTCCTGGAACTCATAATTACTTAACCTGATGGTTAAGTTGGGGATTCTCTGTTTGCAGGCAATAACAAAGCCATCTGCAACTCTAACCTTGAACCCCTCGAACTCCTCAGTCTTGAGTCCCCTCTGTGCTACTAAGCCCTCATCGATGAAGTTATGAGTGGCCCCTATATCCAGCAAAGTGGTCACTCTCTGTCCCTCCAATACTCCCTGTATCCTGAAGGAACCCTCTCTGAATGGTAGAAAGACGTGCTGTCGGTCTATCTTCATCCTGTACATCCTGCATCTCCTCTGCTGTACTCTCCACATCACTATCCTCCTGATCACTCTGCTGATCTGAATGCCCCGAAGTAATCTCTTCAGCAGAATAGTATTCTAGTTGCTTGGCTTGCCCCTTCATTGGGCATTTATGGTTAGGATCCCATGGACCCTTGCATTTGAAACATAACTTCTTCTTCCTATATTCATTAAATGCATCATCATCGAGTTTTGTAAAAAGTTTCTTTTGCTGGCCTATTTCACAAGATGCATTCTTTTTATCCTTATCCCTTTTGTGCAAAAACCTCTTTGACTAAAATTTGCTTTTATAGGAAGAGTACTCCATGTCTTTGGCCTTTTTGATGGCCTCTTGTAGTGTGGGCGGATTGAACCCCTTAATCCATCCCCTCAAGGGCTCGGATAGACCATCAATAAACAATACAATGAGTCTACGCTTTGAAATTTCTATAACCTTGACTGACAGCCTTTGAAAATCAGAAATATATGCATCCACTCCACCAAACTGTCTGAGCTGGGCTAGCTCCTTAAAGTGTAACTCAGGATCCCCCCTGTCAAATCTGTCGATCAACCTTTCAGTAAACTCTACATAAGAATCAATCTGATCATGGGCCAACGTAACTAGTCCATGATACCAGCATTCGTGTGCATCTCCATCCAAATGCAAAGCTGCATACTCGATGGCAACCCGCTCAGTAGAAGGATTGAGACACAAATAGGTGTCTACTTTTTGAACCCACGCTCTGGTTGAAGTCTTCCCTGAGCCATCGTAGTTATGAATGCTCATCTTACCTTTCTTTTGTAGATCCTAGTTTTGTTGCCTCACTCCTGCTTCTCCTTGTGGTCTACTACGTTCCTTGAATGTCAGGTAATCCTGAAAGGCATATCAACACGGAACCCTGCATCCATAGCTCTCCAATCCCGTCAATATTGTGCATGACGAACCATATCATTGGGTTCGTGTACCTCCTTCGGTGGGTTGTTCTCTTGTATAAATTGAGGCATTAGAGGCCTCGTGCTAGCTGATCCTGCAAAGGTGCGCTGCGGGGTAGTCCGATTATTAACTGAATGTTCTTCGTTGTTACCATTGTTTGCATTGTTATTATTATTTCCATTGTTTCCTCCCGCATTCTGATCAACTCCCCCATTGTTGTTACCATTGTTTTTGTTATTACTAGGTACTAAACGAGCAAGAATCTGTGTCAGTTCTGTTTGTGATCTATCCATCCTCTCAAACATATCACGCTGCTGTCTAGCTAAGTCATTCAATGCATGCAACATGCTGGTCATATCCGCTCTTCCTTCGTCATATTGGTGTCTACTAGACCTACCCTCTTGATCACCCATATTTTCTGCAATGGGTTCTTCTTCCTTGTAGAGCACTAATTGTCGTTCCTCAGCTTCTGAAGGTTCGCTGTATAGCACTGATGGTTGTTCTTCAAACCCTGAAGACCACTCTTCTCACTGTTCCTGTTCAGCTTCTTTTTTCCTTAATCTCTCAAGGTAGCTCTGTTCTTTGGCACTACTTCTCATAGAAGCTCACATGCAACTATGTGGGTAGTCTCACAACTGACATGCAATTGCAGAAATATAACAGGCTGGCTAGAAAACCAGCTCTGATACCACTAAAATGACCCACCTTGTTCTGTGTTTAGTTTTTTCAGATCTGGGTCTGATTTTTTCACTGTTTGAAAGGTTTTCTGTAGTTAAGTTGTAACCTGCTTGCGTTTTGATGTTGTTCCTATGACATAACACACATGCATAGATATATGTATTGCAAATAATGAAAACTAGAAATACCCAAATGCATATATATTAATGAAAAGCCATCAAAACCAATATGGAGCAATACCCATATAATGATATGCGAAGGAAATCAAACATTGGACATAACCCACTTGCTGTCCAAGAAATACAGTTCTGAAAATAGCTTGTTACAGCAGATTGCAGCTTATAGACACCTTCAAATCTCCTTAAAACCAGAGCTATTACAATGCACAGCAAAATACAATGATGGATAAGGCCTGGACGTCAATCTTGAAGGTTGGAGGAAGTTGGAAACTTTAAACACACAACCCTATTTGCTGGTCCACGTCCCCACTGAGACTGTATGGCCTCGTAGCAGCTTATAATCACTTGGACACAAAATTTATCACTGTTTTTTTACTTCAGGAAGGTCTGGTACTGCTGCAGCAATATTTCCCAAATGATGGAATGTAAAACCAATGAAAATGCTTCACAATAAATCCCAAATCCCTTTATAGAGGGTACGGCCTGACATAGAGCAGGTACAGCCTATGTTTAGCATGAAACTCCTCACAAAACTCCATCAAAATGTTATCTGATTCCTGCAATCTGTTCCTCAATGTCCCCTGATAATTATGGTGAAAAGAAATCTTAGATATCTCTTTATAAATGCCTCCGTGACTGATCTCCAAACTCCCAAACTGCATAAAATGAAGCACAAATGCCACCACTAAGTATGGCTGCTTAGAAGCACCCTTGGGTGGTCTCTCACAACTGCGGAATGCTGTCACTAATGGAGGATTTCGTCTCCAAAAGCCATGGATGGTTTGTCAAACCCTTGTTCTTTTTTGCAGAGCAAAATATCATAAAATGTGATTGTCGTGAATGCCCTCTTTTCATTTCTTTTTGGTTTTTATATTCCCTCCAAGAGGGTCGACCCACATGAAAGGAAATAAACATTATAAATCCACTTTATTTTCCCCTCATAGGCATCCAAGTCCCAACAATGACTTTTATTTGCATTCTATATTTTTTCACTAAGTCATTGACATTAGCATTATAAAGTCCAAATATTGAATATACAATATTAACTTACGGACTTTAAAATGAATGACCAAATGAACTCGGAATCCAATGAGCTATAGACCATTGGAAAGGTCTCTCCGAAACGCTCCACCTCCAATCTTGAATTTCCCCAAACGGTCAAAACCCTAACTTACTAAAAATAGTAAGTTCTAGCCAAATGTGTCCAAAACCATCCGACGAACACTCCAAGAGTTCCCTATCCATACTGGTTAGTCTACGGGAACCAAGTATAGACTAATACATTTGGGATTGTCCTGGCTAGGGCTTGTGGTGTGTAGTCATGGTGCATAGACACATGATGTGGTTTTAGATAGGTACCTCCTAGAGTGCACCATGACTTGGTAGATCTTGAGTCAAATTAGCAAGAGAATAGAGCAGCTTACTCAGCGAATAAAATACATATGTATTTCAACTCTTGAAGAATATAAATAATTTAATATTATTCAGATGTTCTTTACATTGTTTTAAAATATTTTGGTATCAATTTTTGTTGTATAATTGCCTTAATTAATTTCAATTAGAAACACATCTTTGTGTAATAATATATATATATTTTAAAATTAATTATATCCTTGAAGCTGTAATTTGTGAAGACAGCTTTCGGGGCTAATATGTTAGAACCTTAATATACATATATATATATTTTAAAATTAATTATATCCTTGAAGCTGTAATTTGTGAAGACAGCTTTCGGGGCTAATATGTTAGAACCTTAATATACATTTATTCCAAGAGATGTATTTCATAAGATGCCATTATATAAAGGTAAAGGTAAAGTTTGTTCTTTAGGTCAGGACCAAGCCAGACACCAATTTGGTTTATGAGAACTTGCTTGCAGAATCCCACAAGAGTATTTCATTCCAGTCACCTTACATATTGAGGTACTCTAGGTTTCAACCTCATGACCAAACTCAAGAATAAACTGAACCTTGCCAGTCCATCTACACCAGGACTATGCAATCCTATACTTTTTCTGATTTGATGTGCGTTTAATTTTCCATTGAAATGGTCAGGAACTTAATTATTATTTCACAGTTTCATTAATTGTTGATCTGTCACAATCTACGTATAGAGTTATAAATGACTGAAAGAAATAAATTGCAATATTGAAAACAATAATAACTTAAACCAGTTTTTGACCATGTCTTGAATTCAACTTCAAAACAACATTTAGTCTTGGATTTTAGTAATTTTTTTTGTTGTAGTATTTTAGTTTTGTATTATTTGGGAGCATAAAAGCCGTCCGCATATTGTAGTACAGTTCATTTTTGTTTATCCTTTATTTGCAATACATTTACTCTAGTTACTTGGGTAGAATGTTGGTATTCATTGAAAAGTTTAATTTATTTATTGCATTGCCTTGATTTTAATTTCTGTTCTTAATTCTTTCTTATCCTAGTGGTCTGGTTGCCATTGACAATAGGTGTACAGGTCAGATGATGCTGAGAATATTGGCTATGTGATTCCCACAACCGTTGTTTCACATTTTCTAAATGACTATGATAAAAATGGGAAGTACACAGGTCAGAGTCTCTTGATGCTTACAATCTATGTGTTTAGGTCAGTTTTATTAAGATTATTTGTTACAATGACATTTTGTTGAAAAAAAGGGCATTTTCACATTTTGAATTAACAATGGTTATGTTTGATATTGCAACAGATATTGGTTGGTGGCCATATTGGAGGCCTCTCCCAACATAGAAAAGGAAAGACACATATATGCTTTGTTAGAAACCTCAAGATAATTAACACCTTTTCTAATCTATTCCGGGTGCAGCCTAAGTATCTAAATTCACATTAAGGAAGGCAACTCTGCCAGGAAAAGTCAGATGCATCTACACTATAAGTCACCTTACAGTTTTGTTGGCAAAATTAAGAAATTCCCAAGTTAAATAGTGCTCTACGTTTCCTTGCCATGCTGTTGTATCATTTGTGTATCCCTCGAGACTGACCCCTTTCGACATAAAGGTCTGATAAATAAAAGTTCATATCCTGGAAAAAGATTCGAGCCCAGAACAATCATGTTAGCTGGCACTGTCTAACATCCTGTTGAATTGTTATCTCCTCAGACATGGGATAAAACCTCACCCTATGATCCATAAACTTCATGCACATTCCATTGAAAGTCTCATAAATTTGGATTTCTTTACAAAGCCTTATTGGTCACAAGTTCTATGTTTATTTGAACAATTTTAAAAGCTTAAATATAAGATGTAAGTACATCAACTACGACTGATTTCGTAATACCTTTACAATCTTTATGCAAATGCTAACATGTCCACGTGTATGCCTGTGTCAATTGCACCTGTTAATTCACACTCCAAAACATGCTATTGCATCTATGTGAATGCTTAAACAATACAGAAAACAATAGTGCAAACAAGAGTATACTTGTGTGGGGTTTATTCCAATGAATAGGCGTGAAAGAGGAACAAGAACCATGCTTGTACATGGCTGATCATCCTTAAGTACAGCCATATCTTAACTACTTGCAAAGGGTTGTTAGCAATGTTGAAAGAAAATAGCATAAACAAATGAAAGAAACATCACATGAAAGCCAACGCAAGTGACTTACCCTAGAGAAACCCAACATGGAAAGAAACTTTCAGCAAGAATCCACTGTCAAAATCAGTTGTACAATCTTGCTCCCTTTGTGAGGGCATTTAGAACACCTATCTAAGATCCTATCACTTTTATCTAGTGAACTCCATGACTAAGCATATTCAAGTCATCCCAAGAATCCATTGTAATGAGTTACAACTACAATATCTAGGATTACAGTTAGAAAATCCTCCATTTTCTTCACAAATCTCTTTCTCTTCACCTCTATCCCCAATACATAGTCCAAGGAGTGTGTTTATAGGAGAGGAAGGGTAGATGAATTGAAGAGGTAGAGTAATGTCTCCCATGCGAAGAGACGGCCAAAATAACTGTTTAACTTCTTGGATGACTCTTCAACTCTGTTATTTTGCCCTGTATGGGACAAGTTCGATGGCAGTCAAACCATCACGTGTGCCCTATTCCATCAGAGACAAGTTCAACATTAGTTAAGTTGTAAGATGAATTCAGCCATGACTAAGCTTGTCACTAATACCTGATCTGCAACTTGTAGAGGTCACAACTTTTGTATACAGCTTCAAAATGAGGTGCTGTTTTATTTGAAATTGAGAGCTTTTCTAGATGAATCCAAATACATAAAAATATTACATTTTAGATACTCCCTTATGCAAGTTTAACTCTGCAACAAAACTGTCAGCAGTCCAACTGTGTCTGAATGTTTGTCCAATAATTTTCGGATCACCCTATCTCTAGGTATGGATGGAAGGTGAGAGCAAACCCTAGTAGAGCTTTCTTTGAAGGAATAATTGCAGAAATGACATTTGAAATGTTAAGTGCCTCTATGTCATGTCCCTTTCTCCGGAATGGTCACCATCTTGTACATTATTGCACTTTCTAGTGGATTTGAGGTACTGAGAGAGATCGGGTTCCATCATTGGGGATATCATTTCACTTCACAGGTTGTATGGATGCTGTCACTTCACCTTCATGGGTACTTGGCTTGGAATGACTTGCACTCTCCAAAGCTTTCCTACATATTCATACTGGAGGCTGGACTTCATCTTATGGACTCTTATATGGATGCATTGCATTGGGACCATTACTTCACCCGTGATGTTTGGAGGATCATCATTACACTTGGGCTACCTTCATACGGATGCTTCATTAGGATCATAAGGCTATGGAGTTCATCATGCTTATTGACTTCATCTTAATGATAGGCAGCAAAGGTGGGTAAGCAAACTCCAAGCCTATAACTTTGACATCACTTATATGAAAGGGAAAAATAATGTGGTAGCTGACGCGCTATCTCGGAAACCTTTCATATGTGCCATAACAAGTGTCTCACCAAATTGGAAAAATATCCTCATAGGTGATTATGTTAAGGATCCTCTCACCGTAAAGATACTTGAGGGGAATTTACCAAATGATGAATTCAAAATCCAAGATGAACTTATACTCTACAAAAATAGGGTCTATGTGGCAGCAGGATCTAAGATAAAAGGAAGGATCCTTAAAGAATTTCATGATCAACCTTTAGCCGGGCACCAGGGTTATTACAAAACCTACAAACAGATTAGAGAGCAGTTTGCATGGAAAGGATTAAAAGGGGATGTGCTCAAATATGTACAAGAATGTGATACTTGTCAAAGGAATAAGGTGGAACAAACCCATCCAGCTGGGTTACTACAACCCTTACTAATTCCAGAACAAAAATGGAGTAGTATATCCATGGACTTCATAACCGGCCTACCAAAAGCTCAAGGAAAAGATTGTATCTATGTGATCGTGGATAGACTCACAAAGTATGCTCATTTCACGGCTATCACTTCTGAATATAAAGCCCCTCAAGTTGCAGACACGTTCTTTAGAGAAATCTTCAGACTCCATGGACTACCTGACACTATAGTCAGTGATCGCGATAGCCGTTTCATGAGTACTTTTTGGCAAGAGTTATTCAGATTATTTGGAACGGAATTAACCCCCAGTACAAGCTATCATCCGCAAACGGATGGCCAAACTGAAATTGTTAATAAATGGATTGAAGGATACTTACGGAACTACGTCACCGGACACCAGAAGGCATGGAACAAATGGTTACACCTTGGTGAATATTGCTACAACACAACCTACCACATGTCCATTAGGATGAGCCCCTTTAAGGCTCTATATGGATATGATCCACCTTCATTTGGAAACATGATCTTAAGAGAAAGTCGATGTCCCAAAGCTAAAGACTTTATTCAGCAACATGAAGACATCATGAGGGCCCTTAGGGACAATCTACATCATGCACAAAATCAGCCAAAGATTTATGCTGATCGGAAACGGGTGGAAAGAACTTTTGAAGAGGGAGAGATGGTATTCTTGAGATTGCAACCTTACAAGCAGTCCTCCCTAAAATCCAGTGGCGCTGAAAAGCTTAAGCCCCGGTTTTATGGGCCCTACAAAGTAATAAGAAGGATTGGAGAAGTTGCATATGAACTTGAACTCCCCGGGAATAGCAAAATCCACAATGTGTTCCATGTATCCAGGTTAAAAAAGGTGCTTGGCCAAAAGGTTACTCCATGTGAGGACCTCCCTCCACTCGACGATGAGGGACAATTAACTTTGGAACCCAAGAAAATCATAAGTACCAGAGAAAGAAGATTGAGAAACCGAATCATCACGGAGCATCTTATCAAGTGGAAGGGATTATCCGTAGATGATGCTACTTGGGAAAAAGAAGATATCCTTGATGTACCAAATCTTAAATTGCTTGAGGACAAGCAATCTTGAGTGGGAGTGACTGTCATATCTCCTACAATTACACTATACAATTATGATTTACACATATTTCAAATGTATTATAATATATATATATATATTTCTATAAATTATGTTCATATTTGGAATTATGTGTAAATGCAAAATATATGTTAAAGAAAACATTATAAATTATACAAGGATAAATAATAAACAAATATATATATATATATATTGTTATTATAAAATATATAAAATTTGATTATGAATATATGCATATTATTATCAAGTATATATATTAATATATGATTCAATATTTGTAATAATAAATACATATAGTAAATAATATATCATTATACATAATACATATAATAATATATATCTATGATAATATATATATTACATAGCATATATTTGCTACATGGATCGGGCCCTCATAAAAAGGGCGATCCAAATACTAAACGGAGTCCATAGCTATTAATGATAAGCCAGACGAAATTAATCACTAAGTCGCATCTTTTGGTTTTGAGGCTCTTCGGGCCTATAAAGGAGGTTACCCTACCTATTATAAGGGCATGAAAAGGTAACACAAAAGGCACCGAACAGAAGGATATACGAAACACAGAATGGCGGAAGTAGAGAAAGGGCAGAAGACGGAACCTCCAGCGGTAGGAGTTAAGGCAAATACTCACTGTCACCAGAGGCCGCGAACAGGTAAGGGAATATGAATAAGTTATGATTGTTAATAGATATTACTATAGAAAATGGTATCAATATAATATTAACAGAATTTGATAATAAGCAATCTGCATATAGGTGATATTAGATAAACGCATATGTAAGAAAATAGAAATTCACTGTATAATAACAAAATATATATATTAAGTGAACAATAAATAAATAATGATTGGAAATACATTCTTACATAGGCAGCATAGTGAAGTTATAATAATCTGAATGAATGGGGTTAAGATAAATATCACATACAGGTAATCCACTGTATAACCAACAGAAATATATACTAAGTAAACACCGAATAATATATGGTTAGAAATACATTCTTAAACAAGAAGCATGATTAAGGCATATGTGAATATATACAGTTTTAAAAGAGAAAACCATAACCATCTCGTCCTTCTATCTCGTCCAACTGTAGGAGAGGGGTCTTGTTAGGGAAAGGCGGGATAATTCCATCACAATGGATTGGAGAGGGTTTAACGCGCCCTAGACAAGGATGCTAGGGAGAGGCAGAGTAATTCCATTCCCAATCGCATTGGAGAGGGTTCAACGCGCCCTAGACATATAATTTCTCCATCCATGGTTAAAAAAAATAGAAGGAAGATGATATGGGAAGATGAACTTAGATTATTACTTCTATATCTTTCTATTGCTTCATCCTTAAAGGAAAGATTAGGTTTTGTGGGGAGAGGCGGAGTAATTCCATCCGTAAGAAGGCCCGTAGGCTAGGACATGGTTTCCCGTAGGCTGGGTCAAGAGATGGTTTCAGCGCGCCCTATACATGTAAAGCCTAGTTCCAAAGGAAAAGTAATAAAGAATATGAAGTAATAACAATACATAAGTAACAATTAAGAAATAAATAATCCTTTAGCAAGTGATAAAATGGAAGCATCATCATTGATCTTACTTATTTATTGTTCTCTTTGAGAATCATTTTCATGCAGATTCAGGTTTAAGTGCTTCCTATAAGAAGGGACATTACACTTCACCACGGAGGGTCATTTCACACTTAAGCCAAGCACTAACATTGTTCACAGACATCTTCATGATTAGGAGGCCGACTTGGTTGAAGGAGAAAAGGAATAATAAAATAATATTCTTTATTTTTACTCTACTTTGGGCGCCTAGTCTTTATACACCTGGTTGGCCCTCTAGAAAAGGAATTTATAATTAAAATTAATGCCCAAGACCTAGGTTGGCCAGCGTGGAATAAAAGGTGAAGGTAATGTATAAATATAAGAGTTCTAGGTGGCATTCAAGCATCAATGAAGCATCGATTTCTTTCTGATTTCTTTAATTGGCTAAGGAATACAATTTCCTTGTCTTACATTGAGGAGATGGCCCCTCAATATGAATGGTGATGACCCCATTCATTTTCAGCTAGAGGAGAAATCCATATCAGCTTGAAGAAGCAATTCTTGGACTTCATTCATATCAGCTTGGAGAGAGCACATTATGACGCCTTCTTCCTAGGCTTGGAGTGAACCGTTTTGAAGGAGAAGGGACCAGCTGGGAAAGGGTTTTTGTAGCAGATTTTGCAGCAGGACTGCTAGGGTTAGAGCAGATCATAGCAGCAGACTTCTAGCCTCATCATCAGCCCACATTGAGGCTCTACATTGCATTGTTGGTATGATGTAATAATTCAGACCGTATACTCAGATTATAGCAGCAGCGTATATTTATTATTTCTTGGTGCATATCCTATGATCTCATGTTAAATCTGTTCTATAAATTGGAGCAAACCTTATAAGCATGATCCTTTGATGTTTGTTATGAGTTTGTTCATAAATGCAATTACTTCAAGTCTGATTTTTGGGCAGAGTTAGGGTTAGGGCAGAATTATAAAGTGCAGAATTCTAGGGCAGACAATCAGAAATTTGGTTGAACATTTGGCATTCTGAATTTATCACATTTATTCTCCTATATTTCCTTGCTTGGATTTGTGGTGCTTTGATATCTTCTTGTAATTGTTGCGAGAATATAAGTTAGGGATACGACAGTGGTGTCAGAGCTATGATCTTGCCAGCCTATGGGTTTTTGAAGAAGAGCTGAAGCCATGAATGCTAAAAGATTAGGCAACCCTCCTAGAGGAGCTATGGAGCAAGTACTACAAGAGATGGCATCATTGAACAAGGAAGAGTTGAGTGAGAGGCTTTTCAAAGTAGGGAATAAACTTGAACATTCATTTAAGTCCAGGTATGCACTTCTTAGCACTTTGAAGGAAGTGGAGGCTTGTTTACTCATGGTGGATCAGTCACCTTCTAAGGTATTGCAAGCAGCTATAACTCCTATAGTGTCCTCCTTGGGTAAGCCAAAGTTGTTGAGATACAAAGATTATGAGGTGAGATTGGTTATCACTTCTTGTTTATGTGAAATTCTGAGAATTGCAGCTCTTAACATTCCATATCAGGATGACACGATAAAAGAAATATTTTTGTTATTGGTGGAAAGTTTTGAAGGCTTGGATGATGTCACAAATTTTCATTTCCCTAGGAGAGTTACCATACTTGAATCATTTGCAAAATTGAGATTGAATAACCTCATGTTGGATTTGGCTTTGGATGATTTAATTATCAAAATTTTCCATTGTTTCTTTGCCAAAATCAGAACATATCATGCAGCAAATGTTAAATCAGCAATGCACACCATTTTGTTTCTAATTCTGGATGAGAAAGATGATATTTCTACGCAGTTGTTATCTAACTTGTTGGCCGTTTGGAGGGAACAGGATGTTTTATCAGCAGCATATGAATTGTCAAACAGATTGGTGGAGCAGAAAATTGAGGAAATTAAAGATCAATTAACAGAAGATGAGCTGATTTCACTTGGTTTGCAGCCTATTCATGGTGATTCCAGGACCGAAGAAGAACACATGGAGGCGAGTGATAATACATTTGAGCATGAACCTGAGACTACAATCGATTATGAAGGGCATACTATTGGTATTCGATCATACATGCAAGGAGAAGACATAGTCTTTGTGACGAAGATCATCCACGAGGAAGGTGATTCACATGAAGAGTTCATGACACTTGAAGATAAAAACGACATGATCAACCATGAACCAGCCCATGAAGATATAGGTGATGAACATGAAGAGGAGGAGGATCATATAGTAGTAGACTCCACTCATTGCTTTGATGGAGATCCCTTGATAAAGCATCATGAAGACTTCACACTTGGGCATCATTCATGGAGGCATAATCGAGATACGATTGGGCCACGTCACTTGAAGGATGAGCACATGGAAGACCTCTACCTCACATTCTATAGGTTTGTGGATATGCCTCTAAAGAATTGTGATTATGTCCAAGCTTGGAGAAGGAAGGAAGGCATGTCATACACATCATACATTCAGCCTTCTACAGCAGCCGCATGCATGAGACAGCTTGTTGGAATGGATGGAAGACATGGAAACCTAATTTGCAGCCATGGGACTGAACTAGTTACACATGAGTCTTCATTGGAGACTTGCCTTGGTCCTACTCTAGTTGATGGTCACTGAGTGGAGGAGAAAGAGGAGATTCAGATCTACGAAAACATCTTCCAGGCATATGAGGTATGGTCTGATTTTCCGAGTTATAACAGCAGTCCTTTTCAATATCTCATATCAGACATAAGGATCAGTTTTGAGGCCTATGCCTTCCATGGAGAATGTTGTATTGGATCAGCTTTGAATGGTGAATATGGAACAGCATTAATGGCAAGGCTCAAAGAGGATGAAGACACCATAGCAAGGTATGATAGAGAGTCTGATTTTCTGATTTGGAGCAGCAGTCCTTGGCACTTGCATGATCATCCATTGGCAGCCCTCACACATGAGTATGACTGGTATCTTTACATGATGACTTCCATGTCAAGCGAAGGTATGACTCCGAGTTCTTTATTTGTTCACTTCACATGGAGCTTATATCACATCTTACGGAGAGCCACATCATGGGACATGATGACATCATTGTGCACACTCATATTGTTGGCAAGCATGATGCATTTGTGACCCCTCATGAGGAGCCTGCTTGTAGTGGTCTACCCTATGCTGATGACTCTTGGATGGAGCACATAGCTACCTTATTTTGGATGCATACCATGGAGATTTCGTCGAGACATGCTAGGGAGGTACAGCTGGGTCATGTCACAAGGTATGAAGATATTATGGTTGCTTTGAAGATGCTAATACATATGTACCATCTAAGTTGTGTCATTCCAGCCCTAGTTCATAAGACTTCATTCTTCACATTGATAAGAGATGGATGCTACACTTCATGGTGCACGGACACTTGGCAGACCTTGGAAGCTTCACTTAGTGGATCAGCCACTTACATGATGGTTTCACTTGGAGAGGGAGGTATAAGGGCTTCCGTTTATGATTACTCTTTGATCTTTCATGGAGATGGCACTAGTTCGGGAGCCACTATGACTTGGTGGATAACCAAGACTGCCCTATGTTCATCCACAGAGGCACTTGCATTGCAGTACACCTTAGAGGTATGGACTACTCTTGCACCGAGGAATGATGTTGTTCTCATCTCTACCTTGGAGGTGTTAGAGTTTAGAGTTGATAGCCATGATGCCCTAGCACATGATTTTGCCTTACATATTTGGAGGATCGACACTATTGCATGATGCATGGGTTTCATGTTGTTGGCATTTGCTTGGGCATTGTACTTCCACTTCACCCTTGGGGAGTGGCATTCGGATGGTACTTCTTCATCCTATGCCTTTGGAGGAATGATTGGCTACCATTTGGAGATTGTTTTCAGTCGGGAGTTAGCCAGTCACTTTGGAGGAGCCTTTTCACACTTTAAGGCATCTACATTAAGGATTTTGCACTTTGATGTGAGGCTGATGGATGATTGGATTGATGCTTATACTGTGGGATGTATTTTCGTCTTCATCTATGACCGGATGATTTGGGATTCAGGTGGTGGCACACTACTTCATTGGAATATTGATGAACATATCAGAGTGGCGCAGCGGAAGTCTGGGGACTTGTGGTCATGCTTTGAGGATCACATTCTTCATCACAGGTTCTTCGAGACTTTGGTTTGGACCTGCTATTGTCTCTTGGGAGGTGGCACCTTGGGAGCATTGGAGGTCATGACACTTGTGGTTGCAAGCATGTTTCTTGGAGGATGCAACCACCAATGGAGATTTTGCATGGTCACCGAGCATGTGAGCAGATGGAGATACATGTCATTTGACACTATCTCACAGCACACACACTTGCCATTGCTTGAGGACAAGCAATTTCGGGGAGGGATGGTTTGTCATGTCCCTTTCTCCGGAATGGTCACCATCTTGTACATTATTGCACGTTCTAGTGGATTCGAGATATTGAGAGAGATTGGGTTCCATCATTGGGGCTATCATTTCACTTCACAGGATGTATGGATGCTGTCACTTCACCTTCATGGGTACTTGGCTTGGAATGACTTGCATTGTCCAGAGCTTTCCTACATATTCATACTGGAGGATGGACTTCATCTTATGGACTCTTATATGGATGCATTGCATTGGGACCATTACTTCACCCGTGATGTTTGGAGGATCATCATTACACTTGGGCTACCTTCATACGGATGCTTCATCAGGATCATAAGGCTATGGAGTTCATCATGCTTATTGACTTCATCATGGATGCATTTCATCACTTCACCCTTGATGTTTGGAGGTTTATCATTCATATTTTGGGTATCTTCACCACGGAGGGTCATTTCGCACTTAAGCCAAGCACTAACATTGTTCACAGACATCTTCATGATTAGGAGGCCGACTTGGTTGAAGGAGAAAAGGAATAATAAAATAATATTCTTTATTTTTACTCTACTTTGGGCGCCTAGTCTTTATACACCTGGTTGGCCCTCTAGAAAAGGAATTTATAATTAAAATTAATGCCCAAAACCTAGGTTGGCCAGCATGGAATAAAAGGTGAAGGTAATGTATAAATATAAGAGTTCTAGG
The DNA here is from genome assembly GCA_027924645.1 of Cunninghamia lanceolata. Lineage (NCBI taxonomy): Eukaryota > Viridiplantae > Streptophyta > Pinopsida > Cupressales > Cupressaceae > Cunninghamia > Cunninghamia lanceolata. The sequence goes on from BSBN01000128.1 coordinate 2,279,221, forward strand.
TGGCATTCAAGCATCAATGAAGCATCGATTTCTTTCTGATTTCTTTAATTGGCTAAGGAATACAATTTCCTTGTCTTACATTGAGGAGATGGCCCCTCAATATGAATGGTGATGACCCCATTCATTTTCAGCTAGAGGAGAAATCCATATCAGCTTGAAGAAGCAATTCTTGGACTTCATTCATATCAGCTTGGAGAGAGCACATTATGACGCCTTCTTCCTAGGCTTGGAGTGAACCGTTTTGAAGGAGAAGCGACCAGCTGGGAAAGGGTTTTTGTAGCAGATTTTGCAGCAGGACTGCTAGGGTTAGAGCAGATCATAGCAGCAGACTTCTAACCTCATCATCAGCCCACATTGAGGCTCTACATTGCATTGTTGGTATGTTCATATGATGATTATCCATAGCAGAATTATATTGGTGTCTTTGGCATGATTCCCCCACCCCTTTTGTTGTAATAATTCAGACCTTATACTCAGATTATAGCAGCAGCGTATATTTATTATTTCTTGGCGCATATCCTATGATCTCATGTTAAATCTGTTCTATAAATTGGAGCGAACCTTATAAGCATGATCCTCTGATGTTTGGTATGAGTTTGTTGCATTTATTTGTATCATGGATTTGGACCTCATGTACCACAAGGTATATCAAGGACTCCCTTAGTTGAGCCTTGTTTAAACCTATATTAGGAATCCATCAGTCGTTTGTAACCTATGATGCACCAGTAAGCTGTTAGCCCTGGGAAGTTACTCACCCCATGCAATCTTGGAGATGGTATAGTGGGCTACCAGTATGGTCCCAATCCTCTGTAGTTAGTGCTCTAAAACATTCAGCCAATACTATATATGAACATGATTAGTATATTGGTTAGATCATAGGCCAAACACTCCCACCTAAGTAGTATAGGTTGTTTTTTGTGTTTTTCTTGTCTCACCCTTTATGTAAAAGAATTATATACAAAAATTGAAAAATCAAAATCAAAATCTAATATATTCCTTTATATCTTCATCTATATCCCTCTAAAACTTCTATCATGTTCTCTAGAACAAACCATAATAAACGTGTATTTAAATTATCATTCTCTAGAACATGTATACCCCACTTTGCCACTAAATTAGGACCTTCTACAAAGTGATATGTATCTAACCCTACCTAACATGAGGACTGCTAGGGTCAGAGCAGATCATAACAGCAGACTTCTAACCTCATCATCAGCCCACATTGAGGCTTTACATTGCATTGTTGGTATGTTCATATGATGATTATCCATAGCAGAATTATATTGGTGTCTTTGGCATGATTCGCCCACCCCTTTTGATGTAATAATTCAGACCTTATACTCAGATTATAGCAGCAGCGTATATTTATTATTTCTTGGCGCATATCCTATGATCTCATGTTAAATCTGTTCTATAAATTGGAGCGAACCTTATAAGCATGATCCTCTGATGTTTGTTATGAGTTTGTTCATAAATGCAATTGGGCAGAGTTAGGGTTAGGGCAGAATTATAAAGTGCAGAATTCTAGGGCAGACAATCAGAAATTTGGTTGAACATTTGGCATTCTGAATTTATCACATTTATTTTCCTATATTTCCTTGCTTGGATACGTGTTGCTTTGATATCTTCTTGGAATTGTTGCGAAAATACAAGTTAGGGATACGACACTCTAGTACTTTATCTAGCCATATAATATATTATTGTCTGATATTTTGACAAACTGAGGCAAGGGCTTTTCTGGTTTGAAGGGTACCTTTGCATATGGTCTCAACAAAGATGAGGGACATTCAAATCCCCTTGTACTTCCAGTTGCACAAACATTTTAAAGCTCACTCCCCACCTTCCAGTATTCAATTTGATTGCTTGAACTCATGTTTGCAAATGCCAAATGCTCAATACTTGATTGTTTTTTCAAGTTTAGGTCTTTTTTTGCTTTTTCAGATGTTGGTTGTTATGCCCTTAACCCATCATGGATATTTAGATATGTGATAGTCAACTTGGGCATACATAATCCTTGACTCAATCATTTGTTAGTTTGTAGATTTAATATTTGTAGTGATAGTCGGTCTCATTGGGATTAGGGGATCACTTTATCCCAATGATACTTAGAAGGTAGTGAGTAGTTGTTAATCATCATATTGTGAATTTTGTTCTTGTTGTAAGACTTTTGGAGGTTGCGCCTTCAAAGTGTCTTAGTCTAATATTTGATTGTTATCTTATTTTGCTCTTGTTTGCGCATTTATTTTGCTATTCTGCTTTTTGATAAAATAATTTTGTTTCAAGTGTTATCAAAGCATCGATTTGGATAAAGTGGGAGAAGATTTTTGGATAGTTCCAAGAGATTTTTGCTGATTTTTTGAAGAAAGGAACCCAAACTTCTGAAAGGACATTCCCGACTTGGTTGTTTGATTGAGGTGATTTTAGAATTAAAAGTGAATTTCTAAAACTTTCCGAAACGTGGTCGTCATAAGGAATCAGAGGAACATTGAGGGAGATACAATTGTTTCAAGTAGACGTGAATCTGATTTTAAGAAAAACAATTTTGCCATAGTATGAGGGAAAAAACAGTCAACTCTAGGGCATTTTGTGGCACAATTTATAATTTTTGAGTGGAGGTCAATAGTCAAGTCATTTGATTCAGTTTGTCAAGGAGATAGCAACAATAACAATTGCTGGTAACCCTGTTTTTTGACTCTTGAATTGCATGGCAGTCTGTTGACTTGAGGCAAGGTGAGACTTGTTGCAACACTGAGTAAGACTCTTCCAAAGATGACCTGGAACTGGAAGTGGTACCAGGAGAAGGAGAGTTAGTGTAAAAACGGAAGAACCACTTCCATGTTATGAATAAATTTTATTGAATCTAGAGCATTGGTTTGGGAAGATGGGGAGCAATTTTGAGGAGTTGATCTCATAAATGAAGGGAAGACAAGCAAATCTCACCCCGTCTAGAGACACAAGGGTTTTACAGATTGAAGGATCATGGAGGTTTTACTATAGGAACAATTCTCACATCATGAATGCCGCTTCAACAAAATTGAAATGCACAAGTTTGATGGTTCAGAACTTCTTATGTGTGTGTCTCAAATAGAGCATTTCTTTGAAATATGTGAGATATCTTGCTCTCAATGGGTATGTATGGCATCCCACTATTTGGAATCTCAGCAATACATAAGGTGTAAATGGCTTGAAAAACAAAACAAAGGGATCACTTAAAAAATATTTTTAGAAGAACTAGTCAAGCACTATAATAATCCTAGTATGAGCAATTGCTATAGTTAGTTAGCCAAGCTTAGATGGATAAGCACAATGATGGATTAGATACAATAGTTTCTGTCTTTGAACCTGCGCGTAAAGAATCTCTTTGATGGGCATAAGAATGACTTATTTATAGGAGGTTTGAAGGATATCATTTAACATGGTGTAAGGCTTTTTGATCCCCATAATGTAAATGATGCTATAATTTTAGCCCACTAGTTGGAGTAAAGACAACTAGCAGGTAAGAAATAGTCATTAAGAAATTTTTAAGGAAATAGCACTCCAGCATTTTCTTTTCCAACACCAACATGGTTAACATCTCAGCAAATTGAAGAAAAAAGACCCAAGGGTTTATGATTTAGCTGTGCAAGGAATATAGTTGAGGGCATAAATATGCAAAATAGAAGTTATTCTACATTTATGGAGCACATGGTATGGAGGAACATGAGTCAAAACAAGAAGGTTAGCATCTCAACAAATTGAAGAAAAAAGACCCAAGGGGTTATGCTTTAACTGTGCAAGGAATATAGTTGAGGGCATAAATATGCAAAATAGAAGTTATTCTACATTTATGGAGCACATGGTATGGAGGAGCATGAATCAAAACAAGAAGATGAGCAAGAGGAGGCATCCATCAAGCAACCATCTCTTGCGTTGCCATATTTGGTTTACTACACCTCAAACTCTCAAGGTAACATGATTTCTTAGAAAGCAAAGGATAAACAATTTTCTTCATAGAGACTTCTTCCTCTCATCAAAACTTATCCATTTCTATTGCAATCTATGAGGCTCTAATTCCACTCGTAGATTATTGAAGAACAAAATCAACAAATCATTGCGTTGATTTTGAAAGAAATTTACATCAAAAGGGGTGCATGTAGACTGTCACCAACTTTCATGTGAACAACTACCAAGACTAACAAAGACAACCATCCTAACTAAAGCATCTAATACTAACACTTGGACTAAAAGCCTAAAGGGGGTGTCTCCATAGAGATGCATGCCTCTTGTTACAACAAGCAAATCCTAAGAAATGTTTCCTTGGAAAAATAAGGCCAACTTAAAAAAACGTCCTTAACTTTTTTACAATTTTATAGTGACATATTATTCTCAGTTAGACATAATGCCAACATGGCACATGTTTTCATTTTTTAACATTCATGCTCCATAAACATCCATGTGGTTGGAATGCATATTTCTTAATGAATATAGGACATAACTTAGATTAATTTATAATGATGACTCATGAGGCACCAAAATTCAGCAATTGATGGTTTAAGGTGGGGCTTATGCCTACTTGGTGCATGTTTTCTGATTGTTTTTTCAATAAATGTTCTACAAACATTCATGGATGAGTAGCATATAGTTTTTTAAATTTTGGATCCACAGTAAACTTATATAACTTAACATGTCTTAGAGGGTTTACTTTCTACTGGTGTGGGATGCATCCCTGGGTTTTCAAACCTTTCCTGAAAGGCGGGATGGGTACAAAACGTCCACACCTTGTTCCCCTTTTTTTATGAAAATTTAGGGACATCCTAGGGACACCCCCTCATTATGGGGGATGTCTCTTGGGAATGTACCCAAAAGGGGGACATCAGGGCACCTGAGGACATCCTTACATCCACTGCAAAAATCTTTGAAAAAAAGAAAAAAAAAAAAAACACTTTGATCTGACTGTTGCAGCCTCTTATTTCTGCCATTCTGTCATTTTAAATTTCTGCTAGTGCTCCCCAAACACCCTTTTTCTGCTCTTTGAATGCTGCTCCTACTGTTCTGTTGTGGAAAATGCCTCTTTATCTATGCTCCCCCAAGTTTCGGGGACAGGGACGGGCGGGGATGGGGGGACGAGTTTTGGGGACGGCATTTTTTTTTGGCCATTTTTTAGGGGACGGCTACTAAAAAATAGATTTTTTTTTTTTTTAAAGATAATGCGCTTGGTAAACTTTTTAACGTGACCGGTGACGCTGGTGCGACACGCCCTCCGGCTCCACGTGAATGCTTTTGCTCGGAGCAATGAACTGGTGAGGCCACAACACGGGGGACCTCATCCCCTAGCAAGAACACTTCAAACCCGCGAGCTCGTTGGCCCAACGAAGGCGTAAAGCCTGTGAGCTCGTTGGCCCAGCGGGGGTTTGAACTCTGGTGGCCGCCACTACAACCAAGCGACTTAACCACCGAACCACGTCCTTATCGGCAAAAAATAAGATTTTTTTTTAAAATATAGGGAAATTTCAAATATTTATATGATAACATTGATAAGGCATTCATTATAGACATTATAGAACCTTAAAAATGAATACATAACAATAACATTACACTTGAACTTAGTTTTCAACTTGTCACATTAGAATTGGTAAACAAATAAACAAAATTTAATTGTTTTCAATGACAATCTGCATATATATTATATCAAAATTACATCAAAATGCCCAAAGGCTGCAAGTTTCAACAACAAAATGACAAAAACATAGAGAATATATGGCTGTCCCCAATCAGCCTCTCCTCAAACTGCTGTTGCTCCTCTTTTTCCTTTCAAACTGCTGTTGTTCACCAATGCAAATTGTGAAAATGAGTTATGTTTTTTTTTTCTTTTTGGTTGATATGATCTCTATTTTAGGTTTAGGGCATGTTTAAAGGGATGTGGGGGTCCTTGTGGGCCCCCCATCCCTTTTTTTATTTAAAAAAATATTTAAAAAAATGTGTTTTTTAAAAAAAATTCATTGCAAAAGTATTTGGACGGTCAGGGGACGTCCCGGCCATCCCGCCGTCCCTGAATTTTTAGGGGACGTCCCCGGGGAAGGGGGGACGGGTAGGGGACATTTCCTACCCGTCCCCGCATCCCCGAAACGTCCCCAGTACGGGTACTGGGGGTTCTGGGGCAGGGGATGCATCCCCGTGGAGCATAGCTCTTTATGCAACTGGAAGACTGAAACAACTGCCTTTACTATGCTATTTGCTTCTGTAACTGCTTTTATTCTATTGTTACTTGCTGTAAAGGGTGAGTGAATGTGAAATAATAGTGATTTTACCTTGTATATATAGCATTTTTGCTCATAATCTGATTCAGGTTGGCCCTAATTGTGCCCTTATACAGCTAGGTTGGCCCTTAAAAAAACAAAGTTATTTCTTTTTCTTCTAAAATTTCAGTGGTAGAACGAGTTGATATAAATTGAACTCATTTTTTGACCTATGATATGTACTGAAGCCTAATTTTGATTTATATATGAAGGAAATTGGTAATATGTTCCCTAAATTTAGTAATATGCATGTTTTTGACGAATATTTTAAAGAGCTGTTCCTCTATCATTTCCGAAATTTTGGAAAAATTTGCTGTCCTCTGAAACATGACCCCTCATACCAGAAACTCAGAGAAACATTGCTTTATGCAGAACTGTGAACTAGTGTACTTGACTCTAAGTTATATATATATATATATATATATATCAACCTGCTGTCCCCAAAAGTATGGAAAAAAATATGCCATCCCTGGAAACCCATCCCCATGCCCCTGTGCACCCCTATCCTGGAAACTTGGAGAAACACTGCATATATATATATATATATATAGAGAGAGAGAGAGAGAGAGAGAGAGAGAGAGAGAGAGAGCCGCTGTCCCCAAAATTTTGGAAAAATATTGCCATCCCCGGAAACTCATCCCCATGCCCCTCTGTCCTGGAAACTTGGAGAAACACTGCTTTATACAGAACTGGGAACAGTTTATGATCCCCCGTCCCAAAACTTGGAAAAACACTGATTTGTACAGAACTGTGAAATAGTTTATGTGTGAGTTCATTCATGCCCAGATCTTTATACTTACAATTCACCCATAACTTTTCAAGGTATTTGTTTGTTTCTTAAAGTAGTAACATTGAGAGGTCTCCTTTAGTTCTTAGAAATAACAACCCTCTTAGATTTGGATAGACTTACACTCCTTGCATATAGGCTATTATTGTTTCATCTGCGACTATCGATCCCTTTGCAATATTCTGGTATTTTTGATCGATTTCATTTCGAATTGTAGTTGTCTACCTCTTATCTTCTTTTGGTGGCCCCGGTGACACCCTATACATTTTACTTATTTAATGTAGCTTCGTGTCTTTTTATAATGCCAAGTAACTAGCAAGATTTTAGTATAGGTGATTTTAGACTTGGTATCCTCCACATGATACTAAATGTGGATGTAATGTGTTTCAGTTCATAGTTATAAAAATTTATAAACTAAGTAGTGTTCAATTTGGTTGTAAGGTTTATTTTTAGATCCTAGGTCCTTGGCCTGATATTCATCTTGTGCATTTCATTTGTAGGGTTTCCTTGTCTGGGTGTCCTACTTCAGAAATTGGAGAATCCAGCACTTAGAGCATGTCTGAATGTAACTTCAAATGAGGTATATATGAGTTTGCACGTCCTTTGTTCTACCCACAAAAATGTAAAATAATTCTGACTTAATTGATGCTTATTACTGTAAAAAGTACCATTTTTGATTTATCTAGTGCAAAATATCAATAAAGTTGCACTAAGCCATTCTGTACATGAATGCATTTGAATATAGAACAAGACCATAACTTTAATAATCAGTGTTGCACAGGCTCAAATAGAATTGTTGTATCTAGCATATTTCATTATTACTATAGAATAATTTCTTTATGTAGTGTGAAGGCTTATATTTGGATCAGTGCAGAACCATCACTTGGATAATTAATGGTGCAAAGGATTACATTGGATTGCATTCATTATTAGTTGTATTTGAATTATCTTTTACAGCCTTAGTGCAGGAGAGGCCATCGCTAATATTACTAAAGGTAAGCATGGGGCCAAAGACATGACAAGATTCCAAATTAGACCCAATAAGAAGTAATGATCTCATTAGATCTCATGAACCTGTTATGAAAATTGCTGCTATTTGTATCTGATTTAGTTAAGTCCTAGTTGACGTAACTAGTGTGAAAATATCCAGTTATGTCCTAAGTTTCCCGGTTTGAATTCGAGTTTAAATTTGTGTGCTATCTGGAAAACAAACGAGAATCAACAAATCCCTTAAAATTTGGCTTAGTTTTTTATTATATAGAAAATAATAAACTAATTAAAATATTCTGATAAGGGGCTTCCAAGGTAATCTAGTGTGCCCTCAAGAAATAATAAAATCGAGTTTCAGTGGAGGATTGAAAACAAAAAATTATATAATATTAATATAATCAAATCATTATGGCTTTCAATTATAATATAAAAAATAGACAAGATCCTAAAAGCCTAACACTTCACCTAGAAATGGATCATTACGAAACCATAAATAAATTTAAATTCCATGATTATGCTTCACACGGAATTTATTCAATGGTAGAGACTAAACTCCATGTAGCTGACAATTACCCTGAAAAATGAGTATCAATGAATGTTGACAAAGGTTTCCAAACAAGGTAAAATGACTTCAAACAAATGACATAAAATAAGTTGCCAGTCTTGATATGAGAATGGGTATGGGTTCGGGAACAAGGTAAAATGACTTTAAACAAACGACAAAAAATAAGTTGCTAGTCCTGATATGAGAATGGATACATGTTCAAGGCTTCAGGTAGTACAGGTTCGTATATATATATATAGTAATGACCACCCTAGTTTTTTCAAAATAATCCAACTCAAAACTGATTGTACAAACAATCCTGATACACTTTATGATCACCCAGATCCCGGAGAGAGCAAGGTGAGAGCATACGGTGGCCTCAGATACAACAACAGCTATACTAGTGCTTCAAATTAAACATCCACTTATTCAGTGGGCATCCACTTATTTAGTGAGCATCCATTTATTTAGTGGGAATGTGTGAGAGCCACTGGCAGAATTTCTAAGCTTGACTGAAACCCAATGGGTTGGTATGCTAGCTTGTTCATGCTGAACGGGCTGTGATGTGAAATCTGAAAGATTGGCGGTGAACCGACCAATGTTACATACATCGTATTGCAACTAAGACGAAACATGAAGATTTAAGGAGTCCAGCAGTAAGAGAAATAAGGTAAAAGCTCACAATTGGGTTCTTGATACATCTTTGCATTCCTGGTACAGTCTTTGCTTGCTTATGTCACTGCTGTAACATATGTCTGACTGATTAGGTATCAGAGATCCACTGTAAACACACCCAGATGTTACTGTACTGCTGTTACAAAGCCCAATCTGCCCCAACTTCACACATCTCTGTCATTCACACACTCTAATATCCTGGTTACAGCTGCCCACACTCAGAGATTATATAAAACCACTGCTCAGCTCTGCAAACCAGACCTGTACCTTGCTGGTACAACAGGAACAACACACAGAAAACCCCCTAGGATGCTTATAACTCCAAAATTACTTCAAAGTTTTCCCTAAAAACTATTGCACTAGGCATTAACAACCTAGGCTCTCAATTTAAGGATGATAGACAGTCCAAAAAGGCAGCGTTCCAATTTCAAGGCCTCACGTTCCCTTTAAGATGGTATGACAATCACCAGACTTGTATGGGGCCCTTTATGCAGCAAGCAACCTGGTCACTCAGCTTCCCTTTGACTTTTCTTGAGCATAAGAAAACAACCTTGCATTTCCACGTAATTCCAAAGACTTAACATAGGCAAAATTACTGATTTCACATGATATGACACCCTCCCACAGGCACGGCTTCCACAGAAAGTACAGCAACAACCAGAATCGTACGGCTAGAAAGTTTTCATGATCAAACACTAGAAACTTTGAATTAAAGCACAAATCTTCACCACAAAATTATATTGAAGCCACACAATGCCAAAAGACATCAAAAACCATTGACTCCATGATTGCACTAGGTGATCTTCTGAATGAAAATCACTCCCAGTTGGCTAGGGTAGATATTCCACTACCGAAAATCTATTTGAGGCTAAACAACCCCAATAACATTCTACTCAACAGCACAAGCTCAGGAGAAGAAGAATAATTCTCCTAGTCATAGAAAACTACAAGAGCGTTCAAAACTTCCTTATATCATTTCCTTTTCCTATGCATGCCCCAAGAATAAAATATAATATATGGTCTTATGGGCATTTAAAGAACATTTACTCCCACCAAGTGAGCGCTCATTTAATAAAATGATTCTTTTTCCCCCAACGCTCATACAATAAAAACTCACTTTTAAAATAAAGTAAGTTGCCTACTGTAGAATATAAAATAAAACCAAGGCAACTTATAAATCATTTTAAAAGCCATTTCCCTTAATAAAACCAAGTTAGCCTTCGGGAAATTAAAAAATTAAGGCTAACGGTTACCATGATGCTTACTGACGGAAAGGGTACATTACAGTCCTCCCTCTTGAAAGTTGGTTGCCCTCAAGCAACTGCAACTTAGGATGCTGCAAAATCTGCTCATTCTCCCATGTAGCATCCTCCAATGGTAGGTTCTTCCACCTGATTAGATACTCACTAATAGTCCTTTTACTGACTTTTCATTCTTTGAACTCCAACACTCTTTCCGGAATCAACACAAGGTTTCCCTCCTCATCCAATGGGGGCAATTCAGAAGAAACTACCACATTGTGTCAAAGAGCCTTCTTGAGACATGACACATGAAAAACATTGTGAACCTTGCTGTTCACAGGAAGTTCCAGCCCATAAGCCACTTCACCTATCCTCCTTTTGACCTTGAAAGGCCCATAAAAACATGGTTTCAACTTTTCTGCTCCACTCTTCTTGAGAGTGGACTAACGGTAAGGCTGCAATCTCAAATAAACCATGTCTCCCACCTCAAAGGTGCGCTCAACATGGTGTTGATCTGCATAAAGTTTTTGCTGGTTTTGAGCATGCAAGAGATTGTCTTTTAGAGCCTTCATAATATCTTGACTTTGCTATAGCAAGTCTTTGGCCTAGGGCACTCTGCGTTCATCAAAAATTAGATCAACAAAACTAGGTGCATTATATCCATAAAGAGCCATGAATGGAGACATTTTAATGGACATGTGATAAGAAGAATTATAGCAATACTCTCCCAAATGAAGCCAACAAACCCAAGCAATCTACTGTCTTGAAACATAGTTTCTCAAATATCCTTCCGTCCACTTATTTACAATCTCAGTTTGCCCATTAGTTTGTGGGTGATAACTAGTGCTCGGAGTGAGCTCAGTCCCACTCAAACGGAACAACTCCTGCCAAAACAAGCTTAGGAACTTGCTGTCCCTATCACTAACTATGTTCCGAGGCAACCCATGCAACTTGAACACTTCCTTGAAAAACAGTTTAGCTAGTTGGGCTGTTCTAAATTCTGAACTGATTGCAAAAAAGTGAGAAAACTTTGTTAATCTGTCTACTACAACATAAATACAATCTCTACCTTGAACCTTGGGCAGCCCGGTGATGAAGTCCATCGATATGTTTTCCCATTTCTAAGTGGGAATGGGCAAGGGTTGCAACAAACCAGCAGGGTATGTATGCTCATTTTTGTTCTGTTGACACATAGAACACTCTCTAACATGGTTCATGACATCATTTTTTAATCCTTTCCATGAGAATCTCTCATGGATCTGCTTGTAAGTCTTATAGAATCCTTGGTGATCAGCCAAGGGTTCATTATGAAAAGACCTTATAATCTTCTCCTTCACCTTAGAAAATTAGTCCATTGATTACCTGATACTTATCCTCATACGTGTCACCATCAATGATACTTGCAGCCAAGGGATCCTTTGCATATTCTGCAAGAATCTGATCTTTCCAATATGTTGTTATCTCTACAATGGAGGTAAGATGAGGTCTTCTAGAGAGTGCATCAGCCACAATGTTTTTCTTCCCTTTCACATAAACTATATCAAAATCATAGGCTTGAAGTTCACTTACCCAATGCTGCTGCCTTTCACTTAAATCCTTCTGATTTAGGAAATATTTAAGACTATTGTGATCAGTTTTAGCTATGAACTTACCTCCCACCAAGTATTGCCGAAACTTGATTAATGCATGCATGATTGCAAGCATTTCTTTGTCATATATGGAGTAACTTTTCTCAGCACCATGTAACTTCCTACTTTCAAAAGCAATTGGGTGCTTTTGTTGCATAAGGACAACACCTATACCTTCCCTTGAAGCATCACATTCAAGCTCGAAAGGCTTGGTGAAATCCGGAAGTGCTAACATAGGATGGTTACTCATAATTTTCTTGAAATTTTCAAAAGATTTCTGCGCTGATTCTGACCAAGAGAATGCTCCCTTCTTAGTAAGATCAGTAAGAGAAGCTGCCAATTGAGAAAATCCCTTCACAAAATGGTTGTAGAAGTTGTATAATCCAAAAAAACCCTTCAAATATGTAAGAGTTTTTGGTGGTGGCCACTCAGTGATAGCACGAATCTTTTCTTGGTCAACTCTAACCCCATCCACACTGATCACATGTCCAAGGTACAAAATTTCAGTCATACCAAATTCGCACTTGGACTCCTTGGCAAACAAGGATTTTGCCTCAAGAATTCCAAACACCTCATCAAGATGACACAAGTGTTCTTCCCAAGCTTTATTGTAGATAAGAATGTTGTCGAAGAACACCAACAAGAATTTGTGGAGTGCTCACTGAAAATCTGATTCATGCATGATTGAAATATTGCAGGAGCATTGGTTAGGCCAAAAGGCATAACCAAGAATTCAAAATGCCCAAAGTGGCATCTAAATGTAGTTTTCTTCACATCAAATTCATGCATGCAAATTTGATGGTAACCCGATCTTTGTCTATTTTGGAAAAATAGACTGCTCCATGTAACTCATCAATGAGCTTGTCTATCCTGGGTATTGGATAACGGTTTTTGATAGTACGTTTGTTGAGCTCACGGTAATCTATGCATAATCGCATAGTTCCATCCTTCTTCACTAGCACAACTGAGGATGCAAAAGGCCTCTTGCTTGGACGGATGAAACCCATATCAAGTAACTCCTTGATGGCCTTTTCAATCTCATCTTTTAAACGCTTCAGATGTCTGTAAGGAGTAGTCATAACTGGTTTGGCTCCCTCCTCCAATTCAATCACATGCTTAATCCCCCTATCAGGAGGCCTTCCTAGAGGCAACCCACTGAAAATTTTGGTATGCTTAGTCAAAATTTTCTGCACAGTAGGGTGGTGCTCTCTCTTCTCCTCATGAACAGACGATGGTAAGACAACACATTCTGCAACCCACTCCGCTTGGCCTTGCCTCAAAATTCGTTCCATCCTCTTGGCAGTGACAACTCTAGGACCTCCATTTGACATTCCTTGGAGGATAACCTTCTTTCCTTCTGATTCAAATTTCAGCTCCATGGTCTGAAAGTTCAAGTAGATCTCTCCCAAGGACTTCAGCCATTGGATTCTAAGCACCACATCGGTGTCACCAATGCTTACAAAATAAAATTCATCCTTAACTTCACGGTTTCCCAACTGTATGCAAAGTTGAGAAATCTTCCTTGTGCATGTGATGGTAAAGCCATTAGCAACCATGACTTTGAATCCCTTGAACTCCTCTATCTTCAAACCACACTTGGCCACAAGTCCCTCATCTATGAAGTTATGTGTGGCACCCGTGTCAATAAGAGCAATCATACGCTGCCCTTCTAGAACACCACGAACTCAAAATACATTGTTCTTTTGATTGCTAGATAGTTGAGCAAGGATCCCACTATCCTCCTTCACTTCTTCAACCTCTTCAAGGTCTTCTACATCATCACGATCAACAAATTCAGCCTGTTGTTCTGATTTTTCTGATTCAGAATCAGCATCATAATACACCTCCAAATGGCGTGCTTGTCCCTTCTCATAGCACTTATGACATGTAGCCCATGGCTCTTTGCATGTAAAGCATAATTTTTTCCGTTTGAGCTCATTTTTGACCTCATCACTCATTCTTTGCATAGGTGGTTGCTGCTGATTAGGAAATTTGGAGAAAACTCTTTTGTCTTTGTTGAATGGAAATGGTTTGGACACGATCTTGGTCTTTGGAGCTGAAAACTCCATGCTTCTTGCCTTCTTAATGGCTTCTTGCAAAGTTTGTGAGTCCAAGGATTTGATCCATCCTCTAATTGGTTCTGCTAGTCCTTCAACGAACAGAAAGATGAGCCTTCTTTCAGAGATATCCGGAACCATTACACTAAGTCTTTGAAACTCAGTGATGTATGCATCAATGGTGCTGGTTTGCTTCAGCTATGCTAGGTCCTTGAAACTTTGTTCCGGATCTTGCTTGTCAAACTTATCGATGAGTCTATTGGTGACTTCATATTGTTGTTATCCAAGAGGAGATATTGAATCTTTGTCATCCTATTCTCTAGAGTAGCCTTTTCCTTCAACAAATTTCTGAAATCTTGGTGATTCCATTCTTTGAGTTTGAGCTTAAGAGTTCTCAACTTTTTACTAAAGATATACATTCTTGTCCCATAACATTCATTTTGGGTCTTCCAGAAAGAAGAAACCACCTCGTCAAAATTTGGGTGAGTCAATCACATTTTCTTAATCTGAAAGGTATTTGCTTGGGGAAATTATTAGGATCAATGGTCAAGGAAATCAGCCAATGAATAAAGTCTCCTTTCATCAAGACTTCAAAGTTACTGTTGATGATGTTTTTGTGACACCACAACAATAGAATAAAATACTGAGTATCCTATCCTCTCTTGAACAAAGCTTCTCAGACGATGAACTTTGTAATCGAATGAGACTGCTCCAAGGTTCCTTGAATGTCAGGTCTTGACGTGCACAGGGATAGACTTAGTGGAATGATGTGATTTGTTGGTAATCACGAGGGGGACTTACGTGGGATTGCTCCATCATGGACATGGAATAGTTCATTGCTCCTCGGACTTGGATTAGTGGGTGAATGGAACTCCTTCACAAATGGACAACTTGGAATTCCTAGGTTCCACTCTCGAAGAGGCGGATGATTTGGCAATGAGGCTATGGAAAACTAATCCTAGCGAAAATCTAAAAGAAAATGCAAAAGATGAATGAGGGTTCAGGAATCTAATCGATGGAAAAGGACTACTGTTGTGGATGGAAACTGGAACCAGTCCTCTGCTTTGTCATGAGACAACAGCTAGGCAGGGATGGTGCTATCTTCTGAGGGGAAGTAAGGATTTTCAGACTGCTCCTGCAAGGGACATGGAACTGAAACATGCAGAACAGTTGAAGTTAGACTTGGAATTAGTTCAAGCTAACCATGCACGGTGATTTGCAGGCCATAGATCACCAATGGTATGAACAAACAAATTCAATCATTCAACAGTATTAATCTCCATCATTCTAACTAATGAAAAGCTTGAAAGTAGAGGAAATAACTTCATAAACTTTAAGATATGCTTCAAGAAATCAAGAAGACCATGTCAAAAATCCAAAGAACCATATGAAAACCAATCTTCAATGCTTATATTATTGCTCTGGGAGTCTGTATGCAACAATCTAGCTGATTCTTGAAGTGTTCAGCTCAACAGGAATTGAGTGATGAAGAAGGAATATACAGTCCAGCTGCTTAGGGAGCAGGGAAGGATGAGAGAAGAGAAAAGGATGAGAGGAAGGAAAAAAAAATCCTTTCAAATGAAGTGCCTCAGCCTATTTATAGGTTAACAAAAGCAAAGGAGGAGGTGAGGAGATCTGATCTCCTCGAAATTTGTGCAAACCCTAAGGAGATAGGAATGACCATGTCATAGGCCCTATGGGATGCCGCCACCTATCCTGGGCACCACCTGCCCTGGGAAAAGCTGCCATCTATCCTGGCTGACTAAGCTGTTTGGTAGGTAGGTGACCAGTCAACTGTCTGTTCCTTGGGTGCAAATTTCATGGTGAACAGGAATCCTTTATCTTGAGTGCAAATTCCAGGGTGTCCAGGAATTTTGACGTGGAGGAATCGTTCCTAGAGCAGGGGTGCATTTTCCAGTTGGTTCAGGAATCCTTCGTTTGGAATTCCTTCCGACAAGGGCTACAGTCCTTCAGAGGTCATGGATTCTTGAGTTGGAATTCCTTATCCCGACGTGGATTCTCGTTCTTCTCGATGGATGGTGAACTGTTCTTTTGTTCTTGGCTTACCAAGGATTGATCCTCTTGTCCGGAATTGGAATCCCTGATATTGGACATGAGCGATCTCTCCCATTCTGTCGTCCTTGATGCAGGCATTCTCCGTGTCATTTGAAATCTTTGGAAGGACTTTTGATCTTCCCTTATCCTTCATGCGAAGTCTCTCTATCACTGAACTGGGATCCTTTGACGTTGCCTTCCTTGCGCCAGTCATGTTGAGTGTTAGGGGAGGAAGGCGGGCATTGGAATGGAGTGATGTCCTTCACAGATCCTCGGTATCCATGTGTGGTCTTGTTGTTGTTGGAACTCCCGAATCTTTGAAATGGTCATCTTCTCCGGCGCTTGAACTCTCTGCATCCATCCTGATTGCCTCGGATCATCCTTGTTCATCATCCTCATGGAACCTATCCTCGTCCTGGATTCCTGCAAAACAAGGGAAACCTCAAGTAGTTACGATGAACAAGATCCTTAAATGCAATGCAATCAAAAGATAAAACATGAAATAAACTTGCAAGATTTGATAAATTTGACTTATGAACTTTTGAATAAATAGAGGATTTTCATCATTTTCTGGTATCCTTCACATTTTTCCTTCATTCCAGGGTCACCAGGCAAGGATAGGAGGACATTCCAGGTTAGGGTGCAAATTTCACTGCCAACAGGAATCCAGGTGTCCAGGGCGCATTTTCCACCTCCTACAGGAATTCCCCCTGTCCAGGAGCGCAAAATCCAACAGGTCTTGGATTATGCGACCTGGACAATTTTCTTCTAGGAGTGCAAAATCCAGCAGGTCTTGGATTATGCGACCTGGACAGTTTTCTTCCAGGAGCGCAAAATCTAGCAGGTCTTGGATTATGCGACCTAGACAATTTTCTTCCAGGAGCGCAAAATCCAGCAGGTCTTGGATTATGCTACCTAGACTAATTTGCTCAGTTTTACTAAGGACTTTATCCTTTTGTTCAGTTTTTCGCAAGGGTGGACCTTAGGTGTTTGATCAGAGACACAATCATTGAAATGAGATCCAAAACAAGGAGTTCCTCTATCTCCTCAGGGAATTCCAGATTCTTCAGTGAGATTTTCCAATTAGGCAAGGACTTCTTCATGCAGGGACTGACAGACTGGATCAGGAACCATCTCCTAGCAGGGCGCAAAATCCACCGCAGACAGGAATTTGCGACCAGGAATGATTTCTTCCTAGAGCACATAATCCAGCAGGTACTGGAATATGCGACCAGGACAAAATACCTTCCTGGGCACATAATCTAGTACCTACTAGAATATGCGACCAGGAATGTTCAGGACCAAAGTTCGCAGTTCCTCCGAATGGGCCTTGAACATTCACAAGATTCGCCCTCCGAGATTGTTCTGAGCCTTAAAAACTTTATTTATTGAAATTCCTCCGAGTCATGGTCTTAGGATTTTTGGGATGAGTCCCGGAGCGGGATCGAAAATGGAGATCCTTTGGACCACAGCCACTGGAACAAGGCATCATGCCGGGAATGAGAGGGCTCCAAGATGGAAAGGTGAACATGCCAAGGAATGACAAGCTTTGTCGAATTCAGGACCTTGAATTGGAACGTCGGGATAAAAATCTGGATAGACCTTGGAACAGGATTCTGGACAGGAATTCTTTGGAACAGGATTCCGGGATAGGAACTTCCGGACTGGAGCTATGGAATTGGAATTGTGGGCAAAGACTCCTGGATTGGAATTGTGGACAGAGTGAAGGACTTAGACCCTTTCTTATGGAATGATGGACTTATGCCGTGGATTGGTCAGTTTTGATTGAGGAATGATAGTCAGGGTTTCACTTATCCTCAGGAAAATTCCCTACTTCAAGCATTCCTAATGTTCCTTGTGAGCTAACTGCTCGGACATTCTTTCCTAGCTTGATGGATCAGGGCAAGAAACTGCAACATCAAAGCAAAAACGACGGTGAAAGCAAGAAAAAGGGGGTCCCCATTTGCAATGGGGCGATGTGTGAAAACCTCACAGCATCTAACGCCACCTTTGAACAAATGTTCTTGAACATTTCAAAGATAAAGACTCATTCTAAACCCAAAACCTTGGGATAATCCCCTCTAACCTATCAGTCAACTGGGAGATGCACTCAAAAGGGAAAAGAACAAAGGATTGAATCAAAACACTTCATCTTTTGATCATTGTGGTGTGTGCAATGCTTAACAAATACCTTGATTCTGCGAAGCATTCTTCTGATAAACACGAATCACAGAATTGGAACCTTTTGCGTACACCCACGCATTAGTTTGAACAACATGAGTACATGATTAAGAGATCAGAATCAAAGGCTTAGCACAACCATTCATAGCCAAAAGATCTAAGTGTGTGCACTTGAATTCATTCCATCCTTCTGCAACCGAGATTGTCAAGGTTTTCTTGCTTTAAGCTATGTATAGATGCTCAACTTCTGAACTACCTTGGACATTGCCCTGCTGCCAACAGGCGTCTATAGCCCCGACGAGGTTGTCTCTATGATTCCCTCAAGCATTGCTTTATTGCCCGCCGGGCGTCCATAGCCCCGGTAGAGTTACTTGAATCCTCCAGTCGATTGAACACTTTGAAACAGATTTAGGAAGTTTTTTCTATTCTTCTTTTGATTTTTCAGAGTATTCTTTTGATAAATGCTTTTGAGCTTATTACTTGATCTGATCATGCTGGGCTGGGAATCATAGTGGCGGCAAAGGCGAGCTTATGGATTTTTCACTTAACTAAAGATCGCCAGGATTTCTTCCGAGGCTTTAGGATCATTAAGGTGTGAGAAAAGTATAAGACCTTTGAATGTTTCAAGTTATGCTAAACAGTCGATTCTTCCTCCAGGAACCAGCACTCATGCTTATTCAAGACTAACTATGGAGTCCACACCAAACTTCCAATTCATGACTCATGTTTCTCGAAGGAAGACTAAGAGACATCAATAACAATATAGATCAAAATAATATGATTGCAAGATATCATTGTCAAGACACAATTATTGGTTCCTTTCCGAGTCAAGTACAAATCCTGTACTGATGATGAAGTTAGAGAAAATCATCCTAGGATTGCAAAGAATTTTAGGAATATTTATCCAAGGAATGAACACTTCAAGATAAGCCAGATTGTGTTTCAGGAAGTTAATCACCCCTTCACAAATTGGGATCCTCGGAAAGAAACCTAAAGCTAAGCAACCACTTCACTAAGGAAAGCAAACTAACTATGGAAAGCAAACCTAAGCTAAAGCAAATTGAAAAGAAACCTATCTAACCACAAGCAAAGAGTGAACAAGACTTAAAAGGCCTAAATATATACATGATCTAGCATGGTTTCTCAGAATGAATAGGAGCAATACTGCTCAAGTGATTGTTTGGAGTCTAGAAAATTTGTCCTTGAATTCAGAGAAAACATTTTGTACACCACTTCTCATATTCAAGCAAAATTTCACGTAGGATTATCAATTGTGGCAATTCAAAAGGACCATGATTAATCCAAACACAAGGTGTTTTTCCTAAATTTCCACAATTAAATTCATAATCTTCACAACTAAAGGCAGGGAGAGAAACAACCTGGGATACTTCGTAATTTGTTCAATCTCCATCAGCACATCGGGAGGCCGAAGTTGATGATGGATCATTCCTCTTGCAGCAACTCGTTCATCTTGGAATAACTTTGGCAAAAGTTCTTCATGCACTTCCTTTCTTGGATCTTCCAGCGCCCCTTTGTACTGTTCTTCTTCCTTGGACTCAATAGTTGGTACTTCTTCATTCAACATATCCATAAGGTTGTCTTCCTTTCGAAGGACGCTTGAAATTTCTTGTGATTCATTCTCGATGACCTTCTCTTGTAGCATGGACGGGTGTTCATCAAGGATTTCCTCCTCTTGCAATGGACTTAAATCATTTCCTTCTTCGCCCGAGGGATGAACATCTTGTGCATCACTTGCATTCCTTTGGACATCTTCTATTACCTTTTCAACTTCTACTTCAGCAGGCTTTTTCTTTCTTGGAAGAAGATATGCAAATTGGCTCTCCACCATAGTACTTTGATTATCAAGGTCGCTTGCACTCTCTTCATTATTGGATAAAATGGGAACGTCTCCTTCTTTGGATGGTGAACTGATTTCCTGAAGACATTTGCTCCACAAAATGTCCAATCTTAATCTTGTCTTGGACGCTTCTTCCAACCTTAGTTGTTCCTTGACTTGATGAATAGCTTCCTCACAAGACGAACAGGTGAGTTCTGAATGAGCTGTGTTATGAATCCTGCACCATCCTTCTGGAATCAACATGTCTTCTATAGGCAAATCCTTCTCAATGCTCAATCTCTTCTTGATCATTTCTTTGAAACTCGTGAAGAATTCCCTTTCATCAAATGGGGCGTTGGGCACCTCCTTCGTAGGAACAACTGGCTCATGCACCTATGAAAAGGGAATTTTCTCTTGCAAAGCTAATTCCATCCTAGATAGAAATGTGAGGCAATATAGCTCCTCGTGTCCATGGGTGTTGTGGATTCTACATCCCCTCTTTGATGCAAAGTCATCCAAGCTCCTAGGATGAAGTTGTGCATTCAAATTCCACCAGAGCTGGAGAATGTTAACTTGAGGATGATCCGCATTGAATTGCTTTGAAGGTCTTGAGAAATCCATGTCTATATTTTTTTATTTTTCCGATTTTTTACTTTTTTTTTGTATTTTTCCACATATTAGAGATCTAGCAAATCTCAAATTCTTCCGTGAAAGCTCACTTTGGTGGAATTCATTCAGTATTCCTTCTTCTGTTGAGCATTTGATGGAGAAATGTGCAGCAATTCTTCCTTTAACCTCGGAAATAGAGTAATCCGTAGTTCATGCTCAGAGTGAAATGGAGCAATTCCTTGAACCGCCCTCCTAGCGCCAAAGATGTTGATGATGTTTTTGTGACACCACAACAATAGAATAAAATACTGAGTATCCTATCCTCTCTTGAACAAAGCTTCTTAGACGTTGAACTTCGTGATCGAATGAGAATGCTCCAAGGTTCCTTGAATGTCAGGTCTTGACGTGCACATGGATAGACTCAGTGGAATAATGTGATTTGTTGGTAATCTCGAGGTGGACTTACGTGGGATTGCTCCATCATGGACATGGAATAGTTCATTACTCCTCGGACTCGGATTTGTGGGTGAATGGAACTCCTTCACAAATGGACAACTTGGAATTCCTAGGTTCCACTCTTGAAGAGGCGGATGATTTGGCAATGAGGCTCTGGAAAACTAATCTTAGCAAAAATCTAAAAGAAAATGCAAAAGATGAATGAGGGTTCAGGTATCTAATCGATGGAAAAGGACTACTGCTGTGGATGGAAACTGGAACCAGTCCTCTGCTTCGTCATGAGACAACAACTAGGCAGGGATGGTGCTATCTTTTGAGGGGAAGTAAGGATTTTCAGATTGCTCCTACAAGGGACATGGAACTAAAACATGCAGAACAGTCAAAGTTAGCTTGGAATTAGTTCAAGCTAACCATGCACGGTGATTTGCAAGCCACAGATCACCAATGGTATGAACAAACAGATTCAATCATTCAACAGTAATAATCTCCATCATTCTAACTAATGAAAAGATTGAAAGTAGAGGAAATAACTTTAGAAACTTTAAGATATGCTTCAAGAAATCAAGAAGACCATGTCAAAAATCCAAAGAACCATATGAACACCAATCTTCAATGCTTATATTATTGCTCTGGGAGTCTGTATACAACAATCTAGCTGATTCTTGAAGTGTTCAGCTCAACAGGAATGGAGTGGTGAAGAAAGAATATATAGTCCAATTGCTCAGGGAGCAGGGAAGGATGAGAGAAGAGAAAAGGATGAGAGGGAGAAAAAAAAATCCTTTCAAATGAAGTGCCTCAGCCTATTTATAGGCTAACAAAAGCAAAGGAGGAGGTGAGGAGATCTGATCTCCTCGAAATTTGTGCAAACCCTAAAGAGATAGGAATGACCATGTCATAGGCCCTATGGGATGCCGCCACCTGTCTTTGGCACCACCTGCCCTGGGAAAAGTTGTCATCTGTCTTGGCTGACTAAGCTGCTTAGTAGGTAGGTGACCAGTCAACTATCTGTTCCTTGGGCGCAAATTTCATGGTGAACAGGAATCCTTTATCCTGAGTGCAAATTCCAGGGTGTCCAGGAATTTTGACGTGGGAATCCTTCCTAGAGCAGGGGCACATTTTCCAGTTGGTTCAGGAATTCCTTCCGACCAGGGCTGCAATCCTTCAGAGGTCATGGATTCTTGAGTTGGAATTCCTTATCCCGGCATGGATTCTCGTTCTTCTCGATGGATGGTGAACTGTTCTTTTGTTCTTGGCTTTCCAAGGATTGATCCTCTTGTCTGGAACTGGAATCCCTGATATTGGACATGAGCGATCTGTCCCATTCTGTCATCCTTGATGCAGGCGTTCTCCATGTCATTTGAAATCTTCGGAAGGACTTTTGATCTTCCCTTATCCTTCATGCGAAGTCTCTCTATCATTGAACTGGGATCCTTTGACGTTGCCTTGCGCCAGTCATGTTGAGTGTTAGGGGGAGAAAGGCGGGCACTGGAATGGAGTGATGTCCTTCACAGATCCTCGGTATGCATGTGTGGTCTTCTTGTTGTTGGAACTCCCGAATCTTTGAAATGGTTATCTTCTCCGACACTTGAACTCTCTGCATCCATCTTGATTGCCCCGGATCATCCTTGTTCATCCTCCTCATGGAACCTATCCTCGTCCTGGATTCCTGCAAAACAAGGGAAACCTCGAGTAGTTATGATGAACAAGATCCTTAAATGCAATGCAATCAAAAGATAAAACATGAAATAAACTTGCAAGATTTGATAAATTTGACTTATGAACTTTTGAATAAATAGAGGTTTTCATCATTTTCTGGTATCCTTCACATTTTTCCTTCATTCCAGGGTCACCAGGCAAGGACAGGAGGAAATTCCAGGTCAGGGTGCAAATTTCACTGCCAACAGGAATCCAGGTGTCTAGGGCGCATTTTCCACCTCCTGTAGGATCCCCCCTGTCCAGGGGCACAAAATCCAACAGGTCTTGGATTATGGGACCTGGACAGTTTTCTTCTAAGAGCGCAAAATCCAACAGGTCTTGGATTATGTGACCTGGACAATTTTCTTCGAGGAGCGCAAAATCTAGCAGGTCTTGGATTATGCGACCTGGACAATTTTCTTCCAGGAGCGCAAAATCCAGCAGGTCTTGGATCATGCGACCTGGACTAATTTGTTCAGTTTTACTAAGGACTTTATCCTTTTGTTTAGTTTTTCGCAAGGGTGGACCTTAGGTGTTTGATCAGAGACACAATCATTGAAATGAGATCCAAAACAAGGAGTTCCTCTATCCGCTCAGGGAATTCCAGATTCCTCAGTGAGATTTTCCAATCAGGCAAGGACTTCTTCATGTAGGGACTCACAGACTGGATCAGGAACCATCTCCTAGCAAGGCGCAAAATCCACCCCGGATAGGAATTTGCGACCATGAATGATTTCTTCTTGGAGCGCATAATCCAGCAAGTACTGGAATATGCGACCAGGACAAAAAACCTTCCTGGGCGCATAATCTAGTACCTACTGGAATATGTGACCAAGAATGTTCAGGACCAAAGTTTGCAGTTCCTCCGGATGGGCCTTGAACATTCACAAGATTCGCCCTCCGAGATTGTTCTGAGCCTTAAAAACTTTATTTATTGAAATTCCTCCGAGTCATGGTCTTAGGAGTTTTGGGATGAGTCTCGGAGCGGGATTGAAAATGGAGGTCCTCTGGACCACAGCCACTAGAACAAGGCATCATGCCAGGAATGAGAGGGCTCCAAGATGGAAAGATGAATATGCCAAGGAATGACAAGCTTTGTTGAATTCAGGACCTTGAATTGGAACGTCGAGATAAGAATCTGGATAGACCTTGGAACGGGATTCTGGACAAGAATTCTTTGGAACAGGATTCCGGGATAGGAACTTCTGGCCTGGAGCTATGGAATTGGAATTGTGGGCAGAGACTCCTGGATTGGAATTGTGGATAGAGTGAAGGACTTAGACCCTTTCTTATGGAATGATGGACTTATGCCGTGGATTGGTCAGTTTTGATCGAGGAATGATAGTCAGGGTTTCACTTATCCTCAGGAAAATTCACTACTTCAAGCATTCCTAATGTTCCTTGTGAGCTAACTGCTCGGACATTCTTTCCTAGCTTCATGGATCAAGGCAAGAAACTGCAAGATCAAAGCAAAAACGACGGCGAAAGCGAGAAAACAGGGGGTCCCCATTTGCAATGGGGCGATGTGTGAAAACATCACAACAATTACATATGAAATTATTATCTAACCAAGAGGTAGAAACCGAGAATCTATCAATCTTGGCCAAAATTTGATCTCTTCCTTCTCTTGTGTTGGTCTAGGTGAGCTAACCTTTTCTAGGATGAATATCCTAGAGCGCATAATCTTTGAGGAGAACAAAGAGACCTTCCTTGTTAGGAGGTGAAGGAGATCCTCAATTTTTCGAGGAGTCAAGTTTGACATCAAAATCCCTAACAACAATCCACTTAGCTTCTTCATGCACTCAGCAAATATTTAATTTGGTTCCAACAATGAATCTTTTCAGGGATGGACTATGGACCACAAAGATTACTGAGGGAAAAACATAGATTAGAGGCAAAAGCTATTATTGAACTAGCAAGCCAATAATCCATAGAAAGCATTCCCAACATGTTGATTTCCTACCTATTCCATATGATGGCTAAGCTACTAGCCAAACCTTTGGCAACTTTATGCAAAATCCCCCATTTTCCTTGAAAGGGACATGTTTTTTGAACTTTTGATTTGAGTTGATCTTGGTTTCCTAAATTAGAATGATATTTAGATTAAATTTCTCCAAGAACCTCTGGAGAAACCTTTTCTTGGAGGGGGAGTTTAATCCCTTAATGTTCTATGACATAATCAACATTTGGGTAACTTTTGATGTCTTGGTGCTCACCAAGCCGTTCTCCAGTTGAGATTGATTCCCAACATCTACATTAGCTAGAGCTACTAATTATAAGGTGGTACATCTTTGTTAGGTTTTCTCGCCTTAGATTGTCCAAAATTCATTTTCTTTTTTTAGATCACCTATGGATAGTAGCTTTGCTTGAATCTTCTAGTTCTAAATTGGTTCCTTCTTGAAGATATAAGGGGTTGCCAAATGTCTATTAATTCCTACTTTTGAAAGTAAACTTATGGGCACTGAACCTATTAGCCATAGTCTTCAAGTTGAGAGAACCCTTTTCAGCTTCTATTGCATCAACCAACTTTTTCGATCTCCTTTTAATTTGTAGGCCTTTAACAGCTCCTACGGGCCTTCAAATCCATTGTCTTGAAATTGTGTGTCCTTAACTATCTCCATTTGATCTTGTGAGGAATTTTTTTGTAATGTCCCCTTCTCGCAAGCCAGAATTTTCTCAACCTTGCACACAATTTCAACTCACAAAAAGAGAACATTAGTACACTAGTCTATCTTTGGATTCCCGCTTATAATAATATATATGCAAGAAATATTCAAATTACATAATCACATTGCCCTTATAGGGTTATACTCTTACGTTCAACATCAATATGCTTTTCACACTTTCCATCATCCATTATATGTCGATCTATGCATTAATCAAATCATTAATTCCATGTGAGAGGATGTGATAGGATGCCATATGCCAATTATCATGGGTCCATTATTTCCATCCTTTGACTCGAGGGGTGAATACTCACCAACTTTAGTCAAAGGCCAATTATGATAATCCTTTGACTCGAGGGGTGAATACTCACCAACTTTAGTCAAAGGCCAATGATTACAATCCTTTGGCTCGAGGGGTGAATAACTCACCTACTTGAGCCAAAGGCCAAATCCACTTGTCCAAGGGGTGCCATTGCACCTACTGAGACAAGGGCCATATCCGCTTGTCCAAGGGGTACCTTTTGTACCTACTAACATAAGGGCCACTTCCATTTGTCCAAAGGGTACCTTTTGTACCAACTGAGACAAGGGCCACTTCTGCTTGTCCAAGGGGTACCTTTTGTACCAACTGAGACAAGGGCCACTTCCACTTGTTCAAGGGGTACCTTTTATACCTACTGAGACAAGGGCCACTTCCACTTGTCCAAGGGGTACCTTTTGTACCAACTAAGACAAGGGCCATATCCGCTTGTCCAAGGGGTACCTTTCATACCTATTGAGACAAGGGCCACTTCCACTTGTCCAAGGGGTAGCTTTTGTACCAACTGAGACAAGGGCCACTATATACCCATGTTGGCTAATTGTTCATTCCCATGCATCACACTTCTCAGATAGAGTTAATGGATTAATTTCATTGCTCATATGTTTCACAATTATTAAGTTCTATCTCATGTAATAACTAACACTTTCATTATTAGAATTTCACTACTTAATGCTCAGCATATTATCCGGTTAAAAATTGGACAATTACATAATTCAGCAAAGATGCATATTTAAATATAAATTTCATACATAAACACATATATCAGTTCCTACTTAATAACCTTATCATTTATAGCTTACAAGTTATAAATTGAACAAGTAAATATAAATTCTTACAAATCATAAATAGAATAAGTAAATATAAGTACTTACTTACCTGCTGTAGCTTTACCTGCGATTCCTTACCTATGCTGCCGTAATATAATTTTTATTGTATTGCTGTTGCGTTTATATATTTTATAATATATATTTCCCCTTTTTCCCATCATACTCCCTTATGCCCTTTTATATATTTCTAAGGGTTTACCGTGGGTAAAAAGATATACCCTTTCCAACGGTTGTGGCTTTAATTTAATTAACAAGGATACATATTAATAATGTTTGCCTTTTTTATTTATTATTTATTAAAGTGATCGCTTGTGTCAACCAACTTAATCGTTGCACTTATGAATATCCTCCTTCCTTGCATATTAAGGATTGATATTATTTTGAATAATATATTATATTATATATATAGTATATTATTTATATAATATACTATATAGTATATTATTTAAAGTATATTATAAATATATATTAAAGTATATTATTTATATAATATATAAAGTATAAATATATACCTTTGTTATTAAGTATGGGGAGCTCTTTTATCTTGTTTTATTCACAAGCATATATCGTGGGATAATGTTTTTGTCTTATTAGACTTTTATGATTTTATTTTTGAATTTGACCTTTTTTAACCGTATTACTTTGCCTTATTCCAAATTACTTTATTTTCTAAATTACTTTACTTTCTAACTTTAATCGGTAAGACTGTTATCAATATTTATTTTTATATATAATAATTTATTTTATTAATTATTCACATAAATATTATATTAAAATATTTATATTTATAATATATCTAGTTAATTAAATATATATATTTCATATATTTTATAATATTTGAATTATATTAAATTAATAATATTATTTATTAAATAATACATATTAATAATATATTTTAAATAAATATATTATATATTTAATTTATATAAGGCTAACTTATTATTTAAATAAACAATTCAATTAGAAATTATTATAGGGACATGACAACCCTCCCCACTCAAGATTGCTTGTCCTCAAGCAACTATAATTAGGTATCATAAAGTAATATTTAATAACATTATATTTTATTAGGTTTCCCTTATATAAAATAACATTACACTCACCAATAATATAAAATAACTTCTATAAAATGTAACAAATTAATATAGCTAATAAACTATAGTGCTATAAATAATAAAGTGCCCTAAGATAATAATTTATAAATTTGGGTTTACCCTTTTAAATTTTCAGTACTAAATTTTATAAATAATTTATTTTATACTATATTTTATTAAGGTTTATGTACACCATAAATACTTTGTGTTAATTGTTTACATATATTTTAATTTGTTTTTTTTACTCATAGATGAAAATAACTTTGTGAGATATATTACTTATAAGAACTAAATAAAGATGTTTAATATATATTTATTTATAAATTATATTTTA
Organism: Cunninghamia lanceolata; assembly: GCA_027924645.1. Taxonomy (NCBI): domain Eukaryota; kingdom Viridiplantae; phylum Streptophyta; class Pinopsida; order Cupressales; family Cupressaceae; genus Cunninghamia; species Cunninghamia lanceolata. The sequence goes on from BSBN01000128.1 coordinate 2,307,494, forward strand.
ATTATTTTATTTTACTATTTCATTTAGTATAATTTTATTGTTATTAAGAGTTGTTTTAACTCATTATTTATTACATATTTGTAAGTAAATTTTAATTTTTTAATGTTGCATCATAAATATATATTTAAAAAAAAATATTTTAGCAATGTATTAAACACCATTATTCCAGCAATTCATGAAATTCATACCTATGATTTTCATTAATCCTTGTTTTTTTATTTTTATTTTTTACCTAACTATTATTCACAGGATGGCAGGATCATTGCTCTGATACTATTGTAGTGTCCTCTTCTCGCAAGCCAAAATTTTCTTAGCCTTGCACACAATTTCCACTCACAAAAAGAAAATATTAGTACACTAGTCTATCTTTGGATTCCCACTTATAATAATATACATTGTTTCTTCGAGTTTCGGGGACGGGGGGACGGGACAGCAGTTTTTTTCAAAAATTTAGGGGACGGCGAGGGACGGCAAGGGGACGTTTGTGTCTATATATATAATAATAATATAATAATGTTATAATAATCTTATTTGTTATAAATATTAATATATAAATATAAATATGAAATAATAATATATTATATATATATTGGTATATAATAATAATATTATTATTATAAGAATCTTATTTGTTATAAATAATAATATATAAATATAAATATTAAATAATAATATATACTTATGTATAATAATAATAATAATATTATAATAATCTTATTTGTTATAAATAATAATATATTAATATAAATATTAAATAATAATATATATACTTATATATTATAATAATAATAATAAATTATAATATATATATTATTATAGTATATATATTATAATAAAATTATAAATAGAGTTATATATATTATATATTGTTATAATATACTAATTATTAAGCGATAGTCTTTTATACGTGAGCATTATAGCGCTCCGAATTGTCTACGCCGTAAAAAAAATTCACGCCAGAAAATTTTTGAAACTCGTCGGTTGTTCCTATTGGCATTTTCCTTGAACCTCCTATGGGTGCAAATGCTAGAAAAATATACTATTTCCCGGGTCCAATATACAGGTCCATTACATATGCTACGAACGATGGAGGGCACGAGTCCAATATGCTGACAACCTAAATATGTTGCCGATGGTGGAGGGCACGGGTCCATGACAGGATCCCCCGCGGAAGCCGAGAAGCCCGTGGAAGCCAAGAAGCCCCTTCTTGGACAAATCTTTGACTGCGAAAAATCTTAAAATTGTTAGGGGAACGGCTTTGCACCAGAGGGGGCGTCCCTGGGACGTCCCCATTTTTCCCTGCATTTTTGGGACGGCAGGGGGATGTTTTGTCCCCGTCTCCCTGTCCCCGGGACGTCCCCCTTTGAGGAAACGCCTAAAAAACCCGAGGGACGCGTCCCCGGGGTACACTGATAATATATGCAAGAAATATTCAAATTACATAATCACATTGCCCTTATAGGGTTATACTCTTATGTTCAACATCAATATGCTTTTCACACTTTCCATCATTATCCATTATATGTGGATCTATGCATTAATCAAATCATTAATTCCATGTGAGAGGATGTGATAGGATGTCATATGCCAATTATCATGGGTCCATTATTTCCATCCTTTGACTCGAGGGGTGAATACTCACCAACTTTAGTCAAAGGCCAATTATGATAATCCTTTGGCTCGAGGGGTGAATAACTCACCAACTTTAGCCAAAGGCCAATGATTACAATCCTTTGGCTCGAGGGGTGAATAACTCACCTACTTTAGCCAAAGGCCAAATCCACTTGTCCAAGGGGTGCCATTGCACCTACTGAGACAAGGGCCATATCCGCTTGTCCAAGGGGTACCTTTCGTACCTACTGAGACAAGGGCCACTTCCACTTGTCCAAGGGGTACCTTTTGTACCTACTGAGACAAGGGCCACTTCCACTTGTCCAAGGGGTACCTTTTGTACCTACTGAGACAAGGGCCACTTCCACTTGTCCAAGCGGTACCTTTTGTACCAACTGAGACAAGGGCCATATCCGCTTGTCCAAGGGGTACCCTTCGTACCTATTGAGACAAGGGCCACTTCCACTTGTCCAAGGGGTACCTTTTGTACCAACTGAGACAAGGGCCACTATATACCCATGTTGGCTAATTGTTCATTCCCATGCATCACACCTCTCAGATAGAGTTAATGGATTAATTTCATTGCTCATATGTTTCACAATTATTAAGTTCTATCTCATGTAATAACTAAAACTTTCATTATTAGAATTTCACTACTTAATGCTCATCATATTATTTGGTTAAAAATTGGACAATTACATAATTCAACAAAGATACATATTTAAATATAAATTTCATACATAAACACATATATCAGTTCCTACTTAATAACCTTATCATTTATATCTTACAAGTTATAAATTGAACAAGTAAATATAAATTTTTACAAATCATAAATAGAATAAGTAAATATAAATACTTACTTACCTGCTGTAGCTTTACCTGCGATTCCTTACCTATGCCGCCGTAATATAATTTTTATTGTATTGTTGTTGCGTTTATATATTTTATAATATATATTTCCCCTTTTTCCCATCATACTCCCTTATGCCCTTTTATATATTTCTAAGGGTTTACCGTGGGTAAAAGGATATACCCTTTCCAACGGTTGTGGCTTTAATTTAATTAACAAGGATACATATTAATAATGTTTGTCTTTTTTATTTATTATTTATTAAGGGGATCGCTTGTGTCAACCAACTTAATCGTTGCACTTATAAATATCCTCCTTCCTTACATATTAAGGATTGATATTATTTTGAATAATATATTATATTATATATATAGTATATTATTTATATAATATACTATATCGTATATTATTTAAAGTATATTGTAAATATATATTAAAATATATTATTTATATAATATATATAGTATAAATATATACCTTTGTTATTAAGTATGGGGAGCTCTTTTATCTTGTTTTATTCACAAGCATATATCGTGGGATAATGTTTTTGTCTTATTAGACTTTTATGATTTTATTTTTGAATTTGACCTTTTTTAACTGTATTACTTTGCCTTATTCCAAATTACTTTACTTTCTAACTTTAATCGGTAAGACTGTTCGTAATATTTATTTTTATATATAATAATATATCTTATTAATTATTCACATAAATATTATATTAAAATATTTATATTTATAATATATTTAGTTAATTAAATATATATATTTCATATATTTTATAATATTTTTTTTTTTGATTCGTAAACTTGTTTATTTATATTGATATGGTGTGGAAATATATACACAGGTGCCTATAAGCCGTTTACCTGTGGATTTCAAAAAACCGACTGTCTAGGCCCATTCTAATATGCCAAGTATAAACTATGTCCAAAGCCAAAACAACTAATTGAAAACAGAGGCATAACTATAGGCTGTCTTCCTACTGAGACTAACTATACAGGGCCATGGATGGTAATGATCGAGCTCTTAGAGTAGGTCAAGCTCCCTTGCCATTGACTGGAGCTTGCCTACCCAATCCTTCACCCCAGTGTCCTCGTCCTCAGTCAGCAAATCGTGAAGGATACCACATACCTAAAGAACTCGATTCTGGTGCTCTATCAGTGCCATTCCCTTCAGGTCGAGCAAGAGAGGAAAAACCTTCAGCACCGCTAGGGGATCCTGTGGGGCCATGATGTCCTTTGGGCGCAGGATTCCTGCCCCAGGGATAACTGCATTGAGAATGTGGCCCATGCTGCCAAGGAGTTCTGGCTTAAAGAGCTTCAACATCAGACCTTTCACTGCCTCCTTTGACACTCCTGCATCCAAAATGGAGGCTAAGAAACGGGAAGAGACGTGAGTGTCGACCCTATAGAATTCATCAGCCGCTAGGAAATCCTTCCCCAATATAATCTTCACCGCCGGGAGAAGCAGCCCTTCATGCCTCTGCAGTATGCGTTTGAGCCGCTGGTCCATTATGACGCCTTTAAAGGCCATCTGTCTGACAGAGCTCTCCAGCTGGAGAGGAGTCGCTAGGCCCATGTTTAGCAGGCCATGACTCGAGATCTTCGCTATGTAGTTAGAGCCTCCTTCGATTTAACTATGCAAACATCACCTCTGTCACTTTACCTGCTCGGGCTGTCTTAAATGGAAGAGAAGAAAGCCTTCTGGAGGCTTCTATGCCATTCACAAACCGCTGTCTGCATTCATTTCGAAGCAAGGAATGAATCTGCCAGAGTTGGAGCGTGAGACCTGTCCATCACCCCGTAACCATACTCCGAAGGGATGATATGCCATTATGATGGCATAAGGATTCGACCCATCCTTGAAAACGTGGATTGGGTGCCCACCCAACCACCCATATATATTTTATAATATTGAAATTATATTAAATTAATAATATTATTTATTAAATAATACATATTAATAATATATTTTAAATAAATATATTATATATTTAGTTTATATAAGGCTAACTTATTATTTAAATAAACAATTCAATTATAAATCATTATAGGAACATGACATTTTTCTAATCAACAACCTATTTCAGTTTTTCCTCTCATTGTTTGGATTCTTAATTTTAGCCGTATGCTTCTTTTTGGGTTTAATAAAACCCTCTTGATGTTTCTCAGAATCTTCTTGAATCTTTTGTGTTTACATTATCCCTTGAAGATTTGGGCATTCTTTGATAAGATGTCCATATTAATGACAACCACAACATTTGAACAAGAAGCGTAATCGAGAGCTTGGATTCGCTCCACTTCACTAGCTTTCAAAGTAATACTTCTTGGAAGAGGAATGGTAAGGTCAAGCTCAACACATATTCTAGCATAGACTGAATGACCCTTCCTGTAGAAAAGTTAGGAGATATCAATAACTGACCTCAATGAATTGGTAATTGATTAATTGTTTAAAAAACATACAGGGACCAAAACTCTTAGAGGAAGGGCATACATGCGAATCCATACTATTGCTATAGTTTGCATTTCGTCATAGGATTTGAAATCCACATGATGATGCTTAATGAAGAGTGCCACATTTTGGAAAAAATAGGGGCCTTCTCCAAGGACTGCATCTTTTTCAAATTCATTAACAAATATAGAAATAAATAATCTTCTAGCACAAGCACTTAGCTTATAGTCTCCATTCATTTTCCAATTCTTACTAGCCCAAAGATATAGATCTTCAAGAGGTAATTGCATGCCAATTAATCTGCAGATCAGGCTCTTTCCATGCAAGGTAGACACCTTGGATTCCTCAGGTCTAGTTTAAACCCAACTTATTGGGCCCCTTGAGATGTCGTTTTGTACTAATTCATAAGGAGATTGCTTTGGGACCCATGTCATATTCTTTGGATCCCCATTGGGCCTATAGTGTGTACCATTGATATGAGCTTGCATTTTGATTACACTGCTTGATTATGTTACAACTAGTATATGGGACATGAGCCCTTGACCTATTCTTATAGTAGTAGGGCTGATAAATTTCATCTGTATATGTTTGTAAGGGAAAATAACACTCACATAAATATATAGACTAATTAAATAATTAAAGTAACTAGTTTAAATATCATGAGTTGCGATTGGTATTAAAATTAAATGTGAAATTAAAAATAATAAGATAAGGTATTTAGTTGAATTTTGGAAGGAAGAAATTAATATTAAGGATTCCAAGAATTGATTTGCCAATGTGCTGAAAATTAGGGATTTGTCTAGACGAATGCCAAATAATCTGTAAATTGATTGTTTTTTTGTTATGGTTTAGATCTACATCCACACAATTGATTTTTTGTGCGAAACTAAACTTGGACAGTAATGTAACCTTCTTCGGCCTAGGCGTTGGTGTCATGTCCCCTCTCCTATAGGACGACAATCGTCAATTTGAAGAAGTCGATGTAATGTTCAAATTAAAGATTTAAACATCATGATAAAAGTCGATGAAGTTGCTTTCGTGAAATACGGTGTTAGTCAATTTGAATGATAGAGATAATCGTGTATGTATTAATATTTAAATATAATACTTAATAAATAATATTTAATAATATTATTATATAAATATTTTTAATATAATATAATATATAATATATTTATAATGGGATATATTATATTATCAATTTAAATATTATTATAATTATAAATATATATAAATAAATATAATTAAAATATAATATATAATGTATTATATAGATAATTAACAAGATATATTATAAATATAAATAATAATTATAAGTATTAATAATATAGATATAAATATTAAATTAAATATTATTATAATACTATAAAACTAATATAAATAAATATATTTACACTTATTAAAAGTGACTCCATATGAAGTGATATGGTTAAAGAGGAGCACTAAAGTTAATAAAGCATATATTAAAAGTAAAGTATTTATTAAAGTGCTTAAGAAGAATGAAAACACAACAGCAATTAGTATGGAGGAATGTATGCAGCGATTGATACATATAAATAGTGGATGCGTATCTGCTTATTTAGCAACAAGTAATATTAAAAGGCAGAGAACCTAATGAAGATTAGGTGATAAAAGGCAGCGATTAAGAATTATAAAGGCAGTGATTTCTATAGACAGCGATTAGTATGAAAACTAATAAGCAGCGCTAAGATATATAACAGTTAGCTTATTATATAGAGAGGCAGTGATTAAAATAAGGCAGCAATTAAGTTTAGAAGAGGTACGATATGTTGAAGAGTCATCCTCTTTATAAAAAGACATAACTGTTCTTAATGGGTCGCCTCCCTTGGAAAGGTATAAAAGGGAATCGGTGGACATCATTCAACCATGAATCATCAAGTATTCGAATATCAATCTATCCAGGAGCAAATACACATTGAATCATATTAAGTCTAAGGCAGAAATACCAATATATATATCAAGCAGATTCAACAATATATAGAGCAGTGATCTGCTCTGAACATATCCCTTCTTAGTGAAGGAAACATTATCAATAAATTCAGTTCCTATTGGAGGAATAGCCTTACATAAAAGGAATTTTGAATCTTGTAGCAGCCTTGTGAGAAATCAAGGTAATCATTATCTTGGTGATCCAAAAGATCACTTGTGTATCTCCAAATCAACTAAGGAGAAAGGATCACTCATTGATATGATATTTCTAACCTATATGTTATCTATACTTTAAATAGTTATACTTTGTCTAACTCATGATATACGAGGGATGAGCCTGCCTTGCCGCGTTTTTAATCTTTCACTATTGCCTCTATGAGGACGTTTGGGTTGTTAGGGAAGGGTAGTTTTGTTATTAAATGTCTCACACGGTAGGTGACTCCCAAATGGTGGTATTGACAGGCGTTCATGACACCTTTGGGCCAAGTGGTGGTATTGCCGGACGAGCATGAAACCCTTGGGCCTATGGCAGTGGAGATTAGTTACCGGTTTCGTTATTAATGTCTCACACGGTAGGTGACTCCCAAATGGTGGTATTGACAGGTGTTCATGACAGCTTTGGGTCAAGTGGTGGTATTGTTGGGCGAGCATGAAACCCTTGGGCCTACAACAAGGGAGAATAGTTATCTAGCGCCTTAACGTAATGTTTTCCCCTCCTTTGCTAGGGTAGATGATTAGGCTAGATTAAGGACCGGGCTCGACGTTCGCCATTCCCAAAGTATATTATGAGGCATAAGACATGTTAAAGTATAAGCATGTTAAGTATGTAGAAATGCATTTGAATATATGTACTTGTTCATTATTATTGATTATGATTATGATATTGCTAATCCTAATGATTATGAAAGAATATGTCTTTGTATGTGTTGTTAGTGTTTTTGAGTGCAAGATTCCAACTTGGAATTACATTATTCAAAGAAATATTTATATTAAAAGCTGGTAACCCGAACCCTAAGTTGTTGCAATCATAATTCTATGGCACTTTCAAGAAGGGGACATCGTAGTCGGAGATGGCCATTTAGCCTATTTAATTCACGTAGGCTAATTCGGAGTTTCGAAGAGGGAATAATTCATTTAATTGAATTAAGTAGTCTCAAATTATAATTTCACGGACAACTTGTATTTAATCTAAAGGTTATTTTAAAGTGACTTAAGTTGGAGCTAAAAATGAAAATATTATAAAGTGACTTATATTTGTGCTGAAGATATATTAAAAAGGTAATTTTAAGTTGTATCTTCGGGAAAGTTCCAATGGAAATTATAAAAGGAGGGTTGAGACCCATTTTACTTCTTCTTGCCATTTTATCAATTTGGAGTGTTTTTGAGAGTTGGAGCTTTGTTCCGCAAACCCTAGGATGAAAACCCTTGGGGATATTGATTTCGGAGGTGAAAGATCCTCCCTAGTCAATTTGCAGGAGGAGTCATTCAGATTTCACACTTGTGTTGAAGGTTTGGAGGTTGAAAGATTGTGCGGAAAGTTATATTGTTATGCATGCTTTGGGTATTTGCTCTAGGAAGATTTTATTGCTAAATCTATGGGATTTGCAAGCAAATACAAATTTAGAAGTTGTTGGAGTTTTCATTGAAGATCTAAGGCAGTTCAAATAGGATTTATTCCCTATTTCCAAGTGCAAGTAGACTTTGGAGAGGCGCTTATAATGTTTTAGAGGGCCGTTGCATTCTTGGAGGAGGCCGTGAGTTTTGAGAAGTTGTAATGTCCCCATTTTACAGGTCCCCTTGTAGTGTAGTTGGTACTAACCTTGTGTGTTTGTGTCAATGTTATCAGAGGGGTTATTTAAGGACTCCAAATGAGCTCAGTTGGTCTAGAGGACTCATATGCCACTTTCCGGGGTGGTTTCCGGCTTATGGTGTGCTCTCCAAGAATCTTGGAGAAGGTGTCTAATTATAGTAAGTCGCTCGGTTGGCTCTGTTTATCATTATTCTTCATCGGGATCACGCCAGTGCAGTTAGTTTTTGATTCCAATGCATTCCGGCAGTTTCCGCAAAATGAGTGTATTAATGGTTTTATTTTAATTATTTTACTAAGGTTGCTAAATATTGTTTAAAATATTTTAAAAGCACCTTAGTGTTATAGCTCATCGGAACCGGGATGAAGTGTTTTAAATTATGGATGCATTAAATAGGGACCTTATGTGTCAAATTATCATTATTTTAATTAAAAGGTCTGTTTCGGAGCTAAAATGGAGTTCTAATTAAAAAAATGAACTTTAAAATAGAAGCTTCTGGAGAGTTGGTAGAAAAATTATAAAAAAGGGATTTGAGGTGCTCATTTGAATTATGGAGTTTATTTTATTTCTCTGATTGAAACCCTTGTGGTTTTGGAGATTGAACTTGCTTCATCTCAGCCTTCTTGAGGACGAAAACCCTCTTGGAGAAGACTAGCTACGGTAGTGAAAGATCTACCCTGGTTGGTATTTGTTGGAGATATCTTACAGGTATTTCACAGTGCATTTAAAGATGTGGTTTGAGAGCTACAGCTGAATGCAAAACTATTGAAGATTTTGGGAGCTTCATACAGAGGCTTCGCTGGTGGTTCGAATGATACCATTTTGGAGGAGATTTCACAATGATATTGTTCTGATTTTGTGTAGCAGCCGAGGCTAAATAATACAGATCAGATTTGAAGAAGTTTTCTTTGGTTTTGGCACACTTCTATAGGCAAGTTGTACACACTTGCTGGCCGTACAATTTGCTAGGAAGGCCGTACTATCTGCTGGGGTTTCAAAGGGCTTTATGTACAGCAAAGGCAATCTTTGAGGGTGATTTTGGAAGGAGATCCGACTGAAGACAAAACAGATTTAATAAGGCACAGAATCAGAGATCTTTTTATATTATTTGTTGTTGATATTTATCCTAGCCAGGCCGTACAAGGCACTCTGGAGGATGTGGTACTTTGGAGGAGAAACTCTTCATCATTGTGGCTACTCTCACTCTCAGTATGGGGCGCCTAGGGTTATGAAATCATTTGCAACTCATTGTATGATGGATAATATTTGTTTGTAGATGTTTCGACGTGATTTTCTATAGCCTATATTGCTGGTCCATGTACAACAAATGTATGAAGCTGAAGATTTGCAAATGGGTATGTTACTGTAATTCATTTTGAGGCATAATATGATCTGGGTCTTTGTTATTTTGCTTATATCTATCATAATTTTTCTGGGTTTCACTTGCATGCGTCATTTTTCTATGTTACATTGAAAAAGCAAATACATGTACACAAAAAAACCCCTGCAACTTCTGTCTAGTTCTGAAAGACCACAAATATTAATAAAATAACAATATTAAGATAATCAATGATTAGAACAGGGCGAGACATTATAGTGGTATCAGAGCTCAGTGTATCTTGCCAACCTGTTGGGTAGTTGGTATATCAGTTTCAGCATTGAGTTATCTTTCAGAGGATTGTCAAAGGTTGATTCTTTAGAGTATGATTTACGGCATCATTCAGTGAAGAAGATGTGGGAAGGATGCTGTATAGAGCAGGTAAGAAACTTGAACAGTTGCCGCAGTCCAGGAAGGATCTACTTTGTATTTTGGAAGAAGTGGGAATATGCTTATTCTTGATAGATCAGTGAGATTCTAAGAGGTTGCAATATGCTTGGGCTCCATCAGCAAATTCCTTGGTTAAGCTAGAGCTCATGAGACATCCAGATGAGGAGGTAAGACTTGTAGTTACCTTTTGTATTAATGAAATTATGAAACTAACAGCACCACATGAACCTTATAAAAACAGTATTATGAAGAAGGTTTTTCAGTTGATTGTAGAAAGCTTCAAGGGTTTGCATGATTTTAACAACCCAACTTTGACCAAAAGGATCTTAATTCTAGAAAATATTGTAAAAATTAGAACTTGTGTCAATATGTTGGCTTTAGGTTGTGAAGATCTTATTCTTGAAATGTTTCAACAATTCGTGGTTGCTATTTGTGAGCATCAAATGGAAGATGTTATATCCTCTATCCAAACCATTATGACTTCGATTATTAATGAGAGTGATGAATCACTCTTACCTTCTCTATTGGGTATTTTGAGGCAAGAACAGGATGTTTCTACAGTTGCTTATGAGTTGGTCAACAAAGTGTTCAAACAATGTGAGGGTAAGATGAGGCCCTACTTGTTTGATGAGCAGTAGGTGGAAGAAAAGGGATTCAAATTTGAAGTGCTTGATGACGAGAATGCCTTACACCATGATAGATGTTTGACAGAACCCCAGGATAGCATTTTCAGCACTCATGGAGTTGTTATTGGCCTTGAGAACAAATCAGATTTTATGTTGCATGATGTTGATCCTAAATCAGAAAATTTGTATGAGATTGATGGGTCCCGGGAGTCCAATCAGTTGGCAGGACAACTGAAGGTGAATGAAGACCAGATTAGTGCAGCCATGAAACATTTCGATGACACCGTCATGATGATGGCCAAATGTTGTTGGAGGTCTTTGGGAGAACATATGGACCCTTATGGAGAATTTCCCCTTTTAGATTCACAGGTGCATAGAGAAGCGATAGTAGAGATGAAGACCAATTACATCCAGGTACTCTCAGATAGAGATCACCTACTCCATCTTGGTGAGATCTACCACGATGCACTTAAGGGGAAAGAAAGGGAAGTGGATAAGCTTATTGTCATGGAGGATTCCTTGAAGAGCACTCAAAAAGCCTTTCAAGAATCAGAGATTTAGATTGACGAGCTCTGTGAGGAGTTGAGCTTGGTCCAATCTTCATCATCCATAGCAGATATCCAGCCTTCTACGGCTGTCATGACACTTGCGGATGGTAGCAGCACTCATGGTTTGAGGGGAGAACCCCTAATGGTGGGCGAGCACAAGGAGGTTTCAGGCTTGCATGGGCCTGAGTGTAGGAATGATTCTGACATTTCTGGGTTTTCACACAGCTTGCACCATTTTGATCATGCGTCACTTTTGAGGGAGAGCCAATTGAGGGCTCAAGACATAGATACGTCAGTGGTGGTGATGCATACACCTTGTGGGCTAGGCAGCAGTGAGGTGCATGTATCCACACACGACAGGGGCTCCCTTCTCTACATTGGCAAGGTAGAGATTGACATTGATGATTATTGTGCTGAGGAGGCAGAGTCTTGTGTGACTAGCATGTTGAATTGTCATGTTGTTCCATCTTATTTGCATGAGGATTGCAGGGCATCTCCTAGTGGGAGTGTAATGTCCCCATTTTCGAGAGCATCGGAGTTTGGAAGATTAGCCTATCATTTGACCCTTGTAGACTAGTGTTGTGGATTAGAGGGTCCCATTTGGGCATTAATAAGCTCTTCAGGGGGCAGTTTGCAATGTTAGGCTCTCCTGACCCTTGGCATATTTAGAGGTGTTGTTATATAAAGGTTTTTGGTTCCATTTTGATGCACTTAATATTTATAGTAAGTCACGTGGTTAATTGAGTCCAGTGTCACTATTTTTGGAAAGGGCATCTGGTTGAGTAGTGGCTTCAGTGGACGACCTCCTGGTTTTGACGAAATCAAAAAATGATGATTATTGAGGGAGATCTTATTTTAATTATTATTAAAGTGAGACTTTAATAATAATTAATTATTAATTAAAGTGCACATCATTAAATGTTACTTAACTTTATTATAAAAGGTTATTTAATGATTATTAAGTCAAGTTATTAAAAAGTGCATATTATAATGTTTTAAGTTGACTTTATAATGAAGGGGTTATTAATGATATGAAGTTAATTTATAAAGTCAAATTATATAGTAGCTCTCTTGGGCACTCACTTTATGAATGATATTAAAAACAAAAGCAAGTGCATTTAATGTTATATTAAATGATTAAAAAGCACATAGAAAATTGTGCCATCTTGGAGAGGAGTATAAAAGCATTGGAAAAAGCACAATTCATTATCTTTTGATCATTCAACACTTGTTTTTTTGAAGATTTCTTGAGGAGAAGAGGAAAACCAGGGTTTCCTGCATTCTTGGGCATTGGAGAGCGTGTAGCTGCTTCATTGTTCAACTTCCTGAGGGTGTGAGAGACCATCTAAAGGTTGCTTATCTCGGTGGATACATCCAATAGTCATATTTGTGCTTCATTGGAGGATTTACATCAGATTTTACAAGGGTTTTAATTTGCAGATCAGAAGTTTATTAAAGATAAATAATATAGAATATCATTGTTACTGGCTGTGCCTTCCCTTCATTGGCATGTGGGAATTACTTGTGCATATCTTTAGTGATTTCTTTCAGAAATTCAGAGGGGTTGAAGATGTAATATCAGATTGTGGAAGGTACTTTCTGTTGAGACCTTTATTTTGCTGTTAGCACTATTTATTATCAGCACATGGGCAATCTACCGGCCGTACCAGTCTGTTAACAGGCTGTACTTATTCCTTGGCTGAGGTGTGTGAATCTCAGGGATCAAACACCTAACATTTGGATTTCTTTTTCATCACTCCTCGGGACGGCTAAGACTTAGCAATGGTCTGGCATCATTTTGGCTGTGAAGAAACTTCAATCCTATGCTAGGCGTCCAATATAAGAGCTTGCCAGTTCCTACAATTAAGTCCCAGATTTGCAATATATACTTATTTGGCTTTCGGGTATGAGACATTTGTAAATGTATTGCAATGTTTATGTTTGATTTGAATAGTTATATTGTATTTGCAAACTTATATGATCAGATTGGAGATTATTGCTTCATTAATTGAGCATTTATATACTTGCAATTTGTACATGTATTTGCATTTCTAAAATCTCCTGGCAATATTATCATTTTAAAATCAAAACCCAAACTTTGAAAGTGCAAACAAAATAACCCAAGGCAGAAATTTTAATTTTGAAGTGTCCACCTAGGGTGGGACACTTCAGTGGTATTAGAGCGGTTCCCTGTCATCCTATTGGGCGAGTCTTTAAAATTCAGAACAAAGGAAAGATGGCTTTAGATAAATCTACGATTGAATTGATGCAGAACCTGTATGATCTGATGAGGGATCCGGAAACGAAACATGGTTTTCTAAGGATGTTTGGAAAAATTAAATGAAAGGATAAGAAAAAAGAACTACTTCAAAATGATTTTCAGCTTAGAGATGATCATGGAGAAGGAGTTGCAGCATGCAATGAGAATGGATCAGAATGTGATGATGAACATATTGGGGAAGCTGATGAGGAGCAAGTAGAAGAACATGGGTTCAAATCTGAAGTGATTGATGATAACACCTTACATATTGATAGTGGTTTGGTAGAACCCTCGGATGATACTTTCAGCATTTAGGGAGTTATTATCAGCCATGAGAACAATTCTGATTCTTATGACGGTAGTCATACTATTGAGCATAACCATGAGTTAGATGCTATGACACATGAGGAAAATGTTGTGGAAGGATCTCCTAATATTGGCACACGAAATATGGGGGTCAAAAATGAGGTGTATGGGGAATTTGAGCCACAATAAGTCAGATTCTGCAAATCAGACCTTGGAGGATGGGAATAAAACAGAAAATTTGCTTAATGGTGATGGTTCTGAGGATTGTTTGACGGATGTGCATGCATCTATTTTGATAGGGGAGGTGTGCATTGATATTGGCAAATCAACAACCTCTAGCATGTCATTTGAGCCATCCCTAGAGGTTCATAACAACAATACACTTGATGAGGATGTGTGCGAAGTTGATAGCACACATGAGGATGCTTATCAATCGGTGAGTGATGGTGACTCAACCTCTTATGATAGTGCTGATTACAAATCATAAATTTTGTGTGGAAATGACTTCTCACAGGGGTCTCATCATTTGGCAGGGCAACTGAAGGTGAGTGAAGGCATGATTGCTTTAGCCTTAGAACACTTTGATGTTGTTCAGCAGTTGGTGGCACAGTGTTGTTGGACTCCAGGAATATTTGAGCACCTTGATAGTGGACTTTCCCTTGCAGAGTTTCAGGCACTTAGAGATGCAGTTGGGGTAATGAAGAATTACTACCTATAGCTATTATCAGATAGAGATCATCTTCTTATGCTCGATGGTATCTATTATGATGCACTAAAGGGAAAGGAAGAGGAGGTTGATGAGCTCACCTATGAGCTTGAGGTCATCACAGACTCTTTGAAAAGCGCTCAATTATCCCTTCAAGAGTCAAAGTTACGGATAGATGAGCTTACCGTGGAGTTGAGCTTACCGTAGTCTTCATCTCCCGCAGTTACAGTCCCGATATCTATGACAGTTATTGGTGATGAGCATACACCCACGGATAGTGGTAAGGAGCACTCTGTGGATGTGGCTACATCCGTTACAGTTGCAGGTGCAGGTGATATAGATGGGATGGGTCCTTTGGTTGAGAGTAGCAGAGAACCAGATGTTGCATTAGGGGTCTTTGAGGATAGTCCCATGACAGGTGATGCAGAGTAGGTTATCGATAGCCCGTGTGATGAGTTGGTGGGTTCTCTAGAGAGTTGTGTGACAGATAACCACACTACTCCATTTTCATAGGAGATATGTAGGGTATCATCTAGTTGGGAGATTGGTTCTCATGTTGATTTGTTTCCCTCTCCTGGAAGCAAATCAGTGATTACATCCCATGCAGCTGATTTTGATCGACAGCTTATTGAGCCACAGAGATGGAGAGATCAGCTGAAGGTTACAGGAGAGAAGGTTGATTCAACCTTATCTCGTTTTGATTGCACTCATAAGTATGTCGAGCACCTTCTCTGGATAGAAGAGTTTAAGGAGAGATGGTATGGGGTTTCGGCTGGTACTCACATTCGTGATTTGCAGTTCATCAGGAGTGCTTTGGAGGAGATAAAATTAGAATATCTCCAATTGTTTCATGATAGGGAGTATGCTATTGAGTACATAGAGAGGGTTGCCAGAGTATCTACCCAATTAGCTATTCAAGATCAGAGACATGAGCCATCATTTGATTTGAGTGATGAGGAGTGTGTCCCCCATGACTATGATGGTCAACCGTTGACACAGGTAGGTGCTTTTTATTTTGACTGCATAGTGAGGAGTGCTCATCATTTCTCCTTTAGTCCACACATAGATGACCTGGTGATGCGTAATTGTGGATTGGCTTGGGATTTATACCATCCATTGTGGGATGAAGGGTTGCCATCTACAGAAGATGGAACTAAAGATTGCAAGTGTCTAACTCAGTTGTTTTCAAAGGCTTACTTGTCGGGTTAGAGTTCAGATTACCTTCATGCTGAGGTGCACTAGGCAGAGTTTGCAACTTCTTTGTCTCAGAAATCTCCATTAGAGACATGTGCGTGTGTAGTCCTTACAGCGGTGGTGGAGAGTTTTATGATTCCCTTGACTTGGGAGGAGCTGTCATGTCCCCATTTCCGGCTTGAGCACCAAGTGATGAATGGATTAGCCTACTCCTCATTCCCGGAGGCTAATTCCGAATGATAAGGGAATGAAATGGGTTTTGACTAACTCTGTGTGTCATTTTGCAGGTACAATCAAGGAGTTTCAAGTCATAATCCACTAAGTCAAGTTTAGGGCGCTCATTCCTACAGTTACACTTCAAAAATGCGCCTTGGATTTTGAAAGCAATAATCAAGAGGATGGAGTCATCTTTGGATATGTTGAACATCAATTGGGCGAATTGACTCATCAAACTTGAGTTTGGGATCATTGAAGAAGTCCAAGTGAGTTAGGCGCACTTCCTAGCTCTGATAACCCTCAAAGTGCGCCTAGTCCTCATAAGGTGCAAATCCAGGATAAAAAACATGGGTGTTTGAGCTGGGATGGTTGATTGGATCAACAGGAGTGGATGAAGTGAGTAGTCCATGCAAAGAGGAGTCTTAATGCATCTAGGCGCCAATTTCTCCACCAAATTCCCAATAGTTCGCCTAGACTCTATTGCACTTCAAACAAGTGATGAACTCCTTCAAGAGTGATCAAGTGAAGCCTCACCTTCAATAAGATCAAGTGGAAAGATGAAGTGATCAAGTAATGACATCTTGTTATCTAGGCGCACTTTTCCTCTAGCAACCTGTCAATGAGCGCCTAGCTATTTAGGTTACTTCTGGCACTCAATAATGGTTGAGATGGGGCGCTCTACATAGCTAAACTCCTTCAATAGGGCGCCTAGCTTAATGATGAAGTTTGGACAAGTCTATGAGGTTTCCATGCCTAGGCGCAAACTCCATGATGCCTAGACCAAATGTGCGCCCAAGCAAGAACAGGAGATTCAATAGGTTGAATGAGTAGCACATTGATTGGTGAAGATACTTTCAACTTCAAGAAGCTTCATATCCTGCCAATCTGGGATGAAATTGGCCTAGAAGGCTCTAGGCGCACATTCTGACTGAAGACCTCAGCTCTGGCGCCTAGTTACAGAGTGAGTTAAAAGATGAAGTTTGAACATGTGAAGTAAGGCGCTCACTCCAGGATGAGGTATTTTACCTTCCAAGACAACAAGACTTGAAGACTTGACAGAGAAAACAACCATGCATGCAAGGCGCACTTCTTGTTTCACCTCCAGAATGCGCCTAGCTAAGAAAGAGGTTTCAATCCATTCATAGTGAAAGGCGCTTGAGAAAAGATAATAATTTTGATCCAGTTGTGACTTGTAGCAAAGCAAAATCATTCTCTTCCTAAGGCGCTATAGAAGACTCAAACAAGATGTAATACTTCAGATGAGGGCGCTAGATTTCAAGTGTTTGAAAGTGTGAATTATGCAGATGTGCGCCTAAGATAGTTACTAGTCCCCAAGACCTGTTTTGAAACAAGGCGCTCCATCAGGAGATAGCGCCTAGGGTCCAAAAGATATTTGCTAAAGTTCTAAGTTTGCATGGAGTCATCAAATTCTTCAAGGCGCATATTCAGGCCTCTGCTACCTCAGTTGGGCGCCTAGGTCACATTGGGCGCCATTCCATGATCATACTACTCCAAATGGGCGCCTAGTCAGAAGATAAGGTAGTTGCATCTACCTGAGCTTTCATTGGTCAACAGGACGTCCTCGGGATCCGTGTCTAGGTCTTTGGGTAAGTTTGCCAACTCAGAATGAGTCATCAGACGGAATATTCCCTTGGATATGCTTCTTGGGAAACGTGCCTTGGTTCCTCTTGGAGCATTGAAAAACGTGCCTTCATTGCCTTTGGAAGGCCTATAAAAGGAGAAGCCTTCTCATTCATTTGCTATCTATGCATTTGACAAACTTCTCTCTGCAAAGCTGTTGAGCTTGTAATCTTGAGGCCTGCGAGTTTCAAGTGTTGGGGTGATGCTCCCTCAACTGACAAGGTGATGCTCCCTTGTGATACTGTGAGGTGTTAACATTCAGTTAACATCATTGGGTTCAATTTGAGTTGATCAAGTATAGGCGCCCATTGTAATCATCAAGGCTCCAAGGCCTGCTTTGTAATTCCATTTGAATAAAGTGTAACTTCATGCCATTGAAAGCATTATTCATGTAATAAGACATTGTGAGCTGAATTGAATCAAGTAATAAAACAAGTACCCAGCTTAAGGTTGATTCATTCAAATAGTTATCTTTGATATATATCTTTGTGTTGTTGAAATAGTTGATGAGTTGATAGCAAGTAAAATTGTCTAAGTAAGGAAAAATTTTGGTAGAATTAGTTGGGTATCTTACAGGAGCAGTTTCATATCTTCCAACACCTATGTTGGATAGTCAACACATCCATAGGAGTTTTGCAGAGGATGAAGGGGGATGTTGTGGTTTAGACACTTTGAGATATATTTACCTCTTCATGATTGATGGATGTGAGTTTCGGTTACATTGGGATCTAGGTGGTGACCAGTTTGGCAGGTCAGTTCGGTTGGATCCTGGAAGGTTGCTTCACCATTCTTGGCATGGTGAAGGTTATATCAGAGTAGCGCAGTGGAGGCTAGCGGATGATATGCATGGCAGACATCCATTTCGGTTATGGGATCCAGGGATTTTTTTGTTTGGTAGATTGCTCTACATTGTGTTAGTTGTTCACATCAATTCTGAGCATGGGTCAGTCTCTATCCAGTGGGCGCTGTGGACAAGTACTTGGGCATTTTATAGAGTAATTTGGGATCTCGACATTCAGCTGAGCATTGATTGCAGAGTTTAGGATCCTTCTGGTGCATCAGGATTCCAAACAGGGCTTACTGGTGAGTTTCACAACGTGTACATTGTGAGGAGTGCATACAGTTTCACTATTGATCCACTTGTACATGTTTTGATTTCGATGCACATTTCTCATGCACATGTATTGGACAGACGGTATGATGGATATCCTTGCATAGTTGTGTTTATGCTGGTGCTATAGGAGTCAGTTAGAGATGTGTGGGACATTTCGTGATTCTTCCTTTGGGCCTCCAGTGGAGTGGAGTTTCTTTGTAGTGGAGATTGCTTGGGGACAAGCAATTTCAGGGAGGGCGGACTGTAATGTCCCCATTTTCGAGAGCATTAGAGTTTGGAAGATTAGCCTATCAGTTGACCCTTGTAGGCTAGTGTTGTGGATTAGAGGGTCTTGTTTGGGCATTAATGAACTCTTCAAGTGGCAATTTGCAATGTTAGGCTCTCCCGACCCTTGGCATATTTAGAGGTGTTAAACAGAGGTTTTTGGTTTCGTTTTGATGCACTTACTATTTATAGTAAGTCACGTAGTTGATTGAGTCTAGTGTTACTATTTTTTGGAAAGGGCACCTGGTTGAGTAGTGGTTTCAATGGACGACCTCCTGATTTTGACGGAATCAAAAAATGATGATTATTGAGGGAGATATTTTAATTATTATTAAAGTGAGACTTTAATAATAATTAATTATTAATTAAAGTGCACATCATTAAATGTTACTTGACTTTATTATAAAAGGTTATTTAATGATTATTAAGTCAAGTCAAGTTATTAAAAAGTGCATATTATAATGTTTTAAGTTGACTTTATAATGAAGGGGTTATTAATGATATGAAGTTAATTTATAAATTCAAATCGTAAAGTACCTCTCTTGGGCGCCCACTTTATGAATGGTATTAAAAACAGAAGCAACTGCATTTAATGTTATATTAAATGATTAAAAAGCACATAGAAAATCGTGCCATCTTGGAGAGGAGTATAAAAGCATTGGAAAAAGTACAATTCATTATCTTTTGATCATTCAACACTTGGTTTTTTTGAAGATTTCTTGAGGAGAAGAGGAAAACCAGGGTTTCCTGCATTCTTGGGCATTGGAGAGCGTAGCTGCTTCATTGTTCAGCTTCCTGAGGGTGTGAGAGACAATTTGAAGTTTGCTTATCTCGGTGGCTACATCCAGTAGTCATATTTATGCTTCATTGGAGGATTTACATCAGATTTTACAAGGGTTTTAATTTGCAGATCAGAAGTTTATTGAAGATAAATAATATAGAATATCATTCTTACTGGTTGTTCCTTCTCTTCATTGGCATGTGGGAATTACTTGTGCATATCTTTAGTGATTACCTTCAGAAATTCAAAGGGGTTGAAGATTTAATATCAGATTGTGGAAGGCACTTTCTGTTGAGACCTTTATTTTGCTGTTAGCACTATTTATTATCAGCACGTGAGCAATCTACTGGCCGTACCAGTCTGTTAACAGGCTGTACTTATTTGCTGGCTGAGGTGTGTGAATCTCAGGGCTCAAACGCCTTACATTTGGACTTCTTTTTCATCATTCGTTGGGATGGCTAAGACTTAGCAATGGTCTGGCATCATTTTGGCTGTGAAGAAACTTCAATCCTATGCTAGGCATCCAATATAGGAGCTTGCCAGTTCTTGCAATTAATTTCGAGATTTGCAATATATACTTATTTGGGTTCCGGGTATGAGACATTTGTAAATGTATTGCAATGTTTAAGTCTGATTTGAATAGTTATATTGTATTTGCAAACTTATATGATCAGATTGGAGATTATTGCTTAATTAATTGAGCATTTATATACTTGCAATTTGTACATGTATTTGTATTTCAAAAAGCTTCTGGCAATATTATCATGCGAGGGTCTAATGTGTTGGGATCCAAATGGTGAAAGGTTTGGCACGTTAGATCGACTGAATCCCGATGAGTTGCTTCACCACTCTTTGCATGGTGAAGAATATATCAGAGTAGCGCAGTGGAAGTCAAGGGGCGATGTGTTTGGCGGACTTCCATTTTGGCTATGGAATCCAAGGATTCCTATGTTTGATAGATTGTTTTACATTGAGGTAGTTGTCTACAGTGATGCTGAACGAGAATTTATCTCTACCCAGCGGATTCAGAGGATATGTTGTGGGGCATTCTACAGGCTTATCTGGGATCACGACGTTCAGATGACAAGCCTGGGTGTTCAGGTGAGGATTGCTTGGGGACAAGCAATCTTTGGGGAGGGTGGACTATAATGTCCCCATTTTTCAAGTCCCCTTGCAGTGCAGTTGGCAGTAATCTTGTGTGTGTGTCAATGTTATCAGAGGGGTTATTTAAGGACTCCAATGAGCTCAATTGGTCTAGAGGACTCATATGCCACTTTCTGAGGTGGTTTCTGGCTTATGGCGTGCTCTCCAAGAATCTTGGAGAAGGCGTCTAATTATAGTAAATCGCTCGGCTGGCTCCATTTATCATTATTCTTCATTGGGATCATGCCAGTGCAGTTAGTTTTTGATTTTGATGCATTTTGACAGTTTCCGCAAAATGAGTGTATTAATGGTTTTATTTTAATTATTTTACTAAGGGTGCTAAATATTAGTTAAAATATTTTAAAAGCACCTTAGTGTTATAGCTCACCAGAACCGGGATGAAGTGTTTTAAATTATGGATGCATTAAACAAGGACCTTATGTGTCAAATTATTATTATTTTAATTAAAAAGGTCTTTTTCGGAGCTAAAATGGAGTCTTAATTAAAAAAGTGAATTTTAAAATAGAAGCTTCTGGAGAGTTCGCGGAAAAAGTATAAAAAAAGTATTTGAGGGGCTCATTTGGATTATGAGTTTATTATATTTCTCTGATTGAATCCTTTGTGGTTATGGAGATTGAACTTGGTTCATCTCAGCCTTCTTGAGGACGAAAACCCTCTTGGAGAAGACTAGCTACGGTAGTGAAAGATCTACTTTGGTTGGTATTTGTTGGAGATATCTTACAGATATTTCATATCGCATTTAAAGATTTGGTTTGAGAGCTACAGCTGAATGCAAAACTATTGAAGATTTTGGGAGCTTCATACAGAGGCTTCGTTGGTGCTTCGAATGATACCATTTTGGAGGAGATTTCACAGTGATATTGTTTTGATTTTGTGTAGTATGTAATGTCCCCTTCTAGTAAGTCAAAATTCTCCTTAACCTTGCACAAAACTTCAGCTTACAAAAGAGAACATTAATATTCAATTCTTCTTTTCATATTTAGAGTTAATAACTAAGTATCAAACTCATATATTTTCCACAATTGTATTTAAGACTTATAATCTTTAATTATAATCACATACATTTTATCTCTATACTTATAGTTATGATTCATATGAAGTTCATACATTTCATATTCATATTCTTTCTCTCATCATTCCCATGCATAATCTAAAGAGGGTTCTTGGTTAGCCCTATCATTAATCAACCTTGTCTTCCACATGAGCATAGTTTGTTAAGGCGTTAACCATCCCACATGGAGGCCCAAAGGTTTCTCCCAACACCCGGGGTCCTTCACCATTTGGCTCAATGGAACTTCACGCAACACCCGGCATTCTTCATCCCATTGAGAGTCACCAACCGTCGGGCACATTTATTATGAGCTCATAATACCATAGGCCCAAGAGCTTCACTCACACCTGGAGTTCTTCGTCTCTTGGCTCAAGGGACTTCACACCACACACCCGGTGTTCTTCATCCACTTGAGGGTCACCTAGGTCTAATTTTACATCCTTAATTTAACCCCATACTCATGGGTTGATTAAAGTGATTAAGGATGAGGCTTGAACATCCTTTTGATTACATCATGAGTTCGTGAGCCACAATTTTATCAATTTGACATCTTTACATCTCTATTCTTGTTCTTTCATGGAACCTCAATTTATTCTTATTTATAGCCTCATACTAGGCTTCATTTATAATTCATTTTATGCTTATTTTTGAAATATAAATGGTTTCATTGCCTTAGATTCACATTATTATCATATAGTTTATATCATTCATATTTACTTTCAAGCATGAGATAATTAACCAATACCTTATTTCACTACTAATCATAATTCATTTATTTCTGCCATAATTATATTATTCTAGCATTATATTTCTCATTCATAATCATGAAATGCTATTTACCTATTGACATATCTTTATTTATTTAATTTCATTCCTTTCTAAATTCATTATTTACCTTATACAATATATACTGAAATATTACTAACATATATTATACTATATATTTAATCACTTAATGAACAGCGTACCTGTGATAGTTGCAGACTTACCTTGGCTGCCCCGTGTCTTCCTTGTGATATCTTCTTGCTGCATCTTTGATGAATTCTAATGTTGTTGCTTTTTTATTGCCTTTATTGACTTCATAGCTATTTCTTTATTTCTTTTTATTACTTCTTTCTTCCTATGATGATTTCCTTCTATCTCGCAACCTTTATTTATTTCCCTTTCAAGGGATATGTTCGAAGAGGTATGTCTCTTATTATTTTTATTATTTTATATTAATTCCCTTTTGTAGTAAAACTAGTTCTAACCATACCTAACTCCGTTATCATAAGAGGATAGGTTAAAAGATGTTTATTTATTTTATTTATATTTACATTATATCATTTATATTATAATAAATGATATATGATATATTTTATATTATTTATACTATATCATTTATATCATAATAAATGATATATGATTTATATTATATTATTTGTATTTATATTATAATGTAAGATAATTATAAGAATATTCGTATTTATATTATTAGATATATTTATATATATTGTTATTTATAATATGGATATTATATTTTAATTATAATAAAATATTCACACAATAATATTATTTATTAAATAATATATAATGTATGTAATTATTTCTATTATCCCAAATAATATTTTACAAGCCATCTTTATCATGTTCAAATCTTTACTTTAACAGTGTCTTGATATGGGGACATGACATAGTAGCTGAGGATAAATAATACAGATCCGATTTGAAGGAGTTTTCTTTGGTTTTGGCACACTTCTACAGGTAGGTTGTACACACTTGCTAGCCGTACCATCTGCTAGGAAGGTCGTACTATCTGCTGGGGTTTCGAAGGGTTTTATGTACAACAAAGGCAATCTTTGAGGGCGATTTTGGAAGGAGATCTAACTGAAGACAAAACAGATTTAATAAGGCACAGAATCAAAGATCTTTTTATATTATTTGCTGCTGATATTTATCCCAGCCAGGCCGTACAAGGCACTCTGGAGGACGTGGTACTTTGGAGGAGAAACTCTTCATCATTGTGGCTAGTGGCTACTATCACTCTCAGTATGGGGTGCCTAGGGTTATGAAATCATTTGCAACTCATTGTAGGATGGAGAATATTTGTTTGTAGATGTTTCGAGGTGATTTTCTATAGCCTATATTGCTGGTCCATGTACAATAGATGTATGAAGCTGAAGATTTGCCAATGGGTATGTCACTGTAATTCATTTTGAGGCATAATATGATCTGGGCTTTGTTATTTTGCTTATATCTATCATAGTTTTTTTAGGTTTCACTTGCATGCGTCATTTTTCTATGTTACATTGCAAAAACAAATACATGCATGCAAAAAAACCCCTTTTGCAACTTCTGTCTAGTTCTGAAAGACCACAAATATTAATAAAATAACAATATTAAGGTAATCAAGGATCAGAACAGGGCGGGACATTACAAAAGTTTGGACACCAAGCTATCTAGCTGCACCCTCTAAAGGTGGTCACAGCCTTAAAGGATAATCGTTGTTCTTCAAGTTTTGGATGTTGCTCATCTTTTTGCAATCACCTTGTGTGCTGTTGCGCTGACTTGGGAAGTGAGGCGTGGGTTTTGAAAGAGCAGAAAATAGACTTAGAGGAGGCACCATGTTGGCTCTTTGCTGGCCACTTAGATGAGGCATATGAACTATGTTATGGAGCGCAACATTTTGGTATGTACATGAGCTTCTTTGAAGCTACTATCATTAATTTGTAATCTTTGTTTCCAAACAGTAGTTTGTTGGCGTTTCAATTCGCACCTTTGGAATGCGAGTTGGAAACGGACAGCTATGCACAGATAAACTGCTCTCCTATTATGAGGGGGAGTTCCCTTTTTGCTGATGTTCGCTTAAAAGATAAATAAAACAAATTTGCCTATCTTCTTTTTGATTCTCAGCTGCGAGCACAAGGTTATAAAACTCTTTTCGCTACAGCAGAGGTTTTTCCTTTTTAAAACTTCTAACTATAGCTAGGCTTAAACTAAATGACGCTTTTGATTGTCTAAGTAAACATAGAGCACAGAAATCAAAAGTGGACGAGGAATGATTTGTTTTAACATAAAAACTTAAATAAATTTCTCCTAGATTCACATTGCAAGACTCATTGTACTTTAATGATGAAAGCTGAAATAAAATTTACACAAGCGACACATCTGACGACAAAACTTGATGATTGGTGAGAGAAAATTAGAGCAAAAGGTAGGCATGAGACTTCTATTCCCAATATCATAAAGTTGATACAACTCCAGGACAACAATATTGTAGCAAAAGGCAGGTATACAATATGCGATCAAACACTGGAAACAGATTACACAGAATGAACGAGCACTTGGAATAACAAGTTCTGTAGGCTAGAATAGGCGCAGCAAATTTGCTATCACAATTACCATTACCGTTACTTACAATGGGCAAGGCTGCCCTTATTTATACTAAATCAAAGGAGTAGGGAATCTTAAAATCTCTTTGATTTACCCTAACTAACTTGCCAACTCGCAAGCTTTATTTCTATTCTAAGACAAAGATTATAACTAACAAACGCTTTAAAGCAATTTGCTTTAAAGCAAAGAAAACTCCAACTATTACAAAGTGATTTATTTCTAAATAAAAAATAGATGAGCTTAGGATGAAAGCAAATGCTTTAAAACAAAAAGCATCTGATTTAAAGCTGCTTTCTTTTGAGTCACATCCTCATCTACATTCTTGCTTTATGGTGATGTCATCCATTGATATAAATATATTGCCACAGCTGCTTATTTTCAGCCTTGAGGGCTACTTCATCTTCTCCATCATTCAACACTCTCTCTTTCAGATTATCTGTTGCAACTTCAAGAGATTCACATCTGTGTGTTGGGCACTTCTACCAAGATTGGCTCTGAAAACTTTGAAGACATCCACGTCCAATGTTCTTTGGCAAAACATTCTGCTTTTCTTTCAACCACTTTTGAGCAATCTTTTTCCGGTACTTTTCTTTATCATTGTGCCACACCCTTTTGCATTCTTCAATCGAAACAACCAAGTTTTCCCTTCAGATTGGTATTGAAAAACACTTCTCAATGTTGTTTGGTCTCAGGCTGTAGAGCATGTTTCCATCTGCTGATTGGATTTCTCTTGTGACTAAATTGTAATGCTTCATATAAGCAATTACAAATTCGATACTTTGCACTGAAATGGGGAATGAAGCTACTGCAAGCAACCCGGAGTGACCCAGATTCCTAATAGTACTGTTTCCTGCATCTTCCAAAGGATGCAAATTGATCACTGGAAGTACTTTATGCAAGTCTGTCTCGAAAGTTCTCAGGTAATCGTGAACCAACGCCGTTTTAGGCTTGATCTCTGTTGGAGAGTACTGCATACTGAAAGATTTGAAGAATGACTGTAAACATGCCTATGTCGGAAAAATCCTGGACAAAAGGCTGAAAATTACTTGCTGATTTCTTCTAAAAAGCAAAATGTGAGCAAAAAAAGCTGGCACATGGGTTTTGTAGGCAATTCCGTTTTGAAGCAACCCAGATCATCGGATTTTGAAAAAGCGGAAGGTTTCCCGAAAAAGTAGCAAAAAGCAGATTCCCGAAAAAATAGAATTTCCCAATCTTCAAGAGGATGAAATTCTGAATGGACCCATCTTGATGAAAATTGAAAAAGCTTCGGTCCTGTTTCTGAAAAATGATCCCCTAGAAAAAAGGACCTCAAAAAAGCGTGCCTCTGTGCTTCCTCATCCTGAAACTATGAAGAATGCTGAAAAAACACTTCGTTTGGGTCTTCGAATCTTCGTGGAAAGAAAATAAAAATCTTCCTCCTTTGGATGCAACCTGCAAAAGTAATGAATAAAAGAAGCCAAAAGCTTTGTCTTTATAGAACTTTAGGGCAAAAAAGCAGCTTTCTTTGTGAAAGAATAAAGCTTGAATCTTATCTATGAAGAAAGCATCTTTTAAAGCGCAAATCCAAGTAAATGTTTTCGAATAGGAAGAATCCCTATTTTATAGCTGCCTATGGCTTCATGTGTGAGATGATGAAAAATATCTTCTTTGATGATGTCATCAAACACGCGAGGTTGCAAAAGTGTTAGCCAAATTTTCATTTGTTTCAACACTTTTGCACTCGTTCTGACTCTAGTATGGCCTGTCCCTAATTTCAACAAAATGGCAAACTGTCGCCGTTGACTAAAAAAGCTGACGAATCATGGCACCTTGAAGATTTATCAACCGTGATTCCATCCCCAGCCTCGGACTGATGATCCGACGACAATCAACTGCAAATCTGACCTCTGAAACCTGTCACCGAATGAAGTTTTGGAAGTGGTTGCGAGAAAACACTGTCAAACATGAAAAATTCTGAGGCATGAAAACTTGGGTGCCCCTAGCCTCCAGGGGCACCTGGTTTTTTGTGGCTTAGCCAATCTTTGGAAAATTTCAACTTTTTCAAATTTTTGATTTGCGTGTGTTTCGGTGACTGCAGACCCCTGTTTGGCTGTCGATTTTTGCCTACCGGAGTAAAACTGAGTTTGATGATCTAGCAAACAGGCAAGCTTGATGAAAACTGAACTGATTGTACCCTCTGCCTCGAAAAATGTGCCAAACTGATTTCTTGTGAATCTGATCGGGCTGACGGAGGAGTTTTTGTCGTTTTCCATGAAAACATGGAAAAATGACTAAGGCATGAAAAGATGGGCGCCCCTGGCCCCTAGGGCACTTGGTTTTTTGTGCCTTAGAAAAATTTTGATATTTTCAAATTTTCATTGCATTCCTCGATTTCCGTGCCAACAGGTCTTGTTTGATCATCGTTTTCTGTAGTCCGGATGACTGCAAAAGTAGGACGGGAGGTGCATTGAGCTGTTTGAACATACCTGAGATGAAATCCCAGCTTTTTCAAGCTTTCGACTGAGTTTGACCACCCGGAAACGGGCTGACGGAGGTTTTTTGACGTTTCTTGAATAACGCGTAAAAAATTCTAAGGCATGAAAAGTTGGGTGCCCCTGGCCTCCAGGGGCGCCTAGTTTTTTGTGCCTTAGCCAAATTTATGATTTCCAACCTCTGTTTGCAATTTGCTCCGTTTTGCATGCCGACAGTTGCTTCCTGTCGTTGATTTCGAGGTTTTTCCAGTCAACTGCAACTGGATGAGGGACAGATTGGATAGCCTGCGTACATCTAACGTGGATTCCAGCTTTTTAGGGCCTATTGACCAAAATGACTGCTTTTGTCAAACCCAAAATTGACTAAAAGAGGCATTTCTAGCATTTTTTTGAAAAGTGCGAAAAAATATGACATGAAAAGATGGGCACCCCTGGCCTCCAGGGGCACCTAGTTTTTTGTGCCTTATTCAAATTTCAGGATTTTTAACTTTTCTCCTCATTTCGGATCCATCCTGCTCTGTTTCCTGTTCTTCGTTAAATCGACGACTGTTTGTCAGTTCTGCGTTAGCTGAACAACTCGAAAGACTTGAAACTGAACTCTGGCAGATGAACTTCTTCCATTGATGGCTTTGGAGCTCATGCTTCGCCATCTGAAAAAGCAGAATTGACCCAGTAGAGAAAACTTGATCTTTTGCAGATTTCGTCTGGACCACCTGGATCGTGAAGCGAAATCAGCCAATGAGAATCAGGCACAACACTCGAATAGGAGATTCTATTTTTAGAAATTTTCTGTTTTTAGAAAATTTTGCCAGCATCCGTATCTCAAGAAACCCAGAAAACCTAATTTTGACGTCTATTTTTAGAAATTGACTTTTTGACGAAAAATTTTCTAGACTTTCTCAAAATGCCTTAATGAAGCAAATTTTTTTGATTGGGCACAACACAGTTTAATATTGTTATTACTTTCAGTTCTCTTATTTCATTGGGCTGCAAACTCTTTGTTAAAATGATTCTCTATCATATATGTGAACTATGGTGAAGATTATGAATGATCTATGACTTAAACTCCTTAAACAAACTGCTCCACATTAACATACACATAAATTTAGTTTGGTGAATGAAATGCAAAGTTTTTGACAAAATGTCAATACACTAAAAGTGAGAAATTTGAAAGTTTGGTTTGAATTTGGGTTAAGGGGATCTTATAGTGGTATCAGAGCGAGTGATCTTGCCAGCGTGGAGGGTTTGCATGTCTGATTTATCGGTTACATTTCAATTTTATGAATCCAGAAGATAGAGAGTACATTACCTACAGGAGAAGGCAACAGTTTATGGGCTCAGATTTTGATGGAGAGAACATCATGGGTGATAGAGATCGTGAGGATCCTAGTACTAGAGATATCCTTAATGACATTGCTAGAGGATAGCGAGATTTGGTGCATCTTTGGACTCAGTTCATGCAGAATAATAATGTTAATAAGAACAATAACAGGGTTAATCAAAACAATGGAGGAAACAACATGAATAATTGAGAAGCAAACAACTCTGGAAACAATACAAACATTTTTAATAACATTAGAACTACTTAGGCTTCTACGGTTAGGCCTCTAATGCCTAATTTCTTGGATCAATAGAGGATATAGAGTGGTGGATAGTAGGTTGCAGGTGAGAGTTTTATAGATTATATGCATGAATGGCAGTCACTTGGTGATGAGTTTCAGGCTGCGATGTCTCTACATGACTTTTTCCAATTGAAATATAGAAACAGGCCAAGAGGTGATAGAGGGCAGAATCAAGAGTTGCAGCGAAATTTGGGTAAGGTGTCTCTTTCTTCTTTTGATGGTTCGGGTAAATGCATTGTACGTGCATGGATTCAAAAATTAGATAACTATCTCTGCTTGAACCCCATGTTGGAGAGGGAGGCTGTCCAATTTGCTACCTTGCATTTGGAGGGTGATGCACATGAGTGGTGGTATCACGGGATGGTTACTCAGGGATATAGCCTTATTACTTCCTATGCTGATTTCACATAGAGGCTTATTGATAGGTTTGATAAGAAGGATCTAGAATATCATTTCAGGGAGTTGGCATGGCTTAGACAAAAGGATTCAGTGGATACATATGTATCAGATTTTCATAGACTTGCGGTGCTGGTACCTAATGTTTCAAAAGGGAGATTGACTTATCTCTTCTTTGAGGGCTTAGAGGAGCCACTTCGGGGTTGGGTTAAGGCTTTAGACCCGCCTTCTTTGTAGGAGGCGATCAAAAGAGCTAGAAAAATGGAATTTTCCGTTCCTTCCAAAAATAAATTTCTGAACAAATCATTTTCCACTAAGAAGGAAAGCAAGAAGCCTTTTCAGAAGGAGTGGCCTAAGAAGTCAAATCTTGACATCGAGGACAAAAATGAGCTTAGGAGGAAGAAACTTTGTTTCTCATGTAAGGAACCATGGGATCCTTGACATAGATGCCTTGGGAAAGGCAAGGTTCACTATATTGAGGTTACTTCTGACATTGAGGAGGAGAAAAGAGATTCTAGCTCAGAGTGTGAACAGGAAGAGGAGAAAGTTGAGCATGAGGAGAGAACTTCAGTTGAGCCTTCAGGTGGTACTATTGCCTCTCTTTCAGGTACTCTTAGATATCATCCGTTTAGGGTGAGGAGTTTTGCAGGGATAGTGTGTTACAGTCTTGATCAATAGTTGGGCAACCCACAACATTATTGATGAAGGCCTGGTGATGAAAAGAGGTCTTCAGGTAGAGGATTTTCCTGGTTTTAACATGATGGTTGTAGATGTTTTCACTATGAGCTGCACTAAGAAGATTTCTCAGTTGAGCATTACTTTGGGAAATCATCAGGTTATAGACAATTTCTATGTGGTCAGAATTTGTGAAACAGATGTGGTTCTAGGTATCCAATGTTTGCACTCTCTTGGGAAGTATTTGCAGAACTTTCAAACGATGGACCTCAAGTTTAGACATGAGGGAAAAAACGTAGTTCTTCGAGCGATGTCGAATGGAGCACCTAGTGTTAGGAATTGCATGCAAAAGATATCAATTAAATGCAAATAAAGATTAAATAGAGGAATGAAAATACACAGAAATAATAACAACGAGAGACAATTTTTAACGTGGTTCACCCAAACTCGGGCTACATCCACCAATAGAGAGTCCAATATTATTATCCAGTAAATCAAACCATTACAACTAGCAATCCTTGCAACTCAATACCGTTGCAAATGCTACAATACAATGTCAACGGAAACCCTAACCATTAGCCGTTTTTATCAAGACTTATGTCGGTTACAAAATAGGGTTTTTTATGTCGGCTAATAGAAAAAATAACTCCTGATGCCTTTATAAAATAACAGGCAATTTTTGCTTCTGGGGCGTTGCCCCTAAGCCCTCGACCAGGGGCACTGCCCCTAGCAGCCCCCAGACCCCACTGTGGGCTCCGCCCCTGGGCCCCCACCAGGGGGATGGCTCCCCTGAGCTCCGCAGGAGGGGCTCTGCCCCCCTACACTCCGCCGTTATATAATTTGGGGGGAAACTGCGTCGATAAAAGTGGGGAAAATTTAACCTTCGAGTCTGATTAGGCTCCATATAACAACACCTAGAGTGGTAACTGCGAAGAGAATTGTAATGTCCCTGATTTAGCCTAGTCACACAGAT
The DNA here is from genome assembly GCA_027924645.1 of Cunninghamia lanceolata. Classification (NCBI taxonomy): domain Eukaryota; kingdom Viridiplantae; phylum Streptophyta; class Pinopsida; order Cupressales; family Cupressaceae; genus Cunninghamia; species Cunninghamia lanceolata. Next base: position 2,339,315 of record BSBN01000128.1, read on the forward strand.
GATGGAGATTAGCCTATCACATGACCTTCGTAGGCTAATATCAATGGTTAGGAGGTCAATTTAGGGACTTACTATTTATAGTAAGTCGGGAGCCGAGCACTTGCTATATTTGGCAGGGCAGTGGTTGATGGTCATGGCACGAGAGTTTGTGGTTCGAGACATTCAGAGCTTCAGTGGACAAAATATAAGTTAAATTAAAGATTTAACTTATGATATTTTAATAGATATATTATAACTTTAAGTTATAAAGTGAGTTTATAAAGCAAAGTTATAACTTAAAGTTGGGCTTCTAGGAGATGGGCGCCCCTAATGGAGCAATAAGGTGGTTAAGTTATAAATTAAAATAATAAAAAATAATCCCTCTTGGGCGTTGGGGAATGGTGTAATGTCCCCTTCTAACAAGCCAAAATTTCCACAACCTTGCAAACAATTTCAACTTGTAAAAGAGTACATTAGTATTCAATTCCTCTTTTCTATGTTAATAAAACATAAACTATATGCTTTCTTATTTTCATAGATCTATTATGTAAGTCTCATGTTACCATGGAAGAGATATACTTGGGCCTATTGTTAATCAAACCCTCCACCTTATAAGAGTGAACTCATTAGGGTGCAACGTCATACCAACTGTCATAGGTCCTTCCTTTCTTGACTCTGAGGGGTGCCCTAGACCCACTCGAGTCATAGGCCATCCTAAGGCCTATCTTAACTTTCTCCTTTGATTTGGGGTACCCTAGACCACTCAAATCAAAGGCCTAACCACTTGTTTGATAAGGTACCCTAGACCATCTTGAGACAAGGGTCTTTTCTTGGTTCGGAGGGGTACCCTAGACCACTCGAACCATACCTATCCTTTGGTCAATTGCCAACCCTAACCTTCATTTCCTCTTCATAGTGTTGGCTGGATTACCACTAAGTCCTCTTATCTGTCCTTGGATGATCATATAATTTCTCCTTAATCTATTCCATAATTTCATGTTTCAATATCATTTGACTATAACCAGTTATTTAACCTTTACAAATGCATATTCTAGTATAATATATCATACATATGTTTATTCTATATTCAGATTTGATCCATGTATGGCTGATATTGATTTCATGATTTTATGAAGATTGTTGAATGATTGTGATTTAATGCTATTGGAGTTGTATTACTCTTCAATGAATGATCAAATGATTGATTTTCTTCTGCAGATGTATATTATATATACTTCCTCTCTATGCTAGAGACAACCCCCTTTAAAAGTCATGTCTCTTCAAAAATCATAACTCATATATGCTGCCTTTTGAGGTTACTCGCACCTTTTTGAAGACTGCATTTAATATATCTCAATTGTAACTATACTTGCTGTCTTAGTGTAGACGAATCCCCTTTATTAATTGCTGTATGTCTTTGGTTGCCGATATGTTAAAGGGTCGACCATCAAAAACAATTGTATTTCTTACCATAGGTTGACCGCTGACTTGTTAATAAACTATCTTTAATTATAATCAGATTCCATACGATGGCAGCCTTGACATTATTACATTCGCTGCATATCCTTTTATGATACTATTTATATATTATATATATAGTAGATATTAATATATTATAATGATTTAATATTTATATTTATATTATATCTTGTTAATAATATATTATATATTTAATTATATTTATTCATATATATTTATAATAAATGATAATTATAATAATATTTAAATTGATAATATAATGTATCTCATTATGAACATATTATATATTATATTTGAATTATATTAAAATATTTATATAATTATATTATTTAATATTATTTATTAAATATTATACATTATTAAATATTATATATGTTTATTTAAATACCACATTTTATGAAAGCGATTTTATCGTCTTTATTATGATGTTTAAATTTTTAATTTAAACAATGCCTTAATATTGGGACATGACAGCCCTCCCCACTCAAGATTGCTTGTCCTTAAGCAATCACAACGAGATCTTTCATTTTCTTGCAGTTTTAACGTCTACCTTTCGATGCGTTGAGACGAAATCGTGGATGAATATTGCTTTAGTGAAAAGAAATTGATTGTGAATCCATGAAAGAGATTTTGTGATCAAAAGAGCATTTGTTTGATGTTTTGAATAATAACGATGGGATGCAAGTGTCATAGATTAAGAAGATTTGAGAGTATTGAGATTCCAAGATGCATCTCGATCTTTGGTTACGAGATTCGGTCTTATATGTTATTGACCTCAAAATCGATAAGAGTTATGTTCTTTGAGGAGTAATGATTATATGATGTCATGATCAAAGAAGATTTGATAAGTTTTTATTTGATTTTGAATAGCAATATGATTGAGGATATGTAGTTAATCAAATGAATGCAAGAAGGAAGAATTTTTCAATGTTAAAGAAAACTTTGGGAGTATTGATAATCCGAGATTGGAGATTTGGAATGAAATAATATTGATGCAGTCCCAAAAGATAAATCTAATGATGTTGTAAGTAAGACTTTGATTGCTTAAACAAGTTGATGATAAGATAATGTATAGCATGATCCTGGGGGTTGATGATGAGATAATGTCCCCCCCCTTTTTGGGATATTCTTGATCTATTAACCTCCACACAAGAATAACTACTAGAAAGGAACATTAGCAATATTAAAGATCCATAAATTAACAATGAAATCAGTACGATATAACATAAATAACATTTAATTTCAACATATAGTTGTCCATACCTCAAGTTGATCCTTGATAGAATCCATATAAATACTTGCAAGTAGCTCAAGCAAGTAGGCAAGTAGCTCAAGCAGACAAGCAAGTAGCTCAAGTAGACAAGCAAGCAGACAAGCAAGTAGGCAAGTAGCTCAAGTAGACAAGCAAGTAGCTCAAGAACATACAGGTAAGTTGTAGAGTATACACTTAAACACATAAGTTGCACGAATACACGTGTACACATAAGCCACAAGGTAAACCTTTCAATACACATAAATCGCAAAGTATACACAGGATGGCAGGATGATTGCTCTGATACCACTTGTAATGTCCCCTTCTAGCAAGACAAAATTTCCTCAACCTTATACACAATTTCAACTTGTAAAAGAGTACATTAGTATTCAATTCCTCTTTTCTATGTTAATAAAACATAAACTATATGCTTTCTTATTTTCATAGATCTATTATGTAAGTCTCATGTTACCATGGAAGAGATATACTTGGACCTATTGTTAATCAAACCCTCCACCTTATAAGAGTGAACTCGTTAGGGTGCAACGTCATACCAACTGTCATAGGTCCTTCCTTTCTTGACCGTGAGGGGTGCCCTAGACCCACTCGAGTCATAGGCCATCCTAAGGCCTATCTTAACTTTCTCCTTTGATTTGGGTACCCTAGACCACTCAAATCAAAGGCCTAACCATTTGTCTGATAAGGTACCCTAGACCATCTTGAGACAAGGGCCTTTTCTTGGTTCGGAGGGGTACCCTAGACCACTCGAACCATACCTATCCTTTGGTCAATTGCCAACCCTAACCTTCATTTTCTCTTCATAGTGTTGGGTGGATTAACTCTAAGTCCTCTTATCTATCCTTGGATGATCATATAATTTCTCCTTAATCTATTCCATAATTTCATGTTTCAATATCATTTGACTATAACCAGTTATTTAACCTTTACAAATGCATATTCTAGTATAATATATCATACATATGTTTATTCTATATTCAGATTTGATCCATGTATGGCTGATATTGATTTCATGATTTTATGAAGATTGTTGAATGATTGTGCTTTAATGCTATTGGAGTTGTATTACTCTTCAATGAATGATCAAATGATTGATTTTCTTCTGCAGATGTATATTATATATACTTCCTCTCTATGCTAGAGACAACCCCCTTTAAAAGAGTCATGTCTCTTCAAAAATCATAACTCATATATGCTGCCTTTTGAGGTTAATCGCACCTTTTTGAAGACTGCATTTAATATATCTCAATTGTAACTATACTCGCTGTCTTAGTGTAGACGAATCCCCTCAATTAATTGTTGTATGTCTTTGGTTGCCGGTATGTTAAAGGGTTGACCATCAAAAACAATTGCATTTCTTACCATAGGTTGACCGCTGACTTGTTAATAAACTATCTTTAATTATAATCAGATTCCATACAATGGCAGCCTTGACTTTATTACATTCACTGCATATCCTTTTATGATACTATTTATATATTATATATTTAATTATATTTATTCATATATATTTATAATAAATGATAATTATAATAATATTTAAATTGATAATATAATATATCTCATTATGAACATATTATATATTATATTTGAATTATATTAAAATATTTATATAATTATATTATTTAATATTATTTATTAAATATTATACATTATTAAATATTATATATGTTTATTTAAATACCACATTTTACGAAAGCAATTTTTCCGTCTTTATTATGAATTTTAAATCTTTAATTTAAACAATGCCTTAATATCGGGACATGACAAATGGGAGCAACAAAAAGGCAAAAAGGTGACTTCATTTGGTGATGCGAAGATTATTGATTTTGGCTCTCATATTGGGATTTTCTTGTGCTTTGGCTTTGAGCTTGGCTCTAGGGTTTGTTCATGGCTATGTTGGGACGAAAACGCTTGCATTAGTCCCTTTCTTCGTGCATGAAAGATTGCATTAGGAGAAGATTGGAGGAGCTTCACTTCAGAAGCTTCATTGTGCATTTGAATGATCTATTTTGGAGGAGATTTGAGCAGAAAATGAATAGATTTTGAAGAGTTTGTTATTGCAGCTGCTAGAAGGCATTTGGAAGTCATTCTTATAAGTTTCTTGTGGGAGTTATTGCTGTTGCAGCCCCTTTTTGTTCAGGCCGTACTCATACACAGCTGGCTGTACCACTTAGAGGGCCGTACATCCCCTTAGCAGCAGATTTGTGTGCAGTTCGTGGAGTTTAGTCAGCCATTTGAGATCGCCCTTACTCTATAGTGACAGCTGATACAAATTAGAGGAGAACGAAGTGGATTTTAGCAAGTTTGTGACTGATTTTAGCTTGCAGCAGGGTCGTACCATCTATAGAAGGACGTGGGCTTTGTGGGTGTTATTCCTACTTTGTTTGCATCAACTTAGATTCTCATTTTTGGTGTTGGAGTTCATATTTGTTGCTGCAACTTTGTATTTTGGGGTGAACTTCACATGTATACGTTACCTGGTGATTCTACATGACATTGTAATGCTGGTAGCATTTTTGGCAATGAATCAAGTTGAAGATTTTCATATGGGTATGTCTCTATAATTAGGTTTTACCACTTTCTATGATTTGGGTCTTTATCCATTTGTGCAAATATATTATATATTTTTTGGGTTTTTAGTTTATGCTTCATTTCCTGTATATTTCAAGACAAAACACACATGCAAGCAAAACCCATAAAACCCTAAACATCAAACAACAAGAAAAACACAAAAAACGCATACAGAGGAAAACATATACCAAGGGTGTATGTTACAAGAATGGAGGCATTATTTCGACATGGTGAGGTTGCATAGGCAACCCAATGTTTGATTTCATCTAAAACCCCTTCTAATAGTGATGGACAGTATCATGTGGATATCCAATCTGTATTGAATAAGCACAGTGTGGTTTTCAACGAGATTCCTCCTAGAAGGCCACCTGATAGGGGTTTTGAGCATGTGATCAAGCTAAAGGAGGGTTCTAAGCCCATTATTATTACTCCTTGCCGGTATCCGAAATGATTAAGGAGTTAGAGAAAGCAATTAAGGAGTTGTTAGACATAGGGCATATTAGACCTAGCTCGAGTCCCTTTGCTCCTTCAATTGTTCTAGTGAAGAAGAAAGATGGGACCATGAGGATGTGCATTCACTATCGTGCACTAAAAAAAAAGACTATCAAAAACAGGTATCTGATTCCCAGGATTGATGAGCTGTTAGATGAGCTGCATGGTGCAGTTTATTTCTCGGAGATTGATCTTCGGTCTAGATACCATAATTAGGGTCCGTGAGGACTTTCACAAGACAACTTTCAGATTCCATTATGGCCACTATAAGTTTCTAGTCATGCCCTTCAGTTTGACCAAAACTTCTGCTACTTTCCAGTCTTGCATGAGCCTCATTTTTAACAAACAGTTGCAGAAATCTTTGCTTGTATTCTTCGATGACATCTTGATATACAACAAGACTAGGGAGGATCACCTCAGGCACATTGATGAGGTGTTAGGCATTATGGAAGCACGGTCCTTGTTTGCCAAAGCTTCCAAGTGTGAGTTCGACATGATAGAGGTTTTATACTTGGGGCATGTGATTAGTGCTAATGGGGTGAAGGTCCATCATGAGAAAATTCAGGCCATTCTGGATTGGTCACCATCGAAGACAATATCAGATTTGAGGGGATTCTTCGGCCTATGCAGCCATTATAGCAGGTTTGTTAAGGGGTTTTCTTAGCTAGCAGCACCTCTTACAAATCTCACCAAGAAGGGAGCTTTTAGATGAACGGATGAGGCTCAATATACTTTTGATAGACTCAAGGAGGTAATGAGTACTTGTCTTGTTTTAGCACCTCCTGATTTCTCTCAACCATTTGTTTTGGAGTGTGATGCATCAAGTGAGGGAATATGAGTTGTGCTTATGCAGAATAAGCATCCGATAGTTTATGAAAGTAGGAAGCTCAGAGATGTAGAGAGATTGTATTCAACCTATGATAAGGAGATGCTTGCCATCATGCATGAGTTGGCAAAATTTAGACAAATTATGGTGGGTGGAAAATTTGTTGTCAGAACAAATCACAACTTGAAATATTTCTTAGAGGAGAAGGATTTGAATGAATGGCAACAAAAGTGGGTAAGCAAAATTCAGGCTTACGATTTTGATATTGAATATGTGAAAGGGAAGAGGAATGTGGTACTAGATGCACTATCCAGGAAACCCACTTTATGTTCTATGACAAAGAATTCAATCGATTGGAAGGCTCACCTTTTGGTTGAGTACTCCAAGAATGCTTTTGTATGTGAGCTCATGGATGGTAAGATTCAGGATGACAGGTACAAGGTGATTGATGATGTTATCTACTACAAGAACAAGATTTATTTGGTTCTTGAATCAAAAATGAAAGAGAAAATCATGAGAGTTGTCCATGATACCCCTCTTGTAGGACATCTGGTTTATTTCAATACTTATAGGCAGATCAGAGAGAGATTCTCTTGGTAGGGTCTCAAAGATGATGCCTTGCACCATGTTAGAGTGTATGACTTGTTAGTAGAACAAGTCAGAGCCTACTTTCCCAGTAGATTTATTGCAGCTATTACCCATCCTTGAGCAAAAGTGGGAAAGCATATCCATGGATTTCATTACAGGTCTTCTTAGAGTACAGGGAAAAGATTGTATCTTTGTAGTAGTTGATAGGTTGATCAAATATGCACATTTCTTTGCCATATCATTTGAGTACAAGACACCTCAGGTTGCAGAGTCGTTCTTTAGAGAGGTGTTTAGACTCCATGGACTTCTAAAGAACATTGTTAGTGATTGCGATAGCAGATTTCTTAGCATATTTTGGCATGAGCTATTTTGATTATCTGGTACAAAGTTGACCCCGACGCGGAGATTGTGAATAAACGGGTGGAGGGCTATTTGTGCAATTATGTTTTGGGGTAGTAGAAGGCTTGGATCAAGTGGTTATATTTGGGAGAGCATTGTTATAATACCACCTAGCACATGTCGATTGGCATGTCTCCTTTCCGGGCATTATATGGATATGATGCTAGCTCTTTTGTAGACTTGGCATTTGATGACAATAGGGCTCCTAAAGCTAAGGATTGGATCCAAGAGAGTTAGGATATCCTTAAGTAACTTAAGGATAATCTTCAACGCGCTTAGAATCAACAGAGGATTTATGCAGATAAGCACAAGGTTGGAGGACTTTTGAGATAGGGGATTTGGTTTTCTTGTGCCTGCAGCCCTATAGACAGTCTGCATTGAAGAAGAGTGGGGCAGAAAAACATAAGCCTCGTTTTTATGGCCCTTACAAGATTGTGCGAAGAGTAGGAGAGGTTGCTTACGAGTTGGAGTTGCTTGAGAACGGCAAAATTCACAATGTATTTCATGTTTCATGCCTCAAAAAGGCACTTAGGCAGCATGTTACATCATCTCCTGAGCTTCCACCATTGGACAAAGAAGGCAAACTGATTCTGGTTCTTGATGCTATCTTGGATGTCAGAGAGAGGAGGTTGAGGAGCAAAGTAATCACGGAGTACTTGATTAGATGGAGAGACTTGCCCCTAGAGGATGCCACTTGGGAGGGAGAGCAAATTCTTTAGCATCCAAATCTGCAATTGCTTGAGGGCAAGCAATTCCGAGAAGGGAGGACTGTAATGTCCCCTTCTTTAGCCTAGGCTTCGGAGATGGCCATTTAGCCTATTTTATTCTTGTAGGCTGATTTGGAGTTTCGGAGAGGGAATAATTCATTTAATTAAATTACGTTGTCTCAAATTATAATTTTACGGGCAACTTGTATTTAATTAAAAGGTTATTTTAAAGTCGTCGATAACGGCGTGGTTTAGTGGTCAAGTCGCTTGGTTGTGGTGGTGGCAACCAAGGTTCAAACCCCCGCAGGGCCAACGAGCTCGCACATTATGCGTGCCTTCATTGGGCTGGCGTGCTCGTAGGCTATGTACCTTCGCTGGGCCAACGAGCTTGCGGGTTTGACTAAAGGGTGATAATGCCCATTGGGGACAGAGACCCCCCAGTTGTGGTCTCAGGTGATAAAGTCGATGGCAAGAGATCCCCCGTAAGGGTCTCTCTGGGCCTGGACCAGGCTAAAAACTCGGGTTAACCAAAGAAAAAAAAAAGTTATTTTAAAGTGACTTAAGTTGGAGCCAAAAGTGAAATATTGTAAAGTCACTTATATTTGTGCTGAAGATATATTAAAAAAGTAATTTTAGATTATATCTTTGGGAAAGTTCCAAGGGAAATTATAAAAGGAGGTTTGAGACACATTTTACTTCTGGCCATTTTATCAATTTGGACTCTCTTTGAGAGCTGAAGCTTTGTTCCGCAAACCCTGGGACGAAAACCCTTGGGGATATTGATTTCGGAGGTGAAAGATCCTCCCTAGTCAATTTGTGGGTGGAGTCATTCAGATTTCACGTTTCTGTTGAAGGTTTGGAGGTTGAAAGATTGTGTGGAAAGTTATATTGTTATGCATGCTTTGGGTATTTGCTTTGGGAAGATTTTATAATTTTTATTACTAAATTTGTGGGATTTGCAAGCAAATACAGATTTAGAAGTTGTTGGAGTTTTTATTGAAGATCTAAGGCAGTTCAAATAGGATTTATTACCTATTTCCAAGTGCAAGTAGACTTTGGAGAGGCGCTTATAATGAGGGTTTTAGAGGGTCGTTGCATTCTTGGAGGAGGTCGTGAGTTTTGAGAAGTTTGGACGCCAAGATAGCTAGCTGCACCCTCTAAAGGTGGTCGCAGCCTTAAAGTATAATTGTTGTTCTTCAAGTTTTGGATGCCGCCCATCTTCTATTTGCAATCATCTTGTGTGCTGTCGCCTTGACTTGGGAAGTGAGGTGTGGGTTTTGAAAGAGCAGAAAATAGACTTAGAGGAGGCGCCATTTTGGCCCTTTGCTGGCCGCTCAGCTGAGGCATATGAACTATGTTATGGAGCACAACATTTTGGTATGTATGTGAGCTTCTTTGAAGCTATTATCATTATTTTGTAATCTTTGTTTCCAAACAGCAGTTTAATGTTGTTATTACTTTCAGTTCTCTTATTTCATTGGGCTGCAAACTGTTTGTTAAAATGATTCTCTATCATATATGTGAACTATGGTGAAGATTATGAATGATCTATGACTTAAACTCCTTAAACAAGCTGCTCCACATTAACATACACAGAAATTCAGTTTGGTGAATGAAATGCAAAGTGTTTGACGAAATGTCAATACACTAAAAGTGAGAAATTTGAAAGTTTGGTTTGAATTTGGGTTAAGGGGATCTTACATGGACCCACAGAGGTGAATTGATAGGGAATGAATGACTATAACATGTTGTAAGAGACCCTATTATATATGACTGAAATATTTGATCAATTATAGATAAGATTTCTTGCAATAATCAATGTAAATCATCAACATATAACAACATATATGATAATCATCAAACACCTTGCATCCTTATTGAATTGAAATGAAATAACATCAAAGAGTCTGCTGCTGTTATGGAGTTACAGTCAAGGTATCAGTCAAATCAGACTTGATATCCTCATGAAAATGAGTGCCAAATGCCTTCAATATCTTCAATATTCAATTACAAACAATGGATAATAGTCTTCAAGCCTTGGATCAATGATTATAACCCCGAAAACACCAATACTATTGACTGATCTGCAAATACAAATGACTGATATAAAGGTACAGTCAGCTGTTATAATTGCTGTAGGTGTCTATTTAGCCCAGCCAATGTTCAATCTCCTCAAATACTTAAAAAATCTCATCCTAAGCCAAGCGATGGAAGTATAGATTGTCTTTAAGCACCTTACAACTCTTTGAAACCTTGTAAACTTGTCCAATATGCTCAAAAACCCCTGAAACAATATAAATGTCTCGCTGTCATGAAAATTCAGACCCTGCAAATGTATAGAACTCACTCCAATGATATCATAGGCCCTAATAACTACCTTGATAGTGCTTCCAATGGATCAAGGGCTTCAATATGATATCAAATACACTCTAATAGCTCTTCTAAACTTACAAATTAAAGCTTAATGGTGAATATCTGAATAATATCACCTCACATAGAGTATGGGGTCATCACCATACAAACACAAGGGGTCATCACCTTGCAAAATGACATGAAAATCAGAATTCTCAGTAAAAAACAATAGAATAAGAAACATACCAATCCATCAATAGTTGCAAATTGATGTTCAAGTCCTCTATTTATCCTCTCCATGGTAGGCATCCTTCTCTTTAGCAAATTTGAATGAAATTTGAGTTCCACCAATGATGAACAAGAAACTTGAACAATTGTAAATGAGTTGCAACTATAAACTTACTCATTTAAAATCAATCTTTAATTGTTTTAAATGAAATATAACTACTTCCCTTATGGATCGATCCTTTAGCAATGGATTCCTCTTTGCATAGGCGACAGTTGGGATTGCTTGGCACACAAACATTTAAAATCTCCATTTTGTATTTAAAATCTTCAAGCTGATCGAATCTTCTAAGCTGGGCAGACTCTTTGACATTTGCACCTTTTATTTAATTTCCTTCAACATGATTCATCGATCCATACCATTATAGGCGATTGCATTTAAAACTTCAAATGCTAGCATTTAAAATTGTCTTTCAGCCTTCGCCGCCGATCCCATGGTTGGCTTCAATCATTTAATAACTTCAAATGCTTATTGTAAATACTTTTCATTGGATCGATTGATCCTCATAGCTGTTGGCTCTCCATGCAATGCACACATACAATTTTAAATGCATTTACCTCTTACTTGCAACGATCCTTCACATTGGCACATGATCCAAGGGAATCGCCTCCTCATTAAGCTAGTCTATCCTCTTGTGATAGCTGTTTGGAAGTGTTTGAGCCTATTTTCAAAAACTTGGACCTATAACAAATGTATCACCAATTCCATTTTATAAAATAGGTCCCACCGGGAGCCATACTTCACCCATCGATTTGGCACAATGAACAATGTGATTCCATCAATTAAAGATTCCATTTGTCATTATTCACATAATAAAACTCGAGCAAAATACTAGTTGAGCCAACTTTCCAGTTCTCCATGTGTAGACATAAACTAACTTTCCGGTTCTCCATGTATAGAAACAAGCTCAAACTAGAAAACATAACTTAGCTCAAAATGGGGACATTACACATGTTCACCTCAGCTTGTTGCACCTGTGTCTAAAGTGGTGTGACGTCTTTGGACACTGTTTAGGAACGTGATAATGTCATGAACTAAATTTTACACAAAAATATACCATTTATAAATTTATTAATATATAAAAAACAATTTAATCAAAGTGGGTCCAAAACATAAAGGGTAAAGGCATAGGTATGGAATTTTCACCATTACAATACTTAGGGGTGCATACCTCATTATTCATACAGCTGTTATTCGTTACTCTCTTCTTTATAGTGAGTTTGGTACCTCTGCCACTTTCATATAGTGGTGTCTATTTTATTCTATACTGCTTGAGTGGAGCTTGTTCAATCTTAGCAAACTGTACGTTATTTTCCTTCAACAAGTGCATATAGAGAAGAACCTGGTAGGTAACATTGATTGACCACAACAATTTTTTATGTAACCTTTACCATTACTGTCATTAATTTAGAAAAAAAAGAGGAGGATTACAAGTACATGACATCCCACTAAATGACTTTAAACCCATGTTTTTGTGTATGTGTGTATGTTTATAACAATCCATGATACCAAAATTACTCTCTATAGTAGGGACCACAACAATATCTGGCTTGTGAATTAATTACCTATTGCATGGATATATGGATATTTAAATATTTTGTTTAATTACAATATAAAAAATGCTACTTTCATTTGACCTTAAAATAATAACTTCAATTTAAATGAATATTTATTGCCTTCAATGCATTGCTGCTATTCTTGTGTATGATTTGACTTGGTGGATGTCCTAAATATCACGTCCTTGTTTCTTTTGTGTCAGATGTTGAGGATGTGTAACTTTTAGCATATGTTTCCATCAACCTGTGAGTGCAATTGTTGACTTAAATTTTTTTTTCTCCTTGCAGGGTGTATTGATACGGGTAGTTGAACCAACATCCCCTGCAAATGAAGTCTTGAAAGCAGTGAGTGACTATCTTTGTTAGTAACAGTCATTTTAATATTATCGTATTCTCAATTTCATAGATCTCAAAGAGCTTTTAAATTCTTGTGAATCTGAAAAATCTAGACATTACTCTTTTTATCTTGATCTGCCTATCCTTTAATAAAGAAAATAATAACTATAGATAATCATACATCACAACTTTTATATAGCCTGCCTGGGAAAAGGTAATTTTACAATGTTGAATAAAAATTAATCCTAACAGTAGTGGATTTTGATGAACTAATACTAGAAACAAACATTTATTGAACATTGTTACTAGTTAGGTCTTGTCCTTTAAGGCCATGTTTACTGAGGTCTATATATTGCAAACTTCAGAAGAAATCAACTTTCCGAACAGATTTTTTGTTAATATGAAATTATTATTGATCTTTTTGAGATTAGAGTGGATGCTATTTGGATTGTAGACAGATCCTCCTTATTTCGGGAAATTTATGAGATCAATGCCTTTACATGGAAATGGATTAAGACTATTGCTGACGTAAGGAATCCACAAAATGCGGTTGGGATTCACCGTGTGAGGTTGGGATTCACCGTTGCTTAGGTTATCTCAAGAAACCTCTATATATGAAAAGTTATGTAGTAAATATGAGTGATCATGGTACAAAAAGGACAAAGAAGTGAGTAGCAGCCAATGATGTAGATGTGGTAGGCAGCTTTATTTAGTTTTTGAAGAACATATTTGGACATAGAGAAGCTTCATTGACCATTCGCTATAATGACCACCCTAGTTTTTTGAATATAATGTTAGCTGAAACACAAATCACAGGCAATCTCCGATACACTTTCTGATCACCCAGTTCCCATAGCAGACAAGGTGAGAGCATACGGTGTTCGAATCACACAACTAGTTGTTTGAATGCAGTGACAGAATGTGAGGCGGCAAGACGACCAGAGACACATGCAAGGCGGCGTAGCCGACCTATCAACCACTTATTTAGTGAGACCAGTGTGTATAGATGAACTTTGGCAGAATGTCTAAGCTTGTATGAAGACCAAATTGGTCGATAAGCTCGTTTGATGCCAAAATGGGTTTGAGAATGCAATATACTATACGAACTGGCGGTGAACCGCCCAGTTGATTTGCAAAATGACATGCATGCTATGCAGATGCACTGCCGGTACTACCATCTAGTGTTTTACATTCATTAATCATTGCAACAAATGAAATGAAGACAAATAAAGAGAGCTGCAATTTACTTAATCTGAATACTGAGTACTGCTATAACCAAAGTAAACAAGTTGAAGATACATGAAATTTGAAGCAAACTATTGCAAATCAACCCAAACTGAAAGTAACATGAAATATACCATAGTAGAAACCATAGTTGAAAAACTCGCCAAAAGCAAAAACTCGCCAAGCCCAAAAAACTCGACTCGGCAAAAACTTGGCAAAAAACTCGGCAACTTAAAAAATTGTTTAAATTTCATTAAAAAAGCATTTTTTTTTGCAAAATTCAATGATTAGATGCATCCAATGAGTCAATAAATGAGAAACAAGTTGTGTCTAGTTGTATTTGATTGATTTCAAAGCAAATTGGGTACAAAATGGCATCCTCATGTGGAATGCGCTGATACTGATAGTCTAAAACAAAATGGATATAGCAAATTGTTTTTGTAAAATTGAAAGTAAATACTAAATAGTAAAATACTACATCTTCCTCTTCCCAAGTCTACTGAAAACTAGGGGAGTGGTAGAACTAGAGGGTCTAGTCCTAGGAATCTGCTGTGGCTCCTCCATCCTCGGCATGACAGATCGTGGCTCAACCTCCATCCTGGATGTAGATGCTGGTAGTGGTCCTGGTGGCAATGTCTCGTCATCCTCCTCATCCTCAATGTCATCCAATGAGAATCCCAATCCATCGATTCCAGCGGCAGCCCCTTTCTCCATTGCCTGTCTCTCCAAATCATAGATCTCATCCTCAGAAAACAATGAAGGCTACTCATCCCGCCCTGTCCAATCACTGGAAGGATCTACCTCATCCAAATCAATTGGATCATCTGATATTTCCTCTACCCTTCTTGTGCGTAGCCGAAGATTATATTGCACATAGACAAGGTCATTGAGGCGTTTCTGAGCTAGCTTGTTCCTCTTCTTCGTGTGGATGGCCTGAAATAAGCTCCAGTTGCGCTCACAATTGGATGTACAAGGTTGGCATAAGACGCGGAGGGCAAATCTCTGGAGATTTGGGGTATTTCCACCCCAATTTGTCTACCAAACCTCTACAAAAAAAAATATTGAAGAGTTAGAAACTTAGAAAGGAAAGTCAAAAGTTCAAAACATATTAAATATGAAATTATCAATAGTTGTAACTTGTAAATTTGAAATTTTATACCTGGTGACTGATTGTTTATTGCTCGTGTAGCCAGGTCTGAAGAAAAGAGCCTACCCCTTCTTTCCCTATAAGCTTGCAATTTTTCTCAACAATGAGGTCTGCCACCTCAGACTGGGGTGTCATCCTCTGAATGCAAGAAGTGAGGCCCTCCATAACCTCTCCAGTAGGATCTGAGAAGGTGCCTGAATGGAAGAAACGGGGGTTCAAAAAGTACCCTGTTGCATGGATGGGTTGGTGGAGTTGATTGTTCCACCTCCTATCAATAATCTCCCATATGGGATTAAATTTGAGGCTGTCCCCCTTATAATAATTTCTTATAGCCTCCTTGGCCCTATCCATGGCCTCATAAAGATACCCCATTGGGGTTTCATCCCTATCTACCAAGCAGAGGACTCTAACCAAGGGCTCTGACACCTACAATATAAAAATGCAAAAAGATTAAAGTTACAAATTTACAATGAAAGACATTAAAAATAAATAAATATTCAATTTGAATTTAAATTCGAAGTTTTGAAGTTACCTTCACAATCTCTGTAGCTCTTTTTGCAAATACTTGTCGAAGACAATGCATGCAACCCTGTCTCCTTCTGGGTTCTTCGCATAAGATGACTCTGTCCATTTTGGGCACACAAACATTTGTTTCAAAGCCGCCAATGCACCAAGAATGCTTTGCAACGTTAAGAAAACCGTTGCAAACCTTGTCACACTGGATCTCACCAACTCTTTCCCTTGGGTGTAATCCCTCATCATGTGAAGAACCCAAGGGTGATTGTAGATAAATTTTGTGATCCTCCTTGCATCCTATACAATCGGTGTGACCCAATCAAGCTTGCCTATGTCCTCCAAAAGAAGGTCAAAGATATGTGCTGCACAAGGTGTCCAAAAAATTGTGCGGTGTCTTTCTTGGAGGATTCTACCAGCTACCACATATGCTGCTGCATTGTCAATAATTATTTGCACAACATTTTCAATCCCAACTTCCATGCAAACTTGCTCCAACATTTTAGCCAAATTTTTTGTATTTTTCACTATGTTGGAGGCATCCACTGATTTCAAGAACACCACTTCATTCTTGCAAGCTACCAAAAAATTAATGATGGTGTGGTTTTTACCATTTGTCCACCCATCGGAAAGAATAGAGCAGCCATATTTTTTCTATTCATTTCTTTGGTCTTCCACCACTTTCATTGCCCTATCTCTTGCATTTGTAAGCAACCTACAAGTACAAAGTGAAATTAAGTACACAAATTTTGTTTGTAAACAAAAAATAGCTTAATTCATCATAAATTTCTATAAATTAAAGAACATAAATTTATCAAAAACTTAAAACTTAAAAGATTAAATTAACTAACCTCCCACTCAAGTCTGTGCGAGAAGGTGCCTTGAAGCCCTTTCCTGCAATCGTCAGTGCAGTAACCAAATTATGCCAATAAGGAGAATTTGCCACATTAAAAGGGATGTTGTTGAAATACCAAAAACGGCACAAGCAATGTATGCATGCTCATGCACCTCCTTATTCCACCTAGTTGCCTCTAAGGAAGTTTGTGCTCCAGGTGTGTTTCTAGGCACAAAAAAACTATCTACTATGCGTGTAGGTGCTGATCCTGGTGCTCTACTGGAAGTAGATGAAGGGCTCGCGGTGGTGGTGGGTTGCCTTCGGTTATGTGGACCATGAAGAGAGCCCACTATGCCTTGAAGTGCATCATCATCCGACTCAAGGTTGACTGGAGCACCTTGAGAAGAAGCTATGGATGCTTGCATGGCTGCTTTTGCCTTCTCCCTTTGTAATTTTCTTTCTTCTGCGATTGCAAGTATGGCATTCATTTGTCTTTTTATTTCTTCTGTGGTTTTAGTAGAGGCCTTCGCATCACGATGACTGATGCCTGCAAGATGGTATTTGAGGTGGTTAATGCCTCCACGATATATGTTTTCGCATTGGATGCAAAAAACTGAGCCAAGGTACGGTCCTAGATAGGCATATTTCCACGTAGGATCTCTAGCTCTTGGAGGACGTTTGCCTACAAATGATGATGATGCAGTAGGGCCTGAGGCTGAACTGGATATAGACGCATCTCTATCTGCAATTATAAATTAACCTGCACATACAAAGAGAAAGCACAAGTCGTTAGTTTTTTAATAGAAAATTAAAAAAACAACCTAAATTAGATTTCTAATTAATAGATTAAATTTAAACTAACGTAAAATTCTAAAGTTAAACATTTTGTTAAAAAAAAAAAACGGATTCAACAAAAAAAAATTAACTAGGGTTTGGAAAAAATATGAAAACAATGAAGAAATAAAAAAATTACTCTAAATTACTAAAAATGCAAACTAATCTAAGACTTAAACATTTTCTTCAAAAAAAAAAATTGGATTCAAATAAGAAGAATGAAGAAAAATGAAAAAAAAAGAAAAAATCAGAAAAAATGCAAACAAAACAGTGATGAATCTTGTTTTTATGAATATAAATCTTGTTTTTATCAATACAAATCCATTTATACTACATTCATGATGTTTTTTAAACTTAGATGCTTCAAAAATGAAGAAGAAATTTGAAAAAAAGAAAGAGAGAAAAAAACAAAAACCTACTTGGAAATCTGATTTGCCTTTCAAATTCGATTAAAATCCGCCTCAAATCTTGTTTGCTCGATGCCAAATCGCTGCAAATACTTGTAAAATGCTTGGGAGGGTTTTTTTCTCATATGGAGCAAGTGAAATGACCAAAAAAAAGTCATAAAATGCCTTTAAATGCCGTTGGAAATGCCTTTTTGGCGACGGGCGAGTTTTTGTTGTGGACTCACGAGTTTTTTAGAAAAACTCAAAAATTGAAACTGCGAGTTTTTGCCTGTATTACTCGTCTCCCAAAAAGACTCGCGAGTTTTTCAAAACTCGGCGAGTAAATGGCGAGTGTTGCATCTATGGTAGAAACCATAGGACATGAACTGTAGGCCTGAAAATCAAGTATGGAATACCATTTTGGCTGTTGCAAGTCTGATTTTCTGATTTTGCAGCACTACAAACACAGTCCCAGCACCACCCAATTCATTCATAACTCCCCATTCTGCAAGTTCTCCACTACCAAACTAATTGAGACCCCTTCTACATTCATGGGCACCCCCATTCCATGAAAAATGACCAACAAAAGAGGGTCGATTTTGCCTAGCAAAACTTCACGCCCAGCTACAGGTGGTACGGCCTATACCAACTGTACGAGCTCCTTGGAATCCACAAAATCTCACCTAAAATGTGCAGCTCCACTTCTCTTCATATTGCCCAGGTATTAGGAGAATTATCATTGCAAATTTATGTCCAGCAAACATTTTAGTGTAGCAGACCTGGTATGAATGGTACAGCCCAGCAAGAGGTTAACCTTCACAAACTCCCACAAAATATCAGTAACTTCAAACTACAATCAAACCCCAACAAGAAACAAGACCCTCACACCAAAAACTTAACACCCAAATCAGAAAACATCAAACCCTTCCTTCAGTAAACTGCTGAAGACAATTTATTGAAGACAAACTCCATTGAAGCTCTATGTGATTTTAGAGGCAAAATCACCCAATAGACTATCTAGGGTTGATCTTTCACAACCGAAACTAGAGAAGAAATGAGGGTTTCAAAGCCACAAGACAAAGCATAGAAGCTCTCACAGAAAATTTGATTTCAAATTGAATAGACCTCCAAATGAAGATCCAATCCCCTTATATACACTTTTAGGGCGCTTGGGAAATATTTCTTTTTTGGAGATAAATAATCCTTTTTGCCCACTTTAATTATTCCTTTTTTTCCCATGCCTAGGCATTCACTTTTATGTGCCCCATAAAATAATAAATCAAATTACCTTTCCAATGAGCTATTACACTTAAGTTATCTTTTAATATTTCCAACTTTAGATAATTTAAATGAATTTATTAATTAAATGGCTTACTAACTCACCCAACTTACAGAAAATCCCAAAATGAAGCGAATTGCAAATTTGACCATACTAACATGATCCTGAAGGTTTGGGATGATGATCGGAGGCAACTGGATGACTTTCTAAAAATAGACACTCTCCAAGAAGTTTGGAGAACACACCGAAAACTGAAAATCTCTTCTGAAAGTGTCATGAAGGTCTTCAAGACCAATTGAGCTCACTGCCAAGAACATTTGCTTTGCAAGATTGGTCAAAGCTTCTCCAAGAACATTGGAGTTCTCCCCAACTAACCAATTAGCCTCCGGAAGACTTGGAAACTGGCTACATGCGCACAAATCAGCTATGCACCAAAAGGGGACACTACATTCCTCCCTCCCTAGAATTGCTTGCTCTCAAGCAATTGCAAGTCTCAACCAAAAGTTACTCTCTGAATAATCAATGTGGCTCCAGGATCCCAAATCAGTCTAGGAGGTTTTTGAATCCTTTTGTTTGTCGTGATATGCTGTAATGCACCTTTAAGGTAGACCTCCTTAATTCTTAGGGTCAGAAATATAACAATTCTCTGCATGAATTTAGCAAACACTCCAACGAACTGTGTTATCGTTCCATGTTTCTGCTTCTCCATTCTGATAAAATTTGGAAAGTTGGTGCTAAAATTCTTTGGTAATACTTCTGAAACTTCTGATTTTTCACCCAAATCAGAATTATACCGGTTGAAGTATTCATCCTCTTCAGTTGGAAGCATGTGCCATCCTTTTCCAACGCCTGAGTGGCATACAAATTGAATCTTTTTGCAGTTGTTCAAGACTGAAATCAGCAACTCACAATTTGATTTTCTGAAAATCAGCACCCTGTAAATGAAACAACTGTTGCAAAACTGAAACCTGTTAGCCAAAACAAGAAATGTGTGCATTCTATTGGCTGAAATTACCTCCTCCATAGTCACAAATTGAGAGATGCTCCAAATTTTGACTAAAATTTCTCTCCAATCCATTTGCAAGAATGCAAATGAATGCATATGGTGGCTGATTAAAAAGAAATCAACAACATCAACTTTGAAATTTCGGATTGAAGTCCTCCATGAAACATTTCTTTCACAATCATAGACTTCCAAAGAAATAGCTCCACCATGATTATGTTGTGCTACTCTGATTTTCACGAGATCTCCTAAAGATCTCTTGGTGATGATTATGACATCACTATTAGGAGGAACACTTTCTTCACAGCCATTCACTTTCTCATGGTAGTACTCAACTCTTCGCAGAGATTCAATTGAAACAAAGTTTATCATTAACTCATTCAAATCCATGATATCAAAATATTTACATACCTTGTGTCCTTGTATGTAGCTTAGGTCTTGGTCTTCAAATACAAACTCATGCTTAGCTTTAAAATCTTGAATATCCATAAGATAATGACACTTATCAATGTCATCCACCTGGAACTTATCCATCACCTTATAATTATCATGTAAAGATAATGGACTGCTGTTTCTAATCATAGAATCAACATTTTCTTCATACCTTTCAATTTGGCTTCTTGCATATCTTCAATTTCTGGATGCTCAACAATTTGTAACACCATCATACTAATATCCTTAGTGATTTCAGATTTTGAATCATTTTCATACCTTTCATCAGGACTGTCTTGCATTGTCCTTTCTTTGTCACGACTCCATAGATAACTTGGCTCCAAATTAGAGTTCTTTTGGGGCTCATCAATACCTTCAATCAGTTGCTTGATCTCCCCAAATCTTGCATCTGCTACTTGCTCCTTGGTCATGGCTTCAACTGATGACTTACTTTTAGCTTGGTAAAGAGAGTAGTGAGGTAAACTAAGATCAAGGCAAAGCTTATCAACCTCATTCTCCTTCTCTTGGTATGTTTCCAAGGTCTCTTCTGCAAACTTAATAGCATGATCCCTATTAGTAAGCAATTGCGAATAATTTGATTTTATTACCTTAAAAGCTTCTTTGACAGTTTGCAGATTTGCAAGGAAAACTCCATTCTTAATGCCTTTCTGTCTCTCTTCTACCTGAGCCTTCCAATAAAGTTCATCAAGGAGGTTGTGTGTGCAGTCAAGTCTTGTTAAATTTTGCACAACCGTTTCTTCCGTGACCAACAATTGACTCTTCAATACTTGTATGTCTTTTGGCCTTTGTTCAAGGTCAGCACCACAACGAATTTCCTGATTTGTCTTTGTCTACATGACCTTCAAATTCAGCTTCCTCTTTGAATGTTGCTTGGTAAATTTCTTGGTCAAATGGTATGTTAGCACCTTGGTCAAGCAATGAATCTTCAAATGACTCCATTGCTTGCTTCCTAATGAAATCTTGTGTCGAAACACTCGGATCCCATGGTCTTATGAATTGATGATTTTGAGCTGGAATTGAAGGCTCATTATGTTTTCCATGAATGGCTGATTTCTTTATCAATTCACTTTCAAACTTATCTGAATCAGACAAACTTGCACTACTAGGAACCTTTTTCTCCATGGGTTTTTTTTATTCGAAGTCAATTTGGTACACCTCTGGCATTGGAAGTTCCTTGTCGACAACTGAACTATCATCACCAAAGTGATGTATGTACGCATCACTATATGCTGATATGAAAACTTCAGCATCCTCAAATTTATTATTAGTAACTTCAAAATTATTATCATTTGAATACCCTTCATCTGGATCATTCTTCACATTGAATTCGGTTTGGGAATCAAGCTGGAACATTTCCGACATGGGAAATTCCCACTCAATTTTTGAATTGTCATCACTAGAGTGATGTATGTGCTCATCACAAGTTGTCTTAAACATTTCAACATTCTCAAAATCAGCATGCTCTTCCATTGATACCTTTGGATATGCAATCTGCCAATCTTCTTGTTTAGGAACATTCTTCTCATCAATGGAGAAGATCATGCTTTCATCTGTCTTTGTCTCAACACCTTCAAGGCAACTCTCGTATTCTTGTTCCTCCATCATTTTCACTTCTTTGTTTCCGCAATGGTGGCTAGGCTCCCAAAACTCCTTGCATGTGAAGCAAAGATTATTTCTTCTAAACTCATTTATGCTACTATCTTCTTTTTTCGCTGCTTCAGGATTCTTCTTTATACTTGCATCATAGTGAGCTAGGGTAAATTAATGCTTGTTGGAAATCTCTCTTAGCTCCTTGGCCTCTATTGTCTTGTCTTCTACCTCCCCTCTTCTTCTGTTTCTTGAACTAATCAAGAGTTAGGATCCCACGGACCTCATCAGGAAGAGTATTATACTCATCATAATTCAACATAACTTCATCTATGAAAGCAACTTGATAATTCTGCACAGGTGGTGCCTCCTCCCTCTGAGTAAAGATAGGTTGAAGGGGCCTAGCAACCGACTCCTTACTTTTGAAGATGATAGATTGATTTAACAAGTATAAGCATATTATTATTAAATAATAATTATTTGCATATGATGTTGAGGAGATCAATTTCTTAAATATGTTTTTGCAAGATTGATGATGAGAAATTACTGTTGGAATTTGTTTTGAACCTCACTTGCAATGCATGTGATGAATAACACAGTAGAAATACAAGAAACATTCAATAAATTTATCAACCAGTTATGGAGCTAGTTTTGTGCTAATATATAATCATAATGTAATATCATACATCACCTACATTAATTAACAAAAAAAAGGAATGTGGATCAAGCTCCAAAGCTTCATCTATTGGCAATTTAATTACTGTATCAGGTTTTTAGATTCTCTTCTCGGGGAAGGAATTTGAGTGCAAACACATTTAATACTATTGTTATCAGTTATTGACATATATGATATCTCTATTTCTTTCTGTCTCTATATAACATATTAATATTTTGAAAAATTCACATATATATATGTGTGTGTGTGTGTTTACTGAAAAATTCATATATTGCCATCCCCCTGCCCTCCCCAAAAATTGGCCCTCGGACTACCGTCCTCGAAACGCCTCCCCTGCCATCCCCCCATCCCCGAAACACTGTGGAACACAAATGGATTGCTCAATTACTTTGCATAACCTTAATTGCAAAAAACATGAATGCGAGTGCTCAACGATAGTGATGTAATGTCCTCTTCTAGTAAGCTCAAATTGTTCTCAACCTTACACAATTTCAACTCACAAAAAGAAAACATTAGTGTTGATGATTGTTTTTCAACAAGTCAACAATTAGAGTAAAATACTGAATATCTGACTCCCTCTTGAGCAAAGCCTCTCGGATGCTGAACTAGGTGATCAAACGAGATGACTCCAAGGTTCCTTCTGATGATTTCGGTAAGAGACAGCTCAGCGATTAAGTATGATTTTGCTGTTTACACACAAAGGGACTTACACAATTGTTCAAGTAACTTGTTGTTTCAAAGACTATGGAAGTGAATACTAGAGAGTCTAAGTACTGCAATTGATGGCGTATGATTTAGCAATGGATGTTCTTTGGTCCTAATCCTAACTGAATAAAAAAAGGCAAAAGATATAGGGTTTAGAAACACTAATCTAATCCTAAATGCAAGGACGTTTACTACTTGAAGTGAAATCGAACCAGATCCTGCTTCGCCAATATAAAACAACTACACAAGATAGGTGCAATCTTCAAAGGTGTACAAGATGTTTAAATCAATTATGCTCATGAAAGATTCAACAAGCATAAAGATCAAATTGACGTTCAATTGTTCAGACTAACCATGCACTGCAATCCACAAGCCGTAGACTACAAATGGTATGAACTTACTGATTTCACCACAAAGCAATAACGAAACCTTTCATTAACTAACTTAAACTTAAAGAAAACTTATAACTTAATGTTTGTTTGAAAATTGAAACCATGCAACACTCGGAAACATAAATAGAATCACCAAAACAATGAATCTTTTATTATCTCAGAGAGCTCTTACAACAATTTCAGAATTTCCAACCTCCTCAAATGAGAGCAATGAGAGCTCTTTTATAGACCTCAAAGGAAAGAAGGGTCAAGATCGATTGGCCGAATCAGCGGACCAGATCAAGCCACATCACAAGTAGTTGTAACAAACTATCCTTTATTAAATGAAGGAGGCTCACTTTATTAAATGAAAGAAGCTATGAAGGAGGGAACAAAGGCACGCTTTCCAAGAAGATAAGGAAGCCACATCATGTGCCCTCTATGTAGTACTATGAGATACAATGAATCTAGACACAATTTGAACAATATCCTCCATTGGTACACTTGTCGCCGCATTAATGGATCCTTCTGCTACTGCCACATCTGACTCATAGACGCCAAGTGTCTTCTCCCAATCGTTTATCCAAGACTTATTTTCTCCAAGACGAAATGCAAGTGTGAATATACTATCCAGCTGACCCTTATCAAGTCCATCATACTGAAAGTAGAATGCCTTAACTTGTTGCTTCATGTTTTCAATAGTAACATTTCCATAAGGATTACATATTGTTGTCAAAGCAGTGTATATATGATTTTCTGTTCTTAGAAGAACACTTCTTATTCTGGACATATCTACTTCAATTTTATCAACCAATTGCCCCTTGTTGTGAAAGGAGAAATACCAAGTGATGAAGTCATGTGGGGTATTTCTATCAATCACCTTATCATGAATTAAGTCTTCTAATGGAGCTTCCATTAAACTCTTGAGCTGTGGCATGTATTGCTCTTTGATCGGTTTGAACTCAGCACAATTTCTCAATAAAGCTTGGACTCGATCTTTAAGCTTAATGACTCTATCATACACTTGCACAATTTCTTCAAGGTGAGTATATGTCTTCTCTTCTGTCTTTTCTATCCATCCTTTCATCATCTGAGATGAAGTTCTCATGTTTTCAACTTGGGATACTGTTTCTAGTGGAAGAATAGACGGAGCAATTGGAGTAACTTCCTTCTGTTGGATAGGCTGCATGACTTGCTGAATGTAATGCTTCAATGTGTTAAAATC
The DNA here is from genome assembly GCA_027924645.1 of Cunninghamia lanceolata. Lineage (NCBI taxonomy): Eukaryota > Viridiplantae > Streptophyta > Pinopsida > Cupressales > Cupressaceae > Cunninghamia > Cunninghamia lanceolata. The sequence continues at coordinate 2,364,397 of BSBN01000128.1, forward strand.
TTGTTCAACCTTTAACCTTGCTTCTCTTTCTTGTTTCAACATGCTTCTCACACTATTCACTGACTCTTGTAGTTCCTCCTCTACCTGTTCCCTTGTGATTGGACCCATGCCAATAGTAGTCATATTGTAATCCTCAGGTGCCATATCTTCTAACCCCTTGTCAATTCTAGGAACAGCTATATGTACCTCTCTATTTCCAGTAGAATCCTGAGTGATTTTGGAAAAGACTGTTGCTTTCTTCTTCTGATTACTCTTCTGTACATTTACAAGCAATTCCTCAACCGGAGCAGGCTGATAAGTTTCTACAATTGTACTTTCTTCAATCCTTTGCCTCAACCAAGGTGGGAAAGCAGAAAGATCTCGCTGTCCTTGAACTTGACTGTGTTGTACACGAGCTACTTCCTCATCAGATTCTGCTTGACCTACTTCATCTTGATCAAGATCATCATTCTCCTCCATTATGACAGTGGGGCTCGACTGAATCTCTTTTGATGGAATCAAGGCAACTTCTTCTATAACTTCTATCTCTTGTATTGGATTTTGAACAACTAAAGCACCTTCTTGTGGATTAGATGAAGTAGATGGATTATTCTTCTTTTGAGGTCTCTGGCTTGATTCTCCTTGATCTTGACTAGGTCTTTTCCTCTTTCTAGCTGGATTATTACTTTGATCATTCCCACTGTGTTGTGGTTGGCTATGTGTACTATGTTGTCCTGGTTCTCCTTCATCCATCTTATTGTAAGTAAGAACTTGGCCTTCATCATTCATCTCTTGCAATAGTTGATTTATACATACTTGTGTCATGGCCAAGACCGACTTTATCAATTCTTCTTCGGACACATCCTTTTTTGACCAATCAACTATATAAGGCAAATCCTTTATTTTATCAAATTCATCTATCAACATAGTATCATTTCCGGTGAACTGGTCTGGAATCCTGAAAACCTTGGAAGCTCTAACTAAATCCCAGGTGAGTCTCGAACTTTGAAGTGTTCGGAGATCATCTTCATCTTGGGCACTGGCCCAGTGGTCTTCCAACTGCTTGACATGCTTAAATTCTCTGTTGTATTTCCAGCAAACTTGAAAAGGATCAAAGTTAAGCCTCTTGGTGCCATGAGTTTGCAAATGATATGCCTGTAGCTCTATCTCAGAATATTCAGCTGTTGATAATGATGGACATTCCAAATTTTGTCCAAGAAGAAGTGGAAACTGAATCCCTCCTTTTTTCTTCAACTTCTGCAACCTGATGAGTTCTAGGAGTTGCCTTGTAACCTCTAGCATTACCATCCTGTTGGTTGGATATCTTGGTAATCTGTATGGATATGATGTAAACCCTTGGATCCTTAGGTAAGTGTACCTTTCATGCTGAGTATACCAGTGTCCATATGCTGAAATGAACTCTCTCGCTGCATTAGACAACCTTTTATGAAATTCTCCCCTTAGTTTCTTCATTATGAACATAGCAAATGCATCATTGAATCTTGTATAATGATTGATACTCTTGAGGTGTAACTGAGGATAACACTGATGCGATAGGTATTTGTTAGGCCCAATGCCGACTTCTCTTTTGGTCAAACCCGAATAGACTTCATTTCTTGCGAGAAGGTACACCACATAGGAACTCATATAACAAGTCTTGGTCTTAGCAAAATTGATGAACTGCTCATGTATATTCTGACTGATAAGTCCAGCCCAATCAATCATCTTCCCTTTGAGAACTGACTTGATGAAAGAATACATCCAAGGCTGAAAGGTAGCATATTGCGGCATTCCTGTCATTCTATTTAGAAACATAATCAAGTATCCAATTTCAGGATGAAAATCTGACTTGTGAAACTGTGGAGGATTATTCATATTGAACTTCATAGCTGGATTGGCCATCCATTCTCTCCTTATTTCTTGCAACTTTGTCTTTGAATCAACATCGTATTCCTGCTGACCTTGTTGTATCGAGATACTGATCATTCTCTCCCTAGTTGGAATGTTGAAAGTCTCTTCAACTGCCTCCTTTTGCAAATAGGCTAATATTGTTCCATCTTTGGCCGTAATTTGCCTTGTATCTACATCATACTTCTTGACGCATTCAATGATCATCTCTGGACACGGCAAAGCTGGCGGAAAACAAGCAGCTTCAATGGCTCCACTCCTCATGATGGCTCGAGCAAGACTACCTCCGTTGGGTTCCTCAAGGACTGACTTGATATCTTCTAAGTTGCTGTTGCCCATATTCGTGTCTCCTACATTTGTCCACCTTGAGATGAGCTTTGATTCGGGAATTTTCCCCTTAGCATCCATCCGGATCTTCGCTTGTCGTTCCTTGGAAGTCATTGCCATGATCCTGCAAACTTGACGCGAATAAGTAATTGCAAACACAATTTAAACTCTACTTCAGCTACTTTAGTGGATTAAATTTATGAAGTTTTCCTTTATAATTATGGAACATTGCTCTATAGACTCAAGGAATCTATGAAAATCCACTTATCCTTCTCAAATTTTACCAATACTTGAACAATTTTAATGCATCTAATGAAAGAAAAAGAAGAAAATCAGATCAGAAAATATTCAGATCAGACTTACTTGATAGGCTGCTTTGAATTTGGTACCTTGAAATTTGGTCTAACACTTGCTTGGATTGACAAAAGCAAATTTGTACTTCTATAAAACCTTCTTGTTGCTGCTCCTTGAAGACAAATCTGCTCTTGCAAAGTAATTCTGCTCTTTGAAAATGATAAAAAATGAAAAGGAGATGAGGTATATATATATAATTTGCTTTGAAACTTTACCTCTTACCTAGGCCGACCTCCTTTATTATAGTGAAAAACATTTAATTTTGATTGATCTTCATTTAATAAAATGCCATTTCCACATTTTTCAAGGTAAAATCATTAAATGTTTGAACTTTCCTTTGATTGGCGCATTGGATGGGGTCTTGACGATCTCCTTGTAGATTGAAATTTTGATACCTTCTCCCTCAAGCGCATTGGATGAGGCATGGAAATCCTCTTGCCTTTTACATTTGATAACATCTTCGAGGTCCTCTTCGTATTCCTTGGATTCGTGTTTGACTTTCTCCTTGCATTTCGCATTGGATGAGTAGATTGAAGCCTTCTTCTTTGAAATACCTTGATCTTTCTTCATAACCCTCTAGGCGCATTGGATCAAGGATTGAAATCCTCAAGCATTTCACTTTAAGACACCCTCAAAATCCTCATGTATGGCGCTTTGGATCAAGTTTTTGATTCCTCCCAGCATTTTGCATTGGATGAAGGATAAAAATCCTCTTAACATTACTTTGATTTGAACTCGTTTTCACTTGCAAGGGAGTGGCGCATTGGTTGAAGGATTGAAATCCTCAAGTTAATGTTTTGAAATACTCTACCTTCTCCCCTCTTAGCGCATTAGATAGGCAACTTGAATTCTTTTCATGTGTGGCGCACTAGATAGGTAACTTGAGATCTTCAAAAATGAACTTCATTCTCCCTTATGTGTGGCGCACTAGATGCCACCTTTGATTTCTTCCTGTTGGGCATTTTGATAAAAGGTCTTGGAAGTGGCGCATGACTTCACTATGTTGAAATCTTCAAAACTCTGGTATATTAGATGGCCTTTACCTTGAAGTGAATCATGCATGGTGTTGGCGCATTGGATGAGGCATGGAGAATCCTCTAGAAACAAATCTCATTCTTCCTTATGTTGCGCTTTGGATAACCTTGAAGTGGGCGCATTGGATCATTATGTAGAGATCTTCAAAACTTAGGTGTAGTCATGAAGTTGGCGCATTGGACAAGGCTTTAAAATCCTCTGAACTAAAACCTTGAAGGCTTGACCTTGGATGTCCACTTTCCTCCTTGTAGGGCGCATTGGATCAAGGATGGAGAATCCTCTGGATTTCGCTTTAGATAAGGATCCTTCAAACTTCACATTGAAACTACTTTGGCGCACTAGATCACTATGTTGGAATCTCTGGAGTTTCCCCTCATGAGGTCGCATTAGATGAGGCATTGAAGATCCTCTAGATTTCGCCTTGGATGCTTGACGGGATAGGCGCATTAGATAAGGCTTTAAAAATCCTCAAGTTTCTGGCGCATTGGATAAGCTTTTCAAATCTTCTAGTCTCACATTGGTGGATTGGTTCTAGCACTTGTGTTGAATGTTTGGGAGTCGTCCTTTCCTTAACCATGATACTTACTAGATAGGCGCATTAGATGAACTTTTCAAATCCTCTCAAACTAGATCCTTCTTAAGTCAAAAAACCTTAAGACTTCTCCTTCTTTCTAGGTGGCGCATCAGTTGAGCTTTCCAAATCCTCTAATCTCTTTTCAAAATTTTAGATTTCGGAGTCAATTCTTCTTCCTAGCGCATTGGTGGAGCTTTGGAAATCCTCTGACACTTATCATCTTTTAATTCGCTCCAAGATTCGTTCCAAGACTTGTCTTTTCATTTTCGCATTAGTTGAGTGTTTGAAATCCTTATCCCTTTCCTTCAAAAATGATGCTTTTAGTTTGGTCGCACTAGATGGGATAAAGAAGATCCTCTAGTTTTTTCGCATTAGATCAAGGTTTTAGAATCTTTAATATTTTCGCATCACTTCAAGGTCTTAGAATCGCATCACTTCAAAGCTTTAGATGGGCACATTGGATCACTAAATAGAAATCCTCATCTTACCTTGCAATTGAGAGCGCTTTTTTCCTCGTGATTTTGCGCCATTTAAGTGCCTTGTCGCATTAGATCAGCTTTTTGAATCCTCTGGAAAAGTCAGGCGTTTTTCAGGATCGCGAGGGTAAAGGTATATTGAAAAATATATTTAAGTATAAGTTGAGAGATTTCTTATACTTTAAATATTTTTCAATATACCTTTCAGGATGTTTGAGATAGGTCCCGAATCCACCGGATTTAAGATGCAAAATATAGAATTTGGAGGATTCACCAGATTTCAGACTTAGCCATTTTTTCAGGATTTTCAGGATTTCAGGCTCCAGGCTTAGTCTTTTCAGGGTCTCAAACATTCTTCAGGATTGACCTCAAGATTCATTATCTAGATGGGATTTGATCAAGATTCTTCATCACTGCAAGTTGCTCTGCCTCCTAATCTTGAACCAATGCTCATAGCAAAGGAAATCACTACCGGATCGGCAGAAGGAGATACTCAGGATATCATTAAAATCTCATTGAAAACTCATTGAAAGCACAGAGCTCAAAAAAAGGGGGGTCCCTATTCCTAATGGGGTGATGTGTGATTTGATCACAACATCTAGTACTCCAAATTTTTCTCTTTTCATATCATAATTAATATAGATCCATATTCTTTCCACATTTATCCTAAAACTTATAATTCCATAATATTCATAGTCATATTCATTCTCATATTTATATCCAAGTTCATATTCATATTCACATTCATATTCATATTCATACTCATTCTCATAGGCCTCAAGTGCTATCCTTGGGAGGATCATATGTCGCCCTATCATTAATCTATCCCTAACTCCATAGGTATGGTTTGTTAAGGAGACACAACCATCCCATCCCATACGGAGGCCCGATGGCTTCACACTACACCCGAGGTACTTCACCAATCGGCTCAAAGAACTTCATGCTACACCCGAGCATACTTCATTCATTTGAGAGTCACCCACCATAGGGCATGATTTACATTGATGAGCTCATCATACCATAGGCCCAAGGCTTCACCTCACACTCGGAGGCACTTCGACACTTGGCCCAAGAGACTTCACCTCACACCCGGAGGTACTTCATCTTCTTGAGGGTCACCTAGGTCCAATAACATTCTTCTAACTTTCCCATACACCTAGGATAGCGAGATGATTAATGATGAGGCTAATCTTCTTCTTGGATATAGCACAATCCTATGATTTTGAGTCCTTGTTGACATTATGATGTCGGCCTCGTATCATAATTGGCCCATCATATATTCATATGATCTAATACTTGATCACATTTCATTATACATATTTATCATGCTAATTCATTCTTCCATGCATATTCATTTATAAGGACATTCATCTATTCATCTATTCTATTCATGATGCTAATATATTTCATATATATATCCTATGTCAATTTTATGATCAATTCATTTGATTGCTGATTCTAAACCATTTAAGGCATTCCTTATATGCTAATTATATCTTATTTCAGCAACATCATACATTCAGATTCCTATTGTGAATTAACTTTATTTTACATATTCATATATTTATACAAGTTCCTATTCATATAATATTTATTACTTGATTTTTGTTTAACTATAAAGTATAGATTATTCTTCTTACCTGATCGCTGCCATGCTGCTAACAATATTCCTGCACTTAAATTTACCTTTATTTGCTGCAGTGTTCTTTCTAAACTTTCCCGTTCTAGGCTGTCTTCTTGTTCGATGGAATGACTGATATTATTTTTATTATATTGATGCTACTGTATATATATTTTATAATATATTTTTCACATCCCTTTTTTCCATCATACTCCTGCCCTTTTATATATTTCGAAGGGTTTACCATGGGTAAAAGGATATACCCTTTCCAACGGTTGCGGCTTTAATTTAATTAATAAAGATACATATTAATAATGTTTGTCTCTCTTTTTATTTATTATTTATTAAGGCGATCGCGGGTGTCAACCAACTTGATTGCTGCACTTATAAACATCTTCATTCCTTACATATTAAGGAGTGATATTATTTTGAATTATATATATATGGTATATTATTTATATAATATACTATATATTATATTATATAGTATATTATTTAAAGTATATTATAAATATGTATTAAAGTACATTATTTATATTATATATATAGTATAAATAAATACATTTGTTATTACTTATAAATATCCTCCTTCCTTATTAAAGAGTGATATTATTTTGAATTATATATATATATATATATATATATATGTATGTATATATAGTATATTATTTAAAGTATATTATAAATATATATTAAAGTATATTATTTATATAATATATATAGTATAAATCAATACATTTGTTATTTAGTATGGGGAGCTCTTTTATCTTGTTTTATTCACAAGCATGGGATAATGTCTTTTTGTCTTATTAGACTTTTATTTTAATATGATTTTATTTTGAATTTGAACTTTTAACCGTATTACTTTGCCTTATTCCAAATTACTTTACTTTCTAAATTACTTTACTTTCAAGCTTTAATGGATAAGACTCGTCATTAATATTTGTAATGTTTATTTTTATATATAATAATATATCTTATTAATTATTCATATAAATATTATATTAAAATATTTATATTTATAATATATCTAGTTAATTTATATATTTTATAATATTTAAATATTTATATTTATAAGATATTTAATTATATTAAATTAATAATATTATTTATTAAATAATACATAATAATATATTTTAAATAAATAAATTATATATTTTATTTTAATTATATTAGTTTATATAAGGCTAACTTATTATTTAAATAAACAATTCAATTATAAATTACTATAGGGACATGACAAGTGAATGAATGCTCAAAGCCCAGTATGAATTTTCAAAGCTCAATGATCGTGGAGGTATGAGTGCTCAATTCTCAAAAATCGTGGAGGGTTTGTGAGATGGAGAATGGATGTATTTATAGCTTTCACAAGATATTGATCAATGGTGGAGAAAAATAGAATGAATCAATGGATGAGATAAATTGAGAGGACATGAAGAATGAGCACATGACATGTGTCCATGCAAAAAGTTTGTTTTAAAGAGTTAATTGCTTTCATGGATAATAAAACTGATTTGATTTTCATAAACATAATGGATTGATTGATAGAGATAAAATTTAAAAGCCAAGTTAACTCAATGTTTGATTTGGTTTTTGACATGCAATGTGTTGTACCCAATTAAAATTTTTGCTTCATTAAGGCATTTTGAACAAGTCTAGAAATTTTTTCGTCAAAAAGTCAAAAAAGCAAAATTTTTAAAAATAAAAATTTCTATTTTTAGAAACTTTCTAAAAATAGATGTCAAATTAGGTTTTCTGGGTTTCTTGAGATATGGATGCTGACAAAACTTTCTAAAAATAGAATCTTTGGCTCAGGGGTCGCGCTTGATTCTCATTGGTCGATTTTGCTTCACGATCAGCATGGTCCAGACAGAATCTGCAAACGGTCAAGTTTTTTCTACTGGGTCATTTCTACTTTTTTAGAAGGTGAAGCACGAGCTCTGAAGTCGTCAATAGAGGAAGTTCATCTGCCAGAGCTCGTTTTCGAGTTTTCAACGCTGTTCCAACGACACAGAACCGACAAACAGTTGTCGACTTGACGAAGCACGCAAAATGGAGCAGGATGGATCCGAGGTGAGGTGAAAATCTGGAAATCATGAAATTTGACTAAGTCTGGTGATTTCAAGCGCCCCAGGTGACTTGGGGCGCACAATCCCACCAGTGATAGATATTTTTCACGTTTTTCGAGAAAATGTGATAATTGTGTCCGTCGGTCAGTTCCGGTGGGCATAAAAGCAGTCATTTTGGTCATTAGGCTCTAAAAAGCTAGAAAATTCGTCAGATGTATCCAGGGTATGCAGTTCATTCACCATTCAGTGGCAATTGATCGACGAATCGTCGAAATCGACATCAGGGAGTAGTTGACGACACGCGAAACGGAGCAAGTTGCAGATGAGAGTTGGAAAATCAGAAAAATGGTTAAGTATGAAGAAATCAGGCACCCTAGGTGACTTGGGGCGCCCAAACTCTCCAGTGTTAGATTTTTTTGCGTTTTTCCAGAAACGTCAAAATAGCTTCCGTTAGCTCGTTCCCAGTTGGTCAAACGTCAGTCAAAGCTGGGATTTCATCACAGATATGTTTAGGCTGCTCAGATCACCCTCCGTCCCGCCTCGACAGTCGTCCGGACAATCTAAAACGAAGATCAAACAGAGGTTGTTGGCACGGAAAACGAGAAATGGTATACAACTTGAATTTTTCAAAAAAATTTCTCAGGCATTGAAAGATAGGCGCACCAAGTGACTTGGGGCGCCCAAACTCACCAGAGTTAGAATATTTTTGAGTTTTTCTCGAAAAATGTGAATCTCCCTCCGTCAGCTCAGTCCGGTTCAGAGCTGATCAATTTGGCGCATTTCTTGAGGCAGACAGAGGGTACAATCAGCTCGGTTTTCATCAGGCTTGCTTATCTGCCAGATCATTAGACTTAGTTTTATCCCAGCAGACAGAAATCAATAGCCAAGCAGGGGTCATCAGCCACTGGAACGCGCATGCAAATCAAAAAATTGAAGTTGCAATTTTTGAAAAAATGGTTAAGGCATGAGAATCCAGGCGCCCCAGGTGGCTTGGGGCACCCAACTTCACCAGAGATAGAATATTTCCTGATCTGCCAGTGTTTTCTGGCAGTTGTTTCTCGATCTTCGTCTGTTGGCAGATTCCAGAGGTCAGATTTGCAGTTGAACGATGCCAGATCGTCAGTCCGAGGCTGGGGATGGAATCTCAGTTGATGGCTCTCCAAAATGTCAAGATCAATCAGCTTTTTTAGTCAATGGTGACATTTCGCCACCTTGTTGAAGTCGGAGACAAGCCATATTTAAGTCAAAACGAGTATAGAAGTGTCAAAAACGAAGAAAAATTGGCTAACACTTCTATCAACTCACATGTTTGATGACATCATCAAAAGAAGATATTTTTCGTCATCTTGCACATGAAGCCATAGGCAGCTACAAAATAGGGATTCTTCCTATTCGAAGACATCCACTTGGATTTGTGCTTTAAAAGTTGCTTTCTTTATGGATGAGAGTGAAGTTTTATTCTCACACAAATAAAGCTGCTTTTTCGCCCTAAAGATCTATAAAGACAAGCATTTGGCTTCTTTATTTCATTATCTTTTGCAGGTTGCATCCAGAGGAAAGGATTTTATTTTTCTTTCAACGAAGATTTGAAGACCCAAACAAAGTGTTTTTTCAGCGTTCTTCATAGTTTCGGGTTGAAGAAGCAGGGAGGCTCGCTTTTTCAGGGTCCTTTTTTCAAGGGGATCGTTTTTTAGAAATTGGACCGAAGCTTTTTCAGTTTTATCGAGATGGGTCCATCCAGTATTTCATCCTCTTGAAGATTGGGAGTTTTGCTTTTTTCGAGAATCTGTTTTTTTCCTACTTTTTCAGGATAATCTCTGCTTTTTCAAAATCCGACGATTTGGGTTGCTTCAAAACAGAATTGCATACAAAACCCATGTGCCAGCTTTTTTACTCACACTCTGCTTTTTTCTAAAAATCAGCAAATAATTTTCAGCCATTTGTCCAAGATTTTTCTGACACAGGCGTGTTCACAGTCAATTTTTAAATCTTTCAATATGCAGTACTCTCCGACACAAATTAGGCCCAAAACGGCGTTGGTTCATGATTACCTGAGAACTTGTGAAACAGACTTGCATAAAGTACTTCCAGTGATCAATTTACATTTTTTGGAGGATGCAGGAAATAATGCTATCAGGAATCTAGGACACTCCGGTTTGCTTGCAGCAGCATCCTTTCCCATCACAGTGCAGAGTATCGAATTTGTAATTGCTTGCATGACGCATTACAATTCGGTCACAAGAGAAATCCAGTCAAGAGATGGGCGTGTGCTCTGTAGCCTGAGGCCGAATGACATTGAGAAGTGTTTTACAATACCTATCTGGAGAGAAAACTTAACTGTTTCAATTGAAAAATGTAAGAGGGTTTGGAACAATGATAAAGAAAAATACAGGAAGAAGATTGGTCAGAGATGGTTAAAAGAGAAGTAGAACGTTATGCCAAAAAATGTTGGACGTGGAGAGTTCAAGGAGGAACATGCAATAATGATTACTCTGCTAAGTCGGATCACGGGTCAAGCAGACGCTAACAAGTTCCAGCCTTGGATGTTTTACATCATGTCCCAGATTGTTAATGGAACCGAATTCTATGACTGGTCGGCACTCATCAGTGATAGTCTCCACCAACAAATAATTGATTTTCAAAGGGCCCATAAATTCCACATGATATAATACCTTGTGTATTTGATGGCTTTTCAAGGTCAATTCAGAGGTTTGAATGTTGTTGGAACTCTGAGTATTCAGCATGTTTATCATCATTTCCCACAGTTAGAAATCTCTCAAGCTGAACGACATTACAGGCGGGTGAATGATGCATTCCTGATGCATGTAGTGCGAGATATGGATAATGAGGTGCATATACGGTTTTCAACAGATGCTAGAATAGCAATGGCAGAATGGGCTGATTGGTTTATCCAGTTTCCCACTTTTTCCTACATTAGAGTATATGGCTTCTCAGGAGAGCCAGCCATGTTGCTGAAATATCCTACAGATGAAATAGCATTTATGGAATTTTTGAGGCAAGCCTATGAAGTTCATACATTTTTGCGTATCAGACGCAAGGCAGCTTTCAATTTTCCTCTTGGGATGAGTATTTACAGATGCAGATCTGGAGCAGATGCCAAGGCAATCGGTAACGAATCTTAAGTTTTTCAACAGGAGGTCTTCATATGATCCTCGTGGTGTTTTTGCATCGCATCTTGGTCAAATTTGTACACACAAGTATGCGGTTGAAGACTTCTGGGCTAATTGTGCTGATGAATTTGAAGTGCGAGAACGTAGTTACAGCAGGTTTACTCTTCAGCAGATGTCTGATATCCTATCAGAAGATATAGAGGGTTTGACAGAGAGTGGTGAAGTTCTACTTCCCACGTATTTTAGAGACCAAGTTGAGCAACAACCGTTGCCATCAGTTAATTGGTCAGTAAAAGAGAACACTTCCATTGAAGAAAGAACGAATCGAGTGGTTAAAAATAGTTTGATATTCTTGAAGAATAAGTGGAAGGATGATATTCCGGTAGCAGAGCCGCCAGTTGTACAACCATCAGAGCCTTCCACTTCCAAACCAAAGCGAAGGGTTAAAGCTATGAGTGTTCTTCCAGAAGGAATAAAGATGGCCAAGTTAAGAGGAAAAAGGATGAGCCTCCAGCTCAGGTCCAGCAGGAACAACCACCAGTTGAATCAGAAGTTCCTGTTGAACCAACGCTGCAAGTTGAAGCATTGCCTTCAGATCATGTCTCTCCTCCTTCACCGAGCACTTCTATCCACATAGATTCAGAGCCAGATTCGCCGGTTCGCAACTCTGATGCACATATTGATTCATCAGGAGCTGATGAGGTTAGAACCGAGTTTCAAAGAGAAGAAGGCTCAACCTGGCTTGAAAACATTCTAGGAAGGAAGAGGAGAAAGCCTTCATATCAGCTGGATTTAACAGAGCTTAAAAGCGTCTACCAAGACACACTAGACAAGAAGCTGAAGAAGCAGGTTCGCATTGAAAAAAATGCGGATGGAGAAATAATCTTTGAAACTGCAACACCGCCAGAAGATAGAAGTGCTGATGATATCGAGGTTGATGACTTCAAGGTTGTCAAAGCTAACCTTGGTAGAAGTACTTGGCATACAGATGTAAATCTCTTCGAGGTTGCAGCGGATAATTTGAAGGAAAGGGTGTTGAAAGATGGAGAAGACAAAGCGGCTCTCAAAGTTGAAGTTAGGCAGCTACGGCAGTACATTTCCAACCTTTTCCATGGCATATCACAGGTTGATTTATTGCTTCCACCGAATCTTGAATCATCAGCCGGTCAGCGGCATTTCAATCAGTTGGTCTTCTATGGGAGGCACATGAATAGTTCAGTGGAAGAATTTGTGACTAAAGGGAGAGTTGTACTTTGAGAGTTTTATCAATTAAAGTACAACGCTCATGATTTACACCAAGGCATCCAGGGGTTGCAGTAGACTATGGCTGAAAATAGACCGGTGTTTGAGATCATTATCTCCGACTTGAAGATTGCACATGATTCTGTTGATTCAGCCGATGATAAGAAGACAGTTTCTACTTGGAAAGCGCAATATCTTTTCATAGTAAAAACTTATGACAGTATAATTTCAGAGTTGACAGAATGGAAAGAAAAGGTAGTCAACGTCCTCAAGTTTGTCAGATCTTTTGTTTCTCAGATCCCGTGTTCGTATGAAAAAGAAGATGGTACCCTGTATGATCTCAGGGAAGTGCAAACAGAGTTCCAGACTCGTTCGCAACAATTTTAATGATGATATCAGTGCCGGCAAGATGGGTCGTTTTGCCGCAATGACAGTAAAGTTTGACAAGGTTGTGGGTGAAGTTCATGAATTTCTTCAGATGGTTGCAAATGGTGAAGAAATGTTAGAGAATCAGAATATCATTCTAGAGAGTATCAGTGTTCCTGGCAGAGATGTAGTCACTCGCTTTTTAGAAGATATTGTTTCCTAGAATATCAACGGATGACATCACCAAAAAGCAAGAATGTTGATGAGGATGCATTTCAGAATAAAGCATCTTTAAAATAGATGCTTTTTGTTTTAAAACATTTGCTTTCATCCTACGCTCATCCATTCTATTTTTAGAAAAAAAAATCACTTTGTGATAGTTGGAATTTTCTTTGCTTTAAAGCAAATCGTTTTAAAGCATTTGTTTATTGTATCTTTGTTTTAGAATAGTAATAAAGTTTGCGAGTTGGCAAGTTAGGGTTAATTAAGGAGATTTTAGGGTTCCCTACTCCTTTGATTTTAGTATCAATAAGGGCATCATTTTCCATTGTATGTAATGGTAATTGTGATAGCAAATTTGCTGTGCCTATTTTAGCCTGCAAATCTTGATATTCCAAGTGTTTGTTCACTCTGTGTTATCTGTTCTCCGGTGTTTGATCGCTTGTTGTATGCCTACCTTTTGCTACAACATTGTTGTCCTGGAGTTGTGCCAACTTTGTGATATTGAATAGAAGTCTCATACCTATTTTGCTCTGATATTCTATATCGATTCATCAAGTTTTCGTCGTCAGATGTGTGGCTTTTGCAGCTTTCATTTCAGCTTCTATCATTAAAGTACTATAAGTCTTGTGATGTAAATCTAGGAGAAAATTGCTTAAGTTTTTATTAAAACAATCATTCCTTGTTCACTTTTAATTTCCTTTGCTCTGAATTTACTCAGGAGATTGAAAGCGTCGTTAGTCTATGCTTAGTTGTAGTAGAAGTTTTAATAAAGGAAAAACCTCTTCTGCAGCATTTAGAGTTTTATAACCTTGTGTTCGCAACTGAGAATCAAAAAGAAGATAGGCGAAGTCTTATTTTCTTATCTTTTCAACGAACATTAGCAAAAAGGGAACTCCCCCTTCCAATAGGAGAGCAATTTATCTGTGCATAGCTATCCGTTTCCAACTCGCATTTCAGAGGTGCGAATTGAAACGCCAACACAATGAGAATTTGGGAGAAAAAGAAGTAAATAATAAATTATTTAATTCATGGGCATGAGTGATTTGTGAGAAGAAAAGATATAATTAGAAGATAAGAAGATTTTATTAGAATTAAATAAATAAATTTATTTAATTCATGTGCATGATAGAAGAAAGCAAATAAATACAAAATTTGATTTTATTTATTTGTGAGATAAGAAAAGTCAACTAAATAAATTATTTTAATTTAAAGAAAATAGCTACTTAAATAAAAAATTATTTAATTATTGTGGACATAGTTTAAAAACTCGGACTCGGCAATTACTCGCGGACCTAAAAATTTTAAAAACTTGGGACTTGGGAGAAAAACTGGGCAAAGTTATCAAACACTAAAAATACATTATTTTTTAAAAATATGCTTTAAAAACAATTGTTGTTAAGAAAGAATTATGCATATTGTTGTTAAGAATGAATTATGCATTTCATTCTCATCATAAAAGTTATACATGGCTAACATTGACATACTCAAAACTAGTATATCATTATTGCCACAGTCCCACGATCATAACTAAGAAATTTTCCATGCAGAAAAAATAAGAGCATATATTAAATTATTAATAAAAGGAAATATTGTTTGAACCATAAGCACCTCACAACTTGAATTTTTGGAGAGCAAAGAAGGAGATATATACAATAATTTCTTAATATCGCGGAATAAGAGATTTTTTACAGGCATCACTTTTTAAAGAGAAGCACCAAGCAAGTTTTGTAGATATTAAATATGTTTTTCAAAATATAACATAAATTTTATATACAGTTAATTGCATTAATTTTATTTACTATTGATATTATAATAATCATATCATTATATTAAAATTAATTAATTAAAAAAATATTTAGATTTACAATTAAAAACACATTATAAAATAAATTATATATTCAATTTAAAATGCTATTTTACTCAACTTAAAAATTACTAATAATAAACTTCTTAAAAAAAGACACTACCAAACAATCATACTTTATTAAAAAACAAAATGCAAAAGACTTGTATAAAAATCAAAGAAAAACAAAATACAAAAGACTCTTGTTAGCCCATAGGCTTTTATATGTGAGCATTATAGTTCTCGGAAAATTGTCTCACGCCCTAAAAAAATTCAGGTTGGAAAATTTTCTAAACTCACAACTTGAATTTTTGGAGAGCAAAGAAGGAGATATATACAATAATTTCTTAATATCGTGAAATAAGATATTTTTACAGGCATCACTTTTTAAACAGAAGCACCAAGCAAGTTTTTGAGAAACGTGATGTAGATATTAAATATATTTTTCCAAATATAACATAAATTTTATATACAGTTAATTACATCACTTTTATTTACTATTGATATTATAATAATCATATCATTATGTTAAAATTAATTAATTAAAAAAATATTTAGATTTACAATTAAAAATCCATTATTAAATAAATTATATATTCAATTTAAAATGCTATTTTACTCTATTTACTATTGATATTATAATAATCATATCATTATGTTAAAATTAATTAATTAAAGAAATATTTAGATTTACAATTAAAAATACATTATTAAATAAATTATATATTCAATTTAAAATGCTATTTTACTCAACTTAAAAATTATTGATAATAAACTTCTTAAAAAAAGACACTACGAACAATCATACTTTATTAAAAACCAAAATACAAAAGACTCTTGTTAGTCGATAGGCTTTTATATGTAGCATAAAAAAATTCACGCTGGAAAATTTTGTAAACTCATCGGTTGTTCCTATCGGCGTATTCCTTGAACCTCCTCTGGGTGCAGGTGCTAGTATAAAAATCAATGAAATAAATGAACTCCGAAACGGAGTGCCCTCCTTGCATTTTTGGTAATAGAGGCGTTGTCCAGCTTCTACAAAAAACACCACGAAATCGACACACACGAAAGGGTTTCCACTTTCAGTGAGTCCTGACGCAATTTTTATAACCTAATTTCACATGGTTTTTTTCATGTTTGCGAGTCATGGCGAATTTATCAGGTAATCGAAAAACTCGGTTGCGAGTTTTACCTCCAAGAACTTGCAACCCATTTTTGACCGCGAGTACGCGAGCATTTGCAAGTCACTACGAGTTTTAAAACTATGATTGTGGATAAGAAGAATAAAATTGGTGAATTAATTAAATAATAGAAATTATTTAAGTAATTTGGAATAAGGGGTTGAAATGAATGATTTAATTAAATAATTTAATTAAAGTGGATTAGAAGAATTAAAATTGATGAAATGTTAGATTTAATTAAATAATTAGAAATTATTTAATTAATGTTGGAAGGGGAAAATAATGAAGAATAAATAGATTTAATTAAATAATTATAAATTATTTAATTAACATTGAATTAGAAGAATTGATGAGGAAATGATGCAAATAGTGACATGGAATGTGCTAGTTATTTTTAGGTGTCTACATTTCGCTCCTCTTGATGATGACCACAATATGCCAATGGCATTGGAGGATCCACTTCCTTCCGATAGTTCTAGTGATGAGTTTCCTACATATGGAGTTGTTGATGATGATGATTCTGATTTTTGAAGTTTTTGCTCAAGCAAAAACAGCTATAGCTATTGTTTTTGGCAATTTAATTTGTCATTTTGATGCTTGTCACTTGTATAATGAAATTATGAGACTCTACTTGGTACTTTGAACTTTGAACTTATCACTTGAATGTTTCAATTTGAGATGGATTCCGATTTTCAGCTACTATAAGTATGAAGTATGAAGATTTGTGAATGATCATTGATATTCAATTTTTCGATGTTTATTGTTTAGTTTAAGTTACTTGTATCTCTTTTTAGTTTTTTAACATATATGTATTTTTATTAAAATATATTATTATATAGCTGTCCCCCAAAACCCATCCCCCTGTCCCCGAAACTTAGAGAAACGCTGAGAACATCATAATTCCTATTCAATTACCCATGCACACAAAGGTTCTATAATGTCTATGATGAATGCTTGATCAATGTTATCATATGAATATTTAAATTTTTTTTATATTTTAAAATTTTCCCTTTTTTTTAAAAGCTGTCCCCTGTCGTCCCCTATAAAATGGCTTTAAGGAAAACCCATCTGGGAAATGTGTTCCTCCATCCCTTGCCGTCCCCATCCTGGAAACTGTGGGGAGCATAGTTCATAATTACTGGAAGCAACCTATCACCAACCTAATCAACAAAAAGATCCTAGGGTATAATTAATTGTAACTTTTTCTTGGAACCTATAAATCACTTTTACTGTAATTACAGAGTCAACTAAGAGCTGACAAGTCAATTAGATTTGAAATAGAAAGTGGTATCTGTGACATGATAGTTTTTAAACTAAACCTTAAGAAGTCTCAAAAGTTGATTTCCTGTTCGATTTGTCATCTGTGGACAGGGAGATGTTATTGTCAGCTTTGATGGTGTGCCTGTGGCAAATGAAGGAACTGTACCTTTTCGATTCTCAGAGCGTATTGCATTTGGATATCTCGTCAGCGAAAAGTAATTTGTGTACTGATAATTTCTCATCTTTAAGCAATTTGATATAATTATCAGAGAAGGAAGTAACTATTTTCATGAATATTTTGGAATTTGGATAATTTCTAACTAGCCCTGTTATTCTTATATGCAGTTGTGTTGTATTTCATTTTGTTTGTCCAAATTTTGAAATAACCCTGGTTTTTCGAACATCTAGATATAAAGGTGACATGGCGGAAATTGGTATTATTCGAGAAGGAAAGAAAATGAATGTTGTTACAACTTTGAAGCCTCGTGTACATCTGGTAAGTGTATTTTGTTTATTCTTCAGTGCAAGTTGTCAACTTTAAATTGAT
Source organism: Cunninghamia lanceolata (assembly GCA_027924645.1). Lineage (NCBI taxonomy): Eukaryota > Viridiplantae > Streptophyta > Pinopsida > Cupressales > Cupressaceae > Cunninghamia > Cunninghamia lanceolata. The sequence continues at coordinate 2,382,532 of BSBN01000128.1, forward strand.
TAAAATTTGGAGGTTTTGGATATATATTAGAGAAGATTTATATGTAAATGGCATTCTCTGGAAAGCAAAGGGCAGCCCTTCCAGGGTTTTATATGTCTTTCAGTGAATAATTTTTGTTTTCTAGGTTCCGTATCACATTGAAGAAGCACAACCTTCATATCTTATTGTTGCGGGACTAGTGTTTACACCTCTCTCTGAGCCATTAATTGAGTGAGTGCCCATCCTCAAAAGTTTCATTCACAAATACCAGTGTTTATATGTTTTCAGATTTTAATGAATCTTGTCAATGACTGGTGGGTATCAAAGTCTAGTTTTGTTACACTGAGCTATTTATGGTATGAATTCATCCATTCATGCATATGAAATTCTTGATTTCTAGCTAACTTTTATTCGTTGTTTTTTTCCTTGTTTGTGTAACACAGTGACGAATGTGAGGATGCGATGGGGGTAAGATGGACACGAGTGATTATTCCAGTGAGCTCTTTGAATGCATTATTTTAATTTTTAGATGTGATTTCTAGCAGATTAACTCAATTATGCATGTCTTTGTGCTTCAGTTAAGACTATTAGCTAAGGCTCGATACTCTTTGCCACAATTTGAAGGGGAGCAAATAGTCATCTTATCACAGGTCTGTGTTTCTTTTTGCTCAGGCAATTCTAAGTTAATATCAAACTGGTCTCCTGTTTGGGCGGTACTTTGTTGAGATCTTTTATTAACAGGCATTGTATAATTATGTTTTGAGAACAGATCTTGGCCAGTGAAGTTAATATTGGATATGAAAGCATGAGCAATCAACAGGTAAGTTACCTATCCTTATCCCATATGAACGTACACCATCCCTTACCTTGCTGACTAGATAATTTTTGTGAGGAGGGTATACAATTCATTAACAACTAATTTTAGTTCTGAATGCTGGTGCCAGGTTTTGAAGTTCAACGGGGTCAGAGTTAAAAATATAAGGCATCTTGCTCATCTTGTGGATTGTAAGCACCTCTTATACACAACTTATCTCATTGCACCTGTATTATTACTAGTATCAGATCATATTGAATTCTGTCACTGATTCTCTTTCTTCTACATGTGTAGCATGCAACACTAAATACTTAATTTTCGAGCTTGAGGATAAGTTGCTTGTAGTTTTGGAAAGGAAAGAAGCCTCTCTAACAACACGGCAGATCTTGAAAGACTATGGTATTGCATGTGAAAGATCCCCTGATTTAACAGAGCCTTATGTAAATTCAGCAGAGCATGATCTTGTAGAAAATGAAGATTTGGGCAGTAGCCCTGTATTAAATTCACAAATTGATTTCAGCGGCATGCTCTGGGCATGAGCTGTATATTTATATGTAAAATAATGCAGTTCGTTCATGTTGAGGTGTTGCAATCATATCAGTTAACATTCATGAAAGTCAAAAGTGGATGGACTACCTTGAGCAGGTAATCATGATTTCAACAATTCGGAGTACTTGTCTTTGTCTTATTTAAATGTACGCATAAATGTTCACTTTAGAGAGTTTTCTGGAGAAAATTTTCCAATTTTGACAACTTCATAAAGATGGAAAGAAGAGGCTTGAGGTGAAATTCTGGGAACGTAATATTCCTTGGATGAAGGTTACAAATAAGTGTGTAGAGTCAACCTACATGGTGAGGCCAGTATTCACCCTTCAAATACCCCTTTTAGCAGATTTGTTAAGAGAATGTTGCTGAATTCATTCTTTTATAGGACAAAGTTTGGGGTACAACTTGGAAACATTTTATCGTCTCTACAACAGTCAAAGAATCCTGTATGTAAAAATAGCCATTAGATTGTCATTCACATTGTTTATGTTGGGGCGAGATATCCTTAAGCTCTAAATAGAGAATTGGTAGGGATGTGTTCACCTCCATCAAGGATATGCTTGCTTTGACTTGACTTGAAAGCAAATCACTTTTCCCTAAAATGTTTGTAATTTTTCACAGCAACACTTAAAGTATCTCTATAATTCAAAGGAAAATTTCAAATTATCATGAAGTGCAGATGTGCTAAATGTCCCTTCTCGTTTTCTTTTCTCACAGTGCTTTGAATAGACATGGTCAAATATCTTTTATCTGATCATTCTGCAAAATATGTCAGCATAGGTGAAGCTTGTTAACTGGGTTTTTTCATTTTTTGTTTCATTGACATGAAGCAGATATAAGATTTGGATTGCATCATTAGACATCATCATGTGGGCACTTTATGCTCATCTCTTAATTAATGGAACTTAGCTTCTAAATTTTTCCATCTCCTTTGATAGTCCAGGCACTATTCTTTCAAGATCTTTTAATGCCAGACTGCAACGGTATTTGACATGGCTGCTGTGGTTTTAGATCACTCAATTCAGCCCAAATATAATTCAGACCTGCAAATCACTCAAGATTTCAAAGTACAAAGAAATATTTTGTGTATGCTAAAACAATGTAAACAAAGAGGCAGGGCGAGAGATATGCACACCCAAAAATACTAGTAATCCCGGTTTCTTTTTAATGATTAAAAAACCAAATCCAAAGAAGATTACAACACAATTGCAATGCAAGTTCTTTCAGAAGTCCACAAATGTCGAATACTGGAGTAATTTCGGCAGCTAATGGTACTTGCAAATGAACCATACCACTCCAACTCCAAGCACCTATATTTATAGCGGGAATATCAAGGATGGGGGTAGCTTCTAGAGCAAGCCACAAAAGAATCTCGTCCAAATCCACATGGCCCAAATTCCAAGGCCATAAAGCATGCAAAAGACACTTGTCAAAGATTCTCTTTCATCCCTTACAACCCTCCATACTTGGGTGCCCCAAATTTTCCCAAAATAGGTATGACAAATTCTGTTGCATCATCATAAAATCAGTCATATATGACAACACTTACAGTTATAAGAGAATCTGTCATAACTGACTATTAATAAGTGATTCTCTTACAACTTGTCATATCCCAAAATTGGGCACCCCAAAAATAGGCTAAGTCAAAGATGCCTCTTATAGTGTCATACATATAAATGACACTTGTCTCATCCCTTCTATTTTCGGCTCTTACAATGTCATAGAATCTGTCATAGTTCTTGCGCGCCATAAACCTCTTACAACACCCAAAAGATGCTGACACATGGAAAAATACCTCTACCACAAAATGGAATGCCTACTTCTTCATATGAGGATAAAAAATACATCTAGTGACCTTCCATGTAGGATGACACATCATTGTGCCAACTCCTTCAAAGTGATGAAATAAGATTTGCATAGAAAATTATAATAGTAGGCAAAAATAAATAAATACAACATTAGGAACTTGAAAAGGTTGAGACACCTCAATTTCCAACATTCTTCCACTCGTCGAACACCTTTCAAGAGCTAATAGAATGACATAATTTAATTGCTAGGGACCAAGAGGCCCATAGACTTTGAACACCATCTGAACTTCTCCATGCTCACGAGTTTTGTCAAGGAATTTGCAACATTCATCAAAGTGTCAAATTTCTCCAAGTTTACCTTTCCATCTCGTACCATGTCATGAACAAAATGGTACTAGACATCAATATGCTTAGTCCTCACATGGAAAGTAGGATTCTTCGCCAAACACAGCATTCTGATTATGACAACAAATAGTAATCTTCCCTGCATCAAACCCAACATCAGAACACAATCTCTTAAGCAAAATGGCTTCTTTACAAACATGAGTTGTTTCCATGTAATATGCTTCAGTAGTGGACAAAGCGACCATAGGTTGCCGTTTGCTCATCCAACTAATAGCACCACCGAATATAGTGAACACATAAGCATTGGTGGATCTCCTATTGTCAATGTCACCTGCCCAATCTGAATCCACAAATCCTTGAATATAAAGTGAATGTCGATCCCTTGTAGGATAACCATGATAACATAATGAATACTCAGAAGTACCTCGCAAGTATCTAAACACCCTCTTCATTGCATCCCAATGTACTCGACTAGGATTAGCCGGGTATGTGCAGGATTATCACGGGCCAAACAGTGGCAATAAAAAAAATCACGTCTTTACTTAGCCAAATTTGCAAATTGGCCAACTTTGACTTTCATAGGCACGTTAAGAATATTTGTTTCCTAGAAATGGATATCTGTCTTTGGAACTATACAAATGTTATTTTTTTTATTTTTTTCATTGGTTTATGCTTAGAACTTATAGGACTTACAATTCAACTTGCAAATTTCTATTGTTACATGGCTAACATCTTTTCAACCAATTGACAAAGTTGCATCTCTTTAAAATTTGAATCTCTCTCTCTCTCTCTCTCTCTCTCTCTCTCTCTCTAGTAATCCCTAGTGAGTCTTGTTTGCAATGTGTGAGATGCACTAAGAAAACCTTAGGCTTGATGTTGAATTGGTAGTGGTTGGTAAAGCTATGGATGAGATCTAAATTAAATTCATAGAACAAAGTGGTAATGTGTCAATCCATACAAGGGCATATTATATCAATGTGGAGGGAAAATTCTTAGCAAGACCATAATCATCAATGGTGACAATTGCGGCTTGGACAAAGAAGTGTCTCATATGTGCAATGAGATCGCCTTGGACATTATATTATCAAATTTAAGCAAGACCATTTTATGAGGAGATGGTTGTAAGATGATGTGAATTGATAGTGGTGATTTAATCCATCCTATTGATAAGAAAGGAGGAGGGTTAAGGTCTTCTAATTGCACTTACAACACCTTGAGTTTTGTGTAGATATAATATAATTGTGAATGTGTTAGATAAATGTCACATGGTGGAGGGATGGTGTCGGGATGAGTGATGATTGTTGTGGCAATGTTATGGTCAAATGTGTTATGAAAAGGAGGTGGCATGGGTAGTGGGCTATCAATGTTGGGAAAGGGTTAGGGAGGATGTAATGGAGGAAGGGATGTGTGTCATGGTATGATGTCTCAAGGAATGGGAAGAAAGGATGGTGATTCATAAGATAATATGAAGAATGATGGTAGAGTGAATTGGCATTGTGGTAACTGTAGCATGTCATGGGGTGAATCGTGCATTAATACAGGTTGTGGAGTGAGAAGGGGGTGGTACGGGTATGGTTGAATGGAATAATCGGGTGATTTAATTGGTGATGACCTAGGTGAAGTGATGGGTAAGGTGTCTTATGTGGGATTGCTAGAAAGTGTGATTGGTAATGGTGGGGATAGCTAAATGTCATCTTTTAAGGGTTCAAAGGTGAGGAAAGTGTAAGATGGGGATATGGGATAATCCATGGTTTAATGATTATTCAAGGGAGACTCCTTAAAATGATTATCAATGATGGTGTTCATAGAGGGAATGGAGTCTATGAATGTAGGTGTGGGAATGTGAGTTGTGACATTGGGATTGTATTGGATGAATAATGGAAAGTAGGGGCACCTGTCTAGTGATGGAAGGAGCCACATGATCAAATGATGTTTGGGGAAGGGCTTTTCATAAGAAAGTAAGGATTTGGGTGAGGGTCTAGGGTTTGGTGGAGAAGAATTTATGGAAAATTTGGAGGTCATTAAAATTGACATGAATAGAAGAAGTACAAGACATGGCTAAGGATAAATAGTAGGCTCAAAATAGGATAACTAGGACTATGATGATGAAGATGGAAAGACAAGTCAACAACAATAGTATGATATAGGGATATGATTAGAAAAAAAGAGTACTACAACTAGCAAGAGGAAAGTGAGGACATAATGCAAAGTTAACATAGCATGAACTCTCTTGGAAGGCTAAGCATGGACTATAAGAAGATTTAACTAGTTGGATCTGTTAGGCTCACCAAATGAAAGAACCTTAAAGGTTAACCTTAATTAGGTAAGGTTATTTTTGAGTGTGGTTGTTTGTGCAACAATGTGTAAATTAATGTTACCTAAGGATAAATCTAACTATACTAACATTTTAATAACCATGAGAGCTAGGACTAACAATTAGACTAAAAACTTGACAAACAATACAACTTGGACACATGTAGGACTTGGAAAATGGAAAAGAATGTATTATATGTGGAAAATAATAAAAAATGGTATTAGTTGCACCTATGTAGAGAAGTGGTCTTATGAAAGATGCTTAGAATTATGCTCTATATCTATTTGTGAAGTTTGGAGGTGATTGGACCTAAAGGATATGACCACCATATGCAAAATAGCCTACCTAATGGGTATGTGCATGGAGAGAGAGAGAGAGAGAGAGAGAGAGAGAGAGAGAGAGAGAGAGTCCTAGTTTTCATTTCCTTCATCGATAAGGGAGAGGGAGAGATAGGGAGATATAGGAATGATATGGGGAGAGAGGCACGAGAGAGATAGGGAGAGATAGCTAGGTAGAGAGAGATATAGAGGAGACATATAGGGAGATATAGAGGAGATAGAGGGGAGAGATAGGGAGATAGAGAGTGAGCGAGATGTCCAGAGAGATAGGGAGATAGAGGAATGATAGGGGAGAGAGGCAAGAGATAGGGAGAGATAGATAGGTAGAGAGAGAGAGAGGAGATAGATTGGGAGAGATAGAGGAGACAGAGGGAGAGATAGGGAGATAGAGAGTGAGTGAGATGTCTAGAGAGATAGGGAGAGAGATTGAGAGGTAGAGGGATGATAGAGAGAGGGAGATAAGGGAGAGATACTTGGAGATAGAGGTTTAGGGTTGCTCAGGATTGCGGGTTAGGGATTAGGGGCATTATTTAGGGTTGAGGGATTTAGAGAGAGAGAGACTTCTTTTGACATGCAACCATAAACCCTGAATAATGCCCCTAAACCCTAACCCCTAACCCCTAAACCCTAAACCATAAACCCTAAATAATGCCCCTAAGCCCTAACCCCTAAACCTAAGAAACCCTAAACCCCTAAATCCTAAACCCCAAACCCCTAAACCCTAAACACTAAACCCAAGCAACCCTAAACCTCTATCTCCCTATCACCCTATCTCTATCATTCCTCTACCTCTCAATCTCTCTCCCTATGTCTCTGGCCATGTCCCTCACTCTCTATATCTCCCTATTGGTCCTCTCTAAACACTAAACCCTAAACCTCCAAACCTTAACCCCTAAACCCTAAATAATGCCCCTAACCTTAACCCCTAACCCCTAAACCCTAAACCCCTCTCTCTCTCTAGCTATCTCCAAACCTAAGCAACCCGAAACCCCTAAACCCTAAATCCAATCAACTCTAAACCTCTATCTCCCTATATCTCCCCTATCTCCCTATCTCTCCCCTATCTCCCTATCTCTATCATCCCTCTACCTCTCAATCTCTCTCCCTATGTCCCTGGTCATGTGCCTCACTCTCTATCTCCCTATCTCCTCAGTCTCCTTTATATCTCCCTATCATTCCTCTCTCTACAAACCCTAAACCCTAAACCTCTAAACCTGAACCTCTAACCCCTAAACAATAAACCCTAAACCCTAAATAATGCCCCTAAACCTTAACCCCTAAATCTGAGAAACACTAAACCCCAAACCCCTAAACCCTAAACCCAAGTAACCCTAAACCTCTACCTGATCCCTATCTCCCTATCACCTTTGTCCCTCTACCTCTGAATCTCTCTCCTTATGTCTTTGGTCATGTCCCTCACTCTCTATCTCCCTATCTCTCTCCTCAGTCTCCTCTATATCTCCCAATTGGTCCTCTATCTCTCTCTAAACCCTAAACCCTAAACCTCTAAACCTTAACCCCTAACCCTAAAACCATAAACCCTAAACCCTAAACCTTTATCTCCCTATCTCCTTATCTCTATCATCCCTCCCTCTCTCTCTCTCTCTCTCTAGACATGTCTCTCACTCTTTATGTCCCTATCTCTCCCCTATGTCTCCTCTATCTCTCCCAATCTCTATCAGTCCCCTCTCCCTATCTCTCTTTAAACCCTAAACCCCAAACCCCTAAACCAACCCTAAACCCCTAAACCCTAAACTTGAGCAATGCTAAACTCATAAACCCTAAATAATGCCCCTAAACCCTGACCCATAACCCCAAGCAACTCTCTCTCTCTCTCTCTCTCTCTCTCTCTCTCTCTTTGTCCCTATCCGTCTCCCTTATTGACAAAGCAAATGGAAACAAGAAAACTAGGACATGCAAAGAGGGATGATGATATAAATTTGGGAGGATGAAATGGAAACAAGATAAAACTAAGGTTCATTGGATGGGAAGAATGATGAGAGGAGAGGTGGAAAATAGTAAAATAGGGAAAAATTAGTGGGATCTAAAGGGAAATTGGAAAGGAAAAGGAAAACTAGGAAAGCTAGGAAAATGATTTAACTAGGAGGTAGATAGGTCAGAGAGAGAGATAGAGATAGCAATACAAAGAAAGAGGAGAGAGGTAGAGATAGAGATAGAGATAGAGAGACAAGATATAGAGATGGAGAGAGAGATATATAGATACAAAGGGGTAGAGATAGAAAGAGAGGATTGAAAGATAGAGATAGAGAGAGATGGATAAGGATAGAGAGAGAGAGAGAATTCTCTAATGCACGGATGAACTCTCTCTACAATACTTCTCTTATTCTCCAATTTCCAAAAATATATGCTTTAAACTCAAGTTACAACTCCCTTTTAGAGAATTTTGTGAACATCAATTTTCTTCTGTACCCTAGAAGAATTCATGCACACACTGCAAGTTAATATGGCCACTATTCAGTTCAGATTCTAAATTTGAAGTGCTCATTGTTGATGTACACTACCATGGTTGTGGTCCTGACCAAGTCACTACTACAATTGTGGTCCTATCCACTTGTGGTTTGCAATCAGTTTCTATTAATAAACCTATCTTGGTACCTGGATTCATTTTACTATTCAAGTTTTTGCTTCTCATGAATTTTCTAGATTTAGTATGGATCAAGTGTGAAAACACTTTCCATTTCCTCATCTCAAGTGACATAAATAAAAATGCTATTAGATCTGTCAATGGGGTAAGAAACTCTTAAGTATTGTTAGAGTTGATACTTATATATTTCTTTGTATTATGGTGGAGTGTATGAAGTCAACTAAGAGCTTCCTTCAAATTATATGGAAATAATGACCATAAATGGCATCAATCAACAAATAAAGGTTTGCAATTGAAGGTTTGTTTGGAGTCTTGGACTCACCGTATTTCTTTCAATAAAAGTGTATGTTGATCTAAAGGAAATGTCAACCTAAACCATCACTCTCCCCTAGTTGATCAAGTGTTGTTTGTTAAAATTGTAGTATAAATTAGGTCTCCTTTGCATTTAAGGTTCGGGGAAACAATTTATTGGGTAGTGGCATCTAATGTTTATGATAAAAATCAATTGGTAGTGAAAACAAAATAGATATCCGTTTTGTTTTCACTACCAATTGATTTTTATCATAAACAAAATGGATATCCCTTATTAATGGATATTCGTTAGTAACGGATATCTATTTTGCTTCAGTTTTGCCTTGTATTTAGGCTCAGGACTGTCATAATTGACTTTCCCTAAATTCTAATGTCTTTATTGGTTTCACTCTCTTCTTCGAACTTCACCCTTCATGCTAACGGCTTTTTTTATGCAAATTTGATAAAATGAAAAGGGTTTATAGAAGAAATTGTCAGCTTTCTAAAAATATAAGATTTGTATGGTTATCATTTTATTAAATAAGTATTAATAATTTTCTATATAGTGTGTGTTTGAAACCCTGATGGACACGCTGATTGAAAAACATCTATAACTTTCAAATTGTTTCACCTTTTTGAGATCTGAAAGTTGTGTCACACTATGCTTTTCTGGCTATAGGTTTAAAAAAATTGAATTTTGATTTTTTTTATCGAATTAGGTTGGCTGGAAAATTACTTTAGTTTCTAAAAAAAGACAGTAAAAAAATCATAACTAATTATTTTATTGAAAAAAAAAATTCAAAAAAATATGCGTCACATCTAGGCATGAGTCCTCTATTTATTTTGAAAGTTTCAAAAAAAAAAAAATTTGCTCATAGTTAGGTTGGCTGGAATGACACCCACATTTTATTTTTTTCTGAAAAATTTAATATCTGTTCATTGAAATATTCATTTTTCACTAAATAAATTTAGTTTTTTTTTTTTAAATAGTAGCCCATAAACTAGACTCAATTCTCTACAAATTTCATTCTTACATCTTTTTCAAATTGTGTAGATAATCCATTCAAATTTTCACATGAACTTGATTAAGTTTTTTTTTGTATTTTCATTGGCACTTAGAGGTATAGTTTGGCCCATCATGATCCTACACATACCCAGCCATGAAACAACTGACTCCCACTGCTTGGGCAATGTCTGGTCTTATATAGACAGTATACATCAAGCTGCCAATTGCAAGAGCATTAGGAACTCTGCTCATATCCTCCATCTCTAAAGGAGACTTCAGACAATCTGAAATAGATAACTTTGTCCCCATCATAGTAGGAACAATCAATGGTCTATAGGCTACCATGCTGAATATCTCCAACACGATGCTCACATACTTACTCTGGCCTAACCAAATTTTTTTGTTAGCTCTATCTTTTGTTATTTCCATTTCAAGAATGTACCTAGTTGCCCCTAGATCTTTCATCTCAAACTATGCTGACAACTGAGACTTAAAATCAGAAATCAAACTTTTACCATTCCCAATGAACAACATATTATCAACATATAATGCAATAATGAGAATGTGATCATTATCCATTTTATAATAAACACAAAGGCATCAAATTTCTGGTACCACATCCTAGGAGATTGCTTTAAACCATATGAAGACTTCTTCAACTTCTAAACTAGATTTTCTTTACCTTTTACCATGTAGTGCTCTAGATGTGACATATAGATTTGTTCCTCCAAGTTACCATGAAGGAAAGATGTCTTCACATCCATCTGTTCAACTTCTAAATCATATGTTGCAGCAAGTGATAGCAGGGATCTGATAGATGTCATCTTTGCAATAGGAGAGAAAATCTCACCATAATCTATTCCCTCAACCTAGGAATAACCCTTCACAACCAACCTTGCCTAGAACTTCTCAACACTGCCATCTGAACCAAACTTCTTTTTGAACACCCATTTACATCCAACAGGTTTACGTCCATCAAGCAAGGGCACCAGATCCGAAGTATTGTTTTTCTTCAAGGAAGCCATCTCTTCTTCCATGGCCTCTTTCTAGGAATCTGCATCACTCATATCCATAGCCTTCCTTACGGTCCTTAGCTTATCAGTGTTAGAAATCAAAGAAAAAATACAACTAGAATTATGCAATGAATAACCAAACCTATTAGGTTGTTGCCTTATCTGCGTGGACCTCCTCAAAAGTTGAGGTTAATGTTCTTCTTCTTCAAAACTTTCAAAGCTACTAGAGCTCTCCTCATCATTATGTCCAACAGATGTCTTTGGTTCAACTTTTTGAGGGGTGGAAGGAAGTTGAACCACATCCTCTTTCTCTAGTTGTAGAGCAACAAAAGAAGGATTGAGCTCTCTGAAAATCACACTTTTGCTATACATAACTCTCTCGACCACTAGATCCCAAAGTTGTATCCTTTCACACAGATGCCATAACCAATGAAGATACACTTCACAGCCTTGTTCTTCAACTTAGACATCTTCTTCTTAGGCACATGTGCATATGCCTCACAACCAAATACTCGAATGTGTCTCAATGAAGGCTTTTTACCAGACCACACCTCCATAGGTGTCTTATCAACGAGCACTGATGTAGGAGACTTGTTAACCAGGTAACAAGTGGTAGCAACAACTTCAGCCTAGAACTTTTGTTCAATGCTAGGTCCACTTAGCATACTCCTAGCACTCTCCATCAATGTTTTGTTCATCCTTTCTACAACTCCATTCTACTGAGGGGTGTATGGAGTTGTCTTGTGCCTCTCAATACCATGTTCTTTATAGAACTTGTTGAAATCTACTGAACAAAACTCACCACCATTGTTAGTCCTCAAACACTTAATCTTTCTATCCTTCTGATTCTCTACATGAGCTTTGAACTCTTTGAATTTACTAAAAACTTCAGATTTGCTTCTAAGGAAATGCACCCATGTCCTACTATAATCAACAATGAATGAAACAAATTAAATAGATTTTGAAATTGAAGGAACATTAACTAGACCAGACACATCAGAATGAATCAAGTCCTACACCTCAGAAGACTTGTGAGAACTGGAATAAAATTGAACATGGTTTTGTTTACCATAGATGCAATGTTTGCAAAAATCAAACTCAAGGTTATAGTCATTCATACTCTCAATGAGGTTTTTATTTTTCAAGGTCCTCAAACCCTTTTCACCAATGTGACCAAGCCTTTGGTGCCACATGTTGGGAATTAAGGTGTCTCAACCTTGGTAATTCCTTATATTATTTCATTGTATTTATTTATTTATTGCCTATTGTATAATTTGGATACAAATCCTATGTTGTCATATTGTAGGAGTTGGCACGGTGATGTGTCATCCTACATGGCATATGACCACATGTAATTTTGTCCTCACATGAGGAGATAGGCGTCCCACTTAGTGGTAGGAATATTTTGCCATGTGTCAGCATCATAGATGTTGTGTAAGGGAATGTTGACCATAACGGTTATGACAGATTCCTATGACGAAGTTATAACATGTAAGAGTCATAAATAGAAGCTTGTAAGACAGGTGAAGACATGTGTCGAGAAGCATCTTTGAAAAAGGCATCTTTGGGCGCCCCAAAGTGGACTATGACATGTTGTAAGAGAATATGCTATTTATAGTCTATGTATGACAAATTCTCTTACAGCTGTAAGTTATGACAGCTATGACAGTTGTAAGAATCGTAAGAGCATCTGTCATAGCCCATTTTAGAAATAGGCGACCTCTTTGGGATGGGGTGTGTGGACAAGTGTTAGATGCATCTTACAATGTTGACCAAGTGTCCATAGGCGTGGGTTTTGGGCCATGAGGCCAAGTTGGACGCCCATTCCAAGATAGAGGCTATTTTGCCTTGTATTTTCTATATAAACAGATGCTTTGAGGAGTTGTATTATGTGATTGACATGTACTATTATGCTGCCAGATTGACTCCAAACACGAGTGTTGAAGACTATTGAGAGCCTGCATTGCAAGTGTATTGTAAACCATATTCAGTTTTGATAATACATTGTGCAGGTTTTCTTGTGTGGGGTTTTTCACCCGATAAGGGTTTTCCCCACGTTATATCTTGTCTCTCTTCTTCTATCTTCTTTCTGGTTCTATGTGTATTGTTGCAATATCTTTGTTCTATGTTTCATGTTGCTGTAATTGTAAAGATTAAATTGAATTTGCATAGCCTTCCCCTCATTAGATTAGTGTAGGAAGCAATTTTTACACACCTAGCTTCCTTTCACCACAACATTGTCTTCTCAGCTGGAAGTTTCATCTCTATAGAATGAGCACCCTTAGGTACCTAGAAAGCATGACCATCGAAAGTAGATGCAACAATCCTCTTAGCTGCCGGTTCCAATGGTGAGGATGAAGACTTTGAAGTTCTCTTCTTTGAAACAAAGGCACTATTGCACTGAATTGGATGCATGCATCAATCTGAAATAGAGTACCAATATGAACACCCTTAGCTAGCACCATAGCTCCTCTAGTCATCTTGCATCCTCCATTCGAGAAAACAACCTGCACACCCACATCATTCAATTTACTTATAGATAATAGGTTCCATGCCAAACTAAGGATATGCCGAACACCATTGATCCCCTTCACTCGTCCATTAGGGAATCGAATCAAGACTCTTCCATAGCCAACAATCTTCAGATGAGAGTCATCACCCAAGCACACCTTCCCACCATCATATTCTTCATACTTTAAAAACCAACCCCGATGAGAGGTCATGTGAAAAGATGCACTAGAGTCGATAAGCCACACATCCTTAGATGCATGAGTTGCCAAGGTAGTGACAAATGCTTCTCCATCATCCTGAAAGGATTTATCAGAATCTAAATCATAGTTCTTTTTTTTCTTCTCCTCCTTGTACGCCTTGCAAAAGTTACCAGGTTTGCTGCAATTCCAACATAGAGCCTTGGACTTTCTAGAAGACTTGGATCTCCCACAGGATTTGGATCTTCCTTTTTCTTTTTTCTTCTTATCCTTTTTCTTTCCCTTCTCTTTAGATGTACTACAAACCGCAAGAGCCTCCTTAGCTGATTCAAAAGATTTTCTTCACATCTCTTCGAATAACAACGAAGAAACTACTTCATCCATTTTGAAGGTGGTAGTGGTACTCCCAGTGGCCATAAAAAGTTGGTCCCACGAATCTAGTAGGGAACATAGTAATGTCATACATAAATCCTCCTCCTCCATCTTCACACCAACATAGGTCAATTGGGCAACAAATATATTGAATGTATTTAGATGATCAATGATAGATCCTCCATCTTCCATCCTCAGAGAATACAATTTCTTTTGTAGGAATAACTTTTTCACCAGAGATTTAGCCTAATAAACATCTCCAAGTTTCTTCCAAAGATTTTTTATAGTCTTCTCTTCATGGATATTTAGGAGCACTGAATCATCCAAACAAAGTCTTATCAGACCCTTAGCCTTCCAATCCATTAGATCCCAATCTTCTTGTTTCATGCCCAATGGCATGGTTCTAGATACTATGAGCCATAGATCTGTATCCACTAATAAGTCCTCCATCTTGGGTTTCCACAACTCAATGTTGCCTCCATTAAACTTCTTTATATCAAACTTCCCAGATGTGCTTGCCATCTCTTTCCTGCAACAAATATTTTTAAATCCTTTGTACAAGCTCCCACTCAAATGAAGATCAACTCAAAAAACCCTCTACCCAACAACTAGAAGAGAAGGTGACCAGGCTTTGATACCAACTAAAAGGAAGCAAGGTATGCGGAAATGCTTCTTACACTGATCCACTGAGGAAAGATTTATGCAAATTTTAAATTTTAAAGTTATAGATTTTGATGCACATTAATATAAAGGTAATAACAACATCCAACAACAAGTACAAAACTCACAACACAGGATATACGTGGGGAAAATTATTTCGGGTGAAAATCTCCACACTTCAAAACCTGCATAATGTATACTGGAGTAATTCTGGCAGGTAACGGTACCTGTAAATGAACCATACCACTCCAACTCCAAGCACCTAGATTTATAGCGGGAATATCAAGGATGGAGGTAGCTTCTAGAGAAAGCCACAAAAGAATCTCGTCCAAATCCACATGGCCTAAATTCGAAGGCCATAAATCATGCAAAAGACACTTGTCAAAGATTCCCTTTCATCCCTTACAACCCTCCATACTTGGGTGCCCCAAATTTGCCCAAAATAGGTATGACATATGCTCTTACATCATCATAAAATCAGTCATATATATGACAACACTTAACAACATTAAGAGAATCTGTCATAACTGACTATTAATAAATGATTCTCTTACAACTTTTCATATCTCAAACTTGAGCACCCCAAAAATAGGATAAGTCAAAGATGCCTCTTACAATGTCATACATGCAAATGACACTTGTCTCATTGCTTCTATTTCTAGCTCTTACAATGTCATAGAATATGTCATAGTTCTTACGCATCATAAACCTCTTAGAACACCCAAAAGATGCCAACACATGGAAAAATACCTCTACCAAAAAATGGAACACCTACCTCCTCATATGAGGACAAAAAATACATCTAGTCACCTTCCATGTAGGATGACACATCACCATGCCAACTCCCACAAAGTGACGAAATAAGATTTGCATAGAAAATTACAATAGTAGGCAAAAATAAATAAATACAACATTAGGAACTTGCAAAGGTTGAGAAACCTCAATTCCCAACATATAAGACCTAGGAAAGTTCATAATTAGATAAAGAACATGATCTTCTACTCAAGAATATTAAGCTCTAGAGGCATGCATTAAATGAGAAGTATATATGGAGAATTTATTACTAGATCTTGTTATTTTATTGCAACACCTTGAGAGCAAGTCTTTAGTGAAGGACACAGTCGATTTCCTTTTTGATTCATCCTCATCCTTGTCCTCAGTAGCTCATGCAGTGGAGAGGAAAGTGTTGAACATTCAGCTATTATTAGTGGGTCTAGGTTAGAAGAAGTCTTGTTGATAAAAGAAGAAGAATTGCTATTAGAGGTTATGTTCATACTTCAAATCTTGAGTCAAAAGACACAAATTACAGACTTAGAGAAAATCAATCTAACTATTTTCTTCCTTTCTTTGATTGATTCTTTGAAGAGGATTGTCATGATGAGGCTCAAGAAGTTCAGTTCACCCAAGGTCCACAATGATCATCTAAGGATAATTTGTAAAGTTTGTTGCTCGAGGTTAACATGTTCACTTTGATGATGAGCTAATGTTTGAATAAGATTTATAAATTTGAGGTTTTGTTGAACTTGCATTCAATACTTTTAAAATGTGCAAATGATGAAATCAAGGAAGTGTTGCTTGCACAAGGTTCATAGCTAACATCAATTGTAGACTAGAGAGTTAAATGCATGAAACTGAGATCTTTCTTCAACAAATTTACCTATTTCCAAAGGATAGTGTTTCATTTGAGGATTATAATAAAGGGATAGATTTTGAGGTGATCATCATTCTTAAAGATGTACTAACACAAGAGGATTTTACAAGACATGTTCAAAGAGAAGCAATGCATCTCCAACAGATGGAGATAAATATCAATGAGGAAGACTATCCTAACCCATAGTCAATTAATGAGTTTGTGCTTGACTTTTCCCTGCATGATTTTCCATATCATCCTAAACCATGGATCTCAATGAATATTTTGCAAAGGTTTCAAGTATGTGTGCTACCATGGTTGGACTTCAAGCTCAAACGAAGAGATTGTTACTTTTTGTAGCTTGTAAATGGTTTTGTTTAGTTGGTTTGCTTCCTCATGTCCATCTGTAAGTAGGTGATTTCATTTTAGGTACTTGTTTTTGTCATAATGTGTTTGTTTTTTACATTATTTTTTCTTAGGTTGGTCATTTGTTTAGTTGTTAGAAATAGGCTTGACTCTTTTCCCAATGGATAGACACTAACTTTCTTTCTAAATTAGAGATTCTAAGGTTTTCCTATGGCCCAAGTATGTCCCATTGTCCCCAAATAGAGCCAATTGTTAGACCCTAAAAAAAATCACTATTTGAACCTTGTTTTCCCATGTTTTGTTGAGCCATGTCAATGTATCAAGTAGGAGAGGTAAAGGTTTTTTTTTGTATTTCTAGTATCATATGTTATATGCCAAGTCCTTAAGGAGGTTGCTTGTCCTTGATTTAATCTTTGTTTGTTGATATGGTGCCATGTGTAGAAACAAGAAATGGTGAAGGCAATGTGAGCGAAGGAAAGCTCACATAGTTGATCATAGATGTAGGAACACTTGCTTTTTGAACACTCACGATAGAGTGCCTCAAGAGTGACAAAGTCTCAATGAATAAAAACATTGAAGATAGATCAAGACTTCATTAATGTAGAGTGAGCTCAAAATGCATGCCTTGGGAATTTGAATCAAGTCTTAGGTGATGTGAACACAAAAGTCATGTGATTGAGGTGTCTTTGATGACAAAAACCATCAAAATGCACACTTATGGATGGTAAAGAAGTGATGAATGTGTAACAATTACACAATTACGGATTTTGATGCAGGAGCATCGTCCTCATGAGGCTTTGGTGTTTATTGTTTTGTTTTGTTGTTTGTTTGCAGGTCCTCGTACCTAAATTTTGGCTTGAAGTTTAAGAGTTCTTCTATGTAGTATGTTGGTTTTATAACTTGTAGTTGAATTTATAGTTAAACCAAAGTCACTCCCACACCGAATTCAAGATTCAAGTATACCTCCTTTTCGGATGAGTTTGTCTCCATGGGATTGTTTTTGAAAAAAAAAGAGAAAGAAAGAGGGGACAACAGTTAGAGAGGGGTGTGATCGAGAAAGAAAGTGTGAGAGCAGTTATTGGAGCTCAGGATTGGACATTGGGAAGCAATCTATAGAGAAAGAAAACATCAAGCATGAGTGGAACTGTTTCAGTACATTGGAAAATGACAGCTAGATTGTTGAATAAGCAATAATTGCTCTTGATTGTGATAAGAACCGGTGAGGGTGTAAGATTGATAAGTTGCCTTTGTGGTTGGGAAAAAGCCATCTGACATCCTTTTTGTCTCATTTCTGAAGGTGCAAATTGGTCTTTTTGTTTTAAGAGACCTCTAGAGTCTTGTTTTCTCTGTAATGATCCTGTAAATGAGGATAAGGGGATAGTCCTTTTGTTTTATTTATTGTTCAGAAATCACTCATGCCATAGATTTGACAATATAGAATCATTTGTTTTGGTGTTTTCTCTACGTAACAAAGATAAGCATTTTAACAGTGATTATTTTGGACTGAGAATGGACTGAATTGATACATAGTTTATATAGGCAGCAAAAAGCCAAATATCGAATGCAATGGAACCTCCACGTACCATACTAGACTATCTACAATTGCTTGATCTATTTTGACTATTTATTATGTCTTCTGCATTCTGAAAACTCCTCAAATTTGTTCTATTTAGATTAAGAAAGGACATTGTTCAAATAAAAGTTCATTGTGGAAGATGATGGGCTAACAAGAAGGTATCAATAAAGAATTGTGTTAATCTGAGTTTGAACTAGTTTTAGGCTGTATTTGTCCCAAGAGAACAATGTTCTCCATCTTAGAGTTCTCACTCAAACAGAGTGGGGAATTGGATTGTAGTCCTAAATGTATTGAAACTAGTTTACCATCTAATATTGGTCCATAGTTAAATTTTTGCCATCAATATTGTGAACAAGTTTGTTCTTGTGGAGAACCCGAGCCATCATTTTTGGTATTAGAGCCTGAAGATCTAGAAATGGAAGTTGTCTATGATAGCAAGATTTTGTACAAGCATGTGTTTTGAATCTTTTATAGGTTAACTCCTGAGAAGAAGAAAGTTAGAATATGGTGAAAGCAAAAAGAGGAGGACTTGGGTATCAAAGGACTAGGCAAGAGAAAAAGGAAAGAAGGCCAAGGTGAGGTATCAAGAAGACAAGAAAACAAGGTCACATAGAGTTGTTAGAGGGTAGAACTAAGATGTTGAGAAGAGAGATAGATATAAAGATGCAGCAGCATGCTAAGGAAGAAATCCACAAGAAGAGTGACAATGTAAAGACAACTATAAGAAAGCAAGATTTAGAGATGGATAGAGAGATGTCTAAGTTGAGAAGGGATCTAGAGAAGTTACAACTCTTGGTGAAGTTATGGCTAGAGGAAAGTAGCCAAGAATATGGTTGGAAAATGAAAAAGAGAGTGAAGTAGCCTATAAAGCTACTTGTCAAGAGAAGAAGGCAAAGGATGGCTACTTTAAGAAGAGAAGAGAAGAACATGAGAAAAACCCATAGAGGTTTGAAAAGGAAAGAGTTGCCAAGAGGGAAACATGAAAAGGAAGTGGAGTTGCCAAGAGAGAAACATGCAAAGGAAGTGGTGAAGGAAGATATCATTATGGAGAACATGAAAGAAAATAAGAAAGAAGAGGGAGAGGAAGAAGTGCAAAAAGAAGCACTTGAAGAAGAGATTAAGGAAGAGAGGAGAGTGTCCAGGAAGGAGGCACTTATAGAGACATTTTGGTCTCTTGTTTTATTATCTAATGTTGTGTTTGAGTTGTGCATGCAGGTATGTGAAACCTTATAAGGAAGGTCAAAAATAAGACCTTGAAGTTAACAAGAGATGGGGCAAGTAGAACACCCATGGACAAAGAAGAATGTGAGAGAAGGAAGAATCAATTTGCAACAGTCCACCAAGAAGAGATACATTGCAAAGTACCTGAAGATGATGATGAAGAAGGTGTTGAAGTCTTCTAGCATGACAACGAAGATGTTGAAGATGCATTAAAAGTTCATGATGCCTTAGAGAATGTTGCAGAAGGAAAGGAAGCATACATAAAGGAGGAGTTTGCAAGCAATGTTCAGTCAAGGAAGATAGAAAATCCATATAGCAGGCTATTGAATAGGTAAATGGAAGCAAAAATATTGGTTTTGATCATATATGTGGGAATGAGAATGTAGATATACAGGTTGATAGGGAGAAGAGAAAATTTGAGCTCACAAGTCTTGCAAGCAATCATGGATACAATGTGCCAAGTTGGCTTAATAAATCAGTTGTTGAGGTAAGGCATACAAAGTTCAAACAAGAAGTGTTGGAATTAGACCGGACAACTGAGAGGGGGGGGGTGAATCAGTTGTCACACAATTTAATCATTTTCTTCTTTTAACCTCCTTTATTATCTTACTATCAGATTAGTGAAGTAAACATTAAATCATAGATCAACAACATAAGAGCAGAAACATAATCAATACACTTGACACCAATATTTTGACGTGCAAACCCGGTTAAGGGAAAAACCATGGTGGGGGTTAACCCACAAGGATTTGTACCCTGTTAAAAGTACTTTAGAAAAATAGAAGGCACATGCCTTCGGATGCACTGCCCAGAGCTCACTGCTCAAAAGAGGAGGCTCACTGCCTACAAAATTAATTTAGAACAGAATGGATTAACTGAGAAATAACATCTACTTCATGCCTGGTTCAGTTTCAATGAATGCTCAAGAAAACTTCTGCTTTGCCCCAGATTCTCCTTTACTATCTTCACACTCTATACTGCTCTTGCTCCTTTTCTTCTTTGCTCTTCTTCTGGTCCTTTGTTCAGATTTAATCTATTTTGCACAAGGATGATGTTTGACAACTCTTCAACAAGTATTAATACACTTCATCCATCTTGGAATGATCAACAAGGTCGGCCAAACTTAATGCGGATCTTTACACTGTCGGCCAATCATAGCTGAGACTTGAATTTTCCTCTATTAACACTCCATGCTTCATAAAATGATTTTTAGATCATCTACAACATGCTAGGAACTTCCGGTTGGCCAAGACTGGGAAGAACAACAACAACCAAGGGGAAACCTTCAATCACAAGCTCCTTTGTCAATGTGGACAACCAACACAACAGCCACACAATCTAGAGACCACCACAAGCACAATTAAGTCAACAGGAATAACCACACCACTTCACATCACCAGAATCAATCACATCTTCATACTGAACCTCAAGAACACACACTGCCATGACTGTCAAACTAGAAAGATTGCTTTCGAATCTACAAACCATGAACCACTTGAGTTGAGGGAACACACCAACATCCCATACATGCCTCTAGATCCGTAGATCATAATATTCCCATACCGGACCAATCCGGACCAACTTCTTGCCACTCTGTCATCACAGAACAACTGCAGAAACCTATTCTACTCAGAGGGCCATAACTTCACCAAATCTTTATGTGGATCTCTCAAATCTCAACTGGAGCAACAATAGACAACCCTCTACAAACCCTTTAATCCGTAAACTCTGATCTTCACCTTATTGGAAATCCTGATCACTCCTCTGCACTGTCTTCACTGTTTTTGACAGAAGGATATGTTGACATCAATGACAACACATCAGGCACATATTTGCAACAAGAAGTTGCTTATAATGGAAATGCTAGTAGAAAACAGGTGCAAAGAATGAAGGACAAGATGGAGTTCAAGGGGAAGCAAGACCATAGGGCAAGCTATCAAGAATGGAAGCATAAAGGAGGTGTTCTAGAGCAACAATCAGTCTATGGTTTAAGGAGAACACGTGCAACAATGAATAAATATCAGCTCAAGGCTATGGGGAACAAAGTGTGGTTGGTCAAGAGCAAGAAAGAGGGAGAAGAAAGTATTGATGGAAGACTTAGTGATGAGGAAAAACTTCAAGAGAGCAATAGATATGAAGGAAAGGTCAAGTCCAATACACAAGAGATTGTGATTAAACCAACAAAGGATGAAAAGATGATATTGCAATAGGGTAGTCCAAGATAACATGCTGAGAATTGTGAAAAAGAGCCCAAGAAGATTGAGATATTTCCAACAGAAACTTAGAAGAAGCTTGAGGAGAACACAATCAAGGTGAAAGGTAAGCAATTAGATTTGGATGTTTTAACTAATGATGATTTTGAGTCATTGAATGAGAACTTTGAAAGAGGAGATAAGGTATGGAAACAAGTATTTCTGGTAACTAATATGCAATAAAGAGAGGTGTCTAACTTGACACACGAAGATGGGGATCTTCAAGAGATCTTAGCACCTAATGAAGAGAGAATAAAAGAAGATTTTAGACCTATAACAATACTTAATAGTGAACAAAAACATGGAACAGCTCAAGTAAGAAGCATGCTAGGTGTGGAAGAAGGAAAGAGTTTAGATATATCTAAAAATCAACTACTTGAAGATGACATGAAGCGAAGGGTGGATTCAATAGAAGACTATGGTATCTTGAGATCAAGGAAGGATGAGAATAAACAAGAAAGATGTGAATATACCCAAGGCATGAATGAAGTTCAAGAGTGTCTTTCAGCCAAGCAAAGAGAAAGAGTGAGTGTAGAACTAAAAAGAGAACTTGAGAGGAAGGCAACAACAAGAAAGCAAGCACAAGGAAAAGAAGATGCCAAAATAGACAGTATTAATGACACATATGAACAAGAGACGAAGTTTTGGAGTCTTGTAGCTGAGAAGGAGATAAGAAGGAGAAGATACAAGAAGAAAGAGGCAAACAAAAGAATGCAAATCAAGAAACTCAGAGCGAACAAATCCAAGCATAGAGAGGATGAAGAGCTGAGAATGCAAAACAATTGGAAGAAGAGGAAAAAGGCCACTAAAGGATAGGAGTATTTTAGGTACTTGGACCTCATGACCAGGAGCTCATGGGAGCTTGATGTAAGAGCATCATCCTCATGAGGCTTTGGTGTTTATTGTTTTGTTTTGTTGTTTGTTTGTAGGTCCTCATACCTAAATTTTGGCTTGAAGTTTAAGAGTTCTTCTATGTATTATGTTAGTTTTGTAACTTGTAGTTGAATTTCCAGTTAAACCAAAGTCACTCCCACACCGAATTCAAGATTCAGTTATACCTCCTTTTTGGATGAGTTTTTCTCCACAGGATTGTTTGTGAAAAAAAAAAGAGAAAGGAGGGACAATAGTTAGAGAGGGGTGTGATCCTAGGGAAAGAAAGTGTGAGATAAGTTATTAGAGCTTAGGATCAAACATTGGGAAGCAATATATAGAGAAAGAAAACACTAAGTATGAGTGGAACTATTTCAACACATTGGAAAATGATAGCTAGATTGTTGAATAAGCAATAATTGCTCTTGATTGTGATAAGAACTAGCAAGGGTGTAAGATTGATAAGCCATCTTCGTGGTTGGGAAAATGCCATCTGACATCCTTTTGTCTCATTTTTGAAGGTACAGATTGGTCTTTTTGTTTTAAGAGACCTCTAGAGTAGATTGCTTTCTATGTAATGATCCTGTAAATGAGGATAAGGGGACAGTCCTTTTGTTTTATTTATTGTTTGGAAATCACTCAAGCCCTAGATTTGACAATATGGATTGTTTGTTTTGGTGTTTTCTCTACATAACAGAGATAAGTGTTTTAATAGTGATTGTTTTGGACTAAGAATGGACTGAATTGATACACAATTTATATAGGCAGCAAAAAGCCAAATATCAAATGCAATGGAACCTGCACGTACCATACTAGACTGTCCACAATTGATTGATTTGTTTTGACTATTTATTATGTCTTTTGCATTCTAAAAACTCCTCAAATTCATGTTGTTTAGATTAAGAAAGGACATTGTTTAAATAAAAGTTCATTGTGGAAGATGATAGGCTAAAAAGAAGGTATCAATAAAGACCTATGTTGATCTGAGTTTGAACCAATTTTAGGTTGTATTTGTCCCAAGAGAACAATGTTCTCCATCTTAGAGTGTCCACTCAAACAGAGTGGGGAATTGGACTGTAGTCCTCAATGTATTGAAACCAATTTGCCATCTAATATTGGTCTGTAGGGTAAGTGCACAAAGATGAGGTACCAAAATGGGGTCTTAAGTTGCCACTTTCTTCTAAAATCAAGAAAAATTGATGTTGGATGAGAAATTGAAGATAGCTACACTCAAAATTTGAAGATGGAATGGAAATAAGAGTTGTAGTGCTTCGAATCTAGTTTCTAAACTACTATTTTTTTCCAAAAATGGTTGAGATTAAGGGGTTCAAAAAGGGGGAGCACACAAATTGGTCTTGTTTTTCTAAAAAAAAACATAACATAGCATCTAGTGTGCTCCCCCTAAAATGTTAACTTTTTTTTAGTATTTCAATAATCGCTCCAGTGAGAAATTAGGTAACACCATGTAGTTTATCCCTAATTTTTCTAATAATTTTTTAATGAATAATTGATTTTTTAGTAATTTTTAAAGTGGACACATCCTGAAAAACAAAAATTTGAGCGTGCCCCCCCCCTAAAATATTTGAAAACTAATCGAAAATCAATTTTTTTTTGAATTCGTGTAGAATGGAGTCTAGTTTCTAAAAATATAACTTATTTCAATTTTTGGTGAATAGTTGAAAAAAAAGTCAAAAATACTAGACACTAGTTTTTGAGAAAAATTGGAAACACTAACGAAAGAAATTCAAGATGAAACACTAAACGTACTCAAAATGTGAAAAAAATTATATGGTTAGATAGCTAACAGAGAGCTTAAGATTATGGTGGTATTTTTTTTTAGTTTTCATTGAAAAAAGTGCCATCCTGATGGGGAGCATGCTCTAGATTATCTCTAGATTTTGCTAAAAACTGATAAAAACATGTCAAACAAAGCTGAGTATAACACAAGCGCATTATAACATGCTCATGTTATGATGAGAATAACTGGCAATACACATGCCAATTGCATTTTCTTGAAAGTTTCTAAAGCCTTTTCAACAAATCCATTTTTTGCATATCTTGCAATCATTGCATTCCATTATAGAACATCTCTTTGAGGTGTTACATCTTACAATTGACATGCCTTGTCTATGCTTCCACACTTTACATACATGTCTACAAGGGCAGCTGCACTTCCTATCATCTCTCTCTCTATTTCTCTCCCCTCTCTACGTCCTACCCTTTCTCTAAGTCTCTGCTTCCCTCCCCTCTCTACCTCCCACCTTCTCTCTCACTCTCTTCTTCCCTCCCCTACCTACCTTCTACTGTCTCTCACTTTCTACTTCCCTCTCCTATCTACCTCCTACCCTCTTTCTGAGTCTTTGCTTCCTTTGCCTCTCTACCTCCTACCTTCTCTCTCACTCTCTTCTCCCCCTCCCTCTCTACCTCTTACCCTTTCTCTCACTTTCTACTTCCCTCCCCTGTCTACCTCCTACCCTCTCTCTCAGTCTCTGCTTCCCTCCCCTGTCTACCTCCTACTCTCTCTCTCTCTTCTTCCTTGCCCTGTCTACCTCCTACCCTCTCTCTCAGTCTTTGCTTCCCTCCCCTATCTACCTCCTACCCTCTCTCTCTTCTGCCTTGCCCTATCTACGTCCTACGGTCCTCTCCCAATCTTTACTTACATCCTGTCTCTACCTCCTATCCTCTCTCTCACTCTCTACTTCCCTCCCCTCTCTACCTCTCCTCCTCATTCTTCCCATCCAATGAAATTTCATAAATTATCTTGTTTCCATTTCATTGAATCCCAATTTATATCCTCATCCATCTTTACATGTCCTATTTTTCTTACATTTCCATGTTCTTTGTTGCCAAGGGAGAGCGAGAGGGAGGAAAAGGGAGAGAAGATGGAGATGGAGGGGAGAGAAACTTGGGAGAGATACCTGGTGATTGGGAGAGAGAGAGAGAGATAGAGAGCCCTAGTTTTCTTGTTTTGGAGAGAGAGAGAGAGAGGGTAGGTCTGGTTTATGAGGTTAGGGTTTAGGGGAATCATTTAGGGTTTAGGGGTTTAGGGCTGCTCAAGTTTAGGGTTTGGGGTTTTGGGTTAGGGTTTAGAGGAATTATTTAGGGTTTAGGGGTCTATGGTTGCTTAGGTTTATGGTTTATGGTTTAGGGGTTAGGGTTTAGGTGTTAGGGATTTAGGGTTGCTTAGGTTTAGGGTTTAGAGAGAGAGAGAGTGAGGAGATCAATAGATATTGGGAGAGATCTAGGGAGATAGAGGTTTAGAGTTGCTTCCATGGTTTATGGTTTAGAGGTTTGGGGTTTAGGGTTGCTCAGTTTTAGGGTTTAGGGGTTAGGGGTTAGGGTTTAGGGGCATTATTTAGGGTAACTTAAGGTTTATGTTTTAGGGGCTAGGGGTTAAGGTTTAGAGGTTTAGGTTAGGGTTTAGAGAGAGAGGACCGATAGGGAGATATAGAGGAGACCGAGGGGAGACATAGGGAGATAGAGGGTGAGGGACATGGCTAGAGACATAGGTAGAGAGATTGAGAGGTATAGGGATGATAGAGACAAGGAGATAGGGTTTAGGGTTGATCGAATTTAGGGTTGATTGGGTTTAGCGTTTAGGGGTTAGGAGTTTAGAGAGGGAGAGATATGGAGATAGAGGGTGAGGGGCATGGCCAGAGACATAGCCAGAGAGATTGAGAGTTAGAGAGATGATAGAGACAAGGAGATAGGGGTTTAGGGTTGATCAGGTTTAGAGTTTAGGGATTAGGAGTTTAGAGAGGGAGAGATAGGGAGATAAAGGGTGATGGACATGGCCAAAGACATAGGTAGAGAGATTGAGAGGTAGAGGGATGATAGAGACAAGGAGATAAGGGTTTAGGGTTGATCAGGTTTAGGGTTTATGGTTGGTATATATGATGTATAGAATGGTGTAAATGACTAACATATTAGCACTTATGATGTTCTGATGGCTCCTGTGGTTGGAAAAGGGTAGTGTTGGGTTTTTCTCTCTGAATCAGCAAAGGGTTTGCCAGTTCCAATGCACAGGCAGATTCAGCCAACAAATACAGGAGGTTGCATGAGCTGCCTCCCCTTCACTTCTGGTTCTGCCGCACCAAGGGGGGTATCCCTATAGCTAAAGATTTAACCTTGACTCACCTAATGACAAAAAGATTTAGCTTTACACAATAGGCATAATACTCTCATGTTTGGACCAAGATTTGCATGATAAATCACAAGGCTGGCAATGTTCTTGGACATATCTAACTGGCTAGGAATGAGAGTATGCAGGGGTCCTATTTCTACTCCTACAAACTAACAGGTTAGAATTATGAAATGGTTTGTGTGTATGTTTTGGATGCAAGACAGGGGGTTTTGGATCATAACTACTACACAAGGGCAGACCGGTGCCTATCTCAGGGCAAGGAGTCAACTAGACGTATACAAGTGAATGATTTGCACTGGCATTCAAGTTTCAAGGGGCTGGATTGGTATTTGCCTTACAAACACCACCCAAGAATGAGTATTTAGCTATCTCTACTTACAAACATGCCTGCTGCCATACATTCTTCCTCATACTTAACCTAAAATAGTTTAATCCACTCCTTGCATCGAAGTTAGAGATCAAGCATGCAATATAGCAAATCTGTATCCTAGAATCTTAGTAACCCTTAGCAACCAGATTCAAAAGAAGAGATGCATACAGTAATGGAGACAAACAACTAAACACATGCAACAATGCATTTTTTATATAAACACAACATATGTGAAAGGTGCATTCAAATGCAACTCATAAACCCACAAAAAGAGACAGAACAAACAAGAAATGCTCTATTTTCGTTATTTCTCCCAAAAATTGCCCAAGTCTTTAACAACCGAAAAAATGAGTAACATCGTTTGCTATATAGCAAGAACATGTACTCAGCAAATAATTACATGGTCTTTCAAAATGCTGCTAGATACAATGCACCATGAGAATGGTGCCCAAAACATTCAATGCAGCCAAGAGAAAAAGAGGAAAGAGCAGGTGGGACTGGGAATTGTGTCGCTGCCTAGAGATTTTTCATTAAACATGGTAGCTGGCTTGTCCCTTCAGACCCATACCTCTGCAGTTTTACCATTAATGGCTAACCTACCCATAGCCTCTGGAAATGCAATGGTTGTGTGCTTTGAAATTCTTCTCGCCTAAAATGCGACTGCGGATACACAGGAAATCCTTCCTTCCTCGGGCATTCAAAATAGGGTCGTTGATTCATTCCCTCCCGCTGAGATCTGTGGCTTCAATTCATGCTAAAAAGTCCACAACCAATAAAATTACGCCACACAGGCATATTGTCCCCTTCCTAGCTTTTCACATCACAAACATACATTTTGCCTTCTCGCCCCCTTTTGCCTTTTCACCCTCAAATTTTTGTATATGCAGTTGTATATACATACAACTGCCTTTGGACACGTGTCACCCCTTGATTGGTTCTCCATTTGCATCTGTGGTTGCATACGAGATTGTATATACATACAATCACCCGCATATAAAGGTGTGGACCCCAAATCTTTATAAAACAAATTGCAATTGCATTTGGGTTCGAGATTTGCATCAAACTCCTCTTATATATCACCTTGTAATGTGCAATATACATACAACCACGGACTCCAGCTCATTTATCAGCCAAATTGGAACAATTTTCAAATTCAGCGTTGTATCTCATCCATTACATCTCACATTGTATATCACACATACAATGTGCAATATACAACCTGCGGACCCCAACCACCTATCCGCCACAACAAACTTTTCATTCGCGTCCGAGATTGTACATGTGCCTTTTGTATCTTGCATTGTATATAGCACATACATACAATCCGGGACATACAACTGTGCAGGCCCACCATGCTTTTGAAGACCGTTGACTTTGACCGCTCCTGCCGGCTTGTATATTTCTTTGTATATGCCCGTTGTATGTCCAATTGTATATCGGGAACATACAACCCCAATATACAATGGTGACCCTCACCCAGCTCATAAATACTGCAAACTTTCTGGCCGTGTTCGCTTGTACATTGCCACTTGTATAATTCACATTGTATGTGCAGTTGTATGTACAATATACAATGGCAGATACCAATCAGCACATACAACAAATTTGAAGCAACTTTGATTCCGGCCCTTGTATGTTCCGTTGTATCTTACCCATTGTATATCAAATATACAACACAATATACATGCAACCTTTCGATACAACGCGGAATATACCAGGAATCTGTGATGGAATCTTTGATGTTCATCCACATTTTCACACCCAGAATTGTATTTGAATGACACATACAAACCCAATATGCATACAAAGATGCATACAACTATTTTTTTACTTTCAAAGGCCAATTGAATTTCCCTTCGGGTTCGCCCTTGTATATTTGCACCTGCACATAGATACAAACGACCATGTACATACAAAGATACATGAATACAATTGGAGGCTGAAAGACTTAGAAATTTTTTGGGTTTAAATTAAAAGGCTTGTGGATGTAAATGCTCGAAACCCAAACCCAGGTGGGCACCACCATTGGCTCATGCTTGGGGACGCATACCTCTTGCAGGCATGGTGAGAATTCCAGATCTCTGGGATGTAGACCGGGCCTTATCCATTGGGCCATAGAGTCAAACACTATACCAACCTACATCACAAATCACACTTTCAAAATTTACTTGGTGGTCCAGGGCCACCAAAAAGGAAGAACTAGTAGCCTCCTGTGTCAAATACCTAATTATGATCTGAACAACCTCAACCACAACTGAAAACATCAACATAACTTGCCCACATGCTGATCTTGTCAATTACATGCTTAACCATTTTTGAAAGCTTGCCTCTGTCACTGCAACCTCTATCACTCTGCATCTCAAAATCAAGCATTGATCCATATACAACGTCATATTCTTTAGTATCAAACAATATGCAAAAGATATATTCATCAAATGATATATCACCATATTGCATTCGGCATTCTTCATTATCTACCTGGTTGCTGCGCATTACCAGGCACTCATCCAGCTGATCCAGAAACTAAAAACACTTAGAATATATGAGACCATCAATATCATTTATATCACTTATTGACAATGATAACAAATCCTGATCCATACACCTATTGTTGCATACATCCAGAACAATTGATGCTGAACATTCATTATCCACAGTTTGCATATCCATATCATCTTCACAAGAGCTGAAGATCTCTACCTTTGGTTCATATGTCCCTTCTTCACAAACTGATGTAGCACCTAGGTCGGTCGTTTCTTCATATTCATCATCATCTTCAAAAAGAGGGTTAATTCTACACCAATGAAGGTCATGACTCACAAAGTTCAATGCATCAAAAGGCTCATCATAAAGGGGATTCACACTCATTGCAAAGGTCTATGTTTCTTCTTCATGACAATCCAACTCTTCTTCAACATTATCAAATCTAGAGTCATAAGAAGAACAAACCTGATCCATGAATTGGTCATGGATATCATCTTTATCATCTGATTGCCCTACATACAAGATCTCTGCTACTTCAATGCACTCTGAAGATGCACTATCTATATCACTTTCCAGCCCTCTAATGCTTCCTGATGAAACTGGAATTGATTCTTGATCTATATGATCACAACTATGCATAACTGGATCATTTAAACATGAACGCTCTTTACTGAGGACTGGGATGTAAATATTACTTGAAAAATTATCACAATCAGCTTCATTTGCTAGGCAAATCTAGGCATCCTCTTCCACAGTAGAGTCATCATTTCCTTGGAATGATGCATAAACTGGGACAACAGGGGTGTGAGTGATTTGGCAATCATATCCAACACCCAAACTATATATTTCATCAACATTTGGGGACCTAGGATAGTAGATATTTACAGAGAAATAACCCTTGTGTATTCTGTACCTCCAGTTGTTTTCAATGTCTATTGCAAACTGATGTGCCTGATGCAACGTGGTGGGCTCCTTATCTCTCAATCTATAGCTCATTTTCTTATCAAATGCTCCCAGATAGATCACTAGGCACAATGCATCATTAGGTCTAATGCATTCTGGAACTCTTTTTAATGCCTTCATAAATCTAAGGTTAAAGGCTGGAATTAACTCATCTTTTTCAATATGAATGTACATGAAATCACTGATAACTGCATATTTAGATATTATTTCACCATATTGTTCTATAAATGCAGATTTAAATTCTTGCCAAGAGTTGACAGAGTATGTCGGAAGATAGGAGAACCAGTCCCTTGCATCTTCGTCTAGAGATTGAACAAATAATCTCATAACTACATCTTCATGGTCAACCTCAAAGTCATCTATCACATTTATAAACTGCTGCAAGTGTCTCTCAGCTGATTCATCCTTTACACCACTAAATTTAGGCAAATACTTTCTAATCTTATATGGAAAAGCATTTGGATAACCACAAATGCCATTGAAATTTATGGGCTTATATCTGTCAATGTTGAAACTTCTTTTATTACACGGTTGGGATTGATCATTATACATTTTTGCATTTGACACCTCATAAGGGTGCATGGGCTAATAATACATCTTTATGTGTTTTTGTAACCCTCTTCTCAACTCAGATTTTCAATCAATGACCTTAGGCCTTTAAAATACAAACTGTTATTTCAGCTTGCCTAAAGTCCTCTAAATGAGTCCTTTCAACAATATTGCATACCTCATTTGAAAATAGAAACTACATTCTTAGAAAATACAAAAGCATGCAATCTCTCACCAATATTTCCCTTTTAACCAGTGCTATTTCACCAAATAGAGAATCTTTTAAAACTTATAAAAATACCTGGATATGTTGCAGTTGCTACAAATTCCTTTCCCTAACTAAGAGTATAAAAATCTAACACCTCTTCGTAGCCTTTGTCAGGTCCTTGTAAGCAGAGTCGCCACCTCCTCGGCAGAGGACTGAGCTTCAAATAACATGAAGCTGAAAATTCATTTCTTTCCTTTCTGGGTCCTCCAATAGTAGAGCCACACATCAAAATTTTAATTTCGTTGCAACAAAGCACTTCCAGGTTTGGTTCTTCAATCTTTTAGACTCAAACTTTTATGGATATGACATTACATCCCTAGCAGAGTCGCCACTTTGTTGGGTTTTTCTCTCCGAATTAGCAAAGGGTTTGCCAGTTCCAATGCACAAGCAGATTCAGCCAACAAATATAGGAGGTTACGTGAGCTTCCTCCCCTTCACTTCTGGGTCTGCCGCACCAAGGGGGGTATCCCTATAGCTAAATATTTAACCTTGACTCGCCCAATGACAAAAAGATTTAGCTTTACACAACAGGCAGAATACTCTCATGTTTGGACCAAGATTTGCATGATAAATCACGAGGCTGGCAATGTTCTTGGACATATCTAACTGGTTAGCAATGAGAGTATGCAGGGGTCCTATTTCTACTCCTACAAACTAACAGGTTGGAATTATGAAATGATTTGTGTGTATGTTTTGGATGCAAGACAGGGGGTTTTGGATCATAACTACTACACAAGGGCATAACAGTGCCTATCTCAGGGCAAGGAGTCAACTAGACATATACAAGTGAATGATTTGCACTGGCATTCAAGTTTCAAGGGGCTGGATTGGTATTTGCCTTACAAACACCACCCAAGAATGAGTATTTAGCTATCTCTACTTACAAACATCCTTGCTGCCATACATTCTTCCTCATACTTAACCTAAAATAGTTTAATCCACTCCTTGAATGGAAGTTAGAGATCAAGCATGCAATACATCAAATCTATATCCTAGAATCTTAGTAACCCTTAGCAACCAGATTCAAAAGAAGTGATGCATACAATAATGGAGATAAATAACTAAACACATGCAACAATGCATTTTTCATATAAACACAACATGAAACTCAACATATGTGCAATGTGCATTCAAATGCAACTCATAAACTCACAAAAAGAGACAGAACAACCAAGAAATGCTTTATTTTTGTTATTCCTCCCAAAAATTGCCCAAGTCTTCAACAATCGAAAAAATGAGTAACACCGTTTGCTATATAGCAAGAACATGTACTCAGCAATTAATTACATGGTCTTTCAAAATGCTGCCAGATACAATGCACCATGAGAATGGCACCCAAAACATTCAATGCAGCCAAGAGAAAAAGAGGAAAGAGCAGGTGGGACTGGGAATCGTGTCGCCGCCTGGAGATTTTTCATTAAACATGGTAGCTAGCTTGTCCCTTTAGACCCATACCTCTGTAATTTTGCCATTAATGGATAACCTACCCGCAGCCTCTGGAAATGTGATGGTTGTGTGCTTTGCAATTCTTCCTGCCTAAAATGCGACTGCGGATACACAGGAAATCCTTCCTTCCTCGGGCATTCAAAACAAGGCCGTTGATTCATTCCCTCCCACCGAGATCTGTGGCTTCAATTCATGCTGAAAAGTCCACAACTAATGAAATTACGCCACGTAGGCGTATTGTCCCCTTCCTGGCTTTTCACATCGCGAACATACATTTTGCCTTCTCGCCCCTTTTTGCCTTTTCACCCTCAAATTTTTTTATATGTAGTTGTATATACATACAACTGCCTTTGGACACGTGTCACCCAGTGATTGGTTCTCCATTTACATCTGTGGTTGCATACGAGATTGTATATACATACAATCATCCGCATACAAAGGTGTGGACCCCAAATCTTTATAAAACAAATTGCAATCGCATTCGGGTTCGAGCTTTGTATCAAACTCCTCTTATATATCACCTTGTATATCATACATACAACATGCAATATACATACAACCATGGACTCCAGCTCATTTATCAGCCAAATTGGAACAATTTTCAAATCCGGCATTGTATCTCATCCATTGCATCTCACATTGTATATCACACATACAATATGCAATATACAACCCACGGACCCCAATCACCTATCCACCACAACAAACTTTTCATTTGCATTCGGGATTGTACATGTGCCTTTTATATCTTGCATTGTATATAGCACATACATACAATCTGGGACATACAACTGTGCGGGCCCACCATGCTTTTGAAGACTGTTGACTTTGACCGCTCCTACCTGCTTGTATATTTCTTTGTATATGCCCGTTGTATGTTCGATTGTATATTAGGAACATACAACCCCAATATACAATGGCGAACCTCACTTAGCTCATAAACACTGCAAAACTTTCTGGTCGCGTCCTCTTGTACATCGCCACTTGTATATTTCACATTGTATGTGCAGTTGTATGTACAATATACAATGGCGGATACCAACCAACACATACAACAAATTTGAAGCAACTTTGATTCCTGCCCTTGTATGTTCCGTTGTATCTTACCCATTGTATATCAAATATACAAAACAATATACATGCAACCTTTCGATACAACGCGGAATATACCAAGAATCTGCGATTGAATCTTCGATGTTCATTGACATTTTCACACCCAAAATTGTATTTGAATGACACATACAAACCCGATATGCATACAAAGATGCATACAATTGTTTTTTTACTTTCAAAGGCCGATTGAATTTCCCTTTGGGTTCACCCTTGTATATTTGCACCTACACATAGATACAAATGGCCATGTACATACAAAGATACATGCATACAACTAGAGGCCGAAAAACTTAGAAATTTTTTGGGTTTAAATTAAAAGGCCTGCGGATGCAAATGCTCGAAACCCAAACCCAGGTGGGCACCACCAGGTAGAATGACACCTGTGTCTAGCTAGGTGTAGAATGATGTTTGTGATTGATAGGTAGGTTCTACTAAGGAGCATATTGGCACATACGATATACAAAATGGTGCAAATGACTAACAGATTGGCACTATGATCTTCTAATGGCTCCTAGTGAGGTATTTGTTTGATTTTGATTATTTTTGGGATCATTTGAGATGGAGCTTAGATTGATTTGGGATGGAGTTGGGATGAAATGGATTTGTTTAGGGATGATGAGAGGTGAAAATGACTAGATTAGGAATGATTAGAATGGTTTTAGGGATGGTCTGAAGTGGTTTAGTGCTGATTAGGGGATGATTAGAATGATTTAGGAATAGTTTAGGGATGGTATTTGAGATGAAATCCAGGTTGATTTGAAAATGATTAGAGATGAAGTTAAATTGATTTGGATGTGATTTGGGATGGTGTGAAGTGGTTTAGGGCTGATTAGAAGTGGTTTAGGGATGATTAGAGATGAAATTGAATGGATTAGGGATGATTTGGGATTGATTAGGAATGAATTTGGTTGGAATGAAAGTTTAATGTTTTCATGTTATAGAGATTGGGAGAGATAGGGAGATAGAGGTTTAGGGTTGCTTCTAGGTTTTATGGTTTAGGGGTTTAGGGTTGCTCATTTTTAGGGTTAAGGGGTTAGGGGTTAGGGGCATTATTTATGGTTTAGGGGTTAAGGTTTAGAGGTTTAGGTTTATGGTTTAGGTAGAGAGGCGAATAGGGAGATATAGAGGAGACTGAGCCTGGGAGAGATATCTATGTCTCCTCTATCCCTCTCTCTAACTATACCTACCTCTCTATCTCTCTTTCTCTCTCTCTCCCTCTCTCTCTATCTTGCTAGATCTCTTTCGATCCCCTCTCTCTAACTCTACCTTTCTATCTCTCTCTCCCTCACTATTTGAGGTTTACATGAATTTAGGGTTTCTCAAGTAAATATGGTTTAGGTTTTAGGGTAAGGATTTAGGAAAATTATTTAGGCTTTAGGGATGCTCGAGTTTAGGGTTTAAGGTCTAGGGTTTATGGTTTAGGGTTTACAGGTTAGGGGTTTAGGGTTGTTTGAGTTTAGGGGTTAGGGTTTAGGGTTTAGAGAGAGATAGAGCAAGGGGACGAATAGAGATTGGGAGAGATAGGCAGATAGAGGTTTAGGGTTGCTTCCAGGTTTTATGGTTTAGGGGCCTTAGGGGTTTAGGGTTGCTCATTTTCATTGTTTAGGGGTTAGAGTTTAGGGACATTATTTAGGGTTTAGGGTTTATGGTTTAGGGGTTAAGGTTTAGAGGTTTAGGTTTATGGTTTAGGTAGAGAGCTGAATAGGGAGATACATAGGAGACCGAGCCTGGGAGAGATATCTCTGTCTCCTCTATCCCTCTCTCTAACTATACCTACCTTTGCTTCCAGGTTTTATGGTTTAGGGACCTTAGGGGTTTAGGGGCATTATTTAGGGTTCAAGGTTTATGGTCTAGAGGTTTAGGTTTATGGTTTAGGTAGAGGGGAGAACAGGGATCCCTATCTCTATTTCTCTAGACATATGGATCCCTATCTCTTAATCTATCCCTCGCTACCTCTCTCTCCTCCTCTTTATCTCTCTCCCCATCCTTCTACCTCTTGAAATCTCTCTCCCTGTGTCTCTAGACATCTCTTGATCTCTTCCCCTATCAAGCTATCTATCCTCATAACCCCATCTCTTAATATACCCAGGTCTCTACCTCTCTCTCTGTATTTCCATATCTATCTCTCCCTTGCTAGATCTATCTCCCTATATCTCCCCTCTCTATATATATGTATCTCTATCTTTCTCCCTCTATAGACCCCTTTCTCTATCTTGATCCCTATCTCTCCCTTTCCTCGTCTCTATCTCCACCTATCCTCTCTATCTCCATGTCCCTCTCTGTCTCTCCATGTCTCCTGATCCCTCTTTATATATAGGATAGAGAAATGAAGAGAGAGAGAGAGAGAGAGAGAGAGAGAGAGAGAGAGAGAGAGTCATGTAGATACAAGGTTACCTTTATGTTATCATTCTTTCCAGGACATGCTCGCATTCTAGGAAGCATGGAAAATAGTAAAAAAACATGTGGGATCCGTGTTTCAGATCCCACATGCTTGTTATTCCTGCTTTTCACGAGTATATCAGACAAAAAAATGCTTTTCATGTTGTTTGACTAATTGAGAATCATTTTCATATGAATCCACCACCTTTTTTTGTTTTTTCAACATAGAAGAAGTGATTTTTCATGTTTTTGGAGAAAATTTGATTATTTAAACTGAAAGTTTCATGTTTCATGTGTGATTTTGTTTCAAAGCTAATTACCATTGATATATAGATTGAATTTGATGATATATATTTGTTTTTTACATAAATTTTACTAATCCTATTCTAGAATTATATAGAATTCATAATCAAACTTGAGAAAAACAAGAATTTGAGGATTTTGAAGCCATCTTTTGGAGTATTGGTCAATTGCAATATCGAATTCTAAGTTATGTTCTAATTCACATATATATGTTCTTATGTTCTTTATGTCTTTATGTTTTTTATGTTCTTTATGTTCTAAGACATATATGTGTCTAGGTACATCAGTTAGTTCAGTCAAAGAGACTCCAAATTCCTCATGTTTCCACCTTGTTTCAGCCCTTCATGCCTTTATTTCACCTATTTTCAGCTATACAAGAGAAAAACATTATAAAATACTTCATAAAATAGTTTTAGTGAACAATTGTTTGTCATACTCATATTCAAGTGTATACAGGGAGCCAAAATTGATTTTGGAAGACTCTTAGTTTTTTCCCTAGGATGATATAGAAGAATTTATTCCTTAATACATGCATAATTCAATTCATTTAATAGAACCATGCATGAAATGATACTTTTCTTACAAAAATGGAGGAAATGAGCACCACAAACTATTTGACAAATTGTTACAACTCACTTTGATACCACTCAATCCATAAAAAATATGATGGTGATTATGTATTTACTTCATCAACATAAACAAATTTTAGAGAAGAGAGTTATATATGTAAATATATGGACATACAATCATCATGACATAAGATGATACAAAGGGAGTTACAAGGAGATTAAACACTAAAAAGGAGGTTTTCATGAGTGTAAGACAGTCATGTAAGTCTATATAACAGTCCACTATCATAGTCTATATAACCCTGCTGCCATGTATGATCCTCCTTGCATTTGAAGGTCATTTTACAATGCTATGAAAGTTATAATTTATTACAAAGTGGTCCTTCTTATTGCATCTATGTACAATGAAATTCGTACATTTATACATTGTTTACAATGAATGTGTAAAGAGTTCTCTTCCTACAACTATGCACATGCTACAGAGCCAAGATAAGAGTTTGTGCACATTACAATAATGAAAACCATCACTGTTATGATACAACATGGTACAAGTCATCTATGTTACATGCTGCAACATTTATGTTACTATGGAACACAAATGTGCATGCTTACAACACCCAAAACATGTCATCACTAGCTCTTACATTCTTTATTTTCCTTGTCCTTTCTTGACCTCCAAGTGGCCATACTTCTCATACTCACCCATAGTGAGTGAAATGTACTACTTTCTTGCTCTACAAGTGAAAAAATTGAACACAACTCAATCCATAGGAAAAACTTGGAGTGCTAATCAAATGGCCCTACAAATGAAAGCAACTCACACTTATCTCCTTTGCAAATCAAGTAAATACTCTATCCAAGTATCATTACATACTAACATCATTCAATGTTGATGTAGACTCATGTGAGAGTTTTTCTCTCTTTGAATTTGATGTTTTAGTGTGCTTTTTTTTCCTTTGTGGTTGCTTACTCTTGCATTGGTCATTTGGGTGAATCTCTAGATGAAGCTTCCAACACTTGTCATAACAATATCCTCCAACCTTGAAATAAGACCAATAGTTGTTAGCTTTGTACATACTCAAATCAACTTGTTTGTTATCTTCTTTGAGTTTGTTTTGGCCTTTCTCTTCCCTTAGTTTTGGAGAGTTACTTCTTTTTCCATCCTTGCTATAGAAAATATGCTCCTTAGTGGTGTTTGCTTTGTGCATCATTCTACAATTTACTACTTTAGCTTTCTACTTCTTAGAGATACAACCATTCAATTTTCCCCTTTATAATTTTTGAAATAAGCTCCCAAATAATGCACTACAAGGTGACAACAACTTGGTTTTACAAAGTTTCACAAACTTGTGTTCTTGATTTGACTCACAAACTCTCTCAATGACCCTTCAATGCATTAAGTCTCCAACACACAACTAGGGTTCAAACCTTCATATGAACTAGATGAGGCATCTAAAAAGATTATGTTCACCAACTAGAACCAACTAAACCACTCTTCAAGTCACAAGGATCCCCTCTTAGCAACCAATCTGCCCAAGCCCTCAAATCCTAGGTGCTTAAGGGCATCATAAGGCATAAGGGCTCCAAGCTATTCCCCAACCCTAACACAAGCATACACCATGTCAATATAATGTATTCAAACCAATTTTGTCACTTTTAGTGCCTAGAAACATCAACCAATGTCTGATCCACAAATCACTCATTAAGGCCTAGTAGTCTTCCAAACTTAAAAAATGTGCATAACTTTGTGTAAACTCAGCCAACCCACAAATAAAAAAGTATATAGATACCCATTATGGAGTAGAACAACATATCAAATTATTTCATGCCCTTGTTTTAGGAAAAATGTGAGTTCTATGACTGGCCCTCTCTAGAAATAGGCTTAATTTGGTCCAATTAACAAAGAAAGTACCCTAGGATCATTCAATAACCACTCCAAACCTAAAAACATCAGATCTTTATGTCACAAAACTTCAAATTCCACCATTGGTTAGTATAGCCATGCTCATCTAGGGTGCAAACTAGAAAACCCTTCATTTCTTCACAAATAAGGGGGTTTTAATGAAAATCTCATATCTACTCCAACCCAAAACAAACTAACACTTGATTCACCTTTAAATAGGCCTGCATATTCTATAGGAACACTTACTTGGCTAGGTTGCTTTCAAATTCACAAAGAACCCCTATTTAGCCACCCTTTCCACTTGGAAAATGCATGAAAATGCCCTTAGGGCATTACACAAAACCCTCTTAGACTCCTTCCTTGCACAAAACCTTCCACATTCATGTTAGAGACATCAAAATTAGCCTATCCACCAAGCCACAAGTTTATACAGTAGGTGGATAGGTAAATTAGCCATTTTTTTTCTCTCAAAACCCTTATTCTAACAGTCCATTGGGTAGTTTCAGAAATTCAATTAGAAATGCCTCTAAACCCAATGAAAAACCCTCAAAATAGATGCAAATGAAAGTGAACACATACATCTAACTCATCCAATGAATTTTAAGACTTGACAATACCGTTTAGGGCCTAGGTACGGTCTGAAACAATGAATTTGCAAAAAAAATGAGTTACAACAGAAAAATAGGGTATAACTTCTTATTTCTTCCTCCAAGTTCATCCTCCTCTCTTCTATTCAAACTAGATTCAAGTGTATATGTGTGTTGCAATGCATACTCCATGACTTATGTATGTTCAAGTTATCTTGATATGAGGTGTCTTATTCAGAAGTTTGTAAATCCTTGTTATTCATAATGACTATGCTATTCATTGTCATAAAATTTCTAATGATCATTGTCTTATTCTTCATGCTTGTAGAAATCATCATCATGCTGAGGAAATGAGCAAAGGCTCTAACACCAGAAGAGCGTGAAGCTGAGAATGAGAGGAAAAGAGAAAGAATGAGGTGAATTCAGGAAAGTAGGAAATTGTCAACCATACAAGAAGATATTCCACCATTTCCAATTGAAGAGGAACGTGACACATCTAACGAAGCTAATAAAGAGATGGAATTGGCTGCACAAAGGGAACGAATGCAAAACCTCTGTGCAATGAGGAAAGTGAATCTCCAAGTTGGAGGCACTCCATCGTCCACAGGTCAAGTTAAAGGAACACCATCATTATCTTCTTGAATTGGAGACACTTCATCTTTCACAGGTGAAGTAGAAGGCACATCTACATTTTCTTCTCAAGTTGGTCACACGCCATCATTCACACCTCAAGTTGAAGGTACACCATTTTCAATCTTTTCACCTCCAATCGAAGGTACGTCATCTATCCCATCTCAAGTAAATATTGAAGAAATTCCTAATGTTTAGTCTACTTTACCAAATAACACGCCTCCTAGAATTTTGCATAGGAGGCCTAAGTTTCTAATTGATATTGATGAGAATGTATTGGAGCCCATGTAGGATAAGATTCCCATGCGCACTTGCCAAAGATATGCAAATAAGATATGGAAATTATTCTTTGAGAATTTAAATGAAACTGAAAGATGTCAACTCTTTGTTGAACTGATGAGAAATCTAAAATTTAGGCCCACTATGAAGATTCTTGGCCTAAGAACATTGAATGTGTCAATTGAAAAATTAATTGTCAAGTATCTAATGAGTGCGTATGAGAGTGTGGGTTCCACCTCACGCACCAAGGATAGTAATGTCACACGATGTGTCATTAAATCGACAATTGTAAGCCAACAAACAAAAAAAGCTTGCCTCATTAGAAAGACAAGTCAAGCATTGAAAATAAATAGAAAAACTCTAATGAGAGTCATTGGAAGACGTCAAAGAGTTGAGGATCCAAACACTAATGAATTGTGGGCATTCTCTAGTAGACTCCCATGGATAGACAAAGTTGTTGTCGAAGCTTTGAGATCACTAATTGAAGACTTTTGGAGGAATTACACAAGGGTATCTCCGAATCAAAGGAATGTGGTAAGAAGGAGAATCGGTAGTCGAAACCGTGAGCCACATCCAAAGCATTTTTTGGATATGACTCAAACACAGTTTTTTGGTAAATTTCTACAGAAATATCCTCAAATTAAAATTTCTCAAAGATATTTTGAAATGCTAAAACCTTTCTTTGTCAAAATAAATCACACATGCACTACTTGTTGTTGTAGATTACATATTAAATTTTCTAACCATTTTGATGTTTATCAGTCTATATGTTTAGATTTGCATACTAACAATGTTTTGTAGGGTTGTGGCATACGTGCCCCACCAGCTACCTCAAGAGACTTCATATCAATGATTTTATGTGATAGAGAGGAAGGTCAATTATTCTAGAAGAAATTATGCTTGGATGGCACATGGCAGCATTGCGGTGGCTTGCAACATATGTGAATATGTGAACATATGGAAAGAACACATGCGGTTGGAAATGAACTAGTAGAGTTTGGCAAGTATAAAATAGTGGAATACAATACAAGAGATGGTAAAGAAGCAAAAAGGTGTTAATATGTTATTCGGAAGATTCCAATGTATCAGTTTATGCCTATATTTCATGACAACATAGTGTATGAGTATGTAAGACATGCCCATAGAGCTCGATGGTTGGACTTGCAATTCAAGTTATGCAAGGACACATTTCTAGTTGGTAGCATTGTTTCAGTTGTCAACTTTGCAGAGAACTACAGTCTACAGCCATAGTGTGAGGTGCAATCCCAATATTATAACTCGACACAGGTTTCTATATTTGTGCACATCGCATTCATTCATGCGAATGATAGTATAGAGATGACAGAAAGATCATAAGGGAGTATCATTTTTATATAATCAATGATCGCACGCATTCTGTGGAGTTCGTGCAAGGTTGTTTTTAGGTGTTCTACAATGATCTAGCTAGAAGGGGCATATCATTCAGTCAACATATCATATGGTCAGATAACTATGCATCACAATTCAAGAACTCGTAGAATTTCTATTGGTTGAGTAGGAGGCATAATATTGTAGGTGTTCAACATATGTGGAACTTTTGTGAGGCCGGGCATGGAAAGGGGGAGCATGATGGTGCAGGAGCGTGTATCAAAAGAGCCATAGCACGAGAAGAGTTAAAGTATAAAGACAATGCAAAATTGACAGATGCAAAATCAATCGTTGAGTGGTGTAATGTTTCGATGGGTCCAGGTAATGAAGGTAAGTCTTTAGTTCATAGATCTTTTTGGTTGATAGATGATACTAACATTGCACCATATGAGGACTGTTGTACACTGACAGGATCAAGTGAGATACACTCTATCAGAAGCTCAAGGTTCATGGAGTATACATACGCGAAAGATGGCATGCTTTTATTCTCCATGTACAATTCAAGCCTGGAATGAGTTCGAGTCAAGGGAGTGGGTTGAAAAATGGTAGTTTAGTTATCTTAGCCCACTTGACACGTATCGACTCCCAATGACACTGGAATTGATAGAGATGGAATTATTAGTTGACTTTAACCACATATCAGATCTAGTTCAACCAGGTAATATATCTACTTGCATAGTTAAATTTGAAATTCCTAATGTTATCTTAAACTTTGTAGTATTTTTGTAATGTTGACTAATTTCATCTAATTTGTTACACATATCATTGTAGGGCATGTTTATACAGTTATTACAGATGAAGATAACGAAGACGGAACACATTATTACTTGTGTCATTGTGTTAAGGCCAAAAAGAAATTGGAGGCCCCAGTTACAGATGGAGAAAACAACGAATACCCTATAGGCTCAGTGGTTGTTACTGGAACATGGCTTAGAAGGTACCCACATAAGAGTGTTAATGTTTGGTTGTTTGAGGACTTTGACACGCATCAGAAGATTCTTCATTACTCTAACCTTGTCGTGGCAACCAATGTTCATTTGATACAATATCGAGGTAGACCTTTGAACAAGACCTTGTGGTAGGTGCGTCACTCTGACCATGAGGCCATACTTGAAACAATAAAGAGTAGAGAAGACCCAGATGGTTCATTGGATTAATTTGTAAGTATGCATAAAACTTTCCTAGATGGTTACTTGTACTTTGTTTTGTATATAAATAGTAGTATGAATTGCTTCCCTCCAATATATTTATGTTTAGTCAATTTTTCTTTTTGATGCTTCTCACAGGAGGTCACAACTCCAAATCATCCAACTATAGACAAAGAATCTCAAGAAAAGATGATGGAGAGTGATCATCAGATGGCGGTAAGTGATTGATTACATAAGTGATGTTATATATTTCATGTACATTTTGTTATAGTAATGTGCATATTGTTTGATTGTATTAATAGGTGGAGCTGCATGAGCTTGAACTATCGAACATAGTTCATAACATTCATGTTTATATGGGTTTGGATGTTAGTTCATAACATTCATGTTTATCATGTTACAATAGTAGGACATAGTTGCTTATGTCATTGGTTCATGCCATTGGATCATTGGATTTTGGTTGTGCTTCTTCATCATAACATGTCATGCTTTCAGGAGTTAGATTGGGTTGTGGTTCTTCCTCATGATAAGAGTTTGTTCATGTCTTCATGCTTCTTTGTCCTCCATGTCTTTAGGGTTCTCAGTGTCTTCATGCTTTCAGGAGTTAGATTGGGTTGTGGTTCTTCCTCATGTTTGGAAAGGTGCTAGGAGTGACATTTTGCATTCCATAGCTCGTGGGGCTGAACGGACTTCACCAACATGTCAGGGTGGGTGGGTAAATGCCAGAGGAGGTCTCGGGGCAACAGGCTACCAGTAAAGTCCCTTAAGCTCCCTAAGATGAAAAACCTGCCAAACTTTGACGGGATAGTTCTCAGAATTTGTCGCAGCTGAGAACGTTCTGTTTGGACCTACAAGTGTACTGGGGTTCATCTACAATAACCTCTCTCATTTTCGTTCAACTCCTATCCATTTGACTGTGCCAGAATCAAACGCATTCTTGCAAAATGCTTTAGTTTTATGCAGTGGAAATGTGCTAGGAGTGACATTTTGCATTCCATAGATCATGGGGCCAAACGGACTTTGCCAACGCATCGGGGTGGGTGGGTAAATGCCAAGGGAGGTCTCATTTTGTGTGCCAAGTGTCGCATTCATTCAGGGCAGCAGGCTACCGGCAAAGTCCCTTAAGCTCCCTAAGACAAAAAAATTGCCAAACTTTGATAGGACAATTCTCAGAATTTGTGGTAGCTGGGAATGTTCCATTTGGACCTATAGGTTCACATGGAGTCCGTCCACAATAACCTCTCTCAGTTTTGTTCAACTCTAGTCCATTTGACCGTGCTAGGATCAAACGCATTCTTGCAAAATGCTTCAATTTCATGTAGTGGAAAGGTGCTAGGATTGACAATTTGCATTCCATAGCTCATGGGGATGACTGGACTTCGCCAATGCATCAGGGTGGATAGGTA
This sequence comes from Cunninghamia lanceolata, assembly GCA_027924645.1. Taxonomy (NCBI): domain Eukaryota; kingdom Viridiplantae; phylum Streptophyta; class Pinopsida; order Cupressales; family Cupressaceae; genus Cunninghamia; species Cunninghamia lanceolata. The sequence goes on from BSBN01000128.1 coordinate 2,427,194, forward strand.
AATGCCAGGGGAGGTCTCATTTCATGTGCCAAGCGTCGCATACATTCGGGGCAGCAGGCTATCGGCAAAGTCCATCAAGCTCCTTAAGACGAAAAAATTGCCAAACTTTGATGGGACAGTTCTCAGAATTCATGGTAGCTGGGAACGTTCTGTTTGGACCTATAGGTGCACGTGGAGTCTGTCAACAATAAGCTCTCTCAGTTTTGTTCAACTCCAGTTCGTTTGACCGTGCCGAAATCAAACGCATTCTTGCAAAATGCTTTAGTTTCATGCAGTGGAAAGGTTGCCAGGTGCCATATTTTTTGTTCTGCTTATCGTGGGGCTGAATGGATTGTGCCAACATGTTTGGGTGGCTGGGTAAATGTTAGGGGAGGTCTCATTTCATGTGCCAAGCATCCCAGTTGTTTTGGTCTGCAAGATACCAAGACCTAGCACTTTTTGAGTTTACAAGTAGCTTGCAGCCCGGAACGACTGAGACACTTGGTGCACGAAATGAGACCTCCCCTAGAATTTACCCACCCACCCTGATGTGTTGGCATAGTCCATTCGGCCCCATGATGAGTAGAACAAAAAATATGGCACCTGGCAACCTTTCCACTGCATGAAACTGAAGCATTTAGCAAGAATGTGTTTGATTTCAGCACAGTCAAACAGACTGGAGTTGAACGAAACTGAGAGAGGCTATTGTGGATAGACTGCACATGCACCTGTAGGTCCAAACAGAACATTCACAGCTGCCATGAATTCTGAGAACTGTCTGGTCAAAGTTTGGTAATTTTTTCGTCTTAGGGAGCTTAAGGGACTTTGTTGGTAGCCTGCTACCCTGAACGAATACGACGCTTGGCACACAAAATGAGACCTCCCTTGGCATTTACCCACCCACCCCGACGTGTTGGCGAAGTCCATTCGGCCCCACGAGCTATGGAATGCAAAATGTCACTCCTAGCACCTTTCCACTACATGAAACTGAAGCATTTTACAAGAATGCGTTTGATTTCGGCACAGTCAAACGGACTGGAGTTGAACGAAACTGAGAGAGGTTATTGTGGACGGACTCCAAATGCACCTGTAGGTCTAAACGAAATGTTCCTAGTTGCCACAAATTTTGAGAACTATCTCGTCAAAGTTTGGCAATTTTTTCATCTTAGGGAGCTTAAGGGACTTTGTCGGTAGCCTACTGCCCCGAACGAATGCAATGCTTGGCACACGAAACGAGACCTCCCTTGACATTTACCCACCCAATCGGATGTGTTGGCAAAGTTTGCTCGGCTCCACGAGCTATGGAATGCAAAATGTCACTCCTAGCACCTTTCCACGGCTTGAAACTGAAGCATTTTACAAGAATACGTTTGATTCTGGCACGGTCAAATGGATAGGAGTTGAACAAAACTAAGAGAGGTTATTGTAGACGGACCCCACGTGCACTTGTAAGTCCAAATAGAATGTTCCCATCTACCACGAATTCTGAGAACTGCTCCATCAAAGTTTGGCAGTTTTTTCGTCTTAGGGATCTTAAGGGACTTTGCCGGTAGCCTGCTGCCCCGAACGACTGCGATGTTTGGCACATGAAACAAGACCTCTCTTGGCATTTAACCACCCACCCCAACACGTTGGTGAAGTCTGTTCGGCCCCATGAGCTATGGAATGCAAAATGTCACTCCTAGCACCTTTCCACTGTATACATGTTCACAACTTTTGTAAAATGAACTAAAAATGACTTTATTGACCTTGCACATGGTCTATTATGACCTTATTAGACCAAAACAAACTCAATTACATGTGAATCAAACAACCTTCAAAGTGCCTAGTCTCAATCTTCATACTTTTCATGTTTCAATCAGCCCTAATCTAGTAGGACAGTAGACCTTATTTTTAGGGTTTTTCTCTCAAACTTTCCAAAAGACCTCCCAAACTAAATACAGATTTAGATACTCATTTCCAAGTTACATAACATATCTGAAAACCAATAGTGACTCCTTTGGACCATGTACCTCAAAAATGGCATTTTTTGCTATCTAAAATAGGTTAATTAGGCCTAGTTTGTGAAGAAACATACCTCTAAACATCCAACAACCCCCTAGACTTGATGGGGCAACATCTCCCATGTGTCCAAACTCTCAAAACCACAATTAGTTTCAGGAGAAACCCTCACTAACATACCAAACCCCAAAAATCCTCAATCTAGGCCAATTTGAGGAGGGTTTATTGAAACTCTACCTTCCACACACTCTCAGACTTTGCCAACACTTGGAACACTTCAAAAATGGTCTACATATGCTTTAGGAACCATCTCCCAGTACTTTCCAACCTTCTTTTAACAAATCCTATCCTAAAACCACCCTTTCTTGCTTGGAAACAAGGCAAAATGTGCCTAGGACAACACCATAGTTTGGTCAAACTCCATCTCTTGCTTCCCTGACTTCATGGGCATCTAAAACACATCCAAACCAAACCATTCCACTAAACATATATGCAAAGTATGCAAAGTGTGGAAGCATATACTTGATGAACATGAACTGCTTAACATGATGCCTCAAAGAAGTATTGTCTCATGGAATGCAATGATTGTAAGATATGGACGAAATGGTTTGTTTTGGATTGGAGGCTCCAAATTCATGACAGTTTAGTTTGAGACTAGGCCTAATTAGGCCTCCTTTACAAGGCAACTACTATGCCAATGCAAACCCACCACACCAAACCACTTGGGAACCCTAGCTTGCATGGAAAAGGAACCAAATTCACTAGTTTTGGCCTTTGAAACACTTGTTAAGGCACTATTGTATGGACTACACCCTTTTTGCCTAATACATGGCCATATTAGGCCATTGCATCCTCATACTCTACTATATTCTTGTTTCCTGACCTAGGAATTATTGCGAATAGTGATCCTACCTTATTCCATCCCATTCCATTAATCTAGAGTGATTAACTTGGTGGAATGGCAAAGAAATACATAGTTTTTAGCCTCAAAACCCTAGTTCAGGGTTTTATGACAGTTTCCAAAAATATGTGATTTTCTCCCTCCAAATTCAATGAAAATGCCTCCAACAAGATGCAAATGAAAGGTCATTCACTCCCCTTCACAATGTAGGTGGTTTTAGACCATGACAATACTGTACGAATGAGCAGTACATCCTGGAACAGTCCAATTTTAGGCAAAGTAGCAGAAAACTCAATTTTATTCAACTTTGCCCTTCAAAACCTTCTTCACCAACTCCTCATCGGTTTGTGTGAAGGTTTTTATACACGTTTACAATAGTTCCAATCGATCATAAATAACTTTCAACCTATTTAATCGTTGGGTAACCTCCTTATTACATGATTTGTTAAGTTGACAAAGCAACTTCTTACCACTACTTGCATTATTAGACTTTTTGTTTGACAACAACATAAAACATGACTCCAAACACAAATGACATTGGTCATTTGACCTTATTACATGCAAAATGATGACACAAGACCATCAACTTGTCCTATGATGTCCTAGGACCTTGTTATGACATGCTCCTAGCCAAGATTGTCTATGGCTAAGGTGCTTCTGCACCATGAAATATGTTTCCATGGTATTGAGTCTTCCTCCTTACCTACTACATCACCCTTGTAGACATGTATGCAAAGTGTGGAAGCATAGACAAGGCACGTGAACTGTTTGGTGTGATGCCCCAAAGAAATGTCACCTCATTGAATGCAATGATTGGAAGATATGAACAAAATGGATTTTTTGATAAGGCATTAGAAACTTTCAAGCAAATGCGATTGGCAGGTGTAAAGAAAAATTCCACAACCTTAGCTAGTATCCTCCTTGCCTATGCCAAAATGGACATCCATCAAAAGGATAAAACATATGGGAATTTTGTTAGATGTTGTAGTTGCAACTGCCCTCAGAGACATGTATGCAAAGTGTGGAAGCATAGACAAGGCACGTGAACTGTTTGGCATGATACCTCAAAGAAATGTCACCTCATGGAATACAATGATTGCAAGATATGAACAAAATGGATTTACTGATAAGCCTTTAGAAAGTTCCAAGAAAATGTAATTGGCAAGTGTAAAGCCAAATTCCAAAACCTTAGAAATGGTATGTTTGGAGCATAATATAGACATCCATCAAAGCATAAAGGATATAGAAATTTTGTCAAATGTTGTATTTGTAAGTACCCTGCAAGACATGTATGCAACTTGTGTGGAAGCATATATAACGAACATGAACTGTTAGACACGGTGCCTCAAAGAAATGTTGTCTCATGGAATGCAATGATTGCAAGATATGCACGAAATGGATTTTTTATAAGGCTTTAAAAACTCTCAAGCCAATGCACAAAAAAAATTTCAACCATTTACGCAAATTTTGGCACATCTAAAACCAAATTACACAACATTAACCAACTTCTTCTTGCCTATGCTATAATGGGATCTAGAGAACATGGTGTGGACAACTATCAAAGCATAAATGATATAGGAATTTTCTCACATGTATGGTATTTGCAAAGTTGCCCTTGTAGACATGTATGGAAAGTATGGAAGCATCGACAAGGAGAGTGAACTATTTAAAATGATGCCTCAAAGAAATGCATAGTTCGACAGAATTCAATGATTGTAAGATATGCACAAAATGGATTGTTTGAAAATGATTCATAAACTTTCAAGCAAATGCAATTGACACTTGTAAAACCAAATTCTTGTAACAATAATTGATTATCATATTAAATATTTAATATAAATTGTCATATATACATAATGTCATGAACATAACATCTAGTTTATATAAAAAGCCATATAGGCATGTCCAAACAAAGCCATATAGGCAAATATACAATAATATACATCGGATTAACATACAAAAGTATGTATACAAAGCCATCTAGGCATACAAAAAAGTTTCCAAAAACTAGTTTCCTATGGACTTTTAGGAAATAATCAGTGGCCCTTCTTTAACTGTGAAGATGGAGAGCCAGTCAGTGACACATCCTCTCTCTGCCATTCGAGTAGACCTCTTCGAATAAAGTTCATCCAGCTGCACCTTTTAATACAAACAAACAATATGCGCAATAGTATAGAAAATGTATGAAATATATAACATCACATATGTAATTGATCACTTACTGCCAACTGATGATCGATCTCCATCATCTTGACTCTCTCTTTGTCTGTAGTTGGATAGACTGGAGTTGTGACCTCTTGTGAGAAGCATCAAGAAGCAAAATTGACTAAACATAAAATATCATTTATGTACATCAAATGACATGAGATAAAAAATAAATATAAAATTATGATATTTTCATATTATTGGCTCATACCTTAGTTAAAGGATTTGTAGACATCATGGCTACATCAATGCCTATCTGCGCTGACTCACGAAGATGAGGAGGAGTCTCCACTATATTCAACATCTGAAAATCAAGTTCAAGATTATTAAAACAAAATAAATATATAACATTATTTTAAAAATGCATAATGATTAGAAATGGTTAAATTTACCTCAGTAAAAGTGGTGGTTTGGCATCTAGGGGACCAAGGAAACCGTGGAGGTGCTGGTGACTATTGAAATCATCAAATCAAGTCACAAAATAATATTACCATTTACATATCTACAATAATTATGAATATGTGATAAATTACATACTTGCTGACTTGACCTCCGCTCATAAGCTGCCAATGGACGGCTAACAGAGGCAAGATGAAGACTCTGACCCTAGAATTTCATTGCACAAACAATTACATACATTATTTTTGACATAATATAGATAATCATATAAAATTAATTACAAATTTCAAATAACAATATACTAAATCAAGATGAAACTTGTAACAAATTACCTGAGAGTCAATACCAAATGTATGTTGTAAGAGATCGTCACTGAGAACAAGATCATCTAATATGTCCTGCCCCTGTGTTGCATCATGCTACCCCTGTGTCGCAGAGTCCTGCCGTGCCTCATGTGTCCCATAATCACATAGGTTCCCACATGTACTGCACAAATGTGGGGACAATGACACCTACTACTCTCACCCTCATCGCCCTAGGTAAAATCATCTACATGCTGTGATAGAGTTTGGGTGAGAGTAGTCAGTGAATGTAAAGTCTCCAGCTCAACACTCTCCTTCAAAACCAAAGGGAGTGACCTATGTTTTGGCCTCGCTCGGGGTATAGGCACATGCTGTTCATCTCGTTGAGCCCCAGGTCTATCTTGGGCAGAGCCACCACCTCTACCTTGGAACTCACAAATGTCAAAATAATTTAGAATCTTGTTGAGGACAAACTCACAATAGAGTTTCCTCAAAAAATATTGTGGTACCTCATCATTGTTGCATGGCCGCTCATCGAAGACCATGTACCATCTATCCCAAAAGTATTGGGATATGTCTTCATTCCTACACCAATGTATAGGAAACCATTTGCAACTTTCCTCTAACGTTTGGCCGGTTTTGGGATTAATAAAATGTGCACATAATTGAGATTTTGTAATTTTTTCCTTCTTCACTTGTTCATATGACAACTTGTCGGCATAATATTGCCAACTCCTCTCCTTGTAGTCTTGGAATTCGGTGATTTGTTTCGTCACCAAATCCATGTGGGAAACAATCTCTTGTAGTGATTTTGCAAGTGCCCTCCTATGCTCAGTGGTTCCACTTGGATTGTTTAGGGTTTGAATAATAGTTTCAAGATGTTTCTTATTTTCTTCTATTATCGCTAAGTAGTGTTCTTGATTATCCCTTACATGAAAAGGAGGTGAAGGTGGGTTTTGAGGGTTTGGAGGGTTTTGGGGATTGTTTCAGCCTCCTCAACTAGGTTTAGATTTTCTGCTTCTCCAATAACTGTAAATGCAATATAAACATAAATCAAACATTGAAAAACTAAAAAATTGTTCTAAAACTAACAAAATCAGACAAACCCTACCTTTTTCCTATGCCAGAGCCTCCAAATTTGCACAACAATGTCTTTGGCAGCGAGGTGGCATTGTGAATTTCTTGTTTTCTCACGTGCACTTGATTGAATCTCCTCTTTTTCAACGCGATCACGTTTTGCTTGGTTTCTTTCCTGTTGTCAAGAAAAAATCTGTGTAGGGAATGATTAGAAAATGTTTTTTTTTTCTTTTATTAAAAGCAAAACGCGTGCGCGTTATAACGCGCTCGCTTTTTTCTTTAATTTTGGAGATGGTGGTGACTTTTTGGTCCCCCATCTCCTTGCATTTACCCTGTAGTTAAATTTCTGCCATCAATATTGTGAACAGGTTTGTTCTTGTGGAGAACTCGAGCCATTAGATTTATTGCCAACAAACATCATATAATTATGTAATTGAAGGTGTCTCATTCAGTAGCAACAATAAAATTGTTTAATTGGGTATTAATCACTAATGGGGAGGTGAAAATCATGCACTTCTTGTAGTCTAGAATGACAGAATCAATTAAATCATATGATAAATGACTTAAGCATTGACAAAAAACACAAGTCACATGACCAAAGAGCATAATGGTGGGAACATTCAAAGTTGTGTTCTACTTTAGGCCAACTTATTATATAATGCCCACCCATATACACAAATACAAATGGGCATATACACAAAGCAATTAATTTATTTTCTTTGAAAAGGTAACATAATAATTGTAGTAACTCTTCACTCAGTAGGAGATGATGTGCACATGACATCATTGCACACCAAACAAGGTGGAAGGAAAAGATATGAATGTAAGTGAGAGAACCCCATCACAACACCCTAGAAAAATTAGTGATAGACACCTAATGCATTTAGACGTGGTTAAATGTGATGTCAAGAAGAGATTACTCATATGAGAAAATTCCCTTAGGGATTTCTTTGAGGAGTATTGTGACATTGTCACCTTGATGTGACTAGAGCATTACGCTCCAAGGGCCAACTTAAACACCCAAATTTGACTATTAAATTAAATCTCATGTCTAACAATAGGTTAATTTACATCTTAGTCCTAATCAACTAAAATAGTTATTTGGATAATGTCAATGTCCTTCGACCATTAATAAATCTCCTAAAGGATTATCTTTCTAAGGATCGAGCTATTCATGATTTTAATATTTAAAATCAACATGAATAATTTTGAAATTTTTTTATTTATTAACCCATTTCTCTATAGAAAATTAAAATAATAATCTAACTCAATTAAATTATTAATTATAATCTTTTTCTCTATAATTAGATGAATAAAACAAATAAAATTAATGCCCCATCTAAATTTAAAATTCTAATCTAACCTAATTAAATTATTAATTAAAATATTTTTCTCTATATTTAAATGAATAAAACAAATAAAATTAATGCCCCATCTAAATTTAAAATACTAATATAATCCAATTAAATTATTAATTAAAACCTTTTTCTCTATATTTAAATGAATAAAGCAAATAAAATTAATGCCCCATCTAAATTTAAAATTATAATAAAACTAAAAAAACAAGGGATAAGTGAATCCATCTAATAAAATATGACTTAATAAATAATTAATTTTCTAATATTAATCCAATACTAAAAATGAGTCCAAACTTAAAAGCATAATTAAAATTTAAAACAATTATAATATCACTGTCACTCCATTCTTAGCACAAGTCAGCTATAATTTAGAAGCCCATCTTGGCTAATTTTAGGATCTAATAAATCTTCCTAGTTGGAGGTAAAGCATATAAAGAAGTTTTTTTTAACTCATTTCTTCCTACTTGTGTTGCTGCTCATTTTTTTCCCTGTAGGTATGAAGATATGGAGGGTTTTGAAGGGAGCTGGTTTTATGTGTTTCATAGATCTAAGCTTCGAATCTGGGGCCGTGAAGGCAAAAGCTGATGAATCCAAGAGAGGATTCATTCTGGATCTAATGGACTATGAAAATATTTTTTTTATTCTTCTTGACCTTTGAAGAGTTCATGTGTTTATTATTTCTTGTGCTCGAGGATTAGAGAAGTTTGCACAAGTCTATTGATCTCAGTGTAAATACAGACATATTCATCAATATAGATAAATATATATTTTCTTCTTAAATCTTACAGTATATATTGTAACAATACAGATTTTAGACTTAATATGATTTATATTTTTTTGTATATTTTTAGATTAAAATTTCTAAAAAATTATACACACTTTTATATATATATATATCTATATAACCGGTCCAGGAACCATAATAAAAAATTGGGCTCCTGCCTCAGTCTAGAGCAACATATAATATGAGTTGTTAATAAGACACAACAAAAATAGAATATATCAAAACTACCCTTCTAACATAGTTACATCCATATTTCTAGAGCCAAAAGTCTATGCATTGAGCGAGCAAATTACGTAGGCCCAGCTCATTACTGCCCCCTTATCCTGTAAATGATTCTATATGTATAGTGATGCAAATTATAAGAAGGAATTATAAATATATTGCTTGCAAGAGTATGAAGAACATTGCCGCAAACTATTGTTAATTTTAATATTCAAATTGACAGTAAGAAACAATGAAACATAAATGCTCACATAACACACATATACCCTAGGAAAACCTCCCTCTTGGAGGTGAAAAACCCAGCAAGAAAATCTCAGATCTGATTTATATTAGGAGCAGAAATAGATTACAACTTTGCCAAGCTAAGGTACGAAACATAGATATCAAAATACAACATGGCCTCTTCTTGAATTATCAAACCCTTTGCACTGTTGAACCAGTTGAACCAGTTCAACTGTTGGCAGAACCCTTGCACTGTCAAACCTTTGAACCCGTCGAACCGTTGAACCAGTTCAACCATTGGTGGAGCCCTTCACTGTTAAACCTTTGAACCCGTCGAACCGTTGAACCAGTTCAACCATCGGCAGAGCCTTTCACTGTTGAACCTTTGAACCCGTCAAACCGTTGAACCGTTGAACTAGTTCAACCATCGGTGGAGCCCTTCACTATTGAACCTTTGAACCCATCAAACCGTTGAACCATTGAACCAGTTCAACCATTGGCGGAGCCCTTCACTATTGAACCTTTGAACCTGTCGAACCGTTGAACCTGTTGAATGGTTCAACCAACAGCAGAGCCCTTTCACTGTGCTTGTAGTAGATCGTTGATTTTGCAGAGTAGAATTCAGTAAGTGATTGCGATGTATTGTGACTGCCAGTCACTCTTCATTTATATGAGATTGCACAAACGTTTTGGTGCCAAATTACATATACGATACATTTGAAATAGGTCCTGACCTATTTGTAATTTCAAGATACATAGAATGGTGAGTTCGCCCAATTGGGGCCTGCCTTAATCAGATAATACAATATGAGATCTTGAAATGCTAAGGCCGATAGGCCATTCAACATTTTATGACCAGGTCGGTCTCTAGAAGGGATCCGACCTAGCTACCAAAATCAACACTCCCTCTTAGCTAGGGAGGATTCCTTCATAAGGATCAAGTCACATAGTGACTAACATCATGGCTACTCCCATGGATGAAAGCATAAGTGCTTATTGTCATCTCCTCATGACGTTTACTATAGATACTCCCAGAGGGTGAACAAGCACATCATGGAATTTCTCCCATGATATCCACCATACTTACTTGTAGAGGGTGGCTCCACCATGCCTACTCGCATAGGGTGGAAGAGGGCTTTCACCTCAAACTTCTCCCAGAGAAGAGTGCATTACCACCATGCCTACTCGCAGAGGGTGGAAGATACAGTATAATGTATCACTGATGCTAAGACTCCCTCTCAGCTAGAGCTTCATTCTCCACAACTCCAAGCTTGCCTCAAAAATATGCAAGCTTCACTTGAGCAAGGGGTTTGGTGAGAACATCTGTTGTTTGCTCATCAGTGCTGATGTACTTTAGCTGAATAGCATTCCTTTGCACCATATCCCGGATATAGTGATACTGAGTTTCCACATGCTTTGATCTGTCATGAAATACATGATTGGCAGAGAGCTTCACATAGCTTCGGTTATCACTGTGAATAATTGTAGGCTCCCAGGGTTGTCCAAACAAACCTGCAAAGAGTTTTCGAAGCCACACTACTTCTCGAGATGCCAAATAGGCTGCAATATATTCTACTTCAGCAGTACTCAATGCTACTGAAGACTATTTTCTGCTGCACCAGGATATCATGGTGGATCCCAAGCTGAAGCAAACTCTAGGAGTGCTCTTTCTATCAGTGACACTTCCTACCCAATCAGAATCAAAATAGCCTTCCAATGTAATAACTGTGTTGGAAGAGTACTTCAATCCATATCCAACTATACCATGCAAATATCTCAAGATATGCTAGGCTGCAACAAGATGAATCTGCCTTGGTTCGCACATAAACTGGCTGAGGGCACTCACTGCATAGCAAATGTCAGGTCTAGTGTTAACTAGATACATCAAGGATCCAATCAGCTACCTGTATTTAGTGGGATTCACAAGATCAGACCTAGCTGCAGATTCACTCAACTTCTTTAAGTTAGTTTCCATAGGAGTAGGCATAGGTTTACAATCTAGCATTCCAAATCTCTTCAAAATATCAATGGTATATTTTCCTTGACTTAGAATAATTTCATTGGGTCTTTGCCATACTTCTAACCCTGGAAAGAAATGCATGAGACCTAGATCTTTCATTTCAAATTTTGAAGTTAGTTCTTCCTTACATCTAAGAATGAGATGATCTTCTCCAGTTAGGAATAGATCGTCAACATATAAAACCAAAATCAACATTTCACCATTGAATACCTTGAAGTAAAGGTTAGGATCAGCATCATTCTTATAGAATCCTAGGCTTACCAAGTACTTATCAATTCTTTTATACCAAGCACGGGGGGCCTGCTTAAGGCCATATAATGCTTTCTTCAATCTACATACATGAGATTCTTTCTTATGGATCACAAAGCCTTCAGGTTGCTCAATGTAGACCTCTTCTTCAATAACACCATTGAGGAAGGTTGTCTTTACATCCATCTGATGCAACTTCCATCCCTTAGCTGCAGCAATAGCAATGATAGTCCTGATGGAAGTATATCGAGCAATAGGGGCAAAGGTTTCCTCATAATCTATGCCTTCTTTTTGAGAGAAGCCACGAGCCACAAATCTCGCTTTGTATTTCTCAATACTTCCATCACCAGCATGTTTAATTTTAAACAACCATTTGGAAGATACAACAGACTTACCTTTGGGTCTAGGCTCAATATCCCAAACATCATTCTTAATGATAGACTGATATTCTTCATCCATAGCATTCTTCCATGGCTGTTGGTTCATGGCCTCTTCAACGCTGGAAGGTTCAGTCTTAATGAGATTGCACATCAATGCAACATAGTTTGAGAATTTTTGAGGTCTCCTTCTTTCTCTAAGTGTGCCACTTGGAGCTGCAAAATTTTCTGCCTCTTGAATCTAGAGAGGTCTCTTCTTACTCATGGTAATGTCCCTAGGCCCATCTGTAGGATCCAAAGGTTCACTTGGATCATCATGATTTTCAGATTCTGTAGACTCTCTCTGAATCTCAATATCATGCTCAATATCCATGTCTTGAGGGTTATCATGGACTTCATTGTCAATCTCTAAACTTGAACCTTTAGATCTTTTGAGTGCAATATTTTCTTCAAAAGTGACATCTCTACTAACCTCAATAAACTTCTGACCTGGAATGTAAATTCTAAATGCTTTGGATGTTTCGCTGTAGCCCACAAGAATGCCTCTTTTGCTAGAAGGTTCCAACTTGGTTCTCTTCTCTTTGGGTACATGGACATATACTGGACTCCTGAAGATCCTCAAGTGACTAATATCAGGTTTGATCCCTGAAAATGCTTCTTCTGGAGTCATATCTTTCAATACACGGTGAGGGCATCTATTCTGAATGTAGACAACAGTCCTAGATGCTTCGGCCCATAGGAAAGTCTGCAGATCCTGATCATGAATCATAGCTTTTGCTGCCTCAACTATGGATCTGTTCTTTCTTTCTGCAACCCCATTTTGCTGAGGGTTGTGTTGGTTTTTTCCTTGATTGGATGCTTACTCCCAGATTTCCCTACAAGGTAGCCATCAATGATCAACAGGATCTCTGGGCCAGGGGCCAACAGTATAGGAGATAGACTCTATTTTTATCTCCTCTTCTTCTTCAGGCTCTGCAAAACCTAGGGGGGTATTCCCTACTCAACATCCATGAGAATATGCATACAAAGGTTGGGATGCTGACATGAAGCAGATAAGTCCTCCTGTAAGTAGACCAAAACTGCAAGATAAGATTAAAGGGGCTAGCTTTGGGCCTATTTTCAGTTGTAGACAGAGGACTTGGGATCCTAAAACTAATTCTACTGTCCTAATGGTTGTTTTGGAGTTTGATTTTGATTTTGTGTTTGGATGCAGAGCTGGACCTAGTGTATAACCTCAACACAGAGCTAGATTGGTGCCTATCCAGGGCTTGGAGTCAGTAGCCATACACCTGTGAATGGTCAAGATGAACAACTAAAACTGGATTTCAAGCAGATTTATGTGATATCTGTCTTACAAATATCTCCCAATACAGAGTGTTAAGCTATCTATACTTATGGTATCCCTATTGCAGTATACCCTTCCTAATATTCAATTTGAAAACAATTTAATCTACCCCTTGAGCAGAAGTTAAAAGATCAAACATTCAATATAGGAATTCTTTATTCTAGAAAACCAGACACCCCTTAGATATCTAGACTCAAAAGAAGGACACATGCAACACTGGAGATAGAATTAACAAAACACATGCAAAACAACATTACTCATATAAGATTAATCATGAAATCAGTATATTCATGCAAGAAACATACAACAGGAGATACATAGACTCACAAGGCTTCCTGCACAGAGCAAACCAAAACCAGTCATATTGTATTACAGAGCCAAAAATGTCCAACTTTCAACAACATAAAAAATGAGTCACATAGTCCCTTATATACAGCGAGGAAGGTGCACTCAGCATTAATTACATGGGAGGCCAAAAAGCCTGCTAGATACACTACACTAAAAAGTGGCACTCAAAATCATAAATGCAGCAGAGGGACAAGGAGGAGGGAACAGGTGAGATAGGGATCTGAGCCGCCGCCTGAAGATTTGCATCATAAAAATGGTGGTTGACCTGTCCATCATCGTCCCATACCTCTGCAACAATCACCATTAAAGTTTCATCTACCCATAGCCTCGGGATGCAGCAGTTGTGTGCCTAAGAAGTTCCTCCCGCCAAAAACGATCACAGATACAAAGAAAAAACCCACTGCTGCAAGTTCAAAACGTGGCCATCGATCAAAACCCATTGCTAAAATCAACAGCCCCAAAAGTGTCAAAAAGTTGCCACCAACCAGATTGTGCCACATAGGCACCTGAAGTTTCCACCGCTGGCCTTTCACTTCCTTCATTCTCCCCACCGAGAGCCCCTCCTAGAAACTCACGCGAAAGCTGACACGTGGCGCCATCCGTGGCACTCTTAAAATGTTTAGGGACTCCTCTGCGGAAAAACATGCGGAAGCTGACAAGTGGCATGTTCCGCCTCATTCTTGAGAAACACAAAAGGGTCATTTGAAAACTCTGCGGACTGCGACACTTGGCATCGTCCACGACACCCTTGAGACACAATGAAACTTAAGAGAAACAATCTTAAAGTTTCGGACCCTCAGCCACGCGTCACTTCCCGCCTCTCCTAATATTTATGCTGGGGCCCACCTCCATGTTTCACCAGCATTGTGGGATACAAACAGAAACATACGTAGAATCTGACACTTGTTAGCTTCCGCAGCAACCACAAGGGACACGTGGCGCTGTTCGCAACATCTTAGAAACTTTTAGAAACTTTTTGGAAACTCCCGCGGAAGCCGCCACGTGGCACCTTCCGCGGACCTGTATCTTAAAACAGGGTCCCACCTCCACTTTGCCACACTCAGAAACTTTGAAAGGGTCCCTCAAAACTCAGGCGGAGGTTACCACTTGGCAACATCTGTAGTAGCAACTCCTTTTACTGGGACCCACCATGTCTATGCCACACTTTGAAACAAAAAAAAACTAACGCAGAAGCAGCCACCTGTCGGCTTTTGCAGCAACTACAAGGGACACGTTGCACCCTCCGCCCCTGCATAGAAACTTTTGAAACTTTAGCAGAGGCTGACACATGGCGGCTTCTGCGAAGCCTAGAAACTTCAAGGCCCTGGTTTGAAACTTATGCGGAAGCTGACACATGTCATCATCTGTGGCACTTTGAGAAACAATAAGGGTCATTCAGAAACTTGGCAGAAACTGTGAAACCTTTAGGGTCACTCGAGTGCGTCCACGTCATGCCATCCACGGCACTTTGAAACATTTAGAAACTCTAAAGAAACCTCGGCGGAAGCCAACACGTGGCGCCTCCCGCACACTCTTGAAGCTTTAAGGGGCCGCCTCCGCAGCTGACACGTGGCACGCTCTGCGGGAAGCATTCAAAAGCGAAGGCGCGGCAATAAACTGGGGCTTAAACTTGGCGGTCCCGCGACACTTAGAACATAAGACCTGTTGGTGCCTGGATTCACTGACAGTTTCCAAGCAATTTTCATGCAGGAACCATCCCAAAATATCCAAAAAATTTTAAGTTTTGGGGCCCCTCAATGTTTTTTAGCATCTGTATTATAGTTCTTGAGGAGGTGGTCTTCATGTTTTCTCCATCGGCATGAGTTTGTATTTGTCTTGGCGATAATGATGGTAGCAGTCATATCTTCTTCCATCACCAGGACTTTGTGCTATCGGTGAAGGAGTTTCATGTTGGGCTGATGGCATTTGTTTGGCTGATGGATATGTTATTGGTAAGAGTAGTATTGTCGGCCAAGCAGTTTTTTGTGGCGCCGATAGGCGCGGGTCACACCGACAGGGGAGTATGGAGTGGACCGTCGGCGAGACTTTTGCTATCGGCAGAGGGGTCTTGACCTCTACCGATATCATTTTTCTGGCCGATGGGGATTTGGGCGTTGTGTTCATCGGTATGACAATGTGTGTCAGTGAGGGAGATTTGTGCTTAGCCGATGGGTCTTCTCTGGCCGATGTGGAAGTTGGAGGCTTTAGGGAGGTGTTCGTCGGTGTGACTAAGGGTGTCGGCTAGTGTTTTTTCAGTTGCTCCGATGATGTGTGTCTAGCCGATGGGAGCGAGAAGTTCGGTCATTGGAGTGACCTTGGCTATCGGGGGCAGTGCTTTGTGGTCCGCCGATGGAGAGTGTTTGGCCGATAGAGGAGCAGAGTGTGGCTCGTTGGTGCGTCGGTATGACTCGATGTATCGGCGATCATCTTTTTTGTTGTGCCGATGGCGTGTGTCTCACCGAAGACCTGAGTATGGTGTGGTGGTCGGTGTGATTGGCTGTGTCGGCAGGGATGGAATGTGTTGGCCCGATGGTCTTTCTCTGGCCGACAAGGGATTGCGATGGGCTTCATCGGTGTAACACATGAGGTCGGCCAGAGGATTTTTTGATGCTCCGATGGAGGGAGTCACGGTGACGGAGGGTGTGTTTTGTTTGCCATCGGCGAGACCGTTGAGATCGGAAGGAGTTTTTTGGAGCGGGCCGATGGTATAGGTCTGGGCTTTGGGCTGAGAGGCATGTGTCGAGTGTGGCAAAAGCGCTCGACACTTAGTATGTGGGTGGCCATGTTTTTAAAATGCTAAAGTTGTCTTTGCACCGTGCATGTGGGACTAATTCTCCTACATAATTTGAACCTTCAGAAAATGCATTTTGGCGGGAACTCCCCATTTGAATGCAGTGATGGTTTTCTTGGTGGTCGCGGGTGGTTGAGCCATCAATGGCGACTGTAGCAGGGGCATGGGCGAGTTATTGAACAGTCAAGTACCTGATTTTTGGCATGAGGACTTCCAGATGGTGGCACAGGGCTTGAGGCCACCATTGTCTACTTTCTGTCTCTGCAGCAATAAATTTTGAGCGCCATTCCTTTGAAGGATCTGTATCTGGCAGATTTTTGTAAAAGCCTTGTAATTAATTGTTGTGGTACACTTTCTGGCTAATATAAGCAGACTGTGTTACCATTGTTTTGGTTGTTGAAAGTTGAACATTTGGCTCTGTAATACAATACAACTGGTTTTGGTTGCTCTGTGCAGCAAAACTTGCAAGTTTATGTATCTCCTGTTGTACGTTTGTGCATGAATCCACTGATTTCATGGTCAATTTTATATGAATAATGCTATGTTTGCATGTGTTATGCTGATTCTGTCTCTAGTTTTGCATGTATCTTTCTTCTGAGTCCAGGCATTCAAGGAATGTCTGAGATTCTAGAACATAGAATTCCTGTGTTGAATGTTTAATCTTTAAACTTCTGCTCAAGGGGTAGATTAAACTATTTTCAGATTGAATATTGGGAAGGGTATACTGCAATAGGGATGCCATAAGTATAGACAGCTTAACACTCTGTATTGGGAGATATCTGTAAGGCAGATATCATGTATATCCCCCTGAAATCTAGTCTTAGTTGTTCATGTTGATCATTCATAGGTGTATGTCTACCGACTCCAAGCCCTGGATAGGCACCAATCTAGCTCTGTGTTGAGGTTATATACCATGTCCAGCTTTACATCCAAAAATCAAATCAAACCATTTCATCCTTCCACCTGTTAGTTGTAGGAGTAGGATTAGGATCCCTGCATGCTCTCATACCCAACCAGACATCATGTCCAAGAATGTTGCCAACCTTATGATTTGTTACACAAATCTTGGTCCATACATGAGAGTATTTTGCCTGTTGCTGTCAAGTTAAATCCTTCTATCATTGAGCTAGTCAAGGTTATACTTTTATCAAATAGGGACACCCCCCTTGGTGCGGCAGAACCAGAAGTGAAGGGGAGGAGCTCACGCAACCTCCTGTATTCAGTTGGCTAAATCTGCTTGTGCATTAGAAGTGGCAAACCCTAATGCTGATTCAGAAGAAAAACCAACAAGACCCTCATAGCCACTCTCGGAAACACTCAGACACAGTAACTGTAGCCTGATAAGCATTTGGAATGCATTCAACCCATATTTTCATCATTTTTCAGGGGCCGATAGTCTCTTCTAACTTGTAGATGCAAACTTTCAATTGCAAAGGCCGAAAGTGTTGGAACTTTTTGGATTTTTAGGTAAGAGACCTGACTCAAAACCCCAGACATAAATTATTACTAACAGGTTGTAGGGAACACAAAACTCCCTCTTGATCCTTGCCTCAACACAAAAATCATGAAAACTACCCGAGGTGTATTCACCTCCATTGTCAGACCTTAAAACTTTAATTCTTTTCCCAGATAAATTTTCAGCTAAAGCTTTAAATTCTTTGAATCTAGTTAGAACTTCATCAGATTCTTTTGATTTGAGAAAGTAAATCCAAGTTTTCCTAGAGTAGTCATCTATGAAGATTACATAATATAAGAATCCACTTGGGGAAGCAACAGACACAGGTCCACATAAATTAGAATGCACAAGAGATAATTTCTCTTTAGACCTACTTTCACTTTGATGAAATGGACTCTTAGTGTTCTTACCCATAGCACAACCTTTGCATGTATTATCATGAATATGACTAAGTTTAGGCATACCTTTAACTATCTTCTCAAGTGTGGGGAGGGCTTGGAAATAAAGATGTCTAAGTCTTCTATGCCATAGCTCGCTTGACTTCGGTGCTTCATGAATGAGAGCTTGAACTGGACATGCTGAAAGCTTATATAGGCTCTCATACCTATTCCCAATGACACAAGCTCATTTGATGCTGGACTTCTTAGGCCATGCAAGCACCCTTCCCTCAGAAAATACAATCTGATAGCCCTTATCTTCTAGTGCTGATATGGAGATAAGGTTTCTTTTGATTCCCAGCACAAACAAAATATCATTGAGGTGAAGAGAAATTCCAGAATCTAAATTAAGGAAAGTAGTACCAAAACCTCTCACAGAATAGTGAGCATCATTACCAATGACCACATGAAGATTAGACTCTTTCTCCACTAAATTTGAGAGGTGCTCTCGATAGCCAGTGATGTGTCTAGATGTGCCACTATCAATCAACCAAGTATCATTGTCTGAAGGTACATTGCTTGACAAAGCATAAATGAAAAGGAAGTCTTCAGTATTTAAGTTTGCTCCTTGTTGTTTAGACTGGGATAAACAGTCCCTTGCATAGTGACCGAATTTGTCACACTTGAAGCACTTGATGTGAGATAGGTCCTTTTTTTTTTCTTCAAATCATGAGATGGATTAGACCTTTGATCTCTATTCCTCTTGAAATTGTTCTTCTTCCAATAGCCTCCTTTCTTCTTTAAAGACTGGGCAGCAAGGACATGATTGTCTTCATGAGTGTTTTTGATAACTCCTCTAGCAGCTAGTCAAGACTCTTCTTGGATTCAGTTAGCCCTTAATTTGTCAAACTTGGGCAGATCAGCTCTTGCACTAATTCCTTGAATGTAGGATTCCCAAGATGCTGGAAGACCATTGAGGGCTAGCATGGTTAAATCATTTTCATCAACAATCTTTCCAATAGATGAGAGCTGATCTCTGAAATCAGAAATCCTCATGAAGTAAGCCATGACGGATTCACCTTTAGCCATCTTGATGTGATGAAGCTACTGCTTCAAAGCTAGAACACGACTAGTGTTGTCGATTTCATACATCTCCTCCAAGGTTCTGAACATTTTGCTTGCTGTATTCAACTTGGAGATGATGAGAACAATGTGATCTTTTACTGAATCAATTAAGATCTTCTGAGCTTGAAGATCTTTCTTCCTCCATTGGGTCTTTTCTCCTTCTGCCTCAGGCTCTAAAGATTCTTTGGTCACAAAGTCTGCAAGGTCATTTTCATTCAACACAAGCATGATACGGAGTCTCCAAGATGTGAAATTGGAAGCCCCATCTAATCTATCTTCAACCCTGAGACTATGAGCCATTTTATCTGATCTTTAATGATAAGAGTAGAATGTAAATAACTGAATACTACAAATTTGATTATACTAATTCAAACTTAGCTCTGATACCATGTTAATTTTAATATTCAGATTGATAGTAAGAAACAATGAAACATAAATGCTCACATAACACACATATACCCTGGGAAAACCTCCCTCTTGGAGGTGAAAAACCCAGCAAGAAAATCTCAGATCCGATTTATATTAGGAGCAGAAACAGATTACAACTTTGCCAAGCTAAGGCACAAAACATAGATATCAAAATACAACATGGCCTCTTCTTGAATTATCAAACCGTTTGAACCGTTGAACCAGTTGAACTAGTTCAACTGTCGGCAGAACCCTTGCACTGTCAAACCTTTGAACCCGTTGAACTGTTGAACCGTTGAACTAGTTCAACCATCGGCGAAGCCCTTCACTATTGAACCTTTGAACCCATCAAACCGTTGAACCAGTTCAACCATCGGCGGAGCCCTTCACTGTTGAACCTTTGAACCCATAAAACCATTGAACCGTTGAACCAGTTCAACCATCAGCGGAGCCCTTCACTGTTGAACCTTTGAACTCGTAGAACCGTTGAATCGTTGAACCAGTTCAACCATCGGCAGAGCCCTTCACTGTTGAACCTTTGAACCCATCAAACCATTGAACCTGTCAAATGGTTCAACCAACAGCAGAGCCCTTTCACTGTGCTTGTAGTAAATCGCTGATTTCGTAGAGCAGAATTCGGTAAGTGATTGCGATGTATTGTGACTGCCAGTCACTCTTCATTTATATGTGATCGCACAAACGTTTTGGCACCAAATTACATATATGTTACATTTGAAATAGGTCCTGACCTATTTGTAATTTCGAGATACATAGAATGGCAAGTTCGCCCAATTGAGGCCTGCCTTAATCGGATAATACAATATGACATCTCGAAATGCTAAGGCCGGTAGGCCATTCAACATTTTATGAATAGGTTGGTCTCTAGAAGGGATCCGACCTAGCTACCAAAATCAACAACTATGAAAGAGAAATTTGAGTTCTTTTTTTTAACTATTTGCATTTGGGAAGGCAACATCAGGGAAAAATTAATTTTTTTTTCTTACAAATACTATGCATAATACCCATAGTTAAATAATTTAATTCAGGCTCTGTAATTGTGTGTATATATACACATATAGAGGAAATTCCTATAGTCTCTTAGTATACCTTTATTTTTTTTTATATATATATATATAAAAGCATAAACGTTTATATATACATACATATATGAACATAAAGGCAATTCATAAATTTTTATATTTGTCCATATATATGTATGTGCAGTTATGAACAAATGTGTATACAGGTATGAATAAAAGTATATTTCTGAATAAATATGCATATAAAATTTACATAAGTATAAAAATAATTTGAATGAAACATGATGAAAATTGAATGGCATTTTCAAATTCAGACTAACATTTGTTGCATGATTTCCACTTACAAATTTTAAGAATACTTATTAACCTCATTATACTTATTAACCTCATTACCTCATTTTTCTTGAAGGCAACACTAATTTTTTGTGTACATATATTTATTTAATTTGTAAACCCCACAACCACAAATATAGCTCAATAAAATAATTTCTAAGTTACAACATGCATACAAACATCATTTCTTTACTATACACACACTACCAATAAATTATCCACTCAGATATTTATTAGTACCTGCCTTCGGCTGGTACTATTGCAATGAGTTCGCACTTATCTAGTTATTAATCTATTGATTGCAAACCAATCAAAAGATATGATTATTTTTCTTGTCGGACAAATTTGATTTAAATTTGTACTTTTCCTATGTCAACATGATAAATTTTTAACAAAAAATTATTTAGAAATGATTTATCTGTACTGTCATTGGCTGAAAAAAATGACCTCTTTTCTGTGGATTGTCGGATTGTCGGAGAGTGCAACAAAAAACTATAAATGCGGAGAGAATTTTGGTTTGAGGGGAGAACGTGGCAAGTAAACAAATTATGAACACAAATTTTGTCTCCTAGTAGTTAAGTCATACCTAAATGGATGGCGATTAATTTTTTTGCTTCATTAGCTAAAAGTAATTTAATTTTAATTTAGTTTTTAGGGTTCTACACATTTTATATTATGTAATTAGATTATTTTAGGGATTTCAATTTTATTTACTCAAAAGTTAAAAATCTTGGATTTCAAGTTTATTTAGTCAAAACTTTAAAATCTACAGTATCATGAATTTAATTACATTTTGTATTTTATATTCTTCAAACTTACAATATTTTAATGCATTTTAAATTATAAAAGTATTAGTATTATTACATTAATTAATTATTTAATCATTATTATTATATTATTTAAATATTTAATATTTAAATTTAAAAATTTATATTTAAATTTTAAGTGAAAATATGAACATTGAATATTTAATACATAGGAAACAACTTCCTATTATATTAAAAATACACCCTAATAATTTTTTTATAAAATAATAGTGACAAGAGTTTAAAGACTATTTTGTTACTTTTCTTGTATTTAATTAAATCTTTCTAGTGTAAATATTAAATTGAAATTAACGAATTTAATTTATTATTTACAAACCTAAAAAACTAAATCAAAACCTATTCGTAGCAAATTGAAAATATTAAAAACCAGTGCAGTCCTAACTATTACCGGTCAACTACCCAAACTGCTTTTACTCCAAAATTTTATAAATATCTTACATTTCTCAAATCAAAATTATGACGAGGACAATCTACCAAGTTATGCAGGTTTTGGTACATAAATACCTCCGTTTGTAGGTGTTGCAAAAAAAATTGAATTTTTTTAAAATTGTTTTCTACCAAGTTATGCAGGTTTTGGTACATTTATGGAGATACCTCCGTTTGTAGGTGTTGCAAAAAAATTTCAATTTTTTAAAAATTGTTTTCAATTCACAGGCCTTTTAGCCCCTTTATCCAGTATCATTGTCTTTGTTATAACTCTTTTACAGTTCATAATATATTAAATTAGATTTTATCTATTCCCTTGTGCTCATGCAGGTTTTTCAATTGATTTGGGTTGGTGCAGTGTTGTTATTTACTTCATTGGCTCAACAGTTTCTTGATCATTAAATCTTCAATCCATGGGTTGTTACTTTGTGCTATTTATTTTAAAATATCAAACTTTAATATTTGATGGCCTTGGTTTTTGTTTCTAATCTTGACATTTAAATCTTTAGGGTTTTTGAATGCTTCAGATAACAAATCCTAAGCCGATAGTCTTTTGTATGTGAACATTATAGTGCTTTGAAAATTTTCTCATGCCATAAAACAAATTCACTCCAAGTAAAGAGCTTGTGCCGACGAAACTATAATTCTTAACGAGTTGTTAATAATTCTTTTTGCAACAACTGAAATAGTTTTTCTATTAAAAAAATATTTAGCTATTGCTTTTGTATAGATGCAAATATTATAATTATTTTTCTTTAATCTAATTGGCAGAAAATTTTTACATGATAAGGGTGATTAATGCGCATCCATTACAATAATGGCGGTGATATTAGTTATGTAAAGGGAGTGGTAGTTAATATATTATTTTATTTATGTTTAATAATATTTTATAACTATATTTTATTAGGGTTTTATCAAATCAAATGAAAAAGGGAAAAGTATACGATAAGGAAGTGCATTATATTTTAAAGATTTTACTAACTATATTTAGGAACATGGCATCACTTCATTTAAATATTTTTCATCACACTAGATTTTTAACTGTTGAGTAAATAAAATTGAAATCCCCCAAATAAAAGTATTTTTCATGACATTCTACATTTTTAACTCTTGAATAAAAAAAATTAAAATCCAAAAAATAACCTAATTTCGTAAAATAAAATAACACTATTTTTTTTTTTTAACAAAGCATGCATATTTTTATTTATTGATTTATTTTCACAGCTATTTTATAAAAAAATTATTAGGGTTTAAATTTGTTTTATAACTATACTTTAGGGTTCTACACATAAATAACCTAATTTCACTACAATATTTCTTAACTATTCATTTGATCTTAACCATTGATGTCTAATTAAATGGAGCTGAACCACATACTTTTATTAAATGAATGCACCCAAAATTATTACTAAACCACAATATTAGATTAATTAAAATAATTAAAATCATGTTTTCTAAAAGTACTTACGATTATTACTTAAATAAAAAATTAAGTGACTAAGATAAAATACTGTAGTGATGTAAATATGAATATGTTATTGTTATTATATTATGTAATTATTCTTCAAACTTACAATATTTTAATGCATTTTAAATTGTAATAGTATTCAATATTATTACATTTTAATTACATTTCAAATCTATCCACACTGTTATTATATTATGTAATTATTTTTCAAACTTACAATATTTTAATACATTTTAAATTGTAATAGTATTCAATATTATTACATTTCAATATTTTAGGTAGACATTTCAAATCTATCCATATCCACACCCAATTAGGGTTAGGGTTCTACACATTTTATTTTATGAAATTAGATTATTTTTGGGATTTCAATTTTATTTAATCAAGAGTTAAAAATCTAGGATTCCAATTTTATTTAGTCAAAAGTTAAAAATCTACAGTATCACAAAAAATATTTCGCCATGTTATTACATTTTTTATTTTATTCTTCAAACTTACAATATTTTAATGCATTTTAAATTATAAAAGTATTAGTATTATTACATTTTAAGGAAATATTTGTGTTATTTAATAGACTTTGTAAAAGTTTAGTTTTATAGTTAGGAAATATTTTAGTCCTATTTTATTTTTACAAAATTAGATTATTTTTAAGATTTCAATTTTATTTACCCAAGACATTGCAACACTCTTCAAAAATTATTTTTTCAATTATTGGAATGCAATTTGTCTATACAACCAATACCTAATCAACAAAAAAAAAATACAACTAAACAAATACTATATACAACCAATAGTTAATCAACAAAAAAAATAACAACTAAACAAATACTATAATAACAATACTACAAGGTAGGTACTGGCCACTACGTGGCACTTTTTTATGTTTGTAAAATTCACGTAGATATAAAAGATGGGAAAAATGAATATCATAGGCTCATTCCTACAAGGATAAATTATGTAAATTATGTAGGCTGAAATGAAATTTCTTTACAAGCATATTTATCATCAAGAGGGGCCCAATAATAATAATTCATACAAATAAGTTTGTTGTTTATACAACTAAAAACTCCTTGAAGAAGAATAAACTTGAGATTGTACAATCTCAATTTTTTTTTTGTTGTTTATATAACTAAAAAATCCTTGAAGAAGAATAAACTTGAGATTGTACAATCTCTATTTTTTTTTTTTGAAAGTTACATGTATCAATTTACAAGACTGTACATCAATAAGAAAATTTTAATTGGAAGTGTTTCCTTCCAAAATGGTAGTATATAAATTAATTCAGATTTAACAAGGTTACATACATAGAAAATAATGTAAAGTTCATTCCCATTTGCTTGACTCCAACATAAAGTACAAATTAAGGAAGAACATCTCAAATGTTCTCTTAATACTATCCATTAACCATGTTGTAAGTATCTTTTCTCTTCAAAATCAAGTGTACAACAAGTCTTCCTTAGAAGTAATCTCTTAAAAAACTCTCAAATCTACAACATACAAAATTTCAAAAGCCTCACATGACCAAGGCTAGATCACTTCCAAACCATAGGACTTGCAAGAAAGTCCACACCTAAGCTAGGAGGCTCCCAAGAAATCGGTTTTGCACATTACAAATCACACACAAACAACATAAATCTGCAACTACCTAATTGGCCAACACACACATGGACCTTCACAAGATCCATTATCAAGGGGGAGTTAAGGGGACTCACTAACCTCTTAGGGAAAGAATGCAAGTATATTTTTCTCGACAAAATTCAAGAACTGCCTCTCTTCATACATTTCGTAATACTCATCATCCAAAATACATAATCACCAAACCCAAATAAACCATGAAATAAATATACCATCCTCCACAATCCAACCACCTCAACCACATAGGAACTCATAAGATATGCACTCAATACAACCCATAACCCAAAATGACCATTGAACATAAAAACAACACACAAAATGAAGTTTTCACATAGACAACAAGAAGATACTTAGAAAAAAACTTTGTTAATTTATTTTTAACTACAAATAGAAAACTATAACAAGAAAATAGCATGAAACCTACCTCTATGCTTCAACCAAGTTAGGTGAAGCCTTGTTCCAATTTCTTGATCCAATTTATCCTCACATTCCTCTCTCCAAGCTCCCAAGCCCTTCATCTAATCTTTTCTCCTCTAAACCCTTGTTTCTTTAAATAGAAGTTTCCAACAATAGAAAGTCAACCTCTAAAACAAGCTTCCCAAAGAGAATAAATACAATAAAACTAGGATTAGGTTTGACTTGCAACTCAAAATTAGGTTTTGTCTCCCAAAACTCATCACCTAATTTCTAGGGCACTTTTAAGCCTCTAGATATTTCTAAAACACTTTTTAAATATTCTCATAGGTTATCACAATAGGGGTTTAATTTTTCATAAATAATAAAGAAAATAACACTTTATGACCCCTAAAACTTCCTTTTAAGTTCAAATATGAGATTTGACACTTAAGGGAATTTAACCATACCCCACATAAATTGATAAAGATGTAAATATAAATTTAATCAATACATTCACACTCACAACACTTTATACATGAAGACCTCAATCCTCTCTTAGGATGAGGCCTAGGTACACTAGAGAAATACAACAGTGGTTTCTTGGGGAATCTTCATAATTTTTCCGTTGGCCATAGAATTTAACTTGCACACTTGCACACAAACGTTAATATATCTGAGATAATAGTCGAAGAAGCATTCATAATAAAATTAACATACAGATAATAACTATTTCAGAATTATCAATATTATCATAGTTAAATAAAAATCCAAACAACACATTAAATTCCACAACCAGGTCATAGCAATGCAAAATCACACACACGCGCACACACACACACATGATTAATTCCATACTAAAATCAAATCAATGTGACATGATAAAATATGTACATCTAATTCCATCATATAGATGTTATGGATGAAACATAGTTGCTAACTAACTAAATCAACATCACAACTGATAAAAGCCACTAATCTAGCCATAGTTTTAGTTTCCACACAAATCTATGATCGTAACAATATACAATAAAAAAGTCCCCGAGTAATCATAAACAAAGAATGCTTATCCAAATATAGATGTAGTCACAAGGAGGAATGGTCTCACATATTTGGACAATTGAATTTAAGCATTTCCAATTGAAAGTCAATTTTGGTAAAAAATATGTTAGTTGGATTCATTCCAACTAAATTAGATATAGACCACAATTTTTCTAGTTGGAAGTGTCCACTAGATACATATGTGACATCAATTTGGTGCCAATTCACAAAAAAATGAAATTATTTGGAAAAGTTAATGTTTTCACAACTCTTACTCATGTATATAACACTTTAAAAAATCTAAAAATATATATTTGTAAATCTATAAGTGTTGTTTATATATATAGAAACTAGGTAGAAACATACCCAAATATTAGGTGAAAATTAAAAAAATAGTGAATTTTGCAAAAAGTGCAAAGAAGCGAAAGGTAAGGAGCAGAAGAAGGACAATGGTGAGAAGCAGATACTATAGTCAAGTTCTTCTTATTTGGTGGCAAAAGAGAGGGATAATAAAGTCAAGGAAAGAATTATTGAGGAGGGAGATATATACAAAAACCTGGACAATAGGTAGAATAGACTAGATCTTGAAAAAGGTAGAAAAATTGTTGTGAGTAATCTTAATATTGAAGTGGATAAAGAGGTTCCATGTACAATTTGCATTCTAAATAAGTTTCTGAACTCAAAAGTGGAAAAGATAAAGAATAATGTGGTGATTACAAAATTCATTGGTATTTAGGTGTCGATGGAGACAATTAAGGCTTGGATTAGTCAAAAATGACATTGCCCTACACCAAATGTTAGCTTATTGGCTCTAGGGTTTTTGCATATCATTTTCCAATCAGAATATGATAGGGATTCAATCCTCAAAGGAGGGAAATGGTTTATGGGGAATGTGGGTCTTTATATCCATGCATAGTCTCCAAGATTCAACCCTCATTCATGTTGAAAACTTGCTGGTGTTGTCATTGATGTCAACTCCTAGCAGTTGGTTCACTTGGTTTCCAAGTGCTTTTTAGAAAATTTGATAAAAAGGTGTGCAGTGTGATAGAGGTACCCTCAATGTTATGCTCCACATTTCTTCCCAACTGAAGATATGCTTGTGTGGTTTGGAGGTATTGATCAAAGGAGTTCAAAGGTGTTATATCCAGAGTTCCAAGTTCTAGATTGTGCAGAAGTAGAAGAAGTGTTTGACAGAATATTTGACTGTGAAGGAGGTTTTATGGGAGAAATGAGAATGCTCCGCATTTCTCTACATTGAGCTTTCCTGTCTTGCAGATCTAGGGAGAATGCTTATATTATCTGTATCCACCTTCTTTTGAAGTTTCCAGTGTTGGGATGCTCCTCAAGTTTAGTTCTTCTGTTGGTGATTAGTAACAATATGTCCTGATGCACATAATGAAGACATTCTTTAATTCAGATGGTTACGACAGTGTTGTAGAAGTTCATGATGATGATGAGTATTCTGGGAAGGTGTGTGAATGCTTTGGAATGTCTCTCTCAAGTTTGCAAGATGTAGATCCAGATGGTGCATAGGAAAGGTATAGAGGTCCCAATGTTTGATGGAACAAATTTTTCTTTTTGGAAATCTAGGATGGAAAGCTTTCTTGTCTCCCTAGGATATGGTGTATGGAATATAGTTAACAAAGAGTATACTATACCTCCTAATGGTCCAAAGGATGAAGTGATCTTCTGAATAGTCTCTCTGATTCTAAATTAGTGAAGGTGATGAGTTACAAAACTGCTCATGAGATTTGGGAGAAGCTAGCAAGTACCTATGAAGGAGATGACAAGGTCAAGCAAACAAAGATGCAGATTTTGAAGACCAAGTTTGAAACCCTGAAAGTGTCAGAAGATGAAAATATTTCAAGCTACATGTAGAGAGTGGATGAAGTTATCAACTCCATCAATGGTCTTGGTGGAAATCTAGAGGAGAGTGAAGTGGTAAAGAAGGTACTAAAAACTCTTCCAGAATCTTATAGTGCTAAAGTTTTTGCTTTTGAAGAAACTCAAAATTTGGGTAAGTATTCTAGGGATCAAATGTTTGTAACTTTAACTAATTTGGAGATGAGAGAGTTTGGTCAAGATGATTCAAGAAAAGAAATTGCTTTTAAGGCTAGCAAGACAGAAAAGAATGTTGAATCTGATTTAGATGACTTTGATGAAGTGGAAGAAAATTTTGTGAGCAGATTGAAAAAGGGTTCCGGAAAATACAGAGGTAAGTTACCCTTCAAATGCTTTAACTATGGAAAGATAGGTCATTATGCTTCTAAATGTCCAATCAAAATTTCTAATGACAAATATAAGAAGAACAAAGGTAAATCATTCAAGAAAAGTTATTATGTTAAAGAAGATGATAACATATCTGATGATGAGTTTGACTATCTAGATGATGATGGTAATGAATGCTTGTTCATGGCTTTGAATGTTGGAACTAATTCCACTTATCCTAGAAGATGTATGAAGGATATTACTCCAGAAACAGGGAACCACATTGAAGGAGCATTGGTTATTGCTTTTCATACAAGAGAGGAGGAAGATCTTTGGTTAATTGATAGTGGGTGTTCAAATCATATGATAGGTGATAAGAATAAGTTTGTAAATCTTGAGAAGTTTGATGGAGGTTTTGTTAAGTTTGGAGATGATGCATCTGCTAAGATTTGTGGAAGAGGTTCAATTAGTTTTGATGGCAAGCACAGTACATATGATGTCCTTTATGTCAAGGGTCTCTGATACAATCTTCTAAGTGTAGTACAAATGTGTAGCAGAGGATATAATCTTGTGTTCAGGATGGTGGCTGTGAAATCATAAAAGAAGACTCTGGAACTCTGATTGCTACAAGAACAATGACAAAAGGAAATATATATTAGCTCAAAGGTGCTAAAGGTGTGTGCCTTATGACTCAAATTAATGAAAGTTATCTATGGCACATAAGAATGTGTCACATCAACTTTGACAGCCTATTAAAGATCAGCTCTACTCAAGATGTAAGGGATTTGTCAAAGATTACAAAGCCTACCAATGCAACCTGCAAGGAAGAATTTCAAGATCAAAGAGTATTCCACCATCGGACCTATGGATTTGGTGCATACAGATCTATGCGGACATACAAGAGTAGGAATCTTTCAAGGTGACAAGCATTTCATGTTGTTGATTGATGATTTCTCTAGAATGACTTGGGTAACTTTTCTCAAAGAAAAATTAGAAGCTCTAGATAAGTTTAAAGATTTTAAGGCTATGGTTGAAAATGAAATTGATCTGAAAGTCAAGTGTTTGAGGTCTGACAAAGGTGGTGAGTTCACCTCCAATGAATTTAATTACTTTTGTGAAGATCATGGAATAAAAAGGCATTTGTCAACACCTAGGACTCCTTAACAGAATGGAGTTGTGGAAAGGAAGAATAGGATTGTTTAGGAAGAAGCAAGGATAATGATGAAATAAGTAAATCTACCGGATATCTATTGGAGATAAGCCATCCACATTGCAGTATACATACAACACAGAGTGTAAGCCATGGACAATAGTTCAAAGACTCCATATGAACTATGGTATGGAGGAACTCCTACTGTAAAATACTTTAGAGTGTTTGGAAGTAAATGCTACATTAAGAGAGATGAAGAGAACTTGGGAAAGTTTGATACAAGATAGGATGAAGGAATCTTCCTTGGATACTCTACAAAGAGCAAGGCATACAGGTGCTACAACAAGAGATTGAAGAGATTAGTGGAAAGTGCAAATGTCAAAGTGGATGAAGAACCATAACAAAGTTCAATGCTATTAGAAGGATATGAATCAGATGAGAACCATTACAGAGAAGTAGAAAGTGAGGAAGAAAAAGAAAAAGAGAAGCAAGATGATGAAGAAGATGCTATAGAGAAGATTCCCAAGACTCCCAAGTATGTGCAGAAGAATCATTATGAAGATCATATCATTGGAGATAAGAACAAAGATGTTTTAACAAGGAGATGTATTGCTATGGCAGATGAACAGACAAATTTGTGCTTATTGTCTCAAATAGAACCCAAAATAGTGATTGAAGCATGCAGAAATGAGCATTGGATTAAGGCTATGGAAGAGGAATTGATGCAGAT
This sequence comes from Cunninghamia lanceolata, assembly GCA_027924645.1. Classification (NCBI taxonomy): domain Eukaryota; kingdom Viridiplantae; phylum Streptophyta; class Pinopsida; order Cupressales; family Cupressaceae; genus Cunninghamia; species Cunninghamia lanceolata. The sequence continues at coordinate 2,458,391 of BSBN01000128.1, forward strand.
TGAGAAGAATCAAACTTGAGAAATTTTCCCAAGACCAACAAAAAAGAATGTGATAGGAACTAAATGGGTCTTCTAGAACAAATTGAATGAGAATGGGGAAGTAGTCAGAAATAAGGCTAGGCTAGTGTGTAAAGGCTACTCACAAGTGGAAGGAATAGATTATGAGGAAACATTTTCTCTAGAGGCAAGATTAGAAGCCATCAGATTGTTCTTGGCATTTACATCTCATAAGGACTTCAAAGTCTATCAGATGGACTACATTCCTAAATGGAGAGTTGGAAGAGGAAGTATATATTGAGCAACCAAAAGGATTTTAGTTATTAGATGATCCAACTATGGTTTACGGATTGAAGAAGGCATTGTATGGACTCAAACAGGCTCCTAGAGCTTGGTATGCAAGGTTGGATAGGTACCTGCTACAACAAGGATTCAAAAAGGGCACTGTAGATAGCAATCTATACTTCAAAGTTGAAGATGATCAAATCCTAATTATGGAAGTGTATGTAGATATAATCTTTGGAGGAAATGAAGGTATGTGCAAAAGATTTTCAGAAGAAATGCAGAAAGAATTTGAAATGTCAATGTGTGGGGAAATGAACTTCTTCCTTGGGTTACAAATCAATCAATTAGAAAAGGGCATTTTCATTTCACAGTCAAAGTATGCTAGGGAAATGTTGAAGAAGTTTGGAATGGAAGACTTCAAATTGGTATGTACTCCCATGACTACTGGTTGTAAGTTAAGCAAAGATGATGAATCTCCTAAGGTTGATCAGAGCAAGTACAAATCAATGATTGGTGGACTGTTAGAACTGACTGCTACTAGATTAGATATCATGCATGTAGTTTATCTTGTGGCTAGATTCCAAGCCAATCCCAAAGAGTCACATGCCATAGCAGTAAAGAGGATATTCAGATAGGTCTAAAAGGTCTGAAAGGCACTCTAGAGTCTGGCCTATGGTATCCCAAGGATACTGATTTCTCCTTGAGTGCATATACATATGCAGATTGGGTAGGATGTACAGATGATAGACGAAGTACAAGTGGTGGTGCTTTCTTTCTGGGAAGCATACTTGTCTCATGGTTAAGTAAGAAGCAGGACTTAGTGTCATTATCTACTGTAGAGGCATAATATATTGCAGCAGTATCCTGTTGCACACAGGTGTTATGGATGAATCAAACATTGAAGGATATCAAAGTGTCATATGATGAACCTAGTCCTATCCTATGTGACAATACAAGTGCTATCAACATTTCAAAAAATCTAGTGATGCATTCAAGGACAAAGCATATTTCAATCTGGTATCACTTCTTAAGAGAAAAGGTTGCAGAGAATGAGGTGAAGTTGGAGTATGTGCCTACCAAGGATCAAGTTGTAGACATCTTTACAAAGGATCTCCCTAAGGATACTTTTGAGTATCTCTAACAAAAGTTAGGGGTTATTGCCCCTCCTCTTAACTAGATGCATAAATGTGTGCATCTGTCCAGGAAGCATGTCAAGATACACTTTTGGCCCTGGACTGATGTTGAAGGCTACCTCTTAGGGGGAGTAGGTAGTGATACTATTGGTTGGTGTAGTCAGATGGAGCATATCCTATGATCTTAACGGGGAGAATGCAGAAAAAGTGAGAGCAATAGAGATAGAGAAGAAACTTGCTATTGTTAGAGTTGTTGCCCTTTCCCATTGATGCCAAAGGGGGAGAGAGTTGAAGTGATTGAAAAACCATTGTGTAGAGAGGTGTGTGAAGAGTAAAAGTTGTTTCTGTTAGGGGGAGTATTACTGGTTGCAGAGATGTTGATTGATTGCTTTAGGTCTTGATGGTTTTTCAAAGAGCTGGTGTTGCTATCAATGACAAAGGGGGAGATTGTTGGAAACTTGCTGGTGTTGTCATTGATGTCAACTCCCAACAAATGGTTCACTTGGTTTCTAAGCCCTTTTGAGAAAATTTGATAAAAAGGTGTGTAGTGTGATAGAGGTACCCTCAATGTTATGCTCCACATTTATTCCCAACTGAACATATGCTTGTGCGGTTTGAAAGTATTGATCATAGGAGTTCAAAGGTATTATATCTAGAGTTTTAGGTTCTAGATCATGCGGAAGTAGAAGATGTGTTTGACAAAATATTTGACTATGAAGGAGATTGTCTGGGAGAAATGAGAATGCTCCGCATTTCTCTGCATTGAGATTTCCTATCTTTTGGATCTAGGGAGAATGCTTATATTATCTGTATCCACCTTCCTTTGAAGTTTCCAGTGTTGGGATGCTCCACAAGTTTAGTTCTTATGTTGGTGATTAGTAACAATATATCTTGACGTGCATAATAAAGACATTCTTTAATTCAAATGGTTGCGGCAGTGTTGTATAAGTTTATGATGATGATGAGTATTCTAAGAAGGTGTGTGAATGCTTTGGAGTAACTCTCTAGTCTACAAGATGTTCGTAGACTTGGAGAAGCGTGAATATGGCCATTAGCTCAAGTTTGGTCGAACTAGCTTACTAGTGCCATTTGCGGAGGTACCTCATGGATTGTGGATGTGATAAGCAGCTTGATGATACAAATTTGAGTCCTAGTTATCCCTTGATGTGGTCCACTTTCACTTCTTTCCACTGCGGAAGTCTTTAGTGCTGAACTAAGTAATGTTGCATGTGTGTAATGCACATGCTTCATTAGGACTGACTTAATTGAGGTAGGTCTTGGTTATAGATGGTATAAATACAAGATGAAGATGAGTGGAGAAAGTAGAGTAGAAAATGCAAAAGTAAATCAAGGGCAATGAAGTTGTGTGTGAACTTAAATGATTTTGATTCCAAAATGTAGTGAGCAGAAGGTGTCTACATTTTAGTGTGCTAGAAGTTGCTGGAGGTAGTAAGCCAAAGGTTGCGGATGACAAGGAATGGCAGTGGTGGATCTCTCCTATTACTTTGAGATAGTGAATCTCTCTGTAACATTCTTCTTCTTTCTTCTCTCTTATGGATAGTGAACCATTGGCAGTGAGCCCTTGATAGTGAGCCTTTCTTCTGGGAAGTGAGCCTATTGATTTTTGGTGTTGTTATTCATATATATTGTGAGCTAATCCTTATCATGGTTTTTCCTTTATTGGTTTTTCCACGTAAATCTAGTGTTCTTATGTGTTTCGATATTTTTGCATCAATGCTTCATATGTTTACATTCTGCTAATGCATTATATGTGGTTGAAGTTTGAAATTGCTTTGAGGGTTTAAAAGTTTTAACATACAACTGATTCACCCCCATCTCAATTGTCCTATGCATTCTAACAATTCAGAGTTAATTCAAGATGCCCCTTATGGATCAGAATGTATAAGTTTCTCTAGGAATTATGGTATGAAGATATATTCAAATTGATCAGAGTTACCTTGGGTGAATATATTTTTTGCTCCAATGTGATTGGGGGTAATTAGTTGGCTACTTATGCTAGAATCTGTGTTAAGATAAATCTAAGTAAACCAATCAAACACTATATTAAGATATCCTTAATCTTAGGGGAGTGGAATCAAGAATTGGATTATGAATGTCTTCCTATTAGATGTTTCAAATGTTGGAAAATTGGCCACCTAGATAGAGATTATGTCATGCAAAAAGAGGATAATCTAGTTCAAGATGAGAATAGGGTGGAGGATGAGGTGATGGTGGGTAAAGACCCCCATCATTTCTTGAAAAGCCCTTGGGAAAGGCCAACCTTTCTAATTCGCTCCTATCTTCACCAAATTGACTTGCCCTCAAAGAATTAGGGGAGAACATTCCTAAGGATTCTGTTTTGGAACTAGGTGAAATAGGGGAATTACGCCCAACAACTAAATCTTTGGATATAGTTGAGGAACAAAGAAATTATGGGAGTGATAATGAGGGGGTTGCAAACTTATTAGAAGGCAAGGAAAATCTAGAGGATTGGAGTATTGCAACTAGAAGAGGAAGAATAAATGGAGCCAAAAGCAATACTTAGGTAGATGTAGGGGGTATAATAGAAAAGGAAGGAAAAATGATGTCAGTAAGATGAATATGAAGGCATTAGAGGATTTGGAAAATGACACATAGGCTTCAATGATGAAATTTATCAAATCTAGAGGTGAGCACCTCCCTAGCTTGAAAAAACAATGAAAGTCATCAACTGGAATATCCATGGCCTAAATGACCCAAAAAGGTGTCGCTTATTTAAGCAGCTCATAAAGAAGGAGATTCATGATATTGTTCTGATATAGGAAACTAAGATGGTTGGGGATAGTGTTAAGAGGGATTGATGACCAATGCAGAAGGAACAACTGGTTGTCTCACAATTCTATGGAATAAGAATAGGTTTTCAGGTATGCTTATGTCTCAATCCCATAATTTTATTACTGTCAGATTTTAGGATATATTGGATAGTAAAATTTTTATGCTCTCAAATGTTTATGGGACTAATTTAATTGGGGAATAGGCAAGGGTTTAGGAGGAGCTTAATAATTTCAAGAGGTAGAACCCTTTTGATAATTGGGTTCTTGGAGGAGACTTAAATGCTAACCTTTGCCTGAAAGAAAATAAAGATGGAAAAGCCTCCTTTTCTACTAGATCTATAGGTTTTAAGAACTTTTGTGGGGAGGCTACATTAACAAATATAATTCTTAAGCCTGGGTGGTTTACATGGAACAATAGGCGTAGGGGGGAGATAATATATTGTGCAGGTTAGATAGGTTCATCATTTCCTCTGATCGGATGCTCTCCTCAAACTTCTTTTGTTCCAGATTGGTTCATTATGGTGGTTTAGATCATTAGCCAGTAGAATTAATCATGAATAAAAGAAAAAAGCCTCAGGTATGCCCCTTCAATATGGAAGCTTTTTAGTATGAGCATTCACATTTCAAAGACTCCTTATTGAAGTGGTGGAAGGTAGAGATAAAACGTTTTAATAGATTAATTATTCATAAAACAATTAGCCAAAGTGAAGAGACAAGCTAAAATTTGGAATATGGAAGTTATGGGGAATTTGTTTGAAAAAAAGAACAAGGTAGAAATTGATCTGCAAAATGTGGAACTTGAAATCTCCAATTCAGGGATGACCACAAACATGAGGAACTCTAAAATTTTATTGATGAAGGATCTCAACAAGGTCTTGAGGATGGAAGATATTTTTTGGAAACAAAAATCTAGAGTTAAATAATTAAAGGAGGCGGATGGTAACACCAATTTTTTTCACCTAGCCACTAATATTAGAAGATAGAACAACAAGATTGTAAGTATCCAATTACCTTCAAGGAATGTTGTTGAGGATATGGAGACCATAAGAATGGAAGGTATGAAATTATTCAAGGAGTTATTGGATTTTGCTCCTCAGGAAGACCAAGATGTGCAAAAGTTTATGTTGAGGAATATCCCTTGTTCGATAAATGTAGAGAAAAATGAACAACTTATGAATCCCTTCTCTATGTAAGATATATGAAATACCACTTTCTCTTTGGGGGTTAAGAAGACTCTAGGGCCAGGCAGTTTTTAGGTTGAGTTATTTCAAAAGTATTGTGAGCTAGTGGATGAGGATGTATGGAAGGTAGCAGAGGAAAGATAAAGTAGAAGAGTAATTTTAAAGGTATGGAATGCCACCTACATTTCTCTAGTCCCTAAGATTAAGAACTCTAAATTTCTTGATGAATTTATACCAATTACACTTTGTAATACCATATACAAAATTGTTACTAAGGCCATGGATGTTAGGCTTAAGAAATTTGTTTGGAGGGGATAATTTTTGAAGAACAGAGTGGATTCCTAAAAGGTAGACAGATTCTGGATGGCATCATCACTGCACATGATACTATCCATTCAATTAAATTGAAGAAAAAAGAAGGCATTGCCATGTTCCTCACTTGCATTTTGTAGATGATACTCTCCTTTTTGGAGAAGCCATTGCCATAGAAGCCAACTCAATCAAGAAAATTCTATTGCAATATGAATTGACAACTAGCTAAAAGGTGAATTATTCTAATTTGAGAATTTTATTTCTAAAAGATTAGTGTCTGGAAGGGTTAGAGTTTCAAAGGATTCTTGGATTTGAGGTTTACAAGCTACTAAGAAAATATTTGCGTATGTCCTTAGTAGATAGAAGAACTTCCGAGTTAGAGTGGAAGAAAGTGATTGGTAGAGTACATGGTAGATTGGCCTCTTTGAAAGGCTGATGGTTTTCATTGACTAGAAGAATAACTCTACTTAAGGCCTCATTAGCTTCAATTTTGGTGTATGTTATGTTAGTCTTTCAAATCCATAGTAAATTTTCCAAAGGTTTGGAGGAGATGCAATAGAAATGTCTCTGGTGTGGAAGTGAGAATTCCCACAAGTATAGTCTGGTCAAAAGAGATGAAGTATGTAAGGAGAAGAATTTGGGAGGGTTAGGGTTCAGGCATTGTAAGAAGATGAAGAAAGATTTATGGTATAATCTATGTTGAATAATCTATGAGGAGAAAGATAGGTTATGGACTAAGGTTCTATAGTCCAAATATCTTCCTAATGCGGTGGATGACCTCTTTAAGGAAGTTAATAGTCTCCCATGGGTTCTAGCATATGGAATTTCATTAGAATTTGCTGCAAGATGATTTTCCTAGATATTAAATGGAGGTTGGGAAGGGGAGATAAAATAAGATTTTAGCAAGATGGTTGGTTGGAGGATAGTGCACTGAAAGAGCTACAGTGATTTAGGCCTCTTGTGTCTCACTTTGAAGATAGTATGGGTGTCTTGGTGAGAGATTACTGGGAAGAAAGGGAATCATCTTTGAATTGGAGAATCCTTATTCCTCTTGTGCTTGATCTAAAGGAGGCCTATGATGTCCTTTAGATGAATCTTGATAATTAGTCTATCCCCTCAGTGGAAAAAGAAGATTTACTGGTGTGGAGAGGTCATGGTAGTGGTCTCTCTATTTGGCCTATTTTTCATCACTTATTTGGGAGGTCGGAGGTCTTCCTTATAATATTGAACCTAAAATTTGGTTTCCCAAAAGGATTCCCAAGGCCAATGTTTTTTTGTAGATCACTTCTAGAAGAAGTGCACTCACCTAGGGCAGCTTGCAATAGTTTAGTAAGATTGGCCCCTCCCAATGTGTTCTATGCAAAGCCAATTATGAGACCAGTGACCACTTATTCTTGCACTATGATTTCTCTAGATAACTATGGCTTTTTTAGGGAGATAGGGGTTATATTGGGTAACTCTCCCTCATACCCAAATCCTTTTGGCTTGCTGGGAAATAAAAATAAAAATTCAAGGTCTGAAGTTTATTTGGGATTATTTTCTAGCATTGTCGATATGGATCATCTAGTTGGAATGAAACATAAGATTTTTTTAAGATAAAGAGCAATTGGTGGAAATTCTATGGGATCAAATAGAATTTGTAATAATTGAGCTTAGAGAAACTCACAAAGATGATTGTTGGGTCCTTTTGCAAGAGGAATATGGATGGGTAGATGAGTAACCAAGATTTCAGTGGATTAAGGGTAGAAAGAAGTGGGCTAATCTTAAGAATCTTCCTTGTTGTTGGAAATGTCTAGAGGAACATTGGATTAAGTTCAACTTTGATGGGGCAGCTAAGAACAATCCAAGGAGTGTAGGTGGAGGAGGGGTCTTTTGAGATAAGGATTGATGCAGGAGCATCCAGTGGTGTAAGGGTAATATTGTATCACCCAAAAAATGAATTTCTTTTTCTATTTCTTTCAAATTTAGGATTTTTGGATATCCATTTGCTTGAATAATGATTTAGAATCTTCAAAGTTCTCAAAAAGGCTAAGATACCAGGACTTACAATTTTAGCAACCCTATATCAGAGAAGTGGTTGAGCCTGAAATTTTCTCCAAAGATTCAAAATAGTCAAATAAGCATTCTTGGTAAGTTTCATCCTAGGAGCACACCCAAATTTCAAGATATTAAATATTTCCTTCGACCAAGTTTCAAACTCAAAATTGAGGGCCTTAGAAGCCCTTAAAAGGGCTGAAAGTTGTGGATCTTATAGATCTAACAAAAGCTTGGTGTAGATCTCTTCGCCATCTTTCCAATGGTGTATAATAATTGAAAATCCAATGGTCAAATCTAAAGTTATGGCTCCCAGAAGTTGCGCTATCTATTTTCCAATTTTAAAATTCAAAAATTCTTCTTGGGTAGGAGCAAGGACAGCGGGGCTCATTTTGGCACTCAAATCTGACATTGGGGAGAATGTGTATTTATAGCCTATCGTTTAGCTCTGGAAAGTAGCAGAAGTAAAGGGAGAAAAGTGGAGAGTCCTGAAAAGGAGGGAAAATAGAAACCCTAGCAAATTGGAAGCTACATAAAGCATAAGGTTCTAGAATCATGAGGAAGGAAGTTGTCATGTGTTGCAGCCTGTTGGAAATTCATCTTGTAATGTAATTCTGATCTATGTGATGTAATTTGTTATCTAGTTTAATGAAAGAACATTCCTATTTTCTGTGAGTAGTCTGTATTGTTGTGTGTTTTGAGATTTACCTCCCTCATCAAGTGGTATTAGAGTGAGGGTTCCTGAGTGTGTAGACATATCGTTGACTGTGAGGCAATTTGCACTAGGACGTGAGGTTGTGGGTTTGTTGTAGAGATCAAGATGCCTCCATGAAGAAACCATGGTGGGAGAAATGCTTTGACAGAAGAGGGTTTTAGAGCCCTATAGAGGCAGATCGATGCATTGCAAGAGGAACTATGAAAAGGGTTTGAGCCAAGAATAAGAGAAGAAAGCGAAGATGAAGCTAAAGAAGAAGAGTTCTATGAGGAAGAAGAGGATAGTGCAGGATATCCTGCGCAAGTTAGGTTGTTGAGGGCCATTTCAAATATCAGAAAGAGGCCTAGGATTGAAGTTTCTATCTATTCTAGAGATCTGAATCCGGAAGAGCTTATTGATTGGATAAACGATATGGCGTAATATTTTGAATATGAAGATGTGGAGGATCTAGAATGGGTCACATTTGAAAAAATGAAGTTGAAGGGCCATGCCAGTATTTGGTGGAAGGAGGTCCAGTTGGAGAGAAATAGAAGAGGAAAAGGAAAGATTACTAGATGGGATCAGATGGTGGACAAACTAAAGAAGCAGTTCATTCTTATGGACTATGAGTTGGAGTTGTTAAAGAAACTACAAGGATTGAAGCAAGGTAACAAGTCTGTCAAGGAGTATACAGAAGAGTTTTATAAGATTACTATCAGGAGAGGCCATGCAGAGGCCAACAAGGAGAAGGTAGCAAGTTACATTAATGGGTTAAGGCCAAGTATTCAAGAGGAGCTGAGCCTGGTCAGAATGACCACCATAGAAGTGTTAGTTTCAAGATAGACAACTGAGAGGGGGGTGAATCAGTTGTCTCAAAATTTTCCTTTTATTAACCACTTAAATCCTTCTTGTAACTCAACAGCATAATAATAAATCAATCATAGAAACATAATGCAACAATTCAAGAGCGGAAACACATTAACACATATGACACCAAGATTTTAACGTGGAAAACCCGGTCAAGGGAAAAACCACGGAGTGACTAACCCAAGATTGTATTCTCTGTTAAAAGAATAAGAAGAACAAGATGGCACATGCCAATTAGGGCTCACTACTTGAGCACACTGCTCACAAGAGGCCCACTGCCTACAGGAGACACATTGTCTACAGAATGATAAATATTACATACTTGAACTGAAGAATAGCATCTTCACCATGCTTGAGTCAGTTCCATTTAAGCCCAACACTTTTGCTCTAGCTTTTTCTTTTCTCCTCTCTACCACACTCTCATCTTCACCAAGATACATTTGAAATGACTTCACAACACTTATTTATGCAAGACATTGACTTTGGGATAATCATCAAAGTTGGCATACTTATAGAGGAAATACACAAATATAACTTGACTTATTACAAAAGACTTTATGCGAATCACCACACTGTTGGCCACATAGATTTGGGACTTAAATCTTCTTTGAGGAACATGCCATGCTTCACAAAACATCTTTAAGATCATCTGCGCCAAGTTTAGGAAGAACATCATCATCCAGAAGTAATTCTTCAATTATGAGCTCAATCTTCAATGTGGACCACTAACACAAACTGGACACAATCTAGAGGCCCCTACAAGCTTGCCTGAAGCACCAAGAAAATCCACACCAAGCTTGCCTGAAGCACCAAGAAAATCCACACCACTTCTAATTACTGAAATCATTCTCTTCTTCATCCGGAACCTCAAGAACACAGTCTATCATCACTGTCATATTGGAATAGATGCTTGTGAACCTCCAGACCATGAACCAATTGAGTTGTCAATTCACATTGGCTTCCTAAATAGTCCACCAAATCTGTAGAACAAGATATTGCATTTCCGGATCTCACCGGACCTATTTGTGTCACTCTGTCACCTTTGAACTTCTACCAGAACCAATTTTACTCATGTGGCCATAATTTCTTCAAATCTTCATGCGGACCTTTCAAATCTTTACTAGATCACCTTTAGACACATATCTACAAACCCTTTGATGCACATCCTCTGATCTTCATCTTAGCTAGGATCTTTACTTCATAGAGCTTCACTGTCTTCACTGTTCTTCTCTGTTTCTGATAGGACTAATTTTCTTAATGTCCTCAATACACAACTCATCCAATCCTTGACATCAATGCAACAGGAGTATGTTGACATCAATGACAACACCGGTTAGGCCCATACTTGCAACAATCTCCCCCTTTGTCATTGATGGCAACATATGATGTGAAAAATTGTTTTAACCATCAAGACAAGTACTTCTCCTCACTGATTGACTTGTCAACAACAACCATTCACATGTCTTCTCTTCCTTTACTGCTCCCCCTTTGATGAGCAACCACTTTTTTGTTTTTCACATGTCTTCTCTCCCCCTTTGACATCAAAGGCAAAGGGCACATACTTGCATCACTTAGAATCATATAGACTGCTCCCCCTGAGTAGCAGCTTCCCATCATCAATCTAGACCACAAGATACTACTGTGAGATCCACTGGACTGATGCACATCAGTGCATCTTAATTCAGAACTGGAGGGGTAATAACCCCTAACTTCTCCCTGAGATACTCAAAAGAGTCCTTAGGTAGAGGTTTAGTAAAAATATCTACAATCTGATACTTGGAGGGCACAAACTCCAATCTGACTTCATTCTTGTTCACCTGCTCTCTCAAAAAGTGAAACTTGATGGATATATGTTTTGTCTTTGAGTGCAACACTAGATTTTTTGATATATTTATTGCACTTGAATTATCACAGAAGATTGTGATAGGTTCATCATACTCCACTCTGATGTCTCTTAGAATTTGCTTCATCCACAATACTTGAGTGCAACTACCTGCTGCTGCAATATATTCTGCTTCTGCAGTGGATAGAGATATTGCCTCTTGTTTCTTTCTCAGCCAAGAAACCAATCTTTTCCCTAAAAAGAATGCTCTGCCACTGGTACTCTTCCGGTCATCCACATCTCCTGCCTAATCTGCATCTGTATATGCATGAAGAGAGAAATCATGATCTCTAGGATACCATAAACCATACTCAATTATTCCTTTTAGATATCTGAGAATCCTCTTGATTGCCATGACATGAGATTCTCTAGGATCATCTTGGAATCTAGCAACAAGACCAACAACATTCATAATGTCAGGTCTAGTTTGAGTAAGATACAATAGTCCTCCAATCATTGACCTGTACTTTTTCTAATTAGCCTTAGGAGAGTCATCACCTTTGCTCAATTTACATCTGGTTGCCATGGGAGTATTCATTGGTTTTGAGTCTTCCATCCCAAATTTCTTCAACAATTCTTTCACATATTTGGTCTGTGAAATAAAGATTCCTTTCTTTGTTTGAATGATTTGCAGACCCAAGAAGAAATTCATTTCCCCAAACATGGACATCTCAAATTCACTTTTCATTTGATTTGCAAAAGTTTTGCACATACTATCTCTTCCTTCAAAAATGATATCATCAACAAATACTTCAACAATCAAGATATTTTCATGATCAATTTTGAAGTACAAGTTACTGTTAGCAGTACCTTGGTTGAAACCAATCTTCAAGAGATGCTTATCTAGTCTTTCATACCAGGCTCTTGGGGCTTGTTTGAGTCCATACAGTGCTTTCTTCAACTTGCAGACTATATCACCATGATCAGACAATTGAAATCCATCTAGTTGCTCAATGTATACTTCTTCTTCCAAGTCACCATTTAGGAAGGCAGACTTGACATCCATCTGATATACTTTAAAGTCTTCAAAGGCAGAAAAGGCAAGAAATAATTTGACTGCTTCAATTCTTGCCACTGGACCAAAACTTTCTTCAAAATCAACTCCTACTTGAGAATAACCCTTGCAAACAAATTTGGCTTTGTTTCTAACTACTTCACCATCTTCCTTCAGTTTATTCCGGAAGACCCATTTGGTTCCAATCATATTTTTGTTTCTAGGTCTGGGAACAAGATCCCAAGTGTGATTTTTCTCAATTTGCATCAGCTCTTCCTTCATTGCTTTAGTCCAGCTTTCATCGTTGCATGCTTCACTCACTGTTTTTGGTTCAATCTTTGAAATCAGACAATACTTTTCTGAGTCTTGAGCAATCTTTCTTCTTGTTTGAACACCTTTGCTTTTATCACCTATGATCTAATCTTCAGAGTGATTCAATCTTACATACCTAAGAGTTTTGGGAATTTCTTGCACTTCTATTTCTTGAACAAGTTCATTCAAACTTATCTCTTCTTCCTGATTCTCTGGATTAGTCTGGATCTGAATTTCAGAAGGGGCTTGGACTTCTTGGAGCAAAGCATCATTCTGATAATCTTCTTCATATTCATAAAACCTTAAGGGTTTTTCAATACCTTCATCAACCTTCACATTTGTACTTTCTATAATCTTTCTCAATCTCTTGTTATAACACCGGTATGCTTTGCTTTGAGTAGAATAACTCAAGATTATTCCTTCATCACTTCTAGCATCAAATTTGCCAAGGTCTTCATCTCTTTTAATGTAACATTTGCTACCAAAGACTCTGAAATACTTCACAGCATGGGAGTGATAACAAACCAGAGTTCATAAGTGGTCTTACGAGTATTGCTTCTGATTTGTACTCGATTAAGAGTATAGACAGCAGTACTTATAGCTTCTCTCCAGTAGATCTGAGGAACATTTGTTTCCATCATCATGGTTCTAGATGCTTCTTGGATGGTCTAGTTCTTTCTCTCCACTACTCCATTCTGCTGTGGAGTCCTTGGAGAAAATAACTGTCTTTTTATCCCATGTTTCTCACAGAATTCTATGAACTCTCCGGATGTGAATTCTCCACCTCTATCAGACCTGAGACATTTTATGTTTAATCTAGTTTCATTCTCTACCATAGCCTTGAATATTTTGAATTTCTCAAGAGCCTTAGATTTTTCTTTCAGAAAAGTCACCCACATCATCCGAGAGTGGTCATGAATTAATAACATGAAGTATCTATCACCTTACAAACTCCCGATTCTTTCTGGTCCACATAGATCAGTATGTACTAAGTCCAACAATTTGGTAGAAGATTGTTCCTTACTTTTGAATGTGACTCTGCTTTGCTTTCCCAACTGACATTCTTTGCACAAACTATTAGTAGGTTTCACCAGTCTTGGAAGATCTCTTACAGCCTGAGTGTTGCTTATCTTGGTGATATTATCAAAATTCACATGACACATTCTCCTATGCCACAACCAACTCTGATCAATTTGAACACATAAACAACTTTTTCCAGTACCAACCAAGTGGAAGATGTTACCCTTTTTTTGAGTACCGGATGCAATCTTTGTTCCAGAACTTTCAAAGATCTTGCATTTTCCATTTTTGAATCGGAGATCATAGCCTTTGTGCACCAATTGTCCAACACTAAGAATATTGTGCTTTAGACCTTCAACATACAGTACATTACTGGTTTTTTTCCTTTCATCAAAAGAAATAGTTCCTCTACCTCTGATTCTGCCAGCAGAATTATCACCAAATTTTACAACTCCTCCTTCATATCTTTCGAAATCTATGAACTTATTTTTGTCACCTGTCATATGGTGGGAGCATCCACTGTTAATGACCCAATCATCCTTTTCTTCAACTTGGGTAGCCAGAGCTCTTTCTATCATTTTATGATTGACAGATTCAAAGGGCATTGGATCTTCTTCCTTGATGGCAATAAACACCCACTCACTTCTGGATTTGTTTCCTATCTCTGATTCATCATCTGTTACTCCTTCATCATCATCATCTTCTTGAACATAGTAACATTTCTTTTGGAATCTTGATCTGTTTGGATTTGCCCTTGAAAATCTTTCCAGACACCTTGAGGCAAAATGACCAATCTTGTTGCAGTTGAAACATTTGAAGGGCAATTTTCCTTCATACTTACCAGATCCTCTTGGCAGTCTTTTTGCAATAAGAGCTTCAAGTTGAGCAGCTTCTGTTTCATCTTCTTCCAGATCTTTTCTTGCTTTTTCATACCATGAAAGTTTCTTTGAGGAATTCTTTCCTGAATCAAACTTTTGTTTACCTTTTATAGAGGCACTAGATTTGAATGCAGATTCAGTCTAAGGGGGTGCATCTCCAAACTCAGCCAATTCAAATGCAGCTAATTTTCCAACCAATTGATCTCTTGTGATATTTGAAAAAGATCTGAATTCTTCAATAGCAGCAACCTTGTATTTGTAAGAAGGAGGTAGGGATCTGAGAACTTTGGCAACAATCTCATCTTCATCCAAGATTCCACCAACACACCTAATGCCACAAATGAGCTCATTTACTTTTGGCATAAATGTAGTGATAGTCTCATCTTCATTCATCTTTAGGTTTTTGAATTTTCCTTCAGACTCTGTAACTTGGCACATTTAGCATATTTGTCTCCTTCATGCAAAAGTTGCAGTTTTTCCCAAATCTCATATGCAGTTTTTAAATCTATAAAATTTGTCAGCTCTGAATCAGATAAGGCACTTAATAAAGCTTCTTTAGCCCAAAGATTGTCTTCAACATCTTTGATTTCATCTACAGTTGTTGGACCATTCTTGGGAGGAACATACTTCTTTGAAGCCATGATCCAATATTGCATTCCCATACATTGCAAGTGGCATTCCATGCGGATTTTCCAAAGAGTGTAATTGGTTCCATCAAACCTCGGACTATCCTTCTTGTAGGAACACATCCTGGATCTCCTCAAGTGGTTAAGCTCCTTTTAGAGGAACTTGGCTCTGATACCAATTGTTAGTTTAAAGATAGACAATTGAGAGGGGGGGTGAATCAGTTGTCTCAAAACTTTCCTTTTATTAACCACTTAAATCCTTCTTGTAACTCAGCAGCATAATAATAAATCAATCATAGAAACATAATGCAACAATTCAAGAGCAGGAACACATTAACACATATGACACTAAAATTTTAACGTGGAAAACCCGGTCAAGGGAAAAACCACTAGGTGACTAACCCAAGATTGTATTCTCTGTTAAAAGAATAAGAAGAACATAATGGCACATGCCAATTAGGGCTCACTGCCTGAGCACACTGCTCACAAGAGGCCCACTGCTTACAGGAGACACACTGTCTACAGAATGATAAATATTACATAGTTGAACTAAAGAATAGCATCTTCACCATGCTTGAGTCAGATCCATTTAAGCCCAACACTTTTGCTCTGCCTTTCGCTTTTCTCCTCTCTACCACACTCTCATCTTCACCAAGATACATTTGAAATGACTTCACAACACTTATTTATACAAGACATTGACTTTGGGATAATCATTAAAGTCAGCATACTTTACAGAGCAAATACACAAATACAACTTGACTTATTACAAAAGACTTTATGCGAATCACCACACTATTGGCCACATAGATTTGGGACTTAAATCTTCTTTGAGGAACAAGCCATGCTTCGCAGAACATCTTCAAGATCATCCACCCCAAGTTTAGGAAGAACATCATCATCCAGAAGTAATTCTTTAATTATGAGCTCAATCTTCAATGAGGACCACTAACACAAACTGGACACAATCTAGAGACCCCCACAAGCTTGCCTGAAACACCAAGAATATCCACACCACTTCTGATTACTGAAATCATTCTCTTCTTCATCCAGAACCTCAAGAACATAGTATGTCATCACTGTCATATTGGAATAGATGCTTGCAGACCTCCAGACCACAAACCAATTAAGTTGTCAATTCACATTGACTTCCTAAACACTCCACCAAATCTGTAGAATAAGATATTGCATTTTCGAATCTCACCAGACCTATTTGTGTCACTCTGTCACCTCTGAACTTCTACCAAAACTTGTTTTACTCATGTGGCCATAATTTATTCAAATCTTCATGCGAACCTTTCAAATCTTTCCTGGATCACCTTTAGACACATATGTACAAACCCTTTGATGCGCATCCTCTGATCTTCATCTTAGCTGGGATCTTTACTTCATAGAGCTTCACTGTCTTCACTATTCTTCTCTGTTTTTGATAGGACTAATTTTCTCAATATCCTCAACACACAACTCATCAAATCTTTGACATCAATGCAACAGGAGTGTGTTGACATCAATGACAACACCGGTTAGGCCCATACTTGAAACAAGAAGATGCGTACTAGTTTTTCCTGAAGGTGGAAGAGAAGATAAATAAAAGATTCAAAAGCAAGAAAAGAGGAAGAGGTCAAGGTGAAAGGACTGGTGGAAGATCCTATGGAGGATGAAATGAAGATCAAAAGAAAAGTGAAGAAGCTAGCACCAGTTGAAATCAGAGAGGAGATAATGCCTAGCACCGTTATGACCAAAATAATGGTTAGCAAAGAGGAAGAGGAAGAGGCCGACTTGGGCAAGGACTTAGAAGAGGAGGTTTTAGAGGAACCTGTTTCCAATGTGTAGAAGAAAGACATCAAGTATATGAGTGTCTGCAACAAGGAAGGACAAATAGAGGAACTGAAGGTAATGCATGAGTTGCACATGTCTCTAAAGATGCACAGTCTGAACATTTTGAAGATGTTGAAAGGGGAGAAACCGTAGTTTTCAGAAGAACCCTTTTAAATTAGGAGAAGGACTAGATTAGAAGAAGAGTTTATTTCGCACAAGGTGCAAGTGTGAAGGTAAGTATTGTGATATTATTATTGACAGTGGAAACATTGACAATCTTGTTTCAAAGGAGATAGTTAACAAGTTGAAGTTGACAAGAAGAAGGCATCCACATCCATATTGGATTGCATGGTTGCAGAAAGACCATAGAGCTTTGGTCAATAAGCAGTGTTTAGTCAAGTTCAAGATTGGAGACTACCATGATGAGGTGATGTGTGGCATCATACTGATGGATGCATGTCAAATGCTATTGGGAAGGTCATGGCATTATGATAGGTGCGCTGTCCATGATGGCCGTGCTAACACCTATTCCATAACAAAGGATGAAGTTCATCATAAGTTGAAGCCCTTGAAGGAGGTGGAATAAAAGGTATGCAGTATTGCCAAAATTTTCTTGGTAGATGGTAGGAAATTTTAGGAGGGTACGAGGCATGAGCGTCATTGCTTTAAGTTGATTCCTAAGATCAACCAAGAGAAATGTGAAGATGTACTAGCAGAAGTCTGAGATCTTTTGGAATAATTTCATGACATTGTCTCTGATAATGTATGAGAAGGTTTACCACCAGTGAGGAAGATAAGTCACCAAATGGATTTGATACTAGGAGCCAGTTTGCCTAATAAGGCAGCCCATAGAATGACTCCTGTAGAGAATGAAGAGCTGAAAAGACAACTTCATGAGTTGTTAAGGAAAGGACTGATAAGAGAGAGCCTAAGTCCATGTGTAGTACCTACAATACTAACACTAATGAAAGATGGGGAGTGAAGAATGTGTAAAGATTCCCGAACCATCAACAAAATTACCAAGTACACATTTCCATTGCCAACAATGGATGATATTATGGATTTCTTGAGTGGAGCCAAGTACTTTACGAACATTGATCTGAAGAATGGATATCACCAGATTCGAATTAGAGAAGGAGATGAATGGAAGACAACCTTCAAGACTAAGGAGGGCCTATATGAATGATTAGTCATGCCATTTGGGCTAAACAATGCACCAACTACATTTATGCGGCTCATGAATGAGGTACGAAAAGAGTTTTTGGGTAGATTTGTCATTGTTTATTTAGATAATATTTTGATTTTTAGTAAGACCTTGGAGGAGCACCTGATGCATGTTTGAAAAGTTTTTGAGAAGCTGAGGGAAGAAAAGTTGTTGATTAATCTAAAGAAATGTAGTTTTGTGAAGGAGTTGTTGTACTTGGGATTTGTTATCTTAGCTGGGGCTCTTAAAATGGACCCAAAGAAGGTGAGGGCTATCATTGAATGGCCTACTCCAAGAAGTGCTACAGAGGTACAATCTTTTCATGGTTTGGCAACTTTTTATAGAAAATTATCAGAAATTTCAATAGCATTTGTGCACCCCTAACAGAAACAATGAGAGGGGATAGAAAAGAGTTTAAATGGACTACATGAAGAGCCAAGAGTTTTGATACATTGAAGCGGAAAGGCATAGAGCAACCTGTTTTGGCAATTCTAGATTTTAACAAGGTATTTCAGGTAGATTGTGATGCTAGTGGTAGTGCTATAGGAGCTGTTTTGAGTCAAGAAGATAAGCCCATTGCTTATCTACCTTCTACTATCTCTCTCACTCTCTACTTCCCTCTCCTATCTACCTCCTACCCTCTTTCTGAGTCTTTGCTTCCCTTGCCTCTCTACCTCCTACCTTCTCTCTCACTCTCTTCTCCCCCTCCCTCTCTACCTCTTACCCTCTCTCTCACTTTCTACTTCCCTCCCCTGTCTACCTCCTCCCCTCTCTCTTAGTTTATGCTTCCCTCTCCTGTCTACCTCCTACCCTCTCTCTCTTCTTCCTTGCCCTGTCTACCTCCTACGGTCCTCTCCCACTCTCTACTTCCCTCCTATCCTCTCTAGACCACTCTCTACTTCCCTCCCCTCTCTACCTCTCCTCCTCATTCTTCCCATCCAATGAAATTTCATAAATTATCTTGTTTCCATTTCATTGAATCCCAATTTATATCCTCATCCATCTTTACATGTCTTATTTTTCTTACATTTCCATGTTCTTTGTCAACAAGGGAGAGCGAGAGGGAGGAAAATGGAGAGAGGATGGAGATGGAGGGGAGAGAAACCTGGGAGAGATACTTGGTGATAGGGAGAGAGAGATAGAGAGTCCTAGTTTTCTTATTTTGGAGAGAGAGAGAGGGTGGGTCGGGTTTATGAGTTTAGGGTTGCTTAAGTTTAGGGTTTAGGGGTTTAGGTCTGCTCAAGTTTAGGGTTTAGGGTTTTGGGTTAGGGTTTAGGGGAATTATTTAGGGTTTAGGGGTTTACAGTTGCTTAGGTTTAGGGTTTAGGGGTTAGGGTTTAGGTGTTAGGGATTTAGGGTTGCTCAGGTTTAGGGTTTAGAGGTTAGGGTTTAAAGAGAGAGTGAGGGGATTGATAGGTATTGGGAGAGATCTAGGGAAATAGAGGTTTAAAGTTGCTTCCAGGGTTTATGGTTTAGAGGTTTGGGGTTTAGGGTTTCTCAGTTTTAGGGTTTAGGGGTTAGGGTTTAGGGGCATTATTTAGGGCAACTTAAGGTTTATGTTTTAGGGGTTAGTGGTTAAGGTTTAGAGCTTTAGGTTAGGGTTTAGAGAGAGAGGACTGATAGGGAGATATAGAGGATTGAAGGGAGACATAAGGAGATAGAGGGTAAGGGACATGGCTAGAGACATAGGCAGAGATATTGAGAGGTAGAGGGATGATAGAGACACGGAGATAGGGTTTAGGGTTGATCGGGTTTAGGGGTTAGGGGTTAGGAGTTTAGAGAGGGAGAGATATGGAGATAGAGGGTGAGGGACATGGCCAGAGACATAGCCAGAGAGATTGAGAGGTAGAGAGATGATAGAGACAAGCAGATAGGGGTTTAGGGTTGATCATGTTTAGAGTTTAGAGGTTAGGAGTTTAGAGAGGGAGAGATAGGGAGATAGAGGGTGATGGACATGGCCAAAGACATAGGCAGAGAGATTGAGAGGTAGAGGGATGATGGAGACAAGGAGATAAGGGTTTAGAGTTGATCAGGTTTAGGGTTTATGGTTGGCATATATGATGTATAGAATGGTGTAAATGACTAACATATTAGCGCTTATGATGTTCTGATGGCTCTTGTGGCTGGCAGAGGATAGAATGACACCTATGACTGGCTAGGTGTAGAATTATGTTTGTGATTGATAGGTAGGTGCTACTAAGGAGCATATTGGCACATACAATACACAAAATAGTGCAAATGACTAACAGATTAGCACTATGATCTTCTAATGGCTCCTGGTGAGGTATTTGTTTGATTTTGATTATTTTTGGGATCATTTGAGATGGAGCTTAGATTGATTTGGGATGGAGTTGGGATGAAATGGATTGGTTTAGGGATGATGAGAGGTGAAAAGGACTAGATTAGGAATGATTTGGGAATGATTAGAATGGTTTTAGGGATGGTCTGAAGTGGTTTAGTGTTGATTAGGGAATGATTAGAATGATTTAGGAATAGTTTAGGGATGGTATTTGAGATGAAATCTAGGTTGATTGGAAAATGATTAGGGATGAAGTTAAATTGATTTGGATGTGATTTGGGATGGTGTGAAGTGGTTTAGGGCTAGAGATGAAATTGAATGGATTAGGGATGATTTGGGATTGATTAGGAATGAATTTGGTTGGAATGAAAGCTTAATGTTTTCATGTTTTCACGTTATAGAGATTGGGATAGATAGGGAGATAAAGGTTTAGGGTTGCTTCCAGGTTTTATGGTTTAGGGGTTAGGGGTTTAGGGTTTCTCATTTTTAGGGTTTAGGAGTTAGGGGTTAGGGTTTAGGGGCATTATTTATGGTTTAGGGGTTAGAGGTTAAGATTTAGAGGTTTAGGTTTATGGTTTAGGTAGAGAGGAAAATAGGGAGATATAGAGGAGACCGATCCTGGGAGAGATATCTATGTCTCCTCTATCCCTCTCTCTAACTATACCTACCTAGATCTATCTCTCTCTCCTTGTCTCTCTATCTTGCTAGATCTCTTTCTATCCCCTTGCTCTAACTCTACCTTTCTATCTCTCTCCCTCACTATTTGAGGTTTACATGAGTTTAGGGTTTCTCAAGTAAATATGGTTTAGGTTTTAGGGTAAGGGTTTAGGGGAATTATTTAGGATTTAGGGGTTTAGGGATGCTCAAGTTTAGGGTTTAGGGTTTACGGGTTAGGGGTTTAGGGTTGCTTGATTTTAGGGGTTAGGGTTTAGGGTTTAGAGAGAGATAGCGAGGGGACCAATAGAGATTGGGAGAGATAGGGAGATAGAGGTTTAGGGTTACTTCTAGGTTTTATGGTTTAGAGACCTTAGGGGTTTAGGGGTTTAGGGTTACTCATTTTTAGGGTTTAGGGGTTAGGAGTTAGGGTTTAGGGACATTATTTAGGGTTTAGAGTTTACGGTTTAGGGGTTAGGGGTTAAGGTTTAGAGGTTTAGGTTTATGGTTTAGTTAGAGAGGTGAATAGGGAGATATAGAGGAGACTAATCTTGAGAAAGATATCTATGTCTCCTCTATCCCTCTCTCTAACTATACCTACCTTTGTTTCTAGGTTTTATGGTTTAGGGACCTTAGGGATTTAGGGGTTTAGGGTTGCTAGATTTTAGGGTTTAGGGTTAGGAGCATTATTTAGGGTTTAGGGTTTATGGTTTAGGTAGAGGGGAGAATAGGGATCCCTGTCTCTATCTCTCTAGACATATGGATCCCTATCTCTTAATCTATCCTTCGCTACCTCTCTCTCCTCTTTATCTCTCTCCCCATCCTTCTACCTCTTGAAATATCTCTCCCTATGTCTCTAGACATCTCTTGATATCTTTCCCTATCGAGCTATCTATCCTCATAACCCCATCTCTTAATATACCCCTCTCTACCTCTCTCTCTGTATTTCCCTATCTATCTCTCCTTTGCTAGATCTATCTCCCTATATCTCCCCTCTCTCTATATATGTATCTCTATCTTTCTCCCTCTATAGACCCCTTTCTCTATCTCAATCCCCATCTCTCCCTTTCCCCATCTCTATCTCCACCTATCCTCTCTATCTCCATGTCCCTCTCTATCTCTCCATCTCTCCCGATCCATCTTTATATATAGGATAGAGAAATGAAGAGAGATAGAGAGAGACTCTCTCATGTAGATACAAGGTTACCTTTATGTTATCATGCTTCCCAGAACGTGCTCGCATTATAACGCGAGTGCATTCTTGGAAGCATGGAAAACAGTAAAAAAGCATGTGGGATCTGTGTTTCAAACCCCACATGCCTATTATTCCTACTTTTCACGAGTATATCGGACAAGAAAACACTTTTCATGTTGGTTGACTAATTGAGAATCATTTTTATATGAATCCACCACCTTTTTTTGTTTTTTCAACGTAGAAGAAGTGATTTTTCATGTTTTTAGAGAAAATTTGATTATTTAAACTGAAAGTTTCATGTTTCATGTGTGATTTTGTTTCAAAGTTAATTACCATTGATATATAGATTGAATTTGATGATATATGTTTGTTTTTTACATAAATTTTACTAATCCTATTCTAGAATTATATAGAATTCATAATCAAACTTGAGAAAAACAAGAATTTGAGGATTTTGAAGCCATCTTTTGGAGAATTGGTCAACTACATTATCTAATTCTAAGGTATGTTCAATTTTAATTCACATATATATGTTCTTATGTTCTTTATGTCTTTAAATGTCTTTATGTTCTAAGACATATATGTGTCTAGGTATATCAGTTAGTTCAGTCAAAGAGACTCCAAATTCCTCATGTTTCCACCTTGTTTTGGCCCTTCATGCCTTTATTTCACCTATTTTTAGCTATACAAGAGAAAAAAATTATCAAATACTCCATAAAATAATTTTAGTGAACAATTGTTTGTCATACTCATATTCAAGTGTATACATGGAGACAAAATTGATTTTGGAAGACTCTTAATTTTTTCCCTAGGATGATATAGAAGGATTTATTCCTTAATACATGCATAATTCAATTCATTTAATAGAACCATGCATGAAAAGATAGTTTTCTTACAAAAATGGAGGAAATGAGAACCGCAAACTATTTGACAAATTGTTACAACTCACTTTGATACCACTCAATCCATTAAAAATATGATGGAGATTATGTATTTATTTCATCAACATAACAAAATTTTAGAGAAGAGAGTTATATATGTAAATATATGGACATACAAGCATCATGACATAAGATGATACAAAGGGAGTTACAAGGAGATAAAATACTAAAAAGGAGGTTTTCATGAGTGTAGGATAGTCATGCAAGTCTATATAATAGTCCACTATCATAGTCTATATAACCCTATTGCCATGTATGATCCTCCTTGTATTTGAAGGTCATTTTACAATGCTATGAAAGTTATAATTTATTACAAAGTGGTCCTTCTTATTGCATCTATGTACAATGAAATTCCTACATTTATACACTGTTTACAATGAATGTGTATAGAGTTCGCTTCCTACAACTATGTACATGCTCCAACTGAGATAAGAGTTTGTGCACATTACAATAATAAAAACCATCACTGTTATGCTACAACATGCTACAAGTCATCTATGTTACATGTTACAACATTCATGTTACTATGGAACACAAATGTGCATGCTTACAACACCCAAAACATGTCATCACTAGCTCTTACATTCTCTATTTTCCTTGTCCTTTCTTGACCTCCAAGTGGCCATACTTCTCATACTCACCCATAGTGAGTGAAATGTACTACTTTCTTGCTCTACAAGTGAAAAAATTGAACACAACTCAATCCATAGGAAAAACTTGGAGTGCTAATCAAATGCCCCTACAAATGAAAGCAACTCACACTTATCTCCTTTGCAAATCAAGTAAATACTCTATCCAAGTATCATTACATACTAACATCATTCAATGTTGATGTAGACTCATGTGAGAGTTGTTCTCTCTTTGAATTTTCTGTTTTAGTGTGCTTTTTTTTCCCTTTGTGGTTGCTTACTCTCGCGTTTGTCGTTTGGGTGAATCTCTAGATGAAGCTTCCAACACTTGTCATAACAATATCCTCTAACCTTGAAATAAGACCAATAGTTGTTAGCTTTGTACATACTCAAATCAACTTGTTTGTTATCTTCTTTAAGTTTGTTTTGGCCTTTCTCTTCCCTTAGTTTTGGAGAGTTACTTCTTTTTCCATCCTTGCTATGGAAAATATGCTCCTTAGTGATGTTTGCTTTGTGCATCATTCTACAATTTACTACTTCAGCTTTCTACTTCTTAGAGATACAACCATTCAATTTTCCCCTTTAGAATGTTTGAAATGGGCTCCCAAATAATGCACTACAAGGTGACAACTTGGTTTTACAAAGTTTCACAAACTTGTGTTCTTGATTTGACTCACAAACTCTCTCAATGACCCTTCAATGCATTAAGTCTCCAACACACAACTAGGGTTTAGACCTTCATATGAACTAGATGAGGCATCTAAGAAGATTATGTTCACCAACTAGAACCAACTAAACCACTCTTCAAGTCACAAGGATCCCCTCTTAGCAACCAATCTGCCCAAGCCCTCAAATCCTAGTAGCCTACTTAAAGGGTTTTTCTGACTTATTTTCGCCATAAGGTTTCAAACCCAAACTTCAATGAATGTTTAGAATACCAATTACCAATTTGCATAACATATCTTGAACTCAGTATAGACTCCTTGGACAATATGCCTCAAAACTGACCTTATTCGTTGTCCTAAAAGGGTTAATTAGGCCTATATTACAAAGGAACTTGCCTTCAAACTTTCCACAGACCCCTAAACTCAGTGAACAATCCTTATTTAGGTTGCCAAACTCCAAAATCCACACTCACATTCAAGTGGCATGATCATTTATGATGCAAACACAAGAAGGAATTCAAAGCATTGATACCATATTTCACAAATCAACTCAACCATAAACCAAAATCTTGCAATGGCCCAACTAGGTGCTTAAGGGCATCATAAGGCATAAGGGCTCCAAGCTATTCCCCAACCCTAACACAAGCATACACCGTGTCAATATAATGTATTCAAACCAATTTTGTCACTTTTAATGCCTGGAAACATCAACCAATGTCTGATCCACAAATCACTCCTTAAGGACTAGTAGCTTTCCAAACTTAAAAAATGTGTATTACTTTGTGTAAAATCAGCCAAACCACAAACCAGAAATTATTTAGACACCCATTATGGAGTAGAAAAACATATCAAAAGATCTCATGCCCTTGTTTTAGGAAAAATGTGAGTTCTATGATTGGCCCTCTCTAGAAATAGACCTAATTTGGTCCAATTAACAAAGCAAGTACCCTAGGATCATTCAATAACCACTCCAAACCCCCAAAAAATAGATATATATGTAACAAAACTTCAAATTCCACCATTGGTTAGTATATCTATGCTCATCTAGGGTGCAAACTAGAAAACCCTTCATTTCTTCACAAATAAGGGGGTTTAATGAAAATCTCATATCCACTCCAACCCATAACAAAATAACACTTGATTCACATTTAAATAGGCCTGCATATGCTATAGGAATACTTACTTGGATAGGTTGCATTCAAATTCACAAAGAACCACTATTTAGCCACCCTTTCCACTTGGAAAATGCATGAAATGCCCATAGGGCATTACACAAAACCTTCCACATTCATGTTAGAGACATCAAACTTAGCCTATCCACCAAGCCACAAGTTTATACAGTAGGTGGATAGGTAAATTAGCCATTTTTTTCTCTCAAAACCCTTATTCTAACAGTCCACTGGGTAGTTTCAGAAATTCAATTAGAAATCCCTCTAAACCTAATGAAAAATCATCAAAATAGGTGCAAATGAAATTTAACACATACACCTAACTCATCCAATGAATTCTAAGACTTGACAATACTGTACAGGGCCTAGGTATGGTCTGAAATAGTGAATTTGTAGAAAAAAAATGAGTTACAATAGAAAAATAGGGTATAACTTCTTATTTCTTCCTCCAAGTTCATCCTCCTCTCTTCTATTCAAACTAGATTCAAGTGTATATGTGTGTTGCAATGCATACTCCATGACTTATGTATGTTCAAGTTATCTTGATATGAGGTGTCCTATTCAGAAGTTTGTAAAACCTTGTTATTCATTCTAACTGTGCTATTCATTGTCATTATAAAATTTCTAATGATCATTATCTTATTCTTCATGCTTGTAGAAATCATCATCATGCTAAGGAAACGAGAAAAGAATCTAACACGAGAAGAGCGTGAAGCTGAGAATGAGAGGAAAAGAGAAAGAATGAGGCAAATTCGGGAAAGTAGGAAATTGTCAACCATACAAGAAGATATTCCACCATTGCCAATTGAAGAGGAATGTGACACGTCTAACGAAGCTAAGAGAGATGGAATTGGCAGGACAAAGGGAACGAATGCAAAACCTCTGTGCAATGAGGAAAGTGAATCTCCAAGTTGGAGGCACTCCATCGTCCATAGGTCAAGTTGAAGGAACACCATCATTATCTTCTTGAATTGGAGACACTCCATTTTTCCTAGGTGAAGTAGAAGGCACATCTACATTTTCTTCTCAAGTTGGTCACATGCCATCATTCACACCTCAAGTTGAAGGTACGTCATTTCAACCTTTTCACCTCCAATTGAAGGTACGTCATCTATCCCATGTCAAGTAAATATTGAAGAAATTCCTAATGTTCAGTCTACTTTACTAAATAAAATGCCTCCTAGAATTTTGCATAGGAGGCCTAAGTTTCTAATTGATATTGATGAGAATGTATTGGAGCCCATGCAGGATAAGATTCCCATGCGCACTTGCCAAAGATATGTAAATAAGATATGGAAATTATTCTTTGAGAATTTAAATGAAACTGGAAGATGTCAACTCTTTGTTGAACTGATGAGAAATCTAAAATTTAGGCCCACTATGAAGATTCTTGGCTTAAGAACATCAAATGCCTCAAGTGAAAAATCAATTGTCAAGAATCTAATGAGTGTGTATGAGAGTGTGGGTTCCACCTCACGCACCAAGGATAGTAATGTCACACGACGTGCCATTACATTGACAATTGTAAGCCAACAAACAAAAAAAGCTTGCCTCATTAGAAAGACAAGTCAATCATTGAAAATAGATAGAAAAACTCTAATGAGAGCCACTGGAAGATGTCAAAGAGTTGAGGATCCAAACACTGATGAATTTTGGGCATTCTCTGGGAGACTCCCACAGAAAGACAAAGTTGTTGTCGAAGCTTTGAAATCATTAATTGAAGACTTTTGGAAGAATTACACAAGGGTATCTCTGAATCAAAGGGATGTGGTAAGAAGGAGAATTGGTAGTCGAAACTGTTAGCCACATCCAAAGCATTTTTTGGATATGACTCAAACACAGTTTTTTGGTAAATTTCTAGAGAAGTATCCTCAAATTAAAATTTCTCAAAGATATTTTGAAATGCTAAAACCTTTCTTTGTCAAAATAAATATCACACGCACTACTTGTTGTAGATTACATATTGAATTTTCTAACTATTTTGATGTTTATCGGTCTATATGTTTAGATTTGCATAGTAACAATGTTTTGTAGGATTGTGGCATACATGCCCCACCAACTACCTCAAGAGACTTCATATCAATGATTTTATGTAATAGAGAGGAAGGTCAATTATTCTATAGGAAATTATGTTTGGATGGCACATGTTAGCATTGTGGTGGCTTGCAACGTATGCCAATATGTGAACATATGGAAAGAACACATGCGGTTGGAAACCAACTAGTAGAGTTCGGCAAGTATAAAATAGTGGCATACAATACAAGAGATGGTAAAGAAGAAAAAATGTGTGAATATGTTATTCAGAAGATTCTAGTGTATCAGTTTATGCCTATATTTTGTGACAACATAGTGTATGAGTATGTAAGACATGCCCATAGAGCTCGATGGTTGGACTTGCAATTCAAGTTATGCAAGGACACATTTCTAGTTGGTAGCATTGTTTCAGTCGTCGACTTTACAGAGAACTACAGTCTACAGCCACAGTGTGAAGTGCAATCCCAATATTATAACTTGACACACGTTTCTATATTTGTGCACATCGCATTCATTCATGCGAATGATAGTACAGAGGATGACAGAAAGATCATAAGGGAGTATCATTTTTATATAAGCGATGATCGTACGCATTCCACAGAGTTCGTGCAAGGTTGTTTTCAGGTGTTCTACAATGATCTAGCTAGAAGGGGCATATCATTCAGTCAACATATCATATGGTCGAATAACTGTGCATCACAATTCAAGAACTCGTGAAATTTCTATTGGCTGAGCAGGAGGCATAATATTATAGGTGTTCAATATATGTGGAACTTTTGTGAGGCCAGGTAAGGAAAGGGGGAGCATGCTGGTGTAGGAGCATGTATCAAAAGAGCCATAGCATGAGAACAATTAAAGTATAATGACAATGCAAAGCTGACAGATGCAAAATCAATCGTCGAGTGGTGTAATTCTTTGATGGGTCTAGGTAATGAAGGTAAGTCTTCAGTTTGTAGATCTTTTTGGTTGATAGATGATACTAACATTGCACCATATGAGGACTATTGTACACTAACAGGATCAAGTGAGCTACACTCTATCAGAAGCTCTATTGTAGGTTCATGGAGTATACATACGTGGAAGATGGCATGCTTTTGTTCTCCATGTACAATTCAAGCCTGGAATGAGTGCGAGTCAATGGAGTGGATTAATGAATGGCAGTTCAGTTATCTTTTCCCACTTGACATGTATCGACCCCCGACGACACTGGAATTGACAGAGATGGAATCGTCAGTTGACTTTGACCACATATTAGATCTAGTTCAACCAGGTAATATATCTACTTGCATAGTTAAATTTGAAATTCTTAATGTTATCTTAAACTTTGTAGTATTTTTGTAATGTTGACTAATTTCATCTAATTTGCTGCACATATAATTGTAGGGCATGTTTATGCAGTTATTGCAGATGAAGATAATGAAGAGGAAGCAAATTATTACTTGTGTCATTGTGTTGAGGCCAAAAAGAAATTGGAGGCACCAATTATAGATGAAGAAAACATCGAATACCCTACAGGCTCAGTGGTTGTTACTGGAACATGGCTTAGAAGGTACCCACATAAGAGTGTTAATGTTTGGCTATTTGAGGACTTTGACATGCATCGAAAGATTCTTCATTACCCCAACCTTGTCATGGCAACCAATGTTCATTTGATACAATATTGAGGTAGACCTTTGAACAAGACCTTGTGGAAGGTGTGTGACTCTGACCATGAGGCAATACTTGACACAATAAAGAGTAGAGAAGACCTAGATTGTTTGTTGGATTAACTTGTAAGTATGCATAAAACTTTCCTAGATGGTTACTTGTATTTTATTTTGTATATGAATAGTAGTATGAATTACTTCCCTCTAGTATATTTATGTTTAGTCAATTTTGGTTTTTGATGCTTCTCATAGGAGGTCACAACTCCAGTCCATCCAACTATGGACAAAGAAGCTCGAGAAAAGATGATGGAGAGTGATCATCAGATGGCAGTAAGTGATCTATTACATAAGTGATGTTATATATTTCATGTACATTTTATTATAGTAATGTGCATATTGTTTGATTGTATTAATAGGTGGAGCTGCATGAACTTGAACTGTTGAAGAGGTCTACTCGATAGCAGTGGTATGAACTATGGGCAATGAAGGCCTCATGTTTCGTTTGATTTATTTTCTATGGTATACATTTGATGTTTGCATCATCATCATGTTATGCTTCATGGGGTTAGATCAAAGGGTTTTGATGTTAGTTCATAACATTCATGTTTATCATGTTACAATAGTAGGACATAGTTGCTTATGTCATTGGTTCATGCCATTGGATCATTGGATTTGGTTGTGGTTCTTCATCATAACATGTCATGCTTTCAGGAGTTAGATTGGGTTGTGGTTCTTCCTCATGACAGGAGTTTGTTCATGTCTTCATGCTTCTTTGTCTTCCATGTCTTTAGTGTTCTTAGTGTCTTCATGTGTCAAAGATTTCTTCAAACACATTCTTACAACACTGATAAACCTGGAAGTTTGTTGGTAGCTTGCAACCTGGAACGACTGAGACACTTGGTGCATGAAGAGAGACCTCCCCTAGCATTTACCTACCCACCCCGATGTGTTGGCGCAGTCCGGTCGGCCCCACAATGAGTAGAACAAAAAATATGGCACCTGGCAACCTTTCCATTGCATAAAACTAAAGTATTTTACAAGAATGCATTTGATTCTGGCACGATCAAACGAATAGGAGTTGAACGAAACCGAGAGAGGTTATTGTAGATGGACCCCACATGCACCTATAGGTCCAAATGGAATGTTCCCAGCTACCATGAATTTTGAGAACTATCCCGTCAAAGTTTGGTAGTTTTTTTGTCTTAGGGAGCTTAATGGACTTTGCCGGTAGCCTGCTGCCATGAACGACTGCAATGCTTTGCACACAAAACGAGACCTCCCCTAGCATTTACCCACCCACACTGATGCGTTGGCGAAGTCCGTTCAGCCCCACAAGCTATGGAATGCAAAATGTCACTCCTAGCACCTTTCCACTGCATGGAATTGAAGCATTTTACAAGAATGTGTTTGATTCTGGCACGGTCAAATGGATAGGAGTTGAACAAAACCAAGAGAGGTTATTGTCGACGGATCCGACATGCACTTGTAGGTCCAAATAGAACATTCCCAGCTGCCACGAATTTTGAGAACTGTCCTGTCAAAGTTTGGCAATTTTCTTGTCTTAGGGAGCTTAAGGGACTTTGTCGATAGCCTGCTACCCTGAATGATTGTGATGCTTGGCACATGAAATGAGACCTCCCTTGGCATTTACCCACCCACCCCGACACGTTGGAAAAGTCCATTCAGCCCCATGAGCTATGGAATGCAAAATGTCACTCCTAGCACCTTTCCACTGCATGAAACTGAAGCATGTTGCAAGAATGTGTTTGATTGTGGCACGGCCAAACGGATAGGAGTTGAATGAAACTGAGAGAGGTTATTGTAGACATACCCCACATGCACTTGTAGGTCCAAATGGAATGTTCCCATCTGCCATGAATTCTGAGAACTGTCCTGTCAAAGTTTGGCAGTTTTTTCATCTTAGGGAGCTTAAGGGACTTTGTCGATAGTCTACTGCCCCAAACGACTACAATGTTTGGCACATGAAACGAGACCTCCCATGACATTTACCCACCCACCCCAACATGTTGGCAAAGTCCGTTCGGCCCCACGAGCTATGGAATGCAAAATGTCACTCCTAGCACCTTTCCACTGCATGAAACTGAAGCATTTTGCAAGAATGCATTTGATTCTAGCACGGTCAAATGGATAGGAGTTGAGCGAAACTGAGAGAGGTTATTGTAGACGGACCCCACATGCACCTGTAGGTCCACATAGAACATTCCCAGCTACCACAAATTCTGAGAATTATCTGATCAAAGTTTGGTAGTTTTTTCGTCTTAGGGAGCTTAAGGGACTTTACTGGTAGCCTGCTGCCCTGAATGACTGCGACGCTTGCCACATGAAATGAGACCTCCCCTGTCATTTATTCACCCAACTTGATGCGTTGGCAAAGTCCGTTCGGCCCCACGACCTATGGAATACAAAATGTCACTCCTAGCACCTTTCCACTGTCTACATGTTGACAACTTTTGTAAAATGAACTCAAAATGACTCTATTGACCTTGCACGTGGTCTATTATGACCTTATTAGACCAAAACAAACTCAATTACATGTGAATCAAACAACCTTCAAAGTGGCTAGTCTCAATCTTCATACTTTTCATATTTCAATCAGGCCTAATCTAGTAGGACAGCAGACCCTATTTTTGGGTTTTTCTCTCAAACTTTCCAAAAGACCTCCCAAACTAAATACATGACTTTTATTTGACTAAACATGACTCAGCATGACTCCAAAACATAGAAAATTGGTCATCTTGACCTTATTACATGTATCATGGTCTACAATGACATTATTTGATGCAAAGAGACTCAAATTACTTCAAAACATCCTAGACTCAACCTGTCAAGACCTTCAAATGACCCAATTTTGTAAAAGATGGTGTTAGTGCTCCTGCACCAAGAGCCAAATTCCAAAACCTTTGAAATGGTAGCTTTGGAACACAGTATAGATATCCATCAAAGCATAAAGCATATAGGAATTTGTCAAATGTTGTAGTTGTAAGTACCCTTTCAGACATGTACGCAAAGTGTGGAAGCATATACTTGACGAACATGAACTGTTTAACATGATGCCTCAATGAAATGTTGTCTCATGGAATGCAATGATTGTAAGATATGAATGAAATGGATTGTTTTGGACAGGAGGCTCCAAATTCATGATAGTTCACTTTGAGACTAGGCCTAATTAGGCCTCCTTTACAAGGCAACTACTATGCCAATGCAAACCCACCACACGAAACCACTTGGGAACCCTAGCATGCATGGAAAAGGAACCAAATTCACTAGTTTTGGCCTTTGAAACACTTGTTAAGGCAATATTGTATGGACTGCACCCTCTTTTTTCCTAATACATGGTCATATTAGGCCATTGCATCCTCATACTCTGCTATATTCTTATTTCCTAACCTTGGTCATTTAACTAGCCAAACACAAATGACATTGGTCATTTGACCTTATTACATGCAAAATGATGACACAAGACCATCAACTTGTCCTATGATGTCCTAGGTGTTGGATTTAAGGCATACAACTGAGAGGGGGGGGGTGAATCAGTTGTATAAAACTTTTTGTTCTTTCAAACACTTGATTCTTTGTTGTTAGTTAACAGCATATCAATTAATCATCCATGAAAGCATAATACATAAACACAAGAGCAGATAAACATCAACACATTGAACACCAAGATTTTGACGTGGAAAACCCGGTTAAGGGAAAAACCACGGGGTGATTAGCCCAAGGATTATTCTCTGTTAGAAGAATAAGAAAAAGAATGGCACTTGCCAATTAGGGCTCACTGCCCGAGCACACTGCTCACAAAGAGGCCCACTGCCTACAAGGAGACACACTGTCTACAAAGTGATAAGAATCACAATCTTGAACTGGAGAATGACATCTCTACCATGTCTGGATCAGTTCCATTTAAGCCCAAAAACCTCTGCTCTACCTTTCGCACTTCTCTTCGCTATGCCACACTCATCCACATAATCCACACTTCGAAATGAACTCACAAACCGTTATTTATACAAGACATCGACTTAGGAACAAACATCTAAGTCGGCAAACAACCATAAGAGTATCCACAAGATGAATAACACATCCGGTCGGCCACCACAAGAACATTCGCAGGATGAACAACTCATCCGGTCGGCTAAACAGAGCAAGAACTTCATCCGGAAGAATATCTTCAATTCCGGGCTCTACTATCAATGCGGACCAACAACACAACCTCAACATGATCCAAGAACCTTCACAAGCCTGCCTGAATGACCAGGTACATCCGCATTTCCTTTACTTACTAAAATCTCTTATCCTCCTTATCCGGAACTTCAAGAACACTGTCTGTCGCCACTGTCATAATGCAGGAGGTACTTCCGGACCTCCAAATTATACACAACTCGAGATGGCACATCACAAGGACATCCCAAAGACTCCTTCCAATCCGCAGATTAGGATTATACAGTTCCGGACCTCACCGGACCTTTTTGTGATCCTCTGTCACCTCTGAATACTTGCCGGAACCGGTTCTACACCGACAGCCACAACTCCTTCAGATCTTCATGCGGACCTCTGAAATCTTAACTGAAGCATCTCAAGACTCATATCTACAAACCCTTTAATCCGCATCCTCTGGTTTGCATCCTATACAGTACATTTGCCTTCTTCTCATCATTGTTCTTTACTGTTCCTGACTGAGGCTAATTTTCTCAATATCCTCAGCACACTGCTCATTGAATCCTTCTTGTCAAAGCAATATGAGTATGTTGACATCAATGACAACACTGGTTTACCTCATACTTGCAACAATCTCCCCCTTTGTCATTGATGGCAACATATGATGTGAAAAACCATCAAGACAAGAAACTTCTCCTTTCTGTCACTTCTCCCCCTATCAGCAACATGTCTTCTCCTCATTTACTGCTCCCCTTTTGATCATCAGCTACTTGTTTTTCACATGTCTTCTCTCCCCCTTTGACATCAATGGTAAAGGGCTCATACTTGCAATTTTAACACATCAGAATCATACCAGCTGCTCCCCCTTAGTAGCAGCTCCCCATCATCAATCTGGATCACAAGATATGACTGTGATATCCACCGGACTGATGCACATCAGTGCATCCTAGTTCATCACCGGAGGGGCCATGACCCCTAACTTCTCCCGGAGATATTCAAAAGAGTCCTTGGGAAGAGGTTTAGTAAAGATATCTGCAATCTGATCCTTTGAGGGAACATACTCCATCTGACTTCTTCCTTGTTCACTTGTTCTCTCAAAAAGTGAAACTTGATAGATATGTGCTTAGTCTTAGAATGCAATACCGGATTCTTAGAAATATTAATTGCACTTGAATTATCACAGAAAATTGTGATAGGCTCCTCATATTCAACTTTAATGTCTCTTAGCATCTGCTTCATCCATAAGATTTGAGTGCAACTACCTGCTGCTGCAATGTATTCTGCTTCAGTTGTAGACAGAGATATTGCATCTTGTTTCTTGCTTAGCCAAGAAACCAATCTCTTCCCCAAAAAGAATGCTCCACCACTAGTGCTCTTCCGGTCATCCACATCTCCTGCCCAATCTGCATCTGTGTAAGCATGAAGAGAGAAATCTGGATCTCTAGGGTACCATAGACCATACTCAACTGTTCCTTTCAGGTACCTAAAAATTCTTTTGATTGCCATAACATGAGATTCTCTAGGATCAGCCTGGAATCTTGCCACAAGACCAACAGCCTGCATTATATCTGGTCTAGTCTGAGTGAGATACAACAATCCACCAATCATTGATCTATACTTTGTCTAATCTGCCTTTGGGGAGTCATCATCTTTTCTCAACTTACATCCGGTTGCCATGGGAGTGTCCATTGGCTTTGCATCTTCCATACCAAATTTCCTCAACAATTCTTTCACATATTTGGTCTGAGAGATGAAGATTCCTTTCTTTGTTTGAGTAATTTGCAGACCCAAGAAGAAATTCATTTCACCAAGCATGGACATTTCAAACTCACTTTTCATCTGATTTGCAAAAGTTTTGCACATACTATCTCTTCCTCCAAAAATGATATCATCCACAAACACTTCAACAATCAAAATGTTTTCATGAACAATTTTGAAATATAAGTTACTGTCAGCAGTACCTTTGTTGAATCCAATCTACACAAGATGCTTATCCAACCTTTCATACCATGCTCTTGGGGCTTGCTTTAGTCCATACAATGCTTTCTTCAACTTGCAGACCATATCATCATTATCAGACAATTGAAATCCATCCGGTTGTTCAATGTAAACTTCTTCTTCCAGATCACCATTTAGGAAAGCAGACTTGACATCCATCTGATATACCTTGAAGTCTTTGAAGGCAGCAAATGCAAGAAATAATCTAACTGCTTCAATTCTTGCCACCGGAGCAAAGGTCTCTTCAAAATCAATTCCTTCTATTTGAGAGTAGCCTTTGCAGACCAATCTAGCTTTGTTTCTGATAACTTCACCAGCTTCATTCAGTTTGTTCTGGAAGACCCATTTGGTTCCAATCACATTCCTGTCTCTAGGTTTGGGAACAAGATCCCAAGTATGATTTTTCTCAATTTGCATTAATTCATCTTTCATTGCTTTAGTCCAGTTTTCATCATTGCAGGCTTCATTTACTGTTTTAGGTTCAATCTTTGAAATCAGACAACATTCATCCTGATTTTGAGCAACATTCCTTCTAGTTTGCACACCTTTGCTTCTGTCACCTATGATCTGATCTTGAGAGTGGTTTAGTGTTACATACCTAGGAATTTTGGGAGTATCCTGCACTGCTGCTTCTTGATCAGGCTCATTCAAACCTATCTCTTCTTCTTGATTTACCGGATCAGGCTGACTCTGTCTTACCGGAGAGGATTGAGTTCCTTGAATCTGAACACCGTCTTGGTCATCTTCATCAAATTCATAAAATCTTGAGGGCTTCTCAATTCCTTCATCAACTTTCACATTAGTGCTTTCTATCATCTTCCTCAGTCTCTTATTGTAACACCGGTATGCTTTGCTTTGAGTGGAGTAACCCAAGAAAATTCCTTCATCACTTCTAGCATCAAACTTTCCTAGATCTTCATCTCTTTTGATATAACACTTGCTACCAAATACTCTGAAATATTTCACAGTAGGAGTGATGCCAAACCAGAGTTCGTAGGGGGTCTTACCGGTATTGTTTCTGATTTGAACTCGATTTAGAGTGTAGACTGCAGTGCTGATAGCTTCTTTCCAGAACATCTGAGGAACATTTGCTTCCAACATCATTGTCCTGGCAGCTTCCTGGATGGTCTGGTTCTTTCTTTCAACTACTCCATTCTGCTGTGGAGTCCTAGGAGCAGACAATTGTCTCCTTATACCCTGCTTCTCACAAAAGTCAATGAACTCACCAGATGTAAATTCACCACCTCTATCAGACCTTAGATATTTAAGTTTCAATCCAGTTTGATTCTCTACCATAGCTTTGAAGATTTTGAACTTTTCAAGGGCTTCTGATTTCTCTTTTAGGAAGGTAACCCACATCATCCGGGAATGGTCATCAATTAACAACATGAAATATCTATCACCTTGCAGACTCTTGATTCTTGTCGGACCACAGAGATCAGTATGTACTAATTCCAACAATCCGGTAGAGGACTGATCTTTGCTTTTGAAAGAGACTCTGCTCTGTTTACCTAGCTGACATTCTTTGCACAAACTATTTGTAGGTTTCACCAATTTTGGAAGGTCTCTTACAGCCTGAATATTGCTTATCTTGATGATGTTATCAAAATTCACATGACACATTCTTCTATGCCATAACCAACTCTGATCAACTTGAGCAAACAGACAACTTTTGTTTGAACCAACCAGATGAAAGATATTACCTTTTGTTTGAGCACCGGATGCAATTTTAGTTCCGGAGCTTGTAAAGATTCTGCATTTTCTATTATTGAACCGGAGATCATAGCCTTTGTCCACTAACTGACCAACACTGAGAAGATTGTGCTTCAATCCTTCAACATATAGTACATTACCTGTTTTGCTCTTTCCATCAAAGGAAATAGTTCCCCTACCTCTGATTCTGCCAGCAGAATTGTCACCAAACTTTACCATTCCTCCTTCATACCTTTCCAAATCTAAGAACTTATTCTTGTCACCAGTCATATGGTGAGAACACCCACTATCAATAACCCAATCATCCTTTTCTTCCACTTGAGTAGCCAAAGCTCTTTCCACAACCTTGTGATTGACAGATTCAGAGGATATTGAATCTTCTTCCTTGATGGCAATAAACACCCATTCATTTCCGGATTTGCTTCCTAGTTCGGATTCATCATCTGTTACTCCTTCATTGTCATCTTCTTCATGAACATAATAGCAGTTCTTTTGAAACCTTTGTCTGTTAGTATTAGACCTTGCAGATCTTTCCGGACATCTTGAAGCAAAATGACCAATCTTATTGCAGTTGAAACACTTAAAGGGTAGTTTTCCTTCATACTTACCGGATCCTCTTGGCAGTCTCTTTGCAATGAGGGCTTCAAGTTGAGCTGTTTCTGCTTCTTCTTCTTCCATGTCTCTTCTTGCTTGATCATACCATGACATCTTCCTTGATGAGTTTTCTCCCGGATCAAATCTCTGTTTGCCTTTCACATAGGTACTGGCTTTGAAAGCAGATTCAGTCTTGGGAGGATCATCTCCAAACTCGGTCATTTCAAATGCAGCTAGTTTGCCAGCCAGTTGTTCTCTTGTGACAGTTGTGTGGGCTCTGAATTCATCAATTGCAGCAACCTTGATTTTGTAGGCAGCAGGAAGGGATCTAAGGATTTTGCAAACGATCTCATTTTCATCCAGAGTTCCACCAGCATTTCTAATTCCACACACTAGTTCATTCACTCTTGGCATAAAAGTAGTGATGTTTTCATCATCCCTCATCTTCAATCTTTCAATTTCCCTTTCAGACTTTGCAACCTTGCACTTTTGACAAACTCATCTCCTTCATACAGAAGTTCCAGTTTAGTCAGGATCTCATATGCAGTTGGTAGGTCAATAAAATTTGAGAGATCTGAGTCATTCAATGCGCTTAGAAGAGCTTCCTTGGTCTGCAGATTGTTTTCAGCTTCTGTGATTTCATTCAGAGTTGTCGGACCACCTTGTGGAGGTACATATGGTTTTGAAACCATGGCCAAGTATGCTTTTCCCATACATTCCAGGTGACATTTCATGCGACCCTTCCAGAGAGTAAAATTGGTTCCATCGAACTTTGGCCTATCCTTTTTGTATGACGACATCCTAGATCTCCTCAAGCGGTTAAGCTTCTTTCAGAGGAACTTGGCTCTGATACCAATTGTTGGATTTAAGGCATACAACTGAGAGGGGGGGGTGAATCAGTTGTATAAAACTTCTTGTTCTTTCAAACACTTGATTCTTCGTTGTTAGTTAACAGCATATCAATTAATCATCCATGAAAGCATAATACATAAACACAAGAGCAGATAAACATCAACACATTGAACACCAAGATTTTGACGTGGAAAACCCGGTTAAGGGAAAAACCACGGGGTGATTAACCCAAGGATTATTCTCTGTTAGAAGAATAAGAAAAAGAATGGCACTTGCCAATTAGGGCTCACTGCCCGAGCACACTGCTCACAAAGAGGCCCACTGCCTACAAGGAGACACACTGTCTACAAAGTGATAAGAATCACAATCTTGAACTGGAGAATGACATCTCTACCATGTCTGGATCAGTTCCATTTAAGCCCAAAAACCTCTGCTCTACCTTTCGCACTTCTCTTCGCTATGCCACACTCATCCACATAATCCACACTTCGAAATGAACTCACAAACCGTTATTTATACAAGACATCGACTTAGGAACAAACATCTAAGTCGGCAAACAACCATAAGAGTATCCGCAAGATGAATAACACATCCGGTCGGCCACCACAAGAACATTCGCAGGATGAACAACTCATCCGGTCGGCTAAACAGAGCAAGAACTTCATCCGGAAGAATATCTTCAATTTCGGGCTCTACTATCAATGCGGACCAACAACACAACCTCAACATGATCCAAGAACCTTCACAAGCCTACCTGAATGACTAGGTACGTCCGCATTTCCTTTACTTACTGAAATCTCTTATCCTCCTTATCTGGAACTTCAAGAACACTGTCTGTCGCCACTGTCATAATGCAGGAGGTACTTTCAGACCTCCAAATTATACACAACTCGAGATGGCACATCACAAGGACATCCCAAAGACTCCTTCCAATCCGCAGATTAGGATTATACAGTTCTGGACCTCACCGGACCTTTTTGTGATCCTCTGTCACCTCTGAATACTTGCCGGAACCGGTTCTACACCGACAGCCACAACTCCTTCAGATCTTCATGCGGACCTCTGAAATCTTAACTGAAGCATCTCAAGACTCATATCTACAAACCCTTTAATCCGCATCCTCCGGTTCGCATCCTATACAGTACATTTTCCTTCTTCTCATCACTGTTCTTTACTGTTCCTGACTGAGGCTAATTTTCTCAATATCCTCAGCACACTGCTCATTGAATCCTTCTTGTCAAAGCAATATGAGTATGTTGACATCAATGACAACACTGGTTTACCTCATACTTGCAACACTAGGACCTTGTTATGACATGCTCCTAGCCAAGATTGGCTATGGCTAAGGTGCTCCTGCACCATGAAATATGTTTCCATGGTGTTGAGTCGTCCTCCTTACCTACTGCATCACCCTTGTAGACATGTATGCAAAGTGTGGAAGCATAGACAAGGCATGTGAACTGTTTGGCATGATGCCCCAAAGAAATGTCACCTCATTGAATGGAATGATTGCAAGATATGAACAAAATGGATTTTTTAATAAGGCATTAGAAACTTTCAAGCAAATGCGATTGGCGGGTGTAAAGCAAAATTCCACAACCTTAGCCAGTATCCTCCTTGGACATCCATCAAAAGGATAAAACATTTGGGAATTTTGTTAGATGTTGTAGTTGCAACTGCCCTCAGAGACATGTATGCAAATTGTGGAAGCATAGACAAGGCATGTGAACTATTTGGCATGATGCCTTAAAGAAATGTCACCTCATGGAATACAATGATTGCAAGATATGAACAAAATGGATTTACTGATAAGCCTTTAGAAAGTTCCAAGAAAATGCAATTGGCAAGTGTAAAGCCAAATTCTAAAACCTTAGAAATGGTATGTTTGGAGCACGGTATAGACATCCATCAAAGCATAAAGGATACATGAATTTTGTCAAATGTTGTAGTTGTAAGTACCCTGCAACACATGTATGCAACTTGTGTGGAAACATATATAACGAACATGAACTGTTTGATATGATGCCTCAAAGAAATGTTGTCTCATGGAATGCAATGATTGCAAGATATGCACGAAATGGATTTTTCATAAGGCTTTAAAAACTCTCAAGCAAAGGCACAAAAATAAATTTCAACCATTTACACAAATTTTGGCACATTTAAAACTAAATTGCACAACCTTAACCAACTTCCTCCCTACCTATGCTATAATAGGATCTAGAGAACATGGTGTGGACAACCATCAAAGCATAAATGATATAGGAATTTTGTCACATGTATTGTATTTGCAAAGTTTCCCTTGTAGATATGTATGGAAAGTATGGAATCATAGACAACACACGTGAACTATTTGAAATGATGCCTCAAAGAAATGCACAGTCCCACAAAATTCAATGACTATAAGATATGCACAAAATGGATTATTTGAAAACGATTTATAAACTTTCAAGCAAATGCAATTGGCACTTGTAAAACCAAATTCCTGTAACAATAATTGATTATCATATTAAATATTTAATATAAACTGTCATATACATAATGTCATGAACATAACACCTAGTTTATATAAAAATCCATATAGGCGTGTCCAAACAAAGCCATACAGGCAAATATACAAAAATATACATCAGATTAACATACAAAAATATACATCGGATTAACATACAAAAGTATGTATACAAAGCCATCTAGGCATACAAAAAAGTTCCTAAAAACTAGTTTCCTATGGACTTTTAGGAAATAATCAGCGGCCCTTCTTTGACTGTGAAGATGGAGAGCCAGTCAGTGACACATCCTCTCTCTGCTGTCGAGTAGACCTCTTTGAATAAAGTTCATCCAGCTGCAACTATCAATACAAACAAACAACATGCGCATTAGTATAGAAAATGTATGAAATATATAACATCACATATGCAATTGATCACTTACCACCAACCGATGATCACTCTCCATCATCTTTTCTCTCTCTTCACTTGTAGTTGGACAGACTGGAGTTGTGACCTCCTGTGAGAAGCATCAAGAAGCAAAATTGACTAAACATAAATATCATTTATGTACATCAAATGACATGAGATAAAAAAAGAAATACAAAATTATGATATTTTCATGTTCTTGGCTCATACCTTAGTAAAAGGATTTGTAGACATCATGGCTGCATCAATGCCTATCTATGTTAACTCACGAGGATGAGGAGTCTCCACTGTATTCAGCATCTAAAAATCAAGTTAAAGATTATTTAAACAAAATAAATATATAACATTATTTTTAAAATGCATAATGATTAGAAATGGTTAAATTTACCTCCATAAAAGTGATGGTTTGGCGTCTAGGGGACCAAGGAAACTGTGGAGGTGCTGGTGAGTGTTGAAATCATCAAATTGTTACAAAATAATATTACCATTGACATATCTACAATAATTACGAATATGTGATAAATTACATACCTACTGACTTGACCTCCTCTCATAACCCACCAATGGATGGCTAATGGAGGCAAGATGAAGACTTTGACCTTGGAATTTCATTGCACAAACAATTACATACATTATTTTTGACTTACAATATAGATAATCATATAAAATTAATTACAAATTTCAAATAACAATATACTAAATCAATATGAAACTTGTAACAAAATACCTAAGAGTTAATACCAAATGTATGCTATAAGAGATCGTCACTGAGAACAAGATCATCCCATATGTCTTGCCCCTATGTCGCATCATGTTGCGCCTGTGTCGCAGCATGCTGCCCCTATGTCACAAAGTCCTGTCGTGCCTCCTGCATCCCATAATCACATAGGTTCCCACATGTACTGCACAAATGTGGGGACACATGACGCCTACTACTCTCACCCTCATCACCCTGGGTAAAATCATCTGTATGCTGTGATAGAGTTTGGGTGAGAGTAGTCAGTGAATGTAAAGTCTCTAGCTCAACACTCTCCTTCAAAACCAAAGGGAGTGACCTACGTTTTGGCCTCACTCAGGGTATAGGCACATCCTGTTCATCTCACTGAGCCCTAGGTCTATCTTGGGCAAAGCCACCACCTCTACCCTGAAACTCACGAATGTCAAAATAATTTGAAATCTTGTTGAGGACTAACTCACAATAGAGTTTCCTCAAAAAATATTGTGGTACCTCATCATTGTTGCATGGTCGCTCATCAAAGACCATGTACCATCTATCCCAAAAGTTTTAGGATATGTCATCATTCCTACAACAATGTATGGGAAACCATTTGCAACTTTCCTCTAATGTTTGGCCGGTTTTGGGATTAATAAAGTGTGCACATAATTGAGATTTTGTAATTTTTTCCTTCTTGACTTGTTCATATGACAACTTGTCAGCATAATATTGCCGACTCCTCTCCCTATAGTCTTGGAATTCGGTGATTTGTTTCATCACCAAATTTGTGTGGGAAACAATCTCCTGTAGTGATTTTACAAGTGCCCTCCTATG
Source organism: Cunninghamia lanceolata (assembly GCA_027924645.1). NCBI lineage: Eukaryota > Viridiplantae > Streptophyta > Pinopsida > Cupressales > Cupressaceae > Cunninghamia > Cunninghamia lanceolata. Next base: position 2,501,464 of record BSBN01000128.1, read on the forward strand.
CTCAGTGGTTCCACTTGGATTGTTTAGGGTTTGAATAATAGTTTCAAGATGTTTTTGTTTTCTTCTATTATCCCTAGGTAATGTTCTTGATCATCCCTTACATGAAAAGGAGGTGAAGGTGGGTTTTGAGGGTTTGGAAGGTTTGGAGGGTTTTGGGGGTTGTTTTCACCCTCCTCAACTGGATTTAGGTTTTTTGCTTCTCCGATAACTATAAATGCAACATAAAAACAAATGAAACATTGTAAAACTAAAAAAATGTTCTAAAACTAACAAAATCAGACAAACCCTACCTTCTTCCTGTGCTGGAGCCTCCAAATTTGCACGATAATGTCTTTGGCGGCGAGGTGGCATTGTGAATTTCTTGTTTTGTCAGGTGCACTTAATTCAGTGTCCTCTTTTCAACGCGATCACGTTTTTGCTTTGTTTCTTTGCTGCTATGAGGAGAAAACCTACGCGGTGAATGAGCAGAAAGTTTTTTTTTTTGCTTTTATTAAAAGCAAAACGCAAGCGCGTTATAATGCGCTGGCGTTTTCTTTTAATTTTGGAGATGGTGGCGACTTTTTGGTCCCCCATCTCCTTGCATTTACCCCAAGATTTATTTAAAAAAATATATTTATCAAAGTGAGAAAAAATAATCCATGCACTAAAATTTAAAATTATAAACACAAAAAAAATGAAAGAAAAAAGTAAAAGTTATTATAAAAACAGTGGAGGCCCCCTAAACTCATTTTTTAACATTTTATCATCAACTAAATTATAGTGTCAATTTTAATAAAAAACTACATTTAAATAATTTAAAAAATTTAAAAAATTTAAATAAACATAAAATACACTAAAAATTTACATTTCATTAGTTTACATCATTTGAAAATTAAAAACATATTTGCTATTTTCTAGTGATTGAAGCTAAAAAGTTTGATTAGTGTTGGTCATTTCTTTTATAAAAATGGGACATAACTTTGAACTTTCACCCAGTGGTAGTCATAAAATATAGACCACAACCTTATCCACCTAAAACAACATGAAATTGTGCCTTTTGTATTGCTTAGTTGCACAATGGAAAAAATTACTATAATAGAATCTTGAATTGTTTGAAATCACTCAAGTAGCAATTTATGCACTCTCTACATAGTCTAGTTCCTAGGCTTTTTGTAGTGATATGATAGTTAGAGAAACAAATAATGGGGGCCTTTCAATATAAAATCCATGATTTTAGCAAAGAATATAAACTTGTCATTTCAACTAGGTTTTTTGTGTTTTCCAAACCATCTCAGATGAGAAGTTAGGTGGGGTTAATAATGCTATAAAATATCAATATGAATTTCAAGAATTTGTGAGTAATTGTGGATTCATGGATGTTCATCCTAGGGATGATAAATATACTTGGTCTAGCTACTGCTCAAATTTCAATAAGATTATTGAAAGGTTGGATCACTTTTTTCTCTCTCCTATTTGATTTAACAATTTTTTTTTATTTTTATAGTCTTATATTACATGTATCTACTTCTAATCACTATCCAATTTCCTATTACTTGTTTGAGTATCACACTTTGTCCAAATCACCTTTCAAATTTCAAGCTATGTGGCTTAGGGATCTAAGCTTTATTGAATACTTGTTAAATATTGGTGGTCACATGTTCCTAGATTTAAGGGCTCAAACATGTATAAGTTATGTAAGAAATTGCGGTTTGTCAAAAGATGTATCAAATCTTGGAATAAATCTTCATTCAAAAACATTTTTGAAGAAAAAGAAAGGATTGAGGCATACCTTGTGGAATTGAGTGAGGTTTTTATGAGTTTTGGAATGAATCAAGAACAATATTTTAAACAAAAATCCCTCTTAAGTGAGCTACAAGAAATATGTGCTAGAGAAGAAATCTTCTAGGGATGTAAAGAAAAAAAACAATTAATTATGGATTAATGAAGGGAGATAAATATAAAGATTTTTTCATGCCTCTACTAAATCAAGGAGGTCTTTTATAATAGGATTGCTTCTATCAAGACTTCAAATGCAAAAAAATTGCATCTGATGGAAGATATCAATGTTGAAGATACAATTTTTTGGGGTATTATTATGGGGGGAGGAAGATTTATTTTTTGATAATGTTGCTAGCCTTCTCTCCCACATTCCCTCATTGGTTATGGAACATGGATCATTTTAGTGGTGAATCTTTGCCAATTGGAAAATAGTTGAAATCGGGGCCTCTAGAAATGATGAATAGTTCAGGCTATAAAGGGGACTAAATCTCCTGATTTTTACAAAAAAATAATTTACTCTTAGATAATTTGCCTAAGAAATATTTTTTTAAACTAATAAGTTGAATTATTTCGCTAGGTGAATGATGCATCATTAGAGTGGACTCACCAATAGTTTATAATATAATTATAAATCTTAATCATATTTGCCAGTAATATTATATTCCCACCATTACTTTTGAGAAAATATTGCCATTAATAATAAATTATTATGTACTTTTGGGCGGATTTTCACTTTTAATATGGATTTTATTTATTACGATTGATTATGAGTTTGATCTGACGGTTCTTATTTAATTCCTTGGGATATAAGCACATGCCTTTTAAAAGGCTTGCTGAGGCCCAAAATTTCTTTTGGTCCACACGATTAAATCAATCATATGGCCCAAAATAAATTTTGGGCCTCGGCAAGCCTTTTAAAATGCACGTGCTTATAGCCCATGTAATTAAATAAGAACCATCAGATCAAACTCATAATCAATGGTAACAAATAATTGAATAAAAAATTTGCAATTAAGGCAGAATATAAGGTGTAGAATCACTCTTTTTTAGTTTGACTTTTAAAGTAATATATTTTAAAAATGTTTAGCTTGTGTGTTCTCAAATGCATTCCTAATGTTGTCCCTAGATCTCGTGAGGGTGCACTGCCCCCTCAACCCCCGCCAAGGTGGTACCCCTTGACCCTGCTGATGGCTACTGCCCCTGGGTCCCTACTTCAACATTAAAGAAAACAAAAAAATATATATGGGGACTGCACCGACCAACTATGCAAATTTTAAAGGGAAAGATTTGCCATTGTAATTAATTTCTTTAGTGATTATTCGCTAGGATTTGCCATTATAATTAACTTTTTTAGTGATTATTCGCTAAGATTCACCATTGTAATTATTTTTTTTACCAATTATTCATTAGGATTTGCCAGGATTTTATAATAATTTTTTATAATGTGCACAGATTCGTTAGGAAAAATAATATTTTTTTCAAAAAAGGAAAGATTCACCAGGAAAATTATAGCACTTAACTAGGATTCACCAGGATTTTATAAGGTTTTTTAGGGAGGTTCCTTAAAGTTATCATTGTTATTAAAGAGAAAAATTAAGTTGTTAATGATTCCTTTTACATTGAACGAAATTAGAGTAGTGGTTTTTTTCATGGAGGGGGAAGAAACACCTAGTCTTGATGGGTTTTCATTTTTTTTCAAAAATGTTGAGATTTCTTTGGCTGTGATGTTTGGTTGGTAGTGGAAGAAGCTTAGAGACATACACATATATTAAAAGAATCAAATTGTACCTTCATTTCCTTAATTTCAAAGGGCCCTCTAGTTTCTTTCATTAATTTTTGGCCTATTATGCAATACAATGTATACAATCATTGCCAAGGTAATGACTTTTAGATTAAAAATAATTATATCTTCGATTATTGCCTTGAAATAAGCTAGATTTATCCTTGGAAACAAAATTGTGGATGGGATTATTGTGGCTAATGAGGTTATTCATACTGTGGTCTCCAAGAAAACTCTGGCAATGCTAGTTAAGTTGGATATGTGTAAGGTGTATGATAGGGTGAATTGGTAGAACTCCTCTTAAAGGTTTTGGAAAAAAAAAATGATTTTTAGCTATATTTCATCCCTTAGATTTGTGTTCTCCTTAATGGAAGTCTTGTGGGATTTTTTCTTTCTAATCAAGGGCTTAGATAGGGGGATCTAATTTCCTATTTTTTCTCTATTGTGATGGTTGACACCTTTGGCAAGGCCATCCTTACTACTCATTCAAGTGGGAGTTGGGAAGGCATTAAGGTGGTGAATAACACTAATATGATTACTCATCAATAGTTTATAGATGAAACAATACTCTTTGGCTCCTCTATTTGGAATGAGGCATTAGCAATTAGTTCTACTCTTAAATCTTATTTTGGGGCTTAATGGTAGAGGATCAATAATGATAACTCAAATATATTCTTTTTCAATGACTCGATTCACATTCAAAGGAGAATTGTAAGATTTTTAGGTTTTAATAATAGGAACTTCATTACAAATACATGTAGTGGTGCTCTTCCTAATATTTTACCTCAATTATTTCAGGGATGGCCAATTTTGTTTCCTAATGCCACCTTTAGCAACATATTTTGTGTTTCCCTCTCTCTTAATTTGTCACATTTGAAGAGAAATAAATAATAGGTTCTTCACCAAAAATATTTCATCTTTGTGGAAGTAATTATTAAACGAGAATTAACTATTTCATAAGTTGTTATGTTTGATGTGATTCATAACTCCTAGAAGAAGAGAAAATATACCTTGTGGGATGGCTTGATGTTAAAGAAGTGAAACCATTTAAGGCCTCCCTCTATATATGTGGCTTTCAATGATAATACTTCTTGTGTTGATAGATCCTTAATTAAATGGGAACCTCTTTAAAAGAGTTTTGTAAAACTGAATTTTGATGGCGCAACAAAAGTGTTACCTTTTGAGTCGCCCTTATTTATTTACTCGTGAAATTCCCTAATCAAGAGTCAATTTGCTATTTTGTCTTATTGGTCATGCCTTTGTTCCTTAAATCGGCTCTTTGTTCTTCAAAGTCCACCCGCCTATCGTCTTTGTAGGTGAAATTACTCAAAATTTGAACCTTTGAACTTGAACCATTCTCAAAGTTCAATAGTTCAATGGTTTGATATGTTGAATGTTTCTCAAAGCGTGCTATTTTGTCCCTTGTGTAATTAAAATGTCTTTGAGTCTTTCGATTGAAATTGAACCCTTTTTCAAGTTCAAAAGTTCAATACTTGATGCCTTGTAATAAATCACGTCACTCAGTTCTCTTGTGTAATTTAATGTATCATTGAACCATTCGCTTGAACTCTATAGCGAGGTTTGATGGTTCAATGGTTCAAAGTTCAACGGTTCACTATTTCATAGTTGAAAGCCTTCTACAAAGCCATGTTACTGTTGGTCGGTCTGTGTAGTTCTTGCGTCTTTGAACCTCCACATTGAACCACACCCAAAGGTTCAATGGTTCAAGGGTTCGCTGATTATAATCTCATTTCTCCCCGAGGCTCTCTAAGTCAAAATTTAGCGGAAAAGTTGGAGGAAAATATGTCCAAAACTCATTATGAAATAGAAAGTTCTAATTTTTGAAAGATCATGGATAATTATTATACATCATGGTCGTGCATGAATAATGCTTGCCATTAATGAAGATGTTAGAATTCATGTCTTTTCAAACATTTTCGGCATGTATTGTTTCAGGTAATAATTATTCGATCTGGTTAATGCCATTATTAAGAGAGAACAAGCCAAATTTAGCAAATGAACATACTATGCAATGCGAAGGAGAATAGCGCAGGAGGTATAACGTTATTGTTGCCCAAATTTCGCAGTAATTTCAGATATCTTGAAGGTGAGTTCTGTTCTTCCTATATGTTGTTTCTATTTCTTAGCTGGAAAGAAGAATCTTTTGAGTTTCTGACATTATTTTCAAAATTTGAAGCGTTTTTCATTATATCCTCCAATTATGGCTATGAAATCTGCTTGTCTTGGTTATGAGCATGGTCCTGGTCTCACCTGTTCTCACCCTGAATTTGGGGATACTTCACTGGTTCAATATGATTTAGAAGAATTTAAGGAAAGGTCTAAAAATTTTGTACCAACTCCCATGATGAAGAAGATATTAGAAAGTGGTTTGGTTGAAGCTACGGCCTTTCCCATGGCCATACAATGCCCCAAATTAGTTATGGAGTGCATGAATAGGTATGAACCCCAAAACAGATGCATCAGAAATGTCGATGGTAGTGTGTTGTTTCATGTCAATAGACAAACCCTAATGTCTGTGATGAGAATACCACCTAAGGAAGCATATTCTAGCATTAATATCACTTCTTCTTATGGGCATTTCTCAGTTAAGAAAACCAACTACAGAAGTGTGATAGCTAGTAATTGGTTGCTAAAATTCCAGAAGGGAGGTTCAAGGCTGCCTAGACCGCTTACCAGAGATCACATGATTCAGGAAGTGAGGGATATTGTGGTATTACTACATAGGCTGGAGGGTAGCGCACAGGCATATTTTTGGGAAGACTGGATGTACTTTTTCGTACAAGTTATCCTCCAAGGAGAGCAATATTTTGACTGGGCAGAAATTGCAGCTAAATGTTTGCATCAGGGTCTGAGTAATCCTTTGGGTAATAAAGATTTTTATATGTCTTCATACCTCTTCTAATGCCTGGCATCTACAAGACAATGGTTGGGACTACCTCATGCACCCTTGGCTAAGGATAGTAAAATTTATGAATATTATTCACAATTGCAGATGCATAATTGTTATGAGAATTTCAAGAGGGTTAATGATGTTTTTAGTGGGAGAATGACCCATGAACTAGCAGGCAATTTGAATAAGAGAATGTCTAATGAAGCAATGCAACTGGTTAGCATATATGGTAGTTTATTTATTCAATTTTCCAAGTTCACTTATATCAGAGTTGGGGGATTTAACGGTGAACCTGTTAAGTTACCCAGGTATGTGTTTGACCGTTTTGTGCTGATAGAGGTCTACAGACAGTTAGCACATGTAGACAAAAAGTTCTTAGCAAAGAAGGGATCTGGTATCTCTTTTCCCATTGAACTTGGACATTATTCATGCCAGTCAAAATCTGATGCTTTGAATTTAGAAGTGAACCTTAAAAAATTCAATTTTTAGTTCTTCACTACCTAATCCCAATTTGACAATAAAGGCTTTGTCAAAGATAACTTGGATTTTGGAACAGGGTTTTCACATATTCCTAAATTGGAGGATTATTGGAAGGACTGTTCAGACAAGTTCGAGGTTAGAAGGAGATTGTGGTGCAAGTTCTCTCTAGGACAAATAATTACCCTCAATCTAAATATGGACATTTATGGAGTTTTTGATAATGAAGAACAGGTGATTGACCCGCAATTCAAACAGATAAAACAATCACCTATTCTAGAAATTGACTGGAGTAAAAAGGAAGAAGATAGGATTGAGGTGAAGACCCTCCCGGTGATAAGAAGAACCGAGAAATGGTTGAGGGAACAAAAATGGAAAGGATTTCAAAACAAAGATTCCCAGCAATGCACATCAATAGTTGAAGCACCATTCCCAATAAGCTCCTATAACTAGCCTATTGCTATCTGTGGTGCAGGTACTTCCAAATCAATAACTGGAAGGAGTCCTGTCATCAAAGAATCCAAGAAAGGTCTCACAACTATTTTGCCCCCTCGTGCCACCAGATTGAGAACTAAAAGCAAGAGGAGAAAACAAGTTTCTGAGAGAATAATCATGGATTTGAATTCTGAGGAGGATTTAGGGGAAGCGATGGGTGATAAAGAATCTAGTTCACCGAGAGGAGGTTAGTACAAAACAACAGGCAGAGATTGTTTTAGAGACCCCTGAATTGATGATGATTTCAGATGTCTCCTCTGGTCAATTGAACCCTGGAAAAGAAGTCTCGGCCCCTGCACCCAAATGGCTGGAGAGTTCAATCAGTGACAAAAAAAAAGTAATTCCATTTTCTTTGCCATTAGAAGACATGGTGAGTAAGTGTTTGGGAAAACCTCCTAAATCCAAGAAACTAAAAATAACATCCAGGGTAAGTATTGATCCTAATACTGGGAACTGGAGCGCGGAAATAGCCTGGCCGACAACTGATGAAGAGGTTTAATATCCCATAGTGCAAGATTTCACAATTGAGAAAGTAGATCTTGGGGCTGCTTCAAGAGCCGCATATGTGCATCATCTAGAGGTATCCACCAAAAAGATAGTTAGTCGAACCTGGAAAGATGAGAAATACAAAAGAGAGTTGAAGCAGACCGTGCACTTGATGGCAGAGTACATTGATGCCATTCATAACCCCAATCCACAGCCAGTTTCACAACTTTCTCTAACTTTTGATCCTAAGTCTCTAGCTAACCAGAAGATGTTGGACCAGGTAAACAGGAACAGGATGGTAGCTAAGGTATTTGATGATTGGTTGGATTGTATTGTGCAGAAAGGTACTGAATATATTCATGAACTAAAAAATATATATGATTAAACTACAGCCACTATTGATGACCTTAAGGCATAGAATGCTTCCTGGGTAAAGGATGAAGGCAAGTGGGTGAACGTGCTGAATCAAATTGATGAAGTACAAAAATATGGGATAGCCAAATTTTTGTTAGAAAAGAATTTAACAGATCTGGATGAGGATGTACTGTATGTGAGTAAGAAGAATATTGAATGGAAGAATTCAGTATCTCGGCAAGGGCGATTTGAGCTCACAAAAATGATCAAGGAAATAACCGAATTCACCCAATCATTACAGCATGATTTATAGTGTATCGATGTAAAATATATAAATGATGATGGGAAACCAGAGAAAGACATCGATATAGTGATTCAATCTTTTAGGGAGAAAATTAGCTTCGTTAAAGAAAGTGACAAAATATTAATCGAGGATTTCTCACAGATTTCGAAGGTGGAGTCACTTCTTTATCTCTGCGTCGACACACTCTCGAAACACAAGGAAAAGGTGGGGAAAATTTGGAGGGAGAAAGACGTCTGGAAGGCAAGGGTAAAACACATCGGCATCCCCAATTTTCTAAAAATCTAGGAGTTTGTTGCGGCATTTCAGGAGTGTAAAGCTCAACGTACTTCCCCAACCGCACAGAGCAAATCTGGAGATTCAAATCCATTACCCCAGCCATAATCTTATTTACTCAGCTTCTTATATTTAGTTTTTTAGTTAAATTATTTTCAAGAACTTGATCTTTAAATCAGTTTGTAAAAACTAAATCTCGTATGGGTCAAAGTTACTTTAACTTTGGGTTTGGTTTACATGATCAGATAATTAGGGCAACTATATATATGTTTTTGGTTGCTAAAACTGGATAGAGGAGGATAGAAAAGAAAAAAAAGATAAAAATTTCTTAGAGTTGAACTGCTGTTATTTTCATAGCATATATGATTTTTGTCTGAAACATTTTTTCATCTGTGAATGAAAAGGAGAAACAATTACTACCTGCTTAGATCTGTGCATTTGAGTATTTGAAATTGGGTTTTCTGTGCGAAATCTTCTTTCATATGGTAATTGCTCTTTTTGGACAACTCATTGTATGTGTTTTATCATTTATTGGTTCAGCAATATATATATGTTTATGTGTCTGATCATTATTGAAAATAGAATCTGTGTATTCTATCACCAAATGACATTATAAAAGAGATATCACATTCATAGCATGATGATGTATGGATGTTAGTTTGCCTTTAGGCACTTTCTGGTTAAAAGTGTATTTGAATATTTAAAATAGATTGAATTCATTGAAGATCTTAAAGGGAGTTGTACCTAAATTCAGAGGGGAACTATTCTTGATAGTTCACCCATTTTTTGATTAATTCATTTGTTCTTGGAAGAAGAAGGGTATAGAGTCAGAATAGAATATTTTTAAATAAGGACAAATCTGTTAACCAACAGTTTTGGGCGACTCTACTGGGGAATAAAAGTCATTTATTAAAAGATTAGTCACCTTGATATGAAGCAACAATGGTGCTTACACATGAAAATATAATTCCTGTTCTACAGCTGAATCTTGGTTTTCAAGACGAGCAGGAAGACATTATTGGCCAGTTGAATACCCTTGCTTGGCATACTCGTCGTAATAGTGAAGATTATAGAAGGGCAAGCAGAGTATTAGAAAAAGAAGAGGAACTGGCTGATAATTTGAGATTGCTGTTGCTCAGGCAAAGGAGGCAAGCAAAAAATGCAGTAAGAAATCAAGCCCCTGAAGTGCAAAGAAATCAAGAACAACAAAGAAATGAATAGTTGCCTATCCAATTGCAATATTATAAGCTGGATTCCAGATGATATACATGGTCTTTGAGAAGAGAGGGAATTGAGGATCCTACCTTTCAAGCACTACAAAGCCTTAATTTTCCTTATATCTCTGCCCGTACTAGAAGAGCTAGAAGTAGACCTCCTAGCACCCCTAAACCCCCTGCATCCTCTGTCTGTCAAGCTTTGACTCTTTCTGGTACTATCATCGCCTCTGCTATAAACTTTCTACCAATGGCCCAACCTTGGGGAGCAGCCATAGGGCCTCTAAATTTAGGGGCCAACCTAAATCCTCTACCTAAAAATGCAAGGGAGAATTTACCCAAATTTAATGGGGATGGAAGGGAATCACCAGAGGAACATCTGAGTGCCTTTGTAGCAGCATGTGGTGTGTGATGGTGACAGATTGTCATTGATGTCAAATGTGTTGTTGCAGAAGTACATCATCTTGTGTGTTGTTAAATTATATCAGTTGGAGTTGTGAATATTATGATAAGATTCATGACTTAGGGTGATACAGATGACATACAGTATTCAATGGCTTGGTCATTTGATCTCAATATTCAGTTTGTGAGTTGATCATCATACAAACAAGTGTAGTTGCATGGAGGTTGAAATGTTTGAAGTTTCATTGTATGAAGTTCATGATCATATATGCAATTAGTATCTTGTATCAGGAGAATGTTATATGGCACAGGTATGTATCAAGAAGCTATATCTTCCTTGAGTTAATAATGATGTCATGTGATCAATCTTGGAGTTGATTCTTAGGGAAGATGTTCAAGATATGTGTTGAGTTATCGACAATTCTTAATTCTTCATATAAGGTGCTTGCCAGTTACAATGACAGATTAAAGTATTGTCTTCACTATATGGTTGAGAGGATCTCAGTTGAACAATATATGATGCTTGTGCTTCAAATGTTGAATATTCATAATATAGGAGTTCATGTTGCTTGGAGTTGATTTGAGGAGTTGAGTTGTTGATCATCAAGTATTGGCAAATGATCATCATTCATGGTTTGGATTGTATAGAGGCATCAAATTTTTTATTCTCTGAGGTTTGTTTTTGGAGGCATCTCCTATTTAGGATGTGAGCATAAGAGAACAAAAATAAGTCAGAGGTATGAGCAGATGGCAATAAGAGTGTTATTACTTTAAGGTTCTTGTTGATTAATTTGTAGAATGCTTCATTTCATGATATTTGCCTGCAGATGTTGGTACAGGACATTGACTCTTTTAAAGTGTATGGAGTCATAAAATTTTCACATCCTTATTTGGATCCTATTTACAAAATCCTAAATATCCCATCATAAAACCTATTGCTTTTTGTTTTTATTTGTTCTTGACTTGTAATTATAGGTCATCTCATTAAAAACAACCTACTAGAGGGCTTGTGTTTCATGGGCAATCGGCCCCTTCAAGCTTATCAACCTATTCTATTGGTGGTCGGTGGTAATGTTTGAATTAAAAAAAAAAAAGCCTGAAAGAGATCAAAATTTACTTTGAGACCATGACCTTGGTCGTGATATTTATTGAAGACCATTGTTTATTTTTGCCTTGAGCTTCTTCGAAGGTTGCTATCGTGGGAATGCTTTATGCATAGAAAAAAGGCTTTAATATACTTAGGAGGAACCCGACTACTAAGCCTTTTATGGCTTTGTTTCATATTTTTAGAAGCCTTGTTTAAAGTGGTCGACCTCACTTTTGTGTCATTTTTATGACTTAAAAAAATTAAAAAGTAATTTCTATTTTTGCTTTGAGAAAAAGGTGGGTAAGTGAAGATTTTTTGAGGAGTTTTTTTTTAGATGAAAAATTTATTTGGAAACAAATAAGATGCTTTTTCCTTTACAAGGCAGAATATTGTGAAGGAGAAGATTTTTCTTAAAAGGAGAAATGAAGTTGTTTGAAGAAGATTTTTTAAGGAAGAAGTTGAAAAGATTTTTTATTTGCAGGAGATTATCTTTTGAAGATATTTTTGGGATGGAGTTTAAGGCAGATTGGATACAAATTTTTTTGAAGACAAAAATGACATATCGATTGAAGGCATCTTACAGATAAAAGGTTTAAAATGTTTTCTTGGAAAATAATTTTTTTGAGGAGATGATTTTATTGAAGGAATGTGAAAAGTTTTTGCAGATGGATTTTTGTGGGAAGCTTCAAATTGGAGAGTCATTTTTTATTTTTTTTGTTTCATGCAAGAATATCAAAGAGAAGACAAAATATGAAAAGTCTTTTGATGCAGGTGAATGGATTACAAGATTGGTTATTATAGAGCAAGGGGAAGATGAATGGTCATCTGATATTTATTGAGCTTACAGGTGCTTTGATATGTGTGTTGAAGAGTAGAGCATCATACAACTATGAAGATCACTTTATAAATATTCTTTTAAAAGGAAAACACAGTAGAATGCATGCATGAGCTAATTTGTAGTGAAAAATGTTCTTGATACAGGATCAGATGTTTTTCAAAATGATATGCAGAGGAAGATATTGATATTGAATTGTAGAGATAAGAGTGTTGAAATTTTGTTCACAGGAAGTTGTTTTCAGAGAGGTGTGTAAAAGGAATTATTTGTATGGTCTTGACTTGAAAATCAAACAGGAGAAATTAGGGTGTATGATCAAACACATAGTGTAAAAGGTGCAAATCAGATTGAACAAGCAATCATTTCTTGCACATGAGTTTTTGTTTTGATTGATTGAGAAAAGCCAGTGAGGCACAGTATGCCAGTGAGGCTTATGGTCAGTGAGACCTTAATAATTGTCAGTGAGACACATATTGTAGCCAGTGAGGCTTCTTTGTAGCCAGTAAGGCATGTTTTTCAGTTAAGCCGGTGAGGCAGTTCTGGAGTGGTTTTTCTACCCCTGGAGGGTTTTCCACTCATGCAATTTTTATGTCTTGATTCATATTGATCTTCTGTCTGTGGTTGTATGTTTTACTCATGAGTTTTGTTTTCCATTCTCAGTTATATGCACATGTGTTTGACAAATGTTATGTGATGTGTTTGAGAAATTAATGATAGCTTTCTCTCCTTGTGCTCTGCAAGTTTAAGTTTGTAAAAAGATTAGAAAATTCACACAACACTGATTCACCCCCCCTCTCAGTGGTGTCCTTAACTCCTACAATTGGTATCAGAGCGAGGTTCCCCTTTTGAAACTTAATCATCTTGGGTAGATCCTGTGTGTGGAGTTCAATGGGTAAGTGCAGAAGAAATAAGAATAATAATGTCAAGCTTCATTCTACTCAAAAGGTTCAAAAGACATCATTCATATCAAATCTAGATGTTGATATAAAGTCAGTGGATAAAGATGTTCTCCAAGTTGAATCTGATATTGTTTCAGATGTTCCTCAGTTTGATGGTTCAAATTTTTCAGTTTGGTATGTTAGAATGCAAGTATATTTATCCTCCTTAGGATATGATGTTTTAATGTCAGTTGAAAATGATAATTCTGCAAATAACAAAGAAGTTCTTGAATATAATGATATTGCAAAGAAGGCTATATTATTTGCTCTGTCTAATGATGTTATTTGTAAAGTTATGGATTGTGTTACAGCTCAGGATATGTGGAGGAGATTGAAAATGATTTATCAGGATAATGATAAAGAAGGGGACACTCTGGTGTGTGAAGAAAGTAGCAATGGAAAGAGACTTTCAAATGAAGGAGTTGAAGTTCAATCCCAATCAAATTCAGAAGAAGCTTGCATCACAAGTGATGATGATCAGAGTGATGATGATCAGGATTATAATGAACAAGATTGTGAGATTGATTTGGAAGGAGAGCTCACATATGCTCTGAGTGAGCTCAAGAATTATAAGAAGGAGAACAATAAATTAATAAAGCAGTTGCAGCAAGAAAGAGATTTAAAAGATAAAGCTCTTACAGATCTTGAAGATGCTAGAAACCTAATTGTAGACTTGAAGAATCAAGCAAGTGAATTAGATAAATTGATTGTCAGTTTGAAATCAGAAATTGAAGAAGCTAAGAGGATAGCTGATGTCTCAATATCTAACCTTGAAGTTGCAAGAATTGAGAATCTAAAACTAGAGAGTGATATTATCAATCTAAGAAAAGAGTATGATGGTCTTAAAGCTTTATCTAAGAAGTATAAGGAGTTTGAAGAAAGCACAAGCAAGCTACATAAGATGCTTGGTAAACAAAAACTATATGGAGACACTACTGGACTTGGTTTTGCAGAAGGAGAATGTTCAAAAGCTAGAGAGACTCCCAGTAAGAAGATTGATTTGAATACTGCCACTGAAAACAAAATGCATAATCAAAGAAGAAGAAATTTCAAAAGAAGTGCTCCTGTTAGACAAGCATACATGTACAGGTATAACTATTCATTTAATGGTTTTTGTTATACTTGTAATCAATTTGGGCACAAATCAGTTAATTGTAGAAGGAACACTGATATTGTTTGTTACAAGTGCAATAATGTTGGACACCTACAAAGAAACTGCAAAATGAATAGAAGGTATGATCCTGTTTGGAAGCATAATATAAATACTCAAGGGATGTTAAGAAGGTATTCTCAATCATTTGGTTATGATTATAGAATAATTTGTTATAATTGCAATTCTTCTGGTCACAAAGCATTTAGTTGCAGAAAAGCATCATCTGCATCATCTAATTTGATAGGTTGGAAATGGAAAGAAACAGAAAAGGTTTGGAGAAAGAAAGCACCTGTGAAAATTTGGAAGCAAAAACAGAGTCATGAGAAGGTAAATCCCAAACTTGTGCATCCAGCACAAGTTACATCATCATTTGCATAACAGATAGTATGATGTGAGGGGGAGTTGTTCTTGTTCTATCTTTTATCCCCAAGAAGTTACAGGAGGAGATCAATTGATCTTGTTTGTCATGCTTCCCTGATAATGTTAATTTCTCATGTTATGTATGTCAGTGACATGTTTAATGATTGCTAAGATATTATTCATATAATTGATGATGGTGATAGTGGTACAGGTAATCTTTGGTTCAAAATGTATACATGTTGTTGATAAAGTATTTCAGAAGTTCTTTGCACAAAGAGATTGATGTTGTTGTGACTTGATATCATGTTGGTACTTAAAATTGTGTTGCAGTTCTGTGTGATCTTGCTTGTCAGGGCAAAGAGCTTAAGATGCTCTCAAGAAGCTCTTATCAGAAAATTAGCATGTGTTGACTAAGGTGGCTGAAAATGAAAATTCAATTCATGGCAATTATCTCTGTTTTTGATTTATGCAAAGTATTGTCACAGGAAGAATTTGTTGATGCAATTTGTTTGTTGTTGTTTGGATGACAAAGTCAAGAGGCAGAAGTTCTTGTTGGTTGTAGGATGTAGTTATGTATATATCAGATTTGACAGTATGTTGTGAAAAGTGTCTTGTGCAGAACAGGAGGATAGTTCAGATGGTCTTCAGTCTTTTTCATGTCAAAAAGGATGTGCAAGAATAGATTGGTTACAGAATGAATGTTCATTTAGAATTGATCATTTGTCTAATAATTTGACATGTTTCAGAAAGGTATTGACTGCAAATTGTGTGCCTCTAGTTTTGAAATGGTATCAGGTATGTGTTTCAAGCTATGACAATCTAGAGTCTCTTATGACATTGATGGTGAGTCTTGTATTTCATCAAATCAGAGGTAAGTAAAGGTCTTATAAAAAAAAAATGGTCATCTTGGCATCTTGTGTTGGGAACTGTGTGATAAGGAGTTTTCATGATTTTTGCCTACAAATTTGTTCATCAAAGAGTATTGGTATGTTGTTGATTTCTTTGCAAAGTGTTCAAGAAATTGGTATTTGGTTACAGAGATATGTCTTCTTCATCTTCATTTTGGTATTGTGTCAAAAAGTGACATTATGTTAGACAGTGGTTTGTGTTGGGTATTCTTGTCAATAATTGCTAGTGGTATTTATGAGTAGTAATTTGCTTGTGGACTTCAACACAGGGGGAGCAAATAATTTTGAGTCTTTGTCATCAGATGTCAAAAAGGGGGAGAAAGATAAATTGCATCATAAAGTTTTGCCATCAATGACAAAGGGGGAGATTGATGGTGATAGATTGTCATTGATGTCAAATGTGTTGTTTCAGAAGTACATCATCTTGTGTGTTGTTAAATTATATCAGTTGGAGTTGTGAATATTATGATAAGATTCATGACTCAGGGTGATACAGATGACATACAGTATTCAGTGGCTTGGTCATTTGATCTCAGTATTCAGTTTGTGAGCTGATCATCATACAAACAAGTGTAGTTGCATGGAGGTTGAAATGTTTGAAGTTTCATTGTATGAAGTTCATGATCATATATGCAATTAGTATCTTGTATCAGGAGAATGTTATATGGCACAGGTATGTATTAAGAAGCTATATCTTCCTTGAGTTAATAACGATGTCCTATGATCAATCTTGGAGTTGATTCTTAGGGAAGATGTTCAAGATATGTGTTGAGTTATCGACAATTCTTAATTCTTCATATAAGGTGCTTGCCAGTTGCAATGACAGATTAAAGTATTGTCTTCACTATATTGTTGAGAGGATCTCAGTTGAACAATATATGATGCTTGTGCTTCAAATGTTGAATATTCATAATATAGGAGTTCATGTTGCTTGGAGTTGATTTGAGGAGTTGAGTTGTTGATCATCAAGTATTTGCAAATGATCATCATTCATGGTTTGGATTGTATAGAGGCATCAAATTTTTTATTCTCTGAGGTTTGTTTTTGGAGGCATCTCCTATTTAGGATGTGAGCGTAAGAGAACAAAAATAAGTCAGAGGTATGAGCAGATGGCAATAAGAGTGTTATTACTTCAAGGTTCTTGTTGATTAATTTGTAGAATGCTTCATTTCATGATATTTGCCTGCAGATGTTGGTACAGGACATTGACTCTTTTAAAGTGTATGGAGTCATAAAATTTTCACATCCTTATTTGGATCCTATTTACAAAATCTTAAATATCCCATCATAAAACCTATTGCTTTTTGTTTTTATTTGTTGTTGACTTGTAATTACAGGTCATCTCATTAAAAACAACCTGCTAGAGGGCTTGTGTTTCATGGGCAATCGGCCCCTTCAAGCTTATCAACCTATTCTATCGATGGTCAGTGGTAATGTTTGAATTAAAAAAAAAGAGCCTGAAGGAGATCAAAATTTATTTTGAGACCATGACCTTGGTCGTGATAATTGTTGAAGACCATTGTTTATTTTTGCCTTGAGCTTCTTCGAAGGTTGCTATCGTGGGAATGCTTTATGCATAGAAAAAAGGCTTTAATATACTTAGGAGGAACCCGACTACTAAGCCTTTTATGGCTTTGTTTCATATTTTTAGAAGCCTTGTTTAAAGTGGTCGACCTCACTTTTGTGTCATTTTTATGACTTAAAAAAATTAAAAAGTAATTTCTATTTTTGCTTTGAGAAAAAGGTGGGTAAGTGAAGATTTTTTGAGGAGTTTTTTTTTAGATGAAAAATTTATTTGGAAACAAATAAGATGCTTTTTCCTTTACAAGGCAGAATATTGTGAAGGAGAAGATTTTTCTTAAAAGGAGAAATGAAGTTGTTTGAAGAAGATTTTTTAAGGAAGAAGTTGAAAAGATTTTTTATTTGCAGGAGATTATCTTTTGAAGATATTTTTGGGATGAAGTTTAAGGCAGATTGGATACAATTTTTTTTGAAGACAAAAATGACATATTGATTGAAGGCATCTTACAGATAAAAGGTTTAAAATGTTTTCTTGGAAAATATTTTTTTTGAGGAGATGATTTTATTGAAGGAATGTGAAAAGTTTTTGCAGATGGATTTTTGTGGGAAGCTTCAAATTGGAGAGTCATTTTTTATTTTTTTTGTTTCATGCAAGAATATCAAAGAGAAGACAAAATATGAAAAGTCTTTTGATGCAGGTGAATGGATTACAAGATTGGTTTATTACAAAGCAAGGGGAAGATGAATGGTCATCTGATATTTATTGAGCTTACAGGTGCTTTGATATGTGTGTTGAAGAGTAGAGCATCATACAACTATGAAGATCACTTTATAAATATTCTTTTAAAAGGAAAACACAGTAGAATGCATGCATGAGCTAATTTGTAGTGAAAAATGTTCTTGATACAGGATTAGATGTTTTTCAAAATGATATGCAGAGGAAGATAATGATATTGAATTGTAGAGATAAGAGTGTTGAAATTTTGTTCACAGGAAGTTGTTTTCAGAGAGGTGTGTAAAAGGAATTATTTGTATGGTCTTGACTTGAAAATCAAACAGGAGAAATTAGGGTGTATGATGAAACACAGAGTGTAAAAGGTACAAATCATATTGAACAAACAATCATTTCTTGCACATGAGTTTTTGTTTTGATTGATTGAGAAAAGCCAATGAGGCATAGTATGCCAGTGAGGCTTATGGTCAGTGAGACCTTAATAATTGTCAGTGAGACACATATTGTAGCCAGTGAGGCTTCTTTGTAGCCAGTAAGGCATGTTTTTCAGTTAAGCCAGTGAGGCACAGTATGCCAGTGAGGCTTATGGTCAGTGAGACCTTAATAATTGTCAGTGAGACACATATTGTAGCCAGTGAGGCTTCTTTGTAGCCAGTAAGGCATGTTTTTCAGTTAAGCCAGTGAGGCAGTTCTGGAGTGGTTTTTCTACCCCTGGAGGGTTTTCCACTCGTGCAATTTTTGTCTCTTGATTCATATTGATCTTCTCTTTGTGGTTGTATGTTTTACTCATGAGTTTTGTGTTCCATTCTCAATTATATACACATGTGTTTGACAAATGTTATGTGATGTGTTTGAGAAATCAATGATAGCTTTCTCTCCTTGTGCTCTGCAAGTTTAAGTTTGTAAAAAGATTAGAAAATTCACACAACACGGATTCACCCCCCCTCTCAGTGTTGTCCTTAACTCCTACAGTGTGTTGGGTGTGCAACACCAAGACGTAGCTATAAGGCTTTTTGTACAAACTTTAACTAATACTGTAGTGCAATGGTTCTATCATCTAGCTGACTCTTCAATCACAAATTGGAATGATATGAAAACTGCGTTTGAAAATAGGTTCAAAAGTGTAGAAGATGAGCATTCCCTTCTTGCTCAATTGACTTAGCTTAAGAAGGAGATACATGAGCCTATGAGAGAATTCATAGCCAAATTTAATAGAATAGTGCACAAAATCCCTACTGCTAAAAGACCAACTGCTGAGAATCAAAAATGTTTCTTTATTAATTCAATGCCTCCTGATATCAGTTTTCATCTTAGAAGAGGTGCAATTGTTGATTTAGCAGCTGCACAAACCTTAGCAGTTGGATTAGAGGATGATCTTATCATGGCTAGAAAATGGAAAAGGGAAGTCCAAGTACCTAATGCTCATCCCTCATCCTCTACAGATCCTGTAGTTCAAAGACTGGTTAATGATATGATTGCCTTAAAGAGACAATTACCTAAAGCTGGTGCTTCTTTCCAACCACCGTATCAAGATATTGGGAGGAGGAATTTGAATCAACAGGCAAATGCTAGTAGGACTTTACCACTAACATCAGCACAACCAAGGCTGACTATTGAAGCTGCTCCTAAAAGAGGGAACATGTGCGCATTTCATTTGACTACTGATCATGATGGAAACTCTTGTCTTGAGATGCTTAGATATGCTCAAATGGCTGCCACTCAAGATGTATTGGGGGAGATGACCATTAAAGAAAGGAACTTTGAGGAGCCTGGCGACTCTGAAATACACTTCCTTGAATATGAATCAGATTTAGAAAGGGGAGGTGAAATATTGGTTACCCTTGAAGATCCTTCATGTGCTATGCTCACCAGGAGTCAGAGGAATCTGAAATTCTCTAATACGCAAGAAGTACCTGGAAAAGGTAAGGAGCCTCTTATTAGAAATCATGATGCTAATTTGAAGGCTCAAGAAATTAAATTGTTATATAGAAATGATCTAGAAGATTCTTTTGATATTGTGGAATTCTGTAAGTTTGCAAAAATTCAAATATCTCCTTTTGAGCACCTTAAGTTAAAACCCAATGAACTTGACAAACTGGTTAAATATGTCAAAGGTAGTCCTACACAAGCTAAAACTGGAAGTCAACTAAATGTTAATGCTGAGTCTCCCATTGCTCGACTATTTGCTTCTCCACCTGAGTCACCTACGCATACCCCTAGAATGACTCTCAATTCATCAAATGATACCTCTTATATGACTGACTTGAAGCCCAACCCATTTTATGTTTCCTTATTCATAAATGGCCACAAACTTAGCAATTGTATCATAGACTCAGGTGCTTCTGATAACATTATGCCTTCTTCTGTAGCCAAAGCTCTAGGCATGTCCCTTACCAAAACATTTGGTAGGTGTTATTCTATGGACGGCAAACAGACTTCTTTGCTTGGACAAATTAAGGATGCACGAGTTGCCCTTGCAGCTTATCCTGACAAAAGAGTTAAGCTAACTATCTTGGTAGTAGATATTCCTGCTAGTTATGGGATGTTGTTGAGAAGGACTTTTTGCAAGGATTTGGGTGGGCAGATTAAATTGGACTGGTCAGAAGCCACAATTCTAGTGGGGAAGCAGAAAGTAAAGCTAGAGCCTGAACCCAAATGCAAGTTTACTGTCTACCCCTCTGATGATCCCAAATCCTAGATTTTATTTGAAGAATGTGAATTTGGTATCTACTTTCTCTCTTCTGAAGACATCAAGGAAGAATCTATCCAAAGATCTGTTCATTCTGATGACCTATGGATCATGGAGTTTGATGGTAGTTGTGCTACTACTGGTTCAGGGGTTGGGGTTGTGTTGATCTCACCAGAAGGTGAAATTTTTTCTTATTCTTTTAAATTAGAGTTCAAAAACACTAATAACACTGCAAAATATGAGGCTTTATTGCTTGGGCTACTTGAAGCCAAAGGAAAGGGTGTGAAAGTGCTTAAAGTGAGAGGAGATGCTGAATTAATTGTGAAACAGGTGAGAGGTATCTTTTCTGTTAAAAATGAGAGATTAAGGCATTACAGGAATAGAGTCTGGGATGAGATAGAATACTTTGATGCCTTCTCTATTGAAGCAATTCCCAGAGACTAGAACACCTGAGTAGATTCTTTAGCAGTATCAGCTTCTCTTCTTCTACCACACCCTGATTTTAAAAAGGATTCATATAGAATAGAGCTAGTCTATTGCCCTAATGTTCCAGACAATGTTGAAAGTTGGCAAGTTTTTGAGAGTGATAATCAGATCAGAAAATTCTTGGAGAATACTGAGATGTTCCTGGGGACTTATTTTGAAGGTTCAGAAATAGAATGTAAAGAATTTAGTCCTGATCCAGGTATTAATCCAAAAGATGATGTAATTCAGTTGAAGGGAAACAAAATCCCTAAAGGACTGGTCTCCCTAGAACATTTGTTCACTCGGTGAGATGAATATACTAAAGGTAAACCTACCAAAAATCCTAACAAAGTGGAGCATTATGAGAAAATAAACATCGGGAATGAGGCTGATCCTAAATGGATATCCATTGGTAGGTGTTGTTCTTCAGAGGAGAGAAAAAAATTGATCAATTTGCTAATTAAGTATAAAGATGTTTTTGCCTGGTGCTATGATGACCTTAAAAATTTTAGAGATGGGCAGTTTCAACACCATATTCCTTTGAAAGCAAATGCAACCCCATTCAGGCAGAAGTTGAGGAATTATAATCCAAAAGTTGCTAAGGCCATCTTTAAGGAGATTGACAAGATGTTGAAAGCTAGAATTATCTATCCAATTCATCACTCCACCTGGGTGGCAAATATTGTTCCAGTGCGCAAGAAGAATGGAGAAATAAGAATCTGTGTTGATTTCAGGAATTTGAACCAGGCTAGTCTGAAAGATAACTATCCCTTACCTGTGATGGATCACATCTTGCAAACAGTTGCTGGGTTAGAAATGATGTCCATGCTGGATGGATTCTCAGGTTACAATCAGATAGGTGTGGCTGCAGCTGATCAGCATAAGACTACTTTCACTACACCTCGGGGAACTTTTGTCTATAACCGGATGCCCTTTGGCCTGATCAATGCTGGTGCAACCTTTCAACGAGCAATGGATTCATCCTTTAGAGATCTGAAAGATAGAATTGTTGTTATTTATCTTGATGATCTGACTGTTTTCTCCAGAAATAGAGAAGATCACCTGAAGGATCTAGAGACTATTTTAAAAAGGTGTCGGAGTCATGGCATATCACTTAATCCCAAGAAGTCAGTCTTCTGTGTTATAGAGGGGAAGTTATTGGGGCACTTAGTTTCAAAAGATGGAATCAGGATTGATACAGAGAGGGTCAAGGCGATACAACAACTTAGTCTCCCTTCTAATAGGACTGGATTGAAGTCCTTTGGCTAGATTAATTTTCTTAGAAGGTTCATTCCTGACTTTGCTGAGATTACAAAGCATATTGTGGGAATGATGAGCAAAAAATAGACATTTAAATGGAACGAAGCTGCTAAGAAGGCATTTGAGGATATCAAAGAAACAATTGCACACACCTACTTTGGTAAATCCTGATTTTCAAAAAGATTTTATCATTTACTGTTATGCTTCAAAACATACCATGTCTAGTATTTTGTTATAGAAAGATGAATTGGATGAAGAGGCCCCAATTGCCTTTATGAGTGTTCCCCTTAAAAAGCATGAACTTAAATACTCTCTGGTGAAAAAACAAGATTTCGTTGTAGTAAAGGCTGTTAAACAATTTAGATATTATATACTTCATTCCCATTCAGTTGTATATGTTCCAAGTTCTGTTGTGAAAAGTATTTTGACTCAACAAGATGTTGGGTTAAACAATAGAGCAACGTGGGTTGCTAAAATCCAAGAATATGATTTGGAAGTTAGGCCAACTAAATTGGTCAAAGGTCAAGGTCTATGCAAGTTGATTGCTGAAAACAAAGAAGAAGATGTAGAAGGATTTCCCACTGTCATATTGGTAAGTCTACAAGACCCATGGTTTCTAGATGTAGCATATTATCTTACTTTACAGAGATTGTCCCAGTCACTTATCTCTGAAAGAGAAAAGAAACTTGAAGTTAAAAGCAGCAAAATATGTTATTTGGGGGGATGTTCTTTACAAAAAGGGACTAGATGGGACTTTCCTAAGATGTGTAAACAAGGAGCAACAGGACAAGCTTTTGGAAGTTTTCCATAATGAAGCCTATGGTGGACATTTTTCTTCTTTAGTCACAGGTTTCAAAATCCTCAGAAATTGTTATTATTGGCCGGGTATGTTTAAGGATGCATACAGATGGGTGGCTAACTGTGAAAAATGCAAAATGTTCTCAGGAAGGCCACAACTTGCAGCATTGCCTTTGAGGCCCGTTGTTATTGAAGAACCATTCAAACAATGGAGTTTGGACTTTATTGGGCCTATCTCACCTCCTTCAAGTGCAGGACATACCCACATTTTGAAAGCAACAGATTATTTTACGAAATGGGTTGAAGCAGCCCCTATAAAGAGAACAACTTCAGAGGTGGTGTGTAATTTTCTCAAAGAAAATATATTGGTACGTTTTGGTGTTCCCCAGAAGCTTGTAGCAGATAAAGCTACCAGTTTCTCCTCAGTTGAACTGACTTCTTTTTGTTATGAGCATAGTATATCTCTCTCCCATTCATCAGATTACTATCCTCAAGGGAATGGACAAGCTGAGTCCAGTAATAAGAATCTGATTGCCATCAAGAGGAAATTAGTGAATGATAACCCCAAAGATTGGCATAAAAGATTGTATGAAGTGCTCTCAACTGACAGAATAACCCCAAAAAGGGCAATAGGGATGGCGCCTTTTGAATTGGTTTATGGAATAGGAGCTCAGTTATCTTTACCTCTGGAGTTATCTGCAGCAAAATTACAAAATGTAATCGAAGATCAATACTTTCAAGATTCCCTAGAAAAGAGGATTATGTACTTGTCTAAGATTGAAGAGGAGAGGAATGAATTGGTTGATCGGATAATTGTTCATCAGGCGAGAGTTAAAGAGATTTTTGATCGGAAAACAAGGCCCAGGAAATTCATGGAGGGAGATGAAGTATTACTATGGGATAGAAGAAGAGAACCAAAAGGAGCACATAGCAAATTTGACTCACTTTGGAAAGGGCCTTTCAAAATTCATCAGGTACTGGGTCCAAATTCTTTTAAATTGGAATATCTGGATGGAGCTATTTTACCTCTGTCCTATAATGGACAGGATCTTAAATTGTATCGACTGTGAAACAGGAGTCCCCTATTTTGTACATAGCCTTTCCTTTGTTGTCTGGTTTTGTGTTTTCTTTTCTCAGTTTTGGTTTGTCTTGCTTCTTTTCTTTCATCCCCATGTTTCAATTTTTTTGCAAAACCAGAGCTTCTGAGTTCTCTGCATTTTTCCATAAAATGCAGTCCCCAGTCAGAGCCGATGTTACCTTTTGAGTCGCCCTTATTTATTTACTCATGAAATTCCCTAATCAAGAGTCAATTTGCTGTTTTGTCTTATTGGTCATGCCTTTGTTCCTTAAATTGGCTCTTTGTTCTTCAAAGTCCACCCGCCTATCGTCTTTGTATGTGAAATTACTCAAAATTTAAACCTTTGAACTTGAACCATTCTCAAAGTTCAATAGTTCAATGGTTCGATATGTTCAATGTTTTTCAAAGCATGTCGTTTTGTCCCTTGTGTAATTAAAATGTCTTTGAGTCTTTTGGTTGAACTTGAACCCTTTTTCAAGTTCAAAAGTTCAATACTCGATGCCTTGTAATAAATCATGTCACTCAGTTCTCTTGTGTAATTTAATGTATCGTTGAACCATTCGCTTGAACTCTATAGCGAGGTTCGATGGTTCAATGGTTCAAAGTTCAACGGTTCACTGTTTCATAGTCGAAAGCCTTCTACAAAGCCACGTTACTGTTGGTCAGTCTGTGTAGTTCTTGTGTCTTTGAACCTCCACATTGAACCACACCCCAAAGGTTCAATGGTTCAAGGGTTCGCTAATTATAATCTCATTTCTCCCCGAGGTTCTCTGAGTCAAAATTTAGCGGAAAAGTTGGAGGAAAATATGTCTGAAACTCATTATGAAACAGAAAGTTCTAATTTTGAAAAATCATGGATAATTATTATACATCATGGTCGCGCGTGAATAATGCTTGCCATTAATGAAGATGTTAGAATTCATGTCTTTTCAAACATTTTCGGCATGTATTATTTCCGGTAATAATTATTCGATCTGGTTAATGCCATTATTAAGAGAGAACAAGCCAAATTTAGCAAATGAACATACTGTGCAATGCGAAGGAGAATAGCACAGGAGGTATAAGGTTCTTGTTGCCCAAATTTTGCAGTAATTTTAGATATCTTGAAGGTGAGTTCTGTTCTTCCTATATGCTGTTTCTATTTCTTAACTGGAAAGAAGAATCTTTTGGGTTTCTGACATTATTTTCAAAATTTGAAGCATTTTTCATTATATCTTCCAATTATGGCTATGAAATCTACTTGTCTTGGTTATGAGCATGGTCCTGGTCTCACCTATTCTCACCCTGAATTTGGGGATACTTCACTGGTTCAATATGATTTAACAGAATTTAAGGAAAGGTCTAAAAATTCTGTACCAACTCCCATGATGAAGAAGATATTAGAAAGTGGTTTGGTTGAAGCTGCAGCCTTTCCCATGGCCATACAATGCCCCGAATTAGTTCTGGAGTGCATGAATAGGTATGAACCCCAAAACAGATGCATCAAAAATGCCGATGGTATTGTGTTGTTTCATGCCAACAGATAAACCCTAATGTCTGTGATGAGAATACCACCTAAGGAAGCATATTCTAGCCTTAATATTACTTCTTCTTATGGGCATTTCTCACTTAAGAAAACAAACTACAGAAGTGTGATAGCCAGAAATTGGTTGTTGAAATTCCAGAAGGGAGGTTCAAGGCTGCCTAGACCACTTACCAGAGATCACATGATTTAGGAAGTGAGGGATATTGTGGTATTACTACACAGGCTGGAGGGCAGCGCATAGGCATATTTTTGGGAAGATTAGATGTACTTTTTCGTACAAGTTATCCTCCAAGGAGAGCAATATTTTGACTGGGTAGAAATTGTAGCTAAATGTTTGCATCAGGGTCTGAGTAATCCTTTGGGTAATAAAGATTTTTATATGTCTTCGTACCTCTTCTATTTCCTAGTGTCTACAAGACAATGGTTGGGACTACCTCATGCACCCTTGGCTGAGTATAGTAAAATTTATGAATATTGTTCACAATTGCAGATGCATAATTGTTATGAGAATTTCAAGAGGGTTAATGATGTTTTTACCAAGAGAATGACCCATGAACTGGTAGGCAATTTGAATAAGAGAATGTCTAATGAAGCAATGCAGCTGGTCAGCATATATGGTAGTTTCTTTATTCAATTTTCCAAGTTCACTTATATCAGAGTTGGGGGATTTGACGGTGAACTTGTTAAGTTACCCAGGTATGTGTTTGACCATTTTGTGCTGATAAAGGTCTACAGACAGTTCGCACATGTAGATAAAAAGTTCTCAGCAAAGAAGGGATCTGGTATCTCTTTTCCCATTGAACTTGGACATTATTCATGATAGTCAAAATCTGATGCTTTGAATTTAGAAGTGAACCTTGAAAAATTCAATTTTCAGTTCTTCACTGCCCGATCCCAATTTGACAGTAAAGGCTTTGTCAGAGATAACTTGGATTTTGGAACAGGGTTTTCACATATTCCTAAATTGGAGGATTATTGGGAGGACTGTTCAGACGAGTTTGAGGTTAGAAGGAGATTGTGGTGCAAGTTCTCTCTAGGACAAATAATTACCCTCAATCTAAATATGGACATTTCTGGAGTTTTTGATAATGAAGAACAGGTGATTGACCTGCAATTTGAACAAATAAAACAATCACCTATTCTAGAAATTGACTGGAGTAAAAAGGAAGAAGATAGGATTGAGGTGAAGACCCTCCCGGTGATAAGAAGAACCCATAAATGGTTGAGTGAACAAAAATAGATAGGATTTCAAAACAAAGATTCCCAGCAATGCACATCAATAGTTGAAGCACCATTCCCAATAAGCTCCTCTAACCAGCCTATTGCTATCTATGGTGCAGGTACTTCCAAATCAATAACTGGAAGGAGTCCTGTAATCAAAGAATCCAAGAAAGCTCTCACAACTATTTTTTCCCCTCATGCCACCAGATCGAGAACTAAAAGCAAGAGGAGAAAATAGGTTTCTGAGAGAATAATCGTGGATTTGAATTCTGAGGAGGATTCAGGGGAAGCAATGGGTGATAAAGAATCTGGTTCACCGAGAGCAGAGGAGGTTAGTACAAAACAATAGGTAGAGATTGTTTTAGAGACCCCTGAATTGATGATGATTTCAGATGTCTCCTCTGGTCAATTGAACCTTGGAAAAGAAGTCTCGGCCCCTGCACCCAAATGGCTGGAGAGTTCAATCAGTGACAAAAGAAAAGTAATTCCATTTTCTTTGTCATTAGAAGACATGGTGAGTAAGTGTTTGGGAAAAACTCCTAAATCCAAGAAACTAAAAACAACATCCAGGGTAAGTATTGATCCTAATACTGGGAACTAGAGCTCAGAAATAGCCAGGCCGGCAACTGATGAAGAGGTTCAAGATCCCACAGTGCAAGATTTCACAATTGAGAAAGTAGATCTTGGGGCTGCTTCAAGAGCCGCAGATGTGCATCATCTAGAGGTATCCACCAAAAAGATAGTTAGTCAAACCTAGAAAGATGAGAAAGACAAAAGAGAGTTGAAGCAGACCGTGCACTTGATGGCAGAGTACATTGATGCCATTCATAACCCCAATCCACAGCTAGTTTCACAACTTTCTCTGACTTTTGATCCTAAGTCTCCAGCTAACTAGGAGATGTTGGACCAGGTAAATAGGAACAGGATGGTAGCTAAGGTATTTGATGATTGGTTGGATTGTATTGTGCAGAAAGGTACCAAGTATATTCATGAACTAAAAAATATATATGATCAAACTATAGCCACTATTGATGACCTTAAGGCACAGAATGCTTCCTGGGTAAAGGATGAAGGCAAGTGGGTGAACATGCTGAATCAAATTGATGAAGTACAAAAATATGGGATAGCCAAATTTTTGTTAGAAAAGAATTTAACAGATCTAGATGAGGATGTACTGTATGTGAGTAAGAAGAATATTGAATGGAAGAATTCAATATCTCGGCAAGGGCGATTTGAGCTCACAAAAATGATCAAGGAAATAACCGAATTCACCCAATCATTATAGCATGATTTACAGTGTATCGATGTAAAATATATAAATGATGATGGGAAACTAGAGAAAGACATCGATACAGTGATTCAATCTTTTAGGGAGAAAATCAGCTTCGTTAAAGAAAGTGACAACATATTAACCGAGGATTTCTCACGGATTTCGAAGGTGGAGTCACTTCTTTATCTCTGCGTCGACACACTCCTGGAACACAAGGAAAAGGTGAGGAAAATTCAGAGGGAGAAAGACGTCTGGAAGGCAAGGGTAAAACACATCGACATCCCCAATTTTCTAAAAATCTAGGAGTTTGTTGTGGCATTTCAGGAGTGGAAAGCTAAACGTACTTCCCCAACTGTACAGAGCAAATCTGGAGATTCAAATCCATTACCCCAACCATAATCTTATTTACTCAGCTTCTTATATTTAGTTTTTCAGTTAAATTATTTTCAAGAACTTGATCTTTAAATTAGTTTGTAAAAACTAAATCCCGTATGGGTTAGAGTTACTTTAACTCTGGGTTTGGTTTACATGATCAGATAATTAGGGCAACTATATATATGTTTTTGGTTGCTAAAACTGGATAGAGGAGGATAGAAAAGAAAAAGAAGATAAATTTTTTTTAGAGCTGAACTGCTGTTATTTTCATAGCATATATGATTTTTGTCTGAAACATTTTTTCATCTATGAATGAAAAGGAGAAACAATTATTACCTGCTTAGATCTGTGTGTTTGAGTATTTGAAATTGGGTTTTCTGTGCGAAATCTTCTTTCATATGGTAATTGCTCTTTTTGGACAACTCATTGTATGTGTTTTATCATTTATTGGTTCAGCAATATATATATGTTTATGTGTCTGATCATTATTGAAAATAGAATCTGTGTATTCTATCACCAAATGATGTTATAAAAGAGATATCACATTCATAGCATGATGATGTATAGATGTTAGTTTGCCTTTAGGCACTTTCTGGTTAAAAGTGTATTTGAATATTTAAAATAGATTGAATTCATTGAAGATCTTAAAGGGAGCTATACCTAAATTTAGAGGGGAACTATTCTTGATAGTTCACCCATTTGTTGATTAATTCATTTGTTCTTGGAAGAAGAAGGGTATAGAGTCAGAATAGAATATTTTTAAATAAGGACAAATCTGTTAACCAACAAAAAGGAAATCCAAAGGCTTTTGAGATAGATTGTATTATTAGAGTGTGTGAAGGAAAGGTATTTTTTTCTACTTCAAAAGACTTCCTTTGGTACTAATAACAAGATCGAGGCTCAAGCTTTGATCTTGGGTCTTGAGATGGTGATCAAGTGTAATAACCATCCCGAGTTACTACTATTTTTTTTTGACACACCAATTACTAACTTAATTGTCCAAGTATCTTCTATCTAATTTAGAAGTGCCAAATCAAGGCTTACCAACCATAGTTACAATATCAACTCTATGCCACAACTCATATACTTGTATTAGAGTATGGTAAGCTCCCAAGGTTAGGGTCATCCCTAGATCGAGACCTAAACCTTGAGGGTACATTTGTAATAGCCCTGCCTACATATCCCTTCGTGGGAATCAGAGGCTCCATAGTTTGTTCAAAAATAGTAGAGGCTTCATCCTCTCATTGTATATGAGATCTTTAATCTCACCTTTAGATCATTGTTTTTAAGTGAATCGTATGATTCCAAATCATTTCATATGCAATAGTATGATAGCAATTGCAATCTGGTCAAGGGATAGTTCCATGTCAACATCAGTGTATGAAAATACACAAAACCACATAGTGACCAACTCATATACGCATTTATCTGTTCACACATAGTGACAAGCTCAAGCATACATTCCTTGTATGCAATATGACTATCACCCACATGGGTCACACATACAAGTGTGACTATCTCATGGGTACAACCCCTATATGGAAAGTGAATAACTCATCTATTTGTCACATATACACAATGTGACTAGCTCCTACAGATCACATATACATAGAGAAAATAACTCGTGTATGCATCACCTACACCCATAGTGACTATCTCATGCATACCACACATATACATAAGGAGAATAATTCATGAATGTGTCACTTGTAACACATTGAGTGACTATCTCATGCATGTACCACACCTACATAGGGTAATTGTCTCATACAGACATCATAAGTACACATAGTATCTAGCTAACAAAGGAAATGGTCACCACTTTACTGCAAGCCTCTTCTCCTTTACCTGGTTCACTAACCCATAAGCCCTTAATTAACCTCTAGCTAGAAAAAGGAATGTTGATGCTTCTTGTGCTACACCATGGTTCCATCCTTTTACCAGCTCACAACCAGCTGTGAAGACAACAAGCATCCCATACTACTTGTAGTCATCACAGATTAAGGTGTAGTATAACAACTTATAACTCATGAGGTCATTATTAATATTTTAATAGTCCACTAAGTATCTGACTCATCTTATAACTAGATAAGCATATTCACAGTATCTTTTAGTTTTACGTCAACTAAATCTATTGCCTACACTGTCAATCATTGGACTATTTTAACAATCAGAATCATGAGAAACATATTGCAGGTTGACATAACATAGGGAGCTCTCAATCATTCTACTACAAAAATGCCAATACTAAAATCCTGAGAGGGGTAAATACTGGCATCCATCGCCTGCATACCACTGGTGAAAGCCAAACTAGTACTGGCACCTATCACTTGTATGCCACTAGCAAAAGCCTATCTAAACCCTATGAAACTGGGTAGCCCCTGGCATCTATCACCTGTATGCTACTAGTGAAAGTTTGCTAACCCTATGATACTGGGTAGCTCCTGACATCTATCACCTACATGCTACTGGTGAAAGCCTACTAACCCTATGATACAACTAAATACTTCTTTAGGCAGAGCACGCTCCTTGACTCCTGTCAAGCTGGAGCTACGATAAGCTTATCTATAGGCGGGTCATAGGATTTATAATGTCGGTGATCACCACGGATGGAACAGAACAAGCTACGTTCTAGGAGGTATTGCATACCACCTACCTATGCCCTCGTAGAGCCCTTACTCCAACCATCATGTGATGCCAAGAAGTCAACTCATGTATCGATCTCGGTTCAACATTATGACATTTATAAGGTATAAGGACATGGCTTTAAAACATACAGTCCTAAGGGCTTACACCTTAGAATAGTCAACAGGGTTACAATTACCATACATGGATCCATAACCTATACACATGGTCTTATAGGTCTTTGGGTTAAACTACCAACATGTACATAACACATTATACCCTAAAGAGTTGGGTCATAAATACATAAGGAAACAACTCATAAAGTAATCTCAACACTATTTACATCATTCCATTGTTACTCAAATTCATAGTAGTTATGAGACATAAACTCAAACCCACAATACTACTATTATATACAACATCCTACTTTTAAGTACATAACCCTTACATATTACCAATCATAAAACTTAACATACAATTACTCACCAAACCAATATAAAAGTAAACCATCATACCTTATAAATGGTAATACTTATTGTTAAATGCTCACAATTAGCAATTTGACCAATCATAAGGAAATTCCATCCTAACTCATCCCAAATCTAGGCGCAAATTTAGAGTAGGCATATCATCCACACCTATTAAGAGTTGTTCACACCATCCTATCATAATGGATTAGCTTAGCAACAATGTTAAATCCAAGTAACAAGTTTCCTTAACACATTTATAACTCTGTCATGGCCAAGTTTATCATGCCCTTATTTCATAGAAGAATGGACCTCTCTAGGTTCTTGAGTCTAACCTATACTTATCACTGAGCCCCTACACACTACCATAGTGTTCATCACCCAAAACTCTAATAATCTTAGTCCCAATAAGTTTGCATGAGAGACTAACCATGATGGTAGTAACTCTAAAAGTTCATCCAAGAGTAGAGTAGATTAGGGAAACTAAACTCCACAAGCTCAAAATAGGTAATCTTGATGATAATGGAGGGCATTTATTGGCTCAGGCCTATATAGTTAGGACACATTAATTGGAATGTGAGTTCATAGCCATCTGATGTAATTTCGGTTTCAACTGAAATGCATTGAAGAGGGAAGGTTGATCAAGTTTAGGAACACACCATACCTCGGAGTCATTCCCTAAACCCCTCCCCTATGGACTTGAGGTTTAGGGGCATCGTTCGCCCAAGAACTGCCTACATACTTGCTTCCAAAACATGATCGAAGTCACATGTAGTTCTACTCACTTAAACTCTCAAGGGTTATGCACCTAGGTTCCTACTCTTGGGGTTTTAACTACCACTAAAGTAGCTTTCCTCTAGAAGTAAGGTGGAAGGAATACTAATGGAGGATAACCATATACTTGGGTTTAAGACCGAATAGTGCATCACATCACTAGTTTTCACAACCCATTCCAAACAAACCATGACTCACCAAGTTCAATGATTAATAACGAAACTCCCAATTCTTGGATTATTATTCCATATCTCAACAAGGTCCCTCTAGATGATTCCCCAAAAATCAAATAATACTAAATAGTATGTAGGGGAAACCAAACCATGTTCTTAGTTTAGAAACTTGCTTTAACAGGGACAATACTCGATTCATACCCAAAACAATCATACCATAATAACTATATATCGGAGGTATCCTTCCCCATTCTATACCCTGATGATTGCACCCTACATATATCTCATCTGCCTTGTAGATCAATAAGACAATACCCTATGATTAGGTACTCAAAATATGGTGTTGACTAGATAAGCTAGTCAACATCTGTATCATCTCATTTTATTCTACGTGACCTCACAAATATCACGAGAGAGAGCTACATAATCGTATGTCATTTTATTTATTAGAATTTATGTTTGACATGCACATACATCCACAACACCTCTAACATTCCCATAATCATACCCATACATAGAAATATGCATCGCAACATTATGAATATAAAATAAATCCCATCATGATAGAGCTCATGACTTCAACGGACTTAATATCTTTACAGTGCAACATATATGTGAAGAGTTAACGTGGTTCCATATGCTGTCCTACTGTATTATGGTTTAAGGATATCAAACATGTTATAATCATATTATAGTATGGCATCCTTTGTAATTGGAACACATCATGTCAAAATATTAGCCATATCACACATGGTTCATTAATATACAATTTCCAATAGAGGGGTCTTGTGTACAAGAACACATTTATTGATCTTATGCTTATGCTTGACTTATGAAATTGAACTTCGTAACATATGTCATTGTTCTATAACTATTTCTAGAAAGTGTCATTTCCAATAGATCATCATGTTATCAATAATCATATTCTAAAGCTTTTGTTTTCATTCACCTTATGGTGCAGCCCCTTATTCTTATAATAGTCCAATTCATGGACTAGATGTTATTCACACTTGCCACTTAAATTAAATATGATCTTAATGATCAGTGATGAGAAACTAGGAGATGATGTACAATATGACTATAGTTGTTTTATCTTTTAACTCAATCTCAACAACATCATCAAGTTAAATGACAAATTGCCTTCTCATTAGTACATAGTCATACAACAGTCCGTTACAACTATAGAATCTTATCCTTAGTTCACGTAATAGTTCCAATATCAGGGTCCTTATACATAAGAGTTCGATAAGCATCATGTATTCAAATAAAGATTTTACCCCCAAAACTAAAACAAGTCACCCAAAAGTATTAACATGCAACATTAGAGATATGTTCAATACAACGTAGTTCTAGTGCCACTAAATGAAATCATCAAATCACTTACATTATTATGTGACTGTAAGCCAAAACTCATATTAAGTAAATCTCATTCTTAGTTCATAATATAAGATCTCTACGGCTGTAGACTTAATATAAACCTTATTTCTACATTTCTACATGCCCTTCTAGGGCCAAGTCCACAACACATCCCACTCCTAATGTAACTTAACTCAGTTAGAAATGACGGATATGAGTTACTTTTTGATTCTAACATGCTTAGCCAACCTATGCATCCTCTCAATCAACCTATGCATCCGTGTGCATAACATTGTGATCCTATCAGTATCAAATGTTGTTAACCATGATACTATGATATCAAAACCTAATAAACGATAACTTTAAATGTTGTTGTTAAGCATGATAATTACTTGAAATTTATAAAATAATGCAATATGATCCATATCATCATACAAAGTGTCATTTAATATTTTATCAAGGTCTTTCTTTTAATTACAAAAATATCTTATTATAATTGTTGCTTGCTACAGCCATAAGATTCTTTCAACAATATCTTTGACCTCTTAATCTCGATTAATCATTTCCAACAGCATGAGTAGATAATTTAGAATGAAACAACATTTTAAAGAAGCTATAAGAAAGGTTGTACTCATCTCTAGAGACGGTGTCGAAGATATTTCTAAGGTGCGCATTGGAATTAGCTCTTAAGTTCTTTGCATAATGCTGAGGGTATTTATGATGTAAGTGTTGAAACCTTTCCTCCCATATCTGGTGTGAAGTGCTCTATCCTGCGTTTCTTTCTCCAGCATTACCAATGATACCTATAGCCATGCCTAGAAAAGAAGCCATAACAAGCCGCACAAAGGATTTCATGGCAATATCTGGCCTCACAACCTCCATTGTATGTACTCCCACACCACTTTCGTGGTTCAATATGCAGTGCCAAGGAAGCCAAAGAATGGGACTGTCTCATCGCTGATGAACACAACTGCCCTTCTTCTCTATTTTCTATCCTTCTAGACGTGCTATTGCCATACCCTCCACTCTGGAATACAACCCCAAAACATCCCACTGATCTCCTCTGCTCACGATACTCCACCTCCCATTCGAAGGAGGGCCTTAAAAGAACTATCCACCTGAATCCTGGTGCACCATATATTATGCTACAATAGATCAATCCTCCACATGCTTCTCAATTCCCCTGTTTTCCACCTTAGGCACCCACGCATGGTTACTGACTCTTGCAATTGAGCAGGGGTGAACAAAAATCGTTTAGGGAAAAAATCGGCAAATCAAAAGAATAAGATTTTTTCAAAAAATTGTGAAAAAATCAGAGAAAAATAGGGAAAAAATTGGATCTCCAAAAAACGTAGAAAAATACAAAAAGGAGAGGAATCTGTTGTTTTTTAAATGATATAAATTTTATAATAGAATAATAAATATTATAATATATAACTATTAATAATATAATATATAAATATAATAATATATAATACATATTATTATTATTATTATAATATATTAATGTAGAAAAATATAAATTAATGATATAATATTATATTATAATATAATAAATATTATAATACAATAATAAGTATTATATTTTAATATTATAATATATAATTATTAATAATATAATATATAAATATAATAATATTATAATTAATAAATATTAATAATATATTAATGTAACAAAATATAGATTAATGATGTCGATAAGGGCGTGGTTTGGTGGTTAAGTCGTTCGGTTGTAGTGGCAGCCACCAGAGTTCAAACTAACTCCACTTTATTAACTTAGCTCTACAGTGAAATCAATTAAACGAGATGTAACCAGAACCCAACTTCCTTCTCCTAGAACATCCTTCACTAATAATGGACTCTCCATTCGCTTTCGAACAGAATATGTAACCTATTGAATTCCGAATGCTTTAAATTGTCCAGATACATTTAACCAGAATTGACTTCCTTGATCTGCCCAGTCTTGTTCTGCATGTAGTTTCCCTTTGTTCTTACGTGATAATAATGAGAGGTGAGGACGACATGCCTTAATAATGGCATGGCGCCATAAATTTGTCTCCATTCCGTCCCAGCTGTTTGACTGGAAACAATGAATGAAGTGAGGTAGGACGCCATTCCTTAGTAATGGCATGGTATTTGCTCTCCATGCCTCGCCATAACTATATCTCCCCTTTCGTAGGAAATATTTCTTTCCATTTAATTCCTTCCAACAACCCCCTTTTACGAAAGATCTTTTAAATTTTGTTTTTGTTTTACTGTGCAAATCCGACGTGCCATCCACATCCTCCATGCGGGATGTGACATCAAGATTGGTGTTTCATAGATTGTTATAGAAGGGGATTCCATGATCAGAATGAATTCACTTAGTCATTGATCCTGTAAGAATTGGAAACTGTATAATATTCTATAGAAGGCTTGGAGCTTATTGTTTTCATTTATCTCCTTTGAGTGTCTCCATTGGTATTGCGAAGCATATAATGTGGCTAATACTTTGGTGAATTATGCTATCAACTTCTTTACTATTGATTCTGTGGATGCTTGGAACATGGACAAACTTGTTAGATTGGCCTTGAAGGTTAAAGGATCATGAGTGAATGTCGAAGAAAATATAAACACAGGGCTATCCTTATTTTATGTCTAATCTTTATTGTTTGCAATGTATTTGATTTAGTGTAGCTATTTAGTGCTCATTTAGAGTAGCTGGCGTGTGGCACAATCCTTCGGGATGCTTCAGTATTGAAATTATTAAGATTGATGGTGGCTTGAGTTCGCATTAATACAAGCAATATCAGATAACTCTTACGCTCATTTGCATTGCAGTTGGCGACAAAAAAAAAATGGAGAATGTTAAGTTGTGCACAGTTTAGAGAGAGATGGCATTTACAGGCTCCATCACTTTGCTTAGGCTTCAAAGGATCTTTCTTCTTGAGGCCAAGTTCATAATGGAGGCTATTGCCACTGTATTAGGCGAAGATTATATGGCTGGAAAAGTAGTGCCTAGGGTTAACACAGATGTAGCCATGTATTTTGTGGAGAAGCCGAAAATTTATTTATGGGACAGGGATTCGGTGTTGTCCTTAGTGGTAACCCACATTTGTCCAAAGTACCTGTTAGGATTAGAAGAAATTCTACAGGCAGTTGAATTCAAAGCCAAAGGGGTTTTACCTCTTAAGCCTGTTCCTTTTATGGTGGATTAAAGATGGAAGTCAGTTTTTTAACGGTAGTTACAAAGGTAGAGAAAATGTATCATTATCTAGCAAATTGTTTAGGGGTGTTCTCACGAGGGATCAACTTCTCTTGCTCTTAGAGTTCCTATCCTATCCTCTATATTAAGGCGGAAGATAAACCTAAGGACATGAATATTGTGAAGGGTGCTCTTACAACCTTAGTTAGGATGATGAACTTGGATCATTTGGTGGTTGTTGATGAACTTGGATGGTGGTTGTTGAGAAGCCTTGAAAGTGGGGATATTTGTTGCATCGGCTTCAGGTTCTAAGGCGTCAGGAATGATTAGTGATTATCTGGATGTTGGTGGACTTGATGAAGGTGCTAGTGGTGCTATAGTTGCAGTTGACAATCCTGCTAAGGGTGATGGTGCAACTCCAATTTTAATCATGATAAATATTTCGAGCACTCTACTTAAATATGATGCAAGAGCATCTAGTGGTGTAAGGGTAATCTTGCATCACAAAAAAAATGGTGATTTTGTTTTCTGTTCTTTTCAATTTTGGTATTTGTGGATGCTCAATTGCTTGAATAATGATTCAAAACCTTCAAAATTTCCAATTGGCTAAAAATAACATGTTATTTTTAGAAAGTTTGCATTTGAGCATGTATGGAAACAAAAATTTACTCAAAGCTTCGGAATTGAAAAATATAACCTTTGGTGAAGAAATTGGCCAAAGATCAGTTGTGGGTTGAAAGATATTAAAGTTTTTGTTTATTTAAAAAAACCTCGAAAAAGTTTCAAAGTCAACTTTGAGGCACTTAGAGGTCTTCTACGGCCCCGAAAATTGGTGTAGCCGACGAAGCAAGTTATGAGGGCATAGAGCTCTTCACAATATTTCCAAGGCATCAAACAATTTGTCAATCAGA
The DNA here is from genome assembly GCA_027924645.1 of Cunninghamia lanceolata. Classification (NCBI taxonomy): domain Eukaryota; kingdom Viridiplantae; phylum Streptophyta; class Pinopsida; order Cupressales; family Cupressaceae; genus Cunninghamia; species Cunninghamia lanceolata. The sequence goes on from BSBN01000128.1 coordinate 2,539,624, forward strand.
CACCTGGATCAAAAGTTACAAATATTTGGAGAGAGTTACAAATTTTGAAATTTTGGCTGCAAGGCACCAAAAAAGGCTATTTATGACCGTTTTTCAAGAATCTTTTGGTAGTAGAGAAGGAGGGGAAATTGGTAAGTTGTGAAAATGAGAGAAAATAGAAAACCCTAGCAGATTTGAAGCTACAAAAGGTAGAAGGCTCCAGAATCTAGAGAAAAGAAGCTATAATGTGTTGCAACCTATTGGGGATTTCATCCTCTAATTTGATTCTGATTTATAAATGTAATTTGTTTTTAGTTCAATAAAAGAACAGTCATATTTTATGTGAGAAATCTGTGTTGTGTGTTCTAGGATTTACCCCCATCATCAAAATATCATCCACTTCAATGGTCAACTAGTCAATAGTAATTTTACACCTCATTCACAACAAAAAGTGGTAAATATTTGTCCTATTTTTATTAGCTAAAATTGACCTTTGACTCTTGAAGTGGATGATATTTAAGAATAGCCTCCTTCAAGAGGTCATGAAAAATTGGTCTTCCTCATCTTGATTATGGTTCATGGTTTTTTGTTTCGCAGTCTTTTTAGTGCTCGTTTGTTTGTATATAAAAGTGTTTGTAATGTTTTATCAAGTTGTTATAGAGTAGGCATTTAGGTTTTGTTCAGTTATAATATTGGTCTTTTGACAACCTGGTATTTAGGCTTAATAAGCCATTTTGATATCATCTCTATTTAATGGAGGGATATGCATTTCACATTCCTATTTTTATAACTTATTCCAATATATTATAAAGGTTGTGGCTCCAACAATATTTTTTATTAAAAAAATTGTCATTTCAAGCAACGATTATTTCTAGTTGAGTATTTTCGGTCATGTTATATTTTTGGGCTATTTGTGGTTGAGCCTATTCTCATCCATGTTCTATTTTTTGCAAAGGAGGAGAGCCTTTTTATGCTACTTTATTTTATTCATTGTTCATTATAGTTTTTCCTTAAAGTGTCTTTCTTTTTAGTTTTTTAGCTTTTAGGGGTTGCTTTAAAATTATGATTTTTGGGATAAATAATTTTTTTTTAAATACTTAAAATTCGTTTTACCTTGTAACCTATAAATAAGTATTTTAGGCACAAGAGATGGTTAATAATAGTCAAAGTTATGTTTATGTTGTAGAAATTGTCATTCACCATTGGATTTCAATTTCATGTGTGTTGGATTTTGTTAATTGAATTAAAAATGAAGAACAATATTAAACTTTGTATTAACACTGTGGTTCATCTTAGCAATAACTTTGTGTACATTTAAGTTATTCAATTTCTAAAATCTTACATTAGTGATGTGTGTCAAAAGTACTTTACTTATCCTTTTGTCATGTATGCAAACCTACTAGTCTCTAATTTTAACCAACAAGAAAGCATTTGATATTTCTATTTTAGTTGATGTTTCATTTGGTAAATAAGTATTTTTAAAATATAAAACCTTACTTGTGAGAGAAGAACCATTTTAGGTCTTGTGCTCATTTTCGAGACAAAAAAGATAAAGCATGATTTATTTCAATTATTTTATGCAACCCACTCCCCCAAGAAAGTATTGTAAATTAAGTGTAAAGAGTACTATTTCCTAACATCCCCTATCAAATATTCAAGCCTATCTAGTCTAATCTAGAAACTAATAGACAAATCCTCCTATTATTCATACTTCAACTAACTTTATGATCTTCAATGATGAGCTCTCACATCTTCTTGGTTGTATGAGATTAGGACTAGGGGCCACAATCTTTCCATACCATTCATTCCCACTTCTCCCTCCTAGATATTCAATGGGGAGCCCTTACATCTGCTTAGTTGTGTGAGATCAAGGATAGGTGGATCAAAGTATCCTTGCTTAGGTCTAACCTTCATTGATGAGCCCTTGTATATTTTTGCTTGCATGAGGCTAGAATTAGGGGCAACATAAAAGAAGAAAGAAAGAAAGAAAAATAAAAATAAAAAGAGAATTTGATGGAATAATCATCTCTTGATAAATACTCAATTAGATAATAAAATTATTTAATTAATTATAGGACAAGGTGGGAGAAATAAATTAAATAAATAAAATTTATTTAATTAATTTAGGAAATGGATAAAATGGACTAAAATTAATTAATTAAATGTTGAGTTCTCTTATTCCTCCTAATTTGGCATGTTAGCTATCTTTTGATTTATTTATACACCAAGACTTGAAGCTAAAGATATTTGATTCCCTATTCTTATAATTAATATTATAGACTATAATTGATCTTTGACACGTCATATTTTACCCTTTATCTTTCACATTCCCTAAATGACTAATGCTTCCTAAGCTACAAAAATTTATAAACAATGTTTAACAAGAACATACTATCTAGTCTTTCTCATAAGATAAGAATTGGATAAGAACATTGTATAGTTCCCTAGTGTACATGTATATAAGCATAACATAAATAAATCATCGATGTGTGCATAAACAAAAGGTAAAACATTACATAAATCCGTAACATAATCAATATGGGTCAAAAATAAACCAATGTATCATGAATATATACAAAATAAATCAATGCCTATATAATGGCTCCTCATAATCCAAAATTTGGGGGCAATAAAAAGGTCTAGCATAGCCTATCTACGAGAGCCTTGAGTTCCCAACTACCTTGGATCCCCACTCCTATCCCTCTTGTGTTTGAGGATTTCTTGGGAAACCTATGAGATATAATATGACTACTAGTTGGGTTGAGTCGAGCTACCTCCATGTTTGTGTGTAACACCACTTTCCATAATTTCAATATTTAACTTAAGCATATAACTTAAACAAGTCATTAATTAAGAATGGATTACAATATTCAAGTTTGAACATAAAGAAATATATTCTTTTCCATCAATTAAGCATGTTAATCAAATCAGGATATAACATAGCTTACAATCTAATAAATCATTACAATCCTTAGTGAAAGTCCATCACTAATCAAATACAATATATGCTCTTGGCATCTTAATCAAATCTTTACATTACAATAGACCAACTGGTCAAAATGCAAACACTATATCTAGAACCATTGACATCTGTCTTCATAAGCCTCAGTTTGTCTCATGCTTGGGAAGGAGAGCATTATCCTTGTGCTTTTCCTCCAACCACAGACCTACGGTCCCCCACTCATCTTCCTAACTAGAAGAGGCTAGGTATCCTTCATGGAAAGGTTAGACATTGGAACCAATTGGTTAGCCATTTGAGTAAATAGTGTTGTGTCCTTCCTAATGTCTCACGGTCACACACTATAGATCCACTCTAACTTGTATGACACTACTAGAGACACTAGGCCATCTGAATCACTATGGACCGACAATGCATGCAGAGACAGATGCATTACTTTGGCCAAAGTTTTCATACAAAGACGTTATGCATTGAACGTTTTCATATGTCCACCACCCTAACTCGACTTATAATCTGGCATGTCCAACAGTCAATTCTTAATGACCTTGTCCTTTAGGTCTAGTATGAGTGTGGGATCAATTCGAATCACAGTCCAATCTTTGAACATTCGACTCCCATCAAAGTTAATTATAACAAAATAGGTTACTTAAGAAATGTTAAACTAATGACTCCATGTCACCTCATTCTATTCAATTAATTTCAATTTCAAACTTCATGACCGTCTTGGTCTCCTGTGTTTTCATATCAATAGCATTCATCACATATGATGAAGTCGATTTCATGATACTTAAGGCATACCCTGCCTTAGTAAATATATTAGTTCCTTAAGGATCAATAGCTCTTTTATTTCCAAATGTGCTCATGGGTTATTCACCAACCCAATAGTTATAATAAGTAAAAGAATTTATAACTCATAACGTTATTCGTTAAGTCATAATTCAGTCCCAAATAGATCTAGTCTATAATCTATTATAAACTTATTCTCAACTATCTCATATAGAGACTATAATCATACTCCTTCATAATTGAAGGTTCATTTAACATACATAATAGTTTTAATAGTTCTATATGTAATTCATTGTCAGCTTCTCAAGTAAGCCTGACTGGGTTTTGTTTGGGTGTTAAATGTACACCAATTTATAATTGCCTTGTCGACAATCCTTACAGTCAATGGACTGTGTTTAATATATTAAAAGATTCCACAGTGATCAATACAGTCGAGGGATTGCATGCCAAGTAATGATGCCTATACGACTATCAATACAGTCGTAAGACCGTATCCATTATCAAAAACACATGGAGCCACTCTTAACTCCCTTCGAGCACTCATAGGCTCGGCCCTTGTCATCATACGATGTGGGTTAAACACAAATGAAAAGAATACATGCTCAGCCACTGTGGCTTTGAGCTCTAGTTATCATAATGTATCATGCATTATAATACGACCAAGTCGAAAGACTCAAGGCTCAATCAAGAAAGAGTCAATTCTTTACAAGGCTCAACTGAGTGTAATTTCAAGAATAAATACTTAGTTTCCTAGCTCGGCTTATAGCCTTGAGCAAGTTTCAATAGTTATTATGTCTAACAAACTTAGCCCATGAGGCTTCGAGTATAAACACAACTCAATGTTTGTCTTAAACGGGTTTGGCCAAACGGCACCCAAACCATAGCATATGAGTTATTTAAAAGTAGGAATGGCTCCGCTGACTGGCCTAATGCCACGACTCAAAAGAAAAATAATCAACATGCCTAGCATCACCTTGCAGTATGCGTGCCTCATAATTCTATTTAATAACAAGAGACTTCAAGAATCTCAGTTACCTGATTTGAGCAAAAGACTGAATGCAAACCTAGTTCTGTGAATCTTTTCACCGCTCCCAGTTTCTTCTTGTCACTGTTCTCCCTCAAACAGTTATACCACCTAATTTTTCCTAGAGAGCCAACCTCTCTACCTTTCTTCCTTGAAGTCTTTTCTTTTTTTCTTCAAAAGAGAGACTAACTCAAACAACATAACTGATTTCCTACATGCTGATATTGGCTGACAACTACCTTACACTCGGTAGTGCCCCTAAAAAGGTGGCCCGATCCAAGCACATCATGGAATGGTTGAGCTCGAAGCTCCCATTGATCTTTATGATCAACTAAAACCACTTAAGAATATTCCATCGACTACAATTATTAAAATAAGTAAATAGCAATAATATCATTATGGGTAATAACCAATTAAGAGGTTTCATCCTTGATAAAGGATTATCACAAGGAATAGTATTCATAAAAAGAATTCACATTATTTACGTTGATTATCGAGGTTGAGTGATACTCCCTCGAAATCGACTATTCCCATTAGTCGAAAGACTAGGAATAACATAATGACCCTACGAACAATAAATAAGAGAGACCTCCTTGTCTCTAAATATTATTATCTCTCAGCTAGGGATGATGTTCCCAAAACATCATCTGGTCATCATGACTTGTCAAGAGAACTTTATCGACAAAAGAATAAACCATGAACATAGAAACAAAAGACAAGAGACATGACATGTGTCAACTTACGAATGGTTGAGAAGGACATAGGAGTCGATCACTCAGATGGCTAGTCAACTTATATTATCACAATGTCTAACCCCTTCCTCCAGGATGATACTCTCCTTCCTTCTTCGAAGGGCGTTGGTTTCTCCTGTCACACTCATGACCACAAGATTACAATCAGTGCATCATTATCAAATCTCGTAATTGAAAATCATTTAATTTACAAAACTATTTAACATCTATTTCTACTTCATAATTAAAAGTTAAATCAGATATTTCGATAATATCAAATCAATTAACTATGACTAATCCTCCTGATTATCATGCCAGGTTATTGATTAAGTCTAATTTGTAAATTGGGGATGTAACATATCTCCCCCCATAAGAATCATCATCCTTGATGATTATTTGTCTTTAAAACAAACCAACATAATTTGAAAATGTTTTCAAAACATAATATCAAATGTCTCAAAAAAGATGAGGAAATCTAGCATAGAAGTCATCATAATTTTCCCAAGTGGCATTTTCCTCTGCATATTGGTCCCATTGGACCTTGTACTATGTTATTTCCTTATTATGTAAGCATAGCTTATGTGTTTCGAGCACCTTGATGGGCTCGATCACCACCACTCTTGGGTCTTTCACTTGTAACATATTCCAATTAAGCATAGGAATCTGATTATCAGCAGAATTAAACTTTTTTAAGTAAGAAACATGAAACACATTATGCATCATGGCAAGTGCTAGTGGTAGAGCAATTCTGTATGCCACTAGGTTGACTTCTTCTAGAACTTCAAATGGCCCCACATATCTTGGTGCCAGTTTGGACATTTTTCCAAATTTGATGGAACTTTTCTGGGGTTTTACCTTAAGGAGAACTTTATCTCCCATAGTGAAGTGCCTTTCAATACGCTTAGCATCTGTGTAACTCTTTTGTCTATCATTGGCTTCTGCTAATCTCTTTTTAATCAGATGGACTTGTTCTTCCATCTTAGATAGCATTTTCAGACCAAGGCTAACCCTATCTTCAAGCTTATCCTAGCTTATAGGGGTTCAGCACTTCCGTCCATATAATGCCTCAAATGGTGCCATCTTAATAGCTAAATGATAAGAGTTATTGTAAGCAAATTCCACTAGAGGAAGATAATCCTCCCACTTGTATTGTTGATCCATGCAATACATCCTTAATAAGTCCTCCAACACTTGATTCACCCTTTCAGTTTGACCATCTGTTTCAAGATGATAAGCAGAGCTTATGTTCAGTTGTGTTCCAAGTGAAGAGAACAAAGTTTGCCAAAACTTGGAAGTTATTCATGCATCCCTATCTGAGATAATCTTCTCAGGAATGTTGTGAAGTCTAAAAATCTCCTGAATGAATTTCTAAGCAATGATGGGAGCCCCATCTGTCAAGTTTCTCAGAATAAAATGGGCCACTTTGGTGAGTCTATCCACCACAACCAAGATAACATTATGCTTATTCTTGTGCATAGGAAGTCCTTGCACAAAGTCCATGCTTATAATCTACCATTTCCACATAGAAATTTCATGAGGGTATAATAAACCCGCTGGGTGTTGGTGTTCCATCTTCACCCATTAACATTCAATACAAGTAGCTACAAAATTAGCAGCATCCTTTTTCATTCCTTTCCAAAAGTATAAAGGTTTCACATCAGCGAGTAACTTAGTTACTCCAGGATGTCCAGAATATGGTGCAGAATGAACCTCTTTCCAAACCATATTCCTTAACTTTGTTGAGTTAGGTACATACATCCTTCCTTTAAACCTTAACAACCCATTTGATTCAAGGTTGAATCCTTCATATTTTAGATTTTGTGGATCTTTCTCAAGGGCTTGTTTTACTTGCTCATAAAACTCATCTCCCTTAGATTTTTGTAACACCTTATTTCTAAAATCACAATGTATGGAAATCATAGAAGAGATATGCCTTCTCCTACTTAAAGCATCTGCTACTCAATTTTCTTTTCCTTGGATATATTTAATCTCAAAATCATAATTTGAGATAAATTCCAACCATCTTCTTTGACGAGCATTAAGATGGGGTTGAGTGAATAGATATTTAAGTCCCTAGTGATTTGTTTTCAACTCAAAAGGTTTTCCAAGAAGAAAATGTCTCCACATTTGAAGTGCATGCATAACTGCTACCAATTCTAAATCATGTGGGGAATAGTTTTGTTCATAGTTTTTTAGTTTGCACGATTCATACGCAATTTAGCATGTCCATCTTGGACCAGTACACCACCTAAGCCTTCCCCTGAGGCATCAGTAATGACTTCAAATTAACCACCGGGTCAGGCACTTTTAAAATTGGAGCTGAAGTCAATTTTTCCTTTTAGCAGGTCAAAGGCCTCCTGGCACTTTTCTAACCATTCAAACTTCTTGCCCTTTCTTTGCAAGGAAGTTATAGGATAAGCAATTTTAGAGAATTTTTTCACAAACTTCCTGTAATAACCAGCAAGGCCCATAAAACTTCGGACCTCATGAACATTTTTTGGTTCAGGCCATTCAGAAATAGCCTTAATCTTAGCTGGGTCTACAACTATTCCTTTAGCTGAAATTATATGACCCAAATACTATACTTCTTTCTGAAAGAAAGTACACTTAGAGAGATTACCAAATATTTTATGCTCTCTTAATCTCTAAAGAACGATTCTCAAATGCTGCATATGTTCCTCTTCATTCTTAGAGTAGATTAAAATATCATCAAGAAATACCAAGGCAAACTTGTCCAAGTAGTCTCTGAACACATTGTTCATAAGATTCATAAACGCTGCAGGGGCATTTGTCAACCCAAAAGGTAGGACAGTGAATTCATAATGTCCATATTTTGTTCTAAAGGTTTTCTTATGGATGTCTTCATCCTTCACCCTTAACTGGTGATATCCTGATCAAAGATCAATCTTGGAAAATATTGTTGCACCTCTCATTTGATCAAAAAGATCATCAATACAGGGTAGATGATACTTGTTCTTAATGGTTTCTTTATTTAACATGTGGTAGTTTATACACAACCACAAAGTTCCATCTTTATTTTTCACAAAAATGACAGGTGCTCCCCATGGCGACACACTGGGTCTAATCAACCCTTTAGCCAGTAGATCTTGTAGTTGAGCCTTTAACTCCATTAGTTCTGTTGTGGTCATCCTGTAGTGAACTTTAGAAATAGGTTTTGACCTAGGTATAATATCAATGGAAAAATCAAAGGCTCTCTTAGGGGGTAACCTTGGTAGTTCATCCAGGAATACATCCTCAAAATCTTTGAGGAGGGAATGTTTGTCCATATCTGGTCTTTCCTGACCTATGGACTCCTTTGTCCCTACTTCATTAAGTTTATGGGATTCATAGAACATCAAGTCATCTTGGAAATAGGTTTCTTTTGTTTCTTCTATTATATCCATCTTGACAACAAAAAGTTGGCATCCTTTTCTCTATGCTCTTTTCATTTGTAAGGCAGAGATTTTCCTTAGTTTAAATTCCCTAGGTTTTCCTTGAATATGGACTTGGTTTCCTAGATCATCCAAACAATCTACTATCTTAGTATAACAGTCCACTTTGGCTCGATGTCTCCATAACCAATTTATTCCAAGGATAACATTATACGAGCCAAGTGGGGCTACATATAGATTTACTTCAGTGGAAAAGTTTGGAAGTTCAACCCGAGCTTCAAACAAGCATTGCTCTACTTGAGCCTTGGTGTGATTTGCATACTCTACTAACCAAGTATTTGCCATGAATCCTACTTTTCTAGGAATCTTATTTACAATTTTGGGAGAAATGAAACTTTCCATGGCACCTGTATCAATTAAAATTGAAATAGGAACTCTAAATAAAATACCTGTTGTCTCTACTAGAGTTATTTGATACTCAGCTTGTTAGTTATCCAAGGCCGCATGGATACGTTGCTGGAACACCACTTGCTGGGAAGGTAGAGGATTCCCTCTTGATTGCACTCCTTGTGATTTGTCGAGACACTGATTGGCGTAGTGATCTCCACCACGAGTGAAGCATCCTCCAACTGGTCCTCACCTCTCTTGAGGTTTGCCAGAATTGTTCCCATTCTTCTTGGAGTGGTTATTACTCTTTTTATCTCCCTTGGATTCATTTTATTTATTTTTAGCCTCTTTATCAGTCTTCTCAATATAATCCTATTTCTTCCCCTTCTTCTTTGAGGGTTGAGAAGATTGAGACTAATTGTATCTCTTCTTGTTCCTTTCTCTATAGGCTGATATAGCCTTCAGGTTTTGTTCTTGCCTAACGGCCTTCTCATAGACCTGTTCCATGGTTGTAGGGCCATGAACATTGACCTCACCCCCAATCTGGGCATTCAACCCCATGATAAACTTCTAGACTCAGAACCTCTCATCATGCTCATACTGTGGCACATATTTCAGTAATCAGGTGAATTTCTCCCAATTTTCATTTACAGTCATATCAGCCTGTTTCAAGTTTTGGAAGTCTATGACTTTCTGATCATAGAATAGTTGAGGCAACCATCTTTGCCTAAATAGTTCTACAAACATGTCCCAAGTAAGGCTTGTAGACCTCAAGTCTAACTCCATCCTTTTGTTCATCCACCATGTGGATGCCTCTCCTACTAACTGAAATGCTCCCCAGACAGCTTTAGTAACCTCATTATAATTTTTAATTTTAAAATACTTCTCCATTTCCATAAGCCATGCCTCCACAATATCTCTGCTTACGGATCCATCAAATTTGGGTGGCATGACCTTTTTCATGTTATGAGACAGTTCCATAGCCATAAGGCTCCTTTTATCCCCATCCTATTTAACCACAGAGTTATTTTCTTTGTAATGGCTTTGAGTGGGGTCATTATGACGTTCCTTACCATCACCCCCATCATAATTATCTTGCCTATCTTTTGACTAGCCTCCCACTTTATGTTCGAGGGTTTCTACCCTCGCCCTAGTTTCTTTCAACAAGGTCAAGATTTGGTCTAATTTAGACTCAGATTGCCCTGAAGGTGCTCCTTCATCTCAGCTATCCTCCATTCTGGTTCCAACTTAAACCTTTACTACAATTTACTTCTTCTTGAAGTTTGCAGAATAGTTTTCCATGCCATATAATTCAATTATTTCACAAATCTATTCACATTCATGTAATCTTTAACAAGAAAGGAAAGATTGTCAAAACTTTGTCATTGCATTATTTTTCCATTGGATTACATATAATCCACATAATTACAAATATGTATTTACATTTGCTCTTGCAAATCATTTACAATTGGGATAACTTCCCATTATCAAACTTTCTTTTTAGTCTCAAGAAGTGAGGATACACACTGGTATTCCTTCACATCCTCCTTTAGTACAATACATTCATTATGATCATTTTTCTTAGCTGGTGCTATAGGAGTAGAGGGTGACACTGATGTTCTAGTAGAAGTAAGGGCAGCCATCCAATCAGCTTTCCTTAACTCCTGCTTGATGCATTTCATTGCATCAGCGAAACTTTCCTCATCAAATAACCATGCACCTACCAAGCATCCAGTCAGTTCAAGTTTCTCCTTTAGAAAGGCTTATGCCTTAAAAATATTTTGATGGCGTAGGTAATGTCCATGTTCTGTTACATTCTTGTGAGGTGTGGTTCTAATTTTTACCATTCTGGCATAGAACATCCAATCATTAGCACACTTAATGTTGGATTCATTAATCATCAAAGAGTGAGCTCATTAGGTCCATGTATTGAACCTGGTAGCTCTAATACCATATGTAACACCACTTTCCATAATTTCAATATTTAACTTAAGCATATAACTTAAACAAGTCATTAATTAAGAATGGATTATAGTATTCAAGTTTGAACATAAAGAAACATATTCTTTTCCATCAATTAAGCATGTTAATCAAATCAGGATATAACATAGCTTACAATTTAATAAATCATTACAATCCTTAGTGAAAGACCATCACTAATCAAATACAATATATGCTCTTGGCATCTTAATCAAATCTTTACATTACAATAGACCAACTGGTCAAAATTCAAACACTGTATCTAGAACCATTGACATATGTCTTCATAAGCCTCGGCTTGTCTCATGCTTGGGAAGGAGAGGATCATCATGGTACTTTTCCTCCAACCACAGACCTACGGTCCCTTGCTCATCTTCCTAACTGGAAGAGGCCCTACCCTTCATGGAAAGGTTAGACATTAGAACCAACTGGTTAGCCATCTGAGTAACTGGTGTTGTGTCCTTCCTAATGTCTCACAGTCACACACTATAGATCCACTCTAACTTATATGACACTACTAGAGACACTAGGCCATCTGGATCACTATGGACCGACAATGCATGCAGAGACAGATGCATTAATTTGGCCAAAGTTTTCATACAAAGATGTTACGCATTGAATGTTGTCATATGTCCACCACCCTAACTCTACTTATAAGATTTCATGTCCTACAGTCAGTTCTTAACGACCTTGTTCTTTAGGTCTAGTATGAGTGTGGGATCAATTCTCGAATCACAGTCCAATCTTTGAACATTCGACTCCCATCAAAGTTAATTATAACTAAATAGGTTACTTAAGATATGCGGAACTAGCGACTCCACGTCACCTCATTCTGTTCAATTCATTTCAATTTCAAACTTCATGACCGTCTTGGTCTCCTGTGTTTTCATATCGATAGCATTCATCACATATGATGAAGTCAATTTCATGATACTTAAGGCATACCCTGCCTTAGTAAATATATTAGTTCCTTAAGGATTAATAGCACTTTTATTTCCAACCGAGCTCATGGGTTATTCACCAGCCCAATAGTTATAATAAGTAAAAAAACTTATAACTCATAACGTTATTTGTTAAGTCATAATTCAGTCCCAAATAGATCTAGTCTATAATCTATTATAAACTTATTCTCAACTATCTCATATAGAGACTATAATCATACTCCTTCATAATAGAAGGTCCATTTAACATACATAATAGTTTTAATAGTTCTCTATGTAATTCATTGTCAGCTTCTCAAGTAAGCCTGACTGAGTTTTGTTTGGGTGTTAAATGTACACCGATTTATAATTGCCTTCCTGACAATCCTTACAGTCAATGGACTATGTTTAAGATATTAAAAGCTTCCACAGTGATTAATACAGTCGAGGGACTGCATGCCAAGTAATGATGCCTATATAGCTATCAATATAGTCGTAAGACTGTATCGATTATCAAAAACACATGGAGTCATTCTTAACTCCCTTTGAACACTCATAGGTTCGACCCTTGTCATCATACGACATAGATTAAACACAAATGAAAAGAATACATGCTCAACCATTGTAGCTTTGAGCACTAGTTATCATAATGTATCATGCATTACAATACGGCTGAGTCGAAAGACTCAAGGCTCAATCAAGAAAGAGTCAATTCTTTACAAGGCTCGATTAAGCATAATTTCAAGAATAAATACTTAGTTTCCTAGCTCAGCTTACAACCTTGAGCAAGTTTCAACAGTTATTATGTCTAACAAACTCAGCGCATGAGGCTTCGAGTATAAACACAACTCAATGTTTGTCTTAAATGAGTTCGGCCAAACCACACCCAAACCATAGCATATGAATTATTTAAGAATAGGAATGGCATAGCCAACTGGCCTAATGCCATGACTAAAAAAAAAATAATCAACATGTCTGGCATCACCTTGCAGTATGCATGCTCATAATTCCATTTAATAACAAGAGACTTCAAGAATCTCAGTTACCTGAGTTGAGCAAAAGATTGAATACAGACCCAGTTCTGCAAATCGTTTCGTCACTCCTAGTTTCTTCTTGTCACTGTTCTCACTCGAACAGTTATACCACCTAATTTTTCCCAGAGAGCCAACCTCTCTTCCTCTCTTCCCCTAAATCTTTTCTTCTTTTCTTCAAAAGAGAGACTAACTAAAACAACATAACCGATTTACTAGATGTTGATATTGGTTGACAACTACCTTACACTCGATAGTTCCCCTTATAAGGTGGCTTGATCCAAGCACATCATGGAATGGTTGAGCTTGAAGCTCCCATTGATCTTCATGACCAACTAAAACCACTTAAGAATATCCCATCGACTACAATTATCAAAATAAGTAAATAGCAATAATATCATTATGGGTAATAACCAATTAAGAGGTTTCATCCTTGATAAAGGATTATCACAAGGAATAGTATTCATAAAAAGAATTCACATTATTTACGTCGATTATCGGGGCTGAGTGATACTCCCCTGAGATTGACTATTCCCATTAGTCAAAAGAGTAGGAATAACATAATGACCCCGAGAACAATAAGTAAGAGAGACCTCCTTATCTCTAAATATTATTATTTCTTGGCTAGGGATGATGTTCCCAAAACATTGTCCAGTCATCATGACTTGTCGAGACAACTTTATCGACAAAAGAATAAACCATGAACATAGAAATAAAATACAAGAGGCATGACACGTGTCAACTTACGAATGGTTGAGAAGGACATAGGAGTCGATTACTCAAATGGCTAATCAACTTATATTATCACAATGTCTAACCCCTTCCTCTAGGATGATACTCTTCTTTCTTCTTCGAAGGACATTGGTTTCTCCTGTCACACTCAGGACCACAAGATTACAATCAGTGCATCATTATCAAATATTGTAATTGAAAATCATTTAATTTACAAAACTATTTAACATCTGTTTCTACTTCATAATCAAAAGTTAAATAAGATATTTCCACAATATCAAATCAATTAACTATGACTAATCCTCTTGATTATCATGCCAAGTTATTGATTAAGTCTAATTTGTAAATTGGGGATGTAACATTTTGTAAGCTCCTAAGGGTGGTGACCTATACCACAATCTAACAATCTCTACTTTGCTGACTACTAACTTCCTTGCCCCATGCCACATGTGTATAGTAATGTTTGTATGCCGCCCTATAGCAATAGGAAGCCTGAAATCTTTGAGGAAATCATCCCTCTAATTATCCATGGATGTTGCAAAAGGATCTAGGATGGTGTTATGGATAAGCATCTACCACTTTCCCAATGATTCCTCACACATAGACTAGATCAATTAGTCAATCCATATCTCTAAGCCATGATTTATAAAATAAAGATGTAAGAAAATTAAATAGTAACTCACTAGGATCTCCATACTACTAGCTTGGGTTTGCCTTAGCCTCCTCTCATTTAGGAGAGAAATAACAAAGAAACAAAGACAAAAAAATAAAGGGATAGAAAAACAAAAACATCAAGAAAGATAAAAAGAGCAAAATTTAGATGGATAGAAATAAAATAAAGATGAACAAAGAAAGAAATGATGAAAAATCAAATAGAATAATCTAAGGAAAGAAGAAAGATCTAGAATGAGTGAAAGTGAGATATATGTAATGGCCCATCTACCTTTCCATCAAAAAACAACAGTATAACCTCAAAAGAACATGCTACATTTTTTTACAAGTAAAACAATCCATCCAACATCTCAATGTAACATGTACTATAAGCACATCTATGTATCCCAACAAAACATCACAAATAATGCATACCATTAGATTTCTCAATTCTCATGTAAAAAGAAACACAACACATAATAGAATAAATGAACATGAGTACATAATACAGAACATGCCATAGTCCACTTAGTTATTCTCTAGTCAAGATAGTGAATCTATTATTTTCAATACAATGCAAGTTTTCATAGTTCATGATCTATGTCTCAGTAAATCTCTATCTCAAAAGTTAAATAATCATTTACCATACAAATTTTAGCAAACCCTAATTCTATGAATACATAATGATTATTTTAGTTGTAAGACTATTATACTCTAAATATTGTTTAAGATAAAGAATCTTAAGTTACTATGTGTATTGACCCACCTTTATGAAGTTGATTTTCCCGTAGGCTTGCCCACATATCTATATCCATAGAATCACTATTACATGTATTTCTCACTTCTATGTTAATCTATTTATTAGGTTTGATCATGTGTTGTTTAACTTAGAAGAGACATTTATTTATTATTTATATTCTCAATTTGGTTGACCTATTAAGTCATCCAAAACTAGGCTCTATAACTTAAAAATGCTATTTATAAAATAAACCAAATATAATTTTGAAATTATGTTCCAAAAAAAATAGATCACACTTTTTCCTTTCACCCTATGTATTTTCCTAGTTGATTGCATGTTTATGTACTTGTTTTACAACACACCTTTACCAATTTTCAGAAATCACACTTAAAAATGCAAACTACCAATTATACAATGAAAAATTAATTTTCTTGGATATCGACATCCAACTTGGGTGTTAGCATTTGTCTTGTTAAGTCTCTAGCACCCAACAAGGGAACTAGGATTTGATTGTGGGTCATCAACAGTCCGATTGGATGTTGGGGTCTAATATAAGGCATTAGCACCCATGTTGGGCACTCCAATCCTTTATAGATAGGACACTAGCACTCCAATTCAACATTGGTGTCCTAGAAGACTTATTTTTTAGTTTAGTTTTCTCAACTCTATCTAGTGGGGAATCTACAAGATTCTAGTTAACCTAGAATTCAATTATGACAATTTAATTAGTATAAATTAACTTTTCAAGTTTTCTAATGTTGCATAGAATCTAAATCTCAACACAATTGTACAAACAAAGATTACTATTATTCTCTTACAACCTTAGGGAAACCTTTAGTTGACTAACGACATGCAATTTAAACCCCTAATTGACATAAAAATTAAATAAGGGTATTTACACAAAAACATTAATTCTAATTCAATTTAACAAACTAAAACTAGGTATTTAAGTTGGATGAACCAAAATTCTACGACATCCCACTATCATGTAGACATGTTTCCCACTATCAATTTCATATAATTCACAACTGTAGCCTCAATATCTTAATATAGGGTTTAATATTTTCATGTTTTTATCTCTTTCACTTCTAGGGTTTCATGTTTGAACATAGTTAAATGGTGTATAATTGATCATAATGCATAAATTTAGGTTTCTAACCTCATTCTTGTGATTTCATCTAATCTCTAAAGATTCCCATAGGTTTTATATTCTCCAATCTTCCAATTTCATTCTATAAACATATCATGTGACTAATCATCTAGTAGTGAGTTGGCATCTCAAGAACCACAAATATTGAAATAGAAGGGGTGGCCTAAAGAATAAATGTATTGTGTAAGAATATAAATCCAGCCAAGATGGAATAGGGTTGAGTGGCCTATCATAGTAGGATATAAATTCAATGAACAAAAAAGAATGATAAATTCAACTTTACATAGTATGTTGAAGGCTTAACAAAGTATGTTGTTGCTCCCTATCACTTAAGGATCTCCCTGGGTGAACCAACCACTTAAGAAGGATCTCCAAGGGTGATTTTCCTTGGTGAAATGGGTGACCCACTTCCTAAAAGGGGTGACCCTGTTGTCTTCTAACTTGCATGATTTCTTCTAATTCTAGCCCAAATTTGCTCTAAATTGAGCCTTGATTGTGTGAGTCACCTTCCCTAACTGATCATCAACTTATCCTGACTGATTCAAGACTCCTAATCACTCTATTTTAAATCCAAATCAATTTTTCTCATCTTCCAATCAATCTCATGCCAACTCCATCTCTTCTTCTATCAAAGGCTATCAAGACTAGTTCACTCCCACTCAAACCCAATTCACTATCCAATCAAGCCTATTAACTCTTCAATCAAATGAGTTAAATCTCCAATCACCTCCACCATTGATGTTCTTATCACACCTATAAACACTCCTCACCTCTTCATTATTTCTCAAGTCTGGGAATGCTCTTCTCATCTTCACAAGCTTTTTCAAGATTCTTCACAAGCCTTTGAGCCACTTAGTTCCTTTCTTTAGTTTTAATTTTTGCAAAGTTTCAAAGCTTTCCTTTAGGATGAAAATTTAGAATTGATTGCTCTTTCTTTTCGTTTCTTTTCTTTTTCTCCATAGCATTTTATGATCATGCAAAACCCCATGAGCCTTTTCAATTTTTGCACTAGCTTTCATAGCTCCAAAGCATTGCACTTTGTAGGCATTCTAATACCCATTTGTTATGCAAGCTTCCATAGATTCTATTCTATTAATTTTCTTGCATATTCACTTTTGTCACCAAGAGGACCTTGCTACTACAGAGGAAGAGAGAGGGTTGCCAAAAGGACTTCTTAGGGTTCAAGCTAGGGGCTGCCATCTTTGTCATACCAGGTTTTTCATGTTTTTGAGTAGTAATTAACTCACACTCTAGCTCTTGGTAAAGTTTAATCATTGTGTTTCTCTTTCCTTGATAGGTTTTTCTTTGATTCAATTAGATTAGCTTTGCTTTGATTTAGTTAGAGTAGATTTATTTCATTCATTAGATTACATTGATTTCTATTCTTGCGATTTCAATTTCTTAGATTAGATTCAAAATCGTTCCACAAAAAAACACAAAAACATAGGACTAGATTGCACATATAGTTGCATACATATTTTCATTCATATATAATTAGGCAATATTTGAATTGTGGGAAAAAGGAATAAAAGTTGCTTTGCATACATTTAGAGTGCATTTCATAAGAAAATTACAAAAACATTAGGAGACTTAGAGAATAAAACCCTCAATCACATCACAAAGTAAATTCAAATCAAAGACAACATATAAAATAAGGAAAAATACTTGGTTCCATCATGAGATAAACATCAATTCAAACATCAAACACAATCAAAAAACATGAACAATTCCTCCTCTTTCCAAGCATTCAATGTGCCCAAGCATTAGGGAAGATTAGATAAAATTTGTCCTCAATGAGATTGGGGAGAACTTCCCCCATCTAATTCAACAATAGAAAATAGAAAAAGCAAGGGAAGAACAAGAACACCAACAATGAACTAGAGATCAACAACCCTTGATTCAACAGGTCTTAAGAAACCAAGAAAGGAGACTAGAATGATAGCGACTTCTCAATGAACAAAACAACCTTCAAGTTGGCTATGAAGACTTAGGACTCATGACCCTTCAGGTCATATAATCATCACAACTAAAACAACAATCCCACGGGAATAACCATCAAAACACACACATAGCACAAAATCCAACCACCATCTGTGATGTTTTTATCCTTGAAGAAAGAGAGTAGAATAACCCCTTGGTCCCACCTCTACTTGAATGGCTCTTACCATGTGAGTGAGGGTGACTAAGAGGCCGCCTTTAGTAAGGAGGATGGTTCATGTGTTGTACTAGACTATGACTCACCTACAACGTCATCTAGGTCACATTCCAAATAATACAAGACTATCACCCAAATACTACTATGGCCAACTCTAGGCATTTCATGCCAAAGATGTATATGGACAAGTTCGATGGCAAGGATCCAACCAATTGGCTATGCCAAATAGAGCAATTTTTTGTTCATCATGTTCCATGTCAATAGAAGGTGAGAATGAAATCATTATATTTGGAACAAGATCAATTCATTTGGTATCATTGGCTATGTAATGAGAATAAAAAGAAAGAATGTGTTACATCACATGGTCTATTTTATAAGAGAAACTCCTGGCACATTGTGGAAATAGTCTTATGGATAACTACTTCAACTAGATCAAACAATTAAAGAAAATAGGTATAGTCAAGTACTATACTCATCAATTCTAGACCCTATCTTTAATATTGGACCATATTATAGAGGAAAAATTGAATGAACTATATCTAGGGGGTAAAAGCATACACATGTGTCACACTTTCAACCAACAAAATAGTTTCTATAGAAACAGTTTCGAGCGAAACCCTTTCTATAGAAACCACGTGGCACCTTTAAATTTACAAAATTTGATTTCAAATTTGAAAATGGTATTTATTTGCATAAAAAATTTTGGGCAAGAGAGTTTCGCCCGAAACCTTTCCGAGCGATACTATTTCACTTGAAACTATCTATGTGGCAAACAACCTCCCCCATTTCAATATTTTTTTTGATAATCCAAAAATACCCTTTTGTAGAGGTCAAAGTCTAGAATCCAAAAATATATGTTTTTTGATATTTTGATTACTTTTATTATTTTTTTAAAAAATTATTGCAAGTATGTTTTTATAATCAAACATGATGCTGATTAAAAATTAAAAAATTAAAACATATTTAATTTTTTTGGAAATTATATGGCACACTAGAGGAGAGAATTCTCTACAAGAGGGTATAATTTTTTTTCTAAATGATAAAAAGTCTAGACAAAAGTTGGCATCCCATGAAAACTATGACATTTTGATTAAATTCAACTTTAAAAAACTATTTAAAAAACATATTCATTGAATTTTTTTTTTTCCATGCACTAGATTTTCAAGTCATCTATGTGAGAAAAAAATCAGAGAAAGAAAAAAAATGCTCTTTTTTTATGTGATGTCCCATTGACCTCACTTTTTTTTAGGAAAAAAGAGAAATTAAAAATTTTCTCTTAAATTTATAAAAAAGTATATCCAACTAATTTTTAAAAAATTTAAAAAATTATAATCATAAACTACATTAAGAATTCTACATTTCATTAATTTACATCATTTTAAAATTCAAAACATAAATGCCACTTTTAGGTGGTCCAAGTGTAAAACTTGTATTTGTGTTGGCCATTTGCTTTATAAAAGTATGACACAGTTCTATGCTTTTACCTAGGGGTTAAAAGGACCACATCAAATATGAGGTACACATTTTCAATCCATGTTTTGTCTCCCAAACAGTGATTTAGCAAGGCAAGTAGAGGAAAATGTTTTACTAATAGAAGGGAAGAATTTTCTAGCAACAAAGATTGGAGGACCCCTACACCATCATTCCTTGAATCTATGAGATTGATAACTCAAAAAATTGAAGAAAAAAGGGCCAAAGTGTTAGAATAAATAAGGTTTACCTTAGGTAAATAATAGATAAATAAATTAACATATAGATGCAACTCTTCTTCTAGTTGAGGTAGTTTGAGTTGATCCAAAGGGCTGCAGAGCATTTGTGGTTGCAGAAGTGGACGTACCGGACCTTTTTGGCCTTGGAACAACTAGTGGATTAACAATAACAGTTGGAGGATCCTCTACAGGGGCTTTTGATGTGGATTTAGATGAGATACCCCACTTCTTGTGCAACCCACCTTTATTCTTCTCAAGTTACTCCTCATTTTTCTTATGCATCTTGTTCATAATCTCATCATAAGTACCAAATCTCTCAGCAGTGGTGTCTTTGGGTTTTCTTTAAGTAAAATATCAGCATAGGTCTTGATTTCTTCTATTGATACCTCATATGGTAGTTTATGAATCCATGCAGTTCTAGGCTCAACTGCCTCCATATAGGTATAATCCTTATCAACTAGGAATGTGATATTCTCCTTATATTGTTGTACTAAATTGAAAGGGACTCTGTCTCTGTCATGCATGCTGGTTTGTAGATTTTCAAAGAAACCCTAGTACATTTGTTTGTAGTGATTTGGGTCACTAAAATGCCTTATATGACTTTTAATTTGTGTAGCAATAGGAACATTTTGTTGCCAGACCTTTTCTCTAAAACCAAGTAACTCATTCATAAAAGAGAATGCAAGGCAAATGATCAAAGTACCATACTTGAAGTTATATCCAGGTTACTTTGTTCTCCTTGGGTTTTCCAAGAGTTGTTCTCTTATGACCTCATAGAGGTCAAACTCTTTACCTTTCTTAACCATCTGGTAAGCAGTATGGATTTTTTTCCCAGTGGTAGGACCCTCTCTATTTGTGTAGTAAATTTTGTATACAATCCCCATTGTAGCATATCTAACACTTAGATCTATTATATCATTTACAGTTAAGGTCCTCCAGTCAAATTTGGCTCCTATCAATTCAATGACCTTATCATTTTTAATTGATTTCATCACCAGTACAGATCCAGTGGAACATAGCCCAGTAACTACCCTAGTTGCATCTTTATTAATCTGGTGGGGCTTATCCAAATACATGAACTCATCATGGATTCTTCTCAGTATATATCTCACTCATTCGTTCTCATCACAAAAATTAGGATAATCTTTCTAGATATCCAGTCACTTGGCCCTAATATTGACATACTCTAGTTTATAGACATCTTCCAGAAGTTGATCTCTAAGCTCTTCAAAATTTACATGATTGATCTCATCCAACTTAGAATGAATGTAAAACCTAACATCTTCAGTGTATACAACATATGCAAGAATGTTTAAAAGTACCCCATCCCTATCAACCTCCATTACTTTGAAAGGATACTTCTTATACTTAGGTCTAAGTTTTTCAACAACATCAACTACTTGCGGAGTCGCCATCTCAAACTCCTTTGAAATCAAAACCTAGGGTTTTAAAGGATAACAATTCTAATAAATACCTTTGATCTTTAGTCGCTAGGGTTCCAAATTTGAGTGCTCTAGAATTTGGGATTTTCCTCCAACTTAATTCACCAAGTACTTTAAAAGTCTTCTTCTTTCCTTAGATCTGAATGCAAAATCTTTGTCTTCAAATAATATTTGATCATCCAAAGGAAGCATAAGTACATTAAAATTTGCCCTAACATTCCTCATTTAATGCACCTTTATTCGGTTAGGTAAACTACTACTGGAATACTCTGTTAAATCAACAGAGACTTGAAAACCTTCCCCAATCCTTCACATCATGAGATTTTTCTCCAAAAATTTGGGGGAAAGGGACTATCTTTCTTTATCAATAGCTTCATTAGCTGGTTTCATGCCAACTCATCTGCATGCTTAGCTTCCATTTGCAGAAGCTAACAACCATTCAGGGGGAAAGGAATAGATATGCACTAGTTATTTCCCCAGACCTCATGCCTTTTCTCAATCAACAATGAAGTCTTTCACACTAGGCAGAAGTAACAATTCTTCCTTCTTCTCATTATCTTGCTTTGTCTTCTTTCTCCATATCTTTGCTATTTCCTTCTTCTATTGAGTGACAATTTCCTCTGTCTTCTTGTGTTGAACCGATGGTTTCTCATAACCACTCTTGTAGAATCTTGCCTTATGCCCAAAGTTGTTGCATTTGTAGCAAACATTATATTCCAGATTCATACCAATTCTCCTTATTTTAGTTCTACACTCAACAACCCTATGACCAAACTTATTGAATGCATAACAATAGCAATAGAAGGAATGAGAGATTATAACATCATGTCTTGTAGGCATCACTTCTTCCTCATGTAATAATTTCTTCTTGCCTTAGTTCTACAATCAATAGCCTTCTGACCAAATTTATTGCAAGAATAACAGTAACCATAAAAGGTTTGAGAGAACCTGGGAGTAGTAGTTTGTCTAGGAGGAGATCTCTTGAACTCTTTCTTTTGATCACTGACTTGTGTGAACATATAATCATCCAACTCCTATTCCTCATCTTCAGTCTCCTCAAAATCTCCAGTGTAGGGATCTTCCTTTTTAATTTCAAACATGCTTTTAGGTATATCTATTTTTGAACTCTGAACTTTCTCAAATCCAATGCCACTCTTATCTTTTAGAGGTCTTTGGCTACTGATTATCTCATCAAGGATGTTGGTGCTATTCTTCAGTTTTAGGCTCTTGTCTATCTGATCCTTTGCATTCTCAAATTCTTTCCTTAGGGAGATAATTTATTCTTCAAGTTTAGAGCATACAATTGATTTGACATTGAGCTTAGCATTTAGACACTCTGCAGTCTTCTTACCTTCTTCAACTTGAGCTTTCAATTTGACAATTGCTTCTTTTGATTGTTTAAGCTTAATCTTATATTCTTCATTTTATTTCCTTGCATCATCCAGATCTTCTAGGACAGAAATGAGTTCTCCTTCATAATCAACTTCACAATATTCTAGGTAAATGGTTGTCATATCTTCTTCTGGAGGATTCTTGTTATTAAATAGTACTTCAGTTCCCATGTGTTCCACTCCAAGATCTACCTCAGCTGTTAGGATGCATTCAAGGAACTCATCTCTGATATCAATTGTTGAACACATAGAAGTACTGAGAGGGGGTGAATTAGTACATAATCAAATTGTTTTACTTCCAAACACATTTAAACTTAAGTAAGCATATAAAGCATGAAGAGCATAAGAACATAGTAGCACACATCCATAACACCAAATTTACATGGAAAACCCTAGAAGGGAAAAACCACAGTGATCAAGCTACTTGGATCTGCTGCCCAAATCCAACCTCACAAATGAAAACAAGATTACAATACTATTTATGGGCTACAACCCAAATGAAGCTACAACTCCCTAAATAGTTACAAAACTTATGATCTTTACACAATTATTATTCAATCTTTGCAACAAAAAACTTATTTGACTCAAAATTTCTTCTCACAAAATTGACTACTGCAACCTTTAGCTGATCACTTTAGCCTCTACACAACTATCTCACCTTTACACAACTTCTACAATCACCTCTGCAATAGTATTACTTCACATGAACTGATCCTTTCCACACTTCATCATTATATCTGCTTCTGCGGTAAGTTTATTCACACATTATCAATGGTTTCACACAATACCTAACTCATACATCACTTGACACCTTTGATCTTACATTTATATCCTCCGCAAGCTTCAAAATATTTCTCCTTGGTCGGCCAAGATGAAATGTGTAACATGAAACGTGTAATGGCCACAACAGTCAGCTCCAAAGCATATGCAGTAAGTAGAAATCCAATGCGGTTCAATAACAAGATATAATCAGGTCCTATTTTACCTTAGCACACTCTTTCAAGATGGTGTACATGGAAACAAATTCATCATACACCAAGTCAGCTCCGCAAACCCTTTTCCTTCCTTGCATTTGGCTCTAGACCTAAAGTAGTACCGGAGGAGACAAAATTACATCACGTAAACCACACACTAAATATTATATGGCTTGTAAAACACTCATGTACACTTCTTTTATCATTTCAAGATATTTCATGCTGGCACAAACACTTGAACTCTGATGCTGGTGTCCTTAACAAACTCTGCTTACACAATCTTAAGATAAAATAATGAAAAACATAATTGCAGTGAACATAATCATTTGAAACTTGAACAACACATACCAACTAGCCATATGAGCTTATCATTCAATCATCAAGGCCAAATACCATTGTGCAATGAAATGTGGTGGCCTCAACTATCTCCCTTTGCTTACTTTAATTAGCACCAAGACATGTCTTCACACAGCTGACTCCGAAGAAGTAGTTGCGGTACTCATTATCACTTGAAACTTGAAACACTCATACCTTTGACTCATATCTACTTGTCCTTCAAATTGCAACATCATATCTTCATCTGCGGAGAAGTGTAGAGCATTCTCCTATCTCTTTGTAACTGCACTTACCCTGAGTGTAATACTTATCCATCTATCCAATCCCCAAGCCCATATCTTCAAATGCGACAGAATGCGGTACATTCTTTTGAGCCTGTAACACCTTTTGTGACATACACTATACTTAAACAATTATTCTTCAAATTTTTGCAAACATGAACTTCAGAAGATATGGTATGACTATGTATAGATGATACTGATTCATCTCCTCTTCACAACTCTTCTGATCAACTTCTTTTTTCTGCTTCTTTGATCATCTCAGTATATGCACATCACTTTGCTTTTTACCTCACAACACTTCTGATTACTTACTCTATTGTCTTTACTGATCACCATATCTACTGTCTTCATTGATCACCATATTGTTACAATCTCCCTTTGACATATCTGGTGACATCACTTCCAACCTTCCACAACATAGCACTTCATACCATTGTTGACATCAATGACAACACCTATACAACAGTTATGAATGGGCACCACATTGGGGTACCAAAAATAAATATTTTCCTACATTTTATTTAATTTTCTAGCTAATATGTCCTCATCTAGTTGTCTATTTTAACTTCTAATGAGGAATTAGGTGTAGTGACTTTTATGTTTCCAAGAGAAACCATAGTTTGGTAGTCTTACTAAGTTTTTGGTTCATTTTGTTGCAAAATGTATGTATTAGTTGATTCCAAATCAATGAGATAGAGTTGAAGGTATGCATCTCTTCTATAGAGTTTTCCAACCTATATGAACACTCCATTTTAAATGAAATCTTTTACATGTTTCCTCAATAATTAGTAATTCACATATTATTTGTTGTGTTAATTATAATACTTGACTAGTGCCTCATTGGGTATTATCCTCTGAATTACCACACTTATTTGGATCAGGTCAACATTGTTTTATTCTCAATTTTAATTGGTTAACCATCGCAAATAATTTCATCCAATAGATGCATAACTAACTTGCATGTGGCATGAACTAATAATTTAGAAGATAATCACTATTTCTTTTTCAACACATTGAAATCTTACCCTTTAGAAGACAAATTAAACAATTTAATCTATATTAGTCAAAAAAATAGATAATCAAAATTCCCTCTCCAACACAAAATGTTTCCCTTTCCATTTTGTATTTTTTTTGCCCACAAAAAGAATTCCATCTTCAAGATAATAAAGTCTTAGGCATTTGGAAGACAAAATTTAATTGAACTATATAGTTAATAAAACATTAAAAAATGTTTGTTATTTTGAAGATGAATAAAACAAAAACTACAAATTTCAATAGATAGAAGACTCTTGCCTAATTTTCTTAATAATATATAATAGTGTGGACATGATAAGGACACTTTAACTGCAAATAGTGTAATATTATTTTGTCACCCCTCTAATGATTTGGAAGATTTTTGTTTATGCAAGTAAAATGTAGATTATTCTCATTCCTGTTGATAAATATTGTTAAGATTTACTTTGATCTATATTAGGTTTTTTCATTCATATTCCCTTTTATTTAACAGGAGGAAGTAGTGAACATGGATGAGAAGCTACTAATAGGTTTCCATTGAATATACAACTTTTGAAAAACAAAAATTGTAAAAAACAAAATGATTTTTAATTATATTTTTATTTTCAATGATGATAAAGTTACTTAAAATTTTACTATTTCCCAAATTAAATACCCACTTGAGAGAAATCTAACACCAAATATTTCCATAAATTTTGTTGTTGATTAATTAATTACACATGTTGTATTAAATATGGTTAGCATGCTTTATAAAAGTGTGAACTTGTTAGGAAATTATAGGTTGATCAAACTATTTCCTACATAACCCTATGAGAGAAAATGATGCATACAAGCTTATAGAATAACCATAATGCAAAGATCAAACACATGCCACAAGATAACATAATATATACCCTAGGAAAACCCTCAAGAGGGAAAAACCCAGCCTCCAAAAGCATCCACACTTAATATATTATTCAGCAATCAAAATATTACAATACACTTATAGAGTTTCCATGAACACTTCTAAAACATCAAGATCCTCCAATGCATGGAATCGGTGTGTCCAAGAAACCACACATTCCATGCCATGCTTAACATATGTAATATTCAATAGAGCTCAATATAAATGACCAACCAACCTCAACCACTAAGAATGTACTTACTTTTATAGAATCAAGCTTACACAAAACTACCAAGTGGTATTGGCTAAACCATGTGTCTCAAAACCATGAGAGCATAAAACCATTGACCTCAAGATTAAATATTTATCACAAAAATTAAATATTTGTCCTATGTCTCTCACACATAAAATATCTATCCAATATTACATACAACTTTACAAGTGGACCCATATAAATATTTAATGTGGCTAAACACATCACTAGAGATGCACCACAAATAAATATTTATTTTACATAATTAAGAATTAATCTTTCTTGTGCAAGGTCTACAAAACCCTTTTCCTAATAGAACTAAGAAAAATACATCATTCTAGATAGAAAGTATGCTTGTTAAACTATGTTAGCCTACTTAGTACCTCTTAGTCTATCTACAAGATTAATGGAAACTTCATCTAATCTACTTTAATGTATCTTCCTTTTTGATATTTTTTGACAATCAAGATTGCAAACATTCCCAAAAATCCAGTTGCAAAACTTGTCATCGACTCTACAAACAAATACCATAGAATTTCTCCTCCCTCCTCAATCTCTTCTTTTGGAAGATGAGTCGTGTCAGAATTTGATTTTTTCCCACATTTACATGTTTTATTATCAAGTGGAAATCCACAAAGACTAGGCTTCCCATAGAAATTAGTAGGGTTGAATGTTGCAAATTGACCCCTATTGGAATTCTTCCACAAAGCATATTGTTATATACAATAAAAGTACTCATACCAAAAACTTTTAGGATTTCATTTGGAATCTTTCCATGCAATTTATTATTTAAAAGATCTAGTGAATCTACTTGCTCTAATATTCCAAAAGTGATTGGAATATCTCTTGTAAGACTATTCCATGAGAAGTTCAAATTGTGGAGACCTTTAAGGTTTCTAATTTCTGAAGGAATGTCATCTAATATGATTTGCAGATAGATCAATGCAAGTTACAAATAACAAAATAGAATTATAATACATCAATTCTAATCCTTTATTGACCATTTGAATCTCTTCTTTGTAATAATAGGCATTATCACTAGCATATGCAATTTTTACTTGTGGATGTGGATCCATCATAACTGTCAAATTTGCTAAATGTGATGGAATGGGACCAGTCAAATTATTATGTGAAATATCTAACGCATGTAATTTGGAAAGATTACTTAATTGACTTGGAATGTGCCCATGGATTTTATTTGACATCAAAATAAGTATCATAAACCTAGAGAAGTGTGATAGCCAAAGCGGTATATAGCCCTCTAAAGAATTATTGTCCACATCTAAAACCTGTAAGTTGGAGCAATTTTGAAGACTTGATGGCAAGTTTCCCTTAAGCATATTGTCATTTTAAGATGTAGTGTCTATAGATAGCTTAGAATTCCTATATGAGTTAGAATCTCTCATGTCAAATTATTCTTTCCCAAATTCAATCTTGTCAAAGAAGAGCAATTTGTTAGGCTTGATAGTATTTTACCAGATAATGTTCTTTGACAAATCCAATAGCTTCAAGTTTTCTAGAATACCAATGGAAGAAGGAATGCCACCACTTAGATCATTTGCTGAAAATGACAAGAACTCAATGTAAAGTAGAAATCTGCCAATTTCCACTGGGATAACACCTACAAATCCATTTTGCGATAGATCTAAACTAGTAAATCCGAGGAAGTTGTTGAAGGAAATGGAAGGAAACCATTCAACAAATTCTTATGTAAGTCTAAACTATGAAATGAACCTATGGTGAAGGTGAAGGGTAGTTGACCTTGCAAGCTATTGTATGATAGATTCAATTTTTTTTAGATTGGGTAAATCTCCTAGACAAGATGGGATGTTTCTAAAGAGATTATTGCGAGAGATCCAAACTAAATAAGTTATATTATGTTGAAAGGGATGGAGCCAAGATACCTTCAACATTACAAGAAGCCAACATCAACCTAGATAAGAAAAATGGAGGTATCCATTCTAGGTCAACTTGTACAATCAATTTATTATTAGAGAGGTTGAGTTCAAAAAGGTTCCTAGTACTTTTGAAACTATCAAGAGCAAAGTGGCCTTGCAAGTTGTTGGAAGAGAAGTCAATCCCTTACAAGGATGAAATGTTAACCAACCAGGAAGGCATTTGGCCACTCAATTTATTTTCAAAAAGATAAAGATGAGTCAAAGATGAAAGTTGACCAAGTGAGGGCAGAATCTCTCCACTCAATGGATTTTGAGTAAGATCCAACCATTGAAGAGTAGAGATGTTGCCAATGAAAGAAGGAATAGGGCCTCCAGTCTTTAATATACATCTCAGATCAAGATAGATGAGGGAGGAAATATTTCCAATACAGGGTGGAATACTCCCTGTTACATTGAAATATAATAGATAAAGTGTGGTTAGTTGTGGCCATTCATTGCATGATACATGACCTATATATCCATTTAATAATGGGTTTTCCAATAAGCTAAGCTCTTGCAAATGAGGCATATTTACCAACCATGAAGGCGCTATGGAACTGAGGCTGTTCATATCTAAAATAACATGGAAGAGGGAGGTGAGGTTTCAAATAGCATTGGGGATGTGCCCTGATAGGGAGCAATTGAAAAGGTCAAGGTGGTGGAGATTATGGAGATGAGAAAGGCTTGCTTCCAATTCCTGACTTGTCACATTCAACACTGCACCTCCAAGAGACAAATATTTTAACTCATGTAGCTTCTCTATCCACTTTAAACTAGAGCTATACAATTTGGATGTTGGATTATATAGATACCTTGAGAAGAGTTCATACATGTATGTGTGGATTTTAGAAACATCCAAAAGTGGCAAGTGAGAGGGATTATCGAGCTACCATAGAATGCTACCTTGGAATGCATTCATGGCCAAGTTGAGATAAGTAAATGTGTACAAGGAGCCAAGATCCATAGGAATCTCACCTTCAAACGAGTTCTCATTGAGATAAAGTTGTCTCAATCTTTGGAGGTCAAAAAGTTCTGCATATCAAATACTAATTAATTTTAAACATTAAGTAGTTTAATATTAATACTTAAAAAATAAATTATGACTAATAAAAATGAAATAATTATATATTATTTTTCAAAATAAATAAAATGTAAAATTATTATTAGCTCTTAACTATTAAATGTTTTAATATTTAAATAAAACATTAAATACCAAACAAAATTTTGTGAGTTTGAATGAGTAATCATTACTTTCCTCTCTTTCATATTTGCTCTCTTCAAAGTCATTGTATCAACATTTATTTATTTTTATCATTTTCCATTTGCTGTATGTTTCAATGTCACAGTCACATTTGCTTAAGAATCTTGGAATTCTTTTATTTATGGCTTTGATTAGTGGGTAGTGAGAAAACAAATTTATGAAAGGCCTCTTTTTCAATGGCAGCTTTGATTAATGGGTAGTAAAAATTCATCAAAATAATAGGAGTAATGTGGCTTCCACATATGACAATTGGAAATTTAATTTAATACTACAAAATACTTTATAATCTAGTAGTGTGTCAAGTCCACATATGAGAGTTGGTAATTCAATTTAATACTAAAAAGACATTGTATAATTTGGAAAATTTGATATCTCTTGACTATTTATGGAAACACCCAATTGTAATAAAGACTAATGGATTAATTATAATTATAGAAAAATAGACAATTACAAAATTTAACAAGTTTGGTCAACATTGTTTTATTCTCAATTTTACGTGGCTAACCATTTCAAGGAATTGCATCCAATAGATGCATAACTAACCTTCACATGGCATGAAATAATAAATAATACAAACACCATTTATTTTTTGACACATTAAAATATTACCCTTTAGAGGACATTTAAATTAAATCTACATCAATCAACGAAATAGATAATAAAAATTTCCTCTCCAACACAAAAGTCTTTTCATTTCCATTCATCATTTGTTCCTTGGGAAAAAAATGAATTCCTTCTTCAAGATAGTAAATTCTTGGCATTTGGAAGATGAAAATTTATTGAACTATATAATCAACAAAACGTTAAAAAAATGTTTGTCATTTAAAAAATGATTAAAACAAAATCTACATCTTTCAATAGGTAGAAGACTCTTGCCTAGTTTTCTCAAAAACATATGATAGTGTGGACATGAAAGGGGCACTTTAACTACAAATAATGTAATACTATTGTTATTTCCCCTCTAATGATTAGGAAACTTTTTGTTTATACAAGTAAAATGCATATTATTTTAGTTCTTGTTGATAAGTATATAGTTACGATTTACTTTGATCTATATTAAGTTTTAACATAAATATATTCCCTTTCATTTATCAGGAGGAAGTAGTGAACATGGATGACAAGCAACTAATACGTCTTCATCATATACAACTTTTGAAAAATACAAATTTTAGAAAACAATCATAAAAAAATGTTTCTTATTATATTTTAATTTTCAATGATAATAAAGTTACTTAAAATATTACTATTTCTCAAAATTAATACCCATTTAAAAGAAATTTAATACAAAAAACTTTCATATTTCTGATTCTTTGTGCACCAATAATTGTTTTTACTAATTATTTAATTAAATACATGTTCTATGAAGTACAATAGATGCATGCTTTATACAAGTGTGAACTAATAAAATACATATTTATAGATAGAAATTACATTTGTCAAACTATGTTGACCTACCTAATACCTCTTAATCTATCTAAAAAACAAATTGCAAGTTCATCTAATACTTGAATGTATCTTCTTCTCCAATACCTTTTTACAATCAAGATTGCAAAGACTCCCCAAAATCCAGTAGCAAAACTTGCCATCCACTCTACATACCAATGCCATGGAATTTCTCCTCCCTCTTCAATTTCTTCTTTTGGAAGATGAATCACATCAAAATTTGACTTCTCCCCACATTTACATGTTTTATTATCAAGTGGAAATCTGCAAAGACCAAGGTTCCCATAGAAATCAGTAGGGTTGAATGTTGCAAATTGACCCCCTATTGGAATTCTTCCACAAAGCATATTGTTATATACAATAAAAGTACTCATACTAGAAACTTTTAGCATTTCATTTGGAATCTTTCCATGCAATTTGTTATTTGAAAGATCTAGTGACTCTGGTTGCTCTAACATTTCAAAGGTGATTGGAATATTTCCTGTAAGACTATTCCATGATAAGTTCAAAGTGTGGAGACCTTTAAGGTTTCCAATTTTTGAAGGAATGCCATTTTGTAGCTGATTTACAGATAGATCAATGCAAGTTATAAGCAACAAAATAGAATTATAATACATCAATTCTGATCTTTTGTTAACCACTTGAATCTTTTCTTGGTAATAATAGGCATTACCATTAATACCATAAAGATTATCACTAGCATCTTTAATTTTTACTTGTGGATGTGGATCCATCATAACTATCAAATTTGCCAGATGTGGTGGGATTGAACCAGTCAAATTATTATGTGAAATATCTAACACATGCAATTTGGAAAGATTGCTTAATTGATTTGGAAGGTGCCCTTGGAGTTTATTTGATCTCAAAACAAGTATCATCAACTCAGAAAAGTGTGATAGACAAAGGGGTATATTGCCCACTAATAAATTATCACCCACATCTAAAATTTGCAAGCTAGAGCAATTTTGAAGACTTGATGGCAAGTTCCCCTTAAGCATATTTCCATTAAGATGTAGCAACTTGAGATAGCTTAGCATTCCTATATGAGCTGGAATCTCTCCTATCAAATTATTCTTTCCCAAACTCAATCTTGTCAAAGAAAAGCAATTTGTTAGGCTTGATGGTATTTTACCAGATAATCTATTCTTTGAGAGATCCAACACCTTCAAGTATTGTAGAAGACCAATGGATGAAGGAATTCCACCGCTTAGATCATTTGATGAAAATGACAAGAACTCGAGGTCAAGTAGAAGTTTGCCAATTTGCACCGAGATAACACTTGAAAATCCATTTTGTGACAAATCTAATACTTGTAAATATGGGGAAGATGTTGAAGGAGCTGGAAGGAAACCATTGAACATATTCTTTTGCAAGTCTAAACTGAAAAACAAACTTATGTTCAAGGTGAAGGGTAGTTGACCTTGCAAGTTATTGTATGATAAATTCAATTATTTTAGAACGGGTAAATCTCCTAGCCAAGGTGGAATGTTTCCAAAGAGATTATTTTGGGAGAGATCCAAAATATATAAGCTATACTGTGTTGAAAGGAATGGAGGCAGGATGCCTTCAACACTACAAGAAGCCAAACCCAAGTTAGATAAGGAAAATGGAGGTATCCATTTTTGGTCAACTTGGACAATCAATTTATTATTAGAGAGGTTGAGGTCAAAAAGGTTACTAGTACTTTTGAAATTGTCAAGAGCAAAGTGGCCTTGCAAGTTGTTAGAAGAGAGGTCAATCCCTTGCAAAGATGAAATGTTAACCAACCAGGAAGGAATTTGGCCACTTAATTTATTTTGGGAAAGATAAAGACCAATCAAAGATGAAAGTTGACCAAGTGAGGGTGGAATCTCTCCACTCAATGAGTTTCTACTAAGATCCAACCATTGAAGAGTAGAGATGTTTCCAAGGAAAGAAGGAATAGTGCCTCCTATCTTTAATATACCTCGTAGATCAAGATAGACGAGGCAGGATATATTTCCAATATATGGTGCAATACTCCTTGTTACATTAGTATATGACAGATCAAGTGTGGTTAACTGTGGCCACTCGCCATATAATACATGACCTATATCTCCACTTAATAACGGATTTCTAGACAAGCTAAGTTCTTGCAAATGATGCATATTTCCCAACCAGGTAGACACTATGGAACTAAGGTTGTTCTTATCTAAAATAAGATGGGTGAGGGAGGTGAGGTTATGGATAACATTGGGAACATGCCCTGATAGGGAGCAATGTAAAAGGTTGAGGTGGTGGAGATTATGGAGATGAGAAAGGGCTGCTTCCAATTCTTGACTTGTCACATTCAACACTACAGCTCCAAGTGCCAGATATTTTAACCCCTGTAGCTTCTCTATCCACCTTAAACTAGAGCTATACAATCTGGGCCCTATTTCATATCTGTACCTTGATTGAAACTTAAACACCTCTCTGTGGATGTTAGAAACATCTAAAAATTGTAGGTGAGAGAGATTACTGAGCTACCATGGAATTCTACCTTGGAAAGTGTTCATGGCCAAGTCGAGATAAGTCAAGGTGTATAGAGAGCCAACATCTGCAGGAATCTCACCTTCAAAGGAGTTGTCACTGAGGTCAAGATGTCTCAATTTTTGGAGGTCAAAAAGTCTTGCAAATCAAATATAATTATTTTTAAAAATTAAATAATTTAATATTAATAATTAAAAATAATTTGTGACTAATAAATTTATTATATTTCAAAATAAATAAAATATAAAATTGATATTTAAAAAACTCTATACAGTTTTCCAAAAACCATATCTTCATAATATAGAATTATTATTTACCTATTTAAATAAAACATTAAATACTAATATTTATATAAATATAAACTTTGAAATTTAGAAATAGAAAATAGTGCAAAGTTTAAAAGTACCTCTACGCAGAATGCCAATGAAACCATTGTTGCTTAAGTCCAAATACTCCATGTATTTTAATTGGAATAAAACTGGAACAAGTGTTTTGGGGTGAAAATGATTATTGAAGAAGCGGAGTTGGATGACATGGGAGGAATATTGACTGCATTTAACTCCACGCCACTCGCAACAATTAAACCCCGTCCATGACTCCCATTTGTTGTGTGAAAGTGAATCCAGGAAATTATAATACTCCTTCTTGAGTGCAAATGACTCCAGATAATAATCATTCTCAACTATAACTGAAGCTATATGATAATCATTCTTGAAAGCCAGAAGGACGTCTCTGTCATGTGGCAAGCATGAGGTGGCAGTCACAGAGCAACATGTCATCACAATAAACAAGCACAGCACAACAGAGAATCTGTCCATTTTACCAACTGATTTATCACATCTGCAACAATGTTTGATTGAAAAATAATCAGACACTAATTAAATTATCGTATAATTCTCTTTTTCTTATGATGGATCATTGAGTATGATCCTAAAGTTGGAAGCAAAAACATACACAGTTGAATCTAGAAGCACTCTCACTTAATCAGACACTAATTAAATAAGTGCCCAATGTAATTTAAAAAAAAAAAAGCAAATGAAGAATACCTGTTAATCACCAGAGGAGAGTGAGGAATTGAATGGGATGGTGCATCAAAAACACAGGCGTATGAGAGTATTTATAACAGTTTTTCAATAAAGAAACAAATTTATGAATAGCCTCTTTTTCAATTACCTAACCCCACGATCATAATGAACAAAATAAATAAATTTTAAATTTGGTTTTCGTGAATAGGTAGTGAAATCGATTTAATAGTTATTTAAATTGATACGAAGTTTGTCTATATAGATTTAATCAGCATTCCGTCTCCCACACGGAAAACGCGTTAATCAGCATTCCGTCTCCCCCACGATGCCCGACAAAGACTGGGAAAACGTGTCTTTCCATTCAACGAAATATCACGAGTTTGAATTTCAATTAATTAATAAATATGGTCAAACGTGCATCCAGAGGGGAATGAGAGTATATATAAAAACAAGAAGCAGATTCTGGCACTGATAAACTCCTCGGATCCCCCTCTTGTTCACTTTGGGCACTGCTTTATCCTTGCAAGCAGATTCTGGCAAAGAAAAACAACAATGTTCTGTTTCTGAGTTGTGGTGTCCTTGTTTGCAGAATGATAAGCATACAATATTGACGAATACCACAAGCTATTTGAGGGAACTTAAAATTCGAGTTTGTGAGCTGGAACAACAGAATGAAACTGTCGACGAATCGATTCCGAGGAATTTTTCAAATAGTGAAGGAGGAAGTGGCGGGTTCGAGTCACACGACAAGCCTTTCAATTCGGACATCAGACACTATATTCTTACATAGTGTCTCAAGGTTACTTCAAATTTGCAATGAAAACAACAATTTCAACAGATTAGGCTAGACTAAAATCATAAAATTTTCTTGAAGAAAATATTTTAAAGAAATTTTGTGATTAAAAAAGTAGTCTTACTCGTTATTAATGTTGAAATCGTAGCCAGAGATGAATGAAACACAGTGGAGGGCTTCTTTCCAGCCGTCAAGTTTGTCGAGATACCTGCGCTTCTCTGCGTAGTATTCGAATGAATCAGCATACACACCCTTTCTACGTATCTGAGCTGGAAAGGTGGCATCATCTAAACATTCCTCTGCATATTAATTATAATTTTAACTTGGCAGGGGATATCCTCGCATTGCTTCAAGATCACATCATCGCCACGGTAAAGTAATGGGATGTACGAATTGAAAGGCTTGTCGTGTGACTCGAACCCGCCACTTCCTCCTTCACTATTTGAAAAATTCCTCGGAATCGATTCGTCGACAGTTTCATTCTGTTGTTCCAGCTCACAAACTCGAAGTTTTAGATCCCTCAAAGAGCTTGTGGTATTCGTCAATATTGTATGCTTATCATTCTGCAAACAAGGACACCACAACTCAGAAACAGAACATTGTTGTTTTTCTTTGCCAGAATCTGCTTGCAAGGATAAAGCAGTGCCCAAAGTGAACAAGAGGGGGATCCGAGGGTTTATCTCACCTGCAACAATGTTTGATTGAAAAATGATCAGACACTGATTAAATAAGTGCGAGCGTAATAAAAAAACAAAGAAAAACAAATGAAGAATACCTGTTAATCAGCAGAGAAGAGAGGAATTGAATGGGAGAGGGGAATGAGAGTATATATAACGCGTTAATCACCATTCCGTCTCCCACGCGATGCCCGACAAAGACTGGGAAAACGTGAGTCTCCTTTGAACGAAATTTCGTGAGTTTGAATGAGTAATAATTACTTTCCTCTCTTTTATCTTTGCTCTCTTCAAAGTCATATTTTTATCATTTTTGCGTTTAATGTATGTTTCAATGTCACGGTCACCTTTGCTTAAGAATCTTGGAACTCTTTTATTTATGGCTTTGATTAGTGGGTAGTGAGAAAACAAATTTATGGAAGGCCTCTTTTTCAATAGCAGTTTTGATTAGTGAGTAGCGAGAAAACAAATTTATGAAAGGTCTCTTTTTCAATCGCAGTTTTGATTAGTGGGTAGTGAGAAAACAAATTTATCAAGGGTCTCTTTTTAATGGCGGCTTTGATTAGTGGGTAGTGAGAAAACAAATTTATAAAGGGTCTCTTTTTCAATGGCTATTATTCTCCTAGAGGGTCTAAAATATTGTTTTATATACTTTTTTGGAAAAAAATTGTGGTTTTGTTGGTTGCGAGTCTTAGGCAGAATTTTTGGTTAATTGTGGGTTTTGAAAAAAGGGTTTTGTTTCAAATGGATTTTGGATGGCTCTTCCAAAGCACCGGATGAGTGCCATTTTGTATGGTGATTTGTATGTTATGATGTCTTAGACATGTTGTTACTTTGAAAGTAGCTTTTCCCATGTGCATTCGATGCAGTAATTTTTTCAACATACCTGGCCATGAACCAGAGTAGCAATTGTTAAATACCGCGCAATATAAGATAATAGCTTCGATGGTTTTAAAGGTCAAGGATTTTTTAATGGAGAGTTTTATGTTAAACTGTAGGTGGTGCTCCTTAAACTTTGATGGTGGTTCACACCATGGTCTTGTTATGATTTGTAAGGGATTTAGCATGGCCGGGCTGATGTGGTTTCTCCACATCTACATTGTAACCTGATTTATTTTTTAATTAGTGATAGATCATCAATTTAGAAAAAAAAATAGACATGAAACTAAATGAGAAATAGCATAGGGATTAACATTATATGCAGGGTTTAAATTTGATGATCAGATGGTCATAGTTAGCAATTTTTTCCATAAAATACAATTAAATTTTTGGAAAGCCTACTTTATTTGAAATTGAAAGGGGAAATTTTGATTAGATTGTCAAAAATTATATAAGATAATAATAAAAATATATATCTAATTTATAATATAATTTTTTAAATAAAACATATTTTCACATTTGAAAGACAATGCTAATTGAATAACGGTCACAAAAAATTAGCTTGATAGGTTGACCATCAAATTCAGACCTCGATTAGAACATTTGATAGTGATATAAGAAAAACAATGGGCCTTATAGTGGATTACTTTACCTCTCGAACAAACTAGCTATTGTGCATACTTTTTATTTTGTTGAAATTAATGAACATATAACAGGATTATCATAGAGGATTATGTTGTTAACAAAAAAGGTTTCTAAAAGATTTAGTTTGGGAATGGAGGCCAATAGGCCAAGCTATAAGTGAACCTATTTTTTGGATAACTCTTATGAAAAGGGTAGTCAGCCCACAGTAGCAGTTATTCTCCTACAAAACATGTCTTAGATATCATAATACCATGCCTCCCCATGCCCCATATGATAGCATGATGATAGAGGGTGAGATGGAAATGAATTTTCTCCTTACAAAATACCATGTCTTAGACATCATAACACCATGCCTAACATATAAGAGCTACATAATAGGGTCACAAATTTGTATACACAAATGCAATTGGAAAAACACAATGTGTTTTGCAACTTAGCTTTTTGTATACAAATTTGTGAAACATTATGCCAGGTATAGGCATACGTAGCATAGTAACATGATATCGTAAGCATGTTGACCTTAATCATATGTGTTTGAAATAGGTTCACAAATTTTTATACAAAAATGCAAGTATTGTGTTTTGCAACCTGAATTTTTGTTTCTCTACAACTCCTCCTTGCTCGATTCTGTTGACTCCACCCTTCCGCTTGAATGACATAATATAAAGTATGATGGAGAAAACTAAGTGTTTAAAAGTCGCAGGGAAGTTGAGTAATTGGCCTGAAATTTGTATGTATAGAAATGTAGTTGGAAAAACACAATGTGTTTTGGAACCTAGATTTTTATTTCTCTACAACTACTCCCACTCAATTTTGTTGACTCCACCCTTCCACTTGAATGACATAATAGAAAATACGACAAAGAAAACTAAGTGTTTGAAATTCCCAAGGAAGTTTAGTAATTGGCCTGAAATTTGTATATAGAAATGCAGTTGGAGAAACACAATGTGTTTGCAACCTAGATTTTTGTATACAAATTTGTGAAACATTATGCCAGGCTTAGGCATACATAGTAGGCAACAACTATTCTCCATACAAAAGAGCATGTCTAAGACATCATAACACCATGGCCCCCATGCCCCATATGATAGAATAATAGTGAAGGATAGGCGACGACGTCGTTAATGGGACATTTTGGCTTGTGCCATTTTTGATGACCACTTTCAGTTGTGATGCCCCCCATATGGTGAAAGTTTCAAAACTTGTCAAGATAAAAAAACCATTTTTCCTCATTCAACATGTATCATTTTTTCCTGCAACCAGCAAAATAGGTCAAATTTTGTGGAGCTACAGTGAAGAGAACCCAGGTGTTGCGA
This sequence comes from Cunninghamia lanceolata, assembly GCA_027924645.1. Taxonomy (NCBI): domain Eukaryota; kingdom Viridiplantae; phylum Streptophyta; class Pinopsida; order Cupressales; family Cupressaceae; genus Cunninghamia; species Cunninghamia lanceolata. The sequence goes on from BSBN01000128.1 coordinate 2,578,986, forward strand.
GGAGGGGATTCTCTAGCTGGAAGGGAAGCCGTGACAATAGGTAAGATTGAGGGTTATTATTAAAATGAGTTTTTTTGGTATGTTATGATATCTTAGGCATGTCATTTTGTAGGGAGAATAGCAACTTCCTCTCCTAAGATCATATCTGCTTAATCTCCAGTTCCCCAAATTGGTGAGGATGTTTTGTATCATAAACTGCGGAGTGTTTGGTGTAATCTTAAAACATGAATTTTTAAAATAGATTTTTTACAAGATAAGAGTAAAAAGATTGTGTTTGATGTCATTTTTGATGTGTTTTTGCAGGCAGTGGAGGGGTTTGTGGAGCATGAATTTCCAATAGCCAGAATATAGAAATGCAGTTGAAAAAACATAATTTTTTTACAACCTCAATTTTTGTATACAAATTTGTGAAACATTGTGCCAATTATAGGCATACATAGCACGGTAACATGATATCTTAAGCATTCCAACCTTAATCATATATGTTTGGAATAGGTTCACAAATTTGTATACAGAAATGTAGTTGGAAAAACACGATGTGTTTTGCAACCTGGATTTTTGTTACTCACACGTTAGATGGATGTCGTTTGTTTACTATAGCGTCACCTGCAACTCATCCCTACTTGATTCCATTAACTCCACCCTTATGCTTCAACAACATAATAAAAAATATGATAGAGAAAATAAAGTGTTTGAAAGTCCCAGGGAAGTTGAGTAATTGGCTTAAAATTTGTCTACGAAATGTAGTTGGAAAAACATAATGTGTTCTGTAACCTAGATTTTTTTATACAAATTTTTGAAACATTATGCCAAGTACAGGCATACATAGAATAGTAACATGATATTTTAAGCATACCAACCTTAATCATGTCTGTCTGAAAGAAGGTATGTATGTCTGCCATTTTGTCATGCCATTTGCTATTCTCATCTGGAACTACACAAAGAAGGCAAGATATGGGTTTTGTTTTGTCAAAAATGCGAATCATTCTGAAATGGCAGTGTCTATTCTCCTAACAAAATGGCATGTTTAAGATATAATGTTACCATGCCTCGTATGCCCCATACCATAGCATGATGATGGAGGATGAGATGATAGGGAAGTGACTATTGTCCATACAAAATGGCATGCCTAAGAAATCATAACATACAAATCACCATACAAAATGACATCATACCATACAAATCACCATACAAAAATGGATGATGGGACCCACCAATGTCGTTGTGTTTCATACAAAAAGGAATGATGGGACATGTGAGGGCTATTGGGTTTAACGGAAGCCACTCACTTACTCTTTTCCCTGAGGAGGAAGCCACTCACTCTTTGCATCAAAGATTCAACATCATCAAGACTTTTAAACACTTAGTTTTCTTTGGCATATTTTTTATTCTCCCATTTTCTCTGTCATTTTTTTCATTTTCTGCTATTGAAATAGAAGGGTGGAGTCAAGGGAATCCAACAGGGAGGAGTTACAAGGGAGGATACACATCCAAGTGATGGGTGAGTAACAATGTGATGAATTCCATTTTTTTCTCTCACTATTGTTCGAGGTTTTAAAATAAATTTGGTTCAATTAACAAGTCAGTTCTTTAAAATAAGTTTGGTTGAATTAATAGGCTGCTTAATTAATAGAGCATTCTAGGTTTTAAAATAATCTTGGTGCAATTAACAGAGGGTTATGGGTTTCTAAATAAATTTGGTTGAACTAAGGGTAATGGAAGGACCTAATTGATCATTCGAGGTTATCACAAAGGAAACAGTGGATTTCATACCTTTCTCTTCACATAACAGAGATATGTGTACCCCAACTAATGTGTCATCCCACTTTTATCTTGTCTCAGGCTTGTGCATAAATATTTACATTTCATTTGGTATGTTACGATTTCACTGTGTATATAAAGTTTCAGCTTGAACTACACATTGTGTTGTTTAACCTACACAAGTTTAGTTCATGGTCTGTAAGATGTGTTTTTCTACTCATTTGAGGTTATTTCAAAGAAATGGATGAATTTCAACCTTTCTCTTTAGCTACAACAGAGGTATGTGCACCCCAACAAAAGTGTATTCCTCATTTTATGTTGTTGTAGGGTTGTGATAGGATTTCATTGTATATATGAAGTTGTAGGTTGAACTACACATTGTGTTTCTCAGCCTGCAAAAGTTTAGTTCATGGTTTGTAAGATGTCTTTCAAATTTGTGTCTCTCCTATTTGACTCAAATACTGATTCAAAATATATTCAATAGATTCAAACAATGTGTTATTGACTTGAGGTTTGTGGTAGCAATGGAAGGACATAATTGGTCATTCGAGGTTATCCCAAAGGTATCAGTGGATTTCACAACCTTTCTCTTCACGTAACAAACATATATGCACCCCAACCAATGTGTCTTCTTGATTTTGTGTTGTTTCATACTTGATGTTAGGACTTGACTATGTATAAACTTCCTGGTTAAACTACACATTGTGTAGTTCAACTTGCACAAGTTTAGTTCCGATGAAATGTGGTCTCATCCCATCATTGGTGGGAAAGGAGCCATGGCTGGTGGGACATCTTGATGGATAATGGCAAGTAGCATATGTTTATCATAGTGGTACCTATAGCTCCTATCACGGTGTTCGCAGGTCCCATTGTTCCTTTTTGTATGAAACCCAACAACGCTGGCGGGTCCCATTGTTCCTTTTTGTATGAAACCCAACAATGCTAGCAAGTTCCATTGTTCATTTTTGTATGGTGATTTATATGCTATGATGCTATTGGCATGTTGTTTTGTAGGAAGAATAGCCAATAGATGGGATGGAGAAAATATGTCACGGGATGTTTTGCCCTGTGTTATTTCTTAGAAGTCATGAAGCAAACCTATGTAGGTTGAAAAACACAATGTGTATTTTAACCTAGAAATTGGGAACCAAATTTGTAATGTTCTGATTTTGGTGATATTCTGGAGATTTAGAGTTGAATTCATGTGAAATTTATTTTTGAATTTTTGCTATATTGTTCTTTGTAGTTGATTTTGCTGCTTGACCATAAACTTATAACATGGCAAGGTAAAGTGTCCTGGAGGGTTGTAAGGAGATTAATAGTTTTGATTTGGTGTCTTTCAATTTGATTAGTATATAAATTGTAGGTTGAAATACATAATGTTTTTTCCAACATGTAATTATCTTCACTAACATTTGAAAGATATCTTACAAGTCCCCTATAAAGAGAGATTTAAATTTGATAAATCTAAATGAACCTCCACTTCTTCATAGTTCCAATAGAATGAAAAATTGATAGATATTATTGGTGATATACATTACTAGTGTTAGTGATAGGTTAATTTGGAAATTAAATTGTAGATGTATAGTTGATGATGTTTCTTTATCATCTGTACAAGTTGGCATGTTTGAGACACTAGAACAACATTTTGAATATTGATAAATCTAAATGAACCTCCACTTCTTCATAGTTCCAATAGAATGAAAAATTGACAGATATTATTGGTGATATACATTACTAGTGTTAGTGATAGGTTAATTTGGAAATTAAATTGTAGATGTATAGTTGATGATGTTTCTTTATCATCTGTACAAGTTGGCATGTTTGAGACACTAGAACAACATTTTGATAGGTTAATTTGGAAAAAAATGAATTGTTTTTGACATTGATAAGCTACAAACATAGGTGCAGATCCTGATTAAAAAAGCCCCACGGGTAGCAAAATGAGCCAAAGGCCACGAGCAGCATAGGAATAGCTGACTAGCAGCGAAAGTTCATACCAGTATCAAAAAAGAAACCAAGACCAGAGTATAAAACATAAAAAATAATGCAACAATTCTTTCCAATCATCTTTAATCAACTTGATTAGCTCCTCTTTGTTCTCGAACATGGCATCAACCAACAATATAATCTTCCTACAAAATAGAAAAGGTATTGGCTGCCCTGTGTAAGACCTTCATGCAAGCAGTCACTAGCACTTGAACTTTATTTTCCATGGCTGAGAGTCGGGACTTAACATCATTAAGCTCCTACACAAGCTTCCTATTAGACTCATCCTCCCTAGCACTCTCCACCTCCTTATCAGGGGTCTCCAAGATCTCAACCTCCTCCTATTTAGTATCGTAAAACAAATTATTCATTGAGTCAAAGTGGCTTGCTCCTTGTTCCTGCATAGGAGTAGTCTTAACCTCCCTAATTTCCATTTCATTCTCACGGTCATCATGATCAGAAGCAGAGGAATAATCAACTATTTCAACACCTGGGGCTTTCCTCTAGCCAACCTAGATGACTTGCAGATGCTAGGCCTTCTCTCTGTATTTTCCCTGCCCATAGCTTTCTCCTTGACATCAACAATCTCCACCTCTTTATGCTATTGGGGATTATCCAAACCTTTCTTAGTCACCGATTCCACACTCCTCAAACCTACTTCACCTTTTTTGACTTTCTTCTTTCCACCTTTGGCAAAGCTAGGATAGCTTTGCAAGCCTTTGCATTTATTTCCTCCAGGGGGTGGAGGGCAACTTATCAGCCCACAAAGGCCATCATTAACTTCTTTACGGGATTGGCCATGGGACCCATCCCCACCCCCAAAAACTGACACAGGGGCTTGACCAGAGTGCTAGGCCCTAGGGGAAGAGGTGTCCATCAAGATGAGGGGGCTCAAACCTGGAACAACATGAAAAATAGAGGGGGGGTCAGCAAGGTTAGTGGGGTCAACAGCAGCAAGAGATGGATCTTTTTATTTGGAGGGGCTACCAAACTTGACACTAAGAGGGATATTATCACCCAAATCATCATTGGCATTATCTTTGAAAGGCTCGCTTTAGGGGGTTAAACAGGGCAAAGGGCCAAATGATAGTGGTACAGGTAGAATATAAGACCTTGATGTAGGGGAACAACAACCATGGCCGAATTACCCTCATGGGTTTTCCTAGTCATCTTAACAGAAGATTCAAGGCTAGAAAGAAAATAGAATGGGAATTTCAACAGCATTTTATGTCTGAAATGGTTTAACAAAGCAAAATGGTAATGGTATAAGCATCTGCAGCGACCTTTGAGAGTAAAAAAACTTCATAATGATGTAACATACCCGGTCCCAGGGGTTAACTAGGCTCTCGCGTTCAAAGTCGTCTTGTAGTCTGACTTGCTTCTCACCTTCTTGATAGAAATGCTTCAGCCCCTCCGGGTCTTGGATCTTAGTTTGCTTTTTCAACCTTTTGCCCTTATGTTGTAGGCCCATGGCATTGGCAATGGACTTCTTTGAAACAACAAACTGCACACCACCAACCTTCACCCTCCTGTCTACATCCCACGACATAGCAAATTAGATAGACAAGTTCTCATCAAAACCATTCAAGCATTCAAGGAACGACATAAACCCCTCTCATGGGCAATGCTCCAAACCTGTGAATCTTCCTTAAACTCACCACAAGATGTTAGCTCAATATGCACCTTATTGCCCCCCATCCTTTTGAACTTACTAAGCCAACAATGAGGGATGCAACTATAAAGTTTGGCAAGAAACAGGATTTCTTCAAACAATCTAGAAATAAACTGATACTCATTAAAGTAAATGCAAGCCACGCACCCCAAATTCCCATAAATGTCCTTCAAAATCCCTAAATTATTCAAGACATAATTTTCTTCATTATACGGCTCATGTGAGCTTGCCACAACCAGAGCGGCCAACAAGGAATGAAAAGACCTACAAAGCTAGCAAGGCGACGACACACGAGGGTCACTATGTTGGCAGCTGTCCACTTGGAAATCTAAATTCTAGCTCAAATGGGGTAAGTGAGTTGTCATGACCAATGTCATCCTTCACATGCCACCCCAAATGATGAGGGAATGGTAATAAGATACGAACAATAGCAAAAGGAAGAGTGGAAAAAGCCATGAAAACTTAGGAAGCTGCCTCCTTCAGAATGCTATTTCTAACATTCAAGGAAAGATTAGAGATATTTCTCTAACACCTGAATGGGTAGAGATTATTCCCAAGATTAGCCATAAGGTCTGCAACTTGATTGCCTTCTCTATAGATATGGACAACTTCAATACCTTCAAAACTTAAAAGCAAAGTTTTAATAGCATGAATAATGTCTTCAATCTACCAACTGATCTTGGATTTGTCTTTAATAGCTTCAATAATAAGCTTAGAATCACCTTCAACCACCAGTCAATTGATGCCTATTGCTAGAGCAACTTTGAGGCCCCAAAGGAGGGTCGAGGCCTCTACCACATTATTAGTGTTTTCGTCAAGCCCCCCAGTAAAAGACACCAAGAAAGCACCCTTGCCAGACCTTAGAACACCTCCCCCACTTGCCAACCTAGGGTTACCTTTAGCAACACCATCAATGTTGAGTTTGGACCAACCCACTGCAGGGGACCATTTAGTTTTAGCACGAGCTCTTCTCCTAGTGTCATCTATCCTGCATATATTTGTCGAAATGCTCCACTTCTTTATGATACTAGCTTCCAAACTATTGGGAGGGTGTTCAGCAGCTTTCAAAGTGCTATTAGAGAGGTTATCTTGTAGGAGTTTAGCAATTAGACAAAAAACCTCCTTAGGGTTTTTAGATTTTTCCTAAAAAAGTTTGTTATTCCTCTCCAACCAGAGGCCCCAAGTTAGAATGGGAGGGATTATAGGGCCCAAATTTCTTTACAAATAGGGTGGAAGAGAGGAGAGAACCAAGACCTTAAGAGAGCAGGTAGGTCATCATTCAAGCACCAGGGGATTCCCATATTGTTCATACCTAGACTCCAAACCTCCCACAAAAAATCACAATGCAGAAGAAGATGAGAGACAATTTCTTCATCTTTAAAGCATAGAGTACACCTGTTGGGTATTTGGAATCCTCTAAGCTGAAGGTTATCTATGGTTAGGATTTTGTTTTGCATCACCAACCTCCAGAAATGGTTAATTTTTGGTATAAAATTATGATTCCAAACCCTCCTCCATAAGTTATGATCATTCTGAGGCATAAAGAGGTTATATGCGGACCTAAAAGTAAAAATCCCAAATCTCTCCTTAGCCAACAATAAAATGAATTGTTTGTAGTAGCAAATGTGTTTAATTTCCAATTTAAAATATCACTAACACTTGTAACGGTGGTCCTTGCAGGTTGTTGATATAGTAGAAGTATTTGAATTGGAAGAATTAAGGCAAGGATGATTTGGAAGGAGGCTTGATGAGATATCGAGGAGCTCCAGTAAATACATGTGATTCTAGCTCTCATAGCTTGAATTACAAGTGTTATTGACAAATTACTTTTCAAATTAATTTGCATATTGAAGTTTTGAATTTTTTATAAATGAGAAGCTTATAGTAGGGAATGCAATTAGTTTCCAATTTAACACTTGTAAGAAATGAGGTGGACTCTTAGGTGAATGGGATTATAAATTGGTACAATCTTAGTAGAGAATGCAGTTGATTGTCATTTTTTTATTCAACTTTTATAAATGTGTTATACACCTTGAATGGTGGCCCTAGATGTTAAGATTTACAGGTGTCATTATTGTATAGCTGTTACATTTGTTGCAAAGGGGAAATGACAATTATAGTTGTTATTTCAAAATTTAATGTAGCTATGTATGTTTGTGAAGATACTTTGTATAATTGGGTTTGAAATGGTTTTGAATAGGGAACATGACTATTGTTATTATGATTAGTCATTAGTAGTGTTGCCTTTGATAACATGAAACATTGTTGTCGTTATGTATGATCTGAGACAACAAAATCCCTCTCTCACCCTCCTCACTTTTGTTGTGTTGAATCATTTCCCACTTGAACATGCACAATAGATGGTTTTTCTGAGAGGTTAAGGGGGAAGAACAACCATCCAAAACCTATTTTTGTAATTTCCTATTCTCCCAACAAAACAACATAAGAGGCCACTTACCATACAAAATGACATCTTAACATACAAATCACCATATAAAATGGCACCTATCAGTGCTTTGGAAGAGCCATCCAAAACCCATTTGAAACAAAACCCTTTTTTCAAAACCCCACAATTAACCAAAAATTCAGCCTAAGACTCACAACCAACAAAATAGTAAGGTTTTTTTTCCAAGAAAGGTATATAAAACAATAGTTTGGACCTAACAAAACCCTTGTCTTTTCCTCTTCACAGTTCTAGACTATAATGGCAATTGGCAAACAAATTAGTGGATATACATACCTTTTCCACCTCCTTTCTGACTGTTTACAAGTCATCCTCCACAAGCCCCCTCCACTGCTATGCAAAAGCACATAAAAAAATGACATTAAACTCAATTTTTCTTACTCCTATTTGCAAAAAACCTATTTTCAAAAAACCCATTTTAAGATTACACCAGACATCCTGTGATCTACCATATGAATCACCATACGAAAACCCAACAATTTGGGGAACCAGGCATTAAGCAGAAAGGATCTCAAGAGAGGAAGCGATTTTTCTCCCTATAAAATGGTATGCCTAAGACTATTCTCTATATAAAAAAACATGTTTTAATATAACCCAACAACTTACCTATTGTCGTGGCTATTAGATTCAAGACAGACAACTGAGAGGGGGGGTGAATCAGCTGTCTCAAAACTTTCTTCCAATTAATCACTTAAATTCTCTTTGTAATTCAGTAGCTTAATAATAAATCAATCATGAAACATAATGCAACAATTCAAGAGCAGAAACATATTAACATATATGACACCAAGATTTTAACATGGAAAACCTAGTTAAGGGAAAAACCAAGGGGCGACTAACCTAAGATTGTATTCTCTATTAAAAGAATAAGAAGAACAAAATGGCACATGCTAATTAGGGCTCACTACCTGAGCACACTGCTCACAAGAGGCCCACTACCTACAGGAGGCACACTGTCTACAAAATGATAAATATTACATACTTGAACTGAAGAATAGCATCTTCACCATGCTTGAGTCAGTTCCATTTAAGCCCAATACTTCTACTCTGCTTTTCACTTCTCTACTCTCTACCACACTCTCATCTCCACCAAGATACTTTTGAAATGACTGTAGCACATTTCACAGTTCAGGATGTTGTCTTTTCATTGATGTCAAAATATCAGGATATCAGGATGTTGCATTTCACAGTTTTCACAAGATGTAGTTGACAGGTTATGCAATCAGTGTTGTGAAGTATGCAAACAGTGTTGTGAAGTTGCAATTAGTGTTGTGAAGGATTTTTCATAAGGTTGGCTTTATGAATGGTCTTCATCAGTGACATGGTCTTCATCAATGGCAATGGTTTTCAGTTCAGTGATATGGTCTGCATCAGTGACAATGGTTGTTAGATCTCTCAGTTTTGATCTTTCAGTGGTCCTTCATGGTAATGACATCAATGTTGATCTTGTGTGAAGTTGTTCTGTGACTTAGTCATTTTAGTGGATGACATTCATTGCATATTATCAGGGCAAGGGCTTGTGTCATTTGATAAAGTTAATATGCATCATATTAATTTCATTTAACTTGCATTATACTAACTTCATGACAGTGGCAGATCAGTTGAAGTTTGGTTTACAATGTTGAGGTTTAGAATTTTTGAAGTGGTAAATGTGGTTTGTGTAGTTCTTCATTATTTCACAAGACCTAATTTAAACTTCATTAAAATCCTATTCTAAACGTCAATGCACTTTTTCTTTTAACTGTTCAGTGACCTGTCGAGGAGGTCATCGTCACTTAAGTGACAAAGTAAAGGGTGTCGGGTCGTTGAGTTTACTGGCCCCGTTGGTTAGGATGCTCGGTTGCCGGTTAGGTCTGCATTGTGCTCCGCGGGAAAAAGCCGATCAATGGCTAAAGTTTGAATGACAGATGGCGGGCCGCGCTAATCGGAGGGTCAGTTTTTAAATGGAAAGTTTTGTCAAACGGTCAGTTTGTGCTGTTAAACTTGACGTCCTCCTTGTTCTAAAAGGCAATAAAGCTTCTATTTCTATCTTCTCTCACCGAAGTTCAAGAGATTTTTGAATATAGAAATTTATGTAAAGGAGAGAGTGAGTTGTAGAAGGTTACTAAATATGAAGAATATGAAAAGGCAGTGTTGTTTGAAGAGAATTCATTTTTGTTTGTTTTGTTGTTTGATTTTCTAAGGGAATGTGATAAGGTTGAGATGAAATTATTTTGAAGCTGAACCGGTTATGGGAAAATGAATGTTAATGATTTTTTTGGAGTGTGCAGATATGTTTTCAAGGAGGATATATAAGATCTAATGGAAGTGTGAAAAAGTTTTGTGTTCAGAGAAGAAGAATGGTATTTTTTTGTAGCAAGATAATCCTTTTGCAGAGAAATTTTTTTTGACATGAAGAGACATTTTGATAGTGAAATTTGCTCAGTTTTGGAGATGTGTTGGTGAAATCAAGGATGGAGATTTTTGATCAGAATTGAACAATATTTTCCCAGAGAAGAATAAAGCTTTGAAAAATGATTTTGGAAAAGGTTAAAAGTTTTTCAATATTGCAGTGAAAGAATCTATGAATTTGCAGAGTATGAATTGATTTGTTTTTAGATTGATTTGCAGAGACAGAGGTATGAAATATCTTAAAGATCAAATTTGATTGATTGTTGTAAAGATGATATGATAACAGTTGAAGGTTGATTACAGAAAATATACATTTGATTGTTTTTGAAAAGGAGAAATAAGGTATTGATTTTATTGAAACAGGAAAACCCCTGTGATGTACTGGTCATTGAATTTTAGATGTTGTAATGTCAGTGAGACATGCAGAGAGATACAATATGCCAGTGAGGCAAAATTGTAATGTCAGTGAGACTATTGTAATCAGAAATTTTGAGTTAAGCCAGTGAGGCAGTTGAGTGGTTTTTATACCCCAGGAGGGTTTTCCACTCGGGAAATTTCTTGTGTCAAGTTTTTGTTTTTGATACTCTGCATATGTTTCCTTGTTCTATCTGAAGAATTCTACATTTGTGAATTTAAATTAAGAAAAGGAGTAAAAAGTGTTAAAATTGTTAACAACACTGATTCACCCCCCTCTCAGTGTTGATTGTATTCCTACAATGACTTCACAACTCTTATTTATACAAGACATTGACTTAGGGATAATCATCCAAGTTGGAACACTTTATAGAGAAAATACAACTTGACTAATTACAAAAGACTTCATGCAGATCATCACACTATTGGCCACACAGATATGAGACTTCAATCTTCTTTTAGGAACACGCCATGTTTCACAGAACATCTTCAAGATCATCTGCAGGATGTGTAATTCATCCAGTCGGCCAGACCTAGGAAGAACATCATCATCCGGAAGTTATTCTTCAATTATGAGCTCAATCTTCAATGCAGACCACCAACATAAACTGGACACAATCCAAAGACCTCCACAAGATTGCCTAAATCACCAAGAACATCCACACTACTTCTGCTTACTGAAATCATTCTCTCCTTCATCCGGAACCTTAAGAACACAGTCTGTCATCACTGTCATATTGGAATAGATGCTTACGGACTTCCAAACCATGAACTAATTGAGTTGTCAATTCACATTGACTTCCTAAACACTCCACCAAATCTGTAGAACAAGATATTGCATTTCTAGATCTGACTGGACCTATCTGTGTCACTCTCACCTCTAAACATCTACCAGAACTAGTTTTACTCAGGTGGCCATAACTTCTTCAAGTCTTTATGTGGACCTCTTAAATCTTTACTGGATCATCTTAAGACACATATCTACAAACCCTTTGATGTGCATCCTCTAATCTTCATCTTAGCTGGGATCTTAACCTTACTGTCTTTACTGTTCTTCTCTGTTCCTGATAAGACTAATTTTCTCAATATCCTCAGCATACAACTCATCCAATCCTTATCATCAATGCAATAGGAGTATGTTGACATCAATGACAACACCAATTTGGCCCATACTTGCAACAATCTCCCCCTTTGTCATTGATGGCAACATATGATGTGAAGAACTATTTTAACCATCAAGACAAGAACTCCTTACTGACATAACTCTCCCTATCAACAACAACCATTCACATGTCTTCTCTTCCTTTATTGCTCCCCCTTTGATCAGCAACCATTTGTTTTTCACATGTCTTCTCTCCCCCTTTGACATTAATGGCAAAGGGTACATACTTGCATCACTTCAGAATCATACCAGCTGCCCCCCTGAGTAGCAGCTTCCCATTATCAATCTAGACCACAAGATATGACTGTGAGATCCACCAGACTGATGCACATCAGTGCACCTTAATTCAGAACTAGAGGGGTAATAACCCCTAACTTCTCCCTAAGATACTCAAAAGAGTCCTTAGGTAGAGGTTTAGTAAAAATATCTGTAATTTGGTCCTTGGAAGGCACAAACTCCAATCTGACTTCATTCTTGTTCACTTGCTCTCTCAAAAAGTGAAACTTGATGGATATATGTCTTGTCTTTGAATGCAACACCAGATTTTTTGATATATTTATTGCACTTGAATTATCACAGAAGATTGTGATAGGTTCCTCATACTCCACTCTGATGTCTCTTAGCATTTGTTTCATCCACAAAACTTGAGTGCAACTACCTGCTGCTGCAATATATTCTTCTTCTACAATGGACAGAGATATTGCCTCTTGTTTCTTGCTTAGCTAAGAAACCAATCTCTTCCCCAAAAAGAATGATCCACCACTGGTACTCTTCAGGTCATCCATATCTCCTGCCCAATCCGCATCTATATATGCATGAAGAGAGAAATCATGATCTCTAGGATACCACAAACCATACCCAACTATCCCTTTTAGATATCTAAAAATCCTCTTGATTGCCATGACATGAGATTCTCTAGGATCAGCTTGGAATCTAGCAACAAGACCAACAACATTCATAATGTCAGGTCTAGTTTGAGTGAGATACAATAATCCTCCAATCATTGACTTGTACTTTTTCTGATCAGCCTTAGGAGAGTCATCATCTTTGCTTAGTTTACATCTGGTTGCCATGGGAGTAATCATTGGTTTTGAGTCTTCCATCCCAAATTTCTTCAACAATTATTTCACATATTTGGTTTGTGAAACGAAGATTCCTTTCTTTGTTTGAATGATTTGTAGACCCAAGAAGAAATTTATTTCCCCAAACATGGACATCTCAAATTCACTTTTCATTTGATTTGCAAAAGTTTTGCACATACTAGCTCTTCCTCCAAAAATGATATCAACAAACACTTCAACAATTAAGATATTTTCATGATCAATTTTGAAGTACAAATTACTGTCAGCAGTACCTTTGTTGAAACCAATCTTCAAAATATGCTTATCCAGTCTTTCATACCAGGCTCTTGGGGCTTGTTTGAGTCTATACAATGCTTTCTTCAACTTGTAGACCATATCACCATGATCAGACAATTGGAATCCATCTGGTTGCTCAATGTAAACTTCTTCTTCCAAGTCATCATTCAGGAAGGCAGACTTGACATCCATCTAATATACTTTGAAGTCCTTAAAGGTAGCAAAGGCAAGAAATAATCTGACTACTTCAGTTCTTTCCACCAGAGCAAAAGTTTCTTCAAAATCAACTCCTTCTACTTGAGACTAACCCTTACAGACCAATCTGGCTTTGTTTCTGACTACTTCACCATCTTCATTCAGTTTATTCTGGAAGACCCATTTGGTTCCAATCACATTCTTGTTTCTAGGTCTGGGAACAAGATCCCAAGTGTGATTTTTCTCAATTTGCATCAGCTCTTCCTCCATTGCTTTAGTCCAGCTTTCATCATTGCATGCTTCATTCACTGACTTTGGTTCAATATTTGAAATCAGACAATACTCTTATGAGTCTTGAGCAATCTTTCTTCTTTTTTGAACACCTTTTCTTTTATCACCTATGATTTGATCTTCAGAGTGATTCAGTCTTACATACCTAGGAATTTTGGGAATTTCTTGCACTTCTATTTCTTGAACAGGTTCATTCAAACTTATCTCTTCTTCCTGATTCTCTGGATCAGTCTAGATATGAATCTTAGAAGGGGCTTGGACTTCTTGGACCAAAAAATCATTCTAATCATCTTCATCATATTCATAAAACCTTGAGGGTTTTTCAATACCTTCATCAACCTTCACATTTGTACTTTCTATAATCTTTCTCAATCTCTTTAACACCGGTACACTTTGCTTTGAGTAGAATAACCCAAGAATATTCCTTCATCACTTCTAGCATCAAATTTTCCAAGGTCTTCATCTCTTTTAATATAACATTTGCTACCAAAGACTCTAAAATACTTCGCAGTGGGAGTGATGCCAAACCAAAGTTCATAAGGGGTCTTACTAGTATTGTTTCTGATTTGTACTTGATTAAGACTATAGACTACAGTGCTTACAGCTTCTCTCCAGTATATCTGAGGAACATTTGCTTCCATCATCATGGTTCTAGATGCTTCTTGGATTGTCTGGTTCTTTCTCTCCACTACTCCATTATGTTGTGGAGTCCTTGGAGCAGATGTGAATTCTCCACATCTATCTTTTTATCCCATGTTTCTCACAAAATTCTATGAACTCACCAGATGTGAATTCTCCACCTCTATCAGACCTCAGACATTTTATGTTCAATCTAGTTTCATTCTCTACCATAGCCTTGAATATTTTGAATTTCTCAAGAGCCTCAGATTTCTCTTTTAGAAAAGTCACCCACATCATCCGGGAGTGATCATCAATTAATAACATGAAGTGTCTATCACCTTGCAAACTTTTGATTCTTGCCGGACCACATAGATCAGTATGAACTAAGTCCAATAATCTGGTAGAAGACTATTCCTTACTTTTGAATGTGACTCTGCTCTGCTTACCCAACTAACATTCTTTGCACAAACTATTAGTAGGCTTCACCAGTCTAGGAAGATCTCTTACAACCTGAGTGTTGCTTATCTTGATGATAATATCAAAATTCACATGACACATTCTCCTATGCCACAACCAACTCTAATCAATTTGAACAAATAAATAACTTTTACCAGTACCAACCGAGTGGAAGATATTACCTTTTGTTTGAGTACCGGATGCAATCTCAGTTCTGGAACTTTCAAAGATCTTACATTTTCCATTTTTGAATCAGAGATCATAGCCTTTGTCCACCAACTATCCAACACTGAGAAGATTGTGCTTTAGACCTTCAACATACAGTACATTACTGGTTCTGTTCTTTCCATCAAAAGAAATGGTTCCTCTACCTTTGATTCTACCAGCGAAATTATCACCAAATTTTACCACTCCTCCTTCATATCTTTCTAAATCTATGAACTTATTTTTGTCACCTGTCATATGGTGGGAGCATCCACTGTCAATGACACAATCATCCTTTTCTTCAATTTGGGCAGCCATAGCTCTTTCTACCATTTTATGATTGACAGATTCAGAGGGCATTGGATCTTCTTCCTTGATGGCAATAAACACCTAGTCATTTCTAGATTTGTTTCCTGTCTCTGATTCATCATTTGTTACTCCTTCATCAACATCATCTTCATGAACATAGTAACATTTCTTTTGGAATCTTGATCTGTTAGGATTTGGCCTTGAAAATCTTTTCGGACACCTTGAGGCAAAATGACCAATCTTATTGCAGTTAAAACATTTAAAAGGCAATTTCCCTTCATACTTACTAGATCCTCTTGGCAGTCTTTTTGCAATAAGGGCTTCAAGTTGAGTAGCTTCTGCTTCATCTTCTTCTAGATCTTTTCTTGCTTTTTCATACCATAATAGTTTCTTTGAAGAGTTCTCTCCCAGATCAAACTTTTGTTTTCCTTTTACAGAGGCACTAGCTTTGAATGCAGATTCAGTCTTGGCGGGTGCATCTCCAAACTTGGACAATTCAAATGCAGCTAATTTACCAACCAATTGATCTCTTGTGATATTTGAAAAAGATCTAAATTCTTCAATAGTAGCAACCTTGTACTTGTAAGAATCAGGAAGTGATCTAAGAACTTTGGCAACAATCTCATCTTCATCCAAGATTCCACTAGCACATCTAATGCCACAAACAAGATCATTTACTCTTGGCATAAATGTAGTGATATTTTCATCTTCTCTCATCTTCAGGTTTTCAAATTTTTCTTTCAGACTCTGTAGCTTGGCACATTTAATATACTTGTCTCCTTCATGCAGAAGTTCTAGTTTTTACCAAATCTCATATGTAGTTTTTAGATCAATAACATTTTTCAGCTTTGAATTAGATAAGGCACTTAGTAGAGCTTCTTTAGTCTGAATATTGTTTTCAGCATCTCTAATTTCATCTACGGTACTCAGACCATTTTGTGGAGGAACATACTTCTTTGAAGCCATGATCCAATATTGCATTCCCATACATTGCAAGTGGCATTCCATGCGACTTTTTCAAAGAGTAAAATTGGTTCCACCAAACCTTGGACTATCCTTCTTATAGGACGACATCCTAGATCTCCTCAAGCGATTAAGCTCTTTTAAGGAACTTAGCTCTGATACCAATTGTTAGATTCAAGACAGACAACTAAGAGGGGGGGTGAATTAGTTGTCTCAAAACTTTCTTCCTACTAATCACTTAAATCCTCTTTGTAATTCAGCAGCTTAATAATAAATCAATCATGAAACATAATGCAACAATTCAAGAGTAGAAACATATTAACACATATGACACCAAGATTTTAATGTGGAAAACCCAGTTAAGGGAAAAACCATGGGGTGACTAACCCAAGATTATATTCTCTGTTAAAAGAATAAGAAGAACAAAATGGCACATGCCAATTATGGCTCACTGCCTGAGCCCACTGCTCACAAGAGGCCCACTGCCTACAGGAGACACATTGTCTACAGAATGATAAATATTACATACTTGAACTAAAGAATAACATCTTGACCATGCTTGAGTCAGTTCCATTTAAGCCTAATACTTCTGCTCTGCCTTTCGCTTCTCTACTCTCTACCACACTCTCATCTCCACCAAGATACTTTTGAAATGACTTCACAACTCTTATTTATACAAGACATTGACTTAGGGATAATCATCCAAGTAGGCACACTTTACAAAGAAAATACAACTTGACTAATTACAAAAGACTTCATGTGGATCATCACACTGTCAACGACACAAATTTGAGACTTCAATCTTCTTTTAGGAACATGCCATGTTTCACAGAACATCTTCAAGATCATCCGTAGAATGTGTAATTCATCTGGTCAGCCAAACTTAGGAAGAACATCATCATCCAGAAGTAATTCTTCAATTACGAGCTCAATCTTCAATGCAGACCACCAAAATGAACTGGACACAATCCAAAGACCTCCACAAGCTTGCCTGAATCACCAAGAACATCCACACTACTTCTGCTTACTGAAATCATTCTCTCCTTCATCCGGAACCTCAAGAACATAGTCTGTCATCACTGTCATATTGGAATAGATGCTTGCAGACCTCCAGACCATGAACCAATTGAGTTTTCAATTCACATTGACTTCCTAAACACTCCACCAAATCTGCAGAACAAGATATTGCATTTCTAGATCTCACCGGACCTATCTATGTCACTCTATCACCTCTGAACATTTGCCAGAACCAGTTTTACTCAAGTGGCCATAATTTCTTTAGATCTTCATGTGGACCTCTCAAATCTTTACTGGATCAACTTAAGACATATCTACAAACCCTTTGATGCACATCCTCTGATCTTCATCTTAACTGGGATCTTAACCTTACTGTCTTTACTATTCTTCTCTGTTCCTAATAAGATTAATTTTCTCAATATCCTCAGCATACAACTCATCCAATCCTTATCATCAATGCAATAGGAGTATGTTGACATCAATGACAACACCGGTTAGGCCCATACTTGCAATAGTGGCTTCCTTTGTAGTTGGAGATTCCCTCCTTGCAGCACCTGGCTTCTCTTCACTATGGCTCCCAAAATATTTGCAAGGAAATGAGGGCATCTCAGAACGTATTTCTAAGAAAAGTGGTGTCTTCGACAAATTTAAATTCTTTCCAAATGCTTCAATAACACACACAACTATGCCTTTAAAGCAGAAATAGACATAGAACATTTCCTACATTGACCCTTAGAGGAAAGCACAAGCGAACATTAACTAGTTTCAACAGTAGAAATATTAAACATGAAAGACAGAACAAGAACACAGATTTACGTGGGGAAAACCCTTACGAGTAAAAAACCCCACACTCCAAAAGCCCAGATCACCATTGTATTATTCAGCAACAGAAAGATAGTTACAATACAAAACTGGCAATAAGCCTTTCATGAAGATTTACACCTTGTTCCTTTAGAAGAATAACTGACAGTATAACCTTCTCAGCCAGAACTTCCTTCATCTGAATTCTATTTTCATCTTCTTCTCAGTCCCTTCACATGCTGTTCACATGCTGCATACAACATATAGCATAAGACTTCATAGAAGAAGAAAACCAGAGGTCTCTCTCGAGAAGAACTCTCTCACACATCTGACTCGATTACACAATTGCTTTTAGCAATCTAATCGATTCTCATGCAAACGACCGTTCATTCCAACTGCCCAGTATCGCTAACATCCAACTGTCCAAACCGTTCGCATAACTATCTAACCGTTCACATTCTCATAGGAAACTTTAGTCCCACATGCACAAGTTCCAATTGGACATCCAGGTTTAAATGCCCGAACACACGTAAGATAACTGTCGGCACTTTTTCCGCCGATGACTCCTATCTATCCCCATCGGCACAACTCAAACTGTCGGCACAACCACAACCATGCACTCTGATAGTCCCATGTCTCACCGATGCCAACACAACGCCAACTCTTCATCGGAGTGACTTCTGCCATCAGAGTGACAATTCAAGGCTGGGCCGATAGAAGTTCTCACGCCGACGCCAATCACCAACTTCCATCGGGGTGACCAATGCCCATCGGAGAAACTTCCAAACATCAGCCCGACAAGGATTGTCAAGCCGATGACCGTTCCATCGAAGAGACACCAACAATCGTCAAGACTAAACCAAACTTCGCTGAAGACCAATGTCTCACCGATGCCAAAGCCAATGTCGTCCATCGGAGAGAGAACTCAAGGCTTGGCCGACAGTGATTCTCACACCGACGCCAACCCTTCATCGGTATAACATGAAGTAATGGGGAGACTTCTTCCAGCTATGGTGATAACACTACTCACTCCGATGATCTTTCATCGGAGTGACTCACGCCGACAAGATCGCTAACCCTTCATCCATCATCGGTGTGACCCAACACTGTCGGAGCTCCTACCACCAGCTTTGCCGACGGTCAACCTCATGCCGATGTCTCACTACCATTGGTAAGACCTTGGAGATCGGCATAAGACACCAAACTCCTGCCGATAGTAATCCTCATGCTGATAGCTAGCCCTCCATCGGTGTAACCTAGCAGATCGGCCGAAGACCTCTTACTCCCACCGATACAAGGAGTCAAGCCAATAACAAAGGATAACCAAGGAACCAATGAACCTGTAATTTGAGTCACTAGTACTCAACATTCTCCCACTTGACGAAGGAATTACAGGAAACCATCAATGCTCTATATCACAAAACCAAAGCTGATACTACCACCACTCCACTGTGCTCACAAGCTCCACAGAAGTTTTAACAAAAACAACTTCAAAGCTTCCAGAACACAGCCATGAGAAACATCCTTTAGAAACAAGATAGAACATCAGCTAGAACAATAATCAGAAAGCTGACTGCTCCCATCCAACTGAAACAAAAAACCCACTTGACTAAAAATAGCACACACAGCCAGTGCTAAAACATCCAATCACTCGTACCTTAAAGGTATGAACATCAGTAGACTCATGCCACCTGCATGTACACCCATCAACTGCAAATACAAGCTCCATATGTCAACTAGTCAAAGAAGACCAGACACATCAAGAACTCCCACTGCATGGATAATGCAGATCTGAAAAAGATCATGGCATACAAAATCTACCAATAGCATTACATAGAAAGTGTAAATATCATGTAGTACCAAGGAAACATCCACCATGATATGCAAATCAATAACCTGCAAGAACAACACCTCACAACCAGTCCAAAGTTCTCCAATTTCTCCACATCCAACAAAAGAAAGAGATAACAGGATAGAACCTTCATGCTGTCACCCAACAACATAAGTGAAAGCACATGACCACAAACTAGTGATCATCAGCTCCAACCAAATCTCAAAACAATGTAGTGTGAAACACACCATCAGAGAATCTAACTGAGACCAAGAAGAACACTGCACATCATATACCTGTAGACAATCCTTTTACATACACCTCTGAATGCCAACTGTGTCAAGTATGATCTCCTTCAAAACACCCCAAAGAAGAACAATATAACAACATCCAAACAAACATTCAATCTCCAAGATCAACTAACATGGATGTAAGCTTCACAAACCAAAGAAGATCAAACTAATTCATTTCCCATTTTAGGAAATCAGCCCATTAACCATCTCCTAACAGTCCTCATCAATGAATGATATCTCTAAACTCAAATGCAAAATGAGATAAACATGCTATCCATCTCTCACAATGAATCCTCCAGAACCATATCTATGAAAGAAAGCATAAAACACCTGAGAGAAACAATGGGCTATACCTCTCAAGTGAAACTTGTCGAGTAGACCAAGAGTGGGGAAAGAGAATGTTCTTCCAAGATACCCAAGTCCCAATGACTTTCTCCAAGAACAATCTCCTCTAGATCTTTTGTTGAATTCACATTCAACCAAGGTAAAGACTCCTCGAACTTCCAGCTGTAAACTCTGATTTAGCACAACATATATAGTCTCACCTTATTCTCCATGTATCCATGAGTACCTTTGAACAATCACCTCATGCTAAACTCCAACTGCATCACTACAACACTATGAAGTAATCAAGCAAAAGATAAATGTACCCAAACATAGAGAAGTAACCAGACCACTGTCAAAACTCCAATCATCTGAATCAGGAACTTATCATGACATCATGATCTTACCATCTCCATTAGGAGATTCCATGCTCTAGGTGAACATAACCATGGTCTCTAGATCAATGTATCATTCCAAAATTCAAAAGGCAGAAATCATGATATGAAACAAACCAAAATTCTAAACCAACATCACCTGTCAAGTACCACCAACACCTTAGCCAAGAATTTCATGAATCCCCCATGACTCCAAGATGTTACTCATCCTCAAATAGTGCCCCTGCAAATGCGAAAGAACCCTTCTGCAGCAACAGGATCAAAGAGCTCCTCCTAGTAACATCTGCAACACTAAAGAAGATCATTCACCACTAAGTGATGAAACACACAGTCAATGCTAAAGCTCCCACTGAACTGTAACAACAGAGCTTTCCAAGCATCCTGACCAAACATCTCCTAATCTGAAAATCTTCCAGGTCCACACATTAACATGTCCATGTGACTATAAAACCAAGTGACACCAAGATCTCCAAAACAAGGAATTAAACTATCACTGTCAATAGCTTACACAAACCTGTGTATTCAAGCTATACATGACATCATGATACACTTACTACAAGTCTCCATAACCAACTATTCAGATACTCTACAACATCCATCCTCTCATCCCAAAACAGTCACACCAATGCACAAGTGACCACAGACAAGGCCAGCTAACAAATCTGCATAAACACTGAAACAACCTTGTGGATAAAGACAGTCCACATCCGAGTCATCTCACTGTAGCTTAATAGGTGATCAGCCCACAAAACTACATAACTCGTAGATCCAACCAATGTATCATGCAAACTCACTATCACACTGGAAACTGCAAAACTGAGATTTCAAGGAATAAATAACAATGTAGACAATAAGACTCAAGCATCAGAAAACTTACTTTTCACTGATTCGCCCAACATGTCCACAACCAGAGCACCATAGTCAAGAAACTAGAAGCATTACCATAGAAATGCTGAGTGTCATATCACATACCAGCACTCCCATGCAGAGAAAGCATTTCACCTCCTCACACCATGCACAGAGCATGCATGCAAAACTACAACTATATCATCCAGTAACATCCCAAAAGCCAGGGTCTAGAAATAGCTTAACTGCAGCTTCATAAAACCACAAGTTTTTCTTTTGACCATGTAAAACCTGCAAAACCACTGTGTTTGAAACACACCCATGCACATCCATATCCACTTCACATCTGGAAAACCCAAAAGTTTGCAGCACAAACTCCATAACAGTTAAACCAAAATAATGTATCATCATGAATATGCATAACCATAGATTTTAAGGAAAAAACTATAAAACCCCTCAAATCCAATAATCATGAATCTGAGTCATGCAAGTACAAAATATCCATTTAAGGAAACAACAGTTCAAGAGCTTCAGGCCCACATGTAGACCAATCTCTCAAACCACCAACATGCACATGCATCCGAGAGAATCAGGCTATTACAGAAGCTCTCAGATCATCCAATGATCAACTCCAAAGCCTGCATGCAATCAGGGTAACAGAAAAATTATGCCTTCCAATACTAGGAACAAAACACCCAGCATAAGCACAATACTCCATGGCTGAGCAGTAACACAAACTTCTCCATATCATCAGAGAGCCTCTCACACAGACACCCAATATGAAAGTTACTGCAGCAACACAGCCTCAAAGCAAACCCCATGCAACAAGATTAAATACTGTCAATTAAGAGCCTCAGGCCACATCATGACCAGCTCCAGTCTCTTCACCATCCTTCAAGCACTGCTGAAACAGAAACACAAGATCAACTGCCAGACTTTCACTCAAACAAGGATCAAACAAACAGACATTTCCTTCAGATTTCCTCAAGCCTGTCACACTAAGAAATCATCACAAAAGGAATACCCAGACCTTATACAATAACACGCACAACTATGCCTTTAAAACGGAAACAGACATAGAACATTTCCTACATTGACCCTTAGAGGAAAGCACAAGCGAACATTAACTAGTTTCAACAGCAGAAATATTAAACATGAAAGACAGAACAAGAACACAGATTTACGTGGGGAAAACCCTTACAGGTAAAAAACCCCACACTCCAAAAGCCCAGATCACCATTGTATTATTCAGCAACAGAAAGATAGTTACAATACAAAACTGGCAATAAGCCTTTCATGAAGATTTACACCTTGTTCCTTTAGAAGAATAATTGACAGTATAACCTTCTCAGCCAGAACTTCCTTCATCTGAATTCTGTTTTCATCTTCTTCTCAGTCCCTTCACATGCTGTTCACATGCTGCATACAACATACAGCATAAGACTTCACAGAAGAAGAAAACCAGAGGTCTCTCTCGAGAAGAACTCTCTCACACATCTGACTCGATTACACAATTGCTTTTAGCAATCTAATCGATTCTCATGCAAACGACCATTCATTCCAACTGCCCAGTATCGCTGACATCCAACTGTCCAAACCGTTCGCATAACTATCTAACCGTTCACATTCTCATAGGAAACTTTAGTCCCACATGCACAAGTTCCAGTTGGACATCCAGGTTTAAATGCCCGAACACACGTAAGATAACTATCGGCGCTTTTTCCGCCGATGACTCCAGTCTATCCCCATTGGCACAACTCAAACTATCGGCACAACCACAACCATGCACTCCGATAGTCCCATGTCTCACCGACGCCAACACAACGCCAACTCTTCATTGGAGTGACTTCTGCCATCGGAGTGACAATTCAAGGCTGGGCTGATAGAAGTTCTCACGCCAACGCCAATCACCAACTTCCATCGGGGTGACCAATGCCCATCGGAGAAACTTCCAAACGTCAGCCCGACAAGGATTGTCAAGCCGATGACCATTCCATTGGAGAGACACCAACAATCGTCAAGACTAAACCAAACTTCGCTGAAGACCAATGTCTCACCGATGCCAAAGCCAATGTCATCCATTGGAGAGAGAACTCAAGGCTTGGTCGACAGTGATTCTCACGCCGACGCCAACCCTTCATCGGTATAACATGAAGTAATGGGGAGACTTCTTCCAGCTACGCCGATAACACTACTCACTCCGATGATCTTTCATCGGAGTGACTCACGCCGACAAGATCGCTAACCCTTCATCCATCGTCGGTGTGACCCAACACTGTCGGAGCTCCTACCACCAGCTTTGCTGACGGTCAACCTCATGCCAATGTCTCACTACCATCGGTAAGACCTTGGAGATCGGCATAAGACACCGAACTCCTGCCGATAGTAATCCTCATGCCGATAGCTAGCCCTCCATTGGTGTAACCTAACAGATCGGCCGAAGACCTCTTACTCCCACCAATACAAGGAGTCAAGCCGATAACAAAGGATAACCAAGGAACCAATGAACCTGTAATTTGAGTCACTAGTACTCAACAATATTGACCTATTTTACTAGTTGTTTTGTTGGGAAAAAATGATACATGTCGAATGAGAAAAAATGAGGAAAATAGTTTTTTTAGCTCAATAAGTTTTGAAACTTTCGGCATACGGGGGTGGCATCACAACTAGAAGTGACTGTCAGAAATGGCATGAGCCAAACATCCTGTTAACGATGTTGTTGTCTCAACCTCTATCATCATGCTATTGTATGGGGCATGGGAGGCATGGTGTTATGATGTCTTAGGCATGCTATTTTGTATGGAGAATAGTTTTTTCTCTTTCTATTGGATTTTGTTTTTGTATGGTGATTTGTATGTTATGATGTCTTAGGCATGCCATTTTGTAGGGAGAATAGCTGCTTCCAACATGAAGTAGTAAACAAGACATCATAGAAAACATGAAAAAAATGTGGAGGGTGAAATGCATTATGTTTATTTCCACCTTCACAAGTTTTGTTGATTGTTCTGAGATGTTCTTGAAATATTGTGATCTAAACATGTGCAATTGGAGGACCAAACATCTACAGGTTAAAATACACAGTGTCTATTTCAACCTGGAATTTGAAATATAGTAATTTCTATAAGCGGGCTGCAAAAAATAGAATCCTTCTATTTTCATCAGTACTAAATTAAATGTGTAATCCAATGGTTGTTGTGGGTCCCATAAACATAGCTGGGAGTTCATCATGGGATTGTGTGCTATGTTGCTTTATGTCAGGGAACTTTTATGTTTTGAGAATTCTAAAAATGGGTTGTCAATGGCTCCAGTTTCACATGTTGGATGTGTAGGGTGTATTTCAACCTATATTTTTTCTTATCAACATTCAATTACAAATTAATTGAAAGACATCTTAGAAAATTATTATAAGTGTTAGTAAGAGGTTAATTTGCATATTGATTTTTAGACGATTTAAAAAATTACTTGTTTATAGCAAGGAATGCAATTAATTTGGAACTCAGACTATTGGTAACACCTTTAAGTAATTTTTCTTGTGAGAGAAAAATGCATGTGTCATTTTTAAGAAAAATGGTTGATACTATTACACATACCATAGAAGGGACTAAAACAATCAATCAAATGTTTAGTGTTCCTCATCCTTGGGTATGGTCATGTGTGATAGATGTGTCAGTAAGATCATGTCACTTGAAGATGCATTCAAATGTTCAATTTTTTTGACTAATAGAAATACTTAGAATGTTGATTGGAAAGTGGGATATTTTTTAATAGGAGACAATAGAGATTGGAAGGAGGACTTCGTGTCAATTTAGGAGTAGAGTGAACATTGAAGCCACAACTTCTTCGGTAATGAGATGTCAACTTGGCAATATTATTTTGTTTCAATTTGTCAATGGTGATGTTTTATTTATCAATTTGGAAATATTAGTTCTGTAAGGGAGAAAATAGTTTTGAAATTATATCTTTGATTCACTTTAGAAGGATAAACGGGATGAGGATGAGGATGAGGAGGTAATGGATGAGGCTGAGGAGGCAATGGATTAGGCTGAGGAAGAGGATGAGGAGGCTGAGAGCGAGGCTAATGATGAGGAGGCTGAGAGTGAGGGACAAGTTGATCTAAATGAATTCAAGGTGGATTTAATATTCCAATTATTGTTTTATTTTCCATTGTTTAAATGTTCTACTTTGAATTTATTTTTTCATGAAATATGCTATGTTATTTTTTTTGGAATTGTTTGTGTAGGTTTAACCTCATCATAGAATTGAATGGGTGCATAGTAAATTAGTATATTTCTATGAGTATGGTTCATGTCGCATGGTCAGAGGGGTTAAATTTTGGGAATTAAGAATGCTAAATGTGTATAGAATGTTGAATCACAAGATTCCTTTTGTTAATCCACAAACGTGTGGCTAAAGTCCCACAAGAAAATGAAAATGTCCACCTCCTTCCCCTATGAGAATAAAAAAGTATATTGAAAAGAGGGAGAGTAATGTTGAGTACCAATTGAGGGTGCACTACAATATGCAGAGAAAGTGTGTAATTGAATGGGTATATAAAGATTATGGCAAATAAAAATTTGAGGTACTCCCTATGAAACCTAAGGAGGTTGATTCTGCAATGTGATCTTACAACAATGATGAGAAGAGAGGGAAAGAAGGAAAAAAATTATTAAGGTTGAAGGAGAAAAAGAAATTGGATCAAATGGAAATTTACAATTGCACTCTTAAATGTGTTGTTTGATTATTTCAATTAAGTAGTTGCATACATATGAATTTGATGTAACGTTAATATTTATGCCATCATAGGGTGATGGTCAATAAGGAAGTAGTGGGCCTGAGCAGGGTATTTGGTGTAGTTGCAATTTGAGGGTTCACAGAATGAACTATCCAAGCCTTGCAGCAAGAGTAAACACAACAGAAACAACTCAAATCTAGAATACAATGAATGATCCAAATTCTAAATATATTATATAATCAGAATGCTCATATACCATTAACATGCGGGCTTACAAACTAGGGCTCACAGGCCTAAATTCCAGTTACAATAGATATGCAAGATATGGCATTGAAGTGCCTATCTGAAAATAGTCTAACTACCTATATTATGAATTATGCTAACTAACTTTCTAATACACTCTAGAGACCTTTATATATCACCTCCAAGCTCAAGAAATCCTCCACGTCAGCCAAGAAAGGTTACAAACTCCAATGAAGGAATGTAATGTGTAGAAACCAATAGGTCGGCCTTAAACATCTAGTAATGCTCCACAAATTAATGAAACTTGGTGCAGACCTCAAGGAAGGTATATTTGATCATTATGTGCCATGTGATATGCTTCATTTAGCTCTATAAGTCACAAAAGTGCTCTGAAAACCTTCTCCTTCAGCTAACTGTCTATATGCTCTGTTTAGTGAAAACATGCGATCTTCTAATACTGATAACTTTTAGCAAACAATTCCAAATGACTAAATTTTGGATATGATGTAGCCGAGGATGTCTAGATGCTAAGTCTTTCTCCATGAGCTCTAAAATGAAAATACAAAAAAATGCGGTACAAAATACCAAGACTGCTATTGACTAAATTGAACTGAACTAAACTAGAAAATGAAAGAAAACAAAAGGAATGCAAATGTTTTTGGTTGATGCAAGATTGCTCTTCAACTTGGGATTCTCCTACATCAGACACCTAGGGTTGTTGAAAAAGTGAGTCCCTCACTTTCTTGGGGCTAGAGGAAAACCAAGACGGTCCACCTCAGCCTGAGAAATCCAAGATGAATCTTCTTCTGATGTGCATTTTCACTTCACCAAATATTCTTTGTATTGCTTGCCTCTGGTACTGCATCCAACTCTATTGTCCAAGATGTCTTCTATCTGCTCCAGTTGTTGCTGTGGAAACTACTTCTTCAAATCATCTTCAATGTTGTTACTTGATTCTCCTTCATGATATTGATATAGGTTTGCAATGTTGAATATAGGTGTTATACCAAGTGTCCAATAACTCCACTTCATATGCATTTCCTAAATCAAATTTCCTGAGTATCTTACATGGTCCAAACTTCTTCATCTTCAACTTTTTATATGTTCTCACTGGGAATCTCTCTTTTCTTAGATATACCATCACTTCGTCTCCAACTAAAAATTCTTTGTGTCTCCTCTTCTCATCTGCTTGCTCTTTATACTTACTGTTCATCTCCTCCAAATGCTTCTTAACCTCATTATGTACTGTCTCCATGTATCCAGCAAATTCTTTTGCCTCTGTACTTCTCTTATTCTCCATATGGATATCTCTCAACTCTGCAACTCCTCTAGGGTTTGCTTCAGTTACAATCTCAAAAGGTGTCTTCCCTGTACTCCTGTTCACTGAATTATTGTATGCAAACTCTTCTTGTGATAGAATTAGATCCCAATTTCTTGTCTTCTCTCCTACCAAACATCTCAACAAGTTTCCCAAACTCCTGTTTACCACTTTTCTTACAAGGTATGAAATGTGCCATCTTTGAAAATTTGTCCACCACTACAAATTTAGAATCATGTCCTCTCTATGTTCTTGGAAATCCTAATATGAAATCCATGCTTATGCCTTCCCAAGGTCTCTCCAGTACTATCAAAGATTTGTACAAATCAGTATTCTATCTATTCCCTTTTGCAACTTGACATACTCTACAACTCTGCACAAACTTCCTTACATCCTTATATATTTGAGGCCAAAAATAATGTTCACTTATCAAAGCCACTATCTTGTCAATTCCAAAATGTCCTACAAATCCACCATTGTGTATCTCTTTTATCAAATTATCTCTCATTGAACTCCTAGGTATACACAACTAATTTCCTTTGAACAACATATCTTCCTGAATGAAATAATCCAACCACTTACTTCTATCTATCACAACAGGTTCCTTACATGCTTTCCATGGTTATGCAAAATCAAGATCTTCTTCATACATATGCTTCAATTCCTCAAAACCTAATACTTCAACTCTCATCTCTGTTAGTAAATTCCTTCTTCTACTCAATGCATATGCAACTTTGTTTGATTTCCCACTCCTATGCTTCAGTACAAATGTGTAACTCTGCATGAACTCTACTCATCTCATATGTCTTTGATTCAACTTTCCTTGATTGTTCAGATACTGTAAAGATTGATGATACATATACAAGACAAATTCCTTAGGCAACAAATAATGTCTTCACTTGTTCAAGGCTTGTATTATGGCATAGAATTCCTAATCATAAACTGGATATCTTCTCCTTGTATCATTCAAATTCTCACTGAAATATGCTACTGGTCTACCTTCCTAACTTAACCCTGCTCCTATTGCATTTCCACTTGCATCACAATCTACTTGAAATACTTTGTTGAAATCCGGTAATGCTAACATTGGCTGCTCTGTCACTTTCTGCTTCAACAATTCAAAACTTTTATTTGCTCCTGTTGTCCACTTAAAGTCCTTTCTGTCATCTATCATTGCCTTTTTCATTGGTGTGCATACTAAACTAAAATTTCTAATGAACTTCTGGTATAAACTAGCTAATCCATGAAATGATCTTACTTCTCCAATGCTCTCAGGTGTTGGCCATTCAATAATTTCTCTAAATTTCTTAGGGTCCATCTTCAATCCTTCTACAAAAATGACAAATCCCAAGTATACCAATTCTTCCTTCATGAAACTACATTTCTTGATGTTTATCAGCAATTTCTCTTCTCTCAATCTCTGGAATACTTGTCTCACATGCCACAAATGTTCTTCCTTTGTCTTACTGAAAATCATAATATCATCCAAGTATACAATAATAAACTTACCCAAGAATTTTGTCAAGACTTCATTCATCAATCTCATGAAAGTACTTAGTGCATTAATCAATCCAAAAAGCATCACTAACCATTCATACAGTCCTTCATTTGTCTTAAAAGTAGTCTTCCATTTGTCTCCTTCTCTAATCTTGATTTGATGGTATCCACTCTTCAAGTCTATTTTTGTGAAATATTTTGCTCCACTCAAACAGTCCATAATGTCATCCATCCTAGGCAATGGAAATCTATACTTAACTGTGATCTTATTGATTGCTCTAGGGTTTGTACACATTCTCCATTCTCCATCTTTCTTCGGTGCTAACACTATAGGTACTGCACAAGGGCTCAAACATTCTCTGATTAGTCCTTTCCTCAACAATTCTTGTATTTGCCTATTCAATTTTGCATTCTTTGTTGGTATCATATGGTGTGCTACTTTGTTAGGAAAACTAGCTCCAGGTATAAGATCCATATGATGATGGATACTCCTAATTGGTGGCAATCCTTCGGGTACATTATCTGATATGATGTCTTCATACTCGGTCAATAATTTAGTTATATCCTCTAGATGTGATTCTTCAATCTCTATACTTAGGGTTCCATGCTTCTTAGGAATCAAAGCAAAACACATATTCTCATGTCTCTAACTATCCAAAAATTTCCTTCCATCTATCAAATAGATTCCAGCATTCCCATATATTTCACTCTTAGGCTCATCTTCCAAAGGTATCAAGGTGATTTTCTTTCCATTAGATACTATAGTGTAAGTATTCTTTGTCCCATCATGTATAGCTTTTCTATCATACTTCCATGGTCTACCCAACAATATATGACATACATCTATCGGCATAATATCACACAATGCTTCATTATGATAAGATCCAATATGAAATTTTACCAAATATTGTTCACTCACCAGTACCTTGTGTTCATCTTGAATTCATGCTATCTTGTAGGGCTTAGGGTGTTTCATTCTCTCCAAGTTCAGCTTATTCACCATCTCCTTTGAAACCAAATTATTAGTACGACCACTATCAATGATAACCTTACAACATTTACCTCCTAATTTGCATCTAGTCTAGAACAAACTTTTTCTCTACGGTGGTTCCTCAATTGTCTCTACTTGAAATAGTGCTCTCCTCATGACTAATAATTCTCCTTTCTCTAGTTTTCCAACTGAATTAGGTGATCCAATAGGTTCTTCTTCTACATAAGTTGTTCAAGTCCATTGTTCTCTGTCTTCTTGCTTGTACTTCACCGATGACATCAAATGCTTTGTGTCCTTCACCTCCACACGTAAAACAATTTTCTCTAAATGTTTTCTTATCCAATCCTCTTTCATCTCTTCTGTACCCTTCACTCTAGTAAGAATTATGATTGCCACTATGGTAGAAAGTTCTATCATCTCTCTGGTATGAACTGCTATCTCTATCTTCCTTCTTGTATGGGCTGTCTTGTTTATTCTGCTCCACATATGATCTGTCTCCTCTAGAATATGTTCTACCTCTTTGAAATTTACCTCCTCTTCCTCTCCGTCTCTGCTCATGCTTCTTGTTTAACTTTTCTTCAACTTTCAGGGCAAATTGATATGCTTCTTCTATTGTTATCATCCTTACCAGGCTCAGTTCTTCTTGAATGTTCAATCTTAGTCCATTGATGTATCTGGCCACTTTCTCCTTGCTTGCTTCACTATGTATAGTCCTTATGATCATCTTATGAAATTCTTTAGTATACTCCTTCATAGATTTCTCCTTTTGCTTCAGGTTTTTCAATCTCTTCAATAGTTCCAACTCATAGTCAGCAGGTATAAACTGATTCTTTAACTTTGTCACCATTCTATCCCATTTTATAATCTTTTCTATTCCTCTTCTATTTCTATCCAATTGAACTTCTTTCCACCAAATAGTAGCATGTCCTTTCAACTTAGTCTTCGCAAATCTTACCTTCTCTGGGTCTTCAATTTCTTCTTATTCAAAGTATTCCTCCAAGTCATTTATCCAATCAATCAATTCCTCCAGATTCAAATTTCTAGTGTAATTTGGTACTTCCACTCTAGGTCTTTTTCCAATCTTTAAAATAGCTCTCAACATCTTCACTTGATCTGATTCTTCTTCTTCTTCTAGGGTTTCTTCATTTTGATCAGTGGATTGAAATTCTTCATCATCAATTTCAATATTAGGTCAAGGTGTTAGTCCTCTTCTTCGGTCTTTTTCAACATCTAGTTGTACATTCATTATTTTCATCATCTCCATAATTTCCTCCATTCTTCCAGCCATAGTGCCTACAACAGGTATTCTCCTCAGTGACATCTCTTCTTAAGATTGAGTGCAGCTGCCTCAAATTTGGCGATCAGGTTACAAGGGATCAATTGCCTCACACTTGACGATCTATTGACAAGCACAAGTAGACTACCTCAGTTCAGTGATCTGATTCACCATAAGATCTTATGGAATACCTTCACTTCCCACACTTCACTCTCAAAGGATTCAAACTTTGCTCTGATACCACTCAAGGTGTAGTCACAGTTGGAGGGTTCACAGAATGAACTATCCAGGCCATGTAGTAAGAGTAAACACAACAAAAACAAATCAAATATAGAATGCAATGAATGATCCAAATGCTCACTATATCATATAATCAAAATGCTCATAGGAAGGCAACATGTGGGCTTACAAACTAGGGCACATAGGCCTGAATCCTAGTTACAACAGATATGCAAGATATGGCATTAAAGCACCTATCCGGAAAGAATCTAACTACCTATCTTATGAATTATGCTAACTAACTTCCTAATATAAGAGACCTTTATATATCATCTCCAAGCTCAAGAAATACTCCGCGTCAGCCAAGAAAGGTTACAAACTCCAATGAAGGAATGTAATATGTAGAAACCAATAGGTTGGCCTTAAACATCTAGTAATGCTCCACAAATTAATGAAACTTGGTGCGGACCTCAAGGAAGGTCTATCTGATCATTATGTACCATGTGATATGCTTCATTTAGCTTCGCAAGTCATAGAAGTGCTCTAGAAACCTTCTCCTTCACTTGACTATTTGTATGCTCTATTTTATGAAAATAGGCGATCTTCTGATAGCGATAACTTTTAGCAGACAAGTCCAAATGACCTAAATTTTGGATATGATGTGAGGATTTCTAGATGCTAAGTCCCGCTCCATGAGCTCTAAAATGAAAATGCAGTACAAAATACTAAAATTGCTACTGATTGAACTGAACTGAATTGAATTGGAAAACAAAAGGAATGCAAATGTTTTTGGTTGATGCAAGATTGCTCTTCAACCTGGGATGCTCCTGCATCAATATTGAGGATTTGGGAGAGGAAGCAGTATGTTTTATTGTGGTGATTTATAAAATTATAGCACCAAACTCTTAAACCTAAATTAAAGAAACTTAGATATACGTATGCAACTATATTCCCTAATATAACACAAAGTTATAGTCCAATTTGAAGAAGATATATGGAATATAGAAAATGTTATTCTAGATATTCATTATTTGAGGACTTTTAAAAAAAAATTGAGTGTAGCTGGTTCAAACATTGCAATTCTTTATTTTGTGTTTTAGTTTTAGTTTTAGGTTTAACTTTTACAATTTAATTTTATATATTTTTAAACTAAAAATACATTTTAATATTTTGTATTTTATTAAGTTTATAGTTCAACTATTATTAATATTTAATATATTTACTTTGTGGTTAGCTTTCTACTTTAGAATTTATTGATATTGTACTATTTTTATGTTTATTTTGGCTTGAGTATGCTTACTTTTAAATTTGTTCTTTCCCTTTCTATATTCATAGCTCATACTATACTACATAAGCACGAAACCTCCTTCCAATTGTTTGCTTCAATTGTTCAGACAGGTTTGTAAATTCTTCTTTACTTAGCTTCATAAATTTCTATGACTTTAGAATTGAAGCTTTGTGTACATGCTTGGTTGGTGTGCCTTTGTTGAAAATATGTTTTTGTATTTTTTCTTTTATTAAATATTTAAATATTTTTTGTTTACTTTTCTCTTACAAACTGAAAACAATTTTCTTGCCCAACCAGAAAATGGAACCATAACTAACTCAAAATGCAATTCAAATGATTAGTGTTAGGGACCTAATTACATCTCCACACCTTTAGGTTGTATCTTCCAAGAAGCTAATCATTGTTAGACAACTACTTGAATGGTACAAAGTTATACTATCTAACAGGTTCCACTTGCACATGGCCATGCTGCCAGAAAAGTTTAGTGGTCACTTTTCTTCTGAAACCTTGAGGATAGGATATATAGTTTGTCTTGCGTGCTACATATATAGTAAAAATGGAACTGCAAGGTAGGAGAATATAACTGTACACATTGTGCCTTCTTGACCTTATGAAAATATGTTGCATGTTCCACAATACTCAAACCAAATCTTTTCTCTATTGCCCTTAAAGGACAATAATAATATCTAATCTAGATATTGCCCATACAGGCCACCAGTTAATTGGAGAGCCTAAATTCCTCTTTAAGTCACAAGATCACCAAATGCAATAAGATACACAGGGCTTTCCACCTTGTCAAAACATGATGTTTGGGATAAATATGCTTGTAAGGCAACATGTTTTTTCTAAAAGAATAACTCCTATTAAAGGGTTGAACCCATATCAGGGGAGGTAGACAATAAAGGTTCATGTAACATCAAAGAAACAAATGCATAAGTTCAATACAATAAAAAGTACTGGTCAGGTTTTCATCTTTGACATGATGGATAATGAAGGAACTGTAGTTTGAATTACTTGCTTCAATGATAGTAGAATTGCATTATGGTAGAGTATATGTAGGATTAGTGTACGCAATTTCTACGGGTGTATTCAATGACATTTGCATTAGAATAGTGTAGCTGGGAAATATAAATAAAAAATGTAGGGAGTTTTAAGTTCCATAACATAAATAGACATAACTACATAATTCTACATTTGAGGTTTATAAGGACAATGTCAATTATACAATTGCCCTCTCTGAAGTTCTATGATGTAATACACTACCTATAACTTGATCTTGCTAGAAGAGACAAGACACTTTTGCATGTGTTATGGTGATTTGAGAATATTTTATTTCTATTTTAGATGAGTAATCCTAACAAAGGGGGTTGAACTCAACACTTGGCAGATCATAATAATTGTGGTCCACGAGGCAGTCTGTCAAACATTGAGAAAGGTGTTTTGAGAATCCTGATTTAATTTGGTTGAATAATGCACATATATCATCCTCTAAGATAGCTCCATAGTGTTGTACATGAGCAACCAAAAGATACTTGGCAAAGTATATACTATTCACTATGCCTATTGAACAAAGCTTTGAAATAAATTGTCTTTTTTTTGTTGTCTAGTGTTGTGGAGATAAATGTAGGATAATAATATCAACAAAATGCTCGTTTACTACATGAATAGTAAAGGGGGGTCTTCTAGTTGTAGGGACCGTAGTATGGCATGATCATACCCTTCAATATTGAAGTGCCAACTATTAAATATGATAGTCTTTATCATCGTGATCCATTTATTTGCATACCAACTCAAAACCAATAAATACATTATAATATCATAAGGTAGAGTTGGTCCATTCTATGGGTCCACTGTAACATCTACCATTTTAAGTCACACAAATCTTTTTCTTCACTCTTTATTGATAGATATGTTTATTTATGTTGATACACAAATGTATAGTCATATTGGAAGTCTCCAACCTAGATACATTAACAAACTAACCTATAATTCCTCATAGTCCTACACCTAACAACACATATATGTGATATGTCTACACACTAACAGTTTAATGTTACATTTATTCATGTTGGAGCATATATTCCAACACAACCGTATGACTTGAAGCCCAATTTTAAATTCATGGTTAATCAATGCGGTCAACCACAACTTGGAAAATACTCTCGATAAAATAGTCGAGGGTAAGAGTGCTCACCCAATTAAAAGAAGATAAACAAAAAGAATATGGCATGCTTCTAGAAAATTAAAAATCAAGATATAAAGAGAAGGCAAGCTACCAGAAACTAAAAAAGAAGATATCTAAAAGTAGACAACCAATAGAGAACAAGGGTAGATAGAGCTGCTATAGCTAGAAGGAAGAAGAAGAAACACCAAACATTGAAATTCAAAAGATCATAAATCCCAATGCCATAGAGAAGATGCCATGACAATAAGTAGCAGAAAGAAGCATAAACTCCTTTTGCCACATAGAGAAGGATAGAGACTATTGATGGTGCAAAACCTAGTCATTAGTTGATAGGTTGAACAAGCCATCCCAGTAAAGAGGATTATTATATATTGGATTCCTTCCATTAGCCAAAGAATTGGCACCAAAGACTAGTTTGTAACCTAGATGAGATGCATCTTGTAATCCATAGGAAGGGTTTTGAATGAGCACAATGCATGTAATGGTATTTTTTCATGGTAGTTTATAATAATTCAGGGGGATGCTTGAACCTAGTTGTTCATCCCCTCTTGCCACATTTGTTGGCATGAATGTAATCAAGGTTAGATGAGTGTTTGATAGCATTTTAATTCATTGCAAAGCTTTTGTGATGGTCTTTCCTTTGTTCCATGTGGATTCTTGAAGTTCTAAGATGGATTATTAAGTATGTCCATTTCCATGAAATGTTCTTTGATTTGTATGTGTATGCACATCTAGTTCTAGTTAAGATTTGCTATTATTTTCCCTTTCTCCTAACAATTCATGACTCTATTGCCTAATGTAGTAGGCACCAATCAAATTGGTGAAGGATAAAACACTTTTCACTTTACCCATCTTTCTCTTGATAGCTATAGGAGTAGTTGAGGTTCCATTCCGCTTGCATACACAAACCAACATTATTACTTTTACCATATCTTAAGGGAATCATAATTGAATGAGATGTTCAAAGGTTTGTCCATGTAGAAACTCGGCCCATCATTAAAGTTTATTTCCTTGCAAGTTTATATCTCATGTGAGCTCATGTTAGATAGATATTTAGAGGTATATGATGATGGCTTGATGCAAGATATAAGTGTGTAAGTGACTTAAGGGGACTCACCTATAATTATTTAAATTGATTATAGTTTGGGTACAATTATATGCTTGCTTGTAATATTTTGTTAAAGAGGTCTAATAGGCTTGTCCCTAACCACCATTATGGCATGCTAGTTAAAGCCCTATTCCAATTGTTACTATGGGCCCCTCGCCCCTATTGGGTTGTGAAACTAACTAATTTTGATTTTCATGCCTGATATGTGTGGATTAGAGAAATCCCTCTTCTATGAGGGCTAGAAGTGGAGATATTCTAGATTCTAAAAAAGGTGTTCATAATTTACACATGCTACACAATTCCAAATTCTTATTATATTTGTAAATTGTAGGAAGGCTATATAAATCGATAGAAAAATATGATTAAAGACCTTCAACTTTACTTAATTGCATTCATTTACATTTTGCAAGGCTTTATGCATGATGTTTTTACTATCTCTAACCCAATATGTTCAAACATTTTTAACAAATATTGTGGAAGATGTGCTTAACTTTTCAAATTATTTGTTGCTTCTACAATTTAACAATTTCGAGTTTATTTTTCCACTCTTCTACACTTTTTTAAAAATTTAATTTAAAAGAAAAAAAGATGTTATGTATGTATATGTTCTATTTTTTTTTTTAATATGTCAACTATAGTTTATTATTATTTGTTCTAGAATTCATTTAATTTAGATGTATTAGTTTTGAAATAAAATGTTGGCCATGTATTTTTTTGTAAGATTTAAACACACTCATGACATTGTATAATGCCCATTTTAGACACTTGAAATACTTGTCAAGTTTTGTATTATATATTAAAAAAACTATTATTAATATTTTCTTAAGTTAGACATAAATTATAACAAAAGTCAACATTTTGATAAATAGTCTTTAAGATAAGTGATATTCTAATCATTTCTCATTAATAATTATACATATTTTACTTTACCAACAATTCAAAACTAGGGTTTAGCTGGGATCTTGCTATTGCATCCTTATGTTTTGTTGATGCTCCTTTCCTTAATTTATGTTGTCGTTTGTCTTATTTTTTGTTGAAGCTATTTATGTTGATTCCTTCCTTAAAATCTATTCCCCTTTTAACCTTTTTAACGTTTTGTAAAGATGGGACTTGTTATCCCTTTAATATTATCAAAAACAATTAAAAACTAAAATAAATTAAAACTCAAACTTTTAATTAATTTTAAAATTATTGAACCACAAATATTAGCATTACAATAAGGAGTGGGTGCGGTTTTTGTTGATAATGCTACAAGAAAGAACGTGAACGACCTGTCTAAAGATATGTCAGTTTTTTGTTGTTACGTATAGCTATTTCTTCGTTATATGTCAGCCATAACGTTTACGTATGGTTTTAGATTGGTGGAAGATCTGTTCAAAGACCATTTCTTGTTTTTGTTGTGGACTTTTATTTATTTTAATCAGTTTGGATAAGGATTACCTCAGAGGTGACAATGGCTTCTGTTAAGGCTTTCCCATATTATTGAAAATTTGTTAAAAAATGTTATACAACTTGTTTTACAATTTAATTTAGTACAAGTCAATATCTATCAATAAACATAGTTTAATTACTCTATGTTCAAATGTTATTTGCAAAATAAACAAAAGTCATCTAAATCTAAACTGTGTTTGTTTAAACTATATATTTAAATCCTTGCATAACAACTGATAATGGGTTTCCTAAGCATTTAACGTATAGTACTTTCTTAAATCTTTTAATTACTTCAAGCTTATATTTCACATAAATCCGCACTACGTTTCTAAGGCGATTTCCAGTTATGATATGGTTAATACACTTTACACAGGAAATTTTGGTTAAAATCAGTTGGATTTATTTCCTCTTAATTTGACTTCAATACTTTACCCTAGGTGGTGACTTTTAACTCACCTTCAATCATGATTAATTGAGTTTGGTTTGTCCAGCTATCCGACTCTTTCCCATGCTTAAAACGACTTTTCCCTTGTCGGAATGTGACAATCTGATTAACTCTAGTTATTGACTTGCCCGACATAGCTAACTATAGTTAATCGCGTTATCATGAATTAATTTCTTGTTATGATCTTAATCCTGGTTAGTCGTGTTACGGAGCTTTCTATGGGTC
Source organism: Cunninghamia lanceolata (assembly GCA_027924645.1). Taxonomy (NCBI): domain Eukaryota; kingdom Viridiplantae; phylum Streptophyta; class Pinopsida; order Cupressales; family Cupressaceae; genus Cunninghamia; species Cunninghamia lanceolata. The sequence continues at coordinate 2,617,701 of BSBN01000128.1, forward strand.
GCCATAGAACATTAATACTCAGATTGACTCTTATGCCAGTTTTAAGTTATTAACTTCCATTGGCATTTAAATCTGGGTTGTTTTCTTTGTTTTGGACTCTATCCTGTTAGAGCGGTTGTGCCTCTCTACTCTTTTATGAATGTTGTACCAAATTGTATCAAATAATCAGTTAGATGGGAATGGGGTAGATTGTCCATATGTTGGCGTAGCTTGTTGATGGAAATCAACATATCTTGAAGACTTTTTTTTCACGAACATTGCAGGAGAATTATGTGCATCATGTCTCATGGTCATGTTCATCATGTAGTATCTAAATTGTGGATGTCGACCAAAACGGTGATTCCTATACCGAAATAGATACTTCACAAATTCATATAGATGTACTCTCCTCATGTGTGGTTCTAGCCAATCACATCTTCCATCAGGAAACAATGTTGGAAATGCCATATCAAGTAAACCTAATGTGACATACTCATTAGATAACTATAATAGTCAAGGGCAAAAGTTACTTGGAATAACTTTTGCACTTATCTTGAGATATCACAATCCCTTGAGTATACTAGCTCCTTTTGTATAAACATACACTTCTTCAAGTTTACACACATCTTCTCCTTTCTTAACGGTACTAAAACCTACAGCTAGTGTCCAAAATACTCCTCTCTAATCCTATTAAATACCAAAATATCATCCAAATAAACAATAAACTTACATAAGAAAGGTTTCAAAACTCCATTCGTCAACCTCATAAAGGTCCTTGGTGCATTGGTCAATTCAAAGGCCATGACTAGTCATTCATATAGTCCATCATTTCTTTTGAAACTTGTCTTCCACTCATCTCCTTCACAAATTCTAATTTGATGATACCCACTATTAAGACAACACTAACTATCTTTTATCATCATATCCTTTATAATGTAATGGGTTTACCTTCTTGAGTTAAGACGACACTAACTTCTTTCTTTTGAACAAATATCCTACTACATAAAGTAATATTCAAAAGAACCCTTACCTCCAATCTAGAGATCCATGTAGCTCTTCCATGCATCTACAAAATTTGGATCTACAACATATAGCTTCTTCATCATCTCCATTCCTACCAACTCAATTATCATGATGGTTAACAATGTCCACATTCTGCACAAGGCAATTGCCACCTTATTGGTCACACCAACCTTGTGCATCTTGAGAACAAAAGAGAACACCTACAAGTACTCTACCCACTTGATGTGACTCTAATTCAACTTTACCTAACTATTAATAAACCTTAACACTTGGTGATCGGTATACAAAACAAACTCCTTTGGCAATAGGTAATGCCTCCACTTCTACAAAGCTTGAACAATTGCATAAAACTCTTGACCATATACTGAGTACTTCTATTTGGCTTAATTCAACTTCTTACTAAAATATGTAATGGGTTTACCTTCTTGAGTTAAGACAACACTAATAGCCTTATTGTTGGTGTTGTACTCCACTTGAAAAACTTTCTCAAAGTTTAGAAGTGCTAATGTTTGAGCCTCCATTACCTTCTTCTTTAGTAGTTCAAAGCTCTCTCTTGTAGAAACTATCCAATCAAATCCACCCTTCCATATGCAATGTGTTAGTGGCGCACATATCCCACTAAAGTTTGTAATAAACTTACGGTAGAATCTTGCCAACCCATATAAAATTTTAACCTCTACTACTTCCTACGATACTGACCACTCAAAAATTATTCAAACTTTCTGTAGATCCATCCTCAATCCATCTTGAGATATCACAATTCCTTGAGTATACTAGCTCCTTTTGTATAAAGATACATTTCTTCAAGTTTACACACATCTTCTCCTTTCTCAATGGTACTAAAACCTACAACTAGTGTCCAAGATACTCCTCTCTAGTCTTATTAAATACCAAAATATCATCCAAATAAACAATAAACTTACATAAGAAAGGTTTCAAAACTCTATTCATCAACCTCATAAAGGTACTTGGTGCATTGGTCAATTCAAAGGCCATGACTAGTCATTCATATAGTCCATCCTTTCTTTTGAAACTTGTCTTCCACTCATCTCCTTCACAAATTCTAATTTTATGATACCCACTATTAAGACAACACTAACTGCCTTCTATCACCATATCCTTTCTAATGTAATGGGTTTACCTCCTTGAGTTAAGACAACACTAACTATCTTCTTTTGAATAAATAGATCCTCCTACATAAAGTAATATTCAAAAGAACCCTTACCTCCAGTCTAGAGATCCATGTAGCTCTTCCATGCATCTACAAAATTTGGATCTACAGCATATAGCTTCTTCATCATCTCCATTCCTACCAACTCAATTATCATGATGGTTAACAATGTTCACATTCTGCACAAGGCAATTGCCACCTTATTGGTCACACCAACCTTGTGCATCTTGAGAACAAAAGAGAACACCTACAAGTACTCTACCCACTTGATGTGACTCTAATTCAACTTTACCTAACTATTAATAAACCTTAACACTTGGTGATCGGTATACAAAACAAACTCCTTTGGCAATAGGTAGTGCCTCCACTTCTACAAAGCTTGAACAATTGCATAAAACTCTTGACCATATACTGAGTACTTCTATTTGGCTTAATTCAACTTCTTACTAAAATATGTAATGGGTTTACCTTCTTGAGTTAAGACAACACTAATAGCCTTATTGTTGGTGTTGTACTCCACTTGAAAAACTTTCTCAAAGTTTAGAAGTGCTAATGTTTGGGCCTCCATTACCTTCTTCTTTAGTAGTTCAGATCTCTTTCTTGTAGAAACTATCCAATCAAACCCACCCTTCCATATGCAATTTGTTAGTGGCATATATAGCCCACTAAAGTTTGTAATAAACTTCTGGTAGAATCTTGCCAACCCATATAAAATTTTAACCTCTAGTACATCCTACGGTACTGACCACTCAAAAATTGTTCAAACTTTCTCTAGATCCATCCTCAATCCATCTTGAGCTATCACAATCCCTTGAGTATACGAGCTCCTATTATATAAAATACACTTCTTCAAGTTTACACACATCTTCTCCTTTTTCAATGGTACTAAAACCTACAGCTAGTGTCCAAGATACTCCTATCTATTCTTATGAAATACCAAAATATCATCCAAATAAACAATAAACTCATGTAAGAAAGGTTTCAAAACTCCATTCATCAACCTCATAAAGGTACTTGGTGCATTGGTCAATTCAAAGGCCATGACTAGTCATTCATATAGTCCATCCTTTCTTTTAAAACTTGTCTTCCACTCATCTCCTTCACAAATTCTAATTTGATGATACTAATTATTAAGATCAATCTTGGAAAATTAGTGTGCTCCACTCAAATAATCCATTAGGTCTTCCATGCATGGTAGCGAAAACCTATACTTTATGATAATCTTGTTGATAGCATGGGAGTTTGTACACATCCTCCATTCTTCCCCTTCTTTAGTGCAAGTACAATAGGTATAGTGCAATGGCTCAAAATTTTCTCAATCAAACATCTCTTCATTAGGTTTTCTACTTACATGTTCAATTTTATGCTCATGTCAAAACTCATCCTATGGAGGGTCTTATTAGGCACTCAATCCTAAAATCAAATCCATACAGTGTGAAATACTATGCATTAGAGGCAAACCTTTAGGTATTTTGTTGTCCATGATATCCTTAAACTCTTTCAGTAGTCCTACCTAGTATGGCTCCTCTAAGTGATACAACTTGCCTTCCTCAACTAGTGCATGCTTCACAACCAACACATAACACTCTTGTAACTCTATAACTTCTTTAAGAAACTATTTGACTACTAGGAATATTATGTGACCCTCTATGGTTTATTTCTCAGCCTTCAATGGCTTCAACTCAAGCTTCTTTCCACCCTCGGTGATGGTGAACATATTACTTCTTCCATCATGGATGGTGTAAACATCATATTGCCATGGTCTACCCAATAACATATTACAAGAAGTCATATAAATCATATCACACTAAATCTCATCTACATAACCTCCAATATGAAATGCTACTAGGCATTTCTCTCTTATAGCCATCTACTAACAATTTTGCATTTATGAAATATAGTAAGGATTAGGATGCAATATGTTAAACTTATCTACCATCTCAATGGACACTAAGTTATTTGTGTTTTCTCCATCGATGATCATTTTACAACACTTTCCACTTGATTTACACAGTGTAAAAGATACCCTTTCTGAACCATTGTCCTTTATCTTCCTTAGTAGATATTAGCAAGACCTTGTGAAACATCAAGTTCTCTCCACCTTTAGGTGTTAAACTCTCTATCTCACAACTTATCACTCCTTTGTGTAATGTTCTCTCTCTTCTTAGTGTGTCTTTGTTCTTTATCTACATCTAGGCGTTGAAATACCATGTGGCCTACTTCTCTACATCTGTAATAAGTATTGCTAAAATTCTTTATATGGGTGAATGCACCAAGTTGTGGGACCAAAAAGTCACCACTTTGGCTTTTTGGTCCCATGCAAGCTATAATGCAAGCGCGCTATAACACGCTCACGTTATAGCTTGCATAAGTTAAAAAAAAACTCAAAAACTCACACTCGTGGCCATTTCTGCACTTTTGGAACGAAAAATCAGTCACAAGAGTGTAGACACTCAAAATTGACCCTTCATATCATTTGTCAATTTCTTGCATTTTCACCATTGCATATGTCAATTTTGTCTAGCACACTTGTAACAACTAATCTATTTTTTCTAAATCATCTATTTCTATCTATTAATTAAATAAATCATATTTATTTAATTAATTCCATCTATTATCATTATTTCTTCTATTTTCTATCTATAATTGAATAATCTTTAATTATTTAATTATCCCCAAGTATTCTTCTAAATAAATAAAATTAATATTTTATTTATTTATCTTATCATATTGCATATAAATTAAATAAATTTATTTATTTAATTTATATTGATTCTTCCAATCTTCTAAATTCAATTTTTCCTCTATCATTTAAAAATAAAATAAATGAATTTATTTGTTTAATTTATTTTTATCTTATCATTTCCTTATCACTTTCTTCTATGTGTACAAGATAGGTCCTATCCTAAATAAAAATAACAAAAATGATTTAATTGGTTCTAAAATTAATCATCCACATCATCCAACCCTTAAAATAGAAAAAGCATCCTATTTTAAGAGACTCTATCTTATCATCACCAACAAACCAACTACAATCATTTAATTAAAGCTATCTCTATGGACATATGTCTTGTACACATTCATCTATGCTTCTTATTAAATCTCAACCATTCATGTAGCCACCTTTTCTCCATCGTTGATCAATCTTAGTTGAGAGCTATATAAACACCCTCTCACTTCATTCCACCACATCCCACACAATCTACATAGTGTCTAGATTATCATCTCATGCATATTGAGTCCATTGAGCATCCATTGATCACTTTGAGCACATCATCTATCATCATGGTAGCTTTGGCAACTATGGTTGTTCACTATTGAGAAGTAATCCACATTACAACCAAGGAATTAATACAATTTAGGTGACATTTTTCTTTGATTTGCTTTCATTTTGTGTCATTAAGATAGATTCTTTGAAGGTGGTAGGATTGGGTTTTGATTGTAATGCTTGATCTTATTAACCTAATTTTTCCTCGCACACATTCTAGCACGCTCGGTGGGACCCACGTCCTTGATTAATCTTTTCATTTGAAAGTTGTTTTTAAGTCTAGATATGTAGAGCGCATTTGATTTGCAGAGCATCGCATTTGAACAACATATCATTGCCTTTGTATGGTCCTAAATTGTAATTGGCCTGTAGAAAATCACATTCGCACAATCTTCAGTCGCCTTTGATACACCAATAATCGCTTTTGATCGACAGTGGATCTCTTCTGGTCTTCTAGGGTTTTGTTCATATAGTTTTGTTTTACAGGGTTTTTCTAGGGTTTTCTCTGGTCTTTTTTGTGTTAGATTTGGCTTGCAAGCTAGTTTATTTGCTAACCCTATTGGTCTTTACTCATCCTCAAGCAGTTTGATTTGTCTTTGACCTAATCATATCATATAGTGGAGTCTTTTATGTTGTTGTGCAGAATACAAGACTCAAACTCAAGCAATTCATCTTCTGGGGTCATTAGAGCTTTTCATAATTATCTTTTGATCATTTATCTCACCCTAGATCTAGAGCTTTTGTAGATTTCACAAGATCAAAGTGTTTTTGGTGGATAGTCAATCACATTTGCACCATCTTCGATCACCTTTGCACCATACATACTAGCATTTGCATCGCAGGTGGTTGCCTTTGGTAAAATTATCATCGCATTTGATTTGCAGATAGTTGCATTTGATCACTATTCATTCGCTTTTGGTTTATACTGTTGCAAGTTGATTTCTTTGGTAGCTAACACTTGTCATTGCAACATTTTATCGTTTGTCAAAGAAAGGAGGATCTAAAACTACTGACAAATCTATTGTAGGATCGATCAGTCAAAGATTCATCATATTTTTCACTAATATAGGAACATTTGGTTTTGGTGCTTAAAAGGAACCTTGTTTGCTCTGTGTTAGTTTTATTTTATTTTTTGTTTGCTTATTGTGTACGATTGTAACCCTAAGCTAATAATGAAAGCATCCCCTCCCCTTGCCTATCAAATGGATCTTGGGTGCAAGAGAACTTGTTATTATCTTTAGAGAGGCTTGCCTTAGTGGGAAAATAGGTACTCACCCCAAGGGAATGACCTCAAGAGATACTTTCATTCAATTCCCTATATAAAATAGGATAAGGTGAAAGCCAAGTCCAAACCGGTATTAGCACTTACCGTATAGTGTTAGCTTGAAAGGAGGTGTAACTTGTGTATATGGGACTCCTAGTAGAGAAAGTTAGAGCTTTAAGTGGCTTGCTAGATGCACGTAACGTGCTGTTCCCCCGAATATCCACTAAAAACCATTTGTTTTAGAGGCCAAAATCCCTTTACTTGTTGACGTAGGAGGTTGGACCTCCGAAGCCGCGCTACATGTACTATTCATTGTAGAGATAGAAATTCCCTCGATTCACACAATCTAAAGGGTAAGAGAAGTTGGTGTGCCCGTGCTATGTAAGGGGGAGCCAGTGTCACCAATAGCTCTAGCTATCTGCTTTGTCTCAGTATTTGGAGAAATCCAAGTAGGGATTCAACAAGTAGTATCCTTTCTAGCCTAGGTTGTACATGTTTGTGAGTGTTTTGTGTGTCTGTGTGTCTTTGTCATCTATTTTCTTGTCATAAACAAACAAAAGCTACCCAAAAACAATTCATTGTCATAGAAAATCACCTTTGAACAATAGTTAGTCACCTTTGAATAATAGTCAATCACCTTTGAACGGCAGAAGCTCACCTCTAGTTTGCTTCAACATTTATCTTTTGACCATAACATAGGTGCCTTTGAATTATTGGGCATCACCTTTGAGCCATACCCAGTCACATTTGAACAGAAGAAATTCACCCTTGATCTATAGACAATCACCTTTGTTTTATCCTCAGCCGCATTTAAGTTATCGTGAATCACCTTTGGTCTGAACATCGCTTTTGGTAAATTGCATTTCCAGTCAAATCTTGAGCCTATTATCAACTTCTAGACAATCCATTGATCATCTACAAGCAACATCTATTTATCCAGCCTGATCATATCATCACTTTTAGACTTTTTGAGCCCTCCATCCTCTTGAGACTCTAAATCAGCCATCAACATCAATCAATAAACCTAAATTAGCATTATCCTTTGGCTTTGGTCACTATCTATCTTATCAGCATCAGCAACCAACCTTGTTTGCCCTTGAGTTCATAAGTCTATCTCTTGGGAAGATAATCTTATCCAAAATCAATCTCAAATCAATCCAATCAACCTATCAGCAATCCAAGCAAACAATCAATCCAATTTGATCGAGCCAAGTCATCATCTATCAAAAATCCAACCAATCAATCCAAGAGTCTCAACCTTTTCACACTAGTCCAATCATCACATCCATCATCCAAACAATGCCTCAAACAAGGAGCCAATAAAAAGTAGCCATGCAAGCCAATCTACAACAATTTCAATCTACTCCTCTTAAGGATGCATCACAATTTACGACTGGAATGCCTAAAGACATGTTTGTGCCCAAAGGCTATACTGTTGGACCCTCATCATTAACCCATCCTTCACCATATCATTTTAGACCTTCATCATCAACTCATACACCACAACATCATTTTGATCAACCACCCTATGAGGAATCGTAAGATGACTTAGTGGATCTACAAGATGTTGATACATTACAAAATGCTAATAGGCTCATAATATCTGATCTTGATCGATTTTTCCTACAATTAGCTCAAAAAGGAGCCAAGTTGCCAAGTGGCTTTGATACATCCAAGATCACAAAGCAAGACTCAACCAATGATGTTGTTGTTGTTGCTAAGGATACTCATAAGGCTATTATTACCATGTCTACCAAACCCACAACATCTATACATAATACTCAAGCATCGCCCTTTACTAATCCATCCATCCCTCCATTTCATGCACCCACATCAATAGAGCCTTTGTTAACACCATCTAATGTCATTAGTTCATGGTCACAAGCACCTCAAGTGTCTACCCAAAATGTTCCATATGTCACTCCATCTCCCTCCATGAACATAACTCCTTCGCATGTGTCCCAAGCACCTCTAGTTTCCAACCAAAGCGTGTCACATGTTACTACATCTTATGTATCACATCCCATGGTATCTTCTTCCATGACCACAACTTCTGTGCAAGTAACGCAAGCACCTTATGCCAATCTAATTGTGTCATATGTTGAACCATCCCAACCATCTAATGTGTCTTCCCATACATCGCATGTGCCATCCAATTCGAATACCCCAATTATTGACCAAACTTTTGGATCACAACCATATGTCGACCAACTCCATTCACTTGGACCGCAACCATCCACCCAATACATATCTTAAGATAATCCACCCATCATATCACAAGCACCACAACCATCCAATCAACCCATATCCTATGCTAATCCACTCATCATTTCTCAAGCTCCACAACCATCAAATCAACGCATATCCTATGCTAATCCACCTATTGTATCTCAAACTCCACCAACTTCTACCCAATACATATTCTACACTAATCCACCCGTTATGTCCCAAGTTCCACCAACCCCTAACCAATATATATCCTACACCAATCCATCCTATGGTTCACATGTGATACAAACCCAAAGTGTTAATCCATCATCGAACACCTACACATTTCCACCATTTGATAATCAAGGCCAAAACACATACACCCCACCATACAACACATCTCAGCAATATCTTCCAAATCACACTCCGGTGTATCAAATTCCCCATCCAACCCATCGAAATCCTATGCAACAACAACAAACATATACATCTGATATGGAGCAGAAAGTCAAACAATTACAACAATGAGTCGACGACATGAGTATGGGCTAAACAAAGAAAACATTTTCTTTTGAGGATGTATTCCCATATCCTTTTGACAAGTCACTTCAAATGATACCTTTTCCTCCACATTTTGAGATACCACAATTCAACAAATACAAAGGAAAAGGTGTTCCAAATGACCATCTTCAAACATTCTATGTCACTTGCCTTGATGTTGCATACAATGCCACATACCTTTTGTAACAATTTCCTCATAGTCTTGAGGGCCAAGTTATGGAATGGTTCTCTCATCTACCTCCGGGCATCAAATCTTTCAAAGAACTTGCAATAAAATTTGTCTCACACTTTGCTTTCAACATAGAACATGAGGTAACAATGAATGGCTTTGTCAATAACAAACAACACAATGGGGAAACCTTCTCATCATTTATTCACCAATGATGAAACATGGCTAGCAAACTTTCATGGCAAATGCCTGAGAAACAACAAATTGACATCTTTGTTCAAAACCTTCATCCCAAGCTATCATTCCAATTACAATTGTAAAGTGCCACTACCTTTGATGAACTCATATCTAAAGTAACCAACATCGAAAAAGCTTTAATAGCCAAGGGTGTCCTCAAGATTTTCAAGGAAACTAAAGACAATGCACAATCCTCCAACGACAAATCTCATTTTTGGAACAAGAACAAAAATGTTGTCAATGATGGCATTGTTGACGCAAAGTATGTTCAAAACATCAAGGCACCCATCCATATCCAAGCAACATCTAAGAGTACACCTTTTCTTCCAAGAGACCAAGCTAAGACAAATCCATTCCCTAAACATCAATTCACTCCTCTTTGAGAACCTATCAGATCTGTCCTCAAAAAGCTCTTACAAGCTAGAAAGATCACACTACCTGAAGCTAGACCCAATGATGAACCACAATTTAAACCTAATTGGTACAAAAACAATGAATACTATGAATTCCATAGAGTGAAAGGACATAATACCACTGGTTGTATGAAATTGAAACATTTGATCCAAAATCTTCTTGATCAAGGTGAAATCACTGTTGATCCCCCAAATCAAACCACAAATTATGATCTTGATGGTTTCAAGAATCCACTTCCATCACATGACAAAGAAAGTACCTCCAATATGGGGAAGAATGTCTAATATACCTAGGAGTCGTCCACAATTGGTCGCATCGACCAAAATCACATCTTTACCATTAGCATAAGAGCAAACAAACCCATCACCATAAAGGGAAAAGAACCTAATTGTGCCGTCACTACCTGTCGAGGTCATGATACTATTCAAGGAGCACCATCTACCATACATTCAACCTCTAGCTACAATATCCTTGACCATCTTGGTAAGACCCCTGCTCATATTTCCATTTTGGAGTTATTGCATCTATCCCCTACCCACAAAGCCATCCTTGATAAAGCATTACAAAAGTCATCGGTATCGAATGATATTGACACTACACAATTCCAAACTATGATAGCTAGTATTGCATCACCCTATCGCTTGACCTTTTCTGATAAAGATCTTTCATCACCCGATCATAATGATGCCCTTCATATTAAAGTTTACATAAACCAACACCAAGTCAAATGAATACTAGTAGATGGTGGAGCTGGTTTAAATATATGTTCTCTAAAGCTTATAAAATTATTGGGATATTCTAAGGATCATAGATACACTGCCAAAAGCATAACCATCAAAGCTTATGATGATGCAAAGAAAGATTGTGAGGGTATAATTTATCTACCTATCAAGGTTGGTCTTATTACCATTGATACTCATTGCCAGGTCTTAGATATTGAATTGCCATATAATATTATCCTTGGTCACCCTTGGATACATGATATAAAAGCCATTCCATCCACGTACCATCAATGTCTCAAGTTTCCTTACAATGGTGTTGAGGTCACAATCTCCACCAATCCTAATCCATTTGAGTTTTATCAAACTTTTCGAGCCAAATATCAAGACCCCAACCGCATACCTATCAATGCTAAAGCTTATTCATCCACCTCCTATGTTGATCCATCTGAGTTGAACAAACCTTCATCTAGTAAATCCATCCCCAAAATCACTACTAAATACAAAGAGCAAGGACTTGGTGAATACATGCTACAAGAATCTTGTTGTGTAGGAACTTTGCCCTTATCACCAAAATATTATGGTCAACCATCTGTATCCAAAGCTATTTCATCTGAAGATATTATTAAAGAACCTCCAACCATGTTCATTAAATCAGGAATGCTAGAAGATGAAGACATTGATGACATCAACTCTTGGCTCTTCTTTGATGAGAATGATCAACTCACTCTAGAAGTGGAGTGCTACAACAATGGATTTCGGATTATCATGAATATGGACTATAAAGGACAAGGAGATCTAGGACCACATAAACAAAAACCTATTGAACCTATTATTGTCACCAAGAAGTTTAATAAGCAAGGTCTAGGATATGGTAAGGAGGTCCCACCTTCCAAAGATATTGAGTGTATTCTTGATACGATAGCCAAAGCTTTCTTGGTAGAAGAGATTTCTAATTAGGATGCCATTGATGACTCTTCCTTCCATATAACCGAACTATTCCATGACACCTCCATCTTTATGTTGTCACCCGCTTTATCTACCTCTCACCTATCATGATCTGATCTTCAACTCGTATATCTCAACCTTGTCGATTGGGACCAACAGGGGGCACCTATTCTAGATGCATTTCAAAATGATGAAGCTATAGCGTAATTTATGTGCTTAAGACAAGGAATACCATTCAGAGATCACAAATTGGGCTTTATGATGGATCTACCTTTGTTAGCATATTTTGGTGTAAGTGTCAAATCCTTCAGTCGTAAAAGTGAAATAAACAAAATAAAAAAAGATAGGTCATTAGGTGAAAACCAAAAGGTGCCTATTGATCATGGAAAAGTAAAAATAAAGGATGTATCCAAGGCTGAAAACCACTCCGAGGTGCTCAAGGATGGAGGATTTGACCTTCCTTTGACCAATGAATATCAAGAACGGTCACCATTGTTAGTGGAAAAATCTCAAGAGATAAATTTAGGCACTACACAAAATCCAAAGATCACATTCCTAGCAGCATCATTATTAGAGAAAGAAAGAAATGATTTCCCGGCCTTTTTCATGAACAGAGTAATCAACTTTGTGTGGACCTATGCAGATATGCTGGGGTTAGATCCTTCACTTGTTGTACATCATCTAACAATATATCCAAATGCAAAACTAGTTAGATAAAAGCTTTGAAAAATGCATCCTCAAGTAGCACTTTTAGTCAAAGTAGAAATTTAGAAACTATTGGATGCTAAGTATATACATCCTATTAACTATCTTGAATGGGTTTCAAATCTAGTACCGGTAATCTCAAAACCTAATGGTTGCATCTGCTACTGCACCAACTTCAAAGACCTTAACAAAGCTTGTCCTAAGGATGACTTTCCATTACCAAGCATAGATATCGTTGTTGATCTCACAACAAGACATGAAATGCTATCCTTAAAGGATAGATTTTCAGGCTATAATAAAATCAGAATTGTAGAAGAAGATCAACACAAGACTTCCTTCATATGTCCATGGGGTACCTACTGCTGGGTTGTAATGCCTTTTGGTCTTAAGAACGTAGGAGCCACATACCAACAAGCTATGACAATTATCTTCCACAATCTTTTTCATATCATAATGGAAGACTATGTTGATGATATCTTGGGAAAATAAAAAACAAGAAAAGGCCATCTACATGTACTAGAATAGATATTTGACAAATTGGAAAAATATCAAGTGAGACTGAATCCCAAAAAGTGTGTATTTGATGTAACATTAGGAAAGTTGTTGGGTTACATTGTATCTCAACGAGACATAGAAGTTGATCTAGACAAGGTGAAAGCTATAGTTGAAATGCTTTTGCCATCCAATTTGAAACAGATTTGCAGTCTTCAAGGTAGATTACAGTCTATCTGAAGATTTATTTCATAGCTAGCAGACAAATGTCATCCTTTTCAACACCTTCTTCAGAAGGGAGAACTTTTCAAATGGGATGATAAATTCCAACAAGCTTTTGAGAAAATAAAAGAATATCTAGCTAACCCTCCTGTGCATGATTGACCATTGTTATTATACATCTCCTCAACAACCACAGATCTAGGTACTCTCTTAGCTCAACATGATGAACAAGGAAAAGAACAAGCCATTTACTACATCAGCAAAACTCTTGTTGGCTATGAGCTTAACTATTAAACCATGGAAAATGCATGTTTAGATGTAGTGTTTGCTTCCCAAAAGTTGCGACACTATATGTTGAACCAAACTACAAAGCTCATATCTAAGTTTGATCCACTCAAGTACCTTCTCTCCAAAGCAGTGCTCACAGGTAGACTAGCAAAATGGATAATGATTCTAAGTGAGTTTGACATAGAATATGTGGATCAGAAAGCCATAAAAGGACAAGTAATCGCAGATCAATTAGCAGAAGCTCCAATCACAGATGTTCATCCTATCTGTCTTGAGTTTCCTAATAAAGAGCTATTTAACTTATATCCTTCAGTAGTTTGGTAGCTATATTTTTATGGATCATATATGTAACATGGATCTGGATCTAGAATATGTTTCATCAAACCACAAGGAGATTGCATACCAAAGTCATATTGGATTGCTTTCCCATGCACAAACAACATTGCTGAGTATGAAGCCTTGATCACAGGATTACGCATGGAAGTACAATGGGCTATCACACAACTACAAGTCTTTGGAGATTCTCAGTTGGTTATCACGAAAGTCCTGGATGAATATCAAACCAAAGATGAAAAGCTTCTCCCATATAAGTTGATGGTAGAAGATTTCAAGCAATACTTTTCCAAGATCACATTTGAGCAGATCCTTAGAATAAATAATAAAGCAACAGATGCTATGGCTATAATCGGTTCTCTTTTAGACATGCCTTCTAACACACATAGATGTGAATTTTTGGTTGAACAACTCTTGGTCCTAGCTTTTGAAGTTCTGTAATCTGAGCTTGTATGCGAAATTGTTAGTCCCAATTCTCCTTGGTACAAGGATATATATGAGTATCTCTACCATGGTACCTTTCAATTCCAACTATCCAACACCCAACATAAAACCTTTATCTGACGAGCCTCTCGTTACACCATTCTTGGAGAAACTTTATACCGCAAGAGTCTCGATGGTATCCTTCTTAGATGTCTTGACTTAGGAGAAGCTAACATTGCCTTACACAAGGTACATGAAGGTGTCTGTGGCTTGAATTTTGCCAGCCCTAGCCTTACTAAGAAACTCTTGAGAGCTGGATATTATTGGCCAACTATGGAGCAAGATGCATAAAAGTTTGCTAAGCATTGTCTACAATGTCAGAAACATGGGGATTTGATACATGCTCCAACACATGAGTTACAACCTCTTACTACACCTTGGCCTTTCTTGCAATGGGGACTTGACCTCATAGGAAAGATTCATCCATCCTCATCCAATAGCCATAAGTTTATCATTACCACCACGGAGTATTTTACAAAGTGGGTTGAAGCCATACCAATGACTTATATCACCGACAAACAAATATCCAAATTTATCCTTCATTACATCATTTGCCAATATGGAGTTCCACAAGCTATTGTCACTGATAATGGATGTCCTTTTAGGAATCAAGAAGTCCGTGATCTATGCAACAAGTTCCATATCCAACATAGGTTTTCTACACCTTACTATTCCCAGAGTAATAGCCAAGTCGAGGCTTCTAATAAAACCATAATCAAAATCCTTAAAAATATAATCAATGAAGTTGGTCGTGATTGGCATGTACAACTTAATCCAACCTTATAGGCCTATCAAACAAGTGTCATAACTCCCACTGGGGCTACACCATATGCTCTTGTATATTGTACTAAAGCTATTCTAGCTATAGAGGTCGAGATCCCATCACTAAGAGTATCACTACAACATATCATTTTTGATGAGGAATATAGAACATCTAGACTAAATGATCTAGAGCTATTGGATGAAAGATGTCTCACATCACTCAATCATCTCCAAGTCTATCAAAACCGTCTTTGTCGTAGCTACAACAAAAATATCAGAAAAAGAAGGTTCCAGGTAGGAGATCTTGTCCTTACAGAGAATCAGAAGAATCAACAAGATTGTGAAAAGAAAGGCAAGTTTGAACTAAATTGGCTAGGACCTTTTGTGATTACATTAGTTTATGGATCAAGAGCATATACTCTCTCAACACCTGAAGGTATTCCTTTGGATGAACCCATCAACAATGTTTGTCTGAAGAAATTTTATGCTTGATCCTTAAAACATCCCCCAAAAAAAAAACAAAAAAAATAGTAAAGATAAATAATCCGTCCTCTGGTGAAAACTTGGTAAACAAGCACCTTTGATAAGTACCATAGTGAAAACTTGGTAAACATGCGCTATGTGTAGAACCAACTCTTACCATCTATTCAGATTTTGCTTCCCATAACATCCTTCATAATAAGATCTATCCATTCATCATATCCCTCCATCATAAATTCCATCCATCCATCCATAATAAATCTATTTATCCATAATAACATCATTCCATTTTCCATCTCCATGCTTACTCCTATCATGGTTTCAAAAGTTGTTGATGTTGAGGTATCATTTTGTCTACTGTCCATCTAGGTCTAGGTCACCTAAGCCTTCATCTTCCATAATAGATTTATCCTATACCGAGGGCACTTGCTTGCACTTAGTTCTAGTGGTGGATACTAAAAGCATCATCGTCAAACATCTCATCAACATCCAATCAATCCCATCAATCCATCAACTTTCATCATCACCATCAATAAAATAATAAGAACTACATCTCATTTCTATCATTAAGTGCCTTGATCCCATGGATATAGATGTTGACAAGAGACACTATGTGGCTTCATGAGTGTTGTCATTGATGGCAACAAAGTCCATTCCACACATCTGCAACACATAGTATGTCTATACCGGAAGACAGATTGAAGAATGTTTTGGTCTAGTGAGCAAGAACAAAGCATGTAGCAAGGTCTGACAATCAAGTCCGGATCTCTCAGATAGTGTAACTTAGCAAGTTGCGGACTTGGACAAGTCAAGAGGAGTACCATGACTACTACATTCCAGAGATTGAGCCTCCGATGATGAATGAGTGAAAAGATATGAGCATCTAAGTGTTGGGTTCCTGATAGGCAGAGTAGACTGAGGAAGAACTGACCGGAAGAGCATCAGACTTTAATTCGGATGAGAAATTGATGGTGATCAAGCTTCTTGAGGGATCATTCATGATTGGCCAACATGATTAATGACTTCCATGCCTATGTTTTGATATGTATCACATGTTAAGCATGGATTTAGCCGATAGATCAATGTCTTGGAAATATCTTGAGTATTCTAGTTGTCGACTGGAAAGATGTTGAAATCCTTGGTGTGGATACATATACTAGATGGATTTTGGTATGAAGGTGCGCGTGGTGTGATATAGTGTGTGAGAATAGGCAGAGTAAATTGTGGGAGTAGCAATACAAGTCCAGTATGTGACAGAACAACAACACTAAAGCAGAGAAAGAATCAAGTACAGTAGATCAGTATATTGAGCCTAACCGGAACTGAACCTCAGCATATGTGGATGCCTCTTCAATTCATACATCTGGTTACCTTCTATAACCTATAGATAGTGAGTCTCTTGTAGGTAGTGAGCCTCTTGTGAGTAGTGTGCTCGGGCAATGAGCCTTAATTGGCAAGTGCCATTTTGTACTTCTTATTCTTTTAATAGAGAATACAATCTTGGGTTAGTCACCCTGTGGTTTTTCCCTTAATAGGGTTTTCCATGTAAAAATCCTTATGTTATGTGTGTTGATTTCTTTTCTGCTCTCATGATTATGTATGCTTATATGTTTTGATGCTACACAAATTGATAAAGAAGAAAAGAAAGTTAAATATTTAAGATAACTGATTCACCCCCCCTCTCAGTTATCCACCTTGTTTCCAATAATTGGTATCAGAGCTAAGTTCCTCCAAACAGAGCCTAACAGCTTGAGGAAGATCTGGGAATCTCAATGGATATGTATGGTATGAGGGAACAACTTCAGTCTACCCTAGATGATCTTGAGCAATCTCACTCTAAAGTCAATAACCTGAGGGAAAGACTCAAACAAGATGATGATTTCATAAATGAACTCAAAGAAAAACTGAGTATCTCTGTGAAAAAGAGAAAGGAACTACTTCAACAATTAGCAAGTCAAAGTGAAGCCAATGATACTAATGAAGATTTGAATGAGAAAAACAAGTTATGTGAGAAGTTATTAAAAGAGGTCATTATGGTAAGACATGAAATGGAATCAGAGGTTATGAAATTCACCCAAGAAATTGAAGAGAAAAGAAAAATTGAAGATAATCTAAAACAATCTCTCAAGGAGAAGTCAGAAGATTGCCACAAAATGGATAGAATAATTAGGCATCTAGAATCTGATCTTGAAGAAGCTAGAGATAATGAAGAACAACTTGAGAATCAGATAAACACTCTTAAAAGGGATCTTCAAATAGCAAATGAATACAAAGAGAAATTTAAGATAAGCTCTGCTCAACTTGAAGTTCTTCTTGAAAGCCAAAAGAGGGTAGATGACAAGCATGGCTTGGAGTATGAGAAAGGTGAAAGCTCTGGATCTGGTTAGAAGAAATCTAGATCAGGAAATCTGAGGAACAGGCCTAAAAGACCTCTGGTAAGGCAACCAAATGCTCAAAGATATCCATCCTTCAATGGATACTGCTACAATTGTAATAACTTTGGTCATAAAGCAAATCAGTGCAGAAGAAGAATGAATCAGACTAATTCACCTTTCTCTGGATAGTGTTTTAACTACAAAAGGTATGGTCACAAATCTCATGAATGTAGAAATATGCAAATAAACAATTCATTTAATGGTAGATGCTTTGCATGCAATAGAATGGGACATATGGCTAATTAATGTAGATCAAGAGGATATCAGTCAAATATGCAAAGAAATGTTGTTTGCTACAACTGCAATAGATCCGGTCATATTGCCAAATTCTACAGAAGTAAGAATCAGGATAAAAAGGGTCCGATGCATCATAATCAAAATCAAGACAAAGGAAAAGGAAAAGTGAATGCAGATGAAGTTCAAAGGGAGATGAACAAGATTTGGGTGCAGAGAAGTATAGAAAATGTTGGGGATGGATCCGCACTAGAATCTAGTGCTGATATTCCTTCTGGAAACTAAATAGATGAGCTTTGGCTTAGGGGGAGTCACAAAGGATAATAAATTCCCCCAGCCAGTCAATCGGTGCATGAAATTGGCACATGGAAAGTTGCAAATTAAAGGGTTCTCAGAGAAATATCTAAATAATCCTTGGTAAAAATATGAAAGATCCGCAAGGAGTTTTGAAGAGGTTAATCATCCAAGATTGATCTAGTTTGATAGTCATCCGGTAAAAGCAAGATTTTCATAGTTACATCTGGTATGATTCAAAATTGAAATATCTTGATCTGTGGATAAATGGAATGATTGGAGAAAGGGAGATACATTGTCAATTATCACCAAGAATAATTCTAAGTGCATCTCAGTGATTCGAAAGGATCTCTCTTAGAACAAGGTCAGAACAAGGGAACCGAAATGACTTAAGTTGTGCATTTGTTGCAATATGAAATTAGGGTTTGCGCAGAGATAAAAGGGTTCTTTTATTCATCATTTGCACATTTGCATTTGAGAAGAAGAAAGAAAGAGCTCTATAAACAAGATTGCTTCAACCCTCTCAAAGATCAACTGCAGAATCTGATTCAACCAGCAATCTTTTCAGCTGACTTCATGAACCCTAGAAGCATAAAAAGGTATTTCTATTCTTGAATATCTCTCTTTGAATCTTTTGCAAGATGGCTACTCCAAATGTTGTTAAGATCACTGATAGGCCGCGTCTAAAGTTCAAGAAACATCCTTACAAATTCCTAGAAGTTGATCCCTTAGGCACCTTCTCTAGTATTCTGCATGGGGTTCTGTATGTAGAAGATGTTAGGGTATACATCCATGCAAATATTGAGGAATTTGGAGAATCAAAGCTGATGGATATCTACCATAAACAACTAATAGATGAAACCTTTGAACTTAAACCTTAATACAAGGCTCTCCAGGACAAGCATTTTGGACATTGCATCCACTTTCCATGCTTTACAGAGGATGAATGGGCCCAGTATGTTCTTAGCAGAATACATGACAACTTCATGTGGTTGATGAGGCCATTCAAGATAACAAAAGATGCCATTAGGGCAATAATCAGTTTGTACTCATCCGGTGGGTTGCCTACTCTCAAATCGGTCAAGAACCAAACTATAAGTGAGGCTACCAGATCAAAATTTGACAAAAGAGCAATGAAAATAGAGGATATCATAGATCTGGGTATCAAATTTGCTTCTATGATAATTTTGGTTATAAAATATATCACTCCAGTAGGGAGAATTCTGTGTCCAGAATAGCAATGTACATTGCTTATCAGATGCTAAGGGAAAATGCTGATTATGATCTTTGTGAGATTCTCCTAAACCAACTGCTAGAAAATTTGTAGAAAATAAAGAAGGATAAGAACTCATTTAAGTATGGTGGCTTGATACTATGTCTCTTCTTTTATTATATGAATGAGCTACATGGATCAAGTGGTTGGGTATGGCAAAATGACAGACTGGTTGCCATACAAATCAAAGATTATATGTATGGGCTTGGTGATGCTAAGGATCAAAGTACAACACTCTAGGGATACTTCAAAACTTCTAAAGTTTGATGCAGGCCAGAGAAAGAATTCCACAAACAATAGTTGAAAAATACAAAGATATAGTGTGTTTCATGGTAGACACTGATCAATGCCTAATGGAGGTAGTGGAGCCCAGGACAATTTGGATTATGCCAATGGGCTATGAGGTAGATGAGAAAATCTTGGAGCTGCATATCCAACACTTGGTAAGTCAGCATAAGGACCCTGAGGCAAAAAGGTTTGGAACCTTTCAAGAACTGAGTGTAAAAATACATGTTGAACTGAGACAGCCAGAAATGAAAAGGAAAGTGAGAAGGGAAGTACATGAAGTTGCCAAAAGATATGGCATATCGAAGGAGGTAGTTGATGCAAATAGAGAGAAAATAGAAAGAGCAAAGAAAGAGAAACAAGAAGTAGAAAAGGAAAGTGTTCCGGTACAAACCTCCTCCCAGACCAAATCCTCTGAGAGCTCTGTACCTACCACCTCTAAGGGCCCAAAAGCCTCAAAAATGGAAGCCAAGACATCTGGAAAGGGAGAGAAGAGAAAAGAGACAAAGGCCACAAGGTCATACATAAGTCAAAAAGATGATGAAGAGACAGAGACTGATGAGGAGGTCAAGAAAATTAAGAAGAAAAAGAAAACATCCATGGAATCCTCTGCCGGTAAACATAAAGAAGAAGAGGTAGAAGAATTTGTTGAAAGGTCCACTCTTTCTATTGATGATGTTATCAAGGCAGTCATAGTAGATGGAAATCTGCAACCGTAAACATAATTTTATGATGAGTTTAGTGATACTGACAAGAAAATCTTGGAAGATGCTACAGTCAAGTATCTAAACATTTATAATAAAGTATTCATTGAAATCATCTCTCTAATTCCCAAAAGTCTAGAGAAGGAACTTGAAATGAGGAAGGAGAATGCTAAGGCAAAGGACCTAGAGATCTGGGAATAGATTGCTATTCAACTCTATCCTTCCATTACCTCTCAACAAATGAACATGATCTTCAAGGACTGCAAGGATGAGTTTCAGAGCAAAGCAAGAATGAACCAGCTTATGCTTGGAGAGACTAATTAGGTGGCAAAAGAAATAGAAGACATCCTCTAGAATGCCTTCATGAGATTCAATCTCCCTATTATAGAGGAAATAGATGAAGAACCCTCTACCATGGATGTAGAAGGATTGAGTACATCAAAAGAAGAATCCACTGAGAAAAATGTAGAAGAGTCCAAAGAGATGGATAAGGAAGAGACTAAGGACTTGGATTCCTCTATTCTGGAAGAGGAAACTCATGAAGAAGTTAACATCTCTCCTCCAGATGCCATTGCTAACTCTGAAACTGAAGGAGAAGGAAGAAAAGAGGAGAAATTGAGTCAAATAGAGGAGGAAAAGGGAAGAGAAGAAGAACACACAGAGAAGATCTCTGATGACAATTTTGAGGCTACAGAAGGAAAGAAGACTCTATCTTTGGCAAGAGACACTACAGAAGAAGTTAAAAACTTCCTAACCAAAGAGATGATGGAATTAGATGAACCGGAACTATTTCAAGGACCACTCAATTTTGACTCCCTCTCTCCGGTCTAGACAATGAAGGTAGCATCTTTTGCTCAAAATAAAGAAAAAGAAAATCTTCTGAAGTCTCACATGGAAGACTGTGAGCTGATAGAGATTGCATCCAGTGTGTTGGAGTAGATCATGCCATCCTTCCAAAAGGATCTTTTAGCCTCTTCATCTGGTAACTTGAAATCTCTTGTTAATTCTATTAGCACACATTTTGATTCTTTGGAGAAATTGGCAGAAGAGAAAGTCCGAAAAGAGTTTTTGGGAAAGAGATTCTCTGAAGTACAGGGACTCATAGCAAATGATAGGAGAAATCTGGATATTGGGATAAAGAGCCTAGAAAATGCTCTTAAATATGGCAGAGAATTATACAAATTTTGTCTATCTTGGTCCACAGTGACAGACGACATTGCAAAGAAGGTGGAAGAACAAGAAAGTAAACTGGCAAGTTTATCTTAGAATTTTGATCCTCTCACCTCATCCATAATGAATCAAGAGTGTCAAGCTATTGCCACTATAAATGAAATAAAGAGGCTTGAAAAGGAGAAGAAGAATAGAATAAGCAGGTTGAGTGAACTAAGAGGGATAATTATCCCTAAGTTGGAGGCAATGCATGAGGCCCTAACTGATGCTCAGACCACAGCCCAAACCAGTGATCCGACGGACTTAAAGAGGGCAAAAGCTTTTGCATTTTTGTTAAGTGGTCACATCTCAATTATGGACAGGATGAACCAGAGTTAGGCAATAGAATTTGTCTAGTTGAAAACCACTTTTGTAGATATACTTAAGTATATGTAAGTATAACATGTATATATATACTTATCCGATAATGTATAGGTTGTTTTTCTTTAAAAATTTTGGTGTACAGATTTCACCCTTTGCCATTGATGTCAAAGGGGGAGTGAGGAGTAGTGAAAAATGTGGAATCCAGCTAAGGGGGAGCTCCAATAAAAGTGTACACAAGATAGAACATCAGCCAAGGGGGAGTTTGCTACGGCACTTAGTCATTTTTCACTAAGTGTTGCCATCAATGCCAAAGGGGGAGATTGTTGACAAGAGACACTGTGTGGCTTCATGAGTGTTGTCATTGATGGCAACAAAGTCCATTCCACACATCCACAACACATAGTATGTTTATACCAAAAGACAGATTGAAGAATGTTTTGGTCCGGTGAGCAAGAACAGAGCATGTAGCAAGGTCTGACAATTAGGTCCGGATCTCTCAGATAGTGTAACTTAGCAATTTGTGGACTTGGAAAAGTCAAGAGGAATACCATGACTACTCCATTGCATAGATTGAGCCTCTGGTGATGAATGAGTGAAAATATATGAGCATCTAAGTGTTGGGTTCCTGACAGGTAGAGTAGACTAAGGAAGAACTGACCGACAGAGCATCAGACTTTAATCCGGATGAGAAATTGATGGTGATCAAGCTTCTTGAGGGATCATTCATGATTGGCTGACATGATTGATGAATTCCATGCCTATGTTTTGATATGCATCACATGTTAAGCATGGATTCATCCGACAGATCAGTGTCTTGGAAATATCTTGAGTATTCTAGTTACCGACTAGAAAGATGTTGAAATCCTTGGTGCGGATATATATACCAGATGGATTTCGATATGAAGGTGCATGTGGTGTGATATAGTGTGTGACAAAAGGCAAAGTCAAGTGTGGGAGCAATAATACAAGTCTAGTATGTGACAGAACAACAGCACTAAAGTAGAGAAAGAATGAAGTGCAGTAGATTAGTATATTGAGCCTAACTGGAACTGAACCTCAGCTTATGAGGATGCCTCTCTTTAGCTCAAACATCTAGTTACCTTCTATAACCTATAGATAGTGAGTCTCTTATAGGCAGTGAGCCTCTTGTGAGTAGTGTGCTTGGGTAGTGAGCCCTAATTAGCAAGTGTCATTTTGTACTTCTTATTCTTTTAACAGAGAATACAATCTTGGGTTAGTCACCCCATGGTTTTTCCCTAAACAGGGTTTTCTCAGTAAAAATCTTTGTGTTATGTGTGCTGATTTCTTTTCAGCTCTCATGATTATGTATGCTTATATGTTTTGATGTTGCACAAATTGTTAAAGAAGAAAAGAAAGTTAAATATTTAAGATAACTAATTCACCACCCCTCTCAGTTATCCACCTTGTTTCCAACAATAGGGTATGTAGGCAATCTGGGATACAAAGGAAGTACCTAGATTCAAGCATGGGCAATACACCTTTTCCATCTTTCATTCTTCTTCTAATCTTCACCAATCATCATCTTCATCCATCTTATATTCTTCTATCATCTATCTCCCACATCATCAATAAACACCTAGAACTACGTATCATCATGTCTCATCATCCTTGTACTGTGCTTTGATCCTGTGGATACAGGGTAGGTAGGCAATCTAGAATACGAAGGAAGTATCTTGTATGCAAGCATAGATGATTCTTTCTTCCATCCCCATTTAATCTCTTCTATCTTCCATATTCTTCCCTTTGACTAACTTGAGTAGAAAAAAAACTACACATATCTTGATAGATCAAGCACTCATCAAATCAAAGGTAAACAAAGACATTTGTTTGCATGTCTTTATCCAACATTTGCTTTATTAATCCAACATCTCAGCCTTCAACAGGATATATCTTTCCTCACAACAAGGTGCTATCCAAATCTATCCTAGAGCACTCTTTTTTAGCAACAGAACATGGTGGCAGTGTCTTGTTTTTCTTTTGATTCATCTTTTATCCCTTTCTAATACCTAGTTAGACTACCTTGATCTATCATATCTTGGTATGTCACAATAAAGTATAGATTGGGGCATAGTCATTTTCTTTCATATGTTGTGTTTGTGGGATGAGCTTACTCTCCTACTATGCCTAATGGTATCTTGTACGTGTTGGGATTAGCATCCTGCATATCAACATCTTTTGTATCTAAGGAGCCAAATAGTCTCTTGTGCACTAAGACTATTCTATGCTAAGATTATTTCCCATACATATAACCAACAAGGTTTCATTATGTTTAGTGGAGATAAGTTCAAACCATTGCTTGCAGAGTCAAAGTCCATCTCAGATCAGCTAATATTCATATCTTGTGTATGTTGGATCAACATCTGACCTCATACGATAGATAAGATTGTATTATGTTGTAGGCATTGGATACATCGACATCCTGGTCTTCTATACCTTGGTGCATAATATCCATATGCTATATCAAACATAAGGATTGTAATCTCTAAATTTGTGTGTACCCATTGTCAAAAGATGCATCTATTATCCATCATCCATCCATTTATCCACAATAAAACTTATAGCTCTCACAAGGATTGATCAATTGCATTACACCATCTCTCTTCTGTTCATCAACATCTTTGTGTCTTCATTATCTTCATCCTGCAAAAACACGTGTGTTAGACATACATCATTACATATATCAGTCTATATTATCATTACCATATATCATTACATCTAGGGCATAGATCATTATCCATTTTATTTTCATAACTATTCATTCATTATAAGCATTGCATTCATATATCATTTACATGTCTACCATATACATCTAATGAACATAAAAACATAAAAACCATAAAATAAACATCACACATGTGCATCCATAATCATAAAGCCATATATCGCCATCCAAATCCATCCTATATATGCATCTGGGTCAATATACAAGTGTCTCATCATGTAGAAAATGAATTGATATATATACAAATTGGCTATCAAAGAGCCATCAAAAAAATATATATACATCAGGCTCGTAGGCCTCAAACTGATACAACATGATGATACAATATATACAAGCATGCTATCCCTGGTGTCTTGGGTGGGTGGTACTTGCTAAAGAAGCCTCTCCCTAATCTCCACCTTGAGATCCTCCTACACCTACCTATAGGGGTGGGCCTGCAAATGATGGGCCGGATCTTCCTGTCCTCTGTGAACCTGAAGCATGGGATCTAGTCCTAAAACTAAGCTATCTCTGATCTACTAGCACTACTCCAAAGTATAATCCTCTATAATACTCTATCTCTGCCTATGCTATACCAAGCTCACCCTACACCCGAGTAAGCTCTCTAGCCAAGTATAAAGTACCCTGATCAATACCTAATGCAACTATAGCAGCATCTTGCTCCATTGTCATCCTCTGTGCCCTCTGCACTACTACATCCCTCTGTGTAGTAAGCCTTGCCACAACCCCATCATCTGGTACCAGCTATGCCTGTGCCTGATACACCTGCACCTATGCCTGCACTTGTCTCATGCCAATCATGGCTCTATCCCTGTCTATCCCTAGCCATTTGTATCAAGCCTCTAGCCTCATCCTCCTGCCTATCTCTCTTTGTAGCTGTCACTACAGATGAGTCTCTGTATCTCCATGATCTCCTCCTTGTCCACCTCCAACCTCAACTTGCTGCTACGGTGGCTGAACTTGAACCTGTCTCAGAATCTATCTTGGCCCTGCTACTGTCCCTGCACTTGTGGAGCCTATCCTTGTACAATTACCTATACCCTTGGTGCTCGTCTCTGTCCTCTCACTCTCTGACGAACTAGCCTATGAATCGCCACCTCTCCTACCTCACCTAGAATGGTCAACCGAGAAGGCCTATGTAGTAGCAAGTACACATCATACTCTGGAGTAGTGCCAGGATCCACCAGTCCCATGATCCAATCTCATACTACTGACTGTAAGCCCTCAAAATCTACCAAGGCTGTCTCCACAATGACCTCTGGACCCCAAGCAGGAATCTCCCGTCGTGTTCATCCAAATATAGCATCTCCAACCGACTCACCCTGGGGCAATCTAAACTGACGTAGTACCCTCTCTAGCAAATATCACTCAATCACATATATGCTCCACCCAAAGAGATACCTAGTCCATCGTGCATATAATAGTTGATTTGCATCATCATCCCAACTCTCGTACAATCTCTCCATAGTCTCCAAATGAATTGATCCATCTCATCTAGTGCCCGTCTCCAATACATAGGCACATTAAGCTTCCTGTATGTAGTAACCCCTCCATATATGTGAACATAGGGCTCTCCTACTGTCCTCTATTGCAATCCCACTAGTCTCGTCATAGCAATGTGCTCATATGCCCAAACATGTAACAATGTGACCCCAACTAACATGCTCGACCCAAACAAGTAAGCACAATCATGAGGATAATGGTAGAGCTACCCTAATACACATGGTCCCCATTCATATCAGACTCCATACTGAAAGAATCCCTCTATGACAGTCCCCCATCCTACTGGGAATCCAAGAGCCCGTCTATCCGGAACCAAGAACTGGATGATCACCACCATTAATCTCTGCAGTCTATCATAGTGTCCCCTCATCATCCATATGGGTATCTCGTGGTCCTCAACCCCTATATCAGGAGTCCCAAACAACCACCACAGTGCATCAGGACCCTGCTTTATATCATAATCTATCTGATCACCATCAATAGGAATCCACAATATATGCCATAGATCCTCCAATGTGACAGTAGCCTCTCTCATCAGAAACAAGAAAGAACTATGCTCACTGTACCATCGCACTACTAATGTAGTCATCAATGCTAGATGAGCTCGTACAAGGGTGATATGTGCTGCATGTTGTAAGCCAACTACTTCTAAGAATAGGTGCTCATCTGCATCTAAATGCCTCACTAATCCCAAATCTATTGGATGCACCTCTCTCGATAGTAACACTAGTAATACATTCTACAACCATCAATTCGATTAAGCATTACTTCGTAATTTGTACCTGATTTCGTAAAACAATATAAAACCTCAAGTTTGCCTATTTTTCACCAAAAGTGACTCATATTTGCTATAGGTGATCGACTATCAGTCATAGGTGACTTAGACAACCATATGCGATCCTCTGTCCCTCCAAAGCGACCTAAATTGCCAAAGGCGAGCTGCTGCTCATCAAAAGTGAGCTTTTTCACCAAAGGTGCATTGCAACATACCTAACTTAACTTTTGACCATATGCGACCTGCATGACCAAATGTGATTAACCCGCGTTCGTATGTGATACAAAAAGCCAAGTGCAACTTTCTATCACTCAAAAGCACATGCACTACCCTAGTGCATCTTTGGTCACTCACGTGAATTTATGATGCTTTTGGACTTAATAAATGATGCATTTGGAGAAAGTTTTCGATACATATCAGTGTGGGAGCTCCTGCTGGTCATCCATAACTCCTCACCCTCTTTGCTCGATGATCTGCATGTGGAATCACCATCCTGAAACTTTTAGAAGTCTTGATGCACTCTAAAACTCAGAGCTCTAGAATTCTCAAAGCAAATAGCACAAATGAGTTAAATTCAGCCCTTGAAACCTATTTATAGAGACCCAAAACCCTAATTTTTTCTCTTAGCCAAAACCCTAATTCTTCTCTTCTATCCCTCATTTACCCTATCCAAACCCTAATTCTTCGTGCCAAACCTCGTCTCACCGATCCTTGTCATCTATTCGTGAGTCAACCCAGTGTTTTCCCAGTAGCCTGGTTTTCCTCTTGAGGGGGCATCACCTGTCAGTTTCACTGGGGCATAGCTTGTTCATCTCACATATCAGGTTTATCTTCTTTGAAACAACATCCTAACATACATTGTCTCAAAAAGGGGCAAAATGTAGACACTCAAAATTGACCCTTCATATCATTTGTCAATTTCTTGCATTTTCACCATTGCATATATCGATTTTGTCTAGCACACTTGTATCAACTAATCTATTTTTTCTAAATCATCTATTTCTATCTATTAAATAAATAAATCATATTTATTTAATTAATTCCATCTATTATCATTATTTCTTCTATTTTCTATCTATAATTAAATAATATTTAATTATTTAATTATCCCATTATTCTTCTAAATAAATAAAATTAATATCTTATTTATTTATCTTCTCATATTACATATAAATTAAATAAATTTATTTGTTTAATTTATATTGATTCTTCCAATCTTCTAAATTTAACTTTTCCTCTATGATTTAAAAATAAATTAAATGAATTTATTTGTTTAATTTATTTTTATCTTATCATTTCCGTATCTTATCACTTTCTTCTATGTGTATAAGATAGGTCCTATCCTAAATAAAAATAACAAAAATGATTTAATTGGTTCTAAAATTAATCATCCACATCATCCAACCCTTAAAATAGAAAAGCATTCTATTTTAATAGAATCTATCTTATCATCACTAACAAACCAACTACAATCATTTAATAAAAGCTATCTCTATGGACACGTCTTGTACACATTCATCCATGCTTCTTGTTAAATCTCAACTATTCATGTAGCCACCTTTTCTCCACCCTTGATCAATCTAGTTGAGAGCTATATAAACAACCTCTCACTTCATTCCATTACATCCCACACAATCTACATAGCATCTAGATTATCATCTCATGCATATTGAGTTCATTGAGCATCCATTGAACACTTTGAGCACATCATCTATCATCATGGTAGCTTTGGCAACTATGGTTGTTCACTATTGAGAAGCAATCCACATTACAACCAAGGAATTAATACAATCTAGGTGACATTGTTCTTTGATTTGCTTTCATTTTGTGTCATTTAGATAGATTCTTTGAAGGTGTTAGGATTGGGTTTTGATTGTAATGTTTGATCTTATTAACCCAAGTTTTTCTCACACAAAGAGTGCGAGCACATTGGAGGAAGGAGAAATCAAGCAAGTGCTAAGAGTAATTGATGTTTTCACCATGCCACCTTGTCAATCCTACTCTCGAAGACATTGTGAAGGAAATGTAGAGGGTGTAGTAGCCAAAGAAGGTAGGGTTTGATTAATTTTTGTGAGTTTGAAAAGAACTTTTACTTTTGCTATGTTTGAGTGGTTTTTTATATTGAATTTATAGTCAATGAGGCAACACAAAACACAAATCCAACAAAGGAGGGTCAAAACAACCCTGAAAGCCCTCAAAATCTTCAAAACCCTCCACCTTCATGTCCTCACCATGAAAGAGATACACAAGAAAACTATTTAGGGAAAATAGAAGAAAATAAAACATCTTCAAACCCTAATTGAAATGTTAAATAGTCCAAGTGCAAGCACCGATCGTAGGAGAGCACTTGCCAAGTCATTAGAGGTGATTATTTCTTACATTGAATCGGTGACAAACCAAGTCACCAAATTTCATGACTATAGGGAGAGGCGTTGGCAATACTATGCCAACAAATTGTCTTACAAACAAGTCAAGGACCTAAAAATTATAAAATCTGCATTATGTTCACACTTTATCAATCCCAAAATTGGCCAAACATTAGAAGAGACTTGCAAATGCTTCCCTATTCATTGGCGTAGGAACAAAGATATATCCCAAAACTTTTTGGATAGATGGTACATGGTGTTTGATGAGCGTCCATGCGACAACAATGAGGTGCCACAATATTTCTTGAGGAAACTCTATTGTGAGTTCATCCTCAAGAAGATTACTAATTATTTTGACATTTGAGAGTTCTAGGGTAGAGGTGGTGGCTCTTCCCAAGATAGAGAGGGGGCACAGTGAGACCAAAACCATGTACCTAGACCCCTGATGAGGCCAGCACATGTTTCACTCCCTTTGACTTTGAAGGAGAGTGTTGAGGTCGAGACACTACATTCATTGAGTGATCTCACATAGTCTCTAGCACAGCACGACAATGATCTCACCTAGGCCAATGAGGATGAGAGTAGAAGACATCATTTATCCCCACATCTTTGTAGCTCATGTGGGAACTTGTGCGATTATGGGATGCAAGACTCTCGACAAAACTCTCGGCAAGATATTGCGGCGCAGGGGCAACAGCCAGTGATGGACACATCCATAGTGGATGATCTTGTTCTCACAAATGATGTCTTACAACATACATTTGGTATTGACTCCCAGGTAATATTTTACAAGGTTCATTTTGATTTAATATATTTGTATTGAAAATTTGTAATTAATTTTATATGACTATCTATATTATAAGTCAAAATTAATGTATGTAATTGTTTGCACAATGAAATTCTAGGGTCAAAGTCTTCATCTTGCCTTTGTTAGCCGTCTAGTGGTGGGTTATGAGAGGAGGTTGAGTCAGCAGGTATGTAATTTATCACATGATTGTAAATATAGTACATATATCAATGGTAATATTATTTAGTGACAATTTGATAATTTCAACAGGGAGCTTCACTAGCACCTCCACGATTTCCTTGGTCCCCTGGATGCAGAACCACTTTTATGGAGGTAAATTTAACAATTTGTAATCATTATGCATTTAAATAATGTTATGTATCTATTTTGGTTGAATAAACTTGAACTCTATTTTTAAATGTTGAATATGGAGACTCCTCCTCCTCTTCGTCAGTCAGCAAAGGTAGGTATTGTTGTAGCTGTGTTGTCTTCAAATCCTTTGACCGAGGTATGAGCTAGTAATATGTAAATGTCATTTTG
The DNA here is from genome assembly GCA_027924645.1 of Cunninghamia lanceolata. Taxonomy (NCBI): domain Eukaryota; kingdom Viridiplantae; phylum Streptophyta; class Pinopsida; order Cupressales; family Cupressaceae; genus Cunninghamia; species Cunninghamia lanceolata. Next base: position 2,648,899 of record BSBN01000128.1, read on the forward strand.
TATTTGTTGTTTTATCTCATATCATTTGATGTACATAAATGATATTTATGTTTATTCAAATTTGCTTCTTGATGCTTCTCACAGGAGGTCACAACTCCAACCCGTTTAGCTACAGATGAAGAGAGACAAAAGATGATCGAGAGGGATCATCAGCTAGCAGTAAGTGATTGATTACATATGTGATGTTATATATTTCATGTTTTATATATTAATATGCATATTGTTTGACTGTATTAATAGGTGGAGCTACAAAAATCTCTGTCGAGGAGGTCTACTTGATGGGAGAGAGAGGATGAGTCACTAATTAGCTCTCCATCTTCACGGTCAAGCAAGGGCCACCAATTATTTGATAGCTATTCATAGGAAACTAGATTTTGGGACATTTTTTGTAGCCTAGATGGCTTTGTATACATACTTTTGTATGTTATTGATGTATATTTTGTATATGCTTGTATGGATTTGATTAGACATGCCTATATGGATTTATATATAGACTAGATGTTATGTTCATGACATTATGTATATGACAATTTACATTAAATATTTAATATGATGATCAATTAGCATTACAAGAATTTGGTGTTACATGTGCCAATTACATTTGCTTGAAAGTTTATAAATTATTTTTAAATAAATCCATTTTGTGCATATCTTGCAATCATTGCATTCCATGAGACTATTCATTTCTTTGAGGCATCATGTCAAATAGTTCACACACCTTGTCTATGCTTCCACACTTTGCATACATGTCTGCAAGGGCAACTACAAATACATGTTACAAAATTCCTATATCCTTTATGCTTTGATGGTTGTCCACACCCTGTTCCCCAGATCCCATTTTGGCATAGGCAAGGAGGATGTTGGATAAGGTTGTGCAATTTGGTTTTAGACATGCCAATTGCATTTGGTTGAAATTTTCCTTTGTGCATTTGCTTGAAAGTTTCTAAAGCCTTATGAAAATTCCATTTTGTGCATATCTTACAATCATTGCATTACATGAGACAACATTTCTTTGAGGCATCGTGTCAAACATTTCACGTGCCTTGTATATGCTTCCACACTTTGCATACATGTCTCGCAAGGTAGTTGTAACTACAACATTTGACAAAATTCCTGTATCCTTTATGCTTTGATGGATGTCCATACTGTGTTCCAAAGATACCATTTTGGCATGGGCAAGGAGGATGTTGGCTAAGGTTTTGGAATTTGGCTTTACACCCACCAATTGCATTTGCTTGAAAGTTTCTAAAGCCTTATCAAAAAATTCATTTTGTTCATATCTTGAAATCATTGCATTCCATGAGATGACATTTCTTTGAGGCATCATGCCAAACAGCTCACGTGCCTTTTCTATGCTTCCACACTTTACATACATGTCTCTGAGGGTAATTGCAACTACAACATCTAACAAAATTTCCATATCTTTTATGCTTTGATGGATGTCCATACTGTGTTCCAAAGATCCCATTTTGGCATAGGCAAGGAGGATATTGTCTTAGGTTGTGGAATTTGGATTTACACTCGCCAATTGTATTTTCTTGAAAGTTTATAAAGCCTTATCAAAAAAATCCATTTTTTGCATATCTTGCAATCATTGCATTCCATGAGATGACATTTCATTGAGGCATCATGTCAAATAGTTCACGTACCTTGTCTATGTTTCCACGCTTTTCATACATGTCTACTAGGACAGTTGCAACTACAAGATCTGATAAAATTCCCATATCCTTTATGCTTTGATGGATGTCCATACCATGTTCTAAAGATCCCATTTTGGCATATGAAGGGAGGATGTTGGTTAAGGTTGTGGAATTTGGCTTTACACCTCTCAATTGCATTTTCTTGAAAGTTTCTAAAGCCTTATTAGTAAATCCATTTTATTCATCTCTTGCAATTATTGCATTCCATGAGATGGCACTCTTTGAGGTGTTCTGTCAAATAGTTCACGTGCCTTGTCTATGCTTCCACACTTTGCATACATGTCTACTAGGGTAGTTGCAACTACAACATATCTGACAAAATTCCCTATCCTTTATGCTTTGAGGGATGTCCATACCGTGTTCCAAAGATCCCATTTTGGCATAGGTAGGGTGGATGTTGGTTAAGGTTGTGGAATTTGGATTTACACCTGCTAATTGCATTTGCTTGAAAGTTTCTAAATCCTTATCAATAAATCCATTTTGTGCATATCTTGCAATTATTGCATTCCATGAGATGACATCTCTTTGAGGTGTTTTGTCAAACAATTCACATGCCTTGTCTATGCTTCAACACTTTGCATACATGTCTACTAAGGCGGTTGCAACTACAACATCTAAAAAAATTCCCATATCCTTTATGCTTTGAATTATAAGATTAGTTAGAATTACAAGCTTGGCGAAGAATATAATATTCATGAGTAAATTGTAAATCTTAAGAATTTTGTGGATTTCTTTTTGGGAAGTATACTTGTAACTTGAATTGAATTTGCAATACATTAGGTAAGGTATGCAATGTGTTTGAATTTTGATCCCTTTGTATTATAATTTTTTTATCAACCAATATTGTCCATATTGAGGTGCAAAGACAAACTTTATTCTCAAAAGAATTTTCTCTAGAAAGTCAATATGAATTGTTTCCTAGACAATTGAATCCAAGAAACAATAGTTGAATTATGAATATTGAAGCTAACTTTTATTTGTCTAACAAATAAATATATTGTGAACCTATTTGCAACAACTTATGATATGGTTTTCATGTAATTAGTTTTTGTATATAAATTATTAGTTAAATTTTACACTTTTATGTTAAGAAAAATATAGAATTTGAAACATAAAATAAATCATTTTTGTTAAGAGTATGGTGGGTACAAGGAAAGGTGCATCCAATCATAGGATTTATCATTTAGACCTTTATAAGTTTTTTTTAGTTGAATCTAACAATTCATACTTTGGATCATATAAGGAAATATAATTTGTTTATGCTAAATTATTAGATTGATGCTAAGTGTTAGTTAACATTTTTGTTGTACTCTTATTTTTGTATACATCTCATAACAATCATGATATTGAAGCTACTAGATTTGATATGGAAACTACTAGATTTGATATGATAATAATAGATAATTTCTCATCTTACATGTTAGACATATCCTCATTTCACCTTCTATATGTTTGACATAATTTTCCTACCTTCATCTTGCCTTGGATATATGTTTGACATTATATGTTTAGTTAGGGAGAGACTTAGAGAGAGATCAAGAGGGAGATGATATGTTTGACATTATATCCTCATTTCACCTTCTATAGGTCTAGCATACCCTCATTTCACCATCTATTTGGGTTATAGAAAGAGCATAATGAGGAAGAGGGGAAGAGAGAGAGAGAGATAGGGAGAGAGACATGTCTGGCATGATTTGTATATCCTCATTTCACCTATCTACATTTGCTTTACACCTACCAATTGCATTTGCTTGAAAGTTTTGGAAGCCTTATCAAAAAATCCATTTTGTGCATATATTTTGCAATCATTGCACTCTATGAGACAACATTTCTTTGAGGTGTCATGCCAAACTATTCACATACCTTGTCTATGCTTCCACACTTTGCATGCATGTCTAAAAGGGCAGCTTGAAATACAACATGTGACAAAATTCCTATATCCTTTATGCTTTGATGGTTGTCTATACCCTATTTCTGTAGCTTTTGAATAGAACACCTAAAAATGTAATCTTTGTGAGGATTGAACACGCAACCAACATATGACTTCTTGTTATGAAAAGATGCCTACGTTGTAATACTTAACTCCCAACACTTAATTTTTTTTTGAAAAAACTTGAAAACTTTAAGAAATGCAAATGAGTTGTATATGCACATAAAAAGTAAACAAAAAGTGCATTGTACCATGCCAAGGTAATTTCATTACTTTCAGAGCCAATAACTAATAATAAAAATAACTAGTTGTAAAATAATCAGGGTTTTTAAAAACAAAAGCAGTTTATAGACATTGAAAGAAAAGAATGGATAGTCTACTTGCATGAACTGTAAAACAATAGAGAAAGTTATGCTTCACAAGTTTTGCATGGATCTATGCAAGCAAAGCATCCAATACCTACACAACAATTTTTTTGCAATATTTTACAATGAGACTTTCATGCATGTTCTATTGTGAGACATCCCAATCGCAATTACTTCTTTTTTTCCCATTAATCAAATCTACATTACAGAGACCCTGTTTTAGTGTATTTTTGAGAATTCTTGTGTTGGGTGAGTGATTTTTGAAAGGGAAGTGTTTAGAGATGTTATATATTCCTATTTACACCTTCCCTATCAATCTCAGGGTTTAAATCCATGTTCAAGTCTCTATTGTTACATTACAATCCCCAAAGTAGGCCTAATTTGACTATAACAACCTAGTTTTTTACTATTCTGTACAAAACAACCCTATCTCATTTTCATATGTCTTATAATGACCAAAATGGTATCCAAATAAGGTCTCAAATCTCTATTATCAAGTGTATGAAGGAAGTTATGATAGGAAAGGTCTTTGAGAAGGGCTACAAGCTCCTATGCCACTTACAAGACAAGCACATGTGGATTTGTCTTTTTCTTGCAAAATGAGAGAGAGAGAGAGAGACATTTGGCATGATTCACATATCCTCATTTCACCTTCTATATGGTTTCTATGCTTTGCATATCCTCATTTCACCTTTGTACATTTGCTTTACACCTGCCACTTTGCATACATGTCTATTAGGGCAATTGCAACTATAACATCTGACAAAATTCCCATATCCTTTTTGATTTGATCGATGTAATTAGAACACATTCCATACCTACCTTAATTTTTTAAAATCAATTTTGTTTGCCTATGGCGGCAAGGAATGTATTGTTCCAAAATGCTTCAGTTTCATGTGGTGGAAAGTTGCTAGGAGTGACATTTTGCGTTCCATAACTCGTGGGGCCGAACTGACTGTTCCAACACATTAGGGTGGGTGGGTAAATTCTAGGGGAGGTTTCATTTCGTGTGCCAAGTGTCCTAGTTGTTCAGGGTAGTAGGCTACCGACAAAGTCACTTAAGATCCCTAAGAGCAAAAAAATGCCAAACTTTGATGGAGTAGTTCTCAGAATTTGTGGTAGCTAGGAATGTTCCATCTAGACCTATAGATGTAGGTGTGGTCTATCCAAAATAACCCCTCTCAGTTTTGGTCAACTCTAATTTGTTTGATCGTGTCGAAATGAAATGCATTCTTGCAAAATGCTTTAGTTTCATGTAGTGGAAAGGTGCTAGGAGTGACATTTTGCATTCCACAGCTCATGGGGCTGAACCAACTATGTCAACACATTGGGGTGGGTGGGTAAATGCTAGGCAAGGTCTTTTTTTGTGCGCTAAGTGTCCCAGTCATTCGGGACAATAGGCTACCGACAAAATCACTTAAGATCCCTAAGAGCAAAAAAATGTCAAACTTTGATGGAGCAATCTCAGAATTCAGGGTAGCTGGTAATGTTTTGTTTAGATCTACAGGTGCTCGTGGGGTCTATCCACAATAACCTCTCTCAGTTTTGGTTAACTCCAATCTGTTTGACCGTGCTGAAACGAAATGCATTCTTACAAAATGCTTCAGTTTCATGCAGTGGAAATGAGCTAGGAGTGACATTTTGCATTCCATAGCTCATGAGGCCAAACTGACAGTACCAATGTGTCAAGGTGGGCAAGTAAATTCTAGGGGAGGTCTCATTTTGTGAGCCAAGTGTCTCAGTCATTTGGGGTAGCAGGCTACTAGCAAAGTCACTTAAGATCCCCACGAGAAAAAAATACCAAATTTTGACAAAGCAGTTCTTAGAATTTGTGGTATCTAGGAATGTTTTGTCTAGGAATGTTTTGTTTCAACCTACAAGTGTACGTGGGGTCCATCCACAATAACCTCTCTCATTTTTGGTCAACTCCAATCCATTTGACCGTTTCAAAACAAAATGCATTCTTGCAAAATGCTTCAGTTTCATGCAGTGGAAAGGTTCTAGGAGTGACATTTTATTGAAGGCACAAGACAACTAAGAGGGGGGGTGAATCAGTTGTATCAGAAACTTCAAACCCTCATAAACATATTCACATCCACATTAGTTCACTTAAACCCTTAACCTATTATGAAGTTTAAACATGAAAAGAAGATAACATAAACTTAAACACATCAACACCATGCACAAGAGAACACCAAATTTTTATGTGGAAAACCCTAAAAGAGAAAACCATGGTGAGGATTAGATCATAATATAATGTAGTAACAATACCACATTACAAAGGCTCACTGCTATAGAGAGAATGATCACTGCAGGGGACTCACTGTCCAAGTGGACTCACTGCCCACTACGAAAGAAAGAAGATAGGAATGGCTCACTTCCATGCTTTGAACTAATATAATTGCATCTAACCTATGCATGGAGTTTAGTTCCAATGAAGCTCAATATACACCACAACATACACAACACCTTCACAACATCACCAAAAATTGTAGATACCTTCTGGTCACTGCATCTGGTAGCCTAACACATGAAAGTTCTTTTTGCCTTGATCAATTTTGCATCATCCACATCATTCCCCTCATGCACACATGCATTCATGAATCCTTGACACTTATTTTTACCATCATTTCCCTTGAAACAATCTTCAAGGTTGGCAACATAGTCTCCAAGGTTAGAAAACACACAATATTTGAATTAGGTCTAGACCTAAACATTCCATGGCACAAGGGAATGAAGGAAAACCACTCTATGCCTTAGCTCAAACCCAAATCTATCCATGCATGCTACACAACACTCTTATAATCACCAAATCAACTCCTCAATCAGTGGAAACATTCAAGGTCACATGGAAACCAACAAATTCAGCCACAACAACTTTCACCTAAACTGTCGAACTATGCCACACAATAAATTTCTTTCTGAAGCACCAAATCACAAACCTTTTGGATGGAAGATAGGTATGATCCTTATGAACACATATCTAGAACTGTAGCACCTGAAACCTTTATGCAGAGGAATGCGGAGCAAAATACTTTTTCCCAGACACCTTTGCACAACTCAGAAACATTGTCAAATACTATTCTCAAACTAGTGAACATAACTTTCACTGTATAGTAATCCGAAGCACCAAATTATAGATTTAGCATCTTAAAATAGTTCTTGACAACATATCTAAACCACACACTTAGATCTCTAACATAGAAGAAATACGAAGCAAAAACTTGAACAATATTATGTAAGTCGAAAGACTCTTCAACACACTATTTCTAGTATTAATAAAATTTTCTCAAAAGCACTTGGAAACTTAGCAACAAGAATAATCTACTAACATCATCAACACCTCTAGAAGGCATTCATATCACTTTAACACAACTTAATCAAATAACAATAGAAGCATCAGAAGACACAGTTGACACCAATGACAACACAAACATATTGACATCAATGACAACTCTGATTAGCACATAATTGCAACACATTTTGCATTCCATAGCTCGTGGGGCTGAACCAACTATGCCAATGCATCTATATGGGTAGGTAAATTCTATGGTAGGTATCATTTCATGTTCCAAGTGTCCCGATCATTCGGGGCAGCAGGCTACCAACAAAGTCACTTAAGATCATAAGAGCAAAAACTGCCAAACTTTGACAGAGCAGTTCTTGGAATTCATGGCAGCCAGGAATGTTCTATTCAAACCTACAGGTGCACATGGGGTCCATCCACAATAACATATATAAGTTTTTCTCAACTCCAATCTTTTTGACCGTGCCAAAATCAAATGCATTCTTGCAAAATGCTTCAATTATTTTGCAGTCTTGAGAAGAGGTGTTGATTACCTTCTTTGTAAAAAGATGTGGAATTCATTTATTTTGTATTCTAAAAGGTAGGACTTTTCAACTAGAAAATGACTACTAATTCCTATTTAATCCATGATTTGAATGGAAATTATTTTTCTATAATTTTGTTGATTGATGTAGATTTATTTTAATTTCTTTGTAGACACCATTCATTTTTTCATAGTTTTGTTGATTGATGTAAATTTCTTTTAATCCCTCTATAGAGGCCATGACTTTATTGTCTTGAGAAGTGATGTGGATTGCATTCTTTTTAAAAACATGTGGCCCTCATTTATTTTATATTCTAAAATGTAGGACTTTTCAACATAGAAAAGGAATACTAAAAGGAGTACATCATAAACTCTAAATAATTAAACACAACCAATTACAACAAAAAGAAATGACATTTTTTCTATGGAAAAGTCTTTCTTTCTAAATATAGATTAGGTGGATTATACATTAGTCATCAAAACTTTGGGAAAGTGGTTATCATTCATAAGATGAATTAAATTAAAGATTCCTCTTGTTTGATACTATGGACATTAGAAGGACAATTTTGTCCAAACATGTATGCCATGCTAATCAAGGAATATTATAATAGTGTCGATTTATTTCTCCAACATAGAGACGATGTGATGAGTGTTATGTAAGTTAAATGAAGCAATCAACCAAAAACATGGTTTAGTTGAATTACCTTTAAATATTTCTCATAGTAATTAACCAAATTCCCACCCACTTGAATATCAAAGCATTAGCCTTACATATTCCTATGATTTATGGTTTTTACTTTTGTCTCCCATGAATTTTTACTTTGGCAATATTTTCTACTCACTTTAATATTACATTTTCTCTTTTACTTTTTCATGGTACTATTGTTGATGAGGATTGCACCCTTATGCAAAGCTGTGAAACTCTGTAATCCTTCAAAACATGGGGACAAACTTAGGCTGTGGGTGACCTATAATGATACTGAACCTCCAAATTATGGGCTGGTTCCCTTAAAACATTCAATTTGAAACTATGATTTTGGTTTGGAAAAGGGTAAGAAGGAAACTCTAAGGTAATAAAGTTGTAAAATTTGGTGATGCACCTAATAAGGATGGAAAAATGCAAATCTGGCTCACAATAGATTTCAGAAATTTGACCCACACAATCCAATCTTGGCATTAATATTACAAAATATTTCTAAGGTTGGAAGATAAACTCTTTATGAAGGAAAAGGATTTTTCACAACATGAAAGAACTATTTTCAGTAACACAACCTAAGACTTGTGATATCACTATGCTTAACACTCACAAGTAAGAATGAGACAATAATTTTAAAGGTTTTGATAATTAAACACAATAAAATTTCATCAAATCACTCCTACAAGTAGCATCAAATGGAAAGGCAAACACTTGATTCCAATGAAAAATAAAGGAAAATATTGCATGAAGAACAAAGAAATTGAACCTGTAACCTGTTGTGATCTCTATAAAATCTATAAATAATGAGTTATGAAACCTCTTTCTCTCTCAAAGTGCAAAGAGCAAAAAGGCAAGAACTCAAAAATTGAGTTACAAAACCTTCTGTCTTTCAATGTGTAAAAGAGAAAAGAATGCAAGAACCAGCAAAACTAGGTTTTTCTTTACAATATATAGATTGCTCTCTCCAAGAGGCATGAAAAATAGAACTGCAGCTAACTACCTCTCTAAAAATAATCTCTCAAAAGTAATCCACAAGCAAACCAAGAAATCCCTAAAAATAAGGGTCCAAACTGCCATAATTTGAGAAAAATAGCTCCAAGTTGATCCCCTCCATATATTTGACCAAGAAGTTGACCAAAATTCCTCAAATCATGCAAAAAGTCTCTAATTGGCCTCAGTTAACTCAACTCATCAATTTGCATGATTTTACATTTTGTAAAATTGATGTGAGTGGATAATAAAGTAATTAGGATAATTACTCTATTGTTAGTTACAATTTACACTATTTTTTTTTACAACTTGTCAAAAATAATAAAGTAATTTGAAGAATATTACTTTATTAGTTATTTACATTGATTTATTTGTAAAATCATGCATGATGAAAAGAAAAATAATCTCCTTATCTCTCCAATTACACTTGCCTAATTTGCATGATTTGAGCAAAAAATAGGATTTTAAAAGAAAATAAAATCCCCTTATAGATCCATGTGCAAGTACAAGATACTTAGGCATAGAAAATGCCCCTTATCACTCCATATGCACTAAGGAGAAAATAATAGCACCCTCTACCTTATTACTCCATGTGAGAAAAAGTGCCACCTCATTTGCCCATACAATCTCCATCATGCAAGAATAAACTCTAAACATAAGCCTCTACCACTTCACATTATTTTGCTTATATGCATCTTGAAAATAAATAATTATCTTCATGCAAATACCTTTCTCCCTTCAAGAATCTCCTTCATGCAATGACAAAGCCCTAATGATAATCTCATGTCACCTCACTGATTCTATGCATTATTAGGAGGAAAAAATGATTGCAAGAGACAAAGGTATATTCGACCATATGTTGTTTGAGGATCTTCGACTATATGCATAGTCGACTATAAGGAATAAAGGTTGTTTGAAAATGTTTAAGGCACAAAACTTACCGTCTAATGATATCGACCTCTATTTGACTTTGGAAACAATACATAACAATCACTTGTCAGCCTGTCCATACCATGATCACTAGGAATCTACTTTCCTAAAGTCTTAACCATGGTGGTATTTTGGATAAAGTCATGATTTCTTGATTTGTTAAGTCAAAAAATTAAAAGGTGAAAAGAAGGTTCGAACAAAAGCATTGATAAACCCTAAAGTTCAACTCATTTTCATTTTGCATTCTCTTTGTTCGGCCGCTCTACAACTTCTCCATGGTCGACTGCTCAGGGTTTGGTGATTCTCAGTCTTTCTTCTGCATTTCCTTACCTTCTGTGGTCGAAACTCTTGCATTTTCTATGTGAAATGAATAGCAGCACTCGATGAGTATAGCATTGAAGCTTTGACTAGCATTGGTCTTTCTTTCTGTAGCATTTTCTTTTCAAATGGCCGCGGCCATATCTCCTCTTTACTTTTTGTGCAACTTTTTGACATATGTTCTTTGATCTCTCTATATTGAAACTTTGCAAATGTGACAAAAATTGAAAACAAACCCTCAAAAGAGGGGGTCGCGGCCATTCTATTCTACTCTCTGCAAATGAAGGTAAGCTATTGCCATTCTTCCTGTTTATCTTTTGACAGCACTATAGCTTCAAAAAAATGATGAGGGTTTTGAAAGATATGAAACTGGGTATCTCATTTTTAGAGGATTTATTCCTTCTCTGGCATAGTCATGACATACATGTGCTTCTATGACTCTTTCTTTGATTTTTGATGCAAAACTCAAGGGTTTTTAACAATATGAAAAGAGGGTTTCTCTTTAATGCACAGGAACTTCTTCTCCTCCATGACCATGCATTTAGAACATTGTATCATTTTCTCTTGACTATAACTATAAGAAAGAAAAAGGGTTTTGAGATATTGTCAAGGGTTTCAAATCTTTATAAAAAGAACACTTCTTCATGCCTACAACTATTTTATTCACTCTCTCTATTGGTGTTTTATTTACCAGAATATAAAGGATGACATAAGGTTTCTTTTTTTTTTTTGAAAAAATGCGATGGGTATCCCATCTTAACCTGTAGGAACTCTCACTATTACAGCCATGGCAGAAAATACAGTGTATCACTTTCCTCTTTCTATAAATACAAAAAGATATTAGGGTTTGAAAATTTTCAATTGGTTTACTCCTATGCATGCAAAACCTGCATAACTATTACTACCATCATTATCATGCTTTACTGTAACTTCTATTGAAAATACAAGAATGTCATTGAGGTTTCAAAATCTGGAACAAGAGTTTCAAATTCTAAACACAGAAATTACTTTTTCTTGTCTGGTCATTTGATTTTCTGGTTCTGTAACTCTTCAGTATATTTATTTTTGACATTTCTGGGCAATGATAACTGTCATTTTCTTTTAATTATTAAGAACCTTTTGTAGCATATTATGCATCCTTTTCTACATTCAAAAAGGTTCTCTAGTTGTATACTCTTTTCTTTCCTGAACATGGAACTTGGTTTGACATTTATTCTCCTTTGGCATAAACCCAATCCCCTGCCAAAAGCTCTTTATCATGCTGATCTTTTACATTCACTTGTCTTCAACTGTGTATGATGGAAATATGATTGTAACTACAGAATACTCATAAAAGCTGGAAACTATGTCTTCATTTCACTTTCTGTGCATTTAGAACTTCTTGTAGCATATACGACATATCATGTATCTTTTCCTTTTCTCTCCATCATGACATATGCCTGACATTATGAATCCTTTCTTTGTACCAGTTAAGAGATAATATGAATACTTTCAAACTTGATTTTGATCCTTATTCTTTTCTCCCTCCACTGTAGCTTCAAATGATAAAAGATTTTAACATTTTAAAAGTATGATTTTTCATCTGTAGCTAATGTTTATCTGAACCTGTAGCATTCATTTGTCTATTTTACTTGATGTATTATCTTTCATGTATGACTATCATAGTCTATAATCTATCTGGTAACTATTCAAATGATACAAAACCTTGCATCTTGGAGACATGATTTTGTTTCTCTGAACTTCACCTGGCTAAGTAATTTGAACACTTGTAACATGTCTTTGTACTGTGACTGCACTTGTCAGCTTTCAAAGCTGCATTTCTATTTTTCTACAATCTGTCAAGTTGACTCAGGCACTTTGAACATATTTGATCTATTTTAATCAACTGCAATTAATGTGAACACAGTTTATAGGAGCAAATGCTCCCTTTCATGAACATGATGACACACTTTTCTTGCAAGTTAATTTTATGATGCATGATATAACTTTGAATGATGCATCCTGTCTTTATTTTGATATCCTTTTCAAATGAGTAGAAAAGGGAACATGCTGGCCTCAACCCTTGTGGGAGCCACATTTTCTCCACATGTTTCAATTTCTTCAAATCAGCAACATTACTTTTCCTAGACCTGTACAGTGAACAAACAAGTTAGCATAAAAATATACTTGATGGAGTTGATTGATCCTCTTCATGATATTCTGATTTATGGCACATGTCTGATTTGATCTTTCATATGAAACACATGATGTGACAAGTTGATATGTCTGTTTGATAAAAGCATATGATAATGTTAAATATCCAGAGCTCTTACAGGACTTTTCCCCAAATTTTTGTAGGTTCACTTGATATGACTGGAGCTGAAGATGAAGATATGAGATTAGCCATCAACAAGTACATCAACCAATTGAAGATATCAACCTTGCTCAGGCAATGATGGATATTTAATTTTATCATGTGTTCTTCCTCATTTCTTTTATCATTAGATGTATAGCTTGCATATGTTTGCATTTCTCAGTTTAGTCACTTCCACGGATTGTGTGGGACACATTTGAACACTTCTTTTAAACATGACTAGTTAATTTATCTTATGCACTTGATGTATATATGTTTTCTTTTCAATCAATGCATAGGATAGACTAATAGATATTGAACGTATGTTCCAAATATGATATGAAATGATAGTTAAAATGAATATCTTTCTTTCTTGCTTTCAATAATGATCATCTGAATAATCAAATTGTCTTATAACCCCTAAAAGATAAAAAAAATTAGATCGACTGTCTTCCTTGAATGCTTGATTTCTTGACAGCTAACTCAGTTATCATGGTGTTTTAACAGTCCTATTGGATTGTTAGGTTGTCATGACAACTGATCTTTATCTTTGCTTTGTCAAGAAATCAAATATTCACTGAATGCAAAACTTTTTGAGTTTTCTTTTACTCCTTTTGAAACAACTACAAATAGGTCTAACTAAATTTAGTGTGAACAAGATTTAGTAACAGGTACTTTCACTTTTGATTTCTCATAGGTTCTCTTTTATTTTACCTTTGCTTTAATATTTGGTAGAGTTAAAAAATAGTGCATTCCCACTTTTTCAATCATATATAGCCTCATTATCCATTAATAATATAATAAAGCCAAGCTTTAATAAAATAAAACTATGGCCTTTAATTTTCAATAAGGTAAAGAATAAATACAGATTTAGGCTTGTTTTATTTACCTTGCATGCCCCTCCAATTTCAATCTCTTCCCTTTATCCGAATGTGTTGCTCTATTTTAACATTATCCTTGCTTAGCCTCTTAAATTCTTAAGAATTGTTAGATCCTTCAATCCAATACTAGTTGTTAACTATATATAAACATACCTTCTTTTACTTTTATACAAGTTCATATTTTTCTATCCATGCCAAAACCTATTATGAATGAGCATTTTCTAATTGGTGGGACCCTGTACCAAGTCATTTTCCTCTCCACCATTGGAACTATTCTCCTTCTACCAACTCCAAAAGTCCTTTCCTAAATTAGTGGAAGCCATTGGATCAAGAGATTTGAAGGCCATTGAATCTACCCATTGTTTAAAAATAAAACACAACCTTAATTACAACAAGCATGGGTTTAAATACTTCCATATGAGCCTCTCCAATTTCCATGCTATCATCTCACATTTCATCCTAGTTTTATTAATATGCCAATCTTAATAGGCCTTTAGCCCTCTTTCTAACTTGGCTTGATATGTCATGCCAAACTTAACTACCACATTACAATTTTGACATCCAATGTAGACACTCAAAACTTCACATTGGCCTTTAATGTCCATGCTAGCCTTTGAGCTTCTTATGTGGGTGTTCTCTGTCTCTATACCACCTAGCATTGGCTCAAACATGTCATGAGCTAAGTATTGGCACCTTGGCATTATATCTTCCCTTGGGCGCTAAACTTCTAACATTCCATGCTAGCACTAGCATTCCAAATGTGAGATCTTTATTATTAACCTCTACAAATAGGCATGCAAATTTCCTTGTTACCCTCTTTTCATACTTTATGGAAGCCTTTATTCCTTTTACTTCCTAATGTTTGTGCTAAATACCTTAGGTGTGGGCCTTTCTCTATTTCATCTTAATTTAGATATACAATAGCTCTGTAAAAATGTGAGAAATATTGGAAAAGACATCATCTTTCATGTTAATACTTTTTTTAATGCTCAAACAATTATTATACACTAATGTTGTACTACCATTCATGTCTTTGTAGAGAATTTCTTGTTCTTGAGGATAATTCGTTAACTATCCTTAGTAATGGTTGTAGTGATTGTTATGATACCCATTACATGCATCCTTCACAAGATGAAGGTAAGACTCCAATATTCTAAAAACTCTTCTTAACTTCTCCATGCAAAAGATATGACTTCAAGAAGGCTTGAAGAAACCACCCACTAGCCTCTTTAGAACACAAATCTAATTTTTTAAATTATAGTGCAAATTTAGCACTACAATTACCTATTGTAATATTAATTTATAAACTTAGTAGCACATAATGACAGTTTTATTAGGCTTCTTAAAATTTCTAGTGTTCAATTGGGAATTTGGTTGATTACTATGAGAAATATTTAAAGTTAATCCAACTAAACCATGCTTTTTGTCAATTACTTCATTTACTACCCTTGTACTTTACAATGTTAGGAAAGGTGTCTCAACCTTGCAATTACAAAAAGTGTGATTTTTTTGTTATAAAAACATAAAAAACTCAATTTCTAGGCTATAGGTTTGGTTTTTGGCCAAAATAAAATTTCTAGGTGGTCCACACCACTATCAACAGTGCTCGGTGTGTAGATCTCTTTGAGATCTTCAATTTAAAAAATGGGCCCTATCGACCCATCGGATCAAAAGTTATGACATCCAGAAGTTGGGCCTCTCGTATTGGAAATGTAAAAATGTGTTGGACACAAAAGAGCTACAAGGGGGAGTTACATGTGTTGATGTGTGTTTTTACACATTATAAGGCATATTTGATTGATGATAATGAAACCCTAAGAATTTGGGCACCACTTTTGGGTGGTTTTAGCTCATGGTTTTGTAATTATCATTTAACAATTTCATGTCTTGTATCTCCTATTTATTAGGTGATTGAGATGGAGGTTGTGTGCGAGAGTATTATATATTTTGAGTTACTTTTGGATCTTTGGTTGGTGATACTCATGTGAAAGCTTGCTTTGCAAGTATATTATAATCTTGTTGATATTTCTGAATAATATATTGAGCTACTTTTAGAGTGTGGGGTTTTTCTCCTAAAGGGTTTTTCCCCACGTAAATCACTATGTTGTGGTATGATTTCTATTTATGTTTATTTCTATATAATTTGTGTAACTATTGTAGAGATTTGAAAAGTTTTCCATAACCCTCCTCTCAAGATTAGTGTAGGAAGTTATTCCACTACCTTAGCTTTCTTACATGCAATAAGGCCCATTAGATTGAATTTAACTCTATAAATATTTATAATGCCACCTTTATTTTCATAATTGTATTCATAGAGATTTGTGGGCACATTCAAGTTCTTTATCTACTTGCATAACTTACCTCCAAATTGCACTATTCTCTAGGAAAAACCCTTGCCCCTATGACTTTTCATTTGAAAACCTTGTGGACGCATTCGTTTGATTAAATATTTTGAACTCTAGCTCTAGATCGATGGTAGAGGTTGAAATGGGGATGCTACCTTGAACTATTGTATTGCAAAAGAAACATGACACATAGCCCAAAGGTTATAACATATATATTGCTTGAAAGTCCACCATACAAATAACAGGCCAACCACACCTACCGCCTAGATCCACACAACATTTCCTAATTTGACAATATAAGATTGACCCCATACTAACTTGCCACATAGATGCCCCTTAAAAATTTAATGAAGATGTGTATAAGCAATAGTTTTGTCATTTCACCCTTAGTGATGAAACAATGAAAGGTATAGGCAAGATTATGTCTTCTATCTTTTATTGTGACCAAATGAAAATTGAACACATAGCTTGAAAGCTACATAGAAAACCTTACACTGAACCTTTGCTAAATAGACAAAGTGGACCCACCACATTTTTCCTTGACCAATCAAGTAGTTTTTCATACAATACACTTGGCACTTCACTATGAGGTTCTGATAAAACATGTTCATTCTCATATATAATCCAATGACTTGTGAGGCTTGGAGCTAGCATTTCCCTTTGACACATATAAAATTCTTGCAAGCCACATGATCTTGAATCCATGTTCTACAAATCAATGGCTAGGATTTACATGGATATAACCGTTACCTATTTGTGCATGTCAGCCCAAAAAGGCAAAGCTGGGACAACACTGTATTTTTTACCTTGAGAAGGAGACAGATGTAAATGACTATTACAAGATACTAAAGGACATCCTAAATCAATGATGAAGACAATAGTCACGATGACAGTGTACAAAGAAGCATAAAAAAGAGAGATAGACCTACAAGAAGAGACCTATATTAGGTATCTAACACGAGGAATCAAAAGAGTAGTGCAAGGTAAGAGCTCACTACTGACTTTAGAAGGCCTACTAGCCAGGTAGGAAGCCTTTCTAGTTATTATCTCCACCATAATCATGCATCAACTCATTAAGAGTTTCTATAGGGTCTAGATAGAGATGAGAAGGACATCCTACAGGAGCAGGAGACACCCAACATCAAATAGAAGAATGTTTCAAGTTGTTTCAAATCTATTCGTTACAACTTGTTAGGTCTTAGATGATAAAGGTACACAGTTTGTTAAATTCACTTATGATTATAAGCAAATATAATAAACAATAAATTTTAGATGTACTTTCCTTATGCAATTGATAGTTTTACAAAAAAGAACAATAGACAAGTCATTGCACAAAACAACTGCTTATATTCACAAGGAAATTTTGTTCAAAGTTCCCACATAGGCCGTGGGAATTGACTATAAACTAATGAAATGAAAAGAGCACATATATATCTAAAATAGAGAATATAAAGGAGAGAAGGGGATCCGTCATTGCCTAAGAGATGAATCCCCTTACTTGTAGTTGTGTAATCTTCAGATTCTCTAGTTTAGCCTCTAGAAATAACTGCAAGAAGAAGAGAAAAAAAGAGAAGGTTAGAGCTCAGGACATCCTTTACTCATATATGGTAATATCATCAAATGTACATGTTCTCTTTTCAGAAGCATCAAATAGGAAATGAAAGAGATAAAGAACCATCCAGATGCAAACATGCAGCCACAAGGAGATGCAAAAAATGAAGACCACATAAGCAGAAAGGAGGCTTATTGCCTTTAATTTTTCTCCAACTTTTGTTCTGAGTGTGCAGGTATGTGAAGATGCAACATTAAAAGAAGCTTGCCAAGGATGTCTTGATGTTTTTGTTAGATTTAGGGCAGACAACTGAGAGAGGGGGGTGAATCAGTTGTACAAAACTTTCTTCCAATTTAAACACTTAACTCCACATTGTTATTCAACAGCATAATAGTAAATCAATCATGGAAACACAATGCAACAAATCAAGAGCAGAAACACATTAACACATGAGACACCAAGATTTTGACATGGAAAACGTGGTTAAGGGAAAAACCACGGGGTGATTAACCCAAGATTGTATTCTTTGTTAGAAGAATAGAAAGAACAAAATGGCACATGCCAATTAGGGCTCACTAGCCGAGCACACTGCTCACAAGAGGCTCACTGCCTACAAGAGACACCCTATCTACAAAGAAATAAGTATCACCTACTTGAACTAGAAAATAGCATCTTCACCATGCTTGAATCAGTTCCATTTAAGCCCAATACTTTTTTTTTGACTTTAGCTCTCTTCCTTGCTACCACACACTCATCTCCGTAAGGACACATTTGAAATGACTTCGCAATCCCTTATTTATATAAGACATCAACTTAGGAATGATCATCTAAGTTAGCAAACATCAATAAGAACATCCGCAGGATGTGTAACTCATCCGGTCAGCCAATCTCAGGAAGAACACCATCATCTAGAAGTTATTCCTCAATTGCGAGCTCCAACTCCAATGCGGACCACCAACACAAACTAGACATGATCCAAAGACTTCCAGAAGCTTGCCTAAATCACCAAGAACATCCACACTTCATCTGCTTACTGAAATCCTTCTCTCCTTCATCTGGAACCTCAAGAACACAGTCTGTCATTACTGTCACAAAGGAATAGATGCTTGCGGACCTTCAAACCACAAACCAATTGAGTTGATACTTCACAAAGACTTCATCAACATTCCCTCAAATGCACAGAATAGGATAATGCATTTTCGGATCTCACCAGACCTATCAGTATCACTCTGTTACCTCTGAACACCTTCCAAAACTAGTTTTACTTGAGCAGCCACAACTTCTTCAGATCTTCATGTGGACCTCTGAAATCTCTACTGGACCACCTAAAGACACATATCTACAAACCCTTTAAACTGCATCCTCTGATCCTCATCCTATCTTGAACTTTTACCTTGCTGTCATCATTGTTCTTCACTATTCCTGATTAAGACTAATTTTCTCAATATCCTCAGCACACAACTCATCCAATCCTTATCATTAATGCAACAGCAGTATGTTGACATTAATGACAACACTGGTTAGGCCCATACTTGCAACAATCTCCCCCTTTGTCATTGATGGCAACATATGATGTGAAAAACTATTTTGACCATCAAGACAAGAACTTCTCCTTACTGTCACAACTCCCCCTATCAGCAACAACCATTCACATGTCTTCTCTCTCTTTACTGCTCCCCCTTTGATCAGCAACTACTTGTTTTTCACATGTCTTCTCTCCCCCTTTGACATCAATGGAAAAGGGCACATACTTGCAACTCCACCACTTCAGACTTATACCAGCTGCTTCCCTCTGAGTAGCGGCTGCCCATCATCAATCTAGACCATAAGATATGACTGTGATATCCACCAGACTGATGCACATCAGTGCACCTTAGTTCATCACCAGAGGGGCAATAACCCCTAACTTCTCCCTGAGATAATCAAAAGAGTCCTTAGGTAGAGGTTTAGTAAAGATGTCTGCAATCTGATCCTTGGAAGGCACAAACTCCAATTTGACTTCATTCTTGTTTACTTGCTCTCTCAAAAAGTGAAACTTGATGGATATATGTTTAGTCTTTGAATGCAACACCAGATTCTTAGATATGTTTATTGCACTTGAATTATCACAGAAAATTGTGATAGGCTCCTCATACTCCACTATGATGTCTCTTAGCATCTGCTTCATCCACAAAACTTGAGTGCAACTACCTGCTGCTGCAATATATTCTGCAATGGACAGAGATATTGCCTCTTATTTCTTGCTCAGCCAAGAAACCAATCTCTTTCCCAAAAAGAATTCTCCACCACTGGTACTCTTTCGGTCATCCACATCCCCTGCCCAATCAGCATCTGTATATGCATGAAGAGAGAAATCATGATCTCTAGGATACCATAGACCATACTCAACTATCCCTTTTAGATATCTAAAAATCCTCTTGATTGCCATGACATGAGATTCTCTGGGATCATCTTGGAATCTAGCAACAAGACCAACAACCTGCATAATGTCTGGTCTAGTTTGAGTGAGATACAACAATCCTCCAATCATTGACCTGTACTTTGTCTGATTTGCCTTAGGAGAGTCATCATCTTTGCTCAACTTACATCTGGTTGCCATGGGAGTATTCATTGGATTTGAATCTTCCATCCCAAATTTCTTCAACAATTCTTTCAAATATTTGGTCCGAGAAATGAAGATTCCTTTCTTTGTTTGAGTGATTTGCAGACCCAAGAAGAAATTCATTTCACCAAGCATGGACATCTCAAACTCACTTTTCATTTGATTTGCAAAAGTTTTACACATACTATCTCTTCCTCCAAAAATGATATCATCAACAAACACTTCAACAATCAAGATGTTTTCATGATCAATTTTGAAATACAAGTTACTATCAGTAGTACCTTTGTTGACACCAATATTCAAAAGATGCTTATCCAATCTTTCATATCAGGCTCTTGGGGCTTGCTTCAGTCCATACAATGCTTTCTTCAACTTGCAGACCATATCACCATGATTAGACAATTGAAATCCATCTGGTTGCTCAATGTACACTTCTTCTTCCAAGTCACCATTCAGGAAGGCAGACTTGACATCCATCTGATATACCTTGAAATCCTTGAAAGCAGCAAAAGCAAGAAATAATCTGACTGCTTCAACTCTTGCCACCAGAGCAAAAGTTTCTTCAAAATCAACTCCTTCTATTTGAGAATAGCCCTTGCAGACCAATCTAGCTTTATTTCTGATTACTTCACCAACTTCATTCAGTTTGTTTCGGAAGACCTATTTGGTTCCAATCACATTCTTGTTTCTAGGTTTGGGAACAAGATCCCAAGTGTAATTTTTCTCAATTTGCATTAGTTCTTCCTCCATTGCTTTAGTCTAGTTTTCATCATTGCAAGCTTCATTAACTATCTTAGGTTCAAACTTTGAAATTAGACAATACTTATCTGAATCTTGAGCAATTCTCCTTCTAGTTTGTACACCTTTGCTTTTGTCACCTATGATGTGATCTTTAGAGTGGTTCAGTCTTACATACCTAGAAACTTTAGGAGTTTCTTGCACTTCTAATACTTGATCAGGCTCATTGAAACTCATCTCTTCTTCCTGATTTACCGGATCAGTTTGAGTCTGAATTTCAGAAGGGACTTGGGTTCCTTGAGTTAGTGCACCATTTTGATCATCTTCATCATATTCATAAAACTTTGAGGGTTTTTCAATTCCTTCATCAACCTTCACATTAGTACTTTCTATAATCTTCCTCAATCTCTTGTTATAACACCGGTAGGCTTTACTTTGAGCAGAGTATCCCAAGAATATTCCTTCATCACTTTTAGCATCAAACTTGCCTAGATCTTCATCTCTTTTAACGTAACACTTGCTACCAAAGACTCTAAAATACCTCATAGTAGGAGTGATGCCAAACCAAAGTTTATAAGGAGTCTTACCAGTATTGCTTCTAATTTGAACTCGATTGAGAGTATAGACTACAGTGTTGACAGCTTCTCTCCAATAGATCTGAGGAACATTTGCTTCCATCATCATGGTCCTAGATGCTTCTTGGATGGTCTAGTTCTTTCTCTCAACTACTCCATTCTGCTGTGGAGTTATAGGAGCAGACAACTGTCTCTTTATTCCATGTTTCTCACAGAAATCTATGAACTCACTGGATGTGAATTCTCCACCTCTATCAGACCTCAGACATTTCAATTTTAATCTAGTTTCATTGTCTACCATAGCCTTGAATATTTTGAATTTCTCAAGAGCTTCTGACTTCTCTTTCAGAAAAGTTACCCACATCATCTGGGAATAGTCATCAATTAGTAACATGAAGTATCTATCACCTTGTACACTCCTAATTCTTGCTAGACCATAATGATCAATATGAACTAAGTCCAATAATCTGGTAGAAGACAGTTCCTTGCTTTTGAATGTGACTCTGCTCAGCTTACCCAACTGACATTCTTTGCACAAGATATTAGCAGGTTTCACCAATTTTGGAAGATCTCTTAAAGCCTGAGTATTGTTTATCTTGATGATATTATCAAAATTCACATGACACATTCTCCTATGCCACAACCAACTCTAATCAAATTGAACAAATAAGCAACTTTTACCAGTACCAACCAAGTGGAAGATATTACCTTTAGTTTGAGTACCGGATGCAATCTCTATTCTGAAACTTTCAAAGATTTTGTATTTTCCATTCTTGAATCGAAGATCATAGCCTTTGTCCACCAACTATCCAACACTGAGAAGATTGTGCTTCAATCCTTCAACATACAAAACATTACCGGTTTTGTTCCTTCCATCAAAAGAAATAGTTCCTCTTCCTCTAATTCTACCAACAAAATTATCACCAAACTTTACCACTCCTCCTTCATACCTTTCCAAATCTATGAACTTACTTTTATCACCTGTCATATGGTGAGAGCATCCACTGTCAATGACCCAGTCATCCTTTTCTTCAACTTGTGCAGCCAGAGCTCTTTCTATAACTTTATGATTGATAGATTCAAAGGGCATTGGATCTTCTTCCTTGATGGCAATAAACACCCAATCACTTCTGGATTTGTTTCCTGATTCTGATTCATCATTTGTTACTCCTTCATCATCGTCATCTTCATGAACATAGTAGCAATTCTTTTGGAACCTTGATTTGTTAGGTTTTGGCCTTGAAAATCTTTCTAGACATCTTGAGGCAAAATGACCAATCTTATTGTAGTTAAAACACTTAAAAGGCAATTTTCCTTCATACTTACTAGATCCTCTTGGTAGTCTTTTTGCAATAAGAGCTTCAAGTTGAGCAGTTTCTGCTTCCTCTTCTTCTAGGTCTTTTCTTGATTTTTCATACCATGAGGGTTTCTTTGAGGAGTTTTCTCCTGGATCAAACCAT
Source organism: Cunninghamia lanceolata (assembly GCA_027924645.1). Taxonomy (NCBI): domain Eukaryota; kingdom Viridiplantae; phylum Streptophyta; class Pinopsida; order Cupressales; family Cupressaceae; genus Cunninghamia; species Cunninghamia lanceolata. Next base: position 2,672,144 of record BSBN01000128.1, read on the forward strand.
TGTTTACCTTTCACAGAGGCACTGGCTTTGAATACAGATTCAGTCTTAGGAGCGGCATCTCCAAACTCGGTCATTTCAAATGCAGCCAATTTACTAACCAATTGATCTCTTGTGACAGTTGTATGGGATCTGAATTCTTTAATGGTAGCAACCTTGATCTTATAAGAAGTAGGAAGGGATCTGAGAATTTTGCCAACAATCTCATTTTCATCCAAGACTCCACCAGCATTTCTAATTCCACAAATAAGCTCATTTACTCTTGGCATAAAGGTAGTGATATTTTCATCTTCTCTCATCTTCAGATTTTTGAATTTTCCTTTCAGACTTTATAACCTTGCACATTTGACATGTCTCCTTCATGCAGAAGTTCCAGTTTTTTCCAAATCTCAAAAGTAGTTGGTAGGTCAACAACATTTGAAAGCTCTGAATCAGATAATGCACTTAGAATAGCTTCTATAGTCCGCAGATTATTTTCAGCATCTGTAATTTCACTTTGGGATTTCAGACCACCTTGTGGAGGAGTATACTTTATTGAAGCCATGTTCCAGTACTACATTCCCATTCATTTCAAATGAAATTTCATGCGACTTTTCCAAAGATTAAAATTAGTTCCATCAAATTTCAAACTATCCTTCTTGTAGGACGACATCCTGAATCTCCTCAAGCAATTAAGCTCTTTTAGAGGAACTTAGCTCTAATACCAATTGTTAGATTTAGGGTAGACAACTGAGAGGGGGGTGAATCAATTGTACAAAACTTTCTTCCAATTTAAACACTTAACTCCACATTGTTATTCAACAGCATAATAGTAAATCAATCATGGAAACACAATGCAACAAATCAAGAGTAGAAACACATTAACACATGAGACACCAAGATTTTGACATGGAAAACCTGGTTAAGGGAAAAACTGCAGGGTGATTAACCCAAGATTGTATTCTCTGTTAGAAGAATAGAAAGAACAAAATGGCACATGCCAATTAGGGCTCACCGCCTAAGCACACTGCTCACAAGAGGCTCACTACCTACAAGAGACACCCTGTCTATAAAGAAATAAGTATCACCTACTTGAACTGAAAAATAACATCTTCACCATGCTTGAATCAGTTCCATTTAAGCCCAATACTTATGCTCTACCTTTCACTCTCTTCCTTGCTACCACACACTCATCTCTGTAAGGACACATTTGAAATGACTTCGCAATCCCTTATTTATATAAGACATCAACTTAGGAATGATCATCTAAGTCAGAAAACATCAATAAGAACATCCGCAGGATGTGTAAGTCATCCAGTCAGCCAATCTCAGGAAGAACACCATCATCCGGAAGTTATTCCTCAATTGTGAGCTCCAACTCCAATGTGGACCACCAACATGAACTGGACATGATCCAAAGACTTCCACAAGCTTGCCTAAATCACCAAGAACATCCACACTTCATCTACTTACTAAAATCCTTCTCTCCTTCATCTGGAACCTCAAGAACACAGTCTATCATTACTGTCACAAAGGAATAGATGCTTGCAGACCTTCAAACCACGAGCCAATCGAGTTGATACTTCACAAAGACTTCCTCAACACTCCCTCAAATCTGTAGAACAGGATAATGCATTTCTGAATCTCACCGGACCTATCAGTATCACTCTGTTACCTCTGAACACCTTCTAGAATCAGTTTTACTTGAGCGGCCACAACTTCTTCAGATCTTCATGCGGACCTCTGAAATCTCTACTGGACCACCTAAAGACACATATCTACAAACCCTTTAAACTGCATCTCTGATTCTCATCCTATCTTGAACTTTTACCTTACTGTCATCACTGTTCTTCACTGTTCCTAATTGAGACTAATTTTCTCAGTATCCTCAGCACACAGCTCATCCAATCCTTATCATTAATGCAACAGGAGTATGTTGACATCAATGACAACACTGGTTAGGCCCATACTTGCAACAATTTTGTTTAGTGAGTACCACCTAAGGAAATGGTTTCAATGTTAATAGCTTTGAATGTAACAAAGAGGTTAGAGGAGACTATAATAGTCATGATCTAAGAAGGAGGTAGTCAAGTTCAATAGGAAATAAGTCTATTGAGTTAGGTCATATTGGATCAATATTAAAGATGGTAAGAGCAACAAGTTTTGATAATGAAGATAAAGCTCACAGTCATATGAGACAACATAAGACTGCTCATACCTCACCAACAATCTATCACATCTTGATATTTTTCTAGGCAAAGGGGCAATAGATGAAGACCTACAAATGTTTAAGAAAGACCCAAATGAGTAAGACTCTATGTATGAGCACAAAATAGTCTGCATACATTTGTAAACTAGTCAAATTTTTGAAGAATAATGAAGGGATAGTCACCTATTTTGAAAAAAATAGTCACCTCTGATCTTGGATACTCACAAAGGTTTAAAGAACAATCATGCTGCTAAAGCATGAGGGTTTCTAACAGAGGACAATAGTAAAACACAAGAAACAGTCATAATAGCAGAAATTAAGGTTTAATATAGAGAGGTTTGAGTGACAAGAAGACAATAAACAACGAGAAGGAGAAGCAAACACTAGAGGATCCAAAATAGTCTACAAAAATCTTGAAAGAATGCACAATGATCTAGGAAGAAAACATAAATAGTTAGGACAACATGAAATAACATGGCTACAAATACCAAATGCAAGAAAAATACTGGAGAAGTACATCATGCTGAGAGTGCTCATAGATTACCTACTTCAAACATTTCACTTTGTAGAACAAGCACCCTAAAGTCTGCAAGGACTAATTACACTATTCCACAACCATTTGATTTGGAAACTAACAAAAGAGCTTCTATTGGTGTTCAACCTATTAATGGTGACATAGTTGGGACTGTAGAAAGGCACACTAATTCAAATAATAGTACATCTGCCTCAATTTAAAAAAAACACAGTTGGTGGACAATACACCTTCACACCCTTTATATAGCAAGGCCTTTCCCTCAGAAAGCTTGAAGTTGGACGATCAAAATGTAAAGCCCCCCATACAAGCAGATTCAAACCATCATGACGAAGATAACTATTATATTGCCTCTTCAACTTCAACATCAAGGAAAGATATTAAAGAGAGACCAAGAAGTGCTACATCTAGACTTAGCTTAAGATGTGATGAGAGAGCAAAGAAGTGGAAATATTTCTACTCTAAGTTAGAGGAAAAAGTTCATGCTAAGGAGATGGAGAAAAGCAAATTACAAATCAAGTCAAAGGAAAAGCAAGAGGCTGAGATCAAGCAGATTAGAAAGAGTATGACATTCAAAGCAAAACCCATGCCATATTTTTACCATGAAGGAGTACTACCAAAGTTGGAGTTGAAAAAGGTGTAGATACCTCCAACCCATGCAAAATCACCTAAGCTAGGGTGCTGAAATAGCTGTGTGGGTATAGAGTCTGAAGGTGATTGTGATAATTCCTCTACATCAAGATGTTCTATCCCCACCAAGAATATCTCTAATGGAGGCATTGAAGATATTACTGAAGAAATGAATGCAGAGAAAGACTTTGCTAAGGACAATGCTTCTTCAAAGAAGACTACTAGAAAATCATTAACCAAAGTGCCTTCTAAAAAATAACTTCTTAAATCAAAGCTTGATGACATGTCTATTAGCCCAAAACAATAGGATCTAAATAGGCTAGAGACTAAGTCTACCAAAGAATTAACTGAAATTGGTAATCTCACAACAAGTAGCATGTCAAATAGTTCAACCGATGCAAGTAATAGTGAAAGGATAAATTTGTAGGACTCTCTGGCAGTTAAAGGAAAGGATGGTAATGAAATTTTAAATGGGGATATTGAGGTTGTAGAAGTGAAGATCAATAAAACATGAGACCAAAGACTAAAGAGCCATAGATAAAGAAGAGAAGTAGAGTTTTCCCAAAGGTTACTCAAAGAATATGCACAGTAGGAGGCAAGAAACTACTTACTAGTATGAGGAAATAGTCTTAGCAGAGAGGAGATCAAGTGAAGGAGAAGTAGGTTCCATGGCAGCGCACTCTCAGAAGATGCAGAGCAAGAAGAGTGAAAGACCAAAATAATGCTCAGGTTAGGGTTTCCAAACCCTTTTTACAAAATATGAATACCCTAAGTCTTGGTCAACACTGACCAAGGACTTTAGGGTCTTTTTCTTTTACTTTTTTATAAAAATCAAATTAAATACCATCATGAACCTATAAGAAAACACTTACCTAGTGTTTAAGGTTAGCAAAGAACCATCATAAGCCCATGGACAACAATATGATAAGTGTTTGAAGTCAAAAACAAACTTTATTACCTTTATCCTCCTCTTTGCATGGTCAAAAGACCATCTTAATGTATTTTAACAAATATTAAGGTAAATGATAACTAAATTTGCCTTAATACTTGTTAAATAAATCAAATAAAATCACATTGTAATTTATTCTAACACTTATTAAGGTAAGTCAATAATTATAAATTACCTTCAATATTTGTTAAAGTAAACTTATAGTTACCTTCAAACCATGCAAAAGGGAGATAAGACCAAGTCAACAGGATGTATAAGGCATGCAAAGGGGAGATCTTTTGTAGTTTACTTGGACTTTTTAGTCAAACTATGACATTTTTAGAGGTCCACTTGGTCAAGTGGCAAGATAAGGGGAGTTCAAGGATAAAATCACTCAAGATGAAGTAGTTTTGAATCCTCAAATATAAGTTTTTTTTCCTTGCTCACCCAACAACTAGGAGTTTACTGATTGGATTGAAGGTTTCTTCTCCAACCAAGTCTTCTCTAGAGGTTCACCTTCACCATAGACAATCCACATTCTGAAGGTGATCCCATGTTTCATAGGATTTTTGAGCTTCAAGATTGACAAGGGTACAATCCTCATGACAACAATTTTTGGCACACCCAGTGGGACTTTGAGTTGAGATTCAAGCCACTAGATACCATATTTCTATTGCTTTTTTGGTATGAACAATAGTGATTCCAACCTTTTAAGGCAAAAAAAGCATACCTGGTGACTCTATTCTCTAATTTTCAAGCAGATCTAGTGCGAATAACACATGAGAAGAGTACATACTAAAGGATCTGGTGTTTTCCTTGGTATTATTAGCCTTTGTAGGCAAAATCATCAAACACCATGGTGACTCTTGAGCATATATCAACTAGTTACAGCAACCCATGAATCTACAATGAATTAGGTTGGTGCCACTTTTTAATGTTCATGTTATGAGAACTTCTATATCAGCAACTGGTGACTCTATTTGTGTCATACTCACTTCTTGGTGTTCTAAGACCTTACTTCCCCCTTTTGCTTTCCATTTTCAGTCTAACATTTCCATATGCTTCAAGCCTTTCATGCAAAATGTCTATATATTATAGCGGTTATGGTGATTCTCCTCCATATCATGAAAATCCAATCTTTTGGCCCCCAAACAATCCTTTTCCTCATTATAATCAACATTATGAACCCTCTTTATAGCCTGTTTACACCCATGCCCAACCTTATGGACCTGATCTTGTTTTAAACCAGCCCTATAGTTTCCCTAATCAACCTCAAAGTGCTGACAATTTTGACACTGACTTGGCTACCGTCAAGAGTATGATGCTAGATCTTCAAAGGTAGATGTCATAAATAGTTAGAGAAAATGAATATAATATGCAACAGGAGCAACAGTCTTATGAGACCTTTTGCTATCAGCAAGAGATGGAAGAGAGAAGAAAATATGAGGAAGAATGTCTAAATAGGCATATTATTGCTAAGGAGGAACAAATGAGACAACTTCTAGCTCAAGTTCAAGGACCAAAGCCCAAAATACCTTTTCTTTTCCTAGTTTCAATCAAAATCATTTTGTTTCCCAAGCTAAACCTATCAAAAAGCCTTCCCAAAGTCTCCAAATTCCAAGTTTCAGAGTCTTTGATTTTGTTCAAGATCCTGTTTACATCCAAAACTAGTTCATTAGTCCTTAGTTTCAATCATCTCAAGAGCTTGAACTGATTCATCAAATTTTTGAACAACCATGGTAGCCTTGGTGGAGAAAGCATCCAGACTTCAGGATGCCTAACCTTGAGAAAACTCCTACTCCAATGCAAAAGGAAAATCTAGAAAAAGAGGGGTTAGGAGGGCAACAGGATAAAACATTGGTTGAATTATAAGTTTCATAGTGGGCTGCAAGTTAGAGACAAGAAGGGAATACAATCCAAGGAGGGTAGATTTTGCAAGATCAAGAAAACCTGTTCCAAAAGGAAGCAATAATGAGGAGTCTCTCTTCATGAATGATGTACCTACTCCTATTGACTAAGGCCAGTTTGAACAACAGAGTATTGATAGTCATTTTGATGTATCTAGCTAGCACAATGATGAAGAGGATCTAAAAAGTCTGTTGGTAAAAGAAGAGAGCCCCATTTGCAAAGAAAATCACTTTCTCCTCAGATGTGAAACATTTGACTTATTTTCAGAGCTCCCTTTATACTGCAATGAAGAGGCTAACATGGATGACTTGAAGGCAACTTTCCTTGAAGAGTTGTCAAGTGAACTAATTGAAGAATCTCAGCCTTTTCAAGTTAATTCTATGTTTCATTGTCAAGATCTTAATTGCTCAGCTTGTAGAGAGCTTGTCACTCTTCTGAATTCTTGTAATGATCAAGACCCCCAAGTTAGTGAATGGTGAGGGAAGCAAGGTAAAATAGGTTTATGAACTTCTTCCTTTTGCATTTAAACAAGATGAGGCTAATAGTCTATTCTAGTTTGAGACAAAGAAGGGAAGTATGTAGCTAGAGCCTTTGGAAGAAGATGCCAAATTTCAAAAAGGCTTCAAGGTTGTTGCTGGTTGCTTGGACATTCAAGAACAACTCCTGATAGAAGACACTTTGTCTCAAAGAATGGATTGTCAAAAGGTAGTTTTGGAAGAGTTTCCTAACCATACAAGAAAGAGTGCATCGAGCTCATTCACTCATGAAGAGAAGAAGTTAGACAACACCAATCTTGGTAAGCTTTTAGACCCCCTAATCAGTGCATAATTCAGATTCAGAGTGAAGAGGAGCATCAATTTTTTTAGGATAGATTGAGTGACTTGTTTTCATCACTAGAGTCTTTCATCATGGAGAGCAACATTTTTGTTGACAAAAGTAGCTTGGCATTGTATGAACCTAAGAGGATGTTGGATCAACCAACCCAGGCAAGGTTTGTGGCTACAAACCATTTTCAAGAGAAAGCAATTCTTTCTTTTCTCTTTGATATCAAGATAGAGGTAGAGGTTCAAGAAGGTTTCCAGTTTCTGGAGTTTATTGGCAATCTTCTACAACATGTCCCTTTATCTAAAACACCTCCTGAATCAAGCACCAAGTTAATTAAGTGTTTCAAGTTCTTTAGGAAGGGAACTATTTCCCTCTCCCTATAAGTGGTTATGTATAATATTCTTGGTGCTTTTGGTTAGAATAGGTTTGTTGAGTCAAACAAGTGTTGTACATTTGCTCCAATTTTTCTTTTCCAATAAGTGTTGATGCACATTTTGGTTGCCCTGTTTAGGGATAGTTTTGTCTTGTTTCTATTGTTGTATCTATGTGTTGTTGTTGTTCAATGTTTCTAATAGCTGAGTTACAAATTTTTTTGAGTTCTTTAAGTCTTAAATGACTCTATTACCCAATGGATATGCTAGGAAACTGGTCCTATGAGTTTTAGCAGGAAAAACAGATGTAGAGGTCGCTAAAAATGTTACCTATTTGTGCACCTTAGCCCAAATAGGCAAAGATAGGACAACACTGTATTTTTTACCTTGAGAAGGAGACAAATACAAATGACTGCTACAAGATACTAAAGGACATCCTAAATCAATGATGAAGACAATGGTCATGATGGTAGTGTACAAAGAAGTAGAAAAAAGAGAGATAGACCTACAAGTAGAGACCTAGATCAGGTATCTAACACATGAGGAATCAAAGGATTAGTGTAGGGTAAGAGCTCATTGCTAACTTTAGAAGGCCTACTACCCAGGTAGGAGGCAATTCCAGTTATCATCTCCACCAAAATCATGCATCAACTCATTAAGAGTTGCTATAGAGTCCAGATAGAGATGGGAAGGACATCCTATAGGAGTAGGAGACACTCAGCATCAAATAGAAGAATGTTTCAGGTTGTTTCAAATCTATTCATTATAGTTTGTTAAGCCTTAGATGATATAGGATATAGTTTGTTAAATTCACTTATGATTATAAGCAACTGTATTAAACAATAAATTTTAGATGTACTTTCCTTATGTAATTGATAGTTTTACCAAAGAAGAACAATAGACAAGTCATTGCACAAAACAACTGCTTATATTCACAAAAAAAATTTGTTCAAAGTTCCCACACAATCTATGGGAGTTGACTATAAACTAATGAAATGAAAAGAGCACATAAACATCTGGAACAAAAAACGTAAAGGAGAGAAGGGGATCCATCATTGCCTAAGAGACGAATCCCCTCACTTGTAGTTGTATCATCTTCAAATTCTCCAATTTAACCTCCATAAACAACTGTAAGAAGAAGAGAAAAAGAGAGAAGGTTAGAGCTCAAGACATCCTTCACTCATATATGGTAAAAGCATCAAAGGTACATGTTCTCTTTTCAGAAGCATCAAATAGGAAATAAAAGATATAAAGAACCACTCAGATGAAAACATGCAGCCACAAGAAGATGCAAAAAATGAAGACCACATAAGAAGAAAGGAGGCTCCTTACCTCTATTTTTTCTCTAACTTTCGTTCTGAGTGTGTAGGTATGTGAAGATGCAACATTAAAAGAAGCATGTCAAGGATGGATTGATGTTTTGTTTAGTGAGTACCATCTAAGGCAATGGTTTCAATGTTAATAGCTCTGAATGTAAAAAAGAGGTTAGAGGAGACTATAACAGTCATGATCTAAGAAGGAGCCAACCAAGTTCAATAGGAAATATGTCTATTGAGTTAGGTCATATTGGATCAATATTACATATGGTAAGAGAAACAAGTTTTGATAATGAAGATAAAGCCCACTGATGAGACCATGATTTGTCTTTTTTTTATTGCTTTAATTACCTATTTCCCAAAGACATTTCTAGACTCATATATGTATTAATTATGTCTATGTTTATCCTAAAGACATTGAAGCATGAAGATGATATATAATATGTTGTTAATTAATGATGTGTGGATGATTGATTGTTCATGCAATATGTTAGTATTTTATGTTGATTTTAGTGATAGTGATGCATAAATACTATGTGGTGTACTAACTCCTCATGCAGCAAGAGCGTGGCTTCATATCATGAAGAACACTGGACAACCCGTAGTCAAAAGAGATGCTGATATCTACAGAAGATGATACATGTACCTGTAGCCAAAGGAAGATGATCCTGAATTGAATGGGATGAGTCATCCATGACTCCATAATGGTTATCCTTCAATTAATGATGCAATCCTAAACAATGAAGGAATCTAGAATGTGTTCTCTGTTCTATTTCTAAGTCATTGATTATTCTTCCTAGATAATAAAGAGATAGAGTTGCAGTAGGACTGTATTATTTGTGATGCCATCATGTTAGTTAATTTCTTATTTCTAGTTGCTTTGTAATAAAGTCCTTTTCCTACAATATGGCATAATGGACAATAGTGGCATTTATTGTTTAGTAGCTTTTATTTATATAGACAAAGCTAATCTTGGTTAGCTAGATTGGATGAGATTAGATTTTTCTTCATACAGATTGAACAGAGATATAATATCAGATTGTGTTGTATCATTATTACCTTTGCATTCAATAAAGGAATATGTGTTTTGAGTTCTGTTAATGTCTGCAAATATTTAGTAGAGATTTAGCTAGATCTTGTGGGATCATAGTCACTCAAGCCAACCACTTGAGGTACTGTGTTTCTCCACCCTTTTCATATGTTTAGTTATAAATTGTATGTTTATATAAATGTGTGATTGATGTATGTTGTTGTAAGTAATGTGAAGTAGTTTAACTTTGGTAATTTATATTATTAAGTCCATTGAGTCAAGGTGATCACCAACTGAACCAATTGATAGCTCTCTTACATAGAAGTTACAAAGAATCATTTGATTATTGTTGTGTTAGATAAGCTCAGTTAATTTCCATTATTCCTGTTTACATACAGTATTGCATTTACTTTATTTAGTTACCTTACACAACCTCTAGATAAAACTCAAGAATCCTCAATTGTACACATAGTACAAGTATCATCCAAGAAGAATACAATTCCCTGGTTTGACAATGTAAATGTAGCACATTATATAACTAGTAGGTTGCTTGATATAGGATCCATTGGGCTGTTGAGTAGAGTGCATGCCCTTTCTGCATCAATGTATTGGTTTATAATCGAGCTTGACATTTTTGGCATTGTTGCTGGGGATAGTGTTAAGGTTTAGAGTTTCTGAGTTCTTGTTGATTTATGGTTCTATTTACTTTATTAGGACATAATATATTCTTTTTCATTATTTAGGATCACTTAGATATTCAATATATCTCCAAAATATTCACTAACACGGTGCAGAATAGATCCATTAGCTCATACATTATTGTATGTGGCGGCCAAAAGACCATAGAGGGAGGTTTCTTCTAACTAGTTCAACAAAAGAAGAAGAAGAATACTTTGAATCATCCCTTGGTCTAGAGAACACTGAGGATTTTGAAGATATTGTATATTGGAACCAAGACATCATGGCAGATGAAGAAGTAGAAAACCCAGATAAACCCGTCACCTTTGCCTTTCGTATTACAAACCGGGAGAGGGATAACATCTTAAAAAATATCCCTCCTTCTGGTGGTGCCCACCTAGGATTAGGGTTTTGAGTCGAGTCTGCAAGCTTATATTTTTATTCCCTCAGACTTTTAATGCCTTAGGTTTTATTTCCCCTCGGCCTCCTGCGTTGTGTCTTCTATTTTGTCATTGACCTCCTGTAGCGGGTTCTTGGTTGTCTAAGTTGTAACTTAAGCCTTAGCACTCGTAGGTTGACCGGCACCCTTTGCCTTGTGTTACCTCCTTTTCCCATCACAAAAGTCATATCGCTAAGACAATGTGCATTGGCGGCTTAATTCATGTTCCCACCAATAGGCCGATGGAGATACAAATGAACATTTGAGTATCATCACTGAGACCTTGCTTATCGGCAGCTCTGTCCAGGGTCCCTTCGATGGCCGATGAGATATGCGAGGATGGTCTTTGGTGTGACAATGATCATCGGTGGCTCTGCCCAAGTTCTCTCCGATGGGCCGATGCATATACAAGGTGAAAGTTACAAAATGCATATCGGCGAAGCTTTGTCTATCAGTGGTCAAGTCCAAACTCTCTCCGATGGGCTGATAAAGATGCGAAAGATACACACAAGGCAAGAACCAAAGGGTGAGCTCCATAGTTGTATGCATGTGTAGTTGTATGTTTGTAGCTAATGTGTAAATGCAGATGTACATTGGCGGACCTGAAAAGAAATTTCAATCGGCCTTTGAAAAGGGTGAAAAATGGTTGTATGCATATAAGGTTTGTATGTGGCATCTAGATACATTTCTGGGTGTGTAAAAGTGGATGTATATCGCAGATTCTTGGAATATTTTGTAGTTGTATCAAAATAATTGTATGTATGTGTCGTATATTTGATATACAATGGGTAAGATACAATGGCTGGACTTTAAAGATATTCAAATCAAGCATACAATAGGTAAATACAAAGGAATATACAAAACAAGAGCGGTCAAAGTCAATGGTCTTCAAAAGCATGGTAGGGCTCGCGTAGTTGTATGTCCCGCAATTATATGTATGTGCATATACAATGCAAGATACAAAAGGCACATGTATAATCCCAGACGTGAATGAAAAGTTTGTTGCGGCGGATAGGTGGTTGGGGTCCGTGGGTTGTATATTACACATTGTATGTGTGATATACAAAGGCGATGTGCAAATAAAAATGTACAAGGGGCTGATATACAAAGGGTTATCGACGAGACAAGTCTCATCGGCGGCCAGGTCCAAGGTTTCTCCAACGGGCTGATAAGGATGCATGCAAGGGTCATATACAAATAGAAAACATACAATGGCTGGACCTGAATGCGATTTCAAATTGATTCATGGTGATTTGGGGTCCGCACCTTGTATGTGTTGCAATTGTATGTATATACAATCTCTTATGCAACCACAGATGCAAAGGTGGATACAATGGCTCGTCGGTAGGATAGTGCCTATTGGCGGACACTTCCAGAGTCTTTCCGACGACTGATAGAGGGAAAAGTCAGTAATGGAAAAAGAGCACCTACGTGGCATGATCTCACTGGTGGATGACTTTTGGATGGTGCCGATGTGGATTTTCATGGTCGTTGTGTGATTTGAAGCTGTTGATTTTGGCGATAGGGAGGAGATCGATGGCCTTGTTTTAAATTTTTGAAGGAAGGATTTCCTTATATCCATTGCTACACTTCCAGCCATGGGTAGGTTGGCCATTAATGGCAGGATTGCAAGAGGTATGGGTCGATGGATTGACAAGCCAACTACCATCTTAAAGGAGAAAATCTTCAGGCGACTCCACATCTCTTGAGTTCAACTGCTCCTTCCCTCTTCTTCTTCCTGGTGCATTCAATGTTTTAGGTGCCATTTTGATGATGCGTTGTATTTGGTGGAATTTTAAAATGCCATTGTACTTAATGTTGAGTACACATTCTTGCTATATAAGCAAACTATGTCACTCATTTTTGTTGTTGTTGAAGACTGGGCAAACTTTTTAGTGAAATAACAAGATACAACTTTGCTGGTGGCTCTGTTTTGGTGTCTTGTGAGTTTATGAATCATATGTTGATTGTTTTATGCATAGTTTTGTTAGTTTCATGTTGTTTTATATGAGAAATGCATCATTGCATGTGTTTAGTTGTTTGTCTCCAAGTTATGGGCATCTTTTCTTTTGAATCTAAATAGCTAAGGGTTATTTGGGATTTAGGAACATGGATTTTCTGTGTTGAATGTTTAATCTATTATCTTTGTTCAAGGAACAAATTAAATATTTTAGGTTAAGCATTGGGAAGGGTATGCTACAATAGGGATATCATCAAGTATGAATGACTAAATACTTAGTCTTGGGAAGTATTTGTAAGGCAGATACTATTTTTTTTCCCTTGAAACTCAGTTATTGATTCAAGTTTATGGTAATCATTCACATGTGTATGTCTATTGACTCTGAGCCCTAAGATAGGCACCAGTCTAGTCTTGTATTGAGGTTGTAACCCAAAGTCCTAGTCTTGCATCCAAATACACAATCTAAATTTAAACTTCAAATATAAACCTTTAGGACATTAGAAGTAGTTTTAGGACTAAAATCCTCTGATTCACAACTGAGCATAAGGCCCAAAGCTAGCCCCTTTGCACTTATTTTATAGTTTTGGTTTGCATAGGAGAGGATTTATCTACTTTGTGTCAACATCCCAGTAAGTTCACATGCATATTTGAAGGATGTTGAATGGGGAATACCCCCTTGGTTTTGCAGAGCCTAAAGAAGGAGAGGAGATATTTATAGGGTCTATCTCCTGTACTGTTGGCCCCTGGCTCGGAAATCCTGTTGATCAATGATGGCTACCTTGTAGGGATAAATGGGAAGCATCAAGTTTGGGAAAAAACCCAACAGATTTGGTGACTCTACTGGGGAGGTGAAGTGAAAGTGTTATCTTGTCATCCTTGGTGAATTCTTGCCCATTCGAGTCATAACAGATTTGACGACTCCGCTGGGGAATGCTTTGTGTGAGAACCTTGGTTTTAAAGAAAAAATTGATTCCTAGTTGTAGGTGTCAACTTCGAACAAATCTCCCAACCGGTAAAATTTGTATGCAAGGGAGAAGATCCCTGCATGATCCTTTGCTTGAAGAATTACCCAGAAAAATGATGTATAGGAGAAAAGGGACCATTCAAGCTGGTCAAGAAGGTTCTCCCAGCCCTACAAACAATGATAATACCCAAGATAATCTCGGATCTTCAGAGCAACAGGCACCTTATTTTTCAAACACAGAGGCTGAAATTCAAGATGTACATGAAAGACAACAAGATGATAGATTGAGAATGAGATCAGAGGTGTTTTAGGAACGCCCTTTCTTAGATCCCCGTGATAGATTTGAAGAAACTGAGTCCCCAAGGGATGATGATGATGACCAAAATGGAAAGGGACGATCCTCTTTTATGCCTAAAGATGAAGAATTAGCTGAAGAAATCAGGAACCTGAGGGCTGAATTAGAATATTTGTAGGCTGTGAGGATTAGAGATGATATGAGACAAAAGGTGCAAGCTTTGAAAATTGCTCAACATGATTCAGTTCCCACCATTGATAATGCAAATGTGCTAAGAAACCAACAAAGAAATAAAGTTCAGAATCAACAGAATGATCAGAGACAAAATACAAATAATGTTAGGATACCAATCAACAATGTGAGAGATTATAATGCTAATAGGAATGCAAATTTTAATCAGTTTGGTAGACAACCTATGCAGTTGGATAGATTCAATCAGCTAGTTTTTAATGGTATTCCTAGTTACCCTAACCCTATTGATAAACATGTAAGACCTCAGATACCAAAGTTTTTAGGAAACAATGCTATGTCAGGCGAAGATCATTTGAAGGCCTTCCAGAATGTTATGGACAACTTTGAGGTTGAACATGAAGATGTTTTTATGAAATTGTTTATGCAGTCCTTAGTTGATGAAGCTAGAGAATGGTATAAAAGTCTGCCTGACCAGAGTGTCTCATCATGGGATGACTTCAGAAGGATTTAAAGAACAATATGGTGATAAGACTAATCCAAGATTTTTTATAAATGAGTTCACTGGTATTACTAAGGGGTCAAATGAGCAGGTTACAGATTTTAATGCTAGGTTCACTAAAGTGTTGAACAAATTACCACTTCACATGAGACCTAATGAACCAATGTGCATGGTACTATACATAAATGCTTTTGATGCTAAAACAGCTTATGGGTTAAGGGATAATGGTCCTACTAGCCTCAGGGATGCTTTTAGAATTGCAACCAACATTGAAAATAATAGGAAAGCATCTGGTAAGACAAATAGAAGGGATGATGTAAAGATTCCGCAAAATTTGAATAATAAGTCTCAAAGTACTCAAGATAATGCATCTACTTCCGAAGAGAAATTGGATAAATTGACAACTATTGTTAGGGACCTAAGTTATAGACTTGCTAAAAATGAAAAGGGGATAGGTACCGAAAGGCAAGTTTACCAAAGACAAGAGAAGAGACCATCACTACATGATATGCCATATAACACTAATTGGCATAATGGTAAACCCATTCTCCCAAATGGAAACACTAATCAAAGAGCTCAAAATGTTAAGGAGACTCCTGATCCTTTGAAGAAAGCTGTTAACATTGTTGATGATACCCCATGGTGCATAATCTATCAAATTCCTCACTCGTAATTACAATGTATGATTGCTCAGTCTTTGTATAATAGTGTTGTCACTTGTGATGAATGCAATGAGCCACATTATATGCAGGATGATAGTGTCAATATGTTGTTCACAAATGGGGAGTATTCTTCTCATGATACTGATGAAAGCACAAATTGTGTGACTCAAGTCTGCTAGCAGATTTCCTGTGATGAGGATGATGAAGATAACTATGCTTATGCTTAGGACTCATGCATCTTTCTGAATAACTTGAGAAGGCCTTCTGATGAAGATATTAGAGTTCTCACAGCTGCAGCAGTGGCTCAAGTCAAGAGCAACTATAACATTAGAGGTAGGGCTCAGGTTGGTGTTCCATGTCAACTAGAAGACACCTTTGTGAATCAACCAATGCATAATCATAAAGGGGCTGAACCACATAAGACTCGATGGAATAATAATAAGAAAAATTCTAAGCAAAAACCAAGTCATGATTCTCAAAGACCAGAAAATGAAGTTCCCCAAAATGAGGATCAAATTAAGAACTCTCAGGTCATGGATGACAGTCAGAAGGCCATTAAAATTAAGGCTGGATCAGCTCTTGATAAGAATAAAACCACGGCTCAAGCTACAACTATTATACAAAATTATGCTCCCTTTGACATAACTCAGGTTTTATCCTAGATAAAGGTCTCTGTTCCACTGATAGAGATGATGAAAATTGAAGAATTTAGGAATAAAGCATTGTCCCTAATTTCAGGAGTAGGTTGTCAGGCTGAGCAGAATGTTGAGGCTTGGGATAAGAAACAAGCCTTGTGTATTGATGAGGATGAGGTTCCTGAAGTCTATTTGGGGATGACAATGACAAAATGCCCTTCACAAGTTGAACTATTTATGTCTCCCTTGTTATCAATGGAAAAGTAATCAAGAATTGTATGCTTGACTCAGGAGCATCAACAAATATTATGCCTCTGGCTATCATGCAACAAGCTGGATTGAAAATAGATAAGGCATGTGGAAAATGCTATGCAATGGATGCTAGGGAGGTACCAGTTATAGGGATCATGAAGGATGTGGATTTTATGCTAGCAGCATATCCAGAAAAGACTTACAGAATGAACATAACAGTAGTTGACATAAAGCCATAGTATGGTATGCTGTGGTGAAGAAGATGGGCAACATTGGTTGGAGGAAGTATGCAGTTAGATTTATCATATGCCATGATCCCAATGAATGGTAGAGATGTCAAACTGGTCAGAGAAGAGAGGTCACCAGAAGCAGTTGAAGATCAAGATTCAAAAGAGCATATCTGTTTTGTGGATACTGACTGTGAGAATTTTAGAATTGTCTTAGATAATCAAGGAAGTGAAGGGAAAGATTTTTGCATTCAAGAACTTGACCAACAGGGTCTCTGGACTATGTATTTTGATGGAGCTTGTTCAAAGGAAGGTTCTGGTGCTAGAGTTGTATTTTTGTCTCCAGCAGGTAAGCTTCTGAAATTCTCTTTCCTGTTAAAGTTTGCCCGCACAAATAATATTTCAGAATATGAAGCTCTGCTACTAGGGTTAAATGTTGCTTTGAAGCATGGGATTAAGATGCTAAAAGTGTTTAGAGATTCAGAATTAATTGTCTCCCAGGTGAGAGATAAATATGCTTCAAAAAATAAAAGGTTAAAACAATATAAGCATGATGTATGGGATACAATTGAATTATTTGATGCTTTTTCAATAAATTGGATTGAAAGATCAAAGAATGTCATGGCAGACTTTTTAGCTAATGTGGCCATAAGGCCAGATGATGTCACTCTATCTGATGTTACAAATGTTGAAGTTAAAATGAGACCTACAGTACCAGATAATATATGCAGTTGGAAGGTGTTTGATGATGATAGAGATTTGTTGAGGTTCCTACACTGCATAGATGAATACGAGAACTAGGAGATTGATTTTCAGAATTTTGTAGAAGTTGTGAATGGAAAAGAAACTCTCTTGGGGAAAGAAGTAGTTCAACTTAAAACAAATAAAATCCCTAGAGGGCTAGTTGCTTTAGAAAGAGAATTTGACAATAGAGACCAGTTTGTTACAAAGGCATCTCCTACAAACAAAGATGACTTGGAGGAGATAAACTTGGGGACACACCATGCCCCCAAAAGGGTATATATTGGCAAACAGCTCAAGCCACACATCAGGAGTATGTTGATTGCATTATTGAAGAAATATAAGCATGTCTTTGCATGGTCATATGAGGACCTAAAATCTTATAGAGAAGACTTATTCCAGCATGAGATTCCTTTGAAGCCTGGAGCTAAGCCATTCAGATAGAAACAAAGACCTCTCAACCCAACTTTGGCTACAAAAATACAGGAAGAGCTTGTAAAGCTTAGGGAGGCTGGAATAATTGTGCCTATTAGACACTCAACTTGGGTGTCCAATCTTGTCCCAGTTAGAAAGAAAAATGGTGATATAAGACTTTGTGTTGACTTTAGAAATTTGAATGTATCTTCTTTAAAGGATAATTATCCACTGCCTAACATGGAGGCTATGTTGCAAAAGGTAACTGGTTGTGAGCTTTTATCCATGATGGATGGATTTTCAGGATATAATCAGGTGAAGGTAAAAGAGTTTGAACAATACAAGACTGCCTTCACCACTCCATGGGGGACTTATGTATATGTAAGAATGCCATTTGGACTAACAAATGTAGGTGCTACATTTCAGAGGGCTATGGATGTTGCTTTTGCAGGATTGATTGACTCAATTTTGGTTTTATATCAAGATGATTGAACTACCTATTCAAAAAAGGAGGAGCAACATTGCATGCATCTAGAACAAATTTTTATTAGGGCATTGGAATATGGCATTTCACTTAACCCAAAGAAATGTGCTTTTGGAGTAGTAGAAGGAAAACTATTGGGACACATTGTTTCCAAGGATGGAATCAGGATTGATCCTGAAAGGGTTGCTGCAATTGACAGGATTCAAATTCCTAAAATAGTGAAAGGTATTCAGTCTTTCTTTGGGTGGATTAACTTTGTTAGAAGATTCATTCCCAACTTTACAGAGATCACAAAGGATATTTCTAAAATGTTGAAGAAGGGTGAAACTGTCAAGTGGGAAAGTGAAGCAATTAGATCATTTCAGAACATCAAAGAGGCTATAAAGATGGCTCCTATGTTGAGATCTCCTAATTTTTCTAAGCCACTTCACTTGTTCTCATTTGCCTCTTTTCACACTATTGCTGCATGTTTATTACAGAAAAATGAAGATGGTTTTGAGCAACCTATTGCTTTCTTTAGCATGTCATTGCAGGTAGCTGAATTGAAATATGATATCATGGAAAAGCAGGCATATGCATTGGTTAGGGAAGTCAAAAGCTTCAGGCCATACTTAGTAGGATCTCAAATAGTTGCATATGTGCCCCATGCAGGAGTTAAGGACATTTTCACTCAGCAAGAAGTGACAGGAAGAAGATGTAGGTGGATTAACAAGTTACAAGAGTTCAACATTGAGATACAAATTACAAAATTGGTAAGGGGACAGGGTTTGGCTAAGATGATGACACAATCAAATTTGGAGGCATGCCAGGTGAATGTAGTTCAGGATGAAGTTGTTAACATGTCAAAATCTGAATGGTACAAGGCTATTGTGTGTTATTTGCAGAATTTGAATTGTCCTCCCCATCTCAGTGATAGTCAAAAAAGGACCTTAAATTTGCATGCTATCAAATACATAATTATCCAAGGAGAATTATATTGGAAGAATCCTAATGGTGTACTACTTAGGTATGTGGATGAAAATCAAGCTATGGATATTTTAAGTGACATGCACAAAGGAATGTGTGGTGGACACTACAGTGCCAAGACAACAGCTCAGAAAACTCTTAGAGCAAGCTATTGGTGGCCGACCCTCTTCTCAGATGCACAAAAGATGGTAAGAAAATGTGATCCCTGTCAAAGGTTATCAGGATAACTTAAGTATGAAGGAGCATTACCCCTTAGAACTATAATTGTGGAGGCTCCATTTCAGCATGGGGAGTTGATTTTATAGGGGAAATTTTAGAAAATTTCAAGTGGAGGACATAGTTGGATTTTGGTTGCTATTGACTATTTTACTAAATGGATTGAAGCCATTCCAACTAAGAAAGCTACAAGCAGGGTGGTGATGGATTTCATTTTGGAACATATTATTATCAGATTTGGAGTGCCAGTCAAAGTGGTCATAGACAATGCCATGTGTTTCAGATTTGGTGAGTTTGTTGATTTTTGCAACAACTATGGGATTAATTTGTCATATGCATCACCATATCATCCACAAGGAAACGGTCAGGCAAAATCAAGTAACAAAAGCCTTATGAAAATCATCAAAAGGATGGTAGACAAGAACAAAAGGGCATGGGATTCAAAGCTAAAGATGGCACTATGGGCTGACTGGATAACAGTGAAGAAAGAAATTGGAAGGTCACCTTTTGAGCTAGTGTATGGCGCACTAGCTAAGTTACCTGTGAATAATCTCTTGCTAGTTTATAGATTCATACAAGAAAATGACAAAGAGATTGAGGACTCAATGAATGAAAGGATAAATCAACTAGTTGCATTGGATGAAATTAGAAGAGAAGCACAGAGGACAAATATCAAAAAACAATAGAAGGTGAAATATTTGTTTGATAAAAGGGCTACAGAAAGGAAGTTTTAGATAAATGACTTGGTCCTTGTTTGGAATTCAAAGAGCCAGGATAAGGGCAAGCATGGTAAATTTGAGCCCTTATGGATGGGCCCATATCAAATCAACAATACTCATGGAGAGGATTTCTACTTTCTCTAGGCCCTAAATGGTGAACTACTAGAATTGCCTGTGCACGGTCAGTTCCTAAAACCTTACTTCTCATGAATGAATATCTTGTGTGCAAATTATAAATTAGGTGTGAATAGTTTGTACATACCTTGTATATTCGGTGGTGTTTTGTGTTTTGTGTTTTGCCTGGTCTGTCCCGGAGAAGTCTGGTTCTCGCTGCAGCCTTGCGCCTGCATGTCCCTAGTCGGAGCCAATGGTGGTGGCCACCTAGGATTAGGGTTTTGAGTTGAGTCTGCAAGATTATATTTTTATTCCCTTAAATTTTTAATGCCTTAGGTTTTATTTCCCCTCAGCCTCCTATGTTGTGTCTTCTATTTTGCTGTTAACCTCCTGTAGCGGGTTCTCAGTTGTCTAAGTTGTAACTTAAGCCTTAGCACTCGTAGGTTGGCTGGCCCCCTTTGCCTTGTGTTACCTCCTTTTCCCATCACAAAAGTCATATCACTGAGACAATGTGCATCGACGGCTTAATTCATGTTCCCGCCGATAGGTCGATAGAGATACAAATGAACATCTAAAGTATCATCACTGAGACCTTGCTTATCGGCAGCTCTGTCTAGGGTCCCTCCGATGGCCGATGAGAAACACGAGGATGGTCTTCGGTGTGACAATGATTGTCGGCAGCTCTGCCCAAGTTCTCTCTGATGGGTCGATGTATATACAAGGTGAAAGTTACAAAATGCATATCAGCGAAGCTTTGTCTATCGGTGGTCAAGTCCAAACTCTCTCCGATGGGCTGATAAAGATGCAAAATCTACACACAAGGCAAGAACCAAAGTGTGAGCTCCACGGTTGTATGCATGCGTAGTTGCATGTTTGTATCTAATGTACAAATGTAGATGTACATTGATGGACTTGAAAAGAAATTTCAATCAGCCTTTGAAAAGGGTGAAAAATGGTTGTATGCATATAAGGTTTGTATGTGGCATCTAGATACATTTTCGGGTGTGCAAAAGTGGATGTATATCGCAAATTCCTAGAATTTTCTGCACTTTATCAAAATAATTGTATGTATGTGTCGTTGCATATTTGATATACAATGGGTAAGATACAATGGCTAGACTTCAAAGATATTCAAATCAGGCATACAACAGGCAAATACAAAGGAATATACAAAGCGGGAGCGGTCAAAGTCAACGATCTTCAAAAGCATGGTGGGGCTCACGCAGTTGTATGTCCCACGATTATATGTATGTGCATATACAATGCAAGATACAAAAGGCACATGTACAATCCCAGACGTGGATGAAAAGTTTGTTGTGGCGGATAGGTGGTTGGGGTCCATGAGTTGTATATTGCACATTGTATGTGCGATATACAAAGGCGATGTGCAATGGAAAATATATAAGGGACCAATATACAAAGGGTTATCAGCGAGACAAGTCTCATCGGCGGCTAGGTCCAAGGTTTCTCCGACAGGTCGATAAGGATGCATGCAAGGGTCATATACAAAGGGAAGACATACAATACCTAGACCCAAATGCGATTTTAAATTGATTCATGGTGATTTGGGGTCCACGCCTTATATGTGTTGCAATTGTATGTATATACAATCTCTTATGCAACCACAGATGCAAAGGTGGATACAATGGCTCGTCAGTGGGACAATGCCTATCAGCAGACACTTCGAGAGTCTTTCCGACGACCAATAAAGGGAAAAGTCAGCAATGGAAAAAGAGCGCCTACGTGGTGCGATCTCGTTGGTGGATGACTTTTTGATGGTGCCGATGTGGATTTTCATGGTCGTTGTGTGATTTGAAGCCATTGATTTTAGCGATAGGGAGGAGATCGATGGCCTTGTTTTAAATTTTTGAAGGAAGGATTTCCTTGTATCCATTGCTACACTTCCAACCGCAGGTAGGTTGACCATTAATGGCAGGTTTGCAAGAGGTATGGGTTGATGGATTGACAGGCCAACTACCCATATTAAAGGAGGAAATCTTTAGGCGGCTGCACATCTCTCAAGTTCAACTGCTCCTTCCCTCTTCTTCTTCCTGGTGCATTCAATGTTTTGGGCACCATTCTGATGATGCGTTGTATTTGGCAGAATTTTGAAATGCCATTGTACTTAATGCTGAGTACACGTTCTTGCTATATAAGCAAACTATGTCACTCATTTTTGTTGTTGTTGAAGACTGGGCAAATTTTTTAGTGAAATAACAAGATACAGATTTGCTGGTGGCTCTGTTTTGGTGTCTTGTGAGTTTATGAATCATATGTTGATTGTTTTATGCATAGTTTTGCTAGTTTCATGTTGTTTTATATGAGAAATGCATCATTGCATGTGTTTAGTTGTTTGTCTCCAAGTTGTGGGCATCTTTTTTTTTTTTAATCTAAATAGCTAAGGATTATTTGGGATTCAGGAACATGGATTTTCTGTGTTGAATATTTAATCTCTTATCTTTGTTCAAGGAACAAATTAAATATTTTAGGTTAAGCATTGGGAAGGGTATGTTACAACAGGGATATCATCAAGTATGAATGACTAAATACTCAGTCTTTGGAAGTATTTGTAAGGTAGATACTAAAAAATTTCCCCCTTGAAACTTAGTTATTGATTCAAGTTTATGGTAATCATTCACATGTGTATGTCTATTGACTCCGAGCCCTGAGATAGGCACCAGTCTGGTCTTGTATTGAGGTTGTAACGCAAAGTCCTAGTCTTGCATCCAAATATAAAATCTAAATTTAAGCTTCAAATATAAACCTTTAGGACATTAGAAGAGTTTTAGGAATAAAATCCTCTTATTCACAACTGAGCATAAGGCCCAGAGCTAGCCCCTTTGTACTTATTTTACAGTTTTGGTTTGCATAAGAGAGGATTTATCTACTTTGTGTCAACATCCCAGTAAGTTCACATGCATATTTGAAGGATGAATAGGGAATACCCCCCTTGGTTCTGTAGAGCCGAAAGAAGGAGAGGATATATTTATAGGGTCTATCTCCTATATTGTTGGCCCCTGGCCCAGAAATTATGTTGATCAATGATGGCTACCTTGTAGGGATAACTGGGAAGCATCCAATTTGGGAAAAAACCCAACACCTTCAACTCTACCAAACTTTCATGGGCTAATCATTGAAGAACCTGATACATTTCTATTTGAGTTTGATGTACTTTGTAGGAGTTATGACTACACTATAGATGCATATAGGCTCAAGCTCTTCCCAACCACCCTTAAGGATGTTGTGTTAAGATGGTTTATGGGTTTAGGTGAGAATTTTGCAACTACTTGGGCCACCATGAGGGAGAAGTTTTTGCAGAAATATCAAGACTATTGTCATGGCTGAGACATGAAGGGGGATGACATCTTCAAGATGTAACAAAAAGAAGATGAGCCTCTGGAAGATTATGTAGAGAGATTATAGTTTTGCCTCAAGAAGTCAAGGTAGAATAGGCTCTCTCTAAAGTCACTCAAGATGGTCTTCCTAAAGGGTGTGAGTGAAGAATGTATGGATGCACTCAATCTAATTGGAGCAAGAGATATCTCTCAACTGGGATTTGATGAAATTTGTCAAATTTGCATAAACTATTCATGCTCTACTCTAAAGAAAAACAAAGGTTTTAGAACCTTGACTTTAAGTAAATCATCCACTCGAGTCTTCATAATAGAGCTTAGCAATCTATGTCCAACATGAAAGAGGATATCATAAGTCATTTACCAACATAGCTAGACACTCTGCACATAAAGAAGAAACAAGAAGTAGCTTTGAGTGAATATTGTCCACATTGTCGACAAAAGAAGGCTAATTGCCGATGCAAGGGACTTGAAAGTATTTTTGAGGGTAAGAATGAGAAAGCAGATTTTAGAGCCATAAAAGATGAAGAAGGTCAGGTGTTCTACATTGCACAATGGAGGCCATGGCAGCAAAGACAAGGTATGCCTCATGACTCCTTGACCAAATCCATGTCATTTGCACCACTTGTCTCAAATCCTCATAACTGAAACAATGCACCTTGGTATAACTAGCCACAACATCAATGGGAAACCATGCCACCTAGTTGGACCCAATAGCAAGGAGTATGGCCACAATAGCCATCCCAATCCTCAAATTATAATCCACAATGGCAAGCCAATCAAACCCATGGCCACAATAGTGGCAGGGGAACCAAACTTGGCAAAATCCAAATGTGAACTACCCGCAACCACAACAAACCCTGCCTCAATAATGTTGGAAAATGTGTCTCAAACTTACTGGCCTGATATTTTCCCCCATTGGTTGGCATTTATCTTCTCATCGGCCTGACAACACCTTGTTGGTGGGATGCTATTCACAGTCCCATCGATGGTCTGAAACCTCATCGGCGGGAGGTGGTTATATTGTCAAGACAAAATCCCTTGTCTCTTCGATATTTCGATGGTCTATCAAGACTTGTTTCGGTGTAACCTATTGACTTTGGTAGGAATTGGAATGAAGTCTCTTCGATGAGCTGATGGTGTTAAATCAATGCAGCCCACAACCCCGTGGTGCCCTTGGTGGGACCCAGTCTGTACCTCACGAAGGAGCGAGAATAGTATTAGCAACAGGTGACATGGATGCCGTGTGTGCGTTTGGTAGGGACCATTTGGGTATTTCAGTGTGAACTGTTCATTTCGGTGGGAGATGATATGTAGTCCCCCCGATATGATGAAACATTTGACTCCATTGGCCTGTATCTTTTGTGGTGGGTCTTGGGTAGACCCTGAGAGAGAGCAGTGATTGGTTGAGTGTTGACCGATGGTGGATGACAGGATGACTTAGTGAGTAATATGGTTGTTGAGAGGACTTTGAGAGTTCAGAGAGAGTGTAGTTGGTGTCTCTTTGATGGTTCAAAAGTCTTTGATAGTTAAACTGTATTGTGACCATTATCTGTGGAAGCTGAACTGAACTATTTGTCTGGTATGGAAGTTGAAAGGGCAACACTTGTGAAGTCTATAATGTAATGCATAAGTGCATTGAGTTGAGTAGTGATCGAGAGTGAATTGGAATCGTAATGCTACCAGATTTTCTCTTGAGATGGAACAACGTGTAAACCTCTGGTAAAGGCTATGAGTCTAATGTTGTATTGTAACTTGTACGCTTGTTGCTGAATAATACAATGACTCTATGTTTTGGAGTGGGGTTTTTTACCTGAAAGGGTTTTCCCACGTAAGTCTTTATGTTCTTGTCTTCTACTCTATCTTTCATGTTTAGTGATTATGTTTATTAAATCTATTTAATGCATGTTGTTGAAACTAGTTTAAATTGCAATCACTTTCCTATAAGGGTTAATATGGTAAATGAACTGTGTCTGATTCTGCTTTATGGCATAGTAGTATGTGTTTTGAAGCAATCAGAAAAAATGATTGTTACTACAGACACTTACTGATCTCAGATGCTCATTCTGGGATGAACCATATTTTCCCTACAATTGGTATCAAAGCTTGGTTTCTAGTTCTGGGTATTCCTTCTGTGAGGATTTCTTAGTCTGGTAAGCTTGAGGAAATATGAAGGAATCGACTGAAGATTGATCCTTTGTTGAGTGAATGTTGTTTGCTCTTTTTGTGTTAGTTTCAAGAGACAACACACAACTTGAAGGATGGTGAAGATGAAGAATATGGAGTTGGTCACTTTGAAATGATGTTGATCTGGAGCTCCTAATAGGTAGTGGAAGATTTTTTATGCAGGGGGTGGGTTTTTGGCTTTGTTGTTGTGTTGTAACAAAGCTTTCATATTGGGTGTCTATATGAGAGGCTCCCTAGTGATATGGAGAAGCTTGTGTTGTTTTTCATCTATGGAGTAATGTACTTATGCTGGGTGTTTATTCTTGGTATTGGAAGGCACATTTTTATTACCCCGATTGCATATAGGCTATGGAGTTGATCATTGAATGATCTGGAAGCTTCTGTAATAGCTTGTCCCCCTCAAATGCATGTGGATGTTGGTGGTTGTGGAGTTGGCCCGAAATGGGCTTGGAGTTCCTGTACTGCTTTTTCTTTTTAAGGATGCTTTGTACTTGCATAGCTCAGATTCATGTTTCTTGGATATGAGGGTTTTATATATTTTCGTAAAAATCTATAGTTAATGCTCATCTATGATAATCCATTATTTTGGTTTAACTATTATGGTGCTTTTTGTTTCAAATTTTTGAGTCTTCCAGATGTGAAGTGGGTGTGGGTGTGCATGGGTGTTTTTTAAGACATAGTGATTTTACAGGTTTTACATAGTCAAGAGAAAAACTTGTGGTTTTGTGGAGCTATAGTTAAGATATTTCCTAGACCCTGGCTTTTGGGGTGTTGCTGGATGAGATAGTTGCAATTTTGCATGCATGCTCCATGCATGGTGTGAGGAGGTGAGATGATTTCTCTGCATGGGAGTGTTGGTAAGTGATCAGTCACTCAACATTTCTAATGTAATGCTTGGTGGATTCCTAGACTATGGCACTTGGGTTGTGGACCTGATTGGTGAATCGGATCTGAGCATGATCTGGTGCTTGAGTCTTGTTGTCTACATGGTAATTCTCTTTTGAATCTCAATTTGCTGATTATTAGTGCAATCATGGGTTTGCATGTTTCAGTGTATTGGATCTACGAGTTATGCAAATTTGTAGGTGTGTACAACCTATTCATTTCAATGGGATAACTTAGAAGTGGATTGACTATATCCACAAGATTGATTTAGTGTTTATGCATACTTGTTAGTTGGCCTTGTCTGTGGTCACTTGTGAATTGGTGTGGTTGCTTTGAGATGAGAGAATGGATGATGTAGAGTACTTGGTTAGTTAATTAAGGGGACCTGGTGTGTATATCATGATGTCATGAATAGATTGGATACATAGTTTTGTGTACGTTTTTGATAGTGATGGTGTATTACCTTGGTTTTGGAGATCTTGGTGCCACTTGGTATTATTGTTAGATGGACATGTTCATGTGTGGACTTGGAGGATTTTTAGATTAGGAGATGTTTGGTCATGATGCTTGGAGAGCTTAGTTGTCATGATTCAGTGGGACCTTTAGCAATGATTGTGAATTCATCACTTGGTGATGGATGATCTTCTTTAGTATTGTAGATGTTACTAGGAGGAGCTCTTAGATCTTGTTGCTGTAGAAGGGTTCTTTCACATTTGCATGGACACTATTTAGAGATGGGTCATCTTCAAGATATTGAAGATGTGTAACACCTTGGAGTCATGGAGGATTCATGGAGTCTTTGGTTGAGGTGTCAGTGATGCTTGATAGGTGATGTTGGTTTAGAGTTTGTTTGTTTTATGTCATCGTATACTCTTGTTTATGTATTAGAGTTTCAGCATGATACATTGCTCTTGAGACCATGTTGTGTTCACTTGGAGCATGGAATCTCCTAAGGGGGATGGTAAGATCATGATGTCATGACAAGTTCCTGATTTAGATGATTGGAGCTTTGACAGTGGTCTAGTGATTCTCTGTGTTTTGGGTGCATAGGTCATTTGCTTAAAAACTTCATGATGGTGCAGTCATGTATTTGGGCTTTAGCATGAGATGATTGTTTACAGGTGCTCATGGATACATGGAGACTAAGGTGAGGTTGCATTTCTCTTAAGATGAGAGAAGTGTTGTTGAGATGGTTACTCTTGAGGAGATTTCAATAGAAAGTCCAAAGAGCCTACACCTTGGTTGGATGTGAGTTCAACAGAGACCTATGAGGATATTGCTTTTGGAGAAGGCATGATGGCTTGCATATCTTGGAGAAGCATTCTCATTCCCCACTCTTGGTCTGCTTGATATTTTATTATTTGAGAGGTATTTGTCGATTATATCTTTCAGATGTGTTATATTTCGTGCTTTGGTTCTCATGGGATTGAGTTGATTCATGGTGATTGATTATCGAGAATCATTTGAGGATGGTTTAGCATGAGTCTATATGATTGTATCTTTCATAGATATGGATATTGGGCTATGTAGTTGGTTTTGGAGGATTCGTTTAAGGGATGTTTGGAATGGTTATCTCCTTGTGCATTTGAGTTTATAATATCATTCATTGATGAGGATTGTTAGGAGATGGTTTATGGGCTAATTTGCTGAGATGGGAAATGGAGTAGTTTGATCTTCTTTGAGAATCTTACATCCATGTAGTTACATGATACATATGTTGTGTTTGATCTCTTGAGATTCAACGATTTTGGGTTTTGTTATGCTGTTCTCTTTGGGGTTTTATTGAGGAGATCATTCTTGACACAATTGGCACTTAGAGGTGTATGTAGGAGGATTTTCTACATGTATATGATGTGCATAGTTCCTCTCTTTGTATCAGCTATCTTAGTAGAGGGTTGGTTTCACATTACATTGGTTTGAGGTTTGGTTGGAGCTATTGTGATCACTAGCTTGTGGTCATGTGTTTTCACTTATGTTCTTGGGTGATGACATCAAGGTTCCTTTATCTCTTTCCTTTGCTAGGTGTGAAGAACTTGGGAGAGCTTTAAAGACTTGTGGTGAGAGTTGTTTTTATAGGTTTTGCATGTCATTGTGGATGGTTCCTTGGTACTACATGTTGTTTACACTTTCTATATGATGCTATTGGTAGACTTGGTATGCCTTGATCTTTTTTAGATTTGCATTACCCATGCAGTGGGAGCTCTTGGATGTGTATGTCATTCTTTGATAGGTTTACACATGGAGTTTATGATTGTAGTTTATGGGTGTATATATATTTATGGCATGATTTTACTATGTTTTGTATACCTTGGAGGTATGGGTGATTGGATGGATTAGCACTTGTTGTGTGTGCTATTTTTAGTCACGTAGGTTAATCAGAAGGATGAGAGAAGTCTACTTCCTGGTTGTTGTTGTAGCTAATGTTCTATCTTGTTTTCTGTAGGATGACTTCATGACTGTGTTCAGATTGAAGCTTTGAAGTTGATGTTGTTGATGCTTTTGTACAGCTTGTGAGCACAGTGGAGTGGTGGTAGTATTCTATAGCATTTTCTATTAGTTGGATCTGATGCTTGTGTTCTTTAGATTGGTGCATATACACCTTGGCTCATTCCTTTTCCTTTGGTAGATGGTTGGAACTATTGCCTAAGATGGTAGACATCTTGGATATTGTTGCAGGTGTCCTAGTTAGAGCATGGAAGCATTGTTTAAGATTCTTGAGATTGCATGCATGGATATGATGATGTGATTCAGTGATTTCAAGTGTTAAAAGGAGCTAGTAAGTTCTTCGTCAAGTGGGAGTCTGTTGGAAAATGTGTCTCAAACATACTGGCTTGATATTTTCCTCATTGGTTGGCATTTATCTTCTCATCGGCCTAACAGCTCCTTGTCGGTGGGACATTGTTTAGAGTCCCATCGATGGTTCGAATGCTCATCGGTGGGAGGTGGTTATATCACTAGGACATAATCCCTTATCTCTCTGATATCTTGATGGTCTATCAAAAATTGTTTCAGTGTAACCTGTTGACTTCAACGGGACTTGGAATGAAGTCTCTTCAATGAGCCAATGGTGTTAAATCGATGTAGCCCGCAACCTCGTGGTGCCCTTGGTGGGACCTAGTTTGTACCTCGTAAAGTAGTGGGAATAGTATTAGCAACAGGTGACGTGGATGACACATGTGCCTTTGCTAGGGACCACTTGGGTATTTTGGTGTGAGCTATTCATTTTGGTGGGAGATGGTATGCAATCCCTTGATATGATGAAACGTTTGATTCTACTGGCCCGTATCTTTTGTGGTGGGTCCCAGGTAGACCCTGAGGGAGAGCAGTGATTGAATGAGTGTTGACCAATGGTGGATGACATGATGACTTGGTGAGTAATATAGTGTCGAGAGGACTTTGTGAGTTCAAAGAGAGTGCAGTTGGTGTCTCTTCGATGGTTTGAAAGTCTTTGACAATTAAAATGTAGTGTGACCATTGTCTGTGGAAGTTGAACCGAACCGTTTGTCTAGTATGGAAGTTGAAATGACAATGCTTGTGAAGTCTGTAATGTAATGCATAAGTGCATTGATTTGAGTAGGATTGAGAGTGAATTGGAATTGTAATGCCGCCAAATTTTCTCTTGAGATGGAATAGGATATAAACCTCCGGTAAAGGCTATGAGCTTGATGTTGTATTGTAACTGGTATGCTTGTTGTTGAATAATACAATGGATCTATATTTTGGAGTGTGGGATTTTTTACCCGAAAGAGTTTTCCCCATGTAAGTCTTTGTGTTCTTGTCTTCTACTCTATCTTTCATGTTTAGTGATTATGTTTATTGAATCTATTTAATGCATGTTGTTGAAACTGGTTTAAATTGCAATTACTTTCCTATAAGGGTTAATGTGGGAAATGAACTATGTCTGATTCTGGTTTATGGCATAGTAGTATGTGTTTTGAAGCAATTAGAAAAAATGATTGTTACTTCAGACACTTACTAGTCTCAGATGCTCATTCTGGGATGAACTATATTTTCCCTACAAGCAACCTTCCCTTATGCCAAATGCAGCCCCACCTACTCCTGCCCAACCTAGAGCAACTCAATTGCCGGCACAAACTACACCTAACCCTAAAAACAAGCCTGTTCAGTAGGCCTCTACTAATGAAGCCATCCAATACCCAACCTATATAGTTAAAGTTAGTGATGTACACTTGTGCTAAAAAAAGATGCTTGTTGGACCATCATCACCACTTATCATAGAACTTCCTAATGAGGAACCATCCTCCATCACTAACAACCATCTGAATAACCAACAAAAGCCTTCTGAGAAAATCTCTCTGCAAGAAGAAACTATTACTAGAAACCCTCCATTTCCAAAGAGATTGAAAATGCACCCTCCACCAACTCCTTCTGAACCTAATTTTGATTTCATGGGGTAGCTAAAAGATGTTTGTGTTAAAATTCCCCTCATCCAAGCCATCAAGGATGTTCCCATTTATACCAAAGCTATAAGGAATTTTGCCTTAAGAAACTAGGATGAAATATAAAAGATCCTCAGATAGTCCATGTTATAGGACAACTTGCTGATATCATGTTAGGTAACTTGGTTGTTCCAAAACATGCAGATCTTGGAAGCTCTGTGGTTGATGTAAACATCAATGGTACCCTTATCAAAAACACCTTGATTGACCTAGGTGCAGCCATCAATGTAATGACAAAAGAAACAATGAGTAACCTTCAACTAGATAACCTCGGGCCTACTCCTATAGTACTCCAGTTGGCAGATAGGTCCACAGTCAAGCCAGAAGGGGTTATTGAAGATCTTGTTATGACATTAGATTCATGGGAATACCCTGTAGACTTTATGGTCTTGTAGCCCAAGGCTAGCTTAGGAGGATATCCACTCATCCTAGGGAGACCCTGGCTGGCAACAATAGATGCCTTCATAGGATGTTGGTCAGGAAACATGATAATTTCCAATGGGAATGTACCAAAGAAGTTGGTCCTTTATCCACCTACTCAACCTTTTGCTGATATGGAGCAATCTATTTGGCTAAACCTAGGGGATCTAGACCAATATTGTCTTCAGACATTAATGAAAATTGAAAGAGACCTACTATTGGCTATTTAGGATGAAGATGAAGTGCTTTCCAATGTCATACAAAACAATGATGGAATAGATATACAACAAGACCCATGACTAATATGTATCACCTACCCTCTTCACAATGTTCTTCCTACAATCAATACTCCATCCTATGCTTCCTCTAGCAAAATGTTTCATCTATTCCTACCTCATAGTTGCACTCTCAACTTATTAGGGTTGGATATCACCTCTATGATGCCTATGGCATCATCAGTTGACATTACACTAGGAAGAACACTTAACATCAATAGTTAATTAACATTTGTCTAGAAGATTGAACTGATTAAAATGCTACAAACTCATAAGACAACATTTGCATGGGACTATCATGATATGAAAGGAATTGACCCTAATCTTTACATGCATAGGATATACTTAATGAAGGATGTAGACCAGTTAGGCAACCTCAAAGAAGGATGAACCCTGCGATAAGAGACATAGTGAAGAATGAATTGTAGAAATTACTAGATGCGGGATTCATATACCCAATATCAGATAGCCAAGGGGTGTCTCCACTGGTAATAGTGCCAAAGAAAGAAGGTAAGTGGAGAGTTTGTGTAGACTACAGAGAATTAAACACTGCCACTAGGAAGGATCAGTTTCCTCTTCCTTTTGATGATCAGGTCCTAGACTCCTTGGCTGGTAAAATGTTTTTCTCTTTTCTTGATGGATTTAGTGGGTATAACTAGATCAAGATAGCCCCTAAAGACCAGGATAAGACCACATTCACATGCCCATGGGGGACGTATGCCTATTATATTCTTCCATTTGGACTCTCTAATGCACCTGCCACATTTTAGAGAGTTGTTTTAAGCATCTTTGCTAACCTTGCTCATGACTCTATGGAAGTTTATATGGATGATTTTACCACTTATGGAGAGTCTTATAAGGAGGCCTTGAAGAATCTTGAAAAAGTATTGCAGAGATGTTAGGATTATAATCTTTCCCTTAGTCATGAAAAATGTTTTATGATGATGCAGAAAGGAGTGGTGCTTGGTCAATTTGTGTCCAAAGTAGGAATTCAAGTGGATCCACACAAAATTGAAATCATTTTAACTTTACCTATTCCTCAAAAATAGAAAGATGTCAAAAGTTTTCTAGGTCATGCAGGGTATTATAGAAGATTTATAAAGGATTTTAGTAAGAGTGTTTCTCCTTTGCTTGTCTTACTCTTTAAAGATGTAGAATTTAATTCGATAGCTGACTGTCAGATATCCTTTGACCATCTCAAAGAGGCATTAACAAAGACACCTATACTCAGAGGACCTAATTGGGCAATACCTTTCCATACACATATAGATGCTTCTGATTTTGTAGTAGGAGCTATGTTAGGATAGAAAGAAGGGACTGTGGAGTATGCAATTTATTACATCAACAAGAATCTTCAAGGTGTTGAACTTAACTATACTGTTACTGAGAAATAAATGTTAGCTGTTGTTTATGCAATTAATAAGTTCATACATTATATCACTAAGTATCCTATTTTCATTCACACATACCATGCATCAATAAGATATCTTATGAATAAACTAGTGGTAAGTGGCAGATTGGTTAGATGGTTACTACTCCTTCAGGAATTTGATATAACCATTGTAGACAAACTAGGGAAGGCCAATGTTGTTGCTGATTTTCTCTCCAAGCTCTCTAATTCTAATGAGGACCCAGTCATTGATGGTTCATTTCTAGATGAACACTTATTTGCACTAACTATACAAACTCTTTGGTATGCAGATATAGAAAATTATCTAGTCACAGGCAAAACACCTCCACACCTCTCACCCAGAGAGAGGTGCCACCTTGTGGAGCACAACTTTCCCTATTCATGGGTATCTAGTTATATTTTCTATACAGGACCTAATCATATAATGAGAAGGTGCATTAGGGAAGATGAAGTGTATGACATTCTTAGAGCATTCCATGATGAACCCTGTGGTGGACACTTTGCAGCCAAGAGGATAGCAATCAAAATTCTAAATATTGGATATTATTGGCCAACATTGCATAAAGATACAACTCTCTACACAAGAAGATGTGACCAATGTCAAAGGATGGGAAGACCTACAAGAAGTGATGAAATGCCTTTACAACCACAATTGGTGGTCACACCATTTGACAATTGGGGCATTGATTTTATTGGACCCATAGATCCACCTTCTAATGACAAGGAATACATACTTGTTTACACTAATTATCTTATGAAATGGGTGGAAGTGAAATCCTTGATAGTAGCTAGATATAGTAAAGTTGTTACATTCCTCTACGAAGAAATATTCACAAGATATGGGGTTCCATGGGAAATAGTCACAAATCAAGGGCCAAAGTTTACATCTGCACTAATTGCTAGCCTTGTCCAGGAGTATGAAATTAGGCATAACAAGTCCACTCCCTATCATCCATAGTCAAATGGTCAAGTTGAGGTGACCAACAGAGAGCTTGAAGCAATATTGACAAAGATAGTTGCAGTACATAAGAAAGACTGGGCAGCCAGACTCTCTGAAGTAGTTTGGGCATATAGAACTACATGGAAGACAACAACAGGGTACACACCTTATGAGTTAGTTTATGGAAATAAGGCTATCCTTCCTATTGAGTTTGAATATAAAACATTGAGAACATCTGTCCAACTTGGAAAACTGCATCAGCTTAAAGCCTTGGAGGATTTAAGGATGGAAGTAGTTCATCACACTGAATTAATTTAGAACTAGAGAATCAAATGGCATGATCAGTATATTAAAACCAAGGACTTTCAAGTTGGTGATTGGGCACTTCTCTATGACTCCAGGTATAAAGATCATAAGGGCAAAC
Organism: Cunninghamia lanceolata; assembly: GCA_027924645.1. Classification (NCBI taxonomy): domain Eukaryota; kingdom Viridiplantae; phylum Streptophyta; class Pinopsida; order Cupressales; family Cupressaceae; genus Cunninghamia; species Cunninghamia lanceolata. Next base: position 2,706,681 of record BSBN01000128.1, read on the forward strand.
TGCAGACAAGATGGTTAGGCCCTTATGAGATCAATGAATATTTTCCAAATGGTGCAGTCCAATTAACTACAATTGACCAAGTTAGATTCTCACTTATGGTTAATGAGCATGGATTGAAATTGTATAAGAAGCCTTTAAGTATAGCTAGATTTCTCCAACAGTTGGAGGTAGACATGGATAATAAAGTCCCATAGCCTATTTCCTCTAATGAAGTCTCCAACTAGGTAGTAGCTGAACACAATGTTACACAACCAATTCAAATTGCCACATTGAATGAAGTTCCACAGTCTTGTACCTCTAGTGAGAATTCTAGCCAAGTATTAGTTGATCATATTGTTTTAGTAATAGATCAAGCTGCCAGCTTAACTAAAGTTGTATAAGCAAGTTTGAGTTCTACACACTTTGTACATAAATAAAAACACACAGTACACACACATCAAATAGAAATAGCAATAAAACAAGGTGATCTTCCAATCAAAAGTTTAGGCTCCATCATTTTAGTACCATTCTACACTAGAATTTTCCTTCGAAATTCAAACACTTCATCAAAGGGACCTGTAGCCAAAGGTAATCGACTATTCCATGGGACCTGTATTTGCTACACCTGCAACCAATGCACATGGGACCTATTCATTTCACATTCTAGTTGTGTGCATGCATCCAACGCTATCTATAACACCTTTTCTCATGTCATATGCATGTCACCATCATTTTGTTGGATAGTACTTCACTGCTATGTGTCACACATCTACTCCATTATGTCAGCACACTGTATCACTATCACATCATTGTGATTCACCCTAGCTCATTCGTTGAGGACATCAACTCAATCTGCTATGCAATCATGTTTACATGCAATAGTTCCAATTTCAACATCAACTCAATGGTATTCATCTCACTCATTGCTTTAATTAAAATTTATTGTTACTTATTTTGTGACTTTCTTTATTCACACATAATTAATTTTCCATATTATATCAATTCGACATGCTTTGAAGCCATTTCTTCGTACCATTGCCCATCTTCTCATTTGAGGAAAAATGAAATTTTAGTTGGGAGAATTTTGATTTATTTTACATACATTCAAACTTCAAATCAAACTTTCAACCCCTTATTCCATAATTATTACCATTTGCCACATAACATTCAAGCTAAACAAAGCAAGCAAATGGCAAAAACAACTAGTAATAAGGTCCTGATGAGTAGCATTGGGTATCAAACATAGGATTGAGAGGACTGAGAACAACAAATTCAAACAAAGGATTGACTATTTTCTTGAGATACCATAATGGGTGGTGACCCCATTAGAAGAGAACCTACTATTCACTCAGCATTACTGGCTGACATGGAGTCCTTGCTAGTTTCTCAGCAGGCAGGATGGTTGCAATATTTTCTTAGGATAATAGAGTGTAATGAGGACGTTACTCAATAGTTTGTAGAGACATTCCATAATGAGGAAGCTATAATGAAAGGTTTAAGGGTTGACGTGACTGTAGCTGCTATAGCTAAAGTTATAGGGCTTTGAGTAGCTAGAGAGGAATTTCCTATTAGTGCAGACACTATTTCTACAAGGTCTGGGTTCATATGACTAGGAGAAAGGTTAGAATCAATATCTCAAGGTACAAAACAACTTTCTTTACCCTAATTTTGGGCCTTAGTCACTTCTTGGATTATGAAGTACCTTACATGTGATGGAAGGTAGTCTTTACTTTATATTGTACATTTTAAGCTTTTGATCCATCTATGTCATGGAAGGATAGTGAATGTCTTGAATTTTCTATTTAATTTGTTAAAATGGATGACAACTAAATATAGGAGGAAAATTTGTCAGTCCTCATTATCTCATCATGGTTTGATTGTTTTGTTAGTAAAAAGAAGTCTACCTATTCATTACCCTGAATTTTCTTGGGAAAGATTTCTAGAAGTTAATCATGTTAATGAGGGGCCGGTGAGAGTTGAACTAGAGGTAGAAGAAGAGGCATAGGTAGAAAATTTACAAACAAGGGAAGAAGAGGAAGCACCAACAACCTCTTATCACCTAGAAGCTTCTCCTACTTGTAACCATGCATCTGTTGAGGAGCAGCCAGCTCTGAGCTCTGCTGAACCCATTAAATAATTTGCTAGTTCCCCTACACCTGCAGTCTCACCTATTTCAACCCCAGTGCCAGAAAATGTATCCTCTCAGACCAAAAGCCACAAAAAGAAAAAGCTAAAATGAAAATTACTATTTGAAGCTTCTAGCTCACTACTTGTAGCATTTGAAACTACATGTGAAACTCCAGCATCTAAAACTCCCCATGAAACCTCTTATGTTCCAAAAGCCACCAAGGAAAGGAAATCATCTTCTTCTAGAGTTAAAATCAAACAGGAAACCCCCACTCAATCATGTAGGTATTTAGGTCACCTGAAAGAAAAAGAACTTTTAGGGGAACCTGAGAAGAGGAATGTAGTTGATCTTGATACCGACTCCGAGAGGGAGCACATGGGTATATGCACTAAGATGAGGGACCAAAAAGTCACCAAATGACTTTTTGGGCAACTCTTTGGTCCCATACACATCAAAATGCAGGCACGTTATAATGTTCTTGTGTTATTTTTTACCTTAAAAGTGCAAAAAATAGGCCTTTATCCCATTACCCATGGCCAAAAGAGTTAATTTGCAAAAAAAAAAACAATATAGCGTGAGCATGTTCAAGGAAGGTCAAACCAAGGAAGTGCAAGAGAGAAATCAATGTTTTCACAATGCCACCTCACCAAACCCACTTCAGAAGATGTCATGAAGCAAATGTCAAGGGTCGAGTAGCCGAAGAAGGTAGGGTTTGATTAATTTTTGTGAGTTTGAAAAGAATTTTTGAATTTTGCAATGTTTGATTAGTTTTTTATATTACATTTATGGTTAATGAGGCAAGCGAAAACACAAATCTAGATGAGGGTCAAAACAACCCCCAAAACCCTCCAAACCCACCTTCACATCATCACAATGTAAGAGATGCTCAAGAAAACTACCTAGGGCAAATAGAAGAAAATAAAAGACATCTTCTAACTCTTATTGAAATGTAAAACAATCCAAGTGCAAGCAGCGATACTAGGAGAGCACTTGCAAAGTCATTAGAGGAGATTATTTCCCACACTGAATCGATGACAAAACAAATCACCGAATTTCAAGACTATAGGGAGAGGTGTCACCAATACTATGCCAACAAATTGTCTTATGAACAAGTGAAGAATGAAAAAAATACAAAATCTCAATTATGTGCAAACTTTATTAATCCAAAAACTAGCCAAAGATTAGAAGAAACTCACAAATGGTTCCCTATTCATTGTAGGAATCAAGATATACCCCAAAACTTTTGGGATAGATGGTAAATTGTCTTCGATGAGTGCCCATGCAACAATAATGAGGTGCCACAATATTTCTTGAGGAAACTCCATGCAAGTTTGTCTTCAAGAAGATTCCCAATTATTTAGACATTTGAGAGTTCCAAGGCTGAGGTGGTGGTTTTACCCAAGATAGAGAGGGGCCTCAACATGATGAAAATTGTGTACCTAGACCCTTATTGAGGCCAAAATATGTGTCACTCCCTTCAACTTTGAAGGACAGTGTTGAGGTGGAGACATTACATTCATTGACTTCTCTCACGCAGTCTCTAGCACAACATATTGATGATCTTACCCAGGCCGATGAGGGTGAGAGCAGTAGCATCATTTGTGCTCACATTTGTGTAGTTCATGTGGGAACCTATGCGATTATGAGATGCACGACTCATGGCAGGACTCTTGGTAGGATGTTGTGATGCAGGGGTAGCATCCAATGATGGGCGTACATCCATATTGGATGATATTGTTCTCACTGATGATGTCTTATAGCGTACATTTGGTATTGACTCTCAAGTAATTTTTTACAAGTCAGCGCAGGTAGGCATTGCTACAGTGATGATGTCTTCAAATCCTTTGACCAAGGTATGAGCCAATAACATGAAAATGTCATAATTTTGTATTTCTTGTTTTATCTCATGTCATTTGATGTACATAAATAATATTTATGTTTAGTCATTTATTCTTCTTGATGATTCTCACAGGAGGTCACTGTTGGTGTGAACACATAATTCACACATGTTAAGTTGACTTAGTGAGTCTTCTAGATGTCTAGGTGTTTCTAGTTGTGTGTTGAGTTGTTGATAGTTGGAGTGAGTTGTCTTATCCTCCACATGTGCAATTAGTTATCATCCTCTAATTGGCACATGTTGTAGGAATATCTCCACCTTTCACTCCACCCTTCTAGCTCTCACCTTACCTTTATAAGCAAGGCTCACTCATTGTATTTCATATAGCTTCATATGATCTTTGTATAGATTCTTGCTCCATTGTTTTAGCATCTTCTCTGTTATCTTTGTGTGGAAGGTTTTCTTGATTGCAGGTGATCCTAGCTTGTTGATGCACATTGACTCTTACATGGTATCATAGCCAAATCTATAATTTCCTTCCCTCATTGGAGAGGTTTTGATGGGAGCAGTGTCATAGGAGTGTCCTAGAGTAAATCCAACATCACAGTTGCGATTAGGAGGCCCAAATCTGTATAGATCGGCTATTCATTCGTTGAATTTCATCATCAAAAATTTTGGCAAAATTTTTTGCCCCTAGTTTGTGTTGTCTGAAAATTCTGTACAATTGCACGAAATTTGTACATCATATGGCTTCGTTTGTCATCTCTATGCCAAATCTAGGTCATCTCGTCGGATTATCATCATCTGGTAAAATTTGTTGGTTAAAGTTTTCTTCTGCAATATATATTTGTCTGCGGTCTTGATCCGCCCTCGACGGTCACTTGGCAACGTTAAACAATATTGACGGTTTAGTAGTTTAAAAAAAATTGTTGGCATCGGTCTTAACAACAGTGGCATCCATTTACATTCTACACTATGGCAATCAAATCAAGTTCTGCAGTTTGACAGTCTTAGATCTGCCATTAGCAGCCTTTCAAGTCTTCACAAAGATGTGGCGATCAAGGTTTGAGAATTCGGTAGTGGCATTTCAAGATCTCAGTGTATTATCTGTAGTCGACATTATTAGCTGCCTTTGATTTTAGTGGAGGCAACGTTTCATAAGACTTGGGTGGTTATTAAAAACCACTTCCACTCTACAGTCTATAGTCTTAGTCGACGTTTGATTCCTAAGGCGGTCGATGGTTTTGTTATCGACCAACAGTGAAATCCTAATCGGCGATCCTTACCAGTTGATCCTTCACCAGCATCGTTTATTGCAATCTAGTTTATGCAGCGATCCAATTTTGGTGATCGGCATTGATCTAGTGGGCAACGGAGGATCTCACACCATTGGTGATCTTCATAAAACATCATCGACGGTTTATAATCTTTTACCAGTGGTCGGCTCCATTAACCCAGTCACCATCCATCTTCGTAGCGTTCATTCATTGTTTGCTATTCAAGCAGGTGGCTAGTTTTCAAAATCTTTGGCGATGGTTTAAATAGTGTCGGCATATTCCTGGTGTCTAAGCCTAAGATTCATCCCATATCCTTTGCAGTGTTTATCTCTAGTGGTTGACTCTTAAGTTTGCGGGAGTCTTATTTCCCCCATCTGGCAGTTTAAGATCTACAACTAACTTTCCAGCAGCCATCTAAATAAACACCAACATTCATTTCCTTTGGCATTCAGCATTTTTGGTCAGCATCTAAATTTTCTAAAGCTCATTGGTCTTTTGTTTCTAGTGGTTGGCAGATCTCACTGCTCTCATACAACCCTGAACCCTACCAGTGATCAGGATCTTGGCTATATGGTTATCTCCAACATTTTTTTGTTTTCATCGGTGGCATTCATAAATCTTCATCGACGGTTTTACCTGTGATCGACAGCTTTGATTTGCATTTGCCATTATTTGTTTTTGCTTTGGTGGCCTTTGACATTTCAAGCTCATCGATTGTTGCAGACAATTTCATAGTCGACCAGTTTCTACCTCGTCGGCATTCATTTCATCTCTCCGACATTTGTTTGCCTCCGACAGGGTTTAAGATCTAGTGGTTTAAAGGTATTGATCGAGCAGCATATCTCTGGAACCTTCCTTTCACACAATGACATTTTAGCATGTCAAGCGGTTTCAACAGTGTTCAGTGGTTTTGACCACATAACCAACAGCTTTTGCAAATAGGCATTTTACCTCTGCCGTTGGTTTTCTGCTAATATCAGTTGTTTTGATCGGTAAAAGGCTGTTTTGCCCTCAGTAAGTGGCTTTAGGATAAAACCAGTGGTTTTGCACATTGGTGGTTTTGACAAATAGCTGTTTTGTTTTTCCTGGAGGCAGTTTTTTGCACAAACTAGTGGTTTGCTGATGACAAAGCATATTCCGTCAACTGAAGGGAATATTTCATCAATAGGGGGCCATTTTTGCCCCCTCAAAGCCCTAAAAGGGGGCTTTTTTTCCTTTTTGTATAACTTTTTCCCATGGAGGCGAAATCGGGCAAACGAGATATCGATGGAAAGCTGACAGAGAGCACTTCCTAGTGGTATCAATCATTTTCACAAATTTTGCTATTTGATAGCATTTATTGTAGGTCAAAGACAAATCTTCTTTTTTGGCTCCCGATCTCTTAACTTTTTGCCACGATTTCTAATTTTTACGATTCAAGCGGCATTGGAAAGGTATTCAGGAGCTCTACACAGCCATCCATGCACTTTTCTCATTTTTTGCTCTAGGTTCATTTAATTTCATTTGTCAATTTTTTGGCATTTGATTGATAACTTGGGCATTTTGAAACTTGAGAAGGTGAAATTTGTTTTGAGAGGATTTGTTTGCTGTAATACATCATTGTGAATGATTGTAATCTCACTAAGATCTCTTTTTTAAGAGAATTTGTTGTTTTCCCCTTTTTTGGTCCTTTGAGGACAGTTGTAAATCGTACTAAGTATAAAGTGCCACAAACAATTGGGGGGCTCTCTTGCATAGTAAAGGGGTGTTGTTGTGTTGTTGTCTTTCTTTTTCATGGATGTGCTTCAATTTCCACTTTTAACTCCATATAATTATATTGAATGGAAGAAAAACATGGAGTTTGTGTTGTATAAACAAAAGTTACATAGAATAACTTTAGGCATAGATCCTGAACCCACAGGTGCTACTGAGAGAAGAAAATGGTTAGACAGAAGGGATGAGGCTTTTGGCACACTTTGTCTTGCTATTTCTCTAGATTTGAGATTTCATGTTGAGTCTTGTACTACACCAAATGAGATATGGACAACACTAGACAATCTATTTGGCAAGCAAGATAAAATAAGATGGTTCAAATTGGAAAATGAGCTAATTGCACTTAATCCTCAAGACTTTGATCAAATTGAAGACTTCTTCACCAAATTTAAGTCTCTCAGGTTGCAACTCAAACAAAGTGGTCTTGAGAAAGAAGATGAACAATTGATTCTATCAATTCTTGTAAAATTGGGTCCTGCATATTCAGTTTATGTTTCTACCTTTTATCCTACAATGGATGCCTTTGGTAGTAAGTTTACTATGCCTTCACTTGAGGAGTTTGCTGCACAACTCACTAGGGAACAACCCAAGCTACTACACATGGGCACATTGAAGTCTCCTAGAAAACAGTCTCTAGTTGCAACACAAAGCACAAAAGATCCTAAGGCTTCACATAATAAGGGAAAGAAACAAAAGGATTCAAAGTCTAATAAGCAAGAGAAAGAATCAAAGAAAACCCCCAACTCTTTTTCCAAAGAGGAGTCCAATAAGAAGAAGCCAAAGTGTTCTTATTGTAAGAAATTGGGTCATGGTGTGACTAAATGTTATGAGAAAAAGTTTGAAGAGATGTCACAACTTCTTCAAAAACATAACATTGAGTATTCTCCATCAACAACAATTTTACCCAAGTATTATTCTTCGCCACCATCATCATCTACATCTACAGGGACAATAGGTATTGCTTATGGGACAAATAAAGGAAAAGGAAAAGCATTCTTTGCATCAACAAGTCTACAGTCAGAGAGATGGCTTCTTGATTCTGGAGCTTCTCATCATATGGCATCTTCACAGGGGATGTTCTCTTCATTTCAGTCATGTACTTCACCACCTAATTTGATGGGTAACAACACATACATGCATGCAACTAGAAAAGGAAATATTGATGTTGGTCAGAATACATTCAACAATGTGTTGTGTGTACCTTCCTTGACAACCAATCTCCTTTCCATCTACCAAATTACTCATTGTGGTGCAGGGAAGATAGTTGAGTTCACTCCTGATTCTTTGATCATACAGGACTTGGAGAGCAGAGATATCATTGCTATTGGGATGGCTGATCATGCATCTCACCTTTATACTTTCTCCCATTTTGTTTCTGATGATGATGTAGATCCATTGATTGATATTCACTGCATCAAGTGTGAATCATGCTTCTAAGGAGAAGTTTGGTCACTTGAACCTTGGTATTCTTGCATCTACTTTAGTTCCTGAGAATAGTTTTGAGCTTCCTCCTCCTTCTTCTTCAGAGATCGGTATTGACATAGCTTCATCCACTTCAGTTGAGCAGGATATTATTTGTCTTCCAGATACAGGTTTATGGGATGAGTACTTGATAGGTATTTTAGACTTGTTTTGTGAGTCCTATCTTGATGACTTGGAGGACATCATTGATGACATTCATCTCCTCTTTGAAGGAGTTGATTCTTCTACTTCGAATGTGCATGCTTCTTCTCCTCTTTACTTGTCACAGTTTGGCACTAAGTTGGAGTGTCTTGAGCATCATTCAGAGGATACTTTGTCTTTGTAGATTGATGATCTTGAGTTTTCATCTTGTCTTGGATTGTCACATTCTTTGATTGGGTATGCAACACCTAATTCTGTGACATCTTTTGGTTATGACATGTGGACACTTGAGTTGTTTTCAGAGACATCATACATCATGAGGCTTTTTCCCTCATACCTTGAGATGGAGTTTCTTCGACATCAACCTTTGGACTTGTTTCTTCCTAAGGGGAAGAATGTTGTTTGTAGGCTTTGGATTTTCTTCAACATTCTTCTTTGGGAGTTCACCATTAGCACAGGAGCTATTTCATTGTGGGGGGGACCTATAGTCTCACACTTGCTCTCCTATGGGGGGGTAATTGATTGTCCATATGTGTTGGAAGTAGTCCTTGGGGGGCCTTGAGTCCTCCTTCCATCACATCTTTCATTTGTTTTCTGCATTCTCACTTTTGGAGAGGAATTTTGTCCCATGAGGTTTTCTCCTTTTCTCCATTTGAGATTTGTACATGGGTACCTAACATGGCCTAGTAGTCGGGACCCATCCATAATTGCATCTTTATTTTAGTCAAATACTCCCTAAGTTGCACTTAAGGGGGGGTGTTGGTGTGAACACATAATTCACACATGTTAAGTTGATTTAGTGAGTCTTCTAGATGTCTAGGTGTTTCTAGTTGTGTGTTGAGTTATTGATAGTTAGAGTGAGTTGTCTTATCCTTCACATGTGTAATTAGTTATCATCCTCTAATTGGCACATGTTGTAGGAATATCTCCACCTTTCACTCCACCCTTCTAGCTCTCACCTTGCCTTTATAAGCAAGGCTCACTCATTGTATTTCATACATCTTCACATGATCTTTGTATAGATTCTTGCTCCATTGTTTTAGCATCTTCTCTGTTATCTTTGTGTGGAAGGTTGTCTTGATTGTAGGTGATCCTAGCTTGTTGAGTCACATTGACTCTTACAATCACAACTCTAGCCCATCTAACTATGGATGAATAGAGAGAAAAGATGATCAAGAGTGATCATCGGATAGTGGTAAGTGATCGATTACATACGTGATGTTATATATTTCATGTTTTCTATATTAATGTGCATATTGTTTGATTGTATTAACATGTAGAGCTACAATAATGTCTATCGAGGAGGTCTACTCGATGGTAGAGAGAGGATGAGTCACTGATTGGCTCTCCATCTTCACAACCAAGCAAGGTCCACCGATTATTTGATGAAAGTCCATAGGAAACTAGTTTTGGGGACATTTTTTGTATGCCTGGATGGATTTGTATACATACTTTTGTATGTTACCATTGTATTTTTTTGTATATGCCTGTATGTCTTTGTTTGGACATGCCTATAAGGCTTTGTATATAGACTAGATGTTATGTTCATGACATTATGTATATGATAGTTTATATTAAATATTTAATATGATGATCAATTATAGTTATAGGAATTTGGTTTTACATGTGCTAATTACATTTGCTTGAAAGTTTATAACTCATTTTCAAATAATCCATTTTGTGCATATCTTGCAATCATTACATTCCATGAGACTGTGCATTTCTTTGAGGCATCATGTCAAATAGTTCACGCACCTTGCCTATGCTTCCACACTTTCCATACATGTCTACAAGGGTATCTGCAAATACAATATGTGACAAAATTTCTATATCCTTTATGCTTTGATGGTTGTCCCCACCATGTTCCCTAGATCTAATTTTGGCATAGGCAAGGAGGATGTTGGATAAGGTTGTACAATTTGGTTTGAGACTTACCAATTGCATTTGGTTGAAATTTTCTTTTATGCATTTGTGAAAGTTTTTAAAGCCTTATGAAAACTCCATTTCGTGCATATCTTGCAATCATTGCATTCCATGAGACAACATTTCTTTGATGCATCATGTCAAATAGTTCATGTTCCTTGTATATGCATCCACACTTTGCATACATGTCTCGTAGGGTAGTTGCAACTACAACATTTGACAAAATTCCTATATTCTTTATGCTTTGATGGATGTCTATACCATGTTCCTGTTGCAAATATGTACCTAATAGGTGTTGTCATTGATGTCAACATATCCTTGTTGTCATTGGTGTCAACTGTATTCCATTCTAGAAGACTTGTATGTTGAGGATATTGAGAAAATTAGCCTCTCTAGAAGAAACAAGTGACTTACATATCTCTTTGTAAGAGACAGTGAAGATAGTACAGTTTAGCGAAGTAGATTGCTCTACATTCCTAGTAAGATGAAGATCAGAATATGCAGATTAAAGGGTTTGTAGAGGATTGTCTGAAGTTGCTCTAGTCAATATTTGAGAGGTTTACATGGAGTTTTGGCGAAGTTATGGCCATCTGAGTAGAACCAAGTTTTGCAGTTGTTTAGAGGTGACACAGTGACAAAAACTTGGTCCATATTGATCTGTAGATCTAGAGGTCTATTTTGGATGTCAGTGTGTATCCTCAACTCCATTGGTTCATGGTTTGGAGGTCCACAAGCAATCTTTCTAGTGTGATAGTCATGACAATTGGTGTTCTTGAGTTCCCAAATGAAGATGTAAGTGTTTCTAGTGATCTGAGGTGGTACGGTTGTTCCTATTGATTTCATTGTGCTTGTGGTGGTCTCTGAATCAGGGTCTTATTGTGTTGGTGGTCTGCATTGAGGATTGAGCTTGTGGATGAAGATTTCTCCTTAGGTGTTGTTGTTCTTTCCAGTCTTGGCTGACCAAATGCATGATGTGTGTTGTGGATGATCTAAGAGAAGTTTTATGGAGCATGGTGTGATGTTCGAGGAAGATTTGAGTCCCAGTCATGTTTAGCTAACATTATAAGTGATTTGCATTAAGTTAGCTGTTTGTAGTACTGACCTTGATGTTTATTCCAAGGTTGATGAATCATATAAATACATGTAGTTGAGATGTGGAAACTCATCCTTGTGCAAAAATGATAAGATCCTAAGAATGGAGGAAAGGTAGAGCAGAGAAGAGGAAGAGCAGAAAAGGAAGAATAGTAAAGGATGAGGAGATAGCGAAGAAGTGTTTTAGGGGGTAGAATAGAAGTATTGTGTGCTTTAATGGAACTAACCTTGGCATGAAGAAGATGTTGTTTTCCAATTCAATCTTTCTGTGTTAAACTTGTGAATGTTTCTGTAGCTAGTGATCCTCTTTGAGCAGTGAGCTCTAGGTAGTGCACCCAAAGGCAAGTGCCTTCCTATTTTCTATTCTTTTAACAGAGAATAAATCTTGTGGGTTAACCCCCACCATGGTTTTTCCCTTAACCGGGTTTCCACGCAAAAATCCTGGTGTTATGTGTGTTGATTATGTTTCTGCTCATGTGTTGTTGATTCATACTTTCATGGTTATATCATTCATCTGTTAATAAGTGGTAAAGAAGTTTAATAACAGCAAAGGATAAATTTTTTTGTGACAACTGATTCACCCCCCCTCTCAATTGTCTTCCCTAATTTTAGCAATTGGTATCAGAGCCAATTCCTCTAAAAGAAGCTTGACCACTTGAGGAGATCCAAGATGTCGACTTACAAGAAGGATAGTCCGAGATTTGATGGAACAAATTACTCTCTTTGGAAGAGTCGCATGGAGTACCACTTGCAATGCATGGGTGATTCTTATTGGTTGATAACAAAGGATGAGTATAAGCCCCCGGAGAAAGGTCCTTCAACTCCATATGAACTCAAAGATGCTAAAAACAACATTCGAGCTAAAGAAGCCTTGTTAAGTGCCCTGACTGATACAAAAATGACAAATGTCCTGGAATTGAAAACTTCTCATGAAATCTAGAAGAAGTTGGAAACTCTATATGGAGGTGATGAATATGTCAAATGTGCTAAGTTGCAGAGCCTGAAGGGTAGATATGAAAATTTGAGGATGAGTGGAGATGAAAACATCACTTCCTACATGTAGAAGGTGAATGAACTTGTGTGTAGTATCAGGTGTGTTGGTGGAACACTGGAAGAATTAGAAATAGTTGGAAAGGTGCTCAGATCCTTACCTGCTTCATACAAGCATAGAGTTGCTGCTATTCAGGAGATCATAACTATGACAACTGTTACAAGGGATCAGTTGGTTGGCAAGCTTTCTACATTTGAAATGAGTGAGTCTTTTTATTCTCTTCCTAAATATGAATCTACATTTAAGGCCAATGTTTTTGGAAAACAAATATTTGATCTAGGTGAAAGCTCTTCAAGAAGACTAACTAGATTTGAGAAGGCAAGGAAGGATCTTGAAGAAGATGAATCAGAGCTTGAAGAACTCGAAGCTCTTTTTGCCAAAAGACTACCAAGAGGATCCAGTAAGTATGAAGGAAAGTTTCCTTTCAAATGTTTTGCTTGCAATAATATTGGTCATTTTGCCTCAAGATGTCTAGAGAGGGTTTCAAAGCCAAACCCTAACAGACCTAGGGTTCAGAAGAAATGCTACTATGTCCAAGAAGCTATTGAAGGAGTCACTGATGATGAATCTGATAAGGGAAGTACCTCTAGAAATGAATGGGTGTTCATTTCTATCAAGGAAGAAGATCTGGTACCTACTGAATCTGCTAGTTGTGTGAATGTGGAAAGAGCCTTGGTTGCTCAGGTTGAAGAGAAGGATGAATGGGTGATTGACAGTGGATGCTCTCATCATATGACAGGTGGTAAGAGTAAGTTTGTAAGTATAGAGAGGTATGAAGGTGGAATTGTAAAGTTTGGAGACAATTCAGTTGGTAGAATCTATGGCAGAGGATCCATCTCTCTTGATGGTAAGAATAACACTAATGATGTCTTGTATGTAGAAGGATTGAAGCATAATATTCTCTATGTTGGATAGTTGGTTGAAAAGGGATATGATCTCTGATTCAAGGATGGTAAATGTAGAATTTTGGAAAGCTTCAGAACTAAGATTGCATCTGGTACACAAACTAGAGGTAACATCTTTCACTTAAGTGGTACTGGTAAAAGTTGTTTGATTTCTCAGAGTTGGCAATGGCATAGGAGAATGTGTCATGTAAAATTTGACAACATTGTCAAGATACGTGCTACTCAGGTTGTAAGAGATCTTCCAAAGCTTGTGAAACTTAACAATAGCATGTACAAGGAATGTCAATTGGGAAAATAGAGCAGAACTACATTCAAAAGTAAAGAACAATCTTCAATTGGATTGTTGAAACTTGTGCACACTGATTTATGTGGTCTTGCTAGGGTTAGGAGTTTGCAAGGAGACAGATACTTTATATTGTTGATTGATGATCACTCCTGGATGATGTGGGTCACTTTCTTGAGAGAGAAATCAGAGGCTCTTGACAAATTCAAGGTATTTAAGGCTAGGGTGGAGAATGAGATTGGTGTGAAGATAAAGTGTCTGAGATCTGACATAAGTGGAGAGTTTATCTCCACTGAGTTTAATGCATTTTGTGAAAAGCATGGAATAAGAAGATAGTTGTCTACTCCTAGGACTCCTCAGCAGAATGGAGTTGTGGAAAGGAAGAATTGAACTATTCAAGAGGCTGCTAGAACCATGATGATAGAAGCAAATGTTCCACATGTCTGTTGGAGAGAGACTGTAAGTACTGCTATCTACACTCTTAACCAGGTACAGATCAAAGGTAATACTAGTAAAACCCTTTATGAACTGTGGTTTGGTAATGCTCCTTTTGTGAAATATTTTAGAGTTTTTGACAGTAAATGCTATATCAAAAGAGATGAAGATCTAGGCAAGTTTGATGCAAGATGTGATGAAGGAATATTTTTGGGTTATTCTAATCAAAGCAAGGCATACCGATGCTTTAACAAGAGGTTGAAAAAGATTGTTGAAAGTGCTAATGTCAAGGCTGATAAAAGCAAGGAGAGACCTTCAAGGTTTTGTGAATATGAATCAAATGATCAAAATGAAAGTCCAAATGAAGGAAAGCAAGTTCAGTTTACTCTAGAGAATCTAGTGACTCAAGAAGTTAATGCAAATGTTGAGGAACAAGTTCAAGAATCAAAAGTTGAAGGAAATCCCAAAACTCCTAGGTAAGTAAGATTGAATCATTCTAAAAATTAGATCATAGGAGATAAAAATAAAGGTGTTCAAACTAGAAGAAGAATTGTTGAAGAACAAGAGGAGTATTGTCTAATTTCAAAGATTGAACCAAAATTAGTGAATGAATCTTGTAATGATGAAAGTTGGGTAAAAGCAATGGAAGAAGAATTATTGCAAATTGAAAAGAATCACACTTGGGATCTTGTTCCTAGACCTGAAGATAAAAATGTAATTAGAACTAAATGGGTCTTTCAGAATAAATTGAATGAAGATGGTAAAGTTGTGAGAAATAAAGCAAGATTGGTGTGAAAAGGATATTCTTAGGTAGAGGGAATTGATTTTGAAGAAACTTTTGCTCCGGTGGCAAGAATTGAAGCAGTCAAATTATTTCTTTCCTTTGTTTCTTACAAAGATTTCAAAGTTTACCAAATGGATGTCAAGTTAGCATTCCTAAATGGAGAGTTGGAAGAAGAAGCTACATTGAGCAACCGAAAGGATTCCAGTTGTCTGATCAAGGAGATAAGGTCTGCAGATTGAAGAAAGCATTGTATGAACTTAAACAAGCCCCAAGAGCTTGGTATGCAAGATTAAATAAGTATATGCTAAAGTTAGGCTTTAACAAAGGCACTGTTGACAACAATCTTTATTTCAGAATTGATCATGAACACATCTTGATTGTTGAGGTACTTGTTGATGATATCATCTTTGGTGGAAATGAAAGCATGTGTAAAAAATTTGCTGATCAAATGCAAAGTGAATTTGAGATGTCCATGCTTGGTGAAATGGATTTCTTCTTAGGTCTGCAAATCATCCAGTCAGAAAAAGGCATCTTCATATCTCAGTCTAGGTATGTGAAAGAGTTGTTGAAAAAGTTTAGAATGGAGGATTCAAAACCAGTGAGCACTCCTATGGTAACCAGATGCAAGTTGAGTAAAGATGATGATTCCTCTAAGGTAGATCAGAAAAGGTATAGATCAATAATTGGAGGACTACTTTATCTAACTCATAGCAGACCTGATATTATGAATGCAGTTGGCCTTGTTGCTAGATTTCAAGTTGATCCTAGAGAATCTCATGTTGTAGCAGTCAAAAGAATTTTTAGATATCTGAAGGGAACATCTGACTATGGGTTATGGTATCCTAAGGGTGATGATTTCACTCTTCATGCATATACAGATGTTGATTGGGCAAGAGATGTGGATGACAGGAAGAGTACTAGTGGAGGTGCATTTTTCTTGGGAAAGAGATTGGTTTCTTGGTTCAGCAAAAAGTAGGAGGCAATATCTCTATCTACTGCAGAGGTAGAGTACATAGCAGCAACAAGTAATTGTACTCAAGTTTTGTGGATGAAGCAAATGTTGAAGGATATCAGAGTTGTGTTTGAAGAACCTATTACAATCTTCTGTGATAATTCAAGTGCAATAAACATTTCAAAGAATCCAGTGTTGCATTCAAAGACAAAGCATATATCCATCAAGTTTCACTTTTTGAGAGAGAAGGTAAATGAGAATGAAGTCAGAATGGAGTTTGTCTCTTCAAACAATTAGATTGTGGATATCTTCATTAAGCCTCTATCTAAGGATACTTTTGAGTATCTCAGAGTGATGCTAGGGGTTATTACCCCTCCTATTCAGAACTAAGGTGCACTAATGTCCATCAATCTGGTGAAATTCACAGTCATATCTTGTGATCTAGATTGGTGTTAAGGAGTTGCTACTCAGCGGGAGTAGTTAGTATGTTGATTACGGGTTAAGAAACAAAAAGAGGAAGAGATGACTGCAAATATGTGCCCTTTGCCATTGATGTCAAAGGGGGAGAGAAGTCATGTGAAAAACTTAGAAGTAAGCAGTTGATGGTGAAAGGGGGAGCCATAAATAAAATGGTTGCAAGTGTGATACGAGAAAGGGGGAGAAGTTCATGTCTTGATGGTTGAAACAGTTTTTCACATCATATGTTGCCATCAATGACAAAGGGGGAGATTGTTGCAAATATGTGCTTAATCGGTGTTGTCATTGATGTCAACATATCCTTGTTGTCATTGGTGCCAACTGTATTCCATTCTAGAAGACTTGTATGTTGAGGATATTGAGAAAATTAGCTTCTCTAAAAGAAATAAGTGAGTTACATATCTCCCTATAAGAGATAGTGAAGATAGTACAGTTTAGTGAAGTAGATTGCTCCACATTCCTAATAAGATGAAGATCAGAATATGTGGATTAAAGGGTTTATAGAGGATTATCTGAAGTTGTTCTAGTCAAGATTTGAGAGGTCTGCATGCAGTTTTGGCAAAGTTATGACCATCTAAGTAGAACCAAGTTTTGCAGTTGTTCAGAGGTGACAGAGTGACAGAAACTTGGTCAGATTGATCTGCATTGGAATATTATGATCCGCCGATCTAGAGGTGTGTTTTGGATGTCAGTGTGTATCCTCAACTCTAGTGGTTCATGGTTTGGAGGTCCACAAGCAATCTTTCAAGTGTGACAGTCATGACAGTTGGTGTTCTTGAGTTCCCGGATGAAGATGCAAGTGTTTTTGGTGATCTAAGGTGGTGTGGTTGTTCCTGTTGATTTCATTGTGCTTATGGTGGTCCCTGAATTAGGTTCCTATTGTGTTGGTGGTCCGCATTAAGGATTGAGCTTGTGGATGAAGATTTCTCCTTGGGTGTTGTTTTTTCCAGTCTTGGCCGACCGGATGCATGATGCATGTTGTGGATGATCTAAGAGAAGTTTTATGGAGCGTGGCATGATGTTTGAGGAAGATTTGAGTCCCAATCATGTTTAGCTGATAGTATAAGTGATTTTCATTAAGTCAGATATTTGTAGTGCTGACCTTGATGTTTATTCCAAGGTTGATGAAGCATATAAATACATGTGGTTGAGTTGTGGAAAATTATCCTTGTGAGAAAATGATAAGATCCTAAGAATGGAGGAAAGGCAAAACAAAGAAGAGGAAGAGCAGAAGAGGAAGAGTAGTAAAGGATGGGGAGATAGCAAAGAATTGTTTTAGGGGGCAAAGCAGAAGTATTGTGGGCTTCAATGGAACTAACCTTGGCATGAAGAAGATGTTGTTTTCTAGTTCAATCTTTCTATGTTAAACTTGTGAATGTTTCTATAGGTAGTGAGCCTCTTTGATTAGTGAGCTCTGGGTAGTGTGCCTGAAGGCTTGCCATTTTCTATTCTTTTAATAGAGAATAAATCTTGTGGGTTAACCCCCATCGTGGTTTTTCCCTTAACCAGGTTTCCACGTAAAAATCATGGTGTTATGTGTGTTGATTATGTTTATGCTCATGTGTTGTTGATTCATGTTTTCATGGTTATATCATTCATCTGTTAACAAGTGGTAAAGAAGTTTAATAACAGCAAAGGATAAAAGTTTTTGTGACAACTGATTCACCTCCCCCCTCTTAGTTGTCTTCCCTAATTTCAATAGTTCCAAAGATACCATTTCTAAGGTTTTGGAATTTGGCTTTACACCCACCAATTTCATTTGCTTGAAATTTTCTAAAGCCTTATTAAAAAATCCATTTTGTTTATATCTTGCAATCATTACATTCCATGAGGCAAAATTTCTTTGAGGCATCATGCCAAACATTTTCCTTGTATACGCTTCCACACTTTGCATACATGTCTCTAAGGGTAGTTCCAACTACAACATCTTTTATCATTTGATGGATGTCCATTTTGGCATAGGCAAGGAGGATACTAGCTAAGGTTGTGGAATTTGGCTTTACACCTGCCAATTATATTTCCTTGAAAGTTTATAAATATTTATCAAAAAAATCATTTTTTTGCATATCTTGCACTCATTGCATTCCATGACATGGAATTTCATTTCAAGGCATCATGTCAAATAGTTCACGTACATTGTCTATGCTGCCACACTTTTCATACATGTCTTGTACGGTAGTTACAACTATAACATTTGACAAAATTCATATATCCTTTATGCTTTGATGGATGTCTATACCGTGATCCAAATATACCATTTCTAAGGTTTTGGAATTTGGCTTTACACTCACCAATTTCATTTGCTTGAAATTTTCTAAAGCCTTAAATAAAAAAATCCATTTTGTTCATATCTTGAAATCATTACATTCCATGAGGCAAAATTTCTTTGAGGCATCATGCAAAAACATTCACGTGTCTTGTAAATGCTTCCACACTTTGCATACATGTCTCCAAGGGTGGTTGCAACTACAACATATTTTATCCTATTTTGGTACAGATAGGGAGGATGCTGGCAAAGGTTGTGGAATTTGTCTTTACATGTGCCAATTGTATTTGCTTGGAAGTTTCTAAAGTCTTTTCAACAAATCCATTTTTTGCATGTCTTGCAATCATTGCATCCCATGAGAGGACATCTCTTTGTGGTGTTCTATCAAACAATCCACGTGCCTTGTCTATGCTTCCACACTTTGCATACATGTCTACAAGGGAAGCTGCAATTACAACATGTGACAAAAATCCTATATCCTTTATGCTTTGATGGTTGTCCATACATTGTTCCAAAGATCTTATTTTGGTACAGATAGGGAGGATGCTTGAAAAGGTTGTGGAATTTGTCTTTACACATACCAATTGCATTTGCTTGAAAGTTTCTAAAACCTTTTCAATAATTCACATGCCTTGTCTATGCTTCCAATTTTCATGGTTGAGTGTTAGGTCAAACAATCCACGTGCATTGTCTATGCTTCCACACTTTGCATACATGTCTACAAGAGCAATTGCAATTACAACATTTGACAAAATTCCTATATCCTTTATGCTTTGATGGTTGTCCTTACCCTATTCCAAAGATCCTAATTTGGTAGAGATACATGGAAGATACTGGCAAAGGTTGTGGAATTTGGCTTTACACGTGCCAATTCCATTTTCTTGAAAGTTTCTAAAGCCCTTTCAACAAATCTATTTTTTGCATATCTTGCAATCATTGCATTCCATGACCAGACAACTCTTTGAGGTGTTAGGTCAAAAAATTGACATGCCTTGTTTATGCTTCTACACTTTGCATAATGTGTACAAAGGTAGCTGCAAATATAATATTTGACAAAATTTTAGTATCATTTATGCTTTGAGGTGTTAGGTCAAACATTCCACGTGCCTTGTCTATGCTTCCACACTCTACATACATGTCTACAAGGGTAGCTGCAATTACAACATCTAGCAAAATTCCTATATCCTTTATTCTTTGATGGTTGTCCATACCATGTTCCAAAGATCCTAATTTGGAGGATGCTGGCAAAGGTTGTGGAATTTGGCTTTACACATGCCAATTGCATTTGCTTGAAAGTTTCTAAAGCCTTTTCAACAAATCCATTTTTTGCATATCTTGCAATCATTGCATTGCATGATAGAACATATCTTTGAGGTGTTAGGTCAAACAATTGGCATGCCTTGTCTATGCTTCTACACTTTATATACATGTCTAAAAGGGCAATTACAAATACAATATCTGATAAAATTCTAGTATACATTATGCTTTGAGATGTTAGGTCAAACAATCCATGTGCCTTGTCTATGCTTCCACACTTTTCATACATGTCTACAAGGGCAAGTGCAAATACAACATCTTACAAAATTATGATATACTTTATGCTTCCATAGTTTGCATACATGTCTACAAGGGCAACTGTAATTACAACACATGACAAAAAATCCTATATCCTTTATGCTTTGAGGTTTTCTATCAAATAATCCACATGCCTTGTCTATGCTTCCATATTTGAATACATGTCTACAAGGACAAATGCAATTACATCATGTGACAAAAAATCCTATATCCTTTATGCTTTGAGGTGTTCTATTGAAAACAATCCACGTGCCTTGTCTATGCTTCCACACTTTGCAGACATGTCTACAAGGGTAGTTGCAATTACAACATCTGACAAAATTCCTATATCCTTTATGATTTGATGGTTGTCCATGCCCTATTTGCAATAATGGTAGTCAAATTTAGGTCTCTAGATATGATCCAAGACTAGTGATGAAGTCCTTTTGAAAACTTGAGTTCATGCTAGGAGTTTTGATCAATAGTTTAAGCCTTAAGATGTATGACATCAAAACTATCTCTTGCATCATGGTGACATTTTTGGCACTACAACATGTCCATTTTTTAGGTATGCATAACCAAAGATATCCTATATCTACATATAATACCATCTTGATGAGGGTTTCAAACAAGAAATGACTCCATAACTACCCCTAAAACTATGGCAGTCCTTGTCTAGCCTCCTATGACTGTCCATTTACTTTCTTTTTCATTATTTCTTATAAAGGCTTTTATGACTTGCTTCTAGTTTTTAGTTGGTTTCACATCTTCCATTACATGTTGACAATTTTACATCTAATAGAATCTTGTACATACTATTATAGACCTCTTAAAAAAATTTATACCTATAGAAACTCTCTAGACTAGGTTTCTCCCTAGTGGACTAGGCTACTAGCATAGGTGTTAGATAAGGACTAGGCTACCTCTTTGTCCAAAATCAAACAAATCAACTTACATGACCTTCTAAATTCCTAGAAAACTTCATCTTCTAATTCTAAGCAATTCAGTATTTTAAAACTTTTAATTTTACTATCGAAACTTTGGTGTATTATTCACCTACATAAAGTTCCTAGTAAGGTTTCTCATGAAAGAAGTTGATGAACTTTGTTCTAGGTTTATGTTGATAGTTATATGGTAGAATAGCAAACAATTGTAGTGAGATATAGAAGGTAGCAATGAGTTTTAGGTGTTTCATTTTAGCATGGAAACTTACAAAAATCTAATGCCTCTATTTTCCAACCTTAAGCCATTTTGAAGGAGAACTCACAACTACATAATTGTAGGTATGTCATTCTAAGTATTTATTATAGTGTAGATACACTTGAATTGTTGTTGGTGATATTATAGGAGATGCTTAGAGGTACTACAAGTAGCTAGAATTAATTAGGTGTTTGTCATGCAAAGATCAAAGACAGCCCTAGGTTGACTATCATGTATCAAAGGCATTGTTGTCTTCCTAGAGGATACTTATACCCTGGCATTATGAATGCGAAGTATACAAGCAGGGAGTGTAGAAGAGAGAAAGAAGAGGACTGTCATAATGAAGAGATAGTTGTGTTGGTAATCAGAGAGTAGAAATCCTAAATTAAGAAGGGAAGACAACCCCATAAAGTCAAGCATGTTATTCCCACATAAAGATAACCCTATCAAGGCCAATAGACCAACTATGACACAATACACTTATGGACAAACATGTAATCATGAATTAGTCTTAAAGTCAAGAATGTGACAGTCATCAGGAAGAAGGTAATCACTTAGCTTTGGGACTTTTATCACGGCATTAAAGTCTTCTCCCAAACCTAGTCACTTGTTCATCAAGAAAAGGATATTCATGATAATCAGAACTCACTCACATATCATGTAAGGTAATAGCCATAGGACAGTGTGGACTGTAATGGAGAGCCAAATCACATGTCAATTTAGTCCTAGGTACAAAAAACTATCCTTATTAGAAAAAATTATTGTTTTGTATCTTAGACCAAGGGTATGTAGAAATGAATGTTGCAAGTTTACATTAGTAATGCATTTGAGTCACTTCATTACCATAATGGGATAGTCAAATACCACGCTTCTAATATGACGGTGAGATTGTTATATGATGAGCAAAGCTTCCATTTGGGGGGGTCTAACAATAAAAAAACTAGTCATATGATTGCTAGGACAGTCATCAAGGTCCTAAGAGTATTTACTATTCATCATACCATTATTCACATTTTAGCATTGTCAACACATATTAGGATAATGTTGTCCCAACAAAACAAAGAAGGCTGTTAGAAAGATCTTAGAACACTCATTTTATAAATGTACAGTTATATGCAAATGGTAGTAGTCATATGTCAAGCTTAGAATGGTCATATCAACCTAAGGACTACTTGATTGAATCCTCAGGGCAATGGGAACACCATATATAATTCTCTTGTTCCATTATGGTTTCAGTTAATTAGAAAAATGTCCAACCCAGAACACTTCTAAGGCTTCATTAATTGGTCTAATATGTACAGAAAGATTTGCATGAGCAATCATAGTGGAAAATAAGGATCCAGTATAGTTAGAGTTCAAATCTTTCGATGATGCATGGTACGATGTGTCTCTAGAATTAAAGAATGCATGACTGGTTGTCCATTGCCTTACATTTCTAAAAGAAGAGGACCATGAGCTAGTTGTGGAACAATTTAAAAGCATACAAGATTTGAGGTCAAAGTTTCGATTCTTGTCAAAGCAACTTCAAGATCACTATTGTGCAATGGGTCTATTATATTTCTTAATCAATTAGTTTTAGTTTTTTCATGAATAATTTTGAATGTCAATGCTAGGAATGGGTGTGCTTTACATGGATTTGTGTGTCAGGTATTATTTTCAATTCTTTAAAAAAAATTGCTGCATTTTCTTTGTCTTTACTTTGTAGGAGATGATTTAAGCACTCTCATTGTGTAAGTTCAATTATCTTGATCCTTTTAAATCTTAATGAATCTTTCAATTTTTATTCAATTTGGTGTTTGTTTGGTGGAAAATATGCATTAAGATCATTTTGTTTTCAATTTTGTGTGCCAAGCATCCCAGTCATTTCGGGCAACATACTACAGGCAAAGTCCCTTAAGATCCCTATGACCAAAAAATTGCAAAACTTTGACGGAGTAGTTCTTAGAATTCATGGTAGCTAAGAATGTTCCATTTGGACCTACAGGTACATGTCGGGTCCATCCACAATAACCTCTCTCAGTTTTGGTCAACTTCAGTCTGTTTGATTGTTGCCAAAATCAAATGCATTCTTGCAAAATGCTTCAATTCCATGCAGTGGAAAGGTGCTAGGAGTGACATTTGCATTCCATAGGTCATGGGGCTGAACAGAATTCACTAACGCATTGGGGTGGGTGGGTAAATGCTAGGGGAGGTCTCATTTCATGTGTCAAGCATCCTAGTCATTCGAGGCAATAGGCTACTGGCAAAGTCCCTTAAGATCCCTAAGACCAAAAAACTACCAAACTTTGATGGAGCAGTTCTTAGAATTCATGGAAGACATGAACATTTTGTTTAGACCTACAAGTGCATGTGGGATCCATCCACAATAACCTCTCTCAATTTTGGTCAACTCTAGACCATTTGATTGTGCCAAAATCAAATGCATTCTTGCAAAATACTTTAGTTTCATGCAGTGGATAGGTGCTAGGAGTGACATTTTACATTCCATAGGTCGTGGGGCCGAACAAACTTCTCTTATGTGTTGGGGTGGGTGGGTAAATGCCAAGGGAGGTCTAATTTTGTGTGCCAAGCACCCCAGTCATTCAGGGTAGCAGGCTACTGGCAAAGTCCCTTAAGATCCCTAAGACAAAAAACTGCCAAACTATGACATAGCAGTTCTTGAAATTCATGGTAGCTAGGAACATTCTGTTTGGACCTACAGGTGCACGTGGGGTTTGTCCATAATAAAATTTCTCAATTTTGGTCACTTCTTGTCCATTTGACCATGCCAAAATCAAATGCATTCTTGCAAAATGCTTCAGTTTCATGCAGTGGAAAGGTGCTAGGAGTGACATTTTGCATTCCATAGCTCATGGGGCTGAACAGACTTCACCAACATGTTGATGTGGGTGAGTAAATTCTAGGGGAGGTCTTGTTTCATGTGCCAAGGGTCCCAATCATTTGGGGTAGTAGGCTACCGACAAAGTCACTTAAGATCCTAAGACCAAAAACTGCCAAACCTTGACAAAGCAATTCTTGAAATTCATGGTAGCTGGGAACATTTTGTTTAGACCTATAGGTGCATGTGGGGTCCTTCCACAATAACCTCTCTCAATTTTTCTCAATTCATATTTGTTTGACCATGCTGAAATCAAATACAATCTTACAAAATGCTTCAGTTTCATGGAGCACAAAATTGCCAAGTGCCATATTTTTTTTTTCTACTCATTGTGGGGCTAAACTTATTGTGCCAACATGTTGAGGTATGTGGGTAAATGTTAGGGGAGGTCTTGTTTCATGTGCCAAGCATCTCAGTTGTTCTAAGTTGTAAGCTACTGACAAACTAGAAAGTTGCTAAGACTAAAATTTTGCATTCCACAGGTTGTGGGGTTGAACCAACTGTGCCAAGATGTTCGGGTGGGTAGGTAAATGCTAGGGGAGGTCTCATTTCATGCACCGAGTGTCTCAGTCATTCTAGGCTACAAGCAACCAAAAAAGTTGAAAGGTCCTAGGAGTGACATTTTGCATTCCATAGCTCGTGGGGCCAAATAAAATTTGCCAACACATCGGGGTGGGTGGGTAAATGCCAAGGGAGGTCTTGTTTTGTGTGCCAAGGGTCCCAATCATTCTAGGTTGTAAGCTACTGACAAAGTCACTTTGTCGGTAGCTAGCAGGCTAGAACGACTAGGATGCTTGGCACATGAAACAAGACCTCCCTTAACATTCACCTACCCACCCCGATACATTGGCATAGTCAGTTCAGCCTCATGACAAGCAGATCAAAAAATATAGCACCTGGCAAGGTTGTGTTACATGAAACTAAAGTATTTTGTAAGAATGCATTTGATTTTGGCACGGTCAAATGGATTTGAGTTGACCAAAACTAAGAGAGGTTATTGTGGAAGGATCCCAGATGCACTTGTAGGTCTAAACAGAATGTTCGCAACTACCATGAATTATGAGAACTACTCCATCAAAGTTTGGCAGTTTTTTGGTCTTAAGGATCTTAAGGGACTTTGTCGGTAGCCTGTTGCCCCAAATGATTGGGACCCTTGGCATGTGAAAAAAGACCTCTCCTAGCATTTACCCACCCACCCCGATGCATTGGTGAAGTTCGTTCAGCCCTATGAGCTATGGAATGCAAAATTTCACTCCTAGCACCTTTCGACTTTATCGGTAGCTTACAACCTTGAACAATTGAAACACTTGGTGCATGAAACAAGACCTCCCCTAGCATTTACCCACCCACCCAGATGTGTTGGCATAGTCAGTTTGCCCCCATTGCCTATGGAATACAAAATTTTAGTCTTAGCAACTTTCTACTTTATCGGTAGCTTACAACCCAGAATGACTGGGATGCTTGGCACACAAAACGAGACCTCCCATGGCACAAGAAACAAGACCCCATGAGCTATGGAATGCAAAATGTCACTCCTAACACCTTTCCACTACATGAAATTGAAGCATTTTGCAAGATTGAATTTGATTTCGGCATGGTGAAACATACTTGAGTTGACCAAAACCAAGAGAGGTTATTGTGGACGGACCCCACATGTGTTGGGATTTAAGGTATCTCAACCTTTCCAAGTTCCTAGCATTGTTTATTTAATTGTGTATTTATTTATTGCCTAATTTTTTATTTACTTACACATTCAGTTTGGTCACTTAGTTGAGGTGGCATTGTGACATGTCATCCTACTTGGAATGTGACTTGGATGGTCAAGTCAAACTTACATGGATTTGGGTGTCCCATTTGAGGTAGCAATAATATTCCATGTGTTGGCATCTTGTGGTATGTGGAAGAATGATGTAGAGGGAGACTCTTCACTTAGAAATCTGATCACAAACACACATATAACACTATACAAGAGGCCAGAAAAGTAATTTTAAACTCATAAAATGATTATATTGAAAATCTGAAAATGAGATACATAAACATTGAGCTGATATGCTCTCATACAACATGGGCTTCAAACATACAAAAATCTGCAACTCAACATTCTAGCTTCATTCTAGCAGCATCTGGGTATGCAAACACATCTTCTCTAAAATCCTCTTCTTACAAATGAGCAATCCTCAATATGTATATCTTGCTTGAGAAGAAACCACTACTGGTTTCTCAAAACAACCTCTACAAGCCATTAATAAAAACCCATCACTTCCAACCTGTCATCGCTCCCTCAATTTTTAGGATTTTCTAAAATAGTTTTTGGGTTTCGTGCTTCTCCTTCCCAGATTTCCAGAACATTTTAAGTTTCTTAATTGCAATCTAAAATGAGAAAGTTATGCCCATTTTACTGAGACTAGGTTTCATAATAATGACCCAGACATGCAACAACATGCAAAGCTTCTGGCCCCACCTCTTGGAAATCAATTCCAAGATTCTTGGCAGCCCCACATATGACAAAATTAGTCAAATCCCACTAAAATTACATTTACAATTGTACCTAAGGGAAATCACATTTGTTGCAAATTAAAATATGATTTTCTCAAAGCTCCAACATTATTGAAAAAAACCAACCTGAAAATTAAAATATTTTGATGATGCAAGATTGCCATTAACCATGAATGTTGCTGCATCAAAGAAGATATTCCATATGATAGAATCTATGATGCGTAAGAGCTAAGTATAGAGATTCCTATGACAAGTGGAGACAAGTGTTGGTGAGTATCTTTGCGTGAGAGAAAGGCATCTTTGGGTGCCGAAGTTGGGCTATGACATGTAAGAGGAATATGCTATTTTTAGTCATTTATGAGGGATTCTCTTACAACATTTAAGGTTGTTATGTGGGAAGATTTTATGACAGTTGTAAGATGTGTAAGAGCATCTGTCATAGTCTATTTTTAGCCTTAGAGCGCTCCATCTTGGAAAGTCAAATCTGCCATGTTATGATAGATGTAAGAAAGGTATTTTCATGTTGGACAAGTGTCCTTGGGTGTTGGAAAATGGCCATGTGGCCAAGATGGATGCCCATCTCAAGAAGCTTCTTGTTTATGCCTTGTATCTCTATAAAATGTGAAGTTTGGAGTTGTAGTTTACATAGTTGATGTACAAGTACTGTTATGCTACCAGAATCACTCCAGAAATGACAATTGAAGACTTTTGGAAGAACTTGCATTGCAAGTGTATTGTAAACTATTATTGTTTTGATAATACATTGTGCATGTTTTAGAGTGTGGGGGTTTTACCTGAAAAGGTTTTCCCCATGATATATCTTGTGTCACATGTTTTCTTGTGTTTGTGTTTACTGTTGTAATATCTCTGTTATATGTTTAAAATTGCTACGATTGTAAGGATTAAAAGGAATTTACATACATCTCCCCTTATTAGATCAGTGTAGGAAGCTCTTCTGCATACCTTGCTTCCTTTTAGTTGATATCAGAGCTTGATCACCTTTGATCCTAGTTGTTGGGTATGGGTTTTTTGTACTAATCTTTGATTGAGTGGGAGTCTGTGCTGAGTGTTCTACAATCTTGCTGTAGGAAGGAGATGGAAAGCACATCTAGAAGAATAGATTTGGAAAATTTTAATGGCAGCAATTTCAAGTTGTGGAAATGGTGCAGGAGCACATTCTCTGTAGTGCAGGGTCATCTTTTCTTTTGTTTTCTCATAAGGCTCTTAAGCCATTTCATTTTGTAATAAGGGTCAATTTGGTCCCATGGATGTACATGTGTAAGGCAAATAAGTGATTTGCTTGTATGAAGGGTAACCCAACGGCTAACTGATTTGAAAATTAGTTTGCACGGTTGGAGGGAAATAACTGCTGTCTCTACATCTTCTTTAGAGGCAGGTTGTATGTCACACGGGGGAGAGAGAAGTGTGTGTATTACAACAAGTTTTGTTTGATAAATGAATAAAGAGAGTTCTGGGCATGATCTATGTTGATTTCTCTTGGTTGTTCTTGGTGATTTGATATCTTTATTCTGATTTTGTAAATAGAAACCCTAACTGGATGCTATCTGTCAATCCGTAGTGTTTCTATAGTGTGCAGACGGTGTAAAACCAACGGTTCCACAGAGGTTGGTTTGTAACCTAGGAGTAGGGTTTTGATTCATACATGGAGACCCTTTCCTCTGTCCGCTGAGGCCTTGTGTAGTATTAGTGTGATGGGGGAAAGACTTTTCACGTTTGTTGTTGTTAACTTCTTGCCCAGGAAGCCAGAGAACTCAGTCAGATTCGACTAGACATCTTCATGTGGCTAGTCAGGAAATTGATGTAAGGCGAACGGTGTCATTTGGGGATCAGATTGATACAAGTGGTTGAGTGCTTGATGTATGAATCGGCCAAGTCCCATTATTCTATCGAAGGGAGTTCTGCTTCGACATCACAGAACAGTTGGCGACCATCGGCGTAACACAGAGCACCGGAATAGCTTTTTGAAGGACACCCGATAGACTATGTCTAACCGATGAAACTGACATCGGCGTGAAATACTCTCCGTCTTATCGAAGGTTGGTATAGTGTCGGAGACACATACCATTGTTTGTTCGCATCGATGGGACTTCCTCGGAATATTGCCGATAAAGAATATCGGTGAGAAATAAGGCGTCGGTGTAGGTGAAAGAAACTTCGTCGAAGGAGGAAGTCTGGCCGACGAAAATTGTTCGAGGGGTCATCGGAGTGACGGGAGATATCAGAGTAAGATCTATTAGTATCACCGATGATTGAAGTCATACCAACAAGGAAGTGGGTGTCGGCAAGATGGAGTATATCGGCCTAAGATATTTCTCGGTGTCTGATAGTCTGGGTGTTGCCGAAGGCAACCAATGACAAACTTTTCATCAGCGTGAGGGGAACATCGGGGAGACTTCTGGTGGATCACCCGATATATATAAGGTGTTGCTGATAAGCAACTAACCGTCACGGAGTTATCGGTGAGAACTTGGCCATCGGGATAAAAGAATAAGGAACGGCCGATAGTTCATGTCTTTTCGATAGCGAAGACATCCTTGACTTCGGCGAAATACTGGAGGACCTCTTGCCGATAGGGAAGATATAGGCAAATTTCATTCACTTCTGCTGGCACTCTGCATCAGGAAACTCAAAAGGGAAGACATGCTTGTTGATAGAGACCTATGGGAAGCAATTTTTGGTATAAAACCAATGGCAATGGCACAGGAAGATTGGGATCTCAAAGATCGTAAAGCTAAGGGTCTTGTGAGACTCTGTTTAGTTGATTCTGTCCTATTGAATGTTCATGAGGAGAAGACTGCGAAGGAGCTGTGGAAGAAACTTGGTGATATTTATCAGGCTAAATCCCTAGTAAACAAGTTATTCTTATGGAAGAAGCTATATTCTCTGAGAATGGAAGATGGAGGATCAATTGTAGACCACTAGATTGCCTTTAACATGCTAGTTGCATAGTTGACATCTGTTGGTGTGAAGATGGAGGAGGAGGATCATTGCAAGACCTTTCTTTTTTCTTTGCCAGACTTCTGGGACCACCTTGTTATGGCCATTGGAAGTACTACAACCACCTTGAAGATGGATGATGTGGTGTCTTCACTGTTATCTGAAGAAATGTGGAAAAAGTCTTCCAAATCAACAAAGGAGGCTCTTACAATTCATGGTAGGCCCCAAGAGAAAGGGAAAAAGAAAGAAAAGAAAGATGAAAGGGGTAAATCCAAATCTCCTAGAAAGTCCAAGGTAGTGTGTTGGAACTATAGAAAAATTGGGTACTTTTGAAAGGAGTGCAAGGAGGAGAAGAAAAAAAAGAAGAAGAATACCTTTGATTCAGATTCTGACAAATCTCAAGATGATGGTGATGCTTTCATTGCTTCCCTAGCCACCCATGCATCAGATGATGTGTGGCTGATTGACTTCAGTGCTTCTTTTGACATGACCTCACATCAAGGATGGTTCACAAAGTATGAAGAGTTCGATGGTGGGAAGGTGTACCTCGGTGATGACTCTCACCTGAAGATTGTTGGGTGTGGAAGAGTCTTGATCCGATTCACTGATGGACGAGTCAAGGGGATCAATGGGGTGATGCACATCCCTAGTTTAGCATGAAACCTACTCTCTATAAGTAAATTGAATGATGAAGGTGTGCAGGTTGTTTTCTCATGTGGAGGATGCAAGATGACAAGATGAGCTATGGTGCTTGCTAAGGGTACTTGGAGAGGTACTTTATTTCAGCTGGATGCATGCACTACTTAGTGCAATAGTTCTTCTATGAAAAGAGCTTCATATTCTTCATCCTCACCATTGGAACCCATAGCAAAAAAGTGTGTTGCTAACTTCCAATGGTAGTGCTTTCTAAGTAACTAAGGGTCAGGGATAACTTTAAGGAACCCCCCCAAAAAAGTACCTATAAAATCCTAGCGAATCCTAGCTAAGTGTCATAATTTTCCTGGCGAATCTATGTACATTATTAAAAAAATTTTAAAATTCCTGGTGAATCATAGTGAATGATAGATTAAAAAATTAATTACAATGGTGAATCTTTCCTTTAAAATTTTACATAGTGGGTCGGCGCAGTACCCCCATATATTATTATATTTTTATAATTCTAATGCAGGGGCTTGGGGGTGGCAACCACTAACGGGGTCAAGGGGCAGCACCCCTTGCGGGGGTCAAGGGGGGCAGAGGACCCTCGCGAGGTCCAGGGATAGTGGCCCCAGCACGCTCCTGTCGTGATACAGGTGGGGTCGAGGGGTAGAGCCCCTCGCCGCCAAGCACAAATCCATTATTACAAAGGCATTGGAATGCATAAAAATTAAATATTTTTAAAAAAACCAAAAATAAATTTAATGGATTGAATCCCACAGCCCAAAAGCAATTCCAGGCTCTTTTAAGCATGTGCCTTTTTAAAGGCATGCTGAGCCCAGAATTGCTTTTGGGCCATGGGATTAGATTCTAATCCCATGGCCCAAAAGCAATTATGGGCTGAGTATGCCTTTAAAAAGGCACATGATTAAAAGACCCACATAATTTAATTAAAACCGTTAGATTAAAACATAAATCAATGGATATAGATAAAGTACGGATCCCTATTCCATAATATAAGAAGGAATTTAATACACTAATGGCGAAATAGGTCCTCATACACGGTAAATAGTTTAATGCTATTGGCAAATATGTAGGTGAATTAAAACATGCCTCCGAAATTTCAGGCGAATCACCGTTAGTACCGCATAGAATACTATGGCAAAAATAATAATTATAAATGCCTCATAAATAAATTAGTGGTGAATTGAAATGCAATTGACCGAAAATTTGAAAAATTTGGGCGAATTAGCCCCCCACCACTTGCAATGTATTCACCAAATTGCAATTTTAAAATATAAACTATTCGCCAATTGGCGAAGATTCACCACTAAAAAAATCCCTACTAAGGGTGCTCATGCTTTGGAAATGAAACTTCTTGCTAACAAGACAATGTTGTGGCATAAGAGACTTGGTCACATTGGTGAGAAGGGTCTTAGAGCCCTGAAAAATAAAAACCTCATTGAGGGGTTAAATGATTGTAATCTCGAGTTCAACTTTTACGAACATTGTATATATGGAAAACAAACTGTGTTTAGTTTTACTCTAGTTCTCATAAGTCTTCTGCTATTTTGGATCTCATTCATTCTAATGTGTTTGGTCATGTGAATGTTCCTTCGATTTCTAATCGTTATATTTTGTATCATTCATTGATGATTATAGTAGAAGGACATGGGTTTATTTTCTCAAAAGGAAATCTGAAATCTTCAGTTGGTTCAAAGAGTTTAAAGATTTTTTAGAGAATTAGACTGGTAAAAAGATTAAGTGTTTGAGAACTGATAACGGTGGTGAGTTTTGTTCCACAGAGTTTGATAAGTTTTGTAAAGAACATGGGATTGAAAGACATAAGACAACTCCATACACCCCGCAACAAAATGGAGTTGCAGAGAGGATGAACAAAACATTGATAGAGAGGGCTAGGAGTATGCTTAGTGGTGGTAGCCTCAAACAAAAGTTTTGGGCTGAAGCTGTAGCCACTTCTCGCTACCTAGTTAATAGGTCTCCTACCTCAGTGCTCGTTGATAAGACACCCATGGAGGTGTGGTCTGGTAAGAAGCCCTCATTGAGACATCTTTGTGTTTTCAGTTGTGAGGCATATGCACATGTGCCTAAGGAAAAGAGGTCAAAATTGGAGAGCAAGGAAGTTAAGTGTATCTTCATTGGCTATGGTGTTGGTGTGAAAGGGTACAAGATTTGGGATCCTGTGGTTCAAAAAGTGTTGTATAGTAGAAGTGTTATCTTCAGAGAGCTAACACCTTCTCTTGTTGTTCTACAGCCAAAAGAAAAAGAAAATAAAGAGGATGTGGTTCAGTTTCCTTCTACCCTTAAGACGACTGAATCGAAAGACCATGTTGGACCTGATGATGAGGAGAGCTCTAGCAGCTCTAAAAGTTTAGAAGAAGAGGTGGAACCTCCACCTCAACCTTTCAGGAGGTCCACACAAAACAAGAAGCAACCTGACAGGTTTGGTTATACATTGCTAGATTCTAGTTGTGCTTATGCCTTGATTACTAACACTGATGAGCCTAGAACTGTGACAGAGGCTATGGACATGAAAGATGCAGGTTCCTAGAAGGAAGCCATGGAGGATGAGATGGCTTCTTTGGAAAAGAATTAAACTTGGGACTTGGTGCCTTTGCCTTATGGATGGAAACCTATTGGATGTAAATGGGTGTTGAAGAAGAAATTTGGAGCAGATGGCAGTGTTGAGAAGTATAAGCCCAAATTGGTTGCAAAGGGGTATTCACAAGTGGAGGGAATTGACTATGGTGAAATTTTCCCTCGCATTGTAAAGTTGACATCTATTTGGTTCATGATAGCTCTTACAACAGCTAATGATTTAGAAGTGGAACAAATGGATGTGAAGACAACTTTCCTTCATGGTGACTTGGAGGAAGAACTCTATATGTCACAGCCTGAGCACTACGTGGTGAAAGGTAATGAAAATTTGGTATGTAAGTTAAAGAAGTCTTTGTATGGTTTGAAGCAATCTCCTAGGATGTGGTACTAAAAATTTGATGCCTTTATGTTGTCCATTGGATTTATGAGATCAAAATCAGATCATTGTGTGTATTACAAGTTTTACACTAATCGTATTCTTATTATTGCACTGTATGTTGATGATATGTTGTTGATTGGGAATGGTAAGAATATGATTTCAGATATGAAGTCTCAGTTGTCAGCATAGTTTGAGATGACAAACTTAGGGGCAGCCAGGTACATTCTGGGGATGGAGATTAGAAGAGACAGAGAAAACATAAAACTTTGGTTAAGCTAGAGTAAGTATGTGAAGACTGTGTTGGATGGATTCAACATGGAAAATTGTAGACCATTGATTGGGGACAAACTTATCTCTGAATGATTGTCCAAAGTCTCTTTCTGAGATGGAGGATATGAGCAGAGTACCTTATGCTAGTGCAGTTGGCAACTTGATGTATGCTATGGTCTGTACAAGACCAGACATTGCCCAAGCAGTTGGAGTCCTTAGTCAATTTATGGCTAATCCTGGATGGGTACATTGGGATGCAATGAATAGAGTGTTTAGATATTTGAGGGGTACTTCCAAGTATTCTCTATGTTATCATGGTTATCCTACTAGACCTTTGCATTCTGTGAGTATTCATGGATTTGTGGATTTTGATTGTGCAGGTGACATTGACAGCAGGAGATCCACCAGTACTTATGTGTCTACCATGTTTGGTGGTGCTATTAGTTGGATGAGTAAGTGACAACCTGTGGTTACTTTGTCCATGACAGAAGCAGAGTACATGGCAGTAACTTGTGCTTGTAAGGAAGCCATTTGACTTAAGAGGTTGTGTTTAGATATTGGTGTTGATGTGGGACAAATTACTATTTGTTGTGACAGTCAGAGTGTGATTTATCTAACAAAGAATCCTACTTTCCATGCCAGAACAAAGCATATTGATGTTCAATTTCATTTTGTTTGAGATATGGTAGAAGATGGGAAGGTGATATTGGAGAAGGTAGACACTTTGAAGAATGTTGCATATGCATTGACGAAACTAGTGAGTACAAAGAAGTTCAGATGGTGTTTGGAGTCTATGGGCCTCTTGGCCCCTAGAAGTTAAATCTTGTCATTCTTTTGGCTCTTGCAAGGTGTTTGACAAGTGGGAGAATGTTGGGAATTAAGGTGTCTCAACCTTTGCAAATTCCTAGCATTGTTTATTTAGTTGTGTATTTATTTATTGCCTAATTTTGTATTTACTTGCACATTTAGTTTGGTCACTTATTTGAGGTGGCATTGTGACATGTCATCCTACTTGGAATATGACTTGGATGGTCAAGTCAAACTTACATGGATTTGGGAATCCCATTTGAGGTGGCACTAATATGCCATGTATCTACATCTTGTGGTATGTGGAAGAGGATATTCCATATGACAGAATCTATTACACGTAAGAGCCAAGTATAAAGATTCCCATGACAAGTGGAGATAAGTGTCAGTGAGTATCTTTGCATGAGAGAAAGGTATATTTGGGCACCCATGTTGGGCTATGACATTTTTTAGAGGAATATGCTATTTTTAGACATTTATTATGGGCAGATTTAATGAGATAAGATGCGTAAGAGCATTTGTCATAATCTATTTTTAGCCTTGGAGCACTCCATCTTGGGAAGTCAAATCTGCCATGTTATGACAGGTGTAAGAAAGGTATTTTCATGTTGGACAAGTGTCCTTGGGTGTTGGAAAATGGCCATGTGGCCAAGATGGACGCCCATCTCAAGAAGCTTCTCGTTTATGCTTTGTATCTCTATAAAATGTGAAGTTTGGAGTTGTAGTTTACATAGTTTATGTATAGGTACTATTATGCTACTAGAATCACTCCAAAAATGACATTTGAAGACTCTTGGAAGAACTTGCATTGCAAGTGTAATGT
Source organism: Cunninghamia lanceolata (assembly GCA_027924645.1). Classification (NCBI taxonomy): domain Eukaryota; kingdom Viridiplantae; phylum Streptophyta; class Pinopsida; order Cupressales; family Cupressaceae; genus Cunninghamia; species Cunninghamia lanceolata. The sequence continues at coordinate 2,742,065 of BSBN01000128.1, forward strand.
AAACTATTATTGTTTTGATGATACATTGTGTAGGTTTTAGAGTGTGGGGTTTTTCACCTGAAAAGGCTTTCCCCACGATATATCTTGTGTCACATGTTCTCTTGTGTTTGTGTTTGCTACTATAATATCTTTGTTATATGTTTAATATTGCTGCAATTGTAAGGATTAAAAAGAATTTGCATACATCTCCCCTTATAAGATCGGTGTAGGAAGCTCTCCCGTGTACCTTGCTTCCTCTCAACGTGCACCTATAGGTCCAAACGAAACATTCCAAGCTGCCATGAATTCTGAGAACTATTGTATGGCATGTAGAAGAGAGTCATGTATCTACCTTTTCTATTAAGCGAAAAACCTCAGAGTGTGTGGTTACAACTCATTGTTATCATGTTACCCTTCGTGGGGCAACACCTAATACCCACCTAAATTTTGAGTACAACATCTCCGACCATCTAGTTAAAACACTAGCCCAGATATCTATCTTAGACCTTCTTCAACCATCACTTGTACATAAATCTATACTTGAGAAGGCACTGCAAGAGTCATCTATTCCTAATGACATTTTCATTGTCCAATTTCAAGCCATGATAGGGCATATTGTTTCACCTCATCACCTAGTTTTCATTGAAAAAGATCTTCCATCACAAAATCCTTACCATAATGACATCCTACACATAGAAGTTTATATCCACCAACATAAATTCAAACAAATTCATATAGATGGTGGTGTTGTCTTAAACATTTGTTCTCTAAAATTGCAAAGAATTAGGATAGTCTGAGGATGTTATTGATTCAGATAACATTATAACCATCAAAGCATATGATGATGCAGAGTTAGAATCTAAAGGTGTTATCCATTTACCCATCCAAGTTGCTCCTGCAATCAAAGAGACTCGTTGTCAAGTATTGGACCTTGATCTTCCCTACAATGTCATTCTAGGTCACCCAGGGATACATACAATGCAAGTCATGCCATATGCATACCATTAGTGTCTCAAGTTTCCATTCAATGGCACAAAAATTAATATCCTAGGGGATCCTAATCCTTTTTAGTTTTGTCGTGATGCAAAGCTATTAAATAATGGCTTAAAACAAACATTAAAAACCACAGAAAAGTTTGCTTCTATTCACCAAAATCACCAAAATCCATTCCTCTCTCTATTCAACTTTTAAGGTTGTCTTTTTCTATTTACAACTGATCCCAATCATTAGTAATGGTTTCTTTCTTGCATGTAACAATTTCTTGCCTTTTGACAACTTGTCCAAGTTGCATGACAGCTCCTAGCAACATTTGGCAACTTTACACTTTTAAATAAAAAACCCAATTAACACACCAAAAATGAACCCATATGATTCTAAATGGTCATAAATGACCTTATGAGACTCCAAACACTTTAACAAGCCTAAGACTCAAAAATAACAAAAGTAAGCAAAAATGAGGCTCCTGATGCCCTTGCACCATGTTGATCCATGCAAGGCCGATACCAGAGTTCAAATCCCTAACAACATTACAGCTCAACCATCCTCCTCATACATTGATTCATCTATGTTAACCAAAGCCACATCTAATACACCTTTTCCTGAGATCAAGGTCCAATATAAAGCTAAATGATTTGGTGAGTATGACCTACACAAATCTTTTTATGTGGGGAATTTGCCTCTATCACCTAGATCTTATGGAAAACCACCAATAGCAAAAGCAAGTCCAAAGGTTTTCATATAGGCTAACCCCAAAGTATTCATTCATCAGGGATTTCTAGAATATGATTCCATTGAAGACATCTCATCTTGGCTATTCACAAAAGACCAAGATCCAATTACATTACCAATTGAGTAGTATAGTAGAGGTCTCTACATTGTTAAGATCATGGGTTACAAAGGCCAAGGTGGCCTTTGATTACATGGACAAGGAAGTATATAACCCATTATTATGAAAAAGAAACAATTGGTACATGCCTTGTCTATGCTTCCACACTTTACATACATATCTACAAGGGCAGTTGCAAATACAATATTTGACAAAATTCTGGTATCCATTATGCTTTGAGGTGTTAGGTCAAATAGTCCACATGCCTTGTCTATGCTTCCACACTTTGTATACTTGTCTACAAGGCAAGTGCAAATACAACATCTAACAAAATTCTAATATACTTTATGCTTCTACAGTTTGCATACATGTCTACAAGGGCAACTGTAATTACAACACATGACAAAAAATCCTATATTCTTTATGCTTTGAGGTGTTCTATCAAATAGTCCACATGCCTTGTCTATGCTTCCATAGTTTGCATACATGTCTATAAGGGTAGCTATAGTTACAACATTTGACAAAAAATCCTATATCCTTTATGCTTTGAGGTGTTCTATTGAAAACAATCCACATGCCTTGTCTATGCTTCCACACTTTGCATACATGTCTACAAGGGCAGTTGCAATTACAACATCTGACAAAATTCCTATATCCTTTATGATTTGATGGTTGTCCATACCCTATTTGCAATAATGGTAGTCAAATTTAGGTCTCTAGATGTGATCCAAGACTAGTGATGAAGTCCTTTTTAAAACTTGAGTTCATGCTAGGAGTTTTAATCAATAGTTTAAGCCTTAAGATGTATGGTATCAAAACTATCTCTTGCATTATGGTGACATTTTTGGCACTACAACATGCCTTTTTTTAGGTATGCATAACTAAAGATATCCTATATCTACATCTAATATACCATCTTGATGAGGGTTTCAAACAAGAAATGACTCCATAACTACCCCTAAAACTATGGCAGTCCTTATCTAGCCTCCTATGACTGTCTATTTACTTTCTTTTTCATTATTTCTTATAAAGGCTTTTATGACTTGCTTCCAGTTTTTAGTTGGTTTCACATCTTCCACTACATGTTGACAATTTTACATCTAATTGAATCTTGTACATACTATTCTAGACCTCTTATAATTTTTTATACCTATAGAAACTCTCTAGACTAGGTTTCTCCCTAGTGGACTAGGCAACTAGCATAGGTGTTAGATAAGGACTAGGTTGCCCCTTTGTCCAAAATCAAACAAATCAACTTACATGACCTTCTAAATTCCTAGAAAACTTCATCTTCTAATTATAAGCAATTCAATATTTTATAAATTTTAATTTTACTATTGGAACTTTGGTGCATTATTCACCTACATAAAGTTCCTAGTAAGGTTTCTCATGAAAGAAGTTAATGAACTTTGTTCTAGGTTTATGTTGATAGTTATCTGGTAGAATAGCAAATAATTGTAGTGAGATATAGAAGGTAGCAATGAGTTTTAGGTGTTGCATTTTAGTATGGAAACTTACAAAAATCTAATGTTTCTATTTTCCAACCTCAAGCCGTTTTGAAGGAGAACTCACAACTACATAATTGTAGGTATGTCATTCTAAGTATTTATTATAGTGTAGGTACACTTGTATTGTTGTTGGTGATATTATAGGAGATGCTTAGAGTTACTACAAGTAGGTAGAATTAATTAGGTGTTTGTCATACAAAGATCAAAGACAACCCTAGGTTGACTATCATGTATCAAAGGCATTGTTGTCTTCCTAGAGGATACTTATACCATGGCGTTACTAATACGAAGTCTACAAGTAGGGAGTGTATAAGAGAGAAAGAAGAGGACTGTCATAATGAAGAGATAGTTGTGTTGGTAATGAGAGAGTAGAAATCCTAAATTAAGAAGGGAAGATAACCCCATCAAGTCAAACATGTCATTCCCACATAAAGACAACCCTATCAAAGCTAATAGACCAACTATGACACAATACACTTATGGACAAGCATGCAATCATGAATTAGTCTTAAATTCAAAAATGTGGCAATCATCAGCAAGAAGGTAATCACTTAGCTTTGGGACTCTTATCACGGAATTGAAGTCTTCTCCCAAACCTAGTCACTTATTCATCAAGAAAAGGATATTCATGATAATTAGAATCACTCACATATCATGTAAGGTAATAGCCATAGGACAGTGTGGGCTATAATGGGGAGCCAAATCACATGCCAATTTAGTCCTAGGTACAGACAATTGTCCTTATTAGAAAAGATTATTGTTTTGTATCTCAGACCAAGGGTATGTAGAAAGGAACGTTGCAAGTTTACATTAGTAATGCATTTGAGTCACTTCATTGACATAATGGGATAGTCAAATGCCACGCTGCCATGTTACTACAACGGTCTAATATCAAGGTGAGATTATTATATTATGAGCAAAGCTTCCATTTGGCAGGATCTAGCAATTAAAACACTAGTCATATGATTGCTAGGATAGTCATCAAGGTCCTAAGGGTATTTACTATTCATCATACCATTATTCACATTTTAGCACTGTCAACACATATTAGTATAGTGTTGTCCCATCAAAACAAAGAAGGTTGTTATAAAGATCTTAGAACACTCATTTTATAAATGTATAATTATATGCAAATGGTAGTAGTCATATGTCAAGCTTAGAATGGTCATATCAACCTAAGGACTACTTGATTGAATCCTCAAGGCAATGAGAAAACCATATATAATTCTCTCATTCTATTATGGTTTCAGTTATTTGGCAAAATGTCCAACCCAGAACACTTCTAAGGCTTCATTAAATGGTTTAATATCTATAGAAATATTTGCATGAGCAATCGTAGTGGAAGATAAGGAACCAGTACAATTAGAGTTCAAATCTTCTGATGATGCGTGGTACGATGTGTCTCTGGAATTAAAGAATGCATGACTGACTATGCATTGCCTTGAATTTCTAAAGAAGAGGACCATGAGCTAGCTGTGGAACAATTTAAAAGCATAAAAGATTTGAGGTCAAAGTTTTGATTCTCGTCAAAGCAGCTTCAAGATCACTATTGTGCAATGGGTCTATTATATTTCTTAATTAGTTAGTTTTAGTTTTTTCATAAATAATTTTGAATGTCAATGCCAGGAGTGGGGCTGATTTACATGGCTTTGTGTGTTAGGTATTATTTTTAGTTCTTTAAAAAAAGTTTGTTGCATTTTCTTCATCTTTACTTTGTAGGAGATGATTTAAGCATTCTCATTGTGTAAGTTTAGTTATCTTGATCCTTTTAAATCTTAATGAAGCTTTCAGTTTTTATTCAATTTGGTGTTTGTTTGGTGGAAAATATGCATTAAGATCAATTTGTTTTCAATTTCATGTGCCAAGTGTCCCAGTCATTCTGGGCAGCATGCTACCGACAAAGTCCCTTAAGATCCCTAAAACCAAAAAATTAGCAAACTTTGGCAGAGTAGTTCTTGGAATTCATGGCAGATGAGAATGTTCCATTTGGACCTACATGTGCATGTGGGGTCCATCCACAATAACCTCTCTCAGTTTTGGTCAACTCTAGTCCATTTGACCGTTGACAAAATCAAATGCATTCTTGCAAAATGCTTCAATTTCATGTAGTGGAAAGGTGTTAGGAGTGACATTTGCATTCCATAGGTCGTGGGGTGGAACAAACTTCACTAATGCATCAATGTGGGTGGGCAAATGCCAGGGGATCTCTCATTTCATGTGCCAAGTGCCCTAGTCATTCGAGGTAGCAGGCTATTGGCAAAGTCCCTTATGATCCCTAAGACCAAAAAATTGCCAAACTTTGATGGAGCAGTTCTCAAAATTCATGGTAGATGGGACATTCTGTTTGGACCTATAGATGCACGTAGGGTCCATCCACAATAACCTCTCTCAATTTTGGCCAACTCTAGTCCGTTTGACCGTGCCAAAATCAAATGCATTCTTGCAAAATGCTTCAGTTTCATGCAGCGGAAAGGTGCTAGGAGTGACATTTTGCATTCCATAGGTCATGGGGTAGAACGAACTTTGCTAATGCATTGGGGTGGGTGGGTAAATTCCAAGGGAGGTCTAATTTTGTGTTCCAAGTGCCCCATTCATTCGAGGCAGCAGGCTACTGGCAAAGTCCCTTAAGATCCCTAAGATAAAAAAACTACCAAACTATGACGGAGTAGTTTTCAAAATTCGTGGCAGCTAGGAACATTCTGTTTGGACCTATAGGTGTACATGGGGTCTGTCCATAATAAACTCTCTCCTTTTTGGTCAACTCCAGTCTAGTTGACCATGCTGAAATCAAATGCATTCTTGCAAAATGCTTTAGTTTCATGCAGTAAAGGTGCTAGGAGTGACATTTTGCATTCCATAGCTCATGGGGCCGAACGGACTTCACCAACACATCAGGGTGGGTGAGTAAATGCTAGGGGAGGTCTTGTTTCATGTGCCAAGGGTCCCAATCATTTGGGGTAGTAGGCTACCGGCAAAGTCACTTAAGATCTTAAGACCAAAAACTACCAAACATTGATAGAGCAATTCTTGAAATTTGTGGTAGCTGGGAATGTTTTGTTTAGACCTATAGGTGCATGTGGGGTCTTTCCACAATAACCTCTCTCAGTTTTGGTCAACTCTTGTCTATTTGACCATGCCGAAATCAAATGTAATCTTACAAAATGCTTCAGTTTCATGGAGCACAACATTGCCAAGTGCCATATTTTTTGTTCTGCTCATCATGGGGCTAAACTCATTGCGCCAACATGTTGGGGTGGGTGGGTAAATGTTAGGGGAGGTCTTGTTTCATGTGGAAAGCATCTCAGTCGATCCAAGCTGTAAGCTACCGACAAACTAGAAAGTTGCTAAGACTGAAATGTTGCATTCCATAGGTTGTGGGGATGAACCAACTGTGCCAAGATGTTCAGGTGGGTAGGTAAATGCTAGGGGAGGTCTCATTTCATGCACCAATTGTCTCAGTCATTCCGGGCTGCAAGCTACGAATAAACTTGAAAGGTGCTAGGAGTGACATTTTGCATTCCATAGCTCATGGGGTTGAATGGACTTTGCCAACACGTCGAGTGGGTGGGTAAATGCCAAGTGAGGTCTCATTTTGTGTGCCAAGGGTCCTAGTCATTCCAGGTTGTAAGCTATTGATAAAGTCACTTTGTCGGTAACTAGCAGGCCAGAATGACTAGGATGCTTGGCACATGAAATGAGACCTCCCCTAACATTCACCAGCCCACCCCAATTTGTTGGCATAATCAGTTTGGCCTCACAATGAGCAGATAAAAAATATAGTACCTGGCAAGGTTATGTTGCATGAAACTAAAGCATTTTGTAAGAATGCATTTGATTTCGGCACGATCAAATGGATTTGAGTTGACTAAAACTAAGAAAGGTTATTGTGGAAAGACCCCATATGCACCTATAGGTCCAAACAGAATGTTCCCAGATACCATGAATTCTGAGAACTACTCCATCAAAGTTTGGCAATTTTTTGGTCTTAAGGATCTTAAGGGACTTTGTTGGTAGCCTGTTGCCCTGAATGTGTTGGTGAAACAAGACCTCTCCTAGCATTTACCCACCCACCCCAATGTGTTGGTGAAGATTGTTTGGCCCCACGAGCTATGGAATGCAACATTTCACTCCTAGCACCTTTCGACTTTGCTGGTAGCTTGGAACTTTGAACGACTCAGACACTTGGTGCACAAATTGAGACCTCTCCTAGCATTTACCCACCCACTTGGACGTGTTGGCATAGTCGGTTCACCCCCATGACTTATGGAATGCAAAATTTTAGTCTTAGTAACTTTCTACTTTATCGGTAGCTTACAGCTCAGAACAACTGGGATGCTTGGCACACAAAATGAGACCCCATGACCTATGGAATGCAAAATGTCACTCCTAACACCTTTCCACTACATGAAATGGAAGCATTTTGCAAGATTGAATTTGATTTTGGCATGGTCAAATGAACTGGAGTTGACCAAAACTAAGAGAGGTTATTGTGGATGGACCCCACGTGTGTTGGGAATTAAGGTATCTCAACCTTTCCAAATTCCTAGCATTGATTATTTAATTATGTATTTTTTTTTTGCCTAATTTTTTATTTACTTGCACATTTAGTTTGGTCACTTAGTTGAGGTGGCATTGTGACATGTCATCCTACTTGGAATGTGACTTGGATGGTCAAGTCAAACTTACATGGATTTGGGCATCCCATTTGAGGTGGCACTAATATGCCATGTATCGGCATCTTGTGGTATGTGGAAGAGGATATTCCATATGATAGAATCTATGATGTGTAAGAGCCATGTATAGAGATTCATATGACAAGTGGAGATAAGTGTCGGTGAGTATCTTTGCATGAGACAAAAGGCATCTTTGGGTGTCGAAGTTGGGCTATGACATGTAAGAGGAATATGTTATTTTTAGTCATTTATGACAGATTCTCTTACAACATTTAAGGTTGTTATGTGGGCAGATTTTATGACAGCTGTAAGATGCGTAAGAACATTTGTCATAGTCTATTTTTAGCCTTAGAGCGCTCCATCTTGGAAATTCAAATATGCCATGTTATGACAGATGTGAGAAATGTATTTTCATGTTGGACAAGTGTCCTTGGGTGTTAGAGAATGGCCATGTGGCCAAGATGGACACCCATCTCAAGAAGCTTCCCGTTTATGCCTTATATCTCTATAAAATGTGAATTTTGGAGTTGTAGTTTGCATAGTTGATGTACCGGTACTGTTATGCTACCTAAATCATTCCAGAAACGACATTTGAAGACTCTTGGAAGAACTTGCATTGCAAGTGTATTGTAAACTGTTATTGTTTTGATAATACATTGTATAGGTTTTAGAGTGTGGGATTTTTCACCTGAAAAGGTTTTCCCCACAATATATCTTGTGTCACATGTTCTCTTGTGTTTGTTTTTGTTGTTGTAATATCTATGTTATATGTTTAATATTGCTGCAATTGTAAGGATTAAAAAGAATTTGCATACATCTCCTCTTATTAGATCGGTGCAGGAAGCTCTTTCGCGTACCTTGCTTCCTTTTAGTTGGTATCAGAGCTTGATCACCTTTGATCCTAGTTGTCGGGTATGGATTTTTTGTACTGATCTTCGATTGAGTGTGAGTTTGTGCTAAGTATTCTACAATCTTGTTGCAGGAAGGAGATGGCAAGCACATCTGGAAGAATAGATTTGGAAAAGTTTAATGGCAGCAATTTTGAGTTGTGGAAACTCAAAATGGAAGACATGCTTGTTCATAGAGACCTATGGGAAATGATTTCCTGTACAAAACAAATGACAATGGCATAGGCAGATTGGGATCTCAAAGATCGTAAAGCTAAGGGTCTTTTGAGACTTTGTTTAGCTGATTCCATCATGTTGAATGTTCATGAGGAGAAGACCGTGAAGGAGATGTGGAAGAAACTTGGTGATGTTTATCAGGCTAAATCCCTAGTAAACAAGTTATTCCTATGGAAGAAGCTATATTCTCTAAGGATGGAAGATGGAGGATTGGTTGTAGACCACCTGAATGCCTTTAACATGCTAGTTACATAGTTGACATCCATTGGTGTGAAGATGGAGGAGGGGGATCATTGGAAGACCTTGCTTTGTTCTTTATCAAACTCATGGGACCACCTTGTTATGGCCATTGTAAGTACTACAACCACCTTCAAGATGGATGATGTGGTGTCTTCACTATTATTTGAAGAAATGAGGAGAAAGTCTTCCAAATCGGCAAAGGAGGCTCTTGCGGTTCATGCTATGCCCAAAGAGAAAGGGAAAAAGAAAGACAAGAAAGATGAAAAGGGCAAATCCAAATCCTGTGGGAGATCCAAATCTCTTGGAAAGTCTAAGGCAGTGTGTTGGAACTGTGGAAAAATTGGGCACTTCTAATAGGTGTGCAAGGAGGAGAAGAAGAAAAAGAAGAAGAATACCTCCGATTCAGATTCTGACAAATCTAAAGATGATGGTGATACTTTCATTGCGTCATTTACCACCCATGCATTAGATTATGTGTGGCTGATTGACTTCAATGTTTCGTTCGACATGACCTCACATCGAGGATGTTTCACAAAGTATGAAGAGTTCAATGGTGGGAAGGTGTACCTAGGTGATGACTCTCACCTGAAGATAGTTGGGTGTGGAAGAGTCTTGATTTGATTCACTGATGGATGAGTGAAGGGGATCAATGGGGTGATGCACATCCCTAGTTTAGCATGAAACCTGCTCTCTATAAGTAAATTGAATGATGCAGGTGTGCAGGTTGTTTTCTTAGGTGGAGGATGTAAGATGACAATAGGAGCTATGGTCCTTGCTAAGGGTACTTAGAGAGGTACTTTGTTTTAGCTGGATGCATGTACTACTTAGTGCAATAGTTCTTCTATGAAAAGAGATTCATATTCTTCATCCTCACCATTGGAACCCGCAATGAAAAAGTGTGTTGCTAACTTCCGATGGTAGTGCTTTCTGGGTACCTAAGGGTGCTCATGCTTTGGAAATGAAACTTCCTGCTGAGAAGACAATGTTGTGGCATAAGAGACTTGGTCAAATTGGTGAGAAGGGTCTTAGAGCCCTGAAAAATAAAAACATCATTGAGGGGTTAAATGATTGTAATCTCGAGTTCAACTTTTGCAAACATTGTATATATGGAAAACAAAATCATGTTTAGTTTTACTCTAGTTCTCACAAGTCTTCTGGTGTTTTGGATCTCATTCATTCTAATGTGTTTGGTCCTGTGAATGTTCCTTCAATTTCTAAATTGTTATATTTTGTATCATTCATTGATGATTATAGTAGAAGGACATGGGTTTATTTTCTCAGAAGCAAATCTGAAGTCTTTAGTTGAAAGATTTTAAAGCTTTCGTAGAGAATTGGGCTAGTAAAAAGAGTAAGTGTTTGAGAACTAATAAAGATGGTAAGTTTTATTCCATAGAGTTTGATAAGTGCTGTAAAGAACATGAGATTGAAAGACATAAGACAACTCCATACACCCTGCAGCAAAATGGAGTTGCAGAGAGGATGAACAAAACATTGATGGAGAGGGCTAGGAGTATGCTTAGTGGTGCTAGCCTTGAACAAAAGTTTTGGGCTGAAGCTATAGCCACTGCTCGCTACCTAGTTAATAAGTCTCCTACCTTAGTTCTCATTGATAAGACACTGATGGAGGTGTGGTCTGGTAAGAAGCCCTCATTGAGACATCTTTGTGTTTTTGGTTGTGAGGCATATGCACATATTTCTAAGGAGAAGACATCAAAATTAGAGAACAAAGTAGTTAAGTGTATCTTCATTGGCTATGGTGTTGGTGTGAAAGGGTATAAGATCTGGGATCTTGTGGCTGAAAAAGTGTTGTATAGCAGAAGTGTTATCTTCAGGGAGCTTGTTGGATCTAGGGCATACAACTGAGAGGGGGTGAATCAGTTGTATACAAACTTGCTTTCTATTTCAAACACTTGATTCGTCTTGTTAGTTAATAGCATATCAATTAATCATCCATGAAAGTAAAACACACAAACACAAGAGCAGATAAACATCAACACAATGAACACCAAGATTTTGACGTGGAAAACCCGATTAAGGGAAAAACCATGGGGTGATTAACCCAAGGATTATTCTTTGTTAAAAGAATAAGAAAAAGAATGGCACTTGCCAATTAGGGCTCACTGCCCGAGCACACTGCTCACAAAGAGGCCCACTGCCTACAAGGAGACACACTGTCTACAAAGTGATAAGAATCACGGTCTTGAACTGGAGAATGACATCTTTACCATGTCTAGATTAGTTCCATTTAAGTCCAAAAACCTCTGCTCTGCCTTCCGCACTTCTCTTCACTACACCACTCTCATCCACACAATCCACACTACAAAATGAACTCACAAACCTTTATTTATACAAGACATCGACTTAGGAACAATCATCTAAGTCGACAATCAATCATAAGAATATCCGCAAGATGAATAACACATCCGGTCGGCCACCACAAGAACATTCGCAGGATGAACAACTCATCCGGTCAGCTAAACAGAGCAAGAACTTCATCCGGAAGATTATCTTCAATTCTGGGCTCTACCATCAATGCGGACCAACAACACAACCTAAACATGATCCACGAACATTTCCAAGCCTACCTAAATGACCAGGTACATCCACACTTCCTCTACTTACTGGAATCTCTTCTCTTCCTTATCTGAAACTTCAAGAACACAGTCTGTCGCCACTGTCACAATGCAAAAGGTACTTCTGGACCTCCAAATCATACACAACTTGAGATGACACATGACAAGGACATCCCAAACGCTCCTTCCAATCTGCAGATTAGGATTATACAATTCCGGACCTCACCGGACCTTTCTGTGATCCTCTGTCACCTCTAAACACTTGCTGGAACCGGTTCCACACCGACAGCCACAACTCCTTCAGATCTTCATGCGGACCTCTGAAATCTTAACTGAAGCATCTCAAGACTCATATATACAAACCCTTTAATCCGCATCCTCCGGTTTGCATCCTATACAATACATTTGCCTTCTTCTCATCACTGTTCTTCACTGTTCCTGACTGAGGCTAATTTTCTCAATATCCTCAGCACACTGCTCATTGAATCCCTCTTATCAATGCAATATGAGTATGTTGACATCAATGACAACACTGGTTCACCTCATACTTACAACAATCTCCCCCTTTGTCATTGATGGCAACATATGATGTGAAAAACCATCAAAACAAGAACTTCTCCTTTCTGTCACAGCTCCCCCTATCAGCAACATGTCTTCTCCTCATTTGCTGCTCCCCCTTTGATCATCAGCTACTTGTTTTTCACATGTCTTCTCTCCCCCTTTGACATCAATGGCAAAGGGCTCATACTTGCAATTTTAACACATCAGAATCATACCAGCTACTCCCCCTTAGTAGTAGCTCCCCATCATCAATCCGGATCACAAGATATGACTGTGATATCCACCGGACTGATGCACATCAGTGCATCCTAGTTCATCACCGGAGGGGCCATGACCCCTAACTTCTCCCGGAGATATTCAAAAGAGTCCTTGGGAAGAGGTTTAGTAAAGATATCTGCAATCTGATCCTTGGAGGGAACATACTCCAACCTGACTTCTTCCTTGTTCACTTGTTCTCTCAAAAAGTGAAACTTGATAGATATGTGCTTAGTCTTAGAGTGCAATACCGGATTCTTGGAAATATTAATTGCACTTGAATTATCATAGAAAATTGTGATAGGCTCCTCATATTCAACTTTAATGTCTCTTAGCATCTGCTTCATCCATAAGATTTGAGTGCAACTACTTGCTGCTGCAATGTATTCTGCTTCAGTTGTAGACAGAGATATTGCATCTTGTTTCTTGCTTAGCCAAGAAACCAATCTCTTCCCCAAAAAGAATGCTCCACCACTGGTGCTCTTCCGGTCATCCACATCTGCCCAATCTGCATCTGTGTAAGCATGAAGAGAGAAATCTGAATCTCTAGGGTACCATAGACCATACTCAACTGTTCCTTTCAAGTATCTGAAAATTCTTTTGATTGCCATAACATGAGATTCTTTAGGATCAGCTTGGAGTCTTGCTGCAAGACCAACAACCTGCATTATAGCTGGTCTGGTCTGAGTGAGATACAACAATCCACCAATCATTGATCTATACTTTGTCTGATTTGCCTTTGGGGAGTCATCATATTTGGTCAACTTACATCTGGTTGCCATGGGAGTGTTCATTGGCTTTGAATCTTCCATACCAAATTTCCTTAACAATTCTTTCACATATTTGGTCTGAGAAATGAAGATCCCTTTCTTTGTTTGAGTAATTTGTAGACCCAAGAAAAAATTCATTTCACCAAGCATAGACATTTCAAACTCACATTTCATCTGATTTGCAAAAGTTTTACACATACTATCTCTTCCTCCAAAAATGATATCATCCACAAACACTTCAACAATCAAAATGTTTTCATGATCAATTTTGAAATATAAGTTACTGTCAGCAGTACCTTTGCTGAATCCAATCTGCACAAGATGCTTATCCAACCTTTCATACCATGCTCTTGGGGCTTGTTTTAATCCATATAATGCTTTCTTCAACTTGCAGACCATATCATCATTGTCAGACAATTGAAATCCATCCGGTTGTTCAATGTAAACTTCTTCTTCCAGATCACCATTTAGGAAGGCAGACTTGACATCCATCTGATATACCTTGAAGTCTTTAAAGGTAGCAAATGAAAGAAATAATCTGACTGCTTCAATTCTTGCCACCGGAGCAAAGGTCTCTTGAAAATCAATTCCTTCTATTTGAGAGTAGCCTTTGCAGACCAATCTAGCTTTGTTTCTGATTACTTCACCAGCTTCATTTAATTTGTTCCGAAAGACCCATTTGGTTCCAATCACATTCCTGTCTCTAGGTCTGGGAACAAGATCCCAAGTATGATTTTTCTCAATTTGCATTAATTCATCTTTCATTGCTTTGGTCCAGTTTTCATCATTGCAGGCTTCATTTACTGTTTTAGGTTCAATCTTTGAAATCAGACAACATTCATCCTGATTTTGAGCAACATTCCTTCTAGTTTGCACACCTTTGCTTCTGTCACCTATGATCTGATCTTCAGAGTGGTTCAGTGTTACATACCTTGGAATTTTGGGAGTATCCTGCATTGTTGCTTCTTGATCAAGCTCGTTCAAACCTATCTCTTCTTCCTGATTTACCGAATCAGGCTGACTCTGACTTACCAGAGAGGATTGAGTTCCTTGAACCTGAACACCGTCTTGGTCATCTTCATCAAACTCATAAAATCTTGAGGGCTTCTCAATTCCTTCATCAACTTTCACATTAGTGCTTTCTATCATCTTCCTCAATCTCTTATTGTAACACCGGTATGCTTTGCTTTCAGTGGAGTAACCCAAGAAAATTCCTTCATCACTTCTAGCATCAAACTTTCCTAGATCTTCATCTCTTTTAATATAACACTTGCTACCAAATACTCTGAAATATTTCACAGTAGGAGTGATGCCAAACCAGAGTTCATAGGGGGTCTTACCGGTATTATTTCTAATTTGAACTCGATTTAGAGTGTAGACTGCAGTGCTAATAGCTTCTTTCCAGAACATCTGAGGAACATTTGCTTCCAACATCATTGTCCTGGCAGCTTCCTGGATGGTCCGGTTCTTTCTTTCAACTACTCCATTCTGCTGTGGAGTCCTAGGAGTAGACAATTGTCTCCTTATACCCTGCTTCTCACAAAAGTCAATGAACTCACCAGATGTAAATTCACCACCTCTATCAGACCTTAGACACTTCAGTTTCAATCCGGTTTGATTCTCTACCATAGCTTTGAATATTTTGAACTTCTCAAATGCTTCTGATTTTTCTTTTAGGAAGGTAACCCACATCATCCGAGAATGGTCATCAATTAACAACATGAAATATCTATCACCTTGCAGACTCTTGATTCTTGTCAGACCACAGAGATCAGTATGTACTAATTCCAACAATTCGGTAGAGGACTGATCTTTTCTTTTGAAAGAGACTCTGCTCTGTTTACCTAGCTAACATTCTTTGCACAAACTATTTGTAGGTTTCATCAATTTTGGAAGATCTCTTACAGCCTGAGTATTGCTTATCTTGATGATGTTATCAAAATTTACATGACACATTCTTCTATGCCATAAACAACTCTGATCAACTTGAACAAACAGACAACTTTTATTTGAACCAACCAGATGAAAGATATTACCTTTTGTCTGAGTACCGAATGCAATTTCAGTTCTGGAGCTTGTAAAGATTCTACATTTTCCATTCTTAAACCAGAGATCATAGCCTTTGTCTACTAACTGACCAACACTGAAAAGATTGTGCTTCAATCCTTCAAAATATAGTACATTACCTGTTTTGCTCTTTCCATCAAAGGAAATAGTTCCCCTACCTCTGATTCTGCCAGCAGAATTGTCACCAAACTTTATCATTCGTCCTTCATACCTTTCCAAATTCAAGAACTTATCCTTGTCACCAGTCATATGGTGAGAACATCCACTGTCAATACCCCAATCATCCTTTTCTTCCACTTGAGCAGCCAAAGCTTTTTCCACAACCTTGTGATTGACAGATTCAGAGAGTATTGAATCTTCTTCCTTGATGGCAATAAACACCCATTCATTTCCAGATTTGCTTCCTAGTTCTGATTCATCATCTGTTACTCCTTCATTGTCATCTTCTTCATGAACATAATAGCAGTTCTTTTGAAACCTTTGTCTGTTAGTATTAGACCTTGCAGATCTTTCCGGACATCTTGAAGCAAAATGACCCATCTTATTGCAGTTGAAGCACTTAAAGGGTAGTTTTCCTTCATACTTACCGGATCCTCTTGGTAGTATTTTTGCAATGAGGGCTTCAAGTTGAGCTGTTTCTACTTCTTCTTCTTCCATGTCTCTTCTTGCTTGATCATACCATGACATCTTCCTTGAAGAGTTTTCTCTCGGATCAAATCTCTGTTTGCCTTTCACATAGGCACTGGCTTTGAAAGCAGATTCAGTCTTGGGAGGATCATCTCCAAACTCGGTCATTTCAAATGCAGCTAGCTTGCCAGCCAATTGTTCTCTTGTGACAGTTGTGTGGGCTCTGAATTCATCAATTGCAGCAACCTTGATTTTGTAGGCAGCAGGAAGGGATCTGAGGATTTTGCAAACAATCTCATTTTCATCCAGAGTTCCACTAGCATTTCTAATTCCACACACTAGTTCATTCACTCTTGGCATAAAAGTAGTGATGTTTTCATCATCTCTCATCTTCAATCTTTCAAATTTCCCTTTCAGACTTTGCAACCTTGCACTCTTGACAAACTCATCTCCTTCATACAGAAGTTCCAGTTTAGTCAGGATCTCATATGTAGTTGGTAGGTCAATAACATTTGAGAGATCTGAGTCATTCAATGCGCTTAGAAGAGCTTCCTTGGTCCGCAGATTATTTTCAGCATCTGTGATTTCATTCAGAGTTGTCAGACCACCTTGTGGAGGTACATATGGTTTTGAAACCATGGCCAAGTATGCTTTTCCCATACATTCCAAGTGACATTTCATGCGACCCTTCCAGAGAGTGAAATTGGTTCCATCGAACTTCAGACTATCCTTTTTGTATGACGACATCCTGGATCTCCTCAAGTAGTTAAGCTCCTTTCAGAGGAATTGGCTCTGATAGAGCTTGTTGGATCTAGGGCATACAACTGAGAGGGGGGGTGAATTAGTTGTATACAAACTTGCTTTCTATTTCAAACACTTGATTCGTCTTGTTAGTTAACATCATATCAATTAATCATCCATGAAAGTAAAACGCACAAACACAAGAGTAGATAAACATCAACACAATGAACACCAATATTTTGACATGGAAAACCTGGTTAAGGGAAAAACCACGGGGTGATTAACCCAAGGATTATTCTCTGTTAAAAGAATAAGAAAAAGAATGGCACTTGCCAATTAGGGCTCACTACCCGAGCACACTGCTCACAAAGAGGCCCACTGCCTACAAGGAGACACACTGTCTACAAAGTGATAAGAATCACGGTCTTGAACTGGAGAATGACATCTTTACCATGTCCGGATCAGTTCCATTTAAGCCCAAAAACCTCTGCTCTACCTTCTGCACTTCTCTTTGCTACACCACTCTCATCCACACAATCCACACTACAAAATGAACTCACAAACCTTTATTTATACAAGACATCGACTTAGGAACAATCATCTAAGTTAGCAATCAACCATAAGAATATCTGCAAGATGAATAAAACATCCGGTCGGCCACCTCAAGAACATTCGCAGGATGAACAACTCATTCGGTCGGCTAAACAGAGCAAGAACTTCATCCGAAAGATTATCTTCAATTCCGGGCTCTACCATCAATGCGGACCAACAACACAACCTAAACATGATCCACAGACATTTCCAAGCCTGCCTAAATGACCAGGTACATCCGCACTTCCTCTACTTACTGGAATCTCTTCTCTTCCTTATCCGGAACTTCAAGAACACAGTTTGTCGCCACTGTCACAATGCAAAAGGTACTTTCGGACCTCCAAATCATACACAACTTGAGATGACACATCACAAGGACATCCCAAACACTCCTTCCAATTTGCAGATTAGGATTATACAATACCGGACCTCACCGGACCTTTCTGTGATCCTCTGTCACCTCTGAACACTTGCTAGAACCGGTTCCACACCGACAGCCACAACTCCTTCAGATCTTCATGCGGACCTCTGAAATCTTAACTGAAGCATCTCAAGACTCATATATACAAACCCTTTAATCTGCATCCTCCAGTTTGCATCCTAAACAATACATTTTCCTTCTTCTCATCACTGTTCTTCACTGTTCCTGACTGAGGCTAATTTTTTCAATATCCTCAGCACACTGCTCATCGAATCCCTCTTGTCAATGCAATATGAGTATGTTGATATCAATGACAACACTAGTTCACCTCATACTTGCAACAGAGCTAACACCTTCTCTTGTTGTTCTACAGCCAGAAGAAAAAGAAAATAAAGAGGATGTGGTTTAGTTTCCTTCTACCCCTGAGAAGACTAAACTGAAAGACCATGTTGGACCTAATGATGAGGAGAGCTCTAGCAGCTCTAAAAGTTTATAAGAAGAGGTAGAACCTCCACCTCAACCTTTGAGAAGGTCCACATGAAATAGGTAGCAACCTGACAGGTTTGGTTATACATTGCTAGATTCTAGTTGGGCATATGCCTTGATTACTAACATTGATGAGCCTAGAACTATGACAGAGGCTATGGACATGAAAGATGTAGGTTCCTAGAAGGAGGCCATGGAGGATGAGATGGCTTCTTTGGAAAAGAATAAAACTTGGGACTTGGTGCCTTTGCCTGATGGATGGAAACCTGTTGGATGTAAATGGGCGTTGAAGAAGAAATTTGGAGCAGATGGCAGTGTTGAGATGTATAAGGCCAGATTGGTTGTGAAGGGGTATTCACAATTGGAGGGAATTGACTATGGTGAAACTTTCTCTCCCATTGCAAAGATGACATCTATTCGGTTCCTATTATCTCTTGTAGAAGCTTATGATTTAGAAGTGGAACAAATGGATGTGAAGATAACTTTCCTACATAGTGACTTGGAGGAAGAAATCTATATGTCATAGCCTAAGTACTATGTGGTGAAAGGTAAAGAAAATTTGGTTTGTAAGTTAAAGAAGTCTTTGTATGGTTTGAAGTAATCTCCTAGGATGTGGTACTTGAAATTTGATGTCTTTATGTTGTCTATTGGATTTCTAAGATCAAAATCAGATCATTGTGTGTATTACAAGTTTTACAATGATTGTATTCTCATTATTGCATTGTATGTTGATGATATGTTGTTGATTGGGAATGGTAAGAATATGATTTCAGATTTGAAATCCCAGTTGTCAGCACAGTTTGAGATGAAAAACTTAGGGGCAGCCAAGTACATTCTGGGGATGGAGATCAGAAGAGACAGAGCAAACATAGAACTTTGGTTAAGCCAGACTAAGTATGTGAAGACCATGTTGGATAGATTCAGCATGGCAAATTATAGACCATTGTGTGTTCCTATTTCATTGGGGACAAAGTTATCTGTGAATGATTGTCCAAAGCCTCTTTCTAAGATGGAGGATATGAGCAGAGTACCTTATGCTAGTGCAGTTGGCAACTTTATATGCTATGGTCTGTACAAGACCAGACATTGCCCAAGCAGTGGGAATCCTTAGTTGTTTTATGGCTAATCCTGGATGGGTACATTAGGATGTGATGAACAGAGTGTTCAGATATTTTAGGGGTACTTCCAAGTATTTTCTATGTTATCATGGTTATCCTACTGGACCTCTGCATTCTATGAGTATTCATGGATTTGTGGATTTTGATTGGGCAGGTGACATTGACAACAAGAGATCCACTAGTGCGTATGTGTTTACCATGTTTGGTGGTGCTATTAGTTGGATGAGTAAGCGACAACCTGTGGTTTCTTTGTCCATGACAGAAGTAGAGTACATGGCAGCAACTCATGCTTGTAAGGAAGCCATTTGGCTTAAGAGTTTGTGTTTTGATATTGGTGTTGATGTAGGACAAATTACTATTTATTGTGACAGTTAGAGTGCGACTTGCCTAGCAAAGAATCCTACATTCCATGCTAGAACAAAGCATATTGATGTTTAGTTTCATTTTGTTTGAGATATGGTAGAAGATGGGAAGGTGATATTGGAGAAGGTAGACACTTTGAAGAATGTTGCAGATGCATTAACAAAACCAGTGAGCACAGAGAAGTTCAGATGGTGTTCAGAGTCTATGGGCCTCTTGGCCCCTAGTAGTTAAATCTTGTCATTCTTTTGGCTCTTGCAAGGTGTTTGACAAGTGGGAGAATGTTGGGAATTAAGGTGTCTCAACCTTTGCAAATTCCTAGCATTGTTTATTTAATTGTGTATTTATTTATTGCCTAATTTTGTATTTACTTGCACATTCAGTTTGGTCACTTAGTTGAGGTGGGATTGTGACATGTCATCCTACTTGGAATGTTACTTGGATGGTCAAGTCAAACTTACATGGATTTGGGAATCCCATTTAACATGGCACTTATATGCCATGTGTCAGCATCTTGTGGTATGTGGAAGAGGATATTCTATATGACAGAATCTATGACATGTAAGAGCCAAGTATAGAGATTCCTATGACAAGTGGAGACAAGTGTCGGTGAGTATCTTTGCATGAGAGAAAGGCATCTTTGGGTACCCAAATTGGTCTATGACATGTTGTAAGAGGAATATGCTATTTTTAATAGTTTATGATGGATTCTATTACAACATTTAAGGTTGTTATGCGGGCAGATTTTATGACAGTTGTAAGATGCGTAAGAGCATCTGTCATAGTATATTTTTAGCCTTGGAGTGCTCCATCTTGGGAAGTCAAATCTTCCATGTTATGACAGATATAAGAAATTTATTTTCATGTTGGACATGTATCCTTAGGTGTTGGAAAATGGCCATGTGGCCAAGATGGATGCCCATCTCAAGAAGCTTCCCGTTTATGCCTTGTATCTCTATAAATTGTAAAGTTTGGAGTTGTAGTTTGCATAGTTGATGTATAGGTACTGTTATGCTGCTAGAATCACTCCAAAAATGACATTTGAAGACTCTTGGAGTATTGTAAACTATTATTGTTTTAATAATACATTGTGTTGGTTTTAGAGTGTGGGATTTTTCACCTGAAAAGGTTTTCCCCACGATATATCTTGTGTCACATGTTCTCTTGTGTTTGTGTTTTCTGCTCTAATATCTCTATTATATGTTTAATATTGCTGCAATTGTAAGGATTAAAAATAATTTGCATACATCTCTCCTTATTAGATTGGTGTAGGAAGCTCTTCTGTGTACCTTGCTTCCTTTCAACATGCACCTGTAGGTCCAAATGAAATGTTCCCAGCTGCCACAAATTCTGAGAACTATTATAGGTCATATAGAAGAGAGTCATGTATCTACCTTTTCTATTAAGGGAAAAACATCAGATTGTGTGGTTACAACTCATTGTTGTCATGTTACCCTTCATGGGGCAACACCTAATACCCACCTAAATTTTGAGTACAACATCTTCAACCATCTAGGAAAAACACTAGCCCAGATATCTATCTTAGACCTTCTTCAACCATCACTCACACATAAATCTATACTTGAGAAGGCACTGCAAGAGTCATCTATTCCTAATGACATTTATATTGTCCAATTTCAAGCCATGATAGGGCATATTGCTTCACCTCATCACCTAGTTTTGATTGAAAAAGATCTTCCATCACAAAATCCTTACCATAATGACTTCCTACACATAGAAGTTTATATCCACCAACACAAAGTCAAACAAATTCATATAGATGGTGGTGCTGGCTTAAACATTTGTTCTCTACAATTGCAAAAAATTGGGATACACTAAGAATGTTATTGATTTAGATAAACTTATAACCATCAAAGCATATGATGATGCAGAGTGAGAATCTAAAGGTGTTATCCATTTACCCATCCAAGTTGCTCCTACCATCATAGAGACTCATTGTCCAGTATTGGACCTTGATCTTCCCTACAATGTCATTCTAGGTCACCCAGGGATACATACAATGTAAGTCTTGTCATCTACATACCATTACTGTCTCAAGTTTCCATTCAATGGAACATAAATTAATATCCTAGGGCATCCTAATCCTTTTTAGTTTTGTCGTGATGTAGAGCTATTAAATAATGGCTTAAAACAAACATTAAAAACCATAGAGAAGCTTGCTTCTATTAACCAAAATCACAAAAATCCATTCCTCTCTCTATTTGACTTTGGAGGTTATCTTTTTCCATTTACAACTAATCCCAATCATTAGTAATGGTTTATTTCTTGCATGTAACAATTTCTTGCCTTTTGACAACTTGTCCAAGTTGCATGACAACTAGCAACATTTGGCAACTTTACACTTTTAAATCAAAAACCCAATTAACACACCAAAAATGAACCCATATGATTCTAAATGGTCATAAATGACCTTATGAGACTGCAAGCACTTTAACAAACCTAAGACTCAAAAATAACAAAAATAACCAAAAATGAGGCTCCTGATGCCCCTGCACCATGTCGATCCATGCAAGGACAATACTAGAATTCAAATCAAATCCCTAACATTATTACAGCTGAACCATCCTCCTCATACATTGATCCATCTATATTAACCAAAGCCACATCGAATACACCTTTTCCTAAGATCAAGGTCCAATATAAAGATAGGATTTGGTCAGTATGACCTACACAAATCTTTTTATGTGGGGAATTTGCCTCTATCACCTAGATCTTAGGGAAAACCACCAATAGAAAAAGCAAGTCCAAAGGTTTTCATACATGCTAACCCCACAGTATTCATTCATTGGGGATTTCTAGAAGATTATTCCATTGAAGACATCTCATCTTGGCTATTCACAAAAGACCAAGATCCAATTACATTACTATTTGAGCAATATATTAGAGGTCTCAGCATTGTTAAGAACATGGGTTACAAAGGCCAAGGTGGCCTTGGATTACATGGACAAGGAAGTATATAACCCATTATTATGAAAAAGAAACATAATTGACATGGCTTAGGATATGAAAAGGTGGTACCACGATCCTTAGACATTGAGTATATTCTTGATGAAGTAGTGAAGGCTTTTCCTGTAATTATGATTTCTAACAAGGATACCCTTTATGACTCCTACTTACACCTCACCAACTTATTCGAAGAAACCTCTCTCTTCATGATATCCTCCATATCCCTCACATCTACAACTAAAACCCATAGCCTTACACTTGTATACCTTGACCTTATAGATTGGGACCAACAAGAGTCTCTCATTCTTGATATCTTTTAGAATGATGAGGCCATCACATAATTCATGGGACTATGAGATGATATTCCACTTGGTGACCACAAAAAAAGATTCATCATGGACCTCAACCCCACAACATACTTCGGTGAGAAGGTTAAATCCTCTAGTCACAAAAGTAAAAATAAAAATGTCAGATCCCCTGATGAAAACCACATTGTGGTGCCATCGAATCCTAAAATAGTAAAAATAAAGGACGTATCCAATGGTGAAACCTCTCTGAGGCACATGAGGATGGGGGATTTGACCTTCCTTTGACTTTAATATATCAAGAAAAGTCTCCACTTTTGGTCGATAAATCATAAGAAATCAATTTAGGTACTAAACAAAATCCATAAATCACCTTTCTAGCAGCATCTCTTTTAGAGTGGGAGAAAAAGGATTTTACAACTTTCTTCATGAAAAGGATAGTTAACTTTTCTTGGTCATACATATACATGCCTAGATTGGATCCTTCTTTAGTGGTCCAACATTTAGCATTATTCCCTAATGCCAAGTCAGTTAAATAGATGCTTTGAAAGATGCATCCCCAGATAGCATTGCTTGTTAAGGAAAAACTTTAGAAGTTGCTAGATGTGAAATTCATTCGTCCCATTGATTATCCAAAATGGTTTTCTAATTTGGTACCTATATCCTAAGTCACTAGGGGCATTCATATTTGTACCAATATCAAGGATCTAAATAAAGAATGTCCAAATGATGATTTTCCTCTACCTAACATTGACATCATAGTAGACTTGACAGTTGGTCACGAAATGCTTTCCTTAATGGATGGTTTTTCTAGTTACAATCAAATTCTTATAGTACCTGAATATTAGCACAAGACAACTTTCACATGTCTTGGGGCACTTATTATTGGGAAGTCCTTTTGGTTTGAAAAATGTTGGAGCAACATACCAAAGAGCAATGACTGTTATATTTCACAACCTTTTCCACACTATCATGGAAGATTATGTTGACAATCTATTGGGAAAATTAGTTACTAGAGATGGTCATCTATAGGTTTTGGCATAGATTTTTGACAAGTTAGAATAATATCAGGTTAGGCTACACCTAAAGAAGTGTGTATTTGGCATTACATCAGGGAAATTGCTGGGATACGTAGTGTCTCGAAGAGGAATTGAAGTAGACCCTACCAAAGTAAAATCTATAGTTGAGATGTCTCCACCAACTAATCTAAAACAACTAAGAATCCTCCAAGGTAAACTATAGTCTATCAGGTATTTTATATCCTAGCTTGTAGACAAATGTCAACCATTTTTGTATTTACTATGCAAGGATGTGTCATTCAAATGGGATAGTAAGTGTCAATAGGCATTTGACCAATTGAAAGCATATCTTGCCACACCAATAGTGTTGGTACCACCAGTTTCAAGGAGACCTTTACTGTTATACATTTCTACCACATCATTTGCATTGAGTGCTCTACTTGCTCAACATGATGAATCTAGAAAGGAATAGGCAATCTATTATATTAGTCACACCTTAGTAGGTTATGAACTTAATTATACTCCTATGGAGAGAGCATGTCTAGTTGTTGTATTTGCTTCCCAAACATTGAGACACTACATGTTAAACCAACAAACTAAGCTTATATCTAAGGTAGATCCATTGAAATACCTCCTATCTAAGGTATCTCTTACAGGAAGATTAGCTAAATGGGTCATGATTCTTAGTGAGTTTGATATTGAGTGTGTTGATCGCAAGGCAATAAAAGGACAAGTCATCACCAATCAACTAACAGAGGCAACCATCACAGATACACATCCTATGATCTCAAATTTTCTAGATGAAGGGATATTTAATGTCTATCCATTAGTTGTGTGGAAAATTTAATTTGATAGTTCATATACCCAACATGGTTCAGGAGTTGGAGTCATTTTCATTACACCATAGGGTGATTGTATTCCTAATTCATATTGGCTAGCTTTTCCTTGCACCAATAATATTTTTGAATATGAACCTTTAATTACAAGACTCTAAATGTTAGTATAATGGAATATAAAATAGCTATAGGTCTATGGAGATTCCTAGTTGGTAATTTGACATGTTACATATGAATACCGTACTAAAGATGACAAATTGCTTCCCTATAAAAGAATGGTGGATGACTTCAAGAAGTATTTTTCCAAGATCTGTTTTGATTAGATTCCTAGATTAAACAACAAAGCTGTAGATTCTAGGGCAACAATAGGATCCCTCCTAGATATGTTGACCAATACCCCATGCTATGAATTCTTGGTCGAACAACTCTTGATACCAGCGTTTGATGTTCCACTTGTTGAATTAATATGCAAACTTGTTGGTCACAATTCTCCTTGGTACCAAGACATCTATGATTACCTCCATGATAACACCCTTCCATAAAACCTAACAAGCACCCAAAATAAAACCTTTATCCATCATGCTTCCCAATTTACTATCCTTGGTGATACCTTATACCGACGAAGT
This sequence comes from Cunninghamia lanceolata, assembly GCA_027924645.1. Taxonomy (NCBI): domain Eukaryota; kingdom Viridiplantae; phylum Streptophyta; class Pinopsida; order Cupressales; family Cupressaceae; genus Cunninghamia; species Cunninghamia lanceolata. Next base: position 2,767,737 of record BSBN01000128.1, read on the forward strand.
CTCGATGGTATCCTACTTAGATGTCCTAACTTAGAAGAGGCCAACGTTGCTTTACGAGAAGTTTACAAAGCTGTCTGTTGGTCACATTCCACTAGTCCAAACCTTGCTAAGAATTTGTTGCATACAAGATACTATTGGCCCCTATTGAATAGGATGCTCACTAATTTGCTAAGAAATGCCTTCAATGTCAATAGCACAGAGACTTGATTCATGTGCCAGCACACGAGTTGCAACTTGCTACTACTCTTTGGCCATTTTCATAGTGGGGACTTGACCTCGTAGATAGAATCCATCCATCATCCTCTAATGACCATAATTTCATCATTACTGCAAATAAGTATTTTACGTAGTGGGTAGAAGCCATCCCTATGACCTACATTACTGGTAAACAAATAGCTAAGTTTGTCTTGCATTATATCATTTATTGGTATATTATTCCACTTGCTAGATTACATGAGCTAGAATTACTAGATGAGAGTTATCTTACAACACTTAATCACCTTTAGGTCTATTAAAACTACCTTCATCGCAACTATAATAAGAAGATCAAGGAAAGACAATTTCAAGTAGGTGATCTTGTTCTAAAAGAAAATCAGAGAAACCAACATGATCGAGACAAAAAGAGAAAGTGTGAACCTAATTGGTTGGGACCCTTCATTGTTACAACAGTTTATGGATTAGGAGCTTATACATTATCAACACCTAAAGGAATTCCTTTAGATGAACCCATCAATAGTGTTCATCATAAGAAGTTCTATGCTTGATCCTCAGAGTATCCCTAGTAGAAAAATACAAAAAAAATAAAAAAATACAAAAATACAAAAAAATAAAAAAAATACAAAAATACAAAAAATAAAAAAATACAAAAAAGTCAAAAAATAGAAAAGTACAGAAATAAAAAAAATCTGTCCTTTGGTGAAAACCTTGTAAATATGCACCTTGGATAAGTATCATAGTGAAAACCTAGCAAATAGATGCTATGTGTAAGTGTCAACATCCACAATCTATTAAATTTTCATCCATATCACCCATTCCATTTCATAATAAAGCCCCTTCCATCCATCCATAATAAAGTTATTGACCTTTCCATTTCCACATATCCATCTATCATGGCTTGGAAATTGTCAATGTCTCTTGTTATCCATTAGTGTCTCCCTTCATAGTAAGTCCTTCCATTGTCATTTCCCATAATAAATCTTGTACCTGACTAGGGGCATCTTTCCTTAGCTTAGTTCTAGGAATGGATTCTTGTTGTCTCAAGAGGAATTGTCACTTTTTCACTCATTTTCTATAAACATTATCCATCTATCACAACCCATAATAAAACTCAAATTTCACTTCATCCATCTATCACAACCCATCCTATTCACCTGTCACCCTGACTTGACTAACTTAAGAAGAAAATGAACTATGCATCTCTTTGAAAGCTCAAGTACTTATCAAATCAGAAGTAAAGACTACTCTTGAAGCAGTGCACTTGTCCACATACCGCTTGCCTAATATGCTTTATCCATTATACTAATCCAAATCCTTTAATAGATGTATCCTTCCTACAATAAGGCCCAATCTACTATGAGCACCCTCTTTGGCAATATCTATGATGGCTATGTATTTGTTTTGTCAGTTGGTTGATTTATTTTGTTTTATCTTTTGTTCCTTTCTAATACCTAATCAAGACTACCTTGATCTTTTCATATCTTGGTATGTTACAATAAAGTATGGATTGGGGCATGGTCATAGCTTTCATATGTTGTGTTTGTGGGATGTTCTTATTATCCTACCAAGCCTAATATTTATCTTTTCTATGTTGGAATTAACATCTTTCATATCAATATTATTTGCATCTAAGGTCATTCAAAATCCTTGTGTATATTAGGATCATTCTACACTAAAACTATTATCCATTCATGTATCCAAAAAGGTTCTATTATGTTGGGAGATGATAAATTAGAAACGCTCTGCAACTCATTCGGTGTTTGAATTTTGAATTCATGCTGGGTGGGAATGGAAGGAGATAGCTTAGGAGGGGTGTGGTGTGATTCAGTCCCCTCCCTTGACTCCAGGGGTACAGCTGATGGCACAAGCTGTCGGAGGGTTTACGTGGCCTCAACCTCAAAGTCAAATCCCAAGAAGTGGATGGAAGCTCTTGTGGGTACTATCAATTGTACTGCCAAAACTTCAAGCAGTCAACCAGTTGTTTCGAAGGTGGATGGTGCCAAGGCACTCAAACTACCGGTATAGATGGTGTTGCAGGTTGTGGCATCAATGGACAACACCCTGGTGGGGAAGTTTTTTGACTTTAGGCCCAATATTGACTTGGTTTGTTGCTGGATGATGACCAAGTGGTCTCTTAAGGGGAGCGTCTTAGCTAGTGCTATGGCAGGAGGTATGTTTTTTGTTTAAATTTACCTCTCAGGAGGACTTGTCAGTTTTAATTGGTGATCCATGGCTTTACGGGAAACACTCCCTTTCTTTGTGCAAATGGAAGCCTAGTTTTGACCCCAAGGCTGACCTCAATTAGTTGGCACCAGTGTGGGTCCGCTTGCCGGGTCTTCCCCTAGAATTTTGGGATGAGGAAATCTTTGCCTAGATAGGCAACTCCTTTGGTAGCTATGTCACTATTGATAAAGTTACGAAGGCTAAGGTGAGACTAGTTTATGCCAGATTTTGTGTTAATGTGGATAATTTGAAGGCTCTCCCCACTTCCATTATACTAGAATCCTAGTTTACAAAGTGGATGCAAAGTATCCAGTATGAAAATTCTAGGATGTTCTGCCAAAATTGCATGAAAGCTCGTCATGTCTTTACCCAGTGCCAAGCCCCAAAGCGTAACCCTCCTTTGGAGTCAAAACAAGTGGTGGACTCAGAGGAGCACCCCTTCAAGGAGGATATTTCAAAGATAGTTTACTCCCCCCCAGCTTCCCTGGGGAAGGAAGCAGCTCTGGAAACTTCCGTGGAAGATGCCCAAATAGACCAGTCTGCACTAGTCTCCCATCAAGAGCCTCAAGCTTCTCCACTGCAGTTGATGGAGAACCTAGTTGTTGAACTTACAGTTGTTGGGGAGGAGGAGAGTCAGAAGCCAAAGGATACAGAGATGGGGAATCAATCTAAGGTCCAAGAATTAGCTGTAACTGATGAGGGACATGGAACCTTGGAAGGAGAGATAGAAGTAGATCTCAGCCCACAGAAAAGTGCTTTGTCACTCTAGAATAGGGTAAATGGAGCTGATAGTCCTGGGGACCTATTGGGGTTTCTCAAATCTAATACAAGGTCACTAATGAAGAATATCTCGCCTTCCCCGGGGGCAAGTTCAAGTGGAAAGTTGGAAGACAAGGAAGGATGGACTGTTGTGAAGAAGAAGGGGAAAAGTAGCAACCGTAAGACAACTGATGTGGGAGGAGACAGTAAGGTCAGTAGGCCATCCCACATGAAGACCAGACAAAAGGAGATGGAGCAGGAGATTGCTAGTGGGAAGTAGTCCACCTTGGTGGCTCCCTCTAGAAAGATCAAGAAATGAAGATAATCTCTTGGAACATAAGAGGGCTGAACAACCCTCATAAGCAATTGTTTGTCAGGAACTGTGTTTTTGATAATAAAGTGGATATCCTTCTTTTGCAGGAAATAAAAATGACTGAGGAAAGCTTCAAATCTGCCCTTAAATATATTTGGCCAAATGTAAAGTATGCTATAAGTGAGGCTACTGGAGCCTCAGGAGGCATTGCTACTCTTTGGAGGTAAGATATTACTGGAAACCTCATATCTTGCTATAAGAATCATGTGGAGGTCTCATTTCACTCTCCTCTTGAATGGTGGACACTGATTAATATTTATGCCCCCAATACTCGTAGTAGCCAAAAGGAAGTTTGGGAGAGTCTGGAAGACAAAATTAGGAAAAATAGAAGTGTCAATTGGATGGTGATGGGAGACCTTAACTCCCCTCTTTTCCCTGTAGAAAAAAGCCGGGGTTAACTAACTATTCTGATAGCATGTTGGATCTTGCTAATTTTCTTGGAAATGCAGGTCTTATGGATGTGGAACTATCGGGACAAGCCTTCACCTAGTCAAATAGAAGACAAGGGAGTAATCTGATACAGGTTAAACTGGACAGATTCTTAATCTCTTCCTACTAGACTATTATAAATGGACTGCATCTATCTACTCTCCCTAGGATTGGCTCAGACCATAGCCCTCTCTTGCTTAACTGGACTAGGAAGGGTAACAAAGGCCCTTTTCTGTTTATATTTGAAATGATGTGGGCCCTTCATCCTGATTTTAGAGATTGCTTGTTGAATTGGTGGAAGATCTCAGTTCAAGGGTCGGCTATGTTCAGGCTGGTTAAGAAATTGGCCAATGCGAGAAACAAGGTGAAGGGCTGGAATAAATTTACTTTTGGAAATGTTTTGAGTAGGAAGAAAAGTATTATGGAAAAATTGAAAGAAGTTTAAAGCAAAATTGATCAGGGAGACATATCTAAGGATTTGCAATTAATGGAGAAGAACCTCTCCAAGGAATGGACCCAGACTATTAAGGAAAAAAAGGTCTACTGGAAACAAAAATCCAAGGTTCAATGGCTTAGAGAAGGGGATAGGAACACCTCCTTTTTCCATTAATCTACATTAAGACATAGGAAGAGAAATACCATAAGAGCACTCAGAGATGAACAAGGGAGACTGTGGAGGAGGAGGAAGAGATAGGCAACATGGCGATGGAGTACTTTGAAACTTTGCTGGCAAAACATCAATCAAGTGTGCTAGAGAAGGACATGAGTCCTCTCCTGGAGGTGATTCCTAAATTTCTCTCCAAGGAGGATAACTACTTGTTGACCAAACCCATTACCCTGGAGGACGTTAGAGTGGTTGTGTTCTCCATGGGAGCTTACAAAGCCCCGGGTCCTAATGGGTTTCCCCCGGATTGTTTTTTAGATTTTTTGGGAGATTGTTGGTAATGATGTCTTTCTAGAGGCGCAGGATTTCTTTAGGATAGGGAGACTCCTACGACAGCTGAACAACACTTTTATAGCCCTTATCCTGAAGAAGACTAAAGTTTAGACCATGGCAAATTTTAGACCGATCAGTTTCTGTAACACGATATATAAGGTCTTCACTAAATTGTTGGTTTTTTCAGATTGTAGCCCCTACTGGAAAACTCATTGCTCCTACCTAGAAAGGCTTCATCTTGAGGAGATAGATCCTCGATGCAGTAATCACCACCCATGAAATAATTTATTCTATTCAAAAAAGTAACACCCCAGGTATGATTTTTAAACTAGATATCTCAAAAGCTTATGACAGGTTCAGCTGGGACTTTCTTTTGAGAATTCTTAGGAAATTTGGATTCAATGAAAAAATCATTAACATAATTAAAGAGTGTATATCTACAACCAGAGTCTTAGTGCTTGTTAATGGATCCTCAAAAGGTTTTTTTCGCTTCTGGGAGAGGCATTAGGGAAGGTGACCCTCTTTCACCTTACTTGTTTATCCTAATTGCTAAAATTCTGGGAAGGAAATCTTGTAATCTGTTAATGTAGGGGACTCTTTATGGGATAAAACCTGCTTCAACAACCCAAAATTTGGTGATTCAACAATTTGTGGATGACACTATACTATTTGGGTTGGCCTCGGTGGTGGAAGCTAGAAGGTGGAAGGAACTCTTAAAGAACTATGAGGTAGTTTCAGGTCAAAGTGTCAATTTTGAAAAAAGTCATATCTGCTTCCTGAATACTCAGCCAGACTTTCAATAGAAGATTACTAGAATTTTGGGTTGCTTGAGTGAAAGTCTCCCGGCTACGTATTTGGGCCTTCCTCTAACCATCAAAAAAGTTCCTATGGAGTTATGGAAGGTGTTGGTGGAAAGAATTTAGAGAAAACTGGCAGGATGGAAGGGTGCTCTCTTGAGCCAAGCTGGAAAGTTTCAGCTTCTTAAAGCTTCTTTACAGGGGATGCCCAATTATGCGTTAAGTCTCTTCAAAATTCCTAAAAATGTGGCCGATAAGATTGAATAGATTCAGAAGAAGTTTCTTTGGACAGGGGTTGAAGAGAAAAAAAGAATTGCCCTTGTAAGCTGGGAGAAAGTTTGTGAGCCTAGAAGATAAGGGGGTCTAGGCCTTCGAAGAATTCATTTGATGAACAAGGCACTGATAACCAAGATAGGGTGGAATCTTATCCAAAACAGTACTGATTGGGGTGACATCATGAGAGCCAAATATCTCAATGGTGACCAAGGTAGAAGTTTTTTAGCAGAGAGCCTTCCCAAGGGCTCAGTTATTTTGAATGGGACAATTAAAACTAGAGGCCTCATATGACAAGGTTTGAGATGGAGGATTGGGGATGGTAAGGAGGTTGACTTCTGGAAAGACCGGTGGCTGAAGGGTTAACCCCTGATAGAGCTGGATTATGGCAGGATAGTGGGTAGGATTAGCAAAGTGTTTGGACCCAAAGTGGTTGACTACATAAGGACTTGTGGAGGTCTTTAGAGCTGGAAAGAGATTTTAGATTATGCCTGGGATACCAGTGAGAGGGATAAGATGGTCTAGCTTCAAAAATATTTAGAAGACTATAGACTATCAATTTTTATCAAAAGAGATAAGATGGTCTAGGATAAGGATAAGAGAGGGTTGTTTACTGTCAAAAGTGCATATAATCTACTGTTAAACCATGGAGAAGGAGGAGTTTGGAGTAAAATCTGGTTTCCTAAACTCATTCTAAAGATTAATTTCTTTTGGTGGACTCTAATGCATAATAATGTCTTGACTCTGGACAATCTAAAAAAGAGAGGATTCCTTATGCCAACTAGATGTATTCTTTCTGAATTTGAAGAGGAATCTTTGGCTCATCTCTTTCTTCATTGCAGTTTTGCTTGGGAGGTCTGGGGACTCACTCTCCAAAAGCTGAATGTTAATTAGACCTTGAATGCTAAAATGGAAATGTTGGTTTGGGAATGGAAGCACCCCTATAACCTAGTTCTACCAATCTCAAAAGAACTTTGGAAACAAATACCTCCCCATTTAGTTTGGAGTCTGTGGAAGGAACGTATTAATAGAATCTTCAAGGAAAAAAGTAGAACCCCTTTGGAGGTCTTCCAATGTTTTGTCAAGTTGTTGGCTGAAAATATCAATTCCTGTTAGTTTAAAGTTTTGGATAGCCATCTGGGGAGAGAAGAACTAAACATGATAAAAAACTGGAATCTAAACTCATACAAGGTGGACATGACTAAAAAGTTAGCCTGTGTTAGAACCAAATGGACTTCACCACAACAAGGGTGGGTTAAATTGAACCTTGATGGCGTGACTAAAGGGAACCCAGATGCTACTAGTGGTGGAGGTATCTTAAGAACGGATACTGGAGAGTGTGTTGCTACTTATGCTGGAGGGATTGGCATTAAAATCAATAATGAAGCGGAAGCCATGGCTATGCTATGGGGTATCAAGTTAGCTATCTCCATGAATATCAAAAGGCTACATATTGAAGGAGACTCCCAGCTAATTGTGAATGTGGCCCTTGGTCAATCTCAGATAGGATGGAACCTTGAGGATGTCATGGGGGACATCAAGATCCTTCTTAATGGTCTAGAGGAATATAATATTTCTCATATCTATAGAGAAGGAAATGCCATGGCCGATGCCTTGGCTAACATTGGAAGTGGTAAGGATGGATGGCAGTGTTGGAGAAGTGTCTCAAGTTTGTCTCAAGAAATTCGTAACCTAATTGAGCAAGATGGAAAGAGTTAGGAAATATAAGTGGTGTGTGATGGTTATGGTCCTCTGGTATCACTAGGGTGAGAGATAGGTGGTCTGGTGTCACTAGGGTGAGAGATAGGTGGGAGTTCCTTACTTTGGGGAAAGCGGGACCAACAGTTCAAATTTTCAAATTATTTTTGGCAGGATTGTCAAGAATCTCCTACAGGATGAGGTGACAGGATCACGACTGAGTCAACCAGGTCCTATCAATAGGAGTTGGGGAAAAGGGGTCCACAGGGATTTAGGGGATGGCATCGATAATAGTACTAAGAGGAGATTGATGGGAAAGCTTGGTTGGCATGCTAAAAGGCGTAAGGACTTCGGTATTGGTGGAGATCCGGAGTCAAGATTTCACAATTCAAAAAGGACGATGAGTGGACAAGTGGCTGAGAGATGGCGGACGGATGTGACGGCTAATTTCATGATCCATCATGGTTGGTTTAAGATGGTGGTTGGCATCACCTATCTTCACACAAGGTGGTGGCTAAATACTCCTCCTGATGAGATGTATCTAGGTGGTGATCTTAAGGCTTTTAACAATAATAATTGTACCATCATCATTACTACAACTCAGCATAATTGTTATTTTAGTGGTCCCTTTCCTAATTTCAAGGCTATCGATTATGATTATTTCCATTCTAAACAAAACTAGTCCAGTCTCTTTAGCCATTCTCAGACTAGTAAGATGGGAGGAGACATAGTGAAAATTGAACCTAGCTCTGCAAAGGAATTCAAGCAAGACCCTATTGTTTGGCATATAATCGGGTGAGGTGGTGCTTTTTATTGAAGGAATGATGTGTTGCAAGTATGGGCTTAACCAGTGTTGTCATTGATGTCAACATACTCCTGGTGCATTAATGATAAGGATTAGATGAGTTGTGTGCTGAGGATATTGAGAAAATAGTCTCAATCAGGAACAATGAAGAACCGTGATGACAATAAGGTAAAAGTCCAAGATAGGTTGAGGATCAAAGGATGTGGTTTAAAGGGTTTGTAGATATGTGTCTTAAGGTGGTCTAGTAGAGATTTCAGAGGTCCGTATGAAGATATGAAGAAGTTGTGGTCACTCAAGTAAAACCGGTTCTGGTAGGTGTTCAGAGGTGACAAAGTGTTACAGAAAGGTCTAGTGAGATCCAGAAATGAATTTTCCTATTTTGTGGATTTGAGGGAGTGTTGAGGACATCTTTGTGGAGTGTCAACTCAATTGGTTCATGGTTTGAAGGTCCGCAAGCATCTATTCTTTTGTGACAGTGATGACAGACTGTGTTCTTGAGATTCCAGATGAAGGAGAGAAGGATTTCAGTAAGCAGATGAAGTGTGGATGTTCTTGGTGATTCAGGAAAGCTTGTGGTGGTCTTTGGATCATGTACAGTTCATGTTGGTGGTCTGCATTAAAGTTGGAGTTTGCATTTGAAGAACAACTTCCAGATGATGGTGTTCTTTCTAAGACTGGCCGACCAGATGAGTTACCCATCCTGCAGATGTTCTTGTTGATGTTTGCCAACTTAGATGATCATTCCTAAGTTGATGTCTGGTATAAATAAGGGATTGTGAAGTCATTTCAATGTTGTCGTTGTTGAGATGAGTGTGTGGTAGCAAGAAGGGAGTGAAAGGTAGAGCAGAAGTATTGGGCTTAAATGGAACTGATTCAAGCATGATGAAGATGTTATTCTCCAGTTCATATATGTGATACCTATTTCTTTGTAGATAGTGTGTCTCTTGTAGGTAGTGAGCCTCTTGTGAGAAGTGTGCTCGGGCAGTGAGCCCTAATTGGCATGTGCCATTTTGTTCTTTCTATTCTTCTAACAGAGAATACATTCTTGGGTTAATCACCCCATGGTTTTTCCCTTAACTAGGTTTTCCACGTCAAAAATCTTGGTGTCTCATGTGTTGATGTGTTTCTGCTCTTGATTTGTTGCATTGTGCTTTCATGATTGACTTACTATTAAGTTGCTAAATATCAATGTGGAGTTAAGTGTTTAAATTGAAGAATGTTTTATACAACTAATTCACCCCCCCTCTCAGTTGTCTGCCCTAAATGTAACAATTGGTATCAGAGCCAAGTTCCTCTAAAAGGAGCTTAACCGCTTGAGGAGATCCAGGATGTCGTCTTACAAGAAAGATAGTCTGAAGTTTGATGGAACCAATTTTAATCTTTGGAAAGGTCACATGAAATGTCATTTGCAATGTATGGGAATGGCGTACTGGACCATGGCTACAACATAGTATGTACCTCCACAGGGTGGTCTGAAAACCCAAAATGAAATCACAGATGCTGAAAATAATCTGCGGACTATAGAGGCTCTTCTAAGTGCATTATCTGATTTAGAGCTCTCAAATGTTATTGACCTACCAACTACTTATGAGATTTGGTAAAAACTGAAACTTTTGCATGAAGGAGACAAGTATGTTAAATGTGCAAGGTTACAGAGTCTAAAAGGGAAATTTGAAAGTATGAAGATGAGAGAAGATGAAAATATCACATCTTTTATGCCAAGGGTAAATGAGATTGTTTGTGGAATTAGAAATGCTGGTTGAGTCTTGAATGAAGATGAGATTATTGGCAAAGTTCTCAGATCCCTTCCTGGTTCTTATAAAATCAAGGCTGCTACAATTGAAGAATTCAGAGCCCACACAACCATCACAAGAGATCAATTGGTTGGTAAACTAGCTGCATTTGAAATGGCTGAGTTTGGAGATGAACCCCCAAAGACTGAATCTGCATTCAAAGCCAGTGCATCTGTAAAAGGTAAACAAAGGTTTGATCCGAGAGAGAACTCTTCAAGGAAACTTTCATGGTATGAAAAAGAAAGGAAAGACCTGGAAGAAGAAGAAACTGAAACTGCTCACCTTGAAGCTCTTATTGCAAAAAGACTACCAAGAGGATCTGGTAAGTATGAAGGGAAATTGCCTTTTATGTGTTTTAACTGCAATAAGATTGGTCATTTTGCCTCAAAGTGTCTGGAAAGATTTTCAAGGCCAAATTCTAATAGATCAAGATTCCAAAAGAATTGTTACTATGCTCATGAAGGAGATGATGAAGGAGTAACAGATGATGAATCAGAGACAGGAGACAAATCTGGAAGTGACTGGGTGTTCATTGCCATCAAGGAAGAAGATCCAATGCCCTTTGAATCTGTCAATCATAAAGTTATAGAAAGAGCTCTGGCTGCCCAAGTTGAAGAAAAGGATGATTGGGTCATTAACAGTGGATGCTCTCACCATATGACAGGTGACAAAAATAAGTTCATAGATTTGGAAAGGTATGAAGGAGTGGTAAAGTTTGGTGATAATTCTGCTGGTAGAATCAGAGGTAGAGGAACTATTTCTTTTGATGGAAGGAAAAAAACCGGTAATGTACTATATGTTGAAGGATTGAAGCACAATCTTCTTAGTGTTGGATAGTTGGTGGACAAAGGCTATGATCTTAGATTCAAAAATGGAAAATGCAAGATCTTTGAGAGTTTCAGAACAGAGATTGCATCTGGTACCCAAACAAAAGGTAATATCTTCCATTTAGTTGGTACTAGCAAAAGTTGCTTATTTGTTCAAGTTGATCAGAGTTGGTTATGGCATAGGAGGATGTGTCATGTGAATTTTGATAATATCATCAAGATAAGCAATACTCAGGTTGTAAGAGATCTTCCAAAATTGGTGAAACCTACAAATAGTTTATGCAAAGAATGTCAGTTGGGAAAACAAAGCAGAGTCTCATTTAAAAGCAAGGAACAATCTTCTACCGGATTATTAGACTTAGTTCATACTGATCTTTTTGGTCTGGCAAGAATCAAAAGTATACAAGGTGATAGATACTTTATGTTGCTAATTGATGACTATTCCCAGATGATGTGGGTAACCTTTCTAAAAGAGAAATCAGAAGCTCTTGAGAAATTCAAAATATTCAAGGCTATGGTAGAAAATGAGATCGGATTAAAATTAAAATGTCTAAGATCTGATAGAGGTGGAGAATTCACATCCGGTGAGTTCATAGAGTTTAGTGAGAAACATGGAATAAAGAGATAGTTGTCTGCTCCTAGGACCCCACAACATAATGGAGTAGTGGAGAGAAAGACCTGGACCATCCAGGAAGCATCTAGGACCATGATGATGGAAGCAAATATTCCTCAGATCTATTGGAGAGAAGTTATCAGTACTGTAGTCTATACTCTCAATCGAGTTCAAATCAGAAGCAATACCAGTAAGACTCCTTATGAACTTTGGTTTGATATCACTCCTACTGTGAGGTATTTTAGAGTTTTTGGTAGCAAATGTTACATTAAAAGAGATGAAGATCTAGGGAAGTTTGATGCTAGAAGTGATGAAGGAATATTCTTGGGTTACTCTACTCAAAGCAAAGCATACCGATGTTATAACAAGAGACTGAGAAAGATGATAGAAAGTACAAATGTGAAGGTTGATGAGGGAATTGAGAAACCCTCAAGGTTTTATGAATATGATGAAGATGATCAGAATGGTGTTCTGACTTAAGGAGCCCAAGCTTCCCCTGCTCAAACTAATCCGGTAAACTAGGAAGAAGCGATGAGTTTCAATGAGCCTAATCAAGAATCAGAAGTGCAAGAAACTCCCAAAGTTCCCAGGTATGTAAGATTGAACCACTCTGAAGATCAGATCATAGGTGATAAAAGAAAAGGGGTACAAACAAGAAGAAGAATTGCTCAAGATTCAGAAGAGTATTGTCTGATTTCAAAGATTAAACCTAAGACATTGGATGAAGCTTGCAATGATGAAAACTAGACTAAAGCAATGGAGGAAGAACTGATGCAAATTGAGAAAAATCACACTTGGGATCTTGTTCCCAGACCTAGAAACAAGAATGTGATTGGAACCAAATGGGTCTTCTAGAACAAACTGAATGAAGTTAGTGAAGTAATCAGAAATAAAGCCAGATTGGTCTGCAAGGGTTACTCTCAAATAGAAGGAGTTGATTTTGAAGAAACTTTTGCTCCAGTGGAAAGAATTGAAGTAGTCAGATTATTTCTTGCATTTGCTGCTTTCAAGGATTTCAAGGTGTATCAGATGGATGTCAAGTCTGCCTTTCTGAATGGTGACTTGGAAGAGGAAGTGTACATTGAGCAACCGGATGGATTTCAACTATTTGATCATGGTGATATGGTCTGCAAGTTAAAGAAGGCACTGTACGGATTGAAGCAAGCCCCAAGAGCCTAGTATGAAAGATTGGACAAGCATCTTTTGAAGATTGGTTTCAACAAAGGTACTACTGATAGTAACTTATATTTCAAAATTGATCATGAAAACATCTTGATTGTTGAAGTGTTTGTTGATGATATCATTTTTGGAGGAAGAGATAGTATGTGTAAAACTTTTGCAAATCAAATGAAAAATGAGTTTGAGATGTCCATGCTTGGTGAAATGAATTTCTTATTGGGTTTGCAAATCACTCAAACAAAGAAAGGAATCTTCATTTCTTAGACCAAATATATGAAAGAATTGTTGAAGAAATTTGGGATGGAAGATTCAAAGCCAATGAATACTCCCATGGCAACCAGATGTAAGTGGAGAAAAGATGATGACTCTCCTAAGGTAGATCAGACAAAGTATAAGTCAATGATTGGAGGATTGTTGTATCTCACTCAAACTAGACTAGATATTATGTAGGTTGTTGGTCTTGTTGCTAGATTCTAGGATGATCCTAGAGAATCTCATGTCATGGCAATCAAGAGGATTTTTAGATATCTAAAAGGGACAGTTGAGTATGGTCTATGGTATCCTAGAGATCATGATTTCTCTCTTCATGCTTATACAGATGCTGATTGGGCAGGAGATGTGGATGACCGAAAGAGTACCAGTGGTGGAGCATTCTTTTTGGGGAAGAGATTGGTTTCTTGGCTGAGCAAGAAACAAGAGGAAATATCTCTGTCCACTACAGAAGCAGAATATATTGCAGCAGCAGGTAGTTGCACTCAAGTTTTGTGGATGAAGCAGATGCTAAGAGATATCAAAGTGGAGTATGAGGAACCTATCACAATCTTCTATGATAATTCAAGTGCAATAAATATATCTAAGAATCTGATGTTGCATTCAAAGACTAAATGCATATCCATCAAGTTTCACTTTTTGAGAGAGCAAGTGAACAAGAATGAAGTCAGATTGGAGTTTGTGCCTTCCAAGGATCAAATTACAGACATCTTCACTAAACCTCTACCTAAGGACTCTTTTGAGTATGTCAGGGAGAAGTTAGGGGTTATTGCCCCTCCGGTGATGAACTAAGATGCATTGATTTACATCAGTCTGGTGGATATCACAGTCACATATTGTGTTTCAGATTGATGATGGGGAGCTGCTACTTAGGGGGAGCCGCAGATATGATTCTGAAGTGGTGAAATTGCAAGTATGTGCCCTTTGCCATTGATGTCAAAGGGGGAGAGAAGACATCTGAAAAACAAGTGATTTCTGATCAAATGGGGAGTAGTAAAGGGAGAGAAGACATGTGAATGGGTGTTGCTGATAGGGGGAGCTATGTCAATGATAAGAAGTTCTTGTCTTGATGGTTAAAACAGTTTTTCACATCATATGTTGCCATCAATGACAAAGGGGGAGATTGTTACAATTATGGGCCTAACCAGTGTTGTCATTGATGTCAACATACTCCTATTGCATTAATGTTAAGGATTGGATAAGTTGTGTGCTGAGGATATTGAGAAAATTAGTCTCAATCAGGAACAGTGAAGAACAGTGATGACAATAAGGTAAAAGTCCAAGATAGGTTGAGGATCAGAGGATACAATTTAAAGGGTTTGTAGATATGTGTCTTAAGGTGGTCTAGTAGAGATTTTAGAGGTTCGTATGAAGATATGAAGAAGTTGTGGTCGCTCAAGTAAAATCGGTTTTGGTAGGTGTTTAGAGGTGACAGAGTGTTACGAAAAGGTTCGGTGAGATCCAGAAATGAATTTTCCTATTCTGTGGATTTGAGGGAGTGTTGAGGACATCTTTGTGGAGTGTCAACTTGATTGGTTCATGGTTTAAAGGTCTGCAAGCATCTATTCTTTTGTGACAGTGATGACAGACTGTGTTATTGAGATTTTGGATGAAGGAGAGAAGGATTTCAGTAAGCAGATAAGTCTGGATGTTCTTGGTGATTCAAGAAAGCTTGTGGTGGTCTTTGGATCATGTATAGTTCATATTGGTGGTCCTCATAAAAGTTGGAGTTTACATTTGAAGAACAACTTCCGGATGATGGTGTTCTTTCTGAGTCTCGTCGATCGGATGAGCTACCCATCCTACAGATGTTCTTGTTGATGTTTACCGACTTAGATGATCATTCCTAAGTTGATGTCTGGTATAAATAAGGGATTGCGAAGTCATTTCAATGTTGTTATTGTCAACATGAGTGTGTGGTAGCAAGAAGGAGAGCGAAAGGCAGAGCAGAAGTATTGGGCTTAAATGGAACTAATTCAAGCATGGTGAAGATGCTATTCTCTAGTTCATATATGTGATACCTATTTCTTTGTAGACAGTGTGTCTCTTGTAGGTAGTGAGCCTCTTGTGAGCAGTGTGCTCGGACAGTAAGCCCTAATTGGCATGTGCCATTTTGTTCTTTCTATTCTTCTAACAGAGAATACATTCTTGGGTTAATCACCTCGTGGTTTTTCCCTTAACTGGGTTTTGCACGTCAAAAATCTTGGTGTCTCATGTGTTGATGTGTTTCTACTCTTGATTTGTTGCATTGTGCTTTCATGATTGACTTACTATTAAGCTGCTAAATATCAATGTGGAGTTAAGTGTTTAAATTGAAGAAATTTTTGTACAACTGATTCACCCCCCCTCTCAGTTGTCTACCCTAAATCTAACATGATGGGTCATGATGAAAATCTGTCAAGACAGTTTGTGGAGACTTGGGATGAGGAAACTAAGTTAGAATTGGGAAGATTGGATTCCAAGTTTCTGAGGAGGTCATTGGGCAAGCCACTGGTTTACCCATGAAAGGCAAAAAGCATTCAAGGAGAAGCAAAGTGGCTAACCTAGAGCACATAAATCTCTTCTTCTATGAGGGTGAGGTTCCTATGAAACTTCATAGTGGATTTGTGAGAGAGGAATTACCTGAGCCTTGGGGATAAATCTGTCTCATGATAATGAAGTTTTTCACGCTATAAGGACGGTTCTGAGTATACTATAACTATCACTTTTCTCTTTTAAATCATTTTAGGAACAAGGTTGAGATTAGCTTTTCCTTCTTTTTACTCTCTTCACTAGATAATTCTATTAAGTCTGATAGGGAGCTTAGGGCCAAGAATGCCAATCACCCTCTCATTTCAATACATCAAGGCCTTAATTTGAAGCTGTACCATTTACATCTTGCCCTATGCCCTCCTAAACCTATACAAGTTAAGATTCTGGAGGACCCATAACTGGGTAGTTCACATAAGGGTAAGGGCAAAGTGAAATCTTACATAGGGACTCCTATAATTAAAGGCAGCCCCAGTATGGTGGAAGGGAATCCTATTGAGACCCCTATTTCTGCTAAAAATACTAAATAAAAACATGTCACTCCAGTGCAAGGAAGGAAGTCTAGCAAGAGAGACAGGGTGGAGGAAATGGAGGGACCTCTGATGAAAAAGTAGAAGGGAAGGGTGCTGCCATGGAGGTTGCTCCTGTGAAAATCATGGAATTGGACACTATTCTAGAAACTAAGGGTAGTAGTGAATGTGGGGAGACTGCTCTTCTGAGTATTCACCATTCTAAAAGGATTGCTGGGAAACCACTTGTTAGTTCTCTGGGAGTGGAGCATTTTTAGGAATCTGAGTTTGTGGAAGAGACAGTGGATGAAGAGGGAGAGGAGACACCTACTAAATCTTTGCATGAAGTCGAGGGCACTAGCCACTTTGCCTTGATGAATGAAAGTAGCTCAAAAATTTTGGAAGGCAGGAATAAGGCTACCGCTGGTAAGAAAGATGTGGGGGAGGCTGTTCATCAAGCCAATAAGGGGAAATGTGCTCTATGTGTCAAACATGAGGAAGATATTCAGAACCTTCAGAAAAGAATGGACTCCATGTAGGACAAATGGAAGGTCATGGCAGAATTTGTGGCTAAAGCTTTACACCAAGCGGCTTCCATCTTCATCATGGTAAAGGATCTAGATGACAAGGTTAAACAAGTGGGCATTGATAGCTTAGGTGACTACAAGGAGATGGTGGAGTTCTTGGCTAAGTTTGGGGTGACTGACAGCCCTTAGTCTCTTATTTTTCCTGCTTTCTATTTTCTTCGTCATTTTGTTGGGTTTTGTTCTATTGTTTTGTTCTACTATTTCTATGTTGTCTATCTACTATTTTTGGCATGTTCAAGGCCTGATGCCCTTGGGGCTATTTTGTTAAAGGGATCTAGACCCTGGTTTCTAGCTAAACTTATAAAAAACAAGGTTCTATTATGTTTGGTAAGAGTTGTTGGCAAGAGACACAGTGTAGCCTCATGGTTGTTGTCACTGATGGCAACAAAGTTCATCCCACCCATCCGCAAGACATGGTGTGCCTATACTGGAAGTCAGATTGAAGAGTGTTGTGGTCCAGTAAGTAAGAACAGAGCATGTGGCAAGTTCTGATAGTCAGGTCTAGATCTCTCAGAGGAAGTATCTTAGTAAAGTGTGGACTTGGGGAAGTCAAGAGGTGTACCTTGATTGATACATTCTAGAGTTTGAGCCTCCAGTGATGAAAGAGTGAAGAGATATGAGCACCTAAGTGTTGAGTTCCTATTTGGTAGAGTTGATAGAGGAAGAACTGACCGGCAGAGCATCAAACCTTAATCCGGATGAGTTATTGATGGTAATCAAGTTTCTTAAGGTATCATTCATGATTGGCCGACATGATTGATGACTTCTATAAGCATCTCTTTGATACACATCACTTGATAAGTAAGGATTCAACCGACAGATCAGAGTTTGGGAAAACATTGACTATTCCAGATGCCGACTAGAAAGGTGTTAAAATCATTGGTGCGGATATATATACCAGATGGATTTGGATGTGAAGGTGTGTGTGGTGTAGTGTGTGGTGTGAAGAAAAGTAGAGAACTATTTGGAAGTAGTAATACAGGTCCGGTATGTGACTGGACAACAGTACCTAAGAAGAGGAAGAATGAAGTGCAGCAGATTAGTGTATTGAGCCTAACCGGAACTGAACCTCAGCATGTGTGGATGCTTCTCATTAGTTCAAGTATCTTGTTACCTTATACCTTGTAGACAGTGAGTCTCGTGTAGGCAGTGAGCCTCTTGTGAGTAGTGTGCTTGGGCAGTGAACCCTAATTAGCAAGTGCCATTTTGTACTATCTTATTCTTCTAATAGAGAATACAGTCTTGGGCTAATCACCCCATGGTTTTTCCCTTAATAGGGTTTTCCACATAAAAATCATTGTGTCATGTGTATTGATGTTATTTCTATTTCTTGGTTATGTTTACTTATATGATTTGATGTTGCATTAATTGTTAATGAAGATCAAAAAGTTTAAGCAATTAAGATAACTGATTCACCCCCCCTCTCAGTTATCAACAATTGGTATCAGACCCAAGTTCCTCGAAACAAGAGCCTAACAGCTTGAGGAAGATATGGGAATCTCAATGCATATGTATGGTATGAGGGAACAACTTTAGTCTGCCCTAGATGATCTTGAGCAATCTCACTCTGAAGTCAACAACTTGAAGGAAAGACTCAAATAGGCTGATGATTTCATAAATGAGCTAAAAGAAAAACTGAGTATCTCTATCAAAAAGAGAAAGGAACTACTTCAGCAATTGGCAAGTCAAGGTGAAGCAAATGATACAAATGAAGATCTGAAGGAGAAAACCAAGTTATGTGAAAAGTTATCAAAAGAGGTCATTATGGTAAGACATGAAATGGAATCAAGAGTTATGAAATTCACCCAAGAAATTGAAGAGAAAAGAAAAATTGAAGATGATCTAAGACAATCTCTCAAGGAGAAGTTAGAAGACTGCCAAAAAATGGATAGAATAATCAGGCATCTAGAATTTGATCTTGAAGAAGCTAGAGACAATGAAGAACAACTTGAGAATCAGATTGACACTCTTAAATGGGATCTTCAAATAGCAAATGAATACAAAGAGAAATTCAAGATAAGCTCTACTCAACTTGAAGTTCTTCTTCAAAACCAAAAGAGGGTAGATGACAAGCAAGGCTTGGGGTATGAAAAAGGTGAAAGCTCTGGATCTAGTTAGAAGAATTCTAGATTAGAAAATCCAAGAAACAAGCCTAGAAGACCTCTGGTAAGGCAACCAAATGCTCAAAGATATCCATCTTTCAATGGATACTACCACAACTGCAATAACTTTGGTCATAAAGCAAATTAGTGCAGAAGAAGAATGAATCAGACTAATTCATCCTTCTCCAGACAGTGTTTTAATTTCAAAAGGTATGGTCACAAATCTCATGAGTGTAGAAATGTGCAAATGAATAATTCATTCAATGGAAGATGCTTTGCATGCAATAGAATGGGACATATGGCTAATCAATGTAGATCAAGAGGATATTAGTCAAATATGCAAAGAAATGTTGTTTGCTACAATTGCAATAGATCCGATCATATTGCCAAATTCTGCAGAAGTAAGAATCAGAACAATAAGGGTCTGGTACATCATAATCAAAACCAAGACAAAGGAAAAGGAAAAATGAATGTAGATGAGATTCAAATGGAGATGAACAAGATTTGGGTGAAGAGGAGTACGGATAATGTTGAAAATGGATTCACACTAGAATCTGGTGCTGATATTCATTCTGGAAACTACATAGATGAGCTCTAGCTCAAGGGGAGTCACAAAAGAAAATATTTTCCTCCAGCCAGTCAATTGGTGCCTGAAATTGGCACATGGAAGGTTACGGACTAAAAGGGCTCTCAGAGAAACATCTAAATAACCCTTGGGGAAGATATGAAAGATCCATAATGAATTTGAAGAGGTTAGTCATATGAGATTAATCTGGTTTAACAGTCATCTCGTAAGAACAAGATCTTCACAGTTAGATTCGGTATTATTCAAATTTGAGGTATCTTGATCTACAGATAGATCAAATGTTTGGGGAAAGGAAGATAGATTGTCATCAATCATCAATAATAACTCTGAGTATATCTCAGTGATCCAGAAAAGATCTTTCTCAGAACAAGGAGAACAAGGCAACCGGAATAACTTAAGTTGCGCATTTATTGTAATGTGGAATTAGGGTTTTCTTAGAGATAAAAGGGTTCATTTTCTCGTCATTTGTACATTTACATTCGAGAAGAAGAGAAAAAGAGCTCTACAAACAAATTGTCTCTAGCCTCTCAAAGATCAACCATAGAAGACAATTCTTCCAGCAATCTGATCTAGCTCATTCCGTAAAACCTAGAAGCATAAAAAGGTTATTTTTGCTCTTGATCAAACTCTCTCTGAATCTTTAAAATGGCTACTTCGAATGTTGTAAAGATTTCTGATAGGCCTCACCCCAAATTTAAGAAACAACCCTACAAATCTCTAGAAGTGGACCCCTTAGGCACATTTTGTAGTATTCCGCATGGGGTTTTGCATGTTGAAGACATTAGGGCATACATTCATGCAAACATTAAAGAATTTGGGGAATCCAAGTTGATAGATATCTATCACAATTAGTTAATAGATGACTCATTTGAACTCAAACCTCAATATAACGCTATCTGGGACAAACATTTTGCACAGTGCATTCATTTCCCCTATTTTGCAGAAGATGAATGGGTCTGGTATGTTCTAAGTAGAATGCAAGATAACTTTATATGGTTGATGAGGCCATTCAAGATAACCAAGGATGACATTAGGGCAGTTACCGGATTGCACTCATTTGGTGGGATACATGCTCTCAAATCTGTCAAGAATCAGATAGTGAGTGAGGCAACCAGATCAAAATTTGAGAAGAGGGCAATGACAATTGAAGATATCACTGATCTGGATATCAAATTTACATCCATGATAATTGGTTACAAGATATATCACTCTAGCAGGGAAAATTCAGTACCTGGAATTGCAATTTATATAGCTTATCGGATGCTAAAAGAAAATGTTGACTATGATCTTTGTGAGCTTCTCCTAAGCCAACTCTTGGAGAATCTGCAGAAGATAAAGAAGGACAAGAAGAACTCCTTCAAATACGGTGGCTTGATACTCTGTCTATTTTTCTATTACATGAATGAGCTACCTGGATCTAGTGGTTGGTTGTGGCAAAATGACAGACCAGTAGCCATACAAATCAGGGATTATTTGCATGGAATAGGTGATGCCAAGGCGCAGAATACAACTCTATGGGGCTACTTCAAGAACTTTTAGAGTATGATGCAAGCAAGAGAGAGAATCCCCCAATCTCTAGTTGAAAAGTATAAGGATATAGTATGCTTTATGGTAGAAACTGATCAGTGCCTAATGGAGGTAGTGGAGCCAAGGATAGTCTAGATCATGCCAATGGGGTATGAAGTAGATGAGAAAATTGTAGAGCTACATGTCCAACACATGCTTAATCAACCCAAGGATCCTAAGGAAGAAAGGTTTGGAACCTTTGAAGAGTTGAGTATAAAGATTCATGTGGAACTTAGACAACCAAAGATGAAGAGAAAAGTGAGAAAAGAAGTAGAAAATATTGCTAAAAGGTATGGCATATCAAAAGAGGCACTTGATGCAAATAGAGAGAAGATGGAAAGGGCAGAGAAGGAAAAGGAAGAAGTAGAAAAGGAAAGTACTCTGGTACAAGCCCTCTCCCAGACTAGATCCTCTAAGAGCTCTGCACCTGCCACTACCAAGAGCTCAAAGGCATCAAAACCGGAAGCAAAATCATCTGGTAAAGGAGAAAAGAGAACAAAAACAAAGGATACAAGATCATACACAAGCCTCAAAGATGATGAAGAGATAGAGTTAGATGAGGAAGTCAAGAAAATGAAGAAGAAGAAGAAAGTATCCGGAGAATCCTCTACTGGTCTAGACAAGGAAGAAGAAAAGATAGATAAATGTGTTGAGAAGCCTACTCTTGACGATATCATCATGGCAATCACTGTGGATGGAAACCTGAAACCAATAACATAATTCTATGATGAATGTAGTGAAGCTGACTAGAAAATCCTACAAGATGCCATAGTCAAGTATTTGAATATCTATAACAAAGCTTTCATTGAAATCATATCTCTAATTCCTAAAAGCCTTGAGAAGGAACTTCAAATGAGAAAGAATAATGCCAAAGCAAAGGATATGGAGATGCGGGAACAGATAGCCATTCAGCTCTATCCTTCCATCTCCCCTAAGCAAAAGAATATGATCTTCAAAGATTGCAAGGATGAGTTCAGGAGCAAAGCTAGAATGAATCAGCTTATGCTTGGAGAGACTAACAAGGTGGCTAAAGAAACAAAAGATATCCTCTGAAATGCATACAAAAGATTCAATATTCCTATTAAAGAGGACTTAGGTGATGATCCCTTGGCCATGGATGACAAAGAAGAATCTTTTGAGATAGTGGCAGAAGAGGCAAAGGAATCAAGTGAAGAGAAAGCAAAAGACTTAGATTCCTCTGCTCTGGAAGAGGAAGTTCATGAAGAAGCAAACATCTCTCCTCTAGTTTACCCTGCAGACTCCAGATCTAAAGGAGAAGAAAGATTAAAAGAGAAGACCAGTCAAGAAGAAGAAGTAAAGGAAAGGGAAAAAGACCAAACAGAGAAGAGCCCAGGAGATAGCTCTGAGACTACAGAAGGAAAGAAGACTCTGTCTTTGGCAAGAGACACTGCAAAAACTGTCAAAGATTTCTTGACCAAAGAGATGATGGAATTTGATGAACCAAAATTGCTTCAAGGTTCATTCAATTTTGATTCACTCTCCCCGGTTCAAACCATGAAGCTAGCATCCTTCACTCAAGCAAAGGCAAAAGAAAAATTGTTGAAGTCTCATATGGAAGACTGTGAGCTCATAGAAACTACATCCGGTGTATTGGAGAAGATCATGCCATCCTTCCAAAAGGATCCTTCGGCCTCCACATCCAGTAATCTAAAGTCTCTTGTAAATTTTGTTAATACACATTTTGACTCTTTAGAGAAAGCAGCAGAAGAGAAAGTCCGGAAAGAATTTTTGGATAAGAGGTTCTCCGAAGTGCAGGGTCTAATATCAAATGATAGGGGAGTCATGGATATTGGGATAAACAGCTTACAAAATGCTCTCAAGGATGGTGAAGATATATATAAATTTTGTTTATCTTGGCCTAAAGTGACCAAGGATATTGAGAAGAAAGCAAAAGAGAAAGAGGATAAATTGTTAAGTTTATCTCAAAGTTTTGATCCTCTCTCCTCTTCCATTGTAAATCAAGAGTGTCAGATCATTGCAATCACAAATGAAATAAAGAAGCTTGAGAAGGAGAAGAAAAATAGAATAAATAGGTTAAGCGAACTTAGAGGGATCATTATCCCTAAGTTAGAGGCCATGCATGAGGCCCTAACTGATGCTCAGACAACAGCTCAGACCAGTGATCCGACAGATCTAAAAAGGGCACAAGCTTTTACATTCCTGTTGGGTGGTCACATCTCAATTTTGGACAGGATGAAGAAGAGTTGGGAGATAGAAGTGGTACAGTTGAAAACCACTTTTGTAGATATAATTCAGTATATGTAAGTAAAACATGTATATATATGTTTATGCGGCCAAGTATAGATTATTTTTAGGAAATTTTGGTGTGCGGACCCTACCCTTTGCCATTGATGTCAAAGGGGGAGTGAGGAGCAGTGAAAAATGTGGAATCCAGCTAAGGGGGAGCTCCAGTAAAGTGTATATTAGAACAGAGCATCAGCCAAGGGGGAGTGTATTGTGACACTTAGTCATTTTTCACTAAGTGTTGCCATCAATGCCAAAGGGGGAGATTGTTGGCAAGAGACACAATGTAGCCTCATGGTTGTTGTCATTGATGGCAACAAAGTTCATCCCACCCATCCGCAGGACATGGTGTGCCTATACTAGAAGTCATATTGAAGAGTGTTGTGGTCCGGTAAGCAAGAACAGAGCATGTGGCAAGGTCTGACAGTCAGGTCCGGATCTCTCAGAGGAAGTATCTTAGTAAAGTGCAGACTTGGGGAAGTCAAGAGGTGTACCTTGACTGATACATTCCAGAGATTGAGCCTCTGGTGATGAAAGAGTGAAGAGATATGAGCACCTAAGTGTTGAGTTCTTGTTTGGTAGAGTTGATAGAGGAAGAACTGACCGATAGAGCATCAGACCTTAATTTGGATGAGTTATTGATGGTAATCAAGTTTCTTAAGGTATCATTCATGATTGGCTGACATGATTGATGACTTATATAAGCATCTCTTTGATACACATCACTTGATAAGTAAGGATTCAGCCGATAAATCAGAGTTTGGGAAAGACTATTCCGGATGCCAACTAGAAAGGTGTTGAAATCATTGGTGCGGATATATCTACCAGATGGATTTGGATGTGAAGGTGTGTGTGGTGTAGTGTGTGGTGCGAAGAAAAGTAGAGAACTATTTGGAAGCAGTAATATAGGTCCGGTATGTGACTGGATAGTAGTACCTAAGAAGAGGAAGAATGAAGTGCAGTAGATCAGTGTATTGAGCCTAATCGGAACTGAACCTCAACATGTGTGGATGCTTCACATCAGTTCAAGTATCTTGTTACCTTATACCTTGTAGACAGTGAGTCTCTTGTAGGCAGTGAACCTCTTGTGAGCAATGTGCTCGGGTAGTGAGCCCTAATTGGCAAGTGCCATTTTGTTCTATCTTATTCTTCTAACAGAGAATACAATCTTAGGTTAATCACCCCATGGTTTTTCCCTTAACAGGGTTTTCCACATCAAAATCATTGTGTCATGTGTATTGATGTTATTTCTATTTCATGGTTATGTTTGCTTATATGATTTGATACTGCATTAATTGTTAATGAAGATCAGAAAGTTGAAGCAATTAAGATAACTGATTCACCCCCCACTCTCAGTTATCAACAAGAATAAGGCCAAAACATTTGTTTGTAGAGTCAACATCCTATGCATTGGATAAATCATCACCTTGGTCTTATATACCCTGGTGCATAATATCCATATGCTATATCAAAATAAGGATTTCTCTTTACATTTTATAAAGCATAACCAAAGCAAAATCCCTCCAATCCACCCATATATCCTAATTTAATCTATAGCTTTCATGAAGATCGATCAACCATCACTTCTCTATTCTAGACATTATTTCTTCCATCCATACTAACATCACCATCATTTCCTTCTCTTTCATCTACATAGAAATCCTACAACAAAATACATGTTAGACACCACATCATAAGCATCATATATCCATAGGATATCCATATAGTCTATCTATAACAAGATCCACAAACATCATGTATACATCATAAAATCATACATCATATGTCATCCATAGCATAAGTAAAACATCTAGCTAGTACAATATATTATCTATAACATCATATATAAGCGTATCATCAAGTAAATCCATGATCATAGTACATGTCAGTCACATCATAACATCATCACATCACATATAAGCATCATATGCATCATCACATCATATATAAGCACTATAAGCATCACATACATCATCCATATCACACAATGTAGGTCGTCAAACCATGACATATCTCATATATATTAAAAAATAGTGTCATATACATGTCTATACAAAAGGGGTTGTATGAGCCATAAATATACAAAATTGTACAAATAGCCTGCAGACTTCATCTTGTCTAATATATAAATACATAAATACACCATCATAAATATATACAAAAGTCTAATGATGTCCATATGTAGAGCTCCCCTCAGAAGCTTGACACTAGCACCTAATGTTGGCAAGAGACACTATATGGATTCATGGTTGTTGTCATTGATGGCAACAAAGGTCATTCCACATATCCGCAAGTCATGATATATCTCTACCGGAAGTCAGATTGAAGATTGTTGTGGTCCGGTGAACAAGAACAGAGCATGTGGCAAGGTCCGACAGATTGGTCCGGATCTCTCAGAGGAAGTGTCTTGGCACAGTGCGGATCTGGGGAAGTCAAGAGGACTATCTTGAGTAGTATATTCCAAGGATTTAGCCTCCGGAGATGGACAAGGAAAAAGATATGAATAGTTGAGTACCGGATTCCTGAGAGACAGTGAAAATAGAGGAAGAACTGACTGACTGAGTATCAAACTACTTTCCGGATGTGTTACAGATGATGATAAAGGTTGCGGAGGCATGAATCATGTTTGGCCGACATAATTGATGATATCTACAAGTATATGCTTGATCCGCATTGCTTGGTGAGCAAGGATTCAGCCGACAGAACTAAGTTTGTAAGAAACTAGACTGTTCCGGATGCCGACTAGAAAGATGATGAAATTACTTGTGCGGATATATATAGAGGATGGATTTAGTTGTAAAGTGTGCGAATGTGTGTGAGGATATGCGAACAAGTCCAGAGTAGAGCAGAAGTAACAAGAAAGATCCGGTATGTGAAAAGACAGCAGACTAAAGAACAGAGGAAAGATGAAGTGCAGCAGATCAGTATACTGAACCTAACCGGAACTGAACTCCAGCATATGCAGATGCTTCCAATCAGTTCAAGACTGTGATTCTAATCACTTTGTAAGACAGTGTGTCTTCTTGTAGGCAGTGAGCCTCTTGTGAGCAGTGTGCTCGGGCAGTGAGCCCTAATTGGCAAGTGCCATTTTTGTAATTTCCTATTCTTCTAACAGAGAATAATTCTTGGGTTAATCACCCCGTGGTTTTCTCCCTTAACCGGGTTTCCACGTCAAAAATACTGTGTCATGTGTTTCTTATTTCATGGTTTATGTTTTGTGTTTGATTTTATGCTGCTTCAATTAAAAGGAAAGTTTAATAAGGGAAATAATTAGGATAACTGATTCACCCCCCCCCTCTCAGTTATCAACAATTGGTATCAGAGCCAAGTTCCTCCCAATAGAGCCTAACAGCTTGAGGAAGATCTGAGATTTCAAATGGATGCATATGGTTTAAGGGAGCAACTCAAGACTGCCCTTGAGGATCTTGAACAGTCAAATTCTGAAGTCAGTGAATTAAAGGAAAGACTCAAACAGGCTGATGAATTCATGAGAGAATTAAAAGACAAATTAAGTCTCTCTATGAAAAAGAGAAAGGAGCTGCTTCAACAGTTGGCAAGACAAAGTGAAGAAAGCAATACAAGTGAGGAATTGACTGAGCAAACCAAGTTATGTGAAAAGTTATCAAAAGAAGTCATTATGTTAAGACATGAAATGGAATCAGGAACTATAAAGTTTACTCAAGAGATTGAAGAAAAAAGAAAGGCTGAAGACAATCTAAGACAATCTCTTAAAGAAAAATCAGAAGAATGCCACCAGATGGACAGGATTATCAGACACCTTGAATCTGATCTTGAAGATTCCAAAGATAATGAAGGAAAACTTGAGGATCAAATTGCCTCTCTCAAAAGAGACCTTCAAACAGCAAATGAATATAAAGAGAAATTCAAGATAAGTTCTGCTCAACTTGAAGTTCTTCTTGGAAGTCAAAAGAGGACAGATGACAAGTATGGCTTGGGATATGAGAAAGGAGAAAGCTCCGGATCCGATCAGAAGAATCTTGGATCAGAAAATCCAAGGAGCAGGCCTAGAAGACCTCCGGTAAGACAGCCAAATGCTCAAAAATATCCATCCTTCAATGGATACTGCCACAGCTGCAACCATTTTGGTCACAAAGCTAATCAGTGCAGAATGAGAATGAATCAGATTAATTCATCCTTCTCCGGACAGTGCTTCAACTGCAAAAGGTATGGACACAAATCCCATGAATGCAGAATTATGCAAGTAAACAAATCATTCAAAGGTAGATGCTTTACATGCAATAGAGTAGGTCATATGGCTAATCAATGCAGATCAAGGGGATATCAGTTAAATATGCAAAGAAATGTTATTTGCCAAATCTGCAATAGGTCCGGTCATAATGCTAAAGTCTGCAGAAACAAGAATCAGGACAAAAGAGGTCCGGTGTATAATCAGAATCAAGACAAGGGTAAACAAAAGATGAATGCAGATGAAGTTAGGAATCAGATGAGCAAGATTTGGGTGAAGAAAAACTCAGAGAATGTAGAGGTTGGATCCGCACCAGATTCTGGTGCTGATATTTCTTCCGGAAATTAAAAGGTGAGCTCAGGCTCAGGGGGAGACTCAAAGAAGATTCTGTTCCCCCAGCCAAACAAGTTGTGCCGGATGTGGCACAAGATGCGGATTAAAGGGTTTGTAGATATAACTCCTGAGATGCTTCAGTCAAGTTTTCAGAGGTCCGCATGGAGTTATGAAGAAGCTGTGCTCGATTAAGTTAGACCTGTTCAGGGAGGTGCTCCGGTATGATAAAGGATTACAAAAGGTCCGGAGAGATCCGGAAGTGCACGATCTTGTCTTGCGGATTGGACAGAGTATTTGGGATGTTCTTGTAATATGTTACCTAGATTTATTCATGATTTAAAGATCCGGATGATATTCAGTGATCAGGACTAATCCGGGATACTCCAAGCTGTCCAGACATGGTAAACCGGAATAATGCAGGTGAAGCATTTATTGCAGACAGATATTAGGGTTTGCGGAGCAATATAAGGAATTTCTCAAAAGTTATCTGCTCATTCTACACTTGAGAAGAAGCGAATAGTGGAGCTCTGCAACAAGGTTCATCAAGCACACCAAGGATCTCCTGCCGAAGCTATTGCATAAAGAAATCAATCCAACCACTCCGTGCAAACCGAAGGCGCTTAAGGTATTCTTCGTTTTTCATTGCCTCACTGCAAATCCTTGAAGAATGGCTACTCCAAACATAGTTAAGATCTCTGATAGACCTCGCCCCTCATTCAAGAAACATCCCTACAAATCATTGGAGGTAGATCCACTAGGAGCCTTCTCTAGTGTTCCCCACGGAGTCTTACATACTGAAGATATTAGGGTTTACATACACGCAAACATTGAGGAATTTGGGGAATTCAAATTAAGAGACCTCTATCACAAGCAACTGATAGACAATGCTTTTGAGCTCAAACCAGAGTATAAGGGTATCCAGAAGAAACAATTTGAGCAATTCATTCATTTCCCTAGCTTTGAAGAAGATGAATGGGTCCGGTATGTACTGAGCAGGATGCATGACAACTTCCTTTGGCTAGATAGACCCTGTAAGATCACAAAAGAAGCAATTAGAGCAGTAACTGGTCTATACTCTTCCGGGGGGGTACCTATCCTCAAATCTGTCAAGAACAACGTTGTAACTGAGGCCACCGGATCAAAATATGATAAGAGGGCAATGACCATTGAAGATATTTCGGATCCGGATATCAAATATGCATCAATGATAATAGGATACAAGATCTATCACTCCAGCAGGGAGAATTCTGT
Source organism: Cunninghamia lanceolata (assembly GCA_027924645.1). NCBI lineage: Eukaryota > Viridiplantae > Streptophyta > Pinopsida > Cupressales > Cupressaceae > Cunninghamia > Cunninghamia lanceolata. The sequence goes on from BSBN01000128.1 coordinate 2,796,864, forward strand.
ATCCGAAACTGCAATATACACAGCATATGAAATGCTAAGAAAGAATGCAGATTATGATCTTTGTGAATTACTACTAAGCCAATTGATGGAAAATGTACAGAAAATCAAGAAAGACAAGAAGAACTCCTTTAAGTATGGTACTCTCATTGTATGTCTATTCTTTTACTTCATGAATGAGCTACCCGGAACAAGTGGATGGATATGGCAGAATGACAAACCTGTTGCAGTCCAGATAAGAGACTATTTGCATGGACTTGGGGATGCAAAAGCGAGAAATACAGCTCTATGGGGATACTTCAAAAACTTTCAGAGCATGATGCAAGCAAGAGAGAGAATTCCCCAGTCTCTCATTGAGAAATACAAGGACTCAGTATGTTTTATGGTTGACACTGATCAGTGCCTAATGGAGGCAGTGGAGCCAAGGACTGTCTGGATCATGCCCATGGGGTATGAAGTTGATGAACAGATAGTAGAGCTGCATGTTCAACACATGCTAAGTCAGCCCAAAGATCCTAAGGCAGAAAGGTTTGGAACCTTTGAGGAGCTGAGCGTGAAATTACATGTAGAACTCAGGGAACCTGAGATTAAGAGAAAAGTGAGAAAAGAAGTAGAGCACATTGCTCAAGGCCTAGGCATCTCAAAAGAGGCACTTGATGCCAGCTGGGAAAAGAGGAGAAAGGCTGAGGAAGAAGAGAAAAGCACAGAAAGTGCTCCGGTTGAAACCCCCACCCGGACCAGATCATCAAAGAGATCTGCACCTTCCACAACCAAAAGCTCAAAACCGGAAGTCCAGGCATCCGGTAAAAGATCCAAGACAAAAGCATCAAGGGCTTATGAAAGCCAAAAGGATGAAGAGGAAACAGAATCAGATAAGGAAGTAAGAGAAGTAAAGAAACAGAAGAAGAAAGGATCCGGTAAGCCCTCCACAGGCCAAGACAAGGATGAAATGGCAGAGGTAACTGTTGAAAAGCCCACTCTGTCACTAGAGAGCATAATCAAGTCGGTCACGGTGGATGGAAACCTTCAACCAATGACTGAATCCTATGATGACTTCAGTGAGGCAGACCAAAAGACTCTGCAGGAGGCCACAGTGAAATATCTCAACATATATAATAAGGCTTTCATTGAAATAATATCTCTTATTCCTAAAAGCCTAGAAAAGGAAATGGAAGTGAGGAAAAATAATGCTCATGCTAAAGATCTTGAGATCCGGGAGCAGATAGCTATTCAGCTATATCCTCAAATTGATCCCAAGACAATGAACATGATCTTCAAGGACTGCAAAGATGAGTTCAGAAGTAAAGCCAGGATGAATCAGCTCATGCTTGGTGAGACTGACAAAGTGGCACAAGAGACAGAAGAGATCCTCCGGAAGGCCTTCAAAAGGTTCAATCTTCCTGTTGTAGAGGACTTAGGTGCAGAAACAGCTGCTGACTTGGAATCTTCTGTTCCGGAAGAAGTGAGCCCTGAACAGACAAGTGAGGACTTGGGACCCTCTGCTCCAGAAGAAGTGACCCATGAACAAGCAAGCATCTCTCCTCCGGTTTCCCCTACAGTCTCCGGATCCAAAGAAGAAGAGCAATTGCAGGAGAAGGAAGCAGTGGTGACAGACAAAGAGGTTGACAGTTCTAAGACTGCAGAAGAAAAGAAACATCTGTCTCCGGCAAGAGACACTGCACAAACTGTTCAACAATTTTTGAGCAAAGAAACTCTAGATATTGATGAACCGGAGCTTCTAAAAGGTCCATTTGATTTTGACTCTCTCTCTCCGGTACAAACAATGAAGATAGCTTCATTTGCAAATGCCAAGGCAAATGAAAAGCTCCTGAAGTCTCATATGGAAGACTGTGAGTTGATAGAGGCTGCTTCCGGAGTACTTGTAAAGATCATGCCATCAATCCAAATAGATCCGACTGCCTCCACTTCCGGTAATCTAAAAACCTTAGTCAGCAGTATTGATACACATTTTAATTCTCTAGAAAAATCAGCTGAAGACAAGGTCCGGAAGGAATTTTTGGATAAGAGATTTTTTGAAATATTAGAATTAATCTCTAAGGATAGGAAGATTGTAAGCATTGGAATAAAGAGCTTAGAAAATGCTCTTAAGGATGGCGGTGACATCTACAAATTTTGTATATCTTGGTCAAAGGCAACAACAGCAATTGACAAGAAAATAAAAGAAGAACAGGACAAGCTTCAAAGCTTATCTCAAAGTTTTGATCCTCTCTCTTCCTCTATAATAAATCAAGAATGTCAGACTATTGCAGTCTTGAATGAAATAAAGAATCTTGAGAAGGAGAGGAAGAACATTACCAACCGGATGGGAGAACTTAGAAGGATTATAGTCCCTAAGTTGGAAACGATGCATGAGGCCATCAGTGATGCCCAGACCACCGCCCATACAAAAGATCCGACAGATCTCAGGCGGGCAGAAGCTTTTGCATTTTTGTTGAGTGGTCACATTTCAATCCTGGACAGAATGAAGCTTAGTTGGGCTACTGAAATGGTTCAACTGCAGACATCCTTTGCAGACATTCTGCAGTATATGTGAGTATGTAAATATGCGGCTATATATAGAAAATTTTTGAAAATTTTGGTGTGCGGACCCTACCCTTTGCCATTGATGTCAAAGGGGGAGTGAGGAGCAGTGAAAAATGAGGAATCCAACTCAGGGGGAGTTCCGGAAATTGTATATAAAGACAGAGCATCAGCAAAGGGGGAGCATAGTGTAAACACTTAGTCATTTTTCACTAAGTGTTGCCATCAATGCCAAAGGGGGAGATTGTTGGCAAGAGACACTATATGGATTCATGGTTGTTGTCATTGATGGCAACAAAGGTCATTCCACATATCCGCAAGTCATGATATATCTCTACCGGAAGTCAGATTGAAGATTGTTGTGGTCCGGTGAACAAGAACAGAGCATGTGGCAAGGTCCGACAGATTGGTCCGGATCTCTCAGAGGAAGTGTCTTGGCACAGTGCGGATCTGGGGAAGTCAAGAGGACTATCTTGAGTAGTATATTCCAAGGATTTAGCCTCCGGAGATGGACAAGGAAAAAGATATGAATAGTTGAGTACCGGATTCCTGAGAGACAGTGAAAACAGAGGAAGAACTGACTGACTGAGTATCAAACTACTTTCCGGATGTGTTACAGATGATGATAAAGGTTGCGGAGGCATGAATCATGTTTGGCCGACATAATTGATGATATCTACAAGTATATGCTTGATCCGCATTACTTGGTGAGCAAGGATTCAGCCGACAGAACTAAGTTTGTAAGAAACTAGACTGTTCCGGATGCCGACTAGAAAGATGATGAAATTACTTGTGCGGATATATATAGAGGATGGATTTAGTTGTAAAGTGTGCGAATGTGTGTGAGGATATGCGAACAAGTCCAGAGTAGAGCAGAAGTAACAAGAAAGATCCGGTATGTGAAAAGACAGCAGACTAAAGAACAGAGGAAAGATGAAGTGCAGCAGATCAGTATACTGAACCTAACCAGAACTGAACTCCAGCATATGCAGATGCTTCCAATCAGTTCAAGACTGTGATTCTAATCACTTTGTAAGACAGTGTGTCTTCTTGTAGGCAGTGAGCCTCTTGTGAGCAGTGTGCTCGGGCAGTGAGCCCTAATTGGCAAGTGCCATTTTTGTAATTTCCTATTCTTCTAACAGAGAATAATTCTTGGGTTAATCACCCCGTGGTTTTCTCCCTTAACCGGGTTTCCACGTCAAAAATACTGTGTCATGTGTTTCTTATTTCATGGTTTATGTTTTGTGTTTGATTTTATGCTGCTTCAATTAAAAGGAAAGTTTAATAAGGGAAATAATTAGGATAACTGATTCACCCCCCCCCCTCTCAGTTATCAACACCTAATGGATGTAGCCTTGTCAGCAGAGGCTATTGTGCCCCTACTTTCCATGGTGGTGGAAGCCCAATAACTGATCCCCCTGACCTCCTTGACAAGCAGGCCCCTAAACTACTCCTCTCCCTGAAGCTTGGTTGTCTTTGCTCTAGAGGCACAAAACTGTGGAATATACCCCTTTAGTACTCAACCTCTTAAATCACCTTGGTCAACTCATGTTGCACTCTAGATAACTCGTTGGCTAGGACCATGATAAGGGTGGACTCCACCCAAAACACATACAACAACAATTTATAGATTTCAAATAGACAAGAACAGGATCTCAATAAAGATTAGTTAAGTAGTTTGCAAACTGTTTTAGAATTTATTCATTAATGCAAATCTGAAATACAAATTCTAGGGTGATATGCCCACTTATTACAAAAATATGGGTTGTCTTACAATAGAAATATTTGACTTACAGAGCCTTCTGATATCTCCTGACCTCCTGATTTGCATGAACATGACTTGCCAATATCTACCCTTGATCCCCCCTCCAGAACTATCCCAAATAGGCTTTAAATACACATTGAAACTAGTTAGTGTATTTTCACCAATGTCAGCTTGCTTTGAAATGTGTAACTCCCATTTGGGCACCAAAATGAACATAACTATCATTTTTCCCACCCAAGAAAGGATTTTCAAATTTTAAAAATTGGTAGCACAACTTTCAGGAGCCATAACTTTTGATCTGGGTGTCTAATTGACGAACCGTTTGAAGCCTTGGAAAGCTCATGAAGTGAACTAGAATGCCAAAAACCCATAAATGGATTTTTACCAACTTTTAGGGAATTTAGGGACCTCTGAATACCTCAAATCTGATTTCAAAACTTTTCTAGGGACCTCACATAATTGAAATTTTAATTTCTTGAAATCTAGACATGATCTTGAGATGAAATTTACCAAGTATGCTTATTTGACTATTTCAAAGCTTTGGGAAAATTTTTGGGCTCAACCACTTTTGTAATATAGGGTTACTAAAAATAGTAAGTTCTGGTATTCTTAGCCTTTTTGGAAACTTTGAAGGTTCTGAATTATTATTCAAGCAAATGGGTATCCAAAAACCCCAATTTAGAAATAAATAGAAAAAATAAAATCAATTTTTGGGTGATGCAAGATTTCCCTTACACCACTGGATGCTCCCACATCAAACCATCGTCAGTTGGTTAACACCAATCATAGCGCACATAGTGTCTCACTCTTGTGTCACCCTCTTAAGGGTCATCTCTGCCTAGAGTTGCATAACTATGGCTCTGTCTCTCTCTGCCATAATCCTAGTCATCTCCTCAGGAGTTGGTCCTAGTAGCTATCCCTATCCTATAGCCTATGCCTATTGCATTGCACTCCTCACATCATCCCACTCTCGGTGGAGGCTCATTGAAAGTAAATCAGCCCACTACCACCAATGTGTTTCTACCTCCAAGAGGTGCTACACTCTCTCTATCTCTATCCCTCCTGCAAGAACATCCTACTCACCCATGGATGCATCTTATTGGCCAACCTCCACCTGCCCCTTCTCTCCCATGGACACTTCCTGGTAGTCAACCTCCTACCCTACCTCAACCCTCTATCTCTGTCGACGGGCCCTACCTAACCCTCTATCTAGCTCTTGACCTATGAGGTCTCCTGCCACCTGTCTCTATCATCCACCCACCACACTGGGAATAGTCATTCTAGTCATCCTATGTGTCAAAAATGAGGCATCATATGCCAATGTAGTACCTAGGTCAACTTCCCCAACTCTAGGGTCCCGCTGCATTGAGGAAAGTACATCAAACTCTACTAGCACTATAGCAACCATAACCTCAGAAGCTCAATCAACCACCTCCCTCTATGTACATGCAAAAATGGCCTCCTACATGGGAACTGGTTGCAGTAATCCAAACTGTCTTAGTACCCTATCAGGGAGGAACCTCTTAATGATGTACATGGTCCACCCAAATAAGTATCTTCCCTGTCGATAGTATACCAACTTCTCTGCATCATCATACCATGGCTCATAGTCTTGCCATGGATGCCATATCACCGTATCCAACTCATCCAAAGTCTAGCGCCAATATGTCAACTCCTGAGCCGCCTATGTGTCACAACCCCATCATATAAATGTATGAAGGGTTGGCCATGTGCTCTCTATCATGGAGAAATGGGTCGCATCATTGCTATATGCTCCCATGCCCAAACATGAAGCAACGTCACTCTAGTAGCCAAACTCAATCCATATCTATATACCACTTGGTGCATATTATGATATAGTTGTCCTAGTAGACAAGGCCCCCATGCATACCTGATGCCATCTGAAAACATGCCCTCCATAACATGACCCCATCCCATTGAAAATCCACAAGAACATTGATCTAACATAAGTACCCCTCCTATCAACTCGGCCACCACTAGTTGTATCCTGTCAAATCACCTTCACATCTAGTGAGAGCGTATTTCCCCATCCTTGATCCTGAGGTCTAATGTAATCAATAACTAGGAAAGTGCACCCTCCCCTATGTCTGTCTCATAAACCACTCTCACCCCTTGATTTAGATTGTGGAGTATCCTCCACACATCCTCCAGGGTAATCATGACTTCCATAGTAAGCAATAAGAACGAGCTATGCTCATTGTACCATCACTCCACCAGCATTGTCATCATCACACAATGTGCCCTGATAGGTGTCACATGAGCTACATACCGTAGACCCATCACCTCTAGAAATAAGTCATCATCCTCTTCTAGGTCTACTACCAAGGCCAATGTCATTAGATGTTGCTCCTGGGACATCAATGGTGGAAGTACAACTTGCATTCACAGTCGCCAACTTGTCAGTCCTTAGACAACTTAGAAAATTTACATAAAAACCAAAAGCAACTTGTTTTTTGATTAGCACCTAACTATCAACCAAAAGCGCCAAACTATTTTCCAAAAGTGCACAACTACTGGTCATTTGCACAATTTTGTCTGCCATTTGTGCCATTTTGCCTTGCACCTGCACTTACACTAGGTCCTCATATGAGGCCTCTTTTACCAAATGTGCCATTCTAGGCACCATTTGCGGCTTTTTTTCTTATTAGCACCATGTTTTTGACCATTTACACCAAATTACTGACTATTACTTCCACTCTAGGCTAAACCTCTACCCTACTAGATACGACACCTTTTTGCCAAAAGTGCCATTGCACATACCATTAGTGCCATTACGCAATAAAAGTGTCTTGATTTTCACCATTTGCACCATTCTATCTCTTAGTTCACTTTTGGAAACACCTAGGACCTACCCCATTTAACCCTCATATAAATGCATTACTAGGTTTGAAAAGAGGTACATACCGCTCCTGGTGCTCCTGCTAGTTGACCGTGCATCTAGACCCTCTTTGTGCGGTGATCTACTCATGGAATCTCAGTCATCTCTACAAAGTCCTCTACTCTAAGCTTCTGAGATCTCCTAAGCACTAGTGGACAAATTTTAAAGCTTTAAGGATGCAAATGACTTGAAAGTGACCCCTTGGGTCCTACTTATAGCCTCCCAATCCTAATTTCTTCCCTCCCATGACCTAGTTTTCCTTTGTGTCTACCCTTATTCTCCATCGTGTTAGCCTCTACTTCCTATTTTGGTCCCTCTTCTTGTATTTTCTTCATCTTATTGAGAGTCCACCTAGCAGAATTAATTTTTCTTGGTTATCCTCTTAAGGGGCATGCTACCACTATCACTTGTTACACTTGGACATAGTAGTCAACACATTATTCATATCATTAATAATTATTTGAAACAACAACATGAAACACATTATCTAAAAGAGGGGCAAAATGTACACACCTACAAATGACTAACACATTATCATTTTGTTGTATGCATCATTATTCTATCATCAATTCTTCTAATTCGCCTTAATTCAACATTAACTAAATGATTCTTAATTGTTTAATTAATTTCATCATTTCATCACTTTATTCTTCTATATCACATTAATCAAATAAACTTAAATTATTTAATTAATTCACCATCTTATTCCTCTTATCCAAAAATAATTAAATAATTTTAATTATTTATTGAAGGCTAATTATTGCTCCAAACTTAAATAAATTATTATAATTTATTTAAGTTGACTTTTCTTATCTCCTAAATAAATAAAATCAAATATTTTATTTATTTCCTATTCTCCTCCATTGTGCACAACAAATTAAAAAAAATTATTTATTTAATTTCTAATTTATCTTCTCAAAATTTAACTTTTTCTTCTAAAAAATCTTCCATGCACATAAATTAAATAATTTATTATTTAGTTTTATCTATTGCATGTCAAAAAGCAAATCATGCATTGAGTCTAACTTAGCTTTAAATCCTTGTTTTTATCAATCAATTCATTAAATAGAAAACACATTCGATTTTATGAAAATCAATCCTATCTTTAGCCAAGAAAGCAATTAACTCTTTAAAATAAGCTTTTTGCATTGACACTTGTCATGTGCACATTCACTCATGATCTCTCAATTTATCTCATCCATCAATTTCATCTAATTTCCCCAACTATTTATCAATCTTATCTGAAAGCTATAAATACGTCCATCCTCACCCTTCACAAACCCTTCATGAACTTTGAGAAATTGGCATCCATATCATCCTTGCGCACTTTGAGCATTCATTGAAGCAATCATGCATCTATTGACATTATCATCCATCCATCTTGCAACCATGGTTATGCTTTTAGTATATTGAGCAATCCACATATAAATACACCAAGGAATACATACAATCATAGGTGATAGTATTCTTTGTTATTTGCATTGATTTTTGGTTATTGTCCTTTGATTATTTCTTGAAGGTATTGAGGATTGGGTTTGATTCATTTATGCTTAATATTTACAATCCAATTTTCCCTATACACATACTATATTGTAGCATTTGACGTTGATGTTTTGACTAAAAGTTAGCACCTAACACTAACTTTTTAACCTTTGTTTGGCTTGAAATTTAGTTTGTAGTCTCCTAGAATCATCTATAGTCCATTTACAATAGTTTCATGGTTAGATTCCAAGTGTAATAGTTTTAACATTCCATTTCCATTTCCTTTTTTTGTATTTTGTTTCCATTTATAATTTCCTATTTCCAAGTTTCTTGTCCAGTCATTTTTCCAATCTCAACTCTAGTGTTTGTCACTTAGCGTTAGACTAGGTGAAAATGTATTCATTTTGTACTAATTACATACATGTTCTTGAAAAGAAAAAATTTAACATCAAAGTTATTTTTCTTGTTTTCCCACCCATGAGCTATTTAAAGCCCTTGTGAGTCACCAAAATCCTCCCAAGATTCCCAAGATAATTGGGATCAAGGGTGGCTAAAGACCCCCAAGACTCCAACATAGGAGGAAACTAGTTTGAGAATAGAGAATAGTTTTAGAACCTCTTCCAAGCTTCAAGGACTTCCTCCCACGTGACTAACTTAATTTTACTAAAGTAAATTCAAATTTGCATCATGAACTTATTAGTGTATGCTTTTATTTTCTTTAGTAGGATATTATTGTGTTTTCTACAGATTTATTTTATCTTTCTTAGGTAGATAAAGTGGGTCACTATGAGGGTGGAAAGCATCTTTCATGAATGTAAATACCACCATTCTTTGGGTAGTTGGAGTTACATTTTTACCTCCTCTCTTCTCTATTTACGTATCCACTCACCTTGTATGTTTTAGTCATGTCATTGTCAATTTTCCCTTATGCATTTTTTCTTGGAGCCATTCTCGTCTCTTGAGTATTGTTCATATTCTCTCATTCTTAAAACACTCATTTCCACTATTTTGATCCATTGATCATTTGTCAAATTGACAGTATGTGTTTACATTCATTCTAGGTTATTTTTCTTGTTGCAAATTCTAACATGGTATCTGTAAGCACTAAAATCATGCACAACCTCAATGAGGACCCCATGATGATATTTGTTATAGGTTAAAAAGAGAGATGATGGAATATGTGTGAGTACACTAGATCAAACCCTCCTTTCAATGCAACATTTAAGGAAAAAACTGAGCCAAGTCACAACAAGGTGGAAGAGGACTCAACTACTGGTTTTGTGCTCTTGTTTGCAAAGGAAAGATGTGATTCAACCAAGCCTATTATCAAACCCTAGGCCAATCAATGCTCTAAACCCTAGATCTATGATAATCAGCTTACAACAATGAAACAAAAGTAGCAAATCAAGATTTGAAAGAACTAGGGTGATTAGTGAGATGTCCAAGCCTGTCCCTCAGAAGTTGAAATGTCAGAAGACTTTGGGGCTAGCACCCGAGTCCAGAAAGTTCTAATCTCCAGCAGCTTCAAACTACAAAAATGTCACAAATGATGCTCTGATGCTGAATTTAAGGTTTGTTCTACCTATCAGACAATCGGGCTCATGCCCTAGTCTGCTATAGTGAAATTCTAGAACTTTATTTTCAGATTTGGAATCTTTATCCTTCAAATAGATTCCTTGTACCTTCACTTCCATAACTCTTGCACCTATAAGATGCACACATGAAGAAAGGGGTTTTGGGGTTGTGGTGTTTAGGGATTTTCCTCAATCAAATCCCAGGTTAGCATTCAATCTTTCCCAACACTATTATTAGCTAGAGAGCATGCCCTAGAAGGGAAAAGGCTAAAGATAATCCAAATGATGATGAAATGATTCAAACAAAAGGATGATGTCACCTTCATGATGAAGTCCTTAGGAGGATGAAGATTCTTCAACTCATAAGGATGTTGATGATGATTCCAAATCTGCAACAAACACAATACTAAAACAAGTCTGCTACAAGCACAATGAATGCCTTGAATTTGTCTTTGCACAATATCATAACCTTGTGATCATCAAAATGCCTATCATCAACATAGTTACAAATGAATTCAAACACTTGTTTATATATGCTTATCCATTAAACTTTCACAAATTAATTGAAAGAGCTGACAAGGGAGGACCCATTTAAGAGTCCTAAGACAACATCCATTTGATTTTACCCTGACCAATTAGGGTGGACTTGGGCACAGGTGTCCAAGTCCCAAGGGGCCTTTTTGGTTGGGAATTAGACATAAAATGGGCCTCTAGTCCCCATTTGTCATGGGTTTTAGGGTATTTCTCATTAGGATGAATAATTTGCATGTAGAGTGTAAACACAGGGACCTAGGAGTTAAACTAGGAGGTAAAAAGACATGTGTCCACTTTTTACTATATAACATTTAGCCCCCACTTTAATGTGTGTGCAATCCTATGATAAAACACATGCATTAAAGTACTGTCAAAGCATATCAAACATATCAAACACATCAAACACTAGAATGAAGACACACCCTAATCTTAAGGACTATTTCTAGTCCCCAGACTTAGGAAAACATAAGAAAATACTAAACAATCATATAAGACAGAGAATTGATGTAGGAGCATCCTAGGTTGTAGAGAAATCTTGCATCAACCAAAAACATTTGCATTCTTTTATTTTTCTTTCATTTTCTAGTTCAGTTCAGTTCATTCAATAGTAGTTTCAGCATTTTGTACCTTATTTTGCCACATTTTAACTTTAGAGCTCACAGAGAAAGACTTAGCATCTAGACATCATTAGTTACGTCATATCCAAATTTTAGGTCATTTGGAGTTGTCTGCTAAAAGTTATCGCTATCAAAAGATCACCTATTTTCACAGAGCAGAGCATACAGATAGTCAATTGAAGGATAAGGTTTGCAGAGCACTGTCGTGACTTGTGGAGCTAAATGAAACATCATATTGTTGCAAGTATGGGCCTAACTAGTGTTTTCATTGATGTCAACATACTCCTATTGCATTGATGATAAGGATTGGATGATCTATTTACTGAGGATATTAAGAAAATTAGTCATATCAGGAACAGTGAAGAACAGTGAAGACAGTAAGGTAAAAGTCCAAGATAAGATGAGGATCAAAGGATGTGGTTTAAAGGGTTTGTAGATATGTCTTAAGATGATCCAGTAAATATTTCAGAGGTCCACATGAAGATCTGAAGAAGTTGTGGCTGCTCCAATAAAACTGGTTTCGGCAGGTGTTCAGAGGTGACAGAGCGATAAAGATAGGTCTGGTGAGATCTGAAAATGTATTATCCTATTCTACAGATTTGGTAGAGTTGTTAGGAAGTCCCTGTGATATATCAACTTGATTGGTTCATGGTTTGGAGGTCTGCAAGCATCTATTCCTTTGTAATAGTGATGATAGACTGTGTTCTTGAAGTTCTGGATGAAGGAGAGAAGGATTTCGGTAAGCAGATAAAGTGTGTATGCTTTTGGTGATTTAGGAAAGCTTGTGGAGGTCTTTGGATCATGTCCAGTTTGTGTTGGTGATCTGCATTAGAGTTTAAGCTCGCTTTTGAAGAAATACTTCCGAATGAAGGTGTTCTTCCTTAGACTGGCCGACTGGATGAGTTACTCATCTTGAGGATGTTCTTGTAGATGTTTGTCGACTTAGATGATTATTCATAAGTCAATGTCTTGTATAAATAAGGAATTGTGAAGTCATTTGAAAGTGGGTCTTGTGGAGATGAGTGTGTGGTAGCGAGGAGGAGAGTGAAAAGCAAAGTAGAAGTATTGGGCTTAAATGGAACTGATTCAAGCATGGTGAAGATGTTATTCTCCAGTTCATGTATGTGATACTTATTTCTTTGTAGATAGTGTGTCTCTTGTAGGCAGTGAGCCTCTTGTAAGTAGTGTGCTCAGGCAGTGAGCCCTAATTGGCATGTGCCATTTTTCTCTTTCTATTCTTCTAACAGAGAATACAATCTTGGGTTAATCACCCCATGGTTTTTCCCTTAACCAGGTTTTCCACATCAAAATCTTGGTGTCTTATGTGTTAATGTGTTTCTGCTCTTGGTTTAATGCATTGTGTTTTCATGATTGAATTATTATTACGCTGCTAAATTACAAAGTGGATTTAAGTGTTTAAATTGGAAGAAAGTTTTGGACAACTGATTCAGCCCCCCTCTCAGTTTTCTATCCTGAATCTGACAATTAGTATCAGAGCTAAGTTCCTCTATAAGAGCTTAACTGCTTGAGGAGATCCAGGATGTCATCTTACAAGAAGGATAGTCTGATGTTTGATGGAACCAATTTTAATCTTTGGAAAAGTCGTATAAAATGTCACTTGCAATGTATGGGAATGCAGTACTAGAACATGGCTTCAATGAAGTACACTCCTCCACAGGGTGGTCCGAAAGCCCCAAATGAAATCACAGATTTTAAAAACAATCTACAGACTATAAAGCTCTTCTAAGCGCATTATCTGATTTAGAGATTTCAAATGTTGTTGACCTACCAATTGCTTTTGAGATTTGGGAAAAACTGGAACTTCTGCATGAAGGAGACAAGTATGTTAAATATGCACGATTACAGAGTCTGAAAGAGAAATTTGGAAATTTGAAGATAAGAGATGAAAATATTACTACTTTTATGCCAAAATGAGATTGTTTGTGGAATTAGAAATGCTGGTGGAGTCTTGGATGAAGATGAGATTGTTGGCAAAATTCTTAGATCCCTTCCTGCTTCTTATAAAATCAAGGCTGCTGCCATTGAAGAATTCAGAGCCCATACAACTGTCACAAGAGATCCATTGGCTGGTAAATTGGCTGCATTTGAAATGACCAAATTTGGAGATGCCACCCCCCAAGACTGAATCAGCATTCAAAGCCAGTGCCTCTGTAAAAGGTAAACAAAGGTTTGATCTGGGAGAGAACTCTTCAAGGATACTTTCATGGTATGAAAAAGCAAGAAATGACCTAGAAGAAGAAGAAGCTGAAACTGCTCACCTTGAAGCTCTTATTGCAAAAAGACTACCAAGAGGATCCGGTAAGTATGAAGGGAAATTGCCTTTTAAGTGTTTCAACTGCAATAAGATTGGTCATTTTGCCTCAAGGTGTCCGGAAAGGTTTTCAAGGCCAAATCCTAACAAATCAAGGTTCTAGAAGAATTATTACTATGTTCATGAAGATGATGATAATGAAGGAGTAACAGATGATGAATCAGAGATAGGAAATAAATCTAGAAGTGAATGGGTGTTTATTGCCATCAAGGAAGAAGAACCAATGCCCTCTGAATCTGTCAATCATAAAATTGTGGAAAGAGCCCTGGCTGCCCAAGTTAAAGAAAAGGATGATTGGGTCATTGACAATGGTTGCTCTCACCATATGACAGGTGACAAAAACAAGTTCTTAGATTTGGAAAGGTATGAAGGAGGAGTGGTGAAGTTTGGTGATAATTCTGCTGGTAGAATCAAAGGTAGAGGAACTATTTCTTTTGATGGAAAGAACAAAATCGGTAATGTATTGTATGTTGAAGGATTGAAGCACAATCTTCTTAGTGTTGGACAGTTGGTGGACAAAGGCTATAATCTCCGATTCAAGAATGGAAAATGCAAGATCTTTGAAAGTTCCGAAATAGAGATTGCATCCGGTACTCAAACTAAAGGTAATATCTTCCACTTGGTTGGTACTAGTAAAAGTTGTTTATTTGTTCAAATTGATCAGAGTTGGTTATGGCATAGGAGAATGTGTCATGTGAATTTTGATAATATCATCAAGATAAGCAATACTCAGGCTGTAAGAGATCTTCCAAAACTGGTGAAACCTACAAATAGTTTGTACAAAGAATGTTAGTTGGGAAAACAAAGCAGAGTCTCATTTAAAAGCAAGGAACAATCTTCTACCAGATTATTAGACTTAGTTCATACTGATTTATGTGGTCCGACAAGAATTAGGAGTGTGCAAGATGATAGATACTTCATGTTGCTAATTGATGACTATTCTCGGATGATGTGGGTAACTTTTCTGAAAGATAAATCAAAAGCTCTTGATAAATTCAAAATATTCAAGGCTATGGTAGAAAATGAAACTGGATTAAAATTGAAATATCTGAGGTCTGACAGAGGTGGTGAATTCACATTCGGTGAGTTTATAGATTTCTGTGAGAAACATGGAATAGATAGTTGTTTGCTCCTAGGACTCCACAACAGAATGGAGTAGTTGAGAGAAAGAACCAAACCATCCAGGAAGCATCTAGGACCATGATGATGGAAGCAAATGTTCCTTAGATCTATTGGAGAGAAGCTGTCAGCACTGCAGTCTATACTCTCAATCGAGTTCAAATTAGAAGTAATACCAGTAAGACTCCTTATGAACTTTGGTTTGGCATCACTCCTACTGTGAGGTATTTCAGAGTCTTTCGTAGCAAGTGTTACATTAAAAGAGATGAAGATCTAGGCAAGTTTGATGCTAGAAGTGATGAAGGAATATTCTTGGGTTACTCTACTCAAAGAAAAGCATATTGGTGTTAAAACAAGAGACTAAGAAAGATAATAGAGAGTACAAATGTAAAGGTTGATGAAGGAATTGAAAAACCCTCAATATTTTATGAATATGATGAAGATGATCAAAATGATGTTCTGATTCAAGGAGCCCAAGTCTCTTCTGAAAAACAAATTCAAACTGATCCAGTAAATTAGGAAGAATAGATGAGTTTTAATGATCCTGATCAAGATTCAGAAGTGCAAGAAACTCCCAAAGTACTAAGGTATGTAAGACTAAACCACTCTGAAGATCAGATCATAGGTGACAAAAGCAAAGGTGTACAAACTAGAAGAAGAATTGCTCAAGATTCAAATGAGTATTGCCTGATTTCAAAATTTGAACCTAAGACAGTGGATGAAGCTTGTAATGATGAAAACTAGACTAAAGCAATGGAGGAAGAGCTGATGCAAATTGAGAAAAATCACACTTGGGATCTTGTTCCCAGACCTAGAAACAAGAATGTGATTGGAACCAAATGGGTCTTCCGGAACAAACTGAATGAAGTTGGTGAAGTAATTAGAAATAAAGCTAGATTGGTCTACAAGGGCTATTCTCAAATAGAAGGAGTTGATTTTGAAGAAACTTTTGCTCCGGTGGCAAGAATTCAAGTAGTTAGATTATTTCTTGCCTTTGTTGCCTTCAAGGATTTTAAAGTATATTAGATGGATGTCAAGTCTTCTTTCCTGAATGGTGACTTGGAAGAAGAAGTATACATTGAGCAACCAGATGGATTTCAATTGTCTGATCATGATGATATGGTCTGCAAGTTGAAGAAAGCACTATATGAACTCAAGCAAGCCCCAAGAGCCTGGTATGAAAGATTGGATAAGCATATTTTGAAGATTGGTTTCAACAAAGGTACTGCTGACAGTAATTTATATTTCAAAATTGATCATGAAAACATCTTGATTGTTGAAGTGTTTGTTGATGATATCATTTTTGGAGGAAGAGATAGTATGTGTAAAACCTTTACAAATCAAATGAAAAGTGAATTTGAGATGTCCATGCTTGGGGAAATAAATTTCTTTTTGGGTCTACAAATCACTCAAACAAAGAAAGGAATCTTCATTTCTCAGTCCAAATATGTGGAAGAATTGTTGAAAAAGTTTGGGATGGAAGACTCAAAGCCAATGAATACTCCCATGGCAACCGGATGTAAATTAAGAAAAGATGATGACTCACCTAAGGCTGATCAGAAAAAGTATAGGTCAATGATTGGAGGACTATTGTATCTTACTCAAACTAAGCCAGATATTATGCAGACTGTTGGTCTTGTTACTAGATTCCAGGCTAATCCTAGAGAATCTCATGTCATGGCAATCAAGAAGATTTTTAGATATTTAAAAGGGACAGTTGAGTACGGATTGTGGTATCCCAGAGATCATGATTTCTCTCTTCATGCATATACAAATGCAGATTGGGCCGGAGATGTGGATGACTGGAAGAATACCAGTGGTGGAGCATTCTTTTTAGAAAAGAGATTGGTCTCTTGGCTGAGCAAGAACAAGACGCAATATCTCTGTCCACTGCAGAAGCAGAATATATTGTAGTAGCAGGTGGTTGTACTCAAGTTTTGTGGATGAAGCAAATGTTAAGAGACATAAGAGTAGAATATGAGGAGCCTATCACAATCTTCTGTGATAATTCAAGTGCAATAAATATATCTAAGAATTTAGTGTTGCATTCAAAGACTAAACATATATCCATCAAGTTTCACTTGTTGAGAGAGCAAGTAAACAAGAATGAAATCAGATTGGAGTTTGTGCCTTCCAAGGATTAGATTACAGATATCTTTACTAAACCTCAAGGACTCTTTTGAGTATCTCAGGGAGAAATTAGGGGTTATTGCCCCTCCGGTGATGAACTAAGGTGCACTTATGTGCATCAGTTTGGTGGAGCTCACAGTAATATCTTGTGATCCGGATTGATGTTTGTGAAGCTACTACTCAGGAGGAGCAGCTGATATGATTCTGAAGTGTTGGAGTTGCAAGTATGTGCCCTTTACCATTGATGTCAAAGGGGGAGAGAAGACATGTGAAAAACAAGTGGTTGTTGATCAAAGGGGGAGCAGGAAAGAAAGAGAAGACATGTGAATGGTTGTTGATGATAGGGGGAGTTGTGACAGCAAGGAGAAGTTCTTGTCTTGATGGTCAAAACAGTTTTTCACATCATATGTTGCCATCAATGACAAAGGGGGAGATTGTTGCAAGTATGGGCCTAACCGGTGTTGTCATTGATGTCAACATACTCCTATTGCATTGATGATAAGGATTGGATGATCTATTTGCTGAGGATGTTGAGAAAATTAGTCATATTAGGAATAGTGAAGAACAATGAAGACAATAAGGTAAAAGTCCAAGATAAGATGAGGATCAGAGGATGCGGTTTAAAGGGTTTGTAGATATGTGTCTTAAGATGATCTGAAGAAGTTGTGGCCACTCCAGTAAAATCGGTTCCAACAGGTGTTCAGAGGTGACAGAGTGATAAAGATAGGTCCGGTGAGATCCAGAAATGCATTATCTTGTTCTGTGGATTTGGTGGAGTGTTTAGGAAGTCCTTGTGATGTGCCAACTTGATTGGTTCATGGTTTGGAGGTCTGTAAGCATCTATTCCTTTGTAACAGTGATGACAGACTGTGTTCTTGAAGTTCTGGATGAAGGAGAGAAGGATTTCGGTAAGCAGATAAAGTGTGGATGCTTTTGGTGATTTAGGAAAGCTTGTGGAGGTCTTTGGATTGTGTCCAATTTGTGTTGGTGATCCGCATTAGAGTTTAAGCTCAGTTTTGAAGAAATACTTCTGGATGAAGGTGTTCTTCCTTAGACTGGCTGACCGGATGAGTTACTCATCTTGAGGATGTTCTTGTAGATGTTTGTCGACTTAGATGATTATTCATAAGTCAATGTCTTGTATAAATAAGGAATTGTGAAGTCATTTCAAAGTGGATCTTGTGGAGATGAGTGTGTGGTAGCGAGGAGGAGAGCGAAAAGCAGAGCAGAAGTATTGGCCTTAAATGGAACTGATTCAAGCATGGTGAAGATGCTATTCTCTAGTTCATGTATGTGATACTTATTTCTTTGTAGACAGTGTGTCTCTTGTAGGCAGTGAGCCTCTTGTGAGCAGTGTGCTCGGGCAATGAGCCCTAATTGGCATGTGCCATTTTGTTCTTTCTATTCTTCTAATAGAGAATACAATCTTGGGTTAATCACCCTATGGTTTTTCCCTTAACTGGGTTTTCCACATCAAAATCTTAGTGTCTTATGTGTTAATGTGTTTATGCTCTTGGTTTAATGCATTGTGTTTTCATGATTGAATTATTATTACGCTGCTGAATTACAAAGTGGATTTAAGTATTTAAATTGGAAGAAAGTTTTGGACAACTGATTCACCCCCCTCTCAGTTGTCTATCCTGAATTTGACACATACAAGGTACATAATGACCAGATCGACCTTCCTTGAGGTTTGCAGGTCAAGTTTCATGCATTGGTGGAGCATTACCAAATGTTTAAGGCCGACCAATTTGTTCTGCATGTTACAACTCTCCATTAAAGTTTGTAACCTTTCTTGGCTAATGTGGAGGACTCCTTGAGCTTGGAGATGATATAAATAGATCTCTAGGATGTATTAGGAAGTCAGTAGTTCATTAGTAGGAATTGATGATAGTTTAGAATAGAGATTTTGTTTTGGAAATGTACTTCAAAGAAATATTTGTTGTAGCATGAATCAAGCCTGTCAACCCTTGTTTTGTAGCCTGCATGTTGCTGGCATATAAGCATTTTGAGTATATAATATATTGAGCATTTGAATCATTCATTGCATTATATATTTGAGTTGTTTCCATTGTGTTTACTCTTGTTGCATAGCCTGGATAGTTCATTCTATGAACCCTCCAACTGTGACTGCACCAAGTGATATCAGAGTGAAGTTTGAATCCTTTGGGAGTGAAGTTGTGAAGGTATTTTGTAAGATCTTGTGGTGAACCGATCACCGACTCGAGGTAGCCTACTTGTGCTTGTCAACAAATTGATGAGTGTGAGGTAGTTGATACCCTGTAGTTAGATCATCAAATTTGAGGTAGCTACACTAGATCCAAGGAAGAGATGTCACTGAGGAGAATACCTATTGTAGGCACTATGGCTGGAAGAATGGATGGAATGATGGAGATGATGAAAATAATGAAGGTTAGATTGCATGCTATTGAAGAAGACCAAAGAAAAGGACTAACACCTCAACCTAATGTTGAAAGTGATGATGAATAATTTCAATCCACTGATCAAAATGAAGAAACCATAGAAGAAGAAGAAGAATCAAATCAATTGAAGATGTTGAAAGATATTTCGAAGATTGGAAAGATACCTAGAGTGGAAGTACCGAATTACACTAGAAATTTGAATCTAGAGGAATTGATTGATTGGATAAATGACTTGGAGGAATACTTTGAATATGGAGACATTGAAGATCCAAAGAAGGTGAGATTTGCAAATATGAAGTTGAAAGGACATGCTTCTATTTGGTGGAAAGAAGTATAGTTGGATAGAAATAAAAGAGGAAAAGAAAAGATCACAAATTGGGATAGAATGGTGACAAAGTTGAAAAATCAGTTTATACTTGCTAACTATGAGTTAGAATTGTTGAATAGATTTGCAAAACCTAAGGCAAAAGGATAAATCTATGAGGGAGTATACTAAAGAATTCCATAAGATGATCATAAGGACCGGACATAGTGAGGCAAGAAAGGAGAAAGTGGCAAGATACATCAATGGACTGAGATTGAGCATTCAAGAAGAATCAAGTCTAGTAAAGATGACAATAATAGAAGAAGCCTATTAGTTTGCCCTAAAAGTTGAAGAAAAGTTGAATAAGAAGCATAAGTAGAGACATAGAGGTAGAGGAGGTAAATTTTAGAGAGGTAGAACATATTCCGTAGGAGACAGATCATATGTGGGGCAGAACAAACAAGATAGCCCATTCAAGAAGGAAGATAGAGATAACAGTTCATACAAGAGAGATGAAAGAACTTTCTACCATAGAGGACATCATAATTCTTACCAGAGTGAAGGGCACATGAGAGATGAAAGAGGATTTGATAAGAGAACATTCAGAGGAACTTGTTTTAAGTGTAGAGGTGAAGGACACCGAGCATTTGAATGTCATCTAGGAAGTACAAGCGAGAAGATAGAGAATAGTGCAATAACAACTTATGTAGAATACCCTGTTGGATCACCTAATTTAGTTGGAAAGACATAGAAAGGAGAATTGTTAGTCATGAGGAGAGCATTATTTCAAGTAGAGACAACTGAGGAACCACCATAGAGGAAAAGTTTTTTCTGGACCAAATGCAAATTAGGAGGTAAATATTGTAAGGTTATCATTCATAGTGGTAGTACTGATAATTTGGTTTTAGAGGAGATGGTGACTAAGCTAAACGTGGAGAGATTGAAATACCCTAAGCCCTACAAGATAGCATGGATTCAGGATGAACACAAGGTACTAGTGAGTGAACAATGTTTGGTAAAATTTTATATTAGATCTTATCATGATGAAGTATTGTGTGATACTATGCTGATAGATGTATGCCATGTATTATTGTGTAGACCATGATAGTATGATAGAAAATCTATACATGATGGGAGAAAGAATACCTACACTATATTATCTAATGGAAAGAAAATCACCTTGATACCTTTGGAAGATGAGCCTGAGAGTGAAGTATGTGGGAATGCTAGAATCTATTTGGTTGATGGAAGGAAATTTTTTGATGGATTGAGACATGAGAATATGTGTTATGCTTTGATTCCTAAGAAGCATGGAACCCTAAGTACAAAAACTGAAGAATCACAACTAGAGGAGATAACTGAATTGTTGACAAAGTATGAAGACATCATATCAGATAATGTACCTGAAGGATTGCCACCAATCTGGAGTATTAGTCATCATATGGATCTTATACCTAGAGCTAGTTTGCCTAACAAAGCAGCACACCAGATGACACCAGTAGAGAATGTAGAGTTGAATAGATAGATACATGAATTGTTGAGGAAAGGATTGATCAGAGAAAGTTTGAGCCCTTGTGTAGTACCTGTAGTGCTAGCACCAAAGAAAGATGGGGAATGGAGAATGTGTACAGACTCTAGAGCAATCAACAAAATCGTAGTTAAGTATAGATTTCCATTGCCTAGGATAGATGACATTATGGATTGTTTGAGTGGAACAAAATATTACACAAAGATAGACTTGAAGAGTGGATACCATCAGATTAGAATCAGAGAAGGGGATGAATAAAAGACTGCTTTTAAGACAAATAAACAATTGTATGAGTGGTTAGTGATGCCTTTCAGATTGACTAATGCACCAAGTACTCTCATGAGATTGATGAATGAAGTTTTGAATAAATTCTTGGGTAAGTTTCTTATTGTATACTTGGATGATATTCTTGTTATGTTAGAAAAATGCATCCTTGGGAGCTTTTTCATAAAGGTTTAGCTCCTAGGTCTTTAGATTTGCATTTAGAGCATCTTGCATAATAATTCAGACTCCTGATGAGAAAACCCTTGGGTCTTGTGACAAATAGGACCTAGGGGGTGCTAATTTAATGATCATTGAACAAAGACAGGGGTTGGACAAGGGCACTAGCACCCTAGTCCAACCCTATTTTGTGTCTGCCCTAAATTTAAATGTTAGGTTTGTGACCATTATTTGGTTTCTAGGTTGACATCATAAGTTTCAAATATGAAATTCTTGGCGAGAATCTTAGTAGTTGCATATATAAGCATGTTTAGGGTTTCATTTGCAAACTAGAAGATCATGGCCAAGTTGTATGATTGTGAGCTATTGGCATAATTGTAATTATCATTGTGTTGTAGAGCATAGCATTGTCATTGTGTTTGTTTTTGCAGGTTGGATTACATCTTCTCCTCATGGCATTAAAGAGCTTCTTCCTTCCATGAGAGCTTCATCATCAAGGTGACATTTATTATGTTTTCAATCATTATCATTTGGTTTTTGTCTCTTTCCCACAAGGACACGCTCTCTCTCTCTGACAACGGTGTTCAGAAGACTTGAATGTCTCTCTGGGGCTTGACCGAGGCAAGCCTCTAAACACCACAACCCCCTCCTACACTCCTTGTGATTGTAGGTTACAGGTATCATATCTAGAGAAAGTGGAGTTGCAGGGAAGGTAGGCAGACATTGAAGATTCTAGATCTAAAAAGAAGCAGACACTGTGTGGCATTTCAGGACAAGGGCACTATCAACCTTGTCCTCCATTATCAGATCACAGAAAATAGAAGATACAGTAGAGATCAGTGCCGGAAGGAGATCGGGAATCCATAGAAAAATGTGCCTCTTGGACTAGGGTGCCATCACCATTGTCCTCAACATTTTCATTTCCCGTATTGTGAAAAATAATGAGTTAAGGTTCTCTGCCGTTTGTCTAATTCCAGTAGCATTTGTTGTAATTCGCAGGTTTGATTACTGTTTAGCTTAAATTAGGGTTTCAAGAGCATAAAAGCATTAATTAGCAATCTTGTGTAATCACATCTGAATTTCCCATTAGAAAACCAAGTGGCAACTCAAATCTGATAGTTGACTCTCTTCTTGATAGGAGAAGCACTTGGTTGAAAAGCCCTTGGAATGTTTTGTGGAAAGGAGGATTCCAAACTAAAACAAACAACCCCCATGCAAACATCATCTCCCTTTTCATATTAAACATTTTAGTGAACCCATGTTGTTTAACTTTTTGGCACCTTGCTGAGTTTTGTTTGATAGAATTGCATTCATTCATTTCGTTGCATTGGAAAATTTACAAAAAAATTGATCTATTTGGAAAAATTGAACAAAATTGCATTCTAGGGTTTGATTTTTGACATAGTTTGCATTCAATCAATTGAATTTAATTAATTATTTGATTTTTACATCATATTTGAAATTAATTATCATTCAATTCATTATTTTCAATATTGCATTTGAAAAAATACAATTTTTTTTTATAAATTGAAAAAATTGCAAAAATTGGCATATTAGGCTTGAATTTTTGTGAAATTTAAATTAATTGGCATCTAATTTAAATTAATTTCTATTATTTTCATTAGATCTGATCCAAAATATAGAAATTCATCATTTACAATTCATTTGCATTACATTGACACGCTTGTTTTGTTAGAAATTGCTTGAAATTTTGCATTTTTAATGAAAACCTAGTTTTGCATGAGCTAGGGTTGTAGTCAAAATCTTGTTTCAGATTTTACTACCTTGTTAAAACACTCATTAGGTCTGATCTCTAATTTTAGTGTTGCATCATAGTGGCCTCCTTGTGAAATTTCATGCCTAGGGTTTAAAAACTTGCATTTTTCACTAGATTATAGCCTATTGTCTTGCTAGATTTGCACTCCAAGTGTGTTGTGAGGAATATTATTACATTTATTTTATGTTATTAGAATTATTATCTTCTTTCCCTTCTCAATTTTATTACAACACCCTTTATTTTGTGCTTTTGCATTGAAATTTTGGGAAAATTTGCATATTTTTGCTATCCTTGCACTAGGGTTTGGTTTAGAGAGGCGCTATAGGCGTGTTGTAACAGATTTTACTGCATTAGGTGGCTGTTATTACTGTTATAAGTTTCTTTCCATCATCATTTTCCTTACAACACCTGCTTCCCTACTCTTTTGCATTGAAGATTTGGTGAAAAATTGCATATTTTTGCCTATTTTCACTAGGTTTTGGCTTATCAACTTTCTAGAGTTGCTTCAAAAGTGTGTTGTGAAATGTATTATTGCACTAGTGGAATGTTTTTAGGCATATAATTTTCTATCCTTCTTGAAAATATTTACAACACCTCTTCTTTCACTTATTTGCATTGAGAAAAGTCAAAAAATCAAGCATTTTAGAACATATTCGACATCACTTTTGCATTTGCCTTTGCATAAGTTTTGAAAGATCTTGAAGATCTGATTTGACACTCCTTTTCAAACTTATTAATGGATTCTCAACATAATAATAATTCTAGGTTTGTTCCTAGGCATCAATTAAAAAGAAGAGCCCCTGAGCTTGAAATAATGTTCACACCTCATGACAAAGAAATGGTACATACCGAAGGGCCTCTTTATATCACGGTAAAGATAATGGAACAACCTGTACATGGAACTCTCATAGATCCTAATTGCATGACAAATGTGGTCACAAAATATTTCCTCCTTTAACATGAAATGGCACAAGAATCTTATGAACTGTCGGATTTGAGAATTAAAACACATAATAGAGCTTTCATGAAATCGATTGGCAAGATAACTCTAATGGTCTTGGTCTATGATAAAGTTGTGGATCAATCATTTGATATCATCCCCTTATCTGACCTCTTCCATGTAAAACTTGGACATCCTTGGCTTAAAACTATGAATGTTGTTCCTTCTACTATTCACAAATGTATAAAGTTTCCTTTGTGTGGAGAGATCCATACTATCTGTCCTAAAGAGTACCAACCTCCAGCTAAGGACAAGAACTTTATTCTTGATTACTTTTGGCCATAACCTAAGATAGATCTTGAGTCACGAAGAGATAGAACTTTCATAGAATATAGAAAATACAAAGAAAAACAAGTAGCTTGAGTGGCTAGGTCTCCTTTGCATCCAATAAGACAAGAACAAGAAACAAGCATAAAACAAGATTATTATGGCTTTGATGAAATTTTTTACTAGAGAAATGTAGATAAGGAAAGGTTCCATAACCCACCTCATCCATGAAGAGATGGAATTTATACTGAGGTCCCTCCTCTGTCATCCTTAAATGGATCAGGAGGCTTTCATCGACAATAGAATATTCCACCAAGAATGATGAGATTTGAACATGGTGCTTCCTCCTCTTCTGTGCAAACTATGGAAAAACATAACAATGATGAAATAAGCAATAAGATAAGAAGAAATAGACTAGAAAAATAAAGGAGGAGGAGAAGACAAGCCTATGCCTAATGGATAGCAAATGAACAAGAGAACATTCAACCTAATGTTGAAACAAATCAAGAAGAGCTTAAAGATGAACAAGTTGAAAACAAGAACAACAATTGGGCTTTGGTACCTTACACACCTCTTTCATCTAGCATTTCGGATTGGGAGGATGATGACCTCCTTGATGATGACTTCTATCATGAACCTCTCTATAGGTAAGTATCTCTAACCCTTTATCTCTCATGATGTGCTTCCCCCGTGATGCGCTATGTGTTGTTAGGCCTCCTAGGATGACCCTTGATTCTCTTGTAAGGTCAAGGATACTAGGAGACCACCTCTATTGTGACCTTCTATTTGTATCATCATTCTTCTATATCCCCTCTCCTCCAATTTCATTGTTGTGTGTTGTGTCTTATGGACATAGCGCTGCAGTTGGTGACTTGGGGGCACCCTCCTACGTGACTATCCCTAAGGCACTTGTTCTCCTCTCTGATTTATTGTTTACCTTCTTCTAATGTTTCCATCTAGCTGGCGGATGATGAAAAACATTTATACTGATGCGGACCTAGTGTCCCTTTCTAGAGTAATAAAAAAATAGACTTAGTTCCTACATGACAACGGGGTTGTAACAAATTATCCGACGCTTGGCTAGTGGAATCACTCCGTGATTTCTCTATCTTGATGTTGATGTCGATGTTATCTTATCTTGCTAATAACACTTTAACAATACTACTGCTCTGTGCACTATGTTTATCATGAATATCACCTTGCTTGGCTATTTCATGTAGTTGATCATATGCATTGTTGTTTATCATGATTATTTGGACACTAACATTTTTCTTGTAAGGATGTGTTTGTGGGAACAATCGACAATCGTAAGGTACATGTCACCTTCGGGGGGCATGGGCCTTGTGAGAGTTCATGTTCCCTTGTGTGTTTTCTTCCTACCTTAACATGCTTGATATCAGTAAGCAATATCAACCACCTTAAGGTGGGGGCATATATAAGCTAAGCTACCTTCTTTAGATGATAGTAAAGTGTGTTTGAACAATCTAAAAATCAAATCAAAATCATTTAATCCCTTTGCGGAGGCAGGATATTGAGCATATCCTTTTATCTGAAGCCCTCATCACAAGGTGGGGATGGTGTGCTTCTCAGAGAGATTGCACTATCCTGTCATTTTCAAAAGTCCTCATCATAAGGTGGGGAACGGTTCTGTGACTAACTCAACCCTTAAGCATGTTTTTGATGGTTGTTGTGGCAAAGCCCAATCATTGGTGTGTGCTTGTAATGTGCCTGAGATGGTGATGAACCTAGTAATAGTTTCACTCCATTGATAGTCTGTTGTGTTTTCTCCATGTCTTCAGCGTGCGTGTGTATGGCGTGCTTGTTCTCAAAGTGCAAGACTGGTGATGATGAGCTCCTCTACACTTTGGGATTTGTTTGGCATGTTTGTTCTCAAAGTAAAAGACCGGTGGTGAATAGCTCCTCTACACCTTTGGATTTTGTTTGGTGTGTCTATTCTCAAAAAGTGTAAGACCAGTGGTGAAAAGCTCTTCTACAATTTTTGGGATTTGTTTGTTTACTTTCTTTGTACTTACATTATGCACTTCATATGGGAAAATCAAAAAGAAAATAGTCACTGCATTCATTGTATTCTCTATGCTCTACATGTCTTCAATGTTGTCTTCTCCATGTTTTGCGTGCCTATTATTGTCTTCAATGTGTTTGGTGTGTCTTCTTTGTGCCTGGTATGTTTGCTGTGTTTGTCAACCTTACTTTAATGCATGTATTGGCCTTGCATTTAATGCATACATTAAAGTGGGGGCTAAATGTTATGTTAGAAAAATGCACCCTTGGGGGCTTTTTCCTAAAGGTTTAGCTCCCAGGTCTTTAGATTTGCATTTAGAGCATCTTGCATAATAATTAAGACTCCTGATGAGAAAACCCTTGGGTCTTGTGACAAATAGGACCTAGGGGGTGCTAATTTAATGATCATTGAACAAAGACAGGGGTTGGACAAGGGCACTAGCACCCTAGTCCAACCCTATTTTGTGTCTGCCCTAAATTTAAATGTTAGGTTTGTGACCATTATTTGGTTTCTAGGTTGACATCATAAGTTTCAAATATGAAATTCTTGGCAGGAATCTTAGTAGTTGCATATATAAGCATGTTTAGGGTTTCATTTGCAAACTAGAAGATCATGGCCAAGTTGTATGATTGTGAGCTATTGGCATAATTGTGATTATCATTGTGTTGTAGAGCATAGCATTGTCATTGTGTTTGTTTTTGCAGGTTGGATTACATCTTCTCCTCATGGCATTAAAGAGCTTCTTCCTTCCATGAGAGCTTCATCATCAAGGTGACATTTATTGTGTTTTCAATCATTATCATTTGGTTTTTGGCTCTATCCCACAAGGACACACACTCTCTCTCTTTGTGACAACAATGTTCAGAAGACTTGAATGTCTCTCTGGGGCTTGACCAAGGCAAGCCTCTAAACACCACAACCCCCTCCCACACTCTTTGTGATTACAAGTTACAGGTATCAAATCTAGAGAAAGTGGAGTTGTAGGGAAGGTAGGCAGACATTAAAGATTCTGGATCTAAAAAGAAGCAAACACTATGCGAGATTTCGAGACAAGGGCACCATCAACCTTGTCCTCCATTGTTGGATCATAGAAAATAGAAGATACATTAGAGATCAATGCCGAAAGGAGATTGGGAATCCACAGAAAAATCTACCTCTTGGACTAGGGTGCCATCACCATTGTCCCTGACATTTTTGTTTCCCAGATTGAAAAATAGTGAGTTAAGGTTCTCTGTCCTTTGTCTAATTCCTGTAGTATTTACCGTAATTCACAGATTTGATTACTATTTTTCTTAAATTAGGGTTTCAAGAGTATAAAAGCATTAATTAGCAATCTTTTGTAATCACATCTAAATTTCCCAGCAGAAAACCAAGTGGCAACTCAAATCTAATAGTTGACTCTCCTCTTGATAAGAGAAGCACTTAGTTGAAAAGCCCTTGGAATGTTTTGTGGAAAGGAGGATTCCAAACCAAAACAAACAACCCCCATGCAAATATCATCCCCCTTTTAATATAAAACAATTCTAATTTTTAGTAAGACAAAAGAAGAACATTTGTGGCACCTGAGATAAGTATTGTAGAGATTGAGAGAAGAGAAATTATTGATAAACATCAAGAAATGTAGTTTTATGAAGGAAGGATTGGTATACTTGGGATTTGTGATTTCTGCAGAAGGATTGAAGATGGACCCTAAGAACGTTAGAGTAATTTTTGAGTGGCCAACACCTGAGAGCATTGGAGAAGTCAGATCATTTCATGGATTAGCTAGTTTCTACCATAAGTTCATTAGAAATTTCAGTTCAGTAGGCACACCAATGATAGAGGTAATGAGAGGTGACAGAAAGGACTTTAAGTGGACATTAGGAGCAAATAAAAGTTTTGAATTATTGAAGTAGAAAGTGACAGAGCAACCAGTGTTAACATTACTAGATTTCAACAAAGTATTTCAAGTAGATTGTGATGCAAGTGGAAATAAAATAGGAGTAGTGTTAAGTCAACAAGGTAGACCAGTAGCATATTTCTGTGAGAAGTTGAATGATGCAAGGAGAAGATATTTAGTTTATGATCAGGAGTTCTATTCCATAATTCAATCCTTGAAGAAGTGGAGACATTACTTGTTGCCTAAGGAGTTTGTGTTGTACACAAATCATCAAGATTTATAGTATTTGAATAGTCAAGGAAAGTTAAATCAAAGACATATGAGATGGGTAGAGTTCATATAGATTTACACATTTGTATTGAATCACAAGAGTGGAAAGTCAAAAAAAGTTGCAGATGCATTGAGTAGAAGAAAGAATTTGTTGACAGAAATGAGAGTTGAAGTATTGGGCTTTGAAGAGTTGAAGCACATGTATGAAGAAGATTGATTTTGTAGAACCATGGAAAGCATGTAAGGAACTTGTTGTGACAAATGGAAGTAAGTGGTTGGATTATTTCATTCAGGAAGATATGTTGTTCAAAGGAAATCAGTTGTGTATACCTGGGAGTTTAATGAGAGATAATTTGATCAAGGAGAAACACAGTGGTGGAATGGCAGGACATTTTGGAATTGACAAGATTGTAGCTTTGGTAAGTGAACATTATTTTTGGCCTCAGATATATAAGGATGTAAGGAAGTTCATGTAGTGTTGTAGAGTATGTCAAGTTGCAAAAGGAAGTAATCAGAATACTGGGTTGTACAAATCTTTGACAGTACCAGAGAGACCTTGGGAAGACATAAGCATGGATTTCATAGTAGGATTGCCAAGAACACAAAGAGGACATGATTCTATATTTGTAGTAGTGGACAGATTTTCAAAGATGGCACATTTCTTACCTTGTAAGAAGACAAATGATGTAGTGCATTTTGCTGACCTATTTTTCAAGGAGATTGTGAGATTGCATGGATTACCTAAGAGCATAATTTCAAACAGGGATACAAGATTAATTGGATACTTTTGGAGAACATTGTGGAAGAAGATGAAGACAGACCTAAAGTTCAGTTCATCATTTCATCCATAGATAGATGGACAAACAAAAGTGGTAAATAGGAGTTTGGGAAACTTGTTGAGATGTTTGTTAGATGAGAGGGTAGGAAATTGGGATCTAATTCTACCACAAGCAGAGTTTGCATACAATAATTCAGCGAATAGGAGTACATGGAAGACACCATTTGAGATTGTAACTAGAGTAAACCCTAGAGGAGTTGCAAAATTAAGAGATATCAGTATGGAGGATAAGAGAAGTGCAAATACAGAAGAATTTGCTAGATACATGGAGACAGCACATAATCAGGTTAACAAGCATTTGGAGGAGATGAACATCAAGTATAAGGAACAAGAAGATGAGAAGAGGAGACACAAATAATTTTTAGTTGGAGATGAAGTAATGGTATATCTGAGAAAAGAGGGATTTCTAGTAGGCACATAAAACAAGTTGAAGATGAAGAAGTTTGGACCTTGTAAGATACTCGGGAAGTTTGATTTAGGAAATGCATATGAAGTGGAGCTACCGGAGACATTGGGTATATCACCTATATTCACCGTTGCATACTTATATCAATATCATGAGGGAGAATCCAGTGACATCATTGAAGATGTTTTGAAGGATCAGTTACCACAACAACAATCAGAGTAGCAAGAAGACATCTTGGATAGTAGAATTGGATGCAACACTAGAGGAAAGTAGTACAAAGAATATTTGGTTAATTGGAAAGGCAGACCTAAAGACTTCATATTCAACTTGGATTTCTCAGGCTGAGGTGGATCATCTTGGTTTTCCTCTAGCCCCAGCAAAGTGAGGGACTCACTTTTTCAACAAACCTAGGTGTCTAATGCAAGAGCATCCCAGGTTGCAGAGCCATCTTGCATCAACCAAAAACATTTGCATTCTTTTGTTTTTCTTTCATTTTCTAGTTTAGTTAAGTTCAGTTCAATCAATAGCAGTTTCAGAATTTGTACCACATTTTACCACAATTTCATTTTAGAGCTCATGGAATAGGACTTAGCATCTAGACATCATCAGTTACATTATATCCAAATTTTAGGTCATTTGGACTTATCTGGTAAAAGTTATCACTATCAGAAGATCACATGTTTTCACAGAGAAGAGCATATATATAGTTAGTTGAAGGAGAAGGTTTGCGGAGCACTATCATGACTTCTAGAGCTAAATGAAACATCATACAAGGTACATACTAATCAGATAGACCTTCCTTAAGGTCTAAACCAAGTTTCATGCATTGGCAGAGCATTACCAAATGTTTAAGGCCGACCTATTTGTTCTACACATTACAACTCTTCATTGAAGTTTGTAACCTTTCTTGGTAGATGCAGAGGATTCCTTGAGCTTGGAGATGATATAAATAGATCTCTAGGATGTATTAGGAAGTCAATATTTCATTAGTAGGATTTGATGATAGTTTAGAATAGAGATTTTGTTCCGGAAAGGTGCTTCAAAGCAATATATGTTGTAACTGGAATTAGGCCTGTGAGCCCTTGTTTTATAGCCTGCATGTTTCTGGCATTTAAGCATTCTAAGTATATGATATATTAAGCATTTGAATCATTCATTGCATTCTATATTTGATTTGTTTCTATTGTGTTTACTCTTGCTGCACGACCTGGACAGTTCGTTTTGTGAACCCTCCGACCATGACTGCACCATGAATACAATAAGGAAGCACGTAGTACACATAAAAGATAGTGAAAGCACACAATACATGGAGAATACATGAGTGTAGTCATGTAGTACATGAAGTGTACATGAAGAGAAGACATAATTAATAAATTACATATCTATATATATTTCTTACTAAAGTAAACAAAACACACATGTAAAGACACACAAAACATATACAATGTGGGGAGGGAATCATTGCCACACAACTTTAGACCACATGAAAAACACACAGGACACACAAGGAAGACATTTAAAACACACAGAAGACACATGGAATACATGAGTGTTGCATAGTATGCCATAGACACACTATACGTCTTATACACAGAAAAAGCAGGCGATAGGAAGGAGCTCGTCACTACTCCACTAGCTAAAACATGCCAAACACACCTGACAATTGAGCTATGCTACCACAACTGCCAAAGACATGCTTAAGGGTGAATGACTCAAGATCCAACCCCACCTCGCGACAAGGACTTTGTATAAAAGGATGTGCACTAGCTTAAGAGATACATCATCCTGCCTCATGATGAGGACTTTTTATAAAAGGATGTACACTATCTCAAGAGATACGCCTTTCCACCTCATGATGATGGATTTTTTGTTTAAAAGAATGTGCACTAGCTCAAGAGATACACCATCTTGCCTTGTGATGAGGGATTTCAAGCACACTTTTTTAGTGTAAAAGTAATCAAGTAGATACCATTATATTGTTAGATTCAGGATAGACAACTGAGAGGGGGGCGTGAATCAGTTGTTCAAAACTTTCTTCCAATTAAACACTTAACTCCACTTTGTAATTCATCAGCATAATAATAAATTAATCATGGAAACACAATGCATTAAATCAAGAGCAGAAACACATCAACACATGAGACACCAAGATTTTGACGTGGAAAACCTGGTTAAGGAAAAAACCACGGGGTGATTAACCCAAGAATGTATTCTCTATTAGAAGAATAGAAAGAACAAAATGGCACATGCCAATTAGGGCTCACTGCCTGAGCACACTGCTCACAAGAGGCCCACTACCTACAAGAGACACACTGTCTACAAAATCATAAGTATCACATACTTGAATTGGAAAATAGCATCTTCACCATACTTGAGTCAGTTCCATTTAATTCCAATACTCCTGCTCTGCCTTTCACTCTCCTCCTCGCTACCACACTCTCATCTCCACAAGACACTCTTTGAAATGACTTTACAATCCCTTATTTATACAAGACATCGACTTAGGAATGATCATCTAAGTCGGTAAACATTACAGAGCAAATACATGAATACAACATGACTAATTACAAAAGACTTCATGCGGATCAACACACTATCGGCTATACAGATCTGAGACTTCAATCTTCTTATAGGAACATGCCAAACTTCACATAACATCTTCAAGATCATCCACAGGATGTGTAACTCATCTGGTCGGCCTCACTTGGGAAGAACACCATCATTCGGAAGTAATTCTTCAACTATGAGCTCAATCTTCAATGCGGACCACCAACATGAACTAGACACAATCCAAAGACCTCCATAAGATTTCCTGAATCACTAAGAACATACACACTTCTTCTTAGTCAAGTCCTTATCTCCTTCATCCGAAACCTCAAGAACATAGTCTGTAATCACTGTCACAATGGAATAGATGCTTGCGGACCTCCAGACCACGAACCAATCTAGTTGTCACTTCACATGTACTTCCTTAACACTCCACCAAATCCACAAAATAGGATATTGCATTTTTGGATCTCACCGGACCTATCTGTGTCACTCTGTCACCTCTGAACACCTGCAGGAACCAGTTTTACTTGAGTGGCCACAACTTCTTCAGATCTTCATGCGGACCTCTGAAATCTTTACTGGATCACCTTAAGACACATATCTACAAACCCTTTGAATTGCATCCTCTAATCTTCATCTTAGCTAGGATCTTTGCCTTACTAACTTCATAGCTCATCCAATCCTCATCATTAATGCAACAGGAGTATGTTGACATCAATGACAACACCGATTAGGCCCATACTTGCAACAATCTCCCCCTTTGTCATTGATGGCAACATATGATGTGAAAAACTATTTTAACCATCAAGACAAAAACTTCATCTTACTGACACAACTCCTCTTATCAACAACAACCACTCACAAGTCTTCTCTTCCTTTAATGCTCCCCCTTTGATCAGCAACCACTTGTTTTTCACATGTCTTCTCTCCCCCTTTGACATCAATGGCAAAGGGCACATACTTGCACCAACTCAGAATCATCCCAGCTGCTCCCCCTGAGTGGCAGCTTCTCAAACATCAATCCAGATCACAAGATTTGACTATGAGATCCACTGGACTGATGCACATCAGTGCACCTTAGTTCATCATTGGAGAGGTAATAACCTCTAACTTCTCCCTGAGATAATCAAAAGAGTCCTTAGGTAGAGGTTTAGTAAGGATATCTGCAATTTGATCCTTGGAAGGCACAAACTCCATTCTGACTTCATTCTTGTTCACTTGCTCTCTCAAAAAGTGAAACTTGATGGATATATGTTTAGTCTTTGAATGCAACACTGGGTTCTTAGATATATTTATTGCACTTGAATTATCATAGAAGATTGTGATAGGCTCCTCATACTCCACTCTTATGTCTCTTAGCATTTGCTTCATCCATAAAACTTGAGTGCAACTACCTGCTGCTGCAATATATTCTGCTTTTGCAGTGGACAGAGATATTGCCTCTTGTTTCTTGCTTATCCAAGAAACCAATCTCTTCCCCAAAAAGAATGCTCCACTACTGGTGCTCTTCCAGTCATCCACATCTCCTGCCCAATTAGCATCTATATATGCATGAAGAGAGAAATCATGATCTCTAGGATACCACAGACCATACTCAACTGTCCCTTTTAGATATCTAAAAATCCTTTTGATTGCCATGACATGAGATTCTCCAGGATCAGCTTGGAATCTAGCAACAAGACCAACAACATTCATAATGTCAAGTCTAGTTTGAGTGAGATACAACAATCCTCCAATCATTGACCTATACTTTTTCTGATCAGCCTTGGGAGAGTCATCATCTTTGCTCAACTTACATCCAATTGCCATGGGAGTACTCATTATCTTTGAGTCTTCCATCCAAAATTTATTCAACAATTCTTTCACATATTTGGTCTGAGAAATGAAGATTCCCTTCTTTGTTTGAGTGTTTTGTAGACCCAAGAAGAAATTCATTTCCCCAAGCATGGACATCTCAAATTCACTTTTCATTTGATTTGTAAAAGTTTTGCACATATTATCTCTTCCACCAAAAATGATATCATCAACAAACACTTCAACAATCAAGATATTTTCATGATCAATTTTGAAATACAAATTACTGTCAACAGTACCTTTGTTGAAACCAATCTTCAAAAGATGCTTATCCAATCTTTCATACCAGGCTCTTGGGGCTTGCTTCAGTCCATACAGTGCTTTCTTCAACTTACATACCATATCACCATGATCAGACAATTGAAATCCATCTGGTTGCTCAATGTAAACTTCTTCTTCCAAGTCTCCATTCAGAAAGGCAGACTTGACATCTATCTGATATACTTTGAAATCCTTGAAGGCAGCAAAAGCAAGAAATAATCTAACTGCTTCAATTCTTGCCACTAGAGCAAAAGTTTCTTCAAAATCAACTCCTTCTATTTGAGAGTAACCCTTGCAGAGCAATCTAGCTTTATTTCTGATTACTTCACCAACTTCATTCAGTTTGTTCCAGAAGACCCATTTGGTTCCAATCACATTCTTGTTTCTAGGTCTGGGAACAAGATCCCAAGTGTGATTTTTCTCAATTTGCATTAGCTCTTCCTCCATTACTTTAGTCCAGTTTTCATCATTGCAAGGTTCATTCACTATCTTAGGTTCAATCTTTGAAATCAGACAATACTCTTGAGCAATCCTTCTTCTTGTTTGTACACCTTTGCTTTTATCACCTATAATCTGATCTTCAGAGTGATTCAGTCTTACATACCTAGGAACTTTGGGAGTTTCTTGCACTTCTAATTCTTGAACATGTTCATTCAAACTTATCTCTTCTTCCTGATTTACCAGATCAATCTGAATCTAATTTTTAGAGGGGGTTTGGAAAACATTATTCTGATCATCTTCATCATATTCATAAAACCTTGAGGGTTTTTCAATACCTTCATCAACCTTTACATTTCTACTTTCTATAATCTTTCTCAATCTCTTGTTATAACACCGGTATGCTTTGCTTTGAGTAGAAAATCCCAAGAAAATTCCTTCATCACTTCTAGCATCAAATTTGCCTAAATCTTCATCTCTCTTAATGTAACATTTGCTACCAAAAACTCTAAAATACCTCACAGTAGGAGTGATGCCAAACCAAAGTTCATAAGGCGTCTTACCGATATTGCTTCTGATTTGTACTCGATTGAGAGTATAGACTCCAGTGCTGACAGCTTCTCTCCAATAGATCTGAGGAATATTTGCTTCCATCATCATGGTCCTAGATGCTTCCTGGATGGTCTGTTTCTTTCTCTCCACTACTCCATTCTACTGTGGAGTCCTAGGAGCAGACAACTGTCTCTTGATTCCATGTTTCTCACAAAATTCTATGAACTCACTGGATGTGAATTCACCACCTCTATCAGACCTCAGACATTTTATGTTCAATCCAGTTTCATTCTCCACCATAGCTTTGAATATTTTGAATTTTTCAAGAGCCTCTGATTTCTCCTTTAGAAAAGTTACCCACATCATCCAAGAATATTCATCAATTAATAGCATGAAGTATCTATCATGTTGCACACTTCTAGTTCTTTTCAGACCACACAAATCAGTATGAACTAAGTCTAATAACTCGGTAGAAGATTGTTCCTTGCTTTTGAATGAGACTCTACTTTGTTTACCCAACTGACATTCTTTGCACAAACTATTTGTAGGTTTCACCAAATTTGGAAGATCTCTTACAGCCTAAGTGTTGCTTATCTTGAAGATATTATCAAAATTTATATTACACATCCTCCTATGCCATAACCAACTCTGATCAATTTGCACAAATAGACAACTTTTACCAGTACCAACTAAATGGAAGATATTACCTTTTGTTTGGGTACCAGATCCAATCTCTGTTCTGGTACTTTCAAAGATCTTGCATTTTCCATTCTTGAATCAGAGATCATAGCCTTTGTCCACCAACTGTCCAACACTGAGAAGATTGTGCTTCAATCCTTTAACATTTAGTACATTACCAGTTTTGTTCTTTCCATCAAAAGAAATAGTTCCTCTACCTCTAATTCTACTAGTAGAATTATCACCAAACTTTACCACTCCTCCTTCATACCTTTCCAAATCTATGAACTTATTTTTGTCACCTGTCATATGGTGAGAGCATCCACTGTCAATGACCCAATCACCCTTTTCTTCAACTTGAGCAGCCAGAGCTCTATGATTGACAGATTCAGAGGGCATTTGATCTTCTTCCTTGATGGCAATAAACACCCAATCACTTCTGGATTTGTTTCCTGATTCTGATTCATCATCTGTTACTCCTTCATTATCATCATCTTCATGAACATAGTAACAATTCTTTTGGAACCTTGATTTGTTAGGATTTGGCCTTGAAAATCTTTCTGGACACCTTGAGGTAAAATGACCAATCTTATTGTAGTTAAAACACTTAAAAGGTAATTTTCCTTCATACTTACCAGATCCTCTTGGCAGTCTTTTTGCAATAAGGGCTTCAAGTTGAGCAGTTTCTGCTTCTTCTTCTTCCAGGTCTTTTCTTGCTTTTTCATACAATGATAGTTTCTTTGAAGAGTTCTTTCCCGGATCAAACCTTTGTTTACCTTTTACAAAGGCACTGGCTTTGATTGCTTATTCAGTCTTGGGGGGCATCTCCAAACTCGGTCAATTCAAATGCAGCCAATTTACCAACCAAATGATCTCTTGTGACAGTTGTATGGGCTCTGAATTCTTCAATGGCAGCAACCTTGATTTTATAAGAAGTAGGAAGGGATCTGAGAACTTTGCCAACAATCTCATCTTCATCCAAGACTCCACCAGCACATCTAATGCCACAAACAAGCTCATTTACTCTTGGCATAAAAGTAGTGATATTTTCATCTTCTCTCATCTTCAGATTTTCAAATTTCCCTTTCAGAATCTATAGCCTTGCACATTTAACATACTTGTCTCCTTCATGCAGAAGTTCCATTTTTTTTGAAATCTCAAAAGTAGTTGGTAGGTCAACAACATTTGAAAGCTCTGAATTAGATAATGCGCTTAGCAGAGCTTCTATAGTCCGTAGATTGTTTTCAACATTTGTGATTTCATTTGGGGATTTCGGGCCACCCTGTGGAGGAGTGTACTTCATTGAAGCCATGGTCTAGTACTGCATTCCCATACATTACAAGTGACATTTCATGTGACTTTTCCAAAGATTAAAATTGGTTCCATCAAACTTTAGACTATCTTTCTTGTAGGATGACATCCTGGATCTCCTCAAGTGGTTAAGCTCTTTTAGAGGAACTTGGCTCTGATACCAATTGTTAGATTCAAGACAGACAACTAAGAGGGGGGGTGAATCAGTTGTTCAAAACTTTCTTCCAATTAAAAACTTAACTCCACTTTATAATTCATCAGCATAATAATAAATTAATCATGGAAACACAATGCATTAAATCAAGAGCAGAAACACATCAACATATGAGACACCAAGATTTTGATGTGGAAAACCTGGTTAAGGGAAAAACCATGGGGTGATTTACCCAAGAATGTATTCTCTATTAGAAGAATAGAAAGAACAAAATGGCACATGCCAATTAGGGCTCACTGCCCGAGCACACTACTCACAAGAGGCCCACTGCCTACAAGAGACACACTGTCTACAATTTCATAAGTATCACATACTTGAACTGGAAAATAGCATCTTCACCATGCTTGAGTCAGTTTCATTTAAGCCCAATACTTCTACTCTACCTTTCGTTCTCCTCCTCACTACCACACTCTCATCTCCACAAGACACTCTTTGAAATGACTTTACAATCACTTATTTATACAAGACATTGAATTAGGAATGATCATCTAAGTTAGCAAACATTACAGAGCAAATACATGAATACAACATGACTAATTACAAAAGACTTCACGTGGATCAACACACTGTCAGCTATATAAATCTGAGACTTCAATTTTCTTCTAGGAACACGCCAAACTTCACATAACATCTTAAAGATCATCTGCAGGATTTGTAACTCATCTGGTCAGCCTAACTTGGGAAGAACACCATCATCCAGAAGTAATTCTTCAACTACGAGCTCAATCTTCAATGCAGACCACCGACACAAATTAGACACAATCCAAAGACCTCCACAAGCTTTCCTGAATCACCAAGAACATCCACACTTCTTCTTCTTACTCAAGTCCTTATCTCCATCTGAAACCTCAAGAACACAGTCTGTCATCACTGTCACAATGGAATAGATGCTTGTAGACCTCTAGACCACGAACCAATCGAGTTGTCACTTCACATGGACTTCCTTAACACTCCACTAAATCTACAGAATAGGATATTGCATTTCTGGATCTCACCAAACCTATCTGTGTCACTCTGTCACCTTTGAACACTTGCCGGAACCGGTTTTACTTGAGTGGCCACAACTTCTTCAGATCTTCATGCGGACCTCTGGAATCTTTACTGGATCACCTTAAGACACATATCTGCAAACCCTTTGAACGACATCCTCTGATCTTCATCTTAACTAGGATCTTTACCTTACTGACTTCACAGCTCATCCAATCCTCATCATTAATGCAACAAGAGTATGTTGACATCAATGACAACACCGGTTAGGCCCATACTTGCAACATATATATGCCCCCACCTTAAGGTGGTTGATCCCACTTGCTGGTATTAAGCACATTAAGGTAGAGTGAAAAAATGCAAGGGAACAAGAGCTTTCACAAAGCCCATGCCCCAAAGTGACATGTGCCACAATCGTTGAATGTTCCCACAAACACAACGAGATCAATTGCTAAGATAATCAATAAGATATAAGCTTTGGTTAGAAAATCTTTATCTAAGATAACAACCAAACAATTCATGAAAGCTATGTAGAAATCATAGCACATAAGAGACCAAGGATACACTTGTGGATTTGAAACTAAGTATATTCGTTAGGTTATACTGCAAGTATCTCAAAATTGAGTGTAACAACAAGGTGAGATACAAAACAATCCAAAGTGTGTTGAAAAAAATTGAGAGTATTGTGTCACATCATGGCATGATTCTACTAGTCAAGCATTGGATATACCCCATCTTCATATATGGACTAGGTCCATTTTTTCTTTCTTACTGAAGGGACACATAGTCCTTATAATCAGTATTTGTTTTTTTTTTCATCCGATGACTAGTATAGTCACTAAAGAATGTAAAAAATAAAATGAGAGAGCAGACAAGAGTGACTTGGGTTTACAACATAGGAAGATACTCTAAAGACATCCTCCACAATGTTATCCTCAAGGAACAACACACAACAATAAAATAAATGAGAGGATAATAGAATAATAGAGAAACAAACAGAAGAATGGTCACAATAGAGGCGGTCTCCTTGTATTCTTGACCTTACAAGTGTATCAAGGGTCATCCAAAGAGACCTAAACAGCATATAACATAGCACAGGGCAATAAAACACATAAGACAAGGTCACGTAAGTTAGAAACTCAAAGAGATGCTACATCCAAGGTGACTAAGAAGGGTTAGAAATACTTACCTGATTACACAACCGAACTAATGGTTGTCACCAAGAAAATCATCTTCTTCCCAATCTTGAAATCAAGAGGAAAGAGGTACATAAGGTACAATTGCCCAACTTGAATCATTGTCCTGTAACTCTTCAACCTTTAGCTCTTCTTTGTTTGATTCAATAGTAGTTAGTGAAATGTTTTCTTGTTGAGGTGTTGCTTGTCAATCTAAGGCTTGTCTTATTCTCCTTCTGTCTCTTGCTTGTCTATTCCTTTTTGTTTTATTAGTGATGTTTGCAAAGGGATTGTCATGATTTTCCATAGTCTTCGACATCTCAAAGGAGGAAGTTGGCACGAAGTTGATTTTCTATGATGAAATGCTTTGTTCTTTACGATCATCTCTCAATCCTTGTAAGGATGGCAGAGGAGGAGCCTTGGCGAAGACTCCCTTACCTCGTGGATGAGGGGGTTCATTCAATTTAGGTTTTTTTTCACTATTTAATTGTTCAATAGGATGCCCAGCTAATTTTTTTTATTAATTTTTCTTTGTATCTTTCGTATCCCAAGAAGAATTGATCTTCTCTTGGTTGAGGAGGCTCAGTAGGTTGTGGCCAAAAGTAGTCTAGATTGAAATTTATGTGAGTAACCATAGGTTTCCATCTACTACGGGGGACAACATAGACTCTCCCTTGGTGAGGAAATTTTAGACATTTATGAATTGTAGAGGGGACCACTTTCATGGACTTGAGCCATAGATGGCCTAGCCTCACATGAAATAGGTTTGATGTAGGATTGATGTCAAATGATTGTTCTAAAGCTTTCTCCGCTACCTTAATCAATAATGTAATCTTCCCTATAGCTAGGAGGAAAGCTCCAGTATGAGTCTTAATCATCATATATGTGGTCTCATAAGATTCTTGTATCAAATCATGTGCATAGAGGAACTCTTCAGTAATCACATTCATCATACAATTAGGATTAGGATTTCTACTTATACGTGCGGTAATGTAAAGAGGTCATTCAATGTCTCTAATTGTTCTATAATGTGGTGTAAATGTTATTTCAGGTTTAGGAGTCTTCCTCTTCCTATAAACTTGAGGAGGGATCATAACATTATTGTTGTGATGAGAAGCCATGTATGTGAGACTGTTTCACACCAAAGCACTTGTTTGAGGAAATCAGGTTTTTTCAAGAGCCAAAAACACATGGACTTCATGACAAACAAAGTAAGTATGATGGAAATAGTTCTACATAACAAGGCAAGAAGAATTATTTTAAAAGTTTGCTTAAAGAAGTGTGAAGAAAGTGTGTAAAACCCTTAATGTTGAAATACACATGATGTAATTGCAAAATTTAAAATTTAAATGCAAGGACACACAATGAAGCAACACTAAAACTTTGTTGAAGCCTCTACTCTTTTATGGGGTCTCAAGTTGGCTATATCACTTGGTATCCACTAGCTTCATGTTCAGGGTGATTCCAAAAATATTATTGAGGCTGTGTCTAAAGCCTTGGAGTGTGGTTGGCAACTTAAGGATATAGTGTTTGATATTCAAACTCTTTCACAGGGTATTCCTATTATTTCCTTCTCTCATATTTATAGAGAGGGCAATACTATTGTTGATAGCCTGGCAAATTTTGGTCAGCAATTTCAAAATTGGCGTTGTTGGCACCAACTCCATAATATCCCACGTCAAATTGGGGATATCATTTAAAAAGAAAAAGTTACTATATGATGATTACTCATCACTTCACTTGGCTTATCTACGTGGTTAGTTCTTTAATTCAGGGCATGCTAATTAGACACTCTATAAATGATGAGAGTGAGATTAGACAGCTTTGCATGCGTGTGAAGGATCGTCGATTAATAAGGAAAGATTATGTAAGGACCTCAGGTTATTGTCATAATGATAGCCCTAATTCTGATCGTGTCCTCTTTGCCTTTCATACACATTGCACTGTGATCAAAGTCTCTCAATTTTCCCACAACATTGATAGAAGTTTTCTCGATAATAACTCTGCCTATCCCTTCTCCAGGCTCATTCAGTTTCATTGGTTTTTCATCATGGGTGGCGATAGGATTAGAACTGAACCTAACAACTGTGGAGAATTTAAAGAGAATGCCTTGGTCTGGCATTACTATAAAGAATGAGTGACCCCATTCCTTGAATGTTTGAATGGACATGATAAAAACCTATCCATTCAATTTGCTCAGTCGTGGGATAATGACAAGGTGCAAATTGGAAATGTTAGTTTCGTGGTTTCAGAGAATGAAATTGCTATGGCTACAGGTCTTTATTCAAAAGGTATGAAGATACAGAAAAAGTCTAGGGTTTTGGATGCTCAGAATCAGAAACTATTTCTTGGTGAAGGTGAGGAGCTGGTGCCTTACCAGGGTGGTTTTGAGAGAGCCTATCTTCCTGAACCATGGGCTGATATGTGCTATATGGTGATGAAGTATTTCACCCTTGAGGGTCATTTTACCAAGTTTTATCACTATCATCTCCCCTTGTTGAATCATTTTAGAAGGAATGCCACTATTAGTTTTCTTTTCTACTAGCTTTCTTCTCTTGAGCACTCTATTCAACATGTTAAGAAGACTTTGCTAAAGAAGCCTAGTGAGAATCCTATTCCCTTACATCAAGGGCTCATTCATAAATTATACCAGTTTCACTTAGCTATGTCTTCTCCTTCTCTTCAGCCCTCTGGTTAGGATACCCCTACTAACTCAGTGAAAACTGGTCTTGCTACTCCTAACCGGCTTCCTGAAGGTGATCCTTGTTCTGGGACTTCTAAATCTATTACCAAAAACCCTCCCTCCAGATTCAAATTGAAATCTAAGAGACATCTTTTAGATGTTGACACAGAGTCTAACCTTCTGAAAGAAGATATTGGGGTTTCTGGGACCCAGAGTGAGTAGAATCAGGGAAGGGAGGTACCCTCATGGAATTTCAAAAAAGTTAAACTGGAAGGTAAATTTGTTGTTGTTAGGCGGTCTGGTCACATTGCTGGCAAATGGGCTTCCAAGCTGAAGCTGATTGACTATTCTAAAAGCAATTCTGTAACCTCTACCCATGAGGAGGAAGATCTTAAAGATTCTAGTGATGTTCGGAAGATTGCTATTGAAGCTTTTGGTGGTGAAGAAGAAATTGATGGGCAGGATATTCCTGTGGAAACCTTTGATATTGAAGATAATATTGGGGTTCATAATTTTGTCCCCATTGGTGACTGTGTGGATGTGGGAGATATTTCTACTCAGGTGGAGGTGACTGATACTGTTGATAACATTGGGAAGGATGCCCACTCTGTTTCCTCTATTGTTTATATTGATCCTGATCTATTTCAAGAGGAAGCTAATAATGCTCAAGATGGTAGGGAGGAAGACAATATTGAGG
Source organism: Cunninghamia lanceolata (assembly GCA_027924645.1). NCBI lineage: Eukaryota > Viridiplantae > Streptophyta > Pinopsida > Cupressales > Cupressaceae > Cunninghamia > Cunninghamia lanceolata. The sequence goes on from BSBN01000128.1 coordinate 2,840,410, forward strand.
AATTAAATGGTGCTGATGATCTGTCTCAACTGAAGGAGCGGGTGGAGTTCCTAGAAAAAAGAGTCTTTTCTCTTGGTAATTTCATTACTAGCATGCTATGCAGGACTGCTATGGCCAATCTCTCCCTGCTGAGGGAACATGAAGTTCTTATTCATGGTGCTGATAATGACAGGGTTAAAGAATTTGACAAAATGTTGGAGTTTCTTTCTAAGGGAGAGGAGGACATCCCTTCCTAGTCTTTCTATGCTTTTTGTTAGTTGGATTTTTTCTGTTAGTATCTTTTTACTGTATTTCAGCTATATGTAGGCTGATGGTGGTGGTTTTGGCTCGTTTTGTTTTCTGAGCCTTTTTTGCTCTTTTTGGGTTCTGTTTTGTAAGAGATCGGCCCATGGTTTGCCGCCTTATAATATCAAAAACACTAAAACTCAAAAAGAGATTTTAATGAGTTTTTGAGGGAGCATTAAAATCTGAAATAAGATTTTGATTACTAACCCTAGCTTTTGTAAAAACTAGGTTATATGAAAAATGTCAATTTTCAACAAAACCCTAGAAAATGAGATATGAAAATGCAAGGTGTGAGGTCATGAAATGATTAATTGTTGTAATTAGTTTCAAGTCTGATGTAAAGATCAGATTTTCATATGCTTTCAATGATATGCAAGAAAAATAATGCAAAACTATGCCTTTATGCAAGCCTAGAATGCTTATTTTTTCAATTGTTTTCAAATGTATGCTAGACTTTTCAATGAGGAATGACAAGTATGATATGATGTAATAAAAAATATGATTTCAACACTTAGAAAGATACAAGTTCATTAAAAACATGAGTTCCCCAAAATTTAATAGGTTAAAAAGAGAGATGATGGAATGTGCGTGAGTACACTACTTCAAATCTTCCTTTCACTATAACATTCAAGGACAAAACCGAGCCAAGTCACTACAAGGTGGAAGAGGACTCAACTACTAGTTTTGTGCTCTTGTTTGCAAAGAAAAGATGTGATTCAACCAAGCCTATTATCAAACCCTAGGCCAATCAATGCTCTAAACCCTAGATCTATTATAATCAACTTACAACAGTGAAATAGAAAAAAAAAATTAGGATCTGAAAGCACCAGGGTGATTAGTGAGATGTCCAAACCTATCCCTTAGAAGATGAAATTGTTGGCAAGAGACACTGCTATGCATCACATGTGTTGTCATTGATGGAAACTAAGATTATTCCACCCATCCGCATTGTTAGGAATTAAGGTGTCTCAACCTTGGTAATTCCTTGTATTATTTCATTGTATTTATTTATTTATTTATTGCCTATTGTATAATTTGGATGCAAATCCTATGTCATATTGTGGGAGTTGGCATAGTGATGTGTCATCCTACATGGCATATGAACACAAGTAATTTTGTCCTCACATGAGGAGATAGGTGTCCCACTTAGTGGTAGGAATATTTTTCCATGTGTTGGCATCTTGGATGTTGTGTAAGGGAATGTTGACCGAAATGGTTATGATAGATTCCTATGATAAAGTTATGACATGTAAGAGTCAGAAATAGAAGCGTGTAAGACAGGTGAAGACATGTGTTGAGAAGCATCTTTGAAAAAGGTATCTTTGGGTGCCCCAAGGTGGAATATGACATGTTGTAAGAGAATATGCTATTTATAGCTTGTGTATGATAGATTCTCTTATAGCTGTAAGTTAGGACAACTATGACAGATTCTATGACGGTCGTAATAATCGTAAGAGCATCTGTCATAGCCCATTTTAGAAATAGGCAACCTCTTTGGGATGGGGTGTGTGGACAAGTGTCAGATACATCTTACAATGTTGAGCAAGTGTCCATAGACGTGGGTTTTGGGCCATGAGGCCAAGTTGGATGCCCATTCCAAGATAGAGGCAATTTTGCCTTGTATTTTCTATATAAATAGGTGCTTTGAGGAGTTGTATTATGTGATTGACAGGTACTATTATGCTGGTGGATTGACTCTAGACATGAGTCTCGAAGACTAATGAGAGCTTACATTGCAAGTGTATTGTAAACCATATTCAGTTTTGATAATACATTGTGCAGGTTTTTGAGTGTGGAGATTTTCACCCAATAAGGGTTTTCCCCACGATATATCTTGTCTCTCTTATTTTGTCTTCTTTCTAGTTCTATGTGTATTACTGCAATATCTCTATTATATGTTTCATGTTGCTATAATTGTAAATATTAAATTGAATTTGCATAGCTCTCCCCTCATTAGATTAGTGTAGGAAGCGATTTCTACACACCTAGCTTCCTTTCAGTTGGTATCAGAGCTTGATCACCTTTGGTCCTAGTTGTTGGGTAGGGGTTTTTTGAGATGATCTTAAGTTGAGTGGGAGTTTGTGCAAAGTATTCTGAATCTTATTGTAGCAAGGAGATGGAAAGCACATTCAGAAGGATAGAGGTGAAGAAATTCAATGGCACTAATTTCGAGCTGTGGAAGCTCAAGATGGAAGACATGCTTGTTGATCGAGACCTCTGGGAAACTATTAGTGGAATAAAACCTACGGCAATGTCACAAGATGATTGGGATCTCAAGGATCGAAAGGCTAAGGGTCTCATAAGACTTAGTCTTGTTGATTCTGTCCTGTTAAATGTCCATGAGGAGAAAACTGTAAACTTGCTTTGGAAGAAGTTAGGAGATGTATATCAAGCCAAATCCCTGGTTAATAAACTTTTTCTGAGAAAGAAGTTGTATTCTCTTCGAATGGAGGACAGAGGATCTATTGCAGATCATATGAATGCTTTCAACATGTTGGTTACACAATTGATATCCGTTGGTGTGAAGATGGAGGAGGAGGATCACTGTATGACCTTTCTTTGTTCCTTGCCAGACTCGTGGGATCATCTTGTCATGGCTATTAGAAGCACCACATCCACATTCAAAATGGATGAAGTGGTTTCTTCATTGTTGTCTGAAGAGATGTGGAGAAAGTCTTCTGAGGTAGCCAAAGAGGCTCTTGCAGTTCATGGAAGACCCAAGGAGAAAGGGAAAAAGAAGGACAAGAAAGCTGAGAAGGGTAGATCCAAATCCTGTGGGAGATACAAATCTCTTGGAAAGTCTAAGGCTCTCTGTTGGAACTGTGGCAAAACTAGACATTTCTAAAAGGAATGCAAAGAAGGAAAGAAAAAGAAGAAGAAGAACCCAAATTTAGATTCTGACAAGTCATAATATGATGGTGATGCTTTCATCGTAGCCCTGTCAACCCATGCATCTGATGATGTGTGGCTGATTGATTCTGGTGCATCATTCCACATGACCTTACATCAAGACTAGTTTCCTAAGTATGAGGAGTTCAATGGTGGAAGGATGTACCTAGGTGACGACTCTCATTTGAAGATTGTTGGTCATGGAAGAGTCTCTATCCGATTCCTTGATGGACGAGTGAAGGGAATCTCTAGGGTTATGCACATCCCAGGCTTAGCATGGAACCTACTTTTTGTAAGTATGTTGAATGATGCAGGTGTACAGGTTGTCTTTTTGAAAGAAGGATGTAAGATGAATAGAGGAGCTATGGTGCTTGCTAAGAGTACTAGGAGAGGAACTCTGTTTCAGTTGGAGGCATGCATTTCACAATGCAATAGTTCTTCTGATTCAAGGAAGAGGGCAGCAGTCACTTCATCCCCACCATCTGAACCAGCAATGAAGAAATCTATTGTATCTAGTCCTGATGGTTGTATTCATGCTTTGGAAGTTAAGATTCCTGCTAAAAAGACAATGTTTTGGCATAAGAGATTTGGCCACATTGGTGAGAAGGGTCTTAGAACCCTAAAAAATAAAAACCTCGATGAGGGGTTAGATGACTGTAATCTTGAGTTCAACTTTTGTGAACATTGCATATACGGAAAACAAAACCCTGTTTAGTTTTATTTGAGTTCTCATAAGTCTTCTAGTGTGTTGGACCTTGTTCATTCTGATGTATTTGGTCCTGTTAATGTTCCTTCATTATCAAAATCTATATATTTTGTATCTTTCATAGATGACTACAGTAGAAGGACATGGATTTATTTTCTTAGAAGCAAATCTGAACTCTATAGTAAGTTTAAGGAGTTTAAAGCCTTTGCTGAAAATCAGATTGGTAAAAGGATTAAATGTTTGAGAACTGACAATGGTGGTGAGTTCTTCCTATAAAATTTGATAAATATTGCAAGGAACTTGGGATTGAAAGACATAAGACAACTCCATATACCCCACAACAAAATGGAGTTGCATAGAGGATGAACATGGCACTGATGGAGAAGGCTAGGAGTATGCTTAGTGGAGCTGGCCTAGAACAAAAGTTTTGGGCTGAAATTGGTGCCACTGCTTGCTATCTGGTAAATAGATCTCCTACATCGGCTCTTGTTGGTAAGACACCCATGGAGGCATGGTTTGGTAGAAATCCTTCAATAAGGCATCTTTGTGTTTTTGGTTGTGAGGCATATGCACATGTGCCTAGGGAGAAGTGGTCAAAATTGGAGAAGAAGGTTGTTAAGTGTATCTTCATTGGCTATGGTGTCGGTGTGAAAGGATACAAGATTTGGGATCCTATGGCTAAAAAAGTGTTGTATAGCAGAAGTGTCATCTTCAGAGAGCTAACGCCTTCTTCCACTATTTTATAGCCAGAAGAAAAAGAAAAGAAAGATGATGTTGTTCAGTTTCCTTCTACCCCTGAGAAGATTGAATAGAAAGACAATGTTGGACCTGATGATGAGGAGAGCTCTAGCAGCTCTGAAAGCTCAAAAGAAGAAGCTGAACCTCAACCTCGGCCTTTGAGGAGGTCTACATGAACAAGAAAGAAACCTGAGAGGTTTGGTTATACACTGCTTGATTCTAGTTGTGCTTTTGCTTTGCTTACTAATAGTGATGAACCTAGAATTGTATTAGAGGCTATGGATATGAAAGATGCAGGTTCCTAGAAGGAGGCCATGGAGGATGAGATGGCTTCTTTGGAAAAGAATAAAACTTGGGACTTGGTGTCTTTGCCTACTAGACAGAAACCCATTGGATGCAAATGGATGTTCAAGAAGAAATTTGGTGCAGATGGTAGTGTTGAGAAGTATAAGGCCAGATTGGTTGTGAAGGGGTATTCACAAGTGGAGGGTATAGATTATGGTGAGATCTTCTCTCCCATTGCAAAGCTGACATCCATTCGATTCCTATTATCTCTTGCAGTAGCTTATGACTTAGAAGAGATGGATGTGAAGACAACTTTCCTTCATGGTGACTTGGAGGAAGAGATTTACATGTCACAGCCAGAGCATTGCATAGTGAAAGGTAAAGAAAATTTGGTTTGCAAGTTGAAAAAGTCTTTGTATGGTTTGAAGTAGTCTCCTAGGATGTAGTACTTGAAGTTTGATGCTTTTGTGTTGTCAATTGGATTTGTGAGATCGAAATCAGATCACTGTGTGTATTATAAGTATGATGGTGATCGCATTCTCATTGTTGCATTATATGTTGATGATATGTTGCTCATTGTGAAGGGTAAGAATATGATTTCTGATTTTAAGTCTTAGTTGAAATGAAAGATTTAGGGGTAGCCAGGTACATTCTAGGAATGGAAATCAGAAGAGACAAGACTAACTAAAAACTTTCATTAAGCCAAATTAAGTATGTGAAGACCATGTTGGATAGGTTCAACATGGCAAATTGTAGACCATTGTGTGTTCCTGTTTCTTTGGGAACAAAGTTGTCTATTGAGGATTGTCCAAAATCTCCTAGTGAGGTGGAGGACATGAGCATAGTACCTTATGCTAGTGTTGTTGGCAGTTTGATGTATGCCATGGTCTGCACAAGACCAGACATTGCCCAAGCAGTGGGAGTCCTTAGTCGATTTATGGCTAATCCTAGACGGGTACATTGGGATGCAGTTAAGCGAGTGTTCAGATATTTGAGGCGTACTTTTGAGTATTCCATATGCTATCATGGTAATGTTATAGGACCCCCAAATTTCATTGATATTGATGGATTTGTGGATTGAAATTGGGTAGGTGACAATGACATCAGGAGATCTACTAGTGCTTATGTGTTTACACTGTTTGGTGGTGCTATTAGTTGGATGAGTAAGCAACAACTTGCGGTTGATTTATCCACAACAGAAGCTGAGTATATGGCAGCAACTCATGCTTGTAAGGAAGCCATTTGGCTTAAGAGATTGTGTTTAGATATTGGTGTTGATGCAGGTCATATTATGATTAGTTGTGACAGTCAAAGTGTGATTTGCCTTGCGAAGAATCCAACTTTCCATGCCAGAACAAGGATATTGATGTACAGTTTCACTTTGTACAAGACATTGTAGAGGATGGGAAGGTAAATTTGGAGAAGGTAGATACTTTGAAGAATGTTGCAGATGCATTAATGAAACTAGTAAGCACTGAGAAGTTCAGATGGTGTTCAGAGTCTATGGGCCTCTCGGCCTACAGAAGTTAAAATCCTATTATTCTATTGGCTCTTACAAGGTGTTCGACAAGTGGGAGAATGTTGGGAATTAAGGTGTCCCAACCTTGGTAATTCCTTGTATTATTTCTTTGTATTTATTTATTTATTGCCTATTGTATAATTTGGATGCAAATCCTATGTTGTCATATTGTGGGAGTTGGCACGGTGATGTGTCATCCTACATGGCATATGACCACATGTAATTTTGTCCTTACATGAGGAGATAGGTGCCCCACTTAGTGGTAGGAATATTTTGCCATGTGTTGGCATCCTGGATGTTGTGTAAGGGAATGTTGACTAAAACGGTTATGACGGATTCCTATGACAAAGTTATGACATGTAAGAGTTAGAAATACAAGATTGTAAGATAGGTGAAGACATGTGTCGAGAAGCATCTTTGAAAAAGGCATCTTTGGGCACCCCAAGGTGGACTATGACATGTTGTAAGAGAATATGCTATTTATAGCCTGTGTATGATAGATTCTCTTACAACTGTAAGTTATGACAGCTATGACAGATTCTATGACAGTCGTAAGAGTCATAAGAGCATCTGTCATAGCCCATTTTGGAAATAGGTGACCTCTTTGGGATGGGGTGTGTTGACAAGTGTCAGATACATCTTATAATGTTGACCAAGTGTCCATAGGTGTGGGTTTTGGGCCATGAGGCCAAGTTGGATGCCCATTCCAAGATAGAGGTAATTTTGCCTTGTATTTTCTATATAAACAGGTGCTTTGAGGAGTTGTATTATGTGACTGATAGGTACTGTTATGCTACCAAATTGACTCTAGACACAAGTGTCGAAGACTATTGAGAGCTTGCATTGCAAGTGTATTGTAAACCATATTCAATTTTCATAATACATTATGCAGGTTTATGAGTGTGGGCTTTTTCACCCGATAAGGGTTTTCCCCATGATATATCTTGTCTCTCTTCTTCTGTCTTCTTTCTAGTTCTATGTGTATTGCTGCAATGTCTCTATTATATGTTTCATGTTGCTATAATTGTAAAGATTAAATTGAATTTGCATAGCTCTCCCCTCATTAGATTAGTGTAGGAAGCGATTTTCGTACACCTAGCTTCCTTTCATGCATAACATAATTTGTTCATACCGGAAGTCAAAATCAAAATTTATCTAAGTCGAAGAAGTCAGGAATAGAGTAGGTGACAGGGCCCAGTATCTTCATCTGGATCTCTCTGGTGGTAAATCAGAGTTTGTTGCGGATCTAAGGGAGTCATAAGCATTGTCAGGATAATCTAAATTCAGAGTTTTGGCCTCCGGTGATCAAGGATTCAAAAGTTATTAGCATCTAAGTATCAAGTTAATAGTTTGACAAAGCAGACAGAAGAAGAATAGGTTGACCTTGTAATTGATTTTGGTTCTGAATGTATGGAAGTTGTTGGATGGACAAGTCGTGATGATTAGTGATAGTAGCCGACCTGATTGATGATTTGTGAGTATAAGTTTTGGTCGATGTTACAAGTTGTACATGGATTTAGCTGACAAAATAGAATATTCAATAAAGTTCTAAGTGTTCTTGAAGCCAACTAAAAAGTGGTTGAAGACCAGGATGCATATATATATATAGCCGATGGATTTGAATGATTTCGGTGTGTGTGTGTTGCGATAATGGAGTAAAATTCGAAAATGATAGAGATCTGAGGTTCAGATGATAGCAGAGTAGTAAAAGGGGTAAAGTGAAGATGAAGTGTATCAAGTCAGTATTCTGTGCTTAACCAGAACTAAATCTTTGCATTGGTAGATGCTAACTATTAGTTCAAACACATTGTAATATTCTTTTTGTAGGCAATCAGCCTTCTGTAGGTAGTGAGCCTTCTTTTGAGCAGTGACCTCTGGGTAGTGAGCCCGAATGCATGTGCATTCCCATTTGTAAAATACTTTTAACAGAGTATCAATCTTTGTGGGTTAACCCCCACCGTGGTTTTTCCCTTAACTAGGTTTCCACATAAAAATCTTGGTGTCAAGTGTGTTGCTGTGTTGCTGCTCATATATTTATAATTCTTGTTTTCCATGGTTAAATTATTTATCTATTATTAAATGATAAAAGGAAGAATTAACTACAGAAAATATTAAAGTTTTGTGACAACTGATTCACCCCTCTCTCAGTTGTCTACCCTAATTCCAACAATTGGTATTAGAGCAAGGTTCCTTTGAAAAAGTTTAACAGCTTGAGCAATGTCTGGGAAGATAGTAATATGGATGAATATAACCTCCAAGGGTAACTTAATCTCACTCTAGAAGATCTTGAGCAATCCAGAGCAGAAGTCCAAGAGTTGCAAGAGAACCTTAAAAATGCTGAAGACTTCATTGAGATTCTAAAAGAGGAATTGAGCAAATACAATGAAAAGAGGAAGGAACAACCTCTTCAACTAGGAAATCATTATGAAAACAATAACAAGGATGAGGCTTTGAAAGAGAAGACAAAGGAATGTGAGAAGTTAGCCAAAGAAATTGTTGTCCTAAAACATGAGATGGAATTCGGGGTGATGAGGCTAACCAAAGAAATTGAAGATAGAAAGAAAACTGAAGAAGACAAATAAAAATCTAAAAGAGAGAATTGAAGAATGCTGCAAATTGGATGGAATAGCTAGCCTCCTAGAGTCTAACCTACAAGAAAGCAGAGACAATGAGAGAGAGCTTGAAAGGCAAGTTGTCATTCTCAGACATGACCTAGAAGTTGCAAATGAATACAAGGAGAAGTTCAAGATAAGCTTAGCTAAACTTGAAGCACTGCTTGAAGGACAAAAAAAGGCTAATGACAAGCATGGTCTTAGATATGAGAAAGGTGAAATCTTCAGATCTAGACAAAGAAAATTTCAACCAAGGAATGGTAAAAACAGACCTAGAAGACCTCTGGTAAGACAGCCTAATGCTCAAAGATATCCATCATTCAATAGAAATCATTTTAATTGCAATAAATTTGGTCATAGAGCTACTCAGTACAGAAGTAGAGTAAATCAAAATGGTCCATCCTTCTCCAGTCAATGCTTCAAGTGTAAGAGGTATGGTCATAGATCAAATGAATGCAGAAATATGATAAAGAATAACTCTAGAGGAAATGGTAACTCTTTCAATGGTTACTGCTTTACTTGCAATGGATATGGACACATGGAAAATCAGTGCAGATCAAGAGGAAATCAGGTATACAAGTAAAGAAATGTTGTTTTATTTAATTGCAATAGATTTGGTCATATGGCAAGATTCTGCAGAAGTAGGAATAATGAAAGAAGAGGTCTGGTAAACAGAAAACTGGATGAGCAGAAACAAGACAAAGGCAAAAGAAAAATTGATGTGAATGAGATACAAAATGAAATGAGCAAGACTTGGGTCAAGAAAACAATTGAGAATAATAGTAATGAGTTTGTACCATAATCTGATGCTAATAATTCCTCTAGGAATTGAATTAGGAGCTTTGGCTCAGGGGAGCTGCATTGAAAATCAAATTCCCCTAGCTAGTAAGTGGGTGCCTGCATATGGCACAATGAGAGAAGATATTTTGAATTGTCTTAGAAACTTTGGAAGAATTTCCAGAAGAAAAGATGTTGATATGGAAATTTGTGGAATGATTCATGAAGAACTATTCAAGAAATAGAGTAACTGGATGAAGTTAGGGTAATGCATTTATTACAATGCCAAATTAGGTTTTGTGAAGGATAAAAGGTCACCTAGTCATGCATTTGAATCACTCGAAGAAAACAAGAAGAAGAGCATCTGAGCTGCAAATCCAGAAATTGATGCATGAAGAACGAATTCAATCAGCAATTGATCAACCCTAGCCCCGCGGAAGAAAAAGGTACTTCTTTGTAAATCCTTGAATCTAAAATCTGTTGAGATGGCTACACCTCTAGTTGTTGATGTAACTAAAAGGCCCTGACCAATATTTAAGAAGCATCCATACAAGTTAGTTGAAGTTGAACCATTAGGTGCATTCTCTGGTGTTCCTTATGGGGTTCTATTTGAAAATCATCTAAAAGATGAGGATTATCAACTGAAATCAGAATTTGAAACCCTAGAGAGCAAACACTTTCTTCAAGTGATTGAATTCCCAACATTTGATGAAAGTGAATGGGTTCAATATGTATTAAGTCAGATGCATGATGAATTCATATGGTTGCTAGAACCATTCAAGATCACCAAAGATGTCATTAGAATTGTGACTGGGTTTAACTCAACCGATGGATTACCCATGTTAAAATATGTGAAAAACCAAACTATCACTGATGTAACTGGTACAAAGTTTGATAAAAGAGAAATGACAATTAATGGCATCATAGAACTAGATGTTAAGTTTACCTCCATGGTGATTGGCTACAAAGTTTACCACTCCAGCAGGGAAAATTCTGTCTCCAAAACTGTAATATGTGTAGCCTACCAAATGTTGAAGGAGAATGTTGATTATGACCTTTGTGAACTACTACAAAATTAGTTGATTGAGAATCTAAGAAAAATAAAGAAAGACAAGAAAAATACCTTCAAGTATGGTTCCCTGATTATATGTCTATTCTTCTATTTATGAATGAAGTGCCTGGAGTTCAAGGTGTGCATTGGACAAATGACAGGCCAGTAGCATGGCAAATAAGAGATCACCTACGCAGCCTTGGTGATTCCCAAGCTTAGAAAATAGCTGTTTGGGGTTACTTCAAAAACTTTCAAAGTATGATGCATGCAAGAGAAAGAATCCCTAAGTTAGTTGTAGAGAAATATGAAAATGAAATATGTTTATGGTTGACACTGATCAGTGCTTGATGGAGGCTATGGAACCTAGGATAGTATGGATAATGCCTATGGGATATGAGGTTGATGAAAGAGTCTTGGACATGTATGCTCAACATCTCCTGAGTAAATCAAAAGATACATTTGTTGAAAGATTTGGAACATACAAGGAGCTAAGTCTAAAACTACATGTGGATCTCAGATAGCTAGAGACTAAAAGGAAAGTGTAGAAGCAAGTTGAAATGTATGCTGAGAGTATTGCCATCACCAAAGAAGTAGTAAGAAAGAATAAAGAAAGGATTGAGGAGATGAAGAGAAGTGCTGAGTGAGCTTCAAAAGAAAGGATAGAAAGTGAGCCAACAGCTACTCCAAAAGTCCAACCTAGCTCTTCAAGAAAACAAGAATCTCTGCAACTGTCTCAAAACAATCCAAGTATATTCCCATTAAGACACCAGAAGCCACACCATCCGGTGAAGGAGGAAAGAGGAAGCAAACCAAGGAAACAAGAACCTACAAGAGCACAAAAGATGATGAGGAAACAAAAACAGATGAATAAGTTAAAGAGATGAGATCAAAGAAAGCCAAGACTTCAAAGGCCTCTGAGAACCAACCCTCCAGAAGCGAAAAGGCAAGTAAAAAGCAAGAAACTAGTAACATTGCTATGACAATTGATGAAATTGTAAAAACAATTACTGTTCATGGAAATCTAAGGCCTATCAAAGATTATTATGATAATTTTGATCAAGCAAAGAAGAAAATTTTGGAAGAAGCCACCATCATGTACCTGAACAAATTCAATAGAGCTGTACTAGAAATCTTACAAGAACTTCCTAAGAGGTCAAGGAAAATACTTGAGATGAGGAAGGAAGCAGCCAAGGCTAAAGATCTGGAACTCAGAGAATATGTCCTTTCCACTTTGTATCCAATAATGTCCAAGAAGGAAGCAGACAAAATACTCAACCAAGTAAAAGATGATTTCAAAAGCAAGGTAAGGATGAACAAGCTAATGCTTGGGGAAACTGAAGCAATTGCAAAAGTAATAGAGAAAATTTTGAGGAAGGCCCTAGATAAAGACAAATATTATATTGTATCAATGAAAGATGTTGAGGAAGGTAATCCTACAGTTCCAAAACTAGAGACCTCAAAAGAGAAAACTGGAAAAGGAAATGATGACCAAGATCCTCTGGAGGAAACCTATGAGGAGATAATGTTGGATGTTGAAACAGTAAATATTAGTGAGCAACAAATTGAAGTCAATGACTCCTTTATTCCAGAAGAGGAGAAAATAAACAAAGAAGATACAGAGATGGTAGTTGAAATTGATGATGCAGGGGATTCTCTAACTCTACCTGATCAATTTGGAAAAGAAGATAATATTGCTACCACACAAAGCCCTCTGAAACAAATAGAAAGTAGTGAAGACATAGGAAAGAGTCCCTCTACACATAACACAGAGAAAAGTAAAGTAGAGAAAGAGAAAGAAGAAGGAAAGAAAGATAAAACAGAAGAAGATGGTGCAAATGTTGATGCATCCAAACAAAACAATTCTGATACTACCACTAATAAAACTCAAAGGAAGGAAGGTGAACTGAAAGTTGTGGCAAGAGACATTGCAAAGGCAGTAAATAACTTTTTGAGTAAAGAAATGCTGGAGATTTATGAACCAGAACTGATTTGAGGACCAATCCACCTAGCTAATCTCTCTCTGGTCCAAATGATGAAGGTAACATCTTTCACTCAGGCCAAGGCAAGCAAGAAGATATTAAAGTCTCACTTAGAAGACATTGAGCTGTTAAGTCTTGCATTCGGTGTACTAGAGAAGATAATGCCTACCCTCTAGAAGAATCCATCTGACTCTCCCTCCAGACATTTGAAGAATCTTGTAAACTCTGTAAGTACACATTTTGAGTCTTTTGAGAAGTCTGCAGAGACTAAAGTCAGGAATGAGTTTTTGGATAAGAGATTTAGTGAAATAAAGAGCCTAATAGGGTATGATAGGATGATACTTGGTATCAGTATAAAGAGTATTCAAAATGATCTAAGTGATGGAGGTGATATATACAAGTTTTGTCTATCCTGGCCCAAAGTTATTGAGGATATTGAGAAGAAGATAAAGGAGCAAGAACAGAAGTTGTCAAATGTATCTCAAAATTCTCTAATAGTTTCTCCTATAAGTCAGGAATGTCAAGTAATCAGCTTGGTCGATGAGATAAAGAGGCTTGTTAAAGAAAAGGGTAATATTATGAAAAGAATGTGTGAGCTCCAGGGATTGATTTCCCCCAAGTTAGAGACAATGTATAATGCCTTATCAGAAGCTTAGACTGCAGTTCGGACAAGTGATCCTTCAGATCTAACAAAGACATAAGCATATGCATTTTTACTAAGTGGACACATCTCAATTTTGGATGGCATGAAAAGAACTTGGGCCTTTGAACTTAAGCAATTGAAAAATAGTTTTGCAGACATTCTCAAATTCATGTAAATATAACTTAATGATTGGTTGTACATATGCAGCATTGTTTACAGAATTTTTGGGAGAATTTTGGCTTGTGGACCCCATCCTCTGCTATTGATGTCAAAGGGGAAGTGAAGAGAAGTGAAGAATGAAAAATCCAGCAAAGGGGGAGCTTTGGAAATAATGGAAAGCAAGTGTACAGAGCAAGGGGGAGTAGCACTGACACTTAGTCATTTTTCACTAAGTGTTGCCATCAATGCCAAAGGGGGAGATTGTTGGCAAGAGACATTCCTACGCATAATAGGTGTTGTCATTGATGGAAACTAAGATTATTCCACCCATCTGCATAACATAATTTGTTCATACCAGAAGTCAGAAACAGAGCAGACAATAGGGTCCGGTATCTTTGTCCGGATCTCTCCGGTGGTAAATCAGAGTTTGTTGCAGATCTGAGGGAGTCATAAGCATTGTTAGGATAATCTAAATCTAGAGTTTTGGCCTCTGGTGATGAAGGATTCAAAAGTTATTAGTATCTGAGTATCAGGTTAACAGTTTGATAGAGCAGACAGAAGAAGAACAGGTCAATCTTGTAATTGATCTTGATTTCAGATGTATGGAAGTTGTTGGCTGGACAAGTTGTGATGATCATTGATAGTAGCCAATCTGATTGATGATTTGTGAGTGCAAGTTTTGGTCCTCGTTACAAGTTGTACATGGATTTAGTTAATAGAGCAAAATCTTCAATAAAGTTCTAAGTGTTCTTGAAGCCGACTGAAAAGTGGTTGAAGATCTAGATGCAGATATATATAGCTAATGGATTTGAATGATTTTAGTGTGTGTGTGTGTTGCGATAATGGAGTAAAATGTGAAAAGGATAGAGATCTGAGGTTTGGATGATAGCAAAGTAGTAAAAGGGGTAAAGTGAAGATGAAGTGTATCAAGTTAGTATTCTGTGCTTAATCAGAACTAAATCTTTGCATTGGTAGATGTTAACTATCAGTTCAAACACATTGTAATCTTCTTTTTGTAGGCAGTGAGCCTTCTATAGGCAATGAGCCTTCTTTTGAGTAGTGAGCCCGAATGCACATGCATTCCCATTTGTAAAATACTTTTAATAGAATATCAATCTTTATGGGTTAACCCCCACCGTGGTTTTTCCCTTAACCAGGTTTCCACGTAAAAATCTTGGTGTCAAGTGTGTTGCTATGTTGCCGCTCATATGTTTATAATTCTTGTTTTCAATGGTTAAATTATTGATCTATTGTTAAATGATAAAAAGAAGAATTAACTGTAGAAAATATCAAAGTTTTGTGACAACTGATTCAAGCCCCCTCTCAATTGTCTGCCCTAATTCTAATAGAAATGTCAGAAGACTCTGGGGCTAGCACCCAAATCTAGAAAGTTCTGATCTCTGGAAGCTCTGAACTACAAAAATTTCACAAATGATGCCTTGTTGAATTTAAGGTTTGTTCTGTCTACCAAACATTAGGGCTCATGCCCTAGTCTGCTACAGTGAAATTCCCTAACTCTATTCTCAAATCTAGAATATTTATCCTTCAAAAACTTCCCTATACCTTCACTTCTACAACTTCTATAGCTGTAATCTTCACACACAAAGAAAGGGGTTTGGGGATTGTGGTATTTAGGGATTTGCCTCAGTCAAATCCTGGGTTAGCATTCAAGCTTTCCCAACACCATTGTTACCCTAGCAGGGCAGATGGTAAAGATAATCCAAATGATGATGAAATGATTCAAACATAATGATGATGTCACCTTGGTGGTGAAGTCTTTAGGAGGATGAAGATTCTTCAACTCATAAGGATGTTGATAATGATTCCAAATCTGCAACAAACACAATACAAACACAAGTCTACTACAAACATAATTAATGCCTTGAATTCGCCTTTGTACAATATCATAAACTTGCTATCATAAAATTGCCTATCATCAACCTAGTTACAAATGAACTTATCTGTTAAACTTTTGCAAATTAATTGAAAGAGTGGACAAGGGAGGACCCATTTAAGAGTCCTAAGATGACATCCATTTGATTTTATCCCAACCAATCAGGGTGGACTTTTTCGTGGGTGCCCAAGTCCCAAGGGGCCTTTTTGGTCAGGACTTAAACATAAAATGGGCCCCTAGTCCCCATTTGTCATGGGTTTCAAGGGATTTCTCATTAGGATGAATAATTTGCATGTAGAGTGTAAACATGGGGACTTAGGAACTAAACTAGGAGGTAAAAAGGCATGTGTCCACTTTTTACTCCATAACAATATGTAATCCTTGTCACATACATGTAAGCATGAAAATAATGCCCTTTCATCATGATGCAGGAGCTTCCCTGGTTTAAGAGCAATCTTGCATAAACCAAAAACAATTACATTTCAGTTTGTTTCTTTTCAGTTTCTAGTTTAGTATAGTCAGTTTAGTCAGTAGTAGTTTCTATATTTTGGTCTACATTCTATCACAGTTGCATTTCAAACCCTGCGGAGCTGGACTTAGCATCTAGACACATTCATGCACATCATATCCAAATATCAAATCATTTGGATCAAGTACTGGTAAGATATTTCTATCAGAAGATCAGCTATTTTCTCATAACAGAGCATCTTGACAGTCTCAGATAATCAGCTAAAGGAGAAGATTTGCGGAGCATTTCATAATTTATGAAGCTAAATTATACATCATTTCATTTTGTTTTATTCGTGGCTAACCTTCCCTGAGATCCTCACACCCTTCCATTCATTTACGGAGGAGTTCTTCGAGATTAGGTCTGACCTATCCATGTACACACATTATAGCTCTTCATTGGAGTTTGTGATCTTCCTTGACCAACGCAGAGGAATCTTATGTTCTGGAGATGATATATATTGATGTAATAGATGCCTAGGAAATTAGACTTAGAGAGTTAGAAAAATTTCCAAGTTTGATAGTTTGAATTTATACAAAGGAACTTCAAAGCCATATCTTGTGCATATTATGTAATCAAGCCTATGAGCCCTAATTGTAAGCCCGCATGTTGCCAGCCAATTTGTATTTGAATTCTAGGACATACTGAATGACTAAATATGCTTCTGTATTATATCTTTGAGTTGTTTCCATTGTGTTTACTCTAGCTGCATGGCCTAGATAGTTCACCTTGTGGACCCTCCTAACTATGACTGTACCAAGTGGTATCAGAGTGAAAGTTTGAATCTTTGGGAGCAAATTGAGTGAAGTTGGTGAAGGAAGTCTATAATATATTTTTGTAAATAGATCACTAAATATGAGGTAGGTTACTTGTGTTGCAACTGATCATTGATTGTGAGGCATTTGTCACCTTGTAGCCCGATTGTCGAATTTGAGGCAGTTACACTTGATCCTAGGAAGAATACCACTGAGGAGAATCCCTGTTGTGAGAACAATGGCTGGTAGAATTAATGAGATGAAGGAAATGATGAAAACTATGCAAGTTCATTGGGATGCTATTGAAGAAGATCAAAGAAGAGGACTTACACCTAGACCTAATGTTGAAAGTGATGATGACGAAAATTTTCAATCCGCTGATCAAAATGGTGAAACCCTAGGAGATGAAGAAGAAGAGGAATCAGATCAAGTCAAGATGTTGTGAGCTATTTCAAAGATTGGGAAAAGACCTAGAGTTGATGTACCTAATTACATTGGCAATTTGAATCCTGAAGATTTGATTGACTTGATAAATGACATGGAAGAATACTTTGAGTATGAAGAAATTGAAGATCTAGAGAAGGTGAAATTTGCAAAGACAAAGTTGAAAGGACATGTTGCTATATAGAGGAAAGAAGTTTAGATGGATAGAAACAGAAGAAGAAAAGAAAAATCACAAAATAGGACAGGACGGTGACAAAATTGAAGAACCAGTTTATACTTGCTAACTATGAGTTGGAATTGTTGAAGAGATTATAAAATCAGAGACAAAAGGAAAAATCTGTGAAGGAGTATACTGAAGAATTCCACAAGATGATCATAAGAACATGACATAGTGAAGCAAGCAAGGACAAAGTGGCTAGATACATCAATGGATTGAGATTGAACATTCAGGAAGAACTGAGTTTGGTAAGGATGATAACATTGGAAGAAGCATATCAGTTTCCCTTGAAGGTTGAAGAAAAGTTGAATAAGAGGCATGATCAGAGATAGAGAGGTAGAGGATGTAAATTTTAGAGAGGTAGAACATTTTCCAAAGGAGAAAGATCATATGCGGAGTAGAATAGACAAGAGAACACATTCAAGAAGGAGGACAGATATAACAATGCATACTGAAGAGATGACAAAACTTTCTACCACAAAAGAAACCCTAGTTCATACCAAAGTGAAGGATACAGAAGAGAAGGAAGAGGGCCTAATAGGAGAACATTCAGAGGAACTTGTTTTAAGTGTGGAGGTGAAGGACATAGAGCATTTGAATGTAATCAAGGGAGTACAAACAAGAAAATAGAGAACAGTGGAAGAGCAGCCTATGTGGAAGAAGAACCTGTTGGATCACCTAGTTTAGTTGGTAAACCTGAGAAAGGAGAATCACTTGTGATAGGGAGAGCACTATTTCAAGAAGAAACAAATGAGGAGCCACCGCAGAGGAAAAGTTTGTTCAGAACCAGATGCAAATCAGGAGGTATATGTTGTAAAGATGTAATTGATAGTGGTAGTTCCGGTAACCTAGTTTTAAAGGAGATGGTGACTAAGCTAAAGTTGGAAAGGTTGAAACACCCTAAGCCCTATCAAATAGCATGGATTCAGAATGATCATAAGGTACTGGTGAGTGAGTAATGTTTGGTGAAATTTCATATTGGATCTTATCATGATGAAGTATTGTGTGATATTATGCCTATGGATGTATGTCATATTTTGTTGGGTAGACCTTGGCAATATGATAGAAAAGCTATACATGATGGGAGAAAAAATACATACACTATAACATCAAATGGAAAGATAATTACCTTGATTCCTTTGGAAGATGATCCTAAGAGTGAAGTATGTGGAAATGTTAGAATCTATTTGGTAGATGGAAGAAAATTTCTACATGGTCTGAGACATGAGAATATGTGTTATGCTTTGCTCCCTAAGAAGCCTAAAACCCTAAAGACTAAAGAATCACAACTAGAGGAGATAACTGAATTGCTGACAGAGTATGAAGACACCATATCAAACAATGTACCTAAAGGATTGCCACTAATCAGGAGTATCAATCATCACATGGATCTTATACTAGGAGCTAGTTTGCCTAACAAAGTAGCACATAGGATGACACTAGCAGAGAATAAAGAATTGAATAGATAGATACAAGAATTGTTGAGGAAGGGTTTGATCAGAGAAAGTTTGAGTCCTTGTGTAGTACCTGCAGTGTTAGCACCAAAGAAAGATGGAGAACGGAGAATGTGTTCAGACTCGAGCAATAAACAAGATCACAATTAAGTATATATTTCCTTTACCTAAGATGGATGATATCATGGATTGTCTGAGTGGAGCAAAATATTTCACAAAGATAGAATTGAAGAGTGGATACCATCATATCAAAATTAGAGAAGGAGATGAATGGAAGACTGCTTTTATGACAAATCAAGGATTGTATGAGTGGTTAGTGATGCCTTTTGGATTGACAAATGCACCGAGTACTTTCATGAGATTGATGAATGAAATTTTGAAGAAATTCTTGGGTAAGTTTGTTATTATATATTTGGATCATATTCTAATTTTCAGTAAGACAAAAGAAGAACATTTGTGGCACTTGAGACAAGTATTGCAGAGATTGAGAGAAGAGAAATTGATGATAAATATCAAGAAGTGTAGTTTCATGAAGGAAGAATTAGTATACTTGGGATTTGTGATTTTTGCAAAAGGATTGAAGATGGGCCCTAAGAAAGTGAGATCAATTGTTGAATGGGCTACACCAGAGAGCATTGGAGAAGTCAGATCATTTCATGGAATAGCTAGTTTCTACCAGAAGTTCATAAAAAATTTTAGTTCAGTTTATAACCCTATGACAGAGACAATGAGAGGAGATAGAAAAGACTTTAAGTGGACATTGGGAGAAGATAAGAGTTTTGAATTGTTGAAGCAAAAAGTGACAAAGCAACTTTTGTCAGAATTACCAAATTTCAATAAGGTATTTCAATTATATTGTGATGCAAGTGGAAATGCAATAGGAGCAGTGTTAAGTCAAGAAGGTAGACCTGTAGCATATTTCAATGAGAAGTTGAATGATGCAAGGAGAAGATATTCAGTTTATGATCAAGAGTTCTATGCCATAATTCAAACCTTGAAGAAGTGGAGACATTACTTGTTACCTAAGGAGTTTGTGTTGTATACAAATCATCAAGCTTTGCAATATTTAAATAGTCGAGGAAAATTGAATTCGAGACATATGAGATGGGTAGAGTTCATGTAGAGTTATACATTTGTATTGAAGCATAGGAGTGGAAAATCAAACAAAGTTGTAGATGCATTGAGTAGGAGAAGGAACTTGTTGACAGAGATGAGAGTTGAAGTGTTGGGATTTGATGAATTAAAGAACATGTATGTGGGAGATCTTGATTTTGTAGAACCTTGGAAAGCATGTAAGGAACCTATTGTGACAGATAGGAGTAAGTGGTTGGATTATTTCATTCAAGAAGATATGTTGTTCAAAGGAAATCAATTGTACATGCCTAGAAGTTCCAAGAGAGACAATTTGATCAAAGAGAAACACAGTGGTGGATTGGCAAGACATTTTGGCATTGATAAAATAGTGACTTTGGTAAGTGAAAATTACTTTTTCCCTCAGATACATAAGGATGTTAGGAAATTTGTGCAAAGTTGTAGAGTTTTTCAAGTTGCAAAAGGAAGTAGTCAGAATACTAGATTGTATAAACCTTTGACAGTTTTTTGAAAGACCTTGGGAAGACATAAGCATGGATTTAATAATGGGATTGCCAAAGACAAAGAGAGGACATGATTCAATATTTGTAGTGATTCATAGATTTTAAAAAATGGCACATTTAATACCTTCTAAGAAGATAATTGAGGCAGTGCATGTAGTTGACCTATTTTAGGGAGATTGTGAGATTGCATGGATTACCTAAGAGCATAATTTCAGATAGAGATACAAGATTTCTTGGATACTTTTGAAAGACACTTTGGAAGAAGATGAAGATAGATTTGAAGTTCAGTTCAACATTTCATCCACAGACTGATGGACAAACAGAGGTAGTGAACAGGAGTTTGAGAAACATGTTGAGATGTTTGGTTGGAGAGAAGGCAGGAAGTTGGGATTTGATGCTTTCATGAGTAGATTTTGCATACAATAATTCAGTGAATAGGAGTACTAGAAAAACACCTTTTGAGATTGTTACCGAGTAAACCCTAGAGGAGTAACAGAGTTGAGAGATATCAGTATAGAAGATCAGAGAAGTGCAAAAGTAGAAGAATTTGTAGAACACATGGAGATAGTGCATAATTAGGTTGAGAAGCATTTGGAGGAGATGAATAGTAAGTATAAAGAGAAAGAAGATGAGAAGAGAAGACATAAAGAATTTGCAGTTGGAGATGAAGTAATGGTGTACATGAGAAAAGAAAGATTT
This sequence comes from Cunninghamia lanceolata, assembly GCA_027924645.1. Classification (NCBI taxonomy): domain Eukaryota; kingdom Viridiplantae; phylum Streptophyta; class Pinopsida; order Cupressales; family Cupressaceae; genus Cunninghamia; species Cunninghamia lanceolata. The sequence continues at coordinate 2,861,619 of BSBN01000128.1, forward strand.
CTATTTGGGACATATAACAAGTTGAAGATGAAGAAGTTTGGACCTTGTAGGATACTCAAAAAGTTTGATTCAATAATGGATATGAAGTGGAGTTACCCGAGACATTGGGTATATCACCTATTTTCAACATTACAGACCTACATTAGTATCATAAAGCAGAGTTCAGTGACATTAATGAAGAAGACTTGAAGAAGCAATTACCACAACAAGCACCAAAGCATATTGAGGACATTTTGGACAATAGAGTTGGACACAGCACCAAAGGTAGACAATACAAAGAATATCATGTGAAGTGGAAAGGTACACCGAAAGAAGATTCAACATGGCTTTCTCAGGCTAAGGTGGACCATCTTGGTTTTCTTCTAGCCCTAGCAAAGTGAGGGACTCACTTTTTCAATAACCCTAGATGTTTGATGCAGGAGCATCCCTGGTTCAAGAGAATTCTTGTATCAACAAAAATCAATTACATTTTAGTTTGTTTCTTTTCAGTTTCTAGTTCAGTACAGTTAGTTCAGTCAATAGTAGTTTCTGTATTTTGGTCCATATTCTAGCACAGTTGCATTTTAGACCCTGCGAAGATGGACTTAGCATTTAGACACATTCATGCACATCATATCAAAATCTTAGATCATTTGGATCAAGTACCGATAAGATATCCCTATCAGAAGATTAGTTGTTTTCTTAGAACAGAGCACCCTAACAGCCTCAGATAATCAGCTAAAGGAGAAGACTTGCAGAGCATTTCATGAATCATGAAGCTAAATTATACATCATTCAATGTTTTTTGATTCGTGGCCAACCTTCCCTAAGATCTTCACACCCTTCCATTCATTTGTGGAGGAGTTCTTCATGATTAGGTCTGACCTATCTGTGTACACACATTACAGCTCTTCATTGGAGTTTGTGATCTTCCTTGGCCGACGCAGAGGAATCTTATGTTCTGAAGATGATATATATTGATGTAATAGATGCCTAGGAAAGTTGATTTAGAGAGTTAGAAAATTTTCCAAGTTTGATAGTTTGAATTTGTGCAAAGGAGCTTCAAAGCCATATCTTGTGCATATTCTGTAATCAGGCCTGTGAGCCCTAATTGTAAGCCCGCATGTTGCTAACCAATTTGTATTTGAATTCTAGGACATACTAAATGATTGAATATGCATTTACGTTATATCTTTGAGTTGTTTTCATTGTGTTTACTTTAGCTACACGACCTAGATAGTTCACCTTGTGGACCCTTCTGACTGTGACTGCACTGTATCAGCACTTCTCTTGGCAACACGTGGGTCTTTTCTTCTTCCTTTGTTTCTTCTTTGTTGTACTAAATTTTTCCTTCCCTTTCAACACTTTTTGACATTTGTTGACACTTGTCAATTTTTATTTTTTGTCCTTGCAAATTCATCCTTGAGCCTCTTGTTAGACTAATTTTCATAAATTGACCTTTCCCTAGTGTTTTTCATCTCACCCCACCCATAGGAGCCCTCCAAGTTGCCTCCCAAGCCATCTCCAACTTTTAGTTTTCAATTGTGATTTACCAGGACAAATCTCCCACGGACATTTTGACATGAGTAGGTGGAGATTTGGTTTCTAATGTATTTTTGGGTTATCTCCAATGGCAGATGGCTTCCTTATCCCACCAAAATCATTCTCCAACTGTCAAATTGCACCCAGACCCCTTCCTTTCTAGATCTCCATTGGAGATCTTGTTGAAAATCCAAATCTCCCTTGGGCAACCCTATTTAAAATTGAAATTTCCCCTGGGTGATTTGGACTAGAAAAAGGGGTGACCCATGGGCAACCCTTCCATCTTTCTAGTTTCAGATTAACTTGAAGTTTGGACATGAAAAAGCTTCGTTTTGACCCATTTTTCTTCTAGTTTGCATGTAATTTTGGTCTAAACATAGAGTGAACTATTCTTAGACTTCAAGCATACATAATTAACTCCATTTGATCTATACTTGTGACCTCTCTAACTCATGTTAACTTCATTGATACTTCTATGATTGTTGTCAGAAAATGTCCCCTTGGGGGCTTTTCCCTCTTAAGGTTTAGCTCTCGGGTCCTTAGAATGCATTTAGAGCATCTTGTGTGTTAATTTTGACTCCTGATGAGAAACCCCTAAAGCCTTATGACAAATAGGACCTAGGGGGTGCTATTTTAATGATCCTTGAATAGAAACAAGGTGGTGGACTTGGGTGCTAGCACCCTAGTCCTGCCCTATTTTGGGTCTGCCCTAAATTTAAATGTCAGCTTTATGACCGTTATTTAGGTCTTATGCTGAAATCTCAACTTTGAATTATGAAATTCTTAGTAGGAATGTTTGTAGTTGCATATATAAGCATGAGTAGGTTTCATTTGCAAACTAGATGGACTTTATGCATACTTGTGATTATAGAGCATTCAAAATATTCATTATGTTGCAGAGTAGAGCATTGATATTGTATTTGTATTTGTAGATTTGGCTCCATCTCCTCATAGCATGAAGAACATATTCCTTCTATGATATCTACACTTCAAGGTGATATCTATTGTGTTTTCAAACATTTATCATTTAGATTTTTGTCTCTATCCCACCAGGATATGTACTCTTATCTGACAACGGTGTTTGGAAGACTTGAATGTCCCTCTAGGGCTTGACTGAGACAAGCCTCTAAACACCACAACCCCCACCCACACTCCTTTGTGATTGCAATTTACAGGTACTAAGTTTTGAACGCAAAGTGGAGTTGCAGAAAGGAGGTTGCAGACATCAAAGATTCAGGATCTGACAAGCAGAGAACTTTGGGGAACATTTTAGGACAAGGGCATTAGTCCCTGTGTCCTCAATTTTTCCTAATGCAGAAACGGAAGAAGATCCAGATTCTGTAAAGAAAATTATACCTTGGACTAGGGTGTTACTCCCCATGTCCCTAAATGTTCCACTTTCTGAACTTCAAAAAATAGTGAGTTAAATATCTGTCCTTTGTCTTAGTCTGAAAGGATTTGTCGTAATTTGATAATTTGCTTACTATTTTGCATATTTAGGGTTTAAAGTGAAATTGAGCATTAAATTGAGATATTGTTTGATACATCTAAACTTCTACATCATTCCAAGTGGTAGCCTAACCTGATAGGTGAATGCTCCTCATATTGGAGATTCAACTCGGTTGATATGCCCTTGAATGTTTGGTGAGAAGGCTAGATTTGCCTTTGAAGCATAAACCAAAACCTTTCCCCCCTTTTTCACTACTAAAAATTTTGGTGAACCCATGTTTTTGGACTTTTTGGTACCTTTCTGAGTGTTGTGTGATAGATTTACATTCATTCATTTTATTGCATTCGAAAAATTACAAAAAAATGGAAAATTTTGAAAAATTGACATCTTAGGCTTGCATTTTAGCATAATTTGAATTAATTGGCATTTAATTTCATTAAATTTCTGTTATTTTCATCAGATCTGATTTAAATTACATAAATTCATCATTTAGTATTCATTTTCATTGCATTTTTGTGCTTAAATTGTCAAAAATTGCTTGAAATTGTGTAGTTTTCATAAAAACCTAGTTTTGCATTAGCTAGGGTTTTTAGTCAAAATCTTGTTTTAGATTTTACTACCCTTTTTAAACACTCATTAGGACTGATTTCTAATTGTAGTGTTGCATCATAGTGGTTTTCTTACAAAAATTTCATGTCTAGGGTTTGAAAACCTTACATTTTCACTAGATTTGGCCTTATCGACTCTCTAGAATTGCATCACAAGCATGTTGTAATGGATTTTTCTGCATTACTTGGATTTTATTAGGGTTATTATCTTCTACCACTCCTCAAATTCCTTACAACACCATTTCTATTAGGCCTTTGCATTGAAAATTTGTGAAAATTCGCATATTTTAGCTATATTTTCACCAGGGTTTGACTTAGATTGGCACTATAGGTGTGTTGTGATGGATTTTATGGCATTAGGTGGCTGATATTACTGTTATAATCTTCTTTCCATCACAATTTTCCTCACAACACCCTTTTTCTTACTCATTTGCATTGAGAATTGTTGAAAAATTACATATTGTAGCACATTTTCACTAGGTTTTGACTTGTCATCACTCTAGGTTTGCATAAAAAGTGTGCTGTGAAAGATATTGCCACATAATTGGACTATTATTAGGCATATTATTTTCTGTACCTCTTTAAATTCTTCACAACACCTCTTCTCCTAGTGATTTGCATTGAAAAAGTTGAAAAATCAATCATTTTGAATATTGAACATATCTTTCTTCTAGGGTTTGTTCTATTAGTTTGTGCATTGAGTGTTGCATTATGTTGTATGAGTCTTATAACTTTCTCCCCTAATAGAAATATCCCTTTAAGAGGAAGTAGAAGACTCATGGGATCTAGTGCTTTTGAAGAATTTGATATTCTTACCTCTGAAAATCCATTGAATACCTTCTTTGCAAAGGGAGAAACACAAATTTTGCAAGATACTATATCTCATACAACCACTATGGAATATCAAGTATTTCATGATGTTGACGACACTATTGAGGTGGTCGCACATGTACCTAATGAGAAAATAAACAAACATGATAAAGAATTAGCTAATTTCAAGCATTTGTTGAAATTGAAAGGATAGTGGAAGAAGCTATACCTGTGATTCACAACATAAGAGAATTGATAAAAGAAGGACAATATGGTATTAATTCTGTTTGAGGATTAACACATATAGTGCACAATAATTTTATGATGGTGACTAAATGTGTGAATGGTATTAAGAACATGTCATCACCATCTCATACGCAAGTATCGACACCTATACCGACTATGGGAATATCTACATTTACATCAACGATTTTAACCACTTATGCAAATGCTTGTAGTAATGCTACCACTGGTATTGGAGTATCTAATGGCACTAATTCACAAAATTATAAAGATGTGGGATTTAACTATAAGAACTTGGTATCTAAGGTGACCTCTTCTATGAATAATTACTCTCAACCACCTCTTCATCCCACCTATTCTTAGCCACCTCTTACATACAACTATTCACAACCACCTTCCACCTATCACTATGTTTAACCACCACTGAACTATTCAAAGCCTCCATTTATCACTACTTAGGCTAAATCACCTCCTCACTTTGGATCTAATTCCTCACAACAAACCACATCCTCCAATGATGCCATCTTAAACTAAGTTCTGCAAGGCATGACTTCTTTACAACCAAATGTGACAAACTTGACAAATTCTTCACAACCTAATATACCAACCTATCATGTCCGTAATCCTCTATCTTATGCAATCTTGAGAACTCCTATGCCTAAGAGGTTTGAGACTCCTCGCTTTGAAAAGTACAGTGGAAAAGGTGAACCTAATACTCATGTGGCAACATTCATGGCTATGTGTAGTGATTTCTACTTTGAAGAAGATTTGTTAGAAAAACTTTTCTCGCGACCTCTCAAAGATATAGATCTAGAATGGTTTTTCTCTTTTCCTCTGAATTCAATACACTCTTTTTTGCAGCTAGTTGATCAATTTTTACAACATTTTCAAGCAAATATTAGACCTCAAGTCTCCTTGATTGATTTAGTTCATTGCAAGCAAGGTCTGAAAGAGAAATTAAATGAGTTTATTAGTCGGTATCAATCTCTCTATGCACAAATTCAATATCAAATGAAGGATGAGGATGTTCAAGAGGTGTTTATTACAAATCTACAACCTAACATCCATGATAAGATTTTGTTGATGAAGTATAACTCCTTTCAACATTTATGTACCGCCCTTTGTGATTATCAGCTTTCATCTAGTTGGTATAAAAACCAAAACTCATCGGCTCAAGTTGGTCAATCCACGGGTGGACCATCACAAAACAACTTTAAGAGGAATAATAGGACTTTCATCAAGGTTAATGGATAAAATTCAAACAATTTTTCACAAGTGTCTGCTATCATTAATCCAAAGAAGGCACCGTATCAACAAAGAAAGTTTACTCCGATATCTAAATCCTATAATTCTATCATGAATCAAGCTATGAGTAATAACCTCATAAAGCTTCCCTTGATTAAACCTTTAGATCCTAGTAAAATGCAAGGACCTTATATTGATGCTAATTCCTTTTGTCATTTTCATCAGCAACAAGGACATGATACTGAATGATGTATGTGCCTTAAACATGAAATACAAGACCTCATTGACTTGAATATTATATAGGTATCGGGTGTGAATGATAATGGAAATAAGTCAGTTGCTTCGCTAAATCAAAATTTACAAATCTTTACTAATCCTTTCCCTAAGCATACCGATAATAACATGATGGAATAAAATACACTTGAAGTAGAAGATGACTATCTGAACTATGATGAGACTATTGCTACAATAGAAGTGGATAAGGAAAATACTAAAGTATCACCTTGTCCACGAAGAAATGGTATGTATGCTAAGGTTCCTCCTCCGTTATCCCTTCAAGGATTAGGAGATAATCAACATGCATCAAAAAAATAACTAGAACAACAAAAGAAAGAGACTCTCACAAAAGAAAAGATTGAAATAGTACAAGATAGTCCTTGTCACTATGGTAGATGAACTCAACAAAGAAATCTAGCTAAACATTGGAAAAGAGTAAGACAATTATCATCAGTTGGAAATAATAGTGGTTCTCCTCCTCATAAGTAATAAAAAATTTCACATACACAAGAATTTGAGAAATAAGTATCGTATGGACTTCCTAATAATAAACAAGACTTTCATAAGAACCACTCAAGCTTCGTACAAAACATGATAGAGCATCTCTCCAAGAGGCTCGCAAGTTCCAAATTTTAGTACAATTGTACTGGTAGGTAAGCATTTCTAACCCTTTACCTCTATGTTGTGCTTCCCACGTGATGTGTTAGGTGTTGTTTAGGCCTCCTAGGATGACCCTTGATACTCTTGTAAGGTCAAGGATATCAGGAGACCACCTCTATTGTGACCCTTCTCCTATTTGTATAATTATTCTTCTACATTTCTTCTCTATTTTCATTGTTGTGTGGTGTGTCTTATGGACATAGAGTTGTGGTTGGTGACATGGGGGCACCCTCCTACGTGACTGTTCCTAAGACACTTGTTTCTCCTCTCTTGATTTATTGTTTCCCTTCTTCTAGTGGTTCTATCTAGCTGGCTAATGATGAAAAACATATTATACTGATACGGACCTACTGTCCCTTCGGTGAGAAATCAAAAAATGGACCTAGTCCATACATGACAATGGGGTTGATATATATTTTCTGACGCTTGGCTAGTAGAATCACTCCATGTGATATTTTGATGTTGTCTTATTGCACTTGCAAAACATAACAATACTGCTACTCCATGCACTTTATCTATCTTGAATCTTACTTTCCTCGGATTTCTATGTGAATGATCATATGTATTGTTGTTTATCTTGATTATATGGATGTTAACACCTTTTCTTCCAGGGAATTGTGTGTTTGTGGGAGCATTTGGTGATCGTAAAGTACATGTCACCTCCAGGGGGCATGGGCTTTGCAAGAGCTTATGTTCCCTTGTGTGTTTTCTTCCTACCTTAAAGTGCTTGATATCGGTACATGATATCAACCAACTTAAGGTGGAGGCATATATAAGGCAAGTTGTCTAATGTAGATGTTAGTAAAGTGTGTTTGTAAAACTTGAATCTATTGCAATCATTTAAGCCCTATGTGGAGGCGGGATATAACATATATCCTTTTTTATCTTAAGCCCTCTGCAAAGGCAGGGATGGTGTATTTCTTGAGGAGATTGCACATCCTGTCATTTTCTAAAAGTCCTCTTTGGAGGTGAGGAGCAGATATAAGACTATCTTAACCCTTAAGCATGTCTTCGGCAATTGTTGTGGTGAAGCCTAATCATCAGTGTGTGTGTGTGTAATGTGCTTGAGATGGTGATGAACCTTGAAATAGGTACACTACATTGCTTGTTTGTCATGTTTTCTTTGTGTCTTCCATGTGTGTGTGTATGGAGTGTCTGTTCCCAAGCATAGTCTAAAGACCAGTGGTGATGAGTCCCTCCTATGCTTTGGGATTTGTATGGCGTGTTTGTTCTCAAGTGCATTCTAAATAATTGTGGCAATGAGTCCCTCCTACACTCTGATATTTGTATAGTGTGTCTGTTGCCCCATGTGCAGTCTAAAGATTGGTGGCAATGAGTCCCTCCTACATTATGGGTTATGTGTTTACTTTTCTTGTACTTGCATTTGCATTTCATATATGAGAAAAAGAAAAAGAAATAATCACTGCATTCACTGTGTTTTGTGTGTCTTCAATGTTGTCTTCTCTATGTTTTGTGTGACTGTAATTGTCTTCTCCATGTTGTGCATGCCTACACTGTCTTCAATATGTTTGGCATGTCTTCACCATGCTTGGCATGTTTGCTATGTTTGTTGACCATACTTTAATGCATGTATTGGCCTTGCATTTATACATACATTAAAGTGGGGGCTAAATGTTATGTTAGAAAATGTCCCCTTTGGGGCTTTTCCCTCTTAAGGTTTAGCTCCTGGGTCCTTAAAATGCATTTAGAGCATCTTGTGTGTTAATTTTGATTCCCGATGAGAAAACCCTGAAGTCTTATGGCAAATAGGACCTAGGGGTACTATTTTAATGATCCCTGAATAGAAACAAGGGGGTGGACTTGGGCGCTAGCACCCTAGTTCTGCCCTATTTTAGGTTTGCTCTAAATTTAAATGTCAATTTTATGACCATTATTTAGGTCCTATGCCAACATCTCAAGTTTGAATTATGAAATTCTTAGCAGGAATGTTTGTAGTTGCATATATAAGCATGATTAGGTTTCATTTGGAAACTAGATGGACTTTATGCATACTTGTGATTATAGAGCATTCAAAATATTCATTGTGTTTCAGAGCAAAGCATTGTTATTGTGTTTGTATTTGTAGATTTGGCTCCATCTCCTCATGGCATGAAGAGCATCTTCCTTCCATGATATCTACACTTCAAGGTGATATCTATTGTATTTTCAATCATTTATCATTTGGATTTTTGCCTCTATCCCGCTGGGATACACACTCTTATCTAACAACAGTGTTCGGAAGATTTGAATGTCTCTCCAAGGCTTGACCAAGGCAAGCCTCTAAACACCACAAACCCCCTTCCACACTCCTTTGTGATTGTAGGTTACAGGTACCGAGTTTCATGGAGTGGAGTTGCAAAAAGGAGGTTGCAGACATCAAAGATTTAGGATCTAACAAGCAGAGGACTCCAGTGAACATTTCAGGAGAAGGGCGTTAGTCCCTATGTCCTCCATTTTTATTGAGGTAGAAGTGGAAGATACAGTGTAGATTAGTGTCAGAAGAAGATCTAGATTCCATGACTAAAATTGTACCTTGGACTAGGGTGTTAGTCCATGTGTCCCTGATTGTTCCACTTTCTGAACTTCAAAAAATAGTGAGTTAAATATCTCTATCCTTTGTCTTAGTCTGAAAGGATTTGCTGTAATTCGATAATTTGCTTACTATTTTTCATATTTAGGGTTTAAAGTGAAATTGATCATTAAATTGAGATATTGTTTGATACATCTAAACTTCCACATCATTCCAAGTGGCAGCCTAACCTGATAGGTGAATGCTCCTACTAGTGGAACTTTTCCCCCTTTTTAACCCTAAACAATGATAAGTTATCATTGTTTCATCACTCTCTAATCAATCTAGTTCACTCCTCAATCAAGACTGTTAACTCTTCAATCATTTTCCCCTCTTATGTTCCCTTCAATACTATGAATACCACTCCCCTCTTCATTATTTTCTAATTTGGAGAATGCTCTTCTCATCTTCACAAGTTTTTTCAAGATTCTTCATAGGCCTTTGAGCCTTTTTCTTCATTTCTTTTTTTAGTTTTCCAAAGCTTCAAATATTTCATGTCATTAGTTTTCAAAATATTTAAGGAGTTCATATCATTAGTTTTCCAAAGCTTCAAATCTTTCATTAGTTTTCATTATTGCATAGTTTCAAAGCTCCTCCTTTTGAGAGGCAATTTCATTTGTGCATCCAAGCTTTGCATGTTTTTTCTCTCCATATAGCATTCTTATTCTCACGAAGGACTTATGAGTCTTTTATTTTAGTGTTGTTATACCAAAACTTTGTCAAAATATTCTCTTTGCATCATTACGCTACTCGTTTTGCAATCCATAGTGCTCTTTAGCTCACATTGAGCTCATATTTTGAAACTTTCTCAAGCCATTTTGTATCCCTTCCTTATTGTTGCCAAGAGGAGATCCCCGCTACTACAAGAGGATGAAGAGGTTGTTGATACAAGTATTCTTGAGGGTAGTGGAGGCTCATGCTTCAAAACATTCCAGGTTCTTTCATGCTTTTTCTATTATGGTAGTAATTAGATAATCTCAATTTTACTCTTGGGAATAGAAATTGGATGTTGTAATTTCTTTGATAGGATAAATAGAATTCTTTTGTTAGATTAGTTTACTTCAAGTACTTTGCATCATTAGTTTAGTTTTTTTTAAAGCAGTTTCATTTTTAGAGTGGTTAGATCCAAAATATCAAGAAAAATAAAAAAAAACATAGATTAGATTGCATTAGGTAAACCCATTTTAGATTGCATACATATTTCAAATTCTAGATTAAAAAGGTACATTTCTTTCATAAAAATCCACAAAAAATACAACAATATTGTCTTGCATACATTCAAAAACACAAGTATCACACAAAGATTGTAAACCCTTGATTTCATCATGAGGTCAATACTAGTCAACACTAGTCAACCAACACAAAGTGGAGCAAGTTAAATATTAGGTCATAAATCCTAAGTCAAATCTAAGTTAAATTGAGGTCAACTCCAACCAACTCTCTCTCAGTTTGGGCTCATGAATATGCCCTAGGCTTAGAGGTGAGTGGGTGAGGGTGATCCTCAAAGAGATTGAAGAGATACACCCAAGGCCATAACGTGATCAATTGATGATCCATGAACAACAACATAGGATAAGGTTACTTCAAACATGAGTCATCATACAATGATTTGAAGAATGACTCCAACTTGATAGAAACATAAAAGTTCAAACAATTGATAACCCACTCAACATTGGAATCTTCAAAATCCAAATAGGAGAACAATAACTAGTGACCCTTCGGTTCATATAGTTATTTCAACTACAATGGTCATAGAGAACCATATCAGAATCAATGCCCAAGAAACACCCCAGGACCAGTGAACTGATCTCTACAAAGTCCATCTCTAAAGTGAGAAGGACTGCTCCTATATCTCACCTCCTCTCGACTAGATACTTCCACAAGAGCAAGAATGATGTGGAGGTTTGTCCCATGGAAAGGAGAAAGATCCGTGTGCTCGTAAAATCTGACTTGACCACCTGGTGCAACTGAGTCATGTTTTTGAGTGCACATAGTTTGGTGAACCTGACGTGAAGAGAAAAACCATTTGGTTGAGTTTTTTGTGTTTCATTGCAAGATCCCACTTTCATCATCGTTGTCACATACAATGCCAAATTCACAGCATATTTTGGTGAACCTGATGTTAGGTCTCAAAAACGTAGGTCGTTAACCCTAAGAGGGTGTCAGGCTCTCTTGACGTTTTTGGCTAACTGACACGGGGTAGATATGGCTAAACCCCCTTCACTTTAGGCTCTACTAGACCTAGGTGGGTAAACCTCTAATTAATAAAGCAGATAAAGAGTGATCACTACTTTAATCAGAATTAATCTAACTATTGATAATGGCACAAATTATAAAATAGATAAAAAGACAGCAAGTTAATTCTAAAAATAATCTAAATTGAAAAGCTAAAATAATAATGCAATCTAACTAAGTAAATCTAAAATGAATTTGTATAAGTGATAATGAAGATGCTAGACTAGGGCCTTATTTAATATAGAGTCAGTATGATCATGAAATAAATGACTGTTTGTTTGGTAAAAACTCAAACTATCTGGCATGAAAGAAAAGGTATGTAACTTGTACAACCCTGCAAGGAAATAGTTAATATTCAATACTTATCTATATCCAATTGACAAAATCAAATTACTTGCATTCATCTAAAAGGATTTAATCCTTGCTTGAAGGAACCTATCAAAATGATACTGCAATTGTAACAGATTTATCAAAAACTAGAGACAGAATACAAACCCTAACTATATGACTCTTCTTACAGATCCAAGACAATGTCTTCATAGTTACTATGATAGATTTAAAGGATTTAATTCTGAAAGCAGAAACCAATTAATCTTATCACACTATAACAGCAAATGTGTATAGACAACTTGAAGATATACTTGATAACTCAAATTGAATAACAGAGAAAACTTTGAAAGGAGATAGTCATATAATTGAATAAATTAAACAGATAGTTGATACCAAAATTTGCAGTTACTGCTTCATGTTCACAAACTTGACTTCATCAGAGAATGCTTGCACATGGTCTACCAGAAATAAAATATATTAAAAGTGAACTAGCATTTCTGTTCAAATCTAATCTATAATATCTCCTATTCTATTATGTAAAAAAAATTTCTCCCTCCTTCTGGTCTTGGTCATCTCTTCTAAAGAGAGGCATACAAGCTTCATACCAGTTACAATAGTTGTGACGGTTGATAACTGAAATCAGTATTTGTTCTAATAAAACAAATTTAGGAAATTTAATTTTCGCCACTAATCATCAAATGGATAACCATTTCAGGGTCGAACAAAATCTTTAGTTGTAATTCTGCTTAATATCCTTCGAGGGTTTTATTATTCCTAAAAAGACCAAATAAAACACAAATTAGTCTCTGATCAAATGATCAAAACAAATTTATTTAAACATATATATTTACTCAAATAATTACTTCCCTTATCGACAATTTATCAGTTGCTTAAGATCCTTTCACGGGTGCTTATACAACCTGATCGCCAATGTGTATATCTTGCAAAAAACAAATATTTTAACTGTCAGAAAGATATCTTAACCATTCTAATTTTAATGTCATTTTAGGGTTTCCTTTGTCGGCGTAACCTTCCCTCCTTTTTGCTTTCCGTACATCCTTGTATCTTTCACTTGTATATCTTCTTGTATGAGCACATATACAAACGACCCATACAAACCTTCCCTTTTGATGCTTTCAATTTATTTGTACATTGAATATGCTCATTTCAAACATACAATTGCTAAAACATACAAGGAGTTTCCAATATTTAACTTTTCCTTCGCATCCGATTCTTGTATATCCTTTTGTATCTATCACTTGTATCTTTAAGAATGTATGTTCGCAACATACAAGGCACTGAATATACAAGCACTTAACTCTTTAAATAACCTTTCATTTCCGCCATTTGTATGTAGTTTATTGTATATCTGCAATGTATGTTGGATAGATACAAAGCGCAAACATACAATGGATTTTCCCTATTTCACAAACTTTTCAGGTCCGGCTTGCATAAAATGCAATGTATATTTTGATATACATTGAGTAGTGATGCATCATTTATATCATTTTTTAATCTTCCCTGAAATTTGTGTTTTATGTCTGGCAATGTATGTACCGATACATACAATACATGAAATATACAACGACTTATCGTTATTTCACAATTATTTCGGTTCCGGCATTGCATATTCCCATTGTATGTATTGTAATGTATAAAAGCCTTGTATATTTTGCTTTGTATGTTCCGCTTTTGCCTAACATACAAAGATAAAATGCATACACCAGACTTAATCGACTCATTCATTTAGACTTTGACTTCTGTTGGGTCCGCGGCTTGCATATGGTGCAATGTATATCAGTTTTGTATATACAAAGCCTGAAACATACATTGACTTTTCCCTATTTCATAAACGTTCTGTTCCGTGCTTTGCACATGGACTTTGCATATCCACTTTGTATGTTTTTAATTTACCAAACATACAAGCAAAATATACATCTAACGGACCCATCTGATTATACATTTAAACTTTGAATTGTTTCGTGCCCAACTTGTATGTATGAAAAATGTGTCATCAAAATGCATACAAGTATAAAAATTTAATAAACCCGACAACCCATTTTGCGACTCATAACGACTTTGCATATGCAAACAACTTTGTATATGAGCGACTTGTATGTAAACCTTGTATATGCAACCTGATATACAAACAGACTTGTATATGCAACTCACAAACACTCCCCTTGTACATTTTACCAAAACACTCATAACTTGCAAAATACAGGGAATTTTAACATGGTTCAAAAAGCAACTCCTATTCATTTTCGACAAGGAATTCACCCATATTGAGCTCTGGTACTTAGTGCAATTTTTCCTTTATTTTCAACAAGGTTCATAATTTTTCACTTCCTTGTTTACGGTTCATCTTTAATGAGCACTTCAACCATGTTATATTAAGTCTTTAGGAATGAGAATAGATCAAATCCAAATATTTCTATCAAATCAATTGTTAATTTCTGCTTGAAAACAACTGTGGATCTTTCCATATATGCTCATATACTAAAATCTTTAATGATTGAAACTTGATATTTGCCAAAAAAGTAGCTTGGGAATTTCAGTCCCAATAGTGGCTCTTTCTGGGGATGTATGCCCCTTGTGGGCATAGCAAGATCCCAGATTTCTGGAGGAGCAGACCAAAACCTTCCTCATTTGACGATGGGTGAACTATGAAGGGTGAAGATCTTGGGTTATTGCTTTATGAAAAATTTTTATTTCCTGATAAGAGAGCTCTTTAAGTAAGTTATTTAACTCTTCTAACCTACCGTGCATGGAAAAGACCATTTAGAGAGTTTAATCAGAATTGTCCATGTACTGGCAATTCTTTTCTCTTGGGTTCTTTTTAAGAGAAAAAATGTTTCAAAAAATGCCCATGTACTAGCAGTTCTTGCTCCTCACTAGACATGTTTTGTACATGATATGAATCCTCCCCTGCCTTACCATTAATGACAAAAAGTCCAATCCATAGGGCATTGAATTTTCCATGCTTCCCTTTTTCTTGATTTCTGGCATTCCAAATAAGCACTATGTCACCTACCTCAAATTTTTTGACTTTAGCCTTTTTATCATATAGGTATTTCATTTGTATTTGCATTTTTTTATTTTGTTGCATTGCATGTTCCCTCATTTCATTTAATTCCATTAGTTGTTCTAGCCTTTCCTCCATTGGTTCTGGGACATCCCAATTCTCTTGGAGGATAAACTTACACACTGGCAGCAGGTCGTGTATTGGGAGTTTGGCATGAGCTCCATATACTAATTCAAATGGTGATTTACCAATTGCTTTCTTTACTGTGATCCTATCAGCCCATAATGCCAATCTCAACTTAGAGTCCCAAGCTTTCTTGTTGTTATCCATCATTCTATTTATAATCTTCAGGACACTTTTATTGCTGGAGTCAACTTGCCCATTACCTTGTGGGTGGTAGGGAGAAGAATATGAGATCGTAATGCCATAAGATTTACAAAAAATTTTAAACTCATCCGATCCAAAACACATTCCATTGTTAGTAATAAGCCTCAAAGGTACCCCAAGTCTAGTTAAAATGTTTTCCAATAGGAAATTGATCACAACCTTGCCGGTTGCTTGTTTAGTGGGAACTGCTTCTACCCATTTCGTGAAATAGTCAGTGGCTACTAATATCCATTTATGACCACCACTTGATTTCTCCATAATCTCTCCTATAAAATCAATTCCCCATTGGTGAAATGGGGCATCAACCTACATAGGTCTCAAGGGTAATGCCCCTTGATATTTTAGCTTTCCTGAGAATCTCTGACAGGCCTCACACTTCCTAGTAAAACTGTAGGCATCATTGAAAACCTTGGGCCAATAGTATCTAGCCCTTAATATCTTGTGTGCTGTGGTTTTAGCTGAGAAATGGCCACCACAGACTCCTTAATGCATCTCTTGTAAGATAGATTTTGCTTGCTCTTCATCTAAACAGAATAATAAGATACCATCTTTGTTTTTCCAATAAAGATCTCCTTCTATAAGCACATATTTAGAAGCATGTAATTTTAGAGTCCTTTTCTTATTGTCATCAAATCCATTAGGGCATTTCATGTGCTTAAGGTAATACACTATATCAGTATACCAAGGAGTTTTCTTAATACTTGTTATCATTTCCTCTTCATTTTCAATATTACATACTTGGGCAGCCTCAAGGTTTTTTTCAGTCATCAGTTTGGCTAACCCTTGTCGCCTTACTAGCTTTGTGATTTGAATTCCTATATCAAATTCCTGAAGTCAATTTATCCACCTACATCTCTTCCCAGTTACTTCACTCTGCATGAACACATCTTTGACTGCTTCATTTGGTACATAAGCTATCACTTTAGCCCCAACCAGGTAAGGTCTAAATGCCTTAACAACTTTCACCAATGCATAAGCTTGTTTTTCTATGATATCATAGTTAAGTTTTGCATGTTGGAGTGATTTATTGAAAAAAGAAATAGGCTACTCCTAACCCTCATTATTCTTTTGTAACATAACTACTGCTACTGTATGAAAAGATGCAAAGGAAAAGATCTAGAAAGGTTTACTAAAATTGGGAGACTTTAGCACTGGAGCTTCTTTAATTGCTCTTTTTATGGATGCAAAAGCTTCTATGCATTCATCTGTCCAATTAACCTTTGCATTTTTCTTCAACATTCTAGATATAGGGTTAATTATTTCTACAAAGTTTGGTATAAATCTTCTCACAAAGTTTATTTGTCCAAAGAATGATTGTATAGCCTTGACTATTTTTAGAATAGGAACTTTGTCTATTGCCTCTATTCTCTCGGGATCAATCCTAACTCCATCTTTGGATACTATGTGTCCAAGTAGTTTCCCTTCTGTGACTGCAAATTTACATTTCTTGGGGTTCAAGGAAACACCATATTCTAATGCTCTGATAAATATCTTCTCAAGGTGATTTACATGATCTTCAGCCTTTTTTTAATATGCAGTGAGGTCATCCTGGTATACAGCCATGATTTCATTTATTAAACCTGCAAAAGCAACATCCATTGCCCTCTAGAATCTGGCTCCAACATTTGTAAGGCCAAATGGCATTCTCACATATACGTAAGTTCCCCATGGGGTGGTAAAGGCTGTTTTGTATTGTTCAAATTCTTTAACCTTTACTTGGTTGTATCTGGAGAACCCATCCATCATGGATAATAACTCACAACTAGTAACTCTCTGTAGTAAAATTTCCATATTAGGTAACGGATAATTATCTTTTAAGGAAGAAATATTTAAGTTTCTAAAATCGACACATAATCTAATATCTCCATTCTTCTTCCTAATAGGAACTAAATTCGAGACCCAGGATGAATGCCTAATAGGTTTAATTATGCCATCTTCCCTGAGTTTTATAAGTTCCTCGTGCATTTTAGGTTCTAACACAGGGTTGATGGGTCTTTGTTTTTGTCTATAGGGCTTAGCATCTAGCTTCAGTGGGATTTCGTGCTGGAACAAATCTTCCCTATATGCTTTAAGATCATCATAAGACCAGGCAAACACATGTTTATATTTTCTCAATAATGTAATTAACATGCTTCTGATTGCAGGGGTTATTTTCTTTCCAATGTAGACCTTTTTAGGTGACAATTTAGTTCCCAAATTTATTTCTTCCACATCATCCTCCTTTATTTTTACTTCTTTGGTAATGGATCGATCGTTTGCATCAAAAACTCTTTCTAACGCCACTAAGCCCTTTGGAATTTTATTTGTTTTAAGGTGGACAATTTCTTTCCCAAATAAAGTCTCTTTCCCATCATTCTTCTCAACAAAAGTGTTAAAATCAATCTCTTGACTCTCATATTGATCTATACAATGCAAAAATTTGAGTAAATCAGCATCACTATCAAAAACTTGCCAGTTATATATGTTGTCTGGGATAGTTGGTCTAGTTTTGAGCTCAACTTCTAAAATACTTGTCAAGGTAATGTCATCCCTCTTCAAAGCTATATTTGCAAGGAAGTCAGCGATTATATTTTCTGACCTATCTATCCAACTTATTGAAAAAGCATCAAACAATTCTATATCATCTAGGACTGCATTTTTGTATTGTTTCAGTCTTTTATTTTTTGAGGAATATTTACCTTTGACTTGTGAAATAATCAATTCAGAATCTCCATACACTGCCAACAATTTGATTTTGTGTTTTCTAGCAATGTTTAGCCCAATTAAGAGTGCTTCATATTTAGCTATGTTATTTGTGCACTCAAAATTTAGAGAAAAGGAATATTTGAATGTTTTTCCTGACAGTGATATAAACAACACCCTGGCTCCATTTCCTACCTTACTACATGCGCCATCGAAATACATGGTCCATACTTCATTTTCATCAATTTTGGCTTCGTAGTAAATTGGGTCTATATTATGCAATTTAGACTGTTCTTCCACCCTGAATGTACTGAAGTCTGTGTCACAGAAACAAATCATTTGATTTGGATTAATTTTCTCTATAATGTCTTCTACCTTGGCTCCCTATGGAGTTTAACTGACTGTGTTCCCAACGGGATAGTAGCATAAGATAAATCTAATTGCACACTTCCCCCTACCATGGTAGTCCATTGTCTAGATAACAACATTCCATAGTTAGGTGGGATATCTACCACAGTGATGTCAATTTTATAAGAGGCTTCAGGATGAGATGCTAATTTTATCTCAACATCTTTCATGATTCCAACAACAGGGACAGATCTGTTATCCATTGCATAACATTTACCAAATGTAGTATCCACCCACATTCCTAACCCTTTCATAATAGCCATGGGCATTATGTTTACTGCTGCTCCTGAATCAAGCATACAATTCTTGACTAATTTGTTGTTTATTACCAAGGTAATATAGAATGGATCTATTTGAGATGGATTTTTCATTAATGTTTCACCCAAGTACACCTCAGGCATTTTGGTAGATTCTTGTTGCGTATTTATTTTAGGACTATGTTGTTCAGGTCTTTTGTTTGATACATTTGATATCATTTTCACCACTATATTTTTATATTTTTCCACCTTCATCATTTCTAGAAGTGGCATAGATACTTTCATTTGAGAAACAACTTGAGGAATATCAAATGAGGGATTTATGTTTAGTTTTGACCTATCAACTTTTGTTTGCCCCTTTTCCTTAGTTTTTGTGCTGTCCTTTTTGTTTGGTGTGTTAATAGGAGGTGTATCATGAGGTGTTCTCTCAGCTTTACGTTTATCATTTTTACCAGAAGTCTAATTTTTTATAAATATACTTCTGGGAGTACCTTGTTTAGCATTGATTGTTCTGTTTCTCAGGTTGTAACTACTGTTGGCTTGTGCTACTGTAGCCATTGTTAAATCTTTTCTCTCTTCCTAAGAAGGTTTTCACCAATTGTGACTTTGTGCTGTGTTGAGGTCATATTCACAATTTCCTAAATCTTCTTCATGGTTAGAAAATACTTCTTGTTCTCCTATGTTCACATTATATTTATGTGCTCCTACATCATATTCATACCTTGCTTCCTCGCTGAACGAATAATCTTCTTCAATAGTGAAAGGTGTGATACCCAGCATATTTATAGTGTGATGATCCATCTCAAGGTTATAAGATGCCTCATCTTTTTGTATTGATTGTGCTACCACACAATAATTAGGAGAGTGTGGTAAATTACAGGGCATACACCATGGACTATTTTCTGTCATATGGACTCCATTTTTCTTCAAAGGGTCAGGAGTGTCTTTTCCATAGTTATGTCTCCTGTTAGTATCCACGGGCTTTCCATCTTTCTAGTTTGTATGATATGGCATATCATGAAGTCTTGGCCTTTCATTCTTATGTGAGTATTCTTGCTTATTTGCAGGAGGATTAGGATTTTGAAGAACTCTTATATTGTCTCTTTTTCTGATCATCCCAGCAGCCTTTTTATTGTTTTCAATAGTGAGAGCCTTTTTTTGTGCTTCTGCCAAGGTTCTAGGACTTTTGCCCCTGAGTTCATAACCTGTCTTCGGGTCAAATGCTTTCAAATATATGCTAAGGGCCACTTGGTTGTTCAATTTGGATTCTTGTGGGACCTTATTATATAGTTTAGTGAATCTCCAATTAAAATCATACACCTGTTCATTTTGATACTTTTGAATAGTTATTAGTTCATGAAGAGCAAATTCTGGAGCACATTGATTTCTGAATTGTTCTAAAAATTGATTGTGGAAGTCTCTTAAGGAATATATTGAAGCGTCAGGTAAGCTATTTACCCAGTCTCTTGCTTCATTAGTAAGAGATATCATAAACAGCTTCATTTTTATATCTTCGTATATGTTACCAATGTCCTGTATGAAAGCATTGAATCGTTTGATATGTTCTTCAATAGTCAATTCACTACTTCCTGTAAACTTAGGTACATTGTTCCTCCAACTATTATCCATGGGATAAGGATATAGATGATATCCAGTCAAATCAAATTATCTGGCCATACTCATAGGATTTGGAGGTGGCATGTTAGGGTATGGTGGATAATACCAGTATCCAAATGGAGGTTGTGGATACATATTGGGTTGGACATGATGTTGATGATACACATTTTGTTGTGGAGGAGGTCGCTGTTGTTGATTGTTAATTCTATGCCCTGGTGGTGGATTCTGTTGGTGAACATTCCCAGTATTTATAGGTGGAGGTCCTTGCATTTGCCTATTTTGTAGAGGAGGATTATTGTGTGTATTGTGGGGTGCCATGTTTACATTTTGATGGTGAGGTGGAATTTGGTGATGACCAGGTGGTGGATAAGGATTATCTATATGCTGAGATGGGTTGTGTGCATTGGATGGTATTAGATTTTGCGGTGGAATATTTTGTGGGGCATGGCTAACATGTGGCGCTGCTGAAGTATGTGAACTACTTGCATTTTGATTGAACCCTATTTGATTGTTAATTTGAACATGTCCACCCTGCCTATGGCGAGGCACATACTTTGAACTGGTTACCTTAGTTCTAGATCCCATTTGTTGTAGTTCTTGTTCAATTTTTTCTTCTTCTTCTTTCAATCTAGCCCACTCAAGTTTTTCCTGTAATTTAAGTACGTCTTGCTGTATCTAATCCTTACTTCTCATGTCTTCTGGCTGAGTATTAAGGATTTGTGTGGGTGTTACCTTATCTATGAATTCATCTTGAGCTTCTTCACCTTGTTGTAGTGGCTCCTGGTAGTCATATTTTGCTTGACTTTGTTCTATCTCTCACTCAATCTAAGCCTAATGTTCAAGCTGTTACTGAATGGAAGGTCTGTACTGGGCAAGGATATCATTAGATCTATCATGATCACACTAAGTATACTGATTCTTGGATTGGAATTCATTTGATTCATTCAAGGGAGTAAAGCTATTATGAATTGTTAGTGGTTGTTCTAAGGTATTCTCTGGAGGGATTTGGTTATTAGTGCTACGAGACTGACTTGATATCTCAGTCTTCTTACTAGGAGCCTTTAAAGGTGGGGATGATTACAATTTTTTACCATCAGCTTTAGATCTCCTACCATCCATTATGATACTTTTATCAGAAAAGTAATTTGAGTTTAGTGTAGAGTCGCCACCTCTATTTAGAGGACTAATCAAATCTTTTGGGTTTTCCTTCCACCAGCAGAGTTATGCCTTTTAATTATCTGACTCTAATAGCATGGTCTAGCACCAGGTTCTTCCATGTGTCCCCAGTAGAGTCGCCAATTCTGTTAGGTCTCAAAAATGTAGGTCGTTAACCCTAAGAGGGTGCCAGGCTCTCTTGACATTTTTGGCTAACTGACACGGGGTAGATATGGATAAACCCCCTTCACTTCAGGCTTTGCCAGACCTAGGTAGGTAAACCTCTAATTAATAAAGCAAATAAAGAGATGATCACTACTTTAATCAGAATTAATCTAACTATTGATAATGGCACAAATTATAAAACAGATAAAAAGACAAGTTAATTCTAAAAATAATCTAAATTGAAAAGCTAAAACAATAATGCAATCTAACTAAGTAAATCTAAAATGAATTTGTATAAGTGATAATGAAAATACTAGACTAGTGCCTTATTTAATATAGAGTCAGTATGATCATGAAATAAATGACTATTTGTTTGGTAAAAACCTGAACTATCTGGCATGAAAGAAAAGGTATGTAACTTGTACAACCCTGCAAGGAAATAGTTAATATTCCATACTTATATATATCCAATTGACAAAATCAAATTACCTGCATTCATCTAAAAGGATTTAATCCTTGCTTGAATTAACCTATCAAAATGATACTGCAATTCTAACAGATTTATCAAAAACTAGAGACAAAATACAAACCCTAACTATATGACTCTTCTTACAGATCCAAGACAATGTCTTAACATTTACTATGATAGATTTAAAGGATTTAATTCTGAAAGCATAAACTAATTAATCTTATTACACTATAACAGAAAATGTGTATAGACAACTTGAAGATATACTTGATAACTCAAATTGAATAACAGAGAAAACTTTGAAAGGAGACAGTCATATAATTGAATAAATTAAACAGATAGTTGATACCGAAATTTGCAGTTACTACTTCATGTTCACAAACTTGACTTCATCAGAGAATGCTTGCACATGGTCTACCAGAAATAAAATATATTAAAAGTGAACTAGCATTGCTATTCGAATCTAATCTATAATATCCCCTGTTCTATTTTGTAAAAAAAAAAATTCCCTCCTTCTAGTCTTGGTCATCTCTTATAAAGAGAGGCATACAAGCTTCAAACCAGTTACAATAGTTGTGATGGTTGATAACTGAAATTAGTATTTGTTCTAATAAAACAAATTCAGGAAATTTAATTTTCGCCACTAATCATCAAATGGATAACCATTTCAGGGTCGAACAAAATCTTTAGTTGTAATTCTGCTTAATATCCTTTGAGGGTTTTATTATTCCTAAAAAGACCAGATAAAACACAAATTAGTCTCTGATCAAATGATCAAAACAAATTTATTTAAACATATATATTTACTCAAATAGTTACTTCCCTTATCGACAATTTATCAGTTGCGTAAGATCCTTTCACGGGTGCTTATACAACTTGATCGCCGCTGTGTATATCCTGCAAAAAACAAATATTTTAACTGTCAGAAAGATATCTTAACCATTCTAATTTTAATGTCATTTTAGGGTTTCCTTTGTCGGTGTAACCTTCCCGCCTTTTCTCTTTCTGTACATCCTTGTATCTTTCACTTGTATATTGCTCTTGTATATCTTCTTGTATGAGCGCATATACAAATGACCCATACAAACCTTCCCTTTCGATGCTTTCAATTTCTTTGTACATTGAATATGCTCATTTCAAACATACAATCGCTAAAACATACAAGGAGTTTCCAATATTTAACTTTTCCTTTGCATCTGATTCTTGTATATCCTTTTGTATCTATCACTTGTATCTTTAAGAATATATGTTCAAAACCTACAAGGCATTGAATATACAAGCACCTAACTCTTTTAAATAACCTTTCATTTCTGCCATTTGTATGTAATGCATTGTATATCTGCAATGTATGTCGAATAGATACAAAGCGCAAACATACAATGGATTTTCTCTATTTCACAAACTTTTTGGGTCCGGCTTGCATAAAATGCAATGTATATTCTGATATACATTGAGTAGTGATGCATCGTTTATATCATTTTTTAATCTTCCCTGAAATCTGTGTTGTATGTTCGGCAATGTATGTACCAATACATACAATACATGAAATATACGACTTATCGTTATTTCACAATCATGTCGGTTCCGGCATTGCATATTCCTATTGTATGTACTGTAATGTATAAAAGCCTTGTATATTTTGCTTTGTATGTTCCGCTTTTGCCTAACATACAAAGATAAAATGCATACACCAGACTTAATCGACTCATTCATTTAAACTTTGACTTCTGTTGGGTCCGCGACTTGCATATGGTGCAATGTATATCGGTTTTGTATATACAAAGCCCGAAACATACATTGACTTTTCTCTATTTCATAAACTTTCAATTCCGCGCTTTGCACATGGACTTTGCATATCCACTTTGTATGTTTTTAATTTACCAAACATACAAGCAAAACATACATTCGACGGACCCATCCGATTATACATTTAAACTCTAAATTGTTTCGGGCCCGACTTGTATGTATGAAAAATGTGTCATCGAAATGCATACAAGTATAAAAATTTAATAAACATGACAACCCATTTTGCGACTCATAACGACTTTGCATATGCAAACAACTTTGTATATGAGCGACTTGTATGTAAACCTTGTATATGCAACCCGATATACAAACAGACTTGTATATGCAACTCACAAACACTCCCTTTGTACATTTTACCAAAACACTCGTAACTTGCAAAATGCAGGGAATTTTAACATGGTTCAAAAAGAAACTCCTATTCATTTTTGATAAGGAATTCACCCATATTGAGCTCTGGTACTTAGTGCCATTTTTCTTTTATTTTCAACAAGCTTCATAATTTTTCACTTCCTTGTTTACGGTTCATCTTTAATGAGCACTTCAACCATGTTATATTAAGTCTTTAGGAATGAGAATAGATCAAATCTAAATATTTCTATCAAATCAATTGTTAATTTCTGCTTGAAAACAACTGTGGATCTTTCTATATATGTTGATATACTAAAATCTTTAGATGATTGAAATTTGATATTTGCCAAAAAAGTAGCTTGGGAATTTCAGTCCCAACACCTGACATGCATCACAAAGCATTCTAGGATGAGTTATTTGTGTTTCCACTTGCAAAATTCATTCATCATCACTTTTGCACCTGACGTCAAATTCAACACATATTTTGGTGAACCTAACATGAAGAGAAAAACATTTTGATTAAGATTTTTGTGTTTCCATCATGTGATCCAAATTTTTTCATCATCACTTCCACATTCGATGTCAGATTCACCACATATTTTGGTGAACTCAATGTGAAAAACAAAAACTTCTAATGGGATCTTTTGTGTTTCCAAGTGCTTCTTTCATTCCATGTTCATCTTTCATGTCCATCTTCATTTCATTCATTTTGTGGTGTTTCTTATACCCCAAAGCTAGGACAAAATCACATAAAGTTCAGGGGAATCACCCCACCAATGAAAGTAGCACATGTTCAGATCCAATAGCTTCAATCTCAAATTAGTCAAACTCAAAAGACTCAGAGGGGATCCAACAAGATCCCCACAACATTTTCCAAATCAAAACATGCCAAGTGAGTGTTCAGGATAAGATCAGTCAACAAGACCAACCCATAACAAGCCATATAAAAGTGGCCACCCAAATGGACAGTGAGGTGAGCCATCAAAAGAAAATCTTACAAGAAGCTTGGGGGACACAAAAACCCCCCATGTGGCAAATCAAGATAAAAGACTCATGGCATGTCAAATGACAACAAAGGAACAAGTGGGGTCAGTCAAACCCCAACACAAAGCAATCCATCTCAAAGTTGTAAAACTCAAAGAATGGAGGAAGCCTCACTCACAGACCTTATAGAAAATTTGGTCCAACAAATCAGGACCCTTGAAGCTAGAAATATCAGACAAGTTTGTCAAAGTAAAACTCAAGAAAAACCTAGGGTATACGGAAATCCTTTCATTAATAAGATTGAATTAAACCAGGGGGCAACACAAATTCCCCCTCGTCTCAACTTCCATGAAACATCCAGGGCTCCCTTTCTCTCACCATCCAACATGAAAAGTATCAATCAAATAGGTGGGATTCCTATGATGCAAAATCAACCACAAATGATCCCACCTAATCTTCAAAACATAAACATGATGCCATCTAGTCATCCAACTTTTTTAGGATATCAAAAATCTAGCATACCCTTTCAACAAGCGTAACAAGATCCACTTAAAGGGATAATGTTTGGAGGAATAAAACCCTCTATGCATAACCCCCTCCTAGGAACATACCTTGAGTATTTAAAGGAGCCTCTTAACTACAACTTTTGTTAGGTAATACTACCACATCCTCTCCCTAAGCCTCCAAAATTTAAAGGAGATGGTGATCCCAACTTTCATATCAAGGCTTACATCATAGTAGCACGGGAACTCCTTCCTTGGGATGGGGTGGTAGAAAAGATTTTTCCAAATACTTTGGAGGGTCTTAGTCTGGATTGGTACTATCAACTTCCAAAAGCATCGATCCACTCTTTTAGGCAACTCATCGATCAATGTTTGGTTGCCTTTGACATAAATAAAATGGTCAAGATAGGAATACACTAATTTTTAATGATCAAGCAAGAAAACAATGAGTCAATTGCACATTTTATCATCCTATGGAGGAAAGTTATCTATTCTTCAACAAGCTCACCAAACATGGATCATAGAGAACTTTGTGATCTATTCTTACATGCTCTCAACAATGACATATGAGAAGGAGTTCAAAACTCCCTTACAAATCATATGAAGAAGGGTTCGAAAGTGCCCTTAGACAAGCTCACCAAACATGGATCATAGAGAACTTTGTGATCTCTTCTTCCATGCTCTCAACAAAGACATATGAGAAGGAGTTCAAAAACTCCCTTATAAATCATATGAAGAAGGGCTTGAAAGTGCCCTTCGAATTGACCAAGCTGCTATTGATAGTGGAAGGAGGGAGCATGATGCCAATGGAAGGTTGATAAACCATGATATAAATGACAAATCCTTGACAAACGATCAACACATAGATGGTTCAAAAAACACTTCAACATCTAGAAACAATAATAATTGTGACTATGACAGTCCTACCAATTTGAGGAACCAAAATGTCAACAACTATCCCTTGAGAATCAACAAGCAGTCATACAACAATCATCATAAAACTCAAGATCACAATCATGATAAATATTGCTCGTTTCACAAGAGAAGGAGGCATGAGATCAAGTCATGTTGGGGGTACCATCGCTTCATATCAAAACTCCCAAAATGTCAACAAAAAATATTCATGGATACATTCCCACAAGATGAAGAACATAGTCCTCACACCTTTGATCAAAACACCTTAGTCCTTGTGCAATTAGATCAAGAAATTTGTGTCACCCAAGGACCAGAATGACTAGATGAAACCTCCAACAATTCAATTTTTTCTCACATGTTAGAACTTCTCAAAAGTTCTCCTACGTACAAGAATGTTCTCCTCAAAGCTTTAGATCTAGGCCATCTAGTTCAAAACACTCCAAGTGAAAAGTGTTCTTCTTCAACATTTGATTTTGAAAAGTTACCCTCAGATAATGACATAGCTAAACATGGCGATCTCCCCCTCCATTTGATAGTCTAAGTTTAGGACTATTCCATTAAACATGGAATGATCGATGGTGGGTATGAAATCAACATAGTCTCTTCCTCTCTTATTCAAAGAATGGGTTATGATGAAACTCAAATCACAAAAGAAACTTCCATCCTTAGAATGAGATTAATGATAACTCAAACATTCAAACCATGGGAAAGGTCAATCTTCAAATCAAATTGGGTCCCAAAACCCTCCCAACTAAATTTTATGTCATCAATGAAGAAACCACTTACAACATGATCCTAGGAAGGCCTTTGATCCATAGGATGACAGACATTCCCTCCATACTATTTGAAGAAATACACTTCTTGCATATAGTACAAACCCATGTCATCAAAGGAGATCCTGATCCTTTCAGCCTTTATAGAGTTGAACAAGTCAAAAAGAAGGGAAAGACCATGGAAACCACCAACGACCCAAAATCAACACTTTGAAAAAGGAGAGACATCAAAATAAATTGAAAACATAGCCAAGACCTCAAAATAGATAGGAAAGGGGACAATAAGGGAATTTCCCTTCGATCCCCACTCAACAAAGTCTTATGCTCCATTCAACTTAGTGGCCATTCCCATTGAACTAGACACAAACATTCATATGATTGAAATCATGACTAAAGAAGAAGAACATGTTGCAAGTATGTGCTAACTAGTGTTGTCATTGATGTCAACATGTCTGTGTTGTCATTTGTGTCAACTATATCTTCTGATATTGCTTGATTAAAGAACACTGTCTGAGTATTTTGGTCCACATTTTCTCTGTATTGAAGATCAGAGTATGAGATTTGGATATGATTTAGGGAAGTGTTTGAAGATGCTAAATCCAGATTTTGGTGGTCCAGATCATTGTATAGAAAAAGTTCTATTTACCAGTTTGAAGACTGTGCTTTGTAAGGTTTGCAAAATGATAAGGAGAAAGTGTTGCTCCGTATTTCTCTACAAATTGGATTTTAGCTTTGCAGTTTTGGACTTAAGCTTATAAGGTCCTTAGTCATGTTCATTTCAAAGGATTTGTTATTTGGTGCTCTGAAAGGCAAGTTAGTGATTAACAAAGTTTGATAGTGTCTGTTGAGAGGCAGTTTGAGATGTATCTTCAAGTGATATTTGTTGTCTTCAAGTGAGATCTATTGTGATTAGATTTGTCAGCTCCCAAGTGACTTTATTTTTTTCATGGATGTCTCCAAAATGTGTTGAAGGAATTTGATTGATCCAAAAGCTACAATGAAGATCTTGCAAGCATGTTTCTAAGTGTTCTTGATATGTGCACAAGTTCTAGCCAACCTGGTTAGTCACACTTGTTACGGAGGTAAATTGTGGATTGTAGAAGCATGTCCAAGCATGTGAAGATGTATTTGGGTCTGAGATAAGCCATGATGTGCTCATCCTTCATTCATTAACTCTACAAGTTTGTTTAGGTCTAGTCCTAATTTGGTTCATGTATGTATGCCAACCTTGGAGATAGTTCCAATGGTTGTAGAATGTAATGCCGACCTTGATGTACATTCCAAGGTTGATGATAGGTATAAATGTATGAAATAAATTTGTGATTGAGTGGCTAATTTACGAAGATGTGAAGATAAAGAGTGAATTGGAAAAGCAGAGTAGAACATAGAAGTTGTATTGTGCTTCAATGGAAAAAAACTCAGGCATGGTGTAGATGCTAATATATCAGTTCAACCTCAGCAGTGAGCCAACCCTTAGTAGTGAGCCATTCTTTTGGGCAGTGAGACCTTTGGAAGTGAGCCACTTTTGATATTTGGTATTGTTACTACATTATATTGTGAGCTAACACTCACCATGGTTTTTCGTTGTTTAGGGTTTTCCACATAAAAATCTGGTGTTCATGTGTGTATGGTGTTGATGCGTTCATGTTTTAATTATGCTATTCATCTTTAATGTTCATAACAAAATAAAGAGTTAGATTAAGTGAATGTGAAAGTGATTTTGGTTTGAAGAAGTTAAAGTTTTGATACAACTGATTGACCCCCCTCTTAGTTGTCTTGTGCCTTCAACATAACCAAAACCCACACAGAAACTAGGAGAGTTAACATCAATTCAAATTGCCCCTGAAAAGTTCAAAACTGATGAAACTAAAATAGAACAAAAAATGATAAAGCTAGGGGGGAAAATCATCAAACATTGAAATATGTGAGTACACAAAACTCTTTAGTTAATACAAAGACATTTTTACACCAAGTCTTTGATTATCCTTTCAAAGACTTTCAAGCGAAGTTCAGGCCAAATTGGATAGGTCCAGACGTAGTCAAGGAAGATGTCAAAAATGACTCTTCCTCTTGTGCATTATGGAAGGAGAAGAGTTTAGCAACTCAAAAAGTTGTAAAAACCTATAAAATCAAAAAAATTAAATATTTCAAAAATCCATAAAAAGCATAAAATCATGAAAGATCAAAATTTTGAATTCTTCATTATGTTCCATCATGCATTTTGTGAGTGTCATGCTCTAGTTCAATTTTCATCCTAGTAAGGATTCTAAGTTTTCTTAGGTATAGGTTGACCCTTTGAGCCTTTGAGATCCCATAACAATTCATGTTCACCCCTTATGAAGTTATTACCCTATTACATTTTCCCAATGATTCTGATCAAAGCCTAGCTCTTAGCTCTACATTGATCCAAGTCTTAATGATTCATGTTGTTAAGTCTAAGCAAAGTTAGTAATCAAACCCACAGTGTTCAAAGGAAGCTTGCAAGTAGACCTTCCCCATTCTTCCCTAGTAGAAAGAAAGTCCAACTGGACTAGGAAAACATTTGGTGGCTCCCAGTCCCTTATCTTTCCTAGCCAAAAACATCAGGAGGATCAAAACTCTGAAGGAAACAATCTAAAAAACAATTGAATAAAAAATGAGTGATCAAAAAAATAAGAGTGATGAGAAAAGTTAGAATAGAGAGACCAAAGTTGTTACATATCAAAAATACTCAAAAAGTTCAAAAGCATTCATTTCCGTAAAAGTCAAAATATAAAAAAAAAGAGAAAATCAAGTGAGGCATTGCAAAAATACAAAAAAAAGAGAAAAATCATAAAAAATAAAAAGAGTTACAGAAAAAGAGTGATAGAGAGAAGATTGTTAAATGTCCATACCCTTGGGTGGAGATAAATCTAAGCTCGAAGCTTCAAGGGTGACATTCTACTAGAGGAAGTAAGAGAGAAAGGTACAAAGCAAACACTACACTAGCTGAGCAAAGCCAACAGTCTAGTAGTCTTTAGGTCCATTTTCTACTTAGGGACCCTTGTTCTTTCCCATTTTCCTTTACCCTAGGTCTGTCTTGCTTGCCATCTATGTTCAAAGTCTAGTGAACATCAATAAAATTTGTTACTTGTCCAAGTTTAAAGCTTGTCAAATTGTCTTATCTAGATAAGGATCAGTGTTCAGCCTTCTGTAATGCTCAAAATTCAAAAGCATTCCATGCCTTCCTTGCTCCCACTTGATTCCCTAATCCCATCCCAAAGATCAATAAGTCTCTTTATATCGAGTCAACTTGTGATCCCCTAGGTCAAAAATCCTACTTAAGAGCAATCACTTTGTTTGTTCCACCTACATACATGCTATCATAGAAAATCAAAGCAATAAAACATGTCATAACATCATGGCATTCATAGCATTTAGAACATAGTACTTTGAATTTCATTTTTGTGAATCACATCCAAACACATTGCATGTCATTCATATCAGAAAAAGACAAAAATAAATTACATCATTCATATGTGATCATATTAGGTATGCATTCTCATAAGAAAAATAAAATATCTATCCAACCATATGCACAAGAGGGAAAGTGAAGTACAAGATGTCAACTAAAGCTACATTTAGATCTCAACCAATTAGGTCTCACAATGATAAGCACAAACAATGTATGAGTACAAGTCACTCTTCCAACAAGTCAAAAGAGAAAAACTGTGTAATCAAGTGCACAAGTCTCCTCATGCAAGGGGGAAAGGGTGTAAATCTCTTCAACATAGGTCTCTCAAAAACCTCAAGGAATGTCAGTCAACCTTCACAAAAACCATAAAAAATAGAAAATTTGAAAAAACTTTAAAAAATTACAAAACCTTGGAAATCCCTAAAAATTGAATATGTTCTTCAAAATATGCAATAAAAGGAGAATTTTTTCTTCTCTCTATCTTAGCATGTGTTTTATTTTCATAGTGATCTTGCACCCACATTGTGTGCTTTCATCCGTACAGGTCTCCCTAACAAAGAAAAAAACTAGGCAAACACACGACATGACCTATGGTATGTTTGGTCATTTCAGTTTTCATTATTTATCTTGGTACATTTAAAATGTTGAGCTAATGCTAGTTATTGCAAGTACTATTGTGGGTAATCGACAATAGGTAAGGCCTATTTCAAGAATGGTACCTACCCTTCATGTAGACTACTGTCCCCGAGGGGGCAAATATGTAAGCACTAAAATCATGCACATCTTCCATGAGGACCCCATGATGATATGTAATCCTTGTCATGTACATGTAAGCATGAAAATAATGCCCTTTTAGTAGCACTTCTCTTGGCAACACGTGGGTCTTTGCTTCTTCCTTTGTTTCCCCTTAGTCGTACTAACTTTTTCCCTCACTTTCGACACTTTTTGACATTTGTTGACACTTGTCGATTTTTGTTTTCTGTGCTTGCGACTTTGTCCCTAAGCCTCTTGTTGTTCTATATTTCATAAATTGACCTTTCCCTAGTGTTTTTCATTTCACCCAACCCATAGGATCCCTCCAAGTGGCCTCCCAAGCCATCTCCAACTTTCAATTTTCAGTTGTGATTTACCAAGACAAATATCCCCGTATTATTTCAGGATCTCCCTTAGGCATTTTGACATGAGTAGGTGGAGATTTCATTTCTGATGTCTTTTTGGCTTATCTCTAGTGGAAGTTCTACTTATTTCCCCATTCCACGCCATCTCCAACTTTTAGTTTTTAGTTGTGATTTACCGAGACAAATCTCTCCCTATTATTTCAAGATCTCCCCCAAGCATTTTGACATGAGTAGGTGGAGATTTGGTTTTTAATGTCTTTTTGACCTAGCTCCAGTGACAGATGGCTTCCTGATCCCTCCAAAATCATTCTCCAACTATCAATTTTCACCCAGACCCCTTCCATTCTAGATCTCCCCCTATACAATAGGATCTCCCTTGGGAGATCCTGTTGAAAATCCAAATCTCCCTCGAGTAACCCTATTGAAAATCCAAATCTCTCTTGGGTGATTTGGACTGGAAAAAGGGGAAACCCATGGGAGACCCTACCATCTTTCTAGCCGTGGATTAACTTGAAGTTTGGACACGAAAAACCTTCATTTTGACCTGTTTTTCTTCTAGTTTGCATGTAATTTTGGTCCAAACATAAAATGAACTATTCTTGGCCTTTAAACATGCATAATTAAATCCATTTTATCTATACTTGTCACCTATTGATTCATCACTCCCTACTCAATCTAATTCACTCCTCAATCAAGCATGTTAACTCTTCAATCATAACCCCTCTTATGTGCCCTTCATCAATATAAATACCCCTCCTCTCTTCATTATTTTCTAAGTTGGAGAATGTTCTTCTCATCTTCACAAGCTTTTTCAAGCTTCTTCACAAGCCTTTGATCCTTTTTCTTCATTTCTTTCTTTAGTTTTCTAAAGCTTCAAATCTTTCATGTCAATATTTTTCCAAAGATTCAAAGATTTCATGTCATTAGTTTTCCAAAGCTTCAAAAATTTCATTAGTTTTCATTATAGCATAGTTTCAAAGCTCCTCCTTTTTGGAGGCAATTTCATTTATGCATCCAAGGTTTGTAGGTTTTTTCTCTCCACATAACATTCTTATGCTCACATAGGACTTATGATCCTTTTATTTTAGTGTTGTTATGCAAAATATTTGCTAAAAGCTTCTCTTTGTGATGTTACTGTTAGAAATGAAAGCAACACTACTCTAATGGAAATTTGATTCAAGATATATATAAACAATCTTTAAGTGTGCATTAACAATGGAGATTGTAACTAAACATAAAACCCACTACAGAGAAAATGCCAAACATGAAGAACTTAACACAAGACACAATGACACAGTGTTTAATGTGGAGAAAACCCTTTTGGGTAAAAAACTCTACACAAGAAAAATGCCCAATGTTTGTATTAATCTACAAAACATTGTACAATACAACAACACCACCAATCTCTCCTTCAGTCTTCAATCTGACAGCATTCCTGCAGCACCTGATTACCTAAAATCTATATTACAGCAACAAATACATGGAAAATACTTATAAAAATGTTTTCCACTCCATTCTAGGCATTCACCATCTCTCTCCTAAGATTCTCCAACCTATAAACATTAATTATCATCTTACAAGCATCTTACACTTGTCTAAACATAACCATGCAAAGGTTGGGGGCCCAAGACTAAATCTAGCCTCTTACATCATCTTATGATGCATCATAACCATCATAGACTCCACAAAAGAGTATATTTCCAAGATAGGAACCTTGGGCTAAATATAGAAAATATACAACTAACATATGCGTCATATGCGTCATAGAATCACAGAATCTTATGACAACTTGCAGCTATCATAGATTCACTTACCAAACATTATGACAGTTGTCATACATGCTAAATATAGTAGATTTCTCAAGGAAAAATGCCTACCCTCATTTACCATGAGTTTTTACATTTGCTAGCAATAAATGTCACTCCGTAATTACCTCTGGTGACTCCAAAATTACCCCTGTCGGTGAAACTAGTACATCTCCTTATGGATAATTACAAATTACATATAATAAATGGAATAAATACAATATTTGGATTTACAAGGTTAATGGCACCTTATCCCAACATTCTCCCACTTGACATTATACATTGTAAATCAACCCATAGGAAATCAAATGAAAATAATTAGGCACTAGAAACAAGGCCCATGGCCTCTCTACACCATATGAACTTCTCTGTGCTCACAGGCTTAGTCAATGAATCTGTAACATTCTCTTGCGTGTCTATCTTCTTCAGTTCAATCTCTCTATTTGCAACCAACTCTTAAACAAAATGACACTGAACATCAACATGCTTAGTCTGAGCATGATACATGGGATTCTTGGCCAAATAGATAGCACTCTGGCTATCACAACCAATTTGAATGTTCCTGCAATCAAAACCAATACCTGTACATAGTCTCCTCAACTGAACCACCTCCTTATGAGTAGCAGCCATATACTCTACTTCTGTGGTGGAAAAAGCAACTGTGGGCTGCCTCTTACTCATCCAACTCACTGCACCTCCAAACAGAGTAAACACATAGCCACTAGTGGACCTTCGACTATCCAAGTCACCTGCCCAATCTGCATCAATAAAACCCTGTATGTCCAAAGATTTATCAACATTATCAGTACTAGAATAAACCAAACAATGATTAGGAGTACCTATAAGATATTTAAACACCATCTTCGCATAGTTCTAATGTTGTCTACCAGGGTTAGACATAAATCTGCTCAAAACTCCCACTGCTTGGGCAGTATCTAGTCTAGTGCAAACCATTGCATACATCAAACTCCCTACAGCACTAGCATATGGCACGTTAGACATATCCTCAAGACCATCCTCATTCTTTGGACACATATCTAATGAAAGCTTAGTACCAATGGGTAAAAGAACTCTAACTGAGTTATAGTCTTGCAAACTAAACCTCTACAAAATAGTATTCACATACTTACTTTGTGACAACCAAAGCTTTCTGTTAACTCTATCCCTCCTTATCTCCATTCCTAGAATATACCTAGCAGCTCCAAGATACTT
The DNA here is from genome assembly GCA_027924645.1 of Cunninghamia lanceolata. NCBI lineage: Eukaryota > Viridiplantae > Streptophyta > Pinopsida > Cupressales > Cupressaceae > Cunninghamia > Cunninghamia lanceolata. Next base: position 2,896,628 of record BSBN01000128.1, read on the forward strand.
CATCTCAAATGCACTTGAAAGTTTGGCTTTAAGCTCACTGATCATACCCTTAATATTGCTAAAAAACATGTCGTCAACATATAAAGCAATAACTAGTATAGAATCATCAACACAATAAATGTAAACACAGTGATCCTCTTTGCTTCTAACAAAACCCAATTTCAAAACAAATGAGTCAAACTTTTGATACCATATTCTAGGGGACTATTTCAGACCATAAAGAGACCTCTTCAACTTGCAAACCCAATGTTCTTTTCCTTTTACCTCAAAACCTGTAGGTTGTTGCATATAAATTTCTTCTTCAAGATCTTCATGCAAGAATGCAGTCTTAACATCCATTTGCTCAATCTCTGAATCATAAGCTACATCAATGGATAAGAGAAATCTAATAGAAGTCAATTTAGCAATAGGAGAGAATATCTCACCAAAATCAACTCCCTCTCTCTGGGAGTAGCCCTTAGCTACTAGTCTAGCCTTGTACTTCTGCAATGACCCGTCTGCTCCAAACTTCTTCTTGAAGACCCACTTATATCCTATGGCCTTTCTTCCTTTGGGCTAATGAACAAGATCCCAGGTGTTACAAGAGTCTAAAGCCATCATCTCCTCCTGCATGGCTAGCTGCCAAGACTCACTATCATCTACAAAAATAGCTTCCCTGTAGGATCTAGGTTCATCGTTAGAACTTAATAAAGCATATACACAATGGAAATCTAGTGGGCTATACCTGTCAACTGGATTCTGTTGTCTTTTGGATCTCCTCAAGGGTGGAGTAAGAGACTCTACTTGTTCTTCTGTATGATCATCTGCACCAACTTCTTCTATAAAAACAGGCTCATCTTCATCATAACTACTTGAATCTTCTTCTTCTTCTTCACCCCCAATCCATCATTCTATTCTTCCTGAGGTGCATCTTGCTGCTCTAAATCAAAGTGCACCTTCTTTACCTTTTTGTCTTTCTCTTTTGGCTGCTCAGGTTTAGAAATAGCTTTAAGTTCCCTAAAAATAACATCTCTAAAAAAGATAATCTTGCGGGTTAGTGGATTCCAAATCTTATAAGCTTTCACATTATCACCATATCCAATGAATGTACACTTTTCAACCTTTGGATCCAACTTAGATCGCTTTTCCTTAGGCACACATGAACAAAAGCCTCATAGCCAAAAACCCTTAAATGTGAAACAGAAGGTTTCATGCCTATCCACACTTCATAAGGTGTCGAATCAAGAGCCTCACAAGGAGATCTATTTATTAAGTAGCAAGCAATACACAACCTCTACCCAAAAGAATTTATACAACTGTGCATCACTAAGCATACTTCTGGCTCTTTCCATAATTGTTCAGTTCATCCTTTTTGCAACACCATTCTGTTGTGGTGTATATGAAGTTGTCTTTTGTCTGATTATACCTACATGCTTGCAAAACTCATCAAATTCCTTAGAGTAATATTCCCCTCCATTTTCAGATCTTAATATTTTTATCTTTAAACCTGATTGGTTCTCTACTAACACTTTGAATTCCTTAAACTTAGTGAAAACTTTAGATTTATGCTTCATAAAATAAATCCATGTAAATATGGATACATCATCAATGAAGGTTACAAAATAATGAGATTTTCTGATAGATTCATTATCCATAGGTCCAAACACATCCATATGAATAATTTCTAACTTCTCTTTTGCTCTATTATTTCCCGAAGGTTCAAATGATATTCTATTTTGTTTACCAAACACACATTGCTCACAGAAATCAAAGTGCTCATCAGAATAGGAGAAACCATCCAACAATTTTTTATTCTTAATAGTTTTTAATACATTATTACTTGTGTGGCCCAATCTACGGTGCCATAACTTACATGTATTTTTAGTAGTGGCCTTAGATACATAGGAGGCATTACAAACTATAGTGGCTTCAAGATTAAACAAGTTCCCGAATCTCTTCCCTTTCGCTACCACCAAGTTCCCTCTCACCAATCTGCAGCCATGCTTGTCAAATGTCACATGCATTCCCAAATCATTCAATTTTGAAACTAAAATCAGATTTCTAGCTAATCTAGGAACATGCAAAACACTAGGGAGGGTTTTCATCCTCCCAACACTGAAACACAACAATACCTTTCCTTTCCTCACAATCAGATATAAAGAGTTGTCACCAAGGTAGATATTACCTCCATCATATTCTTCATATGTGGAGAACCATTCCTTATGTGGGTTCAAATGAAATGAGCATCCTGAGTCAACCAACCAGTGATCATTACAAATAAGATTACATGTAGAAAGTAAAACTTCTTCACCTGCATTCGAGGACTTATCTGAAGCACTCTCCCACTGTTTCTTGGGGTTTCTATACTCCTTCTTCACATGTCCTCTTTTACCACAATTCCAACACTTAACTTTGTTCTTTTTACCAGGAGTCTTAGACTAGCCCTTGGACTTGTCCTTAGCCCCTTTCTGATCTTCCTTTGGTCCTCTTTCCTTAGACCTTCCCCAAATACTGAGAGCATCACCTGAACTATCTGAACTCTTCTTCGTCAATTCTTGTGCCAGTAAAACTGCAACAAGAGCATCCAACTTCAGATTTGTGAGGTTAGCAGTGATAACCAAAATGACATTTTCCCATGATTTAGGTAAAGAACAAAGAAGCAAGATACATTTATCTTACTCATCAACTTCAACATCTATTGAAGCAAGCTGACTCATCAACAAATTAAAAGAATTTATGCTCTGCAATTGACTCACCCTCTTTCATTTTCAAATAAAACAACTTCCTTTTTAAATAAAGTTTATTTACCATACTCTTGGCTTGGTAGATCTCACCCAACCAATTCGACAATTTGTATGCAGTCTCTTCCTTTGCGACATTCAGCAAGACAGAATTTGAAAGACACAAATGGATTTGGCCCCGTGCCTTCTTATCTAGTCTAGCCCACTCATCCGAAGAGACATCATTGGGTTTCTTCTCTTTTTGAACAGCCAACCATTGGTTTCTTTCTTCCAACAAATCTTCCATTTTTAGCTTCCACAACTCATACCCCATTCCGTTAAACTTCTCAATGTCCATTCGAGAGGTTGATGCAACAGTGGATGCAACCATAATAATAATACAAGATCTGCAAAACAAACACAACCAAACCTCCCATTATAGCTATAGCTTCCACACTACCACCCAAGAGTCAAATCTAGCTAGGCTTTGATAACAAATGTTAGAAATGAAAGAAACACTACTTCAATGGAAATCTGATTCAAGATAAATTTCAGCAATCTTTAAGTGTGTTGATAACTGAGAGGGGGGGTGAATCAGTTATCTTAATTACTTTAACTTTCTGTTCTTCTTTAACAACTAGTGCAACATCAAATCACATAAGCATGCATAACCATGAAAGTAGAAATAAAATCAATACACATAACATAATGATTTTGATGTGGAAAACCCTGTTAAGGGAAAAACCATGGGGTGACTAACCCAAGATTGTATTCTCTGCTAAAAGAATAGAAGTACAAAATGGCACTTGCCAATTAGGGCTCACTGCTTGAGCACACTGCTCACAAGAGGCTCACTACCTACAAGAGACTCACTATCTACAAGGTATAAAGAAAGTAACCAGGTGATTGAACTGACGAGAAGCATCCACATATGCTGAGGTTTAGTTCCGGTTAGGCTCAATACACTGATCTACTACACTTCATTCTTCCTCTTCTTTGGTGTTGTTGTCCTATCACATACCGGACCTATATAGCTGCTTCCACACTACTCTCTACTTTTCTTCGCACAACACAACACTCTCAACAATTCTTCATACCAAAATCAATCTGGTATATATATCCGCATCAAGGGATTTCAACATCTTTCTAGTCAGCATCTAGAATACTCAATATTTTCCCAAACTCTGATTTGTCGGCTGAATCCTTGCATACTAAGTGATGCGTATCAAAGAGGTACTTATAGAAGTCATCAATCATGTTGGCCAACCATAAATGATCCCTCAAGAAACTTGATCACCATCAATTTCTCATCCAGATTAAGGTCTGATGCTCTACTGGTCAGTTCTTCCTCAGTCTAATCTGCCAAACAGGAACCCAACACTTAGGTGCTCATATCTCTTCACTCTTTCATCACCAGAGGCTCAATCTCTGGAATGTGTCATTCATGGTATTCCTCATGACTTCCCCAAGTTAGCACTTTGCTGAGATACTTCCTCTAAGAGATCTGGACCTGATTGTCAGACCTTGCTGCATGCTCTGTTCTTGGTCACTAGACCAAAATACTCTTCAATCTGACTTCTGGTATAGACATACCATGTCCTGCAGATGTTTGGGATGGACTTTGTTTCCATCAATGACAACACTCATGAAGCCACACAGTGTCTCTTGCCAACAATCTCCCCCTTTGGCATTGATAGCAACACTTAGTGAAAAATGACTAAGTGTCACACCACACTCCCCCTTGGCTAATGCTCTATTCTAATGTACACTTTTCTAGAGCTCCCCCTTAGCTAAATCCTACATTTTTCACTGCTCCTTACTCCCCCTTTGCATCAATGGCAAAGGGTGGGGTCCGCACACCAAAATTTACAAAAAATTAACCTATACATAGTCTCATAAGTATATATACAAACCATACTTACATATACTTGAGTATATCTGCAAAATTTGTTTTCAACTGGACAAATTCTGTTGACAACTCTACTTCATCCTATCCAAATTTGAGATATGACTACTTAACAAAAATGCAAAAGATTCTTCCCTCTTTAAGTCTACCAGATCACTGATCTGGGCTACGGTCTGGGCATCAGTTAGGGCCTCATGCATAGCTTCTAACTTAGGGATAATTATCCCTCTTAGTTCACTGAGCCTGCTTATTTTATTTTTCTTCTCCTTCTCAAGCTTCTTTATTTCATTTATGGATGCAATAGTCTGACACTCTTCATTCATTATGGAAGTGGTGAGAGGATCAAAATTCTGAGATACACTGGACAGTTTATCCTTTTGTTCTTTCACTTTCTTCTCAATATTCTTTGTCACTTTAGACTAGGATAAACAAAATTTATATATTTCTCTGCCATCTTTAAGAGCATTTTCTAAGCTCTTTATCCCAATATCCATATTTCTCCTATCATTTGTTATTAGCCCTTGTACTTCAGAGAATCTCTTACCCAAAAACTCTTTTCAGACTTTCTCTTATGCTACTTTCTCTAAAGAATCAAAATGTGTATTAACAGAATTAACAAGAGATTTTAGATTACTGGATGAGGAGGCCGAAAGATCCTTCTGGAAGGATGGCATGATCTTCTCCAATGCACCGGATGCAATCTCTATCAGCTCACAGTCTTCCATATGTGACTTCAGATGTTTTTCTTTTGCTTTGGCTTGAGCAAAAGATGCTACCTTCATTGTCTGGACCGGAGAGAGGGAATCAAAATTGAATGGTCCTTGAAGTAGCTTTGGTTCATCTAATTCCATCATTTCTTTTGTCAGGAAGTCTTTGACTGCTTCTGCAGTGTCTCTTGCTGGAGACAGAGTTTTCTTCCCTTCTGCAGCCTTAGCACTATCACTTGTGGTCTTCTTTGTTTGACCTTCTTCTCTTCCCTTCACTTCTTCTTCTTGACTGATTCTCTCTTCTTTTCTTTCTTCTCCTTCAATTCTGGAGTCTGCTGGGGGATCCAGAAGAGAGGTGTCTACTTCTTCATGGACTTCCTCTTCCGGGACAGAGGAATCTAAGTCCTTAGTCTTCTCTTTACTTGTCTCCTTTGTCTCTTCTACAATTTTCTCAGTAGAATCTTCCTTAGATGTACTTAATCCTTTGACATCCATGGCAGAGGGTTCATCACTTATGTCCTCTACAATAGGGAGATTGAATCTTTTACAGGCATTCCAGAGGATGTCTTTAGTCTCTTTAGCCACTTGATCAGTCTCTCCGAGCATAGGCTTGTTCATTCTGGCTTTGCTCCAGAACTCATCCTTGCAATCTTTGAAGATCATGTTCATTTGCTTTGGAGTGATGGAGGGATAGGGCTGAATAGCTATTTGTTCCTAGATCTCCATATCTTTTTCTTTGGTATTATCTTTCCTGAGTTCAAGTACTTTCTATAAACTCTTGGGAATTAGAGAAATGATTTCAATGAATGCTTTATTATATATGTTTAGGTATTTAATTGTGGCTTCTTCCAATATCCTTTTATCTACATTATTATACTCATCATAGAATTTTGTCATTGGTTGCAGATTCCCATCCACAGTAACTGCCTTGACTACATCATCAATGGACAGAGTAGGCCTTTCAACAAACTCTTTTGCCTTTTCTTCCTTGTTATGACCAGTAGAGGCTTCCCCAGATGTTTTCTTCTTCTTCTTCATTTTCTTGACTTCCTCATCAGTCTCAGTTTCTTCCTCATCCTTCTAACTTGTATAGGACCTTGTTGCCTTTTTCTTTGTTCTCTTCTCTCCCTTTCCAGATGTATGGGCTTCTAGTTTTGATGCTTTTTGGCTCTTAGAAGTGGTAGGTGCAGAGCTTTTGGAGGTTTGGTCCGGGAGGGGGCTTGCACCGAAGCACTTTCTTTTTCTGTTTCTTGCCTTTCTTTCTCTGCCCTTTCCATCTTCTCTCTGTTGGCATCAACTACCTCCTTTGATATTCCATGCTTCTTGGCGAATTCTTCTACTTCCCTTCTTACTTTTCTCTTGATCTCAGGTTGTCTTAGTTCAACATGAACTTTTACACTCAGCTCTTGGAAGGTTCCAAACCTTTCTACCTTAGGGTCCTTGGGCTGACTCAGCAGGTGTTGGATGTGTAGTTCTAGGATTTTCTCATCAACCTCATACCCCATTGGCATGATCCACACTATTCTCAGTTCCACTGCCTCCATTAGGCATTGATCAATGTCTACCATAAAGCACACTGTATCCTTGTACTTCTCAACCAATGATTGGGGGATTCTTTCTCTAGCTTGCATCATACTTTGAAAGTTCTTGAAGTATCCCCAAAGTGTTGTATTCTGTGCCTTGGCATGACCAAACCCATGCATATAATCTCTGATTTGTATGGATACTAGTCTGTCATTTTGCCATATCCAACCACTGGATCTAGGTAGCTCATTCATAAAGTAAAAGAACAGACATAGTATTAGCCCACCATACTTGAATGAGTTCTTCTTGTCCTTCTTGATCTTTTGTCGGTTTTCCAACAGTTGGCTCAGAAGAAGCTCACAAAGATCATAATCTGCATTCTCCCTTAACATCTAATAAATAGCATAGATTGCAGTTCCGGATACAAAATTCTCCTTGCTGGAGTGATATATCTTATAGCCAATTATCATAGATGCAAACTTGATATCCAGATCAGTGATATCTTCTATAGTCATTGCTCTCTTGTCAAATTTTTATCCGGTAGCCTCACTCACAGTTTGGTTTTTGACTAATTTGAGAGCAGGCAACCCACCAGATGAGTGTAATCCAGTTACCGCCCTAATTGCATCCTTGGTTATCTTGAATAGCCTCATCAACCACATAAAGTTGTCATGTATTCTACTCAAAACATACCAGACCCAATCATCTTTAGCAAAACAGGGGAAATGAATGCAATGCCCAAAATGCTTATCCCAGATGGCCTTGTATTGGGGCTTAAGTTCAAATGATTCATCTGTCAGTTCCTTGTGATAGATTTCCATCAGCTTGGATTCCCCAAATTCTTCAATGTTTACGTGTATGTAAACCCTAACATCTTCTACATGCAGAACTCCATGCAGAATGTTAGAAAATGCGCCTAGGGGATCAACTTCTAGGGATTTGTAGGGATGTTTCTTGAATTTAGTGCGCGGCCTATCAATGATCTTCACAACATTCAGAGTAGCCATATTTCAAAAGATTCAGAGAGAGTTTTTCAAGAGCGAAAAATACCTTTTACGCTTCTAGGGTTCACGATATGAACCGGATCAGATTGTTGGATGAATCAACTTCTGCGATTGATCTTTGAGAGGCTTGAGACAATTTTGTTGCAGAGCTCTTTCTCTCTTCTTCTCGAATGCAAATGTGCAAATGATGAACAAAAGAACCCTTTTATTTCTGCGCAAACCCTAATTCTATTTTGCAATAAATGCACAACTTGAGTTATTCCAGTTGCCTTGTTTTCCTTGTTTCTAAGAGAGATCTTTCCAGATCACTAAGATGAAGCTAGAATGATAACTTACAAAGTATCTCCCTTTCTCCAATCATTCCATCTAACCACAAATCCAAATATTTCAATTTGAATTATATTGGATCTAACTGTGAAAGTCCTACTTTTGCCGGATGACTGTCATACTGGATTAATCTTGAATGATTAACCTTTTCAAACTCCTTGCGGATCTTTCATATCTTTACCAAGGGTTATTTAGATGTTTCTCTGAGAGCCCTTTTAATCCGCAACTTTCCATGTGCCAATTTCAAGCACCAATTGACTGGCTGGGGGAAATTGTTTTCTTTCGTGACTTCCCCTGAGCCAGAGCTCATCTATTTAGTTTCTGGAAGGAATATTAGCACTAGATTCTGGTGCGGGTCCATCCCCAACATTCTTTGTACTTCTCTTTACCCAAATCTTGTTCATCTCCCTTTGAATTTCATCCGCATTCACTTTTCCTTTTCCTTTGTCTTGGTTTTGATTATGATGCACCGGACCCTTTTTGTCGTGATTCTTATTTCTGTAGAATTTGGCAATATGACTGGATCTATTGCAATTATAGCAAACAACATTTCTTTGCATATTTGACTAGTATATTCTTGATCTACATTGATTAGCCATATGTCCCATTCTATTGCATGCAAAGCATCTACCATTGAATGAATTGTTTATTTGCAAATTTCTACATTCATGAGATTTGTGACCATACCTTTTGCAGTTAAAACACTGTCTGGAGAAGGATGGGTTAGTCTGATTCATTCTTCTTCTACACTGATTTGCTTTATGACCAAAGTTATTGCAATTATGGTAGTATTCATTGAAGGATGGATATCTTTGAGCATTTAGTTACCTTACTGGAGGTCTTCTAGGCCTGCTCCTTGGATTTCCTAATCCAGAGTTCTTCTGACCAGATCTAGAGCTTTCACCTTTCTCATACCCCAAGCCTTGCTTGTCATCTACCCTCTTTTGGCTTTCAAGAAGAACTTCAAGTTGAGCAGAGTTTATCTTGAATTTCTCTTTTTATTCATTTGTTGTTTGAAGATCCCTTTTTAGAGTGTCAATCTGATTCTCAAGATGTTCTTCATTATCTCTAGCTTCTTCAAGATTAGATTCCATATGCTTGATTATTCTATCCATTTTGTGGCAGTCTTCTGACTTCTCTTTGAGAGATTGTTTTAGATCATCTTCAATTTTTCTTTTTTCTTCAATTTCTTGGGTGAATTTCATAACCCCTAATTCCATTTCACGTCTTACCATAATGACCTCTTTTGATAGCTTCTCACATAACTTGTTCTTCTCATTCAGATCTTGATTAGTATTATTAGCTTCACTTTGACTTGCTAATTGTTGAAATAGTTCCTTTCTCTTTTTCATAGAGATACTTAGTTTCTCTTTTCGTTCATTTATGAAATCATCAGCTTGTTTGAGTCTTTCCTTCAAGTTAGTGACTTCAGAGTGAGACTGCTCAAGATCATCTAAGGCAGACTGAAGTTGTTCCCTCATACCATACATATCCATCGAGATTCCCAGATCTTCCTCAAGCTGTTAGGCTTTGTTTGGAGGAACTTAGCTCTGATACCAATTGTTGATAACTGAGAGGGGGGGTGAATCAGTTATCTTAATTACTTTAACTTTCTATTCTTTAACAACTAGTGCAACATCAAATCACATAAGCATGCATAACCATGAAAGAAGAAATAAAATCAATACACATAACACAATGATTTTGACATGTTAAAAGATTGTATTCTCTGTTAAAAGAATAGAAGTACAAAATGGCACTTGCCAATTAGGACTCACTGCTCGAGCACGCTGCTCACAAGACGCTCCCTACCGACAAGAGACTCACTGTCTACAAGGTATAAAGAAAGTAACCAGGTGATTAAATTAATGAGAAGCATCCACATATGCTGAGGTTCAGTTTCGATTAGGCTCAATACACTGATCTACTGCACTTCATTCTTCCTCTTCTTTGGTGCTACTGTCCTGTCACATACCGGACCTGTATAGCTGCTTCCACACTGCTCTCTGCTTTTCTTTGCACAACACAACACTCTCAATAATTCTTCATACCGAAATCAATCTGGTATATATATCCGCATCAAGGGATTTCAACATCTTTCTAGTCGGCATCTGGAATACTCAATATTTTCCCAAACTCTGATCTGTCGGTTGAATCCTTGCATACTAAGTGATGCATATCAAAGAGGTACTTATAGAAGTCATCAATCATGTTGGCCAACCATGAATGATCCCTCAAGAAACTTGATCACCATTAATTTCTCATCTGGATTAAGGTCTGATGCTTTGTCGGTCAGTTCTTCCTTAGTCTACTTTGCTAAACAGGAACCCAACACTTAGGTGCTCATATCTCTTCACTCTTTCATCACCGGAGGCTCAATCTCTGGAATGTGTCAGTCATGGTATTCCTCTTGACTTCGCCAAGTCTGTACTTTGCTAAGATACTTCCTCTGAGAGATCCAGACCTGATTGTCAGACCTTGTTGCATTCTTTGTTCTTGGTCACCAGACCAAAATACTCTTCAATCTGACTTTCAGTATAGACATACCATTTCCTGTGGATGTGTAGGATGGACTTTGTTTCCATCAATGACAACACTCATGAAGCCACACAGTGTCTCTTGCCAACAAAGTGTGCATTAACAATGGAGATTGTAACTAAACATAAAACCCACTACAGATAAAATGCCAAACATGAAGAACTCAACACAAGACAAAATGACACAGTGTTTAAAATGGAGAAAACCCTTTCGGGTAAAAAACTCCACACAGGAAAGAGGCCCAATGTTTGTATTAATCTACAAAAGATTGTACAATACAACACCACCAATTTCTCCTTCAGTCTTCAATCTGACAACATTCTTGTAGTACCTGACTACCCAAAATCTATATTACAGCAACAAATACATGGCAAATTCTCATAGAAATATTTTCCACTCCATTCTAGGTGTTCACCTTCTCTCTCCTAAGAGTCTCCAACCTGTAAACAATAATTACCATCTTACAAGCATCTTACACTTGTCCAAAATTAGCCATGCAAAGGTTGGGGGCCCAAGACTAAATCTGGCCTCTTACAACATCTTATGGTGCATCATAACCATCATAGATTCCACAAAAGAGTATCTTTCGAAGATAAGAACCTTCAAGGGCTAAATATAGCAAATATACAATTAACATATCTGTCATATGCGTCATAGAATCACAGAATCTTATGACAACTTGCAGCTGTCATAGATTCACTTACCAAACATTATGATAGTTATCATACATGCTGAATATAGTAGATTCCTCAAGGGAAAACACCTACCCTCATTTACCATGATTTTTTACATTTGCCAACAGTAAATGTCACTCTGTAATTACCTCCGGTGACTCCAAAATTACCCCTATGGTGAAACTAGTACATCTCCTTATGGATAATTACAAATTACATATAATAAATGGAATAAATACAATATTGGGATTTACAAGGTTAATGGCACCTTATCCCAACAGTTATGCTACTCATTTTGCAAGCCATAATGTTGTTTATCTTACATTGAGCTCATATTTCAAAACTTTCTCAAGCCATTTTGCATCCCTTCCCTATTGATGCCAAGAGGAGATCCCCACTACTGTAAGAGGATGAAGAGGTTGCTGATGCAAGGACTCTTGAGGATAGTGGAGGCTCGTGCATCGACACATTCCAGGTTCTTTCATGCTTTTTCTATTATGGTAGTAATTAGATAATCTCAAATATGCTCTTGGGAATAGTAATTGGATGTTGCAATTTCCTTTCAATAGGATGAATAGAATTCTTTTTTTAGATTAGTTTACTTCAAGTAGTTTGCATCATTAGTTTAGTTTTTATAAAGAAATTTTATTTCTTAGAGTGATTAGATCGAAAATATCAAGAAAAACCAAAAAAGACATAAATTAGATTGCATTAGGTAAACCCATTTTAGATTGTATACATATTTGAAATTCTAGATTAAAAAAGCACTTCCATTTCATTAAAATCCACAAAAAGCACAAAATATTGTCTATCATACATATAGGCTACATACATTCAAAAACAAAACACAACAAAAACACAAGCATCACACAAAGATTATAAACCCTCAATTTCATCATGAGGTCAACACTAGTCAACACTAGTCAACCAGTGCAAAGAAAAACAGTTAAACCTTAGGTCATAAACCATAAGTCAAGTTGAGGTCAACTCCAACCAACTCTCTCTTAGTTTGGACTCACGATTGTACCCTAGGCTTAGAGGTGAGTGGTTGAGGACGATCCTCAAAGAGATTGAAGAGATACACCCAAGGCCACAACATGATCAATTGACAGTCCATGAAAAACAACATAGGCTAAGGTTACTTCAAACACAAGTCGTCATACAATGATTTGAAGAATGACTCCAACTTGACAAAAACATAAACAAAAACAATTGACAACCCACTAAATGTTGGAATTTTTGGAATCCAAATAGAAGAACAGTAACTAGTGACCCTTCGATTCATATAATTATTTCAACTAGAATGGTCATAGAGCACCATATCAAAGTCAATACCCAAGAAAGGCCCTAGGACTGGCTAACCTCACTCCACGAAGTCCAGCTCTCAAGCAAACAGGACCACCCCCGTGTCTCTCCTCCTCTCGATTGGCTACTTCCACGAGAGCAAGAGTGACGTGGAGGTTCACCCCGTGGCAAGGAGAAGGGTCTGTGTGCTTGTCAAAGCTAACTCAACCACCCCATGCAACTGAATCATGTTTTTGAGTGTACAATATCAAACATTTGTGATGCCTAGGGTAAAGCACTCCATTTTATATTTTTGAGAGCTCCAAAATCTCTAGTTTTTTAAAACCTAGTATGCTCTTCTCTTGCATTTTTGGATGGCCTAGACAATTAGAATGATTTAATAGGAAAAATAAAATTTTGGGGGTTTTATTCATGGTATTACACATTCTAGATTTGAGTCAAATTAAAATAATCCAAGCAACATTTTTTAGTTAGTCCATTACATTTGGGAGGCTCAAAAAAGTTAGTTTGGGCTTTTATTTTGCTTAAATTAGAGGCCAAGAAGCTATTTTACATTCAAGGGTTTGATTCTACTCATCAGTGAATAGCTAATTTTAGGAATTTTAGGGCCTAAGAAATAGTGTCATTATGTCTAGAAGATGTTGAAACTTTAGGATCTATATAAAGTTCATCAAAATTCATGTAGGTCAAGTAGAAGCAAAAAAATTAGCCCCAAGCTCGAAATCTAAGGTTGTATGACATTATTGCACGTCTATACATTTTTAAAATTTTGAAAGTTTAAAATTTAAAAGAAAATTGGGACTACAACCCACTTGGCATTTGGTCCTCTTTTGATAGGGACTTTGGCTCTTTGTTGGCCACTTTTGGGGGATCCATAGGCCTTATGGGCCAGTTCCAATAGGTCTTAACCAACCCAAGCCAACTATCACTCACTTGTGGCTTCTCCTCAACTAATTCATTGTCTCTATATCCAATTTTCCACCACCAATGCCAATATAGCTCCTTTACCAATGCTCTACCACCCAATAGTCCCCACACCACTAGATTGTCACCTTTGCATCACCTAAGTGCCCCCTAGCCAAGCACTGCCTAGCACTTGACAACATGCCACCTACACTCAGCCTAATCACCACCTTTGTTTATGGTGCCACCCATCTACCACCCACCATCCAATAGGGAACCACCAAGGGTAGGGACCCCTTCAAGATTGCACCTTTTATATTTGGACGTCAACTTTGAGAGGCCCTAACTTGCTCAAATGAGGGTATATTTTGGTGTAATTTTTTGAAATATGGTAAATTTCCATGTACTACATCGTGGTGTTATTGGTTTTCATATTTGATTCTGCTATTGTCTAGAATTTATGTTTTATTGGGTATTTTTTATTTAGTTGTACTTTTTGGAACTTATAATGCTCCTACCTTTCTCAAACAAGCTCCTTTTTTAACACTATTTTTTGAAAGTTGATATTTTTCCAAGCTCTACACAATAATGTAGTTTATTTGTTCCTACTTTGTAAGCACTTATTACTTTCATCACTTTAGCCACTTTTAGGCCTTATGAAGCTCTATTAAATCTAGTATGTTTTATTGCAACAAGTATTGAAATAAAGTGCCAAACATTGTAATTTTAGGGGAACCCATATCACTTAAAGTATATAGGCTCATTTCCCTTTGACACATATAAAATTTCTTGGATTGTGTGTCAACAAGTTCATTGGAATATGTAGGATTGGGCATTGTAGTAATTGATGAACTTGAAATGCTAATAAATAAAAAACATATAATGCAAATATTATTGTAGAAAAAATGAAGTTTGCAAGTGTATAGTTACACAATCCAATCCTATTAAATACAAATTCACAAAGAAAAATCATATTTTTTAGTTTTTACTTTTCCAAACATTCTATTAAGAAAATTTCCTATAACATTAACTATACAAAACTTATGTGTCCTACTTACACAAAAAAAATTATGAAAATATCCTTATCATCTATATAGACAAACTTTGTATCAATTTAAAAGATTATTAAATCAATTTCGTTATTCACAAAAACTAAATTTAAATTTTATTTATTTTGTTGATTATGATCTTGTGTTGGATAATTAAAAAAGAGGCCATTCATAAATTTGTTTTATTTCTACCTACTAATAAAAGGCATAAATAAAAGAATTTGAATATCCTTAAGCAAAGGTGACCATGACATTACAAAAGGAAGAAAAAATAATAAATGGCAATATAAAACATGTATGCAATAATTTTGAGGAAAGAAAAGATGAAAAAGAGGAAAGTAAACCCTGATATAATGACGACTCGTTCAAACCTGATATTTTGTTGAAAGGAAAATCACATTTTCCCAGTCTCTAATGGAATAGCGAATAATGTGTTATATATATTCTCATATCCCTCTTCTTATGATGCACCATTCCTCTCTCTTCTCTCAACAAAGTTTTCCAACTTATATGAACTCCCCATTTTGAATGAAACTATTTCACATTTTCTCAATAACTTTTAATTCACATATTGTTTGTTGTGTTAATTACAATACAACTAGTCCCTCATTGGGTATTGTACTGTAAATTCTTATACTAATTTGGATCAGGTCAACATTGTTTTATTCTCAATTTTAATTGGCTAACCATTACAAAGAATTTCATCCAATAGATGCATAACTAACTTACATGTGGCATGAACTAATAAAGATGACAATCACCATTTATTTTTCAACACTTTGAATCTTACCCTATAGAAGACAAATTAAATGAAATCTACATCAGTCAATAAAATAGATAACCAAAATTCACTCTCCAACACAAATATTTCCCTTTCAACTCTACATTTATTTCCCCCACAAAAAGAATTCCTTCTTCAAGATAATAAAGTCTTGGCGTTTGGAAGATAAAAATTAATTGAACTATATAATCAACAAAACATTAAAAAAATGTTTGCCATTTTGAATATGAATAAAATAAAAACTACAATTTCAATAGATAGAAGACTCTTGCCTAATTTTCTCAAGAATGTATAATAGTGTGGACATGACATGGACACTTTAATTGTAAATAGTGTAGTATTAATTTTGTCACCCATCTAATGATTAGGAATATTTTTTATTTATGCAAGTACAATGTAGATTATTTTAGTTCCTATTGATGAATATCGTTAATATTTAATTTGATCTATATTAAGTTTTGGCATTCATCTTCCCTTTTTTTTAATAGGAGGAAGTAGTGAACATGGATGAGAAGCTATTGATAAGTTTCCATTGAATATACAAATTTTAAAAAATACAAATTATTTTAAAAACATTTATGACAAAATGATTTTTTATTATATTTTAATTTTCAATGATAATGAAGTTACTTAAAATTTTACTATTTCCCAAATTAAATACCCATTTATGAGAAATTTAACACAAAATACTTCCATAAATTTTCATTGAAGAATATTTGTGCACCAATAAATTTTGTTGTTGATTAATAATGACACTCGTTCTACTAATTATGATCTGCATACTTTATGAAAGTGGGAACTAAGAAAAATACATCTTTCTAGATAGAAATTACATTTGTCAAACTATGCTAGCTTACCTAATACCTCTTAGTCTATCTACAAGACTAATGGCAACTTCATCTAAGACCTGGATATATCTTTTTCTTTGATACCTTTTGACAATCAAAATTGCAAACACTCCCCAAAATCTAGTTGCAAAACTTGCCATCCACTCTACATACCAATGCCATGGAATTTCTCCTCCCTCAATCTCTTCTTCTAGAAGATGAATCATGTCAGAATTTGACTTTTTCCCACATTTACATGTTTTATTATCAAGTGGAAATCCACAAAGGCCAGGGTTTCCATAGAAATCAGTAGGGTTGAATGTTGCAAATTGACCCCCTATTTGAATTCTTCAACAAAGCATATTGTTATATACAATAAAGTACTCAGACTGGAAACCTTTAGGATTTCATTTGGAATCTTTCTATGCAATTTGTTATTTGAAAGATCCAATGACTCTAGTTGCTCTAGCATTCCAAATGTGATTGAAATATTTCTTGTAAGACTATTCCTTGATAAGTTCAAAGTGTGGAGACCTTTAGGTTTCCAATTTCTGAAGGAATGCCATTTGATAGTTGATTTGTAGATAGATCAATGCAAGTTATAAGTAACAAAATAGAGTTATAATATATCAACTCTAATCCTTTGTTGACCACTTGAATCTCTTCTCTGTAATAATATGCAATACCACTATCATCTGCAGTTTTTACTTGTGGATGTGGACTCATCATGGATGTCAAATTTGCCAAATGTGATGGGATGGGACCAGTCAAATTATTATGTGAAATATCTAACACATGCAATTTGGAAAGAGTACTTAATTGACTTGGAATGTGCCCATGGAGTTTATTTGACCTCAAAATAAGTATCATCAACTTAGAGAAGTGTGATAGCCAAAGGGGTATATTTCCCATTAAAAAATTATTGCCCACATCTAATATCTGTAAGTTGGAGCAATTTTGAAGACTTGATGGCAAGTTTCCCTTAAGCATATTGCCATTAAGGTGTAGTGTTTGGATATTGCTTAACAATCCTATATTAACTGGAATCTCTCCTGTTAAATTATTCTTTCCCAAATTTAATCTTGTCAAAGAAGAGCAATTTGTCATGCTTGATGGTATTTTACCAAATAATCTATTCTTTGAGAGATCCAACACCTTCATGTTTTGTAAAGGACTAATGGAATAAGGAATACCACCACTTAGATCATTTGCTGAAAATGATAAGAACTCAATGTCAAGTAGAAGTTTGCCAATTTGCATTGGGATAACACTTGTAAATCCATTTTGTGATAAATCTAATACATGTAAATTTGGGGAAGCAATTGAAGGAATTAGAAGGAAACCATTCAACATATTCTTGTGTAAGTCTAAAAAGTAAAATGAACTTATGTTCAAGGTGAAGGGAAGTTGGCCTTGCAAGTTATTATATGATAGGTTCAAATCTCCTAAATTGGGTAAATCTCCTAGCCAAGGTGGAATGTTTCCAAAGAGATTATTTTGGGATAGATCCAAAGTATCTAATGTATGCTGTGTTGAAAGGAATGGAGGTAGGATACCTTCAATATTACAAGAAGCCAAGATCAACCTAGATAAGGAAAATGGAGGTATCCATTTTGGGTCTACTTGGATAATCAATTTATTATTAGAAAGGACAAGGTCAAAAAGGTTACTAGTACTTTTGAAACTATCAAGAGCAAAGTGGCCTTGCAAGTTTTTGGAAGAGAGGTCAATTCGTTGCAAGGATGACATGTTACCCAACCAGGAAGGCATTTGGCCGCTTAATTTATTTTGGGAAAGATATATAAAATCCAGCTAAAGATGAAAGTTTACCAAGTGAGGGTGGAATCTCTCCACTGAATGAGTTTTCACTAAGATC
The DNA here is from genome assembly GCA_027924645.1 of Cunninghamia lanceolata. NCBI lineage: Eukaryota > Viridiplantae > Streptophyta > Pinopsida > Cupressales > Cupressaceae > Cunninghamia > Cunninghamia lanceolata. The sequence continues at coordinate 2,914,748 of BSBN01000128.1, forward strand.
CAATGATTCAAGAGTAGAGATGTTTCTAAGGAAAGAAGGAATAGGACCTCCAATCTTTAACATACCTCTTAGATCAAGATGGATAAGGGAGGAAATATTTCCGATGCAGGGTGAAATATTCCCTGTCACATTAGAATATGACAGATCAAGTGTGGTTAGTTGTGGCCATTTGTCGCATAATACATGACCTATATCTCCACTTAATAATGGGTTTGTAGACAAGTTAAGCTCTTGCAAATGAGGCATTTTTCCCAACCATGAAGGAACTGTGGAACTAAGGTTGTTCATATCTAAAATAAGATGGGAGAGGTAGGTGAGGTTATGGATAGCATTGGGGATGTGTCTTGATAGGGACCATTTAATAAGGTTGAGGTGGTGGAGATTATGGAGATGAGAAAGGGTTGCTTCCAATTCCTGACTTGTCACATTCAACATTGCACCTCCAAGAGACAAATACTTTAACTCTTGTAGCTGCTTTGTCCACCTTAAACCAGAGCTATACAATTTGGACCCACCATCATATGTGTACCCACTATCATATGTGTACCCAGATATAGACATAAACACCTTTTTTTGGATTTTAGAAACATCTAAAAATTGCAAGTGAGAGAGATTACCCAATTGCCATGGAATTCTACCTTGGAATTCATTCATGGCTAAGTTGAGGTAAGTCAAGTTGTACAAGGAGCCAACATCTACAGGGATCTCTCCTTCAAACCCATTTTCGCTGAGGTCAAGATGTCTCAATTTTTGGAGGCCAAAAAACTCTGCATATCAAATACTAATTATTTTTAAAAATTATATAATTTAATATTAATAATTAAAAATAAATTATTACTAATAAAAATAAAATAATTATTTATTATATTTCAAAATAAATAAAATATAAAATTATTATTTTCCTAACATTAAATAAACCATTAAATACCAAACAATATTATTTACAAAATTTAGAAATAGAAAATAGTACAGTTCAAAAGTACCTCGAGGTAGATTGCCACTGAAATAATTCCAGCTCAAGTCCAAATACTCGATGTGCTTTGAATGGAATAAAACTGGAGTAAGTGCAGCATGTCATCACAATAAACAAGCATAGCACAACAGAAAATCTGTCCATTTTAACAACTGATTTATCTCACCTGCAACAATGTTTGATTGAAAAATAATCAGACAGAAATTAAATAAGTGCGAGCGTAATTAAAAGAGAAAAAAAACACAAACTAAATGAAGAATACCTAGAATAGAATAGCAGGGGAGAGAAGAGAGGAATTGAATGGTGCATGAGAAAGAGAGTATTTATAACACATTCAACAAAATATCGTGATTTTCCTTTCCCGTGATTTTCCTTTCCACGAAATATCGTGAGTTTGAATGAGCGATTTATTTTCCTTCCTCGTGATTTTCCTTTCCACGAAATATCGTGAGTTTGAATGAGTGAATTTCCTTCATCACGCTTTACTTTCCTCTCTTTCATCTTTGCATTATATCGCCATTTATTAACTTTTATCTTTTTCCGTTTGCTGTATCTTTCATCTTTGCTTAAGCATATTCGAATTCCTTTATGTATTGCTTTGATTAGTATGTAATAATAAAACAAATTTATTACACCAGAGGTGTCTATAGTGGTAGGGGGGCCTGAAAGCCCCTAACTCGTAAACTAGCAATTGGACCTATAGGTTTAATGGGCATGCTGATAATTTTTAGAAAAAAATGTAGAATTTGTTAGATGTTTTTTATTATATTAATTTATAAGTTATTTAATATACTAAATTAAGTTATCAATTCTTTTTGAAATTGAATCTTTTTTCACTTCACATTCTTGTATTGTTGAGTCTTTTAAGCTTAAAATTTGCAATAATGGTGGAATCAACGGATTGCCTAAATCATGCTTTCCCTAGATAACATGGTACACATTTGTTCATTCTTTTTCAATTAGCTTCTATAATCAAATCCTTGACTCTAATGGCTCTCTTAATTCTGTATGTGGTTATGTTTATACCTCTAAGTGTAGAACAATCTTAGTAATTTCAATAACTAAGTTTGCTGCTCCTCAAGTTTCACAAATTTCCAAATGTTAAAGGTGCAAATTCAATCCAAAGAGCTTGGACTGCAATCCATAGAGCTTGGAGTGTATGTACACTATCTCGTACAATAGTTTTGACAAGGAAATTTGTACTGCTTTAACCCCTTCTGGAACTATGTAGGGTAAAGTGTGCATCAATTGCTTTCAATTGACAATGTTTAGTTTTTTTATTATTCATTCTTGATCTTGAATGAATTGTGCAAATGATTTTATTTGACATAGAATGTGATTGACATGGTTGGTAGATATGGTTGGAGCATTATTTTTTACGGTTGAAAATGGTAATAGTCTATGAGATAATTTTCATTGGCCTCTAAGAGTGGCTTTTTCCTTAGATTGAGGATTGCCCTCCCAAATGAGTAGGTTCTTCTCTTTTCTATTTGTTCATTTTCCTAATTTCCTATTGCCTATGCCCATTTTGCCTATGATGATTTTGGATTTGACTTTATACATCACCTCTCGACTATGTCAAGTCTATCAAGGTCTTGGTTTATTTTATTCCCTCCAAGATGTCTCATCTCATGATCATACACTTCCAAATCATCTAATTCTATAGTGTTCATCATAGGCACAATAGCTAGAGATTCCAAAGTGGGAAGATATTTTGGCTTTGATTATGATCATGCCGAGGATTGTTGAGAATTATTTTCTTTGTTGTATCTTTAGTATCGAAATCGATGGTTGTTCTTATTTTATAATTGTGTTGGTTTTGCTACTTATGCCAAACCCACTTCTTATCTTTTTGTTGCATTCTATGGTGGAATGGAAGTTGCTTTTACAGACACCACAATATTTGTTGTGTCTCCACATCAATGTTTTGTGTCCATTTTCCATTTTCTGATTCAATAATTATGCTAATAGGTATGTCATCTTTCTTTCTCCTTCTACAAATGCAAGTGTATATTCTAGAATCCCTATTCAAGACTTCATTGTCCATGCATAAAATAGTCTCGACCTTTTGCCAATCTGTTATGACACTTTAGAGGTCCGATATTCTTTTGGTAGACTATAGTCATGCACACACAAAGGTATCTTAGAATAGGGCATGAGTGCAAATCAAAATTAAGCATGAAGTAGAATTTACACTTGCCTGAATCCATTTTACTAGTTTTGGCATTCCAGTTGTGATGTCATAGTTCTTATATGTAGAGAACATAATCTAAGATCTTTAAAAAATGGAACATATGCAAGGTCGACCTTATAAATTTCATGCAACATCTCACAATTGTCAAAGCAATAAACACAAAAGGATATGAGGTCAGGTCCTTGAAATAGAACTACATAGGGCTTACCAAATTAAATTCACCCAAAAAGAAAGGCCCAGATCATCAAACTTCCCCAAAGCATTTTCCAAATAATTGAAGGAAGGCACTACCATAGTTGGGAAAACAAAAATATCAATTTATCATTCAAATTCATCATCAAGAATTTATCTATATCTATAAGAAATATTTTTCATACCAAGTGCTTCTAGTGCTTGGGTTGTATCTTCACTTATGTTGTGTACCCTATTTTTGTGAAAATGTCTGTATGTTTTAGTAGTTCAATTGCAACTTCTTTTTTCACCATATCCTGTATAATTCTAATGGATTCATGTGTTTCAAAGAATTGCTATTTAAAACTTTAAAGAAATTGCTTACCAAGGTAGTAAAGGTAATGGTTTGCTACTCCTCTACAACCCTTAAAAGTGAAATGCTTCCATTAGTTTTGTTGCTTGCTAATGTCACTAGAATGAACAAATAACATGTGCATAGGCACTTCGATATGGTGATTTAACTTAAGAAATGGATTTACATTATAATAGTAATAGTAAAAGCAACTTAAGTGGTTTATATGAATGATCTAAACTATGTATTCATAGATTTCAGTAAAATATGTAGATATGTTTATCTCCGTTCAATATGGCTATTAAAATTGTGACATGGAATAATAATAATGAGTTTAGGCATGAGGTGGGTAGTGGTACCTCCATAATCATAGAATGTAATAATACAATAGGATATTTTACAGTGAGGGCCATTAACATACCACATTGGATTAAAACCAAAGTATTACAAGATATTTCCGCACAAAATAGGATGTGCACTCTCAACAATGGGGGATGCCAAACTATTTACATTGAACTCAATAAGTTCGTGATACACCCACCGTGGGGCTCAAACCCATGACCACAAGGTTAAGAGCCTTGCACTCTACCAACTGAGCTAGATGGGCTCATTTTCCATTTATCTGTGGAGACCTAGATTTAATCCCTAGTGTCCATAATCTTGCCGCCTTTTGTTTTGCTAAGCTTGGTAATTCAGTGTATTTATAAATTTTGGTGCAGCAATGGCGAAAAATGTAATTTAAACTACTCCTTAATGTAATTTTCTAATTTTTATATGCCATTAAGTAAATTCCAGTGATTGAAGCTTGGATAAGTCATTTACCACTTACAATGCCATAAAATTACAACATGTCTTGGTCTGCTGACAAAAATTTATGGAAACATATATTAAATATGGGAAAACTCCACAATTCATCAAAAGAACATTAAATGTTGTGATGTTTAAGATCCAGTTTGCAGTTCAACATGAGGGCCTTTTTAGCAAATGTTAGCCCCAGCAAATGTTTAGATGTAGTTGTCATAATTCTTCCTAGCAGCTGTCTTGTTCCTTGTTACATGTTAGAGATGACCGGAAAACCATAGGAATCACAAGATCAAGAAAACAATAGTGGCAGAAGTTAGAACTAAATCAAAACCCATATCCAAAATCTTATAAAAAACCCAAATCCCTAACAACCCATTAATATTGAGAGTCATATCATTGGCAAACCCTCATTAAAACCAACAGTTTATAGAAAACTTCAAATATTGACATAAATTGTTAGCAGATGTTACAAACTTCATCACAAGCATCATTCAAAACATTTCATTAGGCAACAGTGTCTCGCGTCAAAAATAGAAATAGTTTTATTGAAAGCTTGTTTTGCAAGACTCTATAGCATCTCCACAATGGGAGATGATAGACAGAACCACCTTGTGCAATGAAGATGCCTTCCTAATCACCGATTGACCCTGCCAAAGTTAGTATGCTTCTCTGTTATCCCTCTCTTACCCCATCTACTCACTCTTCTCCCTTCTTTTCTTCTTCTCACTCTTGTGAGATCATGTAAACAAATGCCAACACTTTTCACCAGACCATTTATTCGATTGGACAACGTAGCAGTAAGAGAACTACCTCCATGTATTGCATAGTCCCATCCATTGTACACCATGTTGCAATTCCAGATCTCATTAGCAGAATATGAAAGGAATGATGAGGGATTACAATTTAGAGAGAAAAAAAGAATGAATGTAACTCTACTACATTGAATCAAACAATTAAAACCTATTGTAGACTTGTAGACACAAAATTTACATCTGTGCAATAAAAATTTACTAATACCATCCAATAGTCAGGTCGCGTGAGAGATTCAAACTCTAACGGGGAAGCAACACCCCACCTTTGTAATGCTTGCATTTGACATTAACAATTTCGCATTTGTTTGTTTTCTTCTATTGGTTGCCATGATAGAATTTATAGAATTTGACAGATATTTTTCAGAATCAAATATTTTTATGTTTGACTTTGAGCGTGAAATATAGAGGATATTTTATTTCAAGTTTATCTTTCCAGCAACCTAAAAGGTATGAGGTCACAATCTTAAATTTTTTTTTTTATCATTTATGATATTGTATGAAAAAATCAATGGTCAAGATCTATTTCATGGTAGTCCTTTTAATCCAGACCATTGACCTATATATTTCATCAAGTGCTCCTCACTAAGGGAACTCTTATCAGCGTAATTAAATTCAAAAAATTTCACAAAATTAAATTTCTATAAATTATTTTTATTTTTTATTTCTATAAATTGTTTTATTTTTTATTTTCTATAAATTGTGTTATTTTTAATAAACTTGTAAATTAAATTTAAAAATTTTCAAAAAATTAAATTTCTACAAATTATTTTTATTTTTTTATTTCTGTAAATTGTTTTCTTTTTTATTTTCTATAAATTGTTTTATTTTTTATTTCTATTATACTAATTTCAATTTTTTTCTTAAAAGAGTATATTCTATTATAAAAGATAAAGTAAAAAGTGATAGGTAAATTTTATATTTGATGGTGAATTTTATATTTGATATCTCTCATACTTTAGATATATTTTTAAAAATATAATTATATTAATGAATAACCTCTTTTTCAATTATCCAACTAATTAACAAATTAAATAAATTTTAAATTTTATTTTAGTAAATAGTGAAGTGGATATAATATTTTTTAAAATTGATATGAAGTTTGCCTATATAGATAATAGTGATATTTTAATAAATGTTTTTTTTTTAATATAATTAAAATACATAAGTTTAGAAGGCTTATAATGTTTAGTTAAAAAATAATAATTCAATATTATCCATTACTAAGGGAAATTAAAAAACTATGTCTTTCTTGCTATTGAAACATAAAGTTAGGTAGTGTAGAGCTCAAGATAATTTAGACAAGTTTTGTATAGTTAGTATTATAGGAAAAGTTATTAATAGAAGGTTTGGAAAAGTAAAATCTAAAAACATTATTTCTCTTTGTAAATTTACATTTAATAGGATTGGATAGTGCAATTGTACACTTACAAACTCCAATTTTTCCAAAACAATAATTGCATTGTATATTTTTAATTCATTAAAATTCCAAGTTCATTGATTGTTACAATGCCTACCCTTGTACATTCCAACAGACTCATTGATACCCAATCCAAGAAATTTTTTCCATAGCTCTCTGTGTTACTATTTTTCCCTTTATGTTTATAATTGATCTAAAAAATGTAACTTGGGCCTTTGTGTTGTGCTTCAAATCTCATACTCTAAAAATTTTGCCCTTAAATTTTGTGCTCTCATATCATAAACCTCTTTTTGTTCACATTACTATTCCTCTATTTTAAGATATGTGTTTCATGTCTTACCGACTATAAAAGCCTTCCTTGTGACCTTAATGACATGTGTACTACCACACAACCTCCTATAGGTTGTTTGATGCTCTCTCAATCATTTGTATGGTACTACGGAGGCCTTTGCAGTAGTTGTTGGTACTTTTTCATGCTCTTGCTTCATATTCATGGTGGCCTAGGTCAAAATGCCTAAGTCCTTTCCTTTTACTCATGCACATTAGTCTATTTAAATATTAAATTTTTGCAAGTGATTACCACTCACTTAAGTCAGTTATTCTTATCAACCTAGTGATCGATTACCAAGATGTTAATCAATAAAACTATGAAAAATGATTGTCATTCAAATGAGGAATTAAACAAGAATCAATATTGATTTCCTACAATGAAAATTCCTACCTTTTAGAATACGAAATAAATGAAGTCCACATCTTTTAACAAAGAAGGTGATCAACATCTCTTCTTAAGGCAATAAAGTCATAGTCTCTATAGAGGAATTAAAAGAAATCTACATCAATCAACAAATGTGTGAAAAAATGAAAATCTACATCAATCAACAAAACTATGGAAAAATGATTGGTCTCTATAAAGAAATTTAAATAAATCTACATCAATCAACAAAACTATGGAAAAATGATTGATCTCTACAAAGAAATTTAAAGAAATCTACATTAATTGACAAAACTTTAAAAAAAATGATTGTCATTCAAATGACAAATTAAATAAGAATCAATATTCCTTTTCTATGTTGAAATGCCCCACCTTTAAGAATAGGAAATAAATGAAGTCCACATCTTTTAACAAAGAAGGTGATCAACATCTCTTCTTAAGGCAATAAAGTCATAGTCTCTATAGAGGAATTAAAAGAAATCTACATCAATCAACAAATGTGTGAAAAAATGAAAATCTACATCAATCAACAAATGTGTGAAAAAATGAAAATCTACATCAATCAACAAAACTATGGAAAAATGATTGGTCTCTATAAAGAAATTTAAATAAATCTACATCAATCAACAAAACTATGGAAAAACGATTGATCTCTACAAAGAAATTTAAAGAAATTTACATTCGACAAAACTTAAAAAAAAATGATTGTCATTCAAATGACAAATTAAATAAGAATCAATATTCCTTTTCTATGTTGAAATGCCCCACCTTTAAGAATACGAAATAAATGAAGTCCACATCTTTTAACAAAGAAGGTGATCCATAGCTCCTCTCAAGACAATAAAGTCATGGTCTCTATAGAGAAATTAAAAGAAATCTACATCAATCAACAAATGTGTGGAAAAATGATTGATCTCTACAAAAAAAAAATTAAAAAAACTACATCGATCAATAAATGTGTGGAAAAATGGCTGATGATGGCATGGTTCGGTGGTTAAGTCGCTCAGGATGTAGTGGCGGCCACCAGAGTTCAAACCCCCACTGGGCCAACGAGCTCGCAAGGCTTTACGCCTTCGCTGGGCCAATGAGCTCGCGGGTTTGAAGTGTTCTTCCTAGGGGATGAGGTCCCCCAGTTGTGGCCTCACCGGTTCATTGCTCCGAGCAAAAGCATTCATGTGGAGCTGGAGGGCGTGTCGCACCAGCGTCACCGGTCACATTAAAAAGTTTACCAGGCGCATTAAAATTAAAAAAAATAAATAAATAAATGTGTGGAAAAATAATTGATTTCTAATTTTTTTAAAAAAAAAATCTACATCAATCAACAAAACTATAAAAAAAAAATTGTGAGAAATATCCCTCAAAATCCTTCCTTCCATCATAGTATGAATGTGTTAGGGACACTCTGTCCAACAAGTATGCTGTGCTGACTAAGGAATATCGCATGGAGGAAGGACAATCAAATTGATCTATTAATTGACTTGACTAAGTAGTAAAAACAAAACAAGTTCTGTCAATGAATTATGCAGAAAGTTCACGCCCATAGTAACTTTTCAGATGGGCCCAGAAACTGTAATTACAGACAAGGAGCAATCTTTGACCCATTTCCTTGCAGACAGATCCGCCAAAAATAATGAAAAAGAAGAGATATATGGTGGGACAATCTGACTCTGCCTTGGAATAACAAAAATCAGAAATACCATGGATTACAGTGGCACCGACAAATCTCCGAGGGGGAAGATTGTGTAAATATCTTTGGTTAGGACGTTAACTTATTAGAATGTTTGTTAAAATTGAATTAGAGAATGTTGGGATATGATTGCACTGTGCAATTTGTGGGCGTGATAGGAAGAGCAAGAAGAGGAAGAAAAGCACGGAAAGAGGGTCCAAGATTGCCTTCAGTACTAGATCTTACACCGATGTGTTGGAGGATAGCTACAAATGGCTCAGATAATGTTTATGTTTGCTAATGACAAAAAGACATACATGGATTTTGATGGTTATCCCTTGAAGGCTTTAGTTAGATTTAATGAAAAATCGTAATAATTAATTGTAACTCTTAGATAAAATTATTTAAGTTAACTAAATACATGTACTTACTTAGCAAATAATTAATTTAGATGGGATTAATTTTTGAAAATACATGATGGGGTGGTGATATAGTTTAATCTAATGATGTTTGGATGTGAAACCAAGCTTAGTGCTATAGTAGCAAAAGGGTAGGCAAGGAACAACTTTTTAGGAGCATCGTGTGAGGATGAATGCAAAAGTTAGTGATGGGGATCAACATGGGTCTTCTCTTTCAAAAGGTTGGCCTCTAAGGAACAAAGGAATAGTTTAAAAGTAAAACATGTGACATAGGCTTAGTTTCCCATCTTTTGAGGCTCAGGAGTTTCATGATAAGTTGTCACTTTTACATGAAGGGGAAAAATCATGGGTAGAGGTACTTAAATGTAAGTACAGTCTCAAGACCTGTTTGAATTGTCCTCTAGAGCTAGTTATGGATAAGAACAATATCTTTTTGAGGGTTCCTAATTTGGTGGTTGAAAGATCTTCCATCAGACTTAAAATACTTTATTGGGAAGTCTTTTGGTTCTCAACTTAATATTGACATAGTTAGAAGCTAGGCTCCAGGAAGGTGGAAACCTAAAGACCAAGTAGATATTTCTACAATGGCCAAGGGCTACTTCTCAATCTCCTTCTTGAACCATAAGGACTATGTCTAGACCCTTATGGAGCATCCTTGGTTTTAGGGAAAATTAGGTTTCTTTCTAAAGAAGTGGAAGCCAATTTTTCATCTTGAAAAGAAGAATATTAATGTGGTATCTATTTGGGTTATACTCCTAAGAATTCTACTAAAGTAATAGGAGGAGGAGGCAATTATAGGAATAGACAAATCCTTTGGCCAACTGATAGTGACTAATGTAGTGACAAAGTCTAAAAAGCATTTGGTTTACACTAGATTCTATGTACATGTTGAAGTGGACAAAGATTTCCCTTCCTCTATCAACTTGTCCTCCAAGTTTGGTAACTAGGTTTAGTAGATTATTTATGGGAATCCTTCCTTTGTTTTCCAGTCTTGCCAAAAACTAGGCCACTTCTCAAGGAATTGCCTATAAAAAATGAGAAGTCTATTGGTCTAGAGAAAGAAGGAATGATATGGCTCCCCTCAAAATAATTAGGTACAAGGACTATAGGAACAACAAAGGAATAAGAGTTTAGGTTAGGTAAAGGAAAACAAAGAAGTTATATGTGCTAAATAGAGAGATCTATTTGAGGTAAATATGTCTATGTTAAATCACTATTAGGAGGTTGCTAACCATGTGAAGGAAAGGTATAAGTTAAGGATGGGAGATATAAAGGATGCAACCTCTCCAATTCTTGTTTAGGAGGCTCAAGACAATGAAAATATAGTTGTGAGTGTGAAAGGTATTATAGGAACTTCATTGGATCCTTTCTTTGAAGTGAGGTTTCCATCTCAATGAAAGATGATTAGCCTTTCCACCCTTGACTTGTTGTTTTAGAAACTAAGTTAAGGAAAGCATCTAACCTAAGGGAGGAAATACAAGGGAAAGTTACTAGTTGCTTCAATGACTCAAAGAATAAGGAGACTATTGCATGTTTCTATTAGAATATAATGAATAATCAGTTTATTCACATGTGCTGAATATGTGTCAACTAGAGTTGTACAAATATAGATGTGTCAATAGAAGTTGTAGAGGTGTCACTAATTGTTGTAGTTGTGTGAATGAGTTTCACATAGGTGTCATGTTAGATTCCTGTTTTGTAGGGAGTTGTTGAGCCCGTCTCCTATTATAAATGTAATCTTTTTATTGAATAAAATAGAATAATTCAAGTAGCAATTTTATCCTCCAATTTGGTATCAGAGCCATAAGTGCTCAAGTGCAACGATTCATTCCTATTCCTTTTGATAAGAGTTGAGTCTTCTATAGTGTGTCTTTGACTGAGAGTTGTTTGCCTCTGCTATCACCAAGTCTGAACCATATTATGTGAAGTTTACAGTCAATGTTAAGAAAGATATGACTGGACTAGAAATGTTGTTGGAAATGTTCAAGGGACAAAGTTACTACTGTGTGGACCTGTGGTAGAGAACAAAGACTGGTTGAGCAGGTCCAATGATTCATGGAGATATTTTCTTTTTGTTATGTTAGGAGGAGACTCTCCAAAGAGAAGGCCATCAGAAAGTTATGATTGGGATTTGAGATATTTGATGCTACCAAATTAAAGAGGACTGCAACGATTGGATAAATACTTTGTAGTGCTTTTCTGGTTGAAGCCATCTGTTGAGCAGTCTATTGCCTACAATCTATTTCCTCTGAATGAGGTCTGGTACAAACACCTACCTATATGAAGATGAAGATGAAGATGAATTTATTCAACTACTTGCTGGTATGATTGTTTGATGTTGTCAGTGTTGAACACATTGAGGTGTTGAGAGGGGGGATGAATCAGCACACACTAAAACTTAAACAGATATTTGCAGATAAAACTAAATAACTTAGAGAACATAAAGTAAATCATCAACACAAGAACACTAAGATTTTTATGTGGAAAACCCTAAAATAGGGAAAAACCATGGTGAGTGTTAGCTCACAATATATTATGCTCATTGTAAAACTATTACAACTTTGTTTTGGGGCTGCAGCCCAAGGAAGCTACTACTCCTTGTATTTTGTGCTCATTGTAATTACAACTTTGATTTAGGGTGAAAACCCAAGGAATCTACTACTCCCTGAATATTTTACTCACTACATTTAGGATTTACAAGGATAAATATATGCACTGCTGCAAAGGAAACATTTGACTTATGTTGATAATGTAGTATTCTTTCTCTACTCAAAACATGCCTTCAAACTGATTCTACAAACTTCATACCTTGCCTTCTGCTCTATCATATTCGCACACACATCTCCACATCACAAATGAATTTGATCTTCTATAAATATCCTCCACAACACTTCAAAACACTGATTAAGTCAGCATCATAAACATCATTGGATGAAACATGTAACTCTTCAAAGGTCAGCCTCAATACATATAATATGATAAGAAAACTTGTTGCAGATTTTAGGACTTCATGAAAGTATTCAAGACATATCTCTTCACATCTTCCAAAGTCAAACCAGTAGATCAAGATCTACTACACATACTAGAGACTTAACCTGTTGGCTCAAACTGCTCAAAACTGCTAACTGTTTGTCTTCACACTATCGGGGAGAAGCCAAAATCTTCATGTGGACCAAGAATTCAATCATGTAGAATCTCAACATCCTCCATTTACCTTTCTGTTAAAGTATCATATCAATCTATACATCCGCAAAACAAGAAACATGACAAACTATAGGAAATGGAGCATTCCAAACCACACGTGACACTTCATAACTCAAGATATAGCATTATGGTACATTTCAAACCCTGAAACATTTAGGAATGAACTTAAACATCATTATATACTCCTTCCTAAATCCACACGTCCTTGTCTAATGTTTCCGGAGGAAAACAAAAGCTTGACTAAGGTAAATTGGAGTTCGGAGAATAGTTATGCTTAATTCTTCCCTTACTAACTTAACTACTTGATGTGGTACAAGAAAATAAGAAATATCTACTTGCAGATCAAACCTGAGATATATTGGAACATTTAAGACCTTCGTACAAACTTTATGGTTGATCTGTATATATTTAATCTTCTACAAAAGCTCAAACATGTGTACTTAGGTTCTCGAAACAGTCTGTATTGCCTCCATCACTTAATTACTAACCTTGCGGAGCACCAGACCTCTTGATACTTCATTATAGCATGCCTTGTACAATCTTGAGCCTATCTTTAGAACCGCATGACAAAATAATGTCTTCCAAAGGAATGCAAAGCATTCTAATAAGTGTTCATCATTGCTTTTCCCTATCTAAGTAGTAACTGGTACTTTGTCCCTTGTAACTTTTTTTGCTGATGATGTGAGGACCTAAAAAACTTAGATAAATCATTTCAATACCTGGATAAACTTGTCTTCAAAATTGCAAGATCAAATCTTGCTCTGCAGAGAAATGTAGACCAAATAAATGTGACTCTACCTTAGGATATGCACTATGAATGCCTTAGTCAGATTTTTGCTTCTTATCACAAAGTGCGGTACTCCAAGCTGATGAGTTATACATGTAGGTATACTAGAAACATGCTAGGACATGAGTATTTACGTCTACATCATGCTCAGACACAAAACTAATCATTGCACCATACTTAGATTGTTTTCTCTTCTCTCAGACTGGTTTTACTTCACCTGAGTCAAACCATCTCTCTCAAATCTTCCACTTAACCATTAACTTCTCCTTCTACAAGTTCATCTTCTATACAAGTCTAACCTTGTATTGTCATCTATTATGAATGCTATGTTGACATCAATGACAACACTTATTGTCAATAATCTCCCCCTTTGCCATTGATGGAAACACATACTCCCCCTTAGATATATATTTCTCGCTCCCCCTTTGACATCAAGGACAAAGGGCTTGATATCCTCCACTTATATGAACTCAAAACCTATATAGATTCCCATTTACAAAAAATTTCTACAAACTGTACTCCCCTAATATAGAGATACTTCAAAAATAGGTGCTATGTATATAATATGACACTACTATCCTCCACAAGACTATATACATCAAAATTTATATTATTTACATTACTCTTACAACTCATTTGGAAGGTAGAATGACCTTATAGACTACCTTGATTTGTGTAAGAGTGGATGTCTAGTTGACACTTTCTAAGGCAAGCATATGGTTTTTGCATTCACACTACATGCATAGCTCCTCAGCTTCCTTTATATTGTTTGGGGTTTTCATATTTTGATCTACCTTTTTTGCTTCCCCTAGTAGACCAGAGAATGAGGCAAGTCTTAGATTTACTTCCTCTCTCAACGAACCAAATTGTTTCTTCAAGTTTTCTCTTTGGTCATGCAGTTGAGATAATTGAGCATGAATATTTTCAACTTCTGCCCTAGTTGCACCATTCTTATCTTTTGACAAATCATAAATTTCAGGCAACTTAGATATTTGTGACACAATGGAGTCAATATGAGCTTTGATATTCTTTGTGGAACTTGGCCATTTCAAATAGAATAGATACAATGTTGTGGCTTCATTAATGCATTCTTTGAACTTCTTCAAATTTTCTTTAAGTTAGTTATGTGCATTTCATCTCAGCCATTCTCTTATCATTCATTCTTTTTGCTACCTCTTGTTCTATTTTTTGCTTTATGTAGGAAGAATGATCTATGAGGGAATCCATTAACAATTTAAGCTTTTGCTCTGAAGGTAGAGAGGGGTCAATGGTTACCTCTGGTAACCCTTCTTGAATTACTTTCATAGCATCCTCTACCACACTGGATTTCTTCAAGTTCTCTTGTTAAAACTATTTCCTTGCAGAGGCATGTAGTATATCACCAAGCTACAATTTGTGAAGAGGAGAGATGTTTGCCAAGTCAATCTATCCTTCATGAGTTGGAACCTCCAGTAGTTGAGGGGAGATGACTAGTTGAAATTGTATTTGTAAGTTCAACATGTCTTTGAAAGAATCTGCCTCTGATGCACTTTGACCTATATCTTCTATTCCTTCTGATTTCTCTCCTGTGAGGCCTACTTGTACCTCACCTGTATTATTCTTCTTATGACACTCTTTCAATGGATCTGTTATGGTCTTGTGAATTTTGGGGACTGTTCATCCCGCACTTGGACCTTACCACCTTATCCTATATTGTTTAGATAGATGGTTTATGCTTTATGGATGGTTAGATGGCATGTTAGATTTCCATTTGATGATATGTTGATAGATGCTAGGATGTCATTTGTTGCTATTGATATTCGCATAGATGTTGATACTGATGTTATCTCTTACCTTATGTGATCTTGATTTCTACTTATGAGTAATGGATGATTTAAGATACATTATATTATCATGTGATTATTTTGATGTTGTATGTAATATTGCGATCATGTGTGTGTAATGTATGTCATTCATTTGCTTTGGCTATTATACCATGTACTATTAATGGGTGCTTGGAAGTGTGCAGGTCACTTTCCATACCCATGGAAATTTGGAGGTCGGACAACAACCATATGTTAATCTCTGTTCAGTCGACCTAGTCCTAAGTAGGACTATGGTCACATGTGTTTGAGAATGCTGATAATTGTTGTATTTGATTTATGACATTTTGTATGGTTCTTACCTTTTCAATTTATCCTTTGATGTGTTGTATAAGTGTATTGTTGAGTTTGCACTATTTTTTAGTGTTGAATGTTTGAAGCCACTTTTAGGTGATTTTATGTGTTTCTAAGTGTTTCTTATGGTCAAATATTGACCCTCGGTCATACCCCTAGGGTATAGGACCATTTCTAGCTTGTTTAAACTTGATTTGGACCTTGTATGGTCACCCAAACTTGGCCCTGAGGTCAAGTGACGAATTTGGGAAGTGTGAAGGTGGTTTGAAGGTCACCATCTCACTTAACCCCAACCTCACCCACTTGGTTAAGGTTACCCTTGCTTCTCATACTTTAGAAGCTTTTCACATGTGTGAACCCCTTCCCCATGTGTGAGAGCACTTGTGGGGAAGAGTGTAGCTTAGAAGAATGAGAAGGTGACAAGTGTTACCTCCTCATTCCTAAGAAGCTTCCCTTTGTGTGCTCACATTCCCCTATTCTCTCACACGTGTGAGAGCACTTGTGGGAGAATGTGTAGCTTTGTGGAATGGGGAGGTGACAAATGTCACCTCAACATCCATGTGGGGTTGTGAGGAGGGTTATGTGGATGGAAAAGAAGGTGACAAGTGTCACCTTCTCATCCATTAGGGTTTGAGAGCCTTGTCTTTAAATTTCCCTTATTTTGATGAGAGGGGGGTTCTTCTTTTCATTTCTTTTGGGAATTTTTGGACTTGTGTTGGGAGAGTGAAGGACTTGGAGATTTTGGAAGAACTTGTGGAAGCTCTTCACCAAAACTCACTCCATCTTCGAATCTTGTGAGGTATTTCTCATAGTTTCAAGCCATTTACTTTTGTTTTACTATTGCAATGTGTGTATGCATGTTTTGAGTTATGTTATTTTTAGTTTTATGTATTGTGGGTCTTATGGGTTGTTTGGGTGAGCTCTCCTTATGAGAGAGCTCACCTTAGTGTTGGGTGAGAGAGGATGAGAACCTCCTCGGTTTCCCCTCTTTATTATGGTTTTTGTTTAGTGGCCAAGGGCCTTAGGTTTGGAGTTTTGAGGAGTTTGAGTTATGGCATGAGTGCCTTGGTTTTGTGATATGTGAAGTATGGCAAGAGGCCAAGTGATTCAAGAGGATATTTGAGTTTAAGAGTATGGGTCTCCTTGAGTAGAGTGAGTCCACTCTCTCACCCTTCCAAATCCATTTCTATGATGGGTTAGTTTTGTGTTAAGCCTTGGGATGGGTGTTGTGCTTGAAATGAGTGTTTGTTTTGTTGTGGTTTGAAAACTTGGTTGTTGTAAGGCCTCCTAGCTTGGGGGTGGCCTATTTAGGCCTAGGTTGGGAGGTGAGCTTCCCATTGGTATAGCTTCCTTATATGTTTTGTAGGTTTCCATGGAGGCTATGGAGAAGATGCACTTGGAAAGAAAACCTCATTATAGTGGTTTTTGGTAGTTTGTGAATTCTAAGGCATTGAGATGCCCTGCCCTCATTTTGGGTTTTGTAATAACTCTTGTGGAGAAATTAATCTCTCCTTGTGATGTAGTCACTCCCTTCTTGAAAATTTTGTCATGTATTTGAATGATTATGGAAATAAAGTTTATTCTTCACTTTATGTATTGAATGAAACATGTTACTTCTTTCTCTCTCTAAGCTACCTCATTGTATGGTTAATTTGTTTCATGTGAAGAAAATGAAGAGATGCATGTATGAACTTGGAAGAAATGAACTACATAGTTGTCTTTTTTCTAAACAAAAATATATATATAAAAATATATATGTAACACTCTTTTCCTTAAAAAATGGGTTTCCTTGAGTAGCATTTTTTTTAATATATGATCTTGTTTTAAAAGTATACTTATCTTTCTTTTGTCAAGTAATGCTCTTTTAAATGTATAACCCCTTGAGATTGATAAATACTTCATTTATACATTTATATACATATATACATGGTGTATATATACATATAAATATATATTTATACCCCTTTGAATTCCTAAATATTATTAAATGGAATACTTTAGCTTGCTGTTAAAATTATAGGTCACTGTATTTTTTTAGCTCAGTATTCTTTTACTATATATATATCGCTATTTGAAGAAACATTGTAGCACTTATAAAATTATATGATGAATTGTTTTCTTGTTTTTTTTTGCACCATTTAACAAAAGAAAAAAAAAGCATAGCGTCGTTGTGTCGGGCGGTATCCTTTTGCCCTAAAAGAAAAAAATGAGCTGTGGTCGGTGCAGGGCCGAAATCCCTATGCCACCCACTGTGGTTTGTTTTGAGTTATGGGATGGGTTGCGGAGTCTTCCACCCCTCCCCTCTTCTGTTCTATACCTGCGGTGTTAACCGCTCAGGCCGTCGGTCGCGAGAGCCAGGGCACGAACCCCCCTTCAGCTATAATTTATGTTTTCTTTGTTGCTTCTCTGCGGATACTTATTAATGCCGACCCTAGCCTGGCATTCGACTCCTCTCATACTTAATCTCTGTGTTAATATTTAACAAATATATATATATATATATATATATATATATATATATATATTTGTTGCATTTTACTCCTTGCTGTGTAAATTATTTTATTTTTGTTATTGACCTATGTTGTGATATAATATAATACATAAATTTATATATATGAGATATATATAAATATCTGTATTATATTGCCATAAAAATTATTTTCTTAATCCCTGTGTGCAATAACATACCTCTATTTTTTTCAAAAAAAAAACCAGAGAGCTTTTGAAAATAGGAAAAATAACTTAGGCAAACATGAAGACTTTTAAAAGTTAGTTTTGAGCAAATAAGAATAGAGTAGAGAAATGTGAATCTTCCTTGTGCATAGAAAAATGGAAAGAGGCAAGAGCTTAGAGAAATGAAATCAATGATTAGCATAGGGGAATAAATATTTTTGCAACCTGTAGATGATCAAGTTAGAAAACTTTAAGACAATTAAACTTTTTGAGAGTTCTTCTTTTGGGAAGATACCTTCCACTTGGGAAGGTACCTTCCCACTTGCCTTCATTTTGAAACCTGCAACCAAACAAAACTTTTTCAACTTCTTGTTGTGAGAGAAAATAGAGCTTTATGATATTTTTATAATGTGCTTCTAGGGCTTGGTGCCCTAATCCCAATAAGGATGATGTTTGTCATTTCTTTTAATTAAATCTAGTTTAGTGGGTATAACCACATTTGGTGGATGAGGACTATTTGTCTTTTTGTGTGATTGTTTTATTTATTCTTTTTCATCCAGTTATTTAAATTGTGAGATGTGCACGTATTTAGTCAATTGATTTATTTTAGATTTTCATATACTTGGTGAAGGCTATAGTTGGTAGTATCATTATAATTAATTGTTTTGTTTAGAATTTTGGGAAGGGGCAATAAATGTTATGGTGAAATATAAACTATAACTGAAGTATATTTAAATTATCTAGTTTAAGTTTAATAAGGAGTTAAATGATGTTTTACTTTAATTTCGTGATTTAAATCCTTAGTTGTATTGATATACTTTTTTATTATTTATTGATTTATTTATTTCAAAAAATAAGGGAAGGGAAATTTAGTGATATTGGGCTTCTAATTTTATTTAAATGTTGGTAAAGGGGTTAAGGGGGGATTTATTTTTAATTAAATTTAGTACCCTCCTATAGTTGATGACGTGGTGTTATGCTACCGAAATCACTATCGGAGGCAACCCACCTTATTCATTTTTATCCCATTATGCTGGCAAAATTTCCCTAGACTATATTTGTTTTTTATTATATGTCGAATTAATTTCCCTATTACGTTAATTTCTACTTTTGATGTTTGTTGTAGAGATTATGTTAGTGGTGATTTGCTTCAACCCACTCATTAGGGTTTAAACCAGGGTGGGATTTCTGTGTTGGAATCCAACCCTCTCAACGTTATCTTCGCAATGTAAATCCCCTAGTGGCTTCCATCGTAGGGTTATGATTTTAGATTGTATTAACCTAAACTTGATTGACTTTCCCACTGCGGGCGATGCACATGACGTTGGTTGCCGAGTCAACTAGGTTGTAAGCGAGTATCACTGAGCGTGCATGTTGTGCACGAGGGGTTTTGTGGTGTCGGGAGGAATTTTTTTTGATAATTCATGTCATGACCACATGGCGAATGTGGCCATGACATGTGGTTATCAGGTCATAACCACATGGTGAATGTGGGCATGACATCTCCCTCCTCTATTTATTTATTTCTTTATCTTTTTGTTCTTCATCACTCTTTTCCTTTTCTTCCTAATTCTTGTTAGAATTATCTTCTTTGTTTTCCTCCTCATTTCCTATATTCTTCATAGGAGAATCATTATGCTCTACATTGGAATCAGTGTTCCTTGGAGAAGTACCACCTTTATCCTAACCCTTTATGTTTTACATGCCTCAGTATTTTTCAGAGGGGGAGAATTATGTCTTGTATCAGTGTTATTTGTAGGAGACACATTTTGTTTTGGATGGGTATCTAGAGGAGGTGGATTTGTTTTATCTTGACCCTCTATGTATGGTGCTCCAATACCCTTAGGAGAAGCAATCTCCTCATTCTTTTTAGGCTTGTTACTTTTTCCTCATTGCCTTTAGAGGTAGACTAATCAGATATATCTTCAATGATTCCCTTATCAATTTTCATCTCCTTAGGAATTTCAATAGTTTTTTTTAGTGTTTCCTATTGAAAGTATGTGCCTAATCAATGTTGTCATTGATGTCAACATATCTTTGTTGTCACTAATGCCAACTGTATCCTATTTTGTTATTTTTTTAGAAGCTTTATATGTTGAGGATATTAAGAAAATTAGCCCTTCTGGAAGAATTAGAAAGGAAACAGTGAATCACAGTTAAGACAGTGAGTTGCATATTGAAGAACAGTCCAGAAGACTGCTCTGCATTTCTTAAAGATTGAAGATCTTAGTCTGCAGATTGGAAATTGTTTAGAGGCATGTCTGAAGATGCTAAATCCTGAGGTTAAGCATCTGGTATGAAGAATTGAGTGGGTTATATTAACCAGATTAAAACCTACTTTTTCTAAATATTCACTAGTTACAAAGAGGAAGTATTTTGCTCTAGATTCCTTTGCATTGAAATATTTTGCTCTGCGGTTCTAGAGGAAAGTCTGGGATGATGATAAGTGCCTACAACTCCAATAGTTCATGATTTGTTGGTCCACAAGCTATCTTTATTTCATGATAGTAGAAGATAGTGAAGTTCATGTGCTCCGGTATGAAGAATCTCATGGATAAAGTGGTTAGATTTAGTGCAGTTGCTCCTGAAGATTACAATGTGCTTGTGGATGCCTCCTAATCATGTTTCTACATTTGCATTGGTCTGCTTTAAGAAATTGAGATCATGTTTGAAGTTTATTCCGAGATAGCATAGCATGTAACCAGTCTTAGCCGACTTGGTTAACTCCAGTGACTGCGAAGATCTGTTGAAGATTGTAGAAATGTATTGTGGCGTGGAAGATCATGTTTGAGTCCCAGCTAAGGCTTGACATGATCCACATACATCTTTACTACATTTCCTTAGCATAATTTTGTATTAGGTCAAGACCTATTTTGTAAATGTTTGTAATACCGACCTTGGAGATTGTTCCAATAGTTGATGAATATAATTCCAACCTTGATGTACATTCCAAGGTTGATGAATGATATATATGCTTGTAATTTGGTCATGCAAAAGATGTCCTCATGAAAAGATGTGAAATTAAGTGAAGAAAGTAGAGCAGAGCAGAGGAATAATATTGCGCTTCAATGGAATTGAATTCAGGCATGGAGTAGATGTTATTATCTCAGTGAGCCACCCCTTGGTAGTGAGCCTTTTTTGGGCAGTGAGCCGTATTGGTAGTGAGCCTCTGATTTTTGATATTGTTATAACTTATATATCTTGTGGACTAACATCCACTATAGTTTTTCCCTTAACACGGTTTTCCATGTAAAAATCTGGTGTCTCATGTGTATGATCTTGCAATTGTGATTATGTTTCTATGTTCATACTTTCATGACTTAATCATAACAAACTATGGACAATTGTTTAATGTTTTAAGGTGCAAAATTGTTTAAGTTTTGAGACAACTGATTCAACCCCCCTCTCAGTTGTCTAGTCCATTTCAACAATTGGTATCAAAGCTAAGTTCCTCAGAAGAAAGCTTGACCACTTGAGGTTGATCCAGGATGTCATATAAGAAGGAAAGTTTGCGGTTCGATGGAACAAACTACTTCGTCTGGAAGCTCTGCATGAAAACCCATCTCCTCTTCTTGGGTTATTATGTTTGGAAAATAACTAAAAATAAGTATGAAATACTGAAGAATGGTCTGCAAACTGAACATGAGATCAAGGAATTTGAGTTGAACATAAAAGCTAAAGATACCCTGGTAAGTGCCTTATCTGACATCAAAGTAACAAAGATCATGGAGCTAGAAACTACTAATGAAATCTAGGAAAAGATGAAGAATCTATATGAAGGTGATGAATCTGTGAAGAGCACCAAGTTGTAGAGTTTGAAGGAAAAACATGAATGTTTGAAGATGAGCGAAGATGACAACATAACATCCTTCATGCAAAAGGTCGACAAACTTGTGAGTAGCATTAGAAGTGTAGGAGGAAAAAATGATGATATTGAGGTTGTGAACAAAATTCTTAGATCACTGCCTAAATCATATAGTCATAAAGTGGCTGCAATTGAAGAAGTAATAATAGTAACAAAGATTACAAAAGATCAGATGTTCAGGAAATTGATAGCCTTTGAAATGAGAGAACTTGGTGATTCACTTCCAAAGATAGATATTGCTTTCAAGGCCAGCACTTCTAGATCTGACAAGTACAAGGTGGAACCAGATTATGAGCTTGAAGAACTTGAAGCCAACTTTTTTAACAGTCTGCCCAAAGGTACTAGTAAGTTCAAAGATAAATTACCTTTCAAATGTTTCAATTGTAGTGAAGTTGGTCATTATGCTTCTAGGTGCCCCACAAGAGTTTCTAAGCCAAGATCTGATAGACCTAGGATTCCAAAACAATGTTATTATGTTGAAGATCTTGATGATGATGAAGGAGTATCAAATGGTGAACCAGATAATGCTAGTACTTCTAATAATGAATGCTTGTTTATTTCTATTAAAGAAGAACCCATGACTACTAATCCTGCTAGCTGTGTAAAGGAAGAAAAACCAATGGAAAGTGCCTTGGCTGCTCAGGTTGTTGAAGACAAAGATGAATGGGTTATTAATAGTGGATGCTCTCATCACATGACTGGTGACAAAAGTAAGTTCATAAGTTTGGAAAGATATGATGGAGGACTGGTTAGGTTTGGTGATGATGCAACCGGTAAGATTTGTGGAAAAGGATCAATTTCTTTTGATGGCAAGCATAACACTGATGATGTCTTATATGTTAAGGGATTAAAGCACAATATTTTAAGTGTTGGTCAGATGTGTGGAAAAGGTTATGATCTCAGATTCAAGTACAATAGATGCAAGATCTTGGAAAGCTCTGAAATAGTGATTGCAACTGGTAAGAAGACAAGAGGTAACATTTATCATTTGAAAGAGACTAATGAATATTGTTTGTTGGCTTAGAATGATGAAAGTTGGTTGTGGCATAGAAGGTTGTGTCATATCAATTTTGACAACATTGTGAAGATAAGTTCCACTTAGGCTATAAGAGATTTGCCCAAACTTGTGAAGCCTGCTGATACTTTGTGCAAGGAGTGCCGATTTGGAAAACAGACAAAAATAAGTTTCAAGACCAAGGACCAATCTTTTGATGGACTACTGAAATTAGTGCATACAAATCTATGTGGACCTACCAGAGTAAGAAGTTCACAAGGAGACAGGTATTTCATGTTGCTGATTGATGATTATTCTAGAATGACTTGGGTTATCTTCTTAAAAGAAAAAGTAGAAGCCCTAGAAAAGTTCAGAGCATTCAAGGCAATGGTTGAGAATGAGCTAGATCTAAAAATAAAGTGCTTGAGGTCTGATAGAGGTAGAGAGTTTACATTAAATGAGTTTAACTTCTTCTGAGGAACAAGGAATAAAGAGACAATTATCTGCACCTAGGACTCCACAACAAAATGGAGTAGTTGAAAGAAAAAATAGGACAGTTCAAGAGGCTCCTAGAATAATGATGAAGGAAACTGACCTACCAGAAGTATATTAGAGAGAGGCAATCCACACTGTTGTATATGTATCCTAAACAGAGTTCAAGTCAAAGGTAACAGTTCAAAGACTCCTTATGAATTGTGGCATGGTAAAGTTCCTACTGTGAAATATTTCAAAGTCTTTGGTAGTAAGTGTTATATCAGAAGAGATGAACATCTAGGTTAGTTTGATGCAAGACATGTGATGAAGGCATCTTCCTTGGATAATCTACCAAGAGCAAGTCCTACCGGTGTTACAATAATAGGTTGAAGAAGATCATTGAGAGTGCAAATGTCAAAGTTGATGAAAGCAAGGAAAAGGTATCAAGTGGATATGAATCTGATGAACCAGATGTCCTTGCAAGCAAAGTAGTAGTGTAGCAAGAAGAAAACTCAGAGGAAGAAGAAGAACAAGCTCCAGAAACCATTACCAAGACACCTAGGTATGTAAAGTTAAATCACTCTAAAGATCAAATCATAGGAGACAAGAGTAAAGGAGTTTAGACAGGAAGAAGAGCTGCTGATGAACAGGTTAATTATTGTTTGATTTCTCAAGTGGAACCTAAAAATGTAAATGAAGCTTGCAATGATGAAAATTGGGTAAAGGCCATGGAAGAAGAACTGATGCAGATAGAGAAGAATTCGACTTGGGATCTTGTTCCCAGACCAGTAGATAAAAATGTAATTGGCATCAAATGGGTCTTCAAGAATAAGATGAATGAGAATGGTGAAGTGGTAAGAAACAAAGCAAGGTTGGTATGCAAAGGATACTCTCAAGTTGAAGGAATAGATTTTGAGGAAACATTTGCACCTATGGAAAGGATTGAAGCAATAAGAATGTTCTTAGCATTTGCAGCCTACAAATATTTCAAGGTATATCAAATGGATGTAAAGTCTCCATTCTTGAATGGAGAATTGGAAGAAGAAGTCTATATTGAACAACCAGAAGGATTCCAGTCATTAGATTAGGATGACATGGTGTGCAGATTGAAGAAAGCATTATATGGACTAAAACAAGCGCCCAGGGCCTGGTATGCAAGATTGGATAAATATCTGATATAGTTAGGGTTCAATAAGGGTACTACCTACAACAATATCTATTTCAAGATCAATGATGAACAAATCATAATTGTTGCAGTCTTTGTTGATGACATTATCTTTGGAGGAAATGAAGGTATGTGCATGGTTTTTGTTGGGGAAATGCAAAATGAATTTAAAATGTCAATGTTTGGTGAGATAAATTTCTTTTTAGGTCTGCAAATTAATCAATCAGATAAAGGTATCTTCATTTCTCAGTCTAAATATGTGAAAGAATTGTTAAAGAAGTTTGAAATGGAGGACTCTAAACTGGTAAGCACTCCCATTGTAACTAACTGTAAGTTGAGCAAAAATGATGACTCACCAATGGTAGATTAGAAAAGGTATAGATCTATGATTGGAGGATTACTTTATCTGACCCAAACTAGAACTAACATAATGCATGTAGTTTGTCTTGTGGCAAGATTTCAAGTAGAACCTAAAGAGTCACATGTGATGGCAGTCAAGAAAATACTAAGATATTTGAAAGGCACAATGGATTATGGCTTGTGGTATCTAAAAGACCATGATTTCACTCTTAGTGCATACACTGATGCAGATTGGGCCAGAGATGTGGATGACAGGAAGAGTACAAGTGAAGGTGCATTCTTCTTAGGAAATAGGCTAGTATCTTGGTTAAGTAAGAAACAAGACTCAATATCTCTGTCTATTGCATAAGCATAATACATTGAAGTAGCATGTAGTTGCACTCAAGTATTATGGATGAAGTAGACATTAAAGGACATCAGAGTTGTGTATGAAAATTCAATTGCAATCTTTTGTGACAATACAAGTGCCATAAACATATCAAAGAATCCAGTAATGCATTCAAGGACAAAGCATATATCCATAAGATATCAATTTCTGAGAGAAAAGGTGATAGAGAATGAAGTCAAGTTGGAGTATGTATCTACAAAAGATCAGATTGCAGACATTTTCACCAAGCCTCTGCCTAAGGATACTTTTGAGTATCTCAGAGAAAAGTTATGGGTTATCACCCCTCCTACTCTAAACTAAGATGCACAAGAGTGCATCAGTCTGGTGGTGCTTACAATTCCACCTCCAAATTTGGATTGATGCTTTAAGGGCTACTTCTCAGGGGGAGTAGTTAGAGAGTTCAAAGGAAATGTTGGATCAGAGTAGCAGAGTGCAAGTATGTGCCCTTTGCTATTGATGTCAAAGGGGGAGATAAATCATTTGAAAAACTTAGAAAAGAAGGAATGCATATGTGTAAAGAGATAGGGGGAGAATCTTGTCTTGATGGCAGTAATAGTTTTTCACATCATATGTTGCCATCAATGACAAAGGGGGAGATTGTTGCAAGTATGTGCCTAATCGGTGTTGTCACTGATGTCAAAATTTCTTTGTTTCCATTAATGTCAACTGTATCCTATTTTATTATTTGCTTAGAAGATTTATATGTTGAGGATATTAAGAAAATTATCCCCTCCAGAAGAATTAGAAAGGAAACAGTGATTCACAATGAAGACAGTGAGTTGCATATTGAAGAACAGTCTAGAAGACTGCTCCACATTTCTTGAAGATTGAAGATCTTAGTCTGTGAATTGGAAATTGTTTAGAGGCATGTCTAAAGATTCTAAAGCCTGAGGTTAAGCCTCTAGTATGAAGAATTGAGTGAGTTACAATCACCAGAGTAAAACCTACTTTTTCTAAATATTCACTGGTGACAGGGAGGAAGTATTTTTTTCTGTATTCCTCCGCATTGAAGTATTTTGCTCTGCAGTTCTAAAGGGAAGTCTGTGATGATGATAAGTTCCTACAACTCTAATTTTTCATGATTTTCTGGTCCGCAAGCTATCTTTCTTTCATGATAGTAGAAGATAGTGAAGTTCATGTACTCTGGTATGAAGAATCTCATGGATAAAGTGGTTAGATTTTGTGCAGTTACTCATGATGATTACACCATGCTTGTGGATGCCTACTGATCATCTTCCTACCTTTGCATTGGTCTGCAATAAGGAATTGAGATTGTGTTTTAAGTTTATTCATAGATAGCATAGCATGTAACCAGTCTTAGCCGGCTTGGTTAACTCCAGTGACTATGGAGATCTGTTGAAGATTGTAGAAGCGTGTTGTGGTGTGGAAGATCATGTTTGAGTCCTAGCTAAGGCATGATGTGATCCGCATACATCTTTACTACATTTCCTTAGCATAATTTTGTATTAGGTCAAGACCTATTTTGTAAATGTTTGTAATGTCGACCTTGGAGATTGTTCCAATGGTTGATGAATGTAATGCTGACCTTGATGTACATTCCAAGGTTGATGAATGATATATATGCTTGTAATTTGGTCGTGCAAAATATGTCCTCATGAAAAGATGTGAAGTTAAGTGAAGAAAGCAAAGTAGAGTAGAGGAAGAATATTACACTTCAATGGAACTAAATCCAGGCATGGAGTGGATGCTATTATCTTAGTTCAAAACCCTTGACAGTGAGCCTTTTCTGGACAGTGATCCTCTGATTTTCAGTATTGTTATAACTTATATATCTTATGGACTAACATCCACCATGTTTTTTCCCTTAATAGGGTTTTCCATGTAAAAATCTAGTGTCAAATGTGTATGATCTTGCAATTGTGATTATATTTTTGTGTTCATACTTTCATGACTTAATCATAACAAACTGCAAGTGTTTAATGTTTTAAGGTACAGAATTGTTTAAGATTTGAGACAACTAATTCACCCCCCCTCTTAGTTGTTTGGTCCATTTCAAAATTTCCTTTTCTAATCTCTTTATTTCTTCCTCATCTTTTGACATTAGAATATTCAATCTTCTTTTATTCCTAAACACTTTTGCTATAGTTTTAGATATTTTGACCTTTTCTTCTTTAGAGATGGAAGGACAAACTTTTTCAACAACCCAACTCTTCATCTCAGCATCTT
The DNA here is from genome assembly GCA_027924645.1 of Cunninghamia lanceolata. Lineage (NCBI taxonomy): Eukaryota > Viridiplantae > Streptophyta > Pinopsida > Cupressales > Cupressaceae > Cunninghamia > Cunninghamia lanceolata. Next base: position 2,942,521 of record BSBN01000128.1, read on the forward strand.
TACCCATGGCTTCATTTGTCCTTTTAGTAAGAACCTCAGCAAGACTCTCAGGTAATTAATGACTGATCTCAATCAAAGCCACATTTAAGGCTCCCATGTATCTAACTATTGCCTCCTCAATAGTAGATTTGTCATTTGATGGCCTCTCATCATAGAGTTCAACAACTTCTTTTAGAGCACCATGTTCTATGATTACATTAACTATGGCTTCAAGTTGTAAGGGCATAAAATCATATTTCTTACCCTTCTTTGCTTTTCCTTTTCCTTTCTCCTTTGATGTTTTTCCTTCTCTAGTTCTTTTCTTCTTTCTTTCCAAAGCCTCAATATCTTCTTCTTTTACTTCTTTTTCTTTTTCTTCTTCAATATCTTCAATATTTACAGAATTTATCTTGCCTCTTCTAGCCTGACTCTTCTATCTAGGCTTCTTCTTCTCAGTGGTCTGAGTCTACTCAAGAAATTTTGTAGCACTTCTTTTGATAGGCAATGATGATCTAGAGGGAACAGAGGAAGTGGCTATAGATGATGTCGATCTACTTGTTCTTCTTGGCAGTTGTGCAAAGGAAATGGTTTGTGCTTCTACTAAACCTTGAAAATATTTGAGTATCTTTTCTAGGTCAAATGTCATTTTCTTTGCCTTAGATTTTATCTTTTTTGCTTTCTCCTCTACATATCTTTTAACTAATTTATTGATGATTTCATCATATGTGCCAAATCTTTCAATGGAGGTATCCTTTGGCTTGCTGAGTAACATGTCAGCATAACCTATCAAATCAAACTCTGAAACTATTATGTATGAAAAAGGGGGAATAGGGTTGATTTGATGATATGCCTAGATCCTCCTTTCACTACACACATTCAAGGACATTTAACTAATTTGAATCATAACTTCTGCAAAAGGATTCATCTATAGGTTGGTTGTCACTTTTAATGATAGGGAAATTTGGAAATTGTTGATTAATGTGTTAATTTAAGCCCAATTAAACTCAAAACCCTAATTATGCAAAATCGTAAACAAAAAGATGAATTCTGACAAATGCTTGCACACAGAGATCCTAAATGAAGAGAAGATACATACCAGATTTCAAAGTTCAGAATTCTAAAATGTCGAGGGAAAAGGGACTCATGCCCAAGCCCAAGGCATTATTTTCTTCAGGGGTTCCCGGACTCCTTCTGCTACTAATTATCCCTATTATGGAGGTTTTAGGCTTTGCAAACTTAGAGAGCAAAAGGACTAGCATCCAATCCCCAACAATGTTATTTTCTACTTCTTTCTATCAGATCCAGAATCCTTATCCTCTGCCACACTCCTCTTCAACTCCACTCTTCGAGATCTGATACCTATTACCTACAATCACAAGGAGAGCATTTGGGGGTTGCGGTGTTTAGGAGCTTGCCTTAGTCAAGCCTCGAAATGGCATTCAAACCTTCCAAAATTGTTGTTTGATAGAAAGTGCATATCCTTGCAAGATAGAGGCAAAAATAAATTGATAAATGATTGATTCAAACACAAATAGATATCATCTCAGAGGTGTAGCTCTCATGGAAGGATGAAACTCTTTCATGCCATGAGGAAATGGATTGATGAAGCTAAATCTGCAATAAACAAACACAATAACAACACAAGACTGCTCTATAGCACAAGATCACAAGTTCACATTATCCATCTAGTTTGCAAATGAAGTCCTAATTCCCACTTTAATATTGTAATTCAAACTTAAGATGTCGGCAAGGGACACATCTTATGGTCACTTTACTGACATTCAAATTTGGGACCCTGCCAAAATAGGGTAGGACAAGGGCATTAGCACCCAAGCCTTAGACCTGTTTTGGGATAGGGTTAAGCTCAATAATATCTCTCAAGCCCCATTTGTCATGGGTTTCAGGCTATTTTGTTTCAAGAGTCAGATTCTAACATGCATGATAAAAAACAAGGGACTCAGGAGCTAAACTTAGAAGGTAAAAGTCCTAGGGGGACATTTTTATGACATAACATTTAGCCCCCACTTTAATATAAGTATGATCTTATGAGCCATACATGCATTATATTACGGTCGAAAACACATCAAACATGCCAGGCACATGAAGCTAATGTATACATCAAGATTGAGGAACTATTTCTAGCCCCTAGTCTCAGGTAGACATTAGAGAAAACACAAAATAGACATGCCAAACACAATGAAGATAGTAGGAAGCACACAAGACATGGAGACGATAGTATTGAAGACACACAAAACATGATGAGTATAGTAATATTTCTTTTTTTCATTTTCCTATATATATAAATGTATATACATGGAAAGTAAAAATGCAACACATGACCCCAAAATGTAGAGACTAAATATGGGGGAGAAGACACACCAAACAAATCCCAAAGAGTAGGAGGGTCATTTTGCCACACCCTTGAGACTACACTTGAGAACAAACACGCCATACAAAACCCAAAGCATAGGAGGGGCATTTCACCACACCCTTGAGACTATGCTTGGGAGAAAACACACCATACAAAGCTTGAGTGTAGGAGGGTCATTTCACCACACCCTTGAAACTACACACGGGGGAAAACACACAGAAAACATGAGCACTACATAGCATGCCAAAGACATACTATACGTATAAAACACGAAAAACAAGGTGATGGAAGGAGCTTATTGCTAAGTTCCCACCATCTCAAACATGATACAGGCACACCTGATAGTTGGGCTTATGCCACAACAACTGCCAAAGATGCACTTAAGGGAGGATAGTCTTAGATCCAACCCCATCTACTCGAAGGACTTTTGAAATAAAAAGGATGTGCACTAGCTCAAGAGATACACCATCCCCACCTCCACAGAGGAATTTTGAATAAAGGATATGCACAATATCTCTCCTCCGTAGAGGGATTTTTGATTGTAATATAGAATAAAGATATGCACTCGCACCGAAGATACAACATCTTGCCTCTGTAGAGGGCTTTCAAACACACTTCGTTAGTACCAAAATCATCAGACAACTTACCTTATATGCCCCCATTTTAAGGTGGTTGATATCATGTACTGATATTGTAAGGGTAAAATGTAGATCAATCAAATGAATTAAATAAGACCCAAACATCAACAGAATAGTGAAACAATGTTGGGTGAATATTTTGTCGTTAACTCACTAACGGCAAAATGGGTATATCAGCCACAGCTATGATGAGACAAAGTCTCTCCTCTCAGCAAGGGGAGGTTCCCTCTAATTACTTAACTTTTGTAAATCAAACACTTATCAAATTTATGTACACTAAAAACTATGTTTGGGGTGGTTCCATCTCATCTCATTCTCTTTTTTCAGAATAGATGTTTATATTTCAAACTCTCGATATAAAACTTATAAATTATCACAATATCACAGAAACACAAAGTTTTCTGTTACCTCACTCACTACTTGTAACCAGAACTTTTTTGAAGCAAAATGCAGCCCAAAGTCTTCACTCTTCTTCAATATGATAAAAACGATTCAAATATAACAACTTGCAGCACAAAGTCCCCAAACTGTTGTATTTTCACAAACATGAACATATAACCCACAACCGATTTGATAACACAAAGTTTATCAGAATCAAATCTAGAGCGCTCTTCAATCACTTGAAACAAACTCCACCTTTCAATTATTATCAATTAAGATTATGATAGCAAGACATAAGAACAAAACTATCACAACGCAAATAATCCCAAGACAAAGATTGGAATTGAACTTGCTTTCTTGTATTGATGAATATTTGAATATTGATTTTCACAATAAGCACAAAGTCTTGATTTGCTTTTCAATTCGCCAGAGTTTTCTTGCAATAGATAAAAGATAATATTTACAAAAGAGGTCCCCTTTATTTATAGGGAAAGACCTTGAGAAAATCTAGGAAATCTACAACTACTTTGACTTATTCAAAAATAGGAGTCCTTATTGACTTGGGACTTCCTATTTTTTACATGTAATTGCATATCAAAAATGTACATGTAAAAATGTCCAAAACTGTTTTGAAAGTACATATGGAAATCAGAAAATAAACTAAGGGAAAAAACCAGCTGCTTCAACTTGTGTCACCACCCTTTCTCACGTGGTCATCATACATAGTGAAGGTCGCCTGCATTTCAATGCTATCTGGTTTGAATGTGTTTTTGAAGATCATCCTGGCCCTCACTATGGCATCCCTTACTGTAGTGATTGACTTGGCATGATTGGTTAACCTGGTTTTCAAATTGTCCAAGGTTAACTGGTTGTCTAATATGCTGTCCACAGAAGTTATTGAAAATACCTTGTCTTCAAATTCCTGCTGAAACATGTCCTCAAATTCCTTAACCATTTCTTCTGCAGAAAAAAACTGGTTATCCTGTGATACCAATTTACAGGGCAACTCCTCCAGCTTATGCAAAATGTTAACATCATTTTCTTCACTGGTTTCCTTGGCAGCTTCGAGATCCTTGATCAAATTTCTTAGCACATTGCTCCTATACATTAGAGCTTCCTTTGTCTCTATATATGAATCCCTGTTGGAAATGGCGCCAATGGATATTAAAGTGCTCATTTTCAGCTTCCTCATTTCAACCCACTTATCATGAGTATCCTCTGTGTGCTCAATATCATGAGAGATGGCATCAATGAGATCGTTGAGTTCTGCTCTTACTTTCCTCATCTTATCCGTTTTCTCAAATACCTCCTTGAGCAAAGAGATTCCCTGAGCTCGCATCCTGTCTAAGTATTCTTCAAGTACTTTTCCTCTGAGGTGAGTCTTTTCCGCTTTCAGGATGACGGGGTCTTCTACAGACACGGCCTCTGGAGTAACTGCTTCTGAATTCAACGTGATCTTTCTTACCACTGCAGTCAGCTGTTCTGCTTTTGCCTTGTAGTAGTCTTTCATTTCTTTTTCCCTGTCGAATTTCTGGATCAGGATGTCCATGGCTGACTGCATATCATTTTTAGCGCTTTCATGGGTGATTTTGTTCAATTCAACCCTAGAAATAGAATAGTCATTCATGTCAAAATTTTTGACAGTTGCATCCTGTGGGGGTTTTGCTATCTCCAAAACCTTCTGCCCCTTTTCTTCAAGTACTCTTGAAAGGATCTTTGGTTTCTTCGGAGCCTTAGGTTTTGCAGGTGTCAGCTTAGTGAAATCAAAATCATCTGGAGAGATGACTTGCTTTTTCCTCTTTGGCGTGTAAGCTGACAACCAAGGTGGCAGTAGAGAAGTATTCACATTGGAGTCCATTCCTACCACTGGTGTTACTGGGACTGTACTTGTGCTGGTGGTAGAAACAATAGGCGGGGTGTTGGTAAAAACTGCACCTGTTACATTGGTACTTGAAACTTGCTCAGTATTCATCACAAAATGATCAAACATAGAAGTATCTCCTATATCAAATGACGAAGAAGACAAACTAGGAATGGAATCAGAAGAATGGAGAACATTTTCAAAAGTGCCCTGGGGATTATCAAAGATTATCTTAGGAGGAGAGGGGGATTCAGAGGAAGGAATGATAATGGGGGAAGCAGGCACAGGGGGTGCAACAGGTGTATTGTCTTGTGGAGACAAAGCCTCTTTATCTTGTTCCTCTGACCCCTTGTCTCCGACATCCATCTCTTCTGTAGCTGGCTCTTCAGTTATTGGATCCTCTGCCGCTGGCTCCTCAATTTCCATATCTTTCGCTTCAGGTTCCTTCTCAACAACCTTTGCTTTCTTTGTCACAAATCTGATTTTAGGTTTATGTGTTTTAGAGGATGATGGAGCATCACTCTTATTCTTCGTTCTATTTTCAACCTTCTTACCAGTTTGCTCTTGAACTTCAGTTTCTGAACCAGTGAGGAATTCCTTCAGCGTAATTCCTTTATCTTCCAGCCACTTATTGGTGTTGGCCAATATGGGTTCAAATCTCTTCCTTAGGGAAGTCAGCTCCTTTTGGGACCATTGGATTGGCGGTAGAGGAGTACCAGCTATCTGTTCTGCTTCATACTTGGCATCAACCAATTCTCCATCATCCACAAGGTCCTCTGGGATATCAGCAAGTCCTAGGTATTCAATTTGCTCTAGAGACAGCCTGCTATAGTCCAGTTTCCTGATGTCTTCCTCTGTTCTCAAATCTATCCAAACATCTTCCACCATGGGTTCATGGAATTGTGTTTTCCTCTTGATTTTATCCTTTACACCCCGGTAATCAAACTTTGGTCTCCTCTTGAATTGCTTCATGGTGACCAGCTGCATCTCCGTTTCCATAGCTCTTGCCTTTGCGGCAGTCAATACTGAGTATCTGCCGATTTCTACAGGAAATCTGAAGCCAGGCTTCTTGAGTTCCATCTGTTTGTTATGCACGACAATCATTTGCCTGCACAACTCCATCAAGACCAATCTATCTGAAGGAAACCTTGGAAGCATATAAGGGTAACCTTGGAAAAAGCCAACCCTCAAGTAGGAGAAAGATGGAAATTGCAAAAACATACAACCAAAACCATTAACCACTGTCCATGCCTCATCTGAGATTCTTCTCTGCTCCAGTTGGGGATTGAAAAGACACAAGAATACAGCAAAGAATGCATCATTCACTCTCCTGAAATGGTGAATTGAACCTTTCAATGTTAGCATGAGAATAGTACTGGTATACTGGGACTACTCTTCTATCCCCTTCTGACGACAATCCTGGAAAAATCCTCATGGAGGCTGCAATGTATACCAGATAGGAAGTCATGAAGAACTTGGAGGTAGTTGATACCTTCGTCAACTGATCATGCAAAGCGTTACTAATTTGCTCTCCCCAGAAAATAACCTGCTTGCCTTGGAGTATGACCTTAATGAAGGGATACATCCATTCCTGAAATTGTGAAGAGGAAGACAAACCTCTTATCCTGCTGAGGAGGGTAATCAAGTCACCAACTTCTTCCACGAAATCACTTCGAGGGAAGCTGCGTGGCCATCTAGACAAACTTGACCTCGCAATCTTCAACCATTTGTTGTTGATTACTTTCTTCGCCTTCTCTGGATTCTTATCATATTCCTTTTGAGCTTCGGTGAAATCAAGCTTCAACACCTCTGTTGCAGGAGGACACATGAACACCTTGTCAATAAACTCAGGGTCCAACCTGATTATTACATTACCACTGGCGTCCACCACAACTCTGATATCTTTGTTGTAGAAATGGGCGCACTGAAGAACAAATTCTGTATTGTGAGCCGCCACTGGGAAGGAGGATACCAGATGAATATTACTTTCCACTATTTTCCTCATCATAGCACTGGGGTTGCTCGACTTGGTTCTCTCTACAAACTCAGCCATATCAACATGGCCAATCTCTGTATCTCTAATATCTTCAACATTAGAGTGGACTGAGGTGATTGGGAAAACACCTTGATATTTGTACTTCATAGCTTTTGCCTTCTTCGGAGACAAATCAGTCATTTGGACGATCTTTCACTGAGAAGAAATTTGACGTCGAAAGGAGCTCCGCAGAAGAAACTGCAACAGAAATCATGATCATGCAATCAGGGAAAATATGGGCAATCTGGGAAAATTGCATGTTGACGATCACGACTATGGGAGTGCGCTTGAAAAAGGGCTATAGTGCGAGCTGGCCAAGAATCAGAGGAGAAGCGGGCTCGGGAAAATGAAATTGGAAATTTTCCAGTGTTAGGAAAATTTGAGATATTTTTTGCACGGGCAGCGAAATTTGCCGCCCTTGCATGTGAGGGGTTTGATATTGTGCATCGGCAGCGAATTTCGCCGCCCGTGCAGTTTGAGAGAACCGTGAGATGGTTGGAGCGGCAAAATTTGCCGACGCTGCACAAAGGTTTATTGTTTTGATGTTTTATCGGTAAATTTTGCCGACATCACGCGAGGGGAGCAAATACATGTCTAAGCGGCAAATTTAGACGACAATGCATTTCATATACGTGATGAGGTTATAGCGGTGAATTTTAACGTTGTTGCATTTGATCACATTTGCTTAGTTAAGTGCGGGGGTCGGGATGTTTCGCCGCTTCAACACTTGGCAAAAGTCACCATGTCCAGGTAAGCTCGGCAAAATCCACCGATGCTACATGAGGGGAATGTAACGAGGGTTTGGGAAAACGAAGGCAAGAGAATCCCTAGGGTTTTCGGGGTAAAACCTAGGGCATTCTGAAAATGAAACACAGCAATGACAAAACGAAACAAACAAACGAACGAAATGGAAATAAATAAATAAAAACCTAAACGACATACACCTTAATCCGTGAAGGAAGGAAATGGGAAACGGGAGGAAAACTTACCTGTCCAGAACGGAAAACCTATGTTCAAGCTTCAACAAAATCCGTCGCCAATCGGGATGGTGCGATCAAGCGAGCGTTGAGAGCGTTGGTAAATCAAACAAAGACTTCAGTTATAAGGAAAGACAAGCGACAATGGGAGTTATAACACTTTTTAAAAGGTTAAAATCGGAGTTTGAACGCCTGGCACGAGTGGCCATTAATGGCATCCGACACCAAAATCCCGAAGATCTCGTTCGGGCGGCGATTTCGGCCGCTACGACATCGCCGTTGACCAATATGCGAAGTCGGCAAAAAAGGCCGTCATTGCATGTGATGCAGTTTCGACGGACATATGCGATTGTGGTGATTTTAACCGCTTCTGCACTTTGGACTCAAGACGATGTAATAGCGGCAAATTTAGCCGACATTACATCAAAACAAACAATAAACAAACTTAAGGGATATGTAAGAGCGGCAAATTTTGCCGCTCTTGCATATCAAGAGTAAAAAATTTACGAACTTAAAAACGACTAAAGTTAACATCCTAACCAATTTACGACTTGAACTTTCCTCGCCTTCATTGAGAAATTAATTCAAGGAAGCGTCGTAAAAATGTCAAATGACCTCGCACGAGAACAAGAACATCTTTTCTTGATTCGCGATCTTAGAGTGTAGTTTCATGAAACGGACAAGTTTCGTGGGGTTGTCTACAAAAACGAGCGTAGCTGATTTTGAGAACAACAGCTGGCTCTAACTGGGGAACTTCCTTCAATCGAACTTTGAAACGATTGAGGGGAGTAGAATCCAGTCTCTAAGTGCCTTCATCCATGCCATTGGGCTATAGAGTCAAGCTAAAAAGAAAAAGACACAAAGACTAAACGAAAACACAAAAATAAAACACAAAACTATACAAATGTACAATTTAACTTATCTGAAACCTCAAGGATTGAAGTGCTTCAGATGATGTCCACTGTGGGGCAACAAGAATGGTGTCCCATCTTGATACTCCAGCAAGAAACTGTTTTCACCACAGAACTGATGAATGGTGAATGGACCTCTCCACAAGGAATCAAACTTTCCGTGCATTCCTTTTGGTTCTCTCCTCTTGTCCCACAACAAGACTTGATCTCCAACCTGAAACTCACGAGCCTTTGCCTTCTTGTCGAAGAGTCTCTTTACTTGATTTTGGTGCTCAGCAATGCGGTCCACCACAACAGTGCGTTGCTCCTCAAGTTCGGCCAAATACATGATCCTTTTATCAATAGAACTATCAAAAGTTCTATCTTCCAATGCCTTTACCAACTTCAATGCTGGCAATTCCAAGGTGATCGGTATCTCCGCATTCAGTCCATATAGAAGCTGAAATGGCGACATGCCTATTGCCCTTTTGGGTGTAATTCTATCTGCCCATAAAGCATCGAACAATGCCTTATGCCAAGTTCTCTGATTCTCATCAACCAGCTTCCTGATGATAGTGACCAGATTCTTGTTGCTTGATTCTGCTTGACCATTCCCTTGCGGATAATAGTCTGAAGAATGGGAAAGAGTGATCCCATGCTCGTAGCAAAACTCAGTGATCTCATAAGAGGAAAAACAAGTAGCATTGTCTGCTACAATCTTGTTTGGGATTCCAAACCTGGAAATAATGTTTTCTTTAAGAAAACTGCATACCACTTCTGAAGTGGCGTGTTTGACTGGAATAGCTTCCACCCATTTGGTAAAATAGTCTGTTGCTGTGAGGACATAGTTGTGTCCGGCACTTGATGATGGATTCACTGCGCCAATGAAGTCAATACCCCATTGCTGAAAAGGCTCCTCAATCACCACTGGTTTGAGAGGTAAGGCTGCCAATTTTGGTTTCCCAACAAACTGCTGGCATAACTCACACCTGCGTACCCAATTATACGCATCTTGGAATAGTGTGGGCCAATAGTATCGAGCTCGCAAAATCTTGTGAGCCGTTACAGGTGCTGAAAAATGTCCACCACAAGCCAAATTGTGGAAAGACTCCAAAAGTTTACCTTGTTGCGCTTTATCCACGCAACGTAAAAATACACCGTCAAGACTTCTCTTGTACAAACCATTGTCCCAAAGGACGTAGTTAGCAGCTTTTAACTTGACAGTTCTCCTTTCCTTATAAGACAAGTGAGAAGGGCACTCACCATAGGTAAGGAAATGAGTGATATTGGAATACCACTCGTCAGTTGTAGTAACAAAAAGAACAGTTGGCGTGTCCACAACTTCTTCTTCTTCGTCGCCTGTCTCTTTTGGAACATTGTCTGCGATCAATTGACACAAACCTTTACCCCGCACAAGCTTGGTAGGCTTGATATCCAGATCGAATTCTTGAATTTTAGCGATCCAATTACCTCTCTTTGTTCCGAACTCTTGTTGAGTTAGGATGGATTTGACTGTTGTATCAGGCACCGTGACAACAGTGTGTGAATTTAGAATATAGAACCTGAAATGTTTAACCGCTTTGACTACGGCGTAGGCATGCTTCTCCATATTTGAATACTTCAATTCATGAGCTTTGAGAGGACAACTCATAAATGATATGGGGGATTCAACGCCTTCCTCATTCTGCTGAACCAGAATAGCTGAAAGTGTGTGTTCTGAAGCGTAACTATAGACCAGGAAATCCTTAGCGTAGTCAGGACAGACAAGAACCGGAGCATGAGCAATAGCTCTCTTGATATCCTCGAATGCTTCCTTACCTTCCGCAGTCCAACGGAAAGTGGCTTTACCCTTCATCATATTAACAATGTGACGGGTTTTTTCTGCAAACTCAGGGATGAACCTTCGCAGAAAATTCACCTTTCCAAAGAAAGAATGAACAGCAGTCTTACTTGCTGGAAGAGTGAGACTTTGAATAGATTTGACCCTCTCCGGGTCGATCTTAGTACCTTCTCGGGATACAATGTGTCCGAGAAGCTTGCCTTCTGTTACCCCAAACACTGACTTCTTGGGATTGAGTGAAATACCATTTTGCCGACAGCGCTCCAGCACTTGTCGCAAATGATGTACATGATCATGATGGTTTTTGGAGAACACAGTCAAGTCATCGAGATACACCACGATGAACTTACCCATTTCATCTCTGAAAGCAAGATCCATCGCTCTCTGAAATGTTGCGCCAGCATTGATCAGACCAAAAGGCATTCTGCGATATGCAAATGTGCCCCGCGGTGTGGTGAAGGCGGTCTTGAACTGATCAGCTTCATTTACCTCCACTTGATTGTACCCTGAAAAACCATCTAACATAGATAGCATTTCTGAACCTGTCACTGTTTGCAATACTTGGTCCATGATGGGCAAAGGGTAGTTATCTTTCAAAGAAGACTGGTTGAGATTTCTGAAATCAACACAGATACGGATTTCTCTGTTCTTCTTCCTTACAGGTACTATGTTTGAAATCCATGTGGAATGATGAATTGGAAAGATAATCCTCGCATTCAGCATCTTCTGAATTTCAGAAAGAATCGTACCTGATATCTTTGGATTGTATTGCCTCTGCTTCTGTTTGTAAGGCAACGATCCAGCTTTGAGGGGAATTTCGTGTCAAACCTCCTTAGGCCTGAAAGACTTCAGATCATCATAGGAGTAAGCCAGAACATCAATGTAATGGCGGAGGAGGGTAATGAATTTGAATCTTTCATCAGCAGTGCAGCATTTTCTGATGTTGACCATCTTAGGATCTGTTTCTGTACCCAAATTGACCTGTTCAAATTCCATGGAGGAATTCGAATCCTGCTGTTGTTGCCGCTGCTTGATATACCTGTCGTGTTTATCAAAGAGCCTCTCAAGGGAAACCAATCCTTTTGGGATTTTATTTCCTTTCAACTGTAGAAATTCTTCGCCAGTCTACGAATCTACCTCAGAAACATATTCACGAGGTGGTGATTCACTTCCTTCAAAGTAAAGCTCATCAAAGCTATCCATCTTTTCCAGGAAAGCAATGATCTGATTGTCACCATTGAACACCTGCCAATGGTCAGCGTTATCAGGTACACTTGGTCGGAAGACCAGTTCAATAGTGTACTTATTTCCTTTGAAATCTTTGTGAGGCACCATGAGAGTGGCGGAAACAGCCAATGAATCTGCACGGTCATTAAACTCTCTTGGCACAGCTGAAATATTGAAAGCATCAAAATCTTCAATGCAATCCCATACGCGATTGCGATAGTGTCTCAACCTTTCATTTTTTGTTTGGTACAAATTTCTTACTTGACAAACCACCAATTCGGCATCCCCTTGAGCATGAAGGATCTTAACACCTCTGGCACGCGCCGCTTCCAATCCGAGCAACAAGGACTCGTATTCGGCGGTGTTATTGGTATTGTCAAATTGTAGCTTGTATGAAAAAGGCAAAATATCACCTTGTGGCGATATCAAAACTACTCCGGCTCCAGAACCGGTAGAAGAACAGCTGCCATCAAATTCTAAAATCCAGACTCCATCAGAATTTGATTTCTTGGACTTCCTCTGATCAGAAGATTCCTCTTCATCGGTGAGGGAAGAATCTGGAATTGCTATATCTTTACCTAAACTTTCGTCTGAAAACTCCTCTGAGTCTCCATCTGACATATCGGAGCTATCACCCGATGTAGCCTCATCTGATGAATCGGAACAATCTTCAGTAGATAGAAAATAGTTACCCATTCCCGAGGATTCAAACAAAATTTGAGCTTTGGGGTTTGATGTTTGAGTAACAATATATTTCGCTTCCTTCTCAGGAAGCAATTTCTACATGACACCTTTAACGGGTATCCTAGCTTCAGACAAATCCATGTTCAACTCACCACCCACATCTTTGCAGAAATTACGTCCAAGGAGAATGCCGTATGAAGCTGGAACATCAGCTACCAAGACTGTCATCTTGATTCTCTTATCCGGAAAAGTTGCAAATGCAAATTGGGCATCTTTGATTTGACCCAAAAGTGGAACTTGCTTATTCTCCATAGAGAAACACCTCCCAAAAGTTTTGGTTAAGGTGAGGCCAAGGGCATCTGCTACCTTAGCGGGCATCACATTGTCTGAGGCTCCAGAATCTATTACGCAATTGCTCAATTTATGGCCATTTACTAATAGGGAAACATAGAAGGGTTCGATTTTTCCAGAAACCTCAGGGGGAGTAGTAACAAGATTGTTTTGGGTAGGTTTACTTTTAGAGGAGTCATGAGTAGCTTTGGGAAACTCTTGTCCTTTAGGGACAGTCTTATTTTTGACATATTTGGCTAATCTATCAAACTGTTCAGGATTAGCCTGTAAATATTCAACTTCAGACATTTGTATCTTAGTTCTCCTAGCATGGTCTATTATGTCGAACTGCTGAAAAGAATTAGATACGGAGGAAGAAAAACCATCATTTTGATTTTTGGTTGAAACAGCACTAGTCTGAGGATTAGAAGTGGAAGGTACAAATTCATTAGAAACACTTACCTGTTTATTTACCACTGGGTCTTTTGACTGGAAAGGTAGTGGAGTCCCCCGTTTAGCGATCGAAATCGCCGGTTGAGATTCTTCTCTCACCTTCCCTTTATCAGCTTGAGGAGCTGACTGATTTTGAGACCTAGTGAAAACAGCATATGTTCCTTCACTCACTTCTCCCTTTTTAGCTTCGTCCTGGTAGTTCAGAAAGCTGATGGTAGAGTCACCAGCTAACTCTTCTTCTCCTTCTGTGAAGAGATTAGCACCGTTTTCATACTCCAACTCAGGTTGGAAAGAGAGTTCATTCTCGGCTTCATAGTAGCCAATAGCAGAGTTGACCGGCGCTGCCTCAATAGCAAGCTTCCCCTGAGTAGGAGGAAGACGGTTTTGCTGTCCTTGATTCCTAGCAGCAGCGCCTTGATATGAATTGTTTGGGAATGTCCTCCTGGGTATATCTCGGTAAGAAGGAGACGCAGATACACCTTGGGACATTTATCTCTTGAGAGCCAGCAATTCATTTGCTAGCTTTTGCACCATGGGATCCGTGGTGCTTGTGGAATGGTTTTCAGTAGAAGAGGAGCTTTTGTTTCTATTAGCATCCCTTCTTATCTTACCCGCTAGGATAAGATCATCTTCTACTTCTGTTGCTAGAATCTGAGCCGCAACAAGATCAGTAGGAGCAGCTCGCCTCAATAGGAAACTCACCTCTAGAAGCTGTGTATTAATAAAGAAACATTTGAGATTCTCCGTTGTGGGCTCAGCAGTAGCGGGAATCCTATTCCTCAATTTGTTGAACTTAGCGATGAAATCTCGCATTGGTTCCTGAGGTTCCTTTTTCATCTGTGTCAGCTGTGCTAACAACGCATGAGCATCTTCCGCAGGTTTGAACCTGGCCTCGAACTTAGTTTTGAGAGTAGCCCAGTTTGTTATGGTTTGGGCTTGGAGGTGATAGAACCAGTCTGCAGCAGCGCCTTGTAGTGTTTCTACAAAGAGTCATACAGCCACGTCTTCGTGCTCGACACCTATTACACCGTAGGCTATACAGAAAGCCGCAATGTGCTCATCAGGATGAACTTTTCCGTCACCATAGAATTTGGGGAAATTCTTTCTTGAACTACGAGGTAGTTCATGTAATGGTGGGGTCAAGTTTAGAGGACCAAAGGTATTACCCCAAGGGCCTTGGGCTGCCATGATACGCCGGTTGAAAGGTGGTATAGTAAACCTTGGTGTTGTATGAACAGCCAAAACTCTATTAGTACTGGCAGTAGAAACTTCACCTGGTATTGGAGACCTGGTGTTTGTAGGGGGAAAACTCCTGGTGCGCTGAAGACGAGGTCGTGGAGTTAAGAATCCAAAATTATTCTGCCGCATTAATTCAAATGCAGGATCAATAATACCCTGAGCCCTCTTACTTCTGGTGTACCGGGAATCTGCCAGACTGTATTATACTAACCACAATATTTGCAAGAAAAATGGAAAAGAACTGAAAAATGCTTCAACTCGAAGCGTGAGGCTTCAAGTTGCGCGTTCCTTCCCCAGTAGAGTCGCCAAAAAACTGTTGGCTGAATATTTTGTCGTTAACTCGCTAACGGCAAAATGGGTATATCAGCCACAGCTATGATGAGACAAAGTCTCTCCTCTCAGCAAGGGGAGGTTCCCTCTAATTACTTAACTTTTGTAAATCAAACACTTATCAAATTTATGTACACTAAAAACTATGTTTGGGGTGGTTCCATCTCATCTCATTCTCTTTTTTCAGAATAGATGTTTATATTTCAAACTCTCGATATAAAACTTATAAATTATCACAATATCACAGAAACACAAAGTTTTCTGTTACCTCACTCACTACTTGTAACCAGAACTTTTTTGAAGCAAAATGCAGCCCAAAGTCTTCACTCTTCTTCAATATGATAAAAACGATTCAAATATAACAACTTGCAGCACAAAGTCCCCAAACTGTTGTATTTTCACAAACATGAACATATAACCCACAACCGATTTGATAACACAAAGTTTATCAGAATCAAATCTAGAGCGCTCTTCAATCACTTGAAACAAACTCCACCTTTCAATTATTATCAATTAAGATTATGATAGCAAGACATAAGAACAAAACTATCACAACGCAAATAATCCCAAGACAAAGATTGGAATTGAACTTGCTTTCTTGTATTGATGAATATTTGAATATTGATTTTCACAATAAGCACAAAGTCTTGATTTGCTTTTCAATTCGCCAGAGTTTTCTTGCAATAGATAAAAGATAATATTTACAAAAGAGGTCCCCTTTATTTATAGGGAAAGACCTTGAGAAAATCTAGGAAATCTACAACTACTTTGACTCATTCAAAAATAGGAGTCCTTATTGACTTGGGACTTCCTATTTTTTACATGTAATTGCATATCAAAAATGTACATGTAAAAATGTCCAAAACTATTTTGAAAGTACATATGGAAATCAGAAAATAAACTAAGGGAAAAAACCAGCTGCTTCAACTTGTGTCACCACCCTTTCTCACGTGGTCATCATACATAGTGAAGGTCGCCTGCATTTCAATGCTATCTGGTTTGAATGTGTTTTTGAAGATCATCCTGGCCCTCACTATGGCATCCCTTACTGTAGTGATTGACTTGGCATGATTGGTTAACCTGGTTTTCAAATTGTCCAAGGTTAACTGGTTGTCTAATATGCTGTCCATAGAAGTTATTGAAAATACCTTGTCTTCAAATTCCTGCTGAAACATGTCCTCAAATTCCTTAACCATTTCTTCTGCAAAAAGAAACTGGTTATCCTGTGATACCAATTTACAGGGCAACTCCTCCAGCTTATGCAAAATGTTAACATCATTTTCTTCACTGGTTTCCTTGGCAGCTTCGAGATCCTTGATCAAATTTCTTAGCACATTGCTCCTGTACATTAGAGCTTCCTTTGTCTCTATATATGAATCCCTGTTGGAAATGGCGCCAATGGATATTAAAGTGCTCATTTTCAGCTTCCTCATTTCAACCCACTTATCATGAGTATCCTCTGTGTGCTCAATATCATGAGAGATGGCATCAATGAGATCGTTGAGTTCTGCTCTTACTTTCCTCATCTTATCCGTTTTCTCAAATACCTCCTTGAGCAAAGAGATTCCCTGAGCTCGCATCCTGTCTAAGTATTCTTCAAGTACTTTTCCTCTGAGGTGAGTCTTTTCCGCTTTCAGGATGACGGGGTCTTCTACAGACACGGCCTCTGGAGTAACTGCTTCTGAATTCAACGTGATCTTTCTTACCACTGCAGTCAGCTGTTCTGCTTTTGCCTTGTAGTAGTCTTTCATTTCTTTTTCCCTGTCGAATTTCTGGATCAGGATGTCCATGGCTGACTGCATATCATTTTTAGCGCTTTCATGGGTGATTTTGCCCAATTCAACCCTAGAAATAGAATAGTCATTCATGTCAAAATTTTTGACAGTTGCATCCTGTGGGGGTTTTGCTATCTCCAAAACCTTCTGCCCCTTTTCTTCAAGTACTCTTGAAAGGATCTTTGGTTTCTTCGGAGCCTTAGGTTTTGCAGGTGTCAGCTTAGTGAAATCAAAATCATCTGGAGAGATGACTTGCTTTTTCCTCTTTGGCGTGTAAGCTGACAACCAAGGTGGCAGCAGAGAAGTATTCACATTGGAGTCCATTCCTGCCACTAGTGTTACTGGGACTGTACTTGTGCTGGTGGTAGAAACAATAGGCGGGGTGTTGGTAAAAACCGCACCTGTTACATTGGCACTTGAAACTTGCTCAGTATTCATCACAAAATGATCAAACATAGAAGTATCTCCTATATCAAATGACGAAGAAGACAAACTAGGAATGGAATCAGAAGAATGGAGAACATTTTCAAAAGTGCCCTGGGGATTATCAAAGATTATCTTAGGAGGAGAGGGGGATTCAGAGGAAGGAATGATAATGGGGGAAGCAGGCACAGGGGGTGCAATAGGTGTATTGTCTTGTGGAGACAAAGCCTCTTTATCTTGTTCCTCTGACCCCTTGTCTCCGACATCCATCTCTTCTGTAGCTGGCTCTTCAGTTATTGGATCCTCTGCCGCTGGCTCCTCAATTTCCATATCTTTCGCTTCAGGTTCCTTCTCAACAACCTTTGCTTTCTTTGTCACAAATCTGATTTTAGGTTTATGTGTTTTAGAGGATGATGGAGCATCACTCTTATTCTTCGTTCTATTTTCAACCTTCTTACCAGTTTGCTCTTGAACTTCAGTTTCTGAACCAGTGAGGAATTCCTTCAGCGTAATTCCTTTATCTTCCAGCCACTTATTGGTGTTGGCCAATATGGGTTCAAATCTCTTCCTTAGGGAAGTCAGCTCCTTTTGGGACCATTGGATTGGCGGTAGAGGAGTACCAGCTATCTGTTCTGCTTCATACTTGGCATCAACCAATTCTCCATCATCCACAAGGTCCTCTGGGATATCAGCAAGTCCTAGGTATTCAATTTGCTCTAGAGACAGCCTGCTATAGTCCAGTTTCCTGATGTCTTCCTCTGTTCTCAAATCTATCCAGACATCTTCCACCATGGGTTCATGGAATTGTGTTTTCCTCTTGATTTTATCCTTTACACCCCGGTAATCAAACTTTGGTCTCCTCTTGAATTGCTTCATGGTGACCAGCTGCATCTCCGTTTCCATAGCTCTTGCCTTTGCGGCAGTCAATACTGAGTATCTGCCGATTTCTACAGGAAATCTGAAGCCAGGCTTCTTGAGTTCCATCTATTTGTTATGCACGACAATCATTTGCCTGCACAACTCCATCAAGACCAATCTATCTGAAGGAAACCTTGGAAGCATATAAGGGTAACCTTGGAAAAAGCCAACCCTCAAGTAGGAGAAAGATGGAAATTGCAAAAACATACAACCAAAACCATTAACCACTGTCCATGCCTCATCTGAGATTCTTCTTTGCTCCAGTTGGGGATTGAAAAGACACAAGAATACAGCAAAGAATGCATCATTCACTCTCCTGAAATGGTGAATTGAACCTTTCAATGTTAGCATGAGAATAGTACTGGTATACTGGGACTACTCTTCTATCCCCTTCTGACGACAATCCTGGAAAAATCCTCATGGAGGCTGCAATGTATACCAGATAGGAAGTCATGAAGAACTTGGAGGTATGGATACCTTCGTCAACTGATCATACAAAGCGTTACTAATTTGCTCTCCCTAGAAAATAACCTGCTTGCCTTGGAGTATGACCTTAATGAAGGGATACATCCATTCCTGAAATTGTGAAGAGGAAGACAAACCTCTTATCCTGCTGAGGAGGGTAATCAAGTCACCAACTTCTTCCACGAAATCACTTCGAGGGAAGCTGCGTGGCCATCTAGACAAACTTGACCTCGCAATCATCAACCATTTGTTGTTGATTACTTTCTTCGCCTTCTCTGGATTCTTATCATATTCCTTTTGAGCTTCGGTGAAATCAAGCTTCAACACCTCTGTTGCAGGAGGACACATGAACACCTTGTCAATAAACTCAGGGTCCAACCTGATTATTACATTACCACTGGCGTCCACCACAGCTCTAATATCTTTGTTGTAGAAATGGGCGCACTGAAGAACAAATTCTGTATTGTGAGCCGCCACTGGGAAGGAGGATACTAGATGAATATTACTTTCCACTATTTTCCTCATCATAGCACTGGGGTTGCTCGACTTGGTTCTCTCTACAAACTCAGCCATATTAACATGGCCAATCTCTGTATCTCTAATATCTTCAACATTAGAGTGGACTGAGGTGATTGGGAAAACACCTTGATATTTGTACTTCATAGCTTTTGCCTTCTTCGGAGACAAATCAGTCATTTGGACGATCTTTCACTGAGAAGAAATTTGACGTCGAAAGGAGCTCCGCAGAAGAAACTGCAACAGAAATCATGATCATGCAATCAGGGAAAATATGGGCAATCTGGGAAAATTGCATGTTGACGATCACGACTATGGGAGTGCGCTTGAAAAAGGGCTATAGTGCGAGCTGGCCAAGAATCAGAGGAGAAGCGGGCTCGGGAAAATGAAATTGGAAATTTTCCAGTGTTAGGAAAATTTGAGATATTTTTTGCACGGGCGGCGAAATTCGCCGCCCTTGCATGTGAGGGGTTTGATATTGTGCATTGGCGGCGAATTTCGCCGCCCGTGCAGTTTGAGAGAACCGTGAGATGGTTGGAGCGGCAAAATTTGCCGACGCTGCACAAAGGTTTATTGTTTTGATGTTTTGTCGGTAAATTTTGCCGACATCACGCGAGGGGAGCAAATACATGTCTAAGCGGCAAATTTAGACGACAATGCATTTCATATACGTGATGAGGTTATAGCGGTGAATTTTAACGTTGTTGCATTTGATCACATTTGCTTAGTTAAGTGCGGGGGTCGGGATGTTTCGCCGCTTCAACACTTGGCAAAAGTCACCATGTCCAGGTAAGCTCGGCAAAATCCACCGATGCTACATGAGGGGAATGTAACGAGGGTTTGGGAAAACGAAGGCAAGAGAATCCCTAGGGTTTTCGGGGTAAAACCTAGGGCATTCTGAAAACGAAACACAGCAATGACAAAACGAAACAAACAAACGAACGAAATGGAAATAAATAAATAAAAACCTAAACGACATACACCTTAATCCGTGAAGGAAGGAAATGGGAAACGGGAGGAAAACTTACCTGTCCAGAACGGAAAACCTATGTTCAAGCTTCAACAAAATCCGTCGCCAATCGGGATGGTGCGATCAAGCGAGCGTTGAGAGCGTTGGTAAATCAAACAAAGACTTCAGTTATAAGGAAAGACAAGCGACAATGGGAGTTATAACGCTTTTTAAAAGGTTAAAATCGGAGTTTGAACGCCTGGCATGAGTGGCCATTAATGGCATCCGACACCAAAATCCCGAAGATCTCGTTCAGGTGGCGATTTCGGCCGCTACGACATCGCCATTGACCAATATGCGAAGTCGGCAAAAAAGGCCGTCATTGCATGTGATGCAGTTTCGACAGACATATGCGATAGCGGTGATTTTAACTGCTTCTGCACTTTGGACTCAAGACGATGTAATAGCGGCAAATTTAGCCGACATTACATCAAAACAAACAATAAACAAACTTAAGGGATATGTAAGAGCGGCAAATTTTGCCGCTCTTGCATATCAAGAGTCAAAAATTTACGAACTTAAAAACGACTAAAGTTAACATCCTAACCAATTTACGACTTGAACTTTCCTCGCCTTCATTGAGAAATTAATTCAAGGAAGCGTCGTAAAAATGTCAAATGACCTCGCACGAGAACAAGAACATCTTTTCTCGATTCGCGATCTTAGAGTGTAGTTTCATGAAACGGACAAGTTTCGTGGGGTTGTCTACAAAAACGAGCGTAGCTGATTTTGAGAACAACAAACAAGAAGGATTCAAATAAATGAAGCAATAAATAAATACAGTGCAAACCTCTCCCGTTTCGATGCTTCTGTTGTTCGCCTATCACAAATTGTCCTTTCGCAGATGAGATGAGCCCTCAGAGAGTGCAATCTTTTTAGATGTTTGTAGGAAGTCGATGGTGAATGGCTATGGTGATATGCAATGAAGATGAGCTCCAATGCAAGTATGTGATCTCAAGCTTGTGGATGACAAAAGGGTGCCAAAGGCGCGCTGGTGATATTTCTGCAGAGTAACGATTTCAAAAGCCTGGATGAATAGAATGGAGGGATGAAGCTCCATTTATAGACTTGGAAGAATGGGAATCAACGGTTGAGAGGAGATATGAAGATCAACGGTTGAGAGGAGATATGAAGATCAACGGCTGAGGATGGTTGAGGAATGTGCAACCAGTAGAAATGTGACAAGTGTCCCAGCTCCATCATGAAAGGGGGGATGTGAAAAAATTGATTGGAGAGTTAACTCCATTGACTGGTCTGTTAACAGATTTGATTGATCAGTTAGAAGAGTGGATTATGGAACTGACTGAATTGATTGAGGATTTCACTCAATTGACAGGTTAGTTAACACTTTTGATTGATTAGTTAACTAACCTCTGATTGGAGAAGAAATAGGCCATGTGGGTGAGGGAAAATAAGGTAATTAAATATTAAATATATTTAATTACATGTGCAACTTGATGAGGTGGACAAGGTGAGGTGGAAAAGGTGAGGTGGATTTTTGAATTTAGAACTTAGGATAGAGGAATTTGGATTAATTAAGTAATGTATGATTATTTAATTGTGTAGGACCTTTAGAAGAATTTTAATTAAATAAATATAATTTATTTAATTATGGGATAGTGAATCGATTAAATAAATTTGGAATATTTATTTAATTAATAGAAGAATGGAATAAATATTTAGAATATTTATTTAGGATGATTTGTGTCATTTTTAAGCGTATACATTTTGCCCCTCTTTGATGCAATGCAGTTTACAGCGTTGCTTCAAAGAAATCAATAGTTTGAATGATGATACATGCCCCAGTTTGCCCCTGGCATAGGTTTAATGACGATAGGATGCCCCCTCGGGAGATTGGACGAGAAAAAGGGCGAAAGATTTGGAGACAGACAATCTCATGACGAGGAAGGGGTTAGGATAGGTTGGAGGAAAAGGGATGTGGGTCAGGGATGCGGGAAGAAAACGGGAGGAAAAACGGGCACAGGAAGTAGTCACAGTCATCACCTAGCCAGAATTAGGGTTTAGAGGCTATAAATAGGAGCTGGGTCCACAAGAATAGTCATTTGTACACTTGTTTGCTCTGGATTGGATTGAGAGAGCTTAGAGCAACTTGGAGCAGCATGGCGACTAGAGCAGCAGACATTCCACGCGAGGAGCATCGATTCAAGCGAGTCCGTCGATTCGGGCGGCCAGCAGAGGCAGGACCCCCAGTATGTGCTTCGAACAATTTCTCCTAGGGTTGACTTTAGGTGTCATAAATGCACTTAGAAAATAGGTCAAATGGATGCACCGAAACGCAGAACGGCGCATATGCCTCGCGAAGCGGCACTTTTGTCGTTCGCGGCGCATATGCCGGTTTCGGCAGCGCATGCATGAAAGTTGCGCATCTGTGCAATGGAGCTGCGCTTATGTAATTTGGCGGTGCATGTGTATTTAAACCGCGCATATGTTGAAAGTAGCGGCGCATCTGTAAATGCTGCGCATATGTCGAATGTTGCGGCGCTTTCATTATATGGCAGCGTATATGCCAAATGTTGCGGCGCATCTGTTGGATCTGCGCATATGTGCTTTGTGGCGGCGCATTTGTGTGAGGCGGCACATATGCTGATTTTAGCGGCGCATATACCAAAAAACAACGCTTTTACCACCTACAGTGGCGCATTTGCTTTGGATAGCAAATGACTTAGCCAAATTGACTCGAGTAGCGTCTTGTTTGACGCGATAATCGATGAGCTATCTCCGAGATTGCAAGAATCTAGTCAAGAGATGTAGTGTGCTGTTTTGATCAATTTGAAATGCTAAGTTTAGTTGATATAGTTCAGTAGGTATGGTGAGTATGGTATATGTCGCTTGAGACTGATGCTTTGCCTTGCTTGTTTGCAGAAGGATATTCGAGACACATTGCAGTCGAGGGAGACGTTTCCCATGCCCCTATTGCAGAGATATATGATGACAGAGACTGACAGAGTGGCGCTTGGTGCCATGGGTTTAGACTATGTATGCTTCATGCCCGAGGTGCGGGCGAACCGTGGACTGCTGACAGCTGCCGTGGAGAGATTCCACAGTGAGGACGGGACCTTCCACTTTCCGACTGGAGAGATGACGGTGACCTTGGAGGACGTCTACAGGATACTGCACTTGCCCGTGGTAGGCGAGTTAGTAGAGTATGATGCACAGCGGGATGCGGGACTCGCCGAGTGCCAGCGAGTGTTTGACGATCCTGAGCTGGTTGGACAGGTCATCCCATGGCAGGATATATATGATTGTTATGACTACTTCCCGGGGATTGTGGCTGGACTGATCGGGGGCGTTGTATGTCCGGACAGGAGATCGCACAGGTTCCCCATTGGATGGGGCAGGATCATGGAGCGGATGTTGACGGAGGGCACCCGATATGCATGGGGAGTCTGCGTACTGGCCCATTTATACCATGACATGCATCAGGTGGTGTACCACCGCAGCACAAGTCTATTAGCTGGGGTGTTGCTGTTACAGTTCTGGCTGTGGGAGCACATAGCGGTGACTAGGCCAATATGTGTCTTCGTGAGGCAGCGAGGAGAGCCATACAGTTATGGCTATGCAGGAGTGATTTCCCAGCACAGGCTGGGGAAGTTAGAGTACTGGAGGCACACCTTGGATGGGGTAGATGTGGTCATCTGGTGACCACATCTGGACTACGAGCCTTGGGATGATGAGGGAGACGAGTTGCCATATTGCTTTCAGACCAAGTGGCTGATAGGCCAGACACGGCATATACTGGAGAGGCAGATGGTGGGCCGAGTGTTGAGACAGTTCGGCAGGAGGCAGGGCATGCCACAGGGGCAGGCTATGTTCGCACAGACGCATGCAGAGAGGGTCCGATGGGGGCCGATGGCTTCTTATGAGGAGGCTTTGGCAGAGTTCCAGCAGACGCTTTATGTGGCATGGGACATGAGGAGAGAGATAGCAGACGCAGGGGTGACACAGGAGTATGAGGATTAGATCATTGCACATCCTTTCCTGAGATATTCAGGACCCGGCATGTTGGTGCCTCGTATTGATGAGACGGACTCAGAGGAGGAGGGAGAGGTTGGACTAGGTCAGAGAGGAGTTAGGGGAGGACGAGGACGACGGGGTGGTAGAGCTGTAGAGAGACTGAGGCAGCGGAGGAGGATAGGTCAGGCTGAGCAGGCAGTGCTGGGACAGGCAGAGGCACAGCAGCAGATACCTCAGCAGGCACAGATACCGCCACCCCAGCAGGTACCACAGTAGCAGGTGCCCCAGCCACAGGGGCTAGGACAGGCAGAGGCAGCACAGGGGCCAGTACAGGGAGAGGCTCATGAGAGGACCATAGCCAGCCTGAGGGGATAGGTGCGAGAGCTGTAGGCACAGCTGAGGAGGGTAGAGAGGAGGTGAGATACAGATGCAGCGTTGATTGCTGGGTTGACTCGCGAGAGAGACATGGCAGATGCAAGGGTACATATTATCCGTGTAGAGTGGGATACTGCTGTGGCCGCTATGGGGACAGATGCAGCGAGTTCATTTTTGGTTGGGCAGGTGTAGCAGGCACAGGCACAGGTAGGCCAGTTGCAGATGCAGTTGGCACAGGCATAGACAGACCTAGCCAGAGCACAGTCCCAGGCTCAGTACTACCGAGGGTTATACCATGGTGCCGTGGCATCGAGTCAGAGGGCAGGGACCTTCAGGAGTCAGTCTTGGGTGACTCATAGAGCTAGTCCATCACAGTCAGGGGCTTCTGTGATGGGTCCCCAGCAGTCAGGAGCTGGCAGTGGTAGCCCACAGCAGCAGGGATAGACACAGACCAGATTTTGTACATTTTAGGACATGTATCACTGTCCATTTGGATGCATACTGTATATGACACTTTGATTTTTGAGAGAGATGATGATATTGTACATTTGGACCTCTTTTATATGATAGTATATATGATGATGCAACTTTGGATCTATTTCATATGTTATGAGAGGATGATTTACTTCTATTGCATGATGTGATGCATGTGTAGACTTAGATGAGCTATATGAGTTCTATATGAGATGCCTTTTGATATGATGCTATATGATGTCTATATGATTTAATGCTTTGAATGTATGCGTATGTAATAGGATTTCTATGTGATGATGCAGCTTTGTGTATGATGTTACTGGATGTCTATATGATCTAATGTTTCAAATGAATGCAAATGTAATCATGAGTGCTATGGGATGATGCAAACTTTGTTATGGGATATCTATATGTTCTAATGCAAATGTATGCATATGTAATGTGATTGTTATGTGATGGTGCAACTATGTATGTGATGCATGTAGCTATGTTTGTTTTTGTGGGTTTCTGTGCTTTAAGATGTGATGCAAATGTTGATGTATGGATGAGCTAATGCACTGGGTGATACAGTCTACGAACCTAATCATGTGCATGACTAGTCCTACAAATGATATGATATGCTCCTATATGCTTTGTTTTTGTGAAGTCCAAATGTACTCTATCGACACAAGAATGACGTGATAGATAGAGAGAAGAATGGTTGTGATAGAGTGTCCTAGAAACTTTAGTTGAGATTGTTACTCGGCGTAGTTTGGGTAATGAGGATTGTATGGGATACGGATGCATGGATGTGTATATGGATATGGGATGGATGTGTTGTTTTTAGAGTGCTTTATTTCATCATTGGGCATTGTTGTTTTTTGGTACATTTTCTGAAATGTTGTAAGTGAATACAAGCATCGAGGTATAATTGAACCGAGATGACCTGAGTACCGCTTACATAGATTGTGATTTAGCAAGTTCATACAAGCATCTAGTCAAAATTGAATCTAGATGACCTGAGTACTTCTTGCGTTTCAACAAACAATGATTGCCCCCGTTCATGTTATACCTTTGATATCCTCGATGATCTTTTTGCTGATCATGTCCTTAGACAAGGTTTCACATTACTAAAGTTTAATCCACAAACAACAAATAAAGAAAGTAATCATGCTCCCATCATTGCATCTCTAGCTTTTGGCATCCTTGAGTAGCATAGGAAGGTATGATAGCAAAAATCATGACTCGAACTATTAACCATGTTTCTGATCTACAAAGCATATTTGCGTTGATATGTTGTTTATTTCCTGCCTTAATTTTGCATAAAATTATTTAGAAGACCTTGGGTATTGGCTTTGCATTGGATAGGTTAAGATGCTCATAGTCAAGAATTCTGCTTGAGACGTGGGTTTTGCTTGCACTTGCTTGCTTGGTGAGAAGATTGCACAATCCTTATTGGGGAGACGGACCCTAAGGGACTGACCTAGTGCCTCGGGGGCTCATTGCTAAGTGGCCTTGCCTACGTGACAATGCAGAGGCAACGTAGTTCGGGGTAAACCCTAATGGACCATGGATGGACGAGAAGAAGGACAACAAGAATGAAGACAAGAAAGGGGATGAATGGGACCACAGGAGAAATGGAAGAAATGGAAGGGATAGAAGCCTCGGGGGTGCATTAGAATAATGGCCTTGCCTACGTGATGGCGCAGAGGCAACGTAGTTCATGGACTTTGGACCATGGACACCAACTAGAGACACTATACTAGGCTCACACGAAGGAGACGGTATGGGACAAAACCTTGACTGACCAGGCCACAAGGTGAGTATCAAGTCATGATAGGTAACTGTCAAGTGTTGATTATGGGGCAAATGGGAAGTGAGCGAAGGAAGAATGGACTCAAGGTGATTGGATTCTCAAAGATGGAGAAGGCGGTTTACCACAAGTAACGCCTGTGTACTAGGTTTTCATCACTTTCTTTTATTTGACCGAGAAGCTAGAAAGTAACATGACGCCTGTTTACCAGGTTTTCATCATGATACCTATCCAAGGTGCCTGTTTGCCAGGTTTTCACCAAAGGACGATTTTTTTTTGTACATTTTCTATTTTATTTTTTATTTTTTATTTTTTATTTTTTATTTTTTGCATTTTCTCCTTTTCAACTTTTTTGATTTTTGGATTCTTTTTGTGCCCCCTTGCATTGGGATTCTCCTAGGTATAGAACCGGTGAAGGTGCATGCTGTTGATTGGATCTTCAAACAACTCCCCCTCTGATGTGGCCAACTGATATGCCCCCGATCCGTAAACAACTACAATCACATAGGGTCCCAACCAGTTAGGCTCGAACTTACCTTTCTTTTCTCTGTCCTGCTGATTGCGAGGGTTCTCTTTTAGAACTAGGTCCCCAACCTTGAAGCATCGTGGTCTAACCTTGTGGTTGTAGCTTCTTGAGATCATCTGTTGATAGGCTTTGAGATGGTCAAAAGCTTTCTGGCGCCTTTCCTCTAGCAGCTCTAGCTCTTGTAGCCTGGAGACTCTGTATTCTTCGTCTGATATGAGACCTTTCAACAACACCCTAAGGGATGGGAGTTCGACCTCAATGGGAAGGATGGCTTCAGAACCATAGACAAGGGCGTAGGGTGTAGCACCTGTGGGAGTGCGTATACTGGTTCTGTAGGCCCACAGAGTAAGATTGAGTTGGATGTGCCAATCGCGACCAGCCTCATTGACAGTTTTCTTTAGGATTTTTAGAATGATTTTATTCGATGCCTCAGCTTGGCCGTTACCTTACCAGGGGTAGTACGGAGTGGAGAAACGATGTTGGATTTTGAAATGCTCACAAAGTTCCTAGACATCCTGATTTTTGAATGGTCTCCCATTATCCGTAATGATGGATGAAGGGATGCCAT
The DNA here is from genome assembly GCA_027924645.1 of Cunninghamia lanceolata. Classification (NCBI taxonomy): domain Eukaryota; kingdom Viridiplantae; phylum Streptophyta; class Pinopsida; order Cupressales; family Cupressaceae; genus Cunninghamia; species Cunninghamia lanceolata. The sequence goes on from BSBN01000128.1 coordinate 2,970,572, forward strand.
ATCGGTAGATAATGTAATTCAGAATAAAAGAGGAAATTTGCTTTCCTGTGACGGTGGTAAGGGGAATGGCTTCAATCCACTTTGTGAAGTACTCAGTGGCGGTTATGATGAATTTATGGCTGTTGGAAGAAGGTGGATGAATCTTTCCCACAAGGTCAAGTCCCCACTAACAAAAGGGCTAGGGTGTCGTTAAAGGTCTCAACTCCTGAGCAAGTGCATGAATCAGGTTCCCATGTATTTGGCATTGTTTGCACTTTTTGACGAACTGATAGGAGTCCATTTCCATATTGGGCCAGTAATAACCCAAACGCATGAGTTTCTTAGCTAAGGAAGGACCGCTGGAGTGTGTTCCGCAGATCCCTTCGTGCACGTCTCGCAAGGCAGTTATGGATTCTTCTTGTTCTAAACAACGGAGTAGAGTACCATCCAGACCACATCGGTAAAGGGTATTAGCTACGATATTGTAGCGGGAGGTTTGTCGGATGAAGGTACGCTTTTGGTTGGAAGAGAGGTCCGGGGGGAGAATATTATCCTTGAGGTAAGCATAGGTCTTACCGTACCAAGGTGAATCAGATCCTACCAGGAGGCAAATGGAGTGGGTTTCAAGGAGATCATAAGTCGGTTGTCGAATGGTTTCTACTAAGAACTCATACCGTGACTCATGTTCAGGTATTTCAAGAAGAGAGGCTATGGTTGCCATTGCATCTGCTGCTTTGTTCTCTATCCTGGGTATTTGCTCAAATGAGATGGTTCCAAAATGTGCTTTGAGGTCGTCGACCATCCATTTGTATGGGATGAGCTTCTCATCTTTGGTCTGATACTCATCGTTGACCTGATTTATGATAAGCTAAGAATCATTGTAGACACATAGTGCTTGGCTTTTCCACTCAGTGGCCATCTTGAGACCAATTACCAAGGCTTCATATTCTACTATGTTGTTGGTGCATGGAAATAACAACCTATAGGACTTTGGAATTGTGTCGCCTTGGGCAGTGATAAACAGGATACCTGCCCCCGATCCATGGTTGGTGTAAGACCCGTCGAAGTAGAGTTTCCAAGGAGATGTTGACATAGTGAATAAAGACTCATCAGGAAACTCAAACTGCATTGGTGAAGTGTCCTGTAATGGTGCCTCGGCCAGTTGGTCAGCTATGATTTGCCCTTTGATGGCTTTTCTGTCCACATATTCTATGTCATATTCACTAAGAAGCATAACCCACTTTGCTAGTCGACCTGTGAGAGCTGCTTTGCTGAGAAGATACTTTAGTGGGTCGATCTTGGCAATGAGTTTGACAGGATGTGCCAACATGTAGTGTCAGAGTTTTTGTGAAGCAAAAACCACCGCAAGGCACGATCGTTCTACCTGTGAGTATTGCAACTCGTAGCCCACTAAGGTTCGACTGATGTAGTATACAGCTCTTTCCTTGTTCTCATAGTCTTGCTGCACTAGAAGAGCCCCAAGAGCAGTGGATGTAGCAAAGATGTAGAGAATTAAAGGTTTTCCTTGGATCGGAGGCATGAGTATGGGAGGATTCGTAAGATACTCCTTTAGCTTGTTGAATGCCGCTTCGCACCGCTCATCCCATTTAAATGGAATGTTTTTATGTAGAAGGTGGCTGAAAGGTTGGCACTTGTCTGCCAGCTGTGAGATGAACCTGCGGATGGCCTACAGCTTGCCCTGTAAGGATCTCAACTGTGTTAGAGTTTTGGGCAGTGGCATGTCCATTATTGCTTTGACCTTGGCCGGGTCTACCTCTATTCCGTTTGCTGATACGATGAAGCCTAGCAGCTTGCCTAATGTTACCCCAAACACACACTTCTTCGGGTTTAGTTTGACTTAGAATTGATCAAACCATTGAAAGACTTTTTCTAATGTGTCCAGGTGTGAGTCCCTTGTGAGAGATTTTGCCAAGATATCGTCAACATAGTCTTCCATAGTTACATGCATCATGTCATGGAATATAGTTGTCATGGCCCACTGATATGTAGCACCTGCGTTTTTCAGCCCAAAAGGCATGACATTCCAGCAAAAGGTACCCCATGGACAAGTGAAAGTTGTTTTGTGTTGATCCTCAGGTGCTATTTTGATTTGGTTATACCCGGAGAATCCGTCCATGAGTGATAGCATTGTATGTCCTGCTGTAAGGTCGACTATGATGTCAATGTTTGGCAACGGAAAGTCATCTTTGCAGCATGCCTTGTTTAAGTCTCAAAAATCATTGCATAGTCGAACTCGGCCATCTGGTTTAGATACTGGCACAATGTTTGATATCCATTCAGGATAATCTATGGCTCTGATGAACCTCACATCTAGCAATTTCTTGAGTTCTTCCTTGACCAGAAGGGCTATATGAGGATGCATCTTTCTCAGCTTCTGTTTTACGGGCTTCACCCCTGGATCTAATGGCAAATGATGTAGAATTAGGTTTGGGTCCAAACCTGGCATGTCTGCATATGACCAAGCAAAGCTGCCTCTCTTCTTCTTAAAGAATGGTACAAACCTAATTTTCTCAGGTGGTGTGAGAGATTTTGCAAAGTGGATAATCTTGGGCTGCTCTTCGGCTCTAATATTCACTGGCTCTGTTGGCTCCACCACGATCTGTGACCTTTCCTGGTACATATCACTAGGGAGGGTGTCAAGCATTCCATCGTCAGGTGCCACAGTTGGGTTTTCACCTTCGGATACGTCCTTTCTTTTTACTGTTTTATGATCTGACACTACCGCACGGTAGTTTTCACCATCAGATCCATTTTTGATCTTGATATTTTTGCGACTAGAAGGCTTGGCACCCTCCCCGAAGTAAGCCACGGTATTGAGTTCGATAGCAAAACTAGCTTTATGATCTCCTTTTGGTAAGTGATCCCTAAGTTCCATATAGTCAATGTAGGCATCATCGTTCTGGAACATATCTAATTGGGGGGTTCCTTGCAGATCCCAGTCAATAAGCTCGGGGTGTAAGAGGGGAAGGGAGTCGGATGAGAGACCTGATTCATTGATGGTGTGAATAGAAATGTTATGAGCATTGGTGGGGGTAGTGTTCTGGGTGGTACTTTCCTCCAAGTTGTTTATCGCAATGGAATCTAAACTTTCCTTGAAAGCCATAATCTCAGGGAGGGGCAAATCAGACTCCAGTGGTCTGTCCCGTTGCATTTGTCTCTCATGGTAGGGGCTAAGAGTTTGGATGGTGTCAACCTCTTTGTCATCGTAGGAGTGTTCCGTTAGCTCGTCCCACTCATACTCATTTGAATCATCTGAATCTGTGTCACTGTCCACTTGGAGTGTTTGGATTGTCTCCACGAGACAGGCATTTTCCTTGGCTTTACCCTTGCCTTTGTATCCCAAGCCAGTGGTGTTTCTAGCCGAAGAGGATGAAGAAGGTTGTATAGGTTCAATGATTCCTTCTTTTCTGAGGCCGATAGGGCCTTGTCCTTCATACCCCATCCTGTGCAAGATAGTCTCACCTCGTCCATAGAGTTCTATAGGGAGTTTAGGCAGCTCTTGGGGTGTGTTTTCTTCTTCAGCGTAAAGCCATTGCAGGAGATCTCGCTCCTCTGATTCATCAGATAAGGTCCCCCATTTTACAAAGGGATTTGTGGGAGTTATAGGAGGAGCAGATGGCTTTGGAAAATGCCTAGGTTGATGCTTGGGTTGGCCAAAAGAGCGAGGAGACAAAGGCATTTTTGCAAGGTTGAGGTTGTGCTCAATGGAGTATTCCCCCATGCCATTTTCTTTTATGGTGATTTTCATTGGTTTGAGTCGTGAGGAGGAAGCTTTAGTGGTATGGTCCTGTTGCGGGGTAGGGGAAATGTGGGCTCTATTGTTGGGTATGACACATTTGGGTTTTGCTTGGAAAGAATTGTAGTGTTGGTAGGGGTCGGGGTCGCCTTGAATGGTAACTTGCTTGCCATTGTGCGGGAATTTAATGCATTGATGATAGGTTGAGGGGACAGCCTTCATGGCGTGGATCCATGGTCTCCCTAGTAGGATATTATAAGCAAGTTCCCGATCGAGGACTTGGCACACCACATCTTTGATTACCGGTCCCACTTGAATAGGTAGGACAACCATGCCCTTTGTGGTTCTTTCCTCCTTGTCATAGGCTTTGATGGTAATTTTCCTTCTTGGATCAACTACCTGTTCGGAGAACCCCAGTGCAAGGACTAGCTTCAACGTGCAAATATTTAAACTGGCACCCCCATCAATGAGAACCCTCTTGATGCGGTGCTTGTGTACGAATGCGACAATGTGTAGGGGGGTGTTGTGGGGTTGAGATATGAAAAGGTCATCTTGCTCAGTAAATGATATGGAAGTGGAGGATGTCAGATTGCCTACCATGGTCTGAAACTTCTCTTGGGCTAGGTTAGTGGGGACAGTAGTTTCCACTAAGGCTTTTTTGAGAATCTCCTTATGAGAAGGAGATAGACACAAGAGCTCTAATATAGAAATGTGAGCCGGGGTTTTCTGTAACTGGTCGATGACATTGTATGGACGGGCGTTGGATAGAGATGGTGACGACCTTGGAGGGGTGGTATTGATCGTGACTTTACCACTGCGGGTAATTATACTACAACCAATTCTGTTAGGTCCTGGTTGTTGGTTGGGGGAGATGACATTGACCTGCGGAATATGTTCAGAAATGCAGTTAATGGTGTACTCAAATGGAACGCTTGCATAGTTAGCATTACTCGACCCACTGTTCTAATTTGGCCAGTTGTGATTGTTGTTGTTATTGGGATTTCCATTGGAGTTGTTGCCGTTGTGACCATTGTTGCTATTGTGGCCGTTGTTGTGATTGTTGTTATACGGCCTGTTGTGATTCAGAAGAGGATCTCGGTAGGCCACATGAGATTCATTGGAGGTATGCTGTTGTGTCCCTCCTTGATTCTGATCCAGTATATCCTGTATGACATTCTTGAGGCGGATGCAATTGTTGGTTGTGTGCCCCCTTCCCCGATGATACTCACAATAGTCTGTGTCCTTCCAATAGGGAGGTTTGACTATAGGCTCATAGTCACTTGTTGGCGGTAGAGAAATTTCGTTGTTAGCCAACAACTTCCGGAGGGCAGACTCTTGAGACTCACCTAATGGTGTGAATTTCCTCCGTGGATTTGAATTGAACCAAGGTCTAGGTTCCCGAGGGGGGGTTTGTTGAGTGCACCGTTATTTGTTTCTCCCTTAAGAGTGAATATGGGTTGTTGTTTAGGGGCTGCCGCCTTGGCGTCCACTACTCCATCGTTGACCACATTCTTGTTCTTGGTCCAAAACTTTGACTTATCCGTTGTGTAATTGGAAGGAGGTGTGTCCTTGTAGAGCTTGAGAGTTCCTTTAGTGATCATATCTTTTTCAATGAATAGGCCCATTTCAATGACTTTGGTGAATGAGGTAGGGCATTGTATCTGAATTTGATAGCTAAGATCAGTATTCAAATTGTGGACAAACATTTTCAATAGTTGCTTCTCAGGCATGTCATAAGAACACTTACTAGCTAGCTGTCTCCATCGTTGTAAGAAGGTGGCGAATGACTCACCACTCTTTTGTTTGGTGTTGCATAGATCTAGCATAGATACCTCGTGTTCTATGTTGTAAGAGAAGTACATTATGAATTTATTGACAAGTTCATCAAAAGTTTTGATTCCTGGTGGGAGACGCGAGAACCATTCCATAGCTTGACCACCTAAGGATCGCGGGAATAGTCTCATTAAGTAGGTCTCGTTGTGAGCTACTTCTAAACATGCTGCAGTGAATTCCCTGATATGATCTTTAGGGTCCCCCTTCCCTTTATATTTGTCAAATTTTGGAATTTCGAACTGAAAGGGGAATGGTTTCATGACCAAACTTCTGTCAAAGGGGTATGGTGCTATATCTTCCAAAGAGTAGTTCTTGGAACTTGTACCGATCTTAAGGTTGGATATTTCTAGCTTTAGACTTTCAATTTGTTGTCTCACGTCCACCATAGGAGCATTTTGATCTATGGGTTGCTTTCCTCTATCATTGGCATGGGGGACCGTGTCATTTGTGCCCCTCTCATGTGCATTTGGGACTGTGTCATTTGTGCCCCTCTCATGATCATTGTCTGCATTTTCCATGATGAAGCTAATGTCAAAGTCTGCGGGGAGTTTGATTCCGAGACTAGCAAGATGATGGAAATATTTATGGGGGCCTTCAAGGATCATCTTCTCTACGACACGTTAGAATTTTCTATCTTGCATGTACACCACCAATTGTTCATGAGAAATCTCTTCTTCACCATCATGTGGTGGGAGAAGGTGATCGGATGATTTGGCCATTTCTATTTGCTTGTTGTGTTGGGATCGACTAAGAACCATGCAAGGTGACGCGGGATGGAGGAGGTGAGGACTAGAAATTCTGGCAAGGTGCCGACTAAGACTGTAATGAATGGGATATCTAGGACAAGACTTGGACAAAGGGGTTTCTCGCTCAATGACTTCAAGTAAGACGGTTGACACAAGACTCTAGCCACTAGCAAGGGTAGTCGATACCAGTCTTACTATGTAGGGCTTAGTCATTCAACAAGACTACTAGCAAAGGTACTGTGACCTACTAGGCTTACATGAATTCACTAATGAAACGAAGAAGGACCTATGTCGAATCGGTATGGGATAGAATGACTTTGGGACCAGAGTGACTTGGACAGAAAGTGAATGGGACGATTGACGAAAGAGAGAGAGTTGGGTGAAATGGATGAAGACTGACTGCAAGGTTGACTCCGACCTCAGAAAATGAAACTAGGCTGAAATGGGTGCTCTGATCAGTTGAAGATAATTTCTCAAAAATAGGGCAAGTGCTCATTGTCACACATGCGCAGAAATAGATGCGCAGCAAGAATTAACAAATTCACTGTAAGTCGCAGTATATGCACAGTTCTGGTGAATTATATATGTGCAGCAACAGTGCATACATGCGCAGCAATAAGGTATATGCGCAGCAAGTCGTTGTAAAAGTGCAGCAAGTCGCTGTAAATGCGCAGCAGGAATGTGTAAATGTGCAGCTCTAAAATTTTTGCAAAATTTTTGGGTTTTTTTCTCTGTTTTTGGTATTTTTTGGCTAGAAAAGGTCTTCCTGATCTAATGTTATGAATTAATAGCAAGAAAACACAGCAAGCACAAAGAATGTTTTGTAGTTTTTCATTGTTTTTGTAGTTTTTTCGACTCTATTTTGGACGAAAGCAAGCACAAAATCCTAGGTGAGAAATGGATTATAAGGGATTTGGGCCACTAAAACAAGAGGTGTTTAATGCGGGCAACCGTTCAAGTGGTTACACGTGCAGCGGCACTACTCTCCGTTATGGAGTCTCCCAGCCTCAAAGGGTTACGCCTGAGAGGGTTTTAGGGGAGGTTGGCCGTCAGTGTAACATAACAGCACTCGTTGCAGGAGGTTTTCACCTCAAGCACAATTTATTTAAAGTGGCTTGGTAGGGCTTGGCGTTAGCCTGTTACCACTCAGGGTCGTTCTCGCTTGGACAAGCGTGCATCCAAGGGCAGGCCCCTCCTAAAGGTTAAACAAATAGAATGACAAGTCTGGCACTCTGATCACCCAGAAGAGGGGAGAGCATAAGCCTATTGTCATTTGCAAGCACAGAATACACTGATTAATCCACCCTAGTTAAAAGTGAAAAACTAAATGGGCTAATCTACTCAAACAGAACTTTGAAGTGATTTCAGCAATATAGCAGTGGTTCAGTTTTAAATCCCAGAAAGCAGTGGTGAGTTCAGTTTTAAATCCACGTAGCACGAGATTGTTAACTTTGAAATTCAGGTCTCACGATATAGCAATGGTTCATTTTAACTTCAAGATCAGTGATGAGTTCAATTTTAAAACCGCGTAGCACGAGATTGTTAACTTTGAAATTCAGGTCTCACGATATAGCAATGGTTCATTTTAACTTCAAGATCAGTGATGAGTTCAATTTTAATCCTAGATAGCAATAACTTGGAAGGTGTTTGCAATGCAAGCAAGAAATAGTCTAGTTACTTCCTCCCTAATTAGAACTAGATGAAGATTTGAATGAACATCAATTTTACTTTCTCCCTGAAAATGAAATGTGAACTAATTAGATGCAACTACATGAAACTAAACCCGATCCTATCCTGCAAAAATAGCTCCAGCAAACACCTGCGGAAAGGTTAGAGTTAGCAAATTCCCTTAGGAAAGTACTAAAGCCTCAACCTGTTACAAATGCGTAGCTTCAGTGATCAGATGCGCAGAAATGATCAACAGAAGCGCCGTAATAATGAATGCACCGTAATATTGAACATATGCGCAGTTAAAAGGAATAAATGCGCAGTATGAATGGATGCGCAGCAACAGTCTTTAAAAGCGCCATGAAAAGGAACATATGCGCAGTAATAACATAAGCGCCGAAACAGTGCGCAAAAGCGCAGCAAGAATACACAGATGCACAGGATTTACAGAAGCGTCGAAACAGTGCGCAAAAGCGCAGTAATAATACACAGATGCGCAGGATTTACAGAAGCACCAAAACAATCTTCAAAAGCTCCGCCTAAATGAACAGATGTGCTGAAGTAATCTGTGCGTGACTTTGCGTGACCTGTACGGAACCTGCCTTCAAAAAAGCTCAGAAATGGTAAAATAAAGGGGCAAGGGCCCCACGGTGGGCGCCAAAAATGTAAGGGTAAAATGTAGATCAATCAAATGAATTAAATAAGACCCAAACATCAACAGAATAGTGAAACAAGAAGGATTCAAATAAACGAAGCAATGAACAAATACAGTGCAAACCTCTCCCGTTTCGATGCTTCTGTTGTTCACCTATCACAAATCGTCCTTTCGCAGATGAGATGAGCCCTCAGAGAGTGCAATCTTTTTAGCTGTTTGTAGGAAGTCAACGGTGAATGGCTATGGTGATATGCAATGAAGATGAGCTCCAATGCAAGTATGTGATCTCAAGCTTGTGGATGACAAAAGGATGCCAAAGGCGCGCTGGTGATATTTCTGCAGAGTAACAATGTCAAAAGCCTGGATGAATAGAATGGAGGGATGAAGCTCCATTTATAGACTTGGAAGAATGGGAATCAACGGTTGAGAGGAGATATGAATATCAATGGCTGAGGATGGTTGAAGAATGTGCAACCAGTAGAAATGTGACAAGTATCCCAGCTCCATCATGAAAGGGGGGATGTGACAAAATTGATTGGAGAGTTAACTCCATTGACGGGTCTGTTAACAGATTTGATTGATCAGTTAGAAGAGTGGATTATGGAACTGACTGAATTGATTGAGGATTTGACTCAATTGATAGGTTAGTTAACACTTTTGATTGATTAGTTAACTAACCTTTGATTGGAGAAGAAATAGGCCATGTGGGTGAGGGAAAATAAGGTAATTAAATATTAAATATATTTAATTACATGTGCAACCTGATGAGGTGGACAAGGTGAGGTGGAAAAGGTGAGGTGGATTTTTGAATTTAGAACGTAGGATAGAGGAATTTGGATTAATTAAGTAATGTATGATTATTTAATTGTGTAGGACCTTTAGAAGAATTTTAATTAAATAAATAGAATTTATTTAATTATGGGATAGTGAATCGATTAAATAAATTTGGAATATTTATTTAATTAATAGAAGAATGGAATAAATATTTAGAATATTTATTTAGGATGATTTGTGTCATTTTTAGGCGTATACAGATATCAAGCATATTAAGGTAGAGAGAACACACAAGGGAACAAGAGCTCTCGCAAAGCCCACTATGCCCCCAAAGGTGACATGTGCTTCATGATCGTCAAATGTTCCCACAAACACACAATTTTCTATGATAAACAACAAGAGAGGTAAGAAATATTTTCCCAAGATAATAACCACATCACATGATAAAAGCAATGCAAATAATCAAGAGCCAAGGCTATACTATGGATTTACAAATTGAGTATAACCATGGGGCTATATTGTAGAAGTCTGAGAACCAAGTGTAACTAAGGTGAGACCCAAGATAAACAAAGTGCACAGAGTAGATGTATTTTTATGGTTTGTTAGCAAAGATAAGACAACATCAAAATATCAAAATATCACACGGAATGTGTTGTTATGGTTGTGCTAAAGATTCTTAGGTCATTACCTAAATCCTATAGTCACAAGGTTGCAACAATTGAAGAGGTTATGAGTGTGAAAAAGATTTCAAAGGATTAGTTGCTTGGGAAGCTTACAACTTTTGAGATGATAGAGTTCGGAGATGCTCTTCCAAAGACTGAGATTGCTTTCAAAGCCAACACTTCAAAAAAACTTCAAAATCTTAGAAATATGCTGTGGAATCTGATGATGACCTTAATGTGGTTGAAGCCAACTTTCTTGATAGAATGCAAAGAGGAACCAGTAAGTTCAAAGGTAAATTACCATTCAAACACTTTTCTCGTGGTAAGATTAGTCACTATGCAGCCATATGTCCAAAGAGAATTGAAAGAGGTAAGAAGAAATTTGAAAGTAGACATAGAATTGTCAAGAAATGCTATTATGTTAGAGATCTTGATAATAATGGTGTAATAGATGACGAGTCTGATGATAATAGTACTAGTGCAAATGAATGCTTGTTTATTGCTATCAAAGAAGAACCTGTGTCTACTAATCCTGCTAGTTGTGTGAAGGAAGAAAAACCAGTGGAAGAAAGTGCTTTGTCTGTCCAAGTTGAGAAAGATAAGGATGAATGGATTATTGACAGTGGATGTTCACATCACATCACTGGTGATAAAAGTAAGTTTGTAAGTCTAGAAAAGTATGATGGAGGATTGGTTAGGTTTGGGGATAATGCAGCTGGTAAGATTTATGGAAGAGGATCTATTTCTTTTGATGGTAAGCATAACATAGATGATGTTCTATATGTGAAGGGTTTAAAGCATAATCTTTTAAGTGTTGGTCAAATGTGTGAAAAAGAGCATGATATGAGTTTCAAGGATAATGGATGCAAGATCATGGAAAGCTCTGGAATAGTGATTGCAACTAGTAAGAAGACTAAAGGTAATGTTTATCACTTGAGGGGAACTGATAATTATTGTTTGTTGGCTCAGACAGATGAGAGTTGATTGTGGCATAGAAGGATGTGTCATATCAATTTTAACAACTTGATGAAGATAAACTTAGTACAAGCTGTGAGAGATCTGCCTAAGCTTGTAAAGACTTCTAATACTATTTGCAAGGAATGTCAACTGGGGAAATAGACAAGGACAAGTTTTAAGAGCAAAGAATAATTTTCTGCTAGATTGCTTGAGCTAGTGCATATAGATTTGTGTGGTCTTACAAGAACAAGAAGGCTGCAAGGAGACAGGTACTTTATGTTACTTATTGATGATTATTCTAGAATGACATGGGTCACTTTTTTAAAAGACAAATTAGAAGCCCATGACAAGTTCAAAGTTTTCAAGGAAATGGTTGAGAATGAATTAGAGTTGAGGATCAAATGCTTAAGATCTGTTAGAGGAGGTGAGTTTACATCAAATGAATTGAATGTCTTATGTGAAGAACATGGGATAAAGAGACACTTGTTTGTACCTAGAACTCCTTAGTAGAATGGATTTGTTGAAATAAAGAACGGGGCAGTTCAAGAGGCTTCTAGGTCAATGATGTTAGAAGCAAATCTATTGGAAGTATATTGGAGAGAAGCTATACATACTATTGTCTACATTCATAACAGAATTCATGTCAAAGGTAATGGCACTAAAAATCCTTATGAATTATGGTATGGAAGAGTTCCTACAATGAAATATTTCAAAGTTTTTGGAAGCAAATGTTATATCAGAAGAGAAGAAGAGCTAGGCAAGTTTGATGCTAGATGTGATGAAGAAATTTTCTTTGGGTACTCCACTAAGAGTAAGGCCTACTAGTGCTACAATAAGAGATTGAGAAAGATTATTGAGAGTGCTAATGTGAAGGTTGATGAAAATAGGGAAAGAATATCTGATCTAAGTGGCTATGAATTAGATGAACCTGCTGCTACAGAAAAAGTTGAACAACAAGATGGTGAAAAAAGAAGGAAAAGCTCTAGAAAGTGCTACTAAGACTCCCAAGTATGTAAGGATCAATCATTCTGAAGATCAGATTATTGATGACAAAAGCAAGAGATTGACAAGGAAAAGAGCTGCAGAGGAACATGTGAACTACTATTTACTTTCACAAATTGAACCTAAAACTGTAAGTGAAGCCTGCAAAGATGAAAGTTAGGTAAAAGCTATGGAAGAAGAGCCGATGCAGATAGAAGAGAATCAAACTTGGGAATTGGTTCCTAGACCTACTGATAACTAGAATGTGATTGGAACCGAATGGGTCTTCATAAACAAGATGAATGAAAGTGGTGAAGTGGTAAGAAACAAAGCAAGACTGGTATGCAAAGGATATTCTCAGCTTAAAGGTATAGATTTTGAGGAGACTTTTGCTCCTATGGAAAGGATTAAAGCTATAAGAATGTTTTTATCTTTTGTAGCATACAAAGATTTCAAGGTGTACCAGATGGATGTGAAATCTGCTTTCTTGAATGGAGAACTAGAAGAAGAAGTTTACATTGAACAATCAGAAGGATTCTAGTTATTAGACCAAGGTGACATGGTGTGCAGATTGAAGAAAGCCCTATATGGACTCAAACAAGCTCTTAGAGCCTAGTATGCAAGGTTGGACAAGTATTTGATGCAATTAGGGTTCAGTAAAGGTACTACAAATAGTAATCTCTATTTCAAAATTAATGATGATCAAATTCTAATTTTAGTAATCTTTATTGATGATATTATCTTTAGAGGTAATGAAGGTATGTGTAAGAAATTTGCAGAGGAAATGCAAAAGGAATTTGAGATGTCTATGTTTGGTGAAATGAATTTCTTTTTAGGACTATAGATTACTCAATCAAAAAAAGGAATTTTTATTTCTTAGTCCAAGTATGTGAAAGAATTATTGAAGAAGTTTGGAATGGAGGATTCTAAGCCAATATGTACTCCCATGGTAAATAGTTGCAAGCTAAACAAGAATGATGAATCACCTGAGACTGATTAGAAAAAGTATAGGTCTATGATTGGAGGACTACTTTATCTAACCCATACCAAACCTGACATAATGCATGCAGTCTCTCTTGTGGCAAGATTTCAAGAAGATCCCAAAGAGTCACATGTGATGGCAGTCAAGAGGATCATGAGGTATTTAAAAGTCACTTTAGACTATGGATTGTGGTATCCCAAAGATACTAATTCCACTCTTAGTGCTTATACAGATGCAGATTGGGCTAGAGATGCTGATGACAAAAAAAATACAAGTGAAGGTGCTTTCCTCTTGGGTAATAGATTGGTTTCATGGCTAAGAAAAAAGCAAGAATTAGTTTCTTTGTCTACTGTTGAAGCAAAATATATTACTACAGCATGTTGCACTCAAGTGCTTTGGATGAAGCAAACCTTGAAGGACATAAGAGTTGTGTATGAAGAACCAATTTCAATCTTTTGTGACAATACAAGTGTTATAAACATATCTAAGAATCCAGTGATGCACTCAAGGACAAAGCATATATCAATAAGGTATCACTTTCTGAGAGAAAAGGTAACAGAGAATGTAGTAAAGATGGAGTATATGTCTACAAAGGATCAGATTGTAGATATTTTCACTAAGCCTCTACCTAAGGATACTTTTGAGTATCTTAGGGGGAAGTTAGGGGTTATTACCCCTCCTACTCTAAACTAAGATGCATAAGAAATGCATCAGTCCAGTGGTGCTCAAAGTCTCATTCCTTGATCTAAATTGATGTTTTGTAGGCTACCTCTCAAGGGGAGCTCGTAGATGTTGCTGATATGAGTTTCTGATTAAGAGCAGTAAGTGTTGTAGTATTGTTGACAGGGGGAGTTGTGCAGTAAAGAGAAAGAAAAGGTTTGACACCCTTTTCCATTGATGTCAAAGGGGGAGAGAAGTTCATGTGAAAAAACTAAGAAGAAAGTTGCAGTCAAAGAAAGCATCAACTAAGGGGGAGTAAAGAAGTAAAGCAAGATCGTATGTCTTGATGGTTTTTCACATCATGTGTTTCCATCAATGAGAAAGGGGGAGATTGTTGCAAGTATGAGCAGTAAGTGTTGTCATTGACGTCAACACCTAAGGAAGTTATTTGAATAAGTTTGAACAAGTATTTGAGGAATTAGTACAAGTGCAGAATTGCTTTATCTACAAGAACAGTGCAATGTTTTGCTCTGCATAGCCTGTAGATTGAATATTTTTAGCTGTGGATTGGAAGTAATGTTAAGGGATGTCTGTAGATGCTATGTTTCAAGTTTGAGCCTTCGGTGTGAAGATTTGAGTGATTTCTGTTCACCAGAGTAAAAATTGTTTTTCTGTGTATTTAATGGTGACAGGGAGAATGTATTCTACTCCGCATTTCTCTGCATTAAAGTTTTATAGTATGTGGTTCTAGAATTAAGTTTGTGATGATGTTATGTGCCTTCATTTCAAATGGTTCATGATTTGGTACTCCGCAATCGATCTTTCCTTTATGACAGTGGCCGACAGTAATGTTCAAGTGCTCCAGTTTGAATAATCTTATGGATAAAGTGTTTAGAGGTTGTGCAGATATTCTTGGTGATTGTAACATGCTTATGGGAGTCTCTAGATCGTGTTCCTACCTTTTGATTGGTCCATAAAGTATAATCTAGATCATGCATAAAGTGTGTTTCTAAAAATCCTAGTCTTAACTCTAGTCTTGGTTGACCTAGTTGTTCTCACTACTTGTGGTTATGCTTTGAAGACTATGGAAGCATGTTATTGTGTGGAAGATTGCAATTAAGTCCTAGTTAAGGCTTGGTGTGGTCCGCATTCATTTCTCTTCTCCCCTAATCTATTTAGGTCCAGACCTAATTTAAAATTGGCCAAATATGTATGTATGCCAACCTTGGAGATTGTTCCAATGGTTGATAATTGTAATGTCAACCTTGATGTTAATTCCAAGGTTGATGAATTGTATAAAAACATGAAATGAATTCATGAATTAGGTGAGAAAGGATGCAAAAAATAAAAAGATAATTATGAAGTGAAAAAGTAGAGTAGAGGAGAAGATATTCATTGCACTTCAATGGAACTGAACCTTGGCATAGTGTAGATGCTACTATATCAATTCACCAACTCTAGCAGTAAGCCACCCAACTAGTAGTGAGCCAACCCATTGGTAGTGAGCCTCTTCTTTTACAGTGAGCATACTAGGCAGTGAGCCCTAAGGTAGTGAGCCTCTAATTTTTTGTATTATTATTACATATTATATTGTGAGCTAACACTCATCGTGGTTTTCCCATATTGGGTTTTCCACGTAAAAATATGGTGTCTCATGTGTTGAATGTGTGAATATGTTTAAGTCTTAGATTTCATGCTTTCATGGTTAAAATAAAATAATAGTGATTAAATGGTTGATGTGTTAATGGTTTTGAAGTTTTGGTTAAAACTAATTCACCCCTATCACGTCTTGTTTTTATGAACAATATGATTAATCTAGTTTAGTTAACAATTATCGTGATTGATTTTACCTTAAGTAATTTTACTTACGTGGATGTAATCATTATGAGTTAATTGATGAAATTTAAAAATTATTTTAATATAGAATATTGATGTAGTGATTTGCTTCAGCTATGTTTTGAGATACTAACCTATTGACGTCGAGTTAAGTGCAATTGGATGTAGATACTCGTCGAAGACGAGAGCATGATTGAGGTAGAAATGTTCTAGCCACTTGGCAAGAACTAATGGATGGGTTTACCTGATGCAAACACACACGACTTAGTTGCATATGCATTATCGAATGGCTTTAATTACATTAATGTGTGGTTATTTAATTGTCTTTGAATGCATGATGTGATTACTTTAACTTAATATCTTTTCAAGATATGATCACTTGGCATTTTGTGCATGCGTTATTTAAATAATTAATAAAATATTGCTTTAAGATGTTTGGAAGACAATGTGTCTTTAAAATAAATAAATAGATTAAATTAATTATTATTGTGATAGGTAAAAAATTAGGTTAATAAGATCAAGCATAGCCATGAAAACCTAACCCTACCATCATCAAAGAATCTAATCCAAATGAAATCAAAAGCATGCAATTCAAGAACAATATCACCTAGATTGTATGATTCCTTGTTTATGATGTGGATTGCTTCTTCAATAATGAACAATTATGAAGATAAAAGCTGCCATGATGGATGGATAATAAAGCTAATATGCTAGATGGATGCTAAAGTGCTCAATATACTTAGGATGATAATGTAGATGCTATATAAATGCTGGATTCCCGTAGTATGGAATGAGAGGGTGTTTATATAGAACTCAACCAAAATCAATCAACCGTGGAGATTTGGTGGCTATGTGAATGGCTAGGATTAAATGATAGACAGGTGAATGTGAAGATGACAAGTGGAGGGAAGATAAGGCTTATGTGTGATTGTGTATATAAAAAGTACTACATGTGAAAGATATTAAATAAAAGATGTACCATTTATCTTTTTTTAAATGAAAGAGGCTCACATGTCAGCTCATGAGATAAATGATAAGAGAAATTAATTAAATAAATAAAAATTTATTTAATTAATTGGAAAGTGGGTTTGTGGATAGAATTTTAATTAAATAAATAAAATTTATTTAATTAAAATAGATAGAAAGAAGATAATTAAATAATTAAAGATTGTTTAATTATAGCTTAGAGGAAATAGCTAATGAATTAATTAAATAAATATAAATTTATTTAATTAATAGAAGAAAATAGATGTGTTAGGGATATTGCTCAAGTGTGGTAGACAAATGTAAATGGTGGCTAATGCGATATTTGAATGCTAATGATAAATAGGTCAATTTTAGGTGTCTACATTTTACCTCTTTTTGATACAATGTTCGATAGAGCATTGTGTCAAATAAGATACGATAATTCGCTTGAGAAACAAAGGTGATGCCCCAGTGAAACTGGCAGGTGATGCCCCCTTGAGAGGTAAGCCAGGATAACCAGGAAGGGCTGGGTTGGATCACGACAGAAGGAAAAACTAGAAAATGAGGTGAACACGAAGAAAATAAGGGTTGGATGGGAGACATGGGATGATGCAGAAGAAAATAGGCTTTGGATAGGGGCTATAAGTAGGTCCTTCAAGGGTAAATAGGCTCATTTGTGCTTAGTTGTGTTCAAAAATCTAGAGAGATCCAGAGCTCCTTAGAGTTGTTGTGCGACGAGAGTTGGAGAGCTATCAGGATGGTGATTCCATGCAGAGATCATCGTGCCGAGTGAGTTAGGACACATGGACAACTAGAGCGAGTAGGCGTACTAGTATGTATCGAAACTTTTGCTAAAAGCATGATTTTGATAAGCTAGAAGCATCATAAATGCACACACATCACCAGAAGTGACTAGGTTTTAGGATAGGCAGTTCAGGTCGCTTAGGAAGAAAAACAAGTCACTTGAGGTAGTTGAGGTCGCTTATAGGCGCAGCTTGGTTGCGTATGGGACAACAGGTCACTTCCAGTTGGTTAGACAAATATGGGCAAAATGTGCACATAGATAAAAGCAAGTCGCTTATGGGCTAAAAGTAGGCACATAGATAAGTTTAGCTCACTTGTAAAGAAAAGATGTTCGCTTATAGGATAGAGACAATTTAGAGGCAAAAAGTAGACACATATAGAAATATAGCTTGCACTTGGTCAATAAGTAGTCGCATAGGGAAAGTAGGTTGCATACAGGCGAGAAATAAACGCATATAGGAAAATAGGTCGCATACGATTAGCAGATAAGTGCATATAAAAAAACATGTTGCTTGCAGTAGATAGAAGAAGGTAAAGCAGGAAAACAATCCAGTTTTATAGCAGGTATATGTAGTGCAAGGGACTGACATAATGAGTGAAATGATGTAGGATATCCTACCGCCTTTGTTATCACAAGAGCCACATCTGAGGGACTTGCGGTTAGTGAGATTACTAGATGCAAAGGAGCAGCGAGTGTTAGAGATCCTCGGATTAGAGCATGTCTCAAGATTGGAGCTGGTGTAGGCACATCAAGGATTGATGATGGCGATGGTGGAGCGATGGATGAGCGAGTATAGTTCTTTCTTGTCGCTGACAAGAGAGGCTATGATCACACTAGAGGATGTGTTCTAGATTCTGCGTATTCGTATTGATGGGGACCGAGTAGATTATGATCCTGATATGGGTCCAGCTACATTCAGGATATTGTTTGGGACACCAGAGATTGGAGCAGAGGGCTCAGAGATT
Source organism: Cunninghamia lanceolata (assembly GCA_027924645.1). Classification (NCBI taxonomy): domain Eukaryota; kingdom Viridiplantae; phylum Streptophyta; class Pinopsida; order Cupressales; family Cupressaceae; genus Cunninghamia; species Cunninghamia lanceolata. The sequence goes on from BSBN01000128.1 coordinate 2,988,798, forward strand.
CCTATGGCGAGGATGGAAGAGCTATGTGATAGACTGCAGCAAGTGGTAGTAGCTATTATCAGATGGCTAGTTGGAGATAGACAAGTGAGAGGGTTTCTAGTAGGATGGGGGATAGTGATGGAGAGGATGTTCTCCTATGGGACGAGATATGCATGGGTGGAGTGTGTGCTTGGACAGCTCCATCATTTCTTGCATGATTGCGCATATATGTTCGAGGCTAGTATGTTTGCAGGAGTTACAGTTTTGCATGTGTGGGCATATGAGCATATTCCAGTGATGAGACTAGATGGATGGGTGGCTAGAGCAGCAGGAGACCCTTATGCTAGGATGTATAGAGGAGCTTTGACATATTGACAGTGCAGAGGACTAGTGCACTAGCGGAGGATGTTGGATGAGGTAGATAGATTTATATGGAGGTCATTACTGGGATGTGAGAGATGGGATGAGGAGGATACTGAGCTTGTCTATGCTAGGCATGAAAGATATATTTTTGGACGCGGGATATACATTATATAGTGTTATTTACCGAGAGGGTTTTGAGACAATTCGGGTTACCACAGGCAGTACCAGTTGGTGATTGCCATTTTTGGGAGGACTCGATAGGAGGTGTTTGATTGGGGGGCAGAGGTAGTGGTTGACATGGTTTTAGTGGAGAGAGAGGGGCTACAGCCAGTTGTATGGTAGTGGGGATAGGGTCATGCAGATCCAAGCACGCTACCAGATTATGATGCATACTAGGTGATAGCAAGATTGATGCAGCTGACACAGGTTGGGGAGATAGGAGAGATAGGGATGGAGAGACCAGTCAGGAGGAGGTGATGACGAGCTCCACCAGTGTAGACTGTTGTATCGGCAGCTCCAAGGACAGGTGCAGAGATAGCCTTAGATACTGGAGCAATCTCAGGGACAAATATTAGGAGGTGATGATGTTGGGATTCAATAGCTGCAGAGGAGGACTAGAGAGGAGAGGAGATGGAGGCAGCAGGGTCAGATGAGATTGAGGAGAGTGGAGTTGGAAAGACACCAGGCAGTGATTGGCTTACGGTATGCTAGGGCTCAGGCTCAGACATACCAGGCTCAGTTACAGGTTAGAGTGCAGGCTGGGGATGAGTAGGATGACAGTGCACTTGCTAGGGTGACAGGAGAGAGAAATGCAGCTAGGCAAAGCGAGTAGATGATGAGAGTTGAGCAAGATATTTCTATACAACAGATGCAGGCGATGAGGGCTGAGAGAGATGGTTTACAGACAGAGAGAGATACAGCTGTGCAATAGCTACAAGGGATGACTGGTGAGCAGGATAGAGCAGTGGCTGTATTGGGTACAGATGGGGCTACAATGTATTTGGCCACATAGTTGATGCAGGTACAGGTAGAGCTGCGGAGAGTACAGGGTGAGGCAGAGTATTATAGGGGTTTGTACTATGGGGTTGTGCCAACAGTACAGAGGCAGCCTAGCTTCAGGTTCATGGAGGATAGGTGGGTCTCGATCTGTAGCATCAATGATAGAGCCATAGAGAGATAGGGGGACAGGTACAGGACCCAGTGGTGGTGGTCAAGGTGAGGGAACTGCTAGTAGTCACTAGGGCGACCTTGTTTATGTATATTATGTTATATCATGATGAGGCCTAGAGCTAATTGTACATACATTCTTTATGGCTTAGCTTGTATATGTAGACACTTGTCTATTGACACATGTATATATATATATATATATATATATATATATATATATATATATATATATATATATATATATATATATGATGGCATGTTGGTTATCTACATGATGTTGTAATGGATGCACTATTGGTATTATGATGGTTATGCATGTTGTATTTGTTTTTTTCATGTATTATGTAGGGAAGTTTATGTAAATGATATGAATGGAAATGTATGATAATGCAAATATGGAAATGGTAATGATATGATATGTACTCATGCATATAGATAAATGATAATGATCAATATGATATGTGATGGACCTCTATATGCCTAACACACTTGTTTTGTAGGATAAGAGATGTGGAAGAAGGATGATGGAAATGATTGATCTTGGTTGAGGACTATATAGACAAATAATGGGATGAATAGATGGTATGATGGGCAGATTTAAAAGTAATTGCTCAATAATGAAAAGAAATGCAATCCTTATGTTTGATATAGCATATGGATGTTATGCACCAAGGTATAGAAAACCAAGGTGTTAAGATATCCAATGCGAAACTAGCATGCTACAATCTTGTCTGAACGCATTAGGTCAAGATGTTGGGCGAACATGCACAAGATATGAATAGCAGCTAGTGTTTTGAGATGGACTTTGATGCTACAAGCAATGGTTTGAGCTTATCTCCACTACGCATAGTGACACCTTGTTGGTTATATGTATGGAGCTAGTCTTGACATAGAATAGTCTCAAGTGCATAAGAGACTGTTTAGCTTCTTAGATGCTAGAGATATTGATATGTAAGATGCTAATCCCAACACATAAAAGATACCAATATGCTTAGGAAGAGAATAAGATCATCCCGTAGACACAGCATACGAAAGCAATATGACCATGCCCCATTCCTTACTTCATCGCAACATACCAAGATATAGATAGATCAAGGCAGTCTTGATTAGGCATAGAAAAGGGACAAAAGATAAATCAAAAGATAAAACAAAAGATATTGTCATCACATTCTCTTGCCAAATTTAGGTGCTCTTGGATGGATTTAAGCTGGCGCCTTGTTAAGAGGAAAGATGCATCATGTTGAAGGCTAAAGATGTTGATAAAATGCTATAGCAAATGTTAGCTTAAGGCATGCGGACAAATAGCTTCTAGCTTATTCTTGATTGGTTAAAGTGCTGGAGCTTTCAGTATACACATAGTCTACTTCCTGCTTGAGCTAATCAAAGAGAAGAAAATGGAAGATGAGAGAAGATGAAGAAGATGGGGTGGATCATCTGTGCTTGAGTACTAGAAACTTCCTTCGTATTCCAGATTGCCTACATACCCTATATCCATGGGATCAAAACACATTTACGATGAAGATGAGACATGATGAATATGTAGTTCTGGGTTTTACTAATGATGTGTGTGATGAAAAATAGAAGAATGTGAGATGAAAGATTGGAGGATGGTTAGAAAAAAGATGGAAGATGAAGATGAAAAGAGGGCTATCGTCTTATCCTGAATTAGAGTGCTTCCTTCGCATCTCAGCTTGCCTACATACCTTGTGTCCAGGGGGTCAAGGCTTTAATAATAGAGCAGGGATGTAGTTCTTTCTTATTATGCTTGTGGTTGATGTTGAAAGAATCAACTTCATTGCTTGGATTCTTGCATTGGTGATATTTTTAATGTTTGTTGGATGGTGGAGCTTGAATTGCTTGCAAAGATACAAATCTTGGTTGCAAATGTTTGCCATGTTTGATGTTGGATGAATGCTATGGTTGAAGTTGAAAGTTTGTTGTGTTGTGAGCTAAGGTGTTCGGTGTGTTATGAGCTAGAACTGGCTGTATCCACTTCCAAATAAGGTTCAACAAGTGCCCCCAGTGTGAGATGAGGTTTATTGTGGAGAAGTGACAATGGATAGCATGTGCGGACAAGATGCTAAGGTGCCAAAAGATATGGTTATCGCAACAATGTCTCAAGTATGATAGCTAGCATTGACAAATGTGAAGATGGAAAAGTTGTTTATTACGATGAAATACAAATTATGATATGGATTATGTAGGATAAGATGGCAAAGTATGCTAGGAAGAGTGTTGATCAAACAAAGTAAGAAGATAATGGAAGCTGGTCACTATGCATAGGTCCTGTTTGCCAGGTTTTCACTATGGTACTTATCCAAGGTGCCTATTTACCAGGTTTTCACCAGAGGACAAATTATTTATCTTATACTATTATTTTTTTGTTATCCAATGTGCCACAAAGTGGTTTTCACTATTAGATGGATTTCTATTTTTAGAATAGCTAATTACACATGGCGCCTATTTGCCAAGTTTTCACCATGGTAATGAATAGGAGGGACTCAAGTGTCTAGTTTGATGGATGTTGGTAGTCCTGTTAGAGATGGATGATGTCTTCACATGGACCATGTCATTATGCTCATAGATGTTGATAAGGGATTGTGTGGATGAGAGATGGATTAGGTAGACAGTGGATGATGAAATGGATTAGGAAAGGTTCATGCAAGGATAGACGGATGGGGATAGTGGATTATATAGGACTTAGGATGAAAGGCTTATGTAAAATCATGGACCATAGGGAAGTGATTGGGGAGATATGTAGGATAATGGATGAAAGGTGGGGAGATCGAGGTATGTGGAAGAATTGTGGAATGGAAGGGAACCATGACCAATGGTTACACACACCATGATAAACATTGAAGCTTTTGATGAGATGGTGGTGTAGGAAGCAATGGAGATGTTTGCTTAGGGGATGGGTGATGGAGTGATGTAGGAACCCACAGATACTTAGTATTTTTATGATTTTTGCTTTGCTTGTGGGATTATTAAATGGAATGGGATGGAAATGAAAGAAAATGATTGGGATTCTTGAAGGATGGATAAGGGTGCCTCAATTAGCTTTCTTGCTTGTTTGCTTAGGGACCCAGACCATTTTGGTCATAGGCTCTTCTTGTGGAGTTATAGGCTTAGCTAGCTTTTTAGATGTATTAGGCTGTGATTCTTTGCTTTAATGCCCTAAGACATGAGAATCTTTAGGATTCTTGGTAGGATTTTTAGTTTTAGAAGTAGAGGCATCCAAATTTTTATTTTTGAATCCCATGGATTTGATGGAAGTGGGGTTGACGGAATGAGTGGAAGCTTTTTGTTTAGGCGGTATGTGCATTTGTTGGTCATGATTAGGATTAGAAGGGTGCTTATGGATAAATGGATAATTAGACGTTGGTAACAATGGTGGTGAGGAAAATGGAGGGATATTAGGAGTTGGAAGGAGTGGGAGTAAATTAGATGGTGGAAGGTGGACAGTCACATGCTTTTGCAAGTTATAGGATGTGGGAAGTGGAAGATATGGATGTAAAGTTGAAGGTGGACGTTTAGGAGTTGGAAGAAGTGGAGGTAAATTGGATGGCAGAAGATGTACAGTCACATGCATATGGGGTTTAGGATGGGGTTTTTGACAGGAAATGGTGGGCTTAGGATGGATGGAGGATTTACCAACATCTTTAGCTTGGGGAGGCTGGCGTTGGACACTGGGACCATGAGTGTATTGGGAACTAGGCTTGAGTTCATCATTAGATGGAGATGAAGGGATTGCAGAAAGCATGAAGATGGAGGATCCCAAAAAAAGGTCGTTGATATGAAAGGAGGATTTGTCGATGGTATCAGAGTTGGAAATCTCTCTTACCAAGGAAGATCCATCTTCTGTATCAGAAATGGATGTGGATGAAGATTCTTGTAATGTGTACTCACCTGGACCATTTTTAGTGTATTTGATACGAAGATTGGAAGTGACTTTGCTAGATGATGGCTTGAGTAGGTCAGATGGATCTACATATGATGAAGATGGATATGCCTCGGTGTTGATAGGAATGCAGTTTGGACTCTGGTATTTAGCTTGAAAGGCACGACAAAATTCAAATGGATTGGGATCAGTATGGATAGTAATCTCAACACCGTTATGTGGAAATTTAAGACATTGATGGTATGTAGAAGGAACTGGCTTGAGGGCATGTATCCATGGACAACCAAGGATAATGTTATAAGGAAGCTCAATATCAAGAACTTGACAATGGGTTTCAGTAGTGACTAGCCCAACTTGGATAGGCAAGTAAATAATCCCTTCAGTATGTCTCTCGGCATCATCATATGCTCTAATAGTAATGACCTTGGAGGTATCAACATCTTTCTCAAAATATCCCAATTGTTTTATTAATTTCAAGGAACATATATTAAGATTATCTCCACCATCCACCAAGATTCATTTGATACGGTGTTGTTTGACAAACACTTCAATGTGAAGGGCTTCATTGTGTGAAGGGTGAATGGAGGGCTAAAGACTTTGTCAGAAAAGGTTAAATGATAAGGGGCTGTAATGCTAGTGACCATAGATTGAAATTGTGTGATATCAATATCGTTAGGCACCAAAGATTCTTGTAAGGCTTTGTCAAGGATAGCTTTGTGAGCAGGGGATATGTGAAGCAACTCAAGAATGGAAATATGCACAGGTGTTTTTCTAAGGTGATCAAGGATATCATAGTTAGAGATCGGTCGAGGAGGATGGACAGGTACTCCTTGAATGGTAACGTGACCTCTTTGAGTAGTTACAGCACAGTCAGGCGCTTTGCCTTGGATAGTAATGGTAGAAATGCGAGCATGGTCATTGCGGCCAATAATAGATGATTCATAGTTGTATTGAATGGCATTCCCAACATGAGGGTTACTTGGTTTATCATGAGATGGAAGTGGATTCTTGAAAGCATCTAGATTATAGGTCAATGTCGGTTGCTGTGCAAGTTAAGTAGTTGAAGGTGTAATTTTGATTAAACCTTGATCGATGCAATCTTGGATAACATGCTTTAAGCACATGCAACCATTTGTTTTATGTCCTTTAACTCTATGGTAATTGCAATACTCATTTTCTTTATACCAAAGAGCTTTGAAGAGTGGTTCACCATTGGGTGGCGTATCCAGTAACATAATATCACCCGCTTGGAGAAGTTTTCAAAAGACAACTTCCATAGGTTTCGCTAATGGTGTAAATTGTCGGCGAGGATTTGAAGTTTGTCGTTGTCGAGTTCGTTAAAAAGGTTTTGTTGTTGTAGAAACAACTTGAATGTTAATGGGAGCTTTCATAGTTTGTATGTTCTTTACGTCCACAACACCATCATTGACAACATTCTTGTTTTTGTTCCAAAAGCGAGACTTATCATTGGAGTTTTGAGGATAGTTTTTGTTATCGTGAAAAATCTTGATAGTGCCTTTTGCAATTAAAGCTCGTTCAATAATGGTTCCTTTGGAAACAAGTTCATCAAAGGTGCTACTTTGCAATTGTAGTTGGAATGACAGCTCAGGATGGAGATTTTGAACAAAGATATCGAGCTGTTATTTTTCAAGTATTTCCCATTATAGCTTGCTAGCCATATTACGCCATCATTGAGTAAATGAAGAAAAGGCTTCACCATTGCATTGTTTATTGTTGACAAGGTCATTCATGTTTACCTCATGTTCAATGTTAAAAGCAAAGTGGGGATCGAAACTTATTTGCTAACTCCACAAAAGACTTAATTCCCAGAGATAAATGAGAGAACCATTCAAGAGCTTGTCCTACTAAGCTATGCAGAAATAGTCTCAAAAGATATGTATTGTCATGAGCAACATCGAGACATGCCACAAAGAATGCTCTAAGATGGTCTTCCGGATTTCCTTTTCCTTTGTACTTGTCAAATTGTGGAATTTGAAAGTATGGCAAAAAAGGTGTCATATGAAGTGACTTGTCAAATGGATAAGCACATATGTTTTCTAAGGAAAATGTCTTCTTGCTTTGTCCTACCGCTTGGTTAATCATTTGTTGAACATCCACTGGAGATAATTGTTGTTGTTGCAAAGGGGGTGAAACATGGTATGATGTCTATTGAGGTTGTTGTTGTGGGATATATGAAGCCATGACTGTTTGTGGAGGCTGCGTACTCACAATGTATGTCAAAGGATTGGTATGCAACCCATATGTGGTTGAAGATTGCTGTCCTTGAGACATAAGCGGCGGTTGGGTCTATTGTGACGAATTAGCACCAAGATTTTGCATCACATGAGAAGTGGAAGATGGATTAGCATTAGTTAATGGTTGTGAATTTGGAGTTGGATTTGTGACATGGTAAGTGATGGAAGGATTGGTGGATGCGAAAGAAGGATGGAAACTTGGGTGTGTATTTTGGACAACATGAGGATTGGTATATGTCATGTGTTGGGTGACAATAGGCAAACCTTGGGTAGCATAAGATGGATTGATGGTTTGTGATGGATTGTAAGAAGATGATGGAACAGATGTAAGTTGATCAACAGAAGTGACTATAGTGCTAGGATTGGCTTGAGAAACAATAGGCAGGTCACTCATGTCAATAAGACTAACATTGAGATTGTATGATGTATTGGATGGATTAGTGGAGATAGTGGAGATCATATTAGTAGCAATAGGAATATGAGATGTGGTGTCCACATGTGATGTAGTAGATTACGATGGTTGTGAAACTAGGACCGTTGTTGTTGTTTGGATAGTTTGAGAAGCTTGCAGACTATGGGATATGGGGATAGCTTGTGATGTTTGGGGAGTTTGCACTTGGGCCACATGGACAACTTGTGTTACTTGAGGCATGGAAATAGTCATGGTGGGAGGAGTATGTTGGGGAACATGGAAAGGTGAAATGTTTAGATTTTGTGAAATGAAAGGGATTACATTTGTTGGAGTTATCAAAGGTTCTAAAGTGTACTCCAAACGTGGTGGATCAAATGAAGTAACAATAGGCAATGAAAGAGATGGGTTGGAAGATGAAGTTTGTAATATGGTATGGGATGGTGTGACTATAGTGGATGGTCCATTTACAACAATAGTGGGAGTGTTTGGATCATGCTCTCTAATAGCAGATATGTCAAAATCTCTTGGTAATTTAGCTCCCATGTGGGCAAGTTGCAAGAGGTAGCGATTAGGATCGGATAAAACAAGTCTCTCAAATTGATCCCATACATGTGTATCTCAAAATTCTGATAAGTTTTCTTGGGATTGTTCTTCATAAGCCTCCAAAAATGTTTGAGGTTGCACTTGTTGTAAAGATGACTCTCCAATGGTGTACCCATGGGGCATAAACATATGAGAAGGCATATCGGTCGTAAATTGATTCGCATCTTTAAGAGGTGTTGATCTAGATTGTTGCATCTTAGCTTCCATCTCATCTTGCAATTTGGCTTCCATTCTAGCTCTATATTGGCTCCTAGTTTGAGGCATGATGAATGATGTTGAAAAATGAACTTTAGCTCATTGAGGTTTTGAGACCCAAAAAGATGATAGTTTGTTGGTTGCTTTGTTGTTGGGTTGCTTGGTTGCTTTGTTGTTAGTTGGACTTCCCTAGAGAATAGCTCACACACTCAAGGGAAAATTTGTTTGCTAAGGTTATTATTTTACTGATGTTGCTAAAGCTAAAACCAAAAGATGATGTTTTGCTAATTGATCAGGTTGATTGATTTGATGTTTGGTTTGCTCGTTCAGGATCTCAAAAAGATGAAAAGCTCACAAAGTTTAATTGGTTGGTAAACTCAAAGAAGGAGACAAAGTACAGGTATTTGCTAATGATCAGAGACAGGTCTAAAAGCTAATGCTAAGGCTAAGCAAGCTGGCAGTGTAGTTGATTCGGCTGAGTCACTAAGATTTGCTGGTAATTAACCACATGCAATAGGTAATAGCTCATATGTGACTCAAAGAAGGCCAAAAGTAACTGGTAATAGCTTAAATGCAATCTAGTTTTGGTTTAGATAACAGGCTACAATGTTAACCAGAGGTGAGCCAATTTGCTACAGGTGATCAGTATTGACTTAGAAGTGATTTACTGTTGATCAAAGGTGATGCAGTTTATACTACAGGCGGCTGACTGTTGTTTAAAAGTGATCTAGTTTAGGCAAAAAGTGACTGACTATTGTTTAAAAGCGATCCAGTTTAGGCAAAAAATGACTGAATGTTGTTTAAAAGTGATCTAGTTTAGGCAAAAAGCAACTGACTGTTGTTAAAAAGTGATCCAGTTGTCTGTATGCGGGTAGTTTAAGCTCAAAAGCGACTGTGTCTATTAGGAAATATGTTTGATTTGTGTTTTTTTTTGACAAAAAAATAGTAATTACAGTCATTCACACTCACAACAATCACAAACTTGTACAACCTAGGCTAGGAAAGGATTGTATTTGTTGAGTCCCCTGGCCGTGCTTATTCAAAGCAGATAGCTTCAGGATCTTGGTAGCACCGGCTCCTCTCAATGGTACACACTTCTCATGCACACCAAGATCCAGGTTTCCCAAGGCTTGTCCCCCCACCAAACCTTAGGATTGTCTCTGCTATCTCTTCTAAGAACCACATGAATTGAGGCAGCTTCAAAGGTCCCACCTTTTGCATCAATAAATAGAAGGTTTTTGGCTACTACACAAAGTTACTAATAAGGGCATCTATTGATGGTGATTGATTGTCATTGATGTCAAAAAGGTGTTTGGTCTTCATATGACAAGATGTCATATTTCAGGATGTCTTCAAGGGCAAATAAGCATCATGTATGAGAACAAGATGTGTAATGTTGAAATTAGGTGATATCATCACGTTTATGTGAAATTGTCAAAGGTTGGACAAGAGGATCTCTATTGAATCAAGCTAGTGTCAGTATTGGTGGGTTGTTGATCAAGCTACTTGTCAGTTGATTTGTTATTGCTTCATATACTTCATTGTTCAGGAGATGGTTGATCAGGTATTCATCATGGGCTTCATATGGTTGAGGTAAATTCAGATGTGGCCTTCAATTAGGTTGTTTATCGTTGGTGTTACAGTGTATGTTTCAATGGATTTTGGTTTGACAAGTTCACATACTTCAGTAATACAAGAGCAATGCAAATCAGGTATTTTTGTTGGAGGGTTCTGTAGGAATACACACAACACTGAGAGGGGGGTGAATCAGTGTAGTTAACAATTTTAACATTTTTTACACCTTTTGATAAACTTGATTTCACAATTATAAAGTTTTCAGATAAATATGTAAAAATGCATAATATCAACACAAAAATTTGACACAAGAAATTTCCTGAGTGGAAAACCCTCCTAGGGTATAAAAACCACTCAACTACCTCACTGGCTTAACAAAAAACTTTCAAATTTACAACTATCTCACTGACATATACAATTCTACCTCACTGGCATGTTATTCTTCTCTGCAAGTCTCACTAACTTTCAACATAAAAAATTCAATGAAAAACAACTCAGGGGGTTTCCCTGTTTCAATAAAAACAACACCTTATTTCTCCTTTTCAAAATCAAACAAATATATATTCTCTGCAATCAAATCTCAACTGTCATCATCATATTAAGCACCATCTACAATCAATCAATTTCAAAATATTTCATACCTCTGCAAGACAATCCCAAAAATTCAATTTACAATTCCATAAACTTTCTCACTGCATTACTGAAAAGTTAACTCTCTCTGAAAATTATTAGCTTTCAACACTTCCACCTTCTCTAAGAAAATATTGATCCTGGTTGATCATTGAAAACCCCATCCATTTATTGCACCATCAGTCTTCAAAAATATGTATCACTGTCCAAGAAGATATCTCTGCATATCAAAAACATACCTACAAAAATTCATCTCACAACAAACTCTCCCATTCTTTGAAAAGACTCTCTCATTCTTTAAAAAAAACTCTCTCAAAAACTAAAAATCAAATACACTTCATCTCTTCTTAAAAAGCATTGTATTATTTTAATTTCTATATTAAAAGTTTCCATTTTTCAATATAGCCTTGTCGATTCACATGCCAAATAGAAATAAATATCTTTAAGTGACTTTCCATCTTGAAAACCTTCTATCTTTTCAACTTCTAGCCTTCGCTGTCACTGAAGATAGAAACAAGTATGTTTTTCTGCTTTTTCAAAGCACAGAGGCCGTCAAATTTCATACCATCCTGACTGTGGCACCGTTTAAACACAACCACCCAATTTGAAAACCCCGCCGCTTGTCATTTAAATGAAGAGCGTCGATCTGCATTTTTTGGCCAGTTTTGAATGTGTATGACTTGATGACCGGGTGCCCTAGGCATCGAGGCTGGTAACACGACGTTCCTTCATCCCTCAAGATGTCACTTAAGTGACCTAAACCCTCTCGACAGGTCAACTTAAAATTAAAACAAAAAGGCTTTGACAGGTAAAGGGAAGATTTAAAGTAATGACTTAGTCAATTTAGGATATTTGCCATACACGTGAATGTTTGTCTCTTTGAACCTTTGTAGAAATTTGACAAAGATATGTGTGACCTGGTTTAACAAGAGAGAATACTGATAGACAAAATGAGATATGAAGACATTATCAGGACACACTTATAAACAGTGGCAAAAAGATAATAGTGAAGAACTTTAACTTCAACAATAACATTTAGCATTTGAATGATCAGGGAATCTTTCATTTTGGCATGAGACACACCATACAACACATGAAAAAAAAAGGCAGACCACTGAAAGGAATGTAGAAAATCACATGTTACATCTTGAAACAATGAAGACAATAATGCCATTTAAGATTAAGCAATTGTGCTCCACTGAGATGACCAAGTCATAGCAACTTCACTCAAGATCAAAAACTGAGAGATCACTGCTATACTAACCCACTGCAGAGAGATCACCACCATGTCACTAAAAGACTTTTACTGAGATGACCAAACTATTCACACCATTTCACTGAAGATCAAATGTCCTTGATATTTTGAAATATCACTACCATTATCACCAACATTTTGACATCAATGAAAAGACAATATGCTCAATATAAAAGTGCTACAGGTTCACTTTGTGTGTGGTACTTGATCAGGACTTTATTATTAATCATCATATTTATGAGAGGGCTTGTTTGATTAGTTTGATCATATCAATTGTTGATGCTCATATAAGAAGGTTTGATATTATATGATATGATGGTACAAGGTGTTTTCAGATGATGTCTTCAGTCAGAATTCATGTCTTGACATTGATGCTAATGTGGCTTGAGGTTGATTGGTTTGATATTGAAAGACTCATATTTGTGAGGTCATTTGATGAAAGAGTGTCTTTTTAACTAAGTGAAATCACAATGAGGGTATTGTCAAAGTCTTTTTTGAAGTATTTTATTGAAGTGCTTCAAAGAATATTAAAACCCTAAATTAAAAAGATTTCACAATATACTTTATTAGTGCATTTCTTGCTTGTCACACTTTGTAACATCTTTATGTTATATTTGGCCATTGACTTGTTGAGAAGGTCAAAGCCACTTAAGTGGCAAGGTTAAGGGTGTTAGTGTCATCGGGCAACTGGCCCTTTCTTCTTATAAAACATTTTGCATCGGTCTTGAATACATGCGATGGGAGGCAAGTTCGGTGGTGATGTTTAATCAAGTGCTAATAGCATGAGGAGTTTTGCTCGATTTATATACAAGACATCAAAATAAAGTTTGAATATGCATATGTGGATGGGCTCTTAGAGTATTATTAAAGATCTTTGTAAAGAATTCGATGCTTTTGTTTTTTTGTGGAGAGCACGTTTTTAAACACATTCTAATTGCCTTGTAAAGTGAGCGACAAAATTTGTTAAGAGGAGCTAGTCATAAGTTTTAGTCTTAAAGGAAAGAGGCATCTTTTCTAATGCATATAAATAGGCACTATTTATGCCTTTCTTTTAAAATCTTTGAGAGCCCAATTTTCATGCAGATTTTTTATTATAGAAAAAGGCATCGTATTAGGGGAGCATAGTTTCTAAAGAGGAAGCCGATCACTAAGCCATTTGTGGCTTTATTTATTTTAGAAACTTTATTTGTTTTTTTATTATCTCCTATTTTATTGAGGGCTCTTAATGTCATCTTGAATAGAATGAAGATTGTATGCCATTTTTGCAAGAAACCTTTTGATTTCTTTTTGAGAGATTTTTTCTATTATGATTGATTAAGAAGACAAGGATGGATATTTTTTTCTTGGAGACTTTATTTCTTCATGCAGATGGACAAAGAAGATGCAGAGGAAGATTAAGGTTAAAAAGGCAGATTAGAAGAAAATTTTGAAGAATGACTTGAAATTTTTATGGATATCATTTTTGGAGAATATTTATATTTGCAGAGGAATATAAAAAAAAATCATTTCATTTTGATTTGATTTTTTTATATACAAGGAAGTTGGATTTTGAATATGAAGGGTCATTTGCAGACAAAAATGAAATATTGTAAATTTTGTTATGTGAAGTTTTTGAAAAGAATTTCCAAGTGCTTCAACAAGACTTAGGAAGATGAAATAATAGGATTTTGTTTTAGATGCAAAGTCAAATTAACTTTCTTACAGGGGATTGATTTTCTTTTGGAGAATATGAAAGGTCTTGAAAAGATGAAAATGATTTTGCAGAAGCTGAAGAAGTATCTTATATTTATTGGCTTCACATGTATATTGATAGAGTGTGTGTGCGAAAAGTTATATAGAAATGAAAACATTTTCTACAAGATCCTCTTGAAGAGAAAACAAAGATGAGAATATGATATTGGGTATGTGTGTTGAGTTATGTAGAGATAATCAGATGAATTATTATGTAGGTGTGAATGAATTGAGAATTGAATGGAAATAGAGTATCCTTCTGATCTTGTTTATTACTTCTATTGGTGATTTGGTTTGCCAGTGAGGCCTTGTATTAGCCAGTGAGGTTTGTATTAGTCAGTGAGACCTATTTGTTTACCAGTGAGGTATATCTATGTAGGAAGTGGGTGCTTCTGTTTGGTATTGGAGTTGGTGTTCCTAGATACATTTTGTATAGCCAGTGAGGCATGCTTTTTAGTTAAGCCAATGAGGTAGTTTTGAGTGGTTTTTCTACCCCGAGAGGGTTTTCCACTCCAATAATTCTTGTGTTAATGATATGCTTCTATGTGTGTATTTGCTTCTATGTTAAGATTTATCTCTATGTGGTCCTGCTCATAATTTTCATTATCAAACATGTACATATATGTGTAATAGTTTATTGATGACTTGCTCTTTCTGAGTCTTGCTTATTAAAAGTTATAATAAGTTGCAAAAATTTACACAACACTGATTCACCCCCCCTCTCAGTGTTGTCCTAGACTCCTACATCCATTTGGGTGGCTATACGTGCGGCAATGCTACTCTCCATTATGGAGTCTCCCAGCCTTGAAGGGTTGCGCCTTGGAGGGTTTTGGGGGAGGTTAGCTGTCGGTATAACACAACAACACTCGTTGTTTGTGGCTTTTGACACAAACACTTTTCTTACATAGCGGTTCGAAAGGACTTAAATTTAGCCCGTTACCGCTTGGGTCATATCCCTTCTCACACTAGGAAGGCATGCCCTCTAAAGATAATAACAAGTTCTGATACACCGAAGATCTATTTGATAGACAAGGGGAGAGGATACTTTTGTTATTAAATTTAGGTTACAATTAAGCACATGCAAGCAATCAAGAAAAAGATAAATCAAGCACAGAGCAAGCAATGATTATTTTTAAGCACCAAGCCCAAATGTTCCTAATTTAGTGAAAAACCATAAGTCTTGGACTGATCAAAGCTACAATAGATATGTTAGTAGTTTGATAACCTCCTTTTCTTGGACAATCAATAAGATGCTGCACAAATACCCAATTAGTAGCCAAGAAAACTAAACTGCAAATGATAAGGACTAAAAACGACACAGTTTACCAGAGGCGATCAACTGTTGATCAAAAGTGAACTATATTCTACCGCAGGTGAAATGTTACAGATTAGAAGCGATGCTAGTAATTCTAGATGCAGAGTGATAAAGCTCATAAGTGATGCGAAAAAGCAATAGGCGACTGGTTACAAGTCATAAGTGACTCAGATCTGCAAAAAAAATAAAATGTAACAAAAACCCTAGTTTCACAAGAAGTGACTCAGCTAGCTAAAGGTGATCATTGTTAGGTTAAAAGGTATTCAAATAAAGGCATAAGCGACCATTGTTAGCTTGTAAGTGATGCGAAACAAGCAGTAAGTGACTACTGTTTGCTCATAAGCGATCTAGGAATGCTAAAACTGACATGTTGCAGCTCAGAAGTGATGCATATATTTAGACAGCATCTAGTTTTTGCTCAAAAGTGACTGGAACTTGCCGTAAGTGCTCAGAAAATCTGATCTTCATAAAAAAAACTTCAAATAGCAAAGTTAATCAAGTATGTGAGTCCCACCGGGCGTGCCAAAATGTGATAGGTAAAAAATTAGGTTAATAAGATCAAGCATAGCCATGAAAACCTAACCCTACCATCATCAAGGAATCTAATCCAAATAAAATCAAAATCATGCAATTTAAAAACAATATCACCTAGATTGTATGATTCCTTATTTATGATGTGGATTGCTTCTTCAACAATGAACAATTATGAGGATAAAATCTGCCAAGATGGATGGACAATAAAGCTAATATGCTAGATGGATGCTAAAGTGCTCAATATACTCAGGATGATAATGTAGATGCTATATGAATGCTGGATCCCCGTAGTACGGAATGAAAGGGTGTTTATAAAGAACTCAGGCAAAATTAATCAACGGTGGAGATTCGGTGGCTATGTGAATGGCTAGGATTAGATGATAGACATAGGTGAATGTGAAGATGACAAGTGGAGGGAAGATAAGGCTTATGTGTGATTGTGTACATAAAAAGTACTACATGTGAAAGATATTAAATAAAAGATGTAGTACCATTTATCTTTTTTTAAATGAAAGAGGCTCACATGTCGGCTCATGAAATAAATGATAAGAGAAATTAATTAAATAAATAAAAATTTATTTAATTAATTGGAAAGTGGGTTTGTGAATAGATTTTTAATTAAATAAATAAAATTTATTTAATTAAAATAGATAGAAAGAAGATAATTAAATAATTAAAGATTGTTTAATTATAGCTTAGAGAAAATAGCTAATGAATTAATTAAATAAATATAAATTTATTTAATTAATAGAAGAAAAGAGGCGTGTTAGGAATATTGCTCAAGTGTGTTAGACAAATGCAAATGGTGGCTAATGCGATATTTGAATGCTAATGATAAATAGGTCAATTTTAGGTGTCTACAATTATTGTGCAAATTTGTAATGCATTCTCTTTGTGATTATTTAAATGGTTTTCTTTAAATTAAAATAGAATTATTATATTTAGAGTTTTTGACAAAAGAATTATATTCATTTTAATTCCTGTCATCTATGCGACAGTAAGATGTAAAAGAAGATTTTTGTTTTTTTTATTGTTTTAAATAAAGCTTTTTGTTTTTAAAATAAATTTTTTTGCTTTATTAATATTTTATTCTATCTTTTATTCATGAAAACTAAAAAAAAGAACTTCAGTTCTAAACCTAAAAGTAAGATCTCTAAAAATAAGAAGAGTGAATTTTATTAAAAGAAGGTGAAGTTCACACAGAAGAATACCACGATTTGCAAAAAGGAAAACTAGTTTTGGGAAGCGACAGAGGCAGAAGGAAAAGTTGGTGACATGAAGAAAGATAAGGAGGCAACGACAACAGCTACATGCTCTTCACCAACTGCCGATCTTTCTAGGTTCCTCTTCATTTTTGTTGTATTTATTTGGCATGGTTGTGACTGTATTGTTGGTCGATGCTTGTATCTGGCTAGCCACCCTTTCTTTTCAAGCTATAGCTCTATCTTCTAGCCGCATGGCTTCATGCTAGCTATGTTTCTTTCTTATGGCCGCTTAGACTAATTCTGGGCGATCTGCATGGATTGACCCCTACCTTCTTACTTTTGTCTGCTTTGCATGCTGTAAAAAACTCCTTGAAGTCATCACTTTTCCTCCTTACTGACTATTGGGTCTCTGCTGAGCGATCCATTTGGATTGATCCATTTTTATTGCTAGTTGATCCTCTGATTAAAACATCAATTAGTTCCTTTTAGCTCCTCAGATGCAGATTTAAAATTGAGCCCAAACAAATCTCTGAAATTGATATTTATTTTCACGGGTAAACTTTTTCTTTTGACTGTATTTTGTATTATTGTTAAACAGTAAGGATAGAGAAATTGACCTTTTTTGTGTTAAAACAACGAACCTCTAATTTAGATGATTTATAATTCTTGTAGCAGCTTTAAGTAAAATCTCTGAGTTTAGATTGAATGATGAACTTCCTGTAGCTTTAACCTATGTTGGATATGATTAAATAATCAGACCTCTAAAGTTAGACAACTACATTATTCATATAGTTAGATTTAAATGAAAATTGTTAAACAAAAATGTTAAATTGATAAACAACATACTGGCAAAACAGGGATAACAAACTTTAGATCTTATTTCTTGAATGCTAATAAATTGGTTATTTATTGATTATTTCACTATTTGGCTCTTGTGGCAGCTCCTGTCGCCATAGTGACAGGAGATCTATTTTCTTATTTTCTTTTGTTATGAACACCTCCTATCATAGAAATGACAGGAAGGCTGAAATGGGTTTTAATTTGATTTTTATGGAAAAATTAAATGAATGAATTGGTGAATTGCTTATAGAATTTATTTTCCTATATTTGATATTGGGAAAAGGGAATGGATTGATTTATCGAACTTGTTCTTTTGATTCCTTTATGTATTCATTTATTGCTTCTTGGGGAAGAAGTAAATTTTCATTAGGAATTGTTATTGGGTTACTCTCGGGACTCGGATGCTGAAAGTGGATATTTAGAGATGGCTTTTCCTCTTTTCAGGAATTGACCTGGTTACTTAAATGATTATGCATAATTGAGATGACATTGAAATAGATGTTTATTGTCTAGCAAAAGTTATATTATTGATATCTCTGCCACATCTTGTTGTGAGACAATTTTCTTTTCATTACATAGAATTGCACATTTAGACATCAGGCATACGTCAGGTGTTCCCTCCTACAGTTGTTACCAGGTAGCTAGACATTTCGTGCAGGGCTGGGTTCCCTTCATTTCAGGAAGCGATCCGGGGAAGTGTAAATACTTCATGGTTGGATGGAAAAGCACCTGAGTCATGTTCCCATCTCTCAACTTGCAGGTGGTGGACCACTTGGTTCGTGCAGCTAGAGAGTGTGTTGATTTGCTATTTATATATGTACTTGTTATTGTACCTATTGGATGTATCATGGCATGTTGCCAAAGGATTTATGTATATTGATTCATAGTGCTTACTACCTGGATTTGGCACATGGTTATGTAAGATGTATTGACATTGAGATTTTATTAATAAGATTATCTTTTATTCAAATATTGTGATTAAGTGGATTAATTGCATATTTTATCATTGAAAGTTGTATTTAAGTGGATTATTTACTTCTTTTGAGTTTGGTTATTGTGATGTTGTATTTAAGCGGATTATTTACTTTTTTTATTTTTGAATTGGTTTAAAAGCTTTTACATGATTTGTGGGGCTTTACATTTGGTATTAGAGCTCTAGGTTTAACACTAGTGCTTTTGTTTTTGGGACTATTGTGCTAAATTTGGAAACTTAATAACAGATTATCCATCATGAATACAAGAAACATTGATCGTGGTGATGGATCAAGAAGTAGTCAAGGTAGAGGATCACGTGGAGGCACTCATGGTGGTCGAAGTGCTAGGAATCGTGGAGATGCCAGTAATGACCACGATGGAAGATTTGACCGTATTCTTGATCTCTTGACCCGACAAGACACGAGGATGAATACTCTTGAGCAGGAGATTAGAGGAATCCCTAGAGGTCAAAATGCTAATGAAAACCCAAGGGTTGAGACACAAAATGAGAACCCAAGGACAGAAGTTCCAGTTCCTAAAGTTGGAACTATTGCTAATAATCAAGCAAAGATAGTTGAAGAACTGGGGAAAGATCTCAAGAAGTTATCATCGCTGAAATTTGATGGAAGACCATAGGGGATGGAGTTGAGTCCTGGATAATAGAAATGGAGTACTTTGGGCTCTGGAACCCTTTAGATCATACGAAGGCTATGTAGGGTTCTTACCAATTGACTGGCGAAGCAGCAACTTGGTGGGACAATGAGAAGGCAGATAAAAAGTTGTTACCTGGTGAGATAACATGGGAGGTTTTCTTGCAATTGTTCAGAAAGAGGTGGTTACCACAGTTATTCTTTGACAAGAAGATGATAGAGTTTCAGAATTTGATCCAAGGAGGTATGTCTGTGACCACTTATTGGGAAAGGTTTTCTCATTTACTAAAATATGCTCCTCAGTATTAGACAGATGAGAGATTCAAGATAAGAAAGTTTATTTTGGGATTGAGGCCACAGATTGGAGCTGTGGTGGACATTCATAACCCACTCATGATGGATGCCACTTTTGAGAAAGCAATAAAGCAAGAGCAGAGATTGTAGCAGACAGAAAATTAACATAAGCAGAGAGATGCTAAGTTTCCAAATAAGAAACCACAGAATAATCAACAGAACTATCAAAAGAATAACAACTAGGGCAATAATAAGAAGATCAAGAATCTGAAGAGAAGCAATAATTCTCAGGATGGGAATGGTGGAAACAAAAGAGGTGGCAACAACAACTGAAACAATAATTAGAGGGAAAGAGCTGAAGGACCGAGAGCACCTAAGGGTGGATGTTATACTTGTGGAGGAGAGCACTATGCAAATGTATGTCCATAGAGAAGAGGAAATAAGAATCAACAAGGAGCACTACAACATCGGATTCATGCCGCAGTAGATAATCGACAAGCAGAGTTTTAAGCAACACCTATTCAGTTCCAAGGTAAGAGCTATGGACTACCTGTTTCTATTTTGATTGATACTGGTGCCATAGAATGCTTTGTAGATCCTAGAGTAGTATCTAAGTTATCTATTAGACCTGGTCATATGGAAAACTCTTGGATGATATAGTATGGCAATAGTGCATAAAAGAGGGTAGACTCATGTCTAGCTTGTAGTGAGTTAGAGCTTCCTAGTTTTTAGACACAAGTGAATCTATATGTAGTACCTTTGGGCTCTTATGATGTAATTCTAGGAACCAATTGGTTAATTGAACATAAGTCTCTAGTAAATTATGAAGAAAAGGTTGTTAGATGTTTGGATGACCTAGGAAACCAAGTGGAAATTAATGGAACTAAGAGACCTTTAAAGCTTAGACAAATCTCGACTATGCAATTGAAGAAAGCCAAAATGAAAGGATGTGCTATTTATGTTGTCCATGTAAAGGACCTTGATAAAGAAGAACCAGTGTTCAATGACTATCCAATCCTTAGAGACTTCAGAGATGTTTTCCCTGTAAAGTTGACAGGGTTGCCGCCAAAGAGAGAATTTGATTTCTCGATTGACTTGCTACCAGGGACTGAGCCACAATCTATGACACCCTACAAAATGAATACAACAGAGTTGTATGAGCTTAAGGCTCAATTGTAGGAGTTGCTAAATCAAGGGTTCATTAGACCTAGTGTGTCACCATGGGGCACACCAGTCATCTTTGTAAAGAAGAAGGATGGTACTTTGAGATTATGTATTGATTATAGGATGCTTAACAAAGCTACTATCAAGAACAAGTATCCACTTCCATGAATAGATGAGCTCTTTGATTAGATGAAAGGAGCAATAGTGTTCTCAAAGATAGACCTTAGATCCGGTTATCACCAATTACGGATTAAGGATGAAGACATCTCTAAAACAACTTTTAGGACTCGATATGGTCACTACGAGTTTACAGTAGTACCATTTGGGCTGACTAATGCTCCAACAGCTTTCATGAATTTGATGAATAGCATTTTCAGAGATTCCTTAGATGATTTTGTGTTAATCTTCCTTGATGATATTTTGGTATACTCTAAATTAGTGGAAGAACAAGAAAGGCATTTGAGAATTGTTTTACAGCAGTTGAGAGAAAGAAAGCTTTATGGTAAGCTGTCTAAGTGTACATTCTTTCAAGATAAATTGCACTACCTTGGTCATGTGATCTCAGCTGAAGGGATTACAGTTGATCTTGAAAATATAAAAACAATAATGGAATGGCCTACACCGTAGAGTGTGACAGAAGTCAAAAGTTTCATGGGACTTGTAGGTTACTATAGAAAGTTTGTAGAAGGTTTTTCAATCATAGTAGCACCGATTACTGCACTTTAGAAGAAGGGTAAGAAACTTGAATGGACAGAAAGGTGTGAGCTTGCTTTCCAAGTGCTTAACGAAAAGCTCACAACTGCTCCTATCCTGACCATACCAGATCCTAATGGGCACTTTACAGTTATAACAAATGCTTTAGGGGAAGGATTAGGAGGAGTGTTGATGCAGAATGAACAAGTGGTTGCTTATGAGTCAAGAAAGTTAAAGCAACATGAGTTCAACTATTCACCGCATGATCTTGAGTTAGCTACCATAGTTCATGCACTTCAAATGTGGAGGCATTATCTTCTAGGTAAGCCCTTTGAGTTGAAGACAGATCATCTTGGGCTCAAGTATATATTTACTCAACCTAACCTCAATGCCAGATAGAGAAGATGGTTAGAATTCCTTAGTGAGTATGACTTTGGGATTGAGTATATTAAAGGAAAAGAGAATAGAGTAGCAGATGCTCTTAGTAGAAGAAGACATTTGGTTACCATTGTTTCTATGAGATCCAATTTGAGGAAGAAAGTGTTTCAGAATCTTCAAGGGGATGAGCATTATGAAATAGTTAAAAAAGCTTTGGAAGTAGATCCCTTAGATCACAGGTTTGATGGTTATGTTATATAATCAGATGGACTTTTGAGATATCAAGAAAGGATGTACATTCCTAACTCAGGAGAGTTGAGGAAGTTGGTGCTTGAAGAGATTCACAATGCACCTTATTCAGGTCACCCTGGTGTGACAAAGATGGTTGAAGGTTTGAAACCTTTAAACTTTTGGCCTAGACTTAAGAGGGATGTGACGGAGTTTGTAGCTCGGTGTTTGGAATGCCAGCGAGTCAAGGCTGAGCAATGTGTACCTAGCAGGTTTGTTGTATCCACACAGTATCCATGAGCATAAGTAGCAAGTGATTAGCATGGATTTTATTCAAGGGTTACTTATGTCTAAGAATAGGCATGATGTTATATTAGTGGTTGTGGACAAGTTGACAAAGGTAACATTTCATTCTAGGGAACCTTTCTGATGGTTCAATGGTCTTAGCTAAGAAGTTTGTTTAGGAGATTTTTAGAATGCATGGAGTGTCGGAGATGATCATTTCAGATCGAGACACTCAAATGACATCTAGGTTTTGGACAACTCTTAATGAAACTTTGGGTACAAAGTTGAA
Organism: Cunninghamia lanceolata; assembly: GCA_027924645.1. NCBI lineage: Eukaryota > Viridiplantae > Streptophyta > Pinopsida > Cupressales > Cupressaceae > Cunninghamia > Cunninghamia lanceolata. The sequence continues at coordinate 3,011,714 of BSBN01000128.1, forward strand.
TTTCAGTTCAGCTTATCATCCTTAAATAGATGGTCAGACAGAAAGAGTTAATCAGGTGGTAGAAGACCTTCTCAGAATGTATTGTATGGATCAACAGTATAAATGGGAGGAGTATCTTCCATTGGTTGAGTTTGCATATAATAATTCATACCATGCATCTTTGGGAATGGCACCTTTCGAAGCTCTTTATGGGTGTAGGTGTCGAACACCTATTAGTTGGGATAGAGTGGAGGACATGATTATGATTGGTCCTAAGATGTTAAGAGAAATGGATGATCAGATGAAGTTGATTAAGGAGAAGTTGAAGCAAGCTTCAGATCGTCAGAAGAGCTATGCAAGTAAAAATAGAACTCCTAGACAATTCATAGTGAGTGATAAAGTCTTTTTGAGGGTCAAACCCCATAAGAGTTCAGTGTCGTTTGGCAAAGCGTCCAAACTGGCTCCTCATTTTCTAGGACCGTTTGAAGTTCTGGAAGTGATTAATCCTATAGCTTATAGACTTTCTCTCCCACCTACACTTGCCAAAATCCATAATGTTTTTCATATGTCTTTACTTAAGTTGTATAATTCTGATGTGTCACATATTCTTGATTGGCGTGCTTTACAAGTTTAGGATCTAGGAGTGGTGTTGGTGGAACCCACTCGTATTCTGGGGAAGCGCAACATTAAATTACGTAGCAGAGATGTGGTACAATATAAGGTCCAATGGGACCGGTATTCATAGGATAGTGCCACATGGGAGGATGCAGAGGAGATTGATAGATATTTTCCTCATTTGAGGATATAGCTTAGATTTCTTATTCATGCATAGATTATGATACTTGAGTTGATTATTGTTTGAGATACTTTTAGTTCAGCTTTGCTTTAGTACTTTGAGTTGATGTTATTTTATGACACCTGGATACACTATTGGTGCTTGATAGACACTTTATTGTTTTCATGTTTAATAAGACATCGGGACGATGTCTCTTCCAACTAAGGAAGGATGTCACGTCTCATTTTTATGAACAATATGATTAATCTAGTTTAGTGAACAATTATCATGATTGATTGTACCTTAAGTAATTTTTCTTATGTAGATGTAATCATTATGAGTTAATTGATAAAATTTAGAAATTATTTTAATATGGAATATTGATGCAGTGATTTGCTTCGGCTATGTTTTGAGATACTAACCTATTGATGTCGAGTTAAGTGCAATTGGATGCAGATATTCATCGAAGACGAGAGCATGATTGAGGTAGAAATGTTCTAGCCACTTGGCAAGAACTAATGGATGGGTTTACCTGATGCAAATAGACACACCACTTACTTTAACTTAATATCTTTTTGAGATATGCTCACTTGGCGTTTTGTGCGTGTGTTATTTAAATAATTAATAAAATATTGCTTTAAGATGTTTGGAAGACAATATGTCTTTAAAATAAATAAATAGATTAAATTAATTATTATTGTGCAAATTTGTAATGCATTCTCTTTGCGATTATTTAAATGGTTTTGTTTAAATTAAAATAGAATTATTATATTTAGAGTTTTTGACAAAAGAATTATATTCATTTTAATTCTTGTCATCTATGCGACAGTAAGATGTAAAAGAAGATTTTTGTTTTCTTTATTGTTTTAAATAATTTTTTTGTTTTTAAAATAAAAAAAATTTGCTTTATTAATATTTTATTCTATCTTTTATTCATGCAAACTAAAAATAAGAACTTCAGTTCTAAACCTAAAAGCAAGATCTCTAAAAATAAGAAGAGTGAAATTTATTAAAAGAAGGTGAAGTTCGCATAGAAGGATACCACGATTTGCAAAAAGAAAAATTGGTTTTGGGTAGTGACAGAGGCAAAAGGAAAAGTTGGTGACAAGAAGAAAGATAAGAAGGCAGCGACAGCAGCTACATACTCTTCACCAACTACCAATCTTTCCAGGTTCCTCTTCATTTTTGTTGTATTTATTTGGCATGGCTATGACTGTATTGTTGGTCGATGCTTGTATCTAGCTGGCCACCCTTTCTTTTCTAGCTATAGCTTTATCTTCTGGCTGCATGGCTTCATGCTAGCTATGTTTCTTTCTTATGGCCGCTTAGACTAATTCTGGGCAATTTGCATGGATTGACCCCTACCTTCTTACTTTTCTCTACTTTGCATGGTGTAAAAAACTCCTTGAAGTCATTGCTCTTCCTCCTTACTTACTATTGGGTCTCTGCTAAGCGATCCATTTGGATCGATCCATTTTTATTGCTAGTTGATCCTCTAATTAAAACATGAATTAGTTCCTTTGAGTTCCTCAGATGCAGATTTAAAACTGAGTCCAAACAAATCTCTGAAATCACTATTTATTTTCATGGGTAAACTTTCTCTTTTGACTATATTTTGTATTATTGTTAAACAATAAGCATAGAGAAATCGATCTTTTTTGTGTTAAAATAGCGAACCTCTGATTTAGATGATTTATAATTCCTGTAGTAGCTTTAAGTAAAATCTCTAAGTTTAGATTGAATGATGAACTTCTTGTAGCTTTAACCTATGTTGGATATGATTGAATAATTAGACCTCTGAAGTTAGACAACTACATTATTCCTATAGTTAGATTTAAATGAAAATTGTTAAACAAAACTATTAAACTGATAAACAACATACTGGAAAAACAAGGACAATAAATATTAGATCTTATTTCTTGAATGCTAATAAATTGGTTATTTATCGATTATTTCACTATTTGGCTCTTGTGGTAGCTCCTGTCGCCATAGCGAAATGAGGTCTATTTTCTTATTTTCTTTTGTTATGAACACATCCTATCATAGAAATGACAGGAAGGCTGAAGTGGGTTTTAAATTAATTTTTATGGAAAGATTAAATGAATGAATTGGTGAATTGCTTATAGCATTTATTTTCTTGTATTTGATGTTGGGAAAAGGGAATGGATTGATTTATCGAAATTGTTCTTTTGATTCCTTTATTTTATTCCTTTATTACTTCTTAGGGAAGAAGTAGATTTTCATTAAGAATTCTTATTGGGTTACTTTCGGGACTAGGATGCCAAATGTGGATATTCAAAGATGGCTTTTCCTCTTTTCGGGAATTGACCTAGTTACTTAAATGATTATGCATAATTGATATGACATTGAAATAGATGTTTATTGTCTAGCAAAAGTTATATTATTGATATCTCTGCCACATCCTGTTGTGAGACAATTTACTTTTCATTACATAGAATTGCACATTTAGACATCAGGCATGCATCAGGTGTTCCCTCCTATAGTTGTTACCAGGTAGCTAGACATTTCGTGTAGGGCTGGGTTTCCTTCATTTCAGGAAGGGATCCAAAGAAGTGTAAATACTTCATGGTTGGGTGGAAAAGCACCTGAGTCATGTTCCTGTCTCTCGGCTTGCAGGTGGTGGACCACTTGGTTCGTGCAGCTGGAGAGTTTGTTCATTTGCTATTTATTTATGTACTTATTATTGTACCTATTGGATGTATCATGGCATGTTGCCAAAGGATTTATGTATATTGATTCATAGTGCTTATTACCTAGATTTGGCATGTGATTATGTAAGATGTATTGACATTGAGATTTTATTAATAAGATTATCTTTTATTGAGATATTGTGAGTAAGCAGATTAATTGCATATTTTATCTTTGAAAGTTGTATTTAAGTGGATTATTTACTTCTTTTGACTTTGGTTATTGCGATGTTGTATTTAAGCGGATTATTTACTTCATTTATTTTTGAATTGGTTTAAATGCTTTTACATGATTTGTGAGGCTTTATACCCCCCTCTCAGTTGTCTTGCATTTTTCAACATGTAGCTTATCACTCTCAGAGTGATTGAGCTTGGTTCATATTCTGAATGTCAGTGCATGAAAAGAGGGGCCTGACCTAGTTTGCAAACACTAGCATTCTCTCTTTTCAACACTAAACATTTCTTAACTTAAAAATTTGAGCCTTCTAAACTTATGTGTCCTACTTAGACAAAAACATTTATGAAAACATCCCTATCATCTATATAGACAAACTTTGTATCAATTTTTTTAAAAAAATTAATTTCATTATTCATGAAAAGCTAAATTTAAATTTTATTTAATTTGTCGATTATCATCGTGTGTTGAATAATTGAAAAAGAGGTTATTCATAAATTTGGTTTATTTCTACCTACTAATCAAAGGCATAAATAAAGGAATTCAAATATCCTTAAGCAAAGGTGACCATGACATTACACAGAAAGAAGAAAAAAATATAAATGGCGATATGAAACATGTATGCAATAACTTTGGAGAAATAAAAGATGAAAAAGATGAAAGTAAACCCTAATATAATAATGACTCGTTCATACTTGATATTTTGTTGAAAGGAAAATCTTATTTTCCCAATCTCTAACGGAATAGTGATTAACGTGTTATCTATACTCTCATATCCCTCTTCTTGTGATGCACCATTCCTCTCTCTTCTGTCAACAAAGTTTGCCAACTTATATGAACTCCCTATTTTGAATGAAAGTCATTTCACAATTTCCCAATAATTTTTAATCCACATATTGTTTGTTGTGTTAATTACAATACAACTAGTCCCTCATTGGGTATTGTCCTCTAAATTCTTATACTAATTTGGATCGAGTCAACATTATTTTATTCTCAATTTTAATTGGCTAACCATTACAAAGAATTTCATCTAATAGATGCATAACTAGCTTACATATAGCATGAACTTGAATAAAGATGACAATCACCATTTATTTTCAACACTTTGAATCTTACCCTATAGAAGACAAATTAAATGAAATATACATTAGTCAACAAAATAGATAACCAAAATTTCCTCTCTAACACAAAATATTTCCCTTTCAATTCTACATCTATTTCCCCCACAAAAATAATTCCTTCTTCAAGATAATAAAGTCTTGGCATTTGGAAGACAAAAATTAATTGAACTATATAATCAACAAAACATTAAAAAAATGTTTCATTTTGAATATGAATAAAACAAAAACTACACTTTCAATAGATAGAAGACTTTTGCCTAATTTTCTCAAGAATGTATGATAGTGTGGACATGACAAGAACACTTTAATTGTAAATATTGTAAAATATTGTTTTTGTCACCCCTCTAATGATTAGGAATCTTTTTATTTATGCAAGTAAAATGTAAATTATTTTAGTTCCTATTGATAAATATCATTAAGATTTACTTTGATCTATATTAAGTTTTGATATTCATCTCCCCTTTTGTTGAATAGGAGGAAGTAGTGAACATGGACGAGAAGTTAGTGATAAGTTTCCATTGAATATACAACTTTTGAAAAATACAAATTATTTAAAAAACAATTATGATAAAAGATTTTTTATTATATTTTAATTTTCAATGATAATGAAGTTACTTAAAATTTTGCTATTTCCCAAATTAAATACCCAACCATGAAGGTGCTGTGGAACTAAGGTTGTTCATATCTAAAATAAGATGGGAGAGGGAGGTGAGGTTTTGGATAGCATTAGGGATGTGCCCTAATAAGAAGCAATTGGAAAGATCAAGGTGGTGGAGATTATGGAGATGAGAAATGGTTGCTTCCAATTCCTGATTTGTCACATTTAACACTACACCTCCAAGAGACAAATATTTTAACTCCTGCAGCTTCTTTGTTCACTTTAAACTAGAGCCATACAATTCATTGTCTAAATATGCGAGCTCTAATTCAGCCTTAAACACCATTTTATGGGATGTAGAAACATCTAAAAATTGCAAGTGAGAGAGATTACCGAGCTGCCACAGAATTCTATCTTGGAATTGGTTCATGGCCAAGTTGAAATGTGTTAAGTTATATAGGGAACCAACATACATAGGAATCTCACCTTCAAACTCGTTCCAGTTGAGATCAAGATGTCTCAATTTTTGGAGGCCAAAAAGTTCTACATATCAAATACCAATTATTTTTAAACATCAAATAGTTTAATATTAAAAATTAAAAATAAATTGTGACTAAAACTAATTATTTATTATATTTCAAAATAAATAAAATATAAAAGTATTATATCCTAGTTAACTATTAAATTGTGAGAATTGGCTGCATTCAACACCCCGCCACTCGCAGCAATTAAACCCCCTCCATGACTCCAATTGCTTGTTTGAAACCATATGATGACCCATAATATGATCTATATAAAATTGGGAAATCTCATTCTCAAATGTATTTGAAGCCATATAATACTCATTCTTGAAAGCCAGAAGGGCGTATCTCTCATTTGGCAAGCATGAGACATAGCAGGTGGCAGTGACAGAGCAGCATGTCATCACAATAAACAAGCATAGCACAACAGAGAATCGGTCCATTTTAACAACCGATTTATCTCATCTGCAACAATGTTTGATTGAAAAATGATCAGACAGTAATTAAATAAGTGCGAGCGGAATTAAAAAAACAAAGAAAAAACAAATGCAGAATATCTGATAATCAGCAGAGAAGAGAAAGGAATAGAATTGAATGGTGCATCAAAAACAGAGGGGTATGAGAGTCTTTATAACAGTTAATCGCCATTCCGTTTTCCACACGAAGTCAACGAAGACTGGGAAAACGGCGTTTTTCCTTTCAACGAAATATCGTGAGTTTGAAATTTGAATGAGTAGTTTCCTCTCTTTCATCTTTGCTTTGTTGCAAAGTCATCGTATACATGCTTTATATCGCCATTTATTAATTTTTATCTTTTTCCGTTTGCTGTATGTTTTAATGTCATGGTCACCTTTGCTTAAGGATATTCGAATTCTTTTAATCACGGCTTTCATTAGCCGGTAGGAAGAAAACAAATTTATGAATAGCCTCTTTTTCAATTACGTAACATACGATCATAATGAACAAAATAAATAAAATTTAAATTTGGTTTTCGTGAATAGGTAGTGAAATCGATTTAATAGTTTTTAAAATTGATATCAAGTTTGTGGGATATTTTCATAAATGTATTTGTGTAAGTAGGACACATAAGTTTAGAAGGATCAATTTTTAAAATAATAATAATAATTTAATATTATCTATTATTAAAGGAAATTAAAAAATTATATGCCTTTGTTGTTATTGAAAAATGAAGTTAGTTACTATATAGTTGAAGATAATTTAGACAAGTTTTGTATAGTTTTAATGTTATAGGAAAAGTAATTAATACAAGGTTTGGAAAAGTAAAAACTAAAAATATGATTTCTCTTTGTAAATTTACATTTAATAGGATTGGATAGTGAAATTGTACACTTGCAAACTCCAATTTTTCCAAAATAATAATTACATTGTATATTTTTAATTCATTAAAATTTCAAGTTCATTGATTACTACAACGCCTACCCCTGTACATTCTAAATAAATTCTTTCCATGACTCTTTGTGTTACTATTTTTCCCTTTATGTTTATAATTGATCTGGAAAATGTAACTTAGGCCGTTGTGTTGCGCTTCAAATCTCATGCTCTAAAAATTTTGCCCTTAAATTTTGTGCTCTCATATCATATACCTCTTTTTGTTGTTGCATTACTATTCCTCTATTTTAAGATATGTGTTTCATGTCTTACTGACTTGTAAAAGCCTTCCTTGTGACCTTAATGACATGTGTACTACCACACAACCTCCTATAGGTTGTTTGATGCTCTCTCAATCATTTGTGTGGTACTATAGAGGCCTTTGCAGCAGTTGTTGGCACTTTTTCATGCTCTTGCTTCATATTCATGGTGGCCTAAGTTAAAATGTCTAAGTCCTTGCCTTTTACCCATGCACACTAGTCTATTTGAATATTGAATTTTTGCAAGCAATTACCACTCACTTAAATCGATTCTTCATATCGACCTAGTGATTGATTACCAAGATGTTAATCAACAAAATTATGGAAAAGTGATTGTCATTCAAATTACAAATTAAACAAGAATCAATATCCATTTCCTACATTAAAAATTCCTACCTTTTAGAATACGAAATAAATGAAGTCCACATCTTTTAACAAAGAAGGTGATCAACATCTCTTCTCAAAGCAATAAAGTCATGGTCTCTATAGAGGAATTAAAAGAAATCTACATCAATCAACAAATGTGTGGAAAAATGATTGGCCTCTATAAAGAAATTTAAATAAATCTACATCAATCAACAAAACTATGGAAAAATGATTGGTCTCTACAAAGAAATTAGAAGAAATCTACATTAATCGACAAATCTATGAAAAATGATTGAATTCAAATGACAAATTAAACAGGAATCAATATTCCTTTTCTACATTGAAAAGTCCTACCTTTTAGAATATGAAATAAATGAAGCCCATATCTTTTAACAAAGAAGGTGATCCACATCTCTTCTCAAGACAATAATATCATGGTCTCTATAGAGGAATTAAAAAGAATCTACATCAATAAAAAAAACTATGGAAAAATGATTGCCATTCAAATGACAAATTAAACAAGAATCAATATTCATTATCTACATTGAGAAGTCCTACCATTTAGAAAATAAATGAAGTCCACATATTTTAACAAAGAAGGATGTCTCTTCCTTCCATCATAGTAAGAATCTATTAGGGACACTCTTTGTCCAACAACTATGCCGTGCTGACTAAGGAATATCGCATGGAGGAAGGACAATCGAATTGATCTATTTATTGACTTGGCGAGCTGTAAGAAAACAAAACAAGTAGACCGTTGATGAAGACTGTAATTACAGACAAGGAGGAATCTTTGACCCGTTTCCTTGTAGACAGATCCGCCAAAGATAATGAAAAAGAAGAAATATAAGAACAAGATATGGTGGGACAATCTGTCGATACCACTGACTCTGCCTTGGAATAACAACAATCAGAAATATCATGGATTACAGTGGCACCGACAAATCTCCGAGGAGGAAGATTGTGTAAGTATCTTTGGTTAAGAGGTTAACTTATTAGAATGTTTGTTAAAATTTAATTAGAGAATGTTGCGATATGATTACTCTGTGCAATTTGTGGACGGTGATAGAAAGAAAAGCATGGAAAGAGGGCCCAAGATTGCCTTCAGGACTAGATCTTACGTCGATGTGTTGGAGGATAGCTACAAATGGCTCAGATAATGTTTATGTTTTCTAATGACAGAAAGACATACATGGATTTTGATGGTTATCCCTTGAAGACTTTAGTTAGATTTAATGAAAAATCATAATACATAATTGTAACTCTTACATAAAATTATTTAAGTTAACTAAATACATGTACTTACTTAGCAAATAATTAATTTAGATGGGATTAATTCTTCAAAATACATGATGGGGTGGTGATATAGTTTAATCTAATGATGTTCGGATGTGAAACCAAGCTTAGTGCTATAGTAGCAAGAGGGTGGGCAAGGAACAACTTCTTAGGAGCATCGTGTGAGGATGAACACAAAAGTGATAGTGATGGGGATCGACATGGGTCTTCTCCTCTTTTGAAAGGAGTGATGGGGATCCACATGGGTCTTCTCCTCTTTTGAAAGGAGTGATGGGGATCCACATGGGTCTTCTCCTCTTTCGAAAGGTTGGCCTCTAAGGAACAAAGGAATAGTTTAAAAGTAAAACATGGGACATAGGCTTAGTTCCCCATCTTTTGAGGCTCGGGAGTTTCATGATAAGTTTTCACCTCTACATGAAGGGAAAAAATCATGGGTAGAGGTACTTAAATGTAAGTGTAGTCTCAAGACCTCTTTGAATTGTCCTCTAGAGCTAGTTATGGATAAGAACAATATCCTTTTGAGGGTTCCTAATTTGGTGGTTGAAAGATCTTCCATCAGACTTAAAATACTTTATTAGGGGAGTCTTTTGGTTCTCAACTTAATATTGGCATAGTTAGAAGCTAGGCTCCAAGAAGGTGGAAACCTAAAGGCCAAGTGGATATTTCTGTACAATGGCCAAGGGCTACTTCTCAATCACCTTCTTGAACCATAAGGACTATGTCTAGGCTCTTATGGAGGGTCCTTGGTTTTGGGGAAAATTAGGTTTCTTTCTAAGGAAGTGGAAGCCAATTTTTCATCTTGAAAAGAAGAATATTAATGTGGTACCTATTTGGGTTACACTCCTAAGCATCCTACTAAAGTAATGGGAGGAGGAGGTGATGATAGGAATAGACAAATCCTTTGGCCAACTAATAGTGACTAATGTAGTGAAAAACTCAAAAAAGCATTTGGTTTACACTAGATTCTATGTAAATGTTGAAGTGGACAAAGATTTCCCTTCCTCTATCAAATTGTCCTCCAAGTTTGGTAACTAGGTTTAGTAGATTATTTATGGGAGCCCTTCCTTTGTTTGCTAGTCTTGCCAAAAAATAGGCCATTTCTCAAGGAATTTCCTATAAAAAATGAGTAGTCTAGTGGTCTAGAGAAATAAGGAATGATATGGCTCCCCTCAAAATGATTAGGTGCAACGACAATAGGAACAACAAAGGAATAAGAGTTTAGGTTAGGTAAAGGAAAACAAAGAAGTTGTATGTGCTCAATAGAGAGATCTATTTGAGGCAAATATGCCTAAGTTAAATCACTATTAGGAGGTTGCTAGCCATGTGAAGGAAAGGTATAAGTTGAGGATGGGAGATATAAAGGATGCAACCTCTCCAATTCTTGTTTAGGAGGCTCAAGACAATGAAGATATAATTGTGAGTGTGAAAGGTATTATAGGAACTTCATTGGCTCCATTCTTTGAAGATGAGATTTCCATCCCAAATAAAGAGGATTAGCCTATCCACCCTTGACTTGTTGTTTTAGAAACTAAGTTGAGGAAAGCATCTAACCTAAGGGAGGAAATACAAAGGAAAGTTACTAGTTGGTTCAATGACTCAAAGGATAAGGAGACTATTGCATGTTCCCTGATGCAAGAGGAGATTAAGTGCCCTCCTATCTTTCCCTTGAGGTAGAATAGAGGTTCTTCAATTTTGAGAGGGCTATAAGAAACTCAAGGAAAATAGTGGATGTAGGATTAGAAGTGAAGAGAGGGAGATTAGGTATGAGAGATACTCATTCCAAGGAGACTAAGAATGAAGTTGCCATAGATGTCAAAGTACCCTAGAGCTTAGAAACTCCAAGAAATCTTGAAAATGAAATTAATCAAGTATAGAATATCAGAGAGCTAAACAATCCAAATAAGTAGTAGATTTCTAGGAATTTTAGGTTGGATCATAAGCCCTCTTTTCTTCTTCTTCAAGAAGTCAAAGTTCTGAAACTAATTTTGTTGAAATCAAAAATAAATATGGGACAAAATTGATTTTAGTGGTGTCGACTTTGAAGATTCTTTTATATGTTTAGTGATTCTATGAGATCCTCAAGTTGCTGAGGGGGAGGTCTTATTGAAGAAAAAACACCACCTAGCTTTCTTGTTCACTAGTAAGGAGGATAATTCTATTTGGATGCTATCAAAAATTTATACTCCTAATTCTAGAGTTAACAAGAGTATTCTATGGAAATATTTAATAGACTTTCAAAGGTCATGTTACAAAGACATGAAATGGATTAGTGTTGGGGACTTCAACACTCCTCTTACTTTGAATGAAAAGAAAGGCAGTAACCTAGAGTTCTCCAATAACATGGAAGATATAGAAAACCTTATAGTGGAATGTGGACTTATGGATGTTTAAATAAGAGAATATATATTCACATGGTTGAATAGAAGAATGGGAGACAAGATTTTCTACGTTAAGATTGACAAGTTCTTGGTTTCTACTAATTGGATGTTCTCCAATAATTACCTTTTCTCTTTATTGAGAATAGGCTCTTACCAAAACCCACTCGTATTAAGTTAATATTTTGATAGGAGGAGGGGGAGATGCTCTTTCAAATTAATGAACACATGGCTTCTCCTTCAAGAGATAAAGGAAAGGATCAAGAAGTTGTGGAAGATGGAATTAAAGGTTTTTCCATGTTTATAATCTCCAAAAAACTAAAAAATGTAAAGGCTAATCTCAAGAAGTGGAACAAGGAGACCTTTGGAAATATATTCATCCCAAATAAATCTATAAAACAAGATCTTGTAAATTTAGACAAAGAGATCTAGATCAAAGGCGTAGATCAAGAACTATATAGATAGGAAAGGTCTCTCTTGAGCTCTTATCACTCTATTATTTGTAAAGAGGAAGCTTACTAGAAATAAGAATGAAGATTTTTATGGTTGTCTAAAGGAGACAAGAAAACAAAACTCTTCCACTTAATCATGCTCAAGCATAGAAGAGCCAATAGAATCAGAGAGATTGTTAGAGAAAATGGGAGCACAATGTTGAAGGAGTTGGAGATTTGGGATGAAGCTTCCCATTTCTTCAATTTGTTCCTATTAGACATAAATGTTAGTAATCCTCTGTTGAAGGATGAGATTCTTGATGGTATCCCTGCTATCCTCTCAACTAATGAAAATGAGGAGATGTTGGGGATAATGTCTAAGGAAGAGGTTAAGGGGGCAGTCTTTTTCTTTAATGGAGGAAAAGCTTTGGTCCGTGACGGCTGAACTCTCATACCTTCTTTAGTAGTTATAGGAGGTTATTCACAAAGAGGTGACTATTGTGGTGCAAGAATTCTTTTCTTCTAGTCAAATCTTAAGGAAAATTAATAATATTTTTTGTTTTTAGTCCCCAAAAAAGTCTGGATCCATGGTGTTCAAAGACTTCGGGCCTATAAGTCTCTGTAATATATCTGTTGGCAAGAGACACTATGAGGATTCATGAATGTTGTTATTGATGGCAACAAAGGTTAGTCCACTCATCCGCAGGACATGATGAGTCTTTACCGAAAGTCAGATTGAAGAAGTGTTGAGGTCCGGTAAGCAAGAACAGAGCAGTCAGTAAGGTCCGATAGACAAGTCGGGATCTCTCAGAAGAAGTATCTCAATAAAGTGCAGATTTGGGGAAGTCAAGAGGAGTACCTTGACTAATAGATTCCAAGGATTTAGCCTCCGGTGATAGATGAAGGAAAAGATATGAATACTTGAGTGTCAGGTTCCTGATTGGTAGTATGGACAGAGGAAGAATTGTCTGACAGAACATCAGACATTATTCCGAATGTGTTACTGATGATGGTAAAAGTTCTCAAGGCATAAGTTATGATTGGCCGACATGATTGATGACTTCCACAAGTATATCCTTGATCCACATTACTTGGTATGCAAGGATTCAGCCGACAGATCAGAGTTTGAGGAAAATATTGACTATTCCGGATGCTGACTAGGAAGGTGATGAAATCACTTGTGCGGATATATATACAAGATGGATTTAGATGTGAAAGTGTGTGTGGTGTAGGTATAGGTGCAAAGAAAAGCAGAAGAGTAGAGTGAAGATAGGAAGATAGGTCCGAAATGTGACAGTACAGCAGCATCAAAAGAAAGTAAAATGAAGTGCAGCAGATCAGTCTATTGAGCTTAACCGGAACTAAACCTCAGCATGTGTGGATGCTTCTCATCACTTCAAACATTGAGTTACTTTCCTTTCTTATAGACAGTGAGTCTCTTGTAGGCAGTGAGCCTCTTGTGAGCAGTGTGCTCGAGCAGTGAGCCCTAATTGGCAAGTGCCATTTTGCATCTTCTATTCTTCTAACAGAGAATAATATCTTGGGTTAATCACCCCGTGGTTTTTTTCCCTTAACAGGGTTTCCATGTCAAATCATTGTGTCATGTGTATTTGTGTTATTTCCACTTTATGATCATGCATGCTTATTTGATCGAATATTGCATTAACTATTAAGAAAGCATAGAAAGTTGAATTATTAGGATAATTGATTCACCCCCCCTCTTAGTTATCAACAATTGGTATCAGAGCTAAGTTCCTCTAAACAGAGCCTAACAGCTTGAGGAAGATCTAGGAATTCAAATGGATGTGTATGGTATGAGGGAGCAACTTAAGTCTGCCCTAGATGATCTTGAGCAGTCAAATTCTAAAGTTAATGAATTGAAGGAAAGACTCAAACAGGCTAATGATTTCATAAATGAACTAAAAGAGAAACTGAGTCTCTCTATGAAAAAGAGAAAGGAGCTACTTTAGCAACTGGCAAGTCAAGGTGAAACAAATGATACAAATGGAGATCTAAAGGAGAAAACCAAGCTATGTGAAAAGTTATCAAAAGAGGTCATTATGGTAAGACATGAAATGGAATCAGGAGTTATGAAGTTTACCCAAGAAATTGAAGAAAAAAGAAAAACTGAAGATGATCTAAGACAATCTCTCAAAGAGAAATCAGAAGACTGCCACAAGATGGATAGAATAATTAGACATCTTGAATCTGATCTTGAAGATGCTAAAGATAATGAAGAAAAGCTTGAGAATCAAATTATCTCTCTTAAAAAGGATCTTCAAACAACAAATGAATACACAGAGAAATTCAAGATAAGTTCTGCTCAACTTGAAATTCTTCTTGAAAGCCAAAAGAGGGTAGATGACAAGTGTGGCTTGGGATATGAGAAGGGTGAAAGCTCTGGATCCGGTCAGAAGAATTTTGGATCAGAAAATCCAAGGAACAGGCCTAGAAGACCTCCGGTAAGGCAGCCTAATGCTCAAAAATATCCATCTTTCAATGGATACTGCCACAACTACAATAACTTTGGTCATAAAGCTAATCAATGCAGAAAAAGAATGAATCAAACTAATTCATCCTTCTCCGGACAGTGCTTCAACTACAAAAGGTATGGTCACAAATATCATGAATGCAGAAATACGCAAATGAACAATTCATTCACTGGTAGATGTTATACATGCAATAGAGTAGGTCATATGGCTAATCAGTGTAGATCAAGAGGTTATCAATCAAATATGCAAAGAAATGTTGTTTGCTACAATTGCAATAGATCCAGTCATATTGCCAAAATCTATAGAAGCAAGAATCAGGACAAAAGGGGTCTAGTGCATCATAATCAGAATCAAGACAAAGGAAAAGGAAAAGTGAATGTGGATGAAGTTAAGAGTGAAATGAACAAGATTTGGGTAAAGAGAAGTACAGATAATGTAGGGGATGGATCTGCACCAGAATCTGGTGTTGACATTCCTTCCAAAAATTAAATAGACGGGCTTTGGCTCCGGGGGAATAACAGAAGAAAAACCAATTCCCCCAGCCAGTCAATTGGTGCCTAAAATTGGCACTTGAAAGGTTGCGGATCAAAAGGGTTTTCAGAGAAACATCAAAAGAAGGCTTGGTTAAGATTGTGAAGATCCACAAGAAAATTTGAAAAGTTTAAATCTATCAAGATTGATCCAGTTCAATAGTCATCCAGTATGAATAGGACTTTCACAGTTAAATCTGGTATGATTCAAATTTTGGGATACCTTGATCTGTGGATAGATCAAATGGTTGAGGAAAGTTAGAAAACTCATTGTTAATCACCAAGGACAACTCTAAGCATATTACAGTAATCCAGAAAGAGATCTACTTCAAAATAAGAAAAATAGTGCAACTGGAATAACTTAAGCTGCACATTTATTGCAGTATGAATTTAGGGTTTCTCTGGAAAATAAAAGGGTTCTTGTGCTCGTCAGTTGCACATTTGCATTCAAAAGGAAAGAAAGGAGAGCTCTACAACAAACTGCTTCAAACTTCTCAAAGACCAACAATTGGAGTTGATTCAATCAGCAAATCATTCAAGTTCTCTTCACGAACCCTAGACTCGCAAAAGGTACTTTCCATTATTGAATATTTCTCTGTAAATCTATTTGAAGATGGATACACCGAATGTTGTAAAGATCACTAAGAGGCCACGCCCTAAATTCAAGAAACATCCATATAAATCTCTAGAAGTTGATCCCCTAGGTGCGTTTTCAAGCACTCCGCATGGAATTTTGCATGTAGAAGATGTTAGGGCATATATTCATGCGAATATTGAAGAATTTGGGGAATCTAAGCTGGCTGATATCTATCATAATCAGTTAATAGATGATTCTTTTGAGCTCAAACCTCAGTTCAAGGCCATCCAGGAGAAGCATTTTGCACAGTGCATTCATTTCCCCTGTTTTGAAGAAGATGAATGGGTTCGGTATGTGTTGAGTAGAGTGCATGATAACTTCCTATGGTTGAATAAACCATTTAAAATCACCAAGGAGGAAATTAGGGTAGTAACTGGTCTACACTCATCTGGTGGGATACCTGTTCTCAAATCTGTCAAGAATTAGACAGTGAGTGAAGCAACCGGATCAAAATTTGACAAGAGAGCTATGACAATTGAAGATATCACTGATTTGGATATCAAATTTGCATCCATGATAATTGGTTACAAGATTTATCACTCTAGTAGGGAAAATTCAATACCGGGAACTGCAGTTTATACAGCTTATTAGATGCTAAGAGAAAATGCTGACTATGATCTTTGCACGAACTTCTTCTAAGCCAACTGTTGGAGAACCTACAAAAGATCAAAAAGGACAAGAAAAACTCATCCAAGTATGGTGGGCTGATATTATGTTTATTCTTCTACTTCATGAATGAGCTTCCCGGATCCAGTGGTTGGGTTTGGCAAAATGACAGACCTGTTGCAATCCAAATCAGAGACTACCTGCATGGGCTTGGGGATGCTAAAGCAAGAAATATAGCTTTGTGGGGATATTTCAAGAACTTTCAAAGTATGATGCAAGATAGAGAATGAATCCCCCAATCTCTTGTTGAGAAGTACAAAGATACAGTGTGCTTTATGGTAGAAACTAATCAGTGCCTAATGGAGGCTGTGGAGCCAAGAACAATATGGATCATGCCAATGGGGTATGAAGTGGATAAGAAAATTGTGGAGCTGCATGTTCAGCACATGCTAAGTCAGCCCAAGGATCCCAAGGCAGAAAGGTTTGGAACCTTTGAAGAATTAAGTGTGAAGATCCATGTGGAGCTAAGACAACTGGAAATAAAAAGAAAAGTGAGGAAGGAAGTAGAAGAGCTTGCCAAGAGGCATGGAATTTCAAAAGAAGCACTTGATGCAAGTAGAGAGAAGACAGAAAGGGCAGAGAAAGAAAAAGAAAAGGCATAAAAAGAAGGTACTCCAGTGGAAGTCCCCTCCCGGACCAGATCCTCTAAGACCTCTGCACCCACCACTGTAAAAAGCTCAAAGGCATCAAAACCGGAAGCAAAATCATCCAGAAAAGGAGAGAAGAGAACCAAGTTAAAGGAAACAAGGTCTTACACAAGCCAAAAAGATGAAGAGGAGACAGAATTAGATGAGGAAGTAAAGAAGATGATGAAGAAGAAGAAAGTTTCGAGTGAAACCAAGGAGGCAGAAGCAAAAGGGTTTGTTGAAAGGGCCACCCTGTCCTTAGATGATATAGTTAAGGCAATCACTGTGGATTGAAATCTAAAGCCATTAACAGAATTCTATCATGAATGCAATGAAGTTGATCAGAAGATTCTGCAAGATGCCATAGTTAAGTATCTGAACATTTACAACAAGGCTTTCATTGAGATTGTATCTTTAATTCCTAAAAGCCTTAAGAAGGAACTTGAATTGAGGAAGAATAATGCCAAAGAGAAGGATATCGAGATCTAGGAATAGATAACTATTCAGCTTTATCCCTCCATCACTCCTAACCAGAAGAATATGATCTTCAAAGATTGTAAGGATGAATTCCGGAGCAAAGCTAGAATGAATCAGCTTATGCTCAGAAAAATTGATGAAGTAACAAAAGAGACAGAAGAGATCCTCCAGAATGCATACAAAAGATTCAACATTCCTATTATAGAGGACTTAGGGGATGATCCCTCAGCTACAAATATTGAAGAAGATGCTACTGAGATAGTAGCAGAAGAGGTTAAGGAGACAAGGGAAGATAAAAGTAAGGACTTGGAATCCTTTGCTCCGGAAGAGGTGGCCCATGAACAAACAAATATCTCTCCTCCGGTTTCCCTTGCTATCTCCGGATCTAAAGGAGAAGAAAGAATAGAGGAGAAAGAAGAAGAAGCGAAAGGAAGAGAAGAAAGTCTAGCTGAGAAGAACATAAGTGACAGTGCAGAAGGGAAGAAATCTCTGTCTCTAGCAAGAGACACTACAGAAACTGTCAAGGGCTTCCTGAAAAAAGAAATGATGGAGATGGATGAACCGAAGTTACTTCAAGGTCCATTTAACTTTGATTCTCTCTCCCCGGTTCAAACAATGAAGATAGCTTCATTTGCCAATGCAAAGGCAAAAGAAAAACTCCTGAAGTCTCACATGGAAGACTGTGAGCTAATAGAAGCTGCATCCGGTGCTTTGGAGAAGATCATGCCATCTTTTCAGAAAGATCCCTCAGCCTCTTCATCCAGTAATCTCAAATCTCTGATTAATAGTATTAGTACACATTTCAACTCTCTAGAGAAATCAGCTGATGAGAAGGTCAGGAAAGAGTTTTTGGATAAGAGATTCTCTGAGCTGCAAGGGATAATAACAAATGATAGGAGAATTATGGGTATTGGAATAAAGAGCTTGGAAAATGCTCTCAGGGATGGAGGAGATGTATACAAATTTTGTATAACCTGGTCTAAAGCAACAACGGAGATTGAGAAGAAAGTGGAAGAACAAGAGGACAAACTAACAAAACTTTCTCAAAATTTTGATCCACATACCACATCCATAATAAATCAAGAATGTCAGACGATTCCAGTTTTGAATGAAATTAAAAAATTTGAAAAAGAGAAGAAAATAGAATCAGTAGGTTGAATGAACTTAGAGGAATAATTATCCCTAAGTTAGAGGCCATGCATGAGGCCATAAAAGAAGCTCAGATCATAGCCTGGACCAGTGATCCGACAGATTTAAAAAGGGAAGATGCGTTTACATTCCTATTGAGCGGTCATATATCAATTTTGGACAGAATGAAGCAAAGTTGGCCAACAGAATTTGTCCAATTGAAGACAACTTTTACAGACATTTTTTAGTATATGTAAGTATGCCATATGTATATACTTATGATGCTAAGTATAGTTGAAATTTTGAAAATTCTGGCATGCGAATCCTACCCTTTGCCATTGATGTCAAAGGGGGAGTGAAGAGTAGTGAAAAATGAGGAATCCAGGTAAGGGGGAGCTCCAGAAAATGTACATAAAGACAGAGCATTAGCCAAGGGGGAGTATAGTGTGACACTTAGTCATATTTCACTAAGTGTTGCCATCAATGCCAAAGGGGGAGATTGTTGGCAAGAGACACTATGAGGATTCATGAATGTTGTCATTGATGGCAAAAAAGGTTAGCACACTCATCTGCAGGACATGATGAGTCTTTACCGGAAGTCAGATTGAAGAAGTGTTGAGGTTCGGTAAGCAAGAACAGAGCAGTCAGTAAGGTCTGACAGACAAGTCTGGATCTCTCAAAAGAAGTATCTCAGTAAAGTACAAATTTGGGGGAGTCAAGAGGAGTACCTTGACTAACAGATTCCAAGGATTTAGCCTCCGGTGATAGATGAAGGAAAATATATGAATACTTGAGTGTCAGGTTCCTGATTGGCAGTATGGACAGAGGAAGAACTGATTGACAGAACATCAGACATTATTCCAGATGTGTTACTGATGATGGTAAAGGTTCTCAAGGCATAAGTTATGATTGGCTGACATGATTGATGACTTCCACAAGTATATCCTTGATCCACATTACTTGGTATGCAAGGATTCAGCCAACAGATCAGAGTTTGAGGAAAATATTGACTATTCCAGATGCCGACTAGGAAGGTGATGAAATCACTTGTGCGGATATATATACAAGATGGATTTAGATGTGAAAGTGTGTGTGGTGTAGGTATAGGTGCGAAGAAAAGTAGAAGAGCAGAGTGAAGATAGGAAGACAGGTCTAGAATGTGACAGTACAGCAGCATCAAAAGAAAGTAAAATGAAGTGCAGCAGATCAGTCTATTGAGCTTAACCAGAACTGAACCTCAGCATGTGTGGATGCTTCTGATCAGTTCAAACATTGAGTTAATTTCCTTTCTTGTAGATAGTGAGTCTCTTGTAGGCAATGAGCCTCTTGTGAGCAGTGTGCTCGGGCAGTGAGCCCTAATTGGCAAGTGCCATTTTGTATCTTCTATTCTTCTAATAGAGAATAATATCTTGGGTTAATCACCCCGTGGTTTTTTTCTCTTAATAGGGTTTCCACGTCAAATCATTGTGTCATGTGTATTTATGTTATTTCCACTTTATGATCATGCATGCTTATTTGATCTAATATTGCATTAACTGTTAAGAAAGCACAGAAAGTTGAATTATTAGGATAACTAATTCACCCCCCCTCTCAGTTATCAACAATATCCTCTATCTCATTTTCACTAATATCTTAGATATGAAAATTCAACCTTTGCTTCCTTCTAGCATCATAGACCAACAAAGCGGGTTTGTTCATGGTAGGTAAATCCTTGATTCAATTACCATGGTTCATAAATTCATTCACTTGATGGACAAAAGCAAAAAGTTTGGTATGATCCTCAGTATAGACACCACTGAGGCCTACAAAAGGGTGTTGTGGTCCTTGCTAATTAAAGTGTTAGAGAAATTTGGTTTCTAACAAAGATTCAAGATCTTATATTTTCTTTCATTTCTTCTCCTATGTTTTTTGTTTTAATCAATGCTTTCCCAACTAGTTTTTTTCTAGAGAGAGAGGCTTGAGACAAGGGGGTCCTTGTCCCCATATCTTATTATTATAATGGTGGAGGCCTTAAGTAGGAGAATTTTTAAGTCTCTTGGTGGTGGTATCATAAAAGGTTTTAAGGCTCTTCCTCAATTAGTCGGGGGTCCCACCAACAATTTATGGACAACACTATTCTTTTAGGAGAGGCTTCAGTCAATGAAGCTAATCAATGAAGATCCTACTAAACAGCTATGCTGATTTTTTAGGTCAATAAATCAACTAGGCTCCCTCTTAGATTTGATTCTTCAATGGTTTCCCCTTTTTTCAGCTTCCAACTTAAGGATCTTTGGAGCCTTGCTCTTCCTCATTTTTGTTAGAGTATTTGGTTGGACTAGAATGCTAAAATCTTTAAGGCCAAGAATTTGAGCCATGGGAGAGTAGGAATGCAAATTTTCAATGCCATAATTGAGATTTTTTTGGTGATTAGAAAAGGGTGATATCTATTTCCTTATTAGACCTTAATAAAGAATTACAACTAAATTCGGTTTGTCTAATACTTATAGTGCTTTGATGGATATCAAGAAAGCTAAAAGGAACTCTACCAAATGGGTTACCCCTATTCACAATTAGTTGAAACTAAACTTTGATGGTAGTACAAAAGGGAACTTGGGTATGGTTAGGGGAGGGGGTGTTATAATAGACTGAAAAGGTGGATTTGTGATAGCTTATATAGGCTATATGATAATTCAAAACAACCATGATGCCATAGCTAAGTCTTCTTTTTAGCATATTCAATTTTCTAAAGAGTTGAAATTCTCTCATCTAATTATTGGGGGACTCTCTCAATATAATTAAATGTCTTAAAAAGGAGTTTTCCTCATATTAGACCATAAAAATATAGTTGAAGATGCTATTGGCACCCTAAAGGCCTCCAAGGAAGTTAAAAGTTTCCATGTCTATGGAGAACACGATAAGTTGGTTGAAACGATGGCCAACATTAGAGTTATCAGATCAAGGTTTAAAACATGGATTTTATGGACTCCCTACATAATGATATAGTTCAATGTTGAGTTGGTGAGGCCCCTTTGTAACCAATTCTTTACCATGTTCCTCACAATTTGGTGTTATCCTTCTAGTGGATTCCCTTTTCCCCCTTTGTTAGCATGTGTGGTACGATGTAAATTGCTTTGGCCTTTGTTGTAGAAAACTAATATTAGTTTTAAAGTCTACTAATCTTTATGATTCAAAATAATCATTTTCAAGGAGCTTAGGCATTTGGTTTTTCATATCATCATTCATCACAAAAGTTAATTTCACCTACAATAGACTAAACACCCACAAAGCTACTTGTTCTATAATTTTCATCAGTTTTTTAGTACAAGAGTAAGTGAACTAGCACCTAACACTAGTGGCTAGACAAAATTCTAGCACCTAGCACTTATGTCCACTCCATAATTCAATTCATACAACTTCCAAATTTCATAAGGTGCCTCTAATAGTTATTTGTAGCCTTCATAATCCTTTTCAATATTTTGCGTCAAGTGAAAGGGTTTCAATTTCTCTACTCTCTCTCTCTCTCTCTCTCTCACACACACACACACACACTAGTTTTTGACAATAAGGTTTCCCCAATTTTCTATGTATCTACTCATCACAACAAGTTGATTTCACTAGCAATATTCTAGGAATGGATATAGCTGCCTATCCTAGAATTTTCATCAATGTTTGAGTACATGACTAAGTTCTAGCATTTTGCACTAATTTTTAAACTTAAAGTTGGTGCTTGACACTAATTTTGTAACCTTTGTTTGGCTTGAAATTTAGTTTGTAGTCTCCTAGAACCATCTACAGTCCATTTAAAATAGTTTCATGTTTAGATTCCAAATCTAATAGTTTTAGTATTTCATTTCCATTTCATTTTGTTGTATTGTGTTTCCATTTGTAATTTTCTATTTCCAAGTTTCTTCTATAGTCATTTTATACCAAACTCAACTCTAGTGTTTGTCAATTAGTGTTAGACTAGGTTAAAATGTCCTCATTTTGTACTAATTACATATATGTGCTCAAACTAAAGAAATTTAAAATCAAGGTGCTTTTTCTTGTTTCCACACTCATGAGCTATTTAAAGCCCTTGTGAGTCACTTAAAGCCTCCCAAGACTCCCAAGATAATGGGAATCAAGGGTGGCCAAAGTCCTCAATGACCCCATCATAGGAGGAAACCAATTTGAGAATAATAGTTTTAGCACCTTTGCCACTTATAGGACTTTCTCGCACATGACTAACTTACTATTGCTAAAACAAACTCAATTTTTCATCATGAACTTATTAGTGTATATTTTTAATTTTCTTTAGTAGGATAAATTATTACATATTTTTCTATAGATTTATTTTAGTTTGCTTAGGTAGATAGAGTGGGTCACTATGAGGGTGAAGAGCGTATTCCATGAATGCAAATTCCACCATTTTTTGGATAGTTGGAGTTACATCTCTCATTTGTCAATTTACCTCCTCTCTTCTCTATTTGTATATCCACTCACCTTGCATGTTTTAGTCATGTCATTGTCAACTTTCCCTTGTGCATTTTCTTTATTGGAGTCATTCTTGTCTCTTGAGTATTGCTCATATTCTCTCATTCTTGAAACACTCTCCTTTCCACTATTTTGATCCTTTGATCATTTGTCAAATTGAGTGTATGTGTTTACCCTTACATTCATTCTAGGTTGTTTTGCTTGTTGCAGATTCTAACATGGTATTGAAGAAATTTGTGATGCCTACAATAAAGAACTCCATTTCAAATATTTGAGAGCTCCAAAAGCTAATCACTGTGTCTAGTTTCTTCTTTAAAACTGAGTATGCTTTTCTCTTACATCTTTGGACAATCTAGAGAATTAGAATTTGATTTGACAAGAAAAATAAAGTTTTTGGAGTTTTATCATTGGTATTCCACATTCTAGATGTGAGTATAATTTTAATAATCCAAGAAATATTTTTAGTTATTCTATTGCATATGATAAACTCAAAAAAGTTAGTTTGGGCTTTTATTTTGCTCAAATCAAAGGCCAAGAATCCATTTTACATTCGACGGCTTGTTCATGCTCATCATTGAATAGCTCATTTTCTATGCATTTTAGGGCCTAATAAATAGTGTCATTATGTCTATAAGGTGTTGAAACTTTAGGATCTGTATAAAGTTCATCAAAATTCAAGTAGGTCAAGAAGAAGAAGAAATGTCCCTAGGCTTGAAGTCTGAGGTTGTATGACACTATGGCAAGTCTATACATTTTTTAAAATTTTAAAAGTTTAGACTTAAAAAAAATGGTTCTACAACCCAATTGGTATTTTACCCCTTTTAATAGGGACTCTAGCCATTTGTTGGCCACTTGCAATCCCCAAAAGTGGTTTGCAGGCTCTATGGGGCTTGACCCTACTAGCTCCAATAGGTCAAGTAACTAGCCCAAGCCAACTGTCACTCACTCAAGTGGCTTCTCCTCAACTAATTCATTGTCAAGGTGTAACCAATTTTCCTGCACTAGCACTATCACTATAGCTCCTTTACTAGTGCTCTAGCCACCCAACAATCCTCACACCACCAGATTATCATCTCTGCATCCCCTCTAGCCAAGCATTGCCTAGCACTTGCTAGCATGCCACCTACACTCATCTTAATCACCACCCTTGCTCATGGTGCCACCCATCTACCACCTACTAGCCACTAGGGAACCACCAAGGGTAGGGACCCCCTCACCATTGCACCTTTTAGATTTGGAGGCAAACTTCGAGGGGCCTTAACTTGCTCAAATGAGGGTATTTTTTGGTGTAATTTTTTGAAATAGGGTGAATTTTCATGTACTACATAGTGGTATTATTGGCTTTCACATTTTATTCTCCTATTTTATATAATTTAATTTTTATCAAATATTTTTCTATTTAGTTGTACTTTTTGGAACTTACAATGATCTTACCATTCTCAAACGAGCTCCTTTTTTAACCCTATTTTTTGAAAGTTGATATTTTTCCAAGCTCTACACAACAACACAGTTTATTTGTTCCTACTCTATAAGAACTTATTACTTTCATCACTTTAGCCACTTTTGGGCCCTACTCATTGAAATAAAGTGCCAAACATTGTAATTTTTGGGGTGCCATTTCACATATAGTATAATTGAAGTTGTTTGTGTGTTTCTTGTCTTGCTACTTTTCTCATTATTTTTCTACATTATGGATCCTACAACTTCAATCCAGTTCTAATTTTTACAACTTACAACTACTTTAAATGGAAGGCCAAATTGCTAATTTTTCTAAAAGGTAAAGGATAACATAATATTCATATACATTATTTGGCATGGAGATTATTTGTATTTATTTGTTTCTATTTCTTGGTTATTATTTGGTTTAAATTTTATTGTTATTCATTTGTAAGATAACAAAATAATATGTAGATAAATGCCAAACAAGCATAGGAATGCTAAATGGTATAGGAAATGTTTAATAGGTTGCACTAGGTTTTTAGTGTTGGTCATTTGAGGACCAAAAGGTGTATCCAACAAAGTGGGAATTGGAAGTAAAATTAATGGTGCATTTTTTTTCTTACCTAAGTCTAAAAACAAGATTCACAAAGTTCAATCTCATTATTGCACATTAGCTACATTACACAAATTGCATTATTTTTAGAGCACTACATTAGCATGACATCAAAAGTTACACATGACTAAGCATATTGCATGACTTCGTGTCATGCCTTTGATCCTTGTTCCAACATTGTTAAATTGAATCTTAGGGGTTTAACCAAAGGAGAAGATCTTGGCCTACCAAACTCCTCAAAGGTGTTTGTTGACACTACTTGTTCTATAGATTTAGATTCTAAAAAATCCCAGGGAAAATATTTTTTAGGTGACCAAAACTGCACAAATCAAATACATGAATAGAGATCAAATTTGTGCACGTAGATTGATTTTGTGGGCATGGAAATAAAACATAGAGTTCTACAAAATAAATCTATTCTAATATCAATCATATGGAAAGGTTTGACCATGAGTCACAATGAAAATTTCAGAAATGCAACCTATCATGCAAAATATTTGACAACGAAATCTACAAGTCAGTGCCCTAATTCTAGAGCTAAGATATGATAGGACCAATCTTTTTTTATATCAAATTGAGATATAAGCAAGAGTTATGAAGTTGCCTCACTTCAAGACACTTGCTATATTATTTTGGAGTGTAGGGTAGGAAAGTAGGGCAATGAAAAGTTATAAATTGAAATAAACCAAAACCTTACACATCTCTACTAGTAGTTTACATTTGTTTGTATCATGCTACATTAAATTATCTCCTCTAAGACTTTAATACACTATAAAAAAAACCAAAACGTCTCACACACAATTCACTTGAGACCAGAGAAGTTTGTATTGCACTTACAACTAGCTAATAGTCCTAAATTACAGTAAAGCATTTTTTTTAATTACAAATTTAAAATGTAAAACCCATTTTATTTATTATTTCTCATTATAAAAGTCAAATTTTAAATTTAAAAAAACCAAATTCATAATTTTTAAAATACATAAATTTAATTTACCCTAATATTATAACATAATTACAAACACATAAAAAATATTTGACAATTTAAATTAACTGTATTTGAAAGCTACCAATCACAATTTATAGCATTCTATTAAAACTAACAATCACGATTTAAATAGTAGTTACTTTTTTTTTATAATATAAGGTGGCAAAATCAGGGGCCGAACCCTTACAAAGCAAAACCCAAAAAGGGCAAAAAAGGTTCAGAAGACAAAAAGAGCCAGAACCACCACAGACAGCTTAAATAGTAGCTACTTGTTAATAACATTGGTTATTTTATTTTATTTTAAAAAAATTCAAAATAAATATTAATAAATCTCTTACCATCAACACCACACAAAATTTGTAGACATTATCCATATGTCCAAATTAAATTATCTAATCAATTATTATTTTTTGTAATTAAGTTAATATATTTGATATTTCAAATTATATTTCCAACATAAGTCTATCCACTTTATATTCTTTAAGACCATTCATAATTACACAAAGGCATTCCCTATATGAGACGGACACCCTGGCTTTGGTCATCGACAGATGAGAGCGATGGAGGAGACAGACGATTATTATAATATTGACACATTAAATATTTATTATTTATATTGTTGTTATATTATATATTTAAATTTAAATTGAAGGTGTGTTTTTCTCAAGGTCTGCAATATTTACTGTGATATTTTATGTAGAGTGTATTAATTAATTGAGTATAGGTAAAGTTTGATATACTCATAAATTTAGCATAATTAAGTGTATGCAGTTACTAGTATAGATATTTTGAGGTGTTTTATTTAGTTAGGAATTATTTTATTTTACTTTTTACCACACCATTGAGAGTCTTACTTTGCCTTATTAGGTAAGGGTCCCACTTCATGGAGTCATAACCAAAGTTTTTTTTTTTTAGTAAGTTCAAAAATGTTAGAGATGTTGTCTCCTCACTCTCATTGGCCTCAACTCTTGGAGGGGAGAGGACCCAATAATTGAGCACCCTAACTTTGCACCTCTCAAAATCATAGGTGGCAATTTCAAATTACTCCAAAAATTTTAGAGCAACTTACTTGACAAGGCCCATGATTATTTTATATATTTTTTGGATTAATATGATTATTTTATATTTAATAATATATATGACATAAAATATAATATAATTATAATATGGATTTTATATATAAAATAAATATATTTAAATGATAAATATGCATTTTTATAATATTATATTATATTATTCAAATTTAATAATTTACATTATAAAAAATATAATGCATTATATAAATATAATTTTAATATAGATTTATATATATAATAGATATATAAAAATTAAATAGTAAATATATATGAATATTAACCATTACCAATACATCTCTACCCACTTTCTATTCTAAACCATTTCCTTCATTTCCACAACACCACTTGTCGAGCTTAGTGTTAGCAACAAAGGAATAAGAATAATTAACAAAAATGAGGATGTAAGGATACTTGAATCATGCGTAAAATGCACACTTGAGAGGAATACATACACACCCTTGGAATTTAAAAAGGCTGTCAATTTTGAAGTCATTCCCTTTCACTTGTCAATTTCATCAAACGAGAAAGATTGATACAATTGTCAAACAAGGTCAACATCAGAGAAACTAACACATGTGCATTGACAATTAATTCAATCATCTTGCATCCTTCTCAATTGTTGATTTTAGTTTTGTGTTTACAATGGGGCATGCATGAGGTCAATCAAATAATCATCTTTTTTGTTCTTTAATATATTTATATAAAAAGCCTTTAAATACGCATAGAAAAACAAAGCAATAAATATTCATGTAATAACAATGAGAAGAATCTGTCCATTTCTATGAATGTGAAGCTTGTAATAGGGGAAAAGGAGGATTATTGAATTAAGGAGTGGAATATGAAGGGATGTAGTGGTATACTATAGTAGAAATCCAATCTAAGTTTGTACAAGTTGTAATAAAAGGATAAGAAGAAATCTTGAACTCAAGAGTTAAATCCTAGGGTAACCTATATGGTGGATCAAAAAAAGGGAATAGTTGAAGTAGGACAACTTGATCAAGTGGAGTGTATTGCTTAGGAAATACATTGATTTAGCACTTGATTGTGCTTTGATTACTTGATTTGGCATTTGCTTTTTTTATGTTGATTTGCTTTACAAATTTTTCTTCTAGTGTTTGGATTTGATTTTTCATGTGGATGTCACCCTTGTAGTCTAACTAGAGGTTATACCTAGGAGTACAAACATCATGTATGTACATATCCAAGTATGATGTGCATTTCTTTTTGAACTCTAGAAGTTTGAATGAGGCAAGAGAAGGGATGATCCACCTATAAGCCTCTAGGAGTCACTAAAGCGATCAAATATCAAGGATGTAGAGAGGGAAACAAGCCTACATTGGCTTTATCATGAACACCATATAACTATAGGGTAGTGAATGTATATGTAGACACCTAGATTTGACCTTGTCATCCATCTTAGTCATCTCATGTCGCCTTGTCCTTTCCTTTAGCTAATTTATTAAATAAATAAATTATATTTATTTATTTAATTAATTTTATTCATTTTCCTTAGCCAAAATTAATTAAATAAATTTTTATAATTTATTTAATTAATTTTCCCCTTTGTCCAAAAATTAATTAAATAATTTTAGTTATTTAATTAATTATTTTCCCCTATCTTGTCTTGTGATTGGTCATAAATAAAATATACATTATAGTTCAAATATATGTATACATTTATAGTTCCTTAATATTTAAATTCATTTGAGTGTTTCTCTCTATTTTGAGTTGTTGACTCTATTTCCCTATGAAATAGGCACCAGTCCCAAGTGGTAAATTGAACACTTTTTATTAAAATATTTCCTCTATCCTTCTTGTAGAATTAGTGTAGACTAGGTCTTGCCAACTTGTATAACTTAGTATTATTAATTCGTGTTAAATCAATTAAGACTCCATATATAATAAATTCCTTGAGAGTTATGCTTGTTTGGATTTTAGGGTTGCACATGAAGTAAGAAAAGCATAAGGGAATTCATCTTTAAAAATATAAACTAGTTTCATATCTCTAGTTGCACATGTAACCCATCGACACTCATTCTGATTTCCCCTATTTGTGGCTCTTTATAATGCTTTGGTGCCTTTAACATTGATGACCAATCATAGATATTTGAACTAGGGTTCTATATTGTGCCTTTTCCTCTAATAGTAATTTATAACCTTCATAATCATTTTCAACAATCTGCATTAGGCACAAGGGTTTCAATTTCACTATTTTTCTCTCTCCGCATTAATGCTAATCAAGATAGTGTACTTTCTCTAATTTTCTCTCCATTCATCAAAAGAAGTTAATTTCACCTAAATAGATTGAAAAACCACAAAGCTGCTTGTTCTATAATTTTCATTAGTTTTTTAGTACAAGACTAAGTTCTAGCAACTAGCACTAGTTTCTAGATAAAACTCTAGCACCTAGCACTTATGTCCAGTCTAAAATTCAACTCCTACTACTTCCAAATTTCATAAGGTGCCTCTAATAGTTATTTGTAGCCTTCACAATCATTTTCAATAGTTTGGATCAAGTGAAAGGGTCTCAATTTCTAATGTAGGAGCATCAAGTATGAAAAAATCTTGCATTTATTGGTTTTTAACTATATGTATCCAAGAAAGGGTGTAGCATGGCCTCTGAGTCTTGATTGGGTTGATAAGCGTACATGGAACTTACACTTGTAACAACTTTCAAGGAGTTTGTGCCAACAAAGTATCTCATATGGAGGTACATTAGGTCTTGGGACGCTTGCAAGGAGATTTGCATGAAGATATTTTATTTTATTAACACCACATCTAATTTGGAGGATGTTTACACTTAGTTGACTACCAGTTTCATGTGGCCTAGAGCTTTGCACCACTTTGTATCCAACACAGATCACCTTTGAGTCTTGAGATTGCTATAAATGCACTACTAATGATTGTTTGAGAGAGAGAAATAGAGTTTGAGAATAAGGAAAGAGGAGAAGTTATGAGCATGAGGTTGAGCATCCAAAGGGGAGGATGATCAGATAGTGTGGCAAGTGGGGATATTAGGGATGGTTTTGAGATGAAACCCATTGCGGTAGAATTTAAACCCTATGGTTGGGTGGAAAGAAATCCATGCAGTGGCTATTTGTGAGAATTATTTTATTTGATCTAGAGGTTGTTTTGTTGAGACCTCCATGTGAGGTTGATATATGCTAATTATTGCCAAGGAACATGTAGAAATGTATAAAACACATTTGCATTAGAATCTAATCTTGATTGTGAAATCAATAATAATGTGGATGCTTTTGGAGACTAGGTTTTTCCTTCATGGATGGTTTTCCTAGGGTATATCTTGTGTCATCTTGATGGTTTTTGTTTTGCACATAATAATACATTGAGTGTGTAAGATAGACAAATTTGTGGTGCTATTGTGGTTATCTATTCTAGTTATGGTGTGTTATTTTGTGTGAGGCTGCATGGCTGAATTGTAGAAAGTTGTGATCATTCAAAATGTTTAGTATGGAAAAGAGAGGAATGTGAGTGTGATGTGAAATGTGTGGTTTTAAGGGTTTATGCAGAATCCTCCTCTCCATACAAACATTCCAAGGTCCTATTAACCGAGTTGAACCTCCAATTTGTGCAAGAGGTTTCACCTATCAGGTTGGGTAGCCACTTGGGAAGATGTGGAATCTTGGATGTGTCAAACAATGTCTCTATCTAATATTCAAATGCTTTCAAAACCCTAATTAAGCAAAATAGTAAGCAAATTATCCAATCATGGCAAATCCTTTCAGACTACTCGATGAGGGATAAAGATATTTAACTCACTATTTTTTGAAGTTTAGAAGGTGGAGAAGTCGGGGACACTGGGACTAGCACCCAAGTCCAAGGCACTTGTTTCTTTGTGAAATTCTAATCTCCTTCTGACATTGATTTTCCATGTAGCTTCAGTTTCTAGGAATTCAACTATGGAGGACAATGGTGGGAGTGCCCTAGTCTTGGAAAAGCTCCAATGTCCAGCTTCTTCTCAGATCCCAAAATCTTGATGCCTGCTAACCTTCCTTGCAACTCCACTTCTTCTTGATGTGACACCTGTAACCTACAATCACAAGGAGTGTGGTAGGGGGTTGTGGTGTTTAGAGGCTTTCCTCGGTCAAGCCCCAAAGAGACATTCAAGTCTTCTGAACGCCATTGTCAGATAAGAGTGCATATCCTGACGGGATAGAGGCAAAAATCCAAATGATAAATGATTGAAAACACAATAGATATCACCTCAAAGTGTAGATCTCATGGAAGGAAGATGCTTTTCATTCCATGAGGAGATGGATGTCAAATCTACAAATACAAACACAATAACAATGCTCTACTCTGCAACATAATGAATATTTTGAATGCTCTATAATCACAAGTATGCATAAAATCCATCTCTATTTTGGAAATGAAACCTAATCATGCATATATATGCAACTACAAAGATTCTTGCTAAGAATTTCATAATTTAAAATTTAGATGTCAGCATAGGACCCAAATAACAGTCACTAAACCGACATTTGAAATTAGGACAAACCCAAAATAGGGCTGGACTAGGGCACTAGCGCTCAAGTCCACCCTGCCATTTCTGTTCAATGATCATTAAATTAGCACCCCCTAGGTCCTATTTGTCACAAGACCCAAGGGTTTTCTCATCCGAAATCCAAATTAACATGCAAGATGCTCTAAATGTAAATTAAGGATCTAGGAGCTAAACGTTAAGAGGGAAAAGCCCCCAAGGGGACATTTTCTGACATAACATTTAGCCCCCACTTTAATGTATGTATTAAATGCAAGGCCAATACATGCATTAAAGTACGGTCAACAAACATAGCAAACACGCCAAGCACAGTGAAGACATGCCAAACACAACGAAGATAGTAATAGGCATGCAAAACATGGAGAAGATAGTTACAGTTACACAAAACATAGAGAAGACATCATTGAAGACACACAAAACATAATGAATGCAATGAATGCAGTGATTATTTTCTTTTTCTTTTTCTCATATATATGAAATATAGATGCAAGTACAAGGAAAGTAAACACACAACCCAAAATGCAGGAGGGACTCATTGTCACTAGTCTTTAAGACTACATAATGGGGCAACAGACATGCAAAACAAATCTTAGAGTGCAGGAGGGACTCATCACCGCCAGTCTTTAAGACTGCACTTGAGAACAAACACGCCATACAAATCAAGCACACCATACAAATCCCAAAGCATAGGAGGGATTCATCGCCACCAATCTTTAAGACTATGCTTGGGAATAAACATGCCATACACACACACATAGAAGACACGGATAAAAAATGGAAGAAAAGCGATGGAGTGTACCTATTTCTAGGTTTATCACCATCTTAGGCACATTATAGGCACACACCAACAATTGGGCTTTGCCACAACAATCACTGAAGACATGCTTAAGGGTTAAGATAGTCTCAGATCCACTCCCCGCCTCCACAGAGGACTTCTAGAAAATGACAGGGTGTGCATTCTCCACGAGAAATACACCATCCCCGCCTCTGCAAAGGGCTTAAGATAAAAAGGATATATGCGATATCATGCCTCCATAGAGGGCTTAAATGATTGCAATAGATTCAAGATTCACAAACACAATTGCTAGCATCTACATCAGATAGCTTACCATATATATGCCCCCACCTTAAGGTGGTTGATGTTGTGTACCGATATCAAGCATGTTAAGGTAGGAAGTAAACACACACGGGAACACAAGCTCTCGCAAAGCCCATGCCCCCCAGAGGTGACATGTACTTTACGATCTCCAAATGTTCCCACAAACACGTAATTCCCTGCAAGAAAAGGTGTTAGCATCCATATAATCATGATAATTAACCATGCATATGATCATTCACATAGAGAACCAAGGAATGCAAGATCCAAGATAGATAAAGTGCACGAAGCAGTAGTATTGTTATGTTTTGTAAGTGTGATAAGACAACATCAATATCACACGGAATGATTCTACTAGCCAAGCATCGGAAAATATATATCAACCCCATCGTTCATGTATAGAATTGGTCCATTTTTTTATTTCTTGCTGAAGGGACACTAGGTCCATATCAGTATAATATGTTTTTGGCCATCCACCTGCTAGATAAAACCACTAGAGGAAGGGAAACAATAAATCAAGAGAGGAGAAACAAATACCTTAGGGACAATCATGTAGGAGGGTGCCCCCAAGTCACCAATCGCAATGCTATGTCCATAAGACACAACACACAATAATGAAAAATAGAGGAGAAGCAATATAGAAGAATGATGATACAAATAGAAGAAGGGTCACAATAGAGGCGGTCTCCCAGTATCCTTGACCTTACGAGAGTATCAAGGGTCATCCTAGGAGGCCTAAACAACACATAACACATAACATGGAAACACATCACGGAGATAAAGGGTTAGAAATACTTACTTGTCAGTACGATCATACTAAAATTTGGAACTTGTGAGCCTCTTGGAGAGATGCTCTATCAAGTTTTGTGCAAAGCTTGAGTGGTTCTTATGAGAGTCTTGTTTATTATCAGGGAGTCCATGTGATGCTTGTTTCTCAAATTCTTGTGTAGATGATATCTTTTGTTGCTTATGAGGAGGAGAACCACTATTATTTCCAATTGATGATAATCGTCTTGCTCTTTTCTGATTTTTATCTAGCTTTCTTTGTTGAGTCTGTCTACCATAATGATTAGGACTATCTTGTACTATCTCAATCTTCTCACTTGTTAGAGTCTCTTGCTTCGGTTGTTCCATTTTTCTTTTTGATGTATATTACATATCTCCTGTTCCCTAAAGGGATGATGGAGGAGGAACTTCAGAATAAATACCTTTTCCTCATGGGCGAGGTGGTACTTGAGTGTTTTCCTTAACCATTTCAATCGTAGCAACTATGTCATCATAGTCCAAATAGACATCCTCTACTTCTAATGTATTTTGTTCCATCAAATTATTATCAGTATGCCTAGGGAAAGGATTAGTGAAGATCTGTAAGTTTTGATTCGGTGGAGCAATCGACTTATTCCCATTATCATTCACACCTGATACCTGTATAACATTTGAATCAATGAGGTCTTGTATTTCATGTTTAAGATGCATACATCATTCAGTATCATGTCCTTGTGTTTGATGGTAATGATAAAAGACATTAGCATTGAAATAACATCCTTGCATTTTATTAGGATCCAAAGGTTTAATCAGAGTAAGCTTCATGAGATTATTACTCAGAGCCTAGTTTATTATAGAATGATAGGATTCAGATATCAGAGTAAACATTCTTTGCTGATACGGTGCCTTCTTTGGATTAGTGATAGTAGAAACTTATGAAAATTTGTTTGAATTTGGTCCATTAACCTTTATGAAACTCTTATTATTCCTCTTAAAGTTGTTCTATGATGATCCACCCACAGATTGGCCAACTTGAGCCGATGAGTTTTGATTTTCATACTGACTAGACGAAAGTTGATAATCATGAAGGGCAGTGCATAAATGTTGAAAGGAGTTATACTTCATCAAGAGAATCTTATCACAGATGTTAGGTTGTAAATTTGTAATAAACACTTTCTGAACATCCTCATCCTTTATCTGATATCAAGAATTTGTGCATAGAGAGATTGATACCGGCTATAAACTCAGTTAATTTCTCTTTCGGACCCTGCTTGCAATGAACTAAATCAATCGAGGAGACTTGAGGTCTAATGTTTGCATGGAAATGTTACAAGAATTGATCAACTAACTGCAAAAAAAAATATATTGAATTCAGAGGTAAAGAGCAAAACCATTCTAGAGTTGCATCTTTGAGAGATCACGGGAAAAGTTTTTCTAACAAATCCTCTTCAAAGTAGAAATTGCTACACATAGTCATGAATGATGCCACATGAGTATTAGGATCACCTTTTTTCACCATATTTTTCAAAGTGAGGAGTCTCAACCTCTCAGGCATAGGGGTTCTTAGGATTGCATAAGTTAAGGGATTACGGGCATGATAAGTTGGTATATTAGGTTGTGAAGAATTTATCAAGTTTGTCACCTTTTGTTGCAAAGAAGTCAGGCCTTGCAAAAGTTGGTTTAGGATGGCATCATTAGGAGATGTGGTTTGTTGTGAAGAATTAGAACCAAAGTGAGGAGGTGATTGAGCCTGAGTAGTGATAAGCAAAGGATGTAAATAATTTAGTGGTGGTTGGACATATTGATAGGTGGAAAGTGGTTGCGAATAATTATATGTAATAGGTGGTTGAGAGTAAGTGGGATGGAGAAGTGGTTGAGAGTAAGTATTCATAGAAGAAGTCCCCTTAGATACCAAGTTTTGATAGTTAAATCCCACAGCTTTGTAATTTTGTGAATTTGTCCCATTAGATACTCCAATACCAGTGGTAGAATTACTTCAAGCATTTGCATTAGTTGTCAAAATTGTTGATGTAAATGTAGATATTCTTGTAGTTGGTATAGGTGCCAATACTTGCGTATGAGACGGTGATGACATGTTCTTAATACCATTCACACATTCATCCACCATCATAATATTATTGTGTAGTATATGCGTTAATCCTTGAACAACAATAATACCATCTTGTCCTTCTTTTATCAATTCTCTAATGTTGTGAATCACAGGTATAGCTTCTTTCGCTATCCTTTCAGTTTCAACGAATGCTTGAAAATCAGCTAACTCTTTGTCATGTTTGTTTATTTACTCATCAGGTGCATGTGAGACCACCTCAATAGTATTGTTGACATCATGAAATGTTTGATCTTCCATAGTGGTTGTAGGAGGTGTAATATCTTGCAAAATTTGTGTCTCCTTTTGTAAAGAAGGTATTCAATAGATTTTAAGAGGTAGGAATATTATTTTCTTCAAAAGCACTAAATCCCATAAGTCTTCTACTTCTTCTCAAATGAATGTTTCTATTAGGGTAGTGAGTCATAAGTCTCATACAAAATCATGCAACACTCAATGCACAAACTAATAGCACAAATCCTAGGAGCAAGAGATGTTTAAGATCCAAAATGCTTGATTTTTCAACTTTTTTCAATGCAAATCACTAGGAGAAAAGGTGTTGTGAAAAATTTCAAGAGGAAAAAAAAATAATATGCCTAATAAAAGTCGAATAATTCAGTAATTTCTCTCACAACATGCTTTTAATGCAATCCTAGAGTGATGACAAGTCAATACCTAGTGAAAATGTGCTAAAATATGCAATTTTTCAACAATTTTCCATGTAAAGGCTAGTAGAAAGGGTTTTTTAAGGAATATGAGGAGGGGAAGAAGATAATAACCCTAATAAAAGCCAATTAATGTAGCAAGCTCCCTTACAACATGCTTGTGATGCAAATCTAGAGAGACGATAAGGCCAAATCTAGTGAAAACACAAGGTTTTCAATCCTTAGACATTTAAATTTTGCAAGAAGACCACTATGATGCAACAATACTATTAGAAATCAGTCCTAATGAGTGTTTGAAAAGGTTATTAAAATATGAAACAATATTTTGACTACAAACCCTAGTTAATGCAAAACTAGGTTTTTATGAAAAATGCATAATTTCAACCAATTTTTAACAATTTAAGCATAAAAATGCAATGCAAGTGAATTCTAAATGATGAATTTCCATAATTTAAATAATATCTAATGAAAATGACAGAAATTTGATGAAATTAAATGCCAAACAATTCAAACTATGCTAAAATGCAAGCCTACGATGTCAATTTTTTCCAAATTTTTCAAATTTTTCATTTTTTTTTTGTAATTTTTCAAATGCAATAAGATGAATGAATGTAAATCTATCAAACAACACTCAGCAAGGTGCCAAAAATTCCAAAAACATGGGTTCACCAAAATGCTTAGTATGGAAAAGAGGGGAATATGAGTGTAATGCGAAATGTGTGGTTTTAAGGGTTTATGGAAAATCCTCCTTTCCCTACAAACATTCCAAGGGCCTATTAACTGAGTTGAACCTCCAATTTGTGCAAGAGGATTCACCTATCAGGTTGGGCAACCACTTGGGAAGATATGGAATCTTGGATGTGTCAAACAATGTCTCTATCTAATACTCAAATGCTTTCAAAACCCTAATTAAGCAAAACAGTAAGCAAATTATTGAATCATGACAAATCCTTTCAGAGTGAGATGAGGGACATATATTTAACTCACTATTTTTCAAATTTTGGAAGGCAGAGAAGTCGGGGACATAGGGACTAGTGCCCAAGTCCAAGGCACATGTTTCTTTGTGGAATTCTGATCTCCTTCCAACATTGATTCTCCGTATAGCTTCTATTTCTGGGAATTCAACTACAGAGGACAATGGTGGGAGTGCCCTAGTCTTGGAAAAGCTATAATGTCCAGCTTCTTCTTAGATCCTGAATCCTTGATGTTTTCTAACCTTCCCTGCAACTCCACTTCTTCCAGATGTGACACCTGTAACCTACAATCACAAGGAGTGTGGGAGGATGTTGTGGTGTTTAGAGGCTTGCCTCGGTCAAGCCCCAGAGAGACATTCAAGTCTTATGAACACTGTCGTCAGATAAGAGTGTGTATCTAAGAAGGATAAAGACAAAAATCCAAATGATAAATGATTGAAAACATAATAGATATCACCTCGAAGTGTAGATCTCATGGAAGAAAGATGCTCTTCATGCCATGAGGAGATGGATGTCAAATCTACAAATACAAACACAATAACAATGCTCTGCTCTGCAACACAATAAATATTTTGAATGCTCTATAATCACAAGTATGCATAAAATTCATCTCTAGTTTACAAATGAAACCTAATCACGCTTATATATGCAACTACAAAGATTCCCACTAAAAATTTCATAATTTAAACTTTAGATGTCGGCATAGGACCCAAATAATAGTCACTAAATCGACATTTGAAATTAGGACAGACCCAAAATAGGGCTGGACTAGGGCGCTAGCGCCCAAGTCCACCCTGTCATTTATGTTCAGTGATCATTAAATTAGCACCCCCTAGGTCATATTTGTCACAAGACCCAAGGGTTTTCTCATTGGGAGACTAAATTAACATGCAAGATGCTCTAAATGCAAATTAAGGACCCGAGAGCTAAACCTTAAGAGGGAAAAGTCCCCAAGGGGACATTTTTTGACATAATAGAAAAAATATGGAATCAATAGATTTGTGTGGTTGTTTTAGTGGGTTTTCATTGTGTGTGTTGTCTTTATTTGTTGATAGAGATGCATGGCTGGATAGTCCTTCATTGGACCCTCTGATCGTGTCTGCATCATTTTTTCTCTCTCCTATTTATAGTAGTTCTAGACAATAAGGTTTACCTAATTTTCTATGTAAATACTCATCACAAGAAGTTTATTTCACTAGAAATAGTCTAGGAATGATATAACTACCTATCCTACAATGTTAATTAGTGTTTAAGCACATGACTATATTCTATCATTTGGCAGTGCTGATGTTTTAAAAGTTGGTATCTGACACTAACTTTTTAACCATTGTTTGGCTTGAAATTTAGTTTGTAGTCTCCTAGAATCATCTATAGTCCATTTACAATAGTTTCATGGTTAGATTCCAAGTGTAATAGTTTTAGTTTTTCATTTCCATTTCCTTTTGTTGTATTGTGTTTCCATTTATAATTTCCTATTTTCAAGTTTCTTGTCTAATCATTTTTCCAATCTCAACTCTAGTGTTTGTCACTTAGTGTTAGAATAGGTGAAAATGTATTCATTTTGTACTAATTACATAAATGTTCTTGAAATGAAAAAATTAACATCAAAGTTATTTTTCTTGTTTTCACACCCATGAACTATTTAAAGCCCTTGTGAGTCACCAAAAGCCTCCCAATATTCCCAAGATAATCGGGATCAAGGGTGGCCAAAGTTCCCCAAGACTCCAACATAGGAGGAAACTAGTTTGAGAATAGAGAATAGTTTTAGCACTTCTGCCACTTAGAGGACTTTCTCCTATGTGACTAACTTACTATTACTAAAGTAAACTCAAATTTGCATCATGGACTTGTTAGTGTATGTTTTTATTTTCCTTAGTAAGATATTATTGTATTTTTCTAAAGATTTATTTTATCTTTCTTAGGTAGATAAAGTGGGCCACTATGAGGGTGGAAAGCAGCTTCCATGAATGTAAATACCACCATTTTTGGGTAGTTGGAGTTACATTTTTACCTCCTCTCTTCTCTATTTATGTATCCACTCACCTTGCATGTTTTACTCATGTCATTATCAATTTTCCCTTATGCATTGTTTTCTTGGAGCCATTCTCATCTCTTGAGTATTGTTCATATTCTCTCATTCTTAAAATACTCTCATTTCCACTATTTTTATCCTTTGATCATTTTTCAAATTGAGTTTATGTGTTTACCCTTACATTCATTCTAGGTTGTTTTTCTTATTGTAAATTCTGACATGGTATCAAACATTTGTGATGCCTAGGTTAAAGCACTCCATTTTAGATTTTTGAGAGCTCCAAAAGATCTAGTTTTTTAAAACCTAGTATGCTCTTCTCTTGCGTCTTTGGATGGCCTAGAGAATTAGAATGATTTTATAGGAAAATAAAATTTGGGGGGTTTTATTCATGGTAATACACATTCTAGATGTGAGTAAAATCTTAATAATCCAAGCAACATTTCTAGTTATTCCATTTTATTTTTCTTAAATCAGAGGCCAAGAAGCTATTTTACATTCAAGGGTTTGATTGTGCTCATAAGTGAATAGCTCATTTTAGGAATTTTGGGGCCTAATAAATAGTGTCATTATATCTAGAAGATGTTGAAACTTTAGGATCCATATAAATTTCATCAAAATTCAAGTAGGTCAAGAAGAAGCCAAAAAATAGCCCTAGGCTTGAAGTAAGGTTGTATGACACTATTGCAAGTATATACATTTTTAAATTTTAAAAGTTTAAAATTTTTAAAAAATTGGGCCACTTGCAAACCCCAAAGGAGATCCACATGCCTTATGGGCTAGTTCCAATAGGACTTAGCTAACCCAAGCCAACTATCACTCACTTGTGGCTTCTCCTCAACTAATTCATTGTCTCTGTAGCTAATTTTCCACAACCAATGCCACTATAGCTCCTTTACCAATGCTCTATCACCCAATAGCCCCCACACCACTAGATTATCACCTATGCATCACCTAAGTGGCCCCCTAGCCATGCACTACCTAGCACTTGCTAACATGCCACCTACACTCAGCCTAATCACCACCTTTGTTGATGGTGCCACCCATCTACCACCCACCATCCACTAGGGAACCACCAAGGGTAGGGACCCCTTCACCATTGCTCCTTCTAGATTTGGACGCCAACTTCAAGAGGCCCTAACTTGCTCAAATGAAGGTATATTTTGGTGTAATTTTTTGAAATATGGTAAATTTTCATGTACTACATAGTGGTGTTATTGGTTTTCATATTTGATTATGCTATTTTCTAGAATTTAAGTTTTATTAGATATTTTTTTATTTAGTTGTACTTTTTGGAACTTATAATGCTCCTACCTTTCTCAAACAAGCTCCTTTTTTAACACTATTTTTTGAAAGTTGACATTTTTCCAAGCTCTACACAATAATGTAGTTTATTTGTTCCTACTTTGCAAGAACATATAACTTTCATCACTTTAGCCACTTTTAGGCCCTATAAAGCTCTATTAATCTAGTATGTTGTATTGTAACAAGTTTTGAAATAAAGTGCCAAACATTATAATTTTGTGGGAGCCCATTTCACATATAGTATATAGCCCCATTTCCCTTTGAAACAAGTAAAATTCTTACAATCCACATGATCAATGCCATGTTATACAAATCAATGGATAGGATTTGCATGGCTATAACTTCAAAGGTAGAGCATAGAAAATGTGTGTTGTGAGGCCGATTATTTTACCTTCCTTATTTTTATCGTTATGCATTTCAGTTGATGGCATTATCAGACTTTTTAAAGACTATGGTTTCATTTTACAGACTTGATTATATCTCCTGATTTGATATGACATTGATTAGACATATGGTGATTCGATTTGATCCTATTTGATGCTATTTTGTGATCCTCATCCCTCTTGGGAATGGATCAGTTTCACAGGGAATAACATAGTGTGAATTCTACCTCCAATTTCCCATGGCTTGGGAATGTAAAACCTGCACATCTCGATCAAGTGTCAATCATATCATGAATAATCATAGCTGAAGCAACTAGAATTAGATTCAAGCCATCGA
Organism: Cunninghamia lanceolata; assembly: GCA_027924645.1. Lineage (NCBI taxonomy): Eukaryota > Viridiplantae > Streptophyta > Pinopsida > Cupressales > Cupressaceae > Cunninghamia > Cunninghamia lanceolata. The sequence goes on from BSBN01000128.1 coordinate 3,053,013, forward strand.
ATACAACAATAATCAACTATAACATAAATCTGAATTAAACTGCATTTTTCCATCACATGTCAAATAATCATCATCACATAAATAACTAGAAATCACATCACAAAACATCATCTAATAAATCACGTATGTCAGATCACAAAATAGCATCAAATAGGATCAAATAGGATCAAATTGAATCACCATAAGTCTAATCAATGTCATATCAAATCAGGAGATATAATCAAGTCTGCAAAATGAAACCATAGTCTCTAAAAAGTTTGATAATGCCATCAACTAAAATTAACAATCAAAATAAGGAAGGTAAAATAATCGACCTCACATCCTCCCCCCCTACGACTAAACTTCCTCCTGGAAGTCATAAAAAAGGTGAGGATAGAGTGCCCTCAAACTAGCTGCATCCTCCCAAGTCGCTATGACCTCATCATAACAATCCCACTGGACCCTAACCTAGTCCAGCTCTCGACCTCGAAGGCCCAGCATCCGGCGAGCCAATATGCGAATTGGTTCCAAAGCCAATTGCCCGTCTGCCTCTACCTATAGAGCACTCTAGTCCAGTACGTGAGATAAATCAGATATATATCACCTCAAAACAGAAATATGAAAGACATCGTGGATACGTGACAGGCTAGGTGGCAACGCTAGATGATAGGCAACCGGTCCTATCCACTCCAAGATCTTAAAGGGTCCTACAAACTGGGGTACAAGGTTAGAGCCCTTTCCATAATAGATTAGACTCTTGTGTGGCCGCACTCTAAGGAATACCTTATCACCCACTGAGAAGCTCCGATCAGTCCTCTTAGCATCGGCATACTTCTTCTGTCTATCCTGTGCCTCCTGAAGTCTCTGCCTAATTAGTGTGACCTACTGCTCCATATCCTAAACTAGCTCTAGACTAATGGCAACACTGTCCTCTATCCGATCCCAACTCAATGGTGTCCTGCATGGTCTACTGTATAAAGCCTGAAAGGGAGGCATACCCAACGAGCTGTGATGCCCATTATTGTAGGCAAACTCAACCAGATACAGATACTCCTCCCATCTAGATTGATGGTCCATAACATACATCCAAAGCATGTCTTCCAACACCTGATTCACCCGCTCTGTCTATCCATCTATCTCAGGATGATAAGCAGAGCTGAAGTTGAGCTGTGTGTCTAATGCCTACTGCAAGGCTCTCTAGAATGCTGAAGTGAACACTGGATCTCTATCAGAAATGATGTGGTGAGGTACTCCATGTAATCTCACAATATCGTGTAAGAATACCCTCACCACTACTAGCGCATTGTACGTCATACATACAGTTGAGAAATGCTCCACGTTGGTCAACTTGTCGACTATCACCATGATGGCATCATGGTGACACGAAGACATAGGAAGACCAACAATAAAATCCATGGAAATGGTGTCCCATTTCCACTCAGGTATCTCATGTGGGTATAAAAGACCCGCTGGATGCTGATGCTCCGCCTTGACCCTTTGGCACTCAAGGCATCAAGCAACAAACTCTGTAATGTCTCGTCTCATACCTGCCCAATGGTACAGCTGTCATAGGTCAGCATGCATCTTCTTCACCCCCAAATGTGCCGCATATGGTGCTCTATGAGCCTCAGATAACACTAGAGTACGTAGGTCACCTGCGTGAGGTACATAGATGCCATGTCGATGACGAAGTAACCCATCTGCCTCAAGTGAATACCCTGCATACTTGCCCATAAGGGCCCTCTATGAACTGATCTCCTACTGCACCTGAAGAAACCACTCATCCTCTAGCAAATGTTGAATAATGCATCCTCTCAAGTCCACACTCAGAGTCAAGGTCAAGAGCTCGTAGAACCTCCGACTCAATGCGTTAGCAACCATGTTCTCCTTCCCTTTGATGTAATGGACATCAAAGTCATACTCGCAAAGGAACTCCATCCAATGCCACTAACAGGTGTTCAGATTCGGCTGTGTAAAGATATACTAAAGACTGTGGTGATCTGAATGGAGCTCAAAGCGACAACCCAATAAGAAATGTCTCCAACGAACTAGAGCATGAACCACTACCGCTAACTCCAAGTCGTGCATGGGGTAGTTCAGCTCATGGGTCTTGAGCTTTTGTGACTCATCTGCGATCTCTCTACCACCCTGCATAAGTACGGCTCCCAATCCCTCAAGAGATGCATCTGTGCAAACCATAAAATCTACTGTAGGATCAGGAACCGCTAAAATGGGAGTGCTAGTAAGATGCTCCTTGAGGACCCCAAAGGCCCTCTCACACTGCTCAGTCCATAGAAAACTATTCCCTTTCTGTTGAAGGGAAGTGATGGGGTGCGCTATCTGAGAAAAACCCTCAACAAAGCGATAGTAATAACTAGCTAACCCCATAAAACTCCTGACCTCTATCACACTGGTGGGTGCTGGCCAATCCCTGATAGCCCTCATCTTCGATGGATCGACTGAGATTCCATCACCAGATAGGATATGCCCCAGATACTAAACCTCTATCCTAAAAAATGCACACTTCGCCAAGTTCCCATAAAGATTCTGCTCCCTCAAACACTGTAGAACCTGATGAAGGTGCTCCTCATGCTCCTCCTCGGTCCGTGACTAGATCAAAATGTCATCAAAGAAAATAATCACGAACCGATCCAAATAGGTACGGAACACCCTATTCATGAGACTCATGAACACTACAGGGGCATTCGTCAAGCTGAAGGGGACCACAGTGAACTCATAGTGGCCATAACAAGTTTGGAAGGCGGTCTTATGGATGTTCACCTCTGTGATACATAGCTGATGATAACCGGATTTCAGGTCAATCTTAGAGAACACCATGGCTCCCTGCATCTGATTGAAAAGATTGTCAATCCTGGGTAGAGGATAATGGTTCTTCACCGTCACCTTATTTAACTGCCTATAGTCCATGCACAATCGAAGAGACCCATCCTTCTTCATGAAGATGACAGGAGCGCCCTAAGGTGAAACACTTGGTAGGATGTGCCCCTTCTCGAGAAAGTCCTCCAACTGTAACTTGAGCTCTGTGAGCTCATGTGTGGTCATCCTGTAGGGTGCACGAGACACTGGCTCAGTGCCCGGCACTAAGTCTATGTCAAAGTCTACCTCATGACGGGGTGGCATCCCTAGTAACTCTACTGGAAACACATTAGCAAACTCTCTAAGGATGGAATGATCATCTAAAGATGCCTCAGGCTCGTCATCTGATCTGTCACTCACGGTGATGGCGAACATCTGGTAACCCTTCCGCATGTAGCACTTAAGCTGCTAAGTGGATATCATATGCACTATTGTGGGCTTCTGAATGCCCACTATCTCAATTGATGTATCGTGATCGTCTAAGAAGTTGATCGCCTTTCGGCGATAATCTACCTTGGCTCGATGAATCGCAAGCTAGTCCATACCCAACACCACATCATAGGATCCTAATTTCATAACTCTAAGGTCACATACTGTGGTAAAGGGTCCCAAAGAAATCTTACAATCATGGACTAAGGCATCTACTGTCATCTTGGCCCCTGAGGCCAACTCAACCACCCACCTATCACCCTGCCTAGAGGCCACCAACCTGCAATGCTCCACTAACGATGGAGATATGAATGAGTCAGTAGTACCAGAATCAAAGAGAATAGAAATGGGGATACCCCCTATCATACCTGATGTCTCAATCACTGACGCCTGAAAATTAGCCTACGGTTATCAACCGCTACGAAGATATGGTGGGATCTACCCACATCACCAACAGTCTGCTCGGATCCTCCTACACGAGGCTATCCCCCAGCTGTAAAACCTTGTGAACACTCTCTGGCTAGGTGTCCTGCTCCACCACAAACATAACATGGGCCCCTAGCCTGTACCTATCCAGTCTGAGTACTACTCGACTGTTGTTGTCCTGATCTACCAGTAGACCCCTGTGAGCCCCTATAAGACTGATGTGACCTCATGGGTCCCGTAAGTGGTCCCTGCTACCTCTAATCTTTGCGTGGACCCTACTCCTGCCAACCTCTATTATGTCCCCCATGTGCCCTCTGCTGTGTCCTAGCTCTCTGCTGCTGCTGTGGGGGCCTAGGAGATAAGGGAGCAGAACTAAATCCTCCCCTATGAGGTGGCTGTGATGGTCTGCAAAAACTCTACTGATGCTGCTGCTGTCTATGATCCTGAAACTAAGGGCATGAACTCTTCCCTCGTCCCTGAATCTCCTCAGCTATATATGTCTTCTCGGTAGCATCACTCAAAGTCTGGGGGTCTGCCATATGAACAGGCCCTGCTATACTATGGTTTAGTCCTCTGATAAACTTATGAACCAGTAGTTTCTCATCGTGGAGATACTTCACATAATAGGATAACTTGGTAAATCTACCCTCATACTGTGCCATTGTAAGTCCCCTCTACTGAAGGTCATGAACTTGTCTATGTGACGCTGCCTATAATGATCTGATAAGTATCACACATTGAAGCGCTCAATGAAGGTCTCCCATGTGAGAGTGTCTAATGAGAGGTGACTCTTGCACCCCTCAGTGTGCCACCAGGTAGCTGCTGCATCTCACAATAGGTGTACTACTACACGAGCCTTCATATTACCCTCGTAAGGATGCAACGCGAAGCATCTATCTAAGCTGATGAGCCAGGCCTCTGCCTCGATTCCCTTTGTGGTACTGACGAATGTAGGAGGGTTCAACCTCAACAAATCCCTAATGGGATCTCCTCTATCTCTATGCCCTCTAATAGGCTCATCTATGTAATAATCATAAGGTCTGTGAACAATGTGCTCTACTTGTACTGCCTCATCATGCCTAGCATGATGTGGAGGGCTCCTGCTATGGGCCCTGTCAGCTGAACCAACCTCCTCTGCCGTTGTCTCTGGCACCTTGAGATAAGGCTCCACACATGGTGCCCCTTGCGGCTCAATGTGGAGCTCCACACATGGCTCGACATGGGACTCAGTTCGTGGCTCCACGCGCGGATCCTCGCGGGGCTCGACACGTGGCTCTATATGCGGCTCAGCTATGGCCAGTGGAAGCCTATCTAAAACTACATGTAATGCCTGTAATATCTGTGGCCCAATATCTGGTAGGGCCGGTGGTGCCTGCGGTGCCTGTAGGACTGGCTGATCATGTCGCTCAGCTGAAGAGTCACTGTGAACCTCAGGGGATGGAATGTGGCGGGACTGCGCTCACTAAACTCATCGAGGAGGCATCCTACAAAAAATGAGGTAACCACAAATTAATCAAAGTTACGTAAATAATAATGTGCCCTAAACAAGCCCAGTGTTTAAACTTAGGCTCTGATACCAAATGTCATGCCCACATTTCCCATGTGATCACGACACACAACACACTGTCATGTCCACATTTTCCATGTGGTCATGACACGAATCACAAAAAACTTTTCTACCTATCCCTAGGAACCCCCTTGCACGCGTCTACGTGCTTGGTGGCAATATGCATAAGGTGTAAACATGTCAACATAATTCAGGAAGGTGCATTGTCCCACGCAGTCCCCTGCGTGATGATAGCCGTCTAGGGGGTATGCGACACGAAGTGTGTCACTTTTAGGGTTAGACTGAATTTAATATGAACCCTAAGTTTCCTAGGTGTGAAGATGATTCCGCTAGCATTGAAAACTAACTCTAATTCTGGTCCAAAAGTAAATGAGATAATGATTAAGTAAAATGGCATGATGGACGCATGATTAAAGTGGAATGATGGGAAAAAAGTAAATAAAATTTCATAAAAATTAACCCTAGAAATCTAGCAAAATTTCGACAGCATAACGCGTTTTCAATAAACGCATTTAAAATTTTAAAACAAACTCCAATAAGAATTAAATAAAATTTAAGAATAAAAATTCAAGCTTAAGAACAAATTTAAAGCGAATTAAAATAACCAAAATAGATATCCTACCAAGGTCAAATAAATCGACCTTGCGCAAAAGATTAAAAAATCGAATAAATTAATAAGAAAATAATAATACAATGCCAAAGAGGATATCAAATTTGAGTCCGTTAATAAATATAATTCGGCATTACATTTATTAACGAACTCAGAGATTAGAGAAGGGAGGAGGTTAAAATACTCCTTCCCGTAAAATACTAGCAAAATGATAAATAATTAAAAGTATAAAATCCCTCAAAGGAAAAATTAAAATAAATAACCTAACAAAAGAATTAAATGCAAAATGGAATACTTTCCCCTATTAAAACAAAATTAAATCCCTCCCTCAAGAAGAAAGGAAAATACTTTCACAAGGAAATAAAATAAAAATGCAAGCCCTCATTTAGAATTCAAACAAATTAAATGAAACTCCAAGGTTAAAAGAACAAGGGCAAAAAAAAGCAAATTTAAAAAATAAGAAATAAAACCATCTCCTCACATAATAAACTCTCAAATAAAATATTGATTTCTAAATGGAGGAGCCCTAATCCAATTTATAATTGCTTTTCTAATGGAAACCCTAATTGCATTTTAATATTCCTCTTTGTTTTGTTGCCCTAATTTTATTATCTCATTTCTTCTTGTTTTCTTTTGTTTTGTTTTTGTTCTTCCACTTGTTTTGCAGGTTTAGGGTTTGAAGGGCATATCCATGGATGAGTCGTTGCTACCTCCCACGGAGGTATACACATCAACTATTACCATACACATTTTTTTTAACAGAATGATATATATATATACATATATATATATATATATATATATGCAATAAGCATTTTGAATAGGGTTAAATGTTGCAAGGTTTGGGGTGAGAGAGACGCCGCCACCGCCGCTGAAGAGACTGCAGTGTCCAGGGATGAAGGCCAAAGGAGAGGTGAGATCGGCGCTGGAGTGAAGGGCTGGTGCGGAGTTTAGAGAGCTAGGCGGAGCGTCAGGTGAGGGAAGGTGTGGGCAGCGCTGCAAGGGTTGGAGTTTAAAGAGGGAAAGGTGTGGGGAGGGGGTTGTGTCTCCCCCCACACCCACAGGTGTGGGGGGAGGCACAGCCCCCTCCCCACACCATTGGATACATAGAAGCAGGGGGCGGTGGCTGGGCCGTCATCCCCCCTGTTTCTTTTTTTTTTCTATACAAAAACACTAACAAAAATAGCGATGGGGTTTCAACCCTAAAATGTTCATTGACAGTTTTTTTTTCTTTTGTTATTTATAAATTATAGTTTAATATATATATATATATATGTACATACATCTATACATATATGTACATACATCTATACATATATGTACATACATCTATATTTATATATATATGTATATCTTAAGAATGATACACAGTTTATCTGAAAATAACATAGTATATAAAAAAAACTCTCCTTCCAGTTGTTGTATATAATATACATGTATATACACTCATTATATATATATGTACAAGTGTATATATATTATAATATATATAGCAATATGTAAAATATAAATTTTCTTCTAATCTTCTGTATTAGACACAGTATCTCTTTTTTTTTTTAAGGGAAGAACAACAAATTAGATTTTAAAATTAGTAATCAAACAAATATATTTATATATGTATATACACTTATATATATATATATATATGCTGCACTTACTTTCACAAGGCAATAGTATAAATAGAATTAATACCAACTTTCAGATTTACACATAAAATAAATCAATATCTCTTCTCTTTTTTTTTTTTTGAAACATAATATACTAAGATATGCATTTTATCTAAGTTTTCTTTTAATAGTTCAACTTCCAAACCAGCAACTAATAAAATGAATTTTCAAGCCATTTATCAGAAAATAATTTACTAGAATTTCTTTCTTCTTTCCTTGGATGCAATAAAAGTTATAAAGAAACTAATATAATGGAACTTCAATGCAACAACAGATAACAAATCTCAACCCCCCTTTTTTTGTATGCAATAGAGAATTCATTTAACAACACACATATATATTATTATTATTTTTGTTGAAGGGAAAACATGATAGCAACAAAAGTAATTTCACATACATTTCTCACAACAAAAACTCACAACATAGAGGTTAAATAGCATTCTGTTAAAATATAAAAGGTGTTTCTCATACAACATTTATTACAGCTAAACCCATGGCAAAAATAACTATTCAGATTTTACAATAGGGCCACAAGGCCAAGGCTCAAACAGCCAACAACAAAAGAATATAGTAACACAAAAATGGACTCCACAAAAGCTCCATTTCCTCATTAATACACCTGCAAATAAAACACAACAAGGAGAACAACCCAGCCACTACGAAATGCCCTCCTCCCTATCGTAGACCCGCAAGTGGGTCACCCCCAAGCTAGGGAGGTAGGGATTCACACGGGTGCATACACTCAACAACAAGAATCAAACAACATGAACACAAAACCAACCCAAGGATAAGCACATAACTCAACTCATGAAAATGAGTTTGATGGGGGTAGGGAATGGACCCCTCTACTTCAAAGGCCACCCAAAAATACTAAAATACCAATCTCATGGCCTCAAGCCAAAAATATTTAAAACCACAACTCTCCAATATCACAAAATAACCTCCATGGCACTCTTGCCATTCAAATAATCTCCACAACAAGTAAGAAGCCCTTAAGGCATAAATATCACAATATGGAAGTGACATCAAGGAGGTTCCTTTCCCCTACCCCAAACAAGTTGAGCCTTACCTCCAAATGGAGGTGCTCTCACCATACTCCCATCCCACACAAAATAATGAAACAACAACCAACAAAAACACAAACACATCACAATAAATAAGCAAGGGTGAAGAACATAGTTCATGAGGCTTACCTTCAAAAGCCCTTTAATTGAAGCACGTTTGGTGATGAGCTCCAAGCTTCTCCAAACCTTCCAATCTCCAAGAATTTCTCTCGCTTTCCCAAAATTACTCCCAAAAAATAGAAAGAAACTCTAAAAATGCAAGAACCCCACACTCCTCAACAAAAGGAGATAATATAGGCCATCAATTTTGGCCTTGAGGAATGAGAAGGTGACACTTGTCATATTCTCCTTCCTCCTCCAATGCCACTTGAAAGGGAGAGGAAGTGTGATTTGATCAATTGAAGTGCACAAATGTGTAAGTGCATACAACCAATGTGCAAGAATAAACATCCTAGTAGTGATCATTATGTCGATACAAAGAATCCACTTAAGTTATTGATAATTACTTACAACAAGTTAATATTCAAATAGAATAATGTGCATGGGTAAAAGGCAATGACTTAGGCTTTTTGAACTAAGCCACCTTGATCATGAATGAAGAGAATGATAGTGTACCAACAAACATTGCAAAGTCCTCGGTGGCATTACACAAATGTTTGATAGTGCATCCTACAACCTATAGGAGGTTGTGCAGTACTACATGTCATTAAGGTCACATGGAAGGAATTTACAAGTAGATAAGACATGAAACCAATATCTTAGAACATAAGAATAATAATACAACAACAAAACGAGTTATGTAATATGAGAGCATAGGATTTAAGTGCAACATTTATAGAGTGTGAGATTTCAAGCACAAAACAAAGTTTTAAGTTACATTTTTTAGATCAATTATAAACATAAAAGACAAAATAGTAGCATAGAGAGCCATGAAAACATTTCTTGGATTGGGTGTCAACAAGTTCATTGGAATATGCAGGATTAAGCATTGTAGTAATCAATGAATTTAGAGTTTTAATTAATAAAAAACATATAATGCAATTATTCTTGTAGAAAATTTGAAGTTTGCAAGTGTATAGTTGCACAATCCAATCCTATTAAATACAAATTCACAAAGAGAAATCATGCTTTTTAGTTTTTACTTTTCCAAACCTTCTATTAATAACATTTCCTAAACATTAACTATACAAAACTTGTCTAAATTATCTTTAGCTCTACATTACCTAACTTCATTTTTCAAATAGAAAGTGTAGACATCTAAATCAACCACTTATCACATTCCTGTTCATCCCTAAATTATCCCCTAATTATCCCTAAGTGTCCTTAATTTACCCTTAATTAATTATCCCCTCACATAAGATTTAATTAATTTAATTAATTAATTAAATCTCACCTTTTTACATCCCCTCCCGTAAATAATAAATTAAATTTAACAAAACTTAATTTATTATTTACCTGAACCTAAAACGTAGAACCTATTCATAAAAATAAAAAATATATTAAAATCCATTCAACTATCTTTTACCTTTATTCCAAATTACGGATTATTAATGACAATTTACCCAGAGATTGAGTTATGTTATGTTGGCAATAGAGCAACCACATTTCAAATACATTTGGTAACATTTGTTTTGTTTATGTAGTTATATCTTATTGTTATGTTGCATTTGATATAAATTTTAGGGTTTCTATAATAGTTTCTAATCTTTTTCAATAAAATTTATATTAGTGCATACAATGGTGAACCCTATGTGAACACGTCCTTCTTAATCTCTCGTTTTGCAAATGCTTTCATTGAGTTTTGGTAGGTTGTTGATGCATTTCTAAAAAGATCTACATATCACATGATGGGTTTAAAAAAGTTGTAAATATTTGAATTTTTTTTTAGTTTTTGGGGTTTAACCCCCTTGTTTGGTTATATGGTTAAAATTGTCACTTGTAGAAGGTCGATCTTTGTTAGGTAATTCAATAACTATTGCATCTCACCATTCTTTGGCTTTAATCATTCCTGGGTAATGGTTTGATATTTTCTATTAATTGGTGTTGTATTAACAATGGTTTGTTTCAATTAGAGCTAACTACAATTTTGTTTGGAAAGATTGGTAGTGGAGCATGGTTAATGAGTGATGGTTTAAATTAAACTATTGTCGTTTTCATTCTTAATGTTAGTTTTCCATTAACTGTTTTCTATAAAATTTGTGTTAACTTCCAAACATGGAATTTAGAATAGACATTGATCATTTCTATAATTGTTGAATCTAAATTGTCCTTGCTATTTTTCATTTTTAGCATAGACCTTTCTATGACTGCAACCTCAAGCCTTGGTGATATCTATGAAAGGTTGCAGTCTTTTATGGTTTAATTGTGGCAGTCGTATGAACCCAAAAATGTGAACTTGCATCTTTAAGCTGGCAGTGAGTCGACTAATTGGTGAAAGTCTTACTGGAAAAAGAACGAAGGCGGTGGCATATCAGAGGAGGCGTAATTTAAAATAGAAAGATATTGCACTTTCAATAGTTCTACTGGCCATGCTTGCAACATATTGAAGAATAAGCAAAGCACATGACCTTGGAGTTTGTGACTAATGTTAGCGTTTATAATCCATAATGACATCACTAGGGTTTATGTTTACTCTATCTTCATGAGATAGAAATATAATAAAAATCCTCAAAATTGAAGAGTCATGATAAACCAGACCTGCAAAAACCTTACTAAACTCTATTTTCTGCTTGATGATTCACACTAGTAAATTTTCTAAACTTGTTATTTGTTGCTATTAGCATATTCATGATGAGTTTTTTATATGTGTTCATTATAATGCTTGGAGAATTATCTCACGCCATAAAACATACCCGCATTGGTTTCTTTTAGTAATAAAGACATTCATTCCATATTTTTTGTGAACTCATCTTCTATGGGTGCTAGCAGGCGAAATCTCTCTAAACTTCTCAATTGTTCCTATCAGTGTATTCCTTGAACCACTTATGGAGCATTTAATGAGGTTTACAAAGGCCATAAACATTCTCTATGACCCTATCTGTAATGTGCAAACTTCTCGATGCTAACTTCTTTCGTTGTCATTCACTATGAGAAACCACCTGAGGCGGTAATGTTAGTTGCTCACGGTTGCTTTCAATTGTTATTTCTATGGTTTCAATAATCTATGTTCAACAAAAATATGTGGTTATTATTAACATCCTCGACATCATTTGTAGCAGTGACCTTTTTGTATATAGAGAGATTTGAACTTTACAGTGTGGTTAAGGATTCTTGCATCTTGCCAAGAGTAATCAATTTTTTATAACTATTTTCATAACTGACTGAAGCAAACTGCCAGAACCTGTCTCATGTGATTAAAACATAGAAAATTGTTAACATTTTGGTAGCTTCCAGCATCATATTCTCTTTAATTGTAACGACCAAGATACTTGCATATGACCAAAATTAGACCAAACTGTCAAACACAGAAATAGCTTGACAGAGTGCCCATTTTTAGCCCTTGGAGGTTGTTTTTTTCAAACAGGGATAAATTTCTCACCTTTCGTTGGATTTTCATGATTTTATAGGTGTTGGAAAGGTGATGTAGAGAAATACATCATGGAATAATCCATTATGTCAAATTCATCATAAATTTGCAAGTATAATCATTTGAAATTCAGTCCATCAAACATTTTCTTCTTGCTGTGTATTTAACATTTTGTGGATTTTTGCAGGATTGTTTGTCTTGTGCTTTAACATTTTCTTGTATCTTTATACCTGTCCAAGACAAAAAAATTTGCAAACTACTAACTAATTTTCTACAGCACCGTTGTAAAAGACTCAATTTTTCTACTAGTTTAGCTACACTAAATTAGAGTAGTGGGAAAGAACTTGTTTGCCATAGTTTCTAGATCTTGATTGGATGTATGCTATCCCCTCATGCTCTTGAGTGATCTTGGGGATCAAAAGTCCATCATTTTCCTTTCTTTGTTATTTTTTCAATCCCACGGTGCTATCTCACGTATGCTCTCTCCTTTCGTTTCGCACGATCTGGGAGATCAAAAGTGAATACTATTCCTTCCCTTTAGGAGGCCTACTAGGGGATTTCATCACCCCTAGGGATGACCTCAACCACATTTTCCAGCACAGTATATAAATATTGTGATTCTAAGGATAGCTTTAAAGGAAGGACCCTCTCACCTACAAGCAAAAAACTTCTAGGATACTTGGTCTGCCAAGGCTCATGTGGTTGAGCATCAGTTGATTGGGACACCCCCATTCACAAACTTGTCCCCCATACCTTGTGTATATTGGGACATCCCCTAGAAGCCTTGTATCATCCTATTTTAAGACCTTTCGACTGTCATACCTTATAGTGCACCGCTGCAGAGGAGGGGAAGATGCTCACTGTACCATTATACTTGAGATAGGAATTTCCTTGGGTAGGATTAAAGTCTCCTTGGTAAGGGGGGTAAGGTGGTCCAGGACCTTGCTTTCCCTATCTATCCAAGTTATAACATCGAAGGTATTAGTGGGGGTGGGAATCATGGTTCTCTAAGAGTTGGGATTGGCCCACAACCACTTTGTGAGATCTACAAGGTATGATACTCCCACTTGAATAAATACTAGGTTGTTCTCATGCTTGGCATGTCTTTATTGTGCTATACCAGTATTAGCCATCATAGCCGTGAAGAAATTCGCACCCATTTCCTGGTACAAGTCAGTTGACCATTGAGTTTACTGTGTTTTTCAAAAATCTCTTGTAAAATCTTAGGTCCTAGACACATTTGGTATCAATTGTTGATTACTGCAACCAAAATCCTTCATCTTGTCTCCTATATCATTATCTTGGCCTCCAAAATTGAGATTCTATCATCTTTTCGTGTCACATCTCAGGTGGGACCTTGTCATTTTGAATCCTAAGAAGCTCTTCAATTGATCAAATCATCAAATCAATCCATTTCCTACCTAATTCATTTTTCACCATGGTACTATCCTTGAGCCAAGTCCAATCCTCATTCATCAAAATGGTTGTGATCATCAAAAACCCACTATCACCCCAAGAATATGAGGAAATACAAAAGCTTAAACATATCTATGATGGTCTTTATCCTACCATTAAGGCAAATTTTAGAGATAGTTTCCGTCATGTGTCCTTAGCACATCTCATCATTGGAGATTCTTGGACCTCAAAATCACCATCTTATATGTCATCCCCATCATCTTCATACAAACCTTCATCCCCTCATGACCCTAGAAAATCTAGAATACAAAATCTTACCGATCAATTTTGGGATGTGTTTGAAACTTTATGTGAAGAACAATGAGAAGAAGAAGAATTTATTCAAAAAATAAAGCATTTATGTAAGCAATTGAAGGAATATAGACATCACCCTATAGCATCGTTCATCTTTGAAAATCCACAAGATCATTTTTATCATGTCCTAAAACAACCCAAGATTCTACTTCCATGCCCTCAACCTCATGAAACTATAATTCTACCAAGGTCTCAGCATCCATTGATGCCCAAGTCCTTCAGCTACAACAACAACTTGCTTAATCACTACAACAAGAGGTAGATCTTAGACTTCAATTGGCACAACAATCCCAATTATCTTCACAATCTCAACATCCTACCACATCAACACCCCAACTCTATGAGTCATCTCCATCCACCTCATACAACTCTTCATCACTACCAATCTATCACTAATATCAACCCAACTCATCCATACTCCAAGCCTATTCAAAAATATCTTGACCTCAAACCTCACAAGTTCAAATTTCTACCCATACTTTCTCTTTGAACACATAGCAAATCTCATCCCTTCACATCTTCAACAAAAATCCCTCCTTCAACAACAACAAATCTTAGCCCAAAACCCACAGCTACAACATTCATTTAACACATCATCCCCCATACCTTTATCCACGTAACAACAAAAAATTCCATCTAATCATGATCCTAATCCACTGGTCCATCAACCTTCTAATCCATCAATCCCTTCATTACCTTCACCACCATGTTCCTCTAATCCTCCACCAACATCTGATTCTCAATGGGATGTAAAACTTCAAAAAATAGAACATGAATATGAGAAATGGCCTCCCCTTGTTAAAACACAAATTTAAAAATAGTATGGTCATCTCCCTATAGTACAATTTCTCTCTTCTTGTTCTACCACATCAACATCCCAATCCCATGAGTCACCCCATTATCATGCCAACCTAGTCCCTCCACATCAACCAATCTCATGAATATTCCTCAATATCCATCTCAAAATCCTTCACATCATGAGCATGCTAGTACTAGTCACTCGTCGCACCAAGATCAAGAATCCTTAAGCCATCTTAATGCTACCTTTGACAAGGGAAATACCACCTCAAGTTTGAAATCATACACCAATCACCCTCATCCATCCATCCCTGTGGAGCGTCCATTATATAATCCTTCCAACCTTTCAAATCCCAATCCATTAAGCCAATTCCGTACACACTTTAAGTCATCAAATCTTCCACCTAAGTCTAATCCTATTATCCATCCACCTAAGGCCAATCCAAGTCTTAATCCTATCGTATCCAATCCTATCATCCCTCCACCTAATTCAAATCCCAATCCTATTATATCCAATCCTCTTGTCCATAACCTTGATTCTAATCCTACTCCTATCACACCTAATCCCAATCATAAGCCTACAACTTCCACCCTCATTATCCATACATTATATTGTCCATCCACACATACACTTATGAAGGATGTGATCCAATGGCTATTAGCAAGGAATTAACTATGTCATCAAACACCTATCGTTGAGCATATCAAAGAGTCTTCCAACACCATATCTATCCCTTGAAATACATTATATAGTCCACAACCCATCAAGCCTATTGAAGATTCTCCCCTCATGAGTCCAAGTCAAAATCCATCCTACCCTCATGTTGGTGATTGTCAAGAACCTATCAAACCTCTCCAAGAGTCTCCCACTTCCACTTCTATTAAACCACAAGAGCTATGTCAAGAGTCTAGTCCTAAGCATGTGGAAACATTAACCCCTTATCCAATCAAGATCAAAGCCCTTCCATTCAACCTATCCATAACCTATATATTTTCTATGATCAAGATATTATCTATGATCAAGAGCTTATCACTCCTTCCACTCATGGTCCCAATACTATCCATGATCAAGAAACCTCCACTACTCCTATCCATCCTCCATCTAGCCCTATCCTTGATTCCACAACATCCACTTCCCTTAATGAGACGCTTCATCCCTGCAAGCACATAGATGTTCAAACAAATAGCCTGGATCTTAATGAGCATAATTAGCATAATCAAGATCATACTAATCCTTTGTCATCCAATATCGACCATATCACAAATCCACCATATCCTATTGGTCTTACTACCTTTATTCATGAATGTTCTTCCATAGGAGAGAAGCAACCATTATCTACCATCACACCTTCTCCATCCAATAATGAGCTCAAGTCTAGTGTCCAAAACACACATAGTCCCATTGTCCATCGCATACTCCAAAATCCCATACATCCTATCATACCCAGGTAAAAGATATGTTTCCATCCCTCCTCCATCATCCTTCAAACCCAAAAAGCATGTGACCATCCATCTCCCTCCATCCACTTTACCTCCACTTCTTCCAAGTCCTAACATTCCTCCTTCCACTTTACCTCCACTCCTTCCAACTCCTAATATTCCCATCCTCAAATCCCCTTATCACTTTAGCCACAAATCCATTAATCCCTCCATCCATATATCTTGTTCCTATAAATCCCCTACAATTCCTAATCATGATCAACAAATGCACACATCGACTAAACATGAAGCTATCACAAATGCCCCCATGGGATTCAAAAATAAAAATTTGGATGCCTCCACCCATAAAGCAAAACATCCTAATAATCCTCATGCCATAGGGCACCAATGCAAAGAATCAAAGAAAAATCAAAACTCAAAAAAGGCTACCCAAGTCCACATGCCAAAAAGATAATTTCAAAACCAAAATGGTTTAGGTCCCTAAGCAAAAAGCACCTAATTCAAATGGAGCATCCACAATACTAAAACCCCAAACATCTTGCTCCCCATCACAAAATCTTAATATTCATAAGTCCATTTGGGTTCCTAAAATCTTAAATAGGTAATCCCCTGATAACATCTCCATTACTCCCAAATCCCCCTTCTAATAAAAGGCTTCAAAATATAATTCGGTGTGTACAAACATTGGTCTTGGTTCCCTTCCACTCCACAACATTCTCGCATACCTCCATCTCCCCATCTTCTATCTACTATCCCACTTATTTCTTCCATCATCTCCCTATGGTCCATGCTTTTGCATAAGTCCTTCTATCCATCTCTTTATCTCCATCCTAATCCATACATAATCCACTATCCATGATCGATGCATAATCCTCTTCTCCATCCATCCAATAACATACTATCTCTTTACTCTATTTCCCTCTCATGAAATCCTCTACCAACATCCATGGGCATAATAGCACTTGACATGGGATGTGAGTGACTTCTATCCATCATGGGACATTACCACCTTGCTATGGGAACAAAATCTTGAGTCCCTACCTATTCCATCCAACTCTCCCCTAGATCCTCTAAAAAAAATCAAAATAGTAAAGATAAATTTTTCGTCCAATGGTGAAAACCATTTTTATGGTGCCTTGGATGAGTACCATGATGGAAACCTGGCAAACAGGCATCATGTGTAGGTAATTATCTATGTGATTTACACTTGGGGGCATGTTGTCTCATCTATCCTATCCTACCTATCCCATCTCATATCCTATCCTATTGTTTTCCATCCTATCTTACCATCCTTACTCATCATATCCATCATACTTTCCTCATGTGACCATCCAGCTTCCCTTCCTCCTTTTCATCTTGATGAGGTTAGGGGCAAAATGTTGAAAATGTTTTTTGACACCTCTTGTCATACTCCAAATTCCACCCATCCATTTCTAAGAATATCCTCCATACACCCATCTACTACTAAGTCCATTCATCCCTTCCAGGCATTATCCCCATCATGCATCCTAAGGCATAATATCTAGAGTGGGGGTAGGTTATTCCTATGCAATATAGTCCTTGGAGATCACATCCTAAGCTCCCTCTATCCATCTATCATATATCTCCCATTCATTATCCGTCTATCACCAATCCTTGTATCCATATGTACTTCTTCCATTATCCTATTGTCCATCCTTTTATCCATCCAAATCCTACTATCATCCTCTCACCCATCCTCTTATCCATCCATCCAATCCTACCTTTATCTTATCACCAATCCTTTTATCCATCCCATCCATTATTTCTCATCCTTGCATCCTACCTTCCTCTCCTTTTGGCTTGGTTTTCCCTTGTCATTGGTATCTATCCAAAGGCTATTCAAGCACAATCCAATGTTAAACATCCAAAACATATCAAAATATTCCCAAGAATGCAAACAACAAATCAAAATGTAAGTCATCCTTAATCCATACCAATCAAGTTAATCAATCTTGTCAAATTATCCAATCACATCCTTTGGTCTTGATCCTAGCCTTGTTGTAAACCCAATCAATTAATCAATCAATCATTAATCAAACCCTGGTGTTGATTCGCATGGCCAACAACACTAGTGTCAATCAAATCCATCAATCATATCAATTGTCTTATACAGGTTGTCGCACTCTCAAAACTAGACCAGGCATCTTATACGAGGTGTCTCATTCCTAAAACCAAACATTATCAATCAATCAATCAATCATCCTCAATCATATCATTTGTCTTATACAGGATGTTGCATCGTCGAAACCAGATCAGACGTCTTATACGACATGTTTCATTTCCTAAAACCAGACACTATCAATCATCCTCATCATCAATCAATCCAATCATTGATTTTCAGCTTGACTAGGGGCAATATAGTGGTTATCTTTGTATCGTGTATGCATGCTTGCTTTCTTTGCTTATGTGTGTGTTATATCATTGTTGTTTTACATCTGTATCAGTCCTTGCAACATACCTGCCACTTTGTCATCATGGTCTTTCATATCATGGTGGCTTAGGCATATGTTTGCTAGTGACTTTTAGTCATTTCCATATTTGACACATCATCACCCTGGTCTTTATAACTTGGTGCATAATGTTTGATGCTATATCAAACATCAAGTTGCTCAAACTAAATTAGCATAACTCTATCTCTTTCCCTTCATTTCCTTTTTCAAGAGCCTATCCATCTCCTTTGTCCTTGCATATCCTCTTGAGAGGGCATCATCCATCCAATCCTTCATTTTTATGAGCTCCATCCAATCCTTTATTTTTCTGAACCCCATCCAATCCAATCTAACCCATTCTACCCAATCTTTTTATCTTCCCAACAAATGTTTTAATCTTCTTTGAAACGACATTGCCTTGCAACATCATCTCAAAGAGGGGCAAAATGTAGACATCTAAAATCAACCACTTATCACATACTTGTTCATCCCTAAATTATCCCCTAATTATCCATAAGTGTCCTTAATTTACCTTTAATTAATCATCCCCTCACATAAGATTTAATTAATTTAATTAATTAATTAAATCTCACCTTTTCACATCCCCTCCCGTAAATAATAAATTTAATTTAACAAAACTTTTAATTTATTATTTACCTAAACCTAGAACCTAGAACCTATTCATGTAAAAATAAAAAATATTAAAATCCATTCAACTATCTTTACTTACCTCTTACTATTCAACCAACTTTACGGTTTAACCACCCTTGAACCACTTTTACCCCAAATATTATAAAACCCTACCTTTATTCCAAATTACGGATTACACACAGAACGCAATAGAGTAACCACATTTCAAATACATTCGGTAACATTTATTTTGTTTCTATAGTTATATCTTATTGTTATGGTGCATTTGATATAAATTTTAGGGTTTCTATAATAGTTTCTAACCTTTTTCAATAAAATTTATATTGGTGCATACAACAAAGAAGGCATATAATTTTTTAATTTCCTTTAATAACAGATAATATTGAATTATTATTCTTAACTTAAAAAATTGAGCCTTCTAAACTTATGTGTCCTACTTACACAAAAACATTTATGAAAATATCCCTATCATCTATAAAGACAAACTTCGTATCAATTTAAAAAATTATTAAACCAATTTCATTATTCACGAAAACTAAATTTTAATTTTATTTATTTTGTTGATTATGATTGTGTGTTTGATATGTGAAAAAGAGGCTATTCATAAATTTGTTTTATTTCTACCTACTAATCAAAGGCATAAATAAAGGAATTCGAATATCCTTAAGCAAAGGTGACCATGACATTACACAAAAAGAAGAAAAAATAATAAATGGTGATATAAAACATGTATGTAATAACTTTGGAGAAAGCAAAGATGAAAAAGAGGAAAGTAAGCCCTGATATAATGATGACTCATTCAAACTTGATGTTTTGTTGGAAGGAAAATCACATTTTCATGGTCTCTAACTGAATAGTGATTAATGTGTTATATATATTCTCATATCCCTCTTCTTGTGATGCACCATTCATCTCTCTTCTCTCAATAAAGTTTGCCAACTTATATGAACTCCCCATTTTGAATGAAAGTTATATCACATTTCCTTGATAATTTTTAATTTACATAGTGTTTGTTGTGTTAATTACAATACAACTAGTCCCTCATTGGGTATTGTCCTCTAAATTCCTATACTAATTTGGATCAGGTCAACATTGTTTTATTCTCAATTTTAATTGGCTAACCATCACAAAGAATTTCATCCAATAGATGCATAACTAACTTACATGTGGCATGAACTAATAAAGATGGAAATCACCATTTTTTTTATCAACACTTTGAATCTTACCCTATAGAAGACAAATTAAATGAAATCTACATCAATCAACAAAATAGATAACCAAAATTCCCTTTCCAACACAAAATATTTCCCTTTCAATTCTACATCTATTTCCCCCACAAAAATACTTCCTTCTTCAAGATAATAAAGTCTTGGCATTTGGAAGACAAAAATTAATTGAACTAGATATAATCAACAAAACATTTAAAAAATGTTTGTCATTTTGAATATGAATAAAACAAAAACTACACTTTCAATAGATAAAAGACCCTTGCCTAATTCTCTCTAGAATGTATGATAGTGTGGACATGACCAGGACACTTTAATTGTAAATAGTGTAATATTATTTTTTTCACCCCTATAATGATTAGGAATATTTTTTTATGCAAGTAAAATGTAGATTATTTTAGTTCCTATTGATAAATATCGTTAAGATTTACTTTGATTTATATTAAGTTTTGACATCCATCTTCCCTTTTGTTTAATAGAAGGAAGTAGTGAACATGGATGATAAGCTATTGATAAGTTTCCATTGAATATACCACTTTTGAAAAATACAAATTATTTAAAAAATAATTATGACAAAATGATTTTTTATTATAAATTTTAATTTTCAATGATAATGAAGTTATTTAAAAATTTTACTATTTCAAAAATTAAATACCCATTTAAGAGAAATTTACCACAAAATACTTCCATAAATTTTCATTGAAGAATATTTGTACACCAATAAATTTTGTTGTTGATTAAATAATTACACATGTTCTAGATTAATTATGAAGTGCATACTTTATAAAAGTGTGAAGTAAGAAAAACACATCTTTCTAGATAGAAATTACATTTGTCAAACTATGCTAGCTTACCTAATACCTCTTAGTCTATCTACAAGACTAATGGCAACTTGATCTAAGAGACTTGAATGTATCTTTTTCTTTGATACCTTTTGACAATCAAATTTGCAAACACTCCCCAAAATCCAATTGCAAAACTTGCCATCCAGTCTACATACCAATGCCATGGAATTTCTCCTCCCTCCTCAATCTCTTCTTCTGGAAGATGAATCATGTCAAATTTTGACTTTTGCCCACATCTACATGTTTTATTATCAAGTGGAAATCCACAAAGGCTAGGGTTTCCATAGAAATCAGTAGGATTGAATGTTGCAAATTGACCCCCTATTGGAATTCTTCCACAAAGCATATTGTTACATACAATAAAAGTACTCATACTAGAAACCTTTAGGATTTCATTTGGAATATTTCCATACAATTTGTTATTTGAAAGATCCAATGACTCTAGTTGACTAGCATTCCAAAAGTTACTAGAATGTTTCCTGTAAGACTATTCCTTGATAAGATCAAAGTGTGGAGACCTTTAAGGTTTCCAATTTATGATGGAATGACATCTGATAGTTGATTTGCAGATAGATAAATGCAAGTTATAAGTAACAAAATAGAATTATAATACATCAATTCGAATCGTTTGTTGACCACTTGAATCTCTTCTTTCTAGTAATAGTCATTACCACTAGCATCTGCAATTTTTACTTGTGGATGTGGATCCATCATAGCTGTCAAATTTGCCAAATGTGATGGGACAGGACCAGTCAAATTATTACATGAAATATCTAACACATGCAATTTGGAAAGAGTACTTAATTGACTTGGAATATGCCCATGTAGTTTATTTGACCTCAAAATAAGTATCATCAAGCCAGAGAAGTGTGATAGCCAAAGGGGTATATTGCCCACTAAAAAATTATTTCCCACATCTAACATCTGTAAGCTGGAGCAATTTTGAAGACTTGATGGCAAGTTTCCCTTAAGCATATTTCCATTAAGGTGTAGTGTCTGGAGATAGAACTTAGCATTCCTATATGAGCTGGAATCTCTGCTGTCAAATTATTCTTTCCCAAATTCAATCTTGTCAAAGAAGAGCAATTCATTAGGCTTGATGGTATTTTACCAAAAAATCTATTCCCTAAGAGATCCGACACCTCCAAGTGTTGTAGAAGACCAATGGAAGAAGGAATGCCACCACTTAGATCATTTGTTGAAAATGACAAGAACTCAATGTCAAGTAGAAGTCTGGCAATTTGCATTGGGATAACACCTATAAATCCATTTTCTGACAAGTCTAATACTTGTAAATATGAGGAAATTGTTGAAGGAACTGGAAGGAAACCATTCAACATATTCTTATGTAAGTCTAAATTGTAAAATGAACTTATGTTCAAGGTGAAGAGAAACTGACCTTGCAAGTTATTGTATGATAAATTCAAATCTTTGAGATCGGGTAAATCTCCTAGCCAAGGTGGAATGTTTCCAAAGAGATTATTTTGGGAGAGATCCAAAATAATTAAGCTATATTGTGTTGAAAGGAATGGAGGAAATATACCTTCAACATTACAAGAAGCTAATCTCAAGATAGATAAGGAAAATGGAGGTATCCATTTTGGGTCAACTTGGACAATCAATTTATTATTAGATAGGTCGAGGTCAGAAAGGTCACTAGTACTTTTGAAACTATCAAGAGCAAAGTGTCCTTGCAAGTTGTTGGAAGAAATGTCAATCACTTGCAAAGACGAAATGTTACCCAACCAGGAAGGAATTTGGCCACTCAATTTATTTTCAGAAAGATAAAGATGAGTCAAAGATGAAAGTTGACCAAGTGAGGGTGGAATCTCTCCACTCAATGAGTTTTCACTAAGATCCAACCATTGAAGAGTAGAGATATTGCAAAGGAAAAAAGGGATAGGGCCTCCCATACTTAATATAGCTCTCAGATCAAGATGGATGAGGGAGGAGATATTTCCAATACAAGGTGGAATACTCCATGTTACATTGGAATATGACAGATCAAGTGTGGTTAGCTGTGGCCATTTGCCACATAATACATGACCTATATCTCCACTTAATAATGGGTTTGTAGACAAGCTAATCTCTTGCAAATGAGGCATATTTCCCAACCATGAAGGCATTGTGGAACTAAGGTTGTTCATATCTAAAATAAGATGGGAGAGGGATGTGAGGTTATGGATATCATTAGGGATGTGTCCTGATAGGGAGCAGTTAAAAAGGTCAAGGTGGTGGAGATTATGGAGATGAGAAAGGGTTCCTTCCAATTCCTGACTTGTCACATTCAACATTGCACCTCCAAGAGACAAATACTTTAACTCTTGTAGCTTCTTTGTCCACCTTAAACTGGAACTATACAATTTGGGCCCAGGAACATATGTGTACCCTAATCCAGCCATAAACACCTCTTTCTGGATGGTAGAAACATCTAAAAATTGTAGGTGAGAGAGATTACCAAGTTGCCATGGAATTCTACCTTGGAATTGATTCATGGCTAAGTTGAGGTGAGTCAAGGTGTACAAGGAGCCAACATCTACAGGGATCTCACCTTCAAAGTTGTTTTGGCTGAGATCAAGACGTCTCAATTTTTGTTCTGCATATCAATACTAATTATTTTTTTAAAATAAATAATTTAATACTAATAATTGAAAATAAATTATGACTAATTAAAATAAAATAATTGTTTATTATAATTCAAAATAAATAAAATATAAAATTATTATTTCCTACTTAACTATTAAATTATGTAATGTTTAAATAAACTATTAAATACCAAACAATATTATTTGTATAAGTGTAAGCTTTTCAAATTTAGAAATAGAAAATAGTGCAGTCTAAAAGTACCTCTAGGAAGAATGCCAGTGAATAAATTCCAGCTTAAGTCCAAATACTCCAAGTGCTTTAATTGGAATAAAACTGGAATGAGTGTTTTGTAGGGATAAATTCCAGCTTAACTATCGGCTGCATTCAACACCAATTGCTTGTTTGAAACCATATGATGACCCATAATATGATCTATATAAAATTGGGAAATCTCATTCTCAAATATATCTGAAGCCATATAATACAAATAGGAATAAGAATCCTTGGTATCAACTGAAGCCATATAATACTCATTCTTGAAATCCAGAAGGGCGTCTCTCTCATGTGGCAAGCATGAGACATAGCAGCTGACTGTAACAGAGCAGCATGTCATCACAATAAACAAACACAGCACAACAGAAAATCTGTCCATTTTAGCAACTGATTTATCTCACCTGCAACAATGTTCGATTGAAAAATAATAAGAAAGAAATTAAATAAGTGCGAGAGTAATTAAAAGAAAAAAGAAAAAACTAAATGAAGAATACCTGTTAATCACCAGAGAAGAGAGAGGAATGGTGCATCAGAAAGAGAGGGGTATGAGAGTATTTATAACACATTCAACAAAATATCGTGACTTTCCTTTCCAAGAAATATCGCGAGTCTACATGAGCATTTTACCTTCCTCGTGATTTTCCTTTCCACGAAATATCGTGAGTTTGAATGAGTGATTTTTCTTCATGACGCTTTACTTTCCTCTCTTTCATCTTTGCTTTATATCGCCATTTATTAACTTTTATCTTTTTCCGTTTGCTGTATCTTTCATTTTTGTTTTATATCGCCATTTATTAACTTTTATCTTTTTCCGTTTGCTGTATCTTTCATCTTTGCTTTGATTAGTGGGTTATTAGAAAAACAAATTTATGAATATCCTCTTTTTCAATTATCGACAAAATAAATTAATTTTAAATTTGATTTTAGTGAATAGTGAAGGGGATATAATAGTTTTTTAAATTGATATGAAGTTTGTCTAGATTTGGCGATAATGCCTTGGGAACTGTGATCCCCACCATGGAAAGAGATCTCCCATAAGGGTCTCTCTAGGCTCAACGAGGCTAGAAACCCGAGTTATATATTGATAATAGTGATATTTAAATAAATGTCTTTGTGTAAGTAGGACACAAAAGTTTAGAAGGCTCATAATTTTTAGTTAAAAATAATAATTCAATGTTATCCATTAATAAAGGAAGTTAAATAATTATATGCCTACCTTATTATTGAAATATAAAGTTAGGTAGTGTAGAGCTCAAGATAATTTAGACAAGTTTTATATAGTCAATGTTATAGGAAAAGTTATTTAGAGAAGGTTTGGAAAAGTAAAAACTAAAAAACATGATTTCTCAAGTTGTGAATTTGAATTAATAGGATTGGATTGTGCAATGTACACTTACAAACTTAAAATTTTCTATATTAATAATTTCATTGTATGTTTATTTATTTATTAAAATTTCAAGTTCATTGATTACTACAATACTTAATCTTGCACATTCTAACAAACTTGTTGACACCCAATCCAAGAAATTCTTTTCATGGCTCTCTATGCTACTATTTCTCCTTTTATGCTTATAATTAATTTGAGAAATGTAACTTAAACCTTTGTGGTGTGCTTGAAAGCCCATGCTCTATAAATGTTGCCTTTAAATCATGTGCTCTCATATTGCATAGCTCTTTTTTGTTGTCACATTACTATTCCTCTATTTTAAGATATTTGTTTCATGTCTTATTGACTTGTAAAAGTCTTCCTTGTGACCTTAATGACATGTTTAGTACCACACAACCTCCTATAGGTTTTTTTATGCTCTCAATCGTTTGTGTGGTAACACAGAGGCCTTTGCAACAGTTGTTGGTACTTTTTCATGCTCTTGCTTCATATTCATGGTGGCCTAGGTCAAAATGCCTAAGTCCTTGCCTTTTACCCATGCACATTAGTCTATTTGAATATTGTTTTTTTTGCAAGTGATTACCACTCACTTAAGTGGATTCTTCATATCGACCTAGTGATCGATTACCAAGATGTTTATTCTTGTGCATTGGTCATATGCACTTGCACATATTGTCTATGTTCTACCTTTGAATTCATATCAATGTAAACCCTAGCCATTGATTTGTAGAACATGACATTGATCATGCAACTCGTGAGAATTTTATATGTGTTAGAGGGAAACTCTAGCTCCAAGCCTTGCAAGTTGTTGGATTATCTTTGAGAACGGTGTCAGATCCTCATAGAAAACTGTTAAGTGTAATGTATGACAGGTTGCTTGATTGCTCAAGGAAAATTGTGGTGGGCCCATTTTGTCTATTTAGTAAATGTTCACTGTAGGATTTGCTTCATAGTTTTTGGGCTATATGTTCAATCCTTATTGGGATGTAGAAAAATAACAAAATACATAAGCTTGCCTTTACCGTTTACTATTTCATCACAAAGGGTGAAGTGACAAACCTAATGCTTATGCACCTCTTCATTTTATTGGCTAAGAGGTGTCTATGTGGCAAGTTAGTATGGCGTCCATCTCCACGTCATCAAATCAGGAAATGTTGTGTGGATCTAGGTGGCAAGTTTGATGGGATTGGTATTTGTATGGGGGACTTTCAAGCAATCTCTATATTGTAAATAGGTGATGTGTCCATTTCCCATTAAAAAAATAACATGAATAAAGATTAGATACTTTCTATTTGATTCTCATTACACCATATTCAATGTGGTAATATAAAAGAGCATGGTAGACAATTGGCAGCACACAAACATCTCTTATTGGTTAGAAGATCGATGAATAAAAAATTTAAAGTGTCTACTTACCCAACAAGAAATGAGAAATCACTAGATGGTCTAAAATGACATACTTGGTAGGCCCACTATGCATACTTAGTGAAATCTTTTTTCTGCATAATTTAAGTCACTTAGTAATGTTTTGAGAAGTAACATGTTTGTTTCCTATTTGATTGTGGTGAAATGGATAAAGGAGTGTGCACACAACTTTCCTCTCCATGTTTTTATCATGACCATTGATCTTCAACAATCAATGTAAGACATCAATCTGGAGCCAAATTTAAAAAGGTTTAATCAAACATTGAAGGCACCCACAAGGTTTTCAATTAAAAGTGATAAGGGCTAGTATTTTTCCAAGAGAATAGTGCAATCTAGAGGCAAGTTGTGGGCATAGATAAAAGAAATTAAATGCACCTACAAAGCTTTATGAATGTATTTATGAAACCAAAGGTGACATGAAAGATACTTATAGAGGAAAATTTAGTCTAATGGGTGCATTGCAAAGTATAACCTAGGTGTTAGCTAGGGTGTTGTTGGAGGGCTTATCGTGCTAATGTCATATAAATGAATCAATATGGAACTAAATCCTTGAGGCATGAGCAATAGAATTAGGTTCTTGCATACTTGCTTGAAGAAGATTTTCCCTTTACCTTCATGTACATGAAGATTTGATCTGATTGAGTGTGTACATGACTGAAGAAAGTCAATGCTTTAACAAAGAGGATGTTACAATAGATCTACGAGAAAATACCCTATAATATTATAGATTTTATAAGTGTTAGTTATGTAGAAGATATAGGGCATGATAGGTAGTTAAATATATGCATGTATATATTGTATTATAGGTGATCAACTAATGCATGTCAAAATTTAAGAGGGTAGAGGGACATATTTGTGTTAATTTTGGAGAAGGTATAGTCTTGCATAAACCTCTCCATGATCTAGATATCTCAATGTTTAACTGAGAACTTTTGGGTATATTGTATCTATCTCTGGGGTCACATTTGTTGACTTGTGATTTTTGATTAGTTGGTTGTTACAACAACTATAGGACCTTCTCAAAGTCTCTAGGAAGTGTTGTTGCCAATTTGTGCTTTCTTAGCCCAAATAGCCAGCATGGGTGCCTTAGAATTGCTTCTTAGTTTGATACCTTGGTATGAAAACTCCAAGTCTAGTTTTACAAAGTTCTTTGTAAGGTTGTTTGAAATCTTAATAGGTAAGTCCTTTGTTTAAATCCATGATGTTTTTAAGGTTTAAAGTTTCCAAAGGTTTTCTTTTCCAAGGGTAAGGGTAATCTTGTGACAAATCAAGGTTCAAGGTTTACCTTTTGGCCTTTTGAAGATATGTTTAGGGTCAAAGTGTTTTACAACCTTATGTTCTCCAAAAAGTATGGACTTTATGAGTCAAAGTTTGTTTGAAAATATTTATCCTCCAAAATACCCCTTTTTCGCGCTTTGGAGGGAGTTCTAATTTGAAGTTGGTCTAAACTCATGGTAGTTTGAGTCTTGTAATGAATTTGGTTATGTTTAGGTTTGTAAAGCTTTTGTGTTAGTTTTGGTAGCCTTAGCAGGGTTTGCTTTTCAATCATTTACAATAATAACGAGCAAAGCCAAGAAAAAATAGCGTACTCAATAAAGATCACCAAATCTGAAAATGAAAAAGACCGAGAGGAGAGAAAAATCTGCACAATATGTTTTGCTCAAATGCCTTCCCCCACACACCTCTTTCTCTATATTAAGCTTGGAAAACAACAATAAATCTTCCTCTAACCGCCTTGCCATGGAGATCTTTCCTTCAGAATGATTGAAAATGCTCTTGCCGTAAGATCTCCAAAAATTTCAAGCTCCAATTAACAAGCCTTGCATTTAGCCAAAAGAACCTTCTTCTCTTTTCTAACTGACCGGATAGCTTTCACACTTTGATCCTAGGTGTCTTTTTCCAGAATCTGGTTACTCTAACACTATTTTGCCTGTAAATTTTTATCAAATTCATATTTATTTATTTATTTATTTTACACACAGGAGATTTCGACACATTCGTACAGTTTCTTTTTGGGGGGCAGAATTTCTTTATTTTCCTCTGTTGTTGGTTTGTATCTACATTTTAACAATAGTAAAGAGATTTCACAACCTTTAAACAACATCCCAAACATAGTTAGTGAAAAGGGGTAAAGGGTTCAACCATTACGCATTGTTCTGAATCCAATCAAAGTTAGTATCGACGACAATTTCTCGTGGAATCTTCAATTCTTGGCCAAAGCCTGCCTACTAACTTGTTTCTCAAGTTTTAATTTCTTAGGCATCCAATTTACTCTTAAATTCAAATTATTACTGGTTCAAGAATCTAACATTTTATATTTTCCTCGCTTGTTTGTAAGGGTAAAATTAAGTAACACTAATAAGATGGCTTTAACATAAAACAAACTTTTAACCAAAAAAAAAATAACACCTATAGAAATATGCCATCATGACACTAAGGGAGAGACCCCATTATCTTCATATCACACTTGTTATACAAGGGTTCAATTAGTGCCACTGTAATAACCAAAATCTCTTTGTTTGCACGAACATTTTTTATACAGCAATATTAAAGATTATCCTAGCTATCATAAACAAATTATAGGTTTCTGTGTATTATCACTATACATATTTTTCCTCCTTTGAATCATATCATTAATTTTTTTTTAACTCTTAATAAACTTGTCTCTTGCACTTGCTACGGACAAGATTCCAAAAATAGCATATCCATTATCTTCAAATCTCACTATGTTATACAAGAGTTGAATTCTTAGCATTGTAATAACCAAAATCTCTTTGGTTTTTAGCATTAACATTTATACAACAATATTAGAAGGATTAGCCTAGTTGTCCTCAACAAATTACTAGGCCTCTTTGTATTTATCATTATATATATATCATCATTTTAACTCTCATTAAACTTGTCTCTTGCACTTTCTTGCTATGGACAAGATGAAATTTTCTACCAAATTTAGCATACCTATGTTTTTCTCTATAAGAATGTCATGCAGCACAAAAGATTGAATGGCAATGTCGACTGTTTAGAAATGAGTTCAAGAGAAAAAATAAATCTGACGTATTTCCGTTTGATATCATGGTGCGTTCCAACTCCTCCAAACTACATTTAATGGTAATGGCAATGGCAATGGCAGTGGCAATGACAATGTCTACAATTTCAGATGTATATCATTCATTCAGTGTCTTTCTATGCAAACCTCGTATTAAAATACAACGCCTACAACCAAAATGCTTTTACCTTCCAGTTCTTTTTGTACACCTTAACTTTCACAACTTCCAAACTCTTCATGAGATGCACTTGAAAATACATGAAGAAAAATCAAGTTTTTCTGTAACAGTTACACACTCCCGACTGTAGCCATACACACCATGCATAAATGGCTA
Organism: Cunninghamia lanceolata; assembly: GCA_027924645.1. Taxonomy (NCBI): domain Eukaryota; kingdom Viridiplantae; phylum Streptophyta; class Pinopsida; order Cupressales; family Cupressaceae; genus Cunninghamia; species Cunninghamia lanceolata. The sequence goes on from BSBN01000128.1 coordinate 3,083,389, forward strand.
GTAATGCTAGAAAATATAATCATTGAGGTTACCTCTAAATTAATAAGAATACAATTATACGAGTCTATCACTTTATGTTATCATAAACCAATATGAAGACCCTATTGGTTACTCCAGACTAAAAATAACGAAGACATGAAATCAAACATCAAACAGTGTTATGAACCATTACAAAGTATATTAACGAACGTAAAATGATCACATTCATTTTCAAGAGTTATCTTCCAAGGTGAAACTTGATCAGATTTGGCTTTGCAAATCCAAGTTTCATGGAGAGGGAACAGGTAGCACACTTGCAGTTTTGTATCAAGAAAGTTAAACATCTGTCTCTTTGCTATTGCCTGCCTTCATCAGATTAATTGAATTTTTTTTTATATCATTATTAATATCTACAATGCTGATATGCAAACTCCTTTAAAGGTTGCCCAAGGGCTGTGGTCCAGAAGTGTATCTTAGGGAGCTTACTACCATTGGCATAGGTTTAAGTCACAACCAGACTTCCAAAAATGCTATCCCCTCCTTAGTACCCATAAGGAAAACAAAAAACCAATAGAGGTTCTTCATGGGATGACTGCATATAGTATCCAATACCAAGTGAGCATTAAATTAGCATAGGAGAAGCTAAGGAGTTGATAGAAGATGTTTCATTGGATGGATTAAGCACTACCTTAGCAATAGGCCCCCCTTCCGAATTGGTAGGAGGAATTTCTGAGATGACCCCTAAAGACCAGGAATTTGTATATCTATCACCCTGTGTGAAGGAAGGAGATCAATTGAGTCTACAAGTGACCTTTCCCTCCTCCTTTGGGAGAAAAGTGTATGATAAGGTTCTGAGCTCATCCCCAAAACTTTTGGCTTCTATAGAGCTAGAAGAGATTGACGAAGATGACGCTCTTGCTGGGAATGATTGGTTCCACAGAGAAGGGCCCAATGAGGATCGAATCCAAGAAGATATATATCAGGGTCATGATAACAGTTTGGTAGAGGTAGCTTCTGCCCCTTCTGGGGAAGGAAAAGATGTTAGTCGAGCTCTCAACTCAAATGATTCTGGCTTAGATGATGAGACCTTAAAAGACCTATTGGATGAAGTGCTTGTGAAGGTCACTAATGAGATTTGTGATCAAATTGCTGAAGAAGTGCTAGTTGAGGAAGAAGGTAAACCTTAACCAATTGATGCGTTGCAAATGACAGGCTGGTCGAGATTTGTACGTCACCCAGCAGTCGACAGAAACTCATGTACGGCAAGCCATCGACGGGTTGGTCAAAACAAATTCAGTCGAAACATTGATTAAATTCTTTCGACTGCTCCCCTAGTCAAAGATGTCGTACAACCAGTGAGTTACAACTCACCAGCTGTTTACGGCTAGTGGAGGAGGACAGTCTAGACATGGAGAGAACCCTTGGTATCTCACAAACTGTACTGGTTTCTAAAACAGGGAAGGCAACCCCAGGTTCTATTAGGAAGAGCTCCAGAACCAAAAGGTCCAAAACTCATAATGAGTTAGCAACATGAGTGCTAAGCTCCTTTGATTCACCACTGAGGAAGGGGAGAACGGATGTCTCTCCCTGAGCAAAATGAGGCTCCTTAATTGGAATGTTAGGGGCTTAAATGTCCCTAACAAGAGATGCCTCATCAAATCTCAGATTTGTGAGGAAAGATGTGACATTATCCTGCTTCAAGAGATAAAGCTTTCTTTAGAACAAGGGGAACTTATTTTCAAGGAGTGGGGAGGTTGGAATTTCTCTTTAGTTTCAGCTTGTGGATCTTCTAGAGGTCTGGCAATCCTATGGAGGTCTTACCTCCCGCCAATGTAAGTCATTGCAAGAAATAACCATTGGCTAATATGTAAGTTTCCAAAGGTTTTAGACTCCAAAGATCTATGGATCATCAATGTTTATGGCCCCTCGAGTACAGCAGCTAAACATCAGGTATGGTCTGAAATCTCCTCCTAGCTTGATTTGTGTAAGAATGAGCAATTTATCCTTGGTGGGGACTTTAATTAAATATTAGATGAAAATGATAAATCCAAGGGCATATCCCATCCAATGAAATCGTAGTCATATTTTAAATGGTTCGTGGATTATAGTAATTTGACAGACTGTTTACTGAAAAATGGAAGGTTTACATGGTCTAATAGAAGAAAAGAGTTCTATAAGATTGCAGAACGTTTAGATAGGTTCTTCATATCCTCCGCTTGTCTTAAGGATGATCTCACCTTTGAATCAAATATTTTCCCATTCGCTGTCTCTGATCACTTTCCACTTAGATTAAGAATTGGTTCTGATAAGAATTATGGGAAGAAGAAATTTCATTTTCAGGCGATGTGGTTCAGGCATGCGGATTTTACTTCCTTGGTGAGTAAGTGGTTGAAGGAGGCTCCCTTTTTTAGGGGATTGCAAATGTTTCAACTCTTAGTAAAACTAAAGTTCCTCAGGGAGAAGATTATGGAGTGGAATAGGGTGTCCTTTAAGAACATTTTCAGTGAGAAGTTGAGAATTCAGCATGAGTTAAGGACCTTGCAATCTAGAATTATCTGAAAGAACAGGCCCAATAAACACCAAAAGATAGGGCAAAACATAACAGCAATGAACATATCAAACGCAGGGCAAAATAGAGTTGAATAACCCGGCAAATTATATTCATCTAACTTTCAATACATTATATCTAAAATGCTGTGTCTAGCAGCTATCCAGATGCTATATTTAATAGCAATCTGAATGCTGTATCCAACAACCATCCAGAGGCTCTCTATACAACAACTCTCTCCAATCACATATATATAGTTATAGAACCTTTGAAGCCTGGAAGCTTCTAGCTTTCTAGAAAACTCTTAAACCTGGAATGTTCTTTTCTAGAACATATCTTACAATATTCTTTTCTAGAATAGCTCCAGGAATGTTCTAGTTGTGGAAGGCTCTAGAATCATTCTACAATTTTCTAGACAATCTTAATCCTTAACATCCCCCCTTAAGATTGGGTAGAATAATACAGAAAAAATACAAATGAGAGGGGAACATTATATTACTATCCCCCCTTAATGTTCATCTCTAGCATACCAAGCATTCTTCGATCATAATCCTCTTTCATGGCTTGCGTCCATTCTTTCTTTCCTCTAGCTTGCTCATATGAGATTGAAACTTTAAGCCTTCAACACTCATTATCTTTTGTCTAGCTGAAAAGTCATCTTCTTCATCATCACTACCAACAATACCTCTAGCTTGTTCCAACTTGCATTTCTAGCAATAGCCCTGCAAACAAAAATCACTCTAACAATATATTAGCCCTGCAAACAAATCACTCTAGCAATATATCAGTGCTGCAAACAAATCATTCCAGCAATACACTTCTAACTGAACCTCTAGCTAAACCAGAAAACATTCTAGCTGAACCTCTTGATGGTCCTCTAGCTGAACCTAGAAAACATTCTAGCTAAACCAGGAAAACATTCTAACTAAACCTGGTTGAAACTCTAGTTGAAGAGGATCTGAATCTTTTTTTTTTAACAATCCCCTCAGCGTTACCCAAGGGGATTCAAACCCATAACCCGGCTCTGATACCATGAAAGAACAGGCCCAATAAACACCAAAAGACAGGGCAAAACATAACAGCAATGAACATATCAAATGCAGGGCAAAACAGAGTTGAATAACCCGGCAAATTATATTCATCTAACTTTCAATACATTACATCTAAAATGTTGTGTCTAGCAGCTATCCAAATGCTATATCTAATAGCAATCTGAATGCTGTATCCAACAACCATCCAGAGGCTCTCTATACAACAACTCTCTCCAATCACATATATATAGTTATAGAACCTTCGAAGCCTGGAAGCTTCTAGCTTTCTAGAAAACTCTTAAACCTGGAATGTTCTTTTCTAGAACATATCTTACAATATTTTTTTCTAGAATAGCTCCAGGAATGTTCTAGTTGTGGAAGGCTCTAGAATCATTCTACAATTTTCTAGACAATCTTAATCCTTAACATTATCAGCTTTGGTATGAATGAAGACTCCTTTTGTCTAGAAAAGGCTTTGAAGGGTCAACTAAAGGAGGTATTGAGAAGGGAGGAAGTCTTTTGGAGGTAAAAATTGTGGGATCTTTGGCTTAAAGAAGGTGAAAGAAATACATCCTTCTTTCACTTGTTGGCTAAGGTGAGAAAATCTGCTTCTACAATTACATCGATTGTCAGTTCTCAAGGCAGTTTGATTTCAGACTCAAAGTATCTGCTTAGAGAAATGAAATTCTTCTATTCAGGTCTCCTATCCAAATAGAAAGGAAGACTGCTAGGCAGTTTGATTCTCCATAATATTCCTTCTCTAGTATCTATTAAACATAACATGGATCTTTTGAAAGAATTTACATTAGAGGAGGTGAAGGCAGCTTCTTTATGCCTAGAGAAAAGGCCTCAGGGCCAGATGGCTGGATAGGTATGTTCTCTCAAAACTGTTGGGATATAGTAAGTAAAGATCTCTTTTTAGCGGTTGAGGAGTCCAGGAAGTACAGAAATGTGCTCAAAGACCTGAAAAATACTTCTCTTATGTTGATTCCAAAAGTGAAGACTCCCTCAAGGTTTGAGGAATACAGACCAATCTCCTTATGTAATTTTGTCTATAAAGTTATTTCCAAAGCTGCAGCTCTTAGATTGGCATCCAAAAATTATTTCAGAGGAGTAGGGTGGCTTTGTCCCAGGCAAAGAGATAGCTAAAGGTGTAATTTTGAATCAAGAAATAATGCATTCTCGGTCTAATCCTGCAATGATAATCAAGCTAGACATGGCAAAGGCGTATGATAGGGTGGACTGGGAATTTCTCCTAGCAATTTTAGAGAGGCTAGGCTTCTCGAGTCACTGGAGAAAATGGATTAGATCTTTCATCTTAGGCTATAAGATAACCGTCCTAATCAATGGGATCGAAACAGACTCTTTTGCACCTTCGAGGGGCTTGAGGCAAGGAGACCCCATTTCCCCTTATCTCTTCATCCTCATGTCAGAAGCTTTTACATGGGCCATTAGAGGGGCAAAGAGGGAGAACAGATGGCATGGCTTAAGGTTTCGAGATATACATGACCCTTTCACTCATGCCTTGTTCGCGGATGATACCATGCTTTTCAGGAAAGCGTCAGGAGAGGCTGCTACAATCAAGGAGACAGTGGCCCTTTTTTGTAGGGCGTCAAGACAGCTAGTTAATGGAAACAAATCTATGATTTATTTTTTCAATGTTGACCCGATGTTACAGGATCATATTTTAGGGTTCTTTAACTTCAGAATTGAATCTTTACCAGGGAAATACTTGGGCATTCCACTTTTTAATGGGAGATTTAAAAATAATCTTTGGAAAGATGTTCTCACTAATCTACATTCTAAGATATAAAAATAATCTTTGGAAAGATGTTCTCACATGGAAAGATGTTCTCACTTTTTAATGGGAGATATAAAAATAATCTTTAGAAAGATGTTCTCACTAATCTACATTCTAAGATGGCCATGTGGAAAGGCAAATGGCTTTCACTAGCAGGAAGATTGACTATGATCTACGTTGTCCTGACTGCAGTCCCTATATATATGATGTCTATCCTACAAGTTCCTAAAGGTATTTATCAGGAAATTAAGAGGACTTGCAAGCATTTCCTTTGGCAGGGATCCTCTGATGGTAAAAAAATTCATCTTTTTGTCTTGGGACAAGGTCTGCTCTGACAAGAAAAATGGAGGTGTCGGGGTCTTAGACATAGGAATCCAAAATCAGGCTCTTGGAGCCAAACTGGCCTGGAGCTTATATGCTAAACTAGAGTCTAGATGGGCAAAATTCATGAGAGTCAAATATCTTGACTCCTTGGATAGAGAAAGAATTTTTATGGTGAAGAATCCTCCGCATGGCTCGGCCATATGTAACTTTATAGTTAGAAGTATAGAGATTCTTCTCCCAAAACTCTCATGGCTGGTTCACAATGGGGAGAAGGAAAAATTCTAGGAGGATTCTTGGAGCGGAGAACAAAGCGTGGCCAGTTTCAAAGGACTTCATGAAGCCAGATCATATCTTTCAAGGCATTGGGGAATCCATGTTAAGAACTATTGGGTATTGCGAGGGGGCCCAGGTAATTGGAAAGTCAGATGGAAAACATTTCAAGATTGTGACTTTCCATACACCCAAAAAGTGTAGCTCAAGAGGTTATTATAGATGAGAGTAGTGCTCTACTCCCCCCTTGAGAATGAAATTGTTTGGACAGCTTCAAAATCAAGCTCCTATACGGTTAAAGAAGGCTGTAAGAATGCAGTGCCTAAAAAATCTTCTAATTGGCCACTGAATCTTTGCTAGAGTGATGCCCTCCTTCCCAAAGCCGAGGTGTTCTCATGGCTAGACTTGCATGGGAAGATCCTAACGGGTGACATAATTAAGAGGCTAGGATTGGGGGCAAACTTCAAATGTGTTCTGTGTGGCGAAGTTGAAGAATGCGTTGCTCACCTACTCCTCAATTACCCTTTCAGCAGAGAGTGTTGGCTCTGGTTTCTAAGGAAACTTAACTAGTCTTCTCCCCTTTCTGCTTCACTTGCTGATATGTTTAAGAATTGGCCAAATCCTTGCCCAAACTCCACATTTTCATTGTTATGGTTAGTGGGCCCCTCTATGATACTTTGGTCCATTTGGAGGGAGAGAAATTACATAATCTTTTGTAAAGAGGCTAAAAATTGTGTCCAAGTATGCTACTAACTGGAGGAGGCTATCTCAGAGGTAGTGCTGGCTAAAATTGCCAAGTTGAATATAGGATACAATACTTGGTCCTCATGGGATGACTGCATATTTAACAATTGGCCCCTTCTTAAGTCAGCTGGTCAGAGCTCTTTAGGAGGTTTTTCATCACAAGCTAAGCAAAGAGACCAAGTGCGGTGGATTCCCCTAGATCAAAATTTCATTAAGCTCAATTTTGATGGAGCTTGTAAGGGTAATCCAAGTCTGTCTAGCACTGGTTGTGTCCTAAGGAATCACGAAGTTCTCTTCATTACAGCTAAAGCTTCAAAAAGTCAGAGGGGTACATACAATGAGGTAGAAGCATGGACCTTGATTTTTGGCCTTCAATTAGCTATTAGTCATAGAATTAAGAATCTCTGGATAGAAGGCAATTCTCTCATCCTCATTAATGCTTTAAAATCCAAAAGATCTAATAATTGGAAAATAGACTATATACTTAGTCAAGCTTGGGCCTTGTTGGAGAGGTTTGATAACTTTTTAATATCCCATTGCTATCGCGAAGGAAATATCATGGTAGACGTTCTTGCTAATCTGGCCATAGACCAAGATAAAGAGTCAGAGATTTTTCTTCCAAGGATGGAGAATGCCCCATCTTCCTTGCTGATGGGGATTAAATATGATGTGGAGGGCTATCCCACCAAGTGAGCCCCATGGTCTAGTCTTGTTTTTCTATGGGGGGTGGTATGTTTTGATTGCTCTTTAGATTGGTTAGGCCCAAGTGGGAAGATATGATGTCTGGTTCAGTGGGGCTTGAGGTTTTGGGTAGAGTTGACATTTTGAGCAGAGTGGCTCAAGGATTTGGTCTATTTTCTCTATTGTAGTTTGTGGAAATAGCTCCTAATAGCATTTATTGCTTGTAGTATCCAACGTTCCTCTCAATTTCTCTAACGGTTAATTCGATCCGCTGGCTCTTCCCTCGTTAATGTGGACGTCCTTTCAAGTTTTTGTTTCCTTGGCGCCTTTCTTTTTAAAGGTTGGTGTTTATATTTTTTGGGGGTGGTGATGTGATGTTATGGAGGTTGCCCTCGCCACCTCAGATTTCATGGGGATTGGTTATTAATTGTAGACATGTGGAAGTGGCTCTCTTATCAGGTGGCTCCGTGCTTAGCAAGTTTTTGGAATGTGTCTTGAAGGTTTTTATTTTCTAAAGATTTTCTTCAGTTTGTGTCCTTGTTTGTTCCTCTTGAGATTAGCGTCAATGTGGTACCGTTGGTGGAGGTGGTGCTCTCGAGAGCACAGGTGGCTGAGTTGTTTTTGGATGGCCTTTTTGTCTAAGCTTTGGATGCCTATTGTGGGCTGGGTTTTGTTATAATTGTATATGTGCTCCTCTCTTTAAGACCCTACGTTCTGGCCTCTGCTGCTCTTTTATGTGCTTGTATTATTTTATCTCTTTAATGTTATGGTTCAGATGGCTTGCCATTTTTTTCTTAAAAAAATTGAGGTTATTCAAATTGATACAAAACTGATTCCCTTGCAGTATTAAAGCATCCATTTGTTGGTAGGCATGGGAGGTAAATGGCTATTTAGAAAACTAATGCTACAACAATGTATGGGCAACATGAACAAACACAAACAGAGAGAGAAACAATACACAAACAAATAGCAAAATATATTATATTTTCCTCTTCTAAATTACATTCAAAACTTCATACACATTCAATGGCAGAGTTGCTGCTCGATTTTCCTGATATGCCCCAATCTCTGGAGCTGCTGATCATTCACTTCTCATTTCTACAATATTCTTTTGTTTGCTATCTTCTTTTTGTTGTTCTCTTGTTCTCTACTAGAACATTCCTTCTACTACTGCTGTAGACTTCTATTCTCTCTGTCTCATTCTTTTCTCTCTATTTTTCTTCTGCTGCTGCAGGATCTTTCTCACATACTTATTGTCAACTGTTTTCCCTCCTATTTGTCTCTTCTATTTCCTTGCTAGAAAAATTGTCCCTCAAAACTCCTTTCAAATTCAAACTCACCTACCAGAATGAATGCTGGCAGGAGTAAACAATGTTGGGGGCAGATATGGAAATCCCCAAGTTTGACACGGGGGTAGGCTAGAGTTAACACGCTGACAAAGATTAATAAATATTCCAACACTCCCCCTTAATCTGAAGTCAGATGTCATGCTTAATTTTCTTTCCAGACTTGATCTTTGGAGTTATACCTTTGCATTTTCCTTTTCAGAGTAGATCTCCAAAGCTATTTCTATCATTCTGGATCACCTCCGGAGCTCTTTTCTACATCTCTGGAGCACTCTGTCTGCATCTGCGAAGTTGACTCCCTGCATCACCAAAGCTCTATTTCTGCATCTCCAGAGCACGTCCAGAGCTACACATACCTTTCAGAGTTGAACCTCTAGAGCTCTGCTATTGTCTTTCTGGAGCTAAACCTCTAGAGCTATCTTCTTTTTGGGGTTGCACACCTCCAGAGCTGTCAACAATGCCAAGCCTATCTCTTATGCATTCAAAAGAATCTTTTGGCAATGCCTTTGTAAAAATGTCAGTGAGCTGTTGCTCAGATCTGTAATACTGTGACACAATCTCTCTTTATTCTATCAGCTCCCTTATATAATGATAATGAATCTCAATGTACTTGCTTCGTCCATGGAAGATTGGATTCTTTGTTAGGGCTATTGATGAAACATTGTTACAATGAATGGTTGTACCATCTTCTTGTTGCTCATTCAAGTTTGCAAGGATCCTTCTCAACTAAATAGCTTGACATGCTATTGCATTTGCTGCAATATACTCAGCTTCTGCTATAGAGAGAGAGACAATGGGCTGCTTCTTGGATGCCCATGATATCACGCCTGAACCCATGTGAAATACATAGCCAGATGTGCTCTTTCGGTCATCTACATTACCTACCCAATCACTATCCGTGAAACCAGCCAACTTAAACTCATTAGAAACACCATACAACATGCCATAACCTGTTGTGCCATTCACATATCTCAGGATCCTCTTTTCTTCTTGCCAATGTGTGTCCTTAGGCTTCTCCATGAACCTAGAAATTAGGCTTACAGGATACATAAAATCAGGCCTAGTGGCTATCAAGTACATGAGGCTTCCAACCATGCTCTTGTAGAGGGTTGGGTTTACATCCTTGCTGCTATCCTCTTTACTCAATTTCAGACCTGTAGTTGTTGGTGCAGGGGTAGGTTTACTGTTCTCCATTTTAAATCTCTTCACAATCTGTTTGGCATAGTTAGTTTGAAAAATAAATATGCCATGCTCTATTTGTTTCACCTCAATGCCAAGAAAATACTCTAGCAAACCTAAGTTTGTCATCTCAAACTCATTCTTCATTGCCTCTTTGAAATCAACAATGAAAAGATCACTATTGCCAGTAAAAATTAGATCATCTACATACAAAACAATAATCAAAATATGACCTTCAGCTACTTTGATCTAAAGAGTGGGCTCACTACTGCTTTTGCTAAAGCTATTACTCACTAGATATGAGTCTATTCTATTGTATCATGCCCTAGGTGCTTGTTTTAGCCCATAGAGGGCTTTTCAGAGCCTATATACTTTGTCCTCTTGCCCTAGGACTTCATAGCTAGGTGACTGCTCCACATACACTTCCTCTTTCAGCACTCTGTTCAAGAAGGCTGACTATACATCCATTTGAAACACCTTCCACTTGTGTTGGGCTGCTATTGCTAGGACTACTCGAATTGTTTCTAGCCTTGCAACTAGTGCATATGTCTCATCATAATCTCTTCCAGGCTATTGTTTGTACCCTTTGATAACTAGTCTTGGCTTATGCCTTTCAATCTTTCCTTCAGTAGTAGACTTGGTCTTATAGACCCACTTAACTCCAATCACTTGTTTACCCTTGGGTAAATGAGTTAGTTGCCACGTGTCTTTCCTCTCACTATTTCTCTTCTTTCATAGCTTCTTCAAAATGCATTGGATCACTACAAGAAAATAATGCAAAATCTAAATTCTCATCCATATCAGCATACCTTGTGCTGTCATAAATCTCCTTCACACTCCTTGTCCTCCATGGCATCAATGATGTGAGTCTAGGGTCTAAATTACCTCCAGAGCTGCTGCCATTCTGACCTCCAGAGCTACTGTACTACTGACCTTTGGAGTTGCTGCTCTGCTAAACTTTGGAGCTGTAGATCTCTGGTGTTGCAGACCTCCAGAGTTGCTGATCTCTAGAGTTGCAGTGCTACTATCCACCTCCGGAGCTGCTATGCTGAACACCTTTGGAACTACTATTCTCCAATGCTCTACGATAGTTTCTCCCTGAGCTTCTGCTCTCCGTAGCTCCTCCAAAGTTACTATCCTCCGGAGCTTCTTCTTCTTCAAGGGGTATTGTAACTGAAATACCTATGGTGCTGTCCACCGTTCCAACCCATGCTTCATTCTTGATGAACTCAACATCCCTACTGATCACAACCTTTTTGGTGATGGGATTATATAATTTGTAGGCTTTTGACTCTTCACTATATCTTATGAAGATACATTTCTCACCTCTATCATCAAATTTCTACCTCTTCTCTTTAGGCATGTATGCATATGCCACACACCTAAAGATTCTTAGGTGTCCAACACTCCATTTGTTGTTTGTTCACACCTCTTGTGGAATCCTATCACGAACAGCCTTTGTAGAACACCTATTCAATAGGTAGACGGATGTTGCTACAGCTTCACCCCAAAAATCATGTGAATCCTTTTTCTTTCAGCATGCTTGTTGCCATCTCTAGAATGGTTCTGTTTTTCCTTTCATCCACTCCATTTTGCTGTGGAGTATACCTAGTTGTAAACTACTTTTCTATGCCTTCATTCCTGCAGAAATTTAGAAATTCCTTAGAGATATATTCTCCCCCTCTATCTGTTCTTAGGGATTTGATATAGTGACTACTTTTATTTTTAGCTGATGCCTTAAACCACTTGAATTTCTCGAAGTCTTCTAATTTGTTCTTAAAAAAATAAACCCAAATTTTTTTGCTGTAATCATCTATGAATGTCATAAAATAAGTATTTCTAGCCAAGGTGTGGGTTTTCATGGGACCACACAAATCTGAGTGCACCAACTCCAATGGTACTTTTGCTCTCCTAGAATACCCTAATTGAAAGGTTTGTCTATGATGCTTTCCTAAAATACAGGCTTCACATTTTCCATCAAGTTCTACAATGTTTGGTAGCCCTCTCACCATGTCTTTCTTAGAAAATAAACTCAAACTAGAAAAACTTAAGTGCCCATACTTCAAATGCCACAATTTGGATGGGTCTTTGATGACTGTCCTAAAGGTTGATTGTTGTCCCACTACTATGAGCGCCAGAGATAGTGCTGGGAACTACGCCAGAGATAGCACCGGAGACAGTGCCAGAGACTCTATGTGTATCCTAAGAGGAAACATTTTGTTCCTCATCATCTGCACTACTGCAATCACTTTCTTACTGCCTCCTTTGTCAAATATTGTGCACTCTCCATTTTCCATCAGGATTTTATAACCATTTTGGACCATCTGTCCAATGCTCAATAGGTTATGTTTTATGCCAAAGGCATAGTAAACATCCTAGATCACCCTCCTTTCACCATTCTTGGACTGAATGTTGACTGTACATTTTCCCGTGACAGGAACTTGCTCATTGTTTCCCATTTTTATTTTAGTTTTAAAGATGCTATCTAAGGAGGTAAAGATGTTTTAATTTCCACTCATGTGGTTGCTACAACCACTATCTAGATACCATACCTCATCACTACTCCTCTCAGCAAGGTTGCAAACAATAAAAACATTAGACTATTTTTCATTTTCAGCCTTGTTCTCATTTGCTACATTAGCATTTTGGCCTCCATGATCACGTTGTTTCTTTCTACACTCACTAGCATAATGACCAAACTTATGACAGTAATAACATTGAACATTTCTTTTGTCATACCTCTGATTAGAATTGTTCTTCTTCTTTTCTTGATAGCTTGGCTGTGAGCTGCTTGCCTCTTCTTGACTATTTGAAACTCCTCTTCTGGAGTTGCTTCTTCCTCTACCTCTTTGACCTCTACCTCTGCTATTTCTTCCTCATCCCCTACCTCTTGCATTGGTTTGAGCCTTGAAGGCTTGCTCAAGGGAAGGAGTGGATCTATTCAACTGCTACTCATGGCTTTGGAGAGAATCCATCAACTCATCCACTATCATCTTGGATAGGTCCTTAGTCTCTTCAATGGTTATGACAATAAGGTCAAATCTAGAAGGTAGACTCCTTAAGATTTTCTCAACAATCCTTTGATCATCCATGGTTTCTCTATTTATCCTTAGTTGATTTATCATGGTAGAAACCCTAGTGTGAAAGTCTAAAATAGACTCACTCTCCTTCATCTGTAGGGTCTCAAAATCTCTCCTAAACAACGGGAGTTTCACTGATCTCACCTTATCAGTTCCCTTATAGCTATTCTGCAATATTTTCCATGCCTGTTTTGAGTAGTTTGTTGATGCAATGTGGGGGAAAATAGCCTCTGTCAAGGCTGCCTCAATTAGAGTGAGGGCTTTTGCATCCTTCATTCTTGTTTCCTTCAACTGGTTTCTTTGAGCATTAGATAGGGCTACATAAGCTGCTGGGTCTGTGGTGTCTGTGAACCCATTGATGACCAACTCCCATAGGCCATTAGCAACCAAAATAGTCTTCATCTTCTTAGCCCATATGTCATAGTTCTACCCATCAAATGTAGGTGGCTCCTGCCATCCTTTGCTGTCCCCACCTGCCATGCTTCTCAAATCTGAGAAGGCTGATAATGCCTAGACAAACTAGGGCTTATATAAAACACTCACAAAGAATTTCTAACTGCCTAGAAAAATAGGGCTCTGATAGCACTTGTTGGCAGGTAGGGGAGGTAAATGGTTGTCTAGAAAACTAATGCTACAACAATGTATGGACAACAAGAACAAACAAAAATAGAGAGAGAGAAATAATACACAAACAAACAACAAAATATATTATATTTTCCTCTTCTAAATTACATTCAAAACTTCATACACATTCAATGGCAGAGTTGCTACTTTGTTTTCCTGATATGCCCCAATCTCTAGAGTTGTTGATCATTCACTTCTCACTACTGCAATATTCTTCTGTTTGCTATCTTCTTTTTGTTGTTCTCTTGTTCTCTATTGGAAAATTCCTTCTACTACTGCTGCAGACTTCTATTCTCTCTATCTCATTCTTTTCTCTCTATTTTTCTTCTGCTGCTGCAGGCTCTCTCTCACATACTTACTCTCAACTATTTTCCCTCCTATTTGTCTCTTCTATTTCCTTGCCTGAAAAACTGGCTCAAAACTCCTTTCAAATTCAAGCTCACCTACCAGAATGAATGCTTGCAGGAGCAAACGGTGCTGGGGGTAGATATGGAAATCCCTAAGTTTGACGCGGTGGTAGGCTGGAGTTAATACGCTGATAAAGATTAATAAATATTCCAACACCATCTGCTATTAGTGCATAGATGATCATGTATACAAATGTGCATTAGAATTGACTTATGTTCCCAAAGACGTGTGGTTAAGAACTGTAAAGAGATTCTAGGATATAGATTCCATTCACTCTAATAATTACACCATCCAGACAAAATTTTGAAAGATCAACTTATAATAATTCATTATTTATAAAAAGATGGTAAGAAGTCATGTTTTCCACATGGATATGCATAAGTTTGCATTGCAATCAACAAAGTGCCACCAAGCAAAACGTTAAATATCTTACATGTACTCATTTATTCTTACACTAATATTCTAGACATTCTCATTTTAAGTACATTTTATGTTCTTCTCTCAACAAACCACTGCCAGGGTGCCAATCCTACAATCAACTCCTTGTAATGAACCTTGAAGACTTACCAACTTCTGCAAGGCCACCTCAATAGGTTCCCCTAGGGGTGTGAACTTCCTTCTCAAAGGAAAGAGTGATCTGTAAGGACATTCATTACCTTAGGGGTTGGTTGACAATGTTGTATTTGATGAAGATGGGGTCGTTTGAATAGCCTTTGCATCAACCACTCCATCATGTACAACATTCCTATTTTTAATCCACAATTTAGATTGATCATTATTATTTTTATTAGAAGATTTTCCTTTATCTTCCTTATATATTTGGACAAGACCTTTCACAATCAATGCTCTTTCAATGGTCATACCCTTTTCTATGAGTTCGGAAAAGGTATTTGGACCTTGAATTTGAACATGGAAGCTCATTTCTTGATTTAGATTTTGAGTAAAGATGTTGACCAATTGTTTTTCAGGAATTGACCAAGGAATTTTATTGCCAAATTCCTTCGCCTTTGTAAAAACAAAGAAAAAAATTCACCATTCTTTTTCTTGGTATTGTACAAATCAGTCATTGGGGTTTCATGTTCAATGCTATAGCAAAAATGTTGGATAAATTTCTTAGCCAATTCTTGAAAACTTTTGATCCCTTAAGGCAAGTGAGAAAACCACTCTATGGCTTGGGCCCCTAGACTTCTAGGAAATAGGCGCATGAGATAAGTGTCATTATAAGATAGTTCCATGCAATCTAAATAGAATTCTCACATATTCTCTAGGATCACCTTTACCCTTATATTTATCGAATTTAGGGATTTCAAAGTTCTTAGGGAAAGGAATCATATTAAGGGATCTATCAAATGGGTAGGGACAAATGTCCTATAAATTATAACTTTTCTTGGTACTTCCCATTTGAAGGTCCAACATTTGTTTTTGCAACTCTTGAAATTGTTGCTTTATTATCATTACTTCATCAATTTGGGGATTAAGATTAGAATTTGGATTTTGATATAAAGGGTTATTATAAGACATTAAATTTGGCCCTTGGGGAATAAAGGATGAGGTTTGAACTTGGATTTGAGGGATATTGGTAGAGATATTGAAAAAAGGATTTTGGGTACCATAGTGTGTTTGATTGATGTTTCAGCTAGGAACATGAGTATGTTGAGGCATGGACAATCTATGAATGGTAAACATGGAATTTTAAGGCTGGGGCATAGGCATGGATAAGTTGGGAATGGTAGGTGAACTTGGGATAAACATGGAATTTGAAGGTTGAGGCATAGGCATAGATTCCATTCATGGGATACTTCTAGAAAGGGTAAGGGTTAAGAGGTGTATGGTAGGATATATTTGGCTAATGACAGGACCCCCATCCCCAAGTGGCCTTAATTCTTCTTGAGAGGGAATTCTAGCACCTTGTTTTAGTAACATTTCTATATAGTAATTAGGGTGTCGAGCCAACAATATTTCAATGAGTTTAGAGCCCCTTGGATCAGCTACAAAGTCTTTTATTTCCTTAGAAGTAGGCATGTCATCTAGGTCTTCCACAAGCACTTGTTCCAAGGGCAAGGGTGTTGTTGTAGATGGCATGCCATATTCTTCAGAACTAGTGTTTGTGGTTGAAACATAAGAGGTTCTTGAGACATTGATGGATATTCTTCTAGGATCCATTTCTTCTTATTTAGAACATTATCTTGTATGAACCATATACTATTGTTAAAATGATATCAAGTTTGGATATGTTTCAAAGATCAAATTTGAGACCCTTAGGCTTAATCTAAACCAAGGAAGTCAAAGATTTGTTAGATCATGATAATGATATGATATTTTGCTCAAGATATGATAACGTTCACTCATACTAGACTTATGAGTCCAAGAAAAATGATATGCTACATATATGATCCTGATATGATAATGTTCACTTGTACTAGACTTATGAGTCCAAGCAAACTGATATGCAACAGATATGATATGATATGATGGAGAGATCTAGTGCTCTTTGATATGTTCTTGATATAGATAAGTTGATAGGTTAAAGTTGATTAGGTTTAAGATATTTTTGGCAAAGTAATTATGTCACAAACTCATAAAAAGCCAACAAATAAACCCACCCCAGAACAAAGAGTTTAAAAAGGTTTTGAACAGGTTTTGATTGAGACTAGTTTAGGTTTTGACTAATGACTTGGTTTTCACTTCTATTTTTGTAATGTGAAAAGTAAACAATCAAAACCCGATAGTTGAAAGCACTTCTTGATAGTTCCAATGATGATATTTATCTTGCAAACATAATAGACACAACAACAATCCTAGAGAGATAAGAGGGTAGATAGGCTGGATGGATCAACTAGGATAGAACAAGCTCACTAATGGAAGCATCCTCTATATACCTAGAGGGTACTTGAGGCCTAAATCCATAGATGGATAAGGATATCCTCACAATAACTGAGAGACTTAGAGGGTAACCCACCCTGCTCTATCACTTCCCCAAGGTATAAAGTTCTTGGGGACTTAGTTATAATGACAATATACCAGATCCAAGAGAGGTGTCTTGTGATTCACCTCCCGCTATTTATACTCTGCCAGAACACTAGAGTTAAGGTTGTCCCTAGAGTGATCACTTCTCTAGGCAGGCCTTCCTAAGAGGTTACAAAGGATAAAATGAACACCATTTTTTATCCTCAAAATTGTGTAGCCACGCAAGAGGAGATCAAAGATGTGATTATTTACTAAAACAAGTTGTTAATTTTAACCTTGAAGCAAAGTGTGATAATCAAGACAAATGCAAAGTTGTGAATGTAGTCTGGGTAAAAGTACAAACCTGTGTCACACTTTGGGCCAACTAAATAATTTTGGCTGAGTGAGTTTCAGCCAAGTTGGTTACAGTAAGTAGGTTTCAACTGAAACCACATGATGCCTACTTGGCTCCAATGTGGCCCCAAATATTTGGTCAAGTAAGTTTCAAGTGAGTCTGTTTCAGTCGAATCTATTAAATATAAAAACAAAAAAGTAATGGGCATGGGTATTTTACATATTCAGTCAAATTTGTTGTGATTGAAGAGTGCTCGCCCGACAACTGAGCCTACAAATCCCTATGAGACCCAAGTAAGATCTCATTTCGCATTCTTTCTTGCTTTGAAATGATTTTTTTTTTAGCTTTAAGTTATGTTGTAGTGCTTTTGTTTTTTTCTATATGTTACCTGATAGGGTTTTGTGTTTTTTGTTGTTGTTGTTGATGCTTTCATTTCTATTATGTCTGCTACTTGGCTTATTCATTTCTTTTACGTCTGAGAATTGGCTTACTCGGGGATCATGAAACACCTTGGATGAAACATATTCATTTTAAATTTATATTAACTATTTTAAAACCCTAGTCACCATGATTGGGCACTAATTTTAGGGCAAAAGAAATGGAAGTGGCTAGAGTTTTGTTTGGCCAAAGAAACCTATGAAATTGGATGTGGCCAAGCTCCTTCCCCTACTAGATGTGACCCTGTATACAAAATGGTTTAGGGTTTATTCATGCCATATAATTTGTGATAGAGGGGGCTCGCATTTGCGAAACCCCCATATGAGACTATTGGTCAATGAGCATAGCTTAGTAAGGCTAAGGTTTACAATATGGCATCTTCAGTTAGGGATTGTGATGGGAGTAACCTTTTATTTGCTATATCTTCTCATGGCTATATGTCAATTGGGCACTTTGCAAACTGTGTATTATATCCACCTAAGGATGATACTACTAAAGATGAATCATATCACACAATGGAGTTTAGATAACTTTGGTTGACATGTATATATAAATATGAATTTCATTGGCTAATTCTTAATTGAGGCAATCCCAAGTCACATAGTTCATGTACCTTATATATGCTTCCATAGTTTACATGCTCAAGTCTACCAAAGAATTTTTAGTTTTAATATCTAACATATATCTACCTTGTATTATGTTTTTAAAATGTCCATACCATTCCAAACTTCCTATTTTGGAACAAACATGAAGGATTCTAGCAAAAGTTGTGAATCGGGCTTTATACTATCCCCTTGCATTTTCTTGAAATTTTATAAAACCTTTTCAATTAATCCAAGCTATGCATAATCTCTAATCATGCTATTCCATGAGACCGCTTTTCTTTGAGGCATTTTATAAAACTTATCATGCACCTTATCTACACATCCACATTTTGAATGCATGTCTTCTAGGGAAGTGACAACTTCAAACATCTATTGAAATTCCTATATCTTTTTTGCTTGATGGATTGTGGTGATCTCAATGGACTATTTTGTTTTCTTTTATTATTATTTCATAAGATTCTTATTCTTGATCCACTACAATAGTTTCATCATGTTGATCATGTGGACTGTAGAGGAGTCATTAAGTTGAATTATGTTACCTTGAATACTATAGGACTTTTAGTCATGTGGTTGGATGGTCATGAACTTATTTTACCTGACTGATCAACCTTTTAGAGGATTGTAGCATTGAACTGATTTTACCTGACTGATCAACCTTTTAGAGGATTGTAGCATTGTGGTTGTTGAAAATGACCCCATCACCAATGTGATCATTATTCTTAAATAAGTTGTTAACTTTATATAGAAATACCAATCTTTAAATATTAATTTTGACTTTGTAAAAACTCTCTTCCTCATCAAACTAAGAGAGAGTACCCTCTTACTTAGATTGATTTTTTCATCTTATATTTGATTGGACTTATCAACTATTAAGTCTATGTGTTGCAATGCCATCCTATTATATAAGAAATTGTTTGAGGGAAATTTCTAAGGCTGAAAATGAGTTTTTATATGATTGTTCTAGAGATCCATTCAAGCATTATAATAGACATTTAAATTTCAAGTATGGGATAATTGTTAAACTGGTATGGAAAGGGCACAGGGCCTAAGAAAAAATAGTCTCACTATTGTGGTATGTGAATAGACTCTTTTAATAATTTTTATTTTATTTTATTTTTCCTCTCATTACAATTAGTCGACCCCGTAGTTTAGAGATCCACTCAATTTGATAATGTTTAGTGTTGCTTAAAACTGATCAAAGAGAAAATAAATCACTGATACTTCCACACCACAAACTAGATATGTAGGCAAAGTAGCATACCACACTAAAATTCATGATCAAACTCTTCTTCATTAAGACACCCATACAAATTTAGACTTTGAATTATGTCACCCATGACACAAATTTAGATTTTTAATTATGTGAACCTTTAAGTCTTGGGCTATGCTTAATGGGAAGATGAAACCTTTGTAGGTTCTTCAACACACAAATATTAGTATATGAAAGATTAATGAAATGAGCAGTTAAGATAATGAAAAAAAATTAAATTCCAAATCTAAAAAAGAGGTGAATTGAACAAATATATATATATTGAAAATAAAAAAATATAGAATATGAAATCCTAGAGTCAAGAACTATGATAGGTTTTAAATTAGAGGTCCACCAAAAATGTAGGAAAAAAAAACATGCCCTACAATTAATCGATGACCTGTCTAATTGGATGATTAAGAAAAAGGTAACAAGATCATAGGGCCCCTTCATATGGATAACTATTGCACATATTAAACCATTATTATTCATTGTTGATCATAAGTTGTGGATACACTCTTCCTAAATTGTATACATGCCTTCATCCTCTACACACATTTTATTTTAGGGATTACCAAATATCATTACAATTGTGAATGTGTTGTAGTCAAGAGGTTTTTAAAGATATTGTTATGGGTAAAATGGGATAATAATTTAAACGAATATAAACCCAATAACTTCAATGAAATATACAAGAAACAAAGAATAAAAACAAATAACCAAACTTATAGTGCTTTGTTACCTGGCGGCTTCCATTGTTCACCTATTCTCGTTTGATATTTGGTGATGAATGTAGCCCTCAGGAAGCTTGCTTCCTTGCTTTGATTCCTCAAGATGACAAAGGAGAAATGGCTCGGATACTTGTTGTGTTGAAGATGAGCTTCAACACAATATAGGATGAATAGTGAATGATGTGAGAGTGGGGGTGCCAATGACGCACTATGGATTCTGCAGCATAAGTTTACTTGAAAGATTCGTGATATGAGAATGGATGAATAGAAGGGTATTTATAGCCTTGTGAGAGAAGATCAATGGTAGAGGATATTTGACAGAATGTGCGCGAATAGAAGAAGGACATGTGTCATAGAAAAATCTATTCTCTTTGAGTTAACTACTTTCATGACAAAGATAAGATTTTCTTTTCACAAATTAGAATGTTTTATTCTAATTTAAGAGTTATTGATAAAAACAAGATTGTTTTGATGATGTAGGAGCATCCAGTGGTGTAAGGGCAATCTTGCATCACCCAAAAAGAAGTTAATTCAAAATCATTGTAGTTGTTTTCATTTCTTTCCATAATTAGTGTTTCTAGTTCCATAATATCTAGAATAATAATGTAGGACTTTCAGTTTTTTCCAAAACTGCTAAAAATAGCGACCTGCCTATTTTGGAAAGTGTACCTACTATTTTTAGAAAGTTTGCATTTGGGCACGTAATGAAGCAAAAACTTCCAGAAAGTTACATAACGAAAATATAAGACCTTTGGCGAAGGAATCATGCAAAGATCATTTGTGAGCTGAAATATATTAAAGTTTTTGTTTTCTGAAAAGCCCCTAAAATTTTCTGGAACGAGATATGAGGCACTAAAACTTCCCATAATGTCCCAAAAAGTTGATAGAAATCTGTTTACAGATTTCCAGCATGATATTTCACATCACGATCTTTCCGGCACTCAAAACGGTTCGTCAATCGGACACCCGAATCAAAAGTTATGCTTCCTGAAAGTTGACCTACTTTTGGAGGGAGTTGCAAATTTTGA
This sequence comes from Cunninghamia lanceolata, assembly GCA_027924645.1. Classification (NCBI taxonomy): domain Eukaryota; kingdom Viridiplantae; phylum Streptophyta; class Pinopsida; order Cupressales; family Cupressaceae; genus Cunninghamia; species Cunninghamia lanceolata. Next base: position 3,104,756 of record BSBN01000128.1, read on the forward strand.
AATTTAGTTGGAGGCCACCAAAAAGTGCTATTTATGACTATTTTGGGAACCCTGGGCAGTAGTAGAGTTAAGGGGGCCAGTGTAGAGTCAAGAATAGGTGGGAAAATAGAAACCTTAGCTGATTTGGGGTTACAGAAGGCTGAAGATTTTGGAGTCTTGAGGTTGGGAAAGTTGTAATGTGTTGCAGCCAGTAGAGGATTGATCCTCTGATTGTAATTGAGCTTTTGTAATGTAATGAGTTGCCCAGTTCATTAAAAGAAAGTTCTATTTGTTGTGTTCAATATCTGTTATTCCGTGTTTTGTGATTTACCCCCTTCATCAAGTGGTATCAGAGAAAGGGTTTCTGAGTATGTAGACAAATCACCGACCGTGAGGCAGTTTGCACCAGGACCTAAGGTTGTGGGTTTGCTGCAGAGATCAAGATGCCTCCATGAAGAAATCGTGTTGGGAGGAATGCTTTGATGGAAGAGGGTTTTGGAGCCCTACAAAGGCAAATCGATGCATTGCAAAAGGAGCCACGAAGAGGGTTTGATCCAAGAACAAGAGAAGAAAGCAAAGATGAAGCTGAAGAGGAGCTATCTAAGGAAGAACAAGAAGCTGCAACAGATCCTGCAGAAGTTAGGTTGTTGAGGGCCATTTCAAAGATCGGAAAGAGGCCCAAAATTGAAGTTTCTACATATTCTGGAGATTTGAATCTGGAACAGCTTATTGATTGGATTAATGACATGGAGGAGTACTTCGAGTATGAAGATGTGGAGAACCCATATCGGGTCAAGTTTGCAAAAACAAAGTTGAAGGGCCATGCCAGTATTTGGTGGAAGGAGGTCCAATTAGAGAGGAACAGAAGAGGAAAAAGAAAGATCATCAGATGGGATCAGATGGTGGAGAAACTGAAGAATCAGTTCATTCTTGTGGACTATGAGATGGAGTTGTTGAAGAAGCTGTAAGGACTAAAGCAAGGTAACAAGTCTGTCAAGGAGTACACAGAAGAGTTTTATAAGATTACTATCAGGACAGGCCATGCAGAGTCCAACAAGGAGAAGGTATCCCATTACATTAATGGGTTGAGGCTGAGTATTCAGGAGGAGCTGAGCCTGGTTAGAATGACCACCATAGAAGATGCATACCAGTTTTCCTTGAAGGTGGAAGAGAAGTTGAATAAAAGATTTGACAGCAAGCAAAGGGGAATAGGTCAAGGTGGAAGGACTAGTGGAAGACCCTATGGGGGCCGAAATGAAGATGCAAAGAAAAGTGAAGAAGCTGGCACCAGTCAAAATCAGAGAGGAGATAATACCTACCGCCCTCGTGACCAGAACAATGGTGAGCAAAGAGGAAGAGGCAGACCTGGGCAAGGACCTGGAAGAGGAGGTTTCAGAGGAACCTGTTTCCAATGTGGAGAAGAAGGGCATCGAGCATATGAGTGTCCATAACATCAAGGAAGGACGAATAGAAGACCTGAAGGTAATTCACAAGTTGCACATGTAGATGAAGATGCACAGTCTAAGCATTTTGAAGATGCTGAAAGGGGAGAAACCCTAGTTGTTAGAAGAACCTTGTTGAATGAGGAGAAAGAACCAAATCAGAGGAAGAGTTTATTTCGCACAAGGTGCAAATGTGAAGGTAAGTGTTGTGATATTATTATTGACAGTGGAAGCACTGATAATCTTGTTTCAGAGGAGATGGTTGACAAGTTGAAGTTGACAAGAAGAAAGCATCCACATCCATATCAGATTACATGGTTGCAAAAAGACCATAGAGCTTTGGTCAATGAGCAGTGTTTAGTGAAGTTCAAGATTGGGGACTACCATGATGAGGTGCTGTGTGATATCATACCGATGGATGCATGTCATATGCTGTTGGGGAGGCCGTGGCAGTATGATAGGAGCATTGTCCATGATGGCCATGCAAACACATATTCTATAACAAAAGATGGAGTTCATCATAAATTGAAGCCCTTGAAGGAGGTGGAAGAAAAGGTATGTAGCACTGCCAGAATTTGCTTGGTAGATGGTAGGAAATTTTTGGAGGGTATGAAGCATGAGCATCATTGCTTTGCATTGATTCCTAAGATTAGTCAAGAGAAATGTGAAGATGTACCAGCAGAAGTTTCAGATATGTTGGAAGGGTTCTAGGACATTATCTCTAATAATGTACCAAAAGGTTTTCCACCAGTAAGGAAGATAAGTCATCAAATGGATTTGATACCAGGAGCCAGTTTGCCAAACAAGGCAGCCCATAGAATGACCCCTGCATAGAATGACCCCTGCAGAGAATGAAGAGATGAACAGACAAGTTTAGGAGTTGTTGAGGAAGGGACTGATAAGGGAGAGCCTAAGTCCATGTGCGGTACCTATAGTACTAGCACCAAAAAAGGATAGAGAATGGAGGATGTGTACAGACTCTCGAGCCATCAATAAGATGACGATCAAGTATAGATTTCCATTGCCAAGAATGGATGACATCATGGATTGTTTGAGTGGAGCCAAGTACTTCACTAAAATTGACCTGAAGAGTAGATATCACCAGATCCATATCAGAGAAGGAGATGAATGGAAGACAACTTTCAAGACAAAGAAAGGTTTGTATGAGTGGTTAGTCATGTCATTTGGGCTAACCAATGCACCGAGCACATTCATGCGGCTCATGAACGAGGTAATGAAAGAATTTTTGGGAAGTTTTGTTATTATTTATTTGGATGATATTTTGATTTTTAGTAACACTTGGGATGAGCATCTGATGCATATTAGGAGAGTTCTAGAGAAGCTGAGGGAGGAGAAGTTGCTAATTAATCTGAAGAAATGTAGTTTTGCAAAGGAGTTGGTATACTTGGGATTTGTTGTCTCAGAGGAAGGTCTTAAGATGGACCCAGAAAAAGTAAGGGCTATCATTGAGTGGCCTACACCAAGGAGTGCAACGGAGGTAAGATCTTCTCATGGTTTGGCAAGTTTTTATAGAAAGTTTATCAGGAATTTTAGTAGCATTTGTGCACCCCTAACTGAGATAATGAGAGGGGATAGAAAAGAGTTTAGATGGACTAAAGAAGCAGACAAGAGCTTTGATACATTGAAGCAGAAAGTCATAGAACAACCTATTTTGGCACTTCTAGATTTCAATAAGGTATTTCAGGTAGATTGTGATGCTAGTGGTAGTGGTATAGGAGCTGTTTTGAGCCAACAAGGTAAGCCTGTTGCCTATTTTAGTGAGAAGCTTAATGATGCCAAGAAAAAGTATTTTGTTTATGATCAAGAATTTTAAGCAATAGTTTAGGCTTTGAAGAAATGGAGACATTATTTGTTGCCAAAAGAGTTTGTTTTATATACTGATCATCAGGCTTTGCAGTATCTTAATAGTTAAGGGAAGTTGAACCAAAGGTACTTAAAATAGGTTGAGTTTTTGCAGAGTTATACCTTTGTTTTGAAGCACAGGAGTGGGAAGTCCAACAGAGTTGCAGATGCCTTGAGCAGAAGGTAAAATTTATTGACAGAAATGAAGATAGAGGTTGTTGGGTTCGATGAGCTCAAAAGTTTGTATCTTGAAGATCCAGATTTTGTAGAGGCTTGGAAAGCTTGCCTGGAGCCTGTTACTTTGGACAGGACAAAATGGTTGGATTTAATAATCCAATATGGCATGTTGTTTAGAGGAAGCCAGTTGTGCATTACGAGGAGTTCCATGAGAGAGAACCTGATTAAGGAGAAGCATAGTGGAGGATTGGCTAGACACTTTGGTTGAGATAAGACCATTTCTATTGTTGGTGAAAATTATTATTTGCCACAGTTGCAGTAGGATGTGAGGAAGTTTGTGTAGAGTTGCAGAGTATGTCAGATGGCAAAAGGAACAAGTCAGAATACAGGGATGTATCAACCATTACCTGTACCAGAGAAGCCATGGGATGATATTAGTATGGATTTTGTTCTTGGTTTACCAAGGACATAGAGAGGGCATGATTCTATTTTTGTGGTGGTGGACAGATTCTTAAAGATGGCACATTTTATTCCTTGTAAGAAGACTAATGATGTTGTTCATATTGCAGAGTTATTTTTCAGGGAAGTGGTGAGACTACATGGTCTACCAAAGAGCATAGTTTCAGATTGAGATACCAAGTTTGTTGGTTATTCTGGAGGACATTGTGGAAGAAGTTGAAGACAAATTTGAAGTTTAGTTATGCACACCATCCACAGATTGATGGATAGACTGAAGTGGTGAATAGGAGTTTGCGTAACCTGGTACGATGCTTAGTAGGAGATAAGCCCAAGGGATGGGATTTGATTTTACCACAGGTAGAATTTGCTTACAACAATTCTGTCAATAGGAGTACTGGTAAATCACCATTCCAGATTATATATGACAATAGCCCAAGAAATGCTTCTGAGTTAAGGAACTTGGACAAAGGAGAAAAGACAAGTGCCGAGGCTGAAGACTTTGCAGAACACATGAAGAATTTGCATGAAGAGGTGAAAAAGCACATTAATAAGATGAATATTCAGTACAAGGCTAAGGCAGATAAGAAATAGAGATATAAGGAATTCCAGGTAGGAGATGAAGTCATGGTTCACTTGAGAAAAGAAAGGTTCCCAATTGGAACATATAATAAGCTGAAAATGAAGAAATTTGGACCATGCAAAATTTTGAAGAAACATGATTTAGGAAATGCATATGAGGTAGAGCTACCAAGTGGGATCAACATTTCCCCTATTTTCAATATTGCTGATTTATTAGAATATCATGAAGGTGGAATAGATGATGGAACAACAGAAGAACAGTGGAGTATTCCAGCATCTACTTCAACGGAGGAGATAAAAGGGATCTTGGATAGCGGTGTGGGAAGAAGTACTCAGAACAAGCAATATGAAGAATATCTGGTGAAATGGAAAGGAAGAACTATTGCAGATTCTTCTTGGTTGTCTAAGGCAGAGGTTGACCATTTGGGTTTTCCTCACACAAACACCTGAGACGTGACAGGGTCACTTCTCAAATTACCCTGGGTGTCTAATGTAGGAGCATCCAGTGGTGTAAGGGCAATCTTGCATCACCCAAAAAGAAGTTAATTCAAAATTATTGTAGTTTTTTTCATTTCTTTTCATAATTAGTGTTTTGGGTTCCATAATATCTAGAATAATAATGTAGGACTTTCAGTTTTTTCCAAAACTGCTAAAAATAGTGACCTGCCTATTTTAGAAAATGTACCTGCTATTTTTAGAAAGTTTGCATTTGGGCACGTAATAAAGCAAAAACTTCGAAAAAGTTACATAACAGAAATATAAGACCTTTGGAGAAGGAATCAAGCAAAGATCATTTGTGAGCTGAAAGATATTAAAGTTTTTATTTTCTGAAAAGCCCTTGAAATTTTCTAGAATGAGATATGAGGCACTAAAACTTCCCATAGCATTCCAAAAAGTTGATGGAAATCCATTTATAGATTTCTGGCATGATAGTTCACATCACGAGCTTTCTGGCACTTAAAACGGTTTGTCAATCGGACACTCGGATCAAAAGTTATGCTTCCCGGAAGTTGACCTACTTTTGGAGGGAGTTGCAAATTTCAAAATTTAGCTGGAGGCCACCAAAAAGTGCTATTTATGACTATTTTGGGAACCCTGGGCAGTAGTAGAGTTAAGGGGGCTAGTGTAGAGTCAAGAATAGGTGGGAAAACAGAAACCCTAGCTGATTTGGGGTTACAGTAGGGGACTGAACCTCTGATTGTAATTGAACTTCTGTAATGTAATGAGTTGCCCAGTTCAATAAAAGAAAGTTCTATTTGTTGTGTTCATTATCTATTATTCTGTGTTTTGTGATTTACCCCCTTCATCATTTGAATTAAAAAAACTCAATTTTTGCTTTTGCATGACAAGAAAGATTTATTTTTAGAAGATTTGGAAGAATAAGAAAGTGAATTAAATAAATAAATTTATTTAATTACTTGCACATGATTTGGAAGAATAAATAAAATATTTTATTATATTTTATTTTTGGAGAGAGAGGATTTAAATAAATTTAAATGATTTATTTAAATTTGGAGGAATAAACTTGACTTAATTAAATAATTTAGAATTATTTAATTGTTTGAAGGAATTTAATTAAATAAATGATTTTATTTAATTTCAACTTTAGAAGAGATAATTAAATATTTTGATATTTAATTAACTTAGAGGAATATGAATCGAATAAATAAATTTAATTATTTATTTATTGATAGAGGAAGGTAGACTTAAATAAACATTAAAAATATTTATTTAGATAGAGTCATGTCATTTTTAGGTGTATACATTTTGCCCCTCTTTGATGCAATGTGTTTTATCACGTTGTTTCAAAGAATAAGAATTTTTGACAATGGTACATGCCCCAGTTTGCCCCTGGTACAAGTTTAATGATGATAGGACGCCCCCTCGAGAGATTGGATGGGAAGAAGGCAGACGATATGAGACAGATAATCTCACAAAGACGAAGGGAAAACTTGGTTGGAATTGAAGAAAACAGGATGGGTTTCTGAGAAACGAGAAGAAAATGAGAAGAAACAGGTGTGGGAAGAAGTCATAGTCACCACATAGCCAGTTTAAGGTTTGCATGCTATATATAGGAGCTGTGTCCACAAGACAAGTCATTTGGACACTTGGCTTTAGTTGATTTGTCTTTGAGATCTTAGGAGAGTATAGAGCATAGAGCAGTCAACACTAGGATGGATATTCCATGCAAGGAGCATCGCTTTGAGCGCATCCGATGATTCGACCAGCCAGTAGAGGCAGGACCCCTGGTATGTATCTTGAAAAATTTTACCTAGGGTCGATTTTGAGTGTAATAAATGCTAGGTAAAAATAGGCTAAACAAATGTGCCAGATCGCAGTTCGACGCATCTGTCATCCTGCGGTGCATCTAGGATATGAAACGGTGCATGCATGAAAGTTGTGCATGCATGAGATAGGTTAGCGCATGCAGAATTTGGCAGCGCATTTACGATATGAGTCAGCGCATGCAATTGGGTGGCACATTTATGGTATGGGACAGCGCATGCATGAAATGTTGCGGCACATGTGTCAGAAGTGGCGCATTTGCTAAGAAATGGTGCATGTACCTTCTGTTCTGGCGCATATGATATAGATAGTCAGTTGACTTAATGAAATTAACGTAATTGGCACCTTGATCGATGTGTCAATTGATAAGCAATCTCTGAGATTACCGAGAATCTAATCAAGAGATGATATGCTGTTTTGATTAATTTTGATATGTTAAGTTAGTTGATATGATTCTATAGAAATGTTGAGCATGGTACTTGCAGCTTTAAGTTGATGCCTTGCTTTATGTGCTTGCAGGAGGACATACGAGATACACTAATGTCAAGGGAGTAGTTTCCCATGCCGATGTTGCAGTGGCACATGCTAACAGAGATAGATCGAGAGGCGCTTGACGCGATGGGATTAGATTATGTGTGCTTTATGCCTGAGGTTTGAGCGAACTGCAGTTTACTGACTGTAGCAATGGAGAGGATTCACAGCGAGGATGGGACCTTTCACTTCTTGACTGGCGAGATGACGGTGACTCTGGAGGATGTATATAGGATACTCCACTTGTCGATACAGAGAGCTTGTGGAGTATGAGCCACAGCGGGATGCAGGACTCACAGAGTGCTGGTGGTTATTAGATGACCTCGAGCTGGTAGGACAGGTTATCTCCTGGTAGGATATACATGATTACTATGACTATTTCCTTGGGATAGTTCCAGGGTTGATCGGAGGTGTTGTATGCCCTGATAGGAGATCGCATGGGGACAGATCATGGAGAGGATGGTCACAGAGGGCACCCACTATGCTTGGGGTGTCTGCATTTTGGCACACCTATAACATGATATGCATTAGGTGGTATACCGCAGGGGTGTGAATTTATCAACAGGTGTCTCACTGTTACAATTTTGGTTATGGGAGCATATCGCCATGACTAGACCAATATGTGTGTTTCAGAGGCAGAGGGGAGAGCCTTACAGCTACAGCTATGTAGGAGTGATTTCCCATCATAGACTGGGGAAGCTAGAGTATTAGAGGCATGCACTGGATGGGGTAGATGTGGTCGTCTGGCGACCATATCTAGACTGTGAGCCTTGGGATGACGAGGTTGACGAGCTGCCATACTACTATCAGACTCGGTGGCTTATAGGTTGGATGCGGTTTATCTTAGAGAGATAGATTGTCAGCCAGGTTCGGAGATAGTTTGGGAGGAGACATGGCATGCCACAGGGGCAGGTTTTGTTTGCATGGACTCATGCGAAGAGATTTAGATGGGGCCCAATGGCGTCCTATGAGGAGGTAGTGGCAGAGTTTTGGTAGATTCCTTATACTACTTGGGCGATGAGGAAAGAGATTGTAGATGCAAGGATGACACCAGAATATGAGGAGTGGTTCGCAAAGCATCCATTTCTGAGATACTCTAGGCCTAGAGAGATGGTTCCTCATATAGACGAGGCAGAGTCAGATGATGAGGGCCAGGTTGGTAGGAGGAGGGGGAGGAGGAGGAGAGGACAAAGAGATGGAGGAGATGGGGGAGATGGGGGAGATGGAGGTAGACTTAGGTAGAGGAGTAGAGCTGGGGAGGGATCCTCCCACACTCAGTAGGTAGTGTAGCTACAGGTTGCACAACAGGCTACACAGTAGGGACATATGCTGCCACCTTAGCAGGTGGTGCAGCAACAGGTACCTCAGCCACAAGGGTAGTGACAGGCACATGCCTCTTAGGATACAACATAGTTAGATGTCCAGGGGAGAGCCATTGCCATGTTGAGAGGATAGGTTTGGCAACTGTGGGCACAGCTTAGGATGGCCGAGGCTCGACGGAAGACAGATGTAGGTGTTATCTCTAGGCTCACTAGAGAGCGAGATATGGCAGAGGTGAGGATATGAGCTATTTGAGTAGAGAGAGACTTAGTAGTGGCAGCCCTTGGGATAGATGCTACGAGCACATTCTTGGTTGGACAGGTGCAACAGGCACAGGCACAGCTAGTACAGACATAGGTATAGTTGGCACAGGTGTAGGGATAGTTAGCGCAGGTATAGGGTGAGCTTGCTAGAGCACAAGCTCAGACATAGTACTATCAAGGACTATACCATGGTGCTATTCTAGTTGATCAAAGGGCTCCAAGCTACAAGAGCTAGTCCATGGCCTCATAGAGAGTAGGTGGATCGCGGTCGGGAGGCTCTGTGATGGGCCCATAGCAGTCTTGGGCCAGCAGAGGAGGGGACTCAGAGGACACTGCTGGGAGCAGCGGTTCACAGCAGCAGGGTTAGGAGATACTTGTACATATTTTGGCTCCTATGTACCTACCTTTTGATGGCTCGGATAGCCGGATAAGTACATGTACCACTTTTGTATTTTGAGACATGTATCATTATCTTTGAGATGTATACATTGTATATGACATTGACTTAGAGATGGACCTTTTGATATTGTACATTTGGACATGCTTTATGATATTTATATGATGATGCAGCTATATTTGATGGTCTTTATATGTAGTTTGTCCATTCTATGTTATGGATGCATTTCTATTGTATGATGGTACTCATGTGATGCATATTTTGACTTATGTCTATATAATGTTTATCTAATGCAGTTTTAGATGATGCTATGTGATGCTATGTGACCTAATGCAGACTTAGATGTTTTACTTGATATGCCTCAAATGTGTAAATGCAAATGGTATCTATATGATTATGCAATTTATGTGATGCACTTATCTATGTTTTTGATTTTTTTCTGTTGACACTATGTGATGAGTGCAACAATGTATATGGATGACCTAATGCACTTTATTTATGTATGCAACTGATTTAATTATGTAAATGACTATCTCTTGTGATATGATATGCAACTTTATGCTATGTTTTTGTGATGTCCAAAGGTACTCTATCGACACAGAAATGATATAATGGTAGATAGGAGATTGATTGAAAGAATGACTCGATAGAAAGACTCACAAGCTTCAATTTGTAAACATTGATTGTCTGCATAGAATTTTATTGCATGGGATATAGATCTGGATATGGATAAAAAATGTTGTCTGGATATGTTATGGATATGGATATTTGTCATCTTGATATTGCAAGTATTTTAAAGTGCTTATTTCATCATCGAGCGTTTATTATGTTGTAAGAAAATACAAGCATCTAGGTATAATTAAACCAAGATGACCTGAGTATTACTTACATGGATTTTGATATAGAAAGTTAATACAAGCATCTAGTCAAAATTGAATCTAGATGACCTGAGTATTTCTTGCGTTTCAATAGACAAGGATTGCCCTTTTCATGTTCAGACCCTCAAAAGTCCTCGATAATCTTTTACTAATCATGTCGTTAGACAAAAGTCGTCACATTACTAAAGTTTGGTCCACAAACAACAGACAAAGAAAATTATTATGCCCCCATCATAGCATCTCTAGCTTTTGACATCCTCGAGTAGCATAGGAAGACATAATAACAAAAAATCAAGACCTTGTAAGTTAACCGATATAAAAACACAAAGCATTCTTGCATTAGATGTGTCTTCTTTCCATAATTGATATAGAGTCAGTTTGAGTTTTTTGGTATGGTGTTTTGCTTTGCTTTGGATAGGTTGATGTTCTGTGCCAAGATTTTTGTTTTTTTGGGGAGCTTGCTTTGCTGCATGCACTTGTCTAGTGAAAGGTATCACAATCCTTTATTGGTATCCTCTTAGAACATGTGGCATTCAAGAATCCAAATCTCCAACCAGGGCGAGGAGTTGCCCCTAGTGAAAACTAAGGATTGACTTATTGTGGATGACATGACAAACAGATACGGAGAGATGGACCCTAAGGGACTGACCTAGTGCCTCGGGGGCACATTGCTAAATGACCTCTCCTACGTGACGACATAGAGGCAATGTAGTTCAGGGTGAACCTGATGGACCTAAGACCTAGGTGATGGCATAGATGCAGAGTCGGTATGGAAAGCAGGACAGACGACACTTGAAGGAATGCAAAGGAAAGAAGCAAAGTGGAGTGGAGCCTTGAGGGCGCATTGATAATGGCCCTGCCTACGTGATAACTCAGAGGTGACATAGTTTGACAATGGTTCAAAGAACTAGTTCAGGATGAATGATATGATGGACACACAAGAGACATTAGGGTCACAACAGATGGAGGAAGTGGTTTGTCGCAAATAGCACCTATTTACCAGGTTTTCACCACTTACTTTTATTTGCACAATAGCTAAAAAATATGCATGGTGCCTGTTTGCCAGGTTCTCACCATAGGATGATTTTTTTGTTATTTGTCCATTTTTTTTTAATCACTTTTTGAATTTTTTTGAATTTTTAAGGACTCCCTTGCATTGGGGTTTTTAGGTATAGAACTTGCGAAGATGCATGCTGTTGATGAGGTCTTTGAACAGTTCACCTTCAGATGTAGCCAATTGATATGCTCCTGACCCATAGACTACAATGATGACATAGGGACCCAGCCAGTTGGGTTCGAACTTGCCTTTTTTCTCTCGATCTTGCTGATTTCTAGGATTTTCTCTAAGGACTAGATCGCCAACTTGGAATACTCGGGGCACATCCGTTGCTAATAATCTTTTAAGTGGTTAAAGGCTTGTTGCCTTCGCTCTTCGAGCATCTCTAACTCTTGAAGTCTAGACACTTTGTACTCTTCATCAGATATGAGGTCTTTTAAAGAAACTCGCAAGGATGGGATTTCGACTTCAATGGGCAAGATGGCTTCAAATTTGTAGACCAGGGAGCATGGTGTTGCACCTGTGGGTGTGCGGATACTTGTATGATAGGCCCACAATGCTAGATTTAATTGGATATGCCAATCACGACTGTCATCACTGACAGCCTTTTTCAAGATTTTCAAGATAGTTTTATTTGATGCCTCTGCCTGGCCATTGCCTTGGGGGTAATAGGGGGTAGAAAAGTGGTGTTGGATATGGAATTTGTCACATAGTTCCTTGACATCCTAATTTTTGAATGGTCATCCATTATTTGTGATAATGGATGAAGGGATACCATAGCGACAAATGAGATAGTTCAAGATAAAGGAGGCAATCTGCTTGCCTGTGATATTGGTTAAGGGCATGGCTTCAATCCACTTCGTAAAGTACTCGGTGGTGGTGATTATGAATTTACAGCCACATGATGAAGGAGGGTGTATCTTTCCCAATAAGTTGAGTCCCCATTGATAGAAGGGCCAAGGGGTTGTTAATGACTGTAGCTCCTATGCTGGTGCATGTATCAGGTTCCTGTGGATTTGGCACTTCTTGCACTTCTTTACAAAATGGTAAGAATCATGTTCCATGGTTGGCCAATAGTATCCTATGCGTATGAGTTTCTTGGCTAGGGTAGGGCCACTAGAGTGGGTCCCACATATACTGTCATGCACTTTGCTTAGGGCAGTTTGATATTCCTCACTATTGAGACACCTAAGGAGAGTACCATCCAAACCTCTGTGATATAGGGTATTGGCGACAATGGCATACCAAGATGTCTGACGAATGAAGGTTCATTTTTGGTTGCTGGACAGAGCCGGTGGGAGGGTATTCTCTTTAAGATAGGCAAATATTTTTCCATACAGGGGGGAATCAGTTATGACAATGTGGCAAATGATATGGGATTTAGGGGTGTTTAATGCAGGATAGGACACTAGCTCTACCAAGAACTTGTAACATGATTGATTATTTGGAATATTGAGGAGAGATGCAATTGTGGCCATGGCGTCTGTAGCTTTGTTCTCAATCCTTGGTATCTGCTCAAAAGAGATCTAGACAAAGTATTCTTTGAAGTCATCGACCATCCATTTGTAAGGGATTAATTTCTCATCTTTTGTCTGGTAGTTATCATTTACTTGATTTATGACCAGCTATGAGTCACCATACACCTGAAGTTCTTTGATATTCCATTCCACTGCTAGCTTGATGCCAATGACAAGGGCCTCATACTCTACCACACTGTTAGTGTAGGGAAAGAGTAATCTGTATGATTTAGGAATGGTGTCACCACTAGGGTGATGAATAAGATACCTGCTCCCAACCCATGCTAAGTGTACGAGCCATTGAAGTACATTTTCCAGGTTGTTGTGGTTATGTGAAGGATAGATTTGTCTAGAAATTCAAACCTCAAAGGGCTATCATCTATTAGAGGTGCATCTGCCAGTTGGTCTGCAAGTACTTGGCCTTTTATTGCTCTCTTGTCTACATATTCGATGTCGAATTCACTGAGAAGCATGACCATTTGGACAATCTACCTATAAGGGCCGCTTTGTTGAGTAAATAATTGAGTGGATCAATCTTTGCTACTAGTTTGACCAAATGTGACAACATGTAATGTCTCCACTTTTGTGAGGTGAAGACCACAACGAGGCATGCCCTTTCAATTGGTGTGTATTGTAGTTCATACCCAATAAGTGTTCGGTTGATATAATAGATCACTTGTTCTTTTCCTTCATAATTTTGCTATGCGAGGAGAGCTCGCAGAGCTATTAGTGTGGCTGAGATATACAGTAGCAAAGGTTTACCTTGAATTGGTGGCATCAATACAAGTGGTTTTATGAGATACTCTTTTAATTGCTGAAATGCTTGTTCGCATGAATCATTTCATTTGAAAGGGACATTCTTATGTAGGAGGTGGGAAAATGGGTGGCACTTGTCTGCCAATTAAGAAATGAATCTTTGGATAGACTGTAGTTTTCCTTGTATTGACCTTAGTTGAGTGAGATTCTTAGGAGGCGGCATTTCCATGATGGCCTTTACTTTAGTTGGGTCGACTTCGATTCCGTTGGCAGACACTATGTACCCAAGTAGCTTGCCTGATGTAACTCCAAACATGCACTTCTTCGGATTGAGGCACACATTAAATTGTTCTAGTCTTGTGAAGATTTTGTCCAGTACTACTAGGTGTCCTCTTGTGAGTGATTTTGCCAAGATGTCATCAACATAATCTTCCATTATAGTGTGCATCATGTCGTGGAAGATTGTGGTCATAGCTCTCTGATATGTTGCGCCAGCATTTTTCAAAGCAAATGGAATGACACACCAACAATAGGTGCCCCATGGACATGTGAACGCAGTCTTGTGTTGGTCTTCAGGTGCAATTTTAATCTAATTGTATCCAGAGAAACTATCCATTAATGATAGAATGGTGTGTCCTTCCGTGAGATCTACAATAATGTCAATGTTTGGCAGGGGGGAATCATCTTTTGGACAAGCTTTATTTAGGTCCCTGAAGTCATTACATATTCAGACTCTGCCATCTGGTTTGGCGACTGGGACTATGTTTGAAATCCACTCAGGATAGTCTATTGGTCTGATGAATCTGACATCCAACAGTTTCTTCAGCTCTTCTTTCACCATGAGAGGCACATGTGGGTACATCTTCCTAATTTTTTGCTTTATTGGCTTAGCTCCTGGAGCTAAGGATAAGTGATGCATTATGAGATTTGGATCTAACCCTGGCATGTCTGCATATGTCCAATCAAAGTTTATTTCTTTTCTTTTGAAGAATTCAGTGAATGCTGGATTTTCTTGTGCTGTTAAAGACTGTGCCATGTGGATCATTCTGGCACTATCACTTGTACTGACATTGATCAGCTCTGCTGGTTCTATCAAGATTGAAGGTCTCTCCTGATGTGTGAGATTGGGTGGAGGGTCAAGCCTTCCATCCTTCAGCACCTCAGAGAGGTTTTCACCATTAGATACATCTATATTTTTACTTTTTTCATGATCTAACACTGCCGCAGAGTGGTTTTCATGATTAGATCTTTCTTTCATTTTGACATTTTTGAGACTGAAAGGCTTGGGACTCTCTCCAAAATAGGTCTTGTCATTGAGTTCTATGGCATAGCCAGCTCTGTGGTCCCCTACGGGTATGTGATCTCTAAGCTCAAGATAGTCTATGATGGCTTCATCATTTTGAAAGGTATCGAGTTCAGGGGTAGTTTCTTACAAGTCCCAATCTATGAGTTCGGGGTGCAATAATGGTAAGGGGTCATTGGGTTGGTCTAGTTTGATGGTATTGATGGTCAAGATAGAGGTGTCCTGGTGGTCATTATAAGCACAGATAATGCCTGCGATGGTACTCTCCATTAGTTGATCTGTCAAGGGAGGTATCATTCTTTCCTCATGACTTTCACTATCGTTATTATGTGGGTCAGACTCTAGCAGTCTAGCCCTTGGATCTTGTCCTTCAGTTGCATGGGTTGGGTCATACCCATGGACAATATCGATATCTTTCTCATCACAAGATAGCTCAAAGAGGCTATCCCATTCATATTCTTTGGAATCAGTCTCACTCCCCATTTGCAGTTGCTGAATTTGATCAACTAGATTAGTAGCAGATGTTTCTGGTTGTTTGCATTTATGCTTATTTGCTTTGTTGGTTCTTGTTGTGCCAGTGTAACCTAGCCCTGTAGTGTCTCAGGATATAAAGGTATGGGGTTGGATGGGTTCAATGATACCATCTTTTCTCGAACCAAGGGGGTCATGTCCTTCATAACCCATTCTTTGTAGTATTTGGAATCCTCGACCATATTGTTCAAATTGTATAGTGGTGCGATGGTCTTGTTGTGTTGATGAACTGCCTTCATCCTTATATAACCATTGAAGGATATCCTTTTCATCACTCTCATCTTCAAGGTTTCCCCATTTGATAAATAGACCTTTGGTAGTTTTGACTGCTTTGGATTTGCTTAGGGCAGGTCTTCCATATCATCTAGGAGATAGGGGAGTTGTGCCAAATAGAGGGATTGGGAGATTGTGTACTCACCCAGGCCCTTATCTTTGAGTCTGAGGTTAGGTTGGGAAGCCTTTGATGTGGAAGCAAGTGAAGCTGGGTCAACATGAGATGAAGATGAAGCAGAAGTACAGTTATGAGGAATCACAACTTCAAGTTTAGGTTGAATGGAGTTGCAATACTAAAATGGATTGGGGTCACCTTGGATGGTGATCTTTTGACCTTCATAGGGGAATTTGATACACTGGTGGTATGTTGATGGCACTTCTTTCAGAGCATGTATCCAAGGTCTCCCGAGAAGAATGTTATACACTAACTCCATGTTGAGGACTTGGCAAGCCACATCTTTTACTATAGGTCAAACTCTAATTGGTAAAATAATAATTCCCTTGGAAGTTCTCTCCTCCTCATCATAGGGTTTGATAGTGATTTTCTTTTTTGGATCAATAGCTTTCTCTGCAAACCCCATTGCAAGGATTAGTTTCAAGGTGCAAATATTCAAACTGACTCCTCCATCAATTAGGACTCTTTTTATCTTGTGTTTGTGGATGAAGGCTTCGATATGAAGTGATACGTTATGAGGTTGGGTAATTGACATATCATCCTTTCCAGTGAATGATAGGGAGTGAGGTGAGGTAATGTGACCTACCATGGTTTGAAATTGTTCTTCGGCAAGGTTCATTGGAACGGAGGCTTCTGATAAAGCTTTGTCAAGTATGTCCCTATGGGACGGGGATAGATGCAAAAGTTCCATAATAGAGATATGTGCCGGTGTCTTATGGAGCTGATCTAGGATATTGTACTGATTAGACAGAGAGGTGGGGACTCCTCTAAGAGTGACTCTATTACTACGAGTGGTAGCGTTACAATCAGAGTCTTTGTTGATGGTGATCACATTGACGTGTGGATCACTTTCTGAGATATGATTAACAACATAGTCAAATGACACATTTGTGTAATTGGCCTTGTTAGTTTTATCATTGGTTTGATTGGAAGGTCCTCCCTGATGATAATTGGGAAGCGGATCTTTGAATGCCTGATGATCATTATTAGAGGTATGTCCATGAAGTGAAACTTTGTTTTGATCTATTAAATCTTGGATATTGTGTTTGAGTGCAATGTAGTCATTGGTTTTGTGCCCCCTATTTCGATGGTATTCACAGAAATCATTGTCGTTCCACCAATGAAGTTTGACTTTTGGTTCATATTCGCACTCTGTTGGAAGCGTTATGAGTTTTCTTGTGATCAATTTTGGTAGAATGGTTTCCAATGTTTCCCCTAGGGGTGTGAATTTCCTCTGAGACTGATAGCTTGTAAATTGTGATTCAATATTTCATGGTTTATTTTGAGGGGGGTTGTTTTGAGGGTTCGACAAGTTGAAGATTTGTTGCTTTGGTGCCACGTTCTTGGCATCTACCACCCCATAATTCACAAGGTTCTTGTTCTTTGTCCAGAATCTTGGTTTATCTGTGTTGGTATTGGTGCTAGGAGTGTCCTTATATAGCTTTATTTGACCTTTGGTGATTAAAGCCTTTTCGATGATTAGACCCATCTCAATGACCTTACTAAAGGAAGTAGGACATTGGATTTGTAACTGATAGCTTAGGTCAGTTTGTAAGTTATGGACAAACATCTCTAGCATTTGTTTTTCAGGCATTTGATGTGGGCACTTACTTGCCAACTGTCTCCATCTTTGTAGGAAGGCGGCAAAAGATTCTCCACCTTTTTGCTTGGTGTTACAAAGATCTAAAATTGAGATGTCATGCTCAATATTGTAGAAGTCCGTGACAAATTTGTCCATGAGTTTGTTAAAGGTTCTAATGTTGGGAGGTAGTCTAGAAAACCATTCCATGGCTTGTCCTCCTAAGGTTCTTGGAAATAGCTGCATAAGATAAGTATCATTGTGGGTGACTTCAAGACATGCAGTGTTAAATTCCCTGATGTGGTCTCTTAGATCACCCTTTCCATGATATTTGTCAAATTTTGGCACCTCAAATTTTGAGGGGAAAGGTATCATGATCAAGGTCCTATCAAAAGGATACGGTGAAATATCCTCTAGGGAATAATGCTTAGTTGATGTTCCTTTTTGCATGTCTGTGAATTGTTGTTGTAAAGCTTGGATCTATTGGGTCATTAAGCTTAGGGCGTTTGTAGAATCAATGGTTGCTTTACTTTTGTTTGGGGTCATTTCCTCTTGTGTGCTTCCCTTAGGGTTTCTTTCTTCCTTGAGTTCTTTTAGAGCTTCTACATCAAAATCTTTAGGGAGCTTGGCTCCTTGTTGTGCTAAGTGGAGAAAGAATTTAGTAGGGTCTTTGGCCAGCACCTTGTCCATTAAGCGTTGGAATCTTTGATCTTGTTGAGTCTGGAGAATCTCTTCTAGAGAAATTTCCTCATCACTATCGTGAGAGGATGGAATAGTTTTCTCTGTCATTTCAATTTACTTTTGTTTTTGACACCTTGTTAAGACCATGCAAGGTGACATGAGATGGGATGGAGCGAGCTTGAAAGTTTTGAACAAGAGGTGATAAAATGTACCAAGGTTTGAGCAAGGTTCTCCTTAGATCTAATTGGTGTCAAACAAGTTGGGTGAGCAAACGATAGTCAAAGTAAGGATGATAGAAATCTGGTTACTTGATGTAGACTAGTTTTGCACAAGCCATTAGTGGAGTTCTGAGAGAAAAGGATGATTGATCCTTGATAGTGGAGACTCACTAGGTTTGTTTGAGGTTTGATGTGATCAAGAATAGCTTGGTTCTAACCTTGTTCAATTTTGGAAGAATCTTGCAAAGTTTTGGATGATGCAGTGTGGGAAGTGCAGCTATGGTGTGGAAAAAGAGAGAAATGGTTGACTTGCACGATTTTAATCAGATCTTGGGAAAACTAAGACAAGTTTGAAATGGTTTCTTGAAAAGTTGAAATTTTTTCTCCTAGGAAGTATGGAACAGCTCTCTAGAATAGATGCGCAGCAGTAAATGCACTGGAACAGAAGGCAAAAGCGCCGTAGGTCGAACCACATGCCCAGATCTGGCAAATTTAATATGCACAACAATAGTAATCAAATGCACAGTATGTCGAAATAGATGTGTAGTAGGTCGTAGTGGATGTGTCGTTCTAGTTTTTTAGTTTGTTTTACAGAGTTTTTTGGCACGTTTTTAAAAAAAAATAGATTTTGGTTGAAAACTTGGTCTTTTTGCTTTTGATTTTCAATTATGGCAGATAAAGACACAGCAAGCACATAGAAATTTTCATGATTTTTATATTTTTATTTTTTTTGTATTTTTGTGGACTTTTTGACACAATAACAATTACAACCTAGGCTGGAAAAGATAGTATTTGTTGTGTCCCCTAGCTATGCATATTGAAAGTGTGTAGCTTCAGGATCCGGTAGCACCAACTCCTCTCCATGACACTCACTTCTCACGCATATCAAATCTAGGTTTCCTTAGGCTTGTACCCCCACCAAACCTTAGGATTGTCCCTGCTACCTCTACTATGAATCACATGAATCAGGGTGGCTTCAAAGGTCCCACCTTTTGTGCCAACAAATAGAGGATTTTGGTATACTAGACAATGGCTAAGTAGTTAGGGCAACCATTTGAGTGGTTACACATGTGGCAGTGCTACTCTTCGTTATGGAGTCTCCCAACCTTCAAGGGTTAGGCCTTGAAGGGTTTTGGGGGAGGTTGGTTGTCAGTGTAACACAGTGGCACTCATTGTAGGAGGCTTTCACCTCAAGCACAATTTATTTAAAGTGGATTGGTAGGGCTTAGTTTTAGTCTGTTATCACTTAGGGTCATTCCCACTTGGACAGGTGGGCATCCAAAGGCAGGCCCCTCTAAAGGTTATACACAAAGAATAACAAGTTTGGTGTTCTAGTCACCCAGTAAAGGGGAGAGCATAGGCCTATTATCATTCAGCAGACACAAAAAATAGTGGTTTATCCAATCCTATTTAAAATGAAAAAAAACTATATGCTTTATCTATTTGGGCACTCACATAGTTGTTAACTTTGAAGTGATTAAAGATAGCAATGGTTCTTTCCCCTTTGTAAGATAGAAATGTTTTAAACTAAAAAAGATAGCAATAATGCAAAGACAACAATGATGTTTGTTACTACCCTCCTAGTTATGAACTATGTGAGATTTTGCACATACACACATTTTTTTACTTTTCCTCCTAATTAATCTATGATGTGTGTTCTAAGGAAAATGAAACTATCCAGCTCTTAGCCCTGCACGAAAATTAGAGAATCAAATCCTGCAAGACAAGTGTTAGCATTAGAAAACTTGCAAGAAATCCCTAGAATCACTATGAAGAATATATGTGTAGCTTAATAGTCTGTATGCGCAGAAACATAGGCTATGAGCATAGAATTACAAATGCGCTAAGATAGGTGTCAAAAGTGCAAGAATAAAGGATATATGCACCGTTTCTGTGGATGTGTCATTCTAAAGGATGAAAGCGCCATGTCTGGGGGTATATGTGCTAAAATACCGTAGGCATCGAAATAGGTTGTAGATGCTCCACCTTGGAGGATATATGCGCTGAAAGTTTACATGTGCTGGAACAGTGATCAGATGCACCGCGAGATCAATCAGATGTGCCGGATGAACCTGTTTGAAGACTGCATGGAGCCTGTACGGAACCTGTCACTCAAGAACTTGGTTTTTTGGTTAGATTTGGGGCAAAGGCCCCACGGTGGGCACCAGAAATGTTATGGGTAAAATGGGATAATATTTTAAATGAATATAAACCCAATAACTTCAATGAAATGTGCAAGCAACAAAGAATAAAAACAAATAACCAAACTTATAGTGCTTTCTTACCTGGCGGCTTCCATTGTTCACCTATTCTCGTTTGATCTTTGGTGATGAATGTAGCCCTCAGGAACCTTGCTTCCTTGCTTTTATTCCTCAAGATGACAAAGGAGAAATGGCTCAGATACTTGTTGTGTTGAAGATGAGCTTCAACACAATATAGGATGAATAGTGAATGATGTGAGAGTGGGGGCGCCAATGGCACACTATAGATTCTGTAGCATAAGTTTACTTGAAAGCTTTGTGATATGAGAATGGAAGAATAGAAGGGTATTTATAGACTTGTGAGAGAAGATCAATGGTAGAGGATATTTGAGAGAATGTGTGCGAATAGAAGGACATGTGTCATAGAAAAAGCTATTCTCTTTGAGTTAACTTCTTTCATGACAAAGATAAGATTTGCTTCTCACAAATTAGAATGTTTTATTCTAATTTAAGAGTTATTGATAAAAACAATATTGTTTTAAATAAAAAAACTCAATTTTTGCTTTTGCATGACAAGAAAGATTTATTTTTAGAAGATTTGGAAGAATAAGAAAGTGAATTAAATAAATAAATTTATTTAATTACTTGCACATGATTTGGAAGAATAAATAAAATATTTAATTATATTTTATTTTTGGAGAGTGAGAGGATTTAAATAAATTTAAATGATTTATTTAAATTTGGAGGAATAAACTTGACTTAATTAAATAATTTAGAATTATTTAATTGTTTGAAAGATTTTTTTTTTTTTAAATGCGCCTGGTAAACTTTTTAACGTGACCGGCGACGCTGGTACGACACGCCCTCTGGCTCCACGTGAATGCTTTTGCCTGGAGCAATGAACCGGTGAGGCCACAACACGGGGGACCTCATCCCCTAGCAAGAACACTTCAAACCCGCAAGCTCGTTGGCCCAGCGGGGGTTTGAACTCTGGTGGCCGCCACTACAATCGAGTGACTTAACCACTGAACCATGCCCTTATCGGCAATTGTTTGAAAGAATTTAATTAAATAAAGGATTTTATTTAATTTTGACTTTAGAAGAGATAATTAAATATTTTGATATTTAATTAACTTAGAGGAATATGAATCGAATAAATAAATTTAATTATTTATTTATTGATAAAAGAAGGTAGACTTAAATAAATATTAAAAATATTTATTTAGACAGAGTCATGTCATTTTTAGGTGTATACAGATACAATCATGATACTTAGCAAGAAATGGGCCTCTATATCTAAAGAAAATTGTTCAATGTCTTCTTTAGAGATGTGTGGGTCATTTTTTCCTAACACAAACTATTAAATTTTAGATAAAGAAAAAAATATGTTTTTTTCAAAAATATGGTACATACACTGTTGGTCATAAGTTTTTCTTGACACACTTCCTAAATTGTATACATGGGCCTTCATCCTCTACACACATTTTATTTTAGGGATTACCATTATCAAGCATCATTACAATTGGGTTTTTAAAGATACAATCATGATACAATTTAGCAAGAAAGGTGCCTCTATAGAAGACAATTTTGAATGTGTTGTACTCAAGAGTGATGTGTGGGTCATTTTTTCCTAACACAAACTATTAAATTTTAGATAAAGAAAAAATATTTTTTGTCAAAAATATGGTCCATGAGAAACAAAACATTTATATTTTGTACATTTTTCCATCTACAACTAAATGAAAACATATCATAAATTAAATTATTGTGCATATTTTATGAATGTCACTCAACTTGAATCTTTAATACACATGGGATGAAAGCTTATCATGTGTCCAACATAGATATAACTTATTTCTTTGTTTCTTCATGGATAATATATATCATATTATTGAGTTATAACTATTAACACGGATTTGTATTTGTTTTCCTACATGCTTATGTAGTGTTAAAATTATAATTCTTATCACATTATTATATAATCCTTTCCATACTTTAATCAAAATTTTATGATGTCTATTCTATATCTTTAAAATGAATAATCATTTAAATCTTAAATGCCTAGTTTGAACCTATGTTCCTATTCTTGTTGCTTAAATATATTAAATTATGGTGCATGACCAAGTTCAATTCTCTTTCATAATTTTACATCTGATGAAATACCTTAAAGTTACATATACCATTATTTGACCACATGCCTTATATCACATTCTTAGAGCCACATTGGGTAAATGCCTCTTTCCTATACTTATAACACACTTGTATGATTGTTATGTGGAATTTAGAGATACCTTGCACTTTTATATTTTCTTATACTTAAGAAAAATATAAACACCAAGTGACAATTAGATCTAGTACATATATTCTTTCTCATTATTATTATTTGATAAAAATATATCATATTATTAGATCAATGAAATCAATAGCTTGTAGTAGACAAAACTTCACCAAAAGGAACCCTTTACATATGCTTATTTAAAGCATGAAAAATAAGGTGTCATTCACAAAAATAAATCTAAAATTCCCACAATTCTGAAATTTAGTGAGAAATCAAAAGTACCCCTTGTATGGAGGGAGTTGACCAAGATTATCTAAGAGTGTGTAGAGATTAAAAAAGATGACAACCCTCAATGATGAAGCCTTTTTGTCCTAGAAACACTCAAACTCAAAGAAAAATCCCTTATATATAAATTAGATTTAGTTACAGATATATTCTTTCTCAATATATTATTATTTGATAAATACATATCATATTATTGATTTATAACTATTAACATGGATTTGTATTTGTTTTCCTACATGCTTAAATGTAGTGTAAAAATTATAATTCTTATCACATTATTTTATAATCCTTTCCATACCTTAATCAAAATATTATGATGTCTATTCTATCTTTAAAATGAATAATCATTTATCTTATGCCTAGTTTGAACCTATGTTCCTATTCTTGTTGCTTAAATATATTAAATTATGGTGCATGCCCAAGAAAAATGTATACACCTTGACAATTAGATGTAATAGATATATTCTTTGTCAATATTATTATTTGATAAATACATATCATATTATTGATTTATAACTATTAACATGAATTTGTATTTGTTTTCCTACATGCTTATGTAGTGTAAAATTATAATTCTTATCACATTATTATAATCCTTTCCATACCTTACAATCAAAATTTTATGATGTCTATTCTATCTTTAAAATGAATTTAATCATTTATCTTACACCTAGTTTGAACCTATGTTCCTATTCTTGTTTCTCAAATATATTAAAAATTATGGTGTATGCCATTTCATTTCTCTTTCATAATTTTAGATCTCTATCTTTAATTTGGCCTGATGAAATACCTTAGTTACATATATACCATTATTTGACCACATGCCTTATCACATTCCTAGAGCCACATTGGGTATTTATGCCTCTTTCCTATACTTATAACAGACTTCTATGAACTTATTATTTGGAATTTAGAGATACCTTGCATTTTTATATTTTCCTATACTTAAGAAAAATGTATACACCTTGACAATTTGATGTAGTATCTAGATATATTCTTTCACATTATTATTGTTTGATATGTTATACCTTGTTATCACATGATGCTACATATGACACATTACTTATAATTTACACATTATTTATGTATTTATATGCTTGTACATTACTTTTACATGTGAATGCTTCATTAAGATATTTTAGTAGGTACACTTTTTTATAGGTAAAATTTCATAATCCTAAGTTCTCTCCCTTTCTCCCTCTTTTTCATAGATAGGTTTTCATCAACTTAAAATTGTTCTTATGTTTGTACTTCATGACGAAAGGTACTCAATCCACATTTTTCCTATACTTTGTAATTTCCTTTGGAGCATCTTACTAGAAAAATGGTTATTGCATATTTACTTAAATTACTGAAATAAAATAAGTACATATAATTGCAATTTAATTTTTTGTTTTAATTAAATGAGGATCTCTTTGTATTTATATAGATATGGCTGATGATCAGGGATCTCATCATTCCACATAGTCTCAGTGGGAAGCTGAGGCTAGGACTAATTTTTATAATGATAGCATTACTAGATTAGAGAGTGCTTTGAGATGTTTGGACCAAACTATACACAACTCACCTAATTCAGGTAATAGAGATAGATTAGTCAATATTCAACAAGAGATTACACATATGATTGACATGATTCGATCATACAATCCATATGATGACATCAACACTGAGGACTTTTATAGGTCCCTTGCCAGGACTATTACTGGCACTGAGAAAATTCAATATGTTTCTCAGAGAGTTTCACTACATAATGGGGTGCTGCCACAATAATGGGTTACACTTTCTGGGACATCCTGATTTTTGCTAAAATTACATATTTTTAGAAAATATAATGATTTAAGCCTTGAAAGGTCCCATTTGAAGGAATTTAATTGAAGAGAGTTTGATCAAACCCCTTTAGATTCAAACCCCCCTGGATAGAACCCCGCTAGTTTTAAAGCATACCTATAATGGAGTCTAATCTACACCTATCAAAATGCTGATAAAAAACCAATTTTGATTTATCTTTTGAGGGATCAAATGATTTAATTTAAAATTTATGCTTTGTACGTATGTAGTCCTTATTATAAGCTTCCCAAAAAATATAAATTTAAATATATTTAATTTGATTATTATATTTATTTTTTATTTCTTGTGAATGTATGTTTTTCACTGAACATCAAGTTCTCTATTCTACACACATGGAAAATTAGTACATTCCTGACAAAATTTTTTAAAAAATATCT
The DNA here is from genome assembly GCA_027924645.1 of Cunninghamia lanceolata. Lineage (NCBI taxonomy): Eukaryota > Viridiplantae > Streptophyta > Pinopsida > Cupressales > Cupressaceae > Cunninghamia > Cunninghamia lanceolata. The sequence continues at coordinate 3,130,009 of BSBN01000128.1, forward strand.
ATACACTAGGTATTGATGTCCTTGTTTCAACAAAAGAAAAAAATTGAATTACGATACATACAGAAAAAGTTATGTTTTACGGAATACACCTATGTCCAAATTATAATTGGTTTGAATTAAAAAATTAAATAAAAAATGTATATTCAACAAAACATTATGAAACCAAATGCATACACTATATATCGGTGTTACCAATCTAAATTAAAAAGAATCAGAATTTTATCCTTTGTAGAAAAAAAGTTATGTGCTACGGAATACACATCACTTTAAAAAAATGTTGTTTACTATTAGAAACCAGTTATCAAAGGAGATGCAAAAAAATTTACAATTTAACTCCAAATTTTTTAAAAAATATATATTTAGAATCTACAAACAAAATCTCACAAATCAGTAATTCGCATCATCTTCAAATTCCTAATGGTTTAGCGGCTATAGGTGTCAGAACGTGAATATTTAGTTCAAAATATTGATTTCAATGTCAAGTTTGGCCAAAAAGTGTAACCCATTATTGTGGGATGACCCAATGTGCATAGCATGTTCCCTCATTATATGGGATGAGAAAAAGTTAGAGGATATACTATTACTAGGTGTAAATATGTGCTTGTTGGTTCATTTATATATCCTAGATGGTTGGTAGCCAATCACAGATGGCCTCATAATGATGAGTCGCCATTTATTTTTGCAAACAATTATATGTCGAGTTCCATTCAGGATTAGATGTGGATTACACATCTATGCCCGTGCATGCTGGACAGGGCAAGGTGAGATTTGCTAACATGCCTCAATATAGACATGCAAATTTATCACCGCCCATCAACAAGAGGGAATTAGTTGGTCCAAACTTTTGGTTCTTCCAAAATGTTTGGAACTAGCAGCAGTAGGAGATGTAGCAGTAGCACCTACTAGATCTAGCCTTTTTGATAGTATTGCCATGATTGCTACTCAGGTTGATCAGATCTCATATGATTGTGTAGGCAGATACTTATTATGTCCGCATATTATCCTTCCTCCCACTGAGGCTACATCTGCCAATTATGATCCCTACATTCATACAAAGCTACCATCACCGTCAGATGTGGCCCAGATGAGTGACGCCACTACACGCGTAAAGTGTGTTCAACTTCCATCGTTGATTTACTATCAACATACTAGTATATCAGTGATGAGTATGGGGTTCCTTTAGATGGTGTACCAACTCATATTACACGACATTATGTACCTAGACAGTCGAGTTGGGGTGAGGTGGCTTCATGGGACCAACATAATCCAAACCAGTCTACAACCCCCACACAGCATCGGGCTGAGGTTATTGCACCTGATGTACATGGCACATACAACACACTTCTCTTTAACACTGGTCATTTACCTGATACAAGTGTCCTTGGTGTGACCATTCATTCTTGTGGCATCAATGGGATTGGTAGAGTGCTCTAGGATGCAATGCATGTACTTGAATAATTTATATATTTTGCATTCTAAAAATTCACATGTATATTAAATAAAATTGACTTTAAAGTAGTTCTCGCTATTTATTGAAATCTTGTATTTGAAAATTTCTAGCAATACGTGGATTTGTCACACTTTGGAGATTTGGAGCATGCAGATGATCCTTTACATGGTACATTTGAGGTACATTTATAATATATAAATTACTTGATAAATTTAGACATGTTGAAAGTACAAAACATTAAGATGACTTTACATATTTATACACATGTACATTAAATTAAATTATGTACTTTCTTGTGTAGGGAGGCGGATCAGGATAGAGATTGAGATAGGGACTGAGAAAGGGATCGAGAGAGGGATCAGGATAGAGATTGAGAGAGAGATAGGGACATGGATCCACACAGGGATCAGGAGAGATATATCCATAGTCATATTAGACATCCTCCTCCTTAACTTGTTTTACATGCAGACACATGATTTGTTATACATTTTATATTGTGGTTTGTCACATTATGGTTCTTAGATCATGATCTTCACATTATATGCATTTTACATCATGGTTTCACATTATGGTTCATCTTATTATGTTTTATAGTATATAAATTTTAGATTATGGTTTCACATTATATATACATTTTACATTATGGTTTCATATTACAGTTCTTAAATTGTGATTTGTCACATTATGGTTTGAACATGATTTCTTAAATGATCTCTCTAATTAAAATCTAACATTTTTGGTCTCATTTTTGGATACAGTAATATAGAAATTCTTGAAGCTAATTAGGGTTTTGAGTTGGGAAACTTTAATATTCTTTCTCACTTTTAATCTATAAAAAATGAGTTAATTTAATGATTTTTGGTTCAATAAGGTAGTTGGGAATGGCGGGTTGAATAACCAGGGCTTTACAATGGTTGTTTTTGAATGAGTGGGTCATAGGATAATTTGTTCATGGTTTCAACGTTTTTTTTTGTTTTGTGAAATTTAACTTGGTATTTGTTTAATCAACATGCAAGCTCCATAATTATACATATCTTGAGTTCTATGTGTTAGACTACATTTAAAATGAAATACTTTTAATTAAAGCTACTTAAAATTGACTCTTATGTGGTTCCTATGTATGTTCACCTTTTGTTGGAAAAAATTGTCAATTTAGGCCATGTTTTCCATAATAAAAACAAAGTTTTCATGATATATAATTTTATCAAAAACAAAGAACTGTCATAATTTATATGATTTTTTGTGAATGTGTCCATCAAAATACACTTTTTGAAAAGTATAGTTTATAATATTTTATTTATTAAATTCTATTTTATAACAATTATAGAGACTTTTACCAAGCATAAAAGCATTTGTTTGACATAAAAAAATGAGCATCCTATATAGATCATGTCTTCTTTCAATAAAAATAAGTAGAGTGTATCCTTCTTTTAGAACAATAAATTCAAGTATATCTATTTTGGTTCAAAATATAAATAAAAAATAAATGAGAACAATATGTATTTTGGATCTAAATGAACATTGATAGACTTTACCTTTCAAATTATATTTTTTAAATTAGGCTCCAAATGAAAATTTGACCAATGCTTTAAAACCACTCCCTGTTCAAGAAGAGTATAACCCTCTTGAAAAATAGAAAATATGTCTTTTCCTTTCTCTCCCTCATGAACATTTGTATATTAAATTCTTAAATAATTCAAATATAGTTTCTAATGAGTTTATTATGGACCTAGAATGTTTTTATATTAAATTTCACATTTAGGAACTCATATTAAGGGATGATTTTTATTATTATTTTGATTCTTTGTAGAAGATATCCCAAGGACCTAGGCCATTTATGTGACTCAATTAACTAGGATGTCTCATATTTTTTAGGACTTATGTTTTCAAATTTAAATTTTCCTATATTCACCAAGAACTAGGATAGGTTTTAATCAAGGGTCCACACCAAAATGTAGGAAAATGAAACATGCAAGCTACAATTAATTGATGATCTGTCTAATTGGATGATTAAGAAAAAAGTAAAAATCATTTTTGAATTTATCCACTTGCTAAGACAAAAATATATAAATTATGAAAGAATGATTATAATTTCTTATCTTTTTATTCATTTATTATTTATAATGATGAAGATTCTATGATTCATATAAATGATCTAATTAGAATAAAAATATGTGTTAACATATATTGTGGAGCATGTGATGGATTTTGGACAAAGATCTAAACTACACATGGGACTATATTACTAATCATTGTGCGGTTATATAGAGGTGGGATCCAATAAACAAATCTAATACCATTGTACCTAGTTTAGCTAGTGCTAAACACACTTAATTAGATAATAAAATTAAAACTTACAAATTTTATTGGATCTAATAACATTTGATGAAATAATTTAAGCATGACTTCTTCATTAAACAAAATTACTACAAATAAGATCACCTTAAGAAAGCTTTATAGGCAAATAAGATCACAAAAAAGATTTAGCTTCATGGGCTACTAGATCACCACATTGAATGAAATTATTTGAATTCAACATAAAATAAAAAGATTTTCAAATTTATGTGCAAATGTTACATGTATATATTGTCATAGAAAATATATATGTCCAAAAATAGCTTAAAGTTCTTGGTACATATTGTTGTCAGGGTAAAAATCAAGTTTAATGTCAAAAATAGAAAAATATCAAACCCTAACTAGCACAATAGAGCACGAGCAAGCATGAAAATCAAAATAACAAATGAATGCAAACCCAAATCCATGCTAAACTTGATTTATCTCCATTGCTCTTCTCAACCTCGCATAAGAATGCAAGATTTTGAAGGATGGTTGATGGAGGAATGTTGGTTGCTCATCGTTGCAACCGCATAAGAATACGCAAGAGCTAGATATAAAGTAAATTTGATAGCATGAGGCTACTCAAAAACTAGATGATCAAATGGTTTGTGAGAGGGTTGATTTATAGAAAAGGTTGATTTGAATGAATGGTTATGATTGCAAGTTGTTTTGTGCTATGTGGACGGTTGAGATCGACTAGGGTTTCCCTCCACTACAAGATAAGATGGAATTTCTAATTTGAGGATATGATGAGGTGTAAAATCAAATAAATTTGCCCAATTTATTTGAGTTATTAAGATAATACATGTGAAAAGGGGCTTTTTCCATTAAGTGAGGGGTTGTAGTCATGTGACATATGTAGGATAAATCTAATTTAAATAAAAGTTTATTTAAATTAGTTGTACATGTGAAGTGTTGTAGTCATGTGAAAGAGGGAACTAATTAAATAAATAAAATTTATTTAATTAATAGGTTAGGTGACTAAGTTGGATTATAAGTGGGATTATGCAATGACCTAGGGCAAAACGTTACAAGGTGTCTCACAAGGTGATGTCACAAGACATTTACAAATTTAAGTGTCTACACATACAATCTAGATCCGCTCTATCTTTTATTATCTCTAAAATCTTTTCATGATCTTCAATAGGTAACATCCACCTTTGTTTGACATGTCCTCTTTTTGGTAAAGTTTCAAGATTTATTCTTGTTGCTATAACTAAGTGACTATAATGCAGAAGCTTTTGACCTGGCATATAATCAATAAATATAATACCATTTGTATCTATCTTTGTTTGTTGATAGTATGTGCCTTCAGCAACCACTAATCCAGTAGGATACTCTTTTCCATCACCATTTGTTATTAATTCTAACAATTTGCATTTTGGTTGTGTACATCTTAGTAGATAGTAATCTACACCTTCTGTATTGTCAGGATATGCAAAAACAACAAAAATATCCCCTGTACACACCATGTAGTAAACCATGCTCAACTTAGGTAGAATAAAAATCAGTTGTAAGTTAAAATTCAATTTAAAAATTTAAAATTTACTTATAACAACTAAATCTGATACATGTTTGTAATCAGCTAAATACAAAGGATCATAGACATCTACAATGTCATTATCTTCAAAAGAGTCTAACGTGGCCACTAATTGTTTTATTTTCCATTGTGAAACATAACCATCTCTAATATTCTCACATTGCACAATATTTGCATTGTTCTCAATGCAATCAACACAAAAACATGATTTTTCTCTCACTTGAATTACAGGAGGCTTGTTATGTCATGTTGTCATGATTTGATGCAAACTTCTAATACCACTAATTGTTTGACAATTAGTAAGAGTTGATTGATCAATATCTGTAAATTTCAAACATCCAATTAAAAAGTGTATAAAATTGAAAATTCAATTTATGTACACACATTGAAATTAAAAAAAAAATTTATTTATGTACCTTTAACTTCCCAAAAATAGTGTGTGTTGTATAATGAGTCATGGGAAGCAAAATGACTTTTGCACCATTCAACAATTTCTTTTGAATTCCTTATGGCATTACCTACAAGTTCATGTTGGTGAAATTTCATGTTAAGAGGTTTTGTAGTTGAAAGGAAGGAACGATCTCAAAAAGCATAATTAGATTTTTCTAAAAATCCAACACTCAATATTGAAGATCTGCAACATTAGATATATCAAAACCACTATTGCATAATGGTAAGCTTCCACTTCTCAACACATGCAATATATTGAGACACCTTTTTCCTAATAGGTTTAAGAATTTAAAATATAAAAATTTAAATTTCTAGTCCATATGGTGTTACCTACAAGTTCATGTTGGCAAAGTGCATGCTTCACACATGCTCTAGCCCCATAATGCTCTCCTTTTCTGTGTCCACTCTCATAGAAATTCCACATAAATTTTATGTTACATCTAATATATTGTTGGCTTAACCAATTAAAAGCTTTTGTAGACTTAAATTGTCCTGTGAAGTTACAAACAATTTCATTTAAAACCAAAATAATAAAAATAAACTATATACACACATACAACATATAAGTAACTAAACAATTCAAATCTTCAAGTTAAGTAAACAAATAAATATATATAAATTTATTAAAAAATTAAATCAACACTTACCAGCACATCCATCAGACCATATCCAATATTGTAAAACATCTATTTGACATCGTCTCATGTCTTCAAAAAATATTGCAAAACAATAGGCTACATAGCTTCTATCATGACCTGTATCATCACTAATATAAAAGTGAACCTCTTTGATGATAATTCATTCATCTTTTCTACTTTGTGCACCATCTACATGTTCTTCAGCATGCCTATAACAAACTTGTACAAATATTACAACTTGCTCTAAATGATAATATTGACTTTGAATCTCAATTTGAGGACTAAATGTATAGTTCTCATAGAAATCAACAATAGAGAGAATACAACCTAGTTGGAAGCAATTATTTGAGTCACAAAATTGCTTAGCTTTCCATCTAGCACCATGACAATTCTAAATATGTGGTATATGATATTGCAAAATTTATTCATAAACTCAATGTAAGACAATTCACTCTTTGAGAACAATTTTTTTGCTCTCAACTCCTGACTTTGTTGAGTATTTCTCATATTCAAATCTCTTCCAGGTAACTTGCATTGAATGATCAATATTGCCACAACTTGTACAAGATTCTTTAAATCTTCACAATCATTACATATATTTTTTATACACTACAGTTTGAATTCATCTGAATCTTCTAATTTTTCACATAGAAGAGACTTCACAAATTGTGTTGTACTTCCAAGGATGACTATATTTGGATTATTTACTACCATAGATTTTTTATATGACTATTGGTGTAGATGAAATTCAACATGATTTCAACAACAACAAGTCTCGCGTATCTTATTTATAGGTACAAAACTTGGTCATAGTCTCTCAAACATCCTTTGACAAATCTTCACATCTGAAAATTCTTGCTTGAATGCTTCAAAAAGTTCACTTTTTGTTGTATCCATAAAATGTTTTGGATGTAAAAATTTTGTACCATCTTCACCTTTTATTTGTATAGTGTCCCTTCTATAGGAAGAAACATGAGAGCGGTTGGTCCAATATTCAATCACCTATTCCTTTACATCTTATGAGATTCTATCGTTTCGGGGAACCTTACAAATATTTACCCAATTGTTCTCAATATTTCCATCCAATCTATTTCTCTTTGCAATATACCTTTGAACAGTTCTCCTAGAAACATTGAGTAATTGGGAAATTACTTGAACTTGTCTTCTATGTGATAATTTCTTACTAAAAATTATAGTCATCAATGCTCTACATGCAGCACTTAAATCAACAGTTTGACTCTTTCTTTCAATAGAATTCAATGCTCTTGCAGATTTTCAACTATTGTTTTCTTTAATGAACCTGATGACTTTTTCTTATTATCAACCCCTAACAACTCTAAAACAGGGGTCATCTCTTTCCTCCTAAATAACTTTGCAAATAATTGTGCTCTTCCATTATAGACTTATTTTCAAAAAATTCATCCCATATTCTTTTAGAGTGTAATTTTACTGTGCTTTCAGATAACATATCTTTAGATGAAATACTATTGAAAAGAGAGTCCTCATCCATCTCCATCAGATTTTCTATACCAAGGAAAAAATTTCTATCACCACCTTCAATTTGTTCTGGTACCTGTACTCCTTGGTCATCAACAATTTCCTTGGGTTGTTTTTGAGTAGATATTCCTTCATCCACATTTGTAGTATATCTTCTTCGATCATACAACCTTTTTCTTATCTTTTTATTGTCCATCACAAATTGCTCAAATTTGAATTCAACTGCATACAAAAATAACACATACAAACACTTTAACCTCTATTTTTGAAGATCTACATACATTCAATAAATCAATGATTTAATCAATTACACGTTTTAGATCATGGTACTGAGAATACAACTCTACCCCTGTCAAAATCAATGTTTCTTTCTTCTCCAAATTTTTGTAATTTAATAATTAAAAAAAAACCAAAAAAGCCAAAAAAAGGCATAAAAAAAATTTGCAGTACAAATTTGTTTTAGATCATGATATCTGAGAATATGAGTCTGCCCTTGATGAAATTAATGTTTTTTCTCCAAATGTTTTGCAATTCAATAATTAAAAAAATAAAAAAAATAAAAAAAAACAAAACAAAAAACAAAAAAGACACATAGTTTTGGCTAAATTGGATTAGGCTAAATCCCATTCGGTCAAATCTATCCAACTGGTATCCCACTTGACAGCCAAGTCACCATTTTTCCAAATTTTCTAAAACTTCCAACTTCTGCTAAATATCTCTCCAATCAAAATTATTTAAAAAAAAAAACACCCTTTTGTAGAGCGCATAGTGTTGAATCCATATATATATATATATATATATATATATATATATATATTAATTTTAGTATATAAATATTTTAAAATAATGCAAGTAGGTTGTTCAAGTTCAAAAAGAGGTTGATTTGAAATTTAAAAAAAATAGTAAAAATGATTAAAAAGATTGGAAAAAAGATGATGCCCTAAAGGAGAGAATCCTCTTCAAAAGGGTATAATTTGTTTTTTGAAAATGAAAAAATAAATAAATTAAACAATAGTTGACGTCGACTGAAAACTATCAAATTCAGGTAAGTTTAACTTTAAAACATTATTACAAGAAAAATATAGATCAAAAATTTAATTTTTTTCCATGCCCTAGATATTGAAGTTACCTATTTGGGAAAAAAATCAGGAGAAAATGATTTTTTTTCTATTTGTTTCTTGACGCAAACTGAACGTCACTTTTTCTTGAAATTTTCAACATTACAAAAGCTGCTCTTAAATTGATAAATAAAGTATCAAAACAATTTTTTAAAAATCTTAAAAATTACAGAAATAAACTTCAACAAGAGTTCTACATTTTCTTAGTTTATATCATTTTCAAATTCAAAACATAAAGACCACTTTTATGTGGTCGAAGTTAAAAAAAAATCATGTTGGCCGATTCCTTTATAAAGTGTGACACGAGTTTATACTTTTACCCAAGAAGGTGTTTTTGATCCTCAGGATCATGCTAAGCATGCAGGAGGAGCATACACACCAATCTTGAATAGTTCACAAACTTTTATCAAACATTTCAAACAATAGTTCATTTTAAAACCCAAAAGCAAATGTGAAGAGGAAGGTGTAAGAGGGTGTTTTTGATCCTTAGGATCGTGCTAAGCATGCAAGAGGAGAGCATACATATCGATCTTGGATGACCAACAACTCTTTCACCAAACACTTGTTTGTTTTAAAACCCAAAATGAAATGTTAGAAAAACAACCTATTAAATTAGAGATAGAAAGTTGGAATGAATGCACCTTGTGTTTTCTCCTTAGCTTCCCACAAATAGATTTAGTTTTTTGATGTGACGTGGATCAATGTTTAATAAAATGCTTACTCTGCACAGACAAAGACAACAAACAAAGGCAAAACACCAAATCCTAGAAAAAATAATAAAGCTAAATGTTGTTAGGGGATTTAGTATTAGAATTTGAAAAATTACAAAAGATGGGAAAATAACAGAGGTAAATTACCAGCAAACTGAAAAAAACACCAATACATGGATTAAATCTCAATGATGAACTCGTGGTAAAATAGCCTTTAGGAGCCCATCTGACTTCTATCACATTAGAGTTTCTATCGCGGGTTCCTATCAATGAACAGAGTTCCTATCATGAGTTCCTATCACAAAACAGAGATCATGTCACCTGAACAAAGTTCATGTCATGGGTTTCTGTTGATGAACAAAGTTCCTATCATGAGTTCTTGTCATGGAACATAGATCCTGTCACCTAAATAGAGATTTTGTTGTAGGTTTTTGTCACGAAATAGATACCTTGTCACCTGAACAGAGTTCCTATTGTGAGTTTCTGTCATGGAACAGAGATCCTATCACTTGAACTGAAGGAAAACTTGAAGAGGTTAGGAGCACTTGCGAATACAAGACTTTGACCAAATTGAAAACGGAAGGAGATCAGAAAAACATTAGAACAACTAGCATAAATCAAACCAGCAAACTAAATACAGAGATATAAGATAGTTAAGAAAATAGAATTTGATAATAGAAGCTAGTATTATGAAGATATAGAATGAAATGGAAATCAACCACAGAAAATCTGACTGGAAAGTCTCCAAAGTGGTCTGAAAAACTGGATTTTGGAACATCAAACCTACATATAAAGTATCTCCCTATAGAGGAAGATCTCCACTAGGGAGAGGCCAAACACCAAAAAAATGGAGTCAAACTATCTGAGAAAAGAGAGGAGACATTCCTGCTACGTAGAGAGATAGTAAATCGCCAAATCATGCCAAAATAGTAAGCCAAGATGAGGAAACATGAAATATTGAAGCTGCGAGCTCCAAAAGAAATATTAGAACGGTGGGCACCAAAATGTAATAGAAGAAATGTAGATCAATCAATAATGCATAAAAACACTGAAGTACAAATCAACAAATCAATGTTACACAATAAAGCAAAGATACAACTATGAATGTAACTATAGAAATCAAACCAAAAGTTCTATTGCTTATATATTGTGATCTCCGTGATATAGAGTTCCTCCCAGATTTGCATAACAAGATAGCTTGAATGCTTGAATGATCGAGTGATTTGATGATGGAGAATTCAAGAATCAAAATGGTAGAGTAAGGTTACAATTGAGAAGTGTTGTAAAATGGCTTAGGAGATACGTTCTTATATAGTTTTCCAAGAAAACAATAGAGGGTTGAGATTGAAAAGAAGTGAAATATGATCAATGGTCTAAAATTGATGAGACAACAAGCCAAGAGAGAATCAAGGAATCAGATCCACAAATCAGAGAATTTCAAGAGTTAACTAAGGAGTTAAATTTAAGAATCAAAGAATAGACATGAGATGACTAAGTTAACTTCCAAAAATTATGGATTTGCAAGGAGTTGCATTCAAAAATTAAGGAAATTGATTTGATAACTCAAAGTTAATTTTGGAGAGGTGGAGATTTTGAGATAAATAGACATGTGTTAAAGATTTTTAAATAATAATATTTAATTATTATTATTTATCATTCAAACATGTGAGAAAATAAATAAGATTTTTGGAGGAAATAAAATAAGATAATTTATTAATTTCAAAAAAGCAATGTGAGATGTCGTTAAGGGTGTGGTTCAGTGGTTAAGTCACTCGGTTGTAGTGGCAGCCACCAAAGTTCAAACCCCCGTTGGGCCAATGAGCTCGCAGGCTTTACGCCTTCGCTGGGCCAACAAGCTCGTGAGTTTGAAGTGTTCCTTCTTGGGGATGAGGTCCCCCTTGTTGTGGCCTCACCGGTTCATCACTCCAAGAAAAAGCATTAGTGTGGAGCCGGAGGGCGTGTTGCGCCATGATCACCGATCATGTTAAAAAGTTTACCAGGTGCATTATCTTTAGAAAAAAAAAGCAACGTGAGATGGAAATTAAATAAATTTGAGTTATTTATTTAATTTGAGAGGATGTGTTAAATAAATTTGATTTTTTTAAACATGAGAAGATATTAGATAATTAAATAATTTTTATATTATTTAATCATGAGAGAGATGATAGAGAAAATAATAAAATATTATTTATTTAATTATTAGGAGAGGGATAGATAATTAGATTAATTAAATAATTAATATTATTTAATTATCTTATAAAAAATGGAAGAATAATCAGGTTTAACTACATAATTAATATTATTTAATTATTTAATTAAATAGGGGCATTAGACAAATTACAGAAGGGGTGCCGATTGGGAAAAATAATAGTTTATGTTAATTTTGGGTGTCTATTTTTTTTCTATCCCAAATTCAATATTGTCAAAGAAGAGAAATTTGTTGAGCTTGATGGTATTTTACTAGATAATTTATTCTTCAAGAGAGATCCAACACCTCCAAGTGTTGTAGAAGACCAATGGAATAAGGAATGTCACAACTTAGATCATTTCTTGAAAACCACAAGAACTCAATGTCAAGTAGAAGTATGGCAATTTGCATTAGGATAACACCTATAAAGCCATTTTGTGACAAATCTAATACTTGTAAATCTGGGGAAGTTGTTGAAGGAACTAGAAGGAAACCATTCAACATATTCTTATGTAAGTCTAAAATGTTAAATGAACTTATGTTCAAGGTGAAGGAGAGTTGACCTTGCAAGTTATTGTATGATAGATTCAATCTTCATAGACTGGGTAAATCTCCTAGCCAAGGTGGAATGTTTCCAAAGAGATTATTTTGGGAGAGATCCAAAAGAAGTAAGCTATATTATGTTGAAAGGAATGGAATCAATATACCTTCAACATTACAAGAAGCCAATCTCAAGATAGATAAGGAAAATGGAGGTATCCATTTTGGGTCAACTTGGACAATCAATTTATTATTAGATAGTTCGAGGTCAGAAAGGTCACTAGTACTTTTGAAACTATCAAGAGAAAAGTGTCCATCCAAGTTGTTGGAAGAAAGGTCAATCCCTTGCAAAGATGAAATGTTACCCAACCAAGAAGGCATTTGGCTGCTCAATTTATTTTGGGAAAGATAAAAACCAGCTAAAGATGAAAGTTTACCAAGTGAAGGTGGAATCTCTCCACTCAATGGTTTTTCACTAAGATCCAATGATTCAAGAGTAGAGATGTTTCCAAGGAAATAAGGAATAGGGCCTCCCATATTTAATATACCTCTTAGATCAAGATGGACAAGGGAGGAAATATTTCCAATACAGGGTGGAATACCCCCTGTTACATTGGAATATGATAGATCAAGTGTGGTTAGATGTGGCCATTTTCCACATAATACATTACCTCTATCTCCACTTAATAATGGGTTTGCAAACAAGCTAAGCTCTTGCAAATGAGGTATATTTCCCAACCATCAAGGCTTTGTGGAACTAAGGTTGTTCATATCTAAAATAAGATGGGAGAGGGAGGTGATGTTATGGAAAGCATTGGGGATGTGTCTTGATAGGGAGCAATTTAAAAGGTCAAGGTGGCTCAGTGCAAGAAGTTGGGTCCACGTTTTTTCCAAAAAGTGAAAGTGTTTTCCCTGATTTTTAGAATTTGTCACATTTGACCTGAACATTTGAGGCACTTAAAAATTGAATCTTGGAAAAACTTAGTAATATTAAATGTAGTACTTGGAGTCTAGTTTTGCAAATATATAATTTATTTTAATACCCAGATGATACAAATTGATTTTCAATAGGCATTTCTAAAAACCACTGTTTAAAAGTCACTTTTTTTACCATACCATGCACATGTACGACCAACATAATTTGACCTAAATAAAAGTATTTTTCTAAACCCTTTTGGGGAAAGATGTGTAGTACAGTGAAGTTTGATGAGTATATTTTTTTATAATTTTTTTCCAAATAATATTTTTTTAATTAATTTTTTATTGGCCCTAATCATTGTTTTCAAAAACCCTCATGTACGACCAACATAATTTGAGCAAAACTAATCAAAAAATGAATTTTTTTTTCATTGTGTAAAGAATGATGTGTAGATTGATGACATAATTTTTTTTTCAAAAAACTTTAAAAATTAAAAGTTATTAAAAAAATACAAACACCTGTCATTTCAAGTTTTTGGACTAGTTTGCTCATAAATTATATGATAAATAGAAAAACAAGTCCAATAAAAAAATTACATATTTGAAAACTAGACACTATCATCTGTAATGGGTTTTAATTTCATAATTTTAAAAAAAAAATGTCATCAGCCATATAGGTAAACTCAGTCTTTTCTCTTGTTCTGTACTTAGAAAAAAACTTATAGGTCCAAGGCAAGGGGTTGGCTTACCATGCCTTTCCCAAGCCTAAGCTTTTAGGAATGGGTACCCATTCTAAAATGGGTACCCATTCCTTTTGTATGGGAAAAGAAAGTGCGCAGGCTTTTTTTTTAAATTCAAATATCTTTATAGAAACGAGTACCTGTTCCTAAATGGGTACCCGTTTAGGATCGGGCACCCATTCCTAAACGGGCATCTGTTTCTAAGTGGATACCCATTTAGGCTCGGACACCCGTTCCTAAATGGGTACCTATTTCTATCGGGATGGTATTTTTGCCCATGACTTCCCCTCTATGTGGACCCAACTTCTTGCACTTACCTAGGTGGCACCTGGAGATTATGGAGATGAGAAAGGATTGCTTCCAATTCTTGACTTGTCACATTCAACACTGCACCTCCAAGTGAAAAAAACTTAAACTCTTGTAGCTTCTCTATCCACCTTAAACTAGAGCTATAGAATTTGGGCCCAGACACATATATGTACCCTAATCCACCCTCAAACACATCTTTTGGATGTTAGAAACATCTAAAACTTGTAGGTGGGAGAGATTACCAAGTTGACATGGAATTCTACTCTTGATGTTTTAAATTTGCCGATAATCACCAACAATGGGAAACCCTAAGGATGTAGGACCTGACCCTTAGGATAACCTCTAGATTTTAAAGAAGTTGGCTCTTCTCTATGGGTTTGATGTAAAGAGAAGAAAAAACAAGATTATAAAGAACCCTTAAACTACAACTAAGGTGATGCGCTAGGTTTATATTAAGATCTAGATTAACATGACATTGTTTTAACTTGTAAGATTTATGATATAGCTAAAGAGAATTAAGCATGATTAACTACAATAGATTATATATATCTGATTCATCAAAGGCATAATACAAAAAGCATAGAACAAGATTCAGAAAGACATTATAATATGTACAAAATATCACTCTCTTCATTGATGGTTAAGAGAACAAAGTACATAAGGCAAGAATGTACAGATCTACAATATTCAATCTCTTCTTAGAGGAACCTATTAAGGAAAAATATCTTTCTGATCCAGCAACTAAACTCTTTGATATTTCAAATTTCTCTGTCTATCCTCGTCTTCCTAGACAAACTTCACTATTTATAGCATAAAAATGGAGCTCAAAGCTTCTTCAGGGCCATTAAGGTTCTAACCATTTCACTACCTACAAGTCTAGTTATCTATCGTGATCTTCTCCTTGACCCATGTGCCAATAATCTTCACAGGATCTTCAACCTTGGTCCCTTCATGCTGTTGCAACTAATTTTGTGTGCTCAAAATTTCTCCCGCCTTCTCACTGGGTTGATTGTCTTAACTTCGATCAATAGATGGTCATTTAAACAAGGGTTCCAACAAGAAATACTGTCAAGATAGATGGCATCTTCTGCGTGTCTCAATAGAGCTTAAAAATGGGGTACATGGCAGCTTCATGCTCAACACATAGAAATTTCACCAAAACTCCCTTCAAATGCCCGTGGTTGTGCCACTTGTCATTCTCCATGGCCTTTTCAATTTTCAATAGTATCGGGTCCCTCCTTAATGCACAATAGACTCTCGAGGCCTTTATTACTTAATAAAAAGGAGACCCCACCTCGACATCATATTGGACACGTGGCAAGCTTCGTGCTTTTGCAAAAAAGGACACATGGCATCCCTACGCTCCTAAAAAACTTAGACAAAATATTATTTCAAATACTCACGGTGCTGACACTTGGCTCTTTCCGTGAAGACTTGGAAACCTTTGAAAGAAACTCAAAACAAATGTTAATGCTGACAAGTGGTGGGTCCCACTTCATTCTGTGGTGGTCATCAAATTGCATATGGTGGGGACACAAGTCATCCTCTGCAAGGAATTTAAAAGACCATTGGTTCCTTACCTTTTAGCCCAGCGACCCGATGTCACATTGACACACGGCACCTGCGCACTTCTTTGGAGAAAACTTTCCTTCACGAGCTCTTAAATGCCCACGGTTGTGACACTTGTAATGACCCACAGCTTCGAGACTCTTCACCTACTTTATGTTAGCCCTGACTATTAAACCTTAGCTGATTTAACAAATATTTATGAATACAAAATGTAGAGTTTTTTAATCTCTATAGTTCTTGGTGACCAAAAAGGGACTCTATGCCTGCATAGAGAGAACCCAAAATCTCTGCAAAAACAACAAAACCAAAATTTCATCTCTAGTTGAGGTCTTCAAAGTTTCTACAAGGCAGCCTGGTAATCAGATCACTTTGTATTCGTTAGGCATTTCCTTTTTTGAAGGGCCTGGAAAGCCAGATCTAACTCAATGTTTTCTTTTTGTGAAAAGCTCTGCAGACTCTGTACCATAGAATGCAATTGAAACTCTAACCAAGCCATAGGAAGAAAAATTGACTCCACTTCACCAACACTGGATGAGTCACTCAATGTCTAAAAAACTATTTGATCATTTTGTTTTAAATGTAGTAGGGCCTTTATCTAATCTTCCATCAACATTGTACTGCTATCTAGGAATGGTGAGGGAAGTCCCAATTGGACTAGGTTTTCAATATGCCTCTTCATTCCATTAACCCCTTGCTTTATCAAATTTAACAATGATTTACATTTGGTAGCATCTTTCTAACAGCTCAAAATTTCATTAACTTTTTCTATTGCTATCATCCTATCATTTATTCCTGCTGCCTGCAAAATCTCATCAGAGGCATAGTAGAATTTTTGAAGTAAAAGTTGAGAGTCAGAGACCTTAACAGATACTGAAGATAAAACCCCTTCTACATAAGACTCCACCCTTTCACATAGTTGTGCATTCAAAAGAAACTTGAGAGCTAGCTTTAACTGAGACATATCATTTGAGCTCCTTTTCCATGAAGAAACATAAAGTTCCTTTATGATTGCCAAAACCCCAGCATTCTGTGACTGTTGAGTGAGCTCCAGACTTAATTGCTTCATCTTTTCTTGTTCACCTAAAAATTGGGTCTGCAAGACAGTATTTTGATCTTTCTCAGCCTTAAGGTTTTGTTGGGATTGAGCAACTTCTTCGGTTTTATCATTATGTTTTTTATCCAAAAGAATCTTTTCATATTCCAACATGTCCATTGTAGTTTTGACCTAGGACAACTCAAATTACAATCTAGCTACTTTCAACTGTGAAGCTTGAAAAACTACATTTGACACTGTAGCCTTAATGTGTTTGTTTAATCTATCAATCTCCAGGTCTTTGGCTTTAATTTTTTTATGGAGTTGGCTTATTGTTTCCTTTGTTCGAGTCCAATCAGTCTCTGCCTTCTGCAACTTGTTAGAGACCTTAAGATAGTCTGTGGTCATTGTCACTAATCTTTCATTCATTAACTCTACTTTATCTTGCGGCCTAAATTGGGTCAAGTCCATTGCAACAACACTCATAGTATAGTCTCCCGATCGCATCTGTTCAATGGGTTTTATTACATTGGGGCTCATGTGGGCTATAGTTAAAGACTATTAAATGGGATCAAAAAGGGATCTCATATGTGGAATAGTAGGGGCTTTGCCCTCTTTAACTCTTTCTTTTATCTCCTTGATTCTCTAGCTTTCTTGGCATCCTCAGATTGGCTTTGAAAAGCAGGAGGGGAAGCAATTAGACCACCTGCAAAAGGGAAGCCTTGAGGTAGACCATAAGGTATGGTCATCATTTGTTTGCTTGGGTCTTGCAATTATATGGGCCTTATAGGTACTGATGGGGAAAAGACTAGCAAACTCAATGTTTAGGTAGTAGTAAATGGTGGAGAACTAGATATAGGCAACAAAGATTGTAAGGTATGGCAGAGGTAGCAGAAGACTTAGAAACATGGGGTATTTGAGTAGCCACTCCCAAGGTAGAAGAGGATTGAGTAGCTGAAGAAGGTAAAGGAAAACTTACCTAAGGAACTGCCATGATTGTTGGGTTCTGCATTTGTTCAACATCTGCAACTTCCTCTTCTTCTTCTTCTCTTTGTAAAACTAACTTTCTCTTCCTCTTAATGAGTCTACCTAGTTGTTCCTCCTATGTTTCCTCTATCACCACTTGGTGTGGGGAGACCAATGATTCTAAAACCTCAAGTACTTGAGAAATTTCCACTCCAAGGGCCCGAGATGTCAAAGTTGTTTGGCCCTCAAGAGGTGGTTGTTGAACCTTTTGTTGCTCAATACTGCTGAGTGATTGTGGCCACACTGTTAATTTTGCATTTGACACCGTTGCCTCTTCTTTTGACTGCTAAGGTCTTTGGATATTTCTTGTATATGGACTAGAGATAGGGTTCATGTGTGCATCATCCCACAAAATTTCCCATTTCTCATCTAAAACAACTTGTTCAAAAGCTTTCTTTGGCTTAGAGATCTCTTGCCTATACTTCTAATAGGCGGATATATTGTCTTCACACCATCCTTTCTTGATCAAATTTTGTTTCAAAACATGAGTTATCCTCCTTTTTGGATCATATTCCTTGATTGGAGTGTAAATATCTCCCATACCTTAGGTGGCTCACTAGGTATGTCACTTATTTCAATGTAGACTTCAGGAGTGTCAATTTGTGGTGACCTCCTTTGCTTAAAGAATTGTCAGCTCTCATGAATGAAAGTGGTATAGACCTTCTTATGATGGAGCCAGGAAGCCATGAGGCTATTAGGGTCATACCTCCACTTGTCTTGAATCATCACCAGCCCATAATTTGCTAATTTTTTCTGTAACATATACTCTGATTCTCTTTTTACTACTAAAATGCCACCCTTACTCCAAGGAACATCATACAAATCCTTTTTCCTCCTTTTGGCTCCAAACTCATTGTCAATTATAGATAATTGATGAGCCAATTCTAGGGCTAAGACCCTAGCTGTCAAAACCTTTGGGAGCATAAAAGATTCAGCCCCAAAACCGTGGACTCTGATCATGGTGAAATATGCCCCAAAAAAGTAATCATAGAGGACTCGTGAATTTATTATAACCCCCCTAACCCTATTAGTCATTCTATCTTTGATCTCTTCTTTTTCCAATTGCTCAACAAGGGGAGCCACAAAACATTCAGCAAACTTGTAGGGGTTGGACGTTTTAGACAAGATGTGGGTCCATGAAGACATAGGAATTACTTTTTGAGGATCTACCTCTAGGTCATACAGGTCCAAGTGCATATATTACATAAATAGTTGGTAGTTTTGATATAAAATCATATGAAAAAGGTATGAAGAATACTTGAATACCTATGTATTTGTGAAATTGGCCAATTGCTCGCACATCACGTGAGCAATATGCTCCACGAAATCAAATTTGTATTCTTTTTGCCATGATACTTTCTTAAGGTGTAAAATGGCCTCGAGTTACCAATCATGTACATTGGCATCTTCTTCCTGACTGAAAATGAAAGCCAGCATTGAGCATACATCCTGCATGTCTGTGGTCAACAAATGGTGAGCAAGGGGAATTGATGGCATCTTGACATTGTCCTCATCCAGACGAAGATCTAGGTTCAAGAAATTTTGTTTGGTCTCTACATGACGCCAAATGTTCTGCATTTTGGGTATGTCGTAGAAACTGGCATTTAGGTCATATGCTAACCCCAGCATGTTGTGGATAGCCTTTGCATTTATATGAACTTGGACATTTTTGTTTTGAATTATCTCGGTAGAAGCATCATAATTAATTGCACATAATTAAACTAGCTCAAGGTAAGAATGCACCAATGGGACCATGAATAGGGCTAGGTTAGAGCTCCATATCCTCATACCAAAACATTCATTTTTCCCTTGTTTTTCTTGGAGGATAAGTCTCGTGTGTGCCCCTTCTCTTAGGGTTTTTGGATTCTTTGAAATTCTAGGATCATAAACATCATCTGTAAAGTCTTTAAGTTGAGAAGGATCTACAGCCTTACCTTTTTTGAGAACTCTAGTTCTTGGTATGTTAACCCTAGGTTGTGCCTTAGCTATGGCATATAGCTTGGTCTTCTTCCATTTTTCTAGAAATTTGAACAACCCCTTTTGCTTGTCACCCTTTGAAGAGTGTCCTCCTTTGGACATCTTTGCAATTTTTCTACTTAGGGTATACACTTGCTCAAGAAGTCAAAGAGGATAGGTTTTTGTAGAAAATTCGGTCGCAACAATACAGTAATGAGGAATAGAGTCCTTTTAAAGTACTCAGCTCCAATTGAAGGGATTAATGAGATCATATTAATGAATCCGTCATTTCATATTAATGACTCTGGAAAATGTGCCCAAAAGATGGTTAGCAAGATCTTTTAATTCTATAACATATCTCATAATGACTTTCCATTAATATTTCATTCTTCGTTATCATTGGGCATCAACCTAAGTTTTCGAGTCTTTATCAATGGTACCATCGGAAAGGACACTTAGAAGATCTTTGGGAGTCTTAGCCATGGACACATGTTCAAAAGAACACTCATTAAAAAGAAGTAGGAAAAACATTTAAAAGAAAACACGCAGAAGGAAAACTAGGCTAACTATAATACATTAGGTATGATTGGCCTTTATGTGAAGTGTTTGAAAAAGATCTATTCCATTCACAAGAATCTCTAATGACTCTCCTTCCATAGTCTCCAATTCATACGCGTTACACTGCTTACAAGCAGTGATCTTAAAGGGGCCTGTCCATAGTGAATCAAATTTTCCATGATGTCCTAGTTTTGAGCCTCTTTCGTCCCACTTTAAGACCCAACAACCAACTTTGAACCCTGGCTCATAAGCATTTTGATCAAACCAAGTCTTAATAGCCTATTGTCGATTCATCAAAGACTCATGTGCTAACTCCCTTTTCTCTTGAAGTTCCAATAATTTAGCAAGCCTCACCTCCATGGGACCATTTTCTTCTATCTCAATATTTTTGATCAACTATAAAGCTGGAATCTCTATTGACAGGGGCATTACTACACTTTTCCCATATACTATTTCATAAGGAGAAATTTTAATCACCTACTTTGGTATGATTCGATGAGCCCATAAGGCTACTTTCAAATGTTTATGCAACTTCTTCTGATGTTTTGTTCCCATTCTTTTAATGAGTCTGATCAAGTTCTTATTTGTTGACTCAGCTAAGCCATTCCCTTGTGGATAATAATTTGATGAAGTCTTCAAATAAATGTCATTCCTGAAGGCAAACTCAGATATCTTTGACCCTAAAAATGCCTTTGCATTATCAGATATAATAGTGCGAGGGGGTCCAAACCTGGTTGTTATTTCTTCAAGAAAGTCTAAGATAACCCTCTTAGTGGCTTCTTTCAATGGAACAACTTCACTCCACCTAGTGAAATAGTCTATGGCAGTGAGGATCCACTTGTGTCCTGGACTTGAAATTGGGTTAATTATTCCTACAAAATCTAGACCCCAGTGAGCAAAAGGCTCTTCTATCACAATGGGACTTAAAGGTAAGGTTGCATTCCTTCTTTTGCCAACATAAAACTGACAAGTCTAGCATTCCTTAACCATTTTATGGCAATCAGAAAACATTGAGGGCCAATAGTGACCTACCTGGGTAATCTTAATGGCAGTAGTCTTCGCAAAAAAATATCCTCCTAATGTCCCATGATGTAGCTCATGCAAAATTATATGAGCTTCATCCTTTTCTACACACTTGATCAATATTCCTTTTGAAAAGGACATGATCTATTAAAATGAAATTGGGTCCTTGTTGTCTATAGTATCTCCTCTTTTCAGGAAAGAGAAGACTAGGGAGTTGACCAGTTTCCATAAAATGTCTCATGTTGCTAACCCAAGAGTCTAATTAACCCTCTTGTATTTTTAACACAGTCTCTTCCATTTCATCTACTGATGGTGAATTTGAATCTTGAGAAATATATTGACAAAGACCCCTTCCTCTTATCAATTTAGTGGGTTTTACTTCTACATCATACTCTAGAATCTTGGTTATCCAATTACCTCTATTTTCAATGAATTATCCTTCCATAATGTATTCTTTGACACTTGAATGAGCTACTAGTATCAAAATCTTATTTCCTATTAGCAAGTGTCTGAACTTTCTCAATCCCTTGACTATGGCATATGCTTGCTTTTCAACAAAATTATACATGGATTCATATTCCCGTAGAGTCCTGGAAAGAAGGCAATGGGATGTTCTCCTTCTTCTACTTGATCCTTTTGAGTTAAGATAGTTTCTATACTGTATTCTCCCCCATAGACATACATTATAAAGTCTTTGGAAAAATCAGGATTACGCAGCACTGGGGCAATAGATATTGCTCTCTTTATATTTTCAAAAGCCTGTCTACCCTCAAATGTCCATTTAAAATTTAGATCCTTCTTTAACATCAAGGTGATGGCTTTAATTAGCCCAGTAAAATTAGATATAAATCTACTGACAAAATTAATTTTTCCCAAAAAGGACTATACTGCCTTCTTGTTGACAGGTAAGGACAAATCGATTATTGCTTTAACTCTGTTTGGATCTATAGAGATTCCATCTTTTGAGACTATGTGCCCTAGTAATTTGCCTTGAGGTACTCCAAACACACATTTCTTAGGAATCAAAGAAATCCCAAATTCTTGACATCTTTGGAAAATAGCCTCTAAATGATCAAAGTGATCACTAGCCAATTTCTTAAACACAGTCAAATCATCCAAATAGATTAGAATGATCTTATTTATCAACCCATTGAATGCTATGTCCATAGCATGTTGAAAATTTGCCCCAACATTTGAAAGTCCAAAGGGATCTTAGCATATGCAAAGGTCCCCCACTTAGTAGTGAAAGCGGTCTTGTACTGGTCTTCATTTGCCAACTAGATTTGATTGTAACCTAAAAAACCATCTAGTGGAGAAAACCTCTCAGCACCGGCCATAGTCTATAAAATTTGCTCCATTGAAGGAAGTGGATAGCGATCTTTCAATGAGGCTTTATTCAGGTCTCTAAAGTCTACACAGAGCCTAATTTCTCCATTTTTCTTTCTCACAGACACTAATTTAGACACCTATTTCGAGTGTTTGATTGGGAAAATTATCTTAGATTCTAACATCTTCTGAAGTTCCTCTACCATGAGAGACTCAATCTTGCGATTTACTGGCCTCTATTTTTTATGCATAGGTTTTGATCCTTCAATGAGTTTGATAGTATGCTAGACTATATCTCTATTATAACCATGAAGATATTCATAGGTCCATGCAATTACCTTGTCATATTTATTACATAGAGATATTAGTCTATCTCTTTCTTCCTAAGTAGTGATATTGCCTACTTTCAGCTTTCTTCAATTGTTGACCTCAATATCTGAGTAATCATATTTGTTTGCCACAAACTTCCTCTTGTCCAGGCTTACATCATCAGGATCAAAAAGATTCTCTAGAGTTATCAATCCTCTAGGAAGCTTATTTGATTTTAACTGCATTATCTGGTCACCATATGCTTCTTCAATTTTAGGTTGTAATTGGTCTGCAAATTCCCTAGACTGTAGTAGGAATAAAAGAATCTGAAGGTCACTATCAAAAACTTACCAATTATCCCCATTATTAGGGATGGCAGGGTGGATGATAACCTTGACTATTTGTTCATTGACCAACGGGTCCTTAGTTGGGTCAAATTGAGATCTAATCTAGGCCATCCTGTCTACTTCAGTGTTCTAGGATATTGTATAACTTGTATATTGAAGGCATTAAAATCTTCAATTCGGTCCAATATTCGATGACGATATGACCTAACTCTCACATTTTTGTAGTAGTTGTTTCCCTTATTTGTTTTACTACCAACTCTGAATCACCTAAGGCCTTTAGGTTTCTTATCTCTTTCTTTTTGGGAAGAATCAAGCCATGTACAAGGGATTCATATTCAGCCTCATTATTAGTGCAGGAAAAATGAAAGCCCAGAGCTCTAAGAACCTTTTCCCCTTTTGGTGAAATAAGGAAAATGCCTGCTCCAACACTGTTCTTGCTTCTAGCTCCATCAAAATTTAGTGTCTAGATTTTAGAGTCTCCATAATGACCCTCTTCTTCTTTCTTTGGTTGATTCATTACCTCAGGTATTTCTTGATCTTCATAAAAAATAGCATATGTCCCCAAGCCAGTAGAGTCATAATTTTCAAAAGGATCACCATGTATTATACATGATATCTAATTGGTATCCTCTTATTTTCCATCCTCTGTAGTCCATTGTCCTATCTCTTCCAAGACTCTTTCCTCTCTATTGATCATAGCATGAGATGCTTCAAATTTAGATTTTGCTTCATCAGTAATATTCATCTTCGAACAATATTTAGTCCTTAGAATTAGATGAGACCAGTCTAAAGACATGTATCCTCTAATTTTAGCTGTGAAATCTCTAGATAGGCATAAACCAAAGACAGGGGGTATGTCAATGACCACCACATCTTGTAGTACAATGATATTTGGACAGGTATACTTGATTGTAACCTTGGGTAATTCTTTGATAATACCTATAGTCTAGATTGATTTCCCATCTAACTACATCACTCCTTTAGCTAATGGCTCATATTGTATTTTTAAAGTATCTTCTATCTGTTTGGGTATTACTATGGTGCTTTCTCCTGAGTCTATCATGGAATTGTGGAGTAGCTTCTTTCCTACTAGTAAGGTCAAATAAAAGGGATTAGACTTAATCTTACTAGCCTCTTCTTTAGCATTCACTAGAGCTGACCCCTATTGTGGCTACGGTGTTTTAGATGGATCTTTTCCTTTGTCTATTGTGTTCTCCTTCATACCAGTAGTCTTAGGTTCATTTTGACACCCAAGGTCTTCTTGCAACATCTTTTGTTCAAAAATAGCTAACATATCCCATAAAGATATGTTAGCCAGAACCCTTTTCAGTTGTTCCACCACATTCATAGGTCCAAGTGTTTGCACTTTGGGATAATAAGGATACATTGTCCTTTCCACCATTAGGTTAGAAGCTCCCTGATTATGGGTCACCATTGGGATATCCTGCTTTGATGTAGGAATATAGGAAGCTTGAACTATGGGTCCCTTCCTTGGTTCAGTTGTTTCATTAGGGATGACTTCTGGTGCATCTATCATCCTTCTCTTAGACTTGGTGTAATAATTAGATTATACCAAAGGTTTCTTGGAAGTTGATGCTTCATTTATGAACACTAATTATTCATCCTCTATCCATGAGAATAATGCATGTTCTGGTGCAATTTCCCCTTCCTATTCTATGGACATGCCCTACATTTGAGCCACTGTTGCTACATTTTGGACTCTGGGTGATTGGTATGACAATGTTTCAGATGATGAAGCAACCTGACTTCTCATTCTTCTTTGTTCTTCTACCTTTTGTTGTAAATTTCCCCTGGGGAAATCTTTTGGCATATGTGCATTATTACAAGGAAAGCACCATGCATTTATCTCCTCTACTGTATTATTTTTCCCATGAACCAATTCCCTCCCTCGATTAGCTAGGATAGTTTGTAATAGTGTGGGTACGGGGACAAGTTGATTAGATGGTTGTGGGAAGTTTGGCCTCTACGACCCTTGATACTGATTTGGCTGATATGGAGGTCTATTCCCTTCAAATGCTTGATAAGGGGGTTTTTGATATGATGTATGTTGCCTTTTAAGGTTGATGATCTCATTAGAAAAGGTCCTAAGTATACTCTTGACATCATCCATTTCAGATGGAGAGGGAGAGGTTGCCATAGTTGTGGGTCTTTGAGGTGTAGGGAAAGTGTACATGGAAATGGGAACTGATGAAGCACTAGGGGTCTCTTCTTGAATGGGAATTGATAATTCAAGAAACATGAGCATACAAGGTCTCAATGGTAATTTCCCAACATCTATTAGATGGTTCTCTGCCCTTACCACTAACTCATATGCTGCAAGAAGGGTCTATCCACATAAGGAGTGAATCATAACTGAACTATCTAAATTGAAAGCCTTAAGATAGAAGATAACTGCCATACCTATTGGGGGTCTGGAAGCAACTAGAATCCTTTTCCAAGTCTTCTAGAATCTAGTTTTGATATCGGTTATGGCTTCTTGGGAGCCCTTTTTATGGTGATCAATTGTTGTAAGAGAGAAGATTTGTTTCCCTTTTCACTAAATCTTTCAAAAAATGCATCTCCCAATTGATCCCAAGTCCCAATAGAATTAGCTGGTAAAGATCGGTACCAATCAAGGGCTCTCCCTTTGAAAGATGTGGCTAATAGCCTCATGGCGATATTCTTCTCTGTAACATATTGTAATGTGCACACATTAGCCACATCCTATAAGTGTTTAGCTGAGGTCTTAAAATCCTCTCTTGAGAGATTCGATAATGCTTTTAGGGCATCGGCAGGAATTGGGTCCCATGTATCTGGGGGCGCTAGAAGTATGAGTGGGCTACTATTATACCAGTTGACATAATTTCAAGGTGGAACTTGGGCACCTATTTGTATCGTTGGGATATTTTTCTGATTAGCTCTTCTTTTTGGAGTAGTTATCAATGGTGGTAACAAGAGTCCCATATTAGTAGCAGCTCTAGCTCATGTAGTTGATCCACAACTCTGACTCCTTGCGAGAAGTTGCTTCATGCAATTCTTATCAAAGAATTTGTAAATATAGTCCCACCGGGCGTGCCAAAAATTGTTGATGTTTAAATTTGCAAATAATCACCAATAATGGGAAACCCTAAGGATGTAGTACCTGACCCTTAGGATAACATCCAGATTTTAAAGAAGCTGGCTCTTGTTTATGGGTTTGATGTAAAGGGAAGAAAAAACAAGATTATAAAGAACCCTTGAACTACAACTAAGGTGATGCACCAGATTTATATTAAGATCTAGATTAACAGCACAATGATTTAACTTGTAAGATTTCTGATATAGATAAAGAGCATTAAGCATGATTAACTACAACAGATTATATATCTGATTCATCAAAGGCATAATACAAAAAGAAAAGAACAAGATTTAGAAAGACATTATAATATGCACACAATATCACTCTCTCTTCATTGATGGTTAAGAGAACAAAGTACATAAGGAAAGAATGCACAGATCTATAATATTCAATCTCTCCTGAGAGGCACCTATTAAGGCAAAATATCTTTTTGATCCAGCAACTAAACTCTCTGATATTTCAAATTTCTCTATTTGTCCTCATCTTCCTAGCCAGACATTAGTATTTATAGCACAAAAATGGAACTCAAAGCTTCTTCGAGGCCGTTAAGATTCTAACCACTTCACTACTTGCAAGTCCAGTTAACTGTTGTGATCTTCTCCTTGACCCATGTGCCAACAATCTTCGTAGGATCTTCCACCTCAGTCCCTTCATGTCATTGCAACTAATTCTGCACATCCAAAATTTCTCCTGCCTTCTCACTGGGTCAATCACTATAACTTTGACCAATAGATGGTCATTTAAACAATGGTTCCAACAAGCAATACCATCGAGATAGATGGTAGCTTCCATGGGTCTCAATAGAGCTTAAAAATGGGGTACATGGCAGCTTCGCGCTCAACACATAGAAACTTCACCATAACTCCCTTCAAATGCCCACAGCTGTGCCACTTGTCATTCTACATGACCTCTTCAATTTTCAATAGTATTAGGTCCCACCTTAATGCATGACAGACTCTCGAGGCCTTTATTACTTAATAAAAAGGAGACCCCACATCAATGTCACATTGGACACACGGCAAGATTCACACTTTTGCAAAAAAAAGACACATGTTATCCTTGTGCTCCTCCTAAAAACTTAGCCAAAATATTATTTCAAATGCCCGCGGTGATGCCACTTGGTTCTTTCCGCAAAGACTTGGAAACCTTTGAAAGAAACTCAAAACAAATGCTAATGCTGACAAGTGGTGGGTCCCGCTTCATTTTGTGGTGGTCATCGAATTGCATATGGTAGGGACACCTGTCGTCCTCTGTGAGGACTTCAAAAGGCCATCGGTTCCTTACCTTTTAGCCCAGCGACCCAACGTCACATTGACACGTGACACCTATGCGCTTCTTTGGAGGAAATTTTCCTTCGTGAGATCTTAAATGCATGCGGTTGTGACACTTGTCATGACCCACGGCTTCGAGACTCTTCACCTGCTTTATGTTAGCCCTGACTATTAAACCTTAGCTGATTTAACAAATATTTATGAATACAAAATGTAGAGTTTTTAAAGCTCTACATCTACCTTGGAATCCATTCATTGCTTAGTTGAGGTAAGTCAAGGTGTACAGGGAGACAACATCTACAACAATCTTACCTTCAAAGAAGTTCCCACTGAGATCAAGATGTCTTAATTTTTGGAGGCCAAAAAGTTCTGCATATCAAATACTAATTATTTTTAAAAATAAAATAATTTAATATTAATAATTAAAAAACAATTATGACTAATAAAAATAAAAAAAATTATTTATTATATTTCAAAATAAATAAAACATAAATTATTATTTTGATGAGGGTGGACTCCACCCAAAACACATACACCAATAATTTATAGATTTCAAATAGACAAGAACAAGGTCTCAATAAAGATTAGTTAAACAATCTGCAAACTGATTGAGAATTTCTTCATTTAACTTGCCTGTAAAATGCTACAAATCTGAAATATAATTTCCAGGGTCATATGCCCACTTATTACAGCAATATGGACTATATCACAATAGAAATATCTAACTTACAGAGCCTTCTGATATCTAGTTGACCTCCTAATACGCATGAACAGGACTTGCCAATCACTTCCTCCGACCACTACCCCCGGAACTATCCCAAGAAAGGATTTTAAATACACGTTGGAACTAGTTAGCGTAATTTCCCCAATGTTAGCTTGCTTTGAATATGGAACTCCCATTTGGGCACCAAAATGAACCCAGTTGCCCTTTTCCTGCCCATGAAAGAATTTTAAAATTTTAAAATTTGGTAGCACAACTTCTAGGAACCATAACTTTTGATCCGGGCATCCCATTGACGAACTGTTTGAAGCATTGGAAAGCTCATGAAGTGAACTATGATGCCAAAAATCCATAAAAAGATTTTCATAAACTTTTTATGGTATTATGGGATGTTTAAGTACCTAAAATATGATTTCGAAACTTTTTTGAGGACCTCACAAAATTGAAACATTAATATCTTGAAATCCACACATGATCTTGAGCTAAAATTTACCAAGAATGCTTATTTGACTATTCCAAAGATTTGGGGAAAATTTTAGGCTCAATCACTTCTCTGATATAGGGTTACTAAAAATAGTAAGTTCTGGTATTCTTAGCCCTATTGGAAACTTAGAAGGTTTTGAATCATTATTCAAGAAAATGGGTATCTGAAAACATAAAAATTGAAAAGAACAGAAAACAAATCATCATTTTTTTGGGTGATGCAAGATTGCCCTTACACCATTGGTTGCTCCTACATCATATTTCCTATTTAATTGTAATATTTAAATAAACCATTAAATACCAAACAATATTATTTATATAAATATAAGCATTGAAATTTACAAATAGAAAATATAAGGGTGGTGATTTGGGTTTTGTTGGAGGGATTATGGTGCTAATGTCATAAGAAAGAATCAATATGCAAGTAAATCCTTAAGCCATGAGTAACAAAATTAGTGCCTGCAAGTGGTTACATGCATGATTGAAGAAAATTTTCCCTCATTCTTATACAAAATCCAATCCAATGAAGATTTACTTGTCTATATATGAAAATTTGAACTGATTGTGTGTGTTGCATGATTAAAGAGAGTTAATGCTTAAATAGAAAGGTTGTTATAATATATATATATATATATATATATATATATATATATATATATCCCTCTTCTTGTGATGCACCATTCCTCTCTCTTCTCTCAACAAAGTTTTCCAACTTATATGAACTCCCCATTTTGAATGAGAGCTATTTCACATTTTCTCAATAATTTTTAATTCACATATTGTTTGTTGTGTTAATGGCAATACAACTAGTCCCTCATTGGGTATGGTCCTCCAAATTCTTATACTAATTTGGATCAGGTGAACATTATTTTATTCTCAATTTTAATTGGCTAACCATTACAAATAATTTCATCCAATAGATGCATAACTAACTTACATGTGGCATGATAGAGATTATATTAATAATAGGATGAGGGAGCAGAGCAAGGAGCGGATTCTTGTAGTAGTAGGTTAGAGCAATCACGAGGATTGGTACAGGAGAACCGAATTCCAAAATTTTGGAAATAAGACCGAAGGATGCCCTTCGCTAAAACCCCTCCTCCGTATTGATATTTCACAAGAGAGAAAAAGAGAAAGTGAATCCCTTACAGAGACAACATT
The DNA here is from genome assembly GCA_027924645.1 of Cunninghamia lanceolata. NCBI lineage: Eukaryota > Viridiplantae > Streptophyta > Pinopsida > Cupressales > Cupressaceae > Cunninghamia > Cunninghamia lanceolata. Next base: position 3,160,345 of record BSBN01000128.1, read on the forward strand.
AATCTGCCACTTCATTGGACCAAAGCTCAATAGAAACTAGGTCAAGACATGGGCGAAAGAGATTTGGCAAGTTCCATGCATCCTCAAATTCCTCCCCAAAGGTTTTTTTATCATTGCCTTCGTAATGTCCGCTGATAGGGATCTAATCCTTAGAGGGAAGAACTGGACAAGAAACAGTTTTCCATTGTACATGAGGAAATGGGTGCCAAATTTTGACCCAACATTATGTGATCTGTATGAGGAACTAAAGTGGTTTTGATTATACAACCTCCCACCGGAATGCTAGATGGAGGATTATTTGTTCAAAATTGGGCATTCTCTAGGCACAATGCTAGCTATCAATGTTGATCTTTTTAACAATGACTTGTTTTTATTTGCCAAAATTTAAGTGGCAACCATTTATAAAATCCCAACTAAAATTGTTTTACACACTAGGAATATCAAAGGGTTAAAAGGTTAGAAATCGGGGAAAGACAATTCTTTTACCTTAACTGCCATAGTCACCAGCATTCTCAAGATACTTTCCCTGAGAAAAGGGATGCAAGTACAAATCCTGGGTAGAACACAGAAGGGACAACTGAGTTGCGAGATGGTACTCCCATAGATGTTGAAGTGTGAGGTTCCTAGAGTCAAGAGACTCATCCATCTCATGAAGAAAAAGTAGAGGACGGTACCCACGCCTTGGGCCTAGTAGAAGTATCAAACATGGAGGTCTTGTCCCATACACAAAATAATATTTTGGATCCGATCTTGTCTCTCGGTAAACCCCAGGCCAATACTCCCAAATTGATATCTGACAAGAATCTAGAATGATCAGGGGATAGGGCAGCCAAGTGATCAATGGAGGGTCCTGGCATGAAAACATTACCTACGATGACAAGGAAAATGTCAGAGATGGGGAATCACATTTTAAATATGAAAATATTAGACTTCCTCAGGGGCACCCAGAGTGGGGTACCAAAAGCATCCTCAACTGAAAAGAATTAGGGGGGTTGATTGCCCCGTCTTTGGCATTCCAGCACACCAAAGACACCGGCAGGACTAAACTTCTCTGTGTTCCAGCTGGTCTAGTTCCACAAATTATCCTAAATAATAATTGCTATATATTTTGGGTTAGTACACTTCATGGAAGATCTAACTTAGAAGGACAACACAATCATCCCAGCTCTGAATACAGAGAGTCACATGCTTCATTTTGGATCTGAGCTCTTGAAAAATCAAAAAAGAAAGAATTCTAGGACCATCAGTTCTTGCAAACCCTGCGGCATATATTATGATATTAGTCAGGAATGCCAAAGCTAGAAGACACAAGTAAGCTACCATATTAAATATGAGGTACCAAAAATTAGATTTAGTGTGAAGGGTGAATTGAACTCCATAGTCATCCAAATATTGCTAAGGATTCTCTTGACAACTGATCGTCCTAAACATGCAACTCATTCCCAAAAGAGGATCATATCCTAATAAGATTGTCTGCCAAAACATCACATGGGAACAAGTGTATCAATTCTTTTCTTATCTCTATTTATTTATAGTAGAAGCATTGGACAAAGAAAGTCAACCTGGAGCAATGGAAAATAGGATGAGTATCGAGTGTGTGTGTAGATGCCAAGAGGAGGAAGAAGATAATGCATCGGAGGAAGAATTGGATCTGAAAGTTGAAGAAGAGGAAGGTGATGAGGGGAGAGAGGTTGAGCAAGAAGAGAAAACTCCAATCGAGTAGATAAAGCACTTATTCAAGGTTGGCTTGGATGAAACTACGAATGCAATCTTTAAGGTCATTGGGTCCAAAGTCTTCAACGGAGGACATATTCAAGATGGGGTCCTTTATGAATAATTCTTGATGAATACCATTCTTATTATGGGGAGGAAGAATAGAAGAAAGGTGATGGAAAATAGTTACATTAAGGATCACATGGACCAATCTGCGTCCACAGTGATCTCCAATTTTAAAAAATGTCCCAAATATAGGCTCATGGCAAGAGTGTTTGACATGGCTGTGGTTAATAGGGAGAACAACGTGATGGGCTAGGCATTGGTAGTTTTCAATGAAGACATCCGTAACCACAACATGGAGAGCTTTTCCTATATAATCAGTCAATACGGAGATCTTCTTTCTCCCACTCAATTGGAATGTGCAATGGAACTATCAGAGGGGTTGAGGACCCTTTGGTGCAAGTAACTGAGTGTCTTCTTCTCTATATGAATCTATTATGTAATATGATATGTACTTGTTTTTCCTTTATTTGGCTGATAGGCCATTCTATATGTGCACACATCTTGTAACTACCAAAAATTTGGTAGTCCTTCTTATTTAGTAGTTCATTGAAGAAAAATCAACTCTTTTTATTTTATTTATGCATGTTTAGAGAGACATTGACACTTGGAATATTATTCTTAACAACTATTTATGATGAGTAGAACAATGAAATGCCTATATTATAATATTCTATATTCACACTTATTTCTTACATGTGAAAAATAATCCCTCCACTCAAGCATGTTATGATATTTCAATCACAACAGTAGTTAGATTATAACCATTCATTCTCACTAAAGAAAAGAACGTAACTCCCAATTATGTGAATGAGTGGGATTGCTCATTATGACATGCATAGAAGGATAGAGGCAGGTTTATAACCATTGCAAGAACATTTACTGGAGTAAACAATCACCTAGTTTTGATCCAAGGACCTCTCGGTATAGGAATGGACAATGCACTTCCACCTTCTGTAATTTTTGGATTTGGTAGCCGAAATAGCCACATGCCTCATGAATTTTCTTTGTAGAGTTGAGAAGAACATGAATTTATTTTATGAGTTGGCACATATGAGTTGTATAGTTGAGAAAATTCTACAAGATCATTGCTTATGTGCTATGCTTATAAGGAACATAACTCTATGTTGACAGTACTTGAATGTTTGTTTTCTATGTTAAATTGTTGGTGTTGATAATATTTTTGAAAACCTATTTTAGAATGGTTGGGTTTATAAATAAGAGAATTTTTTATGACTGTAATTGAATGTTTATGTTCTATGTATTAAATTCCTAGTGTTTACTTACTATTTTTCTTAAAACCTACATTAGAATGGGTGTGCTTTGAAGGAAAAAAATTATGTTTTGACAATAGTTGAATGTTTATGTTCTTTGTATTTGACTGTAATTACTGGTTTTCACTATTTTCTCAAAATTTTCATTACAATAGCGGGGCTTAAAAGGTCATATTTTTGTAGTTATAAGGTGAAAATGTATTAATTGTTATGTGTCAAGTATAAACCTGTGTGATTTTGAAAAACTGAAGAAAGCATGTGGTCCATATGTAAGAATGCACTATGTGAGGCCAATTTATTTGACTTCCCTATTTTGATCGTTTTAAATTATAGTTGGTGACATTATCAGACATTTAGAGACTATTGATTTCCATTATGCAGATTTAGACTATATCTCCTGATTTTTGGATTAGCATTGATTAGTCATGTGGTGATTTGATTAGATCATATTTTGAAGCTATTATGATGCTAGACATATGAGATACATTTGATAATTATTATTGATGTGGATTATGAGCTCATTTTATGGATTTGTTATTGATTCTGATTCTGTGATATTAGATAGAAAATGCAATTGTGAATCTTAATTATGATATGACTAATTAATGTTGTGTATGAATTATGTGATAACATGATTTAATTTATGTTTCTTCGACTATGATATATCAATGTTGGTTTAACTGTTTTGATCGAGTGCACAGGTGATTTTCCAGGCTACAGAAAATTAGAGGTAGTTCTCACACTTATGTAATCCCTTGTTAAGCTAATCCATTCCCAAGACGGATGATGATCACGTTTGATCGAATGATGTTTTTTCATATACTTGATTTAATTACTTGGCCTAGTTCACCCCTTTTTAAATTGATTTAAATTATGTGTTGTAAAATTTATGTTTTGGTTTACACCATTTGGTGTTATTTTATTTATGGGCCATTTAAAGTGATTTTACACCTCCCTAAGTGTTTATTAGAGTCCCAAACTTACCCTAGGTGGTAACCCTAGGGTCTAAGGTCCATTTGGACTTACTAAACCCTAGGGTAACTCGCATCTAGTCACTCTAAACTTGGGTTTAGTCAATGTGAGGAATTTTCAAATTGGCTAAGGGTGGGAGATGAGGCATGCTTTGGAAAACATCCATCTCCCTTCCCAAAACTTGGGGATTCCTCCACCAAGAAGACTTGGGAGGTCTTCAAGACCCCCAAGTGTGTGGGATCTCCCTCCAAGACTCTCACACATGTGTGAGAGCATCTTGGAGGAAGATGGCTCTCTTGGAGGATAAGAGGACGACATGTGTCATCCCTTATCCTCATGGAGCCTTGAGTAGAATTGCCACATTTCCACTTGGTCTCTCACACATGTGTGAGCACAAGTGGATAAGGTGAGGGTTTGAATGGATTGGAGGGTGACACTTGTCACCCTCACACTCCTTCTCCCTTGCAAGTGGCATGGGATCAGGAAGGAGAAGGTGACAAGTGTCACCTTCTCATTCCTTAGGGCCAAATTTGAAGGCCTATTTTATCTCCTCTTAGAGAGGAGTTGGGTTTTTTTTTTCTTTTTTGAAATTTCTTTCTATCTTTGGAGTTTTGGGAAGAGTTGGAGAAATCTTGGAGGCTTGGAGACTTGGAGAAAGCGTGTGGGCTCTTCTTCAAAGTGCATCCATTGTTGGGCTCTTAAGGTAAGCCCTATGACAATAGCCATTTCCTTATGCTTGTTCATTCTTGTTGTGTGCTTAAGAATTTATGTTGGGTGTTATTTTTATTTTTGTGTGGGTTTGGGTGTTGGTAAGAGCGTCTCCATTTGGAGAAAATGCTCAACTCATATGGGGTGGGGGAGAGTGAACCTCCTCAAGGTCACCTCCTGGTGTTGTTCTATTTATAGCCACGAGGGCATTCTATGGTGTTTGGGAGTATTTTTGATTGGCATGAGTGCTATAGTGATTCTTCAAGTATTGTGGAGAAATTATTTTGGCTTGAGGCCTTGAGGTATTATAATTTTTAAGTTTTTGGAGTGACCTCTTGAGTTGAGGGGTCCAGTCCCCTACCCCTCCAAACTCATTTTAATGAGTTTAGTTTTATGCAAATCCTTGGGTGAAATTTTGGTATTGTTTGTGATTTCATTGTTGTGGTGTGAAATAAATCCCGTGTGAGAACTACCTCCCTAGCTTAGGGGGGACCCACTAGCGGGTCTATGGTAGGGAGGAGGGCGATTTGCATGGCCTTGGGTTCCCCTTTTGTGTTTTTATGCATTGCAAGTTTTGTTGAAATTATAGATCTTTGGAGAGGTGCATTTTAGTTTTGTTGCTTTATTTGAGTTGGCTGAATTTTGAGAGCCATGGCCTTGGAGGCCTTATTGTATTGTTGTCAAAATTATTCATCTCCATTGTTCTTGCTGTTGTAAAGAATTTTAATGTGAAACACCTCTTATTTTGATGTCAAAAATATATTCATTTTATTGCTGATATATATATAAAAAATTCTTGTTGCCCTATGTCCCATGTTATTTCTGTTTAAAATAATTGTAGAATGAAACCTAGAGTAGAAGGAAAAGTTAGTAAAGTTTATTTATGGTGCATAGTGAATATTTTCACCACAAATGCTTGTTGTTTACTTTTGAAAGAAATTATAACTGTTATTTCTATCTTCTTGTTTTGAAAGAAGAGAAGAAAAAAAAGTTTACATGACTAGTTATTCTTAAATCAATTCTTCAAAAAAATAGTATGATATTCAATTCATATTGCTATAAAAAAAAGGGGTAATCTGTTTTACTTTTATTTTCAAGGAAAATGTTTATACTACTATTTTTTTATAAGTCTATAAATCTGAATATTCTATTTAAAATTATTTAACTGTGATTAGCTCTATGATATAATATATGTAAATATATATATATAATAAAAGAATATATTCTGGTTAAAAATGCATTTTACTTCACTGATAGACCTGAGTAAATATTGTATATATAACATTGTATGTATATATATATATATACAAACATTTGAAAGTGATTAAAGTAAAAAAAAATACACACCAAATAATATTAAATGTTAAACTGTTCAATTTAGAGAAAACATAATGAAGTTTTATGAGGCCATTTACCCATTAGGGCTTACATGTTTTATGTTTTAAAAAAATGTTAAAAAAAAAAGAAAGAATTGAGTAGTGGGGGCAGCGGCCTCAGCCACTGCAACCACTGCGGTTCTTTCTGTTAAGTGTTTGCGGGGTGTGGGGAAGGGGCCATGCCCCCACCCACACCCAATTCCCTCTCTGTGGTGTTCGTCCACACCATGCCCCCTTCCCCAAGCTGTAAACTGTGCATAATGTAATCCCCACAGTGGCAACACCATGGGGTATCTCCTCTACCCCCAACTGCCATTCAGCCTTTGTCAATAGTCTGTCATTCATTTTGAAATCTGCCAAAAAAAAGGAGTAATACACACACACATATATATATACATAAATGTGTGTATATATATATATATAAATGTGTGTGTGTGTATATATATATACACACACACACATCTATGTATATATATCAAAAAAGAGGAAACCCTACAGAGTATACATAATGTATATACCTCTGTGAGAGGTAGTATAAAACTTGTATCATGGCTGCCACTCCACCTTCAAACCCTAACCTGCACAAGAAATAGGAAAACAAGCAAGAGAAAAGAAAACAAAGTGAGAAAACAAAACAAAAGAAAACAATAGATGAGATGAGATTTCTAGGGTTAGGGCATCTCTTTTGGAAAACTAATAAAATATTAAATTAGGGTTTAGATGGAGGTTGAGTGGGAAAATGATAATGCTAATTTATTCTATTTCATTTATTTTTCCCATGTGCACGGGAAATTAAACTTCCCTCTCTTTGCCTTTTAGATCTTTTTGATTTATTTTTGCCTTCCCTAGTGTATTTATTTAAGTTGATTTAAATATTTCTTTGGGGTTTGAATCTTTATTTCCATGTGGGATTTATTTAAATGCGAATGAGATTTTTGGTTTATTGGGATTCCTTATCCCTTGCCTATTGTTTGATTTGGACACCCTTAGTAATTTTCTAGTGGGGATTTATTTTAATCTTATTGGGGAAATCTTTTAATTGAATTATTTTTTAATTTAATCGATTTTATTGCAGGAAGGGATGTTTTAATTTTCCCTCTTTTAATATTTTTTACTTGAGTTATTTAATAAATATAATGGTTGCAATTATATTACTAAAGGACTTAATTATTGAATTGTATTTTGGTCATTTATTTAATTTCGAGTTTCATATTTTGGTGAGTGGTGAATTTTATTTTGACCTTGGAATTATTTAATTTATTCTTATACTTTATTTATTTAATTTTTGTCCTAATTATTTCATGGGAGATTCTTTTTAAAATATTTATTTTAAGTTTTGAAAACGCATTATGCTGCCAAATTTTCTCAAGATTTAGAGTTTTATTTTAATGGCATTTTTGTGACATTTATTTTATCACTCCATTTCATCATGCGACCATTATATCATTGAAGTGTTATTTTTATTCAATTTTATTTATGCATTAGGATTAGGGTTTGATTTCGATTCAGTCGAAATCAGTTCACTCACCTAGAAAATTTAGGGTTTTGAATTAAATCGATTCTAACCCTAGTAGCGACGCTCATCGTGTCGCATAACCCCCTAGTAAGCTATCATCATGTAGGGGATTATGTAGGTAGACACACTTCCCCAAGTATCAATTGACATGTTTACACCTTATGCGTATTGCCACCAAGCACGCTGACGTATGAGAGGGGGTTTCTAGGGACACATGGAAAAGTTTTTTTATATTTCATGTCATGACGACATGACATGTGTGATGCATGTCGTGACCGCATGGGAAATGTGGGCATGACATTTGGTATTAAAGCCAAGTTTAAACACTGGGCTTGTTTGGGTACATTATATTTTTCCACAATTTTGATTAATTTGTAAATACCTTGTTCTTATAGGATGCCTCCCCGATGAGTTAGGTGAGCGCGTTCATGCCACATTGAGTCTGTCAAGGTGCACAGTGATTCTTCAACTGAGGGTCAGGCACCGCCGGCCCCACATGCACCATAGGCACCACCAGCACCACAGGCCCTACCTATACTAGATATTGGGCCACATATATTACAGGTGCTTAAGGCAGTGTTAGATAGGCTACCACCGGGCGCAGTTCTGTCATGGATAGAGCCACGTGCTAAGCCTCATATTGATCCATGAGAGGAGCCACGCATGGAGCCACGAGTAGAGTCACGTGTGGAACCACATGTGGAGCCTCACGTCGAGCCGCGAGAGGCACCACGTGTGGAGCCTTATGTAGAGGTGCCAAATATGATGGCAGAGGAGGTTGGATTGACATATAGAGCCCGTAGCAGGAGCCCTCCATGCCATGCTAGGCAGGAGGAGGCAATGAGAGTGGAGTAGATTTTTCACATGCCTTATGATTTTTATTTGGATGAGCCTATCCCAGGGCACCGAGATCGAGGAGGCCCTATCAGGGATTTGTTGAGGCTAAATCCACCTACATTTGCTGGGACTATAGAGGGACCCGAAGTTGAGGCTTGGCTCATCAACTTAGATAGGTGCTTCACGTTGCGTCCTTACGAGGGTAACACGAAGGTACGTGTGGTAGTCCACCTGTTCTGAGATGCAACAACTACTTGGCGGCTCACTAAGGAGTGCAAGCATCATTTATTTTTGGACACACTCTCATGGGAGACTTTCATTGAGCACTTTAATGTGCGATATTTATCAGATCACTACAGGTAGCATTGAATAGACGAGTTCCACGATCTGCAGCAGAGAGGGCTTACTGTTGCTCAGTATGAGGGCAAGTCCATCGAGTTGTCTCGATATGCGAAGTATCTCCATGATAAAAAACTCCTGGTTCATAAGTTTATTAGAGGGTTGAACAATGGGATAGCAAGGCTTGTACGCATGGCAGACCCCCAGACATTGAGTGATTCTACCGAGAAGGCATACATAGCTGAGGAGATACAGGGATGAGGATAGAGTTCATGCCCCCAATTTCAGGATCGTGGGCAGCAGTAACATCAGCAGAGTTACCACATAACACCACCACCACCTTAAAGAGAATGATTTAGTTCCGCATCTTTACCTTCTAGGCCTCTGCAACAGCAGCAGTCGCAGCAGCAACATAGATCCAGGCCACAACAGAGGGCACATGGGGGTCATAATCAAGGTTGGCAGCAATAAGGCCCACGTAGGGATCAGAGGTAGTAGGGACCACCTGCAGGACCCGCGAGGTCACAGCAGTCCTACAAGGGTTCACAGAGGTCCACAAGTTGATCTGGATAGTAGCAGTCAGGTAGGACTCAGACTGGACAGGTACAGGCTCGGGGCCCATGCTATGTTTGTGGTGGAGCGGGACATCTAGCCAGAGAGTGCCCATAGGGCTTTATAGCAGGGGGACAGCCTCATGCAGGAGGATCAGAGCAAATGGTTGGAGATGTGGGTAGGTCCCACCATATGTTCACAGCAGTTGATAACTGCCAGACTGATTTTCAGGCATTAGTGATTGAGACCTCAGGTATGATTGGGGGTGTCCCCATTTCTATTTCTTTTGACTCTGGTGGTACTAACTATTTCATATCTCCATTGTTAGTGGAGCATTACAGGCTAGTGGCCTCTAGGCAGGGCGATAGGTGGGAGGTTGAGTTGGCCATAGGGGCCAAGATGACAGTAGATGGCTTAGTCCACAACTGTGAGATATCTTTGAGACCCTTTACTACATTATGTAACCTTAGGGTTATGCCTTTAGGTTCTTATGGGGTGGTTTTGGGTATGGACTGGCTTGTGGCTCATAGGGCCAAGCTAGATTATTGCCGAAAGGTGATTAGTTGCTTAGATGATCATGGTACGTCAATTGATATAGTGGGCATTCAGAAGCCAACAATAGTTCATCTAATATCCACTAAGGAGCTTAAGCATTGCATGCAGAAGGGATGCCAAATGTTCACTATCACAGTTAGTGACAGATCAGAGGACGATCCTGAGGCATCATTAGATGACCAACCCATCTTGAGAGAGTTTTCTGATGTATTTCCAGCAGTGTTACCAGGGATGCCACCCCGTCATGAGGTAGACTTTCATATTGATTTAGTGCCAAGTGCTAGTGTCTTCTGCACCCTACAGGATGACCACTCATGAGCTCACAGAGCTCAAGTTACAGCTGGAGGACTTGCTCAAGAAGGGGCATATCTAATCGAGCATTTCACCTTGGGGCGCTCCGGTCATCTTCATGAAGAAGAAGGATGGGTCTCTTCCTTTATGCATGGATTACAGGTAGTTAAATAAGGTGACGGTGAAGAACCATTACCCTCTACCCAGGATTGATGATTTCTTCGATCAGATGCAGGGAGCCAGGGTGTTCTCTAAGATTGACCTAAAGTCTGGTTACCACTAGTTGCGTATCACAGAGGCAGACATCCATAAGACCACCTTCTAGACTTGATATGGTCACTATGAGTTCACTATGGTACCCTTCGGTTTGACAAACGCCCCTGCAGTATTCATGAGTCTCATGAATGGGGTTTTCCGTACCTACTTAGATCGATTCTTGATTATTTTCTTAGATGACATATTGATCTATTCGCGGACCGAGGAGGAGCATGAGGAGCACATACGTCAGGTTTTGCAGTGTTTGAGGGAGCATAATCTTTATGGCAATCTGGCGAAGTGTGCATTTTTTAGGAGAGAGGTACAGTATTTGGGGCACATCCTCTCTGGCGATGGAATCTCTATAGATCCATCAAAGATCAGGGCTATCAAAGATTGTCCAGCACACACCAGTGTGACAGAGGTCAAGAGTTTCATGGGGTTAGCTGGTTACTACTGTAGATTTGTTGAGGGTTTCTCTTAGATAGCACACCCCATCACTTCCCTTCAGCGGAAAGGAAAAAGTTTTGCTTGGATTGAGTAGTGTGAGAGGGCCTTTGGGGTCCTCAAGGAGTGTCTTACTAGCGCTCCCATCTTAGTGGTTCTTGATCCAGCAGCAGCTTTTATGGTTTGCACGGATGCATCACTTGAGGGTTTGGGAGTTGTACTTATGCAAGGTGGTAGAGTGATCATGTATGAGTCATGAAAGCTCAAGACCCATGAGCTAAACTACCCCATTCATGATTTAGAGCTCGCAGTAGTGGTTCATGCTCTAGTTCATTCAAGACATTTCTTATTGGGTCGTCACTTTGAGCTTCATTTAGATCATCATAGCCTCCAGTACATATTCACACAGCCGAATCTGAACACCAGTCAGTGACATTGGATGGAGTTTCTTTGCGAGTACAACTTTGATGTCCACTACATCAAAGGGAAGGAGAACGTGGTTGTTGACGCATTGAGTCAAAAGCGCCACGAGATCCTGACCTTGACTCTGAGTGTGGACTTGAGGGGACGCATTATTTAGCATCTGCTTGAGGATGAGTGGTTTCTTGAGGTGCAGCAGGAGATCTAGTCACAGATGGCCCTTGTGGACAAGTTTGCAGGATACTCAATTGAGGCAGATGGGTTACTTCGTCATCGACAGCGTATCTATGTACCCTGCATAGGTGACCTACATACTGTAGTGTTATCAGAGGCTCACAGAGCACCTTGTACAACACATTTGGGGGTGAAGAAGATGCATGCTGACCTATATCAGCTATACCATTCGGCGGGTATAAGATGCAATATTGCATAGTTTCCTTCTTGATGCCTTGAGTGCCAGAGGGTCAAGGCTGAGCATCAACATCCAATGGGTCTTTTATACCCTCACGAGATACCTGAGTGGAAATGGGACACCATTTCAATGGATTTCATTGTTGGTCTTCCTATATCTTTTCAACGCCTTGATGCCATCATGGTGATAGTTGACAAGTTGACCAAGGTGGCGCATTTCTCACCTGTACGCACGACGTACAATGCACTAGCAGTGGTGAGAGTATTCTTAGACAACATTGTGAGATTACATGGGATACCTCACTGCATCATTTCTGACAAGGATTCAGTGTTCACTTTAGCCTTTTGGAGGGCTTTGTAGTAGGCATTGGGCACGCAGTTCAACTTTAGCTCCGCTTATCACCCCGAGATAGATGGGCAGACAGAGAGGGTGAATCAGGTGTTGGAGGACATGCTCCATATGTATGTTATGGACCACCAGTCTAGATGGGAGGAATATCTTTATCTAGTTGAGTTTGCCTACAATAATAGGCATCACAGCTCGTTGGGTATGCCTCCTTTTCAGGCTTTATACGGCAGGCCATGCAGGACACCATTGAGTTGGGATTGGATAGAGGATAGGGTTGCCATTGGTCCAGAGTTAGTTCAAGATATGGAGCAGCAGGTCACACTGATTAGGCAAAGACTTTAGGAGCCACAAGATAGACAGAAGAAGTATGTCGATGCTAAGAGACTAGATCAAAGCTTCTCAGTTGGTGACAGAGTATTCCTGAGAGTGCGGCCACACAAGAGTCCAATCTGTTATGGGAAGGTTTCTAAGCTCACATCATGGTTCGTATGACCTTTTGAGATCTTGGAGTGGATAGAACCTGTAGCCTACTGTCTAGCATTGCCACCTAGCCTATCGAGCATCCATGATGTTTTTCATGTGTCTGTATTACGGTGATATATATCTGATTTATCTCATTTATCGGATTGGAGTGCTCTACAGATAGAGACGAATGGTCAATTAGCTTTGGATCCAATTCACATATTGGGTTGTCAGACACTGGGCCTTCGAGGTCGAGAGCTGGACCAGGTTAGGGTCCAGTGGGATCGTTATGATGAGGTCACACCAACTTGGGAGGTGATGCAACACACAACATACACTCAATAGAATTGTGCCATTAAACATATGAGAGCCAAAGATTTGGAAGCTCAAACATTAAAAACTTCTATTCATCAACTCTACTGCTATAATGAAAGAAAACTCTCTTATATCCAAGAAAACAAAAAATAAAATAAAAAATTACCTTTTTTGGTAAATTTCGACAATTGTCAGATTTTGCCATTTTAGGTAATTTTACAATCATATCTTGAGAATCCTATTTTTTTCCAAAAGCTTCCAAAAACTAAGGTAGGATGAAAGGCCAACTAATATTCTAAAGTTGAAACATGAGTTTTGAGTTATTACAAAAGCAACTTTTTAAAATCTAGAAAAAAACACTAAATTGTCATTTTGAGGGCCAAGATGAAAGTTTCAAGCCCTAAAAAAGTGCCAAGATGAAGTCCAACCCAATAGGGTCAGTTGGGAACCACTGGCCACCTCATAACGCATCCACCTGTAAAATTTTGTAGAAAACCCACATCCGAGTCAAAACTTATGACCTCCAGAAGTCCCTGCATCAACAGGATGCAACTAGTTTGAAGGCACTCTATCCTCACGTTTTCATGACTTCCAAGAGGAAGTTTAGTCTTAGGGGTGGAGGATGTGAGGCCAAATTATTTCACTTCCCTATTTTTATCATTTTACATTATAGTTGGTGACATTATCAGACATTTAGAGACTATTGATTTCTATTATGCAGATTTAGACTATATCTCCTAATTTTTGGATTAGCATTGATTAGTCATGTGGTGATTTGATTAGATCATATTTTGATGCTATTATGATGCTCGACATATGAGATACATTTGATGATTATTATTGATGTGGATTATGAGTTGATTTTATGGATTTTTTATTGATTCTGATTCTGTGATATTAGATAGAAAATGCAATTGTGAATTTTAATTATGATATGAGTGATTAATGTTGTGCATGAATTATACGATGACATGATTTAACTTCTATTGCTTCAGCTATGATATATCTATGTTCGTTTAACTGTTTTGATCGAGTGTATAGGTGATTTTCCAGGCCACAGAAAATCGGAGGCAATTCTCACACTTATGTAATCCCTTGTTAAGCCAATCCATTCCCAAGAGGGATGTGGATCATGTTTGATCAAATGATGTTTTTGTGTATGCTTGATTTAATTATTTGGCCTAGTTCACCCCTTTTTAAATTGATTTAAATTATGTGTTGTAAAATTTATGTTTTGGTTTACACCATTTGGTGTTATTTTATTTATGGGCCATTTAAAGTGATTTTACACCTCCCTAATTGTTTATTAGAGTCCCAAACTTAACCTAAGTGGTAACCCTAGGGTCTAGGGTCCATTTGGACTTACTAAACCCTAGGGTAACTCACATCTAGTCACTCTAAACTTGGGTTTAGTAAATGTGATGAATTTTCAAATTGGCTAAGAGTGGGAGATGAGTCATGCTTTGGAAAAGACCCATCTCCCTTCCCAAACCCTGGGGATTCCTCCACCAAGAAGACTTGGGAGGTCTTCAAGACCCCCGAGTGTGTAGGATCTCCCTCCAAGTCTTAGAAGAAGAGGGCTCTCTTGGAGGATAAGAGGATGACATGTGTCATCCCTTACCCTCATGGAGCCTTGAGGAGAGTTACCACCTCTCCACTTGGTCTCTCACACGTGTTAGAGCACAAGTGGATAAAGTGAGGGTTTGAATGGATTGGTGGGTGACACTTGTCACCCTCACATTCCTTCTCCCTTGCAAGTGGCATGGGATGAGGAGGGAGAAGGTGACAAGTGTTACCTTCTCATTCCTCAGGGCCAAATTTGAAGGCCTATTTTATCTCCTCTTGGAGAGGAGTTGGGTTTTTTTTTTTTTGCTTTTTGGAAATTTCTTTCTATCTTTGGAGTTTTGGGAAGAGTTGGAGAAATCTTGGAGGCTTGGAGACTTGGATAAAGCTTGTGGTCTCTTCTTCAAAGTGCATCCATTATTGGGCTCTTAAGGTAAGCCCTATGGCAATAGCCATTTCCTTATGCTTGTTCATTCTTGTTGTGTGCTTAAGATTTTATGTTGGGTGTTATTTTTATTTTTGTGTGGGTTTGGGTGTTGGTAAGAGCATCTCCATTTGAAGAAAAGGCTCAACTCATATGAGGTGGGGGAGAGTGAACGTCCTCGGGGTCACCTCTTGGTGTTGTTCTATTTATAGCCTTGAGGGCATTCTATGGTGTTTGGGAGCATTTTCGATTGGCATGAGTGCCATAGTGATTCTTTGAGTATTGTGGAGAAACTATTTTGGCTTGAGGCTTTGAGGTATTATGATTTTTGAGTTCTTGGAGTGACCTCTTGAGTTGAGGGGTCCACTCCCCTACCCCTCCAAACTCATTTTAATGAGTTTAGTTTTGTGCAAATCCTTGGGTGAAATTTTGGTGTTGTTTGTGATTTCATTATTGTGGTGTGAAATAAATCCCGTGTGAGAACTACTTCCCTGGCTCAGGCTGACCCACTAGCAGGTCTATGGTAGGGAGGAGGGCGATTTGCATGGCCTTGGGTTCCCCTTTTGTGTTTTGATGCATTGCAGGTTTTATTGAAAGTAAGGAGCTTTGGAGAAGTCCATTTTAATTTTGTTGCTTTATTTGAGTTGGCTGAATTTTGAGAGCCACGGCCTTGGAGGCCTTAATGTATTGTTGTCAAAATTATTGGTCTCCATTGTTCTTGCTATTGTAAACAATTTTAATGTGAAACACCTCTTATTTTGATGTCAAAAATATATTCATTTTATTGCTGATATATAAAAAGATTTTTCCTGCTGCCCTATGTCCCATGCTATTTATGTTTAAAATAATTGTTGAATGAAAGCTAGAGTAGAAGGAAAAGTTAGTAAAGGTTATTTATGATGCATAGTGAATATTTTTCACCACAAATGCTTGATGTTTACTTTCGAAAGAAATTATAACTATTATTTCTATCTTGTTGTTTTGAAATAAGAGAAGGAAAAAAAGTTTACATGACTAGTTATTCTTGAATCAATTGTTTAAAAAAAATAGTACGGTATTCAATTCATATTGCTATAAAAAAAAGGGCTAATCTATTTTACTTTTATTTTCAAGGAAAATGTTTATACTACTGTTTTCTTATAAGTCTATAAATCTGAATATTTTGTTTAAAATTATTTAACTGTTATTAACTCTATGATATAATATATGTACATATATAAATATAATAAAAGAATATATTCTGGTTAAAAACGCATTTTACTTCACCGATAGACCTGAGTAAATATTGTATATATAACATTGTATATATATATACTTATATATTTATATACATTTGAAAGTGATTAAAGTAAAAAAAAATGCACACCAAATAATATTAAATGTTAAACTGTTCAATTTAGAGAAAATAGAAGAAGTTTTGTGAGGCGATTTCCCATTAGGGTTTACATGTTTTATGTTTAAAAAAAAATGTAAAAAAAAAGAAAGCATTGAGTAGTGTGGGTGGCGGCCTCAGCCATCGCCACCACTGCGGTTCTTTTTGTGTTTGCGGGGTGTGGGGAGGGGGCCGTGCCCCCACCCACACCCAATTCCCTCTCAGTGGTGTTCACCCACACCATGCCCCCTTCCCCAAGCTATAAATTGTGCATAATGTAATCCCCACGGCGGCGGGGCCGTGGGGTATCTCCTCTACCCCCAACTACCATTTGGCCTTTGTCAACAGTGTGTCATTCATTTTGAAATCTGCCAAAAAAAAGGAGTAATATATATATATATATATATATATATATATATATATATATATATATATATATATATATATATATATATGTACATATATGTATATATATATGTACATATATGTATACATATATGTACATATATGTATACATATATGTACATATATGTATACATATATATACATATATGTATACATATATATACATATATGTATACATATATATACATATATGTATACATATATATACATATATGTATACATATATATACATATATGTATAAAAAAAGGAAACCCTATGGGGTATACATAATGTATATACCTCTATGAGAGGAAGTATAAAACTTGTATCAGGGCTGCCACTCCACCTTCAAACCCTCACCTGCACAAGAAATGGGAAAACAAGAAAGAGAGAAAACAAAACAAAGTGTGAAAACAAAACAAAACAAAATAATAGATGAGATGAGATTTCTAGGGTTAGGCATCTCTTTTGGAAAACTAATAAAATATTAAATTAGGGCTTAGATGGAGGTTGAGTGGGAAAATGATAATGCTAATTTATTCTATTGCATTTATTTTTCCCATGTGCACAGGAAATTAAACTTCCCTCTCTTTGCCTTTCAGACCTTTTTGATTTATTTTTGCTTTCCCTAGTGTTTTTATTTAAGTTAATTTAAATATTTCTTTGGGGTTTGGATCTTTATTTCCATGTGAGATTTATTTAAATGGGAATGAGATTTTTGGTTTATTGGGATTCATTATCCCTTGCCTATTATTTGATTTGGACACCCTTAGTAGTATTCTAGTGGGGCTTTAATTTAATCTTATTGGGGAAATCTTTTAATTGAATTATTTTTTAATTTAATCGATTTTATTTCGGGAAGGGATGTTTTAATTTTTCCTCTTTTGATATTTTTTACTTGAGTTATTTAATAAATATAATGGTTGCAATTATATTTATTAAAGGACTTAATTATTGAATTTTATTTTGGTCGTTTATTTAATTTCGAGTTTCATATTTTGGTGAGTGGTGAATTTTCTTTTGACCTTGGAATTATTTAATTTATTCTTATACTTTATTTATTTAATTTTTATCTTAATTATTTCATGGTAGATTCTTTTTAAAATATTTATTTCAAATGTTGAAAACACGTTATGCTGCCGAATTTTCTCAAGATTTAGGGTTTTATTTAATGGCATTTTTGTGACATTTATTTTATCACTCCATTTCATCATGCGACCATTACATCATTGAAGCATTATTTTTATTCAATTTTATTTATGCATTAGGATAAGGGTTTGATTTTGATTCAATCAAAATAAGTTCACTCACCTAGGAAACTTAGGGTTTTGAATTAAATCAATTCTAACCCTACTAGCGACGCTCATCCTGTCACATAACCCCCTAGTTAGCTATCATCATGCAGGGGATTGTGTAGGTAGATGCACTTCCCTGAGTATCAATTGACATATTTATGCCTTATACATATTGCCACCGAGTATGCTGACGCGTGCAAGGGGGTTTCTAGGGACACGTGGAAATTTTTTTTGATATTTCGTGTCATGACCACATGACACATGTGATGCATGTCGTGACTGCATGGGAAATGTGGGCATGACACACTACATATAAATTTGTGGTTTTTTATGTTTTTAGACTGGTATGCAGTAAACGCACATATAAGTATGTCCATCAATAAGTATGTGATTTTATGTACTGCAGCTTTGCATATGATCTTGCTAATTTATGGTGAGTGGGGCTATAGTTTGCATGGTTGTCATTGGGTATTTTTTTAACCTTTTCAAATGCTATAACTTTACTCTGAGACATGTGATCTCCACTGTACTCTCTTTTTCCAAATTTGCTAAACCCCTACATATTACATTGCAATTTTGAGCTGGAGAGGCTAAGGGTTTAGACTAAACCCATCATTATGATGTTTTATCAGGATTCAACTATGTTAATGATGTTTTTTTTAGGGTTGAAACTAAATGCATAGGTACTAGCAATTTAGGACACCCGAGTTAAGAACTATGTTTCGCCAAGCCCACTTTACATGGAAAGACGACAATGCAAAATGGGGAGACCTTAGAAAATCTTGTAAATGATATTTGATTAGAAACATAGCTCGGGGACTGAGACAGATGATGGAAATGTTGGGGACATGGTTGTGTTGAAATTAGGGCAGACAACTGAGAGGGGGGTGAATCAGTTATCTCAAAACTTTAACCCTTGTAGCAATTTATCTTCTTTGTCACTTATTAACAAATTAATGATATAACCATGAAAGCATAAATCAATGACACATGAGCAGAAACATAATAAACACACATAACACTAGGATTTTTACGTGGAAACCCAGTTAAGGGAAAAACTACAGTGGGGGTTAACCCACAAGAAATTATACTCTATTAAAAGTATTACAAATGGGGAAGGCACATGCCTTTAGGGCGTACTGCCCAGAGCTCACTGCTCCAAGAGGCTCACTACCTACAAAAATGATTACAGGAAGATTACAGAATGTTTGAACTAATGAATAACATCTACCAATGTAAAAATTTAGTTTAGTTAAGCACATAATATTGATCTTACACACTTCATCCTTACTCTACCCTGTTTCACTCTTCGGCCATAATCTGAGCTTAGATCTTCACCTTCACACTTCTTTTTGCCTTGTTTTGCACTTACTTCATCATCACATCATCATCACTCTTCCAAACACTTGAATTCATTGGCTATATACATCCGCATCAAGAAATTCAATCAACTGTAAACAACTTCAAGAAAAGTTAGAATATTTATTAAGAACTCTGCTCTGTCAGCTGAATCCATGCATAGACAACAACGCGGACCAAAAAATTGTGTTCTCAAATCATCAATCATGTTAGCCAATACCACTGGTTATCATAAATTTCTTAACCAACAACTTTTTTTCATCTGGACCAAGATCAAATACTAGGTTGGCCTGTTATTCTTCTAACTGTACTAACTAACTGGAACTCGATACTCAGATTCTTATAACTTTTTAATCCTTCATCACCGGAGGCTAGATTCCTAGATTTAGATAGTCCTGACAATCCTTATTACTCCCTCAGCAGTACACTATGATTTGCCACCAGAGAGATCTGGACCAAGATACTGGACCCTGTCACATGCTCTGTTTCTGACTACTTGGACTTAGACAAATCTTCACTTTGACTTCTAGTATGAACAAATCATGTAATGTGGATGTGTAAGATAGACTTAGTTGCCATCAATGACAACATCTGTCATGTGTAATAGTGTCTCTTGCCAACAATCTCCCCCTTTGGCATTAATGGCAACACTTAGTGAAAAATGACTAAGTGTTAAAACAACTCCCCCTTACTTTGTACACTTATGCTTTTCACTATTCTCTAATGCTCCCCCTTTGTTGGATTACTCATTTTTCACTGCTCTTCACTCCCCCTTTGACATCAATGGCAAAGGTTGGACTTTTTGGATGTAACAATTCCATAATCTCACATTCCTCCCCAATGGAGTGTATATACAATACAACTTTATAGCTAGGAGTGAATATTGCCTTGTGGTCTAGTAGTTCCAATATCTGTAATTAAGTATCAAACTTGACAAAATCTGCATACCAAAATTCACCAAAAATTTTATGTAGATGGGCATATATACAAACAACCTTATGACTTATTTACATAAGTTTGAACACATCACCAAAGACATTCATCAATAGTGCCAACTCATTGTCCCAACTCTTCTTCATGTTGTTCAAAGCTGAGATGTGACCACTAAATAAGAATGCTTGAGACTCTACTTTTCACAAGTTAGTAGGATCACTTGACTTAGTACCAGCTTGGGCTTCTATCATGGTATTGAACATTGCTTCCAACTTGGGGGAAATCAGTTCCCGGAGCTCACACATCCTTGTCTCAATGTTGTCCTTTTCCTTCATCAATTTCTTTATTTCTTCAATCAAGCTGATTGTTTGACATTCTTGGCTCATTACTTATACTGTCAAAGGATCAAAAGATTGGGATACACTTGACAATTTTTCCTTAGACTCTTTTATTTTTATTTCAATTTCCTCTATAGATTTAGGACAAGATAAACAAAATTTATATATATTCCCTCCTTCTGTAAGAGAATTTTGAATACTCTTTACACTAGTATCTAGCACAATTCTATCTAATGCAATCATCCCTTTCAAAGCATCAAATCTTTTATCATTGAATTCATTTTTAACCTTGACCTCTGCAGATTTTTCAAGGGACTCAAAATGAGTACTTACAGAATTTATTAAATTCTTCAACTGACTGGAGGGGGATGTAGATGAGTCCTTCTAGAATGTTGGCATGATTTTCTCTAGAATCCCAGATGCAAGGCCAAGCATCTTGCTATCTTCTATGTGAGACATTAAGATATCTTCTCTCGCCTTGGCTTGAGCAATAGAGGCCAATTTTATCTTCTGCACCAGAGATAAGGAATCAAAATTGATTGGACCTTGTATTATGTCTTAATCTTCTTCAATTTGTCTATCTCTTTCCAAATTTTCTTTCACTGCTTCTGCAGTGTGTCTTGCCCAAAATGCTGATGTATCTATTTGATCCTTATCGGTATTGTCAACCGGATTGTCCTGCTTGGGCTCTTCATCAACCTATGCAATCTCTTCTTCTTTTTCATTTTTGTCCTTGGCCTTTTATGATTCTTGGTCCTTAGCTTCTTCTATTTAATGCTCTTTATTCTTCAATGAATCATCTTCAGTTTGAGCATCTGTTTCAACATTCATCTATATATCTTCTTTGCTGGATTGATTCGGAGGAGTTTGAATACCTCCTGCATCATTAGTTGTATCTGTCATCTTTTCATCTTCTTTGTTTATTACTTTCTCTTCTAGAACAGAAGAGTCATCTATCTTAGATTGTTGCTCATTGATTGTCAATTCTTCAACATCCAGAATTGAGGAATCAATCCCATCATCAATATCTTCTTCAACAATGGGAAGATTATGACTTTTCAATGCACTCAGAAGAATCTCGTGAGTATCTTTGACTATCTCATCGGTTTCACCAAGCATGAGTTTATTCATTCTTTTCTTACTCCTGAAGTCATCTTTCACTTCCTTGAATATTATGTTCATTTGTTCTGGAGTAATTTGAGGGCACAATTTTATCAGTATACGCTCCCTAAGCTCAATGTCTTTACTTTTTGCATTTTCTTTTCTTAACTCTAGAATATCTGCAAGGCCTTTTGGAATTTCAGAAGTTATTTCAATTAAAGCCTTATTGTAGATATTTAGATATCTGACTGTTGCTTCCTCTGGAATCCTCTTATCAGCATCACTATAATCATCATAAAATTTAGTCATTGGCCTTAAGTTCCCATCTACAATGACTGGTTTGATGATGTCATCCACAGAAAGGGTAGGCTTTTCAACATATGTTTCAGTCTTTTGCCTCTTGCTTGCCCTTTTGCTTCCATAGGGCTTCTCCTTAGATACCTTGGCTACTTTTGTACCTGAGGCCTTCAACTTTTTGATCTCAACATCAGAATCAATTTCTTCTTCATCATTTTTCATGCTTTTATATGTTCTAGATGGTTTAGTCTTCATTCTTTTACCATCTTTACCGAATGGTTTGTCTTCCGATTTCTCTGTTCTGACAAGTTTTGTGTGAATAGAGACAACAACAGAGCTTCTTGTTTTTTTAGGTTGGCTGGTGGAGACTTCTGAAGCACTTCCTTGTTTCTTATCTTGCATCTACTTCTTAGATTTTTCTATCCTTTCTCTATTCTTCTTCACAACTTCCTTAGTTATGCCAATGCTTTCAGCATACATTTCTACTTGCTTTTGAACTTTCCTCTTGATTTCTGGTTTCTTGAGCTCAACATGCAGTTTCAAATTGAGCTCCTTATATGTCCCAAATCTTTCAACTATTGTATCATTTGGCTTCCTCAAAAGGTGTTGAGCATACATATCCAAAATTTTCTCATCTACCTCATACCCCATGGGCATGATCCAAACATTTCTAGGTTCAACAGCTTCCATTAGACATTGATCTGTATCCACCATAAAATAGACTGTATCCTTGTATTTTTCAACCACAGATGTAGGAATTCTCTCCCTTGAATGCATCATGTTCTAAAAATTCTTGAAAAATCCCCAAAGAGCAGTCCTTTGGGCATTGGAGTATACAATACTATTCAAGTGCACCCTTATTTGTATTGCAAGAGGTTTATCATTGGTCCAACACATGCTTTTCTTAGTGGGTAACTCATTCATGAAATAGAAGAACAAACATAAGACAGTGTACTGTATTTGAAGGTATTCTTTTTATCCTTCTTAACCTTATTCAAGTTTTCCATCAGCTGGTTCTATAGCAACTCACACAAGTCATAATCAACATTCTTCCTCAACATTTGATAAGCTACATAAATAGTTGTACTGGATACAAAAGTTTCCCTGCTGGAATGATAAATCTTATATCCAATCACCATTGAAGAAAATTTGACATCTGGATTAGTGATGAAATTTATAGTCATTGCCCTTTTGTCAAACCTTGAACCGGTAGCACTAGTTACTATTTGATTCTTTATTGCTTTCAACATTAGTAGTCCACTGGATGAGTTCAACCCTGTCACAGCCTTCATGGCATCCTTGGTGATCTTGAAAGGTTTCATTAGCCACATAAACTCATCATGCATTCGGCTCAGCACATACTAGACCCACTCATCTTCATCAAAGATAGAAACACTATAATTTGAATGAAATGTTTATTGTACAGTGCCTTATACTCAGGTTTAAGACCATGAATTTCATCCCTTAGATGATTCTTGAACAAATCTACAAACCTTGAGTCCCCAAATTCATCTATGCACGCATGAATATAGGACCTAATATCTTCAACATGTAATACACCATATGGAACATTTGAAAATGCACCTAACGGGTTGACTTCTACTAATTTGTGTGGATGCTTCTTGAATTTGGGTCAGGGCCTTTCAGTAATATCAACAACTAATGGTGTAGCCATTGCAAAAGATCACAAGTTCAAAGCTTTAGAAAAAAAATACTTTTTTCTTCCACGAAATTAGGGTTAGCTGATGAATTCACCAGTCACACTTCAAATCCTTGAAATCTTAGCTCAGGTGATCTTCTGCTTGCTTATATTCATTTGCAACTTCTAGGTCATGTTTGAGAATGACAATTTTCCTTTCAAGTTCTTCCTCATTGTCCCTGTTTTCATGTAGATCAGACTCTAGATGGCCAGCTATTATGTCCAATATGTAGCATTCTTCTGTTATTTCTTTCAAAGATTGATTTAGTTTTCTTCAGTCTTCTTCCTTTCTTCAATTTCCTTGGTTAGCCTCATCACCCTGGATTCCATCTCATGTTTTAGGACAACAAATTCTTTAGCTAACTTCTCACATTCCTTTGTCTTCTCTTTCAGGGCCTCATCCATGTCATTGTCTTCATTCTGATTTCCTAGTTGAAGAAGTAGCTCCTTCCTCTTTTCATTAGATTTGCTCAATTTTTCTTTTAAGGTCTCAATGAAGTCTTTAGCATCTTTAAGGTTCTCTTGTAGTTCTTTGACTTTTGCTCTAGACTGATCAAGATCTTCTAAAGCAAGTTTAAATTGTTCCTAGATGCCATCAGAATACTTGAATGAACCCATTGAAAACACCTTCCCAAATCTTCCTCAAGGTGTTAAACTTCTTCTAAGGAACCAGGCTCTAATACTAATTGTTGAAATTAGGGTAAACAACTGAGAGGGGGGGTGAATCAGTTGTCTCAAAACTTTAACCCTTGCAGCAATTTATCTTCTTTGTCACTTATTAACAAATTAATGATATAACCATGAAAGCATAAATCAGCACATGAGCAGAAACATAATCAACACACATAACACCAGTATTTTTACATGGAAACCCGGTTAAGGAAAAAGCCACGGTGGGGGTTAAACCATAAGAAATTATACTCTGTTAAAAGTATTACAAATGGGGAAGGCAAATGCCTTCAGGGTTACACTACCCAGAGCTCACTGCTCCAAGAGGCTTACTGCCTATAGAAATGATTGCAGGAAGATTACATAATGTTTAAACTGATGAATAGCATCTACCAATGCAAAAAATTAGTTCCAGTTAAGTACAAAATACTGATCTTACACACTTCATCCTTACTCTGCCTTGTTTCGCACTTACTCCATCATCACATCATCACCACTCTTCCAAACACTCGAATCCATCAGCTTTATATATC
This sequence comes from Cunninghamia lanceolata, assembly GCA_027924645.1. Lineage (NCBI taxonomy): Eukaryota > Viridiplantae > Streptophyta > Pinopsida > Cupressales > Cupressaceae > Cunninghamia > Cunninghamia lanceolata. The sequence goes on from BSBN01000128.1 coordinate 3,185,168, forward strand.
TACACCAAGAAATTCAATCAACTATAGTCGGCTTCAAGAAAAGATAGAATATTTATTAAGAACTCTACTTTGTTGACTAAATCCATGCACAAACAACAACGTGGACCAAAAAATTGTGTTCTCAAATCATCAATCATGTCAGCCAATACCACTAGTTATCATAAATCACTTAACCAACAACTTTTCTTCATCCGGACCAAGATCAAATACTAGGTCAACTTGTTCTTCTTCTAATTGTACTGACTAAATGGAACCCGATACTCAGATGCTTATAACTTTTGAATACTTCATCACTGGAGGCTAAATTCTTGGATTTAGATAGTCTTGACAATCCTTATTACTCCCTCAGATCCGTAGCACACTGTGAGTTGTCACTAGAGAGATCCAGACCAAGATACTGGACACTGTCACATTCTTTGTTTCTAACTACCCAAACTTAGACAAATGTTCACTTTAACTTCTGATATGAACAAATCAAGTAATGTGGATGTGTAAAATAGACTTATCTTCCATCAATGACAACATTTGTCATGCGTAGTAGTGTCTCTTGCCAACAGGTTGGGGACTAAGATGTGGTAAAAGGGGTGACACAGGTTTAAAATTATTAATCAGTCAATTTGTACTGATCAATGGGGGCCAGGCGGCCGTGGTGACCCAAGGAGTAATCATCCAAACCTTGTAAATCATGGAGCACACTTAACCTTAGGAGGAATTAACCCCTATTCTTGCTAACAGTAGAATCCCAATAAAGTCATCCTCACATACCCAACAAAAGAGTTTGTTGGTTAATTATGCTTGTAACTATGACTTGTGGTGCTCTCTACAACATTTGATATCTTGCCTATGTTATTTGTCATTTCTTGCACCGGTGTCTCTTGTATTGCAAGTTTGAGCATTCTCACACTATGGTTCAAGAAACTAGGATTTTATTTTGTTCAAAAGACATCCAAAATTTTCAAAACTTGACCTGCATCTCATCTGCTCGTGCATATTTTTTCAAAAATGGGTTTATTTCCTCCAGTTTTGTTTATCTTGTTATAGTTGTCATTGTCAACTAAAAACCGATTGATATGCCTAACTTTGTTTAGGATGGGAACAATGATTTTGGTCTCAAATATGTTTGAGATATATATAATCTTATTTCAAAGTATTGTAAAACATTCATGTTAAGTTATGTGAAATATGCAAGCTTTTTGATAGAGATTTTCTAACAAGTATTTCAATAACACTGGTTTTACAAATATAGATAAGACATAGAAAGAAATAAAATTCCAGTCAATGCATGGGATCGTGAGATAAAAGTTGCCATAGGAAATGAATTGATTATAGATTTAAACATGAATAAGGGGTCTAAGCCTCAAAATTACATTCCAAGTAAAGATGAGTTACATCAACCAATGCATTGATTATAAAATTACAAATATATTTGAGTATAATGAGAAACATTTCCTTTTAAATATTGGACAATATAGTCTATATTTCTAAGTATTTCACTCAGACATTTGAATACTAAGAAGAACAACATGAGCCACAATGCAAAATTTTATTCTACCTTTTCTTTTTTAATTCTAGAGTTTGTGATAATTTGATTTTTTTTATTTAAAATTTCTTTCCTTCTGTTTAGTTAGAGTGTAGCTAGCCCCACAAAATGAATGTGTTTGAGTAAAATGCTTGTGTATGCTAGAAATATTTAGAAAATTCTCACATGGAGTTTCCAGAGGAAATGCTACTAGAAATATTTCTTGAAGTATCTAGTGCATTTCTATGAAATTTCTATTTTTGAAATGTTTGAGCAGAAAATGAAAGGGAGTTAGAGTTTCTCAGTATCACATCATCTATGCATACAAAAATTAGTTTTCAATATTGCAAAATGCTTCACTCCATTATGGTTGTATTTTATGTTCCACATTTCTAGAGAGATGACCTTTAGATTGATCTTTCTTTGCATGAAATCTTGTCATGAGACATCTTTAAATTTTTGTTTTCTATTTTCTTCCATTTTTGAATCACTTTCAATGCAAGAGTTTACAAGAGCTTCCAATGGATTTTTGGGAACTTTCTTCATTACAATATCTAGACTTAAGCTATTGCCAGAGTTTGCAAGAGGTTCCAAACAATTTTGAGAAACTTACTAAGTTACAGAATCTACAATTGAGGGGTTGCTCTAGGCTGCTTAAGTTTCTAGAATGGCTAGGAAATTTTCTATCCTTAACGGTGATAAATTTTAGTAGTTGTGAGAAGCTGAGTATTCTTCCTCATAGCCTCGTAGAGATGGCCTCTCTGTTGATGTCCAGTATGTATATTCTTGCATGCTCAAGTTTGATAGAACTACCAGAAGAAACCTCATGGCTTTCAGAGATGAAAAGTATTTCATTTTTCTCTTGTTCCAATCTAAAGAGGATCCCCATCTAGTTCAGTAAGCTTATTGGTGTAGAAACATTAGACGTGAGGAGATGCAGTAGCTTATCAACCCTTCCTCAAGGCTTTGCCCATGAGCTAAGAAGTTTGCAAACATTAGATTTAGAGGAATGTGATAAATTAGAGGAGTTGTGTGATGACTTCCATTGTCTTGGAGCATTAAAAGAGTTGAATTTGTCCAAATGCTGCAATTTAACCAAACTTCCCAATTGTTTTGGTCAGCTTGGTTGCTTGGAGAAAGTAAATCTATCAGCATGCTCTAATTTAGCGAAGCTTTCTGACAATTTCCACTGTCTTCCATCATTGATAAGATTAAATCTCTCAAGTTGTAAGAGATTGGGTGGGGAATGGATGGGTTGTGTGGGAACCACTCAAAGCTTGTGGTATGTAGACATTTCAGGAAGTGAAGGGATGAGTCAGCGGTGGATGGAAATGCAAAGAGAAAAGGAAGAATGGCATCTCCTGCTGGTAATTGAATCCTCCTCGAAGCTAAGAGTTGGTGATTTTTGTCCAATTGAATACTGAAACCACTTATATTTATTTGGAGAATGTAAATCAATACTATTAATTTCATCACTCTCTTTTCCTTACAAGCTATATACATTCTTGTCATTATATGTGAGCTATAGGATATTGAAGGAACACGACGGTCTTTGATTTTAGAAAAGATTATATGGAAGATATTTAGTGATGAACAAATTTTGACTGATGTTCTTCAATGCTCCTTTTGTTCATCCTCCCTTGCATCACATTCTCATCTTATATTGATCATTCAACAACATTATGTAATTCCAGATAAGTGGAGATTATTAGAAAGCAATTTGCAGTGCCTGGAACGTAACTCAAAAGCATCGGCAATCATATATGTTGGAAAATATTTTAATTCATTAGCATTAAAGCTGATTGAGAGAATTGTGGCTTATACACCTCTTAACTCATTGACTGACTCATTCCTGAAAAATTATATCATATGCTGGTATACTTATCTCTAGCTATGTTTTCTTACACTATTGATGGTGTAAAAAAAATGTTGTAAAATATATGTCAACCTGGGAAGACATGTCATATTTGTTGAATGAAGTGGAAATGCTGACAAGGAATCCAAGGGAGAGCAATGTTGAATTTCTGAGGAAATTGGTTGTGACTCAAGAAATAGATTTTCTTCTCCGCAATAATGAATAGGTACCTTTTATTTTACTATAAGTTTTAAAATTGTTTCATATATAATTTTTTCCTTGAAAAAGGTGATGTCTGATTTGCAGGTGAAAGTGAACGATCTAAAGGGCCAAGTGATATTACTTCTCATAACATACTTCTCTACAAAGAAAGAGAAACTTTAGATTTCAGCATTGGAAGATGTGTATATGAAGCTCCAAAGGAGTTCTCACTATTGGACTGAAGTAGTTTGGATTCCCCAAGTGGGGGAACACCACAATCCCGAGGAGTACGAAGGAGTTGTTGCAAGTGTTCCATGGCTAATGGTTCCTCATCCATGGTTAATAAATTTAAGTGATTTACAAAATTGTATTCAGTATGGAAATATAGATAAACTAGTGGTGGTAGATGAGAAGGGAAGCATATCTTGCAAGGATACAATGCCGATGATATTAAGGTGGGGGATCAATGCATATCCATTTTTTGCAAGCCGTGAAGAGGAACTAAGAAAGGAAGAATGGGAGGGACTCAACTTCATCTCTCAATCTAGCTTGGAATTTGTTTTTCAGAATTTGGAGCTCTTTCAATCGAGGGTGAGATTATATTATTCCACCCAATAATCATCTCAGTATATAAAATCATTTCCCTCAACGCGATCATTTAAACATACTAAAAGTAGAATGCAAGAGAAGATGTTTTCTTCAAATTAAATGGATTGAGATTATGAAGAATAATGTTATAAATATTGTTTCATAAGATCTTTATCCTCTGTTTTCATAATTTGTGTTGTGATGATAGGTAAAAGAGGCGCTGCTTCATGGAGAAATGATATTTGTGTGTGCGGGTCCAATTAACAAGATGTTAGATTTCGTGCCAAAGTTAAAAAATGCTTTAACAAAGCTGGAAAGTGTTGTCCAAGTCTTCTATGTTGGGGATGGCACATATGACGGGGAGAGATTTGGCCAAGAAGGAAAAGAAGAGTATGAAAAAGAAAAGAAACCAAATGTGCAGTATTACAAAGTGAATGCTAAAATTTATTTTTTACATATGCACACTTCAGAAAAAGGGAATGCCAAATTTTACTTTTCACACACAGAGACATATGCACTTCAAACAAAGTGAGTGCCAAAATTTACTTTTCACACACACACACACATGCACTTCAAACAAAGTGAAAGCCAAAATCAACTTTTCACACAAACACACGGGCCCACGTGCATGCACATAGAATGAATGCCAAAGTTAACTTTCAAAACAATGCACACACAATGAAAGCCAAAGTTGGTTCAAAAATACTAAGTGAACATCACTGAAGTTTGAAAGTATTTCTTACATGTCCTTCACATAAAGTGAACATCAAAGTATTTTTGTTAGGGTTAGAGTTCAAACATACACATGTGTGCTTCAAAAAAAGTGAATGCCAAAATTAACTAAATTCACACACACACATCCACTTTAGACAAAGTGTGTCAAAATTAACTTTTCACACACACACACACACACACACACACACACACACACACACACACACACACACAGAGTGAATGCCAACATTCATTCATACACACAGTGAATGCGAAAGTTAACTTTCAAAGCCACAAACACACATTGAACATCAAAGTTAGATCAAACACACACACATGCACTTTAAACAAAATGAATGCCAAAATTAACTTTACACACACACACACATCTAGCTAGACAAAGTGTGCCAAAATTAAATTTTCACACACACACACACACATGTGCATGTACATAGAGTGAATGCCAACATTCATGTTCACACATTCATTAAGATTATTCTTAGGGTTAGAGATAGGATTATAATGGAGATTAGAGTTAGAATTAGGGTTAGGTTTAGGGTTAAAATTAGAAATAGGGTAAATGTTAGATTTATAGTTAGGATTAGGATTAGATTTATGGTTAGCGCTAGCGTTAGAAGAATTAGGATTAGGGTTAGGGTCAGAATTAGGGTAGGGTTAGGGTTAAAATTAGGCTTAGGGTTAGAATTAGACTTAGAGTTAAGGTTAGGGAAAGAATTAAGGTTAGAATTATGACTAGAGTTAGAATTAGGATATCTCAAATTCTTAGGATGCAAGAATGGTATCATAAATCTACTTTGTAGAGTTCGTGATATTTTTACAACATTCATCAAACGCATGTTTCTAAGACATACTTCAAAAGGTATTATTTTAAAAAAAGAGTTGAATTGCAAGTATTTTCTTCCATCCTTTTAAAATTATGCTTTAGAATTAAAATGGTCAACTAATCAAATCATGATGATATGTTACAAAGAATAGTTACACTATGCATATCAAAATGGTGAAAACATACAAAGAACAATTACAATGTGCATATCAACATATAAATATATAATATTTGGTGATAGGCCTATAAATATTTGTGTCTATCGTCCATTTGATAGCACCTTTGGTGCTTTTACTAGTATTATAATACATTAGCTGTCATACTAGTAGCTGCTTATCCATAAAAAAAAACTTACATGTGGCATGAACTAATAAAGATGACAATCACCATTTATTTTTCAACACTTTGAATCTTACCATATAGAAGACAAATTAGATGAAATATACATCAGTTAACAAAATAAATAACCAAAATTCCCTCTCTAACACAAAATATTTCCCTTTCAATTCTACATTTATTTCCCCACAAAAAGAATTTCTTCTTCAAGATAATAAAGTCTTGGCATTTGGAAAACAAAAATTTATTGAACTATATAATCAACAAAACATTAAAAAAATGTTTGTCATTTTGAATATGAATAAAATAAAAACTACACTTTCAATAAGTAGAAGACTCTTGCCTAATTTTCTCAAGAATATATAATAGTGTGGACATGACAGGGACACTTTAATTGTAAATTTTGTAATATTATTTTTGTCACCCCTCTAATGATTAGGAATCTTTTTTATTTATGCAAGTAAAATGTAGATTATTTTAGTTCTTATTGATAAATATCATTAAGATTTACTTTGATCTATATTAAGCTTTGACATTCATCTTCCCTTTTGTTTAATAGGAGCAAGCAGTGAACATGGATGAGAAGCTATTGATAAGTTTCCATTTAATATACAACTTTTGAAAAATACAAATCATTTAAAAAACAATTATGACAAAATTATTTTTATTATATTTTAATTTTCAATGATAATGACGTTACTTAAAATTTTACTATTTCCCAAATTAAATATCTATTTAAGAGAAAGTTAACACAAAATACTTCAATAAATTTTCATTGAAGAATACTCATGCACCAATATATTTTGTTTCTGATTAATCAATTACACATGTTCTATTAATAATGATCTGCATACTTTATGAACACATGAACTAAGAAAAATACATCTTTCTAGATAGAAATTACATTTGTCAAACTATGCTGGCCTACCTAATACCTCTTAGTCTATCTACAAGACTAATGGCAACTTCATCTAAAACCTGAATGTATCTTTTTCTTCGATACCTTTTGACAATCAAAATTGCAAACACTCCCCAAAATCCAGTTGCAAAACTTGCCATCCACTCTACATACCAATGCCATGGAATTTCTCCTCCTTCCTCAATCTCTTCTTCTGGAAGATGAATCCTGTTAGAATTTGACTTTTGTCCACATTTACATGTTTTATTATCAAGTGGAAATCCACAAAGGCCAGGGTTTCCATAGAAATTGGTAGGGTTGAATGTTGCAAATTGACCCCCTATTGGAATTCTTCCACAAAGCATATTGTTATATACAATAAAAGTACTCAGACTGGAAACCTTTAGGATTTCATTTGGAATCTTTCCATGCAATTTGTTATTTGAAAGATCCAATGACTCTAGTTGCTCTAGCATTCCAAAAGTGATTGGAATATTTCCTGTAAGACTATTCCTTGATAAGTTCAAAGTGTGGAGACCTTTAAGGTTTCCAATTTCTGAAGGAATACCATCTGATAGCTGATTTGCAGATAGATCAATGCAAGTTATAAGTAACAAAATAGAATTATAATACACCAATTCTAATCCTTTGTTGATCAATTGGATCTCTTCTTTGTAGTAATAGCCATTACCACTAGCATTTGCAATTTTTACTTGTGGATCCATCATAGCTGTCAAATTTGCCAAATGTGATGGGATGGGACCAGTCAAATTATTATGTGAAATATCTAACACATGCAATTTGGAAAGATTACTTAATTGACTTGGAATGTGCCCATGTAGTTTATTTGACTTCAAAACAAGAATCATTAACTCAGAGAAGTGTGATAGCCAAAGGGGTATATTGCCCAATAAAAAATTATTGCCCACATCTAACATCTGCAAGCTGGAGCAATTTTGAAGACTTGATGGCAAGTTTCCCTTAAGCATATTTCCATTAAGGTGTAGTGTTTGGAGATATCTTAACATTCCTATATGAGCTGGAATCTCTCCTTTCAAATTATTCTTTGCCAAATTCAATCTTATCAAAGAAGAGCAATTTGTTAGGCTTGATGGTATTTGACCAGACAATCTATTCTCTGATAGATCCAACACCTCCAAGAATTGTAGAAGACCAATGGAAGAAGGAATGCCACCACTTAGATCATTTGCTGAAAATGACAAGAACTTAATGTCAAGTATAAGTCTAGCAATTTGCACTGGGATAACACCTGTAAATCCATTTTCTGACAAATCTAATACTTGTAAATCTGGGGAAGTTGTTGAAGGAACTGGAAGGAAACCATTCAACATATTATTATGTAAGTCTAAAATGTTGAGTGAACTTATGTTCAAGGTGGAGGGCAATTGACCTTGCAAGTTATTGTATGATAGATTCAATCTTCGTAGATCGGGTAAATCTCCTAGCCAAAGTGGAATGTTTCCAAAGAGATTATTTTCGGAGAGATCCAAAACAATTAAGTTATATTGTGTTGAAAGGAATGGAGGCAAGATACCTTCAACATTACAAGAAGCCAATCTCAAGCTAGATAAGGAAAATGGAGGTATCCATTTTGGGTCAACTTGGACAATCAATTTATTATTAGAAAGGTCAAGGTAAGAAAGGTCACTAGTACTTTTGAAACTATCAAGAGCAAAGTTGCCTTGCAAGTTGTTGGAAGAGAGGTCAATCCATTGCAAGGATGACATGTTACCCAACCAAGAAGGCATTTGGCCACTCAATTCATTTTGGGAAAGATAAAAACCAGCTAAAGATGAAAGTTTACCAAGTGAAGGTGGAATCTCTCCACTCAATGAGTTTTCACTAAGATCCAACCATTGAAGAGTAGAGATGTTTCCAAGGAAAGAAGGAATAGGGCCTCCCATCTTTAATATGCCTCTCAGATCAAGTTGGATGAGGGAGGAAATATTTTCAATACATGGTGGAATATTCCCTATCACATTAGAATATGACAAATCAAGTGTGGTTAGCTGTGGCCATTTTCCACACAATACATGAGCTATATCTCCACTTAATAATGGGTTTGTAGACAAGCTAAGCTCTTGCAAATGAGGCATATTTTCCAACCATGAAGGCACTGTGGAATTAAGGTTGTTCATATCTAAAATAAGATGGGAGAGGGAGGTGAGGTTGTGGATAGCATTGGGGATATGTCCTGATAGGGAGCAGTCAAGAAGGTCGAGGTGGTGGAGATTATGGAGATGAGAAAGGGTTGCTTCCAATTCCTGACTTGTCACATTCAACACTACACCTCCAAGAGACAAATACTTCAACTCTTGTAGCTTCTTCGTCCACCTTAAACTGGAGCTATACAATTTGGACCATTGTGAATATAGATACGTTGATCGAGCCATAACCACCACTTTATGGATGCTAGAAACATCCAAAAATTGCAAATGAGAGAGATTACCCAGTTGCCACGGAATTCTACCTTGGAATTCATTCATGGCTAAGTTGAGGTAAGTCAAGGTGTACAAGGAGCCAACATCTACAGGAATCTCACCTTCAAACCCATTTTCGCTGAGGTCAAGATGTCTCAATTTTTGGAGGCCAAAAAGTTCTGCATATTAAATAGTAATAATTTTTAAAAATAAAATAATTTAATATTAATAATTAAAAAAATTATGACTAATAAAAATAAAATAATTATTTATTATATTTCAAAATAAATAAAATATAAAATTATTATTTTCTACTTAACTATTAAATTATTTAATATTTAAATAAACCATTAAATACCAAACAATATTATCTATATAAATGTAAGCTTTGAAATTTAGAAATAAAAAATAGTGCAGTTTAAAAGTACCTCTAGGTAGATTGCCACCGAAAAAATTCCAGCTCAAGTACAAATACTCCATGTGCTTTAATTGGAATAAAACTGGAATGAGTGCTTTGAAGGGATAAAAGCAATAATTGGAGAAGCGGAGTTGGATGACGTGGGAGGAGAATTGGCTGCATTCAACACCCCGCCACTCGCAGCAATTAAACCCCCTCCATGAATCCATTAAATTATCATTCCTGCATGACTCCCCAAAATACAAATAGAAATAAGAATCCTTGGTATCAACTGAAGCCATATAATACTCATCCTTGAAAGCCAGAAGGGCGTCTCTCTCATGTGGCAAGCATGAAACATAGCAGCTGACTGTAACAGAGCAGCATGTCATCACAATAAACAGGCTGAGCACAATAAACAAGCAGAATCTGTCCATTTTAGCAACTGATTTATCTCATCTGCAACAATGTTTGATTGAAAAATAATCAGACAGTAATTAAAAAATAAGTGAGGAGCGTAATTAAAAGAAAAAAGAAAAAACTAAATGAAGAATACCTAGAATAGAATAGCAGGGGAGAGAAGAGAGGAATTGAATGGTGCATCAGAAAGAGAGGGGTATGAGAGTATTTATAACAAGTTTCCCACACCAAGTCAACGAAGATTGGGAAAACGTGATTTTCCTTTCCACCAAATATCGTGAGCTTGAATGAGCGATTTTCCTTCCGCGTGATTTTCCTTTCCACGAAATATCGTGAGTTTGAATGAGTGATTTTCCTTCATCACGGTTTACTTTCGTCTCCTTCATCTTTGCTTTTATATCGCCATTTATTATTAACTTTTATCTTTTTCCGTTTGCTGTATGTTTTAATGTCATGGTACCTACCTTTGCGTAAGGATATTCGAATTCCTTTATGAATTGCTTTGATTAGTAGGTAATAAAAAAACAAATTTATGAATAGCCTCTTCTTCAATTATTGAACACACGATCATAATCAACAAAATAAATAAATTTTAAATTTGATTTTAGTGAATAGTGAAGTGGATATAATAGTTTTTTAAATTGATATGAAGTTTGTCTATATAGATTTGTCTATAATATCTTGGGAACTAGAGCTATAAAGTCATGGGAAGAGATCCGTCATAAGGGTCTCTCTGATTTGGACGAATCTAAAAACTTGAGTTATATAGATAATAGTGATATTTAAATAAATGTTTTTGTGTAAACATGACACAAAAGTTTAGAAATCTCATAATTTTTAGTTAAAAAATAATTATTCAATATTATCCATTACTAATGGAAATTAAAAAATTATATGCCTTCCTTGCTATTGAAATATAAAGTTAGGTAATGTAGAGCTCAAGATAATTTAGACAAGTTTTGTATAGTTAATGTTATAGGAAAGGTTATTGAGAGAAGGTTTGGAAAAGTAAAAACTAAAAAACATGATTTTTCTTTGTGAACTTGAATTTAATAGGATTGGATTGTGCAATTGTACACTTGGGAACTTCAATTTTTCTAAATTAATAATTGCATTGTATGTTTTTTATTTATTAAAATTCCAAGTTCATCGCTTACTACAGTAATTAATCCTACATATTCCAGTCGACTTATTGATACCCAATCCAAGAAATTATTTTCATGGTTCTCTATGCTACTATTTTGCCTTTTATGTTTATAATTGATCTAAGAAATGTAACTTAAACCTTTGTGGTGTGCTTGAAAGCTCATACTCTATAAATGGTGCCCTTAAATCATATGCTCTCATATTGCATAGCTCTTTATTTGTTGCATTACTATTCTTCTATTCTACGATATTGCTTTCATGTCTTATCTAATTGCAAATGCCTTCCATGTGACTTTAATGACATGTGTAGTACTGCACAACCTCCTATATAGGTTGTAGGGTGCACTCTCAAACATTTGTGCAATGCAACAAAGGTGATGCAGAGGAAACGCAACAGAAGCTTACAAATAGGATGGAAAAGCCATTAATCCACTAGCATGCTAAGATCTGGACATGCAGCATGTATACCTATAAGCTTGTCAGCATCATCATATTTCGGACGAGCATGAAATATCCTCCTGCTGACCACTGTTCACTTCCTTATCGCCTATCGGCGAGAGATGGTTCATCGGCCAAGGGGAAATGACTTACCCCCGATGACTAATGTCACCCCGATGAATATATCGGTCCTATACCGATCGGCCAGACTTGGCTTATCGGCCGGACTCCAACACTCTGTCCCGATGTCCAATATCACCCCGTTATCTCTTTTCATCGGTCAGGTTGCCTATTGGCAACACTTCTTCTATCGGCCAGACCGAAAAAGGTCTTCCCGACGCTATTACTCCTGCCGATGCCAAAGCACTTAACGACAGCAGGATAAATCTGCATCGGGTGATATTCGCAATATCCTGATGACGATGACGTCACATGCACTCGATGATGATGTCACCCGGATATAAGACTCTCACAACCTCCGCAGCATGATAATGAAAATGTCGGGTGATATTATAAATATCCTGATGACGACCTTTAAGATCCTCCTCCTGTCCTTAGCTAAAAAAAGTGATTTTTACTCCCGCATACGATAGCGATATGCGGATGATGGATACACACGAAAGATGATCCTGACGATGATATACACACTGAGTATATATCCGACTTATATCATCCTGATGCATTCAAAACATACAGTCTTCGTCAGCTTCATAACCCGATCCGAATAGCGATATACTCGCAGATGTCGATGCGATTCACACAGTCTGGAAAATCACATGCGGACCCTACATATCCGTCAGCTGCATGCAAACTTACAGAACCTCACGACTTCACATAGAAAACATGATGATCGGGCCGGATCACCCTCTGATCAAAACTTAAAAGTTTATCCTTTTAACCCTAGCACATGAGGATGCTAGGTTGATTCATAGCATGCTACCAACTAATCTCCTAAACAATGAAATGCATAAACAGAAAACCAAAATACAAACTAAACTAACATACATGACCATTCCACCGATTCAGAGAATCAACCGGTGGAAGGGTTGAAAGAATCCATCAACTTGTAATTAGAATAGAGATCAAAACACAAACAGCTTGTAAACCAGATAAATGCAATTGATGAGATCTTCACAAATATTCTGCTTCTGCAATGCTGTAACACAACAATGTTTTCTCAATCTCTGGACTGCTCCCTGAATCTCAACTCAATCACTAACACAACATACGTCTTCATTCAACACACTACAACACATCATAATACCAAACCCTAACTGATCTAAGCTATATATAGCAATATCCTACGAGTACTACCAACTCGATTCCTAGCGGCTGGGAGCTTCCAAGCGGCTGGGAGAAGACAGCTCAGACAACCTGATAAAGAACTCTAACTACCTGCACATTCTCCTAGGTGGATCAAACACATACGCATTGGTCCCATGGACCTTATTACATCATGAAGTCAAACATACTAAAAATAGACTGATGTCCTGACATGCAAACAATGAACTTATGCCCTGCCTTGTAGGGGTGCTCCTACACCATACTCCCCAGAAGAAGAAATCTCAAGTCCACTTGAGATGAGAGTATGGAGATCTACACCATGGTTCTGGATCTACTCTTCAGTCATCCATACTGCTTCGGAATTAGGTTTTCCCTGCCAAGATACTAGATACTCCAAGTACTGTTTGTTCCGGGTCTGTTTGACCACCCGGGTGTCCAAAACCTTCTGCAACTGTGGAGGATCATGCTTGGGAATGTCATCATTGACTGTATCCTGGAGGAGTTCCTGGTCTGCATCTGGATTAGACTTGTAGGGAGTTAAATCACATACATTGAATATAGGGGACTAACCAAGATCAAGGGGAAGTTGTATCTCATAAGCATTTTGCCCATGCTTATGCAAAATCTGACATGGTCCAACTTTTCTCTGCATGAGTTTAGTATATTTGCCCTTAGGAAGTCTGTCCTTCTTTAAATGAACCCATACCAAGTCGCCAACATCAAACTGTACATCCTTCTTCTTTTTATCAGCATATTCCTTATACTTCAAGGTGGTTTGTTGCAGTTGGGTCTTGACTTGATCATGAACCTCTTTTATGGCTTCTGCAAAAGCTTCTCCTTCTGCACTAACAGGGTCTACTGTAGGTAGATCTCTCAATTCCAAAATTCCTCTTGGATGCACACCATAAACTATCTGGAAGGGTGATTTCCCTGTGCTCCTATTGACAGTATCATTATAGGAAAATTCAGCTTGAGATAGAATATTATCCCACTTTTCTCCATGTTTTGTCAAACATCTAAGCAAATTTCCTAAGGAACGGTTCACTACTTCAGTCTGTCCATCCGTTTGAGGATGATATGCAGAGGAAAAAGACAAATTTGTTCCAAGTTTCTTCCAAAGAGTTCTCCAGAAGTGACCAATAAACTTCACATCCCTATCTGACACTATGCTCAATGGCAATCCATGGATCCTGACAATCTCCCTGAAAAACAAATCTGCAATGTATGAAGCATCAGCAGTGGTTTTGCATGGCAAGAAATGTGCCATTTTGCTGAATCTATCCACTACAACAAAAACACTGTCAAACCCTTTCCTTGTCCTTGGTAAACCCAAGACAAAATCCATACTTATGCTTTCCCATGGTCTGGAAGGAATGGGTAAGGGCTGATATAAACCTGCATTAGTCGACCTGCCTTTAGCTTTCTGACATATCACACATGTCTCTACAAACTTTCTGACATCTGATTGTAACTTAGGCCAAAAGTAATGTCTTCGGACAAGATCAAGAGTCTTATCTAGACCAAAATGACCTGCCATAGCTCCACAATGTTTCTCCCTAATGATGTTTAACCTCATAGAACACCTTGGAATACATAACTGTCCACCTTTGAACAACAATCCATCCTGGATCAAAAATTCAGAGAATTCAGCATGATATTTCTCTCCAAAAGAAGTACATACATGATATATCTCCCCAAAATCTTCATCAGTCTCATACATGGTCTTTAGTGAATCAATGCCAACACTTTCTAACTGAATCTGGTTGACTGTTAGAACTCTCCTGCTCAAAGCATCTGCAACTTTATTCTTGACTCTTTCTTATGCTTCAATGTAAAAGTAAAAGCTTGTAAGGTTTCTACCCATTTCATGTGTCTGTGGTTCAGCTTTTCCTGGCTGTTTATGAAACTCAGAGCCTGGTTATCTGTGAATACTATGAATTCCTTTGGCATCAAGTAATGCCTCCATTTCTTGAGTGACTGGACTAAAGCATACATTTCCAAATCATATGAGGAATACCTCTTTTTAGCATCATTGAGCTTCTCACTGAAAAATGCAATAGGTCTACCTTCTTGGCTGAGTACTACTCCAATGGCCATGTGACTGGCATCACATTCCACCTGAAAGATTTTGTTAAAGTCTGGAAGTGCAAGGACTAGTTGTTGTGCCACCTTCTTCTTCAATGTTTCAAAAGAATCATCTGCTCTTTGAGTCCAAACAAATCTGCACTTCTGTCCTCCTTTGATGGTATCAAGCATGGGTGCACAAATATGACTAAACCCTCTTATAAACTTCCTGTAGAAGGTTGCTAACCCATGGAAACTTTTGACATCATTCATAGTCTTTGGGGTTGGCCAAGACAATATGGCACTTACCTTCTCCTTATCCATTTGTAACTTTCCTTGTGAAATGACAAAACCCAAATATGTGATCTCCTCTTGCATGAACAAACACTTGTCTAAATTTATCATCAGCTGCTCTTCATGTAACCTCTTAAGAACCAAATCTATGTGTCTGAGATGTTCTTCTTTTGTGTTGCTGAAAATCAGAATGTCATCTAGATATACTATGACAAACTTACCAATGAACTCTTTCAAAACCTCATTCATCAACCTCATAAAAGTACTAGGTGCATTAGATAAACCAAAAGGCATAACCTTCCACTCATATAACCCTTCATTAGTTTTGAATGCTGTTTTCCATTCATCTCCTGGCCTAATCCTGATCTGATGATATCCACTCTTCAAATCTATTTTTGTAAAATACTTAGCACCTCCCAAACAGTCAAGTAAATCCTCTATCCTAGGGATTGGAAACCTATACCTGATTGTGATCTTGTTAATAGCTCTGGAATCTGTGCAAAGTCTCCAAGTACCTTCCTTCTTTGGTGCTAGTACAGCTGGTACTGCACATGGACTTAAACTTTTCCCAATCAAACCTGAATCCAATAATTCTTCAATTTGTCTGGCTACTTCTGCATTTTGTTCTGGAGTTAGCTTATAGGCTACTTTGTTTGGAAGTGTTGACCCTGGAATTAAGTCTATGCCGTGACTAATATCCCTGACAGGTGGTAGGGATCTTGGCATTCCCTCTAAGATGATACCTTTGTACTTATCCAATAGCTCTTGGATAGCTGGGTCTATGAACCTTTGCTTCTTCTCTTCCTTGACTTCTTGCTGCTGTTCTTTATTTACCCTCATACATGGGATTAGGGCATATGCAACTACACCTTCTGCTGCTACTTCTTTCATGAACTGTTTACCTTCCATCAGCATTACCTTCACCTCTTTTCCTTTAGATTTCTCCTCCTTCTCCGTCAATGGTAGTAACTTTATAACCTTACCATCTTTAGTGATTGTATAGGTGTTTCTAACACCATAATGTTGTGCCTTCAAATCATACTGCCATGGTCTACGAAATAAAAGATTGCAAGCATCCATCGTGGTAATGTCAAACAACAACTTATCTTGATATGCTCCAATCTAAAATTCTACCCAAGCCTGCTCTTCTACAATTGTCTGCTGACCTTGGGTAAGCCATGAGACTTTGTATGGGGATGGGTGAGGCAATCTCCTAAGCTTAAGCTTTGTCACCATTTCTTCAGACACAAAATTTTCAGTAGAACCCGAATCAATCAAAACTTTACATGCCTTACCTCCTGCTTTGCAAATAGTCCTGAAAAGAGACTTTCTTTGAGGGGATTCTTTGTCAGGTACCTTCATGGTAGTCACTGTTCTTCTCATCATTAGAGACTCTCCACTTTCTAGGTATCCATAATTATCAGGAGCATTCACACTCTGAAAAGCATTAGAGCCTGTCATACTTTGATTATCAGGTTCTTGGATCAGATTTGTTCTCCTTTCTCCTGTTGAGCTTGTGGCCTTTTTTGGACATCTGTTGGCTATATGGCCTTCTTTGTTACAGTTATAACATCTGATGGATCCTCTGCCCTGGGATCTTCCTCTGAAAGGTCTTCTACCTCTGAAGTTTCCTTGCTGACTATAATTTTCCCCCTAGTTCTGACTATTGTTTCCCTTACTATTGTCATGACTGGATTCGCCTTGATATCCATGTCCATGTCCTCTACCTCTAAAAGGACCTCTTCCACCCCTTTGTTGTCTTCCTCTTCCTCTATTGTGTTGTTCTTGTTTTCTCTTTAACTTCTCTTCCACTTTCAATGCCAACTGAAAGCATTTCTGAACTGTATCTGGATTATGCAGACTTAAATCTTCCTGAATGTTGAACCTCAATCCATTAAGGTATCTGGCTACCTTCTCTTCTTCACTTTCCTTTACCTTTGTTCTCACACAAAGTTTCATGAATTCTTCTGTATATGAGCTGACATCTAGCTCCTTCTGCTTCAGGTTTTGCTTCCTCTTGTGTAATTGGATACTGTAATCCAATGGGACATAAGCTTCCTTTACTGATGCCATCATTTTCTTCCATGTAGTGACTCTACGCTTTCCTTCCTATACTCTATCATCTTGGACGAAATTCCACCATGTCAAGGCAGCTTCTTTCATTTTTGACTGGGCTATTTTCACCCTCTGTTGTTCTGGTATCTCCTCTGTTTCAAAGAAATTATTCAAGGAGTCTATCCACTCCATCATTGAATCAGGTTCCATCTTTCCTGTAAACACTGGCAAATCCAATTTCACATCCATGGTTCTCCTCTCCATGGCCTTGAGGGCGTTCAACAGTGGTCTCTGGTCTGCAGGAATGACCTCCTCATTCCAACTAGGGATCTCTTCTTCTTCCCTATCTTCTTCTCTACCAGAACCTACTCTGCTCCTCAACTTCTCTAACTCATCCTTCAATTCCTGATTCTGAGCCTTCACGGCCCTGCTCTCTGCAATCTGTTTCTTTACCAGAACTGCCAACTCAACGTTGGTCATCCTTGCCGGAATCTCAGATGTTCCTTCTTCATTTGACATCCTGTTATATCCTGATCTTTTCCAGAAGATCCTTCCTTTGCTCTGATACCACTATGATGCAGAGGAAACGCAACAAAAGCTTACAAATAAGATGGAAAAGCCATTAATCCACTAGCATGCTAAGATTTGGACATGCAGCATGTATACCTATAAGCTTGTCAGCATCATCATATTTCAGACGAGCATGAAATATCCTCCTGCTGACCACTGTTCACTTCCTTATCGCCTATCGGCGAGAGATGGTTCATCGGCCAAGGGGAAATGACTTGCCCCCGATGACTAATGTCACCCCGATGAATATATCGGTCCTATACCGATCGGCCAAACTTGGCTTATCGGCCGGACTCCAACACTCTGTCCCGATGTCTGATATCACCCCGTTATCTCTTTTCATCGGTCAGGTTGCCTATCGGCAACACTTCTTCTATCGGCCAGGCCGAAAAAGGTCTTCCTGACGCTATTACTCCTGCCGATGCCAAAGCACTTAACGACAGCAGGATAAATCTGCATCGGGTGATATTCGCAATATCCTGATGACGATGACGTCACATGCACCTGATTATGATGTCACCCAGATATAAGACTCTCACAACCTCCGCAGCATGATAATGAAAATGTCGGGTGATATTATAAATATCCTGATGATGACCTTTAAGATCCTCCTCCTGTCCTTAGCTAAAAAAAGTGATTTTTACTCCCGCATACGATAGCGATATGCGGATGATGGATACACACGAAAGATGATCCTGACGATGATATACACACTGATTATATATCCGACTTATATCATCCTGATGCATTCAAAACATACAGTCTTCGTCAGCTTCATAACCCAATCCGGATAGCGATATACTCGCAGATGTCGATGCGATTCACACAGTCTGGAAAATCACATGCGGATCCTCCATATCCGTCAGCTGCATGCAAACTTACAGAACCTCACGACTTCACATAGAAAACATGATGATCAGGCCGGATCACCCTCTGATCAAAACTTAAAAGTTTATCCTTTTAACCCTAGCACATGAGGATGCTAGGTTGATTCATAGCATGCTACCAACTGATCTCCTAAACAATGAAATGCATAAACAGAAAACCAAAATACAAACTAAACTAACATACATGACCATTCCACTGATTCAGAGAATCAACCGGTGGAAGGGTTGAAAGAATCCATCAACTTGTAATTAGAACAGAGATCAAAACACAAACAGCTTGTAAACCAGATAAATGCAATTGATGAGATCTTCACAAATATTCTGCTTCTGCAATGCTGTAACACAACAATGTTTTCTCAATCTCTGGACTGCTCCTTGAATCTCAACTCAATCACTAACACAACATACGTCTTCATTCAACACACTACAACACATCATAATACCAAACCCTAACTGATCTAAGCTATATATAGCAATATCCTACGAGTACTACCAACTCGATTCCCAGCGGCTGGGAGCTTCCAAGCGGCTGGGAGAAGACAGCTCAGACAACCTGATAAAGAACTCTAACTACCTGCACATTCTCCTAGGTGGATCAAACACATACGCATTGGTCCCATGGACCTTATTACATCATGAAGTCAAACATACTAAAAATAGACTGATGTCATGACATGCGAACAATGAACTTATGTCCTGCCTTGTAGGGGTGCTCCTGCACCAAAAGGCCTTTGAAATGATTTTGGTACCTTGTCATGCTCTTCATTCATGTTCATGGTGGCTTCGTTCAAAAGCCTAAGTCCTTGCCTTTTACCCATGCACATTATTATATTTGAATATTGACTTGATGCAAGTAGTTACAACTGACTTAAGTGGATTCTTTGCATTGACACAATGATCAACTACTAGGATGTGTATTCTTGTATATTGGTTGTATGCACTTACACACATTTTCTATGCTCTACCTTTGAAGTTATATCCATGTAAATCCTAGCCAAATTGATTTGTAGAACATGGCATTGATCATGTGGCTTGAGAGAATTTTATATGTGCCAAAGGGAAATGCTAGCTCCAAGCCTCAAAAGTCATTGGATTATCTATGAGAATGAACATGTTTTATTAGAACCTCGTAGTGAAGTGCCAAGTGTATTGTATGAAAAACTACTTGATTGGTCGAGAAAAAATGTGGTGGGTCCACTTTGTCTATTTAGCAAAGGTTCAGTGTAAGTTTTTTCAAGCTACATGCTCAATTATCATTTGGTCACAATAAAAGACAGAAGACATAAGCTTGCCTATACCTTTCATTGTTTCATCACTAAGGGTGAAATGACAAACCTAATGCTTATACACATCTTCATTTTATTCGCTGAGGGGCATCTATGTGGCAAGTTAGTATGGGGTCAATCTTATATTGTTAAATTAGGAAATGTTGTGTGGATCTAGGTGGTAGGTGTGGTTGGCCTAGTATTTGTATGGTGGACTTTCAAGCAATATCTATGTTATAACCTTTGGGCTATGTGTCATGTTTCCTTTGCAGCTCAATACAATAGTTCAACGTAGCATCTTGCATATTTTTCCCCATTTCACCCTCTACCATCGATCTATACCTAGAGTTCAAGACATTTAATCAAACGAATGTGCCCAAAAGGTTTTCAAATGAAAAGTGATAGGGGCTATGGTTTTCCCAAGAGAATCGTGCAATTTGGAAGTAAGTTGTGCAAGTAGATAAAGAACTTGAATGTGCCCACAAATCTCTATGAATACAATTATGAAAATAAAGGTGGAATTATAAATACTTATAGAGGCAAATCCAATATAATGTGCCCTATTGCATGTAAGGAAGCTAAGGTAGCGGAACAACTTCCTACACTTATCTTGAGAGGAGGGTTATGCAAAAAATTTCAAATCTCTACAATAGTTACATAAATTATACAAAAAATAAACATAAATAAAAATCATACCACAACATAATGATTTACGTGGGGAAAACCTTTTCAAGAGAAAACTCCCACACTCCAAAAGCAACTCAATATATTATTCAAGAATCTCAACAAGATTATAATATACTTGCAAAGCAAGATTTCACAGGAGTATCACCAACCAAAGATCCGGAAGCAACTCAAAATATATAATACTCTCACACACAACCTCCATCTCAATCACCTAATATATAGGAGATACAATACATGAAACCGTTAAACAATAATTACAAAACTATGAGATAAAACCACCCAAAAGTGGTGCCCAAATTCTTAGGGTTTCATTATCTCCAATCAAATATGCCTTATGATGTGTAAAAACGCACATCAACATGTGTAACTCCCCCTTATGGCTCTTTTGTGTCCAACACAATTTTACATTTCCAATACGAGAGGCCCAACTTCTAGAGGCCATAACTTTTGATCCGGTGGGCCGATTGGGCCCATTTTTTTAAATTGAAAAGTTCAAAGAGATCTACACACTGAGCATCATTGATAGCGGAGTGGACCACTTGGAAATTTTATTTCGGCCAAAAACCTACCCTATAGCCTAGAAATTGAGTTTTTTATGCTTTTATAACAAAAAAATCACACTTTTTGTAATCACAATGTTGATACACCTTTCCTAACATTGAAAAGTACAAGGGTGGTAAATGAAGTAATCAACAAAAAAACATGGTTTAGTTGGATTACCTTTAAATATTTCTCATAGTAATCGACCAAATTCTGAATTAAACACTAGAAATTTTAGGAAGCCTAATAAAACTATGCCATTATGTGCTACTAAGTTTATAAACTAATATTATAGTAGGTAATTGTAATGCTAAATTTGCACTGCAATTTAAAAAATTAGATGTATGTCCTAATGAGGCTAGTGGTTGGTTTCTTCAATCCTTCTTCTTGAAGTCCTAACTTTTGCATGGACAAGTTAAGAATTTTTTTTTAGAATATTGGAGTCTTACCTTCATCTTTTGAAGGATGCATGTAATGGGTATCATAACAATCACTGCAACCATTACTAAGGATAGTTTACGAATTATCCTCAAGGATTAAAAAATTATCTACAAAGACATGAAGAGTAGTACCACATTAGTGTATAATAATTGTTTGAGCATTAAGAAAGATCGTTAACATGAAAGATGATGTCTTGTCCAATATTTCTCACATTTTTACAGCTCGCTATTATATAGCTGAATTAAGATGAGGTAGAGAAAGGCCCACACCTAAGGTATTCAACACAAACATTGGGATGTAAAAGGAATAGAGGCTTCCATAAAGTATGAAAAGAGGCTAGCAAGGAAATTTGCATGCCTATGTGTAGAGGTTAATAATAAAGATCTCACATTTGGAATGCTAGTGCTAGCATGGAATGTTAGAAGTTTAGCGCCCAAGGGAAGATATAATGCTAAGGTGCCAATACTTAGCTCATGGCATGTTTGAGCCAATGCTAGGTGGTATAGAGATAGAGAACACCCACATAAGAATTTCAAAGGCTAGCATGGACATTAAAGGCCAATGTGAAGGTTTGAGTGTCTACATTGGATGTCAAAATGTCAACGTGGTAGTTAAGTTTGACATGACATATCTTGAGCCAAGTTAGCAATAGGGCTAATGGCCTATTAAGATTGGCATATTAATAAAACTAGGATTGAATGTGAGATGATAGCATGGAAATTGGAGAGGCTCACATGGAATTATTTAAACCCATGCTTGTTGTAATTAAGGTTGGGTTTTATTTTTAAACAATGGGTAGATTCAATGGCCATAAGATCTCTTGATCCAATGGCTTCCACTAATTTAGGAAAGGACTTTTGGAGTTGGTAGAGGGAAAATAGTTCCATTGGTGGAGAGGAAAATGACTTGGTAGAGGGTCCCACCAATTAGAAAATGCTCATTCATAGTAGGTTTTGGCATGGATAGAAAAATATGAACTTGTATAAAAGTAAAAGAAGGAATATCTATATATAGTTAACAACTACTATTGGATTTAAGGATCTAACAATTCTTAAGAATTTAAGAGGCTAAGCAAGGATAATGTTAAAATAGAGCAACACATTCGGATAAAGGGAAGAGCATGAAATTGGAGGGGCATGCAAGGTACATAAAATAAGCCTAGATCTTTATTTATTCTTTACCTTATAGAAAATTAAAGGCCATAGATTTATTTTATTAAAGCTTGGCTTTATTATAATATTAATGGATAATGAGGCTATATATGATTGATAGAGTGGGAATGCACTATTTTTCATCTTTTCCCAAATATTAAAGCAAAGGTAAAACAAAAGATAGCCTATGAGAAATCAAAAGTGAAAGTCCCATGAAAAGGTAAAAGAGAAAATGTAATATTAAAGTGAGTGGAAAATATTGCCAAAGTAAAAATTTATGGGAGACAAAAGTAAAAACCATAAATCATAGGAATATGTAAGGATAATGTTTTGATATTCAAGTGGGTAGGAATTTGGTTGATTAATATGAGAAATATTTAAATATAATCCAACTAAACCATGTTTTTGGTCGATTACTTCATTTACCTTACATAACACTCATCATATTGTTTCTATGTTGGAGAAATAAATCAATAGTATTATATTCCTTGATTACCATGGTATACATGTTTCGACAAAACTATCCTTCTAATTTCCATAGTATTAAACAAGAGTAATCTTGATACTAATACTTTGATAATTTAAGATGGAGCATGTGCGCGAGAGCTCTGTGCAGTCCCGCGACCTGTAGCAGGTCGCGGTCTACATGTGTTTGTTCTTTGTTGCATGCATTTTTTCCTTGTAGACTGGGCTATGTGGGATTGTTTTCAGCAAGGGGTGGGGTTTTTTTAGCTTTCGGGGGGGTTTTTTTCTTATGTGTGCGTTGTTCGGTGCAGGTGTAGGGTGTAAGGGCTTGTGGGGTTTTTCTAATGGCAAGGTTTTTTCCTTTGGGTGAGACGTCGGGGGATGCTGCTATGGCTAGGGTTGGTGACGGGTCTCCTCATCCATCTCTGCCTGATGTTGGGGTTTTCAGCACTAGTGCTTTGAAATTACATAAGATAAACGGATGCTAGGAAAGAGCTCAAGTTTGTCCGAAGCTGGTGATTCAAACAGAGGTAGTAGCCAAGGACTTGGAGTATTATAGCAAACATGTTTTAATCTACAAATTTTTGGGATTGAGGTTTTCGATGCCTTTTCTGGAACCCTGGATTCGCAAGTCATGGAATCCAGAAGGTGATTTTGAAATCTTGCTAGCTGCGAATAACTTCTTTCTAGTGGTCTTTTCATGTATCTCCGATCATAGCAAGGTTTTTGAGTGAGGGACCTACTTTTATAATCAAGTTGGCCTTTTCATGAAGCCATGGCATGTAGGCTTTAATTCGGTAGAGGAGTTTCCCTCGAAGGTGCCAGTGTGGGTTCGTTTTCCTCAGTTGCCATTGGAATGTTGGAGACAGGATATTCTGCAATCAATTGCGTTGCTACTGGGGAAGCATATTGGCCCGTCTCAGCAAACTCTGGAGAAGCAAATTTTTTCCTATGCCTGAGTCTGTGTGGAGATTGATCTGAGCCAGCCTCTGCCAGATTCTATTGATTTGACTATTGGGTCTAGCTCCTGGACTCAACAATTAGACTATGAGACTTTACCTTTCAGGTGCCGACTATGCCATGCGTATGGCCATCTTCAAAGGAGGTGCCCTCGTGCCTCGAGTGCTGGTGGTTCAGATAATGTGAAGGTTCCATCTAATTCAAGGGCAGAAAAGGCTAAAGCACCCATGCAGGGAGTGGTACCGGATAAAGATGGCTTTGTGCCAGTTAAGGCACGAAACAAGAATCGCGATCAAAAGAGGACTCTTCGAGATCGTCAAGAGGAGGACACTTTTAACAAGTTTGAGGCTTTGGATGAATTAGTCCATGAGGAGGGGGTTTCTTCTGACATGCATGTTGAAGCTTCTCCCTTAGTTGACCATAATTCTGAGTCTTTGCCTGTCACTACCTCGGTCCTAGTTCCTATGGTGGCTTCCGAGGTGGTGATGGATTTAGTTGCTTCTCCCCCTGATGCTGGGTTTGGGGACTCTTGTGGTTTGGTGGAAACCCCCATGGCCTCTTCAGATGAAAGGGTGAGTTTAGCCAGTGCACCGAGTTTGGAAGACTCTGGTAAGAAAAAAAGCCCTCTCTTCTTCTCCTATTCTGGGTCTACAGCAAAAATCCCTAAAAAAGTGTGTTGCTAAGCCCCAAAAGGTGGGGAGGAAGAAGGATTAGGAGAAAGTTAAGATGGCTGGAGAGACATTGGTGGAATCTGGGTCGGTGAAGACATTGGATACTCACTTCTCTCACCCTTCATGATGATTGTGTTATCATGGAATGTAAGGGGTATGAATAGCATCCCTAGACAAAAGGCTATTTGGGACTTGGTTAGTGCTCATTCTCCGGATGTGGTTTTCCTCCAGGAGACGAAGTTATCTGTGGATGGTATGATGCAGTGTGTTTCTAAGATTTGGAACAGAGGGTTTTGCTAGTGTGTGGGTGCGCAAGGCAGCTCAGGGGGTCTTGATTGCCTCTGAGATCCTTGACGAATTTCTCCTATTTGGTGGATCTCTAGTAGATTTTCCATATCTCTGGTTGCAATTAGTTTGGAGACGAGGGAAAGAATTCTTCTTTCTAACATTTATGCTCTGACGGATGTCCTTGGTAAGACTCTCCTGTGGTCTCATATGAATCTTCTGAGATCGTTGGATCCTTTCCTCCCTGGATTATGGCAGGTGACTTCAATGCAATTGCCTCCCTCGAGGAGAAAAGGGGGGTGTACCTCGTTTGGACCCCTCTTCTGATCTTCTAAAGGATAATTTAGCTCGGCTCCGACTTGTGGATATCAAACCTTCAAATGGCATGTTTACTTGGAATAATAGGAGGCTTGGGGATGATGCCATTTATGAACGGTTAGACAGGTTTCTTGTTTCCTATTTTTGGGTGGGTGACAAGTGGCGGTCAAGTTCTAAAATTTTAGATTGGCGAGGATCAGACAATTGGCCAATCAAATTCTCTGCTCGTTTGGTTGATGGTTCTAAGAAACAACCTTTTAGATTTCAGCTTATGTGGCTCAGGGAGGAGAGTCTTCTTGACTTGGTTTCTAGATGGTGGATTGAAGGATGTCCTACTTTTGGTACAGCTATGTACTCTTTTGTGAAGAGGCTTCAATATGTGAAGTATAAATTGAAACATTGGAATAAGTATCAGTTTGGCAACGTGTTTTAGTAGAAAAGGGTTGCCCAGGAGTGCTTGGATTATATTACCAGTCAGATTCAGGACCAGGGTCTTGATGCGAATTTAAGCAGGCTTGAGGTTAGTGCAGTTAAAGACCTCGAGGAATGGGAGCTTCGTGAGGAAATTTTTTGGAAACAAAAGGCTCGTGTTGATTGGCTTCAGGAAGGGGACAGGAATAATTCCTTCTTTCATAAATCGGTGAAGGCTTGAAGACAAGGTAACTTTATCTCTTCTCTCTGCTCTCCTGAGGGTTCTATTCTTTCTTCCTCTTCGAGGATCTCTAGTGAGGTGGTTCATTTTTTCTCTACTCTCTTTTCTGAAGATACCCCGCCTGCTAGTAAGGAGGAAGCTTCTATCCTGGCTTGTATTCCCTCTCTGGTGACTATGGATATGAATGCTTCTCTTCTTAAACCTATTTCTTTGAAGGAGTTGGAGGATGTGGTGTTTCAGTTGAAAAAAGGGAAGGCTCCTAGTCCTGATGGGTTCCCAGCTGAGTTCTTTCAAGAATTTTGGGGAGTCATCCACCTTGACCTATTGGATGTGGTACAGGAGTCTTTTAGGAATAAGCAAATGTTGCAAGCCACGAATGCCACGTTTCTTGCTCTTATCCCAAAACGCAAGGGTGCTGATTCTCTAGATCTTTTTCGACCAATTGCAAATGTTGCGAGCCATGAATGCCACGTTTCTTGCTCTTATCCCAAAATGCAAGGGTGTTGATTCTCTAGATCTTTTTCGAAAAGGCTATGTTTATAAAGTTGGACATGGCTAAAGCTTATGACAGAGTTAACTGGGGCTTTTTGGTCAAAATTCTCAGAGCCTTCGAGTTCAGTTGTGAGTGGATTGATTGGGTCATGAGCTGTGTGAGGACTTCCTCATTTTCTATCCTCATAAATGGGGAGTCTTCGAATCTATTTGGTGCTTCTAGAGGTCTTCGACAAGGGGATCCCTTATCCCCATAGTTATTCATCTTGATGGATGAAGGCTTGGGGAGATTCATTAAGTCCTGTGTTATGGATGGGCTCTTTCAGGGTCAGAAATGGAGTAATTCTCTTCCTCCTCAAACTCATCTTCAATTTGTGGATGATACGGCTTTGATGGGTGTTGCTAAGGTGGCTGAAGCAGTTGCTTTGCGTCAGATTTTAGATTGTTACCTTGCTTCCTCAGGTCAAAGCATTAATCAAAGTAAGTCTTGCATTTATTTCTTTAATACCCCTAGGCTTATTCAGCAGTGTATTGCTAGGATCTTAAGGTTTCAGGTGGGGAAACTTCCCTTTATTTACCTTGGCATCCCTCTAGATGTGCGCCCACTTCCCAGATGTTTTTGGTAGGATGTGATGGATAAATTTCATGCGATGGTTTGTCACTGGACCTATAGATGGTTATCTATAGCTGGAAGAGTTACTCTGTTGAAGTCCGTGGTTTAGGCCCTTCCTATATACATGTGCTTTGTGTTGACGGCTCCCTCAAGTTTCATCAAATATTTTGAGGGCCTCTGTCGGTAGTTTCTTTGGTCGAGTAATCTCCTTTCAAAGAAGTGGAGCTTAATTAAGTGGGAAGTTGTTTGTCGGCCAAAGCAAGATGGTGGTCTGGGTTTGCATAGGACAGATTGGAATGGATAGGCAATGGCTACTAAGCTATACTGGAGATGGTGTTCTTATCAACATCAGTATTGGGCCAGGATCCTTACCTTCAAGCTCCTTGGAGAGGTGGAGGGCATTGAGGTGCCTCATTTTAGTCTTCCAGGGAGAGGTTCTATGATCTGGGATACTCTCAAGAGGGGGGCCGTGCTGGTTAAACAAGGCCTATTTTTTATCTACAATAGACGATCTGATGCTCTTTTTTGGCATGACTCCTGGGATGGCTTCCCGCCTATCCTCTCCTCGCACCCTCACTTGGGGGACTTATGTAGGATTTTTGTTCAGGCTAGTGGGAGTAGAGTGATGGATTTCAAAGCCCCTTAGGCTCTGGGACAGACTATTGTTTACTAGTGGAAGGATAAGCAGGAATGGCCCATGGGTGGATCTTTGGAGGATAGGAGGGAGTTGTCCTCCGTTTTGGCTGAAAGATTCTGTTGTTCTCTCCCAGAGCAGGATGTGCTAGCTTGGGGTCCGGATCCAAAAGAAAAGTTCACTTTTGCTTTAGGGTATCATGTTTTGGATAGACAGGCTTGGGGGAGTGCTGAGGTTCCTTGGTGGAAAAATATTTGGAATAAATTCTCTTGGCCTAAATGTAATTTATTTTCTTGGCTGGTGGTTTATGGCAGGTGTTTGACTTGGGATAACCTTTGTAAGCGTGGCTTCCAAGGTCCTTCCTTATGCTTCTTATGTCTAAAAGATGTTGAGACTGTTTCACATTTTTTCTTCCAGTGCCCTTTTGCTAGGACTATTTGGCATTTTTGGTGGGGGGCCTGGAGTTTGCAGTGCAGGCACCCTTCTTCTCTGGAGGAGTTTTGGCAGAACTTTGGACCCATTCCGGTGAGGACTTCATTTCTGCACATAGCTTGGCCAATTGGCCCTAGTCTGATTATATGGCACATCTAGTTGGAGCGCAACTGCAGGGTCTTTCTGGATAATAAGTTATTGGTGGGTCAAGTTTGGTCTCTCATTCTTGGGGCTTTGCAGTAGACTTTGTATGCTAAATGTGATCTGTCAGCCCCAGTAGATCCTGGTGATACTAGAGTGATTCGTAATCTGGGGATTCTTGTTGGGGGTCCTAGAAGCCCCAAGATTCGGCGGAGCAGGTGTTCTAGAAGGAAGGTTTCTAGGGAAGGGCATTGGCTGCCCCCTCCCACTGGAGTCTTGAAAATCAATACTAATGGGTCTGCAAGGGGTAACCCTAGGCATGCTGGCATTGGTGGGGTGGGTAGAGACAGTTCTGGGGTGGTTGTGTTTTTCTTCTCAAAATATAGGGGGCTGCACTCTAATAATCTTATGGAGGCCTTGGCTATTCTTTTGGCTTTGCAGAAGGCATATGCCCTTGGCTGGAATAAGATTATCTACGAGTTGGATTGCAAGGTGGTGATAGACTTGATAAATAGAAGGTAGTTTGATGATGTTTGTTGGCAGCTTGCGGTGGTGGCTAAGCAAGTCACCAGTCTTGGAGGTTTATTTGATTCTATCACCTTCTCTCATATCCCTCAGGAATGGAATAAGGTGGCTAATGGGTTGGCCAAATGGGCTTCTGAGAAGAATGGGACCTGGCTGGTGGATGATTGGAACAGTTTACCTTGGGATCTTGCTCAGGATTTTGTGGATTTGGTCACGGAGGATGTGAGATGTTGCATGACCACTTCTTGACTTCTTATTTGTTGTTCCTAGGCCTGTTTGGGCCTCTTGTTGATTTTATGCTTTGTACTGCTCTCTTTGATTAATAAAGTTTTTACCCTCTTTTATTAAAAAAAAACAAGAGTAATCTTCAATTTAATTAATCTTTTGAATGGTAATCACTTTCCCAAAGTTTTGATGACTAATGTATATTCCACCTAATCTATCTTTAGAAAGAAAGATTTTTCCATGGAAAAATGTTATTTCCATTTATTGTAATTGGTTGTGTTCAATTATTTAGAGTTTATAATGTCCTCCTTTTAGTATTCCTTTTCTATGTTGAAAAGTCCTACATTTTAGAATACAAAATAAATGAGGTCCACATATTTTAACAAAGAAGGCAATCCACATTTCTTGTCAAGACAATAAAGTCATGATCCCTATAGAGGAATTAAAAGAAATCTACATCAATCAACAAAACTATGGAAAAATGAATGGTGTCTACAAAGAAATTAAAATAAATCTACATCAATCAAAAATCATAGAAAAATGATTTCCATTCAAATGACGAATTAAGTAGGAATTAGTATTCATTTTCTAGTTTAAAAGTCCTACCTTTTATACAAAATAAATGAATTCCACATCTTTTTACAAAGAAGGTTATCAACATCTCTTAAAATAATAAAGTCATGGTCTCTATAGAGTGATTAAGAGAAATCTACATCAATCAACAAAACTATGGAAAAAATGATTGGTCTCTACAAAGAAATTAAAATATAAATCTACATCAATCAACAAAAATAGAGAAAAATGATTGGTCTCTACAAATAAATTGAAATAAATCTACATCAATTGACAAAACTATGGAAAATGATTGCCAATTAAATAGGAATCAATATTCTTTTTCTATGTTGAAAATTCGTAACTTTTAGACTATGAAATAAATGAGGTCCACATCTTTTAACAAAGAAGGTGATCCACATCTCTTCTCAAGACAATGAAGTCATGGTCTCTATAGAGGGATTAAAAGAAATCCACATCAATCAACAAAACTATGGAAAAATGAATGGTGTCTACAAAGAAATTAATAGAAATCTACATCAATCAACAAAATTGTGGAAAAATGATTTCCATTCAAACGATGAATTAAACAAGAATCAATATTCCTTTTCTAGTTGAAAAGTCCTACCTTTCAGAATACAAAATAAATGAAGTCCACATCTTTTAACAAAGAAGGCGATCAACATCTCTTCGCAAGACAATAAAGTCATGGTCTCTATAGAGGGATTAAAATAAATCTACAACAATCAACAAAATTGTGGAAAAATGATTGGTCTCTATAGAGAAATTAAAAGAAATCTACATCAATCAACAAAACTATGGAAAAATAATTGATCTCTAAAAATAAATTAAAAGAAATCAACATCAATTGACAAAACAATGGAAAAATGATTTGTCATTCAAATGACAAATTAAATAGGAATCGGTATTCCTTTTCTACATTGAAAAGTCCTAACTTTTGGAATATGAAATAAATGAGGTCCACATCTTTTAATAAATAAGGTGACCCACATCTCTTCTCAAGACAATAAATTCATGGTCTCTTTAGAGGGATTAAAATAAATCTACATCAATCAACAAAACGATGGAAAAATGAATGGTGTCTTCAAAGAAATTAAAAAAATCTACATCAATCAACAAAAACTATGGAAAAATGAATGATGTCTACAAAGAAATTAAAAGAAATCATCTACATCAATAAACAAAATTTTGAAAAAATGAATGGTATCTACAAATAAATTAAAAGAAATCTACATCAATCCACAAAACTATGGAAAAATAATTTTCATTCAAATGATGAATTAAATAAGAATCAGTAATCCTTTTTCTACATTGAAAAGTCGTACCATTTAGACTATGAAATTAATGAGATCCACATCTTTTAACAAAGAAGGTGATCCACATCTCTTCTCATGGATTTAAGATAATAAAGTCATGGTCTCTACCAAAAAGTTCATGCCCTTGAAAAACTTTTGACTCATTCCGTTGCCGCAGAAGCCTATAATTTCAAACAAGGAGCAATTTTTGACTAATTCTGTTGCAGACAGATCTACCAAAACTAATTAAAAAGAAGAAAGATAAGAAATAAGAAAACAATCTATAGATACCACAGACTCTGCCTTCGAATAACAATAATCAGAAATAGTATGTGATTATCTTTCATTAGTGTTGGTGTTGGAAATAAGCCACACCCGGACCGATGATGGACTAGTCCAAGAGGGGCCAGTAGCTCAGTGGTAGAGCACTCTAGCAAAGAATGGAAGGTCCTTGGTTTGAGTCCTAGCTAGTCCATGTCTCAACATGGTATCAAAGCCAGGTTCAGGCTAGGAGCTCGAAGCACACGAGAGGTGTGGCTTAAGGGGGGGTGTTGGTGTTGGAAATAAGCCACACCCAGACCGATGATGGACTGGTCCAAGAGGGGCCAGTAGCTCAGTGGTAGAGCACTCCAGCATTGTATGGAAGGTCCTAGGTTCGAGTCCTAGCTGGTCCATGTCTCAACAATTAGAATGTCTGTTAAAAATTAATTAGAGAATGTTGGGATATGATTGTTTGTGCAATTTATGGGCAATGATAGGAAGAGCAAGAAGAGGAAGAAAGAAGGCCCAAGGTTGTCTTTAGGACCAGATCTTACGCCAATATGTTGGAGGATAGCTACAAATGGGTCAGATAATGTGTATAATGTGTATGTTTGCTAATGAAAGAAAGAGATACGAGGATTTGATGGTTGGCCTTTTAAGACTTTAATTAGGTTTCATGAAAAATCACAATACATAAGTGTAACCCTTGCATAAAATTATTTAGGTTAACTAAAGACATGAATTTAATTAGCACATAATTAATTTAGATGGGATTAATACTGAAAACACATGTTTTTAA
The DNA here is from genome assembly GCA_027924645.1 of Cunninghamia lanceolata. Classification (NCBI taxonomy): domain Eukaryota; kingdom Viridiplantae; phylum Streptophyta; class Pinopsida; order Cupressales; family Cupressaceae; genus Cunninghamia; species Cunninghamia lanceolata. The sequence continues at coordinate 3,217,544 of BSBN01000128.1, forward strand.
TGATGTTGGACAAGAAACCAAGCTTACTATTATAGTGGTGAGAGGTTGGGCAAGGAACAACTTTCCAGGAGCATTGTGTGAGGATGAAGGGAAAAGTGATAGTGATGGGAATCTATTGGGTCTTCTCCTCTTTCAAAAGGTGGGCCTTTAAGGAATAAAGGAATAGTCCAAAAGGAAATAGGAGATAGGCTCAGTTCCCCATCTTTTGAGGCTCAGAACCTTCATGATAAGCTTTCACCTCTATAGGAAGGGCATAAATCATGGGCATAGGTGCTTAAAGGTAAATGTAGTCTCAAGCACTCTTTGAATTGTCATCTAGAGCTAGTTATGTGTAAGGATGATATCTTTTTTGGGGTTAATAATTCAGTGGTTGAAAGATCCTCCACTAGACTTAAAAATACTTTAATAGGAAGTCTTTTGGTTCACGACCTAATATTGAAATAGTTAGAAGCTAGGCTCCAAGAATGTGGAAACAAAAAGGCCAAGTAGATATTTCTATAATGCCAAGGGCTATTTATCGATCTCCTTCTTGAAACATAAGGACTATGTTTGGACCCTTGCAGAGGATCCTTGGTTTTGGGGCATATTAGGTTTCTTTGTAACTAAGTGGAAGCCAAGTTTTGACCTTGAAAAGGAGAATACTAATGTGGTACCTATTTGGGCTATACTCATAAGCATCTCGCTAAAGGGGAGGAAGAGGTGATGACATTAATAGACAAATCCTTTGGCCATATCATAGTGACTAATATAGTGACAAAGTCCAAAAGGCATTTGATTACACTAGATTATGTGTAAATGTTCAAGTGGACAAAGATCTTCCTTCCTTTGTCAACTTCTCTTTCAAGTTTGGTAACTAGGTTTAGAAGATTGTTTATGAGAACCCTTCCTTTGTTTGATAGTCTTATCAAGAACTAGGTCGCTTCTCAAGGCATTACTTGTAAAAAATGGGAAGTTTAGTGGTCTAAAGAAAGAAAGAATGATATGGCTCCCCTCAAAATGAGTAGGTGCAAGGATTACAATGACAAGAAAGGAATGAGAGTTTAGGTCAGGTAGAGGAAAACAAAGAAGTTGTATGTGCTTAATGGAGAGATCTATTTGAGGTAGATATGTCTAATTTAAATCACCCTCAATAGGTTTTCAGCCATGTGAAGGAAAGGTATAAGTTGAGGATATAAAAGATACAACCTCTCTAGTTCTTGTTTAGGAGACTTGGGATGATGAAGATATAGTTGTGAGTGTGAAAGGTATTATAGGAACTTCATCATCTCCTTTCTTTGAATATGATTTTTCCATCCCAATGAAAAAGGATTAGCATTTTTGCCCTTGACTTGTTGTTTAGAAACTAATTTAAGGAAAGCATCTAACCTAAGGGAGGAAAAGAAAAGCAAAGTTACTAGTTGGTTTAATGACTCAAAGGATGAAGAGATTATTCCATGTTCATTGATTCAAGAGGAGATTAAGTCCCCTCCTAACTTGCACTTGAGCTAGAATAGAGGTTCTTCAAGTTTGAGAGGGCTACAAGAAACTCAAAGAAAATAGTGGATGTAGGATTAGAAGTGAAGGGAGGGGTATTGAGTATGAGAGACACTCACTTCATGGAGAGTGCAAAGGAAGTTGCCATAGAATTCAAAGTACTCAGGAGCTTAGTAACTCCAAGAAATATTGAAAATGAAGATAATCTTATAGAATATAACATAGCTAAATTGTCCAAATAAGTAGTAGATAGCTAGGAATTTTAGGTTGGATCATAAGCCCTCTTTTCTCCTTCTTAGAGAAGTAAAAATATCTAAAACTAGTTTTTCTAAAATCAAAAATAAAATATGGGACAAAGTTGATTTTAGTAGTATCATCTTTGAAGGTGCTTTCAAAGGTCTAGTGATTCTATGGAATCCTCAAGTTGCTGAGGAGGAGGTCAAATAAAGAACAAGAACCACCTAGCTTTCCCATTCACTAGTAACTTGAGTATAATTATGTTTGGATGCTATCAAATATTTATACTCCTAATTCTAGAGTTAACGAGAGTATTCTATGGAAATATTTAATAGACTTTCAAAGGTCATGTAAAGACTTGAAATGGATGATTTTTGGGGACTTCAACACTCCTCTTACTCTGAATGAAAAGAAAGGTAGTAACCTAGAGTTCTCTAATAACATGGAAGATATAGTGAACCTTATAGTGGAATGTGGACTTATGGATGTTGAAGTAAGATGATCTTGATTCACATGGTTGAATAAAACAATGGGAGAGACATTTTTCCAAATTAATCTTGATCAGTTCTTGGTTTCTACTAATTGGATATTCTCCCAAATATTCTCCCAAAATTATCTTTACTCTTTACTGAGAATATGTTTTGACCACAACCCACTTTTATTAAGTTGGGATTTGGATAGGAGGAGGGGGAGATGCCTTTCAAATTTGAGAAGATGTGGCTTCTCTATTAGGAGCTAAAGGAAAGGATCAAAAAGTTGTCGAAGACTTAAGTTAAAGGTTCTTCCATGTCTATAATCTATAGAAAACTTTAAAATATAAAGGCTAATCTCAAGAAATGGAACAAGAAGTCCTTTGGAAATTATTCATCCAAAATAAATCTATAAAAGAAGATCTTGTAAAGTTAGACAAAGAGATCTAGATCAAAGACATGGATCAAGAACTATATAGCAAAGAAAAGTCTCTCTTGAGCTCAATGTATTATTTCTAAAGATGATTCTTACAAGAAATAAATATCAAGAGCTTTATGGTTGTTTGAAGAAGACAGGAATACAAAATTCTTCCACTTAATGATGCTTAAGCATACAAGAGCCAATATAATCAAAGAGATTGTTAGAGAAGACAGGAGCATAGCATTAAAGGAGTTGGAGATTTGGGATGAAGCATTAATGTTGGTAATCCTCTTTTGAAGTCTGAGATTCTTGATGGTGTCCCTAATATCCTCTCAACTAATAAAAATGATGAGACTTTGGGGATAGTGTCTAAGGAAGAGATCAAGGGTGTGGTATTCTCCTTGAATGGAGAAAAATATTTGGTCCATGATGGTTTCCCTCTTACCTTCTTTCTATTGTTATATGGAGCCTAATCAAACTCAGAGGTTAAATTTTCCCCACTTTTATCGGTGCAATTTCCCCCCAAATTAGTTAATGGGGGTTTGGGGGCAGCGCCCCTTGCAGGGTCCAGGGCCAACTAAGGGTTATTTTTTCTATTGGCCAACATAAGTCTTGATAAAAATGGCTAAGGGTTACGGTTTCTGTTGATATTGTATTGTAGCATTTGCAGTGGCATTGAGTTGGAAGGATTACTGGTTGTAATCAGTTTGATTTGCTGAATAATAATATTGGACTCTCTATTGGTGGATGTAGCCCGAGTTTGGGTGAACCACGTTAAAAATTGTCTCTCACTGTTATTATTTCTGTGTATTTTTCATTCCTCTGTTTAATCTTTATTTGCATTTAATTGATATCTTCTGCATGCAATTCCGAACACTTTCAACACTTCTAGGAGATTATTCACAAAGAGGTGACTATTGTAGTTCAAGAATTCTTTTCTTATAGTAAAATCTTAAGGGAAATTTATAATAATTTTTTGGTCTTAGTCTCCAAAAAAAATGGAGCCTTGGTGTTCAAAGACATCAAACCTATAAGTCTTTGTAATATATCCTCTATAAATTTTTCACTAAAATCTTCTCTATCAAAATTCAACCTTTGCCACCTGCTAACATCATAGACCAATGAAGTGGGTTTGTTCATGGTAGGTAAATCCTTGATTGAAATACCACGGTTCATGAATTCATTCACTTGATGGACAAAAGAAAAAAGGTTGGTGTATCTTTGATCTAGACATCAATAAGGTCTACAAAAAGGGTGTTGTGGTCCTTCCTGATCAGAGTGTTAGAGAAATTTGGTGTTCAACAAAGATTCAAGATCTTATGTTTACTTGCATTTCTTCCACTATGTTCTTTGTTTTAATCAATGGTTGCCCAACTAATTTGTTTCTAGTGAGTGAGATTTGAGACAAGGAGACCCCTTATCCCCCTATCTCATTATTATAATGGTAGAGGCCTTGAGTAGGAGCATCTTTAAGGCTCTTGGTGGTGGTAGCATAAAAGGTTTTAATCGATCTTCCTCAATTAATCTAGTGTCTGCCACATCCCATTTGTTTTTCCTAGTTAAATATTGATTAAATTGAATGATTAGGAAAGATAATTAAGTATGATAATTACCTTTAGAATTGCAAATTGAAAGGATTCTAGTAATGATTAATCATTTATGAATTATATTTAAATGTCAATTTATGATTTATTAAATGATAGATCAAATTGTGGCTTTGACTATGACTAACTATTGTTTCTGTGAGTGTGACAGGAACAACTGACACTCTCTCAGGTTGGAGAGAGATTATCATCAAGGATGAGAATTTAGTTTTTTGAAGGCAACATAATATAAAGGAATCTATTCACACACTCACTTAGAAGCATATAGTTAGAATTGCATCTTCTAAGAGTATAATTGAAATTATGTATATAGATTTTGTCTAGTGAGCACCTAACTGGGTTGGTTCATGGTTGCTCCTTGTATCATTCACTTGACAAATATTGTCATGATGTGTTTAGTCATGTTGAGGGATTATGATTTGATTCGGTGAAACATTTGATCAAATACCCACACCCTTTTATTAAATCTATTTTGGCTCTTGTTAGGAACTAGTAACTACAGATCCAATGATTATGGCAGCATGAAATTTAGTATCAATGGTTGTTTTGATATTCCATTCTAAATTGGATGATATTGTTCCCTCAGGATTCTTTTGTAGATCCTTGGAGACCCAGTAACATGTACTACCTTGGCCTTGTTTCGTAAATTAGAGCATTGAAACTCTAACCTTTGTAAATGACTGAGTGGAAAAGTTGACCTGAGTGACTTGTTGGTATGTGAGGGATCCCTATATGCATTTAAAATTATGTAGCCTTTTAGTCACCAAAGTTCTACATAAAATCTAATCCAATTTTGGTGATAGTGTACTCCTAGTAAGGCTCATGTCCAGCAAGCTAATTCTACGAATTCATTACCTAAAACCACTTGAATTGTCAATTTTAAGGACAAAATGCATGAGTATATAATATATTATTTTAGAGACATAAGATATACAATGTAGGACTTGTGTACTTAAAATCCAAATCAAATTATTTTTTGTGTGGTGCTAGAAATAAATCAACTCTTTTTTCTTTAATGTTGAACCCTTTGTGCATACCCGAATGATTGTGCTCCATGAAATGACACCTCTTCGAGGCTTCTGTCAAAGAATCCACATACCATGTCGTGCTTCCATATTCTACATACGCGTCTAGCACAGATTTTCAACTTTAATATCTATCAAAAATTCACCTTAGAAGGGGAGCTTGGAGGGGCATAGGCAGGAACGATGCTAGAAAAAGGTTATGGAATTTGGCTTACACCACCCACTAAATATGTACAATGAGTAACAGACTCCAACTCTTGAATGCAATCATATCAATGTGCCTTTGATTGTTTAGTTGTTATTATTTCTTAAATTTAGTGTTTTGATGACATTATACTGCAATTGATGAATTCCATGAGATGACATCTCTTTGAGGAATTCTTATGCCTACTACTTACATAATTTGCTTGAAAATTTCTAAAGCCTTTTCAACAAATCCATCTCGTGCATATCTTGCAATTGATGCATTCCATGAGATGATGTCTCTTTGAGACAATCTGTCAAATGGTTCATAGAAAAATACCCCTCAACTAATCCATTTTGTGCATATTCCATGTGATGAAACTAAAATTGATTTTAGTGAATAGTGAAGTGGATATATTAGTTTTTTAAATTGATATGAAGTTTGTCTATATAGATTTGTCTATAATATCTTGGGAACTAGAGCTATAAAGTCATGGGAAGAGATCCGTCATAAGGGTCTCTCTGATTTGGACGAATCTAAAAACTTGAGTTATATAGATAATAGTGATATTTAAATAAATGTTTTTGTGTAAACATGACACAAAAGTTTAGAAATCTCATAATTTTTAGTTAAAAAATAATTATTCAATATTATCCATTACTAATGGAAATTAAAAAATTATATGCCTTCCTTGCTATTGAAATATAAAGCTGGGTAATGTAGAGCTCAAGATAATTTAGACAAGTTTTGTATAGTTAATGTTATAGGAAAGGTTATTGAGAGAAGGTTTGGAAAAGTAAAAACTAAAAAACATGATTTTTCTTTGTGAACTTGAATTTAATAGGATTGGATTGTGCAATTGTACACTTGGGAACTTCAATTTTTCTAAATTAATAATTGCATTGTATGTTTTTTATTTATTAAAATTCCAAGTTCATCGCTTACTACAGTAATTAATCCTACATATTCCAATCGACTTATTGATACCCAATCCAAGAAATTATTTTCATGGTTCTCTATGCTACTATTTTGCCTTTTATGTTTATAATTGATCTAAGAAATGTAACTTAAACCTTTGTGGTGTGCTTGAAAGCTCATACTCTATAAATGGTGCCCTTAAATCATATGCTCTCATATTGCATAGCTCTTTATTTGTTGCATTACTATTCTTCTATTCTACGATATTGCTTTCATGTCTTATCTAATTACAAATGCCTTCCATGTGACTTTAATGACATGTGTAGTACTGCACAACCTCCTATATAGGTTGTAGGGTGCACTCTCAAACATTTGTGCAATGCAACAAAGGCCTTTGAAATGATTTTGGTACCTTGTCATGCTCTTCATTCGTGTTCATGGTGGCTTCGTTCAAAAGCCTAAGTCCTTGCCTTTTACCCATGCACATTATTATATTTGAATATTGACTTGATGCAAGTAGTTACAACTGACTTAAGTGGATTCTTTGCATTGACACAATGATCAACTACTAGGATGTGTATTCTTGTATATTGGTTGTATGCACTTACACACATTTTCTATGCTCTACCTTTGAAGTTATATCCATGTAAATCCTAGCCAAATTGATTTGTAGAACATGGCATTGATCATGTGGCTTGAGAGAATTTTATATGTGTCAAAGGGGAATGCTAGCTCCAAGCCTCAAAAGTCATTGGATTATCTATGAGAATGAACATGTTTTATTAGAACCTCGTAGTGAAGTGCCAAGTGTATTGTGTGAAAAACTACTTGATTGGTCGAGAAAAAATGTGGTGGGTCCACTTTGTCTATTTCGCAAAGGTTCAGTGTAAGTTTTTTCAAGCTACATGCTCAATTATCATTTGGACACAATAAAAGACAGAAGACATAAGCTTGCCTATACCTTTCATTGTTTCATCACTAAGGGTGAAATGACAAACCTAATGCTTATACACATCTTCATTTTATTCGCTGAGGGGCATCTATGTGGCAAGTTAGTATGGGGTCAATCTTATATTGTTAAATTAGGAAATGTTGTGTGGATCTAGGTGGTAGGTGTGGTTGGCCTAGTATTTGTATGGTGGACTTTCAAGCAATATCTATGTTATAACCTTTGGGCTATGTGTCATGTTTCTTTTGCAGCTCAATACAATAGTTCAATGTAGCATCTTGCATATTTTTCCTCATTTCACCCTCTACCATCGATCTATACCTAGAGTTCAAGACATTTAATCAAACGAATGTGCCCAAAAGGTTTTCAAATGAAAAGTGATAGGGGCTATGGTTTTCCCAAGAGAATCGTGCAATTTGGAAGTAAGTTGTGCAAGTAGATAAAGAACTTGAATGTGCCCACAAATCTCTATGAATACAATTATGAAAATAAAGGTGGAATTATAAATACTTATAGAGGCAAATCCAATATAATGTGCCCTATTGCATGTAAGGAAGCTAAGGTAGCGGAACAACTTCCTACACTTATCTTGAGAGGAGGGTTATGCAAAAAATTTCAAATCTCTACAATAGTTACATAAATTATACAAAAAATAAACATAAATAAAAATCATACCACAACACAGTGATTTATGCGGGGAAAACCCTTTCAAGAGAAAACTCCCACACTCCAAAAGCAACTCAATATATTATTCAAGAATCTCAACAAGATTATAATATACTTGCAAAGCAAGATTTCACAGGAATATCACCAACCAAAGATCCGGAAGCAACTCAAAATATATAATACTCTCACACACAACCTCCATCTCAATCACCTAATATATAGGAGATACAATACATGAAACCGTTAAACAATAATTACAAAACTATGAGATAAAGCCACCCAAAAGTGGTGCCCAAATTCTTAGGGTTTCATTATCTCCAATCAAATATGCCTTATGATGTGTAAAAACACACATCAACATGTGTAACCCCCCCTTATGGCTCTTTTGTGTCCAACACAATTTTACATTTCCAATACGAGAGGCCCAACTTCTAGAGGCCATAACTTTTGATCCGGTGGGCCGATTGGGCCCATTTTTTTAAATTGAAAAGTTCAAAGAGATCTACACACTGAGCATCATTGATAGCGGGGTGGACCACCTAGAAATTTTATTTTGGCCAAAAACCTACCCTATAGCCTAGAAATTGAGTTTTTTATGCTTTTATAACAAAAAAATCACACTTTTTGTAATCACAATGTTGATACACCTTTCCTAACATTGAAAAGTACAAGGGTGGTAAATGAAGTAATCAACAAAAAAACATGGTTTAGTTGGATTACCTTTAAATATTTCTCATAGTAATCGACCAAATTCTGAATTAAACACTAGAAATTTTAGGAAGCCTAATAAAACTATGCCATTATGTGCTACTAAGTTTATAAACTAATATTATAGTAGGTAATTGTAATGCTAAATTTGCACTGCAATTTAAAAAATTAGATGTATGTCCTAATGAGGCTAGTGGTTGGTTTCTTCAATCCTTCTTCTTGAAGTCCTAACTTTTGCATGGACAAGTTAAGAATTTTTTTTTAGAATATTGGAGTCTTACCTTCATCTTTTGAAGGATGCATGTAATGGGTATCATAACAATCACTGCAACCATTACTAAGGATAGTTTACGAATTATCCTCAAGGATTAAAAAATTATCTACAAAGACATGAAGAGTAGTACCACATTAGTGTATAATAATTGTTTGAGCATTAAGAAAGATCGTTAACATGAAAGATGATGTCTTGTCCAATATTTCTCACATTTTTACAGCTCGCTATTATATAGCTGAATTAAGATGAGGTAGAGAAAGGCCCACACCTAAGGTATTCAACACAAACATTGGGATGTAAAAGGAATAGAGGCTTCCATAAAGTATGAAAAGAGGCTAGCAAGGAAATTTGCATGCCTATGTGTAGAGGTTAATAATAAAGATCTCACATTTGGAATGCTAGTGCTAGCATGGAATGTTAGAAGTTTAGCGCCCAAGGGAAGATATAATGCTAAGGTGCCAATACTTAGCTCATGGCATGTTTGAGCCAATGCCAGGTGGTATAGAGATAGAGAACACCCACATAAGAATTTCAAAGGCTAGCATGGACATTGTGCATGTTTTTTTAGCTTTCAGGGGGGTTTTTTTCTTATGTGTGCGTTGTTCGGTGCAGGTGTAGGGTGTAAGGGCTTGTGGGGTTTTTCTAATGGCAAGGTTTTTTCCTTTGGGTGAGACGTCGGGGGATGCTACTATGGCTAGGGTTGGTGACGGGTCTCCTCATCCATCTCTGCCTGATGTTGGGGTTTTCAGCACTAGTGCTTTGAAATTACATAAGATAAACGGATGCTTGGAAAGAGCTCAAGTTTGTCCGAAGCTAGTGATTCAAACAGAGGTAGTAGCCAAGGACTTGGAGTATTATAGCAAACATGTTTTAATCTACAAATTTTTGGGATTGAGGTTTTCGATGCCTTTTCTGGAACCCTGGATGCGCAAGTCATGGAATCCAGAAGGTGATTTTGAAATCTTGCTAGCTGCGAATAACTTCTTTCTGGTGGTCTTTTCATGTATCTCTGATCATAGCAAGGTTTTTGAGGGAGAGACCTACTTTTATAATCAAGTTGGCCTTTTCATGAAGCCATGGCATGTAGGCTTTAATTCGGTAGAGGATTTTCCCTCGAAGGTGCCAGTGTGGGTTCGTTTTCCTCGGTTGCCATTGGAATGTTGGAGACAGGATATTTTGCAATCAATTACGTTGCTACTGGGGAAGCCTATTGGCCCGTCTCAGCAAACTCTGGAGAAGCAAATTTTTTCCTATGCCTGAGTCTGTGTGGAGATTGATCTGAGCCAGCCTCTGCCAGATTCTATTGATTTGACTATTGGGTCTAGCTCCTGGACTCAACAATTAGACTATGAGACTTTACCTTTCAGGTGCCGACTGTGCCATGCGTATGGCCATCTTCAAAGGAGGTGCCCTCATGCCTCGAGTGCTAGTGGTTTAGATAATGTGAAGGTTCCATCTAATCCAAGGGCAGAAAAGGCTAAAGCACCCATGCAGGGAGTGGTACCGGATAAAGATGGCTTTGTGCCAATTAAGGCACGAAACAAGAATCACGATCAAAAGAGGACTCTTCGAGATCATCAAGAGGAGGAGACTTTTAACAAGTTTGAGGCTTTGGATGAATTAGTCCATGAGGAGGGGGTTTCTTCTGACATGCATGTTGAAGCTTCTCCCTTAGTTGACCATAATTCTGAGTCTTTGCCTATCACTACCTCGGTCCTAGTTCCTATGGTGGCTTCCGAGGTGGTGATGGATTCAGTTGCTTCTCCCCCTGATGCTGGGTTTGGGGACTCTTATGGTTTGGTGGAAACCCCCATGGCCTCTTTAGATGAAAGGGTGAGTTTAGCCAGTGCACCGAGTTTGGAAGACTCTGGTAAGAAAAAAAGCCCTCTCTTCTTCTCCTATTCTGGGTCTACAGCAAAAATCCCTAAAAAAGTGTGCTGATAAGCCCCAAAAGGTGGGGAGGAAGAAGGATTAGGAGAAAGTTAAGATGGCTGGAGAGACATTGGTGGAATCTGGGTCGGTGAAGACATTGGATACTCACTTCTCTCACCCTTCATGATGATTGAGTTATCATGGAATGTAAGGGGTATGAATAGCATCCCTAGACAAAAGGCTATTTGGGACTTGGTTAGTGCTCATTCTCTGGATGTGGTTTTCCTCCAGGAGACGAAGTCGTCTATAAATGGTATGACGCAGTGTGTTTCTAAGATTTGGAACAGAGGGTTTTGCTAGTGTGTGGGTACGCAAGGCAGCTCAGGGGGTCTTGATTGCCTCTGAGATCCTTGACGAATTTCTCCTATTTGGTGGATCTCTAGTAGATTTTCCATATCTCTGGTTGCAATTAGTTTGGAGATGAGGGAAAGAATTCTTCTTTCTAACATTTATGCTCCGATGGATGTCCCTGGTAAGACTCTCCTGTGGTCTCATATGAATCTTCTGAGATCGTTGGATCCTTTCCTCCCTGGATTATGGCAGGTGACTTCAATGCAATTGCCTCCCTCGAGGAGGAAAGGGGGGTTGTACCTCATTTGGACCCCTCTTCTGATCTTCTAAAGGATAATTTAGCTCGGCTCTGGCTTGTGGATATCAAACCTTCAAATGGCATGTTTACTTGGAATAATAGGAGGCTTGGGGGTGATGCCATTTATGAACGATTAGACAGGTTTCTTGTTTCCTATTTTTGGGTGGGTGACAAGTGGCGGTCAAGTTCTAAAATTTTAGATTGGCGAGGATCAGACAATTGGCCAATCAAATTCTCTGCTCGTTTGGCTGATGTTTCTAAGAAACAACCTTTTAGATTTCAGCTTATGTGGCTCAGGGAGGAGAGTCTTCTTGACTTGGTTTCTAGATGGTGGATTGAAGGATGACCTACTTTTGGTACAGCTATGTACTCTTTTGTGAAGAGGCTTCAATATGTGAAGTATAAATTGAAACATTGGAATAAGTATCAGTTTGGCAACGTGTTTTAGCAGAAAAGGGTTGCCCAGGAGTGCTTGGATTATATTACCAGGCAAATTCGGGACCAGGGTCTTGATGCGAATTTAAGCAAGCTTGAGGTTAGTGCAGTTAAAGACCTAGAGGAATGGGAGCTTTGTGAGGAAATTTTTTGGAAACAAAAGGCCCATGTTGATTGGCTTCAGGAAGGGGATAGGAATAATTCCTTCTTTCATAAATCGGTGAAGGCTCGAAGACAAGGTAACTTTATCTCTTCTCTCTACTCTCCTGAGGGTTCTATTCTTTCTTCCTCTTCGAGGATCTGTAGTGAGGTGGTTCATTTTTTCTCTGCTCTCTTTTCTGAAGATACCCTGCCTGCTAGTAAGGAGGAAGCTTCTATCCTGGCTTGTATTCCCTCTCTGGTGACTATGGATATGAATGCCTCTCTTCTTAAACCTATTTCTTTGAAGGAGTTGGAGGATGTGGTGTTTCGGTTGAAAAAAGGGAAGGCTCCTAGTCCTGATAGGTTCCCAGCTGAGTTCTTTCAAGAATTTTGGGAAGTTATCCACCTTGACCTATTGGAGGTGGTACAGGAGTCTTTTAGGAATAAGCAAATGTTGCAAGCCATGAATGCCACGTTTCTTGCTCTTATCCCAAAACGCAAGGGTGCTGATTCTCTAGATCTTTTTCGACCAATTGCAAATGTTGCGAGCCATGAATGCCACGTTTCTTGCTCTTATCCCAAAACGCAAGGGTGCTGATTCTCTAGATCTTTTTCGAAAAGGCTATGTTTATAAAGTTGGACATGGCTAAAGCTTATGACAGAGTTAACTGGGGCTTTTTGGTCAAAATTCTCAGAGCCTTTGGGTTCAGTTGTGAGTGGATTGATTGGGTCATGAGCTGTGTGAGGACTTCCTCATTTTCTATCCTCATAAATGGGGAGTCTTTGAATCTATTTGGTGCTTCTAGAGGTCTTCGACAAGGGGATCCCTTATCCCCATATTTATTCATCTTGATGGCTGAAGGCTTGGGGAGATTCATTAAGTCCTGTGTTATGGATGGGCTCTTTCAGGGTTGGAAATGGAGTAATTCTCTTCCTCCTCAAACTCATCTTCAATTTGTGGATGATACGGCTTTGATGGGTGTTGCTAAGGTGGCTGAAGTAGTTGCTTTGCGTCAGATTTTGGATTGTTACCTTGCTTCCTCAGGTCAAAGCATTAATCAAAGTAAGTCTTGCATTTATTTCTTTAATACCCCTAGGCTTATTCAGCAGCATATTGCTAGGATCTTAAGGTTTCAGGTCGGGAAACTTCCCTTTATTTACCTTGGCATCCCTCTGGATGTGCGCCCACTTCCTAGATGTTTTTGGTAGGATGTGATGGATAAATTTCATGCGATGGTTTGTCACTGGACCTATAGATGGTTATCTACAGCTGGAAGAGTTACTCTGTTGAAGTCCGTGGTTTAGGCCCTTCCTATATACAGGTGCTTTGTGTTGACGGCTCCCTCAAGTTTCATCAAAGATTTTGAGGGCCTTTGTTGGCAGTTTCTTTGGTCGGGTAATCTCCTTTCAAAGAAGTGGAGCTTAATTAAGTGGGAAGTTGTTTGTCGGCCAAAGCAAGATGGTGGTCTGGGTTTGCATAGGATAGATTGGAATCGATAGGCTTTGGTTACTAAGCTATACTGGAGATGGTGTTCTTATCAACATCAGTATTGGGCCAGGATCCTTACCTTCAAGCTCCTTGGAGAGGTGGAGGGCGTTGAGATGCCTCATTTTAGTCTTCCAGGGAGAGGTTCTATGATTTGGGATACTCTCAAGAGGGGGGCCGTGCTGGTTAAACAAGGCCTATTTTTTATCTACAATAGAGGATCTGATGCTCTTTTTTGGCATGACTCCTGGGATGGCTTCCCGCCTATCCTCTCCTTGCACCCTCACATGGGGGACTTATGTAGGATTTTTGTTCAGGCTGGTGGGAGTAGAGTGATGGATTTCAAAGCCCCTTAGGCTCTGGGATAGACTATTGTTTACTAGTGAAATGATAAGCAGGAATGGCCCATGGGTGGATCTTTGGAGGATATGAGGGAGTTGTCCTCCGTTTTGGCTGAAAGAGTCTCTTGTTCTCTCCCAGAGTAGGATGTGTTGGCATGGGGTCCGGATCCAAAAGGAAAGTTCACTTTTGCTTTAGGGTATCATGTTTTGGATAGACAGGCTTGGGGGAGTGCTGAGGTTCCTTGGTGGAAAAATATTTGGAATAAATTCTCTTGGCCTAAATGCAATTTATTTTCTTGGCTGGTGGTTTATGGCAGGTGTTTGACTTGGGATAACCTTTGCAAGTGTGGCTTCCAAGGTCCTTCCTTATGCTTCTTATGTCTAAAAGATGTTGAGACTGTTTCACATTTTTTCTTCCAGTGCCCTTTTGCTAGGACTATTTGGCATTTTTGGTGGGGGGCCTAGAGTTTGCAGTGCAGGCACCCTTCTTCTCTGGAGGAGTTTTGGCAGAACTTTGGACCCATTCCGGTGAGGACTTCATTTCTGCACATAGCTTGGCTAATTGGCCCTAGTCTGATTATATGGCACATCTAGTTGGAGCGCAAATGTAGGGTCTTTCTGGATAATAAGTTGTTGGTGGGTCAAGTTTGGTCTCTCATTCTTGGGGCTTTGCAGTAGACTTTGTATGCTAAATGTGATCTGTCAGCCCCAGTAGATCCTGGTGATACTAGAGTGATTCGTAATCTGGGGATTCTTGTTGGGGGTCCCAGAAGACCCAAGATTGGGCGGAGCAGGTGTTCTAGAAGGAAGGTTTCTAGGGAAGGGCATTGGCTGCCCCCTCCCACTGGAGTCTTGAAAATCAATACTAATGGGTCTGCAAGGGGTAACCCTAGGCTTGCTGGCATTGGTGGGGTGGGTAGAGACAGTTCTGGGGTGGTTGTGTTTTTCTTCTCAAAATATAGGGGGCTGCACTCTAATAATCTTATGGAGGCCTTGGCTATTCTTTTGGCTTTGCAGAAGGCATATGCCCTTGGCTGGAATAAGATTATCTGCGAGTTGGATTGCAAGGTGGTGATAGACTTGATAAATAGAAGGTAGTTTGATGATGTTAGTTGGCAGCTTGCGGTGGTGGCTAAGCAAGTCACCAGTCTTGGAGATTTATTTGATTCTATCACCTTCTCTCATATCCCTCAGGAATGGAATAAGGCGGCTGATGGGTTGGCCAAATGGGCTTCTGAGAAGAATGGGACCTAGCTGGTGGATGATTGGAACAGTTTACCTTGGGATCTTGCTCAGGATTTTGTGGATTTGGTCACGGAGGATGTGAGATGTTGCATGACCACTTCTTGACTTCTTATTTGTTGTTCCTAGGCCTGTTTGGGCCTCTTGTTGATTTTATGCTTTGTACTGCTCTCTTTGATTAATAAAGTTTTTACCCTCTTTTATTAAAAAAAAACAAGAGTAATCTTCAATTTAATTAATCTTTTGAATGGTAATCACTTTCCCAAAGTTTTGATGACTAATGTATATTCCACCTAATCTATCTTTAGAAAGAAAGATTTTTCCATGGAAAAATTTTATTTCCATTTATTGTAATTGGTTGTGTTCAATTATTTAGAGTTTATAATGTCCTCCTTTTAGTATTCCTTTTCTATGTTGAAAAGTCCTACATTTTAGAATACAAAATAAATGAGGTCCACATATTTTAACAAAGAAGGCAATCCACATTTCTTGTCAAGACAATAAAGTCATGATCCCTATAGAGGAATTAAAAGAAATCTACATCAATCAACAAAACTATGGAAAAATGAATGGTGTCTACAAAGAAATTAAAATAAATCTACATCAATCAAAAATCATAGAAAAATGATTTCCATTCAAATGACGAATTAAGTAGGAATTAGTATTCATTTTCTAGTTTAAAAGTCCTACCTTTTATACAAAATAAATGAATTCCACATCTTTTTACAAAGAAGGTTATCAACATCTCTTAAAATAATAAAGTCATGGTCTCTATAGAGTGATTAAGAGAAATCTACATCAATCAACAAAACTATGGAAAAAATGATTGGTTTCTACAAAGAAATTAAAATATAAATCTACATCAATCAACAAAAATAGAGAAAAATGATTGGTCTCTACAAATAAATTGAAATAAATCTACATCAATTGACAAAACTATGGAAAATGATTGCCAATTAAATAGGAATCAATAGTCTTTTCTATGTTGAAAATTTGTAACTTTTAGACTATGAAATAAATGAGGTCCACATCTTTTAACAAAGAAGGTGATCCACATCTCTTCTCAAGACAATGAAGTCATGGTCTCTATAGAGGGATTAAAAGAAATCCACATCAATCAACAAAACTATGGAAAAATGAATGGTGTCTACAAAGAAATTAATAGAAATCTACATCAATCAACAAAATTGTGGAAAAATGATTTCCATTCAAACGATGAATTAAACAAGAATCAATATTCCTTTTCTAGTTGAAAAGTCCTACCTTTCAGAATACAAAATAAATGAAGTCCACATCTTTTAACAAAGAAGGCGATCAACATCTCTTCGCAAGACAATAAAGTCATGGTCTCTATAGAGGGATTAAAATAAATCTACAACAATCAACAAAATTGTGGAAAAATGATTGGTCTCTATAGAGAAATTAAAAGAAATCTACATCAATCAACAAAACTATGGAAAAATAATTGGTCTCTAAAAATAAATTAAAAGAAATCAACATCAATTGACAAAACTATGGAAAAATGATTTGTCATTCAAATGACAAATTAAATAGGAATCGGTATTCCTTTTCTACATTGAAAAGTCCTAACTTTTGGAATATGAAATAAATGAGGTCCACATCTTTTAATAAATAAGGTGACCCACATCTCTTCTCAAGACAATAAATTCATGGTCTCTTTAGAGGGATTAAAATAAATCTACATCAATCAACAAAACGATGGAAAAATGAATGGTGTCTTCAAAGAAATTAAAAAAATCTACATCAATCAACAAAAACTATGGAAAAATGAATGATGTCTACAAAGAAATTAAAAGAAATCATCTACATCAATAAACAAAATTTTGAAAAAATGAATGGTATCTACAAATAAATTAAAAGAAATCTACATCAATCCACAAAACTATGGAAAAATAATTGTCATTCAAATGATGAATTAAATAAGAATCAGTAATCCTTTTTCTACATTGAAAAGTCGTACCATTTAGACTATGAAATTAATGAGATCCACATCTTTTAACAAAGAAGGTGATCCACATCTCTTCTCATGGATTTAAGATAATAAAGTCATGGTCTCTACCAAAAAGTTCATGCCCTTGAAAAACTTTTGACTCATTCCGTTGCCGCAGAAGCCTGTAATTTCAAACAAGGAGCAATTTTTGACTAATTCTATTGCAGACAGATCTACCAAAACTAATTAAAAAGAAGAAAGATAAGAAATAAGAAAACAATCTGTAGATACCACAGACTCTGCCTTCGAATAACAATAATCAGAAATAGTATGTGATTATCTTTCATTAGTGTTGGTGTTGGAAATAAGCCACACCCGGACCGATGATGGACTGGTCCAAGAGGGGCCAGTAGCTCAGTGGTAGAGCACTCTAGCAGTGAATGGAAGGTCCTAGGTTTGAGTCCTAGCTGGTCCATGTCTCAACATGGTATCAGAGCCAGGTTCAGGCTAGGAGCCCGAAGCACACGAGAGGTGTGGCTTAAGGGGGGGTGTTGGTGTTGGAAATAAGCCACACCCGGACCGATGATGGACTAGTCCAAGAGGGGCCAGTAGCTCAGTGGTAGAGCACTCCAGCATTTTATGGAAGGTCCTTGGTTCGAGTCCTAGCTGGTCCATGTCTCAACAATTAGAATGTCTGTTAAAAATTAATTAGAGAATGTTAGGATATGATTGTTTGTGCAATTTATGGGCAATGATAGGAAGAGCAAGAAGAGGAAGAAAGAAGGCCCAAGGTTGTCTTTAGGACCAGATCTTACGCCAATATGTTGGAGGATAGCTACAAATGGGTCAGATAATGTGTATAATGTGTATGTTTGCTAATGAAAGAAAGAGATACGAGGATTTGATGGTTGGCCTTTTAAGACTTTAATTAGATTTCATGAAAAATCACAATACATAAGTGTAACCCTTGCATAAAATTATTTAGGTTAACTAAAGACATGAATTTAATTAGCACATAATTAATTTAGATGGGATTAATACTGAAAACACATGTTTTTAATGATGTTGGACAAGAAACCAAGCTTACTATTATAGTGGTGAGAGGTTGGGCAAGGAACAACTTTCCAGGAGCATTGTGTGAGGATAAAGGGAAAAGTGATAGTGATGGGAATCTATTGGGTCTTCTCCTCTTTCAAAAGGTGGGCCTTTAAGGAATAAAGGAATAGTCCAAAAGGAAATAGGAGATAGGCTCAATTCCCCATCTTTTGAGGCTCAAAACCTTCATGATAAGCTTTCACCTCTATAGGAAGGGCATAAATCATGGGCATAGGTGCTTAAAGGTAAATGTAGTCTCAAGCACTCTTTGAATTGTCATCTAGAGCTAGTTATGTGTAAGGATGATATCTTTTTTGGGGTTAATAATTCAGTGGTTGAAAGATCCTCCACTAGACTTAAAAATACTTTAATAGGAAGTCTTTTGGTTCCCGACCTAATATTGAAATAGTTAGAAGCTAGGCTCCAAGAATGTGGAAACAAAAAGGCCAAGTAGATATTTCTACAATGCCAAGGGCTATTTATCGATCTCCTTCTTGAAACATAAGGACTATGTTTGGACCCTTGCAGAGGATCCTTGGTTTTGGGGCATATTAGGTTTCTTTGTAACTAAGTGGAAGCCAAGTTTTGACCCTTAAAAGGAGAATACTAATGTGGTACCTATTTGGGCTATACTCATAAGCATCTCACTAAAGGGGAGGAAGAGGTGATGACATTAATAGACAAATCCTTTGGCCATATCATAGTGACTAATATAGTGACAAAGTCCAAAAGGCATTTGTTTACACTAGATTATGTGTAAATGTTCAAGTGGACAAAGATCTTCCTTCCTTTGTCAACTTCTCTTTCAAGTTTGGTAACTAGGTTTAGAAGATTGTTTATGAGAACCCTTCCTTTGTTTGATAGTCTTATCAAAAACTAGGTCGCTTCTCAAGGCATTACTTGTAAAAAATGGGAAGTTTAGTGGTCTAAAGAAAGAAAGAATGATATGGCTCCCCTCAAAATGAGTAGGTGCAAGGATTACAATGACAAGAAAGGAATGAGAGTTTAGGTCAGGTAGAGGAAAACAAAGAAGTTGTATGTGCTTAATGGAGAGATCTATTTGAGGTAGATATGTCTAATTTAAATCACCCTCAATAGGTTTTCAGCCATGTGAAGGAAAGGTATAAGTTGAGGATATAAAAGATACAACCTCTCTAGTTCTTGTTTAGGAGACTTGGGATGATGAAGATATAGTTGTGAGTGTGAAAGGTATTATAGGAACTTCATCATCTCCTTTCTTTGAATATGATTTTTCCATCCCAATGAAAAAGGATTAGCATTTTTGCCCTTGACTTGTTGTTTAGAAACTAATTTAAGGAAAGCATCTAACCTAAGGGAGGAAAAGAAAAGCAAAGTTACTAGGTGGTTTAATGACTCAAAGGATGAAGAGATTATTCCATGTTCATTGATTCAAGAGGAGATTAAGTCCCCTCCTAACTTGCACTTGAGCTAGAATAGAGGTTCTTCAAGTTTGAGAGGGCTACAAGAAACTCAAAGAAAATTGTGGATGTAGGATTAGAAGTGAAGGGAGGGGTGCTGAGTATGAGAGACACTCACTTCATGGAGAGTGCAACGGAAGTTGCCATAGAATTCAAAGTACTCAGGAGCTTAGTAACTCCAAGAAATATTGAAAATGAAGATAATCTTATAGAATATAACATAGCTAAATGGTCCAAATAAGTAGTAGATTGCTAGGAATTTTATGTTGGATCATAAGCCCTCTTTTCTCCTTCTTAGAGAAGTAAAAATATCTAAAACTAGTTTTTCTGAAATCAAAAATAAACTATGGGACAAAGTTGATTTTAGTAGTATCATCTTTGAAGGTGCTTTCAAAGGTCTAGTGATTCTATGGAATCCTCAAGTTGCTGAGGAGGAGGTCAAATAAAGAACAAGAACCACCTAGCTTTCCCATTCACTAGTAACTTGAGTATAATTATGTTTGGATGCTATCAAATATTTATACTCCTAATTCTAGAGTTAACGAGAGTATTCTATGGAAATATTTAATAGACTTTCAAAGGTCATGTAAAGACTTGAAATGGATGATTGTTGGGGACTTCAACACTCCTCTTACTCTGAATGAAAAGAAAGGTAGTAACCTAGAGTTCTCTAATAACATGGAAGATATAGTGAACCTTATAGTGGAATGTGGACTTATGGATGTTGAAGTAAGATGATCTTGATTCACATGGTTGAATAAAAGAATGGGAGACACATTTTTCCAAATTAATCTTGATCAGTTCCTGGTTTCAACTAATTGGATATTCTCCCAAATATTCTCCCAAAATTATCTTTACTCTTTACTGAGAATATGTTTTGACCACAACCCACTTTTATTAAGTTGGGATTTGGATAGGAGGAGGGGGAGATGCCTTTCAAATTTGAGAAGATGTGGCTTCTCTATTAGGAGCTAAAGGAAAGGATCAAAAAGTTGTCGAAGACTTAAGTTAAAGGTTATTCCATGTCTATAATCTATAGAAAACTTTAAAATATAAAGGCTAATCTCAAGAAATGGAACAAGAAGTCCTTTGGAAATTATTCATCCAAAATAAATCTATAAAAGAAGATCTTGTAAAGTTAGACAAAGAGATCTAGATCAAAGACATGAATCAAGAACTATATAGCAAAGAAAAGTCTCTCTTGAGCTCAATGTATTATTTCTAAAGATGATTCTTACAAGAAATAAATATCAAGAGCTTTATGGTTGTTTGAAGAAGATAGGAATACAAAATTCTTCCACTTAATGATGCTTAAGCATACAAGAGCCAATATAATCAAAGAGATTGTAAGAGAAGACAAGAGCATAGCATTAAAGGAGTTGGAGATTTGGGATGAAGCATTAATGTTGGTAATCCTCTTTTGAAGTCTGAGATTCTTGATGGTGTCCCTAATATCCTCTCAACTAATAACAATGAGGAGACTTTGGGGATAGTGTCTAAGGAAGAGATCAAGGGTGTGGTATTCTCCTTGAATGGAGAAAAATATTTGGTCCATGATGGTTTCCCTCTTACATTCTGTCTATTATTATATGGAGCCTAATCAAACTCAGAGGTTAAATTTTCCGCACTTTTATCGATGCAATTTCCCCCCAAATTAGTTAATGGGGGTTTGGGGGCAGCGCCCCCAAGACAGAGTCAAGGGGCAACGCGCCTTGCGGGGTCCAGGGCCAACTAAGGGTTATTTTTTCTATTGGCCAACATAAGTCTTGATAAAAATGGCTAAGGGTTATGGTTTCTGTTGATATTGTATTGTAGCATTTGCAGTGGTATTGAGTTGGAAGGATTACTGGTTGTAATCAGTTTGATTTTCTGAATAATAATATTGGACTCTCTATTGGTGGATGTAGCCTGAGTTTGGGTGAACCACGTTAAAAATTGTTTCTCACTGTTATTATTTCTGTGTATTTTTCATTCCTTTGTTTAATCTTTATTTGCATTTAATTGATATCTTCTGCATGCAATTCTGAACACTTTCAACACTTTTAGGAGATTATTCACAAAGAGGTGACTATTGTAGTTCAAGAATTCTTTTCTTATAGTAAAATCTTAAGGGAAATTTATAATAATTTTTTGGTCTTAGTCTCCAAAAAAAATGGAGCCTTGGTGTTCAAAGACATCAAACCTATAAGTCTTTGTAATATATCCTCTATAAATTTTTCACTAAAATCTTCTCTATCAAAATTCAACCTTTGCCACCTTCTAACATCATAGACCAATGAAGTGGGTTTGTTCATGGTAGGTAAATCCTTGATTGAAATACCATGGTTCATGAATTCATTCACTTGATGGACAAAAGAAAAAAGGTTGGTGTATCTTTGATCTAGACATCAATAAGGTCTACAAAAAGGGTGTTGTGGTCTTTCCTGATCAGAGTGTTAGAGAAATTTGGTGTTCAACAAAGATTCAAGATCTTATGTTTGCTTGCATTTCTTCTACTATGTTCTTTGTTTTAATCAATGGTTGCCCAACTAATTTGTTTCTAGTGAGTGAGATTTGAGACAAGGAGACCCCTTATCCCCCTATCTTATTATTATAATGGTAGAGGCCTTGAGTAGGAGCATCTTTAAGGCTCTTGGTGTTGGTAGCATAAAAGGTTTTAATCGATCTTCCTCAATTAATCTAGTGTCTGCCACATCCCATTTGTTTTTCCTAGTTAAATATTGATTAAATTGAATGATTAGGAAAGATAATTAAGTATGATAATTACCTTTAGAATTGCAAATTGAAAGGATTCTAGTAATGATTAATCATTTATGAATTATATTTAAATGTCAATTTATGATTTATTAAATGATAGATCAAATTGTGGCTTTGACTATGACTAACTATTGTTTCTGTGAGTGTGACAAGAACAACTGACACTCTCTCAGGTTGGAGAGAGATTATCATCAAGGATGAGAATTTAGTTTTTTGAAGGCAACATAATATAAAGGAATCTATTCACACACTCACTTAGAAGCATATAGTTAGAATTTCATCTTCTAAGAGTATAATTGAAATTATGTATTTAGATTTTGTCTAGTGAGCACCTAACTGGGTTGGTTCATGGTTGCTCCTTGTATCATTCACTTGACAAATATTGTCATGATGTGTTTAGTCATGTTGAGGGATTATGATTTGATTCGGTGAAACATTTGATCAAATACCCACACCCTTTTATTAAATCTATTTTGGCTCTTGTTAGGAACTAGTAACTACAGATCCAATGATTATGGCAGCATGAAATTTAGTATCAATGGTTGTTTTGATATTCCATTCTAAATTGGATGATATTGTTCCCTCAGGATTCTTTTGTAGATCCTTGGAGACCCAGTAACATGTACTACCTTGGCCTTGTTTCGTAAATTAGAGCATTGAAACTCTAACCTTTGTAAATGACTGAGTGGAAAAGTTGACCTGAGTGACTTGTTGGTATGTGAGGGATCCCTATATGCATTTAAAATTATGTAGCCTTTTAGTCACCAAAGTTCTACATAAAATCTAATCCAATTTTGGTGATAGTGTACTCCTAGTAAGGCTCATGTCCATCAAGCTAATTCTACGAATTCATTACCTAAAACCACTTGAATTGTCAATTTTAAGCACAAAATGCATGAGTATATAATATATTATTTTAGAGACATAAGATATACAATGTAGGACTTGTGTACTTAAAATCCAAATCAAATTATTTTTTGTGTGGTGCTAGAAATAAATCAACTCTTTTTTCTTTAATGTTGAACCCTTTGTGCATACCCGAATGATTGTGCTCCATGAAATGACACCTCTTCGAGGCTTCTGTCAAAGAATCCACATACCATGTCGTGCTTCCATATTCTACATACGCGTCTAGCATAGATTTTCAACTTTAATATCTATCAAAAATTCACCTTAGAAGGGGAGCTTGGAGGGGCATAGGCAGGAACGATGCTAGAAAAAGGTTATGGAATTTGGCTTACACCACCCACTGAATATGTACAATGAGTAACAGACTCCAACTCTTGAATGCAATCATATCAATGTGCCTTTGATTGTTTAGTTGTTATTATTTGTTAAATTTAGTGTTTTGATGACATTATCCTGCAATTGATGAATTCCATGAGATGACATCTCTTTGAGGAATTCTTATGCCTACTACTTACATAATTTCCTTAAAGCCTTTTCAACAAATCCATCTCGTGCATATCTTACAATTGATGCATTCCATGAGATGATGTCTCTTTGAGACAATCTGTCAAATGGTTCATAGCAAAATACCCCTCAACTAATCCATTTTGTGCATATTCCATGTGATGAAACCTCTTGAGGCATTCTATCAAACAGTTCATGTGTGTTGGGCACGTGGACTAGGTGAAGCCCATGTAACAGCAATCACTCAGCCTTTGATTCCTTGTAACTACTTTGACCTGCAGATAGCCATTCTTGGTTGGGAATCGCTGCCTAGTCAGTGTCTTCATTCCAGATGTAAGTTGGATGGGAAGACATAGTAGATAGAGAGTCTTTTGGACTTCTTACAAAGGCTTCTTGCTCGCTGCTGTTCTACAGAAAATATACTATGATGTTTGTAATCCAGACAGAGAGAGATATTGAGATTAATAATATTGCCTTTCGTTGTGGATGTAGCCAACATTGGTGAACCACGTTAAAATCTGTGTGTTCCTCTGTGTGCACTGTTTTGCTTTATTTCATTATGAGCATTTATTTTGTTTGCTGTTCTAGTTTTGGTTCTGATATTCTGTTTTAGAATTTACAATTGGTATCAGAGCTCTATGTGTAGCTCGGTCCAGGAGACTGTGAAATTTTTTTTGGGGGAACCTGTATAGCAATAGCAATCAAAATGGATGACTCGGAGAAATGGAAAATAGTGAAATTTACAGGCCAAAACTTTGGTCTTTGGAAAGTGCATATGGAGTCTCTTCCCATCAAATAAGACTTGTCAATCGCCTTACTGGGGAAAGCAAAAGGATAAGGTTCTATGAAGGATGAAGACTAGGAAAAACTAGATTCGAAAGTGAAGGCAACTATTTTTCTCTCATTGTCCAGCAATGTATTATTTAATGTCTCAAATGAGAGTAATATGAAAGCGCTTTGGGAAAAGTTCTCCAGTATGTATGCGATTGCTTCAGCTTCGAACAAGGTATTTATTATGAAGAAATTATATAACCTGAAAATGAGAGAAGGTGGGATTATGTCCAATCATCTGAATGAATTTAACACCTTAGTCTCTCAGTTAGCTTCGGTGGGTATCAAGTTAGATCTTGAGATTAAAGTGATTTTGCTATTGTGTTCCTTACCAAATAGTTGGAAAGGTGTAGTCATGGCTGTGAACACTTCTGTAGCAGCCAAGACTACATTAGTTTTTGATGACGTTGCAGCTACTCTTCTCAGCGAAGACATGAGAAGGAAACATCTGGAACCTTCATCCGGCGATGCTCTAACAGCTGTAAGTACAAGCAATAGGGGAAGAAGCCATGACAGAGGTAGATACAACAACCAAAGAAGGTCACAATCTGGTCCATGATCAAAGTCTAGGGGCAGAACTGGTTCGTGTTGGTTTTGTGGAAAACCCTGACACAATAAGAAAAATTGTTGGAACTATAAGAAAGCTCAAGGCAACGTGAGCACAAATAATCAAGCAAACACTGCAAGTGATACAAATGCAGATTCGTGGGTCCTTGATTTAGGCACCTCTTTTCATGCCACTTCATGCCGTCAAGCTTTCACAAATTTTCAAGAAGGCACATTTGGTAAGGTGTTTCTTGGTGACAATAAAGAATGTGACATTTTAGGAAAAGGAGATATAATATTGAATCAGAAAAATGGAGACAAAATAACTTTGATGGATGTTAGATATATACCTATGTTAAAAAGAAATTTAATTTCTGTCAGTCAGCTTATAGGCAATGGATGCAATGTTAAATTTTCTCTTGATTCATGGATAATTACAAAGGAACTTTTAGTAATGGCAAGAGGAAAGAAGCAAGGTAATCTCTACATTCTAGACTATTTTGGTGAAGTGGGAGCTACCTTGCCGGCTATGGATAGTGGGTCTGAAATATGGCACAAAAGGCTCAGTCATATGAGCCAAAAACGTCTTCAAGTTATGCTTCAGCGCAATCAGCTTCCAGGCCTCAACTCCATCGATTTAGAATTATGTGAACATTGCGTTTATGGCAAATAGTGCCAGACCAGTTTCGTGAGAACAGGGCATGACAAGAAAACCACTCTGTTGGAACTTGTTCATTCTGATGTATTCGGTCCAACTCAGGTAACTTATTTTGGTGGAGAAAATTATTTTGTAACCTCTCTAGATGATTGCACTCAAAAAATCTAGATTTATATGTTGAACAGAAAATCTGAAGTTTTTTCAAAATTTAAGATTTTTAAAGCTTTTGTTGAAAACCAGATTGGGCATAAAATTAAATGCCTACTAACAGACAATGGTGGAGAATATTGCTCTTCGGAGTTTGATTCTTTTTGTACAGACCATGGTATTCGATGGATCAAGACCATCCCTTATACACCTCAGGAAAACGGTGCAGCTGAGAGGCTCAATCGCACGATACTTGAGAGAGCTAGATGCATGCTCTCCAATGCCAGATTGGGCAAAGAGTTTTGGGCAGAGGCATGTAACACTGTTGTGTATTTAATCAATCGAGCTCCATCATCTAGGCTGGATTTTGACATACCTGAGGAGACATGGCTTGGAAAGCGAATTTCCTATCAACATTTGTGGGTGTTTGGCTGTGCCGCTTTTGTTCACATTCCAAAAGAGCCAAGAACTAAGTTGGATTTTAAGTCAAAAAGGTGTGTTTTTCTCGGCTATGGTGAAGATCAGTTTGGCTTTCATCTTTGGGATCCTATTGCAAAGACTATAATCCATAGTCGCGATGTAGTGTTTAACGAGAAGGACTTTCCAGGTTTGCAACCTTGCAATTCACCTGTGCCAGAATATGTTGATGTGGATATGTTTGATAATGGTAAGGCCAAGCAACCTACCATTACATTTTCTCACCCACTTGTTATATCAATACACTCTTACATTACATGAGCTCCTATTTCATCTACAACTACTTTACCTTCGGTTGGATGCACATTTCCACCTTAGCCTTCAATTGGTTCGATGCCTTCAATTGTGTCCACGTAGCCAGGGGATTGTTCAACATAGCCAAACCAAAATCCAATACAGGAAATTGTGCAGTCATCCTGTATTTCAAACCATACGTAGCCTTTATTAGGTGAATCATTGTTTTTAAAATAGCCAGCGCAGCCATTACT
Organism: Cunninghamia lanceolata; assembly: GCA_027924645.1. Classification (NCBI taxonomy): domain Eukaryota; kingdom Viridiplantae; phylum Streptophyta; class Pinopsida; order Cupressales; family Cupressaceae; genus Cunninghamia; species Cunninghamia lanceolata. The sequence goes on from BSBN01000128.1 coordinate 3,244,441, forward strand.
TGGTCCAATGCTGCCTATTGACTATTCAACGCAGCCAGTGACTTCATATAGTCCAATGCAGCATTTGCAGTCCATGCTGCCTCTTGCAAAGTCACTGCAACCTTCTAAACAGCCAATGCTGCCTTCCAATTGTCCTCCATTGACCACAAAATCTTCAACGCAGCCTTTGACTGGACCACCGCTGTCTTCAGCAAGTGCTACACACTCCCTTGTGCATACAACACAGCGTTTTCAGGATAGAACACTGTTTATTTTTTAACATACATTACCACCTCTTGGTCACACACAGTCTCATATTTCTCATTCACTGCTAGTTTCTACCTCTCCAAACCCAGCCGAAACACAGATAGGAAATATGAGGCAGGACAGTGTAACTGGACAGAGCACTCTGGGTGCACAAATACAGAGGCAGGGGAGTTTTCCTCAGGGGCCTCTACACTTAGAGGTTGATGATGTGCAGAATTTATTACAGAGACTCAATTTGGACTCCAATCTCCAGCCAGAGCAAGCTCCACAATTGAGGAGGTCTACCCGTGAGAAGAGGAGACCTGCAAAATACGATGACTACGAGTTATTGCTCTATGATTATGCAGAGCCGGCAACTTATAAACAAGCCTGCAAGCATGAAAATGCACAGAATTGGATGGCCACCATGAACGAAGAAATGGAGTCGTTGAGCGTTAATCAAACCTGCGATTTGGTTCCTCTTCCGCCAAATCGAAAGCCTCTAAAAAACAAATGGATTTATCGCTTGAAAGACGAAGACGGAGGAAGTAAAAGATACAGGCCAGATTAGTCCTCAAGGGGTTTGATTAGCAAAAAGGTATTGATTTTTCTAAAAAAAATTCTCCAATTGTCAAAATGGACACTATCCATGCTGTGTTGGGACTGGTAGCCATTTGGGATTTAGAACTTGAGCAACTCAATGTGAAAATAATGTTTTTACATGGTGACATTGATGAGGATTTATACATGGAGCAGCCTTTGCTCAACCAGGTAAGGAGCATTTATTTTGCAAGTTGAAGCGGAGTTTGTATGGGCTGAAGCAAGCTCCAAGACAATGGTATTTAAAATTTGACCACTTCATGACTGATAACAACTTTATTCGATGCGAATCAGATCCTTGTGTTTACCACGAGGCTCAATACTGGTGAGTTTGTCATACTATTGCTCTATGTTGATGACATGTTAGTAGCTGGTACTAGTGTTCAGATTATTGCTTAGCTGAAGCAACAGTTGGCTCTTAGTTTTGCCATGAAAGATCTAGGACCCGCCAAAAGAATACTTGGGATGCACATATTCAGAAACAGAAATAAAAGAGAACTTAGGTTGTCCCAAGCAAGCTACATTGCCAAAGTGTTGGACAGATTTAATCTATCTCATGCTAAACTGGTATCTACTCCTTTGGCTGATCATTTCTGCCTATCTTCAGCTATGTGTCTGAAAAATTAGGAAGAAGAAGAACATATGAAGTATGTTCCATATACATCTACAGTTGGCAGTATCATGTATGCAATGGTGTGTACTCGTCCTGACATAGCACAAGCAGTTGCTGTTGTGAGCAGATTCATGAGTAATCTAGGCAAACTACACTGGCAGGCAGTTCAGTGGATTCTACGGTACTTAAAAGGTACTTCACATTTTTGTTTATGTTTTGGAGGTACTGACTTTCAGCTCCATGGTTATGTAGATTCAGATATGGCTGGAGATTTAGACAAACACTGGTCTACCACTGGTTATGTCTTTACATTTGCCGAGGCAGCCATTACTTGGGTCTCTTGGTTGCAACAAACTATAGCTCTGTCATCAACAAAGGCTGAATACATAGCGCTCTCAGAAGGAGCCAAAGAAATGATATGGCTTGAGCGTTTGTTGACGGAACTGGGCTGTCTGAAATCAGTTTTTCCATTATTTTGTGATAGTCAAAGTGCTATTCACTTGTCAAGAAATGCAGCGTTCCATAGTCAAACAAAGCATATTGACCTTCGTTACCACTTTATCTGCCATCTTATTGATGAAGGCAAGTTGCAGGTCACAAAGATTGACACAAAGGTTAATCCGGTGGATGCATTAACAAAGATTGTTCCTCAAGAGAAGTTCAAATTCTATAGATCTTCTCTTGGTCTTGTTCCTCTGTGACACTGAATTTCACGAAGGGGATCTTTCTTTGAGCAGCTTCATTGCTGTTCCCATTGGTCTTCAAGTGGGAGATTGTTGGGCACGTGGACTAGGTGAAGCCCATGTAATGGCAATCACTCAGCCTTTGATTCCTTGTAACTGCTCTGACCTGTAGATAGCCATTCTTAGCTGGGAATCGCTGCCTAGTCAGTGTCTTCATTCCAGATGTAAGTTGGATGGGAAGACATAGCAGATAGAGAGTCTTTTGGACTTCTTGCAAAGGCTTCTTGCTCGCTGCTGTTCTACAGAAAATATACTGTGATGTTTGTAATCCAGACAGAGAGAAAGATATTGAGATTAATAATATTGCCCTTCGTTGTGGATGTAGCCAACATTGGCGAACCACGTTAAAATCTGTTTGTTCCTCTGTGTGCACTGTTTTGCTTTATTTCATTCTGAGCATTTATTTTGTTTGCTGTTCTAGTTTTGGTTCTGATATTCTATTTTAGAATTTACAATGTGCCTAGTTTATGTTTCCATTATCCTTTATGATGTTGGGTTTTCATTAGGCACAGGCAATGAGGCTGTAGCCTGTATTATGGAGTTAGCTTTACTCCTGACTATCGCATTGCTTGAAATATCTAAAGCCTCTATAAGAAATCCATTTGGCGACATATCCTGTAATCATTTTTATAGTGTTTCACAATTTTGTGCATAACCTACTCACGTATGGTGATTGATTTTCCTCTTGCGAGTATGTTGTGGCTCTACATACTACTTTACATGTATTCTAACCATGCAATGGATCATTTGAACAAGATAAATTGCTATAAATGTAATATGGAATTTTATTAATTTCAAGAAATAGTGCATAATGAATGGAATTCCATTTAACAAAAGATTCTAGATCAAACTCTTAGTTTGTATGAATGGTGTAATGGTGGAGGATAAAAATCAAATAGAAGGGGTAACCCTATAGATTTTAAAATATAGAACAGGCAACTATTTTTTTTTTATAAACCATCGTATGTAGATTACCAAAACTAAAGTATAGCAACTATTCTCAAATGATCTAAATGCTTACACTAGAAATATATTTGTTTTAGATAGCATTGTTTTATGATATGGCTAAACACTTGTTTAACTTCTGTGTAGTGGCATCCAAATCCACTTTCTCACCCAAAGAATACTCGAGTCATTTATCCTCTTTGTGACTTGTGCAATGGGATAACATGCAAGAATAACCATGAAAATATAGCCACAATATCCTCTTGATATTACAAGTTTATAGAACTAGATTGCTATTGTTTATTCAATGAACCTATCCTCTTGATATTACGTCTTTGATTGTATCTTAAACTTGGAAGTTTTCATTATTTCTTTTTAGTGGAAATGTTTGAAGGGTGATTTTTAAATTGATTTACCACAAATGTGGAAGTTAGAGGAATTGTTTATCAAATTCTCATTGACAGGTTAATGGAAAACTTGAATATTTCATTACTATGTCCTTGTGAGGGGCTACCTTCTCTCACTCTTGATGATTAGATTCATGATGACCATCCTTTAAACCAATTGTGATGTTCATAACAGTCTTTCACATAAGCACTATGATTATGGCTTATATATTGATGAAAATCAATAGCCTCTCATGTTCACTCTATTGCTTAGTTCTCAATATCAAAGTTCTATTATTATGCATGCATCTCTAATATCCTATTTGATTCCTTAACTATAATTATCTTGGTAAGATCTTTAAGTTTGTAAAACTTATAAATGGTAGTGAGTTGATAAGCCATAGGAACATTGTCTAACTTCATTTATTTCTATAGGCCAAGAATGGGCCTTGACCTACAATTAGGGTCCTGAACAAGTAAGGGTATACATTTAAGCATACATAAAGTGATTTAAGATTTTTCTTATCCTTGAGAATAGGATAGGGTAAACACTGTGGAAGATGGTTAAATTTTTTACAACAAGAAATATTTCGCTATGGTTTAGTAAGATGCTTAAATTATACATGTTTTCCTAGTGTTTGAGGCATTGACATGTACTGATCTCAATTGAAAGTTTGTATTTGATATGAATGTCAACATCTTAATAGATAATTGGTTATACTTATAGAAGAGATAATGTGTGCTAGTTTACTACTAGAATAAATTGAGATTTTCTATGTGTAAATTAGGTGACAATCTAACCCAAACTATGTCATGATGCGGTAGTAAGACCCTGTGTTCCCTGTATCACCTAGTACTAAGTGGATTTAAGGAAATGAGTTTGTGCTGTGGATTAGCAACCTTGGTGGACTATTTAGAAAACATTATCACCTTGGTAATATATTATTTAAATCAAACTTAAAGGGCTGAATGTTAGTTATGGACTTGTCTTCTAGATATTTTATCCATCCTATTGAATGTCAAGATACCATGGTGAGATGATTAGGATTTTTTTAATACAATAGGCTTTCATGGCCATTGTTTTGTATAGCAAAATTTTATAGATCTATTTTATAACTATATATGTTGAAATCTAGTGTATTTAGTACTTTATGTTTGTTAACCTGGGAGATGAGTATGGATGGGTGTCGTTTATGGGAAATCAAAGAATGTAGGTTGTTCTACCTATGAAATAAATGCTATGGCCATAGCATGAAATCAATCATAAGTGTATTGTTGGAATAGGTGTGTTGTACACCTTGCATAGCATTGGTAATATTTAATTATGTAAAATAAATATTTATTTATGGTGCATCATGGGTGATGTGTTTATAATCCACATTAAATATTTATTTAGTGCCACTTGTAATCATTGTGTGTAACATTAGGTTAATTATTTTATGTGTGTGTGACACATAGAGTAATTAATTATTATTTGTAATTATTTAATTATTGAGGAAAAAGTGAAAACTTAGTACCAATAATTAAATGTGGGGGTCAATGGTTTTGTAGACTCATGGTTTTGGGGAAAATGGTTTTACCATACCACATCTTGTATTTGTGTAACAAACACACAGGTAGTTGTTTAGGTTGGTTGTTTGGTTTGTTAGCTGTTGGATGGGTTTGGCTTGTTTGAGCATCTCTTTCAGGTTGAAGTTGTGAGGGTTTGAAGCATGGAATTTGATGTGCATTTATATGCTTGTTCAGATGGAGTACATGTAGAGAGCTTGATGCTTCAAGGGTATTCATGGAGACTTTGGATATGTATTGTAATGTTTATTGTTGAATAATACATGAGAGATGGATATTTTTGGAGGGTGGGTTCCTCTCTCATGGAGGATTTTTCAAGGGTATATCTTGTGTCACCTTTGCATATGGATTTCATATTAATCTCTCATAGGGTTATAAGGAAATAGTCTTTATGGCTGCATATTTCCAACATTTGGTATCAGAGCTTTGTTGCTTGATTTAGGAGGAGAAATTTCACTATTTGATTACCCTTGCTATGAGTGGATTTTTTGTGTATAGTGGAATCCATGTCTTTGCAAGAAATAATGAAGGCATTTTCAGGGTTACAAGGTTGTTTGTAGACTTAGATTGTTGCAAATCTAGGGTTTTATGGACATTTGGCATGTGGGTTTTTATTTTGAGCTCTTGTATGAGGGTTTCAAGGGGTAAGATTTTGCAAGAGACCTCTTGAGAAAAAATAGACTTTACAGTTGAGTCTAGAAGATGTGAGAACCTATGGATCCATATAAAATTTGACATGTTTTAGAGTTAAATTTTTTTGCCATTTTGATGCCTTAGGAGAATCTACAAAGGAATCTTCCCTACAACATAGAGAATATTCCCTACGCGTCATACTTGCATAGGTATAGTATTGGAGGAAAAATATTAATTAAAAAAATTTGATCTACAGATTATTTTATATTTAAAAAAAATGTTGCAGGGATTGACCCCTAGTATGAGGTCCACAGACCACCATACCAGGGGGTCCTCCTTGGCCGACGGGGCCCCGACTGAACCACAGGGGTGTCAGCCCATGTCGGCCCTTGGCCAGTCTTGGCTGGCAAGTTTGGGGCTAGTAGGCTCTAAAGCCCTCGTCCCAGTCACCGATTTGAGAGCCCTAGTCAGTTCAACATGGTGAAGGTTGTTGAAACCCAGGCAGGGGTGGGGCCTAGTAGCACCCCCCCTTGTTTTTATTTAATGTTAAATTTTTTGGAAATTTAATCCATTTAAAACCTTGTGTTGAATCCGCCACCGAACTGCCACCCGAGTGTTGCCAGAGCGCCGCCACTTGGCCACCATAGGGCCACCAGGGCCTGTGTATATAGCATAATTAGGCATATTTTTTCCAAAGGCCATAACTTCATCATACAAAGTTGGATTTTGAACTTTTTATAGTTGATGGAAAGCTATTTTTGCAACTACATTGTAGTGTTAGAGATTTTTCCAGAATTTGTCATTTTGATAGAGTTTTTCTAGTTGGAAGCCAAATATACATTTTGAGTTTTGACGGGGCATAACTTATGCATACTGAGTCAGATTTTGGACTTCTTATAGGCATTGGAAAGGTATTTCTTAGCACTATATAGTGGAGAGACTTTGGAGATGATATTCTAAGAATTTTTAAGTTTGTTTTAGTTTGAGATATTCTTAACCCCTTTGACTTATGATTCTTTTCTGAGTTGATGGCAAATTGAATCTGATGTGATTTGATGTTTGAGTCATTGAAAACGTATAGATTTATCTCTAATTATCCTTTATTGACAACATTATACATGTATTGTTGAATTTGCATGTTGCATTGTGAGATCTACAAGTTGTGTTGTGTTGTAGGTTGTCTATGCCTATAGGTTGCATAAATGACTTGGATGTGGGTTGTCTATGATCATAGATATTTTAGTGTTGATGCGGATTCTGATTTGTGGCTTGTTTTAGTCACATTTTTTCATTGGTTTGCTTTTCATTATGAGATATAGAGAGAGATGGTATTACTTGATATAGTCATGATATGGGACCTATATTTGTTAGCTATATGGTAGAGTTGTGTGAGACTTGATGGGAGTTTGGTGTAGGTACATTGGGTGGTGATCATGGTGTCATGGATGTTCCTTGATTTGTTGGGAATTTGGCATGACATGATTTTTATGCGGGTACATTGTTGGTGGTGTTGGATTGATTTAGGTTTATAGGTTTCATTCATCTTATTAGTTTGGAGATTATAGTTTACTCAACCTTTTGGGATATGTTCTCATTATAATGGGATTCTTTGATTGTGTTGGGGCCATGCATGATCTTCATTTAGGAGATGGTTATCATGAGGTCATAGATAGATTAGTTACACAAATTAGTGGGAGATTCTGATAGTGATGGTTTGATGTTTAGCTTGTTGTCATGTATAGCTCAGTATCAGGGTTCAATGGGAGCTTTGTAAAGATATGGTTATCTTCATGTGATTTGGAGATGTTGATTCTTGGTTTAGAGATATTTGTATTGTGTCATGGTTTACTCTTGATACTAGTTTTGAGTTTTGACATGATACAAGTTCTCTTGAGACATGATGTGTGCACTAGTGCATGTGATCTTCCTTTAAGGAGATGATTAGATCATGATGTCATGATGTGTTCCTATGTTATGCAGATGTGCAGTGGGAGATTTGACTATGATCTTGTTGGTTCTCTTAGTTTTGAGTACATTGGTCATTTGCATTTAGAGTTTAGCATGGATTGATCATGGACCTACTCACATGGATACTTGGAGACATAAGTGAGGCTTGAGTTCTCTTGGGATTAGAGACATGTGTTGAGATGGTTACTCTTTGATGAGGAAATCAACAACAAGATCAAGAAGCCTACACCTTAGTTGGACATGATTTCAAGGTGGACCTGTTGAGGAGATTGTTCTTGGAGAGAGTCTTTGAGGCTTGGTGCATCCTAGAGGAGCAATCTCATCCCCACTCTTGGTCCACTCAGCGATGAATGATTTGATAGGTATGGTCCACATGATTTTCAAATGTATTCTTTCTTTGTATCTTATCTTCTCATGTTTGAGTCTTGAGCTATGGATTATGGTTGTGAGGACTTATTTGAGGAGTAGATGCATAGTTATGATTAGTTATCTCCTTATGTTTGATCCTAAGTTGTTATGAGATCATTGTGTGTAATGGAGATGGTTAGTGGCTTTGGGCTTATTCCTACTTTGAGATGGTTATGATATTGATCTACCTTTGGTTTGAGGTGGATTTTTGTTTTTGGGTTGTAAAGGAGATCATGCTTTTCATAGCTATAGCACATTAGTGTGGATAGAAGGACATGGTTACAATTTGTAGGTTCTCTCTTGATTGGTCGTATTCTCCTTCCTAGATGTTTGTGTTCACATGACTTTGGAGTTGAGATGTGTATGGAGCTATTGAGACTCTTTGACTTCTTTCTCTTATGATGTGGAGGACTTGGGAGAGATATGGACTTGAGGTGAGAGTTATGTTTCAACTATTTTGTAGGTTATGCATATCTATGTGTGTGTTCTTTAACACTATGTGATAGAGGATTTAGCCACATCTTCTATGTGAGTTCTATTAGTGGATCTTTAGATGCCTGGATCTATTTTCATATTAGACATTTATTCATGTAGTGGGAGCTCTAGGATGTATATGATTTCATTTTTGGATGTTCTTGTTTTGTTGCATTATGGAGGGTCTTTAGGGTTTTTATCACATGATTTATGTTGTTGCCTTGGAGGACTTCTTTATGTAGGATTGAGTATATATAGGGACTTGTTTAGGTTGGTTGTTTGGCTTGTTTGAGCATCTCTTGCAGGTTGCATTTGTGAGGGTTGAAACATGGCGTTTGATTTGTGGTTACATGCTTGATCACATGGAGTGCATGTAGAGAGGTTGATGCTTCATGGGTGTTCATGGAGACTCTGCATATGTATTGTAATATTTAATGTTGAATAATACATGAGAGATAGATGCTTTTGGAGGCTAGATTTTTCCCTCATGGAGGGTTTTCCCAGGGTATATCTTGTGTCACCTTTGATGCTATGATTGTCTATTCTTTTGCATATGGATTTTGGTTATTGTTTTCATATTAATGGGTAAAAGCACAAAGCTGTGTCACACTTTCAGCTGACTTATAAGTACAAGTGAATTTAAGTATTTCTAACTAAAAATTAATTTTGGTCAAACATATGATCTTATAAGATTCATTCTAGCTAAGTTAGTTATGTGCACAACTTTTCCAACTAAAATTGTTGGCTAAATGCATATGTAGCACCACAATGAGGCCAATTTACCAAAAAAATAAAATTATTTGAAAAACTTGATATTTCAACAACTTCTACTCGTGTAAATAACATTTTAAAAAAAATATAAAAATACCCTTTTGTAGATCTATAAGTTTAGTTTTCAAAAATATATATATTAATAGTTTAATTATTATTTATATTTTACTTGTTTATTTTACTAAAAGTAGGTTATGAGCACAAAACATTAAGTCAATTACCATGTCAAGGAAAAATAGTAAAACTTATTAAAAAAAATTGAAAAAAATATGATGCCCTAGATAAAAGAATCTAATCAAGATGGTATAATTTTTTTCTATTTTAGATAAATAGTTAATATGAAAGTTGACATCGACTGGAAACAATTATGTTTTAATACATGTACATTTTAATATTTATTTAAAAATATATTTTTTATCAAAATTGAAAAAAAAATATATCCATGCCCTAAAGTTTCAAGTTATAAATACATAAAAAAATTGAAGAAAAACAAATAAATTTACTATATAAAGATTGACGTCTCATGTAACTGCATTTTTCAGCATTTTATCAACAACTAAATTATAGTGTCAATTTATTAAAAACTATATTCAAATAATTTTTTAGTTTTTTTTAAAAAATAAAAACGTAAAATATACTAAAAAATAAATATTTTATTAATTTACATCATTTCAAAATTCAAAACATATACATCACTTTTTAGTGATTCAAATTTAAAAGTTGGATCAGTGTTGGTCATTTCCTTTATAAAAGTGTGACACAACTTTGTACTTTTACCCTAATCTCTCATAAGACCTTATGAGGAAAGTCTTTATGGATGCATATTTCTAACATGTATTACTTTGCTTGATTTATATCCTCTCCCATAACATGTTTATCAATGGACACGTGCATTAGATATATGTTTCATGAGCATATAGGTATGCTAGGTTGTTAGTGATTCACATGATGCACCATATTCTTTCATGCATGTTGGCCACATATTGCTAGATTCTTTGTGACAGGTCAAGATTCTCTAGTGGAGTAGCAACGGGCAGCTTAATGCTTCTTGGTAGGGTGGATATCACCTCAATGATGCTCTCTCTCTCTCTCTCTCTCTCTCTCTCTCTCTCTCTCTCTCTCTCTCTCTCTCTCTCTCTCTCTCCTATATATTTTCTATGTATGGCTTTAGGAAGTGTGAACTTGAAGTAGTAAATATAAATGTAAATGTTTTGTTGATGTTGTATTATGTTATACTCTTATAATGAGCCTATAAGGCCATGATTATTTTAAAGGAATAAGTCCTGAATATATTTCAAAGCTAGTGTGCCTAGCCTTATTGTATTATTCATTGATTGTGTTGAACACCTAGAATACTGAGAGCGGGCGGGGGGGGGGGGGGGGGGGGTGGTGAATCAGTATTCTATTAAACCATTAATCCATTTGCCACATTTAACAACTGTAAAGCAAATTAAGCACAAAAAGCACAACCATAAACCATAAAACATGAACACTAGGATTTTTATGTGAAAAATCTAAAAAGGGAAAAACCACGATGAGTGTTAGCGCAAAATATATTATGTAATAATAATACTAAATTACAAAGAGGCTCACTTCCTAAGGGTTCACTACCTAGTTCTCATTGCCCTAAGGACTCACTGTCTAAAGAAATGCTCACTGCAAATAGGATCACTACAAAGAGAAAGAAATGGTGGCTCACTACCAAAATGAATGGCTACAATTGCATCTCCAAATGCATGGGTACAAGTCCATTGTAGCTTAGAACAATGTCTCAAAACTCTTCATCTCTGGCTTCTCTATCACATTGCTCTGCTCTTCATAAAACTTCTTCTCAAGCACTTGTCGCACTGATCGGATCACAAAACATCATACAGTTTGCACACATTCACTCATATTCATAACCCCCACACCAACTACCAAATTAAATCTCATATATATAAATATATATCTACAACACTTACAAACTTCAAATCAGGTTAGCCTGCTAGGATGGAACATGTAGTTATACAATGTGCAACTTGTCAGCCTAAAGCATTTACCAAAATACTTTGCAGACCATAACAATACCTGAAATGAATTCTTCTATGTCAGTTGATGTTGTAGGATCACTTAGGATATGATCCCAATCACTAGATTCTTCCGCGCACAGGTCCTAATATTAGGCCGGCTTCATAAACTGACTATCACATACTCAAATCAACTGTCAGATCATAACTTTCAATGTGGACCACAAAAATTATTCAAATTCACAACTAATACTCTTTAGGCATCCTCAAGTTTACCCTTAGAACTGTAGAGCATAATATTATCATGCGAAAAAATGTAGACCATCAGAACATAGACTCTGTTACTGTCAAACACTATCAAAGCAAGTAGCGCTACTCAAAAGCTTATAACTATCTTACCGGCAGACTTCAAAATCTAGAACTTTGGATTTAGAGACTTTAGACATGTGTTTACAACACCTCAAAACTATAGGAGGAAATACCTATTACTGGAGGAATGCAGACCAAATCAAATAGGTGTTTTGCTCTGCTCAAGACTGTTCTTTGTTATGCTGAACTTGTGCTACTTGAGACTATACTTCTAGAGATGATTAGAAGATGAAACTCTAGATTTAGGATCATTTAAGGATGAGAAACATCTTACTAGATCCACAAGACAAGATCTTCAACTGTAGACCAATGCTGATCATAATATTGTCTCTCTATAGTTATCTCTGTACTCTACCAACACTTAGCCAAAATCCTTAATTCTTCTTGCTGGACCAAAAAATTTTTTGCAACCTTGTTGAATCCTTCTTGAACTCTTGTTGACATCAATGACAACACCATCAAACATCATGCCAATCTAACTCATACCAGTAGTGTCTCTAATGATGTTTGCTAAGTTGCCAACAATCTCCCCCTTTGGCATTGATGGCAACACATGATGTGAAAAACCATCACACTGCTCCCCCTTACTCTTTGCACACTTATCCCTATAATTGTAACCTTTTAGTTATTTTTCTTTTGTGTTTTTCACATGTTTCACTCTCCCCCTTCGACATCAATGGAAAAGGTATATGTACATGTAATTTCTATGTACACCAAAATCTCAAAAATGTTTGTACTTATCCACATATATACAAGTGAAATCAAATAGCTTACTAGCTTGAAGGGAGAATATCTTTGTAGATCTTCTTTAGTTGAATTGCACCTTCATCCAATCTAACCTTGGCATGACTCAAAACTTGTATGTGCCCGTTGATCTGGCACACCAACTCTTTATCTCTCTTTAGAGTGGCTAAGGCCTCAGTGATTTGCCTTGTTTGATCAGCTACTGCTACAAGTCTGGTTATGGAGGCAATCTTTGTTGGAGTACAAACAACACTGAGAGGGGGGTGAATCAGTGTTGTAGCTAAAAAATAATTTATTTACTTCTTATCAAACTTGAAAAGAGAAAGTAATTATGCTGACAATATGCTTTATCAAAGCAAGGAATCAAATACTGAATAACAAATAAGACTAAATGTTCAAGCATGAAAGACAAATGAATCACACAACAATTGAGACCATATGACACAATAGATTTCATGAGTGGAAAACCCTCATAGGGATGAAAAACCACTCAAAATTGCCTCACTGGCTTAATCATGAAAATCACCAATTACAAAGCCTCACTAGCTTTTATGTCTCACTGACTTATATCACTGCCTTACTGACACTTCTATGTAATTGCCTCACTGGCAAAAAGAAGCATTGGATACAAATTAAAACAATTTAGGAGGTTACCCTGATTCTCTTCTACACAAAAACCTTATTACTCCTTTAGCCTTCACTTAACAAAATCTTCTTCAATCTCAAACTATTGAAACTAGATTTAATCTCTCAAACACATTACAATCTCTACAAGTAATAATATATTCCTCTGATCAAGAATTAACACCTATACTTTCCTCTCTTGTACTGAAGATGATGTGCATACACTAACTTGTCTTTAAGCTTCAAATACAGCAAACACCGTTATATTCTTCATAAAAATTGTTAATCCCCATATTGGCATGTAGGTATTCCTTTCACCATCTCAGATCAATGAACAAAATCAATAAAAACATCATACAAATCTCATATATAAATTCCCTCACCCTCTATATGTGAATAGAACCTTCAAAAAGACTGCTTTTTGCCTTTTATAATTCTCTTCTCGTCAAAATTTATCTCAAAGAATGACCGTTGGAGTTCAAAAAGCACTTTGAATTCCATCTATTGATTTTCTTTTTCATTCCACTTCAAGATTAAACTGGAGCCTTTGATTTTCCTTTTGGTGCTCATGATGTAGACACTGGCTGTTGCTCCTACTTACTCTTAGACAAGGGGTCAGTCATTCAATGTATTGAATACCCTTAAGACATAACTTAAATCACTTAAACCTGCTATAGCAAGTCTCTGAATCAAAAGATAAAAAGCACTGACGGGCACATAAGGGTTAGTATAGGATAAGGCTCAAACATATATTTTAGGGTTTTTATCCCTAAAATATTTCTAAACATTAAACCTTATCATTGAAAAAAAACATCTAAACAAAATCTTTCACCATTAGAAGATTTTGAAGCCATCAGACTAATACAATAGCTCTAAATTGTAGAAGAAACATCTTGGTGAAGCTCTATAATCAAGGAATATAGATGACAATGAGAAGCACTAACACTTTGAGATGAATGCATCATGAACACTATAAGGAAGATCTAATCATTGGGATATAACCACTGCATGATCTATCCATTGTTGACTCTTTGTTTGCTGTCTTGGCATGAATGATACTGCCCATAGAATGAATGAACATCTGAACTATTACACCACTATGAGCAAGAGTGTTTTTAGACCATCCTAAGACAAACATGAAGACATCCTGCAACCATGAGCATATCTTACCACATCCTTGCCACATCCTCAACATCCTGGTTCTGCCAACATGAACCTTTGGTAATGAACCTTCTTGACATTAAACAAACATTAACACCAAAACATGAAGTATCAACACCAAAACTTGTCATGAAGCTCCATCCATTGTCCTTTGTCATAATGTTTTGCCATCATACGTTGATTGTGTTTTTCCATCAAGGACAACAAACACAACAAACTCCCCCTTTGTCCATGGATGGAAAAATAAAAACACTCCCCCTTTTGACACTATGGACAAAGGACACAACAATACATTTTATATCACTGAACTAAATTTTTGTGCTGCACCTTTTTACTTCACTGTCATAAATACAATTATGCAACATCAACTCCTTCTTTTTGACAAAAAAATGATAAAGTAACTTACAAAAAGATACTAAAACAAGATTGTTCACTGTCCAAATTCACTTCTGCACTCTAACATTCAACTGTCCATTTAATTTTGTGGCCTCTAATAGTCTACTGTCGTACTCTAACTATCCACTACTGCACTCTAACAATCCATCAACATTTGACACACTCATAACCATCACTGTCATATGCAATCAACTAAAACACAGTCCCTTATTAGATTGTCAGTACTCATAAATAACAAGAGCATCATAATCTAAGGCAAACTGCAAACTGTCATAGTACATTGCAATTTGAACATTTTAATAACAAGCTTTTATATCTTAGTCTCATACCCTATTTCAAAATTCTTTTTGATGGACTGAAAACCGATCAAACACTGTCTGAATACCAGTGATATAGGCATTGAATTTTCATACTGAAAGACTATGGTGGATTGATGGTAACACTACTATATCTTGCATTCACATCTACCATGACACTTGCAATTACAACATTAGCAAAGCTTTTGTATTAGAATGGATGCCATATCTTGTTCCAAAATTGTAGAGACTGAATTCACAACTTCCAACTGTTTTCAAGACAGTACCACTATCAAAAACTCACTATCTTAACCTATACACTTAACAAATCATGGAGTAAGCTGATAATACTTCCCCAAACTCTTTCCAATACACATTAACATCTCTTCCATAAACAAGACTATCACAAAATGATTCACTATGATGAAACACAATAACGATCAACAATAGTTGCCCCTACTACTCCAAAACATCAACATGCTACTCCAAGTCTATTTTGTCTACCTTGATCAAGTCTGCCCTGCAACTTATCAACATATACCCTTTACAATACATATTTTAGCATCACTACAATGCTCTTCTAGCACAAATCACTGAATTTGTTCATAACTTTGTATACAAAAACAAAAACAAAACAAAATTGATTAGATTTTAGGACTGTAGAAAATCACACAATTACTCCCCCTGAATCCAATATCATGATGAAATCATTGAAGAGAGGAGAGTGACAAAACCCCAAGCCTTGTCTTGGGGATTCAAACACTTCTTTAGGCAATGGTTTTGTAAAGATATCAGCAATTTGATCAGAGGTATGAACATAATCCAACACCACATCATTTGCAAGGACTTTTTCTCTTAGAAAATGATATCTAATAGCAATATGTTTGGTCCTAGAATGTATTACTGGATTCTTGGATATATTAATGGAACTAGTATTGTCACAAAGAGTAGAGACAAGCTTAGAAACTTCCACTTTGATGTCTTTAAGTGACTAAACCATCCAAAGGACTTGAGTACAACAAGAAGATGCTGCAACATATTCAGCTTTAGCAGTGGATAGAGTGACACAATCTTGCTTCTTACTATGCCAAGCAACTAGTCTACCACCAAGAAAGAAGGTTGCTCCACTTGTGCTCTTTCTGTCATCAGGACATCCTGGCCAATCAGCATCAGTATATGCAAGAAGAGTGAAATCATTGTGTCTAGGATACCACAATCCAAAATCAAGAGTGCCTTTAAGGTATCTAAAAATTCTTTTGACTACATTTAAGTGAGATTGTTTAGGACATGATTGAAACCTTGCCACCAAGCAAACTGCTTGCATGATATCAAACCTAGAAGCAATTAGATATAAGAGGTTTCCTATCATGGATCTATATAAGGAATGTTCTACCTCAGGTGAATCATCATTTTTGCTTAGTTTGTACCCTGTTTCCATAAGAGTACCAACTGGTTTACATTCATTCATTTGAAACTTCTTAAGCATTTCTTTGGCATACTTGACTTGTGAGGTAAAAATCCCCTTTTCAAGTTGAGAAATCTATAAACCAAGGAAGAAAGATAATTCTCCAAGCATAGACATTTCAAATTCTGATTTCATAATGTCGGGAAAAGAATGGCACATGTTATCATTATTGCTTCCAAAAATGATGTCATCAACATAAACCACTACAACCAAGATATCCTCACCTTTGGCAATATAGTACAAGTTGTTGTCCACTCCACCTTTAGTAAATCCTTGCTCTTGCAAGTTCTTATCCAACATATAGTACCATGCTCTTGGGGCTTGTTTCAAGCCATACAAGGCCTTTTCCAACCTGTACACATGATCTGATTTGTCTTTACAATCAAAACCCTCAGGTTGTTCCATGTAAACTTCTTCCTTAAGATCACCATTTAGAAAGGCTAATTTGACATCCATTTGGAACACCTTGATTTTTTTATAAACTAAAAATGCTAAGAACATTCTTATTGCTTCTATTCTAGCCATAAGTGCAAAAGTTTCATCAAAATCAATCCCCTCAATTTGAGAGTAACCCTTACAAACCAATCTAGCTTTATTTCTAACAACTTTGCCCTTATCATCAAATTTGTTTCTAAAAACCCATTTTGCACCAATAGCATTTTTAGCTTCAGGTCTTGGAACAAGCTCCCATGTCTTATTCTTCTCTATTTGATTCAATTCCTCTTCCATAGCTTTAATCCAAGCTTCATCCTTGCTAGCCTCCACATAGGTTTTTGGCTCCATTTTTGATATCAAGTATACATTTCCTTGATTACTTGTAGCAGCATGTCTCCTCCTTATTAACACACCAATATCTTTATCTCCAATGATCAACTCTTGTGGATGATCTCTTTGTAGTGTCTTTGAAGGAGTTTTGACTTTAGTTTCCATAGGCTTTTCAGGAGTTTCTTCTTCCACTTGAACTTCCTCCTCTTTTTTCTGAATGACAATCTTCTTCTTCTTTGCCTTGAATCAACTGCACACATGGCTGCAAACTTTCATCCACCTTTACATTAGTACTTTCTATTACCTTTTTGAGTCTCTTGTTAAAACATTTGTAGGCTTTACTATGTGTAGAGTAGCCTAGAAATATGCCCTCATCACTCCTAGACTCAAAACTTCCCAAATTATCATCATCTCTCTTAATGAAGCATTTACTACCAAAACTTTTAAAGTAGCCAACATTTGCTGACCTACCATACCATAATTTTCATGAGTATGGTTAGATTTCACCCTCAATTGTACTCTATTTAGAGTGTATATTGTTGTATGGACAACTTCCTTCCAATAATTATTGGGTAGATTTGCATCATGAAGTAATGTTCTTTCCATCTCCTTCACAGTCATGTTCTTCCTTTCAGCTACTCCATTATGTTGTGGAGTTCTAGGAGCTGAAAATTGTCTTTTGATCCCATGTTTCTTGCAATATTCTTCAAACTCCTTGGATGTATACTCTCCAACCTTATCTAACCTTAGACATTTGAGCTTGAAATCTGATTCCTTCTCAACCATCTTCTTAATTATCTTGAATCTGTCAAAGGCTTCTGACTTGTGCTTCAAAAAGGTCACCCAGGTCATTCTAGAAAAGTCATCAATAAAGAGCATAAAATATCTTTCACCACCTAATGCCTTAGTCCTTGTAGGACCACACAAATATGAATGAACAAGTTGTAGAGGCTTAGAAGAAGAATACTCTTTAGATTTAGAACTGACCTTAATTTGCTTACCAAATTGGTATTCTTTGCAAGTAGTGATGTTTGGCTTGGAGATGTGAGGCATATTCCTTACATTCTGATTTTTGCTGATCCTCTCAAGGTTATCACAATTTACATGACCAAGTCTCCTGTTCCATAGCCAACTTTCTTCAACTTGATCCATGAAGCAAATATGTCCATCTGCATCGCTATTTTTAGTCTCATGAAGATTATAGATATTTCCACTTGTTCTTAACCCTACTGCAACAACTTTTCCTGATCTCTTCTTAATTTCACAACCATGAACATTAAAAACAACATTGAATCCATTGTCACAAATTTGACTAACACTCAATAGATTATGTTTTAAGCCTTCAACATAATATACATCACGTAATGGAGTCTCATCATCTAAAAGAATAGTACCTTTTCATTTGATCAAAATACAAACATGACTGAACCTTCAAGCATGATGAACTTGATTTTATCTCCTGTCATATGGTTAGAACAACCACTATCTATAACCCACTATTCTTTCTTCTTGGCATGAAAGGTAGTTTGAAAAATCATAGCTTCAATATTCTTATTCATCATCTTAGGTCTCCATACAAGTTTCTTCTTATCAACACTTGAAGTAGACATTTTGGAAAGAGCATTCAACCTAGTTTGCTACACTTTCAAGTTAGGCCTACAAAACTTGGCTATGTACCCAAAGTTATTGCAATTGAAACACCTCAACCCTTTTAAGAACACAAAAGGATTCCTTCTCAAAAAACTTGTTCTTGTTCTAAAGTCAAATCTACACTCATAAGCCATGTGTCCATACCGATTATAATGGGAGCAATAACCAAGAGAATGCAAATTATACCTGAAAGAATTACTCCTTTTGAAGTTTGTTGGTTTCATGAGACTTTGTTGAAGACTCTTGGTGTATGAGCATTGTCCTTATTCAAACCCAAGACCAGATCTATCTTTGAAGCCCTTTTATTTTTCTAAGAGATCTTCAAGCTTATCACTGTTGTTACACATGTCAAGTCTTCTTCTCAAAGTCACAATTTCAGCTTCTAGAGCATGACACTCCTTATCTTTGGCATCTAACTCCTTGTTTGTAACTTCAACAATTCTTTTACTTTCTTCAAGATTCAATTTTAGGTCAACAATTTGTTTTCATAGTCAGTGACTTTGTGATCAGAATTTCATTGTCCTTATGAAATTGATTTCTATGAGAAATTGCCTCCTTTTTGAGCTTCTTAACCTCACCAAGAGCACACTTCAACTCACCTTCAAGATCAACCATTGCTTCATCATTTTTAGATTGATCTTCGCATTTATTATTCTAATTTTCATTTATGACTACCATGAACAAGGTCTCTACTCCTTCCTCAAGTGACTCCTCTGAACCACTATATGTTATATTAGCATCTTTTATGAATAAACTTTTCTTCTTTTTGAAATTATTTTTCTTTTTAGGATTGAACTGTTTCTTCTTAAATTGTTTCTTATTTTCTTCTTCATCACTACCTAAATCTTTATATGGACATTTAGCAACATAGTGTCCTATTCTTCCATATCCAAAACATTTAAATGAAAATTTACTTTTATACTTTCCTACTGACCCCTTTTTCAATCTGCTAACAAAAGAAGATTCTTGATCATCATCTAACTCTTTTGGATCAGACTTTATTTCCTTTTCCTTTTTGACTGATTTAAATGTAGCTTCTTTACTAGTACGAGTATCATTACAAAACCTCTTCTCAAAAGTAGTAAAAGTACCATGAAGTTCATCAAATGTCACTTTGCTCAAATCTCTCTCTTCTACTGCAGATACCTTGGATTCATATTTAGGAGTTAGAGTCCTTAAAACCTTGGTTACAACTGCCTTTTCTTCTAAGGTATCACATAAACCCTGAATAGCATTAATAGCCTCTTGAACCCTAAGAGGTAATTAGCCACCTTCTCATCATCATTCATTTTGAGACTTTCAAACTTAGCTCTGTAATATTGTAACTTAGATTCTTTGATTTTTTCATCTCCCTGATAGATATTGGATAGCTTATCCCAAATAGCCTTACCTAACTTACAATCCATAATTTTGACAAGTATCTCATTAGACAAACCACAGCAGATTGCATTTTTGGCCTTAGCATTATTGTCATAGGCCTTCTTCTCATCAATAGTTGAGGGAGGACTTGTTTCTTTATACTCATTTTCTATAGCTTACCAGACATCATAACCCAAGGAAGACAAATAGGATTCCATCCTAAATTTCTAGAAAGCATAATTAGACCCATCAAATAAAGGTGCTTTGTATGTAGAAAATCCTTCTTGACTGCCTATGACTAGTAATCCACTTATAGGACCTACCCAAGCTTGTTAGGCTTCTATGGGGAAACTTGGCTCTGATACCACTTGTTGGAGTACAGAAAACACTGAGAGTAGGGATGAATCTATGTTGTAGCTAAAAAATAATTTATTTACTTCTTATCAAACTTGAAAAGAGAAAGTAATTATGCTAACAATATGCTTTATCAAAGCAAGGAATCAAATACTGAACAACGAATAAGATTGAATGTTCAAGCACGAAAGACAAATGAATCACACAATAATTGAGACCATGACACAATAGATTTCATGAGTGGAAAACCCTCATTGGGATGAAAAACCACTCAAAATTGCCTCACTAGATTAATCATGAAAATCACCAATTACAGAGCCTCATTGGCTTTAATGTCTCACTGACTTGTATCACTACCTCATTGGCACTTCTACGTAATTGCCTCACTAGTAAAAAGAAGCCTTGGATACAAATTAAAACAATTCAGGGGGTTACCCTAATTCACTTCTACACAAAAACTTTATTACTCCTTTAGCCTTCACTTAACAAAATCTTCTTCAATCTCAGACTATTCAAACTAGCTTTAATCTCTAAAACACATTACAATCTCTACAAGTAACAATATGTTCCTCTGATCAAGAATTAACACCTATACTTTCCTCTCTTGCACTGAAGATGATGTGCATACACTAACTTGTCTTTAAGCTTCAAATACAACAAACACCATTATATTCTTCATAAAAATTGTTAATCCTCATACTAACATGTAGGGAATATCCTTTCACCATCTCAGATCAATGAACAATATCAATAAAAACATCGTACAGATCTCATATATAAATTTCCTGGCCCTCTGCATGTGAATAGAAGCTTCAAAAAGACTGCTTTTTACCTTTTATAACTCTCTACCTGTCAAATTTTATCTCAAATAGTGACCGTTGGAGTTCAAAAAGCACTTTAAATTCCATCTATTGATTTGCTTTTTCACGCTACTTCGAGAATAAACCAGAGCCTATGATTTTGCTTCTGGTGATCACGACGTAGACACTGACCATTGTTCCTAGTTACTCCTAGATAAGGGGCTAGTCATTCAATGTATTGAAGACCCTTAAGACATAACTTAAATCACTTAAACCCACTATAGCAAGTCACTAAATAAAAAGATAAAAAACACTAACCGGCACATAAGGGTTAGTATAGGATAAGGCTCAAACATATATTTTAGGGTTTTGATCCCTAAAATATTTCTAAACATTAAACCTTATCATTGAAAACAAAGATCTAAACAAAATCTTTCACCATCAGAAGACTTTGAAGCCATCAGACTGATACAGTAGCTCTAAATTGTAGAAGAAACATCTTGGTGAAGCTTTGTAATCAAGGAATATAGATGACAATGAGAAGCACTAACACTTTGAGATGAATGTATCATGAACACTATAAGGAAGATCTAATCATCGGGATATAACCACTGCATGACCTAGCCATTGTTGACTCTTTGTTTGATGTCTTGGCATGAATGATACTACCCATAGAATGAATGAACATTTGAACTATTACACCACTATGAGCAAGAGTATTTTGAGACCATCCTAAGACAAACATGAAGACATCCTACCAACATGAGCATATCTTACCACATCCTTACCACATCCTCAACATCCTGGTTCTGCCAACATGAACCTTTGGTAATGAACTTTCTTGACATTAAACAAACATTAACACCAAAACATGAAGTATCAACACCAAAAATTGTCATGAAGCTCAATCCACTACCCTTTGTCATTAATGTTTTGCCATCATACCTTGTTTGTGTTTTTCCATCAAGGACAACAAACACAACAATCTTAAAACTTACAATTTCTTGGAGCTAACTCATCATGTGTTTTATGACCTCCTTTTGGGTCTGTAGCTGATTTATGAAAGAGTGAATTATTTCAACTTTTGCCCTTTAGTTTCCAATTGCATCCTTTACTAGATCATAAGTCCTAGAGATCTTCATCAATTGGGCTTCCCATCCATCTATTTTCTCTTTTAGCTCCTTCATTTTCTTAGGACAAGTTAGACAAAATTGATACATTTCGCTAGCTTCTTTTATGGTTATCTGTGCATATTCTATACTCTTATCTAACAAAATTTTATCTTGAGAGTATTTATCATTGAGCTCAACTAACCTTTTATAGTCAATCTCAGGCCTTACCTTCTTTTTAGCTGCTTATTCAAGGGACTCAAAACGAGAATTGACTGACTCCATAAGCTTCTTCATTTGTACCGAATGAGTCAAGGAGGTGTCTTTCTTTACACTGGGCATGATCTTCTCAAAGATTTCTATAGCTTCTCCCATAAGCTCATTGTCCTCCATGTGAGACTTCAAGATCTCTTCTTGGGTTGTTGCTTGAAAATTGACCCAAGCTTTAATTTCTGTAATGGAGACATTATAGCCAGGTTTATTAGTCCTTGTAATAACTTAGGTGTAGATAAAATCTGAGTTTCTTTCTTCTTTTCCAAAAACTCTCTTAAAGAGTCAAATGGCTCTTCTCAAACAGGTCTCTTTTGCCTTCATCATGAGACATTTCAGTATCGTGTTTCTCTGGAGGATTTTTTTGAATAGGTTCTTGTTCATTATCCTCTGATTCCAAAGTAGAATTATCAATCATCTACTCATTTACTTCTTTTCTTTTCTCATCTTGACATTCAAAGGCTCTTTCCTTAGATGTCACTTTTGTCTCCTCAGAGTTATTTTCAATTGCAGTTCATCTTTCCCAGAGTTCACCGGAGGAGTTATTGCACTTTGATCCACACTATGTTTAACATTCACTTCTGGAACTATATTTGAATTATTAGTATCAACATGTTGTTCCTCTTTATCTATGTCTGTCACAGTTGGGATATGAAGTTCATGAAGTACACTTAGAGTTTTCTCCTTAGTCTCTTTCACCAACTTAACTTTGTCTTCACCAGTGGGACTTGGACAAAGTTTCATTAAAACATATTCCTTCAACTCAGCATCTTTAGCCATAGCCCCTTCTTTTCTTGTAGTTAAGTTGTTGGGTAGACTATTCGATAAATCATCTACAACTTCAATTAATGGTTTATTAAACATGTCTAAAAATCTTACCATAGCTACTTCAATTGGTACCTTGTTAGCATCTGAGCATTCATCATACATATCAACAATTGGATTCAAGTTCCCATGCTTATCTATTGCATTAATTGTGGCTTCCAGAGTCATTGTAGCCTCATCTTTCTTAGTTTCAGTTTTCTTGTTCTTCTTCTTGCCTTTATCCTTTTCAAAGGGCTTCACTTCTTTGCTTATAGTGGCTTCATCTATTTTTTCCCTCTTTGCCTTTATCTCTTCATCAGATTCTATTTCTTATTCTTCTTCTCCACCACCAAGGCTCATATATATTCTGTTGGTGGCCTTTGTTTTCTTTATTTTATGCTTCTTCTCAACAGGCTATGTCTTTGCAGTAGAGGAGGATGTCCTAGTATTCCTTCTTGTCTTGGGAGAAGGTTTGACAAGTTCAGTCTTCACTTCATGCTTCTCCAAAGCACTTTCTTGCTTAGCCTTCTCTTCTAGAGCCTTTGCTACCTTATAGGCTTTGCCTTCTCTCTAGCTTCATTTATCTACTTCTTTTTGAATCCTTAGCTCTTTGCATAATCTTCTACCCATTTCCTTACATTTCTTTTGGTTTCAGGTTGTCTTTGTTCCAAATGAACTTTGAGAGACTTTTCCTCATAACTCCCAAACCTTCTTCTTTGGGGTCTTTGGGTTTTCTCAGTATCAGATCTGCCAAACCAGTTAGAATGTCTTATGTAACCTCATATCCCATTGCTAGGACCAACACTGTTCTCGGTTCCACTGCCTCCATGAGGCATTGATCTTTGGTCACCATAAAAACAATATCATCTTTATACTTATCAACTACCTTTCTATGGATTCTAACCCTAGCATACATTTTTCTCTGGAATGTTTTGAAGTATCCCCACAAAGCTGCACTCTGAGCACTATCATTTCCAATACTCTGCAAATGGTTCCTGATTTGTACTACTATTGGGGAATGATTGAACCAAACAATATTACTCATACCTGGTAATTCCTTCATAAAATAGAATAGCAAACAGATGACAAGAGTACCATATTTGAATGGGTACTTGGTGTCTTTTGTCGTCTTCAAATTCTCCATTAGTTGTTGTCAGAGCAGCTCACACAAGTCATAGTCAATGTTCTTCCTTACCATTTCATATGCAGTGTAGATGGACGTTACAGAAACATAGTTCTCCCTATTGGAGAAATATACCTTATATCATATCACCATAGAAGCAAACTTGACTGATGGATCCTCTATATAATTGACAATTAGTGTTCTTTTGTCAAATTTGGCACTAGTTAGCTTCATCACTATGTCATTCTTCACAGATTTAAGCGTCAAAATTGTTCTGAAGGAACACATACCTGTAACTTTTGCAAGTATGTGCCTAACCAGTGTTGTCATTGATGTCAACATATCTATGTTGTCATTGGTGTCAACTATGCTCTTATTTTGATGCTTGCTTGTAATGAGTTAAGTGTTGAAGATGATAAGTATTCCTGATACAATAGAATAGTCCAGTAGATTGCTCCACATTTCTTGGAGAATGAATATCTTTATCTATGGATTGGAAGTTATTTAGATACATGTTTGAAGATGCTATGTTCCAAGTTTCAGCCTCCAGTATGAAGATTTGAGTGAGTTATGTTAACTAGAGTGAAATCTTCTTTTTCTATATATTTGGTGGTGACAGGGAGAATGTATTATGATCCGCATTCCTCCACATTTAAGTATTTCAGTATGCAGTTCTGGAATCAAGTTTGTAATGATGATAAGTGCCTTCAACTCAAATGGTTTATGATTTGGTGGTCCGCAAGTGATCTTTTCCTTACGACCATAGTTGGGAGTGTTGTTTATGTGGTCCAATTTGAAGAATATTCTTGACGGAGCGGTTAGAGATTGTGCGATTATTCCTAGTGATTACAATGTGCTTGTGGATGTCTCCTAATCATGTTCCTACCTTTGGATTGGTCCGCAAAGAGAAATTTGGATCGTGGATGAAGACTATTCTTAGAAGACTTAATGATAACACATGTCTTGGTCGACTTGGTTGTTTTCATTTCTTGCAAAGATACATCAAAGATTGTTGAAGCATGTCATGGCATGGAAGATTGTATTTGAGTCCCAGCTAAGGCATAACATGATCTGCATACATATTTCCCTTAACTAATTTTGTTTAGGTCCAAACCTATTTCTATGTATGTTTGTAATGCCGACCTTAGAGAATGTTCCAATGGTTGATAAATGTATTGCTAACCTTGATGTACATTCCAAGGTTGATGAAGTGTATAAAAACATGTAATGAAGTTGCGAAAAAAGATGTCCTTGAGAAAAAATGTGAAGATAAGTGTGAAGGTATAAAAAAAGCAGAGCTGAGAAGATATATTGTGTTTCAATGGAACTAAAACCAGGCATGGAGTAGATGCTATCAAATAAGTTCACCAAACTTTGGTAGTGAGCCACCCCTTGACAGTGAGTGGATCTTGGCAGTGAGCTTCATCATTTGCAATGAGCATTTTGGGTAGTGAGCCCTAAGGCAATGAGCATCTATTTTTTAGTATTGTTAGAACATATTCATTTATGTGGGCTAACACCCACTGTGGTTATTCCCTTATAGGGTTTTCCACATAAAAATTTGGTGTCTCATGTGTTGGATGTGTTATTATGTTGAACTTCATGTTTTCATGCTTTCATGGTTAAATCTTATAACAATAATTAAACATTTGATGTGTTGATATTAAGTGGTTAAAGTTTTTGTGACAACTGATTCACCCCCTCTTAGTTGTATGTACATTTCAACAATTGGTATCAGAGCAGGTTCCTCAAAAGAAAGCCTAACCACTTGAGGAAGATCCAGGATGTCTTACAGTAAGGAAGCTCCGCAGTTTGATGGAACAAATTATGCTTTATAGAAGGTATGAATGAAAAGCCATCTCCTTAGTCTTGGTTATAGAGTATGGAAAGTGATAGAGACAAAGTATACCTTGCCTTAGAATGGTTTGCAAACTGAAGATGAAATCAAAGAATATGAGTTTAATATATAAGCTAGAAATGCTCTATTAAGTGCCTTGTATGACACTGAGTTGATAAAGGTCATGGATCTAGATTCTACTAATGAAGTCTGAGAAAAGCTTAAAAATCTGTATGAAGGAGATGATTCTGTAAAAAGAGCCAAATTGTAGAGCCTGAAAATGAAATATGAAGGTTTAAAGATGAGTGAAGATGAAAACATAACAGCCTACATGCAAAAGGTTGATGAACTTGTCAATAGAATAAAAGGTATGGGAGGAACTATTGATGAGAAAGAAGTTGTGATGAAAATTCTTAGGTTATTACCTAAGTCCTACAATCACAAGGCAGCTACAATTGAAGAAGTAATGACTGTAAAAGATGTCAGAAAGGATTGATTGCTTGAAAAGATTACAGCCTTTGAGATGAGAGAATTTGGTGATGCCCTACCGAAGGTTGAGACTACTTTTATATCTAGTACTTCAGAGAAGATCTCTAGAGTTGAGACGTATAAGGTGGAACCTGATGATGAGCTTGATGAAATTGAAGCCAACTTTGTTGACAGACTGCAAAGAGGTTCCAGTAAGTTCAAAGGCAAATTACCATTCAAATGTTTTACATGTGGTAAGGTTGGTCACTATGCTTCTAGATGTCCTGAGAGAATTGAAAGAAATAGAAAAAGATTTGAGAATAGAGCTAGGGTTCCAAAGAAATGCTACTATGTTAGAGATCTTGATGATGAAGGTGTGACAAATGATGAATCTGATGATGCTAGTACTAGTGCAAATGAATGCTTGTTTATTGCAATTAAAGAACCCATGTCTACTAATCCTACTAGCTTTGTGAAGGAAGAAAAATCAGTGGAAGAAAGTGGTTTGGCTATTGAATTTGAGAAAGATAAGGATGAAAGGATTATTGACAATGGATACTTTCATCACATGATAGGTGACAAAAGTAAGTTTGTGAGTTTGGAAAAGTATGATGGAGGACTGGTTAGGTTTGGAGATAATGCAGCTAGTAAGATTTGTGGAAAAGGATCTATTTCTTTTGATGGAAAGCACAACACTTATAATGTCCTATATGTGAAAGGTTTAAAGCATAATCTTCTGAGTGTTGGTTAGATGTGTGACAAAGGCTATGATCTGAGATTTAAAGACAATGGATGCAAGATCATGGAAAGCTCCAGAACAGTGATTGCTACCAGTAAGAAGACCAGAGGTAACATTTACCAATTAAGAGGAACTAATGATTATTGTTTAGTGGCTTAGATAGATGAGACTTGGTTGTGGCATAGAAGGATGTGTCATATCAATTTTGACAATTTGGTGAAGATAAGATCTGCACAAACTGTAAGAGATCTGTCTAAACTTGTGAAGCTTGCCAACACCATTTGCAAGGAGTGTCAATTTGGGAAACAAACAAGAACAAGTTTCAAAAGCAAAGAACAATTTTCTGCTAGATTGTTGGAGCTAGTACATACATATCTGTGTGGTCCCACAAGAATAAGAAGTCTACAAGGTGATAGGTATTTATCTTGCTTATTGATGATTATTCTAGAATTACTTGGGTCACTTTTCTAAAAGAAAAATCCGAAGCCCTAGACAAGTTCAAAGTTTTCAAGGCAATGGTTGAGAATGAGTTAGAATTGAGGATCAAATGCTTAAGGTATGATAGAGGAGGTGAGTTCACATCAAATGAATTCAATATTTCATGTGAAGAACAAGGCATAAAGAGACAGTTGTCTGCACCTAGGACTCCTCGGTAGAATGGAGTTGTTGAAAGAAAGAACAGGACAGTTCAAGAGGCTATCAAGACTATGTTAAAGGAAGCTGACCTACCCAAAGTATACTAGAGAGAAGCCATACATACTATTGTGTACATCCTAAATAGAGTTCAAGTCAAAGGTAATAGCTCTAGAACTCCTTTTGAATTATGGTATGGAAAAGTTCCTATAGTGAAGTATTTCAAAGTTTTCGGAAGCAAATGTTATATCAGAAGAGATGAATAACTAGGCAAGTTTGATGCTAGATGTGATGAAGGAATTTTTCTTGGTTACTCTACCAAGAGTAAGGCCTACCGGTGCTACAATAAGAGACTGAAAAAAATTGTTGAGAGTGCTAATGTGAAGGTGGATGAAGGCAAGGAAAGAATATCATATATGAGTTGCTATGAACCAGATGAACCTCTGACTATATTGAATAAAGAAAAAGATGAGCAAGAAGATAGTTAGGATGAAGAAGAAGCTCTAGAAAGTGTTGTTAATACCTCCCAGGTATGTAAGGATTAATCATTCTGAATATCAAATTATAGGTGACAAAAACAAAGGGGTATTGACAAGAAAAAAAGTTGTTGAAGAGCAAGTGAATTACTACTTTCTTTCAAAGGTTGAATCAAAAACTGTGCATGAAGCTTGCAATGATGAAAATTGGGTAAAAGCCATGGAAGAAGAACTGATGCAGATAGAGAAGAATCAAACTGGGGAATTGGTTCCTAGACTCGGTGATAAAAATGTCATTGGAACAAAATGGGTTTTTAGGAACAAGCTAAATGAAAATGGAGAAGTTGGAAGAAACAAAGAAAGGCTTGTGTGCAAAGGATATTCTCAAATTGAAGGAATAGATTTTGAAGAGACTTTTGCTCTGGTGGCTAGGATTGAAGCAATCAGAATATTTTTGGCATTTGCAGCTCACAAAGATTTCAAAGTGTATCAGATGGATGTGAAGTCTACATTCTTGAATGGTGAGTTGGAAGAAAATTTTTACATTAAGCAACTGGAAGGGTTCCAATTATCAAAACAAGGTGATATGGTATGCAGATTGAAGAAGGCTTGTATGGATTGAAGCAAGCCCCTAGAGCCTAGTATGCAAGGTTAGACAAATATTTGTTGCAATTAGGGTTCAATAAAGGCACTACTGATAGCAATCTCTATTTCAAAATCAATGATAATCAAATCCTAATTGTTGAAGTTTTTGTTGATGACATTACCTTTGGAGGAAATGATGGTATGTGCATAAAGTTTGCAAGAGAAATGCAAAATGAATTTGAGATGTCTATTTTTGGTGAAATGAATTTCTTTCTAGGTCTGCAAATTATTCATTTAGATAAAGGAATCTTTATTTCTCAGTCTAATTATGTGAAAGAGTTGTTGAAGAAGTTTGGGATGGAGGACTCCAAACCAGTATGTACTCCCATGGTGACTGGTTGCAAATTAAGCAAAACTGATTAATCACCTAAGACTAATAAAAAAAGGTATAGATCTATGATTGGAGAATTACTTTATCTAACTCAAAGCAGACCTGATATAATACATGCAGTATGCCTTGTGGCAAGATTTCAGGAAGATCCTAGAGAATCACATGTGATGGTAGTCAAGAGAATCTTGAGGTATTTGAAAGGCACATCAGATCATGGCTTATGGTATCCAAAGGATAATGATTTCACTCTTAGTGCTTATGCAAATGCAAATTGGGTTGGAGATGTTGATGACAGAAAAAGTCTAAGTGGAGGTGCTTTCTTCTTGGGTAATAGATTAGTTTCATGGCTAAGTAAAAAATAAGATTTGATCTCCTTGTCTACTACAGAAGCAGAGTATATTGTAGCAGCATGTTGTTGCACTCAAATATTATGGATGAAGCAAACTTTGAAGGACATAAGAGTTCTGTATGAAGATCCAATTGCAATTTTTTGTGACAATACAAGAGCCATAAACATTTCAAAGAATCCAGTGATGCACTCAAGAACAAAGCACATATCAATAAGGTATCACTTTTTGAGAGAAAAGGTGACAGAGAATGAAGTTGTTGGGAATTAAGGTGTCTCAACCTTGGTAATTCCTTGTATTAATTAATTGTATGTATTTATTTATTTCCTATTAATGTATTTTGAATGCAAGTCTGTTTCGTCATCTTGTGGGAGTTGGTACGGTGATGTGTCATCCTATGTGGAATATGACCACATGTAATTTTGTCCTCACATGAGGAGATAGGCATCCCACTTAGTGGTAGAGGTATTTTTCCATGTGTTGGCACTTTAACCAGTGTGTAAGGGAATCATGACCGAAACGGTTATGACAAATTCCTATGACAGAATCTACGATGCGTAAGAGTCGTAAATGGAAGGTTCTATGACAAGTGAAGGCATGTGTCGCAAGGCATCTTGGAAGAAGGCATCTTTGGGTGCCCTAAGGAGGGTGATGATGTGTTGTAAGTAGAATATGCTATTTTTAGGTAGTTATGATAGATTCTCTTATAGTTGTAAGAGCTATCAATTATGACAGATTCTATGATAGTCGTAATATGCGTAAGAGCATCTGCCATTGCCCAACTTGGGAATAGGTGACCTCATTTGGATGGGGTGATGTGACAAGTGTCATGACCATGCTGCAGTGCTGGACAAGTGTCCCTAGGTGTGGGTTTTGGGCCATGGGGCCAAGTTAGACGCCCATCTCAAGGAAAGTACATTTTTGCCTTGTAAACTTCTATTTAAGTAGTGCTTGGAGAGGGATGTATTATGTGATTGATAGGTACTGTTATGCTGCCAGATTGTCTCTAGATACAAGTTTCGAAGACTCCTATAAATACTTGCATTGGAAGTGTATTGTAAGCTTCATTGTCTAGATAATACATTGTGCAAGTTTTGGAGTGTGGGGTTTTTCTCCCGTAAGGGTTTTTCCCACGTTATATCTTGTCTCTCTCTCTTTTGTCTTACATTCTTATGCTGTGTATTGCTACAATATCTCCATTGTTATGTTAACATTGCTGCAACTATAAAGATTAAAATGAATTTGCACTCATCTCTCCTCTTTAGATTAGTGTAGGAAGTAATTTTCGCACACCTAGCTTCCTTTTAGTTAGTATCAGAGCCTAGCTAGTTTTGGTTCTAGCTACTAGGTAGGGGTTTTTTGAGCTAATCTTAGGTTGAGTGGGAGTTTGTGTAGAGTATACTGTAATCTTGTTGTAGGAAGGAGATGGCAGGCACATTCGGAAGATTAGAGGTGGAGAAGTTTAATGGCACAAATTTCAAGTTATGGAAACTTAAGATAGAATATGTTCTTGTTGATTGAGACTTATGGGAAACCATTTCTAGTGTAAAACCAACTGCAATGGTACAAGTTGATTGGGATCTCAAAGATCGAAAGGCTAAGGGTCTTATAAGACTCAGTCTAGCTGACTCTGTCCTATTAAATGTCCATGAGGAGAAGACCATGAAAGATCTTTGGAAGAAGTTGGGAGATGTTTATCAGGGCAAATCCTTGGTGAACAATCTTTTTTTGAGAAAGAAGTCATATTCTCTGAGGATGGAGGATGGAGGATCTATTGCAGATCACCTGAATGCTTTTAACATGTTAGTTGTACAGTTAACTTCTGTTGGTGTGAATATGGAGGAGGAGGATCGTATGATCTTGCTTTGTTCTTTTCCAGACTCATGGGATCATCTTGTTATGGCTATTGGGAGTACCACATCCACTTTTAAAATGGATGAGGTGGTATCTTTGCTATTATCTGAAGAGATGCAGAGAAAATCCTCTGAAGTAGATAAAGAGGCCTTGCAGTTCATGGAAGACCTAAGGAGAAAGGGAAAAAGAAGGACAAGAAAGCTGAGAAGGGTAGATCCAAATCTTGTGGGAGATCCAAATCTCCTGGAAATTCTAAGGCTCTCTATTGGAATTGTGGAAAAACTGGGCATTTCTGAAAGGAATGCAAAGAGGAAAAGAAAAAGAAGAAGAATGTCCCAGACTCATATTCTGACAAGTCACACGATTATGGTGATGCCTTCATTGCAGCCCTAGCCAACCATGCATCTGATGATGTTTGGTTGATTGATTCTGGTGCATCATTCCACATGACCTCAAATCAAAGTTGGTTTACAAAGTATGAAGAGTTCGATGGTGGAAGAGTGTACCTGGGTGACAATTCTCATTTGAAGATTGTTGGTCATGGAAGAGTCTCAATCTAATTCCCTGATGGACAAGTGAAGGGGATCTCTAGGGTCATGCACATCCTAGGCTTGGCACAAAACTTGCTTTCTATAAGTAAGTTGAATGATGCAGGTGTGCAAGTTGTCTTTTCGAAGGACGGAAGCAAGATGACTAGAGGATCTGTGGTGCTTGCGAAGGGTATTTGGAGAGGTACTCTATTTTAGCTGGAGGCATGCACTTCACAGTGCAATAGTTCTTCTGACTCGAAGAAAAGAGCTACAGTCACTTCATCCCCACCATTGGAACTGGCAGTGAAAAAATCTGTTGTAACAAATTCTAATGGTAGTGCATTTTGGGTACCCAAGGGTGCTCATGCTCTAGAAGTTAAGCTTCCTACTAAAAAGACAATGTTATGGCATAAGAGATTTGGCCACATTGATGAGAAGGGTCTTAGAACCCTAAAAAATAAAAACCTTGTTGAGGGGTTAAATGATTGTAATCTCGAGTTCAACTTTTGTGAACATTGTATATATGGAAAGCAAAATTGTGTTCAATTTTACTCTAGTTCTCACAAGTCTTCTAGTGTGTTGGACCTTATTCATTATGATGTGTTTGGTCTTGTTAGTGTTCCTTTGATTTCCAAATCTGTATATTTTGTATCTTTCATAGATGATTACAGTAGAAGGACATGGATTTATTTTTTCAAAAGCAAGTCTGAAGTCTTTAGTCAGTTCAAAGAGTTCAAAGCTTTTGTTGAGACTCAAACTAGTAAAAAGATTAAATGTTTGAGGACTAACAATGGTGGTGAGTTTTATTTGGCAAAGTTTGATAATTTCTATAATGAGCAGGGGATTGAAATATATAAGACAAATCCATACACCCTGCAGTAAAATGGAGTTGCAAGAGGATGAACAGGACATTGATGGAGAAGGCTAGGAGTATGCTTAGTGGAGCAAGCCTTGAACAAAAGTTTTGGACTGAAACTATAGCCACTACTTTCTACCTAGTAAATAGGTCTCCTACATCAGCTCTTGTTGGTAAGACACCTATGGAGGTGTGGTCTGGTCAGAAGCCTTCAATTAGACATCTTCGTGTTTTTGGTTGTGAGCCATATGCACATGTGCCTAGGGAGAAATGGTCTAAATTGGAGAACACGGATGTTAAGTGTATTTTCATTATCTATGGTGTCAGTGTGAAAGGATACAAGCTTTGGGACCTATGGCCGAAAAAGTGTTCTATAGTAGAAGTGTTATTTTGAGAGAGCTAACACCTTCTTCCATTGTTCTACAACCAGAAGAAATAGAAAAGAAAGAGGATGTGGTTCAGTTTCCTTCTACCCTTGAGAAGACTAAACTAATAGACCCTGTGAGACCTGATGATGAGGAGAGCTCTAGTAGCTCTGAAAGCTCAGAAGAAGCAGAACCTCAACCTCAGCCATTGAGGAGGTCTACACGAACAAGGAAGCAACTTGATAGGTTTGGTTATTCATTGCTTGATTCTAGTTGTGCTTTTGCCTTGCTTACTAACACTGATGAGCCTAGAACTGTGACAGAGGCTATGGGCATGAAATATGTAGGTTCCTAGAAGGAGGCCATGGAAGATGAGATGGCTTCTTTGGAGAAGAATAAAACTTGGGACTTGGTGCCTTTGCCTGAAGGACGGAAACCTGTTGGATGCAAATGGCTGTTCAAGAAGAAATTCAGTGTAGATGACAGTATTGAAAAGTACAAGGCCAGATTGGTTGTGAAGGGGTATTCACAAGTGGAGGGAATTGATTATGGTGAAATTTTCTCTCCCGTTGCAAAGCTGACATCTATTTGGTTCATGTTATCTCTTGTAGCAGCTTATGACTTAGAGGTGGAATAGATGGATGTGAAGATGATATTCCTTCATGGTGATTTGGAGGAAGAGATTTACATGTCACAGCCAGAGCATTACATAGAGAAAGGTAAAGAAAATTTGGTTTGTAAGTTGAAAAAGTCTTTGTATGGTTTGAAGAAGTCTCCTAGGATGTGGTACCTGAAGTTTGAAGCCTTTGTGTTGTCGATTGGATTTCTGAGATCAAAATTAAATCATTGTGTGTATTATAAATTTGAAAATGATTGTATTCTCATTATTGCATTGTATGTTGATGATATGTTGTTAATTAGGAATGGTAAGAATATGATTTCTGATTTGAAGTCTCAATTGTTAACACAGTTTGAGATGAAAAATCTAGGGCTAGCCAGGTACATTCTGGGAATAAAAATTAGAAGAGACAGAGCTAATAGAAAACTTTGGTTATGCCAAAGTAAGTATGTGAAGAACGTGTTGGATAGGTATAACATGGCAGATTGTAGACCATTGTGTGTTCCTATTTCAATAGGGACAAAGTTGTCTATTAATGATTGTCCAAAATCTCCTTCTGAGGTGGAGGACATGAGCAGAGTACCTTATGCTAGTGCTTTTGGCAGTTTGATGTATGCCATGGTCTACACAAGACTAGACATTACCTAAGTAGTGGGAGACCTTAGTCAATTTATGGCTAATCATGGACGGGTACATTGGGATGTAGTAAAGAAAGTGTTTAGATATTTGAGGGGTACTTTTGAGTATTCCATATGCTATCATGGTAATCCTATAGGACCTCTGTCTTCTATTTGTATTCATGGATTTGTGGATTTTGATTGGGCGAGTGACATTGACAATAGGAGATCCACCAATGCTTACATGTTCATTATGTTCGGTGGTGTAATTAGTTGGATGACTAAGCAGCAACCTGTGGTTGCTGTGTCCATGACAAAAGATGAGTATATGTGGTGTAGGTGCACCCTAGCATGAATATGCCTCCATGAGGAAGACTTAGGATTTTAATTTTGTATAGGTATTCTCATTTTGTAATAAGGTCTAGAAGGACTCAATAAGCATGTAACAGATCCTAGTTAGTTCATTTGGGTTAATTTGGGCATCAAGTGCAAAAGTATTCCTTGTATTAATTAATTGTATGTATTTATTTATTCCCTATTAAAGTATTTGGGTCTCAACCTTGGTAATTCCTTGTATTAATTAATTGTATGTATTTATTTATTGCCTATTAATGTATTTTGGATGCAAGTCCTATTTCGTCATCTTGTGGGAATTGGCACGGTGATGTGTCATCTTACGTGGAAGGTGACCACATGTAATTTTGTCCTCACATGAGGAGATAGGCATCCCACTTAGTGGTAGGGGTATTTTTCCATGTGTTGGCACTTTAACTAGTGTGTAAGGGAATCATCACAGAAACAGTTATGACAAATTCCTATAACAGAATCTATGATGTGTAAGAGTCGTAAATGGAAGGTTCTATCATAGGTGAAGACATGTGTCATAAGGCATCATGGAAGAAGGCATCTTTGGGTGCCCCAAGGAGGGTGATGATGTGTTGTAAGTAGAATATGCTATTTTTAGGCAGTTATGATAGATTCTCTTACAACTGTAAGAGCTACCAGTTATGACAGATTCTATGACAGTCATAAGATGCGTAAGAGCATCTGTCATTGCCCAACTTGGGAATAGGCAACCTCATTTGGATGGGGTGATGTGACAAGTGTCATGACCATGCTACAATGTTGGACAAGTGTCCCTAGGCATGGGTTTTGGGCCATGAGGCCAAGTTGGACGCCCATCTTAAGGAAAGTACATTTTTTCCTTGTAAACTTCTATTTAAGCAGGTGCTTGGAGAGAAGATGTATTATGTGATTGACAGGTACTATTATGCTACCGAATTGTCTCCAGATACAAGTGTCAAGGACTCTTGTAAAGACTTGCATTGCAAGTGTGTTGTAAACTTCATTGTTTAGATAATACATTGTGCAAGTTTTGGAGTGTGGGGTTTTTCTCCCGTAAGGGTTTTGCCCACATTATATCTTGTCTCTCTCTTTTGTCTTACATTCTTGTGTTGTGTATTTCTACAATATCTCCATTGTTATGTTAACATTGATGTAATTATAAATATTAAAATGAATTTCTACTCATCTCTCCTCTTTAGATTAGTGTAGGAAGCGATTTCTGCACACCTAGCTTCCTTTCAGAAGTAAAGATGGAATATGTGTCCACAAAGGATTAGATTGCAGACTAAGCCTCTACCTAAGGATACTCTCAGAGAAAAGTTATGGGTTATTACCCCTCCTTCTCTAAACTAAGATGCATAGGAATGCATCAGTCCAGTAGTGCTTAGAGTTTCAATCACTGATCTGGATTGATGTTTTTAGAGCTACCTCTTAGGGGGATAGCTAGATGTTATTGACATAAGTTCCAGTTTAAAAGTAGTTTTAGTTTGATCAGAGTAGCAGAGTGCAAGTATGTTCCCTTTGCCATTGATGTCAAAGGAGGAGAGAAATCAAGTGAAAAACTTAGGGGGAGTATCTTGTCTTGATGGTCTTTATAGTTTTTCACATCATATGTTACCATCAATGACAAAGGGGGAGATTGTTACAAGTATGTTCCTAACTAGTGTTGTCATTGATGTCAACATTTTTGTGTTGTCATTGGAGTCAATTGTGCTATTGTTTTGATGCTTTCTTGTAATGAGTTAAGTCTTGAAGATAATAAGTATTCTTGATACAGTAGAATAGTCCAGTAGATTGCTCTGCATTTCTTGGAGAATGAATATCTTTATCTGCAGATTAGAAGTTATTTAGATACATGTCTAAAGATGCTATGTTCCATGTTTGAGCCTCTGGTATGAAGATTTGAGTGAGTTATGTTCACCAGAGTGAAATCTATTTTTTCTATATATTTGGTGGTGACAGGGAGAATGTATTATGCTCCACATTCCTCTGCATTTAAGTATTTGAGTTTGCAGTTCTGGAATCAAGTTCGTAATGATGATAAGTGCCTTCAACTCTAATGGTTCATGATTTGGTGGTCCGCAAGCGATCTTTTCCTTAAAACAATAGCTGGAAGTGTTGTTTATGTGCTCTGGTTTGAAGAATCTTCTTGACATAGTGGTTAGAGATTGTGCGGTTGTTCTTGGTGATTACAATGTGCTTTTGGATGTCTCTTGATTGTGTTCCTACATTTGGAATGGTCTACAAAGAGAAATTGGATCATGGATGAATATTGTTCTTAGAAGACTTAATGATAACACAAGTCTTGGTCAACTTGGTTGTTTTCATTTCTTGCAAAGATACATCAAAGATTGTGGAAGCGTGTCGTGGCATGGAAGATTGCATTTGAGTGCCAGCTAAGCATAACATGATCTGCATACATCTTTCCCTTAGCTAATTTTGTTTAGGTCCAAACCTATTTCTATGTATGTTTGTAATGCCAACCTTGGAGAATGTTCCAATGGTAACATCTAACTACTTCACCTGGGAGGTAGCTCTCAAAACATGAATCTAGATCAAAGAATGAGACTTTGAGCACCTCTAGATTGATGAATTCTCATGCATCTTAGTTTAGAGTAGGAGGGGTAACAACCCCTATTTTTTCCATGAGATACTCAAAGGTATCCTTAGGTAGAGGCTTAGTAAAAATGTATGCAATCTAAACCTTGGTAGATACATATTCCAACTTGACTTCATTATCTGTCACTTTCTCTCTCAAAAAGTGATACCTTATGGATATATACTTTGTTCTTGAGTACATCATTAGATTCCTTGAGATGTTTATAGCACTTGTATTGTCACAGAAGATTGCAACTGGATCTTCATACACAATTCTTATGTCATTCAAAGTCTACTTCATCCATAACACTTGAGTAAAACAACATGCTGCTACAATATACTCTACTTCTGCAGTTGACAAAGAGATTGAATCTTGATTGTTGCTCAGCCATGAAACCAATCTATTACCCAAAAAGAAAGTGTGTCCACTTGTACTCTTTCTGTCATCAACATCTCTGGTCCAATCAACATCTGTGTAAGTACTGAGAGTGAAATTGTTATCCTTTGGATACCATAAGCCATGATCCAGTGTGCCTTTTAAATACCTCAAGATTCTCTTTACTGCCACCACATGTGACTCTCTTGGATCTACTTGAAATCTTGCAACAAGACAAACTGCATGCATAATATCAGGTCTAGTTTGAGTTAGATAAAGCAATCCTCCAATCATGGATCTATACTTTTTCTGATCAGTCTTGGGTGATTCATCAGTTTTGTTCAACTTGCAACTAGTCACCATGGGAGTACATACCTGTTTAGAGTCTTCAATCCCAAACTTATTCAACAACTCTTTCACATACTTAACCTGAGATATGAAGATTCCCTTATCTGATTGATTAATTTGTAGACCTAGAAAGAAATTCATTTCACCAAACATAGACATCTCAAACTTATTTTGCATTTCACCTGCAAACTTCATGCACATGCATTCATTTCCTCCAAAGATAATGTCATCAACAAAGACTACAACAATCGGGATCTAATTATCATTGATTTTGAAATATAGATTGATGTCAGCAATGCCTTTACTGAACCCTAATTGCAACAAATATTTGTCTAACCATGCATATTAGGCTCTGGGGGCTTGTTTCAATCCATATAGGGCCTTCTTCAATCTACACACCATATCACCTTGTTTTGATAATTGAAATCCTTCCGGTTGCTCAATGTAAACCTCCTCTTCCAACTCACCATTCAAAAATACAGACTTCACATCCATCTGATACACTTTGAAATCTTTGTGAGCTGTAAATGCCAGAAATATTTTGATTGCTTCAATCCAAGCCACTGGAGCAAAAGTTTCTTCAAAATCTATTCCTTCATTTTGAGAATATCCTTCGCACACAAGCCTTGCTTTGTTCCTTACAACTTCTCCATTTTCATTTAGCTTGTTCCTAAAAACCCATTTGGTTCCAATAACATTTTTATTTGCAAGTCTAGGAACTAATTCCCAAGTTTCATTCTTCTCTATCTACATTAGTTCTTCCTTCATGGATTTTACCAAATTTTCATCATTGCAGGCTTCATTCAAAGTTTTTGGTTCAACTTTAGAAAGCAAATAATAGTTCACTTGTTCTTCTACAACTCTTTTTCTTGTCAGTACTCCTTTTCTTTTGTCTCCAATTATTTGATCTTCTAAATGATTGATCCTTACATACCTAGGAGTCTTAACCGTAGTTTCTGTAGCCATCTCTTCTTTATTTTGACTGTCTTCATGTTCCTCTTTCTTCTCATTTACTATGTTGACAAGTTCATCTGATTCCTAGCCATTAAGATCTGATGTTCTTCCTTTGTCTTCATCCACATTCACATTTGCACTTTCAACAATCTTTTTTAGCCTTTTGTTGTAGCATCGATTGGCCTTACTCTTGGTAGAGTATCCAAGAAGGATCCCTTCATCACACCTTGCATCAAAATTCCCTAGATCTTCTTCTCTTCTAATATAGCATTTGCTTCCAAAAACTTTGAAATATTTTACTGTAGGAATTCTTCCATACCATAATTCATAAGGAGTTTTAGTACCATTACCTTTCACTTGAACCCTATTTTGAATGTAGACAGCAATATGTATAGCTTCTTTTTAGAAAACTTCTAGCAAATCTTCTTCCTTCATCATCATCCTAATAGCCTCTTGAATTGTCATGTTCTTCCTCTCCACAACTCCATTTTGCTGAGCAGTTCTAGGTGCAGACAACTATCTCTTTATCCCTTACTCTTCACAAAAGATATTGAATTCATTTGATGTGAATTCTCCTCCTCTATCAGACCTCAAGCATTTGATTTTAGTTCTATTTAATTTTCAACCATTACCTTGAAATATTTGAACTTCTCTAGGGCCTCTGATTTGTCTCTTAGAAAAGTAACCCAAGTCATTCTAGAATAATCATCAATAAGCAACATGAAGTACCTGTCACCTTGTAGACTTCTCACCCTTGTAGGACCACAAAGATCTATATGCACTAGATCCAGCAAGCCGGTAGAAAATTATTCTTTGCTCTTGAAACTTGTTCTTGTCTGCTTCCCCAACTGACATTCCTTACAAATGGTATTGGTGGGTTTCACAAGCTTTGGTAAATCTGTCATAGCCTGTCCTAAACTTATCTTTACCAAATTATCAAAGTTTATATGACGCATCCTTCTATGCCACAACCAACTCTCATCTATCTGAGTCGATAAACAATAATTATTAGTTCCTCTTAATTGGTAAATGTTACCTCTGGTCTTCTTATCGGTAGCAATCACTGTTCCGCAGCTTTCCATGATCTTGTACCCATTGTCTTTGAATCTCAAATAATAACCTTTGTCACACATCTGACCAACAAAAAAGATTATGCTTCAAACCCTTCACATAGAGAACATTATCAGTGTTGTGCTTTCCATCAAATGAAATAGATCATTTTCCACAAATCTTACCAACTGTATTATCTCCAAACCTAACCAGTCCTCCATCATACTTTTCCAAATACACAAACTTACTTTTGTCACCGGTCATGTGATGTGACCATCCACTATCAATAATCCATTCATCATTATCTTTTTCAACCTGAATAGCCAAAGCACTTTCTTCCACTAGTTTTTCTTCCTTCACACAGCTAGCAGGATTAATAGACATAAGTTCTTTAATTACAATAAAAAAGCACTCATTAGCATCATCAAATTCATCATTTGTCACACCTTCATCATCAAGATCTCTAACATAGTAGCATTTCTTTGGAACTCTAGGTCTATTCTCAAATCTTTTATATTCCTTTCAATTCTCTTAGGACATCTAGAAGCATAGTGACCAACCTTACCACATGAAAAGCATTTGCAAGGTAATTTTCCTTTGAACTTACTATAACCTCTTTCTAGTCTATCAACAAAGTTTGATTCAATTTCATCAAACTCATCATTAGACTCCACCTTGTACTTTTTATCCCTGGAGATCTTTGCTAAGGTACTGGCTTTGAAGGCAGTTTCATTCTTTGAAAGAGCATCACCAAATTCTCTCATCTGAAATGATGTAAGCTTTCCTAGCAACTGATCCTTGGTAACCTCTTTCACAGTCATTACTTCTTCAATTGCAGCTACTTCGTGACTGTAGGATTTGGGTAATGA
Source organism: Cunninghamia lanceolata (assembly GCA_027924645.1). Taxonomy (NCBI): domain Eukaryota; kingdom Viridiplantae; phylum Streptophyta; class Pinopsida; order Cupressales; family Cupressaceae; genus Cunninghamia; species Cunninghamia lanceolata. The sequence goes on from BSBN01000128.1 coordinate 3,285,928, forward strand.
CCTAAGAATTTTCAGCACAACTTCCTTCTCACCTGTAGTTCCTCCCATACCTTTTATTCCATTGACAAGTTCATCAACCTTTTGCATGAAGGCTGATATGTTTTCATCTTCATTCATTTTTAAACCCTCATATTTCGCTTTCAGTCCCTGCAACTTGGCTTCTTTTATAGAGTCATTTGTTGATAACTGAGAGGGGGGTGAATCAATTATCTTAATTACTTTAACTTTCAGTTCTTCTTTAACAACTAGTGCAACATCAAATCACATAAGCATGCATAACCATGAAAGCATAAATAAAATTAATACACATAACACAATGATTTTGATGTGGAAAACCCTGTTAAGGGAAAAACCACGGGGTGACTAACCCAAGATTGTATTCTCTGTTAAAATAATAGAAGTACAAAATAGCACTTGCCAATTAGGGCTCACTGCCCGAGCACACTGCTCACAAGAGGCTCACTGCCTACAAGAGACTCACTATCTACAATGTATAAAGAAAGTAACTAGGTGATTGAACTGATGAGAAGCATCCACATATGTTGAGGTTCAGTTCCGGTTAGGCTCAATACACTAATCTACTACACTTCATTCTTCCTCTTCTTTGGTGCTGCTGTCCTGTCACATACCGGACCTATATAGTTGTTTTCACACTACTCTCTACTTTTCTTTGCACAACACAATACACCACACACATGTTTACATTGAAATCTATTTGGTATATATATCCGCACCAAGGATTTCATCATCTTTCTAGTCGGCATCCGGAATACTCAATATTTTCCCAAACTCTGATCTGTTGGCTGAATCCTTGCATACTAAGTGATGTGTATCAAAGAGATACTTATAGAAGTCATCAATCATGTCGGCCAACCATGAATGATCCCTTAAGAAACTTGATCATCATCAACTTCTCATCCAGATCTGATGCTCTGCTGGTTAGTTCTTCCTCAGTCAATTCTACCAAATAGAAACCCAACACTTATGTACTCATATATTTTCACTCTTTCATCACCAGAGGCTCAATCTCTGGAATGTATCAGTCAAGGTACTCCTCTTGACTTTCCTAAGTCTGTACTTTGCTGAGATACTTCCTCTGAGAGATCCGGACCTGATTGTTGGACCTTGCTACATGCTCTGTTCTTGGTCACCGGACCAAAATACTCTTCAATCTAACTTCTGGTATAGACATACCATGTCCTGCGGATGTGTGGGATGGACTTTTTTGCCATCAATGACAACATTCATGAAGCCACACAGTGTCTCTTGCCAATAATCTCCCCCTTTGGCATTGATGGCAGCACTTAGTGAAAAATGACTAAGTGTCACACTACACTCCCCCTTGGCTGATGCTCTATTCTAAAGTACACTTTTCTGGAGCTCCCCCTTAGCTAGATTCCACATTTTTCACTGCTCCTCACTGCCCCTTTGACATCAATGGCAAAGTGTAGAATCTAGACAACAAAATTCCCAAAAATCCAACTATACTTAGCCGCATAAGTATATATACATGTTATACTTACATATACTAAAGTATATCTGCAAAAGTTGTCTTCAACTGGACAAATTCTGTTGCCCAACTCTGCTTCATCATGTCCAAAATTGAGATGTGACCACTCAATAGGAATACAAAAGCTTCTGCCCTATTTAGATCTGTCGGATCACTGGTCTGAGCTATGGTTTGAGCATCAGTTAGGGCCTCATGCATGGCCTCTAATTTCAGGATAATTATCCTTCTACGTTCACCCATCCTACTTATTATATTCTTCCTTTCCTTTTCAAGTTTCTTTAGTTCATTTACAATGGCAATAGTCTAACATTCCTGGTTTATTATGGATGTGGTGAGAGGATCAAAATTCTGAGATAAACTTGACAGTTTACCCTCTTGTTCTTTCACTTTCTTCTCAATATCCTGTGTCACTTTAGACCAGGATAAACAAAATTTATATATTTCTCCGCCATCTTTAAGAGCATTTTCTAAGCTCTTTATCCCAATATCCATATTTCTCCTATCATTTGTTATTAGGCCTTGTACTTTAGAGAATTTCTTACCCAAAAACTCTTTCTAGACCTTCTTTTCTACTAGTTTCTCCAAAGAATCAAAATGTGTGCTAACAGAATTAACAAGAGATTTCAAATTACTAGATGAGGAGGCTGAAAGATCCTTCTGGAATGATGCATGATCTTTTCCAACACACTGGATGTAATCTCTATCAGCTCACAGTCTTCCATGTGAGACTTCAGAAGTTTTTCTTTTGCCTTTGCTTGGGCGAAGGATGCTATCTTCATAGTCTAAACCGGGGAGAGGGAATCAAAATTGAATGGTCCTTAAAGTAGCTCTGGTTCATCTAATTCTATCATTTCTTTTGTCGGTAAGTCCTTAATAGCTTCTGCAGTGTCTCTTGTCAGAGACAGAGTTTCCTTTCATTCTGTGGCCTCAGAGGTGTCAACAGAGACCTTCTCTATTTGATCTTTTTCTCTTCCCTTTTTCTCCTCTTCTTGACTTGTTTTCTCTTCTTTTCTTAGCTCTTCTTCAATTCTAGAGTTAGCAGGGGGATCCGGAAGAGAAATGTTTACTTCTTCAGGGACTTCCTCTTCTGGAGCAAAGGAATCCAAGTCCTTAGTCTTTTCTTTATCCATCTCTTTGGGCTCTTTTGCATCTTTCTCAGTACTTAGCCCTTCATCATCCATGGCAAAATGTTCATCACCCAAGTCCTCTATAACAGGAAGATTGAATATTTTAAAAGCATTCCGAATGATATCTTCTATTTCTTTTACCACTTTGTCAGTCCCTCCAAGCATAAGATGGTTCATCCTTGCTTTGCTCCGGAACTCATCCTTGTAGTCCTTGAAGATCATGTTCTTTTGTTGAGGGGTAATGGAAGGATAGAGTTGGATAGCAATCTGCTCCTAGATTTCTAGGTCTTTTGCTTTGGCATTGTTCTTTCTCATTTCAAGTTCCTTCTCTAAGCTTTTGGGAATCAGAGATATAATTTCAATGAATGCTTTGTTATAGATGTTTAGATACTTGACTGTGGCATCTTGCAAGATCTTCTGATCAACTTCACTATATTCATCATAAAATTCAACCATTGGTTGTAGGTTCCCATCCACAGTAACTGATTTGATGATATCATCAATGTAGAGAGTAGGCCTTTCAATGAATTCTTCTGCCTCTTTTTCCTTGTTGTGACCGGTAGAGGGTTCACCGGATGTTTTCTTCTTCATCATCATTTTCTTAATCTCCTCATCTAATTCTGTCTCTTCATTATCCTTCTGGCTCGAGTAAGACCTTGTGGCCTTTGTCTTAGTTCTCTTCTCTCCCTTTTCAGATGTCCTGGCTTTCGGTTTTGATGCTTTTTTACTCTTAGGGGTGGTTGGTATAGAGCTTTTGGAGGATCTAGCCTAGGAGGGGGCTTGCACTAGATCACTCTCTTTTTTTGTATCTTGTTTCTCTTTCTCTGTCCTTTCTAGTTTTTATCTATTTGCATCGAGTGCTTCTTTTGAAGTGCCATATCTTTTGGCAACTTCCTCTACTTCTCTTCTTACTTTTCTTTTCATCTCAGGATGTCTTAGTTCAACATGAACATTTACACTCAACTCTTGGAAGGTTCCAAACCTTTCTGCCTTAGGGTCCTTGGGCTGACTCATCAGGTGTTGGATATGCATCTCTAGGATTTTCTCATCAACTTCATACCCCATTGGCATGATCCACACTATTCTTGGTTCCACTGCCTCTATTAGGCATTGGTCAGTGTCCACCATAAAGCACACTGTATCCTTGTATTTCTCAACCAATGATTGGGGGATTCTTTCTCTAGCTTGCATCATACTTTGAAAGTTCTTGAAATAGCCCTAGAGTGTTGTATTTTATGCCTTGGCATCACCAAGTCCATGCATATAATCTCTGATTTGTATGGCTACTGGTCTATCATTTTGCCATATCCAACCACTAGATTCAAGTAGCTCATTCATAAAGTAAAACAACAAACACAGTATTAGCCCACCATACTTGAATAAGTTCTTCTTGTCCTTCTTGATCTTTTGTAGGTTTTCCAACAGTTGGCTCAGAAGAAGCTCACAAAGATCATAATCTGCATTCTCCCTTAACATCTGATAAGCAACATAGATTACAGTTTCAGATATAGAATTCTCCTTGCTGGAGTGATATATCTTATATCAAATTATCATTGATGCAAACTTGATATCCGGATCTATGATGTCCTTTATTGTCATTGCCCTCTTGTCAAATTTTGATCCAGTAGCCTCACTGATAGTTTGGTTTTTGACTGATTTGAGAGTAGGCAACCCACCAGATGAGTGAAATCTGATTACCGCCCTAATTGCATCCTTGGTTATCTTGAATGGCTTCATCAACCACATAAGTTGTCATGCATTATGCTCAGAACATATCAGGCCCAATCATCTTCAGCAAAATAGGGGAAATGAATGCAATGTCCAAAATGCTTATCCCAGATGGCCTTATATTGGGGCTTAAGTTCAAATGATTCATCTATCAGTTCCTTGTGATAGATATCCATAAGCTTGGATTCTCCAAATTCTGCAATGTTTGCGTGTATGTAAATCCTAACATCTTCTACATGCAGAACTCCATGCAGAATGCTAGAAAATGCGCCTAGGGGATCAACTTCTAGGGATTTGTAGGGATGTTTCTTGAATTTAGGGCGTGGCCTATCAGAGATCTTCACAACATTTAGAGTAGCCATCTTTCAAAATATTTAGAGAGAGATATTCAAGAGCAAAAAATACCTTTTACGCTTCTAGGGTTCAGGATATGAGCCGAATCGAATTGCTGGATGAATCGACTTCAACGGTTGATCTTTGAAAGGTTTGAGACAATTTTGTTGCAGAGCTCCTTCTCTCTTCTTCTTGAATGCAAATGTGAAAATGATGAACAAAAGAACCCTTTTATTTCTGTACAAACCCTAATTCCATTTTGCAATAAATGCACAACTTAAGTTATTTCGGTTGCCTTGTTTTCCTTGTTCTGAGAGAGATATTTCTAGATCACTAAGAATGATAACTTACAAAGTATCTCCCTTTCTCCAATCATTCCATCTAACTGCAAATCCAAATATTTCAATTTTGAATTATTCTAGATCTAACTGTGAAAGTCCTACTTTTTCCAGATAAACTGTCAAACCAAATTAATCTTGGATGATTAACCTTTTCAAATATCTTTACCAAGGGTTATTTAGATGTTTCTCTGAAAGCCCTTTCAATCCACAACTTTCCATGTGCCAATTTCAAGCACCAATTGATTGGCTAGGGGAAATTGTTTTCTTTTGTGAGTCCCCTTGAGCTAGAGCTCATCTATTTAGTTTTTGGAAGGAATATCAGCACCAAATTCTGGTGCAGATCCATCCCCAACATTTTCTATACTTCTCTTTACCCAAATCTTGTTCATCTCCCTTTGGATTTCATCCGCATTCACTTTTCCTTTTCCCTTGTCTTGGTTTTGATTATGATGCATCGGACCCTTTTTGTTCTAATTCTTACTTCTACAGAATTTGGTAATATGACCAGATCTATTGCAATTGTAGCAAACAACATTTCTTTGTATATTTGACTAGTATCCTCTTGATCTACATTGATTAGCCATATGTCCCATTCAATTGCATGCAAAGCATCTACCATTGAATGAGTTGTTTATTTGCAAATTTCTACATTCATGAGATTTGTGACCATACCTTTTGCAGTTAAAACATTGTCTAGAGAAGGATGGGTTAGTTTGATTCATTCTTCTTTTGCACTGATTTGGTTTATGACGAAAGTTATTGCAATTGTGGCAATATCCATTGAAGGATGCATATCTTTGAGCATTTGGTTTCCTTACTGGAGGTCTTTTAGGCCTATTCCTTGGATTTCCTGATCTAGAGTTCTTCTGACCAGATCCAGAGCTTTCTCCTTTCTCATACCCCAAGCCTTGCTTGTCATCTACCCTCTTTTGGCTTTCAAGAAGAACTTCAAGTTGAGAAAAGCTTGTCTTGAATTTCTCTTTGTATTCATTTGTTGTTTGAAGATCCCTTTTTAGAGTGTCAATCTAATTCTCAAGTTGTTCTTCATTATCTCTAGCTTCTTCAAGATTAGATTCTATATGCCTAATTATTCTATCCATTTTGTGGCAGTCTTCTGATTTCTCCTTGAGAGATTGTTTTAGATTATCTTCAATCTTTCTTTTCTCTTCGATTTCTTGGGTGAATTTCATAACCCTTGATTCCATTTCATGTCTTAGCATAATGACCTCTTTTGATAGCTTCTCACATAACTTGTTCTTCTCATTCAGATCTTCATCAGTATTATTGGCTTCACTTTGACTTGCTAACTGTTGAAGTAGTTCCTTTCTCTTTTTTATAGAGATACTCAGTTTCTCTTTTAGTTCATTTATGAAATCATCAGCTTGTTTGAGTCTTTCCTTCAAGTTATTGACTTCGGAGTGAGATTGCTCAAGATCATCTATGGCAGACTGAAGTTGTTCCCTCATACCATACATATCCATTGAGATTCCTAGATCTTCCTTAAGTTGTTAGGCTCTGTTTGGAGGAACTTAGCTCTGATACCAATTGTTGATAACTGAGAGGGCGGGTGAATCAGTTATCTTAATTACTTTAACTTTCAGTTCTTCTTTAACAATTAGTGTAGCATCAAATCACATAAGCATGCATAGCCGTGAAAGGAGAAATAAAATCAATACACATAACACAATGATTTTGACATGGAAAACCCTGTTAAGGGAAAAACCACGGGGTGACTAACCCAAGATTGTATTCTCTGTTAAAGAATAGAAGTACAAAATGGCACTTGCCAATTAGGGGTCACTGCCCGAGCACACTGCTCACAAGAGGCTCACTGCCTACAAGAAACTCACTGTCTACAAGGTATAAAGAAAGTAACCAGGTGATTGAACTAATGAGAAGCATCCACATATGCTAAGATTTAGTTCTGGTTGTTGGTACTCATTTATGTTTTGGGTTCTGAGCTTGAACATTTGCAGGTTTTCTTGTTCCAACCCTAAATTTCTTGAGTCTTGGGGTATTGCTTTGTTTTGTCTGATCTGATGCTGGTTTTATATGGTGGGTTCCTAGTTATTAAGTCTTTGCCCTCATGAATTGTGGTGATGCCATACCTATAATTAGGGTTTCAAAGTTAAAAAATAGTGGATACTTTTCATCCCAAGCCCTTAGTTTTATTTTCCCATCGGTGTGACGGGTTATATCAGCAGCAGTGTTACATGTCCCACCGATGATGATGGTCAGGCCGATGAGGGTCATTCAAAGTGGTCATCAGTGAGAGTATTGCTATCGGCGAAGGGGTTTTAGGTCCCGCCGATGTGTTGGGGTCTGGCCAATGGGGTGTAGTTTGTATGTGCCATCGGCATGACATGGTGTATTGGGCGGACCGTGGAGTATTAGGCCGACAGGGTTGTTCTTGTCGATGGAGCTGCCATCGGAGTGATCAATGCGATCGGCGTGTCCGAGGGGAGTTATTCCGATGGTGCAAGTCTGGCCGATGAAGGTGACCATCGAAGTGACTTGTGGATGTCAGCGAAAGGGTTTTCATTTTCTCTGATGGCGGGAGTTATACTGATGGACTGCTAGCGCCTGGCTCACTGGTCACGCAGGGTAAAATGCGTGACAATTTGTTCGCATGCAGTTTGATGTATAAAGTGGTTGGGAGGTCCGTGCTTGGTGTATGTGGGATTTTTTATCATACAAATATGAAGGTTTCCCCGATAGTCTTGGTCACACCGATGGTATGATACATAAAGCAGAACATGCATATGCAAGGTGCCTACATGGCACATTTTCGCAGGATGGCAAATTTTCAACGTCGATTTGGTGCCATGGATTTTCAAATGATGGGAGGAATCGACGGCCATGTTTTAAAGTTGGAGTATGGGTTTCCTTTGCGTCTTCAGGCATGTTTTGAGTGGGAATTTTCCATATGAGCGCTACGACAGTTTCCAAGAGAAGATGTGGGTGGTTGAGCCATTAATGGCAATATGCAGAGGCATGGGCTGACGGTCGAACAACCATGTACCTTATTTATAACGGAGAGCTTTCCAGCGGCGGCACAGGGCTCATGTTCAGCTGCCCCTTGCCCTTCTCTTGCTCTTTCCCATCTTGTCCTCTGCTGCATTTATGTTTTTGGAGCACCATTTTCTCATGCTTTGTATCTGGCAGAATTCTGGCCCTGTCATGTAATGAATGTTGCTAAGTACATAGTCTTGCTATAAAAACCAAACTGTGTCACTTATTGTGGGTTGGAAACTTGGACAAATTTTGGTGTTGCAATAGGAATACAACTTTCTGGTGATCCTATTTCAGGTGTCTCTGGTAGTTTATGAATTGTATGTTGTATGTATTATGCACAGAATTATCAATTTTATGTTGATTTAAATGAGTAATGCTTCATAGCATGTTTTTTTTTATTTGTCTCCAGACTGAATGTGTTTTTCTTCTGACTCTGAACATCTAAGGGGTGTTATAGATTCTAGAATATAGGTTTTATATATTGAATACTTAGTCTTTTACTTCTGCTCAAGGAGTAGATTGAATGTTTTGGGCTATGTGTTGAGGAGAATACATTGCAGAAAAGATATTTGTAAGCAGAAATAACTAAATACTCTCTCTTGGGTATTGTCTGTAAGGCAGACATTTTAGAAACCCCTTGAAATCTGATGTTTTATGTCTATGGTAAACATTCACATATATATGTCTACTGACTCTGAGCCTTAGATAGGCACCGATCTGGCTTGGTATCTCTTTTGTAACCCAAAGTCCTAGTTTCACATCCATATACAAATCAAACTCAAACTTCAACTTCAAACCTTTAGGACTTTAGAAGTAATTTTTAGGAACCAAAATCCTCTATCTACAACTGAAAGTAGGCCCAGAGCTAGCCCCTTTGTACTTATCTCACAGTTTTGGTCCACAGAAGAGAGGATTTATCTGCTTTGTGTCAACACCCCAGTCAGTTCATAGTCATATTCTCATGGGTGTTGAATAGGGAATACCCCCCTAGGTTTTGCAGAGCCTGAAGAAGAAGAGGAGATAAAATAGAGTCTATCTCCTGCACTGTTGGCCCCTGGCCTAGAGATCCAGTTGATCACTAATGGCTACCTTGTAGGGAGATCTGGGAATGAGCATCCAGTCAGGGAAGAAACCAACATTGGTTAGGCTCAATACATTGATCTACTGCACTTCATTCTTCCTCTTCTTTGGTGCTGCTGTCCTGTCACATATCAGACCTGTATAGTTGTTTTCACACTGCTCTCTACTTTTCTTCGCACAACACAATACACCACACACACCTTTACATTGAAATCCATTTGGTATATATATCTGCACCAAGGATTTCATCATCTTTCTAGTTGGCATCCGGAATACTCAATATTTTCCCAAACTCTGATCTGGCAGCTGAATCCTTGCATAATAAGTGATGCGTATCAAAGAGATACTTATAGAAGTCATCAATCATGTCAGCCAACCATGAATGATCCCTTAAGAAACTTGATCATCATCAACTTCTCATCCGGATTAAGTTCTGATGCTCTGCCGGTCAGTTCTTCCTTAGTCAATTCTGTCAAACAAAAACCCAACACTTAGGTACTCATATCTTTTCACTCTTTCATCACCAGAGGCTCAATCTTTGGAATGTATCAGTCAAGGTACTCCTCTTGACTTCCCTAAGTCCGCACTTTGCTGAGATACTTCCTCTGAGAGATCTAGACCTGATTGTTGGACCTTTTTGCATGCTTTGTTCTTGGTCACTGGACCAAAATACTCTTCAATCTAACTTCCGGTAGACATACCATGTCCTGTGGATGTGTGGGATGGAATTTGTTGCCATCAATGATAACATTCATGAAGCCACATAGTGTCTCTTGCCAACATCATCTCCTTCATACATATTTTTCAAATTTTCCCAAACTTCATTTGCAGATTCTAGATCCATGACTTTTATCAACTTAGTGTCAGTCAAGACACTTATCAGAGCATCTCTAGCTTTTATATTCAACTCATATTCTTTGATTTCATCTTTAATTTTCAAACCATTTTGAGGCATGGTATATTTTATCTATATATATTTTCATACTTTATAACTAAGACAAAGGAGATGTCTTTTCATTCGTACCTTCCATAGAGCATAGTTTGTCCCATGAAACTGAGGCTCTTAAAAGACATCCTGGATCTTCCTCAAGCTATTAGGCTTTCTTCTGAGGAACTTGCTCTGATACCAATTGTTGAAATGCACTGGACAACTGAGAGGGGGGTGAATTAGTTGTCCTTAAAAACTTTTAACACTTATCAACACATCAAACACTTATTTACTATTATTTAGAGTTAACCATGAAAGCATTAAATAAGAAGCTCAACACAACAACATAATCAACACATGAGACACCAGATTTTTAAGTGGAAAACCCTATAAGGGAAAAACCACGGTGGGTGTTATCCCACATAAATATATATGTTATAACAATACCAAAAAATAGAGGCTCACTGCCCAAAGTTGCTCACTGCAAAGATCAGTTTGCTGCCAAGGGGTGGCTCACTACCAGGGTTTTGTGAACTAATTTGATAGCATCTACTCCATGCCTAAGTTCAATTCCATTGAGGTGCAATACTTTCTCTTTTCTCTGCTCTTCTTACACTTCTCACTTATCTCTGCAATTTTTCTCACAGATACATTTTTCTCAATTACATTTCATGACATTCATCAACTGTTGGAACAAACTCCAAGGTCAGTATTACAAACATACATAGAAATAGGTTTGGACCTAATACAAAAATTTGCTAAGGGAAATATGTAAAGATGTATGCAGATCAGGCTACACCTTATCTAGGACTCAAATACAATCTTCCACGCCACAATACACTACTATAATCTTCAATGCATCTCCATAAATACTAAAAACAACCAGGTCGGCTAAGACAAGTGTTAACACTAGGACTTCCATGAACAATCTTCATCCATGATCTAGTTTCTCTTTGCAGACCAATCCAAAGGTAGGAACACAATCAAGAGACATCCACAAGCACATTTTAATCACTAGGAACATCTGCACAACCTCTAACCATTTTGTCAAGAAGATTCTTCAAACTGAAGCACTTAACCAACATTGTCAGCCATTGTCATAAAGAAAAGATCATTTGTGGACCACCAAATCATGAACCATTGAAGTTGAAGGCACATAACATCATTTCAGACTTAACTCTAGAACTACAGATCAAAATACTTTAATGCAGAGGAATGTGGAGCATAATATGTTCTCCTTGTCACTACCAAATATACAGAAAAAGTTGTTTCCACTCTGGTGAACATAACTCACTCAAATATTTATACCGGAGGCTCAAACTTGGAACATAACATCTTCATACATGCCTCTAAATAACTTTCAATCTGCAGACAAAGATATTCATTCTACAGGAAATATGGAGCAAATTGTTGAACTGTTCTTCTGTAAATAAGGATACATTACAATACACTGTTTCCACTAGAGGAGCTAATTTTCTCAATATCCTCAGCATCAGGATCACTTAGTCATTATCTCCAACACTAACAAACATCAAAATCAAGAGCACATTTGGCACCAATGACAACTCTGATATGTTGATATCAATGACAACATCGGTTAGGCACATACTTGCAACAGTTCTTGCGTCTGCATAACTACAATGTGCAACTTGTTGGCCTGAAGCATTTACCAAAATACTTTACAGACCATAACAATACATGAAATGCATTCTTCTATGTTGACTCATGCTATAGGATCACTTAGGATATGATCCCAATCACTAGAATCTTCCACACACAGATCCTAATATCAAGTTGATTTCACAAACTGACTATCACAGACTCAGATCAACTATCAGATCATAACATTCAATGCAAACCACAAAACTTCTTCAAATTCACAACTAAGACTCTTTAGGCATCCTCAAGCTTACCCTCAAAACCATAGAGCATAATATTATCATGCAGCAAAATGCAGACCATTAGAACACATACTTTGTTATTGTCAAACACTATCAAATCAAGTAGCGATACTCATAAGCTTATAATTATCTTATCGGTGGACATCAAACTCTGCAACTTTGGATTTAGAAACTTTAGACATGTGTTTACAACACCTCAAAACTGTAGGAGGAAATACCTATTCCCGAAGGAATGTGGACCAAATCAAACAGGTGTTCTACACTCAAGACTATTCTCTGCTATGTCAAGCTTGTGCTACTTGAGACTATACTTCCGGAGATGATCAGAAGATGAAACTCTAGATTTAGGATCATCTAAGGACTAGAAAAATCTTACCAGATCCACAAGAAAAAATCTTCAATTGTGGACCAATGTTAATCATAACACTGTCTCTTTGTAGTTTACTCTGCCAACACTTAGCCAAAATCCTTAAGTCTTCTTGACGGACCAAAAACTTTGTTGCAACATTGTTGAATCCTTGTTGAACTCTTGTTGCCATTAATGACAACACCATCAAATATCATGCCAATCCAACTCATACCGATAGTGTCTCTAATGATGTTTGCCAATTTGCCAACAAATTAAATATAATTTATGTGAGATCATTTTGGAGAATTTAAAAAAATTACTCTGTTTTCATATATTTATTAAATTATTAATATTTTATTGTTATATATCTGGTTGGATCTTATAGTTTTGCACCAAAAAATTATGGACAACACCATTCATTTAGGAGAAGCTTCAATCAATGAAACTAATCAATTCAAGAATCTACTTAACAACTATGTTGATGTTTTGAGTCAACGAATCAACTTTGACAAAAGGGTTCTCTTCTTCCTTAACACTCCCCCTTTAGAGATAAGAAAGGATTACTAGAATCACTGGGTGTCATGTTAAGGAGCCTCCTTTAGTTTATCTTGGTATGCCCTTTCTAAAGGTAGAATGACCGTAATCTTGTGGAATTCCCTCTTGGATATATTTCAAAGGAAATTGGTGGGGTGGAAGTGTTGCCTACTCAGTCAAGCTAGGAAATTTATGTTAAACACACAGAAGTACTAAGAGGTGGGGGGTGAATCAGTACTTAATCAAATTATTTAATTCCAATAGAATTCAAACTAATATAAACATTTAAAGCATGAGAAACATGAGAACATAGAAGCACACAACCATAACACCAAATTTATGTGGAAAACCCAACAAGGGAAAAACCATAGTCAGCAAGATGCTTAGATCTACTATCCAAATCCAGCCTCACAAATAAAACATGATTACATTAGTGTCTATGGTCTACAACCCAAAGGAAGTTGTAACTCCCTAAACAAATACAACACTTACAACTTTTACAAAGAGTCTTCAACCTCTACAACACAAAACCTATCTAACGCAATTGTTCCTTTCACAAACACTGACTGCTCTAACCTTTTGTTGATCACTTCAACTTTTGCACAACTATTTCACCTTTACACTACTGCAATACCAACCTCCACAACATCAAAAAAACCTCAAAAACTCTTCTCAGTCATCACAACACCCACAATCACCTCTGAAACAATATTATTTTACATCAACTAATCCTCTCCACACTTCATCATTCTATCTGCTTCTATGGTAAGTTTATTCACACATTATCAATATTTTTTCACAATACACAACACATTCATCACTCAAAAACTTTGATCTTACATTTATATCCTCTGCAATCTCCAAAATATTTCTCCTTGGTCGACCAAGATGAAATTTGTAACATTAAATGTGTAATGGCCACAACAATCAACTCCAAAACATATGTAGTAATTAGAAATCTAATGCCATTCAAAAATAGGATATAATTAGGTCCACTTCTACCTTAGCACACTCTTCCAAGCTATCACACACTCAAACATATGGCATAATGATCAACATACACCAATTTATCTCCACAAACACTTATCTTTCCTTGCATTTAGCTCCAAACCAAAAGCAGTACCAGAGGAGACAAATTTATATCATGCGGACCACCCAAAGAACATTATATGACACACAAGACATTTTTGTAAACCTAGTTTATCATTTCATGATATTTCATGTTGGCGTAAACACTTGAACTTTGATGTTGATGTCCTTGACAAACTTTTCTTACGTCACAAGCTTAAGATAAAACAATGAAGAACATACTTGCGGTGAACATAATCATTTGAATCTTGCACAACACATACCAACCAGCCATGTGAGCTTATCATTCAATCAATGAAGCCAAATACCATTGTGTGGTGAACTATGGTGACTTCAAGTATCTCCTTCTACTTACATTAACCAACACCAAGACATGTCTTCACGTAGCTGACTTCAGAGAAGAAACTGTGGTACAAATTATCACTTAAAACTTGACCCATGCATACCTGATACTCATATCTACCTATCCTCCATTCTGCAACAACATATCTACATCTATGGAGAAGTTTGGAGCATTCTCCTGTCTCACTATGACTGCACTTACCTTGTTTCTTTATTATCTTCATTTTTCTATCTCTAAAAACACCTTGCGGTAATCTTTATGATCTCAAACTTGAAAAAAAAGATACATGAGTGTAAAACCTAGCCATCTATCCAATCCATAGGTCCATATCTTCAAATGTGGTAGAATGTGGTACCTTCTTATGAGCCTGTAACACTTTTCCTGACTTGCACTATACTTAAATAATTCTTCTTCAAGTTTTTGCAACTTTTTCAAACAACATGAGTTCATATTGTCAATATACAGCATGAATCCAACTCAACTCATCAAACACACAATCATTTTCACAACACATCAAAGATATGGACTTACACATGAACTTCAAAAGATATAGTATGATTGTGTACAAATGATACTAATGTTGGCAAGAGACACTGTGTGGCTTCATGAGTGTTGTCATTGATGGAAACAAAGTCCATCCCACTCATCCGTAGCACATAGTATGTCTATACCAGAAGTCTGATTGAAGAGTGTTTTGGTCTAGTGAATAAGAATAGAGCATGCAGCAAGGTCTGACAATCAGGTCTGGATCTCTCAGAGGAAGTATCTCAACAAAGTACGGACTTGGGGAAGTCAAGAGGAGTACCATGACTACCACATTCTAGAGATTGAGCCTCTGGTGATGAAAAAGTGAAAAGCTATGAGCTCCTAAGTGTTGGGTTCCTAATAGTCAGAGCAGACTAAGCAAGAACTAACTGGCAGAGCATCAAACCTTAATCCGAATGAGAAATTGGTGGTGATCAAGTTACTTGAGGGATCATTCATGGTTAGCCAACATGATTGATGACTTTTATGTCTATGTCCTTGATACGCATCATAGAGTAAGCATGGATTCAGCTGACAAATTAGTGTGTTGGGAAAATCTTGAGTATTCTAGATGCCGAATAGAAAGATGTTGAGATCCTTGATGCAGATATATATACCAAATGGATTTCAGTATGAAAGTGTGTGTGGTGTGCAAAGAAAGATAGAGATAAGTGTGGAAGCAGTAAAACAAGTCCAGTATGTGACAGAACAGCAGCACTAAAGCAGAGGAAGAATGAAGTACAGTAGATCAGTATATTGAGCCTAACTAAAACTGAACCTTAGCATAGGTGGATGCCTCTGATCAGTTCAAACACCTAGTTACATTCTATATACCTTGTAGATAGTGAGTCTCTTGTAGGTAGTGAGCCTCTTGTGAGCAGTGTGCTTAGGTAGTGAGCCCTAATTGGCAAGTGCCATTTTGTACTTCTATTCTTTTAATAGAGAATACAATCTTGGGTTAGTCACCCCGTGGTTTTTCCCTTAATAGGGTTTTCCACGTAAAAATCCTTGTGTTATGTGTGTTGATTTCTTTTCTTCTCTTATGTTCATGTATGCTTATATGTTTTGATACTGCACTAATTGTTAAGTGGACAAGAAAGCTAAATAATTAAGACAACTGATTCACCCCCCCTCTTAGTTATCCACCTTGTTTCCAACAATTGGTATCAGAGCCAAGTTCCTCCAAATAGAGCCTAACAACTTGAGGAAGATCTGGGAATCTCAATGGATATGTATGGTATGAGGGAACAACTTCAGTCTGCCTTAGATGATCTTGAGCATTCTTACTCTGAAGTCAATAACCTGAGGGAAAGACTCAAACAAGCTGATGACTTCATAAATGAACTAAAAGAAAAGTTGAGTATCTCTGTGAAAAAGACAAAGGAACTTCTTCAACAATTAGCAAGTCAAAGTGAAGCAAATGATACTAATGAAGATCTAAATGAGAAAACCAAGCTATGTGAGAAGCTATCAAAAGAGGTCATTATGGTAAGACATGAAATGGAATCAGGGGTCATGAAATTCACCCAAGAAATTGAAGAGAAAAGAAAAATTGAAGATAATCTAAAACAATCTCTCAAGGAGAAGTCAGAAGACTGCCACAAAATGGATAGAATAATCAGGCATCTAGAATCTAATCTTGAAGAAGCTAGAGATAATGAAGAACAACTTGAGAATTAGATAGACACTCTTAAAAGGGATCTTCAAACAGCAAATGAATACAAAGAAAAATTAAAGATAAGCTCTGCTCAACTTGAAGTTCTTCCTGAAAGCCAAAAGAGGGTAGATGACAAGCATGGCTTGGGATATGATTAAGGTGAAAGCTCTGGATCTAGTCAGAAGAACTCTAGATCAGGAAATCCAAGGTACAGGCCTAGAAGACCTTCGATAAGGCAACCAAATGCTCAAAGATACCCATCCTTCAATGGATACTACTACAATTGTAATAACTTTGGTCATAAACCAAATTAGTGTAGAAGAACAATGAATCAGACTAACCCATCCTTCTCTAGACAATGTTTTAACTACAAAAGGTATGGTCACAAATCTCATGAATGTAGAAATATGCAAATAAACAATTCATTCAATGGTAGATGCTTTGAATGCAATAGAATGGGACATATGACTAATCAATGCAGATCAAGAGGATATTAGTCAAATATGCAAAGAAATATAGCTTACTACAATTGCAATAGATCCGGTCATATTGCCAAATTCTGCAGAAGTAAGAGTTAGGATAAAAGGGGTCCGATGCATCATAATCAAAATCAAGACAAAGGAAAAGGAAAAGTGAATGTGGATGAAGTTCAAAGGGAAATGAACAAGATTTGGGTAAAGAGAGGTACATAAAATCTTGGGGATGGATCCACACTAGAATCTGGTGCTGATATTGCTTCCAAAAACTAAATAGATGAGCTTTGGCTTAGGGGGAGTCACAAAAGAAAACAATTTCCCCCAGCCAGTCAATTGGTGCCTAAAATTGGCACATGGATTGTTGCGGATTGAAGAGTTCTCAAAGAGATATCTAAAGAACCCTTGGTAAAAATATAAAAGATCCATAAGGAGTTTTGAAGAGGTTAATTATTCAAGATCGATCCGGTTTGACAGTCATCCAGTAAAAGTAGGATTTTCACAGTTAGATCTAGTATGATTCAAAATTGAAATACCTTGATCTGCAGATAAATAGGATGATTCAAGGAAGGGAGATACATTGTAATTTATCATTCTAAGTGCATCTCAGTGATCTGAAAAGATCTCTCTCAGAACAAGTAGAACAAGGCAACCAAAATGACTTAAGTTGTGCATTTATTGCAAAATGGAATTAGGGTTTCCGCAGAAATAAAAGGGTTCTCTTATTCCTCATTTGCACATTTGCATTCAAGAAGAAGAAAGAAAGAGCTCCACAACAGGATTGTTTCAACCCTCTCAAAGATCAACTGTAGAATTTGATTCAACCAGTGATCTGTTCGGCTCTTATCATGAACCCTAGAAGCGTAAAAAGGTATTTTCGCTCTTAAATATCTCTCTCTGAATCTTTTGAAAGATGGCTACTACAAATGTTGTTAAGATCACTGATAAGACACACCCTAAGTTCAAGAAACATCCTTACAAATCCTTAGAAGTTGATCCCCTAGGCGTATTCTCTAGCATTCCGCATGGGGTTCTGCATGTAGAAGATGTTAGGGTATACATTCATGCCAACATTGAGGAATTTGGGGAATCCAAGCTGATGGATATCTATCACAAGGAATTAATAGATGAAACATTTGAACTTAAACCCCAATACAAGGCCATCCGGGATAAGCATTTTAGACATTGCATCCGTTTCCCCTGATTTGCAGAAGATGAATGGGTCTGGTATATTCTTAGTAGAATACATGATAACTTCATGTGGTTGTTGAAGCCCTTCAAGATAACCAAGGATGCAATCAGGGTAGTAACTAGTTTGCACTCATCCGGTGGATTGCCTGCTCTTAAATCAGTCAAGAACCAAACTGTAAGTTAGGCTACCAGATCAAAATTTGACAAAAGAGCAATGACAATAGAGGATATCATAGATCTAGATATCAAATTTGCTTCTATGATAATTGGTTATAAAATATATCACTCCAGCAGGGAGAATTCTATATCTGGAACAACAATATACACTGCTTATCAGATGCTAAGGGAAAATGCTGATTATGATCTTTATGAGCTTCTCCTGAACCAATTATTAGAGAATTTGTAGAAAATAAAGAAGGATAAGAAGAATTCATTTAAGTATGGTGGCTTGATATTATGTCTATTCTTCTACTATATGAATGAGCTACCCTAAACTAGTGGTTGGATATGGCAAAATGACAGACCTGTTGCCATACAAATTAGAGATTATATGTATGGGCTTGGTGATGCCAAGGCTCAAAACACATCTCTCTAGGGATATTTCAAGAATTTCCAAGGTATGATGCAGGCTAGAGAAAGAATTCCTCAGACATTAGTTGAAAAATATAAAGATACAGTGTGTTTTATGGTAGATACTGATCAATGCCTAATGGAGGCAGTAGAGCCTAGAATAGTTTGGATTATGCCAATGGGCTATGAGGTGGATGAGAAAATTCTGGAACTGCATGTCCAACACCTACTAAGTCAGCCTAAGGACCCTGAGGCAAAAAGGTTTGGAACCTTTGAAGAATTGAGTGTGAAAATTCATGTTGAGCTAAGATAACCAGAGATGAAAAGAAAAGTGAGAAGAGAAGTAGAGGAAGTTGCCAAAAGATATGGCATTTCAAAAGAAGCAATAGATGCAAATAGAAAGAAACTAGAAAGAGCAGAGAAAGAGAGACAAGATGCAAAAAAAGAAAGTGATCTGGTGCAAGCCCCCTCCTGGACTAGATCCTCAAAGAGTTCTGCACCTACAACCTCTAAGAGCTCAAAATCCTCCAAACTGGAAGCAAAGAGATCCAAAAAGGGAGAAAAGAGAACAAAACCAAGGCTACAATATCCTATTTAAGTCAAAAGGATGATGAAGAGACAGAGATAGATGAGGAGGTTAAGAAAATGAAGAAGAAAAAGAAAACTTCTATGGAATCATCTGCTGGCAAAAACAAAGAAGAAGAAGTAGAAGAATTTGTTGAAAGGCCTACACTCTCCATTGATGGTGTCATCAAGGCAGTTACTGTGGATGGGAATCTGCAACCAATGATAGAATTCTATGATGAGTATAGTGACAGACAAAAGGATCTTGGAAGAAGCTACAGTTAAATACTTAAACATATATAATAAAGTATTCATTGAAATCATCTCTCTAATCCCCAAGAGTTTAGAGAAAGTACTTGAACTCAGAAAAGACAATGCCAAGGAAAAGGATATGGAGATCCAGGAATAGATAGCTATTCAGCTCTATCCTTCCATCACTCCAAAACAAATGAACATGATCTTCAAGGATTGCAAGGATGAGTTCCGGAGCAAAGCCAGAATGAACAAGCTTATGCTCAGAGAGACTGATCAAGTGGCAAAAGAGACTGAAGACATCCTCTGGAATGCATATATAAGATTCAATCTTCCTATTATAGAGGACATAAGTGATGAACCTTCTGCCATGGATGTCGAAGGACTAAGTGCATCAAAGGAAGATTCTACTGAGAAAATTGTAGAAGAGTCAAAGGAGATAGGTGAGGAGAAGACTAAGGACTTGGATTCCTTTGTTCTAGAAGAGGAAGTCCATGAAGAAGTAAACATCTCTCTTTCAGATTCCTAGCAGACTCTGGAATTGAAGGAGAGGCAAGAAAAGAGGAGAAAGCAAGTCAAGAAGAGGAGACAAAGGGAAGAGAAAAAGAACAAACAGAGAAGATCTCTAATGATAGCTCTGAGGTTGCAAAAGGAAAGAAGTCTCTAGCAAGAGACACTGCAGAAGCAGTGAAGAATTTCTTGACCAAGGAATTAATGGAGATAGATGAACCAGAACTGTTTCATGGACCATTAAATTTTGACTCCCTCTCTCCGGTCCAGACAATGAAGGTAGCATCTTTTACTCAAGCTAAAGCAAAAGAAAATCTTCTGAAGTCTCACATGGAAGACTGTGAGCTAATAGAGATTGCATCTAGTGTGCTAGAGAAAATTATGCCATCCTTTCAAAAGGATCTTTCAGCCTCCTCATCTAGTAATCTGAAATCTCTTGTTAATTCTATTAACACACATTTTGATTCCTTGGAGAAATTAGTAGAAGAGAAAGTCTGGAAAGAGTTTTTGGGTAAGAGATTCTCTAAAGTACAGGGGCTCATTTCCAATGATAGGAGAAATCTGAATATTGGAATAAAGAGCCTAGAAAATGCTCTTAAAGATGGTGGAGAATTATACAAATTTTGTTTATCTTGGTCCACAATGACAACAGACATTGCCAAGAAGGTGGAAGAACAAGAGAGTAAACTATCAAGTTTATCTCAAAATTTTGATCCTCTCACCTCATCCATAATGAATCAAGAGTGTCAGACTATTGCAACTATTAATGAAATAAAGAGGCTTGAAAAGGAGAAGAAGAATAGAATAAGCAGGCTAAGTGAACTAAGAGGGATAATTATCCCTAAGTTAGAGGCAATGCATGAGGTCCTAACTGATGCTTAGACCATAGCCCGGACCAGTGATCTGGCATACCTAAAGAGGGCAGAAGCTTTTGCATTTCTGTTAAGTGGTCACATCTCAATATTGGACAGGATGAAGCAGAGTTGGGCAACAGAATTTGTCCAGTTGAAGACTACCCTCGCGGATATACTTTAAGTTTATGTAAGTACAACATGTATATATACTTAACTGACAATATATATATTGTTTTTCTTCACAAATTTTGGTATGCAGATTTCACCCTTTGCCATTGATGTCAAAGGGGGAGTGAGGAGCAATAAAAAATGTAGAATCTAGCTAAGGGGGAGCTCTGGTAAAAGTGTACATAAGTCAGAGCATAAGCCAAGGGGGAGTTTGATACGATAGTCATTTTTCACTAAGTGTTGCCATCAATGCCAAAGGGGGAGATTGTTGGCAAGAGACAATGTGTGGCTTCATGAGTGTTGTCATTGATGGCAACAAAGCCCATCCCACTCATCTGCAGCACAGAGTATGTCTATACCAGAAGTCTGATTGAAGAGTGTTTTGGTCCGGTGAACAGGAAAAGAGCATGCAACAAGGTCTGGCAATCAGGTCCGGATCTCTCAGAGGAAGTATCTCAGCAAAGTGTGGACTTGGGGAAGTCAAGAGGAGTACCATGACTACCACATTCTAGAGATTGAGCCTCTGGTGATGAAAAAGTGAAAAGATATGAGCTCCTAAGTGTTGGGTTCCTGACAGGCAGAGCAAACTGAGCAAGAACTAACCAACAGATCATCAAACCTTAATCTGGATGAGAAATTGGTGGTGATCAAGTTACTTGAGGGATCATTCATGGTTGGCTGAATGATTGATGACTTTTGTCTATGTCCTTGATACGCATCACAGAGTAAGCATGGATTCAGCCGATAGATCAGTGTATTGGGAAAATCTTGAGTATTATGGATGCTGACTAGAAAGATGTTGAGATCCTTGATGTAGATATATATATACCAGATGGATTTCAGTATGAAAGTGTGTGTGGTGTGCGAAGAAAGGTAGAGATAAGTGTGGAAGCAGTAAAATAAGTCCAGTATGTGACAGAACAACAGCACTAAAGCAGAGGAAGAATGAAGTGTAGTAGATCAGTATATTGAGCCTAACCAGAACTAAACCTCAACATAGGTGGATGCCTCTGATCAGTTCAAACACCTAGTTACATTCTATATACCTTGTAGACAGTGAGTCTCTTGTAGGCAGTGAGCCTCTTGTGAGCAGTGTGCTCGGGCAGTGAGCCCTAATTGGCAAGTGCCATTTTGTACTTCTATTCTTTTAATAGAGAATACAATCTTGGGTTAGTCACCCCATGGTTTTTCCCTTAACAGGGTTTTCCACATAAAAATCCTTGTGTTATGTGTGTTGATTTATTTTCTACTCTTATATGTTTTGATACTGCACTAATTGTTAAGAGGAAAAGAAAGTTAAATAATTAATACAACCGATTCACCCCCCCTCTTAGTTATCCACCTTGTTTCCAACAACTAATCCATCTCCTTCACTTAACAACTCTTCTGATCAACTTCCTTTGTCTGTTTCTTTGATCAACACAACATATGCACATCTCTTTACTTTATTCCTTACAACACTTTTGATCACTTACTCTAGTGCCTTCACTAATAACCATACTGCTACAATCTCCCTTTGACATCTCTAGTGACATCACTTCCAACCTTCCACAATGAAACACTCCAAACCACTATTGACATCAATGACAACACATATGCAACAATCTCCCCCTTTGTCATTGATGGCAACACTTAACCTGATATGTACACATTTCTCCCCCTTTGACATCAATGGGAAAGGGCTAGTGGTCTTTTGTTCCAGAAAAAACAAGTAGTCTCCCCCTATCTGAATATTCCTATCACCTTTTATTAGTTAACTCCCCCTAAGGAGTAGCTTCTATCCCTTCAAAACTAATGTAGCAAAATTATTCTTCAAAACTATGTACAGAGTGCCTATAACACTAATTAATCCTATCTTATTCTCCACATATCTATACAATTATCAAAATTTGTTTTACCTTCAACATGTCCTCAATTTACTTGGAAGGTAGAACACTCCTATAAATCACCTTCAACTAGGGAAGTGTTGTGTCACAGTTCTTCTTTGCAGAAGACAAAATGTGCAATTGGTTTTCAAACTAAATGTATAGTTCTTCTGCTTCCTCCAAAGTGGCTAGCACCTTTACCTTTTGTACAACATTTTCAGCTTCTATCAAAAATGCCAGTCAGGACTGCTAGCCTCATGCTCACCACTTCTCATAGTTATCCAATTTCTCTCTTTACTTGCTCCCTTTGGTCCAAGAGCTGCTTCAACTGAGAATGAAGATTTTCTATTTGGGCTCTAGTGGCTCTATCTTTATCCTTTAGAGGATCATATACTTTGTCCACTTGAGTTAATTGTGACTCAACAGAGTTAGCTTGATCCTTAATACTCTTTGTGGTTGCTGGCCAATTCAAGCAACAAAACTTTTGCTTCATCTAAACATTTCTAGATGTTTTTCATATTTTCTTGCAAATTGTTATGTTGCTTAGCACATCTCCCAGAGGCATCATCTAATATTTTACTATTCACCTGTTAGGATATCTTTTCTTCAACCTGTTTCTCAAGATAAGATGAATGAGCCTTGAACAACTCTAGCATAAGTTTCATTTACTGAGTAGGAGGCAGAGTTGGATCTCTCTTAGCCTCAGGCAATTCCTCAGGACTGTATTATCTTAATAGCCTCTTCTAATAACTAAACCCCTTCAATTTTTTATTGCATAATTTCTTGTCTTGGTAAGGACTAAAGTATATCTCCTAATTGCAACTTGTGAAGTGGAGATATATTGGACAAGTTAACTTGTTCATCTAATACTAGCAACTGTAAGACTTGTGGAGTGACCACCAGTTAGATTTACATGTGTTGGGCTAAAAAATCCTTAATTGATTCAATTAGAGAGGAGGAAGATGTGTCTTGTTCATTTTTTGATCTCTCCCCTGTATCAACATTTCTCTACTCCTCTCGTTGTTCAGGGTTACCCTGCTACTCAGTGTTCTCTAGAGGAGGACTATTATAGACCTTATTGTGATTAGGTGATGCATTTCCTTCACCTTGTGCTACCTATTCTTCATCTTGTGAAACTGGATCATCTTTCTCCTCTTAAGGATCTTGCTAAAGTGAATCATGTGGAGGAGATACAACACTATGCAGTGGAGAAATAGTACCATGTGGTGGAGACACATCTTGTTCCACATTCTCAACAAATTTTACATCTTCAAGTATTTTGTTTGTCACTTCTTCAATTTCTTTCTGAACTTTATCTTTATCTTCTTTCTCCATGCTCATGAGAACATCTACTCTCTACTTTGTCCTTAGCTCTTAGGCTTGCATTTGAGCTAATTTATCTTTTTCTTCTTGAGACAAGGATGACCCAACCTTATCAAGAGCTTGTTGCCTGAGCTCATCATCCATTTTAATGGCTTCTTCTATTCTTTGTCTTAGAGCTTGACGTGGCTCTCTGGAGCATTCTCAATAATTTCATTTAGGGCAACATTATATTTGATCATATACATTACTATAGCCTTCTCAATGGTGCTCTTGTCTTTAGGTGGCACCTCCGGATATAATTTTGTTGTATCCTTTAGGATACCATGATACATAATTGCATTAAAAATGACATCTAATTGTAAATGTGCATGTTCATATACCACCAAAGGAGCTTTCTTAGACTTCTTCTCTTTCTTCTTTGGATGAGAGGTGCCTTCCTCTCCTTCTTCTTCCTCTTCAACCTCCTCAATATGGACTTTCTTTCTTTTAGCAGGTTGTTTTTACCTGGCATGCTTCTTTTCAATACTCTTCATCTAAGCCAAGGTCTCAAATGCATCTCTTTTTGTTGTGGACACCATTTGTGCTGATCCGGAGGGCTATGATGCATTCACAGTAGCAGAAGTGGATCTGCTAGTCCTTCTTAACCCTTGGGTAGCTAGTGGAATAGTAGGAGCATGTTGTGTTTTCTCTATAGGGGCTTCAAAAGTGGATCCAAGTAAAATACCCCATTTCTTATGAAACTCACCTTTATTCTTCTCAAGTTGCTCCTTCACATTTTTCTTATGCATCTTATTCATGATTTCATCATATGTACCAAACTTCTCCGCAATGGTGTCTTTGGGTTTGCTAAGCAAAATATCAACATAGACCTTTATTTCTTCCCCAAAGACTTCATAGGGAAACCTTTGAATCCATGCAGTTCTAGGCTCAACTACCTCCATATAAGTATAATCCTTATCCACTTGGAATGTGATATTCTCCTTATATTACTATACTGAATTGAAAGGAACTCTATCTCTGACATGCATGTTGGTTTGCAAATTTTTGAAGTAGCCTCAGTATAAAGTACTATAGTGATTTGGATCACTAAACCCTCTTATATGACTTTAATTTGAGAGTCAACATGAATATGTTATTGCTAGACCTTTCCTCTAAAACTAGGTAACTCGTTCAAAAAATAGAATGCAAGATAGGCGATTAAAGTGACATACCTAAAATTATACCCAGCCTCCTTTGTTGTCCTTAGGTTTTCTAAGAGTTGTTCTCTCATGTGACCTTGCAGAGGTCAAAATATTTACCTTCCTTAACCATCTGGTAAGCAGTGTGAATTGTTGTACTAGTGGTAGAGCCTTCTCTATTTGTGTAATACACTTTGTAAGCAATACCCATAGCAGCATACTAAACACTAGGATCTGTTATGTCATTCACAGTCAGGGTTCTCTTATCAAATTTGGCACCTATTAATTTAATAACCTTCTCATTTTTCATAGATTTCATCACTGGTACAAGTCCAGTGGAACACAACCCAGTAACTACCCTGATTGCATCCTTAGTAATTATATGAGGCTTATCCAGATACATGAATTCATCATGAATCCTACTCAAAATATATCTCACCCATTCATGCATATTGCAAAAATTAGGATAATCCTTCCAAATGTCTAGACGCTTGGCTCCCACATTTGCATATTTTGGTTTGTAGCTAACATCATCATCCAGAAGTTGATCTCTCAGCTCTTCAAATTTCACATGGTTTATCTCATCCTGCTTAGAGTGAATATAAAAACTATCTTTTGTATATACAACATACATTGTAATATTTGAGAATTCCCCTTCCTTATTGACCTCCATTGCTTTGAAAGGGTATATCTTATACTTTGGTCTTGTTTTTTCATTGACATCAACTAGTTGAGGAGTTGCCATCACAAATTTCTATGTATTCAAAAACTAGGGTTTTAACAAATAGAAATTCTGATAAATACCTTTGTGTTCAATTGCTAGAGTTTCACCTTTAGCTTGATTCTTCTAAAATTCACCAAGTACTTTGAAAGATTTCTTCTTTTCTTAGCTCCAGATGCAAATGCTTGATCATGAATGAGATTTGATCATGCCAAGGAAGCATAAGTACCTTACAATTTTCCCTAACTTTCCATAATAAATGCTCCTTTATCAAGTTAGGTAGACTATTGTCTAGTTGCTCTGTGAGCTCACTGAGACCCAAAAACATTTTGCAATCCTCCACATCTTGAGATTTTGTTCCAAAAATTTGAGGGAAGGAAACATTTTTGCTTTATCAACAACATCACCATCTGATTTCATCCTAGCTCATCTATATGTTTATCTTCCATTTGCAAAAGCCAACAACCATTCAAGGGGGAAGAATAGATATGTTCTGGTTAGCTCCCCCTGACCCTATGCCTTATTTTAATCAATAATGAAGTCTTCTGCACTAGGCATAAGCAAAAATTCTTCCTTCTTCATATCTTTGTCATTTCCTTCTTTTGTTGAGTCACAATTTTCTCTATCTTCTTGTGCTGAACAAGTGGTTTCACAGAACCACTCTTGTAGAATCTTGCTTTATGCCCAAATTTTTTGCACTTGTAGCAAGCAACCTTATATTCTAGAGTCACACCATTTCTCCTTACTTTAGTTCTACACCCAATAGCCTTGTGACCAAATTTATTGTATGCAAAGCAATAGCCATAAAAGGAATGAGAGATTCTAGCATCATGCTTTGGAGGCACATGTGAATTCTTCCTCAGGTTATCATTTCTTCTATCATTAGTTTTACAATCAATAGCATTATGACCAAGCTTATTGCAAGAATAATAGTACCCATAAAAGGATTGAGAGAACCTAGGATTAGCAGCTTATCTAAGAGGAGATCTCTTGGGATCTTTATTCTTCTGATTGTTGATCTGTATGAAGTCATCATCATCCAATTTATGCTCCTCATCTTTAGTCTCCTCAGAATCTTCAATACAAGTCTCTTCCTTTTTCATTTCAAGCATGCCTTTAGGTATGTTTGTTTTAGGACTCTAGCTTTTCTCAAATCCAATGCCACCTTTATTATTTAGAGGTCTTTCATTGCTAATTATCTCATCAAGGATGTTTGTTCTTTTCTTTAGTTTTAGACCTTTGTCTACCCGATCCTTTGCTTTCTCCAATTCTTCCCTCAGACTGACAATTTCTTCTTCAAGTTTGGATCATTTATCTGATTTATCATCAAGCTTAGCATTTAGACAATTTGCAACCTTCTTAGCTTACTCAACTTAAACTTTCAATTTAGCAATTACTTCTTTTGATTCTTTGAGCTTAATCTTATATCCTTCATTTTCACTCCTTGCTGCATCCAATTCTTCTAGGGCAGAAATGAGTTCTGCTTCAAAATCAACAACACAATCCTCTAGATTATAGTTTGTCTTGTCTTTATCAACTTCCAGAGGAATCTTGCCATTAAACAGTACTTCAGTTCCCATGTATTCCACTCCAAGATCTACTTTAGCTATTAGACTGCATTCAAGGAACTTAGCTCTTATGCCAATTGTTAAACACACAAAAGTATCGAGAGGGGGGTGAATCAGTACTTAATCAAATTCATTACTTCCAATAACATTCAAACTAATGTAAATTGTTATCAAAAAATTGGAATGATTATCAATAGTATCAAAGTAATCCAATAAACTCAATGGAAAAGGAAATAATCAATATTCAAAACAACAAAGATAAACCTTGCAAACCTCAATACTTCATAGCTTACATTGGTCACCTATCTCAATCGATCTTGCGTAATGAATGAAGCCCTCATAAAGTGCACTTCCTTTCTTTTTCTTCAAGATGTCAATGGAGAATGGCTATGATAATTCTTGCAATGAAGATGAGCCTCACAACAATGGTAATGGTAACAAGTTGATCGCAAGAAATGGAATGATTTGGTGCCAAAGGCACACTGAAATTCCTACAGAGTAAGGGTACTAAAAGCTTGGATGATAGAAATGGAGGAATTGGGTTCAATTTATAGACTTACGAGGGAGAGAAGATCAACAGTATAGAAAGAATAAGAAGATCAATGATTGAGAAACCTTGAGAGGATGTGCGCGAATAGAAAGAAGACAAGTGTCACACAAAAAGCTGTTTTGTTTGAGTTAACTGCTTTCTTGATAAAGATAAGATTTAATTTCATAAATTAGAAAGTTTTTTTCTAATTTAAGAGTTGTCGAAAAAAACAAGATTGATTTAAATTAATTAACTCAACTTGTGATTTGCTTTTTGCATGATTTGAGAGAAATTAAATAATAAATTATTTAATTTTGTGTGCATGGAGAAGAAGATTTATTTTTAGAAGATTTGGAAGATTTTTGAGGAATTTGAAGATAAGAAAGCAAATTAAATAAATAAATTTATTTAATTGTTTGTGCATGCTTTGGAAGAATAAATAAAATATTTGATTATATTTTATTTTTAGAGATTGAGAGAATTTAAATAAATTTGATTGATTTATTTAAATTTGGAAGAACAATTTGATTTAATTAAATAATGAAAATTATTTAATTGCTTGGAAGAATAAAGTTGATTTCGATGAGATTAATTAAATAAAGGTAATTTATTAATTAATGGGAAGAATATGAACCAAATAAATAAATTGATTTATTTATTTATTGATAGAGGAATTTAGATAAAATAAATATTAAGAATATTTATTTAGACAGAGTCGTGTCATTTTTAGGTGTATACAGTTTGCCCCTCTTTGATGCAATGTGTTTTATCACATTGTTTCAAAGAATAGATTTTTCTGATAATGATACATGCCCCTATTTGCCCCTGGTACAGGTTTAACAATGGTAGGATGCCCCCTCGGGAGATTGGATGGGAAGGAAAGTAGAAGGATGCGAGACGGACAATCTCACAATGAAGAAGGTGGAAGAATAGGTTAGGGTGAAGAAAAATGGTTGACGCGGAAGAAAAACAGGATGAAGAAAGAGAGATAAAATGATAACACACACAAGCAAGTAAGCAAATATGCACAAATGACAAAAGAACAAACAAGGTATTGCCCCTGTCAAGCGGTAAACCAATGATTAATCAATAATGATCAACGATACTGTTGTCATTGCGGGGAACGATATATCCCTACATCAACATAAATGATAGTGTTGTCATGGCAAGGAATGATATATTCCTAGAGAAACACAATAGGCATGGGAAAGATACAACCCACTAATACTTATGATTGAATTATTTGGTTTACAGAAAGATTAGGATCAAGACCATTGATTACGATTGGATAATTTGACAAGATTGACTTGACTCGATTGGTATGGATTAAGAATGGACTTGCATTTGGATCATTACTCAGATTGAATGGACAAGGATGAAAGACACAATGATAGATAGAAAGTTGATTGACAGAAGAATGACTCTACTAAAGGAATCACAAGCCTTTGTAAACTCTGCAGAATCTTTATTGATGGATGGTTTATGGAATGCAATTGGATACGGCTATGAAATGTGGATTTTTGTCACCTTGATATTGCAAGTATTTTGAAGTTCTTGTTTCATCATCAAACATTTTTAAAATGTAAGAAAATACAAGCATCTAGGTATAATTGAACCAAGATGACCTGAGTATTACTTACTTGGATTTTGATATAGCAAGTTGATACAAGCATCTAGTCAAAATTAAATCTAGATGACTTGACTATTTCTTACGTTTCAATAGACAAGGATTTCCCATTTTCATGTTTATACATTTGGAGTCCTCGATGATCTTTTGCTGATCATGTCTTTAGACAAGGCTTCACATTACTAAAGATAAACCCACAAGTAACAGACAAATAAAGATAATCATGCCCCCATCATAGCATCTCTAGTTTTTAGGCATCCTTGAGTAGCATAGAAAGGCATGATAAACAAAAATCAAGACTCTGTAACTTAACCTATTCATAAAAGCAAAAACTTCTTGCATTAGATGTATTTTCTTACCATAATTTAGATAAAAATCATTTAGGGTGCTTTAGGTGCTTATTTGCTTTGCTTTGGATAGGCTAATGTTTTGCGCCGAAAATTTCTATTTTTGAAAGCGGGCTTTTTGTTGCGCTTGCATGCTTGGTGAAACGGACCTTAAGGGATTGACCTAGTGCCTTGGGGGTGCATTGAAAATGGCCTTGCCTATGTGACGATACAGAGGCAACATAGTTCAGGGTGAACCTTGATGGACCTAAGACCTAGACGAGGAGAGACGGTATGGATGCAGATGAACTAGAGGATAGACGACAAGAAATGGGATGGACGGGAAGCCTCGGGGGCACATTGATAATGGACTTGCCTACATGACAACATAGAGGCAACGTAGTTCAGGAAATGGTACTAATGGATTGGGTTTGCAGACGATTTGATGTTTTTGGGATTTTTGAATAGCAATTTAGCTAGCCTAAATGTTAGATACTAATGACAAGGGAACACCATAGATAGGTAAATGGATGGATGATAGTGGATAATGGATGGGTAGGTAGAAGGATGGGAAATAGTGGATGGAAGGAATGCATGCGGAAGAGGGCAAGGATGTGATCATCAAGGACTGAGTCTCATAGGAATAACATGCCCCATTGTAGGTAGGATACTTAGAATTTTTCATGGCAACGCTTATGACGATAGGAGGATGAGAGGATAATGAAGGATTTGTGTGGTTTGGAGGGATAAGGTGTGTCAAGAGACATTCAAAACATTTGTCAACATTGTTCCCCCAATCTTTATCAAGATCAAAAAATAGATGAAGGGAAGATTAGGATAGATGGATTTGACAGGATAGGAAATGGTATAGAAAGAAATGATAGGAGAAAAGTGATATGCCAATGAAACAAGGTGCCCCCAAGTGTAGGTGATGTAGGAGATCAACTTACACATGACACCTATTTGCCAAGTTTTCATCATGGTACTTATCCAAGGTGCCTGTTTGCCAAATTTTCACAATTGGAAGAAGGGTTTTCTCTTTACTTTTTTTTTTGAAACATTTGGATGGGAGAAGGTGGATATGGATGGGAGAGACTCAAGTGCCTAGCTCCATGAAAGGTGACAGTCCTGGTAGATGGATGTTGTCGCATGGACTATGTCAAGTGTTCTCATAGATGTTGGTAGGGGATTGCATGAAAGTGAGATGGAGGAGGTAGATAGTGGATTATGGAGGGTACGATAGTGGATGATGATGCAGACTATGTAGGACTTATGCATGGATGGAGGGAAGGCTTATGCAAAAGAATGGACCATAGGAATAGGATGGGGAAGATATATAGGATAATAGTGGAAGGAAGGGGAGATGGAATTATGTGGAAGTGTTGCGAGACTGAAGGGAATCATGACCAACGGTTGCACATACTGTGATAAACATTGAAGCTTATGATGGGATGGTGGTGTAAGAAGCAATGGAGATTTTTGCTTGGTGGATGAATGATTTAGGCATGTCGGGACCCACATAGACTTAGTATTTTTTTAATTTTTGCTTGTCATGTGGGATGGATGTAATGGGTTTTTTGAATGGAAAAGGCAAAAGTGGATGGTTGGGATGCCTCATTTAACTTGATGGCTTCTTGCTTAGGTACCCAAACCATTTTTCTTTTAGACCTTACTTGTGAAGGTATGGGCTTGGGTATATGCAGCTTTTGTATGGCTTCTAAGGTAAGTAC
This sequence comes from Cunninghamia lanceolata, assembly GCA_027924645.1. Taxonomy (NCBI): domain Eukaryota; kingdom Viridiplantae; phylum Streptophyta; class Pinopsida; order Cupressales; family Cupressaceae; genus Cunninghamia; species Cunninghamia lanceolata. The sequence continues at coordinate 3,317,837 of BSBN01000128.1, forward strand.
TTGTTGCTTGGGGACCCACACCTTTTTCATGTTTGCTTTGAGGTGGGTGAATGTATGCAGATTTTGAGATGGATGTTTCTTCGATTCTTGGCTTTTGTATCCTAAGGCATGAGGACCCTTAGGATTTTTGACTTTATAGGTAGAGGCATCCAAATTTTTGCTGTTGAATTCCCTTGAGATGGTGGAAGTGGAGCTGGTGGAAGCTCTTTGTTTAGAAAACATGTGCATTTGTTGGCCATGATTGGGATTTTTAGATGATTTATGGATGGATGGATAAGGTGTTGGAAGAAGTGATGGTAAAAGGCATGGAGGGATGTTAGGAGTTGGAAGTAGTGGAAGGAGATTGGATGGTGGAAGGTGTATGGTCACATGCTTTTGGGATGTATATGATAAGGGAGGTGGAATGGTGACATACGTTTTGGCGATATGATAGCGTTTGCAATGGAAAGTGGTGGATTTAGAAGGCATGGAGGAAGTACCAACATCTTTGGATTGTTCAACTTGGGGTTCATATTGTTGTTCTTAAAATCAGCTACGCTCGTTTTTGTAGACAACCCCCACGAAACTTGTCTGTTTCGTGATCTACACTCTAAGTTCACAAATCGAGACAAGATTCTCTTGGTCCCATGCGAAGTCGTTTGACATCCTAAACTAGTTTGCGACATTCCCTTGAATCGATTCCTCGATATTTGTAAAAATTGATTAAGTCATAAATTGACCAAAATATCAAATTTGATCATTTTGGGGGTGTTAGTGAAATTTTGAACCTTTATATGCAAAGTCGGCAAAATTTGCCACTATTGCATATTCTATTGTTCGCTTGTGTTGGGTCAGCACTTTTGGCCATTTTTACATAGTTTTTCCTTTTAACATGTGCAAGGTTGGCATATTCTGCAGCCGTTACATGTTCTCGATCAAAATGTGCATGTGCAAAGTCGGCGGTTTCTACCGCTTTTGCATTTTGGAAAGCACCCTGTGAGGTCAGCAATTTTCACCGCCTAAGCGAGGTCGATCTTCAAAATCACAAACTCCAGTGGCATTAATTGCCACTTGTGTTGGCATTAAGATCATGTCTTTTGAACCTTTTTAATGTGTTATTTCATTATTTTTCGTCATTTCTTTTCTTCTAATGCTTCCTAGTTAATTCTTAGACCCTCCTCAAATCGGTCAACCGTGGTAACCTTGGATTCAAAACAGATTTCAAATCACCACTATCAAGCTTGGGTTTTCGTTCTTTTTGACCGGTAAGTTTCTAAAAGAAAAGCATTGTTTTCATTTTTTCCTACTAGGGTTTTCTTCCTCTTGTTTGTTCACATTCTTGAAGAGTTTTATTGTTTGGATGATGTTCAAAGTGAATTGTCACGTTTCTTTTGTTGTTTGATTCCCAGCCTTGTTGTGATAACCCTAGTTTTTTCCAATACTTGTGCGTTGTCTAGGTCCTTTTGTTTGTGCCCTAGATTGAAAACTAGTAAATCCAAACGGCGATAATGACCGCTTGAGACACCTTCATAACCATTGTTGTATGTGTTGTCAGTGAATCTAACTGCTCAAACATGTTCATTGTGCTTGTCCTTGTGTAGTGGCGGTGAAGTTTACCGCCTGAGCTCCTAGGCTAAAACCTTGAAACTCCTACTATATGCAAAGTCGGCATTTTTCACCGCCCGAACACTTGTAATTTCCTATCAAATGTAGCATTGGCAGTTTCTGCCACTCCAACATATAGCACAAATTTCTTGGAACATGCAATAGCAGTGAATTTAACTGCCGATACACGTGAAAATATCCCTCGTATGCAAGGGCAGCAAATTTTGCCGCCCGTGCACACATTCTCTTAAATTTTTCCAACTCTGGGATATTTTCAATTTTGCCTTCCCGAGCCCACTTTCCTCCGTTCTTCGACCTGCTCGCACTCTAGCCATTTCAAGCGTGTTCCCATAGTCATGATCGTCGACATGCAATTTTCCCAGATTACCAGTATTTCACCTAATTGCATGATCATGACTTTTTATTGCAGTTCTTCTACGAATTGCCAAGGTCATCACATCATCTAAAGGTGCTCACTTTCCAAATGACTGACCTATCACCGAAGAAGGTGATAAAGATGGTGAAAGATACAATCATCGAAACTCATATTGTTTCAGACAATACACTTGGACCGGACATTTATGAGATGGAAGAAGTAAAGGACATGTACCATAATTCCTTGAAGAAGAATGATGGTGGTAGCTGATATTCTTCTTCGTGCCTTAGTTTATTTTCATTTTCGTATATGCAATTTATATTTGTTTTTGGACATATTCACATGTATTTTTCCAAAATGTAATTACATGTGAGACAAAGGAATGTCCTAAGTCAAATAGGACTCTTTTGTTGAATAAGTCAAAGTAGCTAGATTTTTCCTATTTTTACTCTAGGCCTCTCCCTATAAATAAAGAGGGCCTTCATTGTAATTTTTATCTTTTAATCTTATGCAACAAAGTGCTGCCCAAATTGAGACTCAACTTTGAGACTTTGTGTTCAAATTGTATGATCAATTCCAATCAATAAAGAAAGTGAGTTTTGATATCAAACTTTGTGTTGAATCAAATTTGTATGAGCGAGGATGTACATATGGCATTTTTGTTGATTTCTCTTGTTGATTGATTGGATAAAGTGGTGCTTGGTTATTATGATTGGAGGACATTCAAGGTAAGTTATATAAACTTTGTGTTATATTATTTCCTTGAATCTATGTGTGTTGAAAGCATTTCTTGGTGAAGGATTATAAAGACTTTGAGCTTGTAGTTGTTCACTTTGTATATGAATCGTGTTGAGAACTTGTAGACTTTGTGCTATGATTTTCAATCACATTCACGTGAATCAGTGGTGTTGTTAGTTGATAGACTTTGTGCTCCAACTGGTGACATGGTTACTTTTAAAATCTTTCTAGGGATAATTTGAAGACTTTATACTTGAGATTATTCACTTGGTTCATGAATCTTTTTGTGAAGTAAGTTGAAAGACTTTGTGCTTCAACTTACAAGAATATTGTTGATTATTGTTTAAGTGTACAAGCATTATTGAATATTACCATGAAACATTGCAAACATCTTTTCTGAAAGAAGAGAAACGGATGAATGTAACACACCCCCAAAGCTAGTATTTAGTGTAAATAAGTTTGTAATAGTTAAAAGGGAACCTCCCCTTGCTGAGAGGAGAGATTTATCTCATCACATTGTGGTTGATATAACCATTTTGCCGTTAGTTAGCTAAATGAAAAAATATTCACCCAATAACATATCCAAGGCCATAAGAGGGTGGAGGAACTTCGACGTGGATAGGCTCCAAAGTACCTTGTTCATGAACTGTTATCAAAAAATTGGAATGATTATCAATAGTATCAAAGTAATCCAATAAACTCAATGGAAAAGGAAATAATCAAGATTCAAGACAACAAAGATAAACCTTGCAAACCTCTTTATTTCCTGGCTTCCATTGGTTGCCTATCTCAAATGATCTTGTGTATGAATATGGCCCTCAGAAGGTGCACTTCCTTGCTATTTTCTAAGATGTCAAGTGGGGATGGCTATGATAGGTTTGCAATGAAGAGATTCTTCAATATAATTGCAATGATAAAAGGGTGATCGCAAGCTATGGAATGGTTTGGTGCCAAAGGTGCACTATAATTCTTGCAGAGTAAGTTTACTAAAAGCTTGGATGATAGAAATGGAGGAATTATGTTCAATTTATAGACTCACGAGAGAGAAGATCAATGGTATAGAAAGAATAAGAAGATCAACGATTGAGAAACCTTGAGAGGATATGCATGAATAGAAAGAAGACAAGTGTCAACAAAAAGTTGTTTTGTTTGAGTTAACTACCTTCTTTTATAAAGATAAGATATGATTTCATAAATTAGAAAGCTTTTTTTCTAATTTAAGGGTTGTTGATAAAAACAAGATTGATTAAATCAATTAATTTAACTTGTGATTTTCTTTTTGCATGATTTGAGAGAAATTAAATAATAAATTATTTAATTTTGTGTGCATGAAGAAGAAGATTTATTTTTAGAAGATTTGGAAGATTTTTGAGAAAGTACCAACATCTTTGGATTGTTCACCTTGGGGTGTGTATCCAAGGCCATATGAGCATGGAGGGATTTTGACATGGATAGGCTCCAAAATAGCTTATTCGTGAAGGCATAATCCTTTACCTTGATAGTTCATATGTTGGAATATGTGGTGAACAATGGGATTATGGGTGCTTTGGACACTAACAGTGATCTCCTTATTAGATGAGGAAGGTGAAAGAGAGGATAATGGTTGTTGGTGTTCTAAGGAAGAACATTCATGGATGAAGGTAGTGAGACCAAGGGGATAGGATAACAGATTTACAACATGGTTGATAATGGATGGTGGAGGATCATTAGGATCTTGATTATCATTATGCTCACTATGATCCAAGTTATTGGTTTGATCATCTATGTGCACTTGGGAGGCAAGTGTCTCATCAAGGAAAGTGGACATTGTTGGATCATGGATAGGACTATGGGGAAGATGGGTAGGAGTAATGGAGGTTTCTTGCTCATGGATGGTTATGGGGTTATGGATAGATGGCGTGATAAGCGCATGACCATGGAATGCATAAAGTTTGCTAAGAGGATCATCATGGTTTGCTTGATTGTAGATAGGCTCCTGATCGTAGATGGGATCTTGATCATAGATAGGATTAAGCATGATGGGATCAATGTGTTTGTGTATAGGTTCTTCATCAACGATAATATCTTGATCATAGAAAAGATACAGGTTATGGAGGGGTTGGATGTGGATTTCTTCTTTATGTATGGGTATGGGATCAAGTTGTTCATGGGTATCTTCTTCATAGGTAATATTTTGACCATGAAAAAGGTAAATGTTATGGAGGGGTTGGATGGAGGTGTCTTGATCTTGATTTAGATAAAGGGTTGATGTTTTCACATGCTCTAAAGTGTACTCTTGACATAACTCTTGATTTTCTTGGATTGAAATGGACGTAGAAGACTCTTGGATAGGCTCTTGGTTAACAACATGAAGATATGATGGACTTTGACTTTGGTCCATGATAGGAGGTTCTTCAATAAACTCAAGGGGTTGTGGATTACATGACGAGGTTGTAGGATTTGACATGGCATTGGAAGAATCCTTTGTAAGTTCAAGGGTAGGAATTTGGGGACATGGTTGAATCACTGCTAATAGCTCTTAGATCACATCATTTGTAGGTGTATGGGTATTTGAATGAGGTAATGGATGAATGGATTTGGAGTTCTCCATGGCTTTTCTTTTGCTTTTAGATTTTGCAAAGAGTCTTTCCATGAAATCATTGAAGGACTCCTTGGTTGATGGATTAGAGCTTGGGGAACTTGATGGTGGTGTTGGTGTAGAATTGGTATGCTTTGGGATATGTGTTCTAGGAGATGGTGAAGGAGGACTAGTAGATGGATTGGCACATGATTTCCCACTTGAGGTGGTGCTTCCCTTGTCAAGAGTATCATTAAGACAGGCAAAGAATGAATGATCTTGGTGCGAGGCATAGCTAGTACTGGCATGCTCATGTTGGGAGGGATTTGGTTCACGTGGATCATCTTTTTTCCAATATTTGTCAAACTTGGGCTCATCTAAATTAGAAGAGAAAGGTGTCTTAGCCAAGCTTTTATCAAATGGATAAGGAGATATGCCCTCTAGCAGATATTGATTTATATAAGATCTAGCTTGTAAGATTGCCATTTGTTGTTGTAAGGCTTGGAGTTCTTGAGCAAGTGCTTCTAATTGGTTTGTCATATCCTCAGAAACTAACACAAGACCGAAATGGGTACCCAGAAAGGTTGAAAATTTTCTCTCAAAAGACCAGGAAATGCTCACTGTTGTGGATGTGTTGTAATAGAAGGTACATGCGCAGGAAGTACAAATATATGCATTACTCTGGTAAATAAAAAAGTGCAGGAACAAACAATAAATGCACAGTAGGTTGAAATATATGCACAGTAGGTCGAAATGTATGCACAGTTCTACAGGATAAGTGTGCAACTCTAGGTTTTTGATTATTTTGCAATGTTTTTGGTTTCTTGGCTGAAAGTTGGTCTTTTTGATCTAATTTCTCAATTATGGCAAGTAAGACACAGCAAACACAAAGAATATTTTCATGATTTTTTGGATTTTTTTTGAGATTTTTTTGACTTTTTTGACTAAAAACAAGTACAAATCCTAGGCTAGTAGGGACAATATAAACCAAATTCTCACTATTACGTGAGGCATCTTTGGAAGGTGATAATTGCCCTTTCTAGCACTAGTTTATAGGGGATTTTGGCCTCTAAAACAATGGATATTTAGTAACTGCAACCGTTTAAGTGGTTATACATGTGGCAACGCTACTCTCCATTATGGAGTCTCCCAGCCTTCAAGGGTTATGCCTTAGAGGGTTTTGGGGGAGGTTGGCTGTCGATATAACTTAACAACACTCGTTATTTGAAGCTTTCGCTCCAAACACAATTTATTTATAGTGGCTAGGTAGAGCTTGGCTTTAGCTTGTTACCACTTAAGGTCATTCTCACTTGGATGGAAGGATATCGAAGGGCAAGCCTCTCTAAAGGTTATACATGCAAAATGATAGGTTTGGCATTCTAGTCACCCAAGAAATGGGAGAGCATAGGCCTACTATCATTCTGAATACACAAAAGACAATGGTTCTTTTCCCCTAGTTAAAATGAAAAAGACTAAATGAGTTATGCTACTTGGGCACACACAAAATTTGTTAACTTTGAAAGTAAGAAGCACTTGTTCAATTTTAACCTTCCTAGCATTGGGACTACGTTCAAGTTGTTGATGCAACAAGATCAAGTTACTCCCTTCCTAGTTAGATCTAGATTCAATTTTGCATGAACAATTCGATTACTTTGGCTAATTAAATCTAAAGATGAGTTAACAAATGCAGCTATATGACTAAACCAGCCCCTAACCTACAAGTAGATCTAAGAATATTCCTACGAGAAATGTTAGTGTTAGTGAAATCACAAGAAATAACTCTCAAAATCCCTATCAAAACAAATGCGCAGCTACAGAGATTATATGCGCAGAAACAAAATACATATGTGTAGAAAGACAAATACATAGAAAGAATGAACAAATGCGCAAAAATAAAGTTTGAAAAATTCAACAAGGAACAGATGTGCAATAGGATCGAACAGATGCGCTACAGGATGGAATAGATGCACTGCAGGAAGGAACAAATGTGCAGATTGGATAGATACATTGATACAGAGAACGAATATGTGTTAGAAATGAACAGATGCGCAGAATCCTCTTGTGTACGGAATCTAATGCACAAAAACTTAGTTTTAAGGTTAAATTGGGGCAAGGCCCCACAGTGGGCACCAAAAATGTTATCAAAAAATTGGAATGATTATCAATAGTATCAAAGTAATCCAATAAACTCAATGGAAAAGGAAATAATCAAGATTCAAAACAACAAAGATAAACCTTGCAAACCTCAATACTTCATAGCTTCCATTGGTCGCCTATCTCAATCGATTTTGCATAATGAATGAAGCCCTCAGAAAGCGCACTTCCTTGCTTTTTCTTCAAGATGTCAATGGAGAATGGCTATGATAATTCTTGCAATGAAGATGAGCTTCACAACAATGGTAATGGTAACAAGTTGATTGCAAGAAATGGAATGATTTGGTGCCAAAGGCACACTGAAATTCCTGTAGAGTAAGGGTACTAAAAGCTTGGATGATAGAAATGGAGGAATTGGGTTCAATTTATAGACTTATGAGAGAGAAGATCAACGGTATAGAAATAATAAGAAGATCAATGGTTGAGAAACCTTGAGAGGATGTGCAAGAATAGAAAGAAGACAAGTGTCACACAACAAGTTGTTTTGTTTGAGTTAACTTCTTCCTTGATAAAGATAAGATTTAATTTCATAAATTAGAAAGTTTTTTCCTAATTTAAGAGTTGTTGAAAAAAACAAGATTGATTTAAATCAATTAACTCAACTTGTGATGTGCTTTTTGCATGATTTGAGAGAAATTAAATAATAAATTATTTAATTTTGTGTGCATGAAGAAGAAGATTTATTTTTAGAAGATTTGGATGATTTTTTAGGAATTTGAAGATAAGAAAGCAAATTAAATAAATAAATTTATTTAATTGTTTGTGCATGCTTTGGAAGAATAAATAGAATATTTGATTATATTTTATTTTTAGAGATTGCGAGAATTTAAATAAATTTGATTGATTTATTTAAATTTGGAAGAATAATTTGATATAATTAAATAATGAAATTTTTTTAATTGCTTGGAAGAATAAAGTTGACTTCGATGAGATTAATTAAATAAAGGTAATTTATTCAATTAATGGGAGGAATATGAACCAAATAAATAAATTGATTTATTTATTTATTGATAGAGGAATTTAGATAAAATAAATATTAAGAATATTTATTTAGATAGAGTCGTGTCATTTTTAGGTGTATACATAAACATTTAAAGCATGAGAAACACAAGAACACAGAAGCTCACAACCATAACACCAAATTTACGTGGAAAATCTAAGAAGAGAAAAACCACGATGAGTAGGCTACTTGGATCTACTATCCAAATCTAGCCTCACAAATAAAACATGATTAGATTAACATTTATGGGCTACAACCCAAAGGAAGTTGCAACTCCCTAAACAGATACAACACTTACAACTTTTACAAAGAGTCTTCAACCTCTGCAATACAAAACTTATCTAACTCAATTGTTCCTTTCACAACCATTAATTGCTCTAACATTCTTCTGATCACTTCATCTTTTGCACAACTATTTCACCTCTGCACTACTACAATACCAACCTCCACAACATTAAAATAACTTTAGAAACTCTTCTCAATCATCACATTTCCCATAATCACCTCTGCAATAGTATTACTTTACGTGAACTAATCCTCTCCACATTTTATCATTATATATGCTTATGCAGTAAGTTTATTTACACGTTATCAATAGTTTTTTAAAATACGTAATACATTCATCACTCAACAATTTTTATCTTACATTTATATCCTTTGCAAGCTTCAAAAACTTTCTCCTTAGTCAGCTAAGATGAAACATGTAACATGAAATGTGTAATGGCCACAACAGTTAGCTCCAAAACATATGTGGTAATTAGAGATCCCATGCGGTTCAAAAATAGGATATAATTAGGTCCAATTCTACCTGAGTACACTCTTCCAAGCTAGGACACACTCAAACATATAGCATAATGATTAGCATATACCAAGTCGGGTCTGCAAACACTTATCTTTCCTTGCATTTAGCTCTAGACCAAAAGTGGTACTAGAGGAGACAAAATTATATCATGTGGACCACCCAAAGAACATTATATGACATACAAGACATTTCTGTAAACTTATTTTATCATTTCAGGATATTTCATGCTGGCACAAACACTTGAACTTTGATGTCAGTGTCCTTGACAAACTCTGCTTACACAGGCTTAAGATAAAACAATGAAGAACATACTTGCAGTGAACATAATCATTTGAAACTTAAACAAAACATACCAATAAACCATATGAGCTTATCATTTAATTAGCAAGGTCAAATTCCATTGTGCGGTGAACCACAATGACTTCAACTATCTCCTACTTATAATAAACAACACTAACACATGTCTTCACACAACTGACTTTGGAGAAGCAAATGCAGTACAAATTATCACTTGAAGCTTGACACATGTATACCTGATCTCATATCTACCTATCTTCCAAACTGCAACACCATATCTACATTCACGAAGAATTGTGGAGCATTCTCTTGTCTCACTATGATTGCACTTACCCTATTTCTTTACTGTCTACATTTTTCTATCTCTAAAAACACCTTGCGATAAACTTCATGATCTCAAACTTGAAAAAAAGATACCTAAGTGTAATACCTAGTGAAATCATGGAAATCAACGTGAAGGAAAACAATAACAAAATAGAAAACAAATAATGCAATACCTTCACATTGATCCACAATCTGTCGATAAGGTGGAGAGTGTTGCACCCAAAACACTCTAGCTTTACCCAAAGAGATGAATGTTGATTACTCACAATTCAGCAACATAACATGAAGATAGGGATTGATAGATGAATGATTGGATGATGCAAGATGGATGGATGATAGATTGATGATTGAGAGGAAAATTTGATAGCATGAGGATACTAGAATAAGATTCATAACAAATGGCTCAAGAGAGGCAACCTTTATAGAAAAGGCAAATTTGAATGGACAATTGTGATTGAGAGTTATTTTGAATGATATGAATGGTTGAGATTGATTAGGGTTGATTAGGGTTTCCTTGCACCTCAAGAAATCGTAGTCATGTGACAAGTGTGCGAAGGAGAATGAAAGGAATAGGTCTCATGTATGATTGTGTACACAAATACTAAAAATAGATTCTATTAGTTGTACATGTGAAGGATATTAAATTAAAGTTGTAATTGTAACGCCCCGCATGAACACCTTAGAGAACAACACATCTATGCTATGCAAAATGGAATAATTTTTTTTTTAAAAGAATAAAGTAGTGTTTAACACATCATTGCACATCATAAAACTATCAACTTGTTACTCTAAGATTTCATGGTTGCATTACTTGACAAAACAATTAACATAATCTAACACATATCATAAATTAACATCAGTAAATCATTCTAAACCTATTGCATTTAATCAATAAACATTTACATCTCCATAACATCAGATACATAATCATTAGGATCTAGTACATAGTTACAATTTCTTCTCACATATGAGTACATCATTACCTTGTTACTTAACACCTTCTGAATACCTACATTATAAATCAACTGATACACAGACAAGTTCAAGAATACAAATCACTTACTTCATATCTGGTACAAGATCTGATGGCTGATACACATGATACAACATCCTCGCACACGAACAATAGCAAGGAGAAAAACCAATGGATAAAAGCTCTTCCACCTGACCATGTGGAACCCTGAGGTCCACCCCCTGAGCTAGGAGTTAACATAAGGTTCCCACTACAACATATAGTCAGGTAGACAGTAGACTATAAGAACAAGACAACACATAACTCCAACAACACCAGTCAATATCACAAACAACTTAACAACACTTCCAGAGGCAAGCACATAACGAATGGGGAGAGTACAACTAGGGAATGCTAGGCTGCAGTAGGGAGGAGTGTCATCACATGGCTTGTCATGGGTTGTCCTGGTAAGCCTTCCTAGGCCCTGGCCCCCATCTTGGGTTGTCTTGGCAGCCTCTCCCGACTCCTGGCCCCCATACAACGCTCATGCGGAATCAACATACCTTTCATGAGGACAAGGTAGTTGATCTTGCCATTCCAGGCCTTCTCATCTCATCTCAAGCCTAAACGAGCACTTGAGCCATGAGTGAGGCATCCACTTATCTTTATTTATGTGTGATTAACTACCCAACCCCCCTAATTCATTATTTAGGTTATCACTGAGTTATCAAACTCCCACATGGGCTGTCTTGGACACCACTTTGGGCTCCGGCCCCCATTGAGAGCCACTCCCCTACCTGCAACTAGAAAACCCCACTCAACAAGCATAGAAACATCATCAGGACAATGAGGATACAGGAACCATGTAAGGAATCAACCATCTTGCACACAATTATCCTCATATCAACATGTGTATATAACAATGCAAGGAATTAACCATCTTGCATGTCATCTTAATCACAAGGACAACTAACAAAACATTATCCATAGCACCACATAAACATTACTCCATTACTGTACTCGATGTTTCCCATTGTCTAACCCAACACATCTCAACCAAATAAATAAATCATAACATCCATGCAGAACCTTTCTACACATCATGATACATTCAGAATCTTTACATTCTTTCACAACACTAGAACCAATTTCCTTATACACAACAAAAGGTGACATAGCTTCATTGATTCAAGACACTTATCGACATGTTACATGACATCAAACCACCTAGGCCTCTAGAATAAACCCTTGACAAGTAACACTTGACCATTCATATACATTCCACTTACATTAAATAATTCCAATTCACACTTAACTAATTGTATAATACCTTCAAATTAAAAACCCAATACATTATTTGTATACCTAACATATTAAGAACTATGACAATTTAAATTAAATTTCATTAACTATTTATGTATAGTCACAATGTTTATCTTTTAATCAATTTAACAATGACAACATTATTATAAATTTCCAATTTTATTTGGCTTATAACAATCAACTATACTTTTGAAGTACTAAACAATAATAATAATAATAATAATAATAATAATAATAATAATAATAATAATAATAATAATATATCAACTAATTTTCTAATTTAATTACTCTTCGAAATACAAATATCTCACGATCTGAACAATTACCATTCCTATTTTTAAACCCTAATTCAACACAAATACATATTAACTTCCTAAAGAATTTATCGGTAACATTTATTTACTCAACTATATGGTAAAAAGAATCATAATCATATTATTAATAATATTATTATTACTTATAATAATAATATTTACCGTAAATCATTGAATGGTAAATAATTTTCATCCAATGATAAGTAAGTATGTTATTTTATTGGCATTAGGGCTTAGATTTGACAAACAACCTAGACTGTCAAATAATTTCTAATTACAGTAGTTATCTATTTAATAATGCCTTTACAATGCTATGGCCTAGTTAGAATAAGTAAATTATAAAAAATTGAATTTACATATCATCATAACCCTAAGTAAATTCTGACAGCTATTTTAAAATCTCATCTTTCATATGATACAGTCCTCTATTATGGTCCAGGTGAGAAAGCACTGCAGATCACTATCTGTCAACTTAATAAGACTATCCTAAAAAAGTCTCAATTTTACAGCTAAAATATCAACAGTTTGTTTCCTTTTATTAAAAGTGAAAGATAGCCGTAGAGATTTACTTTACACTCATACTTCTGCGTCTTAGACACACAAGCGTCGTTCCATGTCTTAGACACACAAGCGTCATTCCATTTGCGGGTGGAATGTCATTCGATGACATTACTGTCTTGCACATACAAAAAGAAAAAAAAAGAATAGAGTTTGGGGTTCGATCTAGGAAAAAGAATAGAAAATCTAGAAAGAAGAATCAGCAAGGGGGAAAAGAGATAAAAGACAGATCAAATTGAGTGTAGCGGTTCAAGTTTCACATGAAATTTTATGGTGGTTTAAATCTGAATGTAATAAGAAACAATTTCAAACATTATTGGGCTGTTGACCTTTCCACAGAAATAAAAGCTATGTGCCAAGGTTAAGAATGACGAAAATTACATAGCTGAGGGTTGAAACGCCCATGACATAGTATCAATTTCACTTTGACGCCCATTGCTGTAGATTTATACGGATGTATATACATATAACACTTGTATTTCCTATCATTCGCTGCTGTAAAGTTTTATTGAGTTCAATTGGTTTTGTGGCCGCTCCAGTCACAAAATCAACTCTCCAATAGACAATTTTGCTGTGTACTTAGATACAGACAACTTCATATAGCAGAGTTCTAAGTGAAGTATAAAATCATAATGGGAAATGAGATCCATTGAAAGGACGAGCATTGTATATATATCTATAAACCTTATAACATTATATCTATAGCTATTTAATATGTGTGCATGGTTGACTTCTTGGCTGTGCGGCTATCTTGAAGATGCCACAAACTTTATCATTGCGATGCCAGTTAAATCTGCCAGGCGTTTTCCTGCAGATCAGATATGAATATCAGCCTAGGAGTATTTACAGTGACCCTACTTTGATGGCACATTTTATGTTCTTTACTCAAACCTCTACGTAGCAGTGGGTTAGTGTGGTGAGTACGAATGGTAAGGAGAACTGATGCAAGATAGAGGAATTAGTGAGATCTCTGTGTGCCGTTGGATTTTCAGGCTGTGAAATGATACGCACTTTTCCTGTAGCAGACATATCACATCCATAGGCGCAGAAGTTTTATTCAAGTTGGGGAAATTAGCTGGGATGATGAAGGCATCCTTGATCTATACGGAATGCAATAGATGCAGGATATACGCATAGTAAATTCATTGCAAAGGCTATAAAGCTTCCTTACAAATGGATTTGATAGGAATAATAATATATTTGACAGAAAACATTTGAAAGTAATGATTGCAGGATCTGCGGAAGATGGATTCACAGAAAAGGCTTTGGAAGCTTTTTAGCATTGAAATCGGTGGGTATCAATCTAGATGAAACTACCATTGCTAGCATCCCTTAAATCATCCTGAAATGGGAGCTTTAGAACAGAAATAAACATCCATCAAACATAATCGGAGAACCACATGATTGTTACACTAGCCTTACAAATTTTAAAACAGATGCACTCGGCAGGAGTGAATTAGATCAAGAACAAAAAGACAATGCTCTGGTAGAGGAATGCGCAGATAAAAAATTTCATTAAGGAAACCCTAGATATAATTCAAGATGAGAAAACAACACTAACGCAATTAAAAGAACCTGTATATGCTGCAATGACCTCAATCTGTTCTTCGCAGCTCCGTCTTCCTTCCCAGATCTCCAATTCCGCTTTTTCCTCCCCTTCTCTCCTTCTCTCCGCCTATTATATAGAATCCTCTACCCTAATTGCTTGCACTCCCCCTTTTTAGGGGATATACCCACGATCCAATGCCAACCGTCCAAAGAAAATACAGCCTACATTCTTTTAATTTTTTTAATAACATTACAATGTAACCTCCTATACTTTTATTTACTCAAGGATAACATACATTTAATATATTACAACTTATAATTTTTATTTTATTTAATTTAGTATTTTATAGATATTTGGTATATAATAACTCATAAATATATATTACTTTATTTAATCATTTATTTACTTGGCCACATATATTTACTTTCATGTTGATTTTATTAATTATAGAACAATTCCACAACTATAATGCCACTTATAACTAATTTATCTCCTTTATTATTTATTTTTATTTATTTAATATTTAATATATACATGTTATATAACAACTAATAATTATTTATAAATCTATTTAATAATAAATAATCAAATTTATCTGTTTATATACCACAACTAACCAATCATAATCATGCGATTACTCGACCATCAAGCATGCAGAGAAAGCAAAATGACAACCCAAGGAACAAACAAAACTGAGAACAATGACTAGCCGCAAAACTGAAGACTTATCCTCTACAAGGATGACGGATAACTTAGGGAACCTTATGCTAACTCCCATCAACAATTCCATTGGCTAGGGCACGCTCAGACCTGCTAGTTCAGGTGGAGTCGATGCCCAGTACCTGCATCCTGCAGCAAACCTCAAGGTTAAACATATATATACAACATGAAGTCATGCACACAGTAAATAGAAATCGTAGCGTGGCAGGGTACTCAGACACGAGTAATGCGACACTGTTCTGTTCACATAAATACATCCACAATTAAGTATTCAGTTGTCTGCAAGAACATAGAATAATCAATAACAATAGGATCTAGTATAACAATCATTGTTAAAGCATCATAACCCTGATTAAATATCACATTAAACTCAGAAATAACATTAATCCATTATATCAAACATGTCCATCAAACTATGAAACATAAAATATCAATAATCTAATATCATCAATCGTCATCATAGAAATAGGTCCATAAACAACTCAACGTAATAACAAAGAATCCATGTCATGATATCTAATCCTACTAGGAATACTATCAGTCTGACAGAAGTAAGGTGAGGGGCACTATAGTAATACAACACATGAAATATGTACTACCACACGAGTGGATGGAGAGATGGACAAGTGTCGATTTGTGGTGAGAGGTGAGAATAATTAGTTGGGAAATTAATTAAACAAATAGATTTTATTTAATTAATTGGAAAGTGGTTAGGATATGATATGGAAATTAATTAAATAATGTAAAATCATTATTTAATTAATGGGAAAGTGGATTAGCATGAGATAAGAAAAATTAATTAAATAAATAAAATTTATTTAATTAATTAGATAATGGATTAGGATAGGATTATGATGGAATTAGGAATGGGATGACCTAGGACCTAGGGTAAAACATTACAAGGTCATGTGTTAACAAGATCTGGATGATTTTTAGTGTCTACATTTGCCCCTCTTTGAGATGATGTTGCGAGATGATAAGATTTATGTCAAGTAACATCATTTCAAAGAAGCTAAGGAAATGGATAGAAGAAAAGGATAGGGTGATGATGGAAAGATAGGATAATGATGCCCCCTTGAGAGGATAGGCGGGTTGGACAAACACAAGTAGGCTCTCAAAATGAAAATGAATTGGTCAAAGAAGATAGATAAGGGAATGGATAGAAGAAATGAATCATGCATTATGTTGCAATGAAAGTGAGCAACCATAATGTTTGATATAGCACGAGATGTTATGCACCAAGGTATAGGACCAAGGTGACAATGTGTCTCATGCCCTAGCATAATACAACCTTGTCTAGATACAAGATATGAATATTAGCTGGGTTGGATTCAGATACAAATGCAAGTTGAAAATGATAACACACACAAGCAAGCAAGCAAGCATGCACAAATCATTCAAAAGACAAGCAAAGGCATTGCCCATGTCAAGCTATAAACCAATGATTAAGTGATTGATTGATGACAGTGTTGTCATTGCAGGGAACGATATATCCCTGGATCAACATAAGGATGCAAGAATGATATATCCAGTTGATGATGATGATGTTTTGATTGATTGATTTGGTTTACGACAAGATTACGATCAAGACCATTGATTACGATTGGATAATTTGACACGATTGATTGACTTGATTGGTATGGATTAGTGATGACTTGCATTTGGATCATTGTTTGGATGACCTGTTGGATTTGAAGGATGATTAGATGAATTGATTTGAAGAATTGATTTGATGGAGTGTTTGGATTGATAGGGTTGATTGAATTGATTTGAATAAGTAATTTGATTTGATTTGATGTGTATTGATGAATTTGATGGATTGATTGGATTTTGGATGTTTATTGATGATATGGGAGATAGATGATAGAAGAAATGAGAAATGGATGAAGATGATGATTGGCGAAGATTAGAAGAAAGATGAAAGATGGAAGAAGGGGTCTATCATCTATGCCTGGATCTAGATACTTCCTTCATATCCCAAATTGCCTACATACCCTATATCCACGAAATCAAGGAACTTAACGATAGAGATGAGATGTAGTTCTAATTTGTGTTTTATTAATGGGATGATATGGATTGGATTGATCAAGTTATGGATTGATTGGGATTGATTGGATGCTTGGATGATATATGATGTTATTTATGGAATGATATGGATTGGATTGATGTGATTTTGATTGATTGAAAGTTTGACTTGATTTGATGATGGATTTGATGTGATGGATTGTTTGATGAAGATTGATCTTATTGCTTGGATTTTTGTTCAATTTTTAATTTTTAATTTTTTTTTTGTGTTTTTGGGAATATTTGATTTTTTGTATTTTTTGGAATGTTTTAATTTTTTTGTATTTTTTGGAATGTTTTGGGATGACATTGGAATTACAATTTGGGTAGTCTTTGTGCGTAATATCAATGACAAGGGAAAAAACCAAGTCTAGGTGTAAGGATGGAGGATGAAGAAAAGGATGGGCGATAGTAAATGGGATAGAAGGCTCATGATATGTGGATGTATAAAAGGATGGGTGATAATGGATGGGATGGAAGGCTCATGATATATGGATATATAGAAGGATGGGTGATAATGGATGGGATGGAAGGCTCATGATATATGGATGTATAAAAGGATGGGTGATAATGGATGGGATGGAAGGCTCATGATAGATGGATGGATAAGAGGATAGGCCATGGAACGGAAAACTCATGATAAATGGATAGATACAAGGATAGGCTATAGCGGATGCATGTATGCCTCATAATGGAGCTAGGATGTGATCTCCAAAGACTATGTTGCATAGGAATAACATGCATCATTCTAGGTGGAATGCTTAGGACTTTACATGATAAAAGGATGACATGATGTATTGGTTGGAAAGGATGGGGTATATCAAGAGATATCCAAAGCATATTTCAACATTTTGCCCCTATGTCTTCATCAAGATCAAAAGGAGGAAGGGAGGATGGATAGACTTGATATGATAGGTACATGGGTGTAATTGATAAGGATGGTAGGATAGGATATGGAAATGGTAGGACATGATAGAAAGTGATATGATAGAATAGATAGTGTGGATGAGACAAGGTGCCCCCAAGTGTAAGTCACATAGAAGATCAACCTACACATGACGCCTGTTTGCCAGGTTTTCATCGTGGTACTTATCCAAGGCAACTGTTTACCAAGTTTTCGCCATTGGATGAAGGGATTTCTCTTTACTTTTTTGAAATCATGGAAATCAACATGAAGGAAAATAATAACAAAATGCAAAACAAATAATGCAATACCTTCACATTGATCCACAATCCATTGATAAGGTGGAGAGTACTGCACCCAAAACACTCTAGCTTTACCCAAAGAGATGAATGTTGATTACTCATAGTTCAACAACATAACATGAAGATAGGGATTGATAGATGAATGATTGAATGATGCAAGATGGATGGATGATAGATTGATGATGGATGATTGAGAGGAAAAATTGATAGCATGAGGATACTAGAATAAGATTCATTACAAATGCCTCAAGAGAGGCTACCTTTATAGAAAAGGCAAATTCAAATGGATGGTTGTGATTGAGAGTTATTTTGAATGATATGGATGGTTGAGATCGATTAGGGTTGATTAGGGTTTCCTTATACCTCAAGAAATCAGTCATGTGACAAGTGTGCAAAGGAGAATGAAATGAATAGGTCTCATGTGTGATTGTGTACACAAATACTAAAAATAGATTCTATTAGTTGTACATGTGAAGGATATTAAATTAAAGTTGTAGTACAACACATGAAAGATGTACTACCACACATGAGTGGATGGAGAGATGGACAAGTGTCAATTTGTGGTGACAAGTGAGAATAATTAGTTGGGAAATTAATTAAACAAATAGATTTTATTTAATTAATTAGAAAGTGGTTAGGATATGATATGGAAATGATATGGAAATTAATTAAATAATATAAAATCATTATTTAATTAATGGGAAATTGGATTAGCATGGGATAAGTGAAATTAATTAAATAAATAAAATTTATTTAATTAATTAGATAATGGATTAGGATAGGATTATGATGGAATTAGGAATGGGATGACCTAGGACCTAGGGTAAAACATTACAAGGTCATGTGTTAACAAGACCTGGATGATTTTTAGTGTCTACACCTAGCCATCTGTCCAATCCATGGGTCCATATCACCAAATGTGGTAAAATGTGGTACCTTCTTATGAGCCTATAACGCTTTTCCTAACTTGCACTATACTTAAATAATTCTCCTTCAAGTTTTTGCAACTTTGTCAACCATCATGAGTTCATATTATCAACATACAACATGAATCCAACTCAACTCATCAAACACACAATCATTTTCACAACATATCAAAGATATGGACTTACACATGAACTTCAAAAGATTTGTTATGACTGTGTACAGATGATACTAATCCATCTCCTTCACTTGACAATTCTTCTGATCAACTTCCTTTGTCTTCTTCTTTGATCAACACAAGATATGCACATCTCTTTGTTTTCTTCTTTACAACACTTCTGATCACTTACTCTAGTGCCTTCACTGATCACCATACTGCTACAATCTCCCTTTGACATCTCTGGTGACATCACTTCCAACCTTCCCAAACGTAGCACTCCATACCAATGTTGACATCAATGACAACACATATGCAACAATTTCAACTCCTAAAAAGCTTTCTCCAAAGTATTCCTATCTACCTCATGTCCCTACTCAAGATCCCTAGTAAAGTAGTAGAAAAAATTGAGCAAATTCAAAGGAGTTTTCTTTGGACTAGGGTTGAAGATAAACAAAGAATTTCCATAGTATCTTCAAGTAAGGATTTCGCCCCCAAAGTTCAAGGTGGCCTTGGTTTGAGAAAATTGAGACCGCTTATCAAGGATCTCTTAGCTAATGTTAGTTGGAGATTTCAAAAGGAAAATGCTCAACGGTCTAAAATTCTTAAGGTGAAATATTTAATGATGAAGCTATAAATTTTCTTATTAGTGATTCACTTCCTCTTGGATCCACTTTTTGGAATATTTTAATCAAACATAGATATATTTTAAGATAGAACCCAAATGGAATGTTGACATAAGGATAGATGTCCAATTTTGGGATGATGCATGGCTTCTCAATGCACCTTTGAGCTCTTTATCCCTTGGCTCTCTTGATATATTGCATGTAAATTACCTATTGGTGAAAAGTTGGTGGGTTATTAAAGTTAAGAACTCTTTGTAGACTTGAAAATCTTTCCTTCAGGCCTCCTTCGACCTTATTGTTCTTTAAACGATTCTACCCTTTGTGATTTGAGAAAAAAATATCCTACTCAATAATGAAGCAATTAGATCAATCTCTCCTCATATCACATTGGAACACAAGCCACCAAGGTTTATAGACTTGGCTACTATCCCTAAAGAAGAGCCAATTTATAGGTTGGTGGGGACTTTGTTCCTTTGTTGCTATGATTAGGGAATGATGCTAAATATATTGACTAAACTATGAAAATGAGAAGGCTTAATGAATAAACTAACATTATAGATTGCAATGGCAAGAAAGAAGAAACAAGAGCATAAGAAAAATAAGTAGACAGAGAGGAACCTATCACCAAAAATAGAGGTTGTTGGGGCAGGACACGAGCACTGGGCACCCTAGTCCTAAGGTTTTGAGTTAGATCAACTCATGTATGGAGATCTTCATCTCTATAACCTTTGTCTACCCTTCATCCATCAATATTAGAAACCATTCACTTCAGATCTACACACACAAGGATGAGGGAAATGTTTGGGTTGTATAGAGGCTTTCCTTGGTCAAACCTTGTGTATGTGTACCCACTTCCATAATAACAAATGAGAGAGTGTGTGTTAGCAATGAACATAGGCAAATAATTGATAAAGATGGCAATAATCAAGTGTAATGGAACAAACTCACCATAAAACCCTAGTTGGACTTAATGTCGCAACACTAGGCAAAAACTAGGAGATGTTGGAGAAGGAAGAAGCTTCCTCAAATACCTGAAGGGGTTAGTCCTATAGCAACAATGATAACTCACAAGTAGAGAGTGTTGGTGTTCCCAGCTGATTGTCTGAGTTCCCCTAAAAAGTTACCATCTTTTATCCACATGGACCTTAGGTCAGTGGCCAAAGAATAGGAGACTGACTCTCTGTCTCCTCTACACTTCAGGCTCTACAAGACCTAGGGGGGTATTCCCTTACTCAATACCCATATAGTAACTAGGTATTGACACAAAAGTAGATAAATCCTCTATTATGTAGGCCAAAACTATGAGATAAATACAAAGGGGCTAGCTTTGGACTTTATTTTAATTGTGGACCAAAGGATTTGGAACCTAAATCCTACTCCTAAAATCCTACAATTTCAAGTTTTGAATTGTTTTAATTTTGTGTTTGGATGGCAGATTAGGGTATGATTCATAGATTTAATCCAGGCCTCTAATTGGTGCCTATCCAAGGGTATGGAGTCTAACTTAAAATATGTAAATAACTTTCCATAAACCAAGAAAACATATAGATTTCAGAGGGTTTTTTAGTTCTTCCCTTGCAGAGAACTCCAAAGATTGAGTATTCCTATTAACTATACTTACAAACATCCCTATTATCACACATATTTCCCCACATTTCACTTAAAGTGTTTTAATCTATTCCTTAAATAGAAGCAAGAAATCAAACATGCAGTGCAGCAGATATACACCCTAGAACTCAGAGAACCCTTAGTTACTTTGTTCTAAAGAAAGATATAGATAACAAATGGAGATAGTTAACAGAAACACATGCACACAACATTACTCATAAAATTTAATCTGAAACTAATAGATAACTTATGAAAAAAACATACATACTTTAAAATGAAAATCACAACACCATGGAGAGAGCAACCAGCCAAATTTTGTATTACTTTCACTCCTCAAAATCCCAATCCTTCAACAACATTACAAAGTGTGGATACCAGTTCTTTATAGACATAGAATGTGGTACCCAGCATTTAATACATATGATTGGTTAGATGAGTTCACATTACAAGGCACCGCCTCAAGGGTGTTGGAGCATTAATTACATTGAGCATAGAGAAAAGATAGAAAATAATTTATCATGAAGAGTGCATTAGATTGGAGGAGCCCGGCCACATAGATGCAGGGGAGAGGTAGCTACTCATTCACTTTAGGCACGTTCACCCATACTTCTATGTCCACTTAGCATATGATTTCTCTAATGGCCATTGGAATGAGATCAACATTGATATTTTATCATTATGTCCTATGTATGGTGCATCCATCAAGATCTTTGCTTCCTTACAGAATAGTTCAAAATTTATTTCTAGTAGATGTAACTTGTCCAAAGTTGAGCTCAAAATCTTCAAACTGGGGTCCCCATCAGTACAATAGGTAGAAATTAGCTATCCAGCAATGCCATTAAAGTCATCTCTCCACTTGTCAAGAATTTTCACCTTCCCATCACCCTCCAATATGCTTGGCATTACTTGTCTATCTTTTCAATGAATTACTTCTTCTCACCTAATACCTTGTCTAGCTTCAGTTGAAAAGCTACAACTTCCTCAAGAATTAGAAGCATGTCAAGGGTCAACTTCATCTTAGGTGGCACCTCTATATCAAATCTTGAGCACCTATATAGGTCTCTTAATTCACTAGTCCTTTGCAGCCACACTCTCTTCATTGTCTTGAGGCCTTCCTTATCTTGTTCATGTTTGTCAAGGGTGCTCTTAAATTTGAATAAGACCTCCATGTCTCATCCACCCTTGCCAAAACTTGTTAGTTTCAAGATAGACAACTGAGAGGGGGGGTGAATCAGTTGTCCAAAACTTTCTCTTATTAACCACTTAAATCCTTCTTGTATTTCAGCAGCATAATAATAAATTAATCATAGAAACACAATGCAACAATTCAAGAGCAGAAACACATTAGCACATATGACACCAAGATTTTAACGAGGAAAACCCGGTTAAGGGAAAAACCACGAGGTGAATAACCCAAGATTGTATTCTTTGTTAAAAGAATAAGAAGAACAAAATGGCACATGCCAATTAGGGCTCACTGCCTAAGCACACTACTCACAAGAGGCCCACTGCATACAGTAGACACACTGTCGACAGAATGATAAATATTACATACTTGAACTGAAGAATAGCATCTTCACCATGCTTGAGCCAATTCCATTTAAGCCCAATGCTTCTGCTCTGCCTTTCACTTTCCTCCTCTCTACCACACTCTCATCTTCGCCAAGATGCTTTTGAAATGACTTCACAACTCTTATTTATACAAGACATCAACTTTGGTGTAATCAACAAATTTGACATACTTTACAGAGCAAATACACAAATACAACTTGACTAATTACGAAAGACTTCATGTGGATCACCACACTATCAGCCACACAGATCTGGGACTTCAATCTTCTTTGAGGAACATGCCATGCTTCGCAGAACATCTTCAAGATCATCCGTAAGGTGTGTAAATCATCTGGTTGGCCAAGTTTAGGAAGAACATCATCATCCGGAAGTAATTCTTCAATTATGAGCTCAATCTTCAATATGGACCACCAACACGAACTGGACACAATCCAGAGACCTCCACAAGC
This sequence comes from Cunninghamia lanceolata, assembly GCA_027924645.1. Taxonomy (NCBI): domain Eukaryota; kingdom Viridiplantae; phylum Streptophyta; class Pinopsida; order Cupressales; family Cupressaceae; genus Cunninghamia; species Cunninghamia lanceolata. Next base: position 3,341,691 of record BSBN01000128.1, read on the forward strand.
TTGTCTGAATCACCAGGAACATCCACACTACTTCTGCTTACCGAAATCATTCTCTCCTTCATCCGAAACCTCAAGAACACAGTCTGTCATCACTATCATATTGGAATAGATGCTTGCGGACCTCCAGACCACGAACCAATTGAGTTGTCAATTCACATTGACTTCCTAAACACTCGACCAAATCCACAGAACAAGATATTGCATTTTTGGATCTCACCAGACCTATTTGTGTCACTTTGTCACCTATAAACATATGTCAGAACTAGTTTTACTCATATGGCCATAACTTCTTTAAATCTTCATACGGACCTCTCAAATCTTTACTGGATCACCTTAAGACACATATCTACAAACCCTTTGATGTGCATCCTCTGATCTTCATTTTTGTTGGGATCTTCACTTCACTACCTTCACTATTCTTCTCTATTCCTAATAGGACTAATTTTCTTAATATCCTCAGCATATAACTCATCCAATCCTTGTCATCAATGCAACAAGAGTATGTTGAAATCAATGACAACACCGGTTAGGCCCATACTTGCAACAAAACTTTGGTCACTCTATGATTTATCAGATTATTGACCATCTCCTTAAATGAATTTTTCTTATCTTCCTTTAATCTCTTCACCTCCTCCTTCAATTCTCTAATTTATGCTAGCAGGGCCTCTGTATCAGCTAGAAATGATTATGTAGTCGGTATCACTGTTACAAGTATGTGCCTAATTGGTGTTGTCATTGATGTCAACATATTCTTGTTGTCATTGGTGTCAATTGTATCCTATTCCATTACTTGTTTAGAAGACTTGTATGTTGAGGATATTGAGAAAATTAGCCTCTCCAGAAGAAATAAGTAAGCCACATAGAAGTGTAGCACAGACAGTAAGTTGTATGCTAAAGAACAGTCCGGTAAACTGCTTCACATTTGTTCCTGTTTGAAGATCATGGTATGTGGATTTGAAGCAAGTTAGAGGTATGTATGAGGATGCTACATTTCAGGTCAAAGCCATCCACATGAAGATCTGAGTGAGTTATGTTCACCAGAGTGAAGCCTGCTTTTTCTATAAGTTCGGTTGAGATAGGAAGACAATATTTGGCTCTGCATTCCTCTGCAAGAAAGTATTTTGCTATGCAGTTCTAGAAGGAATTCTAAGATGATGATACGTGCCTACAGTTGCAATGGTTCATGGTTTGGTGGTCGGCAAGCTATCTTTCTTTTATGACAGTTTAAGACAGTAAATTTCATGTACTCTGGTGAGAAGATTCCTATGAATAAAGTGGTTAAGGTTCATGTGGTTTCTCCTAATGATTATAGTGTGCTTGTGGATGTCTCCTAATCATGTTCCTATCTGGACTTTGGTCCGCATTAATAAAATGAGATCGTGTGTGAAGATCGTTCCTAGATAATGTAGCTTGTAACTAGTCTTGGCTGACCTGGCTGATCCCAGTGATTGCGGAGATCTCTAGAAGATTATGGAAGCATGTTGTGGCATGGAAGATTGTGTTTGAGTCCTAGCTAAGGCATGACATGATCCACATTTCATTCACTTTGCATGATGTTGCAATAGGTCAGGACCTATTTTGTAAATGTTTGTAATACTGACCTTGGAGATTGTTCTAATGGTTGATGCTGACCTTGATGATCATTCCAAGGTTGATGTAGTGTATAAATACTTGTAGCTAAGTCATGGAAAATTTGTCCTTGAGAGAAAATGAAAATATATTAAGAAAGGTCCAAAGGTAGAGCAGAGAAGAGGTAGAGGAAAGAAGAGGAAGAGCAGAGTAGAGGAAGAGTAGGGCAGAGGAAGAGTAGAGCTGAGGAATTGTTTATTCACAATAAAGAAAGGTGTTCATCATGGCAGTGAATTTGGTAGTAAACCACCAGTAGGGTTTAATAGCCCTCAAGGTTTAGCAACCCTTATTGTAATCTTGCTAGGTTTAGGGTTGAGGCAATGAGCCTGCTAGACCTAGTTGTTCTTCATGGCAGTAAGCTGGTATGTTTAGGCCCGTGGAGTGACCAAGCTTGAACATCACTATTTCAAGATTGCAATATATATTGAGAGTTAATCCTCTACATGATTTTTCCTCACCTTGGGGTTTTCCACATAAATCTAGTGTCTCTTGTGTTTTATGTTGTTAAGTTTCTGATTTCATGCACTCATTATTAAATCATAATAATTATGGATAAGTGATGAATGTTTAATTGCAAAAAGTGTTTAAGTTTTTGTGACAACTGATTCACCCCCCCTCTCAGTTGTCCAGTGCATATCAACAATCACAGGTGGAGGATTCGATGTGTCAGCCCCTAATAATAGCTACTCTTTACATTTGTTGAGCTCTGTAATACCTTGTGCATAGTGTAGCAGTAGCTCATCATGATCTTTTTGCAATTTATTGGCCACTGCTTCAGCAAATTGCACAGTTTGCACATTTAGACTTGCAGCTTGGGGAGCAAGGGTTTTATATAATCTCTTAATTATGACATCTCCTTTCAGGTCCCCCAATCCAATCCTCGGTTTATTATTACTTGGGGCTAATGTTAGATTTAGGGCAGAAAACTGAGAGGGGAGGGGGGTGAATCAGTTGTCCAAAACTTTCTTCCAATTAAACACTTAAATCCACTTTGTAATTCAGCAGCATAATAATAAGTCAATCATGGAAACACAATGCATTAAATCAAGAGCAAAAACACATTAATACATGAGACACAAAGATTTTGACGTGGAAAACCCGGTTAAGAGAAAAACCACGGGGTGACTAACCCAAGAATGTATTCTCTATTAGAAGAATAGAAAGAATAAAATGGCACATGCTAGTTAGGGCTCACTGCCTGAGCACACTGCTCACAAGAGGCTCACTGCCTACAAGAGACACACTGTCTACAAAAGAATAAGTATCACATACTTGAACTGAAGAATAGCATCTTCATCATGCTTGAGTCAGTTCCATTTAAGCTCAAAACCTCTACTCTTCCTTTCACTCTTTTCTTCTCTACCACACTCTCATCTCCACCAGATACACTTTCAAATGACTTCACAAATCCTTATTTATACAAGACATTGACTTAGGAATAATCATCTAAGTCAAAAAATATCTACAAGAACATATGTAGGATGTGTAACTCATCCAGTCAGCCAGACTCAGGAACAACACTATCATCCTGAAGTAATTCTTCAATTGCAAACTCAAAATCCAATACGAAGCACCAACATGAACTGGACACAATCCAAAGACCTCCACAGGCTTTCCTGAATCACCAAGAACATCCACACTACATCTTCTTACTGAAATCCTTCTCTCTTTCATCCGGAACCTCAAGAACATAGTTTGTCATCACTGTCACAAAGAAATAGATACTTGCGGACCTCCAGACCATGAACCTATCGAGTTGACACTTCAAAAGGACTTCCTAAACACTCCACCAAGTCTGCAAAATAGGATAATGCATTTCTGGATCTCACCGGACCTATCTGTATCACTCTGTCACCTCTGAACACCTACTAGAACCAGTTTTACTTGAGCAGCCACAACTTCTTCAGATCTTCATGCGGACCTCTGAAATCTTTACTGGAACACCTTAAGACACATATCTACAAACCCTTTGAACCATATCCTCTGATCCTCTTATTAATTTTGACGTTTACCTTACTATCTTCACTATTCCTGATATGACCAATTTTCTCAATATCCTCAGCAAATAGTTCATCCAATCCTTATCATTAATGCAACAGGAGTATGTTGACATCAATGACAACACCGGTTAGGCCCATACTTGCAACAATCTCCCCCTTTGTCATTGATGCCAACATATGATGTGAAAAACTATTTTAAGCATCAAGATAAGAACTTTCCTTCACGGACACAACTCCCCCTGTCACCAACAACCATTCATATGTCTTCTCTTCCTTTACTACTCCCCCTTTGATTAGCAACCACTCATTTTTCACATTTCTTCTCTCCCCCTTTGACATCAATGGCAAAGGGCACATACTTGCAACTCTAACACTTTGGAATCATACCAGCTGCTCCCCCTGAATAGCAGCTTCCCATCATCAATCCAGACCATAAGATATGACTGTGATATCCACTGGATTGATGCACATCAGTGCACCTTAGTTCATTACTGGAAGGGCATTAACCCCTAACTTCTCCTTAAGATACTCAAAAGAGTCCTTAGGTAGAGGTTTAGTAAAGATATCTGCAATCTAATCCTTGGAAGGCGTAAACTCCAATCTAACTTCATTCGTGTTCACTTGCTCTCTCAAAAAGTGAAACTTGATGGATATATGTTTGGTCTTTGAATGCAACACTAGATTATTTGAAATATTTATTGCACTTGAATTATCACAGAAGATTGTGATAGGCTCCTCATACTCCACTCCGATGTCTCTTAGCATTTGCTTCATCCACAAGACTTGAGTACAACTACCTGTTGCTGTAATATATTTTGCTTCTACAGTGGACAGAGATATTGCCTCTTGTTTCTTGCTTAGCCAAGAAACCAATCTCTTTCCTAAAAAGAATGCTCCACCACTGGTACTCTTCTGGTCATCCACATCTCCTACCCAATCTGCATCTGTATATGCATGAAGAGAGAAATTATGATCTCTGGGATACCACAAACCATACTCAACTATCCCTTTTAAATACCTAAAAATCCTCTTGATTTCCATGACATGAGATTCTCTAGGATCAGCTTGGAATCTAGCAACAAGACCAACAACATTCATAATGTCAGGTCTAGTTTCAGTGAGATACAACAATCATCCAATCATTGACCTGTACTTTTCTGATCAGCCTTAGGAGAGTCATCATCTTTGCTCAATTTACATCTGGTTGCCATGGGAGTACTCATTGGTTTTGAGTCTTCCACCCCAAATTTCTTCAACAATTCTTTCACATATTTGGTTTGAGAAATGAAGATTCCTTTCTTAGTTTGAATGATTTGTAGACCCAAGAAGAAATTCATTTCCCTAAGCATGGACATCTCAAACTGACTTTTCATTTGATTTGCAAAAGTTTTGCACATACTATCTCTTCCTCCAAAAATTATATCATCAACAAACACTTCAACAATCAAAATATTTTCATGATCAATTTTGAAGTATAAATTACTGTCAGCAATATCTTTGTTGAAACCAATCTTCAAAAGATGCTTATCCAATCTTTCATACCAGGCTCTTGGGGCTTGCTTTAGTCCATACAATGCTTTCTTCAACTTGCAGACCATATCACCATGATCAGACAATTGAAATCCATTTGGTTGTTCAATGTATACTTCTTCTTCCAAGTCTCCATTCAGAAAGGCAGACTTGACATCCATCTGATATACTTTGAAGTCCTTGAAGGTAGCAAAAGCAAGAAATAACCTGACTACTTCAATTCTTGCTAGCAGAGCAAAAGTTTCTTCAAAATCAACTCCTCCTATTTGAGAGTAACCCTTGCAGACCAATCTGGCTTTATTTCTGATTACTTCACCAACTTCATTCAGTTTGTTCCAGAAGATCCATTTGGTTCCAATCACATTCTTGTTTCTAGGTCTGGGAACAAGATCCCAAGTGTGATTTTTCTCAATTTGCATCAGCTCTTCCTCCTTTGCTTTAGTCCATTTTTCATCATTGCAAGCTTCATTTACTATCTTAGGTTCAATCTTTGAAATTAGACAATACTCTTCTGAATCTTGAACAATCCTTCTTCTTGTTTGAACACCTTTGCATTTATCACCTATGATCTGATCTTCAAAGTGGTTCAGTCTTACATACCTTGGAACTTTGGGAGTTTCTTGCACTTCTGATTCTTGATTAGGCTCATTAAAATTCATCTCTTCTTCCTAATTTACCAGATCAGTTTGAATCTAAATTTTAGAAGGGAATTGGGATCCTTGAATCAGAACACCATTATGATCATCTTCATCATATTCATAAAACCTTGAGGGTTTTTCAATTCCTTCATCAACCTTCACATTAGTACTTTCTATAATCTTTCTCAGTCTCTTTTTATAACACCAGTATGCTTTGCTTTGAGTGGAGTAACCCAAGAATATTCCTTCATCACTTCTAGCATCAAACTTGCCTAGCTCTTCATCTCTTGTAATGTAACATTTGCTACCAAAAACTCTAAAATACCTCACAGTAGGAGTGATGCCAAACCAAAGTTCATAAGGAGTCTTACCGGTATTGCTTTTGATTTGTACTCGATTAAGAGTATAGACTGCAGTGCTGACAACTTCCCTCCAATAGATCTGAGGAATATTTGCTTCCATCATCATGGTCCTAGATGCTTCTTGGATGGTCTGGTTCTTTCTTTTCACTACTCCATTCTGCTGAGGAATCCTAGGAGCAGACAACTATCTTTTTGTTCCATGTTTCTCACAAAATTCTATGAACTCACCGGATGTGAATTCTCCACCTCTATCAGACCTAAGACATTTTAATTTTAATCCAATTTCATTCTCTACCATAGCCTTGAATATTTTGAATTTCTCAAGAGCTTCTGATTTCTCTTTCAGAAAAGTTACCCACATCATCCGGGAGTAGTCATCAATTAATAACATGAAGTATATATCACCTTGCACACTTCTGATTCTTGCCGGACTGCACAAATCAGTATGAACTAAGTCTAATAATCCAGTAGAAGATTGTTCCTTGCTTTTGAATGAGACTCTACTTTGTTTACCCAACTGACATTCTTTACACAAACTATTTGTAGGTTTTACCAATTTTGGAAGATCTATTACAACCTGAGTATTGCTTATCTTGATGATATTATCAAAATTTACATGACACATTCTTCTATGCCATAACCAACTCTAATCAATTTGTACAAATAGACAACTTTTACCAGTACCAACTAAATGAAAGATGTTACCTTTTGTTTGGGTACCGGATGCAATCTATGTTCCAGAACTTTCAAAGATCTTGCATTTCACATTCTTGAATCTGAGATCATAGCCTTTGTCCACCAACTGTCCAACACTAAGAAGATTGTGCTTCAATCCTTCAACATACAGTATATTACTGGTTTTGTTCTTCCCATTAAAGGAAATAGTTCCTCTACCTCTAATTCTACCAGCAGAATTATCACCAAATTTTACCACTCCTCCTTCATACCTTTCCAAATCTATGAACTTATTTTTGTCTCCTATCATATGGTGAGAGCATCCACTATCAATGACCCAATCATCATTTTCTTCAACTTGGGCAACCAGAGCTCTTTCTACAACTTTATGATTGACAAATTCAGAGGGCATTGGTTCTTCTTCCTTGATGGCAATAAACACCCAATCACTTCCAGATTTGTTTCCTATCTCTGATTCATCATCTGTTACTCCTTCATTATCATCTTCTTCATGAACATAGTAACAATTCTTTTGGAACCTTGATCGATTAGGATTTGGCCTTGAAAATCTTTCCGAACATCTTGAGGCAAAATGACCAATCTTATTACAGTTAAAACACTTAAAAGGTAATTTTCCTTCATACTTACCAGATCCTCTTGGCAGTCTTTTTGCAATAACAGTTTCTAGTTGAGTAGTTTCTGCTTCTTCTTCTTCCAGGTCTTTTCTTGCTTTTTCATACCATGATAGTTTCCTTGAAGAGTTCTCTCCTGGATCAAACCTTTGTTTACCTTTTATAGAGGCACTGGATTTGAATGCAGATTTAGTCTTGGGGGGATCATCTCCAAACTTAGTCAATTCAAATGCAGCCAATTTACCAACCAATTGATCTCTTGTGACAGTTGTATGGGCTCTGAATTCTTCAATAGCAGCAACCTTGATTTTATAAGAAGCAGGAAGGGATCTGAGAACTTTGCCCACAATCTCATCTTCATCCAAGACTCCACCAGCACACCTAATCCCACAAACAAGATCATTTACTCTTGGCATAAAAGTAGTGATATTTTCATCTTCTCTCATCTTCAAATTTTCAAATTTTCCTTTCAGACTTTGTAGCCTTGCACATTTAACATACTTGTCTCCTTCATGTAGAGTTTCTAGTTTTTCCCAAATCTCAAAAAGTAATTTGTAGGTCAACAACATTTGAAAGCTCTGAATCAGACAAAGCACTTAGAAGAGCTTCTTTAGTTTGTAGATTGTTTTCAGCATATGTGATTTCACTTGGAAATTTCGGACCACCCTGTGGAGGAGTATACTTCGTTGAAGCCATGTTCCAGTACTACATTCCCATACATTGCAAGTGACATTTCATGCAACTTTTCCAAAGATTAAAATTGGTTCCTTCAAACTTCAGACTATCCTTCTTGTAGGATGACATCCTGGATCTCCTCAAGCGGTTAAGCTCTTTTTAGAGGAACTTAGCTCTGATACCAATTGTTAGATTTAGGGTAGACAACTGAGAGGGGGGTGAATCAGTTGTCCAAAACTTTCTTCCAATTAAACACTTAAATCCACTTTGTAATTCAGCAGCATAATAATAAGTCAATAATGGAAACACAATGCATCAAACCAAGAGCAGAAACACATTAACACATGAGACACAAAGATTTTGATGTGGAAAACTCAATTAAGGGAAAAACCATGGGGTGACTAACCCAAGAATGTATTCTCTATTAGAAGAATAGAAAGAACAAAATGGCACATGCCAATTAGGGCTCACTGCCCAAGCACACTACTCATAAGAGGCTCACTGCCTACAAGAGACACACTGTCTATAGAAGAATAAGTATCACATACTTGAACTGAAGAATACCATCTTCATCATGCTTGAGTCAGTTCCATTTAAGCTCAAAACCTCTACTCTGCCTTTTTCTCTTTTCTTCTCTACCACACTCTCATCTCCACCAGATACACTTTCAAATGACTTCACAAATCCTTATTTATAGAAGACATCAACTTAGGAATAATCATCTAAGTCGGAAAACATCTACAACAACATCCGCAGGATGTGTAACTCATCTGGTTGGCCAGACTCAGGAAGAACACCATCATTTGGAAGTAATTCTTCAATTGCAAACTCAAGCTACAATGCGAAGTACCAAAATGAACTGGACACGATCCAAAGACCTCCACAGGCTTGCCTGAATCACCAAGAACATCCACACTACATCTTCTTACTGAAATCCTTCTCTCTTTCATCTGGAACCTCAAGAACACAATATGTCATCACTGTCACAAAGAAATAGATGCTTGCAGACCTCCAGACCACGAACCAATCGAGTTGACACTTCACAAGGACTTCCTAAACTGATGAAGGGGGGTAAATCACAAAACACACAATAACAGATATTGAACACAGTAAATAGAACTTTCTTTTATTGAACTGGGTAACTCATTACATTACAGAAGCTCAATTACAATCAGAGGATGAATCCTCTACTGGCTGCAACACATTACAGCTTTCCCAACCTCAAGACTCTAGAATCTTCAGCCTTCTGTAACCCCAAATCAGCTAGGGTTTCTATTTTCCCACCTATTCTTGACTCTATACTGGCCCCCCTTAACTCTACTACTGCCCAGGGTTCCCAAAATAGTCATAAATAGCACTTTTTGGCTGTTTCCAGCCAAATTTCAAATTTTGCAACTCCCTCCAAAAGTAGGTCAACTTCCGGGAAGCATAACTTTTGATCCGGGTGTCCGATTGACGAACCGTTTTAAGCACCGAAAAGCTCACGATGTGAACTATCACGTTGAAAATTCATAAACCAAATTTTGTCAACTTTTTAGGATGTTATGGAAATTTTTAGTGCCTCATATCTCGTTCCAGAAATTTTCAGGGGCTTTTTGGAAAACAAAAACTTTAATATCTTTCAGCTCACAAATGATCTTTGCCTGATTCCTTTGCCAAAGGTCTTATATTTCCATTATGTAACTTTCTGGAAGTTTTGCTTCGTTACGTGCCCAAATGCAAACTTTCTAAAAATAGCAGGTACACTTTCCTAATTAGGCAGGTCGCTATTTTTAGCAGTTTTGGAAAAAACTGAAAGTCCTACATTATTATTCTAGATATTATGGAACCAGAAACACTAATTATGGAAAGAAATGAAAACAACTACAATGATTTTGAATTAACTTCTTTTTTGGTGATGCAAGATTGCCCTTACACCACTGGATGCTCCTGCATCAGACACCCAGGGTAATTTGAGAAGTGACCCTGTCACGTCTCATGTGTTTGTGTGAGGAAAACCCAAACGGTCAACCGCTGCCTTAGACAACCAAGAAGAATCTTCAACGGGCCTTCCTTTCCATTTTACTAGATATTCTTCATATTTCTTGTTCTGAGTACTTCTTCCCACACGGCTATCCAAGATCTCTTCTATCGCCTCCATTGAAGTAGATGCTGGAATACTCCACTGCACTTCTGTTGGTCTATCCTTTGTTCCATCTTCATGATATTCTGATAAATCAGCAATGTTGAAAATAGGGGAAATATTGATCCCACTCGGCAGCTCTACCTCATATGCATTTCCTGAATCATGCTTCTTTAGGATTCTGCATGGTCCAAATTTCTTCATTTTCAACTTATTGTATGTTCCAATTGGGAACCTTTCTTTTCTCAAGTGAACCATGATTTCATCTCCTACCTAGAATTCCTTATATCTCCTCTTCTGATCAGCCTTAGCCTTGTACTAAATATTCATTTTATTAATGTGCTTTCTCACCTCTTCATGCAAATTCTTCAGATGTTCTGCAAAGTCTTCAGCTTCAGCACTTGTCTTTTCTCCATTGTCCAACTTCCTTAACTTAGAAGCATTTCTTGGGCTATTGCCATATACAATCTAGAATGGTGATTTACCAGTACTCCTATTGATAGAATTGTTGTAAGCAAATTTTGCCTGTGGTAAAATCAAATCCCATCCCTTGGGCTTATCTCCTACTAAGCATCATAGCAGGTTACCCAAACTCCTATTCACTACTTCATTTTGTCCATCAGTCTGTGGATGGTGTGCAGAACTAAACTTCAAATCTGTCTTCAACTTCTTCCACAATGTCCTCCAGAAATAACCAACAAACTTGGTATCTCGATCTGAAACTATGCTCTTTGGTAGACCATGTAGTCTCACCACTTCCCTGAAAAATAACTGTGCAATATGAACAGTATCATTAGTCTTCTTACAAGGAATAAAATGTGCCATCTTTGAGAATCTGTCCACCACTACAAAAATAGAATCATGCCCTCTCTGTGTCCTTGGTAAACCAAGAACAAAATCCATACTAATATCATCCCATGGCTTCTCTGGTACAGGTAATGGTTGATATAATCCTGTATTTTGACTTGTTCCTTTTGCCATCTAACATACTCTGCAACTCTGCACAAACTTCCTCACATCCTGCTGCAGCTATGGCCAATAATAATTTTCACCAGCAATAGAAATGGTCTTATCTCGACCAAAGTGTCCAGCCAATCCTCCACTATGCTTCTCCTTAATCAGGTTCTCTCTCATGGAACTCCTCGGAATGCACAATTGACTTCCTCTAAACAACATGCCATCTTGGATTATGAAATCCAACCATTTTGTCATGTCCAAAGTAACAAGCTCCAGACAAGCTTTCCAAGCCTCTGCAAAATCTGGATCTTCAGGATACAAACTTTTGAGCTCATCAAACCCAACAACCTCTATCTTCATTTCTATCAACAAATTTTGCCTTCTGCTCAAGGCATCTGCAACTCTGTTGGACTTCCCACTCCTGTGCTTCAAAACAAAGGTATAACTCTGCAAAAACTCAACTCATTTTAAGTGCCTTTGGTTCAACTTCCCTTGACTATTAATATACTACAAAGCCTGATGATCAGTATACAAAACAAACTCTTTTGGCAACAAATAATGTCTCCATTTCTTCAAAGCTTGAACTATTGCATAAAATTCCTGATCATAAACAGAATATTTTTTCTTGGCATCATTAAGATTCTCACTAAAATAGGCAATGGGCTTACCTTCTTGGCTCAAAACAGCTCCTATACCACTACCACTAGCATCACAATCTACTTGAAATACCTTTTTGAAATATGGAAGTGCCAAAACAGGTTGTTCTACGACTTTTTGCTTCAATGTATCAAAGCTCTTGTCTGCTCCTTTAGTCCATCTAAACTCTTTTATATCCCCTCTCATTGTCTTAGTTAGAGGTGCACAAATGCTACTGAAATTCCTGATAAACTTTCTGTAAAAACTTGCCAAACCATGAAAAGATCTTACCTCTGTTGCACTCCTTGGCATAGGCCGCTCAATGATAGCCTTTACTTTTTCTGGGTCCATCTTAAGACCTTCCTCTGAGACAACAAATCCCAGGTATACCAACTCTTTCTTTGCAAAACTACATTTCTTCAGATTAATCAGCAACTTCTCCTCCCTCAGCTTCTCTAGAACTCTTCTGATATGTATCAGATGCTCATCCCAAGCCTTACTGAAAATCAAAATATCATCCAAATAAACAATAACAAAACTTCCCAAAAATTCTTTTAGTACCTCATTCATGAGCCGCATGAATGTGCTCGGTGCATTGGTTAGCCCAAATGGCATGACTAACCACTCATACAAACCTTCCTTTGTCTTGAAGGCTGTCTTCCATTCATCCCCTTCTCTGATACAGATCTGGTGATACCCACTCTTCAGGTCAATTTTCGTGAAGTACTTTGCTCCACTCAAACAGTCCATGCTGTCAGCCATTCTTGGCAATGGAAATCTATACTTGATCGTTATCTTATTGATGGCTCGAGAGTCTGTACACATCCTCCATTCTCCATCTTTCTTTGGTGCTAGTACTGCAGGTACTGCACATGGACTTAGGCTCTCCCTTATCAGTCCTTTCCTCAACAACTCCTGAACTTGTCTGTTTAGCTCTTCATTCTCTGTAGGGGTCATTCTGTGGGCTGCCTTGTTTGGCAAACTGGCTCCTGGTATCAAATCCATTTGATGACTTATCTTCCTTACTAGTGGTAAACCTTCTGGTACATTATCAGAGATAATGTCCTAGAACTCTTCCAACATATCTGAAACTTCTGCTGGTACATCTTCACATTTCTCTTGACTAATCTTAGGAATCAATGTAAAGCAATGACGCTCATGCTTCATACCCTCCAAAAACTTTCTACCATCTACCAAGCAAATTCTGGTAGTACTGCATACCTTTTCTTCCACCTCCTTCAAAACTTATGACAGACTCCATCCTTTGTTAGGGAGTATGTATTTGCACGGCCATCATGGACAACACTCCGATCATACTGCCACGGCCTCCCCAATAACATATGACATGCATCCATCGGTATGATGTCACACAGCACCTCATCATGGTAGTCACCAATCTTGAACTTCACTAAACACTATTCATTGACCAAAGCTCTATGGTCCTTCTGCAACCATGCAATCCGGTATGGATGTGGATGCTTTCTTCTTGTCAACTTCAACTTGTCAACCATCTCCTCTGAAACAAGATTATCAGTGCTTCCACTATCAATAATAATATCACAACACTTACCTTCACATTTGCACCTTGTGCGGAATAAACTCTTCCTCTGATTGGGTTCTTTCTCCTCATTCAACAAAGTTCTTCTGACAACTAGGGTTTCTCCCCTTTCTGCATCTTCAGAGCACTTAGACTGTGCATCTTCATCCACATGTGCAACTCGTGCATTACCTTCAGGTCTTCTATTCATCCTTCCTTGATGTTGTGGACACTCGTATGCTCGATTCCCTTCTTCTCCACATTGGAAACAAGTTCCTCTGAAACCTCCTCTTCTAGGTCCTTGCCCAAGTCTACCTCTTCCTCTTCCTCTTTGCTCACCATTGTTCTGGTCATGAGGGCGATAGGTATTATCACCTCTCTGATTTCGACTGGTACCAGCTTCTTCACTTTTCTTTGCATCTTCATTTCGGCCCCCATAGGGTCTTCCACCACTCCTTCTGCCTTGACCTCTTCCCCTTTGCTTGCTGTCAAATCTTTTATTCAGCTTCTCTTCCACCTTCAAGGAAAATTGGTACGCATCTTCTATGGTGGTCATTCTGACCAGGCTCAACTCCTCTTGAACACTCAGCCTCAACCCATTAATGTAATGAGCTACCTTCTCCTTATTGGGCTCTACATGGCCTGTCCTGATAGTGATTTTATAAAACTCTTCTGTATAGTCCTTAACAGACTTGTTACCTTGCTTCAGTCCTTGCAGTTTCTTCAGCAACTCCATCTCATAGTCCACAGGAATGAATTGCTTCTTCAGTTTCTCCACCATCCAATCCCATTTGGTAATCTTTGCTTTTCCTCTTCTGTTCCTCTCTAATTGGACCTCCTTCCACCAAATATTGGTGTGGCCTTTCAACTTTGTTTTTGCAAACTTAACCCGATCTGGGTCCTCCACATCTTCATACTCAAAATACTCCTCCATGTCATTGATCCAATCAATAAGCTGTTCTAGATTCAAATCTCCAGAATATGTAGAAACTTTGATCCTGGGCCTCTTTCTGATCTTCGAAATGACCCTCAACAACCTTACTTCTGCAGCATCTTAGGTAGCTTCTTGTTCTTCCTCAGATAGCTCTTCTTCAACTTCATCTTCACTTTCTTCTCTTGTCCTCAGCTCAAACCCTCTTCGTAGCTCCTCTTGCAATGCATCGATTTGCCTTTATAGGGCTCTAAAACCCTCTTCCATCAAAGCATTCCTCCCAACACGATTTCTTCGTGGAGGCATCTTGGTCTCCGCAGCAAACCCACAACCTTAGGTCCTGGTGCAAACTGCCTCACAGTCGGCGATCTGTCTAGACACTTAGGAACCCTCGCTCTAATACCACTTGATGAAGGGGGGTAAATCACAAAACACACAATAACAGATATTGAACACAGTAAATAGAACTTTCTTTTATTGAACTAGGTAACTCATTACATTACAGAAGCTCAATTACAATCAAAGGATGAATCCCCTACTGGCTGCAACACATTACAGCTTTCCCAACCTCAAGACTCTAGAATCTTCAGCCTTCTGTAACCCCAAATCAGCTAGGGTTTATGTTTTCCCACCTATTCTTGACTCTATACTGGCCCCCCTTAACTCTACTACTGCCCAGGGTTCCCAAAATAGTCATAAATAGCACTTTTTGGTGGCTTCCAGCTAAATTTCAAATTTTGCAACTCCCTCCAAAAGTAGGTCAACTTCCGAGAAGCATAACTTTTGATCCGGGTGCCCGATTGATGAACCATTTTAAGCGCCGAAAAGCTCGCGATGTGAACTATAACACTGGAAATTCATAAATGGATTTCTGTCAACTTTTTAGAATGTTATGGAAAGTTTTAGTGCCTCATATCTCATTCCAAAAATTTTCAGGGGCTTTTCAGAAAACAAAAACTTTAATATCTTTCAGCTCACAAATGATCTTTGCCTGATTCCTTCGTCAAAGGTCTTATATTTCCATTATGTAACTTTTTGGAAGTTTTTGCTTCGTTACGTGCCCAAATGCAAACTTTCTAAAAATAGCAGGTACACTTTCCTAACTAGGGAGGTTGCTATTTTTAGCAGTTTTGGAAAAAACTGAAAGTCCTACATTATTATTCTGGATATTATGGAACCAGAAACACTAATTATGGAAAGAAATGAAAACAACTACAATGATTTTGAATTAACTTCTTTTTTGGTGATGCAAGATTGCCTTTACACCACTGGATGCTCCTGCATCATAAACACTCCACCAAGTCTGCTAAACAAGATAATGCATTTCTGGATCTCACCAGACCTATCTGTATCACTCTATCACCTTTGAACACCTGCCGGAACTAGTTTTACTTGAGCGGCCACAACTTCTTCAGATCTTCATACGGACCTCTGAAATCTTTACTAGAACACCTTAAGACACATATCTACAAACCCTTTGAACCACATCCTCTGATCCTCATCTTAACTGGGACTTTTACCTTATTGTCTTCACTATTCTTCAGTGTTCCTAATATGACCAATTTTCTCAATATCCTCAGCAAATAGTTCATCCAATCCTTATCATTAATGCAACAGGAGTATGTTGACATCAATGACAACACTGGTTAGGCCCATACTTGCAACAGCTAATGCCCATATTGCCAAAGTCTCAAACCTAGGACTGAAGGCTGCACTAGAGAGAGCCTTCTCAACCTGCTCATTAGTCACCTCTGAATCTTCTCTAGTAATAGTGTCAAATGCAATTGCATCTGACAAGGTCCAATGTGGGAGGAGTAAGACATTACTTTTGGTAACCAATGCCCTCCCCTCCTCTGGGGTCATGTCACTAATAGCCTGATTAACCTCTTTCAGCACCTTTTGAGTGATGGCCTCATATTATGATGGGTCAGCCCCACTCTTAGCCTCTTCAATTCTTTTGTGGAACTCTTCACTTTTAACTTTCAAGACATAACTCTCAAATTCAGGAGTATTAAGGGTAAATGCAAGAAGTTGTGTCCACTTAAGGTGGAAGTTTCAGAGTTAGAAAAAAAATTTGAAATCGGGGAAACAAAAACGGGATCCCGTTTCTACAAAACGGGATCCCGAGCCTAAAACAAAAAATGTGATCCCATTTTTTAGCGGGATCTCGAACCTAGAGGCCAAAAATGGGATCCCGTTCCATAATACGGGATCCTGTTTTATGTAATGGGATCCTGTTTCATAGAACGGGATCCCGTTTTGTAAAAGTATTAAATTGAAAAAAAAATGGCAGAGACCCCATTTTCAACAGCGACAGTCGGCAGGTGAAAACGGGATCCCGAGTTCATTTCCCATCCAGCGACCAGGTAAGTGGATTTTTCCACTTCTACAAATTACCCATCAATCGTTTTAAGCTTCCCTTGTTTGTTTTGATGTAAAATACAATCAAAATTTAAATTTTGAATTGTTATTTAGGGTTTAGGGTTTATGAAATTAGTAGCTGATTTTGACAGTTTAGTTGTAAAATACAATTGAAATTTTGAAAGACTATATCATATAAAATGATAGAATTTGAACAAACTATCAAAATTATGTTTAAAATTGAGAATTGAATAGATATATTTAGACATTTTCACTGTAAAATACAATTGAAATTTTGAAAATACTGTATCATATGAAAGGAGAGATTTTGAACAAAATGTCAAAATTTGAGTTCAATTTGAGTGTTGAATAGCTGTATTTAAACATTTTAGCTGTAAAATACAATTGAAAATTTGAAAATACTGTATCATATGAAAGGAGAGATTTTGAACAAACTGTCAAAATTTGAGTTCAATTTGAGTAGCTATATTTAAACATTTTAGTTGTAAAATACAATTGAAATTTTGAAACGATTGTATCATATGAAAGGAGAGATTTTGAACAAACTGTCAAAAATTATATAGCATTGGGATGATATATATATTTGGTTTTTATAAAATTTACTTATAACAATGTATGTCATTGTATTTTAAAGGCATTATTGAATAGCTAACTATCATGTAAAAAAATTACAACAAACCATAATAAAACCAAGTTATCACATCCTTCATAATCAAACCTTTAGAGACAACCAACTAATCAAGAGTTGAGAAAA
This sequence comes from Cunninghamia lanceolata, assembly GCA_027924645.1. Taxonomy (NCBI): domain Eukaryota; kingdom Viridiplantae; phylum Streptophyta; class Pinopsida; order Cupressales; family Cupressaceae; genus Cunninghamia; species Cunninghamia lanceolata. Next base: position 3,359,151 of record BSBN01000128.1, read on the forward strand.
TTTTACAGTTTTTGTGATAGCCAACTAATCAAGAATGAAATGAAGCCAACATTTATGTAACTTTTGATATATACTCAAGTAGCTGTCCTCACTAGCTAGGTTATGCCCTTGGAATGAACATCGTGATGTTAATTGTGATACGAGCTCAACCTCATTGTCAATGCTTCCCCTAATCTTAATGACATTGATGTAGGCTCCACTCATGATCCTTACGAAGATCTTTCCACCACTAACCTCTTTCATCATAGGTCACTATCCTCACCATCTCCTTAGACCTATAATACCTTGAGCTTATCAATTGGAACCAACACGACCCTTTATGATTTGATGTTTTCCAAAATGATGAAGCCATCATGAAACTTATGAAGTGTCAAGACCACATCCCCATTGTAATCATAAGAAAGACTTTTCCACCATACTTAACACCTACATATGTTTATTTTGGAGAGAAAGAAAGAACCCTTTAGTCCTAAGGCACCCTAGTCTAGGCAGAATAGCAACAGGATATAAGAAGAAACTTGTGATCGATTAAAATGATACACTAAAAATGGAAACTTCCCAAGAGCTCTTCAATTTGACAAACTTCACCTTCCATTATATACCACTCAGATACAAGACATGACTCGCCTCTCCTTGTTGAGGATGCTATAGACATCAACCTGTGAATAGAAGCTTGGACCCTAAACTCTCTAAAATAATAGCTCCACTAGACCTTGACATCAAAGAAGGCATATATAACCATGTCACCATGTTAAAGATTACGTTGATTTCTTCATGTGGTCTTATGGTGATATGCCTTGAGACTCCATCTTTAAAGTCATGCACATCATCTTGTGGTTCACCTCAATGCCAAACCTATTCAATAAAAGCTACGCAAAATGCAACCCCAAGTAGCCCTCGTGGTCATAGAAGAATTGTATAAACTCTTGGATGTCCAGGGTTCATTCAAACTATTAGTTATCCTAAATGGGTCTCTAATGTGGTCTTAGTTAACAAGAAAACTAAGGGAATTCATGTTTGCACTAACTTTTGAGACATCAAAAAAGGATCTACCCCAACTTAGATAACTTTTCTCTACCAAACATTGATATGATCGTGGATCTCATAGCCATATATATAAAATTTTATCATTAATCTGGATATAATATGGACCAAGTTGAAACATTTGAGTTAGACATGGAGACACCTAGATTATGGAGCTTGGTCTATGTAAGAAAACACCTCCTATAGACTCAACACAAACTTATCCCTCAACCCTCTAAATTGTGACTTACATCATTTGATTACCCTGGAACACACTATAGACAACTCTATACAAATTTGGCAAAAGATATTTTCTCCTAATAGAAACTTGTATATGTAGAAGTATCTACTACTACATTAGATTTGATATACTTCTTTAAAGGAAAGAGTTGGGACTAACAACTAAATAGAAAACAATAGTTTTGCATTTTCTAGGAAATAGGAAACAAAATTGAGCTAAAACCATCTTGACTAATTTATCTATTTCTAGAGCTAGATTGAACCCTAATTCTATATGCAATTCCAACCCTAACCCTAACACTAATTCTAACCTTAATCCTAACCCTAATTCTATATGCAATTCAAACCCTAACCCTTATTATAACCCTAACCCTAACTCTACTTGTAAATGTAATTATAATTGTAACTCTAACTCTAGCCCTAACCCTAACCCTAACGAGCTACTTGTAATTGTAATTGTAACCCTAACTCTAGCCGTAACCCAAACCATAATTGTATCTCTAATACTTACCCTAATTTAGCAACCCTTGAATTCTAATTCTAACCCTAACCTCAATTTTAACCCTTTAAGCCTGATCCTAATTGAAACCCTAACCCTAACTTTAATTAATCACAAGTCATGCTACAGGGTTTTCTTCTACATATTTTGTATGCATGTGTTATTCCCTTATTGCATGTGAGTTCACCAATTATTTGGAAGTCTCCTAACTGGGAGGCAGGCTTGTATTCAAGCCCTATAAATTTTGTGTTTATAGGTGTTATGTTTAAAGCTATATGGAGACTTGTAATAGGAGGTCTTGAATTTGGTACCAATGATTGTGAGTTCCTTGTCTAGAATATGATGAACCTTTTGAACAAGAGAACCTTGTAGACCATGATGCATATCTTGAAATTTAAACTTGAACATTATCGTCATGTGAATGCTTTTAGCCATCCTACAACCTCCTATCACCCTTCATCCTCTTATAGGGATATGCCACACAACCTCTCCAAGTTGACCATGCCAAACCCAAAGTCACAATCGTAAGAGGTAAAGAATCTTTTGGCCCCATTCAAGTCCACTCCCTAATATGAGTGATACAATGCTAATATGGTTGTGAAGGTAATTAAGTTCTTGATTAGCATGTTGGGTGTATCTAAGCATAATGATGATATAGTTAGTCCTGATTTCATTAATCTTAAGATCATTGAGCTAGAGTACTTAATATATATGGTATAGCTTTGTTCTTGATCAATAGTGGTAGGGAAAATTAATATACTGTACAATGACATCAAACATAAACCAATAGGTGTCTTAAGATATATTAGTGGGAGGGAAAATTATAGTGGCCCTCACCCTAGAGTAATAAGTTGAAGTAGTGTTAGAATTACTAATAAACTAAAAAACTTTATCCTAGGGTGGTGGGACAAATTACACAAGCCTTACAAAGCCTCTACCACTTCCTTAACATTTTTAACATTGTTCAAATTTGATAGGAGGGATCTTTATGTCACCTCCTCCTCATCTTAATTCTCATAGTGGATAGAATCATCCAATTTAGCATCAAGACATGAAGGTTTATCTTCATTATCTTAGAAATATCCTCCAAGGCTTTGTGCATATGCTCATGCCACACATTGAAGATGTGGAATTTATCTAAGTAGCAATATAGAAATCCATAGCCTAACCTTCTACCCCTAAATCATTAAACCTTCAACCCTAAACCATTAAACCTTCAACCCTAAACCCTATCCCTAATCCCTCTACCCTCGACACTCTTATTTAACCCTAATCCCTTGACGATTAACCCTATCCCTCAACCTCAACCCTCAACCCTCAACCCTCAACCCTCAACTCTCAACATTAAACCCTAATTCATCAACCCTAAACCCTAATCCCTCAAACCTAAACCCTATCCCTAAACCATCAACCCTCAACACTATACCTTAAACCCTAATCCCTATTGCATGTGAGTTCACCAATTATTTGGAAGTCTCCTAACTGGGAGGTGGGCTTATATTCAAGCCCTATAAATTTTGTGTTTATAGGTGTTATGTTTAAAGCTATATGGAGACTTGTAATAGGAGGCCTTGAATTTGGTACCAATGATTGTGAGTTCCTTGACTAGAATATGATGAACCTTTTGAACAAGAGAACCTTGTAGACCATGATGCATATCTTGAAATTTAAACTTGAACATTATCGTCATGTGAATGCTTTTAGCCATCCTACAACCTCCTATCACCCTTCATCCTCTTATAGGGATATGCCACACAACCTCTCCAAGTTGACCATGCCAAATCCAAAGTCACAATCGTAAGAGGTAAAGAATCTTTTGGCCCCATTCAAGTCCACTCCCTAATACGAGTGATACAATGCTAATAGGGTTGTGAAGGTAATTAAGTTCTTGATTAGCATGTTGGGTGTATCTAAGCATAATGATGATATAGTTAGTCTTGATTTCATTAATCTTAAGATCATTGAGCTAGAGTACTTAATATATATGGTATAGTTTTGTTCTTGATCAATAGTGGTAGGGAAAATTAATATACTGTACAATGACATCAAACATAGACCAATAGGTGTCTTAAGAAAAATTAGTAGTAGGGAAAATTATAGTGGCCCTCACCCTAGAGTAATAAGTTGAAGTAGTGTTAGAATTACTAATTATAAACTAAAAAACTTTATCCTAGGGTGGCGGGACAAATTACACAAGCCTTACAAAGCCTCTACCACTTCCTTGACATTTTTAACATTGTTCAAATTTGATAGGAGGGATCTTTATGTCACCTCCCCCTCATCTTAATTCTCATAGTGGATAGAATCATCCAATTTAGCATCAAGACATGAAGGTTTATCTTCATTATCTTAGAAATATCCTCCAAGGCTTTGTGCATATGCTCATGCCACACATTGAAGATGTGGAATTTATCTAAGTAGCAATATAGAAATCCTTAGCCTAACCTTCTACCCCTTCAATATCATTGTATAGAAGGTAGATACAAGTAACATTTGATAGCATGGAGGTACAACTTAGGGATTGAGTTGAATGTAAAAAAAATATTCTTCCCAACAAATGCTAGATGTCTAGGAGCAATTTAATGATTTCTTCCATTATCTGCCTAGTCTAGAATATAAAATTACATTTTCTTTTGATATGTTTGAAGGAGATAGATTTAAACAAGTATTCACCAAGTTTCTAGCTTCCAATAGAATAGTTTCCAATAACCACAAGCTTCATCTATGCTTTTTCATATGATCAATGTTGATCTTGGAATCTCCTTCCACACTAAGGGATATCTTGTTTAGTTTCCAAGTCATCTTAAGGCCCTGGATATCATGGCCCTAGAATCTACCATATTATTGTTCTTGACACCAAAATCATAAGCTTTAAGATAGGTAGAGGTTTTCCCTTATCATCTCTTAATAAACATACTCCTCCTACTTCACTAGGATTACCCTTGGCTACCCATCAAAATTTCAAGCTTAATCCATCCCAATTATGAGCCTAATCCACCTCTTCTAGCATGATCATATATTCCTCTTTACCCCAACAATCACCAAGTTCCTAAATGCACCATATTTCTTTAAAATAGTCCAAAATTTGGGATGCATATTCACATTTAAGAAATATATGATGATTGTCTAGAGACTTCCTTACTTAAATGCACATTATACATTAAGATGGGTCACCTTTCCCATTGCATCAATCATTATGGTAGTCCTAATAGCTCTCTTACATTTTGAAATTTGTACATGCATGTATACATTATCTGTATGTTTAATTTAAATTTATTTCAAGTGTAATTTCTTGAAACATATATATATTGTTGATTTAATTTTAAATTTGTACTGAAGTTTGTATGTTTATATGTATATATATGTAGGTTCATATCTAGATTTTTATATATACATTATGAATCTAGATGATATTCAGTTTGATGTTGAGGACTTCCTTAATGCACAGGATGATCTGGCCACACCCCCACCCCCACCCCCACCTGCACCTGCACCTGCACCCTCAGTGCCAAATGCCCCACCTCTAGATTCCACACCTATAGATGACCCACCTCCACCTCCACCTCCACCCCCACCTGGAACTGACCAGGCTCGCTTGCAAGCCATATAAAATGAAAATGTGGATTCGATACAAGAAAAACTGAATTCCATTCGCAATGAACAATTCATGCCACCTCACGTAGTACGTTTTGCATCTTTGATGCAAAACATTGTAGATTCTATGAGGTCTATCGACTCGAATTTTGATGGATTCCGAAAATGGAGAGAGGAGAGGCACCAATTTTATGCTGATGGCCTCTCCTATAAGACTATTTTGGATCTTAAAATCACAAAAGCTCATTTAGCACAATATTTTAGAAATCCCATTACAAATGAACCTATTCCTGCAAATAAGAAAAGAATATCAATCAGGTGGTGTAGGCATGAAGGAATGTCTACCAATTTTTGGGATAGATGGTGGATGGTGTTTGATTATCCACCTCATGCTAATTGTGAGGTTCCTTTATATTTTTTGAGAAAATTATATGTAGAGTTTGTTATGAATAAAAAACCCAACTACTTTGATTTTAGATCATTCCAAGGTGTTGGTGGTGGCATGCCACAACAGAGGTTGGGGGCACAGGTTGATCCCCAACGACCAGTGCATGTTCAACCTCTTATTGACCCTCCTGTTGCTGCCATTCCTTCACCCTTCCAGCATCGTGCAGTGGTATCGACACTAGGCACATTGAGTGCACTCTTAGGTAGCCTACATGAGCAGACTTCTATGATGGTAGCTTGATTTAGAGAGCATGGAGGAGTTGATGATGGAAGTGGTCCTAGTACCACTCCACATGTGTCGATGCCTCATACATGTATGAGTTGCCATCAGTTGTGTTATGGACCTTATCAGGCAGCTGCACCCACTTCAGCTACATATGCATCATCTGATAATGTGGGCACTGAATCATTTGTTGATTATCTATTTGCTGAGGATCATCCCACTGATCATTCGACACAGGTATATATAGGTTATGTACACATGTTGAATTTAAAACAATTTTTTAACCACGTGTTTTTAATTAACATATAGATCAATTAAATTGTAATATTTTAACAATCAAATTGTTTGGTTTGTTTGGTGTAGATGATGGCAACAGGGGTCACCATTGATCGAATTAATGTTTCATCGACACCTGTTCATCTCGGGCACCCATTTGGGGTACATTTTCAATGATTTGTAAATTTGTAAAATTTAGTCTTGAATGTGTGTACAATTAAATATTTATGAACTTATTTATGAGCTAGTTCAGGGTTCTTCCACATTGAATCCTCCATCTCAGGGTGTCTCGAGCGCTCCTCCATCATTGGGCATCTCACATGACACTCCCACAGTATGTATATTGTTTTAAAAAACTATATATATACTTAAATTTTTCTATTTTGATATCAGTGTATCTAAAAACGTGCACATGTACTATTTAATATTTTATAAATATGTCTATGCAGGTTGACACAACAATGAGGATGGGCATTGTAGCAAACTTGGATAATCCAAGTTTATATCAGGAGTCGACTGCATTTCAGGTTGTTCAAAAACGTATAACATGTACACAAGTCAATTATATATATGTTTTAAAACCTAATTTGTACACACATGTGCTAACTTAGAAATAACCTTGTACAGGAGCTTGTTAGTGACACGTTTCATCAACACACGACACATGCAGAGCAGGAGGACAGAGGAGATGGGCAGCCTGATACAGTATAATTTAAAATTTAGATTATATTTAAATTGAAAAATTAAAATATACGTCGTGAACTTAAAGTAAATTTCTTGATATATATATATATACACATATATATATATGTATGTATATATATATATACATATATATATATATATATATATATATATATACATATATATATATGTATATATATATATATGTATATATATATGTATATATATATGTATATGTATATGTATATATATTTATATGTATATATATATGTGTGTGTGTATATATGTGTGTATATATATATGTGTGTATATATATATGTGTGTGTATATATATATGTGTGTGTGTGTGTGTGTGTGTGTATATATGTTGACATGTACATTCAAAATTCTTTTTTCTTTTATAGCTCGATACATGTCATGGAGCTAAGCCTGGAGAGATAGGTCCTAGAATAGAGGATTCACAACAAGTTCCTCTTACGGTATAATAATTTTTAAATATGATAGTTCTTATAAATTAAATTGAATTAAATCATTTTTAAAATTGTCAAGTATATCTAATTTCAACTTGAACTTTCTCTTGTATTAAATAGATTGATTCAGAGCATGGAGAGACAGGTCCAGGTGCACCAGAGCATGCCTCTCAACCTCACACGGTAATTTAATTTTATGATAAATTATAAATTTAAAAAATGTCATTAAATTAGATTTCCTTATCATCTTGCATCTAATTTCATGTAAATCTTTCTCTTTTACAGAGTGATTCAGGTCATTTGAGTAGTTTACATGGTGTGAAGAGGACTGTTGATGATAGAGATAGTATGTGATAGGTTATTGAACATAGGCTATGTATAATTTGACTATTTCATGGACTATATGTTATATATTGTTTGTCATGGAATTTATATATATATTGTTGAACATGGACTTTATATTTTTTTTGAACATGGACCTGGACTTTATATATATATTGTTGAACCTGGACTTTATATATTTGACTATTTCATGGACTATTTGTTATATACTGTTTACAGTCATGGACTTTAAATATATATATTGTTGAACATGGACTTTATATATTTTTTGAACATGGACCTGGACTTTATATATATATTGTTGAACCCGGACTATATATTTTTACATGTCACACAATAAATGCAATCTTATCATAACAAAATCATACACATGTCACAGTAATAATCATGTAAAACCATCATGTTAGTTTAGGTGCATCCATACATATATCTGTTATCCATGCATACATACATTGCATATACATTGAATAAACTATAAAAGCATAACATCACATACATATGTATATACAAGCATCCCTAAATTTAATCATAAATCAAACTCTAATCTAACCATGTGCATGAAGGAAAAGAAATCTAAACATTTGAGATCAACCATAATAAGATATATAGATTGACATCAATAGAAATAATCGATTGTCATATATAAATCTACAAGTGTCAGAGTGTTGATCTAGATTTGTGCTTAATGAAGAAATTGCATTGAAAGAATTTATGTAGTGATGAGGTCCTAATAAAGTTCCTCCATTCATTCACGGTATGCATATTTAGGTCCTGGTCAAATTTTAAGCAATAAAATGGTAAGCAAATCAAAACAAAGCATTAAAAAGTGAGATAAGTTCATGAGTATCTCTTGCCCGCTAGGAGGGATCAATCTCTCACATCTTCTCATCTAGAGATCAACTAAGTTATATTAAATGATCCTAGCATGGTTGTAGTTATATTTATCCAAGTGCCTTGGTGCTTGTTCTTGTGTTGACCATGTAATTTAGGAGTCCCTAGAGTAAGAGTCCATGGGAGTGTCCCTTGACCAACCTCTACTACATCTTAAGTAGATTTGTAGCATGGGAGTGTACTACCTGGGAAATCCTTTAGAAAGTTGCCCCTTTTCAATAATATAAATCTCTATATGTAAGTGTCAAAGTGTTGATCTAGATTTGTGCTTAATGAAGAATATGTAGTGATGTAGCATGGGAGTGTACTAGGGGAAATCCTTTAGAAAGTCACCCTTTTTCAATAATATCTAGTCATGTCATCTCCTAGACGGTCCATCTCCTCTCTATCTCTATGTATGGGTTTGTAATAATTTGTTTGTGTTAGTCAAAGTGACCATTGTGTAAATGTGTAATCATGTGCCATAGTAACCCAATCAACACTACTTGATACCTCAAGGAAGTGAAAGATCTGGTGTGGGCATGGGTCATTGATACCTAGTCTAATATGCTCCAATATCCATACCATAACTAGAGAAGGATGACTAAATCCTAGTGCCTTATGGTGCACAATCTAATAAAGGTCATGGTAGACCTTGAAGGTAGGATGTCAAATCCCCATGCATAAACTTTACCTAAGTCCACTTGCTCAATGATAGGAGCCTACATACCATATGAGAAAGTGGACATTTTTAGTCCTTCACATGCAAAGTTCAATATTTTTTCCAATCTCTTGGATTCTCTATTTGTGACTTTGATAATGACCTCTTTGTTAATGTTAAAAATGGTCAAATCATTATAGTTGTATTATATATGGACGACTTACTCATTACGAGTAGTCTTATTTCATTAATCCACAAATATAAAAAATAAATTGAACCAGATATTTGAATAACTAATTTAGGGCTTCTGCATCATTTCTTAGGAATGATTATCTTCTAGGATCATTAATCTATTAGGGTTTCACAAGCAAGATACAAATAAGATATATACTTAAAAATTTCAATTATGGTTGACTATAAACCAACTGCTATTCCTATTGAATTGAGTATTAAACTTGACTCCAAACCTCTATTTGAAAAGACCAATCCTACTTTGTATAGATAGTTAGTAGAAAGCCTTATTTACCATACCATACCTATACCAGACATTACTTATAATGTAGTAAGTATTGCATCTAGATTCATGCAAGATCCATATGTGGATCATTGGAAAATGACTAAAAAAATATTGAAGTATATTAAAAGTACTTTTAAATATGGTTTTTTTTTCCTACACCAAAATGCAAATTTATATGGTTATTGTGATATTAGTTCTATATTAGTAATTTTGTTCATAAGAAATATACTTCCAGGACTATTTCTTTAAATTTAGTGTAGGGACTATCACATGGAGTAATAAAAATCAACCTATAGGGGCTCTATCATCCACAAAGGGCAAATATAAAAGTTCAATAAAAATATCAAACAATCAATTGGCTTAAAAGATTATTAAAAGACAAAAAAAACAAAAAAACAAAAAAAAAATTATTAAAAGAGCTTTAGGTAGGTAGTGTTGATAGTACCACCTTGTCATAATAAATGTGTGATAAGGATAACACAATAGGAACCTACACCACTCTATCTATCCAACCTTGTCATAGGGCAACTTGATTTGTTGTAGAAAGCTCCTACACACTACTCACCAACGAAGCTTGCTCGTTAGATCACTCAAAAATTGAAAAATAAACATGAAAATTGAAAAAATAAAAATGTGATTACATTCCCTACCTAGACACCTATCATTTGCAATTAACCTAGCAACTTGATGCTAACTTTTTGGATGTCTTAACGGGTCCTAATTTACGATGTCTTAAGGGGACGTCTTAAGTTCTCAAAATTTGGTGAAGTTGCCCAAGGCAACCAAATTGAACAATATAATATTTATCAAATTTAAAGTAAATTCTAAGTAGAAAAACATGGACATTTAACAAATAAAATACATAGAATAATAATTTTGATAAATTTAATACTGTAGAGTATAAAATTGTGTACATACACATGTATACAAATTTCTGTACAAAATGTGTAATAATGTAATTGTGTATGTACATATATGCCAACTCAAAATAATGTAAATACAAAATGTCGTTATATGCCATCTCAAGAAAATCCAAAACTTGAGGAGAATGTAGCAGGTCTTCATGCCACCTGATGTAAAAATAATACAAGCAATTGATCAATATATCTGAATCAAAACATGTATTTTAATTTATATAAAACTATTTAGATATACACAATTTGTACCTGTATTTACAAGTGCCTCTCAAGTTTTTGTTTCAAAGTATGTGATGAATTTGTGATGATGCCTAGGGATATAAAAGGGCAAATTAAATCAATTTCAACTAATAACGCACAAGAAATATCAAAACATGTATTTAATGTATTTAAAACAACAATATAAATCTATTTAACTATATTTACCTGTATTTACTTATTCCATTGTACCATCTCCATCCTCTCTTTTTTCCAACGCATCGATAATTGTCTCATGGTCTTCCATAGAAATGTTCCATAGCTCTTTATTTGTAGGTTTTCCATGATACCTCTCCAGTTTTATATTTGTTGCCAACACCAAATGTGAGTAGTGTATAATCTTCTTATGTGTTTCTTAATCTTCAAATGTAGGCAAACCATTCTTTCTTATTAGGTATTTCCGTAGCCAAGTGCCAACAACCACCACCGAACCTATTGGATAATGATAGCCATCATCAAAGAAATACTTAAAATTTGCTTAAGGGGATCAAAGAAGTTCTTAAAATATGCTTAAGGGGATCAAAGACTTGTTATCAAAATTTGCTTAAGGGGATGTCTTAAGGGGATCACCAAACCTGTTGGATAAGGAAAGCCATCATCATCTTCTCGAGGTGCTATTAACTTATGCTTAGTCTCCACACAACGAGCCAACCAATATTCAGTTTCCTCTTCATTATTCTTTGGTGCAACAATAGCATACACATGTCCTGCAAAACAAATTTTGATTCAATAACTTGCACATGTCCATAAAATTTGACCAATCAACATACATGCATTCATATGTACACATAAATAAATAAAAGCACTACAAATTAGTAATGAAGTGAAATAAAATGAAATGATTTGAATTAAATTACCTTCTTGTACAAGGTCTGAAACATGGTCATAATCGTCTAATACAAACAATTGATCATTGTCTTCAATTGTTGTTTCACTTTGATTGTGTGCTTGTGCAAGTGTCGATGGTCTTTGTTTCCACTCTTCAACCCATTCTGTATTCTCACATGCTTCCCAATCTCCTGAAATACAAAACTGACAAAAACATGCAAGCTCCCTTGTCCAGATAGTCCATGTACTTGCATTCGGACTCCTAAATGAATGCCATTTAGTAGATCCACTGATTGTCTGGCAATCAAGTCTAGGTAGAATGTTTTCTTCTTCAACCAACCAAAAGAATCGATGAACTGTAGAGTACTCACTTGATCTAGGTGTACATAATATTGTATTGCACCAATCTACAATCCCACGTGCATCTTTAAATTTTACTGCATCCTCAAATTTTAATTATTGTCTAGCAAGAATTCTTTTAATACACGCACCAGCTCCATCATGTTCTCCTTTACCATGTCCAGCTTCAAAAAAATTCCACATATGTTGGACATTATTCTCCTTGTGAACCTACATAACCAATAGAATATTCGAGCATTCTTGAACTGCCCCGTACAATTATCTGACCATATAAGATGTTCAGTCATATGGATTCCTCTCTCTTAAATTTGTATAAAATATATTGAAACAATATTGAACAAACTCTGATGAGTTTAACCGGTTGTTACTCAAATAGAAATTATACTCCCTCAAAACTTTTCTATCATTCTCTGTGCTATCATCTGCATGTCTATAAACAATATGAACAAACATAGCAACCTGCACTGAATTGTAATATTGTGATTGAATTTCCTCTTGCGGAGCTAAAGTATAGTTTTCCACAAAATCAACCACTGATAGTATAGTACCAACTAGAAATGTGTTTCTACATTCACGAAATTGTCCATCAAGCCATCGAGCTTGTTGAGAGTGCTTGACATATTTTGGTACAATTTTACTTTTAAATTCTGATATGAATGCATGCACACTAACCTTTTCTGTAATTAAATCACAACGCTTTCCAAATTTTCCATCTTTTAAAGAATATTCAACATTCTTAAATCTTTTAACATCCACTAATTGTTGTCCAAAATCATTTTCAACACTTCCATGCATACAAACTCTTAACAAAGAAAGATTGCCACAACTAGTGCATTGTTCATAAATACATGAACTTAAATAAAAACCTTTTTCATTAGATCTTTCACAGAACAAACTTGATATAAACTCTTTTATTGCTTCAGTTGGCATATTAATATCACATTCCTGTATAATCATGTTTCGATGTAAAGTACAACGTATATATTGAAACACATCATAATAATAACGAAATTGAACATGCGTTTTACAACAACAAGATATTCGTTCCTTATTAATCTTTACATACCATGGTTTGCATTTTTCAAAAGATCTTTGACTTATTTTAATATTACCAGGTAACACTAATTCATCACAAAATTTTCTATAAAATTCAGTTTGCGTTGTATCTAATAGGTGTTTTGGATGAGGATCACGAACTTTGGACCCCACTCTTAATTTTAAAACATCTCTAACATTAGACGATACCCTAGTATTATTATGCCAATATTTTTCGATCAAAGATCTGATTTCAACATTCAGTTTCATGTCAGATCTCAGGAGTCGACCACTAAAACTCCAACATTGGTTAATTGGATCATTTTCTATACTTTCTCTTCTTTTTGCCGCTCTTACCAATGTTTTAGGATGTATTTTTAGAATTCCACTAATATTGCTTACCATTCTTCTATTCAAAGTTGTCTTATTCACTATAGCAGTTGTTATAGCTCGTCTTGCTACATTTTTATCTTTGGATCGACTATTACTTCCAATAGACTCAATGGCACTAGCAACAGTAGACATAGCATGTTTTAGTGATTGATCTTTTCTTCTTGGTTTAACAAAAATGCCTAACATTTTCATTACTTTTCTCATTTTCCACATTCTCATTAATTGCATCATTAGTTGACATTGAAATGATAGTTTTTTACGATAAAAAAATTCCTTGTATAATCTGTTGGCATGTGTTCTTATTTGTCTCCAAGAAATTTTACCAGGAAGATTATCCAAAACATCTCTTTCAATTTTGAAAAAATATTTCTCATTTTCAACATCACTTCCTAGATTTTCATTTTCACTTTCAACAAAAGGATTTTTGTTTTCATTTTCTTCATTTTCATTTTCAACAAAAGGATTTTCGTTTTCATTTTCTTCATTTTCATTTTCAACAAAAGGATTTTCGTTTTCATTTTCAACAACAAAACGGTTTTCATTTTCATTTTCAACAACAAAACGGTTTTTATTTTCATTTTCAACAACAAAAGGATATTCATTTTCATTTTCAACAATAATTTGTTTCAAATTTTGATCTCTACGAATATTATCAATCTCAACATTGTTATATCCAGCTTGTTTTAAATCTCCTATCAACACTATTTCCATTTCATTCAAAGGTGGATTTGAAGAAGTACCTGGATTTGTGCCTATTGAAACACTCTCCATAGCATTAATAGAGGGATTTGAAGACATACCAGGAGTAGTTTGTATAATCGTATTAGTTTCCACATTCACCTCTTGCAAACTTGCATCATCTACATCCATGGTCTCCTCAATGTTTTATCTTCAATAGTTGTGGAATTGGATGCTTCAGCATTATTCATTGATTGAATCTTTACTCTTCTATCTCTTTGTCTTTTTGCCTCCTTCTCTCTCTTTGCTTCAATTTCTTCAGGGGTTAATAGCTTTTTATCTTTCCTCTTATTATGACTTTGTGATCCCATGATTAAAAAATTTATGAAGCATGTACAAATGAATGTCAAAAACTTGAATGTGTTTCAAGTCCTTCAAACAAGTACCAATTCAACAAAATTCCACTCAAATAGTGTCTCCATGATGGCTTCTATCAAAATACAAACAATACTTCAAGTTGATGGACCTGCAAAAGAAAGAAATATGCCAAAGAATGATGCAAGAGTCGCTGTCGGCCGTACTGTAGAGCAAGTTGCAGAAATGATAGTCATAGTACATTCTTATTTTAAAAAAATGGGCAAATAATAAACGGGATCCCGTTTATAAAATGGGATCCCGTTATATTAAATGGGATCCTGCTTAATAAATGGGATCCCATTTACTACGGGATCCCATTTATTAAACGGGATCCCGTTTAATTTTCGACCGATGGAGAAAGAAACGGGATCCCGTTATTCAAATTTTGAATTTTAGGCTCGGGTTTTGCTTTGTAACCCGCTTCAAAAAATGCTTTGGGGACCCGACCCTGACCTCTGGACCTGGTTTGACCTACAACTTGAAGGCCCTGTCAATGTCACAACAAAATAGTGACTTTAGGCATATATCTAAAGGTCTATTTTGCAGAATATTTTGACGAAATTAAAACCCATTATAGAGGAGACAATGTAGATTCCAAATATGTAATTTTTTTACAATTGGATTAATTTTTCTATTTTTTAATCAATTTCTGATGAAATAGGTCCATAAACTTGAATTATCAGGGTTTTTTAATATTTTAATAACTTTTTATTAAAATATTTTTTTGTAAAAAAAATTGTATGAAAACGTACTTTAGACAATTCTTTTCAATTTCAAAAAAAAATTTTCAAAAAATGTTAATTTTAGGTCATCTTATGCGTGACGTACACGATGATTTTTTTAAAGACAAAAAATGACCAATAAAAAATTAATTAAAAAAAATTATTCAATAAAAAATTACAAATAAATATGGAAAACATGCTTCAATGAGTTACAAAGCGTTTCCCAAAAGGATTTTTAAAAATATGATTATTTAGGTCAAAATATGGATGACGTACACGTACATGGTATAGTAAAAAAAAGTGACTTTTAAACAGTGGTTTTTAGAAACGCCTATTCAAAATCAATTTCTATCATCTGGGTATTGAAAAAAAATTACATATTTGGAAACTAGACTCCGAGTACTACATTTCATATTTAGTGACTTTTTCCAAGATTCCACCTTTAAGTGCTTCAAATTTTTAGGTCAAATGTGACAAATTCTGAAAATTAGGGAAAACACTTCCACTTTTTGGCCAAAAAGTGGACACAACTTCTTGCACACACCCTTAATGAATTCATCATCTTCCATAAATTTATTATAGGCCATTACCCTGATATGCTCTGTATCCATAGCTTGGCCTATCATTGTTCTCATTGACCTATTGTCAAGGGAGGAGTATGGCATTATTTTATCTAGTGAATTCACCTGATGGGCAGCTTCTTGCACTTGCTCTTCTGCTTCTCCCTCTAGGTCTACTACCTCAACTTCTTCTTCAGCCTCTAAATTAATAATCTTTGCCTTTTTGGCAGGGAAGGGTCAATTGATTCCCTTTTCACATCATATCCCCCTCTTGATCTACTTGACTGGTAAGAAGGCCTCTCCTCACCTATAGGAGCACTAGCAATTAGTTGCTCTACATGATCAAACATCATTTGAATTCTTTTTATTAGGTCGTGTACTTCCGCAAAGGCACCCAAGTATGCAGCATTCAAATTTTTCCTCATTCTTTCTCCTGCCATAATTATGTCCCATTTGATTCTCAAAGTATGGACTTCATTCTTTGTGAAGCAATTCCTGATAGTATATTCATCAAAATAGACCTGGTGGATGTACCTCGGTCTTTGTTTATTCACCCTCACTCTATCAATGAAGCCCTTAGGGTCAAATATCCTAGGGTGTTCCACATTCATCATGTAACATTGCAGCACTGAATCAATCTAATCTAAACCTCCTTTATCAGCTGTCAAAAAGTCACTAAATTTGAGGGAGGTGGGAAATAATTAGCCCTTCTTATGTTTCCTCAGATGTTCTTTGTCTGACTCATTTAGTTGCCTAATAATCTCTAAGAATGCAATTCTCTTTGGCACATACTTAGGCAAGATATAAGGAGGGGCCTCACACCCATAAATCCTGATGCAAGAGGTGTGCTCATGATAGAACTAGTCACCCCAGTTGTAACCAATCCCTGACTCAGGAGTCCTGTCCAAAGGTCTCAAAAAGTCTGATACATCTGCGTGCAGTCTTTCTCCTTCTGGCTCCAAGAAACCAAGGACACTTCTCACAAAATATTCCTCAAATATTACATAATCAGCATCTACACAATGCATATCCACCATGCATGTCCACATTTGAACTAGTAACATATTTCCTTGCACATCTGTTATCCTAACATGTAAGTTCTGATGCCACATTCATGATAAAGCAAACAAAATCATATGACACAACATACAATACCATGTGAATTCAACATGGGTATCCATAGTAAATAACTTGCTCTTAAGTGCCATCATCTGTTTATACATTTTATCTACCACATAGGAATCATAATCATATAGTTTCCTCATCTCTAGATCCTAAATATTTACTACCATCATCATCAGAGAGAGTCACATTATGTTTAAAGCATCTCGCCCAAGTACTTGGCACAAACTGTGGTAGGTTTTGACAAAATAATGCATGAACATGGTACAATCAAAAGTGATATAAAGCAAGGAGGAGTATGTCAACCCAACTCAAAGAACCCACTTTACAAGTTTGAAACCCTAACTTTGTTGGTATAACACACAAGCCTTCATATTGCCTTGTAGCCCTATTTAGGTAGTTTTTGTAGCATATCTTTTGGAGAAGGCCTCAAACCCACAAAATAAATACCATTCTAGATACCCATTATTGAGTACTTCAACATATCAAAAACTAAGATATGGTTGTTTTGAAACACCTCAACCTAAAATTGATTGTCCTCTATTTCCTAGGCCTAATCAGCCCTCTTTTCCAAAGCAAGTACCCTCTAAGTACTCTCCCAATCTAGAAACTCAACTCCACTACTCTAGGCAGGTCTAAAATAAGAAAACTTCACAACTTTCAGCCAAAGAAACACTCATTTATGTACCAAACCCCAAAACCCTTACTCTAGGCCTGTTTTAGGCTTGTTACATGAGGGTTTATTGAAAATCCACACTCCAGACCTTTACCTTGCTAACCAAACCTTCAAACACTTCAAATATTATCTACACATGCTTATTCCATTGAGTCTTAGGTGATTCTAATAGTGAAATGGATGATTAGTGCATATTAGGTGCCTTCAAACCCTCAAAACAGAGTTATAGACCCATTTTCAGAAAAATCTTCATAAAAATATCAAATATTTATAAAATTCAATCAAACCAAGTGCAAATTTATGATACCTCATGCCTTCATTGATTTCAATAGTTTTTATATCATAAACCACTTGTACAGGGCCATACACTGGTCTGCAACAGAGATTTACCAGTAAAAAACATAGAATTTACTATAAAATAGGGGTTTCTTATTAGTTTCCTTCATATACAATCCCTCTCCTCCTTTCCACGAGGTTCTACAAGCATATTTAAACATGTTTCAACCAAACCCAATGGCTACAACTAACTTTTTAATGCACTGACTATTGGGCTTCCACACTTTGCACTTTTTTATATCTTTTCATGACAACAATTGAGCATATTACAAAATATGAACTCAAATGACCCCTAGATGACTTCAACATTACAAATGGTCTATAGTAACCTTATTTACTTGACAAAAGACTTAACACACCAAAATTTACCAAAAAACTTTATTTACAAAACTTGCAAATTTGAACTCTCATGGTGCCCCTACACCAAAAAGGCTATTCCTCCCTGTCTGATATTTTTACCAATTGGCCATCCATCCCTCTCGGTTTGCGTTTGGCCAAGTTGAAGTTTCTGTATGTACATTTGATAGTATTATAATGTTCCTTCAATGCATTTAGGTTGATTGACTTATTTTCTACAGGGTTCAGGTTGAACACACTAGATATGTAGGACTTTGTAAAGTTGACTATTATTGTACCATTGCCTTCCAGGACCGATCTAGTTTGAGGATCATACCTATATGTGATTTCCCTCAATAAATTAGGGTTCAGGAATACATTAGGGTAGATCAGCTTGGCCAAATCCAAGCGCCAAGTGTTGCAGACTGGGACTTTGAAGTCCATTCTATGTTGCCAATGTTTAAATAGGAACCAACCCAGTATAGGCAATTGGGCATCCCTACATTTGTAGCAAAATTCTAGGAATTTATCAAGTCAGAACCATGCAAATTCAGAGCATGCCTAGCAAAGCCTGAGAATCAGACCATAAGGTCCTCATCTAAATTGCACTTGGAGGTGGAGGCTTGACTAGTTTGACTCATTTTCTCAGACTATTTATATTAACTAGGGCTTCTTATCTCAACAATTTTCTACCCTTTTAATCAAGAAATTGACTTAAAATATACTAAGCATAGTTTAACAGAGTGAACTTACTAGTTTTTTGCTTGTAGAAGCTTGAAATTCCCTCTTTTCCTTGCCTAAAAATTTGTTGCGCGTCTAGACTCTATTCGTGCTTGAAGAAATGACACAAAAGACCTAATTTTCCTCCTTTTGAAGCTTCATAGCATAGGTTATGAGGCATTAATGGAGGTAGTCTCAGCCTTAATCTCACATTTGTGTCACAGGGTGCCTACAATGTTCTTCCTAAAAAATGTAAACTTAGGCCATCGATCTGAATTTGTCCTAGTGAAATCCACAGCCACCATTCACCTACCAGATTTGAAAATCTAGGTCAACGTCATTGAAAAGTCTTTGACCAATAAGAACAAGCCAAATCAGACATACCTCTCTTGCTAACCACATCACCTTTTGTTCGATCTAGACACGTGGTGCCATTTCACGGTGTCGTAGTCGGAAATGGCCCACCACTTACCTACCCTGCGCGAGCACGATAAAGCCTCGATGCATCCACCTTTGAATTCACTTTTCACTTATTTGTTAAGATGAGGCCATGTGTGTCTATCTCACAATCACATGGTGAATATTCCTCCCTAGTAAAATTCCCTTGTGAGCTTGGGCAACCATCAGATTTAAGCCTTCCTGCAAATTACTTCTTAGATTGACACTTAGCAGCATACAATTGCTCAAGGTAAGACTCTTCGACTAAGGGGTTGTAAGCCCAAATTCCTTGATAGATGTCACCTTATCACAATTGCGCAGAGGGATGATGTCATGTTTGATGCATTGCAATGCTATGAAACACTAATACATAACACTTTATAACCTATGCGAAGACTTAGGACATAGATTTAATTGTTCATAGGTTATAAAGGGTGAACCTAGGACATAGGGCCAGTCACCTAATGAACATAAAGGCTTCAAGTCATAACTTAAGTGGCTGGGGACTTACGATAGGTAGTCAATAGGAAATTAGAGTATAAAGTACACAAGACCTAGAGACTTGGGTTTAAAAGTTTATAAATGTGAAGACTTGCGATTTCATAGACCTAAAACCCGAAACCCATATAGGTACCACCAGAGAGCTTCATATCTGTAAAGAGAGATTATAAACATATATCAAGTGTTCATTCAAATATCACTTCATCATCCTCCTCAAATGAGAGGGAGAGAGCTACATATATATGAATCTCAAATTACTTTCGAAAGAGTTGTGTTAGGGTGACAAAAGGTGTGCCACTTGACGTAGCAAGGCTAATACTCAAATTTCAAACTTTGTTTGGGGAAAAAAGGCTGGACCCAAGTGCTGGGAACCCTGGTCTTGGCTAATTTTGCCCTCAAAAACTTAGCAATTAAGTAATTCATCATTATTTCTTAAGTAGGTCCTAAATCAAGCACTTCATGAACAGAGATACACATACACATAGAAAGGAGTGCTAAACCTAGTGTGAAATTGTAATTGGTAATAATTTTTGGCACTACATTTAGCCACCACTTTAGTGACGGTATGATCTTACATTCATACACATACTAAAGTACAGAGAAGACAAATCCCTTCAATAAACATCGAAGAAGTAGAATGTCACTAAGTTGAGAGGTGTGATAGCCCCCAAGCTTAGGATTCTATGAGTCTACAAATGTTCATCACCAATATAGGAACAAGATGCAAGAGGACCTATAGCAAGTGTGGTGATAGGAACAAGATCCATACCTATATCATTATTACCTTTAGTTTCTCTATCAGAATATAGCATGATAGGTTCCACTGTGAGTTGTGAAGAACTTTCTTTCGCTAGAGGAGAAAAATCACTTGTAGATGTCTCTTTTGCATCTGTTGATGATAGACACTTACGAGGAGGGAGATTCTCCTCTCATGTAGCAAGGCAAGCCATAACATGATGATGCTTCTTTCTTTCTCTTGAAATTTTATTTCACTTAGCTTTGTTTGTGATGTTTGTTAAGGGAACTATAGTATCTTCCAACGTGGGTTCCTTTTTCTTTCTTTGTTTCAATAACATTAGAAGAAACAAGAGGAAACACAAAAGGTTGAGAGACCACAAGGGGAGGGTTCCTTAATGTGGCCTGCTCTTCCTTCTCAACTTGTGAAATAGGTGGAATTATTTGAGCATCCACAAGTGATTGAGAAACCTTAGGAAGTAACTTACACACAATTGATTGCTTGCCTCTTGTCTTCGTAGAGGCAAGTGGGACAAAAGTAATATTATAATTGTGGGAAGGTCTATTTTTTCTTGACAGTTGCCTCATTGTCCTTGGAAGGATGGCAGAGAGGGAAGCTCAACATATCTACTAGATGCTCAGGGGTGGGTAGGACCCTTTGATTCAGGCTTAACTTCATTCACCACTTGTGGGATAGGGGGAACTACTATCGTAGCCTTAGAAGATTGAGGGGGTCCAGGGACATCACATGGAGGTATGTTGCTAAGTGACAATTCTACAATTTTCTTTGCCTTATATTTTTTATATGATAAAAAGAATAAATCCTTTCGAGCTTGAGAAACTCCAACTAGTTTTGGCTAGAAGTAGTCAAGTATAAAGTGTCCATGTTGAGCAACAAGCTGGTATCGACTGTGATGTACAATATGCACATATCCCTCAAATGGAAACTTTAAGCACTTATGAACCATAGAAGGGACAACCTTCGTGGAGTGGAGCCATGGGTGACCCAACTTCACATGAAATAAGTCTAATGTTGGAATGAAAATAAAAGTAACATCTAAAGATCTTGGCCTGACCTTGACAGTGAGGGTCAATGCACCAAGAGTTAGAAGAATAGACCCATCGTGTGCTCTAATTATTATTTCCGATACATCATAGTTATCATAGTGTAAACCATGCATGTAGAGAAACTCTTTAGTTACTACATTTACCATGCAATTAGGATTGATCATAGCACCAGTTATGGGTTTATCATTTATTTGAATGGTTATGTATAGAGGTCCATCAAGAGCTTCAATAGTAGCATCATGAGGAGTGAAAGATATAGTCGGTTTAGCTTCTACTCACTCTTTATGAGGGCGAGTATCTACCATGCAAATATCTCCTTCATAGTCTTGTTCTTGATGATTATAAGTACATAGCATTTCTGGAGATGAATCCACAACATTAGATTCATGATGAGGTAATAGATTTGTATATATTTGTAGGTTTGATTAGGTGGAGCCACTAATTTATTTCCTTTTTTGTTTACACCAATAACCTAGATGACATTGGCATCAATGAGGTCCTGAACTTCATGATTAAGACACATACATCTTTCAGTGTCATGACCATCGGTGTGGTGAAATTGACAATAGGCCTTTGAATCAAAGAAGATGCTTGCATCTTACTTGGATCGAGAGGTCTAATTGGTGGAAGCTTGATGAGATTGTTTTTAAAAGTTGAATCATTATGGAATAAAGAGATTTTGATAATGGTGTCAATTATCTAGTTTTTTATTTAAGTTTAAACAGAGTGGGAGCAGAACATGTTGCATCCACTACATGTTTCTAAATGTTATTTGATGATATGGCATATATTTTGATGAATTTTTTGTTGTGTCTTTTGAATGAATGAGTCTGTGAAGCTTTAGATTGAGCAACCAGAGCTAATGAGTGATTATTCTCATTTTGACTAATCAATAGTTGATAATCATGGAGAGCCATGCAAAGATAAGTGAAAAATCATAAAGCATTAACAATATTTTATCACATATGTGACGTTGTAAGTTTCCAATGAGTATTCTTTGCACATTATCATCTAGAATAGAATATTGAACTTGTGAAAAGAGAGCTTTATAATGCCCCATAAAATCTGTTACTTATTCCTTGTTTACAATGGACTAAATTGGTCAAAGATACTTGAGGTCCAATGTTTTATTGAAAGTGTTTGAGGAACTTATTGATTAGTTGTGAGAAAGAAGTGATTGAATTAGGAGGCAGTGAGCAAAACCAATCTAGGGCCATATCTTTGAGTGACTTAGAAAAGTATTTTATAAAAATTGCATCTTCAAAGAAGAAATCACTACACAGCTATAAAGGCCGCCACATGGTTATTAGGATCTCCCTTCCCATTATATTTCTCAAAGTGAGGGGTTTCAAACTTGTCGAGCATTTGAGTTCTTAGGATTGGATAAGATAATGGACTACAAATAAAATATAATTTCATAGTAGGTTTCGAGGGACTTTAGTTTATATGTTTGCTAATTGTTGTTGGATGGAATTCACATTTTGCAGAAGTTGATTGATGACATGGTCAGGAGGTGAACTAGGTTGAGATTGGTATGAATGGATAGGGCTTGTTAGTAGGTGATAAGGATTACCATAAACTACACCCCTGTACCTTATACGACATTATCATATGTCACAAAGGGTTTGTGGTACCATTTGGGTCATCCCTAGACCCACTTATGGGTCATATATGCCTTAAATAGCCTTAAACACACCCTAACACACCTTAACAAGCCTTAATATGGATAAATATCATAAAGAAAGGGTGAATTCATAGAAGGGGTTTAATTAAAAGTATTTAGGAAAGGACATACGGGAAAGACACCATGAAATGGTATTAAGAGGCTATATAAGGAAGAGGAATGTGAGAGAGAAGAGCATGGAGTATTATGAAGCATGATGATGTGAAGAAGCATAATAAGAGAGGAAGATAGAAGATATGATATGATATGTAGATATGATGAGAAGAGGGAATATATATATATATATATATATATATATATATATATATATATATGATATGAAAACTATTGTGTAATATTTGAACATTTATGATATTTATTATATACTAAATATGATGTAATCTTACCGCATTATGTTATTTCCTACCGCAAATATATGTTATTCTATCACTATCACTGATGTGGTATAAATACTACATAAAAGTAAGCTAGGCTCAGATCTTTGAACTGTGTCATATTATTTCTCTTACCAACATTTGGTTTTGTTGCGGGACCCTGGTAAGGACAGTGGAGAATAAGGAAGGAAGAAAGAGATAGAGTATTTTTTTCAAGAGTTGTGGTAGAAATATCTTAAGTCCTATCCTTGTGAGAGAGGGGACAGGGATCACAAGAGATGCCTGAAAATATGTGACCATTCAAATTAAGTCAACCATGGGACACATAAGGATTAATGGAACACCATATCAAAAACACCCTTGGCCAAGGGAGATAACAAGAAACTAAGAGATATTGGTAAAATCATAAAATTTGCAAGGGACATGAATATGGAAGAGAAAAGGAGAAATTAGACTCAGAATCAATAGGAGTGGTACCACAAAAGAATTGAAAAGGCAAAGGAAATAGAGGAGGAACACACTAGAAGGGTTGTGGAAGAAAAAGAATAGAATGAGGATGAGCGTGCCAATGAGGGTGATGTTGAGCACACCAAGGTGGGTGCTGCCAGAGAGGAGAATATAGGAGAAAGAATGAATGAGCACACTAAAGAGGGTGTTGTTGAGCGTGCCACTATGGGTGCAGCCAAATGATGAGTAAAGAAAGGAATCAACCTCCGCAAATAATAAATCCATAAACAAATCCTTAAATTTAGATGAAGAATACTAGGATGATGTGGTAAGGTGAAGTATATTATGGATAAGAGATACAGAAGGAAGCATGGTACTTGGTAATTTGGATCCTAGGATTATAAGAGAAGGAAGTAAATTATTAACATCAATGAATGACATGTCATTTTGTTGGCCTCATTTCTAACTTGCCAAATTTTAAACTCTTACATCAAATTTCCTATGTTGAATTACTCCTAGAGTCATAAATGCTCCAATTACCCTTGAGTGTCAAGTCATTCACCATCTTGAAGGAAGATCTCCATTGTTTCAACCAAAGTCTTGGAAGTAATTATGTTATGTGGAAAATCACAAAAAAAATTATATTTCAAAATCCACCAGGGCTGGAAAGAAATTGTTTTATAGGGACGTTTCTATGGCTATTTTATCTAATGTGGCAAATTTTTAAGTCAGGGTGTCATACAACTTGGGAGATTTTAAAGCTTCAAGTTTTTGGCAGATAGTTTTCGAAAATGACTAAATCATGGTTTCCATAAGGGTTGGAGAAAAACCGTCTGACAAGGGGTCTCATGATGTTATTATGGACAGTGTAGCAAGATTTTGTGAGAAAATATTATCTTTGTGAAAAGTTATGCCACTTTTTCTTCTTCATTACATCTACAGGCTTGACGAACAAGTGTTACAAATTTTCATGAGGTTATAATTTTCAACAAGTTTCACTTTTTTGCAAGTTATAACGAATTGCAAAAGCACACCAAAGTGTCGATAAAGGAGATAACTTAGGAATTTTCACAAGTTATGAATTGCACTCAATATGTTGATGGAGGTTTTGAAAAAGTACAAGCTCTAGTCATAAAGGTTGTAAATAAAGCGAAGTGTTTAAAAAGCTACTAGTCCATGCAAAATTCTAACTTTCAAAAATTCCTTAGAAGTTGTGAGGAATTTCCAAAAGGTTGATGAGCTACTTGGAAGTTCTCACCAATCACATGAAGGTTAGTCAAAATCAGAAGTCAAAATTTAGTTACATGAACTTGTGAATTTCGCTAACTTGCAAAATGAAAGGAGTGCAAAGTTAGTTATTGCAACTTGTGAATTTGGATAACCAATTTGAATTGGAGTGCATGGTTGTTCTTAGAAATCATAAGTTAAAATAATTGAGTTAGTTATTCCAACTTGCGGATTTAGCTAACTTCAAAAAGAAACTTGCAAAAGAAAGTTAGTTATTCTAATTTTTGGATTTAGCTAACTCCAAGGAAGGTGTGGGTTCTAGTTCTTAATAATTCATGAGGAGTTGTTTTGGAAAATGAAGTTGCACTTTTTCAAAACCTATCTAGTTGTACTTTTTGATAACCTATGGGGTTGTAGTTTTGAAAAAGGTAAATACAATTTATAATTTTTAATAACTTGTGGGAAGTTATAAGTGAAGATTCAAGAAGTTATTTCAAGTTGTAGATTTGGATAACTTAAAAATAAACTTTCAAAGGGAGAAGTTAGTTATACTAACTTGTATATTTGGCAAAGTCCATAAACAAACTTGTAAATTTGACTAACTAATTTCTTTTCAACCATCCAAACTAGTCTTCAAGGAAATTGCAAGTTATACTTTTTGGTAACTTGTGAAAAGTTCTACTAGTCTTCAAAGTATTGAATAATAAATGAAAGCAAGAAGTAGTTATTATAACTACTTGAAAAACTACAAACCTCCATAAGACGGGTCTGTTGAGAAGGTTTTAAAAATTTCGAAGCAAATCCAATTCGTAGGTGTTGAAGTGATGTAGGAGCATCTAGGTGCACGTGCAATCGGCATCACCCAAAAATAATCTCAATTTGTTTTATTTCAATTTGGTTTGTTTGGGGCTTTTTTTGGCATCTCTTATCCTTGGAGTATAGGTGGAATGATCAGATTTGACCAAATTAAGTTTTTGCCATACTTGAGTTTTAACACACAATAGGTAATCTCCATGAAAACAATTGTCCAGGTTGATAGGCAAGGTTTCACATCAAATAATATTATACAAAGATTTTTGACTCCATCCTAAAATTGATGACAAAGGTTTTGCGAGAAAAATCCTTCATGTCTCGAAGCTATAATTGTTTCATGACTTGTGCTAGCAGATTGGCAAAACTTTAAAATCTCAAGTTCTGTGAAGTTTGGTGTAGAATGGATTGGGAGGAAGCTATTTAATGTTTATTTACACCTCTTGACAAGTTTTTTTAGAAAAAGAAGCTCCTGGGTAAAAGTTATACACAAAGTTAGTTTTCAGCAATTTCTGATATCTAGTTTCGACATTCGAAGCACCAATTTGGCCGTTTTATTTTAGCAAGTTAATATGGAGATCCTAAAAAGTATTTTTTGGGGTTTATTCCTTTATGGTTCATCTTTCCATTGCATAATTTTTTAAGGTGATTACATTTGAAAATGGGTTAAAAAAATCAAGTTAGAGCCCAAAAATTGGTTTTCGACATTTTGGTGCATAGTCGCAAAGTAAAAAATTCTTCTTCAATTTTTTCATGCTACTCCATGAGATTTACGCATAATGTGAGGATATTGAGAAATAGAAAATAGCACAATAAATGATTATCCAGGTTGCAGTACATGAATTGTTTAGCAAATTATATTCTTTGGGAGGCACTTAAATCTGCTATGTGATAAATGTTTCATTATTTTCCAAAATAAGCTGCTAAGAGGAGGTGTAGGAAATTGAATAAAATATCACTCCATCCATTTTTATTGAGGTACCTTCATTATGGAGAAAGCTAATTTGAAATGTTAGAAATAATGTAGTTTTATTTAATTGTTTATGATATAAGACAGTAAGAAAAGAAATAGAGGGATCATTTGAGAAATAGACTCTAAGATCTATTAGGAAGGGAAAATTGAAAGGAAGGATGATGCAATTACCAATTATTCTTTGTGACGCTAAATTATTGATTTTCACCGAGAAGGTTCACTATTATCATTTGTTCAAGATAAATAATCTTATGAAATTGGACATGTCTTGTGACCAGAGATCTATAGGCAGATGATACAAGTGGTGATGAAGTTGATTCTCTTTAGGAATAAATTGGAAGTACACAATGTTTGGGTGAGGATTCTGCATATAGTTCTCAAACTTCAAGGTACCATTCTTCTATAGAGGCAAGGTTGTTGCTACTTTAATCTTAAAATAAATATTAAAATTTGAAATGAGTATGGTTGGTGGAGAGTTCATAGAATCATTTGACGAAGAATCTATTTTATAATCAAATGAGGAATATGAACTTTATGTGCAACTAGAAAATCCCTGTGAAACTATTGGATCAAGAAGTTTGTAAATATTTTTGATAAATAATTATGGATAAATTGGCTTGGGAGATGATGGCAATGGAATTTTATGATTGTAATCATAGCGGGAAAATGTGGAGTGTTATTCAATCTACGTAAAAGACATATTATTTCTTTAAGTTTGTATATTATATGCGCAGACACAAGAGTCGAAGATTCATGTATTCAAAGGAGTTGTCAAAATCTAGTGAAGTTTGGTTGATCGAATGGAGCTGACAGAGATGGAAAGTAACTTAGCTAAATCCACAACTTGAAAGTTACAAGTTCTAGTTACCCTTTTGTGAAATTGACTTAAGTCACTCTTTGTAATGTAAAGTTAGAAAATGAACTTCATTTCTGGAAAAGTGATGTAATATATAACCAAAAATAAGGTTTATTATTCTATTGTATTTCAAAAGGGTAGTTATGAAGTAGTTAGGAGGTGGTTACAAGGTAGTTACTAGGAGCAAGCCTATAAATTCAAGGGTTTTTCAAATATAAAGGAGGGAAATTTTTTGAAAAACTCTTACGGAGGACTTATGTAAAAACTTTTCAGAGACCTTTGATCTAATACTTTGTACATGAAGGCTTTTGAAATTGTATAATTTCACAAAGATAATAGAGTACATTTGGTTCGTGTGTTCCAATGGTACTTTTGAGTTATTATTACTAGTTTCTTGTACATTATATTGGTAATACTTCTGTCTCACTGTGTAAATCATAGGTCATCCATTGAAAAATTTAACTGTGTAATTGATGTAATGAAGCACTACCATTTCTTGGTATCTTGATTTGAATGTGCTTAGATAACCTGTCTCTTCATGTGTTGAGATCTATGTGTTATCCTTCTTTCATCATTGTCACATGTTAAAGCATTCATCGTGAAACTTATCATATAAATTTAGGAATGTGGTTTCTATATTTTATGATGAAACTCCCTTTTAGTTTGTCATAAGTTTGTGAAATCCAAACTAGTATTCATATGTCTAATGTTAGGGTTTCAGTTAATCATATTTCTTGTTAGTTTTTTCTCTTTTCTTTTTTGTACTTTTAGGTTAAAATTACACAAAAACTATAAAACCCCCATCATACAAGGGAGTTGCCCCTCTCAAATGTAGAGAAAAATTGTTAGTCCAGTAACAACTTATCCAACTATTGGGACATTTATCGATGCTCATTTAGTGAGTCACTTTGAAATCTGTAGTGACAAATCTATTTACCAACATGTGTACAAACAAAAAGTTATCTCCCAGAATGAAGAGACACTTTGAACAATTACAAACCCCAGACTAGGAGTTGCCCTTTATGCATTTTAAAAGTAGAAGGATTTCCATAGAAGAAGTAAACTAACTGTTGTCACAAGGATTGCACCCTTGTCAAGCATGAAGCTCAACAATCCTATGAAACATGGGATTGCCTTCAGACTGTGGGTTGTCTATAGCGGAGGTGAACCTCTAGAAGAGCTGGTTCCTATGAAATATGTTAGATCTAATGTATTTTGCAAGGAAAAAAGATAGAAGAAATGCTATGAAACTGAAAATTAGATCCTAGGTGGTGATGTACTGAGTTTATAATCCTAACTTGCTATTTTGACTCACAATTATCTCTCAAAAGACTTGGTTACACAACTCAGCTTGGACAATGTTCACACATTAATATTTCATAAGAAGGCTTGCATATTTCTACTTTCTTTGAAGGAAAATTGATGCTTTCACAACTCAAAAAAGTCATAAAATGGCTTACACAACCTATAACCTGTGTAAATCAATTGCTTTTTGTATCTAAGCTTCAAGGAATGAGACAAAAATTTAAAAGATTTGTTTACAATCACAATCAAATTTCTTATCAAAATCACTCAATCAAACACACATATATCTCAGAAGGTAACACTAATTTTATTAAGAAAATAATAGGAATACCTTTGCATTAATCTCTGAATAATGATAAAAATAATGATGTTGCTCTATATGAAAATCAAATAAATCTGCTAAGTTACAATACCAAAATCTCTCTTTGCAATGTGCAAAGGAAAATAAAAGCAAGAACTAAGAAAAAAGCATCGTGCTTTCTCCTTTACTATACAAACTCCCTCCAAAACAATGGGGAAGTCAACTCCACTCTAACTGAACTCTCCTCTGATGCATGGATGGGTTGGAAAGAAGTTGTCAACCAAAAATAGTGAAGTCCCAGTTGTTGGGAGAGCAAGGCAAAAAAGTCTAGATTAGAGGGTTCAAAAATATTTCATTTTGAGTTATTTTAGTCTTGAACTCCTAGGTTAGTGCAAGAAGTTGGGTCCACTTTTTGGCCAAAAAGTGGAAGTGTTTTCCCTGATTTTTTAGAATTTGTCACATTTGACCTAAAAATTTGAGGCACTTAAAGATTGAATCTTAAAAAAATTAGTAATATGAAATGTAGTACTCAGAGTCTAGTTTCCAAATATGTAATTTATTTTAATACCCAGATGATACAAATTGATTTTCAATAGGCATTTCTAAAAACTATTGTTTAAAAGTCACTTTTTTTACCATACCATGCACGTGTACGACCAACATAATTTGACCTAAATAAAAGTATTTTTCTAAATCCTTTTGGGGAAAAGATGTGTAGTATAGTGAAGTTTGATGAGGATATTTTTATAATTTTTTTCCAAATATTTTTTTTATTAATTTTTTATTGGCCCTAATTGTTGTTTTTAAAAACCCCTTGTGTACGGCCAACATAATTTGAGCAAAACTAATCATAAAATGATTTTTTTTTCATTGTGTAAAGAATGATGTGTAGATTGATGACATATATTTTTTTTTTTAAACTTTAAAAATTAAAAGTTATTAAAAAAATATAAACACCTGTCATTTCAAGTTTTTGGACCAGTTTGCTCATAAATTAAATAATAAATAGAAAAATAAGTCCAATAAAAAAAATTATATATTTGAAAACTACACATTGTCATCTATAATGGGTTTTAATTTCATAAAAAAATTTAGAAAAAAAACATCATCAGCCATATTGGTAAAGTTGGTCTTTTCTCTTGCTCTAAACATGGACTTGTAGTTGTAGGTCTAAGACAAGGGGTTGGATTACCATGCCTTTTCTGAGCCTAAGATTAAAGGAATGGATACCCATTCCTTTTGAGTGGAAAAAAAAGTGCACGTCTTTTTTATAAATTCAAATACCATTTAGAAACGGGTACCTATTCCTAAACGGGTACCCGTTTAGGCTCGAGCACCTGCTCCTAAACAAACTTGAACTGTGAAACCCCCAATTGTTTCCTTCTTTGATGAAAACTATGAAAGATGTTCTTTGGTTTTCTTTCTCTATCTTTGTGAAACTATAAAAAACCTTGTTTATTTGCTTTATTGAGGTAAAATTGTGAAAAGTTTGATTTCTCAAAATAATGAAGGGGCTTCAATGCATAGTTTCTTGCTCCTTTTCTTGTGAAAACTATGAAAACCCTATTGTTGTTTTTGCATTCTCTGATGAA
Source organism: Cunninghamia lanceolata (assembly GCA_027924645.1). Taxonomy (NCBI): domain Eukaryota; kingdom Viridiplantae; phylum Streptophyta; class Pinopsida; order Cupressales; family Cupressaceae; genus Cunninghamia; species Cunninghamia lanceolata. The sequence continues at coordinate 3,390,666 of BSBN01000128.1, forward strand.
GAAGGAATGTAAGAAAAACAAATGATTTTTCTTCCTATTTTTGTATGTTGTTATGGGTTATGATAAAATCTGTGTAAGACTTCCTTCCTCTTGCTCTTCATACTCATATAATGAGGAAAAGAACTCTGCCTTCTCTTTCTATCTTTTGGCTATGGAATAATCTCATATACTGGTTTTAGGGTTACTACTTTTCAGTGACTCTTATGCCTCTTTGTGTGAGCTTGTAGACCTCTGATAGTCTTTAGTCTCCTTGTAAATTTCTTCTCACCTTCTTAATAGCCTTTTAATACTATATGATCTTCAACATTTCTTACAACTGCTCCAAAGCTTACTGCACTCTATATCATGGTCTTATTGTCTCATAACATGATATCAATGTCCTACACTTTTGTATAGTGTGTAAAGGTCCTTGAGAGTGTTTAAACCCTTGTTTCACTGGTCCTGATGTTTGACGTTGTCAAGTCTTCATCCTACTTCACTGTTGGCACTGCTCACCTCATTAGAATAGTCTACTACATTCTTTGTCCAACATTGTGCCTATTACAAATGTTTCTCTTTAGATAGTCTCTGCATTATCAATGTTGTTACTTCATAGTTTTGTAAGTCTTCTACCCTTGACTCACTGTCATTCTTTCATGCTAACCTCCTATTCACTGTTTCCTTCTCTTGATATTCTCAAATCTATGTTGCTCTTCATCAGTACATGTTGCTTCCTTCAGTTGTTATGCATGCCTGCGTTGTTATGACTGTAGCTTCTTCTACAAGATTAGGGCTCTGAAGGATCTTTATGACTGTTCTTTGCTCTTTACAACCCAATGTCTCTTGAGACCACATGACTGTTTCATAACTAATCTCTCTAGATTCTCTATAATTTCATTAGTCATATTAATCTTTACTAGTCTATATTCAAGTGTTATGAACCCTTCATTGATTGTCTTGGCCTCTGACAATGACTTCTCCTTGTTCAATAGTGACCTTCCTCTGCTATGCAGATATTATATATTCCTCAGTGTTTCTTTCATGCATGAATTTGACATGTTTCATGTTGATTTTTGTGTAGTCTCTCCTTCTTCCCAAAGATGGATTGGTCTAGCGAAAACCATTACTCTTAAAAGCTTATGAAAACTTAGAAACCATATTCACCTTTATGGGTACTATTTGCCATATAATCATTGTGGTTGTCATCTTAAATGCTCTGTCACTAATAAGGCTACTGAACTTGCAACATCATTCATTTGAACTATTGAGATAGTCATGAATGACTATCTTTTGACTGTGATCCTTTACTGATAGGTTGGTGTTTAAAACAAGTCTACCAACATTTTGTGGATCCTTTGTATTGTTCTTCAGGCTGTCATTATTTTCCTTCTTCACTTGCATGTAGATTGTTCCTTGCTGCTAAACCTGTATACTGCATTGTCTAAGTGCATTCACTACTTATTCATGCTATTGTTTTGATGATAGTCAATGATTGACTGCCCTCTCATGATTATGACAACTATTTATTAGGACTACTCTTACTTTAAGAGGTGACTTTCCCCTCCAAAGAGGTGGTTGCTCCCTTTGTAGACTGTGTAGGTCTTCCTTAGACTTTCTTTATTTGTATTTATCTCTAGAATTCAATCAAACATTGTCCCTCTATGCATTGTCTTTTTTGAAGCTTGATGGGATATTAGACTTTCAATCATGCTCCTCTAGCTTGACCTTTGACTGCTCCCTTTATCTCATCACTGTGTTGTCTTCATGATTCATATATAACAATCATAAATGACTATTCCATTTCATTTCATAATGAACAAAATTCTTCATGTACCTGTACCTACACACTCAGAACAAAAGTTAGAAAAATATAGAGGCTAGGAGCCTCTCTCTTGATGATCTTCATCTCTTGCATCTTCTTGTGGTTGTATATTTGCATCTGGAAGTTCTTTATTTCTTTCATTTCCTGCTTTGATGCTTATGAGAAGATAGCATGTACATTTGATGTTCTTATATACATGAGTGAAAGGATATCCCGAGCTCTAACACATTTCTTTATTCCTCTTGCAAGCTCCTCTGATGACAAAAATAGAGAATCTGAAGATGGTACAGCTACTAATGGGGATTCATCTTCTCAGGTAATGATGGATCCCCTTTCCTCCTCTATGTTTTTTATTTCAGATGTATATGTGCTCTTTTGATTGCACCATTTATAGTCAATTCCCATGGTTTGTGTGGGAACTTTGAACACATTTTCCTTGTGAATAAAAGCAATTGTTTTGTGCAATGATTTGTCTATTGTTTTTCTTTTGTAAACTATCAATTGCATAAAGAAAATACATATGAAACCTATTGCTTGATATAGTTTCTTATAGTCATAAGTGGATTTAACAAGTTGTGTACCTTTATCATTTGAGACTTGAACAAACTATAATGAATATATTTGAAACAATCTGAAACTTGTAGTTTGGTTTCCCCTCTTGTCTGCTTTTGAATGTCTCCTACTCCTGTAGGGTGTCCTTCCCACTTCTATCTGTCTCTTGTAGCAACTCTTACTAAGTTGATGCATGATTCTGGTAGAAGTGATGACTGGAATGGCCTTCTACCTAGGTAGTAGGCCTTCTAAATCTGGTTGTGAGCTCTTAGCCTTCATTAGTCTTCTTCCTTTCCTGCTGTGTTAGACACCCAGTCTAAGTTTATGTTGTACCTATCTCCCTCTTCAAGATAAAAAATAAATAGTGTTGTCCCAGATTTACCTGTTTGGGCTAAAGTGCACAAATAGGTAATACTAACAATCGAAGACAAGTACAACAACACAACACCTAGTAAGAAAATCATTTATTACAAATGGGAAAAAGTTGGAAAAAGAGTAAAGAAAGAAAATGATAGTTTAGTTATTGAAAATGATTTATTGGAAGGAAAATTAATGAGACTTAAAGGAGAATTGGTAAAAGTTAAAAATGGTAATAAAGAAATGATAGAAACCATAAAAAGGTCAACAATGAATGTTTATGAAATTTTATGTGAAAATGATAAACTATAAAAAGAACTGGAGAAGGTTAAAAATAAGAATGAAGATCTGGAAGAAACCTTGAAGTGGTTTGAAAAAGAAAAGGAAGAATTAGAAGAAAAGTTGAAGTTGTTTGATAAGGTTAAAAAGAGGAATGAATATTTAAATGAAAAGATGAACAAATTGGAAGAGGAAAACAATTTACAAAAAGATGAAATAGCAAGGTTGAAAGAACAAAAAAGTCAACTCAATCAAACACTTGCATCATGTCTAAAGGAAAATGAATGTTTAAGGTTGAAGACTATACTTTGTGATGTATCATATGATACAAATGATTTTTGTGATATAATTGAAACTAAAGAGTTTTAAATTCAAGATAATAAGGAGATTGAATTAGTAAAATTTTTTAGTTGTGATATTGACACAAAAAGTTCTCCAAAGAATGTTGGTTTTAAGATGATGAAAAAGATGGGATATAAAGGAAAATGATTGGGAAAGTATCAACAAGGAATTAGAAAACTTATTGAGCCAATAAAGAGACCAAGGAATGAAGGCCTTGAATATGTCAGGGGTAAAGAAAATAAAAGTGGTATCAGAGGTTCAAACAAATCAACTCACATTCTGCATGGTATGCAATGTTCTCATTGTAACAAACATGGACATAGAAGAGAGATGTGTTGGGATCTTCATCCTTGTAGCATTTGTGGATTGGATAATCACTTTGAAATAATGTGTTGGAATAAAATGTGGAAGAATAAATCTAGGACAAAATGTATGCAGATGGATTGTGAATGGCTAAATGGATCAGATTGGAAACATGTTACATGTATGTTTAGAAGGGTGTATAGGCTTAAGTATTCACGTGTTGGAAAGGAAGGACATATGATGAAATACGGCAAGAAAGGAACCTAAGTGGAGCGTAAATAAGTCCATACTACAATAAAAGAAGGGATAACTAGGGATTATACCACAAAAGAAGAAGAAACCACACTATAATAAAGGAAGTACTGATAAAAAATTAGAAAGGAGTATAGGGGCAATGTGTGTGGAGAAGGAACCAAATAAATTCTATGTATGCGAAAGGAGTTACACCAAATCCAAGAGAGTAGAAAACACCATGGAGAAAGATCAAGAATATCTTGATTAATTAAGTATTGAAGTAAGGCAAAATTCTAAGATCGTGAGGTTATTTGTGAATTTATTGAGAATGTAGAAAGTGATTGGAAGAATGTGCAGTACCCTAAAAGTGTAGTAAGCACCACCGCAGAAGGAGAGAAACTAACGTATATGGAGAAGAACCACCACAAATGAAGAAAAAGAATCATAAATGAAAAGGAACCATCATGAAGGAAGAACTTGAGGTAGCTTACAAAGAGGACTTGTTCAGACCACCAACCATTGAGGCAATGCAATGATTTGTGAGTAGACCACCACATTTCATCGAAATTGGTTGTATGACCTCATGGTTTGGGGATAATAGTAGGTCAAAGTGAAGAGGTTCACTTTTTAATTAATCTTGAAAGTCTGATACAAGGGCATCTAAAAGTTATTTCAGTTGATGTGGGTCAGTAGGTGTTGAGTTGCAAGGTACTAAGAGGTATCATTGGAGACCATTGTATTTTACCACAATTAGTTTTCTAAAAGTTATTTCAGTTGATGTGGGTTAATAGGTGTTGATTTGCAAGGTACCAAGAGGTATCATTGGAGACCACCACATTTTACCACAGTTAGTTTTATGGTCTCATGGTTTGGAGGATAGATAAAGTTATTCCAAAGGTAGGTTTGATCCAAGTTTTAGGAGGTTTGAGTTACCAAAAATATATCTAGAGACAATAGGGTGAAGACTATGTTTTTCATAATGTAAGTGCCAAAAAAGGGTGCCGATCCCATTACATATTAGCCGAAAAGGCACACCAAAGTTCCATCAAAGAACCAAGAGAGAAAAATAGACCAAACCAACAAGACATGGCCAAAAAGAAAACCAAGACCAAAACACAGTGGATTGATAGCAGACCAACAACAAACAAAACCAAAAGCATAGAAAAAGCCACCAACGGCTAATTGAACATCCAGTCCTGGAATCTTTGGCCAAGAACTAGTAGAGATCATGGTACTCCTTGAGTCCTTTTTCATTCATACCCTGGCACTTGAAGAATGATTATATAAAAGTATGGGAGCTTACACCAGTGATTTGGGATTGTGCGCCAAGAACTAAGAGCATGTAGAGGTAATTTGGTTTGAGTAGAGATTATGCTATGAAGCGCATGGCTTTATTCCATTCCTACATCACCACATTTGATTTGGGGCCCATGTGTATCTAATCATGTGGTGGAATGTGGTGGGTTATACTGAGACTATTATTGACTAAAACAAATTATTTAGAAATAGTGTCTTGAGGACAAGACAATATTTTAGCCCTGGGGAGAATGTTAGTAGGTGATCAGGAGTATCACAAACTACACCACTATACCTTATGTGACATTATCATGTGCCACAAAGGGTTTGTGATACCATTTGGGTCATCCCTAGACCCATTTATGGGTCATATAGGCCTTAAATAGCCTTGAACACACCCTAACACACCTTAACAAGCATTAATATGGATAAATATCATAAAGGAAAGGGTGAATTCATGGGAGTTAATTAAGAGTATTTAGGAAAAGACATAAGGGAAAGAAACCATGAAAGGGTATTAAGAGGCTATATAAGGAAGAGGAATGTGAGATAGAAGAGCAAGGAGTATGATGAAGCATGATGATGTGAAGAAGCATAATAAGAGAGGAAGATGGAAGATATGATGTAAGATATAGATATGATGAGAAGATGGAATATATATACATATATAATATGAGAACTATTGTATAATATTTGAACATTTATGATATTTATTATATATTGAACATGATGTAATTGTTGCAAGTATGTGCTAATTAGTGTTGTCATTGATGTCAACATGTTTCTGTTGTCATTGGTGTCAACTTATCTTCTATTGTTGATGTTGTTGGTTGATTGAGTTATTGTGTTAAGGTGATTTGAATGACTTGAAGAAGTGTTGATGATGTTAATATATTTCTCTTGTTGTTGACTTTCCAAGTCCCTTTGAGAAAATTTGATAAATATTGAATATAGTTTTGTGAAGAAGTATGCTGGCTTACAGGATACTGTCTGAGTTTTTTGCTCCCCATTTCTTCTATGTTGAAGACCAAAGTGTGAGATTTGGATATGTTTTAGAGAAGTGTTTAAAGATACTAAATTCAGAATTTGGTGGTCCAAATCGTTCTGCAATAGAAGTTATGTTCATCAGTTTGAAGACTGTAATTGACAGAGTTTCTGGGTTGTGCAGAGGTGTTTGGGAGAAAGTATTTTGCTCTACATTTCTCTGCAAAGTAGTTTCAAGTGGTGAAGTTTTGGAAATATGTTTATAAGGTCCTTATCTATCTTCATTCCAAAGGATTTGTGATTTGGTGCTCCAGAAAGAAAGTTATTGTGTAGTAGAGTTTGACAGTGTTGATTGTGAACAGTCTATGATCTGTCTTCAAGTGAGATTTGTTGTAGCTGGATTTGTTGGCTTCTAGGTGATGTCATGTTGTTCATGGATGTTGCCAGATCATGTTGAATTCTTGTGCTTGGTCTGCAAGTTATGGTTGTATTCTTGGAAGCATGTGCCTAAAGATCCTAGTGTCAACACCAGTTTTGGCCGACCTGGTTGTTTACACTCTTTGCGGATGTGATTCATGGATTGTGGAAGCATTTTGAAGCATGTGAAGATGTATTTAGGTCCAAGCTAAGTTGTGAAATGTTCTTCTTTTATCTCTTTGCTTCGCAAGGTTGTTTAAGTCTAGACCTAATTTGAATTGTGTATGTTTTCCAACTTTGGAGACTATTCCAAAGGTTGTAGAATGTATTGCCGACCTTGATGTATGTTCCAAAGTTGATGATTGATATAAATAAGTGTAAATGATTTGTGTGTAGGTGTGTAAATGTGAAGATTAGGATGTTTGTGTTGTAAGGCTGCGAAGGTGATATGTATTGTGCTTCATTGGAACTAAACTCAAGCATGTAGTAGATGCTATCATATCAATTCATGGTAGTGAACCACCCCTTTTGGCAGTGAGCGCTTTTAGCAGTGAGCCCTTATGGTAGTGAGCCCTTATTGTAGTGAGCATTCTTTTGGACAGTGAGTCCTTTGGCAGTGAGCCTCTTTGTAATTCAATATTGATACTACTATATATTGTGAGCTAATCCTCACCATGGGTTTTCCTTTTAGGGTTTTTCGTGTAAAAATCTGGTGTTCTCTTATGCATGGTGTTGATGTGATTAAGATTTTTTTTTTTTTCATGTTTAATCTTCATAATAGAATTAGGGCTTAAGTGAATTGATGTGGATGTGATTATGTTTGTGAAGGTTTAAAGTTTTTTATACAACTGATTCACCCCCCTCTTAGTTGTCTTATGCATTCAACAATTGGTATCAGAGCAAGGGTTCCTTGGAAGAAAGCCTAACAGCTTAAGGTAGATATAGGATGGCGCACAAGAATGGCATTCCTTAATTTGATGGAATGACTATGCCTTCTGGAAGGTACAAATGCAAAGTTATCTTGTTTCTCTTGGTTTCAATGTGTGGAGAATGGTTGAAAAGGGATAAAAAATATCTGATAATGGTCCAGAGATAGCAATGGAGATTAGGGCTTATGAGACTAATGGGAAAGCTAGAAATGCCCTACTGAATGCTCTATCTAATGCTGATATGGCAAAAGTTTTGGATCTGGAATCTGCTCATGAGATATGGGAAAAATTGAAGAATATCTATGAAGGAGATGAATCTGTCAAAAAAAAGGCCATGATGTAGAACTTGAAGTCCAAATATGAAACTATACGAATGTCTGAAGATGAGAACATAACAAGCCATATGCAGAAGTTTGATGAAGTTGTCAAGGACATCAAAGGTCTTAGTGGAACTCTGACTGATGAAGAAGCTATGAATAAAATACTCAGAATACTTCCTGAATCTTATAGTCATAAAGTGTCTGCCATTGAAGAATTTCTAGATACGGGCAAGCTTTCAAAAGATCAATTGTTTGGAAAATTGACTACTTTTGAGATGAGATAAATTGGCACTACTAAGGGTCCTATGAAAGTTGAGACTACTTTCAAAGCCAAATCAGAAAAAGACTGTTAGATCAAATAAGTATGTTGTGGAATCATATGAGGAAGACTTTGATGAGATTGAGGCAAACTTTGTGAATAGAATGAAAAAGGGAACCAAAAAGTTTAGAGGTAAGTTACCTTTCAAATGTTTCAGTTGTGGTAAGATTGGCCATTATGCTTCGAGATGTCCTGATAGAACTTTGAAGATCAAGAACAAAGAAGGAAGAGGTAAGATGGTAAGGAAAAGTTACTATGTTAAAGATGATGAAGGTGTAACTGATGATGAATCTGATTTTGAAGATGGTAATGCTAGTGAATGCTTGTTTATTGCTATAAAAGAAGAACATGTTTCTACTAACCTTGCAAGCTATGTGAAGGAAGGAAGTCTAGAAGAAGAGAAAGAGATGTCTACATTTCATACTAGAAAGGAAAAGGATGAATGGGTCATTGACAGTGGATGTTCAAATCACATGACAGGAAATAAGAGTAAGTTTGTCAAACTGGAAAAGTATGATGGAGGACTAGTTAGATTTGGTGATGATGCAACTGGTAAGATTTGTGGAAAAGGGTCAATTACTTTTGATGGCAAGCATAATATAGATGATGTTCTTTATGTCAAAGGCTTGAAGCATAATATTCTAAGTGTTGGACAGATGTGTAACAAAGGCTATAATATGATGTTTAAGGACAATGGATGTGAGATAAGGAAAAGCTCAAAAACAATAATTGCTACTGGTAGGAAGACTCATGGTAATGTTTATCATTTGAAAGGTACTAACAATTGTTACCTGTTGGATCAAAAAAATGAAAGTTGGTTATGGCATAGGAGAATGTGTCATATTAACTTTAATAATCTAGTCAGAATAAGATTAGTTCAATTTGTAACAAACCTGCCTAAGATTGTGAAGCCTGCTAATGCCATTTGCAAAGAATGCTAATTTGGGAAGCAAACAAAGATGAGTTTCAAAAGCAAAGAACAAACCTCTACTGGCCTATTGGAGTTGGTGCATACAGACTTATGTGGCCCTACAAGAATAAGAAGTCTATAAGAATAAGAAGACTTATGTGGCCATACTTTTCCAGTTTAATAGTGGATGTTCAAATAACATGACAGGAGATAAGAGTAAGTTTGTCAAACTAGAAAAGTATGATGGAGGACTAGTTAGATTTGGTGATGATGCAGCTGGTAAGATTTGTGGAAAAGGGTCAATTACTTTTGATGGCAAGCATAATATATATGATCTTCTTTATGTCAAAGGCTTAAAGCATAATATTCTAAGTGTTGGATAGATGAGTAACAAAGGATATAATATGATGTTTAAGGACAATGGATGTGAGATAAGGAAAAGCTCCAAAACAATAATTGTTGTTGGTAAGAAGACTCATGGTAATGTTTATCATTTGAAAGGTACTAACAATTGTTGCTTGTTAGATCAGAAAAATGAAAGTTGGTTATGGCATAGGAGAATGTGTCATATTAACTTTAATAATCTAGTGAGAATAAGCTCAGTTCAAGCTGTAACAAACCTGCCTAAGATTGTGAAGCCTACTAATGCCATTTGTAAAGAATGTTAATTTGGGAAGCAAACAAAGATGAGTTTCAAAAGCAAAGAACAAACCTCTATTGGCCTATTGGAGTTAGTGCATACAGACTTATGTGGCCCTACAAGAATAAGAAGTCTACAAGAATAAGAAGACTTATGTGGCCATACTTTTCTAGTTTGACAGTGGATGTTCAAATCACATGACAAGAGCTAAGAGTAAGTTTGTCAAACTAGAAAAGTATGATGAAGGACTAGTTAGATTTGGTGATGATGCAGCTGGTAAGATTTGTGGAAAAGAGTCAATTACTTTTGATGGCAAGCATAATATAGATGATGTTCTTTATGTCAAAGGCTTAAAGCATAATATTCTAAGTGTTGGATAGATGTGTAACAAAGGATATAATATGATGTTTAAGGACAATGGATGTGAGATAAGGAAAAGCTCCAAAACAATAATTGTTGCTGGTAAGAAGACTCATGGTAATGTTTATCATTTGAAAGGTACTAACAATTGTTGCTTGTTGGATCAGAAAAATGAAAGTTGGTTATGGCATAGGAGAATGTGTCATATTAACTTTAATAATCTAGTGAGAATAAGCTCAGTTCAAGCTGTAACAAACCTACCTAAGATTGTGAAGCCTGCTAATGCCATTTGCAAAGAATGTTAATTTGGGAAGCAAACAAAGATGAGTTTCAAAAGCAAAGAACAAACCTCTACTGGCCTATTGGAGTTGGTGCATACAGACTTATGTGGCCCTACAAGAATAAGAAGTCTACAAGGTGATAGGTACTTCATGCTACTCATTGATGATTGTTCAAGAATGACTTGGTTTACTTTTCTTAGAGAAAAATCAGAATCCATAGACAAGTTCAAGGCATTTAAAGAAATGGTTGAAAATGAAATGGATTTGAGAATCAAGTGTCTGAGTTTTGACAGAGGTGGTGAGTTTACTTCAAATTAATTCAATGCTTTTTGTGAAGAACATGGGATAAAGAGACAGAAGTAGTTGAAAGGAAGAATAGAACAGTTCAGGAAGCTACTAGAGCAATCATCAAAGAAGCTGACATTTTAGAAGTATATTGGAAAGAACCTATACATATTGTTGTCTATATTCAAAATAGAGTGAAAGTCAAAGCAAATGGAACAAAGACACCATATGAACTGTGGTATGGAAGAACTCCTACTGTCAAGTATTTCAAAGTTTTTAGAAGTAAATGCTATATCAGAAGATGTTGCAAGTATGTGCCTAATCAGTGTTGTCATTGATGTCAACATATGTGTGTTGTCATTAGTGTCAACTGTATCTTTATCTTTTGATTGATTAGAAGCCTTATATGTTGAGGACATTGAGAAAATTAGCTCCTCCAGAAGATTCAGAAAGGAAACAATGAATCACAATGAAGACAGTGAGTTGCATACTGAAGAATAGTCCAGAAGATTGCTTCGCATTTCTTGTATGTCAAAGATCTTGGTTTGTGGATTGGAAGTTATTTAGAAGCTTGTCTAAAGATGTTATATTCTAAGTTTGAGTCTCTGGTATAAAGAATTGAGAGAGTTATGTTCACCAGAGTGAAAACAGATTTTTCTGTGTGTTTGGTAGTTACATGGAGAATGTGTTCTGCTCTGCATTCCTTTGCATTGAAGTATTTTTCTCTACGGTTCTAAAGGGAAGTCTAGGATGATGATAAGTGCCTACAACTATAATGGTTCATGATTTGGCAATCCGTAATCTATCGTTCTTTTATGATAGTTGAAGACAATGAAGTTCATGTGCTCCGGTGTGAAGAATCTCATGGATAAAATGGTTAGAGTTTATGCGGTTGCTCTTGGTGATTACAATGTGCCTGTGGATGCCTCCTGATCGTGTTCCTACCTTTACATTGGTCCATGTTAAGGAATTGAGATTGTGTTTGAAGATTATTCCTAGATAACATAGTGTGTAACTAGTCTTAGCCAACTTGGTTAATTCCAATGATTACGGAGATCTCTTGAAGATTGTAGAAGTGTGTTGTGGCATGGAAGATCGTGTTTCAGTCCCAGCTAAGGCATGGTGTGATCCATATACATATTTACTACACTTCCTTAGCATAATTTCATAGTAGGTCAAGACCTATTTTGTAATTTTTGTAATGTTGACCTTGGAGATTGTTCTGATGGTTGATGAATGTAATGCCGACCTTGATGATCATTCCAAGGTTGATGTAGTGTATAAATACTTGTAATTGAATTGTGAAAAAGTATCCAAGTGTGAAGATATGGTGAAGTAGTTGCAAAGCAGAGCAGAGTTGGTCATGCTTCAATGGAACTGAACTTTGGCATGAAGTAGATGATTTTATCTCAGTTCACCCCTTTGGCAGTGAGCCTTCTTTTGGCAGTGAGCCACCCTTTGGTAGTGAGCCATCCGTAGGCAGTGAGCCTCTCTTTGCAATGAGCATTTTGGGCAATGAACCTATGATTTTTAGTATTAGTATAACATATATATTTCTGTGGGCTAACACCCACCATGGTTTTTCTCTTTTAGGATTTTCCACGTAAAAATATGGTGTCTCCTGTGTTGTTTATGCTTTTGTATTCAGCTTCTCATTTGACACTTTCATGGTTTTATCTAAATATAAGTAATTGTTAATTTGATGATCATATTTGATTAAAATTTTTAAGACAAATGATTCAGTCCCCCTCTTAGTTGTCTAATGTAGTTCAACAAAAGAGATGAAGAATTGGGAAAGTTTGATGTTAGATATGATGAAGGCATATTTCTTGGGTACTCTACTAAGAGAAAAGCCTACCAGTGCTACAACAAAAGGTTGAGGAAGATTATTGAAAGTGCAAATGTAAAGGTAGATGAAGAAATTTAGAAAATCTCATATCATGTTGGATATGAGTCAGATGAGTCTATTGATATAGAAGAAATTGAAGAAGTCAAAGATAGGGAACTTCATATTGATGAAGAAGAAGCTCTAGAAAGAGTTCCTAAAACCCCCAAGTATGTGCAAAAGAATCACTCAGAGGATCAAAAAATTGGTGACAAAAACAAAGGAGTTCTGACAAGAAGAAGAGTTGTAGAAGAAGAGGTAAATCTCTATTTAACTTCAAAGGTTGAACCTACGATTATCTCTAAAGAAAGTAAAGATGAACATTGGGTCAAGGCAATGGAAGAATAATTAATGCAAATTGAAAAGAAGAAGACTTGGGAACTTGTCCCTAGACGTGCAGATAAGAATGTGATTGGAACAAAGTGGGTTTTCAGGAATACGTTGAATGAGAACAGAGAAGTAAGAAAGAAAGCTAGACTTGTATGCAAAGGCTGTTGGATCTAGGGCATACAACTGAGAGGGGGGGGGTGAATCAGTTGTATAGAACTTGTTCTCTTTCAAACACTTAATTCTCTGTTGTTAGTTAGCAGCATATCAAATAATCATTTATGGAAGCACAATACATAAACACAAGAGCAGATAAGCATTAACACATTGAACACCAAGATTTTGACGTGGAAAACCCGGTTAAGGGAAAAACCACGGGGTGATTAACCCAAGAATTATTCTCTGTTAGAAGAATAAAGAAAAATGAATGGCACATGCCAATAAGGGCTCACTGCCCGAGCACACTGCTCACAAAGAGGCCCACTGCCTACAAGGAGACACACTGTCTACAGAGTGATAAAAATCACAGTCTTGAACTGGAGAATGACATCTCTACCATGTCCGGATCAGTTCCAATTAAGCCCAACAATCTCTGCTCTGCCTTTCGCACCTTTCTTCGCTACACCTTGCTCATCCACATACTCCAACACTGAAATGAATTCACAACTCATTATTTATACAAGACATCGACTTAGGAACAAGTATCTAAGTCGGCAAACAACCATAGGGGTATCCGCAAGATGAATAACACATCCGGTCGGCTATCACAAGAACATTCGCAGGATGAACAACTCATCCGGTCGGCTAAACAGAGCAATAACTTCATCCGGAAGAATAACTTCAATTCCGGGCTCTACCATCGATGCGGACCATCAACACAACCTAGACATGATTCAAGAGCCTTCACAAGTCTGTCTGAATGTCCGGATACATCCGCACTTCCTCTGCTTACTGGAATCTCTTGTCTTCCTCATCCGGAACTTCAAGAACACAGTCTGTCGCCACTGTCATGATGCAGGAGGTACTTCCGGACCTCCAAAACACACACAAATCAGGATGACACATAACAAGGACATCTAAAACACTCCTTCAAATCCGCAGATTATGATAATACAATTCCGGACCTCACCGGACCTTTTTGTGATCCTCTGTCACCTCCGGATACTTGCCGGACCCGGTTCTATACCGGCAGCCATAACTCCTTCAGATCTTCATGCGGACCTCTGAAATCTTAACTGTAGCATCTCAAGACTCATATCTACTAACCCTTTAATCCGCATCCTCCGGTTCTCATCCTATACAGTATATTTACCTTCTTCTCATCACTGTTCTTCACTGTTCCTGACTGAAGCTAATTTTCTCAATATCCTCAGCACAAAGCTCATCAAATCCTTCTTGTCAATGCAGTATGAGTATGTTGACATCAATGACAACAATGGCTCACCTCATACTTGCAACAATCTCCCCCTTTGTCATTGATGGCAACATATGATGTGAAAAACCATCAAGACAAGAACTTCTCTTTTCTGTCACAGCTCCCCCTATCAACAACCACTCCTCACATGTCTTCCTTTGCTGCTCCCCCTTTGATCATCAACCACTTGTTTTTCACATGTCTTCTCTCCCCCTTTGACATCAATGGCAAAGGGCTCATACTTGCAATTCTCATGCATCAGAATAATACCAGCTGCTCCCCCTTAGTTGCAGCTCCCCATTAGTCCGGATCACAAGATATGACTGTGATTGCCACCGGACTGATGCACATTTAGTGCATCTTAGTTCATCACCGGAGGGGCCATGACCCCTAACTTCTTCCGGAGATATTCAAAAGAGTCCTTGGGAAGAGGTTTTGTAAAGATATCTGCAATCTGATCCTTGGAGGGAACATACTCCAATCTGACTTCTTCCTTGTTTACTTGTTCTCTCAAAAAGTGAAATTTGATAGATATGTGCTTAGTCTTAGAATGCAATACCGGATTCTTGGAAATATTAATTGCACTTGAATTATCACAGAAAATTGTGATAGGCTCCTCATATTCAACTTTGATGTCTCTTAGCATCTGCTTCATCCACAAGATTTGAGTGCAACTACCTGCTGCTGCAATGTATTCTGCTTCAGTTGTAGACAGAGATATTGCATCTTGTTTCTTGCTTAGCCAGGAAACCAATCTCTTCCCCAAAAAGAATGCTCCACCACTAGTGCTCTTCCGGTCATCCACATCTCCTGCCCAATCTGCATCTGTGTAAGCATGAAGAGAAAAATCCGGATCTCTAGGATACCATAGACCATACTCAACTGTCCCTTTCAAGTATCTAAAAATTCTTTTGATTGCCATAACATGAGATTCTCTAGGATCAGCCTGGAATCTTGCCACAAGACCAACAGCTTGCATTATATCTGGTCTAGTTTGAGTGAGATACAACAATCCACCAATCATTGATCTATACTTTGTCTGATCTGCCTTTGGAGAATCATCATCTTTGCTTAACTTACATCCGGTTGCCATAGGAGTGTTCATAGGCTTTGAGTCTTCCATACCAAATTTCTTTAACAATTCTTTCACATATTTGGTCTGAGAAATGAAGATCCCTTCTTTTGTTTGAGTAATTTGCAGACCCAAGAAGAAATTCATTTCACCAAGCATAGACATTTCAAACTCACTTTTCATCTGATTTGCAAAAGTTTTACACATACTATCTCTTCCTCCAAAAATGATATCATCCACAAACACTTCAACAATCAGAATGTTTTCATGATCAATTTTGAAATATAAGTTGCTGTCAGCAGTACCTTTGTTGAATCCAATCTGCACAAGATGCTTATCCAACCTTTCATACCATGCTCTTGGGGCTTGCTTCAATCCATACAAAGCTTTCTTCAACTTGCAGACCATATCATTATTATCAGACAATTGGAATCCATCCGGTTGTTCAATGTAGACTTCTTCTTCCAGATCACCATTTAAGAAGGCAGACTTGACATCCATCTGATATACCTTGAAATCTTTGAAGGCAGCAAATGCAAGAAGTAATCTGACTGCTTCAATTCTTGCTACCGGAGCAAAAGTCTCTTCAAAGTCAATTCCTTCTATTTGAGAGTAGCCTTTGCAGACCAATCTAGCTTTGTTTCTGATTACTTCACCAGCTTCATTTAGTTTGTTCCGGAAGACCCACTTGGTTCCAATTACATTCCTGTCTCTAGGTCTGGGAACAAGATCCCAAGTATGATTTTTCTCAATTTGCATCAGTTCATCTTCCATTGCTTTGGTCCAATTTTCATCATTGCAGGCTTCATTTATTGTTTTAGGTTCAATCCTTGAAATCAGACAACATTCATTCTGATCTTGAGCAATATTCCTTCTAGTTTGTACACCTTTGCTTCTGTCACCTATGATCTGATCTTCAGAGTGATTCAGTTTTACATACCTTGGAATTTTGGGAGTATCCAGTACTGCTGTTTCTTGATCAGGCTCATTTAAACCTAACTCTTCTTCCTGATTTACCGGATCAGGCTGACTCTGTTTCACCGGAGAGGATTGAGTTCCTTGAACACTATCTTGGTCATCTTCATCAAATTCATAAAATCTTGAAGGCTTCTCAATTCCTTCATCAACCTTTACATTGGTACTTTCTATCATCTTCCTCAATCTCTTATTGTAACACCGATATGCTTTGCTTTGAGTGGAGTAGCCCAAGAAAATTCCTTCATCACTTCTAGCATCAAACTTTCCTAGATCTTCATCTCTTTTAATATAACACTTGCTACCAAATACCCTGAAATATTTCACAGTAGGAGTGATGTCAAACCAAAGTTCATAGGGGGTCTTACCGGTGTTGTTTCTGATTTGAACTCGATTGAGAGTGTAGACTGCAGTGCTGATAGCTTCTTTCCAAAACATTTGAGGAACATTTGCTTCCAACATCATTGTCCTAGCAGCTTCCTGGATGGTCCGGTTCTTTCTCTCAACTACTCCATTCTGCTGTGGAGTCCTAGGAGCAGACAACTGTCTCCTTATACCCTGTTTCTCACAAAAGTCAATGAATTCACCAGATGTAAATTCACCACCTCTATCAGACCTTAGACACTTCAGTTTCAATCCGGTTTGATTCTCCACCATAGCTTTGAAGATTTTGAACTTCTCAAAAGCTTCTGATTTTTCTTTCAGAAAGGTAACCCACATCATCCGGGAATGATCATCAATTAACAACATGAAATATCTATCACCTTGCAGACTCTTGATTCTTGTCGGACCACATAGATCAGTATGTACTAATTCCAACAATCCGGTAGAAGACTGATCTTTGCTTTTAAAAGAGACTCTGCTTTGTTTGCCTAACTGACATTCTTTACACACACTGTTTGTAGGTTTTATCAACTTTGGAAGATCTCTCACAGCCTGAGTATTGCTTATTTTGATGATGTTATCAAAATTTACATGACACATTCTTCTATGCCATAACCAACTCTGATCAATTTGAACAAACAAACAACTTTTATTTGAACCAACCAGATGAAAGATGTTACCTTTTGTCTGAGTACCGGATGCAATTTCAGTTCCGGAGCTTGTAAAGATTCTGCATTTTCCATTCTTGAACCGGAGATCATAGCCTTTGTCCACTAACTGACCAACACTGAGAAGATTGTGCTTCAATCCTTCAACATATAGTACATTACCTGTTTTGCTCTTACCATCAAAGGAAATAGTTCCCCTACCTCTGATTCTGCCAGCAGAATTGTCACCAAACTTTACCATTCCTCCTTCATATCTTTCCAAATCTAAGAACTTATTCTTGTCACCAGTCATATGATGAGAGCATCCACTGTCAATAACCCAATCATCCTTTTCTTCCACTTGAGCAGCCAAGGCTTTTTCAACAACTTTGTGATTGACAGATTCAGAGAGCAAGGAATCTTCTTCCTTGATGGCTATAAACACCCACTCATTTCCGGATTTGCTTCCTGGATCTGATTCATCATCTGTTACTCCTTCATTGTCATCTTCTTCATGAACATAATAGCAATTCTTTTGAAACCTTTGTCTGTGAGTATTAGATCTTGCAGATCTCTCCGGACATCTTGAGGCAAAATGACCAATCTTATTGTAGTTAAAACACTTAAAGGGTAGTTTTCCTTCATACTTACCGGATCCTCTTGGCAGTCTCTTTGCAATGAGGGCTTCAAGTTGAGCTGTTTCTGCTTCTTCTTCTTCCATGTCTCTTCTTGCTTGATCATACCATGACATTTTCCTTGATGAGTTTTCACCCGGATCAAATCTCTGTTTGCCTTTCACATAGGCACTGGCTTTAAAAGCAGACTCAGTCTTGGGTGGATCATCTCCAAACTCGGTCATTTCAAATGCAGCTAGTTTGCCAGCCAATTGTTCTCTTGTGACAGTTGTGTGGGCTCTGAATTCATCAATGGCAGCAACTTTGATTTTGTAGGCAGCAGGAAGGGATCTTAGGATTTTGCAGACAATCTCATTTTCATCTAGAGTTCCACCAGCATTTCTGATTCCACATACCAGCTCATTTACTCTTGGCATAAAGGTAGTAATGTTTTCATCATCTCTCATTTTCAATCTTTCAAATTTCCCTTTCAGACTTTGCAACCTTGCACTTTTGACAAACTCATCTCCTTCATACAGAAGTTCCAGTTTAGTTAGGATCTCATATGCAGTTGGTAGGTCAATGACATTCGAGAGATCTGAGTCATTCAATGCGCTTAGAAGAGCTTCCTTGGTCCGCAGATTGTTTTCAGCTTCTGTGGTTTCATCAGGAGTTGTCGGACCACCTTGTGGGGGTATATATGGTTTTGAAATCATAGCCAAGTATGCTTTTCCCATACATTCCAAATGACACTTCATGCGACCTTTCCAGAGAGTGAAGTTGGTTCCATCGAACTTCGGACTATCCTTCTTGTATGACGACATCCTGGATCACCTCAAGCGGTTAAGCTCCTATCAGAGGAACTCAGCTCTGATACCAATTGTTGGATCTAGGGCATACAACTGAGAGGGGGGGGGTGAATCAGTTGTATAGAACTTGTTCTCTTTCAAACACTTAATTCTCTGTTGTTAGTTAGCAGCATATCAAATAATCATTTATGGAAGCACAATACATAAACACAAGAGCAGATAAGCATTAACACATTGAACACCAAGATTTTGACGTGGAAAACCCGGTTAAGGGAAAAACCACGGGGTGATTAACCCAAGAATTATTCTCTGTTAGAAGAATAAAGAAAAATGAATGGCACATGCCAATAAGGGCTCACTGCCCGAGCACACTGCTCACAAAGAGGCCCACTGCCTACAAGGAGACACACTGTCTACAGAGTGATAAAAATCACAGTCTTGAACTGGAGAATGACATCTCTACCATGTCCGGATCAGTTCCAATTAAGCCCAACAATCTCTGCTCTGCCTTTCGCACCTTTCTTCGCTACACCTTGCTCATCCACATACTCCAACACTGAAATGAATTCACAACTCATTATTTATACAAGACATCGACTTAGGAACAAGTATCTAAGTCGGCAAACAACCATAGGGGTATCCGCAAGATGAATAACACATCCGGTCGGCTATCACAAGAACATTCGCAGGATGAACAACTCATCCGGTCGGCTAAACAGAGCAATAACTTCATCCGGAAGAATAACTTCAATTCCGGGCTCTACCATCGATGCGGACCATCAACACAACCTAGACATGATTCAAGAGCCTTCACAAGTCTGTCTGAATGTCCGGATACATCCGCACTTCCTCTGCTTACTGGAATCTCTTGTCTTCCTCATCCGGAACTTCAAGAACACAGTCTGTCGCCACTGTCATGATGCAGGAGGTACTTCCGGACCTCCAAAACACACACAAATCAGGATGACACATAACAAGGACATCTAAAACACTCCTTCAAATCCGCAGATTATGATAATACAATTCCGGACCTCACCGGACCTTTTTGTGATCCTCTGTCACCTCCGGATACTTGCCGGACCCGGTTCTATACCGGCAGCCATAACTCCTTCAGATCTTCATGCGGACCTCTGAAATCTTAACTGTAGCATCTCAAGACTCATATCTACTAACCCTTTAATCCGCATCCTCCGGTTCTCATCCTATACAGTATATTTACCTTCTTCTCATCACTGTTCTTCACTGTTCCTGACTGAAGCTAATTTTCTCAATATCCTCAGCACAAAGCTCATCAAATCCTTCTTGTCAATGCAGTATGAGTATGTTGACATCAATGACAACAATGGCTCACCTCATACTTGCAACAAAGGCTACTCACAAGTGGAAGGAATAGACTATGAAGAAACTTTTGCTCCAGTGGCAAGACTGGAAGCTATTAGGTTGTTTCTAGCTTATGTAGCACATAAAGATTTCAAGGTATATCAAATGGATGTAAAGTCTACCTTTCTGAATGGTGAGTTGGAAGAAGAACTATATATAGAGAAACCGGATGGATTTGAGTTATCAGACAAACTAGACATGGTATGCAGATTGAAGAAGGCGTTGTATGGACTAAAACAAGCTCCTAGAGCTTGGTATGCTAGCTTGGACAGATATTTGTTGCAACATGGATTTAGTAAAGGGTCTACAGACAGTAATTTGTATATCAAGGTAAGCAAAGATCAAATCCTAATTATTAAAGTCTATGTAGATGATATAATCTTTGGTGGAAATGAAGGTACATAGTGTAAGAACTTTGCAGATGAGATGCAAAAAGAATTTGAGATGTCAATGTGTGGTGAGATGAACTTCTTCCTTGGGCTACAAACTAATCAGACAAATAAGGGCATTTTCATTTCACAATCAAAGTATGTCAAGGACTTGTTGAAGAAGTTTGGAATGGAAGAATCTAAACCAGTTTGTACTCCCATGACAACTGGTTGCAAGCTAAACAAAGATGATGAATCACCTAAGGCTGATCAGAGCAAGTATATATCAATGATGGGAGGATTGATATACCTAACTACTACCAAACTGGATATCATGCATGCAATTTGTCTTGTTGCAAGATTTCAAGTAAATCCTAGAGAGTCACATGTCATGGCAGTAAAGAGAATATTTAGGTATTTAAAGGGCGCTCTAGATCATGGTTTGTGGTATCCTAAGAACAATAACTTCAACCTAAGTGCCTACATAGATGTAGATTGGGTCAGATGTGTAGATGACAGGAAAAGTACAAGTGGTGGTGTGTTCTTTCTTGGAGACAGAGTTATGTCATGGCACAGCAAGAAGCAGGATTTAGTATACTTATCTACTGCAGAAGAAGAGTACATTGCAACAGCATCATGTTCTGCACAAGTGCTATGGATAAGACAAAATCTGAAGTATATAAAAATTGAGTACGATGATCTAATTCCTATTTTCTATGATAATACCAGTGTCATTAACATTTCAAAGAACCCCATGATGCATTCAAGGACAAAGCATATTTCTATCAAGTATCACTTTCTGAGAGAGAAGGTTGTAGAGAAAGAAGTGAACTTGAGTATGTGCCTATAAAAGATTCAGATTGCTGACATATTCACGAAGGCTCTTTCTAAGGATACATTTGAGTATCTTTGAGAAAAGGTAGGGGTTATTGCCCTTCATTTGTTGAACTAGATGCATAAGGAAGTGCAGCAGTTTAGTGTGATTCAGGAGTCATCTCTTTTGTTGACTAGTTGAGGAGGCTACCTCTTAGGGGGAGTAACTAGTGACATTGAAGAGTGTTGCAGTTAGAGGGAAATATCTAGAGCAATTAAGAACAAGTGCAAGTATGTGTAGTATCATATTCAGGGGGAGAAATCTTGAGAAAGGTGAATCACCCTTTGCCATTGATATCAAAGGGGGAGAGAGTTCATGTCAAAAACAAAGGGAGAGTAAGATGTATAAAAGAAAGGGGGAGAATGAGATTAGTGCAAATTTGTGTCATGATGGCTTTTCACATCATATGTTGCCATCAATGACAAAGGGGGAGATTGTTGCAAGTATGTGCTAATCGGTATTGTCATTGATGTTAACATGTTTGTGTTGTCATTGGTGTCAACTGCATCTTCTATTATTGTTGTTGTTGGTTGATTGAGTTACTATGTTAAGGTGATTTGAATGACTTGAAGAACTACTAATGATGTTAGTATATTGCTCTTAGTGTTGAGTTTCCAAGTGCCTTTGAGAAAATTTGATAAATATTGAAGACAATGTTGTGAAGAAGTATTCTGGATTATAGGATATTGTCTGAGTTTTTTGCTCTACATTTCTTGTATGTTGAAGACTGGAGTGTGAGATTTGTATATGTTTTAGAGAAGTATTTGAAGATGGTAAATTTAGAATTTGGTGGTCCGGATCGCTATGCAGTAGAAGTTATGTTCCCCAGTTTGAAGACTGTAATTGACAGAGTTTCTGGGTTGTGCAGAGGTGTCTAGGAGAAAGTATTTTGCTCCGCATTTCTCCATAGAGTAGTTTTAGGTGGTGTGGTTCTGGACATATGTTTATAAGGTCCTTATCTATCTTCATTCCAAAGGATTTGTGATTTAGTACTACAGAAACCAAGTTATTGTGTATGCTCAAAGTTTGACAATGTTGATTGTGAACAGTCTATGATCTGTCTTCAAGTGAGATTTGTTATAGCTAGATTTGTTGGCTCCTAGGTGATTTCATGTTGTTCATGGATGTCTCCAGATTGTGTTGAAGGCTTGTTCTTGGTCCATAAGTTATGGTTATAAAATTGGAAGTGTGTGCCTAAAGATCCTAGTGTTAACACCAGTTTGGATGACCTAGTTGTTTACACTCTTTACGAATGTGGTTTGTGGATTGTGGAAGCGTGTTGAAGCGTGTGAAGATGTATTGATGTATGAGCTAAGTTGTGAAATGTTCTTCTTTTATCTCTTTGCTTTGTAAGGTTGTTTAGGTCCAGACCTAATTTGAATTGTGTATGTTTGACAACTTTGGAGATTATTCCAAAGGTTGTAGAATGTATTTTCTGACTTTGATGTATGTTCCAAGGTTGATGATTGATAGAAATAAGTGTAAAGGTTCATGTGTAGGTGTGGAAATGTAAGGATGAAGATGTTTGTGTTGTAAGGCTATGAAGGTGATATGTATTGTGCTTCATTGGAACTGAACTTAGTCATGTGGTAGATGGTATCATATCAGTTCATGGTAGTGAGCCACCCCTTTTGGCAGTGAGCCCTTTTGGTAGTGAGCCCTTTTGGTAGTGAGCCCTTATTGCAGTGAGCATTCTTTTGGACAATGAGTCCTTGGGCAGTGAGCCCTTTGCTAGTGAGCCTCTTTGTAATTTAGTATTGATACTACTATATATTGTGAGCTAATCGTCATTGTGGTTTTTCCCTTTTAGGGTTTTCCACGTAAAAATTTGGTGTTCTCTTGTGCATGGTTTTGATGTGATTAAGATTTTGCTATCTATTTTTCATGTTTAATCTTCATAATAGACTTCAACCTTAAGTGAATTGATGTGGATGTGATTATGTTTGTGAAGGTTTAAAGTTTTTAATACAACTAATTCACCCCCTCTCTCTGTTGTCTTGTGCATTCAATAGTAATCTTACCACATTATGTTATTTCCTACCACAAATATATGTTACTCTATAACTGTCACTGTTGGGGTATAAAGAGTACATAAGACTAAGCTAAGCTTGTATCTTCAAACTGTGTCCTATTACTTCTCTTGCCAACAGGGCTAACCATAGGTTGTGACACTGCATGATTAGCTTTTTGGAAAGTGATATTAGACTTAGTTTGATTTGATGTAGGTGGAGTGACACTAGGTGTAGTACTTGGATAATTGAATGGAATGGAACTATAATGACGAACATGATTCCCAGTAGATAACTCAACACATATTGTAGCACTATTACTAGGTTTTGTAGTTGTGAGAATAGTATAAGTGTATATAGGAATAGGGAGTGCTGGTATGGGTGACGACACTTGAATTCCTATTTGATTTGAAGAAGTCACATTAGTGATGATTTTGGCACAACTAGATGTAGACATAATGCTATTGAGTACTAAATGAGCTAAGCCACGTACGATTTCTAGTCCCTCTTATCCTTTGAGCAACAAACTTCTTAGACTCTCAACAATAGGGACAACTTCCTCAGCTATTTGTTTTGAGTTGACAAATTGTTGAAAATTATCCAACTCAGTGTCTAATCTTTGAATTTGAGCTTCAAGAACATGAGCCACGAGGTCCTCTATGTTGATGGTTTCATGAAAAGTTGATGCTTCTAGGATATGTGAAGTAGGGATATCAGGAATAAGTGATGGGCCTTCTTGTGTGATTGGACTTGCAAATTGGGGTTCCGATGTGTTGATATTGGAGCTAGTCAAAGCATTAGAACCCATAATTTGAAGACTTCTTTGCACAAGAATGTTTGAATTAAGGTACCAGGTCATAAAACTCATAAATTGTTTACAAGCCTTAGTGACACTCAAGATGCACACAAAGAAGAGTTGAATGAAGTTACACTAGTAGAAATATGGTAAATAAATGACCAGGTGACAAACTTTTAGTCACGTGACCAAAATTCTACTAATTTTTTGCAACATAGCTATAAATGACTAATTTGGTCATTGGTTGAAATGATTAAATAAATGACCAAATAAATGACTAAATAAACAACTAATTTAATCATCAAGAAAAAAACACAACTAAATAATTGGTCAGACAAATAAAAATGACTAAATAAATGACTATTACTCCTCTATTCTATTTTCTTTCCAATTTGATCATAATCCATGAATTCAAAGACAATACAAGGCAAGGCAATAAATGTCCACTTAGACCAAAGGAATAAAGGGAGAGAAAGGATTGAACAAAGGGTTAAGAAGAAAAAAAACAAATCATACAATAGGAAATATACAAAAAAATTTAAAAATAAGACAAGAAAATAGACAAACTAGATAGATACAAATAAAATAAAGACAAAATTATTAATTATAAAACTTTTAAATATACTATAATATTGATAAATTATTTAATTTTGCAAGTCCAATATGCACAGGTATAATTTAAGTTAAATTAATTTAAATTATATAATTTAATAACTTAAGTTGTATAATTTATAACTTATACACAAATAAAAATGACTAAATAATTAGTCACACAAATAAAATTAGACAATATGATATTAAAGTGGATAATTAAAAAATATATTTTGAATTGAAGGAGTGGGTTAATAATATATTATAATATAATATAATAATAATATATTATATTACAATACAATATATTATAATATATTATAATATAATATGATATTATATAATATTATAATATAATATTTATATTATATAATATTATATTATTATATAAATGTCTGTTTACCTCTATTTCACTGGTTTCGCAATTTTTTGGCGAAGGCTTCCTCTATACAGTTTTGTTTAGTTCTGTGGAGGTGTTATCTACAGTAGTTTTGTTTTCACTCAGCGAATGCTATGAGGGATATTTTTATCCTTTCTTTTTGTGGAAATTCTGGGGGCAAAATTTATAACTCTTTTGTATTATTCTACTTCCCCCCCGTTTGGTATTTGTAAACCCATTAAGGGAAGTGTAAACCTGTTGAGGGAATTTTGTAAATTTCGAGCTATAACCGGAGGTTTTCTTGCTGGCTCTTTCCTACCGGTATGCTTTGTCGAACCAGCTTTTTGTAACTTTTTATTTTCAATATATAATTATAGTGGCTTGACACTTTTGTTAAAAAAATAATGTTATATTATTATATAATATATATATATTATATATTATATTAAATTATAATATAATATTTATATTATAATACAATATAATATTTATATTTGTAGACACCCAAATTTGTCCCAAAATTGTTCATGTCTAGCAACACCTTGTCAAAAACATTACTTAGACATCATGTAGCATTCTATCCTAAACCCACTGTTAATCCCATTTATCCATTAAGCCAATTAATTAAATAAATTGTATTTATTTAATTAAATCCCATCCTCATCCTACTTAGCCAATTAATTAAATGAATTTTATTTATTTAATTAATTTCACATGCATAATCCCATTTATCCTATCCTCATCCCAATTAATTAAATAAATTTTATTTATTTAATTAATTTCCACATCATATCTTATCCCATCCTATTCATCTTTCAAATTAATTAGATAAATCTTGTTTATTTAATTAATTTCCAACTCATATCACAACTAATTCAAATATTTTATTTGAATTAAGTCTTCACTTTTCACTACATTTCAACACTTGTCCATTTCTCCATTCAATCATATGTTGTGGTACAACTTTCATTCAAATCCTGCACATGCACAACTAATGGGACCTAATTTTAGTATCTTTCAATCTTAGCCATTGACATAGCCTCCGAATCTCCACAGTCGATTGATTTTGGCTGAGCTCTATATAAACACCCCCTCATTCCATATGAGAGGCATCCAGCATTCATATAGTGCCTAAATTATCATCTTGAGCATATTGAGCATTTGAGAATCTAATAGAGCTTTTATCATCCATCATGGCAGCTTTCAGCTTCATAATTGTTCATTGTTGAAGAAGCAGTCCACATCATAAACAAGGAATCGCACGATCTAGGTGATGTTGTGCTTGAATTGCATTACTCTTTGATTTCATTTAGATTAGATTCTTTGATGATGGTAGGGTTAGGTTTTCATTGCTATGCCAGATCTTGTCAACCTAATTTTTTACCTATCACATTCTAGCATGCCTGGTGGGACCCACATCCTTGATTAACTTTGCTATTTGAAGTTGTTTTTATGAAGATCAAATTTTTTAGGCGCTTACGGCAAGTTCCAATTGCTTCTGAGCAAAAATCTATCACTTTCTGCATCTCTGTGTCGCTTCTACACTGAAATCAGCCACCGGTATTATTTTCTGGATCGCTTTTACTCTGACAATAATCACTTTGGTATGTTTTGCATCGCTTTTATCTGAACAGTACTCACTCGCGTATACTTAGATCCTTTATTCTATCGGTAATCGCTTCTAGATTGTTTCGCATCACTTTTACCCTAACGGTACTCGCTTTTGCGTATATTTGGATCACTTTTCTTATGATAGTAATCGCCTTTGGCTTGATTTGAATTGCTTTTATCTTGACAGTACCCACTTTTGGTATAACTAAATCACTTTCTGTCTGACAGTGATCGCTTTTGACTGACCACATCGCCTTTTGCAGAATTAGGGTTTTTTGTCACATATTTTTCATTTTGTAGATTCAGGTCGCTTATACGCTAAAAACAACCACTTTAGGCTTTTTCAGATCGCTTATAAGTCTAAACAATTCACATCTGGGGTTTTCTGAATCACTTTTGATCTGTAGGGGTTCGCCGGTGGAAGAATATTGATCGCTTCTGACAAACAGTAAATCACCTCTGGTAAGCTGTGTCGCTTTCAATCTGTATCATTTCCAGCTTGCTTTCTTGGCTACTAATTGGGTATTTGTGCAGCATCTTATCGATTTGTTCAAGAAAAGGAGATTATCAAACTACTGACATATCTGTTGCATCTTCGATCAGTCCAAGACTTATGTTTTATCACTAAATTAGGAACATTTGGGCTTGGTGCTTAAAATGAATCACTGATTGCTCCGTGCTTGATTTATCTTTTTTGATTGCTTTCATGTGCTTGATTGTAACCCAAATTTAATAACAAAAGTATCCTCTCCCCTTTCCTATCAAATGGATCTTGGGTGTATGAGAACTTGTTATTATCTTTAGAGGGCCTGTCTTCCCGGTGTGAGAAGGGATATGACCCAAGTGGTAACGGGCTAAAGCCAAGTCCTTCTGAACCACTATATAAGAAAAGTGTTTGTGTCGAAAGCCACAAACAACGGGTGTTGTGTTATACCGACGACCAACCTCCCCCAAAACCCTCCAAGGCATAACCCTTGCAGGTTGGGAGACTCCATAATGGAGAGTAGCATTGCCGCATGTATAGCCACCCGAACGGATGCCCTTATTAGAAACTTTGTGTAGTAGCCAAAAACCTTCTATTTGTCGATGCAAAAGGTGGGACCTTTGAAGTAGCCCCGATTCACATGGTTCTTAGTAGAGATAGCAGGGACAATCCTAAGGTTTGGTGGGGGGACAAACCTTACAGGAAACCCAAATCTTGGTATGCGTGAGAAGTGAGTGCCGTGGAGGGGAGCCGGTGCTACCAAGATCCTGAAGCTATCTGCTTTGAATAAGCATAGCCAGGGGATTCAATAAATACAGTCCTTTCCTAGCCTAGGTTGTACAAGTTTGTGATTGTTGTGAGTGTGAGTGACTGTAATTACTATTTTCTTGCCAAAAACCACAAATCAGACACCTTTCTGACAGACACAGTCGCTTTTAAACCTAAACTGCCCGCATACAGACAACAAAAATCACTTTTGAACCACAGATAGCCGCTTTTAGCCTAAACTGAATCACTTTTGAACAACAGTTGATTGCTCTTTACGCAAACAAAGTCACTTTTAAACAACAGTCAGTCGCCTCCTATTTGAATCAGGTTGCCTTTAAACAACAGTTTGTCACCTTTAGAAAAACCTGAATCACTTTCAATCAATAGGAAATCACTTTTTAGCCAATAGTTGTTGCCTCTGAACAATCCATTACTTCTAGTTAATACTGGAACTAGCTGTCAAAACCTAAACTAGACCACATTTGAGCTATCATTAGTTGCCTTTGGCATCCTTTGAGTCGCATATGAGCTATCATCTGTCGCCTGTGGTTAAATACTTGCAAATCTTGTTGCCTCAGCTAAATTAACCACAGATCCAGCTCGCTTAAGCTTCAACATTAGCTTTCAGACCTGTCTTTGATCAGTAGCAAATCCCTGGACTCCTGTTTTGAGCTTACCAATCAATCGCAATTCATGAGCTTTTCATCTTTTTGAGACCCCAACCAGCAAATCAAACATCAACCTAATCATTTCAATCAGCAAACATCATCCCTCAGCTTTAGCTTCAGCAAACATCAGCAGCTTAGCAGCTTTTAGCAAACAATCTTTCCTTTGAGTGTTTGATCTATCCTCTAGGGAAAACCAACAACAACCCAACAACAACAAATCAGCCAAAGCAAACCAACCAAGTGAATTAGCAAAACCAGTAAACCAAAACAACAACCAATCAACCAACCAGCAAACTATCACCTTTTGGGTCTCAAAACTTTGACAAGCTAAACTTCATCATCAACATCATGCCTCAAACTAGGAGCCAATATAGAGCTGAAATGGAAGCCAAATTGCAAGCTGAGATGCAACAATTTAAATCAACGCCTCTTAAGGACACAACTCAATTCACAACTGGTATGCCTCCTCATATCTTTATGCCTCAAGGATACACTATTGGCGAGTCATCTTCACAACAAGTGCAACCTCCAACATCCTTGGAAACTTTCAAAGAACAATCTCAAGATGACTCATCAGAATTTTGAGATACCCATGTATGGGACCAAGTTGAGAGACTCATTATATCTGAGCCTAATCATTACTTCTTGCAACTTTCTTGCATGGGTGCTAAACTACCAAAAGACTTTGACATATCTGATATTCAAGAGCAAGATCCAAACACTTCCGCTGTTGTTGCAAAGGGACCATCCACTATAGTCACATCATCTCCCATCATATCACAAGCGCCATCTTCCAATACATCATCCTCATTACCTCTCGTTGATTCATTTGATCTACCATGATCAGAGCATACTTTAGAACCATTGATAGTGCCAACCAATGTGCTCCCTCTCATGTCACGAAATCTCAACATTCCACCTTTCCATGTTCCTCAACATATCACTCCTCCTACCATGACCATTTCTATGCCTCAAGTAACACAAGTTTTCCATGTAACTCAAGCGCAAATGCTCCAAGCATCACAAGTTATTCCCATATCTCATAGTGCGTGAGCCTCTCAAACTATTCCAACAACACCTATTACCCAAGCTTCACGTCCATTGCAATCTACTATATCTCATACGAATACCATATCCCATATACCAACTGCCAATCCCTCCATGCTATCATATAATCCCAATGTTAGTCTCATTGACATGAGTGATCCTCCTATTGTTTCTCAAGCCAATCCTAGCAATACGGTCGCTTATGTTGATCAACTTACATCTATGCTATCGTATTCTTTCAATCCTTCACACACCATAAGTCCATCTTATGCTACCCAAGGCTTGCCTATTATCACCCAACATATGACACATACCAATCCTCATATTGTCCAAAATACAAATCCAAATGTTCATCCTTCTGTTGTATCTACCAATCCCTCCATCACTTACCATGTCATAAATTCTACCCCAACTTCCCAACCATTTGCTACTATCATTCCGTCATCCACTTCCCATGTGATGCATACCCAACTGCCACTTGTGTCTCAAGGACAGCAATCCTCCAACACATATGTGTCACATACCAATCCTTGGACATATATTATCAGTACACAACCTCAACAAACGGTCATCACTCCATATATCCCACAACCGCAACCACAATATATCTCATACCATACTTCACCCCCTTTGTAACAATAGCAATTATCTTCAGCAGATGTTCAATAAATGATCAATCAAGTGGTAGGACAAGGAAAGAAACCTTTCTCTCTTGAAAACATATGCGCTTATCCATTTGACAAGTCTCTTAATATGATACCTTTTCCGCCACATTTTAAAATCCCACAATTTGATAAGTACAAAGGAAAAGGAAATCTGAAAGACCATCTTCGAGCGTTCTTTTTGGCATGTCTTGATGTCACTTATGACGATACATATCTTTTGAGATTATTTCCTTGAAGCTTAGCAGGACAAGCTCTCGAATGGTTTTCTCATTTACCTCTGGGAATTAAGTCTTTTTCAGAATTGGCAAACAAGTTTCGATCACACTTTACTTTCAACATTGAACATGAGGTAAACATGAATGACCTTGTCAATAATAAACAGCGCAACGATGAAGCCTTTTCTTCATTTACTTAATGATGGCGTAATATGGCTAGCAAACTATCATGGGAAATACCTGAGAACAACAGCTTGACATCTTTGTTCAAAATCTTCATCCTGAGCTGTCATTCCAATTACAATTGCAAAGTGCTAGCACCTTTGATGAACTTGTTTCCAAAGGAATCATCATTGAATGAGCTTTAATTGCTAAGGGAACTATCAAGATCTTTCATGATAACAAAGACTCTCCTCAAAATTCCAACAATAAGTCTTGCTTTTGGAACAAGAACAAGAATGTTGTCAACGATGGTGTTGTAGACACATAGAACATCCAAACTATGAAAGATCCCATTAACATTCAAGCATCTTCCACACCAACTCAACCTTTTCAATGAAGGCGACAACGACAAACTTCTAATCCGCGCCAACAATTTACACCATTAGCGGAACCTATGGACGTTGTTTTTCAAAAGCTTCTCCAAGCGGGTGATATTGTCTTACCGGATGCACCACCAAATGGTGAACCACTCTTCAAAGCCCCTTGGTATAAAGAAAATGAGTATTATGATTACCATCAAGTTAAAGGACATAAAACAAATGGTTGTATGCGCTTAAAACATGTTATCCAAGACTGCATTGATCAAGGTTTAATCAAGGTCACACCTTCAATGACTTAGCCTGCACAATAATCAACATCGAACTATGATCTAGAGACTTTCAACAATCCACTTCCATCTCACGATCAAACAAATAACCCTCATGTTGGAAATGCTATTCAATATAACTATGAATCATCTACCATTGGCCACATTGATCATGCTCCCATTTCTACCATTACCATCCAAGGCAGAGCACCTGATTGTGCTATAACCACGCGAAGAGGTTGAGTTACCATCCAAGGAGCACCCACTCATTCTCCTTGATTTCTCTCTAACTATAACATCTTGGATCATCTTGGCAAAACACCCACGCAAATATCCATTCTTGAGTTGCTTCGCATATCCCCTGCTCATAAAGCTATCCTTGACAAAGCCTTACAAGAGTCTTCAGTGCCTAATGACATTGATATCACACAATTCCAATCTATGGTCACTAGCATTGCAGCTCCTTGTCACTTAACATTTTCTGACAAAGATCTTCAGCCCTCCATCCTTCACATAACGAAGCCCTCCATATTGAAGTCTTTGTTAAACAATGCCGCATCAAACAAATTTTGGTAGATGGTGGAGCTGGTCTTAATATATGTTCTCTGAAACTTATAAAACAATTGGGATATTCTAAAAAATATGTTGACACCTCCAAGGTTATTACTATAAGAGCGTATGATGATGCTGAAAGAGATACTGAAGGGATTATCTTATTACCTATCCAAGTTGGGCCGGTTACTACAAAAACCCATTGTCAAGTCCTTGATATTGATCTTCCTTATAACATCATCCTTGGTTGCCCATGGATACATGCCCTCAAGGCAGTTCCTTCTACATACCATTAATGCCTTAAATTTCCACATAACGGTGTTGAGGTTACTATTCAAGCTGATCCCAATCCATTTGAATTTTGTTGTGCCTTTCAAGCTAAATATCAAAGTTCAAACCACATTCCTATCAACACTAAGGCATATCCGTCTTCATCTTATATAGACTCATCTGACCTACTCAATCCATTGTCTAGCAAGGCCACATCCAACCTCTGTATCAAATATACCAAACATGGCCCTGGTGAGTACAAATTGCAAGAATCCTGTTGTGTTGGCACCCTTCCATTATCTCCTAAATCCCATGGTAAGCCTTCTACATCCAAGCCAACTTCATCTTCCACTATCATCAAAGCTCCCCCTATAGTATTCATTAAAGGTGGATTCTTGGATGATGAAGACATTGATGATATAAACTCTTGGATATTCTTTGATGAAAATGACCAAGTCCAACTTGAGGTAGACCGATACAACAATGGATTTCGTATCATAAAGAACATGGGCTATAAAGGACATGGTGGATTGGGATCACAGGAACAAGGACCTACTGAGCCCATTATTGTGTCTAAGAAGTTTAATAAGCAAGGCCTTGGTTATCAGCTGGAGGTACTGCGACTCAAAGACATTAAGTGTATTTCTGACACTGACGTTGGACCTTCTTCGGCAGGAGAGACTTCTAATTTGGATACTATCGATGATTCCTCCCTTCACATCACCGACCTTTTTCAAGAACACTCCATCTTCATGTTTTCCACAGCCTCTTCTAGCTATAACAATTCCTCCATTAGTCTTTCACTTGTATATCCTGACCTCATCAATTGGGACCAACAGGGGGCACCGATATTAGATACATTTGAAAGTGATGAAGCTATTGCAGAATTCATAGGTTTACGACAAGGTATTCCAGTGGGTGATCATAAAGCAGGTTTCATGATGGATTTACCTAAACTAGAATATTTTGGCAGAAGTATCAAATCCTTCAGTCACAAAAGTGAAATAAACAAAATCCAACAAAATAGGTCACTAGGTGAAAATTGAAAGGCACCTCTTGACCATGAAAAAGTAAAAATAAAGGACGTATCCGAAGGTGAAAACCTCTTTGAGGCACCTGAGGATGAGGGATTTGATCTTCCTATTGCCACTGATTATCATGAGAAATCAACTGTGCTAGTTGAACAATCACAAGACATGAATTTGGGAACAGCGCAGAATCCAAAGATCACTTTTTTGGCAGCATCACTATCAAAGCAAGAAAGAAGAGACTTCACAGCATTTTTTATGAGAAGAGCTATAAATTTTGCATGGACTTATGTCGACATGCCAGGTCTAGATCCATCACTTGTGGTACATCATCTAGCAGTATCTCCTAATGCAAAGCCTGTCAAACAAAAATTGCGCAAAATGCACCCATAAGTAGCTTTATTGGTCAAAGCAGAAATTCAGAAACTGTTAGAAGCAAAATTCATAAGGCCTATTGATTACCCATAATGGATTTCAAATTTGGTACCTGTAGTAAAACCAGATGGACGAGTTCACTACTGCACAGACTTTAGAGATCTTACAAAGAATGTCCTAAGGATGACTTTCCATTACCAAGCATAGACAACATTGTAGATCTTACAGCAGGGCATGAAATGCTATCTTTGATGGATGGATTTTCAAGCTATAATCAAATCAGAATAGCAGAGGAAGATCAAGATAAAACATCATTTATTTGTCCATGGGGCACATATTGCTGGGTTGTAATGCATTTTGGTCTCAAAAATGCTGGAGCTACCTATCAATGAGCCATGACAGTTATTTTTCATGACCTTTTTCATACTATCATGGAAGACTATGTTGATGACATCCTGGGAAAATCTAAGACAAGAGAAGGACATCTACAGGTTTTAGCACAAATCTTTGATCGATTAGAAAAATACCAAGTCAGACTAAATCCAAAGAAATGTGTATTTGGTGTAACATTAGGAAAACTGTAGGGATATATTGTGTCTCGACAAGGGATAGAAGTGGACCCAGCTAAAGTAAAAGCTATCATAGAGATGCCTCCAACAAATCTCAAGCAGCTTTGCAGTCTAAAAAGGTAGGCTACAATCTATCTGCAGATTTATCTCGTAATTAGCAGATAAATGTCATCCTTTCCAACATCTTCTTTGTAAGGGTGAACCTTTTAAGTGGGATGAAAAGTGTCAACAGGCTTTTGATAAGATAAAGGAATATTTGGCAACACCTCCTATGTTAGTACCTCCTGTACTTGATCGTCCATTATTTCTCTATATATCATCAACAACTGCAGCATTGGGTGCCCTTCTAGCTCAACATGATGATTCAGGAAAAGAACAAGCCATCTACTACATTAGTAGAACTCTTGTGGGATATGAACTCAATTATTCATTTATGGAAAAAGCTTTCTTAGCATTAGTGTTTGCTTCCCAAAAGTTGCGACACTATATGTTGAACCAAACAACAAAGCTCATCTCTAATGTGGATCCCCTTAAATATCTTCTTTCTAAAGTAATTCTCACAGGGAGATTAGCAAAATGGGTTATGATCTTAAGTGAATTTGATATACAATATGTGAATCACAAAGCTATCAAAGGACAAGTTATTGCTGATCAATTAACTGCAGCACCTATCACAGATATTCATCCAATGTATCCAGAATTCCCTAATGAAGAATTGTTCAATTTAACTTCTCCAACACGATGGCAGCTATATTTTGATGGATCATACAAACAACATGGATCTAGAGCAGGCATCTTGTTTGTTACCCCTCAAGGAGATTGTATACCTAAATCATACAGAATAGCATTCCCATGTACTAATAACATAGCAGAGTATGAAGCTTTAATCATAAGTTTGCACATGGCAGTACAATGGGCTATCAAACAGTTACAAGTTTTTGGTGATTCTCAGCTGGTTATCAAACAGGTTTTAGATGAATATCAAACAAAAGATGAGAAGCTTCTCCCATACAAGCTAATGGTTGACGATTTCAAGAAATATTTTGACGATATTACTTTTGAGCAAATCCCAAGACTACAAAACAAAGCAACAGATGCCATGGCTATGATTGGGTCTCTTCTCGACATGCCATCTACCACCCATAAATGTGAATTCTTGGTTGAACAGCTTTTGATTCCAGCATTTGAAGTTCCACAGTCTGAGCTTTTATGTGAAATTGTTGGTCCCAATTCACCATGGTATAAGGATATATACGAGTATCTCCATAATCAAACCTTTCCATTTCACCTGTCCAACACCCAATGTAAAACCTTTATCTGTCGAGCCTCTCGTTACACTATCTTAGGAGACACCCTTTATCACCGGAGTCTTGATGGTATCCTTCTTAGATGTCTCAATTCTGAGGAAGTGAAAGTGGCCTTACGTGGGGTACATGAAGGTGTCTGCAGATCGCATTCCGCTGGCCCTGGCCTTGTTAAGAAACTTCTATGAGCAAGATACTATTGGCCAACTATGGAAAAAGATGCACAGCAATTTGCAAAGAGATGTCTATAGTGTTAGAAACATGGAGATCTAATACATGCACCAACACATGAGCTTCAGCCTATTGTCACTCCATGGCCTTTTTCATAGTGGGGACTTGATCTCATAGGTAAAATCCATCCTACTTCATCCAATGGTCATAAGTTTATTATTACCACCACTGAATATTTCACAAAGTGGGTAGAAGCCATACCAATGACCTATATCACAGGTAAACAAATATCTAAGTTCATTCTACATTATATCATTTGCCGTTATGGAGTTCCTCAAGCTATTGTCACAGATAATGGTTGCCCTTTCAAGAACCAAGAGGTTAGAGATCTTTGCAACAAGTTCCATATCCAACATCGGTTCTCTACACCTTACTATCCTCAGAGCAATGGCCAAGCTGAAGCTTCTAATAAAACAATCATCAAAATCCTCAAAAAGATGGTTAATGATGCTGGTCGAGATTGGCATTTATAACTCCATCCTGCATTGTGGACATATAGAACGAGTATCAGAACTCCTACTGGAGCCACACCTTATGCTCTCATGTATGGCACTGAAGCTATTTTACCTATTGAGGTTGAGATCCCCTCTTTGTGAATATCTCTACAACATACTATCTCAAATGAAGAATATCGAGTATCCAGACTCCATGATCTTGAACTTCTAGATGAACGGCATCTTACAACACTGAACCATCTTCAAGTCTATCAAAACCGGCTATGCCGCAGCTACAACAAGAAGATTAGAGAATGTAGATTTCAAGTTGGTGACCTTGTCCTTAAAGAAAATCAAAGGAATCAACAACATCAAGAGAAATAGGGCAAGTTTGAACTAAATTGGCTTGGTCCTTTCATTATCACAGCAGTTTATGGATCAGGCGCATACACTCTTTCAACACCTGAAGGCATTCCCTTGGATGAACCAGTTAATAGCGTTCATCTCAAGAAGTTTTATCTGTGAATCTCAGCTATCTAAAAAAAAAATCCATCCAATAGTGAAAACCACTTCATGGTACTTTGGATAACAAAAAAAATAACATAAGATAAATAATCTGTCCTCTGGTGAAAACCTTGTAAATAGGCGCCTTGGATAAGTACCATAATGAAAACCTGGCAAACAAGCGCTATGTGTAGTGACCAACTTCCCTTATCTGCTTGGTTCATTTGATCATATTTCACCATCTCATCCTGCATAGTCCATATCATAATCCACATAGCATCACCATACATAGCCTTTACATCTTCATCTTTGTCAATGCTAGCTATCATACTTGAGACTGTTGGGAATTAAGGTGTCTCAACCTTTACAAATTCCTAATGTTGTATTTATTTATCCCATGTTGAGTTAGCATAGTCAGCACCTTGTGTATATGCAGCAAGGTAAATTTTGGTGACTTTGGCAGCCACGGTTTCCCCCTTGAATAATTAACGAGAGTTTGTGGGTAGCGCCCCCAAGATAGGCTCATGGGGCGTAGCCCCTTGCGGGGTCTAGGGGCAGTGCCCCTGGTGCGCTCCCTATCGCGGTACAAGGTGGGGTCGAGGGGCAGCGCCCTCATGGGGGCTCAGGGGCAATGCCCCCGAAACCTCAAACAATTTTTTACTAATGACAAGTGTCGGTGAGTATCTCTGCACGAGAGAAAGGTATGTTTCGGCAGTCAAGGGAGGTTATGACATGTAAGAGGAATATGATATTTTTAGTCAGTGTATGATGGATTCTATGACAGCTATAAGGTGCGTAAGAGCATCTGTCATAACCTATCTTAGGACTAGGCGTCCACTTCGGGATGGGATGTTGGACAAGTGTCCTTAGGCGTGGGTTTTGGGGTATGAGTCCAAGATGGATGCCCATCTCTAGAAGGTTCCATATTTGCCTTGTAAACTCTATATAAACAGGTGCTTAGATGGGAGATAGATAACTTTGGTACGAATATTGTTATGCTACTGGAATATCTCTAGATTCGACATTCGAAGACTCCTAAAAGAGCATTGGCTCTAAAACTATATTGTAATCTGTTATTGTTTACTGTAATACATTTGAGCTGTGTTTTGGAGTGTGGGGTTTTTCACCCGTAAGGGTTTTCCCCACGTATATCTTGTCTCTCTCTATTCTGTCTACTTTCTGTGTGTATGTGTATTGCTGCAATATATCATGTTAATGGTTTAACATTGCTGTAATAGTTAGGATAAAGTTGAATTTGCATAGCCCTCTCCTCATTAGATTAGTGTAGGAAGCATTTTCCGCACACCTAGCATCCTTTTAGAGACATTGTCACGATACCTATATCTTTTGGCACCTTAGCATCTTGACCACATGCATTATGCATTGTCACTTCTACATAATAAACCTCATCCCGCACTGGGGGCATTTGTTGAGTCTTATTTGGAAGTGGATACCGCTATCTCTAGCTCATAACACATCAAACAACTTAGCTCACAACATAGCAAACTT
This sequence comes from Cunninghamia lanceolata, assembly GCA_027924645.1. Lineage (NCBI taxonomy): Eukaryota > Viridiplantae > Streptophyta > Pinopsida > Cupressales > Cupressaceae > Cunninghamia > Cunninghamia lanceolata. Next base: position 3,428,841 of record BSBN01000128.1, read on the forward strand.
TTTCAACTTCAACCATAGCGTTCATCCAACGACAAATGTGGCCTAACAACTTGCAACCAAGATTCATATCTTTGCAATCTATTCACATTCATCCAATGACTAAAACAAACATTGCCAGCTCAAGCATCCAACCAATCAGCAACATAAGTAAGAACTACATCCAGCTCTATCGTTAACGCCTTGATCCCGTGGATACAGGGTATGTAGGCAATCTAAGATGTGAAGGAAGCACTCTGATTCAGGTTAAGACAATAGCCCCTTTCATCATCCATCTTTCATCTTTCTTCTAATCATCCTTCAATCTTTCATCTTACATTCTTCTATCTTTCATCACTTATATCATCAATAAAACCCAGAACTACATATTCATCATGTCTCATCTTCATCGTAAATGTGCTTTGATCCCGTGGATACAGGGTATGTAGGCAGTCTGGAATACAAAGGAAGTTTCCAGTACTCAAGCATAGATGATCCACCCCATCTTCTTCATCTTCTTCTCTTTGATAAGCTCAAGCAAGAAGCAAACCATGTGTATATTAAAAGCTCAAGCACTTTAACCCATCAAGAGTAAGCCAGAAGCTACTTGTCTGCATGTCTTAAGCCAACATTTGCTATAGCGGTTTATCAACATCTTTAGCCTTTACTAGGATGCAGCTTTCCTCTTAACAAGGTGCCAGCTTGATCCATCTAAGAGCACCTAAAATTTGGCAAGAGAACGTGATGATAGTATGTTTTATTTTATCTTTTGTTTTATCTTTTGTCCCTTTTCTATGCCTAATCGAGACTACCTTGATCTATCTATATCTTGGTATGTTGTGATGAAGTAAGGACTGGAGCATGGTCATATTACTTTCGTATGCTGTGTTTGTGGGATAATCTTATTCTCTTCCTATGCGTATTGGTATCTTGTACGTGTTGGGATTAGTACTTTACATATCAATATCTCTAGCATCTGAGAAGCTAAACAGTCTCTTATGCATTTGAGACTATTCTATGTTAAGACTAGCTCCATACATATAACCAGCAAGCTATCACTATGTGTAGTGGAGATAAGCTCAAACCATTGCTTGTAGCATCAAAGCCCATCTCAAAACACTAGCTATTATTCATATCTTGTGCATGTTGGTTGCACATCTTGACCTCATGTGTTCAGACAAGATTGTAGCATGCTAGTTGTGCATTGGATATCTTGACACCTTGGTCTTCTATACTCTAGTGCATAACATCCATATGCTATATCAAACATAAGGACTGCATTTCTTTTCATTTTGAGCAATTACTTAAAAAGCTACCCATCATCTTATCTATTCATTTCATCTATTCATCCTATATCGTACTCAGCCAAGATCAATCCTTTCCACCATCTTTTGTCCATATTTCCACTCCTGCAAAATAGGTGTGTTAGACATACATAAGTCCATCATATATCCTTTCGTTACCATCTATCTATATGCATAAGCCTCTCCATATCATTACCATTTACATATTCACATTAACATACATTTTCCATTCATTTACCATTTGCATAAACATCCATATATCATCCATAACAATATAAACACAACATGCATAGCCATCATAATATCAACACAATAACCATTACAACATCATATAGATCACCAATCCACCATCATATATATATACATGTGTGTCAAAATACAAGTGTCTACAATACAAGCTAAGCCCTGAACTACTGAATGTACAAATCAGCTCTAGGCCTCATCATGATACAATGTAAACAAGGTAGCCCTAGTGACTACTGGTAGCTCCCTCGCCCTGACCATCACCACCACCACTAGGTCCTGCACCTAGTCTTCTATCTCTCGGTGACCCCATCACTAAAGCTACTGATCATGATCTACCTAACCTTCATGAACCTGAAGCCCCTGACCTGCTCCTAAAGCTAGGATGCCTCTACTCTGCTGGCACAGCCCCATAATACAAGCCTCTGTAATACTCAGCCTCACCCTACACTCTCCAAAGCTCTACTTGTACCTGTGTCAACTATGTGGCAAAGTATATCATAGCTCCATCAGTCCCCAATGCAGCCATTGCTCTATCTCACTCACTTGTCATCCCCTGTAGCTACTGCACAGCCCTATCTCTCTCAGCCCATAAACCATCCCTCTCAGCCCTCATAGTCTGTACCTGCTGTATCACAGTATCCCGCTCTAGCCTCATCATCTTCTCACTCTATCTCGTAGTATCTCACTCTCCAGTCACCATAGCTAGTGCACCATCATCCTGTCCATCTCTCGCTTGTGCTCTCAACTGTAGCTGAGTTTGATAGGTTTGTGCCTATGCTCTCGCATGCCACAAGCTAATCACTGCCTGATGCCTATCTATCTCCACCCTCCTCAACCTCATCTGTGCTCGCTGCCTCCATCTCCTCTCCTCTCTAATCCGTCTCCGTAGCTGCTGAATACCAACATCATCACCCACTAAAATCTACCCCTGAGGTTGTGCTAGTACAGAAGGCTGTCCTGGCATCTGTCCCTCCATCTGTATCCCTGGCACTGCTGGCACAACAACCTGTGCTGGTGGAGCCCATCGTCATCTCCTCCAAACCAGTCTCTCCATCCCAATCTCTCCAATCTCTCCAACTCGTGTCAACCGAGTCGGTCTAGCTTAAATCTGCCATAAGCAGTTCATTTTACCATATGCGCTTATTTTCTAATCAATAGTGACTACGTTTACCACATGCGCTTCTATTATGCCCTAATGCGAGCACTTTTGCATATGTGACTACTGCTAAACTATATGCGCGCTCTACTTCTTCATGCACTTCTTTTTGCCCTAAATGTGAGCTATTTACCATATGCGATCAGTTCCTCTTTATATGTGAGCTAAACTCCTAGATGCACCTACTGTTTGACCCTAAGCGACTGCTTTCTATTCATCTGCGCATTTCAGCCTATGTTTTCCTAGCTGACTGTATGCAACCTAATCTTCCAAAAGTGACCAAAACGTGCCTATAAGCGATCTGAACTACCGAAAGTGCTCTGTTTGCCTACATAAGCAACCTGAAACCCCTATACTACAATCTAGTTGCTTTTGGTGAAGTGTGTGCATTAATGACACTTCTAGGCTATTAAATTCACGCTTTTAGGAAAAGTTTTGTAACATACCGGTACGCCTGCTCCCTCTGGTCACCCATGTGTCCTCACTCTCTCCGCACGATGATCCCTATGTGGAATAACCATCCTGACAGCTCTCCAACTCTCACTCTCAGGAGCTCTAGATTTCTATAGTTTCTGAGCACAAATGAGCACAAATAAGCCTATTTGCCATTGCAGAACCTTCTTATAGCCCTATCCAAGCCCTAATGTTTTCTATGCCACAACCTATTTTATCTCACCCAACCCCCATTTTCTTTGTGTTAGCCTTATTCTTAGCCTTTTCTTCTATCATGAGCCAACCCAACCCTTCCTGGTTAGCCTGGCTTACTTCTCGAGGGGGCATCACCTGCCAGTTACACTGGGCATAACTTGTTTATCAAACGAATATGGTATCTTCTTTGACACAATGCTCTATCGAACATTGTATCAAAGAGGGGCAAAATGTAGACACCCAAATTTGTCCCAAAATTGTTCATGTCTAACAACACCTTGTTAAAAACATTACTTAGACATCATGTAGCATTTTATCCTAAACCCACTGTTAATCCCATTTATCCATTAAGCCAATTAATTAAATAAATTTTATTTATTTAATTAAATCCCATCCTCATCCTACTTAGCCAATTAATTAAATAAATTTTATTTATTTAATTAATTTCCACATCATATCTTATCCCATCCTATTCATCTTTCAAATTAATTAGATAAATCTTATTTATTTAATTAATTTCCAACTCATATCCCAACTAATTCAAATATTTTATTTGAATTAAGTCCTCACTTTTCACTACATTTCGACACTTGTCCATTTCTCCATTCAATCATGTGTTGTGGTACAACTTTCATTCAAATCCTGTACATGCACAACTAATGGGACCTAATTTTAGTATCTTTCAATCTTAGCCATTCACATAGCCTCCAAATCTCCACAGTCGATTGATTTTGGCTGAGCTCTATATAAACTATTGTTATATGGAGCCTAATCAGACTCGGAGGTTATATTTACCCCACTTTTATCGGCGCGGTTTCCCCCCAAATTCCAACGGGGTCAAGGGGCAGCGCCCCTTGCGGGGGTTTGGGTGCAACGCCCCCAAGACCGGGAGTTAATTTTTCATTGACCGACATAAGAAAACCCTATTTTGTAACCGACAAAAAGCTTGATAAAAAAGTAGCTAAGGGTTAGGGTTTTTTGAGATTGTATTGTAGCATTTTGCAGCGGTATTGAGTTGCAGGGATTGCTGATTGTAATCGGTTTGATTTAATGGATAATAATATTGGACTCTCTGTTTGGTGGATGTAGCCCGAGTTTGGGTGAACCACGTTAAAAATTGTCTCTCGCTATTATTATTTCTGTGTATTTCCATTTCTCTGTTTAATCTTTATTTGCATTTAATTGATATCTTCTACCGGCTAACCCTAACAAGTGGTATCAGAGCGAGGTTGTGTTCGATTATCGTCTGCAGGAAAGTCTCAAGTTGAGTGGGAGCAATGGCGGATGAGGGTAAAACGAAGGTTGATAAATTCAATGGGTAGAACTATCAGTTATGGAAGATGCAGATGGAGGATTACCTCTATCAAAAGGATTTATGGAGGCTGTTGGAAGGAGTAGCCAAGAAACCAGCAACAATGTCTGATGAGGATTGGAATCTTCTTGACAGAAAGGCACTAGGAACCATTCGGTTGTGCCTGTCACCGTCGGTGGCATTCAATATAACAGAAGCGAAGACGACAGATGGTCTGATGAAAGCTTTGGCAAAATTGTATGAAAAACCCTCAGCCTCAAATAAGGTATTTCCCATGAAGCAGTTGTTTAATTTGAAAATGGTTAAAGGTGGATCTGTGACAGGTCATTTAAATGAATTTAATACGATTGTCAGTCAATTGACTTCTGTAAATGTAAAATTTGATGAAGAAGTTAGAGCTCTCTTGATATTATGTTCATTGCCTGAAAGCTGGGATAGTTTGGTAATGGCGGTTAGTAACTCTGTTTCTAGTTCAAATACCCTAAAATTTGATGATGTTGTTGGTGTTATTCTGAGTGAGGAAATTCGTAAGAAAAGCTCAGGTGGATCCAAATCAGGCAGTGTTTTGAATGCAGAAAGCAGGGGCAGATCAAAGGAGAGAGGAAAAGGTTCTGGAGGTCATGGGAAGTCACGAGGAAAATCAAAGGACAAAAGCTCCCAAACCAGAGGACAGAAGGATTGCTGGTACTGTGGAAAACCAGGTCATCTAAAGAAAGATTGTTGGTCTTGGAAGAACAAAGAAGGAGACAAATAAGAAGGCAATAAGGAAGCAAATGTGGTAAGTAATAAATCTAAAGATGACTCTTTGATTCTTTCCCTAGATAATGCTGATGATTCATGGGTTTTAGATTCAGGGGCCTCATTTCATGCTACGCCCCATAGAAGTTATTTTCTTGATTATGTCCAAGGGGATTTTGGGCTGGTTTATTTGGGAGATAACGAACCCTGTCAGATTGTTGGAAAGGGAAGAATCAAGATTAAGTTGCAGAATGGGAATCATTGGCTACTACAAGAGGTAAGGCATGTTCCAAGGCTCAGTAGGAATTTAATTTCAGCAGGGTAGCTAACTGAACAAGGTTGCACTGTTACATTTACTGATAAAAATTGGAAGGTTTCAAAAGGTGCCTTAGTAGTAGCAAAAGGTGTGAAAGTAGGCACCTTATATCTTTGTACAGGTCATACTATTCCTTCTACTTTAGCTGTTACAGAGAAAAAACAAACAGGTTCAGGAACAGTTGCTGCAGGTTTGCAGGAAGAGACTGGAAAAGTTGCTGCAGGTTCTAAGACAACATTGTGGCATAACAGACTTGGGCATATGAGTGAAAAATGTATGAAGGTACTTCATTCTAAGAAAGTTTTACCAGGTCTGAAATGTATTAATATGGATTTCTGTGAAAGTTGTGTGTATGGAAAACAAAAGAGAGTCAGTTTTCTTAAGGATGGGAAGCAAAAGAAAAATGAAAAATTGGAGCTTGTGCATACAGATGTATGGGGACCAGCTCAGGTATCTTCTCTCGGTGGCTCTCGGTATTATGTTATATTCATAGATGATGCAACTAGGAAGGTCTGGATTTATTTCCTTAGATAGAAATCTGATGTATTTGAAACATTTAAGAAATGGAGAAGCTTGGTTGAGAATGAGACGGGTAAAAGATTAAAATGTCTCAGATCTGATAATGGTGGTGAGTATTGCAGCAAAGAATTTGAAGATTATTGTTCCCTTAATGGAATTCGCAGGCAGAAAACGGTTCCAGGAACTCCACAGGAAAATGGAGTGGCTGAATGCATGAATAGGATAATAATGGAGCGTGCAAGGACCATGAGATTGCATGCTGGGCTACCTTTAAACATGTGGGCAGAGGCTGTCAACACTGCTGTATATTTAATTAACAGAGGTCCTTCAGTTCCTTTAGGCTGTGGTATTCCAGAGGAAGCATGGACAGGCAAGAAGGTGAGTTATTCTTTTCTGAAAACCTTCGGCTGTGAAGCATTTGCACATATAGATTCTGAAAATAGAACCAAGCTGGATGCGAAATCAAAAAAATGTACCTTCGTTGGATATGGCACTGATGAATTTGGTTATAGGCTTTGGGATTTTGAAAATCAGAAAATTGTGAGAAGCAGGGATGTTATATTCAATGAGAAGGTGTTGTACAAAGATCAGTTGCAGCAGCATGAGAAGAAAGAAAAGGATTATGTGGTGCTGGACGATACTCCAAATAGTGATGTTCCAGTGGTTCCTCATGCTCCGCAACAGCAACCAGAAATACCACAAACTCCAGTGAATGTTAGACGGTCAACAAGGATCAGCAGACCTCCTGAAAGGTTTTCTCCCTCTTTGTATTCTATTTTGTTAACAGATGCTAGTGAACCTGAAGGGTATGATGAAGCTATGCAGGTGGATACACAAGTTCAGTGGGAGCTTGCAATGAAAGGAGAAATGGACTCCTTGCTGAAAAATCAGACTTGGGAATTATGTACGTTACCTATAGGTAAAAAGGCTTTACCAAATAAATGGGTTTACAGGCTGAAAGAGGAAGATGGAGGTAAGAAAAGATTTAAGGCCAGGTTAGTTGTAAAAGGATTTGCACAGAAAAAGGGCATTGATTTTGATGAGATATTTTCTCCGGTTGTCAAGATGACTTCTATTCGTACTGTTTTAAGTATTGTGGCTGCTGAAGATTTACATTTGGAACAGCTAGATGTTAAAACTGCCTTTCTCCATGGTGATTTGGAGGAGGAGATCTATATGGAACAGCCCCAAGGATTTGAGGTCAAAGGTAAGGAGAAACTAGTGTGCAGATTGAAGAAGAGTTTGTATGGCCTGAAACAAGCACCTCGGCAATGGTATTTGAAATTTGACAGTTTTATGGCTGAGCAAGGCTACAGTAGGTGTAATTCTAACTATTGTGTTTATTTTAAGAGGTTAGATAATGACAGCTACATTATTTTATGTTTATATGTTGATGACATGCTTGTAGCTGGGTCTAACATGGATCACATAAGAGAGTTAAAACAGCAATTGGCACAATCATTTGATATGAAGGATTTGGGGGCAGCAAAACAAATCCTTGATATGAAAATTTGCAGAGATAGGCTGAACAGAAAATTGACTCTATCTCAGGCTGCTTATGTTGAAAAGATGTTGCAGAGATTCCACATGGAGAATGCAAAAGCTGTCAGCACACCTTTGCCTAGTCATTTGAAATTGACTAAGGACATGTGTCCTAAGACACAAGAGGAGGAAGAGAAAATGTCCAAGGTACCATATGCTTCAGCTGTAGGTAGTTTAATGTATGCCATGGTATGCACGAGACCGGATATTGCACATGCTGTAGGAGTCGTTAGCAGGTATATGAGTCATCCCGGATTAGAGCATTGGCATGCGGTAAAATGGATTCTCAGGTATTTGAGAGGTACATCCAATAAACACTTATGTTTTGGGGGCTCTAATACTGATTTAGTAGGTTATGTAGACTCAGATTTGGCAGGAGATATTGATACCAGGCGGAGTACTACAGGTTATGTCTTTACTGTAGGTGGAACAGCGGTAAGTTGGATTTCCAGGTTGCAAAAGGTGGTTGCTTTATCCACCACAGAGGCAGAATATGTAGCTGCAACAAAGGCAAGCAAGGAGATGATATGGCTGCAATCTTTCATGAATGAATTAGGCACACAACAGGTTAACAGTTATTTGTTTACAGACAGCCAGAGTGCCATACATCTTGCAAAGAATTCTACCTTGCATTCAAAGACCAAACATATACAGTTGAGGTATCACTTCATTCGGTCGATGTTGGATGATGGACAGTTACAGCTGGCAAAGATACATACAGATGACAATCCAACAGATATGTTTACAAAGGCAGTGACACGGGAGAAGCTGAGCTCCTCTTCAGCTTCGGTTGGTCTTCTAGACTGAACACAACAAAAATAGAACAACAGAGTCCAGGGTGCTTATTTCCAGTAGGAGCTACAGGGTCAGTGGTGTTATGATCAGTCTCCAAGTGGGAGATGATATGGTGTGGAGTCTGATCAGTCTCCAAGTGGGAGATTGTTGTTATATGGAGCCTAATCAAACTTGGAGGTTATATTTACCCCACTTTTATCGGCGCGGTTTCCCCCCAAATTCCTACGGGGTCAAGGGGCAGCGCCCCTTGCGGGGGTTTGGGAGCAGCGCCCCCAAGACCGGGAGTTAATTTTTCATTGACCGACATAAGAAAACCCTATTTTGTAACCGACAAAAAGCTTGATAAAAAAGCGGCTAAGGGTTAGGGTTTTTTGAAATTGTGTTGTAGCATTTTGCAGCGGTATTGAGTTGTAGGGATTGCTGATTGTAATCGGTTTGATTTACTGGATAATAATATTGGACTCTCTGTTCGGTGGATGTAGCCCGAGTTTGGGTGAACCACGTTAAAAATTGTCTCTTGCTATTATTATTTCTGTGTATTTCCATTTCTCTGTTTAATCTTTATTTGCATTTAATTGATATCTTCTACCGGCTAACCCTAACATAAACACCCCCTCATTCCATATGAGAGGCATCCAGCATTCATATAGTGCCTACATTATCATCTTGAGCATATTGAGCATTTGAGAATCTAATTGAGCTTTTATCATCCATCATGGCAGCGTTCAGCTTCATAATTGTTTATTATTGAAGAAGCAGTCCACATCATAAACAAGGAATCGCACGGTCTAGGTGATGTTGTGCTTGAATTGCATTACTCTTTGATTTCATTTAGATTAGATTCTTTGATGATGCTAGGGTTAGGTTTTCATGGCTATGCCTGATCTTGTCCACCTAATTTTTTACCCATCACAATATTATATAATAATATAATATAATATTTATATTATAATATAATATAGTATTTATAATATAATATAATATAATATTATATTATATTATATAATATTATAATATTATATTATATAATATTATAATATTATATTATTATATTATAATATTGTATAATATTATATTATAATATAATATAATATAATATTAAAATATTTTTTTTGGTACGTAAATATAAGTTTATATTGATCTGAAGAAAGTATGAACATGCAGGTGCCTATAAGCCATTTACCTGCCATAACCAGATAACAAAAAGATTCCAAAACCCATCCTTGGAACTATAGGGTTTGTAAAGCTTTACATAGACAGCACAAAGCTTACTGATTCGATGACCATGCTAAACAAAATTAGCCTCTAGGCTTACTGGTCTTAGTATTGACTATACTATTGGCAAATCTATATGGGACAGAGCCAACCGAACTGAGGATTATCTAAGCAGGACATTAAAAGAGGCCAAGCTCAATAGCCATGGCTCAGAGCCTATCAATCCATACCTCTACCCCGGAATCTGCATTCTCTTGCAACATGTTCTGTAGGAATCAATAGACCTGGATGACCCGATCCTAATGCTCGATCAGTGCCATTCCTTTCAAGTCTAGGATGAAGGGCAGAATCTTCGTCACCTCCAGAGGATCCTTGTTTGAGACAATGTCCTTTGGGCGGGGAATGCCCACCCCTGGAATGGCCGCCTCCAAAATGGAATCAAGGCCCCGAAGGAACTCCAGCTTGAAAACTTTCACCATAATTGATTTTGCCGCTGCTGCAGACACCCCAGCATCTAGAATTGAGGCAAGGAAACAGGAAGAAATGTGGGAATTGACCCTGTAGAATTCATCCACTGCCAAGAATTTTGTCCCCAATATTATTTTAACTGCCGGAAGGAGGAGGCCCTCATGCCTTCGCAGTATGCATTTTAGCCTTAAATCTGTAACCGGTCCTTTGAATGCCATCTGCCTTACTGAACTCTCCAGCTAAAGAGGTGTAGAAGTCCCCAAATTTAACAACCCATGCACTAAGATCTTCGCAATGTAGCTCGAGCCCTGCTCCATACTAACTGATACTGCCACCGATGAAACCAACAGATGACTGCTCGGGACTGAGAAGAAGGAATGGAAATATGTCTTTCTGTCTGCGTCTAAGAGAGGTCGCATTCATTTAACCGAGACTGGTAATCAATGCAACAAAAGGTTGCTCGGAGAGGAATGTGCGACAGTTCAAATTGGAGGCCGGCGAAATCAGTGAGGGAGGAAATACCTCCAAGGCATGAGAGCCTCTACGAATATTGAAAAAACTATAGCCATGATTACTTCGTATGGCATCGACCCATCCAAGTGTTCTTGGATTGGGTGCCCACCCTGCCACCCTATTTTACTTCTTCAGCTAGAAAGGAATTTGACTCTTACTCCATCTGCCCCCTGATTGGAGAGAGAGTCTACTTCTAAATTGGCCTCTCTATAGATATGATTAACAGTGGTCAGCTCAAACTGATCCATCAAAGCCAAGGCTACTTCTAGTTTTGCAGCCAATTTCCAATTTAGGAGTTTCCTTGTGCGTAGCCCATTGATCACCAAAAGGGAGTTCCCCCTCAATGGCTACCTGATGAAGATTTAGCTCATGGCCAAGCTTCAAACCTAAGATTAAGGCCTCCATTTCTGCTTCATTGTTGGTTCCTTCTGCTATTGGCTCTGCAAGGCTACCAATTGTTTTCCCTTCCCAATTTCTGATGATGCAGCCAGCTCCTGATTTTCTGAGATTCCCTCATGAAGCTCCGTCAAAGTTTAATTTGCACCACTCAGGGTCTGAGGGATACCATTTGGCTAGTTTTCTTTTGAGCGATGATTGTTGTCCTCCTTCCAAGCTGAGAGGCGGCAATATAAGGCCCTACCAGCCTTGTCTGATCTTGGCATCCTAGACTGAGAAGCTCTTTTGTGTTACCTTACCCAGTGTTGAATTAAAAACCTCGACTATACTACTCTCGAGTTTGTTTAGAAATGAAGGGAGAGGCATTTCTTTATCCTGGAAGAATCTCCTGTTTCTCTCTTTCCAAAGCTCCCAAATCAGCAATGAGGGACTAATATCCCACAGCTTGTGATACACCACTGTTTTGTGTAAACTGGGCCAACTGGAGAGCCAATCAGACAATCTCGCTGGCATAGCTAATTTCTAGAAAAGTTTGTTCATTAGCCAATTCCAACATATGTTTGCATAAGGGCAACTAAGGAAGAGATGATCTCCGTCCTCTAAATGTTCTTTAGACAAACAACATCTTGAAGGGCCCTGAAATCTGAGTTTGGTTGACCTATCTGCTGTTAGGGCTCTACCTTGTGAGGCTATCCACAAGAAGACCCCTACTTTTGGCATACAGCTGGGGTTCCAGCACAGCTCTCTTGGGATTGCCAAGGCTTCCTCTTGATAGTCCGCCAGTTTTTTGTATCCTTCTTTGACACTGTAAACTCCATTCGGGGCACCTACCCATCTGAGGATGTCCGAGCCCTGCCGGAAGCTGATCTGTCTGTCAGCCATGGTTTTGTCGAATAATTCCAATTCTGCCTGACTTAACCTGAGATTATGTGGACTCTTCCATTTGGCTGTCAGAAGACCATTGTGAAAGGATGGAATCAAAAAATCTCTTACCTTATCCCCCCATGCCTGGGTTGTTATAGTTTTCACATTTGCCAAGCTTACCTCATTGGCTAGTTTGGGTAGCCCTTGCCAAGAGTCATCCCAGAAGTTAGCAGAATCCCCGCTCCTAATCTCCCACGAAAGATGGTCTGAGATGAGATTTCTGCAGATGCGGATGAAATTCCAGATTCTGGAACCTGAGGGAAGCTCCTTGGAAGTGCAAATGCTGTCTACCCCTTCATCCAAATATTTTGCCCGCACAATCTGAACCCACTTAAGGTCTGGGTTGGAAAAAATTGTCCAAACTAATTTGGCTCCCAAGGCTTTGTTTTGGAGCAAAAGATTTTTGATACCCAAACCATTCCTTTGTTTAGATTCACAAATTTGTTTCCACTTAACGAGAGGGTATTTGAAATGTTCAACCGATCCTTGCCAAAAAAAGTTCTTCATCTTCTTATTCAATTCTTTGCTAGCTTTGCTTGATAAAGGAAGACAGGACATGAGGTAGGTAGGCAGGGCAGAGATGACTGAATTGAGTTTCATTAACCTGCCTGCCCAAGACAGCCAACTGTTTTTCCAAGAGGCTGCCTTGTTGCTAACTTTCTCAAGAAGACTGTTCCACACATTGCCTAGGTGAAGACCCCTATCCAACGGGATCCCCAAATAAGTGCAAGGGAGAGATCCTTTCGTAAAACCAAGGATCCTCAAAATCTGAGCTTCCAATCTCGCAGAAGTATTGAAGAAAAAAACTTCTAACTTTTCAAGACTAACTTCTTGTCCTGAGGCCAAAGTGTATTTTTGGAGGATTGTCTTGAAACTTCGAGCCTCCCTGATTTGGGCGTTTCCAAACAGCATGGTATCGTCAACAAATTGCTGATGGGTAATATGTGGAGCGCCACTTGTGACTTGAACTCCTTCGATCTCCCTGAGGTTCCAAGCTCTGGAAAGTGATCTGCCAAGCACTTTGGCCATTAAAATGAAAAGGAAGGGGGATAGTGGGTCTCCCTGTCTTAACCCACGGGAGACATTGAAGAAGCCCTCCAGAGTTCCATTCACGAGAACTGAGAATCTCAGGCTTGCCACCTAGGAGAAGATCCAATTGAGCCAATTCTTGGTGAAGACGAATCCTTCCAGAACTTTAAACAGAAAACGCCAATTGACCCTATCATAAGCCTTTTTTATGTCAAGTTTTAATAGCATTGCCTACTTTCGCGTGGCTTGAATTGAGTGAATGGCCTCCTAAGCAATAATTACCCTATCCAAGATGGACCTTCCTGAGATGAACCCTGCCTGCTCCTCTGAAATCAGATCTGGTAGAAGTGTTTTTAGCCTATTAGCCATTGTTTTAGTTAGAATCTTATAAAAAGTATTACACAAAGAGATTGGCCTGAAGTCGTCCAGAAGTTCAGGCTTCTCTTTCTTTGGGATTAGAGCTAAGAAAGTGTTATTAACTTCTTTTAGGAGTTATCAAGAGGTCCTAGATTCCTCTAAGGCCTCCATAATGTCAGTGCTGATTATGTCCCAGCATTTCTAAAAGAAGCTGGCTGGAAAACCATCAAGTCCAGGTGCTTTATCTGGACGGAGCTGAAAGAGCGCAAACTTCACTTCCTCCTCCGAGAATTTGCTGTTCAACATATCATTTTGTTCATTATTTACCAGCTTGGGTATATAACCCACAAGCTCTTCTTGGGCTGTGAGCAGGGAACCTTCTGGTTCATGCAAGAGATTCTGAAAATGCTCCACCACAACTTGTTTGACCTCTTCCACATCCTCCACAAGTCTTCCATTAATGTCTCTAACCCTGGAAATTCTGTTTACTTCCCTTCTTGCCTTTGTAGCATTATGGAAGTATTTTGTATTTCTGTCCCCAGCAGATAACCAAACTTCCCAGGATTTTTGTCGCCAGAACACTTATTCTTTGGTGAGAATATCATTCATTTTTGCCATTAGCAATTTTTCTTGTAAGTAGCTGTGGTTATCCATTCCTTCTCTGATAATCGTCTTCGAGAGGGCTTTTAGTTCTGATTCACATTGCCTCTTCTCCTTAAAGATGTTTTTGAAGTTATTTTTATTCGATGATTTTAGATTTTGTTTAATAACCTTCAACTTGACTGCAATGCTAAACATTTTGGAACCTACTGGCTGCGTTTCATTCCACCATTGTTTGATTAGATCCAGAAAATCCTTATGCTGAAACCACATATTTTCAAATTTGAAGGGACTCCTGACTGATCCCTTTTGCCCCAAAAATTCCAAGCGAACGGGGTAGTGATCTGACCCTGGTAATGGAAGCAGCTGACAGTCAAGATTAAAGGGTAGACTGTTGAAGTCTCCTTTGAAGAGGAACCTATCCAATTTCTCAGCTATGTTGCAGAATCCTAGCCTTCTATTTGTCTAGGTGAACTGCCCACCTCCCATTTGAATGTCACAAAGCTCATTTCTATCCACAAAACTTTCAAAGTCTAGCTGAGATTGAAGTTTCCTTCTAACTCCCCCCTTCTTGTCACTTTCTTTCAAAATTGCATTGAAATCCCCGCCTAAAATGAAAAAATCAAACCCTGGAAGTTTGCAAACTTTGTCCAATTCATTCCATACATTTCTTTTATGAATGTAGTTGTTAGGTCCATACACATTTACCAGAAGAAAACTTAGATTGGAGGCTAGGCTCCTTACCTTGCAGGCTTTCCAGTACTTGCTTGAGGCTACCATTTCAAGCAGGACTGTTTGCGGCTTCCAAAGCATGAGCAGTCCACCTGAGGCTCCTTCTGCATTAACTCCACACAACTTCCAGTTCCTCAGTTTTAGGCTGAGAGTTGCTCTTTCTTGTTCTCCTAACTTAGATTCTTGAATCAAACAAATGTCTGGTTGCTGCGAGTTCAGATGCTTTCGCAACATACATCTTTTGTTAGGGGCGTTTAAGCCCCTAACATTCCAAGTTATGATTTTTATTGATGTTCAGGAAGGGCATTTCCCTTCCCTACTTTCAATAGAGTTTGGATTTTCAATTGCCCTAAAGCCTCCCCATCCCACTTGAGTTTTTCCTTATTCAGAATCCTACCTTTCCCTCTATGTTCACCGCAATCTGGCAATGTTTTAGTAGGTTCCTTGGATTTCAGCCCTAACTCTCCTTGTTCTATAAGGTTATTCAGATCTTTACTCAGATCTTCCTTGTCCATTAAGAAACCTTCATTTCCCATCAGCTCGAGATCTTGTTCTGCCAGCCAATCTTCACCTTCAAAATTGTCGATCTCAAACTCCCCTCTTTTGGCCGCATTTGCAATGTCCACCAATTCTTTACCCACATTTATAAGGGAATCAAGATCCTCCTTGCGCACTATATTTCCAATCAGCTCAATTGCCTGCGACAATTTTTGGTCAATGGATCTGGCACTCTGAGCATCGTCAGGCCTCTGGGCTGATATGGCTTCTTTTTGAGGCTCCACTTTAGGAGGGAGAGAGAGACCTTCTTTGACATAATCTTCATCCTCCATGAGTTGTTTATTGGACGCTTGCTCCAAGTTTTCCTTTGGAGAAGGATCACTTTTCCACCCTAGCACTTTGACCAGAACATCTGTGGGAATGGGATTATGGATCACTTTCTGCATCCAAACACCTAATCCTGATGAAATCTTAATTTCGCTCAGGATTCTATGATTTGGACTGCTCTTAATACCTACCCGAACCACTGTGCCTGACCCTTCTGGATTGCCCCTCTCCTCCGTGCACAAAAAGGATCCCATACCATTACCAATTTCTTCCAAAACCCTGGAGTCCCAATACTCAAGGGGAAGGTTGGGTAAAATATACCAATCGTGGATTTTTCCCAAACAGTGTGTAGTAGGATCAAACCCAGCCTTCATAGAATATTATAATATGGGTGCCAAACCTATTTTAATCATATGGGCACCAAAATTTTCATTTCATTTTGGCTCCCATTCGTTGAAACCCTAAACTAAACCCTAACTCAGAAAGGCACAAAACTAACCTATTTTGTTTCATCTCCTTTTTATTTTCTTACTCAGTCCACTAACCGAGCCTTTCCCACTAGTTCATCTAGAGATAGGGATTCACTTTCTAAGCTATCAGATTAGGAGTTTGAATGGTAGGCCTCGAGGTACTCTTGATTTGTCCCTCAGATTTCTGGACCAATATGATCTGTGCCTTCACAGTTCAAGACCTCAAGCTGAGATGAACAAATAATAAAGTAATCGTCATGATTTACTTTACTATTTGTTATGAATTTGTCTATTCTTGATTTTTACATTTTTATGACAAATAATAAAGTAATTTATAATTTATTACTTTATTATTTGTTTACATTTATACATTAGTTTCCAAATCATTATAAACTGAGGAGAATCTAATTATTTTCCATTTCCTTAATTCTCCTTTAGTTCAAAAAGTCAAAAATAATATCTCTCCTTATAACTCCCCTTTGACTTGCATAATCTCCTCATGCATCCTATGATGATGCCAATAATAACATACTCTCCTCATAGGCAAAAATCAAAACACATTATCATATGTGAGATATGATCTATAAAATCCTGAATTAATCCCTTATATCTCCCATGCCATAATGCTATATCATTGGACCTCATGTCCAATCCATGCACAAGTCAAAATAAAAGCATTTGATTATACAAATCACTGCACCCTTATGACTCCCATGTCACATCCATCACCATACACACACACATATGATATCCCCTTATGACTCCCATGTCATCATGGCATTTCCATGCATATACATGTGACACTTTATTATATTTCCAAGGTCAAAAGACCTTCAAACATAGGCAGTGGCAAAAGGTATCATTGATTTGAAAATGACCCTTCATGGGCTCTTTGGCATTCACTATCTTGAGGTTTTGACCTCAGCTTATTTGATGGCAAATGATTTTCTTAAAAAACAAAATCAAAATTGCCCACTGTCGGGCTAGGACGACCTTGACAAAAAGCAATGAAAACCTAAAACATATATCATTTTGTTTCTTTTCTTATTGTTGGCCTTCTGTCACGCCGCCCTAAACTAGGGTTTGCTCAAGCTTCTGAAGGTTTCAAGTGGATTTTTTTATGGTGAAATCTGCATTTTTTATGAGAAATAAACAGGACGAGCTGGGCACATTCTCTGTCATTCAAAATTTGCTTATTCCTTTTCATTTTCTGTCAAAAGAACTTGAGGTGGTCTAGATGCAAATGATTAATATATTTGATTTCTTTTTGTGCATTCTCTTCATGTTCAGTTCTTTTCTCCATTTATAGTCTTTTGTGATAATTGTTGCTGGCTGTAGCATTTTCCTTACCAGTATTTTGAAGCTCCAACACTAATATCCAATGTGGTGAGAGGGGATGCATAGTGTAATTGTCAAGAGTCACACTGAGCCTAACATGGCCACTATTCTTCATCTGAAATAAATCTTTCACACAATTTGTTTTTGAACCGCCAGGGTATTCATCAAAAGATCATCATTATCAACCTCATTGGACTCAAATTTTTAGTCTATTAGATAGCCATAATAGGATCCATGGTCCAATGATTCTCCTGCTTCACATATCTCCTTACCATTGCATTACTCTTGCTGAGAAAATTATCCATCATACCATATTAAGAATGAAAAGCATAGGACTGATGAACTTCTCCCATGCTGGCATGCTAATCTAGTTAGTAAGTACTACTATATATAATATTTAAGAGTAGAAATAACTTACTCCAAATGCATAATTACTCAAACTTTGATGCTTTGGTTGTTTTCATCATTCCTTTCCCTTTGTGCTTCTGGTGACTGTCCTCTGCAGGTTTTTACTATTCCATATGGTCAATTTTCTTAGAAAGTTGTTGCACCCTCTTCTTATTATTCTATATCAGCCATCTGTAACTTGCTCTCATAAATACTAATGTTACATTCATACAGATTGTTGTTAAAGAACCTAATAAGCAATGTTATACCTTATTCACAACAAAAGTGGTAAATATTTGTCTTATTTTTATCCCTGCATGATTGCCCAAGCTATTGGAGTGGATGATATTTAACGGCAGCTATCTCTTGGATTTTCCATGCACCCTTAGGTTGTTGTCTTGAGAATTTTTCTCTATGAATGTCCCAACATGGTTTGTTTTAGTTGTCCTCTTGGATCTTTATCTCCTATATGACTGTCTCTTGTCAGACAAAGACCCTTTTAACAATTGTCCTTTTCTTTTCATGCATTTGGAAGTGACTGCTCCTCATTTGAAAGGTGATTATTTGCTTGCTCTGGATGTCTTGATTGTTGCATCTTTTCTTAGTCTATTTGTTGTCTTGAACTTCAAAATGCTTTCAAACTTTATTCATTAATAAGCCTATGAAACAATGACTTCTCCTTCTCAAGAGTTCATATGCTTGGCATTGCATTTCACAATGAAATGGCACTGTATTTATTGTGCATCACTATCCTCCTGTAAAGCTAGCTTGATCTTCAAACATGTTGTATGATCCTTATTTGATTGTTGATATTGTTGTCCTAGAATACAGTCACAAATGATTGTCCTCAATAAATTTGCTTTCACACTTCTTCATTACAAATAGTGACAGCATAAAAACATGTATGCAAACATGATTTCCTTGGCACAAAATGATGCACTTTTTTTCTCAGTTCTGTATATTAACATGTGTCTGAATGAGCTCATTACTCATTTATGATTATCACTTCAAGGTGAAGGAATATCAAACCTTCATTACAATTCTTGATTTGACAGTCATGGGTGAACAATGTGCTAGGTGACTTTATAAATTGTTCCTCAAACTGGTTATGCTTTTATTTGAACAATCTGAATGTCTCTTGCTTATCCATGCCCCTCTTAAGATTTAGGGGGCAGCATGCTAGGCTCAACCCTTGTGGGAGCCCATTTTTTCACCACATGCTAAAATATCATGCACAATGATGAATGTACCTGTATCTGTACATTGCACAAACAAGTTAGATAAAAACAATGAAGTTCAATGCTCATGTGATGACTTGATTTTTCTAGCTCTCTTGCACACATCTAGTAATGGCTCAATTGATTTAATGCATCATATGCTTAGGTTATATGTTTGTTGATGAAACATATGATGAGATTTCATGTCTCGAGCTCTAACCAAACTTTCAATCTGTAATGCCCCCTCGTATTTTGGCTTGTGATAGTTGTTAGTTTCACATTTCTCTCTATTAGTTCTGAGACAGTTGCTAGTCCTTTCATTGCATTCATACAATTCTGAGACATTTGGATTAGTAGGCTATGGTTTATGTTTATTTTGATCATGATGGACTATGTTCGACTAATATAGTCTAGACATGTGTTATGAGTTTTGTAACGCCCCACCGTGAACACCTTAGAGAACATCACATTTATGCTATATGAAATAGGATTTTTTTTTTTGATGAATAAAATAATAGAGTAGTGTTAACACATCTAAACACATCATTTAAACTAACAACTTGTCCTCTAAGGTTTCAAGGTTGCATTACTTAACAGATCAATTATCATGATTTAACATACACTACTACCTAACATCAGTAACTCATTCTAAAACTAATGCATTATTTGAATAAACATACACATCTTCATTGCATATCATCAGATAAAATAATCAATATGATCAATTACACAATTGTAACGTTTTCCTTTCACATAAGTACATCCTTGTGTTATTACACTATCATCTTCTAACTACATCAGATAACATACATTATGAATGAACTGTTACACAAGACTAGTACAAGACTATACATAATCATTTTCCTCGAACCGGTACAAGATCAGTTGTCTGAAATTTGAGATATATCTTCTCTGCACATGAACATCAGCAAGGGATAACCAATGGATATAAAAGCTCTTCCACCCGACCATGTGGAACCCTAAGGTCCACCCCCCGAGCTAGGAGTTAACATAAGGTCCCAAAACAACTACAGTCAGGTAGGCAAAAGACTAACATGAACAAAGAATATCCAAAATCCTAATACAACACATGACAATATCACAAACAACACAACACCACTACCAGAGGCAACACATAACATATGGGGAGAGACCATACAAGGAATGCTAGGTAGCAGTAGGGAGAGTGTCATCGCACGGTCCTAGCATGGGTTGTCCTGATAGCCTCTCACTAGGCGCCGGCCCCATAGGGTGACACATGCGGAATCGACCTTCCTTTCATGAGGACAAGGAAGTCGATTATGTCAACCAAGCCTTCTCAACCCATTCTTAGTCTAAACAAGCACTATAGGCCTAGGAGAGGAAATCCATTTATCTTGTTTGATGTATAATCTACCCTTTACCCCCTAGTTCTTTTTAGGTTACACTTAATTAACTACTTTCAATGGGTTATCCTGACAGCTACTTTGGGTGCCGGCCCTACATTGAAAGCCACTCTCCTTGCTAGCACCTAGTAAACCTTAACCATCAAACAGGGCATTATAACAATAAACATTCATTTCACTGCAAGGCATAGACCCTCTTGCTTACCAAATAGAATCATGATAACACCATTTGTTAACCAATGCCTATAGCATCACGATTTGTTACTCTTTTTACAAATTCCAAGTCTCCCCATAAGACAATTATGACAAAATGGGAACAATACATTCACATGTAATTAAGTATCTCATCCAGAGAATAGTATCTCTACGAAATGCATTCCCAACTTAGACAATGCTTCATTCTTAATATATTATGCTTCATACTTAATTAGAACCACATGCTCATTATAACATTATAATTCTAGAGCACATATCCACATGTACTCAAATTACGACATACTAAGCCTCTGGAACTAGAGCTTGACCACTCACAATCCGCCTCATTACGATAACAAGTTTACTTAACTCATGCAGTTCAATTCATGTTCTAGAGTCAATACTAAAACTCCTTCTCATTACAATGTATAAACTCCTAATTTCATAATTATATGCCAATTTTTACTTAATAACTTTCGTAATAAAATCAATATCAGATTACATTAACTCTTTAACCAAATCAATTGATTTTTAATTGAATGCAACAATTGTATCAATACCATATAATCTAGATCATCCAAATTCTCTTCATTTTATTCCTTTCAAACTATAGATAAATCACAAGGTTTAACTAAATAAATTTCAACAATTCATTCTAAAAGAATCACTCAACTTAATTATAATATTTAATTCATATTTACCCTTAAACGTTAATCTCATACAAGATATAAATATTCAACTAATTATCCTATCATATAATTTAACCAACCCGATTATAGAATTGCAATAATAATGCCTTGTTATTAAGTTTGAACATTTAACTATATTTTTCTTTTGTTTGAATTAATAATAATAATATTAATAATAATAATAATAATGAAAATAATAATAATATTAATGACAAAACAATAATAGTAAATACTATGGATCATTGGATAGCAAATATCTTTCATCCAAGAATAAGTAAATATATATATCATTATTTTACCTATTGAATTTACTATTACTATCTAGATTTTGTATAAAATGTAATAATTTTCTGTAGTAGCATTGAAAGTTTAATTAACTGACAAATCTAATTTTTGAACATATTATATGAGGCGATACAATTGAAAGTGAAATATAGCTCCAAGAGGCATAATTAAGTGCAGTCAAATATCATCTAAAATCTACAGGTGAGAGCAACTTTGACAGTTTTTACAATAGGTTGGTCAGATGATTGAGTGATGCATGTTTTTATGATCTTAACGCTAGTGGTAATCATAAATAAGAGACACCAATTAGAACATAGGTTAATTTCTCTCTTCGGTCTTTGTGAAATCCAAATCTCTATAAACAAGTGTGTAAACATCATCAGGCAATAATTCTGTTGAGTGACTGCTATTCAATGGTAAAGAAGAATCCATTTGGGGGTCAGGTTAAGCTATTCTAACACACAGCCATGTAGAATTAGTGCATGAAAGTTGGACATACCTTAACCACTTCTGAGGCCCACAAAGCGTTTTATCTATAGTAGACATTATGTGTGCAGGATCGATCTTCTTAGCAGCATTGGCTATCTGGAGGATTCCCTAGGTTTTGTCATTGAGATACCTGTTAAATCTGTGTTGGTTGTATGGATTGTTCTAAAGGCTTTAAGCTTATATGCAGGTGCGATTGGCAAGGTAGATCACCCCTTTGGAAGACGTCTTTGCACACCCCTTAACTCACTTCAAAACTTGCGATTTGATAAGCTTGCCTGAGTTGTTTGCTTCCGCGTTTCCTACAGAATACCATGGATGTAGGATATGCTCAAAATAACCTTATTAGAATATATGTCAGGTGCGGTGTTTGGTTGATGGTCATAAAATGCTTGACCGTTAGAAAGAATGAGACAACATTTCATGGAATGGATTGATTGTAGGATAAGTACAAAATGGTATTATTATAAGGGCTCAGATACGATTTAGACAAATGTAAGTTGCAAGTGCCCAATTCACAGTCTATTTCTATTCTCTTTCTGGATGCAAGGTTCCGGTGTCACTCCCAAAAATGTCCCTTATGTAATTTAATGATGATAGGATACACACAATATGGAATTGTTATTACTTTCCAAACAAATCGATTGCTCAGGAACCGTAATAAGGTTGCAGTGCAAAGTTGGAGTCTATTTCTTAATGTATATATTTAATGGCTGAGGGAGGACGATAATTGCAGAAGGATACACTATTGTAGCTGCGAAGAGGAAAATGATACAATGGAGATCTATGGCAGCCCTATTGAGGTGCCCTAAACTATATCATTAATTACCTACTAAAATCTATACCAGTTGTATGAAAGCATTCTCATGGGAATTGCAGATCACATCTAAAAATAGACTCAGGAAATTTGCAAGGTTGATGCTTCCAAATTAGAATCCCAACTGGGATGCACTGCCTACAATTTATCCTCGGACATCTAACAACTAATCTGGATACTGTGGAGCCTAAACAGTTTAAGAGTTTGATGGAGGATAAAGTAATGTAAAGATTCTAACAATTTTTCTATAGACCTAACGATCTACAGATGGAACCATCCCTTGAGATATAATGATTATAGAAGTGACAAAATAGACCCGGTGATTGGAGTGGGGGTGGAAGAAATAAAAAGAAGACTAAGCATAGTTGGATTTAAAGTCAATTGAATGCATAACCTAATCATTGAGGAGACAAATCATGAAAATGAACACAAGAATACAGATTACAGATTATGGATTTTAATACAAAATGGAGTTAAACCTAAATTGAATATTTAGCAAATACATTCAATTTAAAAAAAATGAGTTAATCAACTCCAACACATGCAGATTAGTATTAGAGGAAGAGATTAAAGAAATTTTAGTGGAACCTGGTTACAATATCAAGCTGACGAAATCATATTCAAAAGTTGTAGTTCCAAACTTCTTCCCCAGCCTTCTTCTCTGCTCTCCTACCTGCAAATCCCCCTTCCTCCTTCTGCAAATTCCTCTTTCATACAAAACCTGCTTCCACCTTCTTAGGGATCCGTACATGATCCAAAGCCCCTCCAATTCCTTCAAATTATTATTTTTATTCTTTTAATGTTCCAAATAAGTTAATTTTATCAAAATTTATGATTTTATTAATATATATATTTGATTCCAACCTAATTTAATCTTTTTACGACCAACCATTCTATTATTTTATTAATTAAATTGTAACATTGCAAACTACCTTTAAACTTTACAACTCTAATATAATTTATTTTATTAATTAAATCGTAATATTACAAATTACAATTTAACTTACAACTAGTTTTATTTATTTAAATATTCATTGCGAATAGTTATTATATGCAACAACTCAAAGTTTCTTATAAACTATTATTTATCAAATTTATTTCCCATATAACTATAATTTATATTACAACAATTATATTCAATTATCGACATTATATTCTAAATCTAATAATTCTATTTAATACAACAATTTTACCTCTCACACTTAGACACTTTTCAACATAGTTAGACCTCATGGTGGAACATTACCTAACTGACAAGCATGATCAGACGACAAGACAAAGACCATGAAGGTAAATAGGCAACCAGACAACAATGACAAGGGAGCCCATGATAACTCCGTTCAACCATTTCATTGGCGAAGGCATGCTCAGACCTAGTAAATCAGGTGGAGTCAGTGCCTAGTACCTACATCCTACAGCAACCACACGGTCAAACATAACAATATATGTATCCGCATACAGTCATATAGTGAATGGAAATCGCAGTGTGGCAGGGTACTCGAACACGAGTAATGCGACGTTGTTCTATTCATGTAACATATAAATATATAAACAAATAACTATATTAAACAAAATTTTTGGTTGCTCAATAACAAAATAGAACAATGAATTATATCATGGTCTACTATAACAATTAACATTAAAGCATCCATAACATCTAATATATTTATCAAATTATAAAGCATAAAACAACGGAAATCAACATCATTAACTGTTATCATATCGATTAGGTCCATAATCAATTAACAAAATAACAAAGAATCCATCATCAAACAATCTAAGATAATGTCATAATGTCCAATCCTACTAAGCAACCATCGATCTGACAGAAGGCAAGGTGAGGGACACTACAAGTTTATGATGACATTATTATTACTCCAGTTATGATGAGTTTGACATGATTAGTAATGGTTTAATGTTATCATGTTTCATTCTATCTGTTGATATATGAATTCAAGTATAGGTGGTTATAGTCTTGTTCAAGAGCAGGGAGGGTGTAGTACTACTCACTTCGAGCACCCTACTACACCATGATTCTCTGACTCTGTGTGTGTTGACATATATGTATTTGATTGTATACAACCAATTGTTTAGATGCAAGCTGCAGGTACCAAGCTTTGACTCCACCTGATATAGCGGGTTTGAGTGGGCTCTTGTACCAATGGGTATCGGTGATGGGAGATAACATGAGGCTTATTCTGCTAGGTCAGTCCCAGTCTTCTGTTGTGGTTGTGTGTCGTGATGTGATGCTTGGTCCTCGCCTCATGTTGTTGGTCATCATGTGTTGTGAGTATTGTCAAGTTTTGTTTAAGTTATGCCTATGTGTTTGTCTTGGCAATACCTTAATGAACTATTATTATAATGATGATGCTTTCAATACGTAAAATTTATTACTGACTAAATTTATTATTTTAATGTTTTATATAGCATCATAAGTTTTAGTATGGTTAATTATTATGTTGTTTTTTTTTTTAAAGAATAATTTTAGGTAATAAATTAATGTTGAGTTGTCGATTGTGAATTTTAAGATTTGGGGAAATCTCTATTATTAGAAAAATTTTAAAATTCTCAAAGGAGTGGGATTCTGGGTAATGGATGCATGGCTGTGATAGTTTATGATATGAGCCATTTTTAAATTGGGGGGATTTTATTTTTTGGAGAGGGGAGTTGGGGAAGAAGAATACAGAAATTTGGAAAAAAATCATTACAGGAAGCAGGAAGAACTTGGGGAAAAAAAGATGAAGAATTTGTAGCCTTGAATCAAATTCCAGGTATGATTTATTTTGGTATAACTGAATGAATACTATCTATGTTTTCTTTTGTTGAAGTTGAATCATTCTTTCCCTCTTGTGTTGATTTTGAATTAGTATGCTTTGGCGATTGTTCAAAACATTCTGTCGCTTTATTCATGTTGGGACTCCCTACAATTCTTTCACTTTGCTCTATAATGAATTTGATTGTTACTGGTTGTTATCTCCATGGATCTAAATTTGTTTTTGCACTCCTTTCATAGACCAAATCCCATCTCTGGTGTATTAAGATGACTATTCCTTAAAAAAAAAAATTCAATAAAGTCAATCTAATGTTTCTTCTAACCGATCTCTCGACATTCTAGAACATTCAAATTTTCTTCCCAAGACTCATCTTACCTGGTGATAATCCTAAGGTTAGCTGATCGGCTCTCTGGAAACGCCAGTCCTTGTTCCCTCAAATCATTGCTGGTAGATTGTATCCCTCAATCTCAACTGTTCTAAACCTTGAAACTCCTCTTCCTTAGCAGCATACATTTCTTGCAGTTTGTTAGTTTCTTACCGATTTGTTTGGTAGGCCATTGACCCTTATTTTTAAACAAGTCTTGTTGCATCGTTGTTTCCATTTTCTTCCAATCTCTTCTAACTTTCTATTTCCTGAAGGAAAAATAATGTGCAGCCTGTATATGGACACCTAAACCACTGTTTGTAATATCATTTTGTATCAAATTTGTTTCTCATTTACCTAGCGTCGCCATACGCTGGCCGTATGGCCCTCCTTGGATTACCATTATCTCTAGTTTATGGCTGAAATTTAGGTTAAAAAAACTATGTTATGCGTTCTCTCTTCCTTTCCTCACCCAACGCCGTCGTATGCTGCTACAGGCTACATGTTGGCCTTTGTGTAATAAACACCTCTGCTAAATTTATGCCAATGGATGCCTTCTTGAGCTGACTCCCTACTTCTAAGTTCTTTTTGCTACCGTAAGCCAATAATGATTGTTGTTTAATAAGGAAAACCTAGCTGAATATTTAACATCATTGATATCATTTGATCTTTAGTTACCGATTTATTTTCGCCTCTGTAAGTGAATTGGCTAGACGACCTCAAATAAGACAATTTGGCACACATTTTGCGATTACCACTATTGCCAACCAACAAATTCACTTCTGAGAGAGACGCTAATAAGCTTCTATTGTGCCCTGACTGCTTAGGCTCTACATTATCTCTTTTATTTTCTTTTAGTCATGTTTGATTCAGTAGAACGACTCCATTAGAAGCGCTTTATTCACAACATCAAACTCTCATATTATATTACATTTGTTTTTCCTCAGACAACTTATATCATAACCTAGGCCATAAAATCTCTTGGTTGATATTAACTTTGTAGTTTATATTTTATATGGCTGGATAGCTGCTAACCTATGCCAGTTCTTAGGAGAACTTGATTTAGTCAATTTGGAAGCTTGCTAAGAAAATTTTTAGTTAAAGGATTTTGTGGTAAAAAGAATCTATAGTTAGTAATGCTCATAATAATTACTATTCTATGCACCGATTTCTTTCCTTTTGGATAATTTAATTATTTTAGAAATAGTCAAATTCTCTTATTCGACTGTAGGCCATGAACTGGCTATCAATAATTTAGGCATTTACCATATACGACATTATTAGTTTTAGCTTTAGTTGACAGAAAAGAATTATGTAGTTACAATAATATTAATGACTTCATGGATATGAGGGGGATTAATATAATATTTAGAGAGTAAATGGTAGTTAGAAATGAAAATTAGGTAATGAATATCTTTTGACTCGATGGTTAGTATAATACTTGTAATGATTGTTAAACAGTGGTAAAATCTAGATATTAGGATCTCTCTTGAAATGGGAGGATAGATTTGTGTCATTTTAGAATTGAATTTTAATATAATCAAGTTGCTTTAGTAGATTCAAGTGGGTTAAATAAATGAATTAATTATGTCCTTTATATCTTACTAAATAGAATTTTGTCACATACAACCCTGAGATACTTTGATTATAGTAAATAAATAATTAGTTAAAGTTTTAGAGTGATTCGAGTTAAGTATATTAGATTCTATGGTAACGTCTATGAAAATATTAGATGAGATTATATAGGTTATTTTATCCTTATTATGTTGTCGATCTATGTCACTCATTGGTGTTATCTGGAGTCATATTTTAATATAGTTTTGCTTGGAAATTTCAAATTGGGTAGTTATGTTTCCATGATGCATTGTTTTAGTAAATAAATATTGAGATAAGAATTTTTAGAGTGATTTGAATTATTTCTAGTTTCATAGGGTAATATTAGTGTGAAAATCAAGTATTGATTTCCTTGTTATATATAAATTTGTTAGTTATGCTTGTATTATGCTACCTCGTGTTACGTGAATGAGTGATACCATAGTATATGTTATTTTTACTTCATTTTAAAAGAGAATAAAAACATTGTGATGTTTTTCGGTTTATACCATCCATTGTTGTAATTATAGTATGGTCAAAATCCCTTATTTAATTTATAGTATCAGATTTTGCATTGATGCAATTGGTTTATGGTGTTATTATGTCCTAAGTCATATTGTTATAAGACATGTTGTAAATTGTTTATATCCTCGTGCTATGTTGTGAGACGGATTTATGTAAGTGGCTTTGTGTGCAATTACCAACTCCAGGGGTTAGGCCTTTTGGGTCTTCAATCTGTTTTGTCGTCATTTTTTTTTATGGGCAAGGAAAAGCTTTATTGTTGAGGTGGAAATTGGAATTTTTTGGTTTGTAAAAGACAGATGTTTTCTATTTCCTTGCCCTTGTATGTTTTGAACTTGAATATTGATTAGGAGTGCTAGTTGTATGTGGGGGAGTGGCTTCCATGGTGGCATTGGGGCCCAAAGTGGCTGCTTGGAAAACCCCATGGAAGTTGTAATCAAGTGATAACTTAATAAATTAATCTAGGTGGTTTAAGTAGTATTCCACATAACAAGATAAGTAGGATGCCTCACCCATGCCTTGAGTGCTTTCACAGGCTAAGGATGGGATGAGAAGGCTTGGTTGGCAAGGCCAACCTCATTGTCTCCATGAAAGGAAGTGTCGACTCCACATGTGTTACCCTATGGGATCGGTGCCTATAGAGAGGTCTCTAGGAAAACCATAGATGGGGGGTGGATTCTAGTAAGAGATAGCCTGGAAAACCCATGCTAGGAACATGCGATGACACTCTCCCAACTGCAGTGTAGCTACTTCCTTTTTACCTCTTGTTGTAGCCTCTGGAGTACTTTATTGACTTATCTTGATGATTGATTTATTTTTCTAAGTCATGTATTTTTTATGATCTGATTTATCTATGTCAAGTCTATATCTGCTTGCTTGTAACAATAGGCCTAGCGGATCCTTGATGTTATCTCCTAGATCGGAGGGGCAAACCCCAGGGTTCCACATGGTTGGGAGGTAGAGCTATCCATTGGCCTACTGGGATGTTTGGTTTGAGTCTAGTGCAGAAGTGTTCCAGTTCCAATTTTGCTTTACACTTTCTGAGTTGTGGTATTCATTCACTATTGTATGAATTTGTAAACCGATGTAATCGGCCTTGTAACCTTGTATGGAATCTTGTAATCATTTATCTCAGCAAATGTATAAAGTATTATTCTTCTGTTGCATTGTAATGCATAACACTTGTATGGTTATAATTCTATCTAATGTAGTTTTGTGCCCTAGAGTTGTTATCTGTACATTACTTTTAATGTTGTATTAATGTTGTTATTTTAAAGTATATTGCATATTCTTGCTTCAAAAAAAAGTTCTGCATTATTGTCTCTTGTAGTCTAACACTCGAGGGTTGTACGACGGGGCATCACATTTGGTATTAGAGCCAAGTTTAAACACTAGGTACTCTGGTTACAATTGAGCCCATTATGTGACCTAGTGCTTAAACTCTATAGATTAACTTCATCCATGTTGTGTCCCTTTCTGAATGTAAAAAATTATCTTTTGGTTTTGTAGGTAGATGCCTAGAGGTAGGGGTCGAGGTCGTGGCAGAGGTAGGGGTCATGGGAGAGGTGGTGGTGGTACACCTCCTTGTAGTTCTCCTCATGAGAGTGCCCATGAAGGCAGGGGTCAGAATATGGAGGGTCAAGGCTAGCCTGAGGGAGCCTAGTTGAGACAGCTACTTGAGGAGGCCCTCGCCCGTTTAGGCCTGAGACAGGAGGTTGAGCAGCCTAGAGGAGGTCAGGAGGTAGATCAGCCAAAACCTAGGGAAAGAGAGAGATCACCTAGGCGTAGAGAGTTAACAGTTGAGCAGGAGGCCACACGAGCTAGCCATATCAGAGATTTACTGAGGGCACGCCCTCCCACCTTTGATGGAGCTGGTAGTGGTCTAGAGGTGGAGACTTGGTTATTAGATATAGGCAAGTGTTTCGCCATGCATCCTTATGGTAGAAACACCAAAGACAAATGTGCTATTTTGCATCTTCAAGGGTTTGCTTCGACTTGGTGGTGATTAGAGGAGCAGAAGCTAAATTTGGACATTAGCACTATCTCTTGGGAGTTGTTTTTAGAGAGGTTTAGAGGTTGTTTCCTTTCTGATCATTGGAGGCAGTGCCGCACAAATGAGTTTCACGACCTGAGGCAGATGGCCATGTCAATTGAGTAGTATGAGCACAGATTCTATGAGCTCAAACAGTATGCGGGTATCAGGGATGACGAGTCTATGTTAGTACAGCATTTTATCAGGGGCTTGAATGCCCATATTAGTGGAGGGCTTCGTGTATTCAAACCTAAGTCTATGGAGGTTGTAGTGGAGAAATCTCAGTTAGTGGAGGAGAATTTGGCTATGGCACTCGGTGGGCATACATGTTTGCATATTGGCAGTACACCTTCTTCAGGATATGGTTCTCGGGGTGGTCATACTTAGGCATCAGGATCTCATGCACCCTCAAGGGGTGGATAGCAGTAGCAGTACTCTTAGTCCAAACTGAAGTATTCACAGCATCAGCAAGGTAATAGATTCCAAAACAAGAAGAACTAGAATTTGCAGCGTTCTGGACAGGAACATAGTCTGCAATGAGCAAGGGTAGTTTCCAGTAGTCTAGTGCTTTCTAAGGTGGCAGTGGTTTTGGTAGAGGTACTGGGTGCTTCTCTTGTGGCCAATAGGGCCATATTGCTAGATAGTGTCCTCAAAGGAGAACTTAAGGGTTTAGACATCGATCAGTAGCTTTAGAGCCAACGGTGGGTGATGCAGGTAGATCGCACAGAGTCTTTGCAGTGGTTGATAACCGTCAGACAAAGCACCAGGGCACTGTGATAGAGACTTCTAGTTTCATGTGAGGTATTGGTTTTTCTATTCTTTTTTATTCTAGTGCATCTGATTCATTTATATCCCCTTCTCTTGTGGAGCATTGTGGCTTAGTGGCAACAAAGCAAGATGATAGGTGGCAGGTTGAGTTATCTTCTGGGGCTAAGGTCACGGTTGAGTCTCTAGTGTTTGGTTGTGAGTTGAAGATTAGCTCTCTATCTACTACTGTAGACCTTTGTATCCTACCCCTTGGTTCATATGATATAGTTTTGGGGATGGATTGGCTGGAAGCCCATCAGGTAGTGATCGATTGTCAACATAAGTCTATTAGATGTGTGGATGATTCTGGTACAGACGTGGAGGTTGTAGGAGTTTAGAGACCTATTTCCCTACATATGATCTCCGCTATGCAACTTAAGAGATGCATGTGTCAGGGATGTCAACTTTTTGCAGTTTTTTTTAGTGACTTGGAGATGGAGGAGAGTTGAGAGGCATCTCTTGACGATCACTCACTTTTGAGGGAGTATGCTGATGTTTTTCCTTCTGAGATTCTGAGGATGCCACCTAAGCGTGACATCAATTTCAGGATTGATCTTGTTCCCGGCGCCGAGCCTATCTCTCGAGCTCCATACAAGATGACCACTTAGGAGCTTAAGGAGATCCGACTGCAGTTGGAAGAGCTGTTAGCCAAAGGATTCATTCGACCTAGTGTCTCTCCTTGGGGGTACTTGTGATCTTTGTGAAAAATAAGGATGGATCTCTGCGGCTGTGTATCAATTATCAACAGCTCAATAAGGTGACAGTGAGAAATAGATACCCCTTGCCTCGGATAGATGATTTGTTTGATCAGATTAAGGGAGCCAAGGTGTTCTCTAAAATTGACCTTAAGTCAGGATATCATCAGTTGCAAATATGTGAAGTAGATATTCATAAAATGACATTTCGTACCTGCTATGGGCATTATGAGTTCATAGTAGTACCATTTGGGTTGACGAATGCACCTTCAGTATTCATGAGCCTGATGAATAGTGTTTTCTGCACTTATCTTGATAGGTTTGTCCTTGTTTTTCTAGATGATATATTGATCTATTCAAGGACTATGGAGGAGCATGAAGAGCATTTGCATCAAGTGTTACAGTGTCTAAGAGAAAATTAGCTTTATGCCAATTTGTTGAAGTGTGAATTCTTTTAGACTGAAGTGAAGTATTTGGGTCATGTCATCTCTAGAGAGGGTATTGTCTAGAGGTGGAGACTTGGTTATTGGATATAGGCAGGTGTTTCCACCGTGCATCCTTATGGCAGAAACACTAAAGCCAAATCTGCTATTTTGCATCTCCGAGGGTTTGCTTCGACTTGGTGGTGATTAGAGGAGCAGAAGCTAAATTTGGACATTAGCACTATCTCTTGGGAGTTGTTTTTAGAAAGGTTTAGAGGTTGTTTCCTTTCTGATCATTGGAGACAGCGCCACGCAAATGAGTTTCACGACCTGAGGCAGATGGCCATGTCAATTGAGTAGTACGAGCACAGATTCTATGAGCTCAAACAGTATGCGGGTATCGGGGATGATGAGTCTATGTTAGTATAGCATTTTATTAGGGGCTTGAATGCCCAGATTAGTGGAGGGGTTCGTGTATTCAAACCTAAGTCTATGGAGGTTGCAATGGAGAAAGCTCGGTTAGTGGAGGAGAATTTAGCTATGGCACTCGATGGGCATACAGGTTTGCATATTGGTAGTACACCTTCTTCAGGATATGGTTCTCGAGGTGGTCATACTTAGGCATCAGGATCTCATGCACCCTCAAAGGGTGGATAGCAGCAGCAGTACTCTCAGTCCAAACTGAAGTATTCATAGCATCAACAGGGTAACAGATTCCAAAACAAGAAGAACCAGAATTTGCAGCGTTCTAGACAGGGACACAGTCTGTAGTGAGCAAGGGTAGTTTCTAGTAGTCTAGTGCTTTCCAAGGTGGCAATGGTTTTGGTAGAGGTACTGGGTGCTTCTCTTGTGTCCAATAGGGCCATATTGCTAGACAGTGTCCTCAAAGGAGAACTTCAGGGTTTAGACATCGATCAGCAGCTTCAGAGCCAACGGTGGGTGATGCCGGTAGATCGTACAGAGTCTTTGCAGTGGTTGATAACCATCAGACAGAGCACCAGGGCACTGTGATAGAGACTTCTGGTTTCATGTGAGGTATTAGTTTTTCTGTTCTTTTTTATTCCAGTGCATTTGATTCATTTATATCCCTTTCTCTTGTGGAGCATTGTGGCTTAGTGGCAACAAAGCAGGATGATAGGTGGCAGGTAGAGTTAGCTTCTGGGGCTAAGGTCACGGTTGAGTCTCTAGTGCTCGGTTGTGAGTTGAAGATTGGCTCTCTATCTACTACTGTAGACCTTTGTATCCTACCCCTTGGTTCACATGATATAGTTTTGGGGATGGATTGGCTGGAGGCCCATCAGGTAGTGATCAATTGTTAGCATAAGTCTGTTAGATGTGTGGATGATTCTGGTACAGACGTGGAGGTTGTAGGAGTTCAGAGACCTATTTCCCTACATATGATCTCTGCTATGCAACTTAAGAGATGCATGTGTCAGGGATGTCAGCTTTTTGCAGTTTTTTTTAGTGACTTGGAGATGGAGGAGAGTTGAGAGGCATCTCTTGACGATCACCCACTTTTGAGGGAGTATGCTGATGTTTTTCCTTCTGAGATTCTGAGGATGCCACCTAAGCATGACATCAATTTTAGGATTGATCTTGTTCCAAGTGCCAAGCCTATCTCTCGAGCTCCATACAGGATGACCACTTAGGAGCTTAAGGAGATCCGACTACAGTTGGAAGAGCTGTTAGCCAAAGGATTTATTCAACCTAGTGTCTCTCCTTGGGGGTACCTATGATCTTTGTGAAAAATAAGGATGGATCTCTGCGGCTGTGTATCGATTATCGACAGCTCAATAAGGTGACAGTGAGAAATAGATACCCCTTGCCTCGGATAGATGATTTGTTTGATCAGATTAAGGGAGCCAAGGTGTTCTTTAAAATTGACCTTAAGTTAGGATATCATCAGTTGCAGATATTTGAGGTAGATATTCATAAAATGACATTTCGTACCTGCTATGGGCATTATGAGTTCATAGTAGTACCATTTGGGTTGACGAATGCACCTTCAGTATTCATGAGCCTGATGAATAGTGTTTTCTGCACTTATCTTGATAGGTTTGTCCTTGTTTTTCTAGATGATATATTGATCTATTCGAGGAATATGGAGGAACATGAAGAGCATTTGCATCAAGTGTTACAGTGTCTAAGAGAAAATTAGCTTTATGCCAATTTGTTGAAGTGTGAATTCTTTCAGACTGAGGTGAAGTATTTGGGTCATGTCATCTCTAGAGAGGGTATTGCGGTGGATCCTTTGAAGATCCAAGCTATTATGGATTGGCCTGCACCTACTAATGTGTTTGAGGTCCACAATTTTATGGGTTTGGTAGGTTACTATCATAGTTTCATTATGGGGTTTTCGAGGATTGCCCATCCTATTACTTCTCTTTAGAGGAAAGGGAAGAAGTTTGTTTGGTCCGAGCAGTGTCAGGCAACTTTTCAGACCCTTAAGAAGCAGTTGACCAGTGCACCTATTTTAGCAGTTCCAGATCCTACCAAGGACTTTGTTGTTTGTACCAATGCTTCTTTGGAGGATTTAGGAGCAGTTCTGATGCAGTATGGTCACATGATTGCCTATGAGTCTCAGAAACCCAAGGATCATGAATTGAATTATCCCCCTCATGACCTAGAGTTAGCGGCAGTTGTGCATGCCTTGGTGAGATGGAGGCATTTTCTCTTAGGGCATCAATTTGAGTTGCACAGTGATCATCGTAGTTTGCAATATATTTTCATGTAGCCAAACTTGAATGCGAGGTAGAGGCATTGGATAGAGTTCTTGTGTGAGTACGACTTTGAGGTCAAGTATATTCAGGGCAAGGTGAATGTGGTAGTAGATGCCCTTAGTCGTCAGAGGCATGAGATCTCAACGGTCTCTCTCTCAGTTGATTTGAGAGGTCAGATTCTCGCAGCACTTCCTACCGACAGTTGGTACCAGGAGGTGAAGTCTAATATTGTGTCTGGTAGACCTTTAGAGGATAGATTCTCTGGTTACTCTCTTGATTCAGATGGTCTTTTGCGACATTTGGGTAGTATCTATGTTCCTAGTTCTAAGGTTCTTTGTACCCTAGTGTTGTCAAAGGTGCATCGGGCACCTATTCTTCTCATCTGGGTGTCAAGAAGATGCATGTAGATCTGTGTCAGCTGTACTTTTAGAGTGGCATGAAGCAGGATATTGTTGATTTTGTGTCGAGATGTCTTGAGTGTCAGAGGGTGAAGGCAGAGAATTAGCATCTTGCAGGTCTTTTGTAGCCTCATTTGATTCCAGAGTGGAAGTGGGACATCATTTTGATAGACTTCATTGTTGGGTTGCTGGTATCCTCTCATCGACACGATGCTATTATGGTCACTGTGGATAGGTTGACGAAGGTAGCTCACTTCTCTCCTGTCTGTTCTTCTTATAATGCTACTACAGTGGCCAGAGTGTTTATGGAGGACATAGTCTGACTTCATGGGATTCCTCATAGGATCATCTCTGATAGGGATCCGATGTTCACTTCCTCCCTTTGGACTTCTTTGCAGCATGCCTTGGGGACACAGTTGAACTTTAGTTCAGCTTACCATCTTGAGACTAAAGGTCAGACCGAGAGGGTTAATCAGGTTCTCAAGGATATGCTTAGGATGTATGTGATGGATCAGCAGAGCCATTGGGAGGACTACCTATACCTGGTGGAGGTTTCTTATAATAATGGATATCACAGTTCTATCGGCATGTCTCCACTTTAGGCCTTGTATGGTCGTCCGTGTAGGACCCCTCTGAGTTGGGATCGTCTCAAGGATAGAGTTCTTCTAGGTTCCGATATGCTTAGAGATATGGAGCAGTAGGTTGAGAGGATTAGAGAGCATTTGGTGGCAGCACAGGACAAACAGAAGAAGTATGCAAATGCTCATAGGATTGATCGACAGTTTTCAGTTAGGGATCAGGTGTTCTTGTGTGTGCAACCCCGAAAGAGTCTGATCTGTTATAGAAACGGCTCTAAGATAGCACCACACTTTGTTGGACATTTTAAGGTGTTGGAGAGGATCGATCCAATTGCTTATCGTCTTGCTTTGCTGCCTAGCCTTTCACACATCCATGATGTGTTTCATGTTTATGTACTTAGACCTTACCATCCAAATATTGCTCATGTTCTTGATTGGACTGCTCTACAGGTAGAGGACGGGCAGCTGGATTTGGAGCCCGTAGGCATTCTACAGCACAGGAGACTTGCTCTTAGGGGCAAAGATGTGGAGTAGGTCAGGGTCCAGTGGGATCCTAATGATGAGATTTCTGCTACCTGAGAGGATGCTTCCAGGATGAGAGAGTTATACCCTTACTTATTTGCAGGCTTCCAGGAGTAGGCCTGACTCTAGGGGCAAGGATGTAATGCCCCCTCATATTTTGGCTTGTGCTAGTTGCTAGTTTCACATTTCTCTCTGTCAGTTCTGAGATAGTTACTAGTCCTTTCATTGCATTCATACAATTCTGAGACATTTGGATTAGTAGGCTATGGTTTATGTTTATTTTGATCATGATGGACTATGTTCGACTGATATAGTTTAGACATGTGTTATGAGTTTATGATGACATTATTATTACTCTAGTTATGATGAGTTTGACATGATTAGTAATGGTTTAATGTTATCACGTTTCATTCGATCTGTTAATATCTAAATTCAAGTATAGGTGGTTATAGTCTTGTTCAAGAGTAGGGACGGTGTAGTACTACTTGCTTCGAGCACCCCACTATGCCGTGATTCTCTGACTCTGTGTGTGTTGACATATATGTATTTGATCGTATACAACCAATTGTTTAGATGCAGGCTACAGGTACCGAGCCTCGACTCCACCTAATATAGCAGGTTTGAGCGGGCTCTTGCACCAATGGGTATTGGTGATGGGAGATAACACGAGGTTTATTCTGCTAGGTCAACCCCAGTCTTCTGTTGTGGTCGTGTGTCATGATGTGATGCTTGGTCCTCGCCTCATGTTGTTGGTCATCATGTGTTGTGAGTATTGTCAAGTTTTGTTTAAGTTATGCCTATGTGTTTGTCTTGGCAATACCTTAATGAACTATTATTATAATGATGATGCTTTCAATACGTAAAATTTATTACTGACTAAATTAATTATTTTAATGTTTTATATAGCGTCATAAGTTTTAGTATGGTTAATTATTATGTTTTTTTTTTAAAGAATAATTTTAGATAATAAATTAATGTTATGATTTGTCGATTGTGAATTTCAAGATTTGGGAAAATCTCTATTATTAGCAAAATTTTAAAATTCTCAGAGGACTGGGATTCTAGGTAACGGATGCATGACTATGATAATTTATGAGATGAGCCATTTTTAAATTTGGGGGATTTTATTTTTTGGAGAGGGGAGTTGGGGAAGAAGAATACAGAAATTTGGAAAAAAATTGTTACGGGAAGCAGGAAGAACTTGGGGGAAAAAAAGCTGAAGAATTTGTAGCCTTGAATCAAATTCTGGGTATGATTTATTTTGGTATAATTGAATGAATACTATCTGTGTTTTATTTTGTTGAAGTTGAATCATTCTTTCCCTCTTGTGTTGATTTTGAATTAGTATGCTTTGGAGATTGTTCAAAACATTATGTCACTTTATTCATGTTGCGACTCCCTACAATTCTTTCACTTTGCTCTATAATGAATTTGATTGTTACTGGCTGTTATCTCCATGGCTTTGAATTTGTTTCTACACTCTTTTCATAGACCAAATCCCATCTCTTGTGTATTAAGATGACTATTCCCTAAAAAAGAAATTCAATAAAGTCAATCTAATGTTTCTTCTGACCGATCTCTTGACATTCTAGAACTTTCAAATTTGCTTCCCAAGACTCATCTTACCTGGTGATAATCCTAAGGTTAGCTAATCGACTTTGTGGAAACACTAGTCCTTGTTCCCTCAAATCATTGCTGGTAGATTTTATCCCTGAATCTCACCCGTTCTAAACCTTGAAACTCCTCTGCCTTAGCAGCATGCATTGCTTGCAGTTTGTTAGTTTCTTACCCATTTGTTTGGTAGGTCATCGACCCTTATTTTTAAACAAGTCTTGTTGCATCGTTGTTTCCATTTTCTTCCAATCTCTTCTAAATTTCCATTGCCTGAAGGAAAAATAATGTGTAGCCTATATATCGATGCCTGAACTACTATTTGTAATATCATTTTGTATCAAATTTATTTCTCATTTACTTGGCGTCACTATATGTTGGCCGTACAGCCCTCCTTGGATTACCATTATCTCTAGTTTATGCCTGAAATTTAGGTTAAAACAACTATGTTATGCATTCTCTCTTCCTCTCCTCACCCAGTGCCACCATACACTGCTACAGGGTATGTGTTGGCCTTTGTGTAATAAACACTTCTGCTAAATTTGTGCCAACGGATGCCTTCTTGAGCTGACTCCCTCCTAAGTTCTTTTTGCTACCGTAAGCCAATAATGATCACTATTTAATAAGGAAAACCTAGCCGAATATTTAACATCATTGATATCGTTTGATCTTTAATTATCGATTTATTTTAGCCTCTGTAAGTGAATTGGTCAGACGACCTCAAATAAGACAATTTGGCACACATTTTGCGATTTCCACTGTTGCCAGCCAATGAATTCACTTCTGAGAGAGATGCTAATAAGCTTCTATTGAGCCCTGACTGCTTAGGCTTTGTATTATCTCTTTTATTTTCTTTTAATCATATTTGATTCAGTATAACGACTCCATTAGAAGCGCTTTATCCACAACATCAAACTCTCATATTATATTACATTCATTTTTCCTCACATAACTTATATCATAACCTTGGCCATAAAATCTCTTGGCTGATATTAACTTTGCAGTTTATATTTTATATGGCTGGATAGCTGCTAACCTCTTCCAGTTCTTAGGAGAACTTGATTCAGTTAATTTGGAAGCTTGCTAAGAAAAGTTTTAGTTGAAGGATTTCATGGTAAGAAGAATCTATAGTTAGTGATGCTCATAATAATTACTATTCTATGCACCAATTTCTTTCCTTTTGGATAATTTAATTATTTTAGAAATAGTCAAATTCTTTATTTAACTGCAGGCCATAAACTGGCTATCAATAATTTAGGCATTTACCATATACGACATTATTAGTTTTAGCTTTAGTTGACAGAAAAGAATTATGTAGTTACAATAATATTAATGACTTCATGGATATGAGGGGGATTAATATAATATTTAGAGAGTAAATGGTAGTTAGAAATGAAAATTAGGTAATGAATATCTTTTGATCGATGGTTAGTATAATACTTGTAATGATTGTTAAACAGTGGTAAAATCTAGATATTAGGATCTCTCTTGAAATAGGAGGATAGATTTGTGTCATTTTAGAATTGAATTTTAATATAATCAAGTTGCTTTAGTAGATTCAAGTGGGTTAAATAAATGAATTAATTATGTCCTTTATATATTACTAAATAGAATTTTGTCACATACAACCCTGAGATACTTTGATTTTAGTAAATAAATAATTAGTTAAAGTTTTAGAGTGATTCGAGTTAAGTATATTCGATTCTATAGTAACGTCTATGCAAATATTAGATGAGATGATATAGGTTATTTTATCCTTATTATGTTGCCGATCTATGTCACTCATTGGTGTTATGTGGAGTCATATTTTAATATAGTTTTGCTTGGAAATTCAAATTGGGTAGTTATGTTTCCATGATGCATTATTTTAGTAAATAAATATTGAGATAAGAATTTTTAAAATGATTTGAATTATTTCTAGTTTCATAGGGTAATATTAGTGTGAAAATCAAGTATTGATTTCCTTGTTAAATATAAATTTGTTAGTTATGCTTGTATTATGCTACCCCATGCACGTGAATGAGTGATACCATAGTATATGTTATTTTTACTTCATTTTAAAAGAGAATAAAAATATTGTGATGTTTGTCGGTTTATACCATCCATTGTTGTTATTGTAGTATGGTCAAAATCCCTTATTTAATTTATAGTATTGGATTTTGCGTTGATGCAATTGGGTTATGGTGTTATTATGTCCTGAGTCATATTGTTATAAGACATGTCGTAAATCATTTATATCCTCATTCTATGTTGTGAGACAGATTTATGTAAGTGGCTTTGTGTGCAATTACCAACTCCGGGGGTTAGGCCTTTTGGGTCTTCAATCTGTTTTGTCGTCATTATGTTCAAATGTTTCTTGATTTGAGTGGTTTTTTTTATGGGCAAGGAAAAGCTTTATTGTTGAGGTGGAAATTAGAATGTATTGGTTTGTAAAAGACAGATGTTTTCTATTTCCTTGCCCTTGTATGTTTTGAACTTGAATATTGATTAGGAGTGCTAGTTGTATGTAGGGGAGTGGCTTCCATGGTGGGGCCAGTGCCCAAAGTGGCTGCCTGGAAAACCCCATGGAAGTTGTAATCAAGTGATAACTTAATAAATTAATCTAGGTGGGTTAGGTAGTATTCCACATAACAAGATAAGTAGGATGCCTCACCCATGCCTTGAGTGCTTTCACGGGCTAAGGATGGGATGAGAAGGCCTGGTTGGCAAGGTCGACCTCCTTGTCTCCATGAAAGGAATTATCAACTCCGCATGTGTTACCCTATGGGGCCAGTGCCTATAGAGAGGTCTCCAGGAAAACCATAGATGGGGGCCAGCTTCTAGTAAGAGACAGCCTGGAAAACCCATGCTAGGACCATGCGATGACACTCTCCCGACTACAGCATAGCTACTTCCTTTTTACCTCTTGTTGTAGCCTCTAGAGTACTTTATTAACTTATCTTGATGATTGATTTGTTTTGCTAAGTCATGTATTTTTGATGATCTGAGTTATCTATGTCTAGTCTGTATCTTCTTTCTTGTAACAATAGGCCTAGCGGATCCTCGATGTTATCTCCTAGCTCAGAGGGGTGGACCCCAGGGTTCAACATGGTTGGGAGGTAGAGCTATCCATTGGCCTACTGGGATGTTCAGTTTGAGTCTAGTGTAGAAGTGTTCCAATTCCAGTTTTGCTTTACACTTTCTGAGTTGTGGTATTCATTCACTATTGTATCAATTTGTAAACTGATGTAATCGACCTTGTAACCTTGTATGGAATCTTGTAATCATTTATCTCAGTAAATTTATAAAGTATTATTCTTCTGTTACATTGTGATGCATAACACTTGTATGGTTATAATTCTATCTGATGTAGTTTTGTGCCCTAGAGTTGTTAGCTGTACATTACTTTTAATGTTGTATTAATGTTGTTATTTTAAAGTATATTGTATATTCTTGCTTCAAAAAAATATATATTTCTGTATTATTGTCTCTTGTAGTATAACATTCTAGGGTTGCATGACGGGGCATCACACAATCATCTGCAAGTATTTTGGAAGATCAGGAACGAGAGGAGTTGGAGATAAGAGGAACAACACCAACATCGACCATTTAAGGCAATGAAGGATATGAACTCTCTTCATATGCTTTTCCCTTATTTTGTCTTCAGATGTATAGTTTTATTTTCATGTTGCATTAGCTCAGTTTAGTAACTTGAATGTTAGATCTAACTTGAAGTTTATATGCATAAATTTGTGAGGATTAATTAAGTTAGATTTGATTTGTAACTTGAATCACTGATTCACCCAAATAAAAGACTAAATAAATGACTACCGTGACTAAAATAAATGACTACCATGACTAAAATAAATGACTATAATGACTAAATAAATGACTACAATGACTAAATAAATAACTACTATGACTAAATAAATGACTACAATTTTTAGTAGTTTTTAAAGTCATTTATTATTTTTTTAATCAATGACCAGTTAACAACAATCAATGACTAAATTAATGACTAAATATACTACCAAATTACCAAATATACTACCAAATTAATGTCTAAATATACTACCAAATTGATGACTAAATATACTACCAAATTAATGACTAAAATTTGTTTAGTCATAAATTTGGTCGCGAGATAAATGACCAGCAATAAACTACCAATGGTTATGTGACCAAACGATGGTCACATGACCAATTTTTGGTAGTTTTTTTAGTCATTTATTTATGTTTTTCTACTAGTGTTATGAAAGAATTGGTTGACTTTTTATTTAAATGAATTACTATTTTGTAATTTGATCAGATGAAAATGCATATAATGCAATAATAAATCCTTTGATCAATTTCAACTCTAATCAAAGCCAATTAGATATCATCAATGCTCATCTTCAAATCAAACCCTAGATTTAAT
The DNA here is from genome assembly GCA_027924645.1 of Cunninghamia lanceolata. Classification (NCBI taxonomy): domain Eukaryota; kingdom Viridiplantae; phylum Streptophyta; class Pinopsida; order Cupressales; family Cupressaceae; genus Cunninghamia; species Cunninghamia lanceolata. The sequence continues at coordinate 3,471,155 of BSBN01000128.1, forward strand.
GCTATTTTTTCAAAATGTATCAATCTAAAAATTGTTCTTCCTTTTAAATTTCAATACAAGATGACATTTATAATGTATTAGAGCAAAGTAAAATCAAATATGGAATGTAAATGTCATCAGCAAAATCTGAAACAAGATATGAATCACAAACTCTAGGTTTCAAAATAACTTGGGTTTTGTAACTTATTTTTTTAAATACCCTAACAATGAAGAGGTTCAAATGCAAAATATAGCACTGTGAAATGATTAATTGTTGCAGTACCAATCATATCTGATGCAAAAATCAAATAATTTATATCTTTCTATGATGATCTATACCTATGATAAATATGCTTTTTCCTAATCCTAAAATGCTTGATTTTCTACTTTTCAATGAAAATATGCAAGAATGTCTTTTTCTTAAACACAAAGATGATATGCTAAAGCAAATGAAATCAATTTAACCATGCTACAAAAATCTGAAACAAATCACTAATCTACAAACCCTAGGTTCAATACTAGCTAGGTTTTCTAGGAATGCAAGGTTTTTGTAAACCCTAATGTTGAAACAATGTAAAAATAAGCTATGTACGTATGTAAAATGATCAATGAATTCAATCCTAATCAGATCTAGGGTATAAAACAAGTCACAAAAATGTTAGGATGGAAAAGAGAGACTTAACCTAAGAAATTAAACTAGGTCAAACCCTCTTCCATTCAATATTAGAACACAAACCAAGCTTGGTTTCTACCCATGAAGGAGATCCAAACTACAGGGATTTTGTCCCTTTGTTGTGTTAGGAATAGAAGGCAGAAGATATCAATTAAATGCAAATAATCAGAGATTAGACAGAAGAAAAATACACAGAAATAATAACAGTGAGAGACAATTTTAACGTGGTTCACCCAAACTCAGGATACATCCACCAACAGAGAGTCCAATATTATTATCTAGCAAATCAAACCAATTACAACTAGGAATCTTTGCAACTCAATACCGTTGCAATATGCTACAATACAATATCAATTGAAACCCTAACTCTTTTGCCTTCTCCAGTCATTTTTATCAAGACTTATGGTGGTTTCAAAAATTAGAGTTTTATATGTCGGTCAGTAGAAAAATAACTCCCGATGCCTTTATTAAATAATAAGCAATTTTTGCTTCAGGGGCGCTGCCCCCAGCAACCCCCGTTGGGGGCATTTCCCCCAGACCCCCACCATGGGCTCCACCCCTAGGCCCCCGCTAGGGGGATAAGCCCCTCAGTCCCTGTAGGAGGGGCTTTGTCCCCTGCACTCCCCCGTTAAATATTTTGGGGGGAAACTACATCGACAAAAGTGGGGAAAATTTAACCTTTGAGTCTGATTGGGCTCCATATAACATGTATAAAGGAGTGTCAACCAAATTCAACCAAAACTAACAAACCAAACTAGGGAAAAAGATAAAACCCTAATTGACCAAGATCTACAAATAGATTACTTTCAAAAACTGATAGAGATATTCTAAAATAATAGCAGGGATTAGTGAACAAAGAAGAACCTAGATCTGAGTTCGAGAGCACATACAAACTAGGGAGCTGGGTGCTCTAAACCCTAATTAGGGTTTTGCAAAATTTCAAGATTTGGATGTCTTTGCATGTTAGTCTTCTTCAATCTTATAACTTCTTGTAGTATGATTCTTCTAGATGTGACCTACACATAAGCAAAGAGGGAAAGGTTATGTCGTATTTAGGGTCTTGCCTTAGTTAAACCCCATGTTGGTGTTTCCACATCATGATTAGTGATCCAAGAGTGCATGCCCTAGGAGGGTAGAGGCAAGATAAGAAATATATATGATGAAAGTACATGAATGAAAATGATAAAGATTACCACAATATATGAAACCTTAGTTGGAGTAGATAACTCAAGATCATGCACCAACAAGGAGATAGATAAAGATAACTTGAACTTCCTTCAATGCCTGCAAATGAGCATCATAACATCAACAAGCATATAGAAATTCCAAGCATGAAGAGAACTTGAGCATAGTAGATCAATCATGTAAGCAAACTACAATATCTCATAGTCCATCTAGCATTTTCTAGGTGTAAAATAAATAACAAGACTCTTTTATATATGCACTCCCACTCACCAATAATTAATAAAACCAAATGGGGCCAATGTGTAAGAGATAAGGAAGTATTCTAAGCTGACACCACAAAATAAGGGCTAAAGCAATCATATGGGACTAGGGATCTAGGCACCCTAGTCCTTTAGCCCCACAAACTCCGAGGAGTGTTAAATGTGGTGGGCTTAAGCTAGTCCTAAGTTTACTTTGTCAGGTTTATTCATCGAGACCAAGATTTAATCATTTAATATTAAAAAAGGTGTTAAAATAGGTCATGATGATCAAGGGTAAACATTTTAATCCATAACAATTCCATAATGATGCATACACATAAGCATAAATTAACTAAGAATAATAAATGGTAGGTGTGGTCATAGATAATTAAGAATTTAATTCTATTTATGGAAAGTAAATGTGAAGGAAGGAAGATGTAATTATCTCTATGATTGATGGAGAAGAATAACTCTATTTTGGAATTGAATTTGATCTATATTGAAGCTAGAATTGATCAATCTCTATAGATATACTTTGCCTTAGAACTAGAATAATCATTCAACTTTGTGAAGGGTCACAGCTACAAGTTTGGGATATTTCTATAGGTGTGAATTTGATCTCTAGTCATAGACTCGATCTAGTACAATGCACACTCATGTTTTTAGATTCACCTAGTTTTCCATGCTCCTCTAAGTGTGGAAAAGTAACAATATTTATAAATACATTTAGAGGGCTACTAGATTGCAAGGGGACAAGATCTTCTAGTTCAACCCACATGAGACACTAGTTTTACAATCATGCTAAAGATTGATAAATAGCAAGAAAGCTACAAATGTTCTAAGATGATGTGATAGATAATGAGAATGTTTTTAGGTGCTCTAATTGAAGTGTTTCTACCATGCTTATTCCTTAAATGCAAATAATTTTTCAACAATGATTGTCGATGATAAATGAATGTAATTGAATGCCTTTAAATACAAGGACATAGAAATAAATCACACAAACACATATTTAGTCGACCAATAATGACTATTAAAAAGGCATGGGAACTTTAGAGTTTGCATTTGAATATTTAAATTTTGGGGATAAATTTCATGAGTGCAAAATCAATCCCACAACTGTGGGATTGACTTAAGACAATTGATCATATTCAGATATCCAAATTGGAAATATCCTTTCAATTTAGACAAACTAAAGTAAATGTTTTTTAACAAAATAATGGAAGAAATTATTAAATAGATAATGATGCAATAATAAAATTATATGACTTTGTAGCACTCAACCTAACATGTATCTAAGTAGCAGCAGCATTTTTTCTCAAAGCCTTTAATCCTTCCTTAAAATTAGAATTTGTATAAGACAAAATATATATTTATATTTTGCATGACCTCCATTGACCATCACCGTCTACTTGTTGCTTGCACATATTAATTTATGAATTTATTTTGAAGGCTACATACCTAGACAAACATCTTTATTTTTCATTGAATACAGTTTATAAAATTTAATATTTAAAATTTGCATAAGTAAACAAAATAGGTTAATAACTGTATTGTAAGAAAAATACATTTTATCCAATGCTTGCAAGAGAAAGAAAGAAAAATTATAATTCACAATAAGCTCTCTTGCACCTCCAAAATGGAGGTTGAAGAAAGGAATATGAAGGAGAACATTGAGACAAAGAGTTATATTGATGACTCTTAAGAATATAAAATTAACGTTGGGTCATTTCTCTAATGAATAGCCTAATACACCTATTTGATCCTCATAATGAATAAGATTTCATAGAGAGCAAAAAAAATCTTTGCAAAGATCTTCACAAATCTCATAATACACTCCATACACAAAATAAAATGCTCATCTGATTCTAGTTCATTTTTTAGAGTGTACAAATGTCTTGATCCCATAGGATAAAGTGATCTGACTCCATGTGAAAATGGTGAGAGCATACTCACAATTGGCCAAAGGAAATATTGGACCAAAAGTAATCCTAGTGTATTTGGGAGGAATAATGTGTCCATCATCTAAATGGATATAGTGTTTTAAGTAATATTTCATATTTTTGACAATGGTTCTATTAGTTTTGTCTAAGTTGACTTTATGTAATGCGTCTATGAATATCTATTTTCAACATGTGTGAGGAATTGATAGGGAATGTATAAGGAGGAAGATGATTGATATTAATACCAATTCCCTACAAGAAACCCATACATTGGGCATTGTTACATCCCCAACTTTGACTATGTTTAATTTCCACTTTTCATGTGATTAACTGGATAAGTAATCATAGGTTAATGATTTGATGTTTGGAGAAAATGTCAAGATAAATCATTGGTTATATGGATTATGATTAATGTTTTAAATTAAACATGAGATTACATGTTATTGAGATTATTTTAGTATGATGCATAGTAATTTGATGATGATACACTATCACATGGTTTTTGAATGATTGTGAGTGTAACCAAGAAAAGAGACTTCCAATTCCAAGAAGGGAAGGAGAGTATCACTTGAGAGAAGGAAATAGATGTGGAAAAATTCAGGTTACCATCTGGGTTTTCAAAGTTGTTCTTTACGCGAACCTTTGCGAGACAGGGTATGTATTAGTCATCTACCCTTGTTTAGTCAATTTCACTTTGACTATTGTCGTCTTGTCGATTTAGGGTTTCTCGACATCTTTTACGTTGATCTGACTAAATAATGTTCTCAAAACATTATTATTGGTTATAGTCAGCCATTGTCTGTGTCAGAGCTATCCTATATAATTATATATTAAGTTTTGTGTATATCGATTTAATTATTCTAGATATATTGTAAGATCTCCAAGTAGGGGAGTTAACCTCGACCCTATGTTTGCATTTTGATGCATTCTTGGTGCTAACACCATGTTATTGGTAATGCTATTTTGGTGACAGCATAGATTATTTTGTTATTCTCATAGTATACATATTCGATGTATAAGAATAATGTGGGTTATAATTATTTAACCACTTTTTTTGCTATGATAATTATCTTGTGGTTCATTACCACTACATGCTCATAGTGAACCGCACCCCATATTCCTCAAAGGATGGAGGAGTGGGAGAGTGCTAAAGGCTTGGCATAACCAATCCATGATTGTATCACTTCATGTGTTGCATGCTCTCCATGGAGGGCATATAGGATAATGGATAAAATATTCCCGTGGAGAGTGGGGTAGGAGTTGAGACCATCGTTGCCTTCAGCTGAAGGTAAACTGTTGTAGTATTAGTTTCTTATCATGTGTCAGGCAAAAAGGAAAAGAGCTTTGAGTCAAGTGGAGGAAAAAACAAAGAGCAATGTGAAGCTCGTAAAAAAAGACATAGCATCGAGATTAAATTCATTATTAGTGCATATATATACACTCAAGTACATTGCTGATTGTGTTAATACATAATATAGCTTGGCATTATGATATTAAGCTTTTGTTGATGGCCCAGTTTCTTATCATGAGTCAGGTGAAAAGGAAAAGATCTTTGAGTTGAATGGAGGAAAAAACAAAGAGCAGTGTGAAGCTCGTAAGAAAAGACATAGCATCAAGATTAAATTCATTGTCAGTGCATATATATACACTCAGGTACATCACTAACTGTGTTAATACATAATATAGCTTGGCATTATGATATTAATCTTTTGTTGATGGCCCTAAGGGTCAAAAACTTTAAACACTATTGCTTACATAGTTGATAGTCTGTCATGGCCATGAGGCTAAGGACTTTTGAATTTTGCTTACATAGTTGAGAGTGCATCAAGGCCATGAGGCCGAGGACTTTTGAACCTTGCTTTAATAGTTGATAGTCCATTGAGGCCATGAGGCTGAGGACTACAAACTTTATTTTATCAGTTGAAAACTCATCGAATCCATTAAGGCCGAGACCATTACTATATCAATGATAGTCATTGAGGCCAATAAGGCCGAGAACGTAGCATACTATTGTAGCAGTATATGATTAAACCCTAGCCATGATATCAGCCGACACTTTATTAACCTCCATTCTAGACTGTGAAGTAGTGTTAATATTTTGATACATTCTTATAAAAAGACTTCACAATCTAGAATGGAGGTTAATAAAGTGTTGGCTAATATCATGGCCAGGGTTTAATCATATACTGCTACAACAGTATGCTACGTTCTTGGCCTTATTATATATATATATATAGCTGATGGCTGGTCAAGAGCCACCCTTTTTTTTGAGTGCTAAGTCATTCTTGGAATATTATTGTAGGCAAAACTTCAAGCTACTTGAATTGGGTTATATGTTATAAAGATTTCTTTAAGTTGTTATCTTTATGTGCCTTCAAGTTATTCTTGTTAAAAAGAGAGCAGCAGGCTTCTTATTACTTATTAAAGTTAAACTAGGATGGTATTGTCACCATTGTTGCACTACGAGTGCATATTTGAACCTTAAACATGAGGTAAGATGCATAGATATAGTCTTGCATTAATTTTGGAAAGGAAACAATAGAGCTAGGTAGCTCGATAGCTATGTTATCATTTTGGATAACTACGTATAAAGATGGTATTATCTACCTCTCAATTTAGTAAGGTTTTATAACCATTCAAGTCTATAGTAGACTAAGAATATTACTATGACAAAAGATGATATATGTTTACCTTGTGGTAACTAAAGATTTTATAATGAAGTTTTGGGACTAGAGAAGATAGTGTTAGGGTTCAGGCATATCATAGCAATAAACACTAACAATTGTATGCAGATTAAATAACCCAAATATAACAATGAAGAATAACACAAAAGAGATCAACATAGAAATTTAACGTGGTTCACCCAAAATGGGCTACATCTACAGAAACTCAGCCATCTAATGATTTTATTATCCAGTACAAAACAGATTACAGTCTCACTAATCTCATACTGCAACATACATCTCAGCCGCTTATAACAAATTTTTTGGAAGCTTCTAGAATTAGGGTTTTTACAATGTCATTTTTCTTTTGTCAGTTAACAAAAAATTAACAACTGACTCCGAACGGGCAAAAAAGAGGGAAAAAAATTTGGGGGATGTGCCCCCGAACCCTGACAAGGATACGTTACGAGTGTAAAGTATTTGCATGATCAGTCGCCACATACCAACAATCTCCCACTTAGAGATTGATCCTGGACGACACCACTGCACTTGCAACTCCCACTAGATTACAGGCCTAGCTGGTTTCTTATGTCCACCATTATTAGTTGTGAAGGCCAATGGAAACTGATGAGGAAATTAGTTTCTCTCTAGTAACTGCCTTTGTGAACATATCTGCAAGATTCTCACTTTTGTGAATTTTCTCCAGCTTCAACTATCCATCCTCCAAAACTGACTAGATGAAGTGGTATCTAAGCTGTATATGCTTAGTCTTTTAATGTAAAGTTGAATTCTTAACAAGATGAATGGAACTCTGGCTATCAATTTACAAAGGGCTATCTTCTTGTTGTTGCCCCAATTCCTCTAGAAAACATTGTAACCAAATCATCTCCTTGCTAGCTTCCGTATGAGCAACATACTCAACTTCAGTAGTTGAAAGCACAACAAACTTTTGCTGCCTTGAAATCCAATTGACTGTAGTACCTCCTAGAGTAAAAACATACCCTATAGTACTCCTTTTTCTATCAATATCACCCGCCAAATCAGAGTCAACATATCCTTTTAGAAAAACATAGTTTCTTTGAAGTAGTGCCTCTCAAATATCAGAGAATCTATTTTACCGCATTCCAATGTTTCATTCCCGGATTGCTGATATACCTGCTGAAAACTCCCACTGCATGTGCAATATCTGGCCTTTTGCATACCATTGCATACATCAAGCTACAAATTGCTGATGCATATGGTATCTTAGACATTTTGTCTTCCTCCTCTTGTGTCTTTAGACACATCTCCTTAGTCAACTTAAAATGACTAGGCAAAGGTGTACTAACTACTTTTGCATTTTGCATGTTAAACCTTTTCAACACCTTCTCTACATACTCACTTTGAGACAAATAATTTTTTGTTTGTCCTGTCTTGTGTGATCCTCATACCAAGGATTTGTTTTGTTGCACCCAAATCCTTCATAGCAAATGAATTTGCCAATTTCTTCTTAAGTTCATTAATATGTTGCATGTTAGACTTGGCAACAAGCATGTCATCAACATAAAGCAATAGGATAATATAGCTTCCATTACCTAATTTCTTAAAATAAACACAATAATCAGAATGACATCTTTTGTAACCTTGTTCAGCCATAAAACTATCAAATTTCAAATATCATTGCCGAGGTGCTTGCTTCAGGCCATACAAACTCTTCTTCAACCTGCACACAAATTCCTCCTTACCCTTGACCTCATATCCCTATGGTTGCTGCATGTAGATTTCCTCTTCCAAATCCCCTTGGAGAAATGTTGTTTTCATATCTAGTTGTTCAAGATGCAAGTCTTCCACAGCCACAAGACTTAGAATAGTTCTAATAGAAGTCATCTTTACAACCGGAGAAAATATTTTATCAAAATCTATACCTTTTTCTATGCAAAACCTTTTACCACGAGTCTAGCCTTATATCTTTTCTTACCTCCATCTTCTTCCTTCAACTTGTAAACCCATTTATTTGGCAATGCTCTTTTACCTGCAGGCAATTGAACTAAGTCCCAAGTATGATTCTGCAGTAAGGAATCCATTTCCTCTTTCATGCCTAGCTCCCACTGCTTTTTGTTATCTACCTACATTGCTTCTTCATAACCTTCAAGTTCACCAGAATCAGTTAATAATATAGAATATAATGATGGAGAAAATCTTCTGGAGGTCTACTTATCCTTGTAGAATGTCTAACACTTGCAGGAGTCTATGGGATAATTCTTGTTGTTGAGCATCAAGTACCACTAGCATTTTATTTTTTGGAATCTCATCCAGTACCACATATTCCTTTTTGGCATGTTCATGCTTTTTTTCTGTAGCTGATCCTTATACATGACCTTCACATTGAATATAACATCTATGCTCCTAATTATTTTATGATTTTCATAATCCCATAACCAATAACCAAATTCATCTACTCCATATCCAATGAAGGTACATTTTTTTAGACTTAGTCTCAAGCTTGGTTCTATTTTCAATATCACATGGACAAAAGCTTCACAACCAAAGGTTTTTAGAAATGAATAGTTTACATTTTTGCCCATCCATGCCTCCTCTGGAATGCCACCATCCAAAGGATTTAAAGGTCCCCTATTTATTAAACAAATAGCAGTATGTACAACATCTACCCAAAAGTGTAAGGGTAGTCTAGCATGAAATCTCATGCTCCTTGCACACTCCATAATGGTCTTATTCATCCTCTTAAATACACCATTTTCTTGTGGGGTTCCAAAAACCATTTTTTGCCTATGAATTCTATTATATTAATAGTAATTCTCAAATTCTCTATTGCAATACTCGCCTCCATTATTAGATCTGAGACACTTCAACATTTTTCTTGTCTCATTCGCAACCAAAGCTTTCCACTTTTTAAAAGTTTCAAATACTTCTGATATTTGTTTTAGGAAATACACCCATGTTTTCCTAGTTGCATCATCAATAAAAGTAACATAATAGCAAGAGCCAGCAAGAGAAGATACCTGAGTTGGTCCCCATACATCTGAATGCAAAAACTCTAATTTCTCACTCTTCTTCTCTTTCCCAACTTTGAGAAATTAGACTCTTTTCTATTTTCCGTAAACACAATTTTTGTAGAAATCAAAGTCAATCTACTTTAGACCTGGTAGCAAATTTCTGGAGTGAAGGATCTTCATCCCTTTCTCACTCATGTGCCCAAGTCTATGGTACCACAATTATGTTTCTCTCCCTATAGCAAGTGCTATAACTATCTTAATAGCAATTGTTTCTGTAGCAGCTAAGGTAGAATAAGTATTACCAATACACAAATACAATGGGCCTACCTTTTCAACTTTAGCTACTACTAATGTACCTTTAGTGACCTTCCAGACTTTGTCTGAAAAGGTAACTATACAGCGCTCACTACCTAGTTGTCCTGCAGAGATTAAATTCCTTCTCAAATTTGAAACATGCCTTACCTCCTGTAGCAACCATTCATTTCCATTCTGCAACTTAATTTTTATTGTTCCTTTTCCAATAATTTGACAATGTTCATCATCACCCAAATATACCTATCCAAAATCACCTTGAACATAATCTACAAAATATTTCCTATGGGGTGTGGTATCAAATGAAGCTCCTGAATCTATTACCCAAGAATCATTAGCATTATCTAAACATGGAATTAAAGTATCCTGTAATTTATTAATTGCAACATTAGCTTCCTTACTATCATCATTTTTTTTGTCTCCTTGTTTGCCCTTTCGAGACTAGCAATCCTTCTTCAAGTGTCATGGCTTTCCACAGTGCCAACAATCCATTCTTCCTCTGGATTTAGATCTGTCTTTCTTCAACTTCCCTTGTGACTTCCCACAATTTGTTGGGCTTTTTCCTCTCTCCTTTGTTCTTACCCTATTCTCTACAGTCAAAGCATTACCCGATGTTGAACTCTCACCTGTGCTTTTCCGTCGCATTTCCTCACTAAGGATAACACCAACAACATCATCAAATTTCAAAGTATATCAACCAAAGACAAAGTTACAACCATTACCAAGCTATTCAAGCTTTCTGGAAAAGAACATAAAACCAAGAGAGCCCTCACCTCTTCATCAAATTTCACTTTTACAGAGGTTAACTGACTGGTAAATGTATTAAACTCATTTAAATGATCTGACACAGATTCACCTTCAATCATTTTCAAATTAAACAAATGCTTCATGAGAAATACCTTATTAGAGGCTGAGGGTTTTCATACAATTTATCCAAAGCTTTCATCAAACCATCTGTTGTCTTTGCTTCTATTATATTGAATGCCATAGATGGTGCCAAGCACAACCAAATGGTTCCTAGTGTCTTTCTATCTTGAAGATCCCAATCCTCATCAGTCATTGTTGTCAGTTTCTTGGCTTTTCCTTCCAACAACCTCCATAAATCGTTCTGATAGAGATAATCCTCCATCTACATCTTCCATAACTGATAGTTCTGCTCATTGAATTTATCTACCTTCAATTTACCCTTGTTCGCCATTGCTGCCAATTAACCATGAGACCTTCCTGTAGATAATAATCAAACATAACCCGCTCTAATACCAGTTGAAGGTTCAGGCAGATCAAAGAAATAAACACTAACAATTATATGCAGATCAAATAACCTAAATATAACAATGAAGAATAACACAAAAGAGATCAACACAGAAATTTAACGTGGTTCACCCAAAATGGGCTGCATCAATAGAAACTTAGCCATCCAATTATTTTATTATCTAGTGCAAAATAGATTACAGTCTCGTGAATCTCATACTGCAACATACATCTCAGCCACTTATAACAAGCTTTTTGGAAGCTTCTAGAATTAGGGTTTTTACAATGTCATTTTTCTTTCATTAGTTAACAAAAAATTAACAGTATTTGCATGATTAGTCGCAACATACCAACAGATAGGTCTCTAAGTATATCCCTGACATTTTTGGCAAAATGTGAAACTTTTTCATACAATTATACTGTCGACTCGAATGGGTTTTCTTTCAATTGACAAGGATCAGATGGAGATCCTTTAACCATGCCAAATATTTAAATTCATCTCATAGAGATGTTGACCACAACTGATCTTGTAGTTGGAAACCAAAAGCTAGTACACTTTGAAATATGGAATAGAGTGGCAGGAAATCACAGATTCCATATTACAGATGCAACAAGAAACCGATGAAATGTACTCCAGGAAATGGAGTTGGAAGTTTAAGATGATGGACTAAATCCATGACCAGGAATGGTCAACCAAAAACACTGTAGGATGAGATAACTTCTAAGTCGACATAGAGGTGTGTGAAAATTAGACTACGTTCATTGCAAAATATTTATTTATGTTAAAACTTTGACCAAAGTAATGCATTTGTCCCTGCATGCATTAGTCGGTTCACTGTGCTCCAGATGGCATTTAACCATCCAGTATTGTCATACATAGTTAGAGTGGATCTATAATTGTATGATCATGATGAGTTATGAAGGACACAACGCTAAAAACTCATAAGGCAAACATTATGGTTCCTTATATCTACTTCCTTTGTGACGGGTAGGGCCACTTCTAGGAAGGAAGTTGTGTGGGGGACCTCTGGTCTGTAATTGGAGGAAAAGTACTCGAGTGATGCTCTCCTTCCCAAGCAGATGACAAGCCAAGACTTATGATGACATATATCAAAACTCTAGATGTAGTATATTCTATTTTATGACTTGAGAGTCAAATTTTATGTAAATGTATAATTATTGCCATGAACAAAACATTATGATTGTAAAGTGAAGGAACACATTGATATGTTATCTTTTTAATATGTTGTAAAATTTCAATTTTGAAATTATTCAGAAAAAATATGCATTTTAAATGATGATTATGCAAATGATTATTGTTACACATTATATATATATATGATTATGATGATCATGATTAATTACTTGATGGTAAATTGGAATGATAATCTGAGTACTATGTGGTGACATGTTATAGGCATACCAAGTGTTTTTTAATCCTTTTCACATTTCATAGATGATTTAAGACCCTTGAATGGATATCTATTATGCCCAATTGTTGTATCTAACATGCATCTTAGTCTATGAAGGAAACATCACTACCTAAAAATGGTTAAAATATGAATAGGATGAATGCCAATTTCAATGTAAATAATTATTCATGGAACTAATTGCTTTGCCCATAAATTTTTAGATCACATAGAAATAAGAAGTTTGTCAACCTGAGCCGAATCGATAATGCAAAGTCTAGGTCACCAAATCTTAAAAATGTACAATAATTGTTATTGAAACTAAAGTTTTTAAGAAGTGGAATTTTATTTTGGTATCTTGAAACTATAGTTAGACACACTATCCTTCAAGTATATTAAGTGCAACATAACCCTTGCATAATCTCTCTTCTACAATAGGGAGTATATTGAAGGGAGGTCCTATGAAAGGCATACGAAGGTAAATATAACAAGAAACAACTTTAACCAAATTTCCTTTGTGGAGGAGATTAGTTGCATGTATTGCTTTTTTATTTGTGTTGAAAACCATGACCTTGGTTTTATTCAAAGTCACTTGTAAACCATGTGATGTAGGAGCATCCAGTGGTGTAAGGGCAATCTTGCATCACCCAAAAAAAGATGTGTTTCAAAATTGTTGATGTTCTTTCCATTTATTTTCAAAATTTGTGGTTCTAGTTCCATAATCACTTTAATAATGATGTAGAACTTTCAGTTTTTCCAAACTGCTAAAAATAGCAACCTGCTATTTTTAGAAAGTTTGCATTTGGGCATGGATTGAAGTGAAAATTAATGGGAAGCTTCATAACTGAAAAATAAGACCTTTGGCGAAGGAATCACGCAAAGATCATTTGCAAGCTTAAAGATATTAAAGTTTCTATTTCCTGAAAAATGCCTGAAAATTATTCAAACTCAGGTTTGAGGCACTAAATGGCCCTGTACAGGCCTGAAAATGTCCAAAACCAGTAGAGCTAATTTTTAGCACATAGAGCACTCCCTATATATCTGCGACGACTTGACTATCCGTCCCACCACTAGAATTCCAATCCCAACATCAGCGAGCTTTCCGACGCATAAAACAGTTCGTCAATCGGACACCCGGATCAAAAGTTATGGCTCCCGGAAGTTGACCTATTTTTGGAGGGAGATGCAAATTTTGAAATTAGGTTGTTGGCCACGAAAAAGGCTATTAATAACCTTTTTGGGAACCCTGGGCTGAAGGAGAGTTAAGAGGGCAAGTGTGGAGTCAAGAATAAGTGAGAAAATAGAAACCCTAGCTGATTTGGGGTTACAGAAGGCAGAAGATTCTAGAGCCTGGTAATGTGTAGCTGTAGTGTGTTGCAGCCTATGGAGGATTGATTCCTCTGATTGTAATAGAGCTTTTGTAATGTAATGAGTAGTCCAAATCAATAAAAGAAAGTTCTATTTTCTATGTGCAATTTTTGTTGTGTGTTTTCTGATTTACCCCCTTCATCAAGTGGTATCAGAGCAAGGGTTCCTGAGTGTGTAGACAGATCGCCGACCATGAGGCAGTTTGCACCAGGACCTAAGGTTGTGGGTTTGATGCAAAGATCAAGATGCCTCCACGAAGAAATTGTATTGGGAGGAATGCTTTGATGGAAGAGGGTTTTAGAGCCCTGCAAAGGCAAATCAATGCATTGCAAGAGGAGCTACGAAGAGGGTTTGAGCCAAGAACAAGAGAAGAAAGTGAAGATGAAGCTAAAGAAGAGCTATCTGAGGAAGAACAAGAAGCTGTAGGAGATCCTACAAAAGTTAGGTTGTTGACGGCCATTTCTAAGATTGGAAAGAGGCCCAGGATCAAAGTTTCTACATATTCTAGAGATTTGAATCCGAAACAGCTTGTTAATTAGATCAATGACATGGAGGAGTATTTCAAGTATGAAGATGCGGAGGACCCAGATCAGGTCAAGTTTGCAAAAACAAAGTTGAAGGGCCATGCCAGTATTTGGTGGAAGGAGGTCCAATTAGAGAGGAATAGAAGAGCAAAAGGAAAGATCACCAGATGGGATCAGATGATGGAGAAACTAAAGAAGCAGTTCATTCCTGTGGACTATGAGATGGAGTTGTTGAAGAAGCTACAAGGATTGAAGTAAGGCAACAAGTATGTTAAGGAGTATATAGAAGAGTTTTATAAGATTACTATCAAAACCGGTCATGTAGAGGCCAACAAGGAGAAGGTATCCCATTACATTAATGGGTTGAGGCCAAGTATTCAAGAGGAGTTGAGCCTCGTCAGAATGACCACCATAGAATATGCATACCAGTTTTCCCTAAAGGTGGAAGAAAAATTGAATAAAAGATTTGACAGCAAGCAAAGGGGAAGAGGTCAAGGTGGAAGGACTGGTGGAAGACCCTATGGGGGCTGAAATGAAGATTCAAAGAAAAGTGGAGAAGCTGGCACCAGTCGAAATCAGAGAGGAGATAATACCTACCGCCCTCATGACCAGAACAATGGTGAGCAAAGAGGAAGAGAAAGAGGCAGACCTGGGTAAGGACCTACAAGAGGAGGTTTCAGAGGAACCTATTTCCAATGTGGAGAAGATGGACATCGAGCATATGAGTGTCCACAACATCAAGGAAGGACAAATAGAAGACCCAAAGGTAATGCATGAGTTGCACATGTCGATGAAGATGTGCAATTTGAGTGCTCTAAAGATGCTGAAAGGGGAGAAACCCTAGTTGTCAGAAGAACTTTGTTGAATGAGGAGAAAGAACCTAATCAGAGGAAGAGTTTATTCTGCACAAGGTGTAAATGTGAAGGTAAGTGTTGTGATATTATTATTGACAGTGGAAGCACTGATAATCTTGTTTTAGAAGAGATGGTTGACAAGAAGAAAGCATCTGCATCCATATCGGATTGCATGGTTGCAGAAGGACCATAGAGCTTTGGTCAATGAATAGTGTTTAGTGAAGTTCAAGATTGGTGACTACCATGATGAGGTGTTGTGTGACATCATACCAATGGATAAATGTCATATGTTATTGGGAAGGTCGTGGCAGTATGATAGGAGCAATGTCCATGATGGTCGTGCAAACACATACTCCCTAACAAAGGATGGAGTTCATCATAAGTTGAAGCCCTTGAAGGAGGTGGAAGAAAAGGTATGTAGTACTGCCAGAATTTTCTTGGTAGATGGTAGAAAATTTTTGGAGTGTATGAAGCATGAGCGTCATTGTTTTGCATTGATTCCTAAGATTAGTCAAGAGAAATGTGAAAATGTACCAGCAGAAATCTCAGAAATGTTGGAAGAATTTCAAGATATTGTCTCTGATAATGTACCAGAAGGTTTACCACCAATGAGGAAGATAAGTCATCAAATGGATTTGATACTAGGAGCTAGTTTGTTGAATAAGGCAACCCATAGAATGACTCCAGCAGAGAGTGAAGACTTGAACAGACAAGTTCAGGAGTTGTTGGGGAAGGGATTGACAAGAGAGAGCCTAAGTCCATGTGCGGTACCTGCAGTATTAACACCAAAGAAAGATGGAGAGTGGAGAATGTGTACAGACTCTCAACCCATCAATAAGATCATAATCAAGTACATATTTCCATTCCCAGAATGGATGACATAATGGATTGTTTGAGTGGATCCAAGTACTTTACAAAGGTTGACTTGAAGAGTGGGTATCACCAAATTCGTATCAAAGAAGGAGATGAGTGGAAGATAGCCTTCAAGACAAAGGATGGTTTGTATGAGTGGTTAGTCATGCCATTTGGGCTAACCAATGCACCGAGCACATTCATGCGGCTCATGAACGAGGTATTGAAAGAATTTTTGGGAAGTTTTGTTATTGTTTATTTAGATGATATTTTGATTTTTAGTAAGACTTAGGATGAGCATATGATGCATATCAGAAGAGTTTTTGAGAAGCTGAGGGAGGAGAAGTTGTTGATCAATCTGAAGAAATGTAGCTTTGCAAAGAAGGAGTTGGTATACCTGGGATTTGTTGTCTCAGAGGAAGGTCTTAAGATGGACCTAGAGAAAGTGAGGGCTATCATTAAATGGCCTACGCCAAGGAGTACTTTCGAGGTAAGATCTTTTCATGGTTTGGCAAGTTTTTATAGAAAGTTTATCAGGAATTTTAGTAGCATTTGTGCACCCCTAACTAAGACAATGAGAGGGGATAGAAAAGAGTTTATATGGACTAAAGGAGTAGATAAAAGCTTTGATACATTGAAGCAAAACGTGACACAGCAACCTGTTTTGGCACTTCCAGATTTTAATAAGGTATTTCAGGTAGATTTTGATGCTAGTGGCAGTGCTATAGGAGCTATTTTGAGCCAAGAAGGTAAGCCCATTGCCTATTTTAGTGAGAAGTTTAATGATGCCAAGAAAAAGTATTTTGTTTATGATCAGGAGTTTTATGCAATAGTTTAGGCCTTGAAGAAATGGAGACATTATTTGTTGCCAAAGGAGTTTGTTTTAAATACTAATCATCAGGCTTTGCAGTATCTTAATAGTCAAGGAAAGTTGAACCAGAGGCACTTAAAATGGGTTGAGTTTTTACAGAGTTATACTTTTGTTTTGAAGCACATGAGTGGTAAGTCCAACAGAGTTGCAGATGCCTTGAGCAGAAGGCAGAATTTGTTGACAGAAATGAAGATAGAGGTTGTTGGGTTTGATGAGCTCAAAAGTTTGTATCCTGAAGATCCAAATTTTGTAAAGGCTTGGAAAGCTCATTTGGAACCTGTTACTTTGGACGGGACAAAATGATTGGATTTCATAATCTAAGATGGCATGTTGTTTAGAGGAAGCTAGTTGTGCATTCCAAGGAGTTCCATGAGAGAGAACCTGATTAAGGAGAAGCATAGTGGGGGATTGGCTGGACACTTTGGTCGAGATAAGACCATTGCTATTATTGGTGAAAATTATTATTGGCCACAATTGCAGCAGGATGTGAGGAGATTTGTGTAGAGTTGCAAAGTGTGTCAAATGGAAAAAGGAACAAGTCAGAATACAGGGCTATATCAGCCATTACCTATACTAGAGAAGCCATGAGATGATATTAGTTTGGATTTTGTTCTTGATTTACCAAGGACACAGAGAGGACATGATTCTATTTTTTGTGGTAGTGGACAGATTCTCAAAGATGGCACATTTTATTTCGTGCAAGAAGACTAATGATGCTGTTCATATTGTAGAGTTATTTTTCAGGGAGGTGGTGAGATTACATGGTCTACCAAAGAGCATAGTTTCAAATCGAGATATCAAGTTTGTTGGTTATTTCTAGAGGACATTGTGGAAGAAGTTGAAGACATATTTGAAGTTCAGTTCTGCACACCATCCATAGACTGATGGATAGACTGAAGTGGTGAATAGGAGTTTGGGTAACCTACTACAATGCTTAGTAGGAGATAAGCCCAAGGGATGGGATTTGGTTTTACCACAAGCAAAATTTGCTTACAACAATTCTGTCAACAGGAGTACTGGTAAATCACCATTCCAGATTGTATATGGGAATAGTCCAAGAAATGCTTTAGAGTTAAGGAATCTGGATAAAGGAGAAAAGACAAGTGCCGAGGCTAAAGACTTTGTAAAACACATGAAGAATTTGCATGAAGAGGTGAAAAAGCACATTAATAAGATGAGTATTCAGTACAAGGCTAAGGAAAATTAGAAGAGGAGATATAAGGAATTCCAGGTAGGAGATGAAGTCATGGTTCACTTGAGAAAAGAAAGGTTCCCAATTGGAACATAAAATAAGCTAAAAATGAAGAAATTTGGACCATGCAGAATTTTGAAGAAACATGATTCAGGAAATGCATATGAGGTTGAGCTGCCAAGTGAGATCAACATTTCCCCTATTTTCAACATTGTTGATTTATCAGAATATCATGAAGGTGGAACAAAGGATGGACCAACAAAAGAACAGTGGAGTATTCTGGCATCTACTTCAACAGAGGAGATAGAAGAGATCTTGGATAGCCGTGTGGGAAGAAGTACTCAGAACAGGCAATATGAAGAATACCTAGTGAAATGGAAAGGAAGGCCTATTGAAGATTCTTCTTGGTTGTCTAAGGCAGAGGTTGACCATTTTGGTTTTTCTCACACAAACACCTGAGATGTGACAAGGTCACTTCTCAAATTACCCTAGGTGTCTAATGCAGGAGCATCTAGTGGTGTAAGGGCAATCTTGCATCACCGAAAAAAAGATGTGTTTCAAAATTGTTGATTTTCTTTCCATTTCTTTTCAAAATTTGTGGTTCTAGTTCCATAATCTCTTGAATAATGACGTAGAACTTTCAGTTATTTCAAATTGCTAAAAATAGCAACCTGCTATTTTTAGAAAGTTTGCATTTGGGCACGGATTGAAGTGAAAATTTACATGAAGCTTCATAACTGAAAAATAAGACCTTTGGGGAAGGAATCACGCAAAGATCATTTGCGAGCTTAAAGATATTAAAGTTTTTGTTTCTTGAAAAATGCCTGAAAATTATTCAAACTCAGGTTTGAGGCACTAAACGGCCCCGTACGGGCCTGAAAATGGCCAGAACCAGCAAAGCCAATTTTTAGCACGTAGAGCACTCCGTAAGCTTTCTGACGCATAAAACGGTTCATCAATCGAACACCCAAATCAAAAGTTATGGCTCCCGAAAGTTGACCTATTTTTGGAGGGAGATGCAAATTTTGAAATTAGGTTGTTGGCCGCAAAAAAGGCTATTAATAACCATTTTTGGGAACCCTAGGCTGAAGGAGAGTTAAGGGGGCAAGTGTGGAGTCAAGAATAGGTGGAAAAATAGAAACCCTAACTGATTTGGGGTTACAGAAGGTAGAAGATTCCAGAGCCTGGTGATGTGTAGCTATAGTGTGTTGCAGCCTGTGGAGGATTGATTCCTCTGATTGTAATTGAGCTTCTGTAATGTAATGAGTAGTCCAAATCAATAAAAGAAAGTTCTATTTTCTGTGTGCAATTTTTGTTGTTGTGTGTTTTCTGATTTACCCCCTTCATCACCATGACTATCACAAAATGAACCCAATTCATCAAAATAGTATGAGTAGTGTGCCTTCCACATGAAAATTGGCAATTCAATTTAATACTAAAAAGATATTGTATAATTTGAAAAAATTAATCATTTCAATACTATTTATAGCAACACCCAATAAGAATGAAGATTAATAGATTAATTATAATTATAGAAAAATAGACAATTACAAATTTTAGCAAGTTCAGTCAACATTATTTTATTCTCAATTTCAATTGGCTAACCACTACAATGAATTGCATGCAATAGATGCATAACTAGCCTACATGTGGCATGAAATAATAAAGAAGACATTCACCATTTATTTTCTGACACCTTAAATATTACCCTTTCGAAGATAAATTAAATGGGATTCACATTAATCAAAAAAATAGATAATCAAAATCTCCTCTTCAAAACAAAAGTCTTTTTGTTTCCATTCGTCATTTTCCCCCCCAACCCTAAAGGTCCATTCTTTAAGATAGTAAATTCTTGGCATTTGGCAGATGAAAATTAATTGAACTATATAATCAACAACACATTCAAAAAATGTTTGTTGTTTAAAAAATGAATAAAACAAAAACTACATCTTTCAATAGACAAAAGACTCTGGCCTAATTTTCTTAGAAATGTATGATAGTATGGACATGAAAGGTACACTTTAACTACAAATAATGTAATATTATTGTTATTACCCCTCTAATGATTAAGAAACTTTTTGTATATGAAAGTAAAATTCAAATTATTTTAGTTCTTGTTGATAAATATAGTTAAGATTTACTTTGATGTATATTAAGTTTTAACAAAAATATATTTCCTTTTGTTTATCAGAAGGAACTAGTGAACATGGATGACAAGTTGCTAATAGGGTTTTCATCATATACAACTTTTGAAAAATATAATTTTAGAAAACAATTATAACAAAATGATTTTTTACTATATTTTAATTTTCAATAATAATAAAGTTACTTAAAATATTATTATTTCTCAAAATTAAATACCCATTTAAAAGAAATTTAATACAAAAGACATGCATATTTCTATTGAAGATTCTTTGTGCACCAACAAATTTTGTTGCTAATTAATTAATTACATATGTTCTATTAACTATGATAGATCTGCATGCTTTGTAAAAGTGTGAGTTCTAAGAAAAATACATCTTTCTAGATACAAACTACATTTGTAAAACTATGTTGACCTACCTAATACCTCTTAAACTATCTAAAAAACTAATGGCAACCTCATCTAAGACTTGAATGTTTCTTCCTCATCTAAGACTTGAATGTATCTTCTTCTCCAATACCCTTTGACATGTTGTTGATAGGTTTCCTTCATATATTTCCTTTTGTTTATCAGGAGGAAATAGTGAACATGGATGACAAGTTGTTGATAGGTTTCCATCATATACAACTTTTGAAAAATACAAATTTTTGAAAACAATTATAACAAAATGATTTTTTATTATATTTTAATTTTAAATGATAATAAAGCTACTTAATATATTACTATTTCTCAAAATTAAATACCCATTTAAAATAAATTTAACACAAAAGACTTGCATATTTCCATTGAAGAATCTTTTTGCACCAATAAACTTTGGTGCTAATTAATTAGTTACATATGTTCTATTAACTATGATAGATGTGTGCTTTGTAAAAGTGTGAACTAAGAAAAATGCATCTTTCTAGATATAAATTACATTTGTCAAACTATGTTGACTTACCTAATACCTCTTAATCTATCTAAAAAACTAATGGCAACTTCATCTAAGACTTGAATGTATCTTCTTCTCCAATACCCTTTGGCAATCAAGATTGCAAACACTCCCCAAAATCCAGTTGCAAAACTTGCCATCCACTCTACATACCAATTCCATAGAATTTGTCCTCCCTCCTCAATCTCTTCTTTTGGAAGATGAATCATGTCAGAATTTGACTTTTACCCACATTTACATGTTTTATTATCAAGTGGAAATCCACAAAGGCCAAGGTTTCCATAGAAATTAGTAGGGTTGAATGTTGCAAATTGACCCCCTATTGGAATTCTTCCATAAAGCATATTATTATATACAATAAAAGTACTCATATTGGTAACCGTTAGGATTTAATTTGGAATCTTTCCATGCAATTTGTTATTTGAAAGATCCAATGACTCTATTTTCTCTAGCATTCCAAAAGTGATTGGAATATTTCCTATAAGACTATTCCTTGATAAGTTCAAAGTGTGGAGACCTTTAAGGTTTCCAATTTCTAAAGGAATACCATCTGATAATTGATTTACTGATAGATCAATGCAAGTTATAAGTAACAAAATAGAATTATAATACACCAATTCTAATCCTTTGTTGATCACTTGAATCTCTTCTTTGTAGTAATAGTCATTACCACTAGCATTTGCATTTTTTACTTGTGGATGTGGGTCCATCATAGCTATCAAATTTTCCAAATATGATGGGATGGGACCAGTCAAATTATTATGTGAAATATCTAACACATGCAATTTGGAAAGAGTACTTAATTGACTTGGAATGTGCCCATGGAGTTTATTTGACCTCAAAACAAGTATCATCAACTCAGAGAAGTGTGATAGCCAAAGCGGTATATTTCCCATTAAAAAATTATTGCCCACATCTAACATTTGTAATTTGAAGACTTGATGGAAAGTTTCCTTTAAGCATATTGCCATTAAGGTGTAGTGTCTGGAGATTTCTTAACAATCCTATATGAACTAGAATCTCTCTTGTCAAATTATTCTTTCCCAAATTCAATCTTGTCAAAGAAGAGCAATTTGTTAGGCTTGATGGTATTTTACCAGATAAATTATTCTTTGAGAGATCCAACACCTTTAGGTTTTGTAGAAGACCAATGGAAGAAGGAATGCCACCACTTAGATCATTTACTAAAAATGATAAGAACTTAATGTCAAGTAAAAGTCTAGCAATTTGCATTGGGATAACACCTGTAAATCCATTTTCTAAAAAATCGAATACTTGTAAATCTGGGGAAGCTTTTGAAGGAAATGGAAGGAAACCATTCAACATATTCTTATGTAAGTCTAAAATGTTGAATGAACTTATGTTCAAGGTGAAGGGCAGTTGACCTTGCAAGTTATTATATGATAGATTCAAACTTCATAGATCGAGTAAATCTCCTAGCCAAGGTGGAATGTTTCCAAAGAGATTATTTTGGGCGAGATCCAAATAAAATAAGCTATATTGTGTTGAAAGGAATGGAGGCAAGATACCTTCAACGTTACAAGAAGCCAATCCCAAGATAGATAAGGAAAATGGAGGTATCCATTTTGGGTCAACTTGGACAATCAATTTATTATTAGATAGGTCAAGGATAAAAAGGTCACTAGTACTTTTGAAACTATCAAGAGCAAAGTGTCCTTGCAAATTGTTGGAAGAAAGGTCAATCACTTGCAAAGATAAAATGTTACCCAAGAAAGAAGGAATTTGGCCACTCAATTTATTTTCATAAAGATAAAGATGAGTCAAAGATAAAGGTTGACCAAGTGAGGGTGGAATCTCTCCACTCAATGAGTTTTCACTAAGATCCAACCATTGAAGAGTAGAGATGTTACCAAGGAAAGAAGGGATAGGACCTCCCATATTTAATATATCTCTCAAATCAAGATGGACAAGGGAGGAAATATTTCCAATACAGGGTGGAATATCCCTTGTTACATTAGAATATGACAAATCAAGATGGGAAAGGGAGGAAATATTCCCAATACAAGGTGGAATACCCTCTATTACATTGGAATATGATAGATCAAGTGTGGTTAGCTATGGCCATTTGCCACATAATACATGACCTATATCTCCACTTAATAATTGGTTTCCAGACAAGCTAAGATCTTGCAAATGAGGCATATTTCCCAACCATGAAGGCACTATGAAACTAAGGTTGTTCATATCTAAAATAAGATGGGAGAGGGAGGTGAGGTTATGGATAGCATTGAGGATGTGTCCTGATAGGGAGAAATTTAAAAGGTTGAGGTGGTGAAGACTATGGAGATGTGAAAGGGTTGCTTCCAGTTCCTAACTTGTCATATTCAACACTGCACCTCCAAGAGACAAATACTTTAACTTTTATAGATTCTTTGTCCACCTTAAATTAGAGCTATACAATTTGGACCCACTAATATATGTGTACCCAAATCCAAACATAAACACCTTTTTCTGGCTTTTAGAAACATCTAGAAATTGCAAGTGAGAGAGATTACCCAGTTGCCATGGGATTCTACCTTGGAAATCATTCATGGCTAAATTGAGGTAAGTCAACGTGTACAAGGAGCCAACATCTACAGGAATCTCACCTTCAAACCAATTTTCACTAAGATCAAGATGTCTCAATTTTTGGAGGCCAAAAATTTCTACATATCAAATACCAGTTATTTTTAAACATTAAATAGTTTAATATTAATAATTAAAAATAAATTGTGATTAAAAATAATTATTTATTATATTTCAAAATAAATATAATATAAAAATATTATGCCCTATTTAACTATTTAATTATTTAAAATTTAAATAAACAATTAAACACTAAACAATATTATTTATATAAATATAAGCTTTGAATTTTACAAATAGAAATTAGTGCAGTTTAAAAGTACCTCTAGGTAGAATGCCAGTGAAATAATTCCAACTCAAGTCCAAATACTCCATGTACTTTAATTGAAATAAAACTAGAACGAGTGTTTTTTAGGGATAAAAGTGATTATTGGAGAAGTGGAATTGGATGACGTGGGAGGAGTATTGGCCTCATTGAACACCCCACCACTCACAACAATTAAACCCCCTCCATGAATCCATTAAATTATCATTCCTGGATACAAGTGATGAAGCCATATAATACTCATTCTTGAAAGCCGAAGGGCGTCTCTCTCATGTGGGAAGCATGAGGTGGCAGTGACAGAGCAGCATGTCATCACAATAAACAAGCATAGCACAACTGAAAATCTGTCCATTTTAACAACTGATTTATCTCACTTGCAACAATGTTTAATTGAAAAATAATCAGACAAAAATTAAATAATTGCGAGCGTAATTAAAAGAAAAAAGAAAAAAATAAATGAAGAATACCTAGAATAGAAAAGTAGGGGAGAAAAGAGAGGAATGGAATGGTGCATGAGAAAGAGAGGGGTATGAGAGTATTTATAACATGTTTCCCACGCCAAGTCAACAAAGATTGGGAAAACATGATTTTCCTTTCCAGGAAATATCCTGAGTTTGAATGAGTGATTTTCCTTCATCACAGTTTACTTTCCTCTCTTTTATCTTTGCTTTTATATCGCCATTTATTAACTTTTTATCTTTTTCTATTTGTTGTATGTTTTAATGTCATGGTAATTTGAATTCAGTCCTTTATGTATTGCTTTTTGATTAGTAGGTAACTAGCATATTTATATTAAATATAATATATATAAAGTACGCCGAGAGATATCCTTCTCGAGGCGCCTATTTTTTTAATCACTAATCCTAACATTAGGCGCCTCGAGAAGGATCCTTCTCAGCGTACTTTAGATATATTATATTTAATATAAATATGCTAGTAGCATCCAGAGCCGCAAGCCTAATTCTAACTATATTATATAATTATATGAATTATAATATATTATAGATTAGATATATTATTATAATATATTATAATAATTATTAAACATAATATAATATTATATTATATATAATAATTATAATTATAATATATATTATAATTAAAATTTAAGTAAAGCATTTTGCAAGCTGCCGAAGATGTCGTCACTGCCGAAATCACCTAAGGCTAGGATTGCGAATGGAGTTTCTATGGGAAAAGGCTTACGGACTTCTTTAGCCAGTGAGTCTGGTTCATCGGATGCCTTGGCTCAGCCTGCACGGGGTATTGGAGATAACAAACCACAATCCGTAGTTTCAAAGATGGCCTTTCAAACTATGGAGGTGGCTTCTCTCGAGGGTCGGGAGGGCTCGATGCAAGCCGGGAGAGAAACCCTAAAAGAAGACAAAAATACCATAAGGAAATCTTCACTGGCATCAGGCTTGAATAGGGTTTTTAATGGCCCGTCAGGAGGCTTAGCTACCTTGGTTAGCAATGTGTCTGCTAAGCCACCCTTCGCCTCTATGGATTCCTGAGCAGCAATTAGGAAAGACCTGGAAGAGATCGACACATCCCCACCTCCCTCCAAATTGGAGCCCTTGGGAGTTAGAACAAACAAAAACCCTACTTTTGTGGATGCAGTTCAGTGTGGGCAAGGTTTTTCAACTTGAGGTTTGACGGCTTCTCCATGTGGCGTACCCTTGGCTGGGTCCAGATCCAGGCTTGATTCATTTGGGGTATCTTCAATATCGCTAATCCAAGGATCAATTAGCAAAAGGCAAGTTCAAAGCTCAGAGAAACCTCAGAAGGTAAATTTTGATACCATAGTATTAAAAGAGCTGCGAGAAAATGAAGAATTTTTTTCTGAGAATGGGCTGATTGGTAGGTTCAACCATTTTGCATGAATGGATCTCAAATTCATGGGGTCCTCTGATGGAAAAAAACTGGAAATATATCCAAGTGCAAAAGGTTTCTGTATAGTGGTCTTTGACAGTAAGCAAGACAAAAAGGATATTCTCAATCGCACATGGATGTGGGGAGACAGCACACTATTCTTAAAATCTTGGCACCCAAACTTCGATCCAGCTATCGAATCCTTTTTAGTTATGCACATTTGGGTCCACCTCCCAAATCTCCCCCTGCACTACTAGTTTGAGATGTGTTTTGCAACCATTGGCAATTCTATTGGTAAATTTATATGTACAGATTCTAAATCAAAAAATTTCATTCACACTACTTTTGCACGGATATTGGTTGAGATGGACATCTCCAAAGCTCTCCCGGCAGAAATCAATTTGGATGCTAATGACAAAAGTTGGATGCAATCTTTAGATTATGAAGGTTTAAATTTTAGATGCAGGAGATGCTATAAAGTCAAACATATTGTAGCAGATTGTTCTTTGGGGAAACCTCAATCTAATTGGGAGGCATCTTGGTGGAAAGACGCCTCCCCAAAGCATTACTCCGTCTCAAGCTCGTCCAAGAACTATGGATCCCCAAAGCAGGATCGCAGCTCTAAGGATGAGAGGAAGTTGAATGAGATCCCTCTTGAAGCTAGTGCAGAGGTTGTAGGTGCTCAAACCACATTTGTTGAATGTTCCCTCTCTCAGGCTCCAGCATTTGTACAAACGGATTCCACTGATGGGGTAGGACAAAATGACTGGCAAACAGTAAAGAAGAAAAAGCGGTGCAACAATCAAAATAGGGATGAAAGTAAAGGAACACAACTTCAGCATCATTCTGTTCCCGTCATTGAGGAACAAAAATTGGGGGGAGAGGTTGAATGGCCCAGTACCAAAAAAAAGGAAAAGATTATCCTCAAGTTAATGGAGATCAGAAACAATTTGCATTCTCAAATCAAACTTGGTGTCAGCTCTCAGCAAACTCAGTCTGTAGAGCAGGGTTGAATTGGTATTCATTTTACTGTAGAATATTGGATGGATCAATTGTAGATTTTTAGCTTAATTAAGTAGGAAGGAAGGCATTTGGGTCAGGCTGACCATGTTTGATTATTTTATAATTTGAAATAAGGGGATGAGATCCCTCTTCTATGATCTCACCTGGAATGGGCCAAGCATTTTCTTGTCAGAATAAAATTCCATCTATTACGAAGCAAAAAAAAAATTATAATTATAATATATAATAATTAAAATTATATATTATATTATATAATAATTCTAATTCTAATTATATTATAGCTTAATTCTAAGTATATTATATAATTATATGAATTATTATAATTATATAATTTATATTATTATATATTAGATATATTATAATAATTACTAATTATAATATTATATATAATAATTATAATTATATATTATATTATATAATAATTCTAATTTTAATTATATTATATATTACATTTAATATTAGAGTTAGGGGTTATAATTATGGTTAGGGTTACTGTTTAGTTTAGAATTAGAGTTAGAATTAGGGTTAGGAATATAATCACGGTTCAAATTAGGGTTGGGATTATGGTTAGCAATAGGGTTAGTTTTATTATTAGAGTTACAATAAAAATTATGGTTAGAATTATGTTAAATAGGGTTAGATTTAGAAATACGTTTATATTTCTCAGGTTTATAAAACAATGCTAATTATAACCCTAATCATAACCCTAACCCTAACATTAATTTTAATTATAACCCTAAATTTCACCCTAACCCTAGTTTTGACCCTAATATTCATTCTAATTGTCACCCTTTTTTCAAACAGTAACCCTAATTCTAATTGTAATTCTAACCCTAAATCTAACCCTAACTCTAACCCTAACCCTAACCTTTACTCTAACCCTACATATAGCTCTAATTTTAAACCTAAGGTTGATCCTAATTGAAACACTATCCCTAACCTTAATACTAAACTTAACACTAATTGTAACTCTAATTCTTACCCTAATTCTAATAGTAACCCACCTTAAATCTAACCTTGACCCTAATTCTAATCATAACATTGATTCTACCCTAACTATAACCCTAATTTTAAGTATAACAATAACCCTAACCCTTACCTTAATCATAATTCTAACTATGATTTTAACCCTAACCCTAACCTGAATTCTAACCCTAACTCTAGCCCTAACCCTATCCCTAATTGTAATGCTAATGCCTTCCCTAACTATAATTCTTAGCCTAATTCTAATAATAACTCACCTTAATTCTAAACCTAATTCTAATAGGAACCCTAATCCTAATCCTAACTCTAACCCTAACCCTAACCCTAATTCTAATCATAACTCTAATTCTACCCTAACTATAACCCTAATTTTAAATCTAACAATAACCCTAATCCTAATTCTAACTATGATTTTAACCCTAACCCTAACCCAAATTCTAAACCTAACTCTAGCCCTAACCCTAACCCTAATTGTAATTCTAATGCTTACCCTAATTTAGTAACCCTAACTCTAAATCTAATCCTAACCTCAATTCCAAACCTTAACCTAATTATAACCCTAACTTGATTCTAACATTAACCCTATTTCTAATCCTAACCCTAACCCAAATTCTAACTCTAACTCTAGCCCTAACCCTGACCCTAAATGTAACTCTAATGCTTACCCTAATTTAGTAACCCTAATTCTTACTCTAACCCTAACCCTAATTCTAATTATATTATATAGTAACCCTAATTCTTATTCTAACCCTAACCCTAACTCTAACCCTAACCCTAACTTTAATCATAATCTTGATTCTACCCTAACTATAACCCTAATTTTAAATCTAATACTAACCCTAACACATAACTTAATCCTAATTCTAACTATGATTTTAACCCTAAGTATAATCCTAACCTAATTCTAATCCTAACCCTAACCCAAATTCTAACCTTAACTCTAGCCCTAACCCTAACCCTAATTGTAACTCTAATGCTTACCCTAATTTAGTAACCCTAATTCTAACTCTATCCCTTACCTCAATTCCAACCCTAACCCTATTATTACCCTAATCTGATTCTAACATTAACCCTATTTCTTATCCTAATTTTAATAGTATTCCACCTTAATTCTAACCCTAATTCTAATAGGAACACAAATCCTAACTCTAACCCTAACCCTGATTCTTGTTAGATTCATGACAAACAACTAAGAGGGGGGGAGTGAATCAGTTGTTTAACACTTTCTTGCAATTAACCACTTAATTCCACTTTCTAATTTAGAAGTGTAATAATAAATCAATCATGGAAACATAATGCATTAAATCAAGAGAAGAAACACATTAACACATAAGACACCAAGATTTTGATGTGGAAAACCCGGTTAAGGGAAAAACCATAGGGTGACTAACCCAAGATTGTATTCTCTATTAGAAGAATAGAAAGAACAAAATGGCACATGCCAGTTAGGGCTCACTACTTGAGCACACTGCTCACAAGAGGCGCACTTCCTACAAGAGACACACTGTCTACAAAATTATAAGTATTACATACTTGAACTGAAGAATAGCATCTTCACCATGCTTGAGTCAGTTCCATTTAAGCCCAATACTTCTGCTCTGCCTTTCCCTTTCCTCCTCTCTACCACACTCTCATCTCCAAAAAATACTTTTGAAATGACTTTACAACTCCTTATTTATACAAGACATCGACTTAGGGATATTCATCTAAGTCAGCATACATTACAGAGCAAATACATAAATAGAACATGACTAATTACAAAAAGACTTCATGCAGATCAACACACTGTCAACCACACAGATTTGAGACTTCAATCTTTCTTTAGGAGCATGCCATTCCTCACAGAAACTCTTCAAGATCATCCATAGGATGTGTAACTCATCTGGTCGGCCTGACTTGGGAAGAACATCATCATCTGAAAGTAATTCTTCAATTTCTGGCTCAATCTTCAATGCAGACCTCCAACATGAACTGGACACAATCCAAAGACCTCCACAAGCTTTCCTAAATCACCAGGGACATCCACACTACATCTGCTTACTGAACTCATTCTCTCCTTCATCTGGAACCTCAAGAACACAGTCTGTCATCACTGTCATAATGGAATAGATGCTTGTGGACCTCCAGACCACGAACCAATTGAGTTGTCAATTCACATTGACTTCCTAAACACTCCACCAAATCCACAAAACAAGATATTGTTAGATTCAGGACAGACAACTGAGAGGGGGGGTGAATTAGTTGTCTAAAACTTTCTTCCAATTAAAAACTTAAATCCACTTGCAATTCAGTAGCATAATAATAAGTCAATCATGGAAACATAATGCATTAAATCAAGAGCAGAAACACATTAACACATAAGACACCAAGATTTTGACATGGAAAACCCGGTTAAGGGAAAAACCATGGGGTGACTAACCCAAGATTATATTCTCTATTAGAAGAATAGAAAGAACAAAATGGCACATGCCAATTATGGCTCACTACCCGAGCACACTGCTCACAAGAGGCTCACTGCCTACAGGAGGCACATTGTCTACAGAATAGAAAGTATTACATACTTGAACTAAAGAATAGCATCTTCACCATGCTTGAGTCAGTTCCATTTAAGTCCAATACTTCTACTCTACCTTTTTCTCTTCTCCTTTCTACCACACTCTCATCATCACAAGATACTGTTGAAATGACTTTACAATTCCTTATTTATACAAGACAACGACTTAGGGATAATCATCCAAGTCGCCATACATTACAAAGCAAATACATAAATACAACATGACTAGTTACATAAAGATTTCATGCCGATCAACACACTATCGGCCACACAGATCTAAGACTTTAATCTTCATTTAGGAACATGCCAATCTTCACATAACATCTTCAAGATCATCTGCAAGATGTGTAACTTATCCAGTCGGCCAGACTTAGGAAGAACACCATCATCCGGAAGTAATTCTTCAATTACAACCTCAAACTCCAATTCAGACCACCAACATGAACTGGACACGATCCAAAGACCTCCACAAGCTTGCCTGAAATACCAAGAACATCCACACTACATCTACTTATTGAAATCATTGTCTCCTTCATCCGGAACCTCAAGAACACGATCTGTCATTACTGTCATAATGGAATAGATGCGTGTAGACCTCCAGACCATGAACCAATTGGGTTGTTAATTCACATTGACTTCCTAAACACTCCACCAAATCCGTAGAACAAGATATTTCATTTCCAGATCTCACCGGACCTATCTGTGTCACTATGTCATCTCTGAACATCTGCCAGAACCAGTTTTACTTAAGTGGCCATAACTTCTTCAGATCTTCATGCAGACCTCTGAAATCTTTACTAAACCATCTTAAGACACATATCTACAAACCATTTGATGCACATCCTCCTATCTTCATCTAAGCTGGGATCTTTACCTCACTGTCTTCATTATTCTTGATAGGACTAATTTTCTCAATATCCTCAGCATACAGCTCATCCAATCCTTATCATCAATGCAACAGGAGTATGTTGACATCAATGACAACACCAGTTAGGCCCATACTTGCAACAATCTCCCCCTTTGTCATTGATGGCAACATATGATGTGAAAAACTATTTTGACCATCAAGACAAGAACTTTTTCTTACTGACACAACTCCCCCTATCAACAACAACCATTCACATGTCTTCTCTTCCATTACTACTCCCCCTTTTATCAGCAACCACTTGTTTTTCACATGTCTTCTCTCCCCCTTTGACATCAATGGAAAAGGGCACATACTTGCACCAATTCATAATCATACCAGCTGCTCCCCCTGAGTGGTAGCTTCCCAAACATCAATCTGGACCACAAGATATGACTGTGAGATCCACCAGACTGATGCACATTAGTGCACCTTAATTCAGAACTGGAGGGGTAATAACCCTTAACTTCTCCCTGAGATATTCAAAAGACTCCTTAGGAAGAGGTTTAGTAAAAATATCTACAATTTGATCCTTGGAAGGTACAAACTCAAATTTGACTTCATTCTTGTTCACTTGCTCTCTCAAAAAGTGAAACTTGATGGATATATGTTTAGTCTTTGAATGCAACACTAGATTCTTAAATATATTTATTGCACTTGAATTATCATAGAAGATTGTGATAGGCTCCTCATACTCCACTCTCATGTCTCTTAGTATTTGCTTCATCCACAAAACTTGAGTGCAACTACCTATTGCTGTAATATATTATGCTTTTGCAGTGTACAGAGATATTGCCTCTTGTTTCTTGCTCAGCCAAGAAACCAATCTCTTTCCCAAAAAGAATGCTCTACCACTGGTACTCTTCCAGTCATCCACATCTCATGCCCAATCCGCATCTGTAAATGCATGAAGAGAGAAACCATGATCTCTAGGATACCATAGACCATACTCAATTGTCCCTTTTAGATATCTAAAAATCCTCTTGATTGCCATGACATAAGATTCTCTAGGATCAGCTTGGAATCTAGCAACAAGACCAACAGCATTCATAATGTCAGGTCTAGTTTGAGTGAGATACAACAATCCTCCAATCATTGACCTATACTTTTTCTGATTAGCCTTGGGAGAATCATCGTCTTTGCTCAATTACATCTGGTTGCCATTAGAGTACTCATTGGCATTGAGTCTTCCATCCCAAATTCTTCAATAATTCTTTCACATATTTGGTCTGAGAAATGAAGATTCTTTTCTTTGTTTGAGTGATTTTTAGACCCAAGAAGAAATTCATTTCCCCAAACATGGACATTTCAAATTCACTTTTCATTTGATTTGCAAAAGTCTTGCACATACTATCTCTTCCTCCAAAAATGATATCATCAACAAACACTTCAACAATCAAGATATTTTCATGATCAATTTTGAAGTACAAATTACTGTTAGCAATACCTTTGTTGAAACCAATCTTCAAAAGATGCTTATCCAATCTTTCATACCAGGCTCTTGGGGCTTGCTTCAGTCCATACAGAGCTTTCTTCAAGTTGCAGACCATATCACCATGATCAAACAATTGAAATCCATCTGGTTGCTCAATGTATACTTCTTCTTCCAAGTCACCATTCGGGAAGGTAGATTTGACATCCATCTAGTATACTTTGAAATGCTTGAAGGCAGCAAAAGCAAGAAATAATATGACTGCTTCAATTCTTGCCACCGGAGCAAAAGTTTCTTCAAAATCAACTCCTTCTACTTGGGAGTAACCCTTGCAAAACAATCTGGCTTTGTTTCTGACTACTTCACCATCTTCATTCAGTTTGTTCCGGAAGACCCATTTGGTTCCAATCACATTCTTGTTTCTAGGTCTGGGAACAAGATCCCAAGTGTGATTTTTCTCAATTTGCATC
This sequence comes from Cunninghamia lanceolata, assembly GCA_027924645.1. NCBI lineage: Eukaryota > Viridiplantae > Streptophyta > Pinopsida > Cupressales > Cupressaceae > Cunninghamia > Cunninghamia lanceolata. The sequence goes on from BSBN01000128.1 coordinate 3,504,684, forward strand.
AGCTCTTCCTCCATTGCTTTAGTCCAACTTTCATCATCACAAGTTTCATTTACTATCTTGGGTTCAATCTTTGAAATCAGACAATACTCTTCTGAATCTTGAGCAATCCTTCTTCTTGTTTGTACACCTTTTCTTTTATAACCTATGATCTGATCTTCAGAGTGATTCAGTCTTACGTACTTGGGAACTTTGGGAGTTTCTTGCACTTCTAATTCTTGAAAATGTTCAATCAAACTTATCTCTTCTTCCTGATTTATCGGATCAGTTTGAATCTGAATTTCAGAGGGAGCTTGGACTTCTTTAACAAAAACATCATTTTGATCATCTTCACCAAATTCATAAAACCTTGAGGGTTTTTCAATACCTTGATCAACCTTCACATTTGTACTTTTTATAATCTTTCTCAATCTTTTGTTGTAACACCAGTATGCTTTGCTTTGAGTAGAGTAACCCAAGAATATTCCTTCATCACTTCTAGCATCAAACTTGCCTAGATCTTAATCTCTTTTAATGTAACATTTGCTACCTAAAACTCTGAAATACCTCATAGTGGGAGTGATGCTAAACCAAAGTTCATAAGGAGTCTTACTGGTATTGCTTCTAATTTGTACTCGATTGAGAGTATAGACTGCAGTGCTTACAGCTTCTCTCCAATAGATCTGAGGAATATTTGCTTCTATCATCATGGTTCTAGATGCTTCTTGGATGGTCTGGTTCTTTCACTCCACTACTACATTCTGCTGTGGAGTCCTAGGAGCAGACAACTATCTTTTTATTCCATGTTTCTCACAGAATTCTATGAACTCACCGGATGTGAATTCTCCACCTCTATCAGACCTCAGACATTTTATGTTCAATTTGGTTTCATTCTCTACCATAGCCTTGAATATTTTGAATTTCTCAAGAGCCTCTGATTTTCTTTTAGAAAAGTTACCCACATCATCCGAGAGTAGTCATCAATTAATAGCATGAAGTATCTATCACCTTGCACACTCCTGATTCTTGTCAGACCACATAAATCAGTATGAACTAAGTCCAATAATCTGATAGAAGACTGTTCCTTACTTCTGAATGTGACTCTGCTCTCCTTACCCAACTAGCATTCTTTGCACAAACTATTGGTAGGTTTCACAAGTTTTGGAAGATCTCTCATAGCCTGGGTGTTGCTTATCTTAATGATATTATCAAAATTCACATGACACATTCTTCTATGCCACAACCAACTCTGATCAATTTGAACAAATAAACAACTTTTACCAGTACCAACCAAGTGGAAGATGTTACCTTTAGTTTGGGTACCGGATGCAATCTTTATTTTGGAACTTTCAAAGATCTTGTATTTTCTATTTTTGAATCAAAGATCATAGCCTTTGTCCACCAACTGTCCAACACTGAGAAGATTGTGCTTCAATCCTTCAACATACAGTACATTATCGATTTTGTTCTTTCCATCAAAAGAAATAGTTCCTCTACCTCTTATTCTTCTAGTAGAATTATCACCAAATTTTACTACTCCTCCTTCATACCTTTCCAAATCTATGAACTAATTTTTGTCACCTGTCATATGGTGGGAGCATCCACTGTCAATGACCCAATCATCCTTTTCTTCAACTTGGGCAACCAGAGCTCTTTCTACAACTTTATGATTGTCAGATTCAGAGGGCATTGGTGTTGGCAAGAGACACTATGTGGCTTCATGATTGTTGTCATTGATGGCAACAAAGTTCATCCCACCCATCTGCAGGGCATGGTGTGCCTATACCGGAAGTCAAATTAAAGAATGTTGTGGTCCGGTAAGCAAGAACAGAGCATGTGGCAAGGTCTGACAGTCAGGTCCGGATCTCTTAGAGGAAGTATCTTAGTAAAGTGCAGACTTGGAGAAGTCAAGAGGTGTACCTTGACTGATACATTCCAAAGATTGAGCATCCAGTGATGAAAGAGTGAAGAGATATGAGCACCTAAGTGTTGGGTTCCTGTTTCGTAGAGTTGACAGAGGAAGAACTGACCGGTAGAGCATCAGACCTTAATCCGGATCAGTTATTGATGGTGATCAAGTTTCTTAAGGTATCATTCATGATTAGCTAACATGATTGATGACTTCTATAAGCATCTCTTTGATACGCGTCACTTGATAAGTAAGGATTCAATCGACAGATCAGAGTTTGGGAAAATATTGACTCTTCCAGATGCTGACTAGAAAGGTGTTGAAATCATTGGTGCGGATATATATACCAGATGGATTTGGATGTGAAGGGATGTGTGGTGTGTTGTGAAGTGCGAAGAAAAGCAGAGAATTGTTTGGAAGCAATAATATAGGTCCGGGACTGGACAGTAGTACCTAAGAAGAGGAAGAATGAAGTGTAGCAGATCAGTGTATTGAGCCTAACCAAAACTGAACCTCAGCATGTGTGGATGCTTCTCATCAGTTCAAGTATCTTGTCACCTTATACCTTGTAGACAGTGAGTCTCTTGTAGGCAGTGAGCCTCTTGTGAGCAGTGTGCTCAGGCAGTGAGCCCTAATTGGCAAGTACCATTTTGTACTATCTTATTCTTCTAATAGAGAATACAATCTTAGGTTAATCACCCCGTTGTTTTTCCCTTAATAGGGTTTTCCACATCAAAATCATTGTGTCATGTGTATTGATGTTATTTCTATTTCATGGTTATGTTTGCTTATATGATTTGATGCTACATTAATTGTTAAGGAAGATTAGAAAGTTGAAATAATTAAGATAACTGATTCACCCCCCTCTCAGTTATCAATAATTGGTATCAGAGCCAAGCTCCTCCAAACAAAGCCTAACAGCTTTAGGAAGGTCTAAGAATTTTAATGGATATGTATGGTATGAGGGAACAACTTCAGTCTGCCCTAGATGATCTTGAGCAATCTAACTCTGAAGTCAATGAATTGAAGGAAAGACTCAAACAAGCTAATGATTTCATAAATGAACTAAAAGAGAAACTGAGTATCTCTATGAAAAAGAGAAAGGATCTACTTCAGCAATTGGCAAGTCAAGGTGAAACCAATGATACAAATGAAGACCTAAAGGAGAAAACCAAGCTATGTGAAAAGTTTTCAAAAGAGGTCATTATGGTAAGACATGAAATAGAATCAAGAGTTATGAAATTCACCCAAGAAATTGAAGAGAAAAGAAAAACTGAAGATGATCTAAGACAATCTCTCAAGGAGAAACCAGAAGACTGCCATAAAATGGATAGAATAATTAGACATCTAGAATCTGACCTTGAAGAAGCAAGAGATAATGAAGATCAACTTGAAAATCAGATTGACACTCTTAAAAGGGTTCTTCAAACAGCAAATGAATACAAAGAGAAATTCAAGATAAGCTCTGCTCAACTTGAAGTTCTTCAAAGCTAGAAGAAGGTAGATGACAAACAAGGCTTGGGTATGAGAAAGGTGAAAGCTCCAGATCCGGTCAGAAGAACTCTAGATCACGAAATCCAAGGAATAAACCTAGAAGACCTCTGGTAAGGCAACCAATTGCTCAAAGATATCCATCATTCAATGGATACTACCACAATTGCAATAACTTTGGTCATAAATCAAATCAATGCAGAAGAAGAATGAATCAGACTTATTCATCTTTCTCTGGACAGTGTTTCAATTGTAAAAGGTATGGTCACAAATCTCATGAGTGTAGAAATATGCAAATGAACAATTCATTCAATGGTAGATGTTTTGCATGCAATAAAATGGGACATATGGCTAATCAGTGTAGATCAAGAGGATATTAGTCAAAAATACAAAGAAATGTTGTTTTCTACAATTGCAATAGATCCGGTCATATTGCCAAATTCTGTAGAAGAATCAGAACAATAAGGGTCTGGTACATCATAGTCAAAACCAAGACAAAGGAAAAGGAAAAGTGAATGTGGATGAAATTCAAAGAGAGATGAACAAGATATGAGTGAAGAGAAGTACAAAAAATGATGGGGATGGATCCGCACTAGGATCTGGTGCTGATATTCCTTCCAGAAACTAAATAGATGAGCTCTGGCTCAGGGGGAGTAACAAAAGAAAAACATTCCTAGCCAATCAATAGGTGCCTGAAATTGGCACATGAAAGGTTATAGATTAAAGGGTTCTCAGAGAAACATCTAAATAACCCTTGGGAAAGATATGAAAAATCCGCAAGGAATTTGAAGAGGTTAATCATTTGAGGTTAATCTAGTTTAACAGTCATCCGGTAAGAACAGGATTTTCACGATTAGATCCGGTATGATTCAAATTCAAGGTATCTTAATCTGCGGATAGATCAAATGTTTGGGGAAAGGAAGATAGATTGTCATTAATCACCAAGAAAAACTCTATGTGATCCGGAAAAGATTTTTCTCAGAACAAGGAGAACAAGGCAACCGGAATGACTTAAGTTGTGCATTTATTGTAATATGAAATTAGGGTTTGCTCAAAAATAAAAGGGTTCATTTTCTCGTCATTTGCACATTTGCATTTGTGAAAAAGATAAGAAGAGCTCCGAAAACAAGTTTTCTCCATCTCTCTCAAGGATCAACTACAGAATTCAAGTCTACCGGTGATCTTTTCGGCTCATTTCGTTAACCCTAAAAGCGTAAAAGGTATTTTCCATTCTTGAAATCTCTCTCTGAATCTTTTTGAAAAGATGGCTACACCAAATGTTGTGAAGATCACTAATAGACCGCATCCCAAATTCAAGAAACATCCATAAAAATCTCTAGAAGTTGATCCCCTAGGCACCTTTTCAAACATTATGCATGGGGTTTTGCATGTTGAAGACGTTAGGGCATACATTCATGCCAATATTAAGGATTTTGAGGAAACTAAGTTGATGGATATATATCACAAGCAGCTAATAGATGAATCATTTGAATTAAAACCTCAGTACAAAGCCATCCGGGATAAGCATTTTGCACAATACATTCATTTCCCCTATTTTGCAGAAGATGAATGGGTCTGGTATGTTCTGAGTAGAATGCATGACAACTTTATGTGGTTGATGAGACCATTCAAGATAACCAAGGATGCCATTAGGGTAGTTACTGGATTGCACTCATTCGGTGGCATACCTGCTCTCAAATCAGTCAAGAATCAGACAGTGAGTGAGGCAACAGGATTGAAATTTGATAAGAGAGCAATGACAATAGAAGATATCACTGATCCAAATATCAAGTTTGCCTCCATGATAATTAGTTACAAGATATATCATTCCAACAGGGAAAATTTAGTACTCGGAACTACAATTTACACAGCTTATCAGATGCTCAAAGAAAATGCTAACTATGATCTCTGTGAGCTCCTTCTAAACTAACTTTTGGAGAATCTGCAGAAGATAAAGAAGGACAAGAAGAACTCTTTCAAATACGGTGGCTTGATACTCTGTCTGTTCTTTTATTACATGAATGAGCTACCTGGATCCAGTGGTTGCATGTGGAAAAATAGCAGACCAGTAGCCATACAAATCAGGGACTATTTGCATGGGCTTGGTGATGCCAAGGCACAAAACACAGCTCTGTGGGGTTACTTCAAAAACTTTCAAAGTTTGATGCAGGCTAGAGAAAGAATCCCCCAATCATTGGTTGAAAAGTATAAGGATACAGTATGCTTTATGGTAGAAACTAATCAGTGCCTAATGGAGGCAATGGAGCCAAGGATAGTCTAGATCATGCCAATGGGGTATGAAGTAGATGAAAAAATTGTAGAGCTACATGTTCAACACATGTTTAGTCAACCCAAGGATCCTAAGGCAGAAAGGTTTGGAACCTTTGAAGAATTGAGTGTAAAGATTCATGTGGAACTTAGACAATCAGAGTTGAAGAGAAAAGTGAGAAAAGAAGTAGAGAATGTTGCCAAAAGGTATGGCATATCAAAAGAGGCACTTGATGCAAATAGAGAGAAGATGGAAAGGGCAAAGAAAGAAAAGGAAGAAATAGAAAAAGAAAGTACTCCAGTAGAAGCCCCCTCCCGGACTAGATCCTCTAAGAGCTCTGCACCTGGCACTACTAAGAGCTCAAAGCCATCAAAACCAGAAGTAAAATCATCTGGTAAAGGAGAAAAGAGAACAAAGACAAAAGCTACAAGATCATACACAAGCCTCAAAGATGATGAAGAGACAGAATCTGATGAGGAGATCAAGAAAATGAAAAAGGAGAAGAAGAAATCTGGTGAAGCAAAGGCAGAAGAGTTTGTTGAAAGGCCAACTCTGTCCATCGATGATGTATTCAAGGCAGTTATTGTGGATGGCAATTTGCAACCAATGACAGAATTCTATGACGAGTATAATGACGCAGATAAAAAGATCTTGGAAGAAGCCACAGTTAAGTACTTGAACATATATAATAAGGCATTTATTGAAATCATCTCTCTAATTCCCAAAAGTTTAGAGAAGGAACTTGAAATGAGGAAAGAGAATGCAAAGGCAAAAGATGTGGAGATCCAGGAACAAATAGTTATTCATCTTTATCCCTCCATCACTCCAAAATAGATGAGCATAATCTTCAAAGATTGCAAAGATGAGTTCCGGAGCAAAGCCAGAATGAATAAGCTTATGCTCAGAGAAACTGATCAGGTGGCCAAAGAGACTGAAGAGATTCTCCAGAATGCCTATAAAAGATTCAATATTCCTATCATAGAGGACTTAGGTGATGAAACCTCTGCCATGGATGACAAAGAAGAATCTACTGAGACTGTGGCAAAAGAGGCAAAGGAGACAAGTGAAGAGAAAACCAAGGACTTAGACTCCTCTACTCTGGAAGAGGAAAGTCATGAAGAAGAAAACATCCCTCCTCCTGTTTCCCCTATAGACTCTGGATCTAAAGGAGAAGAAAGATTAGAGGAGAAAACCAATCACGAAGAAGAAGTAAAGGAAAAAGAAAAAGACCAAACAGAAAAGACTCCAGGAGTTAGTTCTGAAACTGCAGAAGGAAAGAAGACTCTGTCTCTGGCAATAGACACTGTAGAAACTATCAAAGATTTCTTGACCAAAGAGATGATGGAATTTGATGAACCAGAACTGCTTCAAGGTCCATTCAATTTTGATTCCCTCTCCCCGGTTCAAACCATGAAGCTAGCATCTTTTACTCAGGCAAAGGCAAAAGAAAAACTTCTGAAGTCTCACATGGAAGACTGTGAGCTCATAGAAACTGCATCTGGTGTATTGGAGAAGATCATGCCATCCTTCCAAAAGGATCCTTTAGCCTCCACATCCGGTAATCTAAAGTCTCTTGTAAATTCTGTTAATACACATTTTGACTCTTTAGAGAGCAACAGAAGAGAAAGTCCGGAAAGAATTTTTGGATAAGAGATTCTCCGAAGTGCAGGGTCTAATTTCAAATGATAGAAGAGTTATGGATATTGGGATAAAGAGCTTCAAAAATGCTCTCAAAGATGGCAGAGATATTTACAATTTTTTTTTATCCTGGCCTAAAGTGACCAAGGATATTGAGAAGAAAGTAAAAGAGCAAGAGGATAAACTGTTAAGTTTATCCCAAAGTTTTGACCCTCTCTCCTCCTCCATAGTAAATCAAAAGTGTTAGACTATTGCAGTCATAGATGAAATAAAGAAGCTTGAGAAGGAGGAGAAAAATAGAATAAATAGGTTAAGTGAACTTAGAGGGATCATTATCCCTAAGTTAGAGGCCATGCATGAGGCCCTAACTGATGCATAGGCCACAGCCCGGACCAATGATCCAACAAATCTTAAGAAGGTAGAAGCTTTTGTATTCCTGTTGAGTGGTCACATCTCAATTTTGGATAGGATGAAGCAGAGTTGGGCAACAGAAGTTGTACAATTGCAGAATACTTTTGCAGATGTACTTCAATATATGTAAGTATAACATGCATATTCACTTATGCGGCTAAGTATAGTTGGATTTTTGGGATTTTTGGTGTGCAGATCCTACCCTTTGCCATTGATGTCAAAGGGAGAGTGAGGATCAGTGAAAAATATGGAATCTAGCTAAGGGGGAGCTTTGGTAGAGTGTACATTAGAACAGAGCATCAGCCAAGGGGGAGTGCAGTGTGACACTTAGTCATTTTTCACTAAGTGTTGCCATCAATGCCAAAGGGGGAGATTGTTAGCAAGAGACACTGTGTGGCTTCATGATTGTTGTCATTGATCGTAACAAAGTTCATCCCACCCATCTGCAGGACATGGTGTGCCTATATCGAAAGTTAGATTGAAGAATGTTGTGGTCTGGTAAGCAAGAATAGAGCATGTGGCAAGGTCCGACAGTCAGGTCTGAATCTCTCAGAGGAAGTATTTTAGTAAAGTGCAGACTTGGGGAAGTCAAGAGGTGTACCTTGACTGATACAGTCCAGAGATTGAGCATCCGGTGATGAAAGAGTGAAAAGATATGAGCACCTAAGTGTTGGGTTCCTATTTCGCAGAGTTGACAGAGGAAGAACTGACCAGTAGAGCATCAGACCTTAATCCAGATCAGTTATTGATGGTGATCAATTTTCTTAAGGTATCATTCATGATTGCCTGACATGATTGATGACTTCTATAAGCATCTCTTTGATACGCATCACTTGATAAGTAAGGATTCAGCTGACAGATCAAAGTTTGAGAAAATATTGACTATTCCGGATGCCAACTAGAAAGGTGTTGAAATCATTGGTGCGGATATATATACCAGATGGATTTGGATGTGAAGGGATGTGTGGTGTGTTGTGAAGTGCAAAGAAAAGAAGAGAACTATTTGGAAGTAGTAATACAGGTTTGGTATGTGACTGGACAGTAGTACCTAAGAAGAGGAAGAATGAAGTGTAGCAGATCAGTGTATTGAGCCTAACTGGAATTGAACCTCAGCATGTGTGGATGCTTCTCATCAGTTCAAGTATCTTGTCACCTTATACCTTATAGATAGTGAGTCTCTTGTAGGCAATGAGCCTCTTGTGAGTAGTGTGCTCGAGCAGTGAGCCCTAATTAGCAAGTGCCATTTTGTACTATCTTATTCTTCTAACAGAGAATACAATCTTGGGTTAATCACCCCGTGGTTTTTCCCTTAACAGGGTTTTCCACGTCAAAATCATTGTATCATGTGTATTGATGTTATTTCTATTTCATGGTTATGTTTGCTTATATGATTTGATGCTGCATTAATTGTTAAGGAAGATTAGAAAGTTGAAATAATTAAGATAACTGATTCACCCCCCTCTCAGTTATCAACAATTAGATCTTCTTCCTTGATGGAAATAAACACCCAGTCATTTCTGAATTTCTTACCTATCTCTGATTCATCATCTATTACTCCTTCATCATCACCATCTTCATGCACATAGTAACACTTCTTTTGGAACCTTGATATGTTGGGGTTTGGCCTTGAAAATCTTTTCAGACACTTTGAGGCAAAATGACCAAACTTATTGCAGTTAAAACATTTAAAAGGCAATTTCCCTTCATACTTACTGGATCCTCTTGGCAGTATTTTTTTAATAAGGGCTTCAAGTTGAGTAGCTTATGCTTCATCTTCTTCCAGATCTTTTCTTGCTTTTTCATACCATGATAGTTTCCTTGAAGAGTTCTCTCCTTGATCAAACCTTTGTTTTCCTTTTACAAAGGCACTAGCTTTGAATGCAGATTCAGTCTTGGGGGGGCATCTCCAAACTCGGTCAATTCAAATGCAGCCAATTTGCCAACCAATTGATCTCTTGTGATACTTGAATAGGATCTGAATTCTTCAATAGTAGCAACCTTATATTTGTAATAATCCAGAAGGGATCTGAGAAATTTGCCACCAATTTCATCTTCATCCAAGACTCCACCAGCACATCTAATGCCACAAACAAGCTCATTTACTCTTGGCATAAATGTAGTGATATTTTCTTCTTCTCTCATCTTTAGGTTTTCAAATTTTCCTTTTAGACTCTGTAACTTGGCACATTTAACATACTTATCTCCTTCATGTAGAAGCTCTAGTTTTTCCCAAATCTCATGGGCAGTTTTTAGGTCAACAACATTTGTCAGCTCTAAATTAGATAAGGCACTTAGAAGAGCTTCTTTAGTCCGTAGATTATTTTCAGCATCTCTAATTTCATGTACAGAACTCAGACCATTCTGTGGAGGAGTATACTTCTTTCAAGCCATGGTCCAATACTGCATTCCCATACATTGCAAGTGACATTCCATGCGACTTTTCCAAAGAGTGAAATTGGTTCCATCAAACCTCAGACTATCCTTCTTGTAGGATGACATCCTGGATCTCCTCAAGTGGTTAAGCTCCTTTTAGAGGAACTTGGCTCTGATACCAATTGTTAGATTCAGGACAAACAACTGAGAGGGGGGGTGAATCAGTTGTCTAAAACTTTCTTCCAATTAAACACTTAAATCCACTTGTAATTCAGCAACATAATAATAAGTCAATCATGGAAATATAATGCATTAAATCAAGAGCAGAAACACATTAACACATAAGACACCAAGATTTTGACATGGAAAACCTAGTTAAGGGAAAAACCATAGGGTGACTAACCCAAGATTGTATTCTCTATTAGAAGAATAGAAAGAACAAAATGGCACATGCCAATTAGGGCTCACTGCCCGAGCACACTACTCACAAGAGGCTCATTGCCTACAGGAGACACACTGTCTACAAAATAATAAGTATTACATACTTGAACTGAAGAATAGCATCTTCACCATGCTTGAGTTAGTTCCATTTAAGCCCAATACTTTTGCTCTGCCTTTCGCTCTTCTCCTTTCTACCACACTCTCATCATCACAAAATACTGTTGAAATGACTTTACAATTCCTTATTTATACAAGACATTGACTTAGGGATAATCATCCAAGTCGGCATACATTATAAAGCAAATACATAAATACAACATGACTAGTTACAAAAGGACTTCACGCGGATCAACACATTATCAGCCACATAGATCTGAGACTTCAATCTTCATTTAGGAACACGCCAATCTTCACATAACATCTTCAAGATCATCCGCAGGATGTGTAACTTATCCAGTCGGCCAAACTTAGGAAGAACACCATCATCTAGAAGTAATTCTTCAATTGCAAGCTCAAACTCCAATGCAGACCACCAACAGGAACTGGACACGATCCAAAGACCTCCACAAGATTGCCTGAAATACCAAGAACATCCACACAACATCTACTTACTGAAATCATTCTCTCCTTCATCTGGAACCTCAAGAACACAGTTTGTCATTACTATCATAATGGAATAGATGCTTGCAAACCTCCAGACCACAAACCAATTGGGTTGTCAGTTCACATTGACTTCCTAAACACTCCACCAAATCTGCAGAACAAGATATTTCATTTCCGGATCTCATTGGACCTATCTATGTCACTCTGTCATCTATGATCATCTGCCAAAACTAGTTTTACTTAAGTGGTCACAACTTCTTTAGATCTTCATGTGGACCTCTAAAATCTTTACTGAACCATCTTAAGACACATATCTACAAACCCTTTGATGGGCATCCTCTTATCTTCATCGAAGTGTGGATCTTTACCTCATTGTCTTCACTGTTCTTGATAGGACTAATTTTCTCAATATCCTCAGCATACAGCTCATCCAATCCTTATCATCAATGCAATAGGAGTATGTTGACATCAATGATAACACTGGTTAGGCCCATACTTGCAACAGATATTTCATTTCTGGAGCTTACCGGACCTATCTGTGTCACTCTGTCACCTCTAAATGTCTGCCAAAACCAGTTTTACTTAAGTGGCCATAACTTCTTCATATCTTCATGTGGACCTCTAAAATCTTTACTAGATCATCTTGAGACACATATATATAAACCCTTTGATGCGCATCCTCTGATCTTCATCTTAGCTGGGATCTTTATCTCACTGTCTTCATTGTTCTTATCTGTTCCTGATAAGACTAATTTTCTCAATATCCTTAGCATACAGCTCATCCAATCCTTATCATCAATGCAACAGGAGTATGTTGACATCAATGACAATACCGGTTAGGCCCATGCTTGCAACAATCTCCCCCTTTGTCATTGATGGCAACATATGATGTGAAAAATTGTTTTGACCATCAAGACAAGAACTTTTTCTCATTGACACAACTCCCCCTATCAACCACAACCATTCACATGTCTTCTCTTCCTTTACTTCTCCCCCTTTGATCAGCAACCACTTGTTTTTCACATGTCTTCTCTCCCCCTTTGACATCAATGGCAAAGGGCACATAATTACACCAATTCAAAATCATACCAGCTGCTCCCCTTGAGTGATAGCTTCCCAAACACTAATCTGGACCACAAGATATGACTGTGAGATCCACCAAACTGATGCACATCAGTGCACCTTAATTTAGAACCGGAGGGGTAATAACCCCTAACTTCTCCCTAAGATACTCAAAAGAGTCCTTAGGAAGAGGTTTAGTAAAAAAATCTACAATCTAATCCTTGGAATGTACAAACTCCAATCTGACTTTATTCTTGTTCACTTGCTCTCTCAAAAAGTGAAACTTGATGGATATATGTTTAGTCTTTGAATGCAACACTAGATTCTTAGATATATTTATTGCACTTGAATTATCACAGAAGATTGTGATAGGCTCCTCATACTCCACTCTGATGTCTCTTAACATTTGCTTCATCCACAAAACTTAAGTGCAACTACCTACTGCTGCAATATACTCTGCTTCTTCAGTGGACAGAGATATTGCCTCTTATTTCTTGCTCAACAAAGAAACCAATCTCTTCCCCAAAAAGAATGCTCCACCACTGGTACTCTTCCGGTCATCCACATCTCCTATCCAATCCGCATCTATATATGCATGAAGAGAGAAATCATGATCTCTAAGATACCATAGACCATACTCAACTGTCCCTTTTAGATATCTAAAAATCCTCTTGATTGCCATGACATGAGATTCTCTAGGATCAGCTTGGAATCTAGCAACAAGACCAACAGCATTCATAATGTCAGGTCTAGATTGAGTGAGATACAACAATCCTCCAATCATTGACCTATACTTTTTCTGATCAGCCTTGGGAGAATCATCATCTTTTCTCAACTTACATCTGGTTGCCATGGGAGTACTCATTGTCTTTGAGTCTTCCATCCCAAATTTCTTCAACAATTCTTTCACATATTTGGTCTGAGAAATGAAGATTCCTTTCTTTGTTTGAGTGATTTTTAGACCCAAGAAGAAATTCATTTCCCCAAACATGGACATCTCAAATTCAATTTTTATTTGATTTGCAAAAGTCATGTACATACTATCTCTTCCTCCAAAAATGATATCATCAACAAACACTTCAATAATCAAGATATTTTCATTATCAATTTTGAAGTGCAGATTACTATCAGCAATAACTTTTTTGAAACCAATCTTCAAAAGGTGCTTATCCAATCTTTCATACTAGGCTCTTGGGGCTTGCTTCAGTCCATACAGAGCTTTTTTTAACTTGCAGACCATATCACCATGATCAGACAATTGAAATCCATCTAGTTGCTCAATATATACTTCTTCTTCCAAGTCACCATTCAGGAAGGCAGATTTGACATCCATCTGATATACTTTGAAATCCTTAAAGGTAGCAAAAGCAAGAAATAATCTGACTGCTTCAATTCTTGCCACCGGAGCAAAAGTTTCTTCAAAATCAACTCCTTCTACTTGGGAGTAAGCCTTGTAGACCAATCTGGCTTTGTTTCTGATTACTTCACCATCTTCATTCAGTTTATTCTGCAAGACCCATTTGGTTCCAATCACATTCTTGTTTTTAGGTCTGGGACAAGATCCCAAGTGTGATTTTTCTCAATTTGCATCAGCTCTTCCTCCATTGTTGTAGTATAGTTTTCATCATTGCAAGCTTCATTCACTGTCTTAGGTTCAATCTTTGAAATCAGACAATACTCTTATGAATCTTGAGCAATCCTTCTTGTTTGTACACCTTTGCTTTTATCACCTATGATCTGATCTTCAGAGTGATTTAGTCTTACATACCTGGGAACTTTGGGAGTTTCTTGCACTTTTGATTCTTGAACAAGTTCATTCAAACTTATCTCTTCTTCCTGATTTACCAGATCAGTCTGAATTTGAATCTCAGAAGGGGCTTGGACTCCTTGGATCAAAACATCATTCTAATCATCTTCATCACATTCATAAAACCTTGAGGGTTTTTCAATCCCTTCATCAACCTTGACATTTGTACTTTATATAATCTTCCTCAATCTCTTGTTATAACACCAGTATGCTTTGCTTTGAGTAGAATAACCTAAGAAAATTCCTTCATCACTTCTAGCATCAAATTTGCCTAAATCTTCATCTCTCTTAATGTAACATTTGCTACCAAAAACTCTAAAATACCTCACAGTGGGAGTGATGCCAAATCAAAGTTCATAAGGTGTCTTACCGATATTGCTTCTGATTTGTACTCGATTAAGAGTATAGACTGCTGTACTTACTATTGGATCTAGGGCATACAACTGAGAGGGGGGGTGAATCAGTTGTATAAAAACTTGCTTCTTACTTCAAGACACTTGATTCTTCTTTGTTAGTTAACAGCATATCAATTAATCATCCATGAAAGCATAAAGCATAAACACAAGAGCAGATAAACATCAACACATTGAACACCAAGATTTTGATGTGGAAAACCCGGTTAAGGGAAAAACCACGGGGTGATTAACCCAAGGATTATTCTCTGTTAAAAGAATAAGAAAAAGAATGGCACTTGCCAATTAGGGCTCACTGCCCGAGCAAACTGCTCACAAAGAGGCCCACTGCCTACAAGGAGACACACTGTCTACAAAGTGATAAGAATCACAATCATGAACTGGAGAATGACATCTCTACCATGTCTGGATCAGTTCCATTTAAGCCCAAAAACCCCTACTTTGCCTTTCGCACCTTTTTCCACTATGCCACACTCATCACACAATCCACACTTCAAAATGAACTCACAAACCTTTATTTATACAAGACATTGACTTAGGAATGATCATCTAAGTCAGAAATCAACCATAAGAATATCCGCAAGATGAATAACACATCCGGTCGGCCACCACAAGAACATTCGCAGGATGAACAACTCATCCGATTGGCTAGTCAGAACAAGGACTTCATCCAGAAGAATATCTTTAATTCTGGACTCTACCATCAATGTGGACCAACAACATAGCCTCCACATGATCCAAGAACCTTCACAAGCCTGCCTGAATGACCAGGTACATCCGCACTTTCTCTACGTACTGGAATCTCTTCTCTTCCTCATCTGGAACTTCAAGAACACTATATGTCGCCACTGTCACAATGCAAAAGGTACTTCCGGACCTCAAAATCATACACAACTTGAGATGACACATCAAAAGAACATCCCAAACACTCCTTCCAATCCGCAGATTAGGATTATACAATTCCGGACCTCACCGGACCTTTCTGTGATCCTCTGTCACCTTTGAACACTTGCCGGAACCGGTTCCACACAGACAGCCATAACTTCTTCAAATCTTCATGCGGACCTTTGAAATCTTAACTGAAACATCTCAAGACTCATATCTACAAACCCTTTAATCCGCATCCTTCAGTTCTCAACCTATACAATACATTTGCCTTCTTCTCATCACTGTTCTTCACTGTTCTTGACTGAGGCTAATTTTCTTAATATCCTCAGCACACAGCTCATCCAATCCTTCTTGTCAATACAATATGAGTATGTTGACATCAATGACAACACTAGTTCACCTCATACTTGCAACAATCTCCCCCTTTGTCATTGATGGCAACATATGATGTGAAAAACCATCAAGACAAGAACTTATCCTTTCTGTCACAGCTCCCCCTATCAGAAACATGTCTTCTCCTCATTTACTGCTCCCCCTTTGATCATCAGCCACTTGTTTTTCACATGTCTTCTCTCCCCCTTTGACATCAATGGCAAAGGGCTCATACTTGCAATTCTAACACATCAGAATCATACCAACTGCTCCCCCTTAGTAGCAGCTCCCCATCATCAATCTAGATCACAAGATATGACTATGATATCCACCGAACTGATGCACATCAGTGCATCCTAGTTCATCACCGGAGGGGCCATGACCCCTAACTTCTCCCGAAGATATTCAAAAGAGTCCTTGGGAAGAGGTTTAGTAAAGATATCTGTAATCTGATCCTTGGAAGGAACATACTCTAATCTGACTTCTTCCTTGTTCACTTGTTCTCTCAAAAAGTGAAACTTGATAGATATGTGCTTAGTCTTAGAATGCAATACCGGATTCTTAGAAATATTAATTGCACTTGAATTATCACAGAAAATTGTGATAGGCTCCTCATATTCAACTTTAATGTCTCTTAGCATCTGCTTCATCCATAAGATTTGAGTGCAACTGCCTGCTGCTGCAATGTATTCTACTTCAGTTGTAGACAGAGATATTGCATCTTGTTTCTTGCTTAGCTAAGAAACCAATCTCTTCCTCAAAAAGAATGCTCCACCACTGGTGCTCTTCCGGTCATCCACATCTCATGCCCAATCTGCATCTGTGTAAGCATGAAAAGAGAAATCTGGATCTCTAGGGTACCATAGACCATACTCAGCTATTCCTTTCAAGTACCTGAAAATTCTTTTGATTGCCATAACATGAGATTCTTTAGGATCAGCCTGGAATCTTGCTACAAGACCAACAGCCTGCATTATATCTGGTCTAGTCTGAGTGAGATACAACAATCCACCAATCATTGATCTATACTTTGTCTGATCTGCCTTTGGGGAGTCATCATCTTTGCTTAACTTACATCCGGTTGCCATGGGAGTGTTCATTGGCTTTGAATCTTCCATACCAAATTTCCTCAACAATTCTTTCACATATTTGGTCTGAGAAATGAAGATCCCTTTCTTTGTTTGAGTAATTTGCAGACCCAAGAAGAAATTCATTTCACCAAGCATAAACATTTCAAACTCACTTTTCATCTGATTTGCAAAAGTTTTGCACATACTATGTCTTCCTCCAAAAATGATATCATCCACAAACACTTCAACAATCAAAATATTTTCATGATCAATTTTGAAATATAAGTTGTTGTCAGCAGTACCTTTGTTGAATCCAATCTGCACAAGATGCTTATCCAACCTTTCCTACCATGCTCTTGGGGCTTGCTTTAATCCATACAATGCTTTCTTCAACTTGCAGACCATATCATCATTATCAGACAATTGAAATCCATCCGGTTGTTCAATGTAAACTTCTTCTTCCAGATCACCATTTAGGAAGGCAGACTTGACATCCATCTGATATACCTTGAAGTCTTTAAAGGCAGCAAATGCAAGGAATAATCTGACTGCTTCAATTCTTGCCACCGGAGCAAAGGTTTCTTCAAAATCAATTCCTTCTATTTGAGAGTAGCCTTTGCAGACCAATCTAGCTTTGTTTCTGATTACTTCACCAGCTTCATTCAGTTTGTTCCGAAAGACCCATTTGGTTCCAATCACATTCATGTCTCTAGGTCTGGGAACAAGATCCCAAGTATGATTTTTCTCAATTTGCATCAATTCATCTTCCATTGCTTTGGTCCAATTTTTATCATTGCAAGCCTCATTTATTGTTTTAGGTTCAATCTTTGAAATCAGACAACATTCATCCTGATTTTGAGCATCATTCCTTCTAGTTTGCACACCTTTGTTTTTGTCACCTATGATCTGATCTTCAGAGTGGTTCTGTCTTACATACCTTGGAATTCTGGGAGTATCCTGCACTGCTGCTTCTTGATCGGGCTCATCCAGACCTATCTCTTCTTCCTGATTTACCGGATCAGGCTGACTCTGATTCACCAGAGAGGATTGAGTTCCTTGAACCTGAACACCATCTTGGTCATCTTCATCAAACTCATAAAATCTTGAGGACTTCTCAATTCCTTCATCAACTTTCACATTAGTGCTTTCTATCATCTTTCTCAATCTCTTATTGTAACACCGGTATGCTTTGCTTTGAGTGGAGTAACCCAAGAAAATTCCTTCATCACTTCTAGCATCAAACTTTCCTAGATCTTCATCTCTTTTAATATAACACTTGCTACCAAACACTCTGAAATACTTCACAGTAGGAGTGATGCCAAACCAGAGTTCATAAGGGGTCTTACCCGTGTTGTTTTTGATTTGAACTCGATTGAGAGTGTAGACTGCAGTGCTGATAGCTTCTTTCCAAAACATTTGAGGAACATTTGCTTCCAACATCATTGTCCTGGCAGCTTCCTGGATGGTCCGGTTCTTTCTCTCAACTACTCCATTCTGCTGTGGAGTCCTAGGAGCAGACAACTGTCTTCTTATACCCTACTTTTCACAAAATTCAATGAACTCACCAAATGTAAATTCACCACCTCTATCAAACCTTAGACATTTCAGTTTCAATCCAATTTGATTCTCTACCATAGCTTTAAAGATTTTGAACTTCTCAAGGGCTTCTGATTTCTCCTTTAGGAAGGTAACCCACATCATCTGGGAATGGTCATCAATTAGCAACATGAAATATCTATCACTTTGCAGAC
Organism: Cunninghamia lanceolata; assembly: GCA_027924645.1. Classification (NCBI taxonomy): domain Eukaryota; kingdom Viridiplantae; phylum Streptophyta; class Pinopsida; order Cupressales; family Cupressaceae; genus Cunninghamia; species Cunninghamia lanceolata. The sequence goes on from BSBN01000128.1 coordinate 3,523,158, forward strand.
TTTTGATTCTTGTCAGACCACAGAGATCAGTATGTACTAATTCCAACAATCTGGTAGAGGTCTGATCTTTTCTTTTGAAGGAGACTCTGCTCTGTTTACCTAGCTGACATTCTTTGCACAAACGATTTGTAGGTTTCATCAATTTTGGAAGATCTCTTACAGCCTGAGTATTGCTTATCTTGATGATGTTATCAAAATTTACATGACACATTCTTCTATGCCATAACCAACTCTGATCAACTTGAACAAACAGACAACTTTTATTTCAACCAACCAGATGAAAGATATTACCTTTTGTTTGAGTACCAGATGCAATTTCAGTTCCAGAGCTTGTAAAGATTCTACATTTTCCATTCTTGAACTAGAGATCATAGCCTTTGTCCACTAACTGACCAACACTGAGAAGATTATGCTTCAATCCTTCAACATATAGTACATTACCTATTTTGCTCTTTCCATCAAAGGAAATAGTTCCCCTACCTCTGATTCTGCCAGCAGAATTGTCACCAAACTTTACCATTCCTCCTTCATACCTTTCCAAATCCAAGAACTTATTCTTGTCACCAATCATATGGTGAGAACATCCACTGTCAATAACCCAATCATCCTTTTCTTCCACCTGAGCAACCAAAGCTCTTTCCACAACCTTGTGATTGACAAATTCAGAGGATATTGAATCTTCTTCCTTGATGGCAATAAACACCCATTCATTTCTGGTTTTGCTTCCTAGTTCAGATTCATCATCTGTTACTCCTTCATTGTCATCTTCTTCATGAACATAATAGCAGTTCTTTTGAAACCTTTGTCTGTTAGTATTAGATCTTGCAGATCTTTCTGGACATCTTGAAGCAAAATGACCAATCTTATTGCAGTTGAAGCACTTAAAGGGTAGTTTTCCTTCATACTTACTAGATCCTCTTGGCAGTCTCTTTGCAATGAGGGCTTCAAGTTGAGCTATTTCTGCTTCTTCTTCTTCCATGTCTCTTCTTGCTTGATCATACCTTGACATCTTCCTTGAAGAGTTTTCTCCCAGATCAAATCTCTGTTTGCCTTTCACATAGGCATTGGCTTTGAAAGCAGATTCAGTCTTGGGAGTATCATCTCCAAACTCGGTCATTTCAAATGCAGCTAGTTTGCCAGCCAATTGTTCTCTTGTGACAGTTGTGTGGGCTCTGAATTCATCAATGGCAGCAACCTTGATTTTGTAAGCAGCAGGAAGGGATCTGAGGATTTTGCAAACAATCTCATTCTCATCCAGAGTTCCACCAGCATTTCTAATTCCACATACCAGCTCATTCACTCTTGGCATAAAGGTAGTGATGTTTTCATCATCTCTCATCTTCAATCTTTCAAATTTCTCTTTCAAACTTTGCAACCTTGCACTCTTGACAAACTCATCTCCTTCATACAGAAGTTCTAATTTAGTCAGGATCTCATATGCAGTTGGTAGGTCAATAACATTTGAGAGATCTGAGTCGTTCAATGCACTTAGCAGAGCTTCCTTGGTCTGCAGATTGTCTTCAGCATCTGTGATTTCATTCAGAGTTGTCGGACCACCTTGTGGAGGTACATATGGTTTTGAGACCATGGCCAAGTATGCTTTTCCCATACATTCCAAGTGACATTTCATGCAACCTTTCCAGAGAGTGAAGTTAGTTCCATCAAACTTCGGACTATCCTTCTTGTATGACGACATCCTGGATCTCCTCAAGTGGTTAAGCTCCTTTAAGAGGAACTTGGCTCTGATACCAATTGTTGGATCTAGGGCATACAACTGAGAGGGGGGGTGAATCAGTTGTATAAAAACTTGCTTCTTACTTCAAGACACTTGATTCTTCTTTGTTAGTTAACAGCATATCAATTAATCATCCATGAAAGCATAAAGCATAAACACAAGAGCAGATAAACATCAACACATTGAACACCAAGATTTTGACGTGGAAAACCCGGTTAAGGGAAAAACCACGGGGTGATTAACCCAAGGATTATTCTCTGTTAAAAGAATAAGAAAAAGAATGGCACTTGCCAATTAGGGCTCACTGCCTGAGCACACTGCTCACAAAGAGGCCCACTGCCTACAAGGAGACACACTGTCTACAAAGTGATAAGAATCACAATCATGAACTGGAGAATGACATCTCTACCATGTCCGGATCAATTCCATTTAAGCCCAAAAACCCCTGCTCTGCCTTTCGCACCTTTTTCTGCTATGCCACACTCATCACACAATCCACACTTCAAAATGAACTCACAAACCTCTATTTATACAAGACATCGACTTAGGAATGATCATCTAAGTCAGCAATCAACCATAAGAATATCCACAAGATGAATAACACATCCAGTCGGCCACCACAAGAACATTCGCAGGATGAACAACTCATCCGGTCGGCTAGTCAGAACAAGGACTTCATCTGGAAGAATATCTTCAATTCCAGACTCTACCATCAATGCAGACCAACAACACAGCCTCCACATGATCCAAGAACCTTCACAAGCCTACCTGAATGACCAGGTACATCCGCACTTTCTCTACGTACTAGAATCTCTTCTCTTCCTCATCTGAAACTTCAAGAACACTGTTTGTCGCCACTGTCACAATGCAAAAGGTACTTCCAAACCTCAAAATCATACACAACTTGAGATGACACATCACAAGAACATCCCAAACACTCCTTCCAATCCGCAGATTAGGATTATACAATTTCGGACCTCACCGGACCTTTTTGTGATCCTCTGTCACCTTTGAACACTTGCCGGAACCGGTTCCACACAGACAGCCATAACTTCTTCAAATCTTCATGCGGACCTCTGAAATCTTAACTGAAACATCTCAAGACTCATATCTACAAACCCTTTAATCCGCATCCTCCGGTTCTCAACCTATACAATACATTTGCCTTCTTCTCATCACTATTCTTCACTGTTCTTGACTGAGGCTAATTTTCTCAATATCCTCAGCACACAGCTCATCCAACCCTTCTTGTCAATGCAATATGAGTATGTTGACATCAATGACAACACTGGTTCACCTCATACTTGCAACACTTACAACTTCTCTCTAATAGATCTGAGGAACATTTGCTTCCATCATCATGGTTCTAGATGCTTCCTGGATGGTCCGGTTCTTTCTCTCCACTACTCCATTCTGCTGTGGAGTCCTAGAAGCAAACAACTATCTTTTTATTCCATGTTTCTCACATAATTCTATGAACTCACTGGATGTGAATTCTCCACCTCTATTAGACCTCAGACATTTTAATTTTAATCTGGTTTCATTCTCTACAATAGCCTTGACTATTTTGAATTTCTCAAGAGCTTCTAATTTCTCTTTTAGAAAAGTCACCCACATCATCCAGGAGTAGTCATCAATCAAAAGCATGAAGTATCTATCACCTTGCACACTTCTAATTCTTGTTGGACCACATAAATCAGTATGAACTAGGTCCAATAATCTGGTAGAAGACTGTTCCTTACTTTTGAATGTGACTCTGCTCTATTTACCCAACTGACATTCTTTGCACAAGCTATTAGTAGGTTTCACAAGCCTTAGAAGATCTCTTACAGCCTGAGTGTTGCTTATCTTGATGATATTATCAAAATTCACATGACACATTCTCCTATGCCATAACCAACTCTGATCAATTTGAACAAACAAACAATTTTTACTAGTACCAACCAAATGGAAGATATTTCCTTTTGTTTTGAGTATCGGATGCAATCTTTGTTCTAAAACTTTCAAAGATCTTGCATTTTCCATTCTTGAATCGGAGATCATAGCCTTTGTCCACCAACAGTCCAACACTAAGAAGATTGTGCTTCAAACCTTCAACATACATTACATTACTAGTTTTGTTCTTTCTGTCAAAAGAAATGGTTCCTCTTCCTTTGATTCTGCCAGCAGAGTTATCACCTTTTACCACTCCTCCTTCATACCTTTCCAAATCTATGAACTTGTTTTTGTCACCTATCATATGGTGAGAGCATCCACTATCAATGACCCAATCATCATTTTCTTCAACTTGGGCAGCCAGAGCTCTTTCTACAATTTTATGATTGATAGATTCAGAGGGCATTGGATCTTCTTCCTTGATGGCAATAAACACCCAGTCACTTCTGGATTTGTTTCCTGTCTTTGATTCATCATTTGTTACTCCTTCATTATCATCATCTTCATGAACATAGTAACAATTCTTTTGGAACCTTGATCTATTAGGATTTGGCCTTGAAAATCTTTCCAGACACCTTGAGGCAAAATGACCAATCTTATTGCAGTTAAAACACTTAAAAGGTAATTTCCCCTCATACTTACCGGATCCTCTTAGCAGTCTTTTTACAATAAGGGCTTCAAGTTGAGCAGCTTTTGCTTCATCTTCTTCTAGGTCTTTTCTTGCTTTCTCATACCATGATGGTTTTCTTGAAGAGTTTTCTCCCGGATCAAACTTTTGTTTTCCTTTTAGAGAGGCACTAGCTTTGAATGTAGATTCAATCTTGGGGGGGCATCTCCAAACTTAGTCAATTCAAATGTAGCTAATTTACCAACCAATTAATCTCTTGTGATACCTGAAATAGATCTGAATTCTTCAATAGTAGCAACCTTGTACTTATAAGAATCAGGAAGGGATCTGAGAACTTTGCCAACAATCTCATCTTCATCCAAGACTCCCCTAGCACATCTAATACCACAAACAAGCTCATTTACTCTTGGCATAAATGTAGTGATATTTTCATCTTCTCTCATCTTCATATTTTTGAATTTTCCTTTCAGGCTCTATAGCTTGGCACATTTAACATACTTCTCTCCTTCATGTAGAAGTTCCAGTTTTTCCCAAATCTCAAAAGTAGTTTGTAGGTTAACAACATTTGTCATCTCTAAATCAGACAAGGCACTTAGAAGAGCTTCTTTAGTCTACAGATTGTTTTCAGCATCTCTTATTTCATCTACGATTTTCAGACCATTCTGTGGAGGAGTATACTTCTTTGAAGCCATGATCCAATATTGCATTCTCATACATTACAAGTGACATTCCATGCGACTTTTCCAAAGAGTGAAATTGGTTCCATCAAACCTCAAGCTATCCTTCTTGTAGGATGACATCCTGGATCTCCTCAAGCGGTTAAGCTCTTTTAGAGGAACTTGGCTCTGATACCAATTTTTAGATTTAGGACAAACAACTGAGAGGGGGGGTGAATCAATTGTTTAACACTTTCTTGCAATTAACCACTTAATTCCACTTTCTAATTCAGAAGTGTAATAATAAATCAATCATGGAAACATAATGCATTAAATCAAGAGCAAAAACACATTAACACATAAGACACCAAGATTTTGATGTGGAAAACCTGGTTAAGGGAAAAACCACGGGGTGACTAACCCAAGATTGTATTCTCTATTAGAAGAATAGAAAGAACAAAATGGCACATGCCAATTAGGGCTCACTACCTGAGCACACTACTCACAAGAGGCCCACTAGCTACAAGAGACACACTGTCTACAAAATTATAAGTATTATATACTTGAACTGAAGAATAGCATCTTCACCATGCTTCATTCAGTTCCATTTAAGCCCAATACTTCTACTTTGCCTTTTGCTTTCCTCCTCTCTACCACACTCTCATCTCCAAAAAATACTTTTGAAATGACTTTACAACTCCTTATTTATACAAGACATTGACTTAGGGATATTCATCCAAGTCGGCATACATTACAGAGCAAATACATAAATACAACATGACTAATTACAAAAAGACTTCACACAGATCAACACACTGTCAGCCACACAGATCTGAGACTTCAATCTTCCTTTAGGAGCATGTCATTCCTCACAGAAACTCTTCAAGATCATCTGCAGGATGTGTAACTCATCCGGTCGGCCTGACTTGGGAAGATCATCATCATCTGGAAGTAATTCTTCAATTTCTGGCTCAATCTTCAATGCAGACCTCCAACATGAACTAGACACAATCCAAAGACCTCCATAAGCTTTCTTGAATCACCAAGGACATCCACATTACATCTGCTTACTGAAATCATTCTCTCCTTCATCCGAAACCTCAGGAACACAGTCTGTCATCACTGTCATAATGGAATAGATGCTTGTGGACCTCCAGACCACGAACCAATTGAGTTGTCAATTCACATTGACTTCCTAAACACTCCACCAAATCCATAGAACAAGATATTTCATTTCTGGAGCTTACCAGACCTATCTGTATCACTATGTCACATCTAAATATCTACCAGAACCAGTTTTACTTAAGTGGCCATAACTTCTTCATATCTTCATGTGGACCTCTGAAATCTTTACTGGATCATCTTGAGACACATATCTACAAACCCTTTGATGCGCATCCTCTGATCTTCATCTTAACTGGGATCTTTACCTCATTGTCTTCATTGTTCTTCTCTGTTCCTAATAGGACTAATTTCGTCAATATCCTCAACATATAGCTCATCCAATCCTTATCATCAATGCAACAAGAGTATGTTGACATCAATGACAACACCAGTTAGGCCCATGCTTGCAACAGATTCTACCCTAACTATAACCCTAATTTTAAATCTAACAATAGCCCTAATTCTAACCCTAATCCTAATTCTAACTATGATTTTAACCCTAACCCTAACCTAAATTCTAAACCTAACTCTAGCCCTAACCCTAACCCATAACTTAATCCTAATTCTAACTATGATTTTAACCCTAATTATAATCCTAACCTAATTCTAACATTAACCCTAATTATAATCCTAACCGTAACCCAAATTCTAACCTTAATTCTAGCCCTAACCCTAACCCTAATTGTAACTCTAATGCTTGTACCCTAATTTTGTAACCTTAATTCTAACTCTATCACTTACCTCAATTCCAACCCTAACCCTATTATAACCCTAACCTAATTCTAACATTAACCCTATTTCTTATCCTAATTCTAATAGTATTCCACCTTAATTCTAACCCTAATTCTAATAGGAACCCTAATCCTAAATCTAACCCTAACCCTGATTCTACCCTAACTATAACCCTAATTTTAAATCTAACAATAACCCTAATTCTAACCCTAATCCTAATTCTAACTATGATTTTAACCCTAACCCTAACCTAAATTCTAAACCTAACTCTAGCCCTAACCCTAACCCTAATTGTAATTCTAATGCTTACCCTAATTTAGTAAGCCTAATTCTAAATCTAATCCTAACCTCAATTCCAAACCTTTAGCCCTAATTATAACCTTAACTTGATTCTAACATTAACCCTATTTCTAATCCTAACACTAACCCAAATCCTAACTATAACTCTAGCCCTAACCCTAACCCTAAATGTAACTCTAATGCTTACCCTAATTTAGTAACCCTAATTCTTACTCTAACCCTAACCCTAATTCTAATTGTCGCCCTTTTTCAAACTATAATCCTAATTCTAATTGTAATTCTAACCCTAAATCTAACCCTAACCCTAACCTTTATTCTAACCCTAAGCATATCTCTAATTTTAACCCTAAGGTTAATCCTAATTGAAACACTATCGCTAAACTTAATACTAAACTTAACCCTAATTGTAACTCTAATTCTTACCCTAATTCTAATAGTAACCCACCTTAATTATAACCTTAATTTTAATAGGAACCCCAACCCTAACGCTAACTTTAATCATAATCCTGATTCTACCCTAACTATAACTCTAATTTTAAATCTAATACTAACCCTAACCCATAACTTAATCCTAATTCTAACTATGATTTGAACCCTAATTATAATCATAACCTAATTCTAACATTAACCGTAATTCTAATCCTAACCCTAACCCAAATTCTAACCTTAACTCTAGCCCTAACCCTAACCCTAATTGTAACTCTAATGTTTACCCTAATTTAGTAACCCTAATTCTAACTCTAACCCTTACCTCAATTCCAACCCTAACCCTATTATAAACCTAACCTGATTCTAACATTAACCCTATTTCTTATCCTAATTCTAACAGTATTCCACCTTAATTCTAACCCTAATTCTAATAGGAACCCTAATACTATCTCTAACCCTAACCTTGATTCTATCCTAACTATAAACCATGCTTCTATATAAAGACTTGGCTCCCCCTACAAGATGGATTAACATCTAAAGACAATTTGGAGGATGAGCATTAGATTTTCATTATAGAAATTATATTTATTTCATTATTATATTTACAACAGCTCATTAAAATACGAGGAGATGGGTCAGACATCAATGTTAAAACAGAACATATAAAAAGAACTCATAAAAACTACATTGGCTTTTATGAAGTATGAGCAACTATGAAGTAAGAGTTTTTGGAAGTATTTATTGAATCCAAAAACCTCTACATTGTGTAATGTAGATCCCAACTTGTCAACACTACTTCATTCAAGTGGCTATTACCATAGCAAGCAAGCACCAAACAAATTTATCCTACCAAAAATTATATTAAAAGAAAATAAAAGAAAGAAGCACAAAAAGATTAAAAATAGTCAATTTAAAGAGACTTACCTCAAGGAGGTTCAAAAAAAATAAAAAAATTGAGAGTTGTTGCTGGAGGCTAGTAATATAAAAAAAACTCAAAGAATATTTAGAATATCTTTGAAAAATCTAGGAAAAAAATTAAAATAATAGAAATTGTTGAAAGTTTCTATTGAAAATTTTAGAAATAAAAGTAAAAAACATGTATTTGTAATTTTGTATTGTTTTTAACACACACAAACATATATATTTTATATATATATAAGAAGTTTCTATTTAAAAAAATTAAAAATAAAAGCAAAAAACACATATTTATATATATAAAGTTTCTATTAAAAAATTTAAAAATAAAAGGAAATATATATATATATATATATATATATACACACTATACGGTCAAGTTTTAATATTAATTTTTTTTTTACAGTTTCTAAATAAATTTACATGTATTAACATACGGTCAAATATTTATTTTCACCATATTTTACGGTTAAAATCTTTAAATACAGGTATATGGCCATCAAATTTAAACCCTGGTTGTCCCTAATCCTTTACTATTTTTTTAATATAAAAGAAAATGTCAAATTTAATTTTACTCTAGGTTATATAACCTTTAATCCTAATTCTAACTTTAATTTGAATTCCCTTACATTATTATAATTAATATTTTAAAAATATTAATAATATCTAAGCAAAATTGAATAAACTAAGAAGAGACATGTTATAAAAAATTATTACAATCATACCATCTATACATTTCATGATTCACATAAAATTTTACATATTTAATGTTAATTTAATTAATATAAATCTCATGTCAAAATGGCACTAAAACCCTAGGTTTGAAAAAAATACCCCCTTAGGATTGGAATTTTTGTGAAAATTAAAAACCCTAGCTAAACATTACATTGTTCAGGCAAAATTGTGAAAATAAAAATCCGTTAAAAAATTACAATGCTTGAACAAAATTGTTAAGACAAAACCCTAGGTTAAAAACCTGCATAGCTACAGCAAGAATGTGAAGAGAATGACACTTTAAAAGTGGTGGGCCTAGGTAAATAGGTGAGTTTGTCTGTAAATCTCATTTCTTTTGAAGCCCCAACTAGATTAGATTTACAAGGCAACTTTTCCAATTGGTTTTTAAATTTTTTGTGTGGTGGTGGAGTCTCAAGTAGAAATAGATCAGTCTAGATATTCTCCAAAAAAATAGTACATTTTGTGCACTTCCATGTCATGAGGAACAAGAAGGCCTAGGGGCCACTACTTTTAAGGATATGGACGTAAGCACATCCAAGACCAAGATTTTTTTTTAGGTCTAAGAGATATATATTCATGGTAGATGAGATCGATGAGAACAAGAATGGGTTTGAGCACGATCTATTACAGCCCTAAGAAGGAGAAGGTTCAGGTCATCCAGCCTGATGGTCAGCCACACCATTTATGCGGTCCCATCATGACACGTGCCCTTCTCCTATAGTATTCACAATAGTATTGTGTCAGCCATCCTCATCTGCAAGTTGTGGTGGACATTGCAGCAACCTCTTTTGATCCAAAGCTTGGCCTCCTCCGGTCTCCAAATCGGCATAATCAAGTCTCTCAGGATGAAGGTGAGAAACAGAAAATTCTATACAGCCCATCCACTTTCCTGTTGAAAGCCAAATCACACATAGTAGGCATTCTCCGTTCTATCTCCACCTTTACCATAGATTTATTCCTGACTGGTCAAGCTAAATATACCAAATACTTATTTTATAAATTGAAACTGACACCATTAATTTGTAAATGACAGTATTAATTTTTGAAATTGATACAATTAATTTGTAACTAACGGTATTAATGTTAAACTCCATAAACAACACTCCATTATATTTTAAATATAGGGAGACATTGAATTTTATTTTATTTTTTATTTTTTATTTTTTCTCTTTTTTTTCTAATATTTTCTTTTTCTTTTTAATTTTTTTGGTTTATAATTACAACCAAAAAATGAGTGCTCTCATCTCCACCCCCACCTGTAGTTCACCTCTCAGCGAAATAATTTAAAAAAAAGCAAATTTATGAATACCCTCTTTTTCAATTATCGAACACATGATCATAATCAACAAAATAAATAAATTTTAAATTTGATTTTAATGAATAGAGAAATGGATATAATAGTTTTTAAAATTAATATGAAGTTTGTCTATATAAATTTGGTGATAATGCCTTGGAACCGAGACCCCGAGTAGTGGTCTCGTGATAAAGCCATGCGAAGAGATCATCATAAGGGTCTCTTTGGGCTTGGGCGAGGCTAAAAACCCTAGTTATATAGATAATAGTGATATTTAAATAAATGTTTTTTGTGTAAGTAGGACACATAAGTTTAGAAGGCTCCTAATTTTTTGTTAAAAAACAATAATTCAATATTATCCATTACTAAAGGAAATTAAAAAATTATATGCCTTCCTTGCTATTGAAATAAAAAGTTAGGTAGTGTAGAGCTCAAGATAATTTAGACAAGTTTTGTATAATTAATTTGGACACTTGCAAACTTCAAATTTTCTACATTAATAATTGTATTGTATGTTTTTTATTTATTAAAATTCCAAGTTCATTGATTACTACAATACCTAATCCTACACATTCCAACGAACTTGTTGACACCTAATCCAAGAAATTCTTTTTATGGATCTCTATGCTACTATTTTGCCTTTTATGTTTATAATTGATCTGAGAAATGTAACTTAAACCACTATGGTGTGCTTGAAATCTCATACTCTATAAATGTTGCCCTTAAATCATGTGCACTCATATTGCATAACTTTTTTTGTTGTTGCATTACTATCCTTCTGTTCTAAGATATTGGTTTCATGTCTTATCTACTTACAAATGCCTTCCATGTGACTTTAATGACATGCGTAGTGTTGCACAACCTCCTATAGGTTGTAGGGTGCACTCTCAAACATTTATGTAATACAACAAAGGCCTTTGCAATGATTTTGGTACCTTGTCATGCTTTTCATTCATGTTCATGGTGGCCTCGGTCAAAAAGCCTAAGTCCTTGCCTTTTACCCATGCACATTATTCTTTTGAATATTGACTTGTTGTGAGTAGTTACCACTAACTTAAGTGGATTCTTTGCATTGACATAATGATCAACTACTAAGATGTTTATTCTTGCACATTGGTTGTATGCACTTACACACATTTTCTATGCTCTATCTTTGAAGTTATATCCATGTAAATCCTAGCCATTGATTTGTAGAACATGACAATGATCATGTGGCTTGCAAGAATTTTATATATGTCAAAGGGAAATGCTAGATGCAAGCCTCACAAGTCATTGGATTATTTTTAGAATGAACACATGTTATTGGATCCTCATATTGAAGTGCCAAGTGTATTGTATGACAAGCTACTTGTTTAGTCGAGGGAAAATGTGGTGGGTCCACTTTGTTTATTTAGCAAAGGTTTGGTGCAAGGTTTGCTTCGTAGATTTTAGGCTATGTCTTCAATTCTCATTTGGTCACAAAAAATAATAGAAAACATAAGCTTGTGTATACCTTTCACTATTTCATGGCTAATTATGAAATGACAAACCTAATGCTTATGCACATCCTCATTTTATTGGTTGAGGTGTGTCTATGTGGCAAGTCGGTATGAGGTCAATCTCTATATTGTTGAATTAGGAAATGTTGTGTGGATCTAGATGGTAGGTGTGGTTGGTATGGTATTTGTATGGTGGACTTTCAAGAAATATCTATGCTATAAACCTTTGGGTCATGTGTCATGTTTCTATTGCAATGCAACATTTAAAGGTAGAAACTTGCATGTTTTTTCCCTATTTCACCCTCTACCATCAATTTGGAGCTAGAGTTCAATAGATTTAATCAAACAAATGTACCCACAGGGTTTTTAAATGAAAAGCGATAGGGGCTAGGGTTTTTCCAAGAGAATAGTGCAATCTAGAGGCAAGTTGTGCAAGTACATAAAGAACTTGAAAGTGTCCACAAAGCTCTATGAATACATTTATGGAAACAAATATGACATTATCAATATTTATAGATGTAAATCCAATCTAATGGGCCCTATTCAAAAGTATAAGGGTGGTAATTAGGGTGGTCTTAGAGGGATTGTGGTGCTAATGTCATATGTAGGAATGAATATGGAAGCAAATCCTTAAGCCATGGGTGATAGAACTAGGTGCTTGCAAGAAATTACATGCATGCTTAAAGAATATTTTCCCTTATTCCTACACAAAATCCAATCCAATGAAGATTTTCTTGTTTATACATAAAGACTTGATTTTATTAAGTGTGTTGCATGACTAAAGAGAGTTAATGCTTAAACAAAAAGGTTTCTACAATTGATTTGTGATAAAAAAAAAAACCCTATAATGTTGTAGCTTTACAAAAAAAAATAGTTACATAAAAGATCTAGGGCATGATATGCAGCTATATATACGTGTTTCTCTTATGAGAAAAGATCTTTTGACCATTTTTGTATAGGGTTGTCTATAGTGTATTATAGGGTGATCAGTTGATGAATGTCAAAACCTAAGAGGGTAGAGGGACATATTTGTGTTGAGTCTAGAGAAGGTATAGTCAAATTGCATAAACTTCTCCATGATTTGGATATTTCATGTTTAATTGAGAGTTTTAGGGGATAATGTATATGTCTCTAGGATCACATTTATTGACTTGTCATTTTTTATTAGTTAGTTGTCACAACAAATGTAAAATGTTTTCAAATTCTTTTGGAAGTACTTTTTTAATAACATGTGGAATGTATTTTCAATTAGGGTTGTCCCACAATACGGTGTCCCACTTATGGGACATCCTAATTTTTTACTGAAATCACATATTTTGTAGAAAAATTAAGGATTTAAGCCTTGTGAGGTTCCATCTAAAGGGGTTTAATTGAAAGGAGTTAGATCAAACCCCCTTGTATAGAACCTTCCTAGTCTTAAATTAAACCCTCGATGGAGTCTCCTCTACAACTCTCAAAATGCTAATAAAAATCAATTTTGCTTCACCTTTTGGGGGGTTCAAATGAAGGCATTTATAAAATTTTATATTTTTCAATTATGTATCCCTTTGTATACACTTTCCAAAAAGTATAATTTTGAATAATTTAATTTTACTATTATATTTATTTTCTATTTTCTAATGAACATAAGTTTCTCACCAAACAACAAGGTCTCTATATTCCACACAAGTGGAAAAATAAAAAATAGAGAAAAAAATTCTAAAAAATATTTGTGCCCTAGGTATTGATGTCCTTGTTTCAACAAAACAAAAGAAAATTAAATTTTGATACATACAAAACAAGTTATGTGTTACGACATAAACCTGTGTCCAAATTATAGTTAATCTCACTTCAAAATTTAATTTAAAAAAACTATGCAACAAAAAATTATGAAAAAATATCCATGCCCTAGATATTGGTGGTTACAAATCTATATTTTAAAAATTAGAATTTTATCCTTTCTATAAATAAAGTCATGTGTTACGACATAAACATCACTTTTTAAAATGTTCTTTACTATAAAAAAAAACAAGTTATTAAAAATTATGTAAAAAAATCACAATTATATTTAAAATCTACACACAAATTCGAACAAAACACTAGTTTGTATCATCTTTGAATTCTTAATGGTTTAGCTGTTATAGACCTTTCATAAAGTGAAGATTTGGTTAAAAATGTTGATTTCAATGTCCCACTTTGACCAAAAAGTGGGACACGGTATTGTGGGCTAACCCATTAATGATGGATTATTGAAGAAGATTTTGTTATGTGACATCTCTTGGGTTTTTTATTTACATATGTATGCACTTCTAGTTCTTTATTTTAAATTCACTTGAGTGTTTCTCTCTATTTTGAGTTGTTGACTCTATTTCCCAATGAAATAGGAACTAGTCCCAAGTGGTTAATTGAACACTCTTTATTGAAATATAATTTTCCTCTATCCTCCTTGTAGAACTAATGTAGAGTAGGTCCTACCAAATTGTATAATTTAATATTATAAATTTATGTTAAATCCTTTAAGACCTTGTGTCTATTAAATTTCTTGAGAGTTATGCTTGTTTGGAGTGTAGGGTTGCACATGAAGTAAACAAAGCATAAGGGAATTCATCTTTGGAAATATAAAGTAGTTTCATATCTTTTGTTACACATGTAACTTGTTAGCACTCATTCTGATTTCCCCTATTTATGGCTCTTTACAATGCTTTGGTGCCTTTAACACTGAAGACTAATCGAAGATATTTAAACTAGGGGTCTATATTGTGTATTTTCCTCTGATAGTAATTTATAACCTTCACAATCATTTTCAATAGTTTACATTAGGTTCAAGGGTTTCAATTTCACTATTTTCTCTATCCTCATTCATGCTAATTAGGATATTATGCTTTCTGTTATTTTCTCTATATTCATCACAAGAAGTTAATTTAACCTAAAATAGATTAAACACCCATAAAGATACTTGTTCTATAATTTTCATTAGTTTCTAAGTACAAGACTAAGTTCTAGCACCTAGCACTAGTGTCTAGACAAAAATTTTAGCACCTAGCACTTATATCGAGTCCATAATTCAACTCCTAGAACTTCCAAATTTCATAAGGTGCCTATAATAGTTATATGTATCCATCACAATCATTTTTAATAGTCTGCATCAAGTGAAAGGGTTTCAGTTTCTCTATTTTCTCTCTCCTAGTTAAAATAGTTTTCAACAATAAGGTTTCCCTAATTTTCTATGTATCTACTCATTAAAAGAAGTTGATTTCACTAGCAATAGTCTAGGAATTGATATAGCTACCTATCCTACAATTTTTATCAATGTTTGAGCACGACTAAGTTATAGCATTTGACATTAATGTTTAGACTACAAGTTGGTGCCTAACACTAATTTTTTAACCTTTGTTTGGATTGAAATTTAGTTTTTAGTCTCCTAGAATCATATATAGTCCATCTACAATAGTTTCATGGTTAGATTCCAAGCATAATAGTTTTATTTTTGCATTTCCATTTCCTTTTATTGTATTGTGTTTCTATTTGTAATTTCTTATTTCCAAGTTTCTTGTATAGTAATTTTTCTAGTCTCAACTCTAGTGTTTGTTACTTAGTGTTAGACTAGGTGAAATTGTCTTCATTTTGTACTAATTACATACATGTGCTCAAAATGAAGAAATTTAACATCAAAGTTCCTTTTCTTGTTTTCACACCCACAAGCTATTTAAGGCCCTTGTGAGTCATCATAATCCTCACAAGATTCCCAAGATAATGGGGATCAAGAGGGGCCACAAGGTTCCATCATAGGAGGAAACCAATTTGAGAATAGAGAATAGTTTTAGCACCTCTGCCACTTATAGGACTTTCTCCCACATGACTAACTTATTATTACTAATACAAACTCAATTTTGCATCATGAACTTGTTAGTATATGTTTTTTAATTCCCTTAGTAGGATATTATTGTATTTTTCTACAAATTTATTTTATCTTGCTTAGGTAGATAGAGTGGGTCATTATGAGGGTTGAGAGCATCTTCCATGAATGTAAATCCCACCATTACATCTCGCATTGGTCAATTTTACCTCATATCTTCTCTATTTATGTACCCACTCACCTTGCACATTTTAGTCATGCCATTGTCAAGTTTCCCTTGTGCATTTTATTTCTTGGAGCCATTCTTGTCTCTTAAGTATTGTCCATATTCTCTCATGCTTGAAACACTCTCTTTTCCACTATTTTAATCCTTTGATCATTTCTCAAATTGAGTGTATGTTTTTACCCTTACATTTGTTCTAGGTTCTTTTACTTGTTGCAGATTCTAACATGGTATCATATATTTGTGATGCCTATATTAAAGAACTACATTTTATATTTTTGAGAGCCCCAAAAGATAATCATTTTTTCTAGTTTTTCTTTGAAACTTGGTATGATCTTCTCTTGCATCCTTGGATGATTGGAGAATCAGAATGCTTTGATAGGAAAAATAAAGTTTTAAGGGATTTTATTCTTTGTATTCCACATTCTAGATGTGAGTAGAATTTTAATAATCCAACCAACATTTTCATTTATTCCATTACATGTGGGAGGCTCAAAAAAGCTAGTTTGGGCTTTTATTTTGGTCAAATCAGAGACCAAGAAGTCATTTTACATTCAAGGGTTTGATTGTGCTCATCGGTGAAGACTCGTTTTCTAGGCATTTTGTGGCCTAATAAATAGTGTCATTATGTCTAAAATGTGTTGAAACTTTAGGATCCATATAAAATTCATCAAAATTCAAGTAGATCAAGCAAAAGAAAGAATAATTTGGCCCTACGATCAAAGTTTGAGGTTGTATGGCACTATTGCAAGTCTATACATTTTTAAAATTTTGAAAGTTTAAAATTAAAAAAATTGGGCCTATAGCACCCTTAGCATTTGGCCCCCTTTTAATAGGGACTCTAGCCCTTTTTTGGCCACTTGCAACCCCCAAAAGGGGTTTGTGGACCCTATTGTTCTTGACCCTACCAACACCAATAGGCCTTATCTAGCCCAAGCTAACTATCACTCACTTGTGGGCTCTCCTCAACTACTTCATTGTCCCTATAACTAATTTTCCACCACCACTACCACTATAGCTCATTTACTAGTGCTCTGCCACCTAACAACCCCCACACCACTAGATTGTCACCTTTGCATCACCTAAGTAGCCCTCTACCCAAGCACTTCCTAGCACTTGCTAGCATGCCACTTGCACTTAACCTAATCACCACCTCTGTTGATGGTGCCACCCATCTACCACCCACCAGTCACTAGGGAACCCCTCACCACTACACCTTTTGGATTTGGAGGCCAACTTTAAAAGGGCCTAACTGTTGAACACACAGATATACTGAGAGGGGGGCTGAATTAGTATATATTCAAATTCTTTCCCTTTAGATGTATTCAATCCAATGTAAACATTCAAACCACATAAAGCAAAAGAACACACACACACACACACATATAACACCAGATTTACGTGGAAACCCAAGATGGGAAAAACCACGTTGAGCCAGCTGCTTGGATCTATTGTTCAAATCCATCCTCACAAATAAAAATGAAGTTTACAATGAATTTTATGGGCACCGACCCAAAGGAGACACCAATCCCCTGATACAGAGTTTAATGGGCACCAACCCAAAGGAAGCATCAACTCCCTGATACAATGCTTTTATGGGCACAAACTGGTGCAGGAGCACCTACCTTACAGTGGCCTCCATGAGGCAGTTAGTTAGTTTTAAGTCTTGTTGATGTTTCCAAGAAGGTCTTGTAAGACCAATACAATGTAATAAGGTCAGCTTGGACCAATGCATGTTCAGTTAGTTGTATTTAGGATCAAATTGTAAGTTCCAAGATCATTTGTTGATCTGTAGTTTGTGAGGACAGCTAAGTTTGTTGGATCGAGGGAGGTAGTTAGCTCTCCCATCCGCTTGGAGATAAGTCTGTACTACTCCTTGAGAGTAGATAAATACCCCCAGATCATGTCATTTTAGAGAGACAGACATACTGAGAAGTTACATTGTGCTGTTGGAAAATAGAGTACTGTAATCGCAATTTCTGAAAGCAAATAAAGATTCTGTTGTGTGTTGATCATTTTATTTTGCTATATAATTGATTTGTTCTTTAAGTGGCCGAATGGATTCTTCCTTCCATTCCACCGGTTGATTCCTACAGAATCAGTGGAATGGCTATGTACAATAGTTTAGGTTTTCATTTTGTGTTTCTGTTTGTTCGCACGCATGTTTGCGGGATCGCAGGTCAGGAGTGTTGAAAACCCTAGCATCGGTATGTGCTAGGCTGTGAAGGATTTAAGGGGGTGTAGTTTGATAGAGGTGACACACAGCGTCAAGACGGCATTCGCTCACGGGCAAAGGATATCAGGCTTCGTCGATAGCTGAATGCAGGCGAAGTTTCTGTTTGTACTAAC
Source organism: Cunninghamia lanceolata (assembly GCA_027924645.1). Lineage (NCBI taxonomy): Eukaryota > Viridiplantae > Streptophyta > Pinopsida > Cupressales > Cupressaceae > Cunninghamia > Cunninghamia lanceolata. Next base: position 3,541,566 of record BSBN01000128.1, read on the forward strand.
TTCAAAAATTTGAAGGATCCTACGAATTCAATGTCGCAAAAAGGAGGAAAAAGCATTCATTTGAACCGTTGGTGAAAGGTTCAATGGTTCACAGGTTCGTCGGTTCATCGACAAAACGGAGGAAGGTGATCGGCTAAGCATCAGGTGGAGGAAACCCTTTGATTGAACCTAACAATTGAACCGGTTCAGAGGTTCAACGGTTCAATCGGGCGGTTGGTTCAAGTCTCCCGCAGTTCAACAGAGGCAGTAGTAAAGATTGACAAACAGCTAAACCTTTTTGTTGAACCAGTGCACGGTTCAAATGGTTCAAGGTTGAAATATACCAAGCCAATTTTTTCCACTTTTCCAATTACAATAAGCAGAGCAATACACAATCGTTGAAGTTAGCACTTAAACCAAAACGATGCGGAATTCAACTCTAACCAAGAATGTACACCAGGATGGCATGATCATATGGTCAGAGGATATCTATGCAATGCTGAAAAGGAACTCTAACCAAGAATGCGCCTGATGATGACGAGCATATGGTCAGAGGGTCTTGATGCAATGCTGATACAAAGAACTCTAACCAAGAATGTGCCAGATGTCGACGAGCATGTGGTCAGAGGATCCCTACCACTATTATGCTGAAATAACTCGACGTCAAGAATGTGCTTTCCAACCCGAAGTGGAATTGGAGCTACCATATGACGGAGATGCAAGGTATTATAAAGCAAATATGAGAAGAAGTATGAAGTGCTGACAGTACTACTATTCAGCTTACAATAATTAGAGACTTCCAACCCAACATCAAATGATAGAAGTTAGCAAACTGAAATGATGGATCAACAACTTGAAAAGACCAAACCAGCAACATAAAACCCTACAAAAATGCTCACACCTCACTCATTTCTCCACCAAATGACCTCAAATCTGCTGCAATGCACTCCTATGACAATGGTGACCAAGCTACACACCAGAGACCACTCTTAAACCCCAAGTATTTATTTAGCATGCCTTCCAATGCACTCCAAAGAGGGTGGCCTGGTAAGAAGGGCGATTTCCTTCTAGAAAAATTAGATTCTTCATAATAAAATTTGCAAATTGGCACAATGGGGCACCCAGCATAGACAAAGGGAAATATGAAATACCTAGAACAAATGTATTTTTATTTTCAGATTTATGAATGAAACTACAAATTCAGCCCTGTTATTAGCAAGTCCAAAAATGACATAAAATGCAAATAACTGAACTACAAACAAAACTCAAGCTACAATGCAAACCTCACTACAAAAATCACTACTATCAGCAAACCTCTCCCTAGGTGCTATCTCTCAAGCACGAAGTGAGCCCAGGCTAGGAGGAATTCATTCCTCGAAGTAGTTCTAGAACCATTACGGCAGCATAACATTATCAAGATTTCGGATGCCGAAATGAGAGCACTCTTCCTCCTTTTATACTTTTCCAACTGGGAGTCTCTAAAATCCTCTTGCATATGGGATAAAACATGAGAGGGAAAATAATATAATCCTCTTCAATTCTTTTTCAACCTCAACATTAAGTCGTAGAGCCTAGGCACCAAGGTCCAATATTAAATAATAAAGTTTAATTTACGGACTTTAAAACAGAGGCCAAGATGATGTCAGAAACCAATGATCTATAGCTCGTTGGAAAGGTCTTGACAAGACAAATCCAACCCCACTCTCAAAATCCTGTTCCGGTGCCAATCCCGAACTTACTAAAAATAGTAAATTCCTGAATGTCAAGAAAAACACATCCCTGCGAAGCTCTCTGAAAACCCAGAAAGAAACCGCCAACCAAACCACATTCCACGAACAAAAGTAACCACCAAAACATGAAACCCCAATTTCAACCTCTGAGTAACCTACCGGTCTCCAGAATAGGCCAACAGTCAACTGTAAAAGATCAAGCTGGAAAACAGAACATTACAGTCCGCCCTTCCCAAGATTGCTTGTCCTCAAGCAATTGCAGGCCTAGATGCTGCAGAATCTCATCATTCTCCCAAGTCGCATCCTCTATAGGCAAGTTCTTCCACTTCACCAAATACTCTCTGATAGTTCTTTTCCTCAAAGAACGCTCCCTGGAATCAAGAATCTCTTCTAGAATCAAAACTAACTATCCTTCTTCATCCAAAGGTGGTAGCTGTGATGAAGCAACAACATTATGTCCAAGTGCCTTCTTGAGGCGAGACACATGGAATACATTGTGCACTCTGCTATCCGAAGGTAGCTCCAACTCATAAGCTACTGCCCCCACCCTCTTAGTGACCTTGAATGGCCCATAGAAACGTGGTTTGAGCTTCTTAGCTCCACTTTTCTTGAGAGTGGACTATCTATAAGGCTGTAGTCGAAGATAAACCATATCTCCAACTTCAAAAGAGCGCTCAACACGCCGCTGATCAGCGTACATCTTTTGTTGATTCTGTGCAATCTGAAGATTGTTCTTCAATGAGTTCAAGATATCTTGACTCTGCTGCAACAAATCTTTGGCCTAAGGGGCTTTGCTATCACCAAACACCAAATCAACAAAGCTAGGAGCCTCATAACCGTAAAGAACCATGAAAGGTGACATCCTTATTGACATGTGAAAAGTATAACTATAACAATACTCGCCCATGTGAAGCCACTTCACCCAAGCTCTTTGCTACTCTGAAACATAGTTTCTCAGGTAACCTTCCAACCACTTGTTCACTATCTCTGTCTGTCCATCGGTTTGAGGGTGATAACTAGTGCTTGGAGTAAGCACTGTACCACTCATTTAGAAAACCTCTTGCCAAAAAGTGCTTAGGAACTTGCTGTCTCTATCACTCATAATGTTTTTTGGCAACCCATGTAATCTAAACACCTCATGAAAAAATAGATCTGCAACTTGGGCTGCTGAAAAAGAGCTGGCAATGGCGAAGAAGTGAGCAAATTTTGTTAATCTGTCCACAACAACATAGATACAGTCTTTTCCTTGAACCTTGGGCAACCCTGTGATGAAGTCCATTGATATGCTTTCCCATTTTTGATTGGGAATAGGAAGAGGTTACAGAAGACCAGCTGGTAAAGTATGCTCATTTTTGTTCATCTGACAAGTGGGACACTCCTGAATGTATCATTGAACCTCCCCTTTCAGCCCTTTCCAAGAAAATCTTTCCCTGATCTGCCTATATGTCTTGAAGAACCCTTGATGACCAGCAAGTGGAATGTCATGAAAGGTCAACAGAATCTTCATTTTGAGCTTAGAATCAGCCACCACAAAGATTCTACCCTTGTAGTGTATCAGCCCTTCGACCACTTTGTACCTTTCGTCAAGAAAAGTACCCTCAATGATGCTGGTTACAAACTAATTTTTGGCATAATCAGCAAGCAACATGTCCCTCCAATTAGTTGTAAGCTCACACAATGAGCTTAAATGAGGTCTCCTAGATAGAGCATCAGTCACAATATTGTTTTTCCCTTTGACATATTCGATGTCAAAATCGTAAGCTTGAAGCTTACTCACCTACTTTTGTTGCCTCTCGTTCAAATCTCTTTGATGCATGAAGTGCTTGAGCCTATTGTGATCAGTCTTGACCACAAACTTGCTTCCCACCAAGTACTGTCTAAACTTAGCTAATGCATGCATAATGGCAAGCATCTGCTTGTCGTAGATGGAGTAGGTCCTTTCAACACCTCTTAATTTTCTGCTTTCAAACACAATGGGGTGTTTGTCTTGCATCAAAACAGCCCCAACTCCTTCACTGGATGCATCACACTGTAGCTCGAACAGCTTGGAGAAGTCTGGGATAGCTAACACTGGACAAGAGCTCATGATCCCCTTAAATTTATCAAAAGTAGTTTGAGCCTTTTCTAACCAACAAAAGGCACCCTTTTTCGTGAGGTCAGTAAGAGGAGCAGCATTCTGAGAGTAGCCCTTCACAAATCTTCTGTAGAATCCACAAAGACCCAAAAATCCTTTCAGATGAGTCAAATTCTCAGGAGGTGGCCAATCAACAATTGCCTTGATCTTTTCAGGATCAACCTTCACTCCTTCAACACTGATTATATGGCCAAGGTAAAGTAACTCCTTCATTCCAAATTCACATTTGGATTCTTTGGCAAACAAACTCTCTGATTCCAGGATGCTAAGCACTTCCTCCAAGTGCTTGAGATGTTCTTCCCATGTCTTGCTGTAGATCAAGATGTCATCAAAAAATATCAATACAAACTTCCTCAACTGCTTCTGAAAGATTTTGTTCATACATGACTGGAAGGTAGCAGGAGCATTAGTCAACCCAAATGGCATGACTAGAAAACCGAAGTGGCCATAGTGACATCTAAATGCTATCTTCTCAACATCGGATCCTCTCATCCGAATCTGGTAATAACCCGATCTCAAATCGATCTTTGAAAAGAACTTGTCTCCATGTAGCTCATCAATGAGCTCATCTATCCTTGGGATGGGATATCAATTTTTGATGGTGCTTTGATTCAAAGCATGATAGTCCACACACATGTGGATGGTACCATCCTTCTTCTTCACCAGGACAACTGTCGAAGCAAAGGGGCTCTTGCTTGGACGAATGAAGCCCATCTCCAAGAGTTCCTAAATGTTTTTCTCAATCTCATCCTTTTGCTTCTTAGAATACCGATAAGGAGTTGTAATAACTAGTTTAGCTCCTTCCTTGAGCTCTATGACATGCTCCGAACCTCGATCAGGAGGTGGTCCAGGAGGTAAATCAGCAAACACCTTGCTCTTCTTTGTGAGTAAAGACTGAATATCAGGAGGGTAGTCTCTCTTTGTTTCAACCGGACTAGCAGGAAGAATCATACACTCTGCAGCCCACTCAACTTGATCATGACGAATCAGCCTCGCCATCCTCTTGAATGACACAATCTGAGGACCACCATTGGACATTCCTCTTATCACTACATTCTTCCCTTCGAATTGAAACTTGAGCTCCATGGTTTGCAGATTTAGAGTGATCTCCCTGAGTGAACGCAGCCATTGAATGCCTAGGATGGCATCCGTATCTCCAATTTTGACTACATAGAAGTCATCCTTGACCTCATAGTTTCCCACTTGCATGGTCATGTTTGAGATCTTCTTGGTGCAGGTGATGTGAAAACCATCAGCAACCATAACCTTGAAGCCTTCAAACTCTTCTGTTTGCAGCCCCTTCTTTGCCACCACAACTTCGTCAATGAAGTTATGTGTTGCTCCAGTGTCAATCAAAGCAACTATGTGTTGCCCCTTAATCATCCCTCGAACTTTGAAGGATTCATTCCTTTGAAAGCTCGAAAGTTGAGCCAAGGTGCCTCCACTTCCCTTTTCATCTTTGGATTCCTCTGAGACTTTTTCCACTTCACTGTCTTCAGAATCAGACTGCTGGTCTGACAAATCAGAATTACTTTCTTCAGCTGAACAGTATTCAATTTGATGAAATTTGCCTCCTTTTGGGCAAACATGATCTTGGGACCATTTTTCTCTACACCGGAAACATAATCCTTTTCTTCTGAGTTCATTAAGTGTCTCAGGATCCAACCTTGTGACATGAGGTTGATGTTGTTTGAACTCCTTATGCTGAGGTCTTTTTTCTTTATCTCTTTTGTGAAATGATGGCTTGGGTTGAAACTTTGCTTTAGGAGCAGCCCACTCCATGTTTCTTGCCTTCTTCATTGCCTCTTGTAGAGAGGGTGGATCAAAAGCTTTAATCCAACCCTTGAGTGGCTCTGTCAATCCTTCACTAAATAGGATCACCAAGCACCTCTCAGTGACTCCTATGACCATGACTGAAAGCCTTTGAAACTCAGCTATGTAGGCATCAACTATACCATATTACTTAAGTTGTGCCAATTCTCTGAAATGCACTTCTGGATCTTTTTGCTCAAATCTCTCTATGAGCTTATTGGTAAACTCATCATAGGTAGTGATAGACCGATGACCCAAGTTGACTAGACCATGGTACCACCACTCATACGCCACCCCATCCAAGTGTAGCGTAGTGAACTTAATCGCCTCCTCCTCCTCGATGGGTCTAAGAGCTAGATAGTTGTCTAACTTCTGTATCCAGGCTCTAGCTGAACTATTGTCACTCCCATCAAAATGTGGAAGCATAACCTTGTTGATAGCTTGATGCAAATCCCCATGAACTATTGTCCTCCTTTGTTCATAATGTCTTTCTTGTCCTCTATCATTCCTTTTATGATCCATAAAATCATTATAAGACATATCTGCCTTAATTTCATCAGGTAGAGAATCATACTCAGCGCGGTCGAGTCTCAACTGTTCAACAAAGGACACATTTTCTTCTGGATCAAGATGAGGTTTTACTGGTGCCAAGAAAGTGGGTTTGAATGGCCTGGAAGAAATGTATGTGCTATTTGAAGCAGGCTGAGCAGCATGTCCATTATGCTGGTTGGTGGCACTGTGTTCTCCACTATGTCCTGAATTGTTTAGTGGAGGTTGGTTCTGACCCATTCTCCCCATCATGAGAGATATCATATCCATTAAGGTATCCATCTTCCTCTCGAACCTCTTTGCTGGACTTAATGATCTTTCTCTTCCTTTCCCACTATCATCTCTGTTACCTCCCGACATCCTCTCATTATCCCCCATTTCTCCTTCAGGAGAAGACTCACAATTGGCTCTTAATACCTCTGAAGTTGTCTGACCTTCTGGGGCCTGATGCCAATGAAACTGACTGGTAGCCTTCTTGTATTCTCTTGCTAAGTACCTCTGTTCTCTGTCACTCATAGAAGGTTTGTTTTCACAGGATGGCAGGATGCGTGGCTCTGATACCACTGAAATATACCAAGCCAATTTTTTTCACTTTTCCAATTACAATAAGCAGAGCAATACACAATCGTTGAAGTTAGCACTTAAACCAAAATGATGCAGAATTCAACTCTAACCAAGAATGTACACCAGGATGGCATGATCATATGGTCAGAGGATCTCTATGCAATGCTGAAAAGGAACTCTAACCAAGAATGCACCTGATGATGACGAGCATATGGTCAGAGGGTCTTGATGCAATGCTGATACAAAGAACTCTAACCAAGAATGCGCCGGATGTCGACGAGCATGTGGTTAGAGGATCCCTACCACTATTATGCTGAAATAACTTGACGTCAAGAATGTGCTTTCCAATCTGAAGTGGAATTGGAGCTACCATATGACGGAGATGCAAGGTATTATAAAGCAAATATGAGAAGAAGTATGAAGTGCTGACAGTACTACTATTCAGCTTACAATAATTAGAGACTTCCAACCCAACATCAAATGATAGAAGTTAGCAAACTGAAATGATGGATCAACAACTTGAAAAGACCAAACCAGCAACATAAAACCCTACAAAAATGCTCACACCTCACTCATTTCTCCACCAAATGACCTCAAATCTGATGCAATGCACTCCTATGACAATGGCGACCAAGCTACACACCAGAGACCACTCTTAAACCCAAGTATTTATTTAGCATGCCTTCCAATGCACTCCAAAGAGGGCAGCCTGGCAAGAAGGGCGATTTCCTTCTAGAAAACTCAGATTCTTCATAATAAAATCTGCAAATTGGCACAATGGGGCGCCCAGCATAGACAAAGGGAAATATGAAATACCCAGAACAAATGTATTTTTATTTCAGATTTATGAATGAAACTACAGATTTAGTCCTATTATCAGCAACTCCAAAAATGACATAAAATGCAAATAACTGAACTACAAACAAAACTCAAGCTACAATGCAAACCTCACTACAAAAATCACTACTATTAGCAAACCTCTCCCTAGGTGCTATCTCTCAAGCACGAAGTGAGCCCAGGCTAGGAGGCATTCATTCCTCAAAGCAGTTCCAGAACCATTACGGCAGCATAACATTATCAAGATTTCAGATGCCGAAATGAGAGCACTCTTCCTCCTTTTATACTTTTCCAACTAGGAGTCTCTAAAATCCTCTTGCATATGGGATAAAACAAGAGAGGGAAAATAATATAATCCTCTTCAATTCTTTTTCAACCTCAACATTAAGTCGTAGAGCCTAGGCACCAAGGTCCAATATTAAATAATAAAGTTTAATTTACGGACTTTAAAACGGAGGCCAAGATGATGTCGAAAACCAATGATCTATAGCTCGTTGGAAAGGTCTTGACAAGACGAATCCAACCCCACTCTCAAAATCTCATTCTGATGCCAATCCCAAACTTACTAAAAAAGTAAATTCTTGAATGTCAAGAAAAACACATCCCTGCAAAGCTCTCTGAAAACCTAGAAAGAAACCGCCAACCAAACCACGTTCCACGAAAAAAAGTAACCACCAAAACATGAAACCCCTATTTCAACCTTCGAGTAACCTACGGGTCTCCGGAATAGGCCAACGGTCAACTGTAAAAGATCAAGCTAGAAAATGAAACATTACAAAGGTTCAACGAAGCTGCGGGTTCAATGGTGTTGAAGCAGGTTCAGTGGTTCAAGTGCAGCAAGTGGTTTGATGGCACAGTGACCGTAGATTTTGTGAGGTTTAGTGTCGGAGTGACTAAGACTGGCGGAAAGACTTTGTGAAGTCTCAGCGAAGAAGGTGACAACTGAAAGTGTCACGCGAGATATTTTATCGATAAAGATGATTTTTGAGCACATGGGGAATTCAAAAAAATGATGGGTATTGCCGATAGGCAATTGGAAAATAGTCGCATATAAGCAAAAGACTGTTAAGGTTTAGGGAAATGCAAGCCAAGGGATTTGGCTCCGCATCACAAACCCAAAGGAAGCACCAACTCCTTGAAGTGCTACAACACTTACAAGATGAGGCACCAACCTCTACTCTAAAACTTTTCACTGATCCTGAAGGTTGATTCACCTCAACAACATTATCTCTACTAACACTTTGACATCCTTGACTTGTTCTGATGACTTAGATACCTCCACACTAACATCCCTGATATCTTCTTGATCATTTGACTAATTTTGATAGCTCAAATACCTCCGCAATACTAACTCTGCTATAAATTATGCATTATCGCTTACAGAGTTACTTATCTATCTTCATATCATTCGCTTATCATCATATGCATTCCATACCTTTGAAACAATCTATCATCCTTCATATATATCCTCCACAAGACTTTTAAACATCATCTTTATCTGCCTTATGGAAACGTGTATCATGAAACGTGTAACCAACCTTACTTGTCGGCTCCCAAATCATTTTTGATAATGTAGGAGTGAAAACTCGTTATGCGGTTCATACCAAAGGATCTTCTAGACCTAATTTACTTCCTCCCAAACTTTCTTGTTGGTGCACGCTTCCATACACACAGTGCAAGCACTCAAATACACCATGTTAGCTCCATAAGCACTTAACCTTTCATACATCAGGTCCAGACCCTATGCAGTACTGGAGAAGTGAAATATCATCAAGCAGTTCATACCATGAATATAATGTGACCTGAAAAACCTTCTCATACACTTCTCCTAGTTTATACTTCTGCTTGCTAGCGCAAGCATTCAAACATTGATGTTGGTATCCTTTACATTGTCTAGTCACACTGTCTCAACTCATAACACTAAAATATCTATTTGTGGTAACTCATACCCTTTAAAACCTGAATATGTCATACTTCCCTCTTTTCTTTGAATATTCTCCAAACTGCCAAGCTATATGTGAGAATGCAGTGAAATGTGGTAGCTTTGAGTTTCATCTCTGATAACCTTACAGTGTGATAACACTATTTTCAATTTGTTGACTCTGGATGTCTTTGCAGTAGTCCATATACTCTAAAACTTGGATCACACATACCTCATAGCTATATTTATCTATCCTCCAAACTGCAAAGTCATATATTTGTCTATGGTAGAATGCGATACAATCTCAGGTGTGCTTTTGTAGTACAATTCCCTATGCCTTTGACATTTTTGATAACTTAGACAATTTCCTTCATATCTCATGCAATGCTTTTCATCAATTGACAATATATGTAACAATGCAACAATCATGACTTCATATTATCAATCATAACACTTTGATATCAAAGACAACATGTAACCCTTGGACATCAATGACAACATATGCAACACTAACTTGCTAAAATAAAGATATTTTTTGTTGTAAATTTTTGAAATGGGGTAAATTTTCATGTACTACAAAGTGATGTTATAGGTTTTCATATTTGATTCTCCTATTTTCTAGTATTTAAGTTTTATTAGATGTTTTTCTATTTAGTTGTACTTTTCAAAACTTATAATGCTCCTACCTTTCTCTAATAGGCTCCTTTTTAAACCCTATTTTTTGGAAGTTGATATTTTTCCAAGCTCTACACAACAATGTAGTTTATTTGTTCCTACTTTGTAAGCACTTATTACTTTCATCGCTTTAGCCACTTTTGGGCCTTATAAAGCTCTATTAAATCTAGTATGTTGTATTGTAACATGCATTGAAATAATGTGTCAAACATAGTAATTTTGGCGAGGGTGGGAGGCATTTCACATATAGTATAATTGGAGTTGCTTGTGTGTTTCTTGTCTTGCTACCTATCTCATTTTTTCTACATTATGCATCCTACTACTTCAATCCAATCCAATTTTTACACCTTACAACTACTTTATATTAAAGCCCAAAATGCTAATTTTGCTAAAAATTAAAGGAAAATTTTAAATTTGTAAACATTATTTGGCATTGAGATTATTTGTATCTATTTGTTTCTATTTCTTGGTTATTATTTGGTTTAAATTTAATTGTTATTCATTTGGAATAACAAAATATTCTACAAACAAGCATAGCAATGTTGAATGGTACTGGGAACATTCAATGGGTTGCACTAGGATTATAGTGTTGCTCATAGTTTTAAAAACATCATGAAGCAAAAGGTGTAGCCAACAAAGTGAGAATTGGAAGTAAAATTAACGGTGCATGTTTGTTCTTGCCTAATTCTAAAAATGAGTGTCACAAGTTCGATCTCATCATTGCATATTAGTTACATTACACAAATTGCATTATCTTTAGAGTAGTAGATCAACATGGCATCAATAGTTACACATGACTACACATATTGCATAAATTCTTGGCTTGTCTTCGATCCTTGTTCCAAAATTGTTAAATTGGATCTTAGGGGTTTAACCAAAGGAGAAGATCTTGGCATACCAAACTCCTCAAAGGTGTTTGTTGACACTACTTGTTTTATTCTATTTAGATTTTGAAAAGTCCTAGGGTAAATATATTTTAGGCGACCAAAACACCACAAATCAAATGCATGCATAGAGATCAAATTTGTGCACGTAGATTGATTCCATGGGTGCGGAAACAATACATAAAGTTCTACAACAGTTTTTTTAGTCTAATAGCAATCATATGGCAAGGTCTAACCATGAGTCACAATGACAAATTCAAAAACACAACTTATCACTCAATATTTGACAAAAAAATCTATAGGTAAGTCCTCTAATCCTAGGGCTAAGATATGATGGGACCAATCTTTTTTTATCAAATTGAGATATAAGCAAGAGTTATGAGATTGCCTCCACAACTTATCACTCAATATTTGACAAAAAAATCTATAGGTAAGTCCCCTAATCCTAGAGCTAAGATATGATGGGACCAATCTTTTTTTATCAAATTGAGATATAAACAAGAGTTATGAGATTGCCTCACTTCAAGACACTTGCTATCTTATTTTGGAGTGTGAGACAAGAAAGTAGGGCCATGAAAAAACTATAAGTTAAAATAAACCAAAACCTTAACACCTACTCTACTCATAGTTAATGTATGTTTGTATTATGTTGCATGCAAAATTATCCCCTCCAAAACTTTAACTACACTATAGAAAAACCAAAACGTCTCACATCCAATTCACTATAGATATCTGTATTAGTGGTGGATGGAATCTTTAATCCGTACAATAATTTCTGCATATAATAATTCATGCCACAAAGTCTGCACGTAATAATTTCTGCATACAAATATTTTTGACTTTAATTTTTTCATAGGTTTTGCAGTCAAGTATTACGGCAATAGGCGTGGGCGGAGTTGAAGAAATGGGCGTACAAAATCATTACACTTAATGTAATGTTCACGACGGGAATTATTTGAACGGCCATCTTCAGTGTGGAAAAGATTTACTTTCCTCCCATTTTCCACAACTTAACTTCCCTCCCATTTCCCCCGCTTTTTCTTTTTGGGTGTGAAACCACTCATTAATTTTCCACAACTTTCTCACTCGCCACAAAGTAAACAATTCTCTTTCGTGTGCGAGAACAGTCATTTCCCCACTTTTCTTTCGCCATCGAGAGCACTATTGAGCAGCGTAGACTTTTTCATCCAAGTGGCCGCCAAAAACATAACCCGTCCCCACTATGGGATTGGAAGGATCTAATGGTGGGATGATGGCATCAAGTGTAATACTAGCGTTCTATGTATATATGGGAGTCACTTAGCTCCTTTTGCAACTATTCACAGAAGACCATCCCCTCAAAGCTCTCCCATGCCTTCATCAAGTTGGAAGAGCATTCGTTTTTCCTACTCTATAGTTAAGAGTGACCAAGTTTTAGCAACAAAAAGTAAATTGTTTAATCACATAGTCCAAGTGGCTCAAAGCCTCAAATTAAACGCTGCTTTTACTAGCTCAAGATTGGGAACAAGGTTTTCAAAGAATATTTGCGATTTTTGCATGATTTTCAAGTTTTCTAGAAAATCAAGCACATTAGAGAGGGCCAACATCTTGTTACAGAGCTTCTTGACATTCTCCAAGCCTTTTTCTACCATTATCAATAGGACTTCAAAGCTCATAATCCTTCTCCTAAGGAAGACCATAGCCTCTAGCAATACATGAGTGGGGTGCATTGTCAGTTATTTGCTTTGTAGTGGGCCATGTGTGACTAACTACTCACCCAAGATGATCTTTGGGAGGTTGTTTCCAATATGGCTAATGACAAAGTTCTAGGTTGTGATGGCCTCCCCTTTGAATTGCATAAATCTTTGTGGGACATTGTTGGTCCATATCTTTTCAAGTCTATTTAAAAGCCTACAATTCTTTCTCTCTTGGCAATGTTATTAAAATAGGAAACATTAAATTCATATCTAATTTTGGTGATCCAAAAGACATCTACAATTGGTGGTTGATCACACTATTAAATGCTTCATACAAAATATATTACCAAAGCCCTTGCTCTTTCATTTATAGCATTTGCATCCTCCTATCATGTCTTTTGAGCAACCAAGGTTCACAAGGAAAAGATACATCCTAGATAATATCATGGTTGTTTGGGAAGGTATGGAATGGGCTTATCATTCTCAATAGCAAGCCATTTTCATAAAAGAAATGTTTTCCCCAAAACCTATGATCGTATTGAATAGTCATTCATTCTTACCATGCTTTAGGTGCTAGGGTTTGGTCCTATGTTCCTTCATTCCATTCAATGTCATTTGTCAATTCTTTTGCTTGCCTCCCCATTAGTGGTATGCAATACTTCACTTTTAGGCTTTCTAGGTCTATATAACAAGGTTATCTACTTACCCTTGCTCTCTATGTGTTGGTTGGGGAAGGCTTTGGCCACTTTTTCAAAGGTATTTCCCTTCCCAGTACCAGCTAACAACTTATCAATAGCCACTTTGTTGATCATTTTTTTCTTACTCTCTTGGAAGAAGAGGATAATGTCAAACATGCTTTCCAATGTCTGAACACTTTATGTTTAGCTTCAATGTCTAGCATATAGTGGAAAAATATCCATTGTTGGCATCAATCTTTCTTGCCAAAGTCTACCTAGCTCAATGCCTTTGGCTAGAAATGTATTGATCATGGTGAGATCTATAGGTTTCTTGGAATCTACTTGTTGAAAATGTTGTCATTGATGTCTTTGCCATTGAGATTATTGAATACTTTTCTTTGAGAAATCACTGGAAAAAATTAAACCCAACAACCTCTATCTTCATCTCTGTCAACAAGTTTTGCCTTCTGCTTAAGGCATTTGCAACTTTGTTTGATCTTCCACTCCTGTGCTTCAAAACAAAAGTATAACTCTGTAAAAACCCAACCCATTTTAAGTGCCTTTGATTCAATTTCCCTTGACTATTAAGATATTGTAAATCCCGATGATCAGTATATAGAACAAACTCTTTTGGCAACAAATAATGTATCCATTTCTTCAAAGCCTGAACTATGACATAAAACTCTTGATCATAGACATAATACTTTTTCTTGGCATCATTAAGTTTCTCATTGAAATAGGCAATGGGCTTACCTTCTTAACTCAAAAAAGCTCCTGTGACATTGCCACTAGCATCACAATCTACCTGAAATACCTTGTTGAAGTACAAAAGTGCCAAAATAGGTTTCTTTGTAACTTTCTTCTTCAACATATCAAAACTCTTTGTTGCTCATGTGGTCCAGTTGAACTCTCTTTTATCTCCTCTCATTGTTTCAGTTAGTGGGACACACATACTACTAAAATTCTTGACAAACTTCCTATAAAAACTTATCAAACCATGAAAAGATCTTACCTTTATAGCACTCCTTAGCATGGGCCATTCAACAATAGACCTTACTTTTTTTGGGTCCATCTTAAGACCCTCAGTTCAGAAAACAAATCCCAGGTATACCAACTCCTTTGCAAAACTACATTTCTTCAGATTAATCGTCAACTTCTCCTCCCTTAGCTTCTCCAAAACTCTTCTGATATGCATTAGATGCTCTTCCCAAGTCTTACTGAAAATCAAAATGTCATCTAAATGAACAATAACAAACTTTCCCAAAAACTCTTTCAAAACCTCATTAATGAGCCTCATGAATGTGCTTGGTGCATTGGTTGGCCCAAATGGCACAACTAACCACTCATACAAACCTTCTTTTATCTTGAAGGTTGTCTTCCATTCATCTCCTTCTTGGATTCAGATTTGGTGATATCCGCTCTATAAATCTATCTTTGTGAAGTACTTTGCTCCACTTAGGCAATCCATTATGTCATCCATCCTTGGCAATGGAAACTAATACTTGATCGTGATCTTATTGATGGTTCTCGAGTCTATACACATTATCCATTCTCCATCCTTCTTCGGTGCTAGTATTGTAGGTACTGCACATGGACTTAGGCTCTCCCTTATCAACCCTTTTCTTCAACAACTCCTGAACTTGTATGTTCATCTCCTTATTCTCTGCAGGAGTCATTCTATGGGCTTCCTTATTCGACAAACTAGCTCTTGGTATCACATCCATTTGGTGACTTATCTTCCTCATTGGTGGCAAACCTTCTGGTACATTATCAAATACAATATCTTGAAATTCTTCCAACATATCTGAGACTTCTGCTAGTATATCTCCACATTCCTCCTTTTTATCTTAGGGATCAATGCATAGAACATATGCTCATGCCTCATACCATCCAAAAATTTCCTACAATCAACTAAACAAATCCTAACACTACTACATACCTTCTCTTATGTCTCCTTCAAGGGCTTCAATTTGTGATGAACCCCATCTTTAGTCATGGTATAGGTGTTTACATGGCCATCATGTACTGCATGCTTATCAAACTGCCACGGCCTCCCTAATAGTATATGACAAGCATTCATAGGCATGATGTCACATAGTACCTCATCATGGTAATTCCCAATCTTGAACTTTACTAAGCATTGCTCATTGACCAAAGCTCTATGATCCTTCTGCAACCATAAAATCTGATACGGATTCAGGTGTCTCCTTCTTTCCAACTATAATTTATTTACCATCTCTTCCAAAACAAGATTATTAGTACTACCACTATCAATGATAACATCACAACATTTACCTTCAAGTTTACATCTAGTGTGGAATAAACTTTTCCTATGAACTGACTCTTTCTCCTCATTTAGTAAGGCTCTCCTTATGACAAGAGCTTCTCCTCTTTTTGCATCTTCAAAATGCTCAAATTCGGCATCTTCATCTACATGTGCATCTCATGCATTACCCTCAAGTCTTCTATTTGTCCATCCTTGATGTTGTGGACACTTGTATGCTTGATGTCCTTCTTCTCCATATTGGAAACAAGTTCCTTTGAAGCCTCCTCTTCCAGGTCCTTGTCCAGGTCTTCCTCTTCCTCTTTGTTCGCCATTTTTTGGGTCTCAAGGGTGGTAGGCATTATCTCCTCTTTGATTTTCACTGGTGCTTGATTCTTCATTCTTCGTTTGATCCTTGTTTCAACTTCCATAGGATCTTCCACCTGTCTTTCGACCACGACCTATTCCTCTTTTCTTGTTTTCAATCTTTTCTTCAGCTTCTCTTCCATCTTCAAAGAAAACCGGTATGCATCTTCTACAGTGGTCATTCTGACCAAGTTCATCTCCTCTTGAATACTTGGCATCAACCCATTAATGTAATAGGCTACCTTTTCCTTGTTGGCCTCTGCATGGCATGTTCTGATAATAATCTTATAAAAAAAATTTGTGTACTATTAGAAATGAAGGCAACAACTACCCAAATGGAAATTTGATTACAATATGTTTATCATCTTAAAGCAGTGTAATGTGAATAGAGATTGCATATGGAAATGAAATTACAACACAAGAATAAACAATATAGAAGAATAAACCATATCAAAACCAAATATAACATGGAGAAAACCCTTTTGGGTAAAAAACTCCACCAAGAAAAGAGGCTCAAGTTGTATTATCTTCAAAATTTGAAATGCATAATACATGCACTTCCTTTGTCTCTCCAACCTTCAATCCGACAGAACCTGTGTATAAGAAAACTATGATCTGCATAACACATACAAGGCACTGTATTTATAGAGGTATTTCAATCCCAAACTAGGCATCCATTTTCTCTCACCTTGGATACTCCAACATGCAACATTAAATGACCTCTTACAAGCTCATGACACTTGTCAATAGTCAACCATGCAAACTTAGGCATCCATGGACAAGAATAGGCACTTACGGGGTAATAAATGTTAGCATAATCATCATAGATTCTGTCATAACACCCCTGAATAGCATCTTCCCAATATGGGTGCCTAGAGCCAAGAATAGCAACTTACAACTCATAAATATATGTCATAAGTTGTCATATTGTCATAGAATCTTATGACAACTTAAGCTGTCATAGATTCTCTTACAACCACTTACCAACTTTATGACGTGTGTCATACAAGCCAAATATAGATGATTCCTCCAAGGTGGCAGCTACCCTCAATTACTCTTGATATTTACAATTACCATCAGTAAATGTTACTCCATAACTACCTCCAGTAACTATGGAACTTACCAATGTAGTAACTCTGTAATTACTATCCCCGGTAATTAATTTTTATCACTACCGATGAAACTTGTACATCCCTTATGGGTTATTTATAAATAATATTTAGAATAATAATTACAAGGATTTACAAGGTTACTGGCACCTAAATCCTAACATTCTCCCACTTGACATTATACATTGCAAATACTCATAAGGAAACATAAAACAACTAAGTACAGGAAACAAGGCCCATGGCCTTCCTACACCAAGTAAACTTCTCTGTGTTCAAGGTTTAGTTAAAGCATCTACTGTGCCAGGACTTTTTGATGCAGAGTGGAACGCAACGGAGGCAACCTAACAGGAAGGAGCTGCCAACAAAACAAACAGCATGATATTCTTCTCTAACGGCTGAACCTCATCATCATATTTCCCAATAACACCAACTGCATCATCATATTTCAACATCATCATCATATTCCTGATGACCGCAAATATCCTCCTGACGACTACTATTCACCTCCTTCAACTGTCGCCTATCATCATCATCATGATAATCAGCGGCGTAAATATCCTCCGGTTGCACTGTTCATCGGGTGCCAAATACAAACGGCATCATCATGATATTCGATATCACCTTCGTCAGCAGGATATCCAAATATCCGGTTGTCCAAATATCCTGATGACGTTCTACTTCAACAACTTGCCTTCGATGTTTCACGGTCCGACGATACAAGCAACAGCATCATGATATTAAACATCCGGTTCTTCGAAGCCTCCTGATGATGCTAATACAACTTCCTGCCTACGCCGATACCTTTCCACTTAGCGACAACAGGATAACCCGCATAGAGGGATTTCTGAATATCCTGATGACGATGACGTCATATCATGATGACGATGACGTCACACTTCATCCTGATGAACTCTTCAACACTTAGCCAAAAACTCAACTTTCACACCCGCATCCGTTAGCGATATGCGGATGATGATCTCCCCCGAGAGATGATCCTGACTGCGATATATACACTGAGTATATATCCAACTCAAAACATCATGATGCACCTGCAACATGCAAATTTCACCAACTTCATGACCCGATCCTGATGGCGATGGATTCGCAGATGCTGTTGCGGCTCGTTCCGACTAGAAACGCACATGCAGACTCCGGGTATCCTTCCACTGCATGAAAACACTCACGACCGCATAATTTCACCAAGATCATGTGACGACCGGGCCGGATCACCTCCAAACCAAAATCTAACAGTCTATCTTCTAGACCTAGCACATGAGGATGCTAGGTTGACTTACAGCATGCCCCTAACTGATCTCCTGAACAATACAATGCATAAACAGAAAACACAAATGCAATCTAGGCTATGATACAGGACCATTCCACCGATTTGCAGGATCAACCGGTGGAAGGGTTGAAATTAGTCATTAGCTTGCAAAACGGAAATGAAATCAACACAGATGCAAACAGATGATGCAAAAGACGAGATCTTATTCAATTGCAATTCAATGTCCTGAATACAGCTTCTCAATGTCTGAACTGCTCTTCCTGAATCTCAACTCAACACCAGTACATCAAATCAAAAATTATATCACAACTATATCTAAACCCTACAGATCGAAGGTATATATAACAAATCCTTCGAGTACTACTAACATCACTTCCCAGCGGCTGGGAGCTTCCAAGCGGCTGGGAGAGAGGACAGCTCAGACTCTTCTTATCCCGATCCCTAACTACCTCTAACTGCCTACACATACTCCTATGCTGAATTATTACATAGCATCGGTCACAGTGGACCTTATTACATGATAAGTCAAACATACTAAAAATAGATTATCCCGTCAGCATGATGATAACTATCCTACATCCTGATCATGTATGTCATCATGCGGACCTATATCCTGATCATGCGTGGGTGCTCCTGCACCATACTCCCCAAAAGAAGAAATCTCAAGTCCACTTGAGATGAGAGTATCAAGGTCGGCACCATGTTTCTGTAGCTGTTCCGCAGTCATCCATACTGCTTCAGAAGTCGGCTGTCCCTTCCAAGAGACGAGGTACTCCAAGTACTTCTTGTGTCTGGTCTGTTTGATCACCCTAGTGTCCAAAATCTGCTGTATCTGTGGAGGATCATGTGGAGGAATGTCTTCAGCAACTGTATCCTGTAGGATAGCCTGATCATCATCTGGATTAGCCTTGTATGGAGTCAAGTCACATACATTGAAGATAGGAGATAAACCAAGATCAGGTGGTAGTTGGAGCTTATAAGCATTTTGTCCATGTTGTTGCAAAATCTGACATGGTCCAACTTTCTTTTGCATGAGCTTAGTATACTTCCCCTTAGGGAGCCGGTCTTTCTTCAAGTGAACCCAAACCAAATCTCCAACAGCAAATTGAACATCCTTCTTCTTCTTGTCAGCATACTCCTTATACTTTAAGGTTGTTTGCTGGAGTTGGGTCTTAACCTGATCATGAACTTCTTTGATTGCTTCAGCAAAAGCTTCTCCATCTGCACTAACAGGATCGGCTGTAGGTAGTTCTCGCAACTCTAAAATACCTCTGGGATGCATTCCATAAACTACCTGAAAAGGCGATTTTCCTGTGCTCCTGTTGACAGTATCATTATAGGAAAACTCAGCTTGAGACAGAATATTGTCCCACTTCTCTCCATGCTGTTTTGTCAAGCATCTAAGTAGATTCCCTAAGGAACGGTTCACAACCTCAGTTTGTCCATCCGTTTGAGGATGATATGCAGAGGAAAATGATAAATTGGTTCCCAGCTTCCTCCAGAGGGTTCTCCAGAAATGACCTACAAACTTCACATCTCTGTCTGAAACTATGCTCATAGGCAACCCATGAATTCTGACAACTTCCCTGAAGAATAAATCTGCAATATATGAGGCATCTGCAGTGGTTTTGCATGGCAAGAAATGTGCCATCTTGCTGAACCTGTCCACTACAACAAAGACACTGTCAAATCCTCTCCGGGTCCTTGGTAAACCTAAAACAAAATCCATACTGATACTTTCCCATGGTCTGGAAGGTATGGGTAAGGGCTGATATAACCCTGCATTAGTTGACCTGCCTTTAGCCTTCTGACAAATTACACAGGTTTCTACAAATTTCCTGACATCTGACTGCAACTTAGGCCAGAAATAATGCCTCCTGACCAGATCAAGAGTCTTGTCTAGACCAAAATGACCTGCCATTGCTCCACAATGTTTCTCCTTGATTATATTCAACCTCATAGAACATCTGGGAATACACAACTGTCCACCTTTGAACAGCAATCCATCTTGGATCAGGTATTCAGAGAACTCAGCATGGTATTTCTCCCCAAAAGAAGTACAGACCTGATATATTTCTCCAAAATCTTCATCAGACTCATACATGGTCTGGAGTGAGTCAATGCCAACACTCTCTAGCTGAATCTGATTTACTGTGAGAACTCTCCTGCTTAAAGCATCTGCAACTTTGTTCTTAACCCCTTTCTTGTGCTTCAAGGTAAAAGTGAAAGCCTGTAGTGTTTCTACCCACTTCATATGTCTGTGGTTCAGCTTCTCCTGACTGTTGATGAAACTCAAAGCTTGATTATCTGTGAAGACTATGAACTCCTTTGGCATCAGGTAATGCCTCCATTTCTTTAGGGACTGAACTAAAGCATACATTTCCAGATCATATGATGAATACCTTTTCTTAGCATCATTGAGCTTTTCACTGAAGAATGCAATTGGTCTACCCTCTTGACTGAGTACTGCTCCAATGGCCATGTGACTGGCATCACACTCTACCTGAAAGATCTTATTGAAATCTGGAAGTGCAAGGACTGGTTGCTGTGCCACCTTCCTCTTCAATGCCTCAAAGGAATCATCTGCTCCTTGAGTCCAAACAAACCTGCACTTTTGTCCTCCTTTGATGGTATCCAACATGGGTGCACAAATATGACTGAACCCTCTGATGAACTTTCTGTAGAAGGTTGCTAACCCATGGAAACTTCTGACTTCATTCATGGTCTGTGGAGTTGGCCAATTCAAAATGGCACTTACCTTCTCCTTATCCATCTGCAGCTTGCCTTGTGAGATGACAAAACCTAAGTAGGTGATCTCCTGTTTCATGAACAAACACTTGTCCAAGTTTATCATCAGCTTTTCTTCATGTAGCCTCTTGAGAACCAGCTCTATATGCCTGAGATGTTCTTCTCTGGTGTTACTGAAAATCAGAATGTCATCTAAATAGACTATGACAAACTTACCAATGAATTCCTTCAGAACCTCATTCATCAGCCTCATGAAAGTACTAGGGGCATTAGACAAACCAAATGGCATAACCTTCCATTCATACAAACCTTCATTTGTTTTGAATGCTGTCTTCCACTCATCACCTGGTCTAATCCTGATCTGATGGTACCCACTCTTCAAATCTATTTTAGTGAAATACTTGGCATTTCCCAAACAATCAAGTAAATCCTCAATTCTGGGGATTGGAAACCTATACCTGATTGTGATCTTGTTGATGGCTCTGGAATCAGTGCAAAGTCTCCAAGTGCCTTCCTTCTTAGGTGCTAGTACAGCTGGTACTGCACATGGGCTCAAACTCTTTCCAATCAGACCTGAATTCATCAATTCTTCAATCTGCCTGGCTACTTCTGCATTCTGCTCTGGGGTAAGCTTATAAGCTGCTTTATTTGGAAGTATAGACCCTGGAATCAAGTCTATGCAATGACTGATATCTCTGATAGGTGGTAGGGATCTTGGCATTCCCTCTGAGATAACACCTTTGTACTTATCCAATAACTCTTGGACAGCTGGGTCTATCAACCTGGGCTTCTTCTCTGTCTTACCTGCCTGCTGTTGTTCCTTATTCACACTCATACAGGGGATCAGGGCATATGCAACTGCATCTTCGGCTGCTACTTCTTTCATAAACTGTTTGCCTTCCATCAGCATGACCTTCACTTCTTTGCCTTTAGACTTCTCCTCTTTCTCCTTCAATGGGAGTAGTATTACATCTTTACCATCTTTAGTGATCTTATAGGTGTTTTTGACACCATCATGCTGTGCCTTCAGATCATATTGCCATGGTCTACCAAACAAAAGGTTGCAAGCATCCATCTTGGTGATATCAAACAACAACTTATCTTTATATCCACCAATCTGAAACTCTACCCAACCCTGCTCTTCTACAGTTGTCTGCTGACCTTGAGTAAGCCATGAGACCTTATATGGAGATGGATGAGGCAATCTCCTAAGCTTCAGCTTCACCACCATTTCTTCAGACACAAAGTTCTCAGTAGAACCAGAATCAATCAAAACCTTACAAGCCTTACCTCCTGCTTTGCAAGTGGTTCTGAAAAGGGACTTCCTCTGAGGGGCTTCTTTATCAGGTACCTTCATGGTAGTTACTGTTCTCCTCATCATCAGGGACTCTCCACTTTCTGGATATCCATAATTCTCAGGACCATTTACACTCTGAAAATCATTAGAACTTGTCCTACTCTGATTATCAGGTTCATTGACCAGATTTGTCCTCCTTTCTCCTGCTGAGCTTGTAGCTTTGTCTGGACATCTGCTGGCTATATGGCCTTCTTTGTTACAGTTGTAACACCTGATGGATCCTCTGCCCTGGGATCTTCCTCTGTAAGGTCTTCTACCTCTGAAGTTTCCTTGCTGACTGAAATTCTCTCTCTGACTCTGACTATTGTTGCCCTTGCTATTGTCTTGACTAGACTCTCCTTGATATCCCTGTCCTTGTCCTCTGCCTCTGAAAGGACTTCTTCCACCTCTTTGTTGTCTTCCTCTTCCTCTGTTGTTCTGATCTTGCTTTCTCTTCAGCTTTTCTTCCACCTTCAGTGCCAACTGAAAACTTTTCTGCACTGTATCTGGGTTATGCAGACTCAGATCTTCTTGAATATTAAACCTCAGTCCATTAAGGTATCTGGCTACCTTTTCTTCTTCACTTTCTTTCACCTTGGTCTTCATACAGAGTTTCATGAACTCTTCTGTATATGAGCTGACATCTAGCTCCTTCTGCTTCAGGTTTTGTTTCCTCTTGTGTAACTGGATACTGTAATCCAAAGGGATATAAGCCTCCTTTACCAATTCCATCATCTTCTTCCATGTGGCAACTCTACGTTTGCCCTCCTGCACTCTATCATCCTGAACAAAGTTCCACCATGTCAAGGCAGCTTCTTTCATCTTTGACTGTGCTATCTTCACTCTCTGCTGTTCTGGTATCTCCTCTGTCACAAAGAAATTGTTCAGACAGTCTATCCATTCCATTACCGAATCAGGGTCCATCTTACCTGTAAACACTGGCAAGTCCAGCTTCACATCCATGGTTCTCCTCTCCATGGCCTTGAGGGCGTTCAAC
Organism: Cunninghamia lanceolata; assembly: GCA_027924645.1. Lineage (NCBI taxonomy): Eukaryota > Viridiplantae > Streptophyta > Pinopsida > Cupressales > Cupressaceae > Cunninghamia > Cunninghamia lanceolata. Next base: position 3,565,108 of record BSBN01000128.1, read on the forward strand.
AGCGGTCTCTGGTCTGCAGGAACGACCTCCTCGCTCCAATTAGGGACATCCTCTTCTTCCCTATCATCGTCTCTACCAGAACCTACTTTGCTCCTCAACTTTGCTAATTCATCTTTCAACTCCTGATTCTGAGCCTTCACGGCCCTGCTTTCTGCAATCTGCTTCTTCACCAGAACTGCCAACTCAGCGTTGGTCATCTTTGTTGGGAACTCAGATGTTCCTTCTTCGTCTGACATCCTGCTTATGTTTTCCAAAAGATCCTAAACCTTTGCTCTGATACCACTATGATGCAGAGTGGAACGCAACGGAGGCAACCTAACAGGAAGGAGCTGCCAACAAAACAAACAGCATGATATTCTTCTCTAACGGCTGAACCTCATCATCATATTTCCCAATAACACCAACTGCATCATCATATTTCAACATCATCATCATATTCCTGATGACCGCAAATATCCTCCTGACGACTACTATTCACCTCCTTCAACTGTCGCCTATCATCATCATCATGATAATCAGCGGCGTAAATATCCTCCGGTTGCACTGTTCATCGGGTGCCAAATACAAACGGCATCATCATGATATTCGATATCACCTTCGTCAGCAGGATATCCAAATATCCGGTTGTCCAAATATCCTGATGACGTTCTACTTCAACAACTTGCCTTCGATGTTTCACGGTCCGACGATACAAGCAACAGCATCATGATATTAAACATCCGGTTCTTCGAAGCCTCCTGATGATGCTAATACAACTTCCTGCCTACGCCGATACCTTTCCACTTAGCGACAACAGGATAACCCGCATAGAGGGATTTCTGAATATCCTGATGACGATGACGTCATATCATGATGACGATGACGTCACACTTCATCCTGATGAACTCTTCAACACTTAGCCAAAAACTCAACTTTCACACCCGCATCCGTTAGCGATATGCGGATGATGATCTCCCCCGAGAGATGATCCTGACTGCGATAGATACACTGAGTATATATCCAACTCAAAACATCATGATGCACCTGCAACATGCAAATTTCACCAACTTCATGACCCGATCCTGATGGCGATGGATTCGCAGATGCTGTTGCGGCTCGTTCCGACTAGAAACGCACATGCAGACTCCGGGTATCCTTCCACTGCATGAAAACACTCACGACCGCATAATTTCACCAAGATCATGTGACGACCGGGCCGGATCACCTCCAAACCAAAATCTAACAGTCTATCTTCTAGACCTAGCACATGAGGATGCTAGGCTGACTTACAGCATGCCCCTAACTGATCTCCTGAACAATACAATGCATAAACAGAAAACACAAATGCAATCTAGGCTATGATACAGGACCATTCCACCGATTTGCAGGATCAACCGGTGGAAGGGTTGAAATTAGTCATTAGCTTGCAAAACGGAAATGAAATCAACACAGATGCAAACAGATGATGCAAAAGACGAGATCTTATTCAATTGCAATTCAATGTCCTGAATACAGCTTCTCAATGTCTGAACTGCTCTTCCTGAATCTCAACTCAACACCAGTACATCAAATCAAAAATTATATCACAACTATATCTAAACCCTACAGATCGAAGGTATATATAACAAATCCTTCGAGTACTACTAACATCACTTCCCAGCGGCTGGGAGCTTCCAAGCGGCTGGGAGAGAGGACAGCTCAGACTCTTCTTATCCCGATCCCTAACTACCTCTAACTGCCTACACATACTCCTATGCTGAATTATTACATAGCATCGGTCACAGTGGACCTTATTACATGATAAGTCAAACATACTAAAAATAGATTATCCCGTCAGCATGATGATAACTATCCTACATCCTGATCATGTATGTCATCATGCGGACCTATATCCTGATCATGCGTGGGTGCTCCTGCACCACTTTTTCCCCATGAAAAAAGAAAATAAAATAAAAAATGTAAAGTTTAATTAAAAAAATTTATAGTTGTTGTGAACGGGTGTGACTGTTGTAACCACCCTTGGAATATTATATAAACCCGTAAGTTAATTGAAATGGGAATATACAAGGAGGAAAAGTGAAGGAAAGAACAATACAAAAATTTAGAGAACACACAAGAGTGAAGGTTTGGGTCCTGGTTGGCATTTAACCATTGGGAGAAGGGGCACACAACGTGTGTCCAACTCGAGGTACAGTGTACACTTGGGAGTGTCCTGGCCAGGGCCGAGTTTATGTCATGAAGGCAAGTTTGGTTCTGTACAAGAACCTGTTCCTCCACGGGTGTTTGTGCTAGTAAAAGTCAGGACATGTAACCCTACCTCTATGTGTGAGATAGCAGCTCTCCAAATACTATTAAGATATGTATTATTTCCATTGTCGTATATTTTAAATGTTCTCTGTGTTAATTTATCATCACCTGTCAATGTTATAAATGCCATTATTTTGATATTCATATTATTGCTCAAGTGATTAATTATTGTTGCTCATTTTATTTACTATTGCTCCAGTTAATATGTATGTCATTACTCATTAAATAAATTGAAACATTTTCCATTTTTCTATTGTTGGGAAAAGTTAGATTACATTTGGTATCAGGAGCATATATATTTTTTTTGCAAAATAGATATATTGAGTAAAACATTATAATAGTTTTAATCAATTATTTTACTCTATATATATATATATATGTTGGAGTAATTTATTTAGATAAATCAAATTTTAATCAATTTAAGATTTCCATAAAATAGTTATCTTTTACTTAACCATTATTTTTTTTACCCTTTCAATCACTCTAGGCATAAATTAATTTCACGGTGAATTTGATTAGGTTTACTGAGTCTGGAAAGAAAAAAGAAAAATAAAAAAGAAAAGAAAATTAAAAATATCACATTGAGACTTGAACTCAAAACCTCTCACACAGAAACAAGAACTTTACCATTAGACCACATATGATTTCATAATTTAAACTCATGGAAATGAAACAAAACTAGTAATTTTTATTAGATAAGTCCTTAAAACAAAACATTCACAAGAGAGTTATACATTTTTTTAGTAAAAATTGACCAAAACAATTGCTTGTTTAAATTGGAGTACTTAAAGAACAACTTGACACCGATCACTTTCTGATTGAAAATTTTTATTGAATAAAGATTGACCTATCCCAATATTGTTTAAGAGCGACCAAAAAGCTTATGAGGCTTTAGAGAAAACCAACAAAGCATTAATGTAGGAAGTCGTTGAACTAGTAGCCCAAGTCCAACAACTTAAAAAAGAATCCATGGAACAAAATAAACAACATGAAATAGAAAGCTCAAAAACAAGAATAGTTCCAAGTCAACTTGACATCGAAACCAAAGAAAGGAAAAATGTAGATCAAAAAGTAAATGATGAAAAGTATCATCAGAAGAGAGTGAGACTTCCAAATCAAGGTCTGAATCAGAAAACATGCCAAGTAAACAAACACAACAAGAATTAGATAATTTTTCTCATAAAATCAAGCTACCTGAATATAATGGTGATACCAGTACAGGTGAGGAAGCAAAGCAATGGTTAATCAATCTAGAAAGATATTTTGATTTGCAAAATACAAGTAGTTATGCTAGGACTAGAATCACCACCTACCAGTTGAAAAGTAGTGCACTAAATTGATGGCAAGACATGGTTCGATCTTCAAAAATACGAGCCAACAAAACAAAATGGTCACAATTTAAACAATTATTCGAATGGAAATACCTTTCCAATTACTTTCTATAAGAAAAGAAGAGTGAATTCTTTGAACTAAAACAAAAACTTCAATCTGTGAATGAATACTTGTAAACAAAACTTTGAAAGACTTAATAGGTCTGTGCCATTCATCGAAGGACATGACCATTTTGTTAGATTCATAAATGGTCTGAGGAATGAATACAAAGCTCCAGTATGGTGTGGAAAGCCAATTTTAGTAGATGAAGCCACACAAATCGCTGAAAATTTTGAAACTTACCACCGAATTGTAAGACAAAAAAGGGAAAGTCGTAAAAGACATAGAGAGTAATCATATAAGAAAACTTTCAAGCAAGAAAGACACTTTCCAAACCAGAGCTCAACCCAATGTTGATCCATCAAAATGTTCCACTCTAACAAAATAAGCCCCTACCCTCTGAAATCCAATGTTGGAATTGCGGCGAGAATCATATTCAATGATATTGTCCTCAATTATATCCTCACTATGGAAAATGTGGTAAAAACCATCGTAGAGATGATTGTACATGCAAATCACAAAATCAATATGGCAAAGCTTCCACTCCCACAAACATGAAGATTTATGCTGCAGTAGATATAGGTACCATACATTACCAACCTTCTCTAATTGAAATTAAAGGCTCTATAAATGGTCATCCCATTGTTTTTCTTGTTGATTCAAGAGGTAGTCATAACTTTATTTCTCCTAGGGTTATAGAACAACTAAATATTACATCTAAATAAATTGAACCTTTAGCTATCGAAATGGCAAATGGTAGAGTAGTTAGACAAACTGGTGCAATGATTAAAAACCTAAAATTTGAACTAGATAACTTTGTAACACATGATCAATTTCATATACTAAATCTTGGTACATATGATGCTATACTAGGTATGAGTTGGCTAGAGAAAAACAATGCTTTCCTAGGTTGTGAAAACAAACAAGTTATCCTAAACTCTAACATGGGGACATGTCACATTTTATAGGGGGAGAAAAGACCTCTTCACATTAAAACTATTTCAGCCATGCAAGTCAAGCGTAGTGCAAGAAAAAAAATATAAAATATTTTGTGCTATGATTTTTCAAAATGGGATAAATTTAAAATAGACATTAATATCAAACCTGTGGTACAAGAATTCAAAGATGTATTTCCTGAAGAATTAAATAATTTACCCCCTAAACGATCTGTAGAACATGCAATTGATTTAGTTCCTAGGGCAGAACCTATTTCCAAAGCCCTGTATTGTCAATCAATCCCTGAGTTAACTGAACTAAAAATTCAATTAACACAATTACTTAAGGAAGGTAAGATAATACCGAGTGTCTCTCCTTGGGGTGCACCAGTATTATTTGTAAGAAAGAAAGATGGAACCATGAGATTATGCATAGATTACAAAAAACTTAATAAATTAACCAAAAAAATAAGTATCCTTTACCATGAATTAATGACCTCCTTGATCAATTACATGGTGCAAAATGTTTTTCCAAAATAGATCTAAGATCAAGATATCATCAACTCTGCATTAAAGAATCTGACATTCCCAAATCAACATTTGAAACATGATATGACCATTATGAATTTATAGTGATGCCTTTTGGTCTAACTAACACACCTGCAACCTTTATGACCTTGATGCATGATATCTTCTGACCATTTCTAGATGTATTCGTGATCATTTTTTTAGATGATATCTTCATATACTCAAAGAATGAGGAAGAGCATGAACAACATCTTAGGATGGTACTAGAAACCTTGCAAAGGAATAAGTTGTATGCCAAACTTAGCAAGTGTGAACTCTTCAAATCAAAAGTACCTTACCTAAGGCATGTAGTTTCGGAGAAGGGTATTTCACCTGACCCTACTAAAATTAAGGCAATTCAAGATTAGCCTATTCCAAAGGATGCTCACTGTTAGTGTCCGAATCGGCAGAGGGTTTGCCAGCTCCAATGCACAGGCAGATTCAGCCAACAGATACGGGAGGTTGCGTGAGCTACCACCCCTTCACTTCTGGTTCTGCTGCACCAAGGGGGGTGTCCCTATAGATAAAGATTTGATCTTGACTCGCCCAATGACAGAAATATTTACCTTTACAACAACAGGCAAAATACTCTCATGTGTGGACCAAGATTTGGGTGATAAATCACAAGGCTGGCACTGTTCTTGGACATATCTAACTGGTTGTGGATGAGAGTATGCAGGGGTCCTATTCCTACTCTTACAACTAACAGGTTGGAAATTTAAAAGGATTTGTTTTGATATTTTGGATGCAAGACAGGGGGTTTTGGATCATAACTACTAATCCAGAAGCAGATCGGTGCCTATTTCTGGGCAAGGAGTCAACTAGATGTATACAAGAGAATGGCTTACAACTGGCATTCAAGTTTCAAGGGGTTAGGACTGGTATCTGCCTTACAAACACCACCCAAGGATAAGTATTTAACTGTCTCTACTTACATACATCCCAGCTGACATACAATCTTCTCCATACTCAACCTAAAACAGTTTAATCCACTCCTTGAATGGAAGTTAAAGATTAAGCATGTGATACAGAAATCCATACCTTAGAATCTGAGAAACCCTTAGCAACCAGATTCAAAAGAAGAGAATGCATACAATACATGGAGACAGACAGACAAACACATGCAATAATGCATTTTTCATATAAAATGATGAGAAACTGAACATATGTGCAAGGTGCACTCATATGCAACTCATAAACTCCAACAGAGATAAAACAACTAGGAAAACGCTCTGTCTTTTGTTATTTTTCCCCCAAAAATGCCCAAGTCTTCCCCCAAAAATGAGTGACAAGGTTTGCTTATAAAGCAAGAACCTGTACTCAGCAATTACAACAGGGTCTTCTCAAAATGCTGCCAAATATAGTGCACTAGGAATGGCACCCAAAACATTTAATATAGCAGTGAGAAGAAAAGGAAGGGGTAGGTGAGATCGGGATCTGCACCGCCGCCTGAAGATTTTCTTGATAAACCTGGTAGGTAGCCTGTCAATCCTCAACCCATGCCTCTGCAAATCGCCATTAATGGCTCAGTAGCCCACAATCTCCCCTCAAAACTTGCAGTAGCGTGTCTCTAAAGTTCCTTCTACTTGAAACGCAGCTGCAGCATGCAGAAATTACACCCCTGCTAAAAATTTGAATCGGGGCCGTCGATTTTCCCTCCTTCTGCTGAGATCTGCAGCTCAAAATCATGTTGACTAGTCGTCAACCAATGGAAATATGCCACGTAGATGCCTTTTGCTTCACTGACTCTTCCCATTGCTGAGTCTCATTTTGCCTTGTCCGCCACTTTTGACCCTTTTCATCTTGTATATGCATATTCAAATGTATATACAACTGTCCTCTTTCCGGCCTTTCAAATCCCTTGTATATGCCAATGCATATACATACAACTATTTAACATACAAGGCAGACCCCAAATCTGTATAGAACAAATCAAAATTCTACTCGGGTCCGGCTTGTGTCACCTTTTGCATCTTTCCAATTTGTATATTGCATACATACAATACAATATACATGCCGCGGATTTCAAATTTTTACGAAGCATTTTTGAAATTGCTTTGAAATCTAGCTTGTATCTCTATTTTCTTGTATATCAGCATATACAATGCCATGTACATGCAAGCCGCGGATGCTAGCCCTAAATTAGCCAAATCTGACTTTTGAATTAGGTCCAGATTGTATCTTAACTTTTGCATGTTCCGCTTGTATGTGCAATCGGTGGGTCCCACTATTTGTATCTTTTCCCTTTGCATTTTTAGATTGTATGTTGGGAACATACAAACCCAACATACAATGCGCGGACACCACCTGCTTTACAAATGCAATTAACTATCTTATCGCATCCACCTTGCACTTGTTCATTTGTATATTTCCTCTTGTATATTAGACAAACATTCGACTTTGCATGTCAACCCTTGCACATTTCTTTTTTGCATATAGCGAATGTATACTGCATATACATTCCACCTTGTATGTGAGGCGGACCCCACCACATGTATCTCCTGCTTTAAATGTTGCCGAATATACAAGGCCCCTTGTATCCTTTTTCAATGTATATGCATCGGCCGTCGGGGAAACTTTGGAGTTGACTGCCGATGCATCCTGTCTTGCCGATGACCCTCTATCACTATAGCAAATGCATGTCGGGTTTCTTTGTATATTTTTCATTGTATAAACCCAATGCATGTTGGACATACATTCACTCTTCTATCTGTTTCCCTGTACATTGACCCTTGTATGTTTCACTTGTATGCCGCCAATGTATATCTTCTTTGCATGTTTTCCTTTGTATCTAGCCATTGTATGTCTGAACATACAACACAAAACATACATGCAACCCGATATACAAGCAGGGAATATTCCCAGAATCTATGATAGATTCCTCAATGTATATGCACCCTTTTTAAGCCCAATATGCATACAAGAATGCATATAACTAATTTTTCACCATTTTTGAAGGCCGATTGAAATTTCTGCAAGCCCACCAATGTATATTTGCATTTGTATGTACAAACCCTTTGTATATATGAAGATACATGCATTTAAAACTATTTTTTGCACTTTTCAACTATAAAGGCCAAAAGACTTAGAATTTTTTGATTTTTTAGGAAGGGGCTTGCAGATTTAAATGCCTGAAACCTGAATGTTTATGCAGGCACCACCACTGGCTCTATCTGGGGACGCATGCCTCTTGCAGGTATGGTGAGAACTTCAGAACTCTGGGATGCAGACCAGTCCCTATCCATTGGGCAACATAGTCAAACATTGCACCAACCTGCATCACAAATACATTATTAAAACATACTTGGTGGCCCAGGGCCACCAAAAAGGAAAAACCAGAATTTCCCTTTGTCAAATATCTGATTTTCTTTTGATTTCTTCAAATGAAGCCTAAAAGCATTTAACTGCCTGCAACAACCCTCTTTGCAATTATTTGTACTGCTACCCATTTCTTTTTCTTTAACAAATCTACAACAAGCTTGATCAGCATACATTATCATCAGTTGTAGAATGTCACCATCATATGAGTCACTAATGTTACTTGGGAAAATATCAGACTCACATGAAACAAATGACTCCACATCAAAATTTTGCCCTTCATAGAATAAGAGCTCCTTTGTATCAAACATGCAATATTCAGGCACAAGAAACATCTCATAATCAGATTTATCTTTATAAACACTTAGGTATTCATCATCATTATTCTCAACAATTTTATCATTAATGTCCACCTAGAATGTCTCAAAAGAAGGCATAAAAAACTTAGAGTGCAGCCCTTCACTGAAAGCTTTGTAATCACCCCTGCAACCAACATTATCCCCAACTGTATGAGCACATACATCTGCAACTTGTCCATTCACATCTGAATAGTGACCTTGATTTTCCTCTTCACCAATGCACTGATAATCAACAGTAATTTTTTCAACCTCTGCATTGTAAAGGTAGTCAGAATCTTCAAGGAAACATTCATATTCAGCATCTGTATATATTTCATCATCTGAAAGGCTCACATATGCATCTGAATGCTGAGAATCACTAACACATTCACTACCATTCCTTGAAACTACATTTTCTATATTCAGAGTGAAACTCTGCATATCCACCTTGTACAAATAATCAGGAATAATTGGGATATGCCTATTGTTGTAAGACACAACCTCATGTATATCTTTCATTTCATCATTTAAAGGGCATTTTGCATCTGTAGGCTTCTCTTCTAGAGGCTGATAACAATCTTTGTCTTCATCATTATAGGATGTGCCCACATTTTCTACAACATTTTCTTCATGTTTATGCATCACATCATGACTACACATACTATTCTGAAATATATTTCCCTCTACAAAATCATCTTTCAATGAACACACTGGGAGAGCTGAAATATATTCACTTTGATAACTGTTTTGACAACTTGCAGCCATGAAACCTACTGGCATTCCATATTTCTAATTATTTTCAATATCCATAGCAAATGTGAAATCCTGGTGAAGTGTAGCTGGTTCTTTATCTCTCAATCTATAACTCATTTTCTTATCAAATGCAGCTAAATAAATTGTCAAGCACAATGCATTATTAGGTCTCATATATTCAGGAATCTGCTTGAGGAACTTAATAAATCTAAGATTAAAGGCTGGAACCAGTTCCTCATCTTCCTTTTGAATATTCATGAAGTGTATGATCAATGAGGCTAAATCAAATCTTTCACCAAACTGCTCTAGGAATGCAATTTCTAAATCTACCCATGAAGAAACTGAACACACAGGAAAGTCTGAAAACCAGACCCTAGCATCATCCTCTAATGACTAAACAAAGAGTCTCATTACTACATATTCAGCCTCTACCTCATAATCTTCCATCAAATTACAAATTTTTTGTAGATGTTTGTTTGCAGACTCAGAATTTAATCCATTATATTTCGGCAAACACTTTCTAATTTTATTTGGAATAACATTTTGGTAACCACAAATTCCTTTGAAATTTAGGGCTTTATATCTTTCAATAAAAAATGGTCTTCTTTGAGAGCACAACTAGGTTTGCTGCTCTAAACTCATGATTTTGAATGAAAATATGGAATACCTAGAAATATGTTGTAGCATTGGATAGGTTCAATCAACAGAGTCACCACCTCTCACAGAGAGGATAGAATATCAACAAGGCACTTTTGTTTTCTGGATTCATCACCCTAGCAGAGCACCACATGGTCATTCCTTAGTATTGCTGCAACAACTTTCCCTGGAAACTAGATTTTCCAGCCCTCGAATTACTTGACTCTTTTATTGCAACGTTCCCCAGTGGAGTCGCCATTTCTGTTAGTGTCTGAATCGGCAAATGGTTTGCTAGCTTCAATGCACAGGTAGATTCGGCCAACAGATACGAGAGGTTGTGTGAGCTGCCTCCCCTTCACTTCTGGTTCTGCCGCACCAAGGGGGGTGTCCCTATAGCTAAAGATTTGATCTTGACTCGCCCAATGACAGAAAGATTTAGCTTTACAACAACAGGCAGAATACTCTCATGTGTGGACCAAGATTTGGGTGATAAATCACAAGGCTGGCACTGTTCTTGGACATATCTAACTGGTTGTGGATGAGAGTATGCAGGGGTCCTATTCCTACTCTTACAACTAACAGGTTGGAAATTAAAAAGGATTTGTTTTGATATTTTGGATGCAAGACTATGTGAGACCTACTTTTTACACTACTATTCATGAGACTATTTGCAGTGCTATTGCTATTACTTTTATGTTGAAAGACTATTGATCCTGAATCTTGTTTATTAAACCTAATTGATTTTTAAGGAAATAATTGTGCAATGATAAGTAGATGTTGCTTTTAAGAAAATGATGAATGGATATGGAACTTTAATGTGATTTCAGTATGATTATATGGTAGAATATTTAGATATGCTTGTATTGAAATTACTTCGGCTATGATATCGATATGTGTTATTGACTTCAAGTTTGAGTGTGCAGGTATTGCTAACGAAACCACAAATACAGGAGATCATTCCATACCCTATGTTGTATCCCTTGTGAGCCGATCTAGTTCCACGAGGAACTAAGATCAACCCTGTGTTTGGTGAAATGTTGTAATGTTGCATGAGGTCAAGGGAATTAGGGTTACCTTCTGATTTACTTATATTGTGATAAGTGTTGTAAGAAATGTTTTAAATCTTGTTTAAACTTTATTTCTTTTAAACCCTTTCCTTGTGTTTTTACTTGACTCTAGGAGTTCTAACTAGGTAAAAATCAACCCTGGGTTATACCCCATGGGTTTAGGGACCTTTTTAACTAGGATAACCTTGGGTTAACCTCCATATGGTCACTTAAACTTCACAGTGAAGTTAAGTGACGAATTTGGAAGCATGGGGACAATGGGATGAGTGGAATCCACACTCAGGCCCACTTCCAAGTCATGGAACAACTCCATGATCCTGTAATAATGGAAGGCTTGTCTCTTTGTGCCTCTCTTTTGGTGGGGTTCCCCTTAATAAGGGTGGTGTGTCATCCACTTCCTTTTTATTTTTATTTTACTTATTGTATTTTATTTCTCCATGTGTTGTAAAAGGACTATAGTGGGGGACCTCTTGAGTGGGGTTATTTGTTTTAAGTCCACTAGGATAATGAATGAGGAGTGGGCTTAGTTGTTTAATGCCCCTCGGGAAATAAGGAAAATAGATGGAATTAGTTTTAAAAGAGAGAGGAGGAGGAGAGTAAGGGGGTTGGATTATTGTGGAAAGAAGGAGAACTTGGAGGACGAGGCTAAGAGTGGAGCTCTTCATCAAATTTCATCTATAATAGGGCTTTGGAAGGTTAGTGAACAAGACTACTCACTTGTATGATCTGTTGCTTGTTATGTATGTTTTGTTCTTATTTGATGATTGAGGATTGCAAATATTTTCTGTGTTTTTCTGTTATTTTGGGGTTTGTGTTGGGTGTTGAAAGAGCTCCTTCCAGTTGGAAGGCAATGTTCATCATGTATAGGGAAGGGAAGGTGTGAACTTCCTCGGGTGTCTTTCTTGTTTTCTGGATATATGAAATGCCTTGAAGGCATGTTGGTACTTTTGAGCCAAGAGGGCTTTAAGGCTTTGAGAGCCTATTTGGGATATCCCTGGAGTTTGATTATTAGATGGATTGAGGCCATGAGAAAGAGTAATTTTGTTGGCTTGAGGCCAAGTGATAAGTTAAGATAAAATATTGTGAAGATTGACACCTTGAGTGAGAGAGTCTACTTCCCTACCCTCCCTAAACTCACCTCAGCTGAGTCTTTGTATTGTGAGTAAAACCATGGGAGTGTGTGTGTTATTTGCTTGTTTATTGTTTTTCAGTGTTGTGAAGTGTTTTGGTCTAATCTACCCTGGGTATGTGGATGGTCTCCCTAGCTCGGGGGAGACCCTCTTGCGGGTCTATGGTAGGGAGGAGAGCTAGTTGGTTGTTGTTTTCTCCCTTGTTGTCATGCAAGTTACTGTTGGAGCATGTTAAAAGGATTGAAGGGATTTTGCCTTGTTACAGAAAATGTTCTATCTTCCTATTTGTAATGAGAACTTGGTCTTTTATAGTTTCATTCTGTAAGAGTTTTAGAGGAGAGAACTACTCTCTTTAAAAATTGTTGTAAAAGTTGTTATCTTGGGAGTGGAGAGAAAATCGTCCCTTATTTTTATTGTTAGTTGTGACTTTAATTGGTTATTACATTACATCATTTATGTGAGCTAGGAGAAGAAAGTAATTACTCCCTTAGAGTGTATGAGAGTTGTGGGATTCTTACAGTTGTTATTTTGTTTTATCAAAATTATAAAGTTGTGAGATTAGTATGTTGATTTAGACCAGATGATAAATTTTAACTCTTGTACTATGTAGTGGAAAAGTTACATTTACAGTATTATGAAAGTTGTAAATTTGCTTTTGAAAACAAAATTAAAACTTGATTTAAGTATGCAATGGGTATTAATCTAAATCAAATTTACTTGTCTGTTAATATTGAAGTGGAAGATTAAAATTAGTTCCTTGTGTTTATTCTTACACTTTATGTTGTAAATGAAATAGAATGAATACTTGATAGATCATTTTAGTTAGAATCCAGATTTATATGGTTATTTACTTTCTGTATCTCTCAAGTATTTACTATATTGTAAATTAAAAGTAGAGAAATTGTGAAATGGATTTACTAAGAAACTATGTTATGAATTATGTATATATATATATATATATATATATATATATATATATATATATATATATATATATATATATATATATATATTAAATGTAGTTGTGAAAATTTGATACAATTTTATATATATGCATATATATATATATACATCTATATATATATACATATATATGCATATATATATATATTTAAATATATATATAGGAATATATATTTTTATTAATAAATGAAGTCGTGTAAATTTTGGTATATTTGTTTATATACAATATATATATATATTTAAATAGTTTTAAGTTGAATGAAATTTTGAAAATGATACACACACACACACACATATATAATTAATATTAATTTGTAATTTTGAAATAGCAAATAAATGTGAGAGTTCGCAGATAACAAATAAAAAATAGGCATTATATACAAGGTTAATGGTGGGGTTTTAACCCCCACCAAAATTTAAATAGAAGAGGGTGTGGGGAGGGGCGGAGCCCCACCCACACCCATGAAGTGGGATGTGGGTGGGGCTCTGCCCTTCCCCACACCCCCGCTCACTACAAACATCCATGGCCGTTGCAACCCCGCCACCGCAGTCTGCGCGGACCACTCCTCCGCAGGTTCTGCCTCCTCCATTTCATCCCTCCCGCCGACTGCATTCCCGCCGCCGCTCCTACATGGCCCGGCCACCACTGTCACCACCTTCCCACCTCTGCCTGCGACAACTACACCCTGCCTCCGCCACCTTCTAGACCTTGGCCTCCCCTATGACCTGCGCTACTCTCCAAATCCGCCGCTGACGCTCCACCATTCCCTGCATCTCAACAACACACAAAAAAAAATAAAGGTTAGGGTTATTTCTACTCCACACTATGAGTTGGAGTTTATTAAAATACTCTTTTAAAAATTTTAAGTGGGGTTCCCACTAACATTAAAAAAATAAACAATTATATGTGTATAAATATGCATTATATATATATATATATGTATATGTATATTTATATACATTAATTGTAAATAAATGAGCTTGCACTAAAAGGATATTTAATATATATATATATATATATATACTTTATTCCTAAATATATGGAAATATTATGAGTTGGACTTATATAAAATACTCTAACAAATTATGAGTGGAGTTTCCACAACTTGATTCAGAGGAAATTATATATATAAATATAAACAATATATATATATATATATATATATATATATATATGGGGCAATTGTTATTTACATTGATAATCCTTTACATTAATTCGTTTGTAAAGAATTTGTGACTTTGAGATTAGTATTTTCAAAATGAATTACCAAGGTATGGAAGATGATTTAACGTAAATAAAATTTAAATCCAAATACAAAAAGTAAATAAAGAAATACGTAAACGAGCGAAACAAGTAGCGTTTTAAAACAAATTGATAGAGGAGTAAACAAAGAATGCAAGGTAGTATTTAACAGACTGAGGAAACCTATTAGAGACCAACTAATTAACAAACGTAGTGAACACCCTTTAAGCAAAATGAATGTCCACATGTGTGGAATATTCCGAAGACACTTATCATTTACCACTTAAGCATACGCAACCGAGTACGCTTACGCGTGCGAGGGGGGAAATTTTAAGTAATAAGGGAAATTTTTTGATAGTTCGTATCATGACCACATGTCGCATGTGGACATGACACACGTGTTTGCGTGTTGTGACCGCATATGAAATATGGGCATGACATTTGGTATTAGAGCCTAGTCATTTTAAAACACTGGGCTTGTTTAGGCACATTATCACTTCCGCGACCAAACTGACTAGAGGTTACCTCGTTTTGTAGGATGCCTCCCAGACGAGTTCAGCAAATACTATCCCGCCGCACTCCAGCCACCAAGGTGCACACTGATTCTTTAGCTATGGGACCGGATTAGCCAGTCCCACCAGAACAACCAATTCCACAAGTTCAGCCAGTTCTATAGGCACAACCAGTTCCTCAGGAACCACAAGCACCACCAGCCCCACCGGATATAAGACCACAGATATTACAGGCCTTACAGGCTATCTTGGATAGGCTTCCATTGGCTGTAGTTGAGCCATGCGTAGAACCACGTGTCGAACCCAGCGATGTTCTGCGAGAGGAGCCACGCGTGGAGACATGAGCTGAGTCTCATATCGAGCCATGTGTGGAGCCCTGCGTAGAGCCACAGGGGGTACCACGTGTGGAGCCTTATTCAAGTTGCCGGATACAGAGGAGGTTGGTTCGGCTAGAAGGGCCCGTAGCAGGAGCCCCACACATCATGCCAAGCATGACGAGATGGTGCAAGAAGAGCAATTTGGTCCCAGGCCTTATGATTATCAGGCAGATGAGCCTTACAGGGGGCGCAGTGATAGAGGAGATCCCATTAGGGACATAATGAGGTTGAACCCTCCTACTTTCATTGGAACCACAGAGGGAGCTGAGGCAGAGGCCTGGCTTATCAGTTTAGACAGGTGCTTCATGTTGCGTCCATACACAGGCAACACGAAGGCCCATGTGGCAGTACACTTATTACAAGATGCAGCAGCTACCTGGTGGCGCACTGAGGAGTGCAAGCATCACCTTTCTTTAGATACCCTCACATGGGAGACCTTTATTGAGCGCTTCAACGCGTGTTATCTATCAGACCATTACAGACAGTGTCATATAGACGAGTTTCATGACCTACAACAGAGGGGACTCTCAGTGGCACAGTATGAGAGTAAGTTTACAGAGTTATCCAGATATGCGGAGTATCTCCATGACGAGAAACTCCTGGTGCATAAGTTTATCAGAGGACTAAACCACAGTATAGCAGGACCTGTTCAGATGGCAGATCCCCAGACTATGAGTGATGCTACCGAGAAGGCATATATTGCTGAGGAGATTCAAGGACGAGGGCAAAGTTCTCACCCTCAGTTTCAGGATCGGGGACAGCAGCAACATCAATAGAATTTTCGTAGGCCAACACAGCCACCCCCTAGAGGAGGATATAGTTCAGCTCCATTACCTCCTAGGTCCCCACAACAACAGCAGTCACAGCAGTAACAGAAAGCTAAAACACAACATAAGTCATATGGGGGAAATAATAGAGGTTGGCAGCAATAGGGCCCGCGCAGAGATCAGAGACAGCAGGGACCACCTGCGGGACCCACGAGGCCGCAGCAGTCGTATAGGGGTTCACAGGTGTCTACTGGCAGAACAGGACAGCAGCAGTTGAGTAGGACTCAGACTATACAGGTACAGGTTAGAGGCCCTTGCTATGTTTGTGGTGAAGCTGGACACATAGCTAGAGAGTGCCCATAGGGTTTTACAACAAGGGGACAGCATCAAGCAGGAGGTTCCGAGCAGACTGTGGGTGATGTGGGTAAATCCAACCGTATGTTTGCAGCGGTTGACAACCGCCAGGCTAATTTTCAGGCCTCAGTTATTGAGACAGCAGGTATGATTGCAGAATCTCCCATCTCTATCCTTTTTGACTCTGGAGCTACCGACTCCTTTATATCTACATTGTTAGTGGGACGTTGCAGGCTAGTGGCTTCTAGGCAGGACATTAGGTGGGAGGTCGAGTTAGCCTCTGGGACCAGGATGTCAGTTGATACCGTTGTTAGAAATTGTGAAGTTTCCTTGGGTTCTTTCATTACAACATGGGATCTTAAGGTGATGCCATTAGGAACCTATGGCGTAGTTCTTGGCATGGATTGGCTTGCGGCTCACAAAGCTGAGCTGGATTGCCGCTAGAGGATGATTAGTTGCACAGATGATCATGGCACACTGGTCGAGATAGTGGGCATACAGAAGCCCATGACTGCTCAAACAATATCCGCTCAGCAACTTAAGCGTTGCATGTGGAAGGGTTGTCAGATGTTTGCTATCACAGTCAGTGATAGATTAGAAGATGAACCTAAGACTACATTAGATGATCACCCTATCCTGAGAGATTTTGCAGATGTGTTTCCACCAGAGTTACCCAATATGCCTCCACGCAGAGAAGTGGACTTTCACATCGATTTGGTACCAGGGGCAAAACCAGTGCCTCAATGACTACACATGAGCTTACAGAGCTTAAACTGCAATTAGAAGAATTATTAGAGAAGAGACACATCCGATCTAGCGTTTCACCATGGGGCGCACCAGTTATCTTCATAAAAAAGAAGGATGGATCTCTTCGGTTATGCATGGACTACAAGCAGTTGAACAAAGTGACGTTGAGGAACCGATATCCTCTACTGAGGATTGACGATCTCTTTGACCAAATGCAAGGAGCTAGAGTGTTTTCAAAGATTGATTTAAAATCTAGGTATCACCAATTACGAATCACGGAGGCAGATATTCACAAAACTACTTTCTGAACCAGATATGGCTATTATGAGTTTACAGTGGTACCTTTCGGTTTGACGAACGCCCCTGCAGTGTTCATGAGTCTCATGAATGGGGTGTTCCGCACTTACCTAGATCGGTTCGTGATCATTTTTCTAGATGACATTTTGATCTATTCACGGACTGAGGAGGAACATGTGGACCATTTGCGTCAGGTATTGCAGTGCTTACGTGAGCATCAGCTATATGGCAACCTAGCGAAATGTGCCTTCTTCAGAACAGAGGTGCAGTATTTGGGACACATATTATCAGGTGATGGAATCTCTGTAGATCCATTGAAGATCAGAGCAATTCAGGATTGGCCAGCACCCACCAGTGTAACAGAAGTAAGGAGCTTTATGGGACTAGCCGGTTACTACCGTAGGTTTGTCGAAGGCTTCTCCAGGATAGCACATCCTATCACTTTCCTTCAGCAAAAAGGGAAAGGATTCACTTGGACTGAGTAGTGTGAGAAGGCCTTTGGGATCCTTAAGGAATGTCTTACCAGCGCTCCCATATTAGCTGTTCCTGATCCGGTAGAAGATTTTGTTGTTTGCACGGATGCATCTTTAGAGGGATATGGAGCTGTGCTTATGCAGGGTGGTAGAGCGATTTCTTATGAATCGTGAAAACTTAAAACACATGAGCTAAACTACCCTACTCACGATCTAGAGCTCGGAGCTGTTATTCATGCTCTTGTTCGTTGGAGACACTTTCTTTTAGGACGACGTTTTGAGCTCCATTTGGATCATCATAGCTTGCAGTACATCTTCACTCAGCCTAATTTGAACGCCCACCAGCGGCGTTGGATGGAGTTCTTATGTGAGTACGACTTTGATGTCCACTACATCAAAGGAAAGGAGAACGTGGTCGCCGATGCCTTGAGTCGAAGGCGCCACGAGATCCTGACTCTAACTTTGAAAGTGGATTTGAGAGAATGTATTTTGCAGCATCTGCCTGAGGATGAGTGGTTTCTTGAGGTGCAACAGGAAATCCAGAATTAGAGGGTCTTGAAGGGTAAATTCGTGGAATATTCCTTAGAGTCAGATGGATTACTTAGACATAGGCAGCGCATCTATGTACCCCGTGCGGGTGATCTACATATAGTGATACTCTCTGAGGCTCATAGAGCACCCTATGCTGCTCATCTAGGAGTGAAGAAGATGCATGCGGATTTGCGGCAGTTATATCATTGGGCTGGGATGAGACGTGATATTGCAGAGTATGTTGCTTGATGCCTTGAGTGTCAGAGGGTCAAGGCCGAGCATCAGCATCCAGCAGGACTTTTGTACCCACTTGAGATACCTGAGTGGAAATGGGACACCATTTCCATGGACTTTATTGTTGGTCTACCTATGTCATCACGACGCCATGATGCCATCATGGTGACAGTTGACAAATTGACCAAGGTGGCACATTTCTCACCTATACGCACAACCTACAATGCACCATTGGTGGCGAGAGTGTTTCTAGATCAGATTGTTAGACTGCATGGAGTACCTCACTGCATCATATCTGATAGAGACTCTGTTTTCACATCATCGTTTTGGAGAGCC
Source organism: Cunninghamia lanceolata (assembly GCA_027924645.1). Classification (NCBI taxonomy): domain Eukaryota; kingdom Viridiplantae; phylum Streptophyta; class Pinopsida; order Cupressales; family Cupressaceae; genus Cunninghamia; species Cunninghamia lanceolata. Next base: position 3,584,403 of record BSBN01000128.1, read on the forward strand.
TTGCATTAGGCGTTGGGCACTCAGCTCAATTTTAGTTCCGCTTACCATCCTGAGACCGACGGCCAGACAGAAAGAGTTAATCAAGTGTTAGAGGATATGCTTCACATGTATGTTATGGATCATCAGTCTAAATGGGAGGAGTACCTGTATCTGGTTGAGTTTGCCTATAATAATGGGCATCACAGCTCGTTGGGTATGCCTCCTTACAAGGCTTTATACGGTAAACCTTGCAGAATGCCTTTGAGTTGGGATCGGTTAGAGGACTGAGTTGCCATTGGTCCTGAAATAATTCAGGATATGGAACAACAGGTCACTTTGATCAGACAGAGACTGCAGGAAGCTCAGGATAGGCAGAAGAACTATGCAGATGCGAAGAGGACGGATCAAAGCTTTTCAGTGGGTGACAGGGTATTCTTGAGAGTGCGACCGCATAAGAGTCCAATCCGTTACAGAAAAGGCTCTAAGCTCGCACCCCAGTTTGTAGGACCTTTTGAGATTTTGGAGAGGATAGGACCTGTAGCCTATCGTTTAGCCTTGCCACCTAGCCTGTCTCGTATCCACGATGTCCTTCATGTTTCAGTTTTACGTTGTTATATATCTAACTTGTCTCATGTATTGGATTGGAGTGCTATTCAGGTAGAGGCAGACGGACAGCTGGCTTTGGAGCCAATACACATATTAGCTCGTCGGACGCTGGGCCTTTGAGGTTGAGAGCTAGACCAGGTTAGGGTCTAGTGGGATATGTACGATGAGGTCACTGCAACATGGGAAGATGCAACGAGACTGAAGACACTTTACCCTCACCTCTTTGATGACTTCCAGGAGGAAGTACAATCTTAGGGGGAGAGGATGTGAGGCCTACTTTTTACACTACTGTTCATGAGACTATTTGCAGTGCTATTGCTATTACTTTTATGTTGAGAGACTATTGATCCTAAATCTTGTTTATTAAACCTAATTGATTTTTAAGGAAATAATTGTGCAATGATAAGTAGATGTTGCTTTTAAGAAAATGATGAATGGATATGGAACTTTAATGTGATTTCAGTATGATTATATGGTAGAATATTTAGGTATGCTTGTATTGAAATTGCTTCGGTTATGATATCGATATGTGTTATTGACTTTGAGTTTGAGTGTGCAGGTATTGCTAACAAAACTACAAATACAGGAGATCATTCCATACCCTATGGTGTATCCCTTGTGAGCCGATCTAGTTCCACGATGAACTAAGATCAACCTTATGTTTGGTGAAATGTTATAATTTTGTAATGTTGTAATGTTGCATGAGGTCAAGGGAATTAGGGTTACCTTCTGATTTACTTATATTGTGATAAGTGTTGTAAGAAATGTTGTTTTAAATCTTGTTTAAACTTTATTTCTTTTAGACCCTTTCCTTGTGTTTTTACTTGACTCTGGGAGTTTTAACTAGGTAAAAATCAACTCTGGGTTATACCCCATGGGTCTAGGGACCTTTTTGACTAGGATAACCTTGGGTTAACCTCCATATGGTCACTTAAACTTCACAGTGAAGTTAAGTGACGAATTTGGAAGCATGGGGACAATGGGATGAGTGGAATCCACACTCAGGCCCACTTCCAAGTCATGGAACAACTCCATGATCCCGTAATAATGGAGGGCTTGTCTCTTTGTGCCTCTCTTTTGGTGGGGTTCCCCTTAATAAGGGTGGTGTGTCATCCACTTCCTTTTTATTTTTATTTTACTTATTGTATTTTATTTCTCCATGTGTTGTAAAAAGACTATAGTGGGGGACCTCTTGAGTGGGGTTAATTGTTTTAAGTCCACTAGGATAATGGATGAGGAGTGGGCTTAGTTGTTTAATGCCACTTGGGAAATAAGGAAAATAGAGGGAATTAGTTTTAAAAGAGAGAGGAGGAGGAGAGTAAGGGGGTTGGATTATTATGGAAAGAAGGAGAACTTGGAGGACGAGGCTAAGAGTGGAGCTCTTCATCAAATTTCATCCATAATAGGGCTTTGGAAGGTTAGTGAACAAGACTACTCACTTGTATGATCTGTTGCTTGTTATATATGTTTTGTTCTTGTTTGATGAATGAGGATTGCAAATATTTTCTATGTGTTTTTCTGTTATTTTAAGGTTTGTGTTGGGTGTTGAAAGAGCTCCTTCCAGTTGGAAGGCAATGTTCATCATGTATAGGGAAGGGAAGGTGTGAACCTCCTCGGGTGTCTTTCTTGTTTTCTGGATATATGAAATGCCTTGAGGGCATGTTGGTACTTTTGAGCCAAGAGGGCTTTAAGGCTTTGAGAGCCTATTTGGGATATCCTTGGAGTTTGATTATTGGATGGCTTGAGGCCATGAGAAAGAGTAATTTTGTTGGCTTGAGGCCAAGTGATAAGTTAAGATAAAATGTTGTGAAGATTGACACCTTGAGGGAGAGAGTCTACTTCCCTACCCTCCCTAAACTCACCTCACCTGAGTCTTTGTATTGTGAGTAAAACCATGGGAGTTTGTGTGTTATTTGCTTGTTTGTTGTTTTTCAATGTTGTGAAGTGTTTTGGTCTATTCTACCCTGGGTATGTGGATGGTCTCCCTAGTTTGGGGGAGACCCTCTTGCGGGTCTATGGTAGGGAGGAGAGCTAGTTGGTTGTTGTTTTCTCCCTTGTTGTCATGCAGGTTACTGTTGGAGCATGTTAAAAGGATTGAAGGGATTTTGCCTTGTTACAAAAAATGTTCTATCTTCCTATTTGTAATGAGAACTTGGTCTTTTATAGTTTCATTCTGTAAGAGTTTTAGAGGAGAGAACTACTCTCTTTGAAAATTGTTGTAAAAGTTGTTATCTTGGGAGTGGAGAGAAAATCCTCCCTTATTTTTGTTGTTAGTTGTGACTTTAATTGGTTATTACATTACATCATTTGTGTGAGCTGGGAGAATAAAGTAATCACTCCCTTAGAGTGTATGTGAGTTGTGGGATTCTTACAGTTGTTGTTATTTTGTTTTATCAAAATTATAAAGTTGTGAGATTAGTATGTTGATTTAGACCAGATGATAAATTTTAACTCTTGTACTATGTAGTGGAAAAGTTACATTTACAATATTATGAAAGTTGTAAATTTGCTTTTGAAAACAAAATTAAAACTTGATTTAAGTATGCAATGGGTATTAATCTAAATCAAATGTACTTGTCTGTTAATATTGAAGTGGAAGATTAAAATTATTTCCCTGTGTTTACTCTTACACTTTATGTTGTAAATGAAATAGAATGAATACTTGATAGATCATTTTAGTTACAATCCAGATTTATATGGTTATTTACTTTCTGTATCTCTCAAGTATTTACTATATTGTAAATTAAAAGTAGAGAAATTGTGAAATGGATTTACTAAGAAACTATGTTATGAATTATATATATATATATATTTTAAATGTAGTTGTGAAAATTTGATACAATTGTATATATATATGCATATATATATATATATATTTATATATATATATTTAAATATATATAGGAATATATATTTTTATTAATAAATGAAGTCGTGTAAATTTTGGTATATTTGTTTATATACAATATATATATATATATATATATATATATATATATATAGTTTTAAGTTGAATGAAATTGTGAAAACGATATATATATATATATATATATATATATATATATAAATAGTTTTAAGTTGAATGAAATTGTGAAAACGATATATATATATATATAATTAATATTAATTTGTAATTTTGAAATAGCAAATAAATGTGAGAGTTCGCAGATAACAAATAAAAAATAGGCATTATACACAAGGTTAATGGTGGGGGTTTAACCCCCACCAAAATTTAAATAGAAGAGGGTGTGGGGAGGGGCGGAGCCCCACCCACACCCACGAAGTGGAATGTGGGTGGGGCTCCGCCCCTCCCCACACCCCCACTCACTACAAACATCCGCGGCCGTTGCAACCCCGCCCCCACAGTCTGCGCGGACCACTCCTTCGCAGTTTCTGCCTCCTCCATTCCGTCCCTCCCGCCGACTGCATTCCCGTCACCACTCCTGCGCGGCCCGACCACCACTGTCACCACCTTCCCACCTCTGCCTGTGACCACTACACCCTACCTCCACCACCTTCTAGACCTCGGCCTCCCCTGCGACCTACGCCACTCTCCAAATCCACCGCCGACGCTCCACCATTCCCTACATCTGAACAACACAAAAAAAAATAAAGGTTAGGGTTATTTCTACTCCACACTATGAGTTGGAGTTTATTAAAATACTCTTTTAAAAATTTTAAGTGGGGTTCCCACTAACATTAAAAAAATAAACAATTATATGTGTATAAATATGCATTATATATATATATGTATATTTATATTTATATACATTAATTGTAAATAATTGAGCTTGCACTAAAAAGATATATATATATATATATATATATATATATATACTTTATTCCTAAATATATGAGAATATTATGAGTTGGACTTATATAAAATACTCTAACAAATTATGAGTGGAGTTTCCACAACTTGATTCAAAGGAAATTATATATATAAATATAAACATTATATATATATATATATATATAATTGGACATATTAATGGGGCAATTGTTATTTAAATTGATAATCCTTTACATTAATTCGTTTGTAAAGAATTTGTGACTTTGAGATTAGTATTTTCAAAATGAATTACCAAGGTATGGAAGATGACTTAACGTAAATAAAATTTAAATGCAAATACAAAAAGTAAATAAAGAAATACGTAAACGAGTGAAACAAGTAGCGTTTTAAAACAAATCGATAGAGGAGTAAACAAAGAATGCGAGGCAGTATTTAACAGACTGATGAAACCTATTAGAGACCAACTAATTAACAAACGTAGTGAACACCCTTCAAGCAAAATGAATGTCCATGTGTGTGGAATATTCCAAAGACACTTATCATTTACGACTTAAGCATACGCAACTAAGTACGCTTACGCGTGCGAGGGGGAAAATTTTAAGTAATAAGAGAAATTTTTTGATAGTTCATATCATGACCACATGTCGCATGTGGACATGACACGCGTGTTTGCGTGTTGTGACCACATGTGAAATGTGGGCATGACAGACAGGGGCTTTTGGATCATAACTACTAATCCAGAAGCAGATCGGTGCCTATTTCAGGGCAAGGAGTCAACTAGACGTATACAAGAGAATGGATTGCAACTGGCATTCAAGTTTCAAGGGGTTAGGACTGGTATCTGCCTTACAAACACCACCCAAGGATAAGTATTTAACTTTCTCTACTTACATACATCCCAACTGACATACAATCTTCTCCACACTCAACCTAAAATAGTTTAATCCACTCCTTGAATGGAAGTTAAAGATTAAGCATGTGATACAGAAATCCATACCCTAGAATCTGAGAAACCCTTAGCAACCAGATTCAAAAGAAGAGAATGCATACAACACATGGAGACAGACAGACAGACAAACACATGCAATAATGCATTTTTCATATAAAATGACAAGAAACTAAACATATGTGCAAGGTGCACTCAGATGCAACTCATAAACTCCAACAGAGATAAAACAACAAGGAAAATGCTCTGTCGTTCGTTATTTTTCCCTCAAAAATGCCCAAGTCTTCCCCCAGAAATGAGTGACAAGGATTTCTTATAAAGCAAGAACCTGTACTCAGCAATTACAACAGGGTCTTCTCAAAATGCAGCCAAATACAGTGCACCAGGAATGGCGCCCAAAACATTTAATGCAGCAGCAAGAAGAAAAGGAAGGGGCAGGTGAGATCGGGATCTGCACCGCCGCCTAAAGATTTTCTTGATAAATCTGGTAGGTAGCCTGTCAATCCTCGACCCATGCCTCTGCAAATCATCATTAATGGCTCAACAACCCACAGTCTCCCCTCAAAATTTGTAGTAGTGTGTCTCTGAAGTTCCTTCTTCTTGAAACGCGGCTGCAACAGGCAGAAATTTTGCCCCTGTTGAAAATTTGAATTGGGGCCATCGATTTTCCCTCCTTCCGCTAAGATCTGCGACTCAAAATCATGTTGACTAGTCGTCAACCAATGGAAATATGCCACACAGATGCCTTTTGCTTCACTGACTCTTCCCATCGCTGACCCTCATTTTGCCTTGTCCGCCACTTTTGCCCCTTTTCGCCTTGTATATGCATATTCAAATGTATATACAATTGCCCGCTTTCTGACCTTTCAAATCCCTTGTATATGCCAATGCATATACATACAACTATTTAACATACAAGGCAGACCCCAAATCTACATAGAACAAATCAAAATTCTACTCGAGTCTGGCTTGTGTCACCTTTTGCATCTTTCCAATTTGTATATTGCATACATACAATGCAATATACATGCTGCGGATTTCAAATTTTTACGAAGCATTTTTGAAATCGCTTTGAAATCTAGCTTGTATCTCTATTTTCTTGTATATTGGCATATACAATGTCATATACATGCAAGCCATGGATGCCAGCCCTAAATTAGCCAAATCTGACTTTTGAATCGGGTCCGGATTGTATCTTAACTTTTGCATGTTCCGCTTGTATGTGCGATTGGTGGGTCCCACTATTTGTATCTTTTCCCTTTGCATGTTTCGATTGTATGTTGGGAACATACAAACCCAACATACATATGTACGGACAGCACCTGCTTTACAAATGCAATTAACTATCTTGCCGCATCCACCTTGCAATTGTTCATTTGTATATTTCCTCTTGTATATCGGACAAACATTCGACTTTGCATGCCGACCCTTGCACATTTCTTCTTTGCATATAGTGAATGTATACTGCATATACATTCCGCCTTGTATGTGAGGCAGACCCCACCACATGTATCTCTAGCTTTAAATGTTGCCGATTATACAAGGCCCCTTGTATCCTTTTTCAATGTATATGCATCGGCCGTCAGGCAAACTTTGCAGTTGACTGCCAATGCATCCTGTCTTGCCGATGACCCTCTGTCACTGTAGCAAATGCATGTCGGGTTTCTTTGTATATTTTTCATTGTATAAACCCAATGTATGTTGGACATACATTCACTCTTCTATATGTTTCCCTGTACATTGACCCTTGTATGTTTCACTTGTATGCCGCCAATGTATATCTTCTTTGCATGTTTTACTTTGTATCTAGCCGTTGTATGTCTGAACATACAACACAAAACATACATGCAACCCGATATACAAGCAGGGAATATTCCCAAAATTTGTGATAGATTCTTCAATGTATATGCACCCTTTTTAAGCCCGATATGCATACAAGAATGCATATAACTAATTTTTCACCATTTTTGAAGACCGATTGAAATTTCTGCAAGCCCGCTAATGTATATTTGCATTTGTATATACAAACCCCTTTGTATATACAAAGATACATGCATTTAAAACTATTTTTTGCACTTTTCAACTACAAAGGCCAAAAAACTTAGAATTTTTTGATTTTTTGGGAAGGGGCCTGCAAATTTAAATGCCTAAAACCTGAATATTTATGCAGGCACCACCACTCACGAAGTCAAAAGTTTTCTAGGATTGTCTGGGTTTTATCGTCATTTTGTTAAGAACTATTCCAAAATAGTTGCACCTTTGACTGACCTAACGAAGAAAGAAAAAAGCTATAATTGGACCCCAGAATGTGATAAAGCTTTCAACACACTAAAAACTCTATTAACATCTGCACCTATACTTTGTATTCCAAATTTTAGCAAGCCTTTTGTGGTGATCACTGATGCATGTGGTACGGGTAACGGTGGTGTTCTAATGCAAGATAATCAAGTAGTATGTTATGAATCTAGAAAATTGTTACCCACTGAAAGAAATTATCATATCCATCATCTTGAATTATTAGGCATTGTCCGTGCTATAGGGGTTTGGCGCCATTATTTATTAGGGTATAAGTTTATATTAAAAACTGGCCATCGTAGTCTCCAACACATCTTTACTCAACCTTACCTTAACATGAGACAAAGAAGATGGATGGAACTCTTAACTGAATATGATTTCACCATCCAATATATGTTCCTAGAAAATAAACATAGTGGTAGACGCTTTAAGTTGAAAATGACTATGTGCTAATTATGTAACCTTGGAAAGAAGTCAATTTGAACAAGACATAAAATCCAAGTTACCTATTGATGATTATTTCCAACTAATTTACGAAGGTCTGCAAAATCAATCCCCTAATGTCCATCTAAAGGATCGAATAGAACATTATTTGCCAAATAGAAATGGTCTCCTCTACTACAAAGGAAGATTATGCATTCCCAATCTACCCAACCTTAACTCACAGATATTAACATATTCTCATGACATACCTATAGTTGGGCATCCTAAATTCTAGAAAACCTATCTTTCCATCAAGAAAAACTACTTTTGGCCTCAAATAAAGACTGAGATCTGTACCTATATTCAATAATGTTTAACTTGTCAAAGGTAAAAGTTGATGCAGGAGCATCACCTTGAAGTATGTTTTAAGGTCATTTTGATGTGTTTTGATCTAATAAGGTCATTTATGACCATGTGGGATCATGTTGATCCATTTTTGGAGTGTTAATAGGGTCTTTGGTTAAAAAGTGTAAAAAAATTATAAAAGTGGTCATGTTGCTCAAGAAGGCACAATTACAAATCAAAAATCAAGAAATACTTACATGCAAATCAAGAAACTATTACTATACAATTGGGTTTTGATTGGGAATGTATAAAACACCCTCAAAAACTCAAATGGGGGAGGAGAGACATTATATTTTGAAGTTTGATGAATAAAAACCCTATTTTTTCTGTGTATTCCAACGTTGCAGGCTTGTTCTTTCATTTTGTACGACTCGTATGGTTTATATTGGGGTCTAAAACTTATTGGAATGTGTGGGCGTGTGAAGGTACTTCATTTTTATTTTTGTTGCACCAATTTTCATTGAGCTATCAGAAAGTTATGATGATTTTACTAAGGGCATGTTTGTGAGTTTATTTTTTTAAAAGTTGCAGTCTAAAAACACACATAGTACGGCCTGGTACAGCCTCATATCAAGGAATATAATAGATGGATGGAAATATATTTGTTTCTAGTTTACAATGCTTTTAGTTTCATGTGATTTTATTATGTTGTGAGTGAGTTATGACATAATTACTAGAGCAGTTCTATAATAGTCATAAGGTTTGCACAGGAATAGTCTTGTTTTTACCCTATTTCGTACAAAACAAACCTAGCCCATTTTGAGATATATTTAGTAAGGGCCAAAAGGGTATCCCAAACATGGCTTACATTTTGAATCATGTCTATAATGGAAGTTATGACCAAAAAGGTTTGAATTGTTGCCCCCATGTTTTAGGCTTAGGAACACATTGCCTAGAGCAAACTAATGTGCACATTTGCATCATTTGTATTGGACCATTATTGGAATGTGCCAATTTAGTCTTGTTTGAGTTTTTCTCTACATCATTTTGGTATCAGATCCTAGAGATCTGGTCAAGGGAAGTTTTGGAAGTTTGTGCATTGCATTTGACAGGTTAAAGTGAAGAACCTGGATGCCAAAAGACTAGGTAGTGAGGAAAAGGAAAGAAAACCTAGGTGAGGTATCACAAGAAGAATCCAAGAAAAGAGAAGAGATAAAAAGATTCAGTAGCAAACTCAGAAGGGGAAGATGAAAGACAACATGATAAGCCTAGTTGCAGAGTTTGATAGGACAATGGGAGAGTTTGAAAAATGTATTGAGCTTGTATTACGGCAGTGTCTTGAGAAAGCATCTAAAGAAAATGTTTGGCATTGGCCAATGACAAAGAAGGTGAAGTGGCCCATAAAAATGATTATTCAGAAAAGAAGAAGGCAATAGAAGGTTACTTTGAAAAGAGAAGATGAAAGCAAAGAGTGGAAGATAAAAGAAGATGCAGCAGTAGCATGTCTTTTTGACAAGGTAGAATGAGAGATTCCAACAATGTTTGGTCCTTTGGAGGATATGGAATGTGCAGGACAGTGATGGGAAAAAGAGGAAACTCATGAACTAGTTGATACCGCAACATGTATGGAGAAAAAGAGTGAAAAAGAAGAAGATATGGTAGCATATGAATGTCTTTTTGAAGACATGAATGAAGAGGTTAAGTGTGGAGTTCCAGCAACAATAACACATCCTTGGGAGGATGAAGGAAAAGAATTTGCAGTGAATGTAGACATAGAGATGACAAAGCTTGACGAGCCTCAGTATGATGAATGAGTGGATGAAGAAGATAATGATCTCTTATGGAAAGAGGAGATGGAGAAAATAAACAAGTTACTTGAAGGATGCTTGATAGAAGACCATGAAGATATGGATATGGCAGTGATAAATGATTACAAAGAAATTGGGACAGCAAAGACAAATGAGGTAAATAATGCATATTTTAATTCTAATTTATTTGAACTAAATGATGAAATGATGGAGATTAAACAAGTTGAAGGTGGACACGTGGAAAGTTTCAATTTCCATGACAATTTGTATGAGAAAGCTGCAGATTTGATTATTGGTGATGAGTATGATTTGCTGGATAAAGAAATTGAACACTGTGGAAAGTTGTTCAACCATGCACACGTGAGGGAAGATAAATAAATGGATAGCAGTAATGAGGCATATGAAGGAGACATAGAATTTTGGAGTCTTGCAGTTGAGAAGAAGATCATCAGGAGGAGGTCCAAAAAGCAAGCATGACATAAATCCGTGAAGATCAAGAACCCTAGAGCAGATCAAGCCAAGCATGGAGAACAACTAAGCATGCAGCATAATTGAAAAAAGTGAAAGAAACACCGACTATCATTTGAGATAGAACTCAAAATTTTTTTTCCTGGGGAGTTAGATGTAGGAGCATCACCTTGAAGTATGTTTTAAGGTCATTTTGATGTGTTTTGATCTAATAAGGTCATTTATGACCATGTGGGTGTTGGACTACACCGGACAACTAAGGGGGGGTGAATTAGTTGTCCTAAAACTTTTAACCAATTATGATCATCAACTTAACAATTACTTATATTCTGATAAAACCATGAAAGCATAAAATGAGAAGATCAACACAATAACATACTCAACATAGGAGACACCAAATTTTTACGTGGAAAACCCTAAAAGGGAAAAACCACAGTGGGTGTTAGCCCACAGAAATATATAAGTTATATCAATACTAAAAAATAGAGGCTCACTACCCAAATTACTTACTGCAAAGAAAGGCTCACTGCCTATGGGTGGCTCACTACCAAAGGAAGGCTTACTGCCAAAAGGAGGCTCACTACCAAAAGGTTGAATTGAGATAATAGCATCTACTCCATGCCAAGATTCAGTTCCATTGAAGCACAAACACCTTTGCTCTACTTTTCTATCTTACTTTGCTTCTATCTTCGCATCTTCGCACTTGGATACATTTTTACGACTCAATTACAAGTATTTATACATTTCATCAACCTTGGAATGATCATCAAGGTTAGCATTACAATCATCAACCGTTGGAACAATCTCTAAGGTTGGCAAACATACATTACATCATAATAGGTCTAGACCTAAACAGATTTACAAACAAAAGAGATGAATGTGGGTCATGTTGTGCCTTAGTAGGGACTCAAACACAATCTTCCACGCTACAACACGCTATCACAATCTTCGATGCATCTTCGTAGATGATGAATTTAATTAGGTCGGCCAAGAGTGATGTTAACACAAGTATTCGCAAGAACACGCTTCATGCAAGATCTGAATTACACCTTATAGACCAATCTGAATGTAGGAGCATGATTAGGAGACATCCACAAGCACATTGTAATCACCAGGAACAACCACACAATCTCTAATCACTCTATCAGTAAGATTCTTCAAACTGGAGTACAGGAACAACACTATCAGCCACTGTCATGAGTAAAAGATAGCTTGCAGACCACCAAATCATGAACCATTGCATTTGAGGGCACTTAACATCATCACTAACTTAATTCCAAAACCACAGACCAAAATACTTTAATGTAGATGAATGCTGAGTAAAACACTTTCTCCTTGTCACCACCAAACATACAGAAAAAGTTGTTTTCACTTTGGTGAACATAACTCACTCAATTCTTCATACCGGAGGCTAAACCTTGGAATATAACATCTTCAAATAGGCTTCTAAATAACTTCCAATCGACAGGTAAAGATATTTATTCTACAAGAAATGCAGAGCATTCTTTTGGATTGTCATTGATGGCAACAATCTTCCCCTTTATCATTGATGGTAGCATATGATGTGAAAAATTGAAAAGACCACCAAGACAAGATTCTCCCCCTTTCTCTTTACACATCTGCATTCTTTCTCCCCTTGAGTTTTTCACATGATTTCTCTCCCCCTTTTACATCAATGGCAAAGGGCACATACTTGCATGTTGCTGCTTTGATCCACTTACTTTATCAGGAACATTTAGCTACTCCCCCTGAGAGGTAGCCTTTAGAACATCAATCCAGATCAAAGAATGACACTTTGAGCTCCACTGGATTGATGCATTCCTATGCATCTTAGTTCAGGATAGTAGGGGTAATGACCCCTAACTTTTCTCTGAGATACTCAAAGGTATCTTTAGGTAGAGGCTTAGTGAAAATGTCTGCAATCTGATCCTTTATGGACACATATTCCAACGTTACTTCATTCTCTGTCACCTTCTCTCTCAAAAAGTGACACCTTATTGATATGTGCTTTGTTCTTGAGTGCATCACTGGATTCTTTGAAATGTTTATGGCACTTGTATTGTCACAAAAGATTGCAATTGGATCTTCATACATAACTCATATATCCTTCAAAGTTTGCTTCATCCATAATACTTGAGTGCAACATATTGCAATACACTCTACTTCTACAGTTGACAAAGATATTGAATCTTGTTTCTTGCTTAGCCATGAGACCAATCTATTACCCAAGGAGAAGGCACCTCCACTTGTACTCTTTTTGTCATCAACATCTCCAGCCCAATCTGCATCTGTATAAGCACTGAGAGTGAAATCATTGTCCTTTGGATACCATAAGCCATAATCTGGAGTACCTTTCAAATACCTTAGGATTCTCTTAACTGCCATCACATGTGATTCTCTTGGATCTTCTTGAAACCTTGCAACAAGACAAGCTGCATGCATAATATCAGGTCTGGTTTGAGTTAAATAAAGCAATCCTCCAATCATGGATCTTTATTTTTTTATCAGCCTTAGGTGATTCATCAATTTTTCTCAACTTGCAACCACTCACCATGGGAGTACATACTGGTTTAGAGTCTTCCATCCCAAATTTTTTCAACAACTCTTTCACATACTTAGACTGAAATATGAAGATTCATTTATTTGATTGATTAATTTGCAGACCCAAAAAGAAATTCATTTCACCAAACATGGACATTTCAAATTCACTTTTCTTCTCACTGACAAACTTTATGCGCATACCTTCATTTCCTCCAAAGATAATGTCATCAACAAAGACCTCAACAATCAAGATCTGATCATTGACTTTGAAATACAGATTGCTATCTGTAGTACCTTTACTAAATCCCAATTACAATAAATAGCTATCTAATATTGTAAACCAGGCTCTAGGAGCTTGTTTGAATCCATACAATGCTTTCCTCAACCTGCATACCATATCACCTTGATTTGACAATTGGAATCCCTCCGATTGATCAATGTATACTTCCTCTTCTAACTCACCATTCAGGAAGGTAGATTTCACATCCATCTGATATACCTTAAAATCTTTGTGAGTTGCAAACGCCAAAAACATTCTGATTGCTTCAATCCATGCTACTGGGGCAAAACTTTCTTCAAAATCTATCTCTTTAATTTGAGAATATCCTTTGCATACAAGTCTTGCTTTATTCCTTACAACTTCTCCATTTTCATTCAGCTTGTTCCTAAAGACCCATTTAGTTCCAATAACATTTTTGTCAGCAGGTCTAGGAACTAACTCCCAAGTTTCATTCTTCTCTATCTGCAATAGTTCTTCCTACATTACCTTTACCCAATTTTCATTATTACATGCTTCATTCACAGTCTTTGGTTCAAACTTTGAAAGAAAATAGTAATTGACTTGTTCCTCTGCAACTCTTCTCCTTGTTAGCACACCTTTGTTTTTGTCACCTATAATTTGATCTTCAAAATGATTGATCTTCACATACCTGGGAGTCTTGACAACACTTTCTAGAGACTCTTCATCATCTTGATTGTCTTCTTGCTCATCTTTTTCTTCATTCATTATAGTCATAGGTTCATCTGGTTCATAGTAATTTAGGTTTGATATATTTTCCTTGCCTTCATCTACCTTCACATTTGTACTTTCAACAATCTTTTTAAGCCTTTTGTTTTAGCACCGGTAGGCCTTACTCTTGGTAGAGTATCCAAGAAAGATTCTTTCATCACACCTTGCATCAAACTTTCCTAGATCTTCATCTCTCCTGAAATAGCATTTTCTTCCAAAGATTTTGAAATACTTTACTAAAGGAATTCTTCCATACCATAATTCATAAGGAGTTTGAGTACCATTACCTTTGACTTGACCTTTGTTTTGGATGTAAACAATAGTATGAATAGCCTCTTTCCAAAAATTTTCTGACACATCTGCATCCTTCACCATTGTCCTATCCACCTCTTGAACTATCCTATTTTTCCTTTCCACAACTCCATTTTGTTGAGGAGTCCTAGGTGCAGACAACTAACATTTGATGTGAATTCACCTCCTCTATCAGACCTCAAGCATTTGATTTTCAAATCTATTTCATTTTCAACCATTACCTTGAAAGATTTGAACTTCTCCAGGGCTTCTGATTTGTCTCTTAGAAAAGTAACCCAAGTCATTCTAGAATAATCATCAATAAGCAACATAAAGTACCTGTCACCTTGTAGACTTCTCAGCCTTGTAGGACCACAGAGATCTGTATCCACTAGATCCATCAAACCGATAGAGAAATGCTCTTTGTTCTTGAAACTTGTTCTTGTCCGCTTCCCTAACCGACATTCCTTGCAGATTGGGATGGTTTCAAAAGTTTTGGTAAATCTCTCACAATCTAACCTGAACTTATCTTTACTAGATTATCAAAGTTTACAAGACACATCCTTCTATGCCACAACCAACTTTCATCTTCCTAAGCCAATAGAAAATAATCATTAGTTCCTCTTAATTGATAGATGTTACCTTTTGTTTTCTTACCGGTAGGAATCACTGTTCTGGAGTTTTCCATGATCTTGCACCCGTTTTCTTTGAATCTCAGATCATATCCTTTGTCACACATCTGACCAACACTCAAAAGATTATACTTCAAACCCTTCACATATAGAACATTGTCAATATTATGCTTTCTATTGGGTTTTTTCCCAAAATGGATGTTTCCCAGTTATCCCTATAAGGTAGCCATCATTGATCAACATGATTTTCGGGCCAGGGGCCAACAATATAGGAGATAGACCCTATAAATATCTCCTCTCCTTCTTTAGGCTCTACAGAACCAAGGGGGGTATTCCCTATTCAACATCCGTAAAATATGCTTGTGAACTTACTGGGATGTTGACACAAAGTAGATAAATCCTCTCTTATGCAGACCAAAAATGTAAAATAAGTGCAAAGGGGCTAGCTTTGGGCCTATGCTCAGTTGTGAAACAGAGGATCTTAGTCCTAAAACTACTTCTAATGTCCTAAAGGTTTATATTTGAAGTTTGAATTTATATTTTGTATTTGGATGCAAGACTGGGACCTTGGGTTATAACCTCAATACAAGACTAGACTGGTGCCTATCTCAGGGCTCGGAGTCAATAAACATACACATGTGAATGATTACCATAAAATTGAATCAATAACTAAGTTTTGAGGGGAAATTTTTTAGTGTCTGCCTTACAGATACTTCCCAAGACTGAGTATTTAGTCATTCATACTTGATGATATCCCTATTGCAGCATACCTTCCCCAATGCTTAACCTAAAACATTTAATTTGTTTCTTGAACAAAGATAAGAGATTAGATATTCAACACAAAAAATCCATGTTCCTGAATCCCAAATAACCCTTAGCTATTTAGATTCAAAAGAAAAGATTCCCACAACTTGGAGACAAACAACCGAACACATGCAACGATGCATTTCTCATATAAAAACAACATGAAACCAACAAAACTATGCATAAAACATTCAACTTATGATTCATAAACTCACAAGACACCTAACAGAGCCACCAACAAAACTCTACTTTGTTATTCCACCAAAATTTGCCTAGTCTTCAACCAACCGAAAAAAAATGAGTGACACATTCCTGATATACCCAGAACGTGTACTCAGCAATCAAGGTATAGGGTCATTTTCAAAATGCTTCCAGATACATCACACCATCAAAATGGCACCCAAAACATTTAATGTAGCAGAGAGACCTAGAAGAAAGGAGCAGGTGAACTCGGGAGATGTGCAGCCACCTGAAGATTTTCCTCCTTTAAGATGGTAGCTGGCCTGTCATTCATCGACCATGCCTCTGCAAAATTTCCATTAATGCCCAACCTATCGATTTCGGGATGCAACAACGGTTTGTGTGCTTTGCAATTCTTTTGGCCTGAAATGCATCTATGAACACAGGAAATCCTTCACTTTCTAAAACTTTGAAACTAGCCGTTGATTTCCCTTCTCCTACCAAGATCTGTGGCTTCAAATCATGCTAAAAAGTCAACAACCAATGAAATTATGCCACGCAGGCACATTATCCCCTTTGACTTTTCATAGCTTGAACAAACATTTCTACCTTTTTCACCTTCAAATCCTTGCATATGCAGTTGTATATACATACAACTGAATTGGACACGTGTCAACCTACCATCTGATCACCATCACTAAAAAATTACATCTCTGAGTTATCAGGACCCACCACTGCATCCTCTTCGCCATCGGACCATTGCATCAACTTTTGTATCTGCAGTTGTATGTGTAATTGTATATACATACAATCACAATGTATACAAGTGCGGACCCCAAATCTTCATAAAACAAATTGCAATCGCTATCAGGTCCAAGCCTTGTATATTCCCTTTGTATATCTCGTATATTTTATACACAAATGCAATATACAGCCGCGGATTCCAGCATAATTATGAGGCAGATTGGAATACATTTTGAATCCGGCGTTGTATCTGTGCCTCTTGTATGACCTTTTGTATATGTGCACATACATACAATCCAGAACATACAATTGCACGGGCCCCACCAAGTTCATGGAAATTGTTGACTTTGACCGCATCTACTTTGCATATTTCTTTGTATCATCACTTGTATGTGCGATTGTATATTGGGAAAATACAATCCCAATATACAACTGTGGATTTCACCCGGTTCATACCACAAATTTGAAACAATTTTGATTCCGGCCTTTTTATGCTCCATTGTATATCCCATTATACATCGGGAACATACAACCCATGATACAAAGGAATGCATTGACTTTTTAACCCTGCTTTTCTATCAATGCTTGCCAAGTACAATTTGATAACACTTGAAGTCTGAGATTGTATATTCTGCTTTGTATATTTGATTGCATGTGCAAACATACAATTGTATATATATACAATTGGTGGACCCCACCCTTTGGTTCCTGCCTTGCATGTATCTTTTGTATCTTCATCGGCCTGTTAGAGAAACCTTGGACTTGGCCGCCGATAAGTGAAATCTCGCCTATATGTATTTTATATCTTTTGCCTTGTATATGCATCGACCCATCAGAGAGAGCTTGGGCAGAGCCGCCGACGGTCGTTGTCACACCGAAGACCATCCTCGTATATCTCATTGGCCATTGGAGGGACCCTTAGCTTGGTTGCCGAGGCAAGGTCTCGGCGATGATCCCCTTTGGATGTTTGTTTGTATCTCCATCAGTGTATCGGCGTGAACATGAATTGGGCCGCTGATGCACTGTGTCACACCGATAAAACCTTTGTATGTCTTCCTTTGCATATTAAAAATACATACAACAATATATACAAAGGACCCGATGTACATTTGCCTTTGTTTATGGCCAAGATACAACATACAATGCATATGCATACAACTGTGGACCCCACCGTCGCTTAAGTATTTTTGAACTTAACATTTTTTCATGACAAGAAAAGGAGGTAACACAAGGCAAAGGGGGCCGGTCATTCGACGAGCTCTATGACATGAGATGCATCTTAAGTGATAGATGACCTGCTACAGACGGTCAACACAGAAATAGAAGATACAATGCAGGAGGCCGAGGGAAAATAATACCTAAGGCATTAAGAGTTTGAGGGAATAAAAATACAGGCTTACAGACTCGACTCAAAACCCTAACCCTAGGTGGGCACCACCATTGGCTCCGACTGGGGACACATGCCTCCTGCATGCATGGTGAGAACTCTAGATCTTTGCGACGCAGACTGGGAAAAATGCACAAAAGCAAAACCCTGACCACATAAGGTATGTACAGACTATTCACACCTAATTTACAATGTGCACACAAGATATTCATTCATGAGAAATAAATTTTAAGGAATTTACCATGCACAGGCAATTCCAGTAGTTCACCATTTAGGGCCTGGAGAAAGTAGGAATCTTCTCCATGAGTATTGCTGATTTGATATGGGCTTATCCATAAGGGCTCAAATTTACCATGCTTGCCCTTATCCTGGCTCTTTGCATTCCAAACAAGGACTAAGTCGCTTATCTGAAACTTCCTTTCTATAGCCCTTTTATCAAACAAATATTTTACCTTCTGTTGTTTCTTGATATTTGTCTTCTGTGCTTCTCTTCTAATTTCATCCAATGCAACCAGTTGATTTATCCTCTCATTCATTGAATCCTCAATATCTTTATCATTTTCTTGTATGAATCTATAAACTGGCAAGAGATTATTCACAGGTAACTTAGCTGGTGCGCCATACACTAGCTCAAAAGGTGACCTTCCAATTGCTTTCTTCACTGTTATTCGGTCAGCCCATAGTGCCATCTTTAGCTTTGAATCCCATGCCCTTTTGTTCTCGTCTACTATCCTTTCGATGATTTTCATAAGGCTTCTGTTACTTGATTCTGCCTGACCGTTTCCTTGTGGATGATATGATGATTCATATGACAAATTAATCCCATAGTTGTAAAAATCAACAAACTCACCAGATCTGAAACACATGGCATTGTCTGTGACCACTTTGACTGGCACTCCAAATCTAATAATAATGTGTTCCAAAATGAAATCCATCACCATCTTGCTTGTAGCTTTCTTAGTTGGAATGGCTTCAACCCATTTAGTAAAATAGTCAGTAGCGACCAAAATCCAACTATGTCCTCCACTTGATTTTTTCTGAAATTTTCCCTATAAAATCAATTCCCCGTTGCTGAAATGGAGCCTCCATAGTTACAGTTCTAAGGGGTAACACACCTTCATACTTAAGTTTTCCTGAGAACCTTTTACAGGGATCACATTTTCTTACCATCCTTTGTGCATCTAAGAAAAAAGGGTCGGCCACCAATAGCCTGCTCTAAGAGTTTTGTGAGTTGTTACCTTGGCAGTGTAGTGTCCACCACACACTCCTTTGTGCATGACACTTAAAATATCTGTAGCTTGATTTTCATCCACACACATAAGTAGTACACCATCAGGATTCTTCCAATATAATTATCCTTGAATAATGATGTATTTAATAGCATGTAACTTTAAGGTCCTTTTTTTACTATCACAGAGATGGGAAGGACAATTCAAATTCTGTAAATAATACACAATATCCTTGTACCATCCAGATTCTGACATGTTAACAACTTCATCTTGAACTACATTTACCTGGCATGCCTCCAAATTTGATCGTGCCATCATCTTAGCCAAACCTTGTCCCCTTAACCAATTTTGTAATTTGTATCTCAATGTTGAACTCTTGTAACTTGTTAATCCACCTGCATCTTCTTCCTGTCACTTCCTGCTAAGTGAAAATGTCCTTAACTGCTGCATGGGGCACATATGCAATTATCTGAGATCCTACTAAGTATGGCCTGAAGCTTTTGACTGCCCTAACCAATGCGTATGCCTGCTTTTCCATGATATCATATTTCAATTCAGTTGCCTGCAACGACATGCTAAAGAAAGTAATAGGTTGCTCAAAACCATCTTCATTTTTCTATAATAAACATGCAACAATAGCGTGAAAAGAGGCAAATGAGAACAACTAAAGTGGCTTAGAAAAATCAGGAGATCTCAACATAGAAGCCATCTTTATAGCCTCTTTGATGTTCTGAAATGATCTAATTGCTTCACTTTCCCATTTGATAGTTTCACCCTTCTTCAACATTTTAGAAATATCTTTTGTAATCTTTGCAAAGTTGGGAATGAATCTTCTAACAAAGTTAATCTGCCCAAAGAAAGACTGAATGCCTTTCACTATTTTAGGAATTTGAATTCTGTCAATTGCAGCAGCCCTTTCAGGATCAATCCTGATTCCATCCTTCGAAATGATGTGTCCCAATAGTTTTCCTTCTACTACCCCAAAAGTACATTTCTTTGGGTTAAGTAAAATGCCATATTCTAATGCCCTAATAAAAATTTGTTCTAGATGCATGCAATGTTGCTCCTCCTTTTTTGAATAAGCAATTAAATCATCTTGATATACAGCCAAGATTGAGTCAATCAATCCTACAAAAGCAACATCCATAGCCCTATGAAATGTAGCACCTGCATTTGTTAGTCCAAATGGCATTCTTACATATACATAAGTCCCCCATGGAGTGGTGAAGGCAGTCTTGTATTGTTCAGATTCTTTTACCTTCACCTGATTATATCCTAAAAATCCATCCATCATGGATAAAAGCTCACAACTAGTTACCTTCTACAACATAGCCTCCATGTTAGGCAGTGGATAATTATCCTTTAAAGAAGATACATTCAAATTTCTGAAGTCCACACAGAGTTTTATATCACCATTTTTCTTTCTAACTAGGACAAGATTGGACACCCAAGTTGAGTGTCTAATAGGCACAATTATTCCAGCCTCCCTAAGCTTTACAAGCTCTTCTTGCATTTTTGGAGCCAAAGTTGGGTTAATAGGTCTTTGTTTCTGTCTGAATGGCTTAGCTCCAGGCTTCAAAGGAATCTCATGCTGGAATATTTTTTCAATAATGCAATCAACATACTCCTGATGTGTGGCTTGAGTTGTTTGCCAATATATACCCTTTTGGGGGCATGGCGTGTCCCCAATTTTATCTCCTCCAAGACATCCTTGTTTTTAGGAGATGCCTTTGTAACAAACTGGTCTCTATTGTCAAATGCTCTTTCTAAAGCAACTAGCCCTCTAGGGATTTTATTTGTTTTAAGTTGAATTACTTCTTTCCCCAAAAGAGTTTCTTTTCCATTCACAACTTCTACAAAGTTTTGAAAATCAATCTTCTGGTTCTCATATTCATCTATGCAGTGTAGGAACTTCAACAAATCTCTATCATCATCAAACACCTTCCAACTGCATACATTATCTGGTACTGCAGGTCTCATTTTAACTTCAACATTTGTAACATCAGATAGAGTGACATCATCCAGCCTTATGGCCACATTAGCTAAAAAGTCTGCCATGACATTCTTTGATCTTTCTATCCAATTTATTGAAAAAGCATCAAATAATTCAATTGTTTCCCATACAGCATGCTTATACTATTTTAACCTTTTATTTTTTGAAGCATATTTATCTCTCACCTGGGAAACAATTAATTCTGAATCTCCAAATACTTTTAGCATCTTAATCCCATGCTTCAAAGCAACATTTAATCCTAGTAGCAAAGCTTCATATTCTGAAATATTATTTGTGCAGGCAAACTTTAACAAGAAAGAGAATTTCAGAAGCTCACCTGCTGGAGACAAAAACACAACTCCGGCACCAGAACCTTCTTTTGAACAATCTCTATCAAAATATATAGTCCAGAGACCCTGTTGGTCAAGTTCTTGAATGTAAAAATCTCTCCCTTCGCTTCCTCGATCATCTGAGACAATTATGAAATTCTCACAGTCGGTATCCACAAAACAGATATGCTCTTCTGAATCTTGATCTTCAACTATTTCTGGTGACCTCTCTTCTCTGACCAGTTTGACATCTCTACCATTCATTGGGATCACGACATATGATAAATCTAACTGCATACTTCCTCCAACCAATGCTGCCCATCTTCTTGACAACATCATACCATACTGTGGCTTTATGTCAACTACTATTATGTTCATTCTGTAAGTCTTTTCTGGATATGCTGCTAGCATAAAATCCACATCCTTCATGATTCCTATAACTGGTACATCCCTAGCATCCATTGCATAGCATTTTCCACATGCCTTATCTATTTTCAATCCAGCTTGTTGCATGATAGCTAGAGGCATAATATTTGTTGATGCTCCTGAGTCAAGCATACAATTCTTGATTACTTTTCCATTGATAACAAGGAAGACATAAAACAGTTCAACCTGTGAAAGGCATTTTGTCATTGTCATCCCTAGATAGACTTTAGGAACCTCATCATCATCAATACACAATGCTTGTTTCTTACCGTGAGTGTCAACATTCCGCTCGGCTTGACAAGCTACTCTTGAAATTAGGGACAATGCTTTATTCCTGAATTCTTCAACTTTCATCATCTCCATCAACGGAACATAGAGCTTTATCTGGGATAAAACCTGAGTTATGTCAAAGGGAGCATAATTTTGTATAACAGTTGTATCTTGAGCCGTGGTTTATTCTTATCCTGAGTTGATCCATCCTTAATTTTAATGACCTTCTGACTGTCATCCATGACCTAAGAATTCTTATTTTGATCCTCATTTTGGGGAACCTCATTTTCTGGTCTTTGAGAATCATGACTTGGTTTTTTCTTAGAATTTTTCTTATTATTATTCCATCACGTCTTATGTGGTTCAGCCCCTTTATGATTATGCATTGTTTGATTCACAAAGGTGTCTTCTGGTTGACGTGGATCACCAACCTGAGCCTCACCTCTAATGTTATAGTTGCTCTTGACCTGAGCCACTATTGCAGCTGTGAGAGCTCTAATCTCTTCATCAGAAGACCTTCTCAAGTTATTCAGAAAGATACGTGAGTCCTAAGCATAAGCATAATTATCTTCATCATCCTCATCACAGGAAATCTGCTGGCAAACCCTAATCACATGATTCGTGCTTTCATTAGCATCATAAGAAGAATGCTCCCCATTTGTGAACAACATATTGACACTATTATCCTCCATATAATGTGGCTCATTGCATTCATCACAGGTGACATCATTATTATACAAAGATTGAGCAATCATACATTGCGATTATGAATGAGGCATTTGACAGATTATGCACCATGGGGTATCATCAACAATGTTAATAGCTTTCTTCAAAGGATCAGAAGTCTCCTTAACATTTTGAGCTCTTTGATTAGTGTTGCTATTTGGGAGAATGGGTTTACCATTATGCCAATTAGTGTTATATGGCATATCATGCAATGATGGTCTCTTCTCTTGTCTTTGGTAAACCTGCCTTTCAGGACCTATCCCTTTTTCATTTTTAGCAAGTCTATAACTTAGGTCCTTAACAATAGTTGTTAATTTATCCAATTTCTCTTTGAAAGTAGATGCATTACCTGGAGTACTTTGAGACTTATTATTCAGATTTTGTAGAATCTTTACATCATCCCTTCTATTTGTCTTACCAGATGCTCTCCTATTATTTTCAATGTTGGTTGTAATTCTAAAAGCATCCCTGAGGCTAGTAGGACCCTTATGTCTTAACCCATAAGTTGTTTTAGCATCAAAAGCATTTATGTATAGTACCATGCACATTGGTTCATTAGGCCTCATGTGAAGTGGTAATTTGTTCATCACTCTAGTGAACCTAGCATTAAAATTTGCAACATGCTCATTTGACCCCTTAGTAATGCTAGTGAATTCATTTATAAAAAAAGCTTGGATCAGTCTTATCACCATATTGTTCTTTAAAAATCCTTCTGAAGTCATCCCATGATGATACACTCTGGTTAGGCAGACTTTTATACCACTCTCGAGTTTCATCAACTAAGGACTGCATAAACAATTTCATAAAAACATCTTCATGTTCAACCTCAAAGTTGTCCATAACATTCTGAAAGGCCTTCAAATGATCTTCCCCTGACACAACATTGTTTCTTGAAAACTTTGGTACCTAAGACCTTACATGTTTATCAATGGGGTTAGGGTAACCAAGAATACCATTAAAAACTAGTTGCCTGAATCTATCCAATTGCATAGGCTGTCTACCAAACTGATTAACATTTGCATTCCTATTAGCATTCTGATTTCTCACATTGTTCAATGGTACCATAACATTGTTTGTATTTTGTCTCTGATCATTCTATTGATTCTGAACTTCATTTCTTTGCTGGTTTCTCAACACATTTACATTATCAAGGGTGGGAACTGAATCATGTTGAGCAATTTTCAGAGCTTGCACCTTTTGTCTCATATAATCTCTAATCCTCAAAGCCTACAAATATTCTAATTCAGCCCTCAGATTCTTGATTTCTTCAGTTAACTCTTCATCTTTAGGCGTAGAAAAAGATGGTCCCTTTCCATTTTGGTCATGATCATCATCCCTTGGGGACTCAGTTCTTCAAATCTGTCAGGGGAATCTAAGAAAGGGTGTTCTTGAAACACCTCTGATCTCATTCTCAATCTATCACCTTGTTGTCTTTCATATACATCTTGAATTTCAGCCTCTGTGTTTGAAAAATAAGGTGCATGCTGCTCTGAAGATCTGAGATTATCTTGAGTATTATCATTGTTTCTAAGGCTAAGAGAACCTTCTTGACCGGCTTGAATAGTCCCTTTTCTCCTATACATCATTTTTCTAGGTAATTCTTCAAGCAAAGGATTACGTAGGGATCTTCTCCCCTGCATACAAATTTCACCGTACTGGTTGGGAGATTTGTTCGGAATCACCACCTACACTAGGAATTAGGTTTTTTTTTTTAAACCAAGGTTCTCACACAAAGCACTCCCCAGTAGAGTTGCCAAATCTGTTGGGTTTTTTCCCAAACTGGATGTTTCCTAGTTATCCCTACAAGATAGCCATCATTGATCAACAGGATTTTCAGGCCAGGGGCCAACAGTATAGGAGATAGACCCTATAAATATCTCCTCTCCTTCTTTAGGCTGTACAGAACCAAGGGGGGTATTCCCTATTCAACATCCGTAAAATATGCTTGTGAACTTACTGGGATGTTGACACAAAGTAGATAAATTCTCTCTTATGTAGACCAAAACTATAAAATAAGTGCAAAGGGGCTATCTTTGGGCCTATGCTCAGTTGTGAAACAGAGGATTTTAGTCCTAAAACTACTTCTAATGTCCTAAAGGTTTATATTTGAAGTTTGAATTTATATTTTGTATTTGGATGCAAGACTGGGACCTTGGGTTATAACCTCAATACAAGACCAGACTGGTGCCTATCTCGGGGGTTGGAGTCAATAGACATACACATGTGAATGATTACCATAAACTTGAATCAATAACTAAGTTTCGAGGGGAAATTTTTTAGTGTCTGCCTTACAGATACTTCCCAAGACTGAGTATTTAGTCATTCATACTTGATGATATCCCTATTGTAGCATACCTTTCCCAATGCTTAACCTAAAATATTTAATTTGTTCCTTGAACAAAGATAAGAGATTAGACATTCAACACAAAAAATCCATGTTCTTGAATCCCAAATAACCCTTAGCTATTTAGATTCAAAGGAAAAGATGCCCACAACTTGGAGACAAACAACTGGACACATGCAACGATGCATTTCTCATATAAAAACAACATGAAACCAGCAAAACTATGCATAAAATATTCAACTTATGATTCATAAACTCACAAGACACCCAACAGAGCCACCAACAAAATTGTACTTTGTTATTCCACCAAAATTTGCCCAGTCTTCAACCAACTGAAAAAAAATGAGTGACATAGTCCTGATATACCCAAAACGTGTACTCAGCAATCAAGATACAGGGTCATTTTCAAAATGCTGCCAGATACATCGCACCATCAAAATGGCACCCAAAACATTTAATGCAGCAGAGAGACCTAGAAGAAAGGAGTAGGTGAACTCAGGAGATGTGCAGCTACCTGAAGATTTTCCTCCTTTAAGATGGTAGCTGGCCTGTCATTCATCGACCATGCCTCTGCAAAATTTCCATTAATGCCCAACCTACTGATTTCGGGATGCAACAACGGTTTGCGTGCTTTGCAATTCTTCCTGCCTGAAATACGTCTGTGAACACAGGAAATCCTTCGCTTTTAGAAAATTTGAAACTAGCCGTCGTTTTCCCTTCTACCGAGATCTGTGGCTTCAAATCATGCTAAAAAGTCAACAACCAATGAAATTATGCCATGTAGGTGCATTATCCCCTTTGACTTTTCACAACTTGAACAAAAATTTATGCCTTTTTTGCCTTCAAATCCTTGCATATGCAGTTGTATACATACAACTGACTTGGACATGTGTCAACCTGCCATCGGATCACCATCACTGAAAAATTGCATCTCTGAGTTATCGGGACCCACCACTGCATCCTTTTTGCCATCAGACCATTGCATCAACTTTTGTATCTGCAATTGTATATGCAATTGTATATACATACAATCACAATGTATACAAGCGCGAACCCCAAATCTTCATAAAACAAATTGCAATCGCTATTGGGTCCAAGGCTTGTATATTGTATATACAAATGCAATATACAGCCGCGGATTCTATCATACTTATGAGGTAGATTGGAATACATTTTGAATCCGGCGTTGTATCTGCACCTCTTGTATGACCTTTTGTATATGCGCACATACATACAATCTAGGACATACAACTATGCGGGCCCCACCAGGTTCATGGAAATTGTTGACTTTGACTGCATCTGCTTTGCATATTTCTTTGTATCATCACTTGTATGTGCGGTTGTATATCAGGAACATACAATCCCAATATACAACTGCGGATTTCACCCAGTTCATACCACAAATTTGAAACAATTTTGATTCTAGCCTTTGTATGCTCCATTGTATATGCCATTATACATCAAGAACATACAACCCATGATACAAAGGAATGCATTGACTTTTCAACCCTACTTTTCTATCAATGCTCGCCAAGTACAATTTGATAACATTTCAAGTCTGGGATTGTATATTCTACTTTGTATGTTCGATTGCATGTACAAACATACAATTGTATATATATACAATTGGTGGACCCCACCCTTTGGTTCCTACCTTGTATGTATCTTTTGTATCTTCATCGGCCCGTTGGAGAAACCTTGGACTTGGCCGCCGATAAGAGAAATCTCGCTGATATGCATTTTATATCTTTTGCCTTGTATATGCATCGGCCCATCAGAGAGAGCTTAGACAGAGCCGTTGACGGTCATTGTCACACCGAAGACCATCCTCGTATATCTCATCGGCCATCAGAGGGACCCTTAGCTTGGTTGCCAATAGGCAAGGTCTCGGCGATGATCCCCTTTGGATGTTCGTTTGTATCTCCATCGGCCTATTAGCGGGAACATGAATTGGGCCGCCGATGCACTATGTCACACTGATAAAACCTTTGTATGTCCGCTTTTGTATATTAAAAATACATACAACAATATATACAAAGGACCCGATGTACATTTGCCTTTGTTTATGGCCAAGATACAACATACAATGCATATGCATACAACTGTGGACCCCACCGTTGCTTAAGGATTTTTGAACTTAACATTTTTTCGTGATGGGAAAAGGAGGTAACACAAGGCAAAGGGGGTTGGTCAATCGATGAGCACTATGACATGAGATGCATCTTAAGTGACAGATGACCTGCTGTAGATGGTCAATGCAGAAATAGAAGATATAATGTAGGAGGCCGAGGGAAAATAATACCTAAGGCATTAAGAGTTTGAGGGAACAAAAATATAGGCTTATAGACTCGACTCAAAACCCTAACCCTAGGTGGGCACCACCACTTTCCATCAAATGAAATAGATCCTTTTCCACAAATCTTACCAATTGCATTATCTCCAAACCTAACCAGTCCTCCATCATACTTTTCCAAACTTACAAACTTACTTTTGTCACCAATCATGTGATGTGAACATCCACTATCAATAATCCATTCATCCATATCCTTCTCAACCTGAATAGCCAAAGCACTTTCTTCCACTAGTTTTTCTTCCTTCAAACAACTAGCAGAATTAGTAGACATAGGATCTTCTTTAATAGAAATAAATAGGCATTCATTTGTACTGGTACTAGCATCATCAGATTCATCATTAGTCACTCCTTCATCATCAAAATCTCTAACATAGTAACATTTCTTTGGAACTCCAAGCCTGCTCTCATACCTTTTCTCATTTCTTTCAATTCTTTCAGGACATCTAGAAGCATAATGTCATACTTTACCACAAGAGAAACACTTGAAAGGTAATTTACCTTTGAACTTATCAGAACCTCTTTGCAGCCTACCAACAAAGTTAGCTTCAAGTTCATCAAAGTCATCATCCACTTTATATTTCTCAGCCCTGGAAATCTTTTCTAAAGTACTGGATTTAAAAGCTAATTCAACTTTTGGCAGGGAATCACTAAATTCTCTCATCTCAAAGGTTGTAAGCTTTCCAAGTAACTAATCTCTGTCAATAGTTTTCACAGTCATAAATTCTTCAATAGCAGCTACCTTGTGACTATAGGACTTTGGTAGTGATATGAGAATTTTCATCACAACTTCCTTATCACTGAGAGTTCCTCCCATACCTTTGATTCCAGTGACAAGTTCATCAACTCTTTGCACAAAGGCTGTTATATTTTCATCTTCATTCATCTTCAAACCCTCATATTTCACTTTTAGACTTTGTAGCTTAGCTTCTCTTACATAATCATCTCCTTTATACAGATTTTTCATCTTCTCCCATACCTTATTTGCAGATTCAAGGTCCACAACTTTTGTTAACACTAAGTCACTTAGGGAACTTAACATAGCATCCTTTGCTTTGACATCTAATTCATATTCTTTGATATCGTCCTCAGTTGTCAATCCACCTTCAGGCATGACAAATTGTGACTATGTAGCTACCCATACTTTATAACCAAGACAGAGGAGATGGATTTTCATTCATACCTTCCAAAAAGCATAATTTGTCCCATCAAAATGCAGAGCTTCCTTCTTATAAGATATCCTAGATCTTCCTCAAGCTGTTAGGCTTTCTTCTGAGGAACTTGGCTCTAATACCAATTGTTGGACTGCACCAAACAACTAAGAGGGGGGGATGAATTAGTTGTCCTAAAACTTTTAACCAATTATGATCATCAACTTAACAATTACTTATATTCTGATAAAACCATGAAAGCATAAAATGAGAAGCTCAACACAATAACATACTCAACATAGGAGGCACCAGATTTTTATGTGGAAAAACCACGGTGGGTGCTAGCCCACAAAAATATATAAGTTATATCAATACCGAAAAATAGAGGCTCACTACCTACAGGGCTCACTACCCAAATTACTCACTGCAAAGAAAGGCTCACTGCCAAAAGGTTGAACTGAGATAACAGCATCTACTTCATGCCAAGGTTCAGTTCCATTGAAGCATAAACACCTCTGCTCTGCTCTGCTACCTTACTTTGCTTCTATCTTCGCATCTTCACACTTGGAAACATTTTCATGACTCAATTACAAGTATTTATATACTTCATCAACCTTAGAATGATCATCAAGGTTAGCATTACAATCATCAACCGTACGAACAATCTCCAAGGTCAGAAAACATATGTTACATCATAATAGGTCTGGACCTAAATAGATTTACAAAGAGAAGAGATGAATATGGGTCACATCGCGCCTTAGCAGGGACTCAAAAACAATCTTCCATGCTACAACACGCTATCACAATCTTCGATGCATCTTGGTAGATGATGAATTCAATCAGGTCAGCCAAGACTGATGTTAACACAAGTATTCACAAGAACACGCTTCATGCACAATCTGAATTACACCTTATGGACCAATCTGAATGTAGGGGCATGATCAAGAGACATCCACAAGCACATTGTAATCACCAGGAACAACCACATGATCTCTAATCACTCTATCAGTAAGATTCTTCAAACCAGAGTACATGAACAACACTGTCAGCCACTGTCATGAGTAAAAGATAGCTTGCGGACCACCAAATCATGAACCATTGCATTTGAGGGCACTTAACATCATCACTAACTTAATTCCAGAACTGCAAACTAAAATACTTCAATGTGGAGGAATGTGGAGCAAAACACTTTCTCCCTATCACCACCAAACATACAAAAAAAGTTGTTTTCACTCTGGTGAACATAACTCACTCAAATCTTCATACTAGAGGCTAAAACTCAAAATATAACATCTTCAGACATGCTTCTAAATAACTTCCAATCTGCAGATAAAGATATTTATTCTACAGGAAATGCAGAGCATTCTTTTGGATTGTTCTTCTGCATGTAATGCATTGTTTCTACTGCAACACATTGTTATCACTAGAGGGGCTAATTTTCTCAATATCCTCAACAAAGTAAGAGCATAGTTGACACCAATGAGAACACAGATATGTTGACATCAATGACAACACTGATTAGGCACATACTTGCAACAGTGGGAACATGTTGATCCATTTTTGGAGTCTTAATAGGGTCTTTGGTTAAAAAGTGTAAAAAAATTATAAAATTTTGTTATATGGAGCCTAATCAGACTCGGAGGTTAAATTTTACTCACTTTTATCGGTGCAGTTTTCCCCCAAATTATTTAACGGGGGAGTACAGGGGGGAAGAGCCCCTCCTGTGGGGCCCGGGGGGCTTATCCCCCTGGCAGGGGCTCGGGGATGGAGCCAACGGTGGGGGTTTGGGGGCAACGCCCCTAGTGGGGGCTGCTGGGGGTAGCGCCCCTAAAGAAAAAATTGCCTATTATTTTATAACCAACAAAAGTCGTGATAAAAATGGCTAAGGGTTAGGGTTTTCATTGATATTGTATTGTAGCATTTGCAGCGGTATTGAGTTGTAGGGATTACTAGTTGTAATTAGTTTGATTTACTGGATAATAATATTGGACTCTCTATTGGTGGATGTAGCCCAAGTTTGGGTGAACCACGTTAAAACTTGTCTCTCGCTGTTATTATTTCTGTGTATTTTCTTTCCTTTGTTTAATCTTTATTTGCATTTAATTGATATCTTATGCCAGCTAACCCCAACAAGTGGTATCAGAGCGGTTTGTGTTTGATTATCATCTGTAGGAAGGTCTCATGGTTGAGTGGGAGTCTCACGGTTGAGAGGGAGCAATGGCGGATGAGGGTAAATTGAAGGTAGATAAATTCAATGGGCAGAACTATCAGTTATGGAAGATGTAGATGGAGGATTATCTCTATTAGAAGGATTTATGGAGGCCGTTGGAAGGAGTATCTAAGAAACTGGTAAGAATGACAGATGAGGATTAGAATCTTCTGGATAGAAAGGCATTGGGAACCATTCGGTTGTGTCTGGCAGCATCAGTGGCATTCAACATAATAGAAGCGAAGACAACATATGGTCTGATGAAAGCTTTGGCTAAATTGTATGAAAAACTCTCAGCCTCAAATAAGGTATTTCTCATGAAGCATTTGTTTAATCTGAAAATGATTGAAGGTGGATCTGTGACAGATCATTTAAATGAGTTTAATATGATTATTAGTCAGTTAACTTTTGTAAAAGTAAGTTTTGATGAAGAGGTGAGGGCTCTCTTGATATTATGTTCTTTGCCAAAAAGCTGGAATAGCTTGGTAATGACTATAAGTAATTCTATCTTTGGTTCAAACACTTTGAAATTTGGTGATGTTGTTGGTGTTATCCTTAGCAAGGAAATGCGATGGAAAAGCATAGGAGAGTCCACATCAGGTAGTGTTTTGAATGCAGAAAGCAGGGGCATATCAAAGGAGAGAGGAAAAGGTTCCAGATGATTATCTCTATCAGAAGGATTTATGGAGGCCATTGGAAGGAGTATCCAAGAAACTGGTAGGAATGACGGATGAGGATTGGAATCTTCTAGATAGAAAGGCACTGTTGATGCAAAGCATCTAAGACAGCAGAAGCATGTTTCACCATTTCAATGCAATAACTCTCAAGTTCACTATTTTTCTTCTGACATAACCTTCACATAAGGTAAGATTCAACAGCATATCCAACTTGTTCTTGACACACACAATGAAGGACTCTAGGACAGACCTTCCAGGATGTCTAACACTAACTAACATTCCATTCAACCACTATGTAATACCTGCAGGACAACAATCTCATTGACTGTCATGACATTGCTGCTCCATTGGGATAACAGCCACAAATACCTCCTTGGGATGATCTCCCTCTACACCAACCCAATCCCTTTGCAACATACCAATCTATAACATGCACACATACCAATGTCTTCATTAGCAAGCAATAACATGATGAACAAAACTATTACCTTCTTGATATGACTGATGTCCTCCTCTAAATTCTTGATCATGGTTTCTGCAGGGTCATTCACATGCCCAAACTCACTCTACAACATCCTCCTATCTCTCTATCCTTCACAAGCCTTATCACAGACTATGATACAACCCATTCCATTGAGCAAAGATAGAAAAAGGTCAATGGAATGAGCAAAAATCCATCGGGTTGCTCAGAAGAACCCTAACCTAGGTTTTCAAACCCTCTTTCCGACAAAGGAGAAATGCAGAGAGATGCAAAGGTTTCAAGAACCCAAACCAATTACAAATGACAGGTAACTCTCCACTCTAAACAACCATTCCAGGTACCAACCCCTACTCAGTTGTACAAGTATGGATTTATGTAGAAAACAATGAATTAATGGGTTGTAACAGCAGTTTTAAGATAGTCTATGGTAAATCAATGATTTCTCTCAGCAAGATTAATGATAGGAGTCCAAACAAGATTCAATGCAAATTTATTTCAGTACTCTATCCATCCATTATACCCTTGTGCCATGAAAATTCCGTACAGGTGCGGGTACGACCTGATAACAGCAAAGAAAAGTTCAGAAAAGTAGAAAAAATAGTAAACAAAGGTCTTTTTGTTCTCTTCTTCTATTCCTTTGAATCTCTTCTACAAAAACCAACCTTCCTTGGCTTAAAACAAGCATTAACATTTGCATGCAATGGATGGGGTTGATCAAAACTACCCAAAAGCATCGAGCTGCTTTCTTGATTTGTAACTGCAGTCTAAAGATTATTTTTGAAACTATCTTTTTTTTAGGACAACAATGACTGTTTTTGTCTAAACAATGCTTTGTTTTAACTTTTGATTAACCTTGGACAAGGTTTTAAACACCCTCCTAACCTTAGACATGCCTTTATAGGCTACAAACATTTAAATGACTCCCCTTACAAACATTAAAACTCAAATGACTCCTATGACTGTCTTTTTGCCACAAGACTGTCCTACCTAGGACTAATAACATAACCATAGTAGATTCATAGTCATTTGGACATAGTCCATTTACAACCTAGCTACAAGCCTTATTACAACATACAATATGGTCTCAAAGACCTTTTTTAAACAAACCAAACAACTTGTAAATCAAGTAAATCTAGACATCTTGGTGCTCCTACACCAACTATGAACCATTCAGTTGTGCCTGCACCATCGGTGGCATTCAATATAACAGAAGTGAAGACAATAGATGGTCTGATGAAAGCGTTGGCTAAATTGTATGAAAAACCCTCAGCCTCAAATAAGGTATTTCTCATGAAGCATTTGTTTAATCTAAAAATCATTGAAGGTGGATTTGTGACAAATCATTTAAATGAGTTTAATACGATTATCAGTCAGTTAACTTCTATAAAAGTAAATTTTGATGAAGAGGTGAGGGATCTCTTGATATTATGTTCTTTGCCAGAAAGCTGGAATAGCTTGGTAACGGCTGTAAGTAACTCTGTCTCTAGTTCAAACACTTTAAAATTTGATGATGTTGGTATTATCCTTAGCGAAGAAATGCAATGGAAAAGCTCAGGAGGGTCCATATCAAGTAGTGTTTTGAATGCAGAAATAAGGGGAAGATCAAAGGAGAGAAGAAAAGGTTCTGGAGGTCATGGGAAGTCACGAGGAAAATCAAAGGATAAGAGATCCCAATCCAGAGGATAAAAGGATTGTTGGTACTATGGGAAGCCAGGTCATCTAAAGAAAAATTGCTAGTCTCGGAAGAATAAAGGTGATGCAGGAGCATCCAGTGGTGTAAGGGCAATCTTGCATCACCTAAAAAGAAGTTAATTCAAAATCATTGTAGTTGTTTTCATTTCTTTCCACAATTAGTGTTTTTGGTTCCATAATATCCAGAATAATAATGTAGGACTTTCAGTTTTTCCAAAACTGCTAAAAATAGCGACCTGCCTATTTTGGAAAGTGTACATGCTATTTTTAGAAAGTTTGCATTTGGGCACATAATGAAGAAAAAAATTCCAGAAAGTTACATAATGGAAATATAAGACCTTTGGTGAAGGAATCAGGAAAAGACCATTTGTGAGCTGAAAGATATTAAAGTTTTTGTTTTCCGAAAAGCCCTTGAAAATTTTTGGAACGAGATATGAGGCACTAAAACTTCCCATAACATCCTGAAAAGTTGACAAAAATCTATTTACAAATTTCTGGCATGATAGTTCACATTGCGAGCTTTCCGACACTTAAAACGGTTCGTCAATCAGACACTTGGATCAAAAGTTATGCTTCGCAGAAGTTGACCTACTTTTGGAGGGAATTGTAAATTTTGAAATTCAGCTGGAGGCCACCAAAAAGTGCTATTTATGAGTATTTTGGGAACCCTGGGCAGTAGTAGAGTGAAGGGGGCCAGTGTAGAGTCAAGAATAGGTGGGAAAATAAAAACCCTAGCTGATTTGGGGTTACAGAAGGCTGAAGATTCTAGAGTCTTGAGGTTGGGAAAGCTATAATGTGTTGCAGCCAGTAGAGGATTCATCCTCTAATTGTAATTAAGCTTCTGTAATGTAATGAGTTGCCCAGTTCAATAAAAGAAAGTTCTATTTGCTATGTTCAATATTTGTTATTGTGTGTTTTGTGATTTACCCCCTTCATCAAGTGGTATCAGAGCGAGGGTTCCTGAGTGTGTAGAGAGATCACCGACCGTGAGGCAGTTTGCACCAGGACCTAAGGTTGTGGGTTTGCTGCGGAGACCAGGATGCCTCCATGAAGAAATCGTGTTAGGAGGAATGCTTTGATGGAAGAGGGTTTTAGAGGCCTTCAAAGGCAAATTGATGCATTGCAAGAGGAGCTACGAAGAGGGTTTGAGCCGAGGACAAGAGAAGAAAGTGAAGATGAAGTTGAAGAAGAGCTATCTGAGGAAGAACAAGAAGCTGCCGAAGATGCTGCAGAAGTTAGGTTGTTGAGGGCCATTTCGAAGATCAGAAAGAGGCCCAAGATCGAAGTTTCTACATATTCTGGAGATTTGAATCCAGAACAGCTTATTGATTGGATCAATGACATGGAGGAGTATTTTGAGTATGAAGATGTGGATGACCCAAATCGAGTTAAGTTTGCAAAAAACAAAGTTGAAGGGCCATGCCAATATTTGGTGGAAGGAGGTCCAATTAGAGAGGAACAGAAGAGGAAAAGGAAAGATCACTAGATGGGATCGGATGGTGGAGAAACTAAAGAAGCAGTTCATTCCTGTGGACTATGAGATGGAGTTGCTGAAGAAGCTACAAGGACTGAAGCAAGGTAACAAGTCTATTAAGGAGTATACAGAAGAGTTTTATAAAATTACTATCAGGATAGGCCATGCAGAGCCCAACAAGGAGAAGGTAGCCCGTTACATTAATGGGTTGAGGCCGAGTATTCAAGAGGAGTTGAGCCTGGTCAGAATGACCACCATAGAAGATGCATACCAATTTTCCCTGAAGGTGGAAGAGAAGTTGAACAAAAGATTTGATAGCAAGCAAAGGGGAAGAGGTCAAGGTGGAAGGACTGGTGGAAGACCCTATGGAGGCCGTAATGAAGATCAAAAGAAAAGTGAAGAAGCAGGCACCAGTCGAAATCAAAGAGAGGATAATACCTACCGCCCTCATGACCAGAACAATGGTGAGCAAAGAGGAAGAGGAAGAGGCAGACCTGGGCAAGGACCTAGAAGAGGAGGTTTCAGAGGAACCTGTTTCCAATGTGGAGAAGAAGGGCATCGAGCATATGAGTGTCCGCAACATCAAGGAAGGACAAATAGAAGACCTGAAGGTAATGCACGAGTTGCACATGTAGATGAAGATGCACATTCTGAGCATTCTAAAGATGCTGAAAGGGGAGAAACCCTAGTTGTCAGAAGAACCTTGCTGAATGAGGAGAAAGAACCCAATCAGAGGAAGAGTTTATTCTGCACAAGGTGCAAATGTGAAGGTAAGTGTTGTGATATTATTATTGACAGTGGAAGAACTGATAATCTTGTTTCAGAGGAGATGGTTGACAAGTTGAAGTTGACAAGAAGAAAGCATCCACATCCATATCGGATTGCATGGTTGTAGAAGGACCATCGAGCTTTGGTCAATGAGCAGTGTTTAGTGAAGTTCAAGATTGGTAACTACCATGATGAGGTGCTATGTGATATCATATCGATGGATGCATGTCATATGCTGTTGGGGAGGCCATGGCAGTATGATAGGAGTGCTGTCCATGATGGCTGTGCAAACACATATTCTCTAACAAAGGATGGAGTTCGTCATAAGTTGAAGCCCTTGAAGGAGGTGGAAGAAAAGGTATGTAGCACTGCCAGAATTTGTTTGGTAGATGGTAGGAAATTTTTGGAGGGTATGAAACATGAGCGTCATTGCTTTGCATTGATTCCTAAGATTAGTCAAGAGAAATGTGAAGATGTACCAGCAGAAGTTTTAGATATGTTGGAAGAGTTCCAGGACATTATCTCTGATAATGTACCAGAAGGTTTACCACTAGTAAGGAAGATAAGTCATCAAATGGATTTGATACTAGGAGCTAGTTTGCCAAACAAGGCGGCCCATAGAATGACCCCTGCAGAGAATGAAGAGCTGAATAGACAAGTTCAGGAGTTGTTGAGGAAGAGACTGATAAGGGAGAGCCTAAGTCCATGTGCAATACCTGTAGTACTAGCACCAAAGAAAGATGGAGAATGGAGGATGTGTACAGACTCTCGAGCCATCAATAAGATAACGATCAAGTATAGATTTCCATTGCCAAGAATGGATGACATCATGGACTGTTTGAGTGGAGCAAAGTACTTCATGAAGATTGACCTGAAGAGTGGGTATCACCAGACCCGTATCAGAGGAGGAGATGAGTGGAAGACAGCCTTCAAAACCAAAGAAGGTTTGTTTGAGTGGTTAGTCATGCCATTTGGGCTAACCAATGCACCGAGCACATTCATGTTGTTCATGAATGAGGTACTAAAAGAATTTTTGGGAAGTTTTGTTATTGTTTATTTGGATGATATTTTGATTTTCAGT
Organism: Cunninghamia lanceolata; assembly: GCA_027924645.1. Classification (NCBI taxonomy): domain Eukaryota; kingdom Viridiplantae; phylum Streptophyta; class Pinopsida; order Cupressales; family Cupressaceae; genus Cunninghamia; species Cunninghamia lanceolata. Next base: position 3,621,854 of record BSBN01000128.1, read on the forward strand.
AAGACTTGGGATGAGCATTTGATGCATATCAGAAGAGTTGTAGAGAAGCTGAGGGAGGAGAAGTTGCTGATTAATCTGAAGAAATGTAGTTTTGCAAAGAAAGAGTTGGTATACCTAAGATTTGTTGTCTCGGAGGAAGGTCTTAAGATGGACCCAGAAAAAGTAAGGGCTATCATTGAGTGGCCTACACCAAGGAGTGCAACAGAGGTAAGATCTTTTCATGGTTTGGCAAGTTTTTATAGAAAGTTTATCAGGAATTTCAGTAGCATTTGTGCACCCCTAACTGAGACAATGAGAGGGGATAGAAAAGAGTTTAGATGGACTAAAGGAGCAGACAAGAGTTTTGATACATTGAAGCAAAAAGTTGTAGAACAACCTGTTTTGGCACTTCCATATTTCAATAAGGTATTTCAGGTAGATTGTGATGCTAGTGGTAGTGGTATAGGAGCTGTTTTGAGCCAAGAAGGTAAGCCCATTGCCTATTTTAGTGAGAAGCTTAATGATGCCAAGAAAAAGTATTCTGTTTATGATCATGAATTTTATGCAATAGTTCAGGCTTTGAAGAAATGGAGACATTATTTGTTGCCAAAAGAGTTTGGTTTATATACTGATCATCAGGCTTTGCAGTATATTAATAGTCAAGGGAAGTTGAACCAAAGGCACTTAAAATAGGTTGATTTTTTGCAGAGTTATACCTTTGTTTTGAAGCATAGGAGTGGGAAGTCCAACAAAGTTGCAGATGCCTTGAGCAGAAGGCAAAATTTGTTGACAGAAATGAAGATAGAGGTTGTTGGGTTCGATGAGCTCAAAAGTTTGTATCTTGAAGATCCAAATTTTGCAGAGGCTTGGAAAGCTTGTCTGGAGCCTGTTACTTTGGATAGGACAAAATGGTTGGATTTCATAATCCAAGATGGCATGTTGTTTAGAGGAAGCCAGTTGTGCATTCCGAGGAGTTCCATGAGAGAGAACCTAATTAAGGAGAAGCATAGTGGAGGATTGGCTGGACACTTTGGTCGAGATAAGACCATTTCTATTGTTGGTGAAAATTATTATTAGCCACAGCTGCAGCAGGATGTGAGGAAGTTTGTGCAGAGTTGCAGAGTATGTCAAATGGCAAAAGGAACAAGTCAAAATACAGGATTGTATTAACCATTACCTATACCAAAGAAGCCATGGGATGATATTAGTATGGATTTTGTTCTTGGTTTACCAAGGACACAAAGAGGGCATGATTCTATTTTTGTGGTGGTGGACAGATTCTCAAAGATGGCACATTTTATTCCTTGTAAGAAGACTAATGATGCTGTTCATATTGCAGAGTTATTTTTTAGGGAAGTGGTGAGACTACATGGTCTACCAAAGAGCATAGTTTCAGATTGAGATACCAAGTTTGTTGGTTATTTCTGGAGGACACTGTGGAAGAAGTTAAAGATAGATTTAAAGTTTAGTTCTGCACACCATCCACAGATTGATAGACAAACTGAAGTGGTGAATAGGAGTTTGGGTAACCTACTACGATGCTTAGCAGGAGATAAGCCTAAGGGATGGGATTTGATTTTACCACAGGCAGAATTTGCTTACAACAATTCTGTCAATAGGAGTACTGGTAAATCACCATTCCAAATTGTATATGGCAATAGCCCAAGAAATGCTTCTGAGTTAAGGAAGCTGGACAATGGAGAAAAGACAAGTGCTGAAGCTGAAGACTTTGCAGAACATCTAAAGAATTTGCATGAAGAGGTGAGAAAGAACATTAATAAAATGAATATTCAGTACAAGGCTAAGGCAGATTAGAAGAGGAGATATAAGGAATTCTAGGTAGGAGATGAAGTCATGGTTCACTTGAGAAAAGAAAGGTTCCTAATTGGAACATACAATAAGTTAAAAATGAAGAAATTTGGACCATGCAGAATCCTGAAGAAGCATGATTCAGGAAATGCATATGAGGTAGAACTACTGAGTGGGATCAATATTTCCCCTATTTTTAACATTGTTGATTTATCAGAATATCATGAAGGTGGAACAGAGGATGGACCAATAGAAGTGCAGTGGAGTATTCCGGCATCTACTTTAATGGAGGAGATAGAAGAGATCTTGGATAGCCGTGTGGGAAGAAGTACTCAGAACAAGCAATATGAAGAATATCTGCTAAAATGGAAAGGAAGGCCTCTTGAAGATTCTTCTTGGTTGTCTAAGGCAGAGGTTGACCATTTGGGTTTTCCTCATACAAACATCTGAGACGTGACAGGGTCACTTCTCAAATTACCCTGGGTGTCTGATGCAGGAGCATCCAGTGGTGTAAGGGCAATCTTGCATCACCCAAAAAGAAGTTAATTCAAAATCATTGTAGTTGCTTTCATTTCTTTCCACAATTAGTGTTTTTGGTTCCATAATATCCAGAATAATAATGTAGGACTTTCAATTTTTCTAAAACTGCTAAAAATAGTGACCTGCCTATTTTGGAAAGTGTACCTACTATTTTTAGAAAGTTTGCATTTGGGCACATAACAAAGCAAAAACTTCCAGAAAGTTACATAATGGAAATATAAGACCTTTGGCGAAGGAATCAGGAAAAGACCATTTGTGAGCTGAAAGATATTAAAGTTTTTGTTTTCTGAAAAGCCCTTGAAAATTTTTGGAACGAGATATGAGGCACTAAAACTTCCCATAACATCCCAAAAAGTTGATGGAAATCTATTTACAAACTTTTGGTGTGATAGTTCACATCGCGAGCTTTCCGACGCTTAAAACGGTTCGTCAATCGGACACCCGGATCAAAATTTATGCTTCCCGGAAGTTGACCTACTTTTGGAGGGAATTGCAAATTTCAAAATTCAACTGGAGGCCGCCAAAAAGTGCTATTTATGACTATTTTGGGAACCCTGGGCAGTAGTAGAGTGAAGAGGGCCAGTGTAGAGTCAAGAATAGGTGGGAAAAGAGAAACCCTAGCTAATTTGGGGTTACAGAAGGCTGAAGATTCTAGAGTCTTGAGGTTGGGAAAGTTGTAATGTGTTGCAGCCAGTAGAGGATTCATCCTCTAATTGTAATTGAGCTTCTGTAATGTAATGAGTTGCCCAGTTCAATAAAAGAAAGTTCTATTTGCTGTGTTTAATATCTGTTATTGTGTGTTTTATGATTTACCCCCTTCATCAAAAGGAGACAAACAAGAAGGCAATAAGGAGGCAAATGTGGTAAGTAATAAATCTGAAGATGATGCTTTGATTCTTTCCCTAGATAATGCTAATGATTCGTGGGTTTTAGATTCAGAGGCCTCATTTCATGCTACACCCCATAGAAGTTATTTTCTTGATTATGTCCAAGGGGATTTTGGGCTGGTTTATTTGGGAGATAACAAATCCTGTTAGATTGTTGGAAAGGGAAGAATCAAGATTAAGTTGCAGAATGGGAATCATTGACTACTGCAAGAGGTAAGACACGTTCCAAGGCTTAGTAGGAATTTAATTTTAGTAGGGCAGCTAGCTAAAGAAGGTTGCATTGTTACATTTAATGATAAAAATTGGAAGGTTTCAAAAGGTGCGTTAATAATAGAAAAAGGTGTAAAAGTAGGCACCTTATATCTTTGTATAGGTCATACTATTCCTTCTACTTTAGCTATTCCAGAGAAAAAACAAATACGTTTAGGAACAGTTGTTATAGGTTCACAGGAAGAGACTGAAACAGTTGCTGCAGGTTCTGAGACAACACTGTGGCATAACAAACTTGGGCATATGAGTGAAAAAGGTATGAAGGTACTTCATTCTAAGAAAGTTTTACCAGGTCTGAAATGTATTAATATAGATTTTTGTGAAAGTTGTGTGTATGGCAAACAAAAGAGAGTTAGTTTTCTAAAGGATGGGAAGCAAAAGAAAGATGAAAAGCTGGAGCTTGTGCATACAGATGTATGGGGACCAGATCAGGTATCTTCTCTTAGTGGCTCTCAGTATTATGTTACATTCATAGATGATGCAACTAGGAAGGTTTGGATTTATTTCCTCAGGTAGAAATCTGATGTATTTGAAACATTCAAGAAATGGAGAAGCTTGGTTGAGAATGAGATGGGTAAAAGATTAAAATGTCTTAGATCTGATAATTGTGGTGAGTATTGCAGCGAAGAATTTGAGGATTATTGTTCCTTTAATGGAATTCATAGGTAAAAAATAGTTCCAAGGACTCCACAGGAAAATGGAGTGGCTGAACACATGAATAGGACAATGATGGAGCATGCAAGGACCATGAGATTGCATGTTGGGCTACCTTTAAATATGTGGGTAGAGGCTATCAACACCATTGTATATTTAATTAACAGAGGTCCTTCAGTTCCTTTCGGTTGTGGTATTCCAGAGGAAGCATGGATAGGTAAGAAGGTGAGTTATTCTTTTTTCAAAACCTTCAGATGTGAAGCATTTGCACATGTAAATTCTGAAAATAGAACAAAGCTGGATGCAAAATCAAACAAAGTACCTTCGTTGGATATGGCTTTGATGAATTTGATTATAGGCTTTGGGATTTTGAAAATCAAAAAATTGTGAGAAGCAGGGATGTTGTATTCAATGAGAAGCTGTTGTACAAAGATTAGTTGCAACAACATGAGAAGAAAGAAAAGGATTATGTGGTGCTAGATGATACTCCAAATAGTGATGTTCCAGTCGTTCCTCATGCTTCACAATAGCAACAAGAAATACCACAAATTCCAGTGAATGTTCGACAGTCAACAAGGCTAAGTAGACCTCCTGAAATATTTTCTCCCTCTTTGTATTCTATTTTGTTAACCGATGTTGGTGAACCAGAAGGATATGATGAAGCTATGTAGGTGGATACAAAGGTTCAGTAGGAGTTGCAATGAAAGAAGAAATTAACTCCTTTCTAAAAAATCAGACTTGGGAATTATGTAAGTTTCCTGCAGGTAAAAAGGCTTTACCAAACAAATGTGTTTATAGGTTGAAAGAGGAAGATGGAGGTAAGAAAAGATTTAAAGCCAGGTTAGTTGTAAAAGGATTTACACATAAAAAGGGAATTGATTTTGATAAAAAATTTTCTCTGGTTGTTAAGATGACTTCTATTCGTAATGTTTTATGTATTGTGGCTGCTAAAGATTTGCATTTGGAACAACTGGATGTAAAAATTGCCTTTTTCCATGGTGATTTGGAGGAGGAGATATATATGGAACAACCACAGGGATTTGAGGTCAAAGGTAAGGAGAAATTGGTGTGCAGATTGAAGAAGAGTTTTTATGGCCTGAAACAAGCACCTTGACAATGGTATTTGAAATTTGATAGTTTTATCGCTCAGCAAGGCTACAGTCGGTGTAATTCTAACCATTGTGTTTATTTTAAGAGGTTAAATAATGACATCTACATTATTTTACGTTTATATGTTAATGACATGCTTGTATTTGGGTCTAACATGGATCACATAAGAGAGTTAAAACAACAGTTAGCACAGTCATTTGCTATGAAGGATTTGGGGGTAGCGAAACAAATCCTTGGTATGAAAATTTGTAGAGATAGGAAGAACAGAAAATTGACTCTATCTCAGGCTGATTATGTTGAAAAGGTGTTGCAGAGATTCCATATGGAGAATACAAAAGATGTCAGCACACGTTTGCCTAGTCATTTGAAATTGACTAAGGAGATGTGTCCAAAGACACAAGAGGAGGAAGAAAAAATGTCCAAGGTACCATATGCTTTAGCTGTAGGAAGTTTAATGTATGCCATGGTATGCATGAGACTAGATATTGCACATGTTGTACGAGTCGTAAGCAGGCATATGAGTCATCCCGGATTGGAGCATTGGAATGTGGTAAAATGGATTCTTAGATATTTGAGAGGTACATCCAATACACATTTATGTTTTGGGGGCTCTAATACTAAGTTATTAGGTTATGTAGACTCTGATTTGGCAGGGACTATTGATACCAGGCAGAGTACTACAGGTTATGTCTTTACTGTAGGTGGGACAGCGGTGAGTTGGATTTCACGGTTGCAAAAGGTGGTTTCTTTATCCACCATGGAGGCAGAGTATGTAGCTACAACATAGGCAAGCAAGGAGATGATATGGCGGCAATATTTCATGGAAGAATTGGGCAAACAACAGGTTAATAGTTATTTGTTTACAGATAGCCAGAGTGCCATACATCTTGCAAAGAATTCTGCCTTGCATTTAAAGACCAAACACATACAGTTGAGGTATCACTTCATTTGATTAGTGTTGGATGATGGACAATTACGGCTAGAAAAGATACATAAAGATGAAAATCCAATGAACATATTTACAAAGATAGTGACAAGGGAGAAGCTGAGCTCCTCTTCAGCTTCAGTTGGTCATCTAGATTGAAAATAATAAAAATAGAACAGAGTCCAGAGTGCTTATTTCCTGTGGAAGCTACAGGGTCAGTGGTGTTATGATCAGTCTCTAAGTGGGAGATGATATAGTGTGGACTCTAATCAGTCTCCAAGTGGGAGATTGTTGTTGGATGGAGCCTAATCAGACTCGAAGGTTAAATTTTCTCCACTTTTATCAAAGTGGTTTCCCCCCAAATTTTTTAACAGGGGAGTACAGGAAGGAAATGACCCTCCTGCGGGACCTGAGGGGCTTATCTCCCCAGCATGGGCCTGGGGGCGGAGCCCACAGCGGGAGTATGGGGGCAACACCCCAAACAAGGTCTTTTTGGGGCAGTGCCTCCAAAGCAAAAATTGCCTATTATTTTATAAAGGCATCGGGAGTTATTTTTTCATTGGCTGATGATGCAGTACACAACATACACTCAATAGAATTGTGCCATTAAACATATGAGAGCCAAAGATTTGGAAGCTAGAACATAAAAGAAACTTCTATTTATCAACTCTGCTACTACAATGAGAGAAAACTCTCTTATATCCAAGAAAAACAAAAAAAAATAAAAACAAAAAATTATCTTTTTTGGTAGATTTTGACAATTGTTAGATTTTGCCATTTTAGGTAATTTTACAATCATATCTTGAGAATCTAGTTTTTTCCCAAAAGCTTCCTAAAACTAAGGTAGGACAAAAGGCCAACTAATATTCTAAATTCGAAACATGAGTTTCGAGTTATTACAAAACAAATTTTTAAAAATCTAGAGAAAAATACTAAATTGCCATTTTGAGGGCCAAGATGAAAGTTTCAAGCCTTGAAAAGTGCCAAGACGGGGTCCAACCCACTAGGGCGAGTTGGAAAACCACTAACCACCTCATAACGCATCCACCTGTAAAATTTCGTAGAAAACCCACATCCGAGTGAAAAGTTATGACCTTCGGAAGTCCCTGCATCAGCCAACATAAAAAAACCCTATTTTGTAACTGACAAAAGTCATGATAAAAATGGCTAAGGGTTAGGGTTTCCATTGATATTGTATTGTAGTATTTGTAACAGTATTGAGTTGCAGGGATTGTTGGTTGTAATCAGTTTGATTTACTGGATAATAATATTAGACTCTCTGTTGATGGATGTAACCTGAGTTTGGGTGAACCACGTTAAAACTTGTCTCTCACTGTTACTATTTCTATGTACTTTCTTTCCTCTGTTTAATCTTTATTTACATGTAATTGATATCTTATGTTGGCTAACCCTAACATAAAAGTGGTCATGTTGCTCAAAAAGGCACAATTACAAATCAAAAATAAATAAATAGTTACATGCAAATCAAGAAACCATTACTACACAATTGGTTTTTGATTGAGAATGTATAAAACACCCTCAAAAACTCAAATGGGGGAGGAGAGACATTGTATTTTGAAGTTTGATGAATAAAAACCCTATTTTTTCTGTGTATTCTAATGTTGCAGGCATATTCTATCATTTTGTATGGCCTGTATAGTCTATATGGGGGCCTAAAACTGATTGGAATGTGTGGGCATGTGAAGCTACTTCATTTTTCTTTTTGTTGCACCAATTTTCATTGAGTTATCAGAAAGTTATGATCATTTTACTAAGGACAAGTTTGCAAGTTTATTTTTCTAAAAGTTGCAGTCTAAACACACGCATGGTACAGCCTGGTACGACCTCATATTAAGGAATATAATAGATGGATGGAAAGATATTTTTTTTTAGTTTATAATTATTTTGGTTTCATGTGATTTAATTATGTTTTGAGTGAGTTATGGCATTTTTACTGAGAGCAGTTCTGTAACAATCTTAGGGTTTGCACAGGAATAGTCTTGTTTTTGCCCTATTCCATACAAAACAACACTAGCCCATTTTGATATATGTTTAGTAAGGGCCAAAAGGGTATCCCAAACAAAGATTACATTTTGAATATCAGGTCTATAATAGAAGTTATGACCAAAAAGGTATGAATTTTTGCCCCTATGTTTTAGGTTTATGAACACATTGCTCAGAGTGAACTAATGTGCACATTTGCATCATTTGTATTGGACCATTATTGGAATGTGTCAAGTTAGTCTTGTTTGAGTTTTCCTCTATGTCAAAAGTGGAACAATGTAATCCTTCAGCTCTCTTGCGACCTTTGCCTATCCCAAATTGGAAGTGGGAGTCAATTAGTATGGATTTTATTACTGATTACCTCGAACACGTAAAGGACATGAATCTATTTTTGTAGTAGTGGATAGACTAACCAAGATGGCACATTTTCTTCATATTAAAATAAAGCCTTCTCTTGTGATATTGCCCATATTTTTGTCAAAGAGATTGTTAGGTTACATGGTCTTCCAAAGAATATTATTTTGGATCAAGATCCTAGGTTTACATCTTCTTTTTGGAAATCTCTATTTACAGAACTTGGTACCCACCTAAATTTTAGTATTTCCTATCATCCTGGGTTTGATGGTCAAACTGAAAGGGTTAATAGAATCTTAGAAGATATGTTGTGAATGTATACCATGGATAAACCTGGGTCATGGGAAGATTATTTACACTTAGTAGAGTTTGCATACAATCAAGGGTATCATTCAACCATTAAGATGTCACTTTTTGAAGTTGTTTATGGTCAAAATTGTAATACATCCATCTCTTGGTCCAATCTTGTCCATAAAGTTTGGTGTGAGAATGAAAACTTGTTAGAAATGGAAGTCATTATTAACAAAGCCCAACAAAACATGAAGGCTGCCCAGGAGAGGTATAAACGTTGGGCTGATTCTAAAAGGTCTACCTAAAATTTTGAGGTTGGTGATCATGTTTTTCTTAGAGTCAAACCAAAAGGGAGTTCATTAAAACTTGGTAAATATTCTAAGATAGCTCCTCATTTTTGTGGACCTTTTGAAATATTAGAAAAATTAGTTGACGTTGCTTATAAACTTGGCTTACCATCTCAATTATAAATCCATTTAATTTATTTCATGTGAGTTTACTTAAGAAATATGTATATAATGTAGATCATGTTATTGATTAGAAAAATATTTCTACTGAACCTTCTTGTGAATTTAAGATTGAACGAGAAAAAAATAATTGAAAAAAGACCCAGAATATTGAGAAATAGGGTTATAAATGAAGTAAAAATTAAATGGATTCATTGTGATAATGATAGTGCTACTTGGGAAAATGTTGATTTTATTAAGGATCAATATCCACATTTATTTAACTAAAGTTGTTATATTTGTATATGTAATACATAAAATCATTAAGATACTGAGGGTAGCAGTTAAATTACATCTACAACATTCTCTTGATTGTCTACCTTCTTCAACTCAATCTATCCACTTGCAACCATTTCTCGAACAAAGTGATACTGAACATCAAGATGCTTAGTCCGAGCATGATACATAAGATTCTTGCCCAAACAAATAGCACTCTAGCTATCACAACCAATTTGAATAACCTTGCAATCAAAACCAATAACTATACACAATCTCCTCAACCAAACTGCCTCCTTAGAGACATGGGTAGCATCTAGATACTCTACTTCGGTGGTGGACAAAGCAACAGTGGGATACCTTTTTCTCATGAAACTCACTGCTCCTCCAAACAAAGTAAACACATAGCCACTAGTGGACCTCTAAATATCCAAGTCACCTACCCAATCTACATCAACAAAACCATGTGTGTCCAATGTCATTTCCACACTGTTAGTACTAGAATAAACCAAACAGTAATCAAAAGTACTAGCTAAATATCTAAATATCCTCTTTGAATAATTCCAATGTTGTCTACTAGGGTTAGACATAAACCTACTCAAAACTCCCACTCCTTGGGCAATATCTAGCCTAGTACAAACCATTGCATACATGAAACTCCCTACAACACTAGCATATGGCACAATAGTCATATCCTCAAAATCATCCTCATTCTTCAGACACATGTCTAATGAAAGATTAGTACTAATGGGAAAAGAAACTCTAACTGGGTTACAATCTTGCTTACTAAATATCTACAAAATGGTATTCACATACTTACTATGAGATAACGAAAGCTTTATATTACCTTTGTCCCTCTTGATCTCCATACCCAAAATATACCTGGCTGCTTCAGGATCCTTCATATCAAATGCACCTAAAAGTTGGGCTTTCAATTCACATACTTTCTCTAGCCCAACCAAAGCTTTATGTTCACTCCATCTCTTATGATCTCTATACCTAAGATATATCTAGAATCCCCCAAGCCTTTCATCTCAAACTATACTAAAAGATAGGACTTCAAATCACAAATGACATCCTTATTATTACTGAAAAAACATATCATCAATGTACAATGTGATTAATAAGGAATTGATCATTGTCCATCTTAATCAATGTAATGATCTAATTTTATCTCAAAAATCTAAAACTCAACATAAAAGAGTCAAACTTATGGTAGCACATCTTAGGAGACTTTTTGAGACTATACAAAGACTTTTTCATTCTACAAACCAAATTATTCTTACTTGTAACAAGACAATGCTCTTGTTGTGTCATGTAGATCTCTTCCTCCAAGTCACCATGTAGGAATGTTATCTTCACATCCACATGTTCTATATCTAAATCAAAAACTACAACTACAAATAATAGGAACCTAATAGATGTCAGCTAAGAAGCTAGAAAAAATCTCGCCAAAATCTCCTTTGAATCTAGGAATATCCTTAAATGCCATAAACCTTGCCCTATACTTCTCAACACTACCATCTAAATTTATCTTCCTTCTGAATGCCCTTTTACAACCAATGAATTTTTTGTTCATAAGGAAATAGTACTAAGTCCCATGTGTCATTTTTCTTCAACACAGCCATCTCCTCATCTATAGCCTCTTTCCAAGACCCATAACCATTCATACCCATCTCCTTCTCAGTTTTAGGCTCATTTGTATTAGTAATCAAAGAAAACATACATCTCCAATCAAGAGAAGTATACAAGTCTAGTTGTTGTCTATGTCGAGTGGACTTCCTCAAGAGTTGAGGTGGAGATTCTACCTCCTCTTCATAACTATCTAAGATCTCCTCCTCTTCAAGTCCTTTATAAGCTTCTGGTTCAACCTTCTTGATCTTTGGGGGTATTGAACCACATCTTTCTTCCCATCCTCTTCTACCTGCATCCTCTAAAAATAGCACTTTTGTTATAAAGAACTCTCTCAGACACAAGGTCCCATAGTTTGTATCCTTTCTCACCAACACCATAGTCGATTAAGACACACCTAACTACTTTATTCTCCAATTTTGATTGTATCTCCATAATCACATAAGCATATGCCTCACAACCAAAAAGTGTTGGCAACATAAGCATGATGATGAAGAGACTAATGAGCATGACAATGAGTAGTGTTGTCATTGATGGAAACAAAGTATAAAAATACAATTGTGTTGATCTGGAGAAGTTATTAAGTGTGATGTGGAGGAGATTACACCTAAGCATGATATATCTAAGTTTATTGTATGACTACATTGGTATCCTTCCATTTTGGTGTTCCGCACTCAAACACAAATTGCTGAAGTTTTTCCTAAGGCATTTGCAGTAGAGAACCTAAGATAGGATCATAGTATTTTAGTCTGCATTGCTCCGCTATGAAGAATATTGCTATGCGGTTGTAAGGTATTTTTGGTGCATACTAAAGGAGTTTAAATCCAAAGTTTCAGGTCTTGAAGCCCTCCGCAGTGAAAGATAGAGTTGACAGAGTACCGGACTCTATAATGATAGTGTAATGACATTATTAGTGCTATATTGGAATGTTCTGCATTTCACCACATATGAATATTTTACTATGCGGTTTTGAGGACAAGTTTACAAATGTCAGAGACATGTGCTCTCCAAGTGGTAAGCATTATGGTGGTCCACACATTAAGTTGTGAGCTAACAATTGGTTCACTCTATTGATTACTTCTCCAATGGTGCCGACCCAAAGGTTTTGAGGTTGTGCAGAGTTAAGTCATGTATGAAACAAAGTTATGGGAGTAATTTTAGGTTATGCCAACCTATCTGAATGTGCTACATGCTTTGGATCTCTTTGCAAAGCACAATACATCTATCATGCCAACCTATTTGATGTTTTGCTTGATTGTAGTATATAAACAAGATTGAATTTTTGTGTGGAGTAGTGAAGTGTGTGAAAGAACTAAGTGTGTGTGTGTGTGAGCGAAATATGATGTAGAGAAGGATAAGATAAGATTGTGGTGAAGATTAAGTGTGTTAAGTTAGTATTCTGAGCTTCAGTGGAATTGTATCCTCAACATAAGTCAAATGCATTAAGCAGTTCATACTTGGCAGTGAGCCACCCCTTCTTCTATCTCTTTCTATTCAAGATAGCGAGTCCTTTGGTAGTGAGCACTTCTTTTCTAGATAGTGAGTCCTTTTGGTAGTGAGCCTACTTGTATTCGGTATTGTTATTAATATATTGTGAGCTAATCCTCATCATGGTTTTTCCCTTTTTGGGTTTTCCATGTAAAAATCTGGTGTTCATGTGTTATATGTTTTAATGGTTACTTTCTTGCTTTCCTTTCTTACTACAAATTAAATATACTATGTGGAATGAATGTTTAAATGCTTAAGTAGTTTCAGAGAATACCGATTCACCCCCCTCTCAGTATTATGGGTGTTCAACACAAAGATGTTGTAATGAGGGATTTTTGCATGTCCAAGTGTCCATAGGAATCTTATCCACAAGAGCTAATGTAGGAGACCTATTAATCAGGTAACAAGATGCAACAATTGCTTCTACCTAGAATGTTTTCTCCAACCCAACCCCACTAAGAATACTCATATACCTCTATATTATTGTCATATTCATTCTCTCTACAACTCCATTTTGATGAGAGGTATATGGATTTATCTTATGTCTCTCTATCCCATGCTCCTTACAAAATCTGTCAAAATTTGTTGAACAAAACTCACCGCAGTTATCGGTTCTCAAAACCTTAATCTTCCTACCAATCTAATTTTCTACAATAGCCTTAAACTCTCTAAAAAAATAAAGACTTTAGATTTACTTCTAAGGAAATACACCCATGTCCTATAATAATCATCTATAAAAGATACATAATACAAAGATTTTGAAATCTAAGGAACACTAATAAGACCAAATACATTAAAATGAATTAACCTCAGAAGATTTGTGAGAACTAGAGTAAAACTAAACATGACTTTATTTACCATATTGATAATGTTCACAAAAATCAAACTCAATAGCACAATCAGTTAACCCCTAGATACAAGATTTTTATTTTTCAAGGTTTTGAGACCCTTCTCGCCTATGTAGCTCATTCTCTAATGCAATAACATTGTTTTCTCTATAGGTAAATTGCTCTCTAAAAAAGAGCACCCTTAAGTATGCAAAAAGCATGACCATCGGAAGTACATGTAACACTCATATTTGCTACTTGTTCGAATGGTGAAGTTGTTGATTCTACAAATCTCTCCACTATAGGAATAGAAAAACTATTGTACTAAAGTGTACATGCATCCAACTGAAATAGAGTGCCCATAAAAACACTCTTAGCAAGCACCATAGTTCCTCACATCATCTTACACCCTCCATTAGAGAAAACAACCTACATACCCACATCATTAATTTGTTAGTGTAGGAATATTAACACTATTACTTATTATAAATAAGTAATTATGTGTATATTCCCCACATGGCTTTAAGCCACCTTAGGTGGTTAGGTGTCGACTTAGAGAGTCCAACACAACTCTCTAACACACATGTCGACTCTCTTTCCTCCACCTCTAGTTGAGTGTTGAAGTCAACTCCTAAGTCGACTCAACCTCTCTACCCTATATGTACAACTACCTTGTTCATAATCAAGTTACTCTAATTCGTAATCAACAATGTGTTAGTCGATCTTGTTTCTAACATGGTATCAGAGCCCAGCATGCAAAATTTTCCCTGTTATAGAAAATCTTACACATAGCCTAGCCAAGAGGTCCTTGTAGATCCAAATGGACTTCGCAATTAAGTCTGGAAGACCTGAGATAGTCAAAATAGCCTATTGTTTTGTCAAAATTGACAGGCAAAATTTTGCAATTTTTTTAGCCCCCAATGCCTTGTACTGTATAGCGGTACGACCGTACAGATTTGTATGAATTTTCATAAGAAAATGCAATTTTTTTTCCAAAATCATGTTTTAGCAGGTTTTGAAGGCTCTATTTGGCAATTTTTTTTAGATGTGAGCAAAATTTGGCCTATCGGCCTCAGTTTCTCTTCTCTGGTTCAAGGGTTTCAAAGGTGGATTTGGGTGTTTTTTCTCTAGCTGAGGGTTTCCCATTTTTTTAGGCATAATTCGTTTGCTTGGTTTGGTGATGGTCTTGATAGAGTGAGATGGTGAGTCCTCAAGAGCTTCCTAAAGCTCATGGAAAACCTCAGGAAGCACCACCTCGTCTTCTCTTCTTGTAGGCGTTTTGTTGCTTTTTATGAACACATTTTATTGTTCCACTTGCAGGCCGCTTTCCAAACCCTTCTAGCCACCGTCTCTTTAGAAGTGCATCTTCATTTTGCAGAAAAGGGCTTAAGAAACCTAAATTGGTGGCTCTATTTTTGCACTGTTCGATCCCTGGTTCATAGGCATTTCCCTTACTTTGTGTGCTATGTACAGGCATTCAGCATAAAGCTCGAGCCACAAGCTTCCAATCGTCCCTAGTTTCAAAATCCCATTGGCAGGATCTAGTTTAAAGAGGCATTGCAATGCCAAGTGTTGATGGTTGTTTGCAGTAAAGGATCCGAAGTAGCTTCCAAAAGGTCGTGAATTGTTCACAAAATTGTACCCCATCAACCAAGGTGTGATGACATCTGCAAGAAGGCCCCACTACACAGAAGACTTTATCCACACCATGGTATTTGCAACAGTTGTAGGTCGACCCATTGAGAAGAGAGGTCATCATTTTTTTTCTACAAGGTTAGCGATCTTTGGTTTACCGGTTGTGGCCATTAATAGTTTTGATAGCATCTCCATTGAAGTCTATTGCAGGTTGCATCTATTCTACATGCAATTATTTTAAGTTTTTGGAGGCCCATTCTCTATAGCTATAGTCTATTCTTTGATAGGCCAAGCCGCCTCACAAATGAGGGTCATAGCTTTTGATTGCTAGCTTGGTATATTGGTATCTAGAATTTGATGTTAGATGTTAGGGTTTGTTAACATTGTAGCATTTTGTAGTATGCTACACTTCTAGCCCTCTAGCATTAAATGCTAAATCACATTTTTGTTAACTATTAACAGTAACATTATATGTCACATTAACATTCATTGTAACCCACAGGGATTAAAATAGACTGCCAATTAAAAATGCTAATGTCTAGTAATAAATGTAATAGTTAGTGGATTAGCTACCCATAAAAACTAACATTTTATGCTAGAAAAATAAAAGCTAACATCATATGCTAACCCATAAAGGTTAGTTAATTATTTGTGTGGAGCTCACACCTTGCCAGAAAGTTGCATTTTCTATAAAAAAATTTCCTCAAAAGACCCTGTCTTGCATCGGTGTGTGCAAAGAGGGGCTTTTTTTCATTTTGTTGTAACTTTTTCCCATGGAGGCAAAATTGGGCATATTTATAGTCAACATGAAGCTAGTTCAAGTGCCGACAAAGCTGAGTCGAGATGATTTAGGAATTGTCCCATTTTTCTCAAAAAAATTTCCCTTCTTTGTACAACAAGTTAAAAACTCAAAAAACAATTGTATCTTTTGATTGACAACTTGAAATTGAGTGCCATTTTTTTAGAACTTTGAATAAATTTTTGAGAGTAATCTATTGGAAATGATTTTGCACTATCATTATAAAGTACCATTTTTCGTTCCAATTAGCCTTGTTTTTCGCACTATCATTATAAAGTGCCAAATTTAGGGGGATAAAAATATTGAGTCATAGGGAAGTTTCTCAAACAACAAAACAATATTGGTATAAAAATATTGAATTATGGAGGGATTCATAGAGTTGTGTAAAGAGCATTTTTGAGTTGTGCCAAGAGCACTTCCACAAAGATATGTCAAGATCACTTCCACTACTACTTCATCATTCTTCAACATTTTTTTCCCATATTGTATTGAGATGTGTCACAAACACTTCCACTACAACATCACTATCACCTAATGCTACATGTGCATCTAGAGTAGATTCTTCAAGGAATTATAGAGATTCATTACAACAAAATATTGATATCAGTTTCCTTGCTTCTACAGATTTTAGAGTTGCTTCACAAAAGGCTTCCACAGAATCTTCAAAGCAGGACATCACATTGGATTTGGATTGTAACCATATGGCATGCAATTGCATTCCACACATGGATCTTGCAAGAATTGTAGGACTATCACTTTTAGTTTTATTGTGTCAAGTGCACTTCCATCGAGTCGTGTCTAGTACACTTTCTTTTTTCTCTCTTTTGGAGGAAAGTTTTTTCCCACTAGGTTTTCTTTCTTTCTACACCTTATGAGAGATGCATTTGTACATGGGGTACCTGATCAAGCCTATTTGCTAGGACCCATCATTATTTCATTACTCCCTAAGTTGTACTTAAGGGGGGTATTAGTGTGAAAAGTTACATTATCTATCTAGTTAGCTTTTAGCATGTCTAGGAGATTTATATTCACAATTGATTAAATCCAACTTTGGGCTTCTTACCTTTTTGTCTCACCTCATGTTGTGAAGACACGTGTGCTCACCTTTGTGAGACACCTACTTCATGCAAACTTGTCACTTACTCAAACATGTGTCATTTAAGTAGACAAGTGTTGAACCTATGGAGGGTTGCTCAGTCGTTGTGTACCAGCTTCTCACTCCCTCATGCTTGCCTACTTAAGCAAGTCTCCTATGTACATTTCATTCATCTTTTGGCAATGTAATTTGGCATATTGTGTAGAAAATAGCTTTGTGGTTTTATTCTTTCTCGTTGATCCTCACATTTCCCAACATAAGCTGTAATGCCCCACCCTGAAACCCTAGGGAAAACTTAACTATGCATTACAACAGAGAAAAAAAAAATTTAAAAGAAGAAAATATAATGCAAAGAAAATCATAATAATCACTTAACATGCAAGTTAACTTTTATTCTCTAGGGTATCCAGGACTGTACTACTACTTGCTAACATAATCTATTTAGCATCCATGAATTGATCTTAAATCAAGTGCATCCAAGAGGCAACCCATAATTACCTCCATCAATATAAGACATCAAATAACAACATCAAGATTTAGCATAAGTGATTACAATTAGGTTTACAATTTCATTACAATAAAATACATCAATACAATGTTTACAATGCTGCTTCCTGATTACATTTGAATATATACATCAATATAATAATACAAGGTTCAACAGATATACAAGGCTGAAATAGAAACATAACTATCTACCTCCTCAAGCGAAACAAGATTAGTAATCTTCTACAAGATATACTCTCCACACACACGAACAATAGAAAAGTGACCAATGGAATAAGCACATCCACCCGACCATGTGGAACCCTGAGGCCCACCCCCCGTGCTACGAGAGAAAGATAAGGTCCCATGACCTGAATAGTCAGGTAGACAAAACTAGGAGAAAAGAGGACTACACGTGACTACAACAACACAGAGCAATAACAATGCCACATGCAACATATCAATACATCCAGAGGTAGCCACAAACGAAAGAAAAGAGTACATCTTGGGGATGTTAGATTGTAGAAGGGAGAAGTGTCATCACATAGCTTGTCATGGGTTGTCCTGGCAAGCCTTCCTAGGCCCCAGACCCCATCCTAGGTTGTCCTGGTAGCCTCTCCTGACTTTTGGCCCCCATGCAAACTCATGCGGAATCAATCATACCTTTCGTGGGGACAAGGCCATTGATCTTGCCATTCCAGGCCTTCTCATCTCATCTCAAGCCTAAATGAGCACTTGAGCCATGAGTGAGGCATTCACTTATCTTAATTAGTGTGAACTAACTACCCAAAACCCTTGATTTAAAAATTAGGTTATCACTAATTTAAAGCACTCTCGCATGGGTTGTCCTGGACGCCACTTTGGGCTCCGGCCCCCATTGAGAGCCACTCCCCTAGATGCATCTTAGAAAACCCCACTCAAAACACATAGAAATGATCAACATACAAGAACCATGAGAGCATTAAACTATATTGCATCACCAATTACTCAAAGAACAACTTCCACACAATAGAACCATAGCTCCCATCACATTACTATTACAACAACCAATACCACATATCTCGATGCCTCATCAATATCATAATGGACCAAAGCATCCAAATAAGTCTTAAAATCCAACTCATATCACATAACCATCATAGCATAGGTATGAGAACAAAACGGTCAAGGAGGACTCAGAAATCACAACACAGACCTTTATAATATGGCAACAATGGAAGATCACGACAACATAAACTTGTGCCTCTGGAATAACTACTAAGCACCAAGACCCTAATACCACAAAATACATGACTTCACAAGTTACTCACAACAAAATTCCAAATGAAATATTTTAAAATAATAACTTATGAGGGAACTTGTACTGAAGACAATTACTAACTTTTATATTCAAAACTATCCAAACTTAGCTTTTTTAAAACATGGTAAATTTAGATCCACTTTAAGCAATGCAACAAACTACAACCTCTTTACGACATCAAATCACAATGTCCTATAACCGGCTCATTACAACATTTACTCTTAAATTCAAACGACATTAAAACACTATTCTAAAACTTGAATAAATAACCTCTAACCTTAATTGAGATTCTATAAACAAATAACAAATCACCTAAATGCAAAAAAAAACAAGGGTAAGATTACTATAATGTTTCTATCCTAGCATGGTTCCAAACTAAAACTCATACCCACAACCAATTATTTAAAGTCCCATAAGATCGAATTTCTTGACATGATAACTTGACCTCCCAAGTACTAAAATCCTAACATAAAAGAAAATTCTAAAATACATTTTATAAATTACTCCTAATATACACAAGATCTTAAATAAGAATTTAACCATACCAATATCCAAAAATAAAAACACTAAATTCCATTATCAATCCAAAATTCTAATCATCTAAACTAATTTAAGCATTAAATTCACATCAAGACCTACATACAACCTAGCAAATTTAAACAAGGATGTAACCCCTACTTACGAATGAACTCATCCATCTGAAAGTCAGCAACTTTGAGTGTTAACAACGACTATACTCACCAACACTCTAAAACATGCTAATCTAATCACTAACAGATGGACTCACCGAAAATCATATCTAATGCACTTATTACTGACGTTATTGAGTCCCTGCAAGAAACGACTGCAGGATAACGACCAAAACCCTATGATCTTGTCTAAACTAAAAAATTGCAAATAATAACTACGTCATAACTGAACCTTAATGCACCAAAGCTGAAGACGGCTACCACCATAATAGAAAAATCAAATAGCATAATGATGAAGGGCGCATATGAGGCAGGGAATTGACTCTATAAGTGGCGATGGTTTGGGGAAAGAATATCAAATTGGAGTGAGGTAACGTTTCTATAAGGATAACATTGAGGCCGCATAACAACATCATATGGATTAGTTCTAAACTTGTAGAAATATCATCGTCGACGATACGAAGCAACCACTTTTTTTTTAATGCAAGGATAACCGATTGCTACTAGATGCAGAGGAACAACAAAACACTACATGATTGTATTACACCAGACAAGAAAAATGATACTGCACATGGACTGAACCTGTAGATTACAAATCACATACCGGGAGCTTGTTGACACAACCTATTAATTTAGAAACTCCATAACTTACTAAAGAGAGGCGCATTGATAGCGGACTTCTTAATATTAATGCCCAAAAATCTGGCACTCCAACTCACCAAAAGATGGATAAGGAAGGAAATCAGATTTATAAGAGTTTGAAATAGAAACTTCCTCACAGGTATCATGAATGATTCAAGGAACGGGGACCTACCCATAACTATCACCTCACTCAGGGCACCAGTCTATACATGACCAGTTCAGGAAGGGATTCAATTGTTAAGGACCTTTTTCTCTAACAATACCACAAGCATAAAGCTATCTTGTCCTGGCGTTAACATAAGGGTCACAGAAATGAATAGGGGCTCCATTAGTGCCGTCAGTATGAGAATGCATGCTGATCAAAGGTAAAAGCATGAGGGATAAATCTAACCAAAGGGCTATATAGACTTCAACTAAAAGGATTATCCTTGATTATAGGACTATTAGACTTATACAAGATATTCATTCATGCCATTATTTGCTAGGGTGATCACAGGTGATAGGTTGAGTACTCTTTTCTTAGACAATGATACCTGATAGTTCTGAGATGGATTAAAAGAAAGTTTCGAAGGCAGTCAAACATAGAAGAGGGTAATG
This sequence comes from Cunninghamia lanceolata, assembly GCA_027924645.1. Taxonomy (NCBI): domain Eukaryota; kingdom Viridiplantae; phylum Streptophyta; class Pinopsida; order Cupressales; family Cupressaceae; genus Cunninghamia; species Cunninghamia lanceolata. The sequence continues at coordinate 3,642,590 of BSBN01000128.1, forward strand.
CGAAGGTGATCAAATGATACGACTAGAAGGACGTCGTAACAACTATGGTCACTAAAATACGACTACAGTAGGAAAGTTTGATCGAAAAGAGATTTGAATAAACGGGGTCTACAGTGTCGTCACAAGACAAGATTGATAAGGGTATAACTTCAAAATACAAGATTCAAAGTAGAAGAGGTGAAGAGGAAAACATCTTAGAAAAAGAAAGATTCTGAAGTTGTAGAAGTTTAGAAAAAAAATAACATGCAGACCATTTAGTGAAATTCCCAGAAGCATTAACAATGATGTTGCATACAGAACAACACAATTTTCTTAACAAGACAACAATAAATTTATGCATTAGCAAGAACTGAAACAACAAATCTCAAAGGACTGTAACAAAACACATACTCGTGATTAAACTTTTTTCTTCCCAGTTTTGTCTTCTTGCCTGATAAAATCTCTTTCAAACCCTTCCTAGAAAAAGTCCCCCCGCCAAAGACCATTTTTTCCCCCCTAAAAACACCTTCAGACAGAAGTAGTTAATTGCCATAATTTCCCACTCCCCCAAACTTAAATGCAGTACATCTCCATTTATAGGGGATTTTCCCATAATAGAACCAAAATAAATATCTTTATTGTTCCCGACAACTTATTACCAACAACACATCAATAATACCTACACAAGAAAATCTATTTATATACAGAGATATCAACTATTAGATATGTATTTACTGTTATTATTACTATAACTAGTATATTAATATTCTCCATTACTGACCTTATTTATTTTATTATTATTATTTGTCAATCAAGGAGAAGTAACAATTTCACTTTAAATAAAACAGTTAATCCCAACAAAGGTCACACCATAAACATATGAACACACATACAAAACAATACTGACATCCATACAAGACTATACTACAGAGACATACAATCATCCAACCCAACCAATATGACAGGACTCTGGACATGATACACATCCTTTTCAAGGATGGTGACAAATTAGATAGGGACCTTTCGTTATCTCCACTCAATGATTTCCATTAGTTAAGGCACACTCAGACCTATTAATTCAGGTGGATTTGATGCCTGGTACCTGCAACCTGCACACACCAGATGTTGCGCACATATACATATACTATCATCAAAACAACACACTGTGACAAGGAATCACAGTGTAGCAGGGTGCTCTTTGAGAGTAATGCTACACCGTCCCTTCACAAAACAAAACATATCACATTATCCACATTGCTAATTAAATCCATAAACAGACATAAGCATTAAACATTGGTTCATACAACATCATCAGAGCAATAGTCAAATGTCAGATAATCTCATGAAACATAATTCTATCAAATTAATTGAACACATAATTAATTATATCATAAGCATCTTGCACTAACATAAGCATCAGAATTGTCATTATAGTAAGAATAAATGAATGTCATCATCAGTCATCAAAATAAATTCATCAAAATATACCATCATGTCCAACCATAAGGAACTAACTAACAATAAATTAGAAAGCCAAAATGAGGGGCACTACAAGCTTCCTATCTAAAAGTAGATTTTGTACCAAACTAGGGATGTGTGAAACTCCATTGATTCCCTTCACATGTCCATCAAGGAATCAGATCAAGACTCTTCCATGACCAATGATCTTCAGGTGAGATTCATCTCCAACATACACCTTTCCACCATCATATTCTTTAAACTTTGAAAACCAACATCAATGTGAGGTCATGTGGAAGGAAGCTCTAGAGTATATCAACCACACTCCATCTAATACATGTGTTGTCAAGGCCTTAATAAATGCATCACCATCATCCTAAGAAGAATTTATGAACTCATCATCTGAATCATATTTCTTTTTATTTTTCTCCTCCTTACAGTCTCTTGTAAAATATGCAAGCTTGCCACAATTCCAACATTTAGCCTTGCTCTTACCAAGAGATTATGATCTGCCATGAGATTTGGATCTAGACTTGTCTTTCTTCTTGTCCTTCTTTCATTTCTCTTTCAGTCTTCAATGAACAATTAGGGCCTCCGTAGTAGAGTCAAAAGTTTTTCTCTACATCTCCTTTGACAATAATGATGTAACTACCTTGTCCATCTTGAGTTTAAATTTAGTGTTCTTGATTGCCATCACCAAGTGATCCCATGAATTTGGCAAAGAACATAACAGTTTCATGCAATGATCCTCCTCTATCTTTACTCCAATAGAGTGCAACTAGGTCACAATAATATTGGAAGTATCTAAGTGCTTGGCCACACAACTACCATCCTCCATCATGTGAGTATATAGCCTATTTCTTGAGAAGTTTTTATTTACTAGGGATTTAGCTTGATAAATCTCTCCTAACTTCTTTCAAAGATCTATACAAGTGGCTTCTTAATGTGCAGTTAACAACACAAGATTTGTCAAATAGATTATAATAAGACCCTTTGCTTATCTATCCAATTTGTCTTAGTTTTCTTATGATGTTACAACGGGTTTAGATTTGGATATTATATCCTATAAACCATTATCGAAAGTATATCCTCTATCTTGAGCTTCCACATCTCAAAGTTAATGTCTAGGAACTCCTCCATCTCTATCCTTGATGCGCTTATCATTTTTCCTACAATAAGATCTCCTACACAAAGTCCCACTCAATCTAAGATTAGTAGAAAAAACCTTATCCTTAACACCTAGAATCCAAGGAAATCAGGTTTTGATATCAAATAAAAGGAAGCAATGTGTGGAATGTATCTCCTACACATCTATGAGGAGATGTATGTGCAAATAAATTTAATGTACACAATAAAATATACAATAACACAAGGTTTATTTGGAGAAAACATTTTTAAGAGAAAAACTCTACACTCTAAAAGCAAGACCAATTGTATTATTCAACAACAACAATTACAATATAATATCTAGCTATGCCTCTACATTTGTAATGTCCCCAAAAATATTTTTTTTCAAATAATATCAAATCTAAAATATCTCAACATATATTGAACAAATATTGAAAATTCATGTACCAAATTTATTCAAAAATAATCAACACAAGTTGACAATTTTTGTATAAACAAAGAATGACTTCCCAAATATGTTGGAGATAATCTATGTTGATAAAATTTGCAAAAATAATTGAGTTGATCTATATTGATAAAATATGTAGCAATAATCTAAAATACAACAGCTATAACAATAATACAAAAGATATACAAATCTAGAAACAAACTCTATATGTTGGAGCCCGCTTCGACACTACTACAAAAACTAAACTAATGTAATCCCTCAACATGGATGCAACTTCTGGGTGAAATTACCTACAAAAATCTAGAGGATTTTTGTCATCCAATCTCCAAGAATCTAAGGGGTTTCATCCCTAGATGGTGAATGAATAGAAGTACTCAAAAATTTTTGACAAAGTTTCTGTAAGATAAAAATGAGATGCTAAAATGAAGAAATTGCTTGCATTTTATAGATGTTGAAGGCCCACTTGGGCACCCAAATCTCAATGCCTCTCTTTTCCAAAAAATAATAAATATTATTTTTAATATTCTTCCTCCAAAAATATCTACCAAAAGATAAGTCATAACCTCTATTTGATACCTGGCTAAAAATATATGGTAACTCCTCCATAAAGCTGATCATAGAATTGTGCTAAAAATATGAAGAGTTACAAAAGGCCTGTGAAGAATTCCACACCTCATTGGAAGCTGAAATGAATATCCAGACAAGGACATACTAGCTACAAAATTAAAAAATATGTACAAAAATGTTTATTTTAGGTACCCCAACTTGGTGAAGCCCTAACTCCTAGCCTAATGGGTGAAAATCAAACTTCTTTGGTACATTGGAAAGATCTCTAAAAGACCTATGCTGAAAAATGATAGTCCTAAAGTAGTTTCAAACAAAATAGGCCCTAGAAATGCTTCAAAGACATCCAAAAATGCAATTTATGAAAATGTAGAAAATACCAAAAAATAAATATTAAATTAAAATTATTTCCCTATCACTTTCTCTAAGCCCACAAAAAATATGGAATGGGCTTTTTTTTCTCCAAATTAAATTATCAGAAAGGAGACATTCGAACATTAGTATCACCAACATGTAAATCTAGAGTAATTTTGACACCATAATAGTACCTACAAAATAACCATACTAACTCCATCTCCAAGCACCAATAAAAAGATGAAGCACAAACCAGAAACCATCAAATGGTTTAGGAAAACCATGTACAATCCCAAAGGAGTTATGATGCCCAACTACCATGGCACAATTTCAATGCCTCCCTTGATCTTGGTCTTCCAGGCTATTTTTGGCATATTCCTTACACATTGTCATTTTGTCATAACTTGTCACATTTGACCACCCAACCCTGGGTGCCCTAATTTATCTTCATTATACATTTAAAAATACTCTATGACATACACCATAAGATTGTCATAATGTTGGTCAAGAATCCAATGTAAACTCCATAATCATGTTCTTACATGTCATGAGAATTTGTCATAAGTAACTCACTTTACAATGTTATAGTAACATTTAGATGCTCTTACAACTGCTTACACAAAATCTAAGATGGCCAACACATTGAAAAAAGTCACCTTAAAGTGGGATACCCCACTCTTCATGTGAGAATAAAATAATAAATAAATACAAACAATTAACAAATCCAAACATTGGGAATGCAAGGTTGATACACCCTTTCCCAACATCAAGGACATTATACCTTCTCCTACACATTACTTCTTTCCTACTTACATCCACTAGGGACTTATTTCCTTACCTCCATCATTATGTGTTCATGCTCTTAGATGTCATATTGGGGGCATATGCTTATCCTAGTGGCCTATATTCCTATATGGGTGTTTTTTCCATTAAGGGACACATCACCATCTCACATTGCCCATGTCGGGGGGAAATTTCCTACCTAGAGATTCATTTCTAACCCATGTGTGCTTACCATGCTTTACTATTCTAAATATTTACAAATATTTATATGTTTATTACATAATGTATTCATTATTTCTATTATTTAACTTCATGTTTAGACACTTATCTATATTATACATTTACTTTCATGCATGTTTTTCCCTCTCCTTTAGTTCCTTGCATCCTATAGATATAAGCAATCAAAGGGGGCATTTTTTGTCACTAACATCACTATGTTGAGGTTTTAGGTAGGGAAAGCATTGCACACAGACTCATCACCATGACTAGACAAAGCAATATCATATGTCACACCTTGTGTCCCATGTAACTTGTCATCATATGACCATCAATCCAAACACACCATTATCATCTTCCAAACATGTGAAATTTACTCTTTACTCATTTTGTGTCTTTCCCATTTCCTAAGCAATTAAGCAAGGTCCTATTTTGTATATAAATTTATTATCAAACATAAGCCACTCAAGGCATATTTCTCCTCCATTTTGTAGGTTTCCATGGAGAGTACATGACAAAGGATAAAACTACATGATCACATCCTATAGGATCCATTATTATTCATTACTTTGTATCCCCTGATGTTTGAATGTTTACTTTACATGCATGTTTGTAAGTGCTATATACTTTGAGATACAAGATCATTCTAGGATTCACATGCACCTCAAAGGAGGTGCAAAATGTAATGATAAAGTTTGCATGCTTATGCCATTTTGTTGAATGCACAAGACAATTGAGGGGGGTGAATCAATTGTATCAAAACTTTAAACCCTCATTAACCTTTAAAATGTTATGATGATTAAGCACGAGAAGCAAATAACTGAAACTAAATCATAAAAACACCACACACAAGAGAACACCATATTTTATGTGGAAAAACCCTAAAAGGGAAAAAATACGGTGAGGAGTAGCTCACAATATAATGTAGTAGCAATATTGAATTACAAAAGGCTCACTGCCAAAGGGTTCACTACCCAGGGCTCACTGTCCAAAAGAAAGAATGCTCACTGCAGGTGGACTCACTACCCACTAAGAAAGAAAGAGAGAAGAGAAGAGTGGTTCACTACTAGGATTTGAACTGATATAATTGCATCTAATAGATGCATGGAGTTTAGTTCCAATGAAGCTCAATATTCACCACAATACAAACAACACCTTCGTAGCAACATTGAAAATAGTAGACACCTGCTCACTGCATCCAATAGCCTAACACATGAAATCTCTCACTGAACTAATCTAATTCACATAACAAAACATCATATCCTTCGTGCATGCATTCATCCATGAATCCTTACCACTTATTTGTACCATCATCAATCATGAAAACATTCTCCAAGGTCGGCAACACATCTTAACCCATAAAATTCAAATTAGGTCTGGACCTAAAAATTCTTGTAGAGGAAAGGAATGAATTTAGACCATGCCACCTCTTAGCATGAACCTAAATTCCCTCTTACACATTATTCCATGCTTCCTCAATCAATAAAGCATAACCAAAAATAGTGCAAACAACCAAGTCGACCAAACTTGAGTTAACACTATGGACGTTCAAGCACACACTTCCTCAAAGGTAAAGACACCTCATGGATCTTACACAAAGCTTTAAAATAATTTATAAACATCCATGAATATCTTGAAGTCACCTAAAAATGAACAAATTTAACCACAACAGCTTTCACCTAAAGAAAGTTCACAATCTGCTTACAAACAACACTGTCGAACTCTGCTACACAAGAAATCACTTTTCAGAGCATCAAATCACAAACCTTCTAGATTGAAGATAGATAAGGACCTTATGATCACACATCTAGAACCGCAACACTTGAAACCACTATGTGGAGAAATGCAAAGCAAAACACTTTCTCCTAGACACTGTCAAACATTATTCTCAAACTGGTGAACATAACTTTCACTGCACAACGATCCAGAGCACTAAATTCTAGATTTAACATCTTCAAACACTTCTAAACAACATATATAAACCACATACTCATATCTCCAACACAAAAGAAATGCAGAGAAAAAATTTGAACAACACTCTGTAAGCCAGAACACATTGTTTCCTTTTTAATCAAATTTTCTCAAAAGCACTTGGAAACCAACCATCGGAACCATATTCTCAACAACTTCAACACTTCTTCAAGGCAATCACATTATCCTCAACATAGAAACTCAATCAAACAACAACAACAATAGCAAAAGACACAGCTGACAGAGACACAGTTGACACCAATGACAACACAAGCTTGTTGACATCAACGACAATCCCGATTAGCACATACTTGCAACACATTTCTCATTTAGTTATGTGGTTATTTTGAGTAAATGTCTATATACATGTACATATTGACAAATGGTAGAATCTTATGCAAAGTTGATGAGCCACTAGCCTTTTAACCAATCCCCATACACACACATGCCCACATATTTAGTCCTATTGATGGGTGCTTTTGCACACAACAACTTAGATAAAAATACCAAACTGTATCTTATCTCTCCTTAAAGGAATCAAATCCCAAAGAAATGGAAAATGATGAAGGGGGTAAATCATAAAACACACAACAACAAAAATTGCACACAGAAAATAGGACTTTCTTGATTGATTTGGACAACTTATTACATTATAGAAGCTCAAATACAATCCAAGGAATCAACCCTCCACAGGGTGTAACACATTACAGCTTCCTATCACAAGACTCTGGAATCATCTGCCTTCTGTAACCCCAAATCAGCTAGGGTTTCTATTTTCTTGCCTATTCTTGACTCTACACTTCCCCTCTTAACTCTACTTCTGCCCAGGGTTCCCAAAAATGGTTATTAATAGCCTTTTTGGCGGCCAACAGCCTAATTTCAAAATTTGCATCTCCCTCCAAAAATAGGTCAACTTCTGGGAGCCATAACTTTTGATTCGGGTGTCCAATTGATGAACTGTTTTATGTGTCAAAAAGCTCACGGAGTACTCTACGCACTAAGAAATTGCTCTGCCAGTTTTGGCCATTTTCAGCCCCGTACGAGGCCATTTAGTGCCTCAAACCTGAGTTTGAATAATTTTCAGGTGTTTTTCGGGAAACAAAAACTTTAATATCTTTTAGCTCACAAATGATCTTTACATGATTCCTTCGCCAAAGGTCTTATTTTTCAGTTATGAAACTTCCTGTAAATTTTCACTTCATTCCATGCCCAAATGCAAACTTTCTAAAAAAGCAGGTTGCTATTTTTAGCAATTTGGAAAAACTAAAAGTTCTACACCATTATTCAAGTGATTATGGAACCAGAACCACAAATTTTGAAAATAAATGGAAAGAACATCAACAATTTTGAAACACATCTTTTTTTGGGTGTGCAAGATTGCCCTTACACCACTAGATGCTCCTGCATCAGAAAATGACTACCCTAAGGTCTATACTATCAGGTCTTGTCCTTCACATGATAATTCAATTGTCTGATGTCTTTGTTGTTCCAATCAAGGGGCCTTATATGAAACTAAACAAACACTAACACACAAGGTTACATTACACATAAATCAATCAATTTTTAGATTTAGCAATGTAAACAAACTAATCCAAACATATATTTCCATAAAATATATTATTTCATCTCATAACCAACAATATACCAACTTGCAGTCATGAAATATTAACCTTACAACAACAATATGCAAGTTTGAATGTTCTATTCTAACTCTAAACTAACTAGATATAATAAAATAGTGCAAAAGAAAGGCAGGAAAGAGAAAGATTAGAGAATTCCTAAGGAAAACAATAGGAATGATTAGTTGTTTGAGATAGGCAGATCCTAAACATAAACCATTTTCTACTTAATCAGAGATACTCACAACACCATAGAAATGATGCAATCTTCAAAGGAATTAAAAGATTTTCAAACTATGGAGTACTTTCATCAAACACCTAATATCTGGTGTAGTTTAATTAAATTTCCACAATAGAACTGAAACAAAACATATGTTCAGACTAACCATGCACAGTAAGTTACAATCGGCAATTTACTAATGGTATGAACATAGGAGATCCATCAAATATCAGAGATAATCAATCATAAATGCAATTAAACTTTAACTAAAAGGTGAAAAGGAACCATGAAACCAATTTTGCAACCAACAAAACAACCCAGTTGATATCAGCAAATGAGTTTCTATTTATATTGATTCAGCAAAACAATAGTCTCAACAATTCTACTTCTTTTTAGTCCTTCCTAACATGTACAAAGAGAGTGTCCACCTTTATATAGAAGAGGCAAGAGCACTTAGTTTACAATGAGTGGTGAGGATTAATCCAACACCAAGGGTTCATATTTCATGAGCATTTGTTGTCTGTGGTAGAGCAACAAATTTCATTCATCTTCAATTGTCTCTTGATCCAATGGTTGCAATTTCATTTTTTGACCATTTGATTTTACAGAACAGAAAAAATTGCACTTTTCCAAATAAAGACAAATTGTGTTGTAAGAGTTGACAAAAGGGACAAAGGTGGCACGTTTTCCAGGGCAACATCCACTGTGTAAGATTTATGAACTAGTTATCTTGATGGCAGGTGGTGTGAACAAGTCCTAGAGAATGGGTATCAACTTCAACCTAATTCATTTGGAAATCTTCCTAGATTTTCACTTATTTCTATCTTTATTCATCCATCCTTTCAGCATGAATATGTTGATGGTGTCAGAGGAGAAGGGCATTATATGGATGGAACAATGTCCTTGTTTTACCCATAGCATGCAAAAGAAAACCACTCAATTTGGGTGTTGAAATTCCATTTCCATGTTTTAACATCAACCTACACGACCAGAATTTGCATTAAACTTTACAATCAGAAAAAAAATTACCTGAAAGACCCTTGCAGAAGTTCACCTTACTTGAGGATATTTAAAACTTGATAAATTTACCTTCTATATCTTTCTGCGAGAATTTGCTAGGCAATCAAATGTTAATATTACAACTAATCTACGACTACAATTCATCCTAAAAGGTATCCATTTCATCAATATATTTGATTTTATTCTTAAAGGAAGCGAGAGTTTGGATATAGAAAGAAATGCAGGAAAATTCAAAGCATCTAGACATTCCCTTATCCCTATCATAACTCTACACGAAGATCTTAATATTGTTTTGTGGGGATTTTAGGGTCGTCGGGATATATGCTTGTTCATATCAAATCTCTGTGAGGTGATAAAAAGTACCATTTGCGGAAAGTATGGTCCAATCAGGAATAGCAGAGGTTCGAGTGTAAACCAAACATTTCCAAGTCTAGGCGAAAGCTCTGCGAAGTGCAAATCATAAAAAAAATTGAGGGGTTCCAAGCATGATTAGGATGTGCAAGATCTAAGCATAGATCTAGATACATATCGTGATCCTGTAAAAGTGAAAGCATATTAATAACCCATAATTTCTTTAACAAAAAGGATTAAAACTACAAATGTAGGAAAACAAGGTCCACGTGGATCAAAAATCCTCGAAATCAAAATATCTAACATAACCCTAACTCTGCATCCCAACCTATATGGAAGTTCCACAATCACCCTTCGATTGAAAGCATTCATACAAGACTTGATCAATGTCATGATAGAGATAATTCTTTAGAACTCTTCAAGACAAAATATATCAGGACCAAATCAAGTTAACTCAAATGAAGCACATATGATTGCCTCAAAGCATGAAAAACTAAATGAGGGCCTTCTAAAACCATGAAAGATCATTAAAGTATGTCAAACTAATGCAATGGATTATGAAATTCATACTCAACCCAAATTAGAAGATCAACCTAAAATACACAAATCATGCTAAAACTCATAAACATGCATGGGAAACTTGTTGAAAACTTGAATCAAAAGAAGGGGTCCCCATTTTACTATTACAAATGATGGGGCATGTGAAGGTTAACCTTAACCAGCTGGTGCGTTGTAAGTGACCGGCTGGTCGATATTTGTACGTCCCCTAGCAAACATCGAAACACTGTGTACGGTGCAACAGTTATTAGTTGGTTTAAAAAAAGCAGTCGAAACAATACCTGACTATGGTCGACTGGTGCAGTTGACGACCCAGCCGTATAGCCGGTCATTTACAACGCATCGGCTATTTATGGTTGGGCTGTGTGCATGGCACAAAATTTTCCCACCTTATCTTCATAAATACATACTTTAATACATTCACCTTACCCACACATTTATTAAATGTGATTGTACACCTATCTAAATAGTCATTATACATCTAGCTATAACCATTTTCCCACCAAGGGTCATTTCCATAGTCATGAGGTTGACTTTGCAAGTGTGGACTTAATGCTTGCCTTTCTAAAATTTAAATTCAAATTTTGGTTGATTGGTCCCCTTTGTTTTCTTGCTCTGAACTAAGTACACTCTTTGTGAAATGTGATGATATGTGCTAGTATTTAAAGGTATTCATTAGCATTTATTTATCATCATATAAAATCCACAAGTCCTCTCTCATTTTAGACCATTAAAGGACCAATCAATAGCAAAACATTTGAATTTGGTGCACTTAAAGGAGTAACAAATCTGCATAGATTATTTTATAGCCCTTGCATATTTTCTTCGATCTTTAACACATATTCTTTAAGGTTGACCTAGGAGAACTTGTCTCCTTGTGACACAATGGTAGCCCTTCCCAGGCATTTCTATATACCACCAATCTATCAAATATAATAAAAAATAGTACAGGTGAACCAAGCGAGTAGCAGATCAAAAGTATACATCTCATAGGGTCAAATCATACACAAAAGACTAATTTGTAGTCGTAGACCTAACCTAGACCAACAAACTTGATCTCAAACATAGCACAAATCTAGTACAAGATTCGAGGCATTTTACTAACAAAGAGAACACATTTCCTAGGGTAGATACAATTAAATTCTAGAATCTTTATCAAAGGCATACATTCTTTGGTCAGCGAACTAAGATCCTTATCCATTGCATTTACTTTCATCACTTAGCATTTAATTTCATAAAACAATAGTCCACAATTGTCACCTAGTAGATCTAGGTTAAATCTATGCTTATTTGTAAATATAGTTTTTGTAATTTAAATTATAATATCTTTTGAGGTAACTGTAACACTTGTGCCTTTTGTTTTTATATAGAATTTTAAATTAATTAAAATTGTGAAATAATAAATAACACTTTAATAGGGTAACCATTATATCAAATACTAGCATAGATGTCTTAAATACATCTACCTAAAAGACTTTGAGAGATATCGGTCTGAAGGGGTCTATCCATCCTATGTAACAACTTCAATATAGATGCCTTGAAAGTGATCTCTCAATGTCTTCTAGATAAATGTATTTAAGATATCTATGTTACTCAGAATTTGTTTGTTGCAAATCTTAAATATTCACATTCAATGGAGATATAGTTGTTTGAGCCCAAAAAATTCCCTAGCCATCACTCCTTAATATGGTTTAGATATTTTTTAGAGAACCCTTGAGCAAGGAAGAGATTGTTGTGATATTCAATGGGGCTATATCTACTATTTTCCTCCTTCAACTTAACATCTCACCTAACCACCCTATAACTTATTTTTGGTTTTCTTTCAATTTTCCAAGTTATGAGGATCTAAAAAGAAATGCCTTGAAGAGTGGTGGGCATAGGTAGGTACATAAAGAAAGGTGTTAAAGGAGGTGGAATAGTATAAGAACCAAGAATAGAAATACGAAGAGTGGGTTTGAGAAGTAGGTGGATATGTTGTGAGTCAAGGTGAAGGTGGTTGGGAAGAAAGTAGATTTGAGAGGAAGTAAGTGGATGTGTTGTAAGTGAAGGTGAAAGTGGATGGAAAGAAGGAAAATGAATGGGTGAAACTCTAGATGAAGGAGTAGGAGGGGAGGTAGGATTCAAAACATCGAGAAAAAGACTTCTCCTTTCTTGTTGAAGTAGTAGTAATGGATTATGAGCACTCCCTCTATCTAGTGACTTCAAAATGTTTGCTTCAACACCATCTACTATAGGATTGGCAGGTCTCATCCATGGAGGAGATTCTACCCTTTTCTTTGCAAGGATCTTGATTCTTCTCTTGGGTTGTACATCACCTTGTGCCTCAATAACAACCCTATTAGTGTGTCTCTCCTCTAATCTACTAGAAAGTATTACATGTTTCATTAAAAATTGAACCATATCACATGCCTATTATATTGCTTTCTTCTAATGTCATTAACTTTTATGGGGGTTTGGAACCCTAGAGTAAGTTGTGCTTATAATCTTATTCTCCTTAAGCTTTGTTGTTGTCATTTGTATTCAATTAGATGTTCTTTGGATCACTTTCTCATCTCTATGACTTAAGGAAATAATATACATATCAACCCAATTTATTATTAAAAATGGGGCTTTGGATAATTATTTCTAATAATAAGTACGTGGCCTAACATCTTCATCATCATCTATAAGCTCCTCATGGCACTAAAATAGTTGATATGATTTTGTCTAGGTTAAGAGTAAGGTGACGATAATTAATTTCTCCAACTTTGAATCATTTGCACAATTTGCCCAAAAATCTTCAAGTTGAGGCACATGAACATATTTCTTTCTCATATTTTCTTCAATTCAACCCCTTGGGTCAAAAGACACCTTGACTTCATATTATCCAAGGCTATAAATAACAATCTCTCTATCAACACCCTTAGAGGAATCCCTTGTCTTGCAAGAATAATTACAAATGGTGATTGGTCGTCATTTGGCCATTATAGTTTCCCTTTATGACTGGATCTAAATAAGTGATGAATTGCTAATTTCATGTTTAATTCAAATAAAAGAACCATATTTTTGTGGTACCTAGATAACATAAGAGGTGCCTCACTAAATCATGAAACCCTGATATAGTTGACTCTTGAGAACTATATGAACCAATCTCAATTACAAATCGCCCTCTTAGCTTCTTGAAAAATTTACTTATGCTTTTGGTTTCCTGTAAAATTCTCTCTTCATATGCACTGTCTCACACCCAAAATCAAAGTTTTAATGATACATCATTTACTCTCCTATAGTGAGTAAATTGGTTCCCATATTTACCCACTTTATTCAAGCCTAGGCATATCCTCACACACCAAGCTCTATGCCAAATATGACATCATAGAGAATTATTGTGTTTGGACCCACCAATGAGGATAGCCCAATCAATCTTTCAAGTTGCAATACTAACCATGTTCATCACATATATCATCCATGGATAGACCACCCTTTCCTTTGACCTTTCTAATACCCTGTTTAAGGATGTGATTATGTCACCAAAGACAATAAATTCATCTCTTCTAAGAGTTTTTGTGCAACAACCATGAAACCCTCTTTTTGTTGACCAATCAATGATGAGAAATCTGTTGGTGTGAACAGGGTTATCACCTAACCGATTTACCCTTGTGTGAATAATTCATATTATTTAACTATTCATTAGTTAAATAATATTCACACATCCCACATAATTCACACATGCTAAGTTGACTTAGTGAGTCTACTAGATATTTCTAGTTGCGTCTAGTGTTTAGTTGTTAATAGTTGTAACATGTCATAGGATAATGACACTTGTCACATGACTAGAACATCCTACATTTCATCCTTGTCTTTATAAGCAAGACATATCATGTACATTGTATCAATCTTTTACATTCATTGATAGAATAGCATTATTCTCTCATTTGATCTCTCATGTGCTCTCATGAAGTCCTAGATCCTGGGTGGCTCCAATCATAACCAATTTTAACATGGTATCAGAGCTCTAGGAAGAATCACTTTGTGTTAGTCATTTTTTTGAGAGATCTTTAGTACAATTCATGGTGGATCTTGATAGTTGAGTATGCTCTTCTCTTGCATCGAATGATGACTTGGAAAATTAGAAAGACTTGATAGAATACTAGATTTGTGAGAGTTTCCTCTTTGTGACCTTGTATTTCAAGTTCATTTTGGAGCATGTTACTTCAAATCTAAGCACACCATTACATTTAGGAGGTCCGAGAAAGTCAAGATCACCTTTTGTTTCATCCAGATCAGACATCGGAGGCCAAATCTATGAGGGTTTGAAGTTGGGAGGTGTATGTTAGATCCAGCATGTACCTGATCTTTCAGAATGGTTTGGGCAAAATTAGACCTAGCCATCACACTCAGGAGGCCCAAAAACCCTAAGATCAACTAGCAATTTGTCAAAATCAGACAAAGTTGCAATGAAAGGCAAAAAAATTTACCAGATTCCACCATACGAAATCGCAGCAAAGAATATTCTCTGCGCGGGAAGAATCTACAGAATCTTAGGCACAGTCAATGTGTCAATGGAATCTGCATAATATTCGTCAGGTAAATAAATTACTTTCTTGTTTTTTATAAATTCTATCGTATAAAAGTCTTTTTCTGCAAGTTAATATTTTTCTACGGAGGTATTTTGTACAAAGTACCCTATCTGCAAGGTATCACAAACCTGCAGGGTATAGACAAATTATGGGGCACCACGTGTGGCATAGTTCCCCACACTATTCAATACCCTCTCCATTCACACTGGTGGTCACAAAACCACCCAGAGGGTATAAAAATTTCTAGCAACGCTTAGATTCCAGTCGGTGGTGTATTTCCTCTAATGACCTCAAAGGCCCCTTCAGAAATCAATACCAGTGGTTCTAAAAAATAGTAGTTGTTTAAATTTTTAATCAACAAAAAAAAATTTCATTCCTCCCGACGGGCATATAAACAGTCCTTGGTGGCATCTTCAAGCTTGCCGGCAGCCTTCACAAACCACTGGCACACAATTCCCAACATTGGCGTTTGAATTCTCATGGCGGCAACATTTGACTCTCGGTGGACTCTGTAGATTTACCAGTGGACTCTGAGATAAAACTTTGGAGGGTTTAAACAAAATCCTTAGTGGTCATTTCACTTACCCGGTCTACACTTCTTCCTGGCAGTCCATGTTAGACACACATGTATATTAAGAGGGGGGTGAATCAGTATACAACCAAATTTCACTTTCAACAAATTCAACTTATCTGAAGCAGATTAAACCTTTAAGTACTACAATATTAACATGAACATGAAAGAATAACACAATGCACATCAACACATAACACCAGATATACGTGGAAAACCCTATAACGGAAAAACCACGGTGAGGATTAACTCACAATAAATGAAGCTCAAATAGTAACTTTGTTTTAGGGGCTTTAACCCAAGGAAGTTGCTGCTCCCTAAGTAACTTTGATTTAGGATCAATCCCAAGGAAGCTTCTACTCCCTGATGACTTTGTTTTAGGAGCTTTAACCCAAGGAAGCAACTATTCCCTAATTTGAGAACAAACTCAAAGAAGGTTACAGTATGACAATCTTTCAAATGTCTGGAAACTATCTTTGAAGCTCACACATGATGATTGCACTTCTGTCTCTTCACACTTATCTTCTAAAGATTTGATCAGTCAAGCACACTCTATACTTGATCACTGTCTCAAATAAGTCGTCAAGATGAATCCGGATAGCATCAACAACATCTTCTCTTTCTCCCACTATCGCACTCAATTATGTATTTATTCTACTTGTATCTACATGCGAACCTTTTCAATCATCTTGCAATCATCTCCTCTGCATTCAATTTGATCTACTATTTATACATGATATTACATTGATTACATAGCTTGTCGGCTAAAGATAATATGGAAAATACATTTACAACACTAGTGCAAAAAGAGCAATATATTACTAAAAAAAACTACTATAAAGTGCTTATAAATGACCAAACATGGTCACGTGACCATTAGTAGTTTATTGCCAGTCATTTATAACACGACCAAATTGATGACTAAACCATTTTTAGTCATTTATTGGTTGTTTTGATTGATCGATTTGGTAGTATATTTAGTCGTTGATTTAGTCATTGATTGTTGTAATCTGGTCACTTATTTAGTCATTTTTTATTCACTAATATATTTAGTCATTAATTTAGTCGTTGATTGTTGTTAACTGGTCACTTATTTAGTCATTTTTATTCACTAATTTCTGTCCATTGGTAGTGTATTTAGTCATTAATTTTAATCAACATTTTGATCAATTTGGTAGTATATTTACTCATTTTTATTCACTAATTTAATACTGGTCATATATTTAGTCATATGTATTCACTGTTCACTGATTTCTGTCAAATTGTCGTATATTTAGTCAATTTAATTATTAATTGACGTCAATTAGTAGTATATTTAGTCATTTTGAAGCTTGTATTTAGTCATTAGTATATTTAGTAGTATATTTTGAAGCTTGCACAATGAAAAAGCTTTGAGAAGGTAAAAAAAGCTTGTTTTATTGATAAAAAAATGCTTACAAATAGCATACAGATCTGAAAATAAGTTACAATGCTTTCTCTTTGCTAAAAAACCTTCATGGTTACAATACATAGCTCAAAGAATGAGAAAGAAACCGATTTTATGAGTATCACTAAGCATAGAAGTACAAAGACATTCATAGATGTCTTCTTCACAAATCCATGACTGTCCCATGAAGCTCATTGTCATAGTTCAAGATCACATTGTCATCTTTGTAGAGATCTTGTCTCATGCACCCAACTTGCTCTAGTTCATAAGCTGCCACTGTGAATTGTTACCTATAGCAATAAGTTGTCCTTATCTCTGATAGCTATTGTTTTATCCTTGTTAGGCCATTGTTACCATAAGGTAATTAGGATATTGTTAGAATTTGGAAACTAAAACAGGGGATAGGTTTGGATTTGTTGTATTAATTCTCAGCATTAGAGATCCAATGACAGTGAATGTATATACTTGTGGTTACCAATGTGGAAAAGGCCCCTGAATAGTTTTACATGCATCTGTTATAAGCTTCTTGGGAGTCCAAAAATCTAGACTGTAGCATGGTGATTACTGTTAAGAGGAAGACAGTCTTAAGACTTCCTTAAACCCTCTGCCTAACTAATAACTCTTCCACAGAAGACAAGAAAATGCATCAAATAACTCATGCATCACCTCCTCGTTGCCAACATATTCATCATCCATCTCCAACTGCTTCAACACCTGATGGGCTAACAAGAGACTAGTACAGTATGCTGCAAAAGCAAATGAGAGATGCATAAATATCCACTGTAACAAATAGAAAGAATACTAGAAGTAGATAAGTCATCAATGCATGCACAGTAAAGTATACTAGAAGCCCTATGATTTTCTCAAAAAGGATAATATAGAAACAAACCTACTCATTGTTGCAACTCGTACAAATTCTATTTTTTTTAGAATTTATTCCACTAGGAAAAAACAGCCTTAACCAATAACAAAAATTAGAAACTTTTCATATTTAGTGCAGAAAAATAAAGGAAAATCAAGAATTACTAAAGGTTTAATTTCCCTACAACACATGATTTTAATTGGTTTTGACACGGATTTCAAAACACACTAATAGGAAAATGATCAGATGAAAATATAAGTGGGCATTTAATAGAGGCAAGAACTAATCAATAATATGTCCAATATTCAAAATGGTTAGATTTTAACACAACTCCAAGATAAAAGCACAATTCATATTCAATTTCATAACATGATCTGTTTGAAAGCATTTTATTTAAATATCATCCATTTCAATAATTAAACAGTCACTAGCAAATTTTACACCTCATTCACAACAAAAATGGTAAATATTTGTCCTACTTTTATTACTCAAAATTCACCTATTGAAGCAATTGAAATAGTTAAAATCACAAATGTAAATGGAAATATTTTGAAATAACATTAAAAAAATGGAAGCTTCATATTTTGATACTTGGCTTGCAACTCTTTCAACTTGTGTTGCAGTTGATTTAAGTCTTCACACTGCTTCACCCAATCCTAAGCACCATCTAAACTATTGATGATATCTTGAGATACACTTTTGCTTTGTATGCTGTGTATGAAGCACCTCAGTTTATATTTGGCAGTGTAAATTTCTTTGACCCATTTGTCCTCCACTTGAAAACATAGTGCATTGGCAATTGTTGTACCCACTTCCTCTTTGCTCGCTCTCTGCCTCTACTCATTGTAACAAATTATAATGCAAAATGTGGAAGCATTGACAAGGCATGTGAACTATTTGGCATTATGCCTCAAAGAGATCTCATCTCATGGAATGCAATGGTTGCGGGATATGCACAAAATGGATTTGTTGAAAAGTCTTTAGAAACTTTCAAGCAAATGCAATTAGAAGGTGTAAATCTAAATTCAACAATCTTTTCCAGCAAAGTCCCTGCCTATGCCAAAATGGGAGCTTTGGAACAGGGTATGGACATCCATCAAAGCATGAAGGATAGAGGAATTTTGTCATTTTTTGTAGTTTCTACTGCCCTGGTAGACATGTATGCAAAATGTGGAAGCATTGCCAAGGCATGTGAACTATTTGGAAGAATGCCTCAAAGAGATGTCATCTCATGGAATGCAATGGTTGCGAGATATGCACAAAATGGATTTGTTGAAAAGGCTTTAGAAACATTCAAGCAAATGCAATTAGCAGGGAGCAGCCAAATTCAAGAACCTTTGCCAGCATACTCCCTGTTGTGCCAAAATGAGAGCTTTAGAATAGGGTATGGACATCCATCAAAGAATGAAGGATAGAGGAATTTTGTCAGATGTTGTAGTTGCAACTGCCCTGGTAGACATGTATGTAAAATGTGGAACCATGGATTGTTGGCAAGAGCCACTGCTGGGCATGTCAGGTGTTGTCATTGATGGCAACTAAATCTATCTTACACATCTGCATTAAATCATTTGATCATACCGGAAGTCAAAGTGTAAATTTATCTAAGTCTAGATAGACAAGAACAGAGCATTTGACAAGGTTCAACATATTAGTCTGCATTTCTCCGCAGGTAATCACATTGTACTGTAGATCTGAGTGAATGGTAAGAGATGTTAGGGCTACCTAAATCCAATATTTTAGCCTCTGGTGATGAAGGGATTGTAAGTTACAAGCATTTGAGTATCAAGTTTTAGTTAGACAGTTTAGTCCGATGAAGAACAAACCGACTAGGTGTTTGATCCTTGTGTAGATGAAGAGAAGTGGTTGGTCGAGCAATTTATGTGATCCAGTGGCATTGGCCGATAGGTGAGGTAACTTGAACACATAAGTTTTGGTCCGCATTAATATGTGTGCATGGAGTTAGCCGACATAATAGTGTTCTTGAAATAGTTTCCAGTTTTTCTCAAAGCTGACTGTAGTTGATGTTATTTCATATAGCAGATATATATGATCAATGGATTCAAGCAGTTGAGTGTGTTGTGGTGCGAATATGAAGGGATAAGTGTGAAATATAGTAGAATCAAGTGTGAAGGAAAGAGATCTTAGCTCTAAATCATGGCAGAGCAGTGAAGTAGAACAAAAAGAGATTAAGTGTGTAAAGTTAGTATATTGTGCATAACCGGAACCGTAATTATGCATTATTAGATGTTGTTTTTCAGTTCAATCATTCCAGTAAACTCTTGTAATTGATTTTGTAGGCAGTGAACCTCATTGAGCAGTGAGCTCTGGGCATTGTGCCCAAAGGCATGTGCTTTCCCCATTTGTAATACTTTTAATAGAGTATAAATTCTTGTGGGTTAACCCCCACCGTGGTTTTTCCCTTAACCGGGTTTCCACATAATAATCTTGGTGTTATGTGTGCTAAATTTTTTTTCTGCTCATCTGTTGGTGATTCATGCTTTCATGGTTATATCATTCATATGTTAATAAGTGGTAATGAAATTCAATTGAAGCAAAGGATAAAAGTTTTGTGACAACTGATTCAATCCCCCCTCTCGATTGGCTGCCTTTATTTCAACAATTGGTATCAGAGCTTGGTTCCTTAGAAGAAGTTTAATAGCTTGAGGAAGATCTGGGAAGGTGCTTTCAATACATTCATTCAAGCATTTTGATGGTATCAATCAACAACTACAAGTAGCATTAGATGATCTTGACCTGTCCAAAGTAGAAATCAGAGATCTGTAAGAACCTTAAAGATGCTGAAGATTTCATTGAGACCTTAAAAGAAAAATTGAGCAAATCTAATGAAAAGAGGAAGGAGCTACTTCTTCAACTAAAAAATCACAATGAAGACAATGACATGGACGAGGCCCTGAAAGAGAAGACAAAGGAATGTGAGAAGTTAGCAAAAGAAGTCATTGTCCTAAAACATGAGATGGAATCTGGGGTGATGAGGCTAACTAAGGAAATTGAAGAAAGGAAGAAGACTGAAGAAAAACTGAATCAATCTCTGAAAGAAAGAACAGAAGAATGCTATAGATTGGACAGAATAATTGGCCATCTAGAGTCTGATCTACAAGAAAGCAGGGAAAATGGGGAAGAATTTGAAAGGAAAATTGTCATTCTCAAACATGACCTAGAAGATGCAAATGAATATAAAGAAAAATTCAAGATAAGCTTAGCTAAACTTGAGGTGTCGCTTGACAGTCAGAAGAAGGTAGATGATAAGCATGGTCTGGGATTTGAGAAAGGTGAAAGCTCTAGATCTGGTCAAAGAAATCCTGAAGCAAGAAATCAAAGAAGTTATCTTAGAAGACCTTCGGTAAGACAACCTAATTCTTAAAGGTATTCATCTTTCAATGGTAGTTGTTTTAAATGCAATAAGTATGGTCATAAAGCTAATCAATGCAAAAGTCAAGTAAATCAAAATGCATCATCTTTCTCTGGTCAATGCTTTAATTGCAAAAAGATAGGTCATAAGGCTGAGGAATGTAGAAGTGGATCAAGGAACCCTCCTAAGAACAAACAAGTGTTTAATGGAAGATGTTTTACTTGCAATAAGTTTAGACATATTGCAATGCAATGCAAATCTAAACCTGCTTTGACATGTAATTGTTAGAAAAATAAGATTGTGTGTTTCAACTGTAACAAATCTAGACACATTGCTAAATTTTGCAAAAGCAAAAAGGAGAACTCATAGGCAAGTAAAGGAAAAATAGAGCAGAAGTTGGACAAAGGCAAAGGGAAAGTTGATATGAATGAGATCCAGAATGAAATGAACAAAACATGGGTGAAGAAAGGTGAGATGAAAGTTGAGAATGGGTCCGCAGTGGAATCCGGTATTGATAATTCCTCCAGGAACTGAATCAAGAGCTCTGACTCAGGTGGAGCTACTTTGAAAATATAATTCCCCTAGCTAGTAAGTGGGTGCCTGAATCTGGCACGTTGAATGAAGATAAAGAAACCTATTTCAGATTTGTTGAAGCAAATTCTGGAAGAAAAGAAGCTAATGCGATTGATTGCAGAGCAATTGAAGATTGACTGTATGCAAAATTAGTGTAACCAGATGTATTAGGGCAGAGCATTTATTACAATGATGAATTAGGTTTTGCGGAGCATAAAAAGTCATTTATTCATCATTTGAATCACTTTGCATTTGAAGAAAACAAGAAGAGAACTTGATCTGAGATTTCAAAGATTCGTAGTGTGACAGATGAATTTGTCAGCTAACCCTAATCCTGTGGAGAAAAAGGTATTTTTCTTGAAGCTTTGAACTTGTGATCTTTTGAAATGGCTACACCTCTGGTTGTGAATATCACTAAGTGACCTAGGCCAAAGTTTAAGAAGCATCCATACAAATCAGTAGAGGTCGATCCGCTAGGTGCCTTTTCAAGTGTTTTGTATGGTTTGTTGCATGTTGAAGATATTAGGGCCTATATTCATGCTAGCATAGATGAGTTTGGGGATTCAAAGTTAGTAGATTTGTTCAAGAATCATCTGAGGGATGAAATTCATGGTCTTAAACCTGAGTATAAGGCACTACAAGATAAACACTTCATTCATATTATAGGGTTTCCATACTTTGATGAAGATGAGTGGGTCTGGTATGTGTTGAGTCAGATGCACGATGATTTTATGTGGTTAATGAAACCTTTCAAGATCACCAAAGATGCCATCAAGGCCATGACAAGGTTGAACGCATCCATTGGACTACCAATGTTGAAGTCAGTAAAGAATCAAACTGTAACTGATGCTACCGGTTCAAGGTTTGACAAAAGGGCAATGACAATAAATGACATCACTGATCTAGATGTCAAATTTGCATCAATGGTGATTGGATACAAGATATATCATTCTAGCAGGGAGAATTCTATATCCGGTACAGCTATCTATGCAGCTTATAAGATGTTGAGAGAGAATGCTGACTATGACTTGTGTGAGTTGCTGCAAAACCAGCTGATGGAAAACTTGAACAAAATCAAAAAGGACAAGAAAAATACTTTCAAGTATGATAAATTAGTATTATGTTTATTCTTCTATTTCATGAATGAGTTACCCAACAAGAAAAACATATGTTGGACCAGTGATAAGACTGTTGCCATTCAAATAAGAGAGAACTTGAACAATATTGGTGACTTCAATGCCCAAAGGACTTCTCTTTGGGGATTTTTCAAGAATTTTTAGAACATGATGCAATCAAGGGAAATAATCCCTACATCTGTGGTTGAAAAATACAAGGATACAGTCTGTTTTATGGTAGATACAGATTAGTGTTTAATGGAAGCAGTTGAACCAGGAACTGTGTGGATCATGCCCATGGGGTATGAAGTTGATGGAAAGGTACTGGAGTTGTATGCACATCTGTTGAGCCAGCCTAGGGATCCAGCTGAGGAGAGATTTGGAACATATAAAGAGATTTCACTAAAACTACATCTTGAATTCAAGGCTCCTAAAATCAAAAGGAAAGTAAGGAAAGAAGTTGAGCAGTTGGCTGAGAATCTAGGCCTTACTAAGGAATCTATGAGACAAAACAGGGAAAGGATAGAGAAAGATGAGAAGGAGAAACATGATGGAGAATAGAGAAGTGTTCCGGTGGAATCCACTACTAAAGCAAGTCTACCAGGAGTTCTAGTTCAACCTCTGGTGTGTCACCTTCTCTTGCTACAGAAAAACCTACCGGTAAGGAAGGAAAAAGGACAAAGGTAAAGGGCAAAAGAACATATGTCAGTTTCAAGAAAGTGAATGAAGAAGAAACTGACTTAGATGATGAAGTCAAAGAGTTGAAGGCATTAGGTACTAAAGTTACTAAAGTGTCTAAGGAGAAGCCATCTTGAAGCAAAAAGACAAGTAAAAGGCATAAATTAGAGGCTTATGTTGAGAAGCCTACTCTCTCTGTGAATGACATCATTAAGTCAGTCACTGTAGATGGAAACTTGAAGCCAATGAATGAATTTTATGATCATTACAGTGGTGCTGATAAGAGAGTTTTGGAGGAAGCAACAATCAAATATTTGAATATCTATAATAAGACTCTATTTGAAATAACTTCTAAAATTCCAGAAAGCCTTGAAAAAATTCTAGAATTAAGAAAAGAGAATGCAAAAGCTAAAGATTTTGAGCTCTGGGAGCATGTGTTAATAAAATTGTGTCCTCAAATTACTCCAGATCAAAAGAACCTGATATTCAAAGAAGTGAAAGAGGACTTCAGGAGTAAGATCAGAATGAATATGGTCATGTTGGGAGAGATTGCTAATGTAGTTGGAGATACTTAGGAGATTATTCTAAATGCATTGAAAAAGCATAATCTTCCCACTGTTGAAGAAGAAACTTGTGTTGAAGTTGATCCCTCCATTCTGGAAATTGAGGAACTTGATAAATTTGATGATAATGCCGACATTGAGGTTACACTAAATCCTCTGAAAGAGAATGTAGAAGATATTTTTGATATAAATAAAAGCAAGGATACCTCTGATGATGATGCAGAGAAGGCAGAAGCAGAGAAAAAGAATGAAAGTGAGCAGAACATTGTGGTGACTCTGAAAAGGGAGAAGATGGAGGCCCTGAAGAGCACAAGTCTGAAACATCATTTTGGGCAAGAGATATTGTAGATGCAGTGAAAGAAATTTTGGAAAGAGATAAATAGATTGCAGAAGATCAAGACATAATACAAGGACCAATCAATTTTGATACTTTATCACCAGTGCAGAAGATAAAGTTGGCCTCTGTTGCACAAGCTAAGGCCAAAGAGGAAATTTTGAAGTCCCATTTAGAAGATAGTGAGTTGCTTGGCATTGCATCTAGGATTTTGGAGAAAATCATGCCCACATATCAGAAGGATTCTTTAGTATCTCCCTCTGGTCAGTTAAAAAGCTTAATAAATGAGCTGTAAGTTCTCATTTTGAAACCTTAGAGAAGTCAGAAGAAGTTAAAGTAAAAAATGAAATTAATGAGAAGAGGTTTGCTGAAATAAAGAAAATAATTAGCTATGATAGATCCAGGCTTGATATCAGTGTAAAGAGTATTCAAAATACCCTATCTAAAGGTGCAGAGATCTTTAAGTTTTGTCTCAATAGATCTAAAGTTGTTGAAGATATTGAGAAAAAGATTAAGGACATAGAGCTCAAACTATCTAATATTTCTCAGTCATATAGTCCTTTAACTGAGTCTGTAATTACCAAAGAATGCCAAGTAGTGAGTCTGTGGAATGAATTAAGTGATTTGGAGAAGGAAAAGGCCAAAATTCTAGCTAGATTGGATGAGCTCCAGGAACTGATCTCCCCTAAGTTAGAAACTATGTATGATATATTGGCAGAGTCCCAAGCAGCAACTTTACTAGTGATCCTACTGACCTTCAAAAGATAGAATCATTGGCATTTTTGTTTAGTGGGCACATATCTATCTTGGGCAGTATTAAAAAGAACTAGGACAATGAATTGACAAAGTTGAAAAACATTTTTGGTGATATCTTTTTGCTGATGAACAAAGTCTAAGAACTGTATGTTCATATGCGGAAGTATGTAGAGTTTTGACCCTTGTACATAAAATTTTTGCATGAATTTTATATGTGGATCCCAGCCTTTGCCATTGATGTCAAAGGGGGAGAGGAAAGGAAGTGAAAAATTAAGAATTAATCCAAGGGGGAGCAACGGAAATCACAAGTGTATATAGTAAGGGGGAGTTGTTCTAACACTTAGTCATTTTTCACTAAGTGTTGCCATCAATGCCAAAGGGGGAGATTGTTGGCAAGAGACACTGCTAGGCATGTTAGGTGTTGTCATTGATGGCAACTGAATCTATCTTACACATCCACATTACATCATTTGATCATATCGGAAGTCAGAGTGTAAATTTATCTAAGTCTGGATAGACAAGAACAGAGCATTTGACAAGGTTCAACATATTAGTCCATATTTCTCCACAGGTAGTCACATTGTGCTATGGATCTGAAGGAATGGTAAGGGATGTCAGGGATACCTAAATCCAAGGTTTTAGCCTTCGGTGATGAAGGAATTGTAAGTTACAAGCATCTGAGTATCAGGTTTTGGTTAGACAGTTCAGTCCGGTGAAGAGCAGACCGACTTGGTTTTTTATCCTTGTGCGGATGAAGAGAAGTGGTTGGTCAAGTAATTTATGTGATCCAGTGGTCTCGGCCAACAAGTGAGGTAACTTGAACACATAAGGTTTGGTCTGCATTAATATGTGTGCATGGATTCAATCGACAGAACAATGTTCTTGAAATAGTTTTCATTTTTTCTCAAAGCCGACTGCAATTGATGTTATTTCATATAGTGGATATATATCATCGATGGATTCGAGCATTTGAGTGTGTTGTGGTGTGAATATGAAGGGATAATTGTAAAATATAGCAGAATCAAGTGTGAAGGAAAGAGATCTAAGCTCCGAATCATGGCAGAGCAGTGAAGCAAAGCAAAAAGAGATGAAGAGTGTAAAGTCAGTATATTGTGCATAACCAAAACTATAATTATGCATTATTAGATGTTGTTTTTCAGTTCAATCATTCTAGTAAACTCTTGTAATTGATTTTGTAGGCAATGAGCCTCATTGAGCAGTGAGCTTTGGGTAGTGTGCCTAAAGGCATGTGCCTTCCCCATTTGTAATACTTTTAACAGAGTATAAATTCTTATGGGTTAACCCCCACTGTGGTTTTTCCCTTAATCGGGTTTCCACATAAAAATCTTGGTGTTATGTGTGCTAACTTTTATTTCTGCTCATGTGTTGGTGATTCATTCTTTCATGGTTATATCATTCATATGTTAATAATGTTAGGCTTAGCCGGTAGAAGATATCAATTAAATGCAAATAAAGATTAAACAAAGGAATGAAAATACACAGAAATAATAACAGTGAGAGATAAGTTTTAACGTGGTTCACCCAAACTCAGGCTACATCCACCATCAGAGAGTCCAATATAATTATCTAGTAAATCAAACTAATTACAACTAGCAATCCCTGCAACTCAATACCACTGCAAATGCTACAATACAATATCAATCGAAACCCTAACCCTTAGCCACTTTTATCAAGCCTTGTGTTAGTTACAAAAATAGGGTTTGTTTTTTATGTCGGCTAATAGAAAAATAACTCCCAACGCCTTTATAAAATAATAGGCAATTTTTGCTTTAGAGACGCTAGCTTTAGCCCCCATGCACTCCCCCGTTAAATAATTTGGGGGGAAACCATGCCGATAAAAGTGGGGAAAATTTAACCTCTAAGTCTGATTAGACTCCATATAACAACAATATCCCACTTGGAGACTGAGCAGACTCCACACCATATCATCTCCCACTTGGAGACTGATCATAACACTGTTGACCCTATAGCTCCCACTGGAAATAAGCACTCTGGACTCTGTTGTTCTGTTTTTGTTCTTTTCAGTCTTGAAGACCAACCGAAGATGAAGAGGAGCTCAGCTTCTCCCTTGTCACTACCTTTGTATACATATCCCCTAGATTTTCATATGTGTGTATCTTTTCCAGCTGTAACTGTCCATCATCCAAAACCGATCGAATGAAGTGATACCTCAACTGTATGTGTTTGGTCTTTGAATGCAAGGCAGAATTCTTTGCAAGATGTATGACACTCTGGCTATCTGTAAACAAATAACTATTAACTTGTTGTTTTCCCAATTCTTTCATGAAAGATTGTAGCCATATCATCTCCTTGCTTGCCTCTGTTGTAGCTACATACTCTACCTCTGTGGTGGATAAAGCAACCACCTTTTACAACCGTGAGATCCAACTCACCACTATCCCACCTACAGTAAAGACATAACCTGTAGTACTCCACCTAGTATCAATATCCCTTGCTAAATCTGAGTTTACATAACCTGCTAAATCAGTATTAGAGCCCCCAAAACATAAATGTGTATTAGATGTACCTCTCAAATATTTGATAATCCATTTTATCGCATTCCAATGCTCCAATCCAGGATGACTCATATACCTGCTTATGACTCCTACAACATGTGCAATATCTAGTCTCGTGCATACCATGGCATACATTAAACTTCCTACAACTGAAGCATATGGTACCTTGGACATTTTTTCTTTCTCCTCTTGTGTCTTAGGACACATCTCCATAGTCAATTTCAAATGAATGAGGAAAGGTGTGCTGACAACTTTTGCATTCTCCATATGGAATCTCTGCAACACCTTTTCAACATAATTAGCCTGAGATAGACTCAATTTTCTGTTCTACCTATCTCTGCAAATTTTCATACCAAGGATTTGTTTTGCTACCCCCAAATCCTTCATAGTGAATGACTATGCTAACTTCTATTTTAACTCTCTTATGTAATCCATGTTAGACCTTGCTCCAAGCATGCCATCAACATATAAACATAAATTAATGTAGCTATCATTATCCAACCTCTTAAAATAAACACAATGGTTAGAATTACACCGACTGTAGCCTTGCTCAACCATAAAACTATCAAATTTCAAATATCATTGCCGAGGTGCTTGTTTCAAGCCATACAAACTCTTCTTCAATCTGCACACCAATTTCTCCTTACCTTTGACCTCAAATCCCTGTGGTTGTTCCATATATATCTCCTCCTCCAAATCACCATGGAGAAAGGTAGTTTTCACATCTAGCTATTTTAAATGCAAATCTTTAGTAGCCACAATACTTAAAATAGTATGAATAGAAGTCATCTTAACAAACAGAGAAAAAATCTCATCAAAATCAATGCCCTTTTTCTGTGCAAATCCTTTTACAACTAACCTGGCTTTAAATCTTTTCTTACTTCCATCTTCCTCTTTCAGCCTATAAACCCATTTGTTTGGTAAAGCCTTTTTACCTGCAGGCAACTTACATAATTCCCAAGTTTGATTTTTCAGCAAGGAGTACATTTCTTCTTTCATTGCAAGCTCCCACTGAACCTTTATATCCACCTGCATAGCTTCATCATACCCTTCTGGTTCACTAGCATCTGTTAACAAAATAGAATACAAAGAGGGAGAAAACCTTTCAGGAGGTCTACTTATCCTTCTCGACTGTCTAACATTCACTGGAGTTTGTGGTATTTCTTATTGCTATTGCAGAGCATGAGGAACCACTAGAACATCACTATTTGGAGTATCATCCAGCACCACATAATCTTTTTCTTTCTTCTCATGCTGCTACAACTGATCTTTGTATAACACCTCATTGAATACAACATCTCTAGTTCTCACAATTTTCTAATTTTCAAAATCGCAAAGCCTATAACCAAATTCATCAATGCCATATCCAATGAAGGTATACTTTTTTTTTTTGCATCCAGCTTGGTTCTATTTTCAGAATCTACATGTACAAATGCTTCACATACGAATCTTTTGAGAAAAGAATAACTCACTTTCTTACTCGTCCATGATTCCTCTGGAATACCACAATCAAAAGGAATTGAAAGACATCTATTAATTAAATATACAGCAGTATTGACAGCCTCTGCCCACATATTTAAAGGCAACCCAACATGCAATCTCATGGTCCTTGCACGCTCCATTATTGTCCTATTCATGCATTCAGCCATTCCATTTTCTTGTGGAGTCCTTGGAACCATTTTCTGCCTACGAATTCCATTAAAGGAACAATAATCCTCAAATTCTTTGTTACAATACTCACCACCATTATCAGATCTGAGAGATTTTAATCTTTTGCCTGTCTCATTCTCAACCAAGCTTCTACATTTCTTAAATGTTTCAAATACATCAGATTTTTGCCTAAGGAAATAAATGCATACCTTCCTAGTTACATAATCTATGAATGTAACATAATACTGAGAGCCACCAAGAGAAGATACCTAAGCTGGTCCCCATACATTTGTATGCACAAGCTCTAACTTTGCATCTTTCTTTTGCTTCCCATCCTTGAGAAAACTCTCTTTTGTTTGCCATACACACAACTTTCACAGAAATCCATAATAATACATTTTAGACCTGTTAAAACTTTCTTAGAATGAAGTACCTTCATATCTTTTTCACTCATATGCCCAAGTTTGTTATGCCACAATGTTGTCTCAAAACCTGCAGCAATTGTTTCAGTCTCTTCCTGCGAACCTGCAGCAACTGTTCCTGAACCTGTTTGTTTTTTCTCTGCAATAGCTAAAGTAGAAGGAACAGTATGACCTGTACAAATATATAAGGTGCCTACTTTCACACCTTTTGCTACTATTAAGGCACTTTTTGAAACCTTCCAATTTTTATCAATAAATGTAACAATGCAACCTTCTTCAGCTAGCTGCCCTGCTAAAATTAAATTCTTACTGAGCCTTGGAATGTGCCTTACCTCTTGTAGAAGCCAATGATTCCTATTCTGCAACTTAATCTTGATTCTTCCCTTTCTAACAATCTAACAGGGTTCGTTATCTCCCAAATAAACTAGCCCAAAATCCCCTTGGACATAATCAAGAAAATAACTTCTATGGGGTGTAGCATGAAATGAGGCCCCTGAATCTAAAACCTACAAATCATCAGCATTATCTAGGGAAAGAATCAAAGTATCATCTTCAGATTTATTACTTACCACATTTGCCTCCTTATTTCCTTCTTGTTTGTCTCCTTTATTTTTCTGAGACCAACAATCTTTCTTTAGATGACTTGGTTTCCCACAGTACCAGCAATCCTTCTGTCCTCTAGATTGGGATCTCTTGTCCTTTGATTTTCCTTGTGACTTCCCATGACCTCCAGAACCTTTTCCTCTCTCCTTTGATCTACTCTTGCTTTCTGCATTCAAAACACTACCTGATGTGGACCTTCCTGAGCTTTTCCATCGCATTTCCTTGCTAAGGATAACACCAACAACATCATCAAATTTCAAAGTGTTTGAACCAGAGACAGAGTAACTTACAGCCATTACGAAGCTATTCCAGCTTTCTAGAAAAGAACATAATATCAAGAGAGCCCTAACATCATCAAAACTTACTTTTACAGAAGTTAACTGACTGATAATCATATTAAACTCAATTAAATGATCTGTCACGGATCCACCTTTAATCATTTTCAGATTAAACAAATGCTTCATGAGAAATACCTTATTTGAGGCTGAGGGTAATTCATACAATTTAGCCAACGCTTTTATCAGACCATCCGTTGTCTTCGTTTTTGTTATATTGAATGCCACCGATGGTGCCAGGCATAACCAAATGGTTCCTAGTGCCTTTCTACCCAGAAGATTCCAATCCTCATCTATCATTCCTTCTAATTTCTTGGATACTCCTTCCAAAGGCCTCCATAAATCCTTCTGATAGAGATAATCCTCCATCGGCATCTTCCATAACTGATAGTTCTGCCCATTGAATTTATCTACCTTCAATTTACCCTTGTCTGCCATTGCTCCCACTCAACCGTGAGACTCCCACTCAATTGTGAGACCTTCCTACAGACAATAATCAAACATAACCTGCTTTGATACCACTTGTTAGGGTTATCCAACAGAAGATATCAATTAAATGCAAATAAAGATTAAACAGAGGAATGAAAATACACAGAAATCATAATAGCAAGAGACAAGTTTTAACGTGGTTCACCCAAACTCGGGCTACATCCACCAACAAAGAGTCCAATATTATTATCCAGTAAATCAAATTGATTACAACCAACAATCCCTGCAACTCAATATCGCTACAAATGCTACAATACAATATCAATGAAACCCTAACCCTTAGCCACTTTTATCAAGCCTTGTGTCAGTTACAAAAATAGGGTTTTTTTATGTCGGTTAAAAGAAAAATAACTCTTGACGTCTTTATAAAATAATAGGCAATTTTTGCTTCGGGGGCGCTAGCTCTGCCCCCCCTGCACTCCCTCGTTAAATAATTTGGGGGGAAACTGTGCTAATAAAAGTGGGGAAAATTTAACCTCTGAGTCTGATTAGACTCCATATAACAACAAATAAGTGGTAAAGAAGTTTAATTGAAGCAAAGGATAAAAGTTTTGTGACAACTGATTCACCCCCCACCCTCTCAGTTGTCTGCCCTTATTTCAACATGGACAAGGCACATGAACTGTTTTAATAGAATGCCTAAAAAAAATGTGGTCTGATGGACTATATAGAGAGAGCTTAGAGAGAGCCTCCTGATCGATTGCAATATAAAGGAGGAAACAAGAATGAAGAGAGGTGTAAGTAATGCAGTCATGTAGGATGAACTTGCTTAGAAATTTAGGGAAGACGTCTGTTGGTGTAAGGTGCAGAAATTTAACAACTAAACATAGAACTTGAAATTAAACATATTCCAAAAGTAAGAATCATTCAATCGATAATAGATTCCAATTATCCATAACTAAATATAACATGGAAGAATTCATGAAATGTCCCAAAGCTCATATATGAGAATGAATTACAAATATAGTTCCATACACCCAACTTGGTATTACAGTACATCTATTTCAATGTTACAAAAGGAAGACTACTTCCAAATAATAATAAATCATTTTACAAATTTACAACTTGGCAATGAAGCCAAACAAAGAATAATATAAAGCAAATATCCATATCAGATACAATAATTAAACTTGGCTGCCCCGATCCTCCGATCACCTGCTAACCAAGACCAAGAGAGTGGTTGAGGCACTTTTTCCACCCAACCACGAAGTACTGGACTTCCTTGGGTTTCTTCTTAACTTGAAGAAAACACCGACCTTGCACAAGGAGACTAGCAACCCGAAATGATGTAAGCAGGAGGGAATCACGCGATACGTGCCTGTTGCCTGTATGCATCCTAAACCTAGAATGACATAGACTCTTGCAACAAGATGTGGCAGAGACAAAATAACAAAGTTCTAGGCTTTTAAACAACCCATCTATTTCAATGGTACTATAGCTTGGCCAAGCAAAAATAAATAAAATGATAGTTTAGAAAAAGTAAACTATCGTCTCTGGAGCCCACATTCGGCATCCTATCCTGAAAGTTCGTACTTTACCAAAATACATACAAGTATAGTTTTCTAAATTCATTTGTTCATAATCATTCTTTCCATATCTCAATACATTTATGGTTTCAGTATATAGTTCATCTAGTTGAATTGTTGTCTAATTCTATAATTTTCCAATTTCATGATACATAGTTTGCTAATACACTAGTTTTTATCCATTTAATTTCAAATGTTTCTATCGGTTATCTTTTAGTTTGTTTCACATTTTTTTATGCCAATTTGACAGAGTTCAATACATCCTTTTAGTAACTCAAAACAATAAGTTTTCTATCAGGCTTTTATACCATTCATCTCTGAAGATAAAACATCATTTGCTTTCCTTTATACAGACAATATTTGTGCATATATATATATACAACAAGATGTATATATATACATGTAATAATTACACAATAGTGACTAATAAAATAGAGGAATTATAAAATAGTATGGCTGTTACAATTTTCCAAATCATGCTACAGAATTTCGTATTGACATATATATATATATAATACTTTAGAAAAATTGACTTATAACGTAACGCCTACTTGGAATTGTGCTTTACAAAATAAAATGAAATCAAAGAAGCTACTAGGTGGCAATGCCCATACACATGCGATTCTCTGCTAAAAAGTAACAGAAATCAAATTCTTATTGGATGTAAAAATCAACAAACAATCTTTCGCTTATATATATATATATAGTGTAGATTTCATATGGCGGTCAGAAATAAATTCTAAGGGCACAACACATAAATTAATTACTAGTCAATACTATGAACTATAGTTCGCTGATCTTTATTCACTTTCAAAGTAGCAAGAATAATATAGAGGGAAACCACGGATTGGGGTTGACATTAAGTTGAATGCAATCTTTATCAATTAACAAAGGGAGCAGTCCCCATATGGGTCGCAGTCCCCATTGGGGACTACGACACATATGGATACCATGTCCCCATTTGCCAGTTATTTTCCATAAGGCTGATGTAATCAAAATTCAATGGAAGTAAAACTTATATCCTCCATCGATCATACAATTTACTCTGTAAATAAATTTCATCTGAAGTAGTATGCACCAATGCTCGATTCGGGTTTATTCATATTTTCAATTGGATATAAATATATATATATATAATGCACATTTGCTAAGTGCATATATATATATATATATAATGCACAGTTGCTGAGTGCATATATATATATATATATGAAGTAGCTCGATTCAAGTTTATTCATATTTTCAATTGGATATAAATATATATATGTATATATATAATGCACAGTTGTTGAGTGCATATATATATATATATATGATATTTCTTAGAAAATTTACACAGTAGTAAAGAAATTTACAGTCATAGGTTTCCATTTTTTCTTTTAATATGAATAGAAAGAATTCATAAATCATATCTTAACACAGAGAGAATAAAGAGTTCTTGTTCACATAGAGAATACACACACAAACACAATTAGAGATCATAGGTCAAATAAAAACCTGGAATTCACTCACTACCCCTAGTTCGTAAAGCTTGAATCCCATAGTCCTTCCAAAACTTCCCAAGCTGATTGTTCTCATTGTTTATCCAAATTCCTTCCTCTATCTTTTTGTTTGATGTTTAATTCTCAGATCATTATTTCTTTCAAAATACCAAATGAGAATAAGTTTTCCTTCTCCAGGAATGAAATATATCTCCTCTTTTTATTATTTTTCTTCTAAATATAGTTTTGCTTTCTCTAATTTTCTATTGTTTTTTTCTAGTTTTCTTTCTTCCTTGTTTTTATTCCAATAAAATCAAGTTTTATTCTATTTCTAGTTTCAATTGTTCTAAAAATACTATTAAAATAATCTACATATTCATCACAATGCATTTATAAAATGAAATAAGATATATTTATTTCCTAATAAAACAAGTCAAATAACTAATTTATTTATTCTATTCCCAAAGCATTCACAATATTAAATAACAATTCAATTAAATAATTTTAAATAAATCATCATTAACTAGCTATGCAAATAAGATCTTCTAATTAAAATAAAAGAATGCAATTTAAACTAAACTATTAAATCATTCACCATGCAAACTTAGGCAACTAAATGACACTACGTGAAGTGTGTGAATGATATCCCTCCATCTCAACCCTAACAAGATGCTAGCCTCCTTTACCTCGAGCACCCTCTTGTTTTTTACAACCTGCAACTTCATATAAACTCTAATTTTCCCGTTAATAGATTAGTAACCAAATAGCTAAAACATAGCCGAAGCACTACTAACATGAATATAGAATTCATAAATATTCATTCATCTTTTAATAACAACTAATTATATAACTCACACATTTATTTGTCCATATATTAATTCCACATATAGCAATCACAGATAGCATCAAGTTTGAGACGTGACATCCTTCCCCACTTGGAAGAGACATTTACAATATGAGTCTTATACATCAAATATCCATAATAAAATAAAATGTCATCATATGCATAATGAAAATAAACTAGAGTCTCAAATGAGGAAATAATCTATCAATGTCCTCTACATTCTCCCAGGTGGCACTGTCCACCGAATATTGGTCCCACTGGACCCTGCACCACATTGAGGTTCCGCAACTTAACATTGCACCTCTCCAGAATCTTGGTCAGCTCCACTAGCACCACCCCTAGATCGTGAACCTGCAATGCCCACCAGTCAAGAATGTGAGATGCATCCAAATGATATGGCTTAAGTATAGAAATATGGAAGTCATTATGTATTCGGGAAAGAGCCGGTGGAAGAGCAAGCCTGTAAGCAACCTGATTAATAACATCCATGATATCAAATGGTCCAACATATCTAGGGGCTATCTTTGACCCCTTCCTAAAAGATATTGAACTCTTCTATGGTCGAACCCTCAATACAGACTTTGTCTCCTATAGAGAACTGTCTAAAGGTCCTGTTCCTATCTACAAAGCTCTTCTATCGATTTGAAGCTTTCTTCAACTTTTCCTTAATGAGCTTCATCTAATCTTCCATTTCTCTCAACATCTCAAGTCCTACAACAACTTTGTCCTCCACTCTATCCCAACTAATAGGTGTCTGACACTCGTGACCATACAAAGCCTCAAAAGGTGCCATACCTAAAGAGGCATGAAAGGAGTTATTATAAACAAATTCAACAAGAGGTAAATACTCCTCCTACTTATGTTGTTGATCCGTATAGTACATCCTGAGGATATCCTCTACTACCTGGTTCACCCTCTCAATCTAAGCATCAGTCTAAGGATGATATGCTAAACTAAAGTTTAGTTTTGTTCCCAAAGAAGCATACAAAGTGGTCCAAAATCTAGAGGTCATCTGTGTGTCACGATCTGAGATGATCATTTCAGGTACACTGTGTAAACAAAAAATATCCTAAACAAATTTCCTTTCCAACACCAAAGAACCATCCTTAAGGTTCCCAGGAATGAAATGGGCAACCTTCGTCAGTTTATCTACCACAACCAAGATGACATCATGTCGAGTCTTGGTCAGGGGTAATCCCTAGATAAAATCCATAGTAATAACTTGCCATTTGTATTTTGGTACCCTATGAGGGTAAAGAAGCCATGCCAGATGTATATGCTCAGCTTTAACTCGCTAGCATTCTAAGCATCGACCAACAAAAGAAATTACATCTTTTCGAAGTCCAAGACAAAAATATAGTGGTTTAAGTCCTTCACTCATCTTTGTTACACTGGGATGTCCATAGTATGGTGCATTATGAAACTCTTCTAATACAAGTTCTCTCAGTCCTGCTACATTTGGAACATACATGCGTCCATGAAACCTCAAGAGTCCATCAGACTCAAATACATAACCATCATACCTGTGATCCGAAGGATCCTGATGTAGGGCCTGTTTCACCCTTTCATAAAACTCATCATTAGGTAAAGCCTGCATCACCTGCTATTTGAAAGTTAACCTTACTATTATCATGGCTGCAAGATGTCTTCTTCTACTTAGAGCATCTGCTACTCTATTCTCTTTTCCTTTTATATATTCAATACCAAAATCATATTCACTCAAGAACTCCAACCATCTTCTCTGTCAAGCATTCAGATTGGGTTGAGTAAATAAGTATTGCAATCCCAAGTGATCTATCTTTAGGTTGAAGGGCTTCCCCAACAGATAGTGCCTCCACATCTGAAGTGTGTGCACTATGGAAGCCAACTCAAGATCGTGAGGTACATAATTCAGCTTATGCTGCTTCAATTTTCGAGACTCATAAGCCACTACTTGACCTTCCTACATAAGCACTGCTCCTACACCTTCCCCTAATGCATCTGTAATCACTATAAAGTGCCCATTTGGATCCGACACAATCAGGATGGGTGCAAAAGTAAGTTTTTCTTTCAATAATTGAAATGCCTATTCACATCTAACCATCCATGCAAACTTCTTTCCCTTTTTCTGAAGAGCTATGATGGGTGCTGCAATGGTTGAGAACCCCTTCACAAATTTTCTATAGTAGCCAGCAAGCCCCATAAAGCTCTAGACTTCTGACACATTCTGTGGCACTAGCCACTCCATAATTATTTTTATCTTATCCAGGTCCACTGCTATCCCTTCAGTTGAAATAACCTGGCCCAAATAGTGTACCTCAATCTGATAGAAGGTACATTTTGACATCTTTCCAAAGAGTTTATGATCTCACAGGCGCTGCAACACAATCCTTAGATGTTTATTGTGTTCTTCCTCTAATTTGGAATATATCAGTATATCATCTAGAAAAACAAGCACAAAGTCATCTAGACAATCCTGAAAAACACTGTTCATCAAATTCATGAAAGTTGTTGGGGCATTAGTTAGCCCAAACAATAACACTGTGAACTCGTAGTGTTCGTATCTAGTTCTGAAGGCAGTCTTTGAAATATCTTCATCCTTTATTCTAAGATGATGGTATCTTGACCTCAAATCTATCTTCGAGAATACCCTCGCCCCTTTCATTTGATCAAACAACTCATCAATCCTGGGGAGCGGATACTTATTCTTGATGGTGGCCTTATTCAACATCCTATAGTCAATGCATAATCTCAAAGTGCCATCCTTCTTCTTTACAAATATGACAGGTGCTCCCCATGGAGACACACTTGGTCTAATGAAACCCTAGTTAAGCAATTCTTGTAACTGTGCCTTAAGCTCATACAACTCAGTTGTGTTCATTCTATATGTGACTTTGGATAAAGGCTCAATACCAGGTAACAATTCTATAGAGAAATCAAATTCTCACTTTGGAGGTAGTTCAATCAGCTCATCAGGAAAGACATCTTGGAACTCTCTCAAAATAGGATGATCTTTAGCTAATGTCTCTAAACTGTCAAGATCCCTGACCTTTACCGCATATATAGCACATCCCTTTCTATTGGCCTTTTTCAGCTGCATGGTCGAAATATGCCTAAGGTCTAAGGGTCTTCTGAATCCATGAATCTCAACCTGATTACCATGATCATCTAAACATTTTATGATTTTCTCTTCACAATCTACCATAGACTTATGTTCAGAAAGCTAGTTAATTCCCAGAATCACATCATATGATCCTAAAGGTACAACATACAAGTTGACCTGAGTCTCGAAACTTGGAAGTTCAAGCTCACTGCATACCAGACATTGCTTTACTATTTTCTCTACCCAATTTCCATATTGTACTTTCCATGAATTAGCCATGAATCCAGGTCTAACTGATATCTTAGATAAAACACTAGGATCTACAAAGCAATCAGTAGCACCGGTATCTATCAAAATTGAAACAGGGCATCCAAAAAGCTTACCTGAGAACTAAATAGGAGTAGCTTGAACATCCACCTGTCGGTTATCTACAGCTGCATGAATGTGGTGCTGATTTCTATTCTTTTGGTTATTACTCCTTTGAGGACATACACTAGCATAATACTCACCACCGCAAGTGTAGAAACTACTGCGAGGTGCTCTAGGTCTATCAGAACCATCTTTCCTGTTATTGTTGTTATTATTGTTATTGTAATTTGTTCTCTTATTGCTGTTCTGATTGCCCTCATTATGATCCTGGGAATTATTCCCTCTCTTTAGGTTCTTGATCTACTTATTGTTGTTTCCTTGATTGTTCTGATTCAAGTTGTTCTGATTATTTCCCTAAGGCTTCTTTTTGCCATACTTTACATCTCTACTTTTCCTGTGATTAGCCACCTGTTGCAGCTTTTGTTCATGTTTAATGGCTTTCTCAAAAACTTTGTCCAGCATGGAAGCATTATACATATCCACATCAGATCTAATTTGAGGCCTAAGTCCCATGATGAACTTACAAATTTGAAACCTTTTGTCTTGTTGATACTGAGGTACATACTTAAGTAAATGAGAAAATTTCTCCCAATATTGTGTGATCGACATACCACCTTGTGTAAGATTTTGAAACTCTATCATTTTCTTATCAAAATATTACTACAGTAGCCACCTTTTTTTGAAAATCTACAAAAATTGCTCCCATGTCACCTTTCCAGGCAACAACCACTTCTCAGCCCTCTCGTTATCCCACCAAGTGGAAGCTTCATTGGTGAGTTGATAGGTCCCCCAAATAGCATTTGTTTCACTAGATAAATTCCTCAAGGAGAAATACTTTTCCATCTCCATAATCCAAGCTTCTACTCCATCACCAATTATTTTTCCATCAAATTTGGGTGGGATAACCTTCTTGAGATCTTTGCCCAATTCTTCAGCCACCTTCTCTCGATTACTAGGGTTCCTTTCAGTGTCAGGATTTTCTGTGCGAACCTCATCCCTATTCTCTTCATTTGACCTGATATTCACCCTTAGCTGGCTCATTTGCATTTCCTATTCTATTCCATCCATTCTAGCCTCTTGCCAATTCAACATGGCAACAATCTAATCCGGCCTCTCAAATGGATCACCATAAGATCCACCTCCATGCTAGTAAGTGAATTGGGTATCCATCTAGGTCACTCTGGAAAACATTCATTAAAGTTTCATTAGGCATAGGTCCAAGCGTTGAACCTAGCATTCTGATACCAAATGTAAGGTGCGGAAATTTAACAACTAAACATAGAACTTGAAATTAAACATATTCCAAAAGTAAGAATCATTCAATCGATAACAAATTCCAATTATCCATAACTAAATATAACATGGAAGAATTCATGAAATGTTCCAAAGCTCATATATGAGAATGAATTACAAATATAGTTCCATACACCCAACTTGGTGTTACAGTACATCTATTTCAATGTTACAAAAGGAAGACTACTTCTGAATAATAAAAAATCATTTTACAAATTTACAACTTGGCAATGAAGCCATACAAAGAATAATATAAAGAAAATATCCATGTAAGATACAATAACTAAACTTGGCTGCCCCGATCCTCTGATTACTTGCTAACCAAGACCAAGAGAGTGGTTGAGGCACTTTTTCCACCCAACCACGAAGTACTAGACTTCCTCGAGTTTCTTCTTAACTTGAAGAAAACACCGAACCTACACAAGGAGCCTAGCAACCCGAAACGATGTAAGTAGGAGGGAATCACTTGATGCGTGCATGTTGCCTATATGCATCCTAAACCTAGAATGACATAGACTCTTGCAACAAGATGTGGCAGAGACAAAATAACAAAGTTCTAGGCTTTTAACCAACCCATCTATTTCAATGGTACTATAGCTTGGCCAAGCAAAATTAAATAAAATGATAGTTTAGAAAAAGTAAACTATCATCTCTGGAGCCCACACTTGGCATCCTGTCGCAAAAGTTCGTACCAAAATAAATACAAGTACAGTTTTCTAAATTCATTTGTTCATAATCATTCTTTCCATATCTCAATACATTTACGGTTTCAGTATATAGTTCATCTAGTTGAATTGTTGTCTAATTCTACAATTTTCCAACTTCATGATACATAGTTTACTAATACAATGGTTTTTATACATTTAATTTCAAATGTTTCTATCAGTTATCTTTTAGTTTGTGTCATAGTTTTTATTTTATGCCAATTTGACAAAGTTCAATACATCCTTTTAGTCACTCAAAACATAAGTTTTCTATCAAGCTTTTATACCATTCATCTTTGAAGATAAAACATCATTTGCTTTCCTTCATACAAACAATATTTGTGCATATATATATATATGTACATGTAATAATTACACAGCAGTGACTGATAAAATAGAGGAATTATAAAATAGTATGGCTGTTACAATTTTCCAAATCATGCTACAAAATTTTGTATTGACATAAATATATATATATATATATATAATACTTTAGAAAAATCAACTTATAAGGTAACACCTACTTGGAATTGTGCTTTACAGAATAAAATGAAATCAGAGAAGCTACTAGGCGGTAGCGCCCATACACATGTAATTCTCTGCTAAAAAGTAACAGAAATCAAATTCTTAATGGATCTAAAAATCAACAAACAATCTTCCATTTATATATATATATATATATAGTGTAGATTTCATATGGCGATCAGAAATAAATTCTAAGGGTACAACACAGAAATTAATTACCAGTCAATACTGTGAACTATAGTTTGCTGATCTTTATTCACTTTCAAAGTAACAAGAATAATATAGACTGAAACCATGGATTGGGGTCGACATTAAGTTGAATGCAATCTTTATCAATTAACAAAGGGAGCGGTCCCCATATGGGTCGCAGTCCCCATTGGGGACTGTGGCACATATGGGTACCGTGTCCCCATTTGCCAGTTATTTTCCATAAGGCCGATGTAATCAAAATTCAATGGAAGTAAAACTTATATCCTCCATCGATCATACAATTTACTTTGTAAATAAATTTCATCTGAAGTAGTATGCAACAATGCTTGATTTGGGTTTATTCATATTTTTAATTGGATATATATATAATGCATAGTTGCTGAGTGCATATATATATATGATACTTCTCAAAAAAATTACACAATAGTAAAGAAATTTACAGTCATAGGTTTCCATTTTTATTTTTATATGAATAGAAAGAATTCAGAAATCATATCTTAACACACAGAGAATACAGAGTTCTTGTTCACACACAAGATACACACAAACACAATTAGAGATCATAGATCAAATAACAACCTAGAATTTTCTCACTACCCCCAATTCATAAAGCTTGAATCCCACAGTCCTTCCGAAACTTCCCAAGTTGATTGTTCTCATTGTTTACCCAAATTCCTTCCTCTATCTTTTTGTTTGATGTTTAATGCTCAGATCATTATTTCTTTCAAAATACCAAATGAGAATGAGTTTTCCTTCTCGAGGAATGAAATATATCTCCTCTTTTTATTGTTTTTCTTCTAAATATAGTTTTTCTTTCTCTAATTTTCTATTGTTTTTTTCTAGTTTTCTTTCTTCCTTGTTTTTATTCCAATAAAACTGAGTTTTATTCTATTTCTAGTTTCAATTGTT
This sequence comes from Cunninghamia lanceolata, assembly GCA_027924645.1. NCBI lineage: Eukaryota > Viridiplantae > Streptophyta > Pinopsida > Cupressales > Cupressaceae > Cunninghamia > Cunninghamia lanceolata. The sequence goes on from BSBN01000128.1 coordinate 3,685,042, forward strand.
CTAAAAATACTATTAAAATAATCTACATATTCATCACAATGCATTTATAAAATGAAATAAGATATGCTTATTCCCTAAAAAAATAAATCAAATAACTAATTTATTTATTCTATTCCCAAAGCATTCACAATATTAAATAACAATTCAATTAAATAATTTTAAATAAATCATCATTAACTACTATGCAAATAAGATCTTCTAATTAAAATAAAAGAATGCAATTTAAACTAAACTATTAAATCAATCACCATGCAAACTTATGCAACTATATGACACTATGTGAAGTGTGTGAATGATATCCCTCCATCTCAACCATGCCAGGACGCTAGCCTCCTTTACCTCAAACACCCTCTTGTTGGCAAGAGACACTATATGGATTCATGGTTGTTGTCATTGATGGCAACAAAGGTCATTCCACATATCCGCAAGTCATGATATATCTCTACCGGAAGTCAGATTGAAGATTGTTGTGGTCCGGTGAACAAGAACAGAGCATGTGGCAAGGTCCGACAGATTGGTCCGGATCTCTCAGAGGAAGTGTCTTGGCACAGTGCGGATCTGGGGAAGTCAAGAGGACTATCTTGAGTAGTATATTCCAAGGATTTAGCCTCCGGAGATGGACAAGGAAAAAGATATGAATAGTTGAGTACCGGATTCCTGAGAGACAGTGAAAACAGAGGAAGAACTGACTGACTGAGTATCAAACTACCTTCCGGATGTGTTACAGATGATGATAAAGGTTGCGGAGGCATGAATCATGTTTGGCCGACATAATTGATGATATCTACAAGTATATGCTTGATCCGCATTGCTTGGTGAGCAAGGATTCAGCCGACAGAACTAAGTTTGTAAGAAACTAGACTGTTCCGGATGCCGACTAGAAAGATGATGAAATTACTTGTGCGGATATATATAGAGGATGGATTTAGTGGTAAAGTGTGCGAATGTGTGTGTGAATATGCGAACAAGTCCAGAGTAGAGCAGAAGTAACAAGAAAGATCCGGTATGTGAAAGGACAGCAGACTAAAGAACAGAGGAAAGATGAAGTGCAGCAGATCAGTATACTGAACCTAACCGAAACTGAACTCCAGCATATGCAGATGCCTCCAATCAGTTCAAGACTGTGATTCTAATCACTTTGTAAGACAGTGTGTCTTCTTGTAGGCAGTGAGCCTCTTTGTGAGCAGTGTGCTCGGGCAGTGAGCCCTAATTGGCAAGTGCCATTTTTGTAATTTCCTATTCTTCTAACAGAGAATAATTCTTGGGTTAATCACCCCGTGGTTTTCTCCCTTAACAGGGTTTCCACGTCAAAAATACTGTGTCATGTGTTTCTTACTTCATGGTTTATGTTTTGTGTTTGATTTTATGCTGCTTCAATTAAAAGGAAAGTTCAATAAGGAAAATAATTAGGATAACTGATTCACCCCCCCCCTCTCAGTTATCAACAATTGGTATCAGAGCCAAGTTCCTCCTAATAGAGCCTAACAGCTTGAGGAAGATCTGGGATTTCAAATGGATGCATATGGTTTAAAGGAGCAACTCAAGACTGCCCTTGAGGATCTTGAACAGTCAAATTCTGAAGTCAGTGAATTAAGAGAAAGACTCAAACAGGCTGATGAATTCATGAGGGAATTAAAAGACAAATTAAGTCTCTCTATGAAAAAGAGAAAGGAGCTGCTCCAACAGTTGGCAAGACAAAGTGAAGAAAGCAATACAAATGAAGAATTGACTGAGCAAACCAAGTTATGTGAAAAGTTATCAAAAGAAGTCATCATGTTAAGACATGAAATGGAATCAGGAACTATAAAGTTCACTCAAGAGATTGAAGAAAAAAGAAAGGCTGAAGACAATCTAAAACAATCTCTTAAGGAAAAATCAGAAGAATGCCACCAGATGGACAGGATTATCAGACACCTTGAATCTGATCTTGAAGATTCCAAAGATAATGAAGGAAAACTTGAGGATCAAATTGCCTCTCTCAAAAGAGACCTTCAAACAGCAAATGAATATAAAGAGAAATTCAAGATAAGTTCTGCTCAACTTGAAGTTCTTCTTGGAAGTCAAAAGAGGACAGATGACAAGTATGGCTTGGGATATGAGAAAGGAGAAAGCTCCGGATCTGGTCAGAAGAATCTTGGATCAGAAAATCCAAGGAGCAGGCCTAGAAGACCTCCGGTAAGACAGCCAAATGCTCAAAAATATCCATCCTTCAATGGATACTGCCACAGCTGCAACCATTTTGGTCACAAAGCTAATCAATGCAGAATGAGAATGAATCAGATTAATTCATCCTTCTCCGGACAATGCTTCAACTGCAAAAGGTATGGACACAAATCCCATGAATGCAGAATTATGCAAGTAAATAAATCATTCAAAGGTAGATGCTTTACATGCAATAGAGTAGGTCATATGGCTAATCAATGCAGATCAAGGGGATATCAGTTAAATATGCAAAGAAATGTTATTTGCCAAATCTGCAATAGGTCCGGTCATAATGCTAAAGTCTGCAGAAACAAGAATCAGGACAAAAGAGGTCCGGTGTATAATCAGAATCAAGACAAGGGTAAACAAAAGATGAATGCGGATGAAGTTAGGAATCAGATGAGCAAGATTTGGGTGAAGAAAAACTCAGAGAATGTAGAGGTTGGATCCGCACCAGATTCTGGTGCTGATATTTCTTCCGGAAATTAAAAGGTGAGCTCAGGCTCAGGGGGAGACTCAAAGAAGATTCTGTTCCCCCAGCCAAACAAGTTGTGCCGGATGTGGCACAAGATGCGGATTAAAGGGTTTGTAGATATAACTCCTGAGATGCTTCAGTCAAGTTTTTAGAGGTCCGCATGGAGTTATGAAGAATCTGTGTTCGATTAAGTTAGACCTGTTCAGGGAGGTGCTCCGGTATGATAAAGGATTACAAAAGGTCCGGAGAGATCCGGAAGTGCACGATCTTGTCTTGCGGATTGGACAGAGTATTTGGGATGTTCTTGTAATATGTTACCTAGATTTATTCATGATTTAAAGATCCGGATGATATTCAGTGATCAGGACTAATCCGGGATACTCCAAGCTGTCCAGACATGGTAAACCGGAATAATGCAGGTGAAGCATTTATTGCAGACAGATATTAGGGTTTGCGGAGCAATATAAGGGATTTCTCAAAAGTTATCTGCTCATTCTACACTTGAGAAGAAGCGAATAGTGGAGCTCTGCAACAAGGTTCATCAAGCACACCAAGGATCTCCTGCCGAAGCTATTGCATAAAGAAATCAATCCAACCACTCCGTGCAAACCGAAGGCGCTTAAGGTATTCTTCGTTTTTCATTGCCTCACTGCAAATCCTTGAAGAATGGCTACTCCAAACATAGTTAAGATCTCTGATAGACCTCGCCCCTCATTCAAGAAACATCCCTACAAATCATTGGAGGTAGATCCACTAGGAGCCTTCTCTAGTGTTCCCCACGGAGTCTTACATACTGAAGATATTAGGGTTTACATACACGCAAACATTGAGGAATTTGGGGAATTCAAATTAAGAGACCTCTATCACAAGCAACTGATAGACAATGCTTTTGAGCTCAAACCAGAGTATAAGGGTATCCAGAAGAAACAATTTGAGCAATTCATTCATTTCCCTAGCTTTGAAGAAGATGAATGGGTCCGGTATGTACTGAGCAGGATGCATGACAACTTCCTTTGGCTAGATAGACCCTGTAAGATCACAAAAGAAGCAATTAGAGCAGTAACTGGTCTATACTCTTCCGGGGGGGTACCTATCCTCAAATCTGTCAAGAACAACGTTGTAACTGAGGCCACCGGATCAAAATATGATAAGAGGGCAATGACCATTGAAGATATTTCGGATCCGGATATCAAATATGCATCAATGATAATAGGATACAAGATCTATCACTCCAGCAGGGAGAATTCTGTATCCGGAACTGCAATATACACAGCATATGAAATGCTAAGAAAGAATGCAGATTATGATCTTTGTGAACTACTACTAAGCCAATTGATGGAAAATGTACAGAAAATCAAGAAAGACAAGAAGAACTCCTTTAAGTATGGTACTCTCATTGTATGTCTATTCTTTTACTTCATGAATGAGCTACCCGGAACAAGTGGATGGATATGGCAGAATGACAAACCTGTTGCAGTCCAGATAAGAGACTATTTGCATGGACTTGGGGATGCAAAAGCGAGAAATACAGCTCTATGGGGATACTTCAAAAACTTTCAGAGCATGATGCAAGCAAGAGAGAGAATTCCCCAGTCTCTCATTGAGAAATACAAGGACTCAGTATGTTTTATGGTTGACACTGATCAGTGCCTAATGGAGGCAGTGGAGCCAAGGACTGTCTGGATCATGCCCATGGGGTATGAAGTTGATGAACAGATAGTAGAGCTGCATGTTCAACACATGCTAAGTCAGCCCAAAGATCCTAAGGCAGAAAGGTTTGGAACCTTTGAGGAGCTGAGCGTGAAATTACATGTAGAACTCAGGGAACCTGAGATTAAGAGAAAAGTGAGAAAAGAAGTAGAGCACATTGCTCAAGGCCTAGGCATCTCAAAAGAGGCACTTGATGCCAGCCGGGAAAAGAGGAGAAAGGCTGAGGAAGAAGAGAAAAGCACAGAAAGTGTTCCGGTTGAAACCCCCACCCGGACCAGATCATCAAAGAGATCTGCACCTTCCACAACCAAAAGCTCAAAACCGGAAGTCCAGGCATCCGGTAAAAGATCCAAGACAAAAGCATCAAGGGCTTATGAAAGCCAAAAGGATGAAGAGGAAACAGAATCAGATAAGGAAGTTAGAGAAGTAAAGAAACAGAAGAAGAAAGGATCCGGTAAGCCCTCCACAGGCCAAGACAAGGATGAAATGGCAGAGGTAACTGTTGAAAAGCCCACTCTGTCACTAGAGAGCATAATCAAGTCGGTCACGGTGGATGGAAACCTTCAACCAATGACTGAATCCTATGATGACTTCAGTGAGGCAGACCAAAAGACTCTGCAGGAGGCCACAGTGAAATATCTCAACATATATAATAAGGCTTTCATTGAAATAATATCTCTTATTCCTAAAAGCCTAGAAAAGGAAATGGAAGTGAGGAAAAATAATGCTCATGCTAAAGATCTTGAGATCCGGGAGCAGATAGCTATTCAGCTATATCCTCAAATTGATCCCAAGACAATGAACATGATCTTCAAGGACTGCAAAGATGAGTTCAGAAGTAAAGCCAGGATGAATCAGCTCATGCTTGGTGAGACTGACAAAGTGGCACAAGAGACAGAAGAGATCCTCCGGAAGGCCTTCAAAAGGTTCAATCTTCCTGTTGTAGAGGACTTAGGTGCAGAAACAGCTGCTGACTTGGAATCTTCTGTTCCGGAAGAAGTGAGCCCTGAACAGACAAGTGAGGACTTGGGACCCTCTGCTCCAGAAGAAGTGACCCATGAACAAGCAAGCATCTCTCCTCCGGTTTCCCCTACAGTCTCCGGATCCAAAGAAGAAGAGCAATTGCAGGAGAAGGAAGCAGTGGTGACAGACAAAGAGGTTGACAGTTCTAAGACTGCAGAAGAAAAGAAACATCTGTCTCCGGCAAGAGACACTGCACAAACTGTTCAACAATTTTTGAGCAAAGAAACTCTAGAGATTGATGAACCGGAGCTTCTAAAAGGTCCATTTGATTTTGACTCTCTCTCTCCGGTACAAACAATGAAGATAGCTTCATTTGCAAATGCCAAGGCAAATGAAAAGCTCCTGAAGTCTCATATGGAAGACTGTGAGTTGATAGAGGCTGCTTCCGGAGTACTTGTAAAAATCATGCCATCAATCCAAATAGATCCGACAGCCTCCACTTCCGGTAATCTAAAAACCTTAGTCAGCAGTATTGATACACATTTTAATTCTCTAGAAAAATCAGCTGAAGACAAGGTCCGGAAGGAATTTTTGGATAAGAGATTTTCTGAAATATTAGAATTAATCTCTAAGGATAGGAAGATTGTAAGCATTGGAATAAAGAGCTTAGAAAATGCTCTTAAGGATGGCGGTGACATCTACAAATTTTGTATATCTTGGTCAAAGGCAACAGCTGCAATTGACAAGAAAATAAAAGAGGAACAGGACAAGCTTCAAAGCTTATCTCAAAGTTTTGATCCTCTCTCTTCCTCTATAATAAATCAAGAATGTCAGACTATTGCAGTCTTGAATGAAATAAAGAATCTTGAGAAGGAGAGGAAGAACATTACCAACCGGATGGGAGAACTTAGAAGGATTATAGTCCCTAAGTTGGAAACTATGCATGAGGCCATCAGTGATGCCCAGACCACCGCCCATACAAAAGATCCGACAGATCTCAGGCGGGCAGAAGCTTTTGCATTTTTGTTGAGTGGTCACATTTCAATCTTGGACAGAATGAAGCTAAGTTGGGCTACTGAAATGGTTCAACTACAGACATCCTTTGCAGACATTCTGCAGTATATGTGAGTATGTAAATATGCGGCTATATATAGAAAATTTTTGAAAATTTTGGTGTGCGGACCCTACCCTTTGCCATTGATGTCAAAGGGGGAGTGAGGAGCAGTGAAAAATGAGGAATCCAACTCAGGGGGAGTTCCGGAAATTGTATATAAAGACAGAGAAGACAGAGCATCAGCAAAGGGGGAGCATAGTGTAAACACTTAGTCATTTTTCACTAAGTGTTGCCATCAATGCCAAAGGGGGAGATTGTTGGCAAGAGACACTATATGGATTCATGGTTGTTGTCATTGATGGCAACAAAGGTCATTCCACATATCCGCAAGTCATGATATATCTCTACCGGAAGTCAGATTGAAGATTGTTGTGGTCCGGTGAACAAGAACAGAGCATGTGGCAAGGTCCGACAGATTGGTCCGGATCTCTCAGAGGAAGTGTCTTGGCACAGTGCGGATCTGGGGAAGTCAAGAGGACTATCTTGAGTAGTATATTCCAAGGATTTAGCCTCCGGAGATGGACAAGGAAAAAGATATGAATAGTTGAGTACCGGATTCCTGAGAGACAGTGAAAACAGAGGAAGAACTGACTGACTGAGTATCAAACTACCTTCCGGATGTGTTACAGATGATGATAAAGGTTGCAGAGGCATGAATCATGTTTGGCCGACATAATTGATGATATCTACAAGTATATGCTTGATCCGCATTGCTTGGTGAGCAAGGATTCAGCCGACAGAACTAAGTTTGTAAGAAACTAGACTGTTCCGGATGCCGACTAGAAAGATGATGAAATTACTTGTGCGGATATATATAGAGGATGGATTTAGTGGTAAAGTGTGCGAATGTGTGTGTGAATATGCGAACAAGTCCAGAGTAGAGCAGAAGTAACAAGAAAGATCCGGTATGTGAAAGGACAGCAGACTAAAGAACAGAGGAAAGATGAAGTGCAGCAGATCAGTATACTGAACCTAACCGGAACTGAACTCCAGCATATGCAGATGCCTCCAATCAGTTCAAGACTGTGATTCTAATCACTTTGTAAGACAGTGTGTCTTCTTATAGGCAGTGAGCCTCTTTGTGAGCAGTGTGCTCGGGCAGTGAGCCCTAATTGGCAAGTGCCATTTTTGTAATTTCCTATTCTTCTAACAGAGAATAATTCTTGGGTTAATCACCCCGTGGTTTTCTCCCTTAACAGGGTTTCCACGTCAAAAATACTGTGTCATGTGTTTCTTACTTCATGGTTTATGTTTTGTGTTTGATTTTATGCTGCTTCAATTAAAAGGAAAGTTCAATAAGGAAAATAATTAGGATAACTGATTCACCCCCCCCCTCTCAGTTATCAACACCTCTTGTCTTCAACAACCTGCAACTTCATAAAAACTCCAATTTTTCCGTCAATAGATTAGTAACCAAATAGCCGAAGCATAGTTGAAGCACTACTAACATGAATATAACATTCATCTTTTAATAACAATTAATTATCTAACTCACATTTATTTGTCCATCTATTAATTCCACATATAGCAATCACAGATAGCATCAAGTTTGAGACGTGACAGTTGGGTATTTCATTTGGCATGATTGCTGCCTCACCTACTTATCTCTATGCAATCTAGGCTCCCTCGCAACCCCGCAAGGACTAGGGCATGAGGGTGTGGGATGGCGGGATCTCCTCGCATCCCCACGAAGGAACTTTTGTGTGTATGTGGGGATGTGAGAAGAGCAAAAATGTGGTCTCATGGAATGCATAGAGAGAGCTTAGAGAGAGCTCATATGATTGAGAAGGCGGCATGAAACTTTCATGGTAGTGTGTTCATATTGTTAGCCTCCTGATCGACTGCAATATAAAGGACGAAAGAAGAATGAAGAGAGGTGTAAGTAATGCAGCCGTGTAGGATGAACCTACTTGGAAATTTAGGGAAGACATTTGTTGGGTATTTCATTTGGCATGATTGCTGCCTCACCTACTTATCTCAAATGTTGTAGTTTTAACTGCCTTGGTAGACATGTATGCAAAATGTGGAAGCATTGACAAGGCATGTGAACTGCTTGGCAGAATGCCTTAAAGAGATGTCATCTCATGGAATGCAATGATTGGGGGATATGCACAAAATGGATTTGTTGAAAAGGCTTTAGAAACTTTCAAGAAAATGCAATTAGTAGGTGTAAATCCAAATTCAATAACCTTTGTCAGCATCCTCCCTGGTTGTGCCAAAATGGGAGCTTTCGAACAGGGTATGGAGATCCATCATAACATAATGGAAGGGGAAATTTTGTCAGATATTATAGTTGGAAATGCTATGGTAGACATGTATGCAAAATGTGGAAGTATAGATAAGGCACGTGAACTATTTGATGGAATGACTCAAAGAGATGTCATCTATTGGAATGCAATGATTGCAGGATATGCACAAAATGGATTTGTTGAAAAGGTTTTAGAAATTTTAAAGCAATTGCAATTGGCTGGTGTAAAGCCAAATTCCACAACCTTTTCCAGCATCCTCCCTGCCTGTGTCAAAATGGGAGCTTTGGAATAGGGTATGGACATCCATCAAAACATAATGGAAGGGGGATTTTTTTTCAAATATTATAGTTGGAAATGCTCCAGTAGACATGAATGCAAAATGTGGATGCATAGACAAGTATGACTAGAGAAAACATGTTAGCTGGATATTGCAAATCATTAGCATTACAGACATGCCTACATGGTAAGTGGACCTTGCAATCTAGCAAAGAGAAAATTTGTAAAGAATCAAGCTCACCACAAGCTAATCCATGACAACCAATAGGAGATTACATAATCTCATCCATGTTAGTTACCCATTCTTGGTGGCTAGCCAAAATTGATAACATGATGTTTAGAGAACCATAAAACAATATCTACAATATTTACAAAGACTCTAGAATCAACAAGGTACAAGCAGTCTTGCAAGTGAAGTGACTAACCACAACAATGCAAATTACAAGAAACTAAAGATGTTATGTAATAGGTCATACACAACACCTGTAAAAGAGGTTGTATACCTATGGACATCACAATCATCTTGTTTCACCAAGCTCTAAAAGTTTGCCACAACTTGCTATGTGTCCATAATGCAACATCATTTTTTGATATGCTACATAAATGGTGCTATGGTATTACTAAACTTTTTTGGTCAGTTTCAATGCCACTCCAAAAGTAGTACGGATAATAGCTGTCAGAAAACATGAGAAGTGTGATGTTGTAGAAAGATGGCAGTCACTAGTTATAGAAAAATATATGAAATGTAGTAACAACTTTTTGTCTTACCAATTAAGGCAAGGGATAAACTTGATTAATGAACATCTACTAGATTTCCACTTCAACATCCCTTTTATTTAAAATGCAGAGCATATTGTGTTTATTAGAATTCTAAAAATAACATAAACAATGCATTACTAAAATTTATACCAAATGTTTTTGCCTAAATGACAAGATAGAAAACTAGTGCAACTTGTAATATAGAGAATGGTTCAGGCAAATAATACAAAATAAAACAAACACAATTTCAATAGAAAAGAAAATATTTGTTTCATTATAATAGTTCATAACCAAAAGGATGCTTACCACCAGTATTAACAGAAAGAATAAATTATAAATCAATACTGACCTAGTTTCTTAAACAGCTCAATTTCATTATTAGTAGCTCGAAAGGTGCACTCGGTGCCTATACTCTTTTGATGTTCCTCTTGTGGAGATTCTACTCCACCCGAACCTAACCCTACGGATAGGAAAAAATCTGCAATAAAAATGCAAAAAAAATGAGATGATGCAATCCATCTTTTATCATTGAAAACTGAAATTTTTTATTTATGTTAATACTCTGAATTACAATTGTCAAAGTATCCTATCAATCAAGCTCCAAATGATATTTTTGATGAGCGTTAAAGCTATAGCTATATCCTCAACTTGCATTACATTACTAGACTACAAAAGTTAATGGAAAATGCACAGGTTGCACATCTAGAATGCTAGTAGAGCTTGGTCCAGACATCGCTAGACAATAAATGACAAATATCTATAAGCTTGTAGCACTGAGACTACAAAAAGAATAAAATGGTATACTTTTCTACTTTTCCACAGTTGCTCTAATGGAAATTGTGGTCTGTTAAAGGAAACCAAACAAGAGTAATCATTTCTTCAATTTGTTATTGGGTCTTCTGTCTTAGGTTTGTTTTGAGCACATAAAGCTGATATGTAAGATCAGTAGATTGAATTTGAGAGTAGAAGCATATGTCCACTCAATATGCCAAACTTTTAGACATTAGAATAGACAGTGTCAAAAGCATATGACCTCAACAAAAATATAGACTATCCTCATTAAGACAAATCACCTCCTCTTGGAAATGATGCTTGAGTCCCCATTTTCCTCCACATCTCTTTTCATCACCCCATCCCAATATTGCAAAAAATAAAAATAATTAAAAAAAAACTAAAAAATTAAAAAGAATAAAAAATGTAAAGAGAAATAGCTTCATCCAATGGTTGTGGTTTCACTAAGTCAATAACTAATCCTTAATGGTATTTTGCAACCTTGATACTCTAAACTAACTAATAAGAGATAAATTAATTTATATTCTTGAACCTTTAAATTTCTTTTAAATCTTTACACATGGTGTCTAAGGAGAAAATGAAGGTGTTTACAGTAGGAGGCAATGCTGGGATGGGGGGGAATTACATTTGGTCTAAACTAGAATTATCTTGCACAACAAATTGCTAAAGGCTTAAGGTACTACACTTCCAAAATTATGAATGTTTGACAAAATGCCTCAAAGAAATGTAATCTCATGGAATAGAATGATTGCGGGATATGTACAAAATGGGTTTGTTGAAAAGGCTTTAGAAATTTTAAAGCAAATGCAATTGGTTGGTGTAAAGCCAAATTCCACAACCTTTGCCAGCATCCTTCCTGCCTGCGCCAAAATGGGAGCATTGGAACAAGGTATGGACATCCATCAAAAAGTAATGGATAGAGGAATTTTGTTAGATGTTGTAGTTTGAATTGCCCTGGTAGACATGTATACAAAATGTGGAAGCATTGACAAGGCATGTGAACTATTTGGCAGAATGCCTTAAAGAGATGTCATCTCATGGAATGCAATGGTTGCGGGATATGCACAAGATGGATTTGTTGAAAAGGCTTTAGAAACTTTCAAGAAAATGCAAGTAGTAGGTGTAAAGCCAAATTTGACAACCTTTGACAGCATACTACCTGCTTGTACCAAAATGGGAGCTTTGGAACAGGGTATGGACATCCATCATAACATAATTGAAGGGGGATTTTTGTCAGATAGACATGTATGCAAAATGTGGAAGTATAGATAAGGCACATGAACTATTTGATGGAATGGCTCAAAGAGATATCATCTCTTGGAATACAATGATTGCAGGATATGCACAAAATGGATTGTGCATGGATGTCCTCAAAATATTTGAATTAATGAAGTACTCTAGAACATATCCTAACATTGTAAACTTTGTTTGTGTTCTATGTGCATGCAGCCATGCAAGTTCAGTGGATGAGGGTTGTACATACTTCAATCAGATTAGTAACCCTTATTGCATTACACCTACAATTGATCATTATGTGTGCATGGTTGACCTTCTTGCTCATGCTATATATCTTGAGGACACTCTAAACTATATCATTAAGATGTCATTAAGAGTGGCACCATGCATGAACAGTGACTGCAAAATAAAACATGGGCAATTTTCATTAGTGAGCAATATTTTTTTTAGGTGGGAAAATGCCAAACTAGAGGGAGACCAACGTAGTTGTCTACTACTAATTTGCATATGGGAATAAATAGATAGAGGTATTTTTGTTTGGACGTTGTGCAGCAGTAAAATAACTTGGCACAAGAATGTAATATTAGAAGAGGCCACACATGATTTGTATTGACCATATTGTTTTTCTAGGTTGGGTGCTTGCCAATGGAAATAAAGGGGCAATGTATAGATGCTTAATGATAAATAGAATCCAAGGATAGAGCTATAGGAAAGTAATGATGAGAATTACTTTGGTTGGGATAGCAATGAATAGAGCTTCAGTTGATTTCCAAATTAGCATTCCAACAAATGATGGAGGAAGGTATCAACTTCTTCCATGTCTTGTTTCGTTGTGCATTATTATTTAAGGCACAATGAACTTGTTTTCTTTTCCTAAAGTTATGGAAGTATGGAATGTACCTAAGCTTGTGATGACACTTATTGTTGTTCCTATGGTTCATGCATTGGCTACTACAGTCAAGGAAAACTCCATAAAAGATCATCTTTGTATGGAGTAATTCCCAACAACTTTGAGACTTATTATTTTCTTATTTATTTCCATGCGCATCTACATGTTTATTCTATTTTCTCACTAAATTATCCCAATCCTTGCAACAAATAAGTTTTGATTTTGCTATGCTCAGAGGAGTACTGTAGATGAGTGTTCTTCAATATGCAAGGTAGAGCTGATATAAATCATGGTGTCTTACACATTCAAAGAAAAGCACGGGTATTCTATATAAATGGAGGTGTAGGAGTTTGAGAAATGGTGTGGAATAGGAAAGCAAACCAAATGCAGAAATTTATATTATAGAGAATGCCAACATGTATTGAAACAAAAAGAAATCCATGTGGCAAGTGTTATTTGTTATTAGAAAGGATCTTTGCAATGGGGATTTTTATCTTCCCTAGCTTTCCACTCTCTGTAGGTGCTTTCCCCATCAATTTAGTGCTTTCTCTCTATAGAGATTACAATAATAGATCTTTCATTAGTTGGTATATGGTTTTAAAAGAGTGGTGGCGCTAGGGTTACATACTGTTTGGTTATCTAATAAGAAATATTTTTAAAAATATATATGGGAAAGTATTTTATATACTTCAAGGTTATAAAGAGTGTGTCAAAGGTGGAGGATATTTTTTTGTTATAATGTTTTAGCCCACCATTATGTATTTCACAAAGTGAACATGCTTAAGATTAAGGTTATCCACATTCTCTTTACGTGCTAAAGGGGGTGTAGCCCTGCTAACACAGTCTCGTGTATTCTATTGCTATGAAGAGATTATAGGGTTAAGCAACAGTTGGGACATGAATGAGAAATATGAAACATAAACACAACCACATGAGCTATTTGAAATGCAATGATTACAGATTTGTTGAAGAGGCTTTCGAAACTTTCAAGCAAATAGTATCGGTAGGCATAAAGCTAAAATCTATGCGTCTGCTAACATTTCCCTTGCCAGAGCATGAACAACCATGAATGCATTTAAAATGGTTTTTAATCAAATATCTAGTAGACATATATGCAAAAAGTAGAAGCAGAAATAATATTTATCAGGTGTTCGACTAAATGCTTGTGCATGTATATGAAATAGAGAGACACAGAACAAGAACACAACTATTTGACAAAATGTCTAAAAAATTAATACTTGCAGGGAAGAGTCCTTAACATGTTTGACAAAATGCCTCAAAGAAATGTAGTCTCATGACATGCAAATTTTACCGAATGGATAATTTGGATACTCTATACTTCCACATTTGCATACATGTTTGCCATAGCATTTCCAACTATAATACCTTCCTAAAACCCCCTTTCCATTATGCGTTGATGAATTTCCATAGTGGGATATAAAGCTCCCATTTTGGCACAGGCAAGGAGGATGCTAGCTAAGGTCGTGGAATTTGGCTTTAAACCTACCAATTGCATTTGATTGTAGGTCTATCAATAATTTTCAACAATATTCATAAGGAGTCCACCCTTCATCTCATCCTTCGACTCATGGGAGGTGTGAAGAAGAGAACGAAGACCTATACTAAACCCAAGAAGATTAAGCACAAGAAGAAGAAGATCAAGTTGGTTGTTTTGCACTACTACAAGGTGAATGACTCTAGCAACATGTAGAGGCTCAGAAAGGAATGCCCTAATCAGGAGTGTGGAGCTGGGACTTTCATGGCCAATCACTTTGACATGCATTACTATGACAAATGTGGTTTGACTTATGTCTATCAAAAAGTTGATGCTTAAGATGATTTGGCCCTAAATTGGGTTTTGGGTTAAACAGGGTTTAGTCATGAATTTGATTAATTTAGGGCTGAAAATAGTTGCTTATCTTTTTAACATTGTACGCTGGGGTTTGAAATTGTTTGAGTTGGATAAGAATTTTGTAGCAGGGATTTAGATTTTATTTATGCAATTGGTATTCACCAATCATTAAAATAGCCCAAACAATCCACAAGCAAATGGAAAGCAAGGAGTCAATAGCTTCCATTTTGAAACCAAGTCTTTTCCTGGAGAAAAGAAAAGAAATAAAAGAAAATGCTTTTATAAAAAATGTGAAGGGAGAAACTCACAATAACAAAGGCCTTCACCATGGTGTCCTTATCCTATGAGAGACTTTCATGCTTGTCTATTGTAGAAATGAGCACATCAATAAAGTCATCGTGAGCCCTCCACGTCTGATGATGATCATCTACCAATGTTTCAATAAAATTATTTCTTTTCTTCTGCATATTGATCATAGTCTTTGTGAGGCCTTGCAAATCAAGCCACTAGAGAAATGGAAGATAATCTCCCATAACCCTAAACTTCCTTAGCACACAGATTAATCATAGTCTTTGTGAGGCCTTGCAAATCGAACCACTGGAGAAACATCATATAATATCCCATAACCCTAAACCTCCTTAGCACGTAGGTGTAATGAAGACAAAACTGAAACCATCACTTTGGCACCTAAGCTTTTTCTATTTTCCTTTTGATTTTCCCTTTCAAAAAAAATGTGATTGCTTTTAGCGCTTAAAATTTTAAGCAATATCTTTTTTTTTCAAAAGTGTTATTTGAAGACATATTTAGTCATATGACATTCTTTAGAAATATGACTAAATATTTAGTTGTGTTTTTTACCCAAAGATCAAATTAGTCGTTTATTTAGTCATTTATAGATGTGCTACAAAAAATTAGTAGAATGACTCAAATATTTAGTCCCGTAACTAAAATTTTTAGTCATGTAGTCATTTATTTGCCCAAATTCTACTAGTGCAAGTTGGCTAGACAACATACAATGTGAAACATGTAGAAGATAGGACCTAAACAACATCACATGTTACACTAGTAGAAGACTCGAGCCTTGTGGACTCCAACACTTGCTTAACCAGGTCCAAAACATCCTTCACAACTTTAAGCATCAAGGAAATTCCTTCGCACACTCTACTCATTTGAAGATAGGACAACTTTAAGTAAAACACATGAAAACTTGAAGAGTAATGACCATATCAATTAGAAAACCCTATGCAATACTCAAAACAAGAAAGATCTTCATGAAACTCTTCCAGATGAGTCCACATGAATCATACTACCTCCCCAAACTCTCCTTTGCCACCGCACATCAAAGAATTGTGTCACACAACTTCATCCATTAACTTTGAGAACACTCTATTATGTTGAACCACACTATACCATGTTGTCAATTGTAAAACTGAGTTGCAGACCACAAAGAAACAGGAAACTGAAAAGAGGCATGTAATACACATCCAAGAACATGTCCACAAAACTACAAAGATAAGCATTCACATCTGGAGGAATGCAGAGCCTTTCATTGAGCTTTTATCATCACATTATACTGTCCGAACACATGTTGGAACCTTATCATACAAAACTTTCACTGTGGAGGGAATTATGATCTGGAACTTTGGAAACCACACATTTACCATCCTCTCAACATAGATACAAAACCACATAGCCATTGCTGCAAGCACGGAGGAATGCAGAGCATTCTATTCACCTTTCAACATCTCATTACACTGTCAGAGCCTGAACCAGAGCTCAGTCACTTATATCTTTCACTACAGAAGTGCAAATGCTCTAAAACTTAGAATTTAGCATATTGACATCATACTCAACTTAGCTCTTGAACCACAAGATCATATCTTTAAAATTAGAGGAATGCAGAGCATTCCATTGTCATTCTAGAAACATCTTCACATAATCAACATTGTTTGCATTCCATCTTTTGCAAAACAAACTTCTGGTAAAACAAACATCATGAAACATGGAATATGAAAGCTTTACCATTACATAAAGTTATATTCCAGTCCACGAATGGCCAAAGCCAAACTAATGGAAATGACAAACGATTTTCAGGTAGTCTTCAAAGATGTTCATTCTAAAGTAGAGACTGTCACCAATTTCCAGAGGCTTAATGTATCAGAACATGCATCAATGTATCTTCAACTTTAGATTCTCATCTTAATATATCTTCTTCAGGAGCATTGTATCTAAATATGAACACTGTTACACATGCATAATTAGTGTTGACATCAATGACAACCAATACAACCATATGAATCATACGTGTAACAATCTCCCCCTTTGGCATTGATGGCAACACATGCTCCCCTTTAAACTCTCTCCCCCTTTGACATCAAGGACAAAGGGATCCAATACCTGCTCATTCTATCCTTTCATCAAAAATCATATTGTAGACACCCAAATTTGTCCCCAAATTTGTCCATGTCTTGCAACACCTAGTCAAATACATTACCTAGACATCATGTAGCATTTTGTCCTAATCTCACTCCCAATTCAACTTAATCCACTAGCCAATTAATTAATTAAATTTTATTTATTTATTTAATTTCCTATCATAATCCTATCCCATCCTAATCCCACTTTCCAAATTTTAATTAAATAAATCTTATTCATTTAATTAATTTTCCAACTAATTACTAACTAATTCAAATAAAATATTTGAATTAGGTCCTCACTTCTCACCACATTCCAACACTTGTCCACCTCTCAATTTGAATCATGTGTGGTAGTACAACTTTCATTTAATATCCTTTTTGTGTACGCAATCACACATGAATTTATTAAATAAAGGTTTTTGTGTACATGATCACACATGAGCTTTATCCTCCTTCTTACACTTGTCACATGACTACAACTTCCTTGAAGAGTGGGAATAACTAAGCAATCCTAGCCAACCACATCATTCATTTAGCCTTTTAATCTAAACCATCCATTCAAACCAACCCTTGCCTATAAATTAACCCCCTCACAAGCCATTATCATGCATTGAGCTGGAGTATCCTTATGCTACCAAAATCATTCTTCAATCTTCTATCTTATCATGTTCCATCTTCCTATCTATTATCTTCATCCTATTTTTATGTTGTTGAATTGAGCAACTAACATATCAAATCAATCAAACAATTCATCTTGCATTGCATCCATCATTGTATCTATATATCTGAGGTATTGAAGATTTGGATTAGGTAATGCTTTTGTATTGTTTTATCATTTTCATTTTATCCAAAATTTTTGTATACACATTTTTGGCACGCTCAATGGGACTCACATCCTTGATTTAACATCTTTTTGTAAGAGTCATTTTTTGTGAAGTTAGATTTTGCAGGGTTACGGGTGTAATTGATCCATGGAAAATCACAATTGCACCACAGGTCGTCACAATTGGCTACAATCTAAGCGCAATTGATCAACAGAAAATCGTAATTGGTCATAATCTGACCGTAATTGCACAATAGAGTATCACAATTGGTATTTTCATCCGCAATTAGTATCTAGGGGTTTTTTGTTTTGCAGATCATCACAATTGTCCAAATTCAAGCGCAATTGAACAGCAACCCATTGCATCTGTTAAAATCCCAGCCACAATTGAACAACAATCTATTGCAATTGGCTTATCCCTAGTCGCAATTGAGTTAACCATCATCACAATTGGCTTATTCTAGCTTGCAATTGGTCTTCCCTAAAAAAAACTCCTGCTAAAACCCCTATGTGTGCATTTGGTCGTCCTTAGCCGCAATTGAAGCATAGATCCTCTAATTTGGTTAAATGCATATGCAATTGAAGGATAGATCCTCGCATTTGGCTTTATCCATACATAATTAAACCATAGATCCTCGCAATTAACTTTATTTCATATGCAATTGAAGCACAGTAAGTCGCATTGGGCAGTAGCAGGTCGCATTTGGCACAGCAGGGGGTATTGTTTTTTCTTTTTACCATAACTTTTGCATACGGTATCAAAATTGTGAAAACAACACTCGTTGGAAATCTAATTCAATGAACTATGCAGTGGAGAAGAAATTATTAGGTGACTATATTATTTTACCAGCTTTTTTATCAATCAAAGTCAAACTTCAATCGAGCATATCTTGAGCTTTTTTTATCAGATTCCAACAAATTTTTTTAAAAAATGCATAGAATTTCTTGAAGAATCTATTCATGCAGTCTAGTTTTCTATATCAGATCATTTTCATTAGAATTTATCAGATTTCATCTTTTTCACATAACGATCTTCTTTGCAAGTTTACTTGTTTCTTTTTTGATTTGGTGGCTTGTAGCGGAATCAAAGGAGCTGGAGCAACATTTGGATCAATCACAACAATAAATTGGAAAACAATTTTATCAGGTGAACTCATTCTAATCTTTCATCTCTTAATCATTGTTTGTAAACACATTTAGATTTGGGCTTCAAACAAACAACTTGCTTTGCAATCACATCAAAAAATTGAGTTAAAACAAACAAGTGTCTTCTATCACATCTTGGCTTTGGATTTAAAAAGAACAAGTTCTTGAATTGTCTTCCACACATTTCATTTTCTAAAGGGTCAATTAAAAACTACGAGTGTGAATCAAGTGTGTGCTAGCGCCTCATTTGGTTTGCTTTTGTCATACCCTTCTTAGGGAGGCCTGCTTGGAGACACACCACTCCAAGGGATGACCTCAACCAAGGCTGAATCGAAAGACACCCTCCTTTAAGAGTTGGAATCTTGTCACTCTTGGCTAAGCCCCAAAGAATTTTATACCTTTGGGAAGTGAAGGTGAAGGGTGGGTTACCTCTTTCTCCTAGATGTGTGGCAAGATTTTGCTTTCATTGCACCTTAGTCAACCTTGTACAATCTAGCCTAAGACCTAATTAGCCATACCCACTTGACTAGTCATAGGGCTTGTTGATGTGTCTTCTTCAAGTGCTTGTTTAATAATCATCACATTTCATATTTCAAAATTTAAAATTGCTTATGTGTCTTGTGTGAGTGATTCATGTGTGTATATGCATAATCATTTGTTTGAACATTGCCAAATCAAGCTATAAACACCAAACACATAAACAAGTCATTCCACACATCATATCCAACTCAATTTCATCCACATCATCCAAACTTTTCATTCCACATCATATCCTAATCTTATCCAAATCAAATTCATCCTAAACATATCCTAATCATCATCCCATCACTATCCTAATTGTATCCACATCATCATCGAATCATAACCAAGCACTTGTCAAAAAGAACTTAAGACTTAAACACTTGTGTGACAACATGCCAACATTAGAAGACCTAGCATCCAAATTCCAAAACCTCATCCAAACAATTTACCAAGCACAACAACCCCTAAACCAAGGAATCATTCAAGAACTACAAGGCATCATCTAACAACTTCAATCTCAAGCAAGCTAATCACCTCAAATGCGACAAATCATAGCACAAGCCCAACACCTCATGGACACTTGTCAAAACCAACAAGCACATCATCCTCTATCCATTCAACATCAACCAATGCCACCTCAACCTTACATGTCATCCCCATCCATTCCATATCAACCTCATCCATCAACATGTCACATCAATCATTCACCAACCTATCATACTTCTTCTAATGTCAACCCTAATCCATATCAATCCTCATCACAACAACCATTATCCTATGCAAACCTTCCATCATCATCACATCAACACATTTACCAACATCAACAAGTCATATCACAACAACAAATCCAAACACCATCTCAACTTCAACAAATTCCACATCAATCATATGTGTCATCCACCTCAACTTCACACCAACATAATCTATCTACACATCATGTTAATTCCATATCACCCTATCAACATCCACCCCAACATTATCTAATTTCTCTTTCCAACACATCACCAAATGCATCCACAAGGCAACCAAGTGTCCTCACAAGACCATCAATCATCGTTGATTGACCTAAGTCCACCTTAGCAACAAGAAGCACATCCAAGTCTAAGTGGCCCCTTGTACATAAATCAAGCAAGCCTAAGTTATCCAATGCAAGACCTAATTACCTTTGACAAAGGAGATACCAATCTAGAGTGGCCCCCACTATCCAATCACATGCCAATACATGAGCCAACTAGTCCTATCCTAACACCTTCATGTGATCCCAACCCTTCATTAAAAGATTTCATGGAGATACTTTTAGAAGAATTGGTCCAAGCAAATTTGATTGAGCTACCACCGATAACACCCTTTGAAACAATCTACTTTAAACCCCATTAGTATAAAGATGATGAATATTGTGCATACCATAGGTGTAAGGGCCATGCCATATCCACTTGTATACAATTTAAAAGATTGGTCAAGAACCTAGAAGATTGTGGTAAGATTGTGTTAGATCAAACCAATCTATCTAATCTCATTATCCTTCCATCTACCCCAAGTCCCAATCCATCCAATCCCATTATCCCTCCACCTAATCATAAGCCTACAACACCATCTACCATTATCATTCATCCCCTATATTTCCCATTCACCCATACCCTTGCAAAGGATGTGATCGATTGGCTACTAGCAAGGAATAAACTATCTCCATGTCAAACACCCATTCATGAGCCTACCAAAGAACTTCCAAAGGTCATGTCCAATTCTACATCTCCTTCACATAGTCCACCTATCCTTGAGCCTCTTCAAGAGTCCTCCAATACCATGTCAAGTCTTCCAACCCCATCATGTGACCCACAAGCCATCAAGCCTATTCAAGAATCTCCTATTATGAATCCAAGTCAAGAGCTATTATATCCTCATGTTGATAACCTTCAAGAACATGCCAAGCCTATCCAAGACTCTTCCATCTTCATTCAAGAAACCCAAGAGATGTGTCAAGGGCATAATCCTAAGCATGTGGAAACATGAAGCCCTTGTCTAAATCAAGATCAAATCCCTTCCATTCACCCCATCCATAACATATATCTTTTCCATGATCAAGATGATGTCCATAATGAAGAACCTATCCATGAGAATCTTGATCCTATCTGCCCCCCCACAACTATTCATGACCAAGACACTCAAGACCTACATGTTCCATCCAATGAAAGTCTTGTTGACCTGCTTGAACATTCACCCTGTTTCATGGCCTTCTTTCAAAGCAAAGAGACCTCTCCACCTAGCCATGATCCCACAACATCCACTTGTCATGATGAGACACTTGTCCCCCAAGAAATCATTGAAGATCAAACAAATTAATTGGATCTTAGTGAACATAATCAAGATCCTAATGATCCTTCATCCATATCCACCATCAACTCCATTTCAAATCCACCATCATATTCTATTAGCCTATCCACCCTC
This sequence comes from Cunninghamia lanceolata, assembly GCA_027924645.1. Classification (NCBI taxonomy): domain Eukaryota; kingdom Viridiplantae; phylum Streptophyta; class Pinopsida; order Cupressales; family Cupressaceae; genus Cunninghamia; species Cunninghamia lanceolata. Next base: position 3,706,912 of record BSBN01000128.1, read on the forward strand.
ATCCATGAGTGTTCGTCCTTAGGACAACAACAACCTTTGTCTTCCACCTCACCTTATCCACCCAATAACATACTCAAGTCTAGTGTTCAAACTACACCTAGTCCCATTGTCAATCGCATACTCCAAAACATGAAATACCAAGGTAAAGGCTTAGGCCTTCATCAACAAGGTATTTTGGAGCCTATCCATGTCAAAGTCCCCCCATGCTCATATGGCCTTGGATACACACCCCAAGGTAAACAATCTAATGATGTTGGTACTTCCTGTTGGCAAGAGACACTATATGGATTCATGGTTGTTGTCATTGATGGCAACAAAGGTCATCCCACATATCCGCAAGTCATGATATGTCTCTACCGGAAGTCAGATTAAAGATTGTTGTGGTCCGGTGAACAAGAACAGAGCATGTGGCAAGGTCCGACAGATTGGTCCGGATCTCTCAGAGGAAGTGTCTTGGTGCAGTGCGGATCTGGGGAAGTCAAGAGGACTATCTTGAGTGGTATATTCCAAGGATTTAGCCTCCGGAGATGGACAAGGAAAAAGATATGAATAGTTGAGTACCGGATTCCTGAGAGACAGTGAAAACAGAGGAAGAACTGACTGACCGAGTATCAGACTACTTTCCGGATGTGTTACAAATGATGATAAAGGTTGTGGAGGCATGAATCATGTTTGGCCGACATAATTGATGATATCTACAAGTATATGCTTGATCCGCATTGCTTGGTGAGCAAGGATTCAGCCGACAGAACTAAGTTTGTAAGAAACTAGACTGTTCCGGATGCCGACTAGAAAGGTGATGAAATTACTTGTGCGGATATATATAGAGGATGGATTTAGTTGTGAAGGGTGTGAAATGTGTGAAGGGACATGCGAACAAGTCCAGAGCAGAGCAGAAGTAGCAAGAAAGATTCGGTATGTGAAAGGATAGCAGACTAAAGAACAGAGGAAAGATGAAGTGCAGCAGATCAGTGTACTGAACCTAACCGGAACTGAACTCCAGCATATGCAGATGCTTCCAATCAGTTCAAGACTATGATTCTTATCACTTTGTAAGACAGTGTGTCTTCTTGTAGGCAGTGAGCCTCTTGTGAGCAGTGTGCTCGGGCAGTGAGCCCTAATTGGCAAGTGCCATTTTGTAACTTTCTATTCTTCTAACAGAGAATAATTTTTGGGTTAATCACCCCGTGGTTTTCTCCCTTAACAGGGTTTCCACGTCAAAAATACTGTGTCATGTGTTTCTTATTTCATGGTTATGTTTTTATGTTTGATTCAATGCTGCATTAATCATAAGGAAGTTCAGATAGAGAGATAATTAGGATAACTGATTCACCCCCCCCTCTCAGTTATCAACAATTGGTATCAGAGCTAAGTTCCTCCTAATAGAGCCTAACAGCTTGAGGAAGATCTGGGATTTCAAATGGATGCATATGGTTTAAGGGAGCAACTCAAGACTGCCCTTGAGGATCTTGAACAGTCAAATTCTGAAGTCAGTGAATTAAAAGAAAGACTCAAACAGGCTGATGAATTCATGAGGGAATTAAAAGACAAATTAAGTCTCTCTATGAAAAAGAGAAAGGAGCTGCTCCAACAGTTGGCAAGACAAAGTGAAGAAAGCAATACAAATGAAGAATTGACTGAGCAAACCAAGTTATGTGAAAAGTTATCAAAAGAAGTCATTATGTTAAGACATGAAATGGAATCAGGAACTATAAAGTTCACTCAAGAGATTGAAGAAAAAAGAAAGGCTGAAGACAATCTAAGACAATCTCTTAAGGAAAAATCAGAAGAATGCCACCAGATGGACAGGATTATCAGACATCTTGAATCTGATCTTGAAGATGCCAAAGATAATGAAGAAAAACTTGAGGATCAAATTACCTCTCTCAAAAGAGACCTTCAAACAACAAATGAATATAAAGAGAAATTCAAGATAAGTTCTGCTCAACTTGAAGTTCTTCTTGGAAGTCAAAAGAGGACTGATGACAAGTATGGTTTGGGATATGAGAAAGGAGAAAGCTCCGGATCCGGTCAGAGGAATCTTGGATCAGAAAATCCAAGGAGCAGGCCTAGAAGACCTCCGGTAAGACAGCCAAATGCTCAAAAATATCCATCCTTCAATGGATACTGCCACAGCTGCAACCATTTTGGTCACAAAGCTAATCAGTGCAGAATGAGAATGAATCAGATTAATTCATCCTTCTCCGGACAGTGCTTCAACTGCAAAAGGTATGGACACAAATCCCATGAATGCAGAATTATGCAAGTAAACAAATCATTCAAAGGTAGATGCTTTACATGCAATAGAGTAGGTCATATGGCTAATCAATGCAAATCAAGGGGATATCAGTCAAATATGCAAAGAAATGTTATTTGTCAAATCTGCAATAGGTCCGGTCATAATGCTAAAGTCTGCAGAAACAAGAATCAGGACAAAAGAGGTCCGGTGTATAATCAGAATCAAGACAAGGGTAAACAAAAGATGAATGCGGATGAGGTTAGGAATCAGATGAGCAAGATTTGGGTGAAGAAAAGTTCAGAGAATGTAGAGGTTGGATCCGCACCAGACTCTGGTGCTGATATTTCTTCCGGAAATTAAAAGGTGAGCTCAGGCTCAGGGGGAGACTCAAAGAAAATCTTGTTCCCCCAGCCAAACAAGTGGTGCCGGTTGTGGCACAAGATGCGGATCAAAGGGTTTGTAGATATGAGTCTTGAGATACTTCAGTCAAGTTTTCAGAGGTCCGCATGGAGTTATGAAGAAGCTGTGATCGATCAAATAAGACCTGTTCAGGGAGATGCTCCGGTATGATAAAGGATTACAAAAAGGATCCGGAGAGATCCGGAAGTGCACGATCTTGTTTTGCGGATTGGACAGAGTGCTTGGGATGTTCTTGTAATATGTTACCTCGATTTATTCATGATTTAAAGATCCGGATGATATTCAGTGATCAGGACTAATCCGGGATACTCCAAGCTGTCCAGACATGGCAAACCAGAATAATGCAGGTGAAGCATTTATTGCAGACAGACATTAGGGTTTGCGGAGCAATATAAGGGATTTCTCAAAAGTCTTTTGCTCATTCTGCACTCAAGAAGAAGCGAAAAGTGGAGCTCTGCAACAAAATTCATCAAGCACACCAAGGATCTCCTGCCGAAGCTATTGCATAAAGAAATCAATCCAACCACTCCGTGCAAACCGAAGGCGCATAAGGTATTCTCTGTTTTTCATTACCTCACTGCAAATCTTTAAAGAATGGCTACTCCAAACATAGTTAAGATCTCTGATAGACCTCGCCCCTCATTCAAGAAACATCCCTACAAATCATTGGAGGTAGATCCACTAGGAGCCTTCTCTAGTGTTCCCCACGGAGTTTTACATACCGAAGACATTAGGGTTTACATACATGCAAGCATTGAAGAATTTGGGGAATTCAAATTAAGAGACCTCTATCACAAGCAACTGATAGACAATGCTTTTGAGCTTAAACCAGAGTATAAGGGTATCCAGAAGAAATAATTTGAGCAATTTATTCATTTCCCTAGCTTTGAAGAAGATGAATGGGTCCGGTATGTACTGAGCAGGATGCATGACAACTTTCTATGGTTAGATAGACCCTGCAAGATCACAAAAGAGGCAATTAGAGCAGTAACTGGTCTATACTCTTCCGGAGGGGTACCTATCCTCAAATCTGTCAAGAACAACATTGTAACTGAGGCCACCGGATCAAAATTTGACAAGAGGGCAATGACCATTGAAGATATTTCAGATCCGGATATCAAATATGCATCAATGATAATAGGATACAAGATCTATCACTCCAGCAGGGAGAATTCTGTATCCGGAACTGCAATATACACTGCTTATGAAATGCTAAGAAAGAATGCAGAATATGATCTCTGCGAACTACTGCTAAGCCAATTAATGGAAAACATACAAAAAATCAAGAAGGATAAGAAGAATTCCTTTAAGTATGGTACTCTTATTGTATGCCTATTCTTCTACTTCATGAATGAGCTACCCAGAACAAGTGGATGGGTATGGCAGAATGACAAACCTGTTGCAGTCCAGATAAGAGACTATTTGCATGGACTTGGGGATGCAAAAGCGAGAAATACAGCTCTATGGGGATACTTCAAAAACTTTCAGAGCGTGATGCAAGCAAGAGAGAGAATTCCCCAGTCTCTCATTGAGAAATACAAGGACTCAGTGTGCTTTATGGTTGACACTGATCAGTGCCTAATGGAGGCAGTGGAGCCAAGGACTGTCTGGATCATGCCCATGGGGTATGAAGTTGATGAACAGATAGTGGAGCTGCATGTTCAACACATGCTAAGTCAGCCCAAAGATCCTAAGGCAGAAAGGTTTGGAACCTTTGATGAGCTGAGTGTGAAAATACATGTAGAACTCAGGGAACCTGAGATTAAGAGAAAAGTGAGAAAAGAAGTAGAGCACATTGCTCAAGGCCTAGGCATCTCAAAAGAGGTACTTGATGCCAGCCGGGAAAAGAGGAGAAAGGCTGAGGAAGAAGAGAAAAGCAAAGAAAGTGCTCCGGTTGAAGCTCCCACCCGGACCAGATCATCAAAGAGATCTGCACCTTCCACAACCAAAAGCTCAAAACCGGAAGTCCAGGCATCCGGTAAAAGATCCAAGACAAAAGCATCAAGGGCTTATGAAAGCCAAAAGGATGAAGAGGAAACAGAGTCAGATGAGGGTGTAAAAGAAATAAAGAAGCAGAAGAAGAAAGGATCCGGTAAACCCTCCACAGGCCAAGACAAGGATGAAATGGCAGAGGTATCTGTTGAAAAGCCCACTCTGTCTCTAGATAATGTAATCAAGTCAGTCACGGTGGATGGAAACCTTCAACCAATGACTGAATCTTATGATGACTTCAGTGAGGCTGACCAAAAGACTCTGCAGGAAGCCACCATCAAATATCTGAACATATATAATAAGGCTTTCATTGAGATCATATCTCTTATTCCTAAAAGCCTGGAAAAGGAATTGGAAGTAAGAAAGAACAATGCTCATGCAAAAGATCTTGAGATCCGGGAACAGATAGCTATTCAGCTATATCCTCAAATTGATCCCAAGACAATGAACATGATCTTCAAGGACTGCAAAGATGAGTTCAGAAGTAAAGCCAGGATGAATCAGCTCATGCTTGGTGAGACTGACAAAGTGGCACAAGAGACAGAAGAGATCCTCCGGAAGGCCTTCAAAAGGTTCAATCTTCCTGTTGTAGAGGATTTAGGTACAGAAACAGCTGAGGACTTGGGACCCTCTGCTCCAGAAGAAGTGGCCCATGAACAAGCTAGCATCTCTCCTCCGGTATCCCCTACAGTCTCCGGATCCAAAGAAGAAGAGCAATTACAGGAGAAGGAAGCAGTGGTGAAAGACAAAGAGGTTGACAGTTCTAAGACTGCAGAAGAAAAGAAACATCTGTCTCCGGCAAGAGACACTGCACAAACTGTTCAACAATTTTTGAGCAAAGAAACTCTAGAGATTGATGAACCGGAGCTTCTAAAAGGTCCATTTGATTTTGACTCTCTCTCTCCGGTACAAACAATGAAGATAGCTTCATTTGCAAATGCCAAGGCAAATGAAAAGCTCCTGAAGTCTCATATGGAAGACTGTGAGTTGATAGAGGCTTCTTCCGGAGTACTTGTAAAGATCATGCCATTAATCCAGATAGATCCGACAGCCTCCACTTCCGGTAATCTAAAAACCTTAGTCAGCAGTATTGATACACATTTTAATTCTCTAGAAAAATCAGCTGAAGAAAAGGTCCGGAAGGAATTTTTGGATAAGAGATTTTCTGAAATATTAGAATTAATCTCTAAGGATAGGAAGATTGTAAGCATTGGAATAAAGAATGCTCTTAAGGATGGCGGTGACATCTACAAATTTTGTATATCTTGGTCAAAGGCAACAGCAGCAATTGACAAGAAAATAAAAGAGGAACAGGACAAGCTTCAAAGCTTATCTCAAAGTTTTGATCCTCTCTCTTCCTCTATAATAAATCAAGAATGTCAGACTATTGCAGTCTTGAATGAAATAAAGAATCTTGAGAAGGAGAGGAAGAACATCACCAACCGGATGGGAGAACTTAGAAGGATTATAGTCCCTAAGTTGGAAACTATGCATGAGGCCATCAGTGATGCCCAGACCACCGCCCAAACAAAAGATCCGACAGATCTCAGGCGGGCAGAAGCCTTTGCATTTTTGTTGAGTGGTCACATTTCAATTTTGGACAGAATGAAGCTAAGTTGGGCTACTGAAATGATTCAACTGCAGACATCCTTTGCAGACATTCTTCAGTATATGTGAGTATGTAAATATGCGACTATATATAGAAAATTTTTGAAAATTTTGGTGTGCGGACCCTACCCTTTGCCATTGATGTCAAAGGGGGAGTGAGGAGCAGTGAAAAATGAGGAATCCAACTAAGGGGGAGTTCCGGAAATTGTATATAAAGACAGAGCATCAGCAAAGGGGGAGCATAGTGTAAACACTTAGTCATTTTTCACTAAGTGTTGCCATCAATGCCAAAGGGGGAGATTGTTGGCAAGAGACACTATATGGATTAATGGTTGTTGTCATTGATGGCAACAAAGGTCATCCCACATATCCGCAAGTCATGATATGTCTCTACCGGAAGTCAGATTAAAGATTGTTGTGGTCCGGTGAACAAGAACAGAGCATGTGGCAAGGTCCGACAGATTGGTCCGGATCTCTCAGAGGAAGTGTCTTGGTGCAGTGCGGATCTGGGGAAGTCAAGAGGACTATCTTGAGTGGTATATTCCAAGGATTTAGCCTCCGGAGATGGACAAGGAAAAAGATATGAATAGTTGAGTACCGGATTCCTGAGAGACAGTGAAAACAGAGGAAGAACTGACTGACCGAGTATCAGACTACTTTCCGGATGTGTTACAAATGATGATAAAGGTTGTGGAGGCATGAATCATGTTTGGCCGACATAATTGATGATATCTACAAGTATATGCTTGATCCGCATTGCTTGGTGAGCAAGGATTCAGCCGACAGAACTAAGTTTGTAAGAAACTAGACTGTTCCGGATGCCGACTAGAAAGGTGATGAAATTACTTGTGCGGATATATATAGAGGATGGATTTAGTTGTGAAGGGTGTGAAATGTGTGAAGGGACATGCGAACAAGTCCAGAGCAGAGCAGAAGTAGCAAGAAAGATCCGGTATGTGAAAGGATAGCAGACTAAAGAACAGAGGAAAGATGAAGTGCAGCAGATCAGTGTACTGAACCTAACCGGAACTGAACTCCAGCATATGCAGATGCTTCCAATCAGTTCAAGACTGTGATTCTTATCACTTTGTAAGACAGTGTGTCTTCTTGTAGGCAGTGAGCCTCTTGTGAGCAGTGTGCTCGGGCAGTGAGCCCTAATTGGCAAGTGCCATTTTGTAACTTTCTATTCTTCTAACAGAGAATAATTTTTGGGTTAATCACCCCGTGGTTTTCTCCCTTAACAGGGTTTCCACGTCAAAAATACTGTGTCATGTGTTTCTTATTTCATGGTTATGTTTTTATGTTTGATTCAATGCTGCATTAATCATAAGGAAGTTCAGATAGAGAGATAATTAGGATAACTGATTCACCCCCCCCTCTTAGTTATCAACACTTCCTCCATGCATCCTAATTCCACTTTCCATCGTGAACCTTATCATGTACCCAAAACATATGTGGCTATTCCACCTCCCCCATCCTACAAATGTCAAAAGCATGTGATCATACACCTTCCACCATCAACTTTGCCTCCATTACTTCCAACTCCTAACATCCCTCCATCAAATCTACCTCCACTACTTCCAACACCTAATATCTCCATTATCCAATCCCCTTATTCCTCCGTCCATAAGTCCTCTAAAAATCCTAATCATGACCAACAAATGCACACATTGTCTAAACATAAAGCTTCCACTCATTCCACCAACTCCACTTCCATCATGTCTATGGGATTCAAAGTAAAAATTTCGATGCCTCTACCTATAAAACCAAAAATCCTAAGGACCCTCATACCTTACAAAATCAACCCAAAAATTCAAAGCAAAATGGTTTGGATCCCCAAGCAAAAAGAAGTCAAATCAAATAAGGTATCCACATCTCAAAAATCCCAACCATCCCCTTCCATCCATCAATCCCATTCATCTAATCAAATCCCTTCATCCCACAAGCAAATAAAAAATCATAAAAATACTATGTCTATGTGGGTACCTAAATCCCTCCATTAACCATCTCTTAAGCAAACATCTCCATTTCTTCCTACACCACCTTCCCATCAAAAGCTTTAATGTTTATCATGGCGTGTGTAATTGTTGGTCATGGTTCCATTCCATTCCACAACATTCCCACATACCTCCATCTCCCCATCCTTCATCCACTATCCTACATATCTTGCCCATCACCTTTCTATGGTCCATGCTTTTGCATAAACATTTCATCCATCCTCCTTGCATAAGTCCCTCCATAATCTACATCATAATCCACTATCCACCTAATTCATCTCCCTCTCATGCAATCCACTATCAACATCGATGAGCATAATGACATGGTCCATGCGATGACATCTTTCTCCAATGGGACTATCAACCTTCATGGAACTAGACACTTGAGTCCCTCCTATTCATTACCATGGTGAAAACCTGCTCGCAGGCACCATGTGTAATTGTTATCACATAAATTTTTTTAAAAAAAGAGAAAACAAAAAAAAAAAGTAAAGAGAAATCCCTTCATCCAATGGTGAAAAATTGGAAAACAGTCATCTTGGATAAGTACCATGATGAAAACCTGGCAAATAGGCATCATGTGTAGGTTGATCTTCCATGTCACTTACACTTGGGGGCACCTTGTCTCATCCACACTATCTATCCTATCATATCACTTTCTATCATGTCCTATCTTGCCATATCCTATCCTACCATCCTTAGCCATTACACCCACATACCTATCATATTGAGTCTATTCATCCTCCCTTCCTCCTTTTGATCTTGATAAAGATATGGGGGTAAAATGTTGAAATATGTTTTGGTTATCTCTTGATATACCTCATACTTTCCAAAAAATCCTATCATTATCCACCTATCATAAGCCTTGTCATGTAAAATCCATCATGTCATCCTTTCCAAACCAATCCATCATGTTATCATATCATCATAAGTCTTTGTCATGAAAAAATCCTAAATATTTCCACCTAGAATGGGGCATATTATTTCTATGGAGCATAGTCTTTGGAGATCACATCCCAGCTCCATTATGAGGCATACATCCATCCACTATGGCCTATCCTCTTACCCATCCATCTATCATGAGCCTTCCATCCTATCACCCATCCTTTTATCCATCCATCATCCATTCATCCTTTTACCTAGACTTGGTTTTCTCCCTTGTCATTGGTATCTAGCATAAAGGCTACTCAAATTGTAAATCCACTGACATTCAAAACATTCAAAAATTCAAAACAAAACAAATCAAAATATTTCTCAAAAATCCAAAAAAATCAAACACTTCAAAAATACAAAAAAAAAAAGTCCCAAAAACCCGAAAAAATCAAAACATTTCAAAAACACAAAAAAATCAAATATCCAACAAAAGAAAAATCCAAGCAATGAAATCATCAAATCAAGCCAATTTATCAATCCATCAAAATCACATCAATCTAAACCATATCATCTCATCAATAACATCATATATCATCAAACATCCAATCAATCCCAATCAATCCATAACCCGATCAATCCATCCATTTTCATCACCGTCCAACCAATAAAACACAAAATTAGAACTACATGTCATCTCTATCGTAAGTGCCTTGATCCCATGGATACAGGGTATGTAGGCAATATGGGCTATGAAGGAAGTACCTAGATTCAGGCATGGGCGATAGACCACTTCCATCTTTCATCCTTCGTCCAATCCACATCATCATCTTCATCTATCTCCCATATCATCAATAAACACCTAAAATTCAACCAAATCACAATTCTTCCAATCAATCAATTCTTCATCAATCAATCTTTCAAATCAATTCTTCAATCACTTCTTCCAATCATTCAAAATAAAACCAATTCCAATCAATGATCCAAATGCAAGTCATCCCAAATCCATACCAATCGAGTTAATTAATCAAGTCAAATTATCCAATCGCAATCAACAGTCTTGATCCTAATCTTGTCGTACAAACCAAATCATAAATCAATCATCATCATCATCATCAATGAGATATATTGTTCCCACATCTTTGTGTTGATCTAGGGATACATCATTCACCGCCATGACAACACTATTATCACTATCACTATCAATCAATCAATCAATCAATCATTGGTTTATAGCTTGACAGGGGCAATACCTTGTTTGTTTTTGTATCATTTGTGCTTGCTTGCTTGCTTGTGTGTGTTATCATTTTATCTTGTATTTGAATCACATCTGTATCGTTCCAGCTAATATTCATATCTTGTGTATGTTGGAATATCTTTTTGCATTAGCATTTGCATCTAAGGTCATATCATAACTTTTGTGCATTAGGACATCAATGCTCCAAGTTTTCTCCCTCATACGTTAGACAAGGTTGTATTACGTTGGGTGTACGAGACACATAGTCACCCTAGTCCTTATACCTTGGTGCATAATTTTTAGTGCTATATCAAATATCATGGTTGCTCACTTTCATTGCAACATAACACATCCTTCATTTCTTCTATCCATTCCCTTATCATTCTTCTTTAACCAAACCATTTCATTTCGAGAGCCTACCCGTGTTTGTCCATCCCGCCTATCCTCTCGAGGGGGCATCCTCATCCTATCTTTCCATCATCATCATCATCCTTTTCCTCTATCCATACCTCAGCTTCTTTGAAATGATGTTACTCAACACAAATCTCATAATCTCAAACATCATCTCAAAGAGGGGCAAAATGTAGACACCCATATTTGTCCCCAAACTTGTCCATGTCTTCCAACACCTAGTCAAATACATTACCTAGACATCATGTAGCATTTTGTCCTAATCCCACTCCTAATTCAACTTAATCCACTAGCAAATTAATTAATTAAATTTTATTTATTTAATTAATTTCCCATCATAATCCTATCCCATCCTAATCCCACTTTCCAATTAATTAAATAAATCTTATTTATTTCATTAATTTTCCAACTAATTACCAACTAATTCAAATAAAATATTTGAATTAGGTCCTCACCTCTCACCACATTCCAACATTTGTCCACCTCTCAATTTGAATCATGTGTGGTAGTACAAATTTCATTTAATATCCTTTTTGTGTACACAATCACACATGAACTTATTAAATAAAGGTTTTTGTGTACACGATCACACATGAGCTTTATCCTCCTTCTTACACTTGTCACATGACTACAACTTCCTTGAAGAGTGGGAATGACTAATCAATCCTAGCCATCCACATCATTCATTTAGCCTTTCAATCTAAACCATCCATTCAAACCAACCCTTTCCTATAAATTAACCCCCTCACAAGCCATTAACATGCATTGAGTTGGAGTATCCTTATGCTGCCAAAATAATTCTTCAATCTTCTATCTTATCATCTTCCATCTTCCTATCTATTATCTTCATCCTATTGTTATGTTTTTGAATTGAGCAACCAACATATCAAATCAATCAAACAATTCATCTTCCATTGCATCTATATATTTGAGGTATTGAAGATTTGGATTAGGTAATGCATTTGTATTGTTTTATCATTTTCATTTTATCCAAATTTTTCATATACACACATATATCTGTAATCTTTTTCTTACAAGATCCGCCTATCATTAGTCACCACTACCTGCTCCCCATGAGAGGTAGCCAACATCAATCCAGGATAAAGATATAGCAGGAACTCCCCCTAGACAGATGCACCATTTTGCATCTTAGCAAGAAGGAGGGGCAATTACCCCTAGGTTCTATCAGAGATTCTCAAAGGTGTCCTTTGCAAGAGCCTTTGTGAAAATGTCTGCAATCTAATCATCAGTTGGAATATATTCCAACTTCACTTCCTTATATGTAACCTTCTCTCTCAAAAAGTGATACCTGATTGCTATACACTTGGTTCTAGAATGCATCACTAGATTATTGGAAATATTGATGGCATTTGTATTGTCACACAAAATAGGAATAGGCTCATCATACAATACGTTGATATCCTTCAAAGTTTGCTTCATCCATAATACCTAAGTGTAGCAAGAGGTTGTTGCAATATATTTTGCCTCTACAGTTGATAAGGATACCACATCTTGTTTTTTGCTCTTCCATGGAACCAATCTACTTCCTAAAAAGAAAGCACAACCACTTAAGTACTTTTTCTATCATCAACACAACCAACCTAGTCAGCATCAATGTATGCACTTAGATAAAAGTCATTGTCCTTTGGATACCATAGACCATAGTCTAGAGTTCCTTTCAAGTATCTAAATATTCTTTTCACTGCCTTCTCATTTGTTTGCTTAGGATTGGCTTGATATATGGAAACCACACATACTGCATGCATAATATTAGGTCTAGAAGTAGTTAAGTACAACAAAGCTCCAATCATAGACCTATAGGCAGTCTGATCCACTTCTAGACACTCATCATCTTTGCTCAAGTGACATCCAGTGACCATGGGAGTACTCACTAGTTTTGAATCCTCCATACCAAACTTCTTCAACAATTCTTTGACATACTTAGCTTGAGAAATAAAGATACTATCATCTAGCTGAGAAATTTGAAGACCAAGGAAGAATGACATCTCACCAATCATAGACATTTCAAATTCTTTTTGCATTTCCTCTACAAACCTCTTATACAAACCATAATTTCCACCAAAAATGATATCATCAACATAAACTACAACTATCAAGATCATGTCTCCTTCTTCCTTTATGTAAAGATTGTTATTTGTAGTACCTTTCTTAAAGCCCTGCTGAAGTAAGTACTTGTCTAATCTTGCATACCAAGCTCTAGGTGCTTTCTTGAGCCCATACAAAGCCTTCTTGACTCTCCATACCATGTCCGGATCTTCTGATATATGGAAACCATCTGGTTGCTCAATGTAAACCTCCTCCTCTAGGTCACCATTCAAAAATGCTGACTTGACATCCATTTGATACACTTTGAATTTCTTTTGAGCAGCAAGAGCAAGGAACATTTTGATTGCCTCCATCCTAGCTTCTAGAGAAAAAGTCTCCTCAAAATCAATGCCTTCTACTTGAGTATATCCTTTGCATACTAATCTTGTTTTGTTCCTTACTACTTCACCTTCTTCATTTAGCTTATTCTGGAACACCCACTTTGTTCATATAATGTTCTTATTGGCTGGTTTGGGAACCAATTCCCATGTTTGATTTTTTTCAATCTGGTCCAATTCTTCTTCCATTGCTTTTATCCATTCATCATCCTTGTTGGCTTCAAAAAAGGTCTTAGGTTCTACTTTTGATAATAAACACAAGTTTGCTTGCTTGTGTGTCTTGGAAAACCTTCTCCTTGTCTACACACCTTCATTTTTGTCTCCAATGATCTATTCTGTTGAGTGGTTCTTCTGGACAAACCTTGCTAGGGTCTTAGGTGTCTGTTCAGGTTCTTGTTCCTTTTCTTCTTCCACTTCTACATCTTCAATGCAAGGGAAGGTATCAGGTCCAATGTCTTTAGATTCTTGTGAGAACTGATACAAGTCATCATCTACTTTAACATTTGTGCTTTCAATCATCTTCCCCAACCTTTTTGTAGCATCTATAGGCCTTACTTTTGGTTGAGTAGCCAAGAAAGATTCCTTCATCACATCTTGAATCAAGCTGTCCTAGGTCTTCTTCATCTCTTCTGATATAACATTTGCTACCAAAGATCCTAAAATATATAACAGAGGGAGGTCTTCCATACCACACTTCATAAGGGGCCTTAGTGTTGTTGACCCTTAACTGAACTCTATTAGTTAGATAGATAGCAATGTGAATTGTTTCCTTCCAGTATACATCAGGTAGATCTGCATCTTTCAATAGTTCCCTAGATATTTCTTACACAGTCCTATTCTTCCTTTCTACTATCCCATTTTGCTGAGGGGTTCTAGGAGTAGACAAGTGCTTCCTAATGCCATAATTTTCACAAAATTTCTCAAATCCGTTTGAAGCAAACTCACCTCCTCTATCTGGCCTCAAGCATTTGATCTTAGTATCCATTTCATTTTCAACCAAGGATTTGAAAACTTTAAACTTATCAAGAGCATCAAACTTTTCTCTTAAGAAGGTAACCCAAGTCATTCTAGAATAATCATCAATGAGTAACATAAAGTACCTTTCACCTTGTTGACTCCTTAATCTTGTAGGTCCACATAGGTCTGTGTGAATCAGCTCCAATGGTTTTGAAGAAGAGTACTCCTTGCTTTTGAAACTTGTCTTTGTCTGTTTTCCCATCTGACATTCTTTGCATATAGTGTTTGTAGGCTTGGTTATCTTAGGCATATCTCTCACTACATGAGTAGAATTAATCCTTACCATATTATAAAATTTGTTGTGTCCCATTCTTTTGTGCCATAGCCAACACTCACTAGATTGAGTCAACAAACATGTTCTTCCATTTGCTTCTTTCAAGTGATAAATATCACCACATGTCTTGATACCTTCTGCAATTAGCTTTCTAGATCATGCCTTCCTGATTTCACAACCATTAGCATGAAAAGTAAGATTGTAACCTTTCCTACACATCTGACCGACACTGAGAAGATTGTGTTGTAATCCTTTGACATAGAGAACATCCTCAGTCATGTTCTTTCCATCAATAGATATGATACCTTTTCCACAAATCTGAGTTGACTCATCTCCTCCAAACTTGATAGCTCCACCACCCCACTTCTTAAGGCTAATGAACTTTTATTTGTCACCAGTCATATGATTTGAGCAACCATTATCAATGACCCAAGCTTTGGTTTCTTCTTTTGCATGAAAGGTAGTCCATACAACCATTGATTTTTCATTGTTTTGAACTGTTTGCAAGATATCTATTTCTCCAACCTCATTCTTTTTGTCACCAACACTCATGGCCAAGAAAAGTGTTTCATCATTTGAATCATCATGATTCTCATCTTTGGAAGAACAACTATCTTCTATAGAAAACAGACTCCTTTTGAATTTACTATTTCTGTTACTTTTCATGAATTCTTTAAGAGGACATTTGGAAGCAATTGACCAACCTTTCCACAATTGAAACATTTGAAGGGTAACTTATGTTTGTATTTTCTAGAGCCTTTCTTTAGGGTTCTTACAAAATTTGCTTTTGCATCATCAGGGCTTTCATCTTCATCAATAGTTTCTTTTTTTGTCTTTTTATTGATTTTGAAAGTAGCTTCCTTCTTTAGAATATCACTATCAAACTCTCTCATTTCAAAAGAAGTGAGAGTCCCAAACATTTCTTCTAAAGTGTATGTATCCAGGTCAGCAGTCTCCTCAATTGCAGATACTTTGGAATTGTAGGAAATTTGGGAAGAGATCTTAGAACCTTTTTCACAATCTCATCATATTTTATTTCCCCACCAAGAACATTGATACCGTTGATTACTTCATTCACCTGGAGCATGAAACCAGCAATATTTTTATCTTCTAATATCTTTAGGGATTAAAATATGTTCTTGAGTATTTGTATCTTAGCTTGCTTAACTTTCTTATCTCCTTCATATAGATTTTTGAGTTTATCCCAGTCTTCTTTGGATGAGCTACAACCTATCACCTTTTAAAGTTTTGATCAGTTAATCCACTCATGATGGAAAACTTGGCCTTGGCATTACTTTCATACTTCTTGATTTCATCTACATTTGTTGGAATCCAAGAAGTCTGGATAGTGTAACCTTTGTTGATAGAATCCCAAACTCCACAACCAACAGAATTGATGTAGCCTTCCATCCTTACTTTCCAAAGAGCATAATTTGTTCCATAGAACTTGGGAATCTTGTTGGATCTTCCTGATGCCATCTCGGACCTTCCTCAAGCGGTTAAGCTTTCTTCAAAGGAACTTGGCTCCGATACCAATTGCTAGATATATAGTTATACTAAGAGGGGGGATGAATCAGTATACAGCCAAATTTCACTTTCAACAAATTCAACATATCTAGAGCAAATTAAAACTTTAAGTACTACAACATTAACGTGAACATGAAAGAATAACACAATGCACATCAACACATAACACCAAATATAAGTGGAAAACCATAGAAGGGAAAAACCATGGTGAGGATTAACTCACAATATATGAAGCTCAAATAGTAACTTTGTTTTAGGGGCTTTAACCCAAGGAAGCTGCTACACCCTAATTAACTTTGCTTTAGGGTTGTTCCCAAGGAAGCTTCTACTCCCTAATGACTTTGTTTTAGGGGCTTTAACCAAAGGAAGCAACTACTCCCTAATCTGAGAACAAACTCAGAGAAGATTACAATATGACAATCTTTCAAATGTCTGGAAACTATCTTTGAAGCTCACATGATGATTGCACTTCTATCTCTTCACACTTATCTTCTAAAGATCGGATCAGTCAAGCACACTTTATACTTGATCATTGTCTCAAATAAATCTTCAAGATGAATCCGGATAGCATCAACAACATCTGCTCTTTCTCCCACAATCGCACTCAATATATATTTATTCTGCTTTTATCTACATGCAAACATTTTCAATCATCTTGCAATCATCTCATTTGTATTCAATTTGATCTAGTATTTATACATGATATTACATTGATTACATATCTTGTCCGCCAAAGACAATATAGAAAATACACTTACAAGTCGGCCAAACAACATACAACATGAAACATGTAGAAGATAGGACCTAAACAACATCACACGTCACACCAGTAGAAGACTTGACCCTTGCAGACTCCAACACTTCCTTAACCAGGTCCAAAACATCCTTCACAGCTTCAAGCATCAAGGAAATGTCTCCATGCACTCTACTGATTTGAAGATAGGACAACTTTAAGTAAAACACATGAAAACTTAAAGAGTAACAGTCATATCAATTAGAAAACCTTGTGCGGTACTAGAAACAATAAAGATCTTCATAAAACTCTTCCAAATGAGTCCACATGACTCATACAACCTCCCCAAACTCTCCTTTGCCACTGCACATCAAAGAATTGTGCCACACAACTTCATCCATTAACTTTGAGAACACTCTGTTATCTAAACCACACTATACCATGCTGTCAATTAAAAAATTGAGCTGCGGACCACCAAGAAGCATGAACTTGAAAAGAGGCATGCAATACACATCCAAGAACATGTCCATAAAACCACAAAGACAATCATTGAAATCCGGAGGAATGCGGAGCCTTTTAGTGATCTTTTATCATCACATTATACTGTCAAAACACATGTCAGAACCTTATCATGCAAAACTTTCACTACTGAGGGAATTATGATCTAAAACTTTGGAAACCACATATTTACCATCCTCTAAACATAGATACAAAACTACATAGCCATTGTTACAAGCACAGAGGAATGTAGAGCATTCCATTCACCTTTCAACATCTCATTACACTATCAGAGCCTGAACCAGAGCTCAATCACTTATATCTTTCACCGCAAAAGTGCAAATGCTCTGAAACTTAGAATTTAGCATATTGGCATCATACTCAACTTATTTCTTGAACTGCAAGTTCATATCTACAAAATCAAAGGAATGTGGATCATTCCATTGTCATTCTAGAAACATCTTCACAGAATCAACACTATCTGCATTCCATCTTTTGCAAAACAAACTTATAATAAACCAAACATCATGAAACATGGAATATGAAATCTTTACCATTACATAAAGCTATATTCTAGTCCATGAATGCCCAAAGCCAAACTAATGGAAATGACAAGAAATTTCCCAGGCAGTCTTCAAAGATGTTCATTCTGAAGTAGAGACTCTCACCAACTTCCAGAGGCTTAATGTATCAGCACATGCATCAATGTATCTTCAACTTTAGATTCTCATCTTAATATATCTTCTTCAAGAACACTGTATCTAACTATGAACACTATTACACATGCATAATTAGTGTTGACATCAATGACAACCAATACAACCATATGAATCATATGTGTAAGTAATAGTCCAATACCTGGTGCCTACATACAGTGGACAGAAAGTTTCAAATGCCCGGTAGCCTTAGTGTTAGTTAGTGGTTTATTAACCGCTCAGCAACCTCCAGCCCGTCAATAGTCTCCAAACTTCTCACCATCCACTTTAAGCCGTCCAGCAGCCCAAAACTTGCCTTGGCACCTTGACACTACCTATAGGCAAAAATAAAACCATCAATAATGCCAAAACTGCCACCGACGATGATTTAAATGATGGTTTTACCCTCAGCAAGCGATTTTGCTAAATTTTGGTGGTTTCAACTTAATTAGGAGTTTCGATAGCTAAACTGACAGTTTTTTGTTTCCACAAAGAATATTCTGGCGGAACAAGAATATTCTGTCAACAGGGGGCCTTTTTTGCCTCTCAAAGCCCTAAAATGAGGTTTTTTTCTTTTTTCCATAACTTTTGCCCACGGAGGTGAAATCAGGCAAATGAGATATCGTTGGAGAGCTAACAGAGAGCACTTCATAGTGGCATTAGTCATTTTCTAATACTTTGTTTCAGGTGATAGATATAGTAGTTTGAAGACATATCTCTATTTTTTTCTTTTGAGCTCACAACTTTCTGCCACCATCTCCAATTTTTGTGATCCTTGCAGCATCAAAAAGGTATTTTAGAGATCTTCAAATCTATCCATGCACTTTTCTTAGATTTAGCTCCAAGTTCACTTTATTTAATTTGTCATTTTTTTGGCTTTTGAGTGATAACTTGGGTATTTTGACACTCGAGGAAGTGAAACTTGTTTTGGATGGATTTGTTTGCTCTGATAAATCAGTGTGTGATTTTAATCTCCCTTGGATCTCTATTTTAAAAATTTTTTATTGTTTTCCCAAATTTGGTCCTTGTGGACAATTGTAAATTGCACTAAGTATAAAGTGCCACAATCATTCTTTTTGGGGGTGATCTCATTGGTTGAGTAATAGGGGGTTGTACTTGTGTTATTTTTTGTACTCTTGTATCATGGATCCAAAAAAACTTCCTCTACTCACACCATATAACTATCATGAGTGGAAAACTAAAATGGAGATTCATTTAAGAAGTTTGAAAGTTCATAGAGTAACAATGGGTACAGAAATTGAACCAATAGCAACTGCAGAAAAGAGAAAGTGATACAATAGATGTAATCAAGCCTATAGAAGACTATGCTTGTCTATTTCTCCTAATCTTATTTTTCATATTGAATCTTGTACAACACCTAATGAAGTGTTGACTACCTTAGAGAATCTCTTTAGTAAGCAAGATACTATGAGAGGTTTCAAATTGGAGAATGAACTAATTGGTTTGAATCCAACCAACTTTGCAAGCATCCAAGACTTCTTCACAAAGTTAAAATCACTTAGATTGTAGCTCAAACAATGTGGAATTGAGAAAGAGGACACTCAATTGATTCTTTCAATCCTTGCCAAGCTTGGTCCTGACTATTCAATTTTTGTTTCTACCTTTTATGCTACTATGGATGCCCTTGGGAAAGCTTTCACAATTACTTCACTTGATGAGTTTGATGCATCACTCACAAGGGAGCAAGCTAAGTTAGTACACATGGGCACATTGAAGTCTTCTAGAAATCAAGCACTTCTTGCTAGTTAAGGTACAAAGGATCAAAATGCTTAACTAGCAAAGGCAAGAAATAAAAAAATAAGGATTTCAAAAATAATGAGCAAGAAAAAAAGTCAACCAAATCACCTAAGTCCTCATCCTCTCCCAAGGAGGAATCATCTAAGAAGGAGCGACCAAAGTGTACATATTGTACAAAACTAGGACATGATGATCATAAGTGTTATGAGAAGAAAATTGATGAGTTGACTCACATTATTCAAAAGCACAATATCAACTTGCCATCATCTATATCACCTAGTACATCCTCTTCTTTGATACCATCATCATCTATACAGCCAAAGATAACAAGATTTGCAAACAAATCAAACAAAGGAAAAGTACAAGCACTCTTTGCTTCAACAAGTCTATAGTTAGATAGATGGCTTCTTGATTCAATAGCTTCTCATCATATGGTATCTTCATAAGGGATGTTCTCTTCATTTGAGTCATGTACTTCACCACCTATTTTGATGGGTAACAATACATACATGCATACAACTGATAAAGGAACTATTGATGTTGGTGAGAGTACTTTTAACAATGTGTTGTGTGTACCTTCTTTGACAACCAATGTCCTTTCAATCTACCAGATTACTCATTGTGGTGCAGGAAAGACAGTTGAGTTCACTCCTAATTTAGTGGTCATACAAGACTTGGAGAGTAGAGATATCATTGTTGTTGGGATGGCTAATCATGCATCTCACTTGTATACATTCTCCCATTTTTATTCTTCTGATGATCCAGATTCATTGATTGATATTGACACGCATGCATTAATTGTGAATCAAGTTTTTGAGAAGTTTGGTCACTTGAACCTTGGTGTTCCTTCACCCACTTTGGTTCATGAGACTAGTGCTAAGCTTCTATCACCTCAACCTCTTGCTTCTTTAGAGATCAACATCATCATGGGTTCTTCTACTTCGGTTGAGTAGGATCATTCCAATCTTTCAGACACTACTTTGTGAGATACTTTCTTGGCAAGTATATCAGACTTGTTTTGTGAGTCTCATATTGCAGATTTGAAGGACACACTTGAGGGGATATCTCTCCTCTTTGATGACAATTATAGCACAATTGTTATCCCATCCACTTCATCTTTGGAGGTTGTTCTTCATGAGTCTACCCAAGATTTTGGATTGGTCACACCTCATTGCATAGTGCCATTCTTTAATTCTAACATGTGGAAACATCAGTAGTCTTCAAAGGCATACATCATGAGGCTTTTTCCCTCATACCTTGAGATGGAGTTTCTTCTACATCAGCCTTTGGACCTATTTCTTCCTAAGGAGAAGAATGTCGTTTGCAAGCTTTGGATTCTCTTGAGCATTCTTCTTCAATCATTCACCATTGGCACAGGAGCTACTTTATTGTGGGGGGACCTATAATCTCACACTTGCTCTCCTATAGGGGGTAATTGATTGTACATATGTGTTGGATGTACGGGGGTCTTGAGTCCTCCTTCTATCACATCTTTCATTTCATTTGTTTTTTGCATTCTCACTTTTGGAGAGGAGTTTTGTCCCATGAGGTTTTCTCCTTTTCTCCACTTGAGATTTGTTGTACATGGGTACCTAACATGACCTAGTAGCCAGGACCCATCATCACCATCCATCTTTGCATCTTGTTTTAGTCAGCTACTCCCTAAGTTGCACTTAAGGGGGGTGTTGGTGTGAACATGGTTAGCACCTAACTAGTTTACCCTTGTGTGAATAATTCATATTATTTAACTATTTATTAGTTAAATAATATTCACACATCACACATAATTCACACATGTTAAGTTGACTTAGTGAGTCTACTAGATGTTTCTAGTTGTGTCTAGTTGTTGATAATTATCATCTTATCCTATAGTTGTCACATGTCATAGGATAATGACACTTGTCACATGACTACAACATCCTCCATTTCATCCTTGTCTTTATAAGAAAGGCATATCATGTACATTGTATCAATCTTTTGCATTCATTGATAGAATAGAATTATTCTCTCATTTGATCTCTCTTGTGCTTTCATGAACTCCTAAATCCTGGGTGGCTCCAATCATAGCCAATTGTAACAAAACCTACTTCCACATGTTGCCTCCTTTGGATCTCACCATTCCTTACATTCATCCATAATAACCCTAACAATTGAATTTGAAGTAGAAATACCATATAAATCATCAAAGGCCCTCTAAAGTGAACCTAACCAATATTTGTGCATCAAAACCTTCAATTTCCTTGTATATCAGTTATAAAATTTTATAGCTACGAAAGCAACTTTGGGAGATTAAAGGGAGCTAGGGAATGTCATGGCTTTCAAAATAAGATGGAAATTGAAATGTAAATGGAATCTTTCTATAGTCTACGACGCTTCATGACCTAACTTATAGGCAGCTTGTAGTATATGTGACTATCTAGTAGTCCTAGTAGTGTTGAAGGGGCACCTAACTGTGCTTCAATAAAAAGCATATATACCCTATCCCTGTAAAATTTGAACTTGTAGCCTCTCTTTCAAGAGGACAAGTTTTTCACAAGATTTAACCAATCCAACCTCCTTTGGAGCTTTTGTTATCAAATCTTTTGCAAATGCAGGTGTCCTATGTCAATATTCTGAATGTTTACCAAATTGCTGTGAACAAAAATATGGTAAGGAGTACAAGATAGTAGTATTTCATTTTGGTAGCCTTAACAGGGTTTGCTTTTCAATCATTTATAATAATCATGAGCAAAGCCAAGCAAAAACAGCGTACTCAATCAAGATCACCAAATCTAAAAATGAAAAAGACCGAGTGGAGAGAAAAATTTGCACAATATGTTTTGCTCAAATGCCTTGACACACTCACCTCTTTCTCCATATTAAGCTTGGCAGACAACAATAAATCTTCCTCTAACCACCTTGCTATGGAGTTCTTTCCTTCAGAATGGTTGCAAATGCTCTTGCCGCAAGAACCCTAAAAGTTTCAAGCTCCAATTAACGGGAATGATGAAAAACACAACTCCTTGAAAAAACCTTTCTTAATTCTTGGCACGGAGTTTATCATGAAACATACTATTTATTTATTTTTATTTATTTTATTTATTTTTACCAAATAAGATGGAATTTAGCGTACCTTTGAGTGGGCAGTGACAGGCACTCTGGCACCCCTATAGCCCTAATGCGTCTTTTGATTTTTTTCTATTTTTTTTACCTGTCACTTTGACAAGCCTCGCATTTATAGCCAAAAGAACCATTTCATTTTGCTTTTTCCGCCAAAAAACCCTTTTATCTTTAGTAAAGAGATTTCACAGCCTTTAAATAGCATCCCAAACATAGTTAGTGATAAGGGGTTAAGGGTTCAACTATTAGGAAATTAAGAAAGCATTGTTCTGAATCTGATCAAAGTTATTATCGACGACAATTTCAAAAAAATCTCACTATGTTATACACGAGTTGAATTACTAGCATTGTAATATCCAAAATCTCTTTGGTTTTTAGCACTAATATTTATACAGTAATATTAGATGGATTAGCCTAGTTGTCCTCAACAAATTACTAGGCCTCTTTATATTTATCATTATATATAAATTATCATTTTAACTCTCAATGAACTTGTCTCGTGCACTTTCTTGCTATGGACAAGATGAAATTTTCTACCAAATTTAGCATACCTATGTTTTTCTCTATAAGAATGTCATGCAACACAAAAGATTGAATGGAAATGTCGACTGTTTAGAAATGAGTTCAAGAGAAAGAAATGTGACGTATTCCCATTTGATATCATGGTGCGCTCCAACTCCTCCAAACTACATTTAATGGCAATGGCAATGGCAATGGTAGTGGCAGTGACAATAGCAATGTCTACAATTTCAGATGTAATATCATTCATTCGGTGTCTTTCTATGCAAACCTCGTATTAAAACACAATGCCTACAACCAAAATGCTTTTACCTTCTAGTTCTTTTTGTACACCTTAACTTTCACAACTTCCAAACTCTTCATGAGATGCACTTGAAAATACATGAAAAAAAATCAAGTTTTTCTGTAACAGTTCCACACTCTTGACTGTAGCCATACACACCATGCATAAATGGCAAGTAATGCTAGAAAATACGATCACTGAGGTTACCTCTAAATTAATAAGGATACAATTATATGAGTCTATCACTTCATGTTATCATAAACCAATATGAAGAGCCTGTTAGTCACTCCAGACTCAAAATAATGAAGACATGAAATCAAACATCAAACGACATTATGAACCATTACAAAACTTATATTAATGAATGTAAAATGATCACATTCATTTTCAGGAGTTATCTTCCAAGGTGAAACTTGATCAGATTTGGCTTTGCAAATAAGTTTCATGGAGAGGGAACAAGTAGCACACTTGTCAGTTTTGTATCACGAAAGTTAAACACCTATCTCTTTGCTATTGCCTGCCTTCATCAGATTAATTGAATTTTTTATGATATCATTATTAATATCTAGATGCTGATATGCAAACTCCTTAAAAGGTTGCCTGAGGGCTGTGGTCTAGAAGTGTTATCTTAGGGAGCTTACTGCCATTGGCATAGGTTCAAGTCATAACCAGACTTCTAAAAATGTCATCCCCTCCTTAGTACCCATAACAAAAACAAAAATCCAATGAGGTTCTTCAAATTGATACAAAACTGATTCCCTTGCAGTATTAAAACATCCATCTATTGTTAGTGCATAGATGATCATGTATACAAATGTGCATTAGAATTGACTTATGTTCCCAAAGACAGGTGTGGTTAAGAACTGTAAAGAGATTCTGGGATATAGATTCTAGTAAAACATAAATATTTTCCCATCAATGCCACTCACTCTAAAAATTACACCATCCAAACAAAATTTCAAAAGATCAGCTTATAATAATTTATTATTTATAAAAAGATGGTAAGATGCCATGTTTGCCACATAGATGTGCATAAGTTTGCATTGAAATCAACAAACTGCCACCAAGCAAAACCTTAAATATCTGACATGTACTCGTTTATTCTTACACTAATATTCTAGACGTTCTCATTCTAAGTACATTTTATGTTATTCTCTCAACAAACCACTGCTAGCCGCTAGGGTGTCAATCATATAATCAACTCCTTGTAATCAACCTTGAAGACCTATGACCCCTGCCAAAGACAAGAAAACAATCCAAGCGCCTATGTTCATAAGTAGAATATAAACAATTGCCAAATGCACCAATTAATCAATTAAATGTTTTTCTTAGAATCTAAGTAGAACATAACACCTACTGCAAACAAGTCTTCCACCAGCATTTCCTGTGGTCTTACTGAGTTCATGGCCACCTAAAGAAAAAGAACAGACAGTTGAAGAGATCACGACATGTTGCACAATGTCCTATGTTACAAAATAGTCAATCACCAATAAACATGAGATATGTGTACAAGAGTGGTTCCCATCCCTGAACCCGAGGTTCCCAATTACTAATTATTGTTGAAGTCTCCACAACAGACAAATCAATAACAACCAAAAGCAAATCAATGCATCCAAATTGAAAGAAAAATGCCAAGTACTTATAGGAGAAAAATTTGTGTCCTAAGATACTAAGACGTTCAAATTTAACCTAATCTTAAAAGCCTATGGATCAGGTACCATTTTTACTGATGAACCTAGTGACCCAAGTCATCAACAATTCTGACTGCATCAAATTCTCAGACTACAGATGCCAAGACATTGATTTAAACAATTGATCAATCAATTCTTTAAAAAAAATAAAAGAATAAGTATAGGATATTTACTTGCAATTGACCCTGCACTAGATGAAACTAACCTTTGCCAAGATCATCAAGATCTGCATGGACAACCACAGCTTGTCCTATAATTGAATGTGGTCAAGAAAGAGGAATCTGTAAACATAGTGAAGATTTGAGATAGTGAAAAAAGGCATGTTGGAGTAAATAAAACATATGCAAAAATACATGCAATAGGGTTCACCATACTTTGTTGTTAGTCACTGAAAGTTCAGCAGTGCCTAGATAAAAAGAATAAACAACAAATAAGCACATGATCCTCACATCATATTCTAAATAATCATTCCCCTTGTGCTGAAAATATAACCAAAGAAACTTATTGTATTCTTTCCTCCTGGCATAGCTACTACAACTAATCTTAAGATTTCAAAAACTTCTGCTCGTTACAATAATTACTAAACCAATAGTAAACATACCAACATCCCCAACTATTATATTTCCTAGATCTCTAGCATGCATGTTTTCATCATCTGGTGCACCATGCTCTTCACCATGAGGGTAAAATGTGGTCCTGTGAATAACAGACAATCAATGAAAATGCTATGCAAATCAACTCCGAAGTGCCACAAATCAATACCACAAAGATATTGCTAGAGACAACCTAAAAAAATAGGATATATACCATACCAGTTGACATACAACCATTTCTTGTATCACCCATTGCATGAACATGGAAACCATGAAGACTAGGTTGCAAGCCACCGAGCTTAGCACTTACAGTTGTTGGCCCTGTATAAATAATAAAATTACTAACCAAACTTCAGAAACAATTTTGCATGACCGTACTAACTGACCAAGACTACAACACTGCTTAAGAATTGAAGCAGAAAATATAGATCAAATTTACATAAATTATATTTGAAACACACATGTAAGGCTTAATTAATTTGAATTAGATGCTTTCCCTATAGATAATTATTATGAACAAATGTCAATTTTAAAATATTATTATCTAAGTTATTATTGGGAAAATTGTTGAACATCCACTAGAATACTGAGAGAGTGGGGTGAATCAGTGTTCAAACAAATTTCAAATCCTTCAGAGAAAACTAAAACTTAATCTTTATAGCATTAACAAAAACATAAAAGATCAACACAATGCACAACACCACATAACATGAGATATATGTGGAAAACCCCAAAGGGGAAAACCATAATGAGAAAAGTTGCTAGGAGCTACTGTCCTAATCCAGCCTCACAAAAGAATCACAGTTACAACTTTGTTTTAGGGCTACAACCAAAGGAAGATACTACTCCCTGTAGAAAGGTTTTAGGGTCACTCCCAAGGAAGCTACAACTTCATGCAAGCTTTGATTTAGGGCTTCAACCCAAGGAAGCAACTACTCCCTAAACTAAGAACAAACTCAGAAAAGATTACAGCATGACAGTCCTTCTATTGTCTAAATTCGACAATGAAACTCAATCCTTTTGATGATTGCAATTATGTTTTGACAACTTCTGCAACTTCTTCAAATGTCTTCTCTGCAACTTACTGACTCACTATTTTCAACCTTCAAGAACTTTTGCTTTTGGCTCACTGCCTCCAGCAATCAGTTAGGCACACTCTTCACTTCCTTTCTATCTCAAAAATATCTTCAAGATGAATCTGGACAAGATATATTACTTTTGCTCTTTCTCTTTTAGTCGCACATCATAATGCATTACACATCCACATTTTGACTTCTTACACTCACAATCACAATCACACATCACCTAAATCAACTAGGTTTATAATATATACATGATATTACATTGATTACTTTACATGTCGTCCAAAGACAACAAAAATATTACAATTACAAGTAAACTAAAGATCAAACAATATGAAAAGTGTAGAGGGCAACACCAAGAAGAGGAACATGCCTTGCAAATTCCAACACATGCTTAACCTAGTCCTAAACACCCTTCACAGTATTAGCCTTCAAAGAATATCATTTGCATGCTTCAAACATTTGAAATAGGTCAGCCTTAAGCAAGAAATTACGAAGCTTGTAGCATGTTAGCCACTACAACTTGGTGGTACTCATGGAAGATTAAACATTACTTGTGCTTCTCCTAGATAAGTCAACATGACCCATACAACATCTCCAAACACTCCTTGAACTCCACACAACAAAGATTTTGAGGCACACACCTTCAACATACCTCAATCGGCCAGGCAAAAGTATAACCCAATAACACCTTCATTCTGGACTGCAGCCTGTTCCAAAGAAACTAGAAAACACCTTGTGGAGCAACAGGAAACATCACAAGATCCTCAAGATCATTCTCCACTAGTCAATTCACTGCTTCATATAGCAACAAGTTGGCATAGGCCAACAAACACTAAAACTAGCCACAGGACAATACAGTCCTGTACTCTGTCACTTACAACTTTCTTTGTAGAGGGACAAATGATATGAAAATTTAATGTAGCACATTCACAACACACTTAAATTTTGAACCACATGGCCGTATCTTCAAAGGCAGAGGAATGCAGACATTCTCCCAATTAGTCTTCAAGGCAACTTCCTGTAGCAAAAACCTTCACCAGCATCTAGAGACCAGAGCCTCCTTGTAGTAACACATACTTCCTTAGGAACAATAGGAAAGAGCATACAATATGCTACAAACCATCAACAACATCTCCCCAACATCAGCATTACTTCTAATCCTCATCTTAGTGCTTCTAATTCCCATCTTAATATATCATCAACATCAACATTACTTCTAATCCTTATCTTAATGCTTTTAATCCCCATCTTAATATATCATCATGATATCATCTCTACTAACAAATACCATCAACATAAGCATCAATGACAGCCCTGTAATAGGTAAAATTTGGATATTTGATGTTTGGCTTGGTTTGTGTGAATATCCTCCTTTCACCCTTACATTCAAGGACCTAGGTCACGCTACAATGTACTATCATACCCTAGGTCATTATGAGATGTGGGAAAATTGGATTTGTAATGATTTGATTTCCAATTATCTTCTCTTATGCTCAATTATACCTTAAAACCCTAATTATGCAAATACGACAGCAAACAGACAAATATCAGAAAATGCTGCTACAGAAAGATGTAAAATAAAAAATAACTATGCACCTGTTTTCGGGGTTCAGAGATAGAAAAGTTAGGGACTAAAGAGTGGGTGCCCAAGTTCAAGTCCTAGGATTTTGTCAGGATCCGGAAGCTCAATCTGCAACTTGTTCTTGTTGTACTAAAGGTTTTCCTGTCATGAAACTCCGAGGACTAATGAGTAGGCGCCCTAGTCCAGGGATCTATTTTCTTCTCTGATTTGCAATTCTGACACTCTGTTGTACCCTCCTACAACTTCACTTTGTCTGAATCTTCAACTTGTAATTTGCAACCATGAAAAATTTGGGAGAGGGTTTTGGTATTTAGAGGCTTGCCTCAGTCAAGCCCTGGAGAGACATTCAAGTCTTCCGAACACCGTTGTTAGATAGAGAGTACGTGCCTTGGGAGGCAGAGACAAAAACTAAATGATAAATGCTCAAAACATAATAGATGTCACCTTGTAGTGAAGATCTCATGGGAGGAAGAAGCTCTTCATGCCATGAGGAGATGATTTCTCAAATCTGCAAACACAAACACATAGACAACACAAATATGCTCTTGCAACACAATGAAAGCATTGAATCACCTTTAGAATCCATAAAGTTCACAATAGGCATCTAGTTTACAAATTAATGCCTAAACTTGCTTATATATGCAACTACAAAAATTCCTGCCAAGAATTTCGTAATTTAAACTTATTGTGTCGGCATAGGACCCAAATAACGATCACAAGCCGACACCCAAAAATTGGGACTGACCCAAAATAGGGCATGACTAGGGCATGAGCGCCCAAGTCCTCCCCCCTATTTTGGGTAGGGTCTATCTCAAGTAGTCCCCCTAGGTCCTATTTACCAAGACACTTAGGGTTTTTCTCATCGGGATGTCAAATTATGATACATAATATGTCCTAAATACACACTAAAGACCTAGGAGCTAAACCTTATGAGGGAAAAGCCCCCAAGGGGACATTTTCCTATTGGAAAGAGACATTGTGTGGCTTTATGAGTGTTGTCATTGATGGAAACAAAGACCATCCCACACATCTGCAGGACATGATGTATCTTTACCGGAAGATAGATTGAAGAAATGTTGTGGTCCGGTAAGCGAGAACAGAGCAAGCAGCAAGGTCCGACAGTCAGGTCCGGATCTCTTAGAAGAAGTATCACAGTAAAGTATGGATTAGGGGAAGTCAAGGGGAGTACCTTGACTGACAGATTCTAGGGATTGAGCCTCTGGTGATGGAAGAGTGAAGAGACATGATCACTTGAGTGTTGGGTTCCCGTTTGGCAGAGTTGACAGAGGAAGAACTGACCGGCAGAGCATCAGACCTTAATCCGGATAAGACATTGATGGTGATCAAGCTTCCTAAGGTATCATTCATGATTGGCTGACATAATTGATGACTTCTATAAGCATCTCCTTGATACGCATTACTTGGTATGCAAAGATTCAGCCGACAGATCAGAGTTTCAGAAAATATTGAGTATTCTGGATGCCGACTAGAAAGTGGATGAAATCTTTGGTGCGGATATATATACTAGATGGATTTAGATATGAATGTGAATGTTTTGTGTGGTGTTGTGCGAAGAATAGAAGACGAGTAGTGTGAAGGCAGTAACACAGGTCCAGAATGTAACAGGATAGCAGCACCTAAGGAGAGTAAGAATGAAGTGCAGCAGATCAATATATTGGGCTTAACCGGAACTGAACCTCAGCATATGTGGATGCTTCTCATTAGCTCAAGTATCTAGTTTCCTTGTATAAACTATTGTAGGTAGTGAGCCTCTTGTGAGTAGTGTGTTCGGGTAGTGAGCCCTAATTGGCAAGTGCCATTTTGTACTATCTTATTCTTCTAACAGAGAATACAATCTTGGGTTAATCACCCCGTGGTTTTTCCCCTAACAGGGTTTTCCACGTCAAAATCATTGTGTCATGTGTATTGATGTTATTTCCATTTCATGGTTATGTTTGCTTATTTAATTTGATGTTGCATTAATTGATAAGGAAGTTCAGAAAGATGAAATAATTAAGATAATTGATTCAACCCCCCTCTCAGTTATCAACATTGGTATCAGAGCCAAGTTCCTCCAAACAAAGCCTAACAGCTTGAGGAAGATCTGGGAACTCAAATGGATGTGTATGGTATGAGGGAACAACTTCAGTTTGCCTTAGATGATCTTGAGCAATCCAACTCTGAAGTCAATGAATTGAAGGAAAGACTCAAACAGGCTGATGATTTCATAAATGAACTAAAAGGGAAACTGACTATCTCTATGAAAAAGAGAAAAGATCTACTTCAGTAATTGGCATGTCAAAGTGAAGACAATGGTACAAATGAGGATCTGAAGGAGAAAACCAAGTTATGTGAAAAGTTATCAAAAGAGGTCATTATGGTAAGACATGAAATGGAATCAGGAGTTATGAAATTCACCCAAGAAATTGAAGAGAAAAGAAAAACTGAAGACAATCTAAGACAATCTCTCAAGGAGAAGTCAAAAGACTACCACAAAATGGATAGAATAATCAGGCATCTAGAATCTAATCTTGAAGAAGCTAGAGATAATGAAGAACAACTTGAGAATCAGATTGACACTCTTAAAAGGGATCTTCAAACAACAAATGAATACAAAGAGAAATTCAAGATAAGCTCTGCTCAACTTGAAGTTCTTCTTCAAAGCCAAAAGAGGGTGGATGACAAGCAAGGCTTGGGGTATGAAAAAGGTGAAAGCGCTGGATCTAGTCAAAAGAACTCAAGATCAGAACATCCAAGAAACAGGCCTAGAAGACCTCCAGTAAGACAACCAAATGCTCAAAGATATCCATCTTTCAATGGATACTACCACAATTGCAACAACTTTGGTCATAAAGCAAATCAATGCAGAAGAAGAATGAATCAAACTAATACATCCTTCTCCAGACAATGCTTCAATTGCAAAAGGTATGGTCACAAATCCCATGAGTGTAGAAACATACAAATAAACAATTCATTCAATGGTAGATGCTTTACATGCAATAGAATGCGGCATATGGCTAATCAGTGTAGATCAAGAGGATATCAGTCAAATATGCAAAGAAATGTTGTTTGCTACAATTGCAATAGATCCGGTCATATTGCCAAATTCTATAAAAGTAAGAATCAAGACAAAAGGGGTCCGGAACAGTATAATCATATCTAAGACAAAGGAAAGGGAAAAGTGAATGCGAATGAAATTCAAAGGGAGATGAATAAGATCTAGGTGAAGAGAAGCACATAGAATGTTGGGGATGGATCGGCACCAGAATCTGGTGTTGATAATCCTTCCAGAAATTGAGTAGATGAGCTCTGGCTCAGGGGGACTCACTAAGAGAAACAAATCCCCCAGCCAGTCAATTGGTGCCTGAAATTGGCACATGGGAAGTTACGGATTAAAGGATTCTCAGAGAAACATCTAAAGAAATCTTGGTAAAGACATGGAAGATCCGCAGGAAGATTTGTAGAGTCTAATCTTCCAAGATTTATCCAGTTTAACAGTCATCCAGTAAAATAGGATTATCACAGTTAGATCCGGTATGATTCAAATTTGAGGCATCTTGATTTGTGGATAGATCAAATGTTTGGGGAAAGTAAGATAGTTTGTTATTAATCACCAAGGACAACTCTAAGTATATCTCAGTGATCCAGAAAAAGATCTTTCTCAAAATAAGAAGAACCAGGCAACCAGAATGACTTGAGTTGCGCATTTATTGCAATATGAAATTAGGGTTTTCCCAGAAATAAAAAGGTTCATTCATTTTTCATTTGCACATTTGCATTCAAGAAGAAGAGAAAAGGAGCTTTGCAACAAATTGTTTCAAATTCTCAAAAGATCAACCATTGAAGTCGATTCATCCAGCAAATTAATCCAACTCATTCAGCGAACCCTAGAAGCGTAAAAGGTATTTTTCGTTGTTGAATATCTCTCTATAAATCTTTTGAAGATGGCTACTCCAAATATTGTAAATATTTCTGATAGGCCTCGACCCAAATTTAAGAAACATCCTTACAAATCTCTAGAAGTAGATCCCTTAGGGGCATTTTCCAGCATTCCGCATGGGGTTTTGCATGTTGAAGATGTTAGGGCATATATTCATGCGAACATTGAAAATTTTGGGGAATCCAAGCTATCAGATATCTATCACAATCAGTTAATAGATGACTCTTTTGATCTCAAACCTTAGTATAAATCTATCCAAGACAAACATTTTGCACAGTGCATTCATTTCCCCTATTTTTTGGAAGATGAATGGGTCTGGTATGTTCTAAGTAGAATACATGATAACTTTATATGGTTGAACAGGCCATTTAAGATCACTAAGGATGCCATTAGGGCAGTAACTGGATTACACTCAACCAGTGGGATGCCTACTCTCAAATCTATCAAAAACCAAATTGTAAGTGAGGCTACCGGATCAAAATTTGATAAAAGAGCAATGACAATTGAGGATATCACATATCCGGATATCAAGTTTGCATCA
Organism: Cunninghamia lanceolata; assembly: GCA_027924645.1. Taxonomy (NCBI): domain Eukaryota; kingdom Viridiplantae; phylum Streptophyta; class Pinopsida; order Cupressales; family Cupressaceae; genus Cunninghamia; species Cunninghamia lanceolata. The sequence continues at coordinate 3,739,965 of BSBN01000128.1, forward strand.
ATGATAATTGGATATAAGATACAAGATATATCATTCCAGCAGGGAGAATTCAGTACCCAGAACTGCTATATATATTGCCTATGAAATGTTAAGGAAGAATGCTAACTATGATTTCTGTGAGATCCTTCTGAACCAACTTTTGGAAAATCTGTAGAAGATAAAGGACAAGAAGAACTCCTTCAAATACGGTGGCCTGATACTCTGTTTGTTCTTCTATTATATGAATGAGCTACCGGGATCTAGTGGTTGGATATGGCAAAATGATAGACTGGTTGCCATACAAATCAGGGATTACTTGCATGGACTTGGTGATGCCAAGGCACAAAACACAGCACTCTGGGGCTATTTCAAGAACTTTCAGAACATGATGCAAACCAGAGAAAGAATTCCTCAATCTCTAGTTGAAAAGTATAAGAATACAATATGCTTTATGGTAGAAACTGATCAATGCCTAATGGAGGTAGTGGAACCAAGAACAGTGTGGATCATGCCAATGGGGTATGAAGTTGATGAGAAAATTGTAGAGCTGCATGTTCAACACATGCTAAGTCAGCCCAAGGATCCTGAGGCAGAAAGGTTTGGAACCTTTGAAGAATTAAGTGTAAAAATCCATGTGGAGCTCAGACAATCAGAGATGAAGAGAAAAGTGAGAAAAGAGGTAGAAGAATTTGCCAAGAGGCATGGAATCTCAAAAGAGGTACTTGATGCCAACAGAGAGAAAATGGAAAGAACAGAGAAAGAAAAGCAAGAAACTAGAAAAGAAAGTGCTCCGGTGCAAGCCCCCTCCCAGACCAGATCAACCAAAAGCTCTACACCTGCCCCTTCTAAGGGTCAAAAGGCTTCAAAACTGGAAGCTCAGACATCCAGAAAAGGAGAGAAGAGAACCAAGAAAAAGGCAACAAGGTCTTACACAAGCCAAAAGGATGAAGAAGAGACAGAATTAGATGAGGAAGTAAAGAAAATGAAGAAGAAAAGGAAAACATCCAGTGAACCCTCTACTGAAGAAGTAACAGAAGAATTTGTTGAGAAGCCTACTCTGTGCATTGATGACATCATAAAATCAGTTACTGTGGATGGGAACCTTCAACCAATGGCTGAATTCTATGATGATTACAATGAAGCTGACCAAAAGATCTTGCAAGGAGCCACAGTCAGGTATCTAAATATCTACAACAAGGCTTTTATTGAAATCATATCTCTTATCCCCAAAAGCCTAGAAAAGGAATTAGAAATAAGAAAGAATAATGCTATGGCAAAGGATCTTGAGATCCGAGAATAGATAGCTATTCAGCTATATCCTTCAATCACTGCTAAGCAGAAGAATATGATCTTCAAAGATTGTAAGGATGAGTTCCAGAACAAAGCTAGAATGAATCAGCTTATGCTCGGAGAAACTGACAAAGTAGCAAAAGAGACAGAAGAGATCCTCCGGAATGCATACAAAAGATTCAACATTCCTATTATAGAGGACTTAGGTGATGATTCCTCGGCTACAAATGTTGAAGAAGAATCTACTGAGATAGTGGCAGAAGAGGTAAAGGAGTCAGGTGAAGAAAAAGGTAAGGACTTAGATTCCTCTGCTCTAGAAGAGGAGGTCCATGATCAAGCAAACATCTCTCCTCTAGTTTTTCCTGTAGACTCTGGATCCAAAGAAAAAGAAAGAGTACAAGAGAAGATCAGTCAAGAAGCAGAGGAGAAGGAAAAAGAAGATGATAGTAGTAAGGCTACAGAAGGAGAGAAAACTCCAATAGAGAAGGCCACAGATGATAGTGGTAAGGGTGCAGAAGGGGAGAAAACTCTATCTCCGGCAAGAGACACAGCAGAGGTAGTCGAAGAGTTCTTAACCAAAGAGATGATGGAATTTGATGAATCAGAACTTCTTCAAGGACCGTTCAATTTTGACTCCCTCTCCCCAGTTCAAACCATGAAGCTAGCATCCTTTACTTTAACACAGGCAAAAGAAAATCTTATGAAGTCCCACATGGAAGACTGCAAGCTTATAGAAAATGCATCCGATGTATTGGAAAAGATCTTGCCATCTTTTCAGAAGGATCCCTCAGCCTCTTCATCCGGTAATCTCAAATCTCTAGTTAATAGTGTTAGCACACATTTTGATTCCTTAGAAAAGTCAGCAGAAGATAAGGTCTGGAAGGAGTTTTTGGTAAAAATATTATCAGAGGTACAAGGGCTAATAACCAATGATAGGAGAGTTATGGATATCAGAATAAAGAGCCTAGAAAATACTCTCAAAGATGGCGGAGATATATATAAATTTTGTTTATCTTGGTCTACAGTAACCAAGGATAGTGAGAAGAAAGTAAAAGAGCAAGAGGATAAACTACTAAGTTTATCTCAAAGTTTTGATCCTCTGTCCTCTTCCATAGTAAATCAAGAGTGTCAAACCATTGCAGTGATAAATGAAATAAAGAAACTTGAGAAGGAAAGGAAGAACATAATAAGCCGGATGGGTGAACTCAAAGGGATCATTATCCCTAAGTTAGAGGCCATGCATGAGGCCCTAATTGATGCACAGGCCACAGCCTAGACAAATGACCTGATAGATCTTAAGAAAGCAGAAGCTTTTGCATTCCTGTTGAGTGGCCACATCTCAATTTTGGATAGGATGAAGCAGAGTTGGGCGACAGAAGTTGTGCAGTTAAAGAATACCTTTACAGACATACTTAAGTATATGTGAGTATAACCTGTTATATACTTATGCGGCTAAATATAGATTGACTTTTGCAAATTTTGGTGTGAGGACCCCACCCTTTGCCATTGATGTCAAAGGGGGAGTGAGGAGCAATGAAAAATCAGGAATCTAGCTAAGGGGGAGCTCCGGTAAAGTGTACATTAGAACAGAGCATCAGCAAAGGGGGAGTGCAGTATGATACTTAGTCATTTTTCACTAAGTGTTGCCATCAATGCCAAAGGGGGAGATTGTTGGCAAGAGACACTATGTGGCTTTATGAGTTTTGTCATTGATGGCAACAAAGTTCATCCCACACATCCGCAGGACATGATGTATCTTTACCGGAAGATAGATTAAAGAAATGTTGCGGTCCGGTAAGCAAGAATAGAATAGGCAGTAAGGTCCGACAATCAGGTCCGGATCTCTCAGAGGAAGTATCATAGTAAAGTACAGATTTGGGGAAGTCAAGGGGAGTACCTTGACTGACAGATTCCAGGGATTGAGCCTTTGGTGATGGAAGAGTGAAGAGACATAAGAACTTGAGTGTTGGGTTCCCGTTTGGCAGAGTTGACAGAGGAAGAATTGACCAGCAGAGCATCAGACCTTAATCCGGATAAGACATTGATGGTGATCAAGCTTCCTAAGGTATCATTCATGATTGGCCGACATAACTGATGACTTCTATAAGCATCTCCTTGACACGCATTACTTGGTATGCAAAGATTCAGCCGATAGATCAGAGTTTGGGAAAATATTAAGTATTCCGAATGCTGACTAGAAAGTGGATGAAATCTTTGGTGCGGATATATATACCAGATGGATTTAGATATGAATGTGAATGTTGTGTGTGCTGTTGTGCGAAGAATAGAAGAAGAGTAGTGTGAAGGTAGTAACACAGGTCTGGAATGTAACAGGATAGCAGCACCTAAGGAGAGTAAGAATGAAGTGCAGCAGATCAATATATTGGGCTTAACCGGAACTGAACCTCAGCATATGTGGATGCTTCTCATCAGTTCAAGTATCTAGTTTCCTTTTATAAACTATTGTAGGTAGTGAGACTCTTGTGAGCAGTGTGCTTGGGCAGTGAGCCCTAATTGGCAAGTGCCATTTTGTACTATCTTATTCTTCTAACAGAGAATACAATCTTGGGTTAATCACCCCGTGGTTTTTCCCCTAACAGGGTTTTCACATCAAAATCATTGTGTCATGTGTATTGATGTTATTTCCATTTCATGGTTATGTTTTCTTATTTAATTTGATGCTGCATTAATTGATAAGGAAGTTCAGAAAGCTAAAATAATTAAGATAACTGATTCACCCCCCCTCTCAGTTATCAACATTTCCAACGTTACATTTATCCACCCTTTAATGTATGTATAAATGTGAGGCCAATACATGCATTAAAGTATGGTCAACAAGCACAACAAACATGCCAAGCACGGAGAAGACACACCAATCATAGAGAAGACAGTAACAGACATGCAAAACATGGAGAAGACAATTATAGTCATGCAAAACATGGAGAAGACAACAGATGCATAGAAGATAGTTAATGCATGGAAGACATAGATGATTTCTTTTCTTTTTTCTTTTTCTCATATCTATGAAATGTAGATGCAAGTACAAGAAAGTAAACAAACCTCCCATAATGTAGGATGTACTCATCGCACAAGTCTTTAAACTACATATATGGGGCAACACACACATAATATACACAATACCTCCCATAATGCAGGATGTACTCATCGCACAGGTCTTTAAACTGCATATGGGGCAATAGATATGCTACACAAAGCAAGCACGCCAACACACACACTTTGAAGACATGGAGAAAACATGGCAGACAAGCAATGGAGTGTTCCTATTTCTAGGTTCATCACCATCTCAAGCACATTACAGGCACACACAAACAATTGGGCTTCACCACAACAATCGCCGAAGACACGCTTAAGGGTTGAGTTAGTCACAGAACCACTCCCCACCTCTGTAGAGGACTCTTGAAGATGACAGGATGAGCAATCTACTCTGAGAAGTACACCATCCCCACCTCCGTAGAGGGCTTAAGATGATTGATTGATTGATTATAGACAAACTTAGAGTGTAGGATGTACTCATCGCACAAGTCTTTAGACTGCACCTGAGGACAAGCACATTGCTAACATCTACAACAGACAGCTTACCTTATATATGCTCCCACCTTAAGGTGGTTGATATCAGGTATCGATATCAAGTACGTTGAGGTAGGAAGAAAACATACAAGGGAACATAGACTTTCGCAAAGCCCATGCCCCCCGGAGGTGAGATGTATTTTACGATCATCAAATGTTCCCACAAATGCATCCCTACAAGAAACATGTTAGTGTACACATAATCATGATAAACAACAACATCAATGCATATGATTAACCACACAAAGAGCCAAGGTTATACTACGAATTCGGAGTTCAAGAATAACCATGGGGCTATATCACGAAGATCTCTGAATCGAGTACCACCAAGGCTAGATTCAAAGACAAACAAAGTGCGTAGAGCATCAATACTGTTAAGGTTTGTAAATGAGATAAAAACATCATCATAATCACTACATGGAAAGCACAAGTGTTTCCACTAGCCAAGCATCAGATAAAATATGCAACCCCATCGTCATATTAGGAACTAAGTCCAATTTTTTATTTCTCACGAAAGGGACGCTAGATCAGCATTAGTATAAATGTTTTTTTCATTATCTACCCACTAGATAGAAACACTAGAGGAAGGGAAACAATAAATAAGAGAGGAGAAACAAACTTGTCTTAGGACAATCACATAGGAGGGTGCCCCCAAGTCACCAACTGCAATGCTATGTCCGTAAGACACAACACACAACAATGAAATGAGAGAGAGAGGCAATATAGAAGAATGATGATACAAATAGAAGGTCACAATAGAGGCAGTCTCCTAGTATCCCAAACCTTACAAGAGGATCAGGGGTCATCCCAGGAGGCCTAAACAACACAACACATAACAGGGGAAGCACATCACGAGAGATAAAGGGTTAGAAATACTTACCTATAGGATCTTCGAGGCTAGCGGTCATCAAGTAAATCATCGTCATCCTCCCACTCCTGAATTTTAGAGGAAAGTGGGACATAAGGTACCATAGCCCAATTCTTGTCTTTAGGTTGTTTATTATTAGGATCATCTTTCTTTTGTTCAATGTTTGGATCAATGTTTTCTTGTTGAGATGCAAGGTTTATGACATAAGCTTGTCTTCTTCTTCATCTTTCTCTTGCTTTTCTATTTCTTTTTGTCTTACCACTTATCTCTTGTAAGATAGAGCTTTGTTCTTTCATGGGTTCACCAAAATGTAATAGCTAAAATTTGGATATTTGATGTTTGGTTTGGTTTGTGTGAATATCCTCCTTTCACCCTTACATTCAAGGACCTAGGGTCGAGCTGTAATGTACTATCATACCCTAGGTCACTATGAGATGTGAAAAAATTGGATTTGTAATGATTTGATTGCCAATTATCTTCTCTTATGCTCAATTATACCTTAAAACCTTAATTATGCAAATACGACAGCAAACAGACGAATATCAGAAAATGTTGTTATAGAAAGATGTAAAATAACAAATAACTGTGCACCTATTTTTAGGGTTGAAAGACAGAAAAGTAGGGGACTAAAGAGTGGGTGCCCAATTCCAAGGCCTAGGTTTTTGTCAGGATCTAGAAGCTCAGTCTATAATTTGCTCCTGCTATACCAAAGGTTTTCCCGTCACAAAACTTCGAGGACTAATGAGTAGGTGCCCTAGTCCAGGGAGTTGTTTTCTTCTCTGATCTACAATTCTGACACTCTATTGTACCCTCCTGCAACTTTGCTTTGTCTAAATCTTCAACCTGTAACTTGCAACCATGAAAAATTTGGGAGGGGGTTGTGGTGTTTAGAGGCTTGCCTCAGTCAAGCCCTGGAGAGACATTCAAGTCTTCCGAACACCGTTGTTACATAGTGAGTGCGTGCCTTGGGAGGCAGAGGCAAAAATAAATGATAAATGCTCAAAACACGATAGATGTCACCTTGTGGTGAAGATCTCATGGGAGGAAGAAGTTCTTCATGCCATGAGGAGATGATTGCTCAAATCTGCAAACACAAACACATAGACAACACAAATTTGCTCTTGCAACACAATGAAAGCCTTGAATCACCTTTATAATGCATAAAGTTTGCAATAGCCATCTAGTTTACAAATGAATACCTAAACATGCTTATATATGCAAACTACAAACATTCCCACCAAGAATTTCATAATTTAAATTTATCGTGTCGGCATAGGACCCAAACAATGGTCACAAGCCGACACCCAAAAAATGGGACTGATCCAAAATAGGGTAGGACTAGGGCGCGGGTGCCCAAGCCCTCCCCCTATTTTGGGTAGGGTCTATCGCAAGTAGTCCCCCTAGGTCCTATTTACCAAGACACTTAGGGGTTTTCTCATCGGGATGTGAAATTATGATTTAATATGTCCTAAATGCACACTAAAGACCTGAGAGCTAAACCTTATGAGGGAAAAGCCCCCAAGGGGGACATTTTTTGACATTACAAGCCCAAACTAAGTGTTAATGTTAGTGACAACCACATTAGTGACAACCTTAAGTAACTGACAAATACCATCAACATTAAAGCATCAATGATAGCCCAAACTGAGTGTTGACATCAATGACAACCTTAGATAACATATGTGGAACAATCTCCCCTTTTGGCATTGATGGAAACACACACTTGCTCATTCTCCCCCTTTGCAATCAAGGACAAAGGGCAAAGGTCTTCATTTAAATTATCAACACATTCTCAACAATTGTACTTCTCCTTCAAACAATTATACATGCTCCCCCTATCAGCAATGACCAACTAACTACCTACTCCCCCTGAGAGGTAGCTCACAACAATCCAGGAGAAAAGGATATGACATGAATTTCTCCCCCTAGATAGATGTACTATCTATATGCGTCTAGTTAGAAGAGGGGAAATAACCCCTAGCTTTTGGCGGAGATACTCAAAAGTATCCTTTGAAAGAACCTTAGTTAAGATATCTACAATCTAATCCTTAGTAGGAACATACTCCAATTTGACTTCTTGCTCTGCAACCTTCTCTCTTAGAAGGTGATACCAGATAGAAATATGTTTGGTCCTTGAATGCATCATCAGATTCAAGTGGAAATGTTTATTCCACAAGTATTATCACATAATGTGGGAATGGGTTCATCATACACCACCTTTATATCTTTCCAAGTCTGCTTCATCCAAAGCACTTGGGTATAGCAAGATGCCGCAACAATATACTGAGGTTTTGTTGTGGATAAGGACACTGAGTCCTGCTTCTTAATAAACCAAGAGACCAATTTGTCTCCTAAGAAAAATGCACTTCCATTGGTGCTTCTCCAGTCATCCACACATCCTGCTTAATCAACATCAATATAGGCACTCAAAGAAAAGTGTCATCTTTCTTATACCACAAACCATAATCCTGAGTTCCCTTCAAATATTTGAATATTCATTTTACTACCTTCTCATTGGTTTTCTTAGGAGCCTGATATCTGGCAACCAAACATACTACATGCATAATATCAGGTCTAGAAGCAGTCAAGAACAGTAATCCTCCAATCATAGATCTATAAAGAGTCTAATCAACTTCATATGACTCATCAACCTTGTTCAAATTACAACCAATAACCATAGGAGTAATTACTGGTTTGGAATCCTCCATGCTAAATTTCTTCAACATCTCTCTAACATAATAGCCTAAGAAATAAAGAAACCAACATCTAGTTGAACAATTTGAAGCCCAAGGAAGAAAGACAACTCACCAATCATAGACATCTCAAACTCTTTCTACATCTCTTCTGCAAACCTCTTACACATATTATCATCTCCACCAAAGATGATGTCATCAACATATACAAAAACTATCAAAATCTTGTCTTCCTCTACCTTAATGTAAAGATTAGTATTTGTAGTACCTTTCTTGAAACCTTGCTAAAGTAATTACTTATCCAACTGAGTATACCAAGCTCTAGGACCTTGCTTGAGTCCATACAAAGCTTTCTTGAGTCTGTACACCATGTCTGAATCTCTTGAGAGCTAGTTACCATATGGTTGCTCAATGTAGACCTCTTCCTCTAAATCACCACTCAAGAAGGTTGAATTGACATCCGTATGATAGACCTTGAAGTTCTTGTGAGCAACAAAGGCTAGAAACATCCTAATTGCCTCCATTCTAGCTACTGGAGCAAAAGTCTCCTCAAAATAAATATCTTCAACTTGTGAATAACCCTTACACACCAATCTTTCTTTCTTCCTCACAACTTCACCATCTTCATTTATCTTGTTTTGGAACACCCACTTTGTTCCTATAACATTCTTATTAGTTGATCTGGGACCTGGTTCCCATGTCTAATTTTTTCTATCTGATTCAATTCTTCTTCCATTGCCTTCAACCATCCTTTATCTTAGCTAGCATCAGTAAAGGTTTTGGGCTCTACTTTTGATAGTAAGCACAAATTCACTTGCTCACTTGCTTTTACAAGCCTTCTCCTAGTCTATACACCTTCATTCCTATCCCCAATGATTTGATCTGCTAAATGGTTCCTTTGAACATACTTTGCTAGAGTCTTAGGGGTCTTTTAGATGATTCTTGTTCCTTCTCTTCTTTCTCCTCTTCTTCTTCTTCTTCAATGCAGGGAGGTATATCAGATTTGTAAACCTCTAGTTCTTGTGAGATCTGACACAAATCATCATCTACCTTAACATTTGTGCTTTCGATCATCTTTCCCAATCTCTTGTTGTAGCATTTATAGGCCTTGCTTTTGGTTGAGTAACCATGAAAGATCCCTTCATCACACCTTGAATCAAACTTTCCAAGGTCTTGTTCATCCCTCCTGATATAGCATTTGCTGCCAAAGTTCCTGAATTATCTGACAGTGGGAGGTCTTCCATACCATAGCTCATAAGGGGTCTTAGTGCTATTGACCCTCAATTATACTCTGTTAAGTAGGTAGACAGCAATGTGAATTGCTTCCTTCCAATAAATATCAGGAGATCTGCATCTTTCAGCATTGCCCTAGCCATCTCTTGCACAGTCCTATTCTTCCTCTCCACTACCCCATTCTGCTGAGGGGTCCTAGTGTTGTTATATGGAACCTAATCATACTCGAAGGTTAAATTTTCCCCACTTTTATCAGTGCAGTTTCCCCCAAAATTATTTAACGAGGGTTTGGGGGCAGTGCCCCCAAGACGTCGGGAGTTATTTTTCCTATTGGCTGACATAAAAAAAACCCTATTTTGTAACCGACATAAGTCTTGATAAAAATGGCTAAGGGTTAGGGTTTCTGTTGATATTGTATTGTAGCATTTGCAGTGGTCTTGAGTTGCAAGGATTGTTGGTTGTAATAGGTTTGATTTATTGGATAATAATATTGGACTCTCTATTGGTGGATGTAGCCCGAGTTTGGGTGAACCACATTAAAAATTATCTCTCGCTGTTATTATTTCTGTTTATTTTTTATTCCTTTGTTTAATCTTTATTTACATTTAATTGATATATTCTGCATGCAATTCCTAGCAAGTGGTATCAGAGTGGGTTGTGTTCGATTATCGTCCGCAGGAAGGTCTCACAGTTGAGTGGGAGTCTCATGGTTAAGTAGGAGGAATGACGGATGAGGGTAAATTGAAGATAGATAAATTCAATGGGTAGAATAATCAGTTATGGAAGATGCAAATGGAGGATTATCTCTTTCAGAAGGATTTATGGAGGTTGTTGAAAGGAATAGATAAGAAACTGGTAGCAATGATTGATGAGGATTGGGAACTTCTGGATAGAAAGGCACTGGGAACCATTTGGTTGTGTCTGGCACCATCTATGGCATTAAATATAACAGAAGCAAAGACAACAAATGAATTGATGAAAGCTTTGGCTAAATTGTATGAAAAACCCTCAGCCTCAAATAAGGTATTTCTCATGAAGCGTTTGTTTAATTTAAAAATGATTGAAGGTGGATCTGTGACAAATCATTTAAATGAGTTTAATATGATTACCAGTCAATTAACTTCTGTAAAAGTGAAATTTGATGAAGAGGTGAGGGCTCTCTTGGTTTTATGTTCTTTGCCAAAAAGCTGGAATAGCTTGGTAATGGCTGTAACTCTGTCTCTGGTTCAAATACCTTGAAATTTGATGATGTTGTTGGTGTTATCCTTAGTAAGGAAATGCGATGGAAAAGCTTAGGAGGGTCCACATCATGTAGTGTTTTGAATGCAGAAAGTAGGGGCAGATCAAAGGAGAGAGGAAAAGGTTCTGGAGGTCATAGGAAGTCACGAGGAAAATCAAAGGACAAGAGGTCCCAATCTAGAGGACAAAAGGATTGCTGGTACTATGGGAAACCATGTCATCTTAAGAAAGATTGCTGGTCTCGAAAGAATAAAGAAGGAGACAAACAAGAAGGGAATAAGGAGGCAAATGTGGTAAGTAATAAATCTGAAGATGATGCTTTGATTCTTTCCCTAGATAATGCTGATGATTCATGGGTTTTAGATTCAGAGGCCTCATTTCATGCTACGCCCCATAAAAGTTATTTTCTTGTTTATGTCCAAGGGGATTTTGGGCTAATTTATTTGGGAGATAACGAACTGTGTTAGATTGTTGGAAAGGGAAGAATTAAGATTAAGTTGCAGAATGGGAATCATTGGCTACTACAAGAGGTAAGGCACATTCCAAGGCTAAGTAAGAATTTAATTTTAGTAGGGTAGCTAGGTGATGAAGGTTGCACAGTTACTTTTAATGATAAAAATTGGAAGGTTTCAAGAGGTGCCTTAATAGTAGCAAAAGATGTGAAAGTAGGCACCTTATATCTTTGTATAGGTCATAATATTCCTTTTACTTTAGTTGTTGCAGAGAAAAAACAAACAGGTTCAAGAACAATTGTTACGAGTTCACAGAAAGAGAATAAAATAGTTGCTGCAAGTTCTGAGACAACACTATGGCTTAATAGACTTGGGCATATGAGTGAAAAAGGTATGAATGTACTTCATTCTAAGAAAGTTTTACTACGTCTGAAATGTATTAATATGGATTTTTGTGAAAGTTGTATGTATGGCAAACAAAAGAGAGTTAGTTTTCTCAAGGATGGGAAGCAAAACAAAGATGAAAAGTTGGAGCTTATGCATACAGATGTATGGGGATCAGCTTAGGTATCTTCTCTTAGTGGCTCTCGGTATTATGTTACATTCATATATGATGCAACTAGGAAGGTTTGGATTTATTTCCTTAGGCAAAAGTCTGATGTATTTGAAACATTTAAGAAATGGAGAGCTTGGTTGAGAATGAGATGGGTATAAGATTAAAATGTCTCAAATCTGATAATGGTGGTGAGTATTGTAGCAAAGAATTTGAGGATTATTGTTCCTTTAATGGAATTCATAGGCAAAAAATGGTTCCAAGGACTCCATAAGAAAATGGAGTGGCTGAGTGCATGAATAGGACAATAATGGAGCGTGCAAGGAGCATGAGATTGTATGTTGGGCTGCCTTTAAACATGTGGGCAGAAGCTATCAATACCATTGTATATTTAATTAATAGAGGTCCCTTAGTTCCTTTGGGCTATGGTATTCTAGAGGAAGCATGGATAGGTAAGAAGGTGAATTATTCTTTTCTCAAAACCTTCGGATGTGAAGCATTTGCACATGTGGATTCTAAAAAATAGAACCAAGCTAGATGCAAAATCAAAAAAATGTATCTTCGTTGGATATGGCATTGATGAATTTGGTTATAAGCTTTGGGATGTTAAAAATCTGAAAATTGTGAGAAGCAGGGATGTTGTATTGAATGAGAAGGTGTTGTACAAAGATTAGTTACAACAACATGAGAAGAAAGAAAAGGATTATGTGGTGCTAGATGATACTCCAGATAATGATGTTCCAGTTGTTTCTTATGCTCTGTAATAGCAACAAGAAATACCACAAACTCCATTGAATGTTAGACAGTCAACAAGGCTAAGTAGACCTCCTAAAAGGTTTTCTCCCTCTTTGTATTCTACTTTGTTAGCATATGCTGGTGAATCGGAAGGGTATGATGAAGCTATGCAGGTGGATACAAAGAATCAGTGGAAGCTTGCAATGAAAGAAGAAATGGACTCCTTGCTGAAAAATCAGTCTTGGGAATTATGTAAGTTTGCCTGTAGGTAAAAAGGCTTTACCAAACAAATGGGTTTATAGGCTAAAAGAGGAAGATGGAGGTAAGAAAAGATTTAAAGCCCGGTTAGTTGTAAAAGGATTTGCACAGAAAAAAGATATTGATTTTGATGAGATTTTTTCTCCTGTTATTAAGATGACTTCTATTTGTATTGTTTTAAGTATTGTGGTTGCTGAAGATTTGCATTTGTAACAACTAGACGTGAAAGCTACCTTTCTCCATGGTGATTTGGAGGAGGTGATATATATGGAACAACCACAGGGATTTGAGGTCACATGTAAGGAGAAATTGGTGTGCAAATTGAAGAAGAGTTTATATGGCTTGAAACAAGCACCTCGGTAATGGTATTTGAAATTTGATAGTTTTATGGCAGAGCAAGGCTACATCTGGTGTAATTCTGACCATTGTGTTTATTTTAAGAGGTTGGATAATGACAACTACATTATTTTATGTTTATATGTTGATGACATGCTTATAACAGGGTCTAACATGGATCACATAAGAGAGTTAAAACAACAATTAGCACAATCATTTGCTATGAAGGATTTGGAGGCAACAAAACAAATCCTTGGTATGAAAATTTGCAAAGATAGGAAGAACAAAAAATTGATTCTATATCAAGCTAATTATGTTGAAAAGGTGTTGCAGAGATTACATATGGAGAATGTAAAAGCTGTCAACACACCTTTGCCTAGTCATTTGAAATTGACTAAGGAGATGTGTCCTAAGACATAACAGGAGGAAGAAAAAATGTCCAAGGTACAATATGCTTTAGCTATAGGAAGTTTAATGTACGCCATGGTATGCACGATTCTAGATATTGCACATGATGTAGGAGTCCTAAGCAGGTATATGAGTAATCCCAAATTGAAGCATTAGAATGCGGTAAAATGGATTCTCAGATATTTGAGAGGTACATCCAATAAACATTTATGTTTTGGGGGCTCTAATACTGATTTAGCAGGCTATGTGGACTTAGATTTGGTAGGGGATATTGATACCAGACGAAATACTACATGTTATGTCTTTACTGTAGGTGGGACAATGGTGAGTTGGATCTCTAGGTTGCAAAAGGTGGTTGCTTTATCCACCACAGAGGCAGAGTATGTAGCTACAACAGAGGCAAGAAAGGAGATGATATGGTTACAATCGTTCATGGAAGAATTGGGCAAACAACAGGCTAACAGTTATTTGTTTATAGATGGTCAGAGTGCCATACATCTTGCAAAGAATTTTGCCTTGCATTCAAAGACCAAACACATATAGCTAAGGTATCACTTCATCTGGTCAGTGTTGGATGATGGATAGTTATGGGTGGAAAAGATACATACAGATGAAAATACAGCGGATATGTTTACGAAGGCAGTGACAAGGGAGAAGCTGAGCTCCTCTTTAGCTTATGTTGGTCTTCAAAACTGAAAACAATAAAATGAGAATAGCAGGGTCTAGGGTGTTTATTTCCAGTCAGAGCTACAAGGTTAGCGGTGTTATGATTAGTCTCCAAGTGAGAGATGATATGTTGTGGAGTCTGATCAATCTCCAAGTGGGAGATTGTTGTTATATGGAGCCTAATTAGACTAAGAGGTTAAATTTTCCCCACTTTTATTGACATGGTTTCACCCCAAATTATTTAATGGGGGTTTGGGGGTAGCGCCCCCAAGACGTCGAGATTTATTTTTGTATTGGCTGACATAAAAAAACCATATATTGTAACCAACATAAGTCTTGATAAAAATGGCTAAGGGTTAGGGTTTCTATTGATATTGTATTATAGCATTTGTAGCGATATTGAGTTGCAAGGATTGTTGGTTGTAATCGGTTTGATTTGCTAGATAATAATATTGGACTCTCTGTTGGTGGATGTAGCCCGAGTTTGGGTGAACCATGTTAAAAATTCTCTCTCACTATTATTATTTCTATGTATTTTTCATTCCTCTATTTAATCTTTATTTGCATTTAATTGATATCTTCTGCATGCAATTCCTAACACCTAGGAGCAGACAGATCATGTCTCCTAATAGCATGATCTTCACAAAACTTTTCAAATTCATTTGAAGTAAATTAACCTCCTCTATCAAATCTTAAGCATTTGATCTTAGCATTCATTTCATTCTCAACTTTTTCTTTGAAAATCTTAAACTTATCAAAGGCTTCTGATTTTCCTCTTAAAAAAGTGACGCAAGTCATTCAAGAGTAATCATCAATAAGTAACATGAAATAACTTTCACCTTGTTCACTCTTTCTCCTTGTAGGTCCACATAGGTTAGAGTGAATCAACTGCAATGGCATTGTAGAAGAATGTTCATTTCTTTTAAAATTTGTCCTTGTCTATTTTCCCATTTGATATTCCTTGCATAATGTGTTTGCAGGCTTGGTTATCTTACTGCATGAGTAGAGCTGATCTTCACCATATTGTCAAAGTTGATGTGTCCCATCCACTTGTACCACAACCAACATTCACTAGATTGAGCCAATAAACAGGTTTTTCCATTTGCCTCCTTTAGATGATAGACATTTCCATATGTCCTAGTACCTTCTATAACTAATCTTTTAGATCTTGCCTTCCTGATCTCACAACCTTTGAAATGAAATGTAAGATTGTATCCTTTACTGCACATCTGACTAACACTGAGGAGATTGTGCTTCAATCCTTTGACATAGAGAAGATCCTCAGTCTTGTTCTTTCCATCAATGATTATAGCACCCTTTCCACAAATTTGTGCTAACTCATCACCACTAAACTTGACAACTCCACCATTCTACTTCTCAAGGCTAATGAACTTCCCTTTGTCACCAGTCATGTGGTTAGAGTAACCACTGTCAATAACCCAAGCATTTACTTCTTCTCTTGCATGAAAAGCAGTCCACACAACCATAGATTTTTCATTATCTTTATCAACCTGCAAGGTACCAAACTTCTTACATTTTCTAATATCACCTTTTTTGTCACCAACTTTCAAGGCCATGAAAAGTGTTTCATCATTTGAATCATCATGATCCTCATCTTTTGAAGAACAATTGTTCTCCATGGAATACAAACTTCTGTTAAACTTCTCTCTTTTGTTGATATCCCCTAATTCTTTAAAAGGACATTTAGAGGCAAAATGATGAATTCTCCCACAATTGAAGCACTTAAAAGGTAACTTACCTCTATATTTGTTGGTGCCTTTTTTTAATCTTCTCACAAAGTTTGCTTGTACCTCATCAAGGTCACCATCTTGATTAGTTGTTTCCTCTTATGCCTTCTTACTAACTTTGAATGTTGCTTCCTTCTTTGGAGCACCTTTGTCAAACTCTCTCATTTTAAAGGTTGTGAGAGCACCAAACAATAGATCTATTAAATAGTGATCCAAGTCCTTAGACTTCTCAATAGAAGATACCTTATGATTGTAACATTTAGGGAGAGATCTCAAAACCTTCATCACAATCTCATCTTCTTTCACTATTCCACCAAGACCTCTGATACCATTAACTACTTCATCCACCCGGAGCATATAACTAGCAATGTCTTCATCTTCTTCTATCCTCGGGGTCTCAAATTTGCTCTTGAAGATTTGCATCTTGGCTTGCTTTACTTTACTGTCTCCTTCATAAATGTTGCTAAGTTTTTCCCAGACATCCTTAGTAGAAATGTAATTCATTATCTTTAGAAGTTCTAAATCAGCTATCCCACTCATGATAGCATTCTTTGCCTTAGCATTGTTGTCATAAAACCTAATCTCAACTGGATCTATAGGAGTAGCAGCAGGAGCAGTGTAACCAACCTTGACAGATTGCTAAACACCAAATCCAAGACAAGATAGATAGCCTTCCATCCTTAGCTTCCAAAAGGTGTAATTTGTTCCATCAAACTTTGGTGCCTTTTAAGATCTATCATGTGCCATCCCAAACCTTCCTCAAGCAGTTAAGCTCCTTCTAAGGAACTTGGCTCTGATACCAATTGTTGAACATACACTGGAATACTAAGAGGGGGGTGAATCAGTATTCAAACAAATTTCAAACCCTCCAAAGCAAATTGAAACTTAATCTTTACAGCATTAACAGAAACATAAAAGATCAACACAATGCACAACACATAACACCAGATATACATGTAAAACCCTAAAGGGGAAAAACCATGGTGAGAAAAGCTGCTAGGAGCTACTGTCCTAATCTAGCCTCACAAAAGAATCATAGTTACAACTTTGTTTTAGGGCTACAACCCAAGGAAGCTACTACTCCCTATAGAAAGGTTTTAGGGTCACTCCCAAGAAATCTACAACTCCTTGTAGACTTTGATTTAGGGCTTCAACCCAAGGAAGCAAGTACTCCCTAAACTGAGAACAAAATCAAAAAAGATTATAACATGATAGTCCTTCTACTGTCAGAATTTGATAATAAAACTCAATCCTTTTCATGATTGAAATTCTATTTTGACAACTTCTGCAACGTCTTTAAAGGTCTTCTCTACATCTTACTGACTCACTACTTTCAGCCTTCAAGAAGTTTTGCTTTTGGCTCATTGCCTCCAACAAGCAATTAGGCACACTCTTCACTTCCCTTCTATCTCAAAAATATCTTCAAGATGAATCCGGACATGATATATTACTTCTACTCTTTCTCTTTCAGTCACACATCATAATGCATTACACATCCACATTTTGACTTCTTACACTCACACTCGCAATCACACATCACCTAATCAACTAGGTTTACAATATATACATGATATTACATTGATTACTTTACATGCTGACCAAAGACAACAAGAATATTACAATTACAAGTCATCCAAAGATCAAACAATATGAAAAAAATGTAGAGGGGTATGTGCAGGAGCATGATGGGCCAAACTATACCTCTAAGTGGCAATGAAAATACTAAAAATTAGACGTAATCAAGTTCATGTGAAAATTTGAATGGATGATCTACACAATTTGAAAAAAATGTAAGAACAAAATTTGTAGAGAATTGAATCTATTTTATGGGATACAATTTTTTTAAAAAAAAAAACTAAATTTACTTAGTGAAAAATGAATATTTCAATGAACAGTTATTAAAGTTTTCAAAAAAAAAAAAGTGGGTGTCATTCCAGCCAACCTAACTATGAACAAAAAAAAAATGAATCTTTCAAAATAAGTAAAGGACTCATGCTCGGATATGACGCATATTTTTTTGAATTTTTTTTCAATAAAATAATTAGTTATGATTTTTTTACTATGAAATTTTTTAAAAACTAAAAACTAATTTTCCAACCATCCTAATTCAATCAAAAAAATTGGATTTAATTTTTTTTTTAAACCTATAGCTAGAAAAGCATAGAGTGTGACGCAACTTTTGGATCTCAAAAAGATGAAACAGTTTGAAAGTTATGGATGTTTTTCAATCAGTGTGTACATTAGGATTTCAGACACACACTATATAGAAAATTATTAATAATTATTTAAGAATATGATAACCAAGCAAATCTTATATTTTTAGAAATTTGATAATTTCTTCAATAAACCCTTTTCATTTTATCAATTTTGCATTAAAAAAAAAGTCGTCAACATGAAGGGTGAAGTTTGAAGAAGAGAGTGAAACCTGCAAAAATGTTAGAATTTGGGATTCAAGCCAACTATGACAGTCCCAAGCCTAACTAAAAGGCAAAACCAAAGAAAAATAGATATCTGTTTTGGGCATCTAGAAACAAATATCCGTTTTGGGTAGCTAGAAATGGATATCCGTTCTTGGGAAACAAAAATGCATGTTATTCTTCTAGCCATAAGTTCCTTTCAATGAAAAGCTATCTCTCCATCTCTAAATAGAGTTTCACATGTTAAAATAAAGTGGCACAAGTTCCCAAGTGTGTTCATTCTCCTTTTGGATATGTTTCCATATAGCAAGGTCATCCTCGTGTACTGTTAGTTATAGAATAACTTCCAAGGAAACAAGTCTTTATAATGTGGCATATCCTAGTAATCCCCCAAGAGCATAGGTCTCCAGCTCAAATGAAGATTTTTGTGTCAATCAACTTGAATGATCCCCAAATAAATCCTTCTCAACCCTAGGTGGCATATAGATAGAAGAGTCGCTCCATTAGGAAACCAAATTGCATGGTTTAGAATAGATCCACAACCTTCCAAAGTGGCTATAAAGCCTTCTTTTCATATCACCAAAGCATAAGTTGTAGTTCTTTCAATCTTTTATCTACAAGAAAGAATTGTAGCAACAACTCCTTATTTCAACCTATTGTCATATAGGTTATCTCCTTCATGGATATGTAGATTAACCATCACAGGTTGTCAAAATCTCTCATGGCAACACCATCCTTATAGACTTCTTCAAGTTCAATCTTCACTTCAGAGGAAAAATAGCTAGTCAAGATGGGAATTTTATGAGAATAGGAGAAGATTTTTATGTCAAATCAACAATCCATTTCATTCTTGGTGGTGACAATTCCACACCAAGCCTTCATGATCTCATATATATCTATCCCATGTACCAACTTTAAGGAAGCAGTCATGTTTAATTACCATGTAGTCCTACAACCACAACAAAAAGCAATATCAAATTCTTCTAAATGAAGAAACCTATGGGTCCAAAAGCATTTATCTATAACAAGTTAATTCAACAACATTTTAGTCTTTAAAAGATATAAAGAATTATCATTGCCTTTTAAACCTACACCTATCCTTGTATATATCTAGAAGATCTTCACCTATGATATTTAGGACTACAAAGATTTTCAAACCATAAGACTAAATTACAATTCAATTCACCTAAGCATATTGAATGGATAAATTATTCATAAGAACACAAACAACCATTTACTACTTATCCTATCTTCAAATTTCTCTCTTTTCCCTCATAATATCAAATTTTGATGTTGCCATGGGCAACCTCATCAAATTTTGACATCAAATTTTACAAAATTTATCATATGAATGCTTTCAGTCTCCCTCCAAGGAGGTGATTATCTTGGTAGGCCTCTTATTTACATTTTTAGATCTACATTGCTTTTGAGGTGGTCCATATTCTCCAAGAAAAGCCCATTTTTTGTGGTATTCACACCTACAACCTTAGGATTTAGAGATGATAGTCTTATAGTTGCATTTAGGTTTTGCGAATCTTCTTTTCATTCATGTCAAGTGGATAAGCATTTTGTAATCTTCTAAATGACCATCCTACTTACATTGCTCTACATACTTCTTCTTTGGCCTAGCTATAGCTCTCTTTGACTTGAGATAAATCACTCCTAGCACTAACCTACATACACATGGAAAGAAGAATATTTAAATTCCTTGAGCTAAAAGTGGATAAAAATTCATATGTTATGACTAAATTTAGAAACAAATCTTATGGCATTAAATCAATTCTGAAAATCATTATCATACACAAATCAACTTTGGATAGATTATTTACACATTGCAAAAAAATCTCTCTCAAATGTAATTCACTCTTGACTACAAAATATTTTGAATTTTGGTAAGAAAAATCACCAATAGTATACCATCCCATTGTCCAAGGATTGACCTATGTGTGTCTTTCAGGTATATACCCTACAACCTTATGAACTCATGGAACACTTGTTTGAATTTATGGTTTGAGAGTACTTTGTGTTCTAATATGTAGATTTGTGTACAAACACTAGCTTTGAGACTAAAATGTGTGTATTTCTTTGATCTTGTGGTCAAATTAAAACTATTAATTCTAAACAATTGTATAAATCATGATAACCAAGTGCATGAATGCAAGGATATTATTGAGGAATCAAACCTTGTGGTATATGTCTTTACTAAGCATTGTAAACCTATGTAAAAACCCCAGATAGGTGTTTCCAAGCACGACAGGTAAAAGACAGGTGTTCCTAGATCCTCATTTAGAGAGTTGTCCACTTGGATCCAACTTGGGCCCTAGGTTAGTGGTATCAAAGTAGATCAACTTCATCTTGCATGACCTATCATATACGATTAGATTATTTGACCCTTAGCATTGAACCTTGAGATCCATCAGACGACCTATTGACTCCTTTCAAAATGACCAAACCAACACAAGAGGAGATACACATGATGATCAAGAGTGAAACCAAAGAAGCACTTGTGGACCAACGAAATTTTTTGTTTAATTGATAAGATTGTTAACATAGGAAAACATAATGGATATCCATTTTATAGAATGGATATCCATTTTGTAGAAGGGATATCCATTACTAGATATTTGTTTCCCAAAGAATTGGGCTTTAGGTAATGGATATCCATTATGTAAAAGCCAAAAAAGTTAAAAGGAATGTTGTTGGGCCCAACAACCGTGCCCACAGACCTTTTGCTATCGAAAAACCTATGATATCTACTTGTTACAAACAAACAAACACTTTTATGCACTTTTTGACACACAATTTGCTTGTTACAATCATAAGGGTGATATTTTTGTTCCCCTAAGGGGAGCAATAGTCATCGTAAAGCAAAAAGGAGGAGGAAAGTTGCATTGGAGGAAATTGAAGAAATTAGGGAAAAGGATAGAGCAAGGAAGAGGATTGGAAGACTAGGTTTTGTGGATGCTCATCAAGGTGAATCTTCTTCTTTACCATCTAATGACATGCAAATGGAAGGTGTTAATGTTGAATATAATGAAATGTTAGATAAGAATTAAATTGACCATGATATTACAAATGAAAATGTTGCAAAATGTTATGAAACACTTATTGATAAGAGCAATATCATGGACAAAGAAAAACAATGTAGATGCTTGCTTGAATAAAGTGGATATGAATCTCATGATGTTGATTTTGCACTCCATAATCCATTTTTTGATAAAATTGATGATGTTGATAATGTGGATGAAACAATAAAAATCAATGTATCTCCAAATTACATAAGAAGAGAGGACATTTGTCAAGAAGAGAATGAGCATGTTGAAATTGTAAAACATCCAAGAACCCCAAAATGGTTGCTTGAAATTGATGAGAACATAATGGAAAAACTTGAAGGCAAGAGGTCGTCACAAATGGTTCAGTTGTGGGCTTCAAAATGCTTCAATTAATACTTGAGAATAAAATATTAACCGAACAATGCCAACTTTTTGTGCAATTATTAAAGATGTACAGAATGAGACCTTTACTAAAGAAATTAAAGATTTGGTTAAACAAAATGTCTGATCGGAATAAAATTATTGTTAGAAGCCTTTTCAATGCACTCAATTCTATTGGAAAGACTAGCAAGGAGAAAGATAAAAGAGTTTCTCATAGAGTAATAACAACCTCAGTAGTGAGAAAAAAATTAAGAAAGGGTCGATTAATGAGGCAAACTTGTGTTGAGATAAGATTGAATCATAAAACATTGTCAAAAGCACTAGTATTAAGATCAAGACTAGATAGTTCTCTTGGAAATGATACTTGGGCTTTCAATGGTAGGCTTCCACAAGTTGATAAGAAGCTAATAAATATCACAAAGGAAGAAATTGAATGATTTTGGCACACTAACTCTAGGGTATCATTGAATGCAAAAGATGTTTTAAAGTTAACAATTGGTGATAAAGACCACACACCACATCCTAAATATTATTTGGAATGTAGCCAAACAACATTGTACAAACAACATTGTGAAACACACCCAAGTATTACAATCTCACAAAGAGCATTTGAATCTCTTAATCCATTTTATTGTGTTCCTCTTAAAATTTGTAATGCATGTTGTTGCAAATACCATGTAGAGTTTTCTATGTATCAAGAAATTATTATGCAATATTCGTTCTACTTTGCACATGAACGAAATGTTATAGGAGTGTGGTCCAATTCAACTACCAAAGTCATCTAGCGACTTATTGGATTTATTTCTATGTATTAGAGATGATGGTTGTATTTTCTACCAGAATGATTGTTTAAATGAAAAGTATTTACAATCTGGTGAGTTATCAAAGTTTATATCATGTTTTCATGAGGACAATGATCATGATTTTGGAAAGAGAATGGTTGAAAAAAAGAGATATGAGACAATGAAATGCAATTTGAAAAGTGGGGGTGAAGGTTCTAGACGTGAGTTGATTGTAAGAGAGGTAAGTATTGCTGATTTTATTGATGATTTTAAGAAAAATATTTTCTACAAGTATGTCAGACACAACCATAGGTCTCGATGGTTAGATCAACAGTTCAGGATGTGTAAAGACTTTTTCCTGATTAGAACTATTGTCTGTGTAGTTGATATTGTAGAAAACTACACGTTGCAACCCCAAAATGAAGTGCAATCCCAGTACTACAATTCTATTGAGGTTGTTATTTTTGTTCACATCACATACAAACATGCCCCCAAGAATACAGAAGAGAATAGGAAGATTGTCAGAGAATACCATTTTTACATGAGTGATGATCAATCTCATTCATTAGAGTATGTGCAATATTGTTTTCAACAAATTTATTGGTTCTTGCAAGGAAAAGATATTAGAATGGATCAACATCTCATTTGGTTAGATAATTGCACCGGTCAATTCAAGAATGCTCGTATGTTCTATTGGTTGAGCAGAATGCATGCAAAGAAGGGTATACCTCATATTTGGAATTTTATGAAGCTGGGCATGGAAAAAAGGAACATGATGGAGTGAGTGCATGCGTGAAGAGAGCTCTTTTTAAAGAACAACTAAAGATTAGAGGTGGTTCTACATTCAGTGATGCGGGTTTTATTGTTAAGTGGTGTAACTATGCATTATCACAAGGAGTGGCTCTTGATTCAGAAGTGTGCAGGTTCTTTTAGTTGGTTGATGAGGGGATAGAGAGAAAGAAATTAGATTGTCAGAGAATCAATAAATCATCAAAGATGCATTCATTTTGAAGCTCAGATGCAAGTGCATGGACTATTTGGACATGAGAATTAGCTTGTTTTTATCATAGTTTTATTAAATGTGATTGGGATAATTGTGAGTCAAGTGAGTGGGTAGATGCATGGATTCCACGATATTTAACCCCTTTTATCTCAAGGTCAATCAGCTTTAGTCAATGACATGGAGAGCTCATTTAACTATGAACATTTTTCAGACCTTATACAACTAGGTCATGTTTATGCAGTTGTTGCACTGCATGGAAATGAAGAGAGATCAGACTATTGGTTGGCAAGATGTGTACAGGGAAAAAAAAACCTAACATGACCTATGAAAGATGATGATGGGTTCACATATCCTACAGGATCAGTTGTTATTGCTCAGACTTGGTTGCAAACATATATGATTAGAAAGAATGGCATCCTTGCATTTGAAGACTTTGAGAAGCATAAAACCATATTGATGTATTCGCACCTAGTTGTAGCAACAAATGTTAAGTTACTAAAGCATCATGCAAAACCAAAAACAAAACAACTATGGACAATTAGTAATGCTGATCATGAAGTAATATTGGATACTCTAAAGGTAAGAGATGACCCCTCAAGTACGCTTAACTAGCATTTAAACTTCCAGATGGACAGGTATGACAATTTTTATCTTAACTTGTTCTTATTTTTTCTATTTTTTAGAATTGTTTTATTAAAAATCTTGTTTCTTTAACTATAATGCATGCTTTTGACTATACAGGACTACAAATGAAGTTATTTTGCATGGCATCGTAGATGCGAGGTACAATTTTTAGTTTTCATTTGTATTTCTTAATATTTTGATTTCTAGATTTTTCTACATACTAATTTCTAAATTCATTTTGTGCATATCCTGCAATCAAGGCATTCCATGAGATGACATGTATTTGATATGTTATGTCGAACAGTTCATGTGCCTTGTCTATACTTCCACATTTTGCATACATGTGTCACATGGTAATTGCAACTACAACATCTAACAAAATTCTCATATCCTTAAAGCAACAAATCTATTTTATGCATATCTTGCAATTATTGCATTCCATCAGATAACATCTCTTTGAGTTGTTTTGTCAAATAGTTCACGTGGCTTGTATATGATTCCACACTTTGCTTTACACCCGCTAATTGCATTTGCTTGAAATTTTCTAAAGCAATAAATCCATTTTGTGCATATCTTACAATCATTGCATTCCATCAAACAAAATCTCTTGCAATAATCGCATTCCATCAAACAACAACTCCTCTAACAAAATAGGTTCCTTAAGAATGTAATTTTCAAGGTGATGACTTGGTTACTAAGGCATGTCCTGATCTAGAAACTTCTTCAAACCCCATATGTCATGCCTACTTGTCATATGCCAAGCATAAATAACAAGATAGCTAATTTTGTTATTAAGATTTCCCTTGTAGCATTAGGTTCTCATGTTTTAAGCATATATATTAATAGGCAGCTATATTATGTGTATTTTTGGCATCATGACCTTCGTGTGCATCTTTTTTTTTCCATTTTCTAATCATTTCATCCATAAATATGTTGGTATGTGGGGACTGATCATGCAAATATTGTACACTCATAATGTATCCTTTCTAGGGTTCGGGGTTGGTAGTTAATTTTTGTTAACCAACAAAGGAAAAATGACTTTTTAAAACCCTAATTCTAGAAGCTTCCAAAAAAGCTTGTTATAAGCGGCTGGGATGTATGTTGCGGGTGTGGAATTCATGAGATTGTAATCTATTTTACATTGGATAATAAAATTATTGGATGGTTGAGTTTCTGTGGATGTAGCCCATTTTGGGTGAACCACGTTAAAATAGATCTCTTTTGTGTTATTCTTCATTGTTATATTTGGGTTATTTAATCTGCATATAATTGTTGATGTTTATTGCTCTGATCTGCCGAAACCCTAACAACTAGTATCAGAGCGGGTTGTGTTCGATTATCATCTATAGGAAGGTCTCACGGTTGAGTGGGAGTCTCACAGTTAAGTGGGAGCAATGGCAGACGAGGGTAAATTGAAGGTAGATAAATTCAATAGGCAGAACTATCAGTTATGGAAGATGCAGATGGAGGATTATCTTTATCAGAAGGATTTATGGAGCTCGTTGGAAGGAAAAGCCAAGAAACTGGCAGCAATGACTGATGAGGATTGGAACTTCTGGACATAAAGGCACTGGGAAGCATTCTTTTGTGCCTAGCACCATCTGTGGCGTTCAATATAACATAAGTGAAGACAACAAATGAACTGATGAAATCTTTGGCTAAATTGTATGAAAAACCCTCAGCCTCAAATAAGGTATTTCTCATGAAGCATTTGTTTAATCTGAAAATGATTGAAGGTGGAGTTGTGACAGACCATTTAAATGAGTTTAATACGATTACCAGTCAGTTAACTTCTGTAAAAGTGAAATTTGATGAAGAGGTGAGGGCTCGCTTGGTTTTATGTTCTTTGCCAGAAAGTTGGAATAGCTTGGTAATGGTTGTAAGTAACTCTATCTCTAGTTCAAATACTTTGAAATTTGATGATGTTGTTGGTGTTATCCTTAGCGAGGAAATGGGACAGAAAAGCACAAGTGAGAGTTCAACATCAGGTAATGCTTTGACTGTAGAGAACAGGGGAAGAACAAATGAGAGAGGAAAAAGCTTAACAAATCATGGGAAGTCACAAGGGAAGTTGAAGAAAGGTAGATCTAAATCCAGAGGAAGAATGGATTGCTAGCATTGTGGAAAGCTAGGACACTTGAAGAAGGATTATTGGTCTTGAAATGGAAAACAAAGAGATGGACAACATGATGACAGTAAGGTAGCTAATGTTGTAAGTAATAAATTACAGTATGCTTTAATTATGTGTATAGATAATGCTAATGATTCCTAGGTAGTAGATTTAGGTGCTTCATTTCGTGCCACACCCCATAGGAAATATTTTGTAGATTATGTTCAAGGTGATTTTGGATAGGTATATTTGGGTGGCGATGAACCTTATCAGATTGTTGGAAAAGGAAATATAAAAATCAAGTTACAGAATGGAAATGAATGGTTGCTACAAGAGGTAAGGCATGTTCCAAATTTGAGAAGGAATTTAATTTCTACAAGTGTTTAACGTAAAATTGTAAGAGGGTTTGATTTGATGGTTTATGTGAATCCTCCTTTCACCTTAAACATTCAAGGACTTTAGGTCGAGTAGGAAATCTACTATCGGGCCTACGGTCACTTGGAATGTAGGGAAAATTGGAATTGTATAGATTTGTTGTTCAATTATGCCCAATTATGCTCAAAACCCTAATTATGCAAATTTGGAAGCAAATGAACAAATAATGGAAAATGCTCACACACAGAGATATCAAATAACAATCAAATGCGTACCAGATTTCAAAGTTTGGAAAGTGGAATAGTCGAGGACTAATGAGCAAGCGCCCTAGTCTAGTCCCACCATTTTCTTCAGGATCTGGGAACCTTGTCCTCAACCTGTTCCTACTATTCCAGAGATTCTTCAGTTGCAGGATCTAGAGGACTAATGAGCGGGCACTTGAGTCCAGGTCCCTATTTTCTTCTTTGATCTACAATTCTGATAGTTTTTACTACTCTCCTACAACTCCACTTTTTCTGCTCCTACAACCTGTGACCTGCAATCACAGAAAAATGGGTTGGGCGTTGTGGTGTTTAGAGGCTTTCCTCAGTCAAGCCCTAGAGAGACATTCAAGTCTTCCAAACACCGTTGTCAAATAAAGAGTGTGTATCCCTATGAGATAGAGGCCAAATCCAAATGATAAATAATTGAAAACATAATTGATATCACCTTGTAGTGAAGATCTCATGGAAGGAATAATCTCTTCATGCTATGAGGAGATGGCTGCCCAAGTCTGCAAATACAAACACAATAACAATACAAATTCTACTCTACAAAACACAATGAATTCCTTGGATCACATCTACACAAGCTCATGAATCAAAATTGCCATGTAGTTTACAAATGAATGCCTAAACATGCTTATATATGCAACTACAAACATTCCCGCCAAGAATTTCATAACTGAAACTTATCGTGTCAACATAGGACCTAAATAACGGTCACAAACCAACACTTTGAAATTGGTCCTAACCTAAAATAGGGCAGGACTAGGGCATGGGCGCCCAAGTCCACCCCCTTATTTCAGGCAAGGTTTGTCATAAGTGCATCCCCTGAGTCCAAATTACCATGGAACTTTAGGGTTTTCTCATCGGGAAGTCAAATCATCATGAAAAATACTCTAAATACATAAATAGGACTTAGGAGCTAAACTTTAAGAGGGAAAAGCCCCCAAGGGGACATTTTCTGACATAACATTTAGCCCCCACTTTAATGTATGTATAAATGCAAGGCCAATACATGCATTAACGTACAGTCAACAAACACAGCGAACACGCCAAGCACGGAGAAGACACGCCAATCACAAAGAAGACAGTAACAGGCACATAAAACATGGAAAGACATTTACAGTCATGCAAAACACAAAGAAGGCAGCATTAAAGACATGCAAAACATAGTGAATACAGTGAATTTAGTGAAGACAGTGATGATTTTATTTTTCTTTTTCATTTTCATATATGAAATGTAGATGCAAGTATAGGAAAGTAAATACACCACCGATAATGCAAGAGGGACTCATCACCACTGGTCTTTAAATTGCATATGGGGCAACACACATGCAATACACGCCATACAAATCAAACACGCTATACAAATCCCAAAGCATAGGAGGGACTCATCGCCACCAGACTTTAAACTACGCTTGGTAACAAACACGCAATACACACACTTGGAAGACACAGAGAAAACACAATAGCCAAGTGATGGAGTGTTCCTATTTCTAGGTTCAACACCATCTTAGTCACATTACAGGCACACATCGACGATTGGGCTTTGCCACAACAATCACCGAAGACACACTTAAGGGTTGAGTTAGTCATAGAACCGCTCCCCACCTCGCGATGAGGACTTTTGAAAATGATGGGATGTACACTCTCCACAAGAAATACACCATCCCTACCTCATGCTGAGGGCTTAAATGATTGTAATAGATTTCAAAAAAATCTCAGAGTGTGGGAGAGACTCATCACCACCAGTCTTTAAGATTACACCTGAGAACAAGCACATTGTTAACATCTACAATAGATAGTCTACCTTATATATGCCCCCACCTTAAGGTGGTTGATATCAGGGACCGATATCAAGCACGTTAAGGTAGGAAGAAAACACATAAGGGAACACGAGCTATCGCAAAGCTCATGCCCCTCAGAGGGGACATGTACTTTACGATCGCCAAATGTTCCCACAAACACATTCTTGCAAGAAGAGTGTTAGTGTCCAAATAATCATGATAAACAACAACATCAATGCATATGATCAATCACACAAAGAGCCAAGGTTATACTACGAATTTAGAGATCGGGTATAACCGTGGGGCTATATCGTGAAAATCTCAAAATTAAGTGTCATCAAGGCAAGATTCAAAGATAAACAAAGTGCAAGGAGAAACAGTATTGTTATGGTTTTTAAGAGAGATTAGAGACCATCAAGATCACACAACAAAGTGCATGGAGTGATTCTACTAGCCAAGTGTCAAATAATATATATCAACCCCATTGTCATATAGGAACTAATTCCAATTTTTTTATTTCTAGCTAAAGGGACACTAGGTCCACATCAGTATAAAATGTTTTTCATCATCCTCCCGCTAGATAGAAACACTAGAGGAAGGGAAACAATAAATGGAGAGAGGAGAAACAAGTGCCTTAGGGACAGTCACGTAGGAGGGTGCCCCCAAGTGACCAACCGCAATGATATGCCCGTAAGACACAACACACAATATAATGAAAATAGAGGAGAAGAAATATAGAAGAATGATGATACAAATGAAGAAGGTCACAACAGAGGTGGTCTCCTAGTATCCCAGACCTTACAAGAGTGTCAAGGGTCATCCCAGGACTTGCCTAAACAACACATAACACTTCATGGGGGAAATACATCACGAGAGATAAAAATGAGAGATAGAGGGTTAGAGATACTTGCATGTATGTACATTCATGCTAGAGGTTATCAACAATCAAATCATTCTCTTACCAATCCCAAACATAAGGTACAATCACCAAGTCTTTGTCATTATTCTTTTGTTCATTCTTAAACTCTTCTTGGTTTGACTCAATGTTAGGTGGAATGTTTTCTTGTTAAATTTTACTAGCACACTTATTCACTATCCTCTTAGCAGGTGGAAGAAGGGATTCCATTTGAGTGATCTCAACATCCATCCTTGAGGGATTTAATGTGAGAGACCTTTCCTCATCCGTTAGTGTTGCACCTTTTGGAGAGAGAGCATAGGAATGAAGGGAAGGTAAGGTGTTGTGAGGAGAGGTATTTAGTGTTTTTGAATCCTTAGTGATGTTCAAATGGCTTGAATATTCAATCAAAGGAGGGAGATTAAGGGTCTTCTCTTCCTTAGTGATATCCAAGGTTTGTGAACAATCGACTAAAGGAAGAAAGTTGGTGGGATGATCTATAGAGGTTTCATGCACTAGGGTAGGATTTTTATTTTTGTTAAATGAATGTTCATTATCTATCCATGAAATGTTCTTTGTTAAAGGGAGCTCTTCATTCACTAATGCTTCATCTTGGCCAGGGAGAGTAGTGGAATGGGAAAGTGGTGGTATGATGTTAAGAGATGTGTCAATGAAATCATCCTCTTGCATTGAAGTGTCCTCATGAGGAGCAACAACTTTGGGAGAGGGATCATAAGGTAAACCTAAGTTATCATCACATCTTTTAGAAATAGGTGTCATAGTGGAATTTTCCATAAAGTCATCTAAGGATTCATCTAACATCTTGAGGTCATCACTAGTATATATATTATTGACCATGAATTTAGTGAGATCATCTAATATCCAAGGATATATTCCCATGAGACTTGTGAAACTATCAAAATCAGAAATATAGAAAAGGATTTCATATGTGGAACAAATAGAAATATCAACATCATATATGCATGCTATTTATTTTAGTGCTTCAGGATATTCATGAGTAAATTTTGTAAAATGATCAATATCCATAATGTATGCAAACAAATCTTCCAAAGATGAACAAGAAACATCCATAATGTTAATTTAAAAGAGCTCAAAGGTACCTTTGATGTGAGATAATTTCAAATTTTTAAACACCTATTTGCAGGATAAAGAAGGTTCTAAAGGACACACGCAAGATCCACAAAAATCCAAAGGGTAAAAAGTGAAGTAATGCAACCACAACAAGGTAAATTTGCAAGTTTTCTCAAAGAAAGTGTATTCAAGTTTTTACAATGTGAATGTAAGATAATGCAATATTTCAAACAATATGATTAGATGATGTCAAATGTCTTCTTCCAAATGTATGCAAGATCATATTTGAATGGTTTTTGATATGGATACAAAAAGTACATGCAAACTATATGCAAGAATGACCTAAAATGTTTTATTTTTTCAAAAAAATTTAATGCAAATAAGTGAAAGAAAAGGTGTTGTAAGAAAATTGATCGAGGGAAGAAAATAATATGTTTGATATCAGTCCAATAAAGAAATAATATCCTTCACAACATGCTTTTGATGCAAAACTATAATGATGCTAAGTTAAAACCTAGTGAAAATACACTTATAATATGCAAATTTTCACCACTTTTGAATGCAAAGACCCACTAAAAGGGGTGTTGTAAAGAATTTTAGGAGGTGCAGCATATTATATCAGTAATATGAGCCACCTAAAGCCATAAAATCTTTCACAACATCCTTGGAGTGTAAATCTAGGTCAAACCCTAGGTCAAATATAGCCAAAATATGCAATTTTTCACCAAATTTCAATGCAAAAGAGTATGAAAAAGGGTGTTGAGAGGAAAATGATGATGGAAAGAAAATTATAACAGTAATAACAGACACCTAATGCCAAAAAATCTGTTACAACATGCTTATAGTGCAACTCAATGTCAAACCCTAGGGAAAATATAGCTAAAATATACAATTTTCCACCAAATTTCCACTATAAGGGCCAAATAAAAAGGTGTTGTAAATAATTTTAGGAGGGGAAGTAGATAATAACCCTGATAAAATCCAATTATTGTAGAAAAATCCTTTACAACATGCCTATGATGCAAATCTAGAGAGAAGATAAGGCCAAAATCTAGTGAAAAATTAAGGTTTTCAAACCCTAGGCATGAAATTTTGCAAGCAAACCACTATGATGCAAAACTATAGTTAGAAATCAGTCCTAATGAGTGTTTTAAAATGGTAGTAAAATCTGAAATAATATTTTAACTACAAACCCTAGCTAATACAAAACTAGGTTATATGAAAAAATGCACAATTTCAAGCAATTTTCAACAATTTAAACATGAAGATGCAATCTAAATGAATGATAAATGAAAATTTTCTATATCTCAAATCAGATCTGATGCTAATGACAGAAATTTATTGAAATTAAAGGCCAATTAATCCAAATTATATGAAAATATAAGCTAAAAATGCCAATTTTTTCAAATGTTTGCAATTTTTTCAATTTTTTGTAATTTTCAAACGCAATAAGATGAATAATAAAATGAATGAATGAAATGAATGGAAATCTAAATAAAAACACTAAGAAAGGTGTTCACCAAAATGTTTAAGGTAAAATTGTAAGAGGGTTTGATTTGATGGTTTATGTGAATCCTCCTTTCACCTTAAACATTCAAGGACTTTAGGTCGAGTAGGAAATATACTATCAGGCCCACGATCACTTGGAATGTAGGGAAAATTGGAATTGTGTAGATTTGTTGTTCAATTATGCCCAATAATGCTCAAAACCCTAATTAAGAAAATTTGGAAGAAAACAGACAAATCATAGAAAATGCTCGCACAGAGAGATATCAAATAACAATCAAATGCGTACCAAATTTTGAAGCTCGGAAAGTAAAATAGTCAGGGACTAATGAGCAGGCGTGTATTAACCCTCTTACAAATTGACTGAAAATTTTTACCAAATTCACTATAAATGTCAACTAAGAAAGCATACAAAATGGATATATCATAAACCATCAAATATCACAATTACAAAGCTTTATTGAACCTTCAAAGATGATCAATACCAAAGATAACACTTGTTGTTCCAAATATCAGACTATCTCTATTTTTACATCAGACCATGTAATCATAATGAAATGACAACCAAATCACATATAAACCTCAAAACCATCAATAGCAAAGTACACGGGATGGATCTCTACACAACTGGACCTAAAAGAAACTTGATGTGAACTCTATTATGTATGAAAAGCTCAGTACATCAGACCACAGTCACTGCTGTCATAATTGTTTTTGCCCAGCTGAGTGATATATCATTTAAACTTCACAATTTCCTCTTCCTATGCCAAGCGATGGAACTCTAGACTTGAGTAATGGATGTAGGAAGTCTCCAAACTCTTCAAAATGTATAAATGTCTTCAAAACCTCTCTGTGATCAGACCTGCATATGACTGTAACAAAATACTATATGTTGTAGCATGCCCAGATTTTATCAAAATCCCCTTTTAACACCTCTTCATGCAAGCGATGGGTTATCAAATGCAACCAATGTTATGTTGATCATAAAAACCCTATATGACAAAATATCAGTTGGCTAGAAGGAAAAATTAGTCAAAGTAACATGCCATAAACTCCATGATTCACTAATCAATTACCTTGGTTGAGCTTCATCATGACCAAGGGTTTCAACAACACTTATCTCCACTCCAAATCACTCTAAATAACCTACAAATTGAACACCAATGGTGAATATCTGAGTGATATCACCTCTAAATTAGATATGGGGCCATCTCCATATCACAAGGGGTCATCTCCTTGTATAAAATTACTAGAAAATGCAAATTTCCAGTTATACTATGAAATAGAAAACATACTAGATTGATCACTCCTTCTAATTGAGAGTGGAATCCTCAATATATAGTCTTCATGGCTATACATTCCTCCTCTTTGGCATTTTGGAATGAATTTGGATTCCACCAATGAAATTTTCTCCCTTTGATTAATTTTAAATGCAATGCATCTCATCAACAAATATTAAAAAATTCTCTTGACTAAAATTGAATGCAATTCATCTCCTTATGCAAGTCGATCATCTCCTCATGTTGACGTTGGTTGGAATAGCATTGGTGAAGCATTTAAAATTGTTATTGTATATTTAAAACTTCTTCTACTTCATAGTTGGCTGCACATACACCTCATCATCAATTTATTTCATTTAATAAAATTTCCTTGTTGGTTGGGTGACTGCTAACAAACACTTCATATGCAATTAAAATCCTTTAAACATTATTTTAAATGCCTTCCTCTTGAGCCGCTGTCATATAACCTCCATCGATTTACATTTGAAATCTTTATTTTTGCATTTAATTTCTTTATCTCCTCTTATACCGAATTCTAACAACTTACATTTCAATTTTATCTCTTCATAGGCGTCGCTCCTCATTGAAGGCTGATTGGATATTGGGAAATGCATTTTCATAAAATCAATTCGACTTATCTCCATTGAGAGAATACAATAGTGTATTTTCTAACTATCCACTAACTATTATTTTGGCTAACTCAAAATATCTCCATAATAATACTTAGCCAAAATAAAATCATTCTAACTCCAAAATGGGGACATTACAGGGTGCCCTAGTCCAGTGCCACCATTTTCTTCAGGATCTGGGAACCTTGTCTGCAACCTATTCCTATTGTTCTAGAGATTCTTTAGTTGTGGGATCTAGAGGACTAATGAACGGGCACTCAAGTCCAGGTCACTATTTTCTTCTTTGATCTACAATTCCGACAGTCTACACTACTCTCCTGCAACTCCACTTTTTCTGCTCCTGCAACCTGTGACCTGCAATCACGGAAAAATGGATTGGGGGTTGTAGTGTTTAGAGGCTTGCCTCAGTCAAGCCCCAGAGAGACATTCAAGTCTTCTGAACACCGTTGTTAGATAAAGAGTGTGTATCCCTATAGGATAGAGGCCAAATCCAAATGATAAATGATTTAAAACACAATTGATATCACCTTGTAGTGAAGATCTCATGGAAGGAAGAAGCTCTTCATGCCATGAGGAGATGGTTGCCCAAATATGCAAATGCAAACACAATAACAACACAAAGTCTGCTCTACAAAACACAATGAATTCCTTGGATCACTTCTACACAAGCTCATGAATCAAAATTTCCATCTAGTTTACAAATGAATGCCGAAACATGCTTATATATGCAACTACAAACATTCCCGTGAAGAATTTCATAATTGAAACTTACTGTGTTGGCATAGGA
Organism: Cunninghamia lanceolata; assembly: GCA_027924645.1. Classification (NCBI taxonomy): domain Eukaryota; kingdom Viridiplantae; phylum Streptophyta; class Pinopsida; order Cupressales; family Cupressaceae; genus Cunninghamia; species Cunninghamia lanceolata. The sequence continues at coordinate 3,774,995 of BSBN01000128.1, forward strand.
CCTAAATAATGGTCAGAAACTAACACTTTGAAATTGGTCCTGACCTAAAAGAGGGTAGGACTAGGGTGCGGGTGCCCAAGTCCACCCCTCTATTTCAGGTAGGGTTTGTCATAAGTGCATCCCCTGAGTCCAAATTACCATGGAACTTTAGGTTTTTCTCATCGGGAAGTCAAATCATCATGAAAAATACTCTAAATGCATAAACAGGACTTGGGAGCTAAACCTTAAGAGGGAAAATCCCCCAAGGGGACATTTTGTGACGTAACAATAGGACAACTAGATAGTGAAGGCTACATAATTACCTTTTCAGACAAAGTCTGAAAAGTCACTAAAGGTGCCTTAGTAGTAGCTAAAGGTGAAAAGGTAGGCACATTGTATTTGTGTACTGGTAATACTTATTCTACCTTAGCTGCTATAGAAATAGTTGCTATTGAGATAATTATAGCACTTGCTATAGGGACATAAACATAATTGTGTCACCATAGACTTGGGCACATGAGTGAGAAAGGGATGAAGATCCTTCACTCCAAAAAGTTACTACCAAGTCTGAAGTAGATTGACTTGGAGTTCTACAAAAATTGTGTTTATGGAAAACATAAAAGAGTCTAATTTTTTAAAGTTGGGAAAGAGAAGAAGAGTGAGAAATTAGAACATGTGCATTTAGATGTATGGGGACTAGCTCAAGTATCTTCTCTTGCTAGCTCTTACTATTATGTTACTTTTATTGATGATGCAACTAGGAAAACATGGGTGTATTTCCTAAAAAAAATTAGAAGTATTTGAAACTTTTAAAAGGTGCAAAGCTTTGGTTGAGAATGAGACATGAAAAAGTTGAAGTGTCTCAGATCTGATAATGGAGGCAAGTATTGTAGCAAAGAATTTGAAAATTACTGTCTATATAATGGAATTCGTAAGCAGAAAATGGTTCTTGGAACCCCACAAGAAAATGGTGTGTCTGAGAGGATGAATAGGACCATTACGGAGCATGCAAGGAGCATGAGATTGCATGCTAGACTACCCTTACACTTTTGGACAGATGTTGTACATACCGTTGTTTATTTAATAAACAGGGGACCTTCAAATCCTTTGGATGGTGGCATTCTAGAGGATGCATGGATGGGTAGAAATGATGCAGGAGGATCCCTGGTTCAAGAGTAATCTTGCATCAACCAAAAACATTTGCATTTTAGTTTGTTTGCATTTCAGTTCTTTCATTTTTCAGTTCATTTTAGGCAGTTCAGTCAGAAGCAGTTTCAGCTTGTGGTCCGGTTTTAGCATTTCACATCTTGTGGATTTGGACTTAGCATCTACATTCATTCATCTACATCATATCAAGAATTCAGAGCATTTAGATCAGTTACCAGAAAGATATCGCTATCAGAAGATCAACTATTTTCTCAGAGCAGAGCATTCTAACAGTTCCTGATAATCAGCTAAAGGAGAAGGCTTGCAGATCATTCGTTGACTTGCGGATCTCAATGACACATCATTCAATGTCCTTTGGTTCGTGGCTGACCTTCCCCAAGGGTCCACACATTGTTCCATTCATTTGAGGAAGTGTTCTATGCATTTAGGTCTGACCTATCTGTGAACACGTTATAGCTCTTCATTGGAGTTTGTGACCTTCCTTAGCCGACATAGAGGAATCTATTGGTCCGAAAATGATATATATCGATGTAATAGATCCATAGTAAAGCAGTTAGCAATTGATTCATAATTCTTAGTTTAGATTTTGTGTGAAGGAGCATTAAAGCTTTATCTTGCGCATGTATTTAATTAGGCCTGTGAGCCCTAATTGTAAGCCCGCATGTTGCCAGCCAGACTTTATTTGAACTTTATGATATACTGAATGACTAAATCTGCATTTGTTTCATTTCCTTGAGTTGTTTCCATTGTGTTTACTCTTGTTTCATGGTCCAGACAATTCATTCTCTGAACCCTCTTACCGTGACTGCACCAAGTGGTATCAGAGCAAAATTTTGAATCTTGGAGAGTGAATTGAGTGAATTGGCGAAAGGGATTCTGTAAGATCTTGTTGTAAGTAGATCTCTGATCTGAGGTAGGCTACATGTGCGTAACTGATTTCTGATTGAGAGGTAGTTGTCACTTGTAGCCTGATCGCCGAACCTGAGGCAATTTACACTTGATACTAGGAAGATGCCGCCGCGAAGAGTTCCTCCTATTGGTACAATGGCTAATAGAATGGATGACATGATGGAATTGATGAGAACAATGCGAATATGTTTGGATTCTATTGAAGAAGATAGGAGAAGAGGATTGACGCCAAGACCTAATGTTGAAAGTGATGATGAGGAAGAATTTCAATCTGCTGAACAAACTAGCGAAACCCTAGAAGGTAATGAAGAAGAAGAATCAAATTAGATAAAGATGTTGAGAGCTATTTCAAAGATTGGAAAGAAACCTAAAGTTTATGTACAAAACTAGATTGGTAATTTGAACTCTAAAGAATTGATTGACTGGATAAATGACATGGAAGAATACTTTGAATATGAGGAGACTGAAGATCCAGAGAAGGTGAAATTTGCAAAGACAAAGTTGAAAGGACATGCTACTATCTGGTGGAAAGAAGTTCAGTTGGAAAGAAATAGAAGAATAAAAGAAAAAATTACAAAGTGGGACCGGATGGTGACAAAGTTGAAGAATCAGTTCATACATGCTGACTATGAGTTGGAATTGTTGAAAAGATTGCAAAACCTGAGACAAAAGGAGAAATCTGTGAAGGAGTACACTGAAGAATTTCATAAGATGATCATAAGGACAAGACATAGTGAAGCAAGCAAGGAGAAAGTGGCTAGATACATCAATGGACTGAGATTGAACATTCAAGAAGAACTAAGTTTGGTAAGGATGACATCTTTGGAAGAAGCATATCAATTTGCCCTAAAAGTTGAAGAGAAGTTGAATAAGAGACATGATCAGAAACAAAGAGCCATAGGAGGTAAATTTCTGAGAGGTAAAACATTTTCTGGATATGATAGATCATTTATGGAGCAGAACAAGTTTGACAACCCATTTAAGAAGGATGACAGAGATAACAATGCTTACCAGAGAGATGACAAAATTTTTTACCAGAGAGGAAACCCTAGTGCATACCAAAATGAAGGATATAGAAGAGAAGGAAGAGGATTTGATAAGAGGACATTCAAAGATACTTGTTTCAAGTGTGGAGGTGAAGGACATAGATCATTTCAATGTAATCAAGGTAGCACAAGCAAGAGAATAGAAAATAGTGGAAGATCAACCTATGTTGAAGAAGAACCTGTTGAATCACCCAGTTCTATTGGTAAACCTGAGAAAGGAGAATCATTGCTGATGAGGAGAGAACTATTTCAAATAGAGGCAAATGAGTAACCATCACAGAGGAAAAGTCTATTCAGAACTAGATGCAAATCCAGAGGTAAGTGTTGTAAAGTTGTAATTGATAGTGGTAGTTCAGATAACCTAGTTTCAGAAGAGATGGTGACTAAGCTGAAGGTGGAAAGATTGAAACACCCTAAGCCCTATCAGATAGCATGGATTCAAGAAGATCATAAGGTACTAGTGAGTGAACAATGTTTGGTGAAATTTCATATTGGATCTTATCATGATGAAGTCCTATGTGATATTATGCCTATGGATGTTTGTCATATCTTGTTGGGTAGACCTTGGCAATATGATAGAAAAGCTATACATGATGGGAGAAAGAATACATATAATATAACAGCTAATAGAAAGAGAATTACCTTGATTCCTTTAGAGGATGATCCTAAGGATGTGGTATGTGGGAATGCTAGAATCTGTTTGGTAGATGGAAGGAAAATTTTGGATGGTTTGAAACAAGAAAGTATGTGTTATGCCTTGATTCCTAAAACACCTAAAGTAGTGAAGAAAGAAACTAAACCGAAAGAAATAAAGGAGTTGCTGATAGAGTATGAAGACATAATATCAGATAATGTACCTAAAGGATCACCACCTATAAGGAGTATCAGTCATCACATGGATCTTATACCAGGAGCAAGTTTGCCTAACAAAGCAGCACACCGGATGACATCGGTAGAGAATGAAGAACTAAATAGACATTTACAAGAGTTGTTGAGAAAAGGTTTGATCATAGAAATCTTGAGTCCTTGTGCAGTACCTGCAGTGCTTGCATCAAAGAAGGATGGAGAATGGAGAATGTGTACTGACTCTAGAGTAATAAACAAGATCACAGTCAAGTATAGATTTCCTTTACCTAAGATGGATGATATCATGGATTGTTTGAGTGGAGCAAGATATTTCACAAAGATAGACTTGAAGAGTGGATACCATCAGATCAAAATCAGAGAAGGTGATGGATGGAAGACTGCTTTTAAGACAAATGAAGGATTGTATGAGTGGTTAGTGATGCCTTTTGGATTGACAAATGTGCCGAGTACTTTCATGAGGTTGATGAATGAAGTTATGAAGAAATTCTTGGGTAAGTTTGTGATTGTATACTTGGATGATATTCTAATTTTTAGTAAAACAAAAGAAGAACATTTGTGGCACATTAGACAAGTCTTGCAGAGAATGAGAGAAGAGAAATTGCTAATAAACATCAAGAAGTGTAGTTTCATGAAGGAAGAACTAGTATATTTGGGATTTGTGATTTCTTCAGAAGGATTAAAGATGGACCCTGAGAAAGTGAGAGAAATTATTGAGTGACCTACACTGGAGAACATTGGAGAGGTTAGATCATTTCATGGATTGGCTAGTTTCTACAAGAAATTTATCAGAAATTTTAGTTTAATTTGTAACCCTATGACAGAGACAATGAGAGGTGACATAAAAGATTTCAAGTGGACATCAGGAGTAGATAAAAGTTTTGAGTTGTTGAAGCAGAAAGTGACAGAGCAACCTGTTTTGGCATTACTGAATTTCAATATGGTATTTCAAGTTGATTGTGATGCAAGTGGAAATGCAATTGGAGCAGTGTTAAGTAAAGAAGGTAGACCAGTAGCTTATTTCAGTGAGAAGTTGAATGATGCAAGGAGAAGTTATTCATTTTATGATCAAGAGTTCTATGCCATAATTCAAGCCTTAAAGAAGTGGAGACATTACTTGTTGCCTAAGGAATTTGTGTTGTATACAGATCATCAAGCTTTGCAATATTTGAATAGTCAAGGTAAGTTGAATCAGAGACATATGAGATGGGTAGAGTTCATGCATAGTTATACTTTTGTGTTGAAGCATAGGAGTGGTAAATCAAACAAAGTTGCTGATGCCTTGAGTAGAAGAAGAAACTTGTTGATAGAGATGAGAGTTGAAGTGTTGGGTTTTGATGAATTGAAGAACATGTATGAGGAAGACACTAATTTTGTCAAACCTTGGAAAGCATGTAAGGAACCTGTTGTAATAGATAGAAGTAAGTGGTTGGACTATTTCATTCAAGAAGATATGTTATTCAGAGGAAGTCAGTTGTGCATACCTAAAAGGTCAATGAGGGATAATTTGATCAAAGAGAAGCATAGTGGTGGATTGGCAGGACATTTTGGCTTTGGTGAGTGAAAATTACTTTTGGCCTCAGATACATAAGGATGTTCAGAGATTTGTGCAGAGTTGTAGAGTTTGTCAAGTTGCAAAAGGAAGCAATTAGAACATTGGATTGTATAAACCCTTGACAGTACCAGAGAGACCATGGGAAGACATAAGCATGGATTTTGTAACGGGATTGCCTAAGACACAGAGAGGACATGATTCAATATTTGTAGTGGTTGACAGATTTTCAAAGATGGCTCATTTCATACCTTGTAAGAAGACAACTGATGCAGTGCATGTAGCTGAGCTATTTTTTAAGGAGATTGTGAGATTACATGGATTACCTAAGAGTATAGTTTCAGACAGTGATACAAAGTTTGTTGGATACTTTTGGAGGACACTTTGGAAGAAGATGAAGATAGATTGAAGTTCAGTTCTACTTTTCATCCACAAACAGATGGACAGACAGAGGTAGTGAATAGAAGTTTGGGAAACTTGTTGAGATGTTTGGTTGGAGACAAAGCTGGAAGTTGGGATTTGATTCTTTCACAAGCAGAGTTTGGATACAATAATTCTGTAAATAGGAGTACCGGAAGAACACCTTTTGAGATTGTTGCCGGAGTGAATCCTAGAGGAGTTACAGAATTGAGGGATATCAGTATAGAAGAAAAGAGGAGTGTAGAAGCATAAGAATTTGTAGACCATATGAAGACTGTGCATAATCAAGTGAAGGAACATTTGGAGGATATGAACAATAAGTACAAAGACAAGGCTGATGAGAAGAGAAGACATAAGGAATTTGAAGTTGGAGATTAAGTGATGGTGTATTTTAGAAAAGAAAGATTTCCAGTTGGGACTTATAACAAGTTGAAGATGAAAAAGGTTTGGACCTTGTAGGATACTCGGAAAATTTGATTCAGGAAATGCGTATGAAGTGGAATTACCAGAGGCATTGGGTATATCACCTATTTTCAACATTGCAGATCTTTACCAGTATCATGAAGCAGAGTTCAGGGATAGTATGGTAGAAGACTTGAAGAAGCAGTTACCACAACAAGCACTAGAACAGATAGAAGACATTTTGGACAGCAGAGTTGGATGCAACACTAGAGGAAGACAATACAAAGAATATCTTGTGAAGTGGAAAGGCAGACTGGAAGAAGATTCATCATGGATTTCTCAGGCTAAGGTGGACCATCTTGGTTCTCCCCTGGCCCCAGCAAAGTGAGGGACTCACTTTTTCAATAACCCTGGATGTCTGATGCAGGAGCATCCTTGGTTCAAGAGTAATCTTGCATCAACCAAAAACATTTGCATTTCAGTTTGTTTGCATTTCAGTTCTTTCATTTTTCAGTTCATTTCAGGTAGTTCAGTCAGAAGCAGTTTCACCTTGTGGTCCAGTTTTGGCATTTCACATCTTGTGGATTTGGACAAGTAGCATCTACATTCATTCATCTACATCATATCAAGAATTCAAAGCATTTAGATTAGTTACCAGAGAGATATCACTATTAGAAGATCAATTTTTTTCTCATAGTAGAGCATTCTAACAGTTCTTGATAATTAGCTAAAGGAGAAGTCTTACGGATCATTCCTTGACTTGCGGATCTCAATGACACATCATTCAATGTCCTTTGGTTCGTGGCTAACCTTCCCCAAGGTCTGCATGTTGTTCCATTCATTTGAGGAAGTGTTCTATGCATTTAGGTCTGACCTATCTGTGAAAATGTTACAGCTCTTCACTGGAGTTTGTGAGCTTCCTTAACCGACGTGGAGGAATCTATTGGTCTAGAAATGATATATATTGATGTAATAGATCCTTCGTAAAGCATTTAGCAATTGATTCATAATTCTTAGTTTAGATTTTGTATGAAGGAGCGTTAAAAATTCATCTTGCGCGTGTATGTAATCAGGCCTGTGAGCCCTAATTTTAAGCCCACATGTTGCCGGCTAGACTGTATTTGAATTCTATGATATACTGAATGACTGAATCTGCATTTGTTCCATTTCCTTGAGTTGTTTTTCTTGTTTTTACTCTTGCTACATGGTCCAGACAATTCATTCTATGAACTCTCCTACCGTGAATGCACCAAATAAAGTAAACTATTCATTTCTAAAAACCTTTGATTGTGAAACTTTTATCCATGTTGATATTGAAAATAGAACCAATCTTGAGGCTAAGTCTAAAAAATGTACCTTCATTAGATATGGAGTAGAAGAATTTGGTTATCAATTATAGGATTATGAAAATCATAAAATCATTAGGAGCAGAGATATTATATTCAATGAGAAGGTCATGTATAAGGATCAGCTATAGGAAAAGAAGCATAAACAAGTCAAAAAGGAATATGTGGTTCTAGATGAGACTCCAGAATATAAAATGCCAGTGGTACCTGATGCTCAGCAACAAGTTATACCATAGACTCCTGCAAGTGTTAGATGTTCTACAAGGATAACTAGACCTCTAGAAAGATTTTCTCCATCATTATATTCTATATTATTAACTAATTCTAGTGAACCTGAAGGTTATGAAGAAGCAATGTAGGTAGATACCAAAAAATAGTGGGAGCTAGGCGTGAAAGAAGAAATGGATTCCTTGCTACAGAATCAGACTTGGGACTTAGTCCAACTGCCTGCAGGTAAAAGAGCATTGCCAAATAAATGGATTTACAGGTTGAAGGAAGAAGATGGAGGCAAGAATTTAGATATAAGGCCAGACTCGTAAAAGGTTTTGCACAAAAAAAGGTATAGATTTTGATGAAATATTTTCTCCAGTTGTAAAGACGACTTCTATTAGAACTATTCTAAGTCTTGTAGCTACGGAAGACTTGCATCTTGAATAGCTAGATGTGAAAACAACATTTCTCCATGGGAATTTGGAAGAGGAAATATACATGCAGCAACCATAGGGATATGAGGTCAAGGGTAAGGAGGAATTTGTGTGCAGGTTAAAGAAGAGTTTGTATGGCCTGAAGCAAGCACCTTGGCAATGGTATTTGAAATTTGATAGTTTTATGGCTGAACAAAGTTACAAAAGATGTCATTTTGATTATTGTGTTTATTTTAAGAAATTGGGTAATGGAAGCTATATTATCATGTTGCTTTATGTTGATGACATGCTTGTTGTCGGTTCTAACATGCAACATATTAATGAACTTAAGAAGAAATTAGCAAATTCATTTTCTATGAAGGATTTGGGTGCAACAAAACAAATCCTTGGTATGAGGATCACACAGGACAGGACAAATAGAAAATTATTTTTATCTCAAAGTGAGTATGTAGAGAAGGTGTTGAAAAGGTTTAACATGTTAAATGCAAAAGTAGTTAGTACACCTTTGCCTAGTCATTTTAAGTTAACTAAGGAGATGTGTCCAAAGACACAAGAGGAGGAAGAAAAAATATCTAAGATACCATATGCATCAGCAGTTGGCAGTTTGATGTATGCAATGGTATGCACAAGGTTAGATATTGGACATGCATTGGGAGTTGTGATCAGGTATATGAGCAATCCAGGAATGGAACATTGGAATGTGGTAAAATGGATTCTCCAATATTTGAGAGGTACTACTTCAAAGAAACTATGGTTTGGAGGAACAAATTATGTTCTAAAAGGATATGTTAACTCTGATTCGGCGGGTCATATTGATAGCAGGAGTACTACAGGATATGTTTTTACTGTAGGAGGTATTGCAGTCAGTTGGATTTCAAGGCTGCAAAAGGTTTTTGTGCTTTCAACCACTGAAGCTGAGTATGTTGCTCCATGGAAGCTAGCAAGGAGATGATTTGGTTACAAGATTTTCTGGAGGAATTGGGGTAATGACAAGAAGATAGTCATTTGTACACTGATAGCCACAGTGCCATTCATTTGCTAAGAATTCAGCTCTGCATTCAAAAACTAAGCACATACAACTCAGATACCACTTCATCCGGTTAGTTTTGGAGGATGGATAGTTGAAATTGGAAAAAATTCACACAAGTGAGAATCTTGTAGATATGTTCACAAAGGCGGTTACATGGAAGAAACTAATTTCCTCATCAATTTTTGTTGGCATTCATGACCGATAATGGTGGATATAAGAAACCAACCAAGCCTGTAATCTATTTTGCACTAGATAATAAAATCATTGGATGGCTAAGTTTCTGTGGATGTAGCCCATTTTGGGTGAACCATGCTAAAATTTTGTTTTGATCTCTTTTGTGTTATTCTTCATTGTTATATTTGGGTTATTTAATCTACATATAATTGTTGATGTTTATTGCTCTGATCTTCCTGAATCCTAACAAAATAGACCTTCATCCATGCATTTCCATGAAATGATCAATCTAGACTGTAAGATCTTCATGACTATCCTAGCTGAAAGTGAACAGCCACAAAGGTCTTAAGATGATTTTCTTTTTGGTCTTAGGTCTCTTCACCATCCCTGTGTTTAATCTTTACATGCTCTAAAATAGCCTCTTCAACCTTCTCCGGAGCTTAGGATAAAAAATATTTAGGGACATCATGACCATGTTCATATGGACTAGTATAACAATACTATTCACCACCATGACCATGTTCATATGGACTAGTATAACAGTCATATTCCATATCTTGCAATCATAGTATAACAGTCCCAGTATAATAGTCCTAGTATAACAGTCTTAGTATAATAGTCCTATAACAATCCTATTCCTATAACAATCCTATTCCATATTTTGTGCATATCGTGCAATCATTGCACTCTATCAGACATCTCTTTGAGTCATTTTGTCAAATAGTTCACATGGCATGTATATGCTTCCACACTTTGTATACATGTTTACCAAGGCAGTTGCAACTAGAACATCTGACAAAATTCCCATATCCTTTATGCTTTGGTGGATGTCCATATCTTGTTCCAAACATCCCATTTATTGTCTACTAAGGTAGATCCAAACATCCCATTGTGAAATTTTCCATGTTTTCCTATTTTAGGATATTAAGAGACTACAATGACTGTCCCAACCCTTCATGACTATGTTGTAGTATTAAGAGGCTACCATAATCCATTTAGGAACATTGTTTTATGTTATAAATTCAGGTTGTGGTCTTAGTAGGTTATCAAATTAGCATCATTCATTACTACCATCTTCTAAGGGGACATTGTCAACATTCACATGATGATCATTTTGAATTTGAAGAAAGAGGGACCATCACAGTCCATACAATAGTCCTACTTCTATTTCATGCCATGTCATAGGACCATTATTCCAAGAAGAATCACTCATCCATTTGTTAGAAAACTCATGGGTACTAGTTCCATTGTATCATTCATTTAAGATAATTTGAAGATACCATCAACTAGATATAGAGAGGATAGTCCATGTAAAGGAGAAGAAGACAATTTACATAAAGGAATTTAAGACTATTTGTCATTGTGGTAGTCATTTACGATTTCTATCATGCCCATTATCTAAGAAATCTCCATGAAAAATAGGTTTAGGGGTTGTCTTAGGGTATATACAAGATGATACAAAGGGAGTTATAAGGAGATAAAACACTAAAAAGGAGGTTTCATGAGTTTAGGATAGTCACAAGTCTATATAACAGTCCACTATCATAGTCATGACCATCATGAGGTTGTTTTTAATGCATTACTTAAGATGTCTATGATCTTTTGTCATGAGTATCCAGAAGGTATAGATAGATCAATGTTGCAACTTGCATAGTAAACAATAACCCTAGACATTGTCCTATGTTATTTTAGCTATAGCAATCCCATTACTAGTTTTTGCAAGATAACAAGACCTTTATAATATATAAATGCAGGTGTTTTGGAGAATATAGCTATTGTACATTCAGGGGACTGAGATTAGTGGTTAAAGCATTTAGCTTTCATTTTGGAGACATTCAATATATTTCATAAGGTGGCGTATAAGATAGAATTATAAACTTAGTGTTTCTTAATCTTCCATAAAACTTATTATTACAAATTATTTTAAGTCAGTTGCAGTTGATAGTGTTTACTTTGCTTAACAAAATTTTAACACATTTTAAATGCATGTGTATTTCACACAGGGTTGGAGTACTTAGATCTACTTATGCAGTTGGAAACAACATTTTGTGTATTCTACCTAGACCATGACTGTGTTTTGAGTATGACTTGTGGTTACGATGGAAATACATCCACCAATGTTGAGTTAATAGTAGGTAAATTTTTTTTTGCTTGATAGATTTTAATATATAAATGCAGGTGTTTTAGAGAATAGAGCTATTGTACATTCAAGGGACTGAGATTACTGGTTAAAGCATTTAGCTTTCATTTTGGAGACATTCGATATAATTCCTAAGGTGACATATAAGATATCTCTCATCAAACTTCTTATAAAAAAATATTAAGCTCATTGTAGTTGATGGTGTTTACTTTTCTTAACAATTTTTAACTTATAAATGCAGGTGTTTTCGACTATAAATCTATTGTATTCAAGGGATTGAGATCAATGGTTAAAGCATTTAGCTTCCATCATGGAGACATTTTTTATATTTTAGATTTGTATATTTGTATATTTTATATATCCTATGAGAAGAATATTACCATAATATAATATTGTTTCCATCTTACATATCCTCCTAGTGTTTCTTCACATCTAGTGCTAATAATTGATAACCATTTCATGTGATTTTAGTAGTACACTATTTAAGGTGTGTTTTTTCATTATGCTTAATGCTAAATTTGATGGTTATATATGTAGTGATTTGATGTCATGAATATTTTAATAATAAACTAGTATATCTCTTCAAATCAGTCCCAAAAACTTCTTTAAAATAGTCCCAAAACCTCTTAAAATCGCATGTCTCCCCTTATGAAAACTAGGGTCTTTACCGATACATTGTAGCCTGATTTGATTGGGACACCTAGGGAATGAAACAAGGCCTCTACTAGCATAAACCCACCCACCCCGACCTATCGGCACTGTCGGTTAGGTCCCATGGAGTTAAGAATGCAAAATATGGCTCTTGGCACCTTTACACTACATGTCACTGAGTCATTTTGCAAGAATGCATCTGCCATTGGCATGGTCAAATGATATTGAGTTGGTCAAAACAGAGAGACGTTATTGTGGAGGAGCCTAGCATCTAACTACAGGTCTAAACAAATAATTTTTAAGTGCCACAAAATGTGAGAACTACTCCATCAAAGTTTGGAAATTTTTGGCTCTTAGGTCTCTTAAGAGACTTTGCCGGTACATTGTAGCTCGATTTGATTAGGACACATGGGGAACAAAACAGGACCTCCACTAGCATAAACCTGCCCACCCTCACCTGTCAGCATCGTTGGTTAGGTAATTTTGTAATTTTGATCAAACGAAAACACATATAATGCAATAATAAATCATTTGATCAATTTCAACTCTAATCAAAGATAATTAGATATCATCAATGCTCATCTTCAAATCAAACCCTAAATTTAATGCTAATTTTGAAAATGTATCAATCCAAAAATTGTTCTTCCTTTCAAATTTCAATACAAGATGACATTTATAATTTATTAGAAAAAAGTAAAATCAGATTTGGAATGCAAATGTCATCAAAAAAATCTGAAACAAGATATGAATCACAAACCCTAGGTTTCAAAATAACTAGGTTTTTGCAACTTCTTATTTTTTTGAAAAATCCTAACAATGAAGGGGTTCAAATGCAAAATCTATCACTATGACATGATTAATTGATGCACTACCAATCATTTCTGATGCAAAAATCAGAAATTTATATCTTGCTATGATGATCTATATGTTGGAAGCTTGCTGGTATTGTCATTGATGTCAAACCCTTAGCATTGGAGTTGTTGGAAGATGGTGTTGTCATTATTATCAACCCTTTGTATGCAGAGATTGTTGGAAGTTGGAGCTTGCTGATAATGTTGGATGTACTATCGTTTAATGGGTAAAAGCACAAACCTTTGTCACACTTTATAAAGGAAACGACCAACAGTAAAAAAAATTATGAACTTCGACCTCATAAAAGTGGCATTTATGTTTTGAATTTCAAAATGATGTAAACTAATGAAATGTAGATCTCTTGATGAATTTTATGCTTGTAATTTTTTTTTTAAAATAAAAGATTATTTTGATATTTTTTTATAACTTTAAAAGCAAATTCTGAATTGCTGAAAATTTCAGGAAAAAGTGACTTTGAGTCCACGTCAAAAAAAAAAGAGCAAACAATCTTATTTTTCCCTAATTTTTTTTCCCAAATAGATGAGTTCAATCTCTAGTGAATGGAGAAAAAAGATTAGTTTTCAATACATATTTTCTTTGTAATATTGTTTTAAAGTCAAACTTTACAGAATTTGATTGTTTTCATTCCACGTCAACTTTTGTATAATTTTTTTATTATTTTCACAAAACCAATTATACCCTTTTGGAGAGGACTCTTTCCTCTAGTGAAACATATAATTTTGAAAAAAATTGGATGTGTTTTAATTGTTTTTAATTTCTAATTAGTGTTATATTTGATTTTAACAACCTACTTGCAATAATTTAAAAAAAAACATATTTGGATTCTAGACTCAGAGCTCTACAAAAGGGTTTTTTTTTTGAAATAATTCATTTTGATTGAAGATATATTCAGTTGAAGTTGAGAATTTTAGAAAACCAGAAAAAATGATGAGGTGGCTGCCAAGTGGACTGCCACATAGATAGTTTCAGGCAAAATGATTTTGCCCCCAAATTATTTGGGGGTGAAATCATCTCACCCGAAATTAAAAAATCCGGTGACCACCATTGGTCAGCGAAATTTTTTTTTTTAGAACTTTTTAAACTTAATTATATATAGGGTTTTATTTTTTATGTTTTTATTCAATTCAAGCATCAAGAAGAAAATAGAAGCAGAATTTTTCACAATAGAGGCTAAAAATTAGTTTTTCAATTTTTTTCAATTCAAGCATTTGGAGAAACCACACAAAAGGAGTTTTTTGGCAAGAAAGGCTACAAATTTTCAAGTATGTAACATGATTCCCAACTTATTTACTCATTTTACCATGTAGAAATTAAACTTCATGTGTTATTTATTAGGATGTATATGTGTGTGTAGGTGAATTAAAATAAGCAATTTATGATGGGGAATAAAAGAACTAGATTAAGGTTGTATGACCGAAAAAGAGTTGAAAAAACCGTAGGAACATCTAGTCAAGAACAACCCATTGAAATTATTGATGAACAAGTTGAAGGGCGTGTTAATGAACAAGTACAAGATGAAATTGGTAGTAGTGATAGACATTTTTTGCATGGAATGGAAAATCTTACGGATATGGATGAGGATTCTCTTTTCAAAAACATTTCACCTAAACATATGTTACCTGAAAGCACAATAAAATTGCACTCCAAAAGAATTTGGGATGAGTTTTTTGAAGATAAATCTCTAATTGGAAGAGCACAATTATGTGCAAAGTTATTTAGGTGAAAAGAAATGACCCCCGTTTTGGAGTTGTTAGAAGTTGATAACAAGAAAAAATCTTCAAATTTAGTAAATCAGACATTAATTGAAAACTTGCAAACAACATTGGATCCTATTCAAACCAAGAGTCGAAGTTCTGATTTAAGTGCTGCATATAGAGCATTGATGACTGTAATTTCTAGTAAGAAATTATCACATAGAAGACAAGTTAAAGCAATTGCCCGATTAGTAAATGTATCTAGGAGAACTGTTCAAAGATATATCAATAAGAGAAACAAATTAGATGAAAATATTGAAAATAATTGGGTAAATATTTATCGAGTCCCTCGGAGAGATATAGAATTTCAGAAGATGTAAAACAAAAAGTAATTGGATATTGGACTGACAACTCCCGTGTTTCTTCTAATAGAAGGGACACTATACAAATAAAAGATGAAGATGGTAAAAAAATTTCTCATCCAAAGCATTTTATAGATACAACACAAAGTGAATTTTTTGAAGCATTCAAGCAAGAATTTTCACAAGTGAAGATTTCTCAAAGGATGTTTGAGAATTTACGACCATGTTTTGTACGTATAAATAAAGTACGTGAAACTTGTTGCTGTAAAAATCATGTTGAATTTGATCTACACCTACAGTAATATAAAAAACTTATGGCAATAGTTAATCCAAATGTAGCCATCCCTAGAAGTACAACACAATATGTGAAGTCTATCTTATGTGAAAAATTAGAAGATTCAGATGAATTCAATGTATAGTGTATAAGAAATATATGTGTAGATTGTGGAAATTTGATGAAATTTTTACCATTTGAGAATATTGATCATTCAATGTTAGTTGTTTGGAAGAGATTTGAATATGAGAAATACTCAACGAAGTCAGGAGTTGAATCTAGAAAAATTATTTTGAGAGAAAGTGAATTGTCCTGCAATGAGTTTATGAACAAATTTCGTAACATTGTATATCCACATATCCAACATTGTCATGGCACAAGATGGCAGGCTAAGCAATTTTGTGACTCAAAGAATTGTTTTCCATTGGGTTGTATTCTCTCTATTGTAGATTTTTCTAAAAATTATACAATCAGTCCTTAAACTAAAATTTAAAGTCAATATTATCATTCAGAGCAAGTCACAATCTTTGTACAAGTTTGCTATAGACATGCTGAGTTATTTGTAGATGAGAGAGTACCGAAGATGAATGAATTATCATCAAGGAAGTTCACTTTTATATTAGTTATGATACGGGTCATGATAGAAGCTATGTAGCACATTGCTTTCAAATATTTTTTGAAGATTTGGGACAACGTGGTATTGTTGCATCACAACACTAGATTTGGTCTAATGGATGTGTTGGTAAGTGTTGATTTTATTATTATTTTTTAATTTTTAATTTTTAATTTAAAAATTTATATTTAATTTTAAGACTTGAATTTTTAACTAATTTTTGGTTTTCAAATCATTGTTTATATATAACTATTTATACATGACAATTTAAGTCTGCAAAAGCATTTAATTGGTTAACACATGTTAAATTTGGCATAAAGTTTTTGTGCAATTTTTTTGAGAGTGGACATGGAAAAGGAGAGCATGATGGAGCTAGAGCATGTGTAAAATGTGCACTTCGCCAATATAAACTTGTAGGTAATAGTTGGATGTACATGTGAATTTTTTAAAATTCTTAAACCTCTTACCTGGGCATTGAACACCAACATGAAATTGTAGGTAACACCATATGAAATGCAAGTCAAATTGTTGAATGGTGCAAAAGCTATTTTGCTACCCGTGACTCAATATACAAAAAACGTTATTTTTGGGAAGTTAAAAGTATGTTAATTGAATTTATGTTATTTGAAAACTTTAATATTTAAATTTAAGTACGTGTACATGTGATTTAATTTCAAATTTAATAGGTTTAATTGAGATGCTCAAGAATTTGTTCATACTTGCAGTTATTGATCTATTGAATCCATTTAATTGTCAAGCTATTAATGGTGTTAGAAGTTTGCTTCAAGTCATGACTATAGGACATAGCAAGCCTCTTGCTATTCAAGTGAGAGAAAAATCTTCTTTTTGTGTTGATTGCATTGAGAACAATGCAAATATTCTACAATGTCCAAATGTAAGGGATGGATATGTTTCACAATGGGAAATGAAACAAATAGTATCAAGTCATCCTTTTGAAGATAGTGACATTGTAGATGTACATGATCCTATATATTCAGCTGATTACGAATGTGTATCAGATTTAGTTATTATAGGTAAGTTACAAAATTGATTTATATTCAAGATTGTAATAAAGTTTTGAACATTTGATTTACATTGTTCAACTCAAATGTACATTTACATGTTTACTTGTGGTGTGTACAGGAGATATTTTTGTTGTGGTTATAGATCCTAACAATACAAAAGGTGTAGATTACTATCTACTAAGATGCACACAAGTAAAATCAAAATTGTTAGAATCAATGACAGGTGGTGATGGACAATCATATCCCATTGGATCAGTTGTTGTTGAAGGCACCAATTATCAACAAGTAAAGATAGATAAAAATGGTATTATATTTATTGAATATATGCTAGGACAAAAGGTTTTACACTATAGTCACTTAGTTTTAGCAACAAGATTAAGTTTGGAAACATTACAAAAAAGAGGACGTGGCCAACAAAAGTGGAGGTTGTCTATTGAAGATCACGAAAAGATTTTAGAGATAATAAAAGATAGAGAAGATCCAGATTATATGTACCAAGAGCTCTAACTACATTATTGAAGAGCAAGTTGAAGCAATTGATACATCCAATATGAAGGTATATGCACTTGAATTATCTATATTGATCTATTGATTTATTTTAAAATGTACATGAATTTCTTAGGTGTCTTAGGTGTCTACCCATGTCTTAAGTATCTTAGGTGTTTTAGGTGTCTTAGGTGTCTACTTGTATCTTAAGTGTCTTAGGTGTTTTAGGTGTCTAGGTGTCTTAAATGTCTTAGGTGTCTTAGGTGTCTAGGTGTCTAGGTCTTAGGTGTCTTAATTTGTATGTCTTAAGTTTCTTAGGTGTCTTAAAGATCTGGGTCTTAATTCTTAGGTGTTTTAGAGGTGTATAGGTGTCTTATAGGTCTTAGGTTGAACTTAGGTGTTTTAAGACTTAGGCGTCTAGGTGTCTTAAATGTCTTAGGTGTCTTAGGTGTCTAGGTGTGTAGGTCTTAGGTGTCTTACTGTATGTCTTAAGTTTCTTAGGTGTCTTAAAGATCTAGGTCCTAATTCTTAGGTGTTTTAGAGGTGTATAGGTGTCTTATAGGTATTAGGTTGAACTTAGGTGTCTAGGTGTCTTAAATGTGTCAAGTACATGTATGTCTTCTAGGTCTTAGTTGTGTTTTAGGTCTTAGGTCTTAGGTTTTAGGTACATGTTAGACCATCTTAGGTGTCTTAGGTCTTAGGTGAGGCCACTGAGCTTCCACCTAATATTTCTCGAAGCTAAGGGAAGCTCTTTTTTTTGTATTCTTATCATGTAGGGGTCTCAAACTTAACAAACAGGTACATTAGATAGATCTACGTAGTTCATAATTTGTACATGTTCAACTCTCTTCAACTTGATATGACCTCAAGACTAAAAGGAGTCCACATCAAGTAATGATACCACCTATGCTCATCCATATCTTAGATTTACTCTTCCAAATAGTTATAGTACATTTTTATAATAAGGGTAGCTAATCACTATTTTCCTTGTAGAAGCTATTCCCACTATGGGTCAATATGACTAGTTTTAATAAATGTACATGTCGTAATTAATAACTTCTCTATCCTTGATCTAAAATAGGGACTATCAAAATAGATCATAATTAATAACTTTAGAGCAATTAGAGTCACTAGATCATAATTAATAACTTTAGAGAAATTGGAATGTTAGAGCAATTAGAGTCACTAGATCTTTCAAATAATAAACTGCATGGAGAGATTCCAATTTAACTACTAAAACTCTCATTTATGAGTGTTTTCATTATATCTAACAACATGTTTTGTGGATGAATCCCACCAGGGGGTCAATTTGCAACATTCTATCCTACCTATTTCTCTGGGAACCTTGGTCTTTGTGGATTTTGGACAATTAATTTAATAGATCATGTAAATGTGGACAAAAGGAAAATTTTGATATGAAATCCCCTCAAGAATCTAAGAGGTTGAAGAGGGAGGAGAAATTCCATGGAATTAACCTATGTTGAGTGGATGGCAAGTTTTGCTACTAGATTTTGGGGGGTTTTTGGAATCTTGATTGTTAAAAGGTATTGGAGAATTTATTGATGAACATAGATTCATCAACATAAATATGCAAGAGCTAGAGTCACTTGGATTTATAAATAGATTTATCAACATAAATAGATGAACATAGATTCATAAATAGATTTATTGATGAACATAGATTCATAGTCTTACCATGTGACCAAGAGCTAGATTCACTTGGATGTTAGTGCTTTGCATAGAATTTCATGCATCACACTAGCATCTTGCATTTATGTGGCACTAATTGACTATTTCTTAGCATTTTTTATCACCCTCAACGATGTTGCAGATGCTTCATGTAATGCCTCTATACCTCTCAAAATAGCATTCTTTGACCTATCTCCCTCATTTTCCCTCTATTCTTACATTTTTAAGTCCTATCTCTTTTTCAAAAGAAATTTATGGAATTCTTTATCTCTCTTTTCTACAACTTCATGACATTTTGTGAACCATTGCTCCTATTATGCTCATTTGTAGCATTCTTTTTGGCATTCCAAGCAAGGATTATGATCCATGGTTGTGTTCTTATTTAGTTGGCCAATTTGCACCTTCATTAACTAGGTGATTAGGTTTCATTTACCCTCTTTTTATTTCTCTTCACTAGTGTAATCCATTATTTTCTTAATTGCATTGGTTGTGGGTTACTTCCCCTTCCTTTCTGTATTTCAATCTATCACGTTAGTTTTCTCTTTAGATTGAGTAGATTAGTCTCACTTTTGCAAATATATTATCATTGTTGTTATTCCATTCTATTCACACATTGAAGTCAAATTTTATATCTTCTAAAATTAGCTTTTAACATTTGATCCATTTTACCACTTCCAAAATTGTCTTTGACCATTTGACCATTGAACCCCATTCAATAGAGTTATCTTCAATAAACTTTGGAATATATATAAAGAGTTAAAACTGAACATCATTTCACCAGTTCTAAAATTAGCATTAAAGTTTTGTGTCCTTTACCACTTTCAAAATTGCCAGATAATGGTTTAACCATTAAATCCACCATCAAACAAATTTTTACATATACAATGGAAATATACTTTAGTACAAAAAATCATGACATTCTCAAGGAGATGTTATATATAAAATTATAACATGGTCAATGGAAAGATAATCTTGTCATTTAAAAAATATATATTGTAGAATGAATTGTATAAAAATTATTAACTAACTCTAGATCTTATGTTCATGTTGGAAACATCTAGATTTAGTTGTACTCTCATAAGGAACACCAAAAAATATTCTATTAGATTGCTAGATTGATAACCATATTCTATTTTATGAAGTATTAAAATAATATTGTTAGCATCCATCTAGGAGGCTTTAAATAAAAGTTTATGATAAAAAAATGTTAATTCAATTTTTTCACATTAATTTTAAACTTATCATTACAAGATTTTTAAGTTTGTAATTTTTTAAAAATTAAAATAATCAAAGGTGAATAATAACATGGACATTGAATAAACCCATGAAGTGACAAAATTTTCTTTTATTCATTTACAAAAATGTAATATTATTTTAAATTCAATCTTTATAAAGCATAACACTAACACTAAAGCATGTAAGTTAATTAGAATCATAAGAATATGAAATTTCATCATAAAAGGAATACTAAGAAATATAAAGATAAAATACCAAACTCTAAGGTGTACCAAGATAATTAATCCAAATGTCCAAATAATTAGGTTGCAACTACAACATCTATTAAAATTCCTCTCTTTTATGCTTTGATTTTCAGTGTATATTTAGTTAGTTCTTGTTTCTACTGTGCAGGTGGCAAGGTGTACCAAGATAATTAATCCAAATGTCCAAATAATTAGGTTGCAACTACAACATCTATCAAAATTCCTCTTTTATGCTTTGATTTTTAGTGTATATTTAGTTGGTTCTTGTTTCTGCTATGTAGGTGGCAAGGTGTACCGAAATAATTAATCCAAATGTCTAAATAATTAGGTTGCAACTACAACATCTATCAAAATTCCTCTCTTTTATGCTTTGATTTTCAGTGTATATTTAGTTAGTTCTTGTTTCTGCTGTGTAGGTGGCAAGGTGTACCAAAATAATTAATCCAAATGTCCAAATAATTAGGTTGCAACTACAACATCTATCAAAATTCCTCTCTTTTATGCTTTGATTTTCAGTGTATATTTAGTTAGTTCTTGTTTCTGTTGTGCAGGTGGCAAGGTGTACCAAAATAATTAATCCAAATGTCCAAATAATTAATATAAAACATGTAACTCATAATATAAATTTTGAAATGTAAATATAAAGCATGTGACTCATAATAAGAACGTCTCTATGATATAAAACATAAGTACATACATATAATGTCCAAATATAAAACATGTGACTCAAATACGTCTAGATAAAATATAATATAACATGTAAGTCCTGTAATGTTTGGAAATGTACTATAAATATATAAAACATCTAGGAATCATAATAACAACTCATAAATGTCTCTCCCTATGAGTGGATTGAGCCTCACTGTGTCTTGAGTTGTGTCTTGAGCTATGACATCTTGATCTTTGACTGGAGCCATCGGTTGATCCGTGACCCGAGCGCTATGCTAAGTTGTGGGTCTGGGTCTACACATTAAACACCATAAAATTTTCAAATTATATATATATATATATATATATATATACATGTACAAATATAATATATATTTTGATTTTAAATAAATAAACAATACTTGACAAATCTAAATTATTACTTGACATACACGGTCTACATCATGTAGAGGAGTCTCAATAGAAGCATGACCGGATCCTGCAACCTATATATATGACATGTGTTGAATACAATATATAAGCATATGTGTATTTAGTTAGAAAACTTGTACACTTGATTTCTATATGTAGAAAGTTAACTTGATATATATGTGTGTGTGTGCACACTTCAATCAAACTTATATGTACATGTGATATATAGACCTGGTTTTTAAATACCTCATGATGATGACTAGGATCACTAGCATGATGCAAATCTCCATATCCAGGTTGTAAAATAGTAGCACAAGTCTAATACACATGTACATTTAAGATTGCAATCAAGAGTCAAAGCTTCTTGATGTATGTGATTTTATTTAAAATTAAACTTATAATTTTTAAATATATAATTTATAAATTTAGATTATAATTTTTAAATAAATTGTACCTTAGCTACACTAGCAAAGGCCCTCCCAATCCCACTGATGTCAAAATCATGGAGATGTAATGATACACGTGTAGATGGTGTACTCTCAATGCAGAAAAGAATCCTTCTATACTCACCTCCCATAACATGTGCAGTAACCTCAATCTTAGGACAAACTAGAACATTCAGAGGGGCAGAGCCTATAGGACCAACTGGAACATCCTGGTGTCCCCCCAAACCCTGTGAACCTGACTCACCATGCCTCCTCTATCTACCAAAATATCACTCGAGATGTGAGGATATAGCATCAAGTAGGATCCCATGTTGATCACTGATGAACTGGTATGAATCTAATAAATCACTGGCTAGGCATCTAATCATATTCCGCAAAGCACTCTCTTAACTAATCTATGCCACATCATGTGGCGATGGTATATCGGCACAAATGTAACAATCTAAACAATTGGTCGATGTGGCCTCAGTGGATGGAATGTCAATCCTCGGGTGTAACAAATACCAACATGATCAGATGACAACTGATCAACCTCAGTGGCAATAGTTGCCATGCTCTCAAAAAACATGCATCTCAAGGGGGTCAATGACGGTTGGGCGGCATTTGCTAGTTCCACATGTTTTGGAAGAACCAAAAGATTTGGGCCAACTAAGGACCTCTTGTTCTAAAGAGGTGGTGCATCTTGTCTTCTATACTCAGGTCTCTCTGCAAACCTCCCTTTCCCCTGACCAGCATGTTTAGGGAAAGATGTATAATCGACAGATAAATCTAAATGGAACTCTGCATATAATTGTTTATAAAAATACAATGGCAACTCATCATTGTTTGGCCATTGGTGATGAGCTGCCAAAAACCTAGGATAGATGAAAGGACCAACAACTGCATCCACACACTTGGTGGGAGAATAGCCTCTCACTCTCTCTTCTCCCCTAAAAAAGGGAACATGCTGAGAACATTATCTACTGAAACCAGCTTAGAAATAGATTGTCATTTCTCTACGCCGACAACACTCTAAGAAAGCAATGAATAAAACTTGTAAACACTAATGTCATCATAAAGATTGTATGATTGAACAACTTGGATCATACGTGCTATCTCATCCCTAATCCTAACCAACATGTCTCTACCTGACAGGTTTGGTGTATTGTGAATAGTACTATTCAGTTCATCCAAAGCTCTTTGAAACCTCTGAATGGTCTCATCATATAATGTAGAATTATCACCACCGTCAGGTTGACCTAACTAATGTGATTGATGTGAAAATTGGTCATCCATGTGGACCTAAATTTATCTGCAGTATGATAATTAAATTTTCTATCAAACATATTGGATGTCACAGTGTAAATAAATCTGCATATAAATTTTCCAACTACTACATACATATTTAAAAAATCCATGATATAAATGCACACATGCTTCTCAAATAAACCTGCACCTTAGATGCTTGTAAATACATAAATATTAGGCATATCACCCAAATCTGAATCAACCATAGAACACAAAACTAGGAATGCATGTAGAAAATCAAAATTTAAAGTCACATGTAGCATGTACAGCATATTGACATGACAACCATATACTTGAATTTATAATAAATTAGATTTTATCTAATTCATATAAATCAAATTTTATCCTATAGTAGTCGGAGTCAGGGCTTAAATTTGACAGTCAACCTTGTTTGTTAAGTAATTTTTTAATGACAGAACTATCTATTCAATAGTGCTTTTAAAATAGTATGACATATTTTAGTATAAGTAAATTATTTAAAAATAAAATATATATATCATCATAATCCTATATATAAATGTTGACACTTTGGCCAAAATCACTCCTTTCATATGATACAGTCTTTTCAAAATTTCAGTTGTACTTTACAGCTAAAATGTTTAAATACAGCTATACAACTGTCAAATTTAAGCCTTGGTTAGAGTCATATATATATATATCTAGTGTATGTTGAACTTCCTTCTTTAACCATGTTATTCCCTAGCATTTGATGGGCAA
Organism: Cunninghamia lanceolata; assembly: GCA_027924645.1. Lineage (NCBI taxonomy): Eukaryota > Viridiplantae > Streptophyta > Pinopsida > Cupressales > Cupressaceae > Cunninghamia > Cunninghamia lanceolata. The sequence continues at coordinate 3,799,346 of BSBN01000128.1, forward strand.
ATTTGAATGGATAACCTTACAAGGGATAAAAGTGCATGTCCTGCATTGCTGTAGCACTTGGTTTGACCTATTTTATGTGTGAACTAACTCCCACCCAATGCTAGGAAACAACATAGCTGTATAGTTGTATTTAAACATTTTAGTTGTAAAATACAACTAAAATTTGATAGTTGTATAGCTGTATTTAAACATTTTAGCTGTAAAGTACAACTAAAATTTTGAAAAGACTATATCATATGAAAGGAGAGATTTTGAAAAGACTAAAATTAGTTTTGGATCTATTGACAATATCAAACAAGGAAGGACTGTGTGTTCAATCAAGACAATGTATTGTAGATACAGAGATATAGAGAGTCTTCATTGGAGTCCTCATTGCTCTCTGACATAGCAGGTATGGTCCTTATAACTTGATCCTTATCAAAGTTGTCAAAGATGACGGAGGAGTTGTAGTGGTAATTGTATTAATGTTGATATTTTCTCATTCATATCATCATGATATTGATGCAAAATGCAAGGGTGTGGACACAAGGCAACCAAAGGACAATGAGAAAGTCATTTGAATTTTAGATGTTCTAAGGACAACTTGATAGTTTTCCTTGAAGTTTACCAAGCACAAAATACAGGCATACAGTCTTCAGAGACAGCAGGGGATTCATAGACAGAGTCAATCATAAATGCATGAAGAGAAGGAGTCTTCCAAGATGTCAATGGACTATTTGTTTATACTAAAAATCTGAGTAGAGATAGTGTGCTATTTTAAGATAGTTCTAAGACCATAGAAAACCTTGTAAGGACTGTCAAAAAATGTTTAAACTTTGCATAACAATGAAGAAAAAATGCATGAGTTAAGAAAGTGACAAAAGAAGAAAACAATGTATACCTTGCCATCACAGGATGCAGTCATTATGTGTTGTTATGGAGCCAAAGAATCTTGAGGGATAGAATCATCAATACCTTTTGTTTAATTGATGAAGCTAAGAAAGTAGAGATAAAGTTTAAGGCATTCAAATCTAGCAATGACCTAAAGGAGTTTGTATATGCTTTAGAAGACTTCATGATGTTTGAAATGGATCCTTGGAACCTATACAAAAATTGAAGGTAGAGAGAGGCAATACCAAGAGCTCTCACATGCAGAAGAGATCAAGACCTAAAACTAAATGTAGATGCAATAAAACATGGTGATAGTCAGCATGTGAGGAAAGCAGTGTAGTCATAAAAGAAAAGACAAACAAAGTTCTACATGCTAGACCCTTAGTGAGCACAGTTGGGTTATATACTATGAACACCTATAAGAGCTTCAAAAGACCTGATATGAACAAGCAGAGATTCTCCAAAAGAGATCCACAGTTTGAAAAGGGATAGTGACAATGATAAAGGGCATATGGTGTTAGAGAAGATATAATTTGGGACATTGGCCTTAAGTTTACATCATAAGTGTATGTTGTTTCCTTCTTTAACCATGTTATTCCCTAGCATTTGATGGGAAAATTTAAATGGATAACCTTACAAGGGATAAAAGTGCATGTCCTGCATTGTTGTAGCACTTGATTTGAAAAAGACTGTATCATATGAAAGGAGAGATTTTGGACACACTGTCAAAATTTATATGGGACAAATTGTAACAACTATAGGAATACATAGACGAAGAGAGATGGCTGTTTCAAATGATCATAGTCATAGCCATCAGCCACTTGCTACTTCTGATCACCACAACCTTTCCAATAACTTATGCACAAATTCTTTCTTGAATGGTTTCAAATTGTGATTAATTTTCCATCACCATAACCTTAATAAAAACTTATGCACAAAATACAGTAAAGAAGAATTTCAATCATATAAGGTGCAGGTTTATTTCAATCATACCATACATCATGCCATACAAAATCTTTGACAGAAAATACCAAGGTGAAGATATATACATGGTGCCATATAAAATGTTTAACAAAAAATTTGCATGCGAAGGTGAAGATGGCATACCTGGTGACAAGACTGTTGCAAAAGGTGGCAGGGAAGTGCTTCGCATGAAAGACCTTCAAACCCTACTGTGTTGTCGCTGTCAGAAAAATAGGCACCGTGAAATGTGGCAATTTCTTTTTTTTTTTAACAGTATGATTTCAAGCGAAACTATCTCACCCCCAAGATAGTCTCACCTGAAAATAGCTTGCCACATATGCACCACACAATGGCTACGTGGATTTAGGCGAAATTATTTGGGGATGAAATTGACTCGCCCAAAATTATTTTCTTGGCTGAAAGTGTCACACAGCTTTGTGCTTTTACCCTAATGCCAACCTCTAGTATAGTCATGATGAAAAGTGTTTGAGGATGTTGAGAAGGTGTTCTTAGTGTTGTTGATGCAGATGGTTCACTTCATTTCTAAGTGCTTTTGATAAAATTTGAATAAAAGAATATGTTGTGTGATAGAGGAGTGTTCAATGTTGTGCTTCGTATTTCTTCATGGTTGAAGATATGCTTGTGTAGTTTGGATATGATGGTCAGAGGTGTTCAGAGGTGTTATATCTAGAGTTTCAGGTTTTGGATCATGTGAAAGTGGAAGATATGTTCTAACAGTGTGTCTGCCTGTGAACAAGGTTGTCTAGGAGAAATGAGATTACTTCGCATTGAGGTTTCTAGTCTTGTGGATTTGGCAACATGTTGATATTGTTTGTATCTATCTTTCCTTGGAGTGGTTTGTGTTTAGATGCTCCACAAGGTTGGATTCATGAGTTGTTGTCTGTAGCAGTTTGACTAATTACACGGGATGGTTGTGTTCTTTAGTTGTATGTGGTTGCGGTAGTATGTTGATGCTAGAATATTCTAGGAAGATGTGTGGATGTTGTGGAGTGTTTCCTTCTAGTCTACATGTTGTTTTCAAACCTAGAGAGGAGTGTATGTGGTCGCTTGTAGTGTTAGTTCAAAATTGGCTGACCTAGCATGCAAGTGCTATTTGCAAAGGTGCCTCGTGGATTGTGGATGTGATGAGTAGCATGGGAATACAGATTTGGATCCTAGTTAACATGTGGTATGGTCTTCCTTCACTTCTTTCCACCATGGAAGTGTTTGGTGCCAACCTATTTTGGTGTTGCATGTTTGAGGTATATACATTTCATTAAGGCTGACCTAATTAAGATTTTTTTAGGTCATAGATGGTATAAATGCAAGGTAAAGGTTGAGTAGAGTATGGGTGGTATGCAAGATGTGAATATAATCAAGTGTGGTGATTTGAGTGCAAGCTTAAATGATCATGACTTCTAGATGTAGTGAGCAGAAGGTGTCTACATTTCAGTCTACTTGAAGTTACTAGAGGAAGTGAGCCAAAGGTTGCGGATGGCATATAGTTGCAGTGGTGATTTTTCTTGTTTCCTTGAGATAGTGAATCTCTTTGCAATAGTCTTTTTCTATTCTTCTTTCTTCTGGCAGTGAGCCTTTCTTTTTGGGCAATGAGCCTTTTTGGGCAGTGAGCCCTCCAGAAGTGAGCCTATTGTATTTTGGTGTTACTATTCATATATATGTGAGCTAATCCTCATCGTATTTTTTCCCTCCTTGGGTTTTCCATGTAAATCTAGTGTTATTATATGTTTGGATGTGTTTGCATTAATGTCTCATATGTTTACATTATGCTAATGCATAATAAGAGTTTGAAGGCTAATAAGGATTGGAATAGTATTAAGGGTTTAATGTTTTAATTTACAACTGATTCACCCCCCCTCTTAGTTGTCATGTGCATCTAACAATTGGTATCAAAGCCAAGTTCCTTGAAGAAGCATAACTGCTTGGGGTAGATCTGGATGGCGCACAGGAAAGGTATTGAGGTTCCCTTGTTTGATGGAAAAAATTATGCTTTTTGGAAGATCAGGATGGAAAGTTTTCTTATTTCATTAGGTTATGGAGAATGTAAGTTAGTTGAAAAAGAATATACTATACCTACCGATGGTCTAAAAGATGATGATGAGATTAAAGGCTATAAGAACAATGGCAAGGCAAGGAGTGCCCTTCTGAATAGTCTTTATGATTCAGAATTAGTGAAGGTAATGAGCCTCAAAACTGCTAATGAGATCTGGAAGAAGCTGGAAAGTATCTATGAAGGAGATGCCAAGGTCAAGAAAGCAAAGATGCAGAATTTGAAGACCAAGTTTGAAACCCTAAAGATGCTAGAGGATGAAAATATTGCAAGCTACATGCAAAGAGTGGATGAGGTTGTCAATTCCATCAATGGTCTTGGTAGAAATCTGGAGGAAAATGAAGTGGTAAAGAAGGCACTAAGAACTCTTCCAAAATCTTATAGTGCTAAAGTTTCTGCTATTGAAGAAGCTCAAAATTTGGATAATTATACTAAGGATCAATTGTTTGGTACTTTAACTACTTTTGAAGTAAGAGAGTTTGGTCAAGACAATTCAAGATAAGAGATTGCTTTTAAGGTTAGCAAGATAGAAAAGAATGTTGAATCAAATCCAGATGATTTTGATGAAGTGGAAGCAAATTTTGTAAGTAGATTGAAAAAGGGCACTAGAAAATACAAAGTAAGTTACCCTTCAAATTTTTTAATTGTGGAAAAATAGGTCATTATGCTTTAAAATGTCTAGTCAAATTCCCATATGATAAATATAAGGATAACAAAGGTAAATCTTTCAAGAGGAGTTATTATGTTAAAGAAGATGCTAGCATATTTGATGATGAGTCTGACTATCTAGATGATAAAAGTGACGAATGTTTGTTCATGGCTTTGAATGTTGGAACTAATTCTACTGACTCTGAAAGATGTATGAAGGAAATTATTCTAGAAATAGGGCACAATATCAAAGGAGCTTTGGTAACTTCTTTTCATGCAAGATAAGAGGAAAACTACTGGATAATTGATAGTGGATGCTCAAATCATATGATAGGTGATAAGAATAAGTTTGTTAAGATTGAGAAGTTTGATGGAGGTTTTGTTAAGTTTGGAGATGATGCATCTTCTAAGATCTATGGAAAAGGTTCAATTAGTTTTGATGGCAAGCATAATACAAATGATGTCTTCTATTTCAAGGGTCTCCGGCATAATTTTCTAAGTGTAGGACAAATGTGTAGCAGAGGATATAACCTTATGTTTCAGGATGATGGTTGTGAGATCAGAAAAGGAAACTCTAGAACTCTAGTTGCTATAGGAACAAGGACAAAAGGAAATGTATATTAGCTCAAAGGTGCTAATGGTATGTGATTTATGACTCAAAGCAATGAAAGTTGGCTATGGCAAAGAATAATGTGTCACGTCAATTTTTATAGCCTAGTGAGGATCAGCTCTACTCAAGCTGTGAGAGATCTACCAAGACTTACAAAGCCCATCAATGCAATTTGCAAGGAATGTTAGATTGGGAAGAAAACAAGGAAGAATTTCAAAATCAAAGAATATTCTACCATAGGACCTTTGTAGTTGGTACATATAGATCTATGTGGACCCACAAGAACAGGACGCTTTCAAGGTGACATGTATTTCATGTTGTTAATTGATGATTACTCTAGAATGGCTCGGGTAACCTTTCTTAAAGAAAAATCAGAAGCTCTACATAAGTTTAAAGCATTTAAAGTTATGGTTGAGAATGAAATAGATATGAAAATCAAGTGCTTGAGGTATGATAGAGGTGGTGAGTTCACCTCCAATGAGTTTAACTATTTTTGTGAAGATCATGGAATAAAACGGCATTTGTCAGCTCCCAGGACTCCTCAGCAGAATGGAGTTGTGGAAAGGAAGAATAGGATAGTTTAGGAAGCAGCAAGGGCAATGTTGAAAGAAGTAAGTCTACCAAATATCTATTGGAGAGAAGCTATTCACACTGTAGTCTACATACAAAATAGAGTGCAAGCAAGGATCAACATTTCAAAGACTCCATATGAACTATGGTATGGAAGAACTCCAACCATTAAATATTTTAGAGTTTTTGGAAGAAAGTGTTATATTAGGAGAGATGAAGAAAACTTGGGAAAGTTTGATACAAGATCAAATGAAGGAATCTTTCTTGGATATTCTGCAAAGAGCAAGTTTTACAGGTACTACAACAAGAGGCTAAAGAAGTTAGTTGAAAGTGCAAATGTCAAGGTGGATGAAGATCCACATCAAAGCTCGGTGTTGATAGAAGGATATGAATCTAATGATTTCCCTTGCAAAGAAGAAGAAAGAGAAGAAGAAAAGGAAAAGGAGATGCAAGTTGATGAAGAAGATGCTCCAGAAAGGATCCCTAAGACTCCCAAGTATGTGCAAAAGAATCATTCTAAGGATCAAATTATTGGAGATAAGAACAAAGGTGTATTAACAAGAAGGAAAATTTCTATGGCAGATGAATAGGTAAATTTGTGCTTATTGTCTAAAATAGAACCTAAAATAGTGATTAAATCATGCAAACATGAACATTGGATCAAAGCTATGGAAGAATAATTGATGCAGATTGAGAAGAATCTGACTTGGGAAATTGTCTCAAGACCAACAAACAAAAATGTGATAGGAACTAAATGGATGTTCCAGAACAAATTAAATGAGAATGGAGAAGTAGTTAGAAATAAGGCTAGGCTTGTGTGTAAAGGCTACTCATAAGTGGAAGGAATAGATTTTGAGGAAACATTTGCTCCGGTGGCAAGAATGGAGGCCATTAGAATGTTTTTGGCTTTTGTAGCTCATAAGGACTTCAAAGTTTATCAGATGGATGTGAAATCTACATTCTTGAATGGAGAGTTGGAAGAAGAGGTATACATTGAACAATCAGAAGGATTTTAGTTATCTAATGATCCAAATATGGTATGCAAATTGAAAAAGGCATTGTATGGACTCAAACAGACTCCTAGAGCTTGGTATGCAAGATTGAATAGATACTTGCTGCAACAAGGTTTCAAAAAGTATACTATAGATAATAATTTGTACTTCAAAGTTGAAGAAGATCAAATCTTGATTGTGGTGGTATATATTGATGATATAATCTTTGGAGGAAATGAAGGTATGTGCAAGAGATTTGCAGAGGAGATGCAGAAAGAGTTTGAAATGTCAATGTGTGGGGAAATGAATTTCTTCCATGGGTTACAAATCAGTCAATCAAAAAAAAGGTATTTTCCTTTCATAGTCAAAGTACATTAAGGAAATGTTGAAGAAGTTTAGGATGGAGGATTCTAAACCAGTATGTACTCCTATGGTTACTAGTTGTAAATTGAGCAAGAATGATGAATCTCCCAAGACATATCAGAGCAAGTATAGAGCAATGATTGGTGGATTCCTATACCTAACTGCTACCAGACTGGATACCATGCATGCAATCTGACTTGTGGCTAGATTTCAAGAAGATCCTAAAGAGTCACATGTTACAACAGTAAAAAGAATATTTAGATACTTGAAAGGCACTCCAAATTATGGCTTATGATATCTGAAGGATACTAATTTCACCTTGAGTGCATTTACAAATGCAAATTGGGTAGGATGTACAGATGATAGAAGAAGTACAAGTGGTGGTGTTTTCTTTCTTGGAAGCAAACTAGTTTCATGGTTGAGTAAGAAGTAAGATTTAGTGTCATTATCTACTGTAGAGGTAGAGTATATTGCTGCAACATCTTGCTTTACACAGGTGTTGTGGATGAAGAAGACATTGAAGGATATCAAAGTATCATATGATGAACCTATTCCTATTTTGTGTGATAATACAAGTGCTATCAACATTTCAAAGAATCTAGTAATAAATTAAAAAACAAAGCATATTTCAATCTGGTATCATTTTCTAAGAGAGAAGGTTTTAGAAAATGAAGTGAAGCTGGAGTATGTGCCTACTAAAGATCAAGTTACAGATTTTTTCACAAAGGCTCTTCCAAAAGATACATTTGAGTATCTCCGACAGAAGTTAAGGGTTATTACCCCTCCTTTTAATTAGATGCATAAGTATGTGCATCTATTCGGGAAACATTTCAAGATACATTCTCAATCATGGACTGATGTTGAAAGCTACCTCTCAAGGAGAGTAGGTAGTGGTTCTATTGGTTGGGATAGTTAGATGAAGCATTTTATGCCCCTAAGAAGGAAAGTACAAAAAAGTGAGAGCAATGGAGTAAGAGCAAGTGCTTGTTGGTGTTGCAAGTGTTGCCCTTTGAAGTATTGTCAAAGGGGGAGAGAAAAGGAATTCAATATAGAAGAGGAAAGTGTGAAGTATATGGCCATTTTCCATTGATGTCAAAGGGGGAGAGAGTTAGAGTGGTTGAAAATAGTAGTGCAAGAAAGTTAGTAATAGATGCCCCAATCAGGGGGAGTGTTGTTGGTTACAAAGTTGTTGATTGCTTTTGTTGTTAATGGTTTTTCAGAGAGTTGGTGTTGCCATCAATGACAAAGGGGAAGATTGTTGGAAGATTGTTGGTGTTGTCATTGATGTCAACCCTTAGCATTGGAGTTGTTGGAAGTTGGTGTTGTCATTAGTGCTATCATTAATATCAACCATTTGTATGCAGAGATTGTTGGAAGTTGGAGCTTGCTGATAATGTTGGATGTATTATGGTTTAATGTCAACCTATAGTGTAGTCATGATGAAAAGGTATTTGAGGATGCTGAGAAGGTGTTCTTAGTGTTGCTGATGTAGATGGTTCACTTGGTTTCGAAGTGCTTTTGATAAAATTTGAATAAAAGAATGTGCAGTGTGACAGAGGTGTGTTCAGTGTTGTGCTCCACATTGCTTCATGGTTGAAGATATGCTTGTATAGTTTGGATATGATGGTCAAAGGTGTTCAGAGGTGTTATATCTAGAGTTTTAGGTTCTGGATCGTGCGGAAGTGGAAGATATGTTCTAACAGTGTGTCTGCCTGTGAAGAAGGTTGTTTGGGAGAAATGAGATTGCTCCACATTTCTCCATGTTGAGGTTTCTGGTCTTGCAAATTTGAGAATGTGATGATATTGTATTTATCTATCTTTCCTTGGAGTGGTTCATGTTTAGATGCTCCACAAGGTTGGATTCATGAGTTGTTGTTTGTGGTAGTTTGACTAAATACACAGGATGGTTGTGTTCTTTAGTTGTATGTGGTTGAGGCATTATGTTGATGCTGGAATATTCTAGGAAGATGTGGGGATGCTATGAAGTGTACCATTGTGGTCCGCATGTTATTTCTAGACCTGGAGAGGAGTGTATGTGGTCCCTTGTAGTGTTAGTTTAGAATTGGCCTACCTAGCATGCTAGCGTTATTTGCAGAGGTACCTCACGAATTGTGGATGTGATGAGTAGCATGGGAATACAAATTTTAGTCCTAGTTAACCCATGGCATGGTCTGCCTTCACTTCTTTCCACCATGGATGTGTTTGGTGCCGACCTATTTTGGTGTTGCACGTTTGAGGTGCATATGTTTCATTAAGGCTGACCTAATTGAGATTTTTTTAGGTCACAAATGGTATAAATACAAGGTGAAGGTTGAGTAGAGTGTGGGTGGTCTGCAAGATGCAAATATAATCAAGTGTGGTGATTTGAGTTCAAGCTTAAATGCTTATGACTTCTGGATGCAGTGAACAAAAGGTGTCTACATTTCAGTCTGCTTAAAGTTACTGGAGGTAGTGAGCCAAAGGTTGCGGATGGCATAAGGTTGCAGTGGTGGGTTTCTCCAGTTGCCTTGAGATAGTGAATCTCTTTGTAACAATGTTTTTCTATTCTTCTTTCTTCTGGTAGTGAGCCTTTCTTTTTGGACAGCAATCTTTTTTGGGCAATGAGCCTATTGTATTTTGGTGTTGCTATTCAAATATATATGTGAGATAATCCTCATCATGGTTTTTCCCTCCTTGGGTTTTCCATGTAAATCTGGTGTTATTGTATGTTTGGATATGTTTGCATTAATATCTCATATGTTTACATTCTACTAATGCATAATAAGAGTTTGAAGGCTAATAAGGATTGGAACAGTATTGAAGGTTTAATGTTTTAATGTACAACTAATTCACCCCCCCCCCTCTCAGTTGTCCTGTGCATCTAACATTATACCTATGATAAATATGCTTCTTCCTAATCCTAAAATGCTTGATTTTCTACTTTTCAATACAAATATGAAAGACTGTCTTTTTCTTAAACACAAATATGATATGCTACAAAAAATTATATCAACTTAACCATGCTACAAAGATATGAAACAACTCACTAATCTACAAACCCTAGGTTCGAGACTAGCTAGGTTTTCTAGGAATGCAAGGTTTCTGTAAACCCTAATGTTGAAAAAATGTAAAAATAAGCTACGTAGGTATGCAAAATGATCAATGAATTCAATCCTAATTAGATCTAGGGAAGAAAACAAGTCACAAAAATATTAGGATGGAAAAGAGAGATTTAGCCTAAGAGATTAAACTAGGTCAAACCCTCTTCCATTCAACATTGGAACACAAACTGAGCTTGGCTTCTACTCATGAAGGAGAGCCAAATTACAAGGGGTTTGTTCCTTTATTGTATAGAAGAGTGCCAACCAAATTAAACTAAAACTAACAAACCAAACTAGGGAAAAAGATGAAACCCTAATTGACCAAGACCTACAAATAGACGACTATCAGAAACTAATAGAGAGATTCTAAAATGATAGAAGGGATCAATGAATAGAGAAGAACCTGGATCTGAGTTCAGGAGCACAGAAGAACTAGGGATCTGGGTACCCTAGACCCTAATTTGGGTTTTGCATAATTTCAAGATCTAGATGTCTTCACCTGTTAGTCTTCTTTAGTCCTGTAACTTCTTGTAGTCTCATTCTTCTAGAGGTGACCTGCACACAAGCAAAGACAGAAAGGTTGTGTTGTGTTTAGGGGCTTGCCTTAGTCAAACCCCATGTTGGTTTTTCCACCTCCACTATAGTGATGACTAGTAATCCAAGAGTGCATCCCCTAGGAGGGTAGAGGCAAGATCAGCAAGATGAAAGTATGAATGAAAATGATAAATATTAGCACAATATGTGAAACCCTAGTTGGAGTATATAACTCAAGATCATGCACCAACAAAGAGATAGATAAAGATGACTTGAACTTCCTTCAAGACCTGCAAATTTTAGAATCATAACATCCACAAGCATATAGCAACTCCAAGCATGAAGAGCACTTGAGCATAGGAGATCAATCATGTAAGCAAATTCTAATCTTTCATTGTCCATATAGCATTCTTTAAGTGTAAAATAAATAACAAGACTCCTTTATATATGCACTCCCGCTCACCAATAATGAATAAAACCAAATGGGGCCGACATGTAAGAGCTAAGGAGGTGTTCTAAGCCAACACCACAAAAATAGGGCTAAAGCAATCATCTGGGACGAGAGCTCTAGGTGCCCTAGTCCTTTAGCCCCACAAACTCTAGGGAGTTTTAAATGTGGTGGGCTTAGGCTAGTCCTAAGTTTACTTTGTCAGGTTTATTCATCAAGATCAAGATTTAATCATTTAATGTTCAAAAAGGTGTTAAAATAGGTCCTAATTAACAAGGGTAAACATTTTACTCCATAATAATTCCATAATTATGCATACACATAAGCATAAATTAACCAAGAATAATAAATGGTAGGTGTGGGCATAGATACTTAAAAATTTAATTCTATTTATGGAAAGTAAATGTGAATAGAGGAAGATGTAATTAGCTCTATGTTCGATGGAGAAGAATAACTCTATTTTGGAATTGAATTTGATCTATCACAAAACTAGAATTGATCAATCTCTATAGATATACTTTGCCTTAGAACTAGAATAATCATTCAACTTTGTGAAGGATCACATCTACAAGTTTGGGGTATTTCTATAGGTGTGAATTTGATCTCCAGTCATAGACTCCATCTAGTACAATGCACACTCATGTTTTTAAATTCACCTAGTTTTCCATGCTCCTCTAAGTGTTAAGAAATAACAATATTTATAAATACATTTAGAGGGCTATTGGATTGCAAGGGGACAAGTTCTTCTAGTTCAACCCACATGAGACACTAGTTTTACAATCATGCAAAAGATTGATAAATAGCAGGAAAGCTACAAATGTCCTAAGATGATGTGATACATAATGAGAATCTTTTTAGGTACTCTAATTGAAGTGTTTCTAGCATGCTTATTCCTTAAATGCAAATAATTTTTGAACAATGATTGTCGATGATAAATGAATGTAATTGAATGCCTTTAAATACAAGGACATATAAATAAATCACACAAACACGTATTTAGTCAACTGATAATGACTATTGGAAAGGCATGGGAACTTTGTGTTGGAAACAAGGCAGATAACTGAGAGGGGGAGTGAATCAGTTATCCTTAAATTTTACTTTCTTTTCTTATCTCAATATTCAATGATATATCAAAACATGAAAGCATAAGCAACCATAAGAATAGAAGTGAAATTAACACACAAGACAAGGATTTTTACGTGGAAACCCTGTTAAGGGAAAAACCACGGGGTGACTAACTCAAGATTGTATTCTCTATTAAAAGAATACAAGAGTACAAAATGGCACTTGCTAATTAGGGCTCACTGCCTGAGCACACTCCTCATAAGAGGCCCACTGCCTACAAGAGACTCACTGCCTACAAATGCTTACAGATGATACCAAGGTGTTTGAACTGATGAATAGAATCCATACATGCAAGAATTCAGTTCCAGTTAGGCACTGTATACTAATCTGGCACATTTCATTATTCCTCTGCGCAAATATCACTCTTCAGTCATATTCCAGATTCAAATCTTAGTTGATGCACTTCTTCCTATATTTTCTTTGTCTTCTCGATACACACCAATATGTCAAAATCTTGAATCTATCGAGTATATATATCCTTATCAAGGATTTCCAACAACTTCATAGTCAGCAACAAGAACACTTGGAATATTTGCAAGTTTCTATTTTGTCAGCTGAATCCTTGCTTGGTTGATGATGCGCATCAAAAACTTAGACATAAAAGTCATTAATCATGTCGGCCAATAATGTATAATGCCACAAATTGCTTGATCAACATCTTTCATACATCCAAATTGAAGTCTGGTACTCTGTTGGTCAGTTCTTCCTCTGTCTGCTCTGTCTGACTGGAACCCAACACACAAAAGCTCATATCTTTTTCATGCTTTATCATGGAGGCTAAATCTCTAGAATACAATAGTTATGATATCCTTCTTGACTTGTCCAAGTCTGCAACTTATTGAGTTACATCATCTAAGAGATCCGGACCTGATTGTCGGACCATGTTGCATACTTTGTTTTTGTCCACTGGACCAAAACAATCTTCACTCTGACTTCCAGTTTAGGCATATTATGTACTGCGGATATGTAGAATAGACTTTGTTTCCATCAATGACAACACTTATGAAGCCACACAGTGTCTCTTGCCAACAATCTCCCCCTTTGGCATTGATGGCAACACTTAGTGAAAAATAGCTAAGTGTCACAATAACTCCCCCTTTGCTTGTGCTTTGTTTCTTTGCACTGCTTTACCGGAGCTCCCCCATTGCTGAATTCCTCATTTTTCACTATTCTTCACTCCCCCTTTGACATCAATGGCAAAGGGTGGAATCCGCATACCAAAATTGTGCAAAAATTATTATATACATGGCCGCATATGTATATACAAATCATACATTATACTTACATATACTTAAATATATCTACAAAGGTTGTCTTCAACTGTACAATTTATGTGGCCCAACTCCCCTTCATTCTATCCAAAATGGAGATGTGTCCACTTAACAAAAACGCATATGCTTCTGCCCTCTTCAAATCTGTCGGATTACTGGTTCGGGCTGTACTTTGAGCATCTGTTAAAGCATCATACAATACTTCTAACTTAGGAAAGATTATTCCCCTGAGTTCACCCATTCTGTCCATCAGATGCCTCTACTCCTTAGCTAGTTTCTTTATCTCATTTATGATAACAACTGCTTGACATTCTTGATTTACCAGAGAGATGGTAAGAGGATCAAAATTCTGAGACATGCTCAGCAACTTTTCTTCTTGTTATTTCATCTTCTTTTCAATGTCCTTTGAAACTTCAGGCCAAGATAAACAAAATTTATATATATCTCCTCCATCCTTAAGAGTGTTTTCAATGCTCTTTATTCCAATGTCTAAGGTTCTTCTGTCATTGTTAATTAGTCCTTGTACCTCACTGAACCTTTTTTCAGAGAACTCTTTCTGGACCTTAGTTTCTGCCAATTTTTCAAGAGATTCAAAGTGAGAATTGACAGAATTAACCAAGTTTTTCAGGTTACCAGATGGAGAGGCAAATGCATCCTTTTGATATGTAGGCATGATCTTCTCTAGTACACCGGATGCAATATTCAACAATTCACTATCCTCCATGTGTGATTTTAGAAGTTTCTCTTTTGCTTTGGCCTGAGCAAAAGATGCTACTTTCATTATCTGAACTAGATATAGAGAGTTGAAATTCAGTGGCCCTTGAATCAACTCAGGTTCATCCAACTCCATCATTTCTTTGTCCAAGAAATTTTGTACTATCTCTGCAGTGTCTCTTGTTGGTGATTTAGACTTATTTCCTTTAGAGATATCAGGACTGACTAGTTTGGATAAGTCATCACCAACCTTTTCTACTTGTTCTTCTTCTTTTGCTTTATCCTCTTTCTCTTGAATCTCCGTCTCTTCTCTTCTTCCTTCCCCTTCTTCTTTAGTGACCAGAAGATTTATCTTGGCAACTGTGGAATCTGGAGGAGTGACATTACCAGAGTTTACTACTTTGTGAACTTTCTCTTCTAGAACAGAGGAGTCTAAGTTCTCATATTTCTCTTCATCTATTTTCTTTAATCCTTCGACATCCTTATCAGAGAATTCTTCATTGATTACTTTTAATCCTTCAACATCCATGGTAGAAGGCTCTTCATTTGTTTCCTCTACAATAGGAAGATTAAATCTCTTCAATGCATTCCAGAGAATTTCTTTTGTTTCATTTTCTATTTGATCAGTTTCCCCAAGCATGAGCTTATTCATTCTTGCCTTTCTCCGGAACTCATCTTTACTACCCTTAAAAACCATGTTCATTTGCTTTGGAGTGATAGAAGGACATAGTTGTATCACTATCTACTCCCGGATCTCCAAGTCTTTTGTCTTGGCATTCTCTTTTCTCAGCTCTAGTACTTCTTCTAGGCTCTTAGGAATTAATGAAATTATTTCAATGAAGGCTTTGTTGTAGATGTTCAAATACCTGACAGTTGCCTCTTCAAGAATTCTCTTATCTACATCATTGTATTCATCATAAAATTCTGTCATCGGCTGCAGGTTTCCATCTACAGTGATGGCTTTGATGATGTCTTCAATTGATAGAGTGGGTTTTTCAACAAATTCCTCTATTTTCTCTTCCTCATTTCTGCTATCAAAGGACTTCCCAGATGTTCTTTTCTTCTTCATTTTCTTGATTTCCTCATCTGATTCTATCTCTTCATCATCCTTTTGGCTCATATATGTCCTTGTGGCTTTGGTCTTCATTCTCTTTTCTCCTTTCCCGGATGGCTTGACTTCCAGTTTGGTAGTCTTTGAGCTTTCAGGAGTGATAGAAATAGAAATCTTGGAAGATCTAGTCCGGGAGGAGGCTTGCACTGGAATGCTTTCTTTCTTTTCTTCTTGTCTTTCTTTTTCTACCTTCTCTATTTTCTCTTTATTGGCATCTACTACCTCCTTTGATATGCCAAATCTTTCGGCAAGTTCTTCAACTTCCTTTCTTACTTTTCTCTTTATCTCAGGCTACCTTAATTCAACATGTATTTTTATGCTTATCTCTTCAAAGGTGCCAAACCTTTCTGCTTCAGTGTCTTTAGGTTGGCTCAGCAAGTGTTGAACATGTACCTCCAAAATATTTTCATCAACCTCATATCCCATGGGCATTATTCACACAGTTCTTGGCTCAACTGCCTCCATTAGGCATTGATCAATGTCAACCATGAAGTAGAATATGTCTTTGTATTTCTCAACTATTGATTATGGTATTCTCTCTCTGGCATGCATCATGCTTTGGAAATTCTTGAAGTAACCCCAGAGGGCTAAGTTTTGGGCTTGAGCATCACCAAGTCCATACATGTAAACTCTGATTTGAATTGCAACGGGTTTATCATTTTGCCAGACCCAACCCTTTGATCCAGGCAGCTCATTCATATAGTAGAAAAATAGACACAATAGAAGACTACCATATTTGAAAGAGTTTTTCTTATCTTTCTTGATCTTCTGCAAGTTTTCCATAAGTTGACTCAGTAGAAGCAAACTTGACAAACTTATGGAAAACTTATCAAAATTTGACAAAAGAGCAATGACTATAGATGACATCATAGATCCGGATGTCAAGTTTGCTTCTATGATAATTGGCTACAAAATCTACCACTTGACATCCGGATCTATGATGTCATCTATAGTCATTGCTCTTTTGTCAAATTTTGATCCGGTGGCTTCAGTTACCATTTGATTCTTCACAGATTTGAGTGCGGACAACCCACCGATTGAATGCAGTCCGGTCACATCCCTGATGGCATCTTTGGTTATCTTGAATGGCCTCATTAGCCACAAAAACTTATCATGCATCCTACTTAGAACATACTGGACCCAATTGTCTTCTAGAAAAGATGGAAAATATATGCAATGTTTGAAGTGTTTGTCCCTTAGGGTCTTGAATTCAAGTCTAAGTTCAAAATTCTCATCTATTAACTGTTTTCAACAGATGTCAGACAATTTTGAGTCTCCAAAATCTTTGATGTTTGCATGGATATAAACCCTAATATCTTCTACATGCAAGACACCGTGTGGAACACTGGAAAATGCTCCCAAGGGATCAACTTCTAGTGACTTGTAAGGGTGTTTCTTGAATTTTGGTCTCGGCCTTTCAGAGATATTAACAACCATTGGAGTAGCCATTCTAATAAATAAAATTGAAGAGAATTTGCAGAAGGGAAATACCTTTTTATGCCTTAGGGTTTGAAGCAGATGTCGGAGTGATTTTTTGTTTGAATTCAATCTTCAGCTTGAACTTGAGTAACCAGTAGGATCTCTTCTCAAATCTCTTCTTTCTTCTTTGTGAGTGCACGTGTGTAAATAATGAGTGAAAAAGCCTTTTTATCCTTGCACAAAACCTAATTCCCTTTTGTAATAAATGCACAAACTTTTAAGTCATCTGGTCACCCTACTTCTTAAGTGAGCTTTTCATGAATCGTCTTGCAGATCTTCAAACTAGTACCTTAGTGTGTTGATAACACCCAAGTGCCTTAAAGACTTTCCTCTGGATCCGTAGATCAGAGTATTTTATTTTCAAATAATACCAGATCAATTTGTATTGCTCAGTTAATATTGGATGGTTGCCAGAACTAGATCTACTCAAGTGGTCATAAGGCTTGTGAAACTTCCTGCGGACCTCTCACATTTTGACTAAAAGTTCTTTGGGGGATTTTATAGGAACCCTTTAATCCGCAACATCAGATGTTCACTCAATGTGCCAAATTCAGTCACTTACTGTCTAGCTGGGGGAAAAGATTTTCTTTGTAGCTCCCCCTGAGCCAGAGCTCACCTTTTAGTTTCTGGAAGGATTATCAGCACCAGATTTCAGTGCGGATCCATCTCCAATATTCATTGTACTCTTCTTTACCCAAATCTTTCTCATCTCCTTTTGAACTTCATCTGCATTTACTTTACCTTTTCCTTTATCTTGTTTATGATCATGTTTTATCGGACCCCTTTCATCATGATTTCTGCTTCTGCAGAATCTGGCTATATGACTGTATTTATTGCAATTGTAACACACAACATTTCTTTTCTTATTTGGTTGATATCCTTTTGATCTGCATTGATTAGCCATATGCCCCATTCTATTGCATGTAAAGCATCTACCATTGAAAGAATTCTTCATTTGTATATTTCTGCATTCATGAGATTTGTGACCATACCTTTTGCAACTAAAACATTGACTGGAGAAGGATGAATTGTTCTGATTCATTTTGTTCCTACACTGAGTTGCTTTATGACCAAATTTGTTGCAATTGAAGCAATTTCCATTGAAAGATGGATATCTTTGGGCATTTGGTTGCCTTACCAGAGGTCTTCTAGGCATGTTCCTTTGACTTCCTGATCCAAAGTTCTTTTGACCAGATCTAGAGCTTTCACCTTTCTCATACCCTAAGCCACGCTTATCATCAACCCTCTTTTGACTTGCAAGAAGAACTTCAAGTTGGGCTAAGCTTATCTTGAATTTTTCTTTGTATTCATTTGTAGATTGAAGATCTTGTTTAAGAGTGTCTATTTGGTTCTCAAGTTGTTCTTCATTGTCTCTAGCTTCTTCAAGATCAAATTCAAGATGCCTGATTATTCTGTCCATTTTGTTGCAGTCCTTTGTTTTCTCCTTGAGGGATTATTTTAGGTTATCTTCAGTCTTTCTCTTCTCTTCAATTTCTTGGGTGAATTTTATAACCCCTAATTCAATTTCATGTCTTATCATAATAAATTCTTTTTATAGCTTCTCACATAGCTTAGTTTTCTCATTTAAATCCTCATCAGTATTATTGACTTCATTCTGATTTGCTAATTTTTGGACTAGTTCCTTTCTCTTTTTCACAAAAATACTAAGTTTTTCTTTCATCTCATTGATGAAATCATCAGCTTCCTTAAGTCTTTCTCTCAAATTATTGACCTCAGAGTGGGATTATTCAAGATCATTTAGGGTAGACTAAAGTTGTTCTTTCATACCATATGCATCCATTGAGATTCCCAGATCTTCCTCAAGTTGTTAGGCTTGTTCAGAGGAACTTAGCTCTGATACAAATTGTTGGAAACAAGGCAGATAATTGAGAGGGGGGGTGAATTAGTTATCCTTAAATTTTACTTTCTTTTCTTATCTCAATATTCAATGATTTATCAAAACATGAAAGCATAAGCAATCATAAAAACAAAAATGAAATTAACACACACAACACAAGGATTTTTACGTGGAAACCCTGTTAAGGGAAAAACCATGGGGTGACTAACCCAAGATTGTATTCTCTGTTAAAAGAATAGAAGAGTACAAAATGACACTTACCAATTAGGACTCATTGCTTGAGCACGCTGCTCAAAAGAGGCCCACTGCCTATAAGAGACTCACTGTCTACAAATGCTTACAGATGATACCAAGGTGTTTCAACTAATGAACAGCATCCATACATGCAAGAAGTTAGTTCTGGTTAGGCATTGTATACTGATCTGGCACATTTCATTATTCCTCTGCTCAATATCACTCTTCAGTCATATTTCAGATTCAGATCTTAGTTTTCACACTTCTTCCTATATTTTCTTCATCTTCTCCATACACACCAATATATCACAAGATTGAATCCATTGAGTATATATATCCTTATCAAGGATTTCCAACAACTTCATAGTTAGCAACAAGAACACTTGGAATATTTGCAAGTTTCTATTCTGTCGGTTGAATCCTTACTTGGTTGATGGTGCGCATCAAAAAATTAGACATAGAAGTCATTAATCATGTCGGCCAATAATATATAATGCCACAAATTGCTTGATCAACATCTTTCATACATCCGGATTGAAGTCTGGTACTTTGTCGGTCAGTTCTTCCTTTGTCTGCTCTATCTGATTGGAACCCAACACACAGAAGCTCATATCTTTTTCATGCTTTATCACCGGAGGCTAAATCTCTAGAATACAATAGTCATGATACCCTTCTTGACTTGTCCAAGTCCGTAACTTACTGAGTTACACCATCTAAGAGATCTGGACCTGATTGTTGGACCATGTTGCATACTCTGTTTTTGTCCACTGGACCAAAACAATCTTCACTCTAACTTCCGGTATAGGCATATTATGTACTGTGGATGTGTAGAATAGACTTTTTTGCCATCAATGAAAACACTTATGAAGCCACACAGTGTCTCTTGCCAACATTTACAACCTAATATTCATGACAAAACACTCTTGATGAAGTACAACTCTTTTCAACATTTATGCACTGCCCTTCATGATTATCAACTTTCGTCTAGTCAGTATGAGAACCAAAACTTATCGACTCAAGTTGGTCAATCCATGGGTGAATCATCACAAAACAATTTTAAGAGGAACAAAAATAGGAACTTCATCAAGATTAATGGACCAAATATGAATGTGTCTGCTATAAATAATCCAAGGAAAGCATCATATCAACCAAGAAAGTTTACTCTGATATCTGAGTCCTATCATTCTATCATGAATCAAGCTGTGAGTTATAACATCCTGAAGCTTCCCCTGATCAAGCCTATTGATCCTAGTAAACAAGGACCTTACTTCGATGCTAATGCCTTTTGTCATTATCATCGGACGCAAGGACATGACACTGAATGATGTATGCGTCTTAAACATGAGATACAGGACCTTATTGATTCAAATGTCATCTAGGTATCGGGTGTGAATGATAATGGAAATAAGTGGGTTGCTCCGCCAAATCAAAATTTACAAATCTTCGCTAATCCTTTTCCTAAGCATACTAAAAATAATATGGTGGAACAAGATTTAGTGGATGTAGATGACGATGATTACTTGGACTATGATAGTATCGTAGGTATGATTGAAGTTGACAAGAAACAAATGGATAATCTACCTCATCCAAAAAGAAATGGAATTTATGCTGAGGTTCCTCCTCTATTATCCTTATATGGATCGGGAGATAATCAAAATGCATCTAAAAAGCAAGAACAACAATCGATACAGATGAGAAAGATAGTACAGGATGACTCCCATTACTGTTCTAGAAAGATTCAACAATGAAAACTTGTGAAAAATCAAAAAAGAGCAAGACGACAATCAATAGTTGGAAATAATAGTGGTTCTCCCCCTCATAAGCAAAAAAAAGTCTCATTTAAACAAGGATTTAATGAACAAGCATCATATAATAACAAACAAGACTTTCATAAGAACCACTCAAATTTTGCATTAAACATGATCGAGTACCTCTCCAAGAGGTTCAAGAGCTCCAAGATATAATATGAAGACCCTACAGGTAAGTATCTCTAACCCTTTATATCTCTTGTGATGTGCTTCCCCCGTGATGTGTTATATGTTGTTTAGGCTTCCTGGGATGACATCAGATTCTCCCGTAAGGTTTGGGATACCAAGAGACTGCCTCTATTGTGACATTCTTCTATTTGTATCATCATTCTTCTATATTGCCTCTCTCTCTGATTTCATTGTTGTGTGTTGTTTCTTACGGACATAGCATTGTGGTTGGTGACTTGGGGGCACCCTCCTACGTGATTGTCCCTAAGACACTTGTTTCTTCTCTCTTATTTATTGTTTCCCTTCCTCTAGTGTTTCCATCTAGCGGGCGGATGATGACACACATTTATACTGATGCAGACCTAGTGTCCCTTTTGAGAACAATAAAAAATTGGACTTAGTTCCTAATATGATGATGGGGTTGTATATTTTATCTGACGCTTGGCTAGTGGAAGCACTCGTGCTTTCTACGTAGTGAATTTCATGATGTTTCTGTCGTATTTTTACAAACCTTAACAATACTGCTACTCTATGCACCTTTGTTTGCCTTTGAATCTGGCCTTGGTGGTACTTGATTTGGAGAGCTTCATGATATAGCCTCAAGGTTATCCTCGAACTTTGAATTCGTAGTATAACCTTGGCTCTTTGTGTGGTTAATCATATGCATTGATGTTATTGTTTATCATGATGTTGTAGACACTAACATGTTTCTTGCAGGGATGTGTTTGTGGGAACATTTGGTGATCGTAAAGTACATGTCACCTCCAGGGGGCATGGGCTTTGCGAAAGTCGACGTTCCCTTGTGTGTTTTGTTCCTACCTTAATGTGCTTGATATCGATAACTGATATCAACCACCTTAAGGTGGGGGCATATATAAGGTAAGCTGTCTGTTATAGATGTTAGCAATGTGTTTGACCATAGATGTAGAGACTTGCGCCCCAGGGTAGTGCATTGTGCATCCTAAGTTTGTTTGCAATCAATCAATCAATCATGTAAGCCATCTGCAGAGGCAGGATATCACGTATATCCTTTTTATCTTAAGCCCTCTACAAAGGCAGGGATGGTGTATTTCTCGGAGCAGATTGCATCATCCTTTCATTTTCAAAAGTCCTCTGCGGAGGCGGGGAGCGGTTCTGTGACTAACTCAACCCTTAAGCGTGTTTTCGATGATTGCTTTGGCGAAGCCCAATCGTCGGTGTGTGCCTGTAATGTGTTTAAGATGGTGTTGGACCTAGAAATAGGTACACTCCATTGCTTGTCTGCCATGTTTTCTCCATGTCTTCAAGTGTGTGTGTTTTGGCATGCTTGTTTTGTGTGGCATGTGTGTTGCCCCATATGTAGAGACCAGCACCCTCGGGTAGTGCTTCCTGCATTTTGGGAGGTTTTGTGTGTCTTGTGTGTGTGTTTCCCCATTTATACAGAGACCTGCACCCTAGGGTAGTGCATCCTGTATTATGGGAGGTTTGTTTACTTTCCAGTACTTGCATTTTCATTTCATATATATGAGAAAAAGAAAAGAAAAGATATCATTTTTATCTTCCATGCATTAATGTGTCTTCTATGTATTGATTGTCTTTTCCGTGTTCTGCGTGACTGTAACTGTCTTCTCTATGTTTTGCATGTCTGTTACTGTCTTCTATGTGATTGGCATGTCTTCTCCATGCTTGATGTGTTTGTTGTGTTTGTGACCTTACTTTAATGCATGTATGATCCTTGTGTTTATACATACATTAAAGTGGGGGCTAAATGTAACGTTAGAAAATGTCCCCTTGGGGGCTTTTCCCTCATAAGGTTTAGCTCATGGGTCTTTAGCATGCATTTAGGACATTTTATTTCATATTTTGGCATCCCGATGGAATGATACCTAGGTTCCATGGCAAATTGGACCTAGGAGGATCCCTTGAGCTATACCCTACCCAAAATAGGGGGAGGACTTGGGCACCTGCGCCCTAGTCCTACCATATTTTGGGGTAGCCCCAATTTCTGGGTGTCAGTTTATGACCGTTAGTTGGTTCTTTTGCTGACACGGTAAAGTTTGACTTTTAAAACCTTGGCAGGAATGCTTGTAGGTGCATATATAAGCATGTGTAGGCATTCATTTGTAAACTAGATGATTACTAGCAAGCTATTGTGTTCTCAAGGTGATTCAAGGCTTTCTATTGTGTTGCAAGAGCAGACTTGTGTGTTTTGTGTATTGATATTTGTAGATTTGAGCATCAATCTCTTTATGGCATGAAGAGCATATTCCTCCATAAGAGCTTCACTACAAGGTGACATATCATTGTATTTTTATCATTGATTGCTTTAGTTTTTTTGCCTCTGCCTCACAAGGGCATGTACTCTTTGTCTGACAATGATGTTCGGAGACATAAGTGTCCTCCGAGGCTTGAATGAGGCAAGCCTCTATACACCACAACCCCCAAACCAAGTCTTGTGATTGCAGGTTACAGGTGTCGCATCCAGAAAAAGTGGAGTTACAGGAGGGCTTGGCAGGCATCAAGGATTCAGGATCGGAAGAAAAGTCAGACAAAGGAGCACTTCCAAGACTTGGGCACTCGCACTAGTGTCCTCCGTAGATAGATCTTGGGAAATAGAAGTTACAGGGTTGATCAGTGTCGGAAGGATGTCCAGATTCCCTGAAAAAGCAAGTACCTTGGACTTGGGCATCTGCACCTTAGTCCCCGACTATTCCGCCTTGGAACCCCAAAAATAGGTATTCTGTGATTTGTTATTTTACTCCCATCTACAAGAGCTTTTTCTATTATTCATCAATTTGTTGTCGTATTTGCATAATTAGGGTTTTAATGGTTAATTGGACATAAGAGAAGGAAAAATTGATAATTAATTCCCTAATCCAAGTTTCCCTTCATTTGTAAGTGACCTAGGGTATTATAGTGCTTGCCACTCGACCCTAGATCCTTCAATGTTTAGTGGAAAGGAGGGTTTTAACATCTAAACAACAAAAGATTAACAAAATCCAATTTTACCCTAAACAAAGCTATGTGTCCCGGGAGGTTCTTCCCATCTATCCAAGTGACAATGTTTTCATAAATGGGTCCTAGGTTAGAAAGGGCATCCACCGGCCAGCCCATTACCCTCCCTAAATATATGTTGGATAGAAACCTTATCAAAGTTTTTTATTTAATGATTTATGAATATATCAATAATGTTATTATAGGCCTAGCTGGGGGTAGCCTTAGATGCTAGCATGTTCAGGATGTTGTTAGAGTCCCCTTCGATGACTAGGTTCTTGATCCCTTTATCAATATCTATTTTGATACCTTGAACAATAGTACTATCTTCTACAAAATTACAAGTTTGATACCCTATGTTCTTAGCATAGGCGCTAATAACTTGCCCCTTGTTATCCCTTAGTAGACCATCCCCTCTTGCTTGATCTTGGTTTCCCTTAGAGGCACCATCAAAATTTAATTTAAACCACCCAGTTTCAGGGGGGACTCATTTGTGCTAATTGTTGCCAAGAAACATGTAGAAATGTATATAGCACATTTGCAGTAGAATGTAATCTTGATTGTGGAATCAACAATAATGTGGATGATTTTGAAGGCTAGGTTTTTCCTTCATGGATGGTTTTCCTATGGTATATCTTGTGTCATCTTTGATGGTTTTTGTTTTGTGGAATAATACATTGAGTATGTAAGATAGACAAATTTGTGGTGATATTATGGTTATCTATTTTAGTTATTGTGTGTTATTTTGTGTGAGGCTGCATGGCTGAAGTGCAATTGTGATCATTCAAAAAATATGGAATTAATAGATTTATGTGGTTTTTTTAGTGGGTGTCTGTTGTGTGTGTTGTCTTTGTTCATTTATAGCTATATGGATGGATAGTCCTTCATTGGACCCTCTGACCGTGCCTACATCAATTTCTCTATTTTCTCTCTCCTATTTATAGTAGTTTTGGATAATAAGGTTTACCTAATTTCCTATGTATATACTCATCACAATCTAAGTTGATTTCACTAGAAATATCTAGGAATGGTATAGCTACCTATCCTACAATGTTAATTAGTGTTTGAACACATGACTATATTCTAGCATTTGGTGTTGATGTTTTGACTAAAAGTTGGTGCCTGACACTAACTTTTTAACCTTTGTTTGGCTTCAAATTTAGTTTGTAGTCTCCTAGAATCATATATAGTCCATTTACAATAGTTTCATGGTTAGATTCAAAGTGTAATAGTTTTAGTTTTTCATTTCTATTTCCTTTTGTTGTATTGTGTTTCCATTTATATTTTTTTATTTCCAAGTTTCTTGTCTAGCCATTTTTCCAATCTTAACTCTAGTGTTTTTCACTTAGTGTTAGACTAGGTGAAAATGTATTCATTTTGTACTAATTGCATACATGTACTTCAGATGAAAATATTTAACATCAAAGTTGTTTTTCTTGTTTTCACGTCCATGAGCTATTTAAAGCCCTTGTGAGTCACCAAAAGCCTCCCAAGATTCCCAAGATAATCAAGATCAAGGATGGCCAAAGTCCCCCAAGACTCCAACATAGGAGGAAACTAGTTTAAGAATAGAGAATATTTTTAGCACCTCTGCCACTTAGAGGAATTTCTCCCATGTGACTAACTTACTATTACTAAAGTAAACTCAAATTTGCATCATGAACTTGTTAGTGTATGTTTTTCATTTTCCTTAGTAATATATTATTGTATTTTTCTACAGATTTATTTTATCTTTCTTAGGTAGATAAAGTGGGTCACTATACAGGTGGAGAGCATCTTCCATGAATGTAAATACCACCATTTTTTGGGTAGTTGGAGTTACATTTTTACCTCCTCTCTTATCTATTTATGTATCAACTCACCTTGCATGTTTTAGCCATGTCATTGTCAATTTTCCCTTATGCATTTTTTTCTTGGAGTCATTTGAGCATCCCTTGAGTATTGTTCATATTCTCTCATTCTTAAAACACTCTCCTTTCCACTATTTTTCAATCCTTTGATCATTTGTCAAATTGAGTGTACATATGTGTTTACCCTTACATTCATTCTAGGTTGTTTTGCTTGTTGCAAATTCTAACGTGGTATCAAATATTTGAGATGCCTAGGGTAAAGCACTCCATTTTAGATTTTTGAGAGCTCAAAAAGCTCTAGTTTTTTAAAACCCAGTATGCTCTTCTCTTGAATCTTTGGATGGCCTGGAGAATTAGAATGATTTAATAGGAAAAATAAAAATTTGGGGGTTTTATTCATGGTATTACACATTCTAGATGTGAGTAAAATTTTAATAATTTCCAAGAAACATTTTTAGTTATTCCATTACATGTGGGCAGCTCAAAAAAGTTAGTTTGGGCTTTTATTTTGCTTAAATCAGAGGCTATGAAGCTATTTTACATTCAAGGGTTTGATTATGCTCATAAGTGAATAGCTCATTTTAGGAATTTTGGGACCTAATAAATACTGTCATTATGTTTAGTAGATGTTGAAACTTTAGGATCCATATAAAGTTCATCAAAATTCAAGTAGGTCAAGTAGAAGCAAAAAAAATTAGCCCTAGGCATGAAGTCTAAGGTTGTATGGCACTATTACAAGTCTATACATTTTTAAAAATTTTGAAAGTTTAAAATTTTTAAATAAATTGGGCCTATAACCCACTTGGAACATGGCCCCCTTTTGATAGGGACGTTGGCCCTTAGTTGGCCAATTGCAACCCCCAAAGGGGATCCACAGGCCTTACAAGCTAGTTCCAATAGGTCTTAACCAACCCAAGACAACTATCACTCACTTGTGGCTTCTCCTCAACTAATTCATTATCTCTATAGCCAATTTTCCACCACCAATTCCACTATAGCTTCTTTACCAATTCTCTACCACCCAATAGCCCCCACACCACTATTATTGTAGAATAGTTTGTCATTGATGTCAAAAGGTGTAGATATCATGTCATGAATGGAAGCTGTAGACATCATGAATGGAGTTGGTTGGATTACCTTTTTGTCTTCTTGTAGTGGTCATTAGGACATTATAGTGTGGTGTTCATGTCATACATCAGGACTCTCTTGGTATGGTCTTGATATGGTGTTATAACTAGTTTGCCATGCTTCATTATGTTGTTGTATCAGTTTGGCATCATCAAGAGTTGAAGTTAAGTGCAGCAAGGTGTCAAAAGGATCAGAAGTTGATCCCAAGATTCTCATGTATGATGTGTTGGTTCACTTAGTTGGAGGCATTGATGTCTGTGCTAACATAATATGGTTTTGGTCTAGGTGTAGATTCTTTCATGCTTCTTGTTGATGCCCTCAATATGATTTCAATAATCTCAAATGCTTTGGGTTGATATTGAAAGTGGCAGAGGCTTTATGAGGTTGAGATGCAGAGTTCATATCTGACCTAGTATGTTAAAGTCACAAGGCACATTTGGTTATAACTTGTTGTGTTATCTTCATCTATTCATTATACTATGACCTCAAGACAATGTTGTCATTAATATTGTTATTATCAAAGTGACTCATACTCAGGTTCAAGAAGTTATAATATTGGGTGATAGGAGTAATGGTGATGACTGACTAGAACAAAAGGATCTCATGAGACAAGAAAGAAAGAATGCTTACTTTATGGCTCATTGATGTCAAAGGCATGTGATATGACGAGGTGTTGATGTGACTATATTGTCATGTAGAGAAACATGTGGCAGAAGACATCAAACATGTGATGGCATTCATCATGTTGTTCATGGCTCAAAGAGTTTGATCTTGATCTTTGATGAATGTTTATTTTCATGGTGGTTACATTAAATTATCACATTATTCTTGTTATCTTCATTATTCTCTATTGAAACATGATGATCTCAAGTTGTTTGAAGCATTACAAGTTAGAGTATTAGAAATTCCTAAAACCCTAGATATCTAAGTTAAAACCCTAAGTGATAATCTAAGCCTTCCCTAGCCCATCATATCCATAATGCACTTTTCTTTTAATCTGTCATTGACCTTCTATCATAGGTCATTTTCACTAAAGTCTACCCACTAGAGGGGTCCTTAGACATTCTGCTGACTGGCCTCTTCTTTCCTTCTACTAATAGCAGCGGTCTTCCCTTTGAGCGCATAGGCACCAATTATAAATCAATGGTGTTGTTTAAAAGTTGTCAAGGGCGCGCAGACTCCGATCAAAGGCCAACATTCAAACTTTGACCTCCTCCCTCAGGCTTGCATATTGACGTGCAGTTGGCCGTCAATTCAATGTGACTGCAGTGTTTTTCTTTTTATAAGGCTGTTTTTAGGCAGTTTCTTTTGGAATTTTAAAGCTTCTTTTTAAGAAGATTTTGTTCTAATTTTAAACTCTTTTCATGGCATAGAAGACTAAAAAGGAAGTATTTTTTAAAGATAAAATATGAAGAGTTTTTCTTTTAAATGTGAGGGAAAGATATTAAAGAAATAAATGTAGAGTGGAGAATTAATTTTGTAGCAGGTTGTTTGCAGAGAAGATGGACATATAATATTCTATTCTGACTTAGGAGATTTTGTGCAGTATATAGTGTCCTTTTTAAGACATTATTTTTAATTATGGGAGCCATTTGTTTTGATACAGATTGAAGGTTATTGAAGAGTTAGGAAAATGAATATGCGGAGAGGAGAGGAATATCAAGGGTCACTCTATTTATAATTTTATTGTAGGTTCTTTGTGATATATTATAATTATAGGAATGATATATGAAGGAGAAGATATGTTTTGGTAGAAAATAATGTTATGAGATGTGTGTTTTTGAAGAGAAAAATAGAAGAGGAAGAGAGAATGTTTTGTCTGAGAATTGAGAAGTATATGAGATGATATTGCAGGTGATTCAAGTACATTGAGAAGACATTATGGAGCACATATGCAGAGCAATTTGATTTCCAAACTAAGAAAGAATGATATGTGGTTATGAGCATTGTATTCAAATAGAGAAACCCTCTAATTTTTTTTTATTAATATGAAGTTGTATATTTTTCTAGTGAGGCATATTGTAGCCAGTGAGGCTTGCATGATCAGTGAGACCTATTTGTTGCCAGTGAGGCTCTGTAATTGGTGATTTTCATGAATAAGCCAGTGAGGCAGTTTAGAGTGGTTTTTCATCCCTATGAGGGTTTTCCACTCATCAAAACCTATATCATGTCTTCTCTTTATGGTTGATTATATTGTATCTATTTGGTCATCCTTATTTAAGTTTTTGTATTCTAGTTTGCATATCTTGATGACTATGTTTTAAATGAGTTCCTTTGCACAAGATCTTTGAGTTAAGTTTTGAAATGTTAAATTTCATATATCACTGATTCAACAAGTGATATCAGAGCATAGGTTCCCTTTTTGAAGTCTAACAGGCTTGGGTAGGTCCTGATTGTGGAGTACCATGGGAAAGTGTAGAAGAAATAAGGGCAGGAGAAATGTCAAGCACATACTAGTCAAAAGGCACCATCTATACCAAATTCAAATGTTGATATACAATCAGTTGATAGAATTGTTTTACAAATTGAGTTAGGTATTAAATTAGAGGAAGAGTTTTCAGGAGTTCCTTTCTTTGATGGTTTAGATTTCTCTATTTGGTGTATTAGAATGCAAGTCTATCTATCTTCTTTAGGGTATGGTGTGTGGATGTCAGTTGAGAATGAGTATTTTATTTCCTCTCAATCAACTAATACTACAAGTAACAAAGAGGCTTATGAATGCAATCATACAGCAAAGGTCATTTTGTCTGGATTATCTAATAAAGTTTCTTGTAAAGTTATGCATTGTGAAACAACTCAGGATGTGTGGAAGGAATTGATAAGATTCTATCAAGGTGATGCACTTGAAGGAGAGGATAGCTTGGTGTCTGAGGAAAATGACAATGATAGAAGACATTCATATGAAGGAGATGAGGTCCAATCTGATTCAGAAAAAGAAGATCACATTATGAGTGACTATGAACAAGACTGTGAGGTTGATGTTGAAGGAGAATTCATATGTGCTCTGGGTGAGATCAAGAAATACAAAAAGGAGAACCAGAGATTAGAGTTGCAGCTATAATAATAAAAAGACTCCAAAGACAAAGCACTTTCATACCTTGAAAGAGAATCTTCATATCTTGAAGAGGCAAGGAATTTAAGGACACAAATTAATGAATTAGACAAATTGATTATCAGCCTAAAAATTGAAATTGAAGAAGCCAAGAGAATAGTAGATGTTACTAAGTCTAAATGTGAAGTAAAATCTATTGAATGTCTAAAACTAGAGGCTGAAATTGTTACCTTGAGAAAATATATTGAAAATCTCAAGAGTATGTCAAAGAGATACCAGGAGTTTGAAGAGAGCACCACCAAGTTATATGAGATGCTGGGTAAACAGAAACAACATAGGGACACTACTGGACTTGGCTATGAAAAGGGGCACGCATCTAAGGTTAAAGAGACTCCTAGAAAGAAAATTGATCTAAGTCATCATGCTGCTACTCCTTAAGGAAAAATGAAGATTGAATTCACTCCTGGAAGATCAAAATTGAATGATAAAGTTTCAGAAGGAAGAAAAACTCAAGCAAGATGTGAACAATGAAGCTGAGATGAAAACCAAAGATGAGTTTATCAAGATGCACAATCAGAAGAAAAATCTTAGAAGGGCTACTCCAGCAAGACAAGCATATATGTACAGGTATAATTATTCATTTTTTGGTTATTGTTATACCTATAATCATTTTGGACACAAAGCAATTGATTGCAGAAGGAATGCTAATCTTGTATGTTTCAAGTGCAACTCTCCTGGTCACAAAGAATATAGTTGCAGAATGTATGGAAGAATAGCATCACCTGGTTTGAAATTTTTGAATAGGAAAGAGGCTGAAAAAGTTTGGAAGAAGAAAGGACTTGTGAAAGTTTGGAGACTGAAACAAAACCAAGATACGATAGATTATAAACTTTTGCATCTTGCACAAGTCATATCAATAGTTGCATAAGATCTAGCATGAAGTGAGGGGGAGTTGTCCAATGTCCTATCACTTACCCCCAAGAAGTTTCAGGAGGAGATTATTTGGTGCTTGTCAATATGTGTATGTCAGTAATACAGGTGATCAATGCAAACAAGATGATAAGATGTTCAAGGTTCAGAATGTTCTTGATATGTTAATGAGAATGTGATGTGTTGATCATCATGTGTTTTGATCATGTGTTTTGAGCTATATGTCATGCATGAGAGGTAGAGTTTTCATGTGGATTGGAGATAGTGTCAAAAGAAGATGGTGAACTGGAGATGTAAATTCGTGATCATTCAGAAGAGTTCTTGGTATGATAGTTTGACATGTTTCTTTGATAAGTTTCTTCATTGATAGGCTTCAGGAAGGCATGTGCAAGTTGTGTACTTCTAATTATGAAGTGGTATCAGGTATGTGCTTCAAGCTATGACAATCTAAAGATGCTTATGTCATTAATGATGGTGCCTTATATCTTATCAAGTTCTTTAGTTAATCAGGTTCATCTCTAGATGTTCATTTGAGTTTTTTTCATGGCACTATGATCAGTTCATATGGCAGTGCTAGTTTGTATTGAAGCTGATGATGAGTGTCTTTCAAAAGACATTAGGAGTAAGAAAAGATAGAGATAGCCTTCAATTGCAATTGGTAAGTTGACATACAGTGATGTTGTAACACATTTGATTACTTCTTCCATTAAGTTCCTTGATAATCTTGCATGCAAATATGTAGTGGAAATTCACTTCTTCAAACAAGACCATGCATGTTGCAGAAAATAGAGAAGCATTTCAATGTCTATAGTATTGATCAGGACAGTCTGACAATCATAAAATCTGCATGATAACAGTGTAAATGTCTTTGGCAAGTGAATAGAACCATGACAAAGTTAGTTAGAAGTCTTATGTATCAGTGAGTCAAAAGACAACTAATTCTATGAATGCTCTATGACTTTGATATCATTAAATGGTGTGATTTGTCGATTCTGCAATATAAGGACAATTATATCTTGACAGTGTGCATGATAGTCATTAGTCATTAAATTAGTGATATACTTCTATTTCATAGTGGGCAGAGAGTAAGCAATGATTTGTCTTGATGATGTTCATTCAGGACAGTGTTCTTACCATAGTTTTCATGATGGCAAACTTGTTGTGCAGACTTGCCTCTTGTATATTGCAGTCTCTTGCAAAGATATTTTAGAGATGGTAGCAGACATATATTTTACTAGCAGAGGTAGTAGATTGTGTTTTGCAAAGGTAGCAGACAGTTGATAAAATTAGAGAATGTTGACCATTCAGGACTTGTGTCATTCAGGACTTGTGTTCCTTTTAGGACTTGCTCTATGTTTGATACAAGAGTTCGCACATACATGTTCAAGATCTCAAGATATGGATCATAGACAATAAAGACAATGTGTGCTCAGGGTTTTCATCAGAAGTTTACTCTTCACAAAGAGTTTTCATCAGGAAGTGTTTAGTTGATGATGGGTTATGAAAGTTTGTTTTTCCATCACAGTAACTTGCATCACAAGAACTTGCTTGGTGTCAAAAGAAGGTACAGAGGTGCATGGTCATCTTATGCAGAGTAGAGACACCTTGCTTAGAGTGCAGAGCTTCCTTTACTATGTTGTTAAATGTTCATGTTGATGACTGTTGGTGTGTTGATGTCTTGATGTATAAATCATGTTCATGGTTGAGATTTTTTGATGAGGATATACTAGGATTGTAATGATCTTTAAATTGGCTATTTTTTCTATGATGTATATATATTGGTTGTGAACATCAAGAAATCAGTGAATTTATTATGCAGGTTGATGGTGCAAATTGGTGAAACATTGTCATCTATCTTGCAGAAGGTTAG
This sequence comes from Cunninghamia lanceolata, assembly GCA_027924645.1. Classification (NCBI taxonomy): domain Eukaryota; kingdom Viridiplantae; phylum Streptophyta; class Pinopsida; order Cupressales; family Cupressaceae; genus Cunninghamia; species Cunninghamia lanceolata. The sequence continues at coordinate 3,832,063 of BSBN01000128.1, forward strand.
CAGGACAGTAGCCATGGTATTTCAAGTCTCCATAGTTCTTCACAAGGTAATAGTCAAGGGGAGCATTATATCCTTTATCATTGAATGAAAAAAAGAGGGAGCTAGAGAGGTGTCGATGTGGTTTTTCCATCAATGACAAAGGGGGAGATTGTAGAACAGTTTGTCACTGATGTCAAAAGGTGTAGATATCATGTCATGAATGGAAGGTGTAAACATCATGAATGGAATTGGTTGGATCACCTCATTGTCTTCTTGCAGTGGTCATCAGGACATTATAGTGTGGTGTTCATGTCATAAATCAATACTCTCTTGGTATGGTCTTGATATGGTGTTATAACTATTTTTCCATGCTTCATTATGATGTTGTATCAGTTTGGCATCATCAGGAGTTGAAGTTAAGTGCAACAAGGTGTCAAAAGGATCAGAAGTTGATCCCAGGATTCTCATGTATGATGTGTTGGTTCACTTAGTTGGAGATATTGATGTCTATGCTAACATAATATGGTTTTGGTCTAGGTGTATATTCTTTCATACTGCTTTTTGATGCCCTCAATATGCTTTCAATGATCTCAAATGCTTTGGGTTGATATTGAAAGTGGCAAAGTCTTTATGAGGTTGAGATTCAAAGTTCATATCTGATCTAGTATGTTAAAGTCACAAGGCCCATTTGGTTATATTTTGTTGTGATATCTTCATCTATTCATTATGCTATGACCTCAAGACAATGTTGTCATTTATATTGTTTTTATCAAAGTGACTCATGCTCAAGTTCAAAAAGTTATAATATCAAGTGATAGGAGTAATGGTGATGACTGACAAGAGCAGAAGGATCTCATGAGATAGGAAAGATAGAATGCTTACCTTCATGGCTCATTGATGTCAAAGGCATGTGATAAGACTAGGTGTTGATGTGACAGTATTGTCATGTAGAGAAACATGTGGTAGAAGACATCAAACATGTGATGGAGTTCATCATGTTGTTCATGGCTCAAAGAGTTTGATCTTGATCTTTGATGAATGTTTATTTTCATGGTGGTTGCATTAAATTATCACATTATGCTTGTAATCTTCATTATTCTCTGTTGGAACAGGATGATCTCAAGTTGATACAGGATGGTCTCAAGTTGTTTGAAGCATTACAAGTCAAAGTATTACAAATTCCTAAAACCCTTGATATCTAAGTTAAAACCCTAAGTGATAATCTAAACCTTCCCTAACCTGTCATATCCATAATGCACTTTTCTTTTAATTTGTCATTGACCTTCTATCGCAGGTCATTTTCACTAAAGTCTACCCGCTAGAGGGGTCCTTAGACATTTTGTTGACCGACCTCTTCTTTCCTTCTACTGATGGCAGCGGTCTTCCCTTTGAGCGCATAGGAACCAATTATAAATCAATGGTGTTGTTTAAAAGTTGTGATGATCACGCAGACTCTGATCAAAGGCCAACATTCAAACTTTGACCTCCTCTCTCAGGCTTGCATATTGATGTGTAGTTGGTTGTCAATTCAATGTGACTGCAGTGTTTTGCTTTTTATAAGGTTATTTTTAGGCAGTTTCTTTTGGAATTTTAAAGCTTCTTTTTAAGAAGATTTTATTCTAATTTTAAACTCTTTTCGTGGCATAGAAGACTAAAAAGGAAGTATTTTTTTAAGATAGAATATGAAGAGTTTTCATTTTAAATGTGAGGGGTAGACATTAAAGAAATAAATGTAGAGTGGAGAATTAATTTTGTAGCAAGTTGTTTGCAGAGAAGATGGATAGATAATATTCTATTCTGACTTAGGAGATTTTGTGCAGTATATAGTGTCTTTTTGAAGACATTATTTTTAATAATGGGAGCCATTTTTTTAATACAGATTGAAGGTTAGTTAAGAGTTGGGAAAATGAATATGCAGAGAGGAGAGGAATATCAAGGGTCACTCTATTTATAATTTTATTGCAGGTGCTTTGTGATATATTATAATTGCAAGAATGATATATGAAGGAGAAGATATGTTTTGGCAAGAAATAATTTTATGAGATGTGTGTTTTTGAAGAGAAAAATAGAAGAGGAAGAGAGTGTTAGACTTAGGGCACACAACTAAGAGGGGGTGTGAATCAGTTGTGCAAAACTTTCTCCAATTTACACACTTAAATCCTCTTACTGATTAGCAGTATATTAAACATGAAACATAATGCATTCAAATCAAAAGCAGAAACTCATCAACACATAAGACACCAAGATTTTGACGTGGAAAACTTGGTTAAGGGAAAAACCACAGGGTGATTAACCCAAGAATGTATTCTCTGTTAGAAGAATAGAGAGAACAAAATGGCACATGCCAATTAGGGCTCACTGCCCGAGCACACTGCTCACAAGAGGCTCACTGCCTACAAGAGACACACTGTCTACAAAGAAATGAGTATCACATACATGAACTGGAGAATAGCATCTTCACCATGCTTGAATCAGTTCCATTAATCTCAATACTTCTGCTCTGCCTTTTGCTCTCCTCTTCGCTACCACTTGCTCATCTCCACACAAAAAAGGCAAGTTCAAACTGACTTCGCAATCCTCATTTATACAATGCATCAACTTAGGAATAATCATCTAAGTCAGCAAACATCTACAAGAACATCCACAAGACGTGTAATACATCCGGTCGGCCAGTCTCAGGAAGAACACCATCATCTAGTGGTTGTTCTTCAAATGCACACTCTAACTTCAATGCGGACCACCAACATGAACTGGACATGATCCATAGATCACCACAAGCTTTCTTGAATCACCAAGAACATCCGCACTTCATCTGCTTACTAGAATCCTTCTCTCCTTCATCTGGAACCTCAAGAGCACAGTCTGTCATCACTGTCATAAAGGAATAGGTTCTTCCAGACCTTCAAACCATGAACCAATCTACTTGACACTTCACAAGGATGTCCTCAACACTTCCTCAAGTCCACAGAATGGGATAATGCATTTTCGGATCTCACCAGACCTATCTGTGTCACTTGGTCACCTCTGAACACCTGCTAGAGCCGGTTCTACTTGAGCAGCCATAACTTTTTCAAATCTTCATGCAGACCTTTGAAAACTTGATTGGATCATCTCAAGACTCATATCTACAAACCCTTTAATCCGTATCCTTTGATCATCATCCTATCTTGGACTTTTGCCTTACAGTCATCACTATTCCTCACTGTTCCTGATTGAGACTAATTTTCTCAATATCCTCAACTCACGGCTCATCCAAACCTTATCATTAATGCAACAGGAGTATGTTGACATCAATGACAACACCGGTTAGGCCCATACTTGCAACAATCTCCCCCTTTGGCATTGATGGCAACATATGATGTGAAAAACCATCAAGACAAGAACTTCTCCTTACTATCACAACTCCCCCTATCAATAGCAACCATTCACATGTCTTCTCTCCCTTTACTACTCCCCCTTTGATCAGCAACCACTTATTTTTTACATGTCTTCTCTCCCCCTTTGACATCAATGGCAAAGGGCACATACTTGCAATTTCACCACTTCAGACTCATACCTGCTACTCCCCCTGAGTAGAAGCTCCCCAACATCAATCCAGATCACAAGATGTGACTGTGATACCCACCAGACTAATGCACATCAGTGCACCTTAGTTCATCACCGGAGGGGCAATAACCCCTAACTTCTCCCTGAGATACTCAAAAGAGTCCTTAGGTAGAGGTTTAGTAAAGATATCTGCAATCTAATCCTTGGATGACACAAACTCCAATTTGACTTCATTCTTATTCACTTGCTCTCTCAGAAAGTGAAACTTGATAGATATATGCTTTGTCTTTGAATGCAACACCAAATTCTTAGATATACTTATAGCACTTGAATTATCACAGAGGATTGTGATAGGCTCCTCATACTCTACTTTAATATCTCTTAGCATCTGCTTCATCCACAAAACTTGAGTGCAACAACCTACTGCTGCTATGTATTTTGCTTCAGTTGTAGACAAGGATATTGCCTCTTGTTTCTTGTTTAGCCAAGAAACCAATCTCTTTCCCAAAAAGAAAACTCCATCACTGGTACTCTTCCAGTCATCCACATCTCCTGCCCAATCAGCATCTGTATATGCATGAAGAGAGAAATCATGATCTCAAGGATACCACAAACCATACTCAACTTTTCCTTTTAGATATCTAAAAATCCTTTTGATTGCCATGACATGAGATTCTCTGGGATCAGCTTGGAATCTCGCAACAAGACCAACAGCCTGCATTATATCTGGTCTAGTTTGAGTGAGATACAAAAATCCTCCAATCATTGATCTGTACTTTGTCTGATCTGCTTTAGGAGAGTCATCATCTTTGCTCAACTTACATCCGGTTGCCATGGGAGTATTCATTGGCTTTGAATCTTCCATTCTAAATTTTCTCAACAATTCTTTCACATATTTGGTCTAAGAAATAAAGATTCCTTTCTTTGTTTGAGTAACTTGTAGATCCAAGAAGAAATTCATTTCTCCAAGCATAGACATCTCAAACTCACTTTTCATTTGATTTGCAAAAGTTTTACACATACTATCTCTTCCTCCAAAGATGATATCATCAACAAATACTTCAACAATCAAGATGTTTTCATGATCAATTTTGAAATATAAGTTACTGTCAGCAGTACCTTTGTTGAAACCAATCTTCAAAAGATGTTGGTCCAATCTTTCATACCAGGCTCTTGGGGCTTGCTTTAGTCCATACAGTGCCTTCTTCAAGTTGCAGACCATATCACCATGCTCAGATAATTGAAATCCATTTGGTTGTTCAATGTACACTTCTTCTTCTAAGTCACCATTCAAGAAAGCAGACTTGACATCCATCTGATACACCTTGAAATCCTTGAAGGTAGCAAATGCAAGAAATAATCTGACTGCTTCAATTCTTTCCACCAGAGCAAAAGTTTCTTCAAAATCAATTCCTTCTATTTGAGAGTAGCCCTTGTAGACCAATCTGGCTTTATTTCTGATTACTTCACTAGCTTTATTTAGTTTGTTCCAGAAGACCCATTTGGTTCCAATCACATTCTTGTTTCTAGGTCTGGGAACAAGATCCCAAATGTGATTTTTCTCAATTTGCATCAACTCTTCCTCCATTGCTTTGGTCTAATTTTCATCATTGCAGGCTTCATTTATTGTCTTAGGTTCAATCTTTGAAATCAGACAATATTCATCTGAATTTTGAGCAATTTTCCTTCTAGTTTGCACACCTTTGCTTTTGTCACCTATGATCTGATCTTCAGAGTGGTTCAGTCTTACATACCTTAGAACTTTGGGAGTTTCTTGCACTTCTGCTTCTTGATCAGGTTCATTCAGACCTATCTCTTCTTCTTGATTTACCGGATCAGTTTGAATCTGACTTTCAGAAAAGGATTGAACTCCTTAAACCATAACACTATTCTGATCATCTTCATCATATTCATAAAACCTTGAGGGTTTCTCTATTCCCTCATCAACCTTCACATTTGTACTTTCTATCATCTTTCTTAGTCTCTTGTTATAACACCAGTATGCTTTGCTTTGAGTAGAGTAACCCAAGAATATTCCTTCATCACTTCTAGCATCAAACTTGCCTAGATCTTCATCTCTTTTGATGTAACATTTGCTACCAAAGACTCTAAAATATCTTACAGTAGGAGTAATGCCAAACCAAAGTTCATAAGGGGTCTTACCGGTATTGCTTCTGATTTGAACTCGATTGAGAGTATAGACTGCAGTGCTAACAACTTCTCTCCAATAGATCTAATGAACATTTGCTTCCATCATCATGGTTCTAGATGCTTCCTGGATGGTCCGGTTCTTTCTCTCCACTACTCCATTCTGCTGTGGAGTCCTAGGAGCAGACAATTGTCTCTTAATTCCATGTTTCTCATAGAACTCTATGAACTCACCGGATGTGAATTCTCCACCTCTATCAGACATCAAACATTTCAACTTTAATCATGTTTCATTCTCTACCATAGCCTTGAATATTTTGAATTTCTTAAGAGCTTCTGATTTCTCCTTTAGAAAGGTTACCCACATCATTTTGGAATCGTCATCAATTAACAGCATGAAGTATCTATCACCTTGAATACTCCTGGTTCTTGCCGGACCACAAAGATCAGTGTGAACTAAGTCCAATAATCCGGTAGAAGATAGTTCCTTGCTTTTGAATGTGATGCTTCTCAGCTTACCCAACTAATATTCCTTGCACAAGCTGTTCGTAGGTTTCACCAATTTTGGAAGATCTCTTACAGCCTGAGTATTACTTATCTTGATGAAATTATCAAAATTCACATGACACATTCTCCTATGCCATAACCAACTTTGATCAACTTGAACAAATAAGCAAATTTTATCAGTGCCAACCAAGTGGAAGATATTACCTTTAGTTTGGGTACCAGATGCAATCTCTGTGTTGGTTTTTTCCCTGACTGGATGCTCATTCCCAGATTTCCCTACAAGGTAGCCATCAGTGATCAACAGAATCTCTGGGCCAGGGGCCAACAATATAGGAGATAGACTCTATTTTTATCTCCTCTTCTTCTTCAGGCTCTGCAAAACCTAGGGGGGTATTCCCTATTCAACACCCATGAGATATAACTGTGCAAAGACTAGGATGCTGACACAAAGCAGATAAGTCCTCCTGTAAGTAGACCAAAACTGTAGGATAAGTGCAAAGGGGCTAGCTTTGGGCCTATGTTCAGTTGTGAATCAGAGGATCTTGGTCCTAAACTACTTCTAAGGTCCTAATGGTTTGATTTGGAAGTATGAATTTGATTTATGTTTGGATGCAAACCTGGACCTGGTGTATAACCTCAACACAGAGCTAGACTGGTGCCTATCCAGGGCTTGGAGTCAGTAGACATACACCTGTGAATGATCAGCATGAACACACTAAAACTGGAATTCAAGGGGATGTTATGGTATTTGCCTTACAGACACCTCCCAAAATAGAGTGTTAAGTTATCTCTACTTATGGTATCCCTATCGCAGTATATCTTTCCCAACACTTAATCTGAAAACACTTTAATCTACCCTTTGAGCAGAAGTTGAAAGATCAAGCATTCAATACAGGAATTCTATATTCTAGAATCCCAGACATCCCTTAGATATCTAGATTCAGAAGGACACATGCAATACTGGAGACAGAATAACAAAACACATGCGAATACAGCATTACTCATATAAAATCAATCATGAAATTAGTAGATTCATGCATGAGACATACAACAAGAGATACATAAACTCACAAAATCACCTACACAGAGCAACCAAAACCAGTTGTATCTCATTACAGAGCCAGATATGTCCAGTTTTCAACAACAAAAATGAGAAACACAACCTGCTAAATACAGCAAGGAAGGTCCTTAGCATTAATTACATGGTAGATCAAAATTCGCTAGATACATTCCTTCTGAGGAAAATGGCCTACAAAGATTAAAAGCAGTAGGGAACAAAACATGGAGAAGCAAGGAAAGGACAAGGGGAAGATAAGCTCAAGCCTTGTGCCACCGTTGGAAAATTTTATGCCATAAATCAGGTACATGACTGTTCAACCGCTCGGCCATGCCTCTGCAAATCACCATTGATGGCTCAACTACCCACTTTCTTCTCTTGGAAACTGTCGCAGCACTCACATGAAAAATTCCTGCTCAAAAAATGCCTGAAGACACAAGAGAAACCCACATTCCAACTTTTAAACATAGCCGTCGATCATTTCCCTTCGCAGGATCTACAGCCTCAAATCGCTTTGAAAAGTTGAGAACCACTGAGAATGTGCCACGCAGGCACCTTTGCTTTCGTTGACTCTTCAAACTCTGTGAGATGAAAAATCCCACATTTGCCCTGCAGGAACCCCTTAATCACTTTATAAGCACTATCACATGTATACAATAAGTGTTGAGCGTTTTGCTCCGCTCGACCCATGAACCTTCTGCCAAAAGCCCATCGGTGTAACATACACCATCAGAGCAACCAAAAACCCTCCAGCCGACACCACATGTTACACCGATGACTACACAGTATAAATCCCATACCATCCGCCATCGGCCAGACTAGCCACATCGGAACAATTTCCATCAGATAAGTCGATGTCACACATCACGTCGATGGACACCTTGGTCGGCATGACCAAAACCATCGGCCCAATAAACAACTTCCCCGCTGACCACACCTTGTTACGCCGATATAGCCTCATCGGCCAGAGTACCCCTGTCGGCCCAACTCTCCACACTCCATCCGATGCACCAAGTCATCCCGATGGCACTTACAAGCTACACTCTGTCGGTGAGACCCCTAGCGTCGGCAAACCCTCTGCTTGTCTACCTGATACTTTTCATTACGCCGATGGTATTCCCATCGGCCAGACCCCAATACATCGGTGGAACCAAAAACTCCCTCACCGATAGCAAGACACACGCCGATGACACCATTGGCCAAACCTCCCACTGTCGGCCCAACTCAAAATTCCCTCACCGACAGCCAACACTACACCGATAATACTTCATCGGTGATACTTTACAATAGTCACCCCGATCGGGGAAACCCTACACCGTCAACCCAATGCAATTTCCTCAGCCCGATAACTAATGTCACTCCGATGCACACTCCATCGGCATAGCCCAAACACATCGGTAGATCTCAAAAATCTTTTGCCAATAGCAAAACTCTCGCCGATGGACATACCATCGGCCAAACATTAACCATCGGCGGACCTCTCGCCAACCCGCCCGATAAGAAAAATCACCCTGATGGCACATCATGATGACCCCCTCCTCAAGAAATATGATGCTGATGCTAAAACATGCTGAGGAGGCCCCAAAACTTAGAAATTTTTTAGATTTTTTGGGAAGGTGCCTGCATGAAAAATTGCTCAAAAATTGACAGTCAATTCAGGCACCAACACTCTGTTCCGGAGCTTTCAAAGATCTTGCATTTTCCATTCTTGAACTGGAGATCATACCTCTGTCCACCAACTGTCCAACACTAAGAAGATTGTGCTTCAAGCCTTCAACATATAGAACATTACCAGTTTTGTTCCTTCCATCAAAAGAAATAGTTCCTCTTCCTCTGATTCTACCAGCAGAATTATCTCCAAACTTCACCACTCCACCTTTATATCTTTCCAAATCTATGAACTTATTTATGTCACTTGTCATATGGTGAGAGAAACCACTGTCAATGACCCAATCATCCTTTTCTTCAACTTGGGTAGCCAGGGCTCTTTCTACAACCTTATGATTGACAGATACAGAGGATATTGGTTCTTCTTCCTTGATGGCAATAAACACCCATTCATTTCCTGATTTGTTTCCAGTCTCTGATTCATCATCTGTTACTCCTTCATTATCATCTTCTTCATGAACATAGTAACAGTTCTTTTGGAACCTTGGCTTGTTAGGATTTTGCCTTGAAAATCTTTCCGGACACTTTGAGGCAAAATGGCCAATCTTATTGCAATTAAAACACTTAAAAGGTAATTTTCCTTCATACTTACCGGATCCTCTTGGTAGCCTCTTTGTAATAAGGGCTTCAAGTTAAGCAGTTTCTACTTCTTCTTCCAGATCTTTTCTTGCTTTTTCATACCATGACAATTTCCTTGAAGAATTCTCTCCCGGAGCAAACCTTTGTTTACCTTTAACAGAGGCACTGGCTTTGAATGTAGATTTAGTCTTGGGGGGGTCATCTCCAAACTCTATCATTTCAAATGCAGCCAATTTCCCAGCCAATTGATCTCTTGTGACAGTTGTATGGGCTCTGAATTCTTCAATGGCAGCAGCCTTGATTTTGTAAGAAGCAGGAAGGGATCTGAGAATTTTACCAACAATCTCATTTTCATCCAAGACTCCACCAGCATTTCTAATTCCACAAACTAGCTCATTCACTCTTGGCATAAAAGTGGTAATATTTTCATCATCTCTCATCTTTAGTTTTTCAAATTTCCCTTTTAGACTCTGTAACCTTGCACATTTAACATACTGATCTTCTTCATGCAAAAGTTCCAATTTATTCCAAATCTCAAAGGCAGTTGGTAGGTCAATAACATTTGAGAGCTCTGAGTCAGATAATGTGCTTAGAAGAGCCCCTTTGGTCCGTAGATTGTTTTCAGCATCTGTGATTTCATTTAGGGTTGTCGGACCAACCTGTGGAGGTACATACGCTTTTGTAACCATGGACCAGTACGCCATTCCCATACACTGCAAGTGAAATTTCATGCGACCTTTCCAAAGAGCAAAGTTGGTTCCATCAAACTTCGGACTATCCTTCTTGTATGATGACATCCTGGATCTCCTCAAGCGGTTAAGCTCCTTTTAGAGGAACTTGGCTCTGATACCAATTGTTAGACTTAGGGCACACAACTGAGAGGGGGGGTGAATAAGTTGTGCAAAACTTTCTCCAATTTACACACTTAAATCCTCTTAATGATTAGCAGTATATTAAACATGAAACATAATGCATTCAAATCAAAAGCAGAAACTCATCAACACATAAGACACCAAGATTTTGACGTGGAAAACCCAGTTAAGGGGAAAACCACGGGGTGATTAACCCAAGAATGTATTCTCTGTTAGAAGAATAGAAAGAATAAAATGGCACATGCAAATTAGGGCTCACTGCCCAAGCACACTGCTCATAAGAGGCTCACTGCCTACAAGAGACACACTATCTACAAAGAAATGAGTATCACATACATGAACTGGAGAATAGCATCTTCACCATGCTTGAATCAGTTCTATTAAGCTCAATACTTCTACTCTGCCTCCCGCTCTCCTCTTCGCTACCACTTGCTCATCTCCACACAAAAAAGGCAAGTTCAAACTAACTTCACAATCCTCATTTATACAAGGCATCGACTTAGGAATAATCATCTAAGTCGGAAAACATCTACAAGAACATCCGCAAGACGTGTAATACATTTGGTCGGCTAGTCTCAGGAAGAACACCATCATCCAGTGGTTGTTCTTCAAATGCGCACTCTAACTTTAATGTGGACCACCAACATGAACTAGACACAATCCACAGATCACCACAAGCTTTCCTAAATCACCAAGAACATCCACACTTCATCTGCTTACTAGAATCCTTCTCTCCTTCATCTGGAACCTCAAGAGCATAGTCTGTCATCACTGTCACAAAGGAATAGGTTCTTCCGGACCTTCAAACTACGAACCAATCTACTTGACACTTCACAAGGATGTCATCAACACTTCTTCAAGTCTGCAGAATGGGATAATGCATTTCTGGATCTCACCGGACCTATCTGTGTCACTTTGTCACCTCTGAACACCTGCCAGAGCCGATTCTACTTGAGCGGCCATAACTTCTTCAAATCTTCATGCAGACCTCTGAAAACTTGATTGGATCATCTCAAGACTCATATCTACAAACCCTTTAATCCGCATCCTTTGATCATCATCCTATCTTGGACTTTTGCCTTACAGTCATCACTGTTCCTCACTGTTCCTGATTGAGACTAATTTTCTCAATATCCTCAGCTCACGGCTCATCCAAACCTTATCATTAATGCAACAGGAGTATGTTGACATCAATGACAACACCGTTTAGGCCCATACTTGTAACAAAGAGAATGTTTTGTCTAAGAATTGAGAAGTATATGAGATGATATTACAGGTGATTCAAGTACATTGAGAAGACATTATGGAGCACATATGCAGAGCAATTTGATTTCCAGACTAAGAAAGAATGATATGTGGTTATGAGCATTGTATTGAAATAGAGAAACCCTCTAAATTTTTTTTATTAATCTGAAGTTGTATATTTCTTCAGTGAGGCATATTGTAGCCAGTGAGGCTTGCATGGTCAATGAGACCTATTTGTTGCTAGTGAGGCATTCATCAGCCAGTGAAGCTCTGTAATTGGTGATTTTCATGATTAAGTCAGTGAGGCAGTTTAGAGTGGTTTTTCATCCCTATGAGGGTTTTCCACTCATCAAAACATGTATCATGTCTTCTCTTTATGGTTGATTATATTGTATCTATTTGGTCATCCTTATTTAAGTTTTTGTATTCTAGTTTTCACATCTCGATGACTATGTTTTAAATGAGTTCCTTTGCACAAGATCTTTGAGTTAAGTTTTGAAATGTTAAATTTCATATACCACTTATTCACCCCCCCCTCTCAGTGGTCTTGTACTCCAACAATATTGCCACCTCTGCATCACCTAAGTGGCCCCTATCCAAGCACTACCTAGCACTTTCAAACATGCCACATACACTCAGCCTAATCACCACCTTTGTTGATTGTGCGACCCATCTACCACACACCATCCACTAGGGAACCACCAAGGGTAGGTACCTCTTCACCATTTCACCTTTTAGATTTGGACTCCAACTTCAAGAGGCCATAACTTGCTCAAACGAAGGTATATTTTGGTGTAATTTTTTGAAATATGGTAAATTTTATGTACTACATAGTGGGGTTATTGGTTTTCATATTTCATTCTACTATTTTCTAGAATTTAAGTTTTATTATATTTTTTTATTTAATTGTATTTTTGGGAACTTATAATGCTCCTACCTTTCTCAAACAAGCTCCTTTTTTAACACTATTTTTTGAAAGTTTACATTTTTCCAAGCTCTACAGAATAATGTAGTTTATTTGCTCCTACTTTGTAAGAACTTATTACTTTCATCACTTTAGCCACTTTTAGGCCTTATAAAGGTCTATTAAATCTAGTATGCCATATTGTAACAAGTATTGAAATAAAGTGCCAAACATTGTAGCTTTGGAGGAGCCCATTTCACATATAGTATACAGGCCCATTTCCCTTTGAAACATATAAAATTCTTACAAGCCACATAATCAATGCCATGTTATACAAATCAATGGATAGGATTTGCATGGCTATAACTTCAAAGGTATAGCATAGAAAATGTGTGTAAGTGCATACAACCAATGTGCAAGAATAAACATCCTAGTAGTGATCATTATGTCAATACAAAGAATCCACTTAAGTTACTAATAATTACATACAAGTTAATATTCAAATAGAATAATGTGCATGGGTAAAGGCAAGGACTTAGGCTTTTTGAACTAGGCCACCTTGAACATGAACGAAGAGAATGACAATGTACCAACAAACATTGTGAAGGCCTCGGTGGCATTACGCAAATCTTTGATAGTGCATCCTACAACCTATAGGAGGTTGTGCAGTACTACACATGTCATTAAGGTCACGTGGAAGAATGTACAAGTAGATAAGACATGAAACCAATATCTTAGAGCATAAGAATAATAAAACAACAAAAAGAGTTATTCAATATGAGAGCATAGGATTTAATAGCAACATTTATAGAGTATGACATTTCAAGCACAACACAAAGGTTTAAGTTACATTTCTTAGATCAATTATAAACATAAAAGACAAAATAGTAGCATAGAGAGCCATGCAAAAATTTATTGGATTGGGTGTCAACAAGTTCATTGGAATCTATAGGATTAGGCATTGTAGTAATCGGTGAACTTGGAATTTTAATAAATAAAAAACATATAATGAAATCATTATTGTAGAAAAATTAAAGTTGGCAAACTTGTATAGTTATACAATCCAATCCTATTAAATACAAATTCACAAAGAGAAATCATATTTTTTAGTTTTTACTTTTCCAAACCTTCTATTAATAACATTTCCTATAACATTAACTATACAAAACCTATCTAAATTATCTTTAGCTCTACATTACCTAACTTCATTTTTCAAATAGTGAGGAAGGCGTATAATTTATTAATTTCCTTTAATAATAGATAATATTGAATTATTATTTCTTAACTTAAAAATTGAGCCTTCTAAACTTATGTGTCCTACTTATGTACAAAAACATTTATGAAAATATGCCTATCATCTATATAGACAAACTTTGTATCAATGTAAAAAATATATTAAATCAATTTCATTATTCGCGAAAACTAAATTTAAATTTTATTTATCTTGTTGATTATGATCGTATGTTAGATAATTTAAAAAGAGGTTATTCATAAATTTGTTTTATTTCTACCTACTAATCAAAGGCATAAATAAAGGAATTTGAATATCCTTAAGCAAAGGTGACCATGACATTACATAGAAATAATAAAAAATAATAAATGGTGATATAAAACATGTATGCAATAACTTTGAAGAAAGCAAAGATGAAAAAGAGGAAAGTAAAGGTCCTGATATATGATGACTAGTTCAAACTTGATATTTTGTTGAAAGGAAAATCATGTTTTCCTAGTCTCTAATAGAATAGTGATTAACGTTTTATATATACTCTCATATCCCTCTTCTTGTGATGCACCATTCCTCTCTCTTCTCTCAACAAAGGTTTCCAACTTATATGAACTCCCAATTTTGAATGAAAGCTATTTCACATTTCATCAATAATTTTTAATTTACATATTGTTTCTTGTGTTAATTACAATACAACTAGTCCCTCATTGGGTATTGTCCTCTAAATTCCTATACTAATTTTGATCAGGTCAGCATTGTTTTATTCTCAATGTTAATTGGCTAACTATCACAAAGAATTTCATCCAATAGATGCATAACTAACTTACATGTGGCATGAACTAATAAATATGACAATCACCATTTATTTTTTAACACTTTGAATCTTAACCTATAGAAGACAAATTAAATGAAATCTACATCAATCAACAAAATAGATAACCAAAATTCACTTTCCCACACAAAATATTTCCCTTTGAATTCTACATCTATTTCCCCCACAAAAACAATTCCTTCTTCAAGATAATAAATTCTTGGCATTAGGAAGACAAAAATTAATTGAACTATATAATCAACAAAACATTAAAAAAATATTTGTCATGTTGAATATGAATAAAACAAAAGCTACACTTTCAATAGATAGAAGACTCTTGTCTAATTTTCTCAAGAATGTATGATAGTGTGGACATGACAAAGACACTTTAATTGTAAATAGTGTAATATTATTTTTGTCACCCCTCTAATGATTAGGAATCTTTTTATTTATGCAAGTAAAATGTAGAGAATTTTAGATCCTATTGATAAATATCATTAAGATTTACTTTGATCTATATTAAGTTTTGACATTCATCTTCCCTTTTGTTTAATAGGATGAAGTAGTGAACATGGATGAGAAGCTATTGCTAAGTTTCCATTTAATATACTTGACTTTTGACAAATACAAATTATTTAAAAAACAATTATGACAAAATGATTTTTTATTATATTTTAATCTTCAATTATAATGAAGTTACTTAAAATTTTACTATTTCCCAAATTAAATACCCATTTAAGAGAAATTTAACACAAAATACTTCCATAAATTTTCATTGAAGAATATTTGTGCACCAATAAATTTTGTTGTTGATTAATTAATTACACATGTTCTATTATGGTCTGCATACTTGATAAAAGTGTGAACTAAGAAAAATACATCTTTCTAGATAGAAATTACATATGTCAAACAATGCTAGCCTACCTAATACCTCTTAGTCTATCTACAAGACTAATGGAAACTTCATCTAAGACCTGAATGTATCTTTTTCTTTGATACCTTTTGAAAATCAAGATTGCAAACACTCCCAAAAATCCAGTTGCAAAACTTGCCATCCACTCTACATACCAATGCCATGGAATTTCTCCTCCCTCCTCAATCTCTTCTTCTGGAAGATGAATCATGTCAGAATTTGACTTTTGCCCACATTTACATGTTTTATTATCAAGTGGAAATCCACAAAGGCCGGGGTTTCCATAGAAATTAGTAGGGTTGAATGTCGCAAATTAACCCCCTATTGGAATTCTTCCACAAAGCATATTGTTATATACAATAAAAGTACTCATACTGGAAACCTTTAAGATTTCATTTGGAATGTTTCCATGCAATTTGTTATTTGAAAGATCCAATGACTCTAGTTACTCTAGCATTCCAAAAGTGATTGAAATATTTCTTGTAAGACTATTCCTTGATAAGTTCAAAGTGTGAAGACCTTTAAGGTTTCCAATTTTTGAAGGAATGTCATCTGATAGTTGATTTGCAGATAGATCAATGCAAGTTATAAGTAACAAAATAGAATTATAATACATCAATTCTAATCCTTTGTTGACCATTTGAATCTCGTCTTTGTAGTAATAGTCAATACCACTAGCATTTGCAATTTTTACTTGTGGATGTGGATCCATCATAGCTGTCAAATTTGCCAAATGTGATGGGATGGGACAAATCAAATTATTATGTGAAATATCTAACACATGCAATTTGGAAAGAGTACTTAATTGACTTGGAATGTGCCCATGTAGTTTATTTGACCTCAAAATAAGTATCATCAACTCAGAGAAGTGTGATAGCCAAAGGGGTATATTGCCCACTAAAAAATTATTTCCCACATCTAGCATCTATAAGCTAGAGCAATTTTGAAGACTTGATGGCAAGTTTCCCTTAAGCATGTTTCCATTAAGGTGTAGTGTCTGGAGATAGCTTAGCATTCCTATATGAGCTGGAATCTCTCCTATCAATTTATTTTTCCCAAATTCAATCTTGTCAAAGAAGAGCAATTCATTAGGCTTGATGGTATTTTACCAGACAATCTATTCTCTGAGAGATCCAACACCTTCAAGTGTTGTAGAAGACCAATGGAAGAAGGAATTCCACCACTTAGATCATTAGCTGAAAATGACAAGAACTCAATGTCAAGTAGAAGTCTTGCAATTTGCATTGGGATAACACCTGTAAATCCATTTTGTGGCAAGTCTAATACTTGCAGATCTGGGGAAGCTGTTGAAGGAACCAGAAGGAAACCATTGAACATATTCTTATGTAAGTCTAAAATGTCGAATGAACTTATGTTCAAGGTGAAGGGAAATTGACCTTGGAAGTTATTGTATGATAGATTCAAATCTTTGAGATTGGGTAAATCTCCTAGCCAAGGTGGAATGTTTCCAAAGAGATTATTTTGGGAGAGATCCAAAGTAATTAAGCTATATTGTGTTGAAAGGAATGGAGGCAAGATACCTTCAACATTACAAGAAGCCAATCTCAAGCTAGATAAGGAAAATGGAGGTATCCATTTTGGGTCAACTTGAACAATCAATTTATTATTAGATAGGTCGAGGTCATAAAGGTCACTAGTACTTTTGAAACTATCAAGAGCAAAGTGTCCTTCCAAGTTGTTGGAAGAAAGGTCAATCCCTTGCAAAGATGAAATGTTACCCAACCAAGAAGGAATTTGGCCACTCAATTTATTTTCAAAAAGATAAAGATGACTCAAAGATGAATGTTGACCAAGTGAGGGTGGAATCTCTGCACTTAATGAGTTTTCACTAAGATCCAACCATTGAAGAGTAGAGATGTGGCCAAGGAAAGAAGGGATAAGGCCTCCCATATTTAATAGACCTCTCAGATCAAGATGGATGAGGAAGGAAATATTTCCAATACAAGGTGCAATACTCCATGTTACATTGGAATATGACAGATCAAGTGTGGTTAGTTGTGGGTAATTGCCACATAATACATGACCTATATCTCCACTTAATAATGGGTTTGTAGACAAGCTAAGTTCTTGCAAATGAGGCATATTTCCCAACCATGAAGGCACTGTGGAACTAAGGTTGTTCATATCTAACATAAGATGGGAGAGGGAGGTGATGTTATGGATAGCATTGCGGATGTGTCCTGATAGGGAGCAATTTAAAAGGAGGAGATGGTGGAGATTATGGAGATGAGAAAGGGTTGTTTCCAATTCCTAACTTGTCACATTCAACACTACACCTCCAAGAGACAAATACTTTAACTCTTGTAGCTTCTCTGTCCACCTTAAACTGGAGCTATACAATTTGGACCCACTTATATATGTGCACCCAAATCCAAACGTAAACACCTTTTTCTAGCTTTTAGAAACATCTAAAAATTGCAAGTGAGAGAGATTACCTAGTTGCCATGGGATTCTACCTTGGAATTCATTCATGGCTAAGTTGAGGTAAGTCAAGGTGTACAAGGAGCCAACATCCATAGGAATCTCACCTTCAAAATTGTTCCAACTGAGATCAAAATGTCTCAATTTTTGGAGGCCAAAAAATTCTACATATCAAATACTAATTATTTTTAAAAATAAAATAATTTAATATTAATAATTATAAATAATAAAAATAAAATAATTATTTATTATATTTCAAAATAAATAAAATATAAAATTATTATTTCCTACCTAACTATTAAATTATTTCCTACCTAACTATTAAACCCCCTCCAGGAATCCAATTGCTTGTCATTCCTGGAAAAAGAATGGCCCAAAACATGCTCATAGGAATAAGAATCCTCGGGTTCAACTGAAGCCATATAATACTCATTCTTGAACATAGCAGGTGGCTGTAACAGAGCAGCATGTCATCACAATAAATAGGCATAGCACAACAGAGAATCTGTCCATTTTAGCAACTGATTTATCTCATCTGCAACAATGTTTGATTGAAAAATAATCAGACACTAATTAAATAAGTGCGAGAGTAATTAAAAGAAAAAAGAAAAAACTAAATGAAGAATACCTACAATAGAAAAGCAGGGGAGAGGAGAGGAATTGAATGGTGCATCAGAAAGAGAGGGGTATGAGAGTATTTATAACACGTTTCCCACACCAAGTCAACAAAGATTGGGAAAATGTGATTTTCCTTTCCACGAAATATCCTGAGTTTGAATGAATGATTTTCCTTCATCACGATTTATTTTTCTCTTTCATCTTTGCTTTTATATCGCCATTTATTAACTTTTTTAACTTTTTCTATTTGTTGTATGTTTTAATGTCATGGTACCTTTGCTTAAGGATATTCGAATTCCTGTATGTATTGCTTGATAATGGCTGATATAGTATTTGCGCATTTAAGGTGCAATATTTTTAAAAGTTTAGCATTAGTAGTTGTGATTTTAAGATTGTTAGTGTTGACTATAAGTACTAATAATTAATGAAATGTACTCTTTAGATCTAAAAGGAAACCAATCATGTGATACCACATCAACCTCACCAACAAAACATGACTTAATGCACACCTATTGGTCCACCCTTTTTTGGGGGGAAACTATTTGACACCTCAACAAAAAGCATGCTGGTGTGGCATCATATTTGATGATGTGGCCTGAAACCTTAGTTATAAGGAGGGACTTTGCCAAGTAAGCTACTGTAAAAATATTGGAGTGATTCGAAATTGCCACATATGATTTTGAGAGACGTGAAGTTAGGGTGCACAACTACTAGGTCCTCTCCCCTATTAGGTAATAAAATAACAAATTTATGAATGGCCTCTTTTTCAATTATCGAACACACAATCATAATCAACAAAATAAATAAATTTTAAATTTGATTTTAGTGAATAGTGAAATGGATATAATAGTTTTTAAATTGATATGAAGTTTGTCTATATAGATTTATTGATAATGCCTTGGGAATTGAGACCCCCAGTAGTGGTCTCGACAATAAAGCCATGGGAAGAGATCCCCCATAAGGGTCTCTCTAGGCTCGGACCAGGCTAAAATTACTCCAACAAAAAAAAGGTTTGTCTATATAGATAATAGTGATATTTTAATAAATGGTTTTGTGTAAGCGGGACACATAAGTTTAGAAGGCTCATAATTTTTAGTTAAAAAATAATAATTCAAAATTATCCATTACTAAGGGAAATTAAAAAATTATATGCCTTCCTTGCTATTGAAACATAAATTTAGGTAGTGTAGAGTTCAAGATAATTTACACAAGTTTTGTATAGTTAATGTTATAGGAAAGGTTATTGATAGGTTTGGAAAAGTAAAAACTAAAAAACATGATTTTTCTTTGTGAATTTTAATTTAATAGGATTGGATTGTGTCAATGTACACTTGCAAACTTCAAATTTTCTACATTAATAATTGCATTGCATGTTTTTTATTTATTAAAATTCCAAGTTAATTGATTACTACAACACCTAATCTTGCACATTCCAACGAACTTGTTGACACCCAATCCAAGAAATTCTTCTTATGGCTCTCTATGCTACTATTTTGCCTTTTATGTTTATAATTGATCTGAGAAATGTAACTTAAACCTTTGTGGTGTGCTTGAAAGTTCATACTCTATAAATGTTTCCCTTAAATCATGTGCTCTCATATTGCATAGCTCTTTTCTTTGTTGCATTACTATTCTTCTATACTAAGATACTAGTTTCATGTCTTATCTACTTACAAATGCCTTCCATGTGACTTTAATGACATGTGTAGTGTTGCACAACCTCCTATAGGTTGTAGGGTGCACTCTAAAACATTTGTGTAATACAACAAAGGTCTTTACAATGATTTTGGTACCTTGTCATGCTTTTCATTCATGTTCATGGTGGCCTCAATCAAAAAGCCTAAGTCCTTGCCTTTTACCCATGCATGTTATTCTATTTGAATATTGACTTGTTGCGAGTAGTTACAACTAACTTACGTGGATTCTTTGTATTGACATAATGATCAACTACTAGGATGTTTATTCTTTCACATCAGTTGTATGCACTTACACACATTTTCTATGCTCTATCTTTGAAGTTATATCCATGTAAATCCTAGCCATTAATTTGTAGAACATGACATTGATCGTGTGGTTTGTAAT
Source organism: Cunninghamia lanceolata (assembly GCA_027924645.1). Lineage (NCBI taxonomy): Eukaryota > Viridiplantae > Streptophyta > Pinopsida > Cupressales > Cupressaceae > Cunninghamia > Cunninghamia lanceolata. The sequence continues at coordinate 3,852,659 of BSBN01000128.1, forward strand.
AATTTTATGTGTCAAAGGGAAATACTAGCTACAATGCTCACAAGTCATTGTCCTCACAGATTATTTTCTAGAATGAACACATGTTATCGGATCCTAATAGTGAAGTGCCAAGTGTATTGTAAGACAAGCTATGTGATTAGTTGAGAGAAAATGTGGTGGGTCCACTTTGTCTATTTAGCAAAGGTTTGGTGCAAGGTTTGCTTCGTAGATTTTAGGTTATGTGTTCAATTCTCATTTGGTCACAACAAAATAATGGAAGACATAAGCTTGTGTATACATTTCACTATTTCATGGCTAAGTGTGAAATGACAAACCTAATGCTTATGCACATCCTCATTTTATTAGTTGAGGGGCATCCTCATTTTATTTTATTTGATTAAGTGTGTTGCATGACTAAAGAGAGTTAATGATTAAACAAAAAGGTTACTAGAATTGATCTATGAGAAAATACCTTATAATGTTGTAGCTAGTTGCATAGAAGATCTAGGGCATGATAGGTAGCTATATATACGTGTTTCTTTTATGAGAAAAGATATTTTAACCATTTTTGTAGAGGGTTGTCTATAGTATATTATAGGGTGATCAATTGATGAATGTCAAAACCTAAGAGTGTAGAGGGACATATTTGTGTTGAGTCTAGACAAGGTATAGTCTTGCATAAGCTTCTCCATGATTTGGATATTTCATGTCTAACTAAGAGTTTTAGGGAATAATGTATATGTATCTAGGATCACATTTATTGACTTGCCATTTTTTATTAGTTAGCTATCACAACAAATGTAAAATTTCTCAAATTATTTTGGAAGTACCTTTTTTAATAATATATGGAATGTATTTTCAATTAGTGATGGATTATTGAAGAAGATTTTGTTATGTGGCATATCTTGTGTTTTTTATTTACATATATATGCACTTCTAGTTCTTTATTTTAAATTCACTTGAGTGTTTCTCTCTATTTTGATTTGTTGACTATATTTCCCAATGAAATGGGAACTAGTCCCAAGTGGTTAATTGAACACTCTTTATTGAAATATTTTCCTCTACCCTCCTTTTAGAACTAGTGTAGACTAGGTCCTGCCAACTTGTATAACTTAGTATTATAAATTTGTGTTAAATCCTTTAAGACCCCATGTCTAATAAATTTCTTCAGACTTATGCTTGTTTGGATTTTAGGGTTGCACATGAAGTAAACAAAGCATGAGGGAATTCATCTTTGGAAATATAAACTAGTTACATATCTTTTGTTGCACATGTAACCTGTTGGAACTCATTCTGATTTCCCCTATTTATGGCTCTTTACAATGCTTTGGTACCTTTAACATTGAAGACAAATCAAAGATATTTAAACTAGGGATCTATATTCTGCCTTTTCCTTTGATAGTAATGTATATCCTTCACAATAATTTTCAATAGTTTACATTAGGTTCAAAGGTTTCAATTTCACTATTTTCTCTCTCCTCATTCATGCTAATTAGGATAGTATGCTTTCTATTATTTTCTCTCTATTCATCACAAGAAGTTAATTTCACCTAAAAGAGATTAAACACCCACAAAGATACTTGTTCTATAATTTTCATTAGTTTCTAAGTACAAGACTAAGTTCTAGCACCTAGCACTAGTGTCTAAACAAAATTCTAGCACCTAACACTTATATCTTGTCCAATTTTCAACTCCTACAACTTCTAAATTTCATAAGGTGCCTATAATAGTGATCTGTATCCTTCACAATCATTTTCAATAGTCTACATCAAGTGAGAGGGTTTTGGTTTCTCTATTTTCTCTCTCCTATTTAAACTAGTTTTCAACAATAAGGTTTCCCTAATTTTCTATGTATCTAATCATTACAAGAAGTTGATTTCACTAGTAATAGTACCTAGGAATTGATATAGCCACCTATCAGGACTACAATTTTTATCAATGTTTCAACACATGACTAAGTTCTAGCATTTGACATTAATGTTTAGACTACAAGATGGTGCCTGACACTAATTTTTTAACCTTTGTTTGGCTTGAAATTTAGTTCAAGTAGTCTCCTAGAATCATCTATAGTCCATCTACAATAGTTTCATGGTTAGATTCCAAGTGTAATAGTTTTAGTTTTTCATTTCCATTTCCTTTTATTGTATTGTGTTTCTATTTGTAATTTATTATTTCCAAGTTTATTCTCTAGTAATTTTTCTAGTCTCAACTCTAGTGTTTGTTACTTAGTGTTAGACTAGGTGAAAATGTCTTCATTTTGTACTAATTACATACATGTTCTCAAAATGAAGAAATTTAACATCAAAGTTCCCTTTTCTTGTTTTCACACCCACAAGCTATTTAAGGCCCTTGTGAGTCACCATAATCCTCCCAAGATTCCCAATATAATGGGGATCAAGGGTGGCCACAAGATTCCATCATAGGAGGAAACCAATTTGAGAATAGAGAATAGTTTTAGCACCTCTGCCACTTATAGGACTTTCTCCCACATGACTAACTTATTATTACTAAAAAAACCTTAATTTTGCATCATGAACTTGTTAGTATATGGTTTTTAATTTCCTTAGTACAATATTATTGTATTTTTCTACAAATTTATTTTAGCTTTCTTAGGTAGATGGAGTGGGTCATTACGAGAGTTGAGAGAATCTTCCATGAATGTAAATCCCACCATTTTTTTGGTAGTTTGAGTTACATCTAGATCATTGGTCAATTTTACCTCCTATCTTCTCTATTTATGTATCCACTCACCTTGCACATTTTAGTCATACCATTATCAAGTTTCCCTTGTGCATTTTATTTCTTGGAGCCATTATTTTCTCTTGAGTATTGTCCATATTCTCTCATGCTTGAAACATTCTCCTTTCCACTATTTTGATCCTTTGATCATGTTTACCCTTACATTTGTTCTAGGTTGTTTTACTTGTTGCATATTCTAACATGGTATCAGATATTTGTGATGCCTATAGTAAAGAACTACATTTTATATTTTTGAGAGCTCCAAAAGAAAATCACTTTTTCTAGTTTTTCTTTAAAAATTGGTATGATTTTCTCTTGCATCTTTGGATGATTGGAGAATCATAGTTCTTTGATAGGAAAAATAAGATTTGGGGATTTTATTCTTGGCATTCTACATTCTAGATGTGAGTAGAATTTTAATATTCCATTGCACGTGGGATGCTCAAAAAAGCTAGTTCGAGCTTTTATTTTGCTCAAATCAGAGGCCAAGAAGCCATTTTACATTCAAGGGTTTGATCCTGCTCATCGGTGAAGAGCTCATTTTCTAGGCATTTTGGGGCCTAATAAATAGTGTCATTATGTCTAGAAGGTGTTGAAACTTTAGGATCCATATAAAATTCATCAAAATTCAAGTAGGTCAAGCAAAAGAAAAAAATTGGCCCTAGGCTCAAAGTCTGAGGTTGTATGGCACTATTACAAGTCTATACATTTTTTAAAATTTTGAAAGTTTAAAATAAAAAAAAATAGGCTTGTAGCACACTTAGCATTTGGGCCCCTTTTAATGGGGGATCTAGCCCTTTTCTGGCCACTTGTAACCCCCAAAAGGGGTTTGTGGGCCCTATTGAGCTTGACCCTACCAACTCTAATAGGCTTTAGCTAGCCCAAGTCAAATGTCACTCACTTGTGGGTTCTCCTCAACTACTTCATTGTCCCTATAACTTATTTTCCACCACCACTACCACTATAGCTCCTTTACTAGTGCTCTGCCACCTAACAACCCCCACACCACTAGATTATCACCTTTGCATCACCTAAGTAGCCCTCTAGCCAAGCACTACTTAGCACTTGCTAGCATGCCACTTGCAATTAACCCAATCATCACCTCTGTTGATGGTGCCACCCATCTACCACCTACCAGCCACTAGGGAACCTCCAAGAGTAGGGAACCCCTCACCATTACACATTTTAGATTTGGAGGCCAAATTTGAGAGGCCCTAACTTGCTGAAACAAAGGTATTTTTTGGTGTAAATTTTTGAAATGGGGTAAATTTTCATGTACTACATAGTGATATTATTGGTTTTCATATTTGATTCCCTTTTTTTCTAGTATTTAAGTGTAGACACTGAAAATTGTCTAGGTCTTGTTTACACATGACCTTGTATGTCTTTGCCCTAAGTCCTAGTTACACAACACATTGTCAACATGAACTTGTATATGTTCCCCTAGGTCCTAGTTCATCCTAGTTCATCTAACCTCATCCCACTTAATCCCATTTATCCCTAGGTCCTAGTTCATCTTAATCACATTGGTCCAACTTGATAACCTTCTTGGTTAATTAAATAAACCCACTTTATTTAATCAATCCCACTTAATCACATTCCAATTAACTAAATAAATCCCTTTTGTTTAGTTAATAATACCCCATCACATGTCTCACAAAATTCAAATTAAATATTTGAATTAATCCCTCACCTTTCGTCACATTGCGACACATGTCATATGTCTCATCTTCCACTTAACCCCTTCACACGTGCAAGCTAATTCAAATAAATTTTTTAAATTAGATTCCTTTCATTCTCCTTCGCACACTTGTCACATGACTACGCTTTCTTGATGTGCAAGGAAACCTAATCAATCTTAGCCATCCATATCATCTAAACCCTAATCGATCTTGTCCATCCATTCTAACTAGGTCTTTCCTATAAACCTAGCCTCCTCTGAGCCATTTGGGGGGATGTAATCTAATTTTCATACTATTATACTGCTAAAATCTTGAGCAACCAACATTCAACCATATCCATCAATCTCTCCCTTACATCCATCTCCATCTCCATCTTGCATCTTTCATCATATTGCATCCATCATCTTACAGGTACCAATCAAGTCGTCATCCTACGCATATCATTCAAGGTGTATTGAAGGTTTGGGTTTGGGTAATGCATGTATTTGTTTCATCATTTCAGCTAATCCAAATTTTTAGTATACATTTTGGCACGCCCGTGGTTGTAACCCTCATTTTTTTGTAGGTTTTGTTGTCAAAATTTTGCTTTTCCTAACCCTAGTTTTGTTCAAATTTGCAAGTTTTGGAGTGACTTGTTATAGGTTGCATCCTAGGCAAAATCTAACCTCACCGTTACGATCAAGACGCTGATTCCATAAATTTTGACTATAATTTTTTGTGATTTTTTGAAAAAAATTTAGGGCCTGCAAATCTGTACCGTATGGATCCATATGGAATCCGTAGACCCCTCTGTGAATGCTGATTTGGTTTCGTGTTATGAATCACAGGAAGGGTTTTGTATGGCATACACTAGTTCATTGAGGGATTATAGTCAACTGTTACAATTTTGTGTTTCAATCTTCTTCCTGCAGTCAGCTTCAAAATAACCCTAACTTCTGCATGGCTATTCTTCCCACTTGGTCGACCACTCTCCTGCATCAGTTGTAACTGACATAAACCTCCTCCTGCCTAGTCGAAACCCATTCACCACCTAATCTCCACCATTAAAAACCTCAATTGACCTCACTTCAAACTCCCACCGCCGCTTCCTAATCGGTCGCCATTGCCTTATATCCCCTGTCGATGACCTATTGCGAGTCCACCGCTAGTCAAAACCCTACGGCCATGCATATTCCTCCTGTCAGTGTTTTTACCCTAACGACACCCTAACCCTCTCAGTCAACACTCCTTCAGCACCGCTTGGCCTGCATTTTTCCTTAGACCCTGTCAACTCAACTCCTTGATTGCTTTTGAATCCCCCACTCCATCACCACTGGTGGTGGCAACCATACCCATCGCCACTGACTTCATCCTCTGCCTATGATTCATAGCTACCGATTGTTGCTTCATATAAATCTTCCACCTAAGCTCATCCTGTAGCTCAAGCTCCGCCCTCCCTAGTCAGTACCGCCTTTTCTTTGGTTCCCTTCACCATCATGGGTGGTGACCAAGCCTGTCGCCACCCCCTAAACCTTTACTTGCCACCACTCTGAATAATCATGTCGCCTTCCTATGGTTTCATAAATGGATGCGGTCTTTGAAAAGGCATTAAACCCTAACATTAAAACATTAGAAATGTTAACTACCTACAGTTTGCATAAATCCCCTTTGTGAGGGCAAGATCTAAGGTGAGGGTGTGGTCATCTTAGTGACTGTGGGGGAGGGCTAGGGCAAAGCCCCTCCTCTCCTTTTTATTTTTGCTAAAATCTGGCCCTTCATCATATCAGTGACCAAGGGCTCTACTTTACTTAACCATCAAACTTTAACTGCCAGATACAAACTGCCCATGTGAACACTATCACTAAGCTGCTAGCATTTTTTGTTAACTGCTAGGTTACCTTTGTGCTTCTATATGTCCTAGAAGGGACATATTTTTTCTTTTCGCTATAACTTTCACATACGGAGGCAAAAATTTGCAAACAAGGACTCATCAGAAAGCTAGGAGGATGAACTACACAGTGGAGAATAAATCATTAGGTGACTGTACCATTTTTCATGTTTTTTTATTAGTTAAAGTTCAGCTTCATTCTAAACTTCAATTCAGCATAACTTTTACATTTTTTATCCTTTTTTAGCAAATTTTTTAAAAAAGTGCATAGAATTTCATATAGAATATGTTCATGCAATCCATTTTATGTATCAGTCCATTTTCATCAGATTTTATCATATTCTCAATTTTCACATAACGGTCTTCTTGGCTAGTCTACTTGCTTCTTTCTCGATTTTGTAGCTTGCAGGTGACCTTACAGTGTTAGAACAACATCAGAATTAGCAAACACAATAGCTTGGATAGTGAATTAATTAGGTGCATGCATTCTAATCTTTTATCTCTTAATCTTGATTGATCACACATTTGGACTTTGGGCTTAAAATGAACAACTTGCTTGCATTCACACATACAAAATTGGGCTTAAAACAAACCAGTGTCTTCTATCACATTTGGATTTGGGATTTAAAATGAACAAGTGCTTGAATTTTCTTCCACACATTTCATTTTCTAAGGGTTAATTAACAAGTGCAAGTGTGAATCAAGTGACAGCTCACTTGGTTTGCTTTTGTTTACCCTACCTAGGATGCCTGCTTGGAGACACACCACTCCTATGGATGACCTCAACCACATGTTCTGGCAGGGTATATCAAAGGGGGGAGAGCGAAAGCTATACCTCAATCTAGCCACATAGTCATTGGGATAGCCTTGGGGCCTTGGGTGATTCCAGACACAAGGTGAAGTGGCATTCGCTTACACTTATGCCACATCCCTTCAATAGGATAGTTTTCACATATGTGGGCCCCTCGTACCTTGTGTCTATCAGGGACACCCCTAGTTAACCCTTGTGCAACCTAGCTTAAGACTTTCCGGCCATACCCCACTTGACTAATTCTAAGGCTTGTTGATGTGTATTCCATGTGTGCTTGTTTAATCATCATCACATTCTTCAAATTCAAAATTCAAAATTTCTTGTGTCTTGCATGAGTGAATCATGTTTGTACATGTGTGATCATTTGATTGAAAATTTGTGCATCAAGCTAAACACCAAACACATAAGACAAGTCATTCAACTCATTCTTCCAACACATTCAAATCCAATCACATTCATCCTAATCACCCATTTTTCAAAGATTAGTCAAGAACCTAGAATATTGTGGTAATATTGTCTTGGATAAAACCAATCCCTTTAATTCCATTATCTTTCCATCTATCCCAAATCCTAATCTCATTATCCATCCAACAAATCCTAATCCTAAGCCTTCAACTTCCACTATTATCATCCATCCACTATATTTCCCATTCACCCATACCATTGCAAAGGATGTGATCCATTGGATACTAGCAAGGAATAAAACATTGCCATGTCATCAAACACCTATTCTTGTGCCTCCCCATGAGTCTTTAAACACTTTGTCTAGTCTTCTAACCCCATCATGTGATCTACAAGCTATCGAGCTTATCAAAGAGCCTTCCACTTCCATTCAAGAAAACCAAGAGTTGTGTCAAGAGAACGATCCTAAGAATGAAGAAACATTAAGCCCTAGTCCTAATCAAGATCAAATCACTTCCATTTTCCCTATCCATAACATGTACCTTTTCTATGATCAAGATAATACCTATGAAGAACCAATCCATGAACAACTTGATCCTAGTCATAGCCCCACAACTATCCATGACCAAGACACCTAAGACCTACATGCTTCATCTAATGGAAGTCTTGTTGACCTACTTGAGAATTCACCCCATTTCATGGCCTTCATTCAAAGAAAAGAGACCTCTCCACCTAGCCATGATCCTACACCTTCCACTTGTCATGATGAGACATGTGCCTCCAAAGAAAACATAAAAGATCAAACAAATAACTTGGATCTAAGTGAACATGATCAAGATCCTAATCATCCTTCCACATCCACCACCAACTCCATTTCAAATCCACTATCATATCCCCTTGGTCTTACCACCTTCATCCATGAGTGTTCTTCCTTAGGACAACAACAACCATTATCCACCTTACCTTTCCATCCAATAATCAACTCAAGTCTAGTGTGTAAACTACACCTAGTCCTATAGTCAATTGAATGCTCCAAAACATGAACTACCAAGGCAAAGGTTTAGGCCTACATGAACAAGGAATTTTGGAGCGAATCTATGTCAAAGTTCCTCCACGCTCATATGGCCTTGGATATACACCCCAAGGTAAACAATCTAAATATGTTGGTAATTCCTCCACACTTCTTAAATCCACTTCCTTCCATCATAAACCCCGTCATATTCCTAAAACATACGTTTCCATTCCACCTCCCTCATCCTACAAATGTCAAAAGCATGTGACTATTCACCTTCCACTATCCAATTTACCTCCATTACTTCCAACTCCTAACCTCCCTTCATCTACTTTGCCTCCATTTCTACCAACACCTAATTAGCCACTAATCTATAAATTTCCTTACATTCCTAATCATGACCAACAAATGCACATATTGTGTAAACATAAAGCTACCACTCATTCCATCAACCCCGCTTCCATCATGTCCGTGGGATCTAAAAGTAAAAATTTGGATGCCTCTACCTATAAAGCCAAAAATCCTACCAAAAAGCCTAAAGATGCTCATGCCTTAGGACATCAATGCAAAAATTCAAAGAAAAATCCATCCCAAAAGCTATCTAAGCCCATACCTCCAAAAGCAAAGTCCAAAAGCAAAATGGTTTGGGTCCCTAAGAAAAAATTAAGAAAGTCAAATGAGGCATCCTCTTCTATCTCAAAAATCCAAATCATCCCCTTCCATCCAAAAATCCCCTTCCATTCAAAATTCCCATTCCATTCAAAAAACTCAAAAATCTCACAAGCAAAACAAAAATCATACAAATACTAAGTCTATGTGGGTCCCTAAATTCCTCCATCACCCATCTCCTAAGAAAACATCCCCATTGCTTCCTACACCACCTTCCCATCTAAAGCTTAAATGTTTATCATGGTGTGTGCAACCATTGATCATGATTCCCTTCCATCCCGCAACACTTCCACATACCTCCCTCTCCCCACCTTTCATCCATTATCCTACATATCTCCCCAATCACTTTCCTATGGTCCATTCTTTTGCATAAACCTTTCATCCATCTTTCCTCCATAATCCACATCATAATCCACTATCCTCCATCCATCCATCCTTCCATGAACCTTTCATAATCCACATCCTAATCCACTATCCACCTACTTCATCTCCCTTTCATCCAACCCTTACCAACATCTATGAGAATAATGACATGATCCATGTGATGACATTCATCTCTAATGGGACACTATCACCTTTCATAGCACTAGACACTTGAGTCCCTCCTATCCATTACTATGGTGAAAAGATGGCAAATAGGTGCCATGTGTAGTTGTCATCCCATCTAAAAAAAATTAAAAAAATTTAAAAAAAGAAGAAGAAAAAAGTAAAGAGAAATCCCTTCATCCAATGGTGAAAACCTGGTAAATAGGTGCCTTGGATAAATACCATGATGAAAACCTGGCAAACAGGTGTCATGTGTAGGTTGATCTTCTATGTCACTTACACTTGGGGGCACCTTGTCTCATCCACACTATCTATCCTATCATATCACTTTCTATCATGTCCTATCTTGTGATATCTTATCCTACCATCCTTATCCATTGCACCCACATACCTATCCTATTGAGTCCATTCATCTCCCTTCCTCCTTTTGATCTTGATGAAGATATGGGGGTAAAATGTTGACAAATTCTTTGGATATCTCTTGATGTACCTCATCCCATCTAATCCATCCTATCATTACCCTCTTGCCATTACCTATTTTTCCATCCTTTCCAAATGAACCCTATTATTCAAGTGATAAGCTTCATCATGTCAAATCCTATCATCCTATTGCCTTAAGCATTGTCTTGAAAAATCCTAAGTCTACTACCCAGACTGGGGCATGTTATTCCTATGCAACATAGTCCTTGGAGATCACATCCTTTCTCTCTTACACATACATCCATTCCATTCCATAGCATATCCTTTTATCCTATCCATTTATCATGATCCTTTCATCCATCCACTATCATCCATCCTTTTGTCCAATCCCATTCATTCCCTTGCACCTAGACTTGGTCTTCCCTTGTCATTGGTATTTAGTATAAAGGCTACCCAAATTATAAATCCAATGTCATCCCAAAATATCCCAAAAATAAAAAATAAAAAAAACATGCCAAAAATCCAAAAAAATCAAATATTTCTCCAAAAATCCAAAAAAATCAAATATTTCCCCAAAAATCCAAAAAAATCAAATATCCAACAAAAAAAAAATCCAAGCAATAAGATTAATCATCTATTAGACAATCCATCACATCAAATTCATCAAAACAAGACCAATCACATCATCAAATCAAGCCAATCTATCAATCATCTGATCTATCAAACAATCAAAAGCAAATCAAATAACATCATTCAATCAATTCCAATCAATCCATAACTTGATCACTCCAATCCATATCATCCCATAAATAAAACAAAAATCAGAACTACATGTCATCTCTATCTTTTTGTGCCTTGATCCCATGGATATAGGGTATGTAGGCAATTTGGGATACCAAGGAAGTACTTAGATTTAGGCACAGGCAATAGATCTCTTCCATATTTCATCCTTCTTCTAATCTTCACCAATCATCATTTCTATCCATCTCACTTTCTTCTATAATCTATCTCCCACATCATTAATAAACACCTAAAATCTAATCAATCCATCAAACTCAAATTCATCAATCTAATCAAATCAATTCTTCAATCATTCAAATCAATCATCACTTCTTCCAATTGTCTAAATCATATCATTTAATCCAATCCAAGCAGTGATCAAATGCAAGCCCATCCTTAATCCATACCAATCAAGTCAATCAATCGTGTCAAATTATCCAATCGCAATCAATGGTCTTGATCCTAATCTTGTTGTAAACCAAATCAATCAATCAAAACATCTTCATCATCAATGGGATATATTGTTCCCACATCCTTGTGTTGATCTGGGATATATCGTTCCCCACAATGACAACACTATCAACAATCAAATAATTAATCATTGGTTTACAGCTTGACAGGGGCAATACCTTATTTTTTTTGGTATCATTTGTGCATGCTTGCTTGGTTTCTTGTGTGTGTTATCATTTTCAACTTGCATTTGTATCTAAATCCAACCGAGCTAATATTCATATCTTGTATCTAGACAAGGTTGTATTATGCTGGGGCACGAGACACATCGTCACCTTGGTCCTTATACCCTAGTGCATAATGTCTCATGCTATATCAAACATCATGGTTTCTCACTTTATTGCAGCATAACGCATCCATCCCTTCTTCTATCCATTCCTTTATCTTTTGTCATTCCTTTCATTTCGAGAGCATACCCGTGTTTGTCCAACCTGCCTATCCTCTCGAGGGGGCATCATCACCCTATCCTTTTCTTCTATCTATTTCCTTAGCTTCTTTGAAATGATGTTACTTGACATAAATCTTATCATCTCGCAACATCATCTCAAAGAGGGGCAAATGTAGATACTAAAAATTGTCTAGGTCTTGTTTACACATGACCTTGTATGTCTTTGCCCTAGGTCCTAGTTACACAACACATTGTCGATATGAACTTGTATATGCTCCCCTAGGTCCTAGTTCATCTAACCTGATCCCACTTAATCCCATTTATCCCTAGGTCTTAGTTCATCTTAATCACATTTGTCCAACTTAATCACCTTCTTGATTAATTAAATAAACCCACTTTATTTAATTAATCCCACTTAATCACATTCCAATTAACTAAATAAATCCCATTTGTTTAGTTAATAATACCACATCACATGTCTCACATAATTCAAATTAAATATTTGAATTAATCCCTCACCTTTTGTCACATTGCGACACATGTCACATGTCTCGTCTTCTACTTAACCCCTTGACATGTGCAAGCCAATTCAAATAAAATATTTGAATTAGATTCCTTTCATTCTCCTTTTCACACTTATCACATGACTACACTTTCTTGATGTGCAAGGAATCCTAATCAATCCTAGCCATCCATATCATCTAAACCCTAATCGATCTTGTCCATCCATTCTAACTAGGTCTTTTCTATAAACCTAGCCTCCTCTAAGCCATTTGGGGGGATGCAATCTAATTTTCATACTGTTATGCTGCTAAAATCTTGAGCAACAAACATTCAACCATATTCATCAATCTCTCCCTTTCATCCATCTCCATCTCCATCTTGCATCTTTCATCATATTACATCCATCATCTTACGGGTACCAATCAAGTCATCATCCTATGCATATCATTCGAGGTGTATTGAAGGTTTGGGTTTGGGTAACGCATGTATTTGTTTCATCATTTCAGCCAATCCAAATTTTTAGTATACATTAAGTTTTATTAGATATTTTTCTATTTAGTTGTACTTTTTGAAACTTATAATGCCCCTACCTTTCTCAAGCAGGCTCCTTGTTAAACCTTATTTTTTGAAATTTGATATTTTTCAAGCTCTACACAATAATGTAGTTTATTTGTTCCTACTCGGTAAGCACTTATTACTTTAATCAATTTAGCCACTTTTGGGCCCTATAAAGCTCTATCAAATCTAGTATGTTGCATTGTAACATGCATCAAAATAAAGTGTCAAACATTGTAATTTTGGTGAGGGCAGGGGGTATTTCACATATCGTATACTTGGAGTTGCTTGTGTGTTTCTTGTCTTGCTACTTATCTCATTTTTTCTACATTATGGATCCTACTACTTCAATCTAGATCCAATTTTTACATCTTACAACTACTTTAAATTAAAGCCCAAAATGTTAATTTTGCTAAAAATTAAAGGAAAACATTAAATTTGTATACATTATTTGGCATTGAGATTATTTGTATCTATTTGTTTCTATTTCTTGGTTATTATTTGGTTTAAATTTAATAGTTATTCATTTGGAATAACAAAATATTTTGCTGACAAACACCAAACAAGCATAGCAATGTTGAATGGTATTGGGAAAATTCAATGGGTTGCACTAGGTTTATAGTGTTGCTCATAGTTTTAAATACATTGTGGAGCAAAAGGTGTAGCCAACAAAGTGGGAATTGGAAGTAAAATTAACAATGCATGTTTGTTCTTGCCTGATTCTAAAAATGAGTGTCACAAGTTCAATCTCATCATTGTACATTAGCTACATTAAAGAAATTGCATTAGCTTTAGATTAGTAGATCAACATGGCATCAATAGTTACACATGACTACACATGTATTGCATGATTTTTTGTCTTGTCTTCGACCCTTGTTCCAAAATTGTTAAATTGGATCTTAGGGGTTTAACCAAAGGAGAAGATCTTGGCATACCATACTCCTCAAAGGTGTTTGTTGACACTACTTGTTTTATTCTATTTAGATTTTGAAAAGTCCTAGGGCAAATATATTTTAGGCGACCAAAACTCCACAAATCAAATGCATGAGTAGAGATCAAATTTGTGCATGTAGATTGATTTCATGGGTGTGGAAACGATACATAAAGTTCTACAACAATTTTTTAGTCTAATAGCAATCATATGACAAGGTCTAACCATGAGTCATAGTGACAAATTCAAAAACATGTAACTTATCACTAAATATTTGACAACAAAATCTATAGGTAAGTCCCCTAATCCTAGAGCTAAGATATGATGGGACCAATCTTTTTTTTATCAAATTGAGATATAAGCAAGAGCTATGAGATTGCCTCACTTCAAAACACTTGCTATCTTATTTTGGAGTGTGGAATAGGAAAGTCAGACCATGAAAAAACTATAAGTTGAAATAAACCTAAACCTTACACCTACTCTAATCATAGTTAACGTATGCTTGTATCATGGTGCACACAAAATTGTCCCCTCCAAGACTTTAATTACAGTATAGAAAAACCAAAATGTCTCACATCCAATTCATTTGGAGTCTATAGATATCTCTATTGTACTTACAACTAGCTGACAGTCCTAAATAAATTATAATAAAACACAATTTTTTAATTACAAATTTGTAATCTAAAACCCATTTTATTTATTATTTCTCATTCTAAAAGTCAAATTCTAAAAAACCAAATTCATAATTTTTAAAATATATATTTTTAATTTACCCTAACATTAGAACTTAATTAAAAACAAGTAAAAATATTTGACAATTTAAATTAACTCCATATATGTCTAATAATTTAAATTAACTCCATATATGTCTAATATTTGAAAGCTATGCATCACAATTTATAACATTCTATTAAAACTAACAATCATGATTTAAATAGTATATAAAAATTTATTTACTTGCTTATTTTATTTTAAAAAATTAAAACAAATATCATTAAATCTCTTGCCATCAAGACCACACAAAATTTAAAGACATTATCTAACTAAATAATCATGCTTCCTCTAAATAATCATAATTAGATTATCCAATGGATTATTAATTGTCATAACGAAATCAGTGCATTTTATGTTTAACTCTTTAAATTATAGAGTCCACTCACTTCATATTACCCATAAATTTTTTTTAATAAAAGAGGGGTAAAAATTTATTAATAAAGAAACCACAAGTATAAAAGGAGGGCAACCACCCCCATAAACAACAAATAATCAGAAAAAAGCACCCACCGGACAACCATCCAAACCAAACCCAGGGAACATCCCTAATCCCAAAGACGACCCATAATTGTTAGTGAGGGATGGAAACTTTAATCCGTACAATAATTTCTGCATATAAATAATTCATGCCACAAAGTCTGCACGTAATAATTTCTGCATACGATACTTTTGACTTTTTTTTTTTCATAGGTTTTGCAGTCAAAGTATTACAGCAATAGGCGTGGGCTGAGTTGAAGAAATGGGCGTACAAAATGATTACACAATGTAGTATTCACAACGGAATTATTTTAACACCCATCTTCAGCGTGGAAAAGATAACATTCCTCCCATTTTCCACAACTTTTTCTTCCGTTTTTGTGTGGAATACAATTTTCTCTCTATAAAATAAATGGAATAATCAACACCGCCCAAAATTTATAATCCGTGTAATTTAAACATCTTTTGACTACCTTGATGACTACCTTGAAACGTATGCGAACTTCCGTCTCATTTTCCACAACTTTCTTCCATTTTTGTGTGGAATACATTTTTTTTGGAAATACGTGAAATCAACATTGACAATATATTGAGAGTGCTTTTGGATTCAACTGTGTATGTTTTTGTTTCAACCTTTTAGATCCATTGTATGATTTAAAACATTGAAACAAAAACATACACAGTTGAATCTAAAAGCGCTCTCAATACTATCATAGACTGTGGAAAACTCATGCCTACTATTGACAATATAATTTAAATAAATATCGATGACCACCATCAATGAAGACAATGTAATTTAAATCTGTCCGAATATTCTTCGAATCGGAGTCCACACGCTTGTTATGACTTCCATAAAGTAAACACTTTCATCTTATTTCTCTTCAGCGTGCGAGAACACTCATTTTCCCCCCTCTTCTTATGATTGAGCAGCGTAGACTTCGTTATGCTGATCGACGGTCTCCGTTGCCTTACCGATTTCGCTGGCGGTTTTTCGAACGCCGGGTTTTATCCGTTGTGTTTTGTTTCCCGTTCATTAAAACTATCGTTTATGCTAGCGTGAAATCCGTAGGCGGGAGAAACTGTCGAGCTGATTTCTTACTTTATTATAAGCTTTCGCTGTAAATTGTACACCATGAAAGATAAGAGCCAACGAAATATTACTTGACAGCTGGCATAGGCGAACATCAAAATCTAAGAGTTAACACATTGCAAAATTTTCACATTGATTATACGAACACTAGGGCCCACTTTGTCATTGTTCCAAAGCAATCCACTTGCACGTTTATATTTTATTCTATCTGTTTATTTCTCTTTATATACCGAGGGATATTACTAGCACTTGCACCCATAGGAGGTTCAGGGAATATGCCGATAGGAATAACCGACCAGTTTAGAAGATTTTCCGACGTCATTTTTTGTTTTTTTTACGGCATGAAACAATTCCGAGCACTATGATGCTCACATATAAAGCCTATCGGCTAATAATATTCATGTCTATGCAAAAATCTAACCATAGAATTCTAATATTTAAAATATATAATATTAGAATTCATGGCATACAAAAATCTAATAAAAATGAACTCTAATATTATATATTTTATATTCAATATATATTTTAATTTCTAATATTATATTAGAAATTAATAGATATTAAATATGAAATAATAAACCCCTGATAAGGGACGAGCTCATTAGATAGACAGGGGCAAGATATAAGTGGTGGGTTGAGGAGCTTGGCAGAGATCATATCTTCGGTGTTAGTTTTATAATCTGGAGCAAGGTTGGCCAATACATGGGAAGTTAAGAGTGAGTTGTGCTTGGCAAGATTTCTTGGCGATTTAAAAGATCGTGTTAAGATGGAAGTGTACGCTAAATGATAGCTATATTCATTTTCTAGCAAGTGGCATGAAGGATTTCTAGACCCTTTGGTCTTTGCTTCTCTACTTCTTAAGGGTTTCTCTCAGTGATGATTCTTGCAGACAAAATGACGGGTGGAGCTTTTGGGAGTGGGGTGGAGTTGGGAACAGGTAAGGCCAAGGTGGGGGACTCTCATCCTCCTCCGCGCCGTAGGCAAATTCCTAGAAGGGTGGTGAACAAGACTGTTGGCAGGACGATGAAGAAATTCACAATGCCACCTCGCCGCCAAAGACATCATCGTGCAAATTTGGAGGCTCCGACACAGGAAGAAGGTAGGGTTTGTCTGATTTTGTTAGTTTTAGAATAATTTTTTAGTTTTGCAATGTTTGATTTGTGTTTATATTGCAATGTATAAACACTGGCCAAACATTAGAGGAAAGTTGCAAACGGTTTCCTATACATTGGTGTAGGAATGAAGACATATCCCAAAACTTTTGGGATAGATGGTACATGGTCTTCGATGAGCGGCCATGCAACAATGATGAGGTACCACAATATTTTTTGAGGAAACTCTATTGCGAGTTCATCCTCAACAAGATTCCAAATTATTTTGACATTCATGAGTTCCAGGGTAGATGTGGTGGCTCTGCCGAAGATAGACCTGGGGCTCAACGAGATGAATAGCATGTGCCTATACCCCAAGCAAGGCCATAACGTAGGTCACTCCCTTTGGCTTTGAAGGAGAGTGTTGAGCTAGAGACTTTACATTCACTGACTACTCTCACCCAAACTCTATCACAGCATGTAGATGATTTTACCCAGGGCAATGAGGGTGAGAGTAGTAGGCGTCATGTGTCCCCACATTTGTGCAGTACATGTGGGAACCTATGTGATTATGGGACGCAGGAGGCACAACAGGACTTTGCGACACAGGGGCAAGACATATTGGATGATCTTGTTCTCAATGATGATCTCTTACAGCATACATTTGGTATTCACTCTCAGGTAATTTGTTATAAGTTTCATCTGTGGGGACACATGTGATTATGGGACGCAGGAGGCACAACAGGACTCTGCGACACAGGGGCAGGACATATTGGATGATCTTGTTCTCAATGACGATCTCTTACAGCATACATTTGGTAGACTCTCAGGTAATTTGTTATAAGTTTCATCTTGATTTAGTATATTGTTATTTGAAATTTGTAATTAATTTTATATGATTATATATATTATAAGTCAAAAATCTATATGGCTTTTTATATAAACTAGATGTTATGTTCATGACATTATGCATATGACAGTTTATATTAAATATTTAATATGATAATCAATTATTGTTACAGGAATTTGGTTTTACAAGTGCCAATTGCATTTGCTTGCAAAATCGTTTTCAAATAATCCATTTTGTGCATATCTTGCAATCATTGAATTTTGTGGGACTGTGCATTTCTTTGAGGCATCATTTCAAATAGTTCACGTGCCTTGTCTATGCTTCCATACTTTCCAGACATGTCTACAAGGGGAACTTTGCAAATACAATACATGTGACAAAATTCCTATATCATTTATGCTTTGATGGTTGTCCACACCATGTTCTCTAGATCCCATTATAGCATAGGCAAGGAGGAAGTTGGTTAAGGTTGTGCAATTTAGTTTTAGATGTGCCAAAATTTGTGTAAATGGTTGAAATTTATTTTTGTGCATTTGCTTGAGAGTTTTTAAAGCCTTATGAAAAATCCATTTCATGCATATCTTGCAATCATTGCATTCCATGAGACAGCATTTCTTTGAGGCACTGTGTCAAACAATTCATGTTCATTATATATGCTTCCACACAAGTTGCATACATGTCTTGCAGGGTACTTACAACTATGACATTTGACAAAATTCCTATATCCTTTATGCTTTGATGGATGTCTATACCATGCTCCAAACATACCATTTCTAAGGTTTTGGAATTTGGCTTTACACTTGCCAATTGTATTTTCTTGGAATTTTCTAAAGGCTTACCAGTAAATCCATTTTGTTCATATCTTGCAATCATTGTATTCCATGAGCCGACATTTCTTTGAGGCATCATGCCAAATAGTTCACGTGCCTCGTCTATGCTTCCACACTTTGCATACATGTCTCTGAGGGAAATTGCAACTACAACATCTAACAAAATTCCCATATGTTTTATCCTTTTGATGGATGTCCATTTTGGCATAGGCAAGGAGGATACTAGCTAAGGTTGTGGAATTTTGTTTTACACCCACCAATCGCATTTGCTTGAAAGTTTCTAATGCCTTATCAAAAAATCCATTTTCTTCATATCTTGCAATCATTGCATTCAATGAGGTGACATTTCTTTGGGAATTCATGCCAAACATTTCATGTGCCTTGTCTATGCTTCCACACTTTGCATACATGTCTACAAGGGTGATGCAGTAGGTAAGGAGGACGACTCAACACCATGGAAACATATTTCATGGTCCAGGAGCACCTTAGCCATAGCCAATCTTGGCTAGGAGCATGTCATAACAAGGTCCTAGGACACCATAGGACAAGTTGATGGTCTTGTGTCATCATTTTGCATGTAATAAGGTCAAATGACCAATGTCATTTGTGTTTGGAGTCATCTTTTATGTTGTCAAACAAAAAGTCTAATAATGCAAGTAGTGGTAAGAAGTTGCTTTGTTAACTTAACAAATCATGTAATAAGGAGGTTACCCAATGATCAAATAGGTTGAAAGTCAGTTATGATCGATTGGAACTATTGTAAACATGTATAAAAACCTTCACACAGATTGAGGAGGGGTTGGTGAAGAAGGTTTTAAAGTGCAAAGTTGAATAAAACTAAGTTTTCTGCTACTTTTCTTGAAATTCAACTATTCCATGATGTATTGCTCATCTGTACAATACTTCATGGTCTGAAACCACTTGCATTGTGAAGGGGAGTGAATGACCTTTCATTTGCATCTTATTTGAGGCATTTTCATTGAATTTAGAGGGAGAAAATCATGTTTTTTCTAGAAACTGTCATAAAACCCTGAACTAGGGTTTTGAGGCTAAAAACTATGTATTTCTTTGCCATTCCACCAAGTTAATCACTCTAGATTTGTGGAATGGGATGGAATAAGGTAGGATCACTATTCCCAATAAGCCCTAGGTCAAGAAACAAGAATATAGCAGAGTATGAGGATGTAATGGCCTAATATGACCATGTATTAGGCAAAAAGAAGGTGCAGTCCATATAATAGTGCCTTAACAAGTGTTTCAAAGGCCAAAACCAGTGAAATTGGTTCCTTTTCCATGCATGCTAGGGTTCCTAAGTGGTTTGGTGTTGTGGGTTTGCATTGGCATAGTAGTTGCCTTGAAAAGGAGGCCTAATTAGGCCTAGTCTCAAATTGCACTATCATGAATTTGGAGCCTCCTATCCAAAACAATCCATTTCATGCATATCTTGCAATCATTACATTCCATGAGACAACATTTCTTTGAGGCATCATGTCAAATAGTTCATGTTCGTTAAGTATATGCTTCCACACTTTGCATACATGTCTAAAAGGGTACTTACAACTACAACATTTGACAAATTCCTATATGCTTTATGCTTTGATGGATGTCTATACTGTGTTCCAAAGATACTGTATTACAAAATTTAAATAAAAATTTATTTTTTTAATTTTTTCTACAAAAATGTTGTTCTAGGATGTACCACGACCCTGTACGGCCTAGCCATGTGCTAAAATCTATTGGAAGTGGTAGTGGTATGTCTTAACTTTCAAATGCACTTGGTTTGAGGAGAAACCATTGAGTTTTGAGTGAGATATCTTTGTTTTTCTAAAACTGCCTGTGTAACCCTCAAAACAAGGGTTTGAGTGTGTAAAGGGATGTTTTAGACCATTCCACTTTTTGTATGACCCTGTAACTCAATGGAATGGTTTGGTTTGGATGTGTTTTAGATGTCCATGAAGTCAGGGAAGCAAGAGATGGAGTTTGACCAAACTATGGTGTTGTCCTAGGCAAGTTTTGCCTTGTTTCCAAGCAAGAAAGGGTGGTTTTAGGCTAGGGTTTGTTAAAAGAAGGTTGGAAAGTACTGGGAAATGGTTCCTAAAGCATATGTAGACCATTTTTGAAGTGTTCAAAGTGTTGGCAAAGTCTGAGAGTGTGTGGAAGGTAGAGTTTCGATAAACCCTCCTCAAATTGGCCTAGATTAAGGATTTTTGGGGTTTGGTATGTCAATGAGGGTTTATCCTAAAACTAATTGTGGTTTTGAGAGTTTGACCACATGGGAGATGTTGCCCCATGAAGTCTAGGGGGTTGTTTGATGTTTAGAGGTATTTTTCTTCACAAACTAGGCCTAATTAGCCTATTTTAGACAGCGAAAAATACCATTTTTGAGGTACATGGTCCAAAGGAGTCACTATTGGTTTTGAGATATGTTATGTAACTTGGAAATGAGTATCTAAATCTATATTTAGTTTGGGAGGTCTTTTGGAAAGTTTAAGAGAAAAACCCCAAAAACAGGGTCTTTTGGAAAGTTTAGATCCCTAAGACGAAAAAACTACCAAACTTTGATGCAGTAGTTCTTGGAATTCATGGCATTTGGGAACATTTCGTTTGGACATACAGGTGCATGTGGGGTCCATCCACAATAACCTCTCTCAATTTTGGTGAACTCCAGTTCATTTGACTATGCCGAAATCAAACGCATTCTTGTAAAATGCTTCAGTTTCATGCAGTGGAAAGGTGCTAGGAGTGACATTTTGCATTCCATAGATCATGGGGCCGAACGGACTTTTCCACTGTGTCGGGGTGGGCAGGTAAATGCCAGGGGAGGTCTCATTTCATGTGTCAAGCGTCGCAGTCATTCGGGGCAGCAGGCTACCGGCAAAGTCCCTTAAGCTCCCTAAGACAAAAAACTACCAAAATTTGACGGGACAGTTGTCAGAATTCATGGCAGTTGGTAATGTTCTGTTTAGACCTACAGGTGCATGTGGAGTTCGTCTACAATAACCTCTCTCAGTTTCATTCAACTCATGTCCATTTGACCGTGCCAGAATTAAATGCATTCTTGCAAAATGCTTCAGTGTCATGTAGTGGAAAGGTGCTAGGAGTGACATTTTGCATTCCATAGCTCGTGGGGCTGAACGGACTTTGCCAACGCGTCGATGTGGGTGGGTAAATGTTAGGGCAGGTCATGTTTCATGTGCCAAGCGTCGTAGTCGTTCGGGGCAGTAGGCTATCGGCAAAGTCCCTTAAGCTCCCTAAGACGAAAAAATTGCCAAAATTTGACAGAGGAGTTCTCAGAATTCGTGGCATTTGGGAACGTTCTATTTGGACCTATAGGTGCACGTGGGGTCCATCCACAATAACATCTCTCGGTTTCGTTCAACTCCTTTCTGTTTGACCGTGTCAGAATCAAATGCATTCTTGCAAAATGCTTCAGTTTCATGCAATGGAAAGGTGCTAAGAGTGACATTTTGCATTCCATAGCTCGTGGGGCCGAACGGACTTTTCCAATGTGTCAGGGTGGGTGGGTAAATGCCAGGGGAGATCTTGTTTCATGTGCCAAGCGTCGCAGTCATTCGGGGTAGCAGGCTACCGGCAAAGTCCCTTAAGCTCCCTAAGATGAAAAAACTGCCAAACTTTGACGAAGCAGTTCTAAAAATTCATGGCATTTGGGAATGTTCCATTTGGACCTATAGGTGCACATGGGGTCTATCCACAATAACCTCTCTTAGTTTCATTCAACTCCTGTCCGTTTGACCGTGCCAGAATCAAACATATTTTTACAAAATGCTTCAGTTTCATGCAATGGAAAGGTTGTCAGGTGCCATATTTTTTGTTCTACTCATCATAAGGCTGAATAGACTATGCCAACACGTTGGGGTGGGTGGGTAAATGCTAGGGGAGGTCTCGTTTAGTGCGCCAAGTATCTCAGTCGTTCCAGGCTACAAGCTACCAGCAAACTTGAAAAGTGCTACGACTTGGTAGCTTGCAAGCCAGAATGACTGGGATGCTTGGCACACGAAATAAGACCTTACCTACCATTTACCCACCCCGACGTATTGGTACAGTCCGTTCGGCCCCACGATGAGCAGAACAAAAAATATGGCACTTGGCAACCTTTCCATTGCATGAAACTGAAGCATTTTGCAAGAATGTGTTTGATTCTGGCACGATCAAACAGACAGGAGTTAAATGAAACTGAGAGAGGTTATTGTAGAAGGACTCCACATGTACCTGTAAGTCTAAATGGAAATTTCCCAGCTACCACAAATTTTGAGAACTATCCCGTCAAAGTTTGGTAGTTTTTTCGTCTTAGGGAGCTTAAGGGACTTTGCCCATAGCCTACTGCCCCGAATGGCTGCAATGCTTGGCACACGAAATGCAACCTCCCCTGGCATTTACCCACCCACCCTGACACATTGGTAGAGTCCATTCAGCCCCACGAGCTATGGAATGCAAAATGTCACTCCTAGCACCCTTCCATTGCATGAAACTGAAGCATTTTGCAAGAATGCATTTGATTTCAGCGCGGTCAAACAGACTGGAGTTGACCAAAACCAAGAGAGTTTATTGTGGATGGACCCCACATGCACCTGTAGGTCCAAACAGAATGTTCCTAACTACCATGAATTCTAAGAACTGCTCCATCAAAGTTTGGCACTTTTTCATCTTACGGATCTTAAGGGACTTTGTCAGTAGCCTGCTGCCCCGAATGACTGCGACACTTGGCACACAAAATGAGACCTCCCCTAGCATTTACCCACCCACCCTGACACATTGACAAAGTCCGTTCAGCCCCACGAGCTATGGAATGCAAAATGTCACTCCTAGCACCTTTCCACTACATGAAACTGAAGCATTTTGCAAGAATGTGTTTGATTCTGGCATGGTCAAACGGATAGGAGTTGAACGAAACCTAGAGAGGTTATTATGGACGGACCCTACGTGCACCTGTAGGTCCAAATGGATCATTCCCAAATGCCACGAATTTTTAGAACTGCTACGTCAAAGTTTGGCAGTTTTTTCATCTTAGGGAGCTTAAGGGACTTTGCCAGTAGCCTATTGCCCCGAATGACTGTAATGCTTGGCACATGAAACGAGACCTCCCCTAGCATTTACCTGCCCACCCCGATGCATTGGTGAAGTCTATTCGGCCCCATGAGCTATGGAATGCAAAATTTCACTCCTAGCACCTTTTCACTACATGAAACTGAAGCATGTTGCAAGAATGCATTTGAAGAAATCCTTGACACATGAAGACACTAAGAACATTGTAGACATGGAGGACAAAGAAGCATGAATAAATGAATAAACTCCTATCATGAGGAAGAATAACAACCCAATCTAACTCCTGAAAGCATGACATGTTATGATGAAGAACCACAACCAAATCCAATGATCCAATGGCATGAACCAATGACATAAGCAACTATGTCCTACTATTGTAACATGATAAACATGAATGTTATGAACTAACATCCAAACCCTGTGACATGAATCTTGATATGACATGAGTGAAACACGAGTGAACAGGATTAAGACCAATTAGGATCAACTTCATCCATTACTTAGATCTAACCCCATGAAGCATAACATGATGATGATGCAAACATCAAATATATACCATAGAAAACAAATCAAACGAAACATGAGACCTTCACTACCCACGATTCATACCACTGCTCAAGGATAATTTATCATCATATTAAATATTTAATATAAACTGTCGTATACATAATGTCATGAACATAACATCTAGTTTACATACAAAGCCATATAGGCATGTCCAAACAAATCCATACATGCATATATACAAAAATATCCATGACTCATCCTCTCTCTGCCATCAAGTAGACCTCTTCAACAGTTCAAGCTCATGCAACTCCACCTGTTAATACAATCAAACAATATGCACATTACTATAAAAAAATGTACATGAAATATATAACATCACTTATATAATTGATCACTTACCGCCATCTGATGATCACTCTCTATCATCTTTTCTTGAAAATCTTTGTCTGTAGTTGGACAGACTGGAGTTGTGACCTCCTATGAGAAGCATCAAAAAGCAAAATTGACTAAACATAAATATACTGGAGGGAAGCAATTCATACTACTATTTATATACAAAACAAAGTACAAGTAACCATCTAGGAAAGTTTTATGCATACTTACAAATTAATCCAATGAACCATCTGGCTCTTCTCTACTCTTTATTGTGTCAAGTATTGCCTCATGGTCAGAGTCACGCACCTTCCACAAGGTCTTGTTCAAAGGTCTACCTTGATATTGTATCAAATGAACATTAGTTTCCACGACAAGGTTGGAGTAATGAAGAATCTTCTGATGTGTTTCAAAGTCCTCAAATAGCCAAACATTAACACTCTTATGTGGGTACCTTCTAAGCTATGTTTCAGTAACAACCACTGAGCCTGTAGGGTATTCAATGTTTTCTCCATCTGTAACTGGGGCCTCTAATTTCTTTTTGGCCTCAACACAACGACACAAGTAATAATATGTTCCCTCTTCGTTATCTTCATCTACAATAACTGTATAAACATGCCCTATAATGATATATGCAACAAATTAGATGAAATTAGTCAACATTACAAAAATACTACAAAGTTTAAGATAAGATTAGGAATTTCAAATTTAACTATGCAAGTAGATAGATTACTTGGTTGAACTAGATCTGATATGTGGTCAAAGTCAACTGACAATTCCATCTCTATCAATTTTGGTGTCGTTGGGGGTCAATACGTGTCAAGTGGGCTAAGATAACTAAAATGTCATTCGACAACCCACTCATGTGACTCGCACTCATTCCAGACTTGAATTGTACATGGAGAACAAAAGCAATCCATTTTTCGTGTATGTATACTCCATGAACCTGCAATTGAGCTTCTGATAGAGTGTAGCTCACTTGATCATGTCAGTGTACAATAGTCCTCATATGGTGCAATGTTAGTTTCATCTATCAACCAAAAAAATCTACGAACTGAACACTTACCTTTATTACCTAGACCCATCGAAGCATTACACCACTTGACGATTGATTTTACATCTGTCAACTTTGCATTGTCTTTATACTTTAACTCTTCTCGTACTATGGCTCTTTTGATACACGTTCCTACACCATCATGCTCCCCCTTTCCATGCCTGGCCTCACAAAAGTTCCACATATGTTGAACACCAGTAATATTATGCCTTTTGCTTAGCCAATAGAAATTCTACAAGTTCTTGAATTGTGATGCACAGTTATCCGACCATATGATATGCTGACTGAATGATATGCCCCTTCTAGCTAGATAATTGTAGAACACCTAAAAACAACCTTGCACGAACTCCACAGAATGTGTGCGATCATCGCTTATATAAAAATGATACTCCCTTATGATCTTTCTGTCATCCTTTGTACTATCATTCGCATGACTGAATGTGATGTGCACAAATATAGAAACCTGTGTCGAGTTATAATATTGGGATTACACCTCACATTGTGGCTGTAAATTATAGTTCTCTACAAAGTCGACGAATGAAACAATGCTACCAACTGGAAATGTGTCCTTGCATAACTTGAATTCCAAGTCCAACTATTGAGCTCTATGGGCATGTCTTACATACTCATACACTATGTTGTCACGAAATATAGGCATAAACTAATACACTGGAATCTTCTGAATAACATATTCACACCTCTTTGCTTCTTTACCATCTCTTGTATTGTATGCCACTATTTTATACTTGCTGAACTCTACTAGTTCATTTCCAACCACATGTGTTCTTTCCATATGTTCACATATTGGCATACGTTGCAAGCCACCGCAATGCTGACATGTGCCATCCAAGCATAACTTCCTGTAGAATATTTTACCTTCCTCCCTATCACATAAAATCATTGATATGAAGTCTCTTGAGGTAGTTGGTGGGGCACGTATGCCACAATCTTGCAAAACATTGTTAGTATGTAAATCTAAACATATAGACTGATAAACATCAAAATGGTTAGAAAATTCAATATGTAATCTACAACAACAAGTAGTGTGTGTGTGATTTATTTTGACAAAGAAAGGTTTTAGCATTTCAAAATATCTTTGAGCAATTTTAATTTGAGGATACTTCTCTAGAAATTTACCAAAAAGTTGTGTTTGAATTATATCCAAAAAATGCTTTGGATGTGGCTCACGGTTTCGGCTACCAATTATCCTTCTTACCACATCCCTTTGATTTGGAGATACCCTTGTGTAATTCTTCCAAAAGTCTTCAATTAGTGATCTCAAAGCTTCGACAACAACTTTGTCTTTCCGTGGGAGTCTCCCAGAGAATGCCCACAATTCATTAGTGTTTGGATCCTCAACTCTTTGACGTCTTCCAATGGCTCTCATTAGAGTTTTTCTATTTATTTTCAATGCTTAACTTGTCTTTCTAATGAGGCAAGTTTTTTTTTGTTGGCTTACAATTGTCGATGTAATGACATGTCATGTGACATTACTATCCTTGGTGTGTGAGGTGGAACCCACACTCTCATACACATTCATTATATTCTTGACAATTTGTTATTCACTTGACTCATTCAATGTTCTTAGGCCAAGAATCTTCATAGTGGGCCTAAATTTCAGATTTCTCATAAGTTCAACAAAGAGTTGATGCAGGAGCATCTAGTGGTGTAAGGGCAATCTTGCATCACCCAAAAAGAAGTTAATTCAAAATCATTGTAGTTGTTTTCATTTCTTTCCATAATTAGTGTTTCTGGTTCCATAATATCCAGAATAATAATGTAGGACTTTCAGTTTTTCCAAAACTGCTAAAAATAGCGATCTGCCTAATTAGAAAGTGTACTTGCTATTTTTAGAAAGTTTGCATTCGGGCACGTAACGAAGCAAAAACTTCCAGAAAGTTACATAATGGAAATATAAGACCTTTGGCAAAAGAATCAGGCAAAGATCATTTGTGAGCTGAAAGATATTAAAGTTTTTGTTTTCTGAAAAGCCCCTGAAAATTTCTGGAACGAGATATGAGGCACTAAAACTTTCCATAACATCCTCAAAAGTTGATGGAAATCTATTTACAAATTTTTTGTGTGATAGTTCACATCACAAGCTTTCCGGCGCTTAAAACGGTTCGTCAATCAGACACCCAGATCAAAAGTTATGCTTCCTGGAAGTTGACCTACTTTTGGAGGGAGTTGCAAAATTTGAAATTTAGCTGGAAGCCGCCAAAAAGTGTTATTTATGACTATTTTGGGAACCCTGGGCAGTAGTAGAGTTAAGTGGGCAAGTGTAGAGTCAAGAATAGGTGGGAAAATAGAAACCCTAACTGATTTGGGGTTACAGAAGGCTGAAGATTCTAGAGTCTTGAGGTTGGGAAAGCTGTAATGTGTTGCAGCCAGTAGAGGATTCATCCTCTGATTGTAATTGAGCTTCTGTAATGTAATGAGTTACCCAGTTCAATAAAAGAAAGTTCTATTTGTTGTGTTCAATATCTATTATTGTGTGTTTTGTGATTTACCCCCTTCATCAAGTGGTATCAGAGCGAGGGTTCCTGAGTGTGTAGACAGATCGCCGACCGTGAGGCAGTTTGCACCAGGACCTGAGGTTGTGGGTTTGCTATGGAGACCAAGATGCCTCCACGAAGAAATCGTGTTGGGAGGAATACTTTGACGGAAGAGGGTTTTAGAGCCCTACAAAGGCAAATCGATGCATTGCAAGAGGAGCTATGAAGAGGGTTTGAGCCGAGGACAAGAGAAGAAAGTGAAGATGAAGTTGAAGAAGAGCTATCTGAGGAAGAACAAGAAGCTGTGGAAGATGCTGCAGAAGTAAGGTTGTTGAGGGTCATTTCGAAGATTGGAAAGAGGCCCATGATCAATGTTTCTACATATTCTGGAGATTTGAATCTAGAACATCTTATTGATTGGATCAATGACATGGAGGAGTATTTTGAGTATGAAGATGTGGAGGATCCAGATCGGGTTAAGTTTGCAAAAACAAAGTTGAAAGGCCATGCCAATATTTGGTGGAAGGAGGTCCAATTAGAGAGGAACAGAAGAGGAAAAGCAAAGATTACCAGATGGGATCACATGGTGGAGAAACTGAAGAAGCAGTTCATTCCTGTGGACTATGAGATGGAGTTGCTGAAGAAACTGCAAGGACTGAAGCAAGGTAACAAGTCTGTTAAGGAGTATACAGAAGAGTTTTATAAAATCACTATCAGGACAGGCCATGCAGAGCCCAATAAGGAGAAGGTAGCCCGTTACATTAATGGGTTGAGGCCGAGTATTCAAGAGGAGTTGAGCCTAGTCAGAATGACCACCATAGAAGATGCGTACCAGTTTTCCTTGAAGGTGGAAGAGAAGCTGAATAAAAGATTTGACAGCAAGCAAAGGGGAAGAGGTCAAGGTGGAAGGAGTGGTGGAAGACCCTATGGGGGCCGAAATGAAGATGTAAAGAAAAGTGAAGAAGCTGGTACCAGTCGAAATCAAAGAGGTGATAATACCTACCGCCCTCGTGACCAGAACAATGGTGAGCAAAGAGGAAGAGGAAGAGGCAGACTTGGGCAAGGACCTGGAAGAGGAGGTTTCAGAGGAACCTGTTTCCAATGTGGAGAAGAAGGGCATCGAGCATACGAGTGTCCGCAACATCAAGGAAGGATGAATAGAAGACCTGAAGGTAATGCACGAGTTGCACATGTGGATGAAGATGCACAGTCTGAGCGCTCTAAAGATGTTGAAAGGGGAGAAACCCTAGTTATCAGAAAAACTTTGTTGAATGAGGAGAAAGAACCCAATCAGAGGAAGAGTTTATTCCACACAAGGTGCAAATGTGAAGGTAAGTGTTGTGATATTATTATTGATAGTGGAAGCACTAATAATCTTGTTTCAGAGGAGATGGTTGACAAGTTGAAGTTGACAAGAAGAAAGCATCCACATCCATACCGGATTGCATGGTTGCAGAAGGACCATAGAGCTTTGGTCAATGAACAGTGTTTAGTGAAGTTCAAGATTGGTGACTACCATGATGAGGTGCTGTGTGACATCATACCGATGGATGCATGTCATATGTTATTGGGGAGGCCATGGCAGTATGATCAAAGTGATGTCCATGATGGCCTTGCAAATACATACTCCCTAACAAAGGATGGAGTCCGTCATAAGTTGAAGCCCTTGAAGGAGGTGGAAGAAAAGGTATGCAGTATTGCTAGAATTTGCTTGGTAGATGGTAGAAATTTTTTGGAGGGTATGAAGCATGGGCGTCATTGCTTTGCATTGATTCCTAAGATTAGTCAAGAGAAATGTGAAGATGTACCAGCAAAAGTTTTAGATATATTGGAAGAGTTCCAGGACATTATCTCTAATAATGTACCAGAAGGTTTACCACCAGTAAGGAAGATAAGTCATCAAATGGATTTGATACCAGGAGCTAGTTTGCCAAACAAGGCAGCCCACAGAATGACCCTTGCAGAGAATGAAGAGCTGAACAGACAAGTTCAGGAGTTGTTGAGGAAGGGACTGATATGGGAGAGCCTAAGTCCATGTGCAGTACCTGCAGTACTAGCACCAAAGAAAGATGGAGAATGGAGGATGTGAACAGACTCTCAAGCCATCAATAAGATAACGATCAAGTATAGATTTCCATTGCCAAGAATGGATGACATCATGGACTATTTGAGTGGAGCAAAGTACTTCACAAAAATTGACCTGAAGAATGGGTATCACCAGATCCGTATCAGAGAAGGGGATGAATGGAAGACAACCTTCAAGACAAAGGAAGGTTTGTATGAGTGGTTAGTCATGCCATTTGGGCTAACCAATGCACCGAGCACATTCATGTGGCTCATGAATGAGGTACTAAAAGAATTTTTGGGAAGTTTTGTTATTGTTTATTTGGATGATATTTTGATTTTCAGTAAGACTTGGGATGAGCATCTGATGCATATCAGAAGAGTTCTAGAGAAGCTGAGGGAGGAGAAGTTGCTGATTAATCTGAAGAAATATAGTTTTGCAAAGAAAGAGTTGGCATACCTAGGATTTGTTGTCTCAGAGGAAGGTCTTAAGATGGACCCAGAAAAAGTAAGGGCTATCATTGAGTGGCCTAGGCCAAGGAGTGCAACGGAGGTAAGATCTTTTCATGGTTTGGCAAGTTTTTACAGAAAGTTTATCAGGAATTTCAGTAGCATTTGTGCACCTCTAACTGAGACAATGAGAGGGGATAGAAAAGAGTTTAGATGGACTAAAGGAACAGATAAGAGCTTTGATACATTGAAGTAGAAAGTCGTAGAACAACCTGTTTTGGCACTTCCAGATTTCAATAAGGTATTTCAGGTAGATTGTGATGCTAGTGGTAGTGGTATAGGAGCTGTTTTGAGCCAAAAAGGTAATCCCATTGCCTATTTTAGTGAGAAGCTTAATGATGCCAAGAAAAAGTATTCTGTTTATGATTAGGAATTTTATGCAATAGTTCAGGCTTTGAAGAAATGGAGACATTATTTGTTGCCAAAAGAGTTTGTTTTGTAGACTGATCATCAGGCTTTGCAGTATATTAATAGTAAAGGGAAGTTGAACCAAAGGCACTTAAAATGGGTTGAGTTTTTGCAGAGTTATACCTGTGTTTTGAAGCACAGGAGTGGGAAGTCCAATAGAGTTGTAGATGCCTTGAGCAGAAGGCAAAATTTGTTGACAGAAATGAAGATAGAGGTTGTTGGGTTCGATGAGCTCAAAAGTTTGTATCCTGAAGATCTAGATTTTACAGAGGCTTGGGAAGCTTGTCTGGAGCCTGTTACTTTGGACAGGACAAAATGGTTGGATTTCATAATCCAAGATGGCATGTTATTTAGAGGAAGCTAGTTGTGCATTCCGAGGAGTTCCATGAGAGAGAACCTGATTAAGGAGAAGCATAGTGGAGGATTGGCTGGACACTTTGGTCGAGATAAGACAATTTCTATTGTTGGTGAAAATTATTATTGGCCACAGCTGCAGCAGGATGTGAGGAAGTTTGTGTAGAGTTGCAGAGTATGTCAGATGGCAAAAGGAACAAGTCAAAATACAAGATTGTATCAACCATTACCTGTACCAGAGAAGCCATGGGATGATATTAGTATGGATTTTGTTCTCTGTTTACCAAGGACACAGAGAGGGCATGATTCTATTTTTGTGGTGGTGGACAGATTCTCAAAGATGGCACATTTTATTCCTTGTAAGAAGACTAATGATGCTGTTCATATTGCAGAGATATTTTTCAGGGAAGTGGTGAGACTACATGGTCTACCAAAGAGCATAGTTTCAGATCGAGATACCAAGTTTGTTGGTTATTTTTGGAGGACATTATGGAAGAAGTTGAAGATAGATTTGAAGTTTAGTCCTGCACACCATCCACAGACTGATGGACAAACTGAAGTAGTGAATAGGAGTTTGGGTAACCTGCTACGATGCTTAGTAGGAGATAAGCCCAAGGGATGGGATTTGATTTTACCACAAGTAGAATTTGCTTACAACAATTCTGTCAATAGGAGTACTGGTAAATCACCATTCCAGATTGTATATGGCAATAGCCCAAGAAATGCTTCTGAGTTAAGGAAGATGGACAATGGAGAAAAGACAAGTGCTGAAGCTGAAGACTTTGTAGAACATCTGAAGAATTTGCATGAAGAGGTGAGAAAGCACATTAATAAAATGAATATTCAGTACAAGGCTAAGGCTGATCAGAAGAGGAGATATAAGGAATTCCAGGTAGGAGATGAAATCATGGTTCACTTGAGAAAAGAAAGGTTCCCAATTGGAACATACAATAAGTTGAAAATGAAGAAATTTGGACCATGCAGAATCCTGAAGAAGCATGATTCAGGAAATGCATATGAGGTAGAGCTGCTGAGTGGGATCAATATTTCCCCTATTTTCAACATTGCTGATTTATTAGAATATCATGAAGGTGGAATAGAGGATGGACCAACAGAAGTGCAGTGGAGTATTTCGGCATCTACTTCAATGGAGGCGATATAAGAGATTTTGGATAGCTGTGTGGGAAGAAGTACTCAAAACAAGAAATATGAAGAATATCTAGTAAAATGGAAAGGAAGGCCTGTTGAAGATTCTTCTTGGTTGTCTACGGCAGAGGTTGACCATTTGGGTTACACAAACACATGAGATGTGACAGGGTCACTTCTCAAATTACCCTGGGTGTCTGATGCAGGAGCATCCAGTGGTGTAAGGGCAATCTTGCATCACCCAAAAAGAAGTTAATTCAAAATCATTGTAGTTGTTTTCATTTCTTTCCATAATTAGTGTTTCTGGTTCCATAATATCCAGAATAATAATGTAGGACTTTCAGTTTTTCCAAAACTGCTAAAAATAGCAACCTGCCTAATTAGGAAAGTGTACCTGCTATTTTTAGAAAGTTTGCATTTGGGCACGTAACGAAGCAAAAACTTCCAGAAAGTTACATAATGGAAGTATAAGACCTTTGGTGAAGGAATCAGGCAAAGATCATTTGTGAGCTGAAAGATATTAAAGTTTTTGTTTTTCGAAAAGCCCCTGAAAATTTCTGGAACGAGATATGAGGCACTAAAACTTTCCATAACATCCCAAAAAGTTGATCGAAATCCATTTACAAATTTTCAGCATGATAGTTCACATCGCGAGCTTTCTGGCACTTAAAATGGTTCGTCAATCGGACACCCGGATCAAAAGTTATGCTTCCCGGAAGTTGACCTACTTTTGGAGGGAGTTGCAAAATTCAAAATTTAGCTGGAAGCCACCAAAAAGTGCTATTTATAACTATTTTGGGAACCCTGGGTAGTAGTGGAGTTAAGGGGGCCAGTGTAGAGTCAAGAATAGGTGGGAAACTAGAAACCCTAACTGATTTGGGGTTACAGAAGGCCGAAGATTCTAGAGTCTTGAGGTTGGGAAAGCTGTAATGTGTTGCAGCCAGTAGAGGATTCATCCTCTGATTGTAATTGAGCTTCTGTAATGTAATGAGTTACCCAGTTCAATAAAAGAAAGTTCTATTTGCTGTGTTCAATATCTGTTATTGTGTGTTTTGTGATTTACCCCTTCATCAGTTGACATCTTCCAGTTTCATTTAAATTCTCAAAGAATAATTTCCATATCTTATTTGCATATCTTTGGCAAGTGCGCATGGGAATCTTATCCTGCATGGGCTCCAATACATTCTCATCAATATCAATTAGAAATTTAGGCCTCCTATGAAAAATTCTAGGAGGCATTTTATTTGGTTAAGTAGACTGAACATTAGGAATTTCTTCAATATTTACTTGAGATAGGATAGATGACGTACCTTCAATTGGAGGTGAAAAGGTTGAAAATTTCGTACCTTCAACTTGAGGTGTGAATGATGGTGTGTCACCAACTTGAGAAGAAAATGCAGATGTGCCTTCTACTTCACCTATGAAAGATGGAGTGTCTCCAATTTGAGAAGCTAATGATGGTGTTCCTTTAACTTGACCTGTAGATGATGGAGTGCCTCCAACTTGGAGATTCACTTTCCTTATTGCACAGAGGTTTTGCATTCATTCCCTTTTCACTACCAATTCCATCTCTCTCTTAGCTTCGTTAGACATGTCACGTTCCTCTTCAATTGGTAATGGTGGAATGTCTTCTTGTATGGTTGACAATTTCCTACTTTCCTGAATTTGCCTCATTCTTTCTCTTTTCCTCTCATTCTCAACTTCACGCTTCTGGTGTTAGAGTCTTTAATCATTTCCTCGGTATGATGATGATTTCTACAAGCATGAAGAATAAGACAATGATAATTAGAAATTTTATAATGACAATGAATAGCACGGTCAGAATGAATAACAAGGTTTTACAAACTTCTGAATAAGACACCTCATATCAAAATAACTTGAACATACATAAGTCATGGAGTATGCATTTGAACACACATATAAGTCATGTAGTATACACTTGAACATACAAAGTCATAAATGGTGTAGGAGCACCTAGTCCCTTAAGGCCAATTATGGCAAATGCAATGTAATTAAGTTCAAATGTTTCTTTCCATGTGTGGAATCCTATTTTGATGTAATAAGGTCTATAAAAGACCATTTGTATGTCTTAGAGTTCTTTAGGGGGGTCAAGTAGTTAAGTTTTGTCAAGTGTCATGATACTGCTTATGCAAATTACATGTTTTGTCCATTTTAAAACAAATCCAATGGTCATATCCTCTAAAAATGTGGTTGGATCAGTTGGAAAATGGTTTGAGATTGAAGTTTGCTATTGTTTACATGATGTCCTAGGGGCCTTTTGATGTTTTTTTCCATGTGCAAGAGGTGGCATATTATGGGTTCTTTGAGAATTTGGATTGAGCCTTGACAAATAAGAGTTCCTAAAACATAGGAAGACCATTTGAAAGGTGTGTGAAGTGATAGTTTTACCGGGGGTGGTGTGGAAGCAAGATTTTCATGAAACCCTCTCTATTTGTGAGCAAAACAAGGGTTTCTCACTTTGGAGTCTAAATGTACATGAATAGTCCAAGTGACTATGGATTTAGGAGTTTTATGACATGCTAATCTGTTCTTTGGTGGTTTTGGACTATTATTGTGTGATCTAAGGGTGGTTGCTTTGTAAATTAGACCTATTTTGGCCTATTTTGGTGCATAGCCAGTCCTAGTTCTCATATAATATATGAAACAACAGTATGTACAAATCACACATGTTGAATAACTTGATAAGAGGTGACTAAATCTCCTTTGGTTTGTGGGTTTGAGGTGCCTCCAAGAAGTTGTGCCCATTTTTCAAGTTTTGATGGCTACTAGGCATTGAGGGTGAGTTGATACTGAATGGTTTGAATAGAGTTTGGAGATCAGATTCATTGTTTAACTTTGATCATTTTGAGTTGATTTAAGGACCCCACCACCTAGTATTGCATCAAGACATAAGGAAGAAGACACAAATTTTGATCAAGAAAGAACAACATTTACTCTATTTTTCTGCTGTAACCACATTTTTCTCTACATTTTCTCTGTTTCAGAGCATACTACGGCCCCGTACGATACTGTCTAGACTTAAAACTCATTTGATGTGTTAGGGGTCTGTGTTAACTTTCTTTTGAATCAAGTTTGAGAGGTTTTCATTAGGTTTAGAGGGAGATTTAACCAAATTTCTCAAACTCCCTGTATAAGGCCAGTGAGGGCTCTGGTTGGGGTTTAAACAATGTTTTAGTCATTCCACCTATTGTCATGACTTGTATCTTAGTGGAATGACTCTTTAAAGAGTAATCTAAGTGCTCTCATGATTTGGTAGGCAGAGAAGATCAGTTGGTGTGGTTTTAGTGTGATGCCCTAGGGTTTTAAAGACTATTTTCATGTGGGAAAGAGGAACCAAAGAGGGTATTTGACAAAATATCAAAAGAAAATGTTTGTATGATGGTTTTGTGAGCATGTGTAGGTGTATTCTAAGGTGTCTGAAGTAGTGGTCTAAGGAGAAAGTGTCAAGAACCATTATTTTCAATAAACCCTCCTCAATTTTGCCCAAACTAAGGGTTTTGTGGTTTGGTATGTAGGTGAATGTTTCTCCTAAAACAAATTAGGTTTTTTAGGGTTTGGACACATGAAGAATGCTACCCCAACAAGTTTAGGGATCTGTGGAAAGTTTAAAGGCTAGTTCCTTTGTAATATAAGCCTAATTAGACCTTTTAGGACAATAAAAAAAGATCATTTTTGAGGCACACATTCCAAAGAAGTCAAGGTTGAGTTTGAGATATGTGATCTAACTTGATAATGGGTGTTCAAAACATTGATTAGGTTTTGGGTTTGAAACCATATAAGGAAATTAGATTTGGTTGTGTTTGGTTGGTGAACTTAATCTTGTTAGATGCCTCATAAAGCCCATGTGAAGGTCTGAATCCTTGAGTGCAAGTTGTAGACCATGGAGACCTAATTAATTGAAGGGTCATTGTGAAATTTTGTGAAGCCAATCTAGAACACAAGTTTGTGAAACTTTGTACAAATCATGTTGTTTGTGAAACTTTTTTGTTGCGAGAGTTTGTGGAGACCATCTTGTGTCATGATCCTTGTAACTCCCTTTGTATCATCTTGTTTCATGATTCTTGTATGTCCATACATATTTGTATATAATTCTCTTCTCTAAAATTTTGTTATGTTGTATATAATCTCCATCATATTTTTTATGGATTGAGTGGTATCAATGTGAGTTGTAACAATTTGTCAAATAGCTTGTGGTGCTCATTTCCTCCATTTTTGTAAGAAAACTATCATTTCATGCATGGTTCTATTAAATGAATTGAATTATGCATGTATTAAGGAATAAATCCTTCTATATCATCCTTGGGCAAAAATTAAGAGTCTTCCAAAATCAATTTAAATGGCTCCATGTATACACTCGAATATGAGTATGACAAACAATTGTTCACTAAAATTATTTTTATGAAGTAATTGATATTTTTTTTCTCTTGTATAGCTGAAAATAGGTGAAATGAAGGCATGAAGGGCTGAAACAAGGTGGAAACATGAGGAATTTGGAGTCTCTTTGACTGAACTAACTAATATACCTAGACACATATATCTTAGAACATAAAAAACATAAAAAACATAAAGACATAAAGACATAATAAAGACATAAAGAACATAAGAACATATATATGTGAATTAAAATGGACATTTAAATTGAACATACCTTAGAATTCGATATTCCAGTTGACCAATTCTCCAAAAGATGGCTTCAAAATCCTCAAATTCTTGTTTTTTGCAAGTTTGATTATGAATTCTATATAATTCTAGAATAGGATTAGTAAAATTTATGGAAAAAACAAACATATATCATCAAATTCAATCTATATATCAATAGTAATTAGCTTTGAAATAAAATTACACATGAAACATGAAACTTTTAGTTTAAATAATCAAGTTTTCTCCAAAAACATGAAAAATCACTTCTACGTTGAAAAAACAAAAAAAGGTGGTGGATTCATATAAAAATGATTCTCAATTAGTCAAACAACATGAAAAGTGTTCTTTTGTCTGATATACTCATGAAAAGCAGGAATAACAGTCATGTGGTGTCTGAAACACGGATCCCACATGCTTTTTACTATTTTCCATGCTTCCCAGAATGAGATCGCGTTATAACGCGAGCGCATTCTAGGAAGCATGATAACATAAAGGTAACCTTGTATCTACATGAGAGTCTCTCTCTCTCTTCATTTCTCTATCCTACATATAGAGAGGGATCGGGAGACAGGGAGAGATAGAGAGGGACATGGAGATAGAGAGGATAGGTGAGATAGAGATAGGGAGAGGGAGAGATGGGGATAGAGATAGAGAAAGGGGTCTATAGAGGGAGAAAGATAGAGATACATATATATATAGAGATAGGGGAGATATAGGGAGATAGATCTAGCAAGGGAGAGATAGATAGGGAAATACAGAGAGAGAGGTAGAGAGGGGTATATTAAGAGACGGGGTTATGAGGATAGATAGCTTGATAGGGAAAGAAATCAAGAGATGTCTAGAGACATAGGGAGAGAGATTTCAAGAGGTAGAGGGATGGGGAGAGAGATAAAGAGGAGGAGAGAGAGGTAGCAAGGGATAGATTAAGAGATAGGGATCCATATGTCCAAAGAGATAGAGATAGGGATCCCTATTCTCCCCTCTACCTAAACCATAAACCTAAACCTCTAAACCCTAAATAATGCCCCTAAACCCTAACCCCTAACCCCTAAACCTTAAAATCAAGCAACCCTAAACCCCTAAACCCTAAACTCAAGAAACCTTAAACCCCTAACTCGTAAACCCTAAACCCTAACCCCTAGACCCTAAACCCTAAACTTGAGCATCCCTAAACCCCTAAAGCCTAAATAATTCCCCTAAACCCTTACCCAATACCCTAAACCCTATTTACTTGAGCAACCCTAAACTCACGTAAACCTCAAATAGTGAGGGAGGGAGAGATACAATGGTAGAGTTAAATAGAGGGGATCAAACACGATCTAGCAAGATAGAGAGACATGGAGAGAGAGAGATAGAGAGGTAGGTATAGTTAGAGAGGGATAGAGGAGACATATATATATCTCCTAGGCTCGGTCTCCTCTGTATCTCCCTATTCACCTCTCTACCTAAACCATAAACCTAAACCTCTAAACCTTAACCCCTAATCCCTAAACCATAAATAATGCCCCTAAACCCTAACCCTTAACCCCTAAACCCTAAAAATGAGCAACATGCTAAACCCCTAAACCATAAAACCTTGAAGCAACCCTAAACCTCTATCTCCCTATCTCTCCCAATCTCTATAACATGGAAGTTTGTGAAAACATTAAGCTTTCATTCCAACCAAGTTCATTCCTAATCAATCCCAAATCATCCCTAATCCATTCAATTTCACCTCTAATCATCCCTAAACCACTTCACACCATCCCAAATCAATTTAACTTCATTCCTAATCATTTTAAAATCAACCTGGATTTCATCTCAAATACCATCCCTAAACTATTCCTAAAACAGTCTAATCATTCCCTAATTAGCACTAAACCACTTCAAACCATCCCTAAAACCATTCTAATCATTCCCAAATCATTCCTAATCTAGTCCTTTTCACCTCTCAGCATCCCTAAACAAATCCATTTCATCCCAACTCCATCCCAAATCAATCTAAGCTCCATCTCAAATGATCCCAAAAATAATCAAAATCAAACAAATACCTCACCAGGAGCCATTAGAAAATCATAGTGCCAATTTTTTAGTCATTTGTACCATTTTGTATATCGTATGTGCCAATATGCTCCTTAGTAGCACCTACCTATCAATCACAAACACCATTCTACACCTAGCTAGTCACAGATGTCATTCTACCCTTTGTCAGCCACAGGAGCCACAGAACATCATAAGCACCAATATGTTAGTCGTTTACACCATTCTATACATCATATATACCAACCCTAAACCCTAAACCCAATCAACCCTAAACCTGATCAACCCTAAACCCTTATCTCATTGTCTCTATCATCTCTCTACCTCTCAATCTATTTGCCTATCTCTTTGGCCATGTCCATCACCCTCTATCTCCCTATCTCTCCCTCTCTAAACTCCTAACCCCTAAACTCTAAACCCGATCAACCCTAAACCCCTATCTCCTTGTCTCTATCATCTCTCTACCTCTTAATCTCTCTAGCTATGTCTCTGGCCATGTCCCTCACCCTCTATCTCCATATCTCTCCCTCTCTAAACTCCTAACCAGGCTAAACCCTAAACCTGATCAACCCTAAATCTGATCAAACTTAAACCCTATCTCTTTGTCTCTATCATCTCTCTACCTCTCAATCTCTCTAGCTATGTCTGTGGCCATGTCCCTCACCCTCTATCTCCATATCTCTCCCTCTCTAAACTCCTAACTGGGCTAAACCTTAAACCTGATCAACCCTAAACCCTATCTCCTTGTCTCTATCATCCCTCTACGTCTCAATCTCTCTTCCTATGTCTCTGACCATGTCCCTCACCCTCTATCTCCCTATGTCTCCCCTTGGTCTCCTCTATATCTCCCTATCGGTCCTCTCTCTCTAAACCCTAACCTAAACCTCTAAACCTTAACCCCTAACCCCTAAAACATAAACCTTAAGTTACCCTAAATAATGCCCCTGAACCCTAACCCCTAAAACTGAGCAACCCTAAACCCCAAACCCTAGAAGCAACTCTAAACCTCTATCTCCCTATCTCTCCCAATATCTATCAATCCCCTCACTCTCTCTCTCTCTCTCAACCCTAACCCCTAAACCCTAAACCTGAGAAACCTTAAATCCCTAACCCCTAACCCCTAAACCCTAAACCATAAACTTGAGCAACCGTAGACCCCTAAACCCTAACCCAAAACCCTAAACCCTAAACTTGAGAAACCCTAAACTCATAAACCATAAATAATGCCCCTAAAGGTCTAAGCAACCCTAAGCTCATAAACCCTAAATAATGACCCTAAACCTGAGCAACTCTAAACCTCTCTCTCTCTCTCTCCCAAAACCCCAAAACCCTAAATAATGCCCCTAAATCCTACCCCTTAAACCATAAACCATAACCTGAGCAGCCCTAAACCCATAAAGCCTAAATAATTCCCCTAAACCATAAACTTAAGCAACC
Source organism: Cunninghamia lanceolata (assembly GCA_027924645.1). Lineage (NCBI taxonomy): Eukaryota > Viridiplantae > Streptophyta > Pinopsida > Cupressales > Cupressaceae > Cunninghamia > Cunninghamia lanceolata. The sequence continues at coordinate 3,893,658 of BSBN01000128.1, forward strand.
CTAAACTCATTAACCTGACCCACCCTCTCTCTCTCTCTATCCCTATCACTAAGCATCTCTCCCCTTTCTCTCCCCTCCATCTCCATCCTCTCTCCCTTTTCCTCCCTCTTGCTCTCCCTTGTTGACAAAGAACATGGAAACAAGAAACATAGGACATGTAAAGATGGATGAGGATATAAATTGGGATGATGAAATGGAAACAAGATAATTTATGAAATTTCATTGGATGGGAAGAATGAGGAGGAGAGGTAGAGAGGGGAGGGAAGTAGAGAGTGAGAGAGAGGATAGGAGGTAGAGACAGGAGGGAAGTAGAGAGTGGGAGAGGACCGTAGGAGGTAGACAGGGGAAGGAAGAAGAGAGAGAGGGTAGGAGGTAGACAGGGGAGGGAAGCAGAGACTGAGAGAGAGGGTAGGAGGTAGATAGGGGAGGGAAGTATAAAGTGAGAGAGAGGGTAAGAGGTAGAGAGGGAGGGGGGAGAAGAGCATGAGAGAGAAGGTAGGAGGTAGAGAGGCAAGGGAAGCAAAGACTCAGAAAGAGGGTAGGAGATAGATAGGGGAGGGAAGTAGAGAGTGAGAGAGAGGGTAGAAGGTAGATAGGGGAGGGAAGCAGAGAGTGAGAGAGAAGGTGGGAGGTAGAGAGGGGAGGGAAGCAGAGACTCAGAGAAAGGGTAGGACGTAGAGAGGGGAGAGAAATAAAGTGAGAGAGATGATAGGAAGTGTAGCTGCCCTTATAGACATGTATGTAAAGTGTGGAAGCATAGACAAGGCATGTCAATTGTATGACATAACACCTAAAAGAGATGTTCTATAATGGAATGCAATGATTTCAAGATATGCAAAAAATGGATTTATTGAAAAGGCTTTAGAAACTTTCAAGCAAATGTAATTGGCATGTGTATTCCTAGTTATGCTCATCATAACGCGAGCACGTTATAACACGCTCGCGTTATGTGAAATCACATAACACAAGCGCATTATAATGCGATCGCGTTATTGATTTCAAATGCATTCACGTTATGCTCAGCTTTGTTTGACATGTTTTTATCAGTTTTTAGCAAAATCTAGAGATAATCTGGAGCGTGCTCCCCCTTAGGATGGCACTTTTTTCAATAAAAACTCAAAAAAAAATACCACCATAATCTTAAGCTCTCTGTTAGCTATCTAACCATATAATTTTTTTCACATTTTGAGTATGTTTAGTGTTTCATCTTGAATTTCTTTTTAAGTGTGTCTAGTTTTTGTCAAAAACCAATGTCTAGTATTTTTGACTTTTTTTAACCATTCATCAAAAATTGAAATAAGTTATATTTTTAGAAACTAGATTCCATTCTACATGAATTCAAAAAAAATTTTGATTTTCGATTAGTTTCAAACATTTTAGGGTGAAGCACACTCAAATTTCTATTTTTCAGGATGTGTCCACTTTAAAAATTACTAAAAATCAATTATTCATTAAAAAATTATTAGAAAAATCAGGGATAAACTACATGGTGTTACCTAATTTCTCACTAGAGCGATTATTGAAATACTAAAAAAAAGTTAACATTTTAGGGGGAGCACACCAGATGCTATGTTATGTTTTTTTGAGAAAAATAGGACCAATTTGTGTGCTTCCCCCTTTTTGAACCCCTTAATCTCAACCAATTTTGGAAAAAATTAGTAGTTTAGAAACTAGATTTGAAGCACTACAACTCTTGTTTTCGTTCCATCTTCAAATTTTGAGTGTAGCTATCTTCAATTTCTCATCCAACATCAATGTTTCCTAATTTTAGAAAAAAAAAAGTGGCAACTTAAGACCCCATTTTGGTCCCTCATCTTTGTGCACTTACCCATATATATATATATAAGAAATATAAGACCTTCCATGGGTTGAGGAGGAAGGATGGAGATGCAAAGGGGCGGTGGGAGGGATTCTTCTAAAACTACCTCCCAAACACTAGTCATGACCATTTTTATTGCCTTTTGTAGATTCAAATCGCTTTTTCTAACTTTGACATGTCATTTTCTACTTTTTAATAACTAAATTTTGTATCTCTTATGCTTACTTTATATTTTGGCAATTTGAAAGTAATTTTAAGTATTATGCAGTAAAGTACAATTAAAATTTTAGGAAAGATTTATATCATATGAAAGGGAAACTTTTTAGTTACAACAAGGCATGTCTTACTATTAGAAGGATAACTTCAACTAGATCGTTGTCATAAAAAATATTGCAAAGTAGGAAAGGGAGGTTTAAAAAGTGTTGGTATAGTGAGAGAGAGGGGAGAGACAATGATAAATAGAGAGAGATGAAGAGAATAAGAGAAAGAGGAACACAAGGGGAGAGAGGGAGAGAGAAAAAGAGAAACAAGGAGGGGGAGCGGGTGGTGGGATGAGAGAGATAGAGGAAGAAAGAAGGGGATATTTATGAGAGAGAGAGAGGAAGAGAATATATATAAAGAGCAATAGAGAGAGAGAGGGGAAGATAAAGATGGAAAGAGGTAGAGAGAGAGAGAGAGCAATTTAAAATAGACATGGAATTAGATAGAAAGGGGGACAAAGAGAGAGTTAGAGGAAGACAAGCAGAGAGAGATATGGATAGAGAGGGAGGCAAAGAGATAGACAAAGATTGAGAGAAAGATATATATATATATATATATATATATATATATAGCAATTTAAAATAGACATGGAATTAGATAGAAAGGGGGACAAAGAGAGAGTTAGAGGAAGACAAGCAGAGAGAGAGATATGGACAGAGAGGGAGGCAAAGAGATAGACAAAGATGGAGAGAAAGATATATATATATATATATATATATATATATATATATATATAAAGAGCTAGATAGTGATAGATAGAGATAATATAATAGAGAGAGAGATAGAGAGAGAGGGGGGGAATTGATAGAGATATAGGAATAAAGAGATAGATTACCTTTCGAGCATTCCAAATTGGAGGTTAGTACTACATTAAAGATCATGGAGCTTGGTATGGGTTGGTCTAGATCATCTAGCTCCACTAGAGCCTCATGAAATGGTACTTTTCACATCAATGATCCAATGATCAAGAAAAGAGAGCTAGTGGCTTTCAATCGGTCATTTCATGCCAATGATCAAAAGATGCCATGAGCTATTTTGAGAGATCAACAGTTGATAGTTTACTAGAGTGATGCATGCTAATTCGAATAATCATGCCCATTCATTCTACCATTTACCTTCATTTATACATGTGGAAAGAAAGAAGATTTTTTTTATTGACATTTTCCCACTATTGGTGCTTATAGATGAATAACATATGCATGTTCGAAAGCATTCATTGCCTACATGTATCAAATGAAATGCTAGGATTGAGTAGAAAGAGCCCACAATTTTTGTTAGATGAGAGGGGTTGGTCACTTGTGTTGTATGCAAGTGGTGATACCTGTGGTGAAGGTAACGGTTGTGGATCCCTTAGCCAACAAACAACACTGGAGCACTCACCAAACTGCCCTTCAGCAAAGCAAAACCCAAGATAATTTGGTATCTTGGCTCTTTGCGTACCAAGTTACTCGAGTAACTTTTCTAGTCTATTTATATATTAATTGTGTTTGTTCTATATACAATATATATTATCTAATATAATTATATTTATTGTTATATAATATTTTTTATCATTGAAATAGGCATAAGGGTGTCATACCCGTTTATAGAACTACTATTATGAAAATATGAAAATATTACAAAATTCCAACCTTCACCATTATTGGCTATGTTGTTTGTATGTTCATACAAAAGATTGCTTCATGTATAGCTATGACTACTTGCAGAGAGAAGACAAAATTCTACAATTAACCAGGTGTGGAGTATAACAAAAACCTACATAGAGACATATACATGATCCTATATATTGACTCCTAATCTTGAACCTAGAAGTTGGAACCACCATCACCCGTGCCCTCCTCGCCATCACTATCTAAGCTATCTACTTCCAAGGCGAAAGACCAATCTACCTCCACTTCACCCATGACACCAAAGAAGACTTTTAGAAATTCTATACCCCACTTTGCTTGGTTCTTCCTTGCATTATCATCTTCTCCTACCACCCTAATGATGAATGGAACTTATGGACCAATGTAAACTAGGTTATTGAGTGGCCATTTTCCATTATTGGGGAGAAACCCCAACCTGAAAATGGCATCATACACCACCCACTTCAATCTGCACCACTACCTTGGCTTGATAAGGGTTTCTGCCACCTCTCGTATGATCTCATTGGGCTCTCCCAATTCCAGCAATACCCCTATGAACATAGATGTGAAATCAGTGTTAACATGGTCGCGGTGGGAGGCTAAGATAAAGGATTCTCCCAAAACCATGGTCACCACATGTAAACCTACCATTGATTTCATCCTAAAGACCTTCTTGAATCTCAGCTCTATCACCTCCCCCAAAAGGAAATTTGTTGTTTTTTAGCTTTGAGATGAATTGTGGTATCTGTATCTTTTATATGTCTTGTCCATTTTCTGTTAACCATGGCTTTAAAGATCCAACCTTGTCTTTTAGATGATGTTGCCATTATTTCACACCCTACACTGAAGCACTATACTTAAACATCATCCATTTCAATGGTCAAACAATCAATAGTCATTTTACACCTCGTCCACAAAAAAAGTGGTAAATATTTGTTCTATTTTTATTGGCCAAAATTGACCTTTGACTGATGAAATGGATGATGTTTAAGAATAGCACACTGAAGTAATTGCACAATACTCTATTCATTTGAGACTTAACACTTCAAATGTGGTTTATCTTCTAATGATATCCTATATTTAATTAAAGTACGAAGTGAGGGATGGTAGATCTGGGGCAATAATATACCACTCATGTAGTGAGTTGTTAAACTAGAAGTCCTCCTCCATGATGAATGCCATGTTAGCCATCTAATCTATACCACGTTTGCATCTCAAAAATTGTGTCTTAACTTAAAATCATCGAAGGTGTTTCATAATTCCAAGCAATATGCTAACATATTATTGAGCTTCCAATTTGAGGTTTGTTTGCATTGAAAAACATTGATGGTAATCAAAGAATCTCCCTCAATATGAATTCTATGAATCCCCAAATTTTGACATATTTGTAGCCCCATGATAATAGTTGTAATTTTGCATCGTTATTTATGGTGATCCCCAATTTCCTTGCTATTGCTCCGATCAGTAAGCCTTAATGATATCTGATAACACAACCTACACTCGATTTGATTACCTTGGAATTCCCCTTGAAGCCCCATCGAAGTTCAACTTCATCCATCCCTGGTCTGAAGGGATCCATCTCACATCTACCCTGATATTGGTATTTGGATGAACTCATGAAACCCCTTGAATGGGGGTGTTATTAGTATATTTAATATAATATAAATTATTTAATATAATTTTTTAAAAATATTAGTTTATAAAATTGTATATTTACATTAATAAATATTTATTTATAATTTAATCGTATTTATTTTATATATACTTATATAATATGTAATATAATTTTAGTTATTATTATACAATATATTTTATATAATGGAAAATATATAAGGAGAGAGAGAGACTGAGACAGAGACAGAGACAGAGAGGGTTGAATAAAGAGAAAAATAGATAGAGAGGGACAAAAAAAATTGAAAGAGAGAGACACAGAGATAGAAAGAGATATATAATAAATAAAGAGCTAGAGAGAGAGGGAGAGAAAGGGACAAACAAATAAAAGGCTAGACAGAGATAGATAATATAATAGAGATAAAGAGAGAAAGTGATAGAGAGAGATAGAGAGGGATGGAGAAAGAGGTAGAGAAGGAGGAGGAGAGAGCAATAGAGAGGGGCATAGAGATATATAGAGAGAGATTGGTAGAGAGAGGAATAGAGAGATAGACTACCTTTTGATTAATGATTCATGCCAACAATCAAAAGATGACACATGTAGTGAGCATTCAAAATTGGAGGTTAGTACTGCATTAAAGATCATGGAGCTTGGTATGGGCTGGTCTAGATCATGTAGCTCCATTGGAGCTTCATGAAATGGTACTTTTCATGCTAACGATCCAAAGATTACATGAGTTGTTTTGAGAGATAATGGTTGGTAGTTTACTAGAGTGATGCAAGACGATTCAAATAATCATGTTCATTCATTCTACCCTTTACCTTTGTCTATACATGTGGAAATTAAGGAGAAATTTTGTATAGATATTTTCCAACTATTGCTGCCTACAAATGAATAACATCTACATGTTTGAAAGCATTCACTGCCTACATGTATCGAATGAAATGCAGGATTGAATAGCAGGAGCCCATGATTTCTCTTATATGAGGGGGACTAGTTGCTTGTATTGTAAGTAGGTGGCAATACCCATGGTGAAGGTGAAGGTTGTGGACCCTGCAATCAATAGAGATGATCCCACAACAAAGTATATTCAAGTGGTGATTGTGGACGATCACAAATTTTGGTTCATGGGATTTATTAAATACCACAAAGCTCTTCTAATGCTAGATAATGACATGGGCCATAGGGCTACAAGATAATCATCATTCACATAAATACATGGAAATTAAACTTCCACAACTCTTCAGCATACCCATTGCACACCATGTCAAAGAGAACAAATCATGTCTTCTCCTACTAAGAGCATCAGCCACAACATTCTCTTTTCCCTTAATATACTGGATCTCAAAGTTGTATTCACAAAGAAACTCCATCCATCGGCACTGATGTGCATTCTGGTTAGGCTGAGAAAAGATATATTGTAAACTCCGGTGATTCGAATGCAACTCAAATCTATGCCCAAGAAGAAAATGGTACCTCTTCGTCAAAGCATGCACCACAGCTGCAAGCTCCAAGTCATGAGTCAGGTAATTAAGCTCATGAATCCTCAATTTGCGAGACTTGAAGGAAATTACAAATCCCTCTTGCATGAGAACAACTCCAATTCCCTTGATTGAAGCAACGATGCAAACAATAAAATCGCTTGTGAGATTTAGAATCGTTAAAATAGGAGCACTTGTGAGTTTCTCCTTTAGAATCTAAAAAGCTCTCTCACACTGCTTGATCCATACAAATTTCTTGCCCTACTTCTAGAGAGAAGTAATCGGATATGCAATCCTAGAAAAAACTTCCATGAACCTCCTGTAATAGCCGACTAGACCCATAAAAATCCTAACCTTTACAACATTTGTTGGAGTGGGCCATTCCAAAATAGCCTTAATCTTAGAAGGATCCACAAAAATCCCATCTCCTGATATGATATACCCTAAATACTGGATCTATGTCTAGAAGAATTCACATTTGAAAAGATTGGGGTATGGTTGATTCTCTCTAAGGCACTGCAAAATGTGTTGTAAATGCTCCTTATGTTCCTCTAATGTGAGAATAAATCAAAATGTCATCCAGGAAGATGACCACAAATCAATCCAAGAAAATGTGGAAGACACCATTCATCAAGCTCATAAATATTGTTGGGGCATTAGTCAAGCCGAATGGGACTATAGTGAACTCATAGTGACCATATCGTGTGCGAAATGTTGTCTTGTGGATGTCAACTTCTGCTATCCTCAAATGATGATATCTTGATTTCAATTCAATCTTAGAGAAAATATTTGCCCCCTGAATCTGGTCGAACAAATCATCAATCCATGGCAATGGGTAGTGATTCATCACTGCGAGTTTGTTCAATTGCCTATAGTCGATGCAAAGATAAAGAGACCTGTCCTTCTTAATGAAGATAATAGGTGCACCCCAAGGAGATACACTAGGATGAATATGACTTTTTCTCCAAAAGATCTTCTAATTGTAAATTAAGCTCCGAAAGCCCCTGTGTTGTCATTCTATAGGGAGCATGTGTTTCCATCAATTGTCTCCTATGTTTGCATTTCACTTTTGAATGAGGATACTAAGGGTTTCTAAATTCTTGAATATACATTTTCTATATTGCATGTCTGATTCACTACTTCTATTTAAGGAATATATTAAAATTCTCTAAATCAGATATGGGGAGACCTGTGTTTTGCAATAGGGATATCTATAAGAAGAGTTGCTGGAAATACCCATTCTTGGATTGTTTTCTGTAAGATAGGAACATAATGAATCCTTTGAATCTGCATATTTGTGATGCTTAAGAGAAGTAATCTACATTTGTAAGGAATTGACTCCAAACCCTATTATTGGCACCGATTAGAGTTGGGCTTATTTTCACAAATTAATCACAATCAAACAATCATATACATAAAAAGAAAAACAAATCAACTTGTTAGTTTTAGGAGTAGGGTTTAGTTCCATGTTCTCTGAGCCATCTAGTGAAACAATTTCCAAAGCTAGCCAATTTGAAGGAATCATACAGTTTTGGTCTCCATTCAGGACATATTTGCTTAAGTGTCAATATCCAATTGAAACAACGGATAGTCATATTGATAGTCTGATACCTGTAATTGTAAACATCTTCTTGGTTTTTGACTGCAAATTCTTTTTAATCTGTAAACTAAATTCTATTTTAAGTTTCCATTTGGAGTTATCAATAGATTGGAAAGTCAACAGTTATCAACTTATGAACTCAATAAAGCTTTACTGATTCAAGTTGCTGATTTATACATTATTGTTTATTTGGACTTTAGGAAATTAAGAAAAGGAGTGTAAGGTGCAAATTAGATGATAGTGATCATAATGCTAAAATTTTAGTGACAGATTATAAGCACTTTCATAGATAAAAAGTGGCCAAGAATAATGAGTATTTATCGCGTCTTGGTTTGACAAACAGACAAGTTGTAAATCCACTAAGTAGTATATTATTTGTTTAATAGCATTTAATGAAATTTTATAGGAAATAGCTTTATGTATATAAGACATAATATGATATATTTTTTTGTTTTATAGGCAAGAAAAAGAGTGCAAAGAAAATGCGGAGAAAAAACAAAAGGAAAGAAAAGATATAGTGCCGCCATCTCATATAAGCCAACGCATTTGTTATTCAACAAATGCAATTGGTGAAAACAATAGTTGTGATGATGTGCAACCTGATATAGCAAATAGTGATGTGTAACCTGATATAGCACATGGTGATGTGCAACATTGTGATGATCTCTTAGCAAAACATCTAAGAGAGATTATTGAAAAACATCAGAGCAAAGGAACAATAGGTCTGCAAATGATTTATTCAACATTGAAGGATGTGTTTGAAGTGAAATTTGCAGAGACTAGTACTAATTTACCTACTCATGCCACACCTGATGTGGCCAAGGAGCATGAAGTTCCGGTTAATGAAATTAATGAAGAGAAACCACTTGTAACTGTTGTGCCTTAGAGTGCACCTATTGGATCTAGAACTTTTGATGGAACTAGTGGATCAACCAGAAATATTAGTAATGGTTTAATAGAAGATGTGTGCTTTTATCAAAAGACAAATATTGAGTCAAGATTTGTACAAATCTATAGAGAGAAATACAAAAGAAAGAAAATTAGAAGGCAAGAATCCATTCTTGGTTGAGGTATCGAGAGATGGTGAGCCCATTGGGCCAAATGCTACAAAGTGGGCCTTTGAGTTGGGTGTAAGATGCGAATTTTGATGAACAATTTTAGATACAACTGTAGAAAAACAATCATGGAGGGAAAAGAGAGGTTAGACTCCACTCTATCCCCAAACAGTGGGAGGCATTGAAAGAAAGTATGCATTCCGAAGAATATTTGGCAAAGAGTAACATAGGCAAGAGAGCAAGAGATAATGTGAGGGCTGGATATACATTTTGCCGAGGCGAGTTGTAGGCCAAAATGGAAAAAAATTTAGTAAGTGTATGGCTTTTTGGTTCAATTTACATTGTGTTATTTATTTCAATTGAAATTGACATTGTATTTTAGGTGGAAAATAGTAATAGAGAAGTAGGTTCAGAATATATTGTCAATTATATGGTAGCACTAGATCAACCTAGTAAATCTAAGAGTAGGATCAAGTGGAAATCTAGTTCATCAATAGAGATTTCATAGCCATCTGTTAAATGCCCAGTAGGAGCCTCTCTAGATCATGTCAACTCAATGAAGGGTACCAATAGGTGATGCATTGCATATTTGGTCTCACTCAACAAGTTTCGCAGTTGGTTGCCTTTGTTATCCCTATAGTTTCTGCATGGAATGAGCATAAATCCACAGATTTAGATGAGGTAAGAGGCTCTATTGATCTCATTTCTTCTTGTTTGGAAATTATGTATACAAATGCCTCTTAATATGTAGATTATTGAAATTTGAGCATAGGAGAATCCAACCTAGTTTCTTTATTGTTGGAGTGATCCAGAAAATGTTCTTTTGGACAAATTTATAGCTTGCATTCTTTACTTGACTATTGAATGCTTTGTATATTTTTTTGCATAATGGTTAAACCACATGCAGAGAAATTTTATCAAAGCAACAGTAAAACAAAAATGCCTTCATGATGTCAAAAGAGCTACCAATATTGATAGTGATCATGATGAACTAGACAAGAATGTGTAACATAGTCATCATAGCTGTGCTGAATTAGTTGAGGTAATATAATAGTTGTCAGTTATCTGTCCCAATGTTTTGTCATTCTTCATGCTTAAAATGTTCTTTTGGACAAAAAATTATAGCTTTTGCATTCTTTAAGTTGTAAGTTAATCTATCCCAATGTTTTGTCATTCTTCTTTTGGACAAAAATTTATAGCTTTTGCATTCTTTAAGTTGTAAGTTAATCTATCCCAATGTTTTGTCATTCTTCATGCTTAAAATGTTCTTTTGGACAAAAATTTATAGCTTTTGCATTCTTTACTTGACTTATATTAATTTTTGCAAGATGATTAAACTACATGCAGAGCAATTATATGAAAGTAGAATGAAAAGAAAAAGGCCCTATCAATAGAGCTCTCTGCAAAACTGTACAACTTCATGTCAATGTTGATAGTGATAATTATGATGATGAACTTGATGAGCATGTGCATGATATTCATAGTAGTAGTCGTGCTAAACTCGAGGTGAGTGCTATGAAACCACATGCAAGTAAGTACTATTCAAGTAAGTAATGGTTGTTTTATTATGTAAATAAGGGTAATCATTACCTATTTGATAGAAGCTAGATAGAATAGTAGTGAAGTTTAATTAGCTAGTATACATAGATTATGGAAATAAAGGAGAACATATAAATTACATATAGAAGCATAGAGCTTAGTTGTAATAGAGTGCATACATAGATTTTGACAATGCATTAGTGCATTGTGTTTAGGGATGTCATGGTCCTCAGTTGGGGGACTTCATTGCCAATCCATGTCTCTTTCTAGAGTACTCGTATAGTATAGCACTATTGTAGTCTTTCCCTCCATTTGTTTGTACCTCGCAATGGGTTAGTTTTTTTTCCAAAGTAAAAAGTTGCATCTTTGTTATTCAACAAAATAAAAAAAAGCACATACAAAAACTGATTTGTTACAAGACATAAGAAATTACATACAACTGTCAAAAACAATATAATGTGTGTTTTATATCTCAATATAATGTGTATTTTTTTTGTTTTTGCAGACATTTATTGATAAACTCCAAGAAGGGGATAAAGTTGGGGTGTTGGATCTGTTTGATGGTGTTGTTGTGGGCATTGGGCGGATTCACTCACTATCTATTGTACATGGAGTCAAATTGAAAGGAACAAGAGATGAAAATTTAAATATTTTAAAGGTCACAAGTAACATACCCCTTGCTTATGAAGACAAAATAGATGGAGTTGTCCATCTGAAAGAGAAAGAAGGAACCTTCACATGGTGGCCACTAAAATATTTGAAAATAATGACATAGTTGATGTTTATCATGTGCTAGTTGTTAGACAACTTGGCCCACTACTTTATGCAATAGTTTGAATGTGTTGTTTAGGTATCTTAGTATTTTTTGTCTATTTTAGAGTTGTATAAGCAAAAAAAAGCATTGTAACTCAGTTTCCTTAGTCACAACACTGAAAAACACACTTTGCAACACATTTTTCAAAGTAAAGACACATATTTAAGTCTTATGGGTTTTTTGGACTTGATTTTATGTTGCTTTTCCTCCCTAAACATTCAACATCACTGCCTTATATGCCTTTATGAAACTCCTAAACTATTTGTTCATAAGTAGAGTTATCTTGTAGCTTGCTTGGATGGAATTTGAAATACACAGTGCAACACTCTGAAGGACATAGTATTCATAGCAGTATAAAACAAATGACCATATCCTTCTATATCTACACTATCCAAATCTACATCCTGTCAACTGCTAATTTGATGATAGTCATGAGAAAATGAATGAAATTTTTAAATTTAGATGAAGTTTTACTATTTTAGTAAAAGATGTCAAAGAACCTCATCCACGTAGCAAAGACAATTCTCCCCTATAGAATGCATCGTCAATTCCTAGGCTTAACCTTGCAAGATCAATAGGCAAATTCAACTTAAAATGCTCTACTTTTGTCTAGAATATGAGGTGAGTGTTTGTATGCACATAGTAGATCATTTTACCTAGAAGATAACAACTAATTCTTACTGAACGAAAGTTGCATGATCTAATTTTTCTTTGCTTACTAAAGAATATATGATTTGGAAAATAATATGAATGGCAATGAATTGCAACTCGTATTTTGGAACCATAACTAGATCATTGTTTAGGGCTCAACAATAAACAATAATAAATAAATCTGGTCACAGAGTACTCGCATGCATAGACATACATGAAAATGTGGAAGCATAGACAAGGCAAGCGAACTGTTTCAAAAAATGCCTCAAAGAAATGTGATATCATGGAAGGCACCTACTCTCCCGCAAACTCTTCAAGTCATGCCAGCAGCGATGCGATATCATTATGTTGCATTTACTTGTGCACAGAGAAGAGAATCGAATCACAGTACTACATAATGCCATTGTATTACTGTGTTCTTGGAGTGTGTTTTACTTTCGATGGTAGTATGCTCTAACTGAGATCATTAACACTTGAAGGTTGAGTGAATTTGTCAATATTCATGTGATAGAGGTCTTGTGGTGTCTTGGATTGATTTATGATTCTTAGGATATCTATCTATGTTTAGTCAATATTTTGATTATGAACAAATAATATAATTTCTTGTTGCATTTATCACAGAAACAAAGGCCTCTTCTGATTGTAGAAGAGGATGTAGAGAGTGAAGCTTTGGCTACTTTGATCTTGAATAAGCTTTGTGCAGGGGTGAAGGTTGGTGGATTTTTCTATTTAAATCTTGTTTGCTTTTTAAATTATTTTTTAACTTTAAATTCTAAATCCTTAGCATTTTAAAAATATATTGTGTCTGAATCAGCTTTGTGCTATTAAGGCCCCTGGTTTTGGTGAAAATAGGAAAAATAAATTGCAGGATCTTGCTGCAATTATTGGTGGACAAGTTAGGTTTATGTTTCTATGTATCTACTCTCTTTTTTGGCTTTGGAGTTTCTTGTTTGTTATGCAAGTTTGGCTTCTTCATGTGACACCTATTGAACCAAATTTGTTTCTCAATTGAGTTAGTTTGCATGTATTTTACCATTTTGTTTTCTCCACTTCTCAAGGAAAAGTATTATGGCTAGTAGTTATCTTCAGGTTATATTAGAGGATCTTCGTATGAAGCTTGACAAAGTAGAATTTGGCTTGCTTGGAACATCTAAGAAGGTAGGTAAACATAGTAGTATCCATGTATATAGGTGCATAATGTTGTTGTCATCAATGAACAAGGTTTTTGTTGTGTTGTTACTCAAATTATTCTTTTTGTCATTTTAACATTTTGTTGTATGATAAGATTAGTTGGTCTTTATTCTAGGTGACTATCTCTAAGGATGATACTATAATTCTTGATGGAGGTGGTGAAAAGAAAGAAATTGAAGAGAGATGTGAGTAGGTGAGTTTTATTAGAGTGAAGCGTGATAATATTTTTACAAGACTATAATTCTTGGTGATAATAGAGCTGATAAGAGATTTATGTTGATATGCTTGGCATGGCTGACAAAATATTTGGTCACAGATCTATACTAATATTGAAGCAAGCACATCTAATTATGAAAAAGAAAATCTCCAAGAGAGGTTGGCAAAGCTATCAAGAGGAGTTGTTGTTCTCAAGGTTTAACTTATAATCAAACTGTGATCAGTTGTCTGAAGATAATTTTCAATATTTTCAAATTAGGATGATATATTGTATCTAGATTTTTTTGGTCATCTTTTTTATTTAATTTAGATTGGAGGAGCCAGTGAGATTTAAGTTGGAGAGAAACAATATAGAGTCACTAATGCATTGAATGCAACGAAGGTAACAATAGAGAAGGACATTTTACCAGGTAAACAAATTTGTAAATTTCATTAAAGCATTAGAGATGGTAATATTTTTGTTAGGAAGGTTATAGCTCTGTGCTTACTGGAAGATATATTCTAGGTGGTGGTGTTGCTATTCTCTGTGCAAAAAAAGAGCTTGATACAATTCCTATAGCCAACTTTGACCAGAAGATTGGAGTTTAGATAATTCAGAATGCATTGAAGGTATAAATTACCAACCTATACTTTTTTTTGTTTATGTCTAGAAATAGGCTTTATCTCAGTGTTTAATCATTCATTTTTTCTATTTTTTGAAGTCTCCTTTACATATAATTGATTCCAATGCTAGTGTCAAGGGTGCTGTTGTAGTAGGAAAACTACTGGAACAAGAGAATCTTGATTATGGCTATGATATGCTGCTAAAGGTGCACTTAAAAAATGAACATATTATGTTCTTAGTACTTAACATTATAAAGTTTGATGATCTTTGAAATTGATATTTTTTTCCTAAATTGATAATGCTCCTTTAGTTGTTAGTCAATTGCTTGATGATGATTGTCCCGAGGACTTCATCAAAGGTCTTATTCTTTCTGCTCATTCTCTCCTTCCTGTTGAACCACTTGTTGAAGAATGGAAGAAAGAGGTAGTGTATAAAATCTCCAAAGCTATTTTTCAATTTTCATAAGGTTTATATTAAGCTAACAATTCTTGTTTTGTCTTTGTTTATTCTAGGAACGAACTTCGATTGTTGACACAATTTTTAGAGCATCTTGTGAGCGAAGGAAGTCAGGATGTACATAGAACCCTTAGGCTTCATGTATGGGATGAGATATAGGACCCTTAGGCTTCATTTTTCAAGTAGTTCTTTCATGTTTTGGAGCTATATAAGCAAAAAATAGAGCATTGTAACTTAGTTTTCTCAGTCACAACACTAAGAAACACACTTTGTAACAATTTTTCAAAGTAAAGACACATATTTAAATCTTGTATTTGTTGTAAGAACACCTTTTCTCAATAAAATATCAGTATTTTGCCTTCTTGATTATAGCTATTTCATTATGTGTAAATGAATGACTGATTATGTTTTTTTGTGCTTTATGTTTAAACCTCAAAAACATTGTCTCATTTCCAACACTTTTAGGCAGAAATCAGTGAATAAAAATAATTAAATTAACTACTAATTGACTAAATATACTACCAATTGATACAGCAGTGAATAAATATGACTAAATATAATGATTATGCAATTAATAAATAATGTATCAATATACTACTAGTTGACAAAAATTAGTGAACAAAAATAATTAAATAAACTACCAAATTGATCAAAATGATGATTAAAATTAATGACTAAATACACTACCAATGGATGGAAATTAGTGAATAAAAATGACTAAATAAGTGACCAATTAACAACAATCAATGACTAAATTAACGACTAAATATATCAGTGAATAAAAAATGACTAAATAAGTGACCAATTTACAACAATCAATGACTCAATTAACGAATAAATATACTACCAAATCGGTCAATCAAAACAACCAATAGATGACTAAAAATGGTTGTCATCAATTCAGTCACATTATAAATGACTAGTGATAAACTACTAATGGTCACTTGACCATGTTTAATCATTTATATGTAGTTTTTAGTAGTTTTTTAATCATATATTGTTGTTTCTATACTAGTGTGAGATCAGAAAAGATTCTAGAATTGTGATAGCTGCTGGAAAGAGGACAGATGGAAATGTTTATCAGCTCAAAGGTGGTGATAGTTGTTGTTTCATGACTCAGATTAGTGAGAGTTGGTTATGGCATAAAAGATTATGTCACATCAATTTTGATAGCCTAGTGAGAATAAGCTCAATTCAAGATATGAGAGATCTACTAAAGATTACAAAGCCTAACAATTCTATTTGTAAGGAATGTCAAGTTGGAAAGCAAGCAAGAAGAAGTTTCAAAGTCAAGGTTTAATCTTCTACTAGACTATTGGAATTGATGCATATAGATCTTTGTGGTCCTACCAAAGTAAGGAGTTTTCAAGGTGACAGGTATTTCATGCTACTGATTGATGATTATTCTAGAATGACATGGGTCACTTTTCTCAAAAAAAAATTAGAAGCCCTAGATAAGTTCAAAGCATTCAAAGCAATGGTTGAGAATGAAATGGATATGAGGATCAAATGTTTGAGGTCTGACAGAGGTGGAGAGTTCACCTCCAATGATTTTAACATGTTTTGTGAGAATCATGGAATAAAGAGGCATTTATCTGCCCTAGGACTCCTCAACAGAATGGAGTGGTTGAAATATAAAGAATAGGATTGTTTAAAAAGTTGCAAGGACTATGATAAAAGAAGAAAATCTACTGGAAAGAAGCAATTCATATTGTTGGTTATATACTAAATAGAGTGCAAGCAAGAGCAAATAGTGCAAAGACTCCTTATGAGCTATGGTATGGAAGGAATCCTACTACAAAATACCTTAAAGTGTTTGGAAGAAAATGTTACATCAGAATGGATGAAGATAACTTAGGAAAGTTTGATGCAAGGTCTGATGAAGGTATTCTACTAAAAGAAAAGCTCACCAGTGCTACAACAAGAGGCTAAGAAGGATTGTTGAGAGTGCAAATGTCAAAGTTGATGATGATCTATAGAAGAATTCAAAGGTAAATGGATATGAATCAGATGAGTCTTCTTGTAGAGAAGAAGAAAATGCTAAGGAAAAGGAAGTGCAGATTGAAGAGGAAGAAGCTCTAGAAAAGACTCTAAAAACCCCCAAGTATGTGTAGAAGCATCATTCTAAAGACCAGATCATTGGTGATAATAACAAATGTGTGCTGACAAGAAGGAAAGTTGTTGAAGAACAAGTAAATCTATGTTTAATTTCTAAAGTTAAACCTAAAACTTTGATTGAAGCATGCAAGGATGAGTATTGGATCAAGGGTATGGAAGATGAACTAATGTAGATTGAAAAGAATCAGACTTGGGAATTTGTCCCTAGACCAACAAACAAAAATGTGATTGGAACTAAGTGAGTATTCCAGAACAAACTGAATGAGAATGGAGAAGTCGTAAGAAACAAGGCAAGGCTTGTGTGTAAAGGCTCTCACAAGTAGAAGGAATAGACTATGAGGAAACATATGCTCCAGTGGCAAGAATGGAGGCCATCAAGATGTTTTTGGGTTTTGTAGCACATAAGGATTTCAAAGTATATCAAAAGGATGTGAAGTCTACTTTCTTGAATGGTGATTTTAAAGAAGTATACATAGAACAACTGGATGGATTTTAGTTATTAGATAAACCAGATATGGTTTGCATATTGAAGAAGGAATTATATAGATTGAAGCAAGCCCCTAGAGCTTGGTATGTAAGGTTAGACATGTACTTATTACAGTAAAGATTCAATAAAGGTTCCATAGATAGAAATTTGTACATCAAAGTAGGGAAAGATCAAATTCTAATTGTGGAAGTGTATGTAGATATAATCTTTGGAGGAAATGAAGGTATGTGTAAGAGTTTTACAGATGAAATGTAGAAAGAATTTTAAATGTCAATGTGTGGTGAAATGAACTTCTTCCTTGGGCTATAGATCAATCAGATAGATAAAGGTATCTTCATTTCACAATCAAAGTATATCAAGGAAATGTTAAAGAAGTTTGGAATGGAAGATTCTAGACCAGTACGTACCACTATGGTTATTGGTTGCAAGCTAAGAAAGAATGTTGAATCTCCTAAGGAGATTAATGATTAGAGGATTGCTATATTTAACTGCTACTAGACTGGATATTATGCATGTAGTTTGTCTTGTGGCTAGATTTAAAGAAGATCCTAGAGAGTCACATATTGTAATGTAGTGAAGAGAATATTCAGATATTTAAAGGGCACCCCAGATCATGGCTTGTGGTATCCAAAAGATATTGACTTCACTCTAACTGATTATACAGATGCAGATTGGGTTGATTGTGTAGATGACGAGAAAAGTACAAGTGGTGGTGCATTCTTTCTTGGATGTAGATTGGTGTCATGGCTAAGCAAGAAGTAAGATTCAATGTCTTTATCTACTGTAGAGGTAAAATACATTACAACATCTTGCTGCACACAAGTGTTGTGGATGAGGCAAACCTTGAAGAATATCAGAGTTGTATATGATGAACCTATTCCTATCTTCTGTGATAATACAAGTGCTATTAACATTTTAAAGAATCTAGTGATGCATTCAAGGACAAAACATATTTCAATCCAATATCACTTTTTGAGAGAGAAGGTTGTAGAGAATGAAGTGAAGCTTGAGTATGTGCCTACAAAGGATCAGGTTGCTGATATATTCACTATGGCTCTTCCTAAGGATACATTTGAGTATCTCTAGGAGAAGTTAGGGGTTATTGCCCCTCCTTCTTTAAACTAGATGCATAAGGAGATGCATCAATCTAGTGGATTTCAAGATTCATTCTATGTTCTAGACTAATCTTGGAGGCTACCTCTTAGGGGGAGTAGGTAGTAGCTTTGTTGGTTGCAGAAGTTAGGGGGAGTAAATTTTAATGCAAGTTGTTATGTGTTCCTAAGGGGGAGTATGCAGAGAAGGTACAAGTAATATCTAAAGGAGAGAATGAAAGAGAGATGTGTACCCTTCGCCATTGATGTCAAAGAGGGAGAGAGAGCAATGTGAAAAAGGAAAGAGTCAGTTGTTAAGAAGAGAGTAGTAAGCTAAGGGGGAGTGAAAGAAGAAAGAAAGAGTTGATATGAAGCATAGTATTGAGGATGTTGTTGTATTGATGGTTTTAAATTACATCATGCATTGCCATCAATGACAAAGGGGGAGATTGTTGCAAGTATGTGTAGTCGGTGTTGTCATTGATGTCAACAAGCTTGTGTTGTCATTGGTGTCAACTGTATGAACAAGAGAGTATTGCAAGAGTATGAGCAAGTTGGTATTGAATGGATGTTGTCTCTGATGATGAGGAAGTGCTGAAGATGGTGATAATATGTTTCTAGTGTTTGGTTTCCAAATGTTTTTGAGAAAATTTGAATAATAGAGGAAATAATGTGTTGTAAAGATGTTATGGCATACAAAGTGGTGTTCTGGTTTTGCTCTGCATTTTTTTTATATTGAAGATCTATTTATGCAGTTTGGATATGTTGTTTAGAGGTGTTTATAGATGTTACATTCAGATTTTGGCATGATGAATCGATGTAAAGAGAAATATGTGTTCACCAGTGTGTGAACTATGATTTGCTTAGGTTTGTAGAGGTGTCTAGAAGAAATTCTTTTGCTCCGCATTTCTCTACAAAGTGGTTTTAGGTCTTTCGGTTCTAGAAGTGTGTTTATAAGATTTATATCTTTCTCTAGTTGAATTTGTTCATGGTTTGGTGCTCAGGAAGTTGATTTCTTGAATTGCAGTGCATGACAAAGATATTTGAATATACTGGGTAAGCAGGATAAGTTTGTTTGGTAGGTGAAAGTTGTTGTGGAGGAATTTGTTGGATTTCAGGGTGTTTGTGGAATATTCTAGATTCTGTTCAAGCATGGTGTGTGGTCCGTGAGTTGACTTTGGTTTTAAGGAAGAATGTACATAATTATTTATGGTGTTAACACATGTTTGTCCAACCTTGGGTGTTTACACTAATTACGGAGTTACTTTGATGATTGTGGAAGTGTGGTGTAACATGTATGTGTATACACCTAAAATTGGCTCATGTCGAATTAAGTAAATATTTTAATATTTATCTTAATTCTTATTTTCTTCTATCAATTAAATAAATATTCTAAGTTTATTTGATTGGTTCATTATCCCATAATTAAATAAAATTTAATTTATTTAATTAAATTCCCTAAATTCTTCTAATGTCTCACATAATTAAATAATCCTAAATTATTTAATTAATCCTAAATTCCTCTATCCCAAGTCCTAATTCCATAAATCCACCTCACCAATCCACCTCACCTTTCCACCTCACCTTTTTCCACCTCACCATGTTGCACATATAATTAAATATTTTAAATATTTAATTAGCTAATATTCCCTCACCCACATGTCCTATTTATCCTCCAGTCAAAATTAGTTAACTCATCAATCAAATCTGTTAACTAATTAGTCATTCGAGCTCACTAATCAATCAAATATGTTAACTAATTAGTCAATTCAGTCAACTCCCCAACAATTCACTTAACTGATTGGTCTATTCTGTTAACTCTCCAATCTATTTTGTTAACTCCCCTATTGCATGAAGGAGCTTGGACACTTGTCCTCTTTCTATTCACGCACATTCCTCAACTGTTCTTAACCATTGATCTTCTTATTTCTTCTCAACAATTGATCTCTTCTCTTTCGAGTCTATAAATTGAACCTTATTCTTCCGTTTCTATTATCCAAGCTTTCAGTACAATTACGCTGTCAAATTACCAGTGCACCTTTGGCATCCCCACTACCATACATTTGCTTGAGATCACCCCCATTGCTTTGAAGCTCATCTTCATAGAAATAAAGTATCATAGTCGTTTCTCCATCGCCATCTTGAAGAATGAAACAAGGAAGTATGCTACCTGAGGGAAACTTTCATCACAAAAGATTGATCAAGACTAGGTGAGCAATGGAAGCCACAGGATAACAAGGTTTGTGAGGTTTGTGCTTTATTTGTTCAATCTTGTTATTTGTAATTTCTATTGATGTTCATTGGTTTATTAATAGTTTTATGCTATTAACCATAATTCCTGATAACATTTCTGGCACCCACCATGATCTGACCCGTCTTGTTTGTGAGTGTTTGTTTTAGAGGTTTTTTGTTGCAGATTCGGGTGTGTTTTAGATAAAATTTGGGAATCAACTTTCACAAACGACCTCCTATGTAAAATTTGAGCCCACTGTTGAGTCCAAAAGGTCTCGAAGGTAAGAAATAACATATAATTTGCCTAGTTTTTGTTACTTGAAAATTTTTGAAATTTTTTTTACTTTTTGGCCTATTTTTGCAAAAAAAATAATTAAAAAAAAAATAGAGCAAAAACATTCAAAAAAAAAAAGAGACAAAAACTCAATTTAAAAATCAAAACAAAAAAAAAATTATAAAAAACCATTGTCTTTTGTGTCTTTGGAATGACATTAGGCATATGCTCTCCCCTATCTTGGGTGATCAAAATGCCAGACATGTCATTTTGCATGTGTTGAACCTTTAGAGGGGCCTGCTCTTGGATACCCGTCCATCCAAGTATGAACGACCCTAAGTGGTAACAGGCTAAAGCCAAGCCTTGCCAAGCCACTATAAATAAATTGTGTTTGGAGCGAAAGCTTCAAGCAACGAGTGAAGTTGTGTTATACTAACAGCCAACCTCCCCCAAAACTCTCCAAGGCACAACCCTTGCAGGCTGGGAGACTCCATAACAAAGAGTAGTGCTGACGCATGTATAACCACTCAAACAGTTGCACTTACTAATCATCCTTTATTTTTAGTGGCTAAAAACCCCTATAAACCAGTCAGGGAAGGGCGATTATCACCTCCCGAAGATGCCTCAACTAGAGATAGTGAGAATTCGGTTTATATTGTCCTAGCCAGCCTAAGATTTGTACTTGCTTTCTTTTAGTCAAAAAGAGTCAAAAAAATCAAAAACCATGAAAACATTCTTTGTGTTTGTTGTGTCTTCTTGCCATAATTGAGAAAAATTAGATTAAAAGACCGACTTGCAACCAAGAAACCAAAAAAACACTGAAAAACGTGTCAAAAGCTTTTGCAAAATCATTCGAAACAACCAGAGCTATGCATATACACTTTGAAGTTGCGCATCCATCTCGACCTGCTGCGCATTTGCTGTGACTTCCTACGCATTTGCATCCTGTTCCTGCACATTTATCCTCTGCTAGACCTGCGCATTTATATTGACCTGTTGTGCATACATCTTCTATTTCAACCCATATATCATTGCGCATCTATCACAGTGAGAATTTCCACATCTTTTTCAAGAAAAGTATCACCCTTTCTAGATACCCATTTTGGTCTTGTGACAATTTTTATAGAGATGACAAACTAATTAGAAGTAATTGTTCAAGAACTCCATTTCTTGAAATTGTAATTAAACTTGGACGCTTTGCCCCAAGGTCGTATAGCAATGGCTCAAAAACTCCAAGCCATACAACAACAATTTGCAATCTTTCAAGCTGAACAAGCCAGTACTAGCTACACCTCACCCCATAATCGTACATCCTTTTCCTGTCTTAATGATACTCGTGACAAGGCAAGTACCACCTCAAGTTGGAAATAGTATACTACTCCGTCTACTAGTCCTCCTTTGCAATCTACTAAGACCCATATCTGAAAGCATACCAGTCCTACTTCAACATCGCCATCGAGTTCCCCAAGCTCTAAATGGACAACTAAAAATTCCTCAGATGATTTTTGGGAAAGATGTCTTCCAAATCTATACAACAAAAGAAAAGCTATGGAGAACTCCAAATCCACTTATCCATTACCTCATTCGTCTACCCATACACCTACGAAGGATGTGATCTAAGGGTTACTAGCAGAGAGTCAACCATGTCCCCAAATTCTGGTCCTTGACCTTATCAAAAATCCTTCAAACATGTCCATTACACCAACCTTGTCGTGTGATCAACAACCCCTCGAGCATGTCAAAAAACCTCCTACCATGAACCAAAGTCAAGGTCCATTGCACCTTCATATTGTTGACCAAGATCCTATCCAAGAGACCTCTATCTCCACTTCCATTCAAAAAACCCAAGAGTTATGTCAAGAGCACACTTTAGAATAGGTGGAAACATTAGACCTTTGTCTAAATCAAGATCAAAGCACCCCCATCCATTCTATACATTACCTTTATCTTTTCGATGATCCTATACCTATACATGAGTAAGAAATATAATTTCAAACCATTCTTAACCTATATCTCTTTTATGATCAAGATACTACTTTTGATGAAGAAGCTATCCATGAGCAACTTGATCCAATACATGAGCAAGGGATCCAATTCCAACCTCTCCCTAGCCTATATCTTATCTATGATCAAGATATTATCATTAATGAAGAACCTATGCATGAGCACTTTGATCCCATCACACTTAATCCTATCTATGATCAAGATCCCATCTATGATCAAGAGCCTATCTATGATCAAGCAGACCATGATGATCCTTTTTAGCCCACTTTATGCATTCCATGGCTCTGAGCTTATAACCCATCTAGTCCTATCCAAGATCCAACAACTTCCACTTCCCTTGATGAGACACTTGCCTCCCAAGCAAGCATAGAAGATCAAACCAATAATACTCCATCATCCATTATCGACCATGTTGTAAATCCCCCACCATATATCCTTGGTCTTACCGCCTTCATTCATGAGTGTTCCTCCTTAGAACACCAACAACCATTATCCTCTATCTCACCTTCTCCATCTAATAAGGAACTTGTGTCTAGTGTTCCACCTATACATAATCCTGTTGTCCACCGCATGCTCCAACATATGAACTATCAAGGTAAAGGCTTAGGCCTCCATGAAAAAGGTATTTTGGAGCCCGTCCATGTCAATGTTCCTCCTCATTCATATGGCCTTGGATATGTACCCCAAGGTGAACAAACTCAAGATGTTGGTATTTCCTCTATGCCTCCTAAATCCCCCACTTTCCATCGCAAAAACCATCATATCCCCAAAACATATGTCGCCATCCCACCTCCCTTATCATACACATCCCAAAAGCATGTGACCATACACCTTCCACTATCCAATCTACCTCTGCTACTTCCAACTCCTAACATCCCTCCATGCATTTTACCACCACTTCTTTCAACACCTTATCCTTTCATCTATGAATTCTCTAATAATCCAAATCATGCCCATACACCTTCCACCAACTCTATTTCCACCATCCCAAAAGATTTCAACGACAAACATTTGGATACCTCTACCTATCAAATCAAAAATCCTAAGAGTCCTCTTGACTTGGGATACAAAAGCCAAGAATCAAAGAAACATCCTTCTCCAGAGCTACATGCACCCACACACCTATATGCCAAACTAAAAAAGGTGTGGGTCCACATCCAACAAATAATTATCTCTAAAGCTGCACAAAAGCTGCATACACCCAAGCCCATACCTCCACAGGTACTATCTAAAAGCAAAATAGTTTGGGTACCTAAGTAAAAATCCCTCAAGTTACATGAGGCTTCCACCTCTCAAGAATCTCAACCATCCACTTTCTCCCATTCCATCCAAAAGTCACAAATTCTTCCATCCCACATGAACAAAAATCAAGAAAATACTCAGTCTATGTGGATCCCTACATGCCTAAGTCATTCATCCACAAGCAAAAGTCTCCATTGCTTCCTACACTACTTTCCCATCACCAGCTTCAATGTTTATCATGATATGTGCAACCGGTGGTCATGATCCCCTTCCTTCCACTATTATCCTACATATCTTCCTCATCCTATTCCTATCATCCATGATTTTGCATAAGCCTTCCCTCCATATTCTGCATCCATAATCCACTATCTACCTTCTCCATCTTCCTTTCACGTGATCCTTACCAACATCTATGAGCATAGCGACATTTGGCATGATCTGTATGATGACATGCATTTCTAGTGGGATACTATCACCTTCATGAAGTCATTCTTATCTGTATCCACGTTCTCCTATCCAAATGTTTCACAAAAAAAAATCCCTTCATCAAATGGTAAAAATCTGGCAAATAGGCGCCTTGGATAAGTACCATGATGAAAACCTGGCAAACAGGCGTCGTGTGTAAGTTGATCTTCTATGTCACCTACACTTAGAGGCACCTTGTCTCATCAGCATATCACTCTTCTCCTATCAATTTCCTTCCATTCTATTTCCTATCCTATCCTTCTATCCATTGCATACCTATATTGTCGAGTCCTTCCATCCTAATCCTCCATTCCTCTATTTTTTATCTTGATAAAGATTAGGGGCACAATGTTGATAAATGTTTTAGATGTCTCTTGACATACCTTATCCCTCCAAGCCACGTCAATCTTTCATTGTCCTCTTATCCTCCTATCGTCATAAGCGTCGCCATGAAAAATCCTAAGTATTATACCTACAATGGGGCACATTATTTTCTATGTGACATAGTCCTTGGAGATCACATCCTTCTTTCCTTCTACCTAACCATATGTATCCACTATCACCCATCCATTTGCCTATTCGTGGTGTTTCCGTGTCATCAATATCTAGCATTAAGGCTATCCATAATGTCACCTTATCCTATCATGGCTTGATACTCTATCTCCTTTGTCACCTTATCAACTAAGGTCTTATCGAATATCCTACCCATAGTGTCAGCCTAGCATAGTGTCTGTCATCATTATCATAGGTTCTTCCTGAACTACATTGCCTCTGTGTCGTCACATAGGCAAGGCCATTATCAATGCACCCCTGAGGCTTCCCATCGAATCCATATCTTGTTGTCTATCCTCTAGTCCATCCGCATCCATGGTCCAGGTCCCAAACTACGTTGCCTCTGCGTCGTCACGTAGGCAAGGCCATTATCAATGCGCCCCCGAGGCTCCACTTTCCCATCCATCTCATATCTGGTCCTTCTATCTATCTGAGTCTGCACCACTTTCTATTGCCTAGGTCTTAGGTCCATTAGGGTTCACCCCAAACTACCTTGCCTCTGCGTCATCACATAGGTAAGGCCATTTAGCAATGAGCCCCCGAGGCACTAGGTCAGTCCCTTAAGGTCTGTCTCACCATTAAGGATTGTGGAACATTTCACAAGGCATGCAAGTGCGCATAGCAAAGCCTGTTTCCAAGCAGAAGTTTTGAGACAAGACATCAGCCTATCCAAAACAAAGCAAAAACAAGAGCAAAACGATCCAAATAATTCTATCTAAATTATGGCAAAGAAAACACATCTAATGCAAGAATATTTTGTGTCTGTGATCAGGCTAAGTTGTAGTGTCTTGATTTTTGTTATCATGTCTTTCTATGCTACTCAAGGATGCCAAAAGCTAGAGATGTGATGATGGGGGCATGATTATTTTCTTTGTTTGTTGTTTTTGGATCAATCTTTAGTAATGTGAACCCTCGTCTAAAGACATGATCAAAACAATGATCATCGAGGACATTAGAGGTCTAACATGAAATAGGTATAATCCTTGTCTATTGATATGCAATAAATACTCAGGTCATCTTGGTTCAATTATACTTAGATGCTTGTATTAACTTGCTAAATGAAAATCCATGTAAGCGATGCTCAGGTCATCTCTGTTCAATTATACTTAGATGCTTGTATTAACTTGCTAAATCAAAATCCATGTAAGCGATGCTCAGGTCATCTCGGTTCAATTATACCTAGATGCTTGTATTTTCTTACAACATTTTGAAAACACAAAAAAAACAAAAAAGCCCAATGATGAAATAAGCACTTCAAATACTTACAAAATCAAGATGGCAAAACCATTTCACATCCATATCGTATCCATTTATGTCCATATCCCATGCAATAAAAATTCCTATGCAGAGTATCAATGTTTACAAATAAAAGCTTGTGAATCCTTTTGTCGAGTCATTCTTCTATCAATCATTGTATCTCTTGTCAACAGTTCTAGCTGTTAGTCTGAGCAATGATCCATGTGCAAGTCCATCCTTAATCCATACTGATCAAATCAAGTCAATCTTGTCAAATGATCCAACCATAATCAATGGTCTTGATCCTTGTCTGGTTGTAAACCAACTCAATCAATTATAATCAATCAATTGTCTTATACAAGATGTTGCATTGTCAAAATCAGGCCAACACATGCGTCGTACACAACATGTTTCATTTCCTGAAACTAGACACTATCCTTTGTGTTGCTCTAGGGATATATCGTTCCCCGCCATGACAACACTATCGTATATCAATTAATCAATTGGTTTACCGCTTGACAGGGGCAATACCTTGTTTGTTCTTGTATCATTTGTGCATCCTTGCTTACTTTCTTGTGTGTGTTATCATTTTATCTTGCGCAGCGTGTCATTTGGCTCTTTCTTCACCCATTTTCTTCAAACCTAACCTATTTTTCACCTTCTTCATCGTGAGATTGTCCATCTCATGCCTTCTGCCTTCTTCCCATCCAATCTCCCGAGGGGGCATCCTATCATCATAACCTATACCAGGGACAAACTGGGGCATGTATCATTGTCAAAAAAATTCTTATTCTTTGAAACAACGTGATAAAACACATTGCTTCAAAGAGGGGTAAAATGTATACACCTAAAATTGGCTCATGTTGAATTAAGTAAATATTTTAATATTTATCTTAATTCTTATTTTCTTCTATCAATTAAATAAATATTCTAAGTTTATTTGATTGGTCCATTATCCCATAATTAAATAAAAATCAATTTATTTAATTAAATTCCCTAAATTCTTCTAATGTCTCACATAATTAAATAATCCTAAATTATTTAATTAATCCTAAATTCCTCTATCCTAAGTCCTAATTCCATAAATCCACCTCACCAATCCACCTCACCTTTCCACCTCACCTTTTCCACCTCACCATGTTGCACATATAATTAAATATTTTAGATATTTAACTAACTAATATTGCCTCACCCACATGTCCTATTTATCCTCCAGTCAAAATTAGTTAACTTATCAATCAAATCTGTTAACTAATTAGTCATTCAAGTTCACTAATCAATCAAATCTATTAACTGATTAGTCAATTCAGTCAACTCCCCAATCAATTCACTTAACTACATGAAGGAGCTTGGACACTTGTCCTCTTTCTATTCGTGCACATTCCTCAACCGTTCTCAACCGTTGATCTTCTTATTTCTTCTCAACCGTTGATCTCTTCTCTTCTGAGTTTACAAATTAAACCTTATTCTTCCATTTCTATCGTCCAAGCTTTCAGTACAATTACTCTGTCAAATTACCAGCGCGCCTTTGGTACCCCCACTACCATACATTTCCTTGAGATCACCCCCATTGCTTTGAAGCTCATCTTCATAGCAATAAAGTATCATAGCCATTTCTCCATCGCCATCTTGAAGAATGAAGCAAGGAAGTACGCTTCCTGAGGGCAACTTTCATCACAAAAGATCAATCAAGACTAGGCGAACAATGGAAGCCGTAGGATAACAAGGTTTGTGAGTTTTGTGCTTTATTTGTTCAATCTTGTTATTCGCAATTTCTATTGATGTTCATTGGTTTATTATTAGTTTTATGTTGTTAACCACAATTCCTGATAACAGTATAAATGGATTTAGGTCCAAGCTAAGGTGTGGTATGGTCTGCCTTCATTCCTTTCCACCACAGGAATGTTTTGGTGCCAACCTAATTTGAATTTACAAAATTAAGGTGCTTTGCCAACCTTGGAGATTGTTTTCAAGGTTGAAGACGGTATAGTCTGCATGATGTAAGTGATGTGAATGATAGTGTGGTAGAATGTGTGGTCCAGTACAAGCTTTCATGTGTTAGATTACTGGATGTAGTGAGCAGATGGTGTCTACGATTCTTCAGTATGACTACAAAGGTGTTGGTGATGTTGAGGCGGACTTCTCTATTGCATTGAGATAGTTTTCTCCTTGTAACAATCCTCTCTATCTTCTTCTCTATTTGGCAGTGAGCCTGCTGGTAGTGATCCTATTATTTTTTGGTGTTGTTACTACTTTATATTGTGAGCTAATCCTCACCATAGTTTTTCCCTTCTTGGGTTTTCCACATAAATCTGGTGTTCTCTTGTGTTTGATATTGATTTGATTTAGTTTATGTTACTTGCTTTCATGCTTAATCATCATAATAGTTTGAGGAATTAATTGAATTAATGTGGATCTGAATGTGTGTGAGGGTTCTAAAGTTTTAACTTACAACTGATTCACCCCCCCCCTCTTAGTTGTCTTGTGCATTCAACACATATAAAATTCTTGCAAGCCACATGATCAATGCCATGTTATACAAATCAATGGATAGGATTTGCATGGCTATAACTTCAAAGGTAGAGCATAGAAAATGTGTGTAAGTGCATATAACCAATATGCAAGAATAAACATCCTAGTAGTGATCATTATGTCAATACAAAGAATCCACTTAAGTTACTGATAATTACTTACAACAAGATAATATTCAAATAGAATAATATGGATGGGTAAAAGGTAAGGACTTAGGCTTTTTGAACTAGGCCACCTTGAACATGAACAAAGAGAATGACAATATACCAACAAACATTGTGAAGGCCTCGATGGCATTAAGAAAATCTTTGATAGTGCATCCTACAACCTATAGGAGGTTGTGTGGCACTACACATGGCATTAAGGTCACATGAAAGGCATTTACAAGTAGATAAGACATGAAACCAATATCTTAGAACATAAGGATAATAATACAACAAAAAGAGTTATGCAATATGAGAGCATAGGATTTAAGGGAAATATTTATAGAGTATGAGATTTCAAGCACAACACAAAGGTTTAAGTTATATTTCTTAGATCAATTATAAACATAAAAGACAAAATAGTAGCATAGAAAGCCATGAAAAAATTTCTTGGACTGGGTGTCAACAAGTTCATTAGAATCAAGAAACAAACAAAAGGGAAAAGGATCAAGAAATAAATGAGGGTCCAAGATACTGAAGGATTGAAGTAGCTCTACCACGAAGGGGAAAATTAGATTAGGCTCCAAGGTAGTTTCAATCGTGCAAGCTTGATCAGTCCTTGGGACCGGGTATGTTTTCTTATCATGAAATTTTTCACTCTAGAAGGGCACTACAGGTGTTTTTATCATTATCACTTTGCATTGTTAAACCATTTCCACCATAAAATCTTAGTTAACCTTTCTTTTTACCTCTCCTCTAGTCTTGAGTCCTCTGTGCTTCAAACTAAGAAGGCCAAGGAGGGGAATCTTGAGATGGTTGCTTTGCCTAAGTTACACCAGGGGCTCATCTTTCACCTGTATCACTACCATCTTACGTTGTGCCCTGCTAATCCCCCTTCTACTCATCTTGTTGAAGATAGCCCTAATGATGAATCTGAGGATAATGTTCCTCTTAGTGTTAGGTTTGGAAGCCCTTCCACTTAAAAAACCCCACTACCCCCTGATCCTAATTCACCTTCTAACCCTCCTATGAGTTGTCCTTCTGCCCCTGTTTCTAGCCAGCCTATGGCGAAGGCCACCCCACTTTCTAAGGCTCATATTGAGGGTCGGGCCTCGAGGGCCTTTGTTTCTATTGATTTGGAGTCTAACAGTCAGTCTTGCGAGCAAGTTGCAGAGGGTCTCTATGACCTTAGGAATAAACCATTGATTCAAGGCAACATGAAATGAAAAAGGGTGAATCCTACCTCTACTAAAAGCGAAAAGAAGAAGGGTAAAAGAAGTGTTGAGGGGCTAGGGAATGTAAATCGGCAAGCTGAGGAAAGGATGGACAAGCAGGAGGAACAGAAAAAGGAAGAGGTGGAGATTGTTAAGGAGAAAGCTATGGGAAAAGATAACATAGTGAGAAGGCCGACCTTAAGGGGGTCTTCCAAGTTAGCTGGGGAAAGGCCTCAAGTGCTAAAAATTGTTGACTACTCCTTTGCTTATGATCAAGATGATATGGAGTAGGAGTTTGAAATAAAAGTCTAGAAGTTAAAACAACTCCTGTGCAGGAACAAGATGTTCGAGTCATTTCAAGTCGATGAATAATTCTTTTTATGACATTGACCTTAAGGAAAATAAATTTTAGGAAACTCCAGATAAGGAAGTGATGAGTGCTAGGGTGGAGGTGGGTAACAGGAAGCTAGAGATGGAACTTGTGGAGGTCAAGGCTCGCCTCTTAGCCATGGAGGGAAAAGTTAAGGTGCTGATTAAAATGGTTTTGAAGTCTTCTCACAGGGCTATTGCTAGCTTTTCTATTCTGCAGGTGGATCGGGATAATGACGTGGAGTCTCTGATTGATGACAAGGAGAAAATGCCAAATCTAATTTTTGATGACTGGAAATCTTTACTTAGTTTTATTATTTGCTTTTGTTTATGGACTTGGACTCTGAACTATCTTATTATTTAGTTTCGTTGCTAGTCTTCTGTGCTTGAGTTGTTTGTGGCCTTGGGCCTGTTTTGCTGCCTGACTGGCTTTTGTTATCGGGACCTTCACTCGGGTTTGTATCTTACTAATATCAAAAACAAGTTCATTGGAATTTTAATAGATAATAGATGATCTTGGAATTTTAATAGATAAAAAACATATAATGCAATCAATATTGTAGAAAATTTGAAGTTTGCAAGTGTATAGTTACACAATCCAATCCTATTAAATACAAATTCACAAAGAGAAATCATGTTTTTTAGTTTTTACTTTTCCAAACCTTCTATTAATAACATTTCCTATAACATTAACTATACAAAACTTGTCTAAATTATCTTTAGCTCTACATTACCTAACTTCATTTTTCAAATAGCAAGGAAGGAGTATAATTTATTAATTTCCTTTAATAATAGATAATATTCAATTATCATTTCTTAACTTAAAAAATGATCCTTCTAAACTTATGTGTCCTACTTACACAAAAACATTTATGAAAATATCCCTATCATCTATATAGACAAAATTCGTATCAATTTTAAAAATTATTAAATCAATTTCATTATTCACGAAAACTATATTTAAATTTTATTTATTTTGTATATTATGATCATGTGTTGGATAATTTAAAAATAGGTTATTCATAAATTTGTTTTATTTCTACCTTTTAATCAAAGGAATAAATAAAGGAATTTGAATATCCTTAAGCAAAGGTGACCATGACATTATAGAAAAAGAAGAAAAAATAATAAATGGCGATATAAAACATGTATGCAATAACTTTGAAGAAAGCAAAGATGAAAAAGAGGAAAGTAAACCCTGATATAATGATAACTCATTCAAACTTGATGTTTTGTTGAAAGGAAAATAATGTTTTCCTAGTCTCTAACATAATAGTGATTAACGTGTTAGATATACTCTCATATCCCTCTTCTTGTGATGCACCATTCCTCTCTCTTCTCTCAACAAATTTTTTGAACTTATATGAACTCCCCATTTTGAATGAAATCTATTTCACATTTCCCCAATTTTTAATTTACATATAGTTTGTTGTGTTAATTATAATACAACTAGTCCCTTATTGGGTATTGTCCTCTAAATTCATATACTAATTTGGATCAAGTCAACATTGTTTTATTCTCAATTTTAATTGGCTAACTGTCATAAAGAATTTCATCCAATAGATGCATAAATAACTTACATGTGGCATGCACTAATAAAGATGACAATCACCACTTATTTTTTAACACTTTGAATCTTACCCTAGAGAAGACAAATTAAATGAAATTTACATCGATCAACAAAATAGATAACCAAAATTCACTTTCCAACACAAAATATTTCCCTTTCAATTCTACATCTATTTCCCCCACAAAAATGATTCCTTCTTCAAGATAATAAAGTCTTTGCATTTGGAAGAGAAAAATTAATTGAACTATATAATCAACAAAACATTAAAAAAATGTTTGCCATTTTGAATGTGAATAAAACAAAAACTACACTTTCAATAGATAAAAGACTCTTGTCTAATTTTCTCAAGAATGTATGATAGTGTAGACATGACAAGGACACTTTAATTGTAAATAGTGTAATATTATTTTTGTCACCCCTCTAATGATTAGGAATCTTTTTATTTACGCAAGTAAAATGTAGATTATTTTAGTTCCTATTGATAAATATCATTAATATTTACTCAAATTATCTATATTAAGTTTTGATATTCATCTTCCCTTTTGTTTAATAGGAGGAAGTAGTGAACATGGATGAGAAGCTATTGATAAGTTTCCATTGAATATACAACTTTTGAAAAATACAAATTATTTAAAAACAATTACGACAAAATGACTTTTTATTATATTTTAATTTTCAATGATAATGAAGCTACATAAAATTTTACTATTTCCCAAATTAAATACCCATTTAAGAGAAACTTAATACAAATACTTCATTAAATTTTCATTGAAGAATATTTGTGCAACAATAAATTTTGTTGTTGATTAATTAATTACACATGTTCTATTAATTATGAGCTGCATACTTTATAAAAGTGTGAACTACGAAAAATACATCTTTCTAGATAGAAATTACATTTGTCAAACTATGTTAGCCTACCTAATACCTCGTAGTCTATCTACAAGACTAATGGCAACTTCATCTAAGACATGAATGTATCTTTTTCTTTGATACCTTTTGAAAATCAAGATTGCAAACACTCCCCAAAATCCAATTGCAAAACTTGTCATCCACTCTACATACCAATGCCATGGAATTTCTCCTCCCTCCTCAATCTCTTCTTCTGGAAGATGAATCATGTCAGAATTTGACTTTTGCCCACATTTACATCTTTCATTATCAAGTGGAAATCCACAAAGGCCAGGATTTCCATAGAAATCAGTAGGGTTGAATGTTGCAAATTGACCCCCTATTGGAATTCTTCCACAAAGCATATTGTTATATACAATAAAACTACTCTGACTGGAAACCTTTAGGAGTTCATTTGGAATCTTTCCATGCAATTTGTTATTTGAAAGATCCAATGACTCTAGTTGCTCTAGTATTCCAAAAGTGATTGGAATATTTCCTGTAAGACTATTCCTTGATAAGTTCAAAGTGTGGAGACCTTTAAGGTTTCCAATTTCTGAAGGAATGTCATTTGATAGATGATTTGTAGATAGATCAATGCAAATTATAAGTAACAAAATAGAATTATAATATATCAATTCTAATCCTTTGTTGACCACTTGAATCTCTTCTTTGTAATAATAGGCATTACCACTATCATCTACAATTTTTACTTGTGGATGTGGATTCATCATAGCTGTCGAATTTGCCAAATGTCATGGGATGGGACTAGTCAAATTATTATGCGAAACATCTAACACGTGCAAGTTGGAAAGAGTACTTAATTGACTTGGAATGTGCCCATGGAGTTTATTTGACCTCAAAACAAGTATCATCAACTCAGAGAAGTGTGATAGCCAAAGGGGTATATTACC
Source organism: Cunninghamia lanceolata (assembly GCA_027924645.1). NCBI lineage: Eukaryota > Viridiplantae > Streptophyta > Pinopsida > Cupressales > Cupressaceae > Cunninghamia > Cunninghamia lanceolata. Next base: position 3,927,919 of record BSBN01000128.1, read on the forward strand.
CATTAAAACATTATTGCCCACATCTAACATCTATAAGTTTGAGCAATTTTGAACACTTGATGGCAAGTTTCCCTTAAGCATATTGTCATTAAGGTGTAGTGTTTGGAGATTGCTTAACAATCTGATATGAACTGGAATCTCTCCTACCAAATTATTCTTTCCCAAATTCAATCTTGTCAAAGAAGAGAAATTTGTTAGGCTTGATGGTATTTTACCAGATAATCTATTCTTTAAGAGATCCAATACCTTCAAGAATTGTAGAAGACCAATGGAAGAAGGAATGCCACCTCTTAGATCATTTGCTGAAAATGATAAGAACTCAATGGCAAGTATAAGTCGGCCAATTTGTACTGGGATAACACCTGTAAATCCATTTTGTGACAGATCTAATACTTGTAATTCTAGGGAAGTTGCTGAAGGAACTAGAAGGAAACCATTCAACATATTCTTATGTAAGTCTAAATTGTAAAATGAACTTATTTTCAAGGTGAATGGAAATTGACCTTGCAAGTTATTGTATGATAGATTAAAATCTTTGAGATCAAGTAAATCTCCTAGCCAAGGTGGAATGTTTCCAAAGAGATTATTTTGGGAGAGATCCAAAGTAATTAATCTATATTGTGTTGAAAGGAATGGAGGCAAGATACCTTCAACATTACAAGAAGCCAATCTCAAGATAGTTAAGGAAAATGGAGGTATCCATTTTGGGTCAACTTGGACAATCAATTTATTATTAGATAGGTCAAGGTAAGAAAGGTCACTAGTACTTTTGAAACTATCAAGAGCAAATTGTCCTTCCAAGTTGTTGGAAGAAAGGTCAATTCCTTGCAAAGATGAAATATTACCCAACCAGGAAGGAATTTGACCACTCAATTTATTTTCAGAAAGATAAAGACAAGTCAAAGATGAAAGTTGACCAACTGAGGGTGGAATCTCTCCACTCAATGAGTTTTCACTAAGATCCAACCATTGAAGAGTAGAGATGTTGCCAAGGAAAGAAGGGATAGGGCCTCCCATATTTAATATACCTCTCAGATCAAGATGGATGAGGGAGGAAATATTTCCAATACAAGGTGGAATATTCCATTTTACATTGGAATATGACAGATCAAGTGTGGTTAGCTTTGGCCATTTGCCACATAATACATGACCTATATCTCCAGTTAATAATAGGTTTGTAGACAAGCTAAGCTCTTGTAAATGAGGCATATGTCCCAACCATGAAGGCACTGTGGAAGTAAGGTTGTTCATATCTAAAATAAGATGGGAGAGGGAGGTGAGGTTATGGATAGCATTGGGGATGTGTCCTAATAGGGAGAAACTTAAAAGGTTGAGGTGGTGGAGATTATGGAGATGTGAAAGGGTTGCTTCCAATTCCTAACTTGTCACATTCAACACTGCACCTCCAAGAAACAAATACTTTAACTCTTGTAGCTTCTCTTGCCACCTTAAACTAGAGCTATACAATTTTTGCTCAACAAATATGTACCTGGATCCACCCTTAAACACCTCTTTCTGGATGGTAGAAACATCTAAAAATTGTAGGTGAGAGAGATTACCCAGTTGCCATGGAATTCTACCTTGGAATTCATTCATTGCTAAGTTGAGGTAAGTCAAGGTGTACAAGGAGCCAAAATCTACAGGAATCTCACCTTCAAAGTAGTTCCAGTGGAGATCAAGATGTCTCAATTTTTGGAGGCCAAAAAGTTCTGCTTATCAAACATTAATTATTTTTAAAAATAAAATAATTTAATATTAATAATTAAAAATAAATTATGAGTAATAAAAATAAAATAATTATTTATTATATTTCAAAATGAACAAAATATAAAATTATTATTTCCTACTTAACTATTAAATTATTTAATATTTAAATAAACCATTAAATACCAAACAATATTATTTATATTAATGTAAAACACTATTATCTATATTAATGTAAGCTTTGAAATTTAGAGATAGAAAATAGTGCAGTTTAAAAGTACCTCTAGGTAGATTGCCACCGAAATAATTCCAGTTCAAGTCCAAATACTCCATGTACTTTAATTGGAATAAAACTGGAATGAGTGTTTTGGAGGGATCAAGGCAATTATTGGAGAAGTGGAGTTGGATGATGTGGGAGGAAAATTGGCTGCATTCAACACCCCGCCACTCACAGCAATTAAACCCGCTCCATGACTCCATGACTCCATGAAATTATCATTCCTACATACAAATGAGTCCCAATAATACTGATAGAAATAAAAATCTTTGGGTACAACTGAAGCCATATAATACTCATTCTTGAAAGCCAGAAGGGCGTCTCTCTCATGTGGGAAGCATGAAACATAGCAGGTGGCAATGACAGAGTAGCATGTCATCACAAAGACTGGGGAAACGCGAATCTCCTTTCAACAAAATTTCGTGGGTTTGAATGAGTGTTTTACTTTCCTTGTGACCTTAATGACGTGTAGTACCACACATGCTCTCAATCATTTGTGTGGTCTCTGAGAGGCCTTTTGGAGCATTTGTTGGTACTTTTTCATGCTTTAAAATGGGTAAGTCTTTGCCTTTTACCCATGCACATTAGTCTATTTGAATATTGAATTTTTTTTAAAGCGATTACCACTCACTTAAGTGGATTCTTCATATCGACCAAATGATCGATTACCAAGATGTTTATTCTTGTGCATTGGTCATATGCACTTGCACATATTGTTTATGTTCTACCTTTGAATTCATATCCATGTAAACACTAGCCATTGATTTGTAGAACATGACATTAATCATGCAACTCGTGAGAATATTATGTGTCAGAGGGAAACTCTAGCTCCAAGCCTTTCAAGTTGTTGGATTATCTTTGAGAATGGTGTCAATCCTCATAGAACACTGTTAAGTGTAATAGGTTGCTTGATTGCTTAAGGAAAAAGGTGGTGGGCCCACTTTGTCTATTTAGTTAATGTTCAATGTAGGGTTTGCTTCATAGTTTTTGAGCTATATGTTCAATTCTTATTGGGATGTAGAAAAATAACAAAAGACATAAGCTTGCCTAAAGTTACCTTTTACTATTTCATCACAAAGGGTGAAGTGACAAACCTAATACTTATTCACGTCTTCATAAATTATTGGCTAAGGGGTGTCTATGTGGCAAGTTAGTATGGAGTCCATCTCCACATCGTCAAATCAAGAAATGTTGTGTGGATCTAGGTGGCAAGTTTGATGGGATTGGTATTTGTATGGGGGACTTTCAAGCAATATCTATATTGTAGCCTTTGGGCCACATGTCATATTTCTATTGCAATGTAATGAAATGGTTGAAGGTAGTGACTTGCATGTTTTTTCCCCATTTCACCCGAGCTACTATTGATGTTTGAAGATCAACTCAAGCCATCTAATCTACATGATGTTTAGTGGATTTAGTGGTGCTATGAAAAGGTTTGGAATATTGATCATGATATGTTTGAAAGGTAAAGAGAAAATAGAGTGTGGCCATGTGTTGCTAGGTGCAAAAGGTGATGGGCCCATTCAATCTAGACTCAATGAGGCCCCACATATATTTCATGACTCCATAGTGATATTGTAAACAGGTGATACAGTGTCCATTTCCCATTAAAAAAATAACATGAATAAAGATTGGATGTACTTTCTATTTGATTTTCTCATTTCACCATATTCAATGTGGTAATATAAAAGAGTATGGTAGACAATTGGTAGCACACAAACATCTCTTATTAGTCAGAAAATTGATGCATAAAAAATTTAAAGTATCTACTTACCCAACAAGAAATGAGCAATCACTACATGGTATAAACTGACATACTTGGTAGGCCCACTATGCATACTTAGTGGAAGATTTGTCTGCATAATTTAAGTCACTTAGTAATGTTTTAAGAAGTGACATGTTTGTTTCCTATTTGATTGTGGTGAAGTAGATAAAGGAGTGCACACACAACTTTCCTCTTCAAGTTTTTCTCATGACCATTGATCTTCAACAATCAATGTAAGCTATCAATCTAGAGCCAAATTTAAAATGGTTTAATCAAACATTGAAAGCACCCACAAGTGTTATGTTTGTTTAGATTTTAGGGTTGCACATTAAGTAAGCAAAGCATGAGGGAATTCATCTTTGGGAATACAAACCACTTTCATATTTTTAGTTTCTTGTGTAATCTATTGGCACTCATTTAGATTTACCCTATTTATCGATCTTTATAATGCTTTGGCATCTTTAAGATTGATGACCAATCAAAATATTTAAATTATGGATCTATATTGTGCCTTTCCCTATGAAAGCCATCTATAACCTTCATAGTCATTTTCAGCCAATTACATTAGGTGCAAGGGTCTCAATTTTGCTATTTTTCTCTCTTCTCACTCATCCTAACTAGGATAGTATGCTTTCTCTAGTTTTCTATGTTTCTATTCATCACATGTATTCAAAGTTAATTTCACTTGAAACTTAATGTACACCCATAAAGCTACTTGTCCTATAATTTCATTAGTTTCTACGTACAATACTACATCCTAAGTACCTAATACTAGTGTCCAAATAAATTTCTAGCTCCTAGCACTTTTGTCCTATTATCACCCAGATTTGCACCCTTTGCATGCAGCTGTGAAACCTCATGCAACCTGGAATAACATTGGAATGATCTCGAAGTGTGGGACCTTGCGTTTTGAGATCAGACCTCCAAAGAAGGCCGATTCCTTGCTCTAAGCCTATTACTAAGAGTGATGATACTAAACCTAGTGCTAAAGCTTGCAGAGAAAAGAGTTAGAAGGTAAATTGAAGGGGAAAAGAGGTGATACACCAGATTTAGTGAGTGATGGTGTTCATGGTGTGGGCACAACAATGATTATTTCAATACTCAGGGAGATTCACACAGATTTAAGACTGGTTGAGGTTTTGGTATGAAGATGAAACCCACAGAGGGGCCGTTTTACCCACAGAATAGATTACAACTTTCAATTAAAACACAGAAATCTAGAAATAAAAGAGGCAAGAGTTCAACATCTATTAATCGTGAAGGCCCGGAAAACCATTACAATGCAGAGATATTTCATAGCAGAGCTATACCAACATAGCTAATTACATTCATTGGTGGGTGAAGGGAAGAAAGTAGAGGCCAGATTCAGGCACAGTGAGTCACATTCCCATACCCTTGCAATTACACTAAGAGGTCTGACTACAAAAAAAATCGGTAGCATAATAGCCCCAAATCAACCATCCTCCTTGTAAAAGAGTTTTACATTGCCTTTTATAAGTCAGACTCTTGCCAGAAGGGCATGGAGTCTCAGATTTGTAGAGAATGAGGCCATAAATGCCAGAAATAGGAAAGTGAGGGAAAAGGCTTGGTGAAGGGACAGGGGCCATGCCCTACCGCTAGGAGAAAACACGAAAGACGGTAGCCATGATGCGAGATAGGACAGGGAGTGGAGAAGCAACCTCCAAAGTCATCATCCACCGCATAGAAATTTGGTCCTGCAAGACAAAGAGCCCATACGCCATGAATGCACCCATAGAATTTCACCAACTCGAGCCACTGTGAGGAGAAAACCCCTCAAAACTTCAAGACGGCCGCTGAAACATCCAATCGACCCAAACATGCAAAGCCAGATCCAAAAAATGGAAATTAGAAAATCCTCCCAAAAACCTGTTCAAATGAAAGAGGAGGCAAAACAAGCATTTTTGCCTCTTACAGCATGTCAAAATTCACTTAAATGGGGAAGATATAGGTGGTCAAAGTTCTGGTCAACTGCCTGTATATATCACTTCTGCATCTGTGTATATATTGGCCTCTAAAAATACCTTAGATCCTGTCTTTGCATGTCTGAGAACTTTGTATGTATTTCTGCTCTTTGGCACCAAAAGGCTTCTACAATCACTTTCAAGATATACATTTGAAAATGCCTTTTAAATCATCCTTGTATGTGCAAGAGCTTTTTGTATATGCATTCGCCACTGCCACGTGGCACCTCCTGATTTGCCTGCTGAGTTGGTCTAAAAAATGGTGCTGAAGAACTGCATCCTCCCTTGCATATCGCCTTGTATATACAAGCATACAATCGCATATAAGATGCACTGTGGACTTGAAACTGCAAGAGCTGCAATTGAACCTTACCTGAAATCCAGCTTGTATATCGAAATGCATATCAAGTTGTATATGCGAACATACAACCACCAATATACATGCAGTGGGCCCCAGCCTTGTCTTTCCTTTTGTATCTTCTGCTCGTATATCGGCACATACAACACTGATATACAAGCCGCGGACCCGAAACTCTTTATGAAACCATTGAAAAATGCACATGGGTCCGGGTTGTATGTTAACCTTTTGTATATTTGGTTGTATATGCAAATATACAACTGCATATACAAACCACTGTAGCACCTTTTGAATGTACATACACTGTATCTACCTTTGCATTTCAGCCTGCATGCGCTCCTTGTGTATCGCTGACATACAAAAACCCCTTGTATCTTGTGGACCCCACCATTTGTCTTCTCCTCTGCATATGCAAATATACAAGCTGCGGACCTGAAAATGACCTTTAGCTTCTTTTCATTGTTCTATTGGGTCCACCTTGTATCACTTTTTCCTTGTATATTTCTGTACATATGCAAATGTACAAACATCCATACATACAAATCAGACCTGAGACCTGAATGAGCCAGAACTGATATTCATTTGAAATCTGGCTTGTATATCACCAATGTATATTCGCTTTGCACATGTACAATATACAAGCCACTGTTCACGAGATCCTTTGTATGTCGAAACATACAATCCTTCTTGTATATGCACGAGCCCCACCTCTTGTATGCTCTACCTTTGCACTATAGCAAATGTATATTGGCACCTTGTTTGTTAAATATGCAAACACAATATACAAACTCCCCTACATACAAACAGGGAATCTTTATAGAATATGCCCGCGATGTATCTTTTCATTGTATATCTGATTGTATCTTCACTTGTATATCTAAATATACAAGCCCCTACATACATGCAGACCCGATATACATTCAGCGAATATTCTGGGAATCTACGAAGGATTCCCCCTTTGCACATGCATCTCCTTGGCCCAATATACATTCTGAAATGCATAAAAACTCAATTTTTTCTACATTTTCTAAGGCTGATAGAGATTTGCAAGCCCGCCAAATGTATATTTGAACTATATGTTGACCAAAACTTTGACCATGGATAACTTTTTTATTTGGCCGAATTTCAAGGTGATGTAAAAAGCAAACCTGCCTATTTTTTCAAGCTCTTTCCAATGGTAAGGTTTTTTAGGCAATTTGGCACCTTGTATTTTTGGGGAACATTTCCAAAAGCTTTTCAAAGAAAATACTAGGTTGGCCATTTAACTCTGAGCAGAGGTAAAAGGATAACATTTTTGGCGACCTCTATGGGGTGTTTGCCTACTAAACATAAGATCAGTGGCCTTAAGCATCCATTGGGCATGGGGTCAAGTCTAAAACATGCTGGAAAACTGGAAACTGCCTCCAAAATACAAAAAAGGAGGAAGGGGCCTACATTCTCCTAATGACAATGTAGCATGTGCAGAAGCACTTATGGAAAGGGAAAACTAAAATAGAAATGAAACCTACTCTAATCCTAAACTAACCAGTCAAACATGACCTTAAACAAAGACATTAACTGGTTCTTGAAAATAACTGCCCTTCCTTAACAATTTACAATGTTTCCCATTCATGTGGGCAATTAAAAAGAGATAAGGGGAAAATGTACATATGACAAATTGATAAAACACCCCCTTCAAAGTGGAGATAAACTCACCTATCTACCTGGACTAATTACTGATGTTTCTAACTTGTGGTGAATAAATGGGCTGATCCCACTCATTTTGATGCTCAACTTCATGCTTGGAGGTAAGCATGACAAGTGGTGACTCCTCTTTATGTATCTCCAATTGGGCAAGATGTCTGATTGGGCATCCCCTTGAAATGATATGCAAATCATGTTGGATCTCATGTCTCTGCTCTGATTCCTCCTCTTCTTGCTCTTCATTTAGTATGATGGTGTCCTCCATTTGACTTTCATGTTGCTGTTGTGTGTGAAACAGCTGACTTGGGACATCATGGCTTTCTCCTTCTTCTTTCAAAGAACCTAAGAAGGTTGACATAATGTCATCATGGCTACATTCTTCCTCTTCTTGCTGGTATGAAAACTCTAGCTCTTGTGGTTCTACTACAAATATGGTTGCCTCCACCTTATGAACAACATGTTCATGATTTTCTGACTTAGGCTCAGAAAATGAGCCATGCACATGCTCAATAGAGAAAACCTCCCCACCAAGAAGCTGATATCCCTGCTGGATAATAAAGAACAAATCTTCAACTTGCTCTCGTCCATGTTCAGTCTCCTCATTATTTTCAATAAAGCATGGGAGCTCCTCAAGCATATCAGCATAATCAGCCTTTGCATCATCTATCATAGGGCAGCATGCCTGGCCTTCTTTGTGGCTTGGAAAATCACTGTCACACTCAACCTCGACCTGCAACAATTTATCATGATTTTCTATGTTCTCTTGTTGCCACCTATCTACAACTAGCTGCTCACCTTCTTCAGCTTCAACATAGTCAGGTAGCTCATGAAGTAGGGCAGCGTCATCCATTTTTGAAGTGACATTAATAATACTCACAGGTGTAATAGGTTCAAACATTTTTTTCTCTATGAGCATAGGAACAAATTGCTCCTCATTAGTTTTATCTTCTTCCACCTCCTCTTTTGGCTCATCCTCCCAATTATCTTGGTAGACAACAGGTCCACCCGGATACATACGGATAGTAAAAGGACAGGAAGGCTGATCTGACAAAGAAACCCAAGGAATTAGCTTGGTCTTCTGAAGACAAATAGGCTGCTCTTGTTTAAGTATAGGTTCCTTCAGTGAATGAGACCCTCTAAAGTTTGGAATACTCAATTCAGGGGACTCATCTTTCTTAAAGCTTGGTATTCTGAAACTGGAAACCTATTCTTCAAAGAATGTATTTGGAAAAGAAATAGCTGATTGAGTTTCCAACCTTTGAAAAGGAGTCAACAAAAGCCTCTTTTGCTCTTCCTCTACTAACTGGATGCTAAAGCATGCTTCTGTTTGTGTGTTTGGTGGAGGGTCCTCACAAGGTGAGAAAGATGGCCCTTTCCAAATTGGAAACTTAAAGGCAAAAGGCTGCCTGAAACTTGGAAATATGACAGGCTTGGATTCTACGACCTTTTCCTCCCCCTAATTTTGAATTGGTAAGAGAGGATTGGCCTTCACAAGGTTTGGCATATTATAACCAGGATGATTGGTCCAAGAAGGCTGCCATGATAGAGAAGTCTAGGGCTCTTTCATAGATTGACTTTGGTTTGAAGGATAAAATTGCTTGAAGCTGTTAATAGGAGAGAAATTTCTTTCTTTGAGCTCTTGTCCTTAAGCAAGCAACTGTTTCATTTGTTTCTTCTTAGCTGCAAGTTGCATGTTCAAGAATTTCTCTTCATACACCCTTCTATTTTATGCCTACTGTTCTAACAAATAAGCTTGATATGCAAGCTCCTCTTGCTGCATGTTATACTGTGCTTCTCTATCTATTTCTAAAATTTGCCTTTGGAAATCCATTAACAAACTCTTAATGCTACCCAAATCAGTATCATTTTGGGACTGACTAGGGAGGTTGTGTATTTGGTTTATAGTAGAATGGTTTTCACAAGGTTGACTATAGGTATGAATGGGTTGCAAACAAGGATAAGCAGGATTGGCTTGAAAATGTTCTTGCTGGTAATGCTGATCATATTGAGGCAAAGAGCTGTTTGGCACAAATATAGAGGCATTTGGGGCCTGGTATTGCTGGTATGGGGGCCAATAGCCTGTATTTGAGTTAAGGGTAGGGGAATAGCCATGATTCCCTTAAAATTCTGACATTTTATAACATCTTAATGCTGGATAATCATGAAAATGCCATAATAAGAGCAAAATAGGTCTGCAACCAAAAGATAACTAGATACATACCAGAAAGGGAGTCACCAGATGATTGAAACACTTCTGGAAGCTGGATAGTCCAGGAAAATCACCAAATCCTGATCTTTAAAAATTGTTTAAGTACATGGGCTGTTGAATCCAGTTGATTCGTTTAGTAGAGTCGCCATGGTGTTCGTATATCACCTCCAAAGGTTGGTAATAATAAGAGAAACACCAAATCTCTTAGTATCTTGATGAGAAGTTCATCAAAATAGTCCCACCGGGCGTGCCAGAAACTGTTATCACCTAGATTTGCACCCTTTGCATGCAGCTGTGAAACGTCATGCAACCTAGAATAACATTGGAATGATCTCGAAGTGTGGGACCTTGCGTTTTGAGATCAGACCTCCAGAGAAGGTTGGTTCCTTGCTCTAAGCCTATTACTAAGAGCGATGATACTAAACCTAGTGCTAAAGCTTGCAAAGAAAAGAGTTAGAAGGAAAACTAAAGGGGAAAAGAGGTGATACACCAGATTTAGTGAGTGATGGTGTTCATGGTGTGGGCACAACAATGATTATTTCAATACTCAGGGAGACTCACACAGATTTAAGACTGGTTGAGGTTTTGGTATGAATATGAAACTCGCAAAGGGGCTGTTTTACCCACAGAATAGATTACAACTTTCAATTAAAATATAGAAATCCAAAAATAAAAGAGGCAAGAGTTCAGCATCTATTAATCGTGAAGGCCTAGAAAACCATTACAATGCAGAGATATTTCATAGCAGAGGTATACCAACATAGCTAATTACATTCATTGGTGGGTGAAGGGAAGAAAGCAGAGGCCAGATTCAGGCACAGTGAGTCACATTCCCATACCCTTGCAATTACACTAAGAGGTCTGACTACAAAAAAAATCAGCAGCATAACAGCCCCAAATCAACCATCCTCCTTGTAAAAGAGTTTTACATTGCCTTTTATAAGTCAAACTCCTGCTAGAAGGGCATGGAGTCTCAGATTTGTAGAGAACAAGGCCATAAATGCCAGAAATAGGAAAGTGAGGGCAAAGGCATGGCGAAGGGACAGGGGCCATGCCTTGCTACCAGGAGAAAACGCGGAAGATGGCAGCCATGATGCGAGATAGGACAGGGGGTGGAGAAGCAACCTCCAAAGTCATTGTCCACCGCATAGAAATTTGGTCCTGCAAGACAAAGAGCCCATATGCCATGAATGCACTCGTAGAATTTCACCAACCCAAGCCACTGTGAGGAGAAAACCCCTCAAAACTTCAAGACGGCCGCTGAAACATCCAATTGACCCAAACATGCAAAGCCGGATCTAAAAAATGGAAACTGGAAAATCCTCCCAAAAACCTACTCAAATGAAAGAGGAGGCAAAACAAGTATTTTTTCCTCTTACAGCATGTCGAAATTCGCTGAAATGGGGAAGATATAGGTGGTCAAAGTCCTAGACAACTACCTGTATATATCGCTTCTGTATCTATGTATATATCAGCCTCTGAAAATACCTTAGATCCTATCTTTGCATGTCTAAAAACTTTGTATGTATTTCTGCTCTTTGGCGCCAAAAGGCTTCTGCAATCGCTTTCAGGATATACATTTGAAAATGCCTTTTAAATCATCCTTGTATGTGCAAGAGATTTTTGTATATGCATTCGCCACTGCCACGTGGCACCTCCTGATTTGCCTATTGAGTTGGTCTGAGAAACAGCGTTGAAGAACTGCATCCTCCCTTGCATATCGCCTTGTATATACAAGCATACAATCGCATATAAGATGCACTGTGGACTTGAAACTGCAAGAGCTGCAATTGAACCTTACTTGAAATCTGGCTTGTATATCAAAATGCATATCGAGTTGTATATGCGAACATACAACCGCTAATATACATGCAGTGGGCCCTGGCCTTGTCTTTCCTTTTGTATCTTCTACTCGTATATCGGCACATACAACACTGATACACAAGCCGTGGACCCGAAACTCTTTATGAAACCATTGAAAAATGCACACGGGTCCGAGCTGTATGTTAACCTTTTGTATATTTGGTTGTATATGCAAATATACAACCGCATATACAAACCACTGTAGCACCTTTTGAATGTACATACACTGTATCTACCTTTGCATTTCAGCCTGCATGCGCTCCTTGTGTATCGCTGACATACAAAAACCCCTTGTATCTTGTGGACCCTACCATTTGTCTTCTCCTCTGCATATGCAAATATACAAGCTGCGGACCCGAAAATGACCTTTAGCTGCTTTTCATTGTTTTGGCGAGTCCACCTTGTATCACTTTTTCCTTGTATATTTCTGTACATATGCAAATGTACAAACATCCATACATACAAATCAGACCCGAGACCTGAATGAGCCAAAACTGATATTCATTTGAAATCTGGCTTGTATATCGCTAATGTATATTCGCTTTGCACATGCGTGATATACAAGCCACTGTTCACGAGATCCTTTGTATGTTGAAATATACAATCCTTCTTGTATATGTGCGGGCCCCACCTCTTGTATGCTCTGCCTTTGCACTGTAGCAAATGTATATTGGCACCTTGTATGTTAAATATGAAAACACAATATACAAACTCCCCTACATACAAATAGGGAATCTTTATGGAATATGCTTGCGATGTATCTTTTCATTGTATATCCGATTGTATCTTCACTTGTATATCTGAATATACAAGCCCCTACATACATGCAGACCTGATATACATTCAGTGAATATTCCAGGAATCTGCGATGGATTCCCCCTTTGCACATGCATCTCCTTGGCCCGATATACATTCTGAAATGCATAAAAACTCAATTTTTTCTATATTTTCTAAGGCCGATAGAGATTTGCAAGCCCGCCAAATGTACATTTGAACTGTATGTTGACCAAAACTTTGACCATGGATAACTTTTTTATTTGGCCGAATTTCAAGGTGATGTAAAAAGTAAACCTGCCTATTTTTTAAAGCTCTTTCCAATGGTAAGGTTTTTTTAGGCAATTTGGCACCTTGTATTTTCGGGGAACATTTCCAAAAGCTTTTCAAGGAAAATACCAAGTTGGCCATTTAACTCTGAGCAGAGGTAAAAGGATAACATGTCCATCTTATAATTCAACTCCTGCAACTTCTAAATTCCATAGGATGCCTCTAATAGTTTTTATTTCTAACCTTCACAATCATTTTCATTAGTTTTTTACATTAGGTGAAAGTGTTTCAATTTCTCTATTTTTCTCTCTCCTATTTATGCTAGTTTTGGACAATAAATTTTCCCTATTTTTTTTGTCTTTGCTCATCACAAGAAGTTGATTTCATTGGCAATAGTCTAGAAATATATATTTCTACTTGTCCTACATTTTTCATCAATTTTTGAGCACATGACTAAGTTCTAGCACTTAGCACTAATGTCTTGGCCCTTGTCTGGCTTTAAATTTGGTTTGTAGTCTATTTGAATCATCTATAGTCTATTTACAATAGTTTCATAGTTAAATTCCAAGTGCAATATTTTTAGTTTTTCAATTCCATTTCCTTTAGTCATGTTGTGTTTCCATTTGCAATTTTTTATTTTCATGTCTCTTGTCTAGTTATTTTGTTAGTCTCAACTCTAGTATTTCTCACTTAGTGTTATATTAGGTGGAATGTTTTTCATTTTTCACTAATTACATACACACTTGAAATGAAAAAAATTAACATCAAAGTTGTTTTTTTGTTTTCACACCCATAAGTGCCTTTGTGAGTCACTAGAAGCCTCCCAAGACTCCCAATACAATGGGGATCAATGATGGCTAAAGCCCCCCATAAATCCATCATAGGAAGAAAGTAGAATGTAAAGAACAATTTTAGCACTTCTACCACTTATAGGACTTTCTCCCACATGACTAACTTACTATTAATAAAACAAGCTCAATTTTGCAACATGAACTTGTTGTGTAGGTTTTCATTTTTTTTCAATTGGATATTATTGTATTTTTCTACACATTTTTTTTTCTTGCTAAGGTATATAGAATGGGTCACTATGAGGGTAGATAGCATCTTCCATGAATGTAAATCTTGCCTATTTTTGAATAGTTGGAGTTACATCTCTAATTGGTTGATTTTGCCTCCTCTCTTCTCTATTAATGTATCCATTCACCTTGCATGTTTTAGTTATGTCATTGTCAACATTCTTTTATACATTTTATTGCTTGGATCTATTATTGTATTTTGAGTATTGTGTTTACTCTCTTATTCTATTCTTTTGCACTATTTTGATCCTTCGAACATTTGTCAAATTGAGTGTATGTGTTTACTCTTACATTCATTCTAGGTTTTTCTACTTGTAGATTCTAACATGCTATCAAAGCTTTCTGATGCGTAGGGTAAATCACTTCATTTTAGATTTTTAGGATATCTATGGATAATCACTTTTCGTCCATTTTTCCTTAGAACCCACTATGTTCTTCACTTGCATCTTCAAATGATCTAGAAAATCAATGATGATTTGACAATCCAAAAATACAATTATGGGGTTTTATTCTTGGTATTCTATATTCTAGGTACAAACAAATTTTTAGTAATCCAGGAAAGATTTTTTCTATTCCATTATATTGATACTCATTCCTATTTTCTTTGAAATCAAATTTCCTTCATCTTTGTAGGTCAAGTGTTGTTAGGTGCCCTCATTTTGTGGTCACAACTTCAACATTCAACAAGGTCTTCCTCAACATATTCTTTTCTTTTCTATGGTGGGTCTTTGTGACTTCATATAATTTTTAGGCATAGGGATGACCTTGCTTTCTTTTTAGGTGCCTATATTCTCCTTGTTCAAGAGCTCTTTTGCATATCATAAATTCCTTGTTTGCAGTGTAAGGCAATTAGAAACCATTCAATCTATGTCTAGATCAATTGCTAATGCATCTTCAAAAGGTTGTTAATCTAAGAATTTCTTTTCAATGTTTTATTGGACCATGTATCTGCATAATCCTTTTGGTGGCACCCTCAATTATTCTAGCACATATATAAGTAAGGAAGAAGGCCATGACATGAGTAGGATAGAGTGACAATGTAATACCGTTATTGGCCACTTGTGTATAGGTTGAAATTCAAAGTGGTGTCACTCCCTTCCATCTATTTTCCTATGAGAAAATAAGAAAGGGGAATTATTATGTTAGCTTAGTCACATAGCATCTCTTCACTCCTTTAGAGAACTGTTAAAATGATAATTGTTTATTGTTGCATCATTGGTTGGAGAAAATATATAAATAGTACATGCTAGGTGCATTTGTACCCTCTAAACTTCCATGTTGGACTTACATCCAACAAAATATACACCATTTAAAGGCATCTCTATCTATTAGTAGTTTTTATTACACCATTGCATAACACCCCCACATAAGTTCAGTAGGCCTTGTGCTTCCAAAGTGTTTCTCTTCCCATGCACATAAACACCTTGTGGTTGATGGTGTCGGACGAATAGATTTTCATGCATTTATAGTTGTGGTCCATTGTACTTAAAATATAGTCAAGAATCCTTGGCCTTGTGGGTGGATCCACTAGTTATGCATTTTGTGTGTTGCTCCTTTGCCCCAACAAATGTGGAATTTTCAATCATGTGCCCTCATGTTGCCTCATGTCCTTATTATGATCCATCATAATTTCATGACTAAGAAATAATAAATAGGCAAAATTGATTGTGTCATCCTCAATTTATACTTTTCATCAATCAAAATCCTTTTGCTAGGCTTATGTGCTAGAAATTTTAAGCCTAGGAAGTTATTTTCATACTCTTGTGTTCTTGTAGAGTTTTGGAATTCTTCCTCATGTTTGTAATTTTGTGGTGTGTGCTTTGACCTTTACTTCTTGTACCTTTGTTCGCTTCAAAATTTTGAAATTTGTGAGGAAACTCACACCTTCTTTGATCTTCCATACCCCTACATTCCTACACTAGATTTGTTTTTCTAATACCATAGAAATGAGGATCTTTCTAGCACATTTGCATATGTGCACCCATGCTCTTTGGCCTAAACTTTGTAGATTTTCACTTTCATTTTCCAATTGTCCCTTGTAGACTTGTAGAAGTTCCTTGCACCTTTGCACTTCTCATAAATTGTGTTTTCAAGCTTACCTTCTACTAGTTCACCATTTGTGGATTTGCCTTGATCTTGGGAGCTTCCTCCCATCCTTACATGCTCTAGTTCTCTACATTTTTGGCATCCCACCATACAATTTCTCACAAACTTCCAACTCTCTTGCACACATGTCCAAACTTGACCTGTAGTTCTACCTTAAAGGATTTTTGCTCAAATGTAGAGCCTCACCTACCTCCCTACATGATCTAGAACACCATTAAAGGTCTCAATTGAATGTGATAATATAAGGGATAGCCTCCATGGTGCATTGTAGCAGAATTCATTTTCTATAGGAGAATTCACCTACCAAGATCTCTAAAGTTCAATCTTGCATGATGGAATTTATAGGAATAGGTACCCAAGCCACTCCTATAAGTGTGGGGAGAATGTTCTAACTACTATAGGTTGTCTAGTAGCTAATCCAAGATTGGTGTGTAGATTCCTACTCTAACACATTTAATGCTTTCACCTGCACAATCTTACTTTCCTACCCAAGCAATGTGAAAATGTTTTGGCACTATATATATGCAATATTGAGTCTATATTAGGGATTGTTGATGAAGAAAGGTTATATAATAGAGAATAAGAGAAGATACAGATTTGTGCTTTAGATATCTTGTAATAGGCTAAGAACCATTTGAATGTAACATTTTTTGGGATATATCCCCTCATTGTAATATGTCTTGGTAGTCCTTAAAGAATGTGTTAATGTGTAGATTTCTTGTCATTTGAATGTCCCCAAGAACATTATATAAGCCTGAAATGATCTTATTGATCATCCTAATCACACTTTCTAATTTGAATATCACTCTTTAGTAGTTTGTTAACTAGTGGCATGTAAAACATTTTACAAAGACTTTGTAAGGCATCTTATCAAAGTAATATATTAATTTTATGCATTTGTTCATAGAAAAATAAGGTATGTTCAATTGGTTATGTTTCAATTTCATATGTTTTTCATTTTACATGCATATAGCCTAGCTTATGTGTAGGATTGTGAGGCATAGTCCTTGATTTTATCTTCATTAAGGTGTCTTATCTTGGGTTATATTCATGATACTCTTTAATTTTGAGATCTAAACTCTATTTCCCATTTACGACAAAGGGACCCATATTTCATATGTTTAATCTTCCACTACACCACCACATTGAAACAACAAAATATAAATATTCCACAATCATAGTGTTAGCATCTCTATAGGAATTTCATAATCTTGATGGTTTCAAATTATCCTAACAATTGAGATGTGCATTGTTGTTCTCTATACATCCATGTATGAGCATATAATTTAAAAGTGAATATCATAATTAGGGGTTAATAAGGAAGTATATTTTTCTTCGTATAGAGTTATGTATCTACTTAATAGAGGTGTGAAATGCTCATATTGGCAAACAAACACATAGGCACTTAGTAACAATTATTTTAGAGTTTTCTTACGCATTGAGTATGGTTTATCACAAGGTCCATTCTTTGATCGTTTCTCTTGAATTTCCCTTAAATAAAACACCTCAAGGAACACCCCCTAGGCCTAGTAGAACCTAAAGCAAAAGGAGTTACCCATCCTTATCACTTGGTCCATTTTTTATCCTACTTGAACATAAGTTTCAAGCTATCTATCATAAGTCTAAAATTCTTGGGACTCAAGAATAGATTATCTTTAGGGATTTGGGAACCCATAAATTTGAGAGCCAACATAATGGCATTGTTCTTGGGGATCATATTTTGTAGATATTTGAAACTTAGTCATTGAAAATTGTTTGTAGTAGTGTCATTTTTCTTGTGTGTAGTTTTGGAAAACCTGCACCAAAACAATGGTGCCATTGTTGAGGACCATTTTAATATATATTATTTGGAGTATTAGTCTTGTGTTTATGATAGTATTGATCCCCTTTCTTAACATACAAAAAATAGTTTTTTCTTCCAAGTGAGTAGTGGGGACTCCACTAAAGTAGAAATAGATAACTTAGATCAAGGTAGAGGTTTGAAGATGGAGAGGAGAAGAAATTCAAGAGAGCCTCAAGACTCCAAAGATACATTAATGTAGGTGAGGAAGTATCAAGCAACATGGAAAGCTAAAAATACAAGTAAGTTTGATAGACCTTCTTGTTGATGTATGTTTTAGCATGCAAAAACTTAGATACTAAGTACTTTATCTCTTTTGAAAGGAATCAAATCCCAACAAATCAAAAATGACTACCCCAAGGTCTCTCCTAGCTAGATCTTGGCCTTTACAAGATAACTTAATTGTTTGATGTTCCTTTCTATTCAAACACGATGCATGAGTATCCCAGGTTGTAGAGCAATCTTGCATCAACTAAAAACATTTGCATTCTTTCTTTTCTTTCATTTTCAATTCAATTCAGTCATTTGCAATTTCAACATAATTTTGTACTACATTTTGCCACATCTTCATATTAGAGCATGTGGAGTAGGACTTAACATCTACATATCATCATCTACATCATATTCAAATTTCAGGTTATTTGGATTTGTCTGCTAAAAGTTATCGCTATCAAAAGATCATCAGCTTTCATAGAATAGAGCAATCAGACAGTCAGTTGAAGGAGAATGTTTGTAGAGAACTTCCATGACTTTTGGAGCCTAATGAAACATCATACATGACACATATGGATTAGATAGACCTTCATTGAGGTCCACAACAAGTTCCATCCATTTGTAGATCATTACCAGATGTTGAAGGCCGACCTACATGTTTCTACACGTTACATCCTTCATTGGAGTTTGTAACTTCTTGTGGTTGATGCGGAGGATTTCATAAGTTTGAGGATGATATATATAGATCTCTTAGAAGTATTAGGAATACAATTAGTTGATTTCAGAAGATAGATAGTTTGATTCTTTTCAGGAAGGCACTTCAATGCCATATCTTGCATATCTATTGTAACCCAGAAAGCAAGCCTGTGAGCCCTTTGATTCACATGTTGCCGGCATATGAGCATTACAATTCTCTAATATTCTGAATATATGAATCTTCCATTGGATACTAAGTTTGTGTCATTTCTGTTGTGTTTACTCTAGCTGCATGGTTTGGATAGTTCATTTTGTGAACCCTCCGACCATGATTGCACCAAAACAAGGGTTACACAATTGTTCACTAGAACCTAAATATATGGTTTGATCTGAAAATAACAAAGTCTGAGTTCACTCACAAACCCTAGGATGTTTCTTGAATCTTGATTTTGAATACAAATTATAGTTGGAAACAATATTTTTTCATCTAATTTTCAATATTCTATGATGCTAATCCTAAAATATAACATATTCTAACCTCTTGGATAAAAAAAGTTCAAAAGATTGGCACGAGAAAGGGATAGGTTTTTAGAATTTCCTAACTATGAACTTCTATAACTTATGAAATGAAGTATAAGAAGAAAGACCTCAAATAAACCAATCTTTGCTTAACCAAACATATCACAATGCTAAAAATATAGTGCAATCTTCAATGGAAGGAAAATGATTTTAAAATCATGAAATAATCTCATCAAACACCCAAATACTAGCACAATCTAACAAGATATCTCACAATTGAACATAAAACTAAAAGTGTTTAGGCTAACTAAGAAAAGCAACTTATAATTAGCAAATCACCAGTAGTATGAACATAGGAGATGCATCAAATATTCATAACAATTCATTCATAAATGATAGAAAATTCCTCTAAATGATAAGGAACCATGAACAAAACTCTCTTATTAATAACAAAATCTCAACAACTATCAATAGTCTCCAACAATGAAATGATATGAAACTATGAAGTAAGTTATTTGTATTAGTTTTTGAAGTATGACAAGTATTAACAATTCCAAATCATTGTATAAATAAAATTGATTACCCCTTATAGAGGAGGCAACTACACTTAGTATACAAATGAATGGCTAGGATTCATCCTTCACCAATGGATCAAGTTAAAATATAATTAATTGATTGGGGCCAAATTCATCTTGATCATCCATTTACAATAGACTCATATCCAACATTTATAATTTTTTGCAAGTTTCAAAGTTCTAAAATAAGTCGGCCTCCTAGAAAACATTTCCATTTTAAAAGAAAATAAAAAATAACTTTCCAAGCCAAGTCTGCCATCACTAATAAGTATAAAAATAAAAAGGTTGCAAGAAATTCTAGGTGGGAATGCTAAACTTTGAATTTATATTTGAAAAATCACTCTATATTTTGAATAGGTTCAATGAGTAGTGTTCTCAAGATCATATGTATCATCTTTAAAAGTTATTTGATCCTTCACAACTTCCCTTTGCATATAGTCCATATATGCAGTGAGTACTAGACTTATCAAGTTTTCATTAGGGCCTTTGAGAAAATCCCATCTAAACTTTTGTGTCTCATATGCTTTGAGGAAGATTTCAAATTTCCTCTTTCTCTCTAGGGCTTCTTTCTCATAATCCCTTGAAGATGAAAAATATTTAAAGGACAAGAAAACATGAAAGGAAACTTAAATAAACAAGCATTATACCTTCAAAATCCTTCAATCTCCTTCACTCCTTGATAAGGTTGAGGAGAAGTGCACCCAAGCTCTCCTAGCTTTACCCAAGTAGAAATTAGGAATGTGGATTGCTCTCAAATTCAACTCAATATGAGCTCAAATGAATTTTGGCATGATAAGGGTATTGATGGCATGAACTCAATATGGACTCAAATGAATTAGCAAGTTTGTCGATTTCAGTTTTCACTAATTCATTGACAACAGAGAAAGGGGAAGTGTTTTTCGATGAAGAATTGGAAGATAGAATCTTAGCAAAGGTTTAGCTCGTGACTTACAAAATTTTCCAGTTTGCCAATTTGACAATTCCTTGACAAAGGCATTTCAAAGATGAAGTTAATTCTTTTTGGTTCATAACATTCGAATGTTGCTGATAGAAGAACAGCTCTAATTTTTCAACCAGTTTGAGAGTTCTAAAAATTGTTGATTCGCCGACAAATATATGAGGGGAGTGTTTGAAGAGAAACCAAAAAGTGTTTGAAGAGCAATGTTTTTTGTTGTCGAGAAAGTTGGTGTTTTGCAAACTTGTTCGCAGGTTAGTCTTCTCACTAATTAGCTAACAAAGAAGAAGGAGGTGTGGAAAAAGAATTTCTTGAAGCACAAAGGCTTAGTTATCAGAAAAACTTTTGTTTTGTGAACTATGACTAGGCAACAAAGGGCACATAGGGATGTCAGTTCGTATTTTGGTGCTTTTGCCGATAAAGAGGAAGTGTCTTAGTTTGTGAAATATAACGTTTTCCAATAAAGAGGATATGTTGGCTAGTGGTTCAAGGAAAAAGGAGTGAGGCTTGAGAACAAGACTTAGTTCATGGGTTTGAAGATTTACCAATAAGTCAATAAAAGGATGAAAAAGTAAAGTTGGTCGATAAGGACATGTCGATAAGGACATTTAAATAATGG
Organism: Cunninghamia lanceolata; assembly: GCA_027924645.1. NCBI lineage: Eukaryota > Viridiplantae > Streptophyta > Pinopsida > Cupressales > Cupressaceae > Cunninghamia > Cunninghamia lanceolata. Next base: position 3,949,403 of record BSBN01000128.1, read on the forward strand.
TTCTTAAAATGGAGATTTTGCCAATAGTGTGATAAAGGCCAAATTTTTTAAAAGGGAAATTTCATCGATAAAGAGTGATAAAGGCATAAAAGACAAAGGTTCATAAAAGAGACATTTTGCCGATAAAGGCAACATAAGTCAAGTTTGTGAAAATGGCTTTTTACTGATAAAGGCAACATTTAAGTCAAGTTTGTGAAAATGACTTTTTTCCAATAGAGGCGACGAAGGTCAAGTTCATGAAAAACATATTTCACTAATAGATTTCTCAATATTGTTACAAAACTACTCTATCAATTTTCATTTATCTAAGCAGTTTCAGTTCTGTAACAAGTTGCGGTTGTGCAACTACCTTCTATTTGTGGCGGTTCTAATTGATAAGAAAAAATCGTATTTGTTTTTGAAAACTAAATATGATGTTGAATTATTAGCAAGTTGTTTTTACTCTTATAGAAATATAAAAATGGATGCTTGCAAAAGTAGGGATTGATGCGTGAATGCTACCGAGTGTGTGATTGAGAGAAATGAGACTGTGTTAATAATAACATAGCATACAGAGAGCATTTAAGGTGTGCAATGAGAGGATAGAAGTTTTTGTTAAAGTGAACAAAGAATGTATAGAGCATAGAGAGAGGAGAAGATTGGGTTATTGAAAATACATAGTGCAGGAGTGCAATTGAGATTGTATATGAATTGAAAGGGTGCATTTTGGGTTAACAATGAACTAGTGTCTGCATATCAGAATTTGTAAGGATTCAGGGGCTGGTGCCTCTTTGGGTTCGGTGCCTCATTGTATTGGGTTGGTGCTCAATTAGGTGTATATTGTACCTAAAGGTTGGTGCCTCAAAACATTGGGTGTCAATGTACCGGTAAGTTGGTGCTTACAAAACATTTGTAAAAAACTCTTTTTGTGAGGTTGGATTTGAGCAGTAGACTCAAACAACATTCTCATAGTGGTTTTCCCTTTTAGGTTTTTCCACATATATCTAGTGTTTCTTTGTGTGTATGTGGTTTATGTGTGCTTTTAATTCTTGTCTATTGGTTTCATTTTAAAGTTTTTAACATACACTGATTCACCCCCCTCTCAGTGTATTGTTGTTCTTTCAACAAAGACAACAATATTCTAAAAACTCTTCTTAACTTCTCCATCCAAGAGATAGGACTTCAAGAAGAAGGCTCAAAGAAACCACCCACTAGCCTCATTAGGAAACAAACCTAATTTTTCAAATTGGAGTGAAAATTTTGCACTGCAATTACCTATTGTAATATTAGTTGACAAACCTAGTAGCACATAATGCCACAATTTGATTAGGCTTCCTAAAATTTCTAGTGTTCAATTGGGAATTTGGTCAATTACTATGAGAAATATTTAAAGATAATCCAACTAAACCATGCTTTTGTTTAGTCTTGACTCTTTAGGGACTTCACCTCATTATTTGAAGAATGTATGCCTTTGGTGAAGATATTAGAAATCTAATTTGTTTTTTCCCTAAAAGTGTGATCTCTTTGTCTTTGAAATGACATGGATGTAGCACTAAATTTGTGCTCTATATGAGATCAAGTTTGTAGGTTTAGTCCAAAATCATGGATTTGTCTTGTAAGTCCAAATTCAACCCTATGCAATGTATGCCTCTACTATTCTGCTCATTTTGTATGCTTATATTTTTCTACCTTTTTTCTAATATGAAGAATAGTAGTAGTTAAAAATGCCTTGGAAGGGTTGTTGTTATGTTTCAAGGAGACATGTTCTCCTAGTTCAACCCCCAAAAATGTGTAAAAGATCATTTAGAAAATAGTTAAGTGCTCTAGAATTATATATGTACATTCGTTACTCATTTTTGTGTATCAAATCTAAATATTTTTCTATTCATTGCTCCTTTAATTCTCTATAATTTGAGACATGACTTGTGGATTCCAAATTTCTAAAATGAATGCTAATAAATCCCTTTAAATATGAGCACATAATATCAAAATTTAAAAAATGTGTACTTAGTTAGCTTAGGGTGGAAAAATAGTGGGTGGTCCAATCAACTCTAGAATTTGAATTTGAATTTTTGAATAGCAAGGGTAAAGTTGGTGACTATGGAAATGATTCTATGTGGGAAAAGTGGTTGGATCCAAGTGGATAATGGATATATTAGGTTAGGTGTAGGGATAGTTTTAATAAATGTGATGCTTAGACAAATGTATCAAGGTATGTGCATATAAGGATAAGGTAGGGGCTAAGTGTGTGGGGATATGTATGTATAGTGATATGTAAAGGCTAAGGGAATGAGACCAACTTCACACAAGATTGTGTCATTTGTCAATATGTATATGAATCAAGATATTTCCTCAAAATAAACACAAAAATTAATGAGAAATAACATTTAAACATGCTAATTGTACCATTATACATAGATCATACAAATTAAAAGAAATAAATAATCATCCCTTTTTTTGTTCCAGAGGAGAATTAGTTACTTAGATTTCAAAGTAATGTTTTGGACAACTAACCTCCCATTAGCAAGAGATTTAGTGTAACCTAGTATATTTACTAGAAAAACCCAATAATCATCCTATTTTAAGAAGGAAAATATTGTAAACTCTAATTTGGGCCCAGGAACATATATGTACGGGGATCTACCCTTCAACACCTCTTTCTGGATGTTAGAAACATCTAAAAATTGTAGGTAAGAGAGATTACCAAGTTGCCATGGAATTCTACCTTGGAATCCATTCATTGCTAAGTTGAGGTAAGTCAAGGTGTACAAGAAGCCAACATCTACAGGAATCTCACCTTCAAAACAGTTCTTGCTAAGATCAAGATGTCTCAATTTTTGGAGGCCAAAAAGTTTTGCATATCAAATACTAATTATTTTTAAAAATGAAATAATTTAATATTAATAATCAAAAATAAATTATGAGTAATAAAAATAAAATAATTTTTTATTATATTTTAAAATAAATAAAATATAAAAATAATATGGCCTATTTAACTATTAAATTATTTAATATTTAAATAAAACATCAAATACTAAACAATATTATTTACATAAATATAAGCTTTGAATTTTACAAACAGAAAATAGTGGAGTTTAAAAGTACCTCTAGGTAGATTGCCACTGAAAAAGTTCCAGCTTAAGTCCAAATACTCCATGTACTTTAATTGGAATAAAACTGGAATGAGTGTTTTGTAGGGATTAAAAAAAATGATTGGAGAAGCGGAGTTGGATGACGTGGGAGGAGAATTGGCTGCATTCAACACTCCATCACTCGCAGCAATTAAACCCCCTCCATGACTCCAATTGCTTGTCATTCATGGGTACAAGTGAGGCCATATAATACTCATACTCATAAGAATCCTTATAATACTCATTTTTAAAAGCCAGAAGAGCGTCTCTCTCATGTGACAAGCATGAAACATAGCACCTGATTGTAACAGAGTAGCATGTCATCACAATAAATAAGCAGAGCACAACAGAGAATCTGTCCATTTTATCAACTGATTTATCTCATCTGCAACAATGTTTGATTGAAAAATAATCAGACAAAAATTAAATACATGCGAGCATAATTAAAAGAAAAAAGAAAAAACTAAATGAAGAATACCTAGAATAGAATAGAATAGCAGGGGAGAGAAGAGAATGATGCATTAGAAAGAGAGGGGTATGAGAGTATATATAACATGTTAATCACCATTCCATCAACAAAGATTGGGAAAATGTGATTTTCCTTTCCATGAAATATCATGAGTTTGAATGAGTGATTTTCCTTCATCATAGTTTACTTTCCTCTCTTTCATCTTTGCTTTATATCGCCATTTATTATTAACTTTTATCTTTTTCCGTTTGCTATATGTTTTAATGTCATGGTCACTATGCTCAAGGATATTCGAATTCCTTTATGTATTGCTTTGACTAGCAGGTAATAAAAAAACAAATTTATGAATAACCTCTTTCTCAATTATCGAACACACAATCATAATCAATAAAATAAATAAATAAATTTTAAATTTGATTTTAGTGAATAGTGAAATGGATATAATAGTTTTTAAAATTGATATGAAGTTTGTCTATATAGATTTGGTGATAATGTCTTAGGACTGAGACCCCCAGTAGTGGTCTCGACGATAAAGCCATGGGAAGAGATCCCCATAAGGGTCTCTTTGGGTTAGGCTAAAAACCCAAGTTACTCGAAAAAAAAAAGTTTGTCTATATAGATAATAGTGATATTTTAATAAATGTTTTTGTGTAAGTAGGACACAAATGTTTAGAAGGCTCCTAATTTTTAGTTAAAAAATAATAATTCAATATTATCCATTACTAAAGGAAATTTAAAAAATTATATGCCTTCCTTGCTATTGAAATATAAAGTTAGGTAGTGTAGAGCGCAAGATAATTGAGACAAGTTTTGTATAGTTAATGTTATAGGAAAGGTTATTGACAAAAGGTTTGGAAAAGTAAAAACTAAAAAACATGATTTCTCTTTGTGAATTTGAATTAATAGGATTGGATTGTACAATGTACACTTGCAAACTTTAATTTTTCTACATTAATAATTGCATTGTATGTTTTTCATTTATTAAAATTGCAAGTTCATTGATTACTACAATACCTAATCCTGTACATTGCAACGAACTTGTTGACACCCAATCCAAGTAATTCTTTTCATGGCTCTCTATGCTACTATTTTGCCTTCTATGTTTATAATTGATTTGGTAAATGTAACTTAAACCTTTGTGGTGTGCTTGAAAGATAATACTCTATAACTGGTGCCCTTAAATCATGTGCTCTCATATTGCATAGCTCTTTTTGTTGTTGCATTACTATTCTTCAGTTCTAAGATATTGGTTCATGTCTTATTTACTTATAAATGTTGTCCATGTGACTTTAATGACATGCGTAGTGTTGCACAACCTCCTATAGGTATTAGGGTGCACTCTCAAACACTTCTGCAATACAACAAAGGCCTTTGCAATGATTTTGGTACCTTATCATGCTTTTTGTTCATGTTCATGGTGGCCTCGTTCAAAAAGCCTAAGTCCCTACCTTTTACCCATGCATGTTATTCTATTTGAATATTGACTTGTTGTGAGTAGTTACCACTAACTTAAGTGGATTCTTTGCATTGACATAATGATCAACTACTAGGATGTGTAATCTTGCATATTCGTTGTATGCACTTACACACATTTTCTATGCTCTATCTTTGAAGTTATATCCATGTAAATCCTAGCCATTGATTTGTAGAACACGACATTGATCATGTGGCTTGGAATATTATATGTGTCAAAGGGAAATGCTAGCTACAAGCCTCACATGTCATTAGCTTATTTTTTAGAATGAACACATGTTATCAGATCCTCAGAGTGAAGTGCCAAGTGTATTGTCTGGCAAGCTACATGATTAGTCAAGGGAAAATGTAGTGGGTCCACTTTGTCTATTTAGCAAAGGTTTCATGCAAGGTTTGCATCATAGCTTTTAGGCTATGTGTTTAATTCTCATTTGGTCACAACAAATTAATGGAAAACATAAGCTTATGTATACCTTTCACTATTTCATGGCTAAGTGTGAAATGACAAACCTAATGCTTATGCACATCCTCATTTTATTGGTTGAGGGGCATCTATGTGGCAAGTCATTATGAGGTCAATCTCTATATTATTGAATTAGGAAATGTTGTGTGGATCTAGGTTGTAGGTGTAGTTAGTATGGTATTTGTATGGTGGGCTTTCAAGAAATATCTATGTTATAAACCTTTGGGCCATGTGTCATGTTTCTATCACAATGCAACATTTAAAGGTAGCAACTTACATTTTTTTTCATATTTCACCCTCTACCATTGATCTAGAGCCAGAGTTTAATAGGTTTAATCAAACAAAAATGCACCCACAAGGTTTTTAAATGAAAAGTGATAGGGGCTAGGATTTTGCCAAGAGAATAGCCCAAGCCAATAGGCCTTAGCTAGCCTAAGCCAATTGTCACTCACTTGTGGGTTCTCCTTAACTACATTGTCCCTATAACTAATTTTCCACCACTACTGCCACTATCGCTCCTTTACCAGTGCTCTACCACCTAACAACCCCCACACTGGACTAGATTGTCACCTTTGCATCACCTAAGGAGCCCTCTAGCCTAGCACTACCTGGCATTTGCTAGCATGCCACTTGCACTTAACCTAATCACCACCTCTATTGATGGTGTCACCCATCTAACACCTGCTAGCCACTAGTTGTACATTTTGAACTTATAATGCTCCTACCTTTCTCAAACACACTCCTTTTTTAACCATATTTTTTTGAAAGTTGATATTTTCTCAAGATCTACACAACATTGTAGTTTATTTGTTCCTACTTTGTAAGCACTTATTAATTTCATCACTTTAGCCACTTTTGGGCCCTATAAAGCTCTATTAAATCTCATATGTTGTATTGTAACATGCATCAAAATAAAGTGTCAAACATTGTAAATTGGCGAGGGCAGGGGGCATTTCACATATAGTATAATTGGAGTTGCTTGTGTGTTTCTTGTCTTGTTCCTTATCTCATTTTTTCTACATTATGGATCCTACTACTTCAATCCACATCCAATTTTTACATCTTACAACTACTTTAAATTAATGCCCAAAATGATAATTTTGCTAAAAATGAAAGGAAAACATTAAATTTGTATACATTATTGGGCATTGAGATTATTTGTATGTATTTGTTTCTATTTCTTGGTTATTATTTGGTTTAAATTTAATTGTTATTCATTTGGAATAACAAAATATTCTGCAGACAAACACCAAACAAGCATAGCAATGTTGAATGGTATTGGGAACATTCAATGGGTTGCGCTAGGTTTATAGTGTTGCTCATAGTTTTAAATGCATCATGGAGCAAAACGTGTAGCAAACAAAGTGGGAATTGGAAGTAAAATTAATGGTACACATTTGTTCTTGCCTAATTCTAAAAATGAGTGTCACAAGTTCGATCTCATCATTGCACATTAGCTACATTACACAAATTGCATTATCTTTAGAGTACTAGATCAACATGGCATCAATAGTTACACACGACTACACATATTGCATGAATTCTTGTCTTGTCTTCGATCCTTGTTCCAAAATTGTTAAATTGGATCTTAGGGGTTTAACCAAAGGAGAAGATTTTGGCATACCAAACTCCTCAAAGGTGTTTGTTGACACTACTTATTTTATTCTATTTAAATTTTGAAAAGTCCTAAGGCAAATATATTTTAGGGGACCAAAACTCCACAAATCAAATGCATGAGTAGAGATCAAATGTGTGCACTAGATTGATTCCCTAGGTGTGGAAACGATACATAAAGTTCTACAACAATTTTTTTTAGTCTAATAGCAATCATATGACAAGGTCTAACCATGAGTCACAATGACAAATTCAAAAACACAGTTTATCATTGAATATTTGACAACAAAATCTATAGGTATGTCCCCTAATCCTAGAGCTAAGATATGATGGGACCAATCTTTTTTTTTATCAAATTGAGATATAAGCAAGAGTTATGAGATTGACTCACTTGAAGACACTTGCTATCTTATTTTCGAGTGTGGGGCAAGAAAGTAGGGTCATGAAAAAACTATAAGTTGAAATAAACCAAAACCTTACACCTACTCTACTCATAGTTAACGTAGGTTTGTATCATGTTGCACACAAAATTGTCCCCTCCAAGGCTTTAATTACACTATAGAAAACCAAAACGTCTCACATCCAATTCATTTGGACTCTATAGATATATGTATTGTACTTACAACTAACTAATAGTCCTAAATAAATTATAGTAAAGCACAATTTTTAAATTACAAATTTATAATCTAAAACCCACTTTATTTATTATTTCTCATCATAAAAGTCAATTTCTAAATTCAAAAGAACTAAAATCATAATTTTAAAAATATATATATTTAATTTACCCTAACATTAAAACTTAATTAAAAACACGTAAAAATATTTGACAATTTAAATTAACTCCATAAATGTCTAATGTTTGAATCTTTGATCCGTACAAGAATTAAGGTATACAATAAATGCCACAGAGTCTGCCGGTAATAATTTCTGCGTACAATAATTCACGGGTAGTTTTGCAGTCAAAAGTGTTATTTGAACAGCCGTCTTCAGTGTGGAAAAGATAACTTCGTCCCATTTTCCAAACTTCAACTTCCCTCCCATTTCCCCCGCTTTTTCATTAATTTTCCGCAACTTTTTGACTCCCCACAAAGTAGACACGATTGATCAGCGTAGACTTGTTCTCACACACGAAAGAGAACACGATTGAGCAGCGTAGACTTTGTTATCCAAGTGGCCGCCAAAAACATAACTCGTCCCCACTATGGGATTGGAAGGATTTAATGGTGGGATGATGGCATCAAGTGTACTTCTAGCTTTCTATGTATCTATGGGAGTCACTTAGTTTCTTTTGCAACTATTGATCATGGTGAAATTTATAGGTTTCTTAGAATCTACTTTTCTTTTCAATCTTCTTTTTGAGGCATTATTGGATAACCAAACCTCTCTCTTTTGTTGGGAAATTTTAGGCTTGTTCTAAGGTGAGTTTGCAACTATTCGTGTTTATTACTCTTCTTGGTGAGCTCCTTCTAAGGCTTCCTACTAGAAACTTGAAAAGATATTTAAATTTCTTATGGGCTTCTTTTGACTAGGGAAAGAGCTTTCATAAAGTTGCTTGGGAATTGTGTTATCTTCCTCATGACTCTGAAGGACTTGGTCTTATTAATAACCATCATCAAGATTTTGCTTTATGTTCTAAATAGATTATTAGAGCACTTGAAGGAAATGAGGTATGACAAATCTTGTTGTGGCACTATATTTCTTCTAGGATTCCCCATGGTGGATAGGCTTGGAAAGGTCTAGGTTTTCAATCCATTCTCATTAAGAAGGAGTTTGTGCAAATTCAAGGCACTTTTGTTGGAACAAGTATATGGAAAGCTTGGAAGGCAATTAAGACTTAGTTAATCTATAATGAGAACAACTTTAGAAATGGGAGTTCTATCAACCAACCCTCTCTTTGGTGGTCTCCTATGATCACTTGATAGGATCGACCTTTAGCCAAAGTCCCATGGATTCATGCTCTCAAATATTTTCAAAAAGGGATTCGATCCATTTTAGACTTCTTTTCTAGATCCACCATAAATTAGTTGTCTTGGCCTAATGCAAAGGTGAAATATAGGCTTTCCAATTAGGATTTTGAGTCTTTTCAAACCATTGTTGAGTCAGCTCCTCCAGAAATGCTTTAGAAGATTGGGATTAGATGCACCAAACCTTAGTGGGAAGATTGGAAATGATATTCCAATACCCCTTTCTATAACTGAAAGCCTTGTAAAGGCTACTCATGGTTTTCTCCACATTGACATGTGGTTTGAGAACACAATAATAGATGGGGTTTGCAATCCACAACCATTATTTGGCAACATACATTCCATACAATTTGGTTAATCATTTTTCGACCCAAGCTTGCTCATTTTTCTTGGTGTATTCTTTACCAAGGTCTCCCCAATGGTTCTTGTTTGATCCATTTGGTTGTTGTTAATCCTCATTGTTCATTTCATGGTCATATGGAAACACTCAAGCACCTCTTCTAGTCCTTTTTCTGGGCTCAAGCTACTTGGATCTGGATACATGATTTCTTCAAGCCTTTTAGATATGAGCACTTTTCTTGTCACATGATTCTTTTGTGTGATGGGCCATGACTGCTAGCTAAGGTCATGTAAATTTGGCATGATTTTAGATTAGATATTTTGATCAGTATTTGGAAATATAGAAACTTAACTCTTTTTTTAGGAGCTTCTATTTGCTCTCATTTCTCTTTGTATTTGAAGTTTATGATTTGTTCTAATGTTCTTCTCTAGATTCAAGTGCAAGATAATAAGGTTTCCCTAGATGTTTCCGATTTTTTAAATCTTATTAAGCATTGGGCTAATGCTCCTTGTATTAATCTATGTGTGACACCTTCCTCTTCTCGTAGGGGCCTATCTCCTCCCCAAGGGCATAGACATGGTTGTAGTCATAGTGATCATACCAGGTATAATTCTTAAGGCACACATGGTTGTTCTCAACCTAGAGGATGTGGATTGCCCTAGTAGACATGTGTGACTTCTATTACTTCTTGTTACATCCCCAATTTTTAACTAAGCTTAATCTTACTTTTTAGGTGGTAAAAGGGATAAATAATCATAGATTAATGATTTGATGTTTGTGGACAATATCAAGATGAATCATTGATTAGATGGATTATGATTAATGCTTAGATTAGACATGAGATTACATGTTGTTGAGATTATCTTATCATAATGTTTTATGATTTAACGATGATACACTAATCATGGTTGTATGGTTGTGAGTGTAACCAGGAAAGGAATCTTCCTTCAAGAGTGGAAGGAGAGTATCACCAGAGAGAAGGGGATAGACATTTTGGAAAAGATCGGTTTGCCATTTGAAGTCTCAACTTGATCATTATGTGAACCTTGTGAGAGAAGGTATGTGTCCTTTAGTTGCTATCTCGAGTTTATGCTGGATTTGACCATTATCGATTTGACGTGGAAGAAAAGTTTTCCAACGTACACCTTTTTCGATTTGGTCGGAAGAGTTTCTCGGTTTCCTTCTCAGCTATGTTCAGTGTCTGCAGTTGACGTGAGAAAAAGGTGGCAATGGGGAAGAAGGTCTCGACCCACATTCGCACCTTAGCCAATATCGAATATCGACTCAATCAAAATGGTGATGTCACCCTTGAGTTGATATATGTGTATATTTATATTATATGTTTGTTACTTAATGATATAGAGATAAAGACATTATCTTTATCATTTAAAATATTATTATTTATTTCTTCAGTTAGAATCTTTTTTGTTAGCTAACCACATGCTCACGTAGGAGAGCATTTCTCCCACGATTCCCAAATCTAGGAAGGAGTGGGGATAGCTTTTTGGCCATGGGGGTGACTGGGGCAGATAGCCCTCGGCATGCCCTCGAGGAGTATTTTGTATAGATAAACCTGCATTATGGGTTGATGAAAGGGGCCTTAGTCTCGTAAGAGAGAGGATGATATATTTTTTTTGGTTTTTACTTTGGAGAGTGCATGTATGCTGGGCTAGGAGAAGACTGACAAGGAATACCACAGCTAAGCCAGAGGTGTGAAGGTAACCTCTTAAGGCTTCTATTCTTATTACGAATAAGATAATATGTAATCTAGTTGTATTGGGGGCACCATTGTGTGAGTGGGCTTCAAGCCATCCAAGGCCGAAACCCCCTGAGCCATACATATTGTTAAACTATGATTGATATATGATGGTTTATAGAAAAGAAACCAGTCATTGTTATACAAGTTTTTATCGATAGCTCTGTTATTAATAACAGAAGCTTATCCATATTATATCTTACTATGCCTCGACAGTCATGTTGTCATGACTCAAAACTTTCTATAGTTTTCTTTGGTGTTGTGATAGCTTTGCTACCCATGATTAAAGCTTATTATTGTTTTGGTAAAACTATGCTTCGACAGCTATGTTGTCACGATTCGAAGCTTAATAGTGATATCCTTATCAATGCTTCGACAGCTATGCTATCATATTACGAAGCATGTCTTAATAAATAAATGATTGTGTATTGATAGCCCTGCTATCGTAATCTTTAAGTATCTTTTGGCTCACCAAGGAAAGAAAAGGTGGTGGCTGAGAATGATAACAGTGTTATCATATTTCATATGATTGTGTTGTTATATTCTTATGACTGTGTTATCACATTCCTATGACTGTGTGGTCATATTCTCGTGACTGTGTTATCATATATCATTATGGATGTAAAGCCTTAACCATACCATTATTTTCATTGTAAAAGTGGTGAATGTGGGATGTTAGGGTTACCAACCCGACCCCATGTTGTTATTTGATTGTAATGAGTTATAAATTCTCTCTCATTCGAGAGGCAGAGAAGATTCATTTAATCTATGCCATAGTTAATGGATGGTTGTTCACGACCAAAATGGTGTGATAACCACATAGATGGACTCAAGGGTAGTTGGCTGAGAAGAACCCACCAGCTGTGAAACTCTTTTACAATTTGTATGTTAGTGAGGTTGTGTATTTAAATGATGTCTTTGACCACTTGAGTTGTGTAACTCAAAGTAGAACTAATGTTATTTATTGCATGCATGTTTCTAAAACCACTAGTTAAGTGGAATTTAAAGAAACCCTTGGTCAGTAAGGCCAAATGATATAATGATTTAATGATCCTATTTTGCAAGAACTCTAGTTAACCTTGGTGAAGGTAGAGAGTTCATGAATCATGTTAATAAATATATTAGTTATTTATGTTGATTTTTAAGTAACCCAATAAGGTTATTATTAGGAAGGATAGATGGGAAATCCTTGACCCAGATGAGTTCCTTAGAGAAATTTTGAAATTGTCACAACTTCTTGTATTGATTCTAGTAATCAACAATTTATGAATGTAAACTTTCACAATATGGAATAGGGTGATAGGTAGTCACAGTTTCCTAGTTTGGAATTGGAACAAGAAAACTTGTATTGAACTCCAGAATTTAGAGTTAGTAATCTAGTCAAATGGACTAAGGTTTACTTGGTATTATTATTACCTATGTATATGTGTGTATTTATCCTAGTTGAAGGAATGACATCAAGTCAAATTGGCTATAGGAGATGATGAATAGACAAGTTATGTCTAAAACTCTGTAGGATGAGATAGCTTCTAAGTCAAGTTAGAGTGTGTGAACAATCAACTACATTCATTGTGAAACGTCTATGTATATCAAATCTTTGTCCAAAGTAATGCATCTATCTCTAAATGCATTAGTCAAATCACTATGCTCCAAATGGCATAATGCTTCCAGTAGTGTCATGCATAGTTAGAGTGGATCTATAGTTGCATGACCATGAAGTATATTTAAGGACACAACACTAGAGACTCAGATGGCAAACCTTTTTGGTTCCTTATATCTATCCCCTTCATGAAGAGAAGGGCCACTTCCAGGAAGGAAGGTGTGCAGGGGACCGTCGGTTTGTGGTTGGATGAAAAGTACTCAGGTGATTCTCTCCTTCCCAAGTAAATGACATCCCCAGGCTTAGGAAGACAAATATCAAAACTCCAGATGCAACATAAATTATTATATGACTTGTTAGTCAAGCATTATATGTAGAACTTATCATTATTTCCATAAGAAAACATTATGATTGTATAGTGAGAGGATTCACTTTTATGTTATCTTTGGATGATGTTGTAATTTCAATTTTGAAATTATCCAAAAAAGATATGCATTTTAATTATTGATTATGAAATTGTTTCTTTTGATTTAACAAAATGTGATTATGTGGATCATGACAATTTACTTAATGGTAAATTAAGTTGTTTATTTTGGGTAATATGAGTTGACATGTTACACTTCTAATCCACATGATAGGGGTGCCTCGAGATGGCCAAACAATGGAAAGGTTCCTTGGTTGAGTTTGGATATCGCTCCTACAAGGAATGGTTCATCATAAGAAGAGGGGTATGAGAGTATATATAACATGTTAATCACCATTCTATTTCCCACATGATGCCAACAAAGATTGGGAAAACATTATTTTCTTTCCTCGTGATTTTGAATGAGACATCATTATATCATGCATGATCGTTGTTTACTTTGATGATTATTTCCTTTCTAGATGTGAACATTAAAATCTATTTCCTCTCTTTCATCTTTGCTTTCTTGAAAGCCATTGTATACATGATTTATAGATCACCATTTATTATTTTTATCTTTTATTGTTTGTTGTGTCTTTTAATGTCATTGCCACCTTTGCTTAATGATATCCGAATTCCTTTATTTATTGCTTTGATAAGTAGGTAGTAAGAAAACAAGATTATAGCCTCTTATTTCAATTATTCAACACACAATCATAATGAACAAAAAAAAAAAATTTAAATTTGGCTTTTGTGAATAATGAAATTGATTTAATAATGTTTCAAATTGATAGGAAGTTTGTCTACTAGACAATAGCGATATTTTCATAAATGTTTTTTGTGTAAATTAGATATATAAGTTTTGAGGGTTCAATTTTTTAAGTTAAAAAATAATAATTCAATACTATCCACTATTAAGGGAAATTAAAATATTATATGCCTTCCTTGCTATTGGAAAATGAAGTTAGTGTAGAGTTGAAGATAATTTAGACAAGCTTTGTATAGTTAATATTCTAGGAAAATTATTAATATAGACTAAATTCATTGCAATTCATAGATTAGAGTTGAACTCAAGCTATTTCCTTAAAGCAAATTCAATTCTAGATTAGATTCGAAAATCGTCTCACAAAATACCAAAAACATAGGATTAGTTGCATTTGAAAAATTCATATTAATTTCATTTCATATTTCAATATCTAGCTAATTAGATAAATTTTATATTCAAGTTGGAAAAAGAACCAAAAATTGTGTTGCATTCATACAAAAATACAAATTTTATTTAGGAAACATAGAAAGCCCAAAACCCTTGATCACATCATGAGGTACATCTCGCATTAAATGAATTCAAACCCTTGATTCCATCACAAGGTACAAATTCACATACAACATTCAACAAAAGAAAAATAAAACCTTTTACTTCAAGTCAAATTCAACAAAAGTCAACACAAGTCAAACTAGGTCAACACTTAGTCAACAAACTCTTTCCCAAGAATTCGATGTGTACAAGGATTAGAGGAACTTAGATCAGGGCTATTCTCAAAGAGATAGATGAAATCCACCCAAGCCACAACATGCACAACAAATAGTAGAAGAGCAAGAACACGCTCTTAGATCATCAAACAAGGGAACATCATACAACAACACATCCAAGAAAATGAAGATAGGTTATAATGTTCTAGACTCAACAATGAGCAAAATAGTCTACCCACTAGACGTTGGAACCTTAGAAATCCCAACATGAGACATAGGATTAGTGACACTTTGGGTCATATAGTTATCTCCACCACAACAAACCTAGAAAGAGCTTGACAAATATCAGTCCATAGAAGGTCTGTAGACCGGCAAACTACTCTTTGTGAAGTTCTACTTCCCCATGAATAGAACCACACCCAAGTCTCACCTCCACTCAACCGGCTTGTGCCACAAGAGAGAGTGACTTGGAGGTCACCCGTAGCAAGGAGAGGGTTCATGTGTAGTATCGATGATGACTCGTTTACATTGTACATGAGTCACATTTTGAAGAACACATATTTTGGTGAACCCAAAATAAAGAGAAGAACCTCCTGGTTGAGCTTTTTGCATTTTCATTTCTTTAATCCCACTTCCATCATCATTTTCACATTCAATTCCAGATTCACCACATATATTTTGGTGAACCTAAAATGAAGAACAAATCCTTTTGGGATGGGTTCTTTCACATTTTTACACACTTCTTTCATTCCATGTTCATCTTTCATTCCCATCTTCATTTCATTCATTTCGTGGTGTTTCCTGCACCCCAAAACTAGGACAAAATCACACAAAGTTCAAGGGAATGTCCCCATCCAAGGGAACCACCAAGGGTAGGGAACCCCTCACCATTACACCTTTTAGATTTGGAGGCCAACTTTGAGAGGCCCTAACTTTTTGAAACAAAGGTATTTTTTGGTGTAAATTTTTGAAATGGGATAAATTTTATGTACTACATAGTGATGTTATTGGTTTTCATATTTGATTCCTCTTTTTTTCAGTATTTAAGTCTTATTAGATATTTTCTTTCTAGTTGTACTTTTTGAAACTTATAATGCTCCTACCTTTCTCAAGAAGGTTCCTTTTCAAACCCTATTTTTTGAAAGTTGATATTTTCCAAGCTCTACACAACAATGTAGTTTATTTGTTCCTACTTTGTAAGCACTTATTACTTTCATCACTTTAGCCACTTTTGGGCCCTATAAAGCTCTATTAAATCTAGTATGTTGTATTGTAACATGCATCGAAATAAAGTGTCAAACATTGTAATTTTACGAGGGCAAGGGACATTTCACATATGGTATAATTGGAGTTACTTGTGTGTTTCTTTTCTTGTTGCTTATCTCATTTTTTAAAATTATGGATCATACTACTTTAATCCAGATCCAATTTTTACATCTTACAACTACTTTTTTTTGGTAAAAAAAGGGTAAAAATTTATTAATATCAGAAAGTCAGCAATACAAAGAAATCTGGGTCCACAAAGGCATCCAAAGAGAAGTAGGATCACCAAAACAACAAACACCCAACCAAACCCCCAACCAAGGCTCAATACCACAACCTAAACATCCACTAGCCAACATCAATCAACCATATCCTCCAAAATAATCTTCTCTAAAACTTGGCAATAATCTAGGGATAACTACTTCCATCCCTCAATCTTCTAGTCACTAGCATGCTTAGAAGCCCATTTGGCCAAACAATCAGCAACCCTAATCCATTCCCAAGTGATGTGAGTAAAAGACACCGTCTCCCACATGGAACATAGCCACAAAATATGTCGAACAACCAAAGAAAGCTAACCCCCTCCAAATTCTGCTTAATCAATAAATTAACAATGACCTGAGAATCTTATTCATAGGTACTCTTACGCAAACCAAGAGTGTGCAGGCACACTCAATAGCCCCAAGAATCACCAACCCCTCCATAATATTGTTGGTTCTCTACCCTTTATGAATGGAAAATAAGAAAATAATAGAACCAGAGCTATCTCTCCTAGCCCCACCTATCCCAGCAGGCCCAGGATTACCTCTAGAGGAGCCATCAATGTTGATCTTCAAAACATCCATCGAAGGAGGAGTCCAACCCCCAACTCTCTGAACCTTCTTTTTAGTATTTCTACCTCTTTGCACACAAAAAGAGTCAAAAGCCAGACCACGAAGGCCCAAACTATTCACAATCTCCTCGTCACCCCTATCCAAAGGAAAGGACACCTCACATTTGGCTTCCACAATCTCCTGAATCATATAAACAACTCTCTTCCAAACCTATTGGACCATCAACAGAAGGGCCCTGGAATCCCCGCTTCCAAAGATTATCCCAAGTTAGGTACATGTTCCAATCTAAAGTCCACAAAAAATAATTACACTTAGGCTAGGAAAATTTGTTTCAAACATGCCTCCACCAACGAACTTCCATCCCCCCATACTTCTAAAAGATCAGCTCCTGATATCCACTAGCCACCGTGAACACCCCCTTAGAATCTGGACTCCAAGCCAAAATATCCCTCTCCCTGAGAGAGCTGCAATCTCTACTTGCAGAAATATTCCTCAGCTCCATGTGATCCTCCTCTGAGCCACCATCAGACCATTCACTAAGATCCTTCCATCTAGACACTTCCACATTCCCGCAGAGATAAGTAGTTTTCAAATCCACCACCTGGGACCAACTAGCCTCCAAAAAGTGTTGACAAAGATTCTGTAGATTGGGATACTTACCCATGATTGGAGGGGACCCATCCCAAGAGTCAAGCCAGAAAAGAGCCTCAACCCCCTATTAAAGATCCAAAACAAACCATCCTTGATCAGCTTAGCTCCTTTTTTAAGTGTGGCCCAAATCACAAAACCTTTCCTCACAAGCGAAAAGCAAGGAACCTCAGCCTCAAGGACACCACTTAGGTATTTATGTGTAATAATCCTGGCCCAGATATGATCCTGTTTAGTGCACCATCTTGAATATAGTTTGGTAGGCAGAGGCAAACAAGCCAAAGTAGGCTATCGAAGCCTAAGACCACCAAGATGTTTAGGCCTACAGATAATTTTCCACTTCACCAGACTCCACTTCAAAGACATCAAACACCCAACCCATAAAAATTGTCTACCCAGAGAGTCCAAATCCTTAATAAAACTAGCAGGGGCCACTTGGAGCATAAACCTATAATTGGGAAGACCTTGCACCACCGAGTTGAGAAGCTACACCCGACCAGCAAAGGACAACCACCTACAAGTCCAATGATTCACTTTTGTACAAAACTTGTCCAAAATATTTTGCCAAGAACCCCTAGGCAAAGTATGAGTAGAGATAGGAATGTTGAGGTAAGTCAAAGGCAAATGACCAATCTGAAATCTCAGAATATGAGCAATCCGTTGTTGAATGAGCACATGAGTATTAAAGAAGAAAATGGAGGATTTATCCTCATTAATCAGCTAACCACAAGCAACAAGCTAGATGTCCAGAGCCTTGCACAAATTACTAGCCTCACAAATCTTTGCCATACCCATCAGAGCAGTATCGTCAACAAATTACGAGTGAGACTGAGGAGGCAATCCAATGCCCCAAACCCAACCTTGAATCAAACCTTGACCAACATGGCTCTTAATAATCCTACCAAGACCTTCAACCAAAAGAATAAATAGATAAGGAGAGAGAGGATCCCTCTGACGAAGGCCTCTAGATGCTCCAAATAAAGAATATGGTTCCCCATTGACAAAAATAGAGAAAGAAGTGGTTGATACACAGCTCATAACCCACACAACCCATTCTTCGTTGAAGCCAAAAGTAGTAAGCACTTTTAGCAAGAAGGACCATTTAACTCTATCATAAGCCTTTGCCATATTGAGTTTGATGAACATAGCCTTTTCTTTCGAGGTCACCATAGAGTGAATAGTTTCAGTAGAAATAACAACACCATCCAGGATTTGCCTATCCACCACAAAGCCTCCTTGTTCCTCTGAGACAAGCAAGCTTATCCACCGCTTCAGTCTCTTAGCAATCAATTTAGACAAAATCTTATAGACCACATTATAGAGAGCAATGGGCTGAAACATACTCAATCTATCAGCACCATCACATTTAGGGATGAGCGCAAGAAAAGTGGAATTCATAACCCTCAGCATCTACTTGTTCCTCTGAGATTCACGCACCACCTCTAACATATCCAACTTTATAATGTCCCAAAATTCCTAAAAAAATAAATCGAAAAGCCGTCAGGACCAAGTGCTTTCCCCTTCTTCATCTAAAAAATAGTGGCATCTAACTCCTCCATGGAAATGCAGTGAAGGAGATGCTCATTCATTTCCCTAGAAACTAAAGAAGGGATATAAGATAGAATATGATTTTCTTCCACCTGCACATCTAGAGAATCCTCCCTAAACAAGGAGGCAAAGTAAAGAGAAGCCTCTTTGGGACTCTTTGGAAATTTCTCCCAAAGAGGACACACGCTCACCCCTGGCATTCATAAGAAAAGAGATAGAGTTTCCATGTCTTCTGACTTTCATTGGGTTAAATAAAAAGGTAGTGTTTATGTCCCCCTCATGCAACTAATCAAATCATGCCTTTTGTTTCCAAAAGATCTCCTCCCACAACTCACACTCCTCCAGGGCTTTCAAAGCCTGATCCTCCTCAGTAAGAGACTCCTCAAAAAGGCCAGACTCTCTAATCTCTTGAGTAATAGCATCCAAATGTGCCTGAGCGACACTCTTAGCCTAGAAAATGTTACCAAAGCACTACCTATTCCACCTTTTGAGCTAGTATTTCACATATTGCAGTTGCCTGATGAAAGAAAACATCGCAGTGCCAAAAGCAAATCTACCATAGTGCCACCATTCAGCCATGAGCTCTTGCAAAGAGGGGTCATGCATCCACATAAGTTGAAACTTGAAAGAGGGAGAATGAGCAACCCAAGCCAATGAAGCAGAAAGCTTGATTGGCCAATGACCGAACCCCTCCAATCTAGAATCTTAGAGATAGTAAACCAAGACCCAGCGATCCAGAAGCAAGAAACTAGGAACCTGCCAAGCCTTTCAGCAATACATTCCTCCCCTAATCTTCTATTATTCCATTTAAACTGACCATTACTGGGCTTGATATCCACAAGGTTTAAGGCATAAATATTATCCCGGAGAAGAAAAGTAGAAGGCTCCAGACTTGGAACACCTCCCCTCTTTTCACCCAGTTCAATAATAGCATTAAAATCACCAACTATAATCCATGGAAAGAGAGGAGCAGTACTTCAAATGAACTGAATATGGGACCAAAGGCACCGCTTACCAGATAAATCTGTAGGAGCATAGATATTTGAAAGAAGAATAATTTCCCCAGTTTCCAAGCTCAAGGCAACAACCGAAATAGAAAATTTATAGGACATCCACCAAAGAGGGCAGAACTTCAGAGGATTCCATAAACATGCCAGACCCCTAGCATTACTTTGAGCACCAATGCACTGGCATTGACCACACCCCCAAAGTTTAGGCAGCACACCACACATTATCTCAACTGAAAGCTTAGTTTCCTAGATGTAGAGCACATCAAGAGAATGCTTATGAACCAAATCTTGAACAACTTTTTATCGAGGGCCACTGTTCAAGCCCCTTACATTCCATTAGAGGATGACCATTTCTAGGAGAAGGAAAAGTGGGGGTCAAGAGTTTTAACAAAACCTGACTCCACCAAAGTTTCTCCCATCATCTTGATTTTCTCCAAATCCTTTTTTCTTCCAACTTTGTAAGGTTTCTCTAGAACCCCTTTCTTGGGAATTTTCTGGTGAAGCCCTAAAGGAGGGGATGCCCTGTTACATTTCTCTACACTAGCCACCATCTGCTCCATAGGAGTAGAAAGCTCAACCCCAATCTTATCTAGAGCACCAGGAGACATAGGGACCCCCGAGTCCAAAAGGCGTTGATCCGCATCCATTTGAGCAAGAGATAACCCACCTTCCATAATGCAATGTAGATCAACAGGAGAAGGATCCTCCTGAACCACCCCCAAACCAACTGAATCTAAGGCCATCATACTAGGGTTCACCTCCTATTGGCTAAGGTCATCCAACACATCAAAGCGATTGAAAATTTCCCTTTCCTGTCTCTCCTTGAAAGTTCTTTTCATTCCTTGGTTTCTGTTGCGGATCTTAACAGGAATAAAACCCTCATTATTAGTCCCCTTACCTAGAATAGGGGCCTTACCCTTGTCCTCCTTAGCAATCTTACTAGGTGCAGAGAAGGATGAGGCACAGAAGAATGGAACTTTGGACATCTTTGCTATAAGTGACCATATTCATGACACAACTGACAACGGAAAGGAAGAGTCTCATAGTCCTGCTTCTGCACCCAAGAAGATGAGCCCACCTGAATTTCCAAAGAGTCTGGTAGAGGGTTGCTCAAATCTATTTCCACACAGATGCGAATAAAGGTCATAACCCTTCGATCTGACATTTATTGTGAAGGACCCATTGGTTTTCCCAACAATAATGCGACCATGTGCAAGATATAATTTCTCTAGTATTCCAATGGAAACCAAGGAAGGCACACCCACATTGGGACCCGATTCAGGAGCTCCTTTGAAGGATTAAAGCTAGTGTGCCATGGCTTTAGAAACATACCAATCAGGTTGTGAAAATAAGGACCTCCTTTAAAAACCCTATGTCAATCAGCCATGCAATTAAAAACAACCATAAAAAAATTGTTAGCCATCAACATCACCTCTACTTCTCCTTCGGGGTTCAAATTCCTTCTAACCCATGAGTCCAAGAATGGGAGCAAGACCCACATCCCCATGAACTTGCAGATCAAAGCATGATTTGTGAAGTATTTGACATCCTTAGCAATATAATCCGGTTGAATCACCAGAATAGGCCTATTCGGGCACCGCTCCAAACACCCATTAATTTTTGGGATGTGAGGGCCCCCAGATAGAGCCAACTCATCAAACCCTGCATCATTAGATGGAGATTCTCAGCACCATGCTTGGGCAAAGATAGAGATCTCACATGTAAGGAAGCTCAAAAATCCATATTATGATTAACTCTAGATGCCTCGCCTAAGGCCATGAACAAAAGAAAACGTTAGATGGAAACCTCCTTCTATCCCTACAAACCCCAACACCCAACACTAGTACCGAACAACAAGAAAACAAAGAAGAAATGATTGAGAACAAGAAAAAACCCCCTTGCAATATTTTACACCCCTCCCCACACTAGAAACCACCCGCCAAAGTCCGATCTGCAGCCAAATCAGACATGCAACGAAGGATCGTGGACATGCATACCACATTCTGCTACAGACCGTGGGTCTATAATAGACCTTGATGCTCGCACACCTATCTCATTCTATTATTATATTATTCTATCATTCTATCATTCTTTTTCATCTTACAACTACTTTAAATTAAAGCCCCAAATGCTAATTTTGCTAAAAATTAAAGGAAAACATTAAATTTGTATATATTATTGGGCATTGAGATTATTTGTATCTATTTGTTTCTATTTCTTGGTTTTTTTTGGTTTAAATTTAATTTTTATTCATTTGGAATAACAAAATATTCTATGAACAAACACCAAACAAGCATAGCAATGTTGAATGGTATTGGGAACATTCAATGGGTTGCACTAGGTTTATAGTGTTGCTCATAGTTTTAAATACATCATGGAGCAAAACGTGTAGCCAACAAAGTGGGAATTGGAAGTAAAATTAATGGTGCATGTTTGTTCTTGCCTAATTCTAAAAATGAGTGTCACAAGTTCGATCTCATCATTGCACATTAGCTACATTACACAAGTTGCATTATCTTTAGAGTAGTAGATCAACATGGCATCAACAGTAACACATGACTACACATATTGCATGAATTCTTGTCTTGTCTTTGATCCTTGTTCCAAAATTGTTAAATTGGATCTTAGGGGTTTAACCAAAGGAGAAGATCTTGGCATACGAAACTCCTCAAAGGTGTTTGTTGATACTACCTATTTTATTCTATTTAGATTTCAAAAAGTCCTAGGGCGAATATATTTTAGGCGACCAAAACACCACAAATCAAATGCATGAATAGAGATCAAATGTGTGCACTAGATTGATTCTGTGAGTGTGGAAACAATATATAAAGTTCTACAACAAATTTTTTTAGTCTAATAGCAATCATATGACAAGGTCTAACAATGAGTCACAATGACAAATTAAAAAACACAACTTATCACTGAATATTTGACAACAAAATCTATAGGCATGTCCCCTAATCCTAGAGCTAAGATATGATGGGATCAATCTTTTTTTTAAAATCAAATTGAGATATAAGCAAGAGTTATGAGATTGCCTCACTTCAAGACACTTGCTAGCTTATTTTCGAGTGTGGCGCAGGAAAGTAGGGCCATGAAAAAACTATAAGTTGAAATAAACCAAAACCTTACACCTACTCTACTCATAGTTAATGTATGTTTATATCATGTTGCACACGAAATTGTCCCCTCCAAGACTTTAATTACACTATAGAAAAACTAAAACATCTCACATCCAATTCATTTGGAGTGTATAGATATATGTATTGTACTTACAACTAGCTAATAGGCCTAAATGAATTATAGTAAAACATTTTTTTTTAATTACAAATTTGTAATCTAAAACCCATTTTATTTATTATTTCTCATTATAAAAGTCAAATTCTAAATTCAAAAGAACCAAATTCATAATTCATGCCACAGAGTCTGCACGTAACAATGTCTGCATACAACAATTCACGAGTGGTTTTGCAGTCAAAGTATTACGGCGATGGGCGTGAGCGGAGTTGAATTAATACTGTTCAAGACGGAACCATTTGAACGACCATCTTCAGTGTGGAAAAGACAACTTCCCTCCCATCTTCCACAACTTAACTTCCGCTTTTTCTTTCCGAGTCCCCATTAATTAATTTTAACCATTTGAACCACTCATTAATTTTCCACGACTTTCTGACTCCTCACAAAGTAGACACTACTCTTTCGTGTGCGAGAACACTCATTTCCCAACTTTTCTTTCGCCATCGAGGGCACGATTGAGCAGCATAGACTTTGTCATCCAAGTGGCCGCCAAAAACATAACCCGTCCCCACTATGGGATTCGCATGATTTAATGGTGAGATGATGCCATCAAGTGTACTTCTAGCTTTCTATGTATCTATGGGAGTCGCTTAGCTCCTTTTGCAACTATTCATATAAGATCATCCCCTCAAAGCTCTCCCATGCCTTCATCAAGTTGGAAGAGCATTCATGTTTTTCCTACTCTATAGTTAAGAGTGAACAAGCTTTTTAGTAATAGAAGCAAATTGTTGATAATCATATAGTACAAGGGGCTCAAATTAAACCCTGCTTTCATTAGCTCACGATTGGGAACAATATTTTCAAAGATGTTTTCAATCCTTGTATGATTCTCTCAGGTTTTCTAGAAAATCAAGCACATTAGAGAGGGCAACCATCTTGTTACAGAGCTTCTTGACATTCTCCAAGTCGTTGGACTTCAAAGCTCATAATCCTTATCCTAAGTAAGACCCTAGCCTCTAGCAATACATGAGTGTGGTGCATTGTCAGTTCTTTGCTTTGTAGTGGGCCATGCATGACCAACTACTCACCCAAGATGATCTTTGGGAGGTTGTTTTCAATATGGATAATGACAAAGTTCTAGGTTGTGATGGCCTCCCCTTTGAATTGCATAAAGCTTTGTGGGACATTGTTGGTCTAGATCTTTTCCAAGTCTGTCTGGAAGCCTATAATTCTTTCTCTTGGCAATGTTATTAAAATAGGAAACATTAAATTCATATCTAACTCTGGTGATGCAAAATACATCTACAATTGGTGCTCGATCACACTATTAAATGTTTCTTACAAAATCATTACCAAAGCCCTTGCTCTTCATTTATAGCATTTGCATCCTCCTATCATGTCTTCTGAGCAAACAAGGTTCAAAAGGAGAAGATACATCTTAGATAATATAATTGTTGTTTGGGAAGGTATAGAATGGGCTTATCATTCTCAATAGCAAGCCATTTTCATGAAAAATAATTTCACCAAAGCCTATGATCATATTAAATAGTCATTCATTCTTGCCATGCTTCAGGTGCTAGGGTGTGTGATGCAGTCAAGACCAGGGGGTTTTATCAAACTACCCAGTCATGTAGCCAGTAACACACACCGGAAGCACAAATTCATTCATAAATCTGAAACTCTTTTATTAACTTCAAAATCATTACATTTACAAACTCATTGGCTTTCAAAGCTTTAGCATTAAGCATTACACAATAGTACTCAATTGATTATGTGCTTACAACACCAAATAGATTTCCAATGAATATAGAGATCACCCCCAATCTACTATCACCTTGCCTCTGTTCTAAGAGGAACAACTACAACAATCACCTATAACCCCCAAACAAGAATGACAATCACCTTTTATTCTTTCCAGTGGAAGTTAAACAATTATGGAACTGAACAAAAAAGTATTTAAACAACCACTTGACATTTCAGATTACCAAACAAATTAATGATAATACTATTTGACTAATAAAATAAGTATCCCTTAATAAAGTTCCATACATCGGCAACGTGAAGCCTTTTCAAATTTTAAATCTCCTTGTATCAATGAAGAAGGGTTCTTGCAAACTACCTTATTGGTGTTTGAACTAGTCCTCGAACTAGTGAAAGTGCCAACTAAAAGATCCCTTCTAACTTCTTATTGGATAGGTAAGCTATCAAAAAAATTCTCTTCCATGAACCAAGAAAGTCTTTTATCGGCAATATGGAACTTCCACGAACTTTAGAGTCCTTCTCCACTTCTCTAGCCATTAGCTATCTTTAGGCTTGGAGACGTTGTCAGCAAAAATGATACATCATGAACTTAAAGGTTCACTGACACACGTTATCAGTAAATTATCTAGTTCGTAATCTAAAAAGTTTGCCTATACAATCCCTTAACCATCAAGTCCTTTTGTCGGTGAATCTTCACCCCCAAAAACCTTAGAAACAGACCTCACGAACTTTGAGTAATTTAACTTCTACTTTATCACCTATCGACGAATTCAATAATTTGCGAACTCCACTCCTTAAAGCCTTTATCGGAAAACCTAAGGGTTCACAAACTAGAGGTTTTGCCAACAAGGTTCGTAAACTTCAAAGTTTTCTAACTAAAGGCTTCTTTTCAAATGACTTGTAGAACTTGCAGACTTGCTCGTAAGCTTAGTCAGAAAAATTGTTTGGTGTGGAGCCTGATCAGTCTCCAAGTGGGAGATTGTTGGTAGATGGCGACTGATCAGGAAAGTACTATACACTAGCCATGTATCCTCGCTAGGGTTCGGGGGCGCAACCCTTGAAATGTTTTTTTAGGACCGACATAAATTTTCTTTGTAACTAACATACGAAACCTTTTTTTTGTAACCGACAAAAAGGCTTGATAAAAAGCGGCTAAGGGTTAGGGTTTTGATATATTGTATTGTAGCATTTGCAACAGTATTGAGTTGCAGGGATTGCTAGTTGTAATCGGTTTGATTTACTGGATAATAGTATTGGACTCTCTGTTTGGTGGATGTAGCCCGAGTTTGGGTGAACCACGTTAAATCTTGTCTCTCATTGCTATTATTTCTGTGTGTTTCCATTCCTTTGTTTAATCTTTATTTGCATTTAATTGATATCTTCTGCCAGCTAACCCTAACAAAAATCGCCCATCGGTGAACTAAGCTATTGGCGAACTAGACAGTTCGCAAAATAGAAAATTTTCTGACAAAAACTTCCCTTCAACAATTTCTAAAAATATGAACTCATCCTTCTAGCTTGTCAGCAAACTATCAGATCAGCTAACTATTGGGTCGGCAAACTGAGCAGTTCGTGAACTGGAGAACTCATCAACTAGTTATAACTTAGCCATTTTTCATCCAAATTTCACCAAATTAGAACTGGAAATACCTAATTGGCTCTTCTACATGATGATGCTCTTAACTTAGCTGAATTAATATGAAATTGCCTCCTGCTATAGTGAAAAAGAGGGAGGGAGAAAATTTGCATAAACCAAATCAAGCGTCTCTTTCTCTTACAAAACATTAAGAAGATAGAAACCGGTCTTACTCACTATGAAGGATCAAGCCATAGATTCCTATGACCTTTTTAAGCTGTTGTAACTAAATAGACACCTCAATTAGGTTTTCACAAGCTTTAGGTCACCTTCTGGCATGAAACCCTAATTGTAAAGTATGCATGAACAGATTATTTTCTGACATAGAAACTAATAAGCTAACTATAGAAATGTAAATCAGAGGTTACAAAGAGTGTGCACCTAGAAATTGAAGGCCTGCTAGACTAGGGCTCTTGCCCCAGAGTCTGAAAAGTTTTTTGATTATCAAATAGTTTGCACCTAATATCAGAGCCTTTGTTAAGGGTTCTAGATCTCAGATTTGAAGCCCTGTTAGACTAGGGTGCCCATTCCATAGTCCCAAATATTCCACAATGATGAAACTAAAAGTTCTGCAATGACTGTATCCATAATACTTGTTCTTGTTCCACTCCTTTCTGCTAGATCTTTTCGAATGCGACCTACACATACAAAAGAAGCAGAAGGATGGTTGTGGCTATATAGAAGTTTGCCTCAGTCAAACCCCATCTTTGGTATTTTTACCTCAACAATAGCCAATGATAAAAATATGTAGATGTGTGTGCTCATAGATCAAATGTGTATGCAGAAATGTAAATCTTAAATGACTTAAGCATCAAGGATAGATCTACACAATATTTCACTCAAGGAAACAACAACTTCACCTCAAGGAGATGAGATCAATGAAGACTTGTAGAACAAGAAGGCGAGGGATTCGTATCTGCAGAGGATTTCCAAGCTCAAGTTGGAGGCTTCAACCCTTCTCCCAATCATACAAAGGGCTTGACAAAACCCTAGGAAGAGCAAGATAGACTCAAGATATTGATTCTTGATCTCCATCAAATATCTCCATGATAGCAAATATCAATATCTTCAAAGAGCTTCAACAAAGTGCATATCTTCAATAGCAATAGTAGTAGAATTTTGGCATAGTAAGCTTGCATGTAGATTGTATGTGATAAAATGATTTTCAATTCTCTTTAAATACCTAACCTTAGAAATTCAAATATTTGACATAACATGTTGACATTGTACAAAAACCAAAATTTGAAATCAGAATCCTAAGGTGCATGAAACAAGCTGACACCCCTCCAAAATTCACAACCAGAAAAAAATAAGGCTAGACTAGGGCATGGGCACCCAAGTCCAGACCCTAATTTTCACTTAAGGTTTGCCTTAAGGTGGTCCAGAATATCCAAAATCCAAAGTTTGTTCTCAGGTTCTATTAGTTGTTGCTTCAGAATATGACATTTCTTTGATGAGGTATAGGTCAATCGGGGTTTAGGTAAGCCAGAAATAAAAATGGCAAGAGGACACCAAAGGAGAGGGGCTAAACTATGTGAAATTGTGCTAATCAGTGTAGGGGTACAATTTTAGACATAACATTTAGCCCCCACTTTAGTGGCCATACATGACACTACATGCATATGCAACTAAAGGAAAGTAAATACTTTGATCATGAAAAGGATACCCAAAAGGATACTGTAGAGGAAACCAAAGTGTTGTCACACAAGAGGAAGAAGCCCCTAGTCTATAATCCTACAAGATCACAAAGTTAAGGACTACATCTTGCAAAGAAACACTTGT
The DNA here is from genome assembly GCA_027924645.1 of Cunninghamia lanceolata. Lineage (NCBI taxonomy): Eukaryota > Viridiplantae > Streptophyta > Pinopsida > Cupressales > Cupressaceae > Cunninghamia > Cunninghamia lanceolata. The sequence goes on from BSBN01000128.1 coordinate 3,977,783, forward strand.
CAAATAATCCAATTCAAGTCATCCTGCAAATAGAAAACAAATAGGTCGGTCATAAACACTAAAGGGATTGAGTGATGAGACATGCTTAGGGAGGAAATCAAGGGAGATATATGCCCCCTTGTTTCTTTTTACTTAGTCTGAAAAGGAGAAACAAGGCGGTAATCTTTGCACATAGATTTGAGGGAAAGGTGATGAAGAATACTTTGTGAGGGTCATTTTTGCAAACAACACTGAGACATAAAGCATTGGATTAGATCAAGGCCAGAACCATGAATCAAATTCAATAGACAACACAAAAATCTAAGTTTGACAACCTGAGATAAAGACGTTTGAGTAAAGTTGTAGATTTTTGCACCTAGATAGTGATAGGAAGTCTCATCCATTTACTATAAGTAAAGGGAGTTTTCACTTTTTCACTATCTAGTCTTGTTGTAGAGGAGAAGAGGAGAAGGAGAGAGAGATCGACCATGCTGACTCGACGCCCATACCAGCTTCCGAGACTAGAGGTGCTCCAATGTTGGGTCACAGACAAGCACATCAAGCTAGAGGTAGTGATCTAGACTTCTTTTCTGTCAACTTTCTTTCCTATTTTATTAATTTCTTTGTTTTCTATGCCATTTAGACCAATTTGGACAAGGGTTCCCAACTAGGGCGCCCAAGTCTAGCCAAGGCACCTAGGTCTTCCTAGGGTGCCCAAGTCCAAAAAGGACAAGGGCCCCAGGGAAAGGGCATATAAAGATAAGTTAGATGTTTATTAATGATTTGATGATGTAAACTGATTAAACTTTGAATGTTTGATGCGTAGGATGTCCCTGAGACATGGGAGCACACAGGTGATTGTTTGATGACACTATTACGAAGCCACATTAATACTATCTCTAACAAGGAGCAAGGTTTCCTGCAGGCAGTGGACCTATGGTGGGTGTTCATCATACCCATGATGAGATTCCACTATAGTATGTTGATGGCACTAATGGAGAGATGGGATCCAGATACATCTACATTCCATCTGCCCACAGGGGAGATGATCGTGACTCTAGAGGATGTGTACCATATCTTGCGACTGCAGGTCCAAGGAGAGACAATTTGGATCATGGATCATCACTTAGAGGAGTACAACTGAGAGAGTCATCTATATTTCTTGGGTCATGTTGTCACTCAGCTAGGATGATGACATATCGTGTTTCAGTGGTTAGAGCAGGGTTGCACAAACATACCCTTACTAGTACATCGCATTATGATCACGACCATCACCTTGGCGATTGCACAGGGTGGATGGGGCACTCACTTTCACGAGGGCCTCGTACACATTATTAGATTGATGGAGGAGCATAGGACGGTCTACACGTAGGGGTGCAACATGCTTGCAAACCTCTACCATGATTTGGGATGATATGTCTATTATGAGGCACAAAGCTTGATGGCGTGCATATTATTACAGGTATGGATGTTCGAGCATATTAGGTGTACGTGTCCCATAGGATTTCCCATAGAGCCAACATGGACATATCCACACATGCATGCATGTCCACTCATCAGATGTTGAAGACATGACGATTTACTATACAAGAGAGTGATGTTTGAGAGAATATGACACAACAATATTATTTGGAGATCATATCATGACCAAAGGCCATGGATGGAGTAGCACAGATAGCTAGCGAGGATGCAGTGGGATTGGCTGATGGCTGGTTGCCTTGATCACATGGTTTTCTAGTTCTATTTTGATAGAGTAGCACAGTAGTTCAGATGCAAACAGGATGTTCCCAAGATGCATCCAAGCTCTGCATGCTCAATGCATAGTCCAGTTAGCCCTGAATGTCGCCCCATGACTGACAATGGCTGAGGTAGTTCAAAGTGATGAGGATAGTGTGGAGGATGCAGAGAAATTATCAGATGCAAATGACATCGGTGCTACCCGAGTGTACTTGACCTGGTGGGAGACAACACAACCTACTCCTATCTTCCCCACCAATCACCCCACAGGCGTTCCATGACCATGGGCAGGTCATGGGAGTGACATAGGAGTAGAGGATGATGTTAATGATTTTGCTAGGTACTATGATCTTGATGAGGATTACGATGATGATGATGATGATGAGGACACCCTGATGCAGTACATCTTTAGAGCGAGACCACGATGAGACCTACAGGTGGTAGACAATGACAAGGAGACTGAGGAGAGGCAACAGTTGAGAGCTCGTGGTCTAGCCCCTACTAGTGTTATAAGATCGAGTTGCCTCGAGCAAGGGGAGATGAGTAGTCATATGCCCCTATCTGTAGAGATGATTGCATAATTCATTATACCAGCATCAGTTTGGAATCCATCCTTGTGGGATGGCGATTCAGGTGAGATATTATTATGTTGATATATTGCTTTGATGATTATTTATGATGTTATATGTGTGTGTGTGATGAGATATTGATGTTTTCTTTGTCTTTATTTTACAGTTGGTACAGATGCATGGCACGATTTTGTGAGTTGCGTTATAGTAGAGATAGTTCCTACTAATGTGGTCAAGCGGCGAGTGTGGATAGGATATTCGCCACAACACTCTATAGGGTGACATGCAAAGTTATTTATGCCTTTTATGAGATATAGAGTGGGTATGGAGGCCACTTTAGATTGTGCTACAAAGGAGAGGGATCATGTGATCTAGAGAGCTAAGCACACAGAGGCTGAGCTCCAAGCGCAGTGAGATTAGGCTGCAGTACTACCTTCATCCGAGATGGGTCCTGTTGTGACTCAGGCCTTACTTACGAAGTTGGATCATGTGTGAGCTAAGAGAGAGACCGATTCCACTAGCTGTACATGGAGTCCGGCACGAGGTGATGGGGCTTAGAGGTGAGCTCATGGGTCTACAATTGCAAAGTGTCTCTAGGAGTCATTCGCGGTCTATGGCCACGTGCAGGGATCCCTCCGTCACATACACACCACCAGGTCCTGAAGGGACAGTGACCGAGGTTTAGCTATATGATATATCTCATGTATTATATTATGACATCCCATTTTGATGTACGAGATAGTTGACTTTGATGTATATTCAAATTGATGCTTATATATGATGTATTTCGATTAATGCTATGGTGTAATTCGATGTACCACATGTGATTTAAAATGCACAGAAGTGATAATTATTGATGATTATGTGGAAATGTAATTAATGCTAATGTGATATAATCAAATCAACTCTTTGCAGAATGTAGTAAGAACCACAATGATTAGTGAATTTCACACATAAGTAAGATACTATGCTATGTTTAGTTAATGCAAATGTAATCTAAACAAAACACATTTTAGTGAGATGCAACAATGATTAACTGAAATTTTTTTATGTTAAATGAATTAAGAGAAAATATTCTATCTTGTCAAAATTGAAGCTAAACTCAAATATACTTAACAAATTTGCTTTATGAATAACATCTAACATACAATCCTAAATATAGAATTTTCTGAGATGCGCAACATTAATAGTTCTTTAAGCAGCATACGTTGTTCATCAGCAAATTTATACAGTCCCAATCCAAAAGATTTAGTAATAACATATGGTCCCAGCCAATTAGGGATGAATTTTCCTTTTTTCTCCATGTGGTGCATTCACATTGCGTTGATTCTCATATAGTACCAAATCTCCAATGTCGAATGAACAATGTATGACACGTTGATTGTATCATCATTGGATACTCTTTTGATGGGCCTTAAGGTGCTTCAGAGTGTTGATACATTGTTCATCAAGCATCTCAAGTTCTTATAATCTCTTTTCTCGTTCCATGTCATCATCGAGAATGTCCTTTAAGGAAACTCACAATGAAGGAATTTCTAGCCCTAAAGGCATTATCACGTCCATGCCATAGACAAGGTTATATGATGTGGTTCCTATAGCCATACGAACACTTGTTCTATAAACCCATAACATGTAGGAGAGTTGAGTATACCAATCTTTTTGATGTTTATAAACGTTTTTCATAAAATTTGTCCAATAATCTTATTTGAAGATTTTGCTTGGCCATTTGATTGAGGATAATAATGTATAGAGAAGCGATGTTGGATGTGATATTTTTCAAGGAACTTCTTCATGTCCTTGTTTTTAAATGGTGTACCATTGTCATAAACTAAGGAGGAAGGTATACCAAATCAAGAGATTATGTTATCTTGTATGAAATGACAAATTACTTCAGCCGTCGTGGATTGTAATAGAATAGCTTTGACCCACTTTGTAAAATAATTAGTAGCAATGATGATGAAAGTATACCCTTGAGAAGAAGGTGGAGAATTTTTACCAATTAGATCCAAGCCCCATACAAAAAATGGCCAAGGTGAAGCTTGGGCTGGAATTTCCTCGACAGGTTCTCGGATTAGATGTTTGTGTTGTTGACATTGCGAGCATCTCTTGACATATGTGAAGATATCTTGTTCCATGTATTTTCAGTAGTACCCCATACATAATAAATTTTGTACTAACAATTTGTTGGCAAGAGACACTTCTAGGATTCATAAGTGTTGTCATTGATGGCAACAAAGTATATCCCTCATATCTATAGTACATAAATTACTCATACCGAAAGTCAGATTGAAGATAAGTTGGTTCAGTTGTCAAAGAATAGAGCATATGATAGGGTCCAATAGTTGGGTCTGGAACTCTCTAATGGTGAAACCTAGCATGTTGAGGATTTGGATGAGTAATAAGGAGTATTTGAACTACTATACTATAGAGATTTAGCCTCCAGGGACAAAGTATGTGAAAGATATGAGCATCTGAGTATCGGACTCCAGTCAAACAGTGCAGACAGAGCAAGAACTGACCAACAAGGTATCAGACCTCAATCTGGATGTACAAAAGGTATTGTTCAAATAGTTTTAAGTGTTATATGATTTGGCCGACATAGGTAATGACCTCTATGCCTAAGTTTTTGGTACGCATCATAAATCAAGCATGGATTCAGCCGATAGAATAGTAACTTGCAAATATCCTAAGTGTTCTTGTTGCTGACTAGAAAGTTGTTGGAAATCCTTGATGTGGATATATATACTCGATGGATTCAAGCTTGTGGTGTGTGAGTGTATGAAATGAAGTGTGAAGAATAGAAGAGATAAGTGTGAAAGCTTCAATCCAAGTCCAGAATGTGATAGAATAGCAATACTGAGCAAAGGAAGGATGAAATGTGTTAGATCAATATATTGTGCCTAATCGGAACTAATTCTTGCATATGCAGATGTTGTTCATCAGTTCAAACACTTGGTTATCTTCTGTAAGTTCTCTAGACAGTGAGTCTCTTGTAGGTAGTGAGCCTCTTGTGAGCAGTGTGCTTGGGTAGTGAGCCCTAACTGGCAAGTGTCATTTTGTACTCTTTCATTCTTTTAACAGAGAATACAATCTTGGGTTAGTCACCCCGTGGTTTTTCCCTTAACAGGGTTTCCACATAAAAATCCTTGTGTTATGTGTGTTAATTTCATTTCAGTTCTTATGGTTTCTTATGCTTTCATGTTTTGATATATCATTGAATATTGAGATAAGATAAGAAAGTAAAAGTAAGAAAAGTTTTGAGATAACTGATTCACCCCCCCTCTCAGTTATCTGCCTTGTTTCCAACAATTGGTATCAGAGCAAGGTTCCTCAAAAAAAGCCTAATAGCTTGAAGAGGATCTGGGAATCTCAATGTATGCATATGGTATGAAAGAACAACTTTAGTTTGCCCTAGATGATCTTGAACAATCCCAGTTTGAAGTCAATAATTTGAGAGAGCGACTCAAGGAAGCTGATGATTTCATCAATGAGCTGAAAGAAAAACTCAGTAATTTTGTGAAAAAGAGAAAGGAACTACTTCAGAAGTTAGCAAATCAGAATGAAGCCAATAATACTGATGAGGATCTGAATGAGAAAACAAATCTATGTGAGAAGCTATCAAAAGAAGTTGTTATGCTAAGACATGAAATGGAATCAGGGGTTATGAAATTTACCCAAGAAATTGAAGAGAAGAGAAAGACTGAAGAAAACTTAAATCAATCCCTCAAAGAAAAATTAGAAGATTGCTACAAAATGGATAGAGTAATTAGACATCTTGAGTTTGATCTTGAAGAAGCCATATATAATGAAGAACAATTTGAGAGACAAATTGACACTCTTAAACAAGATCTTGAAACTACAAATGAGTACAAAGAAAAATTCAAGATAAGCTCAGCCAAACTTGAAGTGATACTTGAAAGTCAAAAGAAGATAGATGATAAGCATGGCTTGGTATATGAGAAAGGTGAAAGATCTAGATCTAGTCAAAAGAACTTTGGGTTAGAAAGACAAAGAAACAGGCCTAGAAGACCTCCGGTAAGACAACCTAATGCTCAAAGATATCCATCTTTCAATGGAAGTTGCTTCAACTGCAACAGATTTGGTCATAAAGCAACTCAGTGTAGGAGCATAATAAATCAGAATAATCCATCCTTCTCTGGTCAATGCTTCAATTGCAAAAGGTATGGTCACAAATCTCATGAATGTAGAAACATAGAAATGAATAATTCTTTCGATGGTAGGTGCTTTGCATGCAATAGAATGGGGCACATGGCTAATCAGTGCAGATCAAGAGGATATCAACCAAATAAGCAAGGAAATGTTGTATGTTACAACTGTAATAAATCCCATCATATAGCTAGATTCTACAGAAATAGAAATCATGATGGAAAAGGTCCGGTGAAACATGATCAGAAACAAGACAAAGGCAAAGGTAAAGTGAATGCAGATGAGATTCAAAAGGAAATAAGCAAGATTTGGGTAAAGAAGAGCATGATGAATATTGGTGATGGATCCGCACCGAAATCTGGTGTTGATAATCCTTCTAGAAATTAAAAGGTGAGCTCTAGCTCAAGGGGAGCTACAAAGGAGATCAAATTCCCCCAGCTAGTTAGTAAGTGCCTGAATTCGGCACAATGGGTAAGAGTCAGAGGTTGCAGATTAAAGGGGTCTTGGAAGTTCATCTAAAAATAATTTAGACGAAGGTTAAGAAATCTGCATAAAGATTTGAAGAAGTTATAAGTAGATCCTATTCTGGTAGCCATTCGGTAAAAGCAGAACTACACAAACAAATCTGGTATGATTTGAAAATGCAAGTTTATGGTCTGCAGATTTGGAAACATGTTTTGGAAGGATAAATGTATGTTTCCAACTCACTTGGATGATGACTTGAAGTGATTCATGATAAATTCACTCAAAATAGGGTAACCGGATGACTTAAAGTATGCATTTATTGCAACAGGGAATTAGGTTTTGTGCAAGGATAAAAGGCTTTTCATCGTCATTTACAACACTTTGTACTCATGAAGAAGAAAGAAGAGATCTGAGAAGAGATCCTACAGATTTTCAAGTTCAAGCTGAAGATCAAAATCAAGCATAAATTCACTCCAGCTGTTGCTACAAACCCTAAGGCATAAAAAGGTATTTCTTTTCTGCAAAATCTCTCTAAATTTTGTTGCTAGAATGGCTGCTCCCATGGTTGTGAAAGTCACTGAGAGGCTGAGACTGAAATTCAAGAAACATCCCTTCAAATCTCTAGAAGTTGATCCCTTGGGTGCATTTTCCCATATCCCGTACAGTGTTATGCATGTAGAAGATGTTAGGGTTTACATTCATACAAACCTTAAGGAATTGGGAGACCTAGAATTGGTGGAATTATATCGCAAATAGTTAAGAAATGAGAGCTTTGACCTCAAAATGGAATTCAAGACCCTAAAAGACAAGCACTTTGCACATTGCATACATTTCCAGTCTTTTGGAGAAGACAAATGGGTCCGGTATGTCTTGATCAAGATACATGATAACTTTATGTGGTTAACGACTCCATTTAAGATAACCAAAGATGCCATCAGGGCTATTACCGGATTGCACGCAACTGGTGGGTTGCCTGCACTCAAAGCTGTGAATAATCAAATGGTAATAAAAGCCACCGGATCAAAATATGACAAGAGGGTAATGACTATAGATGATATTACTGATCTAGATGTCAAGTTGGTATCAATTATAATTGGCTACAAGATTTACCACTCAAGTAGGGAGAATTCTGTATTGGGTACAACAATCTATACTGCATATTAGATGTTGAAAGAAAATGCAGACTATGATTTGTGTGAGCTTTTGTTGAATCAATTGATGGAGAATCTGGAGAAGATCAAGAAAGATAAGAAAAATTCCTTCAAATATGGCAATCCGATATTGTGCCTATTCTTTTATTTTATGAATAAGTTACCAGGGTCAAAAGGGCTGATCTGGGCAAATGATAGACTAGTTGCTATTCAAATAGGAGATTATTTGTATGGACTTGGTGATGCACAAGCCCAGAAGATAGCTCTCTAGGGTTACTTCAAGAATTTCCAGAGCATGATGCATGCAAGAGAAAGCATATCTAAGTAAATAGTTGAGAAATACAAGGACACAGTTTGCTTCATGGTTGATATAGATCAATGCCTAATGGAGGCAATTAAGCCAAGAACTGTATGGGTAATGCCCATGGGTTATGAAGTTGATGAAAACTTATTGGAGGCACATGTTCAACACTTGTTAAGTCAACCCAAGGACACTAAAGCAGAGAGGTTTGGCACCTTTGATGAGCTAAACATAAAATTACATGTTGAATTAAGGAAGCCTAAGACAAAAAGGAAAGCAAGAAGGGAGGTTGAAGAACTTGCTAAGAAGTTTGGCATAACAAAGGAGGCAGTTGATACAAATAGAGAAAGAATAGAGAAAATTGAAAAGGAAAGGGAAGGAGCAAAGAAAGAAAGCATTCCGGTGAAAGCCTCTACTCGGACGAGATCTACTAGAAGTTCTACCCCTGTCACTTCTGAAAGCTCAAAAACTACCAAATCAAAAGCCAAACCATCTGACAAAGGTGAAAAGAGAAAGAAGACTAAGGCCACAAGAACATATGTGAGCCTCAAGGATGATGAAGAGATAGAATCAAATGTGGAGGTCAGAGAATTAAAGAAAGCCAAGAACAAACCTTCCAAGGATGAAAAGAATGATGAGGAGTAGAAGACAGAAGAATTTGTTGAGAGACCCACTCTCTCCATTGAAGACATCATTAAAGTAGTCACTATGGATGGAAACCTACAACCGGTAACATAATTCTATGATGAGTACAATGATGCAGACAAGAGAATTCTTGAGGAAGCAACTGTCAAGTACTTGAACATCTATAACAAAGCTTTCATTAAAATAATTTCCTTGATTCCTAAAAGCCTAGAAGAAGTATTGGAGTTAAGAAAAGAAAATGTAAAAGAAAAAGACTTGGAGATCCGAGAACAAATAGTGATACAGTTATGTCCATCTATCACTCCAAAAAAAATGGACATGGTTTTCAAGGATAGAAAAGAAGATTTCCAGAGCAAGTCCAAAATGAATAAGCTCATGCTTGGAGAAACTGACCAAATAGCTAATGAGACAAAAGAAATTCTCTGAAGATCCTTGAAAAGGTTTAATCTTCCCATTGTAGAGGAAGCAAATGAAGAGCCTTCTAACATGGATGTTGAAGGATTAAAGAAAATCAATGACGAGTCTTCTGACATGGATGTCGAAGGATTAAAGAAAACTGATGAAGATCCACTGAGGCCTTAGACTCCTCTGTTCTGGAAGAGGAAGTGTAGATAGAAGAGACAAAGACTATTGATGACACTAAGCAAATTAGTCCGGATGTCCCCAAAGAAAAGGAAGTTGAGACTACAAGAGACACTGCAGAAGCAGTACAAAGTTTCTTTGACAAGGAAGTTGCGGAGTTAGATGAACTTGAGTTGATTCAAGGGCCACTGAATCTGGATTCTCTCTCTCTGGTTCAAATAATGAAGATAGCATCTTTTGCTCAGGCCAAAGCCAAAGAAAAACTCTTGAAATCTCATATGGAGGACATTGAGCTGCTAAGTATTGCTTCCAGAGTACTGGAGAAGATCATGCCTACTTATCAAAAGGATCCATCTACCTCTCCATCTGGTAATCTAAAGAACCTAGTTAATTATGTTAATACACATTTTGAGTCTTTAGAAAAATCAGCAGAAACTAAGGTCCAGAAGGAATTCTTGGGAAAAAGATTCAGTGAGGTACAAGGACTAATTGCTAATGATAGAAAAATCCTAGACATTGGCATAAAGAGCATTGAAAATGATCTTAAGGATGGTGGAGACATATACAAATTTTGTTTATCCTGGCCTAAAGTGGTAGAAGACATTGAGAAGAAAATGAAAGAACAAGAAGAAAAATTATCAAGTCTATCTCAGAATTTTGATCCCCTCACTACCTCTCTGGTGAATCAAGAATGCCAAGTTGTTGTTATAATAAATGAAATAAAGAAACTGGTTATGGAGAAGAAGAATATAATGGATAGAATGGGTGAACTCCGAGGGATAATCATCCCTAAGTTAGAGGCAATGCATGATGCCTTGGCAGATGCTCTAAGTACAACCCGACCCAGTGATCCAACAGATTTGAAGAGGGCAGAAGCATATGTGTTTTTGTTGAGTGGACACATCTCCATTTTGGATAGGATGAAGAGAAGTTGGGCCACAAATCTTGTATAGTTGAAAACCACATTTGTAGATATGTAAGTTTAGCTTGAGGATTGTATGTACATATGCGGCTTTATATAGTAATCTTTTTGCACAATTTTGGTTTGCTGATCCCACCCTTTTCCATTGATGTCAAAGGGGGAGTGAAGAGCAGTGAAAAATGAGGAATCCATCATTAAGGGAGCACCAGTAAGTAGTGTGGAGAGATGGAGCACCAGGAAAGGGGGAGTTACTGCGACGGTCATTTTTCACTAAGTGTTTCCATCAATGCCAAAGGGGGAGATTGTTGGCAAGAGACACTGCTAGGATTCATAAGTGTTGTCATTGATGGCAACAAAGTATATCCCTCATATTCGTAGTACATAAATTACTCATACCAAAAGTCAAATTGAAGATAAGTTGGTCCGATTGTCAAAGAATAGAGCACATGATAGGGTCCGACAGTTGGGTCCAAAACTCTCTAATGGTGAAACCTAGCATGTTGCAGATTTGAATGAGTAATAAAAAGTATTTGAACTACTGTACTCCAGAGATTTAGCCTTCAGGGACAAAACATGTGAAAGATATGAGCATCTGAGTATTGGACTCCAGTCAGATAGTGTAGACAGAGGAAGAACTGACAAACAAGGTATCAAACCTCAATTCAGATGTACAGAAGGTATTGATCAAATAGCTTTAAGTGTTATATAATTTGGCCAACATAGGTAATGACCTCTATGCCTAATTTTTTTGTACGCATCATAAATCAAGCATGGATTCAGCTGATAGAACAGTAACTTGCAAATATCCTAAGTGTTCTTGTTGCCGACTAGAAAATTGTTGGAAATCCTTGATGTGGATATATATACTCGATGGATTCAAGCTTGTGGTGTGTGAGTGTATGAAATGAAGTGCGAAGAATAGGATAGATAAGTGTGAAACCTTCAATCCAAGTCTAGAATGTGACAAAATAATAATATTGAGCAAAGGAAGGATGGAATGTGCTAGGTCAGTATACTGTGCCTAACCAGAATTGAATTCTTGCATATGCAGATGTTGTTCATCAATTAAAATGCTTGGTTATCTTCTGTAGATAGTGAGTCTCTTGTAGGCAGTGAGCCTCTTGTGAGTAGTGTGCTCAGGTAGTGAGCCCTAACTGGCAAGTGTCATTTTGTACTCTTTCATTCTTTTAACAAGGAATACAATCTTGGGTTAGTCACCCTATGGTTTTTCCCTTAACAGGGTTTCCATGTAAAAATCCTTGTGTTATGTGTGTTAATTTCATTTCAATTCTTATGGTTGCTTATGCTTTCATGTTTTGATATATCACTGAATATTGAGATAAGAAAAGAAAGTAGAAGTAAGAAAAGTTTTGAGATAACTGATTCACCCCCTCCCTCTCAGTTATCTACCTTGTTCCCAACACAATTTTCCTCCAAAGTGCCCTCCACAGACACTGGAGTGAGCTTCTTCTAAAGCTATCGAGATCTTTGAATTGTTAAGACATCGAAGAAGAACACCATTATAGCTTCATCTATATAATACATTAGATAGAATGATATATTACATAGCGAGTTTGCGTAGGTGAACTCGTGCATTTTTAAATGTTGAATTAGGAATGGTACCATCATGCAAATAATGGAATATATGGAAGAACTACTCATCAGAGTTTGTGTTACAACAGAGGTCAGCATACGAAGGTGTGGCCTCATCTATTTGTGGTGTTTTAAGATTGTGAATGATGAATCTATAATCTTCAAGGGAATCGTCATGGGATATAAGAGAAGTTGTTCTTGCCATTGCATCTGCATGTCGATTAGCTTTTCTCATAATCGTATCGATCATTAATGATGAGAATTGTTTTAGTAAAGGTAAGACAAGACTATGATATTGAGATAATTTATCTTGTTTAGGTTATATTATCCTATGCTTTGTGGCACAATTAATTGCGAATCACCAAATATGGTGATGTTTTTAATGTTAAGAGCCAAAGCGGCATGAAGTCTTGTGATAAGGGCTTCATACTCAACAATGTTGTTTGTACATGAGAAGTGTAGATGGTAAGACAAAGGGATTGACTTACCAAAAAGAGATATTAGTATGATACCAACACCGAAGCCAATTCTACATCGCGAACCATCAAAATACGATTCCCATTTGTCATCTAAATTTATAGTTAGGATTTGTTCATTAGGAAATGCTTCCTGATTTTGGATAGAAAAAGGTGAAAGTGCCTCAGCTAAATGGTTAGTTAAAGCTTTTCCTTTTATCACTTTTTGAGAAATAAATTTGAGATCAAATTCTGTTAATAAAATGACCCATTTAGCGAGGCATCCTGAGATATATCTATTTTAGTGAAAATTTGTTTCAAAGGATCAAATTTCACCATGACATGAACTTCAACATTTAAGAGGTAATGACTGAGCTTCTGTGTTTCAAAGACAAGAGCTAGGCATTGCTTCTCAATAACAGTATGTCACACTTCATAATCAAGCAAAGTTTGAATTATGTAATATACAATGCATTCTTTGCCTTCAGTATCATGTTCTACTAATAAGGCTGCAAGAGCATTATTAGATGCTAAGGTGTAAAGAAGAAAAGGTTTTTTAGTAGTGGTAGGTTGTAAAATAGGAGGATCAACTAGATAATTTTTTAAGTCAAAAGATTTTTGGCAATTAGAATTCTACTAAAATTTTGAATCCTTCTTCAGTAGTTGAGTAAAAGGTTGAGTCCTATCGGCGAGTTGTGAGACAAATTAGTGAATTACCTGTATCTTCCCTTGTAAACTACGAAGTTGAGGTATGTTCTTAGGTGGTGGCATATTAATAATCGCATCAATTTTCTTTGTGTCTACTTCAATACAACAATGCGAGACTATAAATCCCAAAAGGTTTCCACTTTCTACGCTAATGATGCATTTACAGGGATTCAAGCACATGTTATATTTTTATATTTGCTCAAAGATTTGATGGAGGATTGTGATGTGAGCTTGTTGATGAATATAGTTTTCAAGAATGTCATTGACATAATCCTCTAATATGTTATGCATGTAATCATGAAAAATAAGAGACATAACACATTGATAAGTTTCTCCAATATTCTTTAATCCAAACAACATGACTACCCAATAGAATGTTCCCCACAAGGTTATGAAAGTTGTCTTATATTGATCTTGAGGGTTGATGAAAATTTGATTATAACCCAAAAAACCATCCATGAAGGAAAGTAATTCGTGGCCGGCTATTGAATCAACAATCATATCAATATTTGGGAGAGGGAAACCATCTTTCAACGAAGCAAGATTTAAATCCAGAAATTCAGTGCACATCCGAATACGGTTATCAAGTTTAGAAATAGCCACAATACTTGAGATCCAAGATGAGTAATCAATGGGGTGGATAAAATTAGCTTGTAAAAGATTTTATATCTCATCTTTGACTAACAATTCAACCTTAGGATTCATTTTACATATCTTCTGTTTAAATGGATTAGCATCAGGTTGTAATACAATATTATGTGTTACAATCTTAGGATCAATGCCAGGCATGTCCAAATAATTCCAAGCAAACAATTCTAAAAATTCATGTAACAATTTGGTCATATCTTCTTTTTCTTTTGTACTTAAATAATCACCTATGGGGATAACCTTGTCAATGATATCTTTCTCCATAAGGACATCGACAGTCTTTCCATTAAGTAAAGTACTGTGGTTTGGGATGTTGGGTGATTGTGATGATTCTTTAGATTCTTCATTGGATTTAACTCTAGTATTTAACAAGCAAGTGGATTTTCCAAAGTATGGATTACCATTTAAATAATAAGGCAATCTACACTCATGATGATAATGAGGAACATTGTCATAAGCTCCCAAGAATTCAATTATTGCTTCATTTGTTGAAAAGGTATCTAAAGCGATATCTCCTAGAGGACAATTGGTGTTTATCATCTTAGGATATATCAAATTGAGTGTTGATATTGCATTTACATTAAGATTAGGAGGCTTATGGGATTTGGTTTCCTTAAAAGGATTATATCCAATGCCATTCGAGTAGTTACGTGAAGTAGCTTCTGTAGGTACTCGAATTCCTTGTTGATTAATACCGCAACCATTGCCTACATAGTCATAATTCTTATAAAGAATTTGAAATCCTCAACCATAAAGAGAGGCCATTTATCTAGAAGAAGGTGGAGCCTCATAGGTCTCATAGTCTGTAGTGTAAGTAAGAGTGTTATCTTAGTTTGTTACTAAATAAGTTTTAGGTTCTTTACGTATGTTCACAGAGTTCTTAGATGAGATAGATACAACATTTGATATTTTAGGATTAGGGTTGTTAAGCTTATACTCTCCCATAGAGGTAGGAATAAAGTCTAATGAACCCCAATCATCACCAAGGAATGCACTCAATTGATGAGAATCATGTGCAACATTCTTTGTGGCAAGAGGAGTTGATTGATCAACCTTCAAGTTATTTAGAATCTTATGATGAACAACTTGTTTTTGCATTTCAATACATAGACAACTATTTGGTTCAGGATCAACTTCAATGGAGTGAATTTTATTTGCATAAATAAAATTCATTAATTGATGAAGGGTAGATGTAACTGCCCCCAAGGCATGAATTGAAGGTCTACCAAGAATCATGTTGTATAACAAAGAACCAGCATGAATGAGAGTAGATACCGTCACAGGCACAATTTGTACAAGTAAAGTTATAGTGCATAAAGATTGTCTTCCAACATTATCAAATCCATGAATGCTAATTCTATCCGATTTGATTAAAGATGTAAAAATCTTGATCTTATGTAACAAATTAATATCACAAACATTAAGAGCCAATTCGTTATCAATCATAACTCGCTTGATCAATTTTTTGTTTATTTTGATGAATATAATTAAAGGATCATAGTGATTTTAAACTTCAATAGAAGGCAACTCATGTTGTTGAAACAAAATGTCTATCTTTACAATCTAATAGAGCTACTACATCATTCGGCTTGACAACAGGTGCTACAATCACCTTTTGTAAAGTTTCTTGGAGCATTCCATGGTATGTAGGCAAAGTTTGTATGAGTTCCCAAAGAGAAATCTTAGCATGTGTAGCTCGAAGTTGCTCAAAAAGATCATAATCTTGACCAACTTTATGTGTTAAACGAGGTGGTTGAGGAAGCATAGGTTGAGAAGTTGGAAAAGATATCAGAATGTTTGATTGTTTCTTACTTTGTTTGTTATTCTATGTATTATAAGTGTGAGCAACCATAGTATGACTAGTTTGTTGTGATCTTTCTTGTTGACTTTGATGCGTATTTTTTGCATAGTTATAGATGTAATAAGGAGGTTGAGAAGAAGGCGGAAGACCTCTAATAGTGAGCACTGGTTTGAGCTATGGTTGAACCACATCTAAACATAGGTTGACCACTATTGTCAGCTTCACAAGTTCTTCTTGAGGTTTAGGAACATAGATTGCATTTTCTATTGTTTGAAAGAATGATAGTTTAGGAGTCGTAGTGGAATATTCAATAGAGATAAATTCATCTAGGGCTTCATCTAACATATTGAAGTCATCACAACTAAATGACTCATTATATGCATTGAAGTCTTATAAAAATAAATCTGACATTATAACATGGTCTAATTAACCCAAGACTTAGATGTAAAGAAATATAACATATACTTTGCAAAGATGAAACAAGATATCACTATGCAAATAACAAGGTTTCAAATCCATACTCTTTTAGTGAAAAGACAAAGATATCAATCAAAATGCAATGAATATACTTTTCATAAAAGAGGGTTTGCAATCTAAATCTGATTGAGGATAGCAAACACTTTTAGATCTGATGTAAAAAGGATGCAAATTCTTTTAAACATGGTTTACCAAAATATTATAGTGAAAAAGAGAGAGGGAGATAGTTTGTATAAACCAAATCAAGCCTCTCTTTCACTTACACAACATTGAGGAGATAGAAATTGAGCTTGCTCACTATGAAAGATTAAGCCATATTCCTATGACCTTTTTATGTTGTTGTAATTGAATAGACACCTCAATTAGGTTTTCACAAGCTTTAGGTCACCTTCTAGCATGAAACCCTAATTGTAAAGTATGCACGAACAGACTATTTTCTGACATAGAAACTGATAAGCAAACTACAAAAATGTAAATCAAAGGTTACAGAGAGTGCACACTAAGAAATTGAGGGTCTATTAGACTAGGGTGCATACCCCAGAGTCTGGAAAGTTTTTTTACTATCAAAATTTTTACACCTAAAATCAGAGCCTCTATCAAGTGTTCTGGATCTTGGATTTGAAGCCCTGTTAGACTAGGGTGCCTGCTTCGTAGTCCCAAATATTCCACGATGACAAAACTGAAAGTTCTGTAATGATTATATCAGTAATACCTATTCTTCTTCCACTCCTTTCTGCCAGATTTTTTTGAATGCAAGCTGCACATACAAAAGAAGGAGAAGGATGGTTGTGGATATATAGGATTTTTCCTGAATCAAACCCCATCTTTGGTATTTCTACCTCAACAATAGCCAATGATAAAAATCTATAGATGTGTGTGCTCATAGGTCAAATGTGTATGCAGAAATGTAAATCCTAAATGACTTAAGTATCAAGGATAGATCTACACAATGTTTTACTCAAGGAAACAACAACTTCACCTCAAGGAGATGAGAGCAATGAAGACTTGTAGAACAAGAAGGTGAGGCAGTTGTATTTGTGGATGATTTCCAAGATCAAGTTGCAGGCTTCAACCCTTCTCCCAATCATACAAAGGGCTTGACAAAACCCAAGGAAGAGCAAGATAGCCTCAAGATCTTGGTTCTTAATCTCCACCGAATATCTCCATGATAGCAAATATCAATATATTCAAAGAGCTTCAACAAAGTGCAGATCTTCAATAGAAATAGTAGCAAAATTTTGGCATAGTAAGCTTCCGTGTAGATTGTGTGTGATAAAATGATTTTTAATTCTCTTTAAATACCTAACCTTAAAAATTCAAATATTTGAAATAAATGTTGAAAGTATGTGCCTAACCGATGTTGTCATTGATGCCAACATATCTATGTTGTCACTGGTGTCAACTGTGCTCTTGTTTTGATACTTGTTTGTAATGAGTTATGTGTTGAAGATAATAAGTATTCCTAATGCAGTAGAACACTCCAGTAGATTGCTTCACATTTCCTGTAGAATGAATATCCTTGTTTGTGGATTGGAAGTTATTTAGATACATGTCTAAAGATGCTATGTTCCAAGTTTGAACATTCGGTATGAAGATTTGAGTGAGTTATGTTCACCAGAGTGAAAACTACTTTTTTTTTGTATATTTGGTGGTGACAGGGAGAATGTATTATGATCTACATTCCTCCGCATTTAAGTATTTCAGTATGTGGTTTTGGAATCAAGTTTGTAATGACTATAAGTGCCTTCAACTCCAATGGATCATGATTTGGTGGTCCGCAAGCGATCTTTTCCTCATGACAATAGCTGGTAGTGTTGTTCATGTGCTTTGGTTTGGAGAATCTTCTTGACATAATAGTTAGAGATTGTGTGGTTGTTCCAGGTGATTACAATATGCTTCTGGATACCTCCTGATCATGTTCCTACCTTTGGATTGGTTCACAAAGAGAAATTTGGATCGTGGATGAAGATTGTTCTTAGAAGACTTAATGTTAACACCAGTCTTGGCTGACTTGGTTGTTTTCACTACTTGCAAAAATTCATCAAAGATTATGGAAGCGTGTCGTGGCGTGGAAGATTGCATTTGAGTCCTAGCTAAGGCATAACATGATCCACATACATCTTTCCCTTAGCAAATTTTGTTTAGGTCCAGACCTATTTCTATGTATGTTTATAATGTCGACCTTGGAGAATGTTCCAATGGTTGATGAATGTAATGCCGACCTTGATGTACATTCCAAGGTTGATGAAGTGTATAAAAACATGTAATGAAGTTGCAAAAAAGATGTTTGTATGCAAAAATGAAAAGATAAGTGTGAAGGTGTAAGAAGAGCAGAGTAGAGGTGTTATATTGTGCTTCAATGGAACTGAAACCAGGCATGAAGTGGATGCTATCAAATCAGTTCACCAATCCTTGGTAGTGAGACACCCCTTGGCAGTGAGTCCTAACATTTGCAGTGAGCATTTTGGGTAGTGAGCCTTTAATTTTTGGTATTGCTATAACTTATTTATTTTTGTGGGCTAACACCCGCCGTGGTTTTTCCCTTATAGGGTTTTCAACGTAAAAATTCTAGTGTCTCATGTGTTATTGTGTTGAGCTTCTTGTTTCATGCTTTCATGATTAATCTTAATAATAGTGATTAAGAATTTGATGTGCTGATATTCATAAGTGGTTAAACTTTTGTGACAACTGATTCACCCCCCCTCTTAGTTGTCCTATGTATTTCAACAAATTGTATCAGAGCAAGGTTCCTCAGAAGAAAGCCTAATCACTTGAGGAAGATCCAAGATGTCTTACAGGAAGGAAGCTCCGTAGTTTGATGGAATGAATTATGCTCTCTAGAAGGTATGAATGAAAAACCACCTCCTTTGTCTTGGTTATAAAGTGTGGAAAGTGACAGAGACAACGTATACCTTACTATAGAATAGTTTGCAAACTGAAGACGAAATCAAAGAATGAGTTAAATATAAAAGCTAGAGATGCTCTGTTGAGTGCCTTATCTAACACTGAGTTGATAAAAGTCATGGATCTAGAATCTGCTCATGAAGTCTAGGAAAAGCTAGAAAAACCATATGAAGGAGATGATTTTGTAAAGTGTGCCAAATTGTAGGGCCTGGAAGCAAAATATGAGGGTTTAAAAATGAATGAAGATGAATATATAATCGCCTTTATGCAAAAGGTTGATGAAATTGTCAATGGAATAAAAGGTATGGGAGGAACTATTGATGAGAAGGAAGTTGATGAAAATTCTCAAGTCACTACCTAAGTCCTACATTCACATGGTAGCTGCAATTGAAGAAGTAATGATAGTGCAAGATGTCACTAACGATCGATTGCTTGGAAAGATTACAACCTTTAAGATGAGAGAGTTTGGTGATGCTCTGCCAAAGGTTGAAATTGCTTTCAAAGCCAGTAATTTAGAGAAGATCTCTAGAAAAGAGAAGTACAAGGTGGAACCTGATGATGAGCTTGATGAAATTGAAGGCAACTTTGTCGACACACTGCAAAGAGGTTTTGGTAAGTTCAAAGGAAAATTATCTTTCAAATGTTTTACATGTGGTAAGCTTGGTCACTATGATCCTAGATGTCCTGAGAGAACTGAAAGAAATAGAAAAAGATTTGAGAGCAGACCTAGGGTTCCAAAGAAATGCTACTATGTTAGAGATCTTGATGATGACACTGTGATAGATGTTGAAACTGATGATTCTAGTACTAGTGCAAATGAATGCTTTTTTATTGCAATTAAAGAACCTGTGTCTACTAATCCTGCTAGCTGTGTGAAGGAAGAAAAACCAGTGGAAGAAAGTTCTTTGGTTGTTCAGGTTGAGAAAGATAAGGATGAATGGATTATTGATAGTGGATGCTCACATCACATGACCAGTGACAAAAGCAAGTCTGTAAGTTTGGGAAAGTATGATGGAGGACTGGTTAGGTTTGGAGATAATACAGCTAGTAAGATTTGTGGAAAAGGATTTGTTTCTTTTGATGAAAAGCACAACAAGTTGGTAATGTCCTATATGTGAAGGGTTTAAAGCATAATCTTCCAAGCATTGGTCAGATGTGTGACAAAGGCTATGATTTGAGATTCATGTTGGCAAGAGACATTGATATGTATTAGACTTGAGTGTTGTCATTGATGGCAACAAGGCAAAGATCATTCATCCCAATGGCAAAGGCACATTACTCCGGAAGACAATCCTAATCTGGCAATAAGGTACAAGCATTTTAGTTCAAAAGCCCTAAATTGGGTAAGTATTGGAAGTGTTCAGGTATGAGATAGAAAAAGAATCAACACTCCTCTGAAAGTGAAGGTATGAAGATACAACTCAGGTATGATGTTCACAGTTATCTATTGATGCTATTGTACACTCAAAATCATGACTCTGGTTGCCTGGGGTTATCGGGTCAAATTTCAGCATGGAAACGGACCCTTCCCTCCTTGCCACGGGGTGATCCACCACGTCACTCTCACTCATGTGGAAGTAGCCAGTCGAGAGGAGGTGAGACACGGTGGGGATCTCGCTCGTTGGAGAGCTGGACTTTGCAGAGAGGGGTCGACAAGTTCTATTGCCTTTGTTGTTGTGTGTTTAGTTGTATGTTTCGTTTAATTGTTGTTGTAATTGAGATAATCCTATGACCCGAAGGGTCACTTGCTTCTCTTCTTCTATTTGGATTCCTTAGATTCCACCTCTATGTGGGCAAGCAATTGTTTTCATAGATGGCTTCTGCTATTTCAATATCTCAAAGGAATTCTCTTTGTAGTTGTAATTGTCTAGTTTCTTCTAACAACAAGAGGACAAATGGGTCTCCTTGTGGTATAACAAATGTTTCTTGTTGTGGTCTTGGATGGATTTCTTTGATCTCATCATGGATAGCCCTCACACACTCTCCTCTCACTCCTAAGCACATTCGTGAATCAGGAGAGAGGTAAATGTGTGATTACTAACCTTAACCAGATCTAGGTTTTTGACCTAGGGTTTGACTTGCATTTTGACTTTGTGTTTACCTCATGATGGTATCAAGGGTTTGATTGGATCCTTTGACTATGATTACCTCATGATGGAATCAAGGGTTTGCAATTTTGTCTATTCTAGGGTTTCTATATGCATGCAAGCTAAATGATATGCAAAATGTTTTTTGGTATTTTTTAGAGTATTTGGAAATAAAAGTGCTTTTAGTCTATGAAAAGGAAATATGTATGCAATCCTATATGAATTTTCCAATGCAAAGTTAACCTATGCTTTTTTGGGTTTTCAGTGATTTTAATGTAATCTAAAGAAAAGGGAAAATGCTTCTTCTAACAATCTAGATCTAGAAATATGAAAGCGATTAATCTAACATGCAAGATCCAACTATCAAGGAAAAAGTAATGTTTTACTATTCCCAAGAGCAAATTTGATTCTCTAATTACTATGAATTGAACAAAAACAATGAAGGAATCTAGAAGAAATGAAGATTTTTTGACTCAACTACCCTCAGTAATCCTTGTAATTTGGCAACCTTGAATCCTTTTGTGGTAGCAGGTGATCCTCTTGACAACAAAATGACACAAAGAAGTAGAAAGAAGCTTTGATGAAGCTTGTATGAGCTCAATAAGAGCTTGAATTGAGCACAATGGCATAGAATGAAGTAGCATAGCATTTCTTGGTTGAACAAATAAAGCAAAAGGCACCTTCGTCCTATGAGAGCATTTGAATGCTAAGTTGGAGAGTAAAAACTGGCAAGAGTTGTGTGCACAATGAATTTGCCTCCCTTTGTGCTTAAGGGAGGGGGTATTTATAGGTTTAGAAGAAGGGATTGATTGAAGAGTTAACTCATTTAATTGATGAGTTAACAAGGATGATTGGGGAGTTAACAAGGTTGATTACCCAGTGAACTCAGCTGATTAGAGAGTGATAATTTAATTATAGCTTATCACTGGAGAGGAAATGGAGGCGAGGGAATACATGAGATTGATTGAAGAGTTAATTTGAGATCAATTAGAGATAATTATGCATGTGTGGGTGCATGAAATAGTTAACTCTATATTAGGCATAAAAAATCATGCAAATAGAAAAAAAATGGGCGAAAACAGAGCAAAAACGAGTGAGAAACTTGAGTTTTTCCATGACTGCAAAAATGGCAGGGTCACCCCTTTTTCCAGTAGGGTTGCTCGAGGTGTGATGCTAGGTCACCTAGGGGAGATCTGAGCTAGACAAGGTCAAAAGCAAAAAAATGGGCTGGGAGATGCAAGAAGAGAAGAAACGGAGGGGTTCTGCTTCCAGAAACAGGTTAGTTATATGGAAGAATCCAAATCCCCACTTGCATAAGTAGGATCTCTTGGGGGAGATCTAGAAATAATAGGGGGAGATTTGGATTGGTTTGGCAGAACTGAAAACTGAAAGTGGGAGATGGAAAGAGAGACCTCTAGAAGGCTTCTAGGAGGTGCACTAGACAAAAAACAAAGGGGAAAGGTGAAAACTCACCTACAAGATACTCACAAGGCTTAGGAGCAAGGTCAAAAGCTCAGAAAATGCATGTTGACAAGTGTTGCAACAAGTGTCAAAAAGCGTCACAAACGGGGAGAGAGAGAAATCGACAAGAGGAAACAACACAAGAAAAAAAAAGGGAACACATCATCAAGAGGCTTGCTGCTTAAAGGACATTATTTCACATTTACATGTACGTGACAAGGATTTGAATCATCATAGGGGTCCTCATGGAGGCTGTGCATGATTTTTGTGCTTAAAGTTACATTCCAATAATCAAGTCATAACTTCCTCCAGAAGTCATCTGATAAAAAGACTAAGTTTAGGTCAACAGAAGTAAGGCAGAGACAATGAATAGTGCTAAATAAATTGGTTCGCATTCCTCCGCATTAGCATATTTTGTTCTGTGGTTCTAAAGTAAGATAGAGGTAGGTCATGACTATCAGAATCCAAGCTTGTAGCTTTGGAAGTGCAACAGATCTTATTCTACAGGCTCTCTAATACCAGCATCCAGTATGACAGTGTTACAGTGTGACAGGGCAACAGTCCTAAGGTCTACATTTTGGTATACATATTTATCTTTTTTCTATAGAGTTGAAGACATGTTAAGAGATCAATTATGATTGCTGAGTATGATTCATGAAGTCCCATTTGGTCTGTAGGATGAGTTGTGATGTGATAGAGGAACCTATCATATATGTTATTAAGGAACAAGTTGACAGGTTGGTTAAATCCTTATCCGAAGAAGAAATAAGAGCTGGATGATAAATGTAAGTGTTTGTATGATTAGAGCCAACACATATGAAGACATGTACATGATGGTTTGGATTCGCATTAACTAGCCAATAGGATATAACACTCGGTATACACATTTCACAGTTTGCTTGCTAACCTGATCATGAGAAAGAATTAGTTGCGGATATAAATAGAGGATGGATTTCAATGTTTGAGTATGGTTTAGTGTGATGTGATGTATGTGGATGCGAATATGAGAAGATAGAGTGGCTAAAACAAATACAGAGAGATCTTGAGCATATGTAAAAGCAGAGCAGAGAAATAGAGGCAGATTGAAATGAAGAGTTCTGAGTCAGTGTTTATGAGCTTAATTGGAATTGTAACCATGCATAAGTAGATGCAATCATAGTAGTTCATTTTTTGCAATGAGCCATCCTTCTTCTTCTTTCTTCTTCTAATTAGCAGTGAGCCTTTATCTTGAGCAATGAGCTCTGGGCAATGAGCCTCTTGTAATTCGGTATTGTGCTATAATGATATATTGAGAGCTACACTCTTCGTGGTTTTTCACTCCTTGGGTTTTCCACGTAAAATTCCTGGTGTTCATGTGTTATGTATTTGTGGTTTCTGTTCATTTGTTAATCTTCTTTCACATAATTGAATTTGGTAAATGGATAAAGAGCAAGTGCATAAATGGTTTTATAGAATACCGATTCACCTACCTCTCAGTGTTCCTTATATTCAACAATTGGTATCAAAGCTTGGTTCCTTGGAAGAAGCGTAACAACTTGAGGAAGATCTAGGAAGGAGTTCTTATGGCAACCAAAAGGTATCTCACTTATCCTGAAGCAAGTCATCATGGTAGCATTCAGATTGGTGATCATGTATATGTTCACAATGAACAATTTCAAGTGGCTCTAGAAGATCTTGACAACTCTAAAGTAGACATCAAGGAAGTAGATGATTGCATTCTAAAACTAAAGGGGCACCTCAGCAAATCTCAGGAAAGGAAGAAATATTTATATGAGCAACTAATTCAAGGAAATTAGTCTACTGATAAACTCCTTAAATTGATTGAAGAAAAGAACCAAACTAAGGAACATCTGAATCAAGTTGTGAAGGACAAGTCTACTGAATGTGACAAACTGGCAAAAGAAGTTTTGCTCTTGAGGTGTGATCTATAAGCAACAAATAGTTACAAGAAAAGTTTAAAACAAGCTCTGCAAAATTTGATGAATTACTTGCAAGTCAAAAGAGTCCTGATGATAAACAAGGTTTGGGATTTGAAAAGGGAGAAAGCTCATATGTCAGACCAGAGAAAGGAAGAAGTAGAAACCATCCAGCAAGGAATCAAGGAAGAAGACCTAGAAAACTTTTGGTCAGACAACCAAATGTTTAAAGGTACCCATCTTTCAATGGCTATTGTTTTAAATGCAATAAGTATGATCATAGGGCTACACAGTGTAGAAGTAGAATGAATCCAAATGTTCCATCCTTTTCTAGTCAATGTTTCAATTGCAAGAAGATTGGTCATAAAGCAAATGAGTGCAAAAGTGTTTCAAGAAATGTGCCAAACTATTCAAGGAATAGTTAATCCTTTAATGGCAAGTGTTTTGCATGCAATAGATTTGGGCATATGGCTAACTAGTGTAGATCAAGGCCAAATTCAAATGTCAGGAGAAACCAAGGTCAAAGAAATATTGTGTGCTACAATTGCAACAAGTCCAAACACTTTGCTAGATTCTGCAAAACCAAAAATGTGGAAAGAGATTATCCTACAGAACAGAGGAAAACATAATAGAGAGATGATAAAGGCATGAAGAAGGTTGACCTGGTGTAAAACAAGAAGGAGATGAGTATGATCTAGATCAAAAAGGATGTGAATGAGGTTAAGGATGGATCCGCACCAACATCTGGTGTAGATACTTCTTCCAGGAAGTAAATTGGAAGTTCTGGCTCAGGGGGAGTTGCATTGAAAATCTAAATCCCCTAGCCAAATGATATGTGCTAGAATCTAGTACAAAGATATAATGAAGAATTTGTCTTGAAGAATCTCATTAAGGAAAAATTGGAAGGAATAGGTTCAGTATGATGAATTGCGAAGCAATCCTAACTTACTATGTCTGTCAAAAGAAGTTAGACATCTTTTTGGAGCATCAACATTAATGACGGTTAGGGTTTGACAAACAAAGTAAAAAGGGTCTTGATTCATGAAATAATCACATCATAGTTAAGTTATCCAGCATCCGAGGAAGAGGTGAAGTAGTCTCAGAGGATCTACAGCGATTCTAAGCAAATTCAAGTAGACCCTAATTTGACGAAAGAGGTATTTTTCTGGT
The DNA here is from genome assembly GCA_027924645.1 of Cunninghamia lanceolata. Classification (NCBI taxonomy): domain Eukaryota; kingdom Viridiplantae; phylum Streptophyta; class Pinopsida; order Cupressales; family Cupressaceae; genus Cunninghamia; species Cunninghamia lanceolata. Next base: position 4,003,521 of record BSBN01000128.1, read on the forward strand.
TGAAAACCCTAATTGCTAAGTTTTTGAATTGGCAAAATGTTTACTCCTCAATTAGTTGAGATAACTGAAAAACCTCATCCCAAACTCAACAAAAATTTTCTTAAATCATCAGAAAATGATTTTGTTGGAGCCTTTTCAACCATCCCAAGTGGAGTCATGTGTTTGGAAGATATTCAAACCTACATTCATGAGAATTTACAAGAATATGATCACATGAATTTGGGTAAACTCTATTTGGATGAACTGACTATAGTTGATGTTGATTTAAAAGATGAGTACAAAGTCTTGAGAGAAAAGAATTTAGATGCATGGTTGGATTTTCCTACGGTTCCAAATGAGAAATGGGTAAAGTATGTTCTGAGTAGAATTCATGATGAGTTTATGTGGCTTGATGAACCATACAAAATAACCAAAGAAGCAATCAAAGCTATAATGGGTATGTGTTCCTCTTGCAAGATCCCTAGATTGAAGAAAATCAAGAATAATCTGGTAATGCAGCTAACTAGAGCTAAATTTGACCAAAAGGCACTCATTGTGGATGATATCAAGGATTTGGCTGTTAGATTCACCTCAATGGTTATTGGCTACAAAATACACTGCTCAAATTGTGAGAACTTTGTATCAACATCAGCCATTTACATAACTTATGATATGATCAAGAACAAAACAGATTACAACCTTTGTGAACTACTCCAGGATGAACTAATGGAAAACATGAAAAGAACAAAAGAAACCAACTATCCCTTCAAATATGGAATATTAATTATTTGCCTACTTTTCTACTTTCTGAAGGAGATTCCTAGATTGGAACAAGTTGACTGGGTAGATGATGCATCGGTAGCGACACAAATAAGAAATCAATTACAAAACTAGGAAATGCAACTAAGCAGAATGAAGTCCTAGAAGAATACTTTATAAACTTTCAAGAGAAGATGACATGCAGGGTCCAGATACCTGAAAGTGTGATAAAGATATATGAGAAGAGCATTGTATTCATGGTAAACAAAGATAAATGTTTCATGGAAGCTGTGGAACCAAGGATTGCATGGGTTCCTGCATTGGGATATGAGACTACAGAAGATATGTTGATTGAGTTGGCCAATACAATATTAAGCAAGCCAAAATATAACAAAGAAAGGAGGTGTTGGTGCCTACCTCGGGTTAGGGTTTCGAGCTTGAAAATCTATTGGTCTTTTTATATAAACCCTCAAAATTCTAAGTCCATTGGCCTTCACATTTTTAAGCATGTATCTTTGTATATGCATCACTGTTTGTGTGTACATTTGAATGTACAAGTGTGAATGTATATTGGTGGGCCTGAAAAATAAGTCAAATCGGCTTCCAAAAGTGTAAAAAATGGTTGTATGCATCTTTGTATGCATATTGGGGTTGTATGTGTCTTTTAAATGCATTCTGGGCATGCAAAAGTGTATGTACATTGAAGATTCCATCACAGATTCCTGGTATATTCTGTGCTTGTATGTAAAGGTTGCATGTATATTGTGTTGTATGTTTGATATACAATGTGTGAGATACAATGGCCTCACTTCAAAGATATTCAAATCGGACCCGGTAGGTATACATACAAAAGCAGAGTTGAAAAGTCAAAGCGTTTTCCTTTGTATCTTGCATTGTATGTATCTCTGACATACAACTGCACAAACAATGTGAAATGTACAAGTGAAATATGCAAAGTGGACATGGCCGAAAAGTTAATTGCATTTGTGAAATGGGTGAAGTTTGCCATTGTATATTGGGGTTGTATGTTTCCAATATACAATCAGACATACAACAGGCAGATACAAGGAAATGTACAAGGCAAGAGCAGTCAAAGTTAACATTCTTCAAGAACCTGGTGGGGCCCACGCAGTTTTATGTCCTGGGGTTGTATGTACATGTGCATATACAAAAGATGATACAAAGGTGCATATACAACTCAGACACGAAAGGAGAATGTGTTGTGGTGGATAAGTGGTTGGCGTCCGCGGGTTGTATGTTGCACATTGTATGTGCGATATACAATGTGAGATACAATGAATGAGATACAAGCCGAATTCGAAAGCTTTTTCCAATCCAATTGATAAATGAGCTAGAGTTCGTGGTTGTATGTATATTGCATTTGTATGTGCAATATACAAGGCGATATACAAAGGAGGAAGATACAACACCTGGACTCGATAGCGATTGCAATTTGTTTTATGAAGATTTGGGGTCCGCCCTTGTATATGGTGATTGTATGTATATACAATTGCACATACAATTTCAAAAGAAAAGTGGATACAATGGTTTGTCGGTAGGACAATGCCTATCGGCGGACACTTCTAGGGTCTTTCTGACGGCCGATGGAGAGGAAAATATTCAGTAGTGGAGGACCAATCAGATGCTGCCATGTGTCCAAATGTAGTTATATGTACATGCTTTTGCATATGCAAATATTTGAAGGCATAAAAGGCAAAATGGGCAAAAAAGGTAAAATGTATGTTCACGTTGCAAAAAGTCAAAAGAGCAAAAACCGTCTGCGTGGCACGTTTTCATTGGCCAATGGATTTTAGTGTGATTTGAAGCCACAGATCTCGGTAGGAGAAGGGAAATCGATGGCTAGTTTCAAATTTTCAGAAAGCGAAGGATTTCCTGTGTTCGCAGATGCATTTCAGGCGGGAAGAATTACAAAGCACGCGAACTGTTGTTGCATCCTGAAATCAGTAGGTTGGCCATTAATGGCCAATTTACAGAGGTATGGGTTGAGTGGACGGGTCAACTACCATTTTTAATGAAAAATATCCAATCGGCTGTACATTCCCTGACCTCACCTACTCCTTTCCTCTTTGTCTCTCTACTGCATTGAATGTTTTAGGCGCCATTTTGATGGAGCGATGTATCTAGTAGCATTTTGAAATGACCATGTACCTTGATTGCTGAGTACACATTCTTGTTGTATATAGGAGAATTGTGTTACTCAATTTTAAGGGGTTGAAGACTTGGGCAAATTTTTTGGAAAAATAACGAAAACAGAGCATTTCTTGGCTGTTCTGTCTCTTTTGGAGTTTGAGTTGCATTTGAATGCATGTTGCACATATGTTCAATTTCATGTTGTTTTTATATGAAAAGTACTTCATGGCGTGTGTTTAGCTATTTGTCTCCATTTGTTGTATGCATCCCTTCTTTCGAATCTGGTTGCTAAGGGTTACTTAGATTCTAGGATACAGATTTGCTGTATTGCATGCTTGATCTCGAACTTCCATTCAAGGAGTGGATTAAACTATTTTGGGTTAAGTACGAGGAAGAATGTATGGCGGCAAGGATGTTTGTAAGTAGAGATTGCTAAATACTCATTTTTGGGTGGTGTTTGTAAGGCAAGCACCAATCTGACCCCTTGAAACTTGAATGCGAGTGCAAATCATTCACTTGTATACGTCTAGTTGACTATTTGCCCTGAGATAGGCACCGGTCTACCCTTGTGTAGTAGTTATGATCCAAAACCCCCTGTCTTGCATCCAAAACATAAATACAAATCATTTCATAATTCCAACATGTTAGTTTGTAGGAGTAGAAATAAGACCCCTGCATACTCTCATTCCTAACCAGTTAGATATGTCCAAGAACATTGCCAACCTTGTGATTTATCACAGAAATCTTGGTCCTAAAATGAGAGTATTTAGCCTGTGACTAAAAGGCTAAATCTTTCTGTTGGGTGAGTCAAAGTGAAACCTATAGCTATAGGGATACCCTTGTTGGTGCGGTAGAACTAGAAGTGAAGGGGAGGCAGCTCATGGAACCTCCTGTATTTGTTTGCCAAATCTGCCTATGCATAGGAACTGGCAAACCCTCTGTTGATTCAGAGAGAAAGATCCAACAAAGTGGTGACTCTGATGGGGAGTGCAATATCATATCCATAAAAGTTTGAGTCTAAAAGATTGAAGAATCAAACTTGGAAGTGCTTTTGTTGTAGCAAACTTAAAATTTTTGTGTGGTTGTACTGTTGGAGGACCTAGAAAGGAAAGAAATGAATTTTTAGCTTCATGTTATTTGAAGCTCATTCCTCTGCCAAGGAGGTGGTGACTCTACACAAAAAGAACCTGATAAAAGACACAAGATGTGTTAAATTTTCATACTTTCAGTTAGCGAAAGGAATTTGCAACATCTGCAACATATCCAGGTATTTTTATAAGTTTTAAGAGATTCCCTATTTGGTGAAATAACATTGGTTAAAAGGGAAATATTGGTGAGAGATTGCATGCTTTTGTATTTGCTGAGAATGTAGTTTCTATTTTCAAATGAGGTATGCAATATTGTTGAAAGGACTCATTTAGAGGACTTTAGGCAATCTGAAATAGCAGTTTGTATTTTAAAGGCCTAAGGTCATTGATTGAAAATCTAAGTTGAGAAAAGGGTTGCAAAAACACATAAAGATGTATTATCAGCCCATGCACCCTTGTAAGGTGTCAAATGCAACAATGTATAGTGACCAATCCCAACCATGTAATAAAAGAAGCTTCAGCATTGACAAATATAAGCCCATCAATTTCAATGGCATTTGTGGTTATCCAAATGCTTTTCCATCTAAGATCAGAAAGTATTTGCCCAAATTCAGTGGTGCAAAGGATGAATCAGCTGAGAGACACTTGCAGCAGTTTAGAAATGTGATAGATGACTTTGAGGTTGACCATGAAGATGTAGTTATGAGATTATTTGTTCAATCTCTAGATGAAGATGCAAGGGACTGGTTCTCCTATCTTCCGTCATACTCTGTCAGCTCTTGGCAAGAATTTAAATCTACATTTCTAGAACAATATGGTGAAAGAATATCTAAATATGTAGTTATCAGTGATTTCATGTACATCCATATTGAAAAAGATGATTTAATTCCAACCTTTAACCTCAGATTTATGAAGGCATTGAAAAGAATTCCAGAATGTATGAGACCTAATGATGCATTGTGCTTGGTGGTCTATCTGGGAGCATTTGATAAGAAAATGAGTTATAGGTTGAGAGATAAGGAGCCCACCACATTGCATCAGGCACATCAGTTTGCAATAGACGTTGAAAACAACTGGAGGCATGGGATACAAAAGGGTTATTTCTCTACAAATTTCTACTGCCCTATGATCCCCAATGTTGGTAAAATATATAGTTTAAGTGTTGGAGATGAATGCCAAAGTACTCACACCCTTGTTGTCCCAGTTTATGCATCAGTTGAAGGTAATGATGACTTTGCTATAGAGGAGGATGCCCTAATTTTCCCAGCAAATGAAGCTAATTGTGATAATTTTTCAAGTAATATTTACATGCCAGTCCTCAGCAAAGAGTGTTCATGTTTAAATGATCGAGTTATGCATGGTTGTGATCATATGGATCAAGAGTCAATTCCAATTTCATCAAGAAGCATTAGAGGGCTGGAAAGTGATATAGATAGTTCAGCTTCAGATTGCATTGAAGTAGTAGAAATCTTGTATGTGGGGCAATCAGATGATAAAGATGATACCCATGATTAGTGCATGGATCAGGTTTGTTCTTCTTATGACTCTAGATTTGGTAATGTTGAAGAAGAGTTGGATTGTCATGAAGAAGAAGCAGAGACCTTTACAATGAGTATAAATCCCCTTTATGATGAGCCTTTAGATGCATTGAACATTGTGAGTCATGACCTTCATTGGTGCAGGATTAACCCTCTGTTTGAAACTGATGATGAATATGAGGAAATGACTGACCTGGGTGTTGCATCAGTTTGTGAAGAAGAGACATATGAACCAAAGGCAGAGATCTTCAGTTCTTGCGAGGATGATATGGATGTGAAAATTATGGATAATGAATGTTCAACATTAGTTGTTCTGGATGTATGCAACTATGGGTGTGTGGATCAAGTTTTGTTTTCAATGTCAATAAGTGATATAAATGATATTGATGGTCTCATATATTTTGAATGTTTTCAGTTTCTGGGTCAATTGGATGAGTGCCTGGTAATGTGCAACATCCAGGTAGACAGTGAAGAACAAGTGCAATATGATACACTGTTAGAGGAATATAACATACATACACTGCTTAATTCTAAAGAATTTTATAGTATGTATGGTTGTATGTTTGATTTTGAAATGCAGAATGATAGAGGTAACAATGACAGAAGAAAGCTTTCAAAAATGGTAAAACATGTAATTGATAAGATGAGCTTGTGGGTAGTCTATCTTAGTGTTTTCAATTATGGTTGGGGTTATTCAGATCAAAATTAGATATTTGACAAAGGAAATTTCTGGTTTTTCCTTTTTGGTGGCCCTGGGCCACTATTAAATTTTGAAAGTGTGATTTGTGATGCAGGTTGGTGCAGTGTTTGACTCTGTGGCCCAATGGATAAGGTACTCAGTCTGCATCCCAGAGATCTAGAGTTCTCGCCATACCTGAAAGAGGCATGCATCCCAAGATAGAGCCAATGTTGGTGCCTACCTCGAGTTAGGGTTTCGAGCTTGAGAATCTATTGGTCTTTTTATTTAAACCCTCAAAATTCTAAGTTCCGTTGGCATTCACATTTTTATGTGTTAGGGTTAGCTGACAAAAGATATCAATTAAATGCAAATAAAGATTAAACAGAGGAATGGAAATACACAGAATTAATAATAGTGAGAGACAAGTTTTAACGTGGTTCACCCAAACTTGGGCTACATCCACCAAACAGAGAGTCCAATATTATTATCCAATAAATCAAACCGATTACAATCAACAATCCCTGCAACTCAATACCGTTGCAAAATGCTACAATACAATATATCAACCAAAACCCTAACCCTTAGCCACTTTTATCAAGCTTTTTTGTCGATTACAAAAATAGGGTTTTCTTATGTCGGTCAATGAAAAAATAACTCCCAGAGCCTTTATAAAATAATAAAAAACCGTGTGAGGCTTCAGGGGCCCCACAAGGGGCGCTACCCTTGGACCCCGTAGGAATTTGGGGGGAAACCGTATCGATAAAAGTGGGGTAAATTTAACCTTTGAGTTTGATTAGGCTCCATATAACAACATTATGCATGTATCTTTGTATATGCATCACTGTTTGTGTGTACATTTGAATGTGCAAGCACAAATGTATATTGGCGGACCTGAAAAATAAGTCAAATCAGCTTCCAAAAGTGCAAAAAATGGCTATATGCATCTTTGTATGCATATCGAGGTCGTATGTGTCTTTTAAATGCATTTCAGGCGTGGAAAAGTGGATGTACATTGAAGATTCCATTGTAAATTCCTAGTATATTCCATGCTTGTATGTAAAGGTTGCATGTATATTGTGTTGTATGTTTGATATACAATGGGTGAGATACAATGGCTGGACTTCAAAGATATTCAAATCAGGCCTGACGGGTATACATATAAAAGTAGAGTTGAAAAGTCAAAGCATTTTCCTTTGTATCTTGCATTGTATGTATCTCTAACATACAATTGCACATACAATGTGAAATCTACAAGTGAAATATGCAAAGTGGAAGTGACCAAAAAGTTAATTGCATTTGTGAAATGGGTGAAGTCCGCCATTGTATATTGGGATTGTATGTTCCCAATATATAATTAGACATACAACAGGAAGATACAAGGAAACATACAAGGCAGGAGCGGTCAAAGTTAACATTCTTCAAGAACCTAGTGGGGCCCACGCAGTTGTATCTCCCAGGGTTGTATGTACATGCACATATACAAAAGATGATACAAAGGCGCATATACAACCTAGACGCGAAAGGAGAATGTGTTGTGGTGGATAAGAGGTTAGGGTCCGTGGGTTGTATGTTGCACATTGTATGTGCGATATACAACGTGAGATACAATGAATGAGATACAAGCTGGATTCAAAAGTTTTTTCCAATCCGATTGATAAATGAGTTGGAGTCTGCGGTTGTATGTATATTGCATTTGTATATGCAATATACAAGGCGATATACAAAGGACAAAGATACAATGCTTAGACCCGATAGCGATTGCAATTTATTTTATGAAGATTTCAGGTCCGCCCTTGTATGTGGTGATTGTATGTATATACAATTACACATACAATTTCAAAAGAAAAGTGGATATAATGGTTCGTCAACAAGACAATGCCTATCGGTGGACACTTCTAGGGTCTTTCTGACGGCTGATGGAGAGGCAAATATTTAGCGGTGGAGAACCAATCAGATGCTACCATGTGTCCAAATGCAGTTGTATGTACATGCTTTTGCATGTGTAAAGATTTGAAGGCATAAAAGGCAAAATGGGCAAAAAAGGTAAAATGTATGTTTGCGCTGCGAAAAGTCAAAAGAGCAAAAACCATCTGCGTGGCACATTTTCATTGGCCAATGGATTTTAGCACAATTTGAAGCCATAGATCTTGGTAGGAGAAGGCAAATCGATGACTAGTTTCAAATTTTTAGAAAGTGAAGGATTTCCTATGTTCGCAGACGCATTTCAGGCGGGAAGAATTGCAAAGCACGTGAACTGTTGTTGCATCCTGAAATCGGTAGGTTGGCCATTAATGGCCAATTTACAGAGGTATGGGTTGAGTGGACGGGTCAACTACCATTTTAATTAAAAATATCTAGTCGACTATATGTTCCCTGATCTCACCTGCTCCTTTCCTCTTTGTCTCTCTGCTGCATTGAATGTTTTAGGTGCCATTTTGATGGAGCAATGTATCTGGCAACATTTTGAAATGACCATGTACCTTGATTGTTGAGTACACGTTCTCGTTGTATATAGGAGATCTGTGTTACTCAATTTTAAGGGGTTGAAGACTTGGGCAAATTTTTTGGAAAAATAACGAAAACAGAGCATTTCTTGGCTGTTCTGTCTCTTTTAGAGTTTATGAGTTGCATTTGAATGCACGTTGCACATATGTTTAGTTTCATGTTGTTTTTATATGAAAAATGCTTCATGGCATGTGTTTATCTATTTTTCTCCATTTGTTGTATGTACCCCTTCTTTTGAATCTGGGTGCTAAGGGTTACTTAGATTCTAGGATACAGATTTGCTTTATTGCATGCTTGATCTCTAACTTCCATTCAAGGAGTGGATTAAATTGTTTTGGGTTAAGTATGAGGAATAATGTATGGTGGCAGGGATGTTTGTAAGTAGAGATTGCTAAATACTCATTTTTGGGTGGTGTTTGTAAGGCAAGCACCAATCTGACCCCTTGAAACTTGAATGCCAGTGCAAATCATTCACTTGTATGTCTAGTTGACTCCTTGCCCTGAGATAGGCACCGGTCTGCCCTTGTGTAGTAGTTATGATCCAAAACCCCCTGTCTTGCATCCAAAACATAAATACAAATCATTTCATAATTCCATCTTGTTAGTTTGTAGGAGTAGAAATAGGACCACTACATACTCTCATTCTTAACCAGTTAGATATGTCCAAGAACATTGCCAACCTTGTGGTTTATCACACAAATCTTGGTCCTAAAATGAGAGTATTCTTCTTGTGACTAAAAGGCTAAATCTTTCTGTTGGGTGAGTCAAAGTGAAATCTTTAGCTATAGGGATACCCCCTTGGTGCGGCAGAACCAAAAGTGAAGGGGAGGCAACTCATGCAACCTCCTATATTTGTTGGCCGAATCTGCATGTGCATAGGAATTGGCAAACCCTCTATTGATTCAGAGAGAGATCCAACAGGAGGTTTGGAACATTTAGAGAATTAACTTCTAAAACCTAAAAAGTCAAAGAAATCAGAAAAGAATTCAAGCACCAAAACATAAACCATAAATGTTCTTGCAGACAAGACATTAAAAGCTACAGAAAGAAAACTTGAAAAGCCTGACTCAGAAAAGCCCACTACAACCTCTGGGAAAAGAGTAAGGGATTCATCTATCACCACTGAAGTAGAGAAAGACAAGCAGGCTGAGGAGAACAAAATAAAAAAGGTTCTATCGAGTGGATTGAAGGAATTGGAAGGAGACACTCTAGCCATCCCTGTCTTGATCGACTATGCTAGACAACTTCTATCTGAACAACAAAATGCTCAAATCTCAGACTCTCTAGAAGTACTGAAGGGCCCAATCAACCTAAATTCAATTTATCCATTATAGAAGATGAATTTTGTAAAGGTTGTGCAAGCAAAATCTCAAGAAGAAATGTTGAAGACATTTATACAAGACAAAGAGATCATTGATGCAACAGCTAATATTTTGGAGAAGCTGGTGGGTTCACATAGTAAGGATGCATCTATATCATCATTTGATAAGCTCAATAACTTAATAAGATATGTAAGTACTAACTTTGAATCATTTGAAAAGTCTGCTAATATTAAAGTCAAAAAGGAATTTGAAGATAGAAGGTTGGTAGAACTAAAAACCAAACTAGGTAATGATAAAGCACTGTTAGACAGTAATGCCAAAGAATTAGAGAATGCCTTCAAGAAAGCATGTGATGTGTATAAGTTCTGCCTGTCTTGGCTTGAAATCACCAAGGAAATTGATGAGAAAGTCAAAGACATGGAGCTCCAATTGACAAAAATCATTAAGTCTTATGATCCATTAACCGACCCCATCAAAAATATGGAAATGCAAATAGCAGTCATATAGAATGATATAAGTGATTTATTGAGCAAAAATGAAGAAATGAAAAATAGAGTATGTCAATTGAGAAGACTAACAACCTCTACAATTGAATGCATGGCAAAACTAATCTCAGAGGCCTAAAAAATTTAGAGATTGATTGACATACCCACAAATACACATGGCAGAGAATCAAACACTCCAAATAAACAGCCAAATTCAAATGTTAGATAACACAAAGAAAGCTTGGGACAAAGTGTTGGATCAGATCAAGGATATCTCCAGTGACATTTTGCAACCTACAAAGAAGTAAGTCAAGGAATGTATCTTGGCGGCAGAATATATAATTTTTTGCAATTTTGACATAGGTTTTGACTTCAGCACATACACCTTTTCCATTGATGTCAAAGGGGGACAAGGAGATCCGTGAAAAATGGGAGAAACAACTAAGGGGGAGCAAAAAGATATATAGTATATATAGTAAGGGGGAGCAAACAAGCATTTTTCACTAAGTGTTGCCATCAATGCCAAAGGGGGAGATTGTTGGCAAGAGACACTGATATCTATTAGACTTGAGTGTTGTCATTGATGGCAACAAGGCAAAAATCATTCATCAAAATGGAAAAGACACATTACTCTAGAAGATAATCCTAATTTGGCAATAAGGTACAAGTATTTTGGTCTGAAAGCCCTAAATTGGCTAAGTATTGGAAGTGTTCAGGTATGAGATAGAAAAAGGATCAACACTCCTCTACAAGTGAAGGTATGAAGATGCAGCTCAGGTAGGATGTTCATAGTTATCTATTGATGTTACATTCTAATAATCAAGCCATAACTTCCTCTAGAAGTCATCTGATGAAAAGACTAAGTCTGGGTCAGCAGAAGTAAGACAGAGACAGTGAACAGTGCTAAGTAAATTGGTCTATATTCCTCCACATTAGCATATTTTGTTCTGCGGTTTTGAAGTAAGATAGAGATAGGTCATGACTATTAGAATCCAAGTTTGTAGCTTCAGAAGTGGAGCAGATCTTATTCTATAGGCTCTCCAATACCGACATCCAATATGACAGTGTTACAGTGTGACAGGGCAATAGTTCTAAGGTCCGCATTTTGGCATACAAATTTATCTTATTATGTGGAGTTGAAGACATGTTAAGAGATCAATTATGATTGCTAAATATGATTCATGAAGTCCCATTTGGTTTGCAGCATGAGTTGTGATGTGACAAAGGAACCTATCATATATGTTATTAAGGAACAAGCTGACAGGCTGGTTAAATCCTTATGCAGAGAAGAAATATGAGCTGTATGATAAATGTAAGTGGTTATCTAATTAGAGCTAACACATATGAAGACATGTACGTGATGGTTTGGATCCACATTAACTAGCCGATAGGATATAACACTTAGTATACACATTTCACAGTTTGCTTGCCGACTTGATCATGAGAAAGAATTAGTTGCGGATATAAATAGAGGATGGATTTCAGTGTTTGAGTGTGGTGCAGTGCGATGTGATGCGTGTGGATGCAAAATATATGAAGATAGAGTGGACACAACAAATACAAAGAGATCTTGAGCATATGTAAGAGCAGAGCAGAGAAACAGAGGTAGATTGAAATGAAGAGTTTTGTTTATGAGCTTAATTGGAACTATAACCATGCATAAGTAGATGCAATCACAACAGTTCATTTTTTGTAGTGAGCCATCCTTCTTCTTCTTTCTTCTTCTAATTGGCAGTGAGCCATTTTCTTGAGTAGTGAGCCTCTTATAATTCGGTATTGTGCTATAATAATATATTGAGAGCTAACACTCTCCTTGGTTTTTCCCTCCTTGGGTTTTCCATGTAAAAATATTGGTGTTCATGTGTTATGTCTTTGTGGTTGTTATTCATTTGTTTAATCTGCTTTCACATAATTGAATTTGGTAAATGGATAAAAGAGCAAGTGCATAAATGGTTTTATAGAACACTGATTCACCCCCCCTCTCTGTGTTCCTTGTATTCAACAATTCAAAGACAATGGATGCAAGATCATGGAAAGCTTTGGAACAATGATTGCTACTGGTAAGAAGACCATAGGTAACATTTACCAATTAAGATGAACTAATGATTATTGTTTAGTGGCTCAGACAGATGAGAGTTGGCTGTGGCATAGAAGGATGTGTCATATCAATTTTGACAATTTGGTGAAATTAAGCTCTGCATAGACTGTAAGAGATCTGCCTAAACTTGTGAAGCCTACCAACACCATTTGCAAGGAGTGTCAATTTGGAAAACAAACAAGAACAAGTTTCAAAAGCAAAGAACAATTTTCTGCTGGATTGTCAGAGCTAGTACATATAGATCTGTGTGGTCCCACAAGAACAAGAAGTCTGCAAGGTGACAGGTATTTTATGCTTCTTATTGATGATTACTCTAGAATGACTTAGGTCACTTTTCTAAAATAAAAATTTGAAGCCCTAGACAAGTTCAAAGTTTTCAAGGCAATGGTTGAGAATGAGTTAGAATTGAGGATCAAATGCTTGAGGTCTGATAGAGGAGGTGAGTTCACACCAAATGAATTCAATATTTTCTATAAAGAACAAGGGATAAAGAGACAGTTGTTTGCACCTAGGACTCCTTAGCAGAATGGAGTTGTTGAAAGAAAGAACAAGATAGTTCAAGAGGCTGCCATGACTATGTTAAAGGAAGCTAACCTACCAAAAGTATACTAGAGAGAAGCCATACATATTGTTGTGTACATCCTAAATAGTGTTCAAGTCAAAGGTAATAGATCTAAAACTCCTTTTGAATTATGGTATGGAAGAGTTCCTACAGTGAAGTATTTAAAAGTTTTTGGAAGCAAATGTTATATCATAAGAGATGAAGAACTAGACAAGTTTGATGCTAGATGTGATGAAGGAATTTTTCTTGGTTACTCTACCAAGAGTAAGGCCTACTGGTGCTACAATAAGAGACTGAAAAAGATTGTTGAGAGTGCTAATGTGAAGGTGGATGAAGGCAAGGAAAGAATATCAAATCTGAGTTGCTATGAACCAGATGAACCAGTGCCTATAGTGAATGAAGAAAAAGTTGAGCAAGAAGACAGTCAGGATGAAGAGGAGGCTTTGGAAAGTGTTGTTAAGGCTCCTAGGTATGTAAGGATTAATCATTCTAAAGATCATATTATAGGTGACAAAAACAAAGGGGTGTTGACAAGGAAAAGAGCTATAGAAGAACAAGTGAATTACTTTTTGCTTTCAAAGATTGAACCAAAAACTATGAATGAAGCTTGGAATGATGAAAATTAGGTAAAAGCTATGGAAGAAGAACTGATGCAGATAGAGAAGAATCAAACTTGGGAATTGGTTCCTAGACCTATTGATAAATTTTTTATTGGAACTAAATGTGTTTTCAGGAACAAGTTGAATGAAAATGGAGAAGTTGTAAGAAACAAAGCAAGGCTTATGTACAAAGGATATTCTCAAATTGAAGGAATAGATTTTGAAGAAACTTTTTCTCCAATGGCTAGGATTGAAGCAATTAGAAATTTTTTGGCATTTGTAGCTCACAAAGATTTCAAAGTGTATCAGATGGATGTGAAGTCTGCATTCTTGAATGGTAAGTTGGAAGAAGAAGTTTACCTTAAGCAACTGGAAGGGTTTCAGTTATCAATACAAGGTGATATGGTGTGCAGATTGAAGAAGACATTGTATGGACTGAAGCAAGCCCCCAGAGCCTGGTATGTAGGGTTAGACAAATATTTGTTGCAATTAGGGTTCAGTAAAGGCACTACTAATAGCAATCTCTATTTCAAAGTCAATAATAATTAAATCCTAATTGTTGAAGTTTTTTTTTATGACATTAACTTTGGATGAAATGATGGTATGTGCATGAAGTTTGTAGGAGAAATGTAAGATGAATTTGAGATGTCTATGTTTGGTGAAATGAATTTCTTTCTAGGTCTACAATCACTCAATCAGATGAATGAATCTTCATTTCACAGTCTAAGTATGTGAAAGAGTTGTTAAAGAAGTTTGGGATGGAGGACTCCAAACCAGTATGTACTCCCATGGTGATTGGTTGCAAAATAAGCAAAACTGATGAATCACCTAAGACTGATTAGAAGAGGTACATATCTATGAATGGAAGATTACCTTATCTAACTCCAAGCAGACCTAATATAATGCATGCAGTATGTCTTGTGGCAAGATTTCAAGAAGATCCTAGAGAATCACATGTGATGGCAGTCAAGAGAATCCTAAGGTATTTGAAAGGCACATCAAACCATGGCTTATGGTATCCAAAAGATAATGATTTCGCTCTCAGTGCTTATACGGATGCAGATTGGGCTAGAGATGTTGATGACATAAAAACTACAAGTGGAGGTGCTTTCTTCTTGGGAAATAGATTAGTTTCATGGCTAAGCAAAAAAGCAAGATTTAATCTCCTTGTCTACTGCAAAAGTAGAGTATATTGCATCAACATGTTGTTGCACCCAAGTATAATGGATGAAGCAGAATTTGAAGAACATAAGAATTGTGTATGAAGATCCAATTACAATCTTTTATGACAATACAAGAGCCATAAACATTTCAAAGAACCTAGTGATACACTCAAGAACAAAACACATATCAATAAGATATCACTTTTTGAGAGAGAAGGTGACAGAGAATGAAGTAAAGATGGAATATGTGTCCACAAAGGATCAGATTGTAGACATTTTCACTAATCCTTTGCCTAAGGATACCTTTGTGTATCTTAGAGAAAATTTAGGGGTTATTACCCCTCCTACTCTAAACTAAGATGCATAGGAATGCATCAATCCAGTGGTGCCTAGAGTCTTAGTCATTGATCTGGATTGATGTTTTGAGAACTACCTCTCAGGGGGAGTAGCTAGATGTTATTGATATAAGTTCATGCTTAAGAGTAGTTTTAGTTTGAACAGAGTAGTAGAATTCAAGTATGTGCCCTTTTCCATTGATGTCTAAGAGGGAGAGAAATCATGTGAAGAACTCAGGGGGAGAAAGAATGCGGAAGAATAAACAGAAAGGGGGAGTATCTTGTCTTGATGGCCTTTACAGTTTTTCACATCATATGTTGCCATCAATGATAAAGGGGGAGATTGTTACAAGTATGTGCCTAAACGGTGTTGTCATTGATGTCAACATATTTGTGTTGTCATTGGTGTCAACTATGCTCTTGTTTTGATTCTTGTTTGTAATGAGTTAAGTGTTGAAGATAATAAGTATTCCTAATGCAGCAGAACAGTCCGATAGATTGCTCCACATTTCCTATAGAATAAATATTCTTGTCTGCAGATTGGAAGTTATTTAGATACATGTTTGAAGATGCTATGTTCCAAGTTTAAGCCTTCGATATGAAGATTTGAGTGAGTTATGTTCACTAGAGTGAAAACTAATTTTTTTGTATATTTTGTGGTGATAGGGAGAATGCATTATGCTTCACATTCCTCTACATTTAAGTATTTTAGTCTATGGTTCTGGAATCAAGTTTGTAATGATGATAAGTGCCTTCAACTCCAATGGTTCATGATTTGGTGGTCTGCAAGCGATCTTTTCCTTATGACAGTAGCTGGTAGTGTTGTTTATGTGCTTTGGTTTGAAGAATCTTCTTGACAAAATAGTTAGAGATTGTGCGGTTGTTCCAGGTGATTACAATGTGCTTGTGGATGCCTTTTGATTGTGTTCCTACCTTTGGATTGGTCTACAAAGAGAAATTTGGATCATGGATGAAGACTTTTCTTAAAAGACTTAATGTTAACACCAGTCTTGCCTAACTTGGTTGTTTTCACTACTTGTAGATACTCATCAAAGATTATGGAAGTGTGTCATGGCATGGAAGATTGCATTTGAGTCCTAGCTAAGGCATAACATGATCTATATACATCTTTTCGTTAGCAAATTTTGTTTAGGTCCAAACCTATTTCTATGTATGTTTATAATGCCGACCTTGGAGAATGTTCCAATGGTTGATGAATGTAATGTTGACCTTGATGTACATTTCAAGGTTGATGAAGCGTATGAAACATGTAATGAAGTTGCAAAAAATATGTTTGTATGCTAAAATGAAAAGATAAGTGTGAAGGTGTAAGAAGAACATAGCAGAGATGTTATATTGTGTTTCAATGGAACTGAACCTAGGCATGAAGTAGATGCTATCAAATCAGTTCACCAATCCTTGGCAGTGAGCCACCCCTTGGTATTGAGCCAATCTTGGCAGTGAGCCCTAACATTTGAAATGAGCATTTTAGGTAGTGAGCCTCTAATTTTTGGTATTGCTATAACTTATTTATTTTTGTGGGATAACACCCACCAGGGTTTTCCATGTAAAAATTATGGTGTCTCATGTGTTATTGTGTTGAGCTTCTTGTTTCATGCTTTCATGATTAATCTTAATAATAGTGATTAAGAATTTGATGTGTTGACTTTTATAAGTGGTTAAAGTTTTGTGACAACTAATTCACCCCCTCTCAGTTGTCCTGTGCTTTTCAACCATAACATGCCAACCTCGCACGAAAACTAAAATTTGAAATTAGAATCTTGAGGTGCACGAAACAAGTTGACACCCATCCAAAATTCACAACCCAAAAAATAGGGCTAGACTAGGGCATAGGAACCCAAGTCTAGACCCTAATTTTCACTTAAGGTCTACCTTAAGGGGGTCTAGAATATCCAAAATCTAAAGTTTGTTCTCAGGTTCTGTCAGTTGTTGCTTCAGAGTATGACATTTCTTTGATGATGTGCATGTCAATTAGGGTTTAGGTAAGCCAGAAATAAAATGGGAAAGAGGACACCAAAGGAGAGGAGCTAAACTATGCAAAATTGTGCTAATCCATGCAAGAGTACAATTTACGACATAACACCTCCTAAAGCAAAAGTCCAAACCAACATAAAACAAAGACAAAGCACAACAAAACTAAACTGAAATTGAAACTAAAAACCTGAAATATTTTTGGTTGATGTTGATTGCTTGTGGACCCAGATGCTCATGCATTAGACACACCAGGTAAATGAAATGTGCCATGAGTTGGAAAACTCATGAATATTTGAAAGTGCTTGGGATGGGATCCCATGCTTGTTCTTTATCCAAATCTCCTCCTTATCTACTTGAGCTCTCCTCTTCATCACTTTCTGAAATACTTCAACTCCACTTACACTTCCTGGGCTACACCTCTCTTGAGAGAATTCCAAGTGTCCAAACTATGACTTGTGTGGTTTCCTTTCCAAACTGCAACTCCCTTGTTTAATACACACATTCTTCACACTATTTGCCATGAAGTTATGTTTTTATTGCACAAAACCAACACTACTACCTTTATCTTTGACTGTACTCCCCTTTATGGGAAACTTCTTTGAGTCACTCCCAATATCTCTTATCACCTGTAATAGTTGTTTACCAGAATTGCAACAAACTATCAAACTGCACTCTTTCACATGCAGTGCATTCTCTTTTACTGAACTTAATACATACTTTTACCCATCTTTTACAAATTCCTCTTACCATCGTAGATCGCTTCCCTATCAAACTGCCAAGGTCTATCCAACAACACATGACATACATTCATTGACATAACATCGCACAAGACTTCATCCTTATATGAGCCAATTTAAAAACTAATCATGCACTACTCTTTCACCACTAATTCATATTCCTTTTGTAACCAGATAACTTTATAAGGACTAGGATGTTTCCTCTTTTTCAAAACTATCTTTTCTACCATTTATGCTAAGACTAGGTTATCAATATTACCACTATCTACAATTACTTTGCAACACTTACCTCTAGACTTGCATACAATTTTGAAAAGACTTCTCCTCTGAGATGCTTCATCCTTCTTCACCTCTGGTGTTATTAACACTCTCTTGAACATAAGAGACTCTCCTTCTTTAGGGTCTTCCACTTTCGGTGATGCCACACTCTGTTCATCCTCTTGTACCATGTGGTTTTTGGCCACACTCTTCTTATTTTTCTCCTAATGTAATTATGGACATTCATAAGCTCTATGTCCAATCTCACCACACTAAAAACATTTTCCAAGGAATCCCTTGCTATTGCTACCACATCCTCCTATAGAGTATTCTCTTCCTCTTGTTCCCTAACTTGACTCCTTATTCCATTTTGAATTTATCTCTTCTTCCTGAACTTATTTGCCTTTGCTATTGCTTCCTTGTCCTCTCCTAGCTGAGAATCTTCCTTTTCCTCTTGTATTACACTTTTGTCTTCTTTTTATCTTCTCCTCTACCTTCAAAACATATTGATAAGCCTCCTCTAGCATAGAAATCTTCAACATTACTCATTTCATCCTGTATATTAAATTTCAACCCATTGATATATCTAGCTACTTTCTCTTTATCAATTTGATGATGTCTAGATCTAATTACCATTTTATAAAAATATTCAGTATAGCCCTTTACACTCATATCTTTCTTCTTCAAATTTTGAAGTTTTCTAAACATTTCCAACTCATAATCACCAGGAATAAATTTGGCCTTTAATCAGGTAACCATCTGATTCCACTAAATCATTCTTGTATCTTCATTAGCTACTCTTTCTCTTTGCAACTCCCTCCACCATAGGGAAGCATGTCCTTTGAGTTTCGTTTGCACCAATCTCACCCTCTGAGGATCATGAATATTTTCATATTCAAAATATTCTTCTAATTCTCCTATCCAATCTATCAATTCATCGATATTTAATGTTCCAAAAAAATTTGAAATTTCTATTTTGTTACCTCCTCCAACTCTGGCAAGTGCTCTTAGGAATTGTTCTTCTCCAACATCCACTAGTTGTTCATCTTCTCTTTCTCATTCATCCTCCACAATTTCATCCTCATCATCAACATGATCTTCCACACAATCTGGGATTCTTCTCAATCCAGCAACTAAATTTCTCAACTCATTCCTCATTTCAACATGAAACTATTCAAACATTTCCTCCATTCTGGGAACTCTTCTTATTAGGGACATCTTTTCAAAATAGAATGGCTACTGTTTGTTATCCACACACATTGTGGAAACAAAATCTCCTCTGCCCACAACTCCATAGTCTCCTTCGACCCTTTGTAATTGTAGGACTCCTCTTCCCACTTGCAAATACCTTCTCGAGACCTTTGAGACAGTATTTTAACACTTCAAGTTCTCTGTAATTTATCTCCTCCCAGCAAGCAAACTATTCTTTGATACCACTTGATGCAATCAAGACCAAGGGGTTTTATCAAACTACCCAATCATGTAGCCAATAACACACAATGGAAGCACCAATTCATTCAGAAATCTAAAACTCTTTTATTAACTTCAAAAAAATTACATTTAGAAACTCACTGGCCTTCTAAGCTTCAATATTAAGCTTTATACAACAGTACTCAATCGATTATGTGCTTACAACACCAAATAGTTTTCCAATGAATACAAAGATCACCCCCAATCTACTATTGTATTACCTCTATTTTGAGATGAACAACTACAACAATCACCCACATCACCCAAACAAGAAAGAAAATAACCTTTTATTCTTTCCAGTGGAAGTTAAACAGTTGTGGAATTCAACAAACATGTATTCAAATAGCGAATTGATGTTTTAGATTACCAAATAGATTAATGATAATACTATTTGACTAATAAAATAAACATCCCTTAAGAAAGTTCCATACATCAGCAACATGGGGCCTTTTCAAATTTTAAATCTCCTTGTATCAGCGAAGAAGGGCTCTCGCAAACTACCCTATCGGCATCTAAACTAGTCGTCAAACTAGTGAAAGTGCTGACTAAAACATCCCTTCTAACTTCCTATCAGCTGTGTAAGCTATCGTCAAAATTTTTCTTCCACAAACCAAGAAAGTCTTTATTAGTAATATAGAACTTCCATGAACTTTAGAGTCCTTCCCCACATCTCTAGCCATCAACGGTCTTTAGGTTCAGAGATGTGGTCAACAAAAATGGTACTTCGTGAACTTAAAGTTTCACCAACACACATTATCAATAATTATCTAGTTCACAAACTAAATTTTTTTTTGATACAATGATTTAACCATCAAATCCTTTTGTTGGTCAATCTTCACCTCCATGAACCTTGGAAATGGACCTCACGAACTTCGAGTAATTTAACTAGAACTACTTTATCACCTATCAGCGAATTCAATAAATTATGAACTCTACTCCTTAAATCCTTTATTGATGAAATGTCTTATCAGTGAACCTGAGGGTTTGCAAACTTCAAACTTGTCCGATTGAAGGCTTCTTTTCAAATGACTTATAGAACTTGTAGACTTTCTCGTAAGCTTAGTCAAAAAAATCTCCCATCAGTGAACTAAGTTGTCAGTGAACTAGATAGTTCAAGAAATAGAAAATTTTCTGACAAAATCTTTCCTTCGACAATTTCTAAAAATATGAACTCATCCTTCCAGCGTGTCAACAAACTTTTGGATCAACGAACTACTGGGTTGGTAAACTGAGTAGTTTATGAACTAGAGGAATAACTGATTGGCTATAACTTAGCCATTTTTTCATCCAAATTTCACCAAATTGGAATAGGAGAACCCAATTGGCTCTTCTAGATGATGATGCTCTTAACTTGGCTAAATTAATATGAAATTGCCTCCAGAAGAAAAAGACCAAAGCAATACAAAGGAAAGACAAAACACAACAAAACTAAATTGAAACTGAAACTGAAAACCTAAAATATTTTTGGTTGATGATGATTGCTTGTGGACCCAAATGCTCCTACATCAGTTTGGTCCTAAGTTCCTTCATTCTTTACAAATTTTGTATGTCGATACTTTTTCTTGCCTCACCATTAGTGGTATGCAATACTTCACTTTTAGGCTTTCTAGGTCTATTTGATAAGGTTATCTACTTGCCCTTCCTCTCTATGTGTTGGTTCAGGAAGGCTTTGGCCAATTTTTCAAAGGTATTTACATTCCCAGTACCAACTAGCAACTTATCAATTGCCACTTTGTTGATCATTTTTCTCTTACTCTCTTGGAAGAAGAGGATAATGTTAAACATGCTTTCCAATGTCTTAACACTTTATGTTTATCTTCAATGTCTAGCATATAGTGGAAAATATCCAATGTTTCCATCAATATTTCATGCCAAAGTCTCCCTAGCTCAATGTCTTTGGCTAGAAATGTATTAATCATGGTGAAATCTATAGGTTTCTTGGAATCTACCTTTCTTTTCAATCTTCTTCTTCTTCTCTTGAGAAGAAACTGCATTATTCAATAACCAAACCTCTCTCTCTTGTTGGGAAACTTTAGGCTTGTTCTAAGGTGAGTTTGCAACCATTCATGTTTATTACTTTTCTTGGTGAGCTCCTTCTAAGTCTTCCTACTAGAAACTTGAAAAGATATTTAAATTTCTTATGGGCTTGTTTTGACTAGGGAAAGAGCTTTCATAAAGTTGCTTGAGAATTATGTTGTCTTCCTCATGACTCTAAAGGACTTCATTTTATTAATAACCATCATCAAGATTTTTCTTTATTTTCTAAATAGATTATTAGAGTACTTGAAGGAAATGAGGTATAAAAAATCTTGTTGTGGAACTATATTTCTTCTAGGATTCCCCATGGTGGATAGGCCTGGAAAGGACTAGGATTTCAATCCATTCTCACTATGAAGGAGTTTGAAAATTTATGGCACTTTTGTTGGAACAAGTTTATGGAAATCTTGGAAGGTAATTAAGCCTTAGTCAATCTATAATGAGAATGGATTTAGAAATGAGAGTTCTATCAACCAACACTCTCTTTGGTGGTCTCCTATGATCACTTGCTAGGATCAACCTTTAGCCAAAGCCCCATCCATTCATGCTCTCAAATATTTTCAAAAAGGGATTCGATCCATTTTAGACCTCTTTTCTAGATCCACCATAAATTGATTGTCTTGGCCTAAAGCAAAGGTGAAATATAGGCTTTCAAATTAGGATTTTGAGTCTTTTCAAACCATTGTTGAGTCAATTCCTCTAGAAATGCTTTAGAATATTGGGATTAGATGCACCAAAAATTAGTGAGAGGATTGGAAATAGTATTCCAATACCCCTTTCTATAACTGAAAGCCTTGTAAAGTCTACTCATGATTTTCTCTACATCTACATATGGTTTGAGAACACAATAATAGATGGGATTTGCAATCCACAACCACTATTTGGCAACATAGATTTCATACAATTTGGTTAATCATTTTTCAACCCAAGCTTTCTCATTTTTCTTTGTGTATTCTTTACCAAGGTCTCTCCAACGGTTCTCATTTGATCTATTTGGTTGTTGTTAATCCTCATTGTCCTTTTCATGGTCTTATGGAAAAACTCAAGCACCACTTCTAGTCCTTTTTGTGGGCTCAAGCTACTTGGATCTAGATACATGATTTCTTCAATCCTTTTAGATATGAGCAGTTTTCTTGTCACATGATTCTTTTGTGTGATGGTCCATGACTACTAGCTAAGGTCATGCAAATTTGGCATGCTTTTAGATTAGATATTTTGTTCAATATTTGGAAATATAGAAACATAACTCTTTTTCTAGAAGCTTCTATTTGCTTTCATTTTTCCTTGTATTCTAAGTTTATGATTTGTTCTAATGTTCTCTAGATTCAAATGCAAGATAATAAGGAGTCCCTAAATGTTGCCCATTTTAAAAATCTTATTAAGCATTGGGATGATGCTCCTTACATATTAATGTATGTGTGCCACCTTCCTCTTCTCGTAGGGGCATACATCTCCTCCCTAAGGAGGTAGACATGGTTGTAGTCACAATGAACATACAAGGTGTAATTCTCAAGGCACACATGGTTGTCCTCACCCTAGAGGATTTGGATTGTCGTAGTAGACTTGTGTGACTTCTATTACTTCTAATCCACATGATAAGGGTGCTTCAAGATGGCCAAACAATAGAAAGGTCCCTTGGTTGAGTTTGGATATCTCTCCTACAAAGAATGGTGCATCATAAGAAGAGGTGTATGAGAGTATATGTAACTTGTTAATCACCATTTTATATCCCACATGATGCAAACAAAGATTGGGAAAACATGATTTTCCTTCCTCATGATTTTGAATGAGACACCATTGTATTGTGCATGATTATTGTTTAATTTGATGATTATTTCCTTTCTAGATGTGAACTTTAAAATCTATTTCCTTTCTTTCATCTTTGTTTTATTGAAAATCATTGTATACATGATTTATAGATCACTATTTATTATTTTTATCATTTTTTATTTGTTGTCTTTTAATATCATGGGCACCTTTGCTTAATGATATCTGAATTCCTTTATTTATTGCTTTGATATGTTGGTAGTAAGAAAATAGGATTATAGCCTCTTATTTCAATTATTTAACACACAATCATAATGAACAAAAAATAATAAATAAATAAATTTAAAATTTGGTTTTCGTGAATAATTAAATTGATTTAATAATGTTTCAAATTGATATGACGTTTGTCTACTAGAGAATAGCAATATTTTCAACAATGTTTTTTGTGTAAATTAGATATATAAGTTTTTGTTGAATGCACAAGACAACTAAGAGGGGGGTGAATCAATTGTAATTTATAATTCTGAAACTCTCAAACACATTTAGATCCACATTAATTCATTTCATCCCTTAATTTGTTAATATGATCAAGCATGGACCTAAATAACATAAATTGAATCAAAACAACATCAACCACAAGAGAACAGTAGATTTATGTGGAAAATAGAAGAAGGGGAAAACTATGGTGAGGATTAGCTCACAATATAAAGTAGTATCAACACCAAAATACAATAGGCTCACTGTCAGAGGGCTCACTGCCCAAAAAGTAGGCTCACTACTGAGGGGCTCACTGCCCAAAAAGAAAGGTTCACTACTAGAATAAAAAGGATATAGAAGATTGTTACAAGTAGAAGTCAATCTCAATGCAATAGAGGCTTCCACCATGAAACCATCAACACCTTTGCATTCTCATGGATAAATTGTAGACACCTTCTGCTCACTGTATCTAATAGTCTAACACATGAAAGCCACATTGTACTGCACAAATTCACACTCTATGATTTAGCAATTCACATCACGCACATGATCCCCATCTTCTTATCATTCTTCAACACTTCAACACTCATTTATACCAACTTCAATCTCAAAAACATTCTCTAAGTTTGGCGAAGCACCTTGAACATGCAGATTCAAATTAGGTCAGAGCCATAACATTCTTGTGGTGGAAAGGAATGAAGGCAAACCTCAACACACCTTAGTTTGGACATAAATCCAACCATACACGCTACACATTTATCGAAGCATCTCTACAATTAGTGTAAACACCCAAGGTCAGCCAAACCTGTGATAACACCATAAATAATTGTGTACACACTTCCTCAACACGAAAGATGACTTATGGACCACATACAATGCTTGAACATGCTCTAGAGTATCCCAATGTCTTGAAATTTACCAACCTCCTCCGCAATAAATTTCACTTGCGAAACAACCTTATCTTGTTTACCCAGTATGCTCAAATACTTATGTCATGCACTATAACTTAGGAAATCAATTTTTAGAAAGATATCATCCTTATATGCATAATTCCAGAACCATAAGACCAAAAACTATTTTGCAAAGAAATGTGGAGCAAAGAGATTTCTCCTAGACACCTCTGCAATTCACAGTTCACACATTGGTGAACACATCTTCCTCTGCTCAATGATTCAGTATGCCAAATTCTGAATGTAGGATCTCTAAACACTTATAAACAACATATCAAAACCGCCTTCAATATAAAATGAATGCAAAGCAAACCCATAATACTACTCTATAACACAGAACACCACTGCCATACACTATTTTCTTATTTTATTCAAATTTTCTCAAAAGCACTTGGAAACCAAGCCTCAGAAACATATCATCTATAACACTTCATTATCATTAAAGACAATATCCACACAAACATATCATTACCTTCTATGACACTTCCTCATAATCAGAGACAATATCCACACAATACCAACTTGCTCCTACTCTTGCAATATCCTCTTGGTCATACAGTTGACACCAATGACAAAATAAGCTTGTTGACATCAATGACAACATTATCTGTACATACTTGCAACAATCTCCCCCTTTGTCATTGATGGCAACACATGATGTGAAAAACCATACAACAACATCCTCAAATCTATGCTTCAAACCAACTTTTCTCTCTCTCTCTCTCTCTAACTCTTTCTATTTTCACATTGCTCTCTCCCCCTTTGACATCAATGTTAAATGGAAGCACATTTCTCTTTCACAAAACTCACGCTTGAACTTGCTCATGACTGCTTTGCATACTCCCCTTAGAAGTACACAAACATTCTGCATTAACACTTACTCCCCCTTACTACAACCAATAAAGCCACTACCTACTCCCCCTGAGAGGTAGCCTCCTACATTCTTGAAATCCACTGGACTGATGCATTTTCTTATGCATCTAGTTCAAGGAAGGAGGGGAAATAACTCCTAACTTCTCCTAGAGATACTCAAAAGTATCCTTAGGAAGAGCCTTAGTGAATATATCTGCAACCTGATCTTTTGTAGGCACATACCCAAGCTTCACTTCATTCTCTGCAACCTTCTCTCTCAGAAAGTGATACCGGATTGAGATATGTTTTATCCTTGAGTGCATCACCAATTTTTTTGAAATGTTAATAGCACTGGTATTATCACGGAAGATAAAATTGGTTTATCATAAACAACTTTGATGTCCTTCAAGGTTTGCTTCATCCACCACACATGTGTGCAGCAAGATGCTGTTGCAATGTATTTTGCCTCTGCAATAGGCGATGACACTGAATCTTGCTTCTTACTTAGCCATGACACCAATCTGCATCCAAGGAAGAATGCATCACCACTTGTACTTTTCCTGTCATCCACACAACCATCCCAATTTGCATCTATATAAACACTTAGAGTAATGTCACTATCTTTTTGATACCACAAGCCATGATCCAGAGTGCTCTTTAAATATCTAAATATCATCTTCACTACTGCAACATGTGACTTTCTAGGGTCTTCTTGAAATTGAGACACAAAACAAATTGCATGCATGATATTTGGTCTAGTAGCAATTAGGTATATCAATCCTTCAATCATTGATCTATACCTACTTTGATCAACCTTAGGAGTTTCATCATTCTTGCTCAACTTACAACCAGTAACCATAGGAGTACAAACTAGCTTAGAATCTTCCATTCCAAACTTCTTTTAACATTTCCTTGACATACTTTTATTGCGAAATGAAAATACCTTTATCTATCTGATTGATCTGTAACCTAAGGAAGAATTTCATTTCCCCACATATTGACATTTCAAATTCCTTATGCATTTGATCTACAAAACTCTTACACATACCTTTATTTCCACCAAAGATTATATCATCTACATACACTTCTATAATCAAAATTTCATCTTATTCTACTTTGATGTACACATTGCTATTTGTGGTACCTTTATTGAAGCCTTGTTGTAATAAGTACTTGTCTAACCTTGCATACCAAGCTCTGGAGGCTTGCTTCAATCCATATAGTGCCTTCTTCAATTTGTAGACCATATTTAGTTTATCTGATAACTGAAATCCATCCGGTTGTTCTATGTATACTTCTTCCAATTCACCATTCAAGAAAGTAGACTTCACATCCATTTGGTATACTTTGAAATCCTTATGTGCTGCAAAAGCCAAAAACATAATGATGGCCTCCATTCTTGCCACTAGAGCAAATGCTTCCTCATAGTCTATTCCTTCTACTTGTGAGTAACCTTTATACACAAGCCTTGCCTTGTTTCTCATTACTTATCCATCCTCATTCAGTTTGTTCTAGAACACCCACTTAGTTCCAATGACATTCTTGTTTGCTGGTCTTGAGACAAGTTCCAGAGTCTAATTCTTTTAAATCTACATTAGTTCTTCTTCCATAGCCTTGATCAAATACTAATCCTTGCATGCTTCAACCACTATTTTAGGTTTAACTTTAGAAAGTAAACATAGATTTACCCACTCTTCAACAACTTTCCTTCTTGTCATCACACCTTTGCTCTTATCACCAATGGTCTGTGTAGTGTCTTTACAATGCTTGGTAAACTTGGTTGTAAGCATTCAATTCAAAGGAATCTCCTACTGAACAATCCACTATAACTTCTTGAAAAGACTTCATCAAATTATCAACTAGGGCTTGTAGACTTGTGATGGCACTTGCACTATATGTGCTTTCAGGGATTAGACTGTTTAACTTATCTACTAAATCAAGCTACTTATGAACAAAGGAAACTAATGCTGCTACAACTGCTACGTATACTTTATAATGTAAAACTCTAACAACAAATTAAGGAATGAAACTCTTATTTATTAATGACAACTGTTCCTATCCTCTGAAGTATCATAAACTAAAACAACTCTAAGAATCTAATGGATCTTGTATTCATAAATTAACTGCTATAGCAACTAAAACATACAAAAAATAGAGTGAAGGTTAGTTATCCTGAGTGGCCCTTGCTTAGGTGACTACCTCACTATTTAAACTCAAATCTAACTCTTCCAAATAAACACAATCATATTAACTCCAACATATATTTGCAAAATCTTTTCAAATCACATACAATCTAGCTCAACTACAATATTGATAACTCATGATCAAATGACATTGTATACATAATTTGGGAAAGATTTAAATAGCTAGATCTGTGGTAGAACAAAAACTATTCAAAGATGAGCTTAAAAAACTAACTTCTATCTGAACCACCAAACCATAATATAGGTACGGGGGAGTTATTCAAATAGGTTTCTTAACTAAAAACATAAAAAACTACTCTGCATGAACTAGAGTGTAATGAATGCTAACAACATTAATAGGAAAAGAAGGAAGGAAGTGTTCTAACAAAACTAGAACTCTGCTGAAATAGGGGAACATGGGTTGATTGAATCGGTCCAATTAGTCTTCAAATTGTAATAGAGTCCTCCAAGCTTCAAATCACCTTTATTGATCACCTATCATGATGCATGATTCTCTCCATTGAGTGTCCTTGGCCATGGTTACTGCACTTAATCAATATTGAAATCTCCCCTGCTCTGTGCCTGGAAATGTTGTGGCTGCGGGCTACACCCTATAGGTGCTATGGGTGACATACCTCTCTCCTTTAGCTACAAGTTTAGTCCATGAACATGTACAAAATACTAACAACCAAAATCAACACAAACATTATCAATAATCCATACATTCCCACATGTAACATACAATTTCATCATATCATAATCATATCTCCATATACTAATTAACCAAGTTCAAGTCTACATAATGATCATAAAGGATAACATAACATAGGGATATACTTAAAACAATGTCTAGGAATGTCTTTTAACTTCCATAAAACTAGAATAAAATAGGCTAATTAATTAGGCTCATCACACCCCCCAACTATCCTTTTGCTTGACCTCAAGCAAACCACTAACGATGTAGGTTATAATACAGGGTGATCTCCCTGAGATATACAATAGTGTCTACTCCTTGAGCCTCCTCCAAATAGAAGCCATTGTTACGTGCCAACCTATTCATCCTGGAGACCTCTACTTTCTCACTCTCTGTACTCCTCCTCCCAGTCTAATGTGGCACTGGATATAAAAGCATAGGGGGCTGAAAAGTAAGTGGTATCTAGCTCAATGCCTATCCCTTGGCAATGTCCATATATTTCCTGACCCTGTCAAACATGGTCATGAAGTTGTGGACAGAATGGGTTTCCTTCTTTTGTAACTCTGGAGTCAAGCTATTCCACCGGTCTTGTACATGCTGGTAAGAATGATGGATGAGCCCTATTGTCAAGTGTTGAATTATGTCATAGTCTTGTAGCCTCAAATTCATAAATTTTCTCCCCACACCCTTGTGCTCTAATAGCTGCTACCATTCTACAATAATAAACTTAGGGATTTCTGATTCCTTTCTAAATGGAAGGGCAATGGACTTCTCTCTTTCTGTGTAAGCTTCTATAATGTCCCCTCTTAATTTCTCATTTCTAAAGTAAGAGGTTAGTGTTCTTACCTGCAAATCCCCTACATCGATTAATGGATTTCATTTAGTATCTCCTGATACAACATAATTATGCAAATAAAATTCACATAGCTGCTCTTGTTCATCAAGTGCGGAAGTAGCAAAAACTTTGAGGAAAGCCATTTTATCACTCATATCAACTAGTTTATTGCTGATCAATATGGTAAATTGGAAACATAGAAATTTTTCTTGAAGAAATAAGGCATAGGTCCTAGCTGGTGGTATACATTTGACAATTGAGTAGCCTTATCAGTTACATCCTCCATTCTTATTGCTAGCTTCTGCAACTCTATATCCTTCCTTTGCAGTGCCTTATTATGTTCTTCAATCATGGTTTCCTTTTCTCTTTTCCATTCTTCTTTCTGTTCATTGAATTCCTGAGTAACCTTCCATAATTGATATCCTAAGGATACAATTGTATAGCAAGTTGGAGGTTTGACAATAGGGATCTTCTTTTCTTTGGTTTCTAATTCCTTATTCCCTAAAGCTACTATGGCCAATTCCACAAGGGCATCCAATTTTGATCCTTGACCATATGTGTTAACCCTTTCTTCCAACTCATGTATCCTTGCCTCTTTCTCTTTCTCCTTCTGTTCATAGGCTTTGATCAATTATTCCAGTTGTTTTATTCTATCAATAGCTTCCTGTAGTTCTCTTCTTATATTCTTGTCCTAAAATAACAATTCCTCATCCTTTGAAGACTATTCATCACCACCTCGAGTACACTCACATTCCTCATTATCAGGGTTGTTTAGGATCTTCATCCTAGTTTTCTTAGTAGTAAAGATGTCTTCTGATTCAGACTTAGAAGTACTTGACACATGCCATTTTATTTTGATGGGGGTTTGTATATTCTCGGTCACATTATCCTCTAGCTCATGATCACTCTCAACTGCTACCACATCCTCCTTCTCTTTTCTAGGGTTCTTAACAACACTCCCCATAACACCCTTCTCTCTAAGATGATGTGAATGCCTTACTAGTGTGGATTTCCCTTTTGACCTTTTTGTAGGCTTAGAAGAGGAACCATTCTTCTTTTTCTTAGTTCTTGGTGTTTTTGTGCTAGGTGCCTTACTAGAGGATGGAACCTGATTGGTCTCTTCTTCTAGGGTTTGATTCTCTTCCTCTAGTATGGGTTGATTAGATACTACATTTGGCATAATTGGCACATCCTATTCTCCTATCTCCTCTCTATTGTGGGTGGATGATGCAGTAGGTGAAATAGGGTTTTCTCTCAAGGATACAACAGGTGAATTCTCTGGTGATGTTGGCTTATTAAGGATATCATTGATATTTCTACATTGCAAGAAATGTTTCCAGGGCACATTTGGATACTGTACCCTAAGACTTCTCTTGACTAATAGAGTAACCAGGCAATCATGGGATAATGATGATATTTTTTGATTTCTTTTGATATTCATAGCTCATTCTTTTTAGGAAATTGTATAGGAAATTAGGCACATTAACTACCCTATTATGATGAAGATAGCTTAACAATTTGAAATGGACAGTGAATAGCATAGATTGCCTACCATCACAGGTGAGGTATTTGATAATGTGCACAATGCAAGCAACCCACAATTCTAGAAGTGATAGCCTTTTAGTGCCTTGAGATGTAGATTCTAGCTACTCCCCTTCTTCACTAAATTTGTCTCTTGCAGTTATTGCATCTGTTTGATGGGGAACTCTTCACCATTTATAGGTAAACCCGATACCTCAACAAATGATACCTATGAAGCATCCACTATTAGTCCTTTTATAGTGGCTTTGTCATGGTAAAGTGAGGCTACAAATTGCCTAGTTATACCTTCATCAAATTCTTTGAGTTTTAGGAAATAATCAATCCATCCCGCCTATGTCAAGATTGGCAGAGTTAATTGATCTTCTAGTACTATATCATGCACCTTAGGTTCTCGTCTGATGATGTCTCCTCCCATATTGCCAATTCTAAATTTAAATTCTCCATAACCCCTTTCTACAACCCTTCTTTATATCTGCTCTACTCTTTAAGTTCAATAACCTACACTTCCAATAACCCCATGTATATTCCCTTGTTGTATAAACCAGAATGAACTATCAAACCAACTTAATTTGACTTAGAACTATGGGAAATTGTGAATTTTAGCATGGAAGCATCGTAGATAGTTTAGTAGACAAATCGACAGAGTAGTCATAAAAATGAAACAAAATGAAAAAGAGGTTGTATGTTATGTGTATAACTAATAATGCCGAACAATGATTGTTTGAACAAAAACACTATCCCTCCCTCCAATTAAATTCTTGAAGTGACCTCAATTCAAGTCTGTGTATGACAAGGAGAAGGATAAAAGTATATGGATACGAGATTACAAATGATAATTTTGTAATATTAAATGTGAGCATATAAGGAAAGATTGAGATATATGTGTCAAATAGTGGTAAGTTAATATTGTACCTGTTGGAATGAGATGAACTAGACTTCATGTGAGCTCAACATTGGAAAATGTGTATGCAGCTTAAGTTTAATAGACATAACTTATTATTATGAAGAATGGTAGAATGACACTTTGGTACATGTGAACAAGTTGATGTAAGTTGCATGTGGTGTGATGATGAATGGTGGTTGCATGTACTCAAAAAGTGGAGTGCATGGCGCAAAATTTGAATTGACGGACAAATAGTTACTACATGTGAGTGGATGGGCAGTTACTGCATGTTCACCTCCAACAAGTCCCAATATTATATGATGGCAATGTGGAGTTGTAGTCTTCAATAGGTCCCTATGGTCATTGACTTGGTCTTCATGAAGATATCAACATCAGTGCTATGTGTGCATGTGAGGAAAGGAAAGAAATTATACTTGAGTGACCTCAAGAGGTGAGCTATATAGCTC
Organism: Cunninghamia lanceolata; assembly: GCA_027924645.1. Taxonomy (NCBI): domain Eukaryota; kingdom Viridiplantae; phylum Streptophyta; class Pinopsida; order Cupressales; family Cupressaceae; genus Cunninghamia; species Cunninghamia lanceolata. Next base: position 4,035,931 of record BSBN01000128.1, read on the forward strand.
ACCTATTGAGTCACTGTGATTACCGATAGGGTCTTCTTCTATGTTACTGCTAGGTGATGATATAGTAGCATCTGACTCATGGTTAGGAATAGAACATTGATTAGAAAATCATCCCTATTTGCTAGCTCAGTATAGAGCTTTAATCGATGTCCATTAACCAATAGTAAAAATCTGACATCATCTATTGTCTGAAGTTTGACAGCTCCATTGGAAAACACTTGGTGAATTTCATAAGGTCCTAACCATCTAGATTGCATTTTACCTTTATGATCTTTGTTCTTTGAATCATATAATAGAGTCCAGTCACCTATGTGAAATTCTTTCCTTTTAATATACTAATCATGCCATTTGGCTCTCTGCTTTTGAACAATTTCTGTATGATGCATAACTACCATTTTGATTTCATAGGATCCATTGAGAATATGAAGTCTTTCCCTTTGTGCTACTGTTAAATCCATGTCAAGTTCTAGGGTAGTCCTTAGTGTCTTATACTCAAATTCAATTGGTAAAATTGTTGTTTTACCATACACTAACTCATAAGGTGTGAAACCAGTTGTTGTTTTCCATGTAGTTTTGTATGACCACACTACCTCTGGTAGTCTGGCTACTTGATCCTTCCTTTGAACATTCACTGTCTTTATCAAAACATTCTCAATTTCTCTATTTGTAACTTCCACTTGCCCATTGGTATGAGGGTGATAGGGTGTGGACTTCCTATGCCTAACTTCATATTCTTTGACTAGTGTGGAAATGAGTTCAGAAGTGAACTATGAGCCTTGGTCAGTGAGAATTTCTCTTGGTGCTCCATATCTAGTGAAAATTTCTTCATACAGGAATTTGGCGACATTCCCATATCTGGCCAATTGGAAAGCCTTAAAGTTTCAACCCACTTTGTCAGGTAATTAGTGCAAACTAAAATGTACTATTTATTATTAGAAGCTAGTGAGATTGGCCCAATGAAATCTAGCCCCCACTTATCAAATGGTGCTAGTGTTATCTGTGGTTGCAAAGGCATCTCATCTAATCTTGTTGGTCTACCCATTCTTTAGCATTGGTCACAACTCCTTATGTACTTGAATGCATCCTTATGAAGAGTTGGCCAATAATAGCATGTAGTTAGTATCTTGTATGCTATCCTCTTGGCTACAAAGTGACCCCCACAAGGCTCATCATGACAAGCTTTTAGGATGTCAAAGACCTCATCTTCTCTTATGCATCTACTCATAATATGATCTAGACCAGTGTAGAATAAATAACCAACAATCCAAGAATATGGAAAGCTTTTATGCACTAATTGTCTTCTTTCTCTTGGAGAGAAATGTGATGGAATCTACCTTGTTACCAAATAGTTAGCAATATTAGCAAACCATGGTGTATGTAAAGTAAGAGCAAACAAGTGTTCATTTGGGAAAGAGTCATCCACAACATCTTCTTCCATTTGTGTAGGTAATCTAGATAGAAAATCTGCCACCACATTAGCTTTTCCTGGTTTATCCACTATTGTGATATCAAACTCCTATAGCAAAAACCATCTGACTAGTCTACCCCTGACCATAGGCTTATTCATTAAATATCTGATTGTAATATGATATGTGTGAATAAATACCTGGTAGCTAGAGATATAATGTTTAATCTTGTTAATAGCATAGACAACAACTAACATCTCTTTTTTAGTGACAGTGTAATTGAGCTCTACCCCTTGTAAGTTTTTACTGATGTAATAAATAACATACTCTTTAGTACCTTCTTTCTATCCCAATACTTCCCCAATAGCAAAATCAGAAGCATTAGTGTGTATATGGAAGGGCAATGTCTAATTGGGTCCTCTCAAGACATGTGCTTTTGTCAGAGCTACTTTTAGTGTGTCAAAAGAGTGCTGACATTCTATGGTCTAGTCAAATTCCATGTCCTTTGTAAGAAGAGAAAATAAAGTTGCTGCTAATTTGCTGTAGTCTTGTATAAACCTTCTATAATATCCTGCATGGCCAAGACAACTCCTAACATCTTTAGGATTCTGTGGTACAGGAAGTGTAGAAATTATCTCAATCTTGTTAGGATCCACCTGAATACCATCACTGGATATGAAGTGTCCTAGAACAACTCCTTGAGTCATCATCATAAATCATTTTTCATGACTCAATGACAAATTATGCTCTTGGCATCTTTATAGGACATTTTCTAGATTATTGAGTGTTGTCTCAAATGTGTCTCCATAAGTGGTGAAATCATCCATATATATCTCCATAGAATCATGAGCATAGTATGAAATGATACTTAGTACTGCCCTTTGGAAAGTGGCTGGGGTATTGCATAATCCAAAAGGAAGAACAAAATAAGCATATGTACCCCAAGGGCAGGTAAATGTGGTCTTATCCTGGTCCTTTAGAGCAATTTTTATCTGATTATAGCCACTAAAGCCATCTAAGGAGTACGTTTTTACCTGCTAGGTAGTCAAGTACTTGATCAATCAAGGGTAGTGGAAAATGGTCTTTCCTAGTGGCTGTGTTAAGTTCCCTATAATATATACACACCCTCCTCTTGCCTCCTTTCTTAGGGACAATAAATAAAGGTGACACCCATTCACTATCAAAAATAGGGTAAATAAAACCAGTGTCGAGGAGTTTCTGGAGTGCATTTTTAACTATGTCTCTCAAGGCAGGATTAATTCTTCTTTGTGGTTGTCTTATGGGCTTGAAGCCATTATTGATGCAGATCCTATACATGCACAAATCTAGATCTATTCCTTTCATGTCATTATAATCCCTTACAAAATTTGATGCATTTGTCTACAATACAATGTGCAAGGAAGTCTGTTGTTCTTCAGTCAGGGCATTATTGATATTCAACATTTTGCCTGGCATGATTTCCAATGTCTTAGAAGCTGGATGGATAGATGAAAGGTCACATCCACTGATGTTGGGAACACATTCCTAAGGTAGTAAATAATGGAAGAGTTGGGACAATTCCTCTGAAGAATGTGCAGGTATGATATTCTATAGTGGATCTTGTAGACATGATAGACAGTCTTGTTGATGTGGGTCCCTATTGCAATGGTTTTGTATAATGTGGTCAATCAAGTCATCCTCATCTTGGGTTTCTAACAAAGGGCTACATTCTATCATCATGAGAGTTTGTAGGGAATAGTGGTCTTCTTCCTCTTCTAAGGTAGGACATATGGTTTGTTCCAAATTATCATGAGGTTGAGCCGGGGGATAAAGCACCAATTTCTTTGTGATAGTCCCATTTGAGATTATCATGTTCCCAGACCTACAACCTATAAATACATCTATTGTTGCTAACCATGGTCTTCCTAGGATAAGTGGATATCCTGCAAGATTAACTTTTGGATGCAAAACTATGAAGTCTGTAGGATACTCCCTGAAAGCAAGCTAGGTGTGCGGAAATCGCTTCCTACACTAATCTAATGAGGGGAGAGCTATACAAATTCAATTTAATATTTACAACATATAATAGAGATATTGCAGCAATACACATAGAACCAGAAAGAAGACAGAAGAAGAGAGACAAGATATATTGTGGGGAAAACCCTTATCGGGTGAAAAACCCCACACTCAGAAACCTACACAATGTATTATCAAAACTAAATATGGTTTACAATGCACTTGCAATGCAAGCTTCAATAGTCTTTGACACTCGTGTCTGGAGTCAATCTGACAACATAATAGTACTTGTCAATCACATACTACATCTCCTCCTCAAAGCACCTGTTTATATAGAATATACAAGGCAAAATTGGCTCTATCTTGGAATGGGAGTCCAACTTGGCCTCATGGACCAAGAACCATGCCTATGGACACTTGGTCAACATTGTAAGGTGCTCCTAACACTTGTCCACAACTGCCATCCCAAAGAGGTCGCCTATTTCCAAAATGGGCTATGACAGATGCTCTTATGACTCTTATGACCATCATAGAATCTGTCATAGCAGTTACAACTTACAGCTGTAAGAGAATATGTCATACACATGCTATAAATAGCATATTCTCTTACAACATGTCATAGTCCACCTTGGGGGACCCAAAGATGCATTTTTCAAAGATGCTTCTTGACACATGTCTTCACCTGTCTTACAAGCTTCTATTTCTGACTCTTACATGTCATAACTTCGTCATAGGAATCTATCATAACTGTTTTGGTCAATATTCCCTTACACAACATCCAAGATACTAACACATGACAAAATAATCCTACCATAAAGTGGGATTCCTATCTCCTTATTTGAGGACAAAATTTCAAGTTGTCATCTTCCATGTAGGATGACACATCACCATGCCACATCCCACAAAATGATAATATGGAATTTACAATTAATTTACATCATAGGCAATGAAAAAATAAATACAATCATAAATAATGCAAGGAATTACCAAGGTTGAGACACCTTAATTCCCAACATTCTCCCACTTGTCGAACACCTTGTAAGAGCTAATAGAATAACAAGATTTAACTGCTATAGGCCGAGAGGCCCATAGACTCCAAACACCATATGAACTTCTCTGTGGTAACTAATTTTGTTAATGCATTTGTAACATTCTTCAAAGTATCTACCTTCTCCAATTTACCTTCCCATCCTCTACTATGTCTCACATGAAGTGAAACTGTACATCAATATGCTTTTTTCTAGCATGGAAAGTTGGATTCTTCGCAAGGCAAATTGCACTCTGACTGTCACAACTGATCGTAATCTGACATGCATCAACACCAATATCTAAACATAATATCTTAAGCCAAATGGCTTCCTTACAATCATGAGTTGCTGCCATATACTCAGCTTCTGTCGTGGACAAAGCAACCACAGGTTGTCACTTACTCATCCAACTAATAGCACCACCAAACAGTGTAAACACATAAGCACTTGTGGATCTCATGCTATCAATGTCACCTACCCAATCTGAATCCACAAATCCATGAATATCAACAGAATGCAGAGGTCCTGTAACATTACCATGATAGCATATGGAATACTCAGAAGTACTCCTCAAATATTTGAACACTCTCTTAACTGCATCCCAATGTATCCATCCAGGATTAGCCATAAATCAACTAAGGACTCCCACTGCTTGGGAAATGTCTGGTCTTGTGCAGACCATAGCATACATCAAACTGCCAACAACACTAGCATAAGGTACTCTGCTCATGTCCTCCACCTCACTAGGAGATTTATGACAATCCTCAACAGACAACTTTGTTCCCAAAGAAACAGGAACACACAATGGTCTACAATTTGCCATGCTGAACCTATCCAACATGGTCTTCACATACTTACTCTAGCTTAACCAAAGTTTTCTATTAGTTATGTCTCTTCTAATTTCCATTCCTAGAATGTACCTAGCTGCCCCTAAATCTTTCATTTCAAACTGTGCTGAGAACTGATATTTAAAATAAAAAATCATATTCTTACCCTTCCTAATGAGCAACATATCATCAACATATAATGCAACAATGAGAATGCTTCAAACCATACAAAGACTTCTTTAACTTGCAAACTAAATTACCTTTCACCATGTAATGCTTTGGCTGTGACATGTAGATTTCTTCCTCCAAATCACCATGAAGGAAAGCTGTCTTCACAATCATCTATTCTACCTCTAAGTCATATGCTGCTGCAAGAGATAACAAAAATTGAATCAATGTCAACTTTGCAATGGGAGAGAAGATCTCACCATAATCTATACCCTCCACTTGTGAATACCCCTTCGCAACCAATCTGGCCTTATACTTCTCAACACTACCATATGTACAAAATTTCTTCTTGAACACCCATTTGCATCCAATAGGTTTCCATCTAGCAGGCAAAGGCACCAAGTCCCAAGTTTGATTCTTTTCCAAAGAAGCCATCTCATCCTCCATGGCATCCTTCCGAGAACTTGCATCTTTCATATCCAAAGCCTCTGACATAGTTCTAGGTTCATCACTGTTGGTAAGCAAAGAAAAAGCACAACTAGAATCAAGCAATGTATAACCAAACTTATTAGGTTGCTTTCTTATTCGTGTATACCTCCTCAAGAGCTAAGGTTGAGGTTCAGCTTCTTCATCTAAGCTGCAAGAGCTCTCCTCATCATCAGGTCCAACATTGACTTTTTATCCAGTCTTCTCAGGGGTAGGAGGAAACTAAACAACATCCTCTTTCTTTTCTTTTTCTTCTGGTTGTAAAATAGCAGAAGGTGTTAGATCTCTGAAGATGACACTTCTTCTATACAACACTTTTTCAGCCACAGGATCCCAAAGCTTGTATCCTTTCACACTGACACCATAGCCAATGATGATACACTTAATAGCCTTGTTCTTCAATTTTGACCGCTTCTCCCTAGGCACATGTGCATATGTCTCACAACCAAAAACACGAAGATGCCTTATTGAAGGCTTTCTACAAGACCACACCTCCATAGGTGTCTTACCAACAAGAGCTAATGTAGGAGATCTATTTACAAGATAATAAGCAGTGGCAACAACTTCAGCCTAAAACTTTTGCTCTAGGCCAGCTCCATTAAGCATACTCTTAGCCTTCTCCATTAGTGTCCAGTTCATCCTCTCTGCAACTCCATTTTGCTGCGGGGTATATGGAGTTGTCTTATGTCTTTCAATCCCAAGTTTCTTGCAATATTTATTGAATTGTGTAGAATAGAACTCACCACCATTGTCAGTTCTCAAACACTTAATCCTTTTACCAGTCTAATTTTCAGCAAAGGCTTTAAACTCCTTAAACTTACTATAGACTTCAGGTTTGCTTCTAAGAAAATAAATCCATGTCCTTCTACTGTAGTCATCTATGAAAGATGCAAAATATATAGATTGTAATAATGAAGGAACATTAATAGGACCAAATACATCAGAATAGACAAGGTCCAACACACCAGAAGACTTATGTGAACTCGAGTAAAACTGAATACGGTTTTGTTTTCCATATATGCAATGTTCACAAAAGTCGAACTCAAGATTACAATCATCTAACCCCTCAACGAAGTTTTTATTTTTTAGGGTTCTAAGACCCTTCTCACCAATGTGGCCAAATCTCTTATGCCATAACATTGTCTTTTCAGTAGGAAGCTTAACTTCTAAGGCATGAATACAACCATCAGGACTAGATACAACAGATTTCTTCACTCCTCGTTCAGATGGTGGGGATGAAGTGACTACTGCCCTATTTCTTGAGTCAGAAGAACTATTGCATTGTGAAATGCATGCCTCCAGCTGAAATAGAGTACCTCTCCTACTACCCTTAGGAAGCACCAAAGCTCCTCTAGTCATCTTGCATCCTTCTTTCGAAAAGACAACCTACACACCTGCATCATTCAACATACTTATAGAAAGCATGTTCTGTGCTAAGCCTAGGATGTGCATAACCCTAGAGATCCCCTTCACTTGTCCATCAAGGAATCAGATAGAGACTTCCATGACCAACAATCTTCAAATGAGAGTCGTCACCTAGGTACACTCTTCCACCATCGAACTCATCATACTTAGTGAGCCAGTATCGATGCGAGGTCACGTGGAATGATGCACTAGAATCAATTAGCCACACATCATCAGATGCATGGGTTGCCAGGGCTGTGATGAAAGCATCACCATCATCTTGTGACTTGTCAGAATCTAAATCTAGGTTCTTCTTCTTCTTTTTCTTTTCCTCTTTGCATTCCTTTTGGAAATCCCTAGATTTACCATAATTCCAACAGAGAGCTTTGGACTTTCCAGGAGATTTGGACCTCCCACTAGATTTGGATCTACCCTTCTCAGCTTTCTTGTCCTTCTTTTTCCCTTTCTCCTTGGGTCTTCCATGAACTGCAAGAGCCTCTTTGGTTGCCTCAGAAGACTTTCTCTGCATCTCTTCAGATAACAATGAAGAAACCACTTCATCCATTTTGAATGTGGATGTGGTGCTTCCAATAGCCATGACAAGATGATCCCACAAGTCCAGAAAAGAACAAAGCAAGGTCATACAGTGATCCTCCTCCATCTTCACACCAACGGATGTCAATTGTGCAACCGACATGTTGAAAGAATTCATATGTTCTGCAATAGATCCTTTGTCTTCCATTCGAAGAGAATACAACTTCTTTCTCAGAAAAAGTTTGTTAACCAAGGATTTGGCTTGATACACATCTCCCAACTTCCAAAGCAAGTTTGCAGTAGCCTCCTCATGGACATTTAACAGGACAGAATCAACAAGACTAAGTCTTATGAGACCCTTAGCCTTCTGATCCTTGAGATCCCAATCATCTTGTTACATTACAGCTAGTTTTGTTCCACTAATAGTTTCCCAAAGGTCTCGGTCAACAAGCATGTCTTCCATCTTGAGCTTCCATAGCTCAAAATTAGTGCCATTGAATTTCTCCACCTCTATCCTTTCGGATGTGCTTGCCATCTCCTTGCTGCAATAAGATTTAGAATACTCTGCACAGACTCCCACTCAACTTAAGATTAGCTCAAAAAACCCCTACCCAACAACTAGGACCAAAGGTGATTAGGCTCTGATACCAACTGAAAGGAAGCTAGGTGTGTGGAAATCGCTTCCTACACTAATCTAACGAGGGGAGAACTATAAAAATTCAATTTAATCTTTACAATTACAGCAACATGAAACATATAATAGAGATATTGTAGCAACACACATAGAACCAGAAAGAAGACAAAAGAAGAGAGACAAGATATATTTTGGGGAAAACCCTTATCGGGTGAAAAACCCCACACTCAGAAACCTACACAATGTATTATCAAAACTGAATATGGTTTACAATACACTTGTAATGCAAGCTTCAATAGGCTTTGACACTCGTGTCTAGAGTCAATCCGGTAGCAGAACAATACCTATCAATCACATACTACATCTCCTCCTCAAAGCACTTGTTTATATAGAATATACAAGGCAAAATTGGCTCTATCTTGGAATGAGCGTCCAACTTGGCCTCATCTGCTAAACAACATTCCAGGGTAGAGTGATGGACAATTTAAGTAACAAAAAGACATAAAATGGGTGCCTGGGCTGATCAAGTTAGGTGTTTAAGTGGTAGATCAGACTGCAATGCATGCCTAGGAGTAATGTGATGGCCTTTTTCTAGTACAAACATCAAAAGGGGTTGCCTAGATAGAAATTTAGTGACAGAGATGCATCAAAATGGTGCTTAGATGTTTCATAAATGTCTTAAGTGGTGAAGATGACTAAAGCAAGTGTCTCAACTGAGTGTTAAGTGATGAGTGTAGCTAAAAAGTATGCCTAGGAGATAGGGTTTAATAAACTAGTGAGGACAAGGAACATCAGAGCTCCTAGGAGAAGTGGGATGCCATGTACATGGAAAGGCTGCTCAAAAGTACACCTAGGAGGTTAGCAACATGAGTTTGAGTAAGAAGAACCATAGAAAAGTGCTCTTGGGGTCCTGGTAAGTGACAGTAGCAGTAGATTGGTGTGAATTGGAGGAATATCAATCTATTAAGTGTTGAAGATGCATAAATTAGGCACTTCAGCAGTGAAAACAACCATCTTAAGTGACAAAACATAAGTCAAATAAGTGCCTAAAACCAATTTTAAGTAGCAAAACTAAGTAAAAAGTGTGCTTCAGTCATCATTGATAGGTATTAAGTGAAGGGGGAGCATTAGGTGTGCCTAGCTTTGAAATGTGAGGTTTTAAGTGTCATGAGCAAGTAAAAGAAGCACTTGAGAGGCAAGATTAATACTTAAGTTATAAGACATCACAAAAAGAGTGCCTAGGATCAATTTCAAGTGGCAAGGGTAACCTAAATCAGTGCTTGGGTTTGTGTTGTAAGTGATAGGTGATCAAAATAGTTACCTACTTGTATTTTAAGTGATGAACCTATGAGGGAGGTGTTCCTGGATTGATAAGTATGAAGATAAGTGACATAATTGACCATAAGGCGCCCCTGACAGTGATCAAAACTTAGTTTAGTGTGAAGGGCAAGGTAAGTAAGTTCTTAACATGTAATAGCAGTCTGATTAGTGGCATAAAAATGTAAAATAGGTGCCTAGCAATCTTTTAGTGGTAGCAATGAAGGAAAAGAGTGCCTATTTGACAAATAAGTGACAAAAAGGTCATAAAGACACTCATTTCAGCAGTGAGTGCATCATTACAAGTGTAGAAGAAACAAGTGTTTGGGTGCATGAAAGGATAAGTTAAGTTGCACAAATGGCATAAGGGTGCACTAAAGACAGAAGAGGAGTACTTTAGATTTGAAAAAGAGCAGAGACAAAGAAGCAAGGTCAAGAATCAAAACTTGTAGGGTCGTAGGGCATTGGAACAATTGAGAGCTAACTGGGAAAAAGAGAACTGTTCAAAATAGAAAGTCCACCCTCTAAGAGGAATCTAAATCATTGCAATTTCAGCCCTTAGATTTAGCTTTTTGTCCACTCAGACGTTACATCAAATATAACTCTGGCTTTGCAATCTCATACACTGTTGTGGAGTGTATTAGAGATCATTTCATTCATTAAATATGTAACAAACACACAATAATTCATATAATAACACAGTTCAAGCTTCAGAAATCCAAAATAATTGTTTGAACGGGTAGAAATCTTTCATACACTTAAAATTAAGTGTGATATTTTTGTCTTGTAAATGTTTTCTAACATAATGGTGATACCTCTACTCTTTAATGAAAAATACTCAAATCCTCTCGTGAAAGGCAATAGAAGAGCACAAAATGCAAACAACTGTGGGGAAAAGCCAAAACAAAAACAAAAAAAGATACTATAAATTAAAGAGAAGATGAAAGGAATAAATGACTCTTGATTTCATATGATTTTGTAGAATCTGGAGAAGAAAGCACGAGTGCTCCAACTACCCTTGCTCCTCTTTCTACTCCCACCCCTGCCATTGCTACAGGTGCTCATGTCAGATGTGCGGTCCTGCCATTGATCCGCACCCAAAATTGCCTCTGCTTCTGATTGAACCACTACATACGATCAGAGAGATCACTGGATTGGGGAGGGGTCAACTGATATGAGATCGACTGGTTTTGACTCCTGAATCAATTAGATAGCGAGAAATGTTTTACATGGTATTACTTTTAATTGTAATGAAAATTTTAAATGGTAGGGAAGAGGGAAATTACCAAATCATGTGACTAATTATTTAGTCATTTTTATTTATGTGACTAATTATTTAGTTGTGTTTCTTATCCAACAATCAAATTAGTCATGTATAGTTGTGTTGCAAAAAATTAGTAGAATTTAGTCATTTTTAGTTGTTGTGACTAAAAGATTTAGTCACCTAGTCATTTATTTGCCAAAATTCTACTAGTGTGGACATCACTCATCTCTACCCCATAAGTGGGGTATTGAATAGCCTTGTTAGTGTATGCCTGTTGACTAGGCTTGTTATTAGGGTTAGGTGCAGGTTGAGTAGGTATTTGTGGAGCTCTTGGTGGTTGTGCTATAGGACTAGATGAAATTGGCATAATGGCTTGTTGTTGGGGCTGAGGAGGCAGTAAGGGTTGTGAATAATTCATGTTTTGGTTTTGCCACTGCTGTCCTTTTTGCCATTATGGTTGCCATTAGTTTTGTTGTATTGGCCATTGGGGGTTGTAGTTAGAGCCTTGGAAGTTTTGTTGGGGCCATATAATGGGTTGTTGCTGATTCTAGTTTGGTTGAGGATTTTGCCATTGCTACGGGTTTTGCCTTTGGGTTTGACTAGTTGGCCAAGTCTAAGGGTTCCAAATAGAGAAATTTTGATGACCTACTAGAAATGATGTATTAAAAGTTAAAGGACCTTGTGGAATACCTTGTCTTTGCTACCATGATTTCCTTTGTGCAACATAGTATAACTAGCCATCTTCTCCTTCAACAGGCTGAAAGTGAGGTTTCTCTGGTTTATCTTCTACAATATTGGCCACTCTCCTGCATTTGCAATTAGCTTTTCTTTGTCGACAATTTGGACAGTATTTAGTGAGTATTGAATCCTCCTCCTCCTACTTCTTCTTCAAGTGTAGAGTATCTAGTTGAGTGGTTAGATGACTAGTGATATCTTCTTTCATGTTGGTCAACAGGCGACTCAGCTCCACTCTTGAAACTGAATTGGATGCCTTACTAATAGTGGATGCTCTCTGACCCCTTGTTCTCTTGGAAAAAGTCCTTGAGTAGTTTTTGCAAGCTTTGCAGACATCTTCAAAGGGTAACTGAGATATATCCACTACTCTGATAAGATTAAGGGCATCCATGCAATCATCATTAACTCCTCTCAAGAAGACAAACTTCAAAGATTCTTCTGATAATCTGTTCTATGGTTGTTTCTTGAGGCAAAACTAGAACCTCTCCATATAGTCCTCTGATGGCTCATCTTCTTTCTAAGTCATCCTGAAGATATCATCTCTCCTTCTATCAATCCCTCTACAATAGTTTTGGTATTTCTCCAAGAACTTTGTCTTCATTGTATCCTAATCTGGAATAGTATCCTTTCCTAATCCCATAAACCATCTTAAAGCAACATCCTTTAATGTGGTAGGGAATAGCTTGAGCCTATGAGGTTCAGTGGTGTAGTCATAACTCCTACACAAGAAATCAAACTCAAATAGGAATGTTTCTGGATCTTCAGTCACCAAACTGTAGAAGACAAGCAATGCTAAAGGAGGCATATTCTTCAGAGAAGGAACCCTTTCCTAGTTGGTGATAGGGAATTCAAACGTCACCTGTCCTAGTGGATCATCCACTGCATCAGCCATGGTGAGGAAAGTTCTTTATGTAAATTATCAGTAGATGTTGATGAGAAGGAAGATTCTTCTTCAGTAATACCCTCACTCTGATCACTAAAGTCCACAATATCTATTGTTGCTTATTGGGTTGATGGAGGGAACCTTCCCAAAGTCTCTCACTGCCTCTGCATACAATGTATATAACTTTGTATGGATCTTGCACAATGTTAGTAACCTTTCTGGTGTTTGGTGAAGTAAAACCTAAGTACCCTATCCTTTGAAAAGTAGAATATGACTAAGAAAGATGAAAACTAATAGGGACTAATCTCTAAAAGTAGCACCATCCCTGGCAACGGCACCAAAAATGTAGTGTCTTTACAATGCTTGGTAAACTTGGTGGTAAGCACTCAATTCAAAGGAATCTCCTACTGAACAGTCCACTATAACTTCTTGAAAAGAACTCATCAAATTATCAACCAGGCCTTGTAGACCTGTGATGGCACTTGCACTATATATGCTTTTAGATACTATAATGTAAAATTGTAATAAAAGATTAAGGAATGAAATTCTTATTTATTAATGATAATTGTTCCTATCCTCAGGAGTATCATAAACTAAAAAAACTCTAAGAATCTAATGGATCTTGTATTCAATGGTAGATGCTTTGCATGCAATAGAATGGGACATATGGCTAATCAGTGTAGATCAAAAGGATATCAGTCAAATATGCAAAGAAATATTGTTTGCTACAATTGCAATAGATCTGGTCATATTGCCAAATTGTGTAGAAGTAAAGAATCAGGACAAAAAGGGTCTGGTGCATCATAATCAAAACCAAGACAAAGGAAAAGACAAAATGAATGCGGATGAAATTCAAAGGGAGATGAACAAGATTTGGGTGAAGAGGAGTACAGAAAATGTTGAGGATGGATCCGCACTAGAATCTGGTGCTGATATTCCTTTCAGAAACTAAATAGATGAGCTCTGGCTAAGGGGGAGTCTCAAAAGAAAACAAGTTCCCCTAGCCAGTCAATTGGTGCCTAAAATTGGCACATGGAAAGTTGTGAACTAAAGGGTTCCCAGAGAAACATATAAATAAGCCTTGGTAAAGATATGGAAGATCTGCAAGAAGTTTAGAAAAGGTTAATCTTCCTAGATTGATCCGGTTTAACAGTCATTTGGTAAGAACAGGATTCTCATAGTTAGATCCGGTATGATTCAAATTTGAGGTATCTTGATCTGTGGATAAGTGGAATGATTTGGGAAAGATAGATAGACAGCTAATAGTACATACTAGTGATCTGGAAAGATCTCTCTCGGAACAAGGAAAACAAGGCAACCAAAATAACTTAGGTTGTGCATTTATTGAAAAATGGAATTGGGGTTTGCACAGAAATAAAAAAGGTTCTTTGGTTCATTATTTACACATTTGCATTCGGAAAGAAGAGAGAAGGAGCTCTGTAACAAGATATCTCAATCCTCTCAAAGATCAAACCGCAGAAGTCGATTCATCCAAGCAACTCGATCCGGCTCATATCGTGAACCCTAGAAGTGTAAGAGGTATTTTTTGATCTTAAAATCTCTCTCTAAATCTTTAAGATGGCTACTCTGAATGTTGTGAAGATTACTAATAGGCTACACCCTAAATTTAAGAAACATCATGTTGCCCAACTTTGCTTCATTCTGTCCAAAATTGAGATGTGACCACTCAAAAGGAATGCAAAAGCGTTTGCCCTCTTTAGATCTGTTGGATCACTGGTCCGAGCTATGGTCTGAGCATCACTTAGGGCCTCATGCATGGCCTCTAACTTAGGAATACTTATCCCTCTAAGTTCACTCAACCTGCTTATTCTCTTTTTCTTCTCTTTTTCAAGCTTCTTAATTTCATTTAATACTGCAATAGTCTGACACTCTTGATTTATTATGGATGTGGTAAGAGGATCAAAATTCTGAGATAGTCTTGATAGTTTATCCTCCCGTTCTTTCACTTTCTTATCAATATCCATTGTTACTTTGGACCAGGATAGACAAAATTTATACATTTCTCCGCCATCTTTAAGAGCATTTTCTAAGCTCTTTATCCCAATATCCATATTTCTCCTATCATTGGTTATTAGTCCTTGTACTTCAGAGAATCTCTTTTCCAAAAACTCCTTCCGAACCTTTTCTTCTACTGACTTCTCTAAGGAATCAAAATGTGTATGAACAGAATTTACAAGAGACTTTAGATTACCGGATGTGGAGGCTGAAGGATCTTTTTGAAAGGATGGCATGATCTTCTCCAATACATCGGATGCAATTTCTATTAGCTCACAATCCTCTATGTGAGACTTCAAAAGTTTTTCTTTTGCCTTTGCATGGGCAAAGGATGCTATCTTCATAGTCTGAACCGGGGAGAGGGAATCAAAATTGAATGGTCCTTGAAGCAGTTCTGCTTCATCAATTTCCATCATTTCTTTGGTCAAGAAGTCTTTGACTACTTCTGCAGTGTCTCTTTTTGGAGACAGAGTTTTCTTCCCTTATGCAGTCTTAGCATTGTCATTTGTGGTCTTCTTTGTTTGACCCTCTTCTCTTCCCTTCTCCTCTTCTTCCTGACTGATCTTTTCTTCTACTCCTTCTTCTCCTTTAGATCCAGAGTCTTCTGAGAAACTAGAGGAGAGATGTGTGCTTCTTCATGGACTTCCTCTTCTAGAGCAGAGGAATCTAAGTCCTTAGCTTTCTCTTCACTTGTCCCCTTTGCCTCTTCTACCACTGTCTCAGTAGATTCTCCTTTGTCATCCATGAGAGAGGGTTCATTACCTAAGTCCTCTATAATAGGAAGATTGAATCTTTTAAAGGCATTCCAGAGGATATCTTTTGTTTCCTTTGCCACTTTGTCAGTTTCTCCAAGCATAAGTTGATTCATCTAGCTTTACTTCAAAACTCGTCCTTGTAGTCCTTGAAGATAATATTCATTTGTTTAGGGGTAATGGACGGATAGAGATGAATAGAAATCTGCTCCTTGATTTCTAAATCTTTTTCTTGGGCATTGTTCTTCCTTATTTCAAGTTCCTTCTCTAAGCTTTTGGGAATCAGAGATATAATTTCAATGAATGCTTTGTTGTAGATGTTTAGATACCTGACTATGGCATCTTGCAATATCTTCTGATCAGTTTCATTATATTCATAATAAAATTCAACAATTAGTTGTAAGTTCCCATCCACAGTAACTGATTTGATGATATCATCAATGCAGAGAGTAGGTTTTTTAACAAATTCCTCTACCTTCTCTTCTTTGTTTTGATTGGTAGAGGGTTCACCGTTGTTTTCTTCTTCTTCTTCATTTTCTTTACTTCTTCATCTGTCTCTATCTCTTCATCATCCTTGAGGCTTGTGTATGATCTTGTAGCCTTTGTCTTTGTTCTCTTTTCACCTTTACTGGATGATTTTGCTTCCGGTTTTGATGCCTTTGAGTTCTTAGCAGTGGCAGGTGCAGAGCTCTTAGAGGATCTGGTCTAGGAGGGGGCTTCTATCTGAGCACTTTCTTCTGCTTCTTCCTTTTCTTTCTCTTCCCTTTCCATCTTCTCTTTGTTTGCATCGAGAGTATCTTTTGAAATGCCATACCTTTTGGCAACATTCTCTACTTCTTTTCTCACTTTTCTCTTCATCTCCGGTTGTCTAAGCTCCACATGAATCTTTACACTCAACTCTTCAAAGGTTCCAAACCTTTCTGCCTTAGGGTCCTTGGGCTAACTCAAAAGATGTTGAATGTGCAACTCTAGGATTTTCTCATCAGCCTCATACCCCATTGGCATGATCCATACTATTCTTGGTTCCACTGCCTCCATTAGGCATTGATTAGTACCCACCATGAAGCATACTATATCTTTGTATTTTTCTACTAGAGATTGGGGGATTCTCTCTCTTGCTTGCATCATATTTTGAAAGTTCTTAGAGGAGTTCTTCTTGTCCTTCTTTATCTTTTGTAGATTCTCCAAAAGTTGGTTCAGAAGGAGCTCACAGAGATCATAGTCAGCATTCTTCCTTAACATTTCATAAGCAGTGTAAATTGCTATTTCAGAAACAAAATTCTCTTCGTTGGAGTGATATATCTTGTAGCCAATTATCATGGCGGCAAACTTGATATCCAGATCTGTGATATCCTTAATTGTCATTGCTCTTTTATCAAATTTTGATCATGTTGCCTCACTCACTGTCTGATTCTTGATAGATTTGAGAGAAGGTAACTCACTGGATGAGTGCAATCTGATAACTGCCTTAATAGCATCCTTGGTTATCTTGAATGGCCTCATCAACCACATAAAGTTATCATGCATTCTACTCAGAATATACCGGACCCATTCATCTTCTGCAAAATAGGGAAAATGAATGCACTATCCAAAATGCTTGTCCCGGATGGCTATATACAGAGGTTTGAGTTCAAATGATTCATCTATTAGCTGCTTATGATATAAATCCATTAACTTGGATTCCTTGAAATCCTTAATATTCGCATGAATGTATGCCCTAATGTCTTCAACATGCAAAACCTCATGCATAATGCTGGAAAATGTGCCCAAGGGATCCACTTCTAGAGATTTGTAGGGATGTTTCTTAAATTTAGGGCGCGACCTATCAGTAATCTTCATAACATTCAAAGTAGCCATCTTAAAGATTCAGAGAGAGATTTCAAGATTGGAAAATACCTCTTACACTTCTAGGGTTCACGATATGAGCCGGATCAAGTTGCTTGGATGAATCAACTTCTGCGGTTTGATCTTTGAGAGGATTGAGATATCTTGTTGCAAATCTCCTTCTCTCTTCTTTCTGAATGCAAATGTACAAATAATGAACCAAAGAACCTTTTTATTTCTGCACAAACCCTAATTCCATTTTGCAATAAATGGACAACCTAAGTTATTCCGCTTGCCTTGTTTTCCTTGTTCTGAGAGAGATCTTTCTAGATCACTAGTATGTACTATTAGCTGTCTATCTGTCTTTCCCAAGTCATTCCACTTATCCATAGATCAAGATACCTCAAATTTGAATCATACCAGATCTAACTATGATAATCCTGTTCTTACCAGATGATTGTTAAACCGAATCAATCTAGGAAGATTAACCTTTTCTGAACTTCTTGCAGATCTTCCATATCTTTACCAAGGCTTATTTATATGTTTCTCTAGGAACCCTTTAGTCAGCAACTTTCCATGTGCCAATTTCAGGCACCAATTGACTGGCTGGGGGAACTTGTTTTCTTTTGAGACTCCCCCTAAGCCAGAGCTCATCTATTTAGTTTCCGGAAGGAATATCAACACTAGATTCTGGTGTGGATCCATCCTTAACATTTTCTATACTCCTCTTCACCCAAATATTGTTCATCTCCCTTTCAATTTCATCTGCATTCATTTTGTCTTTTCCTTTGTCTTGGTTTTGATTATGATGCACTGGACCCTTGTTGTCCCGATTCTTACTTCTGTAGAATTTGGCAATATGACCAGATCTATTACAATTGTAGCAAACAACATTTCTTTGCATATTTGATTGATATCCTTTTGATCTACACTGATTAGCCATATGTCCCATTCTATTGTATGTAAAGCATCTACCATTGAATGAATTATTCATTTGCATATTTCTACACTCATGAGATTTTTGACCATACCTTTTGCAGTTAAAACACTGTCCAGAGAAGGATGAGTTAGTTTGATTCATTCTTCTTCTGTACTAATTTGCTTTATGACCAAAGTTATTGCTGTTGTGGCAGTATCCATTGAAGGATGGATATCTCTGAGCATTTGGTTGCCTTACTGAAGGTCTTCTAGGCTGGTTCCTTAGATTTCTAGATCTAGAGTTCTTCTGACCAGATCCAGAGCTTTCACCTTTCTCATACCCCAAGCCTTTCTTGTCATCTACCCTCTTTTGGCTTTGAAGAAGAACTTCAAGTTGAGCAGAACTTATCTTGAATTTCTCTTTGTATTCATTTGTTGTTTGAAGATGCCTTTTAAGAGAGTCAATTTGATTCTCAAGTTGTTCTTCATTATCTCTTGATTCTTCAAGATCAGATTCCAGATGCTTGATTATTCTATCCATTTTATGGCAATCTTCTGACTTCTCCTTGAGAGATTGTCTTAGATCATCTTCAACTTTTCTTTTCTCTTCAATTTCTTGAGTGAATTTCATAACCCCTGATTCCATTTCATGTCTTACCATAATGACCTCTTTTGATAGTTTCTCACATAACCTATTTTTCTCTTTCAGATCTTCATCAGTATTATTGGCTTCACTTTGACTGGCTAATTGTTGAAGAAGTTCCTTTCTCTTTTTCATAGAGATGCTCAGTTTCTCTTTTAGTTCATTTATGAAATCATCAGCCTGTTTGAGTCTTTCCTTCAAGTTATTGACCTCAAAGTGAGATTATTCAAGATCATCTAGGGTAGACTAAAGTTGTTCCCTCATGCCATACATATCCATTGTGATTCCCAAATCTTCCTCAAGCTGTTAGGCTCTGTTTGGAGGAAATTGGTTCTGATACCAATTGTTGATAACTAAGAGGGGGGGTGAATCAGTTATCTTAATTATCTTAACTTTCTGTTCTTTTAGTGTAGCATCAAAACAAGTAAGCATCCATTATCATGAAAGCAGGAATAAAGACAATTCACATAACACAATGATTTTGACATGGAAAACCCTGTTAAGAGAAAAACCATAGGGTCACTAACCCAAGAATGTATTCTCTGTTAGAAGAATAGAAATACAAAAATGGCACTTGCCAATTAGAGCTCACTACCCGAGCACACTGCTCACAAGAGGCTCACTGCCTACAAGAGACTCACTATCTATAAGGTACAATGAAAGTAACAAGATACTTGAACTAATAAGAAGCATCCATATGTGTTGAGGTTTAGTTCTGGTTAGGCTCAATACACTGATCTACTGCACTTCATTCTTCCTCTTCTTTGGTGCTGCTGTCCAGTCACATACCGGACCTGTATTACTGCTGCCACACTACTCTTCTACTTTTCTTCACACTTACTATATACCACACACACACCTTCACATCGAAATACATCTGGTATATATATCTGCATCAATGATTTCAATCATCTTTCAGTCGACATCCGAGAAACTCAGAATATTTCCAAACTCTGGTCTGTCGGCTGAATCCATGCTTACTAAGTGATGCGTATCAAAAAGATGCTTAAAGAAGTCATCAAACATGTCGGCCAGCCATGGATGATTCCTCAAGAGACTTGAACACCATCAATAAATCATCTGGAAAAAGGTCTGATGCTTTGTCGGTCAGTTCTTCCTCAGTCTACTCTGCCAAATAGGAACCCAGCACTTAGGTGTTCATATCTTTTCACTCTTACATCACCAGAGGCTCAATCTTTTGAATATATTAGTCAAGGTACTCCACTTGAATTCCCCAAGTCTGTGCTTTACTGAGATACTTCCTCTAAGAGATCCGAACCTGACTGTCAGACCTTGCTACATACTCTGTTCTTGCTTACCGGACCAAGATACATTTTAGTCTATCTTCCAGTATGGTCATATCATGTCCTGTGGATGTGTGGGATGAACTTTGTTGCCATCAATGACAACACTTATGAAGCCACAACATGTCTCTTGCCAACACTTTCAGATACTATAATGTAAAACTGTAATAAAAGATTAAGGAATGAAATTCTTATTTATTAATGACAATTATTCCTATCCTCAGGAGTATCATAAACTAAAAAAACTCTACGAATCTAATGGAACTTGTATTCATAAATTAACTGCTACAACAATTAAAACATACAAGAAATAGAGTGAATGTCAATTATCCTGAGTGGCCCTTGCTTAAGTGACTGCCTCACTGTTTAAACTCAAATCTAACTCTTCCAAATAAACACAATCTTTTCAAATCACATACAATCTCACTCAACTGTAATATTCATAACTCATGATCAAATGACATTGTATACATAATCCAAGAAAGATTCAAATAGCTAGATCTGTGGTAGAAACTAAACTTTTCAAAGCTGAACTTAAAAACTAACTTCTATGTCAACCAGCGAACCATAATATAGGTACGAGGGAGTTATTCAAATAGGTTTCTTAACTAAAAACATAAAACACCACTCTGCATGAACTAGAGTGTAATGAATGCTAACAACAATAATAGGAAAATAAGGAAGTGTTCTAACAAAACTAGAACTCTCTGCTGAAATAGGGGAACATGCATTGATTGATTTGGTCCCATTAGTCTTCAAATTGTAACAGAGTCCTCCAAGCTTCCAATCACCTTTATTGATCACCTATCATGATGCGTGATTCTCTCCATTGAGTTTCCTTGGCTGTGGTTATTGCACTTAATCAATACTAGAATCTCCCCTGATCTACGCCTGGAAATGTTGTGGTTGCAAGCTGCACCCTGAAGTTGCTACAGGTGACAGACCTCTCTCCTTTAGCTACAAGGTTAGTCCATGAAGATGTACAAAATACTAACAACCAAAATCAACACAAACATTCTCAATAATCCATACATTCCCACATATAACATACAATTTCAACATATCATAATCATATCTCCATATACTAATTAAGCAAGTTCAAGTCTGCATAGTGATCATAAAGGATAACATAACATAGGGATATACTTAAAACAATGTCTGGGAATGTATTTTAACTTACATAAAACTAGAAGAAAACATGCTAATTAATTAGGCTCATCAATCTAATCTTTAGAATGATGCCTTTGCACATACTTGGGGGTTTTTGGAGTCTATCTAGAGCTTCTTCTTCTTCAATCTATTCTTCATTTACCTTAGACTTTTCATCTTCTTCTCTACAAGATGATTCATCTAATTCATATCCATCTACTTCTGAATTCTTTTATAGATCATCAACTTTGACATTTGCACTCTCAACAATGTAACATCCACGTTCTAAAAACATAGTAAAAAAACCCAAAATTCACTATAGAGTAACTCAACAAGGTAAAAATGAGATAGAGAAATTTTTTCTTTTATTTAACAAATAATCAAGTAAATACAATTACAAGATTTCTTTTACAAAATACAATATACCCATATTGTCTTTTTGTTTACATTGTTTAAAAATATAAAACCATTACATATACAAATTTAGAATCAATACTGCATCTGAATATATGACATCTTTATCACAAGTCTTGGCATGTTTCTTGCTTGGAGAGAGAGCATCTTTCTTGTGATTTACCTCCAACCACAGACCGGTGGTCTCCCACACATCTTCCACATAGGAAGTAGCCCTTCCCTTCACGATGAATATACACCTTAGGTGAACAATGGTAATTTGCCATTCTTGAGTACATAGTGTTGTATTCTACTCAACTCTATCAACCATACAACCCTAGATACCCTCTAGCTAAGTATGATTTCTAATGGGATGAGCAATTTCACATACAGTGAACCGACAATGCATGTAGAAAACAAATGCATTACTTTGGCCAAAGTTTTTAATTTTAACAATGTTTGTAAAGAACATAGTTGTTGTGTTCACCCACCCCTACTCGACTTGGATATTGTGTTATTCACATAGTTTATGTCTCTTATCAATCTTATTCATGCAATAGTTTAAACTGAGAGTCATGATAATAATACTTAAAGACTTGAGTAAGTCTATATGACATAACCACTCCATTAGTTTGTAGTTGACCCTAGGGTTATCCTAATGTTCCTCGCTACTACGACAAACAATATATACATATCTTATATCTTGGAGTTCTGGATTTGGAAATAACCCTTGATTAACTTAACCAAAGTTAATAATATTAGAATTCTCAAAAGATATTGTCTCCTATACAAAGGAATCATGAGATAATTTTGATAATGTTTATAAACAAAACATACATTATGTTTAAATATCCTTACAAGTTTGATCTCTAGTATACTTAGCCTAATCCATTGTTTTGGATCTCTTCATGACCAACAATGACAAATAGCCTTGAATGGGATTCTCATAATAACCTTATTCCCATCTTCCCTAAAATCTCTAAGTTACTATCTTTAGATATGACCCTAAAGTTTCCTAACAATTCAAATGATTCTAGTTCTCTTGGTAGATAAGACTATTCGTGATGCATATGTATATAACCTATACAATACAATAAAGTTAACTCCTTATAACCTCATTACTATATAGCTCAAAACTGAGAGTAATAAAACATAATTCATCCATTAATGAGTCTATCACATGGTTATTCTCATACTCTGCATTAACTTGCTTCAAACTTAATTCAATAAGGAGACTATAAGTTTAAGCTAATAACAACTTATGTCTTTCTCCTGCTAAGATATTCATTAATCTTTCATTCCCTAATCGGGTATGAGCAATAGTTTTTAAATACTAAGAAATAGGTTGACTCAGTCTATTATAATAGTAACCTTATTGGCATGACCGATTACAAACCATAAAGGTAGCATTCGTTGTCTTTAACGACCACAAGAAAGTAACTCTAAATAGCTTACTTAAAACGTTAACTGGCATTTCAAAATTGATACATAATAGATATCAACTATCAAATCATAATTCAGAAGATAATTTCCTACTGGCGAGCTCATTCAATCACCTACAATACTACGATACACCATTTTTAGATGAGCTAAACGATTTACTCATGAATTAATAAAACATGTACTAAGGAATACCTGATAGTATATAAACTTAAACTGGCTGGAATAGGCAAATCTTTCACCAAGTCAACACCACTGGACTATGTATTCCTCCACTGTCATAGCTACTGCATTATATTCTCCTATCACTTCTATTCTCCTCTATGTTAACAAGTTCTAAACCTGCTTAATAAAAAACCCTCACGACTCCTTCGACTCGTTAGACATAAAGGCAGAGGCACGACTCCTACAGAGTCGCCTCATTATTCTCTCCTCTACGTTTTGTTACCAGCTTCATTCAAAGCTTAACAGTTTTGAAAATGGTTAAATCAAAACTGACAACCAATATTTGTGCATAAATCCCACATGTCGATGGGAAATTACTTCTTCATGGTTCGATGGTTGTGGTAGTTAAAAACTAGAGTCATCCTCATAAGGATGAGGCCGACACTTCAAAGAAATATAAATTGATCTATTAATGATCATTACATGTGGTTCGATCCACTACTATCAGTTATAAATACTACTAAATTTTAGCTTACGGCTTCTTTAATGTAGTCGACTCAATGGGAGGTATTATCATCATTTGATGCTAAGGCATCAATTTATATATATTGATTACATAAATTATAATTCTCATAGCATCGCCTATTGCATTAGATAGATATAGTTTATTCAATAATAAGATATTATTAAACCATGGTTTACGGATATTTTGATTGGGTTGAGCTTGTCTCCCCATCATAATTTGTTGACAATAATCACATAATAATAACTTTGACAATAACGTCTTATCATTTAAGAATCATTTATAACACATGAAATATCTTAATAGTTGTAATAAAACTATGATTTTATGACAAAAACGTCATAATATTTACGTTAAATGTAAATAGTTATAAATCAATCTCAAACAACGTCGTTAATGTTTTTAACGACTAAGATGACTTAATACGACTTAGAAAGATTTGAAAACAATATCGACTACCTGTTGATTAAGTTTAGAAGTAAACTGACAAGACAAAGCTTACCTCTTATGACACCACAATCCACATTTTTGTTAAACACTTTATACTTAGTTTGGCAAATAAATCACTCATAACCCGAGGTCTATATCTCTCTCCTAGAAAGATACTCTCTCTCTTTTCCTCGAGAGTCATCTGATAACCTGTAATCCTATTTCACTTGTCATCAAACAATATGTGATCAGTGCATCATTATTCAATTAATTCAACTAATAAATCAAATCTCATAATACAAATATTAAATTGATAATAACATAATCATTTCTATGATTTCAACAAATGACATTTAATATAATTCTTGTCACAAATCCAAACATCATAATCAATTTACTTATATCCAAGTAAATAGTAAAAGTATAGCAAGACAAAAATTGGGGATGTAACATATCCTTCCCCTAAAGATTCATCTTCCTCGATGATATAGAGTATTAAAAAGTATGTATAAAACAAGTTAATAGTTTTCCACTAGTAACATTATTAAATAAATGAGGAAACTTTTGATAAAATTCATGGTAATCCTCCCATGTAGCATTTTCCTCAACATATTGGTCCCATTAGACCTTACATTGCAAGACCTCTCTATTATGTAGGCAGAGCTTGTGTGTTTCTAACACCTTGAGTGGCTCGATCATGACCACCCCTGGGTCTTGCATCTATAAGGAATTCCTAGACAAAATATGATTATTACATGCAACATATTTCTTCAAATAAGACACATGAAAAACATTGTGCATTTTAGATAAGACTGGTGGTAGAGCAATTCCGTAGGCAACCAGATTGACTACTTCAAGCACTTCAAAGGGTCCCACATATCGAGGGCCTAGTTTAGAAGATTTCCCAAACTTAATAGAACTTTTCTGAGGTTTAACCCTCAAAAGAACTTTTTCTCCAACAGAAAATTGCCTTGGAATACGTTTTGCATATGCGTAGCTCTTTTACCTATCATTGGCTTCTGCCAATCTTTTTTTGATCAGCTTAACTTTCTCTTCCATTTCAGCTAGCATTTTAGGCCCGATGCTAATCCTATACTCTATCTTATCCCAGCTTATAGGAGTTCGATATCTTCTTCCATACAATGCTTCAAATGGCACCATCTTAATAGCAGAATGATAGGAATTGTTGTAAGAAAATTCCACAAGTGGTAAGTATTCTTCCCACTTATATTGTTGATCCACAAATCTTCAAAGATTGGATTAACCCTTTCAGTTTGCCCATCAATTTCAGGATGGTAAGTTGTACTCACATTGAGTTTAGTCCCTAGCACAAAAAACAAAGTTTTCCAAAACCTTGATGTTACACACGCATCTCTATCTGAGATAATCTTTTCAGTGAAGACATGCAATCTAAACACCTCTTGCACAAATTTTTGAGCTAACACAGGTGCTCCATCAGTAAATTCCCTGGTATGAAATGTGCTACCTTTATGAGCTTATCAACTACCACTAAAATGGCATCATGTCTATTTCTTGACCTAGGAAGACCTTGAACAAAATCCATACTAATAACTTGTCATTTCCACTCTGGTTTATCATCCGGATATAACAATCCTGCGGGGTGATGATGCTCTACTTTTACCCTTTGACATTCTAAACAACTTGCTACAAATTTTGCAGCATCATTCTTCATTTCCTTCCAAAAATAAATAGGTTTAACATCCGCTAGAAGTTTGGTCACTCCTGGATGTCCTGAATACGGTGCAGTATGAACTTCTTTCCATACTAAATCCCTTAATCCAGTTGAATCAGGTACATAAATTCTATCTTTATACCTCAATAGTCCATCTGACTCAAACAAAAAACCATCATACCTTGGATCTTTAGGATTATCTTTCAGAGCTTACTTAACTTTCTCATAAAACTCATCACCAGACAAATTTTGCAATACCAAATCCTTGATATTTCTCAGAATAGAAATAATAGAAGCTATATGTCCTCTACGACTCAAAGCATCAGCTACTCTATTTTCTTTTCCTTTGATGTAGTTTATCTCAAAGTCATAATCAAATATCAATTCTAACCATCTCCTTTATTGAGCATTCAAATGCGGTTGTGAGAAAAAATACTTCAGACTTTCATGATCTAATTTAAGTACAAAGGTCTTTCCCAATAGATAATGTCTCCACATTTGTAAGGCATGAGTTATTGCTGCCAATTCCAAATCATGCAGTGCATAATTTTTCTCATAGGATTTCAATTTCCTAGACTCATATGCAAGCAATCTCTAAATATAGTATTCATGAGATTGATGAATGTAGCAGGAGCATTTGTCAAACCAAATGGCAACACTGTGAACTCATAGTGTCCATATCTGGTTCTAAAAGCTGTCTTATGAATATCTTCATCCGTCAATCTTAATTGATGATATCCTGATCATAAATCTATCTTTGAAAACACAGCAGCTTCACGCATCTGATAAAAAAGATCAGCAATACGTGACAAAGGATATTTGTTCTTTACCATTTCTTTATTAAGCATAAGATAATCTATACACAAATAAAGGATTCCATCCTTCTTAACAAAAATAATTGGTGCACCCCAAGGTGAAACACTGGGTCTGATTAAACCTTTTTCCAATAATTCTCGTAATTGTGCTTTCAATTCCATTACTCAGTTGTTGTCATATGATAGGGTGATTTTGATATAGGCTCAGATCCTAGTTTAATATTAATAGAAAAATCAAACACCCTCTTGGGAGGCAATCTTAGAAGTTCTTCTAGAAACACATCCTGAAATTCCTAAAGAAAAGGATACTTTTCCTCAAAAGATAAACTAGGGTTTTCTACCCCTTCTTCCACTTGTTCCATTTTGAATGCAAACAATTGACAACCTTTCCTTCTAGTCCTTTTTAATTGCTTAGTAGAGATAGTCCTAATTTTAAATTCTCTTTGAATCCCTTGGAATTGGGTCAGATTCCCCAAGTCATCTAAGCATTCAACTATTTTTGAAAAACAATCAACCTTAGCTCTATGTTTCCATAACCAATTCATTCCTAGGATCACATCATAAGACCCTAAGGGGGCTACATACAAATTTACTTCAGTTGAAAAATTAGGAAGGTCAACCTTGGCTTCAAACAAACATTGCTCTACCTGAGCCTTAGATTGGTTAGCATATTCTACTGACCGAGGTTTAGACATGTAACCAGCTTTTCTAGAAAATTTTCTTAAAATTCTAGGAGAAACAAAGTTTTATGTGGCTCTTGTATTAATCAAAATAGATATGCGGACTCTAAACAAAGTACCTGTCATCTCAATGGGTGTGATTTGATACTCAGCTTGACGATTGTCGAGAGATGCGTGAATCCTTTATTGGAATGCTTCTTGCTGAGTAAGTAGTGCAATACCTCTTTGTTGTCCATTTTGATTCTTGTTAGGGCAATGATTTGCATAGTGGTCACCCCCACAAGTAAAGCATCCTCCAATGGGTCCTTTCCTATCTAAAGTCTTCCCATTGGAATCCTCATTTCTTTTGAAGTTGCCATTCTTTTTCTCATTTCCAGATCCACCTTTGTTCTTCTGAGGTCCTTTATCTATTCTCTTGTTATCATAACTCTTTTCATATCTTTTCTTGTAAGGTTGATTGTTAGGAGTTCCATTAAACCTCTTACAACTTTTATCACGATAAGTCAAGATGGATTTCAGCTTTTTCTCTTGCTTGATTGCCTTTTTGTA
Source organism: Cunninghamia lanceolata (assembly GCA_027924645.1). Lineage (NCBI taxonomy): Eukaryota > Viridiplantae > Streptophyta > Pinopsida > Cupressales > Cupressaceae > Cunninghamia > Cunninghamia lanceolata. The sequence continues at coordinate 4,063,905 of BSBN01000128.1, forward strand.
CACTTAATCCATTGTTGTGGGACCATGTACATCTACTTCACCACCAATTTGAGCATTTAAGCCCATAATGAATTTTCTGACCCTAAATCTCTCATCCTTTTGATACTATGGAACATACTTCAGGAGTCGAGTGAATTTTTCCCCATATTCTACCACTGTCATATCTCCTTGTCGAAGATTCTGAAAATAAGTCAGTTTTTTATCAAAATAGAGTTGTGGTAACCACCTCTTGTGAAAGAGTTCCATGAACTCATCCCAAGTTACCCTTAGAGAGCTTAAATTTAATTCCATCTTTTTATTCATCCACCAAGTGGATGCTTCTCCTACTAGTTCAAATGCTCCCCATACTGCCTTGGTCACCTCCGAGTAATTTCTTATCTCGAAGTACTTTTCCATCTCTGTTAACCAAGCTTCTGCAACATCTCCAGTTTCTATCCCATCAAATTTAGGTGGAAAAACCTTCTTCATATCCTTTGAGAGCTCTAAGTTCAATCTATCCCTTGTCTCTTTATGAGGTTCGGTACTTTTACTTTGATCTTCATTATTTTCTTTGCTTTCACCATGAGAGTTTTCACCTCCTCCCTCAGTATTCCCTTTGTCATCCACTTTCTTCTCTAAATCACCCAACCTTTTCTTGGTTTCCTCAAGCATGGTTATGATTTCGTCTAGCTTATTATTTGGTGGATGGTTTTCCTCTTCACTTTCTCCTTGGTTAGTTCTTATCCACACCATGTTTATCAATTTCTCACACCTAAGAATATTGAGTTATCCATTAGTTCTAGATTATAATGTAATCCATTAAATCTAAACATAATACTCAATTTAAACAATAGTTTGGCACAAAAACAACTCTTTTTATTTATTTATTTTCAAAAGTAAAGAGTTTTCTTCTTTAATACATGAAATGACTTCAAAAGTCATACTCAAGAGGAGTATATCCTTCAAACTCATTTTCAGATACATAATCTCAAGGTATATAACCCTCTGACTCACTATCGAACCTAACTTCTATGATCTCAATAGTTGAGGGTATGCTGGGATCTCGCCTAACCAAAGTTATTTCCTCATCTTTAACCCTTTCCAAGTACTCCTTTCTCACTCGCTTGATTCGAGTTAAGGCATTCACTAGAGTTTTGATATCACTCAACCAAATGTCCCTCTTATTATTGGTTGCCTCAAAGGTCTTGATAATGGCCTCATGTTCTCTTTTAGCTTTAAGGAAATGTTGGCTTGAATTAACAGACTTTCTTGTTTTCTTCTTAAAACGTACCATCCTGGCACATAAATTTTCAAACATTAGCTAATCATATAATGTTGATTATAGGCAAGCATAGTGGTCTCATAAGCCCTAGTGTTGAACCTGGTAGCTCTGATACTGTATGTACCATCCACGTTCTAAAAACATAGTAAAAAAATCCAAAATTCACTATAGAGTAACTCAACAAGGTAAAAATGAGATAGAGAAAATTTTTCTTTTATTTAACAAATAATCAAGTAACTACAATTACAAGATTTCTTTTACAAAATACAATATACCCATATTGTCTTTTCATTTACCTTATTTACAAATGTAAAACTATTACATATACAAATTTGGAATCAATACTGTATCTGAATATCTCTTTATCACAAGTCCTGGCATGTTTCCTACTTGGAGAGAGAGCATCTTTCCAATGATTTACCTCCAACCACAGACCTACGATCTCCCACACATCTTCCATATAGTAAGTGGTCCTTCCCTTCATGATGAATATAGACCTTAGGTGACCAGTGGTAATTTTCCATTCTCGAGTACATAATGTTGTATTCTACTCAACTCTATCAACCATACAACCCTAGATACCCTCTAGCTAAGTATGATTTCTGATAGGATGAGCAATTCTGAATACGCTGAACTGACAATGCATGTAGAAAACAAATGCATTACTTTGGCCAAAGTTTTTAATTTTAATAATGTTTGTAAAGAAAATAGTCATTGTGTTCACCCACCCCTACTCGACTTGGATACTGTCTTATTCACGCAGTTTATGTCTCTTATCAACCCTATTCATGCAATAGTTTAAACTAAGAGTTATGATAATAATACTTAAAGACTTGAGTAAGTCTATATGACATAACCACTCCATTGGTTTGTAGTCGACTCTACAGTTACCCTAATGTTCCTTGCTACTACGACATAACAATATATCCATATCTTATATCTTAGAGTTCTAGATTCAGAAATAACCCTTGATTAACTTAACCAAAGTTAATAATATTACAATTCTCAAAAGATATTGTCTCCTATACAAAATAATCATGAGGTAATTTTGATAATGTTTATAAACAAAACATACCTTATGTTTAAATATCCTTACAAGGTCGATCTCTAATATACTTAGCCTAATCCATTGTTTTGGATTTCTTCATGAACAACAATGACGAATAGCCTTGAATGGGATTCTCATAATAACCTTATTCCCATCTTCCCTAATATCTCTAACTTACTATCTTTAGATATGACCCTAAAGTTTACTAACAATTCAAATGATTCTAGTTCTCTTGGTAGATAACACTATTCATGATGCATATGTATATAACCTATACAATACAATAAATTTAATTCCTTATAACCTCATTACTATTTAGCTCAAAACTGGGAGTAATAAAACATAGTTCAGTCATTCATGAGTCTATCACATGGTTATTCTCATACTCTGCATTAACTTGCTTCAAACTTAATTCAATAAGGAGACTATAAGTTTAAGCTAATAACAACTTATGTCTTTCTCCTGCTAAGATATTCATTAATCTTTCATTCCCTAATCAGGTATGAGCAATAGTTTTTAAATACTAAGGAACAGGTGGATTCAATCTATTATAACAGTAACCTTACTGGCATGACAGATTAAAAACCATATAAGTAGCATTCGTTGTCTTTAACGACCATAAGAAAGTAACTCTAAATGGCTTACTTAAAATGTTAACTGGCATTTCTAAATTGATACATAATAGATATTGACTATCACATCATAATTCAGAAGATAATTTCCTACCGGTGACCTCATTCAATCGCCTACAATACTACGATATATTGTTTTTAGATGAGCTAAACGATTTACTCATGAATTAATAAAACATGTACTAAGGAATACCTAATAGTATATAAACTTAAACTGGCTAGAATAGGTGAATATTTCACTGAGTCGACACCACTGGACTGTGTATTCCTCCACTATCATAGCTACTACATTATATTCCCCTATCACTTCTATTCTCCTCCGTGTTAACAACAAGTTCTAAACCTGCTAAATAAAAGGCCCTCACGACTCCTTCAAGTCGTTAGACATAAAGGCAGAGGCATGACTCCTATAGAGTCACCTCATTATTCTCTACACTACGTTCAGTTACCAGTTTCATTCAAAGCTTAACAATTTTAAAAATGGTTAAATCAAAAACTGACAACCAATATTTATGCGTAAATCACACATGTTGATGGGAAATTATTGCTTCATGGTTCGACGGTTGTGGTGGTTAAAAACTAGAGTTATCCTCATAAGGACGAGACCAACACTTCAAAGAATTATAAACTAATCTATTAATGATCATTACATGTGGTTCGATCCACTACTATCAATTATAAAGACTCTACTAAATTTTAGCTTACGACTTCTTCAATGTAGTCGACTCAACGGGAGGTATTATCATCATTCGATGCTAAGGCATCAATTTATATATATTGATTACATCAATTATAATTCTCATAGCATCACCTATTGCATTAGATAGATATAGTTTATTCAATAATAATATATTATTAAACCATGGTTTACAGATATTTTGATTGGGTTGAGCTTGTCTCCCCACAATAATGTCTTGACAATAATCACATAATAATAACTTCGACAATAACGTCTTATCATTTAAGAATCATTTATAACATGTCAAACATCTTAATAGTTGTAATAAGACTATCATTTTATGACAAAAATGTTCTAATATTTACGTTAAACATAAATAGTTATAAATCAATCTCAAACAACATCGTTATTAACGACTAAGATGACTTAATACGACTTAGAAAGATTTGAAAATAATATCGACTACTTGATGATTAAGTTCAAAAGTAAACTGATAAGACAAAGCTTACCTCTTATGACACCACAATTCAGATTTTCGTTAAACACTTTATACTTAGTTTGGCAAATAAATCACTCTTAACCTGAGGTCTATATCTCTCTCCTAGAAAGATACTCTCTCTCTTTTCCCCGAGAGTCATCTGATAACCTGTAATCCTATTTCACTTATCATCTAACAATATGTGATTAGTGCATCATTATTCAATTAATTCAACTAATAAATCAAATCTCATAATACAAATATTAAATTGATAATAACATAATCATTTCTATGATTTCAATAAATGACATTTAATATAATCCTTGTCACCAATCCAAACATCATAATCAATTTACTTATATCCAAGTAAATAGTAAAAGTATAGCAAGACAAAAATTGGGGATATAATAAACAATCTTTCTTAGTCTCTTGTTGTAGCACCTATAAGCTTTGCTTTTAGTAGAATACCCAAGGAAGATACCTTCATCAGACCTTGCATCAAACTTTCCTAGGTTTTCTTCATCCCTTCTGATATAGAATTTGCTTCCAGAGACTGAAGTATTTGATAGTAGGAATCCTTCCATAACATAACTCATAAGGAATCTTTGTACTACTTACCCTTGCCTACACTCTGTTCAGTATGTAGACAACAATATGAATTGCTTCTCTCTAGTAGACTTCTAGAATATCTTCTTCTTTTATCATTGTCCTCGCAACTTCTTGAATAGTCGTATTCTTCCTTTCAACCACTTCATTCTACTGAGGAGTTCTAGGAGTAGATAAATGCCTCTTTATTTCATGATTCTCATAAAACATCTTAAACTCATTGGAGGTGAACTCTGCACCTTTGTCAGACCTCAAACATTTGATTCTCATATCCATTTCATTCTCAATAATGAATTTGAAAGCCTTAAACCTATCTAGGGCTTCAGATTTTTCTTTGAGAATAGTAACCCATGTCATTCTAGAATAATCATCAATTAGTAGCATGAAATACCTGTCACCTTGAAAACTGGACTTACTTTTGTAGGACCACAAAGATCTGTATGCACTAATTCCAATAGTCTGGTAGAAGATTGATCTTTAATTTTGAAACTTCTTCTTCCTTGATTTCAAACTTGACATTCCTTACAAACATCATTGTTAGGATTTATAATCCATGGCAGATTTATCACACCTTGAACTGAACTTATTCTCACTAGGCTATCAAAATTGATGTGACACAATCTTCTATGCCATAGACAACTCTCATTGATTTGAGTCATGAGACAATAATCTTCACCACCTTTGAGCTGATAGATATTCCACTTTGTCCTCTTTCCAGCAGCTATCACAGTTTTAGAATCTTTTCTGATTTCATAGCCTCCATCTTAAAACACAAGATTGTACCCTTTGCTACACATTTGTCCAACAATCAAGAGGTTATGTTTTAAACCCTTAACACAAAGAACATCATCAGTATTATGCTTTCCATCAAAACTAATTGAACCTTTTCCACAAATCTTTGTAACTATATCATCACCAAATCAAACTAGTTCTCCATCATATTTTTCAAGTTTAACAAACTTACTCTTATCATCGGTCATATGATTTGAGCATCCACTATCAATGACCTAGTAGTTATTTTCCTGTTTAGCATGGAAAGTAGATATCAAGGTGCCTTTAGCAATAGCACTTACCTCTGGAGCCCTTTCCTTCACATAATCTATAGGGTTAGTAGAAACAATATCATCTTTTAAGGCTATGAAAAATGTTCAGTATCCTCTTCATTTTCATATTCAGATTCATCATCAGATATACTTACATCTTCTCTAACATAATAACTTTTCTTAAACATCTTGCTTTTACTTTCCTTATTATTGCTTTTCAAACTTCTTTCTGGACATCTTGAAGCATAATGACCTATCTTTCCACAACCAAAACACTTGAAAGGCAACTTACCACTGTACTTACTAGTACCCTTTTTCATTCTTCTCACAAGGTTAGCTTCCATCTCATCAGAATCCTCTTGATTTGATTCCACAATTTTCTCTTTATATGACTTATCAGCCTTAAAGGTAGTCTCAACCTTTGTACTACTTAAACCAAATTCTCTCATTCAAAAGTAGTTAATGTGCCATATAATTGATCTCTATTAAATTTATCTAGATCTTGCAATTTTTCAATAGCAGAGACTTTATGACTGTAAGATTTAGGTAGAGTTATGAGTACCTTCAATACCACTTCTTTTTTTGCCAGTTCTCCACCAAGACCTATGATTCTATTGACAACTTCATCCATCTTTTGTAAGTAGCTTGTGATGTTTTCATCTTCATACATTCATATGGTCTCAAACATGGTCTTCAGATTCTACAATTTATCTTGGTTGACCTTGTCATCTCCTTCATAAATGCTTTTAAACTTATCCCAAATTTCATTAGCAGTTTTTAGATACATCACTTTCACCAATTTAGAATTAGTAAGACCACTTAAAGAGCATACCTTACTTTACCATTGATTTCATAGGCCTTGATCTCATTTGCAGTACTTGGACCATTTTCCGGTATAGTGTATCCAGACTCAATAGACTTCCATATTTCATATCCTAGAGAAATCAGATAACCTTCCATCCTTATTTTCCAGAATGCATAATCTGATTCATCAAACAACAAAACATCCTTCTTGTGCACCATCCCAGATCTACCTCAAGTGTTTAAGCTTTCTTCCAAGGATCCTCACTCTGATACCAATTGTTGAATGCACAAGACAACTGAGAGGGGGGTGAATTAGTTGTAACTTATAGTTCTAAAACCCTCAAACACATTTAGATCCACATTAATTCAATTAATCCATTAATCTATTAAGACGATCAAGCATGAAAGTAAATAATAGAAACTAAATCAAACAACATCAACCACAAGAGATCACCAGATTTACATGGAAAACCCAAGAAGGGAAAAACCAATGTGAAGATTAGCTCACAATATAAAGTAGTATCAACACCAAATTACAATAAGCTCACTACCGGAGCGCTCACTACCCAGAAAGTAGGCTCACTGCCGAAGGGCTCACTGTCCAAACAATAGGCTCACTGCCTAGAAAGAAACAGTCACTGCCAAGGATCACTACCAGAATAAAGAATAAGATAGAGAAGCTTGTTACAAGGAGAAGACAATCTCAATGCAACAGAGATTCCACCATGAAACCATCAACACCTCTGTAATCTCACAGAGAAATTGTAGACACATTTTGCTCACTGCATCCAGTAGTCTAACACATGAAAGCTCACACTACACCACACAAATTCACACTCTATGATTTAGCAATTCGCATCACACATACAATCCTCATCTTCTTGTCATCCTTCAATACTTCAATACTGATTTATACCAACTTCAATCTCAAAAACATTCTCCAAGGTCAGTGAAGCACCTTGAACATGTGAATACAAATTAGGTCGGAGCCATAACATTCTCACGATGGGAAGGAACGAAGGTAGACCTCAACACATTTAGTTTGGACCTAAATCCAACCATTCATGCTACACCATACTTTCGCATTCATCAAAGTAGCTCTGCAATTAGTGTAAACACCCAGGGTTAGCCAAACCTATGTTAACACCATAAACAATTGTGTACACGCTTCCTCAACACCAAAGATGACTTGTGGACCACACACAATTCTTGAACACACTCTAAAGTATCCCAAAAATATCCTAAAATCTAGCAACCTCCTCCACAACAACATTCACTTATCAAACAACCTTATCCTGTTTACCCAGTATGCTCAAATACTTTTGTCATGCACTATAACTCAAGAAATCAATTTCCAGAGCACCAAATCATGAACAAATTCAATTGGAGAAAGATATTATCCTTATAAGCACAATTCTAGAATCGCAAGACCAAAAACCATTTTGCAGAGAAATGCAGAGCAAAGACATTTCTCCCAAACACCTCTGCAAACCTCTGCAATTCACAATTCACACACTTCTATGTAGCATCTCTAAACACTTCTAAACAACATATCAAAACTGCATAAACAAATCTTCAATATAAAATAAATGCAGAGCAAACCCAAAATACTACTCTGTAACATAGAACACCACTACCATACATTGTTTTCTTATTTTATTCAAATATTCTCAAAAGCACTTGGAAACCAAGCCTCAAAAACATATCATTACCATCTACAACACTTCCACATCATCAGAGACAATATCCACACAAACATATCATTACAATCTACAGCACTTCCTCTTCATCAGAGACAATATCCACACAATACCAACCCACTCATACTCTTGCAAGATCCTCTTGCTCATACAGTTGACACCAATGACAACACAAGCTTGTTGACATTAATGACAAAACTATCTGCACATACTTGCAACATTTTTGAGGGTTCAATTTTTTAAGTTAAAAAATAATAATTCAATACTATCCAGTATTAAGGGAAATTAAAAAATTATATGCCTTCCTCACTATTGGAAAATGAAGTTAGTGTATAGGTGAAGATAATTTAGACAAGCTTAGTATAGTTAATATTCTAGGAAAATTTATTAATATAGACTAAATTCATTGCAATTCATAGATTAGACTTGAACTCAAGTTATTTCCTTCAAGAAAATTCAATTCTAGATTAGATTCAAAAATCATCTCACAAAAATAGGATTAGTTGCATTTGAAAAATTCATATTAATTTCATTTCATATTTCAATATCTAGATAAATAGATAAATTTTATATTCAAGTTGGAAAAAGAACCAAAAATTGTGTTTCATTCATATTGGTTGCATTCATACAAAAATACAATTTTTTTTAGGAAACATAGAAATCCCAAAACCCTTGATCATATCATGAGGTACATCTCGCATCAAATGAAATCAAACCCTTGATTCTATCACAAGGTACAAATTCACATACAACATTCAACAAAAGCAAAATAAACCTTTGACTTCAAGTCAAGTTTAACAAAAGTCAACACAAGTTAAACTAGGTCAACACTTGGTCAACAAGCTCTTTCCCAAGAATTCGATGTGCACAAGGATTAGAGTAATTTGGATTAGGGTTATTCTCGAAGAGATAGACGAAATCCACTCAAGACCACACCATGCACAAAAAATAGTAGAAGAGTAAGAACACACTCTTTGGATCATCAAACAAGAGAACATCATACAATAACACATCTAAGAAAATGAAGATATGTTACAATGTTCTAGACTCATCAATGAGAAAAATAGTCTACCCACTAGACATTGGAACCTTATAAATCCCAACAAGAGACATATGATTAGTGAAACTCTAGGGAATATAGTTATCTCCACCACAACAACCCTAGAAAGATCTTGACAAATATCAATCCATAGAAGGTTTGTAGATTGGCTAACTGCTCTCTGTGAAGTTCTGCTTCCCCATGAACAGAACCACCCCCAAGTCTCACCTCCACTAAACTAGCTTCTATCACAAGAGAGAGTGACTTGGAGGTCACCTATAGCAAGGAGAGGGTTCATGTGTAGTATTGAGGATGACTCATTTACATTGTGCATGAGTCACATTTTGAAGAACACATATTTTGGTGAACCCGAAATGAAGAGAAGAACCTCATGGTTGAGATTTTTGCATTTTCATTTCTTTAATACCAGTTCCATCATCATTTTCACATTCAATGCCAGATTCACCACACATATTTTTGTGAACTTGACATGAAGAACAAATCCTTTTGGGATGGGTTCTTTCATATTTTTACACACTTCTTTCATTCCATGTTCATCTTTCATTCCCATCTTCATTTCATTAATTTTGTGGTGTTTCCTATGCCCCAAAACTAGGAAAAAAACACACAAAGCTCAAGCGAATATTGCCTCCAAGGGAACCACCAAGGGTAGGGAACCCCTCACCATTACACCTTTTAGATTTGTAGGCCAACTTTGAGAGGCCCTAACTTGCTTAAATAAAGGTATTTTTTTGTGTAAATATTTGAAATGGGGTAAATTTTCATGTACTACATAGTGATGCTATTGGATTTCATATTTGATTCTCCTTTTTTCTAGTATTTAATCTTTATTATATATTTTCTATAGTTGTACTTTTTGAAACTTATAATGCTCCTACCTTTCTCAAGCAGGCTCCTTTTTAAACCCTATTTTTTGAAAGTTGATATTTTTCAAGATCTACACAATAATGTAGTTTATTTGTTCCTACTTTGTAAGCACTTATAATTAGTTTCATCACTTTAACCACTTTTGGGCCCTATAAAGCTCTATTAAATTTAGTATGTTGTATTGTAACATGCATCGAAATAAAGTCTCAAACATTGGAATTTTGGCAAGGGCAGGGGGCATTTCACATATAGTATAATTGGTGTTACATGTGTGTTTCTTGTCTTGCTACTTATCTCATTTTTTCAATATTATAGATTCTACCACTTCAATCCAGATCCAATTTTTACATCTTATTACTACTTTAAATTAAATCCCAAAATGCTAATATTTAATTGTTATTCATTTGGAATAACAAAATATTTTGCAGACAAACACCAAACAAGCGTAGCAATGTTGAATGGTATATTGGGAAAATTCAATGGGTTGCACTAGGTTTATAGTGTTGTTCATAGTTTTAAATACATCATGAAGAAAAAGGTGTAGCCAACAAAGTGGGAATTGGAAGTAAAATTAACGGTGCATGTTTGTTCTTGCCTAATTCTAAAAATGAGTGTCACAAGTTTGATCTCATCATTGCACATTAGCTACATTAAATAAATTGCATTCTTTAGAGTAGCAGATAAACATGGCATCAATAGTTACACATGACTACATATATTGCATGATTTTTTGTCTTGTCTTCGATCCTTGTTCCAAAATTATTCAATTGGATCTTAGAAGTTTAACCAAAGGAAAAGATCTTGGCCTACCAAACTCCTAAAATATGTTTGTTGACACTACTTGTCTTATAGATTTAGATTTTGAAAAGTCCCAGGGAAAATGTATTTTAGGTGACCAAAACTCCACAAATCAAATGCATGTGTAGAGATCAAATCTTTGAACATGGATTGATTCTATGGGTGTGGAAATAATATATAGAGTTCTACAACAAATTTGCTAGTATAATAGCAATCATATGTTAAGGTTTGACCATGAGTCACAATGACAAATTCAAAAATATAACTTATTACAGAATATTTGACAACAAAATCTACAAGCAAGTCTCCTAATCGTAGAGCTAAGATATTATGGGACCAATCTTTTTTTATCAAATTGAGATATAAGCAAGAGTTATGAGATTGCATCACTTCAAGACACTTGCTATCTTATTTTCGAGTGTGGGATAGGAAAGTAGGGAAATGAAAAAACTAATTTGAAATAAACCAAAACCTTACACTACTCTACTCATAGTTAATGTATGCTTGTATCATGTTGCACACAAAATTGCCCCCTCCAAGACTTTAATTACACTATAGAAAAACCAAAATGTCTCATATCCAATTCACCTAGAGTTCATAGATATTTGTATTGTACTTACAACTGACTAATAGTCCTACATAAATTATAGTAAAACATAATTTTTTAATTACAAATTTGTAATCTAAAACCTATTTTATTTATTATTTCTCATTATTTGGGCGGAGTTGAAGAAATGGGCATACAAAATCATTATACTTAATGGAATGTTCACAATGGAATTATTTCAGTGACCATCTTCAATGTGGAAATGATAACTTTCATCCCATTTTCCACAACTTAACTTCCCTCCCATTTGCCCAGCTTTTTATTTTTGGGTGCGAAACCACTCATTAATTTTCCACAACTTTTTGACTCATGTGTGAGAACACTCATTTCACCACTTTTCTTTTGCCATCAGGAACATGATTGAGAAGCATAGACTTTGTTATCCAAGTGGCCGTCAAAAACAATAACCTGTCCCCACTATAGGATTGGAAGGATTTAATGGTGGGATTGGAAAGATTTAATGGCCATGGTGACAACATCCTTAGAATTTTATTTATAACCATAAAGTTTATGTGTACTACCTCATCATTTCTTTAGAAATAATAAATGGCCGTGACTGTTGATCAAAGTCGATAGTTATAAAGTTACTTCCAAGAAGATAGTTATCCAGAGAGACCTATCAGGCACATCCACATATCAGTATAAAGTTATTAAATTATAACATTATATATCTCAATTCTTAAATAATATTCTTGATGGTAGCTTCTATTAGCACCTTCAAATTTTGCAAATTTGAAGTGCCTATCTCATTATCAATGTGTTAATAGAGGTTGGGTCAGCATGCTGTTCAATCTACCCCGGAGCCCACCTTTGCTAATTAAAATCTTGCACCTCAGGGATCATCTTGCAAATTCATTTGGTAGGAAGTTTTTTGGAACATATGGTAACATGCTTGCTTAGTTTCGTGCTTCCTGGATGAGTTTTGATGGGCTATTTAATGCTTTCCTGACTGCGACCGGGCTAGATTTGGTGTTTTGGAAAGTTCCAAATCTCATATTGTTAAGGGCGACTCATTTCTTGTTTTGGTCCAAAACTTCTCCAATTCCAGTTTCATCAAAATTAGAGACCATATGATGCATTATTTTAATGTGTTTTAGTTGCGGTGAAGGCATCCGACAGGCTAGATTACAAAGGAGGTCTTTGAAATTATTTGTCAATGCATATTTTGATGAAATGGATTTTCTCTAAACAATTGATAATGGCCCTATGCAAATTTTCACGGCCCTCTGATATCCCATGTGCCCACACTGAACAGGCATCGTTTGCTTAGAATGAGAAATTGACTGATTATCATTTTTCCTAAGTTGCCAAATGCATTATTTAAAAGAAAATATTCACAATTTTTAATTGGCAAAATAAGGTGATAAAAGTTTAATATAAACATTATTATAATGTTTATACATTATGAAATGGAAGGCAAAGGGAAATAAGGCTCAATTTTAAGTATTTCGCAGCATCGCACGGGATTTTGCCTACACTCCTACCATGCGATGGAGCTATATGGACTTTTCTATGCAAATTTTGACTTGCACTCTTCTCTGCAGTAATGATTGATGCCTTTCCTTCTCCATTGGGGTGTCTCTGGGGTCGTTTGGGCCATTTCCAAATTGGTGCAGCTCCTGATCACATTTTTTGTCTTCAGGGCAGATTTTGGGGGTCCATTTGAGCTCAAATTTGATGATTTATGGTCTAAATCTATCCCCTGACCATTCCTAATGCTTGGGAAGAAAATTTAAGTGTGTTTGTGATGAATTCTGAGTGGCAGAGTGACAAAAAATGCCCTTGCATCAAGAAAATGACCCAGAAATGAATGGATTGGGCAAAATTGGTCTAAGAAACTGCTGCAATGTATTCTTTGTGTTCTTTAGAGCTGGATGCAATCATCGAGAAGCTGGAGAAGAGGCCCCAAGGCCTCATTTCATGGAAACACAGAGGAATGAAGAGCCTTCAGTTGTGCTCGTGCGACTGTGGAAAATTGGTGGTTTGCGGCAACTACAAAGTAAAAGGTGGAAAAATCAATGGGGAAAATTAAATTTGAAACATTAGGCTCCAAGTTTTATTTATTATTATTTTATTTTCCCCTTTTGTGATATATAGTTTGTAATTGCTCCCGAGGTTCTTTAGCGGTAGCTTGCAATGTAAAAGCTCACCTACTACCCTATTGTATTAAATTCTGGTGCCACATTCTTATGTCTATAAGAAGATGTTGGGCTCACATTATAGGTGATTGGAGATTGGGATATTTTGAGCAGTGGAATGAAATACATGTTTTGACAGGTTGCCCTATTTTCTATGTTGTGAGTTTCAATTTTATGTGTTGAATGTGTTTCTATAAGCAATTTATCAGTTTCAGGTTGAATGATATGAGTAATGCTAAAAGCATGTGTTTATATTGACTGTCTCAATTGTTATTTGTATTTCTCTTTTGGGCAAAGAATACCAAGGGTTTTCTAAGTTCTTAAATGCACATTTGCTGCATTTTGTATTTGGTTTCGTGTTCTATTTAAGGAACAGACTAAAATGCTTTAAATCAAATATGGGGAGATGTGTCTGATAACAGGGATACCATAAGAAGAGTTAATATAAATACCTATTCTTGGGTGTGCCTATAAGGTAGAAACAAATAAGCCCTCTAAAACTATATGTTTGCATTGCTTTGGGAAACACTTTGCATGCTAAAGTTTGACTTTGTACCCTAAGATAGGCACCATTCTGGATATTGGAAAGATTCCATGGTTCAAAACCTAGTCTAGCAATCACAAAATATAAAAGAACAAAATTGATAGATCATTTGAAAACTTTAGGAATTTTAGGATTAGGATTTTAGGTTTAAAATCCTTTGGCTCACAACTGAAGTAGTGTCCAAAGCTAGCCCATTTGCATTTATCTCATAGTTTTGGCCTGCATAATAGAGGATTTATCTACTTGTTGACCAATACTTAGTTTAAGTCAAGATTTACCATATGGGTATTAGGTAAGGGAATACCCCCTAGGTCTTGCAAAGCATGAAGCATAGAGGATATAGAGAGTCAGTCTCCTATTCATTGGCCACTAACTTGAGGTCCTTGTGGATAAAAGATGGCTACTTTTTAGGGGAACTCGAACAATCAGCTGGGAACACTAATAGATTGGCGACTATGCTAGGGAACAGTGATAGATCTATAAGTAAAGAGTCAAATAATTTAATGAGTCTGAACATCTAGTTCAGATATTAAAGTTTTAGACCTGGAAGAGGCTTTGTTGTAGCAAGCTTAAAAGAATTTATGTGTGGCTCTGTTGTTGGAGAAAACCCAGAATGAAAGAATGCTTTAAAGAGATTTGTGTTGTTTGAAGCTTGGTCCTCTATGAAGAGAGGTGCGACTTTGTTTCAAGAACCTAATAAAGGATACAAAAAAGTTCCAGATCTGCAAAATTTTTAGTTAGGAAGAAAGGTTAGCAGCTACTACAAGTTTCCAGGTATTCTCATAAATTTAAAGAAAGTATTATTATGTTTGAAAGCAATTTAAGAGAAGTCTTCAAGCCTTAAGATGATAAATGATTCTCTATTAGGTGAAATAGCACTAATAAAGGGAAAGGATAGCAATACTGAATTTGCATACTTCTGTGATAAAAGTTATAGTTAGCATTTAGTATAAGTATGTTTGTTTTTCTTAGAGCTACTCATGGCGAATAGACCTTAAACATAGTTGAAACTAGATTTCGTACTTTGTAAAGGGTTTAAGGTCATATATTGTATAAGGAAGCTAGGAACTTTGTGAATAATAGTTGCATTACTATGAAAGTTTTTGTAAAGGCATATCAAAATGCATCAATATATGCATCCTTGTAAGGTTCCTAGTGCAACCATGGTTTGTGATCAGCCCCAGTCAGGTTTTTAAAGAAGTTTCAACACTGAAAGATATAGATCTATCAATTTTAGTGGTAGTAATGGTTACCCAAATTTTATTCCACCTGAGGTCAGAGATAGATTACCAGAATTCAATGATACAAGGAATGAATCAGTAGAAAAACACTTTCAGCAGTTTAGTGATCTAATGGATGATTATGAAGTTGACCATGAAGATGTAATCATGAGGTTGTTTGTCCAATCCTTGAAGGATGAAGTGAGAGAGTGGTTCTTGAACTTGCTACCACATTTGGTCAGCTCTTGGAATGAATTTAAATCAGCCTTCAATGAGCAGTTTAGTGAAAGATTATCTGAGTTTTCAATTATCAGTGATTTCATGGATATCCACATTGAAAAAGATGAATTAGTTCTAGCCTTTAACCTTAGATTCATAAAGACAGTGAAAAGAATTCTTGAAAAAATTAGACCTAATGATGCTTTAGCTTTACTCGTTTATTTGGGTGCATTTAACAAGAAAATGAGCTACAGATTGAGAAGTGAGGATCCATCAAATTTACATTAGGCTTTTGAAATTGCAATGGACATTGAAAAGGTTTCAAAGCATGGAATGAGTAGAAGTCTCAAGCCTAAAATTTTGGGTTGTCATAAAGAGTTCTATGCAACTGAGCAATGCAAGTCAGAGGTTATGAATGGTTACCAAGGAAACTATCAGTTTGCTGCCCCAGTTTATGATTAATTCCATGATATGGTTATGTTTCTCTTAATGTTAAATTCAAGCCAAAACATGATGCAAGGAATGTCATATATCCAAATGTTGATCACATTGATCCTACTATTAGAAGTGAACAATATGGTGATAGTATGCAGATGAATAAAGCAAATAGGTTTGTTATACTTGTATCTAGTTTAAAAAATGTTCATGATCAACTAATAGACACAATGCACATATATGAAAATGGTGCTCTAAATGCATCACATGATCAAGAAATAGAAACTACTAAGGTTATGCATCAGACTTGGGCCGGTTATGGCTTAGTCAATGATGAGGAAAGAACATTTTTAGGTAGTGAGGACATTCCATTAAATTGTGCAATTGATTGTTGCTCTCTCGACAGATGTACAATAGAGCTCCAATGGCAGCCTTGTGGTGAGAGTGATTCAGATGATATGTCCAATGATTGTTGTTCTGTTGTTCACATTGGAATGAATGGTGTGGATAGCATAAGCTCACTCTCAGAAGATTAGGTGATGAGGAATAATGAATGCATGAATGGTGGGGCATCACTGTTGTTGATTGAAGATATCAAAAGGGTTGAAGAATCCTCATATCAAGAAGTGTTAGAGTCTATTGACATGGTAGAAATCTCAGACCTATATGTGCTATAGTTAGAGGATGAAATAAGTAATAATGTTGATTATGATCGTTTCTTTGTGGGTATTGATGATCTTCCTGACATAGAGGAATTTATGTTTGTTGAGTATTCACATGGTGAACAAGTAGAAGATGTAGATGAATCATTGACATATAGCCCAATTATCCCATTATTTAGCAGTACTTCTAAGGACATGAGACCATTTGAGGGTCAAAGTGAAAACCATGGTGAAAAAAAAGGTAAAAATGATAAAAAAATCAGAACCTCATTTTGAAGTGAGTGGATATAAGGAAGATCAAATGACTTTATATAATGATTGTGATGAGAGAGGTTTTCATGAAAATATGCATTAGGGGATGTCTCCATATTTGTGTGAACCAGTTTCTAAAGTTTTTAACATGGATATGGGTCATAATTTTTAAATTGAACCAGAATACTTTCCTGAACAAGAAATGAATTTTTTTATGCATGATATGGGTGTTGATGATTCAGATATGTGCCCTTGTAAGATTATATGTATGCAGCTAGAGAAACCTATGTATGAAAACTTTCTTTTTCAGATAGTTGAGAGTTTGAGTGAGGTGTACAAAAATTAATATGATAGTTTCCTCTTTGATATGCAAACTTGTGATGAAATAAGACCTAATGCTCCTAGCTATATGGTGGACTATGAGTGCTTTCAATTTTTAGTTCAGCTAGATCATTTTATAATGCATAATAGTGACATAGATGATGAGAAGTACTATATGCCATATACGAATGCATTGTTTGATGAATATGAGATACATACATTACTTTGTGGCGAAGGGTATGCCAATATGTGTGGTTATATGCTTGATTTTAAAGTGCAGAGTGACAAATGTTACATTGACAGTGATAGGTTTAGAGAAATGGTTAGAGATGTTAGTGATAGTGTATGTGATCAGGCTGATTTAAGTCATGTTTTCAAATTGTGTTTGGGTCATTCAAATCAAAATCAAGTGTTTGATAGAGGAAAGTATTGGTTCTCCATTTTTGGGGGCTTAGGGCCACCAAATAGTGTTTGAAGAAATAGAGTGGTTTCACAGATGCCCAATGGATTTGGCACATGGTCATCATCCCAGAGATAACTAGAATCTCTCCATGCCTACAAGAGGCATGCATCCATGAACATGAGCCACTATTGGCACCTTCAAATTTTGCAAATTTGAAGTTCTATCTCATTATCGATGTGTCGATAGAGGTCAGGTCAACATGTTGTTCAATCTACCCCAGAGCCCACCTTCGCCAATTAAACTCTTGCAACTCAATGATCATCTTGTAAATCCATTTGGTAGGAATTTTTTTGGCACATATGGTAATATGTCTGCTTATTTTTGTGCTTCCTAGATGAGTTTTGATGGGTTATTTAATGCTTTCCTGACTGCGACCGAGCTAGATTTGGTGTTTTAGAAAGATCCAAATATCATAATTTTGAGGGCAACCCATTTCTCATTTTGGTCCAAAAATTCTCCAGTTCTAGTTTCTTCAAAATTGGAGAGTGTATGATGCATTATTTTAATGCATTTTAGTTGCAGTAAAGGTATTCGGCAAGCTAGTTTACAAAGGAGGTCCTTGAAATTTTTCAGCAATGTGGATTTTGATGAAATGGGTTTGCTCTAAATAACTGATAATGGCCTTGTGAAAATTTTCATGGCCCTCCGATATCCCATGTGCCCATACTGAACATGCGCCATTTGCCTAGGAGGAGAAATTAATCGATTGTCATTTTTCCTAAGTTGCCAAATGCATTATTTAAAAGAAAATATTCACAGTTGTTAATTGGCAAAATAAGGTGATAAAAGTTTAATATAAACATTATTATAATGTTCATACATTATAAAATGGAAGGCAAAGGGAAATAAGACTCAATTTGAAGTATTTCGTAGCATCACACAGTATTTTGCCTGCACTCCTTCTGCCGTGCGATATGGACTTTTCTGTGCAAATTTTGACCTGCACTCTTCTCTGCAGTAATGATTGATGTCTTTCCTTCTCCATTGAGGTGTCTCTGGGGTCTTTTTGGCCGTTTCCAAACGGAGTTTTGCCTGGTGCAGTTGCTAATCAAGTTTTTTATCTTCAGGGGAGATTTTAGGGTCCATTTGAGCTCAAATTTGATGACTTATGGTCTACATTGGTCCTCTGACCATTCCTAATGCTTGGGTAGGAATTTTAAGTATGTTTATGATGAATTCTAAGTGGTAAAGTGACAAAAAATGCCCCTGCATCAAGAAATATGACCTAGAAATGAATGGATTGGATAAAATTGGTCTGAGAAACTGTTGCAAGGTATTCTTTGTGTTCTCTAGAACTGGATGCAATCATCGAGAAGCTGGAGAAGAGGTCCCAGGGCCTCATTTCCTAGCAGCACATAAGAATGAAGAGCCTTTAGTTGTGCCCATGCGACAGTGCAAAATTGGTGGTTTCCGATAACTACAAAGTAAAAGGTGGAAAAATCAAAGGGGAAAATTAAATTTGAAACATTAGGCTCCAAGCTTTATTTATTATTATTTTGTTTTCCCCTTTTGTGATATATAGTTTGTAATTGCTCCCAAGGTTCTTTGGCAGTAGCTTTCAATGTAAAAGCTCACCTACCACCCTATTGTATTAAATTCTGGTGCCACATTCTTATGTCTATAAGAGAATGTTGGGCTCACATTTTAGGTGATTGGAGATTGGGATATTTTGAGCAGTGGAATGAAATAGAGGTTTTGACAGGTTGCCCTATTTTCTATGTTGTGAGTTTCAATTTTATGTGTTGAATGTGTTTCTATAAGTAATTTATCAGTTTTAGGTTGAATGATATGAGTAATGCTAAAAGCATGTGTTTATATTGACTATTTCCATTGTTATTTGTATTTCTCTTTTGGGCAAAGAATACCAAGGGTTTTCTGAGCTCTTAAATGCACATTTGTTGCATTTTGTATTTGGTTTCTTACTTCTGTTTAAGGAACAAACTAAAATGCTTTCAATCAAATATGGAGAGATGTGTCTGATAACAAGGATATCATAAGAAGAGTTAATATAAATACCTATTCTTGGGTGTGTCTGTAACGTAGAAACAAATAAGCCCTTTGAAACTTTATGTCTGCATTATTGTGGGAAACACTCTACATGCTAAAGTTTGACTCTGCACCCTAAGATAGGCACCGGTCCGGATACTAGAAAGATTCCATGGTTCAAAACCTAGTCTAGCAATCACAAAATATAAAATAACAAAATCGATACATCATTTGAAAACTTTAGGAATTTTAGGAATAGGATTTTAGGTTTCAGATCCTCTGGTTCACAATTGAAGTAGTGTCCAAAACTAGCCCCTTTGCATTTATCTCACAGTTTTGGCCTGCATAATAGAGGATTTATCTGCTTGTTGACCAATACCTAGTTTAAGTCAAGATTTACCATATGGGTATTGGGTAAGGGAATACCCCCTAGGTCTTACAGAGCCTAAAGTGCAGAGGAGACAGAGAGTCAGTCTCTTGTTCATTAGCCATTGACCTGAGGTCCCTATGGATAAAAGATGACTACTTTTTAAGGGAACTCAGACAATCAACTGGGAATACCAACAACTTCCAACATATACCTTTGAATTGTTCAAATCTAATGAATATGTAAATATCAAATTTAAAGCAAGTTGTAGTCACCACAATTAAATTGTAGTCACCACAGTTAAATGAACATGTAAAAATTATGAACATAGTAAATGAACATGTAAATTATGAACATGAACATGTAAATTTTGAACTTATTAAATGAATTGTGTAAATTATGAACTAGATAGATATCCAATGTAGGCTTGTTAAGTTTGAGGCCTCTAAATGATAATGATACAAAAAAGTTAAAAAAGAACTCAATTGATAAATTTACATATAATGATCTACAAAACTCACATGATGAAATAACATAACTTTAAAGGGTAGTGGCCTAAGTAGCTCATTTGAACATGTAAATTATGAACATATTAAAAATGAACATATAAATTATGAATTGGATAGATATCTAATATAGGATTGTTAAGTTTGAGGCCCCTAAATGATAATGATACAAAAATGTTAAAGAAGAACTCGATTGATAAATTTACATATAATGATCTACCAAAGTCACATGATGAATAACATAACTTTAAAAGGTCATGGCCTAAGTAGCTCATTTGAACATGTAAATTATGACTTTAGATAGATACAAAAAAAGTGCTTCCCTTAGCTTCGAGAAATATTTAAATTCAGTACTGACAAGGCTAACCATGTGAAGGTGGAAGCTCATGTGGCCTTACCTAAGAGCTAATACACCTAAGACCTAAGACACCTAAGACATCTAAGACCTAAGACACCTAAGACATCTAATACCTAAGGCACCTAAGACCTAAGACACCTAAGACATAAACACCTTTAAATACCTAAGACACCTAAGACCTAAGGCATAGATAAGACACCTAAGACACCTAAGACGTGCCTAGACACCTAAGACATAAAACACCTAAGACACCTAAGACCTAAGAGAGCTAAGACCTAAGACAGGTCTAGACCTAATTCCTAAGAGCTAAGGCACCTAAGACGTGCCTAGACACCTAAGACACCTAAAACCTAAAACCCTAAACCCTAGACCTAAGACCTAAGGCCTAACCTACCTAAATTAAAGACTATATATATAGTTTAGAGATCATACTTGCACAACATGAAGTTCAATAATCAAGAAATTTGTTAAGAACCATTGAAATTAAAATTTTGAGAGGAAAGAACTATCAAGAATCATAAATTTTAAAATAAAACTAATTTATTTATGTATCTATCTAGTCTTCATACCTTCATACCATGTATAGATTGGTCCAACTCACTCTTCAATAATGTACCTTATAACATCCACATAACTTAAAGCTCTTGGTACACATAATCTAGATCTTCTCTATGTTTTATTATCTCTAAAATCTTTTCATGATCTTCAATAGACAAGCTCCACTTTTGTTGGCCACGTCCTCTTTTTTGTAAAGTTTCCAAATTTAATCTTGTTGCTATAACTAAGTGACTATAATGTAGAACCTTTTGTCCTAGCATATAATCAATAAATATAATACCATTTTTACCTATCTTTATTTGTTGATAATATGTGCCTTCAACAATGACTGATCTAGTGGGATAAGATTGTCCATCACCATCTATCATTGATTCTAAAAATTTGGATTTTGGTGTGTGCATCTTAGTAGATAATAATCTACACCTTCTGTATTATCAAGTTCTGTAACCACAACAAAAATATATCATGTACACACCACAAGTAAACATGTATGTACATTATCTAGTTTCAATGTAAATCATTCAAATATTTATAATGACTCTTGACTTAGGTAGAATATAAATCAAAATTATGTACTAAGTTAAAATTTAATTTCAATTTATATTTAAAATTTACCTATAACAACTAAATACAATATAGGTTTTGTAATCAACTGAATATAGAGGATCATAGACACCTACAATGTCACTATCTTCAAAAGGAGGCATTGATACTATTTGTTTCATTTCCCCTTGTGAAACATATCCATCTCTAATATCTCACATTGTAAAATATTTGCATTGTTCTCAATGCAGTCAACACAAAATCATGATTTTTCTCACTTGAATAGAAACAGGCTTGCTATGTCTTGTAGTCATGACTTGATGCAAATTTCTAATACCATTAATTGTTTGACAATTATAAGGATTCGATCAATCAATATCTGTGTATGAACAAATTCAAGCTCATCCAATTAAGACTAAACTTATAAATTTAATTTTTTAATATTTATTAAATTTCAAGCCTACAATTAAGACTTGTGTAAAAAAATATTTGTGTATTAACAAATTCAATTAATTCATGTACTTGAATTTAAATAAAGTTTTCAAATAATATATATTTAATTTACACATGTACCTTTAACTTGCTAAAATTAGCATTTGTTTTATATTGAGTCACGGACACAAAAATGGCTTTTGCACCATTCAACAATTTTATTTGCATTCCATATGGTGTTACCTACAAGTTCATGTCAATGTGAAGTATTCAACAATTATAAATTTACATAAATTCCATATAGTAAAAATTTTCCTACAAGTTCATATTGGTGAAGTGCACACTTCACACATGCTCCTACTCCATTGTGTTCTCCTTTTCCATGTCCACTCTAAAAAAAATCCACAAAAAGTTTTTGTTATGTCTAGCATGTTCTTGCATTAACCAATTAAATGTTTTTGTAGACTTAAATTGTGTTATCCTCAAATTTAGCTATGCTCAATTTGTAGGATGACCCCTACAAAACTTGTTTGTTTTGTAGCCTACAACTCTAAACACTCAAAATAAGGTGAATCACATTTACCCTTGTGCATGGTCTCCTAGCCTAGGAACGTCCTTTCGAGCATCAACTTGTGTCAGTTTTTTGAATTTTGTAAAACAAGTCTAATTGCAAATTTCACTTTTTGGGAGTTAGTAGACTTTTTGTACATGCAGTGGCGGGGATTTTTGTCGCCCGTGCATGTTAGTCTCTTTTTAACATGTAGGGGTGGTAATTTTTGTCACCCGTGCACAAATGCAATTCCCTTTACATGTAGGGATGGTGATTTTTGCCGCACGTCCATTATCCTCCAAAAATTCTCTAACTCTAGGGAATTTTTCGCATTTGTTAACGATTGCCCACTTTTACTCCATTTCTCGCTTTCATCACACTTTAGCCCCTCAAAGCCCATGTAGCCGCTTAGTTCTCCCTCACTACTACAATTTACAATCAAAGAGACCAAAAGTTTCTTTCCACAGATGAAATGATACAGGCATTCAATAACATGATCCAAAGGAGTTCAACGATCAACCTTTCTCAGTGGCTTCTATGGATAAGTTGTTAGATATGCAGTTGACCTTGGACATTCTCAAGGTAGTTTTGGAAAAGCATGAGAAGGCTACTACCGCTGTGAAAGATTTTAGCAAGGACTCGTGTCATTTCCAAGAACACTTCTAGACTGGATAACCTTGAGATGCAAACAGTTTTGGCAATGTTTGAGGATTTTCTAAAGAAGAATGGGAGTGCAAGTTGATGCAAGTTTCACGCCTTAGTTTATTTCTGTATTTTCATATGTACTTTTTAGTTAGTTTTGGACACTTTTACATGTACTTTTTTCATATGTAATTACATGTAAAAATATAGGAAGTCCCAAATCAATAAGGACTCCTATATTGAATAAGTCAAAGTAGTTAGATTTTCCTAGATTATCTCATGGCCTCTCACTATAAATAAAGAGGGCCTTTTGTAATCTTTATCTTTTCACTATTGAAGCGAAGCGCTACCATTTTGAAGAGCAATTTGAGACTTTGATCTTATTTTGTAAATCAGTTTTCAAGTAATATAAAGAAGCAAGTTGGCATCCAATCTTTATCTTGGAGCAAGTTTGTGAATGTTCTTATGTCCTTTCTATCACATGATCTTATATGAATGTTTGAATTGTGAGCGTGAATATCAAGTGTTTGGGAGGTGATTCAAATCTAAATTTGTAGACTTTGTGCTACTCTATCACATTTGAAGTTAGAATTTAAGTTGGTGAATGAAAAGTAATTTGAAGACTTTGGGCTGCAAATTATTGTTCATGATCGTGTCAATTTACCTCAACATATAGTGAAGACTTTGAGCTGCACTCTATTCTAAAATATTCCATTTTCAATCAAGCATAAGAAGCAACGAGAAACTTTGTGTTTTCGTGGGTTTCTTTGTTATCAACACAAGTAGGTGCTTTTCAGAAAGTAAATTGTTTTGAGTATTGTATTGAACATTGTAAACATCATTTCTGAAAAAAGAGAAATGGATGAGATGAAATCACCCCAAAGTTAGTTTTAGTATAAGTAAATTTGAAATAGTTAGAAAAGGGAACCTCCCCTTGCTGAGATGAGAGAAATTTCTCATCATAGCTGTGGCAATATAACCATTTTATCATTAGTTAGTTAAAGACAAAATATTCACCCAACAAATTGTCCTATATTTAGTTATATAAACAACCATTTGAAAACCAAAATTTAGTTAAAAACTATATGTATATAAATAATTGATTCAAGTCTTAAAGTTATAAATTTGAATTCAAAACTAAAAATTAAAAATTAAAATAAAATCAACACTTACCAACACATCCATCAGACCAAATCTAGTGTTATAATGCACATATCCCATGTCATCTCAAATCTTCAAAAAATATTCTAAAATAATGTGCTACATAGCTTCTATCATGACTCATATCATCACTGATATAAAAGTGAACTCCTTGATGATAATTGATTCATCTTTGCTACTTTCTTCACCATCTACAAGTAACTCAGCATGTCTATAGAAAACTTGTACAAAGAGTGTGATTTGCTTTGAATGATAATATTGACTTTGAATCTCAGTTTGAGGACTAAATGTATAGTTCTTAGAAAAATCTACAATAGAGAGAATACAACCCAGTGAAAAATAATTTTTTGAGTCACATAATTGGTTAGCCTACCATCTTGTGCCGTGACAATGTTGGATATGTGGATATATGATGTTATGAAATTTAGAGTCCATAAACTCATTGTAAGGCAATTCACTCTCTCTCAAAACAATTTTTTTTACTCAACTTTGTTGAGTATTTCTCATATTCAAATCTCTTCCAAACAACTGACATTGAATGATAAATATTCTCAAATGGTATTAAAAGTTTCCTCAAATTTCTACAATCTATACATGTATTTTTATACACTATACATTGAATTCATCTGAATCTTCTAATTTTTCACATAAGATAGACTTCACAAATTGTGTTGTACTTCTAGGGATGACTACATTAGGGAATTCAATGCTCTCTCTCGACAATTTCTTTGGAGTGGTAACTTGCAGACAGCTAAGTTCAATCTTGTTAAGTGGGAAACTGTGTGTAGGCCACAGAAGGAGGGGGGCCTTAGCTTACGATCTACTATTTTGAATGGGCAAGCTCTCATAGCCAAGTTATATTGGCATTGGTGTACTAGTCAACATCAACTTTGGGCTCGTATTCTCACCCATAAGTATCTTAAGGATGCTAACACTTTTGATGTTCCTCGCTTCCCTTTAGAGGGAAGGGGATCTATAATTTGGCATACTCTGAAAAGGGGGGATCAGTTGGTTAAGAAGGGGCTATTTTTGATCTGTCATACGGTTTCTTAGGCTCTTTTTTGGTGGGATTCATGGGATGGTCATCCTCCTATCCTTTCTACTTATCCTTACCTCTAGCCACTTTGTGATCATTTTACTGCTGCGGATTGGAATATGATTGAGCATTATAAGATTGTTCAAAATCTTGGGCTGGATGCTAGTCTCAGATGGAAGCTCTCCTTTGATTAGCTGCCAAGAGGGTCAAAGGAGGATAGGTAAGAGATTGGCTCAGATTCTTGCCTCACATGAATGCAACACCTTGGTGGGGTATGATGTCTTGGCTTGGAGTAACAATGATTTGTCTAGTAAGTACAATGTTTATGCAGGTTATGGAGAGTTGGTTAGGCATATGTTTGGGGACATTGAGGCTCCTTGGTGGAAACATGTGTGAAACAAATTTTCTTGGCCCAAGTGCAATTTTTTTATGTGGTTGGTGGTCCAGAATCGGTGTCTTACTTGGGATAACTTATGCAAGCGTGGGTTCCAGGGTCCCTCAATGTGTGTTTTGTGTTGTAATAGTGAGGAGAGTGTCTCTCATCTCTTCTTCCAATGTTCCTTCTCAAGGGAGATATGGCACTTCTGGTGGGGTGTGTGGAACTAGGCTTGCTGGTATGTTTCCTCTTTGGCTGAGTTCTTTGCTCGGTGGGGCAAGGCCCCTGTTAAGACATTTTTTCTTCAAGTTACTTGGGCTCTTGGTCTGACCTTTATTATTTGGCATATTTGGTTGGAGAGGAATCGCATGATTTTTCAAGATGTGAAGTTGGTTGTCCAACATTTGTGGTGGAAAATTCTTCATTCTTTGGGAGAAACTATTTTGGCTAAGTGTGACTTGGCTGAGGGTGTGGATTCGGGAGATGTTGCATGTTGCATTCATCTCAATCTTCCTCTTCAGAGTGGTGTTGTGAAGGGTGCTAGCCAGATCATGAGAAATAGATGTAGACATCCTCTTCAAAAAATAAATAGGGAGGGTCATTGGTGTCCTCCTCCACAGGGTGTGTTGAAAATCAACACAAATGGTTCTTCTCAAGGAAATCCTGGTCATGTAGGTATCGGGGGTATTGGGAGGAATAGTTCAGGGATCCTATTCAGTTTATCTTTTTTGTTTATAAGGGTCTGCATACTAACAACATGATGTAGGCTCTTGCCATTTTATATGCTATGGAGCGCGGTTGCACTCTTGGGTGGAGAAGGATCATTTGTGAGTCTGATTCTTAGGTGGTGGTAACTTTGTTGAAGAGGCAGCAATTAGAAGATGTCAGTTGGCATTAAGGTTTGATTATAAAATAGATTCTTAATCTGTGTGCTTCCTTGGAATCTGTTACTTTCTGTCACATTCCTAGATAATGGAACATAGTTGTGGATTGTTTGGCCAAATGGGCCTTAGATCATCTGTAGAATTGGAACATTGTGGATAGGGGTCAATTACCCTTGGAATTGTTTCAAAAGTTGGACCACTTAGTGGATATTGATAGGGGTGTGTAATGCCTTTGCTTTGTACTTCTTTGTTTTAGTTGGAATAAATTTTTACCCTCTTTTAGTTAAAAAAAATACTTACCCAATTATTTTCAATGTTTTCATCTAATTTGTTTCTCTTCTCTATATATCTTTGAATAGTTCTCCTAGATACATTTACTAATTTAGCAATTTCTTGATCTTGTCTTCTATGTGATAATCTTTTACTAGAAATTACAGTCATCAATGCTCTATGTGCAACACTTAAATCAGTACCTCGACTCTTCATTTTAATAGAATCTAATGCTTCTTGCAAGTTTTCAATTACTATCTAATTTAATAAATCTAAAGATTTTTTTCTTATTATCAACCCCTAACAACTCCAAAATAGGGATCATTTCTTTTCACCTAAATAACTTTGCACATAATTGTGCTCTTTCAATTAGAGATTTATCTTCAAAAAAATCATCCCAAATACTTTTAGAGTGAAATTTTATTGTGCTTTAAAGTAACATATGTTTAAGTGAAATCTTCTTGAAAAGATAATCTTCATCCATTTCCATAAGGTTTTTCATTCCATACAAAAAATTTCTATCACTAGTACCAATTTCTTCTTGTACTTTTTCATTACATGCTCTTCAACTTGTTCATCAATAATTTCAATGGGTTGTTCATTGACTAGATGATCCTAAAGTCAAATTCTCCCTATTTAGTTTTTTTTCATCTCTTTTTTGGTCATACAACCTTGATCTAGTTCTTTTATTCCCCATCACAAATTGCTTTTTTTAATTCACCTACACACATACACATGCATGTACATCCCAATAAATAAGTCATGGAGTTCAATTTCTACATGGTTTTAGTCTATCATTGAATACCAATATATATGAACTATAAATACAATCATAAATTTTTAAAATTAATCAATGTTGAGAATCATTATACCTTGAAAATTTGTAGCCTCTCTTGCCAAAAAAACTCCTTTGCCAAAAAAAACTTTATTTGTGTTCTTTCTCCAAAGGCTTGAATTGAAAAAATTTTAAAAATAATTTGTAGCCTCTATTGCAAAAAAAACTGCTTCATGTATTTTATCCTAATGCTTGAATTGAAAAAAATAAACAAAAGTGAATCTATATTTATATGAAGTTGTTTGAATTAAAAAAAATTTGGCCAACCAAATTGGTGCACCAACGGCGGAATAGTGTAGTTTCAGGTGAATCGAACTCACCCGAGTTCAACTCGTCTGGAACTATCTATGTGGCATCCTACTTGGCAGTCACCTCTTCCTTTTTCAAAATTTTCTAAAACTCTCAACTTGGACTAAATATTTTTTCAATCAAAATGGATTATTTCAAAAAATTAAAAATACCCTTTTGTAGAGCTCTAAGTCTACAATCCAAGTATTTTTTTGATATTTTGATTAGTTTTAATATGTTTTTGTTTTAAATTATTGCAAGTAGGTTGTTATAATCAAAGATTATATATATATATATACACAATATATATATATATATATATATATATATATATATATATATATATATATATATATATATATATATATATATATATATATATATATATTGAAAATTATATGGTGCACTAGAGGAAAGAGTCCTCTCCAAAAGGGTATAATTGGTTTTTTGAAAATGATAAAAAATTATACAAAAGTTGATATAGAATGACAACTATCAAATTCTGGTAAGTTTGACTTTAAACATTATTACGAGGAAAATATGCATTGAAAACTATTTTTTTCCATGCACTAGTTATTAAACTAATCTATGTGAGAAAAAAATTAGGAAAAAAATATGATTGTTTAGTTTTTTGTTTGTGACGTGGACTCCACACCCCTTTTTCCTTAAATTTTCAGCAATTCAAAATCTGCTCTTAAATTTATAAAAAATATCAAAATAATTTTTCAATTTTTTTGAAAAATTACAAGCATAAAATTCATCATGAGTTCTACATTTCATTATTTTACATCATTTTGAAATTCAAGACATAAATGCCACTTTTATGAGGTCGAAGTTGAAAATTTTTGTTTGTGTTGGCCGATTCCTTTATAAAAGTGTGATGCAGGTTTGTGCTTTTACCCTCATATGTAGTAGCAAATGAGAAATCATTATGTGGTCTGAGCTAGTATACTTGGTAGGCCTACTATGCATACTTGATGGAAGACTTGTCTACATGTTTTAAATTTCTTAGTAGTGTTTTAAGAAGTGGCATATTTGTTTCATATTTGGCTTTGGTAAAATGGATAATGGAGTGTGCACACAACTTTGCTCTCCCTATTTTTCTTCTAACCATTTATATTTCACCATCAATCTAGAGCCAGAGTTCAAAATTTTTAATCAAATGAATGCACCCATAGGGTTTTCAAATGAAAAGTGATAGGGTCTCAAATTTTTCCAAGAGTATGGTGTAATCTGGAGGCATATTGTGCAAGTAGATAAAGAACTTGAACGTGCCCACAAATCTCTATGAATACAATTATGAAAGTAAAGGTGACATTATAAATTCATAGAGAGGAAAATCTAGTCTAATGGGCCCTATTGTAATGTGTAAGGGTGATAATTGGGGTTTTGTTGGAGGGATTATGGTGCTAATGTCGTAAGCAAGAATCAATATGCAAGTAAATCCTTGAGCCATGGGTAACAAAATTAGTGCTTGCAAGTGGTTACATACTTGCTTGAAAAATATTTTCTCATTCTTATACAAAATCCAATGCAATGAAGATTTATTTGTCTATATACGAAGATTCGATCTGATTGAGTGTGTTGCATGATTAAAGAGAGTCAATGCTTAAATAGAAAGGTTGTTATAATAGATACATCAAAAAATACTCTATAGTGTTGTATCTTTACAAAAGTGTTAGTTGCATAGAAGATCTAGGCATGATACACACACACATGTTTCTCTTATGAGAAAATACCTTTTAACAATTTTTGTATAGGGTTGTCTACAGTGTATTATAGGGTAAGCAACTAATGTATGTCAAAACCTAAGAGGGTAGAGGGGTATATTTGTGTTGAGTCTAGAGAAGGTATAGTCTTGCATAAACTTCTCCACAATTTGGATGTCTTCATGTCTAACTAAGAGTTTTAGGGGATAATCTATATGTCTCTGGGGCCACATTTGTTGACTTGTTGTCATTTTTTATTAGTTTGTTGTTACAACTATAAAATGTTCTTAGAATCTTTAGGAAGTAATTTTTGTAATAACATATAGAATGTATTTTCAATTAGTCATGTATTATCGAAGAAGATTTTCTTATGTGACATCTTCGGTATTTTATTTACGTATGTATACATTTCTATGTAATAACATATGGAATGTATTTTCAATTAGTCTTGATTATCAAAGAAAATTTTGTTATGTGACATCTCTTATGTTTTTTATTTACATATGTATACTTTTCTAATTCTTTATTTTGAATTCACTTGATGTTTTTCTCTATTTTGAGTTTTTCACTCTATTTCCCAATGAAATAGGCACCAGCCCCAAGTGGTTAATTGAACACTCTTTATTAAAATATTTTTCTCTATCTTCCTTGTACAATTAGTGTAGAGTAGGTCCTGCTAACTTGTATAACTTAGTATTATAAATTCATGTTAAATCCTATAAGACCCCATGTCTAATAAATTTCTTGAGAGTTATGCATGTTTGGATTTTAGGGTTGCACATGAAGTAAGCAAAGCACAAGGGAATTCATCTTTGGAAATATAAATCAGTTTCATATCTTTAGTTTCATTCCAATTTCCCCTATTTATGGCTCTTTATAGTGATTTGGTACCTTTAACATTGATGGCCAATCATAGATACTTGAACTAGGGCTCCATATTGTGCATTTTCCTCTAATAGTAATTTATAACCTTCATAATCATTTTCAACAATCTGCATTAGGCACAAGGGTTTTAATTTCACTATTTTTGGTTTTCCTCATTAATGCTAATTAGGATAGTATGCTTTCTCTAATTTTATTTCCATTCATCATAAGAAGTTAATTTCACCTAAATAGATTGAAAAACCAAAAAGTTTCTTGTTCTATGATTTTCATTAGTTTTTTAGTGTAAGACTAAGTTCTAGCACCTAGCACTAGTTTCTAGACAAAATTCTACCACCTAGCACTTATGTCCTTTCCAAAATTCAACTCCTACTACTTCCAAATTTCATAATGTGCCTCTAATAGTTATTTTTATTCTTCACAATCATTTTCAATAGTTCAGATCAAGTGAAAGGGTTTCAATTTCTAATGTAGAAGCATCAAGAGGTATGATAAATTCTTGCATTTATTGGTTTTTCATTGTATGTTTGTTTGTAGGTCACTAACAAGTTATAGAAGAAGTTGTATTTCATCGTAAATGCTTATTGAGACTCATGGTTTGGAGGATATGTTGGGAAATGATGGGGTGACATTGTAACATACCAACTCATATTACCTTGGTTAACAACTCAATTTACCAATAAGTAAATGATCATGATAAAAAAATCATATTTGTTTACAATTTAATTAATTCATAATCAAAGCATTAGTGCGTATCTTATCTTAATAATTTCAAAACTGAAATCTGCATCATATTCAAAGATAACACAATAGCAAATTCCTTCACTTTACAATCACAATGTTTTGCTCTAGGCAATAATGGAAATTTTACATAGGATTCTTGATTATCAAATCATACAATAGAAAATATTGCATCAAGAATATTGATATCTATCTTCATAAGTCTTGGCTTGTCATCTGCTTGGGAAGGAGAGCATCACCCGAGTGCTTTTCCTCCAACCATAGACTAGCGGTCCCCCACTCAAATTCCTTCTTGTAAGTGGCCCTACCCTTCATGAAGATAATAGATATAAGGAACCAATTGGTTTTCCATCTGAGTATCTAGTGTTGTGTCCTTCATAACTCATCACGGTCATACAACTATAGATCCACTCTAACTATGTATGACACTACTGGATGGTTATGTCATTTGGATCATAGTGAATCGACTAATGCATGCAGAGATAGATGCATTACTTTGGCCAAAGATTTATATACATAGACAGTTCACAATGAACATAGTTGAATGTTCACACACCTCAGACTTGACTTAGAAGCTATCTCATCCTCTAGTGCTTATGGTTTGGCCTGCTCTGGTCATGGTAAAGATTGGTTTAATTCACATTAGTCCATCTAACTTGGACTTTTGACTCTGATTTCATTGTGTTCCAATAATTGTCTTATTGTCTTTGCAATAGGGAACCTGTGACTCCACGTCACTCTATTCCCATTCTTTCTTTTTAAAGGTTTAAATGTTCGTGGTGTTAGTTCTTAAGACCATTCTCGGTCTATGACTCTATGGTTACCTTGCTCCAAGGTTTTTCATCAAATTCACATCGATTATAACACATATCATTATAGTCGATAGTATTAATAAGTTGACAATATTAAATAGACTCTTAGTCTAAAAGAGTCAAAAGGGTTTTAACTCCTTATACTCCATTCATGAAGTATTGCCATTGTAATAAGGAAGTTATTCATAATAGTCTATAAATATTTGAGTTATCAAATTTGTTCTCATATTTCCTTTCCTGGAAAAATAAAAGACACTCAAGATTTTGCTTTCCTGATGTTCAAGGATTGACATGCACTTAGTGTAGTAACATAATGATACCCATTATCAACCTATCTTTTCTTTCATAAATAATAAGGAGCTTACTGCTCATTTTTAAACAAAAAATAACCTAAAGGTAAGATAACTACTTTTCCAGAAATAAATCTTTTTATCACAAGTCCACTTCATGTGACCCAAACCACAATTGACTTGGCATCATAAGCTTACGGACCTATTGCAACACATATTAATTCATGGGTCACATATAGATGTTATCCATCTAACCATAATGTTTGACAAAACAAAAGTATTCAGCCTATAGCAACATTCTTCATGAATGCATGGCTCTCGGCCTGTAGCAGTATTCTTCATGAATACATGGCTCTCACCCTATAACAATATTCTTCATGAATACATGGCTCTCATCCTATAGCAGTCTTCTTCATGAATACATGGCTCTTGGCCTATTTTCTAGTCATGATATAAATCTTTACTCACCCAATAGTCATGGGTGATAATTATCTTTCGATAACGTTTAGTATGAACACTTAATAGTCTATAAACAAAGAAGTAAGGAGTCGGCCGATACTATGACCATAGACTCTTAGTATACTATTACAATAGTAATATAACACCCTCAGTCTTATCAGCTTCAATGGGAAAAATAAGAACTATTACAACAATGTTCTCAAATGTTCAGCCTCAAAAGCCCTGACAAGGTTGTCAATTAACTCTTTGCTAACATATAATTACACAGTTGAATATATCACAGTATACATTTAATTCAATATCAAGAATCTAATTAAACTTTCATTGTGGCTAAATGCCATACGACAATAGTTTACTAGAGATACCTATTAAATTGGCACTGCCTAAGATCTTGAGCCTGTTGTAGAGTTTCCTCAACGTCTACAAATTGTTCTCCCTTCATATTCTTCTCTGCATACCTCTCTTGCTTAACCATGGCTTATTGTTTCAGCTTTTTCTCCTCTTGAAAATTAAAAAAACACATAACACTCCGCTCAGCAAAAGAATCACATACCATAACAAGGTTGGATAACATATTCTTTTTATGTACCACTCAGTGGGAATATATGTTCCACTTACTTACCAACTCCCTCACCGAGAATTTCCCATGAGTTGTTATCCTCATGATGCAATTACACACATATCCCACTCACTCCACTCTTTGTGGAACATGGGTATGGCTTCATACAAGAACGTAATAACTTAAGATTCAAAGGTGCTCAACTCCACTATAGGTGGATAAATGATTATCTCCCACATAATGTCATATACATCTATATGATATTATGAGATTACTTAAATAATCTAAGTTTTCACCAAAAGAACATTACCAATGTTAGGGTGATAGCATCAATATGTGAACATGGGGTCGAGACTTACTCCCCCACTTCGCTATCTTAGACTATAGTTCAAATAATTAAACGATATTCACAAAACTTACTATAGAAATAAATAAATAAACAAAGGGTATCTTCGGCACCAAACAAAGGTTACTAACAACTATATGAATGTTCCATGAACATTATTTAGTTGAATCGGATATCTTAAATTGACTTGTCAACAATAGTTGAATTGAAACCGACTTGATAAGGAAAGATGGTTTATACTCACCGTATCTTGCATGGGTTCAGGAAATATAGAAACTCTGATACTCAGATGGCAATTTGACCTTTTCCACAACATCTATTTCCTTCTCCCAAGTGATACTCTCCTTCCATTCTTGAAGGAATATTCTTTTCCTAATTACACTCACAACCATATAACCATGATCAATGTATCATCATTAAATTATAAAACATTATGATAAGATAATCTCAACAACATTTAATCTCATGACTAATCAAAGAATTAATCATAATCCATATAATCAATTATTCAACTTGATATTTTCCACAAACATCAAATCATTAATCTAAGATTATTTATCCTTTTTACCACATAAAAGTAAGATTAAGCTTAATAAAAAAATTGGGGATGTAACAGACATCATGCTCATGTTTCATAAGATTTGGGTCACCACAAGGGTGTAGCATGGCCTTTGAGTCTTGGTTGGGCTGATAGGCTTACATGGAACTTGCACTTGCAACAACTTTAAAGGAGTTTGTGCCAACAAAGTATCTCATATTGAGGTACATTAGGTCTTGGGAGGATTGCAAGGAGATTTACATGAAGATATTTTATTTTGTTAACACCACATCTAATTTGGAGGATGTTTACACTTTGTTGACTACCAGTTTCATGTGGCATAGAGATTTGCACCACTTTGTATCCAACATAGATCACCTTTGAGTCTTGAAATTTCTATAAATACACTACTAATGATTGTTTGAGAGAGAGCAATAGAGTTTGAGAATAAGGAAAGAGGAGAAGTTATGAGCATGAGGTTGAGCATCCAAAGGGGAGCATGATCAAATAGTGTGGCATGTGGAGATAGCTTAGGGATGGTTTTGAGATGAAACCCATTGCGTTAGAATTTAAACCCTATTGTTGAGTGGAGAGAAATCCCTGTGGTGGCTATTTGTGAGAATTATTTTATTTGATCTAGAGGTTGTTTTGTTGAGACCTCCATGTGAGGTTGATATGTGATAATTGTTGCCAAGGAACATGTAGAAATGTATAAAACACATTTGTAGTAGAATGTAATCTTGATTATGAAATCAATAATAATGTGGATGCTTTTGAAGGCTAGGTTTTTCCTTCATGGATGGTTTTCCTAGGGTATATCTTGTGTCATCTTGATGATTTTTTTTGTGGAATAATACATTGAGTGTGAGACAAATTTGTGGTGCTATTGTGGTTATATATTCTAGTTATTATGTGTTATTTTGTGAGGCTGCATGGTTGAATTGCAGCAAGTTGTGATCATTCAAAAGGTGTGGAATCAATAGATTTGTGTGGTTGTTTCAATGTGTTTTTTTCGTGTGTGTGTGTTGTATTTGTTTGTTTATAACTACATGGTTGGATAGTCATTCATTAGACCCTCTAACCGCACCTACATCAATTTCTCTATTTTCTCTCTCATATTTATAGTAGTTTTAGACAATAATGTTTACCTAACTTTCTATCTATATACTCATCACAAGAAGTTGATTTCACTAGAAATAGTCTAGGAATGATATAGCTACCTATGCAATAATGTTCATTAGTGTTTGAGGACATGACTATATTCTAGCATTTGACACTGATGTTTTGACTAAAAGTTGGTGCCTAACACTAACTTTTAACCTTTGTTTGGCTTAAAATTTAGTTTGTAGTCTCCTAGAATCATCTATAGTCCATTTACAATAGTTTTATGGTTGGATTCCAAGTGTAATAGTTTTAGTTTTTCATTTCCATTTCCTTTTGTTGTATTGTGTTTCCATTTATAATTCTCTATTTCCAAGTTTCTTGTCTAGTTATTTTTCCAATCTCAACTCTAGTGTTTGTCACTTAGTGTTAGACTAGGTGAAATGTATTCATTTTGTACTAATTACATACATGTTCTTGAAATGAAAAAATTAACATCAAAGTTATCTTTCTTGTTTTCACACCCATCAGCTATTTAAAGCCCTTGTGAGTCACAAAAGCCTCCCAAGATTCTCAAGATAATCAGGATCAAGGGTGTCCAAATTCCCCCAAGACTCCAACATAGGAGGAAACTAGTTTGAGAATAAAGAATAGTTTTAACACCTTTGCCACTTAGAAGACTTTCTCCCATGTGACTAACTTACTATTGCTAAAGTAAACTCAGATTTGCATCATGAACTTGTTAGTGTATGTTTTTTATTTTCCTTAGTAAGATATTATTGTATTTTTCTACAGATTTATTTTAGCTTTCTTAGGTAGATAAAGTGGGTCACTATGAGGGTGGAGAGTATCTTCCATGAATGTAAATACCACCATTTTTTGGGTAGTTGGAGTTACATGTTTACCTCCTCTCTTCTCTATTTATGTATCCACTCACCTTGCATGTTTTAGTTATGTCAGTGTCAATTTTCCCTTATGCATTTTTTTCTTGGAGCCATTCTCATCTCTTGAGTATTGTTCATATTCTCTCATTCTTAAAACACTCTCTTTTCCACTATTTTGATCGTTTGATTATTTGTCAAATTGAGTGTATGTGTTTACCCTTACATTCATTCGATGTTGTTTTGCTTGTTGCAAGTTCTAACATGGTATCAAACATTTGTGATGCCTAAGGTAAAGCACTCCATTTTAGATTTTTGAGAGCTCCAAAAGCTCTATTTTTTTAAAACACAGTATGCTCTTCTCTTGCATCATTGGATGTCTTAGAGAATTAGAATGATTTAATAGGAAAAATAAAAATTTGGGGGTTTTATTCATGGTATTACACATTCTAGATGTGAGTAAAATTTTAATAATCCAACCAACTTTTTTAGTTATTCGATTACATGTGGGAGGCTCAAAATGTTAGTTTGGGCTTTTATTTTTCTTAAATCAGAGGCCAAGAAGCTATTTTACATTTCAGGGTTTGATTGTGCTCATAGGCGAATAGCTCATTTTAGGAATTTTGGGGCCATATAAAGTTCATCAAAATTCAAGTAGGTCAAGTAGAAGAAAAAAAAAGCCTTAGGCTTGAAGTCTAAGGTTGTACAAAACTATTGCAAGTCTATACATTTTTTAAAATTTTGAAAGTTTAAAATTTAAAAATAAATTGGGCCTACAACCCACTTGGCATTAGGTCCCCTTTTGATAGGGACTTTGGCCCTTTGTTGGCCACTTGCAACCCTCAAAGGGGATCCACAAGCCTTATGGGCTAGTTCAAATAGGTCTTAGCTAGCCCAAACCAACTATCACTCACTTGTGGCTTCTCCCCAACTAATTCATTATCTCTATAGCCAATTTTCTACCACCAATACCACTATAGCTCCTTTACCAATGTTCTACCACCCAATATCCCCCACACCACTAGATTGCCACCTCTACATCAGCTAAGTGGCCCCTATCCAAGCACCGCCTAACACTTGCAAACATGCCACCTACACTCAGCCTAATCACCACCTTTGTTGATGGTGTCACCAATCTACCACCCACCATCCACTAGGGAACCACCAAGGGTAAGGACCCCTTCACCATTGCACATTCTAGATTTGGATGTTGACTTCAAGAGGCCCCAACTTGCTCAAATGAAGTTATAGTTTGGTGTAATTTTTTGAAATATGGTAAATTTTCATGTACTACATAGTGGTGTTATTGTTTTTCATATTTAATTCTGCAATTTTCTAGAATTTAAGTTTTATTAGATATTTTTTTGTTTAGTTGTACTTCTTGGAACTTATAATGCTCCTACCTTCTCAAACAAGCTCCTTTTTTAACACTATTTTTGAAAGTTGACATTTTTCCAAGCTCTACAAAATAATGTAGTTTATTTGTTCTTAATTTGTAAGAACTTATTGTTTTCATCACTTTATCCACTTTTAAGCCTTATAAAGCCTTATTAAATCTAGTATGTTGTATTGTAACAAGTATTGAAATAAAGTGTCAAACATTGTAATTAGGGGGGAGCCCATTTCACATATAGTATATAGGACCATTTCCCTTTGACACAGATAGAATTCTTGCAAGCCACATGATCAATGCCATGTTATACAAGTCAATGGATAGGATTTGCATGGCTATAACTTCAAAGGTATAGCATAGAAAATGTGTGTAAGTGCATACAACCAATGTGCAAGAATAAACATCCTAGTAGTGATCATTATGTTTGTAACATCATAAAATGTGTACACTAGCATTTTACGCTTAGTAGCTCCTAGTTGAACCTATTTTGTTGCCTTTGTTAATCAGGACCTATTTTAACACCTTTTTGAGCTTAAAACAATGAAATATTGATGTTGATGAATAAACCCAATGGAATCAACTTAGGACTGGACTAAGCCCACTATGTTTGAAAGTTTTTAGAGTTTGTGGGCTAAAGGTCCAGGGTGCCCAAGCACCCTAGTCCCACTAGGACCGTTATCCCCACTTAGGTGGTGTCAGCTTAGGACACTTCCTTAGTTTGTATTTGTCAGCCTAATTGTGTTTTATTTGTCATGAGTGAGAGGGAATAATATTGAAGTGAGTGTTGTAGTTCATTTTACACCTAGAAGATTAATGTCAAGATTCCTCTCATATTGTGTTCTATGCTAAAGTGTTCTTTATGCTTGGATTGTTATCTACTTGTGGATGTCATTGAAGTTTGTTTGCAAGTCTTGAAGTAGGTTTCAAGCCTTGCTCATCACTCTCCTTTGTTGGTGTAGGATTTTGAGTCATCTTCATCAACTAAGGTTATATCTCTTGTAGAAATTATCATAATTATCATTCATCATCTATCATATTATTGTATATAGAGCCTCTGCCCTCCTGGGGCACATACTCTTGGATCTAATCATTTTCTATAGTGGAGGTGGGAACACTAACATAGGGTTTGACTAAGGCAAACCCTTATACACATCACAACCTTTTCCTCTTTTTTATGTGCAGGTCATAGAAACAGGTTTCTGGAGATGATTTCCAAGAACAAAGGCATAGCAGACACAAA
Organism: Cunninghamia lanceolata; assembly: GCA_027924645.1. NCBI lineage: Eukaryota > Viridiplantae > Streptophyta > Pinopsida > Cupressales > Cupressaceae > Cunninghamia > Cunninghamia lanceolata. The sequence continues at coordinate 4,103,485 of BSBN01000128.1, forward strand.
CAAATCTGGTGAAACCCAAGTTTCTGCTAAACCCTAGAAAAGGCCTAGAGAACCTAGGCTAGGGGACTAGGTGTTTCTACAAAAGTTTCCATGTTCTAAATCCTTCTATGATCTTTTTTGTCCTTTATGTTTCTTGAGATTTGCTTCCAACAGTTATTTATAGTCTAATCTTTGTCTTCTAAGGTTTGGTCATTTGTATTAGCTTGTTTGATTGACTTTGGTTGAACTTGGTTGATCCATTTATATACAACTAAAGGGAAGAACCCTTGTAGTTTATCTCTCCTTCTTGGGTAGAAGCCAAGCTTGGTTTGTGTCCTAATGTGTTGTAGAAGAGGTTTTGACCTAGTTTAGCTCCTTAGGCTAGATCACTCTTTTCTACATCACAATGTCAATACAAAGAATCCACTTAAGTTACTGATAATTACTTACAAGTTAATATTCAAATAGTATAATGTGCATGAATAAAAGGCAAGGACTTAGGGTTTTTGAACAAGGCTACCTTGAACATGAACGAAGAGAATGAAAATGTACCAACAAACATTGCAAAGGCCTCGATGGCATTCTGAAAATGTTTGATAGTGCATCCTACAACCTGTAAGAGGTTGTGTGGCGCTACACATGTCATTAAGGTCACATGGAAGGCATTCACAAGTAGATAAGACATGAAACCAATATCTTAGAACATAAGAATAATAATACAACAAAAAGAGATATGTAATATGAGAGCATAGGATTTAAAGACAACATTTATAAAGTATAAGATTTCAAGCACAACACAAAGGTTTAAGTTACATTTCTTAAATGAATTATAAACATAAAAGACAAAATAGTATCATAGAGAGCCATGAAAATTTTCTTGGATTGGGTGTCAATAAGTTCATTGGAATATGTAGGATTAGGCATTGTAGTAATCGATGAGCTTAAAATTTTAATAAATAAATAGCATAATGCAATTATTATTGTACAAAAATTGAAGTTTGCAAGTGTATAGTTACATAGTCCAATCCTATTAAATACAAATTCACAAAGAGAAATCATATTTTTTAGGATTGTCTTTTCCCAACCTTTAATTAATAACATTTCCTATAACATTAACTATACAAAACTTGTCTAAATTATCTTTAGCTCTACATTACCTAACTTCATTTTTCAAATAGCAAGGAAGGCATATACTTTATTAATTTCCTTTAATAATAGATAATTTTGAATTATTATTTCTTAACTTAAAAAATTGAGCCTTCTAAACTTATGTGTCCTACTTACATAAAAACATTTTGAAAACATCCATATCATCTATATAGACAAACTTTGTATCAATTTAAAAAATTATTAAATCAATTTCATTATTTACAAAAACTAAATTTAAATTTTATTTATTTTGTTGATTATGATTGTGTGTTGGATAATTGAAAAAGTGGCTATTCATAAATTTGTTTTATTTCTACCTACTAATCAAAGGCATAAATAAAGAAATTTGAATATCCTTAAGCAAAGGTGACCATGACATTACACAGAAAGAAGATATAAAACATGTATGCAATAACTTTTAAGAAAGAAAAGATGAAAAAGAGGAAAGTAAACCCTAATATAATGATGACTCATTTTGACTTGATATTTTGTTAAAAGGAAAATTGTGTTTTCCTAGTCTCTAATGGAATAGTGATTAACATGTTATATATATACTCTCATATCCCTCTTCTTGTGATGCGTCATTCCCCTCTCTTCTCTCAACAAAGTTTGCCAACTTATATGAACGCCCCATTTTGAATGAAATCTATTTCACATTTACTCAATAATTTGAATTCACATATTCTTTGTTGTGTTCATTACAATACAACTAGTCCCTCATTGGGTATTGTCCTCTAAATTCTTATACTAATTTGAATCAAGTCAACATTATTTTATTCTTAATTTTAATTGGTTAACCATTACAAAGAATTTCATCCAATAAATACATAACTAACTTACATATGGCATGAACTAATAAAGATGGCAATCACCATTTGTTTTTCAACACTTTGAATCTTACATATAGAAGAAAAATTAAATGAAATCTACATCAGTCAACAAAATAGATAACCAAAATCCCCTATCCAACACAAAATATTTCCCTTTCAATTCTACATCTATTTCCCCCATAAAAATAATTCCTTCTTCAAGATAATAAAGTCTTGGCATTTGGAAGAAAAAAATTAATTAAACTATATAATCAACAAAACATTAAAAAAATATTTGTCATTTTGCATATGAATAAAACAAAAACTACACTTTCAATGGATAGAAGACTCTTGTCTAATTCTCTCAAGAATGTATGATAGTATGGACATGACAAGGACACTTTAAATGTAAACAGTGTAATATTATTTTTGTTACCCATATAATGATTAGGAATCTTTTTATTTATGCAAGTAAAATGTAGATTATTTTAGTTCCTATTGATAAATATCATTAAGATTTACTTTGATCTATATTAAGTTTTGACATTCATCTTCTCTTTTTTATAATAGGAGGAAGTAGTGAACATGGATGAGAAGCTATCGAAAAGTTTTCCATTGAATCTACAACTTCTGAAAAATACAAATTATTTAAGAAACCATTATGACAAAATAATTTTTTTATTATATTTTAATTTTGAATGATAATGAAGTTACTTAAAATTTTACTATTTCTCGAATTAAATACCCATTTATGAGAAATTTAACACAAAATACTTCCATAAATTTTCATTAAAGAATATTTGTGCACCAATAAATTTTGTTGTCGATTAATTAATTACACATGTTCTATTAATTATGAACTGCATACTTTATAAAAGTGTGAACTAAGAAAAATACATCTTTGTAGATAGGAATTACATTTTCCAAACTATGCTAGCCTACCTAATACCTCTTAGTCTATCTACAAGACTAATGGCAGCTTCATCTAAGACTTGTATGTATCTCTTTCTTTGATACCTTTTAACAATCAAAATTGCAAACACTCCCCAAAATCCAGTTGCAAAACTTGTCATCCACTCTACATACCAATGCCATGGAATTTCTCCTCTCTCCTCAGTCTCTTCTTCTAGAAGATGAATCAAGTCAGAATTTGACTTTTTCCCACATTTACATGTTTTATTATCAAGTGGCCTTGCAAGTTGTTGGAAGAGAGGTCAATTATTTGCAAGGATGACATGTTACCCAACCAAGAAGGCATTTGGCCACTCAATTCATTTTGGGAAAGATAAAAACCAACTAAATATGAAAGTTTACCAAGTGAAGGTGGAATCTCTCCACTCAATGAGTTTTCACTAAGATCCAACCATTGAAGAGTAGAGATGTTTCCAAGGAAAGAAGGAATAGGGCCTCCCATCTTTAATATACCTCCCAGATCAAGATGGACGAGGGAGGAAATATTCCCAATGCAGGGTGGAATATTCCCTGTCACATTAGAATATGACAGATCAAGTGTGGTTAGTTGTGGCCATTTGCCACACAATACATGACCTATATCTCCACTTAATAATGGGTTTGTAGAGAGGCTAAGCTCTTGCAAATGAGGCATACTTCCCAACCATGAAGGCACTGTGGAACTAAGGTTGTTCATATCTAAAATAAGATGGGAGAGGGAGGTGAGGTTTTGGATAGCATTGGGGATGTGCCCTAATAAGAAGCAATTGGAAAGATCAAGGTGGTGGAGATTATGGAGATGAGAAATGGTTGCTTCCAATTCCTGATTTGTCACATTCAACACTACACCTCCAAGAGACAAATATTTTAACCCCTGTAGCTTCTTTGTCCACTTTAAACTAGAGCCATACAATTCATTGTCTGAAACATCTAAAAATTGTAGGTGAGAGAGATTACTGAGCTGCCACGGAATTCTACCATTGAATTGGTTCATGGCCAAGTTGAGATGTGTTAAGTTGTATAGGGAACCAACATCCATAGGAATCTCACCTTCAAACTCGTTCCTTCTAAGATCAAGATGTCTCAATTTTTAGAGGCCAAAAAATTCTGCATATCAGATACGAATTATTTTTAAACATCAAATAATTTAATATTAAAAATTAAAAATAAATTGTGACTAAAACTAATTATTTATTATATTTCAAAATAAATAAAATATAAAATTATTATAACCTATTTAACCAAACAATAGTATTTATATAAATATAAGCTTTGAAATTTACAAACAGAAAATAGTGCACTTTAAAAGTACCTCTAGGTAGATTGCCGCTGAAAAAGTTCCAGCTCAAGTCCAAATACTCGATGTGCTTTAACTGGAATGAGTGTTTTGGAGTTGGATGACGTGGGAGGAGAAATGGCTGCATTCAACACCACGCCACTCGCAGCAATTAAACCCCCTCCATGACTCCAATTGCTTGTTTGAAACCATATGATGACCCATAATTTGATCTATATAAAATTGGAAAATATCAACATTCTCAAATTCATTTGAAGCCATATAATACTCATTCTTGAAAGCCAGAAGGGCGTCTCTTTCATGTGGCAAGCATGAGGTGGCAGTGACAGAGCAGCATGTCATCACAATAAACAAGCATAGCACAACGGATAATCTGTCCATTTTAGCAACTGATTTATCTCATCTGCAACAATGTTTGATTGAAATATGATCAGACAGTAATTAAATAAGTGCGAGCGGAATTAAAAAACAAAGAAATAAAGAAATAAAGAATACCTGTTAATCACCAGAGAAGAGAGAGGAATAGAATTGAGTGGTGCATCAAAAACAGAGTGGTATGAGAGTATTTATAACCGTTAATCGCCATTCCGTTTCCCACACGAAGTCAACAAAGACTGGGAAAACGTGTTTTTCCTTTCAACGAGATATCGTGAGTTTGAATGAGTAGTTTCCTCTCTTTCATCTTTGCTTTCTTGAAAGTTATTGCATACGTGCTTTATGTTTTAATGTCATGGTCACCTTTGCTTAAGGACATTCGAATTCTTTTAATCATGGCTTTCATTAGCCGGTAGGAAGAAAACAAATTTATGAATAGCCTCTTTTTCAATTTTTGGTTTTCGTTAATAGGTAGTGAAATTGATTTAATAGTTTTTAAAATTGATATCAAGTTTGTCTATATAGATGAAGGGATATTTTCATAAATGTATTTGTGTAAGTAGGACACATAAGTTTAGAAGGATCAATTTTTAAAATAATAATAATAATTTAATATTATCTATTATTAAAGGAAATTAAAAAATTATATGCTTTTGTTGTTATTGAAAAATGAAGTTAGTTACTGTATAGTTGAAGATAATTTAGACAAGTTTTGTATGGTTTTAATATTATAGGAAAAGTAATTAATACAAGGTTTGGAAAAGTAAAAACTAAAAATATGATTTCTCTTTGTAAATTTACATTTAATAGGATTGGATAGTGCAATTGTACACTTGCAAACTCCAAATTTTCCAAAATAATAATTACATTGTATATTTTTAATTCATTAAAATTTCAAGTTCACTGATTACTACAATGCCTACCCCTGTACATTCTAAATAAATTCTTTCCATGACTCTTTGTGTTACTATTTTTCCCTTTATGTTTATAATTGATCTGGAAAATGTAACTTAGGCCATTGTGTTGTGCTTCAAATCTCATGCTCTAAAAATTTTGCCCTTAAATTTTGTGTTCTCATATCATATACCTCTTTTTGTTGTTGCATTACTATTCCTCTATTTTAAGATGTGTTTCATGTCTTACTGACTTGTAAAAGCCTTCCTTGTGACCTTAATGACATGTGTACTACCACACAACCTCCTATAGGTTGTTTGATGCTCTCTCAATCATTTGTGTGGTACTATAGAGGCCTTTGCAGCAGTTGTTGGCACTTTTTCATGCTCTTGCTTTATATTCATGGTGGCCTAGGTTAAAATATATAAGTCCTTGCCTTTTACCCATGCACACTAGTCTATTTGAATATTGAATTTTTGCAAGCAATTACCACTCACTTAAATCGATTCTTCATATCGACCGAGTGATCAATTACCAAGATGTTAATCAACAAAACTATGGAAAAGTGATTGTCATTCAAATTATGAATTAAACAAGAATCAATATCCATTTCCTACATTGAAAATTCCTACCTTTTAGAATATGAAATAAATGAAGTCCACATCTTTTAACAAAGAAGGTGATCAACATCTCTTCTCAAAGCAATAAAGTCATGGTCTCCATAGAGGAATTAAAAGAAATCTACAACAATCAACAAATGTGTGGAAAAATGATTGGCCTCTATAAAGAAATTTAAATAAATCTACATCAATCAACAAAACTATGGAAAAATGATTGATCTCTACAAAGAAATTAGAAGAAATCTACATTAATCAACAAATCTATGAAAAATGATTGAATTCAAATGACAAATAAAACAGGAATCAATATTCCTTTTCTACATGGAAAAGTCCTACCTTTTAGAATACGAAATAAATGAAGCCCATATCTTTTAACAAAGAAGGTGATCCACATCTCTTCTCAAGACAATAATGTCATGGTCTCTATAGAAGGATTAAAAAGAATCTACATCAATCAACAAAACTATAGAAAATTGATTACCATTCAAATGACAAATTAAACAAGAATCAATATTCATTCTCTACATTGAGAAGTCCTACCATTTAAAAAATAAATGAAGTCCACATATTTTAACAAAGAAGGATGTCTCTTCCTTCCATCATAGTAAGAATCTGTTAGGGACACTCTTTGTCCAACAACTATGCCGTGTTGACTAAGGAATATCGCATGGAGGAAGGACAATCAAATTGATCTATTTATTGACTTGACGAGCAGTAAGAAAACAAAACAAGCAGACTGTTGATGAAGACTGTAATTACAGACAAGGAGGAATCTTTGACCCGTTTCCTTGTAGACAGATCCACCAAAGATAATGAAAAAGAAGAAATATAAGAATAAGATATGGTGGGACAATCTGTCGATACCATTGACTCTGCCTTGGAATAACAACAATCAAAAATACCATGGATTACAGTGGCACCGACAAATCTCCGAGGGGGAAGATTGTGTAAGTATCTTTGGTTAAGAGGTTAACTTATTAGAATGTTTGTTAAAATTTAATTAGAGAATGTTGGTATATGATTACTCTGTGCAATTTGTGGGCGGTGATAGAAAGAAAAGCACGGAAAGAGGGCCCAAGATTGCCTTCAGGACTAGATCTTACGTCGATGTGTTGGAGGATAGCTACAAATGGCTCAGATAATGTTTATGTTTGCTAATGACAGAAAGACATACATGGATTTTGATGGTTATCCCTTGAAGACTTTAGTTAGATTTAATGAAAAATCATAATACATAATTGTAACTCTTACATAAAATTATTTAAGTTAACTAAATACATGTACTTACTTAGCAAATAATTAATTTAGATGGGATTAATTCTTCAAAATACATGATGGGGTGGTGATATAGTTTAATCTAATGATGTTCGGATGTGAAACCAAGCTTAGTGCTATAGTAGCAAGAGGGTGGGCAAGGAACAACTTCTTAGGAGCATCGTGTGAGGATGAACACAAAAGTGATAGTGATGGGGATCCACATGGGTCTTCTCCTCTTTTGAAAGGAGTGATGGGGATCCACATGGGTCTTCTCCTCTTTCGAAAGGTTGGCCTCTAAGGAACAAAGGAATAGTTTAAAAGTAAAACATGGGACATAGGCTTAGTTCCCCATCTTTTGAGGCTCGGGAGTTTCATGATAAGTTTTCACCTCTACATGAAGGGAAAAAATCATGGGTAGAGGTACTTAAATGTAAGTGTAGTCTCAAGACCTCTTTGAATTGTCCTCTAGAGCTAGTTATGGATAAGAACAATATCCTTTTGAGGGTTCCTAATTTGGTGGTTGAAAGATCTTCCATCAGACTTAAAATACTTTATTAGGGGATTCTTTTGGTTCTCAACTTAATATTGGCATAGTTAGAAGCTAGGCTCCAAGAAGGTGGAAACCTAAAGGCCAAGTAGATATTTCTGTACAATGGCCAAGGGCTACTTCTCAATCACCTTCTTGAACCATAAGGACTATGTCTAGGCTCTTATGGAGGGTCCTTGGTTTTGGGGAAAATTAGGTTTCTTTCTAAGGAAGTGGAAGCCAATTTTTCATCTTGAAAAGAAGAATATTAATGTGGTACCTATTTGGGTTACACTCCTAAGCATTCTACTAAAGTAATGGGAGGAGGAGTTGATGATAGGAATAGACAAATCCTTTGGCCAACTAATAGTGACTAATGTAGTGAAAAACTCAAAAAAGCATTTGGTTTACACTAGATTCTATGTAAATGTTGAAGTGGACAAAGATTTCCCTTCCTCTATCAAATTGTCCTCCAAGTTTGGTAACCAGGTTTAGTAGATTATTTATGGGAGCCCTTCCTTTGTTTGGTAGTCTTGCCAAAAAATAGGCCATTTCTCAAGGAATTTCCTATAAAAAATGAGTAGTCTAGTGGTCTAGAGAAATAAGGAATGATATGGCTCCCCTCAAAATGATTAGGTGCAACGACAATAGGAACAACAAAGGAATGAGAGTTTAGGTTAGGTAAAGGAAAACAAAGAAGTTGTATGTGCTCAATAGAGAGATCTATTTGAGGCAAATATGCCTAAGTTAAATCACTATTAGGAGGTTGCTAGCCATGTGAAGGAAAGGTATAAGTTGAGGATGGGAGATATAAAGGATGCAACCTCTCCAATTCTTGTTTAGGAGGCTCTAGACAATGAAGATATAATTGTGAGTGTGAAAGGTATTATAGGAACTTCATTGGCTCCATTCTTTGAAGATGAGATTTCCATCCCAAATAAAGAGGATTAGCCTATCCACCCTTGACTTGTTGTTTTAGAAACTAAGTTAAGGAAAGCATCTAACCTAAGGGAGGAAATACAAAGGAAAGTTACTAGTTGGTTCAATGACTCAAAGGATAAGGAGACTATTGCATGTTCCCTGATGCAAGAGGAGATTAAGTGCCCTCCTATCTTTCCCTTGAGGTAGAATAGAGGTTATTCAATTTTGAGAGGGCTATAAGAAACTCAAGGAAAATAGTGGATGTAGGATTAGAAGTGAAGAGAGGGAGATTAGGTATGAGAGATACTCATTCCAAGGAGACTAAGAATGAAGTTTCCATAGATGTCAAAGTACCCTAGAGCTTAGAAACTCCAAGAAATCTTGAAAATGAAATTAATCAAGTATAGAATATCAGAGAGCTAAACAATCCAAATAAGTAGTAGATTTCTAGGAATTTTAGGTTGGATCATAAGCCCTCTTTTCTTCTTCTTCAAGAAGTCAAAGTTCTAAAACTAATTTTGTTGAAATCAAAAATAAATATGGGACAAAATTGATTTTAGTGGTGTCGACTTTGAAGATTCTTTTATATGTTTAGTGATTCTATGAGATCCTCAAGTTGCTGAGGGGGAGGTCTTATTGAAGTTAAAACACCACCTAGCTTTCTTGTTCACTAGTAAGGAGGATAATTCTATTTGGATGCTATCAAAAATTTATACTCCTAATTCTAGAGTTAACAAGAGTATTCTATGGAAATATTTAATAGACTTTCAAAGGTCATGTTACAAAGACATGAAATGGATTAGTGTTGGGGACTTCAACACTCCTCTTACTTTGAATGAAAAGAAAGGCAATAACATGGAAGATATAGAAAACCTTATAGTGGAATGTGTACTTATGGATGTTTAAATAAGAGGATATATATTCACATGGTTGAATAGAAGAATGGGAGACAAGATTGTCTAGGTTAAGATTGACAAGTTCTTGGTTTCTACTAATTGGATGTTCTCCAATAATTACCTTTTCTCTTTATTGAGAATAGGCTCTTACCAAAACCCACTCGTATTAAGTTAATATTTTGATAGGAGGAGGGGGAGATGCTCTTTCAAATTAATGAACACATGGCTTCTCCTTCAAGAGATAAAGGAAATGATCAAGAAGTTGTGGAAGATGGAATTAAAGGTTTTTCCATGTTTATAATCTCCAAAAAACTAAAAAATGTAAAGGCTAATCTCAAGAAGTGGAACAAGGAGACCTTTGGAAATATATTCATCCCAAATAAATATATAAAACAAGATCTTGTAATTTTAGACAAAGAGATCTAGATCAAAGGCGTAGATCAAGAACTATATAGATAGGAAAGGTCTCTCTTGAGCTCTTATCACTCTATTATTTGTAAAGAGGAAGCTTACTAGAAATAAGAATGAAGATTTTTATGGTTGTCTAAAGGAGACAAGAAAACAAAACTCTTCCACTTAATCATGCTCAAGCATAGAAGAGCCAATAGAATCAGAGAGATTGTTAGAGAAAATGGGAGCACAATGTTGAAGGAGTTGGAGATTTAGGATGAAGCTTCCCATTTCTTCAATTTGTTCCTATTAGACATAAATGTCAGTAATCCTCTGTTGAAGGATGAGATTCTAGATGGTATCCCTGCTATCCTCTCAACTAATGAAAATGAGGAGATGTTGGGGATAATGTCTAAGGAAGAGGCTAAGGGGGTGGTCTTTTTCTTTAATGGAGGAAAATCTTTGGTCCATGATGGCTGAACTCTCATACCTTCTTTAGCAGTTATAGTAGGTTATTCACAAAGAGGTGACTATTGTGGTGCAAGAATTCTTTTCTTCTAGTCAAATCTTAAGGAAAATTAATAATATTTTTTGTTTTTAGTCCCCCAAAAGTCTGGATCCATGGTGTTCAAAGACTTCAGGCCTATAAGTCTCTGTAATATATCTATTGGCAAGAGACACTATGAGGATTCATGAATGTTGTCATTGATGGCAACAAAAGTTAGCCCACTCATCTGCAGGACATGATGAGTCTTTACTGGAAGTCAGATTGAAGAAGTGTTGAGGTCCAGTAAGCAAGAACAGAGCAGTCAGTAAGGTCCGACAGACAAGTCTGGATCTCTCAGAAGAAGTATCTCAGTAAAGTGTAGATTTGGGGAAGTCAAGAGGAGTACCTTGACTAATAGATTCCAAGGATTTAGCCTCCGGTGATAGATGAAGGAAAAGATATGAATACTTAAGTGTCAGGTTCCTGATTGGTAGTATGGACAGAGGAAGAATTGATTGATAGAACATCAAACATTATTCCGGATGTGTTACTGATGATGGTAAAGGTTCTCAAGGCATAAGTTATGATTGGCTGACATGATTGATGACTTCCACAAGTATATCCTTGATCCGCATTACTTGGTATGCAAGGATTCAATCGACAGATCAGAGTTTGTGGAAAATATTGACTATTCTGGATGCCAACTAGGAAGGTGATGAAATCACTTGTGCGGATATATATACAAGATGGATTTAGATGTGAAAGTGTGTGTGGTGTAGGTATAGGTGCGAAGAAAAGCAGAAGAGTAGAGTGAAGATAGGAAGATAGGTCTGGAATCTGACAGTACAGCAGCATCAAAAGAAAGTAGAATGAAGTGCAGCAGATCAGTCTATTGAGCTTAACCGAAACTGAACCTTAGCATGTGTAGATGTTTCTCATCAGTTCAAACATTGAGTTACTTTCCTTTCTTGTAGACAGTGAGTCTCTTGTAGGCAGTGAGCCTCTTGTGAGCAGTGTGCTTAGGCAGTGAACCCTAATTGGCAAGTGCCATTTTGTATCTTCTATTCTTCTAGCAGAGAATAATATCTTGGGTTAATCACCCCGTGGTTTTTTTTCCCTTAACATGGTTTCCACATTAAATCATTGTGTCATGTGTATTTGTGTTATTTCCACTTTATGTTCATGCATGCTTATTTGATCTAATATTGCATTAACTGTTAAGAAAACACATAAAGTTGAATTATTAGGATAATTGATTCACCCCCCCTCTCAGTTATCAACAATTGGTATCAGAGCTAAGTTCCTCTAAACAGAGCCTAATAGCTTGAGGAAGATCTGGGAATTCAAATGGATATGTATGGTATGAGGGAGCAACTTAAGTCTACCCTAGATGATCTTGAGTAGTCAAATTCTAAAGTCAATGAATTGAAGGAAAGACTCAAACAGGTTGATGATTTCATAAATGAACTAAAAGAGAAACTCAGTCTCTATGAAAAAGAGAAAGGAGCTACTTCAGCAACTAGCAAGTCAAGGTGAAACAAATGATACAAATGGAGATCTGAAGGAGAAAACCAAGTTATGTGAAAAGTTATCAAAAGAGGTCATTATGGTAAGACATGAAATGGAATCAGGAGTTATGAAGTTTACCCAAGAAATTGAAGAAAAAAGAAAAATTGAAGATGATCTAAGATAATCTCTCAAAGGGAAATCAGAAGACTACCACAAGATGGATAGAATAATCAGACATCTTGAATCTGATCTTGAAGATGCTAAAGATAATGAAGAAAAGCTTGAGGATCAAATTATCTCTCTTAAAAAGGATCTTCAAACAGCAAATGAATACAAAGAGAAATTCAAGATAACTTCTGCTCAACTTGAAGTTCTTCTTGAAAGCCAAAAGAGGGTAGATTACAAGTGTGGCTTGGGATATGAGAACGATGAAAGCTCAGGATCTGGTCAGAAGAATTTTGGATCAGAAAATCCAAGGAACAAGCCTAGAAGACCTCCGGTAAGGCAGCCTAATGCTCAAAAATATCCATCTTTCAATGGATACTGCCACAACTGCAATAACTTTGGTCATAAAGCTAATCAATGTAGAAAAAGAATGAATCAAACTAATTCATCCTTCTCCAGACAGTGCTTGAACTGCAAAAGGTATGGTCACAAATCTCATGAATGTAGAAATATGCAAATGAACAATTCATTCAATTGTAGATGCTAATACATGCAATAGAGTAGGTCATATGGTTAATCAGTGTAGATCAAGAGGTTATCAGTCAAATATACAAAGAAATGTTGTTTGCTACAATTGCAATAGATCCGATCATATTGCCAAAATCTGTAGAAGCAAGAATCAAGACAAAAGGTGTCCGGTGCATCATAATCATAATCAAGACAAAGGAAAAAGAAAAGTGAATGTAGATAAAGTTAAGAGTGAAATGAACAAGATTTGGGTAAAGAGAAGTACAGATAATGTAGAGGATGGATCCGCAATAGAATCTGGTGCTGACATTCCTTCCGAAAATCGAATAGATGGGCTTTGGCTCCGGGGGAATAACAGAAGAAAAACCAATTCCCCCAGCCAGTCAATTGGTGCCTGAAATTGACACTTGAAAGGTTGCGGATCAAAAGGGTTTTCAGAGAAACATCGAAAGAAGGCTTGGTTAAGATTGTGAAGATCCGCAAGAAAATTTGAAGAGTTTAAATCTATCAAGATTGATCCGATTCAATAGTCATCTAGTATGAATAGGACTTTCACAGTTAAATCCAGTACGATTCAAATTTTGGGATACCTTGATCTATGGGTAGATCAAATGGTTGAGGAAAGTTAGAAAACTTGTTGTTAATCACCAAGGACAACTCTAAGCATATTATAGTAATCCGGAAAGAGATCTACTTCAAAATAAGAAAAATAGTGCAACTAGAATAACTTAAGCTGCGCATTTATTACAGTATGAATTTAGGGTTTCTCTGGCAAATAAAAGGGTTCTTGCACTCATCAGTTGCACATTTGCATTCGAAAGGAAAAGAAGGAGAGGTCTGCAACAAGCTGCTTCAAACTTCTCAAAGACCAACAATTTGAGTTGATTCAATCAGCAAATCATTCAAGTTCTCTTCACAAACCCTAGACTCGTAAAAGGTACTTTTCGTTATTGAATATTTCTCTGTAAATCTATTTGAAGATGGATACATCGAATGTTGTAAAGATCACTGAGAGGCCACGCCCTAAATTCAAAAAACATCCATATAAATCCCTAGAAGTTGATCCCCTAGGTGCCTTTTCAAGCACTCTGCATGGATTTTTGCATGTAGAAGATGTTAGGGCATATATTCATGCAAATATTGAAGAATTTGGGGAATCTAAGCTGGCTGATATCTATCACAATCAGTTAATAGATGATTCTTTTGAGCTCAAACCTCAGTTCAAGGCCATCCGGGATAAGCATTTTGCACAGTGCATTCATTTCCCCTATTTTGAAGAAGATGAATGGGTCTGGTATGTGTTGAGTAGAGTGCATGATAACTTCCTATGGTTGAATAAACCATTTAAAATCACCAAGGAGGCAATTAGGGTAGTAACTGGTCTACACTCATCCGGTGGGATACCTATTCTCAAATCTGTCAAGAATCAGACAGTGAGTGAAGCAACCGGATCAAAATTTGACAAGAGAGCTATGACAATTGAAGATATCACTGATCCGGATATCAAATTTGCATCCATGATAATTGGTTACAAGATTTATCACTCCAGTAGGGAAAATTCAGTACCAGGAACTGTAGTTTATATAGCTTATCAGATGCTAAGAGAAAATGTTGACTATGATCTTTATGAACTTCTTCTAAGCCAACTATTGGAGAACCTACAAAAGATCAAAAAGGACAAGAAAAACTCATTCAAGTATGGTGGGCCGATATTATGTTTATTCTTCTACTTCATGAATGAGCTTCCCAGATCCAGTGGTTGGTTTTGGCAGAATGACAGACCTGTTGCAATCCAAATCAGAGACTACCTGCATGGGCTTGGGGATGCTAAGGAAAGAAATATAGCTTTATGGGGATATTTCAAGAACTTTCAAAGTATGATGCAAGTTAGAGAATGAATCCCCCAATCTTTGGTTGAGAAGTACAAAGATACAGTGTGCTTTATGGTAGAAACTGATCAGTGCCTAATGGAGGCTGTGGAGCCAAGAACAATATGGATCATGCCAATGGGGTATGAAGTGGATAAGAAAATTGTGGAGCTGCATGTTCAGCATATGCTAAGTCAGCCCAAGGATCCCAAGGCAGAAAGGTTTGGAACCTTTAAAGAATTAAGTGTGAAGATCCATGTGGAGCTAAGACAACCAGAAATAAAAAGAAAAGTGAGGAAGGAAGTAGAAGAGCTTGCCAAGAGGCATGGAATTTCAAAAGAAGCACTTGATGCAAGTAGAGAGAAGACAGAAAGGGAAGAGAAAGGAAAAGAAAAGGCAAAAAAAGAAGGTACTCTGGTGGAAGTCCCCTCCCGGACCAGATCCTTTAAGACCTCTGCACCCACCACTACAAAAAGATCAAAGGCATCAAAACCGGAAGCAAAATCATCTGAAAAAGGAGAGAAGAGAACCAAGTTAAAGGCAACAAGGTCTTACACAAGCCAAAAAGATGAAGAGGAGACAGAATCAGATGAGGAAGTAAAGAAGATGATGAAGAAGAAGAAAGTTTCCAATGAAACCAAGGAAGCAGAAGCAAAAGAGTTTGTTGAAAGGGCCACCCTGTCCTTAGATGATATATTTAAGGCAATCACTATGGATGGAAATCTGAAGCCATTAACAGAATTCTATCATGAATGCAATGAAGTTGATCAGAAGATTCTGCAGGATGCCATAGTTAAGTATCTGAACATTTACAACAAGGCTTTCATTGAGATTGTATCTTTAATTCCTAAAAGCCTTGAGAAGGAATTGAATTGAGGAAGAATAATGCCAAAGAGAAGGATATGGAGATCTGGGAACAGATAGCTATTCATCTTTATTCCTCCATCACTCCTAACCAGAAGAGTATGATCTTCAAAGATTGTAAGGATGAATTTCGGAGCAAAGCTAGACTGAATCAGCTTATGCTCGAAAAAACTGACGAAGTAGCAAAAGAGACAGAAGAGATCCTCTGGAATGCATACAAAAGATTCAACATTCCTATTATAGAGGACTTAGGGGATGATCCCTCAGCTACAAATATTGAAGAAGATGCTACTGAGATAGTAGCAGAAGAGGTTAAGGAGACAAGGGAAGATTAAAGTAAGGACTTGGAATCCTTTGCTCTGGAAGAGGTGGCCCATGAACAAACAAATATCTCTCCTCTGATTTCCCCTGCTGTCTCCAGATCTAAAGGAGAAGAAAGAATAGAGGAGAAAGAAGAAGAAGCGAAAGGAAGAGAAGAAAGTCTAGCTGAGAAGAACATAAGTGACAGTGCAGAAGGGAAGAAATCTTTGTCTTCGGCAAGAGACACTGTAGAAACTGTCAAGGGATTCTTGACAAAAAAAATGATGGAGATGGATGAACCAAAGTTACTTCAAGGTCCATTTAACTTTGATTCTCTCTCCCCGGTTCAAACAATGAAGATAGCTTCATTTGCCAATGCAAAGGCAAAAGAAAAACTCCTGTAGTCTCACATGGAAGACTGTGAGCTAATAGAAGCTGCATCCAGTGCTTTGGAGAAGATCATCCCATCTTTTCAGAAAGATCCCTCAGCCTCTTCATCCAGTAATCTCAAATCTCTGATTAATAGTATTAGTACACATTTCAACTCTCTAGAGAAATCAGCTGATGAGAAGGTCAAGAAAGAGTTTTTGGATAAGAAAATCTCTGAGCTGCAAGGGATAATAACAAATGATAGGAGAATTATGGGTATTGGAATAAAGAGCTTGGAAAATGCTCTCAAGGATGGAGGAGATGTATACAAATTTTGTATAACTTGGTCTAAAGCAACAACGGAGATTGAGAAGAAAGTGGAAGAACAAGAGGACAAACTAACAAAACTTTCTCAAAATTTTGATCCACTTACCACATCCATAATAAATCAAGAATGTCAGACGATTGTAGTTTTGAATGAAATTTAAAAACTTGAAAAAGAGAAGAAAAATAGAATCAGTAGGTTGAATGAACTTAGAGGAATAATTATCCCTAAGTTAGAGGCCATGCATGAGGCCATAAAAGAAGCTCAGATCACAGCCCAGACCAGTGATCCGATAGATTTAAAAAGGGAAGATGCATTTGCATTCCTGTTGAGCGGTCATATATCAATTTTGGACAGAATGAAGCAAAGTTGAGCAACAAAATTTGTCCAATTGAAGACAACTTTTGCAGACATTCTTCAGTATATGTAAGTATGCCATATGTATATACTTATGTGGCTAAGTATAGTTGAAATTTTGAAAATTGTGGCATGCGAATCCTACCCTTTGCCATTGATGTCAAAAGGGGAGTGAAGAGTAGTGAAAAATGAGGAATCCAGCTAAGGGGGAGCTCCAAAAAATGTACATAAAGACAGAGCATCAGCCAAGGGGGAGTATAGCGTGACACTTAGTCATTTTTCATTAAGTGTTGCCATCAATGCCAAAGGGGAAGATTGTTGGCAAGAGACACTATGAGGATTCATGAATGTTGTCATTGATGGCAACAAAGGTTAGCCCACTCATCTGCAGGACATGATGAGTCTTTATCGAAAGTCAGATTGAAGAAGTGTTGAGGTCTAGTAAGCAAGAACATAGCAGTCAGTAAGGTCCGACAGACAAGTCTGGATCTCTCAGAAGAAGTATCTCAGTAAAGTACAGATTTGGGTAAGTCAAGAGGAGTACCTTGACTAACAGATTCCAGGGATTTAGCCTCCGATGATAGATGAAGGAAAAGATATGAATACTTGAGTGTCAGGTTCCTGATTGGCAGTATGAACAGAGGAAGAACTGACTGACAGAACATCAGACATTATTCTGGATGTGTTACTGATGATGGTAAAGGTTCGCAAGGCATAAGTTATGATTGGCTGACATGATTGATGACTTCCATAAGTATATCCTTGATCCGCATTACTTGGTATGCAAGGATTCAACCGACAGATCAGAGTTTGAGGAAAATATTGACTATTCCAGATGCTGACTAGGAAGGTGATGAAATCACTCATGTGGATATATATACAAGATGGATTTAGATGTGAAAGTGTGTGTGGTGTAGGTATAGGTTCGAAGAAAAGTAGAAGAGCAGGGTGAAGACAGGAAGACAGGTCTGAAATGTGACAGTACAGCAGCATCAAAAGAAAGTAGAATGAAGTGCAATAGATCAATCTATTGAGCTTAACCAGAACTGAACCTCAGCATGTGTGGATGCTTCTCATCAGTTCAAACATTGAGTTACTTTCCTTTCTTGTAGACAGTGAGTCTCTTGTAGGTAGTGAGCCTCTTGTGAGCAGTGTGCTCAGATAGTGAGCCCTAA
Organism: Cunninghamia lanceolata; assembly: GCA_027924645.1. Classification (NCBI taxonomy): domain Eukaryota; kingdom Viridiplantae; phylum Streptophyta; class Pinopsida; order Cupressales; family Cupressaceae; genus Cunninghamia; species Cunninghamia lanceolata. Next base: position 4,121,496 of record BSBN01000128.1, read on the forward strand.
TTGGCAAGTGCCATTTTGTATCTTCTATTCTTCTAACAAAGAATAATATCTTGGGTTAATCACCCCATGGTTTTTTTCCCTTAATAGGGTTTCCACGTCAAATCATTGTGTCATGTGTATTTGTGTTATTTCCACTTTATGATCATGCATGCTTATTTGATCTAATATTGCATTAACTATTAAGAAAGCATAGAAAGTTGAATTATTAGGATAACTGATTCACCCCCCCTCTCAGTTATCAACAATATCCTCTATATAATTTTCACTAATATCTTGGATATGAGAATTCAACCTTTGCTTCCTTCTATCATCATAGACCAACATGGTAGGTAAATCCTTGATTCAATTACCATGGTTCATAAATTCATCCACTTGATGGACAAAAGCAAAAAGTTTGGTATGATCCTCAGTATAGACACCAATAAGGCCTACAAAAGGGTGTTGTGGTCCTTCCTAATTAAAGTGTTAGAGAAATTTGGTTTCTAACAAAGATTCAAGATCTTATATTTTCTTTCATTTCTTCTCCTATGTTTTTTGTTTTAATCAATGCTTTCCCAACTAGTTTTTTTCTAGAGAGAGAGGCTTGAGACAAGGGGGTCCTTGTCCCCCTATCTTATTATTATAATGGTGGAGGCCTTAAGTAGGAGAATTTTTAAGTCTCTTGGTGGTGGTATCATAAAAGGTTTTAAGGCTCTTCCTCAATTTATCGGGGGTCCCACCAACAATTTATGGACAACACTATTCTTTTAGGAGAGGCTTCAGTCAATGAAGCTAATCAATGAAGATCCTACTAAACAACTATGCTGATTTTTTAGGTCAATAAATCAACTAGGCTTCCTCTTAGATTTGATTCTTCAATGGTTTCCCCTTTTTTCAGCTTCTAACTTAAGGATCTTTGGGGCCTTGCTCTTCCTCATTTTTTTTAGAGTATTTGGTTGGACTAGAATGCTAAAATCTTTAAGGCCAAGAATTTGAGCCATGGGAGAGTAGGAATGCAAATTTTCAATGCCATAATTGAGATTTTTTTGGTGATTAGAAAAGGGCGATATCTATTTCCTTATTAGACCTTAATAAATAATTACAACTAAATTCAGTTTGTCTAATACTTATAGTGCTTTAACGGATATCAAGAAAGCTAAAAGGAACTCTACCAAACGGGTTACCCCTATTCACAATTGGTTGAAACTAAACTTTGATGGTAGTACAAAAGGGAACTTGGGTATGGTTAGGGGAGGGGGTGTTATAATAGACTGAAAAGGTGGATTTGTGATAGCTTATATAGGCTATATTGTAATTCAAAACAACCATGATGCCATAGCTAAGTCTTCTTTTCAACATATTCAATTTTCTAAAGAGTTGAAATTCTCTCATCTAATTATTGGGGGACTCTCTCAATATAATTAAATGTCTTAAAAAAGAGTTTTCCTCATCTTAGACCATAAAAATATAGTTGAAGATGCTATTGGCACCCTGAAGGCCTCCAAGGAAGTTAAAAGTTTCCATGTCTATGGAGAACACGATAAGTTGGTTGAAACGATGGCCAACATTAGAGTTATTAGATCAAGGTTTAAAACATGGAAGAGATGGACTCTCTACATAATGATATAGTTCAATGTTTAGTTGGTGAGGCCCCTTTGTAACCAATTCTTTACCATGTTCCTCACAATTTGGTGTTATCCTTCTGGTGGATTCCTTTTTTCCCCTTTGTTAGCATGTGTGGTACGATGTAAATTGCTTTGGCCTTTGTTGTAGAAAACTAATATTAGTTTTAAAGTCTACTAATCTTTATAATTCAAAATAATCATTTTCAAGGAGCTTAGGCATTTGGTTTTTCATATCATCATTCATCACAAAAGTTAATTTCACCTACAATAGACTAAACACCCACAAAGCAACTTGTTCTATAATTTTCATCAGTTTTTTAGTACAAGAGTAAGTGAACTAGCACCTAACACTACTGGCTAGACAAAATTCTAGCACCTAGCACTTATGTCCACTCCATAATTCAATTCATACAACTTCCAAATTTCATAAGGTGCCTCTAATAGTTATTTGTAGCCTTCATAATCCTTTTCAATAGTTTGCATCAAGTGAAAGGGTTTCAATTTCTCTACTCTCTCTCTCTCTCTCTCTCACACACACACACACACACACACACACACACACACACACACACACACACACACACACACACACACACACTAGTTTTTGACAATAAGGTTTCCCCAATTTTCTATGTATCTACTCATCACAACAAGTTGATTTCACTAGCAATATTCTAGGAATGGATATAGCTGCCTATCCTAGAATTTTCATCAATGTTTGAGTACATGACTAAGTTCTAGCATTTTGCACTAATTTTTAGACTTAAAGTTGGTGCCTGACACTAATTTTGTAACCTTTGTTTGGCTTGAAATTTAGTTTGTAGTCTCCTAGAACCATCTACGGTCCATTTAAAATAGTTTCATGTTTAGATTCCAAATCTAATAGTTTTAGTATTTCATTTCCATTTCATTTTGTTGTATTGTGTTTCCATTTGTAATTATCTATTTCCAAGTTTCTTCTATAGTCATTTTATACCAAACTCAACTCTAGTGTTTGTCAATTAGTGTTAGACTAGGTTAAAATGTCCTCATTTTGTACTAATTACATATATGTGCTCAAACTGAAGAAATTTAAAATCAAGGTGCTTTTTCTTGTTTCCACACTCATGAGCTATTTAAAGCCCTTGTGAGTCACTTAAAGCCTGCCAAGACTCCCAAGATAATGGGAATCAAGGGTGGCCAAAGTCCTCAATGACTCCATCATAGGAGGAAACCAATTTGAGAATAATAGTTTTAGAACCTTTGCCACTTATAGGACTTTCTTGCACATGACTAACTTACTATTGCTAAAACAAACTCAATTTTTCATCATGAACTTATTAGTGTTTATTTTTAATTTTCTTTAGTAGGATAAATTATTACATATTTTTCTATAGATTTATTTTAGTTTGCTTGAGTAGATCCGGGTCACTATGAAGGTGAAGAGCGTATTCCATGAATGCAAATTCCACCATTTTTTGGGTAGTTGGAGTTACATCTCTCATTGGTCAATTTACCTCCTCTCTTCTCTATTTGTATATCCACTCACCTTGCATGTTTTAGTCATGTCATTGTCAACTTTCCCTTGTGCATTTTCTTTCTTGGAGCCATTCTTGTCTCTTGAGTATTGCTCATATTCTCTCATTCTTGAAACACTCTCCTTTCCACTATTTTGATCCTTTGATCATTTGTCAAATTGAGTGTATGTGTTTACCCTTACATTCATTCTAGGTTGTTTTGCTTGTTGCAGATTCTAACATGGTATTGAAGAAATTTGTGATGCCTATGATAAAGAACTCCATTTCAAATATTTGAGAGCTCCAAAAGCTAATCACTGTGTCTAGTTTCTTCTTTAAAACTGAGTATGCTCTTCTCTTACATCTTTGGACAATCTAGAGAATTAGAATTTGATTTGACAAGAAAAATAAAGTTTTTGGAGTTTTATCATTGGTATTCCACATTCTAGATGTGAGTATAATTTTAATAATCCAAGAAATATTTTTAGTTATTCTATTGCATATGATAGACTCAAAAAAGTTAGTTTGGGCTTTTATTTTGCTCAAATCGGAGGCCAAGAATCCATTTTACATTCGATGGCTTGTTCATGCTCATAATTGAATAGCTCATTTTCTATGCATTTTAGGGCCTAATAAATAGTGTCATTATGTCTATAAGGTGTTGAAACTTTAGGATCCATATAAAGTTCATCAAAATTCAAGTAGGTCAAGAAGAAGAAGAAATGTCCCTAGGCTTGAAGTCTGAGGTTGTATGACACTATGGCAAGTCTATACATTTTTTAAAATTTTAAAAGTTTAGACTTAAAAAAAATGGGTCTACAACCCAATTAGCATTTTGCCCCTTTTAATAGGGACTCTAGCCATTTGTTGGCCACTTGCAATCCCCAAAAGTGGTTTGTAGGCTCTATGGGGCTTGACCCTACTAGCTCCAATAGGTCAAGTAACTAGCCCAAGCCAACTGTCACTCACTCATGTGGCTTCTCAACTAATTCATTGTCAAGGTGTAACCAATTTTCCTACACTAGCACTATCACTATAGCTCCTTTACTAGTGCTCTAGCCACCCAACAATCCTCACACCACCAGATTATCATCTCTGCATCCCCTCTAGCCAAGCATTGCCTAGCACTTGCTAGCATGCCACCTACACTCATCTTAATCACCACCAATGCTTATGGTGCCACCCATCTACCACCTACTAGCCACTAGGGAACCACCAAGGGTAGGGACCCCGTCACCATTGCACCTTTTAGATTTGGAGGCAAACTTTGAGGGGCCTTAACTTGCTCAAATGAGGGTATTTTTTGGTGTAATTTTTTGAAATAGGGTGAATTTTCATGTACTACATAGTGGTATTATTGGTTTTCACATTTTATTCTCCTATTTTATATAATTTAATTTTTATCAAATATTTTTCTATTTAGTTGTACTTTTTGGAACTTATAATGATCTTACCATTCTCAAACGAGCTCCTTTTTTAACCCTATTTTTTGAAAGTTGATATTTTTCCAAGCTCGACACATTGAAATAAAGTGCCAAACATTGTAATTTTTAGGGTGCCATTTCACATATAGTATAATTGAAGTTGTTTGTGTGTTTCTTGTCTTGCTACTTTTCTCATTATTTTTCTACATTATGTATCCTACAACTTCAATCTAGTTCTAATTTTTACACCTTACAACTACTTTAAATGGAAGCCCAAATTGCTAATTTTTCTAAAAGGTAAAGGATAACATAATATTCGTATGCATTATTTGGCATGGAGATTATTTGTATCTATTTGTTTCTATTTCTTGGTTATGATTTGGTTTAAATTTTATTGTTATTCAATTGTAAGATAACAAAATAATATGTAGATAAATGCCAAACAAGCATAGGAATGTTAAATGGTATAGGAAATGTTTAATAGGTTGCACTAGCTTTTTAGTGTTGGTCATTTGAGGACCAAAAGGTGTATCCAACAAAGTGGGAATTGGAAGTAAAATTAATGGTGCATTTTTTTCTTACCTAAGTCTAAAAACAAGATTCACAAAGTTCAATCTCATTATTGCACATTAGCTACATTACACAAATTGCATTATTTTTAGAGCACTACATTAGCATGACATCAAAAGTTACACATGTCTAAGCATATTGCATGACTTCGTGTCATGCCTTTGATCCTTGTTTCAACATTGTTAAATTGAATCTTAGGGGTTTAACCAAAGGAGAAGATCTTGGCCTACCAAACTCCTCAAAGGTGTTTGTTGACACTACTTGTTCTATAGATTTAGATTCTGAAAAATCCTAGGGAAAATATTTTTTAGGTGACCAAAACTGCACAAATCAAATACATGAATAAAGATCAAATTTGTGCACGTAGATTGATTTTGTGGGCGTGGAAATAAAACATAGAGTTCTACAAAATAAATCTATTCAATATCAATAATATGGAAAAGTTTGACCATGAGTCACAATGAAAATTTCAAAAATGGAACCTATCATGCAAAATATTTGACAACGAAATCTACAAGTCAGTGCCCTAATTCTAGAGCTAAGATATGATGGGACCAATCTTTTTTTATATCAAATTGAGATATAAGCAAGAGTTATGAAGTTGCCTCACTTCAAGACACTTTCTATATTATTTTGGAGTGTAGGGTAGGAAAGTAGGGCAATGAAAAGTTATAAATTGAAATAAACCAAAACCTTACACATCTCTGCTAGTAGTTTACATTTGTTTGTATCATGCTACATTAAATTATCTCCTCTAAGACTTTAATACACTATAAAAAAACCAAAACGTCTCACACCCAATTCACTTGAGACCAGAGAAGTTTGTATTGCACTTACAACTAGCTAATAGTCCTAAATTACAGTAAAGCATATTTTTTTAATTACAAATTTAAAATGTAAAACCCATTTTATTTATTACTTCTCATTATAAAAGTCAAATTTTAAATTTTAAAAAAACAAATTCATAATTTTTAAAATACATAAATTTAATTTACCCTAATATTATAATTTAATTACAAACACATAAAAAATATTTGACAATTTAAATTAACTCTATTTGAAAGCTACCAATCACAATTTATAGCATTCTATTAAAACTAACAATCACGGTTTAAATAGTAGCTACTTTTTTTTTATAATATAAGGTGGCGAAATCAGGGGCCGAACCCTTACAAAGCAGAACCCAAAAAGGGCAAAAAAGGCTCAGAAGATAAAAAGAGCCAGAACCAGCACAGACAACTTAAATAGTAACTACTTGTTAATAACATTGGTTATTTTATTTTATTTTTAAAAAATTCAAAATAAATATTAATAAATCTCTTACCATCAACACCACACAAAATTCGCAGACATTATCCATCTGTCCAAATTAAATTATCTAATCAATTATTATTTTTTGTAATTAAATTAATATATTTTATATTTCAAATTATATTTCCAACATAAGTCTATCCACTTTATATTCTTTAAGACCATTCATAATTACACAAAGGCATTCCCTATATGAGACGGACACCCTGGCTTTGGTCATCGACAGATGAGACCGTCTCCATTTTTTCCCACTTGTTGTTTTTCCTACTTCCATATGTCTTCACCAGTTTCTCGTTTGCAGGCTGTTTGACTGCTTTCATGTGACTGCGTAATTAGTATGTCTTCACCAGTTTTTTGGTTATTTGGACGCTGGCAAATCAAAGTTTTCTTTCACTGTATAAAGAGCCTATTTTATGCTTCTGTGGCTATGAATTTAGTAGCTAAGGACAAGCACTTGTTTTCATCGATATATGTTGGTAATCGTTCCAAGTTGATGCAATTTGCATCTATTAATACCTGCTCCTGCTCCTCATTCCCATCTATAGGTAATTGATGATCTCAAAGCTATTTGATTTCATGAATCCATTTTGTGTTGTTATGGGTTGTATGGGTTATATAGCTTGAGAAAATGAAAAAAACATAATAATAAATAGAGTTTTAATATAGAATTTTTATATATAAAATAAATAACATAATATATTCTAAATGATATATCTTATTTTGTTTTATTTCATGTATACTTTTTTGTGATTCCTTTTTATATAATATTATTATAATATAAAATCTATTATAATATTGACACATTAAATATTTATTATTTATATTGTTGTTATATTATATATTTAAATTTAAATTGAAGGTGTATTTTTCTCAAGGTCTCCAATATTTACCGTGATATTTATGTAGAGTGTATTAATTAATTGAGTATAGGTAAAGTTTGATATACTCATAAATTTAGCATAATTAAGTGTATGTAGTTACTAGTATAGATATTTTGAGGTGTTTTATTTAGTTAGGAATTATTTTATTTTACTTTAGAACTATTTTATTTACTACATGGACACATAAATTTTAAGTTTTACCACACCATTGAGAGTCTTACTTTGCCTTATTAGGTAAGGGTCCCACTTCATGGAGTCATAACCAAAGTTGTTTTTTTAGTAAGTTCAAAAATGTTAGAGATGTTGTCTCCTCACTCTCATTGGCCTCAACTCTTGGAGGGGAGAGGACCCAATAATTGAGCACCCTAACTTTGCACCTCTCAAAATCATAGGTGGCAATTTCAAATTACTCCAAAAATTTTAGAGCAACTTACTTGACAAGGCCCATGATTATTTTATATATTTTTTGGATTAATATGATTATTTTATATTTAATAATATATATAACATAAAATATAATATAATTAAAATATAATTATAATATGGATTTTATATATAAAATAAATATATTTAAATGATAAATATGCATTTTTATAATATTATATTATATTATTCAAATTTAATAATTTACATTATAAAAAATATAATGCATAATATAAATATAATTTTAATATAGATTTATATATATAATAGATATATAAAAATTAAATACTAAATATATATGAATATTAACCATTACCAATACATCTCTACCCACTTTCTATTCTAAACCATTTCCTTCATTTCCACAACACCACTTGTCGAGCTTAGTGTTAGCAACAAAGGAATAAGAATAATTAACAAAAATGAGGATGTAAGGATACTTGAATCATGCCTAAAATGCACACTTGAGAGGAATACATACACACCCTTGGAATTTAAAAAGGCTATCAAATTTGAAGTCATTCCCTTTCACTTGTTGTCAATTTCATCAAACGAGAAAGATTGATACAATTGTCAAACAAGGTCAACATCAAAGAAACTAACACATGTGCATTGACAATTAATTCAATCATCTTGCATCCTTCTCAATTGTCGACTTTAGTTTTGTGTTTACAATGGGGCATGCATGAGGTCAATCAAATAATCATGTTTTTTATTCTTTAATATATTTATATAAAAAGCCTTTAAATACGCATAGAAAAACAAAGCAATAAATATTCATGTAATAGCAATGAGAAGAATCCATCCATTTCTATGAATGTGAAGCTTGTAATAGGGGAAAAGGAGGATTATTGAATTAAGGAGTGGAATATGAAGGGATGTAGTGGTATACTATAGTAGAAATCCAATCTAAGTTTGTGCAAGTTGTATTAAAAGGATAAGAAGAAATCTTGAACTCAAGAGTTAAATCCTAGGGTAACCTATATGGTGGATCAAAAAAAGGGAATAGTTGAAGTAGGACAACTTGATCAAGTGGAGTGTATTGCTTAGGAAATACATTGATTTAGTACTTGATTGTGCTTTGATTACTTGATTTGGCATTTGCTTTTTTTGTGTTGATTTGCTTTACGAATTTTTCTTCTAGTGTTTGGATTTGATTTTTCATGTGGATGTCACCCTTGTAGTCTAACTAGAGGTTATACCTAGGAGTACAAACATCATGTATGTACATATCCAAGTATGATGTGCATTTCTTTTTGAACTCTAGAAGTTTGAATGAGGCAAGAGAAGGGATGATCCACCTATAAGCCTCTAGGAGTCACTAAAGTGTTCAAATATCAAGGATGTAGAGAGGGAAACAAGCCTACATTGGCTTTATCATGAACACCATATAACTATAGGGTAGTGAATGTATATGTAGACACCTAGATTTGACCTTGTCATCCATCTTAGTCATCTCCTGTCGCCTTGTCCTTTCCTTTAGCTAATTTATTAAATAAATAAATTATATTTATTTATTTATTTAATTTTATTCATTTTCCTTAGCCCAAATTAATTAAATAAATTTTTATAATTTATTTATTTAATTTTCCCCTTTGTCCAATAATTAATTAAATAATTTTAGTTATTTAATTAATTATTTTCCCCTAGCTTGTCTTGTGATTGGTCATAAATAAAATATACATTATAGTTCAAATATATGTGTACATTTATACTTCCTTAATATTTAAATTCATTTGAGTGTTTCTCTCTATTTTGAGTTGTTGACTCTATTTCCCTATGAAATAGGCACCAGTCCCAAGTGGTAAATTGAACACTTTTTATTAAAATATTTCCTCTATCCTTCTTGTAGAATTAGTGTAGACTAGGTCTTGCCAACTTGTATAACTTAGTATTATAAATTCGTGTTAAATCAATTAACACTCCATGTCTAATAAATTCCTTGAGTGTTATGCTTGTTTGGATTTTAGGGTTGCACATGAAGTAAGAAAAGCATAAGGGAATTCATCTTTAAAAATATAAACTAGTTTCATATCTCTAGTTGTACATGTAACCCATTAACACTCATCCTAATTTCCCCTATTTGTAGCTCTTTATAATGCTTTGGTGCCTTTAACATTGATGACCAATCATAGATATTTGAACTAGGGTTCTATATTGTGCCTTTTCCTCTAATAGTAATTTATAACCTTCATAATCATTTTCAACAATCTGCATTAGGCACAAGGGTTTCAATTTCACTATTTTTCTCTCTCCTCATTAATGCTAATCAAGATAGTGTGCTTTCTCTAATTTTCTCTCCATTCATCACAAGAAGTTAATTTCACCTAAATAGATTGAAAAACCACAAAGCTGCTTGTTCTATAATTTTCATTAGTTTTTTAGTACAAGACTAAGTTCTAGCACCTAGCACTAGTTTCTAGATAAAACTCTAGCACCTAGCACTTATGTCTAGTCTAAAATCCAACTCCTACTACTTCCAAATTTCATAAGGTGCCTCTAGTAGTTATTTGTAGCCTTCACAATCATTTTCAATAGTTCGGATCAAGTGAAAGGGTCTCAATTTCTAATGTAGGAGCATCAAGTATGAAAAAATCTTGCATTTATTGGTTTTTAACTATATGTATCCAAGAAAAGGCGTAGCGTGGCCTCTGAGTCTTGATTGGGTTGATAAGCGTTCATGGAACTTACACTTGTAACAACTTTCAAGGAGTTTGTGCCAACAAAGTATCTCATATGGAGGCACATTAGGTTTTGGGAGGCTTGCAAGGAGATTTGCATGAAGATATTTTATTTTATTAACACCACATCTAATTTGGAGGATGTTTACACTTTGTTGACTATGAGTTTCATGTGGCCTAGAGCTTTGCACCACTTTGTATCCAACATGGATCACCTTTGAGTCTTGAGATTGCTATAAATACACTACTAATGATTGTTTGAGAGAGAGAAATAGAGTTTGAGAATAAGGGAAGAGGAGAAGTTATGAGCATGAGGTTGAGCATCCAAAGGGGAGCATGATCAGATAGTGTGGCAAGTGGGGATAGCTTAGGGATCGTTTTGAGATGAAACCCATTGCGGTAGAATTTAAACCCTATGGTTGGGTGGAAAGAAATCCATGCAGTGGCTATTTGTGAGCATTATTTTATTTGATCTAGAGGTTGTTTTGTTGAGACCTCCATGTGAGGTTGATCTATGCTAATTATTGCCAAGGAACATGTAGAAATGTATAAAACACATTTGCATTAGAATGTAATCTTGATTGTGAAATCAATAATAATGTGGATGCTTTTGGAGACTAGGTTTTTCCTTCATGGATGGTTTTCCTAGGGTATATCTTGTGTCATCTTGATGGTTTTTGTTTTGTACATAATAATACATTGAGTGTGTAAGATAGACAAATTTGTGGTGCTATTGTGGTTATCTATTTTAGTTATGGTGTGTTATTTTGTGTGAGGCTGCATGGCTGAATTGTAGAAAGTTGTGATCATTCAAAATGTTTAGTATGGAAAAGAGAGGAATGTGAGTGTGATGTGAAATATGTGGTTTTAAGGGTTTATGCAGAATCCTACTTTCCATAAAAACATTCCAAGATCCTATTAACTGATTTGAACCTCCAATTTGTGCAAGAGGTTTCACCTATCAGGTTGGGTAGCCACTTGGGAAGATGTGGAATCTTGGATGTGTCAAACAATGTCTCTATCTAATACTCAAATGCTTTCAAAACCCTAATTAAGCAAAATAGTAAGCAAATTATCCAATCACGGCAAATCCTTTCAGACTGCTCAATGAGGGATAAAGATATTTAACTCACTATTTTTGAAGTTTATAAGGCGAAGAAGTTGAGGACATGGGGACTAGCACCCAAGTCCAAGGCACCTATTTCTTTGCAGAATTCTAATCTCCTTCTGACATTGATTCTCCCTGTAGATTTAGTTTCTAGGAATTCAACTATGGAGGACAATGGTGGGAGTGCCCTAGTCTTGGAAAAGCTCCAATGTCTAGCTTCTTCTCAGATCCCAAAATCTTGATGTCTGCTAACCTTCCTTGCAACTCCACTTCTTCCTGATGTGACACCTGTAACCTACAATCACAAGGAGTCTAGGAGGGGGTTGTGGTGTTTAGAGGCTTTCCTCGTGTTGGTTTTTCTTCTGAATCAGCATTAGGGTTTGCCACTTCTAATGCACGGGCAGACTCAGCCAACTAATACAGGAGGTTGCGTGAGCTCCTCCCCTTCACTTCTGGTTCTGCCGCACCAAGGGGGGTATCCCTATAACTCAAGATGTAACCTTGACTAGCTCAAAGATGGAAAGATCTAACTTGACAACAACAGGCAGAATACTCTCATGTATGGACCAAGATCTGTATGATAGATCACAAGGCTGGCAACATTCTTGGACATGATGTCTGGTTGGGTATGAGAGCATGCAGGGGGTTCCTAATCCTACTCCTACAACTAACAGGTGGAAAGATGAAGTGATTTGAAATGGATTTTGGATGCAAAGCTGGACATGGTGTATAACCTCAACACAGAGCTAGATTGGTGCCTATCCAGGGCTTGGAGTCGGTAGACATACACCTGTGAATGATCAGCATGAATAGCTAAAACTAGATTTCAGGGGGATACACATGATATCTGCCTTACAGATATCTCCCAATATAGAGTGTTAAACTGTCTATACTTATGGCATCCCTATTGCAGTAAGAAAGATACATGCAAAACTGGAGACAGAATCAGCATAACACATGCAAACACAGCATTATTCATATAAGATTAACCATGAAATCAGTGGATTCATGCCAAATCGTACAATAGGAGATACATAAACTCACAAGTTTTGCTGCACAGAGCAACCAAAACCAGTTGTATCTTATTACAGAGCCAAAATGTCCAGTTTTCAACAACGACAAATGAGCAACACAACCTGCTATATACAGCAAGGTAGTGTACTACAGCAATTAATTACATAGTTGACCAAAAATCCTGCCAGATACACAGTATCAGAAAAATGGCGCTCAAACATTCAATGCAGCAGGTGGGAGAGGAGACAGGAAGAAATCTCGAGCCCTGCGCTGCCGCCTAGGGATCCAGATCTTCAATCGGGTACCAGGTCCGTCCACGCCATCGCCCACACCTCTGCAACAATCGCCATTAATGGCGCACCAACCCGCGGCCTTGGGAAAAACATCAAACAGTCGATCGCAACCATTTCCCGCCAAGATACATCGTCATGATATTTCAAATATGCAGGATATCAATTATCCCACATGCACCCCGCGGTGACCTCTTTAACACTTTATATACTAGGTCATGAGCATATATGATGTCGGTGCTTTTGCTCCTGACGACACTAGTATAAGACTTCATCATCATCCTCCAGCATCATGATATCCTGTTGCTTGAAATATCACCTTGACGTCAGCATCATATCGCAATATCCCCTGCATGATAAACACCTTTATCGGCACAACCTGATCCATCAGAGGAAGATCCTCCTGCTTAGCCGATACCAAAAGTCTGGCCGATGAACATCCTGATGATGTCATCATCATATCCTGCTGACATCATCAGCATATCTGCCTACTGCGCACCTCCTCATATCCGGATGACGTCATCATCATATCGACATCAGGATGATATTTGGAAGGTAACCGGATATTTAGAAATATCATCCTGATGCACAAATATGATGCTGCACTGTAGCTCTACTGTAAGATCGGGGTGATGGATGAATATGCCAGATATTTGAAAAAATCACCCCCCATTAGATAATGCACGAAGCCGACAGGCGGATATCTCCCCTCGGAAATATCATGATGCAGACCAGCAGAAAACCGGATATCACCCTGACGTAAGAATAATGTTAGCATCATCAGGGTGATAAAACAACAAACATGAAGTGATACAACATCAGGATGATATTGACTAAGATCATCCTGACGTTCAAATATGATGACCCCGGTGAATATCGGGTCACACTTAGAACTTTACAACAACATCATCAGGATGATCTTAACAAAGATCACCTGATGTTAAAATATCACCCCAGCGAAAGATCATGCAGGCAGAAAATATGATGACCCTCGCAAGCAACACGGTGATAACCAGAAATATGATGATGATGATGACGACCCTTAGAAAAAATAGGTCAGGTCGAACAACTCAGAAAATAACCCCTTCAGAAGATCGGGGCAACATCATCATCATAAAAGGGCAGGGTGATAATTGGAAGATCACCAGATACTTGAAAGATCACCCTCCACAAGAAAACTAAGGCACATTGTAGCTCATCAGCAGGATCGGGATGATATCAAAACATCACCCGATATTGAAATATGATGATCCTGACGAAAGACAAGTTGACAGAAAACATGATGATGCGGACCATCATCGAAGACAATATGATGATGATGATCTCCTCCTCAGGAAAATATGATGATGCAGCTGAAAAATGCCGAGGAGGTCCAACACTTAGAACATTTTGGATTTTTTGGGAAGGTGCCTGCATGAAAATTGCTCAAAAACTGTCAGTCAATTCAGGCACTAACACTGGCTCTGTCTGGGGACGTGCAGGTGCAAGACTGCAGCGAGAACCCCAGATCTCTGGGATGCAGACCAGTCCCTTATCCATTGGGCAACAGAGTCAAATACTGCACTGACCTGCATCACCAAACACACTTGATGGCCTAAGGCCACCAAGAAAAGAAAAACATGTATCTCCCTTTGTCAAATATCTTGTTTTCATCTGCATGCACTGGGTCAAGCTTGGAGATACTATAGAGATCCACCCACAAACAAATCTTGTCATCTGCATATTCAACCCTCTGATTTAGTTTGTCATTATCACCCCTGTGCAGATAACCTTCAACATCATGTGCCATGTGGGTGTAGAATTTATCAGGCAATGCATACTCAAATGATATAGAACACAGGTTATCATCTGTATCATCATCATGCATTGCAACATGATCTCCTAGCTGGACTAAAAATAGGAAACACTCAAAGTCCATCACACAGCTAGGAAAATCAGAGCTCATTGTATATGCTGGCACATCAAAAGAAAAGCTTTCAAAATCACAATTGTGTACATCATGTACACAACCAATAGTAGCACCAAGCTGGAAAAGATCAGGCTCTGGCACCTCTTTACAATCAGGCACATTTTCACAGTCACTTACCTGATGTATGTTGTTTCCTCTTTCATCAGGATGAGAAACAGAATCCAAGTCAAAAACAATGTCTAGATCCTCACCATACTCAGACAGATCCTCATCACCATATGTGTCATAAATGGGTGACCCAAGTGCATCAGTTTCATCATAGTATGCCATTTGTTCATGGGCAGCAGAGCATGCATCTTCATCACCAATGGATTCCCTCTGTGGAGGAGTATCAACCTGTATGCTTATTTCTTCTCTATCTTGAGCACAATACTCACAATTATCTCCACAGGTCCATTCCAAAAATTGCTCATTGCTGTCCACAACCTCGTTATAGTTTTCATGGTCAGATGCCTCATCATTGCAATGGGAATCCTCATTAGTCCTTTCACTGGCATCCTCAACATTCATCTTTTCATCTTCACATGATGCCTTAATTATTTGGTCATTTGCAGCTTCACAACTATTGTTCACACCAAGGCCAGGGGACAGGGATTTCAGCAGGTGCACATTTCTGATTTTTTCTATTTTTTCTATGAACTTGTATGCCATCTGCATACTTGTCACCTTGAAATCCCTCAGTAATGCACTAGAGCCCTCCTCAAAAGCCCCAAAGAATATGCCAACACAGGCTGAAATATCAGGTCTGAAGACTTCTGGGATCTGTGAAAGGGCTATTGCAAACCTATGACTGAAATCAACACATGGCTCTTCATCTTGTTTTCTGATTCTCATCAATTCTGCAACAAGATCAGCCGGTTCTTTTGCAAATTCTTCCTTGAAACAGTCAACAAGCTCATCCCAACAGGCAAAGGATTTCTTTGGAAAGCTCAAATACCAGTCTTTTGCTTTTGCATCAAAGGACCTAACAAAAAACCTCATCCACATATCCTCATCTCTGAATGAATATTTTCCCATAAAACTGTGAAAATTTTGGATATGTGCATTCCCATCACATACATTGTGACCACTAAATCTAGGCATCTGACAGTATATCCTAGCAGGCATAGTTTCTACTTTATAATCAACCCATGACAAATCCAGTTGGTCATACAAAGGATCAAAAAGGCTGAGAAGAGGTTTAGCCTTCTGACTGGCAGACACAACAGGGTTACTGCTTTTTAACTGGGCCTGCTCAGCCTCTAAGAATATCAACTTATTTCTTATCTCTTCTATTCTTTTATTCAACATTTCACCACTGAGTATGGGATAATTCATACTTGGATTCATAAAAATCTTACTCTTAGACATCCTTTGTCTGTCTAAGACCTAAGGCTTCCCCTGGCATCTAACTTATGCAGCAAAATAGCAAATATAAAGGGGAAGGAACAAGGTACCTTTTCTCATACAGATGCAGAAAAATGAACAACACATTTTTGTCACATCACATACATCCATCTTTCATGTGCATTCAGATCTTTTTTGCAGAGTCGCCACCTCTCCAGAGAGGACAAAATTTTCAATAGCTGAAAGCAACTTTTCCAGGTTCATTCCACCAGCAGAGCATCATTTTTGTTGGTGACTCGGATGGGTCAGAGATATAATCCTTTCTCAAATTTCCTCCCCAGCGGAGTCGCCATTTTGTTGGCTGACTCAGATGGGCCACAAATATATCATTTTTTTTAGTCCATCCCCAGCAGAGTCGCCATTTTGTTGGTTTTTCTTCTGAATCAGCATTAGGGTTTGCCACTTCTAATGCACGGGCAGACTCAGCCAACTAATACAGGAGGTTGCGTGAGCTCCTCCCCTTCACTTCTAGTTCTGCCGCACCAAGGGGGGTATCCCTATAACTCAAGATGTAACCTTGACTAGCTCAAAGATGGAAAGATCTAACTTGACAACAACAGGCAGAATACTCTCATGTATGGACCAAGATCTGTATGATAGATCACAAGGCTGGCAACATTCTTGGACATGATGTCTGGTTGGGTATGAGAGCATGCAGGGGGTTCCTAATCCTACTCCTACAACTAACAGGTGGAAAGATGAAGTGATTTGAAATGGATTTTGGATGCAAAGCTGGACATGGTGTATAACCTCAACACAGAGCTAGATTGGTGCCTATCCAGGGCTTGGAGTCGGTAGACATACACCTGTGAATGATCAGCATGAATAGCTAAAACTGGATTTCAGGGGGATACACATGATATCTGCCTTACAGATATCTCCCAATACAGAGTGTTAAACTGTCTATACTTATGGCATCCCTATTGCAGTAAGAAAGATACATGCAAAACTGGAGACAGAATCAGCATAACACATGCAAACACAGCATTATTCATATAAGATTAACCATGAAATCAGTGGATTCATGCCAAATCGTACAACAGGAGATACATAAACTCACAAGTTTTGCTGCACAGAGCAACCAAAACCAGTTGTATCTTATTACAGAGCCAAAATGTCCAGTTTTCAACAACGACAAATGAGCAACACAACCTGCTATATACAGCAAGGTAGTGTACTACAGCAATTAATTACATAGTTGACCAAAAATCCCGCCAGATACACAGTATCAGAAAAATGGCGCTCAAACATTCAATGCAGCAGGTGGGAGAGGAGACAGGAAGAAATCTCGAGCCCTGCGCCGCTGCCTAGGGATCCAGATCTTCAATCAGGTACCAGGTCCGTCCACGCCATCGCCCACACCTCTGCAACAATCGCCATTAATGGCGCACCAACCCGCGGCCTTGGGAAAAACATCAAACAGTCGATCGCAACCATTTCCCGCCAAGATACATCGTCATGATATTTCAAATATGCAGGATATCAATTATCCCACATGCACCCCGTGGTGACCTCTTTAACACTTTATATACTAGGTCATGAGCATATATGATGTTGGTGCTTTTGCTCCTGACGACACTAGTATAAGACTTCATCATCATCCTCCAGCATCATGATATCCTGTTACTTGAAATATCACCTTGACGTCAGCATCATATCGCAATATCACCTGCATGATAAACACCTTTATCGGCACAACCTGATCCATCGGAGGAAGATCCTCCTGCTTAGCCGATACCAAAAGTCTGGCCGATGAACATCCTGATGACGTCATCATCATATCCTGCTGACATCATCAGCATATCTGCCTACTGCGCACCTCCTCATATCCGGATGACGTCATCATCATATCGACATCAGGATGATATTTGGAAGGTAACCAGATATTTGGAAATATCATCCTGATGCACAAATATGATGCTGCACTGTAGCTCTACTGTAAGATCGGGGTGATGGATGAATATGCCAGATATTTGAAAAAATCACCCCCCATTAGATAATGCACGAAGCCGACAGGCGGATATCTCCCCTCAGAAATATCATGATGCAGACCAGCAGAAAATCGGATATCACCCTGACGTAAGAATAACGTCAGCATCATCAGGGTGATAAAACAACGAACATGAAGTGATACAACAACATCAGGATGATATTGACTAAGATCATCCTGACGTTCAAATATGATGACCCCGGTGAATATCGGGTCACACTTAGAACTTTACAACAACATCATCAGGATGATCTTAACAAAGATCACCCGATGTTAAAATATCACCCCGGCGAAAGATCATGCAGGCAGAAAATATGATGACCCTCGCAAGCAACACGGTGATAACCGGAAATATGATGATGATGATGACGACCCTTAGAAAAAATAGGTCAGGTCGAACAACTCAGAAAATAACCCCTTCAGAAGATCGGGGCAACATCATCATCATAAAAGGGCAGGGTGATAATTGGAAGATCACCGGATACTTGAAAGATCACCCTCCACAAGAAAACTAAGGCACATTGTAGCTCATCAGCAGGATCGGGATGATATCAAAACATCACCCGATATTGAAATATGATGATCCTGACGAAAGACAAGTTGACAGAAAACATGATGATGCGGACCATCATCGAAGACAATATGATGATGATGATCTCCTCCTCAGGAAAATATGATGATGCAGCTGAAAAATGCCGAGGAGGTCCAACACTTAGAACATTTTGGATTTTTTGGGAAGGTGCCCGCATGAAAATTGCTCAAAAACTGTCAGTCAATTCAGGCACTAACACCTCGGTCAAGCCCCAAAGAGACATTCAAATCTTCTGAACGCCATTGTCAGATAAGAGTGTGTATCCTGATGGGATAGAGGCAAAAATCTAAATGATAAATGATTGAAAACACAATAGATATCACGTCGAAGTGTAGATCTCATGGAAGGAAGATGCTTTTCATTCCATGAGAAGATGGATGTCAAATCTACAAATACAAACACAATAACAATGCTCTGCTCTACAACATAATGAATATTTTGAATGCTCTATAATCACAAGTATGCATAAAATCCATCTCTATTTTGGAAATGAAACCTAATCATGCTTATATATGCAACTACAAAGATTCTTGCTAAGAATTTCATAATTTAAAATTTAGATGTTGGCATAGGACCCAAATAATAGTCACTAAACCGACATTTGAAATTAGGACAAACCCAACATAGGGCTCAACTAGGGCACTAGTGCCCAAGTCCACCCTGCCATTTCTGTTCAGTGATCATTAAATTAGCACCCCCTAGGTCCTATTTGTCACAAGACCTAAGGGTTTTCTCATCGGGAGTCCAAATTAACATGCAAGATGCTCTAAATGTAAATTAAGGACCCAGGAGCTAAACCTTAAGAGGGAAAAGCCCCCAAGGGGACATTTTCTGACATAACATTTAGCCCCCACTTTAATGTATGTATTAAATACAAGGCCAATACATGCATTAAAGTATGGTCAACAAACACAGCAAACACGCCAAGCACAGTGAAGACATGCCAAACACAACGAAGACAGTAATAGGTATGCAAAACACAGAGAAGACAGTTACAGTTACACAAAACACGGAGAAGACATCATTGAAGACACACAAAACACAATGAATGCAATGAATGCAGTGATTATTTTCTTTTTCTTTTTCTCATATATATGAAATATAGATGAAAGTACAAGGAAAGTAAACACACAACCCAAAATGCAGGAGGGACTCATCGTCACTAGTCTTTAAGACTACATAATGGGGCAACAGACATGCAAAAAAAATCTTAGAGCATAGGAGGGACTCATCGTCACCAATCTTTAAGATTGCACTTGAGAACAAATACGCCATACAAATCAAGCACACCATTCAAATCCCAAAGCATAGGAGGGATTCATCGCCACTAGTCTTTAAGACTATGCTTGGGAATAAACACGCTATACACACACACATAGAAGACACGGATAAAAAATGGAAGACAAGTGATGGAGTGTACCTATTTCTAGGTTTATCACCATCTTAGGCGCATTATAGGCACACACCAACGATTGGGCTTTGCCACAACAATCGCTGAAGACATGCTTAAGGGTTAAGATAGTCTCAGATCCACTCCCCGCCTCCACAGAGGACTTTTAGAAAATGACAGGGTGTGCACTCTCCATGAGAAATACACCATCCCCGCCTCCACAGAGGGCTTAAGATAAAAAGGATATACGCAATATCTTGCCTCCATAAAGGGCTTAAATGATTGTAATAGATTCAAGATTCACAAACACACTTGCTAGCATCTACATCAGATAGATTACCATATATATGCCCCCACCTTAAGGTGGTTGATGTCATGTACCAATATCAAGCATGTTAAGGTAGGAAGTAAACACACACGGGAACACGAGCTCTCGCAAAGCCCATGCCCCCCAGAGGTGACATGTACTTTACGATCTCCAAATGTTCCCACAAACACGTAATTTCCTACAAGAAAAGGTGTTAGCATCCATATAATCACGATAATCAACCATGCATATGATCATTGACATAGAGAACCAAGGAATGCAAGATCCAAGATAGACAAAGTGCACAGAGCAGCAGTATTGTTATGTTTTGTAAGTGCGATAAGACAACATCAATATCACATAGAGTGATTCTACTAGCCAAGCATCGGATAATATATATCAACCCCATCATTCACATATAGAATTGGTCCATTTTTTTATTTCTTGCTGAAGGGACACTAGGTCCATATCAGTATAATATGTTTTTGGCCATCCACCTGCTAGATAGAACCACTAGAGGAAGGGAAACAATAAATCAAGAGAGGAGAAACAAATGCCTTAGGGACAATCATGTAGGAGGGTGCCCCCAAGTCACCAATCACAATGCTATGTCCATAAGACACAACACACAATAATGAAAAATAGAGGAGAAGCAATATAGAAGAATGATGATACAAATAGAAGAAGGGTCACAATAGAGGCAGTCTCCCAGTATCCTTGACCTTACAAGAGTATCAAGGGTCATCCTAGGAGGCCTAAACAACACATAACACATAACAGGGAAACACATCACGGAGATTAAGGGTTAGAAATATTTACTTGTCAATACGATCATACTAAAATTTGGAACTTGCGAGCCTCTTGGAGAGATGCTCTATCAAGTTTTGTGCAAAGCTTGAGTGGTTCTTATGAGAGTCTTGTTTATTATCAGGGAGTCCATGTGATGCTTGTTTCTCAAATTCTTGTGTATATGATATCTTTTGTTGCTTATGAGGAGGAGAACCACTATTATTTCCAATTGATGATAATCGTCTTGCTCTTTTCTAATTTTTAGCTAGCTTTCTTTGTTGAGTCTGTCTACCATAATGATTATGACTATCTTGTACTATCTCGATCTTCTCACTTGTTAGAGTCTCTTGCTTCGGTTGTTCCATTTTTCTTTTTGATGTATATTACGTATCTCCTATTCCCTAAAGGGATGATGGAGGAGGAACTTCAAAAAAAATACCTTTTCCTCATGGGCGAGGTGGTACTTGAGTGTTTTCCTTATCCATTTCAATCGTAGCAACTATGCCATCATAGTCCAAATAGACATCCTCTACTTCTAATGTATTTTGTTCCATCAAATAATTATCAGTATGCCTAGGGAAAGGATTAGTGAAGATCTGTAAGTTTTGATTCAGTGGAGCAATCGACTTATTCCCATTATCATTCACACCCGATACTTGTATAACATTTGAATCAATGAGGTCTTGTATTTCATGTTTAAGATGCATACATCATTTAGTAGCATGTCCTTGTGTTTGATGGTAATGACAAAAGACATTAGCATCAAAATAACATCCTTGCATTTTATTAGGATCCAAAGGTTTAATCAGAGGAAGCTTCATGAGATTATTACTCAGAGCCTAGTTTATTATAGAATGATAGGATTCAGATATTAGAGTAAACATTCTTTGCTGATACGGTGCCTTATTTTGATTAGTGATAGTAGAAACTTGTGAAAATTTGTTTGAATTCAGTCCATTAACCTTTATGAAACTCTTATTATTCCTCTTAAAGTTGTTCTATGATGATCCACCCATGGATTGGCCAACTTGAGCTGATGAGTTTTGATTTTCATACTGACTAGACGAAAGTTGATAGTCATGAAGGGTAGTGCATAAATGTTGAAAGGAGTTATACTTCATCAAGAGAATCTTATCATGGATGTTAGGTTGTAAATTTGTAATAAACACTTTCTGAACATCCTCATCCTTCATTTGATATCAAGAATTTGCGCATAGAGATTGATACCAGCTAATAAACTCGGTTAATTTCTCTTTTGGACCCTGCTTGCAATGAACAAAATCAATCAAGGAGACTTGAGGTCCAATGTTTTCTTGGAAATGTTACAAGAATTGATCAACTAACTGCGAAAAAAAATATATTGAATTCGGAGGTAAAGAGCAAAACCATTCTAGAGTTGTATCTTTGAGAGATCGCGGGAAAAGTTTTTCTAACAAATCCTCTTCAAATTAGAAATTGCTACACATAGTCGTGAATGATGCCACATGAGTATTAGGATCACCTTTTTCCACCATATTTTTCAAAGCGAGGAGTCTCAAACCTCTCAGGCATAGGGGTTCTCAGAATTGCATAAGTTAAGGGATTACATGCATGATAAGTTGGTATATTAGGTTGTGAAGAATTTGTCAAGTTTGTCACCTTTTGTTGCAAAGAAGTCAGGCCTTGCAAAAGTTGGTTTAGGATGGCATCATTAGGAGATGAGGTTTGTTGTGAAGAATTAGAACCAAAGTGAGGAGGTGATTGAGCCTGAGTAGTGATAAGCGAAGGATGTAAATAATTTAGTGGTGGTTGGACATATTGATAGGTGGAAAGTGGTTGCGAATAATTATATGTAATAGGTGGTTGAGAGTAAGTATTCATAGAAGAAGTCCCCTTAGATACCAAATTTTGATAGTTAAATCCCACAGCTTTGTAATTTTGTGAATTTGTCCCATTAGATACTCCAATACCAGTGGTAGCATTACTTCAAGCATTTGTATTAGTGGTTAAAATTTTTAATGTAAATGTAGATATTCCTGTAGTCGGTATAGGTGCCAATACTTGTGTATGAGATGGTGACGACATGTTCTTAATACCATTCGCACATTCAATCACCATCATAATATTATTGTGTAGTATATGCATTAATCCTTGAACAAAAATAATACCATCTTGTCCTTCTTTTATCAATTCTCTTATGTTGTGAATCACAGGTATAGCTTCTTTCGCTATCCTTTCAGTTTCAATGAATGCTTGAAAATCAGCTAACTCTTTGTCATGTTTGTTTATTTACTCATCAGGTACATGTGAGACCACCTCAATAGTATCGTTGACATCATGAAATGTTTGATCTTCCATAGTGGTTGTAGGAGGTGTAATATCTTGTAAAATTTGTGTCTCCTTTTGTAAAGAAGGTATTCAATAGATTTTCAAAGGTAGGAATATTGTTTTCTTCAAAAGCACTAATCCCATAAGTCTTCTACTTCTTCTCAAATTAATGTTTCTATTAGGGTAGTGAGTCATAAGTCTCATAAAAAATCATGCAACACTCAATGCACAAACTAATAGCACAAATCCTAGGAGCAAGAGATGTTTAAGATCCAAAATGCTTGATTTTTCAACTTTTTTCAATGCAAATCACTAGGAGAAAAGGTGTTGTGAAAAATTTCAAGAGGAAAAAAAAAAAATATGCCTAATAACAGTCCAATAATTCAGTAATTTCTCTCACAACATGCTTTTAATGCAAACCTAGAGTGATGACAAGTCAATACCTAGTGAAAATGTGCTAAAATATGCAATTTTTCAACAATTTTCCATGTAAAGGCCTAGTAGAAAGGGTTTTGTAAGGAATATGAGGAGGGGTAGAAGATAATAACCCTAATAACAGCCAATTAATGTATCAATATCCCTTACAACACGCTTGTGATGCAAATATAGAGAGACGATAAGGCCAAATCTAGTGAAAATACAAGGTTTTCAATCCTTAGACATGAAATTTTGCAAGAAGACCACTATGATGCAACAATACTGTTATAAATCAGTCCTAATGAGTGTTTGAAAAGGATATTAAAATATGAAACAATATTTTGACTACAAACCCTAGTTAATGCAAAACTAGGTTTATATGAAAAATGCATAATTTCAACCAATTTTTAACAATTTGAGCATAAAAATGCAATGCAAGTGAATTCTAAATGATGAATTTCCATAATTTAAATAATACCTAATGAAAATGATAGAAATTTGATGAAATTAAATGCCAAACAATTCAAACTATGCTAAAATGCAAGCCTAAGATGTCAATTTTTCCCAAAATTTTCAAAATTTTCATTTTTTTTTGTAATTTTTTAAATGCAATAAGATGAATGAATGTAAATCTATCAAACAACACTCAAAAAGGTGCCAAAAATTCCAAAAACATGGGTTCACCAAAATTCTTAGTATGGAAAAGAGGGGAATGTGAGTGTAATGCGAAGTGTGTGGTTTTAAGGGTTTATGCAAAATCCTCCCTTCCCTACAAACATTCCAAGGGCCTATTAACTAAGTTGAACCTCCAATTTGTGCAAGAGGATTCACCTATCAGGTTGGGCAACCACTTGGGAAGATATGGAATATTGGATGTGTCAAACAATGTCTCTATCTAATACTCAAACGCTTTCAAAACCCTAATTAAGCAAAATAGTAAGCAATTTATTGAATCATGACAAATCCTTTTAGATTGAGATGAGGGACATATATTTAACTCACTATTTTTCAAATTTTGGAAGGCGGAGAAGTCGGGGACACAAGGATTAGTGCCCAAGTCCAAGGTACATGTTTCTTTGTGGAATTTTGATCTTCTTCCAACATTGATTCTCCGTATAGCTTCTATTTCTGGGAATTCAACTACAGAGGACAATGGTGGGGGTACCCTAGTCTTGGAAAAGCTGCAATGTCCAGCTTCTTCTTAGATCCTAAATCCTTGATGTTTTCTAACCTTCCCTGCAACTCCACTTCTTCCAGATGCGACACCTGTAACCTGCAATCACAAGGAGTGTGGGAGGGGGTTGTGGTGTTTAGAGGCTTGCCTTGGTCAAGCCCCGGAGAGACATTCAAGTCTTCTGAACACTGTCGTTAGATAAGAGTGTATCCAAGAAGGATAGAGACAAAAATCAAATGATAAATGATTGAAAACACAATAGATATCACCTCGAAGTGTAGATCTCATGGAAGGAAGATGCTCTTCATGCCATGAAGAGATGGATGTCAAATTTGCAAATACAAACACAATAACAATGCTTTGCTTTGCAGTACAATAAATATTTTGAATGCTCTATAATCACAAGTATGCATAAAATTCATCTCTAGTTTGCAAATGAAACCTAATCATGCTTATATGCAACTACAAAGATTCCCACTAAAAATTTCATAATTTAAACTTTAGATGTCGGCATAGGACCCAAATAATAGTCACTAAATTGACATTTGAAATTAGGACAGACCCAAAATAGGGCTGGACTAGGGCGCTAGCGCCCAAGTCCACCCTATCATTTCTATTCAGTGATCATTAAATTAGCACCCCCTAGGTCATATTTGTCACAAGACCCAAGGGTTTTCTCATCGGGAGTCTAAATTAACATGCAAGATGCTCTAAATGCAAATTAAGGACCTGGGAGCTAAACCTTAAGAGGGAAAAGTCCCCAAGGGGACATTTTCTGACATAATAGAAAAAATATGGAATCAATAGATTTATGTGGTTGTTTTAGTGGGTTTTCATTGTGTGTGTTGTCTTTGTTTGTTGATAGATTTGCATCGCTGGATAGTCCTTCATTGGACCCTCTGACCGCGTCTACATCATTTTTTCTCTCTCCTATTTCTAGTAGTTCTAGACAATAAGGTTTACCTAATTTTCTATGTATATACTCATCACAAGAAGTTTATTTCACTAGAAATAGTCTAGGAATGATATAACTACCTATCCTACAATGTTAATTAGTGTTTGAGCACATGACTATATTCTATCATTCGGCAGTGCTGATGTTTTAAAAGTTGGTGTCTGACACTAACTTTTTAACCATTATTTGGCTTGAAATTTAGTTTGTAGTCTCCTAGAATCATATATAGTCCATTTACAATAGTTTCATGGTTAGATTCCAAGTGTAATAGTTTTAGTTTTTCATTTCCATTTCCTTTTGTTGTATTGTGTTTCCATTTATAATTTCCTATTTCCAAGTTTCTTGTCTAATCATTTTTCCAATCTCAACTCTAGTGTTTGTCACTTAGTGTTAGAATAGGTGAAAATGTATTCATTTTGTACTAATTACATACATGTTCTTGAAATGAAAAAATTAACATCAAAGTTATTTTTCTTGTTTTCACACCCATGAGCTATTTAAAGCCCTTGTGAGTCACCAAAAGCCTCCCAATATTCCCAAGATAATCGAGATCAAGGGTGGCCAAAGTTCCCCAAGACTCCAACATAGGAGGAAACTAGTTTGAGAATAGAGAATAGTTTTAGCACTTCTGCCACTTAGAGGACTTTCTCCTATGTGACTAACTTACTATTACTAAAGTAAACTCAAATTTGCATCATGGACTTGTTAGTGTATGTTTTTTATTTTCCTTAGTAAGATATTATTGTATTTTTCTACAGATTTATTTTATCTTTCTTAGGTAGATAAAGTGGGCCACTATGAGGGTAGAAAGCAACTTCCATGAATGTAAATACCACCATTTTTTGGGTAGTTAGAGTTACATTTTTACCTCCTCTCTTCTCTATTTATGTATCCACTCACCTTGCATGTTTTACTTATGTCATTATCAATTTTCCCTTATGCATTGTTTTCTTGGAGCCATTTTCGTCTCTTGAGTATTGTTCATATTCTCTCATTCTTAAAATACTCTCATTTCCACTATTTTGATCCTTTGATCATTTTTCAAATTGAGTTTATGTGTTTACCCTTACATTCATTCTAGGTTGTTTTTATTGTTGCAAATTCTAACATGGTATGAAACATTTCTGATGCCTAGGTTAAAGCAGTCCATTTTAGATTTTTGAGAGCTCCAAAAGATCTAGTTTTTTAAAACCTAGTATGCTCTTCTCTTGCGTCCTTGGATGGCCTAGAGAATTAGAATGATTTTAGAGGAAAAATAAAATTTTGGGGGTTTTATTCATGGTAATACACATTCTAGATGTGAGTAAAATCTTAATAATCCAAGCAACATTTCTAGTTATTCCATTACATGTGGGAGAATAAAATAAGTTAGTTTGGGCTTTTATTTTTCTTAAATTAGAGGCCAAGAAGCTATTTTACATTCAATGGTTTGATTGTGCTCATAAGTGAATAGCTCATTTTAGGAATTTTGGGGCCTAATAAATAGTGTCATTATATCTAGAAGATGTTGAAACTTTAGGATCCATATAAATTTCATCAAAACTCAAGTAGGTCAAGAACAAGCAAAAAAATAGCCCTAGGCTTGAAGTCTAAGGTTGTATGACACTATTGCAAGTATATACATTTTTTAAATTTTAAAAGTTTAAAATTTTAAAAAAAATTGGGCCACTTGCAACCCCCAAAGGAGATCCACATGCCTTATGGGCCAGTTCCAACAGGTCTTAGCTAACCCAAGCCAACTATCACTCACTTGTGGCTTCTCCTCAACTAATTCATTGTCTCTGTAGCTAATTTTCCACAACCAATGCCACTATAGCTCCTTTACCAATGCTCTATCACCCAATAGCCCCCACACCACTAGATTATCACCTTTGCATCACCTAAGTGGCCCCCTAGCCATGCACTACCTAGCACTTGCTAACATGCCACCTACACTCAGCCTAATCACCACCTTTGTTGATGGTGCCACCCATCTAACACCCACCATCCACTAGGGAACCACCAAGGGTAGGGACCCCTTCACCATTGCTCCTTTTAGATTTGGACGCCAACTTCAAGAGGCCCTAACTTGCTCAAACGAAGGTATATTTTGGTGTAATTTTTTGAAATATGGTAAATTTTCATGTACTACATAGTGGTGTTATTGGTTTTCATATTTGATTCTGCTATTTTCTAGAATTTAGGTTTTATTAGATATTTTTTTATTTAGTTGTATTTTTTGGAACTTATAATGCTCCTACCTTTCTCAAACAAGCTCCTTTTTTAACACTATTTTTTGAAAGTTGACATTTTTCCAAGCTCTACACAATAATGTAGTTTATTTGTTCCTACTTTGTAAGAATGTATTACTTTCATCACTTTAGCCACTTTTAGGCCCTATAAAGCTCTATTAATCTAGTATGCTGTATTGTAACAAGTTTTGAAATAAAGTGCCAAACATTATAATTTTGGGGGAGCCCATTTCACATATAGTATATAGCCCCATTTCCCTTTGACACGAGTAAAATTCTTACAATCCACATGATCAATGCCATGTTATACAAATCAATGGATAGGATTTGCATGGCTATAACTTCAAAGGTAGAGCATAGAAAATATGTGTTGTGAGGCCGATTATTTTACCTTCCTTATTTTGATTGTTATGCATTTCAGTTGATGGCATTATCAGACTTTTTAGAGACTATGGTTTCATTTTGCAGACTTGATTATATCTCCTGATTTGATATGACATTGATTAGACATATGGTGATTTGATTTGATCCTATTTGATCCTATTTGATGCTATTTTGTGATCCTCATCCGTCTTGGGAATGGATCAGTTTCACAGGGAATAACAAAGTGTGAATTCTACCTTCAATTTCCCATGGCTTGGGAATGTAAAACCTACACATCTCGATCAAGTGTCAATCATATCATGAATAATCATAGCCGAAGCAACTAGAATTAGATTCAAGCCATCGAATACAACAATAACCAACTATAACATAAATCCGAATTAAACTGCATTTTTCCATCACATGTCAAATATCATCATCACATAAATAACTAGAAACCACATCACAAAACATCATCTAATATATCTCGTATGTCAGATCACAAAATAGCATCAAATAGGATCAAATAGGATCAAATCGAATCACCATATGTCTAATCAATGTCATATCAAATCAGGAGATATAATCAAGTCTGCAAAATGAAACCATAGTCTCTAAAAAGTCTGATAATGCCATCAACTGAAATTAACAATCAAAATAAGGAAGGTAAAATAATCGGCCTCACATCCTCCTCCCCTAAGACTAAACTTCCTCCCAGAAGTCATCAAAAAGGTGAGGATAGAGTGCCCTCAAACTAGCTGCATCCTCCCAAGTCATTGTGACCTCATCATAACGATCCCACTGGACCCTAACCTGGTCTAGCCCTTGACCTCGAAGGCCCAGCATCTGACGAGCCAATATGCGAATTGGTTCCAAAGCCAATTGCCCATCCGCCTCTACCTGTAGAGCACTCTAGTCCAGTACGTGAGATAAATCAGATATATATCACCTCAAAACAGAAATATGAAAGACATCATGGATACGTGACAGGCTAGGTGGCAACGCTAGACAATAGGCAATTGGTCCTATCCACTCCAAGATCTCAAAGGGTCCTACAAATCGGGGTGCGAGCTTAGAGCCCTTTCCATAATGGATTGGACTCTTGTGTGGCCGCACTCTAAGGAATACCTTGTCACCCACTGAGAAGCTCTGATCAGTCCTCTTAGCATCGGCATACTTCTTCTGTCTATCCTATGCCTCCTGAAGTCTCTGCCTAATCAGTGTGACCTACTGCTCCATATCCTGAACTAGCTCTAGACCAATGGCAACTCTGTCCTCTATCCGATCCCAACTCAATGGTGTCCTGCATGGTCTGCCGTATAAAGCCTGAAAGGGAGGCATACCCAACGAGCTGTGATGCCCATTATTGTAGGCAAACTCAACCAAATACAGATACTCCTCCCATCTAGACTGATGGTCCATAACATACATCTGAAGCATGTCCTCCAACACCTAATTCACTCGCTCTATCCGTCCATCTGTCACAGGATGATAAGCAGAGCTGAAGTTGAGCTATGTGCCCAATGCCTGTTGCAAGGCTCTCCAGAATGCTGAAGTGAACACTAGATCTCTATCAGAAATGATGCGGTGAGGTACTCCATGTAATCTCACAATATCAACTAAGAATACCCTCACCACTACTGGCGCATTGTACGTCGTGCCTATAGGTGAGAAATGCGCCACCTTCGTCAACTTGTCGACTATCACCATGATGGCATCATGGTGACGTGAAGACATAGGAAGACCAACAATAAAATCCATGGAAATGGTGTCCCATTTCCACTTAGGTATCTCATGTGGGAATAAAAGACCTGCTAGATGCTAATGCTCAGCCTTGACCCTCTGGCACTCAAGGCATCGAGCAACAAACTCTGTAATGTCTCATCTCATACCCACCCAATGGTACAGCTGTCGTAGGTCGGCATGCATCTTCTTCACCACTAGATGTGTTGCATATGGTGCTCTGTGAGCCTCAGATAACACTACAGTACGTAGGTCACCTGCGCGGGGTACATAGATGCGTTGTTGATGACGAAGTAACCCATCTGCCTCAAGTGAATACCCTGCATACTTGCCCATAAGGGCCCTCTATGAACTGATCTCTTGCTACACCTCAAGAAACCACTCATCCTCTGGTAAATGCTAAATAATGCGTCCTCTCAAGTCCACACTCAGAGTCAAGGTCAAGAGATCGTAGCACCTCTGACTCAATGCGTCAGCAACCATGTTCTCCTTCCCTTTGATGTAGTTAACACCAAAGTCATACTCGCAAAGGAACTCTATCCAATGCTGCTGACGGGCATTCAGATTTGGTTGCATAAAGATATACTGAAGACTATGGTGATCTAAATGGAGCTCAAAGTGACGACCCAATAATAAAATGTCTCCAACGAACTAGAGAATGAACCATTGCTGCTAACTCCAAGTCATGCGTGGGGTAGTTCAGCTCATGGGTCTTGAGCTTTCGCGACTCATCCGTGATCTCTCTACCATCCTGCATAAGTACAGCCCCAATCCCTCAAGAGATGCATCTGTACAAACCATAAAATCTACTGCAGGATCAGGAACTACTAAAATGGGAGTGCTAGTAAGATGCTCCTTGAGAACCCCAAAGGCCCTCTCACACTGCTCAGTCCATAGAAAACTCTTTCCTTTCTATTGAAGGGAAGTGATGGGGTGTGCTATCTGAGAAAAACCCTCAACAAAGCGACGGTAATAACTAGCTAACCCCATAAAACTCCTAACCTCTGTCACACTGGTGGGTGCTGGCCAATCCCTGATAGCCCTAATCTTTGATGGATCGACTGAGATTCCATCACCAAATAGGATATGCCCCAGATACTAAACCTCTATCCTGAAAAATGCACACTTCGCCAAGTTCCCATAAAGATTCTGCTCCCTCAAATACTATAGAATCTGATGAAGGTGCTCCTCATGCTCCTCCTCGGTTCGTGAATAGATCAAAATGTCATCGAGGAAAATGATCACGAACCAATCCAAATAGGTATGGAACACCCCGTTCATGAGATTCATAAACACTACAGGGGTGTTCATCAAGCCGAAGGGGACCACAGTGAACTCATAGTGGCCATAACAAGTCTGGAAGGTGGTCTTATGGATGTTCATCTCTGTGATACGTAGCTGATGATAACCAGACTTCAGGTCAATCTTAGAGAATGCCATGGCTCCCTGCATTTGATCTAAAAGATCATCAATCCTAGGCAGAGGATAATGGTTCTTCACCGTCACCTTATTTAACTACCTATAGTCCATGTACAATCGAAGAGACCCATCCTTCTTCTTCACGAAGATGATAGGAGCACCCCAAGGTGAAACGCTTGGTCGGATGTGCCCCTTCTCGAGCAAGTCCTCCAACTATAACTTGAGCTCTGTGAGCTCATGTGTGGTCATCCTGTAGGGTGCACGAGACACTGGCTCAACACCCGACACTAAGTCTATGTGAAAGTCTACCTCATGATGGGGTGGCATCCCTGGTAACTCTGCTAGAAACACATCAGCAAACTCTCTAAAGATGGGATGATCATCCAAAGATGCCTCAGGCTCGTCATCTAATCTGTCACTCATGGTGATGGCGAACATCTGGCAACCCTTCCGCATGCATCGCTTAAGCTGCTGAGCAGATATCATATGCACTGTTGTGGGCTTCTGAATGCCCACTATCTCAACTGATGTACCGTGATCATCTAAGCAGCTGATCGCCTTTCGATGATAATCTAGCTTGGCTCGATGAGCCGCAAGCCAGTCCATACCCAACACCACATCATAGGATCCTAATGTCATAACTCTAAGGTCACATACTATGGTAAAGGGTCCCAAAGAAATCTCGCAGTCATGGACTAAGGCATCTACTGTCATCTTGGCCCCTAAGGCCAACTCAACCACCCACCTATCACCCTGCCTAGAGGCCACCATCCTGCAACGCTCCACTAACGATGGAGATATGAATGAGTCAGTAGCACCAGAATCAAAGAGAATAGAAATGGGGATACCCCCTATCATACCTGATGTCTCAATCACTGACGCCTAAAAATCAGCCTGGCGGTTATCAACCGTTGCGAACATACGGTGGGATCTACCCACATCACCAACAGTCTGCTCAGATCCTCCTGCATGAGGCTGTCCCCTAGCTGTAAAACCCTATGAACACTCTCTGGCTAGGTGTCCTACTCCACCACAAACATAACACGGGCCCCTAGCCTGTACCTATCCAGTCTGAGTCCTACTCAACTGCTGTTGTCCTGATCTACCAGTAGACCCCTATGAGCCCCTATAAGACTACTACGACCTCGCGAGTACCGCAAGTGGTCCCTACTGCCTCTGATCTCTGCGCGGGCCCTACTGCTGCCAACCTTTATTATGTCCCCCATGTGCCCTCTGTTGTGTCCTAGCTCTCTGCTGCTGCTGTGGCTGCTGCTGCTGTGGGGGCCTAGGAGATAAGGGAGCGGAACTAAATCCTCTCCTATGAGGTGGCTATGATGGTCTGCGGAAAGTCTGCTAATGCTGCTGCTATCCATGATCCTGAAACTAAGGGTGTGAACTCTGCTCTCATCCCAGAATCTCCTCAGCGATATATGCCTTCTCGGCAGCATCACTCAAAGTCTGGGGGTCTGCCATACGAACAGGCCCTACTATACTATGGTTTAGTCCTCTGATAAACTTATGAACTAGGAGTTTCTCGTCATGGAGATACTCCGCATAATGGGATAACTTGGTAAATCTACCCTCATACTGTGCCACTATAAGTCCCCTCTGCTGAAGGTCATGAAACTCATCTATGTGATGCTACCTGTAATGATCTGATAAGTATCACGCATTGAAGCACTTAATGCAGGTCTCCCATGTGAGAGTGTCTAATGAGAGGTGACGCTTGCACTCCTCAGTGTGCCACCAGGTAGCTGCTACATCTCACAATAGGTGTACTACTACACAAGCCTTTGTATTACCCTCGTAAGGACGCAATGCGAAGCATCTATCTAAGCTGATGAGCTAGGCTTCTGCCTCGGCTCCCTCTGTGGTCCCGACAAATGTAGGAGGGTTCAACCTCAACAAATCCCTAATGGGATCTCCTCTATCTTTGTGCCCTCTGATAGGCTCATCTATGTAATAATCATAAGGTCTGTGAATAATGTGCTCTACTTGTACTGCCTCATCACGCCTAGCATGATGTGGAGGGCTCCTGCTACGGGCCCTGTCGGGCAAACCAACCTCCTCTGCTGTCGTCTCTGGCACCTCGACATAAGGCTCCACATGTGGTGCCCCTCGCGGCTCAACGTGGGGCTCCACATGTGGCTCGACATGGGACTCAGCTCGTGGCTCCACGCATGGATCCTCGTGGGGCTCGACATGTGGCTCTATGCGTGGCTTAGCTATGGCTGGTGGAAGCCTATCTAAAACTACCTGTAATGCCTGTAATATCTGTGGCCCAATATCTGGTAGGGCCGGTGGTGCCTGCGGTGCCTGTAGGACCGGCTGATCCTGTCCCTCAGCTAAAGAGTCACTATGAACCTCAGGGGATGGAGTGCGGTGGGACTGCGCTCGCCAAACTCGTCGGGGAGGCATCCTACAAAAAATGAGGTAACCACAAATTAATCAAAGTTATGGAAATAATAATGTGCCCTAAACAAGCCCAGTGTTTAAAATTAGGCTCTAATACCAAATGTCATGCTTGCATTTCCCATGCGGTCACGACACACAACACACATGTCATGTCCACATTTTCCATGTGGTCATGACACGAATTACAAAAAAAAATTCTACCTATCCCTAGGAACCCCCTCGCATGCATTTGCGTGCTCGATGGCAATATGCATAAGGCGTAAACATGTCAACATAATTCGAGGAGGTGCGTTGTCCCACGCAGTCCCCTGCGCGATGATAGCCGTCTAGGGGGTATGCGACACGAAGTGTGTTGCTTTTAGGGTTAGACTGAATTTAATCTGAACCCTAAGATTCCTAGGTGTGAAGACGATTCCGCTAGCATCAAAAACTAACTCTAATTCTAGTCGAAAAGTAAATGAGATTATGATTAAGTAAAATGGCATGATGGATGCATGATTAAAGTGGAATGATAGGAAAAAGGTAAATAAAATTTCATAAAAATTAACCCTAGAAATCTAGCAAAATTTTGACAGCATAATGCATTTTCAATAAACACATTTAAAATTTTAAAATAAACTCCAATAAAAATTAAATAAAATTTAAGAATAAAAATTCAAGCTTAAGAACAAATTTTAAGTGAATTAAAATAACCAAAATAGATATCCTGCCAAGGAGAAATAAATTGACCTTGTGTAAAAGATTAAAAAATCAAATAAATTAATAAGAAAATAATAATACAACGCCAAAGAGGATATCAAATTTGAGTCTGTTAATAAATATAATTTGGCATTACATTTATTAACAAACTCAAAGATTAGAGAAGGGAGGAGGTTAAAAGTAAAATACTAGCAAAATGATAAATAATTAAAAATATAAAATCCCTCAAAGGAAAAATTAAAATAAATAACCTAACAAAAGAATTAAATGCAAAAGGGAATACTTTCCCCTATTAAAACAAAATTAAATTCCTCCCTCAAGAAGAAAGGAAAATACTTTCACAAGGAAATAAAATAAAAATGCAAGCCCTCATTTAGAATTCAAACAAATTAAATGAAACTCCAAGGTTA
This sequence comes from Cunninghamia lanceolata, assembly GCA_027924645.1. Classification (NCBI taxonomy): domain Eukaryota; kingdom Viridiplantae; phylum Streptophyta; class Pinopsida; order Cupressales; family Cupressaceae; genus Cunninghamia; species Cunninghamia lanceolata. The sequence continues at coordinate 4,156,854 of BSBN01000128.1, forward strand.
AAAGAACAAGGGCAAAAAAAAGCAAATTTAAAAAATAAGAAATAAAACCATCTCCTCACATAATAAACTCCTCTCAAATAAAATATTGCTTTCTAAATGGAGGAGCCCTAATCCAATTTATAATTGCTTTTCTAATGGAAACCCTAATTGCATTTTAATATTCCTATTTGTTTTGTTGCCCTAATTTTATTATCTCATTTCTTCTTGTTTTCTTTTGTTTTGTTTTTGTTCTTCCACTTGTTTTGCAGGTTTAGGGTTTGAATGGCATATCCATGGATGAGTTGCTGCTACCTCCCACGGAGGTATACACATCAACTATTACCATACACATTTTTTTTAACAGAATGATATATATATGCAATAAGCATTTTGAATATGGTTAAATGTTGTAGGGCTTGGGGTGAGGGAGACACCGCCGCTGCCGCCGAAGAGACTGCAGTGTTCGGTGATGAAGGCCGAAGGAGAGGTGAGATTGGCGCTGGAGTGAAGGGCTGGTGCAGAGTTTAGAGAGCTAGGTGGAGTGTCGGGTGAGGGAAGGTGTGGGCAGCGCTGTGAGGGTTGGAGTTTAAAGAGGGAAAGATGTGGGGAGGGGGTTGTGCATACCCCCACACCCACAGGTGTGGGGGGAGGCACAGCCCCTTCCCCACACCATTGGATACACAGAGGCAGGGGGTGGCAGTTGGGTCGTCGTCCCCCCTATTTCTTTCTTTTTTTTTCTATACAAAAACACTAACAAAAACAACGATGGGGTTTCAGCTCTAAAATGTTCATTGACAGTTTTTTTTTCTTTTGTTATTTATAAATTATAGTTTAATAAATACATATATGTACATACATCTATGTACAGACATCTATATATATATCTTCAGAATGATACACAGTTTATCTGAAAATAAAACACTGTATAAAAAAAACTCTCCTTCTAGTTGTTGTATATAATATACATGTATATACACTCATTATATATATATATATATATATATATATATATATATATATATATATATATATATATATATATATATATATATATATATATATCTACAAGTGTACATATATTATAATATATATAGCAATATGTAAAATATAAATTTTCTTCTAATCTTCTGTATTAGACACAGTATCTCTTTTTTTTTAAGGGAAGAACAACAAATTAGATTTTAAAATTAGCAATCAAACAAATATATATATATATATATATATATATATATATATATATATATATATATATATATATATATATATATATATATATATATATATAAGTGTACATATATTATAATATATATAGCAATATGTAAAATATAAATTTTCTTCTAATCTTCTGTATTAGACACAGTATCTCTTTTTTTTTTAAGGGAAGAACAACAAATTAGATTTTAAAATTAGCAATCAAACAAATATATATATACGCTGCACTTACTTTCACAAGGCAATAGTATAAATAGAAGTAATACTAACTTTCAGATTTACACATAAAATAAATCAATATCTCTTCTCTTTTTTTTTTTTGAAACATAATATACTAAGATATGCATTTTATCTAAGTTTTCTTTTAATAGTTCAACTTCCAAACAAGCAACTAATAAAATGAATTTTCAAGCCATTTATCAGAAAATAATTTACTAGAATTTCTTTCTTCTTTCCTTGGATGCAATAAAAGTTATAAAGAAACTAATATAATGGAACTTCAATGCAACAACAGATAACAAATCTCAACCCCCTTTTTTTTTGTATGCAATAGAGAATTCATTTAACAACACACATATATATATATTATTATTTTTTTTGTTGAAGGGAAAACATGATAGCAACAAAAGTAATTTCACATACATTTCTCACAACATAGAGGTTAAACAACATTCTATTAAAATATAAAAGATGTTTCTCATACAACATTTATTATAGCCAAACCCATGGCAAAAATAACTATTCAGATTTTACAATAGGGCCACAAGGCCAAGGCTCAAACAGCCAACGACAAAAGAATATAGTAACACAAAAATGGACTCCACAAAAACTCCATTTCCTCATTAATACACTTGCAAATAAAACACAACAAGGAGAACAACCCAGCCACTACGAAATGCCCTCCTCCCTACCGTAGACCCGCAAGTGGGTAACCCCCGAGCTAGGGAGGTAGGGATTCACACGGGTGCATACACTCAACAACAAGAATCAAACAACATGAACACAAAACCAGCCCAAGGATAAACACATAACTCAACTCATGAAAATGAGTTTGATGGGGGTAGGGAATGGACCCCTCTACTTCAAAGGCCACCCAAAAATACTAAAATACCAATCTCATGGCCTCAAGCCAAAAATATCTAAAACCACAACTCTCCAATATCACAAAATAACCTCCATGGCACTCTTGCCATTCAAATAATCTCCACAACAAGTAAGAAGCCCTCAAGGCATAAATATCACAATATGGGAGTGACCTCAAGGAGGTTCCTTTCCCCTACCCCAAACAAGTTGAGCCTTACCTCCAAATGGAGGTGCTCTCACCATACTCCCATCCCACACAAAATAATGAAACAACAACCAACAAAAACACAAACACATCACAATAAATAAGCAAGGGTGAAGAACATAGTTCATGAGGCTTACCTTCAAAAGCCCTATAATTGAAGCACGTTTGGTGATGAGCTCCAAGCTTCTCCAAACCTTCCAATCTCCAAGAATTTCTCTCACTTTCCCAAAATTACTCCCAAAAAAAGAAAGAAACTCCAAAAATGCAAGAACCCCACACTTTTCAACAAGAGGAGATAATATAGGCCATCAATTTTGGCCTTGAGGAATGAGAAGATGACACTTGTCACCTTCTCCTTCCTCCTCCAATGCCACTTGAAAGGGAGAGGAAGTGTGATTTGATCAATTGAAGTGCACGAATGTGTAAGTGCATACAACCAATGTGCAAGAATAAACATCCTAGTAGTGATCATTATGTCGATACAAAGAATCCACTTAAGTTATTGATAATTACTTACAACAAGTTAATATTCAAATAGAATAATGTGCATGGGTAAAAGGCAAGGACTTAGGCTTTTTGAACTAGGCCACCTTGAACATGAATGAAGAGAATGATAGTGTACCAACAAACATTGCAAAGTCCTTGGTGGCATTACACAAATGTTTGATAGTGCATCCTACAACCTAGAGGAGGTTGTGCAGTACTACATGTCATTAAGGTCACATGGAAGGAATTTACAAGTAGATAAGACATGAAACCAATATCTTAGAACATAAGAATAATAATACAACAACAAAAAGAGATATGTAATATGAGAGCATAAGATTTAAGGGCAACATTTCTAGAGTGTGAGATTTCAAGCACAACACAAAGGTTTAAGTTACATTTCTTAGATCAATTATAAACATAAAAGACAAAATAGTAGCATAGAGAGCCATGAAAACATTTCTTGGATTGGGTGTCAACAAGTTCATTGGAATATGCAGGATTAAGCATTGTAGTAATCAATAAATTTAGAATTTTAATTAATAAAAAACATATAATGCAATTATTCTTGTAGAAAATTTGAAGTTTGCAAGTGTATAGTTGCACAATCCAATCCTATTAAATACAAATTCACAAAGAGAAATCATGTTTTTTAGTTTTCACTTTTCCAAACCTTCTATTAATAACATTTCCTAAACATTAACTATACAAAACTTGTCTAAATTATCTTTATTTCTACATTACCTAACTTCATTTTTCAAATAGAAAGTGTAGATATCTAAATCAACCACTTATCACATTCCTGTTCATCCCTAAATTATCCCCTAATTATCCCTAAGTGTCCTTAATTTACCCTTAATTAATCATCCCCTCACATAAGATTTAATTAATTTAATTAATTAATTAAATCTCACCTTTTTACATCCCCTCCCGTAAATAATAAATTAAATTTAACAAAACTTAATTTATTATTTACCTGAACCTAAAACATAGAACCTATTCATAAAAAGAAAAAATATATTAAAATCCATTTAACTAACTTTTAATTACCTCTTACCATTCAACCAACTTTACGGTTTAACCACCCTTGAACCGCTTTTACCCCAAATATTATTAAACCCTACCTTTATTCCAAATTATGGATTATTAATGACAATTTACCCAGAGATTGAGTTATGTTATGTTGGCAATAAAGCAACCACATTTCAAATACATTTGGTAACATTTATTTTGTTTATGTAGTTATATCTTATTGTTATGTTGCATTTGATATAAATTTTAGGGTTTCTATAATAGTTTCTAATCTTTTTCAATAAAATTTATATTGGTGCATACAATGGTGAACCCTACGTGAACACATCCTTCTTAATCGCTCATTTTGCAAATGCTTTCGTTGAGTTTTGGTAGGTTGTTGATGCATTTCTAAAAAGATCTACATATCACATGATGGGTTTAAAAAAGTTGTAAATATTTGAATTTTTTTTTAGTTTTTGGGGTTTAACCCCCTTGTTTGGTTATATGATTAAAATTGTCACTTGCAGAAGGTCAATCTTTGTTAGGTAAATCAATAACTATTGCGTCTCACCATTCTCTGGCTTTAATCATTCTATTAATTGGTGTTGTATTAACAATGGTTTGTTTCAATTAGAGCTAACTGCAATTTTGTTTGGAAAGATTGGTGGTGGAGCATTGTTAATGAGTGATGGTTTAAATTAAACTATTGTCGTTTTCATTCTTACTGTTAGTTTTCCATTAACTGTTTTCCATAAAATTTGTGTTAACTTCCAAACATGGAATTTAGAATAGACATTGATCATTTCTATAATTGTTGAATCTAAATTGTCCTTGCTATTTTTCATTTTTAGCATAGACCTTTCTATGATTGCAACCTCAAGCCTTGGTGATATCTATGAAAGTTTGCAGTCTTTTATGGTTTAATTGTGGCAGTCGTATGAACCCAAAAATGTGAACTTGCATCTTTAAGCTGGCAGTGAGTTGACTAATTGGTGAAAGTCTTACTGGAAAAAGAAGGAAGGCGGTGGCATATTAGAGGAGGCGTAATTTAAAATAGAAAGATATTGCACTTTCAATAGTTTTACTAGACATGCTTGCAAAATATTGAAGCATAAGCAAAGCACATGACCTTGGCGTTTGTGACTAATGTTAGCGTTTATAATCCATAATGACATCACTAGGGTTTATGTTTACTCTATCTTCATGAGATAGAAATATAATAAAAATCCTCGAAATTGAAGAGTTGTGATAAACCAGACCTACAAAAACCTTGCTAAACTCTATTTTCTGCTTGATGATTCACGCTGGTAAATTTTCTAAACTTGTTATTTGTTGCTATTAGCATATTCATAATGAATTTTTTATATGTGTTCATTATAATACTTGGAGAATTATATCACGCCATAAAACATACCCGCATTGGTTTCTTTTAGTAATAAAGACATTCATTCCATATTTTTTGTGAACTCATCTTCTATGGGTGCAAGTGCTAGCAAGCAAAATCTCTCTAAACTTCTCAATTGTTCCTATCAGTGTAATCCTTGAACCACCTATGGAGCATTTAATGAGGTTTACAAAGGCCATAACCATTCTCTATGACCCTATTTGTAATGTACAAACTTCTTGATGCTAACTTCTTTCATTATCATTCACTATGAGAAACCACCTGAGGCGGTAATGTTAGTTGCTCACGGTTGCTTTCAATTGTTATTTCTATGGTTTCAATAATCTATGTTCAACAAAAATATGTGGTTATTATTAACATCCTCAACATCATTTGTAGTAGTGACCTTTTTGTATATAGAGAGATTTGAACTTTACAGTGTGGTTAAGGATTCTTGCATCTTGCCAAGAGTAATCAATTTTTTATAACTATTTTCATAACCGACTGAAGCAAACTGCCAGAACTTGTCTCATGTGATTAAAACATAGAAAATTACTAACTTTTTGGTAGCTTCCAGCATCATATTCTCTTTAATTGTAACGACCAAGATACTTGCATATGACTAGAATTAGACCAAACTGTCAAACACAGAAATAGCTTGACAGAGTGCGCATTTTTAGCCCTTGGAGGTTGTTTTTTTCAAACAGGGATAACTTTCTCACCTTTCATTGGTTTTTCATGATTTTATAGGTGTTGGAAAGGTGATTTAGAGAAATACATCGTGGAACAATCCATTATGTCAAATTCATCATAAATTTGCAAGTATAATCATTTGAAATTTAGTCCATCAAACATTTTCTTCTTGCTATGCATTTAACATTTTACAGATTTTTGCAGGATTGTTTGTCTTGTGCTTTAACATTTTCTTGCATCTTTATGCCTGTCCAAGACAAAAAAATTTGCAAACTACTAACTAATTTTCTACAGCACCGTTGTAAAAGACTCAATTTTTCTACTAGTTTAGCTGCACTAAATTAGAGTAGTGGGAAAGAACATGTTTGCCATAGTTTCTAGATCTTGATTAGATGTATGCTCTCCCCTCATGCTCTTGAGTGATCTTGGGGATCAAAAGTCCATAATTTTCCTTTCTTTGTTATTTTTTCAATCCTAGGGTGCTATCTCACATATGCTCTCTCCTTTCGTTTCGCATGATCTGGGAGATCAAAAGTGAATAGTATTCCTTCCCTTTAGGAGGCCTGCTAGGGGATTTCATCACCCCTAGGGATGACCTCACCTGCATTTTCCAGCATAGTATATAAATATTGTGATTCTAAGGATAGCTTTAAAGGAAGGACCCTCTCACCTACAAGCAAAAAACTTGCAGGATACTTGGTCTGCCAAGGCTCGTGTGGTTGAGCATCAGTTGATTGGGACACCCCCATTCACAAACTTGTCCCCCATACCTTATGTATATTGGGACATCCCCTAGAAGCCTTGTATCATCCTATTTTAAGACCTTTCGACTGTCATACCTTGTAGTGCACCACTGCATAGGAGGGGAAGATGCTCACTATACCATTATACTTGAGATAGGCATTACCTTGGGTAGGATTAAAGTCTCCTTGGTAAGGGGGTAAGGTGGTCTAGGACCTTGCTTTCCCTATCTATCCAAGTTATAACACCGAAGGTATTAGTGGGGGTGGGAATCATGGTTCTCTAAGAGTTGGGATTGGCCCACAACCACTTTGTGAGATCTACAAGGTATGATACTTCCACTTGAATAAATACTAGGTTGTTCTTGTGCTTAGCATGTCTTTATTGTGCTATACTAGTATTAGCCATCATAGCCGTGAAGAAATTTGCACCCATTTCCTGGTACAAGTCAGTTGACCATTGAGTTTACTATGTTTTTGAAAAATCTCTTGTCAAATCTTAGGTCCTAGACACATTTGGTATCAATTGTTGATCACTGCAACCAAAATCCTTCATCTTGTCTCCTATATCATTATCTTGGCCTCCAAAATTGAGATTCTATCATCTTTTCATGTCACATCTCAAGTGGGACCTTGTCATTTTGAATCCTAAGAAGCTCTTCAATTGATGAAATCATCAAATCAATCCATTTCCCACCTAATTCATTTGTCACCATCGCACTGTCCTTGAGCCAAGTCTAATCCTCATTCATCAAAATGGTTGTGATCATCAAAAACCCACTATCACCCCAAGAATATGAGGAAATACAAAAGCTTAAACATATCTATGATGGTCTTTATCCTACCATTAAGGCAAAGTTTAGAGATGGTTTCCGTCATGTGTCCTTAGCACATCTCATCATTGGAGATTCTTGGACCTCAAAATCACCATCTTATATGTCATCCCCTCATGACCCTAGAAAATCTAGAGTACAAAATCTTACCGATCAATTTTGGGATGTGTTTGAAACTTTACGTGAAGAACAATGAGAAGAAGAGGAATTTATTCAAAAAATAAAGCATTTATGTAAGCAATTGAAGGAATATAGACATCACCCTATAGCATCGTTCATCTTTGAAAATCCACAAGATCATTCTTATCATGTCCTAAAATAACCCAAGATTCTACTTCCATGCCCTCAACCTCACAAAACTATAATTCTACCAAGGTCTCAGCATCCATTGATCCCTAAGTCCTTCAGCTACAACAACAACTTGCTTAATCACTACAACAAGAGGCAAATCTTAGACTTCAATTGGCACAACAATCCCAGTTATCTTCACAATCTCAACATCCTACCACATCAACACCCCAACTCTATGAGTCATCTCCATCCACCTCATACAACTCTTCATCACTACCAATCTATCACTAATATCAACCCAACTCATCCATACTCCAAGACTATTCAAAAATAACTTGACCTCAAACCTCACAAGTTCAAATTTCTACCCATACTTTCTCTTTGAACACATACCAAATCTCATCCCTTCACATCTTCAACAAAAATCCCTCCTTCAACAACAACAAATCTTAGCCCAAAACCCATAGCTACAACCTTCATTTAACACATCATCCCCCATACCTTTATCCATGTAACAACAAAAAATTCCATCTAATCATGATCCTAATCCACTGGTCCACCAACCTTCTAATCCATCAATCCCTTCATTACCTTCACCACCATGTTGCTCTAATCCTCCACCAACATCTGATTCTCAATGGGATGTAAAACTTCAAAAAATAGAACATGAATATGAGAAATGGCCTCCCCTTGTTAAAACACAAATTCAAAAATAGTATGGTCATCTCCCTATAGTACAATTTCTCTCTTCTTGTTCTACCACATCAACATCCCAATCCCATGAGTCACCCCCATTATCATGCCAACCTAGTCCCTCCACATCAACCAATCTCATGAATATTCCTCAATATCCATCTCAAAATCCTTCACATCATGAGCATGCTAGTACTAGTCACTCGTTGCACCAAGATCAAGAATCCTTAAGCCATCTTAATGCTACCTTTGACAAGGGAAATACCACCTCAAGTTTAAAATCATACACCAATCACCCTCATCCATCCATCCCTGTGGAGCGTCCATTATATAATCCTTCCAACCTTTCAAATCCCAATCCATTTAGCCAATTCTGCACACACTTTAAGTCATCAAATCTTCCACCTAAATCTAATCCTATTATCCATCCACCTAAGGCCAATCCAAGTCTTAATCCTATCATATCCAATCCTATCATCCCTCCACCTAATTCAAATCCCAATCCTATTATATCCAATCCTCTTGTCCATAACCCTGATTCTAATCCTACTCCTATCACACCTAATCCCAATCATAAGCCTACAACTTCCACCCTCATTATCCATACATTATATTGTCCATCCACACATACACTTATGAAGGATGTGATCCAATGGCTATTAGCAAGGAATTAACTATGTCATCAAACACCTATCCTTGAGCATATCAAAGAGTCTTCCAACACCATGTCTATCCCTTCAAATACATTATATAGTCCACAACCCATCAAGCCTATTGAAGATTCTCCCCTCATGAGTCCAAGTCAAAATCCATCCTACCCTCATGTTGGTGATTGTCAAGAACCTATCAAACGTCTCCAAGAGTCTCCCACTTCCACTTCTATTAAACCACAAGAGCTATGCCAAGAGTCTAGTCCTAAGCATGTGGAAACATTAACCCCTTATCTAATCAAGATCAAAGCCCTTCCATTCAACCTGTCCATAACCTATATATTTTCTATGATCAAGATATTATCTATGATCAAGAGCTTGTCACTCCTTCCACTCATGGTCCCAATACTATCCATGATCAAGAAACCTCCACTACTCCTATCCATCCTCCATCTAGCCCTATCCTTGATTCCACAACATCCACTTCCCTTAATGAGATGCTTCATCCCCGCAAGCACATAGATGTTCAAACAAATAGCTTGGATCTTAATGAGCATAATTAGCATAATCAAGAGCATACTAATCCTTTGTCATCCAATATCGACCATATCACAAATCCACCATATCCTATTGGTCTTACTACCTTCATTCATGAATGTTCTTCCATAGGAGAGCAGCAACCATTATCTACCATCACACCTTCTCCATCCAATAATGAGCTCAAGTCTAGTGTCCAAAACACACATAGTCCCATTGTCCATCACATACTCCAAAATCCCATACATCCTATCATACCCAGGTAAAAGATATGTTTCCATTCGTCCTCCATCATCCTACAAACCCAAAAAGCATGTGACCATCCATCTCCCTCCATCCACTTTACCTCCACTTCTTCCAAATCCTAACATCCCTCCTTCCACTTTACCTCCACTCCTTCCAACTCCTAATATTCCCATCCTCAAATCCCCTTATCACTTTAGCCACAAATCCATTAATCCCTCCATCCATATATCTTGTTCCTATAAATCCCCTACAATTCCTAATAATGATCAACAAATGCACACATCGACTAAACATGAAGCTATCACAAACACCCCCATGGGATTCAAAAATAAAAATTTGGATGCCTCCACCCATAAAGCAAAACATCCTAATAATCCTCATGCCATAGGGCACCAATGCAAAGAATCAAAGAAGAATCAAAACTCAAAAAAGGCTACCCAAGTCCACATCTCAAAAAGATAATTTCAAAACCAAAATGGTTTAGGTCCCTAAGCAAAAAGCACCTAATTCAAATGGAATATCCACAATTCTAAAATCCCAAACATCTTGCTCCCCATCACAAAATCTTAATATTCATAAGTCCATTTGGGTTCCTAAAATCTTAAATAGGTAATCCCCTCATAACATCTCCATTACTCCCAAATTCCCCTTCCAATAAAAGGCTTCAAAATTTAATTTGGTGTGTGCAAACATTGGTCTTGGTTCCCTTCCACTCCACAACATTCTCGCATACCTCCATCTCCCCATCTTTTATCTACTATCCCACTTATTTCTTCCATCATCTCCCTATGGTCCATGCTTTTGCATAAGTCCTTCTATCTATCTCTTTATCTCCATCCTAATCTACTTTCCTTCCATCCTAATCCATACATAATCCTTTTCTCCATCCATCCAATAACATACTATCTCTTTACTCTATTTCCCTCTCATGCAATCCTCTACCAACATCCATGGGCATAATAGCACTTGACATGGGATGTGAGTGACTTCTATCCATCATGGGACATTACCACCTTGCTATGGGAACAAAATCTTGAGTCCCTACCTATTCCATCCAACTCTCCCCTAGATCCTCTAAAAAAACTCAAAATAGTAAAGATAAATTTTTCATCCAATGGTGAAAACCATTTTTATGGTGCCTTGGATGAGTACCATGATGGAAACCTGGCAAACAGGCATTATGTGTAGGTGATTATCTATGTGATTTACACTTGGGGGCATGTTGTCTCATCTATCCCATCCTATCTATCCCATCTCATATCCTATCCTATTGTTTTCCATCCTATCTTACCATCCTTACTCATCATATCCATCATACTTTCCTCATGTGACCATCCAACTTCCCTTCCTCCTTTTAATCTTGATGAGGTTAGGAGCAAAATGTTGAAAATGTTTTTTGACACCTCTTGTCATACTCCAAATTCCACCCATCCATTTCTAAGAATATCCTCCATACACCCATCTACTACTAAGTCCATTCATCCCTTCCAGGCATTATCCCCATCATGCATCCTAATAAGCATCACCTGGCCAAATCCTAAGGCATAATATCTAGAGTGGGGGTAGGTTATTCCTATGCAATGTAGTCCTTGGAGATCACATCCTAAGCTCCCTCTATCCATCTATCACCAATCCTTGTATCCATATGTACTTTTGCCATTATCCTATTGTCCATCCTTTTATCCATCCAAATCCTACTATCATCCTCTCACCCATCCTCTTATCCATCCATCCAATCCTACCTTTATCTTATCACCAATACTTTTATCCATCCCATCCATTATTGCTCATCCTTGCATCCTATCTTCCTCTCCTTTTGGCTTGGTTTTCCCTTGTCATTGGTATCTATCCAAAGGCTATTCAAGTGCTATCCAATGCTAAACATCCAAAACAAATCAAAATATTCCCAAGAATGCAAACGATAAATCAAAATGTAAGTCATCCTTAATCCATACCAATCAAGTTAATCAATCTTGTCAAATTATCCAATCACATCCTTTGGTCTTGATCCTAGCCTTGTTGTAAACCCAATCAATTAATCAATCAATCATTAATCAAACCCTGGTGTTGATTCGCATGGCCAACAACGCTAGTGTCAATCAAATCCATCAATCATATCAATTGTCTTATATAGGTTGTCGCACTCTCAAAACTAGACCAGGTGTCTTATACGAGGTGTCTCATTCCTAAAACCAAACATTACCAATCAATCAATCATCCTCAATCATATCATTTGTCTTATATAGGATGTTGCATTGTCAAAACCAGATCAGACGTCTTATACGACATGTTTCATTTCCTAAAACCAGACACTATCAATCATCCTCATCATCAGTCAATCCAATCATTGATTTTCAGCTTGACTAGGGGCAATATAGTGGTTATCTTTGTATCGTGTATGCATGCTTGCTTTCTTTTCTTATGTGTGTGTTATATCACTGTTGTTTTACATCTGTATCGGTCCTTGCAACATACCTGCCACTTTGTCATCATGGTCTTTCATATCATGGTCGCTTAGGCATATGTTTGCTAGTGACTTTTAGTCATTTCCATATTTGACACATCATCACCCTGGTCTTTATAACTTGGTGCATAATGTTTGATGCTATATCTAACATCAAGTTGCTCAAACTAAATCAGCATAACTCTATCTCTTTCCCTTCATTTCCTTTTTCAAGAGCCTATCCATCTCCTTTGTCCTTGCATATCCTCTTGAGAGGGCATCATCCATCCAATCCTTCATTTTTATGAGCTCCATCCAATCCTTCATTTTTCTGAACCCCATCCAATTCAATCTAACCCATTCTACCCAATCTTTTATCTTCCCAACAAATGTTTTAATCTTCTTTGAAACGACATTGCCTTGCAACATCGTCTCAAAGAGGGGCAAAATGTAGACATCTAAAATCAACCACTTATCACATACTTGTTTATCCCTAAATTATCCCCTAATTATCCATAAGTGTCCTTAATTTACCTTTAATTAATCATCCCCTCACATAAGATTTAATTAATTAAATTAATTAATTAATTCTCACCTTTTCACATCCCCTCCAGTAAATAATAAATTTAATTTAACAAAACTTAATTTATTATTTACCTAAACCTAAAACCTAGAACCTATTCATGTAAAAATAAAAAATATTAAAATCCATTCAACTATCTTTTACTTACCTCTTACTATTCAACCAACTTTACGGTTTAACCACCCTTGAACTGCTTTTACCCCAAATATTATAAAACCCTACCTTTATTCCAAATTACGGATTACACACAGAATGCAATAGAGTAACCACATTTCAAATACATTCGGTAACATTTATTTTGTTTCTATAGTTATATCTTATTGTTATGGTGCATTTGATATAAATTTTAGGGTTTCTATAATAGTTTCTAACCTTTTTCAATAAAATTTATATTGGTGCATACAACAAAGAAGGCATATAATTTTTTAATTTCCTTTAATAACAGATAATATTGAATTATTATTCTTAACTTAAAAAATTGAGCCTTCTAAACTTATGTGTCCTACTTACACAAAAACATTTATGAAAATATCCCTATCATCTATAAAGACAAACTTCGTATCAATTTAAAAAATTATTAAACCAATTTCATTATTCACGAAAACTAAATTTTAATTTTATTTATTTTGTTGATTATGATTGTGTGTTTGATATGTGAAAAAGAGGCTATTCATAAATTTGTTTTATTTCTACCTACTAATCAAAGGCATAAATAAAGGAATTCGAATATCCTTAAGCAAAGATGACCATGACATTACACAAAAAGAAGAAAAAACAATAAATGGTGATATAAAACATGTATGTAATAACTTTGGAGAAAGCAAAGATGAAAAAGAGGAAAATAAGCCCTGATATAATGATGACTCATTCAAACTTGATGTTTTGTTGGAAGGAAAATCACGTTTTCATGATCTCTAACTGAATAGTGATTAACGTGTTATATATATTCTCATATCCCTCTTCTTGTGATGCACCATTCATCTCTCTTCTCTCAATAAAGTTTGCCAACTTATATGAACTCCCCATTTTGAATGAAAGTTATATCACATTTCATTAATAATTTTTAATTTACATAGTGTTTGTTGTGTTAATTACAATACAACTAGTCCCTCATTGGGTATTGTCCTCTAAATTCCTATACTAATTTGGATCAGGTCAACATTGTTTTATTCTCAATTTTAATTGGCTAACCATCACAAAGAATTTCATCCAATAGATGCATAACTAACTTACATGTGCCATGAACTAATAAAGATGGAAATCACCATTTTTTTATCAACACTTTGAATCTTACCCTATAGAAGACAAATTAAATGAAATCTACATCAATCAACAAAATAGATAACCAAAATTCCCTTTCCAACACAAAATATTTCCCTTTCAATTCTACATCTATTTCCCCCACAAAAATACTTCCTTCTTCAAGATAATAAAATCTTGGCATTTGGAAGACAAAAATTAATTGAACTTGATATAATCAACAAAACATTTAAAAAATGTTTGTCATTTTGAATATGAATAAAACAAAAACTACACTTTCAATAGATAAAAGACTCTTGCCTAATTCTCTCTAGAATGTATGATAGTGTGGACATGACCAGGACACTTTAATTGTAAATAGTGTAATATTATTTTTTTCACCCCTATAATGATTAGGAATTTTTTTTTTATTCAAGTACAATGTAGATTATTTTAGTTCCTATTGATAAATATCGTTAAGATTTACTTTGATTTATATTAAGTTTTGACATCCATCTTCCCTTTTGTTTAATAGAAGGAAGTAGTGAACATGGATGATAAGCTATTGATAAGTTTCCATTGAATATACAACTTTTGAAAAATACAAATTATTTAAAAAATAATTATGACAAAATGATTTTTTATTATAAATTTTAATTTTCAATGATAATGAAGTTATTTAAAAATTTTACTATTTCAAAAATTAAATACCCATTTAAGAGAAATTTACCACAAAATACTTCCATAAATTTTCATTGAAGAATATTTGTACACCAATAAATTTTGTTGTTGATTAAATAATTACACATGTTCTAGATTAATTATGAAGTGCATACTTTATAAAAGTGTGAACTAAGAAAAACACATCTTTCTAGATAGAAATTACATTTGTCAAACTATGCTAGCTTACCTAATACCTCTTAGTCTATCTACAAGACTAATGGCAACTTCATCTAAGACTTGAATGTATCTTTTTCTTTGATACCTTTTGACAATCAAAAGTGCAAACACTCCCCAAAATCCAGTTGCAAAACTTGCCATCCTCTCTACATACCAATGCCATGGAATTTCTCCTCCCTCCTCAATCTCTTCTTCTGGAAGATGAATCATGTCAAATTTTGACTTTTGCCCACATCTACATGTTTTATTATCAAGTGGAAATCCACAAAGGCTAGGGTTTCCATAGAAATTAGTAGGGTTGAATGTTGCAAATTGACCTCCTATTGGAATTCTTCCACAAAGCATATTGTTACATACAATAAAAGTACTCATACTAGAAACCTTTAGGATTTCATTTGGAATATTTCCATACAATTTGTTATTTGAAAGATCCAATGACTCTAGTTGATCTAGCATTCCAAAAGTTACTGGAATGTTTCCTGTAAGACTATTCCTTGATAAGTTCAAAGTGTGGAGACCTTTAAGGTTTCCAATTTCTGATGGAATGACATCTGATAGTTGATTTGCAGATAGATCAATTCAAGTTATAAGTAACAAAATAGAATTATAATATATCAATTCAAATCATTTGTTGACCACTTGAATCTCTTCTTTCTAGTAATAGTCATTACCACTAGCATCTGCAATTTTTACTTGTGGATGTGGATCCATCATAGCTGTCAAATTTGCCAAATGTGATGGGATGGGACTAGGCAAATTATTACATGAAATATCTAACACATGCAATTTGGAAAGAGTACTTAATTGACTTGGAATGTGCCCATGTAGTTTATTTGACCTCAAAATAAGTATCATCAAGCCAGAGAAGTGTGATAGCCAAAGGGGTATATTGCCCACTAAAAAATTATTTCCCACATCTAACATCTGCAAGCTGGAGCAATTTTGAAGACTTGATGGCAAGTTTCCCTTAAGCATATTTCCATTAAGGTGTAGTGTCTAGAGATAGAACTTAGCATTCCTATATGAGCTAGAATCTCTCCTGTCAAATTATTCTTTCCCAAATTCAATCTTGTCAAAGAAGAGCAATTCATTAGGCTTGATGGTATTTTACCAAAAAATCTATTCCCTGAGAGATCCGACACCTCCAAGTGTTGTAGAAGACCAATGGAAGAAGGAATACCACCACTTAGATCATTTTTTGAAAATGACAAGAACTCAATTTCAAGTAGAAGTTTGGCAATTTGCATTGGGATAACACCTGTAAATCCATTTTCTGACAAGTCTAGTACTTGTAAATATGAGGAAGCTGTTGAAGGAACTAGAAGGAAACCATTCAACATATTCTTATGTAAGTCTAAATTGTAAAATTAACTTATGTTCAAGGTGAAGAGAAACTAACCTTGCAAGTTATTGTATGATAAATTCAAATCTTTGAGATCGGGTAAATCTCCTAGCCAAGGTGGAATGTTTCCAAAGAGATTATTTTGGGAGAGATCCAAAATAATTAAGCTATATTGTGTTGAAAGGAATGGAGGCAATATACCTTCAACATTACAAGAAGCTAATCTCAAGATAGATAAGGAAAATGGACGTATCCATTTTGGGTCAACTTGGACAATCAATTTATTATTAGATAGGTCGAGGTCAGAAAGGTCACTAGTACTTTTGAAACTATCAAGAGCAAAGTGTCCTTGCAAGTTGTTGGAAGAAATGTCAATCACTTGCAAAGACGAAATGTTACCCAACCAGGAAGGAATTTGGCCACTCAATTTATTTTTAGAAAGATAAAGATGAGTCAAAGATGAAAGTTGACCAAGTGAGGGTGGAATCTCTCCACTCAATGAGTTTTCACTAAGATCCAACCATTGAAGAGTAGAGATATTGCAAAGGAAAAAAGGGATAGGGCCTCCCATACTTAATATAGCTCTCAGATCAAGATGGATGAGGGAGGAGATATTTCCAATACAAGGTGGAATACTCCATGTTACATTGGAATATGACAGATCAAGTGTGGTTAGCTGTGGCCATTTGCCACATAATAGATGACCTATATCTCCACTTAATAATGGGTTTGTGGACAAGCTAATCTCTTGCAAATGAGGCATATTTCCCAACCATGAAGGCACTGTGGAACTAAGGTTGTTCATATCTATTTAATAAGATGGGAGAGGGATGTGAGGTTATGGATAGCATTAGGGATGTGTCCTGATAGGGAGTAGTTAAAAAGGTCAAGGTGGTGGAGATTATGGAGATGAGAAAGGGTTGCTTCCAATTCCTGACTTGTCACATTCAACATTGCAACTCCAAGAGACAAATACTTTAACTCTTGCAGCTTCTTTGTCCACCTTAAACAGATTAGTGGGTTATTAGAAAAACAAATTTATGAATATCCTCTTTTTCAATTATCGACAAAATAAATTAATTTAAAATTTGATTTTAGTGAATAGTGAAGGGGATATAATAGTTTTTTAAATTGATATGAAGTTTGTCTAGATTTGGCGATAATGCCTTGGGAACTGTGACCCCCACCATGGAAAGAGATCTCCCATAAGGGTCTCTCTAGGCTCAACGAGGCTAGAAACCCGAGTTATATATTGATAATAGTGATATTTAAATAAATGTCTTTGTGTAAGTAGGACACAAAAGTTTAGAAGGCTCATAATTTTTAATTAAAAATAATAATTCAATATTATCCATTAATAAAGGAAGTTAAATAATTATATGCCTACCTTATTATTGAAATATAAAGTTAGGTAGTGTAGAGCTCAAGATAATTTAGACAAGTTTTATATAGTCAATTTTATAGGAAAAGTTATTGAGAGAAGGTTTGGAAAAGTAAAAACTAAAAAACATGATTTCTCAAGTTGTGAATTTGAATTAATAGGATTGGATTGTGCAATGTACACTTACAAACTTAAAATTTTCTATATTAATAATTGCATTGTATGTTTATTTATTTATTAAAATTTCAAGTTCATTGATTACTACAATACTTAATCTTGCACATTCTAACGAACTTGTTGACACCCAATCCAAGAAATTCTTTTCATGGCTCTCTATGCTACTATTTCTCCTTTTATGCTTATAATTAATTTGAGAAATGTAACTTAAACCTTTGTGGTGTGCTTGAAAGCTCATACTCTATAAATGTTGCCTTTAAATCATGTGCTCTCATATTGCATAGCTCTTTTTTGTTGTCACATTACTATTCCTCTATTTTAAGATATTTGTTTCATGTCTTATTGACTTGTAAAAGTCTTCCTTGTGACCTTAATGACATGTTTAGTACCACACAACCTCCTATAGGTTTTTTGGTGCTCTCAATCATTTGTGTGGTAACACAGAGGCCTTTGCAGCAGTTGTTGGTACTTTTTCATGCTCTTGCTTCATATTCATGGTGGCCTAGGTCAAAATGCCTAAGTCCTTGCCTTTTACCCATGCACATTAGTCTATTTGAATATTGTTTTTTTTGCAAGTGATTACCACTCACTTAAGTGGATTCTTCATATCGACCTAGTGATCGATTACCAAGATGTTTATTCTTGTGCATTGGTCATATGCACTTGCACATATTGTCTATGTTCTACCTTTGAATTCATATCAATGTAAACCCTAGCCATTGATTTGTAGAACATGGCATTGATCATGCAACTCGTGAGAATTTTATATGTGTTAGAGGGAAACTCTAGCTCCAAGCCTTGCAAGTTGTTGGATTATCTTTGAGAATGGTGTCAGATCCTCATAGAAAACTGTTAAGTGTAATGTATGATAGGTTGCTTGATTGCTCAAGGAAAATTGTGGTGGGCCCATTTTGTCTATTTAGTAAATGTTCACTGTAGGGTTTGCTTCATAGTTTTTGGGCTATATGTTCAATCCTTATTGGGATGTAGAAAAATAACAAAATACATAAGCTTGCCTTTACCGTTTACTATTTCATCACAAAGGGTGAAGTGACAAACCTAATGCTTATGCACCTCTTCATTTTATTGGCTAAGAGGTGTCTATGTGGCAAGTTAGTATGGGGTCCATCTCCACATCGTCAAATCAGGAAATGTTGTGTGGATCTAGGTGGCAAGTTTGATGGGATTGGTATTTGTATGGGGGACTTTCAAGCAATCTCTATATTGTAAATAGGTGATGTGTCCATTTCCCATTAAAAAAATAACATGAATAAAGATTAGATACTTTCTATTTGATTCTCATTACACCATATTCAATGTGGTAATATAAAAGAGCATGGTAGACAATTGGCAACACACAAACATCTCTTATTGGTCAGAAGATCGATGAATAAAAAATTTAAAGTGTCTACTTACCCAACAAGAAATGAGAAATCACTAGATGGTCTAAAATGACATACTTGGTAGGCCCACTATGCATACTTAGTGAAATATTTTTTCTGCATAATTTAAGTCACTTAGTAATGTTTTAAGAAGTAACATGTTTGTTTCCTATTTGATTGTGGTGAAATGGATAAAGGAGTTTGCACACAACTTTCCTCTCCATGTTTTTATCATGACCATTGATCTTCAACAATCAATGTAAGACATCAATCTGGAGCCAAATTTAAAAAGGTTTAATCAAACATTGAAGGCACCCACAAGGTTTTCAAATTAAAAGTGATAAGGGCTAGTATTTTTCCAAGAGAATAGTGCAATCTAGAGGCAAGTTGTGGGCATAGATAAAAGAAATTAAATGCACCTACAAAGCTTTATGAATGTATTTATGAAACCAAAGGTGACATGAAAGATACTTATAGAGGAAAATTTAGTCTAATGGGTGCTATTGCAAAGTATAACCTAGGTGTTAGCTAGGGTGTTGTTGGAGGGCTTATCGTGCTAATGTCATATAAATGAATCAATATGGAACTAAATCCTTGAGGCATGAGCAATAGAATTAGGTTCTTGCATACTTGCTTGAAGAAGATTTTCCCTTTACCTTCATGTACATGAAGATTTGATCTGATTGAGTGTGTACATGACTGAAGAAAGTCAATGCTTTAACAAAGAGGATGTTACAATAGATCTATGAGAAAATACCCTATAATATTATAGATTTTATAAGTGTTAGTTATGTAGAAGATATAGGCCATGATAGGTAGTTAAATATATGCATGTATATATTGTATTATAGGTGATCAACTAATGCATGTCAAAATTTAAGAGGGTAGAGGGACATATTTGTGTTAATTTTGGAGAAGGTATAGTCTTGCATAAACCTCTCCATGATCTAGATATCTCAATGTTTAACTGAGAACTTTAGGGTATATTGTATCTATCTTTGGGGTCACATTTGTTGACTTGTGATTTTTGATTAGTTGGTTGTTACAACAACTATAGGACCTTCTCAAAGTCTCTAGGAAGTGTTGTTGCCAATTTGTGCTTTCTTAGCCCAAATAGCCAGCATGGGTGCCTTAGAATTGCTTCTTAGTTTGATACCTTGGTATGAAAACTCCAAGTCTAGTTTTACAAAGTTCTTTGTAAGGTTGTTTGAAATCTTAATAGGTAAGTCCTTTGTTTAAATCCATGATGTTTTTAAGGTTTAAAGTTTCCAAAGGTTTTCTTTTCCAAGGGTAAAGGTAATCTTGTGACAAATCAAGGTTCAAGGTTTACCTTTTGGCCTTTTGAAGATATGTTTAGGGTCAAAGTGTTTTACAACCTTATGTTCTCCAAAAAGTACGGACTTTATGAGTCAAAGTTTGTTTGAAAATATTTATCCTCCAAAATACCTCTTTTTCACGTTTTGGAGGGAGTTCTAATTTGAAGTTGGTCTAAACTCATGGTGGTTTGAGTCTTGTATTGAATTTGATTAGGTTTAGGTTTGTAAAGCTCTTGTGTTAGTTTTGGTAGCCTGAGCAGGGTTTGCTTTTCAATCATTTACAATAATGACGAGCAAAGCCAAGAAAAAATAGCGTACTCAATAAAGATCACCAAATCTAAAAATGAAAATGACCGAGAGGAGAGAAAAATCTGCACAATATGTTTTGCTCAAATGCCTTCCCCCACACACCTCTTTCTCTATATTAAGCTTGGCAAACAACAATAAATCTTCCTCTAACCGCCTTGCCATGCAGATCTTTCCTTTGGAATGATTGAAAATGCTCTTGCTGCAAGATCTCCAAAAATTTCAAGTTCCAATTAACAAGCCTCGCATTTAGCCAAAAGAACCTTCTTCTCTTTTCTAACTAACCGGATAGCTTTTGCACTTTGATCCTAGGTGTCTTTTTCCAAAATCTAGTTACTCTAACACTATTTTGCCTGTAAATTTTTATCAAATTCATATTTATTTATTTTACACATAGGAGATTTTGACACATTCGTACGGTTTCTTTTTGGGGGGGTTCCTCTGTTGTTGATTTGTATCTGCATTTTAACAATAGTAAAGAGATTTCACAACCTTTAAACAACATCCCAAACATAGTTAGTGACAAGGGGTAAAGGGTTCAACCATTACGCATTGTTCTGAATCCAATCAAAGTTATTATCGACGACAATTTCTCGTGGAATCTTCAATTCTTGGCCAAAGCCTGCCTACTAACTTGTTTCTCAAGTTTTAATTGCTTAGGCATCCAATTTACTCTTAAATTCAAATTATTACTGGTTCAAGAATCTAACATTTTATATTTTCCTCGCTTGTTTGTAAGGGTAAAATTAAGTAACAGTAATAAGATGGCTTTAACATAAAACAAACTTTTAACCGAAAAAAAATAACACCTATAGAAATATGCCATCATGACACTGAGGGAGAGACCCCATTATCTTCATATCACACTTGTTATACAAGGGTTCAATTAGTGCCACTGTAATAACCAAAATCTCTTTGTTTGCACGAACATTTTTTATACAGCAATATTAAAGATTATCCTGGCTATCACAAACAAATTATAGGTTTCTGTGTATTATCACTATACATATTTTTCCTCCTTTGAATCATATCATTATTTTTTTTTAACTCTTAATAAACTTGTCTCTTGCACTTGCTACGGACAAGATTCCAAAAATAGCATATCCATTATCTTCAAATCTCACTATGTTATACAAGAGTTGAATTCTTAGCATTGTAATAACCAAAATCTCTTTGGTTTTTAGCATTAACATTTATACAACAATATTAGAAGGATTAGCCTAGTTGTCCTCAACAAATTACTAGGCCTCTTTGTATTTATCATTATATATATCATCATTTTAACTCTCAATAAACTTGTCTCTTGCACTTTCTTGCTATGGACAAGATGAAATTTTGCTATGTTTTTCTCTGTAAGAATGTCATGCAACACAAAAGATTGAATGGCAATGTCGACTGTTTAGAAATGAGTTCAAGAGAAAAAATAAATCTGACGTATTTCCATTTGATATCATGGTGCGTTCCAACTCCTCCAAACTACATTTAATGGTAATGACAATGGCAATGACAGTGGCAATGACAATGTCTACAATTTCAGATGTATATCATTCATTCAGTGTCTTTCTATGCAAACCTCGTATTAAAATACAATGCCTACAACCAAAATGCTTTTACCTTCTAGTTATTTTTGTACACCTTAACTTTCACAACTTCCAAACTCTTCATGAGATGCACTTGAAAATACATGAAGAAAAATCAAGTTTTTCTGTAACAGTTACACACTCCCGACTGTAGCCATACACACCATGCATAAATGGCTAGTAATGCTAGAAAATATAATCACTGAGGTCGCCTCTAAATTAATAAGAATACAATTATACGAGTCTATCACTTTATGTTATCATAAACCAATATGAAGACCCTGTTGGTCACTCCAGACTAAAAATAACGAAGACATGAAATCAAACATCAAACAGTGTTATGAACCATTACAAAGTATATTAACAAACGTAAAATGATCACATTCATTTTCAGGAGTTATCTTCCAAGGTGAAACTTGATCAGATTTGGCTTTGCAAATCCAAGTTTCATGGAGAGGGAACAGGTAGCACACTTGCAGTTTTGTATCAAGAAAGTTAAACATCTGTCTCTTTGCTATAGCCTGCCTTCATCAGATTAATTGATTTTTTTTTTTATATCATTATTAATATCTATGATGCTGATATGCAAACTCCTTTAAAGGTTGCCCAAGGGCTGTGGTCCAGAAGTGTATCTTAGGGAGCTTACTGCCATTGGCATAGGTTCAAGTCATAACCAGACTTCCAAAAATGCCATCCCCTGCTTAGTACCCATAAGGAAAACAAAAATCCAATAGAGATTCTTCATGGGATGACTGCATATAGTATCCAATACCAAGTGAGCATTAAATTAGCATAGGAGAAGCTAAGGAGTTGATAGAAGATGTTTCATTGGATGGATTAAGCACTACCTTAGCAACAAGCCCCCCTTCTGAATTGGTAGGAGGAATTTCTGAGATGACCCCTGAAGACCAGGAATTTGTATTTCTATCACCCTGTGTGAAGGAAGGAGATCAATTGAGTCTACAAGTGACCTTTCCCTCCTCCTTTGGTAGAAAAGAGTATGATAAGTCTCTGAGCTCATCCCCAAAAATTTTGGCTTCTATAGAGCTAGAAGAGACTGACGAAGATGACGCTCTTGCTGGGAATGATTGGTTCCACAGAGAAGGGCCCAATGAGGATCAAATCCAAGAAGATATATATTAGGGTCATGATAATGGTTTGGTAGAGGTAGCTTCTGCCCCTTCTAGGGAAGGAAAAGATGTTAGTTGAGCTCTCAACTCAAATGATTCTGGCTTAGATGATGAGACCTTAAAAGACCTATTGGATGAAGTGCTTATGAAGGTCACTAATGAGATTTGTGATCAAATTGCTGAGGAAGTGCTAGCTGAGGAAGAAGGTAAACCTTAACCAACCGGTGCGTTGCAAATGACCGGCTGGTTGAGATTTGTACATCACCCAGCAGTCGATAGAAACTCATGTACGGCAGGCCATCGACGGGTTGGTCAAAACAAATCCAGTCGAAACATTGATTAAATTCTTTTGACTACTCCCCTGGTCAAAGATGTCGTACAACTGGTGAGTTACAACTCACCGGCTATTTACGGCTGGTGGAGGAGGACGGTCTAGACATGGAGAGAACCCTTGGTATCTCACAGACTGTGCTGGTTTCTAAAACAAGGAAGGCAACCCCAAGTTCTATTAGGAAGAGCTCCAGAACCAAAAGGTCCAAAACTCATAATGAGTTAGCAACATGAGTGCTAAGCTCCTTTGATTCACCACTGAGGAAGGGGAGAGCGGATGTCTCTCCCCGAGCAAAATGAGGCTCTTTACTCGGAAGATTAGGGGCTTAAATGCCCCTAACAAGAGATGCCTCATCAAATCTCAGATTTGTGAGGAAAGATGTGACATTATCCTACTTCAAGAGATAAAGCTTTCTTTAGAACAAGGGGAACTTATTTTCAAGGAGTGGAGAGGTTGGAATTTCTCTTTAGTTTCATCTTGTGGATCTTCTAGAGGTCTAGCAATCCTATGGAGGTCTTACCTCCCGCCAATGTAAGTCATTGCAAGAAATAACCATTGGCTAATATGTAAGTTTCTAGAGGTTTTAGACTCCAAAGATCTGTGGATCATCAATGTTTATGGCCCCTCGAGTATAGCAGCTAAACATCAGGTATGGTCTGAAATCTCCTCCTAGCTCGATTTGTGTAAGAATGAGCAATTTATCCTTGGTGGGGACTTTAATGCAATATTAGATGAAAATGATAAATCCAGGGGCATATCCCATCCAGTGAAATCGCAGTCAGATTTTAAATGGTTCGTGGATTATAATAATTTGACGAACTGTTTACCGAAAAATGGAAGGTTTACATGGTCTAATAGAAGAAAAGAGTTCTATAAGATTGCAGAATGTTTAGATAGGTTCTTCATATCCTCCACTTGTCTTAAGGATGATCTCACCTTTGAATCAAATATTTTCCCATTCGCTGTCTCTGATCACTTTCCACTTAGATTAAGAATTGGTTCTAATAAGATTTATGGGAAGAAGAAATTTCATTTTCAGGCGATGTGGTTCAGGCCTGCGGAGTTTACTTCCTTGGTGAGTAAGTGGTGGAAGGAGGCCCCCTTTGTTAGGGGATTGCAAATGTTTCAACTCTCAGTAAAACTAAAGTTCCTCAGGGAGAAGATTACGGAGTGGAATAGGGTGTCCTTTAAGAACATTTTCAGTGAGAAGTTGAGAATTCAGCATGAGTTAAGGACCTTGCAATCTAGAATTATCAGCTTTGGTATGAATGAAGACTCCTTTCGTCTAGAAAAGGCTTTGAAGGGTCAACTAAAGGAGGTATTGAGAAGGGAGGAAGTCTTTTGGAGGTAAAAATTGTGGGATCTTTGGCTTACAGAAGGTGATAGAAATACATCCTTCTTTCACTTGTTGGCTAAGGTGAGAAAATCTGCTTCTACAATTACATCGATTGTCAGTTCTCAAGGCGGTTTGATTTCAGACTCGAAGTATTTGCTTAGAGAAATGAAATTCTTCTATTCAGGTCTCCTGTCCAAATAGAAAGGAAGACCGCTAGGTAGTTTGATTCTCCATAATATTCCTTCTCTAGTATCTGTTAAACATAACATGGATCTTTTGAAAGAATTTACATTGGAGGAGGTGAAGGCAGCTTCTTTATGCTTGGAGAAAAGGCCTCAGGGCCAGATGGCTACATAGGCATGTTCTTTCAAAATTTTTGGGATATAGTAAGTAAAGATCTCTTTTTAGTGGTTGAGGAGTCCAGGAAGTACAGAAATGTGCTCAAAGACCTGAAAAATACTTCTCTTATGCTGATTCCAAAAGTGAAGACTCCCTCAAGGTTTGAGGAATATAGACCAATCTCCTTATGTAATTTTGCCTATAAAGTTATTTCCAAAGCTGCAGCTCTTAGATTGGCATCCAGAAATTATTTCAGAGGAGTAGGGTGGCTTTGTCCCAGGCAAAGAGACAGATGAAGGTGCAATTCTGAATCAGGAAATAATGCATTCTTCGTCTAATCCTGCAATGATAATCAAGCTATACATGGCAAAGGCATATGATAGGGTGGACTGGGAATTTCTCCTAGCAATTTTAGAGAGGCTAGGCTTCTTGAGTCACTGGAGAAAATGGATTAGATCTTTCATCTCAGGCTATAAGATAACCGTCGTAATCAATGGGATCAAAATAGACTCTTTTGCACCTTCGAGGGGCTTGAGGCAAGGAGACCCCATTTCCCCTTATCTCTTCATCCTCATGTCAGAAGCTTTTACGGGGCGAAGAGGGAGAACAGATGGCATGGCTTAAGGTTTCGAGATATACATGACCCTTTCACTCATGCCTTGTTCGCGGATGATACCATGCTTTTCAAGAAAGCGTCAGGAGAGGCTGCTACAATCAAGGAGATAGTGGCCCTTTATTGTAGGGCGTCAGGACATCTAGTTAATGGAAACAAATCTATGATTTATTTTATCAATGTTGACCCGATGTTACAGGATTAGATTTTAGGGTTCTTTAACTTCAGAATTGAATCTTTACCAGGGAAATACTTGGGCATTCCACTTTTTAATGGGAGATATAAAAATAATCTCTGGAAAGATGTTCTCACTAATCTACATTCTAAGATATAAAAATCATCTTTGGAAAGATGTTCTCACATGGAAAGATGTTCTCAATTTTTAATGGGAGATATAAAAATAATCTTTGGAAAGATGTTCTCACTAATCTACATTCTAAGATGGCCATGTGGAAAGGCAAATGGCTTTCACTAGCGGGAAGATTGACTATGATCTACATTGTCCTGACTGCAGTCCCTATATATATGATGTCTATCCTACAAGTTCCTAAAGGTATTTATCAGGATATTGAGAGGACTTGCAAGAATTTCCTTTGGCAGGGATCCTCTAAGGGTAAAAAAATTCATCTTTTGTCTTGGGACAAGGTCTGCCTTGACAAGAAAAATGGAGGTGCCGGGGTCTTAGACATAGGAATCCAAAATCAGGCTCTTGGAGCCAAACTGGCCTAGAGCTTATATGCTAAACCAGAGTCTAGATGGGCAAAATTCATGAGAGTCAAATATCTTGACTCCTTGGATAGAGAAAGAATTTTTACGGTGAAGAATCCTCCGCATGGCTCGGCCATATGGAACTTTATAGTTAGAAGTATAGAGATTCTTCTCCCAAAACTCTCATGGCTGGTTCACAATGGGGAGAAGGAAAAATTCTGGGAGGATTCTTGGAGCGGAGAACAAAGCTTGGCCAGTTTCGAAGGACTTCATGAAGCCAGATCATATCTTTCAAGGCATTGGGGAATCCATGTTAAGAACTATTGGGTATTGCGAGGGGGCCCAGGTAATTGGAAAGTTAGATGGAAAACATTTCAAGATTGTGACTTTCCATACACCCAAAAAGTGCAGCTCAAGAGGTTATTATAGATGAGAGTAGTACTCTACTCCCCCCTTGAGGATGAAATTGTTTGGACAGCTTCAAAATCAGGCTCCTATATGGTTAAAGAAGGCTATAAGAATGCAATACCTAAAAAATCTTCTGATTGGCCACTGAATCTCTGCTAGAGTGATGCCCTCCTTCCCAAAGCTGAGGTGTTCTCATGGCTAGACTTGCATGGGAAGATCCTAATGGGTGACATAATTAAGAGGCTAGGATTGGGGGCAAACTTCAAATGTGTTCTGTGTGGTGAAGTTGAAGAATGCGTTTCTCACCTACTCCTTAATTGCCCTTTCAGCAGAGAGTGTTGGCTTTGGTTTCTAAGGAAACTTAACTAGTCTTCTCCCCTTTCTGCTTTACTTGCTGATATGTTTAAGAATTGGCCAAATCCTTGCCCAAACTCCACATTTTCATTGTTATGGTTAGTGGGCCCCTCTATGATACTTTGGTCCATTTGGAGGGAGAGAAATTATAGAATCTTCCAAAAAGAGGCTAAAACTTGTGTCCAAGTATGCTACTAGCTGGAGGAGGCTATCTCAGAGGTAGTGCTGGCTAAAATTGCCAAGTTGAATATAGGATACAATACTTGGTCCTCATGGGATGACTACATATTTAATAGTTGGCCCCTTCTTAAGTCAGTTGGTCAGAGCTCTTTAGGAGGTTTTTCGTCACAAGCTAAGCAGAGAGACCATGTGCGGTGGATTCCCCCAGATCAAAATTTCATTAAGCTCAATTTGATGGACCTTGCAAGGGTAATCCAGGTCTGTCTAGCACTGGCTGTGTCCTAAGGAATCACGAAGTTCTCTTCATTACAGCTAAAGCTTCAAAAATTTAGAGGAGTACATACAATGAGGTAGAAGCATGGGCCTTGATTTCTGGCCTTCAATTAGCTGTTAGTCATAGAATTAAGAATCTCTAGATAGAAAGCGATTCTCTCATCCTCATTAATGCTTTGAAATCCAAAAGATCTAATAATTGGAAATTAGACTATATACTTAGTCAAGCTTGGGCCTTGTTGGAGAGGTTTGATAACTTTTTAATATCCCATTGCTACCGTGAAGGAAATATCATGGCAGACGTTCTTGCTAATCTGGCCATAGACCAGGATAAAGAGTCAGAGATTTTTCTTCCAAGGATGGAGAATGCCCCATCTTCCTTGCTAATGGGGATTAAATATGATGTGGAGGGGGCTATCCCACCAAGTGAGCCCCATGGTCTGGTCTTGTTTTTCTATGGGGGGTGGCATGTTTTGATTGCTCTTTAGATCGGTTAGGCCCAAGTGGGAAGAGATGATGTCTGGTTCAGTGGGGCTCGAGGTTTTGGGTAGAGTTGACATTTTGATCAGAGTGGCTCAAGGATTTGGTCTATTTTCTCTACTGCAGTTTGTGGAAACAGCTCCTGATAGCATTTATTGCTTGTAGTATCCAACGTTCCTCTCAATTTATCTAACGATTAATTCAATCTGCTGGCTCTTCCCTCATTAATGTGGACGTCCTTTCAAGTTTTTGTTTCCTTGGCGCCTTTCTTTTTAAAGGTTGGTGTTTATATTTTTTGGGGGTGGTGATGTGATGTTATGGAGGTTGCCCTCGCCACCTCAGATTTCATGGGGATTGGTTATTAATTGTAGACATGTGGAAGTGGCTCTCTTATCAGGTGGCTCCGTGCTTAGCAAGTTTTTGGAGTGTCTTGAAGATTTTTATTTTCTAAAGATTTTCTTCAGTTTGTGTCCTTGTTTGTTGCTCTTGAGATTAGCATCAATGTGGTATCGTTGGTGGAGGTGGTGCTCTCGGGAGCAGGTGGCTGAGTTGTTTTTGGATGGCCTTTTTGTCTAAGCTTTGGATGCCTATTGTGGGCCAGGTTTTGTTATAACTGTATTTGTGCTCCTCTCTTTAAGACCCTATGTTCTGGCCTCTGCTGCTCTTTTATGTGCTTGTATTATTTTATCTCTTTAATGTTATGGTTCAGATGGCTTGCCACTTTTTTCTTAAAAACATAGAGGTTATTCAAATTGATACAAAACTGATTCCCTTGCAGTATTAAAGCATCCATCTGTTGGCAGGTAGGGGAGGTAAATGGCTATTCAGAAAACTAATGCTACAATAATGTATGGGCAACATGAACAAACACAAACAGAGAGAGAAACAATAAACAAACAAATAGAAAAATATATTATATTTTCCTCTTCTAAATTACATTCAAAACTTCATACACATTCAATGGTAGAGTTGCTGCTCTGTTTTCCTAATATGCCCCAATCTCTGGAGCTGCTAATCATTCACTTCTCATTTTTGCAATATTCTTCTATTTGCTATCTTCTTTTTGTTGTTCTCTTGTTCTCTACTAGAACATTCCTTCTGCTACTACTGTAGACTTCTATTCTCTCTGTCTCATTCTTTTCTCTCTATTTTTCTTCTGCTACTGCAGGATCTCTCTCACATACTTATCATCAACTGTTTTCCCTCCTATTTGTCTCTTCTATTTCCTTGCCAGAAAAATTGTCCCTCAAAACTCCTTTCAAATTCAAACTCACCTACCAGAATGAATGCTGGCAGGAGCAAGCAGTGTTGGGGGCAAATATGGAAATCCCCAAGTCTGACGCGGGGGCAGGCTAGAGTTAACACACTGACAAAGATTAATAAATATTCCAACACTCCCCCTTAATCTGAAGTCAGATGTCATGCTTAATTTTCTTTCCAGACTTGATCTTCAGAGTTATACCTTTGCATTTTCCTTTTCAGAGCAGATCTCCAAAGCTATTTCTGTCATTCTAGATCACCTTCGGAGCTCTTTTCTACATCTCAGGAGCACTCTGTCTACATCTCTGAAGCTGACTCTCTGCATCACCGGAGCTCTATTTCTGCATCTCCAGAGCACGTCCAGAGTTGCACATACCTTCCAGAGTTGAACCTCTAGAGCTCTGTTGTTGTCTTTCTAGAGCTAAACCTCTAGAGCTATCTTCTTTCTGGGGTTGCACACCTCCAGAGCTATCAACAATGCCAAGCCTATCTCTTAGGCATTCAAAAGAATCTTTTGGCAATGCCTTTGTAAAAATGTCAATGAGTTGTTGCTCAGATCTGCAATACTATAACACAATCTCTCTTTGTTCTACCAGCTCCCTTATATAATGATAATGAATCTCAATGTGCTTGCTTCGTCCATGGAAGATTGGATTCTTTGTTAGGGCTATTGATGAAACATTGTTACAATGAATGGTTGTACCATCTTCTTGCTACTCATTCAAGTCTACAAGGATCCTTCTCAACCAAATAGCCTGACATGCTATTGCATTTACTGCAATATACTCAGCTTCTGCTATAGAGAGAGAGAGAGACAATGGGCTGCTTCTTGGATGCCCATGATATCATGCCTGAACCCATGTGAAATACATAGCCAGATGTGCTCTTTTGGTCATCTACATTACCTGCCCAATCACTATCTGTGAAACCAGCCAACTTAAACTCATTAGAAACACCATACAATATGCCATAACCTGTTGTGCCATTCACATATCTCAAGATACTCTTTCCTTCTTGCCAATGTGTGTCCTTAGGCTTCTCCATGAACCTAGAAATTAGGCTTACAGGATACATCAAATTAGGCCTAGTGGTTGTCAAGTACATGAGGCTTCCAACCATGCTCTTGTAGAGGGTTGGGTTTACTTCCTTGCTGCTGTCCTCTTTACTCAATTTCAGACCTGTAGTTGTTGGTGCAGGGGTAGGTTTACTATTCTCCATTTTAAATCTCTTTACAATCTATTTGGCATAGTTAGTTTGCAAAATAAATATGCCATGCTCTGTTTGTTTCACCTCAATGCCAAGAAAATACTTTAGCAAACCTAAGTCTGTCATCTCAAACTCATTCTTCATTGCCTCTTTGAAATCAACAATGAAAAGATCACTATTGTCAGTAAAAATTAGATCATCTACATACAAAACAACAATCAAAATATGACCTTCAGCTGCTTTGATCTAAAGAGTGGGCTCACTACTACTTTTGCTAAAGCTATTACTCACTAGATATGAGTCTATTCTATTGTATCATGCCCTAGGTGCTTGTTTTAGCCAATAGAGGGCTTTTCAGAGCCTATATACTTTGTCCTCTTGCCCTAGGACTTCATAGCTAGGTGACTGCTCCACATACACTTCCTCTTTTAGCACTCTGTTTAAGAAGGCTGACTGTACATCCATTTGAAACACCTTCCACTTGTGTTGGGCTGCTATTGCTATGACTACTCGAACTATTTCCAGCCTTGCAACTAGTGTATATGTCTCATCATAATCTTTTCCAGGCTATTGTTTGTACCCTTTGATAACTAGCCTTGACTTATGTCTTTCAATCTTTCCTTCAGTTGTAGACTTAGTCTTATAGACCCACTTAACTCCAATCACTTGTTTACCCTTGGGTAAATGAGTTAGTTGCCACATGTCTTTCCTCTCACTATTTCTCTTCTTTCATAGCTTCTTCAAAATGTATTGGATCACTACAAGAAAATAATGCAAAATCTAAATTCTCATCCATATCAACATACCTTGTGGTGTCATAAATCTCCTTCACACTCCTTGTCCTCCATGGCATCAATGATGTGAGTGTAGGGTCTGAATTATCTCCGGAGATGCTGCTGTTATGACCTCCGGAGCTACTGTACTGCTGACCTTTGGAGTTGCTGCTCTGCTGAACTTTGGAGCTACAGATCTCCAGTGTTGCAGACCTCCAGAGTTGTTGATCTCCAGAGTTGCAGTGCTACTATCCACCTCCGGAGCTTCTATGCTGAACACCTTTGGAACTACTGTTCTCCAATGCTCTACGGTAGTTTCTCCCTAAGCTTCTGCTCTCCGTAGCTCCTCCAAAGTTACTATCCTTTGGAGCTTCTTCTTCTTCAAGGGGTATTGTAACTGAAATACCTATGGTGTTGTCCACCGTTCCATCCCATGCTTCATTCTTGATGAACTCAACATCCCTACTGATCACAACCTTTTTGGTGATGGGATTATATAATTTGTAGGCTTTTGACTCTTCACTATAGCTTATGAAGATACATTTCTCACCTCTATCATCAAATTTTTGCCTCTTCTCTTTAGGCATGTATGCATATGCCACACACCTGAAGATTCTTAGGTGTCCAACACTCCATTTGTTGTTTGTCCACGCCTCTTGTGGAATCCTATCACGAACAGCCTTTGTAGAACACCTATTCAATAGGTAGACCGATGTTGCTACAGCTTCACCCCAAAAATCATGTGAATCATTTTTCTTTTAGCATGCTTGTTGCCATCTCTAGAATGGTTCTATTTTTCCTTTCATCCACTCCATTTTGCTATGGAGTATACCTAGTTGTAAACTATTTTTCTATGCCTTCATTCCTGCAGAAATTTAGAAATTCCTTAGAGATATACTCTCCCCCTCTATCTGTTCTTAAGGATTTGATATAGTGACTACTTTTATTTTCTGCTGATGCCTTAAACCACTTGAATTTCTTGAAGTCTTCTAATTTGTTCTTAAAAAAATAAACCCAAATTTTTCTGCTGTAATCATCTATGAATGTCATAAAATAAGTATTTCTAGCCAAGGTGTGGGTTTTCATGGGACCACACAAATCTGAGTGCACCAACTCCAATGGTACTTTTGCTCTCCTAGAATACCTTGATTGAAAGGTTTGTCTATGATGCTTTCCTAAAATGTAGGCTTCACATTTTCCATCAGGTTCTACAATGTTTGGTAGCCCTCTCACCATGCCTTTCTTAGAAAATAAACTCAAACCAAAAAAACTTAAGTGCCCATACTTCAAATGCCACAATTTGGATGGGTCTTTGATGATTGTCCTAAAGGCTGATTGTTGTCCCACTACTATGAGCGCCAGAGATAGTGTTGGGAACTGCGCCAGAGATAGCACCGAAGATGGTGCCAGAGACTCTATGTGTATCCTAAGAGGAAACATTTTGTTCCTCATCATCTGCACTACTGCAATCACTTTCTTATTGCCTCCTTTGTCAAATATTGTGCACTCTCTATTTTCCATCAAGATTTTATAACCATTTTGGACCATCTGTCCAATACTCAATAGGTTATGTTTTATGCCAAAGGCATAGTAAACATCCTAGATCACCCTCCTTTCACAATTCTTGGACTGAATGTTGACTATACCTTTTCCCGTGACGGGAACTTGCTCATTGTTTCCCATTTTTATTTTAGTTTTAAAGATGATATCTATGGAGGCAAAGAGGTTTTTATTTCCACTCATGTGGTTGCTACAACCACTGTCTAGATACCATACCTCATCACTACTCCTCTCAGCAAGGTTGTAAACAATAAAAACATTAGACTATTTTTCATTTTCAACCTTATTCTCATTTGCTACATTAGCATTTTGGCCTCCATGATCACGTTGTTTCTTTTTACACTCACTAGCATAATGACCAAACTTATGACAATAATAACATTGAACATTTCTTTTGTCATACCTCTGATTAGAATTGTTCTTCTTCTTTTCTTGATAGCTTAGCTGTGAGCTGCTTGCCTCTTCTTGGCTATTTGAAACTCCTCTTCTAGAGTTGCTTCTTCCTCTACCTCTTTGACCTCTACCTCTGCTATTTCTTCCTCATCCCCTACCTCTTGCATTGGTTTGAGCCTTGAAGGCTTGCTCAAGGGAAGGAGTGGATCTATTCAACCACTGCTCATGGCTTTGGAGAGAATCCATCAACTCATCCACTGTCATCTTGGACAGGTCCTTAGTCTCTTCAATGGTTATGACAATAAGGTCAAATCTAGAAGGTAGACTCAAGATTTTCTCAAAAATCCTTTGATCATCCATGGTTTCTCTATTTATCCTTAGTTGATTTATCATGGTAGAAACCTTAGTGTGAAAGTCTGAAATAGACTCACTCTCCTTCATTTGTAGGGTCTCAAAATCTCTCCTAAACAACGAGAGTTTCACTAATCTCACCTTATCAGTTCCCTTATAGCTGTTCTACAATGTTTTCCATGCCTGTTTTGAGTAGTTTGTTGATACGATGTGGGGGAAAATAGCCTCTGTCAAGGCTGCCTCAATTAGAGTGAGGGCTTTTGCATCCTTCATTCTTGTTTCCTTCAACTGGTTTCTTTGAGCATTAGATAGGGCTACATAAGCTACTGGGTCTGTGGTGTCTATGAACCCATTGATGACCAACTCCCATAGGCCATTAGCAACTAAAATAGTCTTCATCTTCTTAGCCCATATGTCATAGTTCTGCCCATCAAATGTAGGTGGCTGCTACCATCCTTTGCTGTCCCCACCTGCCATGCTTCTCAAATATGAGAAGGCTGATAATGCCTAGACAAACTAGGGCTTATATAAAACACTCACAAAGAATTTCTAACTGCCTAGAAAAATAGGGCTCTGATACCACTTGTTGGCAGGTAGGGGAGGTAAAAGGTTGTCTAGAAAACTAATGCTACAACAATGTATGGACAACAAGAACAAACAAAAATAGAGAGAGAGAAACAATACACAAACAAACAACAAAATATATTATATTTTCCTCTTCTAAATTACATTCAAAACTTCATACACATTCAATGGCAGAGTTGCTACTCTGTTTTCCTGATATGCTCCAATCTCTAGAGTTGTTGATCATTCACTTCTCACTGCTGCAATATTCTTCTATTTGCTATCTTCTTTTTGTTGTTCTCTTGTTCTCTATTGAAAAATTCCTTCTACTACTGCTGTAGACTTCTATTCTCTCTGTCTCATTCTTTTCTCTCTATTTTTCTTCTGCTGCTGTAGGCTCTCTCTCACATACTTACTCTCAACAATTTTCCCTCCTATTTGTCTCTTCTATTTCCTTGCATGAAAAACTGGCTCAAAACTCCTTTCAAATTCAAACTCACCTACCAGAATGAATGCTTGCAGGAGCAAACGGTGCTAGGAGCAGATATGGAAATCCCCAAGTTTGATGCGGGGGCAGGCTGGAGTTAATACGCTGAGAAAGATTAATAAATATTCCAACACCATCTGCTATTACTACATAGATGATCATGTATACAAATGTGCATTAGAATTGACTTATGTTCCCAAAGACATGTGTGGTTAAGAACTGTAAAGAGATTCTAGGATATAGATTCTATTCAGTCTAATAATTACACCATCCAGACAAAATTTCAAAAGATCAACTTATAATAATTCATTATTTATAAAAAGATGGTAAGATGTCATGTTTTCCACATGGATATGCATAAGTTTGCATTGCAATCAACAAAGTGCCACCAAGCAAAACATTAAATATCTTACATGTACTCATTTATTCTTACACTAATATTCTGGACATTCTCATTCTAAGTACATTTTATGTTCTTCTCTCAACAAACCACTACCAGGGTGTCAATCCTACAATCAATTCCTTGTAATCAACCTTGAAGACTTACCAACTTCTGCAAGGCCACCTCAATAGGTTCCCCTAGGGGTGTGAACTTCCTTCTCGAAGGAAAGAGTGATCTGTAAGGACGTTCATTACCTTAGGGGTTGGTTGACAATGTTGTATTTGATTAAGATGGGGTCGTTTGAATAGCCCTTGCATCAAACACTCCATCATGTACAACATTCCTATTTTTCATCCACAATTTAGATTGATCATTATTATTTTTATTAGAAGATTTTCCTTTATCTTCCTTATATATTTGGACAAGACCTTTCACAATCAATGCTCTATCAATGGTCATACCCTTTTCTATGAGTTCAGAAAAGGTATTTGGACCTTGAATTTGAACATGGAAGCTCATTTCTTGATTTAGATTTTGAGTAAAGATGTTGAACAATTGTTTTTCAGGAATTGACCAAGGAATTTTATTGCCAAATTCCTTCGCCTTTGTAAAAACAAAGAAAAAAATTCACCATTCCTTTTCTTGGTATTGTACAAATTAGTCATTGGGGTTTCATGTTCAATGCTATAGCAGAAATGTTGGATAAATTTCTTAGCCAATTCTTGAAAACTTTTGACCCCTTGAGGCAAGTGAGAAAACCACTCTATGGCTTGGCCCCCTAGACTTCTAGGAAATAGGCGCATGAGATAAGTGTCATTATAGGATAGTTCCATGCAAGCTAAATAGAATTCTCACATATTCTCTAGGATCACCTTTACCCTTATATTTATCGAATTTAGGGATTTCAAAGTTCTTAGGGAAAGGAATCATATTAAGGGTTCTATCAAATGGCTAGGGACAAATGTCCTCTAAATTATAACTTTTCTTGGTACTTCCCATTTGAAGGTCCAACATTTGTTTTTGCAACTCTTGAAATTGTTGCTTTATTATCATTACTTCATCAATTTGGGGATTAGGATTAGAATTTGGATTTTGATATAAAGGGTTATTATAAGACATTAAATTTGGCCCTTGGGGAATAAAGGATGAGGTTTGAACTTGGATTTGAGGGATATTGGTAGAGGTATTGAAAAAAGGATTTTGGGTACCATAGTGTGTTTGATTGATGTTTCAGCTAGGAACATGAGTATGTTGAGGCATGGACAATCCATGAATGGTAAACATGGAATTTCAAGGCTGGGGCATAGGCATGGATAAGTTGGGAATGGTAGGTGAACTTGGGATAAACATGGAATTTGAAGGTTGAGGCATAGGCATAGATTCCATTCTTGGGATACTTCTAGAAAGGGTAAGGGTTAAGAGGTGTATGGTAGGATATATTTGGCTAATGACAGGACCCCCATCCCCAAGTGGCCTTAATTAGATTCTTGAGAGGGAATTCTAGCACCTTGTTTTAGTAACATTTCTATATAGTAATTAGGGTGTTGAGCCAACAATATTTCAATGAGTTTAGAGCCCCTTGGATCAGCTACAAAGTCTTTTATTTCCTTAGAAGTAGGCATGTCATCTAGGTCTTCCACAAGCACTTGTTCCAACGGCAAGGGTGATGTTGTAGATGGCATGCCATATTCTTTAGAAGTAGTGTTTGTGGTTGAAACATAAGAGGTTCTTGAGACATTGATGGATATTCTTCTAGGATCCATTTCTTCTTATTTAGAACATTATCTTGTATGAACCATATACTATTGTTAAAATGATATCAAGTTTGGATATGTTTCAAAGATCAAATTTGAGACCCTTAGGCTTAATCTAAACCAAGGAAGTCAAAGATATGTTAGATCATGATAATGATATGATACTTTGCTCAAGATATGATAACGTTCACTCATACTAGACTTATGAGTCCAAGAAAAATGATATGCTACATATATGATCCTGATATGATAATGTTCACTTGTACTAGACTTATGAGTCCAAGCAAACTAATATGCAACAGATATGATATGATATGATGGAGAGATCTAGTGCTCTTTGATATGTTCTTGATATAGATAAGTTGATAGGTTCAAGTTGATTTTTATATTCACCAAGATCTTGATATGGTCAACAATTGGATATATGATAAAGATAAGGGCAACAATCTATAACTTTTCAAAATGTTTCCTATGCAGATTCTTGGATTTCTATAGAAATTTTATTTTCTTTTAAGGCTAATTTAAGTTGATTAGGGAATATTTGAATTGGTTAAAGTTGATTAGGTTTAAGATATTTTTGGCCAACAAATAAACCCACCTCAGAGCAAAGAGTTTAAAAAGGTTTTGAACAGGTTTTGATTGAGACTAGTTTAGGTTTTGACTAATGACTTGGTTTTCACTTCTATTTTTGCAATGTGAAAAGTAAACAATCAAAACCTGATAGTTGAAAGCACTTCTTGATAGTTCCAATGATGATATTTATCTTGCAAACACAATAGACACAACAACAATCCTAGAGAGATAAGAGGGTAGATAGGTTGGATGGATCAACTAGGATAAAATAAGCTCACTAATGGAAGCATCCTCTATATACCTAGAGGGTACTTGAGGCCTAAATCCATAGATGGATAAGGATATCCTCACAATAACTAAGAGACTTAGAGGGTAACCCACCCTGCTCTATCACTTCCCCAAGGTATAAAGTTCTTGGGGACTTAGTTATAAAGACAATATACCAGATCCAAGAGAGGTGTCTTGTGATTCACCTCTCACTATTTATACTCTGCCAGAACACTAGAGTTAAGGTCATCCCTAGAGTGATCACTTCTCTAGGCAGGCCTTCCTAAGAGGTTACAAAGGATAAAATGAACACCATTTTTTATCCTCAAAATTGTGTAGCCACGCAAGAGGAGATCAAAGATGTGATTATTTACTAAAACAAGTTGTTAATTTTAACCTTGAAGCAAAGTGTGATAATCAAGACAAATGCAAAGTTGTGAATGTAATCTGGGTAAAAGTACAAACCTGTGTCACACTTTGGGCCAACTAAATAATTTTGGCTGAGTGAGTTTCAGCCGAGTTGGTTACAGCTAAGTAGGTTTCAACCGAAACCACATGATGCCTACTTGGCTCCGATGTGGCCCCAAATATTTGGTCGAGTAAGTTTTAGGTGAGTCTGTTTTAGTCGAATCTATTAAATATAAAAACAAAAAAGTAATGGGCATGGGTATTTTACATATTGAGTCAAATTTGTTGTGATTGAAGAGTGCTCGCCTGACAACTGAGCCTACAAATCCCTATCGGACCTGAGTAATATCTCATTCCGCATTCTTTCTTGCTTTGAAATGATTTTTTTTGTTAGCTTTAAGTTATGTTGTAGTGCTTTTGTTTTTTTCTATATGTTACCTGATAGGGTTTTGTGTTTTTTTGTTGTTGTTGTTGATGCTTTCATTTCTATTACGTCTGCTACTTGGCTTATTCATTTCTTTTACGTCTGAGACTTGGCTTACTCAGGGATCATGAAACACCTTGGATGAAACATATTCATTTTAAATTTATATTAACTATTTTAAAACCCTAGTCGCCATGATTGGGCACTGATTTTAGGGCAAAAGAAATGGAAGTGGCTAGAGTTTTGTTTGGCCAAAGAAACCTATGAAATTGGATGTGGCCAAGCTCCTTCCCCGACTAGATGTGACCCTGTATACAAAATGGTTTAGGGTTTATTCATGCCATATAATTTGTGATAGAGGGGGCTCGCACTCGCACAACCCCCATATGAGACTATTGGTCAATGAGCATAGCTTAGTAAGGCTAAGGTTTACAATATGGCATCTTTAGTTAGGGATTGTGATGGGAGTAACCTTTTATTTGCTATATCTTCATATGGTTATATGTCAATTGGGCACACTGTGTATTATATCCACCTAAGGATGATACTACTAAAGATGAATCATATCACACATTGGAGTTTAGATAACTTTGGTTGACATGTATATATAAATATGAATTTCATTGGCTAATTCTTAATTGAGGCAATCACAAGTCACATAGTTCATGTACCTTATATATGCTTCCATAGTTTACATGCTCAAGTCTACCAAAGAATCTTTAGTTTTAATATCTAACATATATCTACCTTGTACTATTTTTTAAAAATGTCCATACCATTCCAAACTTCCTATTTTGGAACAAACATGAAGGATTCTAGCAAAACTTGTGAATCAGGATTTATACTATCCCCTTGCATTTTCTTGAAATTTTATAAAACCTTTTCAATTAATCCAAGCTATGCATAATCTCTAATCATGCTATTCCATGAGACCACTTTTCTTTGAGTCATTTTATCAAATTTATCATGCGCCTTATCTACACATCCACATTTTGAATGCATGTCTTCTAGGGAAGTGACAACTTCAAACATCTATTGAAATTCCTTTTTTGCTTGATGGATTGTGGTGATCTCAATGGACTATTTTGTTTGCTTTTATTACTATTTCATAAGATTCTTATTCTTGATCCACTACAATAGTTTCATCATGTTGATCATGTGGACTGTAGAGGAGTCATTAAGTTGAATTATGTTACCTTGAATACTATAGGACTTTTAGTCATGTGGTTGGATGGTCATGAACTTATTTTACCTGACTGATCAACCTTTTAGAGGATTGTAGCATTGTGGTTGTTGAAAATGACCCCATCAACAATGTGATCATTATTCTTAAATAAGTTGTTAACTTTATATAGAAATACCAATCTTTAAATATTAATTTTGACTTTGTAAAAACTCTCTTCCTCATCAAACTAAGAGAGAGTACCCTCTTACTTAGATTGATTTTTTCATCTTATATTTGATTGGACTTATCAACTATTAAGTCTATGTGTTGCAATGCCATCCTATTATATAAAAAATTGTTTGAGGGAAATTTCTAAGGCTGAAAATGAGTTTTTATATGATTGTTCTAGAGATCCATTCAAGCATTATAACAGACATTTAAATTTCAAGTATGGGATAATTGTTAAACTAGTATGGAAAGGGCACAGGGCCTAAGAAAAAAAAGTCTCACTATTGTGGTATGTGAATAGACTCTTTTAATAATTTTTTTTTATTTTAATTTTCCTCTCATTACAATTAGTCGACCCTGTAGTTTAGAGATCCACTCAATTTGATAATGTTTGGTATTGCTTAAAACTGATCAAAGAGAAAATAAATCAATGATACTTCCACACTACAAACTAGATATGTAGGCAAAGTAGCATACCACACTAAAATTCATGATCAAACTCTTCTTCATTAAGACACCCATACAAATTTAGACTTTGAATTATGTCACCCATGATACAAATTTAGATTTTTAATTATGTGAACCTTTAAGTCTTGGGCTATGCTTAATGGGAAGATGAAACCTTTGTAGGTTCTTCAACACACAAATATTAGTATATGAAAGATTAACGAAATGAACAGTTAAGATAATGAAAAAAATTAAATTTCAAATCTAAAAAAGAGGTGAATTGAACAAAAATATATATATTGAAAATAAAAAAATATAGAATATGAAATCCTAGAGTCAAGAACTATGATAGGTTTTAAAGAGGTCCACCAAAAATGTAGGAAAATAAAACATGCCCTACAATTAATCGATGACCTGTCTAATTGGATGATTAAGAAGAAGGTAACAAGATCATAGGGCCCCTTCATATGGATAATTATTGCACATATTAAACCATTATTATTCATTGTTGATCATAAGTTGTGGACACACTCTTCCTAAATTGTATACATGCCTTCATCCTCTACACACATTTTATTTTAGGGATTACCAAATATCATTACAATTGTGAATGTGTTGTAGTCAAGAGGTTTTTAAAGATATTGTTATGGGTAAAATGGGATAATAATTTAAACGAATATAAACCCAATAACTTCAATGAAATATACAAGCAACAAAGAATAAAAACAAATAACCAAACTTACAGTGCTTTGTTACCTGGCAGCTTCCATTGTTCACCTATTCTTGTTTGATATTTGGTGATGAATGTAGCCCTTAGGAAGCTTGCTTCCTTGCTTTGATTCCTCAAGATGACAAAGGAGAAATGGCTTGGATACTTGTTGTGTTGAAGATGAGCTTCAACACAATATAGGATGAATAGTGAATGATGTGAGAGTGGGGGTGCCAATGACGCGCTATGGATTCTGCAGCATAAGTTTACTTGAAAGATTCGTGATATGAGAATGGACGAATAGAAGGTTATTTATAGCCTTGTGAGAGAAGATCAATGGTAGAGGATATTTGACAGAATGTGCGCGAATAGAAGGACATGTGTCATAAAAAAGCTATTTTCTTTGAGTTAACTGCTTTCATGACAAAGATAAGATTTTCTTTTCACAAATTAGAATGTTATATTCTAATTTAAGAGTTATTGATAAAAACAAGATTGTTTTGATGATGCAGGAGTATCGAGTGGTGTAAGGGCAATCTTGCATCACCCAAAAAGAAGTTAATTCAAAATCATTGTAGTTGTTTTCATTTTTTTCCATAATTAGTGTTTCTGGTTCCATAATATCCAGAATAATAATGTAGGACTTTCAGTTTTTTCCAAAACTGCTAAAAATAGCGACCTGCCTATTTTGGAAAGTGTACCTACTATTTTTAGAAAGTTTGCATTTGGGAACGTAACAAAGCAAAAACTTCCAAAAACTTACACAACGGAAATATAAGACCTTTGTCGAAGGAATCATGCAAAGATCATTTGTGAGCTGAAAGATATTAAAGTTTTTGTTTTCGAAAAGCCCCTGAAAATTTCTGGAATGAGATATGAGGCACTAAAACTTCCCATAATGTCCCAAAAAATTGATGAAAATCTATTTACAAATTTTTGGCATGATAGTTCACATCGCGAGCTTTCTGGCGCTTAAAACGGTTCGTCAATTGGACACCCGAATCAAAAGTTATGCTTCCCGAAAGTTGACCTACTTTTGGAGGGAGTTGCAAATTTCAAAATTTAGCTGGAGGCCGCCAAAAAGTGCTATTTATGACTATTTTGGGAACCCTAGGCAGTAGTAGAGTTAAGGGGGCCAATGTAGAGTCAAGAATAGATGGGAAAATAGAAACCCTAGCTAATTTGGGGTTACAGAAGGCTGAAGATTCTGGAGTCTTGAGGTTGGGAAAGCTGTAATGTGTTGCAGACAGTAGGGGATTGATCCTCTGATTGTAATTGAGCTTCTGTAATGTAATGAGTTGCCCAATTCATTAAAAGAAAGTTCTATTTGTTGTGTTCAATATCTGTGATTCTGTGTTTTGTGATTTACCCCCTTCATCAAGTCGTATCAGACCAAGGGTTCCTAAGTGTGTAGACAGATCGCCGACCATGAGGCAATTTGCACCAAGATCTAAGGTTGTGGGTTTGTTGCAGAGATCAACATGCCTCCATGAAGAAATCATGTTGGGAGGAATGCTTTGATGGAAGAGGGTTTTAGATCCCTACAAAGGCAAATCGATGCATTGCAAGAGGAGCTATGAAGAGGGTTTGATCCAAGAACAAGAGAAGAAAGCGAAGATGAAGTTGAAGAGGAGCTATCTGAGGAAGAACAAGAAGTTGCAGCAGATCTTGCAGAAGTTAGGTTGTTGAGGGTCATTTCAAAGATCGGAAAGAGGCCCAGAATTGAAGTTTCTACATATTCTGGAGATTTGAATCCGGAACAGCATATTGATTGGATCAATGACATGGAGGAGTACTTCGAGTATGAAGATGTGGAGGACCCATATCAGGTCAAGTTTGTAAAAACAAAGTTGAAGGGCCACGCCAGTATTTGGTGGAAGGAGGTCCAATTAGAGAGGAACAGAAGAGGAAAAGGAAAGATCACCAGATGGGATCGGATGGTGGAGAAACTAAAGAAGCAGTTCATTCTTATGGACTATGAGATGGAGTTGTTGAAGAAGCTGCAAGGACTAAAGCAAGGTAACAAGTCTGTCAAGGAGTACACAGAAGAGTTTTATAAGATTACTATTAGGACAGGCCATGCAGAGTCCAACAAGGAGAAGGTATCCCGTTATATTAATGGGTTGAGGCCGAGTATTCAGGAGGAGCTGAGCCTGGTTAGAATGACAACCATAGAAGATGCATACTAGTTTTCCTTGAAGGTGGAAGAGAAGTTGAATAAAAGATTTGACAGCAAGCAAAGGGGAAGAGGTTAAGGCAGAAGGACTAGTGGAAGACCCTATGTGGGCCGAAATGAAGATGCAAAGAAAAGTGAAGAAGCTAGCACCAGTCAAAATCAGAGAGGAGATAATACCTACCACCCTCGTGACCAAAACAATGGTGAGCAAAGAGGAAGAGGCAGACCTGGGCAAGGACCTGGAAGAGGAGGTTTTAGAGGAACCTATTTCCAATGTGGAGAAGAAGGGCATCGAGCATATGAGTGTCTGCAACATCAAGGAAGGACGAATAGAAGACCTGAAGGTAATTCACGAGTTGCACATGTAGATGAAGATGCACAGTCTGAGCATTTTAAAGATGTTGAAAGGGGAGAAACCCTAGTTGTCAGAAGAACCTTGTTGAATGAGGAGAAAGAACCAAATCAGAGGAAGAGTTTATTTCACACAAGGTGCAAATGTGAAGGTAAGTG
Organism: Cunninghamia lanceolata; assembly: GCA_027924645.1. Taxonomy (NCBI): domain Eukaryota; kingdom Viridiplantae; phylum Streptophyta; class Pinopsida; order Cupressales; family Cupressaceae; genus Cunninghamia; species Cunninghamia lanceolata. Next base: position 4,201,338 of record BSBN01000128.1, read on the forward strand.
TTGTGATATTATTATTGACAGTGGAAGCATTGATAATCTTGTTTCAGAGGAGATGGTTGACAAGTTGAAGTTGACAAGAAGAAAGCATCCACATCCATATCGGATTGCATGGTTGCAAAAAGATCATAGAACTTTGGTCAATGAGTAGTGTTTAGTGAATTTCAAGATTGGGGACTACCATGATGAGGTGTTGTGTGATATCATACCGATGGATGCATGTCATATGTTGTTGGGGAGGCCGTGGTAGTATGATAGGAACGTTGTCCATGATGGCCGTGCAAACACATATTCTATAACAAAAGATGGACTTCGTCATAAATTGAAGCCCTTGAAGGAGGTGGAAGAAAAGGTATGTAGCACTGCCAGAATTTGCTTGGTAGATGGTAGGAAATTTTTGGAGGGTATGAAGCATGAGCGTCATTGCTTTGCATTGATTCCTAAGATTAGTCAAGAGAAATGTGAAGATGTACCAGTAGAAGTTTCAGATATGTTGGAAGAGTTCTAGGACATTATCTCTAATAATGTACCAAAAGGTTTTCCACCAATAAGGAAGATAAGTCATCAAATGGATTTGATACCAGGAGCCAATTTGCCAAACAAGGCAGCCCATAGAATGACCCCTGCAAAGAATGAAGAGCTGAATAGACAAGTACAGGAGTTGTTGAGGAAGGGACTGATAAGGGAGAGCCTAAGTCCATGTGTGGTACCTATAGTACTAGCACCAAAAAAGGATAGAAAATGGAGGATGTGTACAGACTCTCAAGCCATCAATAAGATGACGATCAAGTATAGATTTCCATTGCCAAGAATGGATGACATCATGGATTGTTTGAGTGGAGCCAAGTACTTCACTAAAATTGACCTGAAGAGTGGATATCACCAGATTCGTATCAGAGAAGGAGATGAATGGAAGACAACTTTCAAGACAAAGGAAGGTTTGTATGAGTGGTTAGTCATGCCATTTGGGCTAACCAATGCACCGAGCACATTCATGCAGCTCATGAATGAGGTACCAAAAGAATTTTTGGGAAGTTTTGTTATTATTTATTTGGATGATATTTTGATTTTTAGTAACACTTGGGATGAGCATCTAATGCATATCAGGAGAGTTCTAGAGAAGCTGAGGGAGGAGAAGTCGCTAATTAATTTGAAGAAATGTAGTTTTGCAGAGAAGGAGTTGGTATACCTGGGATTTGTTGTCTTAGAGGAAGGTCTTAAGATGAACCCAGAAAAAGTAAGGGCTATCATTGAATGGCCTACACCAAGGAATGCAATGGAGGTAAGATCTTCTCATGGTTTGGCAAGTTTTTATAGAAAGTTTATCAAGAATTTTAGTAGCATTTGTGCACCCCTAACCAAGACAATGAGAGGGGATAGAAAAGAGTTTAGATGGACTAAAGGAGCAGACAAGAGCTTTGATACATTGAAGCAGAAAGTCATAGAACAACCTATTTTGGCACTTCTAGATTTCAATAAGGTATTTCAGGTAGATTGTGATGCTAGTGGTAGTGGTATAGGAGCTGTTTTGAGCCAAGAAGGTAAGCCCATTGCCTATTTTAGTGAGAAGCTTAATGATGCCAAGAAAAAGAGTTTGTTTTATATACTGATCATCAGGCTTTGCAGCATCTTAATAGTCAAGGGAAGTTAAACCAAAGGCACTTAAAATGGGTTGAGTTTTTGCAGAGTTATACCTTTGTTTTGAAGCACAGGAGTGGGAAGTCCAACAAAGTTGCAGATGCCTTGAGCAGAAGGAAAAATTTGTTGACAGAAATGAAGATAGAGGTTGTTCGGTTTGATGAGCTCAAAAGTTTGTATCTTGAAGATCCAGATTTTGCAGAGGCTTGGAAAGCTTGTCTAGAGCCTGTTACTTTGGACAAGACAAAATGGTTGGATTTCATAATCCAATATGGCATGTTGTTTAGAGGAAGCCAGTTGTGCATTCCGAGGAGTTCCATGAGAGAGAACCTGATTAAGGAGAAGCATAGTGGAGGATTGGCTGGACACTTTGGTCGAGATAAGACCATTTCTATTATTGGTGAAAATTATTATTTGCCACAGTTGTAGCAGGATGTGAGGAAGTTTGTGTAGAGTTACAGAGTATTGCAAATGGCAAAAGGAACAAGTCAGAATATAGGGATGTATCAACCATTACCTGTACTAGAGAAGCCATGGGATGATATTAGTATGGATTTTGTTCTTGGTTTACCAAGGACATAGAGAGGGCATGATTCTATTTTTGTGGTGGTGGACAGATTCTCAAAGATGGCACATTTTATTCCTTGTAAGAAGACTAATGATGTTGTTCATATTGCAGAGTTATTTTTTAGGGAAGTGGTGAGACTACATGGTCTACCAAAGAGCATAGTTTCAAATTGAGATACCAAGTTTGTTGGTTATTTCTGGAGGACATTGTGGAAGAAGTTGAAGACAAATTTGAAGTTTAGTTCTGCACACCATCCACAGATTGATGGACAAACTGAAGTGGTGAATAGGAGTTTGGGTAACCTGGTACGATGCTTAGTAGGAGATAAGCCCAAGGGATGGGATTTGATTTTACCACAGGCAGAATTTGCTTACAACAATTCTGTCAATAGGAGTACTAGTAAATCACCATTCCAGATTGTATATGGCAATAGCCCAAGAAATGCTTCTGAGTTAAGGAACCTAGACAAAGGAGAAAAGACAAGTGTCAAGGCTGAAGACTTTGCAGAACACATGAAGAATTTGCATGAAGAGGTGAAAAAGCACATTAATAAAATGAATATTCAGTACAAGGCTAAGGCAGATAAGAAGCGAAGATATAAGGAATTCCAAGTAGGAGATGAAGTCATGGTTCACTTGAGAAAAGAAAGGTTCCCAATTGGAACATATAATAAGCTAAAAATGAAGAAATTTGGACCATGCAAAATTTTGAAGAAACATGATTCAGGAAATGCATGAGGTAGAGCTACCGAGTGGGATCAACATTTCCCCTGTTTTCAACATTGTTGATTTATCAGAATATCATGAAGGTGGAACAGAGGATGGAACAGTAGAAGAACAGTGGAGTATTCCGGCATCTACTTCAACGGAGGAGATAAAAGGGATCTTGGATAGCCGTGTGGGAAGAAGTACTTAGAACAGGTAATATAAAGAATATCTGGTGACATGGAAAGGAAGACCTATTGTAGATTCTTCTTGGTTGTCTAAGGCAAAGGTTGACCATTTGGGTTTTCCTCACACAAACACCTGAGACGTGATAGGGTCACTTCTCAAATTACCCTAGGTGTCTGATGCAGGAGCATCCAGTGGTGTAAGGGCAATCTTGCATCACCCAAAAAGAAGTTAATTCAAAATTATTGTAGTTATTTTCATTTCTTTCCATAATTAGTGTTTCTGGTTCCATAATATCTAGAATAATAATGTAGGACTTTCAATTTTTTCCAAAACTGCTAAAAATAGTGACCTGCCTATTTTGGAAAGTGTACCTGCTATTTTTAGAAAGTTTGCATTTGGGCATGTAATGAAGCAAAAACTTCCAGAAAGTTACATAACAGAAATATAAGACCTTTGGCAAAGGAATCAAGCAAAGATCATTTGTGAGCTGAAAGATATTAAAGTTTTTGTTTTCTGAAAAGCCCCTGAAAATTTCTAGAATGAGATATGAGGCACTAAAACTTCCCATAACATCCCAAAAAGTTTATGGAAATCCGTTTACAGATTTATGGCATGATAGTTCACATCACAAGCTTTCTGGCGCTTAAAACAGTTCGTCAATCAGACACTCAGATCAAAAAGTTATGCTTCCCGGAAGTTGACCTACTTTTGGAGGGTGTTGCAAATTTCAAAATTTAGCTGGAGGCTGCCAAAAAGTGCTATTTATGACTATTTTGGGAACCCTGGGTAGTAGTAGAGTTAAGGGGGCCAGTGTAGAGTCAAGAATAGGTGGGAAAATAGAAACCCTAGCTGATTTAGGGTTACAGAAAGCTGAAGATTCTGGAGTCTTGAGGTTGGGAAAGCTATAATGTCTTGCAACCAGTAGGGGATTGATCCTCCGATTGTAATTGAGCTTCTGTAATGTAATGAGTTGCCCAGTTCAATAAAAGAAAGTTCTATTTGTTGTGTTCAATATATGTTATTCTGTGTTTTGTGATTTACCCCCTTCATCATTTGAATAAAAAAACTCAATTTTTGCTTTTGCATGACAAGAAAGATTTATTTTTAGAAGATTTGGAAGAATAGGAAAGTGAATTAAATAAATAAATTTATTTAATTACTTGCACATGATTTGGAAGAATAAATAAAATATTTAATTATATTTTATTTTTGGAGAGAGAGAATTTAAATAAATTTAAATGATTTATTTAAATGAATTTAAATGATTTATTTAAATTTGGAGGAATAAACTTGACTTAATTAAATAATTTAGAATTATTTAATTGTTTGAAGGAATTTAATTAAATAAATGATTTTATTTAATTTTGAATTTAGAAGAGATAATTAAATATTTTGATATTTAATTAACTTAGAGGAATATGAATCGAATAAATAAATTTAATTATTTATTTATTGATAGAGGAAGGTAGACTTAAATAAACATTAAAAATATTTATTTAGATAGAGTCATGTCATTTTTAGGTGTATACATTTTGCCCCTCTTTGATGCAATGTGTTTTATCACGTTGTTTCAAAGAATAAGAATTTTTGACAATGATGCATGCCCCAGTTTGCCCCTAGTACAAGTTTAACGATGATAGGATGCCCCCTCGGGAGATTGGATGGGAAAAAGGCAAACGACATGAGATGGATAATCTCATGAAGATGAAGGGAAAACTTGGTTGGAATTGAAGAAAACAGGATGGGTTTCTAAGAAACGAGAAGAAAATGGGAAGAAACGGGTGCGGGAAGAAGTCATAGTCACCACATAGCCAGTTTAAGGTTTGCATGCTATATATAGGAGATGTGTCCACAAGACAAGTCATTTGGACACTTGGCTTTAGTTGATTTGTCTTTGAGATCTTAGGAGAGTATAGAGCATAGAGCAGTTAGCACTAGGATGGATATTTCATGCAAGGAGCATCACTTTGAGAGCAATCCAATGATTCGACCAGCTAGTAGAGGCAGGACCCCCAGTATGTGTCTTGAAAAATTTCACCTAGGGTCGATTTTGAGTGTAATAAATGCTAGGTAAAAATAGGCTAAACAAATGTGCCAAATCGCAGTTCGATGCATCTTTCATCCTACGATGCATCTAGGATATAAAACGGCACATGCATGAAAGTTGTGCATGCATGAGATAGGTTAGTGCATGCAGAATTTGGCAGTGCATTTACGGTATGAGTCAGTGCATGCAACTGGGTGGCGCATTTATGGTATGGGACGGCGCATGCATGAAATGTTGCAGCACATGTGTCAGAAGTGGTGCATTTGCTAAGAAATGGTGCATGTACCTTCTATTCTACACATATGATATAGATAGTCAGTTGACTTAATGAAATTAACGCAAATGGCACCTTGATCGATGTGTCAATTAATAAGCGATCTCTGAGATTACCAAGAATCTAATCAAGAGATGATATGCTGTTTTGATTAATTTTGATATGTTAAGTCAGTTGATATGATTCTATAGAAATGTTGAGCATGGTACTTGCAGCTTTAAGTTGATGCCTTGCTTTATGTGCTTGCAGGAGGACATACAAGATACCGTAATGTCGAGGGAGTAGTTTCCCATGCCGATGTTGCAGTGGCACATGCTAATAGAGATAGACCGAGAGGTGCTTGACGCAATGGGATTAGATTATGTGTGCTGTATGCCTGAGGTTTGAGTGAACCGCAGCTTACTGACTGTAGCAGTGGAGAGGTTTCACAGTGAGGATGGGACCTTTCACTTCCTGACTGGTGAGATGATGGTGACTCTGGAGGATGTATATAGGATACTCCACTTGTCGATACAGAGAGCTTGTGGAGTATGAGCCACAGCGGGATGTAGGACTCACAGAGTGCAGGCAGGTATTAGATGACCTCGAGCTGGTAGGAGAGGTTATCTCCTGGTAGGATATACATGATTACTATGACTATTTCCTTGGGATAGTTCCAGGATTGATCGGAGGTGTTGTATGCCCTGATAGGAGATCGCATGGGGACAGATCATGGAGAGGATGGTCACAGAGGGCACCCGCTATGCTTGGGGTGTCTGCATTTTGGCACACCTATACCACGATATACATCAGGTGGTATACCGCAGGGGTGCGAATTTATCAGCAAGTGTCTCACTGTTACAGTTTTGGTTATGGGAGCATATCGCCATGACCAGACCAATATGTGTGTTTCAAAGGCAGAGGGGAGAGCCTTACAGCTATGGCTATGCAAGAGTGATTTCCCATCATAGACTGGGGAAGCTAGAGTATTAGAGGCATGCACTAGATGGGGTAGATGTGGTCGTCTGGTGACCATATCTAGACTGTGAGCATTGGGATGACGAGGTCGACGAGCTGCCATATTGCTATCAAACTCGGTGGCTTATAGGTTGGACGCGATTTATCTTAGAGAGATAGATTGTCAGCCGGGTTCGGACATAGTTTGGGAGGAGACATGGCATGCCACAGGGGCAGGTTTTGTTTGCACAGACTCATGCGGAGAGATTTAGATGGGGCCCAATGGCGTCCTACGAGGAGGTAGTGACAAAGTCTTGGCAAATTCCTTATACTACTTGGGCGATGAGGAGAGAGATTGTAGATGCAAGGGTGACACCAGAATATGAGGAGTGGTTCGCAAAGCATCCATTTCTAAGATACTCTGGGCCTAGAGAGATGGTTCCTCATATAGACAAGGTAGAGTCAAATGATGAGGGCCAGGTTGGCAGGAGGAGGGGGAAGAGGAGGAGAGGATGAAGAGATGGAGGAGATGGGGGAGATGGGGGAGATGGAGGAGATGGTGGGGATGGGGGAGATGGGAGAGATGGAGGTAGACTTAGGTAGAGGAGTAGAGCTGGGGAGGGATCCTCCCACGCTCAATAGGTAGTGTAGCTATAGGTTGCACAACAGGCTGCACAGCAGGGACATATGCTGCCACCTCAGCAGGTGTCGCAACAGCAGGTACCTCAGCCATAGGGGCAGTGATAGGCACATGCCTCTCAGGATCCAACACAGTTAGATGTCCAAGGGAGAGCCATTGCCATGTTGAGAGGATAGGTTCGACAGGTGTGGGCACAGCTTAGGATGGTCGAGGCTCGACGGGAGACAGATGTAGGTGTTATCTCTAGGCTCACTAGGGAGCAAGATATGGCGGAGGAGAGGATATGAGCTATCTAAGTAGAGAGAGACTCAGTAGTGGCAGCCCTTGGGATAGATGCTACGAGCACATTCTTAGTTGGACAGGTGCAACAGGCACATGCACAACTAGTACAGACATAGATACAGTTGGCACAGGTGCAAGGATAGTTAGCGCAGGTATAGGGTGAGCTTACTAGAGCACAAGCTGAAACATAGGACTATCAGGGACTATACCATGGTGCTATTCTAGTTGATCAAAGGGCTCCAAGCTACAAGAGCCAGTCCATGGCCTCATAGAGAGCAGGTGGATCACGGTTGGGAGGCTCTGTGATGGGCCTATAGCAGTCTTGGGCCAGCAGAGGAGGGGACTCAGAGGACACTGCTAGGAGCAACGATTCATAGTAGCAGGGTTAGCAAATACTTGTACATATTTTGGCTCCTATGTACCTACCTTTTGATGGCTCAGATAGCCGGATAAGTACATGTACCACTTTTGTATTTTGAGACATGTATCATTATCTTTGAGATGTATACATTGTATATGACATTGACTCAGAGATGGACCTTTTGATATAGTACATTTGGACATGCTTTATGATATTTATATGATGATGCAGCTATATTTGATGGTCTTTATATGTAGTTTGTCCATTCTATGTTATGGATGCATTTCTATTGTATGATGGTACTCATGTGATGCATATTTTGACTTATGTCTATATAATGTTTATCTAATGCAGTTTTAGATGATGCTATGTGATGCTATGTGACCTAATGCTGACTTAGATGTTTTACTTGATATGCCTCAAATGTGTAAATGCAAATAGTATCTATATGATTATGCAATTTATGTGATGCACTTATCTATGTTTTTTATTTTTTTCTGTTGACACTATGTGATGAGTGCAACAATGTATATGGATGACCTAATGCACTTTATTTATGTATGCAACTAATTTAATTATGTAAATGACTATCTCTTGTGATATGATATCCAACTTTATGCTATGTTTTTGTGATGTCCAAATGTACTCTATCGACACAGAAATGATATAATGGTAGATAGGAGATTGATTGAAAGAATGACTCAATAGAAAGACTCACAAGCTTCAATTTGTAAACATTGATTGTCTACATAGAATTTTATTGCATGGGATATAGATATCGATATGGATAAAAAATGTTGTCTGGATATGTTATGCATATGGATATTTGTCATCTTGATATTGCAAGTATTTTAAAGTGCTTATTTCATCATTGAACGTTTATTATGTTGTAAGAAAATACAAGCATCTAGGTATAATTAAACCAAGATGACCTGAGTATTACTTACATGGATTTTGATATAGAAAGTTAATACAAGCATCTAGTCAAAATTGAATCTAGATGACCTTAGTATTTCTTGCATTTCAACAGACAAGGATTGCCTCTTTTCATGTTCAGACCCTTGAAAGTCCTCGATGATCTTTTACTAATCATGTCGTTAGACAAAAGTCATCACATTACTAAAGTTTGGTCCACAAACAACAGACAAAGAAAATTATTATGCCCCCATCATAGCATCTCTAGCTTTTGACATCCTCAAGTAGCATAGGAAGACATAAAAACAAAAAATCAAGACCTTGTAAGTTAACCGATATAAAAACACAAAGCATTCTTTCATTAGATGTGTCTTCTTTCCATAATTGATATAGAGTCAGTTTGAGTTTTTTGGTATGGTGTTTTGCTTTGCTTTGGATAGGTTGATGTTCTATGCCAAGATTTTTGTTTTTTTGAGGAGCTTGCTTTGCTGCGTGCGCTTGTCTAGTGAAAGGTATCACAATCCTTTATTGGTATCCTCTTAGAACATGTGGCATTCAAGAATCCAAATCTCCAACCAGGGCGAGGAATTGCCCCTAGTGAAAACTAAGGATTGACTTATTGTGGATGACACGACAAACAGATACGGAGAGATGGACCCTAAGGGACTAACCTAGTGCCTCGGGGGCACATTGCTAAATGGCCTCTCCTGCGTGACGACATAGAGGCAACATAGTTCGGGGTGAACCTGATGGACCTAAGACCTAGGTGATGGCATAGATGCAGAGTCGGTATGGAAAGTAGGATAGATGACACTTGAAGGAATGCAAAGCAAAGAAGCAAAGTGGAGTGGAGCCTTGAGGGTGCATTGATAATAGCCTTGCCTACGTGATAACTTAGAGGTGACATAGTTCGACAATGGTTCAAAGAACTAGTTCAGGATGAATGATATGATGGACACACAAGAGACATTAGGGTCACAACAGATGGAGGAAGTGGTTTGTCGTAGATAGCACCTATCTACCAGGTTTTCACCACTTGCTTTTATTTGCACAATAGCTAAAAAATACGTATGACACCTGTTTGCCAGGTTCTCACCATAGGATGATTTTTTTGTTATTTGTCCATTTTTTATCACTTTTTTAATTTTTTTGAATTTTTAAGGACTCCCTTGCATTGGGGTTTTTAGGTATAGAACTTGCAAAGATGCATGCTGTTGATGGGGTCTTTGAAAAGTTCACCTTCAGATGTAGCCAATTGATATGCTCCTGACCCATAGACTGCAATGATGACATAGGGACCCAGCCAGTGGGGTTCGAACTTGCCTTTTTTCTCTTGATCTTGCTAATTTCTAGGATTTTCTAGAGGACTAGATCACCAACTTGGAATACTCGGGGCACATCCATTGCTAATAATCTTTTAAATGGTTAAAGGCTTGTTGCCTTCTCTCTTCGAACATCTCTAACTCTTGAAGTCTGGACACTCTGTACTCTTCATCAGATATGAGGTCTTTTAAAGAAACTCACAAGGATGGGATTTTGACTTCAATGTGCAAGATGGCTTCAGATTTGTAGACCAGGGAGTATGGTGTTGCACCTGTGGGTGTGCGAATACTTGTATGATAGGCCCACAACGCTAGATTTAATTGGATATGCCAATCATGACTAGCATCACTAATAGTCTTTTTCAGGATTTTCAAGATAGTTTTATTTGATGCCTCTGCCTGGCCATTGCCTTGGGGGTAATAGGGGGTAGAAAAGTGGTGCTGGATATGGAATTTGTCACATAGTTCCTTGACATCCTAATTTTTGAATGGTCATCCATTATTTGTGATAATGGATGAAGGGATACCATAGTGACAAATGAGATAGTTCAAGATAAAGGAGGCAATCTGCTTGCCTGTGATATTGGTTAAGGGCATGGCTTCAATCCACTTCATAAAGTACTCGGTGGTGGTGATTATGAATTTATGGCCACATGATGAAGGAGGGTGTATCTTTCCCACTAAGTCGAGTCCCCACTGACAGAAGGGCCAAGGGGTTGTTAATGACTGTAGCTCCTGTGCTGGTGCATGTATCAGGTTCTCGTGGATTTGGCACTTCCTGCACTTCTTTACAAAATGGCAAGAATCATGTTCCATGGTTGGCCAGTAGTATCCTATGCATATGAGTTTCTTGGCTAGGGTAGGGCCACTAAAGTGTGTCCCACATATACTGTCATGCACTTTGCTTAGGGTAGTTTGATATTCCTCACTATTGAGACACCTAAGGAGAGTACCATCGAGACCTCTACAATATAGGGTATTGGCGACAATGGCATACCAAGATGTCTGATGAATGAAGGTTCATTTTTGGTTGCTGGACAGAGCCAGTGGGAGGGTATTCTCTTTAAGATAGGCAAATATTTTTCCATAGAGGGGGAATCAGTTATGACAATGTGGAAAATGATATGGGATTTAGGGGTGTTATATGCAAGACAAGACACTGGCTCTACCAAGAACTTGTAATGTGATTGATTATTTGGAATATTGAGGAGAGATGCAATTGTGGCCATGGCATCTGTAGCTTTGTTCTCAATCCTTGGTATCTGCTCAAAAGAGATCTGGACAAAGTATTCTTTGAAGTCATCGACCATCCATTTGTAAGGGATTAATTTCTCATCTTTTGTCTGGTAGTTGTCATTTACTTGATTTATGACCAGCTATGAGTCACCATACACCTGAAGTTCTTTGATATTCCATTCCACTGTTAGCTTGATGCCAATGACAAGGGCCTCATACTCTGCCATGTTGTTAGTGCAGGGAAAGAGTAATCTGTATGATTTAGGAATGGTGTCCCCACTAGGGTGATGAATAAGATACCTGCTCCCGACCCATGCTAAGTGTACGAGCCATTGAAGTACATTTTCCAAGTTGTTGTGGTTATGTGAAGGATAGATTCGTCTGGAAATTCAAACCTCAAAGGGCTATCATCTATTAGAGGTGCATCTACCAGTTGGTCTACAAGTACTTGGCCTTTTATTGCTCTCCTGTCTACATATTCGATGTCGAATTCACTAAGAAGCATGACCCATTTGGACAATCTACCTATAAGGGCCACTTTGTTGAGTAAATAATTGAGTGAATCAATCTTTGCTACTAGTTTGACAAAATGTGACAACATGTAATGTCTCCACTTTTGTGAGGTGAAGACCACAACGAGGCATGCTCTTTCAATTGGTGTGTATTGTAGTTCATACCCAACAAGTGTTTGGCTAATATAGTAGATCACTTGTTATTTTCCTTCATAATTTTGCTATGTGAGGAGAGCTCCTAGAGCTATTAGTGTGGTTGAGATATACAGTAGCAAAGGTTTACCCTGAATCGGTGGCATCAATACAAGTGGTTTCATGAGATACTCTTTTAACTACTGAAATGCTTGTTCACATGAATCATTTCATTTGAAAGGGACATTCTTATGTAGGAGGTGGGAAAATGGGTGGCGCTTGTCTGCCAGTTCAGAAATGAATCTTTGGATAGACTGTAGTTTTCCTTGTAGAGACCTTAGTTGAGTGAGATTCTTAAGAGGTGGCATTTCCATGATGGCCTTTACTTTAGCTAGGTCAACTTCGATTCCGTTGGCAGATAATATGTACCCAAGTAGCTTGCCTGATGTAACTCCAAACATGCACTTCTTCGGATTGAGGTGCACATTAAATTGTTCTAGTCTTGTGAAGATTTTGTCCAGTACTACTAGGTGTCCTTCTCTTGTGAGTGATTTTGCCAAGATGTCATCAACATAATCTTCCATTATAGTGTGCATCATGTCATGGAAGATTGTGGTCATAGCTCTTTGATATGTTGCGCCAGCATTTTTCAAACCAAATGGAATGACACACCAACAATAGGTGCCCCATGGACATGTGAACGCAGTCTTGTCTTGGTCTTCAGGTGCAATTTTAATCTAATTGTATCTAGAGAAACCATCCATTAGTGATAGCATGGTGTGTCCTTCCGTGAGATCTACAATAATGTCAATGTTTGGCAGGGGGAAATCATCTTTTGGACAAGCTTTATTTAGGTCCCTAAAGTCATTACATATTCAGACTCTACCATCTGGTTTGGCGACTGGGACTATGTTTGAAATCCACTCAGGATAGTCTATTGGTATGATGAATCTGACATCCAACAGTTTCTTCAGCTCTTCTTTCACCATGAGAGGCACATGTGGGTACATCTTCCTAATTTTTTGCTTTACTGGCTTAGCTCCTGGAGCTAAGGATAAGTGATGCATTATGAGATTTGGATCTAACCCTGGCATGTCTGCATATGTCCAATCAAAGTTTATTTCTTTTCTTTTGAAGAATTCAGTGAATGCTAGATTTTCTTGTGCTATTAAAGACTATGCCATGTGGATCATTCTGGCACTATCACTTGTACTGACATTGATCGGCTCTACTGGTTCCATCAAGATTGAAGGTCTCTCCTGATGTGTGAGATTGGGTGGAGGGTCAACCCTTCCATCCTTCGGCACCTCAAAGAGGTTTTCACCGTTAGATACATCTATATTTTTACTTTTCTCATGATCTAACACTACCGCAGAGTGGTTTTCACGATTAGATCTTTCTTTCATTTTGACATTTTTGAGACTGAAAGGCTTGGGACTCTCTCCAAAATAGGTCTTGTTGTTGAGTTCTATGGCATAGCCAGCTCTGTGGTCCCCTGAGGGTATGTGATCTCTAAGCTCAAGATAGTCTATGATGGCTTCATCATTTTGAAAGGTATTGAGTTCAGGGGTAGTGTCTTGCAAGTCCCAATCTATGAGTTCGGGGTGCAATAATGGTAAGGGGTCATTGGGTTGGTCTAGTTCGATGGTATTGATGGTCAAGATAGAGGTGTCATGGTGGTCATTATAAGCACGGACAATGCCTGTGATGGTACTCTCCATTAGTTGATCTGTCAAGGGAGGTATCATTCTTTCCTCATGACTTTCACTATCATTATTATGTGGGTCAGACTCTAGCAGTCTAGCCCTTGAATCTTGTCCTTCAGTTGCATGGGTTGGGTCATACCCATTTACAATATTAATATCTTTCTCACCACAAGATAGCTCAAAGAGGCTATCTCATTCATATTCTTTGGAATTAGTCTCACTCCCCATTTGCAATTGCTAAATTTGATCAACCAGATTAGTAGCAGATGTTTCTAGTTGTTTGCATTTATGCTTATTTGCTTTGTTGGTTCTTGTTGTGCCAGTGTAACCTAGCCTTGTAGTGTCTCAGGCTATAAAGGTATGGGGTTGGATGGGTTCAATGATACCATCTTTTCTCGAACCAAGGGGGCCATGTCCTTCATAACCCATTCTTTGTAGCATTTGGAATCCTTGACCATATTGTTCAGTTTGTATAGTGGTGTGATGGTCTTGTTGTGTTGATGAACTACCTTCATCCTTATATAACCATTGAAGGATATCCTTTTCATCGCTCTCATCTTCAAGGTTTCCCCATTTGATAAACAGACCTTTGGTAGTTTTGACTGCTTTGGATTTGCTCAAGGTAGGTCTTCCATATCATCTAGGAGATAGGGGAGTTGTGCCAAATAGAGGGATTGGGAGATTGTGTACTCACCCAGGCCCTTATCTTTGAGTCTAAGGTTAGGTTGGGAAGCCTTTGATGTGGAAGCAAGTGAAGCTGGGTCAACATGACATGAAGATGAAGCAGAAGTACGGTTATGAGGAATCACAACTTCAGGTTTAGGTTGAATGGAGTTGCAATACTGAAATGGATTGGGGTCACCTTGGATGGTGATCTCTTGACCTTCATAGGGGAATTTGATACACTGGTGGTATGTTGATGGCACTTCTTTTAGAGCATGTATCCAAGGTCTCCCAAGAAGAATGTTATACGCTAACTCCATGTCGAGGACTTGGCAAGCCACATCTTTTACTATAGGTCAAACTCTAATTGGTAAAATAACAATTCCCTTGGAAGTTCTCTCCTCCTCATCATAGGGTTTGATAGTGATTTTCTTTTTTGGATCAATAGCTTTCTCTGCAAACCCCACTGCAAGGATTAGCTTCAAGGTGCAAATATTCAAACTGACTCCTCCATCAATTAGGACTCATTTTATCTTGTGTTTGTGGATGAAGGCTTTGATATGAAGTGATACATTATGAGGTTGGGTAATTGACATATCATCCTTTTTAGTGAATGATAGGGAGTGAGGTGAGGTAATGTGACCTACCATGGTTTGAAACTGTTCTTCGGCAAGGTTCATTGGAATAGAGGCTTCTGATAAAGCTTTGTCAAGTATGTCCCTATGGGATGGCGACAGATGCAAAAGTTCCATAATAGAGATATGTGCAGGTGTCTTATGGAGCTGATCTAGGATATTGTACTGATTAGACAGAGAGGTGGGGACTCCTCTAAGAGTGACTCTATTACTACGAGTGGTAGCATTACAATCTGAGTCTTTGTTGATGGTGATCACATTGACGTGTGGATCACTTTCTGAGATATGATTAACAACATAATCGAATGACACATTTGTGTAATTGGCCTTGTTAGTTCTATCATTGGTTTGATTGGAAGGTCCTCCCTGATGATAATTGGGAAGCGGATCTTTGAATGCCCGATGATCATTATTAGAGGTATGTCCATGAACTGAAACTTTGTTTTGATCTATTAAATCTTGGATATTGTGTTTGAGTGCAATGTAGTCATTGGTTTTGTGCCCCCTATTTTGGTGGTATTCACAAAAATCATTGTCATTCCACCAATGAAGTTTGACTTTTGTTTCATAATCACATGCTATTGGAAGTGTTATAAGTTTTCTTGTGATCAATTTTGGTAGAACGATTTCCAGTGTTTCCCCTAGGGGTGTGAATTTCCTCCGAGGCTGATAGCTTGTAAACCGTGATTCAATATTTCATGGTTTATTTTGAGGGGGGTTGTTTTGAGGGTTTGACAAGTTGAAGATCTGCTGCTTTGGTGCCGTGTTCTTGGCATATACCACCCCATCATTTACAAGGTTCTTGTTCTTTGTCTAGAATCTTGGTTTATCTGTGTTGGTATTGGTGCTAGGAGTGTCCTTATATAGCTTTATTTGACCTTTGGCGATTAAAGCCTTTTCAATGATTAGACCCATCTCAATGACCTTACTAAAGGAAGTAGGACATTGGATTTGTATCTGATAGCTTAGGTCAGTTTGTAAGTTATGGACAAACATCTCTAGCATTTGTTTTTTAGGCATTTGATGTGGGCACTTACTTGCCAACTGTCTCCATCTTTGTAGGAAGGCGGCAAAAGATTCTCCACCTTTTTGCTTGGTGTTACAAAGATCTAAAATTGAGGTGTCATGCTCAATATTGTAGAAGTCCATGACAAATTTGTCCATGAGTTCATTAAAGGTTCTAATGTTGGGAGGTAGTCTAGAAAACCATTCCATGGCTTGTCCTCCTAAGGTTCTTGGAAATAGCCACATAAGATAAGTATCATTGTGGGTGACTTCAAGACATGCAATGTTAAATTCCCTGATGTGGTCTCTTAGATCACCCTTTCCATGATATTTGTCAAATTTTGGCACCTCAAATTTTGAGGGGAAAGGTATCATGATCAAGGTCCTATCAAAAGGATATGGTGAAATATCCTCTAGGGAATAATGCTTAGTTGATGTTCCTTTATGCATGTCTGTGAATTGTTGTTGTAAAGCTTGGATCTGTTGGGTCATTAAGCTTAGGGCATTTGTAGAATCAATGGTTGCTTTACTTTTGTTTGGGGTCATTTCCTCTTGTGTGCTTCCCTTAGGTTTTCCTTCTTCCTCGAGTTCTTTTAGAGCTTCTACATCAAAATCTTTAGGGAGCTTGACTCCTTGTTGTGCTAAGTGGAGAAAGAATTTAGTAGGGTCTTGGGCCAGCACCTTGTCCATTAAGTGTTGGAATCTTTGATCTTGTTGAGTGTGGAGAATCTCTTCTAGAGAAATTTCCTCATCATTGTTGTGAGAGGATGGAATAGTTTTCTCTGTCATTTCAATTTGCTTTTGTTTTTGACACATTGTTAAGACCATGCAAGGTGACATGAGATGGGATGGAGCGAGGTTGAAAGTTTTGAACAAGTGGTGATAAAATGTACCAAGGTTTGAGCAATGTTCTCCTTAGATCTAATTGGTGTCAAACAAGTTGGGTGAGTAAACGATAGTCAAAGTAAGAATGATAGAAATCTGGTTACTTGATGTAGACTAGTTTTACACAAGCCATTAGTGGAGTTATGAGAGAAAAGGATGATTGATCCTTGATAGTGGAGACTCACTAGGTTTGTTTGAGGTTTGATGTGATCAAGAATAGCTTGGTTCTAACCTTGTTCAATTTTGGAAGAATCTTGCGAAGTTTTGGATGATGCAGTGTGGGAAGTGCAGCTATGGTGCGGAAAAAGAGTGAAATGGTTGACTTGCACGATTTTAATCAGATCTTGGGAAAACTAAGACAAGTTTGAAATGGTTTCTTGAAAAGTTGAAATTTTTTCTCCTAGGAAGTACGAAACAGCTCTCTAGAATAGATGCGCAGCAGTAAATGTGCTGGAACAGAACGCAAAAGTGCCGTAGGTTGAACCACATGCCCAGATCTGGCAAATTTTATATGCACAGCAACAATAATCAAATGCACAGTATGTCGAAATAGATGTGTAGTAGGCCGTAGTGGATGCATCGTTCTAGTTTTCTAGTTTGTTTTGTAGAGTTTTTTGGCACATTTTTTAAAAAAATTAGATTTTGGTTGAAAACTTGGACTTTTTGCTTTTCATTTTCAATTATGGCAGATAAAGACACAACAAGCACATAGAAATTTTCATGATTTTTATCTTTTTATTATTTTTTTGTATTTTTGTGGACTTTTTGATACAATAACAATTACAACCTAGGCTGGAAAAGACAGTATTTTTCATGTCCCCTAGCTATGCCTATTGAAAGTGTGTAGCTTCAGGATCTGGTAGCACCGGCTCCTCTCCACGACACTTACTTCTCACGCATATCAAATCTAGGTTTCCTTAGGCTCGTACCCCCACCAAACCTTAGGATTGTCCCTGCTACCTCTACTATGAATCACATGAATCAGGGTGGCTTCAAAGGTCCCACCTTTTGTGCCAACAAATAGAGGATTTTGGTATACTAGACAATGGCTAAGTAGTCAGGGCAACCATTCAAGTGGTTACATGTGTGGCAGTGCTACTCTTCGTTATGGAGTCTCGCAACCTTCAAGGGTTAGGCCTTGAAGGGTTTTGGGGGAGGTTGGTTGTCGGTGTAACACAGTGGCACTCGTTGCAGGAGGCTTTCACCTCAAGCACAATTTATTTAAAGTGGATTGGTAGGGCTTAGTTTTAGCCTCTTACCACTTAGGGTCATTCCCACTTGGATAGGTGGGCATCCAAGGGCAGGCCCCTCTAAAGGTTATACATAAAGAATAACAAGTCTGGTGTTCTGGTCACCCAGTAAAGGGGAGAGCATAGGCCTATTGTCATTTAGCAGACATAAAAAATAGTGGTTTATCCAATCCTATTTAAAATGAAAAAAACTATATGCGTTATCTATTTGGGCACTCACACAGTTGTTAACTTTGAAGTGATTAAAGATAGCAATGGTTCTTTCCCCTTTGTAAGGTAGAAATGTTTTAAACTAAAAAAGATAGCAATAATGCAAAGACAACAATGATGTTTGTTACTACCCTCCTAGTTATGAACTATGTGAGATTTTGCACATACACACATTTTTTTACTTTTCCTCCTAATTAATCTATGATGTTTGTTCTAAGGAAAATGAAACTATCCAGCTCTTAGCCCTGCACGAAAATTAGAGAATCAAATCCTACAAGACAAGTGTTAGCATTAGAAAACCTGTAAGAAATCCCTAGAATAACCATGAAGAATATATGTGTAGCTTAATAGTCTGTATGCGCAGAAACATAGGCTATGAGCGCAGAATTACAAATGCACTAAGATAGGTGTCAAAAGTACAAGAATAAAGGATATATGCACCATTTCTATGGATGCGTCATTCTAAAGGATGAAAGTGCCATGTCTGGGGGTATATGTGTTGAAATACCGTAGGCACCGAAAGAGGTTGTAGATGTTCCACCTTGGAGGATATATGTGCCAAAAGTTTGCATGTGCTGGAACAGTGATCAGATGCGCTGCAAGATTGATCAGATGTGCTGGATGAACCTGTTTGAAGACTACATGAAGCCTGTACGGAACCTGTCACTCAAGAACTTGGTTTTTTGGTTAGATTTGGGGCAAAGGCCCCGCGATGGGCGCCAGAAATGTTATGGGTAAAATGGGATAATAATTTAAATGAATATAAACCCAATAACTTCAATGAAATGTGCAAGCAACAAAGAATAAAAACAAATAACCAAACTTATAGTGCTTTGTTACCTGGCGGCTTCCATTGTTCACCTATTCTCGTTTGATCTTTGGTGATGAATGTAGCCCTCAGGAAGCTTGCTTCCTTGCTTTTATTCCTCAAGATGACAAAGGAGAAATGGCTTAGATACTTGTTGTGTTGAAGATGAGCTTCAACACAATATAGGATGAATAGTGAATGATGTGAGAGTGGGGGTGCCAATGGCGCGCTATAGATTTTGTAGCATAAGTTTACTTGAAAGCTTCGTGATATGAGAATGGAAGAATAGAAGGGTATTTATAGACTTGTGATAGAAGATCAATGGTGTAGAAGAAATAAGAAGATCAATGGTAGAGGATATTTGAGAGAATGTGTGCGAATAGAAGGACATGTGTCATAGAAAAAGCTATTCTCTTTGAATTAACTGCTTTCATGACAAAGATAAGATTTGCTTCTCACAAATTAGAATATTTTATTCTAATTTAAGAGTTATTGATAAAAACAATAGTGTTGTAAATTAAAAAAAACTCAATTTTTGCTTTTGCATGACAAGAAAGATTTATTTTTAGAAGATTTGGAAGAATAAGAAAGCAAATTAAATAAATAAATTTATTTAATTACTTGCACATGATTTGGAAGAATAAATAAAATATTTAATTATATTTTATTTTTGGAGAGTGAGAGGATTTAAATAAATTTAAATGATTTATTTAAATTTGGAGGAATAAACTTGACTTAATTAAATAATTTAGAATTATCTAATTGTTTGAAAGAATTTAATTAAATAAAGGATTTTATTTAATTTTGACTTTAGAAGAGATAATTAAATATTTTGATATTTAATTAACTTAGAGGAATATGAATCGAATAAATAAATTTAATTATCTATTTATTGATAAAGGAAGGTAGACTTAAATAAATATTAAAAATATTTATTTAGATAGAGTCGTGTCATTTTTAGGTGTATACAGATACAATCATGATACTTAGCAAGAAATGGGCCTCTATATCTAAAGAAAATTGTTCAATGTCTTCTTTAGAGATGTGTGGGTCATTTTCTCCTAACACAAACTATTAAATTTTAGATAAAGAAAAAAATATTTTTTGTCAAAAATATGGTACATACACTGTTGATCATAAGTTTTTCTTGACACACTTCCTAAATTGTATACATGGGCCTTCATCCTCTACACACATTATATTTTAGGGATTACCATTATCAAGCATCATTACTATTGGGTTTTTAAAGATACAACCATGATACAATTTAGCAAGAAAGGTGCCTCTGTAGAAGACAATTTTGAATGTGTTGTAGTCAAGAGTGATGTGTGGGTCATTTTTTCCTAACACAAACTATTAAATTTTAGATAAAGAAAAAATATTGTTTGTCAAAAATATGGTCCATGAGAAACAAAACATTTATATTTTGTACATTATTCCATCTACAACTAAATGAAAACATATCATAAATTAAATTATTGTGTATATTTTATGAATGTCACTCAACTTGAATCTTTAATACACATGGGATGAAAGCTTATCATGTGTCCAACATAGATATAACTTATTTCTTTGTTTCTTCATGGATAATATATATCATATTATTGAGTTATAACTATTAACACGGATTTGTATTTGTTTTCCTACATGCTTATGTAGTGTTAAAATTATAATTCTTATCACATTATTATATAATCCTTTCCATACCTTAATCAAAATTTTATGATGTCTATTCTATATCTTTAAAATGAATAATCATTTAAATCTTAAATGCCTACTTTGAACCTATGTTCCTATTCATGTTGCTTAAATATATTAAATTATGGTGCATGACCAAGTTCAATTCTCTTTCATAATTTTACATCCGATGAAATACCTTAAAGTTACATATACCATTATTTGACCACATGCCTTATATCACATTCCTAGAGCCACATTGGGTAAATGCCTCTTTCCTATACTTATAACACACTTGTTTGATTATTATGTGGAATTTAGAGATATCTTGCACTTTTATATTTTCTTATACTTAAGAAAAATATAAACACCAAGTGACAATTAGATCTAGTACATATATTCTTTCTCATTATTATTATTTGATAAAAATATATCATAATATTAGATGAATGAAATCAATAGCTTGCGGTAGACAAAACTTCACCAAAAGGAACCCTTTACATATGCTTATTTAAAGCATGAAAAATAAGGTGTCATTCACAAAAATAAATCTAAAATTCCCACAATTTTGAAATTTAGTGAGAAATCAAAAGTACCCCTTGTATGGAGGGAGTTGACCAAGATTATCTAAGAGTGTGTAGAGATTAAAAAAGATGACAACCCTCAATGATGAAGCCTTTCTGTCCTAGAAACACTCAAACTCAAAGAAAAATCCCTTATATATAAATTAGATTTAGTCACAGATATATTCTTTCTCAATATATTATTATTTGATAAATACATATCATATTATTGATTTATAACTATTAACATGGATTTGTATTTGTTTTCCTACATGCTTAAATGTAGTGTAAAAATTATAATTCTTATCACATTATTTTATAATCCTTTCCATACCTTAATCAAAATATTATGATGTCTATTCTATCTTTAAAATGAATAATCATTTATCTTATGCCTAGTTTGAACCTATGTTCCTATTCTTGTTGCTTAAATATATTAAATTATGGTGCATGCCAAAGAAAAATGTATACACCTTAACAATTAGATCTAATAGATATATTCTTTCTCAATATTATTATTTGATAAATACATATCATATTATTGATTTATAACTATTAACACGAATTTGTATTTGTTTTCCTACATGCTTATGTAGTGTAAAATTATAATTCTTATCACATTATTATAATCCTTTCCATACCTTAAAATCAAAATTTTATGATGTCTATTCTATCTTTAAAATGAATTTAATCATTTATCTTACATCTAGTTTGAACCTATGTTCCTATTCTTGTTTCTCAATATATTAAAAATTATGGTGTATGCCATTTCATTTCTCTTTCATAATTTTAGATCTCTATCTTTAATTTGGCCTGATGAAATACCTTAGTTACATATATACCATTATTTGACCACATGCCTTATCACATTCCTAGAGCCACATTGGGTATTTATGCCTCTTTCCTATACTTATAACACACTTCTATGAACTTATTATTTGGAATTTAGAGATACCTTGCATTTTTATATTTTCCTATACTTAAGAAAAATGTATACACCTTGACAATTTGATCTAGTATCTAGATATATTCTTTCACATTATTATTGTTTGATATGTTATACCTTCTTATCACATGATGCTACATATGACACATTACTTAAATTTACACATTATTTATGTATTTATATGCTTGTACATTACTTTTACATGTGAATGCTTCATTAAGATATTTTAGTAGGTACACTTTTTTATAGGTAAAATTTCATAATCCTAAGTTCTCTCCCTTTCTCCCTCTTTTTCATAGATAGGTTTTCATCAACTTAAAATTGTTCTTATGTTTGTACTTCATGACGAAAGGTACTCAATTCACATATTTCCTATACTTTGTAATTTCCTTTGGAGCATCTTACTAGAAAAATGGTTATTGCATATTTACTTAAATTACTGAAATAAAATAAGTACATATAATTGTAATTTAATTTTTTGTTTTAATTAAATGAGGATCTCTTTGTATTTATATAGATATGGCTAATGATCAGGGATCTCATCATTCCACATAGTCTTAGTAGGAAGCTGAGGCTAGGACTAATTTTTATAATGATAGCATTACTAGATTAGAGAGTGCTTTGAGATGTTTGGACCAAACCATACACAACTCACCTAATTCAGGTAATAGAGATAGATTAGTCAATATTCAACAGGAGATTACACATATGATTGACATGATTCGATCATACAGTCCATATAATGACATCAACACTGAGGACTTTTATAGGTCCCTTGCCAAGACTATTACTGGCACTAAGAAAATTCAATATGTTTCTCAGAGAGTTTCACTACATAATGGGGTGCTGCCACAATAATGGGTTACACTTTCGGGGACATCCTGATTTTTGCTAAAATTACATATTTTTAGAAAATATAATGATTTAAGCCTTGAAAGGTTCCATTTAAAGGAATTTAATTGAAGAGAGTTTGATCAAACCCCTTTAGATTCAAACCCCCTTGGATAGAACCCCGCTAGTTTTAAACCATACCTATAATGGAGTCTAATCTACACCTATCAAAATGCTGATAAAAAACCAATTTTGATTTATCTTTTGAGGGATCAAATGAATTAATTTAAAATTTATGCTTTGTAAGTATGTAGTCCTTATTATAAGCTTCCCAAAAAATATAAATTTAAATATATTTAAATTGATTATTATATTTATTTTTTATTTCTTGTGAATGTATGTTTTTCACTGAACATCAAGTTCTCTATTCTACACACATGGAAAATTAGTACATTCCTGAAAAAAAAAATTAAAAAAATATCTATACACTAGGTATTGATGTCCTTGTTTCAACGAAATAAAAAAATTGAATTTCGATACATACAGAAAAAGTTATGTTTTATGGAATACACCTATGTCTAAATTATAATTGGTTTGAATTAAAAAATTAAATAAAAAATATATATTCAACAAAACATTATGAAACCAAATGCATACACTATATATCGGTGTTACCAATCTAAATTAAAAAGAATCAGAATTTTATCCTTTGTAGAAAAAAAGTTATGTGCTACGGAATACACATCACTTTAAAAAAATGTTGTTTACTATTAGAAACCAGTTATCAAAGGAGATGCAAAAAAATTTACAATTTAACTCCAAATTTTTTTAAAAAAATATATTTAAAATCTACAAACAAAATCTCACAAATCACTAGTTCGCATCATCTTCAAATTCCTAATGGTTTAGCGGCTATAGGTGTCAGAACATGAATATTTAGTTCAAAATATTGATTTCAATGTCAAGTTTGGCCAAAAAGTGTAACCCATTATTGTGGGATGACCCAATGTGCATAGCATGTTCCCTCATTATATGGGATGAGAAAAAGTTAGAGGATATACTATTACTAGGTGTAAATATGTGCTTGTTGGTTCATTTATATATCCTAGATGGTTGGTAGCCAATCACAGATGGCCTCATAATGATGAGTCACCATTTTATTTTTGCAAACAATTATATGTCGAGTTCCATTTAGGATTAGATGTGGATTACACATCTATGCCCGTGCATGCTGGATAGGGCAAGGTGAGATTTGCTAACACGCCTCAATATAGACATGCAGATTTATCACCGCCCATCAACAAGAAGGCATTAGTTGGTCCAAACTTTTGGTTCTTCCAAAATGTTTGGAACTAGCAGTAGTAGGAGATGTAGCAGTAGCACCTACTAGATCTAGCCTTTTTGACAGTATTGCCATGATTGCTACTCAGGTTGATCAGATGTCATATGATTGTGTAGGCAGATACTTATTACGTCCACATATTATCCTTCCTCCCACTAAGGCTACATCTGCCAATTATGATCCCTACATTCATAGAAAGCTACCATCACTGTCAGATGTGGCCCAGTCGTAAAGTGTGTTCAACTTCCATCGTTGATTTACTATCAACATACTAGTATATCAGTGATGAGTATGGGGTTCCTTTAGATGTTGTACCGACTCATATTACATGACATTATGTACCTAGACAGTCAGGTTGGGGTGAGGTGGCTTCATGGGACCAACATATTCCAAACCAGTCTACAACCCCCACACAGCATTGGGCTGAGGTTATTGCACCTGATGTACATGGCACATACAACACACTTCTCTTTAACACTGGTCATTTACCTGATACAAGTGTCCTTGGTGTAACCATTCATTCTTGTGGCATCAATGGGATTGGTAGAGTGCTCTAGGATGCAACGCATGTACTTGAATAATTTATATATTTTGCATTCTAAAAATTCACATGTATATTAAATAAAATTGACTTTAAAGTAGTTCTCACTATTCACTGAAATCTTGTATTTGAAAATTTCTAGCAATACGTGGATTTGTCACGCTTTGGAGATTTGGAGCATGCAAATGATCCTTTACATGGTACATTTGAGGTACATTTATAATATATAAATTACTTGATAAATTTAGACAGGTTGAAAGTACAAAACATTAAGATGACTTTACATATTTATACACATGTACATTAAATTAAATTATGTACTTTCTTGTGTAGGGAGGCGGATCAAGATAGAGATCGAGACAGGGACTGAGACAGGGACCGAGAGAGGGATCAGGATAGAGATTGAGAGAGAGATAGGGACATGGATCCACACAGGGATCAGGAGAGATATATCCATAGTCATATTAGACATCCTCCTCTTTAACTTGTTTTACATGCAGACACATGATTTGTTATACATTTTATATTGTGGTTTGTCACATTATGGTTCTTAGATCATGATCTTCACATTATATGCATTTTACATCATGGTTTCACATTATGGTTCATCTTATTATGTTTTACAGTATATAAATTTTAGATTATGGTTTCACATTATATATACATTTTACATTATGGTTTCATATTACAGTTCTTAAATTGTGATTTGTCACATTATGGTTTGAATATGATTTCTTTAATGATCTCTCTAATTAAAATCTAACATTTTTGGTCTCATTTTTGGATACAGTAATATAGAAATTCTTGAAGCTAATTAGGGTTTTGAGTTGGGAAACTTTAATATTCTTTCTCACTTTTAATCTATAAAAAAATGAGTTAATTTAATGATTGTTGGTTCAATAAGGTAGTTGGGAATGGTGGGTTGAGTAACCAAGGCTTTACAATGGTTGTTTTTGAATAAGTGGGTCATAGGATAATTTGTTCATGGTTTCAACTTGATTTTTTGTTTTGTGAAATTTAGCTTGGTATTTTTTTAATCAACATGCAAGCTCCATAATTATACATATCTTGAGTTCTATGTGTTAGACTACATTTAAAATGAAATACTTTTAATTAAAGCTACTTAAAATTGACTCTTATGTGGTTCCTATGTATGTTCACCTTTTGTTGGAAAAAAATGTCAATTTAGGCCATGTTTTCCATAATAAAAACAAAGTTTTCATGATATATAATTTTATCAAAAACAAAGAACTGTCATAATTTATATGAATTTTTGTGAATGTGTCCATCAAAATACACTTTTTGAAAAGTATAGTTTATAATATTTTATTTATTAAATTCTATTTTATAAAAATTATATAGACTTTTACCAAGCATAAAAGCATTTGTTTGAAATAAAAAAAATGAGCATCCTATATAGATCATGTCTTCTATCAATAAAAATAAGTAGAGTGTATCCTTCTTTTAGAACAATAAATTCAAGTATATCTATTTTGGTTCAAAATATAAATTAAAAATAAATGAGAACAATATGTATTTTGGATCTAAATGAACATTGATAGACTTTACCTTTCAAATTATATTTTTTAAATTAGGCCCCAAATGAAAATTTGACCAATGCTTTAAAACCACTCCCTATTCAAGAAGAGTATAACCCTCTTGAAAAATAGAAAATATGTCTTTTCCTTTCTCTCCCTCATGAACATTTGTATATTAAATTCTTAAATAATTCAAATATAGTTTCTAATGAGTTTATTATGGACCTAGAATGTTTTTATATTAAATTTCACATTTAGGAACTCATATTAAGGGATGATTTTTATTATTATTTTGATTCTTTGTAGAAGATATCCCAAGGACCTAGGCCATTTATGTGACTCAATTAACTAGGATGTCTCATATTTTTTAGGACTTATGTTTTCAAATTTAAATTTTCCTATATTCAGCAAGAACTAGGATAGGTTTTAATTAGGGGTCCACCAAAATGTAGGAAATTGAAACATGCAGGCTACAATTAATTGATGATCTGTCTAATTGGATGATTAAGAAAAAAGTAAAAATTATTTTTGAATTTATCCACTTGCTAAGACAAAAATATATAAATTGTGAAAGAAGGATTATAATTTCTTATCTTTTTATTCATTTATTATTTATAATGATGAAGATTCTATGATTCATATAAGTGATCTAATTAGAATAAAAATATGTGTTAACATATATTGTGGAGCATGTGATGGATTTTGGACAAAGATCTAAACTACACATGGGACTATATTACTAATCATTGTGCGGTTATATAGAGGTGGGATCCAATAAACAAATCTAATACCATTGTACCTAGTTTAGCTAGTGTTAAACAAACTTAATTAGATAATAAAATTAAAACTTAAAAATTCTATTGGATCTAATAACATTTAATGAAATAATTTAAGCATGACTTATTCATTAAATAAAATTACTACAAATAAGATCACTTTAAGAAAGCTTTATACACAAATAAGATCACAAAAAAAATTTAGCTTCATGGGCTACTAGATCACCACATTGAATGAAATTATTTGAATTCAACATAAACTAAAAAGATTTTCAAATTTAGGTGCAAATGTTATATGTATATATTGTCATAGAAAATATATATGTCCAAAAATAGCTTAAAGTTCTTGGTACATATTGTTGTCAGGGTAAAAATCAAGTTTAATGCCAAAAATAGAAAAATATCAAACCCTAACTAGCACAATAGAGCACGAGCAAGCATGAAAATCAAAATAACAAATGAATGCAAACCCAAATCCATGTTAAACTTGATTTATCTCCATTGCTCTTCTCAACCTCGCATAAGAATGCAAGATTTTGAAGGATGGTTGATGGAGGAATGTTGGTTGCTCATCATTGCAGCCTCATAACAATACGCAAGAGCTAGATATAAAGTAAATTTGATAGCATGAGGCTACTCAAAAACTAGATGATCAAATGGTTTGTGAGAGGGTTGATTTATAGAAAAGGTTGATTTGAATGAATGGTTATGATTGCAAGTTGTTTTGTGCTATGTGGACGGTTGAGATCGACTAGGGTTTCCCTCCACTACAAGATAAGATGGAATTTCTAATTTGAGGATATGATGAGGTGTAAAATCAAATAAATTTGCCCAATTTATTTGATTTATTGAGATAATACATGTGAAAAGGGGCTTTTTCCATTAAGTGAGGGGTTGTAGTCATGTGACATATGTAGGATAAATCTAATTTAAATAAAAGTTTATTTAAATTAGTTGTACATGTGAAGTGTTGTAGTCATGTGAAAGAGGGAACTAATTAAATAAATAAAATTTATTTAATTAACAGGTTAGGTGACTAAGTTGGATTATAAGTGGGATTATGCAATGACCTAGGGCAAAACATTACAAGGTGTCTCACAAGGTGATGTCACAAGACATTTACAAATTTAAGTGTCTACACATACAATCTAGATCCACTCTATCTTTTATTATCTCTAAAATCTTTTCATGATCTTCAGGTAACATCCACCTTTGTTTGACACGTCCTCTTTTTGGTAAAGTTTCAATATTTATTCTTGTTGCTATAACTAAGTGACTATAATGTAGAAGCTTTTGACCTAGCATATAATCAATAAATATAATACCATTTGTATCTATCTTTGTTTGTTGATAGTGTGTGCCTTCAACAACCACTAATCCAGTAGGATACTCTTTTCCATCACCATTTGTTATTGATTCTGACAATTTGCATTTTGGTTGTGTACATCTTAGTAGATAGTAATATACACCTTCTGTATTGTCAGGATTTGCAAGAACAAAAATATCCCCTTTACACACCATGTAGTAAACCATGCTCAACTTAGGTAGAATAAAAATTAGTTGTAAGTTAAAATTCAATTTAAAAATTTAAAATTTACTTGTAACAACTAAATCTGATACATGTTTGTAATCAGCTAAATACAAAGGATCATAGACATCTACAATGTCATTATCTTCAAAAGAGTCTAACGTGGCCACTAATTGTTTTATTTTCCATTGTGAAACATAACCATCTTTAATATTCTCACATTGTACAATATCTACATTGTTCTCAATGCAATCAGCACAAAAACATGATTTTTCTCTCACTTGAATTACAGGAGGCCTGTTATGTCATGTTGTCATGATTTGATGCAAACTTCTAATACCACTAATTGTTTGACATTTAGTAAGAGTTGATTGATCAATATCTGTAATTTTCAAACATCCAATTAAAAAGTGTATAAAATTGAAAATTCAATTTATGTACACACATTGAAATTTAAAAAAAAATTCATTTATGTACCTTTAACTTCCCAAAAATAGTGTGTGTTGTATAATGAGTCATGGGAAGCAAAATAAATTTTGCACCATTTAACAATTTATTTTGAATTCCTTATGGCATTACCTACAAGTTCATGTTGGTGAAATTTCATGTTAAGAGGTTTTGTAGTTGAAAGGAAAGGACGATCTCAAAAGCATAATTAGATTTTTCTAAAAATCCAACACTCAATATTGAAGATCTGTAACATTGGATATATCAAAACCACTATTGCATAATGGTAAGCTTCCACTTCTCAACACATGCAATATATTGAGACACCTTTTTCCTAATAGGTTTAAGAATTTAAAATATAAAAATTTAAATTTCTAGTCCATATGGTGTTACCTACAAGTTCATGTTGGCAAAGTGCATGCTTCACACATGCTCTAGCCCCATAATGCTCTCCTTTTCTGTGTCCACTCTCATAGAAATTCCACATAAATTTTATGTTACATCTAATATATTGTTGGCTTAACCAATTAAAAGCTTTTGTAGACTTAAATTGTCCTGTGAAGTTACAAAAAATTTTGTTTAAAACCAAAATAATAAAAATAAACTATATACATACATACAACATATAAGTAACTAAACAATTCAAGTCTTCAAGTTAAGTAAACAAATAAATATATATAAATTTATTAAAAAATTAAATCAACACTTACCAGCACATCCATCAGACAATATCCAATATTGTAAAACATCTATTTGACATCGTCTCAGGTCTTTAAAAAATATTGCAAAACAAATGCTACATAGCTTCTATCATGACCTGTATCATCACTAATATAAAAGTGAACCTCTTTGACGATAATTCATTCATCTTTTCTACTTTGTACAGCATCCACATGTTCTTCAGCATGCCTATAACAAACTTGTACAAATATTACAACTTTCTCTAAATGATAATATTGACTTTGAATCTCAATTTGAGGACTAAATGTATAGTTCTCATAGAAATATACAATAGAGAGACTACAACCTAGTTGGAAGCAATTATTTGAGTCACAAAATTGCTTAGCTTGCCATCTAGCACCATAACAATTCCAAATATGTGGTATATGATATTGTAAAATTTATTCATAAACTCAATGTAAGACAATTCACTCTCTTTGAGAACAATTTTTTTGCTCTCAACTCCTGACTTTGTTGAGTATTTCTCATATTCAAATCTCTTCCAGGTAACTTGCATTGAATGACCAATATTGCCACAAATTGTACAAGATTCTTTAAATTTTCACAATCATTACATATATTTTTTATACACTGCACTTTGAATTCATCTGAATCTTCTGATTTTTCACATAGAAGAGACTTCACAAATTGTGTTGTACTTCTAGGGATGACTATATTTAGATTAATTACTGCCATAGATTTTTTATTTGACTATTGGTGTAGATGAAATTCAACATGATTTCAACAACAACAAGTCTCGCGTATCTTATTTATATGTACAAAACTTAGTCGTAGTCTCTCAAACATCCTTTGACAAATCTTCACATCTGAAAATTCTTGCTTGAATGCTTCAAAAAGTTCACTTTTTGTTGTATCCATAAAATGTTTTGGATGTAAAATTTTTGTACCATCTTCACCTTTTATTTGTATAGTGTCCCTTCTATAGGAAGAAACACGAGAGTGGCTGGTCCAATATTCAATCACCTATTCCTTTACATCTTATGAGATTCTATCGTTTCGGGGAACCCTACAAATATTTACCCAATTGTTCTTAATATTTCCATCCAATCTATTTCTCTATGCAATATACCTTTGAACAGTTCTCCTAGAAACATTGAGTAATTTGGAAATTACTTGAACTTGTCTTCTATGTGACAATTTCTTACTAGAAATTATAGTCATCAATACTCTACATGCAGCACTTAAATCAACAGTTTGACTCTTTCTTTCAATAGAATTCAATGCTTTTGCAGATTTTCAACTATAGTTTTCTTTAATGAACCTGATGAATTTTTCTTATTATCAACCCCTAACAACTCTAAAACAGGGTTCATCTCTTTCCTCCTAAATAACTTTGCAAATAATTGTGCTCTTCCATTATAGACTTATTTTCAAAAAATTTATCCCATATTCTTTTAGAATGTAATTTTACTGTTCTTTTAGATAACATATCTTCAGATGAAATACTATTGAAAAGAGAATCCTCATCCATCTCCATTAGATTTTCCATACGAAGGAAAAAATTTCTATCACCACCTTCAATTTGTTCTGGTACCTATACTCCTTGGTCATCAACAATTTCCATGGGTTGTTTTTGAGCAGATGTTCCTTCATTCACATTTGTAGTATATCTTCTTTGATCATACAACCTTTTTCTTATCTTTTTATTGTCTGTCACAAATTGCTCAAATTTGAATTCAACTGCATACAAAAATAACACATACAAACACTTTAACCTCTATTTTTGAAGATCTACCTACATTCAATAAATCAATGATTTAATCAATTATATGTTTTAGATCATAGTATTGAGAATACAACTCTACCCCTATCAAAATCAGTGTTTCTTTTTTCTCCAAATTTTTGTAATTTAATAATTAAAAAAAATACCAAAAAAGGCATAAAAAATTTGCAGTACAAATTTGTTTGAGATCATGATATCTGAGAATATGACTCTGCCCCTGATGAAATCAATGTTTTTTCTCCAAATGTTTTGCAATTCAATAATTAAAATTTTTTTTAAAAAAAAGCCAAAAAATAAAGCAAAAAACAAAAAAGACACATAGTTTTGGCTAAATTGGATTAGGCTAAATCCCATTCAGTCAAATCTATCCAACTGGTATCCCACTTGGCAGCCAAGTCACCATTTTTTCAAATTTTCTAAAACTTCCAACTTCTGCTAAATATCTTTGCAATCAAAATTATTTTTTAAAAAAAAACACCCTTTTGTAGAGTGCATAGTGTTGAATCCATATATATATATATATATATATATATATATATATATATATATATATATATATTAGTATATAAATATTTTAAAATAATGCAAGTAGGTTGTTCAAGTTCAAAAAGAGGTTGATTTGAAATTAAAAAAAATAGTAAAACATGATTAAAAAGATTGGAAAATATATGATGCCCTAAAGGAGAGAATCCTCTTCAAAAGGGTATAATTTGTTTTTTGAAAATAAAAAAATAAATAAATTAAACAATAGTTGACGTCGACTGAAAACTATCAAATTCAGGTAAGTTTAACTTAAAAACATTATTACAAGAAAAATATAGATCAAAAATTCAATTTTTTTCCATGCCCTAGATATTGAAGTCACCTATTTGGGAAAAAAAATCAGGAGAAAATGAATTTTTTTCTATTTGTTTCTTGACGTCAACTGAACGTCACTTTTTCTTGAAATTTTCAGCATTACAAAAGCTACTCTTAAATTGATAAATAAAATATCAAAACATTTTTTTTTAAATCTTAAAAATTACAGGAATAAACTTCAACAAGAGTTCTACATTTTCTTAGTTTATATCATTTTCAAATTCAAAACATAAAGACCACTTTTATGTGGTCGAAGTTAAAAAAAATTCATGTTGGCCGATTCCTTTATAAAGTGTGACACGGGTTTGTACTTTTACCCAAGAAGGTGTTTTTGATCCTTAGGATTGTGCTAAACATGCAGGAGGAGAGCATACACACTGATCTTGAATAGTTCACAAACTTTTATCAAACACGTCAAACAATAGTTCATTTTAAAACCCAAAAGCAAATGTCAAGAGGAAGGTGTAAGAGGGTGTTTTGATCCTTAGGATTGTGCTAAGCATGCAAGAGGAGAGCATACATACCGATCTTGGATGACCAACAACTCTTTCACCAAACACTTGTTTGTTTTAAAACCCAAAATGAAATGTTAGAAAAAGAACCTATTAAATTAGAGATAGAAAGTTGGAATGAATGCACCTTGTGTTTTCTCCTTAGCTTCCCACAAATAGATTTGGTTTTTTGATGTGACATGGATCAATGTTTAATAAAATGCTTACTCTGCACAGACAAAGACAACAAACAAAGGCAAAACACCAAATCCTAGAAAAAATAATAAAGCTAAATGTTGTTAGGGGATTTAGTATTAGAATTTGAAAAATTACAAAAGATGGGAAAATAACGAGGTAAATTACCAGCAAACTGAAAAAAAACACCAATACATGGATTAAATCTCAATGATGAACTCGTGGTAAAATAGCCTTTAGGAGCTCATCTGACTTCTATCACATTAGAGTTCCTATCGCGGGTTCCTATCATGAGTTCCTGTCACAAAACAGAGATCATGTCACCTGAACAGAGTTCATGTCATGGGTTCCTGTTGATGAACAGAGTTCCTGTCATGAGTTCTTGTCATGGAACATAGATCTTGTCACCTGAACAGAGATTTTGTTGTAGGTTTTTGTCACGAAATAGATATCTTGTCACCTGAACAGAGTTCCTATTGCGAGTTTCTATCATGGAATAGAGATCCTATCACTTGAACTGAAGGAAAACTTGAAGAGGTTAGGAGCACTTGCGAATATAAGACTTTGACCAAATTGAAAACGGAACGAGATCAGAAAAACATTAGAACAACTAGCATAAATCAAACCAACAAACTAAATACAGAGATATAAGATAGTTAAGAAAATAGAATCTGATAATAGAAGCTAGTATTATGAAGATACAGAATGAAATAGAAATCGACCACAGAAAATCTAACTGGAAAGTCTCTAAAGCGGTTTGAAAAACTAGATTTTGGAACATCAAACCTACATACAAAGTATCTCCCTATAGAGGAAGATCTCCACTAGGGAGAGGCCAAACACCAAAAAAATGGAGTCAAACTATCTGAGAAAAGAGAGGAGACATTCATGCTACGTTGAGAGCTAGTAAATCGCCAAATCATGCCAAAATAGTAAGCCAAGATGAGGAAACATGAAATATTGAAGCTGCGAGCTCCAAAAGAAATAT
Organism: Cunninghamia lanceolata; assembly: GCA_027924645.1. Lineage (NCBI taxonomy): Eukaryota > Viridiplantae > Streptophyta > Pinopsida > Cupressales > Cupressaceae > Cunninghamia > Cunninghamia lanceolata. Next base: position 4,235,438 of record BSBN01000128.1, read on the forward strand.
TAGAACGATGGGCACCAAAATGTAATAGAAGAAATGTAGATCAATCAATAATGCATAAAAACACTGAAGTACAAATCAAAAAATTAATGTTACGCAATAAAGCAAAGATACAACTATGAATGTAACTATAGAAACAATCAAACCAAAAGTTCTATTGCTTATATATTGTGATCTTCGTGATATAGAGTTGCTCCCAAATTTGCATAACAAGATAGCTTGAATGCTTGAATGATTGAGTGATTTGATGATGGAGAATTTGAGAATCAAAATGGCAGAGTAAGGTTACAATTGAGAAGTGTTGTAAAATGGCTTAAGAGATACGTTCTTATATAGTTTTCCAAGAAAACAATAGAGGGTTGAGATTGAAAAGAAGTGAAATATGATCAATGGTCTAAAATTGATGAGACAACAAGCCAAGAGAGAATCAAGGAATCAGACCCACAAATCAAAGAATTTCAAGAGTTAAACTAAGGAGTTAAATTTAAGAATCAAAGAATAGACATGAGATGACTAAGTTAACTTCCAAAAATTATGGATTTGCAAGGAGTTGCATTCAAAAATCAAGGAAATTGATTTGATAACTCAAAGTTAATTTTGGAGAGGTGGAGATTTTGAGATAAATAGACATGTGTTCAAGATTTTTAAATAATAATATTTAATTATTATTATTTATCATTCAAACATGTGAGAAAATAAATAAGATTTTTGGAGGAAATAAAATAAGATAATTTATTAATTTAAAAAAAGCAATGTGAGATGCCGTTAAGGGTGTGGTTCAGTGGTTAAGTCACTTGGTTGTAGTGGCGGCCACCAGAGTTCAAACCCCTGCTGGGCCAACGAGCTCGCAGGCTTTACGCCTTCGCTGGGCCAATGAGCTCGCGAGTTTGAAGTGTTCCTTCTTGGGGATGAGGTCCCCCTTGTTGTGGCCTCACCAGTTCATCGCTCCGAGAAAAAGCGTTAGTGTGGAGCCGGAGGGCGTGTTGCGCTAGGATCACCGATCACGTTAAAAAGTTTACCAGGTGCATTATCTTTAGAAAAAAAAAGCAACGTGAGATGGAAATTAAATAAATTTGAGTTATTTATTTAATTTGAGAGGATGTGTTAAATAAATTTGATTTTTTTAAACATGAGAAGATATTAGATAATTAAATAATTTTTTTATTATTTAGTCATGAGAGAGATGATAGAGAAAATAATAAAATATTATTTATTTAATTATTAGGAGAGGGATAGATAATTAGATTAATTAAATAATTAATATTATTTAATTATTTTTTAGAAAGAGAAGAAATAATTAGATTAGAGAAATAATTAGATGTAATTAAATAATTAATATTATTTAATTATTTAATTAAATAGGGGAATTAGACAAATTACAGAAGGTGTGCTGATTGGGAAAAATAACAGTTTATGTTAATTTTGGGTGTCTATTTTTTTTCTATCCCAAATTCAATATTGTCAAAGAAGAGAAATTTGTTGAGCTTGATGGTATTTTACTAGATAATTTATTCAAGAGAGATCCAACACCTCCAAGTGTTGTAGAAGACCAATGGAATAAGGAATGTCACAACTTAGATCATTTCTTGAAAATGACAAGAACTCAATGTCAAGTAGAAGTATGGCAATTTGCATTAGGATAACACCTATAAAGCCATTTTGTGACAAATCTAATACTTGTAAATCTGGGGAAGTTGTTGAAGGAACTAGAAGGAAACCATTCAACATATTCTTATGTAAGTCTAAAATGTTAAATGAACTTATGTTCAAGGTGAAGGGGAGTTGACCTTGCAAGTTATTGTATGATAGATTCAATCTTCATAGACTGGGTAAATCTCCTAGCCAAGGTGGAATGTTTCCAAAGAGATTATTTTGGGAGAGATCCAAAAGAAGTAAGCTATATTATCTTGAAAGGAATGGAATCAATATACCTTCAACATTACAAGAAGCCAATCTCAAGATAGATAAGGAAAATGGAGGTATCCATTTTGGGTCAACTTGGACAATCAATTTATTATTAGATAGTTCGAGGTCAGAAAGGTCACTAGTACTTTTGAAACTATCAAGAGAAAAGTGTCCATCCAAGTTGTTGGAAGAAAGGTCAATCCCTTGCAAAGATGAAATGTTACCCAACCAAGAAGGCATTTGGCTGCTCAATTTATTTTGGGAAAGATAAAAACCAGCTAAAGACGAAAGTTTACCAAGTGAAGGTGGAATCTCTCCACTCAATGGTTTTTCACTAAGATCCAATGATTCAAGAGTAGAGATGTTTTCAAGGAAAGAAGGAATAGGGCCTCCCATATTTAATATACCTCTTAGATCAAGATGGACAAGGGAGGAAATATTTCCAATATAGGGTGGAATACCCCCTGTTACATTGGAATATGATAGATCAAGTGTGGTTAGATGTGGCCATTTGCCACATAATACATTACCTCTATCTCCACTTAATAATGGGTTTGCAAACAAGCTAAGCTCTTGCAAATGAGGTATATTTCCCAACCATCAAGGCTTTGTGGAACTAAGGTTGTTCATATCTAAAATAAGATGGGAGAGGGAGGTGATGTTATGGAAAGCATTGGGGATGTGTCCTGATAGGGAGCAATTTAAAAGGTCAAGGTGGCTCAATGCAAGAAGTTGGGTCCACGTTTTTTCTAAAAAGTGGAAATGTTTTCCCTGATTTTTAGAATTTGTCACATTTGACCTAAACATTTGAGGCACTTAAGGATTGAATCTTGGAAAAGCTTAGTAATATGAAATGTAGTACTCGGAGTCTAGTTTCCAAATATATAATTTATTTTAATACCCAGATGATACAAATTAATTTTCAATAGGCATTTCTAAAAACCACTATTTAAAAGTCACTTTTTTTTACCATACCATGCATGTGTACGACCAACATAATTTGACCTAAATAAAAGTATTTTTCTAAACCCTTTTACGGAAAGATGTGTAGTACAGTGAAGTTTGATGAGGATTTTTTTTATAATTTTTTTCCAAATAATATTTTTTTAATTAATTTTTTATTGGCCCTAATCGTTGTTTTCAAAAACCCTTGTGTACGACCAACATAATTTGAGCAAAACTAATCATAAAATGAATTTTTTTTTCATTGTGTAAATAATGATGTGTAGATTGATGCCATAATTTTTTTTTCAAAAAACTTTAAAAATTAAAAGTTATTAAAAAAATACAAACACCTGTCATTTCAAGTTTTTGGACTAGTTTGCTCATAAATTAAATGATAAATAGAAAAACAAGTCCAATAAAAAAAAATTACATATTTGAAAACTAGACACTGTCATCTATAATGGGTTTTAATTTCGTAATTTTAAAAAAAAAATGTCATCAGCCATATAGGTAAACTCAGTCTTTTCTCTTGTTCTGTACTTAGAAAAAATTTATAGGTCCAAGGCAAGGGGTTGGCTTACCATGCCTTTCCCAAGCCTAAGCTTTTAGGAATGGGGACCCATTCTAAAATGGGTACCCATTCCTTTTGTATGGGAAAAGAAAGCGCACAGGCTTTTTTTTCAAATTCAAATATCTTTATAGAAACGGGTACCTGTTCCTAAACAGGTACCCGTTTAGGATTGGGCACCCATTCCTAAACAGGCACCTGTTCCTAAATGGGTACCCGTTTTTAAGCGGGTACCCGTTTAGGCTCGGACACCCATTCCTAAATGGGTACCTATTTCTATCAGGATGGTATTTTTGCCCGTGACTTCCCCTCTATGTGGACCCAACTTCTTGCGCTTACCTAGGTGGCACCTGGAGATTATGGAGATGAGAAAGGATTGCTTCCAATTCTCGACTTGTCACATTCAACACTGCACCTCCAAGAGAAAAAAACTTTAACTATTGTAGTTTCTCTATCCACCTTAAACTAGAGCTATAGAATTTGAGCCCAAACACATATATGTACCCTAATCCACCCTTAAACACATCTTTTGGTTGTTAGAAACATCTAAAACTTGTAGGTGGGAGAGATTACCAAGTTGACATGGAATTCTACTCTTGATGTTTTAAATTTGCCGATAATCACCAACAATGGGAAACCCTAAGGATGTAGGACCTGACCCTTAGGATAACCTCTAGATTTTAAAGAAGTTGGCTCTTCTCTATGGGTTTGATGTAAAGAGAAGAAAAAACAAGATTATAAAGAACCCTTAAACTACAACTAAGGTGATGCGCTAGGTTTATATTAAGATCTAGATTAACATGACATTGATTTAACTTGTAAGATTTATGATATAGCTAAAGAGCATTAAGCATGATTAACTACAATAGATTATATATATCTAATTCATCAAAGGCATAATACAAAAAGCAAAGAACAAGATTCAGAAAGACATTATAATATGCACAAAATATCACTCTCTTCATTGATGGTTAAGAGAACAAAGTACATAAGGCAAGAATGTACAGATCTACAATATTCAATCTCTCCTAAGAGGAACCTATTAAGGAAAAATATCTTTCTGATCCAGCAACTAAACTCTTTGATATTTCAAATTTCTCTGTCTATCCTCATCTTCCTAGACAAACTTCACTATTTATAGCATAAAAATGGAGCTCAAAGCTTCTTTGGAGCCATTAAGATTCTAACCATTTCACTACCTACAAGTCTAGTTAACTGTCGTGATCTTCTCCTTGACCCATGTGCCAATAATCTTTACAAGATCTTCAACCTTGGTCCCTTCATGCTATTGCAACTAATTTTGTGCACTCAAAATTTCTCCCACCTTCTCACTGGGTCGATCATCTTAACTTCAACCAATATATGGTCATTTAAACAAGGGTTCCAACAAGAAATACCGTCAAGATAGATGGCATCTTCTGTGTGTCTCAACAGAGCTTAAAAATGGGGTACATGGCGGCTTCATGCTCAACACATAGAAACTTCACCAAAACTCCCTTCAAATGCCCGTTGGTTGTGCCACTTGTCATTCTCCATGGCCTTTTCAATTTTCAATAGTATCGGGTCCCTCCTTAATGCACGGTAGACTCTCGAGGCCTTTATTACTTAATAAAAAGGAGACCCCACCTCGACATCATATTGGACACGTGGCAAGCTTCGTGCTTTTGCAAAAAAGGACACATGGCATCCCTACACTCCTCCTAAAAAACTTAGACAAAATATTATTTCAAATACTCATGGTGCTAACACTTGGCTCTTTCCATGAAGACTTGGAAACCTTTGAAAGAAACTCAAAACAAATGTTAATGCTGACAAGTGGTGGGTCTCGCTTCATTCTATGGTGGTCATCAAATTGCATATGGTGGGGACACTGGTCATCCTCTGCAAGGTATTTAAAAGACCATTGGTTCCTTACCTTTTAGCCCAGCGACCCGATGTCACATTGACATGTGGCACCTGCGCACTTCTTTGGAGAAAACTTTCCTTCACGAGCTCTTAAATGCCCATGGTTGTGACACTTGTCATGACCCACAGCTTCGAGACTCTTCACCTACTTTATGTTAGCCCCGACTATTAAACCTTAGCTAATTTAACAAATATTTATGAATACAAAATGTAGAGTTTTTTAATCTCTATAGTTCTTGGCAACCAAAAAGGGACTCTATGCCTACATAGAGAGAACCCAAAATCTCTGCAAAAACAACAAAACCAAAATTTCATCTCCAGTTGAGGTCTTCAAAGTTTCTACAAGGCAGCTTGGTAATCAGACCACTCTATATTCGTTAGGCATTTCCTTTTTTGAAGGGCCTGGAAAGCTAGATCTAACTCAATGTTTTCTTTTTGTGAAAAGGTCTGCAAACTCTGTACCATAGAATGCAATTGAAACTCTAACCAAGCCAGAGGAAGAAAAACTGACTCCACTTCACCAACACTGGATGAGTCACTCAATGTCTAAAAAATTATTTGATCATTTTGTTTTAAATGTAGTAGGGCCTTTATCTGATCTTATATCAACATTGTGCTGCTATCTAGGAATGGTGAGGGAAGTCCCAATTGGACTAGGTTTTCAATATGCCCCTTCATTCCATTAACCCCTTGCTTTATCAAATTTAACAATGATTTACATTTGGTAGCATCTTTCTGATAGCTCAAAATTTCATTAACTTTTTCTATTGCTAACATCCTATCATTTATTCTTGCTGCCTGCAAAATCTCATCAGAGGCAGAGTAGAATTTCTAAAGTAAAAGTTGAGAGTTGGAGACCTTAACAGATACTGAAGATAAAACCCCTTCTACAGAAGACTCCACCCTTTCACATATTTGTGCATTCAAAAGAAACTTGAGAGCTAACTTTAACTGAGACATATCATTTGAGATCATTTTCCATGAAGAAACATAAAGTTCCTTTATGATTGCCAAAACCCCAGCATTCTATGACTATTGAGTGAGCTCCAAACTTAATTGCTTCATCTTTTCTTGTTCACCTAAAAATTGGGTCTGCAAGATAGTACTTTGATCTTTCTCAGCCTTAAGGTTTTGTTGGGATTGAGCAACTTCTTTAGTTTTATCATTATGTTTTTTATCCAAAAGAATCTTTTCATATTCCAGCATGTCCATTGTAGTTTTGACCTGGGACAACTCAAATTGCAATCTAGCTACTTTCAACTGTGAAGCTTGAAAAACTTCCTTTGACATTGTAGCCTTAATCTATTTGTTTAATCTATCAATCTCCAGGTCTTTGGCTTTAATTTTTTTATGGAGTTGGCTTATTGTTTCCTTTGTTTGAGTCAAATCAGTCTCTTCCTTCTGCAACTTGTTAGAGACCTTAAGATAGTCTATGGTCATTGTCACTAATCTTTCATTCATTAACACCACTTTATCTTGCAGCCTGAATTGGGTCAAGTCCATTGCAACAACACTCATAGTATAGTCTCCCGATCACATCTGTTCAATGGGTTTTATTACATTGGGGATCATGTGGGCTACAGTTAAAGACTATTGAATGGGATCAAAAAGGGATCTCATATGTGGAACAGCAGGGGCTTTGCCCTCTTTAACTCTTTCTTTTATCTCCTTGATTCTCTAGCTTTCTTGGATCCTTAGATTGGCTTTGAAAAGCAGGAGGGGAAGCAATTATACCACCTGCAAAAGGGAAGCCTTGAGGTAGACCATAAGGTATGGTCATCATTTGTTTGCTTGGGTCTTGCAATTATATGGGCCTTATAGGTACTGATGGGGAAAAAACTAGCAAACTCAATGTTTGGGTAGTAGTAAATGGTGGAGAACTAGATATAGGCAACAAAGATTGTAAGGTATGGCAGAGGTAGTAGAAGACTTAGAAACATGGGGTATTTGAGTAGCCACTCCCAAGGTAGAAGAGGATTGAGTAGTTGAAGAAGGTAAAGGAAGACATACCTAAGGAACTGCCATGATTGTTGGGTTCTGCATCTGTTCAACATCTGCAACTTCCTCTTCTTCTTCTTCTCTTTGTAAAACTAACTTTCTCTTCCTCTTAATGAGTCTACCTAGTTGTTCCTCCTATGTTTCCTCTATCACCACTTGGTGTGGGGAGACCAATGATTCTAAAACCTCAAGTACTTGAGAAATTTCCACTCCAAGGGCCCGAGATGTCGAAGTTATTTGGCCCTCAAGAGTTGGTTGTTGAACCTTTTGTTGCTCAATACTGCTGAGTGGTTGTGGCCACACTATTAATTTTGGATTTGACACCATTGCCTCTTCTTTTGACTACTAAGGTCTTTGGATATTTCTTGTATATGGACTAGAGATAGGGTTCATGTGTGCATCATCCCACAAAATTTCCCATTTCTCATCTAAAACAACTTGTTCAAAAGCTTTCTTTGGCTTAGAGATCTCTTGCCTATACTTCCAGTAGGCGGATATATTGTCTTCACACCATCCTTTCTTGATTAGATTTTGTTTCAAAACATGAGTTATCCTCCTTTTTGGATCATATTCCTTGATTGGAGTGTAAATATCTCCCATACCTTAGGTGGCTCACTAGGTATGTCACTTATTTCAATGTAGACTTCAGGAGTGTCAGTTTGTGGTGACCTCCTTTGCTCAAAGAATTGTCAACTCTCATGAATGAAAGTGGTATAGACCTTGTTATGATGGAGCCAGGAAGCCACGAGGCTATTAGGGTCATGCTTCCACTTGTCCTGAATCATTACCAGCCCATAATTTGCTAATTTTTTTTATAACATATACTCTGATTCTCTTTCTACTACTGAAATGCCACCCTTACTCCAAGGAACATCATACAAATCCTTTTTCCTCCTTTTGGCTCCAAACTCATTGTCAATTATAGATAATTGATGAGCCAATTCTAGGGCTAAGACCCTAGCTGTCAAAACCTTTAGGAGCATAAAAGATTCATCCCCAAAACCGTGGACTCTGATCATGGTGAAATATTCCCCAAAAAAGTAATCACAGAGGACTCATGAGTTTATTATAACCCCCCTAACCCTATCAGTCATTCTATCTTTGATCTCTTCTTTTTCCAATTGCTCAACAAGGGGAGCCACAAAACATTCAGCAAACTTGTAGGGGTTGGACGTTTTAGACAAGATGTGGGTCCATGAAGACATAGGAATTACTTTTTGAGGATCTACCTCTAGGTCATACAGGTCCGAGTGCATATATTACATAAATAGTTGGTAGTTTTGATATAAAATCATATGAAAAAGGTATGAATAATACTTGAATACCTGTTGACGGGTTGTCGCTGTACCTCATCATTTAATCTATTTTCAGATGTCAAAGAACCAGGGCTGTGTCCATGGCTGTCTACAACTAGGGATTCTAAGTGACTAGTTTATAGCTAATCCTAAAGCTTAAAAGAATGACTAATCTATTTGCTTGTTGAATAAATGTAATGAATGCTGTAAAACAGAATAAAACAGGAAATGTACTCAAAGAAAAGAATGATAACATGCATCTATCTACTAAAATAGGAAATACTTTTATAAAAGAAAACTTGAAACAATAAAACAGAGATACTAGCCTCCTGCCTGATTGGTGAGAGTGGGCCCTTGCTCCGCACCTTTGAGGCTGAAGGCTATTGCAGGAAATCAACACTAAAGATGATCTAACTAAATTCAATCCAATTCATTCATTTCTATATTCATGAGAAATGTATGGCTATAACAGAACTGAAATCTCTGAAAATCAAAATAATCTTATCATTGTTGTTTCATTACTATTTCTAAAAGTATATATAAAAAGAGTGATGATATATCACTGAACTTATCTATCAGTCTTTCTAGGAGATGACACCATCTCTTATTTGTACTTAACTGTCTAACTTATGAAAGATCATCATGCAAAAGGGGTAGACTTGAGTGGAACAGAAGTCCACTCAGAGGTCTAAGTTTAGATCTTAATACACTTGGGCATCAAAGCCCTGCAAATAAGAATATTGAATTAGTTCAATTCGTAACTTATGCAAAATCTTTGGAAAGATAAAACTTCAGCAGTTTAATTGATAGTTGACCCTTCATCACTCAAGTGATGATTTGAGTGAAGTAAGGGGGGTGTTAAGATTGCTACTGAAGTGTCTGATTGGCGGCTCTGACTGGAACATGCCCTGTTCTCAGGAGGTTCCGAGGATAACTGTTCCTATCTACAGCTCTGGAGATACTGCAGAGCTCCAGAGATATTCCAGACACTCGCAGAGCTCCGAAGATATTCTAGACACTCGCAGAGCTCCGGAGATATTCCAGACATTCACAGAGCTCCGGAGATATTCCCCAAATCTTCAAAACCCTGGTTTCACTGTTCTTTGTTATAGTCTCTGGAGATCATTGAAGGCGATCTTCGGAGATGCACAAAACTGTTGTTTCTGATATGTACACCTACTGATTCAAAAAGAAAGAGAAATTTTGCATTTTTCCATTAATCCCACACACATTAGCCACTTAATCAGAAATTCTAATCTCAAGTAATCTATCTTAATTAATCACAAATTAGAACAATCTTGCTTAACTAATTTGAGTGCAGACACAAGGAAGATGAACTGAATAGAAAAAAAGAGAGGCAAAAAGGGTGTATTTTATGAGTGCAATTTGACACTCATCACCTATGTATTTGTGAAATTGGCCAATTGCTCACACATCACGCGAGCAATATGCTCCATGAAATCAAATTTGTACTCTTTTTTCCATGATACTTTCTTAAGGTGTAAAATGGCCTCGAGTTACCAATCATGTACATTGGCATCTTCTTCCTGATTGAAAATGAAAGCCAGCATTGAGCATACATCCTGCACGTTTGTGGTCAACAAATGGTGAGCAAGGGGAATTGATGGCATCTTGACATTGTCCTCATCTAGACAAAGATCTAGGTTCAAGAAATTTTGTTTGGTCTCTACATGACGCCAAATGTTCTGCATTTTGGGTATGTCATAGAAATTGGCATTTAGGTCATATGCTAACCCCAACATGTTGTGGATAGCCTTTGCATTTATATGAACTTGGACATTTTTGTTTTGAATTGTCCCGATAGAAGCATCATAATTAATTGCACATAATTAAACTAGCTCAAGGTAAGAATGCACCAATGGGACCATGAACTGGGCTAGGTTAGAGCTCCATATCCTCATACCAAAACATTCATTTTTCCCTTGTTTTTCTTGGATGATAAGTCTCGTGTGTGCCCCTTCTCTTAGGGTTTTTGGATTCTTTGAAATTCTAGGATCATAAACATCATCTGTAAAGTCTTTGAGTTGAGAAGGATCTACAGCCTTACCTTTTTCAAGAACTCTAGTTCTTGGTATGTTAACCCTAGGTTGTGCCTTAGCTATGGCATATAGCTTGGTCTTCTTCCATTTTTCTAGAAATTTGAATAGCCCCTTTTGCTTGTCGCCCTTTGAAGATTTTCCTCCTTTGGACATCTTTGCAATTTTTCTACTTAGGGTATACACTTGCTCAAGAAGTCAAAGAGGATAGGTTTTTGTAGAAAATTTTGTCGCAACAATATAGTAATGAGGAATAGATTCCTTCTTTTAAAGTACTTGGCTCCAATTGAAGGGATTAATGAGATCATATTAATGAATCTATCATTTCATATTAATGATTCTGGAAAATGTGCCCAAAAGATGGTTAGCAAGATCTTTTAATTCTATAACATATCTCATAATGACTTTCCATTAATATTTCATTCTTCATTATCATTGGGCATCAACCTAGGTTTTCGAGTCTTTATCAATGGTACCATCGGAAAGGACACTTAGAAGATCTTTGGGAGTCTTAGCCATGGACACATGTTCAAAAGAACACTTATTAAAAAGAAGCAGGAAAAACATTTAAAAGAAAACACATAGAAGGAAAACTAGGCTAACTATAATACATTAGGTATGATTGGCCTTTATGTGAAGTGTTTGAAAAAGATCTATTCCATTCACAAGAATCTCTAACGACTCTCCTTCCATAGTCTCCAATTCATACGCGTTACGCTGCTTACAAGCAGTGATCTTAAAGGGGCCTGTCCATAGTGAATCAAATTTTCCATGATGTCCTAGTTTTGAGCCTCTTTCATCCCACTTTAAGACCCAACAACCAACTTTGAACCCTGGCTCATAAGCATTTTGTTCAAACCAAGTCTTAATAGCCTGTTGTCGATTCATCAAAGACTCATGTGCTAACTCCCTTTTCTCTTGAAGTTCCAATAATTTAGCAAGCCTCACCTCCATGGGACCATTTTTTTCTATCTCAATTTTTTTGATCAACTATAAAGCTGGAATCTCTATTGACAGGGGCATTACTGCACTTTTCCCATATACTATTTCATAAGGAGAAATTTTAATCACCTGCTTTGGTATGATTCAATCAGCCCATAAGGCTACTTTCAAATGTTTATGCAACTTCTTCTGATATTTTGTTCCCATTCTTTTAATGAGTCTAATCAAGTTCTTATTTGTTGACTCAGCTAAGCCATTCCCCTGTGGATAATAATTTGATGAAGTCTTCAAATAAATGTCATTCCTGAAGGCAAACTCAGATATCTTTGACCCTAAAAATGCCTTTGCATTATCAGATATAATAGTGCGAGGGGGTCCAAACCTGGTTGTTATTTCTTCAAGCAAGTCTGAGATAACCCTCTTAGTGGCTTCTTTCAATGGAACAACTTCACTCCACCTAGTGAAATAGTCTATGGCAGTGAGGATCCACTTGTGTCCTGGACTTGAAATTGGGTTAATCATTCCTACAAAATCTAGACCCCACTGAGCAAAAGGCTCTTCTATCACAATGGGACTTAAAGGTAAGGTTGCATTCCTTCTTTTGCCAACATAAAACTGACAAGTCTAGCATTCCTTAACCATTTTATGGCAATCAAAAAACATTGAGGGCCAATAGTGATCTACTTGGGTAATCTTAATAGCAGTAGTCTTCGCAGAAAAATATCCTCCTGATGTCCCATGATGTAGCTCATGTAGAATTATATGAGCTTCATCCTTTTCTACACACTTGATCAATATTCCTTTTGAAAAGGACATGATCTATTAAAATGAAATTGGGTCCTTGTTGTCTATAGTATCTCCTCTTTTTAGGAAAGAGAAGACTAGGGAGTTGACCAGTTTTCATAAAATGTCTCATGTTGCTAACCCAAGAGTCTAATTAACCCTCTTGTATTTTTAACACAGTCTCTTCCATTTCATCTACTGATGGTGAATTTGAATCTTGAGAAATATATTGACAAAGATCCCTTCCTCTTATCAATTTAGTGGGTTTTACTTCTACATCATACTCTAGAATCTTGGTTATCCAATTACCTCTATTTTCAATGATTTATCCTTCCATAATGTATTCTTTGACACTTGAATGAGCTACTAGTATCAAAATCTTATTTCCTGTTACCAAGTGTCTGAACTTTCTCAATCCCTTGACTATGGCATATGCTTGCTTTTCAACAAAATTATACCTGGATTCATATTCCCGTAGAGTCCTGGAAAGAAGCCAATGGGATGTTCTCCTTCTACTTGATCCTTTTGAGTTAAGATAGCTGCTATACTGTATTCTCCCCCATAGACATACATTATAAAGTCTTTGGAAAAATCAAGATTACGCAGCACTGGGGCAATAGATATTGCTCTCTTTATATTTTCAAAAGCCTGTCTGCCCTCAAATGTCCATTTAAAATTTAGATCCTTCTTTAACATCAAGGTGATGGCTCTAATTAGCCCTGTAAAATCAGATATAAATCTGCTGACAAAATTATTTTTTCCCAAAAAGGACTATACTGCCTTCTTGTTGACAAGTAAGGACAAATCGATTATTGCTTTAACTCTGTTTGGATCTATAGAGATTCCATCTTTTGAGACTATGTGCCCTAGTAATTTACCTTGAGGTACTCCAAACACACATTTCTTAGGAATCAAAGAAATCCCAAATTCTTGACATCTTTGGAAAATAGCCTCTAAATGATCAAAGTGATCACTAGCCAATTTTTTAAACACAGTCAAATCATCCAAATAGATCAGAATGATCTTATTTATCAACCCATTGAATGCTATGTCCATAGCATGTTGAAAAGTTACCCCAACATTTGAAAGTCCAAAGGGCATCTTAGCATATGCAAAGGTCCCCCACTTAGTAGTGAAAGCGGTCTTGTACTGGTCTTCATTTGCCAACCAGATTTGATTGTAACCTGAAAAACCATCTAGTGGAGAAAACCTCTCAACACTGGCCATAGTCTATACAATTTGCTCCATTGAAGGAAGTGGATAGTGATCTTTCAATGAGGCTTTATTCAGGTCTCTAAAGTCTACACAGAGCCTAATTTATCCATTTTTCTTTCTCACAGACACTAAATTAGACACCTATTTCGAGTGTTTGATTGGGAAAATTATCTTAGATTCTAACATCTTCTGAAGTTCCTCTACCATGAGAGACTCAATCTTGCGATTTACTAGCCTCTATTTTTTATGCATAGGTTTTGATCCTTCAATGAGTTCGATAGTAGACTATATCTCTATTATAACCATGAAGATATCTCTTTCTTCCTAAGTAGTGATATTGCCTACTTTTAGCTTTCTTCAATTGTTGACCTCAATATCTGAGTAATCATCTTTGTTTGCCACAAACTTCCTCTTGTCCAGGCTTACATCATCAGGATAAAAAAGATTCTCTAGAGTTATCAATCCTCTAGGAAGCTTATTCAATTTTAACTACATTATCTGGTCACCATATGCTTCTTCAATTTTAGGCTGTAAGTAGTCTGCAAATTCCCTGAACTGCAGTAGGAATAAAAGAATCTGAAGGTCACTATCAAAAAATTGCCAATTATCCCCATTATTAGGGATAGCAGGGTGGATGATAACCTTGACTGTTTGTTCATTGACCAACGGGTCCTTAGTTGGGTCAAACTAAAATCCAATCTAGGCCATCCTGTCTACTTCAGTGTTCTAGGATATTGGTATAACTTGTATATTGAAGGCATTAAAATCTTCAATTAGGTCCAATATTCGATGATGATATGACCTAACTCTCACATTTTTGTAGTAGTTGTTTCCCTTATTTGTTTTACTACCAACTCTGAATCACCTAAGGCCTTTAGGTTTCTTATCTCTTTCTTTTTGGGAAGATTCAAGCCATGTACTAGGGATTCATATTCAGCTTCATTATTAGTGCAGGAAAAATGAAAGCCCAGAGCTCTAAGAACCTTTTCCCCTTTTGGTGAAATAAGGAAAATGCCTGCTCCAGCACTATTCTTGCTTCTTGCTCCATCAAAATTTAGTGTCTAGATTTTAGAGTCTCCATAATGACCCTCTTCTTCTTTCTTTGGTTGATTCATTACCTCGGGTATTTCTTGATCTTCATAAAAAATAGCATATGTCCCCAAGCCAGTAGAGTCATAATTTTCAAAAGGATCACCATGTATTATACATGATATGTAATTGGTATCCTCTTATTTTCCATCCTCTGTAGTCCATTCTCCTATCTCTTCCAAGACTCTTTCCTCTCTATTGATCATAGCATGAGATGCTTCAAATTTAGATTTTGCTTCATCAGTAATATTCATCTTCCAACCAGATTTAGTCCTTAGAATTAGATGAGACTAGTCTAAAGACATGTATCCTCTAATTTTAGCTGTGAAATATCTAGATAGGCATAAACCAAAGACAGGGGGTATGTTAATGACCACCACATCTTGTAGTACAGTGATATTTGGAAAGGTATACTTGATTGTACCCTTGGGTAATTCTTTGATAATACCTATAGTCTAGATTGATTTCCCGTCTAACTGCATCACTCCTTTAGCTAATGGCTCATAGTGTATTTTTAAAGTATCTTCTATCTATTTGGGCATTACTGTGGTGCTTTCTTCTGAGTCTATCATGGAATTGTGGAGTAGCTTCTTTCCTACTAGTAAGGTCAAATAAAAGGGATTAGGCTTAATCTTACTAGCCTCTTCTTTAGCATTCACTAGAGCTGACCCCTATTGTGGCTGCGGTGTTTTAGATGGATCTTTTCCTTTGTCTATTGTGTTCTCCTTCATACCAGTAGTCTTAGGTTCATTTTGACACCCAAGGGCTTCTTGCAACATCTTTTGTTCAAAAATAGCTAACATATCCCATAAAGATATGTTAGCCAGAACCCTTTTCAGTTGTTCCACCACATTCATAGGTCCAAGTGTTTGCACTTTGGGATAATAAGGATACATTATCCGTTCCACCATTAGGTTAGAAGCTCCCTGATTATGGGTCACCATTGGGATATCCTGCTTTGATGTAGGAATATAGGAAGCTTGAACTGTGGGTCCCTTCCTTGGTTCAGTTGTTTCATTAGGGATGACTTCTGGTGCATCTATCATCCTTCTCTTAGACTTGGTGTAATAATTAGATTATACCAAAGGTTTCTTGGAAGTTGATGCTTCATTTATGAACACTAATTATTCA
This sequence comes from Cunninghamia lanceolata, assembly GCA_027924645.1. NCBI lineage: Eukaryota > Viridiplantae > Streptophyta > Pinopsida > Cupressales > Cupressaceae > Cunninghamia > Cunninghamia lanceolata. The sequence goes on from BSBN01000128.1 coordinate 4,251,268, forward strand.
TCCTCTATCCATGAGAATAATGCATGTTTTGGTGCAATTTCCCCTTCCTATTCTATGGACATGCCCTGCATTTGAGCCACTGTTGCTGCATTTTGGACTCTGGGTGATTGGTATGACAATGTTTCAGATGATGAAGCAACCTGACTTCTCATTCTTCTTTGTTCTTCTACCTTTTGTTGTAAATTTCCCCTAGGGAAATCTTTTGATATATGTGCATTATTACAAGGAAAGCACCATGCATTTATCTCCTCTACTGTATTATTTTTCCTAGGAACCAATTCCCTCCCTGAATTAGCTAGGATAGTTTGTAATAGTGTGGGTACAGGGACAAGTTGATTAGATGGTTGTGGGAAGTTTGGCCTCTACGACCCTTGATACTGATTTGGCTGATATGGAGGTCTATTCCCTTGAAATGCTTGATAAGGGGGTTTTTGATATGATGTATGTTGCCTTTTAAGGTTGATGATCTCGTTAGAAAAGGTCCTAAGGATACTCTTGACATCATCCATTTCAGATGGAGAGGGAGAGGTTGCCATAGTTGTGGGTCTTTGAGGTGTAGGGAAAGTGTACATGGAAATGGGAACTGATGAAGCACTAGGGGTCTCTTCTTGAATGGGAATTGATAATTCAGGAAACATGGGCATACAAGGTCTCAATGGTAATTTCCCAACATCTATTAGATGGTTCTCTGCCCTTACCACTAACTCATATGCTACAGGAAGGGTCTATCCACCTAAGGACTGAATCATAACTGAAATATCTAAATTGAAAGCCTTAAGATAGAAGATAATTGCCATACCTGCTGGGGGTCTGGAAGCAACTAGAATCCTTTTCCAAGTCTTCTAGAATCTAGTGTTGAAATTAGTTATGGCTTCTTGGGAGCCCTTTTTATGGTGATCAGTTGTTGGAAGAGAGAAGATTTGTCTCACTTTTCACTAAATCTTTCAAAAAATGCATCTCCTAATTGATCCCAAGTCCCAATAGAATTAGCTGGTAAAGATCGGTACCAATCAAGGGCTCTCCCTTTGAAAGATGTGGCTAATAGCCTCATGGCGATATTCTTCTCTATAACATATTGTAATGTGCACACATTAGCCACATCCTATAAGTGTTTAGCTGAGGTCTTAAAATCCTCTCCTGAGAGATTCGGTAATGCTTTTAGGGCATCGGCAGGAATTGGGTCCCATGTATCCGGGGGCGCTGGAAGTATGAGTGGGCTACTATTATACCAGTTGGCATAATTTCAAGGTGGAACTTGGGCATCTATTTGTATTGTTGGGATATTTTTCTGATTAGATCTTCTTTTTGGAGTAGTTATTAATGGTGGTAACAAGAGTCCCATATTAGTAGCAGCTCTAGCTCGTGTAGTTGATCCACAACTCTGACTCCTTGCGAGAAGCTGCTTCATGCAATTCTTATCAAAGAATTTGTAAATATAGTCCCACCAGGCGTGCCAAAAATTGTTGATGTTTAAATTTGCAGATAATCACCAACAATGGGAAACCCTAAGGATGTAGCACCTGATCCTTAGGATAACATCTAGATTTTAAAGAAGCTGGCTCTTGTTTATGGGTTTGATGTAAAGGGAAGAAAAAATAAGATTATAAAGAACCCTTGAACTACAACTAAGGTGATGCACCAGATTTATATTAAGATCTAGATTAACAGCACAATGATTTAACCTGTAAGATTTCTGATATAGATAAAGAGCATTAAGCATGATTAACTACAACAGATTATATATCTGATTCATCAAAGGCATAATACAGAAAGAAAAGAACAAGATTTAGAAAGACATTAGAATATGCACACAATATCACTCTCTTCATTGATGGTTAAGAGAACAAATTACATAAGGAAAGAATGCACAGATCTATAATATTCAATCTCTCCTGAGAGGCACCTATTAAGGCAAAATATCTTTCTGATCTAGCAACTAAACTCTCTGATATTTCAAATTTCTCTGTTTGTCCTCGTCTTCCTAGCCAGACTTTGGTATTTATAGCACAAAAATGGAACTCAAAGCTTCTTCGAGGCCGTTAAGATTCTAACCACTTCAGTACTTGCAAGTCCAGTTAACTGTTGTGATCTTCTCCTTGACCCATGTGCCAACAATCTTCGTAGGATCTTCCACCTCAGTCCCTTCATGTCATTGCAACTAATTCTGCACGTCCAAAATTTCTCCTACCTTCTCACTGGGTCAATCACTATAACTTTGACCAATAGATAGTCATTTAAATAATGGTTCCAACAAGCAATACCATTGGGATAGATGGTAGCTTCCATGGGTCTCAATAGAGCTTAAAAATGGGGTACATGGTAGCTTCGTGCTCAACACATAGAAACTTCACCATAACTCCCTTCAAATGCCCACAGTTGTGCCACTTGTCATTCTACATGACCTCTTCAATTTTCAATAGTATCAGGTCCCACCTTAATGCATGACAGACTCTCGAGGCCTTTATTACTTAATAAAAAGGAGACCCCACATCGATGTCACATTGGACACACGGCAAGATTCACGCTTTTGCAAAAAAAAGACACATGGTATCCTTGTGCTCCTCCTAAAAACTTAGCCAAAATATTATTTCAAATGCCCATGGTGCTGCCACTTGGTTCTTTCTGCAAAGACTTGGAAACCTTTGAAAGAAACTCAAAACAAATGCTAATGCTGACAAGTGGTGGGTCCTGCTTCATTTTGTGGTGGTCATCGAATTGGATATGGTAGGGACACCTGTCGTCCTCTGTGAGGACTTCAAAAGGCCATCGGTTCCTTAACTTTTAGCCCAGCGACCCGACATCACATTGACACACGACACCTGTGCACTTCTTTGGAGGAAACTTTCCTTCATGAGATCTTAAATGCATGTGGTTGTGACACTTGTCATGACCCATGACTTCGAGACTCTTCACCTGCTTTATGTTAGCCCTGACTATTAAACCTTAGTTGATTTAACAAATATTTATGAATACAAAATGTAGAGTTTTTTAAGCTCTACATCTACCTTGGAATCCATTCATTGCTTAGTTGAAGTAAGTCAAGGTGTACAGGGAGCCAACATCTACAACAATCTTGCCTTCAAAGAAGTTCCCACTGAGATCAAGATGTCTTAATTTTTGGAGGCCAAAAAGTTCTGCATATCAAATACTAATTATTTTTAAAAATAAAATAATTTAATATTAATAATTAAAAAATAATTATGACTAATAAAAATAAAAAAATTATTTATTATATTTCAAAATAAATAAAACATAAATTATTATTTTGATGAGGGTGGACTCCACCCAAAACACATACACCAACAATTTATAGATTTCAAATAGACAAGAACAAGCTCTCAATAAAGATTAGTTAAACAATCTGCAAACTGATTGAGAATTTCTTCGTTAAACTTGCCTGTAAAAGGCTACAAATCTGAAATACAATTTCCAGGGTCATATGCCCACTTATTATAGCAATATGGGCTATCTCACAATAGAAATATCTAACTTACAGAGCCTTCTGATATCTAGTTGACCTCCTAATATGCATGAACAGGACTTGCCAATCACTTCCTCCGACCACTACCCCCGGAACTATCCCAAGATAGGATTTTAAATACACGTTGGAACTAGTTAGCGTAATTTCCCCAATGTTAGCTTGCTTTGAATATAGAACTCCCATTTGGGCACCAAAATGAACCCAGTTGCCCTTTTCCTACCCATGAAAGAATTTTAAAATTTTAAAATTTGGCAGCACAACTTCTAGGAACCATAACTTTTGATCCGGGCATCCCATTGATGAACCATTTGAAGCGTTGCAAATCTTGTGAAGTGAACTATGATGCCAAAAATCCATAAAAAGATTTTCATAAACTTTTTATGGTATTATGGGATGTTTAAGTACCTAAAATATGATTTTGAAACATTTTTGAGGACCTCACAAAATTGAAACATTAATATCTTGAAATCCACACATGATCTTGAGCTAAAATTTACCAAGAATGCTTATTTGACTATTCCAAAGATTTGGGGAAAATCTCAGGCTCAATCACTTCTCTGATATAGGGTTACTAAAAATAGTAAGTTCTGGTATTCTTAGCCCTATTGGAAACTTAGAAGGTTTTGAATCATTATTCAAGAAAATGGGTATCTGAAAACATAAAAATTGAAAAGAACAGAAAACAAATCATCATTTTTTTGGGTGATGCAAGATTGCCCTTACACCATTGGCTGCTCCTACATCATATTTCCTATTTAATTGTAATATTTAAATAAACCATTAAATACCAAACAATATTATTTATATAAATATAAGCATTGAAATTTACAAATAGAAAATATAAGGGTGGTGATTTGGGTTTTGTTGGAGGGATTATGGTGCTAATGTCATAAGAAAGAATCAATATGCAAGTAAATCCTTAAGCCATGAGTAACAGAATTAGTGCCTGCAAGTGGTTACATGCATGATTGAAGAAAAATTTCCCTCATTCTTATGCAAAATCCAATCTAATGAAGATTTAATTGTCTATATATGAAAATTTGATCTGATTGTGTGTGTTGTGTTGTTATATGGAGCCTAATCAGACTCGGAGGTTATATTTACCCCACTTTTATCGGTGCGGTTTCCCCCCAAATTCCTACGAGGTCAAGGGGCAGCGCCCCTTGCGGGGGTTTGGGGGCAGCGCCCCCAAGACGGGGTCAAGGGGCAGCGCCCCTTGCGGGGTCCAGGGGCAGCGCCCCTGGCGCGTTCCCTGTCACGATACAGGGCAGGGTCGAGGGGCAGCACCCCCGTGGGGGCTCGGGGGCAACGCCCCCGAAACCTCACATGGTTTTTTATTATTTTATAATGCACCAGGAGTTAATTTTTTCATTAACAGACATAAGAAAACCCTATTTTGTAATCGACAAAAAGCTTGATAAAAAGCGGCTAAGGGTTAGGGTTTTGATATTGTATTGTAGAATTTTGCAGTGGTATTGAGTTGCAGGGATTGCTGATTGTAATCGGTTTGATTTACTGGATAATAATATTGGACTCTCTGTTTGGTGGATGTAGCCCGAGTTTGGGTGAACCACGTTAAAACTTGTCTCTCGCTATTATTATTTCTGTGTATTTCCATTTCTCTATTTAATCTTTATTTGCATTTAATTGATATCTTCTGCCGGCTAACCCTAACAAGTGGTATCAGAGCGGGTTGTGTTCGATTATCGTCTGTAGGAAAGTCTCACGGTTGAGTGGGAGTAATGGCGGACGAGGGTAAAACTAAGGTTGATAAATTCAATGGGTAGAACTATCAGTTATGGAAGATGCAGATGGAGGATTACCTCTATCAAAAGGATTTATGGAGGCTGTTGGAAGGAGTAGCTAAGAAACTGGCAACAATGTCTGATGAGGATTGAAATCTTCTTGACAGAAAGGCACTGGGAACCATTTGGTTGTGCCTGGCACCATCGGTGGCATTCAATATAACAGAACCGAAGACAACAGATGCTCTGATGAAAGCTTTGGCAAAATTGTATGAAAAACCCTCAGCCTCAAATAAGGTATTTCTCATGAAGCAGTTGTTTAATTTGAAAATGGTTGAAGGTGGATCTGTGACAGGTCATTTAAATGAATTTAATACGATTGTCAGTCAATTGACTTCTGTAAATGTAAAATTTGATGAAGAAGTTAGAGCTCTCTTGATATTATGTTCATTGCCTGAAAGCTGGGATAGTTTGGTAATGGCGGTTAGTAACTCTGTTTCTGGTTCAAATACCCTAAAATTTGATGATGTTGTTGGTGTTATTCTGAGTGAGGAAATTCGTAAGAAAAGCTCAGGTGGATCCAAATCAGGCAGTGTTTTGAATACAGAAAGCAGGGGCAGATCAAAGGAGAGAGGAAAAGGTTCTGGAGGTCATGGGAAGTCACAAGGAAAATCAAAGGACAAAAGATCCCAAACCAGAGGACAGAAGGATTGCTGGTACTATGGAAAACCAGGTCATCTGAAGAAAGATTGCTGGTCTCGGAAGAATAAAGAAGGAGACAAACAAGAAGGCAATAAGGAAGCAAATGTGGTAAGCAATAAGTCTGAAGATGATGCTTTGATTCTTTCCCTAGATAATGCTGATGATTCATGGGTTTTAGATTCAGGGGCCTCATTTCATGCTACACCCCATAGAAGTTATTTTCTTGATTATGTCCAAGGGGATTTTGGGCTAGTTTATTTGGGAGATAACGAACCCTGTCAGATTGTTGGAAAGGGAAGAATCAAGATTAAGTTGCAGAATGGGAATCATTGGCTACTACAAGAGGTAAGGCATGTTCCAAGGCTCAGTAGGAATTTAATTTCAGCGGGGCAGCTAACTGAACAAGGTTGCACTGTTATATTTACTGATAAAAATTGGAAGGTTTCAAAAGGTGCCTTAGTAGTAGCAAAAGGTGTGAAAGTAGGCACCTTATATCTTTGTACAGGTCATACTGTTCCTTCTACTTTAGCTGTTACAGAGAAAAAACAAACAGGTTCAGGAACAGTTGCTGCAGGTTTGCAGGAAGAGACTGGAAAAGTTGCTGCAGGTTCTGAGACAACACTGTGGCATAACAAACTTGGGCATATGAGTGAAAAAGGTATGAAGGTACTTCATTCTAAGAAAGTTTTACCAGGTCTGAAATGTATTAATATGGATTTCTGTGAAAGTTGTGTGTATGGAAAACAAAAGAGAGTCAGTTTTCTCAAGGATGGGAAGTAAAAGAAAAATGAAAAATTGGAGCTTGTGCATACAGATGTATGGGGACCAGCTCAGGTATCTTCTCTCGGTGGCTCTCGGTATTATGTTACATTCATAGATGATGCAACTAGGAAGGTCTGGATTTATTTCCTTAGACAGAAATCTGATGTATTTGAAACATTTAAGAAATGGAGAAGCTTGTTTGAGAATGAGACGGGTAAAAGATTAAAATGTCTCAGATCTGATAATGGCGGTGAGTATTGCAGCAAAGACTTTGAAGATTATTGTTCCTTTAATGGAATTCATAGGTAGAAAACGGTTCCAGGGACTCCATAGGAAAATGGAGTGGCTGAACGCATGAATAGGACAATAATGGAGCGTGCAAGGACCATGAGATTGCATGCTGGGCTGCCTTTAAACATGTGGGCAGAGGCTATCAACACTGCTGTATATTTAATTAACAGAGGTCCTTCAGTTCCTTTGGGCTGTGGTATTCCAGAGGAAGCATGAACAGGCAAGAAGGTGAGTTATTCTTTTTTGAAAACCTTCGGCTGTGAAGCATTTGCACATATAGATTCTGAACATAGAACCAAGCTAGATGCAAAATCAAAAAGGTGTACCTTTGTTGGATATGGCATTGATGAATTTGGTTATAGGCTTTGGGATTTTGAAAATCAGAAAATTGTGAGAAGCAGGGATGTTATATTCAATGAGAAGGTGTTGTACAAAGATCAGTTGCAGCAGCATGAGAAGAAAGAAAAGGATTATGTGGTGCTGGATGATACTCCAAATAGTGATGTTCCAGTGGTTCCTCATGCTCCGCAACAGCAACCAGAAATACCACAAACTCCAGTGAATGTTAGACGGTCCACAAGGATAAGTAGACCTCCTGAAAGGTTTTCTCCCTCTTTGTATTCTATTTTGTTAACAGATGCTGGTGAACCAGAAGGGTATGATGAAGCTATACAGGTGGATACACAGGTTCAGTGGGAGCTTGCAATGAAAGAAGAAATGGACTCCTTGCTGAAAAATCAGACTTGGGAAATTATGTAAGTTACCTACAGGAAAAAAGGCTTTACCAAATAAATGGGTTTACAGGCTGAAAGAGGAAGATGGAGGTAAGAAAAGATTTAAGGCCAGGTTAGTTGTAAAAGGATTTGCACAAAAAAAGGGCATTGATTTTGATGAGATATTTTCTCCGGTTGTCAAGATGACTTCTATTCGTACTGTTTTAAGTATTGTGGCTGCTGAAGATTTACATTTGGAACAGCTAGATGTTAAAACTGCCTTTCTCCATGGTGATTTGGAGGAGGAGATCTATATGGAACAGCCCCAAGGATTTGAGGTCAAAGGTAAGGAGAAACTAGTGTGCAGATTGAAGAAGAGTTTGTATGGCCTGAAACAAGCACCTCGGCAATGGTATTTGAAATTTGACAGTTTTATGGCTGAGCAAGGCTATAGCAGGTGTAATTCTGACCAATGTGTTTATTTTAAGAGGTTAGATAATGACAGCTACATTATTTTATGTTTATATGTTGACGACATGCTTGTCGCTGGGTCTAACATGGATCACATCAGAGAGTTAAAACAGCAGTTGGCAAAATCATTTGATACGAAGGATTTGGGGGCAGCAAAACAAATCCTTGGTATGAAAATTTGCAGAGATAGGCTGAACAGAAAATTGACTCTATCTCAGGCTGCTTATGTTGAAAAAGTGTTGCAGAGATTCCACATGGAGAATGCAAAAGCTGTCAGCACACCTTTGCCTAGTCATTTGAAATTGACTAAGGACATGTGTCCTAAGACACAAGAGGAGGAAGAGAAAATGTCCAAGGTACCATATGCTTCAGCTGTAGGCAGTTTAATGTATGCCATGGTATGCACGAGACCGGATATTGCACATGCTGTAGGAGTCGTTAGCAGGTATATGAGTCATCCCGGATTAGAGCATTGGATTGCGGTAAAATGGATTCTCAGGTATTTGAGAGGTACATCCAATAAACACTTATGTTTTGGGGGCTCTAATACTGATTTAGCAGGTTATGTAGACTCAGATTTGGCAGGAGATATTGATACCAGGCGGAGTACTACAGGTTATGTCTTTACTGTAGGTGGAACATCGGTAAGTTGGATTTCCAGGTTGCAAAAGGTGGTTGCTTTATCCACCACAGAGGCAGAATATGTAGCTGCAACAGAGGCAAGCAAGGAGATGATATGGCTACAATCTTTCATGAATGAATTGGGCACACAACAGGTTAACAGTTATTTGTTTACAGACAGCCAGAGTGCCATACATCTTGCAAAGAATTCTGCCTTGCATTCCAAGACCAAACATATACAGTTGAGGTATCACTTCATTCGGTCGGTGTTGGATGATGGACAGTTACAGCTGGCAAAGATACATACAGATGACAATCCAGCAAATATGTTTACAAAGGCAGTGACAAGGGAGAAGCTGAGCTCCTCTTCAGCTTCGGTTGGTCTTCTAGACTGAACACAACAAAAATAGAACAGCAGAGTCCAGGGTGCTTATTTCCAGTGGGAGCTACAGGGTCAGTGGTGTTATGATCAATCTCCAAGTGGGAGATGATATGGTGTGGAGTCTGATCAGTCTCCAAGTGGGAGATTGTTGTTATATGGAGCCTAATCAGAGTCGGAGGTTATATTTACCCCACTTTTATCGGCGCGGTTTCCCCCCAAATTCCTATGGGGTCAAGGGGCAGCGCCCCTTGCGGGGGTTTGGGGGCAGCACCCCCAAGATGGGGTCAAGGGGCAGCACCCCTTGCGGGGTCCAGGGGCAGCGCCCCTGGTGCGTTCCCTGTCACGATACAGGGCGGGGTCGAGGGGCAGCGCCCCCGAAACCTCACACAGTTTTTTATTATTTTATAATGCACCGGGAGTTAATTTTTTCATTGACCGACATAAGAAAACCCTATTTTGTAACCGACAAAAAGCTTGATAAAAAGCGGCTAAGGGTTAGGGTTTTGATATTGTATTGTAGCATTTTGCAGTGGTATTGAGTTGCAAGGATTGCTGATTGTAATCGGTTTGATTTACTGGATAATAATATTAGACTCTCTGTTTGGTGGATGTAGCCCGAGTTTGGGTGAACCACGTTAAAACTTGTCTCTCGCTATTATTATTTCTGTGTATTTCCATTTCTCTATTTAATCTTTATTTGCATTTAACTGATATCTTCTGCCGGCTAACCCTAACATGTTGCATGATTAAAGAGAGTTAATGCTTAAATAGAAAGGTTGTTATAATATATATATATCCCTCTTCTTGTGATGCACCATTCATCTCTCTTCTCTCAACAAAGTTTTCCAACTTATATGAACTCCTCATTTTGAATGAGAGCTATTTCACATTTTCTCAATAATTTTTAATTCACATATTGTTTGTTGTGTTAATGACAATACAACTAGTCCCTCATTGGGTATGGTCCTCCAAATTCTTATACTAATTTGGATCAGGTGAACATTGTTTTATTGTCAATTTTAATTGGCTAACCATTACAAATAATTTCATCCAATAGATGCATAACTTACATGTGGCATGATAGAGATTATATTAATAACAGGATGAGGGAGCAAAGCAAGGAGTGGATTCTTGCAGTAGTAGGTTAGAGCAAATATCACGAGGATGGGTACATGAGAACCGAATTCCAAAATTTTGGAAATAAGACCGAAGGATGCCCTTCGCTAAAACCCCTCCTCCAGATTGATATTTCACAAGAGAGAAAAAGAGAAAGTGAATCCCTTGCAGAGATGACATTAATCTGCCACTTCATTGCACCAAAGCTCAATAGAAACTAGGTCAAGACATGGGCGAAAGAGATTTGGCAAGTTCCATGCATCCTCAAATTCCTCCCCAAAGGCTTTTTTGTCATTGCCTTCGTAATGCTTGCTGATAGGGATCTAATCCTTAGAGGGAAGAACTGGACAAGAATTAGTTTTCCATTGTACATGAGGAAATGGGTGCCAAATTTTGACCCAACATTATGTGATTTGTATGAGGAACTAAAGTGGTTTTGATTATACAACCTCCCACTAGAATGCTAGATGGAGGATTATTTGTTCAAAATTGGGGATTCTCCAGGCACAATGCTAGCTATCAATGTTGATCTTTTTAACAGTGACTTGTTTTTATTCGCCAAAATTTAAGTGGCAGCCATTTATAAAATCCCAACTAAAATTGTTTTACACACCTAGGAATATCAAAGGGTTAAAAAGTTAGAAATCGGGGAAAGACAATTCTTTTACCTTAACTGCCATAGTCACCAGCATTCTCAAGCTACTTTCCTCGAGAAAAGGGATGCAAGTACAAATCCTGGGTAGAACACAGAAGGGACAATTGAGTTGCGGGATGGTACTCCCACAGATATTGAAGTGTGAGGTTCCTAGAGTTAAGAGACTCATCCATCTCATGAAGAAAAAGTAGAGGACGGTACCCACGCCTTGGGCCTAGTAGAAGTATCAAACATGGAGGTCTCGTCCCATACACAAAATAATATTTTGGATCCGATCTTGTCTCTCGGTAAACCCCAGGCCAATACTCCCAAATTGATATCTGACAAGAATCTAGAACAATTAGGGGATAGGGCAGCCAAGTGATCAATGGAGGGTCCTGGCATGAAAACATTACCTACAATGACAAGGAAAATGTCAGAGATGGGGAATCACATTTTAAATATGAAAATATTAGACTTCCTCAGGGGCACCCAGAGTGGGGTACCAAAAGCATCCTCTACTGAAAAGAATTAGGGGGGTTGATTGCCCTGTCTTTGGCATTCCAGCACACCAAAGACACCGGCGGGACTAAACTTCTCTGTGTTCCAGCTGGTCTAGTTCCACAAATTATCCTAAATAATAATTGCTATATATTTTGGGTTAGTACACTTCACGAAAGATCTAACTTAGAAGGATAGCACAATCAACCCAGCTCTGAATACAGAGAATCACATGCTTCATTTTGGATCTGAGCTCTTGAAAAATCAAAAAAGAAGGAATTCTGGGACCATCAATTCTTGCAAACCCTGCGGCATATATTATGATATTAGTCAGGAATGCCAAACCTACCATATTAGATATGAGGTACCAAAAATTAGATTTAGTGTGAAGGGTGAATTGAACTCCATAATCATCCAAATATTGCTAAGGATTCTCTTGACAACTGATCGTCCTAAACATGCAACTCATTCCCAAAAGAGGATCATATCCTAATAAGATTGTGTGCCAAAACATCACATGGGAACAACTATATCAATTCTTTTCTTATCTCTATTTATTTATAGTAGAATCATTGGACAAAGAAAGTCAACTTGGAGCAATGGAAAATAGGATGAGTATCGAGTGTGTGTAGATGCCAAGAGGAGGAAGAAGATAATGCATTGGAGGAAGAATTGGATCTGAAAGTTGAAGAAGAGGAAGGTGATGAGGGGAGAGAGGTTGAGCAAGAAGAGAAAACTCTAATCGAGCAGATAAAGCACTTATTCAAGGTTGGCTTGGATGAAACTGCGAATGCAATCTTTAAGGTCATTGGGTCCAAAGTCTTCAACGGAGGACATATTCAAGATGGGGTCCTTTATGAATAATTCTTGATGAATACCATTCTTATTATGGGGAGGAAGAATAGAAGAAAGGTGATGGAAAATAGTTAAATTAAGGATCACATGGACCAATCTGCATCCATAGTGATCTCCAATTTTTAAAAATGTCCCAAATACGGGCTCATGGAAGGAGTGTTTGATGCGGTTGCGGTTAATAGGGAGAACAACGTGATGGGCTAGGCATTGGTAGTTTTCAATGAAGACATCCGTAACCACAACATGGAGAGATTTTCTATATAATTAGTCAATACGGAGATCTTCTTTCTCCCACTCAATTGGAATGTACAATGGAACTATCAGAGGGGTTGAGGGCCCTTTGGTGCAAGTAACTGAGTGTCTTCTTCTCTATATGAATCTATTATGTAATATGATATGTACTTGTTTTTCCTTTATTTGGCCGATAGGCCATTCTATATGTGCACACATCTTGTAACTGCCAAAAATTTGGTAGTCCTTCTCATTTGGTAGTCCTTCTTATTTAGTAGTTCATTGAAGAAAAATCAACTCTTTTTATTTTATTTATGCATGTTTAGAGAGACATTAACACTTGGAATATTATTCTTAACAACTATTTATGATGAGTAGAACAATGAAATGCCTATATTATAATATTCTATATTCACACTTATTTCTTACATGTGAAAAATAATCCCTCCACTCAAGCATGTTATGATATTTCAATCACAACAGTAATTAGATTATAACCATTCATTCTCACTAAAGAAAAGAACGTAACTCCCAATTATGTGAATGAGTGGGATTGCTCATTATGACATGCATAGAAGGATAGAGGCAGGTTTATAACCATTGCAAGAACATTTATTGAAGTAAACAATCACCTAGTTTTGATCCAAGGACCTCTCGGTATAGGAATGGACAATGCACTTCCACCTTCTGTAATTTTTGGATTTGGTAGCCGAAATAGCCACATGCCTCATGAATTTTCTTTGTAGAGTTGAGAAGAACATGAATTTATTTTATGAGTTGGCACATATGAGTTGTACAGTTGAGAAAATTCTACAAGATCATTGCTTATGTGCTACGCTTATAAGGAACATAACTCTATTTTAACAGTACTTGAATGTTTGTTTTCTATGTTAAATTGTTGGTGTTGATAATATTTTTGAAAACCTATTTTAGAATGGTTGGGTTTATAAATAAGAGAATTTTTTATGATTGTAATTGAATGTTTATGTTCTATGTATTAAATTCCTAGTGTTTACTTACTATTTTTCTTAAAACCTACATTAGAATGGGTGTGCTTATAAGGAACAAAATTATGTTTTGCCAATAGTTGAATGTTTATGTTCTTTGTATTTGACTGTAATTGCTGGTTTTCACTATTTTCTCAAAATTTTCATTACAATAGCGGGGCTTAAAAGGTCATATTTTTGTAGTTATAAGGTGAAAATGTATTAACTGTTATGTGTCAAGTATAAACCTATGTGATTTTGAAAAACTAAAGAAAGCATGTGGTCTATATGTAAGAATGCACTATGTGAGGCTGATTTATTTGACTTCCCTATTTTGATCATTTTAAATTATAGTTGGTGACATTATCAGACATTTAGAGACTATTGATTTCCATTATGCAGATTTAGACTATATCTCCTGATTTTTGGATTAGCATTGATTAGTCATGTGGTGATTTGATTAGATCATATTTTGATGTTATTATGATGCTAGACATATGAGATACATTTGATGATTATTATTGATGTGGATTATGAGCTCATTTTATGGATTTGTTATTGATTCTGATTCTGTGATATTAGATAGAAAATGCAATTGTGAATCTTAATTATGATATGAGTGATTAATGTTGTGTATGAATTATGTGATAACATTATTTAATTTATGTTTCTTCGACTATGATATATCAATGTTGGTTTAACTATTTTGATCGAGTGCGCAGGTGATTTTCCAGGTGACAGAAAATTAGAGGCAGTTCTCACACTTATGTAATCCATTGTTAAGCCAATCCATTCCCAAGAGGGATGATGATCACGTTTGATTGAATGATGTTTTCGCATATACTTGATTTAATTATTTGGCCTAGTTCACCCCTTTTTAAATTGATTTAAATTATGTGTTGTAAAATTTATGTTTTGGTTTACACCATTTGGTGTTATTTTATTTATGGGCCATTTAAAGTGATTTTACACCTCCCTAAGTGTTTATTAGAGTTCCAAACTTACCCTAGGTGGTAACCCTAGGGTCTAGGGTCCATTTGGACTTATTAAACCCTAGGGTAACTCACATCTAGTCACTCTAAACTTGGGTTTAGTCAATGTGAGGAATTTTCAAATTGGCTAAGGGTGGGAGATGAGGCATGCTTTGGAAAACATCCATCTCCCTTCCCAAAACTTGGGGATTCCTCCACCAAGAAGACTTGGGAGGTCTTCAAGACCCCCAAGTGTGTGGGATCTCCCTCCAAGACTCTCACACATGTGAGAGCATCTTGGAGGAAGATGGCTCTCTTGGAGGATAAGAGGATGACATGTGTCATCCCTTATCCTCATGGAGCCTTAAGGAGAGTTGCTAGCTTTCCACTTGGTCTCTCACACATGTGTGAGCACAAGTGGATAAGGTGAGTGTTTGAATGGATTGGAGGGTGACATTTGTCACCCTCACACTCCTTCTCCCTTGCAAGTGGCATAAGATCAGGAAAGAGAAGGTGACAAGTGTCACCTTCTCATTCCTTAGGGCCAAATTTGAAGGCCTATTTTATCTCCTCTTAGAGAGGAGTTGGGTTTTTTTTTGCTTTTTGGAAATTTCTTTCTATCTTTGGAGTTTTGGGAAGAGTTGGAGAAATCTTGGAGGCTTGGAGACTTGGAGAAAGCTTGTGGTCTCTTCTTCAAAGTGCATCCATTGTTGGGCTCTTAAGGTAAGCCCTATGACAATAGCCATTTCCTTATGCTTGTTCATTCTTGTTGTGTGCTTAAGAATTTATGTTGGGTGTTATTTTTATTTTTGTGTGGGTTTGGGTGTTGGTAAGAGCATCTCCATTTGGAGAAAAGGCTCAACTCGTATGGGGTGGGGGAGAGTGAACCTCCTCAAGGTCACCTCCTGGTGTTGTTCTATTTATAGCCTCAAGGGCATTCTATGGTGTTTGGTAGTATTTTTGATTGGCATGAGTGCTATAGTGATTCTTTAAGTATTGTGGAGAAATTATTTTGGCTTGAGGCCTTGAGGTATTATAATTTTTGAGTTCTTGGAGTGACCTCTTGAGTTGAGGGGTCCACTCCCCTACCCCTCCAAACTCATTTTAATGAGTTTAGTTTTGTGCAAATCCTTGGGTGAAATTTTGGTATTGTTTGTGATTTCATTGTTGTGGTGTGAAATCAATCCCATGTGAGAACTACCTCCCTAGCTCAAGGGTGACCCACTAGCGGGTCTATGGTAGGGAGGAGGGTGATTTGCATGGCCTTGGGTTCCCCTTTTGTGTTTTTATGCATTGCAAGTTTTGTTGAAATTATAGATCTTTGGAGAGGTGCATTTTAGTTTTGTTGCTTTATTTGAGTTGGCTGAATTTTGAGAGCCATGGCCTTGGAGGCCTTATTATATTGTTGTCAAAATTATTCGTCTCCATTGTTCTTGCTGTTGTAAAGAATTTTAATGTGAAACACCTCTTATTTTGATGTCAAAAATATATTCATTTTATTGCTGATATATTTAAAAAAATTCTTGTTGCCCCATGTCCCATGTTATTTCTGTTTAAAATAATTGTTGAATGAAACCTAGAGTAGAAGGAAAAGTTAGTAAAGTTTATTTATCATGCATAGTGAATATTTTCACCACAAATGCTTGTTGTTTACTTTTGAAAGAAATTATAACTATTATTTCTATCTTCTTGTTTTGAAAGAAGAGAAGAAAAAAAAGTTTACATGACTAGTTATTCTTAAATCAATTCTTCAAAAAAATAGTATGATATTCAATTCATATTGCTATAAAAAAAAGGGGTAATTTGTTTTACTTTTATTTTCAAGGAAAATGTTTATACTACTATTTTTTTATAAGTTTATAAATCTGAATATTCTATTTAAAATTATTTAACTGTGATTAATTCTATGATATAATATATGCAAATATATATATATAATAAAAGAATATATTCTGGTTAAAAATACATTTTACTTCACTGATAGACCTGAGTAAATATTGTATATATAACATTGTATGTATATATATATATATATATACAAACATTTGAAAGTGATTAAAGTAAAAAAAAATACACACCAAATAATATTAAATGTTAAACTGTTCAATTTAGAGAAAACATAATGAAGTTTTGTGAGGCCATTTACCCATTAGGGTTTACACGTTTTATGTTTTAAAAAAATGTAAAAAAAAAAGAAAGCATTGAGTAGTGGGGGCGGTGGCCTCAGCCACCACAACCACTGCGGTTCATTTTGTTAAGTGTTTGCAGGGTGTGGGGAAGGGGCCATGCCCCCACCCACACCCAATTCCCTCTCTGTGGTGTTCGTCCACACCACACCCCCTTCCCCAAGCTGTAAACTATGCACAATGTAATCCCCACGGTGGCAGCACCATGGGGTATCTCCTCTACCCCCAACTGCCATTCGGCCTTTGTCAACAGTATGTCATTCATTTTGAAATCTACCAAAAAAAAGGAGTAATACACACACACATATATATATACATAAATGTGTGTGTATATATGTGTGTGTGTATATACACACACACACATCTATGTATATATATATATCAAAAAAGAGGAAACCCTACAGAGTATACATAATGTATATACCTCTATGAGAGGTAGTATAAAACTTGTATCATGGCTGCCACTCCACCTTCAAACCCTAACCTGCACAAGAAATAGGAAAACAAGAAAGAGAAAAGAAAACAAAGTGAGAAAACAAAACAAAAGAAAACAATAGATGAGATGAGATTTCTAGGGTTAGGGCATCTCTTTTGGAAAACTAATAAAATATTAAATTAGGGTTTAGATGGAGGTTGAGTGGGAAAATGATAATGCTAATTTATTCTATTTCATTTATTTTTCCCATGTGCACGGGAAATTAAACTTCCCTCTCTTTGCCTTTTAGATCTTTTTGATTTATTTTTGCCTTCCCTAATGTTTTTATTTAAGTTGATTTAAATATTTCTTTGGGGTTTGAATCTTTATTTCCATGTGGGATTTATTTAAATGGGAATGAGATTTTTGGTTTATTGGGATTCCTTATCCCTTGCCTATTGTTTATTTTGGACACCCTTAGTAGTTTTCTAGTGGGGCTTTATTTTAATCTTATTGGGGAAATCTTTTAATTGAATTATTTTTTAATTTAATCAATTTTATTGCGGGAAGGGATGTTTTAATTTTCCCTCTTTTAATAATTTTTACTTGAGTTATTTAATAAATATAATGGTTGCAATTATATTACTAAAAGACTTAATTATTGAATTGTATTTTGGTCATTTATTTAATTTCGAGTTTCATATTTTGGTGAGTGGTGAATTTTATTTTGACCTTGGAATTATTTAATTTATTCTTATACTTTATTTATTTAATTTTTGTCCTAATTATTTTATGGGAGATTCTTTTTAAAATATTTATTTCAAATGTTGAAAACGCATTATGCTGCCAAATTTTCTCAGGATTTAGAGTTTTATTTTAATGGCATTTTTGTGACATTTATTTTATCACTCCATTTCATCATGCAACCATTATATCATTGAAGTGTTATTTTTATTCAATGTTATTTATGCATTAGGATTAGGGTTTGATTTCGATTCAGTCGAAATCAGTTCACTCACCTAGAAAATTTAGGGTTTTAAATTAAATCGATTCTAACCCTAGTAGCGACACTCATCGTGTCACATACCCCCTAGTAAGCTATCATCATGTAGGGGATTACATAGGTAGACACACTTCCCCAAGTATCAATTGACATGTTTACGCCTTATGCGTATTGCCACTGAGCACACTGACGTATGAGAGGGGGTTTCTAGGGACACATGGAAAAGTTTTTTTATATTTCATGTCATGACGACATGACATGTGTGATGCATGTCGTGACTGCATGGGAAATGTGGGCATGACATTTGGTATCAAAGCCAAGTTTAAACACTGGGCTTGTTTGGGTACATTATATTTTTCCACAATTTTGATTAATTTGTAAATACCTTGTTCTTATAGGATGCCTCCCCGATGAGTTAGGTGAGCGCGTTCATGCCACATTGAGTCTGTTGAGGTGTACAGTGATTCTTCAGCTACGAGTCAGGCACCGCCGGCCCCACATGCACCATAGGCACCACCGGCACCACAGGCCCTACCTATACTAGATATTGGGCCACATATATTATAGGCGCTTAAGGCAGTGTTAGATAGGCTACAACTGGGCGTAGTTCTGTCACGGATAGAGCCATGTGCTAAGCCTCATATTGATCCGTGAGAGGAGCCACGCGTGGAGCCATGAGTAGAGTCACGTGTGGAACCACATGTGGACCCTCACATCGAGCCGTGAGAGGCACCACGTGTGAAGCCTTATGTAGAGGTGCCAGATACGATGGCAAAGGAGGTTGGATTGGCATATAGAGCTGGTGCAGGAGCACCTTGGCAAATTAATATTGCCCTGGACAAATCTTTGAGTTTGATTAAATTTGTATGCTTCCACATTGTAATGAGGTTTATCAAGTCATTTTTATGTGTTTAGGTCATTAGGAGTTTCAAAAATGCAAAATATTGCAAACCATGTAAAGGTTGTCAATGTAAAATTAGAAAAAAGATGCAAACTTGGAAGGTAAAGAGTCATTTGGCTCTTGGTTCACTCCAAATTAGTTATGAACTAAAGAGACATGTTTTAATGCCTTTAAAAGGCCTTGTAACCATGAATAATTCATGGGTGGTTGAAGATTTGAGCATGGAATGAGAAAAAACAATGTTTTCCTGTATTTTCCTTTATAAATTTGTTGTCTTTTGCTATTGTATGGCCCTATATGGAATTGAATGGATGTCTAATAGATTGAAAATGTTATATCCTTCAACCACCTTCCATTTACTTCTTGTCCCATGCATTTTTATTTAGTTTTGTGAAAGATATGAGTGTTTTATGGACTATAATTTCTTGATTTTTCCTACAACAGTCCCATTGCAGCATTTGGTACGGTTTTTTATGGATATATATAGGATAAAACCATATATGGTCAGAAATATTATTGAGCCTACTTTCCATTTCTTTTTGTTGCATCAAATTTTATTAAGATTTGAACAAGTTATGGGATTTTTGGTGAGGGCAAGTCTGAATGCTGCCTAGGGTTTGTAGTTTTGGGAAAAGAGTCATAACTTTCTCTCCTACCATTGGATCTTCATGAAAATTGGATGAAAAGTCTGTATTAATATTCTCTTCAATCTAACCAAAGCAATTAGATTATTTATTTTTATTTGTTAATGTTATTGAGGATAGTTTTGGTCCTCCTACCTCTGCATCATTTTGGTATCAGAGCTGGCGAAAGATTTGGGTGGTGTGTATTTTTTTTTTTCCTGTCACTAAGAAGGCAGGTGAAGAGTGAGAAGATCTTGATTGTGTAGATAGATCGCTAAGGGAGGCAATCTACACCTTTTGGATTTTGTGTTGCTCAGTTGTTTGGTTGTAGGTGCTTATCCATCTAGCTGCAGAAAGATGTTTTCTGAGGTTGTGTGTGGGCAGACAAGATGAGGTCTGTCATGACCATTCTCCAATAGAGATTTGGCTGGAGAAGGATGCATAGAGAAACCACTAAGGAGAGAGTGGTAGGTGCATCACCAGGATCTACTGTTGGGTGAGATGAATGGTTTGGTGAGTTGATTTGTTGTGAAGCAGTGAGAGAGATGGATACCTGAAGAAGCACTTGATGTTGCAGCCCAAAGAGTACTCCACTGATGGGAGTAGAAGGAGCCTGAGGATGCTCTGTGAAGATGGTAGTTTATTTTTTTGGTTGGTTGGTCACCATTTCTATAGATTGGAAGATTGTAGCTGAGAAAATTGAAGATAAAGACAGAGGAAAGAGACTTTTGTTGCAGATACATTTCCAAGGGACTTAGAAATTTTGTTGGTTGGTTGTATGGTGCAGGAGCACCTTGGCAAATTAATATTGCCCTGGACAAATCTTTGAGTTTGATTAAATTTGAATGCTTCCACATTGTAATGAGTTTTATCAAGTCATTTTTATGTGTTTAGGTCATTAGGAGTTTCAAAAATGCAAAATATTGCAAACCATGTAAAGGTTGTCAATGTAAAATTGGAAAAAAGATGCAAACTTGGAAGGTGAAGAGTCATTTGGATCTTGGTTCACTCCAAATCAGTTATGAACTGAAGAGACATGTTTTAATGCTTTAAAAGGCCTTGTAACCATGAATAATTAGTGGGTGGTTGAAGATTTGAGCATGGAATGAGAAAAAATAATGTTTTTTTGTATTTTCCTTCATAAATTTGCTGTCTTTTGCTATTATGCAGCCCTATATGGAATTGAATGGATGTCTAATGGATTAAAAATGTTATATCCTTCAACCACCTTCCATTTAATTCTTGTCCCATGCATTTTTATTTAGTTTTGAGAAAGATATGAGTGTTTTATGGACTGTAATTTCCTGATTTTTCCTGCAACAGTCCCATTGCAACATTTGGTACGGTTTTGTATAGACATATATAGGAGAAAACCATATATGGTTGGAAAGAGTATTGAGTCTACTTTCCATTTATTTTTGTTGCATCAAATTTTATTAATATTTGAATAAGTTATGGCATTTTTGGTGAGGGCAGGTCTGAATGCTGCCTAGGGTTTGTAGTTTTGGGAAAAGAGTCATAACTTTCTCTCCTACCATTGGATCTTCATGAAAATTGGATGAAAAGTCTATATTAATGTTCTCTTCAATCTGACCAAAGTAATTAGATTATTTCTTTTTATTTGTTAATTTTATTGAGGATAGTTTTGGTCCTCCTACCTCTGCATCAAGAGCCCATAGCAGGAGCCCTCCATGCCATGCTAGGTAGGAGGAGGCAGTGAGAGTGGAGCAGATTTTTCACATGCCTTATGATTTTTATTCAGATGAGCCTATCCCAGGGCACTGAGATCGAGGAGGCCCTATCAGGGATTTGTTGAGGCTGAATCCACCTACATTCACCGGGACTATAGAGGGAGCTGAAGTTGAGGCTTGGCTCATCAACTTAGATAGGTGCTTCACATTGTGTCCTTACGAGGGCAACACGAAGGCACATGTGGTAGTCCACCTATTTTGAGATGCAACAACTAGTTGGTGGCTCACTAAGGAGTGTAAGCGTCATTTATTTTTGGACACACTCTCATGGGAGACTTTCATTGAGCACTTCAATGTGCAATATTTATCAGATCACTACAGGTAGCATCGAATAGATGAGTTCCACAATCTGTAGCAGAGAGGGCTTACTGTTGCTCAGTATGAGGGCAAGTTCATCAAGTTGTCTCGATATGTAGAGTATCTCCATGATAAAAAACTCCTGGTTCATAAGTTTATTAGAGGGTTGAACAATGGGATAGCAAGGCTTGTGTGCATGGCAGACCCCCAGACATTGAGTGATTCTACTGAGAAGGCATACATAGCTGAGGAGATACAAGGATGAGGATAGAGTACACGCCCCCAATTTCAGGATCGTGGGCATTAGTAACATCAGCAGAGTTACCGCATACCACCACCACCACCTCAGAGAGGACGATTTAGTTCTGCATCTTTACCTTCTAGGCCTCTGCAACAGCAGCAGTCACAGCAGCAACAAAGATCCAGGCCACAACAGAGGGTACATGGGGATCATAATCAAGGTTGGCAGCAGTAAGGCACACGTAGGGATCAGAGGTAGTAGGGACCACCTGCGGGACCCGTGAGGTCACAGCAGTCCTACAAGGGTTCACAAAGGTCCACAAGTTGATTTGGATAGCAGCAGTCAAGTAGGACTCAGACTAGACAGGTACAGGCTTGGGGCCCATGCTATGTTTGTGGTGGAGCGGGACATCTAGCCAGAGAGTTCCCATAGGGCTTTATAGCAGGGGGATAGCATCGTGCAGGAGGATCAAAGCAAACGATTGGAGATGTGGGTAGGTCCCACTGTATATTCACAGCGGTTGATAATCGCCAGACTGATTTTCAAGCATCAGTGATTGAGACCTCAGGTATGATTGGGGGTGTCCCCATTTCTATTCCTTTTGACTCTGGTGCTACTAACTATTTCATATCTCCATTGTTAGTGGAGCATTGTAGGTTGGTGGCCTCTAGGTAGGGTGATAAGTGGGAGGTTGAGTTGGCCATAGGGCCAAGATGACAGTAGATGGCTTAGTCCACAACTGTGAGATATCTTCAAGACCCTTTACTACATTATGTAACCTTAGGGTTATGCCTTTAGGTTCTTATGGGGTGGTTTTGGGTATGGACTGGCTTGTGGCTCATAGGGCCAAGCTAGATTGTTGCCAAAAGGTGATTAGTTGCTTAGACGATCATAGTACGTCAGTTGATATAGTGGGCATTCAGAAGCCAACAATAGTTCATCTGATATCCACTAAGGAGCTTAAGCATTACATGCAGAAGGGATGCCAGATGTTCGCTATCATAGTTAGTGATAGATTAGAGGACGATCCTGAGGCATCATTAGATGACCAACCCATCTTGAGAGAGTTTTTCGATGTATTTCCAGCAGAGTTACCGGGGATGCCACCCTGTCGTGAGGTAGACTTTCATATTGATTTAGTGTCAAGTGCTAGTGTCTTGTGCACCCTACAGGATGACCACTCATGAGCTCACAGAGCTCAAGTTACAGTTGGAGGACTTGCTCAAGAAGGGGCATATCCAACCGAGCATTTCACCTTGGAGCGCTCCAGTCATCTTCGTGAAGAAGAAGGATGGGTCTCTTCATTTATGCATGGATTACAGGTAGTTAAATAAGGTGACAGTGAAGAACCATTACCCTTTACCCAGGATTGATGATTTCTTTGATCAGATGCAGGGAGCCAGGGTGTTCTCTAAGATTGACCTAAAGTCCGGTTACCACTAGTTGCATATCACAAAGGCGAACATCCTAAGACTGCCTTCTAGACTTGATATGGTCACTATGAGTTCACTGTGGTACCCTTCAGTTTGACAAATGCCCCTGCAGTATTCATGAGTCTCATGAACGGGGTTTTCCGTACCTACTTAGATCGATTCGTGATTATTTTTTTAGATGACATATTGATCTATTCGCAGACCAAGGAGGAGCATGAGGAGCACCTACGTCAAGTTTTGCAGTGTTCGAGGGAGCATAAACTTTATGGCAACCTGGTGAAGTGTGCATTTTTTAGGAGAGAGGTACAGTATTTGGGGCACATCCTCTCTGGCGATGGAATCTCTGTAGATACATCAAAGATCAGGGCTATCAAAGATTGGCCAGCACACACTAGTGTGACAGAGGTCAAGAGTTTCATGGGCTTAGTTGGTTACTACCGTAGATTTGTTGAGGGTTTCTCTTGGATAGCACACCCCATCACTTCCCTTCAGCGAAAAGGGAAAAGTTTTACTTGGATTGAGTAGTGTGAGAGGGCCTTTAGGGTCCTCAAGGAGTGTCTTACTAGTGCTCCCATCTTAGTGGTTCTTGATCCAACAACAGCTTTTATGGTTTGCACGGATGCATCACTTGAGGGTTTGGGAGTTCTGCTTATGCAGGGTGGTAGAGCGATCGTGTATGAGTCATGAAAGCTCAAGACCCATGAGCTGAACTACCCCACTCATGATTTAGAGCTCGCAGCAGTGGTTCGTGCTCTAGTTCATTCGAGACATTTCTTATTGGGTCGTCACTTTGAGTTTCATTTAGATCATCATAGCCTCCAGTACATATTCACATAGCCAAATCTGAACACCTGTCAGTGACATTGGATGGAGTTTCTTTGCGAGTACGACTTTGATGTCCACTACATCAAAGGGAAGGAGAACGTGGTTGTTGACGCATTGAGTCAAAGGCACCATGAGATCTTGACCTTGACTCTGAGTGGGGACTTGAGGGGACGCATTATTTAGCATCTGCTTAAGGATGAGTGGTTTCTTGAGGTGCAGCAGGAGATCTAGTCACAGACGGCCCTTGTGGACAAGTTTGCAGGATACTCAATTGAGGCAGATAGGTTACTTCGTCATTGATAGCACATCTATGTACCCCGCACAGGTGACCTACGTACTGTAGTGTTATCGGAGGCTCACAGAGCACCTTATGCAACACATTTAGGGATGAAGAAGATGCATGTTGACCTGTGACAGCTATACCATTGGGTGGGTATGAGATGCGATATTGCATAGTTTCTTGCTCGATGCCTTGAGTGCCAGAGGGTCAAGGCTGAGCATCAACATCCAATGGGTCTTTTATACCCTCATGAGATACCTGAGTGGAAATGGGACACCATTTCAATGGATTTCATTGTTGGTCTTCCTATGTCTTTTCACCGCCATGATGCCATCATGGTGATAGTTGACAAGTTGACCAAGGTGGTGCATTTCTCACCTGTACGCACGACGTACAATGCACTAGCAGTGGAGAGAGTATTCTTAGATGACATTGTGAGATTACATGGGGTACCTCACTGCATCATTTCTGACAAGGATTCAGTGTTCACTTTAGCCTTTTGGAGGGCTTTGTAGCAGGCGTTGGGAACGCAGTTCAACTTTAGCTCCGCTTATCACCCTGAGACAGATGGGCAGACAGAGAGAGTGAATCAGGTGTTGGAGGACATGCTCCATATGTATGTTATGAACCACCAGTCTAGATGGGAGGAGTATCTTTATCTAGTTGAGTTTGCCTACAATAATGGGCATCACAACTCATTGGGTATGCCTCCTTTTCAGGCTTTATATGGTAGGCCATGCAGGACACCATTGAGTTGGGATTGGATAGAGGATAGGGTTGCCATTGGTCTAGAGTTAGTTCAAGATATAGAGCAACAGGTCACACTGATTAGGCAAAGACTTTAGGAGGCACAAAATAGATAGAAGAAGTATGTCGATGCTAAGAGACTAGATCAAAGCTTCTTAGTTGGTGACAGAGTATTCCTAAGAGTGTGGCCACACAAGAGTTCAATCTGTTATGGGAAGGTCTCTAAGCTCGCATCACGGTTTGTATGACCTTTTGAGATCTTGGAGTGGATAGGACCTATAGCCTACTGTCTAGCATTGCCACCTAGCCTATCGAGCATCCATGATGTTTTTCATGTGTCTATATTACGGTGATATATATCTGATTTATCTCATTTATTGGATTGGAGTACTCTACAGATAGAGACGAATGGTCAATTGGCTTTGGATCTAATTCGCATATTGGGTTGTCAGACGCTGGGCCTTCGAGGTCGAGAGATGGACCAGGTTAGGGTCCAGTGGGATCGTTATGATGAGGTCACACCAACTTGGGAGGTGATGCAACACACAACATACACTTAATAGAATTGTGCCATTAAACATATGAGAGCCAAAGATTTGGAAACTCGAACATTAAAAACTTCTATTCATCAACTCTGCTGCTACAATGAGAGAAAACTCTCTTATATCTAAGAAAACAAAAAATAAAATAAAAAATTACCTTTTTTGGTAGATTTTGACAATTGTCAGATTTTGCCATTTTAGGTAATTTTACAATCATATCTTGAGAATCCTATTTTTTTCCAAAAGCTTCCAAAAACTAAGGTAGGATGAAAGGCCAACTAATATTCTAAAGTTGAAACATGAGTTTTGAGTTATTACAAAAGCAACTTTTTAAAAATCTAGAAAAAAACACTAAATTGCCATTTTGAGGGCCAAGATGAAAGTTTCAAGCCCCGAAAAAGTGCCAAGATGAAGTCCAACCCACTAGAGTTGGTTGAGAACCACTGGCCACCTCATAACGCATCCACCTGTAAAATTTTGTAGAAAACCCACATCCGAGTCAAAACTTATGACCTCCGAAAGTCCCTGCGTCAGGAGGATGCAGCTAGTTTGAAGGCACTCTATCCTCACGTTTTGATGACTTCCAAGAGGAAGTTTAGTATTAGGGGCAGAGGATGTGAGGCAAAATTATTTCACTTCCCTATTTTTATCATTTTACATTATAGTTAGTGACATTATCAAACATTTAGAGACTATTGATTTCCATTATGCAGATTTAAACTATATCCCCTGATTTTTGGATTAGCATTGATTAGTCATGTGGTGATTTGATTAGATCATATTTTGATGCTATTATGATGCTAGACATATGAGATACATTTGATGATTATTATTGATGTGGATTATGAGTTCATTTTATGAATTTTTTATTGATTCTAATTCTGTGATATTAGATAGAAAATGCAATTGTGAATTTTAATTATGATATGAGTGATTAATGTTGTGTATGAATTATACGATGACATAATTTAACTTCTATTTCTTCAGCTATGATATATCTATGTTTGTTTAACTGTTTTGATCGAGTGTACAGGTGATTTTCCAGGCCACGGAAAATCAGAGGCAATTCTCACACTTATGTAATCCCTTGTTAAGTCAATCCATTCCCAAGAGGGATGAGGATCATGTTTGATCAAATGATGTTTTTGTATATGCTTGATTTAATTATTTGGCCTAGTTCACCCCTTTTTAAATTGATTTAAATTATGTGTTGTAAAATTTATGTTTTGGTTTACACCATTTATGTTATTTTATTTATGGGCCATTTAAAGTGATTTTACACCTCCCTAAGTGTTTATTAGAGTCCCAAACTTAACCTAAGTGGTAACCCTAGGGTCTAGGGTCCATTAGGACTTATTAAACCCTAGGGTAACTCACATCTAGTCACTCTAAACTTGGGTTTAGTAAATGTGATGAATTTTCAAATTGGCTAAGGGTGGGAGATGAGTCATGCTTTGGAAAAGACCCATCTCCCTTCCCAAAACTTGGGGATTCCTCCACCAAGAAGACTTGGGAGGTCTTCAAGACCCTCGAGTGTGTGGGATCTCCCTCCAAGTCTTAGAAGAAGAGGGCTCTCTTGGAGGATAAGAGGATGACATGTGTCATCCCTTATCCTCATGGAGCCTTGAGGAGAGTTGCCACCTCTCCACTTGGTCTCTCACACATGTGTGAGAGCACAAGTGGATAAGGTGAGGGTTTGAATGGATTGGAGGGTGACACTTGTCATCCTCACATTCCTTCTCCCTTGCAAGTGGCATGGGATGAGGAAGGAGAAGGTGACAAGTGTCACCTTCTCATTCCTCAGGGCCAAATTTGAAGGCCTATTTTATCTCCTCTTGGAGAGGAGTTGGGTTTTTTTTTTTTGCTTTTTAGAAATTTCTTTCTATCTTTGGAGTTTTGGGAAGAGTTGGAGAAATCTTGGAGGCTTGGAGACTTGGATAAAGCTTGTGGTCTCTTCTTCAAAGTGCATCCATTATTGGGCTCTTAAGGTAAGCCCTATGGCAATAGCCATTTCCTTATGCTTGTTCATTCTTGTTGTGTGCTTAAGATTTTATGTTGGGTGTTATTTTTATTTTTGTGTGGGTTTGGGTGTTGGTAAGAGCATCTCCATTTGGAGAAAAGGCTCAACTCATATGAGGTGGGGGAGAGTGAACCTCCTCGGGGTCACCTCTTGGTGTTGTTCTATTTAATAGCCTTGAGGGCATTCTATGGTGTTTGGGAGCATTTTTGATTGGCATGAGTGCCATAGTGATTCTTTGAGTATTGTGGAGAAATTATTTTGGCTTGAGGCCTTGAGGTATTATGATTTTTGAGTTCTTGGAGTGACCTTTTGAGTTGAGGGGTCCACTCCCCTACCCCTCCAAACTCATTTTAATGAGCTTAGTTTTGTGCAAATCCTTGGGTGAAATTTTGGTGTTGTTTGTGATTTCATTGTTGTGGTGTGAAATAAATCCAATGTGAGAACTACGTCCCTAGCTCGGGCTGACCCACTAGCGGGTCTATGGTAGGGAGGAGGGCGATTTGCATGGCCTTGGGTTCCCCTTTTGTGTTTTGATGCATTGCAGGTTTTATTGAAAGTAAGGAGCTTTGGAGAAGTCCATTTTAATTTTGTTGCTTTATTTGAGTTGGCTAAATTTTGAGAGCCACGGCCTTGGAGGCCTTAATGTATTGTTGTCAAAATTATTGGTCTCGATTATTCTTGCTGTTGCAAACAATTTTAATGTGAAACACCTCTTATTTTGATGTCAAAAATATATTCATTTTATTGCTGATATATAAAAAGATTTTTCTTGCTGCCCTATGTCCCATGCTATTTATGTTTAAAATTATTGTTGAATGAAAGCTAGAGTAGAAGGAAGAGTTAGTAAAGGTTATTTATGATGCATAGTGAATATTTTTCACCACAAATGCTTGATGTTTACTTTCGAAAGAAATTATAACTATTATTTCTATCTTGTTGTTTTGAAATAAGAGAAGGAAAAAAAGTTTACATGACTGGTTATTCTTGAATCAATTGTTTAAAAAAAATAGTACGTTATTCAATTCATATTGCTGTAAAAAAAAGGGGTAATCTGTTTTACTTTTATTTTCAAGGAAAATGTTTATACTACTATTTTCTTATAAGTATATAAATCTGAATATTTTGTTTAAAGTTATTTAACTGTTATTAACTCTATGATATAATATATATATATATATAATAAAAGAATATATTCTGGTTAAAAACGCATTTTACTTCACTGATAGACCTGAGTAAATATTGTATATATAACATTGTATATATATATATATATATATATATATATATATATATACATTTGAAAGTGATTAAAGTAAAAAAATGCACACCAAATAATATTAAATGTTAAACTATTCAATTTAGAGAAAACAGAATGAAGTTTTGTCAGGCGATTTCCCATTAGGGTTTACACATTTTATGTTTAAAAAAAATGTAAAAAAAAAGAAAGTATTGAGTAGTGCGGGTGGCGGCCTCAGCCATCACCACCACTGCAGTTCTTTTTGTTAAGTGTTTGCGGGGTGTGGGGAGGGGGTCGTGCCCCCAACCACACCCAATTCCCTCTCCATGGTGTTCACCCACACCACGCCCCCTTCCCCAAGCTATAAACTATGCATAATGTAATCCCCACGGTGGCGGGGCCATGGGGTATCTCCTCTGCCCCCAACTACCATTCGGCCTTTATTAACAGTCTGTCATTCATTTTGAAATCTGCCAAAAAAAAGGAGTAATTAATATATATATATATATATATGTATATGTATATGTATATGTATATGTATATATGTATATATACATAAATGTATACATATATATAAATATATATATATATATATATAAAAGGAAACCCTATGGGGTATACATAATGTATATACCTCTGTGAGAAGAAGTATAAAACTTGTATCAGGGCTGCCACTCCACCTTCAAACCCTCAACTGCATAAGAAATGGGAAAACAAGAAAGAGAGAAAACAAAACAAAGTGTGAAAACAAAACAAAACAAAATAATAGATGAGATGAGATTTCTAGGGTTAGGCATCTCTTTTGGAAAACTAATAAAATATTAAATTAGGGCTTAGATGGAGGTTGAGTGGGAAAATGATAATGCTAATTTATTCTATTGCATTTATTTTTCCCATGTGCACAGAAAATTAAACTTCCCTCTCTTTGCCTTTTAGATCTTTTTGATTTATTTTTGCCTTCCCTAGTGTTTTTATTTAAGTTAATTTAAATATTTCTTTGGGGTTTGTATCTTTATTTCCATGTGGGATTTATTTAAATGGGAATGAGATTTTTGGTTTATTGGGATTCATTATCCCTTGCCTATTATTTGATTTGGACACCCTTAGTAGTTTTCTAGTGGGGCTTTAATTTAATATTATTGGGGAAATCTTTTAATTGAATTATTTTTTAATTTAATCGATTTTATTTCAGGAAGGGATGTTTTAATTTTTCCTCTTTTAATATTTTTTACTTGAGTTATTTAATAAATATAATGGTTGCAATTATATTTATTAAAGGACTTAATTTTTGAATTTTATTTTGGTCGTTTATTTAATTTTGAGTTTCATATTTTGGTGAGTGGTGAATTTTCTTTTGACCTTGGAATTATTTAATTTATTCTTATACTTTATTTATTTAATTTTTATCTTAATTATTTCATGGGAGATTCTTTTTAAAATATTTATTTCAAATGTTGAAAACATGTTATGCTGCTGAATTTTCTCAAGATTTAGGGTTTTATTTTAATGGCATTTTTGTGACATTTATTTTATCACTCCTTTTCATCATGCGACCATTATATCATTGAAGCATTATTTTTATTCAATTTTATTTATGCATTAGGATAAGGGTTTGATTTTGATTCAATCAAAATAAGTTCACTCACCTAAAAAACTTAGGGTTTTGAATTAAATCGATTCTAACCCTACTAGTGACACTCATCCCGTCACATAACCCCCTAGTTAGCTATCATCATGCAGGGGATTGCGTAGGTAGATGCACTTCCCTGAGTATCAATTGACATGTTTACGCCTTATACGTATTGCCATCGAGTATGCTGATATGTGCAAGGGGGTTTCTAGGAACACGTGGAAAAGTTTTTTGATATTTCGTGTCATGACCACATGACACGTATGATGCATGTCGTGACCACATGGGAAATGTGGGCATGACACACTACATATAAATTTGTGGTTTTTTATGTTTTTAGACTGGTATGCAGTAAACGCACATATAAGTATGTCCATCAATAAGTATGTGATTTTATGTACTGCAGCTTTGCATATGATCTTGCTAATTTATGGTGAGCGGGACTATAGTTTGCATGGTTGTCATTGGGCATTTTTTTAACCTTTTCAAATGCTATAACTTTACTCTGAGACCTGTGATCTCCACTGTACTCTCTTTTTCCAAATTTGCTAAACCCCTACATATTACATTGCAATTTTGAGCTGGAGAGGCTAAGGGTTTAGGCTAAACCCATCATTATGATGTTTTATCAGGATTCAATTATGTTAATGATGTTTTTTTTAGGGTTGAAACTAAATGCATAGGTACTAGCAATTCAGGACACCCAAGTTAACAACTATGTTTCGCCAAGCCCACTTTACATGGAAAGACGACAATGCAAAATGGGGACACCTTAGAAAATCTTGTAAATGATATTTGATTAGAAACATAGCTCAGGGACTGAGACAGACGATGGAAATGTTGGGGACATGGTTGTGTTGAAATTAGGGCAGACAACTCAGAGGGGGGTGAATCAGTTATCTCAAAACTTTAACCCTTGCAGCAATTTATCTTCTTTGTCACTTATTAACAATTTAATGATATAACCATGAAAGAATAAATCAACAACACATGAGCAGAAACATAATAAACACACATAACACTAGGATTTTTACGTGGAAACCCAGCTAAGGGAAAAACTATGGTGGGGGTTAACCCACAAGAAATTATACTCTGTTAAAAGTATTACAAATGGGGAAGGCACATGCCTTCAGGGCGTACTACCCAGAGCTCACTGCTCCAAGAGGCTCACTGCCTATAAAAATGATTACAGGAAGATTATAGAATTTTTGAACTAATGAATAACATGTACCAATGTAAAAATTTAGTTTAGTTAAGCACATAATATTGATCTTACACACTTCATCCTTACTCTACCCTGTTTCACTCTTCAGCCATAATCTGAGCTTAGATCTTCACCTTCACACTTCTTTTTGCCTTGTTTTGCACTTAATCCATCATCACATCATCATCACTCTTCCAAACACTTGAATCGATTGGCTATATATATTCGCATCAAGAAATTTAATCAACTATAGTCAGCTTCAAGAAAAGTTAGAATATTTATTAAGAACTCTGCTCTGTCAGCTAAATCCATGCACAGACAACATGGACCAAAAAATTGTGTTCTCAAATCATCAATCATGTTAGCCAATACCACTGGTTATCATAAATTTCTTAACCAACAACTTTTTTTCATCTGGACCAAGATCAAATACTAGGTCGGCCTATTCTTCTTCTAACTGTACTAACTAACTGGAACTCAATACTCAGATTCTTATAACTTTTGAATCCTTCATCACAGGAGGCTAAATTCCTAGATTTAGATAGTCCTGACAATCCTTATTACTCCCTCAGCAGTACACTGTGATTTGCCACCAGAGAGATTTGGACCAAGATACTGGACCCTGTCACATGCTCTATTTCTGACTACTTGGACTTAGACAAATCTTCACTTTGACTTCCGGTATGAACAAATCATGTAATGCGGATGTGTAAGATAGACTTAGTTTCCATCAATGACAACATCTGTCATGTGTAACAGTGTCTCTTGCCAACAATCTCCCCCTTTGGCATTGATGGCAACACTTAGTGAAAAATGACTAAGTGTTAAAACAACTCCCCCTTACTTTGTACACTTATGCTTTTCACTATTCTCTAATGCTCCCCCTTTGTTGGATTACTCATTTTTCACTTCTCTTCACTCCCCCTTTGACATCAATGGCAAAGGGTGGACTTTTTGGATGTAACAATTCCATAATCTCACATTCCTCCCCAATGGAGTGTATATACAATACAACTTTATAGCTAGGAGTGAATATTGCCTTGTGGTCCAGTAGTTCCAATATCTGTAATTGAGCATCAAACTTAACAAAATCTGGATACCAAAATTCACCAAAAATTTTATGTAGATGGGCATATATACAAACAACCTTATGATTAATTTACATAAGTTTGAACACATCACCAAAGACATTCCTCAATAGTGCCAACTCATTGTCCCAAATCTTCTTCATGCTGTTCAAAGCTGAGATGTGACCACTAAATAAGAATGCTTGAGACTCTACTTTCCGCAAGTTAGTAGGATCACTTGACCTAGTACCAGCTTGGGCTTCTATCATGGTATTAAACATTGCTTCCAACTTGGGGAAATCAGTCCCCGGAGCTCACACATCCTTGTCTCAATGTTGTCCTTTTCCTTCATCAATTTCTTTATTTCTTCAATCAAGATGATTGTTTGACATTCTTGGCTCATTACTTATACTGTCAAAGGATCAAAAGATTGGGATACACTTGACAATTTTTCCTTAGACTCTTTTATTTTTATTTCAATGTCCTCTATAGATTTAGGACAAGATAAACAAAATTTATATATATTCCCTCCTACTGTAAGAGCATTTTGAATACTCTTTACACTGGCATCCAGTACAATTCTATCTAATGCAATCATCCCTTTCAGAGCATCAAATCTTTTATCATTGAATTCATTTTTAACCTTGACCTCTGCAGATTTTTCAAGGGACTCAAAATGAGTACTTACAGAATTTATTAAATTCTTTAACTGAATGGAGGGGGATGCAAATGAGTCCTTCTAGAATGTTGGCATGATTTTCTCTAGAATCCCAGATGCAAGGCCAAGCATCTCACTATCTTCTATGTGAGACATTAAGATATCTTCTCTCACCTTGGCTTGAGCAATAGAGGCCAATTTTATCTTCTGCACCAGAGATAAGGAATCAAAATTGATTGGACCTTGTATTATGTCCTAATCTTCTTCAATTTGTCTATCTCTTTCCAAATTTTCTTTCACTGCTTTTGCAGTGTGTCTTGCCCAAAATGTTGATGTATCTATTTGATCCTTATCGGTATTGTCAACCGGATTGTCCTGCTTGGGCTCTTCATCAACCTATGCAATCTCTTCTTCTTTTTCATTTTTGTCCAAGTGGCCTTTTATGATTCTTGGTCCTTAGCTTCTTATATTTAATGCTCTTTATTCTTCAATGAATCATCTTCAGTTTGAGCATCTGTTTCAACATTCATCTATATATCTTCTTTGCTGGATTGATTCGGAGGAGTTTGAATACCTCCTGCATCATTAGTTGTATATGTCATCTTTTCATCTTCTTTGTTTATTACTTCCTCTTCTGGAACAGAGGAGTCATCTATATTAGATTGTTGCTCATTGATTGTCAATTCTTCAACATCCAGAATTGAGGAATCAATCCCATCTTCAATATCTTCTTCAACAATGGGAAGATAATGACTTTTCAATGCACTCAAAAGAATCTCATGAGTATCTTTGACTATCTCATCAGTTTCACCAAGCATGAGTTTATTCGTTCTTTTCTTACTCCTGAAGTCATCTTTCACTTCCTTGAATATCATGTTCATTTGTTCTGGAGTAATTTGAGGGCACAATTTTATCAGTATATGCTCCCTAAGCTCAATGTCTCTACTTTTTGCATTTTCTTTTCTTAACTCTAGAATATCTGCAAGGCCTTTTGAAATTTTAGAAGTTACTTCAATTAAAGCCTTATTGTAGATATTTAGATATCTGACTGTTGCTTCCTCTAGAATCCTCTTATCAGCATCACTGTAATCATCATAAAATTTAGTCATTGGCCTTAAGTTCCCATCTACAATGACTGGTTTGATGATGTCATCCACAAAAAGAGTAGGCTTTTCAACATATGTTTTAGTATTTTGCCTCTTGCTTGCCCTTTTGCTTCTGTAGGGCTTCTCCTTAAATACTTTGGCTACTTTTGTACCTGAGGCCTTCAACTTTTTGATCTCAACATCAGAATCAATTTCTTCTTCATCATTTTTCATGCTTTTATATGTTCTAGATGCTTTAGTCTTCATTCTTTTACCATCTTTACCGAATGGTTTGTCTTCCGATTTCTCTATTCTGACAAGTTTTGTGTGAATAGAGACAGCAACAGAGCTTCTTGTTTTTCTAGGCTGGCTGGTGGAGACTTCTGAAGCACTTCCTTGTTTCTTATCTTGCATCTACTTCTTAGATTTTTCTATCCTTTCTCTATTCTTCTTCACAACTTCCTTAGTTATGCCAATGCTTTCAGCATACATTTCTACTTGCTTTTGAACTTTCCTCTTGATTTCTGGTTTCTTGAGCTCAACATGCAGTTTCAAACTAAGCTCCTTATATGTCCCAAATCTTTCAACTATTGTATCATTTAGCTTACTCAAAAGGTGTTGAGCATACATATCCAAAATTTTCTCATCTACCTCATATCCCATGGGCATGATCCAAACATTTCTAGGTTCAATAGCTTCCATTAGACATTGATCTGTATCCACCATAAAATAGGCTATATCCTTGTATTTTTCAACCACAGATGTATGAATTCTCTCCCTTGAATGCATCATGTTCTAAAAATTCTTGAAAAATTCCCAAAGAGCAGTCCTTTGGGCATTGGAGTATACAATACTGTTCAAGTGCTCCCTTATCTGTATTGCAACAGGTTTATCATTGGTCCAACACATGCTTTTCTTGGTGGGTAACTCATTCATGAAATAGAAGAACAAACATAAGACAGTGTACTATATTTGAAGGTATTCTTTTTATCCTTCTTAACCTTATTCAAGTTTTCCATCAACTGGTTCTATAGCAACTCACACAAGTCATAATCAACATTCTTCCTCAACATCTAATAAGCTACATAAATAGTTGTACTGGATACAAAAGTTTCCCTGCTAGAATGATAAATCTTATGTCCAATCACCATTGAAGCAAATTTGACATATGGATCAGTGATGAAATTTATAGTCATTGCCCTTTTGTCAAACCTTGAACCGGTAGCACTAGTTACTATTTGATTCTTTATTGCTTTCAACATTAGTAGTCCACTGGATGAGTTCAACCCTGTCACAGCCTTCTTGGAGTCCTTGGTGATCTTGAAAGGTTTCATTAGCCACATAAACTCATCATGCATTCAGCTCAGCACATACTGGACCCACTCATCTTCATCGAAGATAGAAACACTATAATTTGAATGAAATGTTTATTGTACAGTGCCTTATACTCAGGTTTAAGACCGTGAATTTCATCCCTTAGATGATTCTTTAACAAATCTACAAACCTTGAGTCCCCAAATTCATCTATGCTCGCATGAATATAGGACCTAATATCTTCAACATGTAATACACCATATGGAACATTTGAAAATGCACCTAACGAGTTGACTTCTACTGATTTGTGTGGATTCTTCTTGAATTTGGGTCGGGGCCTTTCAGTAATATCAACAACTAATGGTGTAGCCATTGCAAAAGATCACAAGTTCAAAGCTTCACAAAAAAATACTTTTTTCTTCCACGAAATTAGGGTTAGCTGATGAATTCGTCGGTCACACTTTAAATCCTTGAAATCTTAGCTCAGGTGATCTTCTACTTGCTTATATTCATTTGTAACTTCTAGGTCATGTTTGAGAATGATAATTTTCCTTTCAAGTTCTTCCTCATTGTCCCTGCTTTCATGTAGATCAGACTCTAGATGGCCAGCTATTATGTCCAATTTGTAGCATTCTTCTATTATTTCTTTCAAAGATTGATTTAGTTTTCTTCAGTCTTCTTCCTTTCTTTAATTTCCTTGGTTAGCCTCATCACCCCGAATTCCATCTCATGTTTTAGGACAACTTCTTTAGCTAACTTCTCACATTCCTTTGTCTTCTCTTTTAGGGCCTCATCCATGTCATTGTCTTCATTCTGATTTCCTAGTTGAAGAAGTAGCTCC
Source organism: Cunninghamia lanceolata (assembly GCA_027924645.1). Lineage (NCBI taxonomy): Eukaryota > Viridiplantae > Streptophyta > Pinopsida > Cupressales > Cupressaceae > Cunninghamia > Cunninghamia lanceolata. Next base: position 4,288,030 of record BSBN01000128.1, read on the forward strand.
TTCCTCTTTTCATTAGATTTGCTCAATTTTTCTTTTAAGGTCTCAATGAAGTCTTTAGCATCTTTAAGGTTCTCTTGCAGTTCTTTGACTTTTTCTCTAGACTGATCAAGATCTTCTAAAGCAAGTTTAAATTGTTCCTAGATGCCATCAGAATACTTGAATGAACCCATTGAAAACACCTTCCCAGATCTTCCTCAAGCTGTTAAACTTCTTCTAAGGAACCAGGCTCTAATACTAATTATTGAAATTAGGGTAAACAACTGAGAGGGGGGGTGAATCAGTTGTCTCAAAACTTTAACCCTTGCAGCAATTTATCTTCTTTGTCACTTATTAACAAATTAATGATATAACCATGAAAGCATAAATCAGCACATGAGCATAAACATAATCAACACACATAACACCAGTATTTTTACATGGAAACCCAGTTAAGGAAAAAGCCACGGTGGGGGTTAAACCACAAGAAATTATACTGTATTAAAAGTATTACAAATGGGGAAGGCAAATGCCTTCAGGGTTACACTACCCAGAGCTCACTGCTCCAAGAGGCTTACTGCCTATAGAAATGATTGCAGGAAGATTACATAATGTTTGAACTAATGAATAGCATCTACCAATGCACAAAATTAGTTCCAGTTAAGCACAAAATATTGATCTTACACACTTCATCCTTACTCTGCCTTGTTTCACTCTTCGGCCATAATCTGAGCTTAGATCTTCACCTTTGCACTTCTTTCTGCCTTGTTTCGCACTTAATCCATCATCACATCATCACCACTCTTCCAAACACTCAAATCCATCGGCTTTATATATCTACACCAAGAAATTCAATCAACTATAGTCAGCTTCAAGAAAAGTTAGAATATTTATTAAGAACTCTGCTTTGTCGACTGAATCCATGCACAAACAACAACGTGGACCAAAAAATTGTGTTCTCAAATCATCAATCATGTCAGCCAATACCACTAGTTATCATAAATTGCTTAACCAACAACTTTTTTTCATCCAGACCAAAATCAAATACTAGGTCAACTTGTTCTTCTTCTAATTGTACTGACTAAATGGAACCCGATATTCAGATGCTTATAACTTTTGAATACTTCATCACCGAAGGCTAAATTCCTGGATTTAGATAGTCCTGACAATCCTTATTACTCCCTTAGATCCGCAGCACACTGTGCATTGTCACTAGAGAGATCTAGACCAAGATACTAGACACTGTCACATTCTTTGTTTCTAACTACCCAAACTTAGACAAATGTTCACTTTAACTTCTGATATGAACAAATCATGTAATGCAGATGTGTAAGATAGACTTATCTTCCATCAATGACAACATCTATCATGCATAGCAGTGTCTCTTGCCAATAGGTTGGGGACTAGGACATGGTAAAAGGGGTGACACATGTTTAAAATTCTTAATCAGTCAATTTGTACTGGTCAATGGGGGCCAGGCGGCCATGGTGACCCAGGGAGTACACAAAATTCATAGGAGTAATCATCCAAACCTTATAAATCATGGAGCACACTTAACCTTAGGAGGAATTAACCCCTATTCTTGCTAACAGTAGAATCCCAATAAATTCATCCTCACATACCCAACAAAAGAGTTTGTTGGTTAATTATGCTTGTAACTATGACTTGTGGTGCTCTCTGCAACATTTGATATCTTGCCTATGTTATTTGTCATTTCTTGCACCGGTGTCTCTTGTATTGCAAGTTTGAGCATTCTCACACTATGGTTCAAGAAACTAGGATTTTATTTTGTTCAAAAGACATCCAAAAATTTCAAAACTTGACCTGCATCTCATCTGCTCATGCATATTTTTTCAAAAATGGGTTTATTTCCTCCAGTTTTGCTTATCTTGTTATAGTTGTCATTGTCAACTAAAAACTGATTGATATACCTAACTTTGTTTAGGATGGGAACAATGATTTTGGTCTCAAATATGTTCGAGATATATATAATCTTATTGCAAAGTATTGTAAAACATTCATGTTAAGTTATGTGAAATATGCAAGCTTTTTGATAGAGATTTTCTAACAAGTATTTCAATAACACTGGTTTTACAAATATAGATAAGACATAGAAAGAAATAAAATTCCAATCAATGCATGGGATCATGAGATAAAAGTTGCCATAGGAAATGAATTGATTACAGATTTAAACATGAATAAGGGGTCTAAGCCTCAAAATTACATTCCAAGTAAAGATGAGTTACATCAACCAATGCATTGATTATAAAATTACAAATATATTTGAGTATAATGAGAAACATTTCCTTTTAAATATTAGACAATATAGTCTATATTTCTAAGTATTTCACTCAAACATTTGAATACTAAGAAGAACAACATGAACCACAATGCAAAATTTTATTCTACCTTTTCTTTTTTAATTCTAGAGTTTGTGATAATTTGATTTTTTTTATTTAAAATTTCTTTCCTTCTTTTTAGTTAGAGTGTAGCTAGCCCCACAAAATGAATGTGTTTGAGTAAAATGCTTGTGTATGCTAGAAATATTCAAAAAATTCTCACATGGAGTTTCCAGAGGAAATGCTACTAGAAATATTTCTTGAAGTATCCAGTGCATTTCTATGAAATTTCTATTTTTGAAATGTTTGAGCAGAAAATGAAAGGGGGTTAGAGTTTCTCAGTATCACATCATCTGTGCATACAAAAATTAGTTTTCAATATTGCAAAATGCTTCACTCCATTATGGTTGTATTTTATGTTCCACATTTCTAGAGAGATGACCTTTAGATTGATCTTTCTTTGCATGAAATCTTGTCATGAGACATCTTTAAATTTTTGTTTTCTATTTTCTTCCATTTTTGAATCACTTACAATGCAAGAGTTTACAAGAGCTTCCAATGGATTTTTGGGAACTTTCTTCATTACAGTATCTAGACTTAAGCTATTGCCAGAGTTTGCAAGAGCTTCCAAATAATTTTGAGAAACTTACTAAGTTACAGAATCTACAGTTGAAGGGTTGCTCTAGGCTGCTTAAGTTTCTAGAATGGCTAGGAAATTTTCTATCCTTAATGGTGATAAATTTTAGTAGTTGTGAGAAGCTGAGTATTCTTCCTCATAGCCTCGTAGAGATGGCCTCTCTGTTGATGTCCAGTATGTATATTCTTGCATGCTCAAGTTTGACAGAACTACCAGAAGAAACCTCATGGCTTTCAAAGATGAAAAGTATTTCATTTTTCTCTTGTTCCAGTCTAAAGAGGATCCCCATCTAGTTCAGTAAGCTTATTGGTTTAGAAACATTAGACGTGAGGAGATGCAATAGCTTGTCAACCCTTCCTCAAGGCTTTGCCCGTGAGCTAAGTTTGCAAACATTAGATTTAGAGGAATGTGATAAATTAGAGGAGTTGTGTGATGACTTCCATTGTCTTGGAGCATTAAAAGAGTTGAATTTCTCCAAATGCTGCAATTTAACCAAACTTCCCAATTGTTTTGGTCAGCTTGGTTGCTTGGAGAAAGTAAATCTATTAGCATGCTCTAATTTAGCGAAGCTTTCTGATGATTTCCACTATCTTCCATCATTGATAAGATTAAATCTCTCAAGTTGTAAGAGATTGGGTGGGGAATGGATGGGTTGTGTGGGAACCACTCAAAGCTTGTGGTATGTAGACATTTCAGGAAGTGAAGGGATGAGTTAGCGGTGGATGGAAATGCAAAGAGAAAAGGAAGAATGGCATCTGCTGGTGGTAATTGAATCCTCCTCGAAGGTAAGAGTTGGTGATTTTTGTCCAATTGAATTCTGAAACCACTTATATTTTATTTGGAGAATGTAAATCAATACTATCAATTTCATCACTCTCTTTTCCTTACAAGCTATATACATTCTTATCATTATATGTGAGCTATAGGATACCGAAGGAACACGACAGTCTTTGATTTTAGAAAAGATTATATGGAAGATATTTAGTGATGAACAACTTTTGACTGATGTTCTTCAATGCTCCTTTTGTTCATCCTCCCTTGCATCACATTCTCATCTTATATTGATCATTCAACAACATTATGTAATTCCAAATAAGTGGAGTTTATTAGAAAGCAATTTGCAGTGCCTGGAACATAACTCAAAAGCATCGGCAATCATATATGTTGGCAAATATTTTAATGCATTAGCATCAAAGTTGGTTGAGAGAATTGTGGCTTATACACCTCTTAACTCATTGACTGACTCATTCCTGAAAAATTATATCATATGCTGGTATACTTATCTCTAGCTATGTTTGCTTGCACTATTGATGGTGTAAAGAAAAATGTTGTAAAATATATGTCAACCTGGGAAGACATGTCATATTTTTTGAATGAAGTGGAAATGCTGACAAGGAATCCAAGGGAGAGCAATGTTGAATTTCTGAGGAAATTGGTTGTGACTCAAGAAACAGATTTTCTTCTCCGCAGTAATGAATAGGTACCTTTTATTTTACTATAAGTTTAAAATTGTTTCATATATAATTTTTTCCTTGAAAAAGGTGATGTCTGATTTGTAGGTGAAAGTGAACGATCTAAAGGGCCAAGTGAAATTACTTCTCATAACATACTTCTCTACAAAGAAAGAGAAACTTTAGATTTCAGCATTGGAAGATGTGTATCTGAAGCTCCAAAGGAGTTCTCATGATTGGACTGAAGTAGTTTGGATTCCCCGAGTGGGGGAACACCACAATCCCGAGGAGTACGAAGGAGTTGTTGCAAGTGTTCCATGGCTAATGGTTCCTCATCCATGGTTAATAAATTTAAGTGATTTACAAAATTGTATTTGGCATGGAAATATAGATAAACTAGTGGTGGTAGATGAGAAGGGAAGCATATCTTGCAAGGATACAATGTCGATGATATTGAGGTGGGGGATCAATGCATATCCATTTTTTGCAAGCTGTGAAGAGGAACTAAGAAAGGAAGAATGGGAGGGACTCAACTTCAGCTCTCAATCTAGCTTGGAATTTGTTTTTCAGAATTTGGAGCTCTTTCAATCGAGTGTGAGATTATATTATTCCACCCAATAATCATCTCAATATATAAAATCATTTCCCTTAACGCGATCATTTAAACATACTAAAAGTAGAATGCAAGAGAAGATGTTTTCTTCAAATTAAATGGATTAAGATTATGAAGAATAATGTTATAAATATTTTTTCATAAGATCTTTATCCTCTGTTTTCATAATTTGTGTTGTGATGACAGGTAAAAGAGGCACTGCTTCATGGAGAAATGATATTTGTCTGCGCAGGTCCAATTAACAAGATGTTAGATTTCGTACCAAAGTTAAATTATGCTTTAACAAAGCTGGAAAGTGTTGTCCAAGTCTTCTATGTTAGGGATGGCACATATGACGGGGAGAGATTTGGCCAAGAAGGAAAAGAAGAGTATGAAAAAGAAAAGAAACCAAATGTGCAGTATTACAAAGTGAATGCTAAAATTTATTTTTTACATACTTATGCACACTTCAGAAAAAGGGAATGCCAAAATTTACTTTTCACACACATAGACATATGCACTTCAAACAAAGTGAATGCCAAAATTTACTTTTCACACACACACACACACACATGCACTTCAAACAAAGTGAAAGTCAAAATCAACTTTTCACACAAACACACGGGCCCACGTGCATGCACATAGAATGAATGCCAAAGTTAACTTTCAAAACAATGCACACACAATGAAAGCCAAAGTTGGTTCAAAAATACTAAGTGAACATCATTGAAGTTTGAAAGTATTTCTTACATGTCCTTCACATAAAGTAAACATCAAAGTATTTTTGTTAGGGTTAGAGTTCAAACATACACATGTGCGCTTCAAAAAAAGTGAATGCCAAAATTAACTTTTCACACACACACATCCACTTTAGACAAAGTGTGTCAAAATTAACTTTTCACACACACACACACACACACACACACATGTGCATGCACATTGAATGCCAACATTCATTCATACACACAGTGAATGAGAAAGTCAACTTTCAAAGCCACAAACACACATTGAACATCAAAGTTAGTTCAAACACACACACATGCACTTTAAACAAAATGAATGCCAAAATTAACTTTTCACACACACACACACATCTAGCTAGACAAAGTGTGCCAAAATTAAATTTTCACACATACACACACATGTGCATGTACATAGAGTGAATGCCAACATTCATGTTCACACATTCATTAAGATTATTCTTAGGGTTAGAGATAGGATTATAATGGAGATTAGGGTTAGAATTAGGGTTAGGTTTAGGGTTAAAATTAGAAATAGGGTAAATGTTAGATTTATAGTTAGGATTAGGATTAGATTTATGGTTAGCGCTAGCATTAGAAGTATTAGGATTAGGGTTAGGGTTAGAATTAGGATTAGGGTTAGGGTCAGAATTAGGGTAGGGTTAGGGTCAGAATTATGCTTAGGGTTAGAATTAGACTTAGGGTTAAGGTTAGGGAAAGAATTAAGGTTAGAATTATGACTAGAGTTAGAATTAGGATATCTCAAATTCTTAGGATGCAAGAATGGTATCATAAATCTACTTTGTAGAGTTCATGATATTTTTACAACATTCATCAAACGCATGTTTCTAAGGCATACTTCAAAAGGTATTATTTTAAAAAGAGAGTTGAATTACAAGTATTTTCTTCCATCCTTTTAAAATTATGCTTTAGAATTAAAATGGTCAACTAATCAAATCATGATGATATGTTACAAAGAATAGTTACACTATGCATATCTAAATGGTGAAAACATACAAAGAACAATTACAATGTGCATATCAAAATATATATATATATATAATATTTGGTGATAGGCCTATAAATATTTGTGTCTATCGTCCATTTGATAACACCTTTGGTGCTTTTACTAGTATTATAATACATTAGCTACCATACTAGTAGCTGCTTATCCATAAAAAAAAACTTACATGTGGCATGAACTAATAAAGATGACAATCACCATTTATTTTTCAACACTTTGAATCTTACCCTATAGAAGATAAATTAGATGAAATATACATCAGTTAACAAAATAAATAACCAAAATTCCCTCTCCAAAACAAAATATTTCCCTTTCAATTCTACATTTATTTCCCCACAAAAAGAATTTCTTCTTCAAGATAATAAAGTCTTGGCATTTGGAAAACAAAAATTTATTGAACTGTATAATCTACAAAACATTAAAAAAATGTTTGTCATTTTGAATATGAATAAAATAAAAACTACACTTTCAATAAATAGAAGACTCTTGCCTAATTTTCTCAAGAATATATAATAGTGTGGACATGACAGGGACACTTTAATTGTAAATTTTGTAATATTATTTTTGTCACCCCTCTAATGATTAGGAATCTTTTTTATTTATGCAAGTAAAATGTAGATTATTTTAGTTCTTATTGATAAATATCATTAAGATTTACTTTGATCTATATTAAGCTTTGACATTCATCTTCCCTTTTGTTTAATAGGAGGAAGCAGTGAACATGGATGAGAAGCTATGGATAAGTTTCCATTTAATATACAACTTTTGAAAAATACAAATCATTTAAAAAACAATTATGACAAAATGATTTTTATTATATTTTAATTTTCAATGATAATGACGTTACTTAAAATTTTACTATTTCCCAAATTAAATATCCATTTAAGAGAAAGTTAACACAAAAAACTTCAATAAATTTTCATTGAAGAATACTCATGCACCAATAAATTTTGTTTCTGATTAATCAATTACACATGTTCTATTAATAATGATTTGCATACTTTATGAACACACATCTTTCTAGATAGAAATTACATTTGTCAAACTATGCTAGCCTACCTAATACCTCTTAGTCTATCTACAAGACTAATGGCAACTTCATCTAAAACCTGAATGTATCTTTTTCTTCGATGCCTTTTGACAATCAAAATTGCAAACACTCCCCAAAATCCAGTTGCAAAACTTGCCATCCACTCTACATACCAATGCCATGGAATTTCTCCTCCTTCCTCAATCTTTTCTTCTGGAAGATGAATCATGTTAGAATTTGACTTTTGTCCACATTTACATGTTTTATTATCAAGTGGAAATCCACAAAGGCCAGGGTTTCCATAGAAATCGGTAGGGTTGAATGTTGCAAATTGACCCCCTATTGGAATTCTTCCACAAAGCATATTGTTATATACAATAAAAGTACTCAGACTGGAAACCTTTAGGATTTCATTTGGAATCTTTCCATGCAATTTGTTATTTGAAAGATCCAATGACTCTAGTTGCTCTAGCATTCCAAAAGTGATTGGAATATTTCCTGTAAGACTATTCCTTGATAAGTTCAAAGTGTGGAGACCTTTAAGGTTTCCAATTTCTGAAGGAATACCATCTGATAGCTGATTTGCAGATAGATCAATGCAAGTTATAAGTAACAAAATAGAATTATAATACACCAATTCTACTCCTTTGTTGATCACTTGGATCTCTTCTTTGTAGTAATAGCCATTACCACTAGCATTTGCAATTTTTACTTGTGGATCCATCATAGCTGTCAAATTTGCCAAATGTGATGGGATGGGACCAGTCAAATTATTATGTGAAATATCTAACACATGCAATTTGGAAAGATTACTTAATTGACTTGGAATGTGCCCATGTAGTTTATTTGACTTCAAAACAAGAATCATTAACTCAGAGAAGTGTGATAGCCAAAGGGGTATATTGCCCAATAAAAAATTGTTGCCCACATCTAACATCTGCAAGCTGGAGCAATTTTGAAGACTTGATGGCAAGTTTCCCTTAAGCATATTGCCATTAAGGTGTAGTGTTTGGAGATATCTTAACATTCCTATATGAGCTGGAATCTCTCCTATCAAATTATTCTTTGCCAAATTCAATCTTATCAAAGAAGAGCAATTTGTTAGGCTTGACGGTATTTGACCAGACAATCTATTCTTTGATAGATCCAACACCTCCAAGAATTGTAGAAGACCAATGGAAGAAGGAATGCCACCACTTAGATCATTTGCTGAAAATGACAAGAACTCAATGTCAAGTATAAGTCCAGCAATTTGCACTGGGATAACACCTGTAAATCCATTTTCTGACAAATCTAATACTTGTAAATCTCGGGAAGTTGTTGAAGGAACTGGAAGGAAACCATTCAACATATTCTTATGTAAGTCTAAAATGTTGAGTGAACTTATGTTCAAGGTGGAGGGCAATTGACCTTGCAAGTTATTGTATGATAGATTCAATCTTCGTAGATCGAGTAAATCTCCTAGCCAAAGTGGAATGTTTCCAAAGAGATTATTTTCGGAGAGATCCAAAACAATTAAGTTATATTGTGTTGAAAGGAATGGAGGCAAGATACCTTCAACATTACAAGAAGCCAATCTCAAGCTAGATAAGGAAAATGGAGGTATCCATTTTGGGTCAACTTGGACAAACAATTTATTATTAGAAAGGTCAAGGTAAGAAAGGTCACTAGTACTTTTGAAACTATCAAGAGCAAAGTTGCCTTGCAAGTTGTTGGAAGAGAGGTCAATCCATTGCAAGGATGACATGTTACCCAACCAAGAAGGCATTTGGCCACTCAATTCATTTTGGGAAAGATAAAAACCAGCTAAAGATGAAAGTTTACCAAGTGAAGGTGGAATCTCTCCACTCAATGAGTTTTCACTAAGATCCAACCATTGAAGAGTAGAGATGTTTCCAAGGAAAGAAGGAATAGGGCCTCCCATCTTTAATATACCTCTCAGATCAAGTTGGACGAGGGAGGAAATATTTTCAATACATGGTGGAATATTCCCTATCACATTAGAATATGACAAATCAAGTGTGGTTAGTTGTGGCCATTTTCCACACAATACATGACCTATATCTCCACTTAATAATGGGTTTGTAGACAAGCTAAGCTCTTGCAAATGAGGCATATTTTCCAACCATGAAGGCACTGTGGAATTAAGGTTGTTCATATCTAAAATAAGATGGGAGAGGGAGGTGAGGTTATGGATAGCATTGGGGATGTGTCCTGATAGGGAGCAGTTAAAAAGGTCAAGGTGGTGGAGATTATGGAGATGAGAAAGGGTTGCTTCCAATTCCTGACTTGTCACATTCAACACTGCACGTCCAAGAGACAAATACTTCAACTCTTGTAGCTTCCCTGTCCACCTTAAACTGGAGCTATACAATTTGGACCAAGGATTATATCTGTACCCTAATCCAAACATAAACTCCTCTTTCTGGATGCTAGAAACATCTAAAAATTGCAAATGAGAGAGATTACCCAGTTGCCATGGAATTCTACCTTGGAATTCATTCATGGCTAAGTTGAGGTAAGTCAAGGTGTACAAGGAGCCAACATCTACAGGAATCTCACCTTCAAACCTATTTTCGCTGAGGTCAAGATGTCTCAATTTTTGGAGGCCAAAAAGTTCTGCATATCAAATAGTAATAATTTTTAAAAATAAAATAATTTAATATTAATAATTAAAAATAAATTATGACTAATAAAAATAAAATAATTATTTATTATATTTCAAAATAAATAAAATATAAAATTATTATTTTCTACTTAACTATTAAATTATTTAATATTTAAATAAACCATTAAATACCAAACAATATTATCTATATAAATGTAAGCTTTGAAATTTAGAAATAAAAAATAGTGCAGTTTAAAAGTACCTCTAGGTAGATTGCCACCGAAAAAATTCCAGCTCAAGTCCAAATACTCCATGTGCTTTAATTGGAATAAAACTGGAATGAGTGCTTTGAAGGGATAAAAGCAATAATTGGAGAAGCGGAGTTGGATGACGTGGGAGGAGAATTGGCTGCATTCAACACCCCGCCACTCGCAGCAATTAAACCCCCTCCATGAATCCATTAAATTATCATTCCTGCATGACTCCCCATAATACTCATAGCCAAAAGAATCCTTGGTTTTAACTGAAGCCATATAATACTCATTCTTGAATGCCAGAAGGGCGTCTCTCTCATGTGGCAAGCATGAAACATAGCAGCTGACTGTAACAGAGCAGCATGTCATCACAATAAACAAGCACAGCACAATAAACAAGCAGAATCTGTCCATTTTAGCAACTGATTTATCTCATCTGCAACAATGTTTGATTGAAAAATAATCAGACAGTAATTAAAAAATAAGTGAGGAGCGTAATTAAAAGAAAAAAGAAAAAACTAAATGAAGAATACCTAGAATAGAAAAGCAGGGGAGAGAAGAGAGGAATTGAATGGTGCATCAGAAAGAGAGGGGTATGAGAGTATTTATAACAAGTTTCCCACACCAAGTCAACGAAGATTGGGAAAACGTGAATTTCCTTTCCACCAAATATCGTGAGCTTGAATGAGCGATTTTCCTTCCGCGTGATTTTCCTTTCCACGAAATATCGTGAGTTTGAATGAGTGATTTTCCTTCATCACGGTTTACTTTCCTCTCCTTCATCTTTGCTTTTATATCGCCATTTATTATTAACTTTTATCTTTTTCCGTTTGCTGTATGTTTTAATGTCATGGTACCTACCTTTGCTTAAGGATATTCGAATTCCTTATGAATTGCTTTGATTAGTAGGTAATAAAAAAACAAATTTATGAATAGCCTCTTCTTCAATTATTGAACACACGATCATAATCAACAAAATAAATAAATTTTAAATTTGATTTTAGTGAATAGTGAAGTGGATATAATAGTTTTTTAAATTGATATGAAGTTTGTCTATATAGATTTGTTTATAATATTTTGGGAACTAGAGCGATAAAGCCATGGGAAGAGATCCGTCATAAGGGTCTCTCTGATTTGGACGAATCTAAAAACTTGAGTTATATAGATAATAGTGATATTTAAATAAATGTTTTTGTGTAAGCAGGACGCAAAAGTTTAGAAGGCTCATAATTTCTAGTTAAAAAGTAATTATTCAATATTATCCATTACTAATGGAAATTAAAAAATTATATGCCTTCCTTGCTAGTGAAATTTAAAGTTACGTAATGTAGAACTCAAGATAATTTAGACAAGTTTTGTATAGTTAATGTTATAGGAAAGGTTATTGAGAGAAGGTTTGGAAAAGTAAAAACTAAAAAACATGATTTTTCTTTTTGAACTTGAATTTAATAGGATTGGATTGTGCAATTGTACACTTGGGAACTTCAATTTTTCTAAATTATTAATTGCATTGTATGTTTTTTATTTATCAAAATTCCAAGTTCATCGCTTACTACAGTAATTAATCCTACATATTCCAATTGACTTATTGATACCCAATCTAAGAAATTATTTTCACGGCTCTCTATGCTACTATTTTGCTTTTATGTTTATAATTGATCTAAGAAATGTAACTTAAACCTTTGTGGTGTGCTTGAAATCTCATACTCTAGAAATGTTTCCCTTAAATTATGTGCTTGCATATTACATAGCTCTTTTTTTGTTGTTTTACAATTCTTCTGTACTAAGATACTAGTTTCATCTCTTATCTCCTTGCAAATGCCTTCCATGTGACTTTAATGACATGTGTAGTACTGCATAACCTCTTATAGGTTGTAGAGTGCACTCTCAAACATTTGTGCAGTACAACAAAGGCCTTCATAATGATTTTGGTACCTTGTCATGCTCTTCATTCATGTTCATGGGGGCTTCATTCAAAAAGACTAAGTCCTTGCCTTTTACCCATGCATGTTATTATATTTGAATATTGACTTGATGCAAGTAGTTACAACTAACTTAAGTGGATTATTTGCATTGACACAATGATCAACTACTAGGATATTTATTCTTGCATATTGGTTATATGCACTTACAGATATTTTCTATGCTCTATCTTTGAAGTTATATCCACGTAAATCCTATCCATTGATTTGTAGAACATGCCATTGATCTTGTGACTTGCGATAATTTTATATGTGCCAAAGGGAAATGCTAGCTCCAAGCCTCACAAGTCATTGGATTATCTATGAGAATGAACATGTTTTATCAGAACCTCGTAGTGAACTGCCAAGTGTATTATATGAAAAACTACTTGATTGGTCAAGGAAAAATGTGGTGGGTCCACTTTGTCTATTTAGTAAAGGTTCAGTGTAAAGTTTTCTACATAGCTTTCAAGCTATGTGTTCAATTCTCATTTGGTCACAATAAAAGATAGAAGACAAAATCTTGCCTATACCTTTCATTATTTCATCACTAAGAGTGAAATGACAAACCCAATCCTTATACACATCTTCATTTTATTGGTTGAGGGGCATCTATGTGGCAAGTTAGTATGGGGCCAGTCTTAAATTGTCAAATTAGGAAATGTTGTGTGGATCTAGGTGGTAGGTGTGGTTGGCCTGGTATTTGTATGGTGGACTTTAAAGTGATACCTGTTATAACCTTTGGACTATGTGTTATGTTTCATTTGCAATACAATAGTTCAAGGTAGCAACTTGTATATTTTTCCCCATTTCACTCTCTACCATGGATCTAGAGCTAGAGTTCAAAAGGTTTAATCAAACGAATGTGCCCAAAAGGTTTTCAAATCAAAAGTGATAGGGGCTAGGGTTTTCCAAGAGAATAGTGCAATTTGGAGGTCTGTTATGCAAGTAGATAAAGAACTTGAATGTGCCCACAAATCTCTATGGATACAATTATGAAAATAAAGGTGGCATTATAAATACTTATAGAGACAAATCCAATCTAATGGGCCCTATTGCATGTAAGGAAGCTAAGGTAGTGGAACAACTTCCTACACTAATCTTGAGAGGAGGGTTACGTAAAACTTTTTAAATTGTTTACAATAGTTACATAAATTATATAGAAATAAACATAAATAGAAATCATACCAAAACACAGTGATTTACGTGGGGAAAACCCTTTTAAGAGAAAACCCTACACTCTAAAAGTACCTCAATATATTATTTAGAAATCTCAACAAGATTATAATATACTTACAAAGCAAGCTTTCACAGGAATATCACCAACCAAAGATCTGGAAGCAATTCAAAATCTATAATACTCTCACACACAACCTCCATCTCAATCACCTAATATATAGGAGATACAATACATGAAACTGTCAAATGATAATTACAAAACCATGAGTTAAAACCACCCAAAAGTGGTGCCCAAATTCTTAGAGTTTCACTATCTCCAATCAAATAAGCCTTATGATGTGTAAAAACACACATCAACACATGAAACTCCCCCTTACAACTCTTTTATGTCCAACAAGTTTTTACATTTCCAATACGAGAGGCCCAACTTTTAGAGGCCATAACTTTTGATCCGGTGGGCTGATTGGGCCCATTTTTTAAATTGAAGAGCTTAAAGAGATCTACACACCGAGCACTTTTGATAGCAGTACGAACCACTTGCAAATTTTATTTTGGCCAAAACCGACCCTATAGCCTAGAAATTGAGTTTTTTATGTTTTTATAACAAAAAAATCACACTTTTTGTATTCATAACGTTGAGACACCTTTCCTAACATTTCAAAGTACAAGAATGGCATATGAATTAATCGACAAAAAGAATGGTTTAGTTGGATTACCTTTAAATATTTATCATAGTAATTGACCAAATTCCCAATTGAACAATAGAAATTTTAGGAAGCCTAATAAAACTATGCCATTGTGTGCTACTAAGTTTATAAACTAATATTATAGTAGGTAATTGTAGTGCTAAATTTACACTATAATTTTAAAAATTAGATTTGTGTCCTTATTAGGCTAGTGGGTGGTTTCTTCAAGCCTTCTTCTTGAAGTCCTATCTTTTGCATGGAGAAGTTAAGAAAAGTTTTTAAAATATTGGAGTCTTACCTTCATCTTGTGAAGGATGCATGTAATGGGTATCATAACAATTATTGCAACCATTACTAAGGATAGTTTAGGAATTATCCTCAAGAATAAAAATTCTCTACAAAGACATGAAGGGTAGTTCCACATTAGTGTATAATAATTGTTTGAGCATTAACATGAAAGATGGTGTCTTTTCCAATATTTCTCACATTTTTACAAAGTTATTGTATATCTAAATTAAGATGAGGTAGAGAAAGGCCCACACCTAATATATTAAACACAAACATTAGGAAGTAAAAGGAATAGAGGCTTCCATAAAGTATGAAAAGAGGCTAACAAGGAAATATGCATGTCTATGTATAGAGATTAATAATAAAGATCTCACATTTGGAATGCTAGTGCTAGCATGGAATGTTAGAAGTTTAGCACCCAAGGGAAGATATAATGCCAAGGTGTCAAGACTTAGCTCATGGCATGTTTGAGCCAATGTCAGGTGGTATAGAGATAGAGAACACCCACATAAGAATTTCAAAGGCTAGCATGGACATTAAAGGCCAATGTGAAGGTTTGAGTGTCTACATTGGATGTCCAAATGTCAACGTGGTAGTTAAATTTGGCATTACATATCAAGCCAAGTTAGCAAGAGGGATAATGGGCTATTAAGATTGGCATATTAATAAAACTACGATGGAATGTGAGATGATAGCTCAGAAATTGGCGAGGCTTACATAGAAGTATTTAAACCCATGTTTGTTATAATTAAGGTTGTGTTTTATTTTTAAACAATGGGTAGATTCAATGGCCATCAAATCTCTTGATCCAATGGCTTCCACTAATTTAGGAAAGGACTTTTAGAGTTGGTAGAAGGAAAATAGTTCCATTGGTGGAGAGGAAAATGACTTGGTAGAGGGTCCCACCAATTACAAAATGCTCATTCATAATAGGTTTTGGCATGGATAGAAAAATATTAACTTGTATAAAAGTAAAAGAAGGTATGTTTATATATAGTCAATTACCATCGGATTGAAGGATCTAACAATTCCTAAGAATTTAAGAGGCTAAGCAAGGATAATGTTAAAATAGAGCAACACATTTAGATAAAGGGAAGAGCTTGAAATTGGAGGAGCATGCAAGGTAAATAAAACGCCTAAATCTTTATTTATTCTTTACCTTATTGAAAATTAAAGGCCATAGCTTTATTTTATTAAAGCTTGCCTTTATTATAATATTAATGGATAATGAGGCTATATATGATTGAAAGAGTGGGAATGCACCATTTTTCAACTTTGCCCAAATATTAAAGAAAACGTAAGACAAAAGAGAACCTATGAGAAATCAAAAGTGAAAGTCCCATGAAAAGGTAAAAGAGAAAATGTAATATTAAAGTGAGTGGAAAATATTGCCAAAGTAAAAATTCATGGGAGACAAAAGTAAAAAAACATCAATAATTGGAATATGTAAGGGTAATGCTTTGATATTCAAGTGGGTTGGAATTTGGTCAATTACTATGAGAAATATTTAAAGGTAATCCAACTAAACCATGTTTTTTGTTGATTACTTCATTTATCTTACATAACATTCATCACATCATTTTTATGTTGTAGAAATAAATCAACACTATTATAATATTCCTTGATTAGCATGGCATACATGTTTGGACAAAATGGTCCTTCTAATGTCCATAGTATCAAACCAGAAGAATCTTTAATTTAATTCATCTTATGAATGATAATCACTTTCCCGAAGTTTTGATGACTATTGTATATTCCACCTAATCTATCTTTAGAAAGAAGGACTTTTACATGGAAAAAATGTTATTTCCTTTTATTTTAATTGGTTGCATTTAATTATTTAGAATTTACAATGTCTTTTTTTTGCTATTACTTTTCTATGTTGAAAAGTCCTACATTTTAGAATACAAAATAAATGAGGTCCACATATTTTAGCAAAGAAGGCAATCCCTGTCTCTTCTCAAGACAATAAAGTTAGGGTCTCTATAGTGGGATTAAAAAAAAATCTACATCAATCAACAAAACTATGGAAAAATGAATGGTGTCTACAAAGAAATTAAAAGAAGTCTACATCAATCAACAAAATTGTGGAAAAATGATTTCCATTCAAATGATGAATTAAACAAGAATCGATATTCATTTTCTAGTTGAAAAGTCCTTCCTTTCAGAATACAAAATAAATGAAGTCCACATCTTTTAACAAAGAAGGCCATCAGCATCTCTTCTCAAGACAATAAAGTCATGGTCTCTATAGAGAGATTAAAATAAATCTACATCAATCAACAAAATTGTGGAAAAATGATTGACCTTTATAAAAAACTAAATGAAGAATACCTAGAATACAATAGAATAGCAGGGGAGAGAAGAGAGGAGTTGAATGGTGCATCAGAAAGAGAGGGGTATGAGAGTATTTATAACAAGTTTCCCACACCAAGTCAACAAAGATTGGGAAAACGTGATTTTCCTTTCCACCAAATATCGTGAGCTTGAATGAGCGATTTTCCTTCCGCGTGATTTTCCTTTCCACGAAATATCGTGAGTTTGAATGAGTGATTTTCCTTCGTCACGGTTTACTTTCCTCTCCTTCATCTTTGCTTTTATATCGCCATTTATTATTAACTTTTATCTTTTTCTGTTTGCTGTATGTTTTAATGTCATGGTACCTACCTTTGCTTAAGGATATTCGAATTCCTTTATGAATTGCTTTGATTAGTAGGTAACAAAAAAACAAATTTATGAATAGCCTCTTCTTCAATTATTGAACACACGATCATAATCAACAAAATAAATAAATTTTAAATTTGATTTTAGTGAATAGTGAAGTGGATATAATAGTTTTTTAAATTGATATGAAGTTTGTCTATATAGATTTGTCTATAATATCTTGGGAACTAGAGCGATAAAGCCATGGGAAGAGATCCGTCATAAGGGTCTCTCTAATTTGGACGAATCTAAAAACTTGAGTTATATAGATAATAGTGATATTTAAATAAATGTTTTTGTGTAAACAGGACACAAAAGTTTAGAAGGCTCATAATTTTTAGTTAAAAAATAATTATTCAATATTATCCATTACTAATGGAAATTAAAAAATTATATGCCTTCCTTGCTATTGAAATATAAAGTTAGGTAATGTAGAGCTCAAGATAATTTAGACAAGTTTTGTATAGTTAATGTTATAGGAAAGGTTATTGAGAGAAGGTTTGGAAAAGTAAAAACTAAAAAACATGATTTTTCTTTGTGAACTTGAATTTAATAGAATTGGATTGTGCAATTGTACACTTGGGAACTTCAATTTTTCTAAATTAATAATTGCATTGTATGTTTTTTATTTATTAAAATTCTAAGTTCATCGCTTACTACAGTTATTAATCCTACATATTCCAATCGACTTATTGATACCCAATCCAAGAAATTATTTTCATGGTTCTCTATGCTACTATTTTGCCTTTTATGTTTATAATTGATCTAAGAAATGTAACTTAAACCTTTGTGGTGTGCTTGAAAGCTCATACTCTATAAATGGTGCCCTTAAATCATATGCTCTCATATTGCATAGCTCTTTATTTGTTGCATTACTATTCTTCTATTCTACGATATTGGTTTCATGTCTTATCTAATTGCAAATGCCTTCCATGTGTAGTACTGCACAACCTCCTATATAGGTTGTAGGGTGCACTCTCAAACATTTGTGCAATGCAACAAAGGCCTTTGAAATGATTTTGGTACCTTGTCATGCTCTTCATTCGTGTTCATGGTGGCTTCGTTCAAAAGCCTAAGTCCTTGCCTTTTACCCATGCACATTTTTATATTTGAATATTGACTTGATGCAAGTAGTTACAACTGACTTAAGTGGATTCTTTGCATTGATACAATGATCAACTACTAGGATGTGCATTCTTGTATATTGGTTGTATGCACTTACACACATTTTCTATGCTCTACCTTTGAAGTTATATCCATGTAAATCCTAGCCAAATTGATTTGTAGAACATGGCATTGATCATGTGGCTTGAGAGAATTTTATATGTGTCAAAGGGAAATGCTAGCTCCAAGACTCAACAGTCATTGGTTTATCTATGAGAATGAACATGTTTTATTAGAACCTCGTAGTGAAGTGCCAAGTGTATTGTATGAAAAACTACTTGATTGGTCAAGAAAAAATGTGGTGGGTCCACTTTGTCTATTTAGCAAAGGTTCAGTGTAAGTTTTTTCAAGCTACATGCTCAATTATCATTTGGTCACAATAAAAGACAGAAGACATAAGCTTGCCTATACCTTTCATTGTTTCATCCCTAAGGGTGAAATGACAAACCTAATGCTTATATACATCTTCATTTTATTCGCTGAGGGGCATCTATGTGGCAAGTTAGTATGGGGTCAATCTTATATTGTTAAATTAGGAAATATTGTGTGGATCTAGGTGGTAGGTGTGGTTGGCCTAGTATTTGTATGGTGGACTTTCAAGCAATATCTATGTTATAACCTTTGGGCTATGTGTCATGTTTCTTTTGCAGCTCAATACAATAGTTCAACGTAGCATCTTGCATATTTTTCCCCATTTCACCCTCTACCATCGATCTATACCTAGAGTTCAAGACATTTAATCAAACGAATGTGCCCAAAAGGTTTTCAAATGAAAAGTGATAGGGGCTATGGTTTTCCCAAGAGAATCGTGCAATTTCGAAGTAAGTTGTGCAAGTAGATAAAGAACTTGAATGTGCCCACAAATCTCTATGAATACAATTATGAAAATAAAGGTGGAATTATAAATACTTATAGAGGCAAATCCAATATAATGTGCCCTATTGCATGTAACGAAGCTAAGGTAGAGGAACGACTTCCTACACTTATCTTGAGAGGAGGGTTATGCAAAAAATTTCAAATCTCTACAATAGTTACATAAATTATACAAAAAATAAACATAAATAAAAATCATACCACAACACAGTGATTTACGCGGGGAAAACCCTTTCAAGAGAAAACTCCCACACTCCAAAAGCAACTCAATATATTATTCAAGAATCTCAACAAGATTATAATATACTTGCAAAGCAAGATTTCACAGGAGTATCACCAACCAAAGATCCGGAAGCAACTCAAAATATATAATACTCTCACACACAACCTCCATCTCAATCACCTAATATATAGGAGATACAATACATGAAACCGTCAAACAATAATTACAAAACTATGAGATAAAACCACCCAAAAGTGGTGCCCAAATTCTTAGGGTTTCATTATCTCCAATCAAATATGCCTTATGATGTGTAAAAACACACATCAACATGTGTAACTCCCCCTTATGGCTCTTTTGTGTCCAACACAATTTTACATTTCCAATACGAGAGGCCCAACTTCTAGAGGCCATAACTTTTGATTCGGTGGGCCGATTGGGCCCATTTTTTTAAATTGAAAAGTTTAAAGAGATCTACACACTGAGCATCATTGATAGTGGGGTGGACCACCTGGAAATTTTATTTTGGCCAAAAACCTACCCTATAGCCTAGAAATTGAGTTTTTTATGCTTTTATAACAAAAAAATCAAGTTTTTTATGCTTTTATAACAAAAAAATCACACTTTTTGTAATCACAATGTTGATACACCTTTCCTAACATTGAAAAGTACAAGGGTGGTAAATGAAGTAATCAACAAAAAACATGGTTTAGTTGGATTACCTTTAAATATTTCTCATAGTAATCGACCAAATTCTGAATTAAACACTAGAAATTTTAGGAAGCCTAATAAAACTATGCCATTATGTGCTACTAAGTTTATAAACTAATATTATAGTAGGTAATTGTAATGCTAAATTTGCACTGCAATTTAAAAAATTAGATGTATGTCCTAATGAGGCTAGTGGTTGGTTTCTTCAATCCTTCTTCTTGAAGTCCTAACTTTTGCATGGAGAAGTTAAGAATTTTTTTTTAGAATATTGGAGTCTTACCTTCATCTTTTGAAGGATGCATGTAATGGGTATCATAACAATCACTGCAACCATTACTAAGGATAGTTTACGAATTATCCTCAAGGATTAAAAAATTATCTACAAAGACATGAAGAGTAGTACCACATTAGTGTATAATAATTGTTTGAGCATTAAGAAAGATCGTTAACATGAAAGATGATGTCTTGTCCAATATTTCTCACATTTTTACAGCTCGCTATTATATATCTGAATTAAGATGAGGTAGAGAAAGGCCCACACCTAAGGTATTCAGCACAAACATTGGGATGTAAAAGGAATAGAGGCTTCCATAAAGTATGAAAAGAGGCTAGCAAGGAAATTTGCATGCCTATGTGTAGAGGTTAATAATAAAGATCTCACATTTGGAATGTTAGTGCTAGCATGGAATGTTAGAAGTTTAGCGCCCAAGGGAAGATATAATGCCAAGGTGCCAATACTTAGCTCATGGCATGTTTGAGCCAATGCCAGGTGGTATAGAGATAGAGAACACCCACATAAGAATTTCAAAGGCTAGCATGGACATTAAAGGCCAATGTGAAGGTTTGAGTGTCTACATTGGATGTCAAAATGTCAACGTGGTAGTTAAGTTTGACATGACATATCTTGAGCCAAGTTAGCAATAGGGCTAATGGCCTATTAAGATTGGCATATTAATAAAACTAGGATTGAATGTGAGATGATAGCATGGAAATTGGAGAGGCTCACATGGAATTATTTAAACCCATGCTTGTTGTAATTAAGGTTGGGTTTTATTTTTAAACAATGGGTAGATTCAATGGCCATAAGATCTCTTGATCCAATGGCTTCCACTAATTTAGGAAAGGACTTTTGGAGTTAGTAGAGGGAAAATAGTTCCATTGGTGGAGAGGAAAATGACTTGGTAGAGGGTCCCACCAATTAGAAAATGCTCATTCATAGTAGGTTTTGGCACGGATAGAAAAATATGAACTTGTATAAAAGTAAAAGAAGGTATGTTTATATATAGTTAACAACTACTATTGGATTTAAGGATCTAACAATTCTTAAGAATTTAAGAGGCTAAGCAAGGATAATGTTAAAATAGAGCAACACATTCGGATAAAGGGAAGAGCATGAAATTGGAGGGGCATGCAAGGTACATAAAATAAGCCTAGATCTTTATTTATTCTTTACCTTATAGAAAATTAAAGGCCATAGATTTATTTTATTAAAGCTTGGCTTTATTATAATATTAATGGATAATGAGGCTATATATGATTGATAGAGTGGGAATGCACTATTTTTCATCTTTTCCCAAATATTAAAGCAAAGGTAAAACAAAAGATAACCTATGAGAAATCAAAAGTGAAAGTCCCATGAAAAGGTAAAAGAGAAAATGTAATATTAAAGTGAGTGGAAAATATTGCCAAAGTAAAAATTTATGGGAGACAAAAGTAAAAACCATAAATCATAGGAATATGTAAGGATAATGTTTTGATATTCAAGTGGGTAGGAATTTGGTTGATTAATATGAGAAATATTTAAATGTAATCCAACTAAACCATGTTTTTGGTCGATTACTTCATTTACCTTACATAACACTCATCATATTGTTTCTATGTTGGAGATTTAAATCAATAGTATTATATTCCTTGATTACCATGGTATACATGTTTGGACAAAACTATCCTTCTAATTTCCATAGTATTAAACAAGAGTAATCTTGATACTAATACTTTGATAATTTAAGATGGAGCGTGTGCGCGGGAGCTCTGTGCAGTCCCGCGACCTGTAGCAGGTCGCGGTCTGCATGTGTTTGTTCTTTGTTGCATGCATTTTTTCCTTGCAGACCGGGCTCTGTGGGATTATTTTCAGCAAGGGGTGGGGTTTTTTTAGCTTTCGGGGGGGTTTTTTTTCTTGTGTGTGCGTTGTTCGGTGCAGGTGTAGGGTGTAAGGGCTTGTGGGGTTATTCTAATGGCAGGGTTTGTTCCTTTGGGTGAGACATCGGGGGATGCTGCTATGGCTAGGGTTGGTGACAGGTCTCCTCATCCATCTCTGCCTGATGTTGGGGTTTTCAGCACTAGTGCTTTGAAATTACATAAGATAAACGGATGCTTGGAAAGAGCTCAAGTTTGTCCGAAGCTGGTGATTCAAACATAGGTAGTAGCCAAGGACTTGGAGTATTATAGAAAACATGTTTTAATCTACAAATTTTTGGGATTGAGGTTTTCGATGCCTTTTCTGGAACCCTGGATTCGCAAGTCATGGAATCTAGAAGGTGATTTTGAAATCTTGCTAGCTGCGAATAACTTCTTTCTGGTGGTCTTTTCATGTATCTCCGATCATAACAAGGTTTTTGAGGGAGGGCCCTACTTTTATAATCAAGTTGGCCTTTTCATGAAGCCATGGCATGTAGGCTTTAATTCGGTAGAGGAGTTGCCCTCAAAGGTGCCAGTGTGGGTTCATTTTCCTCGGTTGCCATTGGAATGTTGGAGACAGGATATATGGCAATCAATTGTGTTGCTACTGGGGAAGCCTATTGGCCCGTCTCAGCAAACTCTGGAGAAGCAAATTTTTTCCTATGCCTGAGTCTATGTGGAGATTGATCTGAGCCAACCTCTGCCAGATTCTATTGATTTGACTATTGGGTCTAGCTCCTAGACTCAACAGTTAGACTATGAGACTTTACCTTTTAGGTGCCGACTGTGCCATGCGTATGGCCATCTTCAAAGGAGGTGCCCTCATGGCTCGAGTGCTGGTGGTTTAGATAATGTGAAGGTTCCATCTAATCCAAGGGCAGAAAAGGCTAAAGCACCCATGCAGGGAGTGGTACCGGATAAAGATGGCTTTGTGCCAGTTAAGGCACGAAACAAGAATCGCGATCAGAAGAGGACTCTTCGAGATCGTCAAGAGGAGGAGACTTTTAACAAGTTTGAGGCTTTGGATGAATTAGTCCATGAGGAGGGGGTTTCTTCTGACATGCATGTTGAAGCTTCTCCCTTAGTTGACCATAATTCTGAGTCTTTGCCTGTCACTACCTCGGTCCTAGTTCCTATGGTGGCTTCCGAGGTGGTGATGGATTCAGTTGCTTCTCCCCCTGATGCTAGGTTTAAGGACTCTTGTGGTTTGGTGGAAACCCCCATGGCCTCTTCAAATGAAAGGGTGAGTTTAGCCAGTGCACCGAGTTTGGAAGACTCTGGTAAGGAAAAAGCCCTCTCTTCTTCTCCTATTCTGGGTCTACAGCAAAAATCCCTGAAAAAGTGTGCTGATAAGCCCCAAAAGGTGGGGAGGAAGAAGGATTAGGAGAAAGTTAAGATGGCTGGAGAGACATTGGTGGAATTTGGGTCGGTGAAGACATTGGATACTCACTTCTCTCACCATTCACGATGATTGTGTTATCATGGAATGTAAGGGGTATGAATAACATCCCTAGACAAAAGGCTATTTGGGACTTGGTTAGTGCTCATTCTCCGGATGTGGTTTTCCTCCAGGAGACGAAGTTATCTATGGATAGTATGATGCAGTGTGTTTCTAAGATTTGGAACAGAGGGTTTTGCTAGTGTGTGGGTGCGCAAGGTAGCTCAGGGGGTCTTGATTGCCTCTGAGATCCTTGATGAATTTCTCCTATTTGGTGGCTCTCTAGTAGATTTTCCATATCTCTGGTTGCAATTAGTTTGGAGACGAGGGAAAGAATTCTTCTTTCTAACATTTATGCTCCGACGGATGTCCCTGGTAAGACTCTCCTGTGGTCTCATATGAATCTTCTGAGATTGTTGGATCCTTTCCTCCCTGGATTATGGCAGGTGACTTCAATGCAATTGCCCCCCTCGAGGAGAAAAGGGGGGGTGTACCTCGTTTGGACCCCTCTTCTAATCTTCTAAAGGATAATTTAGCTCAGCTCCAACTTGTGGATATCAAACCTTCAAATGGCATGTTTACTTGGAATAATAGGAGGCTTGGGGATGATGCCATTTATGAACGGTTAGACAGGTTTCTTGTTTCCTATTTTTGGGTGGGTGACAAGTGGCGGTCAAGTTCTAAAATTTTAGATTGGCGAGGATCAGACAATTGGCCGATCAAATTCTCTGCTCGTTTGGCTGATGGTCCTAAGAAACAACCTTTTAGATTTCAGCTTATGTGGCTCAGGGAGGAGAGTCTTCTTGACTTGGTTTCTAGATGGTGGATTGAAGGATAACCTACTTTTGGTATAGCTATGTACTCTTTTGTGAAGAGGCTTCAATATGTGAAGTATAAATTGAAACATTGGAATAAGTATCAGTTTGGCAACGTGTTTTAGCAGAAAAGGGTTGCCCAGGAGTGCTTGGATTCTATTACCAGGTAGATTTGGGACCAGGGTCTTGATGCGAATTTAAGCAGGCTTGAGGTTAGTGCAGTTAAAGACCTCGAGGAATGGGAGCTTCGTGAGGAAATTTTTTGGAAACAAAAGGCCCGTGTTGATTAGCTTTAGGAAGGGGACAGGAATAATTCCTTCTTTCATAAATCAGTGAAGGCTCGAAGACAAGGTAACTTTATCTCTTCTCTCTGCTCTCCTGAGGGTTCTATTCTTTCTTCCTCTTCGGGGATCTCTAGTGAGGGGGTTCATTTTTTCTCTGCTCTCTTTTCTGAAGATACCCCGCCTGCTAGTAAGGAGGAAGCTTCTATCCTGGCTTGTATTCCCTCTCTGGTGACTATGGATATGAATGCTTCTCTTCTTAAACCTATTTCTTTGAAGGAGTTGGAGGATGTGGTGTTTCAGTTGAAAAAAGGGAAGGCTCCTAGTCCTGATGGGTTCCCAGCTGAGTTCTTTCAGGAATTTTGGGAAGTCATCCACCTTGACCTATTGGAGGTGGTACAGGAGTCTTTTAGGAATAAGCAAATGTTGCGAGCCATGAATGCCACGTTTCTTGCTCTTATCCCAAAACGCAAGGGTGCTAATTCTCTAGATCTTTTTCGACCAATTGCAAATGTTGCGAGCCATGAATGCCACGTTTCTTGCTCTTATCCCAAAACGCAAGGGTGCTGATACTCTAGATCTTTTTCAGAAAGTCTATGTTTATAAAGTTGGACATGGCTAAAGCTTACGACAGAGTTAACTGGGGCTTTTTGGTCAAAATTCTCAGAGCCTTCGGGTTCAGTTGTGAGTGGATTGATTGGGTCATGAGCTGTGTGAGGACTTCCTCATTTTCTGTCCTCATAAATGGGGAGTCTTCGAATCTATTTGGTGCTTCTAGAGGTCTTCGACAAGGGGATCCCTTATCCCCATATTTATTCATCTTGATGGCTGAAGGCTTGGGGAGATTCATTAAGTCTTGTGTTATGGATGGGCTCTTTCAGGGTTGGAAATGGAGCAATTCTCTTCCTCCTCAAACTCATCTTCAATTTGTGGATGATACGGCTTTGATGGGTGTTGCTAAGGTGGCTGAAGCAGTTGCTTTGTGTCAGATTTTGGATTGTTACCTTGCTTCCTCAGGTCAAAGCATTAATCAAAGTAAGTCTTGCATTTATTTCTTTAATACCCCTAGGCTTATTCAGCAGCGTATTGCTAGGATCTTAAGGTTTCAGGTGGGGAAACTTCCCTTTATTTACCTTGGCATCCCTCTGGATGTGCGCCCACTTCCCAGGTGTTTTTGGTAGGATGTGATGGATAAATTTCATGCGCTGGTTTGTCACTGGACCTATAGATGGTTATCTATAGCTGGAAGAGTTACTCTGTTGAAGTCCATGGTTTAGGCCCTTCCTATATACAGGTGCTTTGTGTTGACAGCTCCCTCAAGTTTCATCAAAGATTTTGAGGGCCTCTGTCGGCAGTTTCTTTGGTCAGGTAATCTCCTTTCAAAGAAGTGGAGCTTAATTAAGTGGGAAGTTGTTTGCTAGCCAAAGCAAGATGGTGGTCTGGGTTTGCATAGGACAGATTGGAATGGACAGGCTTTGGCTACTAAGCTATACTAAAGATGGTGTTCTTATCAACATCAGTATTGGGCCAGGATCCTTACCTTCAAGTTCCTTGGAGAGGTGGAGGGCGTTGAGGTGCCTCATTTTAGTCTTCCAGGGAGAGGTTCTATGATCTGGGATACTCTCAAGAGGGGGGCCGCGCTGGTTAAACAAGGCCTTTTTTTATCTACAATAGAGGATCTGATGCTCTTTTTTGGCATGACTCCCGGGATGGCTTCCCGCCTATCCTCTCCTCGCACCCTCACTTGGGGGACTTATGTAGGATTTTTGTTCAGGCTAGTTGGAGTAGAGTGATGGATTTCAAAGCCCCTTAGGCTCTGGGACAGACTATTGTTTACCAGTGGAAGGATATGCAGGAATGGCCCATGGGTGGATCTTTGGAGGATAGGAGGGAGTTGTCCTCCATTTTGGCTGAAAGAGTCTGTTGTTCTCTCCCAGAGTAGGATGTGCTGGCTTGGGGTCCAGATCCAAAAGGAAAGTTCACTGTTGCTTTAGGGTATCATGTTTTGGACAGACAGGCTTGGGGGAGTGCTGAGGTTCCTTGGTGGAAAAATATTTGGAATAAATTCTCTTGGCCTAAATGCAATTTATTTTCTTGGCTGGTGGTTTATGGCAGGTGTTTGACTTGGGATAACCTTTGTAAGCGTGGCTTCCAAGGTCCTTCCTTATGCTTCTTATGTCTAAAAGATGTTGAGACTGTTTCACATTTTTTCTTCCAGTGCCCTTTTGCTAGGACTATTTGGCATTTTTGGTGGGGGGCCTGGAGTTTGCAGTGCAGGCACCCTTCTTCTCTAGAGGAGTTTTGGTAGAACTTTGGACCCATTTCGGTGAGGACTTCATTTCTGCACATAGCTTGGCCAATTGGCCCTAGTCTGATTATATGGCACATCTAGTTGGAGCGCAACTGCAGGATCTTTCTGGATAAGAAGTTGTTGGTGGGTCAAGTTTGGTCTCTCATTCTTGGGGCTTTGCAGTAGACTTTGTATGCTAAATGTGATCTGTCAGCCCCGGTAGATCCTGGTGATACTAGAGTGATTCGTAATCTGGGGATTCTTGTTGGGGGTCCCAGAAGGCCCAAGATTGGGCGGAGCAGGTGTTCTAGAAGGAAGGTTTCTAGGGAAGGGCATTGGTTGCCCCCTCCCACTGGAGTCTTGAAAATCAATACTAATGGGTCTGCAAGGGGTAACCCTAGGCATGCTGGCATTGGTGGGGTGGGTAGAGACAGTTCTGGGGTGGTTGTGTTTTTCTTCTCAAAATATAGGGGGCTGCACTCTAATAATCTTATGGAGGCCTTGGCTATTCTTTTGGCTTTGCAGAAGGCATATGCCCTTGGCTGGAATAAGATTATCTACGAGTTGGATTGTCAGGTGGTGATAGACTTGATAAATAGAAGGCAGTTTGATGATGTTAGTTGGCAGCTTGCGGTGGTGGCTAAGCAAGTCACCAGTCTTGGAGATTTATTTGATTCTATCACCTTCTCTCATATCCCTCAGGAATGGAATAAGGTGGCTGATGGGTTGGCCAAATGGGCTTCTGAGAAGAATGGGACCTGGCTGGTGGATGATTGGAACAGTTTACCTGGGGATCTTGCTCAGGATTTTGTGGATTTGGTCACGGAGGATGTGAGATGTTGCATGACCACTTCTTGACTTCTTATTTGTTGTTCCTGGGCCTATTTGGGCCTCTTGTTGATTTTATGCTTTGTACTGCTCTCTTTGATTAATAAATTTTTTACCCTCTTTTATTAAAAAAAAACAAGAGTAATCTTCAATTTAATTAATCTTTTGAATGGTAATCACTTTCCCAAAGTTTTGATGACTAATGTATATTCCACCTAATCTATCTTTAGAAAGAAAGATTTTTCCATGGAAAAATGTTATTTCCATTTATTGTAATTGGTTGTGTTCAATTATTTAGAGTTTATAATGTCCTCCTTTTAGTATTCCTTTTCTATATTGAAAAGTCCTACATTTTAGAATACAAAATAAATGAGGTCCACATATTTTAACAAAGAAGGCAATCCACATTTCTTCTCAAGACAATAAAGTCATGATCCCTATAGAGGAATTAAAAGAAATCTACATCAATCAACAAAACTATGGAAAAATGAATGGTGTCTACAAAGAAATTAAAATAAATCTACATCAATCAAAAATCATAGAAAAATGATTTCCATTCAAATGACGAATTAAATAGGAATTAGTATTCATTTTCTAGTTTAAAAGTCCTACCTTTTATACAAAATAAATGAATTCCACATCTTTTTACAAAGAAGGTTATCAACATCTCTTAAAATAATAAAGTCATGGTCTCTATAGAGTGATTAAGAGAAATCTACATCAATCAACAAAACTATGGAAAAATGATTGGTCTCTACAAAGAAATTAAAATATAAATCTACATCAATCAACAAAAATAGAGAAAAATGATTGGTCTCTACAAATAAATTGAAATAAATCTACATCAATTGACAAAACTATGGAAAATGATTGCCAATTAAATAGGAATCAATATTCCTTTTCTATGTTGAAAATTCGTAACTTTTAGACTATGAAATAAATGAGGTCCACATCTTTTAACAAAGAAGGTGATCCACATCTCTTCTCAAGACAATGAAGTCATGGACTCTATAGAGGGATTAAAAGAAATCCACATCAATCAACAAAACTATGGAAAAATGAATGGTGTCTACAAAGAAATTAATAGAAATCTACATCAATCAACAAAATTGTGGAAAAATGATTTCCATTCAAACGATGAATTAAACAAGAATCAATATTCCTTTTCTAGTTGAAAAGTCCTACCTTTCAGAATACAAAATAAATGAAGTCCACATCTTTTAACAAAGAAGGCGATCAGCATCTCTTCGCAAGACAATAAAGTCATGGTCTCTATAGAGGGATTAAAATAAATCTACAACAATCAACAAAATTGTGGAAAAATGATTGGTCTCTATAGAGAAATTAAAAGAAATCTACATCAATCAACAAAACTATGGAAAAATAATTGGTCTCTAAAAATAAATTAAAAGAAATCAACATCAATTGACAAAACTATGGAAAAATGATTTGTCATTCAAATGACAAATTAAATAGGAATCGGTATTCCTTTTCTACATTGAAAAGTCCTAACTTTTGGAATATGAAATAAATGAGGTCCACATCTTTTAATAAATAAGGTGACCCACATCTCTTCTCAAGACAATAAATTCATGGTCTCTTTAGAGGGATTCAAATAAATCTACATCAATCAACAAAACGATGGAAAAATGAATGGTGTCTTCAAAGAAATTAAAAAAAATCTACATCAATCAACAAAACTATGGAAAAATGATTTCCATTCAAATGACGAATTAAGCACGAATCAATATTACTTTTCTAGTTGAAAAGTCCTACCTTTTAGAATACAAAATAAATGAAGTCCACATCTTTTAACAAAGAAGGATATCAACGTCTCTTCTCAAGACAATAAAATCATGGTCTCTATAGAGGGATTAAAAGAAATCTACATCAATCAACAAAACTATGGAAAAATGAATGATGTCTACAAAGAAATTAAAAGAAATCATCTACATCAATAAACAAAATTTTGAAAAAATGAATGGTATCTACAAATAAATTAAAAGAAATCTACATCAATCCACAAAACTATGGAAAAATAATTGTCATTCAAATGATGAATTAAATAAGAATCAGTAATCCTTTTTCTACATTGAAAAGTCCTACCATTTAGACTATGAAATTAATGAGATCCACATCTTTTAACAAAGAAGGTGATCCACATCTCTTCTCATGGATTTAAGATAATAAAGTCATGGTCTCTACCAAAAAGTTCATGCCCTTGAAAAACTTTTGACTCATTCCGTTGCCGCAGAAGCCTGTAATTTCAAACAAGGAGCAATTTTTGACTAATTCCGTTGCAGACAGATTTGCCAAAACTAATTAAAAAGAAGAAAGATAAGAAATAAGAAAACAATCTGTAGATACCACAAACTCTGCCTTCGAATAACAATAATCAGAAATAGTATGTGATTATCTTTCATTAGTGTTGGTGTTGGAAATAAGCCACACCCGGACCGATGATGGACTGGTCCAAGAGGGGCCAGTAGCTCAGTGGTAGAGCACTCCAGCAGTGAATGGAAGGTCCTAGGTTTGAGTCCTAGCTGGTCCATGTCTCAACATGGTATCAGAGCCAGGTTCAGGCTAGGAGCCTGAAGCACACGAGAGGTGTGGCTTAAGGGGGGGTGTTGGTGTTGGAAATAAGCCACACCCAGACCGATGATGGACTGGTCCAAGAGGGGCCAGTAGCTCAATGGTAGAGCACTCCAGCAATGTATGGAAGGTCCTAGGTTCGAGTGCTAGCTGGTCCATGTCTCAACAATTAGAATGTCTGTTAAAAATTAATTAGAGAATGTTGGGATATGATTGTTTGTGCAATTTATGGGCAATGATAGGAAGAGCAAGAAGAGGAAGAAAGAAGGCCCAAGGTTGTCTTTAGGACCAGATCTTGCTCAGGATTGGAACAGTTTACTTGGGGATCTTGCTCAGGATTTTGTGGATTTGGTCACGGAGGATGTGAGATGTTGCATGACCACTTCTTGACTTCTTATTTGTTGTTCCTGGGCCTGTTTGGGCCTCTTGTTGATTTTATGCTTTGTACTGCTCTCTTTGATTAATAAAGTTTTTACCCTCTTTTATTAAAAAAAAACAAGAGTAATCTTCAATTTAATTAATCTTTTGAATGGTAATCACTTTCCCAAAGTTTTGATGACTAATGTATATTCCACCTAATCTATCTTTAGAAAGAAAGATTTTTCCATGGAAAAATGTTATTTCCATTTATTGTAATTGGTTGTGTTCAATTATTTAGAGTTTATAATGTCCTCCTTTTAGTATTCCTTTTCTATATTGAAAAGTCCTACATTTTAGAATACAAAATAAATGAGGTCCACATATTTTAACAAAGAAGGCAATCCACATTTCTTCTCAAGACAATAAAGTCATGATCCCTATAGAGGAATTAAAAGAAATCTACATCAATCAACAAAACTATGGAAAAATGAATGGTGTCTACAAAGAAATTAAAATAAATCTACATCAATCAAAAATCATAGAAAAATGATTTCCATTCAAATGACGAATTAAATAGGAATTAGTATTCATTTTCCAGTTTAAAAGTCCTACCTTTTATACAAAATAAATGAATTCCACATCTTTTTACAAAGAAGGTTATCAACATCTCTTAAAATAATAAAGTCATGGTCTCTATAGAGTGATTAAGAGAAATCTACATCAATCAACAAAACTATGGAAAAATGATTGGTCTCTACAAAGAAATTAAAATATAAATCTACATCAATCAACAAAAATAGAGAAAAATGATTGGTCTCTACAAATAAATTGAAATAAATCTACATCAATTGACAAAACTATGGAAAATGATTGCCAATTAAATAGGAATCAATATTCCTTTTCTATGTTGAAAATTCGTAACTTTTAGACTATGAAATAAATGAGGTCCACATCTTTTAACAAAGAAGGTGATCCACATCTCTTCTCAAGACAATGAAGTCATGGTCTCTATAGAGGGATTAAAAGAAATCCACATCAATCAACAAAACTATGGAAAAATGAATGGTGTCTACAAAGAAATTAATAGAAATCTACATCAATCAACAAAATTGTGGAAAAATGATTTCCATTCAAACGATGAATTAAACAAGAATCAATATTCCTTTTCTAGTTGAAAAGTCCTACCTTTCAGAATACAAAACAAATGAAGTCCACATCTTTTAACAAAGAAGGTGATCAGCATCTCTTCGCAAGACAATAAAGTCATGGTCTCTATAGAGGGATTAAAATAAATCTACAACAATCAACAAAATTGTGGAAAAATGATTGGTCTCTATAGAGAAATTAAAAGAAATCTACATCAATCAACAAAACTATGGAAAAATAATTGGTCTCTAAAAATAAATTAAAAGAAATCAACATCAATTGACAAAACTATGGAAAAATGATTTGTCATTCAAATGACAAATTAAATAGGAATCGGTATTCCTTTTCTACATTGAAAAGTCCTAACTTTTGGAATATGAAATAAATGAGGTCCACATCTTTTAATAAATAAGGTGACCCACATCTCTTCTCAAGACAATAAATTCATGGTCTCTTTAGAGGGATTCAAATAAATCTACATCAATCAACAAAACGATGGAAAAATGAATGGTGTCTTCAAAGAAATTAAAAAAAATCTACATCAATCAACAAAACTATGGAAAAATGATTTCCATTCAAATGACGAATTAAGCACGAATCAATATTACTTTTCTAGTTGAAAAGTCCTACCTTTTAGAATACAAAATAAATGAAGTCCACGTCTTTTAGCAAAGAAGGATATCAACGTCTCTTCTCAAGACAATAAAATCATGGTCTCTATAGAGGGATTAAAAGAAATCTACATCAATCAACAAAACTATGGAAAAATGAATGATGTCTACAAAGAAATTAAAAGAAATCATCTACATCAATAAACAAAATTTTGAAAAAATGAATGGTATCTACAAATAAATTAAAAGAAATCTACATCAATCCACAAAACTATGGAAAAATAATTGTCATTCAAATGATGAATTAAATAAGAATCAGTAATCCTTTTTCTACATTGAAAAGTCCTACCATTTAGACTATGAAATTAATGAGATCCACATCTTTTAACAAAGAAGGTGATCCACATCTCTTCTCATGGATTTAAGATAATAAAGTCATGGTCTCTACCAAAAAGTTCATGCCCTTGAAAAACTTTTGACTCATTCCGTTGCCACAGAAGCCTGTAATTTCAAACAAGGAGCAATTTTTGACTAATTCCGTTGCAGACAGATCTGCCAAAACCAATTAAAAAGAAGAAAGATAAGAAATAAGAAAACAATCTGTAGATACCACGAACTCTGCCTTCGAATAACAATAATCAGAAATAGTATGTGATTATCTTTCATTAGTGTTGGTGTTGGAAATAAGCCACACTCGGACCGATGATGGACTGGTCCAAGAGGGGCCAGTAGCTTAGTGGTAGAGCACTCCAGCAGTGAATGGAAGGTCCTAGGTTTGAGTCCTAGCTGGTCCATGTCTCAACATGGTATCAGAGCCAAGTTCAGGCTAGGAGCCCGAAGCACACGAGAGGTGTGGCTTAAGGGGGGGTGTTGGTGTTGGAAATAAGCCACACCCAGACCGATGATGGACTGGTCCAAGAGGGGCCAGTAGCTCAGTGGTAGAGCACTCCAACAATGTATGGAAGGTCCTAGGTTCGAGTCCTAGCTAGTCCATGTCTCAACAATTAGAATGTCTGTTAAAAATTAATTAGAGAATGTTGGGATATGATTGTTTGTGCAATTTATGGGCAATGAAAGGAAGAGCAAGAAGAGGAAGAAAGAAGGCCCAAGGTTGTCTTTAGGACCAGATCTTACGCCAATATGTTGGAGGATAGCTACAAATGGGTCAGATAATGTGTATAATGTGTATGTTTGCTAATGAAAGAAAGACATACGAGGATTTGATGGTTGGCCTTTTAAGACTTTAATTAGATTTCATGAAAAATCACAATACATAAGTGTAACCCTTTCATAAAATTATTTAGGTTAACTAAAGACATGAATTTACTTAGCACATAATTAATTTAGATGGGATTAATACTGAAAACACATGTTTTTAATGATGTTGGACAAGAAACCAAGCTTACTATTATAGTGGTGAGAGGTTGGGCAAGGAACAACTTTCCAGGAGCATTGTGTGAGGATGAAGGGAAAAGTGATAGTGATGGGAATCTATTGGGTCTTCTCCTCTTTCAAAAGGTGGGCCTTTAAGGAATAAAGGAATATTCCAAAAGGAAATAGGAGATAGGCTTAGTTCCCCATCTTTTGAGGCTCAGAACCTTCATGATAAGCTTTCACCTCTATAGGAAGGGCATAAATCATGGGCATAGGTGCTTCAAGGTAAATGTAGTCTCAAGCACTCTTTGAATTGTCATCTAGAGCTGGTTATGTGTAAGGATGATATCTTTTTTGGGGTTAATAATTCAGTGGTTGAAAGATCCTCCACTAGACTTAAAAATACTTTAATAGGAAGTCTTTTGGTTCCCGACCTAATATTGAAATAGTTAGAAGCTAGGCTCCAAGAATGTGGAAACAAAAAGGCCAAGTAGATATTTCTACAATGCCAAGGGCTATTTCTCGATCTCCTTCTTGAAACATAAGGACTATGTTTGGACCCTTGCAGAGGATCCTTGGTTTTGGGGCATATTAGGTTTCTTTGTAACTAAGTGGAAGCCAAGTTTTGACCTTGAAAAGGAGAATACTAATGTGGTACCTATTTGGGCTTTACTCATAAGCATCTCACTAAAGGGGAGGGAGAGGTGATGACATTAATAGGCAAATCCTTTGGCCATATCATAGTGACTAATATAGTGACAAAGTCCAAAAGGCATTTGTTTACACTAGATTATGTGTAAATGTTCAAGTGGACAAAGATCTTCCTTCCTTTGTCAACTTCTCTTTCAAGTTTGGTAACTAGGTTTAGAAGATTGTTTATGAGAACCCTTCCTTTGTTTGATAGTCTTATCAAAAACTAGGTCGCTTCTCAAGGCATTACTTGTAAAAAATGGGAAGTTTAGTGGTCTAAAGAAAGAAAGAATGATATGGCTCCCCTCAAAATGAGTAGGTGCAAGGATTACAATGACAAGAAAGGAATGAGAGTTTAGGTCAGGTAGAGGAAAACAAAGAAGTTGTATGTGCTTAATGGAGAGATCTATTTGAGGTAGATATGTCTAATTTAAATCACCCTCAATAGGTTTTCAGCCATGTGAAGGAAAGGTATAAGTTGAGGATATAAAAGATACAACCTCTCTAGTTCTTGTTTAGGAGACTTGGGATGATGAAGATATAGTTGTGAGTGTGAAAGGTATTATAGGAACTTCATCATCTCCTTTCTTTGAATATGATTTTTCCATCCCAATGAAAAAGGATTAGCATTTTTGCCCTTGACTTGTTGTTTAGAAACTAATTTAAGGAAAGCATCTAACCTAAGGGAGGAAAAGAAAAGCAAAGTTACTAGTTGGTTTAATGACTCAAAGGATGAAGAGATTATTCCATGTTCATTGATTCAAGAGGAGATTAAGTCCCCTCCTAACTTGCACTTGAGCTAGAATAGAGGTTCTTCAAGTTTGAGAGGGCTACAAGAAACTCAAAGAAAATAGTGGATGTAGGATTAGAAGTGAAGGGAGGGGTACTGAGTATGAGAGACACTCACTTCATGGAGAGTGCAAAGGAAGTTGCCATAGAATTCAAAGTACTCAGGAGCTTAGTAACTCCAAGAACTATTGAAAATGAAGATAATCTTATAGAATATAACATAGCTAAATGGTCCAAATAAGTAGTAGATTGATAGGAATTTTAGGTTGGATCATAAGCCCTCTTTTCTCCTTCTTAGAGAAGTAAAAATATCTAAAACTAGTTTTTCTAAAATAAAAAATAAAATATGGGACAAAGTTGATTTTAGTAGTATCATCTTTGAAGGTGCTTTCAAAGGTCTAGTGATTCTATGGAATCCTCAAGTTGCTGAGGAGGAGGTCAAATAAAGAACAAGAACCACCTAGCTTTCCCATTCACTAGTAACTTGAGTATAATTATGTTTGGATGCTATCAAATATTTATACTCCTAATTCTAGAGTTAACGAGAGTATTCTATGGAAATATTTAATAGACTTTCAAAGGTCATGTAAAGACTTGAAATGGATGATTGTTGGGGACTTCAACACTCTTACTCTGAATGAAAAGAAAGGTAGTAACCTAGAGTTCTCTAATAGCATGGAAGATATAGTGAACCTTATAGTGGAATGTGGACTTATGGATGTTGAAGTAAGATGATCTTGATTCACATGGTTGAATAAAAGAATGGGAGACACATTTTTCCAAATTAATCTTGATCAGTTCTTGGTTTCTACTAATTGGATATTCTCCCAAATATTCTCCCAAAATTATCTTTACTCTTTACTGAGAATATGTTTTGACCACAACCCACTTTTATTAAGTTGGGATTTGGATAGGAGGAGGGGGAGATGCCTTTCAAATTTGAGAAGATGTGGCTTCTCTATTAGGAGCTAAAGGAAAGGATCAAAAAATTGTCGAAGACTTAAGTTAAAGGTTCTTCCATGTCTATAATCTATAGAAAACTTTAAAATATAAAGGCTAATCTCAAGAAATGGAACAAGAAGTCCTTTGGAAATTATTCATCCAAAATAAATCTATAAAAGAAGATCTTGTAAAGTTAGACAAAGAGATCTAGATCAAAGACATGGATCAAGAACTATATAGCAAAGAAAAGTCTCTCTTGAGCTCAATGTATTATTTCTAAAGATGATTCTTACAAGAAATAAATATCAAGAGCTTTATGGTTGTTTGAAGAAGATAGGAATACAAAATTCTTCCACTTAATGATGCTTAAGCATACAAGAGCCAATATAATCAAAGAGATTGTTAGAGAAGATAGGAGCATAGCATTAAAGGAGTTGGAGATTTGGGATGAAGCATTAATGTTGGTAATCCTCTTTTGAAGTCTGAGATTCTTGATGGTGTCCCTAATATCCTCTCAACTAATAACAATGAGGAGACTTTGGGGATAGTGTCTAAGGAAGAGATCAAGGGTGTGGTATTCTCCTTGAATGGAGAAAAATATTTGGTCCATGATGGTTTCCCTCTTACCTTCTTTCTATTGTTATATGGAGCCTAATCAAACTCAGAGGTTAAATTTTCCCCACTTTTATCGGTGCAATTTCCCCCCAAATTAGTTAATGGGGGTTTGGGGGCAGTGCCCCCAAGACAGAGTCAAGGGGCAGCGCCCCTTGCGGGGTCCAGGGCCAACTAAGGGTTATTTTTTCTATTGGCCAACATAAGTCTTGATAAAAATGGCTAAGGGTTACGGTTTCTGTTGATATTGTATTGTAGCATTTGCAGTGGTATTGAGTTGGAAGGATTACTGGTTGTAATCAGTTTGATTTGCTGAATAATAATATTGGACTCTCTATTGGTGGATGTAGCCCGAGTTTGGGTGAACCACGTCAAAAATTGTCTCTCACTGTTATTATTTCTGTGTATTTTTCATTCCTCTGTTTAATCTTTATTTGCATTTAATTGATATCTTCTGCATGCAATTCCTAACACTTTCAACACTTCTAGGAGATTATTCACAAAGAGGTGACAATTGTAGTTCAAGAATTCTTTTCTTATAGTAAAATCTTAAGGGAAATTTATAATAATTTTTTGGTCTTAGTCTCCAAAAAAATGGAGCCTTGGTGTTCAAAGACATCAAACCTATAAGTCTTTGTAATATATCCTCTATAAATTTTTCACTAAAATCTTCTCTATCAAAATTCAACCTTTGCCACCTTCTAACATCATAGACCAATGAAGTGGGTTTGTTCATGGTAGGTAAATCCTTGATTGAAATACCATGGTTCATGAATTCATTCACTTGATGGACAAAAGAAAAAAGGTTGGTGTATCTTTGATCTAGACATCAATAAGGTCTACAAAAAGGGTGTTGTGGTCCTTCCTGATCAGAGTGTTAGAGAAATTTGGTGTTCAACAAAGATTCAAGATCTTATGTTTACTTGCATTTCTTCTACTATGTTCTTTGTTTTAATCAATGGTTGCCCAACTAATTTGTTTCTAGTGAGTGAGATTTGAGACAAGGAGACCCCTTATCCCCCTATCTTATTATTATAATGGTAGAGGCCTTGAGTAGGAGCATCTTTAAGGCTCTTGGTGGTGGTAGCATAAAAGGTTTTAATCGATCTTCCTCAATTAATCTAGTGTCTGCCACATCCCATTTGTTTTTCCTAGTTAAATATTGATTAAATTGAATGATTAGGAAAGATAATTAAGTATGATAATTATCTTTAGAATTGCAAATTGAAAGGATTCTAGTAATGATTAATCATTTATGAATTATATTTAAATGTCAATTTATGATTTATTAAATGATAGATCAAATTGTGGCTTTGACTATGACTAACTATTGTTTCTGTGAGTGTGACAGGAACAACTAACACTCTCTCAGGTTGGAGAGAGATTATCATCAAGGATGAGAATTTAGTTTTTTGAAGGCAACATAATATAAAGGAATCTATTCACACACTCACTTAGAAGCATATAGTTAGAATTGCATCTTCTAAGAGTATAATTGAAATTATGTATATAGATTTTGTCTAGTGAGCACCTAACTGGGTTGGTTCATGGTTGCTCCTTGTATCATTCACTTGACAAATATTGTCATGATGTGTTTAGTCATGTTGAGGGATTATGATTTGATTCGGTGAAACATTTGATCAAATACCCACACCCTTTTATTAAATCTATTTTGGCTCTTGTTAGGAACTAGTAACTACAGATCCAATGATTATGGCAGCATGAAATTTAGTATCAATGGTTGTTTTGATATTCCATTCTAAATTGGATGATATTGTTCCCTC
Organism: Cunninghamia lanceolata; assembly: GCA_027924645.1. Taxonomy (NCBI): domain Eukaryota; kingdom Viridiplantae; phylum Streptophyta; class Pinopsida; order Cupressales; family Cupressaceae; genus Cunninghamia; species Cunninghamia lanceolata. Next base: position 4,327,196 of record BSBN01000128.1, read on the forward strand.
AGGATTCTTTTGTAGATCCTTGGAGACCCAGTAACATGTACTACCTTGGCCTTGTTTCATAAATTAGAGCATTGAAACTCTAACCTTTGTAAATGACTGAGTAGAAAAGTTGACCTGAGTGACTTGTTGGTATGTGAGGGATCCCTATATGCATTTAAAATTATGTAACCTTTTAGTCACCAAAGTTCTACATAAAATCTAATCCAATTTTGGTGATAGTGTACTCCTAGTAAGGCTCATGTCAAGCAAGCTAATTCTACGAATTCATTACCTAAAACCACTTGAATTGTCAATTTTAAGGACAAAATGCATGAGTATATCATATATTATTTTAGAGACATAAGATATACAATGTAGGACTTGTGTACTTAAAATCCAAACCAAATTATTTTTTGTGTGGTGCTAGAAATAAATCAACTCTTTTTTCTTTAATGTTGAACCCTTTGTGCATACCCGAATGATTGTGCTCCATGAAATGACACCTCTTTGAGGCTTTTGTCAAAGAATCCGCATACCATGTCGTGCTTCCATATTCTACATACGCGTCTAGCATAGATTTTCAACTTTAATATCTATCAAAAGTTTACCTTAGAAGGGGAGCTTGGAGGGGCATAGGCAGGAACGATGCTGGAAAAAGGTTATGGAATTTGTCTTACACCACCCACTGAATATGTACAATGAGTAACAGACTCCAACTCTTGAATGCAATCATATCAATGTGCCTTTGATTGTTTAGTTGTTATTATTTGTTAAATTTAGTGTTTTGATGACATTATCCTGCAATTGATGAATTCCATGAGATGACATCTCTTTGAGGAATTCTTATGCCTACTACTTACATAATTTGCTTGAAAATTTCTAAAGCCTTTTCAACAAATCCATCTCGTGCATATCTTGCAATTGATGCATTCCATGAGATGATGTCTCTTTGAGACAATCTGTCAAATGGTTCGTAGCAAAATACCCCTCAACTAATCCATTTTGTGCATATTCCATGTGATGAAACCTCTTGAGGCATTCTATCAAACAGTTCATGTGTGTTGGGCACGTGGACTAGGTGAAGCCCATGTAACGGCAATCACTCAGCCTTTGATTCCTTGTAACTGCTCTGACCTGCAGATAGCCATTCTTGGCTAGGAATCGCTGCCTAGTCAGTGTCTTCATTCCAGATGTAAGTTGGATGGGAAGACGTAGTAGATAGAGAGTCTTTTGGACTTCTTGCAAAGGCTTCTTGCTCGCTGCTGTTCTACAGAAAATATACTATGATGTTTGTAATCCAGACAGAGAGAGAGATATTGAGATTAATAATATTGCCTTTCGTTGTGGATGTAGCCAACATTGGCGAACCACGTTAAAATCTGTGTGTTCCTCTGTGTGCGCTTTTTGCTTTATTTCATTATGAGCATTTATTCTGTTTGCTGTTCTAGTTTTGGTTCTGATATTCTGTTTTAGAATTTACAATTGGTATCAGAGCTCTATGTGTAGCTCGGTCCAGGAGACTGTGAAATTTTTTTAGGGGGAACCTGTATAGCAATAGCAATCAAAATGGATGACTCATAGAAATGGAAAATAGTGAAATTTACAGGCCAAAACTTTGGTCTTTGGAAAGTGCATATGGAGTCTCTTCCCATCAAACAGGACTTGTCAATCGCCTTACTGGGGAAAGCAAAAGGATAAGGTTCTATGAAGGATGAAGACTAGGAAAAACTGGATTCGAAAGTGAAGGCAACTATTTTTCTCTCATTGTCCAGCAATGTATTATTTAATGTCTCAAATGAGAGTAATACGAAAGCGCTTTGGGAAAAGTTCTCCAGTATGTATGCGATTGCTTCAGCTTTGAACAAGGTATTTATTATGAAGAAATTATATAACCTGAAAATGAGAGAAGGTGGGATTATGTCCAATCATCTGAATGAATTTAACACCTTAGTCTCTCAGTTAGCTTCGGTGGGTATCAAGTTAGATCCTGAGATTAAAGTGATTTTTCTGTTATGTTCCTTACCAAATAGTTGGAAAGGTGTAGTCATGGCTGTGAGCACTTCTGTAGCAGCCAAGACTACATTAGTTTTTGATGACATTGCAGCTACTCTTCTCAGCGAAGACATGAGAAGGAAACATCTGGAACCTTCATCCGGTGATGCTCTAACAGCTGTAAGTACAAGCAATAGGGGAAGAAGCCATGACAGAGGTAGATACAACAACCGAAGAAGGTCACAATCTGGTCCATGATCAAAGTCTAGGGGTAGAACTGGTTCGTGTTGGTTTTGTGGAAAACCCTGACACAATAAGAAAAATTGTTGGAACTATAAGAAAGCTCAAGGCAACATGAGCACAAATAATCAAGCAAACACTACAAGTGATACATATGCAGATTCGTGGGTCCTTGATTCAGGCGCCTCTTTTCATGCCACTTCATGCCATCAAGCTTTCACAAATTTTCAAGAAGGCACATTTGGTAAGGTGTTTCTTGGTGACAATAAAGAATGTGACATTTTAGGAAAAGGAGATATAATATTGAATCAGAAAAATGGAGACAAAATAACTTTGACGGATGTTAGATATATACCTATGTTAAAAAGAAATTTAATTTTTGTCAGTCAGCTTATAGGTAATGGATGCAATGTTAAATTTTCTCTTGATTCATGGAAAATTACAAAGGGACTTTTAGTAATGGCAAGAGGAAAGAAGCAAGGTAATCTCTACATTCTAGACTGTTTTGGTGAAGTGGGAGCTACCTTGCCGGCTATGGATAGTGGGTCTGAAATATGGCACAAAAGGCTCAGTCATATGATCCAAAAAGGTCTTCAAGTTATGCTTCAGCGCAATCAACTTCCAGGCCTCAACTCCATTGATTTAGAATTATGTGAACATTGCGTTTATGGCAAACAGTGCCGGACCAGTTTTGTGAGAACAGGGCATGACAAGAAAACCACTCCATTGGAACTTGTTCATTCTGATGTATTTGGTCCAACTCAGGTAACTTCTTTCAGTGGAGCAAATTATTTTGTAACCTTTCTAGATGATTGCACTCAAAAAATCTGGATTTATATGTTGAACAGAAAATCTGAAGTTTTTTCAAAATTTAAGATTTTTAAAGCTTCTGTTGAAAACCAGATTGGGCATAAAATTAAATGCCTACTAACAGACAATGGTGGAGAATATTGCTCTTCAGAGTTTGATTCTTTTTGTGCAGACCATGGTATTCGATGGATCAAGACTGTCCCTTATACACCTCAAGGAAACGGTGCAGCTGAGAGGCTCAATCGCACGATACTTGAGAGAGCTAGATGCATGCTCTCCAATGCCGGATTGGGCAAAGAGTTTTGGGCAGAGGCATGTAATACTGTTGTGTATTTAATCAATCGAGCTCCATCATCTAGGCTAGATTTTGACATACCTGAGGAGACATGGCTTGGAAAGCGAATTTCCTATCAGCATTTGCTGGTGTTTGGCTGTGCTGCTTTTGTTCACATTCCAAAAGAGCCAAGAACTAAGTTGGATTTTAAGTCAAAAAGGTGTGTTTTTCTCGGCTATGGTGAAGATCAGTTTGGCTTTCATCTTTGGGATCCTGTTGCAAAGACTATAATCCATAGTCACGATGTAGTGTTTAACGAGGACTTTCCAGGTTTGCAACCTTGCAATTCACCTGTGCCAGAATATGTTGATGTGGATATGTTTGATAATGGTAAGGCCAAGCAACCTACCATTACATTTTCTCACCCACTTGTTAATCAATACACTCTTACATTACATGAGCTCCTATTTCATCTACAACTACTTTACCTTCGGTTGGATGCACATTTCCACCTCAGCCTTCAATTGGTTCGATGCCTTCAATTGTGTCCACGTAGCCAGGGGATTGTTCAACACAGCTAAACCAAAATCCAATGCAGGAAATTGTGCAGTCATCCTGTATTTCAAACCATACGCAGCCTTTATTAGATGAATCGTTGTTTTTAAAATAGCCAGCGCAGCCATTACTTGGTCCAACGCTGCCTATTGACTATTCAACGCAGCCAATGACTTCATATAGTCCAACGCAGCATTTGCAGTCCATGCTGCCTCTTGCAAAGTCACTACAACCTTCTAAACAGCCAACACTGCCTTCCAATTGTCCTCCATTGACCACAAAATCTTCAACACAGCCTTTGACTAGACCACCGCTGTCTTCAGCAAGTGCTACACACTCCCTTGTGCATACAACATAGCCTTTTCAGGATAGAACACTGCCTATTTTTGAACATACATTACCACCTCTTGGTCACACACAGTCTCATATTTCTCATTCGCTGCTAGTTTCTACCTCTCCAAACCCAGCCGAAACACAGATAGGAAATATGAGGTAGGATAGTGTAACTGGACAGAGCACTCTGGGTGCACAAATACAGAGGCAGGGGAGTTTTCCTCAGGGGCCTCTACACTCAGAGGTTGATGATGTGCATAATTTATTACAGAGACTCAATTTGGACTCCAATCTCCAGCCAGAGCAAGCTCCACAATTGAGGAGGTCTACCCGTGAGAAGAGGAGACCTGCAAAATACGATGACTACGAGTTATTTCTCTCTGATTATGCAGAGCCGGCAACTTATAAACAAGCCTGCAAGCATGAAAATGCACAGAACTAGATGGCCACCATGAATGAAGAAATGGAGTCGTTGAGCGTTAATCAAACCTGTGATTTGGTTCCTCTTCCGCCAAATCGAAAGCCTCTCAAAAACAAATGGATTTATCGCTTGAAAGATGAAGACGGAGGAAGTAAAAGATACAGGGCCAGATTAGTCCTCAAGGGGTTTGATCAGCAAAAAGGTATTAATTTTTCTAAAAAAAATTCTCTAGTTGTCAAAATGGACACTATCCATGCTGTGTTGGGACTGGTAGCCATTTGGGATTTAGAACTTGAGCAACTCGATGTGAAAACAATGTTTTTACACGGCGACATTGATGAGGATTTATACATGGAGCAGCCTTTGCTCAACTAGGTAAGGAGCATTTATTTTGCAAGTTGAAGCAGAGTTTGTATGGGCTGAAGCAAGCTCCAAGACAATGGTATTTAAAATTTGACCGCTTCATGACTGATAACAACTTTATTCGGTGCGAATCAGATCCTTGTGTTTACCACAAGAGGCTCAATACTGGTGAGTTTGTCATACTATTGCTCTATGTTGATGATATGTTAGTAGCTGGTACTAGTGTTCAGATTATTGCTCAGCTGAAGCAACAGTTGGCTCTTAGTTTTGCCATGAAAGATCTAGGACCCGCCAAAAGAATACTTGGGATGCACATATTCAGAAATAGAAATAAAAGAGAACTTAGGTTGTCCCAAGCAAGCTACATTGCCAAAGTGTTGGACAGATTTAATCTGTCTCATGCTAAACTGGTATCTACTCCTTTGGCTGATCATTTCTGCCTATCTTCAGCTATGTGTCCGAAAAATTAGGAAGAAGAACATATGAAGTCTGTTCCATATACATCTACAGTTGGCAGTATCATGTGTGCAATGGTGTGTACTCGTCCGGACATAGCACAAGCAGTTGCTGTTGTGAGCAGATTCATGAGTAATCTGGGCAAACTACACTGGCAGGCAGTTCAGTGGATTCTACGGTACTTAAAAGGTACTTCACATTTCTGTTTATGTTTTGGAGGTACTGACTTTCAGCTCCATGGTTATGTAGATTCAGATATGGCCAGAAATTTAGACAAGCATTGGTCTACCACTGGTTATGTCTTTACATTTGCCGGGGCAGCCATTACTTGGGTCTCTCGGTTGCAACAAACTGTAGCTCTGTCATCAACAGAGGCTGAATACATAGCGCTCTCAAAAGGAGCCAAAGAAATGATATGGCTTGAGCGTTTGTTGACGGAACTGGGCTGTCCGAAATTAGTTTTTCCATTATTTTGTGATAGTCAAAGTGCTATTCACTTGTCAAGAAATGCAACATTCCACAGTCGAACAAAGCATATTGACCTTCGTTACCACTTTATCTGCCATCTTATTGATGAAGGCAAGTTGCAGGTCACAAAGATTGACACAAAGGTTAATCCAGCGGATGCATTAACAAAGATTGTTCCTTGAGAGAAGTTCAAATTCTGTAGATCTTCTCTCGGTCTTGTTCCTTTGTGACACTGAATTTCACGAAGGGGATCTCTCTCTGAGCAACTTCATTACCGTTCCCATTGGTCTTCAAGTGGGAGATTGTTGGGCACGTGGACTAGGTGAAGCCCATGTAACGGCAATCACTCAGCCTTTGATTCCTTATAACTGCTCTGACCTGTAGATAGCCATTCTTGGCTGGGAATCGCTGCCTAGTCAGTGTCTTCATTCCAGATGTAAGTTGGATGGGAAGACGTAGCAGATAGAGAGTCTTTTGGACTTCTTGCAAAGGCTTCTTGCTCGTTGCTGTTCTACAGAAAATATACTGTGATGTTTGTAATCCAAACAGAGAGAAAGATATTGAGATTAATAATATTGCCCTTCGTTGTGGATGTAGCCAACATTGGTGAACCACGTTAAAATCTGTTTGTTCCTCTGTGTGCGCTGTTTTGCTTTATTTCATTCTGAGCATTTATTCTGTTTGCTGTTCTAGTTTTGGTTCTGATATTCTGTTTTAGAATTTACAATGTGCCCAGTTTATGTTTCCATTATCCTTTATGATGTTGGGTTTTCATTAGGCACAGGCAATGAGGCTGTAGCCTGTATTGTGGAGTTAGCTTTACTCCTGACTATCGCATTGCTTGAAATATCTAAAGCCTCTGTAAGAAATCCATTTGGTGACATATCCTGTAGTCATTTTTATAGTGTTTCACAATTTTGTGCATAACCTGCTCACGTATGGTGATTGATTTTCCTCTTGCGAGTATGTTGTGGCTCTACATACTACTTTACATGTATTCTAACCATGCAATGGATCATTTGAACAAGATAAATTGCTAGAAATGTAATATGGAATTTTATTAATTTCAAGAAATAGTGCATAATGAATGGAATTCCATTTAACCGAAGATTCTAGATCAAACTCTTAGTTTGTATGAATGGTGTAATGGTGGAGGATAAAAATCAAATAGAAGGGGTAACCCTATAGATTGTAAAATATAGAACAGGCAATTTTTTTTTTTATAAACCATCGTATGTAGATTACCAAAACTAAAGTATAGCAACTATTCTCAAATGATCTAAATGCTTACACTAGAAATATATTTGTTTTAGATAGCATTGTTTAATGATATGGCTAAACACTTGTTTAACTTCTGTGTAGTGGCATCCAAATCCACTTTCTCACCCAAAGAATACTCGAGTCATTTATCCTCTTTGTGACTTGTGCAATGGGATAACATGCAAGAATAACCATGAAAATATAGCCACAATATCCTCTTGATATTACAAGTTTGCAGAACTAGATTGCTATTGTTTATTCAATGAACCTATCCTCTTGATATTACGTCTTTGATTGTATCTTAAACTTGGAAGTTTTCATTATTTCTTTTTAGTGGAAATGTTCGAAGGGTGATTTTTAAATTGGTTTACCACAAATGTGGAAGTTAGAGGAATTGTTTATCAAATTCTCATTGACAGGTTAATGGAAAACTTGAATATTTCATTACTATGTCCTTGTGAGGGGCTACCTTCTCTCACTCTTGATGATTAGATTCATGATGACCATCCTTTAAACCAATTGTGATGTTCATAACAGTCTTTCACATAAGCACTATGATTATGGCTTATATATTGATGAAAATCAATAGCCTCTCATGTTCACTCTATTGCTTAGTTCTCAATATCAAAGTTCTATTATTATGCATGCATATCTAATATCCTATTTGATTCCTTAACTATAATTATCTTGGTAAGATCTTTAAGTTTGTAAAACTTATAAATGGTAGTGAGTTGATAAGCCATAGGAACATTGTCTAACTTCATTTATTTCTATAGGCCAAGAATGGGCCTTGACCTACAATTAGGGTCCTGAACAAGTAAGGGTATACATTTAAGCATACATAAAGTGATTTAAGATTTTTCTTATCCTTGAGAATAGGATACGGTAAACACTGTGGAAGATGGTTAAATTTTTTACAACAAGAAATATTTCGCTATGGTTTAGTAAGATGCTTAAATTATACATGTTTTCCTAGTGTTTGAGGCATTGACATGTACTGATCTCAATTGAAAGTTTGTATTTGATATGAATGTCAACATCTTAATAGATAATTGGTTATACTTATAGAAGAGATAATGTGTGCTAGTTTACTACTAGAATAAATTGAGATTTTCTATGTGTAAATTAGGTGACAATCTAACCCAAACTATGTCATGATGCGGTAGTAAGACCCTGTGTTCCCTATATCACCTAGTACTAAGTGGATTAGCAACCTTGGTGGACTATTTAGAAAACATTATCACCTTGGTAATATATTATTTAAATCAAACTTAAAGGGCTGAATGTTAGTTATGGACTTGTCTTCTAGATATTTTATCCATCCTGTTGAATGTCAAGATACCATGGTGAGATGATTAGGATTTTTTTAATACAATAGGCTTTCATGGCCATTGTTTTGTATAGCAAAATTTTATAGATCTATTTTATAACTATATATGTTGAAATCTAGTGTATTTAGTACTTTCTGTTTGTTAACCTGGGAGATGAGTATGGATGGGTGTCGTTTATGGGAAATCAAAGAATGTAGGTTGTTCTACCTATGAAATAAATGCTATGGCCATAGCATGAAATCAATCATAAGTGTATTGTTGGAATAGGTGTGTTGTACACCTTGCATAGCATTGGTATTATTTAATTATGTAAAATAAATATTTATTTATGGTGCATCATGGGTGATGTGTTTATAATCCACATTAAATATTTATTTAGTGCCACTTGTAATCATTGTGTGTAACATTAGGTTAATTATTTTATGTGTGTGGGACACATAGAGTAATTAATTATTATTTGTAATTATTTAATTATTGAGGAAAAAGTGAAAACTTAGTACCAATAATTAAATGTGGGGGTCAATGGTTTTGTAGACTCATGGTTTTGGGGAAAATGGTTTTACCATACCACATCTTGTATTTGTGTGAGCTTATCTTTATAATAACAAACACACAGGTAGTTGTTTAGGTTGGTTGTTTGGTTTGTTAGCTGTTGGATGGGTTTGGCTTGTTTGAGCATCTCTTTCAGGTTGAAGTTGTGAGGGTTTGAAGCATGGAATTTGATGTGCATTTATATGCTTGTTCACATGGAGTACATGTAGAGAGCTTGATGCTTCAAGGGTATTCATGGAGACTTTGGATATGTATTGTAATGTTTATTGTTGAATAATACATGAGAGATGGATATTTTTGGAGGGTGGGTTCCTCTCTCATGGAGGATTTTTCAAGGGTATATCTTGTGTCACCTTTGCATATGGATTTTTGGTTATTTTTTGCATATTAATCTCTCATAGGGTTATAAGGAAATAGTCTTTATGGCTGCATATTTCCAACATTTGGTATCAGAGCTTTGTTGCTTGATTTAGGAGGAGAAATTTCACTATTTGATTACCCTTGCTATGAGTGGATTTTTTGTGTATAGTGGAATCCATGTCTTTGCAAGAAATAATGAAGGCATTTTCAGGGTTACAAGGTTGTTTGTAGACTTGGATTGTTGCAAATCTAGGGTTTTATGGACATTTGGCATGTGGGTTTTTATTTCGAGCTCTTGTATGAGGGTTTCAAGGGGTAAGATTTTGCAAGAGACCTCTTGAGAAAAAATAGACTTTACAGTTGAGTCTAGAAGATGTGAGAACCTATGGATCCATATAAAATTTGACATGTTTTAGAGTTAATTTTTTTTGCCATTTTGATGCCTTAGGAGAATCTACAAAGGAATCTTCCCTACAACATAGAGAATATTCCCTACACGTCATACTTGCATAGGTATACTATTGGAGGAAAAATATTAATTAAAAAAATCTGATCTATAGATTATTTTTTATTTTAAAAAAATGTTGCAGGGACCGACCCCTAGTATGAGGTCCACAGACCACCATACCAAGGGGTCCTCCTTGGCCGATGGGGCCCCAACTGAACCACAGGGGTGTTAGCCCATGTCGGCCCTTGGCCAGTCTTGGCTGGCAAGTTTGGGGCTAGTAGGCTCTAAAGCCCCCGTCCCAGTCACCGATTTGAGAGCCCTAGTCAGTTCAGCATGGTGAAGGTCGTTGAAACCCAGGCAGGGGTGGGGCCTAGTAGCACCCCCCCTTGATTTTATTTAACGTTAAATTTTTTGGAAATTTAATCCATTTAAAACCTTGTGTTGAATCCGCCACTGAACTGCCACCCGAGTGTTGCCAGAGCGCTGCCACTTGGCCACCACAGGGCCACCAGGGCCTGTGTATATAGTATAATTAGGCATATTTTTTCCAAAGGCCATAACTTCATCATACAAAGTTGGATTTTTAACTTTTTATAGTTGATGGAAAGCTATTTTCGTAACTACATCGTAGTGTTAGAGATTTTTCCAGAATTTGTCATTTTGATAGAGTTTTTCCAGTTGGAAGCCAAATATACATTTTGAGTTTTGACGGGGCATAACTTATGCATACTGAGTCAGATTTTGGACTTCTTATAGGCATTGGAAAGGTATTTCTTAGCACTATATAGTGGAGAGACTTTGGAGATGATATTCTAAGAATTTTTAAGTTTGTTTCAGTTTGAGATATTCTTAACCCCTTTGACTTATGATTCTTTTCTGAGTTGATGGCAAATCGAATCTAATGTGATTTGATGTTTGAGTCATTGAAAACGTATAGTTTTATCTCTAATTATCCTTTATTGACAACATTATACATGTATTGTTGAATTTGCATGTTGCATTGTGAGATCTACAAGTTGTGTTGTGTTGTAGGTTGTCTATGCCTATAGGTTGCATAAATGACTTGGATGTGGGTTGTCTATGACCATAGATATTTCAGTGTTGATGCGGATTCTGATTTGTGGCTTGTTTTAGTCACATTTTTTCATTGGTTTGCTTTTCATTATGAGATATAGAGAGAGATGGTATTACCTGATATAGTCATGATATGGGACCTATATTTCTTAACTATATGGTAGAGTTGTGTGAGACTTAATGGGAGTTTGGTGTAGGTACATTGGGTGGTGATCATGGTGTCATGGATGTTCCTTGATTTGTTGGGAATTTGGCATGACATGATTTTTATGCGGGTGCATTGTTGGTGGTGTTGGATTGATTTAGGTTTATAGGTTTCGTTCATCTTATTAGTTTGGAGATTATAGTTTACTCGACCTTTTGGGATATGTTCTCATTATAATGGGATTCTTTGATTATGTTAGGGCCATGCATGATCTTCATTTAGGAGATGGTTATCATGAGGTCATAGATAGATTAGTTACACAAATTAGTGGGAGATTCTAATAGTGATGGTTTGATGTTTAGCTTGTTGTCATGTATAGCTCAGTATCAGGGTTCAGTGGGAGCTTTGTAAAGATATGGTTATCTTCATGTGATTTGGAGATGTTGATTCTTGGTTTAGAGATATTTGTATTATGCCATGGTTTACTCTTGATACTAGTTCTGAGTTTTGACATGATACAAGTTCTCTTGAGACATGATGTGTGCACTAGTGCATGTGATCTTCGTTTAAGGAGATGATTAGATCATGATGTCATGATGTGTTCCTATGTTATGCAGATGTGCAGTGGGAGATTTGACTATGATCTTGTTGGTTCTCTTGGTTTTGAGTACATTGGTCATTTGCATTTAGAGTTCAGCATGGATTGATCATGGAGCTACTCACATGGATACTTGGAGACATAAGTGAGGCTTGAGTTCTCTTGGGATTAGAGACATGTGTTGAGATGGTTACTCTTTGATGAGGAAATCAACAACAAGATCAAGAAGCCTACACCTTAGTTGGACATGATTTCAAGGTGGACCTGTTGAGGAGATTGTTCTTGGAGAGAGTCTTTGAGGCTTGGTGCATCCTAGAGGAGCAATCTCATCCCCACTCTTGGTCCACTCAGCGATGAATGATTTGATAGGTATGGTCCACATGATTTTCAAATGTATTCTTTCTTTGTATCTTATCTTCTCATGTTTGAGTCTTGAGCTATGGATTATGGTTGTGAGGACTTATTTGAGGAGTAGATGCATAGTTATGATTAGTTATCTCCTTATGTTTGATCCTAAGTTGTTATGAGATCATTGTGTGTAATGGAGATGGTTAGTGGCTTTGGACTTATTCCTACTTTGAGATGGTTATGATATTGATCTACCTTTGGTTTGAGGTGGATTTTTGTTTTTGGGTTGTAAAGGAGATCATGCTTTTCACAGCTATAGCACATTAGTGTGGATAGAAGGACATGGTTACAATTTGTGGGTTCTCTCTTGATTGGTCGTATTCTCCTTCCTAGATGTTTGTGTTCACATGACTTTGGAGTTGAGATGTGTATGGAGCTATTGAGACTCTTTGACTTCTTTCTCTTATGATGTGGAGGACTTGGGAGAGATATGGACTTGAGGTGAGAGTTATGTTTCAACTATTTTGTAGGTTATGCATATCTATGTGTGTGTTCTTTAACACTATGTGATAGAGGATTTAGCCACATCTTCTATGTGAGTTCTATTAGTGGATCTTTGGATGCCTGGATCTATTTTCATATTAGACATTTATTCATGTAGTGGGAGCTCTAGGATGTATATGATTTCATTTTTGGATGTTCTCGTTTTGTTGCATTATGGAGGGTCTTTAGGTTTTTTATCACATGATTTATGTTGTTGCCTTGGAGGACTTCTTTATGTAGGATTGAGTATATATAGGGACTTGTTTAGGTTGGTTGTTTGGCTTGTTTGAGCATCTCTTGCAGGTTGCATTTGTGAGGGTTTGAAACATGGCATTTGATGTGTGGTTACATGCTTGATCACATGGAGTGCATGTAGAGAGGTTGATGCTTCATGGGTGTTCATGGAGACTCTGCATATGTATTGTAATATTTAATGTTGAATAATACATGAGAGATAGATGCTTTTGGAGGCTAGATTTTTCCCTCATGGAGGGTTTTCCCAGGGTATATCTTGTGTCACCTTTGATGCTATGATTGTCTATTCTTTTGCATATGGATTTTTGGTTATTGTTTTCATATTAATGGGTAAAAGCACAAAGATGTGTCACACTTTCAGCTGACTTATAAGTACAAGTGAATTTAAGTATTTCTAACTAAAAATTAATTTTGGTCAAACATATGATCTTATAAGATTCATTCTAGCTAAGTTAGATATGTGCACAACTTTTCCAACTAAAATTGTTGGCTAAATGCATATGTAGCACCACAATGAGGCCAATTTACCAAAAAAATAAAATTATTTGAAAAACTTGATATTTCAACAACTTCTACTCGTGTAAATAACATTTTTAAAAAAATATAAAAATACCCTTTTGTAGATCTATAAGTTTAGTTTTCAAAAATATATATATTAATAGTTTAATTATTATTTATATTTTACTTGTTTATTTTACTAAAAGTAGGTTATCAGCACAAAACATTAAGTCAATTACCATGTCAAGGAAAAATAGTAAAACTTATTAAAAAAAATTGAAAAAAATATGATGCCCTAGATAAGAGAATCTATATCAAGATGGTATAATTTTTTTCTATTTTAGATAAATAGTTAATATGAAAGTTGACATCGACTGGAAACAATTATGTTTTAATACATGTACATTTTAATATTTATTTAAAAATATATTTTTTATCAAAATTGGAAAAAAATATATATCCATGCCCTAAAGTTTCAAGTTATAAATACACAAAAAAATTGAAGAAAAACAAATAAATTTACTATATAAAGATTGACGTCTCATGTAACTGCATTTTTCAGCATTTTATCAACAACTAAATTATAGTGTCAATTTATTAAAAACTATATTCAAATAATTTTTTAGTTTTTTTAAAAAAATAAAAACGTAAAATATACTAAAAAATAAATATTTTATTAATTTACATCATTTCAAAATTTAAAACATATACATCACTTTTTAGTGATTCAAATTTAAAAGTTGGATCAGTGTTGGTCATTTCCTTTATAAAAGTGTGACACAACTTTGTACTTTTACCCTAATCTCTCATAAGACCTTATGAGGAAAGTCTTTATGGATGCATATTTCTATCATGTATTACTTTGCTTGATTTATATCCTCTCCCATAACATGTTTATCAATGGACACGTGCATTAGATACATGTTTCATGAGCATATAGGTATGCTAGGTTGTTAGTGATTCACATGATGCACCATATTCTTTCATGCATGTTGGCCACATATTGCTAGATTCTTTGTGACAGGTCAAGATTCTCTAGTGGAGTAGCAACGGGAAGCTTAATGCTTCTTGGTAGGGTGGATATCACCTCAATGATGCTCTCTCTCTCTCTCTCTCTCTCTCTCTCTCTCTCTCTCTCTCTCTCTCTCTCTCTCCCCCATATATTTTCTATGTATGGCTTTAGGAAGTGTGAACTTGAAGTAGTAAATATAAATGTAAATGTTTTGTTGATGTTGTATTATGTTATACTCTTATAATGAGCCTATAAGGCCATGATTATTTTAAAGGAATAAGTCTTGAATATATTTCAAAGCTAGTGTGCCTAGCCTTATTGTGTTATTCATTGATTGTGTTGAACACCCAGAATATTGAGAGCGGGCGGGGGGGGGGGGGGGGGGGGGGTGAATCAGTATTCTATTAAACCATTAATCCATTTGCCACATTTAACAACTGTAAAGCAAATTAAGCACAAAAAGCACAACCATAAACCATAAAACATGAACACTAGGATTTTTATGTGAAAAATCTAAAAAGGGAAAAACCACGATGAGTGTTAGCGCAAAATATATTATGTAATAATAATACTAAATTACAAAGAGGCTCACTTCCTAAGGGCTCACTGCCTAGGTCTCATTGCCCTAAGGACTCACTGTCTAAAGAAATGCTCACTGCAAAATAGGATCACTACAAAGAGAAAGAAATGGCGGCTCACTGCCAAAATGAATGGCTATAATTGCATCTCCAAATGCATGGGTACAACTCCATTGTAGCTTAGAACAATGTCTCAAAACTCTTCATCTCTAACTTCTCTATCACATTGCTCTGCTCTTCATAAAACTTCTTCTCAAACACTTGTCGCACTGATCATATCACAAAACATCATACAGTTTGCACACATTCACTCATATTCATAACCCCCACACCAACTACCAAATTAAATCTCATATATATAAATATATATCTACAACACTTACAAACTTCAAATCAGGTTGGCCTGTTAGGATGGAACATGTAGTTATACAATGTGCAACTTGTCATCCTGAAGCATTTACCAAAATACTTTGCGGACCATAACAATACCTGAAATGAATTCTTCTATGTCAGTTGATGTTGTAGGATCACTTAGGATATGATCCCAATCACTAGATTCTTTCGCGCACAGGTCCTAATATCAGGCCAGCTTCATAAACTGACTATCACATACTCAGATCAACTGTCAGATCATAACTTTCAATGCGGACCACAAAAATTCTTCAAATTCACAACTAAGACTCTTTAGGCATCCTCAAGTTTACCCTTAGAACTGTAGAGCATAATATTATCATGCAAAAAAATGTAGACCATCAGAACATAGACTCTGTTACTGTCAAACACTATCAAAGCAAGTAGCGCTACTCAAAAGCTTATAACTATCTTACCGGCGGACTTCAAAATCTAGAACTTTAGATTTAGAGACTTTAGACATGTGTTTACAACACCTCAAAACTGTAGGAGGAAATACCTATTACTGGAGGAATGCAGACCAAATCAAATAGGTGTTTTGCTCTGCTCAAGACTGTTCTTTGTTATGCTAAACTTGTGCTACTTGAGACTATACTTCCAGAGATGATCAGAAGATGAAACTCTAGATTTAGGATCATCTAAGGATGAGAAACATCTTACCAGATCCACAAGACAAGATCTTCAACTGTAGACCAATGCTGATCATAATATTGTCTTTCTGTAGTTATCTCTGTACTCTACCAACACTTAGCCAAAATCCTTAATTCTTCTTGCTGGAACAAAAAAATTTTTGCAACCTTGTTGAATCCTTCTTGAACTCTTGTTGACATCAATGACAACACCATCAAACATCATGCCAATCTAACTCATACCAGTAGTGTCTCTAATGATGTTTGCTAAGTTGCCAACAATCTCCCCCTTTGGCATTGATGGCAACACATGATGTGAAAAACCATCACACTACTCCCCCTTACTCTTAGCACACTTATCCCTGTAATTGCAAGCTTTTAGTTATTTTTCTTTTGTGTTTTTCACATGTTTCACTCTCCCCCTTCGACATCAATGGAAAAGGTATATGTACATGTAATTTCTATGTACACCAAAATCTCAAAAATGTTTGTACTTATCCACATATATACAAGTGAAATCAAATAGCTTACTAGCTTGAAGGGAGAATATCTTTGTAGATCTTCTTTAGTTGAATTGCACCTTCATCCAATCTAACCTTGGCATGACTCAAAACTTGTATGTGCCCATTGATCTGGCACACCAACTCTTTATCTTTCTTTAGAGTGGCTGGGGCCTCAGTGATTTGCCTTGTTTGATCAGCTACTGCTACAAGTCCGGTTATGGAGGTAATCTTTGTTGGAGTACAAACAACACTGAGAGGGGGGGTGAATCAGTGTTGTAGCTAAAAAACAATTTATTTACTTCTTATCAAACTTGAAAAGAGAAAGTAATTATGCTGACAATATGCTTTATCAAAGCAAGGAATCAAATACTGAATAACAAATAAGACTAAATGTTCAAGCATGAAAGATAAATGAATCACACAACAATTGAGACCATATGACACAATAGATTTCATGAGTGGAAAACCCTCATAGGGATGAAAAACCACTCAAAATTGCCTCACTGGCTTAATCATGAAAATCACCAATTACAAAGCCTCACTAGCTTTTATGTCTCACTGACTTATATCACTGCCTTACTGACACTTCTATGCAATTGCCTCACTGGAAAAAAGAAGCATTGGATACAAATTAAAACAATTTAGGAGGTTACCCTGATTCTCTTCTACACAAAAACCTTATTACTCCTTTAGCCTTCACTTAACAAAATCTTCTTCAATCTCAGACTATTGAAACTATATTTAATCTCTCAAACACATTACAATCTCTACAAGTAATAATATATTCCTCTGATCAAGAATTAACACCTATACTTTCCTCTCTTGTACTGAAGATGATGTGCATACACTAACTTGTCTTTAAGCTTCAAATATAGCAAACACCATTATATTCTTCATAAAAATTGTTAATCCCCATATTGGCATGTAGGTATTCCTTTCACCATCTCAGATCAATGAACAAAATCAATAAAAACATCATACAGATCTCATATATAAATTCCCTCACCCTCTACATGTGAATAGAACCTTCAAAAAGACTGCTTTTTGCCTTTTATAACTCTCTTCTCGTCAAAATTTATCTCAAAGAATGACCGTTGGAGTTCAAAAAGCACTTTGAATTCCATCTATTGATTTGCTTTTTCATTCCACTTCAAGATTAAACTGGAGCCTTTGATTTTCCTTTTGGCGCTCATGATGTAGACACTGGTTGTTGCTCCTACTTACTCTTAGACAAGGGGTTGGTCATTCAATGTATTGAATACCCTTAAGACATAACTTAAATCACTTAAACCCGCTATAGCAAGTCACTGAATCAAAAGATAAAAAGCACTGATGGGCACATAAGGGTTAGTATAGGATAAGGCTCAAACATATATTTTAGGGTTTTTATCCCTAAAATATTTCTAAACATTAAACCTTATCATTGAAAACAAAGATCTAAACAAAATCTTTCACCATTAGAAGATTTTGAAGCCATCAGACTAATACAATAGCTCTAAATTGCAGAAGAAACATCTTGGTGAAGCTCTGTAATCAAAGAACATAGATGACAATGAGAAGCACTAACACTTTGAGATGAATGCATCATGAACACTATAAGGAAGATCTAATCATTGGGATATAACCACTGCATGATCTATCCATTGTTGACTCTTTGTTTGATGTCTTGGCATGAATGATACTGCCCATAGAATGAATGAACATCTGAACTATTACACCACTATGAGCAAGAGTGTTTTGAGACCATCCTAAGACAAACATGAAGACATCCTGCAATCTTACCACATCCTTTCCACATCCTCAACATCCTGGTTCTACCAACATGAACCTTTGGTAATGAATCTTCTTGACATTAAACAAACATTAACACCAAAACATGAAGTATCAACACCAAAACTTGTCATTAAGCTCCATCCATTGTCCTTTGTCATTAATGTTTTGCCATCATACGTTGTTTGTGTTTTTCCATCAAGGACAACAAACACAACAAACTCCCCCTTTGTCCATGGATGGAAAAATAAAAACACTCCCCCTTTTGACACTATGGACAAAGGACACAACAATACATTTTATATCACTGAACTAAATTTTTGTGCTGCACCTTTTTACTTCACTGTCATAAATACAATTATGCAACATCAACTCCTTCTTTTTGACAAAAAAATGATAAAGTAACTTACAAAAAGATACTAAAACAAGATTGTTCACTGTCCAAATTCACTTCTGCACTCTAACATTCAATTGTCCTTTTAATTTTGTGGCCTCTAATAGTCTACTGTTGTACTCTAACTATCCACTACTGCACTCTAACAATCCATCAACATTTGACACACTCATAACCATCACTGTCATATGCAATCAACTAAAACACAGTCCCTTATTAGATTGTCAGTACTCATAAATAACAAGAGCATCATAATCTAAGGCAAACTACAAACTATCATAGTACATTGCAATTTGAACATTTTAATAACAAGCTTTTATACCTTAGTCTCATACCCTGTTTCAAAATTCTTTTTGATGGACTGAAAACCGATCAAACACTGTCTGAATACCAGTGATATAGGCATTGAATTTTCATACTGAAAGACTATGGTGGATTGATGGTAACACTACTATATCTTGCATTCATGTCTACCATGACACTTGCAATTACAACATTAGCAAAGCTTTTGTATTAGAATGGATGCCATATCCTGTTCCAAAATTGCAGAGACTGAATTCACAACTTCCAACTGTTTTCAAGACAGTACCATTGTCAAAAACTCACTATCTTAACCTATACACTTAACAAATCATGGAGTAAGCTGATAATACTTTCCCAAACTCTTTCCAATACACATTAACATCTCTTCCATAAACAAGACTATCACAAAATGATTCACTATGATGAAACATAATAACGATCAACAATAGTTGCCCCTGCTACTCCAAAACATCAACATGCTACTCCAAGTCTATTTTGTCTACCTTGATCAAGTCTGCCCTGCAACTTATCAACATATACCCTTTACAATACATATTTTAGCATCACTACACTGCTCTTCTAGCACAAATCACTAAATTTGTTCATAACTTTGTATACAAAAACAAAAACAAAACAAAATTGATTAGATTTTAGGACTGTAGAAAATCACACAATTACTCCCCCTGAATCCAATATCATGATGAAATCATTGAAGAGAGGAGAGTGACAAAACCCCAAGCCTTTGTCTTAGAGATTCAAACACTTCTTTAGGCAATGGTTTGGTAAAGATATCAACAATTTGATCAGAGGTATGAACATAATCCAGCACCACATCATTTGCAAGGACTTTTTCTCTTAGAAAATGATATCTAATAGCAATATGTTTGGTCCTAGAATGCATTACTGGATTCTTGGATATATTAATGGAACTAGTATTGTCACAAAGAGTAGAGACAGGCTTAGAAACTTCCACTTTGATGTCTTTAAGTGACTAAACCATCCAAAGGAATTGAGTACAACAAGAAGATGCTGCAACATATTCAGCTTTAGCAGTGGATAGAGTGACACAATCTTGCTTCTTACTATGCCAAGCAACTAGTCTACCACCAAGAAAGAAGGTTGCTCCACTTGTGCTCTTTCTATCATCAGGACATCCTGGCCAATCAGCATCAGTATATGCAAGAAGAGTGAAATCATTGTGTCTAGGATACCACAATCCAAAATTAAGAGTGCCTTTAAGGTATCTAAAAATCCTTTTGACTACATTTAAGTGAGATTGTTTAGGACATGATTGAAACCTTGCCACCAAGCAAATTGCCTGCATGATATCAAACCTAGAAGCAATTAGATATAAGAGGTTTCCTATCATGGATCTATATAAGGAATGTTCTACCTCAGGTGAATCATCATTTTTGCTTAGTTTGTACCCTGTTTCCATAGGAGTACCAACTGGTTTACATTCATTCATTTGAAACTTCTTAAGCATTTCTTTGGCATACTTGACTTGTGAGATAAAAATCCCCTTTTCAAGTTGAGAAATCTATAAACCAAGGAAGAAAGATAATTCTCCAAGCATAGACATTTCAAATTCTGATTTCATAATGTCAGGAAAAGAATGGCACATGTTATCATTATTACTTCCAAAAATGATGTCATCAACATAAACCACTACAACCAAGATATCCTCACCTTTGGCAATATAGTACAAGTTGTTGTCCACTCCACCTTTAGTAAATCCTTTCTCTTGCAAGTTCTTATCCAACCTATAGTACCATGCTCTTGGGGCTTGTTTCAAGCCATACAAGGCCTTTTCCAACCTGTACACATGATCTGATTTGTCTTTACAATCAAAACCCTCAGGTTGTTCCATGTAAACTTCTTCCTTAAGATCACCATTTAGAAAGGCTGATTTGACATCCATTTGGAACACCTTGAATTTTTTATAAACTAAAAATGCTAAGAACATTCTTATTGCTTCTAGTCTAGCCACAAGTGCAAAAGTTTCATCAAAATCAATCCCCTCAATTTGAGAGTAACCCTTACAAACCAATCTAGCTTTATTTCTAACAACTTTGCCCTTATCATCAAGTTTGTTTCTAAAAACCCATTTTACACCAATAGCATTTTTAGCTTCAGGTCTTGGAACAAGCTCCCATGTCTTATTCTTCTCTATTTGATTCAATTCCTCTTCCATAGCTTTAATCCAAGCTTCATCCTTGCTAGCCTCCACATAGGTTTTTGGCTCCATTTTTGATATCAAGCATACATGTCCTTGATTACTTGTAGCAGCATGTCTCCTCCTTGTTAACACACCAATATCTTTATCTCCAATGATCAACTCTTGTGGATGATCTCTTTGTAGTGTCTTTGAAGGAGTTTTGACTTTAGTTTCCATAGGCTTTTCAAGAGTTTCTTCTTCCACTTGAACTTCCTCCTCTTTTTTCTGAATGACAATCTTCTTCTTCTTTGCCTTGAATCAACTGCACACATGGCTGCAAACTTTCATCCACCTTTACATTAGTACTTTCTATTACCTTTTTGAGTCTCTTGTTAAAACATTTGTAGGCTTTACTATGTGTAGAGTAGCCTAGAAATATGCCCTCATCACTCCTAGACTCAAAACTTCCCAAATTATCATCATCTCTCTTAATGAAGCATTTACTACCAAAAATTTTAAAGTAGCCAACATTTGCTGACCTACCATACCATAATTTTCATAAGGAGTATGGTTAGATTTCACCCTCAATTGTACTCTATTTAGAGTGTATATTGTTGTATGGACAACTTCCTTCCAATAATTATTGGGCAGATTTGCATCATGAAGTAATGTTCTTTCCATCTCCTTCACAGTCATGTTCTTCCTTTCAGCTACTCCATTATGTTGTGGAGTTCTAGGAGCCAAAAATTGTCTTTTGATCCCATATTTCTTGCAATATTCTTTAAACTCCTTGGATGTATACTCTCCAACCTTATCTGACCTTAGACATTTGAGCTTGAAATCTGATTCCTTCTCAACCATCTTCTTAAAAATCCTGAATCTATCAAAGGCTTCTGACTTGTGCTTCAAAAAGATCACCCAGGTCATTCTAGAAAAGTCATCAATAAAGAGCATAAAATATCTTTCACCACCTAATGCCTTAGTCCTTGTAGGACCACACAAATATGAATGAACAAGTTGTAGAGGCTTAGAAGAAGAAGACTCTTTAGATTTAGAACTGACCTTAGTTTGCTTACCAAATTGGTATTTTTTGCAAGTAGTGATGTTTGGCTTGGAGATGTGAGGCATATTCCTTACATTCTGATTTTTGCTGATCCTCTCAAGGTTATCAAAATTTACATGACCAAGTCTCCTGTGCCATAGCCAACTTTCTTCAACTTGACCCATGAAACAAATATGTCCATCTGCATCGCTATTTTTAGTCTCATGAAGATTATAGATATTTCCACTTGTTCTTAACCCTACTGCAACAACTTTTCCTGATCTCTTCTTAATTTCACAACCATGAACATTAAAAACAACATTAAATCCATTGTCACAAATTTGACTAACACTCAATAGATTATGTTTTAATCCTTCAACATAATATACATCACGTAATGGAGTCTCATCATCTAAAAGAATAGTACCTTTTCCTTTGATCAAAATACAAACATGACTGAACCTTCAAGCATGATGAACTTGATTTTATCTCTTGTCATATGGTTAGAACAACCACTATCTATAACCCACTATTCTTTCTTCTTGGCATGAAAGGCAGTTTGAACAATCATAGCTTCAATATTCTTATTCATCATCTTAGGTCTCCATACAAGTTTCTTCTTATCAACACTTGAAGTAGACATTTTGGAAAGAGCATTCAACCTAGTTTGATACACTTTCAAGTTAGGCCTACAAAACTTGGCTATGTACCCAAAGTTATTGCAATTGAAACACCTCAACCCTTTTAAGAACACAAAAGGATTCCTTCTCAAAAAACTTGTTCTTATTCTAAAGTCAAATCTACACTCATAAGCCATGTGTCCATACCGATTATAATGGGAGCAATAACCAAGAGAATGCAAATTATACCTGAAAGAATTACTCCTTTTGAAGTTTGTTGGTTTCATGAGACTTTGTTGAAGACTCTTGGTGTATGAGCATTGTCCTTCTTCAAACCCAAGACCAGATCTGTCTTTGAAGCCCTTTTGTTTTTCTAAGAGATCTTCAAGCTTATCACCGTTGTTACACATGTCAAGTCTTCTTCTCAAAGTCACAATTTCATCTTCTAGAGCATGACACTCCTTATCTTTGGCATCTAACTCCTTGTTTGTAACTTCAAAAATTCTTTTACTTTCTTCAAGATTCAATTTTAGGTCAACAATTTGTTTTCATAGTCAGTGACTTTGTGATCAGAATTTCATTGTCCTTATGAAATTGATTTCTATGAGAAATTGCCTCCTTTTTGAGCTTCTTAACCTCACCAAGAGCACACTTCAACTCACCTTCAAGATCAACCATTGCTTCATATTTTTAGATTGATCTTTGCATTTATTATTCTAATTTTCATTTATGACTACCATGAACAAGGTCTCTACTCCTTCCTCAAGTGACTCCTCTGAACCACTATATGTTATATCAGCATCTTTTATGAATAAACTTTTCTTCTTTTTGAAATTGTTTTTCTTTTTAGGATTGAACTGTTTCTTCTTAAATTGTTTCTTATTTTCTTCTTCATCACTACCTAAATCTTTATATGGACATTTAGCAACATAGTGTCCTATTCTTCCATATCCAAAACATTTGAATGGAAATTTACTTTTATACTTTCCTGCTGACCCCTTTTTCAATCTGCTAACAAAAGAAGATTCTTGATCATCATCTAACTCTTTTGGATCAGACTTTATTTCCTTTTCCTTTTTGACTGATTTAAATGTAGCTTCTTTACTAGTACGAGTATCATTACAAAACCTCTTCTCAAAAGTAGTAAAAGTACCATGAAGTTCATCAAATGTCACTTTGCTCAAATCTCTCTCTTCTATTGCAGATACCTTGGATTCATATTTAGGAGTTAGAGTCCTTAAAACCTTGGTTACAACTGCCTTTTCTTCTAAGGTATCACATAAACCCCGAATAGCATTAATAGCCTCTTGAACCCTAAGAGGTAATCAGCCACCTTCTCATCATCATTCATTTTGAGACTTTCAAACTTAGCTCTGTAATATTATAACTTAGATTCTTTGATTTTTTCATCTCCCTGATAGATATTGGATAGCTTATCCCAAATAGCCTTACCTAACTTACAATCCATAATTTTGACAAGTATCTCATTAGACAAACCACAGCAGATTGCATTTTTGGCCTTAGCATTATTGTCATAGGCCTTCTTCTCATCAGTAGTTAAGGGAGGACTTGTTTCTTTATACTCATTTTCTATAGCTTACCAGACATCATAACCCAAGGAAGACAAATAGGATTCCATCCTAAATTTCTAGAAAGCATAATTAGACCCATCAAATAAAGGTGCTTTGTATGTAGAAAATCCTTCTTGACTGCCTATGACTAGTAATCCACTTATAGGACCTACCCAAGCTTGTTAGGATTCTATGGGGAAACTTGGCTCTGATACCACTTGTTGGAGTATAGACAACACTGAGAGCAGGGATGAATCCATGTTGTAGCTAAAAAACAATTTATTTACTTCTTATCAAACTTGAAAAGAGAAAGTAATTATGCTGACAATATGATTTATCAAAGCAAGGAATCAAATACTGAACAACAAATAAGATTGAATGTTCAAGCATGAAAGACAAATGAATCACACAACAATTGAGACCATGACACAATAGATTTCATGAGTGGAAAACCCTCATTGGGATGAAAAACCACTCGAAATTGCCTCACTGGATTAATCATGAAAATCACCAATTACAGAGCCTCACTGGCTTTAATGTCTCACTGACTTGTATCACTACCTCATTGGCACTTCTATGTAATTGCCTCACTAGTAAAAAGAAGCCTTGGATACAAATTAAAACAATTCAGGGGGTTACCCTAATTCACTTCTACACAAAAACCTTATTACTCCTTTAGCCTTCACTTAACAAAATCTTCTTCAATCTCAGACTATTCAAACTAGCTTTAATCTCTAAAACACATTACAATCTCTACAAGTAACAATATGTTCCTCTGATCAAGAATTAACACCTATACTTTCGTCTCTTGCACTGAAGATGATGTGCATACACTAACTTGTCTTTAAGCTTCAAATACAACAAACACCATTATATTCTTCATAAAAATTGTTAATCCTCATACTAACATGTAGGGAATATCCTTTCACCATCTCAGATCAATGAACAAAATCAATAAAAACATCGTACAGATCTCATATATAAATTTCCTAGCCCTCTGCATGTGAATAGAAGCTTCAAAAAGACTGCTTTTTACCTTTTATAACTCTCTACTTGTCAAATTTTATCTCAAATAGCGACCGTTGGAGTTAAAAAAGCACTTTAAATTCCATCTATTGATTTTCTTTTTCACGCTACTTCAAGATTAAACCAGAGCCTATGATTTTGCTTCTGGCAATCACGACGTAGACACTGACCATTGCTCCTAGTTACTCCTAGATAAGGGGCTAGTCATTCAATGTATTGAAGACCCTTAAGACATAACTTAAATCACTTAAACCTACTATAGCAAGTCACTAAATAAAAAGATAAAAAGCACTGACCGGCACATAAGGGTTAGTATACGATAAGGCTCAAACATATATTTTAGGGTTTTGATCCCTAAAATATTTCTAAACATTAAACCTTATCATTGAAAACAAAGATCTAAACAAAATCTTTCACCATCAGAAGACTTTGAAGCCATCAGACTGATATAGTAGCTCTGAATTGTAGAAGAAACATCTTGGTGAAGCTTTGTAATCAAGGAATATAGATGACAATGAGAAGCACTAACACTTTGAGATGAATGTATCATGAACACTATAAGGAAGATCTAATCATCGGGATATAACCACTGCATGACCTAGCCATTGTTGACTCTCTGTTTGATGTCTTGGCATGAATGATACTACCCATAGAATGAATGAACATTTGAACTATTACACCACTATGAGCAAGAGTATTTTGAGACCATCCTAAGACAAACATGAAGACATCCTACCAACATGAGCATATCTTACCACATCCTTACCACATCCTCAACATCCTGGTTCTTCCAACATGAACCTTTGGTAATGAACTTTCTTGACATTAAACAAACATTAACACCAAAACATGAAGTATCAACACCAAAAATTGTCATGAAGCTCAATCTAGTGCCCTTTGTCATTAATGTTTTTCCATCATACCTTGTTTGTGTTTTTCCATCAAGGACAACAAACACAACAATCTTAAAACTTACAATTTCTTGGAGCTAACTCATCATGTGTTTTATGACCTCCTTTTGGGTGTGTAGCTGATTTATGAAAGAGTGAATTATTTCAACTTTTGCCCTTTAGTTTCTAATTGCATCCTTTACCAGATCATAAGTCCTAGAGATCTTCATCAATTGGGCTTCCCATCCATCTATTTTCTCTTTTAGCTCCTTCATTTTCTTAGGACAAGTTAGACAAAATTGATACATTTCGCTAGCTTCTTTTATGGTTGTCTGTGCATATTCTATACTCTTATCTAACAAAATTGTATCTTGAGAGTATTTATCATTGAGCTCAACTAACCTTTTATAGTCAATCTCAGGCCTTACCTTCTTTTTAGCTGCTTATTCAAGGGACTCAAAACGAGAATTGACTGACTCCATAAGCTTCTTCATTTGTACCGAATGAGTCAAGGAGGTGTCTTTCTTTACACTGGGCATGATCTTCTCAAAGATTTCTATAGCTTCTCCCATAAGCTCATTGTCCTCCATGTGAGACTTCAAGATCTCTTCTTGGGTTGTTGCTTGAAAATTGACCCAAGCTTTAGTTTCTGTAATGGAGACATTGTAGCCAGGTTTATTAGTCCTTGTAATAACTTAGGTGTAGATAAAATCTGAGTTTCTTTCTTCTTTTCCAAAAACTCTCTTAAAGAGTCAAATGACTCTTCTCGAACAGGTCTCTTTTGCCTTCATCATGAGACATTTCAGTATCGTGTTTCTCTGGAGGATTTTCTTGAATAGGTTCTTGTTCATTATCCTCTGATTCTGAAGTAGAATTATCAATCATCTAATCATTTACTTCTTTTCTTTTCTCATCTTGACATTCAAAGGCTCTTTCCTTAGATGTCACTTTTGTCTCCTCAGAGTTATTTTCAATTGCAGTTCATCTTTCCCAGAGTTCACCTGAGGAGTTATTGCACTTTGATCCACACTATGTTCAACATTCACTTCTGGAACTATATTTGAATTACTAGTATCAACATGTCGTTCCTCTTTATCTGTGTCTGTCACAGTTGGGATGTGAAGTTCATGAAGTACACTCAGAGTTTTCTCCTTAGTCTCTTTCACCAATTTCTCACTATCCCTAGGCATTAGAGTATTGATTCTCCTCTTGGTTCTAAATTCTTCATTGACCTTCTAAGTGACCTTAACTTTGTCTTCACCAGTGGGACTTGGACAAAGTTTCATTAAAACATATTCCTTCAACTCAGCATCTTTAGCCATAGCCCCTTCTTTTCTTGTAGTTAAGTTGTTGGGTAGACTATTCGATAAATCGTCTACAACTTCAATTAATGGTTTATTAAACATATCTAAAAATCTTACCACAGCTACTTCAATTGGCACCTTGTTAGCATCTGAGCATTCATCATACATATCAACAATTGGATTCAAGTTCCCATGCTTATCCATTGCATTAATTGTGGCTTCCAGAGTCATTGTAGCCTCATCTTTCTTAGTTTCAGTTTTCTTGTTCTTCTTCTCGCCTTTATCCTTTTCAAAGGGCTTCACTTCTTTCCTTATAGTGGCTTCTCTATTTTTTCCCTCTTTGCCTTTATCTCTTCATCAGATTATATTTCTTATTCTTCTTCTCCACCACCAAGGCTCACATATATTCTGTTGGTGGCCTTTGTTTTCTTTATTTTATGCTTCTTCTCAACAGGCTATGTCTTTGCAGTAGAGGAGGATGTCCTAGTATTCCTTCTTGTCTTGGGAGAAGGTTTGACAAGTTTAGTCTTCACTTCATGCTTCTCCAAAGCACTTGCTTGCTTAGTCTTCTCTTCTAGAGCCTTTGCTACCTTATAGGCTTTTGCCTTCTCTCTAGCTTCATTTATCTACTTCTTTGTGAATCCTTAGCTCTTGGCATAATCTTCTACCCATTTCCTTACATTTCTTTTGGTTTCAGGTTGTCTTTGTTCCAAATGAACTTTGAGAGACTTTTCCTCATAACTCCCAAACCTTCTTCTTTGGGGTCTTTGGGTTTTCTCAGTATCAGATCTGCCAAACCAGTTAGAATGTCTTATGTAACCTCATATCCCATTGCTAGGACCAACACTGTTCTCGGTTCCACTGCCTCCATGAGGCATTGATCTTTGGTCACCATAAAAACAATATCATCTTTATACTTATCAACTACCTTTCTATGGATTCTAACCCTAGCATACATTTTTCTCTGGAATGTTTTGAAGTATCCCCACAAAGCTGCACTCTGAGCACTATCATTTCCAATACTCTGCAAATGGTTCCTGATTTGTACTACTATAGGGAATGATTGAACCAAACAATATTACTCATACTTGGTAATTCCTTCATAAAATAGAATAGCAAACAGATGACAAGAGTACCATATTTGAATGGGTACTTGGTGTCTTTTGTCGTCTTCAAATTCTCCATTAGTTGTTGTCAGAGCAGCTCACACAAGTCATAGTCAATGTTCTTCCTTACCATTTCATATGCAGTGTAGATGGATGTTACAGAAACATAGTTCTCCCTATTGGAGAAATATACCTTACATCATATCACCATAGAAGCAAACCTGACTGATGGATCCTCTATATAATTGACAATTAGTGTTCTTTTGTCAAATTTGGCACCAGTTAGCTTCATCACTATGTCATTCTTCACAGATTTAAGCGTCAAAATTGTTCTGAAGGAACACATACCTGTAACTTTTGCAAGTATGTGCCTAACCAGTGTTGTCATTGATGTCAACATATCTATGTTGTCATTGGTGTCAACTATGCTCTTATTTTGATGCTTGCTTGTAATGAGTTAAGTGTTGAAGATAATAAGTATTCCTGATACAATAGAATAGTCCAGTAGATTGCTCCACAATTCTTGGAGAATGAATATCTTTATCTATGGACTGGAAGTTATTTAGATACATGTCTGAAGATGCTATGTTCCAAGTTTCAGCCTCCGGTATGAAGATTTGAGTGAGTTATGTTCACTAGAGTGAAATCTTCTTTTTCTATATATTTGGTGGTGACAGGGAGAATGTATTATGATCTGCATTCCTCCACATTTAAGTATTTCAGTATGCAGTTCTGAAATCAAGTTTGTAATGATGATAAGTGCCTTCAACTCAAATGGTTTATGATTTGGTGGTCCGCAAGTGATCTTTTCCTTACGACCATAGCTGGGAGTGTTGTTTATGTGCTCCAATTTGAAGAATATTCTTGACAGAGCGGTTAGAGATTGTGCGATTGTTCCTAGTGATTACAATGTGCTTGTGGATGTCTCCTGATCATGTTCCTACCTTTGGATTGGTCCGCAAAGAGAAATTTGGATCGTGGATGAAGACTATTCTTAGAAGACTTAATGATAACACATGTCTTGGTCTACTTGGTTGTTTTCATTTCTTGCAAAGATACATCGAAGATTGTTGAAGCATGTCATGGTGTGGAAGATTGTATTTGAGTCTAGCTAAGGCATAACATGATCTGCATACATATTTCCCTTAACTAATTTTGTTTAGGTCTAGACCTATTTCTATGTATGTTTGTAATGTCGACCTTAGAGAATGTTCCAATGGTTGATAAATGTATTGCTAACCTTGATGTACATTCCAAGGTTGATGAAGTGTATAAAAACATGTAATGAAGTTGCGAAAAAGATGTCCTTGAGAAAAAATGTTAAGATAAGTGTGAAGGTATAAAAAAAGTAGAGCTGAGAAGATATATTGTGTTTCAATGGAACTAAACCCAGGCATGGAGTAGATGCTATCAAATAAGTTCACCAAACTTTGGTAGTGAGCCACCCCTTGACAGTGAGTGGATCTTGGCAGTGAGCTTCATCATTTGTAATGAGCATTTTGGGTAGTGAGCCCTAAGGCAATGAGCATCTATTTTTTAGTATTGTTAGAACATATTCATTTATGTGGGCTAACACCCACCGTGGTTATTCCCTTATAGGGTTTTCCACATAAAAATCTGGTGTCTCATGTGTTGGATGTGTTATTATGTTGAACTTCATGTTTTCATGCTTTCATGGTTAAATCTTATAACAGTAATTAAACATTTGATGTGTTGATATTCATAAGTGGTTAAAGTTTTTGTGACAACTGATTCACCCCCTCTTAGTTGTATGTACATTTCAACAATTGGTATCAGAGCAGGTTCCTCAAAAGAAAGCCTAACCACTTGAGGAAGATCTAGGATGTCTTACAGTAAGGAAGCTCCGCAGTTTGATGGGACAAATTATGCTTTATAGAAGGTATGAATGAAAAGCCATCTCCTTAGTCTTGGTTATAGAGTATGGAAAGTGATAGAGACAAAGTATACCTTGCCTTAGAATGGTTTGCAAACTGAAGATGAAATCAAAGAATATGAGTTTAATATATAAGCTATAAATGCTCTATTAAGTGCCTTGTCTGACACTGAGTTGATAAAGGTCATGGATCTAGATTCTACTAATGAAGTCTGGAAAAAGCTTAAAAATATGTATGAAGGAGATGATTCTATAAAAAGAGCCAAATTGTAGAGCCTAAAAATGAAATATGAAGGTTTAAAGATGAGTGAAGATGAAAACATAACAGCCTACATGCAAAAGGTTGATGAACTTGTCAATGGAATAAAAGGTATGGGAGGAACTATTGATGAGAAAGAAATTGTGATGAAAATTCTTAGGTTATTACCTAAGTCCTACAATCACAAGGCAGCTGCAATTGAAGAATTAATGACTGTAAAAGATGTTAGAAAGGATTGATTGCTTGAAAAGATTACAGCCTTTGAGATGAGAGAATTTGGTGATGCCCTACCGAAGGTTGCGACTACTTTTATAGCTAGTACTTCAGAGAAGATCTCTAGAGCTGAGACGTATAAGGTGGAACCTGATGATGAGCTTGATGAAATTGAAGCCAACTTTGTTGACAGACTGCAAAGAGGTTCCAGTAAGTTCAAAGGCAAATTACCATTCAAATGTTTTACATGTGGTAAGGTTGGTCACTATGCTTCTAGATGTCCTGAGAGAATTGAAAGAAATAGAAAAAGATTTGAGAATAGAGCTAGGGTTCCAAAGAAATGCTACTATGTTAGAGATCTTGATGATGAAGGTGTGACAAATGATGAATCTGATGATGCTAGTACTAGTGCAAATGAATGCTTGTTTATTGCAATTAAAGAACCCATGTCTACTAATCCTACTAGCTCTGTGAAGGAAGGAAAATCAGTGGAAGAAAGTGGTTTGGCTATTGAATTTGGGAAAGATAAGGATGAAAGGATTATTAACAGTGGATACTTTCATCATATGATAGGTGACAAAAGTAAGTTTGTGAGTTTGGAAAAGTATGATGGAGGACTGGTTAGGTTTGGAGATAATGCAGCTAGTAAGATTTGTGGAAAAGGATCTATTTCTTTTGATGGAAAGCACAACACTTATAATGTCCTATATGTGAAAGGTTTAAAGTATAATCTTCTAAGTGTTGGTTAGATGTGTGACAAAGGCTATGATCTGAGATTTAAAGACAATGGATGCAAGATCATGGAAAGCTCCAGAACAGTGATTGCTACCAGTAAGAAGACCAAAGGTAACATTTACCAATTAAGAGGAACTAATGATTATTGTTTAGTGGCTTAGATAGATGAGACTTGGTTGTGGCATAGAAGGATGTGTCATATCAATTTTGACAATTTGGCAAAGATAAGATCTGCACAAACTGTAAGAGATCTGTCTAAACTTGTGAAGCTTGCCAACACCATTTGCAAGGAGTGTCAATTTGGGCAACAAACAAGAACAAGTTTCAAAAGCAAAGAACAATTTTTTGCTGGATTGTTGGAGCTAGTACATACATATCTGTGTGGTCCCACAAGAATAAGAAGTCTGCAAGGTGATAGGTATTTTATCTTGCTTATTGATGATTATTCTAGAATTACTTGGGTCACTTTTCTAAAAGAAAAATCTGAAGCCCTAGACAAGTTCAAAGTTTTCAAGGCAATGGTTGAGAATGACTTAGAATTGAGGATCAAATGCTTAAGGTATGATAGAGGAGGTGAGTTCACATCAAATGAATTCAATATTTCATGTGAAGAATAAGGCATAAAGAGACAGTTGTCTGCACCTAGGACTCCTCGGCAGAATGGAGTTGTTGAAAGAAAGAACAGGACAGTTCAAGAGGCTATCAAGACTATGTTAAAGGAAGCTGACCTACCCAAAGTATACTGGAGAGAAGCCATACATACTATTGTGTACATCCTAAATAGAGTTCAAGTCAAAGGTAATAGCTCTAGAACTCCTTTTGAATTATGGTATGGAAAAGTTCCTATAGTGAAGTATTTCAAAGTTTTTGGAAGCAAATGTTATATCAGAAGAGATGAATAACTAGGCAAGTTTGATGCTAGATGTGATGAAGGAATTTTTCTTGGTTACTCTACCAAGAGTAAGGCCTACCGGTGCTACAATAAGAGATTGAAAAAAATTGTTGAGAGTGCTAATGTGAAGGTGGATGAAGGCAAGGAAAGAATATCATATATGAGTTGCTATGAACCAGATGAACCTTTGACTATATTGAATAAAGAAAAAGATGAGCAAGAAGATAGTCAGGATGAAGAAGAAGCTCTAGAAAGTGTTGTTAATACATCCCAGGTATGTAAGGATTAATCATTCTAAATATCAAATTATAGGTGACAAAAACAAAGGGGTATTGACAAGAAAAAAAGTTGTTGAAGAGCAAGTGAATTACTACTTTCTTTCAAAGGTTGAATCAAAAACTGTGCATGAAGCTTGCAATGATGAAAATTGGGTAAAAGCCATGGAAGAAGAACTGATGCAGATAGAGAAGAATCAAACTAGGGAATTGGTTCCTAGACCCGCTGATAAAAATGTCATTGGAACAAAATGGGTTTTTAGGAACAAGCTAAATGAAAATGGAGAAGTTGTAAGAAACAAAGAAAGGCTTGTGTGCAAAGGATATTCTCAAATTGAAGGAATAGATTTTGAAGAGACTTTTGCTCTGGTGGCTAGGATTGAAGCAATCAGAATATTTTTGGCATTTGCAGCTCACAAAGATTTCAAAGTGTATCAGATGGATGTGAAGTCTACATTCTTGAATGGTGAGTTGGAAGAAAAATTTTACATTAAGCAACTGGAAGGGTTCCAATTATCAAAACAAGGTGATATGGTATGCAGATTGAAGAAGGCATTGTATGGATTGAAGCAAGCCCCTAGAGCCTAGTATGCAAGGTTAGACAAATATTTGTTGCAATTAGGGTTTAATAAAGGCACTACTGATAGCAATCTCTATTTCAAAATCAATGATAATCAAATCCTAATTGTTGAAGTTTTTGTTGATGACATTACCTTTGGAGGAAATGATGGTATGTGCATAAAGTTTGCAAGAGAAATGCAAAATGAATTTGAGATGTCTATTTTTGGTGAAATGAATTTCTTTCTAGGTCTGCAAATTATTCATTTAGATAAAGGAATCTTCATTTCTCAGTCTAATTATGTGAAAGAGTTGTTGAAGAAGTTTGGGATGAAGGACTCCAAACCAGTATGTACTCCCATGGTGACTGGTTGCAAATTAAGCAAAACTGATTAATCACCTAAGACTAATAAAAAAAGGTACAGATCTATGATTGGAGAATTACTTTATCTAACTCAAAGCAGACCTGATATAATACATGCAGTATGCCTTGTGGCAAGATTTCAGGAAGATCCTAGAGAATCACATGTGATGGTAGTCAAGAGAATCTTGAGGTATTTGAAAGGCACATCAGATCATGGCTTATGGTATCCAAAGGATAATGATTTCACTCTTAGTGCTTATGCAAATGCAAATTGGATTGGAGATGTTGATGACAGAAAAAGAATAAGTGGAGGTGCTTTCTTCTTGGGTAATAGATTAGTTTCATGGCTGAGTAAAAAATAAGATTTGATCTCCTTGTCTACCGCAGAAGCAGAGTATATTGTAGCAGCATGTTGTTGCACTCAAATATTATGGATGAAGCAGACTTTGAAGGACATAAGAGTTCTGTATGAAGATCCAATTACAATTTTTTGTGACAATACAAGAGCCATAAACATTTCAAAGAATCCAGTGATGCACTTAAGAACAAAGCACATATCAATAAGGTATCACTTTTTGAGAGAAAAGGTGACAGAGAATGAAGTTGTTGGGATTTAAGGTGTCTCAACCTTGGTAATTCCTTGTATTAATTAATTGTATGTATTTATTTATTACCTATTAATGTATTTTGGATGCAAGTCTGTTTCGTCATCTTGTGGGAGTTGGTACGGTGAAGTGTCATCCTACGTGGAATGTGACCACATGTAATTTTGTCCTCACATGAGGAGATAGGCATCCCACTTAGTGGTAGAGGTATTTTTCCATGTGTTGGCACTTTAACCAGTGTGTAAGGGAATCATGACCGAAACGGTTATGACAAATTCCTATGACAGAATCTACGATGCGTAAGAGTCGTAAATGGAAGGTTCTATGACAAGTGAAGACATGTGTCGCAAGGCATCTTGGAAGAAGGCATCTTTGGGTGCCCCAAGGAGGGTGATGATGTGTTGTAAGTAGAATATGCTATTTTTAGGTAGTTATGATAGATTCTCTTACAGTTGTAAGAGCTATCAATTATGACAGATTCTATGACAGTCGTAAGATGCGTAAGAGCATCTACCATTGCCCAACTTGGGAATAGGTGACCTCATTTGGATGGGGTGATGTGACAAGTGTCATGACCATGCTACAGTGCTGGACAAGTGTCCCTAGGTGTGGGTTTTGGGCCATGGGGCCAAGTTAGATGCCCATCTCAAGGAAAGTACATTTTTGCCTTGTAAACTTCTATTTAAGCAGTGCTCGGAGAGGAGATGTATTATGTGATTGATAGGTACTGTTATGCTGCTAGATTGTCTCTAGATACGAGTTTCAAAGACTCCTATAAATACTTGCATTGGAAGTGTATTGTAAGCTTCATTGTTTAGATAATACATTGTGCAAGTTTTGGAGTGTGGGGTTTTTCTCCCGTAAGGGTTTTTCCCACATTATATCTTGTCTCTCTCTCTTTTGTCTTACATTCTTGTGTTGTGTATTGCTACAATATCTCCATTGTTATGTTAACATTGCTGCAACTATAAAGATTAAAATGAATTTGCACTCATCTCTCCTCTTTAGATTAGTGTAGGAAGTAATTTTTGCACACCTAGATTCCTTTTAGTTAGTATCAGAGCCTAGCTAGTTTTGGTTCTAGCTGCTAGGTAGGGGTTTTTTGAGCTAATCTTAAGTTGAGTGGGAGTCTGTGTAGAGTATTCTGTAATCTTGTTGTAGGAAGGAGATAGCAAGCACATTCGGAAGATTAGAGGTGAAGTTTAATGGCACAAATTTCAAGTTATGGAAACTTAAGATAGAATATGTTCTTGTTGATTGAGACTTATGGGAAACCATTTCTAGTGTAAAACCAACTACAATGGTACAAGCTGATTGGGATCTCAAAGATCGAGAGGCTAAGGGTCTTATAAGACTCAGTCTAGCTGACTCTGTCCTATTAAATGTCCATGAGGAGAAGACCATGAAAGATCTTTGGAAGAAGTTGGGAGATGTTTATCAGGGCAAATCCTTGGTGAACAATCTTTTTCTGAGAAAGAAGTCATATTCTCTGAGGATGGAGGATGGAGGATCTATTGCAGATCACCTGAATGCTTTCAACATGTTAGTTGTACAGTTAACTTCTGTTGGTGTGAATATGGAGGAGGAGGATCATTGTATGATCTTGATTTGTTCTTTTCCGGACTCGTGGGATCATCTTGTTATGGCTATTGGGAGTACCACATCCACTTTCAAAATGGATGAAGTGGTATCTTTGCTATTATCTGAAGAGATGCAGAGAAAATCCTCTGAAGTAGATAAAGAGGCCCTTGCGGTTCGTGGAAGACCTAAGGAGAAAGGGAAAAAGAAGGACAAGAAAGCTGAGAAGGGTAGATCCAAATCTTGTGGGAGATCCAAATCTCCTAGAAATTCCAAGGCTCTCTATTGGAACTTTGGAAAAACTGGGCATTTCTAAAAGGAATGCAAAGAGGAAAAGAAAAAGAAGAAGAATGTCCCAGACTCATATTCTGACAAGTCACACAATTATGGTGATGCCTTCATTGCAGCCCTAGCCACCCATGCATCTGATGATGTTTGGTTGATTGATTCTGGTGCATCATTCCACATGACCTCAAATCAAAGCTGGTTTACAAAGTATGAAGAGTTCGATGGTGGAAGAGTGTACCTGGGTGACAATTCTCATTTGAAGATTGTTGGTCATGGAAGAGTCTCAATCTGATTCCCTGATGGACAAGTGAAGGGGATCTCTAGGGTCATACACATCCTAGGCTTGGCACAAAACTTGCTTTCTATAAGTAAGTTGAATGATGCAGGTGTGCAAGTTGTCTTTTCGAAGGACGGATGCAAGATGACTAGAGGATCTATGGTGCTTGCGAAGGGTACTTGGAGAGGTACTCTATTTTAGCTGGAGGCATGCACTTCACAGTGCAATAGTTCTTCTGACTCGAAGAAAAGAGCTACAGTCACTTCATCCCCACCATTGGAACTGGCAGTGAAAAAGTCTGTTGTAACAAATTCTAATGGTAGTGCATTTTGGGTACCCAAGGGTGCTCATGCTTTAGAAGTTAAGCTTCCTACTGAAAAGACAATGTTACGGCATAAGAGATTTGGCCACATTGATGAGAAGGGTCTTAGAACCCTAAAAAATAAAAACCTTGTTGAGGGGTTAAATGATTGTAATCTCGAGTTCAACTTTTGTGAACATTGTATATATGGAAAGCAAAATTGTGTTAAGTTTTACTCTAGTTCTCACAAGTCTTCTAGTGTGTTGGACCTTATTCATTCTGATGTGTTTGGTCTTGTTAGTGTTCCTTTGATTTCCAAATCTGTATATTTTGTATCTTTCATAGATGATTACAGTAGAAGGACATGGATTTATTTTTTCAGAAGCAAGTCTGAAGTCTTTAGTCAGTTCAAAGAGTTTAAAGCTTTTGTTGAGACTCAGACTAGTAAAAAGATTAAATGTTTGAGGACTGACAATGGTGGTGAGTTTTGTTTGGCAGAGTTTGATAATTTCTATAATGAGCAGGGGATTGAAATACATAAGACAACTCCATACACCCTGCAGTAAAATGGAGTTGCAGAGAGGATGAACAGGACATTGATGGAGAAGGCTAGGAGTATGCTTAGTGGAGCAAGCCTTGAACAAAAGTTTTGGACTGAAACTATAGCCACTACTTGCTACCTAGTAAATAGGTCTCCTACATCAGCTCTTGTTGGTAAGACACCTATGGAGGTGTGGTCTGGTCAGAAGCCTTCAATTAGACATCTTCATGTTTTTGGTTGTGAGCCATATGCACATGTGCCTAGGGAGAAATGGTCTAAATTGGAGAATAAGGATGTTAAGTGTATTTTCATTAGCTATGGTGTCGGCGTGAAAGGATACAAGCTTTGGGATCCTATGGCCGAAAAAGTGTTCTATAGTAGAAGTGTTATTTTGAGAGAGCTAACACCTTCTT
The DNA here is from genome assembly GCA_027924645.1 of Cunninghamia lanceolata. Lineage (NCBI taxonomy): Eukaryota > Viridiplantae > Streptophyta > Pinopsida > Cupressales > Cupressaceae > Cunninghamia > Cunninghamia lanceolata. The sequence goes on from BSBN01000128.1 coordinate 4,365,009, forward strand.
CCATTGTTCTACAACCAGAAGAAATAGAAAAGAAAGAGGATGTGGTTCAGTTTCCTTCTACCCTTGAGAAAACTAAACCAACAGACCCTGTGAGACCTGATGATGAGGAGAGCTCTAGTAGCTCTGAAAGCTCAGAAGAAGCAAAACCTCAACCTCAGCCATTGAGGAGGTCTACACGAACAAGGAAGCAACTTGATAGGTTTGGTTATTCATTGCTTGATTCTAGTTGTGCTTTTGCCTTGCTTACTAACACTGATGAGCCTAGAACTGTGACAGAGGCTATTGGCATGAAATATGTAGGTTCCTAGAAGGAGGCCATGGAAGATGAGATGGCTTCTTTGGAGAAGAATAAAACTTGGGACTTGGTGCCTTTGCCTGAAGGATGGAAACCTGTTGGATGCAAATGGGTGTTCAAGAAGAAATTCAGTGCAGATGATAGTATTGAAAAGTACAAGGCCAGATTGGTTGTGAAGGGGTATTCACAAGTGGAGGGAATTGATTATGGTGAAATTTTCTCTCCCGTTGCAAAGCTGACATCTATTTGGTTCATGTTATCTCTTGTAGCAGCTTATGACTTAGAGGTGGAATAGATGGATGTGAAGATGATATTCCTTCATGGTGATTTGGAGGAAGAGATTTACATGTCACAGCCAGAGCATTACATAGAGAAAGGTAAAGAAAATTTGGTTTGTAAGTTGAAAAAGTCTTTGTATGGTTTGAAGAAGTCTCCTAGGATGTGGTACCTGAAGTTTGATGCCTTTGTGTTGTCGATTGGATTTCTGAGATCAAAATTAAATCATTGTGTGTATTATAAATTTGAAAATGATTGTATTCTCATTATTGCATTATATGTTGATGATATGTTGTTAATTAGGAATGGTAAGAATATGATTTCTGATTTGAAGTCTCAATTGTCAGCACAGTTTGAGATGAAAAATCTAGGGCTAGCCAGGTACATTCTGGGAATAAAAATTAGAAGAGACAGAGCTAATAGAAAACTTTGGTTATGCCAAAGTAAGTATGTGAAGAACGTGTTGGATAGGTACAACATGGCAGATTGTAGACCATTGTGTGTTCCTATTTCATTGGGGACAAAGTTGTCTATTAATGATTGTCCAAAATCTCCTTCTGAGGTGGAGGACATGAGTAGAGTACCTTATGCTAGTGCTTTTGGCAGTTTGATGTATGCCATGGTCTACACAAGACTAGACATTACCTAAGTAGTGGGAGACCTTAGTCAATTTATGGCTAATCATGGACGGGTACATTGGGATGCAGTAAAGAAAGTGTTTAGATATTTGAGGGGTACTTTTGAGTATTCCATATGCTATCATGGTAATCCTATAGGACCTCTGTCTTCTATTTGTATTCATGGATTTGTGGATTTTGATTGGGCGAGTGACATTGACAATAGGAGACCCACCAATGCTTACATGTTCACTATGTTTGGTGGTGCAATTAGTTGGATGACTAAGCAGCAACCTGTGGTTGCTGTGTCCGTGACAAAAGATGAGTATATGTGGTGTAGGTGCACCCTAGCATGAATATGCCTCCATGAGGAAGACTTAGGATTTTAATTTTGTATAGGTATTCTCATTTTGTAATAAGGTCTAGAAGGACTCAATAAGCATGTAACAGATCCTAGTTAGTTCATTTGGGTTAATTTGGGCATCAAGTGCAAAAGTATTCCTTGTATTAATTAATTGCATGTATTTATTTATTCCCTATTAATGTATTTGGGTCTCAACCTTGGTAATTCCTTGTATTAATTAATTGTATGTATTTATTTATTGCCTATTAATGTATTTTGGATGCAAGTCCTATTTCGTCATCTTGTGGGAATTGGCACGGTGATGTGTCATCTTACGTGGAAGGTGACCACATGTAATTTTATCCTCACATGAAGAGATAGGCATCCCACTTAGTGGTAGGGGTATTTTTCCGTGTGTTGGCACTTTAACTAGTGTGTAAGGGAATCATCACAGAAACAGTTATGACAAATTCCTATAACAGAATCTATGATGTGTAAGAGTCGTAAATGGAAGGTTCTATCATAGGTGAAGACATGTGTCATAAGGCATCATGGAAGAAGGCATCTTTGGGTGCCCCAAGGAGGGTGATGATGTGTTGTAAGTAGAATATGCTATTTTTAGGCAGTTATGATAGATTCTCTTACAACTGTAAGAGCTACCAGTTATGACAGATTCTATGACAGTCGTAAGATGCGTAAGAGCATCTGTCATCGCCCAAGTTGGGAATAGGCAACCTCATTTGGATGGGGTGATGTGACAAGTGTCATGACCATCCTACAATGTTGGATAAGTGTCCCTAGGCGTGGGTTTTGGGCCATGAGGCCAAGTTGGACGCCCATCTCAAGGAAAGTACATTTTTTCCTTGTAAACTTCTATTTAAGCAGGTGCTTGGAGAGAAGATGTATTATGTGATTGATAGGTACTATTATGCTACCGAATTGTCTCCAAATACAAGTGTCAAGGACTCTTGTAAAGACTTGCATTGCAAGTGTGTTGTAAACTTCATTGTTTAGATAATACATTGTGCAGGTTTTGGAGTGTGGGGTTTTTCTCCCGTAAGGGTTTTCCCCACATTATATCTTGTCTCTCTCTTTTGTCTTACATTCTTGTGTTGTGTATTTCTACAATATCTCCATTGTTATGTTAACATTGATGTAACTATAAATATTAAAATGAATTTCTACTCATCTCTCCTCTTTAGATTAGTGTAGGAAGTGATTTCTGCACACCTAGCTTCCTTTCAGAAGTAAAGATGGAATATGTGTTCACAAAGGATTAGTTTGCAGACTAAGCCTCTACCTAAGGATACTCTCAGAGAAAAGTTAGGGGTTATTACCCCTCCTTCTCTAAACTAAGATGCATAGGAATGCATCAGTCCAGTGGTGCTTAGAGTCTCAATCACTGATCTGGATTGATGTTTTTAGAGCTACCTCTTAGGGGGATAGCTAGATGTTATTGACATAAGTTCCAGTTTAAAAGTAGTTTTAGTTTGATCAGAGTAGTAGAGTGCAAGTATGTGCCCTTTACCATTGATGTCAAAGGAGGAGAGAAATCAAGTGAAAAACTCAGGGGGAGTATCTTGTCTTGATGGTCTTTATAGTTTTTCACATCATATGTTGCCATCAATGACAAAGGGGGAGATTGTTACAAGTATGTTCCTAACCAGTGTTGTCATTGATGTCAACATTTTTGTGTTGTCATTGGTGTCAATTGTTCTATTGTTTTGATGCTTTCTTGTAATGACTTAAGTCTTGAAGATAATAAGTATTCTTGATACAGTAGAATAGTCCAGTAGATTGCTCTGTATTTCTTGGAGAATGAATATCTTTATCTGCAGATTAGAAGTTATTTAGATACATGTCTAAAGATGCTATGTTCCATGTTTGAGCCTCCGGTATGAAGATTTGAGTGAGTTATGTTCACCAGAGTGAAATCTATTTTTTCTATATATTTGGTGGTGACAGGGAGAATGTATTATGCTCCACATTCCTCTGCATTTAAGTATTTCAGTTTGCAATTCTGGAATCAAGTTTGTAATGATGATAAGTGCCTTCAACTCTAATGGTTCATGATTTGGTGGTCTGCAAGCGATCTTTTCCTTAAAACAATAGCTAGAAGTGCTATTTATGTGCTCTGGTTTGAAGAATCTTCTTGACAGAGTGGTTAGAGATTGTGCGGTTGTTCTTGGTGATCATAATATCAGGTCTAGTTTGAGTTAGATAAAGCAATCCTCCAATCATGGATCTGTACTTTTTTTGATCAGTCTTGGGTGATTCATCAATTTTGTTCAACTTGCAACTAGTCACCATGGGAGTACATACTTGTTTAGAGTCTTCAATCCCAAACTTATTCAACAACTCTTTCACATACTTAAACTGAGATATGAAGATTCCCTTATCTGATTGATTAATTTGTAGACCCAGAAAGAAATTCATTTCACCAAACATACACATCTCAAACTTATTTTGTATTTCACCTGCAAACTTCATGCACATGCATTCATTTCCTCCAAAGATAATGTCATCAACAAAGACTACAACAATTGGGATCTAATTATCATTGATTTTAAAATATAGATTGATGTCAGCAGTGCCTTTACTGAACCCTAATTGCAACAAATATTTGTCTAACCATGCATATCAGGCTCTGGGGGCTTGTTTCAATCCATATAGGGCCTTCTTCAATCTACACACCATATCACCTTGTTCTGATAATTGAAATCCTTCCGGTTGCTCAATGTAAACCTCCTCTTCCAACTCACCATTCAAAAATACAGACTTCACATCCATCTGATACACTTTGAAATCTTTGTGAGCTGTAAATGCCAGAAATATTTTGATTGCTTCAATCCAAGCCACTGGAGCAAAAGTTTCTTCAAAATCTATTCCTTCATTTTGAGAATATCCTTTGCACACAAGCCTTGCTTTGTTCCTTACAACTTCTCCATTTTCATTTAGCTTGTTCCTAAAAACCCATTTGGTTCCAATAACATTTTTATCTGCAAGTCTAGGAACTAATTCCCAAGTTTCATTCTTCTCTATCTACATTAGTTCTTCATGGATTTTACCAAATTTTCATCATTATAGGCTTCATTCAAAGTTTTTGGTTCAACTTTAGAAAGCAAACAATAGTTCACTTGTTCTTCTACAACTCTTTTTCTTGTCAGTACTCCTTTTCTTTTGTCTCCAATAATTTGATCTTCTAAATGATTGATCCTTACATACCTAGGAGTCTTAACCGTAGTTTCTATAGCCATCTCTTCTTTATTTTGACTGTCTTCATGTTCCTCTTTCTTCTCATTTACTATGTTGACAAGTTCATCTGATTCCTAGCCATTAAGATCTGATGTTCTTCCTTTGTCTTCATCCACATTCACATTTGTACTTTCAACAATCTTTTTTAGCCTTTTGTTGTAGCATCGATTGGCCTTACTCTTGGTAGAGTATCCAAGAAGGATCCCTTCATCACACCTTGCATCAAAATTCCCTAGATCTTCTTCTCTTCTAATATAGCATTTGCTTCCAAAAACTTTGAAATATTTTACTGTACGAATTCTTCCATACCATAATTCATAAGGAGTTTTAGTACCATTACCTTTCACTTGAACCCTGTTTTGAATGTAGATAGCAATATGTATAGCTTCTTTCTAGAAAACTTCTAGCAAATCTACTTCCTTCATCATCATCCTAACAGCTTCTTGAATTGTCATGTTCTTCCTCTCCACAACTCCATTCTGCTGAGCAGTTCTAGGTGTAGACAACTATCTCTTTATCCCTTGCTCTTCACAGAAGATATTGAATTCATTTGATGTGAATTCTCCTCCTCTATCAGACCTCAAGCATTTGATTTTAGTTCTATTTAATTTTCAACCATTACCTTGAATAATTTGAACTTCTCTAGGGCCTCTGATTTGTCTCTTAGAAAAGTAACCCAAGTCATTCTAGAATAATCATCAATAAGCAACATGAAGTACCTGTCACCTTGTAGACTTCTCACCCTTGTAGGACCACAAAGATCTGTATGCACTAGATCCAGCAAGCCGGCAGAAAATTATTCTTTGCTCTTGAAACTTGTTCTTGTCTGCTTCCCCAACTGACTGGTGCAGGAGCACCCGTACATGATCAGGATATAGGATAATTGTCCACATGATGACTGGACATCAGTCTATTTTTAGTATGTTTGACTTCATCATGTAATAAGGTCCATTGGACCGATGCTATGTATTAGTTCAGCCTAGGAGTGTGTGTAGGCAGTTAGAGATCATGATAAGGTAGTCTGAGCTGTCCTTCTCCCAGCCGCTGGGAAGTGAGTTGGTAGTACTCGAAGGACTTTGCTATATATACCTTTGATCTGTAGGGTTTGAGATCATGTTATGTTCAGGAGAGTAGTATTGGTGGTATGTTGTACTGGTGATCAGTCCAGACATTGTGAAACAGAATTGTAGAAGCAGGACATTTGAATTTCAATTGAATAAGATCTCATCATTTGCATTATCTGATTGTATCAGCTGTAACTGTTTTGATTTCCTTTCTATTTTGCAAGTTGATGGATACTTTCAACCCTTCCACCGGTTGATCCTGTGAATCGGTGGAATGGTCTTGTATTATAGCTTAGTTTGCATTTGTGTTTTTTGTTTATGCATTGTATTGTTCAAGAGATCAGTTAGGAGCATGCTGTGAATCAGCCTAGCATCCTCATGTGCTAGGTCTAGAAAGATAAGCTGTCAAATTTTGGTTTGAAGGTGATCCGGCCCGATCATCAAACTGTCTTTGTGAAATTGAGCGGTTGTGAGTGTTTACATGCAGCGGACGGATATACAGGAGTCTGCATGTGCGTTTCCAGTCGAAACGAGCCGCATCTTCATCTACGAATGCATCGCCATCAGGATCGGGTCATGAAACTGTTGAAGTTTGCATGTTGCAAGTGCATCAAGATGTTTTAAGTCGGATATATACTCAGGGTATATATCGCCGTCAGGATCATCTCTCGGGGGTGCCCATCATCCGCGTATCGCTAGCAGATGCGGGAGTGAAAGTTTAGTTTTTTTGACTAAGTGTTGAAGAGGTCATCAGGATATCGTGTGACGTCATCGTCATCAGGATATGACGTCATCGCCATCAGGATATTGAGATATTACTCTATGCAAGTTTATCCTGCTGTCGCTAAGTGTTTAGGCATCGGTGAGAGTTGTTGACAGAAAGTTATGTTAACATCATCAGGAGGTTTCGAGAGAACCGGATAAATCATATCATGATGCTGTTGCTTGTATCATCGGCTATCGGGGCATCGAAGGGAAGGTGCTGAAGTTGTCGTCATCAGGATATTGGGAGCAACCGGATATTTGATATCCTGCTGACGAAGGTGGTGTTGCATATCATGATGATGCCGATAGTGTTTGGCACCCGATGAACAGTGCAACAGGAGGATGTTTGCGCTCGTTGAGTATGATGATGATGATGATAGGCAACAGGCGGAGGAGGTGAACAGTAGTCGGCAGGAGGATAATTCTGTTCATCCGAAATATGATGATGCTGTTGGTGTTTTTAGGGAATATGATGATGATGCTGAGCCGATAGGGATTTTTATCATGCTGTTTGTATTATTGGCTCCTCCTTCCTGTTAGTAAGCTCCTGTTGCATTTACCTCTGCATCATAGTGGTATCAGAGCAAAGGTTAGGATCTTCTGGAAAAGATAAGCAGGATGTCAGACGAAGAAGGAACATCAGAGGTTCTGACAAGGATGACCAATGCTGAGTTGGCAGTTCTGGTGAAGAAACAGATTGCAGAAAGCAAGGCCGTGAAGGCTCAGAATCAGGAGTTGAAAGATGAGTTAGCAAAGTTGAGGAGCAGAGTAGGTTCTGGTAGAGAAGAAGATAGGGAAGAAGAAGAGATCCCTAATTGGAGCGAGGAGGTCGTTCCTGCAGACCAGAGACCACTGTTGAACGCCCTCAAGGCCATGGAGAGGAGAACCATGGATGTGAAACTGGATTTGCCAGTGTTTACAGGAAAGATGGACCCTGATTCAGTGATGGAGTGGATAGACTCCTTGAACAATTTCTTTGTAACAGAGGAGATACCAGAACAACAGAGAGTGAAGATAGCACAGTCAAAGATGAAAGAAGCTGCCTTGACATGGTGGAATTTTGTTCAAGATGATAGAGTACAGGAAGGAAAACGTAAAGTTGCCACATGGAAGAAGATGATGGCATTAGTAAAGGAAGCTTATATCCCATTGGATTACAGTATCCAATTACACAAGAGGAAGCAAAACCTGAAGTAGAAGGAGCTAGATGTCAGCTCATATACAGAAGAATTCATGAAACTCTGTATGAAGACAAAGGTGAAAGAAAGTGAAGAAGAGAAGGTAGCCAGATACCTTAATGGATTGAGGTTTAATATTCAGGAAGATCTAAGTCTGCATATTCCAGATACAGTGCAGAAAAGCTTTCAGTTGGCATTGAAAATGGAAGAGAAGTTAAAGAGAAAACAAGAACAAAACAATAGAGGAAGAGGAAGACAACAAAGAGGTGGAAGAGGTCCTTTTAGAGGCAGAGGACATGGACAGGGATATCAAGGAGAATCCAGTCATGACAATAGTAAGGGTAACAATAGTCAGAATCAGAGAGAGAATTACAGTCAGCAAGGAAACTTCAGAGGTAGAAGACCTTTCAGAGGAAGATCCCAGGGCAGAGGATCCATCAGATGTTATAACTGTAACAAAGAAGGCCATATAGCCAGCAGATGTCCAGAAAAGGCCACAAGCTCAGCAGGAGAAAGGAGAACAAATCTGGTCAAAGAACCTGATAATCAAAGTAGGACAAGCTCTAATGATTTTCAGAGTGTGAATGCTCCTGATAATTATGGATACCCAGAAAGTGGAGAGTCTCTGATGATGAGAAGAACAGTGACTACCATGAAGGTACCAGACAAAGAAGCCCCTCAGAGAAAGTCTCTTTTCAGAACTATTTGCAAAGCAGGAGGTAAGGCATGTAAAGTTTTGATTGATTCTGGTTCTACTGAAAACTTTGTGTCTAAAGAAATGGTGATAAAGCTTAAGCTTAGGAGATTGCCTCACCCATCCCCATATAAAGTCTCATGGCTTACTCAAGGTCAGCAGACAACTGTAGAAGAGCAGGCTTGGGTAGAATTTCAGATTGGTGGATATAAGGATAAGTTGTTGTTTGATATTACCAAGATGGATGCTTGCAACCTTTTGTTTGGTAGACCATGGCAGTATGATTTGAAGGCACAGCATGATGGTGTTAGAAACACCTATAAAATCACTAAAGATGGTAAGGATATAACGTTATTCCCATTGAAGGAGAAAGAGGAGAAATCTAAAGGAAAAGAGGTGAAGGTCATGCTGATGGAAGGCAAACAGTTCATGAAAGAAGTAGCAGCAGAAGGTGCAGTTGCATATGCCCTAATCCCATGTATGAGTGTGAAGAAAGAACAGCAGCAAGAAGTCAAGAAAGAGAAAAAGCCAAGGTTGATAGACCCAGCTGTCCAAGAGCTATTGGATAAATACAAAGGTGTCATCTCAGAGGGAATGCCAAGATCCCTACCACCTGTCAGAGATATCAGTCATTGCATAGACTTAATTCCAGGGTCAACACTTCCAAACAAAGCAGCCTATAAGCTAACTCCAGAACAGAATGCAGAAGTAGCCAGACAGATTGAAGAATTGATGGATTCAGGTCTGATTGGGAAAAGTCTCAGTCCATGTGCAGTACCAGCTGTACTAGCACCAAAGAAGGAAGGTACTTGGAGGCTTTGCACAGATTCCAGAGCTATTAACAAGATCACAATCAGGTATAGGTTTCCAATCCCTAGAATAGAGGATTTACTTGATTGTTTGGGAAGTGCTAAGTACTTTACAAAAATAGATTTGAAGAGTGGATACCATCAGATCAGGATTAGACCAGGTGATGAGTGGAAGATAGCATTCAAAACAAATGAAGGGTTATATGAATGGAAGGTTATGCCTTTTGGTTTATCTAATGCACCTAGTACTTTTATGAGGCTGATGAATGAGGTTCTGAAAGAATTCATTGGTAAGTTTGTCATAGTATATCTAGATGACATTCTGATTTTCAGTAACACAAAAGAAGAACATCTCAGACATATAGATTTGGTTCTTAAGAGGTTACATGAAGAGCAGCTGATGATAAATTTGGACAAGTGCTTGTTCATGCAAAAGGAGATCACATATTTGGGTTTTGTCATTTCACAAGGAAAGTTACAGATGGATAAGGAGAAGGTGAGTGCCATATTGAATTGGCCAACTCCATAGACTATGAATGATGTCAGAAGTTTCCATGGGTTAGCGACCTTCTACAGGAAGTTTATCAGAGGGTTTAGTCATATTTGTGCACCCATGCTGGATACCATTAAAGGAGGACAGAAGTGCAGGTTTGTTTGGACTCAAGGAGCAGATGATTCTTTTGAAACACTGAAGAGGAAGGTGGCACAGCAGCCAGTCCTTGCACTTCCAGATTTTAACAAAATCTTTCAGGTAGAGTGTGATGCCAGTCACATGGCCATTGGAGCAGTACTCAGCCAAGAAGGTAGACCTATTGCATTTTTCAGTGAGAAGCTCAATGATGCTAAGAAGAGGTATTCCTCATATGATCTGGAAATGTATGCTTTAGTTCAGTCCCTCAAGAAATGGAGGCATTACTTGATGCCAAAGGAATTCATAGTATTCACAGATAACCAGGCTCTGAGTTTCATAAACAGCCAGGAAAAGCTGAACCACAGACATATGAAATGGGTAGAAACCTTACAGGCTTTCACTTTTACATTGAAGCATAAGAAAGGGGTCAAGAACAAAGTTGCAGATGCTTTGAGCAGGAGAGTTCTCACAGTCAATCAGATTCAGTTCGAGAGTGTTGGTATTGAGTCACTCAAGACCATGTATGAGTCTGATGAAGATTTTGGAGAGATATATCAGGTATGTACTTCTTTTGGGGAGAAATACCATGCTGAGTTCTCTGAATTTTTGATTCAGGATGGATTGTTGTTCAAGGTTGGACAGTTGTGTATTCCAAGGTGTTCTATGCGGTTAAATATAATCAAGGAGAAACATTGTGGAGCTATGGCAGGTCATTTTGGTCTAGATAAGACTCTTGATCTGGTCAGAAGGCATTACTTTTGGCCTAATTTGCAATCAGATGTCAGAAAATTTGTAGAGACATGTGTGATATGTCAGAAAGCTAAAGGCAGGTCAACTAATGCAGGTTTATATCAGCCCTTACCCATTCCTTCCAGACCATGGGAAAGCATCAGTATGGATTTTGTCTTGGGTTTACCAAGGACAAGGAAAGGATTTGACAGTGTTTTTGTTGTAGTGGATAGATTCAGTAAAATGGCACATTTCTTGCCATGCAAAACCACTGCTGATGCTTCATACATTGCAGATTTATTCTTCAGGGAGATTGTCAGAATTCATGGATTGCCTTTGAGCATAGTGTCAGACAGGGATGTGAAGTTTATTGGTCACTTCTGGAGAACTCTTTGGAGGAAACTGGGAACCAATTTGTCTTTTTCCTCTGCATATCATCCTCAAACAGATGGACAGACTGAAGTAGTGAACCGTTCCTTGGGGAATTTACTTAGATGCTTGACAAAACAGCATGGAGAGAAGTGGGACAATATTCTGTCTCAAGCTGAGTTTTCATATAATGATACTGTCAATAGGAGCACAGGAAAATCACCTTTTCAGATTGTATATGGTATACATCCCAGAGGAATTTTGGAGTTGAGAGATCTACCTACAGCAGACCCTGTTAGTGCAGAAGGAGAAGCTTTTGCTGAAGCCATAAAAGAGGTTCATGATCAGGTCAAGACCCAACTCCAGCAAACCACCTTAAAGTATAAGGAATATGCTGATAAGAAGAAGAAGGATGTTCAATTTGATGTTGGAGATTTGGTTTGGGTTCACTTGAAGAAAGACAGCCTTCCTAAGGGAAAGTATACTAAGCTCATGCCAAGGAAAGTTGGACCGTGTCAGATTTTGCTCAAGCATGGACAGAATGCTTATGAGATCCAACTTCCACCTGATCTTGGTTTGTCTCCTATATTCAATGTATGTGATTTAACTCCATACAAGGCTAATCCAGATGCAGATCAGGATCTCCTACAGGATACAGTTGCTGATGACATTCCCCAGCATGATCCTCCACAGTTACAGAAGGTTTTAGACACCAGAGTGGTCAAACAGACCAGGAACAAATAATACTTGGAGTATTTAGTCTCTTGGCAGGGAAAGCCGAATTCTGAAGCCGTATGGATGACTGAAGATCAAATCCAGAAACATGGTGCAGACCTTGATACTCTCATCTCAAGTGGACTTGAGATTTCTTCTTCTGGGGAGTATGGTGCAGGAGCACCCGTACATGATCAGGATATAGGATAATTGTCCACATGATGACTGGACATCAGTCTATTTTTAGTATGTTTGACTTCATCATGTAATAAGGTCCATTGGACCGATGCTATGTATTAGTTCAGCCTAGGAGTATGTGTAGGCAGTTAGAGATCGTGATAAGGTAGTCTGAGCTGTCCTTCTCCCAGCCGCTTGGAAGCTCCCAGCCGCTGGGAAGTGAGTTGGTAGTACTCGAAGGACTTTGCTATATATACCTTCGATCTGTAGGGTTTGAGATCATGTTATGTTCAGGAGAGTAGTATTGGTGGTATGTTGTACTGGTGATCAGTCCAGACATTGTGAAACAGAATTGTAGAAGCAGGACATTTGAATTTCAATTGAATAAGATCTCATCATTTGCATTATCTGATTGTATCAGCTGTAACTGTTTTGATTTCCTTTTTGTTTTGCAAGTTGATGGATACTTTCAACCCTTCCACCGGTTGATCCTGTGAATCGGTGGAATGGTCTTGTATTATAGCTTAGTTTGCATTTGTGTTTTCTGTTTATGCATTGCATTGTTCAAGAGATCAGTTAGGAGCATGCTGTGAATCAGCCTAGCATCCTCATGTGCTAGGTCTAGAAAGATAAGCTGTCAAATTTTGGTTTGAAGGTGATCCGGCCCGATCATCAAACTGTCTTTGTGAAATTGAGCGGTTGTGAGTGTTTACATGCAGCGGACGGATATACAGGAGTCTGCATGTGCGTTTCCAGTCGGAACGAGCCGCATCGTCATCTGCGAATGCATCACCATCAGGATCGGGTCATGAAACTGTTGAAGTTTGCATGTTGCAAGTGCATCAAGATGTTTTAAGTCGGATATATACTCAGGGTATATATCACCGTCAGGATCATCTCTCGGGGGTGCCCATCATCCGCGTATCGCTAGCAGATGCGGGAGTGAAAGTTCAGTTTTTTTGACTAAGTGTTGAAGAGGTCATCAGGATATCGTGTGACGTCATCGTCATCAGGATATGACGTCATCGCCATCAGGATATTGAGATATTACTCTATGCAAGTTTATCCTGCTGTCGCTAAGTGTTTAGGCATCGGCGAGAGTTGTCGACAGAAAGTTGTGTTAACATCATCAGGAGGTTTCGAGAGAACCGGATAAATCATATCATGATGCTGTTGCTTGTATCATCGGCTATCGGGGCATCGAAGGGAAGGTGCTGAAGTTGTCGTCATCAGGATATTGGGAGCAACCGGATATTTGATATCCTGCTGACGAAGGTGGTGTTGCATATCATGATGATGCCGATAGTGTTTGGCGCCTGATGAACAGTGCAACAGGAGGATGTTTGCGCTTGTTGAGTATCATGATGATGATGATAGGCAACAGGCGGAGGAGGTGAACAGTAGTCGGCAGGAGGATAATTCTGTTCATCTGAAATATGATGATGCTGTTGGTGTTTTTAGGGAATATGATGATGATGCTGAGCCGATAGGGATTTTTATCATGCTGTTTGTATTATTGGCTCCTCCTTCCTGTTAGTAAGCTCCCGTTGCGTTTACCTCTGCATCACTAACATTCCTTACAAATGGTATTGGTGGGTTTCACAAGCTTTGGTAAATCTCTCATAGCCTGTCCTAAACTTATCTTTACCAAATTATCAAAGTTTATATGACACATCCTTCTATGCCACAACCAACTCTCATCTATCTGAGTCGATAAACAATAATTATTAGTTCCTCTTAATTGGTAAATGTTACCTCTGGTCTTCTTATCGGTAGCAATCACTGTTTCACAGCTTTCCATGATCTTGTACCCATTGTCTTTGAATCTCAAATAATAACCTTTGTCACACATCTGACCAACAAAAAAGATTATGCTTCAAACCCTTCACATAGAGAACATTATCAGTGTTGTGCTTTCCATCAAATGAAATAGATCATTTTCCACAAATCTTACCAACTGTATTATCTCCAAACCTAACCAGTCCTCCATCATACTTTTCCAAATTCACAAACTTACTTTTGTCACGGGTCATGTGATGTGACCATCCACTATCAATAATCCATTCATCATTACCTTTTTCAACCTAAATAGCCAAAGCACTTTCTTCCACTAGTTTTTCTTCCTTCACACAGCTAGTAGAATTAATAGACATAAGTTCTTTAATTACAATAAAAAAGCACTCATTAGCATCATCAGATTCATCATCTGTCACACCTTCATCATCAAGATCTCTAACATAGTAGCATTTCTTTGGAACTCTAGGTCTATTCTCAAATCTTTTATATTCCTTTCAATTCTCTCAGGACATCTCGAAGCATAGTGACCAACCTTACCACATGAAAAGCATTTGCAAGGTAATTTTCCTTTGAACTTACTATGACCTCTTTCCAGTCTATCAACAAAGTTTGATTCAATTTCATCAAACTCATCATCAGACTCCACCTTGTACTTTTTATCCCTAGAGATCTTTGCTGAGGTACTAGCTTTGAAGGCAGTTTCATTCTTTGACAGAGCATCACCAAGTTCTCTCATCTGAAATGATGTAAGCTTTCCTAGCAACTGATCCTTGGTAACCTCTTTCATAGTCATTACTTCTTCAATTGCAGCTACTTCGTGACTGTAGGATTTGGGTAATGACCTAAGAATTTTTAGCACAACTTCCTTCTCACCTGTAGTTCCTCCCATACCTTTTATTCCATTGACAAGTTCATCAACCTTTTGCATGAAGGCTGATATGTTTTCATCTTCATTCATTTTTAAACCCTCATGTTTCGCTTTCAGTCCCTGCAACTTGGCTTCTTTTATAGAGTCATTTGTTGATAACTGAGAGGGGGGTGAATCAGTTATCTTAATTACTTTAACTTTCAGTTCTTCTTTAACAACTAGTGCAACATCAAATCACATAAGCATGCATAACCATGAAAGCATAAATAAAATTAATACACATAACACAATGATTTTGATGTGGAAAACCCTGTTAAGGGAAAAACCACGGGGTGACTAACCCAAGATTGTATTCTCTGTTAAAATAATAGAAGTACAAAATAGCACTTGCCAATTAGGGCTCACTGCCCGAGCACACTGGTCAGAAGAGGCTCACTGCCTACAAGAGACTCACTATCTACAACATATAAAGAAAGTAACCAGGTGATTGAACTGATGAGAAGCATCCACATATGTTGAGGTTCAGTTCCGGTTAGGCTCAATACACTGATCTACTACACTTCATTCTTCCTCTTCTTTGGTGCTGCTGTCCTATCACATACCAGACCTATATAGTTGTTTTCACACTGCTCTCTACTTTTCTTTGCACAACACAATACACCACACACATGTTTACAATGAAATCTATTTGGTATATATATCCGCACCAAGGATTTCATCATCTTTCTAGTCGGCATTCGAAATACTCAATATTTTCCCAAACTCTGATCTGTCAGCTGAATCCTTGCATACTAAGTGATGCATATCAAAGAGATACTTATAGAAGTCATCAATCATGTCGGCCAACCATGAATGATTCCTTAAGAAACTTGATCATCATCAACTTCTCATCCGGATTAAGGTCTGATGCTCTGCTGGTCAGTTCTTCCTCAGTCAATTCTGCCAAATAGAAACCCAACACTTATGTACTCATATATTTTCACTCTTTCATCACCAGAGGCTCAATCTCTGGAATGTATCAGTCAAGGTACTCCTCTTGACTTCCCTAAGTCTGCACTTTGCTGAGATACTTCCTCTGAGAGATCCGGACCTGATTGTTGGACCTTGCTACATGCTCTGTTCTTGGTCACCGGACCAAAATACTCTTCAATCTAACTTCTGGTATAGACATACCATGTCCTGCAGATGTGTGGCATGGACTTTTTTACCATCAATGACAACATTCATGAAGCCACACAGTGTCTCTTGCCAATAATCTCCCCCTTTGGCATTGATGGCAGCACTTAGTGAAAAATGACTGTCACGCTACACTCCCCCTTGGCTGATGCTCTATTCTAAAGTACACTTTTCTGGAGCTCCCCCTTAGCTAGATTCCACATTTTTCACTGCTCCTCACTCCCCCTTTGACATCAATGGCAAAGGGTAGAATCTAGACACCAAAATTCCCAAAAATCTAACTATACTTAGCCGCATAAGTATATATACATGTTATACTTACATATACTGAAGTATATCTACAAAAGTTGTCTTCAACTGGACAAATTCTGTTGCCCAACTCTGCTTCATCATGTCCAAAATTGAGATGTGACCACTCAACAGGAATACAAAAGCTTCTGCCCTATTTAGATCTGTCGGATCACTGGTCTGAGCTATGGTTTGAACATCAGTTAGGGCCTCATGCATGGCCTCTAATTTCAGGAAAATTATCCCTCTACGTTCACCCATCCTACTTATTATATTCTTCCTTTCCTTTTTAAGTTTCTTTAGTTCATTTACAATAGCAATAGTCTGACATTCCTAGTTTATTATGGATGTGGTGAGAGGATCAAAATTCTGAGATAAACTTGACAGTTTACCCTCTTGTTCTTTCACTTTCTTCTCAATATCCTGTGTCACTTTAGACCAGGATAAACAAAATTTATATATTTCTCCACCATCTTTAAGAGCATTTTCTAAGCTCTTTATCCCAATAACCATATTTCTCCTATCATTTGTTATTAGCCCTTGTACTTCAAAGAATTTCTTACCCAAAAACTCTTTCTGGACCTTCTTTTCTATTGGTTTCTCCAAAGAATCAAAATGTGTGCTAACAGAATTAACAAGAGATTTCAAATTACTAGATGAGGAGGCCGAAAGATCCTTCTGGAATGATGGCATGATCTTTTCCAACACACTGGATGGAATCTCTATCAGCTCACAGTCTTCCATGTGAGACTTTAGAAGTTTTTCTTTTGCCTTTGCTTGGGCGAAGGATGCTATCTTCATAGTCTAAACAGGGGAGAGGGAATCAAAATTGAATGGTCCTTGAAGTAGCTCCGGTTCATATAATTCTATCATTTCTTTTGTCGGTAAGTCCTTAACAGCTTCTGCAGTGTCTCTTGTCGGAGACAGAGTTTCCTTTCGTTCTGTGGCCTCAGAGGTGTCAACAGAGACCCTCTCTATTTGATCTTTTTCTCTTCCCTTTTTCTCCTCTTCTTGACTTGTTTTCTCTTCTTTTCTTAGTTCTTCTTCAGTTCCGGAGTCAGCAGGGGGATCCGGAAGAGAAATGTTTACTTCTTCAGGGACTTCCTCTTCCGGAGCAAAGGAATCCAAGTCCTTAGTCTTTTCTTTATCCATCTCTTTGGGCTCTTTTGCATCTTTCTCAGTACTTAGCCCTTCATCATCCATGGCAGAATGTTCATCGCCCAAGTCCTCTATAACACGAAGATTGAATATTTTAAAAGCATTCCGGAGGATATCTTCTATTTCTTTTACCACTTTGTCAGTCCCTCCAAGCATAAGATGGTTCATCCTTGCTTTGCTCTGGAACTCATCCTTGTAGTCCTTGAAGATTATGTTCTTTTGTTGAGGGGTAATGGAAGGATAGAGTTGGATAGCAATCTGCTCCTAGATTTCTAGGTCTTTTGCTTTGGCATTGTTCTTTCTCATTTCAAGTTCCTTCTCTAAGCTTTTGGGAATCAGAGATAAAATTTCAATGAATGCTTTGTTATAGATGTTTAGATACCTGACTGTGGCATCTTACAAGATCTTCTGATCAACTTCACTATATTCATCATAAAATTCAACCATTGGTTGTAGGTTCCCATCCACAGTAACTGATTTGATGATATCATCAATGCAGAGAGTAGGCCTTTCAACGAATTCTTCTGCCTCTTTTTCCTTGTTGTGACCGGTAGAGGGTTCACCGGATGTTTTCTTCTTCATCATCATTTTCTTGATCTCCTCATCTGATTCTGTCTCTTCATTATCCTTCTAGCTCGAGTAAGACCTTGTGGCCTTTGTCTTAGTTCTCTTCTCTCCCTTTTCAGATGTCCTGGCTTCCAGTTTTGATGCTTTTTTACTCTTAGGGGTGGCTGGTACAGAGCTTTTGGAGGATCTGGCCTGGGAGGGGGCTTGCACTAGATCACTCTCTTTTTTTGTATCTTGTTTCTCTTTCTCTGTCCTTTCTAGTTTTTCTCTATTTGCATCGAGTGCTTCTTTTGAAGTGCCATATCTTTTGGCAACTTCCTCTACTTCTCTTCTTACTTTTCTTTTCATCTCAAGATGTCTTAGTTCAACATGAACATTTACACTCAACTCTTGGAAGGTTCCAAACCTTTCTGCCTTAGGGTCCTTGGGCTAACTCAGCAGGTGTTGGATATGCATCTCTAGGATTTTCTCATCAACCTCATACCCCATTGGCATGATCCACACTATTCTTGGTTCCACTGCCTCTATTAGGCATTGGTCAGTGTCTACCATAAAGCACATTGTATCCTTGTATTTCTCAACCAATGATTGGGGGATTCTTTCTCTAGCTTGCATCATACTTTGAAAGTTCTTGAAATAGCCCCAGAGTGTTGTATTTTGTGCCTTGGCATCACCAAGTCCATGCATATAATCTCTGATTTGTATGGCTACTGGTCTGTCATTTTGCCATATCCAACCACTGGATTCGGGTAGCTCATTCATAAAGTAAAACAACAAACACAGTATTAGCCCACCATACTTGAATAAGTTCTTCTTGTCCTTCTTGATCTTTTGTAGGTTTTCCAACAGTTGGCTCAAAAGAAGCTCACAAAGATCATAATCTGCATTCTCCCTTAACATCTGATAAGCAACATAGATTACAGTTTCGGATACAGAATTCTCCCTGCTAGAGTGATATATCTTATATCTAATTATCATTGATGCAAACTTGATATCCGGATCTATGATGTCCTCTATTGTCATTGCCCTCTTGTCAAATTTTGATCCGGTAGCCTTACTGATAGTTTGGTTTTTGACCGATTTGAGAGTAGGTAACCCACCAGATGAGTGAAATCTGATTACCGCCCTAATTGCATCCTTGGTTATCTTGAATGGCTTCATCAACCACATAAGTTGTCATGCATTCTGCTCATAACATATAAGGCCCAATCATCTTTAGCAAAATAGGGGAAATGAATGCAATGTCCAAAATGCTTATCCCAGATGGCCTTGTATTGGGGCTTAAGTTCAAATGATTCATCTATCAGTTCCTTGTGATAGATATCCATAAGCTTGGATTCTCCAAATTCTGCAATGTTTGCGTGTATGTAAATCCTAACATCTTCTACATGCAGAATGCTAGAAAATGCGCCTAGGGGATCAACGTCTAGGGATTTGTAGGGATGTTTCTTGAATTTAGGGCGCGGCCTATCAGAGATCTTCAGAACATTTAGAGTAGCCATCTTTCAAAATATTTAGAGAGAGATATTCAAGAGCAAAAAATACCTTTTACGCTTCTAGGGTTTAGGATATGAGCCGGATCGAATTGCTGGATGAATCGACTTCAGCGGTTGATCTTTGAAAGGTTTGAGACAATTTTGTTGCAGAGCTCCTTCTCTCTTCTTCTCGAATGCAAATGTGAAAATGATGAACAAAAGAACCCTTTTATTTCTGTACAAACCCTAATTTCATTTTGCAATAAATGCACAACTTAAGTTATTTCGGTTGCCTTGTTTTCCTTGTTCTGAGAGAGATCTTTCCAGATCACTAAGATGCACCTAGAATGATAACTTACAAAGTATCTCCCTTTCTCCAATCATTCCATCTAACCGCAAATCCAAATATTTCAATTTTGAATTATACTGGATCTAACTGTGAAAGTCCTACTTTTGCCGGATAAACTATCAAACCGGATTAATCTTGGATGATTAACCTTTTCAAATATCTTTACCAAGGGTTATTTAGATGTTTCTCTGAGAGCCCTTTCAATCCGCAACTTTCCATGTGCCAATTTCAAGCACCAATTGACTGGCTAGGGGAAATTGTTTTCTTTTGTGAGTCCCCTTGAGCCAGAGCTCATCTATTTAGTTTTCGGAAGGAATATCAGCACCAGATTCTGGTGCAGATCCATCCCCAACATTTTCTATACTTCTCTTTACCCAAATCTTGTTCATCTCCCTTTGGATTTCATCCACATTCACTTTTCCTTTTCCCTTGTCTTGGTTTTGATTATGATGCATCAGACCCTTTTTGTTCTAATTCTTACTTCTACAGAATTTGGCAATATGACCGGATCTATTGCAATTGTAGCAAACAACATTTCTTTGCATATTTGACTGGTATCCTCTTGATCTACATTGATTAGTCATATGTCCCATTCTATTGCATGCAAATCATCTACCATTGAATGAGTTGTTTATTTGCAAATTTCTACATTCATGAGATTTGTGACCATACCTTTTACAGTTAAAACATTGTCTGGAGAAGGATGGGTTAGTCTGATTCATTCTTCTTCTGCACTGATTTGGTTTATGACCAAAGTTATTGCAATTGTGGCAATATCCATTGAAGGATGCATATCTTTGAGCATTTGGTTGCCTTACTGGAGCTCTTCTAGGCCTGTTCCTTGGATTTCCTGATCCAAAGTTCTTCTGACCAGATCTGGAGCTTTCTCCTTTCTCATACCCCAAGCCTTGCTTGTCATCTACCCTCTTTTGGCTTTCAAGAAGAACTTCAAGTTGAGCAAAGCTTATCTTGAATTTCTCTTTGTATTCATTTGTTGTTTGAAGATCCCTTTTTAGAGTGTCAATCTAATTCTCAAGTTGTTCTTCATTATCTCTAGCTTCTTCAAGATCAGATTCTATATGCCTAATTATTCTATCCATTTTGTGGCAGTCTTCTGATTTCTCCTTGAGAGATTGTTTTAGATTATCTTCAATCTTTCTTTTCTCTTCAATTTCTTGGGTGAATTTCATAACCCATGATTCCATTTCATGTCTTACCATAATGACCTCTTTTGATAGCTTCTCACATAACTTGTTCTTCTCATTCAGATCTTCATCAGTATTATTGGCTTCACTTTGACTTGCTAACTATTGAAGTAGTTCCTTTCTCTTTTTCATAGAGATACTCAGTTTCTCTTTTAGTTCATTTATGAAATCATCAGCTTGTTTGAGTCTTTCCTTCAAGTTATTGACTTTGGAGTGAGATTGCTCAAGATCATCTATGGCAGACTGAAGTTGTTCCCTCATACCATACATATCCATTGAGATTCCCAGATCTTCCTTAAGTTGTTAGGCTCTATTTGGAGGAACTTAGCTCTGATACCAATTGTTGATAACTGAGAGGGGGGGTGAATCAGTTATCTTAATTACTTTAACTTTCAGTTCTTCTTTAACAATTAGTGCAGCATCAAATCACATAAGCATGCATAACCGTGAAAGGAGAAATAAAATCAATACACATACACAATGATTTTGACATGGAAAACCCTGTTAAGGGAAAAACCACGGGGTGACTAACCCAAGATTGTATTCTCTGTTAAAGAATAGAAGTACAAAATGGCACTTGCCAATTAGGGGTCACTGCCCAAGCGCACTGCTCACAAGAGGCTCACTGCCTACAAGAAACTCACTGTCTACAAGGTATAAAGAAAGTAACCAGGTGATTGAACTGATGAGAAGCATCCACATATGCTGAGATTTAGTTCTGGTTGTTGGTACTCATTTATGTTTTGGGTTATGAGCTTGAACATTTACAGGTTTTCTCGTTCCAACCCTGAATTTCTTGAGTCTTGGGGTATTACTTTGTTTTGTCTAATCTGATGCTGGTTTTATATGGTGGGTTCCTAGTTATTAAGTCTTTGCCCTCTGAATTGTGGTGATGCCATACCTGTAATTAGGGTTTCAAAGTTAAAAAATAGTGGATACTTTTCATCCCAAGCCCTTAGTTTTATTTGCCCATCGGTGTGACGGGTTATATCGGCAGCAGTGTTACATGTCCCACCGATGATGATGGTCAGGCCGATGAGGGTCATTCAAAGTGGTCATCGGTGAGAGTATTGCTATCGACGAAGGGGTTTGAGGTCCCGCCGATGTGTTGGGGTCTGGCCAATGGGGTGTAGTTTGTATGTGCCATCGGCATGACATGGTGTATCGGGCGGACCATGGAGTATTAGGCCAACAGGGTTGTTCTTGCCGATGGAGCTGCCATCGGAGTGATTAATGCGATCGGCGTGTCTGAGGGGAGTTACTCCGATGGTGCAGGTCTGGCCGATGAAGGTGACCATCGGAGTGACTTGTGGATGTTGGCGAAAGGGTTTTCATTTTCTCTGATGGCAGGAGTTACACCGATGGACTGCTAGCGCCTGGCTCACCGATCACGCAGGGTAACATGCGTGACAATTTGTTCGCATGTAGTTTGATGTATAAAGTGGTTGGGAGGTCCGTGCTTGGTGTATGTGGGATTTTTTATCATACAAATATGAAGGTCTCCCCGATAGTCTTGGTCACGCCGATGGCATGATACATAAAGCAGAACATGCATATGCAAGGTGCCTACGTGGCACATTTTCGCAGGACGACAAATTTTCAATGTCAATTTGGTGCCATGGATTTTCAAACGATGGGAGGAATCGACGGCCATGTTTTAAAGTTGGAGTATGGGTTTCCTTTGTGTCTTCAGGCATGTTTTGAGTGGGAAATTTCCATATGAGTGCTGTGACAGTTTCCAAGAGAAGATGTGGGTGGTTGAGCCATTAATGGCAATATGCAGAGGCATGGGCCGACGGTCGAACAACCATGTACCTTATTTATAATGAAGAGCTTTCTAGCGGCGACACAGGGCTCATGTTCAGCTACCCCTTGCCCTTCTCTTTCTCTTTCCCATCTTGTCCTCTGCTACATTTATGTTTTTGGAGTGCCATTTTCTCATGCTTTGTATCTGGTAGAATTCTGGCCCTGTCATGTAATGAATGTTGCTAAGTACACAGTCTTGCTATAAAAACCAAACTGTGTCACTTATTGTGGGTTGGAAACTTGGACAAATTTTGGTGTTGCAATAGGAATACAACTTTCTGGTGATCTTATTTCAGGTGTCTCTTGTAGTTTATGAATTGTATGTTGTATGTATTATGCACAGAATTATCAATTTTATGTTGATTTAAATGAGTAATGCTTCATAGCATGTGTTTTGTTATTTGTCTCCAGACTGATTGTGTTTTTCTTCTGACTCTGAACATCTAAGGGGTGTTATAGATTCTAGAATATAGGTTTTATATATTGAATACTTAGTCTTTTACTTCTGCTCAAGGAGTAGATTGAATGTTTTGGACTATGTGTTGAGGAGAATACATTGCAGAAAGGATATTTGTAAGCAGAAATAACTAAATACTCTCTCTTGGGTATTGTCTGTAAGGCAGACATTTTAGAAACCCCTTGAAATCTAATGTTTTATGTCTATGGTAAACATTCACATATATATGTCTACTGACTCCGAGCCCTAGATAGGCACCGATCTGGCTTGGTATCTCTGTTGTAACCCAAAGTCCTAGTTTCACATCCATATACAAATCAAACTCAAACTTCAACTTCAAACCTTTAGGAATTTAGAATTAATTTTTAGGAACGAAAATCCTCTGTCTACAACTGAAAGTAGGCCCAAAGCTAGCCCCTTTGTACTTATCTCACAGTTTTGGTCCACAAAAGAGAGGATTTATCTACTTTGTATCAACACCCCAGTCAGTTCATAGTCATATTCTCATGGGTGTTTGTTGGGTGAATATTTTGTCGTTAACTCGCTAATGGCAAAATGGGTATATCAGCCACAGCTATGATGAGACAAAGTCTCTCCTCTCAGCAAGGGGAGGTTCCCTCTAATTACTTAACTTTTGCAAATCAAACAACTTATCATATTTATGTACACTAAAAACTATGTTGGTGGTGGTTCCATCTCATCTCATTCTCTTTTTTCAGAATAGATGTTTATACTTCAAACTCTTGATATAAAACTTATAAATTATCACAATGTCACAGAAACACAAAGTTTTCTGTTACCTCACTCACTACTTGTAACCGGAACTATTTGAAGTAGAATGCAGCCCAAAGTCTTCACTCCTCTTCAAGATGATAAAAGTAATTCAAATATAATAACTTGCAGCACAAAGTCTCCAAACTATTGTATTCTCACGAACATGAACATATAACCTACAACTGATTTGATAACACAAAGTATACCAGAATCAAATTAAGAGCGCTCTTCAATCACTTGAAACAAACTCCACACTTCAATTATTTTCAAATAAGAATATGATAGCAAGACGTAAGAACAAAACTATCACAACACAAATAATCCCAAGACAAAGATTGGAATTGAACTTGCTTTCTTGTATTGAAAAATATTTGAATATTGATTTTCACAAAAAGCACAAAGTCTTGATTTGCTTCTCAATTTGCCAGAGTTTTCTTGCAATAGACAAAAGATAATATTTACAAAAGAGGTCCCCTTTATTTATAGGGAAAGACCTTGAGAAAATCTAGGAAATCTACAACTACTTTGACTTATTCAAAAATAGGAGTCCTTATTGACTTGGGACTTCCTATTTTTTTTTACATGTAATTGCATATCAAAAATGTACATGTAAAAATGTCCAAAACTGTTTTGAAAGTACATATGAAAATCAGAAAATAAACTAAGGGGAAAAGCCAGCTGCTTCAATTTGTATCTCCACTTTTTCTCATGTGGTGATCATACATAGTGAAGGCCGCTTGCATTTCAATGCTATCTGGGTTGAATGCATTTTTGAAGATCATCCTGGCCCGCACTACGGCATCCCTCACTGTAGTGATTGATTTGGCATGATTGGTTAACCTTTTTTCAGATTGTCCAAGGTTAACTGATTGTCTAAGATGTTGTCCACAGAAGTTATTGAAAATGCCTTGTCTTCAAATTCCTTCTGAAACATGTCTTCAAATTCCTTAACCATTTCCTCTGCAGAAAGAAACTGGTTATCTTGTGATACCAATTTACAAGGCAACTGCTCCAGCTTGTGCAAAATGTTAACATCATTTTCTTCACTGGTTTCCTTTGCAGCTTCAAGATCCTTGATCAGATTTCTTAGCATATTGCTCCTGTACATCAGAGCTTCCTTTGTTTCTGTGTATGAATCTCTGTTGGAAATGGTGCCAATAGATATTAAAGTACTTATTTTTAGCTTCCTCATTTCCACCCACTTATCATGGGTATCCTCCGTGCGCTCAATATCTTGAGAGATAGCATCAGTGAGATCATTAAGCTCCATCCTTACTTTCCTCATCTTATCCGTCTTCTCAAATACATCCGTGAGCAAAGAAATCCCTTGCGCTCGCATCCTGTCTAAGTACTCTTCAAGTACTTTTCCTCTGAGGTGAGTCTTTTCTGCCTTCAGGATGACAGGGTCTTCTACAGAAACAGCCTCTGGAGTAACTGCTTCTGAATTCAATGTGATCTTTCTTACCACTGCAGTCAGCTGTTCTACCTTTGCCTTGTAATAACCTTTCATTTCTTTTTCCCTGTCAAACTTCTGGATCAGGATATCCATGGCTGACTGCATATCATTTTTAGCACTTTCATGGGTGACTTTGCCCAATTCAACCCTAGAAATAGAATAGTCATTCATATCAAAATTTTCAGCAGTTGCATCTTGCGGGGGTTGTGCTATCTCCAGAAATTTATGCCCCTTATCTTCAAGTACCCTGGAAAGGATCTTTGGTTTCTTCGGGGCCTTAGGCTTTGCAGGTACCAATTTAGTTGAAATCAAAATCATCTGGAGAGATGACTTGCTTTTTTCTCTTTGGCGTGTAGGCTGACAACCAAGGTGGAAGCAGAGAAGTATTCACATTGGGATCCATTCCTACTGTTGGTGTTCCTGGAATTGTGCTTGTACTGGTGGTAGAAACAATAGGCGGGGTGTTAGTAAAAACCGCACCTGTTACATTTGCACTTGAAACTTGCTCAGTATTCATCACAAAATGATCAAACATAGATGTATCCCCAATATCAAAAGACGAAGAAGACAAACTAGGAATTGAATCAGAAGAACGGAGAACATTTTCAAAAGTGCCTTGGGGATTATCAAAAATTATTTTAGGAGGAGAGGGGTGTAGGAATACACACAACACTGAGAGGGGGGGTGAATCAGTGTTGTTAACAATTTTAACTCTTTTTACTACTCTTGATTAATCTAATTTCACAATTTAGAATTCTTCAGAAGGAACAAAGTAAATATGCAGAGTATCAACACACAGATTTGACACAAGAAATTTCCCGAGTGGAAAACCCTCCTGGGGTATAAAAACCACTCAACTGCCTCACTGGCTTAACACAAAAATTTAGATTACAAATGTCTCACTGACATTACAATTCTGCCTCACTGGTAAATTTTATCTCTCTGCATGTCTCACTGGCATCATCAACATTCAATGAAAAATTATAACTCAGGGGATTTCCCTGTTTCAATAAAAACCAAAACCTTATTTCTCCCTTTTAAGATAAACAAAATAAATTTCTCAATCAACCTTTAACTGTCTTCAACTCCTACAGTCAATCAATTTTGATCTTCAATATATTTCATACCTCTGCAACACCATTTCAAACTAATTCACCATTTTGAGCTTTCTCTCTCTGCAAACTGAACAATTTATCTTCTCTGAAAAATTATAGTCTTTAATCACCTTCACTTTCTCTGACACCTTCACTTTCTCTGAACAAACATTACTCCATCATGATCATTGAAGAATCTCAACATAAATCCCTGAAGAATGATTCTCCATTCCTGCAAAAATTACATAATAATTCCATTCTCCAAAAGAACTTCTTCAAAAATTCTCATCACTTATCTCACATCTGCAACTCCTCTTATATCTGCCATTCCAACAAAATCACTATATGCAAAAAGAATTTCAATCAAAAAACCAAAAGCTTCAAAAACCGGTTCAACTTCAACATTACATTTCTTCTTAAACTTCTCATCTTCTCTCTTACCAAAAACAAAAAAACATAAAACAAAAAAATGAAATCTCTTCGTAGAATTCTGCCTTTTCATCTTCTTATCATTTAGAAACCTTCTAAAAAAACTTACTCTTTCCTTTACACAACTTTCTAAATTCACACTCTCTTGAAATTCGGTGAGGAAAGACTAAAATGGCATGTTTTACCTTTAAAGCAATAAAACAATCGTCAAATTAACACCCAAAGGCCGACCGTTCGAAGCAACTAACAGTTTAAACCTTATCCCTCCGATTCGCGCGGCCCGCCATCCATCGTTCAAACCTTAGCCGTTGATCGGCTTTTTCCCGCCCGCTATTGAGTCTTCCACCGGTGCTCACCCGAGGCCTAGCACAAGGGGCCGGTAACATCAACGATGTTGATACCCTTTCTTTATAACTTAAAGCCCCGATGACTTCTTTAACCGGTCAACTTAAGTTTATAACATAAACTGCATGACGGGCAATAAGGTAATGTTGAACACAAAGTTTATGACTTGTTAAGTGTTAACCTCAACACACCTCAACACATATTTAAACCTCAACACACCTCAACACATATTTAAACCTCAACATAACTCAACACAAATTTAAACCTCAACCTTGTAAACCAAGCTTCAACTGATCTGCCACTGTCATCAAGTTAATATGATGCAAGTTAACTTTTATTTAAATGACATAAACCCTCCTCCTCCTGATACAATATTGATGCAATGAGTGTCATCTTCTGAAATGACTAAGTCAGAACAAACTCACATAGAATCAACACTGATGTGTCACTGATGTCATTATCATGAAGGACCACTTGTAAGAGTTTTACAACTTGAAAACTGAGAAGGTATCAAACCACTGTGAGTACAACAAGTCACATTCAAAAGTGTGTCATAATTGCATGAAGACCACTCATAATGCCAACCTTAGCCACTTTCACTGAAAGCATAACTTAAACTTTCCTATGAAGAATCCTTCTGAAATATAATGTGATCAACACATCTCTGTCAACTGCATCTTGTGAAAACTGTGTAATGCAACATCCTAATTTCCTGATATTTTGACATCAATGAAAAGACAATATACTCAACTGTGAAATGTGCTACAAGGGGGATTCAGAGGAAGGAATGATAATAGGGGAAACAGACACAGGGGCTGCAACAGGTATATTCTGCTGTGGAGACAAAGCCTCCTCATCTTGTTGATCTGAATCCTTGTCTTCAACATCCATCTCTTCAATCGTTGGCTCTTCAGTTGCTGGTTCCTCAACTTCCATATCCTTCACTTCAGGTTCTTCTTCAACAGCTTTTGCTTTCTTTGTCACAAATCTGATTTTAGGTTTATGTGTTTTAGAGGATGATGGAGCATCACTCTTGTTCTTCGTTCTGTTTTCAACCTTTTTACCAGTCTGCTCTTGAATTTCAGTTTCCGAACCAGTGAGGAATTCTTTCAGCGTAATTCCTTTATCCTCCAGCCATTTATTGGTGTTAGCCAATATAGGCTCAAATCTCTTCCTTAGCGAAGTCAACTCCTTTTGAGACCATTGAATTTGAGGTAGAGGAGTACCAGCTATCTGTTCTGCATCATACTTAGCATCAACCACTTCCCCATCGTCCACAAGATCTTCTGGAATATCAGCAAGTCCCAGATATTCAATTTGTTCTAGGGATAGCCTGCTATAGTCCAGTTTCCTGATGTCTTCCTCTGTTCTCAAATCTATCCAGACATCTTCCACCATGGGTTCATGAAACTGTGTTTTCCTCTTGATTTTATCCTTTACGCCCCGGTAGTCAAATTTTGGTCTCCTCTTGAATTGCTTCATGGTGACCAACTGCATTTCTGTCTCCATAGCCCTTGCCTTTGCAGCAGTCATCACTGAGTATCTGCTGATTTCCACTGGGAATCTGAAGCCAAGCTTCTTGAGTTCCATCTGTTTGTTATGCACGACAATCATTTGTCTGCACAACTCCATCAAGATCAGTCTATCTGAAGGAAACCTTAGAAGCATGTAAGGGTAGCCTTGGAAAAAGCCAACCCTCAAGTATGAGAAAGAGGGAAATTGCAAAAACATGCAACTGAAGCCATTAACCACTGTCCATGCTTCGTCTGAAATTCTTCTCTGCTCCAGTCGGGGATCAAAAAGACACAAAAATACAGCAAAGAACGCATCATTCACTCTCCTGAAATGGTGAATGGAACCTTTCAATGTCAGCTGAGAATAATATTGGTATACTGGGACTACTCTCCTATCGTCTTCTGATGATAATCCTGGAAAAATCCTCATGGAGGCTGCAATGTATACCAGATAGGAAGTCATGAGAATTTAGAGGTAGTGGATACCTTCGTCAGCTGATCATGCAAAGCATTACTGATTTGCTCTCCCCAGAAAATAATCTGCTTGCCTTGGAGTATGACCTTAATGAAAGGATACATCCATTCATGAAATTGTGAAGAGGAAGACAAACCTCTTATCCTGCTGAGGAGGGTAATCAAGTCACCAACTTCTTCCACGAAATCACTTCGGGGATAACTGCGTGGCCATCTAGACAAACTTGACCTCGCAATCTTCAACCATTTGTTGTTGATTACTTTCTTTGCTTTCTCTGGATTCTTGTCATATTCCTTTTGAGCTTCAACAAAGTCAAGCTTCAATACCTCTGTCGCAGGAGGACACATGAACACCTTGTCAATGAACTCAGGATCCAACCTGATTATCACATTACCACTGGCATCCACCACGGCTCTAATATCTTTGTTATAGAAATGTGCACACTGAAGAACAAATTCTGTATTGTGAGCCGCCACCGGGAAGGATGATACCAGATGAATATTACTTTCTACTATCTTCCTCATCATAGCACTGGGGTTGCTTGACTTGGTTCTCTCTACAAACTCAGCCATATCAACATGGCCAATCTCTGTATCTCTAATATCCTCAACATTAGAGTGGACTGAGGTTATTGGGAAAACACCTTGATATTTGTACTTCATAGCTTTTGCCTTCTTCGGGGACAAGTCAGTCATTTGGACAAACTTTTACCGAGGAGAAGTGTGGCGTGAACGAAGCTCCACAGAAGAAACTGCAACAGAAATCATGATCATGCAATTAGGGAAAATATGGGCAATCTGGGAAAATTGCATGTTGATGATCACGACTATGGGAATGCGCTTGAAAAAGGGCTACAGTGCGAGCTGGCCAAGAATCAGAGGAGAAGCGGGCTCGAGAAATCAAAATTTGAAATTTTCCAGAGTTGGGAAAATTTGGGACATTTTTGCACGGGCGGCAAAATTCGCCGCCCTTGCATATACGGGTTTTGCTTTATTTGCATCGGCGGCGAATTTTGCCGCCTTTGCATGTGTTGGGAAAATTTAAGTTGGTACGAGCGGCGGATTTTACCGCTACTACATGCAAAAAGAATGAAAGGTTTTTACGCATGAGCGGCAAATAATGCCGACGTTGCATATTGGACAACATTTGCGAGTTTATTGCTTTCGATGTTCTGTCGGCGAATTTTACCGACATCACATGGGGGAAGTTCCATACATGTCTGAGCGGCGAATTTTGCCGACAATGCACTTGATAGGTGTGGTGAGGTTCTAGCGGTAAACTTAGCCGCTGTTGCATTTGATAACATTTGCAAGTTTATTACAGGGGTCGGGATGTTCGCCGTTTCAACACTCGGCAAAGGTTACATGATCTCCAAGCAGGCTCGGTGAAATCCGCCAATATTACATCAATGGGATGTGTGCGAGGGTTTGGGGAATCTAAGACAATACAACCCCTAGGGTTTTCGGGGTAAAACCTAGGACGGCCACAGGTGAACAAAACAACAAACGAAAACTATAGATCGAAATGGAAAACAAAACACAAAGAAAAATGAAAACAAGAATCAAAACAAAGTATTCTTGAAAAACTGGGAAGGAGGAGAACGAAAAATGAGAGAGAAACTTACCCGTGGTGGAAGCATAAACCCTAGTGCAATCCTCAACGCTAGATCTGTCGGTGAATCTGGAGCATTCGATCAAGCGAAAGTTGAGGACGTTGGTAACTCGCTCAGAAGATTTTGGTATAGGGAACGACGAGCAAAAATGGGAGCCATAACGCTTTTTAAAAGGTTAAAATCAGAGTTTAAACACCTGGCACGAGTGACCATTAATGGCACTCGACATCGAAATCCCGAAGATCCCGTTCGGTCGGTGATTTCGGCCGCTACGACATTTAAATCGACCAATATGCAAAGTCAGTGAAAATGTCCATCGTTACATGTTAGTGACTCCTATGAAAGACATATGCGATGGCAGTGAATTTTACCGCTCTCGCACATTTGAACTCAAAGCGATGTAATAGCGGCAAATTTTGCTGTCATTACATCGAAACAAAACAAGCTAAAAAATATGTAGGAGCGGCAAATTTTGCCGCTCTTGCATATTAAAAGTCAAAAATTTACTAACTTAAAAACGACTAAAATTAACATCCTAACCAATTTACGACTTGAATTTTCTTCGCAAATATTGAGAAATTAATTCAAGGAAACATCGCAAACGAGTTCCAAAATGTCAACTAACCTCGCACGAGAACAAGAAAATCTTTTCTCAATTTGCGATCTTAGAGTGTAGATTCACGAAACGGACAAGTTTCGTGGGGTTGTCTACAAAAACGAGCGTAGCTGATTTTGAGAACAACAGTGTTGAATAGGGAATACCCCCCTAGGTTTTGCAGAGTCTGAAGAAGAAGAGGAGATAAAATAGAGTCTATCTCCTACACTGTTGGCCCCTGGCCGAGAGATCTTGTTGATCACTGATGGCTACCTTGTAGGGAGATCTGGGAATGAACATCCAGTCAGGGAAAAAACAAACAGAAATTGGTGACTCCGCTGGGGAATTTGTGAAAGAACCCTGGTTTAAAATAAAACATTTCCTAGTAATAGGTGGCGGCTCCGAACCAATCTCCTAACCGGTAAAGTGAAATTTGTATGCAAGGGAGAAGATCCCTGCGTAATCCCCTGTTAGAAGAATTACCTAAAAGAATGATGTATAGAAAAAAGGGAACTGTCTTAGCCAGTCATGAGGGTTCCCCCAGGAAAAATGATGATAATCAGGATAACCCTAGACCTTCAGGGCAGCATGTGCCTTATTTTTCAAATGCAGAAGCTGACATTCAAGGTGCATATGAGAGGCAACAGGGTGGTAGTTTAAGAATGAGGTCAGAGGTGTTCCAAGAACGCCCTTTCTTAGACCCTGGTGAAAGATTTGAAGAGGCAGAATCTCTGAGGGATGATGATGATGATAACCAAAATGTGATGGGACCATCTTCTTCCATGCCTAGAGATGAACAATTGGCTGAAGAAATAAAGAACCTAAGAACTAAATTTGAATATTTACAAGTAGTAAAAATTAGAGATGACATGAGACAAAAGGTACAAGCCTTGAGGACTGCTCAACAGGATGCAATCCTCACCTTGGATAATGTAAATATGATGAGAAATTAGTATATGAATGAGGCCCAACATCAGCATAATGATCAAAGACAGAATGTAAATGATGCCAGAATACCATTAAACAATGTAAGAAATTAGAATGCAAACAGAAATGCCAATGCCAATCAATTTGGTAGACAGTCGATGCAGCTAGATAGATTTAGACAGCTGGTGTTTGATGGTATTCCTGATTATCCAAATCCTATTGACAAACATGTGAGGCTGCAAGTGCCAAAAATTTTAGGAAATAATATAGTGTTAGGAGAAGATCATCTAAAAGCTTTTCAAAATGTCATGGACAACTTCGAGGTTGAGCATGAGGATGTTTTCATGAAATCATTTATGCAATCCTTAGTTGATGAAGCCAAGGAGTGGTACAAAGGTCTGCCTGACAGAAGAATTTCATCATGGGATGAATTTAGGAGAATATTCAAGGAACAATATGATGACAAAACTGATCCTAGTTTTTTCATTAATGAATTTACTGGCATTGCCAAAGGATCAAATGAACAAGTTGCTGATTTCAATGCTAGATTCATGAAGGTGTTGAACAAATTGCCATAGGACTTGAGACCTAATGAACCTATGTGCATAGTGTTGTACATAAATGCTTTTGATGCCAAAACAGCTTATGGATTGAGAGACAAGAGCCCTGCTAGCCTCAGAGACGCGTTCAAGATTGCAACAAACATTAAAAATAACAGAAAAGCATCTGGGAAGACTAATAGAAGAGATGATGTGAAAATTCTGCAAAATCCAAACGCTAAATCTCAGAGTATCCAAGGTAGTGCATCTACTTCTGAAGATAAAATAGATAAATTAACAAATGTTGTTAAGGACCTGAGTTATAGAATGGCTAAAAATGAAAAGGGGGTGTGCCTTGACAGACAAGTTTACCAAAGGCAAGAAAGAAGACCATCATTACATGATATGCCATATCATACCAATTGGCATGATGGTAAACCCATCCTCCCGCACAACAATACTAGTCAAAGGACTCAAAATGTTAAGGAAACTCCAGATCCTTTGAAGAAGACTGTAAATATTGTTAATGACACCCCATGGTGTATCATTTGTCAAATGCCTCATTCACAGTCACAATGTATGATTGCTCAGTCTCTATATAATAATGTTGTTGCCTGTGATGAATGCAATGAGCCACATTGCGTGGAAGATGATAATGTCAATATGTTGTCTACAAATAGAGGATACTCTTCTCATGATGCTGATGTAAATGTGAATGATTAGATGCAGGTCTATCAGCAGTTTCCTTATGACGAAGATGAGGAAGACAGCTACGCTTATGCTCAGGATTCACACAATTTTTTGAATAGTTTGAGGAGACCTTCTGATGAAGAAATTAGAGCCCTCACAGCTGTAGCGGTAGCCCAAGTCAAAAGTAATTACAATCTCAGGGGCAGAGCTCAGGTAAGTAATTCGCACCAACCAGAGAATGCTCTTGCAGGACAGCCAATGCCTAGTCATAAGGGGACTGAAACATATAAGAAACAATGGAACAATAATAAACAAGGTTTTAAGCAAAAAATGAGTCATGATTCTCGAGAACCAGAAGACAAAGTTCCCCATGCTGATGATCAAAGCAAAATTTTTCAAATTAAGAATGACAGCCCAGGAGCCACGAAAATTAAAACTGGATCACACCAAGATAAAGGTAAAACGGTGGAACAAGTTACAACTGTTACACAAAATTTCACTCCATTTGACATGACCTAGGTCCTGTCCCAGGTAAAGGTTTCTGTTCCGTTAATGGAGCTGATGAAAGTTGAGGAGTTCAGAAATAAGGCAATATCCCTGATTTCAGGCGTGCCTTGTCAAGCCAAGTTGAGTGATGGACTTCAGGGTAAGAAACAAGCTGTGTAATGATGAAGAAGAAATTCCTGAAGTATATCTGGGGATGACCATGACAAAATGTCCCTCACAAGTGGAACCATTTTATGTCTCCCTATTTATAAATGGAAAAGTAATTAAGAACTGTATGCTTAACTCAGGGGCGTCCACGAACATCATGTCGTTGGCTATCATGCAGCAAGCTGGGTTAAAGATAGATAAGGCATGTGGGAAATGTTATGCCATGGATGCTAGGGAGGTACCTATCATTGGAATTATGAAGGATGTTGATTTCAGACTGGCGGCATATCCTGAAAGGACATACAAAATGAATATAACAGTTGTTGATATCAAGCCATAGTATGGCATGTTATTGTCAAGAAGGTGGGCAGCACTCATTGGTGGGAGTATGCAATTAGATTTGTCATGTGCTATGATCCCTATGAATGGAAAGGATGTCAAATTGATCAGGGAGGAAAGATCATTAGAAATAGTGGAGAATCAAGAATCAGAGGAACAGATATGCTTTGTGAACACCGACTGTGATAACTTCAGGGTTGTCTCAGATGATAAAGAGGATAAAGAGAAAAATGTTTGCATTGAAGAGCTTGACCAACATGGTGTGTGGACCATGTATTTTGATGGAGCTTGTTCGAAGGAAGGCTCTGGTGCTGGAGTTATATTTCTGTCTCCATCTGGTAAGCTCCTAAAATTCTCTTTCTTACTAAAGTTTGCATGTACAAACAACATTGCAGAATATGAGGCTCTATTGTTAGGATTGAATGTGGCCTTAAAACATGGAATTAAGATGCTTAAGGTATTTGGTGATTCAGAGCTAGTTGTCTCCCAAGTGAGAGACAAGTATGCATCAAAAAATAAAAGGTTGAAACAATACAAGCATGCTATTTGGGATACAATAGAATTGTTTGATGCTTTTTCAATAAGCTGGATAGAGAGATCAAAAAATGTCAGAGCAGATTTTCTAGCTAATGTAGCCATAAGGCCAGATGATATCACTCTATCAGATGTTACAGATGTTGAGGTGAAACTTAGACCTGCAGTGCCAGATAATGTATGCAGCTGGCAAGTATTTGATGATGACAAGGATTTACTGAGACTTCTACATTGCATTGATGAATTTGAGAACCAAGAAATGGATTTCTAGAACTTTGTGGAAGTTGTAGATGGAAAAGAGACTCTCTTAGGGAAAGAAATAATTCAAATCAAGACTAACAAAATTCCTAGAGGGTTAGTAGCTTTAGAAAGAGCATTTGACCATAGAGACCAATTTGTTACAAAGGCATCTCCAACAAACAAGAATGATCTGGAGGAAATAAATTTGGGGACATCTCATGCCCCCAAGATTGTATACATTGGCAAACAACTCAAGCCGCATATAAGAACTGTGCTGATTGCATTACTAAAAAAATATAAGCATGTTTTTGCCTAGTCATATGAAGACCTCAAATCTTATAGAGAAGACTTATTCCAGCATGAAATCCCATTGAAACCTCGAGCTAAGCCATTTAGACAAAAGCAAAGGCCTATTAATCCCACCTTGGCTCCAAAAATGCAGGAAGAACTCAAGAAGCTTAGGGAGGTTGGAATAATTGTGCCGATCAGACATTCAACCTGGGTGTCTAACCTTGTCCCAGTTAGAAAAAGAATGGTGATATTAGACTTTGTGTTGACTTTAGAAATTTGAATGTATCCTCCTTAAAGGATAATTACCCATTGCCTAATATGGAAGCTATGTTGCATAAAGTGACTGGTTGTGAACTCCTATCCATGATGGATGGATTCTCAGGTGACAATCAGGTGAAGGTAAAGGAATCAGAACAATACAAGACTGCCTTCACCACTCCATGGGGAACTTATGTATATGTGAGAATGCCATTTGGACTGACAAATGCAGGTGCTACATTTCAAAGAGCAATGGATGTTGCTTTTGCAGGGTTGATTGATTCAATCTTGGCTATTTATCAGGATGATCTGACTGCCTATTCAAAGAAGGAAGAGCAGCATTGTATGCACTTAGAGCAGACTTTCATTAGAGCACTGGAGTATGGCATTTCTCTAAATCCAAAGAAGTGTGCTTTTGGGGTAGTGGAAGGAAAGCTCCTAGGACACATTGTTTCCAAAGATGGAGTTAGGATTGATCCTAAAAGGGTTGCTGCAATTGATAAGATCCAGATGCCAAAAATAGTAAAAGAAATCCAGTCCTTCTTTGGACAAATAAATTTTGTTAGAAGATTTGTTCCCAACTTTGCAGAAACCACAAGGAACATTTCTAAAATGCTGAAGAAGGGTGAGACTGTCAGTTGGAAGGTGAAGCAAGTAGATCTTTTCAAGACATCAAGGAAGCAATAAAGATGGCTCCTGTTCTAAAATCTACTAATTTTTCTAAGCCATTTCAATTGTTTTCATTTGCTTCTTTCCACACTGTTGCTGCATGTCTGCTATAGAAAAATGAGGATGGTTTTGAGCAACCCATAGCTTTCTTCAGTATGTCCTTGCAGGCTTCTGAGTTAAAGTATGACATCATGGAGAAACAAGCATATGCACTAGTCAGAGCAGTCAAGAGTTTTAGGCCATATCTGGTAGGATCCCAGATAGTTGCATATGTGCTTCATGCAGCAATCAAGGATATCTTCAATCAGCAAGAGGTGACTGGAAGAAGATGCAGGTGGATAAACAAATTGCAGGAATTCAACATAGAAATACAGATCACTAAATTGGTAAGAGGACAAGGTTTGGCAAAACTGATGACACAATCAAATCTTGAGGCATGCCAGGTAAATGTAGTGCATGATGAAGTTATAAATATGTCAGAGTCTAAGTGGTACAAGGACATATATATTATTTATAGAATTTGAATTATCCTACCTACCTCAGTGAAAATCAAAAGAGGACCTTGAAGCTACAGGCTATTAAATACATCATTGTTCAAGGAGAGCAGTATTGGAAAAATCCTGATGGTGTATCACTCAGGTGTGTCGATGAAAATCAGGCTAAGGATATTCTAAGTGACATGCACAATGGAGCGTGTGGTGGACACTATACTGCCCATACAACAGCCCACAGAATTCTCAGAGCTGGCTATTGGTGGCCAACTCTTTTCTCAGATGCACATAGAATGGTAAGAAGATGTGATCCTTGCCAGAGGTTTTCAAGAAAGCTAAGATATGGTGGTGCACTTCCCCTTAAGACTATAACTGTAGAAGCTCCATTTCAGCAGTGGGGAATTCATTTTATGGGGGAGATCTCAAAAAAATCTAGTGGAGGACATAGTTGGATTCTTGTTGCCACTGATTACTTCACTAAATGGATTGAGGCCATTCCGACTAAAAAAGCCACAAGCAAAGTGGTGATGGACTTTATTTTAGAGAATATTATTATCAGATTTGGAGTTCCAGCCAAATTGGTCACAGATAATGCAATGTGCTTCAGGTCTGGTGAGTTTATTAATTTTTGCAAAACTTATGGAGTTGATTTGTCTCATACATCGCCATACCATCCACAAGGAAATGGCCAGGCCAAGTCAAGCAATAGAAGCCTCATGAGGATCATCAAGAGAGTGATAGATAAAAATAGGAAAGCTTGGGATTCAAAGCTGAAGTTGGCATTATGGGCTGACAGGGTGACAGTGAAAAAAGCAATTAGATGGTCACCTTATGAATTAGTATATGGTGCAACAGCTAGGTTGCCTGTGAACAACCTCCTCCCAGTTTATAAGTTCCTACAAGAGAACGATGAGGAGATTGAGGACCCAATGACTGAAAGAATCAATCAGCTGATTGCACTAGATGAAATCAGGAGAGAATAACAGAAGATGAACATCAAGAAACAACAAAAGGTGAAGTATCTGTTTGATAAAAGGGCTATAGAGAGAAGGTTTCAGATGGGTGATCTGGTCCTTGTGTGGAATGCAAGGAGCTAGGATAAGGGCAAACAT
This sequence comes from Cunninghamia lanceolata, assembly GCA_027924645.1. Taxonomy (NCBI): domain Eukaryota; kingdom Viridiplantae; phylum Streptophyta; class Pinopsida; order Cupressales; family Cupressaceae; genus Cunninghamia; species Cunninghamia lanceolata. The sequence goes on from BSBN01000128.1 coordinate 4,403,109, forward strand.
GGCAAATTTGAGACTTTATGGATGGGCCCGTACCAAATTAGTAATATTTATGGAGATGATTCTTATTTTCTCCAAGCCCTCAATGGTGAGCTACTGGAATTGCCAGTGCACGGTAAATTCCTTAAGGCCTTCTTCTCATAAATGAGTACCTTATGTGCACACTGTAAATTAAGTGTAAATATTTTGTACATGCCTTATATAGTCGGTCGTGTTTTGAGTTTCATGTTTTGTCTGGTCTACCCCGAAGTAATCTAGTCCTCGCTGCAGTCTTGCGCCTGCACGTCCCCAATCGGAGCCTGTGTTGGTACTCATTTATGTTTAGGGTTCCGAGCTTGAACATTTGCAGGTTTTCTCGTTCCAACCCTAAATTTCTTGAGTCTTGGGGTATTGCTTTGTTTTGCTTGATCTGATGCTGGTTTTATATGGTGGGTTCTTGGTTATTAAGTCTTTGCCCTCATGAATTGTGGTGATGCCATACCTGTAATTAGGGTTTCAAAGTTAAAAAATAGTGGATACTTTTCATCCCAAGCCCTTAGTTTTATTTGCCCATTAGTGTGACGGGTTATATCGGTAGCAGTGTTACATGTCCCACCGATGATGATGGTCAGGCCGATGAGGGTCGTTCAAAGTGGTCATCGGCAAGAGTATTGCTATTGGTGAAGGGGTTTTAGGTCCCACCGATGTGTTGGGGTCTGACCGATGGGGTGTAGTTTGTATGTGCCATCGGCACGACATGGTGTATCAGGCAGACCATGGAGTATTAGGCCAATAGGGTTGTTCTTGCCGATGGAACTGCCATCGGAGTGATCGATGCGATCGGCGTGTCTGAGGGGAGTTACTCCGATGGTGTAGGTCTGGCCGATGAAGGTGACCATCGGAGTAACTTGTGGATGTCGGCGAAAAGGTTTTCATTTGCTCTGATGGTGGGAGTTACACCGATGGACTGCTAGCGCCTGGCTCGCCGGTCACGCAGGGTAAAATGCGCGACAGTTTGTTTGCATGCAGTTTGATGTATAAAGTGGTTGGGAGATCCGTGCTTGGCGTATGTGGGAGTTTTGATCATACAAATATGAAGGTCTCCTCAATAGTCTTGGTCACACCGATGGCGTGATACATAAAGCAGAACATGCATATGCAAGGTGCCTACGTGGCACATTTTCGTAGGACGGTGACTTTTCAACATGGATTTGGTGCCATGGATTTTCAAAAGATGGGAGGAATCGATGGCCATGTTTTAAAGTTGGAGTATGGGTTTCCTTTGCGTCTTCAGGCATGTTTTGAGCAGGAATTTTCCATATGAGCTCTGCGACAGTTTCCAAGAGAAGATGTGGGTGGTTGAGCCATTAATGGCGATATGCAGAGGCATGGGTCGACGGTCGAACAACCATGCACCTGATTTATAACAGAGAGCTTTCCAGCGGTGGCATAGGGCTCGAGTTCAGCTGCCCCTTGCCCTTCTCTTGCTCTTTCTCATCTTGTCCTCTGCTGCATTTATGTTTTTGGAGCGCCATTTTCTCATGCTTTGTATCTGGCAGAATTCTGGCCCTGTCATGTAATGAATGTTGCTAAGTACACAGTCTTGCTATAAAAACCAAACTATGTCACTTATTGTGGGTTGGAAACTTGGACAAATTTTGGTGTTGCAATAGGAATACAACTTTCTGTTGATCCTATTTCAGGTGTCTCTGGTAGTTTATGAATTGTATGTTGTATGTATTATGCACAGAATTATCAATTTTATGTTGATTTAAATGAGTAATGCTTCATAGCATGTGTTTTGTTATTTGTCTCTAGACTAAATGTGTTTTTCTTCTGACTCTGAACATCTAAGGGGTGTTATAGATTCTAGAATATAGGTTTTATATATTGAATACTTAGTCTTTTACTTCTGCTCAAGGAGTAGATTGAATGTTTTGGGCTATGTGTTGAGGAGAATACATTGCAGAAAAGATATTTGTAAGCAGAAATAACTAAATACTCTCTCTTGGGTATTGTCTGTAAGGCAGACATTTTAGAAACCCCTTGAAATCTGATTTTTTATGTCTGTGGTAAACATTCACATATATATGTCTACTGACTCTGAGCCGTAGATAGGCACCGATCTGGCTTGGTATCTCTTTTGTAACCCAAAGTCCTAGTTTCACATCCATATACAAATCAAACTCAAACTTCAACTTCAAACCTTTAGGACTTTAGAAGTAATTTTTAGGAACCAAAATCCTCTGTCTACAACTGAAAGTAGGCCCAGAGCTAGCCCCTTTGTACTTATCTCACAGTTTTGGTCCATAGAAGAGAGGATTTATCTGCTTTGTGTCAACACCCCAGTCAGTTCATAGTCATATTCTCATGGGTGTTGAATAGGGAATACCCCCCTAGGTTTTGCAGAGCCTGAAGAAGAAGAGGAGATAAAATAGAGTCTATCTCCTACACTGTTGGCCCCTGGCCTAGAGATTCAGTTGATCACTGATGGCTACCTTATAGGGAGATCTGGGAATGAGCATCCAGTCAGGGAAGAAACGAACACTGGTTAGGCTCAATACATTGATCTACTGCACTTCATTCTTCCTCTTCTTTGGTACTGATGTCCTATCACATATCAGACCTGTATAGTTGTTTTCACACTGCTCTCTACTTTTCTTCGCACAACACAATACACCACACACACCTTTACATCGAAATCCATTTGGTATATATATCTGCACCAAGGATTTCATCATCTTTCTAGTCGGCATCCGGAATACTCAATATTTTCCCAAACTCTGATCTGTCAGCTGAATCCTTGCATACTAAGTGATGCGTATCAAAGAGATACTTATAGAAGTCATCAATCATGTTAGCCAACCATGAATGATCCCTTAAGAAACTTGATCATCATCAACTTCTCATCCAGATTAAGTTCTGATGCTCTGCTAGTCAGTTCTTCCTCAGTCAATTCTGTCAAACAAAAACCCAACACTTAGGTACTCATATCTTTTCACTCTTTCATCACCAGAGGCTCAATCTCTGGAATGTATCAGTCAAGGTACTCCTCTTGACTTCCCTAAGTCTGCACTTTGCTGAGATACTTCCTCTGAGAGATCTAGACCTGATTGTTGGACCTTTTTGCATGCTTTGTTCTTGGTCACTGGACCAAAATACTCTTCAATCTAACTTCCGGTAGACATACCATGTCCTACGGATGTGTGGGATGGACTTTGTTGCCATCAATGACAACATTCATGAAGCCACATAGTGTCTCTTGCCAACATCATCTCCTTCATACATATTTTTCAAATTTTCCCAAACTTCATTTGCAGATTCTAGATCCATGACTCTTATCAACTTAGTATCAGTCAAGACACTTATCAGAGCATCTCTAGCTTTTATATTCAACTCATATTCTTTGATTTCATCTTTAATTTTCAAACCATTTTGAGGCATGGTATATTTTATCTATATATATTTTCATACTTTATAACTAAGACAAAGGAGATGTCTTTTCATTCGTACCTTCCATAGAGCATAGTTTGTCCCATGAAACTGAGGCTCTTAAAAGACATCCTGGATCTTCCTCAAGCTATTAGGCTTTCTTCTGAGGAACTTGCTCTGATACCAATTGTTGAAATGCACTGGACAACTGAGAGGGGGGGTGAATTAGTTGTCCTTAAAAACTTTTAACACTTATCAACACATCAAACACTTATTTACTATTATTTAGAGTTAACCATGAAAGCATTAAATAAGAAGCTCAACACAATAACATAATCAACACATGAGACACCAGATTTTTAAGTGGAAAACCCTATAAGGGAAAAACCACGGTGGGTGTTATCCCACAAATATATATGTTATAACAATACCAAAAAATAGAGGCTCACTGCCCAAAGTTGCTCACTGCAAAGATCAGTTTGCTACCAAGGGGTGGCTCACTGCCAGGGTTTTGTGAACTAATTTGATAGCATCTACTCCATGCCTAAGTTCAATTCCATTGAGGTGCAATACTTTCTCTTTGCTCTGCTCTTCTTACACTTCTCACTTATCTTTGCAATTTTTCTCACAGATACATTTTTCTCAATTACATTTCATGACATTCATCAACCGTTGGAACAAACTCCAAGGTCAGTATTACAAACATACATAGAAATAGGTTTGGACCTAATACAAAAATTTGCTAAGGGAAATATGTAAAGATGTATGCATATTAGACTACACCTTATCTAGGACTCAAATACAATCTTCCACGCCACAATACACTACTATAATCTTCAATGCATCTCCATAAATACTGAAAACAACCAGGTCGGCTAAGACAAGTGTTAACACTAGGACTTCCATGAACAATCTTCATCCATGATCTAGTTTCTCTTTGCAGACCAATCCAAAGGTAGGAACACAATCAAGAGACATCCACAAGCACATTTTAATCACTAGGAACATCTGCACAACCTCTAACCATTTTGTCAAGAAGATTCTTCAAACTGAAGCACTTAACCAACATTGTCAGCCACTGTCATAAAGAAAAGATCATTTGTGGACCACCAAATCATGAACCATTGAAGTTGAAGGCACATAACATCATTTCAGACTTAACTCTAGAACTACAGATCAAAATACTTTAATGCAGAGGAATGTGGAGCATAATATGTTCTCCCTGTCACTACCAAATATACAGAAAAGGTTGTTTCCACTCTGGTGAACATAACTCACTCAAATATTTATACCGGAGGCTCAAACTTGGAACATAACATCTTCATACATGCCTCTAAATAACTTCCAATTTGTAGACAAAGATATTCATTCTACAGGAAATATGGAGTAAATTGTTGAACTGTTCTTCTGTAAATAAGGATACACTACAATACACTGTTTCCACTAGAGGAGCTAATTTTCTCAATATCCTCAGCATCGGGATCACTTAGTCATTATCTCCAACACTAACAAACATCAAAATCAAGAGTACATTTGGCACCAATGACAACTCTGAAATGTTGATATCAATGACAACATCGGTTAGGCACATACTTGCAACAGTTCTTGCATCTGCATAACTACAATGTCCAACTTGTTGGCCTGAAGCATTTACCAAAATACTTTACAGACCATAACAATACATGAAATGCATTCTTCTATGTCGACTCATGCTATAGGATCACTTAGGATATGATCCCAATCACTAGAATCTTCCACACATAGATCCTAATATCAAGTTGACTTCACAAACTGACTATCACAGACTCAGATCAACTATCAGATCATAACATTCAATGCAAACCACAAAACTTCTTCAAATTCACAACTAAGACTCTTTAGGCATCCTCAAGCTTACCCTCAAAACCATAGAGCATAATATTATCATGCAGCAAAATGCAGACCATTAGAACACATACTTTGTTATTGTCAAACACTGTCAAATCAAGTAGCGATACTCATAAGCTTATAATTATCTTACCGGTGGACATCAAACTCTGCAACTTTGGATTTAGAAACTATAGACATGTGTTTACAACACCTCAAAACTATAGGAGGAAATACCTATTCCCGAAGGAATGCGGACCAAATCAAACAGGTGTTCTACACTCAAGACTATTCTCTGCTATGTCAAGCTTGTGCTACTTGAGACTATACTTCCGGAGATGATCAGAAGATGAAACTCTAGATTTAGGATCATCTAAGGACTAGAAAAATCTTACCAGATCCACAAGAAAAAATCTTCAATTGTGGACCAATGTTAATCATAACACTGTCTCTTTGTAGTTATCTCTATACTCTGCCAACACTTAGCCAAAATCCTTAAGTCTTCTTGACGGACCAAAAACTTTGTTGCAACATTGTTGAATCCTTGTTGAACTCTTGTTGCCATTAATGACAACACCATCAAATATCATGCCAATCCAACTCATACCAATAGTGTCTCTAATGATGTTTGCCAATTTGCCAACAAATTAAATATAATTTATGTGAGATCATTTTGGAGAATTTAAAAAAATTACTCCGTTTTCATATATTTATTAAATTATTAATATTTTATTGTTATATATCTAGTTGGATCTTATAGTTTTGCACCAAAAAATTATGGACAACACCATTCATTTAGGAGAAGCTTCAATCAATGAAACTAATCAATTCAAGAATCTACTTAACAACTATGTTGATGTTTTGAGTCAACGAATCAACTTTGACAAAAGGGTTCTCTTCTTCCTTAACACTCCCCCTTTAGAGATAAGAGAGGATTGCTAGAATCATTGGGTGTCATGTTAAGGAGCCTCCTTTAGTTTATCTTGGTATGCCCTTTCTAAAGGTAGAATGACCGTAATCTTGTGGAATTCCCTCTTGGATATATTTCAAAGGAAATTGGTGGGGTGGAAGTGTTGCCTACTCAGTCAAGCTAGGAAATTTATGTTAAACACATAGAAGTACTAAGAGGTGGGGGGTGAATTAGTACTTAATCAAATTATTTAATTCCAATAGAATTCAAACTAATATAAACATTTAAAGCATGAGAAACATGAGAACATAGAAGCACACAACCATAACACCAAATTTATGTGGAAAACCCAACAAGGGAAAAACCATAGTCAGCAAGATGCTTAGATCTACTATCCAAATCCAGCCTCACAAATAAAACATGATTACATTAGTGTCTATGGTCTACAACCCAAAGGAAGTTGTAACTCCCTAAACAAATACAACACTTACAACTTTTACAAAGAGTCTTCAACCTCTACAACACAAAACTTATCTAACACAATTGTTCCTTTCACAAACACTAACTGCTCTAACCTTTTGCTGATCACTTCAACTTTTGCACAACTATTTCACCTTTACACTACTACAATACCAACCTCCACAACATCAAAAAAACTTCAAAAACTCTTCTCAGTCATCACAACACCCACAATCACCTCTGAAACAATATTATTTTACATCAACTAATCCTCTCCACACTTCATCATTCTATCTGCTTCTATGGTAAGTTTATTCGCACATTATCAATATTTTTTCACAATACACAACACATTCATCACTCAAAAACTTTGATCTTACATTTATATCCTCTGCAAGCTCCAAAATATTTCTCCTTGGTCGACCAAGATGAAATTTGTAACATTAAACGTGTAATGGCCACAACAATCAACTCCAAAACATATGTAGTAATTAGAAATCTAATGCCATTCAAAAATAGGATATAATTAGGTCCACTTCTACCTTAGCACACTCTTCCAAGCTATCACACACTCAAACATATGGCATAATGATCAACATACACCAATTTATCTCCACAAACACTTATCTTTCCTTGCATTTAGCTCTAAACCAAAATCAGTACCAGAGGAGACAAATTTATATCATGCGGACCACCCAAAGAACATTATATGAAACACAAGACATTTTTGTAAACCTAGTTTATTGTTTCATGATATTTCATGTTGGCGCAAACACTTGAACTTTGATGTTGATGTCCTTGACAAACTTTTCTTACGTCACAAGCTTAAGATAAAACAATGAAGAACATACTTGCGATGAACATAATCATTTGAATCTTGCACAACACATACCAACCAGCCATGTGAGCTTATCATTCAATCAATGAAGCCAAATACCATTGTGTGGTGAACTATGGTGACTTCAACTATCTCCTTCTACTTACATTAACCAACACCAAGACATGTCTTCACATAGCTGACTTCAGAGAAGAAATTGTGGTACAAATTATCACTTAAAACTTGACACATGCATACCTGATACTCATATCTACCTATCCTCCATTCTGCAACAACATATCTACATCTATGGAGAAGTTTGGAGCATTCTCCTGTCTCACTATGACTGCACTTACCTTGTTTCTTTGTTATCTTCATTTTTCTATCTCTAAAAACACCTTGTGGTAATCTCTATGATCTCAAACTTGAAAAAAAAGATACATGAGTGTAATACCTAGCCATCTATCCAATCCATAGGTCCATATCTTCAAATGTGGTAGAATGTGGTACCTTCTTATGAACCTGTAACACTTTTCCTGACTTGCACTATACTTAAATAATTCTTCTTCAAGTTTTTGCAACTTTTTCAAATAGCATGAGTTCATATTGTCAATATACAACATGAATCCAACTCAACTCATCAAACACACAATCATTTTCACAACACATCAAAGATATGGACTTACACATGAACTTCAAAAGATATGGTATGATTGTGTACAGATGATACTAATGTTGGCAAGAGATACTGTGTGGCTTCATGAGTGTTGTCATTGATGGCAAAAAAGTCCATCCCACTCATCCGTAGCACATAGTATGTCTATACCAGAAGTCTAATTGAAGAGTGTTTTGGTCCGGTGAATAAGAATAGAGCATGAAGCAAGGTCTGACAATCAGGTCTGGATCTATCAGAGGAAGTATCTCAGCAAAGTACAGACTTGGGGAAGTCAAGAGGAGTACCATGACTACCACATTCCAGAGATTGAGCCTCCGGTGATGAAAAAGTGAAAAGATATGAGCTCCTAAGTGTTGGGTTCTTGACAGTCAGAGCAGACTAAGCAAGAACTAACTGGCAGAGCATCAAACCTTAATCCGAATGAGAAATTGGTGGTGATCAAGTTACTTGAGGGATCATTCATGGTTGGCCGACATGATTGATGACTTTTATGTCTATGTCCTTGATACGCATCATAGAGTAAGCATGGATTCAGCCGACAGATTAGTGTGTTGGGAAAATCTTGAGTATTCTGGATGCCGACTAGAAAGATGTTGAGATCCTTGATGCAGATATATATACCAGATGGATTTCGGTATGAAAGTGTGTGTGGTGTGCAAAGAAAGACAGAGATAAGTGTGGAAGCAGTAAAACAAGTCCAGTATGTGACAGAACAGTAACACTAAAGCAGAGGAAGAATGAAGTGCAGTAGATCAGTATATTGAGCCTAACTAAAACTGAACCTTAGCATAGGTGGATGCCTCTGATCAATTCAAACACCTGGTTACATTCTATATACCTTGTAGATAGTGAGTCTCTTGTAGGTAGTGAGCCTCTTGTGAGCAGTGTGCTCAGGCAGTGAGCCCTAATTGGCAAGTGCCATTTTGTACTTCTATTCTTTTAATAGAGAATACAATCTTGGGTTAGTCACCCCGTGGTTTTTCCCTTAATAGGGTTTTCCACGTAAAAATCCTTGTGTTATGTGTGTTAATTTCTTTTCTTCTCTTATGTTCATGTATGCTTATATGTTTTGATACTGCACTAATTGTTAAGAGGACAAGAAAGCTAAATAATTAAGACAACTGATTCACCCCCCCTCTTAGTTATCCACCTTGTTTCCAACAATTGGTATCAGAGCCAAGTTCCTCCAAATAGAGCCTAACAACTTGAGGAAGATCTAGGAATCTCAATGGATATGTATGGTATGAGGGAACAACTTCAGTCTGCCCTAGATGATCTTGAGCAATCTCACTCTGAAGTCAATAACCTGAGGGAAAGACTCAAACAAGCTGATGACTTCATAAATGAACTAAAAGAAAAGTTGAGTATCTCTGTGAAAAAGACAAAGGAACTTCTTCAACAATTAGCAAGTCAAAGTGAAGCAAATGATACTAATGAAGATCTAAATGAGAAAACCAAGCTATGTGAGAAGCTATCAAAAGAGGTCATTATGGTAAGACATGAAATGGAATCAGGGGTCATGAAATTCACCCAAGAAATTGAAGAGAAAAAGAAAAATTGAAGATAATCTAAAACAATCTCTCAAGGAGAAGTCAGAAGACTGCCACAAAATGGATAGAATAATCAGGCATCTAGAATCTAATCTTGAAGAAGCTAGAGATAATGAAGAACAACTTGAGAATCAGATAGACACTCTTAAAAGGGATCTTCAAACAACAAATGAATACAAAGAAAAATTAAAGATAAGCTCTGCTCAACTTGAAGTTCTTCCTGAAAGCCAAAAGAGGGTAGATGACAAGTATGGCTTGGGATATGAGAAAGGTGAAAGCTCTGGATTTGGTTAGAAGAACTCTAGATTAGGAAATCCAAGGTACAAGCCTAGAAGACCTTTGATAAGGCAACCAAATGCTCAAAGATACCCATCCTTCAATGGATACTACTACAATTGTAATAACTTTGGTCATAAACCAAATTAGTGTAGAAGAACAATGAATCAGACTAACCCATCCTTCTCTAGACAATGTTTTAACTACAAAAGGTATGGTCACAAATCTCATGAATGTAGAAATATGCAAATAAACAATTCATTCAATGGTAGATGCTTTGAATGCAATAGAATGGGACATATGACTAATCAATGCAGATCAAGAGGATATCAGTCAAATATGCAAAGAAATATAGCTTGCTACAATTGCAATAGATCCGGTCATATTGCCAAATTTTGCAGAAGTAAGAGTTAGGATAAAAGGGGTCCGATGCATCATAATCAAAATCAAGACAAAGGAAAAGGAAAAGTGAATGCGGATGAAGTTCAAAGGGAAATGAACACGATTTGGGTAAAGAGAGGTACAGAAAATCTTGGGGATGGATCCACACCAGAATCTGGTGCTGATATTCCTTCCAAAAACTAAATAGATGAGCTTTGGCTCAGGGGGAGTCACAAAAGAAAACAATTTCCCCCAGCCAGTCAATTGGTGCCTAAAATTGGCACATGGAGTGTTGTGGATTGAAGAGTTCTCAAAGAGATATCTAAATAACCCTTGGTAAAAATATAAAAGATCCGCAAGGAGTTTTGAAGAGGTTAATCATTCAAGATTGATCCAGTTTGACAGTCATCCAGTAAAAGTAGGATTTTCACAGTTAGATCTGGTATGATTCAAAATTGAAATACCTTGATCTGCAGATAAATAGGATGATTCAAGGAAGGGAGATACATTGTAATTTATCATTCTAAGTGCATCTCAGTGATCTGAAAAGATCTCTCTCAGAACAAGTAGAACAAGGCAACCAAAATGACTTAAGTTGTGCATTTATTGCAAAATGGAATTAGGGTTTGCGCAGAAATAAAAGGGTTCTCTTGTTCCTCATTTGCACATTTGTATTCAAGAAGAAGAAAGAAAGAGCTCTACAACAGGATTGTTTCAACCCTCTCAAAGATCAACTGCAGAATTTGATTCAACCAGCGATCTGTTCGGCTCTTATCATGAACCCTAGAAGCATAAAAAGGTATTTCCGCTCTTGAATATCTCTCTCTAAATCTTTTGAAAGATGGCTACTACAAATGTTGTTAAGATCACTGATAGGATGCACCCTAAGTTCAAGAAACATCCTTACAAATCCTTAGAAGTTGATCCCCTAGGCGTATTCTCTAGCATTCCGCATGGGGTTCTGCATGTAGAAGATGTTAGGGTATACATTCATGCCAACATTGAGGAATTTGGGGAATCCAAGCTGATGGATATCTATCACAAGGAATTAATAGATGAAACATTTGAACTTAAACCCCAATACAAGGCCATCCAGGATAAGCATTTTAGACATTGCATCCATTTCCCCTGATTTGCAGAAGACGAATGGGTCTGGTATGATCTTAGTAGAATACATGATAACTTCATGTGGTTGTTGAAGCCCTTCAAGATAACCAAGGATGCAATCAGGGTAGTAACTAGTTTGTACTCATCCGGTGGATTGCCTGCTCTTAAATCGGTCAAGAACCAAACTGTAAGTTAGGCTACCGGATCAAAATTTGACAAAAGAGCAATGACAAAAGAGGATATCATAGATCTAGATATCAAATTTGCTTCTATGATAATTGGTTATAAAATATATCACTCCAGCAAGGAGAATTCTGTATCTGGAACAACAATATACACTGCTTATCAGATGCTAAGGGAAAATGCTGATTATGATCTTTATGAGCTTCTCCTAAACCAATTATTAGAGAATTTGTAGAAAATAAAGAAGGATAAGAAGAATTCATTTAAGTACGGTGGCTTGATATTATGTCTATTCTTCTACTATATGAATGAGCTACTCGAAACTAGTGGTTGGATATGGCAAAATGACAGACCTGTTGCCATACAAATCAGAGATTATATGTATGGGCTTGGTGATGCCAAGGCTCAAAACACATCTCTCTAGGGATATTTCAAGAATTTCCAAGGTATGATGCAGGCTAGAGAAAGAATTCCTCAGACATTAGTTGAAAAATATAAAGATACAGTGTGTTTTATGGTAGATACTGATCAATGCCTAATGGAGGCAGTAGAGCCTAGAATAGTCTGGATTATGCCAATGGGCTATGAGGTGGATGAGAAAATTCTGGAACTACATGTCCAACACCTACTAAGTCATCCTAAGGACCCTGAGGCAAAAATGTTTGGAACCTTTGAAGAATTGAGTGTGAAAATTCATGTTGAGCTAAGACAACCAGAGATGAAAAGAAAAGTGAGAAGATAAGTAGAGGAAGTTGCCAAAAGATATGGCATTTCAAAAGAAGCAGTAGATGCAAATAGAGAGAAACTAGAAAGAGCAGAGAAAGAGAGACAAGATGCAAAAAAAGAAAGTGATCTGGTGCAAGCCCCCTCCTGGACTAGATGCTCAAAGAGTTCTGCACCTACCACCTCTAAGAGCTCAAAATCCTCCAAACTGGAAGCAAAGACATCCAAAAAGGGAGAAAAGAGAACAAAACCAAGGCTACAATATCCTATATAAGTCAAAAGGATGATGAAGAGATAGAGACAGATGAGGAGGTTAAGAAAATGAAGAAGAAAAAGAAAACTTCTGTGGAATCATCTGCTGGCAAAAACAAAGAAGAAGAAGTAGAAGAATTTATTGAAAGGCCTACACTCTCCATTGATGGTGTCATCAAGGCAGTTACTGTGGATGGGAATCTGCAACCAATGATAGAATTCTATGATGAGTATAGTGACACAGACAAAAGGATCTTGGAAGAAGCTACAATTAAGTACTTAAACATATATAATAAAGTATTCATTGAAATCATCTCTCTAATCCCCAAGAGTTTAGAGAAAGTACTTGAACTCAGAAAAGACAATGCCAAGGAAAAGGATATGGAGATCCAAGAATAGATAGCTATTCAGCTTTATCCTTCCATCACTCCAAAACAAATGAACATGATCTTCAAGGATTGCAAGGATGAGTTCCGGAGCAAAGCCAGAATGAACAAGCTTATGCTCAGAGAGACTGATCAGGTGGCAAAAGAGACTGAAGACATCCTCTGGAATGCATATAAAAGATTCAATCTTCCTATTATAGAGGACATAAGTGATGAACCTTCTGCCATGGATGTCGAAGGACTAAGTGCATCAAAGGAAGATTCTACTGAGAAAATTGTAGAAGAGTCAAAGGAGATAGGTGAGGAGAAGACTAAGGACTTGGATTCCTTTGTTCTAGAAGAGGAAGTCCATGAAGAAGTAAACATCTCTCTTTCAGATTCCTAGCAGACTCTAGAACTGAAGGAGAGGTAAGAAAAGAGGAGAAAGCAAGTCAAGAAGAGGAGACAAAGGGAAGAGAAAAAGAACAAACAGAGAAGATCTCTAATGACAGCTTTGAGGTTGCAAAAGGAAAGAAGTCTCTAGCAAGAGACACTGCAGAAGCAGTGAAGAATTTCTTGACCAAGGAATTAATGGAGATAGATGAACAAGAACTGTTTCATGGACCATTCAATTTTGACTCCCTCTCTCCGGTCTAGACAATGAAGGTAGCATCTTTTACTCAAGCTAAAGCAAAAGAAAATCTTCTGAAGTCTCACATGGAAGACTGTGAGCTAATAGAGATTACATCTGGTGTGCTAGAGAAAATTATGCCATCCTTTCAAAAGGATCTTTTGGTCTCCTCATCTGGTAATCTGAAATCTCTTGTTAATTCTGTTAACACACATTTTGATTCCTTGGAGAAATTAGTAGAAGAGAAAGTCTGGAAAGAGTTTTTGGGTAAGAGATTCTCTGAAGTACAGGGGCTCATAGCAAATGATAGGAGAAATCTGAATATTGGAATAAAGAGCCTAGAAAATGCTCTTAAAGATGGTGGAGAATTATACAAATTTTGTTTATCTTGGTCCACAATGACAATAGACATTGCCAAGAAGGTGGAAGAACAAGAGAGTAAACTATCAAGTTTATCTCAAAATTTTGATCCTCTCACCTCATCCATAATGAATCAAGAGTGCCAGACTATTGCAACTATTAATGAAATAAAGAGGCTTGAAAAGGAGAAGAAGAATAGAATAAGCAGGCTAAGTGAACTAAGAGGGATAATTATCCCTAAGTTAGAGGCAATGCATGAGGTCCTAACTGATGCTCAGACCATAGCCCGGACCAGTGATCTGGCATACCTAAAGAGGGCAGAAGCTTTTGCATTTCTGTTAAGTGGTCACATCTCAATATTGGACAGGATGAAGCAGAGTTGGGCAACAGAATTTGTCCAATTGAAGACTACCCTCACGGATATACTTTAAGTTTATGTAAGTACAACATGTATATATACTTAACCGACAATATATATAGATTTGTTTTTCTTCACAAATTTTGGTATGCAGAATTCACCCTTTGCCATTGATGTCAAAGGGGGAGTGAGGAGCAATAAAAAATGTGGAATCTAGCTAAGGGGGAGCTCTGGTAAAAGTGTACATAAGTCAGAGCATAAGCCAAGGGGGAGTTTGATACGATAGTCATTTTTCACTAAGTGTTGCCATCAATGCCAAAGGGGGAGATTGTTGGCAAGAGACACTGTGTGGCTTCATGAATGTTGTCATTGATGGTAACAAAGCCCATCCCACTCATCTGCAGCACAGAGTATGTCTATACCAGAAGTCTGATTGAAGAGTGTTTTGGTCCGGTGAACAAGAAAAGAGCATGCAGCAAGGTCTGACAATCAGGTCTGGATCTCTCAGAGGAAGTATCTCAGCAAAGTGTGGACTTGGGGAAGTCAAGAGGAGTACCATGACTACCACATTCCAGAGATTGAGCCTTTGGTGATGAAAAAGTGAAAAGATATGAGCTCCTAAGTGTTGGGTTCCTGACAGGCAGAGCAGACTGAGCAAGAACTAACCAACAGATCATCAAACCTTAATTTGGATGAGAAATTGGTGGTGATCAAGTTACTTGAGGGATCATTCATGGTTGGCTAAATGATTGATGACTTTTGTCTATGTCCTTGATACGCATCACAGAGTAAGCATGGATTCAGCCGATAGATCAGTGTATTGGGAAAATCTTGAGTATTCCGGATGCTGACTAGAAAGATGTTGAGATCCTTGATGCAGATAT
Organism: Cunninghamia lanceolata; assembly: GCA_027924645.1. NCBI lineage: Eukaryota > Viridiplantae > Streptophyta > Pinopsida > Cupressales > Cupressaceae > Cunninghamia > Cunninghamia lanceolata. The sequence continues at coordinate 4,418,315 of BSBN01000128.1, forward strand.
ATATACCAGATGGATTTCGGTATGAAAGTGTGTGTGGTGTGCAAAGAAAGGTAGAGATAAGTGTGGAAGTAGTAAAATAAGTCCAGTATGTGACAGAACAGCAGCACTAAAGCAGAGGAAGAATGCAATGCAATAGATCAGTATATTGAGCCTAACAAGAACTAAACCTCAACATAGGTGGATGCCTCTGATCAGTTCAAACACCTAGTTACATTCTATATACCTTGTAGACAGTGAGTCTCTTGTAGGTAGTGATCCTCTTGTGAGCAGTGTGCTCGGGCAGTGAGCCCTAATTGGCAAGTGCCATTTGTACTTCTATTCTTTTAACAGAGAATACAATCTTGGGTTAGTCACCCCATGGTTTTTCCCTTAACAGGGTTTTCCACATAAAAAGCCTTGTGTTATGTGTGTTGATTTATTTTCTACTCTTATATGTTTTGATACTGCACTAATTGTTAAGAGGAAAAGAAAGTTAAATAATTAATACAACTGATTCACCCCCCCTCTTAGTTATCCACCTTGTTTCCAGCAACTAATCCATCTCCTTCACTTAACAACTCTTCTGATCAACTTCCTTTGTCTGTTTCTTTGATCAACACAACATATGCACATCTCTTTACTTTATTCCTTACAACACTTTTGATCACTTACTCTAGTGCCTTCACTGATAACCATACTGCTACAATCTCCCTTTGACATCTCTAGTGACATCACTTCCAACCTTCCACAATGAAACACTCCAAACCACTATTGACATCAATGACAACACATATGCAACAATCTCCCCCTTTGTCATTGATGGCAACACTTAACCTGATATGTACACATTTCTCCCCCTTTGACATCAATGGGAAAGGGCTAGTGGTCTTTTGTTCCAGAAAAAACAAGTAGTCTCCCCTTGTCTGAATATTCCTATCACCTTTTATTAGTTAACTCCCCCTAAGGAGTAGCTTCTATCCCTTCAAAACTAATGTAGCAAAATTATTCTTCAAAACTATGTACAGAGTGCCTATAACACTAATTAATCCTATCTTATTCTCCACATATCTATACAATTATCAAAATTTGTTTTACCTTCAACATGTCCTCAATTTACTTGGAAGGTAGAACATTCCTATAAATCACCTTCAACTAGGGAAGTGTTGTGTCACAGTTCTTCTTTGCAGAAGACAAAATGTGCAATTGGTTTTCAAACTAAATGTATAGTTCTTCTGCTTCCTCCTAAGTGGCTGGCACCTTTACCTTTTGTACAACATTTTCAGCTTCTATCAAAAATGCCAGTCAGGACTGCTAACCTCATGCTCACCACTTCTCATAGTTATCCAATTTCGCTCTTTACTTGCTCCCTTTGGTCCAAGAGTTGCTTCAACTGAGAATGAAGATTTTCTATTTGGGCTCTGGTGGCTCTATCTTTATCCTTTAGAGGATCATATACTTTGTCCACTTGAGTTAATTGTGACTCAACAGAGTTAGCTTGATCCTTAATACTCTTTGTGGTTGCTGGCCAATTCAAGCAACAAAACTTTTGCTTCATCTAAACATTTCTAGATGTTTTTCATATTTTCTTGCAAATTGTTATGTGCCTTAGCACATCTCCCAGAGGCATCATCTAATATTTTACTATTCACCTATTAGGATATCTTTTCTTCAACCTGTTTCTCAAGATAAGATGAATGAGCCTTGAACAACTCTAGCATAAGTTTCATTTACTGAGTAGGAGGCAGAGTTGGATCTCTCTTAGCCTCATGCAATTCCTTAGGACTGTATTATCTTAATAGCCTCTTCTAATAACTAAACCCCTTCAATTTTTTGTTGCATAATTTCTTGTCTTGGTAAGGACTAAAGTATATCTCCCAATTGCAACTTGTGAAGTGGAGATATATTGGACAAGTTAACTTGTTCATCTAATACTAGCAACTGTAAGACTTGTGGAGTGACCACCCGTTAGATTTACATGTGTTGGGCTAAAAAATCCTTAATTGATTCAATTAGAGAGGAGGAAGATGTGTCTTGTTCATTTTTTGATCTCTCCCCTGTATCAACATTTCTCTACTCCTCTCGTTGTTCAGGGTTACCTTGCTACTCAGTGTTCTCTAGAGGAGGACTATTATAGACCTTATTGTGATTAGGTGATGTATTTCCTTCACCTTGTGCTACCTATTCTTCATCTTGTGAAACTGGATCATCTTTCTCCTCTTAAGGATCTTGCTAAAGTGAATCATGTGGAGGAGATACAACACTATGCAGTGGAGAAATAGTACCATGTGGTGGAGACACATCTTGTTCCACATTCTCAACAAATTTTACATCTTCAAGTATTTTGTTTGTCACTTCTTTAATTTCTTTCTGAACTTTATCTTTATCTTCTTTCTCCATGCTCATGAGAACATCTACTCTCTACTTTGTCCTTAGCTCTTAGGCTTGCATTTGAGCTAATTTATCTTTTTCTTCTTGAGACAAGGATGACCCAACCTTATCAAGAGCTTGTTGCCTGAGCTCATCATCCATTTTAATGGCTTCTTCTATTCTTTGTCTTAGAGCTTGAGCTAGGCTCTCTGGAGCATTCTCAATAATGTCATTTAGGGCAACATTATATTTGATCATATACATTACTATAGCCTTCTCAATGGTGCTCTTGTCTTTAGGTGGCACCTCCGGATATAATTTTGTTGTATCCTTTAGGATACCATGATACACAATTGCATTAAAAATGACATCTAATTGTAAATGTGCATGTTCATATACCACCAGAGGAGCCTTCTTAGACTTCTTCTCTTTCTTCTTTGGATGAGAGGTGCCTTCCTCTCCTTCTTCTTCCTCTTCAACCTCCTCAATATGGACTTTCTTTCTTTTAGCAGGTTGTTTTTACCTGGCATGTTTCTTTTCAGTACTCTTCATCTAAGCCAAGGTCTCAAATGCATCTCTTTTTGTTGTGGACACCATTTGTGCTGATCCGGAGGGCTATGATGCATTCACAGTAGTAGAAGTGGATCTGCTAGTCCTTCTTAACCCTTGGGTAGCTAGTGGAATAGTAGGAGCATGTTGTGTTTTCTCTACAGGGGCTTCAAAAGTGGATCCAAGTAAAATACCCCATTTCTTATGCAACTCACCTTTATTCTTCTCAAGTTGCTCCTTCACATTTTTCTTATGCATCTTATTCATGATTTCATCATATGTACCAAACTTCTCCACAATGGTGTCTTTGGGTTTGCTAAGCAAAATATCAACATAGACCTTTATTTCTTCCCCAAAGACTTCATAGGGAAACCTTTGAATCCATGCAGTTCTAGGCTCAACTACCTCCATATAAGTATAATCCTTATCCACTAGGAATGTGATATTCTCCTTATATTACTATACTGAATTGAAAGGAACTCTATCTCTGACATGCATGTTGGTTTGCAAATTTTTGAAGTAGCCTCAATATAAAGTACTATAGTGATTTGGATCACTAAACCCTCTTATATGACTTTAATTTGAGAGTCAACATGAATATGTTATTGCTAGACCTTTCCTCTAAAACTAGGTAACTCGTTCAAAAAATAGTAGGCAAGACAGGCGATTAAAGTGACATACCTAAAATTATACCCAGCCTCCTTTGTTGTCCTTAGGTTTTCTAAGAGTTGTTCTCTCATGTGACCTTGCAGAGGTCAAAATATTTACCTTCCTTAACCATCTGGTAAGCAGTGTGAATTGTTGTACTAGTGGTAGAGCCTTCTCTATTTGTGTAATACACTTTGTAAGCAATACCCATAGCAGCATACTAAACACTAGGATCTGTTATGTCATTCACAATCAGGGTTCTCTTATCAAATTTGGCACCTATTAATTTAATAACCTTCTCATTTTTCACAGATTTCATCACTGGTACAAGTCCAGTGGAACACAACCTAGTAACTACCCTGATATCATCCTTAGTAATTATATGAGGCTTATCCAGATACATGAATTCATCATGAATCCTACTCAAAATATATCTCACCCATTCATGCATATTGCAAAAATTAGGATAATCCTTCCAAATGTCTAGACGCTTGGCTCCCACATTTGCATATTTTGGTTTGTAGCTAACATCATCATCCAGAAGTTGATCTCTCAGCTCTTCAAATTTCACATGGTTTATCTCATCCTGCTTAGAGTGAATATAAAAACTATCTTTTGTATATACAACATACATTGTAATGTTTGAGAATTCCCCTTCCTTATCGACCTCCATTGCTTTGAAAGGGTATATCTTATACTTTGGTCTTGTTTTTTCATTGACATCAACTAGTTGAGGAGTTGCCATCACAAATTTCTATGTATTCAAAAACTAGGGTTTTAACAAATAGAAATTCTGATAAATACCTTTGTGTTCAATCGCTAGAGTTTCACCTTTAGCTTGATTCTTCTAAAATTCACCAAGTACTTTGAAAGATTTCTTCTTTTCTTAGCTCCAGATGCAAATGCTTGATCATGAATGAGATTTGATCATGCCAAGGAAGCATAAGTACCTTACAATTTTCCCTAACTTTCCATAATAAATGCTCCTTTATCAAGTTAGGTAGACTATTGTCTAGTTGCTCTGTGAACTCACAGAGACCCAAAAACATTTTGCAATCCTCCACATCTTGAAATTTTGTTCCAAAAATTTGAGGGAAGGAAACATTTTTGCTTTATCAACAACATCACCATCTGATTTGATCCTAGCTCATCTATATGTTTATCTTCCATTTGCAGAAGCCAACAACCATTCAAGGGGGAAGAATAGATATGTTCTGGTTAGCTCCCCCTAACCCTATGCCTTATTTTAATCAACAATGAAGTCTTTTGCACTAGGCATAAGCAAAAATTCTTCCTTCTTTTCATCATCTTGTTCTGTCTTCCTTCTTCATATCTTTGTCATTTCCTTCTTTTGTTGAGTCACAATTTTCTCTATCTTCTTGTGCTGAACAAGTGGTTTCACAGAACCACTCTTGTAGAATCTTTCTTTATGCCCAAATTTTTTGTACTTGTAGCAAACAACATTATATTCTAGAGTCACACCATTTCTCCTTACTTTAGTTCTACACCCAATAGCCCTGTGACCAAATTTATTGCATGCAAAGCAATAGCCATAAAAGGAATGAGAGATTCTAGCATCATGCTTTGGAGGCACATGTGAATTCTTCCTCAGGTTATCATTTCTTCTATCATTAGTTTTACAATCAATAGCCTTATGACCAAGCTTATTGCAAGAATAATAGTACCCATAAAAGGATTGAGAGAACCTGGGATTAGCAGCTTATCTAAGAGGAGATCTCTTGGGATCTTTATTCTTCTGATTGTTGATCTGTATGAAGTCATCATCATCCAATTTATGCTCCTCATCTTTAGTCTCCTCAGAATCTTCAATACAAGTCTCTTCCTTTTTCATTTCAAACATGCCTTTAGGTATGTTTGTTTTAGGACTCTAGCTTTTCTCAAATCCAATGCCACCTTTATTATTTAGAGGTCTTTCATTGCTAATTATCTCATCAAGGATGTTTGTTCTTTTCTTTAGTTTTAGACCTTTGTCTACCCGATCCTTTGCTTTCTCCAATTCTTCCCTCAGACCGACAATTTCTTCTTCAAGTTTGGATCATTTATCTGATTTATCATCAAGCTTAGCATTTAGACAATCTGTAACCTTCTTAGCTTACTCAACTTAAACTTTCAATTTAGCAATTACTTCTTTCGATTCTTTGAGCTTAATCTTATATTCTTCATTTTCACTCCTTGCTGCATCCAATTCTTCTAGGGCAGAAATGAGTTCTCCTTCAAAATCAACAACACAATCCTCTAGATTATAGTTTGTCTTGTCTTTATCAACTTCCAGAGGAATCTTGCCATTAAACAGTACTTCAGTTCCCATGTATTCCACTCCAAGATCTACTTCAGCTATTAGACTGCATTCAAGGAACTTAGCTCTTATGCCAATTGTTAAACACACAAAAGTATCGAGAGGGGGGTGAATCAGTACTTAATCAAATTCATTACTTCCAATAACATTCAAACTAATGTAAATTGTTATCAAAAAATTGGAATGATTATCAATAGTATCAAAGTAATCTAATAAACTCAATGGAAAAGGAAATAATCAATATTCAAAACAACAAAGATAAACCTTGCAAACCTCAATACTTCATAGCTTACATTGGTCACCTATCTCAATCGATCTTGCGTAATGAATGAAGCCCTCATAAAGTGCACTTCCTTTCTTTTTCTTCAAGATGTCAATGGAGAATGGCTATGATAATTCTTGCAATGAAGATGAGCCTCACAACAATGGTAATGGTAACAAGTTGATCGCAAGAAATGGAATGATTTGGTGCCAAAGGCACGCTGAAATTCCTACAGAGTAAGGGTACTAAAAGCTTGGATGATAGAAATGGAGGAATTGGGTTCAATTTATAGACTTACGAGAGAGAGAAGATCAACAGTATAGAAAGAATAAGAAGATCAACGATTGAGAAACCTTGAGAGGATGTGCGCGAATAGAAAGAAGACAAGTGTCACACAAAAAGCTGTTTTGTTTGAGTTAATTGCTTTCTTGATAAAGATAAGATTTAATTTCATAAATTAGAAAGTTTTTTTCTAATTTAAGAGTTGTTGAAAAAAACAAGATTGATTTAAATTAATTAACTCAACTTGTGATTTGCTTTTTGCATGATTTGAGAGAAATTAAATAATAAATTATTTAATTTTGTGTGCATGAAGAAGAAGATATATTTTTAGAAGATTTGGAAGATTTTTGAGGAATTTGAAGATAAGAAAGCAAATTAAATAAATAAATTTATTTAATTGTTTGTGCATGCTTTGGAAGAATAAATAAAATATTTGATTATATTTTATTTTTAGAGATTGAGAGAATTTAAATAAATTTGATTGATTTATTTAAATTTGGAAGAACAATTTGATTTAATTAAATAATGAAAATTATTTAATTGCTTGGAAGAATAAAGTTGATTTCGATGAGATTAATTAAATAAAGGTAATTTATTAATTAATGGGAAGAATATGAACCAAATAGATAAATTGATTTATTTATTTATTGATAGAGGAATTTAGATAAAATAAATATTAACAATATTTATTTAGACAGAGTCGTGTCATTTTTAGGTGTATACATTTTGCCCCTCTTTGATGCAATGTATTTTATCACGTTGTTTCAAAGAATATATTTTTCTGATAATGATACATGCCCCTGTTTGCCCCTGGTACAGGTTTAACGATGGTAGGATGCCCCCTCGGGAGATTGGATGGGAAGGAAAGTAGAAGGATGCGAGACGGACAATCTCACAATGAAGAAGGTGGAAGAATAGGTTAGGGTGAAGAAAAATGGTTGACACGGAAGAAAAATAGGATGAAGAAAGAGAGATAAAATGATAACACACGCAAGCAAGTAAGCAAATATGCACAAATGACAAAATAACAAACAAGGTATTGCCCCTATCAAGCGGTAAACCAATGATTAATCGATAATGATCAACGATAGTGTTGTCATTGCGGGGAACGATATATCCTACATCAACACAAATGATAGTGTTGTCATGGCAAGGAATGATAGATTCCTAGAGAAACACAATAGGCATGGGAAAGATACATCCCACTAATACTTATGATTGAATTATTTGGTTTACAGAAAGATTAGGATCAAGACCATTGATTACGATTGGATAATTTGACAAGATTGACTTGACTCGATTGGTATGGATTAAGAATGGACTTGCATTTGGATCATTACTCAGATTGAATGGACAAGGATGAAAGACACAATGATAGATAGAAAGTTGATTGACAGAAGAATGACTCTACTGAAGGAATCACAAGCCTTTGTAAACTCTGCAGAATCTTTATTGATGGATGGTTTATGGAATGCAATTGGATATGGATATGAAATGTGGATTTTTGTCACCTTGATATTGCAAGTATTTTGAAGTGCTTGTTTCATCATCAAACGTTTTTAAAATGTAATAAAATACAAGCATCTAGGTATAATTGAACCAAGATGACCTGAGTATTACTTACTTGGATTTTGATATAGCAAGTTGATATAAGCATCTAGTCAAAATTGAATCTAGATGACCTGACTATTTCTTACGTTTCAATAGACATGGATTTCCCATTTTCATGTTTATACCTTTGGAGTCCTTGATGATCTTTTGCTGATCATGTCTTTAGACAAGGCTTCACATTACTAAAGATAAACCCACAAGCAACAGACAAATAAAGATAATCATGCCCCCATCATAGCATCTCTAGTTTTTAGGCATCCTTGAGTAGCATAGAAAGGCATGATAAACAAAAAATCAAGACTCTGTAACTTAACCTATTCATAAAAGAAAAAAAATCTTGCATTAGATGTATCTTCTTACCATAATTTAGATAAAAATCATTTAGGGTGCTTTAGGTGCTTATTTGCTTTGCTTTGGATAGGCTAATGTTTTGTGCCGAAAATTTCTATTTTTGAAAGCGGGCTTTTTGTTGCGCTTGCATGCTTGGTGAAACGGACCTTAAGGGATCGACCTAGTGCCTTGGGGGTGCATTGACAATGGCCTTGCCTATGTGACGATGCAGAGGCAACATAGTTCAAGGTGAACCCTGATGGACCTAAGACCTAGACGAGGAGAGACGGTGTGGATGCGGATGAACTAGAGGATAGACGACAAGAAATGGGATGGATGGGAAGCCTCAGGGGCACATTGATAATGGACTTACCTACGTGACAACATAGAGGCAACGTAGTTCAGGAAATGGTACTAATGGATTGGGTTTGCAGATAATTTGATGTTTTTGGGATTTTCAAATAGTAATTTGGCTAGCCTAAATGTTAGATACTAATGACAAGGGAACACCATAGATAGGTAAACGGATGGATGATAGTGGATAATGGATGGGTAGGTAGAAGGATGGGAAATAGTGGATGGAAGGAATGCATGCGGAAGAGGGCAAGGATGTGATCATCAAGGACTGAGTCTCATAGGAATAACATGCCCCATTGTAGGTAGGATACTTAGAATTTTTCATGGCAAGGCTTATGACGATAGGAGGATGAGAGGATAATGAAGGATTTGCGTGGTTTGGAGGGATAAGGTATGTCAAGAGACATTCAAAACATTTGTCAACATTGTTCCCCCAATCTTTATCAAGATCAAAAAATAGATGAAGGGAAGATTAGGATAGATGGATTTGACAGGATAGGAAATGGTATAGAAAGAAATGCTAGGAGAAAAGTGATATGCTGATGAGACAAGGTGCCCCCAAGTGTAGGTGACGTAGGAGATCAACTTACACATGACACCTATTTGCCAAGTTTTCATCATGGTACTTATCCAAGGCACCTGTTTGCCAAATTTTCACAATTGGAAGAAGGGTTTTCTCTTTACTTTTTTTTTTGAAACATTTGGATGGGAGAACGTGGATATGGATGGGAGAGACTCAAGTGCCTAGCTCCATGAAAGGTGACAGTCCTGGTAGATGGATGTTGTCGCATGGACTATGTCAAGTGTTCTCATAGATGTTGGTAGGGGATTGCACGAAAGTGAGATGGAGGAGGTAGATAGCGGATTGTGGAGGGTACGATAGTGGATGATGATGCAGATTATGTAGGACTTATGCATGGATGGAGGGAAGGCTTATGCAAAAGAATGGACCATAGGAATAGGATGGGGAAGATATATAGGATAATAGTGGAAGGAAAGGGAGATGGAATTATGTGGAAGTGTTGTGAGACTGAAGGGAATCATGACCAACGGTTGCACATACTGTGATAAACATTGAAGCTTATTATGGGATGGTGGTGTAGGAAGCAATGGAGATTTTTGCTTGGTGGATGAATGATTTAGGCATGTCGGGACCCACATAGACTTAGTATTTTTTTTATTTTTGCTTGTCATGCGGGATGGATGTAATGGGTTTTTTGAATGGAAAAGGCAAAAGTGGATGGTTGGGATGCCTCATTTAACTTGATGGCTTCTTGCTTAGGTACCCAAACCATTTTTCTTTTAGACCTTACTTGTGAAGGTATGGGCTTGGGTATATGCAGCTTTTGTATGGCTTCTAAGGTAAGTACTTGTTGCTTGGGGACCCACACCTTTTTCATGTTTGCTTTGAGGTGGGTGAATGTATGCAGATTTTGAGATGGATGTTTCTTTGATTCTTGGCTTTTGTATCCTAAGGCATGAGGACCCTTAGGATTTTTGACTTTATAGGTAGAGGCATCCAAATTTTTGCTGTTGAATTCCCTTGAGATGGTGGAAGTGGAGCTGGTGGAAGCTCTTTGTTTAGAAAACATGTGCATTTGTTGGCCATGATTGGGATTTTTAGATGATTTATGGATGGATGGATAAGGTGTTGGAAGAAGTGATGGTAAAAGGCATGGAGGGATGTTAGGAGTTGGAAGTAGTGGAGGGAGATTGGATGGTGGAAGGTGTATGGTCACATGCTTTTGGGATGTATATGATAAGGGAGGTGGAATGGTGACATACGTTTTGGCGATATGATAGGGTTTGCGATGGAAAGTGGTGGATTTAGAAGGCATGGAGGAAGTACCAACATCTTTGGATTGTTCAACTTGGGGTTCATATTGTTGTTCTCAAAATCAGCTACGCTCGTTTTTGTAGACAACCCCCACGAAACTTGTCTGTTTCGTGATCTACACTCTAAGTTCACAAATCGAGACAAGATTCTCTTGGTCCCGTGCGAAGTCGTTTGACATCCTAAACTAGTTTGCGACATTCCCTTGAATCGATTCCTCGATATTTGTAAAAATTGATTAAGTCATAAATTGACCAAAATATCAAATTTGATCATTTTGGGGGTGTTAGTGAAATTTTGAACCTTTATATGCAAAGTCGGCCAAATTTGCCGCTATTGCATATTCTATTGTTCGCTTGTGTTGGGTCGGCACTTTTGGCCATTTTTACATAGTTTTTCCTTTTAACATGTGCAAGGTTGGCATATTCTACCGCCGTTACATGTTCTCGATCAAAATGCGCATGTGCAAAGTCGGCGGTTTCTACCGCTTTTGCATTTTGGAAAGCACCCTGTGAGGTCGGCAATTTTCACTGCCTGAGCGAGGTCGATCTTAAAAATCACAAACTCCAGTGGCATTAATTGCCACTTGTGTTGGCATTAAGATCATGTCTTTTGAACCTTTTAAATGTGTTATTTCATTATTTTTCGTCATTTCTTTTCTTCTAATGCTTCCTAGTTAATTCTTAGACCCTCCTCAAACCGGTCGACTGTGGTAACCTTGGATTCAAAACAGATTTCAAATCACCATTGTCAAGCTTGGGTTTTCATTCTTTTTGACCGGTAAGTTTCTAAAAGAAAAGCATTGTTTTCATTTTTTCCTACTAGGGTTTTCTTCCTCTTGTTTGTTCACATTCTTGAAGAGTTTTATTGTTTGGATGATGTTCAAAGTTAATTGTCACGTTTCTTTTGTTGTTTGATTCCCGGCCTTGTTGTGATAACCCTAGTTTTTTCCAATACTTGTGCGTTGTCTAGGTCCTTTTGTTTGTGCCCTAGATTGAAAACCAGTAAATCCAAACGGCGATAATTACCGCTTGAGACACCTTCATAGCCATTGTTGTATGTGTTGTCGGTGAATCTGACTGCTCGAACATGTTCATTATGCTTGTCCCTATGTAGTGGCGGTGAAGTTTACCGCCTGAGCTCCTACGCTAAAACCTTGAAACTCCTACTATATGCAAAGTCGACGTTTTTCACCTCCCGAACACTTGTAATTTCCTATCAAATGTAGCGTTGGCAGTTTCTGCCGCTCCAACATATAGCACAAATTTCCTGGAACATGCAATAGCGGCAAATTTAACTACCGGTACACGTGAAAATATCCCTCGTATGCAAGGGTGGCAAATTTTGCCGCCCGTGCACACATTCTCTTAAATTTTTCCAACTCTGGGATATTTTCAATTTTGCCTTCCTGAGCCCGCTTTCCTCCGTTCTTCGACCTGCTCGCACTCTAGCCATTTCAAGCATGTTCCCATAGTCATGATCATCGACATGCAATTTTCCCAGATTACCAGTATTTCCCCTAATTGCATGATCATGACTTTTTATTGCAGTTCTTCTGCGAATTGCCAAGGTCATCACATCATCTAAAGGTGCTCACTTTCCAAATGACTGACCTATCACCGAAGAAGGCGATAAAGATGGTGAAAGATACAATCATCGAAACTCATATTGTGTCAGACAATACACCTGGACCGGACATTTATGAGATGGAAGAAGTAAAGGACATGTACCATAATTCCTTGAAGAAGAATGATGGTGGCAGCTGATATTCTTCTTCGTGCCTTAGTTTATTTTCATTTTCGTATATGCAATTTGTATTTTGTTTTGGACATATTCACATGTATTTTTCCAAAATGTAATTACATGTGAGACAAAGGAATGTCCTAAGTCAAATAGGACTCTTGTAGCACATTTCACAGTTGAGTATATCAGGATGTCAGGATGTTGTCTTTTCATTGATGTCAAAATACCAGGATATCAGGATGTTGCATTTCACAGTCTTCACAAGATGCAGTTTACAGGTATATATCGTGTTGTGAAGTATGCAATCAGTGTTGTGAAGTTGCAAACAGTGTTGTGAAGTTGCAATCAGTGTTGTGAAGTTTCAATCACATGATATTTCAGAAGGATCTTTCATAAGACAGTTTAAGTCATGCTAAGGTTGGCTTTATGAGTGGTCTTCATGCAATTATGATCACAGTGATTTGGTATCATCTCAGTTTTGATCTATAATGACATCAGTGCATGGTTTTTCAGATCTCTTGGTTTTTGATAAGTGGCATTCATTGCATATTATCAATTTTTGGATTAGGGCAAGGGCTTGCATCATGTTGACAAATGTTAATATGCATTATATTTACTCCATCTACATTGAGTTCATTACAGTGGCAGTCTGATGAAGCATGGTGTTTCATTTCAGTATTTTAGTATTTGGAGTATGTGATTTTTGACAAGGTATATAATATTTAATATGGTAAGTGTGGTTGTTTCAACATTGACTAAGTCTTATACATTGTCTATACATTGTTTAACCTTTGCCTGTCATAACTCTATGCACTTTATGTTATAAACTCAAATTGACCGGTAAAAGAGGTCATCGGGGCTTTAAGTTACAATGTAAGGGTATCAAACTCGTCGATGTTACCGGCCCCTTGTGCTAGGCCTCGGGTGAGCGCCGGTGGAAGACTCAATAGCGGGCGCGAAAAAGATGATCAACGGCTAAGGTTTGAATGATGGATGGCGGGCCGCGCAAATCGGAGGGTCAGTTTTTAAATGGAAAGTTTTGTCAAACGGTTAGTCTGTGCTATTAAAGTTGACGTCTTCCTTTGTTAAAAAGGCAATAAAGCTATTTTTTTTGGACCTATCTCACTGAATTTCAAGAGTCACTGAAGTTGTTTTTTTTTTGTGAAGGAAAGAGTAAAATTTTAGAAGGTTTCCAATTATGAAGAATATGAAAAGGCAGTGTTGTTCGAAGAGGATTCATTTTTTTGTTTTGTTGTTTGATTTTCATGTGAGAAGATGATATGTTTGAGAAGAAAAACAAAGTTGAAGTTGAACCGGTTATTGAAGATTTTTTGTCTTTTGATTGAAATCATTTTTGTAAATAGAGATTTTTGGTATGACAGATATAAAGTGTTGCAGATGAGTGAAGATTCTTCTTGAGAATTTTTGAATGTGAAGAAGTATGGTTTGAAGCAAGATAATCTTTTTGCAGAGAAATTTTTTTTCATGAAGAGACATTTTTGATAGAGAAATTTGCTCAGTCTTGGAGATGTGTTGGTGAAATCAAGAATGGAGATTTTTTATCAGAATTAAACAATATTTTCTCAGAGAAGGATAAAGCTTTAAAAAATGATTTTAGAGAAGGTTAAAAGTTTTTCAATATTGCAGTGAAAGAATCTATGAATTTGTAGAGTATGAATTGATTTGTTTTGAGATTGATTTGCAGAGACAGAGGTATGAAATATATTGAAGATCAAAATTGATTGACTGTAGGTGTTGAAGACAGTTAAAGGTTGATTGCAAAGAATTTATTTTGTTTATCTTAAAAGGGAGAAATAAGGTTGTGTTTTTATTGAAACAGGGAAATCCCCTGAGTTATAATTTTCATTGAATTTTAGATGTTGTAATGTCAGTGAGACATGCAGAGAGATACAATTTGCCAGTGAGGCAGAATTGTAATGTCAGTGAGACAATTGTAATCTGAATTTTGTGTTAAGCCAGTGAGGTAGTTGAGTGGTTTTTATACCCCAGGAGGGTTTTCCACTCGGGAAATTTCTTGTGTCAAATCTGTGTGTTGATATTCTGCATATTTACTTTGTTCCTTCTGAAGAATTTTAAATTGTGAAATTAGATTAATCAAAAGTAGCAAAAAAGTGTTAAAATTGTTAACAACACTCATTAACCCCCCCTCTCAGTGTTGTGTGTATTCGTACAACTCTTTTGTTGAATAAGTCAAAGTAGTTAGATTTTTCCTATTTTTACTGTAGGCCTCTCCCTATAAATAAAGAGGGCTTTCATTGTAATTTTTATCTTTTAATCTTATGCAACAAAGTGCTGCCCAAATTGAGACTCAACTTTGAGACTTTGTGTTCAAATTGTATGATCAATTCCAATCAATAAAGAAGGCAAGTTTTGATATCAAACTTTGTGTTGAATCAAATTTGTATGAGCGAGGATGTACATATGGCATTTTTGTTGATTTCTCTTGTTGATTGATTGGATAAAGTGGTGCTTGGTTATTATGATTGGAGGACATTCAAGATAAGTTATATAAACTTTGTGTTATATTATTTCCTTGAATCTATGTGTGTTGAAAGCGTTTCTTGGTGAAGGATTATAAAGACTTTGAGCTTGTCGTTGTTCACTTTGTATATGAATTGTGTTGAGAACTTGTAGACTTTGTGCTATGATTTTCAATCACATTCATGTGAATCAGTGGTGTTGTTAGTTGACAGACTTTGTGCTCCAACTGGTGATACGGTTACTTTTAAAATATTTCTAGGGATAATTTGAAGACTTTATACTTGAGATTATTCACTTGGTTCGTGAATCTTTTTGTGAAGTAAGTTGAAAGACTTTGTGCTTCATCTTACAAGAATATTGTTGATTATTGTTTAAGTGTACAAGCATTATTGAATATTACCGTGAAACATTGCAAACATCTTTTTTGAAAGAAGAGAAAAGGATGAATGTAACACACCCCCAAAGCTAGTATTTAGTGTAAATAAGTTTGTAATAGTTAAAAGGGAACCTCCCCTTGCTGAGAGGAGAGATTTATCTCATCACACTATGGTTGATATAACAATTTTGCCGTTAGTTAGCTAAATGACAAAATATTCACCCAACACATATCCAAGGCCATAAGAGGGTGGAGGAACTTCGACGTGGATAGGGTCCAAAGTACCTTGTTCATGAAATGTTATCAGAAAATTGGAATGATTATCAATAGTATCAAAGTAATCCAATAAACTCAATAGAAAAGGAAATAATCAAGATTCAAAATAACAAAGATAAACCTTGCAAACCTCTTTACTTCCTGGCTTCCATTGGTTGCCTATCTCAAATGATCTTGTGTATGAATATGGCCCTCAAAAGGTGCACTTCCTTGCTATTTTCTAAGATGTCAAGTGGGGATGGCTATGATAGGTTTGCAATGAAGAGATTCTTCAATACAATTGCAATGATAAAAGGGTGATCGCAAGCTATGGAATGGTTTGGTGCCAAAGGTGCGCTATAATTCCTGCAGAGTAAGTTTACTAAAAGCTTGGATGATAGAAATGGAGGAATTATGTTCAATTTATAGACTCACGAGAGAGAAGATCAATGGTATAGAAAGAATAAGAAGATCAACGATTGAGAAACCTTGAGAGGATATACATGTATAGAAAGAAGACAAGTGTCAACAAAAAGTTGTTTTGTTTGAGTTAACTGCCTTCTTTTATAAAGATAAGATTTGATTTCATAAATTAGAAAGCTTTTTTTCTAATTTAAGAGTTGTTGATAAAAACAAGATTGATTAAATTAATTAATTTAACTTGTGATTTTCTTTTTGCATGATTTGAGAGAAATTAAATAATAAATTATTTAATTTTGTGTGCATGAAGAAGAAGATTTATTTTTAGAAGATTTGGAAGATTTTTGAGAAAGTACCAACATCTTTGGATTGTTCACCTTGGGGTGTGTATCCAAGGCCATATGAGCATGGAGGGATTTTGACATGGATAGGCTCCAAAATAGCTTATTCATGAAGGCATAAGCCTTTACCTTGATAGTTCATATGTTGGAATATGCGGTGAACAATGGGATTATGGGTGCTTTGGACACTAACAGTGATCTCCTTATTAGATGAGGAAGGTGAAAGAGAGGATAATGGTTGTTGGTGTTCTAAGGAAGAACATTCATGGATGAAGGTAGTGAGACCAAGGGGATAGGATAACAGATTTACAACATGGTTGATAATGGATGGTGGAGGATCATTAGGATCTTGATTATCATTATGCTCATTAAGATCCAAGTTATTGGTTTGATCATCTATGTGCACTTGGGAGGCAAGTGTCTCATCAAGGAAAGTGGACATTGTTGGATCATGGATAGGACTATGGGGAAGATGGGTAGGAGTAATGGAGGTTTCTTGCTCATGGATGGTTATGGGGTTATGGATAGATGGCGTGATAAGTGCATGACCATGGAATGCATAAAGTTTGCTAAGAGGATCATCATGGTTTGCTTGATTATACATAGGCTCCTGATCGTAGATGGGATCTTGATCATAGATAGGATTAAGCATGATGGGATCAATGTGTTTGTGTATAGGTTCTTCATCAACGATAATATCTTGATCATAGAAAAGATACAGGTTATGGAGGGGTTGGATGTGGATTTCTTCTTTATGTATGGGTATGGGATCAAGTTGTTCATGGGTATCTTCTTCATAGGTAATATCTTGACCATGAAAAAGGTAAATGTTATGGAGGGGTTGGATGGAGGTGTCTTGATCTTGATTTAGATAAAGGGTTGATGTTTTCACATGCTCTAAAGTGTACTCTTGACATAACTCTTGATTTTCTTGGATTGAAATGGACATAGAAGACTCTTGGATAGGCTCTTGGTTAACAACATGAAGGTATGATGGACTTTGACTTTGATCCATGATAGGAGGTTCTTCAATAAACTCAAGGGGTTGTGGATTACATGACGAGGTTGTAGGATTTGACATGGCATTGGAAGAATCCTTTGTAAGTTCAAGGGTAGGAATTTGGGGACATGGTTGAATCACTGCTAATAGCTCTTAGATCACATCATTTGTAGGTGTATGGGTATATGAATGAGGTAATGGATGAATGGATTTGGAGTTCTCCATGGCTTTTCTTTTGCTTTTAGATTTTGCAAAGAGTCTTTCCATGAAATCATTGAAGGACTCCTTGGTTGATGGATTAGAGCTTGGGGAACTTGATGGTGGTGTTGGTGTAGAATTGGTATGCTTTGGGATATGTGTTATAGGAGATGGTGAAGGAGGACTAGTAGATGGATTGGCACATGATTTCCCACTTGAGGTGGTGCTTTCCTTGTCAAGAGTATCATTAAGACGGGCAAAGAATGAATGATCTTGGTGCGAGGCGTAGCTAGTACTGGCATGCTCATGTTGGGAGGGATTTGGTTCATGTGGATCATCTTTTTTCCAATATTTGTCAAACTTGGGCTCATCTAAACTAGAAGAGAAAGGTGTCTTAGCCAAGCTTTTATCAAATGGATAAGGAGATATGCCCTCCAGCAGATATTGATTTGTGGAAGATCCAGCTTGTAAGATTGCCATTTGTTGTTGTAAGGCTTGGAGTTCTTGAGCAAGTGCTTCTAATTGGTTTGTCATATCCTTAGAAACTAACACAAGACTGAAATGGGTACCCAGAAAGGTTGAAAATTTTCTCTCAAAAGACCAGGAAATGCTCATTGTTGTGGATGCGCAGCTATAAATGTGTTGTAATAGAAGGTACATGCGCAGGAAGTACAAATATATGCGTTACTCTGGTAAATAAAAAAAGTGCAGGAACAGACAATAAATGCACAGTAGGTTGAAATATATGCACAGTAGGTCAAAATGTATGCACAGTTCTACAGGATAAGTGTGCAACTCTGGGTTTTTGACTGTTTTGCAATGTTTTTGGTTTCTTGGCTGAAAGTTGGTCTGTTTGATCTAATTTCTCAATTATGGCAAGTAAGACACAGCAAACACAAAGAATATTTTCATGATTTTTTTGAGATTTTTTTGACTTTTTTGACTAAAAACAAGTACAAATCCTAGGCTGGTAGGGACAATATAAACCAAATTCTCACTATTACGAGAGGCATCTTTGGAAGGTGATAATCGCCCTTTCTAGCACTAGTTTATAGGGGATTTTGGCCTCTAAAACAATGGATATTTAGTAACTGCAACCGTTTAAGTGGTTATACATGTGGCAATGCTACTCTCCATTATGGAGTCTCCCAGCCTTCAAGGGTTATGCCTTAGAGGGTTTTGGGGGAGGTTGGCTGTCGATATAACTTAACAACACTCGTTGTTTGAAGCTTTTGCTCCAAACACAATTTATTTATAGTGGCTAGGTAGAGCTTGGCTTTAGCTTGTTACCACTTAAGGTCATTCTCACTTGGACGGAAGGATATCGAAGGGCAAGCCTCTCTAAAGGTTATACATGCAAAATGATAGGTTTGGCATTCTAGTCACCCAAGAAATGGGAGAGCATAGGCCTACTATCATTCTGAATACACGAAAGACAATGGTTCTTTTCCCCTAGTTAAAATGAAAAAGACTAAATGAGTTATGCTACTTGGGCACACACAAAATTTGTTAACTTTGAAAGTAAGAAGCACTTGTTCAATTTTAACCTTCCTAGCATTGGGACTACGTTTAACTTGTTGATGCAACAAGATCAAGTTACTCCCTTCCTAGTTAGATCTAGATTCAATTTTGCATGAACAATTCGATTACTTTGGCTAATTAAATCTAAAGATGAGTTAACAAATGTAGCTATATGACTAAACCAGCCCCTAACCTACAAGTAGATCTAAGAATATTCCTACGAGAAATGTTAGCGTTAGTGAAATCACAAGAAATAACTCTCAAAATCCCTGTCAAAACAAATGCGCAGCTACAGAGATTATATGCGCAGAAACAAAATACATATGCATAGAAAGACAAATACACAGAAAGAATGAACAAATGCACAAAAATAAAGTTTGAAAAATTCAACAAGGAACAGATGTGCAACAGGATCGAATAGATGCGCTGCAGGATGGAATAGATGCACTGCAGGAAGGAACAAATGTGCAGATTGGACAGATACATTGATACAGAGAATGAATACGTGTTAGAAATGAACAGATGCGCAGAATCCTCTTGTGTATAGAATCTAATGCACAAAAACTCAGTTTTAAGGTTAAATTGGGGCAAGGCCCCACAGTGGGCGCCAAAAATGTTATCAAAAAATTGGAATGATTATCAATAGTATCAAAGTAATCCAATAAACTCAATGGAAAAGGAAATAATCAAGATTCAAAACAACAAAGATAAACGTTGCAAACCTCAATACTTCATAGCTTCCATTGGTCGCCTATCTCAATCGATTTTGCATAATGAATGAAGCCCTCAGAAAGTGCACTTCCTTGCTTTTTCTTCAAGATGTCTATGGAGAATGGCTATGATAATTCTTGCAATGAAGATGAGCTTCACAACAATGGTAATGGTAACAAGTTGATTGCAAGAAATAGAATGATTTGGTGCCAAAGGCACACTGAAATTCCTGTAGAGTAAGGGTACTAAAAGCTTGGATGATAGAAATGGAGGAATTGGGTTCAATTTATAGACTTATGAGAGAGAAGATCAATGGTATAGAAATAATAAGAAGATCAATGGTTGAGAAACCTTGAGAGGATGTGCAAGAATAGAAAGAAGACAAGTGTCACACAACAAGTTATTTTGTTTGAGTTAACTTCTTCCTTGATAAAGATAAGATTTAATTTCATAAATTAGAAAGTTTTTTTTTCTAATTTAAGAGTTGTTGAAAAAAACAAGATTGATTTAAATCAATTAACTCAACTTGTGACGTGCTTTTTGCATGATTTGAGAGAAATTAAATAATAAATTATTTAATTTTGTGTGCATGAAGAAGAAGATATTTTTTTAGAAGATTTGGATGATTTTTGAGGAATTTGAAGATAAGAAAGCAAATTAAATAAATAAATTTATTTAATTATTTGTGCATGCTTTGGAAGAATAAAAAAAATATTTGATTATATTTTATTTTTAGAGATTGCGAGAATTTAAATAAATTTGATTGATTTATTTAAATTTGGAAGAATAATTTGATATAATTAAATAATGAAATTTTTTTAATTGCTTGGAAGAATAAAGTTGACTTCGATGAGATTAATTAAATAAAGGTAATTTATTCAATTAATGGGAGGAATATGAACCAAATAAATAAATTGATTTATTTATTTATTGATAGAGGAATTTAGATAAAATAAATATTAAGAATATTTATTTAGACAGAGTCGTGTCATTTTTAGGTGTATACATAAACATTTAAAGCATGAGAAACACAAGAACACAGAAGCTCACAACCATAACACCAAATTTACGTGGAAAATCTAAGAAGGGAAAAGCCACGGTGAGCAGGCTACTTGGATCTACTATCCAAATCTAGCCTCACAAATAAAACATGATTAGATTAACATTTATGGGCTACAACCCAAAGGAAGTTGCAACTCCCTAAATAGATACAACACTTACAACTTTTACAAAGAGTCTTCAACCTCTGCAACACAAAACTTATCTAACTCAATTGTTCCTTTCACAACCATTAATTGCTCTAACCTTCTTCTGATCACTTCAGCTTTTGCACAACTATTTCACCTCTACACTACTACAATACCAACCTCCACAACATTAAAATAACTTTAGAAACTCTTCTCAATCATCACATCTCCCATAATCACCTCTGCAATAGTATTACTTTACGTGAACTGATCCTCTCCACATTTTATCATTATATATGCTTCTACGGTAAGTTTATTTACACATTATCAATAGTTTTTTACAATACGTAACACATTCATCACTCAACAACTTTTATCTTACATTTATATCCTTTGCAAGCTTCAAAAACTTTCTCCTTGGTCAGCTAAGATGAAACATGTAACATGAAATGTGTAATGGCCACAACAGTTAGCTCCAAAACATATGTGGTAATTAGAGATCCCATGCGGTTCAAAAATAGGATATAATTAGGTCCAATTCTACCCGAGTACACTCTTCCAAGCTAGGACACACTCAAACATATAGCATAATGATTAGCATATACCAAGTCGGGTCTGCAAACACTTATCTTTCCTTGCATTTAGCTCTAGACCAAAAGTGGTACTAGAGGAGACAAAATTATATCATGTGGACCACCCAAAGAACATTATATGACATACAAGACATTTCTGTAAACTTATTTTATCATTTCAGGATATTTCATGCTGGCACAAACACTTGAACTTTGATGTCAGTGTCCTTGACAAAATCTACTTACACAGGCTTAAGATAAAATAATGAAGAACATACTTGCGGTGAACATAATCATTTGAAACTTGAACAAAACATACCAAGAAACCATATGAGCTTATCATTTAATTAGCAAGGTCAAATTCCATTGTGCGGTGAACCACGATGACTTCAACTATCTCCTACTTACAATAAACAACACTAACACATGTCTTCACACAACTGACTTTGGAGAAGCAAATGCAGTACAAATTATCACTTGAAGCTTGACACATGTATACCTGATCTCATAGCTACCTATCTTCCAAACTGCAACACCATATCTACATTCACGAAGAATTGTGGAGCATTCTCTTGTCTCACTATGATTGCACTTACCCTATTTCTTTACTGTCTTCATTTTTCTGTCTCTAAAAACACCTTGCGATAAACTTCATGATCTCAAACTTGAAAAAAAGATACCTAAGTGTAATACCTAGTGAAATCATGGAAATCAACGTGAAGGAAAACAATAACAAAATAGAAAACAAACAATGCAATACCTTCACATTGATCCACAATCTGTCGATAAGGTGGAGAGTGTTGCACCCAAAACACTCTATCTTTACCCAAAGAGATGAATGTTGATTACTCACAATTCAGCAACATAACATGAAGATAGGGATTGATAGATGAATGATTGGATGATGCAAGATGGATGGATGATAGATTGATGATTGAGAGGAAAATTTGATAGCATGAGGATACTAGAATAAATTTGTTACAAATGGCTCAAGAGAGGCTACCTTTATAGAAAAGGCAAATTTGAATGGATGGTTGTGATTGAGAGTTATTTTGAATGATATGGATGGTTGAGATCGATTAGGGTTGATTAGGGTTTCCTTGCACCTCAAGAAATCGTAGTCATGTGACAAGTGTGCGAAGGAGAATGAAAGGAATAGGTCTCATGTATGATTGTGTACACAAATACTAAAAATAGATTTCATTAGTTGTACATGTGAAGGATATTAAATTAAAGTTGTAATACAACACATGAAATATGTACTACCACACATGAGTGGATGGAGAGATGGACAAGTGTCGATTTGTGGTGAGAGGTGAGAATAATTAGTTGGGAAATTAATTAAACAAATAGATTTTATTTAATTAATTGGAAAGTGGTTAGGATATGATATGGAAATTAATTAAATAATGTAAAATCATTATTTAATTAATGGGAAAGTGGATTAGCATGAGATAAGAAAAATTAATTAAATAAATAAAATTTATTTAATTAATTAGATAATGGATTAGGATAGGATTATTATGGAATTAGGAATGGGATGACCTAGGACCTAGGGTAAAACATTACAAGGTCATGTGTTAACAAGATCTGGACGATTTTTAGTGTCTACATTTGCCCCTCTTTGAGATGATGTTGCGAGATGATAATATTTATGTCAAGTAACATCATTTCAAAGAAGCTAAGGAAATGGATAGAAGAAAAGGATAGGGTGATGATGGAAAGATAGGGTAATGATGCCCCCTTGAGAGGATAGGCGGGTTGGACAAACACAGGTAGGCTCTCAAAATGAAAATGAATTGGTCAAAGAAGATAGATAAGGGAATGGATAGAAGAAATGAATCATGCATTATGTTGCAATGAAAGTGAGCAACCATAATGTTTGATATAGTACGAGATGTTATGCACCAAGGTATAGGACCAAGGTGACGATGTGTCTCATGCCCTAGCATAATACAACCTTGTCTAGATACAAGATATGAATATTAGCTGGGTTGGATTCAGATACAAATGCAAGTTGAAAATGATAACACACACAAGCAAGCAAGCAAGCATGCACAAATGATTCAAAAGACAAGCAAAGGCATTGCCCATGTCAAGCTATAAACCAAAGATTAAGTGATTGATTGATGACAGTGTTGTCATTACAGGGAACGATATATCCCTGGATCAACACAAGGATGCAAGAATGATATATCCGGTTGATGATGATGATGTTTTGATTGATTGATTTGGTTTACGAAAAGATTACGATCAAGACCATTGATTGCGATTGTATAATTTGACACGATTGATTGACTTGATTGGTATGGATTAGTGATGACTTGCATTTGGATCATTGTTTGGATGACTTGT
The DNA here is from genome assembly GCA_027924645.1 of Cunninghamia lanceolata. Taxonomy (NCBI): domain Eukaryota; kingdom Viridiplantae; phylum Streptophyta; class Pinopsida; order Cupressales; family Cupressaceae; genus Cunninghamia; species Cunninghamia lanceolata. The sequence goes on from BSBN01000128.1 coordinate 4,442,032, forward strand.
TGGATTTGAAGGATGATTATATGAATTGATTTGAAGAATTGATTTGATGGAGTGTTTGGATTGATAGGGTTGATTGAATTGATTTGAATAAGTAATTTGATTTGATTTTATGTGTATTGATGAATTTGATGGATTGATTGGATTTTGGATGTTTATTGATGATATGGGAGATAGATGATAGAAGAAATGAGAAATGGATGAAGATGATGATTGGCAAAGATTAGAAGAAAGATGAAAGATGGAAGAAGGGGTCTATCACCTATGCCTGAATCTAGATACTTCCTTCATATCCCAAATTGCCTACATACCCTGTATCCACGAAATCAAGGAACTTAACGATAGAGATGAGATGTAGTTCTGATTTGTGTTTTATTAATGGGATGATATGGATTGGATTGATCAAGTTATGGATTGATTGGGATTGATTGGATGCTTGGATGATAAATGATGTTATTGATGGAATGATATGGATTGGATTGATGTGATTTTGATTGATTGAAAGTTTGACTTGATTTGATGATGGATTTGATGTGATGGATTGTTTGATGAAGATTGATCTTATTGCTTGGATTTTTGTTCAATATTTAATTTTTAATTTTTTTTTTGTTTTTGGGAATATTTGATTTTTTGTATTTTTTGGAATGTTTTGATTTTTTTGTATTTTTTGGAATTTTTTGGGATGGCATTGGAATTACAATTTGGGTAGTCTTTGTGCGTAATATCAATGACAAGGGAAAAAACCAAGTCTAGGTGTAAGGATGGAGGATGAAGAAAAGGATGGGCGATAATGGATGGGATGGAAGGCTCATGATATATGGATATATAGAAGGATGGGTGATAATGGATGGGATGGAAGGCTCATGATATATGGATGTATAAAAGGATGGGTGATAATGGATGGGATGGAAGGCTCATGATAGATGGATGGATAACAGGATAGGCCATGGAACGGAAAACTCATGATAAATGGATAGATACAAGGATAGGCTATAGCAGATGCATGTATGCCTCATAATGGAGCTAGGATGTGATCTCCAAAGACTATGTTGCATAGGAATAACATGCATCATTCTAGGTGGAATGCTTAGGACTTTACATGATAAAAGGATGACATGATGTATTGGTTGGAAAGGATGGGGTATATCAAGAGATATCCAAAGCATATTTCAACATTTTGCCCCTATGTCTTCATCAAGATCAAAAGGAGGAAGGGAGGATGGATAGACTTGATATGATAGGTACATGGGTGTAATCGATAAGGATGGTAGGATAGGATATGGAAATGGTAGGACATGATAGAAAGTGATATGATAGAATAGATAGTGTGGATGAGACAAGGTGCCCCCAAGTGTAAGTCACATAGAAGATCAACCTACACATGACACCTATTTGCCAGGTTTTCATCATGGTACTTATCCAAGGCACCTGTTTACCAAGTTTTTGCCATTGGATGAAGGAATTTCTCTTTACTTTTTTGAAATCATGGAAATCAACATGAAGGAAAATAATAACAAAATGCAAAACAAACAATGCAATACCTTCACATTGATCCACAATCCGTTGATAAGGTGGAGAGTGCTGCACCCAAAACACTCTAGCTTTACCCAAAGAGATGAATGTTGATTACTCATAGTTCAACAACATAACATGAAGATAGGGATTGATAGATGAATGATTGAATGATGCAAGATGGATGGATGATAGATTGATGATGGATGATTGAGAGGAAAAATCGACAGCATGAGGATACTAGAATAAGATTCATTACAAATGGCTCAAGAGAGGCTACCTTTATAGAAAAGGAAAATTCAAATGGATGGTTGTGATTGAGAGTTATTTTGAATGATATGGATGGTTGAGATTGATTAGGGTTGATTAGGGTTTCCTTGTACCTCAAGAAATCATAGTCATGTGACAAGTGTGCAAAGGAGAATGAAAGGAATAGGTCTCATGTGTGATTGTGTACACAAATACTAAAAATAGATTCTATTAGTTGTACATGTGAAGGATATTAAATTAAAGTTGTAGTACAACACATGAAAGATGTACTACCACACATGAGTGGATGGAGAGATGGACAAGTGTCAATTTGTGGTGAGAGGTGAGAATAATTAGTTGGGAAATTAATTAAACAAATAGATTTTATTTAATTAATTGGAAAGTGGTTAGGATATGATATGGAAATGATATGGAAATTAATTAAATAATATAAAATCATTATTTAATTAATGGGAAATTGGATTAGCATGGGATAAGTGAAATTAATTAAATAAATAAAATTTATTTATTTAATTAGATAATGGATTAGGATAGGATTATGATGGAATTAGGAATGGGATGACCTAGGACCTAGGGTAAAACATTACAAGGTCATGTGTTAACAAGACCTGGATGATTTTTAGTGTCTACACCTAGCCATCTATCCAATCCATGGGTCCATATCACCAAATGTGGTAAAATGTGGTACCTTCTTATGAGCCTATAACACTTTTCCTAACTTGCACTATACTTAAATAATTCTCCTTCAAGTTTTTGCAACTTTGTCAACCATCATGAGTTCATATTATCAACATACAACATGAATCCAACTCAACTCATCAAACACAATCATTTTCACAACATATCAAAGATATGGACTTACACATGAACTTCAAAAGATATGTTATGACTGTGTACAGATGATACTAATCCATCTCCTTCACTTGACAACTCTTCTAATCAACTTCCTTTGTCTTCTTCTTTGATCAACACAAGATATGCACATCTCTTTGTTTTCTTCTTTACAACACTTCTGATCACTTACTCTAATGCCTTCACTGATCACCATACTGCTACAATCTCCCTTTGACATCTCTGGTGACATCACTTCCAACCTTCCCAAACGTAGCACTCCATACCAATGTTGACATCAATGACAACACATATGCAACAATTTCAACTCCTAAAAAGCTCTCTCCAAAGTATTCCTATCTACCTCATGTCCCTACTCAAGATCCCTAGTAAAGTAGCAGAAAAAATTAAGTAAATTCAAAGGAGTTTTCTTTGGACTAGGGTTGAAGATAAACAAAGAATTTCCATAGTATCTTCAAGTAAGGATTTCGCCCCCAAAGTTCAAGGTGGCCTTGGTTTGAGAAAATTGAGACCGCTTATCAAGGATCTCTTAGCTAATGTTAGTTGGAGATTTCGAAAGGAAAATGCTCAACGGTCTAAAATTCTTAAGGTGAAATATTTAATCATGAAGCTATAAATTTTCTTACTAGTGATTCACTTCCTCTTGGATCCACTTTTTGGAATATTTTAATCGAACATAGATATATTTTAAGATAGAACCCAAATGGAATGTTGACATAAGGATAGATGTCCAATTTTGGGATGATGCATGGCTTCTCAATGCACCTTTGAGCTCTTTATCCCTTGGCTCTCTTGATATATTGCATTTAAATTACCTATTGGTGAAAAGTTGGTGGGTTATTAAAGTTAAGAACTCTTTGTAGACTTGAAAATCTTTCCTTCAGGCCTCCTTTGACCTTATTGTTCTTTAAACGATTCTACCCTTTGTGATTTGAGAAAAAAATATCCTACTCAATAATGAAGCAATTAGATCAATCTCTCCTCATATCACATTGGAACACAAGCCACCAAGGTTTATAGACTTGGCTACTATCCCTAAAGAAGAGCCAATTTATAGGTTGGTGGGGACTTTGTTCCTTTGTTGCTATGATTAGGGATTGATGCTAAATATATTAACTAAACTATGAAAATGAGAAGGCTTAATGAATAAACTAAGTAACATTATAGATTGCAATGGCAAGAAAGAAGAAACAAGAGCATAAGAAAAATAAGTAGACAGAGAGGAACCTGTCACCAAAAATAGAGGTTGCTGGGGTAGGACACGAGCACTGGGCACCCTAGTCCTAGGGTTTTGAGTTAGATCAACTTATGTATGGAGATCTTCATCTCTATAACCTTTGTCTACCCTTCATCCATCAATATTAGAAACCATTCACTTCAGATCTACACACACAAGGATGAGGGAAATGTTTGGGTTGTATAGAGGCTTTCCTTGGTCAAACCTTGTGTATGTGTACCCACTTCCATAACAACAAATGAGAGAGTGTGTGTTAGCAATGAACATAGGCAAATAATTGATAAAGATGGCAATAATCAAGTGTAATGGAACAAACTCACCATAAAACCCTAGTTGGACTTAATGTCGCAACACTAGGCGTAAACTAGGAGATGTTGGAGAAGGAAGAAGCTTCCTTAAATACCTGAAGGGGTTAGTCCTATAGCAACAATGATAACTCACAAGTAGAGAGTGTTGGTGTTCCCAGATGATTGTCTAAGTTCCCCTAAAAAGTTACCATCTTTTATCCACAAGGACCTTAGGTCAGTGGCCAACGAATAGGAGACTGACTCTCTGTCTCCTCTGCACTTCAGGCTCTACAAGACCTAGGGGGTATTCCCTTACTCAATACCCATATAGTAACTAGGTATTGACACAAAAGTAGATAAATCCTCTATTATGTAGGCCAAAACTGTGAGATAAATACAAAGGGGCTAGCTTTGGACTTTATTTTAGTTGTGGACCAAAGGATTTGAAACCTAAATCCTACTCCTAAAATCCTACAATTTCAAGTTTTGAATTGTTTTAATTTTGTGTTTGAATGGTAGATTAGGGTCTGATTCATAGATTTAATCCAAGCCTCTAATTGGTGCCTATCCAAGGGTATGGAGTCCAACTTAAAATATGTAAATAACCTTCCATAAACCAAGAAAATATATAGATTTCAGAGGGTTTTTTAGTTCTTTCCTTGCAGAGAACTCCAAAGATTGAGTATTCCTATTAACTATACTTACAAACATCCCTATTATCACACATATTTCCCCACATTTCACTTAAAGTGTTTTAATCTATTCCTTAAACAGAAGCAAGAAATCAAACATGCAGTGCAGCAGATATACACCCTAGAACTCAGAGAACCCTTGGTTACTTTGTTCTAAAGAAAGATGTAGATAACAAATGGAGATAGTTAACAGAAACACATGCACACAGCATTACTCATAAAATTTAATCTGAAACTGATAGATAACTTATGAAAAAAACAATACATACTTTAAAATGAAAATCACAACACCATGGAGAGAGCAACCAGCCAAATTTTGTATTACTTTCACTCCTCAAAATCCCAATCCTTCAACAACATTACAAAGTGTGGATACCAGTTCTTTATAGACATAGAATGTGCTACCCAGCATTTAATACATATGGTTGGTTAGATGAGTTCACATTACAAGACACCGCCTCAAGGGTGTTGGAGCATTAATTACATTGAGCATAGAGAAAAGATAGAAAATAATTTATCATGAAGAGTGCATTAGATTGGAGGAGCCCGACCACATAAATGTAGGGGAGAGGTAGCTTCTCATTCACTTTAGGCATGTTCACCCATACTTCTATGTCCACTTAGCATATGATTTCTCTAATGGCCATTAGAATGAGATCAACATTGATATTTTATCATTATGTCCTATGTATGGTGCATCCATCAGGATCTTTGCTTCCTTACAGAATAGTTCAAAATTTATTTCTAGTAGATGTAACTTGTCCAAAGTTGAGCTCAAAATCTTCAAACTGGGGTCCCCATCAGTACAATAGGTAGAAATTAGCTGTCCAGCAATGCCATCAAAGTCATCTCTCCACTTGTCAAGAATTTTCACCTTCCCATCACCCTCCAATATGCTTGGCATTACTTGTCTATCTTTTCAATGAATTACTTCTTCTCACCTAATACCTTGTCTAGCTTCAGTTGAAAATCTACGACTTCCTCAAGAATTAGAAGCATGTCAAGGGTCAACTTCATCTTAGGTGGCACCTCTGTATCAAATCTTGAGCACCTATACAGGTCTCTTAATTCACTAGTCCTTTGTAGCCACACTCTCTTCATTGTCTTGAGGCCTTCCTTATCTTGTTCATGTTTGTCAGGGGTGCTCTTAAATTTGAATAAGACCTCCATGTCTCATCCACCCTTGCCAAAACTTGTTAGTTTCAAGACAGACAACTGAGAGGGGGGGTGAATCAGTTGTCCCAAAACTTTCTCTTATTAACCACTTAAATCCTTCTTGTATTTCAGCAGCATAATAATAAATTAATCATAGAAACACAATGCAACAATTCAAGAGCAGAAACACATTAACACATATGACACCAAGATTTTAACGTGGAAAACTAGGTTAAGGGAAAAACCACGAGGTGAATAACCCAAGATTGTATTCTCTGTTAAAAGAATAAGAAGAACAAAATGGCACATGCCAATTAGGGCTCACTACCTAAGCACAATACTCACAAGAGGCCCACTGCATACAGGAGACACACTGTCGACAGAATGATAAATATTACATACTTGAACTGAAGAATAGCATCTTCACCATGCTTGAGTCAATTCCATTTAAGCCCAATACTTCTGCTCTGCCTTTCACTTTCCTCCTCTCTACCACACTCTCATCTTTGCCAAGATGCTTTTGAAATGACTTCACAACTCTTATTTATACAAGACATCAACTTTGGTGTAATCAACAAATTTGACATACTTTATAGAGCAAATACACAAATACAACTTGACTAATTACGAAAGACTTCATGCGGATCACCACACTATCGGCCACACAGATCTGGGACTTCAATCTTCTTTGAGGAACATGCCATGCTTCACAGAATATCTTCAAGATCATCCGTAAGGTGTGTAAATCATCTGGTCGGCCAAGTTTAGGAAGAACATCATCATCCGGAAGTAATTCTTCAATTATGAGCTCAATCTTCAATATGGACCACCAACACGAACTGGACACAATCTAGAGACCTCCACAAGCTTGCCTGAATCACCAGGAACATCCACACTACTTCTGCTTACTGAAATCATTCTCTCCTTCATCCAAAACCTCAAGAACATAGTCTGTCATCACTATCATATTGGAATAGATGCTTGCGGACCTCCAGACCACGAACCAATTGAGTTGTCAATTCACATTGACTTCCTAAACACTCCACCAAATCCGCAGAACAAGATATTGCATTTTTGGATCTCACCAGACCTATTTGTGTCACTTTGTCACCTATAAACATCTATCAAAACTAGTTTTACTCATATGGCCATAACTTCTTTAAATCTTCATACGGACCTCTCAAATCTTTACTGGATCACCTTAAGACACATATCTACAAACCCTTTGATGTGCATCCTCTGATCTTCATTTTTGTTGGGATCTTCACTTCACTACCTTCACTATTCTTCTCTATTCCTAATAGGACTAATTTTCTCAATATCCTCAGCATACAACTCATCCAATCCTTGTCATCAATGCAACAAGAGTATGTTGACATCAATGACAACACCGGTTAGGCCCATACTTGCAACAAAACTTTGGTCACTCTATGATTTATCAGATTATTGACCATCTCCTTAAATGAATTTTTCTTATCTTCCTTTAATCTCTTCACCTCCTCCTTCAATTCTCTAATTTCTGCTAGCAGGGCCTCTGTATCAGCTAGAAATGATTATGTAGTCGGTATCACTATTACAAGTATGTGCCTAATTGGTGTTGTCATTGATGTCAACATATTCTTGTTGTCATTGGTGTCAATTGTATCCTATTCCATTACTTGTTTAGAAGACTTGTATGTTGAGGATATTGAGAAAATTAGCCTCTCCAGAAGAAATAAGTAAGCCACATAGAAGTGTAGCACAGACAGTAAGTTGTATGCTAAAGAACAGTCTGGTAAACTACTTCACATTTGTTCCTATTTGAATATCATGGTATGTGGATTAGAAGTAAGTTAGAGGTATGTATGAGGATGCTACATTTCAGGTCAGAGCCATCCACATGAAGATCTGAGTGAGTTATGTTCACCAGACTGAAGCCTGCTTTTTTTGTAAGTTCGGTTGAGATAGGAAGACAATATTTGGCTCTGTATTCCTCTGCAAGAAAGTATTTTGCTATGCAGTTCTAGAAGGAAGTCTAAGATGATGATACATGCCTACAGTTGCAATGGTTCATGGTTTGGTGGTCAGCAAGCTATCTTTCTTTTATGACAGTTTAAGACAGTAAATTTCATGTACTCTGGTGAGAAGATTCCTATGAATAAAGTGGTTAAGGTTCGTGTGGTTGCTCCTAATGATTATAGTGTGCTTGTGGATGTCTCCTAATCATGTTCCTATCTGGACTTTGGTCCGCATTAATAAATTGAGACGGTGTGTGAAGATCGTTCCCAAATAATGTAGCGTGTAACCAGTCTTGGCCGACCTGGTTGATCCCAGTGATTGCAGAGATCTCTAGAAGATTGTGGAAGCATGTTGTGGCATGGAAGATTGTGTTTGAGTCCTAGCTAAGGCATGACATGATCCACATTTCATTCGCTTTGCATGATGTTGCAATAGGTCAGGACCTATTTTGTAAATGTTTGTAATACTAACCTTGGAGATTGTTCCAATGGTTGATGTTGACCTTGATGATCATTCCAAGGTTGATGTAGTGTATAAATACTTGTAGCTGAGTCGTGGAAAATTTGTCCTTGAGAGAAAATGAGAATATATTAAGAAAGGTCCAAAGGTAGAGCAGAGAAGAGGTAGAGGAAAGAAGAGGAAGAGTAGAGTAGAGGAAGAGTAGGGCAGAGGAAGAGTAGAGCTGAGGAATTGTTTATTCACAATAAAGAAAGGTGTTCATCATGGCAGTGAATTTGGTAGTAAACCACCAGTAGGGTTTAATAGCCCTCAAGGTTTAGCAACCCTTATTGTAATCTTGCTAGGTTTACGGTTGAGGCAATGAGCCTGCTAGACCTAGTTGTTCTTCATGGCAGTAAGCCGGTATGTTTAGGCTCGTGGAGTGACCAAGCCTGAACATCACTATTTCAAGATTGCAATATATATTGAGAGTTAATCCTCTACATGGTTTTTCCTCACCTTGGGGTTTTCCACATAAATCTAGTGTCTCTTGTGTTTTATGTTGTTAAGTTTCTGATTTCATGCACTCATTATTAAATCATAATAATTATGGATAAGTGATGAATGTTTAATTGCAAAAAGTGTTTAAGTTTTTGTGACAACTGATTCACCCCCCCTCTCAGTTGTCCGGTGCATATCAACAATCACAGGTGGAGGATTCGATGTGTCGGCCCCTAACAATAGCTACTCTTTACATTTGTTGAGCTCTGTAATATCTTGTGCATAGTGTAGCAGTAGCTCATCATGATCTTTTTGCAATTTATTGGCCACTGCTTCAGCAAATTGTACAGTTTGCACATTTAGACTTGCAGCTTAGGGAGCAAGGGTTTTATATAATCTCTTAATTATGACATCTCCTTTCAGGTCCCCCAATCCAATCCTAGGTTTATTATTACTTGGGGCTAATGTTAGATTTAGGGCAGAAAACTAAGAGGGGAGGGGGGTGAATCAGTTGTCCAAAACTTTCTTCTAATTAAACACTTAAATCCACTTTGTAATTCAGCAGCATAATAATAAGTCAATCATGGAAACACAATGCATTAAATCAAGAGCAAAAACACATTAACACATGAGACAAAGATTTTGATGTGGAAAACCCGGTTAAGAGAAAAAACACGGGGTGACTAACCCAAGAATGTATTCTCTATTAGAAGAATAGAAAGAATAAAATGGCACATGCTAATTAGGGCTCACTGCCCGAGCACACTGCTCACAAGAGGCTCACTACCTACAAGAGACACACTGTCTACAGAAGAATAAGTATCACATACTTGAACTAAAGAATAGCATCTTCATCATGCTTGAGTCAGTTCCATTTTAGCTCAAAACCTCTACTCTTCCTTTCACTCTTTTCTTCTCTACCACACTCTCATCTCCACCAGATACACATTCAAATGACTTCACAAATCCTTATTTATACAAGACATTGACTTAGGAATAATCATCTAAGTCAGAAAATATCTACAAGAACATATGTAGGATGTGTAACTCATCCGATCGGCCAGACTCAGGAAGAACACTATCATCTGGAAGTAATTCTTCAATTGCGAACTCAAAATCCAATATGGAGCACCAACATGAACTGGACACAATCCAAAGACCTCCACAGGCTTTCCTGAATCACCAAGAACATCCACACTACATCTTCTTACTGAAATCCTTCTCTCTTTCATCCGGAACCTCAAGAACATAGTTTGTCATCACTATCACAAAGAAATAGATACTTGCGGACCTCCAGACCATGAACCTATCAAGTTGACACTTCAAAAGGACTTCCTAAACACTCCACCAAGTCTGCAAAATAGGATAATGCATTTCTGGATCTCAGCGGACCTATCTGTATCACTCTATCACCTTTGAACACCTGCTAGAACCGGTTTTACTTGAGCAGCCACAACTTCTTCAGATCTTCATGCGGACCTCTAAAATCTTTACTGAAACACCTTAAGACACATATCTACAAACCCTTTGAACCATATCCTCTAATCCTCATATTAATTTTGACGTTTACCTTACTATCTTCACTATTCCTGATATGACCAATTTTCTCAATATCCTCAGCAAATAGTTCATCCAATCCTTATCATTAATGCAACAGGAGTATGTTGACATCAATGACAACACCGGTTAGGCCCATACTTGCAACAATCTCCCCCTTTGTCATTGATGGCAACATATGATGTGAAAAACTATTTTAAGCATCAAGATAAGAACTTTCCTTTACGAACACAACTCCCCCTATCACCAATAACCATTCATATGTCTTCTCTTCCTTTACTACTCCCCCTTTGATCAGCAACCACTCATTTTTCACATGTCTTCTCTCCCCCTTTGACATCAATGGCAAAGGGCACATACTTGCAACTCTAACACTTCAGAATCATACCAGCTACTCCCCCTGAATAGCAGCTTCCCATCATCAATCCAGACCATAAGATATGACTGTGATATCCACCGGAACGATGCACTTTAGTGCACCTTAGTTCATTATCGGAAGGGAAATAACCCCTAACTTCTCCTTAAGATACTCAAAAGAGTCCTTAGGTAGAGGTTTAGTAAAGATATCTACAATCTAATCCTTGGAAGGCGCAAACTCCAATCTGACTTCATTCGTGTTCACTTGCTCTCTCAAAAAGTGAAACTTGATGGATATATGTTTGGTCTTTGAATGCAACACCAGATTATTTGAAATATTTATTGCACTTGAATTATCACAGAAGATTGTGATAGGCTCCTCATACTCCACTCTGATGTCTCTTAGCATTTGCTTCATCCACAAGACTTGAGTACAACTACCTGTTGCTGCAATATATTTTGCTTCTGCAGTGGACAGAGATATTGCCTCTTGTTTCTTGCTCAGCCAAGAAACCAATCTCTTTCCTAAAAAGAATGCTCCACCACTGGTACTCTTCCGGTCATCCACATCTCCTGCCCAATCCACATCTGTATATGCATGAAGAGAGAAATTATGATCTCTGGGATACCACAAACCATACTCAACCGTCCCTTTTAAATACCTAAAAATCCTCTTGATTGCCATGACATGAGATTCTCTAGGATCAGCTTGGAATCTAGCAACAAGACCAACAACATTCATAATGTCAGGTCTAGTTTCAGTGAGATACAACAATCATCCAATCATTGACCTGTACTTTTCTGATCAGCCTTAGGAGAGTCATCATCTTTGCTCAATTTACATCTGGTTGTCATGGGAGTACTCATTGTTTTTGAGTCTTCCATCCCAAATTTCTTCAACATTTCTTTCACATATTTGGTCTGAGAAATGAAGATTCCTTTCTTAGTTTGAATGATTTGTAGACCCAAGAAGAAATTCATTTCCCCAAGCATGGACATCTCAAACTGACTTTTCATTTGATTTGTAAAAGTTTTGCACATACTATCTCTTCCTCCAAAAATTATATCATCAACAAACACTTCAACAATCAAGATGTTTTCATGATCAATTTTGAAGTATAAATTACTGTCAGTAGTACCTTTGTTGAAACCAATCTTCAAAAGATGCTTATCCAATCTTTCATACTAGGCTCTTGGGGCTTGCTTTAGTCCATACAGTGCTTTCTTCAACTTGCAGACCATATCACCATGATTAAAAAATTGAAATCCATTTGGTTGTTCAATGTATACTTCTTCTTCCAAGTCTCCATTCAAAAAGGCAGACTTGACATCCATACGATATACTTTGAAGTCCTTGAAGGCAGCAAAAGCAAGAAATAACCTGACTGCTTCAATTCTTGCTACCAGAGCAAAAGTTTCTTCAAAATCAACTCCTATTTGAGAGTAACCCTTGCAGACCAATCTGGCTTTATTTCTGATTACTTCACCAACTTCATTCAGTTTGTTCCAGAAGTTCCATTTGGTTCCAATCACATTCTTGTTTCTAGGTCTGGGAACAAGATCCCAAGTGTGATTTTTCTCAATTTGCATCAGCTCTTCCTCCTTTGCTTTAGTCCATTTTTCATCATTGCAAGCTTCATTTACTGTCTTAGGTTCAATCTTTGAAATTAGACAATACTCTTCTAAATCTTGAACAATCCTTCTTCTTGTTTGAACACCTTTGCATTTATCACCTATGATATGATCTTCAAAGTGGTTCAGTCTTACATACCTTGGAACTTTGGGAGTTTCTTGCACTTTTGATTCTTGATCAGGCTCATTAAAATTCATCTCTTCTTCCTAATTTACCGGATCAGTTTGAATCTAAATTTCAAAAGGGACTTGGGCTCCTTGAATCAGAACACCATTCTAATCATCTTCATCATATTCATAAAACCTTGAGGGTTTTTCAATTCCTTCATCAACCTTCACATTAGTACTTTCTATAATCTTTCTCAGTCTCTTGTTATAACACCAGTATGCTTTGCTTTGAGTGGAGTAACCCAAGAATATTCCTTCATCACTTCTAGCATCAAACTTGCCTAGATCTTCATCTCTTTTAATGTAACATTTACTACCAAAAACTCTGAAATACCTCACAGTAGGAGTGATGCCAAACCAAAGTTCATAAGGAGTCTTACCGGTATTGCTTTTGATTTGTACTCGATTAAGAGTATAGACTGCAGTGCTGACAACTTCCCTCCAATAGATCTAAGGAACATTTGCTTCCATCATCATGGTCCTAGATGCTTCTTGGATGGTCCGGTTCTTTCTTTTCACTACTCCATTCTGCTGAGGAATCCTAGGAGCAGACAACTATCTTTTTGTTCCATGTTTCTCACAAAATTCTATGAACTCACCGGATGTGAATTCTCCACCTCTATTAGACCTAAGACATTTTAATTTTAATCCAGTTTCATTCTCTACCATAGCCTTGAATATTTTGAATTTCTCAAGAGCTTCTGATTTCTCTTTCAGAAAAGTTACCCACATCATCCGGGAGTAGTCATCAATTAATAACATGAAGTATATATCACCTTGCACACTTCTGATTCTTGCCGGACCACACAAATCAGTATGAACTAAGTCTAATAATCCAGTAGAAGATTGTTCCTTGCTTTTGAATGAGACTCTGCTTTGTTTACCCAACTGACATTCTTTGCACAAACTATTTGTAGGTTTTACCAATTTTGGAAGATCTATTACAACCTGAGTATTGCTTATCTTGATGATATTATCAAAATTCACATGACACATTCTTCTATGCCATAACCAACTCTAATCAATTTGTACAAATAGACAACTTTTACCAGTACCAACTAAATGAAAGATGTTACCTTTTGTTTGGGTACCGGATGCAATCTATGTTCTGAAACTTTCAAAGATCTTGCATTTCACATTCTTGAATCTGAGATCATAGCCTTTGTCCACCAACTGTCCAACACTAAGAAGATTGTGCTTCAATCCTTCAACATACAGTACATTACCGGTTTTGTTCTTCCCATTAAAGGAAATAGTTCCTCTACCTCTAATTCTACCAGCAGAATTATCACCAAATTTTACCACTCCTCCTTCATACCTTTCCAAATCTATGAACTTATTTTTGTCTCCTATCATATGGTGAGAGCATCCACTATCAATGACCCAATCATCATTTTCTTCAACTTGGGCAGCCAGAGCTCATTCTACAACTTTATGATTGACAAATTCAGAGGGCATTGGTTCTTCTTCCTTGATGGCAATAAACACCCAATCACTTCCAGATTTGTTTCCTATCTCTGATTCATCATCTGTTACTCCTTCATTATCATCTTCTTCATGAACATAGTAACAATTATTTTGGAACCTTGATCGATTAGGATTTGGCCTTGAAAATCTTTTCGGATATCTTGAGGCAAAATGACCAATCTTATTGCAGTTAAAACACTTAAAAGGTAATTTTCCTTCATACTTACCAGATCCTCTTGGCAGTCTTTTTGCAATAACGGCTTCTAGTTGAGCAGTTTCTGCTTCTTCTTCTTCCAGGTCTTTTCTTGCTTTTTCATACCATGATAGTTTCCTTGAAGAGTTCTCTCCTGGATCAAACCTTTGTTTACCTTTTACAGAGGCACTGGATTTGAATGCAGATTCAGTCTTGGGGGGATCATCTCCAAACTCAGTCAATTCAAATGCAGCCAATTTACCAACCAATTGATCTCTTGTGACAATTGTATGGGCTCTGAATTCTTCAATAGCAGTAACCTTGATTTTATAAGAAGCAGGAAGGGATCTGAGAACTTTGCCCACAATCTCATCTTCGTCCAAGACTCCACCAGCACACCTAATCCCACAAACAAGATCATTTACTCTTGGCATAAAAGTAGTGATATTTTCATCTTCTCTCATCTTCAAATTTTCAAATTTTCCTTTCAGACTTTGTAGCCTTGCACATTTAACATACTTGTCTCCTTCATGCAGAGTTTCTAGTTTTTCCCAAATCTCAAAAAGTAGTTTGTAGGTCAACAACATTTGAAAGCTCTGAATCAGACAAAGCACTTAGAAGAGCTTCTATAGTCTGTAGATTGTTTTCAGCATATGTGATTTCACTTGGAAATTTCGGACCACCCTGTGGAGGAGTATACTTCGTTGAAGCCATGTTCCAGTACTACATTCCCATACATTGCAAGTGACATTTCATGCAACTTTTCCAAAGATTAAAATTGGTTCCTTCAAACTTCAGACTATCCTTCTTGTAGGACGACATCCTGGATCTCCTCAAGCGGTTAAGCTTTTTTTAGAGGAACTTAGCTCTGATACCAATTGTTAGATTTAGGGCAGACAACTAAGAGGGGGGGTGAATCAGTTGTCCAAAACTTTCTTCCAATTAAACACTTAAATCCACTTTGTAATTCAGCAGCATAATAATAAGTCAATAATGGAAACACAATACATTAAACCAAGAGCAGAAACACATTAACACATGAGACACAAAGATTTTGATGTGAAAAACTCGGTTAAGGGAAAAACCATGGGGTGACTAACCCAAGAATGTATTCTCTATTAGAAGAATAGAAAGAACAAAATGGCACATGCCAATTAGGGCTCACTGCCCGAGCACACTGCTCATAAGAGGCTCACTGCCTACAAGAGACACATTGTCTATAGAAGAATAAGTATCACATACTTGAACTGAAGAATACCATCTTCATCATGCTTGAGTCAGTTCCATTTAAGCTCAAAACCTCTACTCTGCGTTTTTCTCTTTTCTTCTCTACCACACTCTCATCTCCACTAGATACACTTTCAAATGACTTAACAAATCCTTATTTATACAAGACATCGACTTAGGAATAATCATCTAAGTTGGCAAACATCTACAAGAACATCCGCAGGATGTGTAACTCATTCGGTCGGCCAGACTCAGGAAGAACACCATCATCTGGAAGTAATTCTTCAATTGCAAACTCAAACTACAATGCGAAGTACCAAAATGAATTGGACACAATCCAAAGACCTCCACAGGCTTGCCTGAATCACCAAGAACATCCACACTACATCTTCTTACTGAAATCCTTCTCTCTTTCATCCGGAACCTCAAGAACACAGTATGTCATCACTGTCATAAAGAAATAGATGCTTGCAGACCTCTAGACCACGAACCAATCGAGTTGACACTTCACAAGGACTTCCTAAACTGATGAAGGGGGGTAAATCACAAAACACACAATAACAGATATTGAACACAGTAAATAGAAATTTCTTTTATTGAACTAGGTAACTCATTACATTACAGAAGCTTAATTACAATCAGAGGACGAATCCTCTACTAGCTGCAACACATTACAGCTTTCCCAACCTCAAGACTCTAGAATCTTCAACCTTCTGTAACCCCAAATCAGCTAGGGTTTCTGTTTTCCCACCTATTCTTGACTCTATACTGGCCCCCCTTAACTCTACTACTGCCCAGGGTTCCCAAAATAGTCATAAATAGCACTTTTTGGCGGCTTCCAGCTAAATTTTGAATTTTGCAACTCCCTCCAAAAGTAGGTCAACTTCCGGGAAGCATAACTTTTGATCCGGGTGTCCGATTGACGAACTGTTTTAAGCGCCGGAAAGCTTGCGATGTGAACTATCACACTAAAAATTTGTAAATAGATTTCTGTCAACTTTTCAGGATGTTATGGAAATTTTTAGTGCCTCATATCTCGTACCAGAAATTTTTAGGGGCTTTTTGGAAAACAAAAACTTTAATATCTTTCAGCTCACAAATGATCTTTGCCTGATTCCTTTGCCAAAGGTCTTATATTTCCATTATGTAACTTTCTGGAAGTTTTTGCTTCGTTACGTGCCCAAATGCAAACTTTTTAAAAATAGCAGGTACACTTTCCTAATTAGGCAGGTCGCTATTTTTAGCAGTTTTGGAAAAAACTGAAAGTCCTACATTATTGTTCTAGATATTATGGAACCAGAAACACTAATTATGGAAAGAAATAAAAATAACTACAATAATTTTGAATTAACTTCTTTTTGGGTGATGCAAGATTGCCCTTACACCACTGGATGCTCTTGCATCAGACACCCAGGGTAATTTGAGAAGTGACCCTGTCACGTCTCATGTGTTTGTGTGGGGAAAACCCAAACAGTCAACCGCTGCCTTAGACAACCAAGAAGAATCTTCAACAGGCCTTCCTTTCCATTTTACTAGATATTCTTCATATTTCTTGTTCCGAGTACTTCCCACACGGCTATCCAAGATCTCTTCTATCGCCTCCATTGAAGTAGATGCCGGAATACTCCACTGCACTTCTGTTGGTCCATCCTCTGTTCCATCTTCATGATATTCTAATAAATCAGTAATGTTGAAAACAGGGGAAATATTGATCCCACTCGGCAGCTCTACCTCATATGCATTTCCTGAATCATGCTTCTTCAGGATTCTGCATGGTCCAAATTTCTTCATTTTCAACTTATTGTATGTTCCAATTGGGAACCTTTCTTTTCTCAAGTGAACCATGATTTCATCTCCTACCTGGAATTCCTTATATCTCCTCTTCTGATCAGCCTTAGCCTTGTACTGAATATTCATTTTATTAATGTGCTTTCTCACCTCTTCATGCAAATTCTTCAGATGTTCTGCAAAGTCTTCAGCTTCAGCACTTGTCTTTTCTCCATTGTCCAGATTCCTTAACTCAGAAGCATTTCTTGGGCTATTGCCATATACAATCTGGAATGGTGATTTACCAGTACTCCTATTGACAGAATTGTTGTAAGCAAATTCTGCCTGTGGTAAAATCAAATCCCATCCCTTGGGTTTATCTCCTACTAAGCATCATAGCAGGTTACCCAAACTCCTATTCACTACTTCAGTTTGTCCATCAGTCTGTGGATGGTGTGCAGAACTAAACTTCAAATCTTTCTTCAACTTCTTCCACAATGTCCTCCAGAAATAACCAACAAACTTGGTATCTCGATCTGAAACTATGCTCTTTGGTAGACCATGTAGTCTCACCACTTCCCTGAAAAATAACTCTGCAATATGAACAGTATCATTAGTCTTCTTACAAGGAATAAAATGTGCCATCTTTGAGAATCTGTCCACCACCACAAAAATAGAATCATGCCCTCTCTGTGTCCTTGGTAAACCAAGAACAAAATCCATACTAATATCATCCCATGGCTTCTCTGGTACAGGTAATGGTTGATACAATCTTGTATTTTGACTTGTTCCTTTTGCCATCTGACATACTCTGCAACTCTGCACAAACTTCCTCACATCCTACTGCAGCTATGGCCAATAATAATTTTCACCAACAATAGAAATGGTCTTATCTCGACCAAAGTGTCCAGCTAATCCTCCACTATGCTTCTCCTTAATCAGGTTCTCTCTCATGGAACTCCTCGAAATGCACAATTGGCTTCCTCTAAACAACATGCCATCTTGGATTATGAAATCCAACCATTTTGTCCTGTCCAAAGTAACAGGCTCCAGACAAGCTTTCCAAGCCTTTGCAAAATCTAGATCTTCAGGATACAAACTTTTGAGCTCATCGAACCCAACAACCTCTATCTTCATTTCTGTCAACAAATTTTGCCTTCTACTCAAGGCATCTGCAACTCTGTTGGACTTCCCACTCCTGTGCTTCAAAACAAAGGTATAACTCTGCAAAAACTCAACTCATTTTAAGTGCCTTTGGTTCAACTTCCCTTGACTATTAATATACTGCAAAGCCTGATGATCAGTATACAAAACAAACTCTTTTGGCAACAAATAATGTCTCCATTTCTTCAAAGCCTGAACTATTGCATAAAATTCCTGATCATAAACAGAATACTTTTTCTTGGCATCATTAAGCTTCTCACTAAAATAGGCAATGGGCTTACCTTCTTGGCTCAAAACAGCTCCTATACCACTACCACTAGCATCACAATCTACTTGAAATACCTTATTGAAATATGGAAGTGCCAAAACAGGTTGTTCTATGACTTTCTGCTTCAATGTATCAAAGCTCTTGTCTGCTCCTTTAGTCCATCTAAACTCTTTTCTATCCCCTCTCATTGTCTCAGTTAGAAGTGCACAAATGCTACTGAAATTCCTGATAAACTTTCTGTAAAAACTTGCCAAACCATGAAAAGATCTTACCTCCGTTGCACTCCTTGGCGTAGGCCGCTCAATGATAGCCTTTACTTTTTCTGGGTCCATCTTAAGACCTTCCTCTGAGACAACAAATCCCAGGTATACCAACTCTTTCTTTGCAAAACTCCATTTCTTCAAATTAATCAGCAACTTCTCCTCCCTCAGCTTCTCTAGAACTCTTCTGATATGCATCAGATGCTCATCCCAAGTCTTACTGAAAATCAAAATATCATCCAAATAAACAATAACAAAACTTCCCAAAAATTCTTTTAGTACCTCATTCATGAGCCGCATGAATGTGCTCAGTGCATTGGTTAGCCCAAATGGCATGACTAACCACTCATACAAACCTTCCTTTGTCTTGAAGGCTGTCTTCCATTCATCCCCTTCTCTGATACAGATCTGGTGATACCCACTCTTCAGGTCAATTTTCGTGAAGTACTTTGCTCCACTCAAACAGTCCATGATGTCATCCATTCTTGGTAATGGAAATCTATACTTGATTGTTATCTTATTGATGGCTCAAGAGTCTGTACACATCCTCCATTCTCCATCTTTCTTTGGTGCTAGTACTGCAGGTACTGCACATGGACTTAGGCTCTCCCTTATCAGTCCCTTCCTCAACAACTCCTGAACTTGTCTGTTTAGCTCTTCATTCTCTGCAGGGGTCATTCTGTGGGCTGCCTTGTTTGGCAAACTGGCTCCTGGTATCAAATCCATTTGATGACTTATCTTCCTTACTAGTGGTAAACCTTCTGGTACATTATCAGAGATAATGTCCTAGAACTCTTCCAACATATCTGAAACTTCTGCTGGTACATCTTCACATTTCTCTTGACTAATCTTAGGAATCAATGTAAAGCAATGACGCTCATGCTTCATACCCTCCAAAAACTTTCTACCATCTACCAAGCAATTCTAGCAGTACTGCATACCTTTTCTTCCACCTCCTTCAAGGGCTTCAACTTATGACAGACTCCATCCTTTGTTAGGGAGTATGTATTTGCACGGCCATCATGGACAGCACTCCGATCATACTGCCACGGCCTCCCCAATAACATATGACATGCATCCATCGGTATGATGTCACACAGCACCTCATCATGGTAGTCACCAATCTTGAACTTCACTAAACACTGTTCATTGACCAAAGCTCTATGGTCCTTATGCAACCATGCAATCCGGTATGGATGTGGATGCTTTCTTCTTATCAACTTCAACTTGTCAACCATCTCCTCTGAAACAAGATTATCAATGCTTCCACTGTCAATAATAATATCACAACACTTACCTTCACATTTGCACCTTGTGCGGAATAAACTCTTCCTCTGATTGGGTTCTTTCTCCTCATTCAACAAAGTTCTTCTGACAACTAGGGTTTCTCCCCTTTCTGCATCTTCAGAGCGCTCAGACTGTGCATCTTCATCCACATGTGCAACTCGTGCATTACCTTCAGGTCTTCTATTCATCCTTCCTTGATGTTGTGGACACTCGTATGCTCGATGCCCTTCTTCTCCACATTGGAAACAAGTTCCTCTGAAACCTCCTCTTCCAGGTCCTTGCCCAAGTCTGCCTCTTCCTCTTCCTCTTTGCTCACCATTGTTCTGGTCACGAGGGCGGTAGGTATTATCACCTCTCTGATTTCGACCGGTACCAGCTTCTTCACTTTTCTTTGCATCTTCATTTCGGCCCCCATAGGGTCTTCCACCACTCCTTCCGCCTTGACCTCTTCCCCTTTGCTTGCTGTCAAATCTTTTATTCAGCTTCTCTTCCACCTTCAAGGAAAACTGGTACACATCTTCTATGGTGGTCATTCTGACCAGGCTCAACTCCTCTTGAACACTCGGCCTCAACCCATTAATGTAACGAGCTACCTTCTCCTCATTGGGCTCTACATGGCCTGTCCTGATAGTGATTTTATAAAACTCTTCTGTATACTCCTTAACAGACTTGTTACCTTGCTTCAGTCCTTGCCGTTTCTTCAGCAACTCCATCTCATAGTCCACAGGAATGAACTGCTTCTTCAGTTTCTCCACCATCCGATCCCATCTGGTAATCTTTGCTTTTCCTCTTCTGTTCCTCTCTAATTGGACCTCCTTCCACCAAATATTGGTGTGGCCTTTCAACTTTGTTTTTGCAAACTTAACCCGATCTGGGTCCTCCACATCTTCATACTCAAAATACTCCTCCATGTCATTGATCCAATCAATAAGCTGTTCTGGATTCAAATCTCCAGAATATGTAGAAACTTTGATCCTAGGCCTCTTTCTGATCTTCGAAATGACCCTCAACAACCTTACTTCTGCAGCATCTTCGGTAGCTTCTTATTCTTCCTCAGATAGCTCTTCTTCAACTTCATCTTCACTTTCTTCTCTTGTCCTCGGCTCAAACCCTCTTCGTAGCTCCTCTTGCAATGCATCAATTTGCCTTTATAGGGCTCTAAAACCCTCTTCCGTCAAAGCATTCCTCCCAACACGATTTCTTCGTGGAGGCATCTTGGTCTCCGTAGCAAACCCACAACCTCAGGTCCTGGTGCAAACTGCCTCACAGTCGGTGATCTGTCTACACACTCAGGAACCCTCACTCTGATACCACTTGATGAAGGGAGGTAAATCACAAAACACACAATAACAGATATTGAACACAGTAAATAGAACTTTCTTTTATTGAACTAGGTAACTCATTACATTACAGAAGCTCAATTACAATCAAAGGATGAATCCTCTACTGGCTGCAACACATTACAGCTTTCCCAACCTCAAGACTCTAGAATCTTCAGCCTTCTGTAACCCCAAATCAGCTAGGGTTTATGTTTTCCCACCTATTCTTAACTCTATACTAGCCCCCCTTAACTCTACTACTGCCCAGGGTTCCCAAAATAGTCATAAATAACTTTTTGGCGGCTTCCAGCTAAATTTCAAATTTTGCAACTCCCTCCAAAAGTAGGTCAACTTCCGGGAAGCATAACTTTTGATCTGGGTGCCCGATTGACGAACCGTTTTAAGCGCCGGAAATCTCGCAATGTGAACTATCACGCTGGAAATTCATAAATGGATTTCTGTCAACTTTTTAGGATGTTATGGAAAGTTTTAGTGCTTCATATCTCATTCCAAAAATTTTTAGGGGCTTTTCAGAAAACAAAAACTTTAATATCTTTCAGCTCACAAATGATCTTTGCCTGATTCCTTTGCCAAAGGTCTTATATTTCTATTATGTAACTTTCTGGAAGTTTTTGCTTCGTTACGTACCCAAATGCAGACTTTCTAAAAATAGCAGGTACACTTTCCTAACTAGGCAGGTTGCTATTTTTAGCAGTTTTGGAAAAAACTGAAAGTCCTACATTATTATTCTGGATATTATGGAACCAGAAACACTAATTATGGAAAGAAATGAAAACAACTACAATGATTTTGAATTAACTTCTTTTTGGGTGATGCAAGATTGCCTTTACACCACTGGATGCTCCTGCATCATAAACACTCCACCAAGTCTGCTGAATAAGATAATGCATTTCTGGATCTCACCAGACCTATCTGTATCACTCTGTCACCTCTGAACACCTGCCGGAACCGGTTTGACTTGAGCGGCCACAACTTCTTCAGATCTTCATACGGACCTCTGAAATCTTTACTAGAACACCTTAAGACACATATCTACAAACCCTTTGAACCGCATCCTCTGATCCTCATCTTAACTGGGACTTTTACCTTATTGTCTTCACTATTCTTCAGTGTTCCTGATATGACCAATTTTCTCAATATCCTCAGCAAATAGTTCATCCAATCCTTATCATTAATGCAACAGGAGTATGTTGACATCAATGACAACACCGGTTAGGCCCATACTTGCAATAGCTAATGCCCATATTGCCAAAGTCTCAAACCAAGGACTGAAGGCTGCACTAGAGAGAGCCTTCTCAACCTGCTCATTAGTCACCTCTGAATATTCTCTAGTAATAGTGTCAAATGCAATTGCATCTGACAAGGTCTAATGTGGGAGGAGTAAGACATTACTTTTGGTAACCAATGCCCTCCCCTCCTTTGGGGTCATGTCACTAATAGCCTGATTAACCTCTTTCAGCACCCTTTGAGTGATGGCCTCATATTATGATGGGTCAGCCCCACTCTTAGCCTCTTCAATTATTTTGTGGAACTCTTCACTTTTAACTTTCAAGACATAACTCTCGAATTCAGGAGTATTAATGGTAAATGCAAGAAGTTGTGTCCACTTAAGGTGGAAGTTTCAGAGTTAGAAAAAAATCCAAAATCAGGGAAACAAAAACGGGATCTCATTTCTACAAAACGGGATCCCGAGCCTAAAACAAAAAATGTGATCCCATTTTTTAGTGGGATCCTGAACCTAGAGGCCAAAAATGGGATCCCGTTCCATAATACGGGATCCCGTTTTATGGAACGGGATCCCGTTTTATGGAACGGGATCCCGTTTTATGTAACAACGGGATCCCGTTTTGTAAAAGTATTAAATTGAAAAAAAAATGGCAGAGACCCCATTTTCAACAGCGACAGTCGGCAGGTGAAAACGGGATCCCGAGTTCATTTCCTATCCAGCGACCAGGTAAGTGGATTTTTCCACTTCTACAAATTACCCATCAATCGTTTTAAGCTTCCCTTGTTTGTTTTGATGTAAAATACAATCAAAATTTAAATTTTGAATTGTTATTTAGGGTTTAGGGTTTATGAAATCAGTAGCTGATTTTGACAGTTTAGTTGTAAAATACAATTGAAATTTTGAAAGACTATATCATATAAAATGATAGAATTTGAACAAACTGTCAAAATTATGTTTAAAATTGAGAATTGAATAGATATATTTAGACATTTTCACTGTAAAATACAATTGAAAATTTGAAAATACTGTATCATATGAAAGGAGAGATTTTGAACAAACTGTCAAAATTTGAGTTCAATTTGAGTGTTGAATAGCTGTATTTAAACATTTTAGCTGTAAAATACAATTGAAATTTTGAAAATATTGTATCATATGAAAGGAGAGATTTTGAACAAACTGTCAAAATTTGAGTTCAATTTGAGTAGCTGTATTTAAACATTTTAGCTGTAAAATACAATTGAAATTTTGAAACAATTGTATCATATGAAAGGAGAGATTTTGAACAAACTGTCAAAAATTATATAGCATTGGGATGATATATATATTTGGTTTTTATAAAATTTACTTATAACAATGTATGTCATTGTATTTTAAAGGCATTATTGAATAGCTAACTATCATGTAAAAAAATTACAACAAACCATAATAAAACCAAGTTATCACATCCTTCATAATCAAACCTTTAGAGACAACCAACTAATCAAGAGTTGAGAAAATTTTACAGTTTTTGTGATAGCCAACTAATCAAGAATGAAATGAAGCCAACATTTATGTAACTTTTGATATATACTCAAGTAGCTGTCCTCACTAGCTAGGTTATGCCCCTGGAATGAACATCGTGATGTTAATTGTGATACGAGCTCAACCTCATTGGTAATGCTTCCCCTAATCTTAATGACATTGATGTAGGCTCCACTCATGATCCTTACGAAGATCTTTGCACCACTAACCTCTTTCATCATAGGTCACTATCCTCACCATCTCCTTAGACCTATAATACCTTGAGCTTATTGATTGGGACCAACACGACCCTTTATGATTTGATGTTTTCCAAAATGATGAAGCCATCATGAAACTTATGAAGTGTCAAGACCACATCCCCATTGTAATCATAAGAAAGACTTTTCCACCATAATTAACACCTACATATGCTTATTTTGGAGAGAAAGAAAGAACCCTTTAGTCCTAAGGCACCATAGTCTAGGCAGAATAGCAACAGGATATAAGAAGAAAATTGTGATCGATTAAAATGATACACTAAAAATGGAAACTTCCCAAGAGCTCCTCAATTTGACAAACTTCACCTTCCATTAGATACCACTCAGATACAAGACATGACTCCCCTCTCCTTGTTGAGGATGCTATAGACATCAACCTGTGAATAGAAGCTCGGACCCTAAACTCTCTAAGATAATAGCTCCACTAGACCTTGACATCAAAGAAGGCATATATAACCATGTCACCATGTTAAAGATTACGTTGATTTCTTCATGTGGTCTTATGGTGATATGCCTTGAGACTCCATCTTTAAAGTCATGCACATCATCTTGTGGTTCACCTCAATGCCAAACCTATTCAATAAAAGCTACGCAAAATGCACCCCCAAGTAGCCCTCGTGGTCATAGAAGAATTGTATAAACTCTTGGATGTCTAGGGTTCATTCAAACTATTAGTTATCCTAAATGGGTCTCTAATGTGGTCTTAGTTAACAAGAAAACTAAGGGAATTCATGTTTGCACTAACTTTTGAGACATCAAAAAAGGATCTACCCCAAATTAGATAACTTTTCTCTACCAAACATTGATATGATCGTGGATCTCATAGCCATATATATAAAATTTTATCATTAATCTGGATATAATATGGACCAAGTTCAAACATTTGAGTTAGACATGGAGACACCTAGATTATGGAGCTCGGTCTATGTAAGAAAACACCTCCTATAGATTCAACACAAACTTATCCCTCAACCCTCTAAATTGTGACTTACATCATTTGATTACCCTGGAACACACTATAGACAACTCTATACAAATTTGGCAAAAGATATTTTCTCCTAATAGAAACTTGTATATGTAGAAGTATCTACTACTACATTAGATTTGATATACTTCTTTAAAGGAAAGAGTTGGGACTAACAACTAAATAGAAAACAATAGTTTTGCATTTTCTAGGAAATAGGAAACAAAATTGAGCTAAAACCATCTTGACTAATTTATCTATTTCTAGAGCTAGATTGAACCCTAGTTCTATATGCAATTCCAACCCTAACCCTAACACTAATTCTAACCTTAATCCTAACCCTAATTCTATATGCAATTCAAACCCTAACCCTTATTATAACCCTAATCATAACCCTAACCCTAACTCTACTTGTAATTGTAATTGTAATTGTAACTCTAACTCTAGCCCTAACCCTAACCCTAATGAGCTACTTGTAATTGTAATTGTAACCCTAACTCTAGCCATAACCCAAACCATAATTGTAGCTCTAATACTTACCCTAATTTAGCAACCCTTGAATTCTAATTCTAACCCTAACCTCAATTCTAACCCTTTAAGCCTGATCCTAATTGAAACCCTAACCCTAACTTTAATTAATCACAAGTCATGCTACAGGGTTTTCTTCTACATATTTTGTATGCATGTGTTATTCCCTTATTGCATGTGAGTTCACCAATTATTTGGAAGTCTCCTAACTGGGAGGCAGGCTTGTATTCAAGCCCTATACATTTTGTGTTTATAGGTGTTATGTTTAAAGCTATATGGAGACTTGTAATAGGAGGTCTTGAATTTGGTACCAATGATTGTGAGTTCCTTGTCTAGAATATGATGAACCTTTTGAACAAGAGAACCTTGTAGACCATGATGCATATCTTGAAATTTAAACTTGAACATTATCGTCATGTGAATGCTTTTAGCCATCCTACAACCTCCTATCATCCTTCATCCTCTTATAGGGATATGCCACACAACCTCTCCAAGTTGACCATGCCAAACCCAAAGTCACAATCGTAAGAGGTAAAGAATCTTTTGGCCCCATTCAAGTCCACTCCCTAATACGAGTGATACAATGCTAATAGGGTTGTGAAGGTAATTAAGTTCTTGATTAGCATGTTGGGTGTATCTAAGCATAATGATGATATAGTTAGTCCTGATTTCATTAATCTTAAGATCATTGAGCTAGAGTACTTAATATATATGGTATAGTTTTGTTCTTGATCAATAGTGGTAGGGAAAATTAATATACTGTACAATGACATCAAACATAAACCAATAGGTGTCTTAAGATATATTAGTGGGAGGGAAAATTATAGTGGCCCTCACCCTAGAGTAATAAGTTGAAGTAGTGTTAGAATTACTAATAAACTAAAAAACTTTATCCTAGGGTGGTGGGACAAATTACACAAGCCTTACAAAGCCTCTACCACTTCCTTGACATTTTTAACATTGTTCAAATTTGATAGGAGGGATCTTTATGTCACCTCCTCCTCATCTTAATTCTCATAGTGGATAGAATCATCCAATTTAGCATCAAGACATGAAGGTTTATCTTCATTATCTTAGAAATATCCTCCAAGGCTTTGTGCATATGCTCATGCCACACATTGAAGATGTGGAATTTATCTAAGTAGCAATATAGAAATCCATAGCCTAACCTTCTACCCCTAAATCATTAAACCTTCAACCCTAAACCATATCCCTAATCCCTCTACCCTCGACACTCTTATTTAACCCTAATCCCTTGACCATTAACCCTATCCCTCAACCTCAACCCTCAACCCTCAACATTAAACCCTAATTCATCAACCCTAAACCCTAATCCCTCAAACCTAAACCCTATCCCTAAACCATCAACCCTCAACACTATACCTTAAACCCTAATCCCTATTGCATGTGAGTTCAATTATTTGGAAGTCTCCTAACTAGGAGGCGGGCTTGTATTCAATCCCTATAAATTTTGTGTTTATAGGTGTTATGTTTAAAGCTATATGGAGACTTGTAATAGGAGGCCTTGAATTTGGTACCAATGATTGTGAGTTCCTTGACTAGAATATGAACCTTTTGAAGAAGAGAACCTTGTAGACCATGATGCATATCTTGAAATTTAAACTTGAACATTATCGTCATGTGAATGCTTTTAGCCATCCTACAACCTCCTATCACCCTTCATCCTCTTATAGGGATATGCCACACAACCTCTCCAAGTTGACCATGCCAAATCCAAAGTCACAATCGTAAGAGGTAAAGAATCTTTTGGCCCCATTCAAGTCCACTCCCTAATACGAGTGATACAATGCTAATAGGGTTGTGAAGGTAATTAAGTTCTTGATTAGCATGTTGGGTGTATCTAAGCATAATGATGATATAGTTAGTCCTGATTTCATTAATCTTAATATCATTGTGCTACGCCCTTAATCCTATAGTGTGTATAGGGTTATGAATAGTCGGCTTGTGGCTATCTTAACTCTTAATTAAGTCATATTATCATTAGTTTATTGTTATTTAGTTGTTTAGGTCGGCCTAAGGCTTATATAGGCCCATCTAAGTCAGCCTAGGTGATATCCTAGGCATAAATAGGTATATATAGGAGGTAGTGAGTCTTATTTCATCATATATTCAGTATTGTGTTCTCATTGAAGACTATTGGATGTATCCCCCTCGAAGTGGTTTTGGAGGTTGCCCCCTCGAAGTGGCATATTATTATCAAGTATTTGCAGCATATTTACTATTATATTCAGATATTGTGCAAGTTGTTTCATTACAAGTGGTATCAGAGCATGATCTTGGCACCGTAGAGGCAAGATTTTTTCTCAACATTGGAGGCGATTTTGGGAAGAGCATAACTTTCAGATTTTAGCAAATTTTTAAAAGATTTTTAAAGGGTTTTTGAAGAACTCATTACTCATTATGGTGAAAATCTTATGGATAGCTACTTCAGCCAAATTACCAAATTAAGGCAAACAGGTATGGTCAAGGATTACATTCATCAATTTCGTACTTTATCTTTAAGAGTGGAAAATGTGTCTATAGAAAATTTGTTGGAGCTATTCATTGGTGGCTTAAAGGATCACATTAAATATGAGGTACGCATGTTCCGTCCAAATTCCATCTCAGAGGCAATGATTATGGCAAGGCAAGTAGAGGAAAAATTTATGGTTAATAAAAGGCAAGGTTTTATAAACATAAGAGATAAAAGCACTCCTACACAGTCACTTCCACAACCTACTAGGCTAACACCACAACAAATCGAAGAAGAAGAAGAAGAAGAAGAAGAAGAAGAAGAAGAAGAAGAAGAAGAAGAACAAGAAGAAGAAGAAGAACAAGAAGAAGAAGAAGAACCAGAAGAAATAGAAGAAGAAGAAGAAGAAGCAGCAGCAGCAGACAAAGAAGAAGAAGAACCAGAAGAAGAAGAAGAAGAATCAAAAGAAGAAGAAGCAGAAGAAGAAGAAAAAGAAGAAGAACTAAAAGAAGAAGAAGATGAAGAAATAGAAGAAGAAGAAGAAGAAGAAGCAGCAGCAGACAAAGAAGAAGAAGAACCAGAAGAAGAAGAACCAGAAGAAGAAGAAGCAGAAGAAGAAGAAAAAGAAGAAGAACCAGAAGAAGAAGAAGAAGAAGAAGAAATAGAAGAAGAAGAAGAAGCAACAGACAAAGAAGAAGAAGAGCCAGAAGAAGAAGAAAAAGAAGAAGAAGCAGAAGAAGAAGCAGAAGAAGAAGAAGAAAAAGAAGAAGAACCAGAAGAAGAAGAAGAAGAAGAAGAAGAAGAAGAAGAAGAAGAACTTCCTAGTCAAGCTATTCAAGCAATGCAAGGGTACCATGTACTATTCCTTACCTTTTCCTCTATGGCACATCAAAAGGTTCAAGTAAAGGAAGAACACATTCATCACCATCAAGAGCTAGATGCAAAGGGAAGACACATCTTGGAGCTAAAGTTAATTTTCCAAACACACCTGAATAAGCTGAGGACATCAAGGAAATGTCTTCTAGTTGAAGTTGCCACATGGGATGATGAAGATTATATGAAGAAACTACCACAATTGATCAGCGTTGAGGACAACGCTTTTGTAAAGGTGGGGGGCATGTTATGCCCTTACTTCTATAGTGTATATGGTTATGAATAGTCGACTTGTGGCTATCTTAACTCTTAATTAAGTCATATTATCATTATTATATTGTTATTTAGTTGTTTAGGTTGGCCTAAGGCTTCTATAGGGCTATCTAAGTCAGCCTGGGTGATATCCTAGGCATAAATAGGTATATATAGGGGTAGTGAGTCTTCTTAGATGATCATATTATGTATTGTGTTCTCATTGAAGACTGTTGGAGGTATCCCCCTCGAAGTGGATTAGGAGGTTGCCCCCTCGAAGTGGCATATTATTATCAAGTATTTTTAGCATATTTACTATTATATTCAGATATTGTGCAAGTTGTTTCATTACACATTGAGCTAGAGTACTTAATATATATGGTATAGTTTTGTTCTTGATCAATAGTGGTAGGGAAAATTAATATACTGTACAATGACATCAAACATAAACCAATAGGTGTCTTAAGATATATTAGTAGTAGGGAAAATTATAGTGGCCCTCACCCTAGAGTAATAAGTTGAAGTAGTGTTAGAATTACTAATTATAAACTAAAAAACTTTATCCTAGGGTGGTGGGACAAATTACACAAGCCTTACAAAGCCTCTACCACTTCCTTGACATTTTTAACATTGTTCAAATTTGATAGGAGGGATCTTTATGTCACCTCCTCCTCATCTTAATTCTCATAGTGGATAGAATCATCCAATTTAGCATCAAGACATGAAGGTTTATCTTCATTATCTTAGAAATATCCTCCAAGGCTTTGTGCATATGCTCATGCCACACATTGAAGATGTGGAATTTATCTAAGTAGCAATATAGAAATCCTTAGCCTAACCTTCTACCCCTTCAATATCATTGTATAGAAGGTAGATACAAGTAACATTTGATAGCATGGAGGTACAACTTAGGGATTGAGTTGAATGTAAAAAAAATATTTTTCCCAACAAATGCTAGATGTCTAGGAGCAATTTAATGATTTCTTCCATTATCTGCCTAGTCTAGAATATAAAATTACCTTTTCTTTTGATATGTTTGAAGGAGATAGATTTAAACAAGTATTCACCAAGTTTCTAACTTCCAATAGAATAGTTTCCAATAACCACAAGCTTCATCTATGCTTTTTCATATGATCAATGTTGATCTTGGAATCTCCTTCCACACTAAGGGATATCTTGTTTAGTTTCCAAGTCATCTTAAGGCCCTGGATATCATGGCCCTAGAATCTACCATATTATTGTTCTTGACACCAAAATCATAAGCTTTAAGATAGGTAAAGGTTTTCCCTTATCATCTCTTAATAAACATACTCCTCCTACTTCACTAGGATTACCCTTGGCCACCCATCAAAATTTCAAGCTTAATCCATCCCAATTATGAGCCTAATCCACCTCTTCTAGCATGATCATATATTCCTCTTTACCCCAACAATCACCAAGTTCCTAAATGCACCATATTTCTTTAAAATAGTCCAAAATTTGGGATGCATATTCACATTTAAGAAATACATGATGATTGTCTAGAGACTTCCTTACTTAAATGCACATTATACATTAAGATGGGTCACCTTTCCCATTATATCAATCATTATGGTAGTCCTAATAGCTCTCTTACATTTTGAAATTTGTACATGCATGTATACATTATCTGTATGTTTAATTTAAATTTATTTCAAGTGTAATTTCTTGAAACATATATATATATATATATTCTTGATTTAATTTTAAATTTGTACTGAAGTTTGTATGTTTATATGTATATATGCAGGTTCATATCTAGATTTTTATATATACATCATGAATCTAGATGATATTCAGTTTGATGTTGAGGACTTCCTTAATGCACAGGATGATCCGGCTGCACCCCCACCCCCACCCCCACCCGCACCCCCAGTGCCAAATGCCCCACCTCTAGATGCCACACCTGCAGATGACCCACCTCCACCTCCGCCTCCACCCCCACCTAGAACTGACCAGGCTCGCTTGCGAGCCATAATAAATGAAAATGTGGATTTGATACAAGAAAAACTGAATTCCATTCGCAAAGAACAATTCATGCCACCTCACGTAGTACGTTTTGCATCTTTGATGCAAAACATTGTAGATTCTGTGAGGTCTATCGACTCAAATTTTGATGGATTCCAAAAATGGAGAGAGGAGAGGCACCAATTTTATGCTGATGGCCTCTCCTATAAGACTATTTTGGATCTTAAAATCACAAAAGCTCATTTAGCACAATATTTTAGACATCCCATTAC
The DNA here is from genome assembly GCA_027924645.1 of Cunninghamia lanceolata. NCBI lineage: Eukaryota > Viridiplantae > Streptophyta > Pinopsida > Cupressales > Cupressaceae > Cunninghamia > Cunninghamia lanceolata. The sequence goes on from BSBN01000128.1 coordinate 4,474,012, forward strand.
AAATGAGCCTATTCCTGCAAATAAGAAAAGAATATCAATCAGGTGGTGTAGGCATGAAGGAATGTCTGCCAATTTTTGGGATAGATGGTGGATGGTGTTTGATTATCCACCTCATGTTAATTGTGAGGTTCCTTTATATTTTTTGAGAAAATTATATGTAGAGTTTGTTATGAATAAAAAACCCAACTACTTTGATTTTAGATAATTCCAGGGTGTTGGTGGTGGCATGCCACAATAGAGGTTGGGGGCATGGGTTGATCCCCAACGACCGGTACCTGTTCAACCTCTTATTGACCCTCCTGTTGCTGCCATTCCTTTGCCCTTCCAGCATCGTGCAGTGGTATCGACACTAGGCACATTGAGTGCACTCTCAAGTAGCCTACATGAGCAGACTTCTATGATGGTAGCTCGAGTTAGAGAGCATGGAGGAGTTGATGATGGAAGTGGTCCTAGTACCACTCCACATGTGTCGATGCCTCATACATGTATGAGTTGCCATCAGTTGTGTTATGGACCTTATCAGGCAGCTGCACCCACTTCAGCTACACATGCATCATCTGATAATGTGGGCACTGAATCATTTGTTGATTATCTATTTGCTGAGGATCATCCCACTGATCATTCAACACAGGTATATATAGGTTATGTACACATGTTGAATTTAAAACAATTTTTTAACCACGTGTTTTTAATTAACATATAGATCAATTAAATTGTAATATTTTAACAATCAAATTGTTTGGTTTGTTTGGTGTAGATGATGGTAACAGGGGTCACCATTGATCAAATTAATGTTTCATTGACACCTGTTCATCTCGGGCACCCATTTGGGGTACATTTTCAATGATTTGTAAATTTGTAAAATTCAGTCTTGAATGTGTGTACAATTAAATATTTATGAACTTATTTATGAGCTGGTTCAGGGTTCTTCCACATTGAATCCTCCATCTCAGGGTGTCTCGAGCGCTCCTCCATCATTGGGCATCTCACGTGACACTCCCACAGTATGTATATTGTTTTAAAAAACTATATATATACTTAAATTTTTCTATTTTGATATCAGTGTATCTAAAAACGTGCACATGCTCTATTTAATATTTTATAAATATGTCTATGCAGGTTGACACAACAATGAGGATGGGCATTGTAGCACACTTAGATAATCCAAGTTTATATCAGGAGTCGACTGCATTTCAGGTTGTTCAAAAATGTATAACATGTACACAAGTCAATTATATATATGTTTTAAAACCTAATTTGTACACACATGTGCTAACTTAGAAATGACCTTGTACAGGAGCTTGTTAGTGACACGTTTCATCAACACACAACACATGCAGAGTAGGAGGACAGAGGAGATGGGCAGCCTGATACGGTATAATTTAAAATTTAGATTATATTTAAATTGAACAATTAAAATATACGTTGTGAACTTAAAGTAAATTTCTTGATATATGTATATGTATATATATATATATATATATATGTATATATATATATATATGTATATATATATATATATGTATATATGTGTGTGTGTGTATATATATATGTGTGTGTATATATATATATATGTTGACATGTACATTCAAAATTCTTTTTTCTTTTATAGCTCGATACATGTCATGGAGCTAAGCCTGTAGAGACAGGTCCTGGAATAGAGGATTCACAACAAGTTCCTCTTATGGTATAATAATTTTTAAATATGATAGTTCTTATAAATTAAATTGAATTAAATCATTTTTAAAATTGTCAAGTATATCTAATTTCAAATTGAACTTTCTCTTGTATTAAATAGATTGATTCAGAGCATGGAGAGACAGGTCCAGGTACACCAGAGCATGCCTCTCAACCTCATACGGTAATTTAATTTTATGATAAATTATAAATTTAAAAATTGTCATTAAATTAGATTTCCTTATCATCTTGCATCTAATTTCATGTAAATCTTTCTCTTTTACAGAGTGATTCAGGTTATCTGAGTAGTTCGCATGGTGTGAAGAGGACTCTTGATGATAGAGATAGTATGTGATAGGTTATTGAACATGGGCTATATATAATTTGACTATTTCATGGACTATATGTTATATATTGTTTGTCATGGAATTTATATATATATTGTTGAACATGGACTTTATAATTTTTTTGAACATGGACCTGGACTTTATATATATATTGTTGAACTTGGACTTTATATATTTGACTATTTCATGGACTATTTGTTATATACTGTTTACAGTCATGGACTTTAAATATATATATTGTTGAACATGGACTTTATATATTTTTTAAACATGGACTTGGACTTTATAGATATATTGTTGAACCTGGACTATATATTTTTACATGTCACACAATAAATGCAATCTTATCATAACAAAATCATACACATGTCAAAGTAATAATCATGTAAAACCATCATGTTAGTTTAGGTGCATCCATACATATATCTATTATCCATGCATACATACATTGCATATACATTGAATAAACTATAAAAGCATAACATCACATACATATGTATATACAAGCATCCCTAAATTTAATCATAAATCAAACTCTAATCTAACCATGTGCATGAAGGAAAAGAAATCTAAACATTTGAGATCAACCATAATAAGATATATAGATTGACATCAATAGAAATAATCGATTGTCATATATAAATCTACAAGTGTCAGAGTGTTGATCTAGATTTGTGCTTAATGAAGAAATTGCATTGAAAGAATTTATGTAGTGATGAGGTCCTAATAAAGTTCCTCCATTCATTCACGGTATGCATATTTAGGTCCTGGTCAAATTTTAAGCAATAAAATGGTAAGCAAATCAAAACAAAGCATTAAAAAGTGAGATAAGTTCATGAGTATCTCTTGCCTACTAGGAGGGATCAATCTCTCACATCTTCTCATCTAGAGATCAACTAAGTTATATTAAATGATCCTAGCATGGTTATAGTTATATTTATCCAAGTGCCTTGGTGCTTGTTCTTGTGTTGACCATGTAATTTAGGAGTCCCTAGAGTAAGAGTCCACGGGAGTGTCCCTTGACCAACCTCTACTACATCTTAAGTAGATTTGTATCATGGGAGTGTACTACCTGGGAAATCCTTTAGAAATTCGCCCCTTTTCAATAATATAAATCTCTATATGTAAGTGTCAAAGTGTTGATCTAGATTTGTGCTTAATGAAGAAATTGCATTGAAAGAATATGTAGTGATGTAGCATGGGAGTGTACTAGGGGAAATCCTTTAGAAAGTCATCCTTTTTCAATAATATCTAGTCATGTCATCTCCTAGACGGTCCATCTCCTCTCTATCTCTATGTATGGGTTTGTAATAATTTGTTTGTGTTAGTCAAAGTCACCATTGTGTAAATGTGTAATCATGTGCCATAGTAACCCAATCAACACTACTTGATACCTCAAGGAAGTGAAAGATCTGGTGTGGGCATGGGTCATTGATACCTAGTCTAATATGCTCCAATATCCATACCATAACTAGAGAAGGATGACTAAGTCCTAGTGCCTTATGGTGCACAATCTAATAAAGGTCATGGTAGACCTTGAAGGTAGGATGTCAAACCCCCATGCATAAACTTTACCTAAGTCCACTTGCTCAATGATAGGAGCCTACATACCATATGAGAAAGTGGACATTTTCAGTCCTTCACATGCAAAGTTCAATATTTTTTCCAATCTCTTGGATTCTCTATTTGTGACTTTGATAATGACCTCTTTGTTAATGTTAAAAATGGTCAAATCATTATAGTTGTATTATATATGGACGACTTACTCATTACGAGTAGTCTTATTTCTTTAATCCACAAATATAAAAAATAAATTGAACCAGATATTTGAATAACTAATTTAGGGCTTCTGCATCATTTCTTAGGAATGATTATCTTCTAGGATCATTAATCTATTAGGGTATCACAAGCAAGATACAAATAAGATATATACTTAAAAATTTCAATTATGGTTGACTATAAACCAAATGCTATTCCTATTGAATTGAGTATTAAACTTGACTCCAAACCTCTATTTGAAAAGACCAATCCTACTTTGTATAGATAGTTAGTAGAAAGCCTTATTTACCATACCATACCTATACCAGACATTACTTATAATGTAGTAAGTATTGCATCTAGATTCATGCAAGATCCATATGTGGATCATTGGAAAATGACAAAAAATATTGAAGTATATTAAAAGTACTTTTAAATATGGTTTTTTTTTCCTACACCAAAATGCAAATTTATATGGTTATTGTGATGTTAGTTCTATATTAGTAATTTTGTTCATAAGAAATATACTTCCAGGACTATTTCTTTAAATTTAGTGTAGGGACTATCACATGGAGTAATAAAAATCAACCTATAGGGGCTCTATCATTCATGAAGGGCAAATATAAAAGTTCAATAAAAATATCAAAAAATCAATTGGCTTAAAAGATTATTAAAAGACAAAAAAAACAAAAAAACAAAAAAAAAATTATTAAAAGAGCTTTAGGTAGGTAGTGTTGATAGTACCACCTTGTCATAATAAATGTGTGATAAGGATAACACAATAGGAACCTACACCACTCTATCTATCCAACCTTGTCATAGGGCAACTTGATTTGTTGTAGAAAGCTCCTACACACTACTCACCAACGAAGCTTGTTCGTTAGATCACTCAAAAATTGAAAAATAAACATGAAAATTGAAAAAATAAAAATGTGATTACATTCCCTACCTAGACACCTATCATTTGCAATTAACCTACAACTTGATGCTAACTTTTTGGATGTCTTAACGGGTCCTAATTTATGATGTCTTAAGGGGACGTCTTAAGTTCTCAAAATTTGGTGAAGTTGCCCAAGGCAACCAAATTGAACAATATAATATTTATCAAATTTAAAGTAAATTCTAAGTAGAAAAACATGGACATTTAACAAATAAAATACATAGAATAATAATTTTCATAAATTTAATACTGTAGAGTATAAAATTGTGTACATACACATGTATACAAATTTCTGTACAAAATGTGTAATAATGTAATTATGTATGTACATATATGCCAACTCAAAATAATGTAAATACAAAATGTCGTTATATGCCATCTCAAGAAAATCCAAAACTTGAGGAGAATGTAGTAGGTCTTCATGCCACCTGATGTAAAAATAATACAAGCAATTGATCAATATATCTAAATCAAAACATGTATTTTAATTTATATAAAACTATTTAAATATACACAATTTGTATCTGTATTTACAAGTGCCTCTCAAGTTTTTGTTTCAAAGTATGTGATGAATTTGTGATGATGCCTAGGGATATAAAAGGACAAATTAAATCAATTTCAACTAATAACGCACAAGAAATATCAAAACATGTATTTAATGTATTTAAAACAACAATATAAATCTATTTAACTATATTTACCTGTATTTACTTATTCCATTGTACCATCTCCATCCTCTCTTTTTTCCAACGCATCGATGATTATCTCATGGTCTTCCATAGAAATGTTTCATAGCTCTTTATTTGTAGGTTTTCCACGATACCTCTCCAGTTTTATATTTGTTGCCAACACCAAATGTGAGTAGTGTATAATCTTCTTATGTGTTTCATAATCTTCGAATGCAGGAAAACCATTCTTCCTTATTAGGTATTTCCGTAGCCAAGTGCCAACAACCACCACCGAACCTATTGGATAATGATAGCCATCATCAAAGAAATACTTAAAATTTGCTTAAGGGGATCAAAGAAGTTCTTAAAATATGCTTAAGGGGATCAAAGACTTGTTATCAAAATTTGCTTAAGGGGATGTCTTAAGGGGATCACCAAACCTGTTGGATAAGGAAAGCCATCATCATCTTCTCGAGGTGCTGTTAACTTATGCTTAGTCTCCACACAATGAGCCAACCAATATTCAGTTTCCTCTTCATTATTCTTTGGTGCAACAATAGCATACACATGTCCTGCAAAACAAATTTTGATTCAATAACTTGCACATGTCCATAAAATTTGACCAATCAACATACATGCATTCATATGTACACATAAATAAATAAAAGCACTACAAATTAGTAATGAAGTGAAATAAAATGAAATGATTTGAATTAAATTACCTTCTTGTACAAGGTCTGAAACATGGTCATAATCGTCTAATACAAACAGTTGATCATTGTCTTCAATTGTTGTTTCACTTTGATTGTGTGCTTGTGAAAGTGTCGATGGTCTTTGTTTCCACTCTTCAACCCATTCTGTATTCTCACATTCTTCCCAATCTCCTGAAATACAAAACTGACAAAAACATGCAAGCTCCCTTGTCCAGATAGTCCATGTACTTGCATTCGAACTCCTAAATGAATGCCATTTAGTAGATCCACTGATTGTCTGGCAATCAAGTCTAGGTAGAATGTTTTCTTCTTCAACCAACCAAAAGAATCGACGAACTGTAGAGTACTCACTTGATCCAGGTGTACATAATCTTGTATTGCACCAATCTACAATCCCACGTGCATCTTTAAATTTTACTGCATCCTCAAATTTTAATTGTTGTCTAACAAGAATTCTTTTAACACACGCACCAGCTCCATCATGTTCTCCTTTACCATGTCCAGCTTCAAAAAAATTCCACATATGTTGGACATTATTCTCCTTGTGAACCCTACATAACCAATAGAACATTCGAGCATTCTTGAACTGCCCCGTACAATTATCTGACCATATAAGATGTTCGGTCATCTGGATTCCTCTTTCTCTTAAATTTATATAAAATATATTGAAACAATATTGAACAAACTCTGATGAGTGTAACCGGTTGTTACTCAAATAGAAATGATACTCCCTCAAAACTTTTCTATCATTCTCTGTGCTATCATCTGCATGTCTATAAACAATATGAACAAACATAGCAACCTGCACTGAATTGTAATATTGTGATTGAATTTCCTCTTGCGGAGCTAAAGTATAGTTTTCCACAAAATTAACCACTGATAGTATAGTACCAACTAAAAATGTGTTTCTACATTCACGAAATTGTCCATCAAGCCATCGAGCTTGTTGAGAGTGCTTGACATATTTTGGTACAATTAAATGTGTTTAAATTCTAATATGAATGCATGCACACTAACTTTTTCTATAATTAAATCACAATGCTTTCCAAATTTTCCATCTTTTAAAGAATATTCAACATTCTTAAATCTTTTAACATCCACTAATTGTTGTCCAAAATCATTTTCAACACTTCCATGCATACAAACTCTTAACAAAGAAAGATTGCCACAACTAGTGCATTGTTCAGAAATACATGAACTTAAATACAAACCTTTTTCATTAGATCTTTCATAGAACAAACTTGATATAAACTCTTTTATTGCTTCAGTTGGCATATTAATATCACATTCCTGTATAATCATGTTTCGATGTAAAGTACAACGTATATATTGAAACACATCATAATAATAACGAAATTGAACATGCGTTTTACAACAACAAGATATTCGTTCCTTATTAATCTTTACATACCATGGTTTGCATTTTTCAAAAGATCTTTGACTTATTTTAATATTACCAGGTAACACTAATTCATCACAAAATTTTCTATAAAATTTAGTTTGCGTTGTATCTAATAGGTGTTTTGGATGAGGATCGCGAACTTTGGACCCCACTCTTAATTTTAAAACATCTCTAGCATTAGACGATACCCTAGTATTATTATGCCAATATTTTTCGATCAAAGATCTGATTTCAACATTCAATTTCATGTCAGATCTCGGGAGTCGACCACTAAAACTCCAACATTGGTTAATTGGATCATTTTCTATACTTTCTCTTCTTTTTGCTGCTCTTACCAATGTTTTAGGATGTATTTTTAGAATTCCACTAATATTGCTTACCATTCTTCTATTCAAAGTTGTCTTATTCACTATAGCAGTTGTTATAGCTCGTCTTGCTACATTTTTATCTTTGGATCGACTATTACTTCCAATAGACTCAATGGCACTAGCAACAGTAGACATAGCATGTTTTAGTGATTGATCTTTTCTTCTTGGTTTAACAAAAATGCTAACATTTTCATTACTTTTCTCATTTTCCACATTCTCATTAATTGCATCATTAGTTGACATTGAAATGATAGTTTTTTACGATAAAAAAATTCCTTGTATAATTTGTTGGCATGTGTTCTTATTTGTCTCCAAGAAATTTTACCAGGAAGATTATCCAAAACATCTCTTTCAATTTTGAAAAAATATTTCTCATTTTCAACATCACTTCCTAGATTTTTATTTTCACTTTCAACAAAAGGATTTTTGTTTTCATTTTCTTCATTTTCATTTTCAACAAAAGGATTTTCGTTTTCATTTTCAACAACAAAACGATTTTCATTTTCATTTTCAACAAAAGGATTTTCGTTTTCATTTTCAACAACAAAACAGTTTTCATTTTCATTTTCAACAACAAAACGGTTTTCATTTTCATTTTCAACAACAAAAGGATTTTCATTTTCATTTTCAACAACAATTTGTTTCAAATTTTGATCTCTACGAATATTATCAATCTCAACATTGTTATATCCAGCTTGTTTTAAATCTCCTATCAACACTATTTCCATTTCATTCAAAGGTGGATTTGAAGAAGTACCTGGATTTGTGCCTATTGAAACATTCTCCATAGCATTAATAGAGGGATTTGAAGACATACCAGGAGTAGTTTGTATAATCGTATTAGTTTCCACATTCACCTCTTGCAAACTTGCATCGTCTACATCCATGGTCTCCTCAATGTTTTTATCTTCAATAGTTGTGGAATTGGATGCTTCAGCATTATTCATTGATTGAATCTTTACTCTTCTATCTCTTTGTCTTTTTGCCTCCTTCTCTCTCTTTGCTTCAATTTCTTCAGGGGTTAATAGCTTCCTATCTTTCCTCTTATTAAAACTTTGTGATCCCATGATTAAAAAATTTATGAAGCATGTACAAATGAATGTCAAAAACTTGAATGTGTTTCAAGTCCTTCAAACAAGTACCAATTCAACAAAATTCCACTCAAATAGTGTCTCCATGATGGCTTCTATCAAAATACAAACAATACTTCAAGTTGATGGACCTGCAAAAGAAAGAAATATGCCAAAGAATGCTGCAAGAGTCGCTGTCGGCCGTACTGTAGAGCAAGTTGCAGAAATGACAGTCATAGTACAGTCTTATTTTAAAAAAATGGGCAAATAATAAACAGGATCCCGTTTATAAAACGAGATCCCGTTATATTAAACGGGATCCCGCTTAATAAACGGGATCCCGTTTACTACGGGATCCCGTTTATTAAACGGGATCCCGTTTAATTTTCGACCGATGGAGAAAGAAACGGGATCCTGTTTTATAAACGGGATCGCGTTTTATAAATGGGATCCCGTTATTCAAATTTTGAATTTTAGGCTCAGGTTTTGCTTTGTAACCCACTTCAGAAAATGCTTTGGGGACCCGACCCTGACCTCTGGACCTGGTTTGACCTGCAACTTGAAGGCCCTGTCAATGTCACAACAAAATAGTGACTTTAGGCATATATCTAAAGGTCTATTTTGCAGAATATTTTGACGAAATTAAAACCCATTATAGAGGAGACAATGTAGATTCCAAATATGTAATTTTTTTTACAATTGGATTAATTTTTCTATTTTTTAATCAATTTCTGATGAAATAGGTCCATAAACTTGAATTATCAGGGTTTTTAATATTTTAATAACTTTTTATTAAAATATTTTTTTGTAAAAAAATTGTATGAAAATGTACTTTAGACAATTCTTTTCAATTTCAAAAAATGTTAAGTTTAGGTCATCTTATGCGTGACGTACATGATGATTTTTTTAAAGACAAAAAATGACCAATAAAAAATTAATTAAAAAAAATTATTCAATAAAAAATTACAAATAAATATGGAAAACATGCTTCAGTGAGTTACAAAGCGTTTCCCAAAAGGATTTTTAAAAATATGATTATTTAGGTCAAAATATGGATGACGTACACGTACATGGTATAGTAAAAAAAAGTGACTTTTAAACAGTGGTTTTTAAAAATGCCTATTCAAAATCAATTTCTATTATCTGGGTATTGAAAAAAATTACATATTTGGAAACTAGACTCCGAGTACTACATTTCATATTTAGTGACTTTTTCCAAGATTCCACCTTTAAGTGCTTCAAATTTTTAGGTCAAATGTGACAAATTCTGAAAATCAGGGAAAACACTTCCACTTTTTGGCCAAAAAGTGGACACAACTTCTTGCACACACCCTTAATGAATTCATCATCTTCCATAAATTTATTACAGGCCATTACCCTGATATGCTCTGTATCCATAGCTTGGCCTATCATTGTTCTCATTGACCTATTGTCAGGGAGGAGTATGGCATTATTCTATCTAGTGAATTCACCTGATGGGCAGCTTCTTGCACTTGCTCTTCTGCTTCTCCCTCTAGGTCTACTACCTCAACTTCTTCTTCAGCCTCTAAATCAATAATCTTTGCCTTTTTGGCAGGGAAGGGTCAATTGATTCCTTTTTCACATCATATCCCCCTCTTGATCTACTTGGCTGGTAAGAAGGCCTCTCCTCACCTATAGGAGCACTAGCAATTAGCTGCTCTACATGATCAAACATCATTTGAATTCTTTTTATTAGGTCGTGTACTTCCGCAAAGGCACCCAAGTATGCAGCATTCAAATTTTTCCTCATTCTTTCTCCTTCCATAATTATGTCCCATTTGATTCTCAAAGTATGGACTTCATTCTTTGTGAAGCAATTCCTGATAGTATATTCATCAAAATAGACCTGGTGGATGTACCTCGGTCTTTGTTTATTCACCCTCACTCTATCAATGAAGCCCTTAGGGTCAAATATCCTAGGGTGTTCCACATTCATCATGTAACATTGCAGTACTGAATCAATCTAATCTAAATCTCCTTTATCAGCTGTTAAAAAGTCACTAAATTTGAGGGAGGTGGGAAATAATTAGCCCTTCTTATGTTTCCTCAGATGTTCTTTGTCTGACTCATTTAGTTGCCTACTAATCTCTAAGAATGCAATTCTCTTTGGCACATACTTAGGCAAGATATAAGGAGGGGCCTCACACCCATAAATACTGATGAAAGAGGTGTGCTCATGATAGAACTAGTCACCCCAGTTGTAACCAATCCCTGACTCAAGAGTCCTATCCAAAGGTCTCAAAAAGTCTAATACATCTGCGTGCAGTCTTTCTCCTTCTGGCTCCAAGAAACCAAGGACACTTCTCACAAAATATTCCTCAAATATTACATAATCAGCATCTACACAATGCATATCCACCATGCATGTCCACATTTGAACTAGTAACATATTTCCTTGCACATCTGTTATCCTAACATGTAAGTTCTAATGCCACATTCATGATAAAGCAAACAAAATCATATGACACAACATACAATACCATGTGAATTCAACATGGGTATCCATAGTAAATAACTTGCTCTTAAGTGCCATCATCTGTTTGTGCATTTATCTACCACATAGAAATCATAATCATATAGTTTCCTCATCTCTAGATCCTAAATATTTATTACCATCATCATCAGAGAGAGTCACATTATGTTTAAAGCATCTCGCCCAAGTACTTGGCACAAACTGTGGTAGGTTTTGACAAAATAATGCATGAACATGGTACAATCAAAAGTGATACAAAGCAAGGAGGAGTATGTCAACCCAACTCAAAGAACCCACTTTACAAGTTTGAAACCCTAACTTTGTTGGTATAACACACAAGCCTTCATATTGCCTTGTAGCCCTATTTAGGTAGTTTTTGCAGCATATCTTTTGGAGAAGGCCTCAAACCCACAAAATAAATACCATTCTAGATACCCATTATTGAGTACTTCAACATATCAAAAACTAAGATATGGTTGTTTTGAAACACCTCAGCCTAAAATTGACTGTCCTCTATTTTCTAGGCCTAATCAGCCCTCTTTTCCAAAGCAAGTACCCTCTAAGTACTCTCCCAATCTAGAAACTCAACTCCACTACTCTAGGCAGGTCTAAAATAAGAAAACTTCACAACTTTTAGCCAAAGAAAGACTCATTTATGTACCAAACCCTAAAACCCTTACTCTAGGCCTATTTTAGGCTTGTTACATGAGGGTTTATTGAAAATCCACACTCCAAACCTTTACCTTGCTAACCAAACCTTCAAACACTTCAAATATTATCTACACATGCTTATTCCATTGAGTCTTAGGTGATTCTAATAGTGAAATGGATGATTAGTGCATAGTAGGTGCCTTCAAACCCTCAAAACAGAGTTACAGACCCATTTTCAGAAAAATCTTCATAAAAATCTCAAATATTTATAAAATTCAATCAAACCAAGTGCAAATTTATGATACCTCATGCCTTCATTGATTTCAATAGTTTTATATCATAAACCACTTGTACAGGGCCGTACACTGGTCTGCAACAGAGATTTACCAGTAAAAAACATAGAATTTACTATAAAATAGGGGTTTCTTATTAGTTTCCTTCATATACAATCCCTCTCCTCCTTTCCACGAGGTTCTACAAGCATATTTAAACATGTTTCAACCAAACCCAATGGCTACAACTAACTTTTTAATGCACTGACTATTGGGCTTCCACACTTTGCACTTTTTTGTATCTTTTCATGACAACAATTGACCATATTACAAAATATGAACTCAAATGACCCCTAGATGACTTCAACATTACAAATGGTCTATAGTGACCTTATTTACTTGACAAAAGACTTAACACACCAAAATTTACCAAAAAACTTTATTTACAAAACTTGCAAATTTGAACTCTCATGGTGCCCCTACACCAAAAAGGCTATTCCTCCCTGTCTGATATTTTTACCAATTGGCCATCCATCCCTCTCGGTTTGTGTTTGGCCAAGTTGAAGTTTCTGTATGTACATTTGATAGTATTATAATGTTCCTTCAATGCATTTAGGTTGATCGACTTATTTGCTACAGGGTTCAGGTTGAACACACTAGATATGTAGGCCTTTGTAAATTTGACTATCATTGTACCATTGCCTTCCAGGACCGATCTAGTTTGAGGATCATACCTATATGTGATTTCCCTCACTAAATTAGGGTTCAGGAATACATTAGGACAGATCAGCTTGGCCAAATCCAAGTGCCAAGCGTTGCAGACTGGGACTTTGAAGTCCATTCTATGTTGCCAATGTTTAAATAGGAACCAACCTAGTATAGGCAATTGGGCATCCCTACAGTTGTAGCAGAATTCTAGGAATTTATCAAGTCAAAACCATGCAAATTCAGAGCATGCCTAGCAAAGCCTGAGAATCAGACCATAAGGTCCTCATCTAAATTGCACTTGGAGGTGGAGGCTTGACTAGTTTGACTCATTTTCTCAGACTATTTATATTAACTAGGGCTTCTTATCTCAACAATTTTCTACCCTTTTAATCAAGAAATTGACTTAAAATATACTGAGCATAGTTGAACAGAGTGAACTTACTAGTTTTTTGCTTGTAGAAGCTTGAAATTCCCTCTTTTCCTTGCCTAAAAATTTGTTGCGCGTCTAGACTCTGTTCGTGCTTGAAGAAATGACACAAAAGACCTAATTTTCCTCCTTTTGAAGCTTCATAGCATAGGTTATGAGGCATTAATGGAGGTAGTCTCAGCCTTAATCTCACATTTGTGTCACAAGGTGCCTACAACATTCTTCCTAAAAAATTTAAACCTAGGCCATTGATCTGAATTTGTCCTAGTGAAATCCATAGCCACCATTCGCCTGCCAGATTTGAAAATCTAGGTCAACATCATTGAAAGTCTTTGACCAATAAGAACAAGCCAAATCAGACATACCTCTCTTGCTAACCACATCACCTTTTGTTCGATCTAGACACGTGGCGCCATTTCACGGCGTCGCAGCCGGAAATGGCCCACCACTTACCTACCCTGCGTGAGCACGATAAAGCCTCGATGCATCCACCTTTTAATTCATTTTTCACTTATTTGTTAAGATGAGGCCATGTGTGGCTATCTCACAATCACGTGGTGAATATTCCTCTCTAGTAAAATTCCCTTGTGAGCTTGGGCAACCGTCAGATTTAAGCCTTCCTGCAAATTACTTCTTAGATTGACACTTGGCAGCATACAATTGCTCAAGGTAAGACTCTTTGACTAAGGGGTTGTAAACCCAAATTCCTTGATAGGTGTCACCTTGTCACAGTTGCGCAGAGGGATGATGTCATGTTTGATGCGCTACAATGCTATGAAACACTAATACATAACACTTTATAACCTATGCGAAGACTTAGGACATAGATTTAATTTTTCACAGGTTATAAAGGGTGAACCTAGGACATAGGGCCAGTCACCTAACGAACATAAAGGCTTCAAGTCATAACTTAAGTGGCTGGGGACTTACTATAGGCAGTCAATAGGAAATTAGAGTATAAAGTACACAAGACCTAGAGACTTGGGTTTAAAAGTTTATAAATGTGAAGACTTGCAATTTCATAGACATAAAACCCTAAACCCATATAGGTACCACCAAAGAGCTTCATATCTGTAAAGAGAGATTATAAACATATATCAAGTGTTCATTCAAATATCACTTCGTCATCCTCCTCAAATGAGAGGGATAGAGCTACATATATATGAATCTCAAATTACTTTCGAAAGAGTTGTGTTAGGGTGACAAAAGGTGTGCCACTTGACGTAGCAAGGCTAACACTCAAATTTCAAACTTTGTTTGGGGAAAAAAGGCTAGACCCAAGCACTGGGAACCCTGGTCTTGGCTAATTTTGCCCTCAAAAACTTAGCAATTAAGTAATTCATCATTATTTCTTAATTAGGTCCTAAATCAAGCACTTCATGAACAAAGATACACATACACATAGAAAGGAGTGCTAAACCTAGTGTGAAATTGTAATTGGTAATAATTTTTGGCACTACATTTAGCCACCACTTTAGTGACGGTATGATCTTACATTCATACACATACTAAAGTACAGAGAAGACAAATCCCTTCAATAAACATCGAAGAAGTAGAATGTCACTAAGTTGAGAGGTGTGATAGCCCCCAAGCTTAGGATTCTATGAGTCTACAAATGCTCATCACCAATATAGGAACAAGATGCAAGAGGACCTATAGCAAGTGTGGTGATAGGAACAAGATCCGTACCTGTATCATTATTACCTTTAGTTTCTCTATCAGAATATAGCATGATAGGTTCCACTGTGAGTTGTGAAGAACTTTCTTTCGCTAGAGGAGAAAAATCACTTGTAGATGTCTCTTTTGCATCTGTTGATGATAGACACTTACGAAGAGGGAGATTCTCCTCTCATGTAGCAAGGCAAGCCATAACATGACGATGCTTCTTTCTTTCTCTTGAAATTTTATTTCACTTAGCTTTGTTTGTGATGTTTGTTAAGGGAACTATAGTATCTTCCAACGTGGGTTCCTTTTTCTTTCTTTGTTTCAATAACATTAGAAGAAACAAGAGGAAACACAAAAGGTTGAGAGACCACAAGGGGAGGGTTCCTTAATGTGGCCTGCTCTTCCTTCTCAACTTGTGAAATAGGTGGAATTATTTGAGCATCCACAAGCGATTGAGAAACTTTAGGAAGTAACTTACACACAATTGATTGCTTGCCTCTTGTCTTCATAGAGGCAAGTGGGACAAAAGTAATATTATAATTGCAGGAAGGTCTATTTTTTCTTGACAGTTGCCTCATTGTCCTTGGAAGGATGGCAGAGAGGGAAGCTCAACATATCTACTAGATGCTCAGGGGTGGGTAGGACCCTTTGATTCAGGCTTAACTTCATTCACCACTTGTGGGACAGGGGGAACTACTATCGTAGCCTTAGAAGATCGAGGGGGTCCAGGGACATCACATGGAGGTATGTTGCTAAGTGACAATTCTACAATTTTCTTTGCCTTATATTTTTTATATGATAAAAAGAATAAATCCTCTCGAGCTCGAGCAACTCCAACTAGTTTTGGCTAGAAGTAGTCAAGTATAAAGTGTCCATGTTGAGCAACAAGCTGGTATCGACTGTGATGTACAATATGCACATATCCCTCAAATGGAAACTTTAAGCACTTATGAACCATAGAAGGGACAACCTTTGTGGAGTGGAGCCATGGGTGACCCAACTTCACATGAAATAAGTCTAATGTTGGAATGAAAATAAAAGTAACATCCAAAGATCTTGGCCTGACCTTGACAGTGAGGGTCAATGCACCAAGAGTTAGAAGAATAGACCCATCGTGTGCTCTAATTATTATTTCTGATACATCGTAGTTATCATAGTGTAAACCATGCATGTAGAGAAACTCTTTAGTTACTACATTTACCATGCAATTAGGATCGATCATAGCACCACTTATGGGTTTATCATTTATTTGAATGGTTATGTATAGAGGTCCATCAAGAGCTTCAATAGTAGCATCATGAGGAGTGAAAGATATAGTCGGTTTAGCTTCTACTCACTCTTTATGAGGGTGAGTATCTACCATGCAAATATCTCCTTCATAGTCTTGTTCTTGATGATTATAAGTACATAGCATTTCTGGAGATGAATCCACAACATTAGATTCATAATGAGGTAATAGATTTGTATATATTTGTAGGTTTGATTAGGTGGAGCCACTGATTTATTTCCTTTTTCGTTTACACCAATAACCTAGATGACATTGGCATCAATGAGGTCCTGAACTTCATGATTAAGACACATACATCTTTCAGTGTCATGACCATCGGTGTGGTGAAATTGACAATAGGCCTTTGAATCAAAGAAGATGCTTGCATCTTACTTGGATCGAGAGGTCTAATTGGTGGAAGCTTGATGAGATTGTTTTTAAAAGTTGAATCATGATGGAATAAAGAGATTTTGATAATGGTGTCAATTATCTAGTTTTTTATTTAAGTTTAAACGGAGTGGGAGCAGAAGATGTTGCATCCACTACATGTTTCTAAATGTTATTTGATGATATGGCATATATTTTGATGAATTTTTTGTTGTGTCTTTTGAATGAATGAGTCTGTGAAGCTTTAGATTGAGCAACCAGAGCTAATGAGTGATTATTCTCATTTTGACTAATCAATAGTTGATAATCATGGAGAGCCATGCAAAGATAAGTGAAAAATCATAAAGCATTAACAATATTTTATCACATATGTGACGTTGTAAGTTTCCAATGAGTATTCTTTGCACATTATCATCTAGAATAGAATATTGAACTTGTGAAAAGAGAGCTTTATAATGCCCCATAAAATCTGTTACTTATTCCTTGTTTACAATGGACTAAATTGGTCAAAGATACTTGAGGTCCAATGTTTTATTGAAAGTGTTTGAGGAACTTATTGATTAGTTGTGAGAAAGAAGTGATTGAATTAGGAGGCAGTGAGCAAAACCAATCTAGGGCCATATCTTTGAGTGACTTAGAAAAGCATTTTATAAAAATTGCATCTTCAAAGAAGAAATCACTACACAGCTATAAAGGCCGCCACATGGTTATTAGGATCTCCCTTCCCATTATATTTCTCAAAGTGAGGGGTTTCAAACTTGTCGATCATTTGAGTTCTTAGGATTGGATAAGATAATGGGCTACAAATAAAATATAATTTCATAGCAGGTTTCAAGGGACTTTAGTTTATATGTTTGCTAATTGTTGTTGGATGGAATTCACATTTTGCAAAAGTTGATTGATGACATGGTCAGGAGGTGAACTAGGTTGAGATTGGTATGAATGGATAGGGCTTGTTAGTAGGTGATAAGGATTACCATAAACTACACCGCTGTACCTTATACGACATTATCATATGTCACAAAGGGTTTGTGGTACCATTTGGGTCATCCCTAGACCCACTTATGGGTCATATATGCCTTAAATAGCCTTAAACACACCCTAACACACCTTAACAAGCCTTAATATGGATAAATATCATAAAGAAAGGGTGAATTCATAGAAAGGGTTTAATTAAAAGTATTTAGGAAAGGACATACGGGAAAGACACCATGAAATGGTATTAAGAGGCTATATAAGGAAGAGGAATGTGAGAGAGAAGAGCATGGAGTATTATGAAGCATGATGATGTGAAAAGCATAATAAGAGAGGAAGATAGAAGATATGATATGATATGTAGATATGATGAGAAGAGGGAATATATATATATATGATATGAAAAATATTGTGTAATATTTGAACATTTATGATATTTATTATATACTAAATATGATGTAATCTTACCGCATTATGTTATTTCCTACCGCAAATATATGTTATTCTATCACTATCACTGATGTGGTATAAATACTACATAAAAGTAAGCTAGGCTCAGATCTCCAAACTGTGTCATATTATTTCTCTTGCCAACATTTGGTTTTGTTGCGGGACCCTGGTAAGGACAGTGGAGAATAAGGAAGGAAGAAAGAGATAGAATATTTTTTTCAAGAGTTGTGGTAGAAATATCTTAAGTCCTATCCTTGTGAGAGAGGGGATAGGCATCTAAGGGATGGTAAATGGAAAGGGGAAGGGATCACAAGAGATGCTTGAAAATATGTGACCATTCAAATTAAGTCAACCATGGGACACATAAGGATTAATGGAACACCATATCAAAAACACCCTTGGCCAAGGGAGATAACAAGAAACTAAGAGATATTGGTAAAATCATAAAATTTGCAAGGGACATGAATATGGAAGAGAAAAGGAGAAATTAGACTCAGAATCAATAGGAGTGGTACCACAAAAGAATTGAAAAGGCAAAGGAAATAGAGGAGGAACACACTAGAAGGGTTGTGGAAGAAAAAGAATAGAATGAGGATGAGCGTGCCAATGAGGGTGATGTTGAGCACACCAAGGTGGGTGCTGCCAGAGAGAAGAATATAGGAGAAAGAATGAATGAGCACACTAAAGAGGGTGTTGTTGAGCGTGCCACTATGGGTGTAGCCAAATGATGAGTAAAGAAAAGAATCAACCTCCGCAAATAATAAATCCATAAACAAATCCTTAAATTTAGATGAAGAATACTAGGATGATGTGGTAAGGTGAAGTATATTATGGATAAGAGATACAGAAGGAAGCATGGTACTTGGTAATTTGGATCCTAGGATTATAAGAGAAGGAAGTAAATTATTAACATCAATGAATGACATGTCATTTTGTTGGCCTCATTTATAACTTGCCAAATTTTAAACTCTTACATCAAATTTCCTATGTTGAATTACTCCTAGAGTCATAAATGCTCCAATTACCCTTGAGTGTCAAGTCATTCACCAGCTTGAAGGAAGATCTCCATTTCAACCAAAGTCTTGGAAGTAATTATGTTATGTGGAAAATCACAAAAAAAATTATATTTCAAAATCCACCAGGGCTGGAAAGAAATTGTTTTATAGGGACGTTTCTATGACTATTTTATCTAATGTGGCAAATTTTTAAGTCAGGGTGTCATACAGCTTGGGAGATTTTAAAGCTTCAAGTTTTTGGTAGATAGTTTGCGAAAATGACTAAATCATGGTTTCCATAAGGGTTGGAGAAAAACCATCTGACAAGGGGTCTCATGATGTTATTATGGACAGTGTAGCAAGATTTTGTGAGAAAATATTATCTCTGTGAAAAGTTATGCCACTTTTTCTTCTTCATTACATCTACAGGATTGATGAACAAGTGTTACAAATTTTCATGAGGTTATAATTTTCAACAAGTTTCACTTTTTCGCAAGTTATAACGAATTGCAAAAGCACACCAAAGTGTCGATAAAGGAGATAACTTAGGAATTTTCACAAGTTATGAATTGCACTCAATATGTTGATGGAGGTTTTGAAAAAGTACAAGCTCTAGTCATAAAGGTTGTAAATAAAGCGAAGTGTTTAAAAAGCTACTAGTCCATGCAAAATTCTAACTTTCAAAAATTCCTTAGAAGTTGTGAGGAATTTCCAAAAGGTTGATGAGCTACTTGGAAGTTCTCACCAGTCACATGAAGGTTAGTCAAAATCAGAAGTCCAAAGTTAGTTACATGAACTTGTGAATTTCGCTAACTTGCAAAATGAAAGGAGTGCAAAGTTAGTTATTGCAACTTGTGAATTTGGATAACCAATTTGAATTGGAGTGCATGGTTGTTCTTAGAAATCATAAGTTAAAATAATTGAGTTAGTTATTCCAACTTGCGGATTTAGCTAACTTCAAAAAGAAACTTGCAAAAGAAAGTTAGTTATTCTAATTTTTGGATTTAGCTAACTCCAAGGAAGGTGTGGGTTCTAGTTTTTAATAATTCATGAGGAGTTGTTTTGGAAAATGAAGTTGCACTTTTTCAAAACCTATCTAGTTGTACTTTTTGATAACCTATGGGGTTGTAGTTTTGAAAAAGATAAATACAATTTATAATTTTTAATAACTTGTGGGAAGTTATAAGTGAAGATTCAAGAAGTTATTTCAAGTTGTAGATTTGGATAACTTAAAAAATAAACTTTCAAAGGGAGAAGTTAGTTATACTAACTTGTATATTTGGCAAAGTCCATAAACAAACTTGTAAATTTGACTAACTCATTTCTTTTCAACCATCCAAACTAGTCTTCAAGGAAATTGCAAGTTATACTTTTTGGTAACTTGTGAAAAGTTCTACTAGTCTTCAAAGTATTGAATAATAAATGAAAGCAAGAAGTAGTTATTATAACTACTTGAAAAACTACAAACCTCCATAAGACAGGTCTGTTGAGAAGGTTTTAAAAATTTTGAAGCAAATCCAATTCGCAGGTGTTGAAGTGATGTAGGAGCATCTAGGTGCACGTGCAATCGGCATCACCCAAAAATAATCTCAATTTGTTTTATTTCAATTTGGTTTGTTTGGGGCTTTTTTTGGCATCTCTTATCCTTGGAGTATAGGTGGAATGATCAGATTTGACCAAATTAAGTTTTTGCCATACTTGAGTTTCAGCACACAATAGGTAATCTCCATGAAAACAATTGTCCAGGTTGATAGGCAAGGTTTCACATCAAATAATCTTATACAAAGATTTTTGACTCCGTCCTAGAATTGATGACAAAGGTTTTACGAGAAAAATCCTTCATGTCTCGAAGCTATAATTGTTTCACGACTTGTGCTAGCAGATTGGCGAAACTTTAAAATCTCAAGTTCTGTGAAGTTTGGTGTAGAATGGATTGGGAGGAAGCTATTTAATGTTTATTTACACCTCTTGACAAGTTTTTTTAGAAAAAGAAGCTCCTGGGTAAAAGTTATACACAAAGTTAGTTTTCAGCAATTTCTGATATCCAGTTTTGACATTCGAAGCACCAATTTGGCCGTTTTATTTTAGCAAGTTAATATGGAGATCCTAAAAAGTATTTTTTGGGGTTTATTCCTTTATGGTTCATCTTTCCATTGCATAATTTTTTAAGGTGATTACATTTGAAAATGGGTTAAAAAAATCAAGTTAGAGCCCAAAAATTGGTTTTCGACATTTTGGTGCATAGTCGCGAAGTAAAAAAAAATTCTTCAATTTTTTCATGCTACTCCATGAGATTTACGCATAATGTGAGGATATTGAGAAATAGAAAATAGCACAATAAATGATTATCCAGGTTGCAGTACATGAATTGTTTAGCAAATTATATTCTTTGGGAGGCACTTAAATCTGCTATGTGATAAATGTTTCATTATTTTCCAAAATAAGCTGCTAAGAGGAGGTGTAGGAAATTGAATAAAATATCATTCCATCCATTGTTATTGAGGTGCCTTCATTATGGAGAAAGCTAATTTGAGATGTTAGAAATAATACAGTTTTATTTAATTGTTTATGATATAAGACAGTAAGGAAAGAAATAGAGGGGTCATTTGAGAAATAGACTCTAAGATCTATTAGGAAGGGAAAATTGAAAGGAAGGATGATGCAATTACCAATTATTCTTTGTGACGCTAAATTATTGATTTTCACCGAGAAGGTTCACTATTATCATTTGTTCAAGATATATAATCTTATGAAATTGGACATGTCTTGTGACCAGAGATCTATAGGCAGATGGTACAAGTGGTGATGAAGTTAATTCTCTTCAGGAATAAATTGGAAGTACACAATGTTTGGGTGAGGATTCTGCATATAGTTCTCAAACTTCAAGGTACCATTCTTCTATAGAGGCAAGGTTGTTGCTACTTTAATCTCAAAATAAATATTAAAATTTGAAATGAGTATGGTTGGTGAAGAGTTCACAGAATCATTTGACGAAGAATCTATTTTATAATCAAATGAGGAATATGAACTTTATGTGCAACCAGAAAATACCTGTGAAACTATTGGATCAAGAAGTTTGTAAATATTTTTGATAAATAATTATGGATAAATTGGCTTGGGAGATGATGGCAATGGAATTTTATGATTGTAATCATAGCGGGAAAATGTGGAGTGTTATTCAATCTACGTAAAAGACATATTATTTCTTTAAGTTTGTATATTATATGCGCAAACACAAGAGTCGAAGATTCATGTATTCAAAGGAGTTGTCAAAATCTAGTGAAGTTTGGTTGATCGAATGGAGCTGACAGAGATGGAAAGTAACTTAGCTAAATCCACAACTTGAAAGTTACAAGTTCTAGTTACCCTTTTGTGAAATTGACTTAAGTCACTCTTTGTAATGTAAAGTTAGAAAATGAACTTCATTTCTGGAAAAGTGATGTAATATATAACCAAAAATAAGGTTTATTATTCTATTGTATTTCAAAAGGGTAGTTATGAAGTAGTTAGGAGGTGGTTACAAGGTAGTCACTGGGAGCAAGCCTATAAATTCAAGGCTTTTTCAAATATAAAGGAGGGGAATTTTTTGAAAAACTCTTACGGGGGACTTATGTAAAAACTTTTCAGAGACCTTTGATCTAATACTTTGTACATGAAGGCTTTTGAAATTGTATAATTTCACAAAGATAATAGAGTACATTTGGTTCGTGTGTTCCAATGGTACTTTTGAGTTATTATTACTAGTTTCTTGTACATTATATTGGTAATACTTCTGTCTCACTGTGTAAATCATAGGTCATCCATTGAAAAATTTAACTGTGCAATTGATGTAATGAAGCACTACCATTTCTTGGTATCTTGATTTGAATGTGTTTAGATAACCTGTCTCTTCATGTGTTGAGATCTATGTGTTATCCTTCTTTCATCATTGTCACATGTTAAAGCATTCATCCTGAAACTCATCATATAAATTTAGGATTGTGGTTTCTATATTTTATGATGAAACTCCCTTTTAGTTTGTCATAAGTTTGTGAAATCCAAACTAGTATTCATATGTTTAATGTTAGGGTTTCAGTTAATCATATTTCTTGTTAGTTTTTTCTCTTTTCTTTTTTGTACTTTTAGGTTAAAATTACACAAAAACTACAAAACCCCCATCATACAAGGGAGTTGCCCCTCTCAAATGTAGAGAAAAATTGTTAGTCCAGTAACAACTTATCCAACTATTGGGACATTTATCAATGCTCATTTAGTGAGTCACTTTGAAATCTGTAGTGACAAATCTATTTACCAACATGTGTACAAACAAAAAGTTATCTCCCAGAATGAAGAGACACTTTGAACAATTACAAACCCCAGACTAGGAGTTGCCTTTTATGCATTTTAAAAGTAGAAGGATTTCCATAGAAGAAGTAAACTAACTATTGTCACAAGGATTGCACCCTTGTCAAGCATGAAGCTCAACAATCCTATGAAACATGGGATTGCCTTCAGACTGTGGGTTGTCTATAGCAGAGGTGAACCTCTAGAAGAGCTAGTTCCTATGAAATATGTTAGATCTGATGTATTTTGCAAGGAAAAAGGATAGAAGAAATGCTATGAAACTAAAAATTAGATCCTAGGTGGTGATGTACTGAGTTTATAATCCTAACTTGCTATTTTGACTCACAATTATCTCTCAAAAGACTTGGTTACACAACTCAGCTTGGACAATGTTCACACATCAATATTTCATAAGAAGGCTTGAATATTTCTACTTTCTTTGAAGGTGTTGGTTTTTCTTCTGAATCAGCATTAGGGTTTGCCACTTCTAATGCACAGGCAGATTCAGCCAACAAATACAGGAGGTTGCGTGAGCTCCTCCCCTTTACTTCTGGTTCTGCCGCACCAAGGGGGGAATCCCTATAACTCAAGATGTAACCTTGACTAGCTCAAAGATAGAAAGATCTAACTTGACAACAACAGGCAGAATACTCTCATGTATGGACCAAGATATGTATGATAGATCACAAGGTGGGCAACGTTCTTGGACATATATGTCTGGTTAGGGATGAGAGCATGCAAGGGTTTCCTACTCCTAATCCTACAACTAACAAATGGAAGGAAGAGATGGTTTAGTTTGAATTTTGGATGCAAAGTTGGACATGGTGTATGACCTCAACACAGAACTAGATTGGTGCCTATCTAGGGCTTGGACTCGGTAGACATACACCTGTGAATGATCAGCATGAATAGCTAAAACTGGATTTTAGGGGGATACACATGATATCTGTCTTACAAATATCTCCCAATAAAGAGTGTTAAGTTGTCTATACTTACGGCATCCCTATTGCAGTAAGAAAGATACATGCAAAACTGGAGACAGAATCAGCATAACACATGCAAACACAGCATTATTCATATAAGATTAACCATGAAATCAGTGGATTCATGCCAAATCGTACAACAGGAGATACATAAACTCACAAGTTTAGCTGTACAGAGAAACCAAAACGAACTGTATTGTGTTACAGAGCCAAAATGTTCAACTTTCAACAACCTTCAAATGAGCAACACAACCTGCTATATACAGCAAGGAGGTGCTCAGCCTTAATTACATAGTTGACCAAAAAAAACCTGCTAGATACACAGTATCATCAGATTGGCGCTCAAACATTCAATGCAGCAAGTGGGAGAGGAGACAGGAAGAAATCTCGAGCCTTGCGCCGCCGCCTAGGGATCCACATCTTCAATCGGGTACTAGATCCGTCCACACCATCGCCCATACCTCTGCAACAATCGCCATTAATGGCGCACCAACCCGCAGCCTTGGGAAATGCAGAATACTGTGTGTCGCAACCGTTTCCCGCCAAGATACATCGTCATGATATTTGAAAATATGCAGGGTCGAATTATCCCACATGCACCCCGCGGCGACCATTTCAACACTTTATATACTAGGCCACGAGCATATATAATGTCGGTGCTTTTGCTCCTGACGACACTAGTATAAACCTTCATCATCATCCTCCAGCAGCATGATATCTTGTTGCTTGAAATATCACCTTGACGTCAGCATCATATCGCAATATCACCTGCATGATAAACGCCTTCATCGACACAACCTGATCCATCGGAGGAAGATCCTCCTGCTTAGCCGATACCAAATGTCTGGCCGATGAACATCCTGATGACGTCACCATCATATCCTGCTGACGTCATCAGCATATCTGCCTACTGCGCACCTCCTCATATTTAGATGACGTCATCGTCATATTCGCAACATTGGGGGATCTTCATAAGATGAGTAATGTTAGAAATATGACCCCCCGGACCTTGATGACATCACCACCACATATCGGCATCAGGATGATATTCGGAAGATAACCAGATATTTGGAAATATCATCCTGATGCACACATATCATGCTGCACTGTAGCTCCGCTATAAGATCGGGGTGATATATGAATATGACAGATATTTGAAATGATCACCCCCCACTGGATAATGCATGAAGCCGACAGGCGGATATCTCCCTGATATCAGCATCATCATGATGCTGGAACAAACATACATCCGGGTGATATTCAAATATGAAAATATCACCCCCTCCTTCAGAAATATCATGATGCAGATAGGCAGAGAAATATATATCACCCTGACATAAGAATGACGTCAGCATCATCAGGGTGATAAAACAACGAACATGAAGTGATAAAACAACATCAGGATGATCTTGACTAAGATCACCTGATGTTCAAATATGATGACCCCGATGAAGATTGGGTCACACTTAGAACTTTACAGCAACATCATCAGGATGATCTTAACCAAGATCACCCGATGTTAGAATATCACCCCAGCGAAAGATCATGCAGCCAGAAAATATGATGACCCTCGCAAGCAACATCAGGGTGATGTCTGGAAATATGATGATGATGACCTCCTCCAAAGAAAATATGATGCTGATGTTAAAACATGCTGAGGAGGCCCAACACTTAGAACTTTTTTGGATTTTTTGGGAAGGTGCCTGCATGTTTATATGCTTGAAAACTGACTGCTCATGCAGGCACCAACAGTGGCTCTGTCTGGGGACGTGCAGGTGTAAGACTACAGCGAGAACCCCAGATCTCTGGGATGCAGACCAGTCCCTTGTCCATTGGGCACAGAGTCAAATACTGCACCGACCTGCATCACCAAACACACTTGATGGCCTAAGGCCACCAAGAAAAGGAAAACCAATATTTCCCCTTATCAAACACCTTGTTCTCATCTGCATACACTGGATCAAGCCTGGAGATACTGCCATGATCTGACCCCAAACAAACCTGGTCATCTGCACATTCATCCCTCTGATTTAGCTTGTCACTATCATCCCTGTGCAGATAACCCTTAGCATCCGGCAACAAGTGGATGCAGAATGTATCAGGCAATGCATACTCAAAGGGAATATAACACATGTTATCATTTGTATCAGCATTATGCATTGCAAAATGATCTCCTAGCTGGATTAAAAATTGAAAGCACTCGAAGTCCACCACACAACTAGGAAAGTCAGAGCTCATTTCATATGCTGGCCTCTCAAAAGAAAAGCTTTCAAATTCACAATTGTGCACATCATGTACACAACCATCTGGTACACCAAGCTAGAAAAGATCAGGCTCTGGCACCTCTTTACAATCAGGCACATTTTTACAATCACTTACCTGATGTATGTTGTTTCCTCTTTCATCAGGATGAGAAACAGAATCCAAGTCAAAAACAATGTCTAGATCCTCACCATACTCAGACAGATCCTCATCATCACATGTGTCATAAATGGGTGACCCTAGTACATAAGCTTCATCATAGTATGCCATTTGTTCATGGGCAGCAAAGCATGCATCTTCATCACCAATGGATTCCCTCTGTGGAGGAGTATCAGCCTGTATGCTTATTTCTTCTCTATCTTGAGCACAATACTCACAATCATCTCCACAGGTCCATTCCAAAAATTGCTCATTGCTGTCCACAACCTCATTGTTGTTTTCATGGTCAGATGCCTCATCATTGCAATGGGAATCCTCATTAGTCCTTTCACTGGCATTCTCAACATTCATCTTTTCATCTTCACATGATGCCTTAATTATTTGGTCATTTGCAGCTTTACAACTATTATTCATACCAAGGCCTGGGGACAGGGGTTTCAGCAGGTGCACATTTCTGATTTTTTCTATCTTTTCTATGAACTTGTATGCCATCTGCATACTTGTCACCTTGAAATCCCTCAGTATTGTACTAAAGCCCTCCTCAAAAGCTTCAAAGAATATGCCAACACAGGCTGAAATATCAGGTCTGAAACTTTTAGGGACATGTGAAAGGGCTACTGCAAACCTATGACTGAAATCAACACATGGCTCTTCATCTTGTTTTCTGATGTTCATCAATTCTGCAACAAGATCAGCCGGTTCTCTTGCAAATTCTTCTTTGAAACAGTCAGCAAGCTCATCCCAACAGGCAAAAAATTTCTTTGGAAAGCTCAAATACCAGTCTTTTGCTTTTGCATCAAAGGACCTAACAAAAAACCTCATCCACATATCCTCATCTCTAAATGAATGTTTTCCCATGAAATTGTGAAAATTTTGGATATGTGCATTCCCATCACATACACTGTGACCACTAAATTTGGGCATCTGACAGTATATCCTAGCAGGCATAGTTTCTACTTTATAATCAACCCATGACAAATCCAGTTGGTCATACAAAGGATCAAAAGGGCTAAGAAGAGGTTTAGCCTTCTGACTAGCAGACACAACAGGGTTATTGCTTTTTAACCGGGCCTGCTCAGCCTCTAAGAATATCAACCTATTTTTTATCTCTTCTATTCTTTTCTCCAACATTTCACCACTGAGTATGGGATAATTCATACTTGGATTCATAAAAAACTTACTCTTAGACATCCTTTGTCTGCCTAAGACCTAAGGCTTCCCCTGGCATCTAACTTATGCAGCAAAACAGCAAATATAAAGGGGAAGAAACAAGATACCTTTTCTCATACAGATGCTGAAATATGAACAGCACATTTTTGTCACATCACATACATCCATCTTTCATGTGAATTCAGATCTTTTTTGCAGAGTCGCCACCTCTCCAGAGAGGACAAAATTTACAGCAGCTGAAAGCTATTTTTTCCAGGTTCATTCCACCGGCAGAGCATCATTTTTCACATGAAAGACTCCCCAGCAGAGTCGCCATTTTGTTGGTGACTCAGATGGGCCACAAATATATCATTTTTTTTTAGTCCATCCCCAGCAGAGTCGCCATTTTGTTGGTGACTCAGATGGGCCACAAATATATCATTTTTTTTTAGTCCATCCCCAGCAGAGTCGCCATTTTGTTGGTGACTCGGATGGGTCACAGATATATTACTGGAGATGATTAGATAGTACTTTTACTTCTCAATCCCCAGCGGAGTCGCCATTTTTGTTGGTTTTTCTTCTGAATCAGCATTAGGGTTTGCCACTTCTAATGCACAGGCAGATTCAGCCAACAAATACAGGAGGTTGCGTGAGCTCCTCCCCTTTACTTCTGGTTCTGCAGCACCAAGGGGGGTATCCCTATAACTCAAGATGTAACCTTGACTAGCTCAAAGATAGAAAGATCTAACTTGACAACAACAGGCAGAATACTCTCATGTATGGACCAAGATCTGTATGATAGATCACAAGGTGGGCAACGTTCTTGGACATATATGTCTGGTTAGGGATGAGAGCATGCAAGGGTTTCCTACTCCTAATCCTACAACTAACAGATGGAAGGAAGAGATGGTTTAGTTTGAATTTTGGATGCAAAGCTGGACATGGTGTATGACCTCAACACAGAGCTAGATTGGTGCCTATCCAGGGCTTGGAGTCGGTAGACATACACCTGTGAATGATCAGCATGAATAGCTAAAACTAGATTTCAGGGGGATACACATGATATCTGTCTTACAGATATCTCCCAATAAAGAGTGTTAAGCTGTCTATTCTTACGGCATCCCTATTGCAGTAAGAAAGATACATGCAAAACTGGAGACAAAATCAGCATAACACATGCAAACACAGCATTATTCATATAAGATTAACCATGAAATCAGTGGATTCATGCCAAATCGTACAACAGGAGATACATAAACTCACAAGTTTAGCTGTACAGAGCAACCAAAACGAACTGTATTGTGTTACAGAGCCAAAATGTTCAACTTTCAACAACCTTCAAATGAGCAACACAACCTGCTATATACAGCAAGGAGGTGCTCAGCCTTAATTACATAATTGACCAAAAAAAACCCGCTAGATACACAGTATCATCAAATTGGTGCTCAAACATTCAATGCAGCAAGTGGGAGAGGAGACAGGAAGAAATCTCGAGCCTTGCGCCGCCGCCTAGGGCTCCACATCTTCAATCGGGTACTAGATCCATCCACACCATCGCCCATACCTCTGCAACAATCACCATTAATGGCGCACCAACCCGCGGCCTTGGGAAATGCAGAATACTATGCGTCGCAACCGTTTCCCGCCAAGATACATCGTCATGATATTTGAAAATATGCAGGGTCGAATTATCCCACATGCACCCCGCGGCAACCATTTCAACACTTTATATACTAGGCCACGAGCATATATAATGTCGGTGCTTTTGCTCCTGACGACACTAGTATAAACCTTCATCATCATCCTCCAGCAGCATGATATCCTGTTGCTTGAAATATCACCTTGACGTCAGCATCATATCGCAATATCACCTACATGATAAACACCTTCATCGACACAACCTGATCCATCGGAGGAAGATCCTCCTGCTTAGCCGATACCAAATGTCTGGCCGATGAACATCCTAATGACGTCACTGTCATATCCTGCTGACGTCATCAGCATATCTGCCTACTGCGCACTTCCTCATATTTGGATGATGTCATCGTCATATTCGCAACATTGGGGGATCTTCATAAGATGAGTAATGTTAGAAATATGACCCCCCGGACCTTGATGATGTCACCACCACATATCGGCATCAGGATGATATTCGGAAGATAACCAGATATTTGGAAATATCATCCTGATGCACACATATCATGCTGTACTATAGCTCCGCTATAAGATCGGGGTGATATATGAATATGACAGATATTTGAAATGATCACCCCCCACTGGATAATGCATGAAGCCGACAGGCGGATATCTCCCTGATATCAGCATCATCATGATGCTGGAACAAACATACATCCGGGTGATATTCAAATATGAAAATATCACCCCCTCCTTCAGAAATATCATGATGCAGATAGGCAGAGAAATATTTATCACCCTGACATAAGAATGACGTCAGCATCATCAGGGTGATAAAACAACGAACATGAAGTGATAAAACAACATCAGGATGATCTTGACTAAGATCACCCGATGTTCAAATATGATGACCCCGATGAAGATCGGGTCACACTTAGAACTTTACAGCAACATCATCAGGATGATCTTAACCAAGATCACCCGATGTTAGAATATCACCCCAGCGAAAGATCATGCAGCCAGAAAATATGATGACCCTCGCAAGCAACATCAGGGTGATGTCTGGAAATATGATGATGATGACCTCCTCCAAAGAAAATATGATGCTTATGTTAAAACATGCTGAGGAGGCCCAACACTTAGAACTTTTTTGGATTTTTTGGGAAGGTGCCTGCATGTTTATATGCTTGAAAACTGACTGCTCATGCAGGCACCAATAGAAGGAAAATTGATGCTTTCACAACTCAAAAAAGTCATAAAATGGCTTACACAACCTATAACCTGTGTAAATCAATTGCTTTTTGTATCTAAGCTTCAAGGAATGAGACAAAAATTTAAAAGATTTGTTTACAATCATAATCAAATTTCTTATCAAAATCACTCAATCAAACACACATATATCTCAGAAGGTAACACTAATTTTATTAAGAAAATAATAGGAATACCTTTGCATTAATCTCTGAATAATGATAAAAATAATGATGTTGCTCTATATGAAAATCAAATAAATCTGCTAAGTTACAATACCAAAATCTCTCTTTGCAATGTGCAAAGGAAAATAAAAGCAAGAACTAAGAAAAAAGCATCGTGCTTTCTCCTTTACTATACAAACTCCCTCCAAAACAATGGGGAAGTCAACTCCACTCTAACTGAACTCTCCTCTGATGCATGGATGGGTTGGAAAGAAGTCATCAACCAAAAATAGTGAAGTCCCAGTTGTTGGGAGAGCAAGGCAAAAAAGTCTAGATTAGAAGGTTCAAAAATATTTCATTTTGAGTTATTTTAGTCTTGAACTCCTAGGTTAGTGCAAGAAGTTGGGTCCACTTTTTGGCCAAAAAGTGGAAGTGTTTTCCCTAATTTTTTAGAATTTGTCACATTTGACCTAAAAATTTGAGGCACTTAAAGATTGAATCTTAAAAAAAATTAGTAATATGAAATGTAGTACTCAGAGTCTAGTTTCCAAATATGTAATTTATTTTAATACCCAGATGATACAAATTGATTTTCAATAGGCATTTCTAAAAACTATTGTTTAAAAGTCACTTTTTTTACCATACCATGCACGTGTATGACCAACACAATTTGACCTAAATAAAAGTATTTTTCTAAATCCTTTTGGGGAAAAGATGTGTAGTATAGTGAAGTTTGATGAGGATATTTTTATAATTTTTTTCCAAATATTTTTTTTATTAATTTTTTATTGGCCCTAATTGTTGTTTTTGAAAACCCCTTGTGTACGGCCAACATAATTTGAGCAAAACTAATCATAAAATGATTTTTTTTTCATTGTGTAAAGAATGATGTGTAGATTGATGACATATATATATTTTTTTAAACTTTAAAAATTAAAAGTTATTAAAAAAATATAAACACCTATCATTTCAAGTTTTTGGACCAGTTTGCTCATAAATTAAATAATAAATAGAAAAATAAGTCCAATAATAAAAATTACATATTTGAAAACTACACATTGTCATCTATAATGGGTTTTAATTTCATAAAAAAATTTAGAAAAAAAACATCATCAGCCATATTGGTAAAGTTGGTCTTTTCTCTTGCTCTAAACATGGACTTGTAGTTGCAGGTCCAAGGCAAGGGGTTGGATTACCATGCCTTTTCTGAGCCTAAGATTAAAGGAATGGATACCCATTCCTTTTGAGTGGAAAAAAAAGTGCACATGTCTTTTTTATAAATTCAAATACCATTTAGAAACGGGTACCTGTTCCTAAACGGGTACCCGTTTAGGCTCGAGCACCTGCTCCTAAACAAACTTGAACTGTGAAACCCCCAATTGTTTCCTTCTTTGATGAAAACTATGAAAGATGTTCTTTCGTTTTCTTTCTCTATCACTATGAAACTATAAAAAACCTTGTTTATTTGCTTTATTGAGGTAAAACTGTGAAAAGTTTGATTTCTCAAAATAATGAAGGGGCTTCTATGCATAGTTTCTTGCTCCTTTTCTTGTGAAAACTATGAAAACCCTGTTGTTGTTTTTGCACTCTCTGATGAAGAAGGAATGTAAGAAAAACAAATGATTTTTCTTCCTATTTTTGTATGTTGTTATGGGTTATCATAAAATCTGTGTAAGACTTCCTTCCTCTTGCTCTTCATACTCATATAATGAGGAAAAGAACTCTGCCTTCTCTTTCTATCTTTTGGCTATGGAATAATCTCATATACTGGTTTTAGGGTTACTACTTTTCAGTGACTCTTATGCCTCTTTGTGTGAGCTTGTAGACCTCTGACAATCTTTAGTCTCCTTGTAAATTTCTTCTCACCTTCTTAATAGCCTTTTAATACTATATGATCTTCAACATTTCTTACAACTGCTCCAAAGCTTACTGCACTCTATATCATGGTCTTATTGTCTCATAACATGATATCAATGTCCTACACTTTTGTATAGTGTGTAAAGGTCCTTGAGAGTGTTTAAACCCTTGTTTCACTGGTCCTGATGTTTGACGTTGTCAAGTCTTCATCCTACTTCACAGTTGGCACTGCTCACCTCATTAGAATAGTCTACTACATTCTTTGTCCAACATTGTGCCTATTACAAATGTTTCTCTTTAGATAGTCTCTGCATTATCAATGTTGTTACTTCATAGTTTTGTAAGTCTTCTACCCTTGACTCACTGTCATTCTTTCATGCTAACCTCCTATTCACTATTTCCTTCTCTTGATATTCTCAAATCTATGTTGCTCTTCATCAGTACATGTTGCTTCCTTCAGTTGTTATGCATGCCTGCGTTGTTATGACTATAGCTTCTTCTACAAGATTAGGGCTCTGAAGGATCTTTATGACTGTTCTTTGCTCTTTACAACCCAATGTCTCTTGAGACCTTATGACTGTCTCACAACTAATCTCTCTAGATGCTCTATAATTTCATTAGTCATATTAATCTTTACTAGTCTATATTCAAGTGTTATGAACCCTTCATTGATTGTCTTGGCCTCTGACAATGACTTCTCCTTGTTCAATACTGACCTTCCTCTGCTATGCAGATATTATATATTCCTCAGTGTTTCTTTCATGCATGAATTTGACATGTTTCATGTTGATTTTTGTGTAGTCTCTCCTTCTTCCCAAAGATGGATTGGTCTAGTGAAAACCATTACTCTTAAAAGCTTATGAAAACTCAGAAACCATATTCACCTTTGTGGGTACTATTTGCCATATAATCATTGTGGTTGTCATCTTAAATGCTCTGTCACTAATAAGGCTACTGAACTTGCAACATCATTCATTTGAACTATTGAGATAGTCATGAATGACTATCTTTTGACTGTGATCCTTTACTAATGGGTTGGTGTTTAAAAACAAGTCTACCAACATTTTGTGGATCCTTTGTATTGTTCTTCAGGCTGTCATTGTTTTCCTTCTTCACTTGCATGTAGATTGTTCCTTGCTGCTAAACCTGTATACTGCATTGTCTAAGTGCATTCACTACTTATGCATGCTATTGTTTTGATGATAGTCAATGATTGACTGCCCTCTCATGATTATGACAACTATTTATTAGGACTACTCTTACTTTAAGAGGTGGCTTTCCCCTCCAAAGAGGTGGTTGCTCCCTTTGTAGACTGTGTAGGTCTTCCTTAGACTTTCTTTATTTGTATTTATCTCTAGAATTCAATCAAACATTGTCCCTCTATGCATTGTCTTTTTTGAAGCTTGATGGGATATTAGACTTTCAATCATGCTCCTCTAGCTTGACCTTTGACTGCTCCCTTTATCTCATCACTGTGTTGTCTTCATGATTCATATATAACAATCATAAATGACTATTCCATTTCATTTCATAATGAACAAAATTCTTCATGTACTTGTACCTACACACTCAGAACAAAAGTTAGAAAAATATAGAGGCTAGGAGCCTCTCTCTTGATGATCTTCATCTCTTGCATCTTCTTGTGGTTGTATATTTGCATCTGGAAGTTCTTTATTTCTTTCATTTCTTGCTTTGATGCTTATGAGAAGATAGCATGTACATTTGATGTTCTTATATACATGAGTGAAAGGATATCCCGAGCTCTAACACATTTCTTTATTCCTCTTGCAAGCTCCTCTGATGACAAAAATAGAGAATCTGAAGATGGTACAGCTACTAATGGGGATTCATCTTCTCAGGTAATGATGGATCCCCTTTCCTCCTCTATGTTTTTTATTTCAGATGTATATGTGCTCTTTTGATTGCACTATTTATAGTCAATTCCCATGGTTTGTGTGGGAACTTTGAACACATTTTCCTTGTGAATAAAAGTAGTTGTTTTGTGCAATGATTTGTCTATTGTTTTTCTTTTGTAAACTATCAATTGCATAAAGAAAATACATATGAAACCTATTGCTTGATATAGTTTCTTATAGTCATAAGTGGATTTAACAAGTTGTGTACCTTTATCATTTGAGACTTGAACAAACTATAATGAATATATTTGAAACAATCTAAAACTTGTAGTTTGGTTTCCCCTCTTGTCTGCTTTTGAATGTCTCCTACTCCTGTAGGGTGTCCTTCCCACTTCTATCTGTCTCCTGTAGCAACTCTTACTAAGTTGATGCATGATTCTGGTAGAAGTGATGCCTGGAATGGCCTTCTACCTAGGTAGTAGGCCTTCTAAATCTGGTTGTGAGCTCTTAGCCTTCATTAGTCTTCTTCCTTTCCTCCTGTGTTAGACACCCAGTCTAAGTTTATGTTGTACCTATCTCCCTCTTCAAGATAAAAAATAAATAGTGTTGTCCCAGATTTACCTATTTGAGCTAAAGTGCACAAATAGGTAATACTAACAATCGAAGACAAGTACAACAACACAACACCTAGTAAGAAAATCATTTATTACAAATGGGAAAAGTTGGAAAAAGAGTAAAGAAAGAAAATGATAGTTTAGTTATTGAAAATGATTTATTGGAAGGAAAATTAATGAGACTTAAAGGAGAATTGGTAAAAGTTAAAAAGGATAATAAAGAAATGATAGAAACCATAAAAAGGTCAACAATGAATGTTTATGAAATTTTATGTGAAAATGATAAACTATAAAAAGAACTGGAGAAGGTTAAAAACAAGAATGAAGATCTGGAAGAAACCTTGAAGTGGTTTGAAAAAGAAAAGGAAGAATTAGAAGAAAAGTTGAAGTTGTTTGATAAGGTTAAAAAGAGGAATGAATATTTAAATGAAAAGATGAACAAATTGGAAGAGGAAAACAATTTACAAAAAGATGAAATAGCAAGGTTGAAAGAACAAAAAAGTCAACTTGATCAAACACTTGCATCATGTCTAAAGGAAAATGAATGTTTAAGGTTGAAGACTATACTTTGTGATGTATCATATGATACAAATTATTTTTGTGATATAATTGAAACTAAAGAGTTTTAAATTCAAGATAATAAGGAGATTGAATTAGTAAAATTTTTTAGTTGTGATATTGACACAAAAAGTTCTCCAAAGAATGTTGGTTTTAAGATGATGAAAAAGATG
This sequence comes from Cunninghamia lanceolata, assembly GCA_027924645.1. Lineage (NCBI taxonomy): Eukaryota > Viridiplantae > Streptophyta > Pinopsida > Cupressales > Cupressaceae > Cunninghamia > Cunninghamia lanceolata. Next base: position 4,510,227 of record BSBN01000128.1, read on the forward strand.
GGATATAAACAAAAATGATTGGGAAAGTATCAACAAGGAATTAGAGACCCTATTGAGCCAATAAAGAGACCAAGGAATGAAGGCCTTGGATATGTCAAGGGTAAAGAAAATAAAAGCGGTATCAGAGGTTCAAACAAATCAGCTCACATTCTGCATGGTATGCAATGTTCTCATTGTAACAAACATGGACATAGAAGAGAGATGTGTTGGGATCTTCATCCTTGTAGCATTTGTGGATTGGATAATCACTTTGAAAATATGTGTTGGAATAAAATGTGGAAGAATAAATCTAGGACAAAATGTATGCAGATGGTTGTGAATGGCTAAATGGATCAGATTGGAAACATGTTACATGTATGTTTAGAAGGGTGTATAGGCTTAAGTATTCACGTGTTGGAAAGGAAGGACATATGATGAAATACGGCAAGAAAGGAACCTATGTGGAGCGTAAATAAGTCCATACTACAATAAAAGAAGGGATAACTAGGGATTATACCACAAAAGAAGAAGAAACCACACTGTAATAAAGGAAGTACTGATAAAAAATTAGAAAGGAGTATAGGGGCAATGTGTCCGGAGAAGGAACCAAATAAATTCTATGTATGCGGAAGGAGTTACACCAAATCCAAGAGAGTAGAAAACACCATGGAGAAAGATCAAGAATATCTTGATTAATTAAGTATTGAAGTAAGGCAAAATTCTGAGATCGTGAGGTTATTTGTGAATTTATTGAGAATGTAGAAAGTGATTGGAAGAATGTACAGTACCCTAAAAGTGTAGTAAGCACCACCGCAGAAGGAGAGAAACTAACGTATATGGAGAAGAACCACCACAAATGAAGAAAAAGAATCATAAATGAAAAGGAACCATCATGAAGGAAGAACTTGAGGTAGCTTACAAAGAGGACTTGTTCAGACCACCAACCATTGAGGCAATGCAATGATTTGTGAGTAGACCACCACATTTCATCGAAATTGGTTGTATGACCTCGTGGTTTGGGGATACTAGTAGGTCAAAGTGAAGAGGTTCACTTTTTAATTAATCTTGAAAGTCTGATACAAGGGCATCTAAAAGTCATTTCAGTTGATGTGGGTCAGTAGGTGTTGAGTTGCAAGGTACCAAGAGGTATCATTGGAGACCACTGTATTTTACCACAATTAGTTTTCTAAAAGTTATTTCAGTTGATGTGGGTTAGTAGGTGTTGATTTGCAAGGTACCAAGAGGTATCATTGGAGACCACCACATTTTACCATAGTTAGTTTTATGGTCTCATGGTTTGGAGGATAGATAAAGCTATTCCAAAGGTAGGTTTGATCCAAGTTTTAGGAGGTTTGAGTTACCAAAAATATATCTAGAGACAATAGGGTGAAGACTATGTTTTTCATAATGTAAGTGCCAAAAAAGGGTGCCGATCCCATTACATATTAGCCAAAAAGACACACCAAAGTTCCATCAAAGAACCAAGAGAGAAAAATAGACCAAACCAACAAGACATGGCCAAAAAGAAAACCAAGACCAAAACACAGAGGATTGATAGCAGACCAACAACAAACAAAACCAAAAGCATAGAAAAAGCCATCAACGGCTAATTGAACGTCCAGTCCTAGAATCTTCGGCCAAGAACTAGTAGAGATCATGGTACTCCTTGAGTTATTTTTCCTTCATACCTTGGTGCTTGAAGAATGATTATATAAAAGTATGGGAGCTTGCACCGGTGATTTGGGATTGTGCGCCAAGAACTAAGAGCATGTAGAGGTAATTTGGTTTGAGTAGAGATTATGCTATGAAGCGCATGGCTTTATTCCATTCCTACATCACCGCATTTGATTTGGGGCCCATGTGTATCTAATCATGTGGTGGAATGTGGTGGGTTATACTGAGACTATTATTAACTAAAACAAATTATTTAGAAATAGTGTCTTGAGGACAAGACAATATTTTAGGCCTGGGGAGAATGTTAGTAGGTGATCAGGAGTATCATAAACTACACCACTGTACCTTACGTGACATTATCATGTGCCACAAAGGGTTTGTGATACCATTTGGGTCATCCCTAGACCCATTTATGGGTCATATAGGCCTTAAATAGCCTTGAACACACCCTAACACACCTTAACAAGCATTAATATGGATAAATATCATAAAGGAAAGGGTGAATTCATGGGAGTTAATTAAGAGTATTTAGGAAAAGACATAAGGGAAAGAAACCATGAAAGGGTATTAAGAGGCTATATAAGGAAGAGGAATGTGAGATAGAAGAGCAAGGAGTATGATGAAGCATGATGATGTGAAGAAGTATAATAAGAGAGGAAGATGGAAGATATGATGTAAGATATAGATATGATGAGAAGATGGAATATATATACATATATAATATGTGAACTATTGTATAATATTTGAACATTTATGATATTTATTATATATTGAACATGATGTAATTGTTGCAAGTATGTGTTAATCAGTGTTGTCATTGGTGTCAACTTATCTTCTATTGTTGATGTTGTTGGTTGATTGAGTTATTGTGTTAAGGTGATTTGAATGACTTGAAGAAGTGTTGATGATGTTAGTATATTTCTCTTGTTGTTGACTTTCCAAGTCCCTTTGAGAAAATTTGATAAATATTGAAGACAGTTTTGTGAAGAAGTATGTTGGCTTACAGGATACTGTCTGAGTTTTTTGCTCCCCATTTCTTCTATGTTGAAGACCAAAGTGTGAGATTTGGATATGTTTTAGAGAAGTGTTTAAAGATGCTAAATTTAGAATTTGGTGGTCCAAATCATTGTGCAATAGAAGTTATGTTCATCAGTTTGAAGACTGTAATTGATAGAGTTTCTGGGTTGTGCAGAGGTGTTTGGGAGAAAGTATTTTGCTCTACATTTCTCTGCAAAGTAGTTTCAAGTGGTGAAGTTTTGGAAATATGTTTATAAGGTCCTTATCTATCTTCATTCCAAAGGATTTGTGATTTGGTGCTCCAGAAAGAAAGTTATTGTGTAGCAGAGTTTGACAGTGTTGATTGTGAACAGTCTATGATCTGTCTTCAAGTGAGATTTGTTGTAGCTGGATTTGTTGGCTTCTAGGTGATGTCATGTTGTTCATGGATGTCACCAGATCATGTTGAATTCTTGTGCTTGGTCTGCAAGTTATGGTTGTATTCTTGGAAGCATGTGCCTAAAGATCCTAGTGTCAACACCAGTTTTGGCCGACCTGGTTGTTTACACTCTTTGCGGATGTGATTCATGGATTGTGGAAGCGTTTTGAAGCATGTGAAGATGTATTTAGGTCCAAGCTAAGTTGTAAAATGTTCTTCTTTTATCTCTTTGCTTCGCAAGGTTGTTTAAGTCTAGACCTAATTTGAATTGTGTATGTTTTCCAACTTTGGAGACTGTTCCAAAGGTTGTAGAATGTATTGCCGACCTTGATGTATTTTCCAAAGTTGATGATTGATATAAATAAGTGTAAAGGATTTGTGTGTAGGTGTGTAAATGTGAAGATGAGGATGTTTGTGTTGTAAGGCTGTGAAGGTGATATGTATTGTGCTTCATTGGAACTAAACTCAGGCATGTAGTAGATGCTATCATATCAATTCATGGTAGTGAACCACCCCTTTTGGCAGTGAGCCCTTTTAGCAGTGAGCCCTTATGGTAGTGAGCCCTTATTGTAGTGAGCATTCTTTTGGACAGTGAGCCCTTTGGCAGTGAGCCTCTTTGTAATTCAATATTGATACTACTATATATTGTGAGCTAATCCTCACCATGGGTTTTCCTTTTAGGGTTTTTCGTGTAAAAATTTGGTGTTCTCTTATGCATGGTGTTGATGTGATTAAGATTTTTTTTTTCATGTTTAATCTTCATAATAGAATTAGGGCTTAAGTGAATTGATGTGGATGTGATTATGTTTGTGAAGGTTTAAAGTTTTTTATACAACTGATTCACCCCCCTCTCAGTTATCTTATGCATTCAGCAATTGGTATCAAAGCAAGGGTTCCTTGGAAGAAAGCCTAACAGCTTAAGGTAGATATAGGATGGCGCACAAGAATGGCATTCCTTAATTTGATGGAACGACTATGCCTTCTGGAAGGTACAAATGCAAAGTTATCTTGTTTCTCTTGGTTTCAATGTGTGGAGAATGGTTGAAAAGGGATAAAAAATATCTGATAATGGTCCGGAGATAGCAATGGAGATTAGGGCTTATGAGACTAATGGCAAAGCTAGAAATGCCCTACTGAATGCTCTATCTAATGCTAATATGGCAAAAGTTTTGGATCTGGAATCTGCTCATGAGATATGGAAAAAATTGAAGAATATCTATGAAGGAGATGAATCTATCAAAAAAAAGGCCATGATGTAGAACTTGAAGTCCAAATATGAAACTATGCGAATGTCTGAAGATGAGAACATAACAAGCCATATGCAGAAGTTTGATGAAGTTGTCAAGGACATCAAAGGTCTTAGTGGAACTCTGACTGATGAAGAAGTTATGAATAAAATACTCAGAACACTTCCTGAATCTTATAGTCATAAAGTGTCTGCCATTGAAGAATTTCTAGATACGGGCAAGCTTTCGAAAGATCAATTGTTTGGAAAACAGACTACTTTTGAGATGAGATAAATTGGCACTACTAAGGGTCCTATGAAAGTTGAGACTACTTTCAAAGCCAAATCAGAAAAAGACTGTTAGATCAAATAAGTATGTTGTGGAATCATATGAGGAAGACTTTGATGAGATTGAGGCAAACTTTGTGAATAGAATGAAAAAGGGAACCGAAAAGTTTAGAGGTAAGTTACCTTTCAAATGTTTCAGTTGTGGTAAGATTGGCCATTATGCTTCGAGATGTCCTGATAGAACTTTGAAGATCAAGAACAAAGAAGGAAGAGGTAAGATGGTAAGGAAAAGTTACTATGTTAAAGATGATGAAGGTGTAACTGATGATGAATCTGATTTTGAAGATGGTAATGCTAGTGAATGCTTGTTTATTGCTATAAAAGAAGAACATGTTTCTACTAACCTTGCAAGCTATGTGAAGGAAGGAAGTCTAGAAGCAGAGAAAGAGATGTCTACATTTCATACTAGAAAGGAAAAGGATGAATGGGTCATTGACAGTGGATGTTCAAATCACATGACAGGAAATAAGAGTAAGTTTGTCAAACTGGAAAAGTATGATGGAGGACTAGTTAGATTTGGTGATGATGCAACTGGTAAGATTTGTGGAAAAGGGTCAATTACTTTTGATGGCAAGCATAATATAGATGATGTTCTTTATGTCAAAGGCTTGAAGCATAATATTCTAAGTGTTGGACAGATGTGTAACAAAGGCTATAATATGATGTTTAAGGACAATGGATGTGAGATAAGGAAAAGCTCAAAAACAATAATTGTTGCTGGTAGGAAGACTCATGGTAATGTTTATCATTTGAAAGGTACTAACAATTGTTGCTTGTTGGATCAAAAAAATGAAAGTTGGTTATGGCATAGGAGAATGTGTCATATTAACTTTAATAATCTAGTCATAATAAGATTAGTTCAATTTGTAACAAACCTGCCTAAGATTGTGAAGCCTGCTAATGCCATTTGCAAAGAATACTAATTTGGGAAGCAAATAAAGATGAGTTTCAAAAGCAAAGAACAAACCTCTACTGGCCTATTGGAGTTGGTGCATACAGACTTATGTGGCCCTACAAGAATAAGAAGTCTACAAGAATAAGAAGACTTATGTGGCCATACTTTTCCAGTTTGATAGTGGATGTTCAAATAACATGACAGGAGATAAGAGTAAGTTTGTCAAACTAGAAAAGTATGATGGAGGACTAGTTAGATTTGGTGATGATGCAGCTGGTAAGATTTGTGGAAAAGGGTCAATTACTTTTGATGGCAAGTATAATATATATGATCTTCTTTATGTCAAAGGCTTAAAGCATAATATTCTAAGTGTTGGACAGATGAGTAACAAAGGATATAATATGATGTTTAAGGACAATGGATGTGAGATAAGGAAAAGCTCCAAAACAATAATTGTTGTTGGTAAGAAGACTCATGGTAATGTTTATCATTTGAAAGGTACTAACAATTGTTGCTTGTTAGATTAGAAAAATGAAAGTTGGATATGGCATACGAGAATGTGTCATATTAACTTTAATAATCTAGTGAGAATAAGCTCAGTTCAAGCTGTAACAAACCTGCCTAAGATTGTGAAGCCTACTAATGCCATTTGTAAAGAATGTTAATTTGGGAAGCAAACAAAGATGAGTTTCAAAAGCAAAGAACAAACCTCTATCGGCCTATTGGAGTTGGTGCCTACAGACTTATGTGGCCCTACAAGAATAAGAAGTCTACAAGAATAAGAAGACTTATGTGGCCATACTTTTCTAGTTTGACAGTGGATGTTCAAATCACATGACAAGAGATAAGAGTAAGTTTGTCAAACTAGAAAAGTATGATGAAGGACTAGTTAGATTTGGTGATGATGCAGCTGGTAAGATTTGTGGAAAAGAGTCAATTACTTTTGATGGCAAGCATAATATAGATGATGTTCTTTATGTCAAAGGCTTAAAGCATAATATTCTAAGTGTTGGATAGATGTGTGACAAAGGATATAATATGATGTTTAAGGACAATGGATGTGAGATAAGGAAAAGCTCCAAAACAATAATTGTTGCTGGTAAGAAGACTCATGGTAATGTTTATCATTTGAAAGGTACTAACAATTGTTGCTTGTTGGATCAGAAAAATGAAAGTTGGTTATGGCATAGGAGAATGTGTCATATTAACTTTAATAATCTAGTGAGAATAAGCTCAGTTCAAGCTGTAACAAACCTACCTAAGATTGTGAAGCCTGCTAATGCCATTTGCAAAGAATGTTAATTTGGGAAGCAAACAAAGATGAGTTTCAAAAGCAAAGAACAAACCTCTACTGGCCTATTGGAGTTGGTGCATACAGACTTATGTGGCCCTACAAGAATAAGAATTCTACAAGGTGATAGGTACTTCATGCTACTCATTGATGATTATTCAAGAATGACTTGGTTTACTTTTCTTAGAGAAAAATTAGAATCCATAGACAAGTTCAAGGCATTTAAAGAAATGGTTGAAAATGAAATGGATTTGAGAATCAAGTGTCTGAGTTTTGACAGAGGTGATGAGTTTACTTCAAATTAATTCAATGTTTTTTGTGAAGAACATGGGATAAAGAGACAAAAGTAGTTGAAAGGAAGAATAGAACAGTTCAGGAAGCTGCTAGAGCAATGATCAAAGAAGCTGACATTTTAGAAGTATATTGGAAAGAACCTATACATATTGTTGTCTATATTCAAAATAGAGTGAAAGTTAAAGCAAATGGAACAAAGACACCATACAAACTGTGGTATGGAAGAACTCCTACTGTCAAGTATTTCAAAGTTTTTGGAAGTAAATGCTATATCAGAAGATGTTGCAAGTATGTGCCTAATCAGTGCTGTCATTGATGTCAGCATATGTGTGTTGTCATTAGTGTCAACTGTATCCTTATCTTTTGATTGATTAGAAGCCTTATATGTTGAGGACATTGAGAAAATTAGCTCCTCCAGAAGATTCAGAAAGGAAACAATGAATCACAATGAAGACAGTGAGTTGCATACTGAAGAATAGTCCAGAAGATTGCTTCGCATTTCTTGTATGTCGAAGATCTTGGTTTGTGGATTGGAAGTTATTTAGAAGCTTGTCTAAAGATGTTATATTCTAAGTTTGAGTCTCCGGTATAAAGAATTGAGAGAGTTATGTTCACCAAAGTGAAAATAGATTTTTCTATGTGTTTGGTAGATACATGGAGAATGTGTTCTGCTCTGCATTCCTCCGCATTGAAGTATTTTTCTCTACGGTTCTAAAGGGAAGTCTAGGATGATGATAAGTGCCTACAACTATAATGGTTCATGATTTGGCAATCTGTAATCTATCATTCTTTTATGACAGTTGAAGACAATGAAGTTCATGTGCTCCGGTGTGAAGAATCTCATGGATAAAGTGGTTAGAGTTTGTGCGGTTGCTCTTGGTGATTACAACGTGCCTGTGGATGCCTCCTGATCATGTTCCTACCTTTACATTGGTCCATGTTAAGGAATTGAGATTGTGTTTGAAGATTATTCCCAGATAACGTAGTGTGTAACTAGTCTTAGCCGACTTGGTTAATTCCAATGATTATGGAGATCTCTTGAAGATTGTAGAAGTGTGTTGTGGCATGGAAGATCGTGTTTGAGTCCCAGCTAAGGCATGGCGTGATCCATATACATATTTACTACACTTCCTTAGCATAATTTCATAGTAGGTCAAGACCTATTTTGTAATGTTTGTAATGTCGACCTTGGAGATTGTTCTGATGGTTGATGAATGTAATGCTGACCTTGATGATCATTCCAAGGTTGCTGTAGTGTATAAATACCTGTAATTGAATTGTGAAAAAGTATCCAAGTGTGAAGATATGGTGAAGTAGTTGCAGAGCATAGCAGAGTTGGTTGTGCTTCAATGGAATTGAACTTTGGCATGAAGTAGATGATGTTATCTCAGTTCACCCCTTTGCCAGTGAGCCTTCTTTTGGCAGTGAGCCACCCTTTGGCAGTGAGCCATCCGTAGGCAGTGAGCCTCTCTTTGCAATGAGCATTTTGGGCAGTGAACCTGTGGTTTTTAGTATTAGTATAACATATATATTTCTGTGGGCTAACACCCACCATGGTTTTTCTCTTTTAGGGTTTTCCACGTAAAAATATGGTGTCTCCTGTGTTGTTTATGCTTTTGTGTTCAGCTTCTCATTTGACACTTTCATGGTTTTATCTAAATATAAGTAATTGTTAATTTGATGATCATATTTGATTAAAATTTTTAAGACAAATGATTCACTCCCCCTCTTAGTTGTCTAATGTAGTTCAACAGAAGAGATGAAGAATTGGGAAAGTTTGATGTTAGATATGATGAAGGCATATTTCTTGGGTACTCTACTAAGAGCAAAGCCTACCAGTGCTACAACAAAAGGTTGAGGAAGATTATTGAAAGTGCAAATGTAAAGGTAGATGAAGAAATTCAGAAAATCTCATATCATGTTGGATATGAGTCAGATGAGTCTATTGATACAGAAGCAATTGAAGAAGTCAAAGATAGGGAAGTTCATATTGATGAAGAAGAAGCTCTAGAAAGAGTTCCTAAAACCCCCAAGTATGTGCAAAAGAATCACTCAGAGGATCAAAACATTGGTGACAAAAACAAAGGAGTTCTGACAAGAAGAAGAGTTGCAGAAGAAGAGGTAAATCTCTATTTAATTTCAAAGGTTGAACCTACGATTATCTCTAAAGAAAGTAAAGATGAACATTGGGTCAAGGCAATGGAAGAAGAATTAATGCAAATTGAAAAGAAGAAGACTTGGGAACTTGTCCCTAGACCTGCAGATAAGAATGTGATTGGAACAAAGTGGGTTTTCAGGAATAAGTTGAATGAGAACAGAGAAGTGGTAAGAAACAAAGCTAGACTTGTATGCAAAGGCTACTCACAAGTGGAAGGAATAGACTATGAAGAAAATTTTGCTCCAGTGGCAAGACTGGAAGCTATTAGGTTGTTTCTAGCTTATGTAGCACATAAAGATTTCAAGGTATATCAAATGGATGTAAAGTCTACCTTTCTGAATGGTGAGTTGGAAGAAGAACTATATATAGAGAAACTGGATGGATTTGAGTTATCAAACAAACTAGACATGGTATGCAGATTGAAGAAGGTGTTGTATGGACTAAAACAAGCTCCTAGAGCTTGGTATGCTAGGTTGGACAGATATTTGTTGCAGCATGGATTTAGTAAAGGGTCTACAGACAGTAATTTGTATATCAAGGTAAGCAAAGATCAAATCCTAATTATTAAAGTCTATGTAGATGATATAATCTTTGGTGGAAATGAAGGTACATAGTGTAAGAACTTTGCAGATGAGATGCAAAAAGAATTTGAGATGTCAATGTGTGGTGAGATGAACTTCTTCCTTGGGCTACAAACTAATTAGACAAATAAGGGCATTTTCATTTCACAATCAAAGTATGTCAAGGACTTGTTGAAGAAGTTTGGAATGGAAGAATCTAAACCAGTTTGTACTCCCATGACAACTGGTTGCAAGCTAAGCAAAGATGATGAATCCCCTAAGGCTGATCAGAGCAAGTATATATCAGTGATGGGAGGATTGATATACCTAACTACTACCAAACTGGATATCATGCATGCAATTTGTCTTGTTGCAAGATTTCAAGTAAATCCTAGAGAGTCACATGTCATGGCAGTAAAGAGAATATTCAGGTATTTGAAGGGCGCTCTAGATCATGGTTTGTGGTATCCTAAGAACAATAACTTCAACCTAAGTGCCTACATAGATGTAGATTGGGTCAGATGTGTAAATGATAGGAAAAGTACAGGTGGTGGTGTGTTCTTTCTTGGAGACAGAGTTATGTCATGGCAAAGCAAGAAGCAAGATTTAGTAACCTTATCTACTGTAGAAGAAGAGTACATTGCAGCAGCATCATGTTCTGCACAAGTGCTATGGATAAGACAAACTCTGAAGGATATAAAAATTGAGTACGATGATCTAATTCCTATTTTCTGTGATAATACCAGTGTCATTAACATTTCAAAGAACCCCATGATGCATTCAAGGACAAAGCATATTTCTATCAAGTATCACTTTCTGAGAGAGAAGGTTGTAGAGAAAGAAGTGAAGCTTGAGTATGTGCCTATAAAAGATTCAGATTGCTGACATATTCATGAAGGCTCTTTCTAAGGATACATTTGAGTATCTTTGAGAAAAGGTAGGGGTTATTGCCCTTCATTTGTTGAACTAGATGCATAAGGAAGTGCATCAGTATAGTGTGATTCAGGAATCATCTCTTTTGTGGACTAGTTGAGGAGGCTACCTCTTAGGGGGAGCAGCTAGTGACATTGAAGAGTGTTGCAGTTAGAGGGAAATATCTAGAGCAATTAAGAACAAGTGCAAGTATGTGTAGTATCATATTCAGGGGGAGAAATCTTGAGAAAGGTGAATCACCCTTTGCCATTGATATCAAAGGGGGAGAGAGTTATGTCAAAAACAAAGGGAGAGTAAGATGTATAAAAGAAAGGGGGAGAATGAGATTAGTGCAAAATTATGTCATGATGGCTTTTCACATCATATGTTGCCATCAATGACAAAGGGGGAGATTGTTGCAAGTATGTGCTAATCGGTATTGTCATTGATGTTAACATGTTTGTGTTGTCATTGGTGTCAACTGCATCTTCTATTATTGTTGTTGTTGGTTGATTGAGTTACTATGTTAAGGTGATTTGAATGACTTGAAGAACTGCTAATGATGTTAGTATATTGCTCTTATTGTTGAGTTTCCAAGTGCCTTTGAGAAAATTTGATAAATATTGAAGACAATGTTGTGAAGAAGTATTCTGGATTATAGGATATTGTCTGAGTTTTTTGCTCTGCATTTCTTGTATGTTGAAGACTAGAGTGTGAGATTTGTATATGTTTTAGAGAAGTATTTGAAGATGGTAAATTTAGAATTTGGTGGTCCGGATCGCTATGCAGTAGAAGTTATGTTCCCCAGTTTGAAGACTGTAATTGACAGAGTTTCTGGGTTGTGCAGAGGTGTCTAGGAGAAAGTATTTTGCTCCGCATTTCTCCATAGAGTAGTTTTAGGTGGTGTGGTTCTGGACATATGTTTATAAGGTCCTTATCTATCTTCATTCCAAAGGATTTGTGATTTAGTACTATAGAAAGCAAGTTATTGTGTATGCTCAAAGTTTGACAATGTTGATTGTGAACAGTCTATGATCTGTCTTCAAGTGAGATTTGTTATAGCTAGATTTGTTGGCTCCTAGGTGATTTCATGTTGTTCATGGATGTCTCCAGATTGTGTTGAAGGCTTGTTCTTGGTCCATAAGTTATGGTTAAATTATTGGAAGTGTGTGCCTAAAGATCCTAGTGTTAACACCAGTTTGGATGACCTGGTTGTTTACACTCTTTACGAATGTGGTTTGTGGATTGTGGAAGCGTGTTGAAGTGTGTGAAGATGTATTGATGTATGAGCTAAGTTGTGAAATGTTCTTCTTTTATCTCTTTGCTTTGTAAGGTTGTTTAGGTCCAGACCTAATTTGAATTGTGTATGTTTGACAACTTTGGAGATTATTCCAAAGGTTGTAGAATGTATTTTCTGACTTTGATGTATGTTCCAAGGTTGATGATTGATAGAAATAAGTGTAAAGGTTCGTGTGTAGGTGTGGAAATGTAAGGATGAAGATGTTTGTGTTGTAAGGCTATGAAGGTGATATGTATTGTGCTTCATTGGAACTGAACTTAGGCATGTGGTAGATGGTATCATATCAGTTCATGGTAGTGAGCCACCCCTTTTGGCAGTGAGCCCTTTTGGTAGTGAGCCCTTTTGGTAGTGAGCCCTTATTGCAGTGAGCATTCTTTTGGATAATGAGTCCTTGGGCAGTGAGCCCTTTGGTAGTGAGCCTCTTTGTAATTTAGTATTGATACTACTATATATTGTGAGCTAATCGTCATCATGGTTTTTCCCTTTTAGGGTTTTCCACGTAAAAATTTGGTGTTCTCTTGTGCATGGTTTTGATGTGATTAAGATTTTGCTATCTATTTTTCATGTTTAATCTTCATAATAGACTTCAACCTTAAGTGAATTGATGTGGATGTGATTATGTTTGTGAAGGTTTAAAGTTTTTAATACAACTAATTCACCCCCTCTCTCAGTTGTCTTGTGCATTCAACAGTAATCTTACCACATTATGTTATTTCCTACCACAAATATATGTTACTCTATAACTGTCACTGTTGGGGTATAAAGAGTACATAAGACTAAGCTAGGCTTGTATCTTCAGAATGTGTCCTATTACTTCTCTTGCCAACAGGGCTAACCATAGGTTGTGACACTGTATGATTAGCTTTTTGGAAAGTGATATTAGACTTAGTTTGATTTGATGTAGGTGGAGTGACACTAGGTGTAGTACTTGGATAATTGAATGGAATGGAACTATAATGACGAACATGATTCCCAGTAGATAACCCAACACATATTGTAGCACTATTACTAGGTTTTGTAGTTGTGAGAATAGTAGAAGTGTATGTAGGAATAGGGAGTACTGGTATGGGTGATGACACTTGAATTCCTATTTGATTTGAAGAAGTCACATTAGTGATGATTTTGGCACAACTAGATGTAGACATAATGCTATTGAGTACTATATGAGCTAAGCCACGTACGATTTCTAGTCCCTCTTATCCTTTGAGCAACAAACTTCTTAGACTCTCAACAATAGGGACAACTTCCTCAGCTATTTGTTTTGAGCTGACAAATTGCTGAAAATTATCCAACTCAGTGTCTAATCTTTGAATTTGAGCTTCAGGAACATGAGCCACGAGGTCCTCTATGTTGATGGTTTCATGAAAAGTTGATGCTTCTAGGATATGTGAAGTAGGGATGTCAGGAATAAGTGACGGGACTTCTTGTGTGATTGGACTTGCAAATTGGGGTTCCGATGTGTTGATATTGGAGCTAGTCAAAGCATTAGAACCCATAATTTGAAGACTTCTTTGCACAAGAATGTTTGAATTAAGGTACCAGGTCATAAAACTCATAAATTGTTTACAAGCCTTAGTGACACACAAGATGCACACAAAGAAGAGTTGAATGAAGTTACACTAGTAGAAATATGGTAAATAAATGACCAGGTGACAAACTTTTAGTCACGTGACCAAAATTCTACTAATTTTTTGCAACACAGCTATAAATGACTAAATAAATGACTAATTTGGTCATTGGTTGAAATGATTAAATAAATGACCAAATAAATGACTAAATAAACGACTAATTTAATCATCAAGAAAAAAACACAACTAAATAATTGGTCAGACAAATAAAAATGACTAAATAAATGACTATTACTCCTCTGTTCTATTTTCTTTCCAATTTGATCATAATCCATGAATTCAAAGACAATACAAGGCAAGGCAATAAATGTCCACTTAGACCAAAGGAATAAAGGGAGAGAAAGGATTGAACAAAGGGTTAAGAAGAAAAAAAACAAATCATACAATAGGAAATATACAAAAAAATTTAAAAATAAGACAAGAAAATAGACAAACTAGATAGATACAAATAAAATAAAGACAAAATTATTAATTATAAAACTTTTAAATATACTATAATATTGATAAATTATTTAATTTTGCAAGTCCAATATGCACAGGTATAATTTAAGTTAAATTAATTTAAATTATATAATTTAATAACTTAAGTTGTATAATTTATAACTTATACACAAATAAAAATGACTAAATAATTAGTCACACAAATAAAATTAGACAATATGATATTAAAGTGGATAATTAAAAAATATATTTTGAATTGAAGGAGTGGGTTAATAATATATTATAATATAATATAATAATAATATATTATATTACAATACAATATATTATAATATATTATAATATAATATGATATTATATAATATTATAATATAATATTTATATTATATAATATTATATTATTATATAAATGTCTGTTTACCTCTATTTCACTGGTTTCACAATTTTTTGGCGAAGGCTTCCTCTATACAGTTTTGTTTAGTTCTATGGAGGTGTTATCTACAGTAGTTTTGTTTTCACTCAGCGAATGCTATGAGGGATATTTTTATCCTTTCTTTTTGTGGAAATTCTGGGGGCAAAATTTATAACTCTTTTGTATTATTCTACTTCCCCCCAGTTTGGTATTTGTAAACCCATTAAGGGAAGTGTAAACCTGTTGAGGGAATTTTGTAAATTTTGAGCTATAACCGGAGGTTTTCTTGCTGGCTCTTTCCTGCCGGTATGCTCTGTCGAACCAGCTTTTTGTAACTTTTTATTTTCAATATATAATTATAGTGGCTTGCCACTTTTGTTAAAAAAATAATATTATATTATTATATAATATATATATATATATATTATATATTATATTAAATTATAATATAATATTTATATTATAATACAATATAATATTTATATTTGTAGACACCCAAATTTGTCCCAAAATTGTTCATGTCTAGCAACACCTTGTTAAAAACATTACTTAGACATCATGTAGCATTTTATCCTAAACCCACTGTTAATCCCATTTATCCATTAAGCCAATTAATTAAATAAATTGTATTAATTTAATTAAATCCCATCCTCATCCTACTTAGCCAATTAATTAAATAAATTTTATTTATTTAATTAATTTCACATGCATAATCCCATTTATCCTATCCTCATCCCAATTAATTAAATAAATTTTATTTATTTAATTAATTTCCACATCATATCTTATCCCATCCTATTCATCTTTCAAATTAGTTAGATAAATCTTGTTTATTTAATTAATTTCCAACTCATATCACAACTAATTCAAATATTTTATTTGAATTAAGTCCTCACTTTTCACTACATTTCGACACTTCTCCATTTCTCCATTCAATCATGTGTTGTGGTACAACTTTCATTCAAATCCTGCACATGCACAACTAATGGGACCTAATTTTAGTATCTTTCAATCTTAGCCATTCACATAGCCTCCAAATCTCCACAGTCGATTGATTTTGGCTGAGCTCTATATAAACACCCCCTCATTCCATATGAGAGGCATCCAGCATTCATATAGTGCCTAAATTATCATCTTGAGCATATTGAGCATTTGAGAATCTAATTGAACTTTTATCATCCATCATGGCAGCTTTCAGCTTCATAATTGTTCATTGTTGAAGAAGCAGTCCACATCATAAACAAGGAATCACACGGTCTAGGTGATTTTGTGCTTGAATTACATTGCTCTTTGATTTCATTTAGATTAGATTCTTTGATGATGGTAGGGTTAGGTTTTCATGGCTATGCCAGATCTTGTCAACCTGATTTTTTACCTATCACATTCTAGCACGCCTGGTGGGACCCACATCCTTGATTAACTTTGCTATTTGAAGTTGTTTTTATGAAGATCAAATTTTTCAGGTGCTTACGGCAAGTTCCAATTGCTTCTGAGCAAAAATCTGTCGCTTTCTGGATCTCCGCGTCGCTTCTGCACTGAAATCAGCCACCGGTATTGTTTTCTGGATCACTTTTACTCTGACAATAATCGCTTTGGTATGTTTTGCATTACTTTTATCTGAACAGTACTCACTCGCGTATACTTAGATCCTTTATTCTGTCGGTAATCACTTCTGGATTGTTTCGCATCACTTTTACCCTAACGGTACTCGCTTTTGCGTATATTTGGATCACTTTTCTTATGATAGTAATCGCCTTTGGCTTGATTTGAATTGCTTTTATCTTGACAGTACCCTCTTTTGGTATAACTGAATCGCTTTCCATCTGACAGTGATCGCTTTTGACTGACCACATCGCCTTTTGCAGAATTAGGGTTTTTTGTCGCATATTTTTCATTTTGTAGATTCAGGTCGCTTATACGCTGAAAACAACCACTTTAGGCTTTTTCAGATTTCTTATAAGTCTAAACAATTCGCATCTGGGGTTTTCTGAATTGCTTTTGATCTATAGGGGTTCGCCGGTGGAAAAATAGTGATCGCTTCTGACAAACAGTAAATCGCCTCTGGTAAGCTGTGTCGCTTTCAATCTGTATCATTTCCAGCTTGCTTTCTTGGCTACTAATTGGGTATTTGTGCAGCATCTTATCGATTTGTTCAAGAAAAGGAGGTTATCAAACTACTGACATATCTGTTGCAGCTTCAATCAGTCCAAGACTTATGTTTTATCACTAAATTAGGAACATTTGGGCTTGGTGCTTAAAATGAATCACTGATTGCTCCGTGCTTGATTTATCTTTTTTGATTGCTTGCATGTGCTTGATTGTAACCCAAATTTAATAACAAAAGTATCCTCTCCCCTTGCCTATCAAATGGATCTTGGGTGTATGAGAACTTGTTATTATCTTTAGAGGGCCTGTCTTCCCGGTGTGAGAAGGGATATGACCCAAGTGGTAACGGGCTAAAGCCAAGTCCTTCTGAACCGCTATATAAGAAAAGTGTTTGTGTCGAAAGCCACAAACAACGGGTGTTGTTGTGTTATACCGACAACCAACCTCCCCCAAAACCCTCCAAGGCATAACCCTTGCAGGTTGGGAGACTCCATAATGGAGAGTAGCATTGCCGCATGTATAGCCACCCGAACGGATGCCCTTATTAGAAACTTTGTGTAGTAGCCAAAAACCTTCTATTTGTTGATGCAAAAGGTGGGACCTTTGAAGTAGCCCCGATTCACATGGTTCTTCGTAGAGATAGCAGGGACAATCCTAAGGTTTGGTGGGGGGACAAACCTTCAAGAAACCCAAATCTTGGTATGCATGACAAGTGAGTGCCGTGGAGGGGAGCCGGTGCTACCAAGATCCTGAAGCTATCTGCTTTGAATAAGCATGGCCAGGGGATTCAATAGATACAGTCCTTTCCTAGCCTAGGTTGTACAAGTTTGTGATTGTTGTGAGTGTGAGTGACTGTAATTACTATTTTCTTGCCAAAAACCACAAATCAAACACCTTTCTGACAGACACAATCACTTTTAAACCTAAACTGCCCGCATACAAACAACAAAAATCACTTTTGAACCACAGATAGCTACTTTTAGCCTGAACTAAATCACTTTTGAACAACAGTTGATTGCTCTCTACGTAAACAAAGTCACTTTTAAACAACAGTCAGTCGCCTCCTATTTGAATCAGGTCGCCTATAAACAACAGTCTGTCACCTTTAGAAAAACCTGAATCACTTTCAATCAATAGGAAATCACTTTCTAGCCAACAGTTGTTGCCTCTGAACAATCCATCACTTCTAGTTAATACTGGAACTAGCTGTCAAAACCTAAACTAGACCACATTTGAGCTATCATTAGTCACCTTTGGCATCCTTTGTGTCGCATATGAGCTATCATCTGTTGCATGTGGTTAAATACTTGCAAATCTTGTTGCCTCAGCTAAATTAACCACAGATCCAGCTCGCTTAAGCTTCAACATTAGCTTTCAAACCTGTCTTTGATTAGTAGCAAATCCCTGGACTCCTGTTTTGAGCTTACCAATCAATCGCAATTCATGAGCTTTTCATCTTTTTGAGACCCCAACTAGCAAATCAAACATCAACCTAATCATTTCAATCAGCAAACATCATCCCTCAGCTTTAGCTTCAGCAAACATCAGCAACTTAGCAGCTTTTAGCAAACAATCTTTCCTTTGAGTGTTTGATCTATCCTCTAGGGAAAACCAACAACAACCTAACAACAACAAATCAGCCAAAGCAAACCAACCAAGCGAATTAGCAAAACCAGTAAACCAAAACAGCAACCAATCAACCAACCAGCAAACTATCATCTTTTGGGTCTCAAAACTTTGACAAGCTAAACTTCATCATCAACATCATGCCTCAAACTAGGAGCCAATATAGAGCTGAAATGGAAGCCAAATTGCAAGCTGAGATGCAATAATTCAAATCAACGCCTCTTAAGGACGCAACTCAATTCACAACTGGTATGCCTCCTCATATCTTTATGCCTCAAGGATACACTATTGGCGAGTCATCTTCACAACAAGTGCAACCTCCAACATCCTTGGAAACTTTCGAAGAACAATCTCAAGACGACTCATCATAATTTCAAGATACCCATGTATGGGACCAAGTTGAGAGACTCATTATATCTGAGCCTAATCATTACTTCTTGCAACTTTCTCGCATGGGCGCTAAACTACCAAAAGACTTTGACATATCTGCTATTCAAGAGCAAGATCCAAACACTTCCGCTATTGTTGCAAAGGGACCATCCACTATAGTCGCATCATCTCCCATCATATCACAAGCGCCATCTTCCAATACATCGTCGTCATTACCTATCGTTGATTCATTTGATCTACCATGATCGGAGCATACTTTAGAACCATTGATAGTGCCAACCAATGTGCTCCCTCTCATGTCACGAAATCTCAACATTCCACCTTTCCATGTTCCTCAACATATCACTCCTCCTACCATGACCATTTCTATGCCTCAAGTAACACAAGTTTTCCATGTAACTCAAGCGCAAACGCTCCAAGCATCACAAGTTATTCCCATATCTCATAGTGTGTGAGCCTCTCAAACTATTCCAACAACACCTATTGCCCAAGCTTCACGTCCAATCTACTATATCTCATACGAATACCATATCCCATATACCAACTGCCAATCCCTCCATGCTATCATATAATCCCAATGTTAGTCTCATTGACATGAGTGATCCTCCTATTGTTTCTCAAGCCAATCCTAGCAATACGGTCGCTTATGTTGATCAACTTACATCTATGCCGTCGTATTCTTTCAATCCTTCACACACCATAAGTCCATCTTATGCTACCCAAGGCTTCCCTATTATCACCCAACATATGACACATACCAATCCTCATATTGTCCAAAATACAAATCCAAATGTTCATCCTTCTGTCGTATCTACCAATCCCTCCATCACTTACCATGTCATAAATTCTACCCCAACTTCCCAACCATTTGCTACTATCATTCCGTCATCCACTTCCCATGTGATGCATACCCAACTGCCACTTGTGTCTCAAGGACAGCAATCCTCCAATACATATGTGTCACATACCAATCCTTGGACATATATTATGAGTACGCAACCTCAACAAATGGTCATCACTCCATATATCCCACAACCGCAACCACAATATATCTCATACCATACTTCACCCCCTTTGCAACAACAGCAATTATCTTCAGCGGATGTTCAATAAATGATCAATCAAGCGGTAGGATAAGGAAAGAAACCTTTCTCTCTTGAAAACATATGCGCTTATCCATTTGACAAGTCTCTTAATATGATACCTTTTCCGCCACATTTTGAAATCCCACAATTTGATAAGTACAAAGGAAAAGGAAATCTGAAAGACCATCTTCGAGCATTCTTTTTGGCATGTCTTGATGTCGCTTATGACGATACATATCTTTTGAGATTATTTCCTCGAAGCTTAGCAAGACAAGCTCTCGAATGGTTTTCTCATTTACCTCTGGGAATTAAGTCTTTTTCAGAATTAGCAAACAAGTTTTGATCACACTTTGCTTTCAACATTGAACATGAGGTAAACATGAATGACCTTGTCAACAATAAACAGCGCAACGGCGAAGCCTTTTCTTCATTTACTCAATGATGGCGTAATATGGCTAGCAAACTATCATGGGAAATACCTGAGAAACAACAGCTTGACATCTTTGTTCAAAATCTTCATCCTGAGTTGTCATTCCAATTACAATTGCAAAGTGCTAGCACCTTTGATGAACTTGTTTCCAAAGGAATCATCATTGAACGAGCTTTAATTGCTAAGGGAACTATCAAGATCTTTCGTGATAACAAAGACTCTCCTCAAAATTCCAACAATAAGTCTCTCTTTTGGAACAAGAACAAGAATGTTGTCAACGATGGTGTTGTAGACGCATAGAACATCCAAACTATGAAAGCTCCCATTAACATTCAAGCATCTTCCACACCAACTCAACCTTTTCAACGAAGGCGACAACGACAAACTTCTAATCCGCGCTGACAATTTACACCATTAGCGGAACCTATGGACGTTGTTTTTCAAAAGCTTCTCCAAGCGGGTGATATTGTCTTACCAGATGCACCACCAAATGGTGAACCGCTCTTCAAATCCCCTTGGTACAAAGAAAATGAGTATTGTGATTACCATCGAGTTAAAGGACACAAAACAAATGGTTGTATGCGCTTAAAACATGTTATCCAAGACTGCATTGATCAAGGTTTAATCAAGCTCACACCTTCAATGACTTAGCCTGCACAATAATCAACATCGAACTATGATCTAGAGACTTTCAACAATCCACTTCCATCTCATGATCAGACAAATAACCCTCATGTTGGAAATGCTATTCAATATAACTATGAATCGTCTACCATTGGCCACATTGATCATGCTCCCATTTCTACCATTACCATCCAAGGCAGAGCAACTGATTGTGCTGTAACCACGCGAAGAGGTCGAGTTACCATCCAAGGAGCACCCACTCATTCTCCTTGATTTCTCTCTAACTATAACCTCTTGGATCATCTTGGCAAAACACCCACGCAAATATCCATTCTTGAGTTGCTTCGCATATCCCCTGCTCATAAAGCTATCCTTGACAAAGCCTTACAAGAGTCTTCGGTGCCTAATGACATTGATATCACACAATTCCAATCTATGGTCGCTAGCATTGCAGCTCCTTGTCACTTAACATTTTCTGACAAAGATCTTCAGCCCTCCATCCTTCACATAATGAAGCCCTCCATATTGAAGTCTTTGTTAAACAATGCCGCATCAAACGAATTTTGGTAGATGGTAGAGCTGGTCTTAATATATGTTCTCTGAAACTTATAAAACAATTGGGATATTCTAAAAAATATGTTGACACCTCCAAGGTTATTACTATAAGAGCCTATGATGATGCTGAAAGAGATACTGAAGGGATTATCTTATTACCTATCCAAGTTGGGCCGGTTACTACAAAAACCCATTGTCAAGTCCTTGATATTGATCTTCCTTATAACATCATCCTTGGTTGCCCATGGACACATGCCCTCAAGGCAGTTCCTTCTACATACCATCAATGCCTTAAATTTCCACATAACGGTGTTGAGGTTACTATTCAAGCTGATCCCAATCCATTTGAATTTTGTTGTGCCTTTCAAGCTAAATATCAAAGTTCGAACCACATTCCTATCAACACTAAGGCATATCCATCTTCATCTTATATAGACTCATCCGACCTACTCAAGCCATTGTCTAGCAAGGCCTCATCCAACCTCTGTATCAAATATACTGAACATTGCCCTGGTGAGTACAAATTGCAAGAATCCTATTGTGTTGGCACCCTTCCATTATCTCCTAAATCCCATGGTAAGCCTTCTACATCCAAGCCAACTTCATCTTCCACTATCATCAAAGCTCCCCCTACAGTATTCATTAAAGGTGGATTCTTGGATGATGAAGACATTGATGATATAAACTCTTGGATATTCTTTGATGAAAATGACCAAGTCCAACTTGAGGTAGACTGATACAACAATGGATTTCGTATCATAAAGAACATGGGCTATAAAGGACATGGTGGATTGGGATCACAGGAACAAGGACCTACTGAGCCCATTATTGTGTCTAAGAAGTTTAATAAGCAAGGCCTTGGTTATCAGCCGGAGGTACCGCGACTCAAAGACATTAAGTGTATTTCTGACACTGACGTTGGACCTTCTTCGGCAGGAGAGACTTCTAATTTGGATACTATCGATGATTCCTCCCTTCACATCACCGACCTTTTTCAAGAACACTCCATCTTCATGTTTTCCACAGCCTCTTCTAGCTGTAACAATTCCTCTATTAGTCTTTCACTCGTATATCCTGACCTCATCGATTGGGACCAACAGGGGGCACCGATATTAGATACATTTGAAAATGATGAAGCTATTGCAGAATTCATAGGTTTATGACAAGGTATTCCATTGGGTGATCATAAAGCAGGTTTCATGATGGATTTACCTAAACTAGCATATTTTGGCGGAAGTATCAAATCCTTCAGTCACAAAAGTGAAATAAACAAAATCCAACAAAATAGGTCACTAGGTGAAAACCGAAAGGCACCTCTTGACCGTGAAAAAGTAAAAATAAAGGACGTATCCGAAGGTGAAAACCTCTTTGAGGCGCCTGAGGATGAGGGATTTGATCTTCCTGTTGCCACTGATTATCATGAGAAATCAACTGTGCTAGTTGAACAATCACAAGACATGAATTTGGGAACAGCGTAGAATCCAAAGATCACTTTTTTGGCAGCATCACTATCAGAGCAAGAAAGAAGAGACTTCACAGCATTTTTTATGAGAAGAGCTATAAATTTTGCATGGACTTATGTTGACATGCCGGGTCTAGATCCATCACTTGTGGTACATCATCTAGCAGTATCTCCTAATGCAAAGCCTGTCAAACAAAAATTGCGCAAAATGCACCCACAAGTAGCTTTATTGGTCAAAGCAGAAATTCAGAAACTGTTAGAAGCAAAATTCATAAGGCCTATTGATTACCCATAATGGATTTCAAATTTGGTACCTGTAGAAAACCAGATGGACGAGTTCACTGCTGCACAGACTTTAGAGATCTTAACAAAGAATGTCCTAAGGATGACTTTTCATTACCAAGCATAGACAACATTGTAGATCTTACAGCAGGGCATGAAATGCTATCTTTGATGGATGGATTTTTAAGCTATAATCAAATCAGAATAGCAGAGGAAGATCAAGATAAAACATCATTTATTTGTCCATGGGGCACATATTGCTGGGTTGTAATGCCTTTTGGTCTCAAAAATGCTGGAGCTACCTATCAATGAGCCATGACAGTTATTTTTCATGACCTTTTTCATACTATCATGGAAGACTATGTTGATGACATCCTGGGAAAATCTAAGAGAAGAGAAGGACATCTACAGGTTTTAGCACAAATCTTTGATCGATTAGAAAAATACCAAGTCAGACTAAATCCAAAGAAATGTGTATTTGGTGTAACATCAGGAAAACTGTAGGGATATATTGTGTCTCGACAAGGGATAGAAGTGGACCCAGCTAAAGTAAAAGCTATCATAGAGATGCCTCCACCAACAAATCTCAAGCAGCTTTGCAGTCTAAAAAGGTAGGCTACAATCTATCTGCAAATTTATCTCGCAACTAGCAGATAAATGTCATCCTTTCCAACATCTTCTTTGTAAGGGTGAACCTTTTAAGTGGGATGAAAAGTGTCAACAGGATTTTGATAAGATAAAGGAATATTTGGCAACACCTCCTGTGTTAGCACCTCCTGTACTTGATCGTCCATTATTTCTCTATATATCATCAATAACTGCAGCATTGGGTGCCCTTCTAGCTCAACATGATGATTCAGAAAAAGAACAAGCCATCTACTACATTAGTAGAACTCTTGTGGGATATGAACTCAATTATTCATTTATGGAAAAAGCTTTCTTAGCATTAGTGTTTGCTTCCCAAAAGTTGCGACACTATATGTTGAACCAAACAACAAAGCTCATTTCTAATGTGGATCCCCTTAAATATCTTCTTCCTAAAGTAATTCTCACAGGGAGATTAGCAAAATGGGTTATGATCTTAAGTGAATTTGATATACAATATGTGAATCGCAAAGCTATCAAAGGACAAGTTATTGCTGATCAATTAGCTGCAGCACCTATCACAGATATTCATCCAATGTATCCAGAATTCCCTGATGAAGGATTGTTCAATTTAACTTCTCCAACACGATGGCAGCTATATTTTGATGGATCATACAAACAACATGGATCTGGAGCAGGCATCTTGTTTGTTACCCCTCAAGGAGATTGTATACCTAAATCATATAGAATAGCATTCCCATGTACCAATAACATAGCAGAGTATGAAGCTTTAATCACAGGTTTGCACATGGCAGTACAATGGGCTATCAAACAGTTACAAGTTTTTGGTGATTCTCAGCTGGTTATCAAACAGGTTTTAGATGAATATCAAACAAAAGATGAGAAGCTTCTCCCATACAAGCTAATGGTTGACGATTTCAAGAAATATGTTGACAATATTACTTTTGAGCAAATCCCAAGACTACAAAACAAAGCAGCAGATGCCATGGCTATGATTGGGTCTCTTCTTGACATGCCATCTAACACCCATAAATGTGAATTCTTGGTCGAACAGCTTTTGATTCCAGCATTTGAAGTTCCACAGTCTGAGCTTAAATGTAAAATTGTTGGTCCCAATTCACCATGGTATAAGGATATATACGAGTATCTCCGTAATCAAACCTTTCCATTTCACCTGTCCAACACCCAATGTAAAACCTTTATCTGTCGAACCTCTCGTTACACTATCTTAGGAGACACCCTTTATCGCCGGAGTCTTGATGGTATCCTTCTTAGATGTCTCAATTCTAAGGAAGCGAAAGTGGCCTTACGTGGGGTACATGAAGGTGTCTGTGGATCGCATTCCGCTGGCCCTAGCCTTGTTAAGAAACTTCTATGAGCAAGATACTATTGGCCAACTATGGAAAAAGATGCACAGCAATTTGCAAAGAGATGTCTATAGTGTTAGAAACATGGAGATCTAATACATGCACCAGCACATGAGCTTCAGCCTATTGTCACTCCATGGCCTTTTTCATAGTGGGGACTTGATCTCATAGGTAAAATCCATCCTACTTCATCCAATGGTCATAAGTTTATTATTACCACCACTGAATATTTCACAAAGTGGGTAGAAGCCATACCAATGACCTATATCACAGGTAAACAAATATCTAAGTTCATTCTACATTATATCATTTGTCGTTATGGAGTTCCTCAAGCTATTGTCACAGATAATGGTTGCCCTTTCAAGAACCAAGAGGTTAGAGATCTTTGCAACAAGTTCCATATCCAACATCGGTTCTCTACACCTTACTATCCTCAGAGCAATGGCCAAGCTGAAGCTTCTAATAAAACAATCATTAAAATCCTCAAAAAGATAGTTAATGATGCTGGTCGAGATTGGCATTTACAACTCCATCCTGCATTGTGGACATATAGAACGAGTATTAGAACTCCTACTGGAGCCACACCTTATGCTCTCGTGTATGGCACTGAAGCTATTTTACCTATCGAGGTTGAGATCCCCTCTTTGCGAATATCTCTACAACATACTATCTCAAATGAAGAATATCGAGTATCCAGACTCCATGATCTTGAACTTCTAGATGAACGGCATCTTACAGCACTAAACCATCTTCAAGTCTATCAAAACCGGCTACGCCGCAGCTACAACAAGAAGATCAGAGAACGTAGATTTCAAGTTGGTGACCTTGTCCTTAAAGAAAATCAAAGGAATCAACAACATCGAGAGAAATAGGGCAAGTTTGAACTAAATTGGCTTGGTCCTTTCATTATCACAGCAGTTTATGGATCAGGCGCATACACTCTTTCAACACCTAAAGGCATTCCCTTGGATGAACCAGTTAATAGCGTTCATCTCAAGAAGTTTTATCTGTGAATCTCAGCTATCTAAAAAAAAAATCCATCCAATAGTGAAAACCACTTCATGGTGCTTTGGATAACAAAAAAAAATAACATAAGATAAATAATCCGTCCTCTGGTGAAAACCTGGTAAATAGGCGCCTTGGATAAGTACCATAGTGAAAACCTGGCAAACAGGCGCTATGTGTAGTGACCAGCTTCCCTTATCTGCTTGGTTCGTTTGATCATATTTCACCATCTCATCCTGCATAGTCCATATCATAATCCACATAGCATCACCATACATAGCCTTTACATCTTCATCTTTGTCAATGCTCGCTATCACACTTGAGACTATTGGGAATTAAGGTGTCTCAACCTTTACAAATTCCTAATGTTGTATTTATTTATCCCATGTTGAGTTAGCATAGTCAGCACCTTGTGTATATGCAGCAAGGTAAATTTTGGTGACTTTGGCAGCCACGGTTTCCCCCTTGAATAATTAACGAGAGTTTGTGGGTAGCTCCCCCAAGACAAGATCATGGGGCGTAGCCCCTTGCAAGGTCTAGGGGTAGTGCCCCTGGCGCACTCCCTGTCGCGATACAAGGCGGGGTCGAGGGGCAGTGCCCTCATGGGGGCTCGGGGGCAACGCCCCTAAAACCTCAAACAATTTTTAATTAATGACAAGTGTCAGTGAGTATCTCTGCATGAGAGAAAGGTATGTTTGGGCGGTCAAGGGAGGTTATGACATGTAAGAGGAATATGATATTTTTAGTCAGTGTATGATGGATTCTATGACAGCTGTAAGGTGCGTAAGAGCATCTGTCATAACCTATCTTGGGACTAGGCGCCCACTTCGGGATGGGATGTTGGACAAGTGTCCTTAGGCGTGGGTTTTGGGGCATGAGTCCAAGATGGACGCCCATCTCTAGAAGGTTCCATATTTGCCTTGTAAACTCTATATAAACAGGTGCGTAGATGGGAGATAGATAACTTTGGTACGAGTATTGTTATGCTACTGGAATATCTCCAGATTTGACATTCGAAGACTCCTGAAAGAGCATTGGCTCTGAAACTGTATTGTAATCTGTTATTGTTTACTGTAATACATTTGAGCTGTGTTTTGGAGTGTGGGGTTTTTCACTCGTAAGGGTTTTCCCCACGTATATCTTGTCTCTCTCTATTCTGTCTACTTTCTGTGTGTATGTGTATTGCTGCAATATATCATGTTAATGGTTTAACATTGCTGTAATAGTTAGGATAAAGTTGAATTTGCATAGCCCTCTCCTCATTAGATTAGTGTAGGAAGCATTTTCCGCACACCTAGCATCCTTTCAAAGACATTGTCACGATACCTATATCTTTTGGCACCTTAGCATCTTGACCACATGCATTATGCATTGTCGCTTCTACATAATAAACTTCATCCCGCACTAGGGGAATTTGTTGAGTCTTATTTGGAAGTGGATACCGCTATCTCTAGCTCATAACACATCAAACAACTCAGCTCACAACATAGCAAACTTTTTCAACTTCAACCATAGCGTTCATCCAACGACAAATGTGGCCTAACAACTTGCAACTAGGATTCATATCTTTGCAATCTATTCACATTCATCCAATGACTGAAACAAACATCGCCAGCTCAAGCATCCAACCAATCAGCAACATAAGTAAGAACTACATCTAGCTCTATCGTTAACGCCTTGATCCCGTGGATACAGGGTATGTAGGCAATTTGAGATGTGAAGGAAGCACTCTAATTCAGGTTAAGACAATAGCCCCTTTCATCATCCATCTTTCATCTTTCTTCTAATCATCCTTCAATCTTTCATCTTACATTCTTCTATCTTTCATCACTTATATCAGCAATAAAACCCAGAACTACATATTCATCATGTCTCATCTTCATCGTAAATGTGCTTTGATCTCGTGGATACAGGGTATGTAGGCAGTCTGGAATACAAAGGAAGTTTCCAGTACTCAAGCATAGATGATCCACCCCATCTTCTTCATCTTCTTCTCTTTGATAAGCTCAAGCAGGAAGCAAACCATGTGTATATTAAAAGCTCAAGCACTTTAACCCATCAAGAGTAAGCTAGAAGCTACTTGTCCGCATGTCTTAAGCCAACATTTGCTATAGCAGTTTATCAACATCTTTAGCCTTTACTAGGATGCAGTTTTCCTCTTAACAAGGTACCATCTTGATCCATCTAAGAGCACCTAAAATTTGGCAAGAGAACGTGATGACAGTATGTTTTGTTTTATCTTTTGTTTTATCTTTTGTCCCTTTTCTATGCCTAATCAAGACTACCTTGATCTATCTATATCTTGGTATGTTGCGATGAAGTAAGGACTGGAGCATGGTCATATTAATTTCGTATGCCGTGTTTGCGGGATGATCTTATTCTCTTCCTATGCGTATTGGTATCTTGTACGTGTTGGGATTAGTATTTTACATATCGATATCTCTAGCATCTGAGAAGCTAAACAGTCTCTTATGCATTTGAGACTATTCTATGTTAAGACTAGCTCCATACATATAACCAGCAAGCTATCACTATGTGTAGTGGAGATAAGCTCAAACCATTGCTTGTAGCGTCAAAGCCCATCTCAAAACACTAGCTGTTATTCATATCTTGTGCATGTTGGTTCCACATCTTGACCTCATGTGTTCAGACAAGATTGTAGCATGCTAGTTGTGCATTGGATATCTTGACACCTTGGTCTTCTATACCCTAGTGCATAACATCCATATGCTATATCAAACATAAGGACTGCATTTCTTTTCATTTTGAGCAATTACTTAAAAAGCTGCCCATCATCTTATCTATTCATTTCATCTATTCATCATATATCGTACTCAGCCAAGATCAATCCTTTCCACCATCTTTTGTCCATATTTCCACTCCTGCAAAACAGGTGTGTTAGACATACATAAGTCCATCATATATCCTTTCATTACCATCTATCTATATGCATAAGCCTATCCATATCATTACCATTTACATATTCACATTAACATACATTTTCCATTCATTTACCATTTGCATAAACATCCATATATCATCCATAACAATATAAACACAACATGCATAGCCATCATAATATCAACACAATAACCATTACAACATCATATAGATCACCAATCTGCCATCATATATATATACATGTGTGTCAAAATACAAGTGTCTACAATACAAGCTAAGCCCTGAACTACTGAATGTACAAATCAGCTCTAGGCCTCATCATGATACAATGTAAACAAGGTAGCCCTAGTGACTACTGGCAGCTCCCTCACCCTAACCATCACCACCACCACTAGGTCCTGCACCTAGTCCTCTATCTCTCGGTGGCCCCATCACTGAAGCTACTGATCGCGATCCACCTGACCTTCGTGAACCTGAAGCCCCTGACTTGCTCCTGAAGCTAGGCTGCCTCTACTCTGCTGGCACAGCCCCATAATACAAGCCTCTGTAATACTCAGCCTCACCCTACACTCTCTGAAGCTCTGCCTGTACCTGTGTCAACTGTGTGGCCAAGTATATCGTAGCTCCATCAGTCCCCAATGCAGCCATTGCTCTATCTCACTCACTGGTCATCCCCTGTAGCTGCTGCACAGCCCTATCTCTCTCCGCTCGTATACCATCTCTCTCAACCCATAGACCATCCCTCTCGGCCCTCATAGTCTGTACCTACTGTATCACAGTATCTCGCTCTAGCCTCATCATCTTCTCACTCTGTCTCGTAGTATCTCTCTCTCTAGTCACCATAGCTAGTGCATCATCATCCTGTCCATCTCTTGTCTGTGCTCTCAACTGTAGCTGAGTCTGATAGGTTTGTGCCTGTGCTCTCACATGCCACAAGCCAATCACTGCCTGATGCCTATCTATCTCCACCCTCCTCAACCTCATCTGTGCTCACTGCCTCCATCTCCTCTCCTCTCTAATCCGTCTCCGCAGCTGCTGAATACCAACATCATCACCCGCTAAAATCTGCCCCTGAGGTTGTGCCAGTATAGGAGGCTGTCCTGGCATCTGTCCCTCCATCTGTATCCCTGGCACTGTTGGCACAATAGCCTGCGCTGGTGGAGCCCGTCGTCGTCTCCTCCGAACCAGTCTCTCCATCCCAATCTCTCCAATCTCTCCAACCTGTGTCAACCGAGTCGGTCTAGCTTAAATCTGCCATAAGCAGTTCATTTTACCATATGCGCTTATTTTCTAATCAATAGTGACTACGTTTACCACATGCGCTTCTATTCTGCCCTAATGCAAGCAATTTTGCATATGCGACTACTGCTAAACTATATGCGCGCTCTACTTCTTCATGTGCTTCTTTTTGCCCTAAATGCGAGTTATTTACCATATGCGATCAGTTCCTCTTTATATGTGAGCTAAACTCCTAGATGCGCCTACTGTTTGACCCTAAGCAACTGCTTTCTATTCATCTGCGCATTTCAGCCTATGTTTTCCTAGCCGACTGTATGCAACCTAATCTTCCAAAAGTGACCAAAACGTGCCTATAAGCGATCTGAACTACCGAAAGTGCTCTATTTGCCTACATAAGCGACCTGAAACCCCTATACTACAATCTAGTTGCTTTTGGTGAAG
Organism: Cunninghamia lanceolata; assembly: GCA_027924645.1. NCBI lineage: Eukaryota > Viridiplantae > Streptophyta > Pinopsida > Cupressales > Cupressaceae > Cunninghamia > Cunninghamia lanceolata. The sequence goes on from BSBN01000128.1 coordinate 4,540,898, forward strand.
TGTGTGCATTAATGACGCTTCTAGGCTATTAAATTCACGCTTTTAGGAAAAGTTTTGTAACATACCGGTACGCCTACTCCCTCTGGTCGCCCATGTTTCCTCACTCGCTCCGCACGATGATCCCTATGTGGAATAACCATCCTGACAGCTCTCCAACTCTCACTCTCAGGAGCTCTAGATTTCTATAGTTTCTGAGCACAAATGAGCCTATTTGCCATTGCAGAACCTTCTTATAGCCCTATCCAAGCCCTAATGTTTTCTATGCCACAACCTATTTTATCTCACCCAACCCCCATTTTCTTTGTGTTAGCCTTATTCTTAGCCTTTTCTTCTATCACGAGCCAACCCAACCCTTCCTGGTTAGCCTAGCTTACCTCTCAAGGGGGCATCACCTGCCAGTTACACTGGGGCATAACTTGTTTATCAAACGAATATGGTATCTTCTTTGACACAACGCTCTATCAAACATTGTATCAAAGAGGGGTAAAATGTAGACACCCAAATTTGTCCCAAAATTGTTCATGTCTAGCAACACCTTGTTAAAAACATTACTTAGACATCATGTAGCATTTTATCCTAAACCCACTGTTAATCCCATTTATCCATTAAGCCAATTAATTAAATAAATTTTATTTATTTAATTAAATCCCATCCTCATCCTACTTAGCCAATTAATTAAATAAATTTTATTTATTTAATTAATTTCACATGCATAATCCCATTTATCCTATCCTCATCCCAATTAATTAAATAAATTTTATTTATTTAATTAATTTCCACATCATATCTTATCCCATCCAATTCATCTTTCAAATTAATTAGATAAATCTTATTTATTTAATTAATTTCCAACTCATATCCCAACTAATTCAAATATTTTATTTGAATTAAGTCCTCACTTTTCACTACATTTTGACACTTCTCCATTTCTCCATTCAATCATGTGTTGTGGTACAACTTTCATTCAAATCCTGTACATGCACAACTAATGGGACCTAATTTTAGTATCTTTCAATCTTAGCCATTCACATAGCCTCCAAATCTCCACAGTCGATTGATTTTGGCTGAGCTCTATATAAACACCCCCTCATTCCATATGAGAGACATCTAGCATTCATATAGTGCCTACATTATCATCTTGAGCATATTAAGCATTTGAGAATCCAATTGAGCTTTTATCATCCATCATGGCAGCGTTCAGCTTCATAATTGTTCATTATTGAAGAAGCAGTCCACATCATAAACAAGGAATCGCACGGTCTAGGTGATGTTGTGCTTGAATTGCATTACTCTTTGATTTCATTTAGATTAGATTCTTTGATGATGGTAGGGTTAGGTTTTCATGGCTATGCCTGATCTTGTCCACCTAATTTTTTACCTATCACAATATTATATAATAATATAATATAATATTTATATTATAATATAATATAGTATTTATAATATAATATAATATAATATAATATAATATTATATTATATAATATTATAATATTATATTATATAATATTAAAATATTATATTATTATATTATAATATTGTATAATATTATATTATATTATTTATATTATAATATAATATAATATTAAAATATATTTAATATTATATAATAATATAATATTATAATATGGGCGCCAAACCTATTTTAATCATATGGGCGCCAAAATTTTCATTTCATTTTGGCGTCCATTCATTGAAACCCTAAAGTAAACCCTAACTCAGAACGGCACAAAACTAACCTATTTTGTTTCATCTCCTTTTTATTTTCTTACTCAGTCCACTAACCGAGCCTTTCCCACTAGTTCATCTAGAGATAGGGATTCACTTTCTGAGCTATCAGATTAGGAGTTTGAATGGTAGGCCTCGAGGTACTCTTGATTTGTCCCTTAGATTTCTAGACCAATATGATCCGTGCCTTCACAGTTCAAGACCTCAAGCTGAGATGAACAAATAATAAAGTAATCATCATGATTTACTTTACTATTTGTTATGAATTTGTCTATTCTTGATTTTTACATTTTTATGACAAATAATAAAGTAATTTATAATTTATTACTTTATTATTTGTTTACATTTATACATTAGTTTCCAAATCATGATAAACTGAGGAGAATCTAATTATTTTCCATTTCCTTAATTCTCCTTTAGTTCAAAAAGTCAAAAATAATATCTCTCCTTATAACTCCCCTTTGACTTGCATAATCTCCTCATGCATCCTATGACGATGCCAATAAAAAACATACTCTCCTCATAGGCAAAAAGCAAAACGCATTATCATATGTGAGATATGATCTATAAAATCCTGGATTAATCCCTTATATCTCCCATGCCATAATGCTATATCATTGGACCTCATGTCCAATCCATGCACAAGTCAAAATAAAAGCATTTGATTATACAAATCACTGCACCCTTATGACTCCCATGTCACATCCATCACCATACACACACATATGATATCCCCTTACGACTCCCATGTCATCATGGCATTTCCATGCATATACATGTGACACTTTATTATATTTCCAAGGTCAAAAGACCTTCAAACATAGGCAGTGGCAAAAGGCATCATTGATTTGAAAATGACCCTTCACGGGCTCTTTGGCATTCACTATCTTGAGGTTTTGACCTCAACTTATTTGATGGCAAATGATTTTCTTAAAAAACAAAATCAAAATTGCCCACTGTCGGGCTAGGACGACCTTGACAAAAAGCAATGAAAACCTAAAACATATATCATTTTGTTTCTTTTCTTATTGTCGGCCTTCTGTCACGCCGCCCTGAACTAGGGTTTGCTCAAGCTTCTGAAGGTTTCAATGGATTTTTTATGGTGAAATCTGCATTTTTTATGAGAAATAAACAGGACGAGCTGGGCACATTCTCTGTCATTCAAAATTTGCTTATTCCTTTTCATTTTCTGTCAAAAGAACTTGAGGTGGTATAGATGCAAATGATTAATATATTTGATTTCTTTTTGTGCATTCTCTTCATGTTCAGTTCTTTTCTCCATTTATAGTCTTTTGTGATAATTGTTGCTGGCTGTAGCATTTTCCTTACCAGTATTTTGAAGCTCCAACACTAATATCCAATGTGGTGAGAGGGGATGCATAGTGTAATTGTCAAGAGTCACACTGAACCTAACATGGCCACTATTCTTCATCTGAAATAAATCTTTCACACAATTTGTTTCTGAACCACCAGGGTATTCATCAAAAGATCATCATTATCAACCTCATTGGACTCAAATTTTCAATCTATTAGATAGCCATAATAGGATCCATGGTCCAATGATTCTCCTGCTTCACATATCTCCTTACCATTGCATTACTCTTGCTGAGAAAATTATCCATCATACCATATTAAGAATGAAAAGCATAGGACTGATGAACTTCTCCCATGCTGGCATGCTAATCTAGTTAGTAAGTACTACTATATATAATATTTAAGAGCAGAAATAACTTACTCCAAATGCATAATTACTCAAACTTTGATGCTTTGGTTGTTTTCATCATTCCTTTCCCTTTGTGCTTCTGGTGACTGTCCTCTGCAGGTTTTTACTATTCCATATGGTCTATTTTCTTAGAAAGTTGTTGCACCCTCTTCTTATTGTTCTATATCAGCCATCTGTAACTTGCTCTCATAAATACTGATGTTACATTCATACAGATTGTTGTTAAAGAACCTAATAAGCAATGTTATACCTTATTCACAACAAAAGTGGTAAATATTTGTCTTATTTTTATCCCTGCATGATTGCCCAAGCTATTGGAGTGGATGATATTTAACGGCAGCTATCTCTTGGATTTTCCATGCACCCTTAGGTTGTTGTCTTGAGAATTTTTCTCTATGACTATCCCAACATGGTTTGTTTTAGTTGTCCTCTTGGATCTTTATCTCCTATATGACTATCTCTTGTCAGACAAAGACCCTTTTAACAATTGTCCTTTTCTTTTCATGCATTTGGAAGTGACTGCTCCTCATTTGAAAGGTGATTATTTGCTTGCTCTGGATGTCTTGATTGTTGCATCTTTTCTTAGTCTATTTGTTGTCTTGAACTTCAAAATGCTCTCAAACTTTGCTCATTAATAAGCTTATGAAACAATGACTTCTCCTTCTCAAGAGTTCATATGCTTGGCATTGCATTTCACAATGAAATGGCACTGTATTTATTGTACATCACTATCCTCCTGTAAAGCTAGCTTGATCTTCAAACATGTTGTATGATCCTTATTTGATTGTTGATATTGTTGTCCTAGAATACAGTCACAAATGATTGTCCTCAATAAATTTGCTTTCACACTTCTTCATTACAAACAGTGACAGCATAAAAACATGTATGCAAACATGATTTCCTTGGCACAAAATGATGCACTTTTTTTCTTAGTTCTGTATATTAACATGTGTCTGAATGAGCTCATTACTCATTTATGATTATCACTTCAAGGTGAAGGAATATCAAACCTTCATTACAATTCTTGATTTGACAGTCATGGGTGAACAATGTGCTAGGTGACTTTATAAATTGTTCCTTAAACTGATTATGCTTTTATTTGAACAATCTGAATGTCTCTTGCTTATCCATGCCCCTCTTAAGATTTAGGGGGCAGCATGCTTGGCTCAACCCTTGTGGGAGCCCATTTTTTCACCACATGCTAAAATATCATGCACAATGATGAATGTACCTGTATCTGTACATTGCACAAACAAGTTAGATAAAAATAATGAAGTTCAATGCTCATGTGATGACTTGATCTTTCTAGCTCTCTTGCACACATCTAGTAATGGCTCAACTGATTTAATGCATCATATGCTTAGGTTATATGTTTGTTGATGAAACATATGATGAGATTTCATGTCTCGAGCTCTAACCAAACTTTCAATCTGTAATGCCCCCTCGTATTTTGGCTTGTGATAGTTGCTAGTTTCACATTTCTCTCTATTAGTTCTGAGACAGTTGCTAGTCCTTTCATTGCATTCATACGGTTCTGAGACATTTGGATTAGTAGGCTATGGTTTATGTTTATTTTGATCATGATGGACTATGTTCGACTACTATAGTCTAGACATGTGTTATGAGTTTTGTAACGCCCCACCATGAACACCTTAGAGAACATCACATTTATGCTATATGAAACAGGATTTTTTTTTTGATGAATAAAATAACAGAGTAGTGATAACACATCTAAACACATCATTTAAACTAACAACTTGTCCTCTAAGGTTTCAAGGTTGCATTACTTAACAGATCAATTATCATGATTTAACATACACTACTACCTAACATCAGTAACTCATTCTAAAACTAATGCATTATTTGAATAAACATACACATCTTCATTGCATATCATCAGATAAAATAATCAATATGATCAATTACACAATTGTAATGTTTTCCTTTCACATAAGTACATCCTTGTGTTATTACACTGTCATCTTCTAACTACATCAGATAACATACATTATGAATGAACTGTTACACAAGACTAGTACAAGACTATACATAATCATTTTCCTCGAACCGGTACAAGATCAGTTGTCTAAAATTTGAGATATATCTTCTCTGCACATGAACATCGGCAAGGGATAACCAATGGATATAAAAGCTCTTCCACCTGACCATGTGGAACCCTAAGGTCCACCTCCCGAGCTAGGAGTTAACATAAGGTCCCAAAACAACTACATTCAGGTAGGCAAAAGACTAACATGAACAAAGAATATCCAAAATCCCAATACAACACATGACAATATCACAAACAACACAACACCACTACCAGAGGCAACACATAACATATGGGGAGAGACCATACAAGGAATGCTAGGTAGCAGTAGGGAGAGTGTCATCGCACGGTCCTAGCATGGGTTGTCCTGATAGCCTCTCACTAGGTGCCGGCCCCATAGGGTGACACATGCGGAATCGACCTTCCTTTCGTGAGGACAAGGAAGTCGATTATGTCAACCAAACCTTCTCAACCCATCCTTAGTCTAAACGAGCACTATAGGCCTAGGAGAGGAAATCCATTTATCTTGTTTAATGTATAATCTACCCTTTACCCCCTAGTTCTTTTTAGGTTATCACTTAATTAACTACTTTCAATGGGTTATCCTGACAGCTACTTTGGGTGCCGGCCCTACATTGAAAGCCACTCTCCTTGCTAGCACCTAGTAAACCTTAACCATCAAACAGGGCATTATAACAATAAACATTCATGTTCACTGCAAGGCATAGACCCTCTTGCTTACCAAACAGAATCATGATAACACCATTTGTTAACCAATGCCTATAGCATCACGATTTGTTACTCTTTTTACAAATTCCAAGTCTCCCCATAAGACAATTATGACAAAATGGGAACAATACATTCGCATGTAATTAAGTATCTCATATAGAGAATAGTATCTCTACGAAATGCATTCCCAACTTAGACAATGCTTCATTCTTAATATATTATGCTTCATACTTAATTAGAACCACATGCTCATTATAACATTATAATTCTAGAGCACATATCCACATGTACTCAAATTATGACATACTAAGCCTCTGGAACTAGAGCTTGACCACTCACAATCCGCCTCATTACGATAACAAGTTTACTTAACTCATGCAGTTCAATTCATGTTCTAGAGTCAATACTAAAACTCCTTCTCATTACAATGTATAAACTCCTAATTTCATAATTATATGCCAATTTTTACTTAATAACTTTCGTAATAAAATCAATATCGGATTACATTAACTCTTTAACCAAATCGATTGATTTTTAATTGAATGCAACAATTGCATCAATACCATATAATCTAGATCATCCAAATTCTCTTCATTTTATTCCTTTCAAACTATAGATAAATCACAAGGTTTAACTAAATAAATTTCAACAATTCATTCTAAAAGAATCACTCAACTTAATTATAATATTTAATTCATATTTACCCTTAAACGTTAATCTCATACAAGATATAAATATTCAACTAATTATCCTATCATATAATTTAACCAACCCGATTATAGAATTGCAATAATAATGCCTTGTTATTAAGTTTGAACATTTAACTATATTTTTCTTTTGTTTGAATTAATAATAATAATATTAATAATAATAATAATAATGAAAATAATAATAATATTAATGACAAAACAATAATAGTAAATACTATGGATCATTGGATAGCAAATATCTTTCATCCGAGAATAAGTAAATATATATATCGTTATTTTACCTATTGAATTTACTATTACTATCTAGATTTTGTATAAAATGTAATAATTTTCTGTAGTAGCATTGAAAGTTTAATTAACTGACAAATCTAATTTTTGAACATATTATATGAGGTGATACAATTGAAAGTGAAATATAGCTCCAAGAGGCATAATTAAGTGCAGTCAAATATCATCTAAAATCTACAGGTGAGAGCAACTTTGACAGTTTTTACAATAGGTTGGTCAGATGATTGAGTGATGCATGTTTTTATGATCTTAACGCTAGTGGTAATCATAAATAAGAGACACCAATTAGAACATAGGTTAATTTCTCTCTCCGGTCTTTGCGAAATCCAAATCTCTATAAACAAGTGTGTAAACACCATGAGGCAATAATTCTGTTGAGTGACTGCTATTCAATGGTAAAGAAGAATCCATTTGGGGGTCAGGTTAAGCTATTCTAACACACACAGCCGTGTAGAATTAGTGCATGAAAGTTGGACATACCTTAACCACTTCCGAGGCCCACAAAGCGTTTTATCTACAGTAGACATTATGTGTGCACGATCGATCTTCTTAGCAGCATTGGCTATCTGGAGGATTCCCTAGGTTTTGTCATTGAGATACCTGTTAAATCTGTGTTGGTTGTATGGATTGTTCTAAAGGCTTTAAGCTTATATGCAGGTGCGATTGGCAAGGTAGATCACCCCTTTGGAAGACGTCTTTGCACACCCCTTAACTCACTTCAAAACTTGCGATTTGATAAGCTTGCCTGAGTTGTTTGCTTCCACGTTTCCTACAGAATACCATGGATGTAGGATATGCTCAAAATAACCTTATTAGCATATATGTCAGGTGCGGTGTTTGGTTGATGGTCATAAAATGCTGGACCGTTAGAAAGAATGAGACAACATTTCATGGAATGGATTGATTGCAGGATAAGTACAAAATGGTATTATTATAAGGGCTCAGATACGATTTAGACAAATGTAAGTTGCAAGTGCCTGATTCACAGTCTATTTCTGTTCTCTTTTTGGATGCAAGGTTTCGGTGTCACTCCCAAAAATGTCCCTTATGTAATTTACTGATGACAGGATACACACAATATGGAATTGTTATTACTTTCCAAACAAATCGATTGCTCAAGAACCATAATAAGGTTGCAGTGCAGAGTTGGAGTCTATTTCTTAATGTATATATTTAATGGCTGAGGGAGGACGATAATTGCAGAAGGATACACTATTGTAGCTACGAAGAGGAAAATGATACAATGGAGATCTGTGGCAGCCCTATTGAGGTGCCCTAAACTATATCATTAATTACCTACTAAAATCTGTACCAGTTGTATGAAAGCATTCTCATGGGAATTGCAGATCACATCTGAAAATAGACTCAGGAAATTTGCAAGGTTGATGCTTCCAAATTAGAATCCCAACTGGGATGCACTACCTACAATTTATCCTCGGACATCTAACAACTAATCCAGATACTGTGGAGCCTAAACAGTTTAAGAGTTTAATGGAGGATAAAGTAATGTAAAGATTCTAACGATTTTTCTACAGACCTAACGATCTCCAGATGGAACCATCCCTTGAGATATAATGATTACAGAAGTGACAAAATAGACCCGGTGATTGGAGTGGGGGTGGAAGAATTAAAAAGAAGACTAAGCATAGTTGGATTTAAAGTCAATTGAATGCATAACCTAATCGTTGAGGAGACAAATCACGAAAATGAACACAAGAATACAGATTACATATTATGGATTTTAATACAAAATGGAGTTAAACCTAAATTGAATATTTAGCAAATACATTCAATTTAAAACAAATGAGTTAATCAACTCCAACACATGCAGATTAGTATCAGAGGAAGAGATTAAAGAAATTTTAGTGGAACCTGGTTACAATATCAAGCTGACGAAATCATATTCAAAAGCTGTAGTTCCAAACTTCTTCCCCAGCCTTCTTCTCTGCTCTCCTACCTGCAAATCCCCCCTTCCTCCTTCTGCAAATTCCTCTTTCATACAAAACCTGCTTCCACCTTCTTAGGGATCCGTACATGATCCAAAGCTCCTCCAATTCCTTCAAATTATTATTTTTATTCTTTTAATGTTCCAAATAAGTTAATTTTATCAAAATTTATGATTTTATTAATATATATATTTGATTCCAACCTAATTTAATCTTTTTACGACCAACCATTCTATTATTTTATTAATTAAATTGTAACATTGCAAACTACCTTTAAACTTTACAACTCTAATAATTTATTTTATTAATTAAATCGTAATATTACAAATTACAATTTAACTTACAACTAGTTTTATTTATTTAAATATTCATTGCGAATAATTATTATATACAACAACTCAAAGTTTCTTATAAACTATTATTTATCAAATTTATTTCCCATATAACTGTAATTTATATTACAACAATTATATTCAATTATCGACATTATATTCTAAATCTAATAATTCTATTTAATGCAACAATTTTACCTCTCACACTTAGACACTTTTCGACATAGTTAGACCTCATGGTGGAACATTACCTAACCGACAAGCATGATCAGACGACAAGACAAAGACCATGAAGGTAAACAGGCAACTAGACAACAATGACAAGGGAGCCCATGCTAACTCCGTTCAACCATTTCATTGGCGAAGGCATGCTCAGACCTAGTAAATTAGGTGTAGTCAGTGCCTAGTACCTACATCCTACAGCAACCACACGATCAAACATAACAATATATATATCCGCATACAGTCATATAGTGAATGGAAATCACAGTGTGGCAGGGTACTCGAACACGAGTAATGCGACGTTGTTCTATTCATGTAACATATAAACATATAAACAAATAACTATATTAAACAAAATTTCTGGTTGCTCAATAACAAAATAGAACAATGAATTATCTCATGGTCTACTATAACAATTAACATTAAAGCATCCATAACATCTAATATATTTATCAAATTGTAAAGCATAAAACAACATAAATCAACATCATTAACTGTTATCATATCGATTAGGTCCATAATCAATTAAAAAAATAACAAAGAATCCATCATCAAACAATCTAAGATAATGTCATAATGTCCAATCCTACTAAGCAACCATCGATCTGACAGAAGGCAAGGTGAGGGACACTACAAGTTTATGATGACATTATTATTACTCCAGTTATGATGAGTTTGACATGATTAGTAATGGTTTAATGTTATCATGTTTCATTCTATTTGTTGATATATGAATTCAAGTATAGGTGGTTATAGTCTTGTTCAAGAGCAGGGAGGGTGTAGTACTACTCACTTCGAGCACCCTACTACACCATGATTCTCTGACTCTGTGTGTGTTGACATATATGTATTTGATCATATACAACCAATTGTTCAAATGCAAGCTGCAGGTACCAAGCTTTGACTCCACCTGATATAGCGGGTTTGAGTGGGCTCTTGTACCAATGGGTATCGGTGATGGGAGATAACACGAGGTTTATTCCGCTAGGTCAGTCCCAGTCTTCTATTGTGGTTGTGTGTCATGATGTGACGCTTGGTCCTCGCCTCATGTTGTTGGTCATCATGTGTTGTGAGTATTGTCAAGTTTTGTTTAAGTTATGCCTATGTGTTTGTCTTGGCAATACCTTAATGAACTATTATTATAATGATGATGCTTTCAATACGTAAAATTTATTACTGACTAAATTAATTATTTTAATGTTTTATATAGCATCATAAGTTTTAGTATGGTTAATTATTATGTTGTTTTTTTTTTAAAGAATAATTTTAGGTAATAAATTAATGTTATGAGTTGTCAATTGTGAATTTTAAGATTTGGGGAAATCTCTATTATTAGAAAAATTTTAAAATTCTCAAAGGAGTGGGATTCTGGGTAATGGATGCATGACTATGATAGTTTATGAGATGAGCCATTTTTAAATTGGGGGGATTTTATTTTTTGGAGAGGGGAGTTGGGGAAGAAGAATACAAAAATTTGGAAAAAAATCGTTACAGGAAGCAGGAAGAACTTGGGGAAAAAAAGATGAAGAATTTTTAGCCTTGAATCAAATTCCAGGTATGATTTATTTTGGTATAACTGAATGAATACTATCTATGTTTTCTTTTGTTGAAGTTGAATCATTATTTCCCTCTTGTGTTGATTTTGAATTAGTATGCTTTGGCGATTGTTCAAAACATTTTGTCGCTTTATTCATGTTGGGACTCCCTACAATTCTTTCACTTTGCTCTATAATGAATTTGATTGTTACTGGTTGTTATCTCCATGGCTCTAAATTTGTTTTTGCACTCCTTTCATAGACCAAATCCCATCTCTGGTGTATTAAGATGACTATTCCTTAAAAAAAAAATTCAATAAAGTCAATCTAATGTTTCTTCTAACTGATCTCTCGACATTCTAGAATATTCAAATTTTCTTCCCAAGACTCATCTTACCTGGTGATAATCCTAAGGTTAGCTGATCGGCTTTCTGGAAACGCCAGTCCTTGTTCCCTCAAATCATTGCTGGTAGATTGTATCCCTCAATCTCAACTGTTCTAAACCTTGAAACTCCTCTTCCTTAGCAGCATACATTTCTTGCAGTTTGTTAGTTTCTTACCGATTTGTTTGGTAGGCCGTTGACCCTTATTTTTAAACAAGTCTTGTTGCATCGTTGTTTCCATTTTCTTCCAATCTCTTCTAACTTTCTATTTCCTGAAGGAAAAATAATGTGCAGCCTGTATATGGACGCCTAAACCACTGTTTGTAATATCATTTTGTATCAAATTTGTTTCTCATTTACCTAGCGTCGCCATACGCTGGCTGTATGGCCCTCCTTGGATTACCATTATCTCTAGTTTATGGCTGAAATTTAGGTTAAAACAACTATGTTATGCGTTCTCTCTTCCTCTCCTCACCCAGCGCCGTCGTACGCTGCTACAGGCTACATGTTGGCCTTTGTGTAATAAACAGCTCTGCTAAATTTGTGCCAATGGATGCCTTCTTGAGCTGACTCCCTACTTCTAAGTTCTTTTTGCTACCATAAGCCAATAATGATCGTTGTTTAATAAGGAAAACCTAGCCGAATATTTAACATCATTGATATCATTTGATCTTTAGTTACCGATTTATTTTCGCCTCTGCAAGTGAATTGGCCAGACGACCTCAAATAAGACAATTTGGCACACATTTTGTGATTACCACTATTGCCAACCAACGAATTCACTTCTGAGAGAGACGCTAATAAGCTTCTACTGTGCCCTAACTACTTAGGCTCTACATTATCTCTTTTATTTTCTTTTAGTCATGTTTGATTCAGTAGAACAACTCCATTAGAAGCGCTTTATTCACAACATCAAACTCTCATATTATATTACATTTGTTTTTCCTCAGACAACTTATATCATAACCTAGGCCATAAAATCTCTTGGTTGATATTAACTTTGCAGTTTATATTTTATATGGCTGGATAGCTGCTAACCTATGCCAGTTCTTAGGAGAACTTGATTTAGTTAATTTGGAAGCTTGCTAAGAAAATTTTTAGTTAAAGGATTTTGTGGTAAAAAGAATCTATAGTTAGTAATGCTCATAATAATTACTATTCTATGCACCGATTTCTTTCCTTTTGGATAATTTAATTATTTTAGAAATAGTCAAATTCTCTTATTCGACTGTAGGCCATGAACTGGCTATCAATAATTTAGGCATTTACCATATACGACATTATTAGTTTTAGCTTTAGTTGACAGAAAAGAATTATGTAGTTACAATAATATTAATGACTTCATGGATATGAGGGGGATTAATATAATATTTAGAGAGTAAATGGTAGTTAGAAATGAAAATTAGGTAATGAATATCTTTTGACTCGATGGTTAGTATAATACTTGTAATGATTGTTAAACAGTGGTAAAATCTAGATATTAGGATCTCTCTTGAAATGGGAGGATAGATTTGTGTCATTTTAGAATTGAATTTTAATATAATCAAGTTGCTTTAGTAGATTCAAGTGGGTTAAATAAATGAATTAATTATGTCCTTTATATCTTACTAAATAGAATTTTGTCACATACAACCCTGAGATACTTTGATTTTAGTAAATAAATAATTAGTTAAAGTTTTAGAGTGATTCGAGTTAAGTATATTAGATTCTATGGTAACGTCTATGAAAATATTAGATGAGATGATATAGGTTATTTTATCCTTATTATGTTGTCGATCTATGTCACTCATTGGTGTTATCTGGAGTCGTATTTTAATATAGTTTTGCTTGGAAATTTCAAATTGGGTAGTTATGTTTCCATGATGCATTGTTTTAGTAAATAAATATTGAGATAAGAATTTTTAGAGTGATTTGAATTATTTCTAGTTTCATAGGGTAATATTAGTGTGAAAATCAAGTATTGATTTCCTTGTTATATATAAATTTGTTAGTTATGCTTGTATTATGCTACCCCGTGTTACGTGAATGAGTGATACCATAGTATATGTTATTTTTACTTCATTTTAAAAGAGAATAAAAACATTGTGATGTTTGTCGGTTTATACCATCCATTGTTGTAATTATAGTATGGTCAAAATCCCTTATTTAATTTATAGTATCAGATTTTGCGTTGATGCAATTGGTTTATGGTGTTATTATGTCCTAAGTCATATTGTTATAAGACATGTTGTAAATTGTTTATATCCTCGTGCTATGTTGTGAGACGGATTTATGTAAGTGGCTTTGTGTGCAATTACCAACTCCAGGGGTTAGGCCTTTTGGGTCTTCAATCTGTTTTTTCATCATTATGTTCAAATGTTTCTTGATTTGAGTCATTTTTTTTATGGGCAAGGAAAAGCTTTATTGTTGAGGTGGAAATTGGAATGTATTGGTTTGTAAAAGATAGATGTTTTCTATTTCCTTGCCCTTGTATGTTTTGAACTTGAATATTGATTAGGAGTGCTAGTTGTATGTGGGGGAGTGGCTTCCATGGTGGGGCTGGTGCCCAAAGTGGCTGCCTGGAAAACCCCATGGAAGTTGTAATCAAGTGATAACTTAATAAATTGATCTAGGTGGTTTGAGTAGTATTCCACATAACAAGATAAGTAGGATGCCTCACCCATGCCTTGAGTGCTTTCACAGGCTAAGGATGGGATGAGAAGGCTTGGTTGGCAAGGCCAACCTCATTGTCTCCATGAAAGGAAGTGTCAACTCCACATGTGTTACCCTATGGGGTCGGTGCCTATAGAGAGGTCACCAGGAAAACCATAGATGGGGGGTGGATTCTAGTAAGAGATAGCCTGGAAAACCCATGCTAGGAACATGCGATGACACTCTCCCAACTGCAGCGTAGCTACTTCCTTTTTACCTCTTGTTGTAGCCTCTGGAGTATTTTATTGACTTATCTTGATGATTGATTTATTTTTCTAAGTCATGTATTTTTTATGATCTGAGTTATCTATGTCAAGTCTATATCTGCTTGCTTGTAACAATAGGCCTAGTGGATCCTTGATGTTATCTCCTAGCTCGGAGGGGTGGACCCCAGGGTTCCACATGGTTGGGAGGTAGAGCTATCCATTGGCCTACTGGGATGTTTGGTTTGAGTCTAGTGCAGAAGTGTTCCAGTTCCAGTTTTGCTTTACACTTTCTGAGTTGTGGTATTCATTCACTATTGTATGAATTTGTAAACCAATGTAATTGGCCTTGTAACCTTGTATGGAATCTTGTAATCATTTATCTCAGCAAATGTATAAAGTATTATTCTTCTGTTGCATTGTAATGCATAACACTTGTATGGTTATAATTCTATCTAATGTAGTTTTGTGCCCTAGAGTTGTTAGCTGTACATTACTTTTAATGTTGTATTAATGTTGTTATTTTAAAGTATATTGCATATTCTTGCTTCAAAAAAAGTTTTGTATTATTGTCTCTTGTAGTCTAACACTCGAGGGTTGCATGACGAGGCATCACATTTGGTATCAGAGCCAAGTTTAAACACTGGGTACTCTGGTTACAATTGAGCCCATTATGTGACCTAGTGCTTAAACTCTATAGATTAACTTCATCCATGTTGTGTCCCTTTCTGAATGTAATAAATTATCTTTTAGTTTTGTAGGTAGATGCCTAGAGGTAGGGGTCGAGGTCGTGGCAGAGGTAGGGGTCATGGGAGAGGTGGTGGTGGTACACCTCCTTGTAGTTCTCCTCATGAGAGTGCCCATGAAGGCAGGGGTCAGAATATGGAGGGTCAAGGCTAGCCTAAGGGAGCCTAGTTGAGACAGCTACTTGAGGAGGCCCTCACCCGTTTAGGCCTGAGACAGGAGGTTGAGCAGCCTAGAGGAGGTCAGGAGGTAGTTCAGCCAGAACCTAGGGAAAGAGAGAGATCACCTAGGCGGAGAGAGTTAACAGTTGAGCAGGAGGCCACACGAGCCAGCCATATCAGAGATTTACTGAGGGCACGCCCTCCCACCTTTGATGGAGCTGGTAGTGGTCTAGAGGTGGAGACTTGGTTATTGGATATAGGCAGGTGTTTCGCCATGCATCCTTATGGCAGAAACACCAAAGCCAAATGTGCTATTTTGCATCTCTGAGGGTTTGCTTCGACTTGGTGGTGATTAGAGGAGCAGAAGCTAAATTTGGACATTAGCACTATCTCTTGGGAGTTGTTTTTAGAGAGGTTTAGAGGTTGTTTCCTTTCTGATCATTGGAGGCAGTGCCGCGCAAATGACTTTCACGACCTGAGGTAGATGGCCATGTCAATTGAGTAGTACGAGCACAGATTCTATGAGCTCAAACAGTATGCGGGTATCGGGGATGACGAGTCTATGTTAGTACATCATTTTATTAGGGGCTTGAATGCCCAGATTAGTGGAGGGGTTCGTGTATTCAAACCTAAGTCTATGGAGGTTGCAGTGGAGAAAGCTCAATTAGTGGAGGAGAATTTGGCTATGGCACTCAGTGGGCATACAAGTTTGCATATTGGCAGTACACCTTCTTCAGGATATGGTTCTCGGGGTGGTCATACTTAGGCATCAGGATCTCATGCACCCTCAAAGGGTGGATAGCAGTAGCAGTACTCTCAGTCCAAACTGAAGTATTCACAGCATCAATAAGGTAATAGATTCCAAAACAAGAACTAGAATTTGCAGCGTTCTAGACAGGAACACAGTCTGCAGTGAGCAAGGGTAGTTTCCAGTAGTCTAGTGCTTTCTAAGGTGGCAGTGGTTTTGGTAGAGGTACTGGGTGCTTCTCTTGTGGCAGACAGGGCCATATTGCTAGATAGTGTCCTCAAAGGAGAACTTAAGGGTTTAGACATCGATCGGCAGCTTCAGAGCCAACGGTGGGTGATGCAGGTAGATCGCACAGAGTCTTTGCAGCGGTTGATAACCGTCAGACAAAGCACCAAGGCACCGTGATAGAGACTTCTGGTTTCATGCGAGGTATTGGTTTTTCTGTTCTTTTTTATTCCAGTGCATCTGATTCATTTATATCCCCTTCTCTTGTGGAGCATTGTGGCTTAGTGGCAACAAAGCAGGATGATAGGTGGCAGGTTGAGTTAGCTTTTGGGGCTAAGGTCATGGTTGAGTCTCTAGTGCTCGGTTGTGAGTTGAAGGTTGGCTCTCTATCTACTACTGTAGACCTTTGTATCCTACCCCTTGGTTCATATGATATAGTTTTGGGGATGGATTCGCTGGAAGCCCATCAGGTAGTGATCAATTGTCAGCATAAGTCTGTTAGATGTGTGGATGATTCTGGTACAGACGTGGAGGTTGTAGGAGTTCAGAGACCTATTTCCCTACGTATGATCTCCGCTATGCAACTTAAGAGATGCATGCGTCAGGGATGTCAGCTTTTTGCAATTTTTGTTAGTGACTTGGAGATGGAGGAGAGTTGAGAGGCATCTCTTGACGATCACCCTTTTTTGAGGGAGTATGCTGATGTTTTTCCTTCTGAGATTCTGAGGATGCCACCTAAGCGTGACATCAATTTTAGGATTGATCTTGTTCCCGGCACCGAGCCTATCTCTCGAGCTCCATACAGGATGACCACTTAGGAGCTTAAGGAGATCCGACTGCAATTGGAAGAGCTATTAGCCAAAGGATTCATTCGACCTAGTGTCTCTCCTTGGGGGTACCTGTGATCTTTAATAAAAATAAGGATGGATCTCTACAGCTGTGTATCGATTATCGACAGCTCAATAAGGTGACAGTGAGAAATAGATACCCCTTGCCTCGGATAGATGATTTGTTTGATCAGATTAAGGGAGCCAAGGTGTTCTCTAAAATTGACCTTAAGTCAGGATATCATCAGTTGCAAATATGTGAAGTAGATATTCATAAAATGACATTTCGTACCCGCTATGGGCATTATGAGTTCATAGTCGTACCATTTGGGTTGACGAATGCACCTTCAGTATTCATGAGCCTGATGAATAGTGTTTTCTGCACTTATCTCGATAGGTTTGTCCTTATTTTTCTAGATGATATATTGATCTATTCAAGGACTATGGAGGAGCATGAAGAGCATTTGCATCAAGTGTTACAGTGTCTAAGAGAAAATTAGCTTTATGCCAATTTGTTGAAGTGTGAATTCTTTCAGACTGAGGTGAAGTATTTGGGTCATGTCATCTCTAGAGAGGGTATTGTCTAGAGGTGGAGACTTGGTTATTGGATATAGGCAGGTGTTTCGCCATGCATCCTTATGGCAGAAACACCAAAGCCAAATGTGCTATTTTGCATCTCCGAGGGTTTGCTTCGACTTGGTGGTGATTAGAGGAGCAGAAGCTAAATTTGGACATTAGCACTATCTCTTGGGAGTTGTTTTTAGAGAGGCTTAAAGGTTGTTTCCTTTCTGATCATTGGAGGCAGCACCATGCAAATGAGTTTCACGACCTGAGGCAGATGGCCATGTCAATTGAGTAGTACAAGCATAGATTCTATGAGCTCAAATAGTATGCGGGTATCGGGGATGACGAGTCTATGTTAGTACAGCATTTTATCAGGGGCTTGAATGCCCAGATTAGTGGAGGGGTTCGTGTATTCAAACCTAAGTCTATGGAGGTTGCAGTGGAGAAAGCTCGGTTAGTGGAGGAGAATTTGGCTATGGCACTCGGTGGGCATATAGGTTTGCATATTGGCAGTACACCTTCTTCAGGATATGGTTCTCGGGGTGGTCATACTTAGGCATCAGGATCTCATGCACCCTCAAAGGGTGGATAGCAGTAGCAGTACTCTCAGTCCAAACTGAAGTATTCATAGCATCAACAGGGTAACAGATTCCAAAACAAGAAGAACCAGAATTTGCAGCGTTCTAGACAGGAACGCAGTCTGTAGTGAGCAAGGGTAGTTTCCAGTAGTCTAGTGCTTTCCAGGGTGGCAGTGGTTTTGGTAGAGGTACTGGGTGCTTCTCTTGTGTCCAATAGGGCCATATTGCTAGACAGTGTCCTCAAAGGAGAACTTCAGGGTTTAGACATCGATCGGCAGCTTCAGAGCCAACGGTGGGTGATGCAGGTAGATTGTACAGAGTCTTTGCAGTGGTTGATAACCGTCAGACAAAGCACCAGGGCACTGTGATAGAGACTTCTGGTTTCATTGGAGGTATTGGTTTTTCTATTCTTTTTTATTCCAGTGCATTTGATTCATTTATATCCCTTTCTCTTGTGGAGCATTGTGGCTTAGTGGCAACAAAGCAAGATGATAGGTGGCAGGTTGAGTTAGCTTCCGGGGCTAAGGTCACGGTTGAGTCTCTAGTGCTCAGTTGTGAGTTGAAGATTGGCTCTCTATCTACTACTGTAGACCTTTGTATCCTACCCCTTGGTTCATATGATATAGTTTTGGGGATGGATTGGCTGGAGGCCCATCAGGTAGTGATCGATTGTTAGCATAAGTCTGTTAGATGTGTGGATGATTCTGGTACAAACGTGGAGGTTGTAGGAGTTCAGAGACCTATTTCCCTACGTATGATCTCTGCTATGCAACTTAAGAGATGCATGCGTCAGTGATGTCAGCTTTTTGCAGTTTTTTTTAGTGACTTGGAGATGGAGGAGAGTTGAGAGGCATCTCTTGACGATCACCCACTTTTGAGGGAGTATGCTGATGTTTTTCCTTCTGAGATTCTAAGGATGCCACCTAAGCGTGACATCAATTTCAGGATTGATCTTGTTCCCGGCACCAAGCCTATCTCTCGAGCTCCATACAGGATGACCACTTAGGAGCTTAAGGAGATCCGACTGCAGTTGGAAGAGCTGTTAGCCAAAGGATTCATTCAACCTAGTGTCCCTCCTTGGGGGTACCTATGATCTTTGTGAAAAATAAGGATGGATCTCTACGGCTATGTATCGATTATCGACAGCTCAATAAGGTGACAGTGAGAAATAGATACCCCTTGCCTCGGATAGATGATTTGTTTGATCAGATTAAGGGAGCCAAGGTGTTCTTTAAAATTGACCTTAAGTTAGGATATCATCAGTTGCAGATATATGAGGTAGATATTCATAAAATGACATTTCGTACCTGCTATGGGCATTATGAGTTCATAGTAGTACCATTTGGGTTGACGAATGCACCTTCAGTATTCATGAGCCTGATGAATAGTGTTTTCTGCACTTATCTCGATAGGTTTGTCCTTGTTTTTCTAGATGATATATTGATCTATTCGAGGACTATGGAGGAACATGAAGAGCATTTGCATCAAGTGTTACAGTGTCGAAGAGAAAAATAGCTTTATGCCAATTTGTTGAAGTGTGAATTCTTTCAGACTGAGGTGAAGTATTTGGGTCATGTCATCTCTAGAGAGGGTATTGCGGTGGATCCTTTGAAGATCCAAGCTATTATGGATTGGCCTGCACCTACTAATGTGTTTGAGGTCCACAATTTTATGGGTTTGGTAGGTTACTATCACAGTTTCGTTATGGGGTTTTCGAGGATTGCCCATCCTATTACTTCTCTTCAGAGGAAAGGGAAGAAGTTTGTTTGGTCTGAGCAGTGTCAGGCAACTTTTCAAACCCTTAAGGAGCAGTTGACCAATGCACCTATTTTAGCAGTTCCAGATCTTACCAAGGACTTTGTTGTTTGTACCAATGCTTCTTTGGAGGATTTAGGAGCAGTTCTGATGCAGTATGGTCGCGTGATTGCCTATGAGTCTCAGAAACTCAAGGATCATGAATTGAATTATCCCCCTCATGACATGGAGTTAGCGGCAGTTGTGCATGCCTTGGTGAGATGGAGGCATTTTCTCTTAGGGCATCAGTTTGAGTTGCACAGTGATCATCGTAGTTTGCAGTATATTTTCATGTAGCCAAACTTGAATGCGAGGTAGAGGCATTGGATAGAGTTCTTGTGTGAGTACGACTTTGAGGTCAAGTATATTCAGGGCAAGGTGAATGTGGTAGCAGATGCCCTTAGTCGTCAGAGGCATGAGATCTCAACGGTCTCTCTCTCAATTGATTTGAGAGGTCAGATTCTTGCAGCACTTCCTACCGACAGTTGGTACCAGGAGGTGAAGTCTAATATTGTGTCTGGTAGACCTTTAGAGGATAGATTCTCTGGTTACTCTCTTGATTCAGATGGTCTTTTGCAACATTTGGGTCGTATCTATGTTCCTAGTTCTGAGGTTCTTTGTACCCTAGTGTTGTCAGAGGTGCATCGGGCACCTATTCTTCTCATCTGGGTGTCAAGAAGATGCATGCAGATCTGTGTCAGCTGTACTTTTAGAGTGGCATGAAGCAGGATATTGCTGATTTTGTGTTGAGATGTCTTGAGTGTCAGAGGGTGAAGGCAGAGCATTAGCATCTTGCAGGTCTTTTGTAGCCTCATTTGATTCCAGAGTGGAAGTGGGACATCATTTTGATAGACTTCATTGTTGGGTTGCTGGTATCCTCTCATCGACATGATGCTATTATGGTCACTATGGATAGGTTGACGAAGGTAGCTCACTTCTCTCCTGTCCATTCTTCTTATAATGCTACTACAGTGGCCAGAGTGTTTACGGAGGACATAGTCTGACTTCATGGGATTCCTCATAGGATCATCTCTGATAGGGATCTGGTGTTCACTTCCTCCCTTTGGACTTCTTTGCAGCATGCCTTGGGGACACAGTTGAACTTTAGTTCGGCTTACCATCTTGAGACTAAAGGTCAGACCGAGAGGGTTAATCAGGTTCTTAAGGATATGCTTAGGATGTATGTGATGGATCGGCAGAGCCATTGGGAGGACTACCTATACCTGGTGGAGGTTTCTTATAATAATGGATATCACAGTTCTATCAGCATGTCTCCACTTCAGGCCTTGTATGGTCGTCCGTGTAGGACCCTTCTGAGTTGGGATCGTCTCAAGGATAGAGTTCTTCTAGGTCCCGATATGCTTAGAGATATGGAGCAGTAGGTTGAGAGGATTAGAGAGCATTTGGTGGTAGCACAGGACAAACAGAAGAAGTATGCAAATGCTCATAGGATTGATCGACAGTTTTCAGTTGGGGATCGGGTGTTCTTGTGTGTGCAACCCTGAAAGAGTCTAATCTGTTATGGAAAGGGCTCTAAGATAGCACCACACTTTGTTGGACATTTTAAGGTGTTGGAGAGGATCGATCCAATTGCTTATCGTCTTGCTTTGCCGCCTAGCCTTTCACACATCCATGATGTGTTTCATGTTTATGTACTTAGACCTTACCATCCAAATATTGCTCATGTTCTTGATTGGACTGCTCTATAGGTAGAGGACAGGCAGCTGGATTTGGAGCCCATAGGCATTCTACAGCACAGGAGACTTGCTCTTAGGGGCAGAGATGTGGAGCAGGTCAGGGTCCAGTGGGATCCTAATGATGAGATTTCTGCTACCTGAGAGGATGCTTCTAGGATGAGAGAGTTATACCCTTACTTATTTATAGGCTTCCAGGAGTAGGCCTGACTCTAGGGGCGAGGATGTAATGCCCCCTCATATTTTGGCTTGTGCTAGTTGCTAGTTTCACATTTCTCTCTGTCAGTTCTGAGATAGTTGCTACTCCTTTCATTGCATTCATACAATTCTGAGACATTTGGATTAGTAGGCTATGGTTTATGTTTATTTTGATCATGATGGACTATGTTCGACTGATATAGTTTAGACATGTGTTATGAGTTTATGATGACATTATTATTACTCTAGTTATGATGAGTTTGACATGATTAGTAATGGTTTAATGTTATCACGTTTCATTCAATCTGTTGATATCTGAATTCAAGTATAGGTGGTTATAGTCTTGTTCAAGAGTAGGGACGGTGTAGTACTACTTGCTTCGAGCACCCTACTATGCCGTGATTCTCTGACTCTGTGTGTATTGACATATATCTATTTGATCGTATACAACCAATTGTTCAGATGCAGGCTGCAGGTACCGAGCCTCGACTCCACCTAATATAGCAGGTTCGAGCGGGCTCTTGCACCAATGGGTATTGGTGATGGGAGATAACACAAGGTTTATTCCGCTAGGTCAACCCCAGTCTTCTGTTGTGGTTGTGTGTCATGATGTGATGCTTGGTCCTCGCCTCATGTTGTTGGTCATCATGTGTTGTGAGTATTGTCAAGTTTTGTTTAAGTTATGCCTATGTGTTTGTCTTGGCAATACCTTAATGAACTATTATTATAATGATGATGCTTTCAATACGTAAAATTTATTACTGACTAAATTAATTATTTTAATGTTTTATATAGCGTCATAAGTTTTAGTATGGTTAATTATTATTTTTTTTTTTAAAGAATAATTTTAGGTAATAAATTAATGTTATGATTTGTCGATTGTGAATTTCAAGATTTGGGAAAATCTCTATTATTAGCAAAATTTTAAAATTCTCAGAGGAGTGGGATTTTGGGTAACGGATGCATGACTATGATAATTTATGAGATGAGCCATTTTTAAATTTGGGGGATTTTATTTTTTGGAGAGGGGAGTTGGGGAAGAAGAATACAGAAATTTGGAAAAAAAATTGTTACGGGAAGCAGGAAGAACTTGGGGGAAAAAAAGCTGAAGAATTTGTAGCCTTGAATCAAATTCTGGGTATGATTTATTTTGGTATAATTGAATGAATACTATCTGTGTTTTATTTTGTTGAAGTTGAATCATTCTTTCCCTCTTGTGTTGATTTTGAATTAGTATGCTTTGGAGATTGTTCAAAACATTATGTCGCTTTATTCATGTTGCGACTCCCTACAATTCTTTCTCTTTGCTCTATAATGAATTTGATTGTTACTGGCTATTATCTCCATGGCTTTGAATTTGTTTCTACACTCTTTTCGTAGACCAAATCCCATCTCTAGTGTATTAAGATGACTATTCCTTAAAAAAGAAATTCAATAAAGTCAATCTAATGTTTCTTCTGACCGATCTCTTGACATTCTAGAACTTTCAAATTTGCTTCCCAAGACTCATCTTAGTTGGTGATAATCCTAAGGTTAGCTAATCGGCTTTGTGGAAACACTAGTCCTTGTTCCCTCAAATCATTGCTGGTAGATTTTATCCCTGAATCTCACCCGTTCTAAACCTTGAAACTCCTCTGCCTTAGCAGCATGCATTGCTTGCAGTTTGTTAGTTTCTTACCCATTTGTTTGGTAGGTCATTGACCCTTATTTTTAAACAAGTCTTGTTGCATCGTTGTTTCCATTTTCTTCCAATCTCTTCTAACTTTCCATTGCCTGAAGGAAAAATAATGTGTAGCCTATATATCGACGCCTGAACTACTATTTGTAATATCATTTTGTATCAAATTTATTTCTCATTTACTTGGTGTCACTATATGCTAGCCGTACGGCCCTCCTTCGATTACCATTATCTCTAGTTTATGCCTGAAATTTAGGTTAAAACAACTATGTTATGCGTTCTCTCTTCCTCTCCTCACCCAGCGCCACCATACGCTACTGCAGGCTACGTGTTGGCCTTTGTGTAATAAACAGCTCTGCTAAATTTGTGCCAACGGATGCCTTCTTGAGCTGACTCCCTCCTTCTAAGTTCTTTTTGCTTCCGTAAACCAATAATGATCACTATTTAATAAGGAAAACCTGGCCGAATATTTAACATCATTGATATCGTTTGATCTTTAATTATCGATTTATTTTAGCCTCTGCAAGTGAATTGGTCAGACGACCTCAAATAAGACAATTTGGCACACATTTTGCGATTTCCACTGTTGCCAGCCAATGAATTCACTTCTGAGAGAGATGCTAATAAGCTTCTATTGAGCCCTGACTGCTTAGGCTTTGTATTATCTCTTTTATTTTCTTTTAATCATATTTGATTCAGTAGAACGACTCCATTAGAAGCGCTTTATCCACAACATCAAACTCTCATATTATATTACATTCATTTTTCCTCACATAACTTATATCATAACCTTGGCCATAAAATCTCTTGGTTGATATTAACTTTGCAGTTTATATTTTATATGGCTGGATAGCTGCTAACCTCTGCCAGTTCTTAGGAGAACTTGATTCAGTTAATTTGGAAGCTTGCTAAGAAAAGTTTTAGTTGAAGGATTTCATGGTAAAAAGAATCTATAGTTAGTAATGCTCATAATAATTACTATTCTATGCACCGATTTCTTTCCTTTTGGATAATTTAATTATTTTAGAAATAGTCAAATTCTCTTATTTAACTGCAGGCCATAAACTGGCTATCAATAATTTAGGCATTTACCATATACGACATTATTAGTTTTAGCTTTAGTTGACAGAAAAGAATTATGTAGTTACAATAATATTAATGACTTCATGGATATGAGGGGGATTAATATAATATTTAGAGAGTAAATGGTAGTTAGAAATGAAAATTAGGTAATGAATATCTTTTGACTCGATGGTTAGTATAATACTTGTAATGATTGTTAAACAGTGGTAAAATCTAGATATTAGGATCTCTCTTGAAATAGGAGGATAGATTTGTGTCATTTTAGAATTGAATTTTAATATAATCAAGTTGCTTTAGTAGATTCAAGTGGGTTAAATAAATGAATTAATTATGTTCTTTATATATTACTAAATAGAATTTTGTCACATACAACCCTGAGATACTTTGATTTTAGTAAATAAATAATTAGTTAAAGTTTTAGAGTGATTCGAGTTAAGTATATTAGATTCTATAGTAACGTCTATGCAAATATTAGATGAGATGATATAGGTTATTTTATCCTTATTATGTTGCCGATCTATGTCACTCATTGGTGTTATGTGGAGTCATATTTTAATATAGTTTTGCTTGGAAATTTCAAATTGGGTAGTTATGTTTCCATGATGCATTATTTTAGTAAATAAATATTGAGATAAGAATTTTTAGAATGATTTGAATTATTTCTAGTTTCATAGGGTAATATTAGTGTGAAAATCAAGTATTGATTTCCTTGTTAAATATAAATTTGTTAGTTATGCTTGTATTATGCTACCCCATGCACGTGAATGAGTGATACCATAGTATATGTTATTTTTACTTCATTTTAAAAGAGAATAAAAATATTGTGATGTTTTTCGGTTTATACCATCCATTGTTGTTATTGTAGTATGGTCAAAATCCCTTATTTAATTTATAGTATTGGATTTTGCATTGATGCAATTGGGTTATGGTGTTATTATGTCCCGAGTCATATTGTTATAAGACATGTCATAAATCGTTTATATCCTCATTCTATGTTGTGAGACGGATTTATGTAAGTGGCTTTGTGTGCAATTACCAACTCCGGGGGTTAGGCCTTTTGGGTCTTCAATCTATTTTGTCGTCATTATGTTCAAATGTTTCTTGATTTGAGTGGTTTTTTTTTTATGGGCAAGGAAAAGCTTTATTGTTGAGGTGGAAATTAGAATGTATTGGTTTGTAAAAGACAGATGTTTTCTATTTCCTTGCCCTTGTATGTTTTGAACTTGAATATTGATTCAGAGTGCTAGTTGTATGTGGGGGAGTGGCTTCCATGGTGGGGCCAGTGCCCAAAGTGGCTGCCTAGAAAACCCCATGGAAGTTGTAATCAAGTGATAACTTAATAAATTAATCTAGGTGGGTTGGGTAGTATTCCACATAACAAGATAAGTAGGATGCCTCACCCATGCCTTGAGTGCTTTCACGGGCTAAGGATGGGATGAGAAGGCCTGGTTGGCAAGGTCAACCTCCTCGTCTCCATGAAAGGAATTGTCAACTCCGCATGTGTTACCCTATGGGGCCAGTGCCTATAGAGAGGTCGCCAGGAAAACCATAGATGGGGGCTGGCTTCTAGTAAGAGACAGCCTAGAAAACCCATGCTAGGACCATGTGATGACACTCTCCCGACTACAGCATAGCTACTTCCTTTTTACCTCTTGTTGTAGCCTCTAGAGTACTTTATTGACTTATCTTGATGATTGATTTGTTTTGCTAAGTCATGTATTTTTTATGATCTGAGTTATCTATGTCAAGTCTGTATCTGCTTTCTTGTAACAATAGGCCTAGCGGATCCTCGATGTTATCTCCTAGCTCGGAGGGGTGGACCCCAGGGTTCAACATGGTTGGGAGGTAGAGCTATCCATTGGCCTACTAGGATGTTCAGTTTGAGTCCAGTGCAGAAGTGTTCTAGTTCCAGTTCTGCTTTACACTTTATGAGTTGTGGTATTCATTCACTATTGTATCAATTTGTAAACTGATGTAATCGACCTTGTAACCTTGTATGGAATCTTGTAATCATTTATCTCAGTAAATTTATAAAGTATTATTCTTCTGTTACATTGTGATGCATAACACTTGTATGGTTATAATTCTATCTGATGTAGTTTTGTGCCCTAGAGTTGTTAGCTGTACATTACTTTTAATGTTGTATTAATGTTGTTATTTTAAAGTATATTGCATATTCTTGCTTCAAAAAAATATATATTTCTGTATTATTGTCTCTTGTAGTATAACATTCTAGGGTTGCACAACGGGGCATCACACAATCATCTGCAAGTATATTGGAAGATCAGGAACGAGAGGAGTTGGAGATAAGAGGAACAACACCAGCATCGACTGTTTAAGGCAATGAAGGATATGAACTCTCTTCATATGCTTTTCCCTTATTTTGTCTTCAGATGTATAGTTTTATTTTCATGTTGCATTAGCTCAGTTTAGTCATTCCCACAGCTTTTGTGGGACATTTTAAGCATTCTTTTAATCTTAATGTATGAAATAGCAACATTGTATACATTTTTCATTACAAAATGAATGAAAGACAGCAATATCATGCAATTTGTGTAATTTCTTTCTATTGTAAAACATTGCATAATAAAAACTGAATTCCATTTGAAAGCATTTGCATGCAAATGGTTAAGCTTTAGCAAAAATTTGTTATAGTACCTTTCACCTTTGAAGTAATCAGAGCTGTTTCAGCTCTACCAAATTGAGTTGTAAGTGAAATTTTGGTAACAATAATCGTGTATTTCATTTTGTGTTAATATCTTCATTGTTCTTTGTTTTGTTATACTGAAAAATAGCTAGACCCTAAGGCATTCATCTTTTTGCAGTCTTTTCTCTCTATACATTAAATTATGTGTCTTGTGGTCAAGGGTTCAAAACTTGACCTAACAAAAAGTTTCAAAAGTTTTGTGCATGTTTAATGAAATTAAAATACCTAATGGTGTTATTGTTTTTTCACCTTTTTTGATTTGTAGACTTTTGATGAATCACAGAATGTATCAAATTCACAAAATGATGAAGCTTGGAAGGTGAAAGGTGAATACCAACAAGGAAGAGTTTTAATGTGAAATGCTCTAATACAAATTCACTGTTTAATAGTGCATGAGCTGATATAATGTTTTTTTGAATAAGGAGAAACACATTTTATAAATGTTTAATAAATGATGTAAATGAGCTGAGATGAATGTTCAATAAATGATGTAAGACAGTCAGTGAGCCAAGTTGCCAGTGATGCTAGTGAGGCTGAAATCAGTGAGATTTTTGTTTAGCCAGTGAAGCTGTACCCAGTGAGGTTTTGCTTTGCCAGTGAGACATTGAATGTAACTAATGAGACTTAATGAAATAAATTTTTAGAATATGTCTTCAAGAATTTTAGTCTTCATTTCATGGTGCTTCTCTCAACATTTGAATATCTATGATACTTGAAGTTTATATGCATAAATTTGTGAGGATTAATTAAGTTAGATTTGATTTGTAACTTGAATCACTGATTCACCCAAATAAAAGACTAAATAAATGACTACCGTGACTAAAATAAATGACTAAATAAATGACTACCATGACTAAAATAAATGACTACAATGACTAAATAAATGACTACAATGACTAAATAAATGACTACTATGACTAAATAAATGACTACAATTTTTAGTAGTTTTTTAAGTCATTTATTATTTTTTTAATCAATGACCAGTTAACAACAATCAATGACTAAATTAATGACTAAATATACTACCAAATTGATGACTAAATATACTACCAAATTACCAAATATACTACCAAATTAATGTCTAAATATACTACCAAATTGATGACTAAATATACTACCAAATTAATGACTAAAATTTGTTTAGTCATAAATTTGGTCGCGAGATAAATGACTAGCAATAAACTACCAATGGTTACGTGACCAAATGAATGGTCACATGACCAATTTTTGGTAGTTTTTTTAGTCATTTATTTATGTTTTTCTACTAGTGTTATGAAAGAATTGGTTGACTTTTTATTTAAATGAATTACTGTTTTGTAATTTGATCAGATGAAAATGCATATAAAGCAATAATAAATCCTTTGATCAATTTCAACTCTAATCAAAGCCAATTAGATATCATCAATGCTCATCTTCAAATCAAACCCTAGATTTAATGCTATTTTTTCAAAATGTATCAATCTAAAAATTGTTCTTCCTTTTAAATTTCAATACAAGATGACATTTATAATGTATTAGAGCAAAGTAAAATCAACTATGGAATGTAAATGTCATCAGCAAAATCTGAAACAAGATATGAATCACAAACTCTAGGTTTCAAAATAACTTGGGTTTTGTAACTTATTTTTTTAAATACCCTAACAATGAAGAGGTTCAAATGCAAAATATAGCACTGTGAAATAATTAATTGTTGCAGTACCAATCATATCTGATGCAAAAATCAAATAATTTATATCTTTCTATGATGATCTATACCTATGATAAATATGCTTTTTCCTAATCCTAAAATGCTTGATTTTCTACTTTTCAATGAAAATATGCAAGAATGTCTTTTTCTTAAACACAAAGATGATATGCTAAAGCAAATGAAATCAATTTAACCATGCTACAAAAATCTGAAACAAATCACTAATCTACAAACCCTAGGTTCAAGACTAGCTAGGTTTTCTAGGAATGCAAGGTTTTTGTAAACCCTAATGTTGAAACAATGTAAAAATAAGCTATGTAGGTATGTAAAATGATCAATGAATTCAATCCTAATCAGATCTAGGGTATAAAACAAGTCACAAAAATGTTAGGATGGAAAAGAGAGACTTAACCTAAGAAATTAAACTAGGTCAAACCCTCTTCCATTCAATATTAGAACACAAACCAAGCTTGGTTTCTACCCATGAAGGAGATCCAAACTACAAGGGTTTTGTCCCTTGGTTGTGTTAGGAATAGAAGGCAGAAGATATCAATTAAATGCAAATAATCAGAGATTAGACAGAAGAAAAATACACAGAAATAATAACAGTGAGAGACAATTTTAACGTGGTCCACCCAAACTCAGGATACATCCACCAACAGAGAGTCCAATATTATTATCTAGCAAATCGAACCAATTACAACTAGGAATCTTTGCAACTCAATACCGTTGCAATATGCTACAATACAATATCAACTAAAACCCTAACTCTTTTGCCTTCTCCAGTCATTTTTATCAAGACTTATGGTAGTTTCAAAAATTAGAGTTTTATATGTCGGCCAGTAGAAAAATAACTCCCGATGCCTTTATTAAATAATAAGCAATTTTTGCTTCAGTGGTGCTGCCCCCAGCAACCCCCGTTGGGGGCGTTTCCCCCAGACCCCCACCATGGGCTCCACCCCTAGGCCCCCGCTAGGGGGATAAGCCCCTCAGTCCTTGTAGGAGGGGCTCTGTCCCCTACACTCACCCGTTAAATATTTTGGGGGGAAACTGCATCGACAAAAGTGGGGAAAATTTAACCTTTGAGTCTGATTGGGCTCCATATAACATGTATAAAGGAATGTCAACCAAATTCAACCAAAACTAACAAACCAAACTAGGGAAAAAGATAAAACCCTAATTAACCAAGATCTACAAATAGATTACTTTCAAAAACTGATAGAGATATTCTAAAATAATAGCAGGGATCAATGAACAGAGAAGAACCTGGATCTGAGTTCGAGAGCACATACAAACTAGGGAGCTGGGTGCTCTAAACCCTAATTAGGGTTTTGCAAAATTTCAAGATTTGGATGTCTTCGCATGTTAGTCTTCTTCAGTCTTATAACTTCTTGTAGTATGATTCTTCTAGATGTGACCTACACATAAGCAAAGAGGGAAAGGTTACGTCGTATTTAGGGTCTTGCCTTAGTTAAACCCCATGTTGGTGTTTCCACATCATGATTAGTGATCCAAGAGTGCATGCCCTAGGAGGGTAGAGGTAAGATAAGAAATATATATGATGAAAGTACATGAATGAAAATGATAAAGATTACCACAAAATATGAAACCTTAATTGGAGTAGATAACTCAAGATCATGCACCAACAAGGAGATAGATAAAGATAACTTGAACTTCCTTCAATGCCTGCAAATGAGCATCATAACATCAACAAGCATATAGAAATTCCAAGCATGAAGAGAACTTGAGCATAGTAGATCAATCATGTAAGCAAACTACAATATTTCATAGTCCATCTAGCATTTTCTAGGAGTAAAATAAATAACAAGACTCTTTTATATATGCACTCCCACTCACCAATAATTAATAAAACCAAATGGGGCCAATGTGTAAGAGATAAGGAAGTATTCTAAGCTGACACCACAAAGTAAGGGCTAAAGCAATCATATGGGACTAGGGATCTAGGCACCCTAGTCCTTTAGCCCCACAAGCTCCGAGGAGTGTTAAATGTGGTGGGCTTAGGCTAGTCCTAAGTTTACTTTGTCAGGTTTATTCATCGAGACCAAGATTTAATCATTTAATATTCAAAAAGGTGTTAAAATAGGTCATGATGATCAAGGGTAAACATTTTAATCCATAACAATTCTATAATGATGCATACACATAAGCATAAATTAACTAAGAATAATAAATGGTAGGTGTGGTCATAGATAATTAAGAATTTAATTCTATTTATGGAAAGTAAATGTGAAGGAAGGAAGATGTAATTATCTCTATGATTGATGGAGAAGAATAACTCTATTTTAGAATTGAATTTGATCTATATTGAAGCTAGAATTGATCAATCTCTATAGATATACTTTGCCTTAGAACTAGAATAATCATTTAACTTTGTGAAGGGTCACAGCTACAAGTTTGGGATATTTCTATAGGTGTGAATTTGATCTCTAGTCATAGACTCCATCTAGTACAATGCACACTCATGTTTTTAGATTCACCTAGTTTTCCATGCTCCTCTAAGTGTGGAGAAGTAACAATATTTATAAATACATTTAGAGGGCTACTAGATTGCAAGGGGACAAGTTCTTCTAGTTCAACCCACATGAGACACTAGTTTTACAATCATGCTAAAGATTGATAAATAGCAAGAAAGCTACAAATGTTCTAAGATGATGTGATAGATAATGAGAATGTTTTTAGGTGCTCTAATTGAAGTGTTTCTAGCATGCTTATTCCTTAAATGCAAATAATTTTTCAACAATGATTATCGATGATAAATGAATGTAATTGAATGCCTTTAAATACAAGGACATAGAAATAAATCACACAAACACATATTTAGTCGACCAATAATGACTATTAAAAAGGCATGGGAACTTTGGAGTTTGCATTTGAATATTTAAATTTTGGGGATAAATTTCAGGAGTGCAAAATCAATCCCACAACTGTGGGATTGACTTAAGACAATTGATCATATTTAGATATCCAAATTGAAAATATCCTTTCAATGTAGACAAACTAAAGTAAATGTTTTTTAACAAAATAATGGAAGAAATTATTCAATAGATAATGATGCAATAATAAAATTATATGACTTTGTAGCACTCAACCTAACGTGTATCTAAGTAGTAGCAGCATTTTTTCTCAAAGCCTTTAATCCTTCCTTAAAATTAGAATTTGTATAAGACAAAATATATATTTATATTTTGCATGACCTCCATTGACCATCACCGTCTACTTGTTGCTTGCACATATTAATTTATGAATTTATTTTGAAGGGTAAACATCTTTATTTTTCATTGAATACAGTTTATAAAATTTAATATTTAAAATTTGCATAAGTAAACAAAATAGGTTAATAACTGTATTGTAAGAAAAATACATTTTATCCAATGCTTGCAAGAGAAAGAAAGAAAAATTATAATTCACAATAAGCTCTCTTGCACCTCCAAAATGGAGGTTGAAGAAAGGAATATGAAGGAGAACATTGAGACAAAGAGTTATATTGATGACTCTTAAGAATATAAAATTAACGTTGGGTCATTTCTCTAATGAATAGCCTAATACACAT
The DNA here is from genome assembly GCA_027924645.1 of Cunninghamia lanceolata. Lineage (NCBI taxonomy): Eukaryota > Viridiplantae > Streptophyta > Pinopsida > Cupressales > Cupressaceae > Cunninghamia > Cunninghamia lanceolata. The sequence goes on from BSBN01000128.1 coordinate 4,573,693, forward strand.
ATTTGATCCTCATAATGAATAAGATTTCATAGAGAGCAAAAAAAATCTTTGCAAAGATCTTCACAAATCTCATAATACACTCCATACACAAAATAAAATGCTCATCTGATTCTAGTTCATTTTGTAGAGTGTACAAATGTCTTGATCCCATAGGATAAAGTGATCTGACTCCATGTGAAAATGGTGAGAGCATACTCACAATTGGCCAAAGGAAATATTGGACCAAAAGTAATCCTAGTGTATTTGGGAGGAATAATGTGTCCATCATCTAAATGGATATAGTGTTTTAAGTAATGTTTCATATTTTTGACAATGGTTCTATTAGTTTTGTCTAAGTTGACTTTATGTAATGCGTCTATGAATATCTATTTTCAACATGTGTGAGGAATTGATAGGGAATGTATAAGGAGGAAGATGATTGATATTAATACCAATTCCCTACAAGAAACCCATACATTGGGCATTGTTACATCCCCAACTTTGACTATGTTTAATTTCCACTTTTCATGTGATTAACTGGATAAGTAATCATAGGTTAATGATTTGATGTTTGGGGAAAATGTCAAGATAAATCATTGGTTATATGGATTATGATTAATGTTTTAAATTAAACATGAGATTACATGTTATTGAGATTATTTTAGTATGATGCATAGTAATTTGATGATGATACACTATCACAGGTTTTTGAATGATTGTGAGTGTAACCAAGAAAAGAGACTTCCAATTCCAAGAAGGGAAGGAGAGTATCACTTGAGAGAAGGAAATAGATGTTGTGGAAAAATTCAGGTAACCATCTGGGTTTTCAAAGTTGTTCTTTACGTGAACCTTTGCGAGACAGGGTATGTATTAGTCATCTACCCTTGTTTAGTCAATTTCACTTTGACTATTGTCATCTTGTCGATTTAGGGTTTCTCGACATCTTTTACGTTGATCTGACTAAATAATGTTCTCGAAACATTATTATTGGTTATAGTCAGCCATTGTCTTTGTCAGAGCTATCCTATATAATTATATATTAAGTTTTGTGTATATCGATTTAATTATTCTAGATATAGTGTAAGATCTCCAAGTAGGGGAGTTAACCTCGACCCTATGTTTGCATTTTGATGCATTCTTGGTGCTAACACCATGTTATTGGTAATGCTATTTTGGTGACAGCATAGATTATTTTGTTATTCTCATAGTATACATATTCGATGTATAAGAATAATGTGGGTTATAATTATTTAACCACTTTTTTTGCTATGATAATTATCTTGTGGTTCATTACCACTACATGCTCATAGTGAACCGCACCCCATATTCCTCAAAGGATGGAGGAGTGGGAGAGTGCTAAAGGCTTGGCATAACCAATCCATGATTGTATCACTTCATGTGTTGCATGCTCTCCATGGAGGGCATATAGGATAATGGATCAAATATTCCCGTGGAGAGTGGGGTGGGAGTTGAGACCATCGTTGCCTTTAGCTGAAGGTAAATTGTTGTAGTATTAGTTTCTTATCATGAGTCAGGCAAAAAGGAAAAGAGCTTTGAGTCAAGTGGAGGAAAAAATAAAGAGCAATGTGAAGCTTGTAAGAAAAGACATAGCATCGAGATTAAATTCATTATTAGTGCATATATATACACTCAAGTACATTGCTGATTGTGTTAATACATAATATAGCTTGGCATTATGATATTAAGCTTTTGTTGATGGCCCAGTTTCTTATCATGAGTCAGGTGAAAAGGAAAAGATCTTTGAGTTGAATGGAGGAAAAAACAAAGAGCAGTGTGAAGCTCGTAAGAAAAGACATAGCATCAAGATTAAATTCATTGTCAGTGCATATATATACACTCAGGTACATCACTAACTGTGTTAATACATAATATAGCTTGGCATTATGATATTAATCTTTTGTTGATGGCCTTAAGGGTCAAAAACTTTAAACACTATTGCTTACATAGTTGATAGTCTGTCAAGGCCATGAGGCTAAGGACTTTTGAATTTTGCTTACACAGTTGAGAGTGCATCGAGGCCATGAGGCCGAGGACTTTTGAACCTTGCTTTAATAGTTGATAGTCCATTGAGGCCATGAGGCTAAGGACTATAAACTTTATTTTATCAGTTGAAAACTCATCGAATCCATTAAGGCCGAGACCATTAATATATCAATGATAGTCATTGAGGCCAATAAGGCCGAGAACGTAGCATACTGTTGTAGCAGTATATGATTAAACCCTAGCCATGATATCAGCTGACACTTTATTAACCTCCATTCTAGACTGTGAAGTAGTGTTAATATTTTGATGCATTCTTATAAAAATACTTCACAGTCTAGAATGGAGGTTAATAAAGTGTCGGCTAATATCATGGCTAGGGTTTAATCATATACTGCTACAATAGTATGCTACGTTCTTGGCCTTATTATATATATATAGCTGATGGCTGGTCAAGAGCCACCCTTTTTTTTGAGTGCTAAGTCATTCTTGGAATATTATTGTAGGCAAAACTTCAAGCTACTTGAATTGGGTTATATGTTATAAAGATTTCTTTAAGTTGTTATCTTTATGTGCCTTCAAGTTATTCTTGTTAAAAAGAGAGCAGCAGGCTCCTTATTACTTATTAAAGTTAAACTAGGATGGTATTGTCACCATTGTTGCACTGTGAGTGCATATTTGAACCTTAAACATGAGGTAAGATGCATAGATATAGTCTTGCATTAATTTTGGAAAGGAAACAATAGAGCTAGGTAGCTCGATAGCTATGTTATCATTTTGGATAACTACGTATAAAGATGGTATTATCTACCTCTCAATTTAGTAAGGTATTATAACCATTCAAGTCTATAGTAGACTAAGAATATTACTATGACAAAAGATGATATATGTTTACCTTGTGGTAACTAAAGATTTTATAATGAAGTTTTGGGACTAGAGAAGATAGTGTTAGGGTTCAGGCATATCATAGCAATAAACACTAACAATTGTATGCAGATTAAATAACCCAAATATAACAATGAAGAATAACACAAAAGAGATCAACATAGAAATTTAACATGGTTCACCCAAAATGGGCTACATCTACAGAAACTCAGCCATCTAATGATTCTATTATCCAGTACAAAACAGATTACAGTCTCACTAATCTCATACTGCAACATACATCTCAGCCGCTTATAACAAGTTTTTTGGAAGCTTCTAGAATTAGGGTTTTTACAATGTCATTTTTCTTTTGTCAATTAACAAAAAATTAACAACTGACTCCGAACGGGCAAAAAAGAGGGAAAAAAATTGGGGTGATGTGCCCCTGAACCCCGACAAGGATATGTTACGAGTGTATAGTATTTGCATGATCAGTCGCCACATACCAACAATCTCCCACTTGGAGATTGATCCTGGACGACACCACTGCACTTGCAGCTCCCACTAGATTACAGGCCTAGCTAGTTTCTTATGTCCACCATTATTAGGTGTGAAGGCCAATGGAAACTGATGAGGAAATCAGTTTCTCTCTGGTAACTGCCTTTGTGAACATATCTGCAAGATTCTCACTTTTGTGAATTTTCTCCAGCTTCAACTATCCATCCTCCAAAACTGACTAGATGAAGTGGTATCTGAGCTGTATATGCTTAGTCTTTTAATGTAAAGTTGAATTCTTAACAAGATGAATGGAACTCTGGCTATCAATTTACAAAGGGCTATCTTCTTGTTGTTGCCCCAATTCCTCCAGAAAACATTGTAACCAAATCATCTCCTTGCTAGCTTCTGTAGGAGCAACATACTCAGCTTCAGTAGTTGAAAGCACAACAAACTTTTGCTGCCTTGAAATCCAATTGACTGTAGTACCTCCTAGAGTAAAAACATACCCTATAGTACTCCTTTTTCTATCAATATCACCCGCCAAATCAGAGTCAACGTATCCTTTTAGAAAAACATAGTTTCTTTGAAGTAGTGCCTCTCAAATATCAGAGAATCTATTTTATCGCATTCCAATGTTTCATTCCCGGATTGCTGATATACCTGCTGAAAACTCCCACTGCATGTGCAATAGCTGGCCTTTTGCATACCATTGCATACATCAAGCTACCAATTGCTGATGCATATGGTATCTTAGACATTTTGTCTTCCTCCTCTTGTGTCTTTAGACACGTCTCCTTAGTCAACTTAAAATGACTAGGCAAAGGTGTACTAACTACTTTTGCATTTTGCATGTTAAACCTTTTCAACACCTTCTCTACATACTCACTTTGAGACAAATAATTTTTTGTTTGTCCTGTCCTGTGTGATCCTCATACCAAGGATTTGTTTTGTTGCACCCAAATCCTTCATAGCAAATGAATTTGCCAATTTCTTCTTAAGTTCATTAATATGTTGCATGTTAGACCTGGCAACAAGCATGTCATCAACATAAAGCAACAGGATAATATAGCTTCCATTACCTAATTTCTTCAAACAAACACAATAATCAGAATGACATCTTTTGTAACCTTGTTCAGCCATAAAACTATCAAATTTCAAATATCATTGCCGAGGTGCTTGCTTCAGGCCATACAAACTCTTCTTCAACTTGCACACAAATTCCTCCTTACCCTTGAACTCATATCCCTATGGTTGCTGCATGTAGATTTCCTCTTCCAAATCCCCTTGGAGAAATGTTGTTTTCATATCTAGTTGTTCAAGATGCAAGTCTTCCACAGCCACAAGACTTAGAATAGTTCTAATAGAAGTCATCTTTACAACCGGAGAAAATATTTTATCAAAATCTATACCTTTTTTCTGTGCAAAACCTTTTACCACGAGTCTAGCCTTATATCTTTTCTTACCTCCATCTTCTTCCTTCAACTTGTAAACCCATTTATTTGGCAATGCTATTTTACTTGCAGGCAATTGAACTAAGTCCCAAGTATGATTCTGCAGTAAGGAATCCATTTCCTCTTTCATGCCTAGCTCCCACTGCTTTTTGGTATCTACCTACATTGCTTCTTCATAACCTTCAAGTTCACCAGAATCAGTTAATAATATAGAATATAATGATGGAGAAAATCTTTCTGGAGGTCTACTTATCCTTGTAGAATGTCTAACACTTGCAGGAGTCTATGGGATAATTCTTGTTGTTGAGCATCAAGTACCACTGGCATTTTATTTTTTGGAATCTCATCCAGTACCACATATTCCTTTTTGGCATGTTCATGCTTTTTTTCCTTTAGCTGATCCTTATACATGACCTTCTCATTGAATATAACATCTATGCTCCTAATTATTTTATGATTTTCATAATCCCATAACCGATAACCAAATTCATCTACTCCATATCCAATGAAGGTACATTTTTTTAGACTTAGTCTCAAGCTTGGTTCTATTTTCAATATCACATGGACAAAAGCTTCACAACCAAAGGTTTTTAGAAATAAATAGTTTACATTTTTGCTTGTCCATGCCTCCTCTGGAATGCCACCATCCAAAGGATTTGAAGGTCCCCTATTTATTAAACAAATAGCAATATGTACAACATCTACCCAAAAGTGTAAGGGTAGTCTAGCATGAAATCTCATGCTCCTTGCACACTCCATAATGGTCCTATTCATCCTCTTAAACACACCATTTTCTTGTGGGGTTCCAAAAACCATTTTCTGCCTATGAATTATATTATATTAACAGTAATTCTCAAATTCTCTGTTGCAATACTCGCCTCCATTATTAGATCTGAGACACTTCAACTTTTTTCTTGTCTCATTCACAACCAAAGCTTTCCACTTTTTAAAAGTTTCAAATACTTCCGATATTTGTTTTAGGAAATACACCCATGTTTTCCTAGTTGCATCATCAATAAAAGTAACATAATAGCAAGAGCCACCAAGAGAAGATACCTGAGTTGGTCCCCATACATCTGAATGCAAAAGCTCTAATTTCTCACTCTTCTTCTCTTTCCCAACTTTGAGAAATCAGACTCTTTTCTATTTTCCGTAAACACAATTTTTGTAGAAATCAAAGTCAATCTACTTTAGACCTGGTAGCAAATTTCTGGAGTGAAGGATCTTCATCCCTTTCTCACTCATGTGCCCAAGTCTATGGTACCACAATTATGTTTCTCTCCCTATAGCAAGTGCTATAACTGTCTTAATAGCAACTGTTTCTGTAGCAGCTAAGGTAGAATAAGTATTACCAATACACAAATACAATGGGCCTACCTTTTCACCTTTAGCTACTACTAATGTACCTTTAGTGACCTTCCAGACTTTGTCTGAAAAGGTAACTATACAGCGTTCACTACCTAGTTGTCCTGCAGAGATTAAATTCCTTCTCAAATCTGAAACATGCCTTACCTCCTGTAGCAACCATTCATTTCCATTCTGCAACTTAATTTTTATTGTTCCTTTTCCAATAATTTGACAATGTTCATCATCACCCAAATATACCTATCCAAAATCACCTTGAACATAATCTACAAAATATCTCCTATGGGGTGTGGTATCAAATGAAGCTCCTGAATCTATTACCCAGGAATCATTAGCATTATCTAAACATGGAATTAAAGTATCCTGTAATTTATTAATTGCAACATTAGCTTCCTTACTATCATCATTTTTTCTGTCTCCTTGTTTGCCCTTTCGAGACTAGCAATCCTTCTTCAAGTGTCATGGCTTTCCACAATGCCAACAATCCATTCTTCCTCTAGATTTAGATCTGTCTTTCTTCAACTTCCCTTGTGACTTCCCACAATTTGTTGGGCTTTTTCCTCTCTCCTTTGTCCTTCCCCTATTCTCTACAGTCAAAGCATTACCCGATGTTGAACTCTCACCTGTGCTTTTCCGTCGCATTTCCTCGCTAAGGATAACACCAACAACATCATCAAATTTCAAAGTATTTCAACCAAAGACAAAGTTACAACCATTACCAAGCTATTCAAGCTTTCTGGAAAAGAACATAAAACCAAGAGAGCCCTCACCTCTTCATCAAATTTCACTTTTACAGAGGTTAACTGACTGGTAAATGTATTAAACTCATTTAAATGATCTGACACAGATTCACCTTCAATCATTTTCAGATTAAACAAACGCTTCATGAGAAATACCTTATTAGAGGCTGAGGGTTTTCATACAATTTATCCAAAGCTTTCATCAAACCATCTGTTGTCTTTGCTTCTATTATATTGAATGCCACAGATGGTGCCAAGCACAACCAAATGGTTCCTAGTGTCTTTCTATCTCAAAGATCCCAATCCTCATCAGTCATTGTTATCAGTTTCTTGGCTTTTCCTTCCAACAGCCTCCATAAATCGTTCTGATAGAGATAATCCTCCATCTGCATCTTCCATAACTGATAGTTCTGCTCATTGAATTTATCTACCTTCAATTTACCCTTGTTCGCCATTGCTGCCACTTAACCATGAGACTCCCACTCAACCATGAGACCTTCCTGTAGATAATAATCAAACATAACCCGCTCTGATACCAGTTGAAGGTTCAGGCAGATCAAAGAAATAAACACTAACAATTATATGTAGATTAAATAACCTAAATATAACAATGAAGAATAACACAAAAGAGATCAACACAGAAATTTAACGTGGTTCACCCAAAATGGGCTGCATCAATAGAAACTCAGCCATCCAATTATTTTATTATCCAGTGCAAAATAGATTACAGTCTCATGAATCTCATACTGCAACATACATCTCAGCCGCTTATAACAAGCTTTTTGGAAGCTTCTAGAATTAGGGTTTTTACAATGTCATTTTTCTTTCATTAGTTAACAAAAAATTAACAGTATTTGCATGATTAGTCGCAACATACCAACAGATAGGTCTCTAAGTATATCCCTGACATTTTTGGCAAAATGTGAAACTTTTTCATACAATTATACTGTCGACTCGAATGGGTTTTGTTTCAATTGACAAGGATCAGATGGAGATCGTTTAACCATGCCAAATATTTAAATTCATCTCATAGAGATGTTGACCACAACTGATCTTGCAGTTGGAAACCAAAAGCTAGTACACTTTGAAATATGGAATAGAGTGGCAGGAAATCGCAGATTCCATATTACAGATGCAACAAGAAACCTATGAAATGTACTCCAGGAAATGGAGTTGGAAGTTTAAGATGATGGACTAAATCCATGACCAGGAATGGTCAACCAAAAACACTGTAGGATGAGATAACTTCTAAGTCGACATAGAGGTGTGTAAAAATTAGACTACGTTCATTGCAAAATATTTATTTATGTTAAAACTTTGACCAAAGTAATGCATTTGTCCCTGCATGCATTAGTCGGTTCACTGTGCCCCAGATGGCATTTAACCATCTAGTAGTGTCATACATAGTTAGAGTGGATCTATAATTGTATGATCATGATGAGTTATGAAGGACACAACACTAAAAACTCATAAGGCAAACATTATGGTTCCTTATATCTACTTCCTTTGTGACGGGTAGGGCCACTTCTAGGAAGGAAGTTGTGTGGGGGACCTCTGGTCTGTAATTGGAGGAAAAGTACTCGAGTGATGCTCTCCTTCCCAAGCAGATGACAAGCCAAGACTTATGATGACATATATCAAAACTCTAGATGTATTATATTCTATTTTATGACTTGAGAGTCAAATTTTATGTAAATGTATAATTATTGCCATGAACAAAACATTATGATTGTAAAGTGAAGGAACACATTGATATGTTATCTTTTTAATATGTTGTAAAATTTCAATTTTGAAATTATTCAGAAAAAATATGCATTTTAAATGATGATTATGCAAATGATTATTGTTAAACAATATATATATATGATTATGATGATCATGATTAATTACTTGATGGTAAATTGGAATGATAATCTGAGTAATATGTGGTGACATGTTATAGGCATACCAAGTGTTTTTTAATCCTTTTCACATTTCATAGATGATTTAAGACCCTTGAATGGATATCTATTATGCCCAATTGTTGTATCTAACATGCATCTTAGTCTATGAAGGAAACATCACTACCTAAAAATGGTTAAAATATGAATAGGATGAATGCCAATTTCAATGTAAATAATTATTCATGGAACTAATTGCTTTGCCCATAAATTTTTAGATCACATAGAAATAAGAAGTTTGTCAACCTGAGCCGAATCGATAATGCAAAGTCTAGGTCACCAAATCTTAAAAATGTACAATAATTGTTATTGAAACTAAAGTTTTTAAGAAGTGGAATTTTATTTTGGTATCTTGAACTATAGTTAGACACACTATCCTTCAAGTATATTAAGTGCAACATAACCCTTGCATAATCTCTCTTCTACAATAGGGAGTATATTGAAGGGAGGTCCTATGAAAGGCATACGAAGGTAAATATAACAAGAAACAACTTTAACCAAATTTCCTTTGTGGAGGAGATTAGTTGCATGTATTGCTTTTTTATTTGTGTTGAAAACCATGACCTTGGTTTTATTCAAAGTCACTTGTAAACCATGTGATGTAGGAGCATCCAGTGGTGTAAGGGCAATCTTGCATCACCCAAAAGAAAATGTGTTTCAAAATTGTTGATGTTCTTTCCATTTATTTTCAAAATTTGTGGTTCTAGTTCCATAATCGCTTTAATAATGATGTAGAACTTTTAGTTTTTCCAAACTGCTAAAAATAGCAACCTGCTATTTTTAGAAAGTTTGCATTTGGGCACGGATTGAAGTGAAAATTTACGGGAAGCTTCATAACTAAAAAATAAGACCTTTGGCGAAGGAATCACGCAAAGATCATTTGCAAGCTTAAAGATATTAAAGTTTCTATTTCCTGAAAAATGCCTAAAAATTATTCAAACTCAGGTTTGAGGCACTAAATGGCCCTGTACGGGCCTGAAAATGTCCAGAACCAGTAGAGCTAATTTTTAGCGCATAGAGCACTCCCTATATATCTGTGATGACTTGACTATCCATCCCACCACTAGAGTTCCAATCCCAACACCAGCGAGCTTTCCGACGCATAAAACGGTTTGTCAATCGGACACCCGGATCAAAAGTTATGGCTCCCAGAAGTTGACCTATTTTTGGAGGGAGATGCAAATTTTGAAATTAGGTTGGCCGCGAAAAAGGCTATTAATAACCTTTTTGGGAACCTTGGGCTAAAGGAGAGTTAAGGGGGCAAGTGTGGAGTCAAGAATAGGTGAGAAAATAGAAACCCTAGCTGATTTGGGGTTACAGAAGGCAGAAGATTCTAGAGCCTGGTGATGTGTAGCTGTAGTGTGTTGCAACCTATGGAGGATTGATTCCTCTGATTGTAATTGAGCTTTTGTAATGTAATGAGTAGTCCAAATCAATAAAAGAAAGTTCTATTTTCTATGTGCAATTTTTGTTGTTGTGTGTTTTCTGATTTACCCCCTTCATCAAGTGGTATCAGAGCAAGGGTTCCTGAGTGTGTAGACAGATCGCCGACCATGAGGCAGTTTGCACCAGGACCTGAGGTTGTGGGTTTGATGCAAAGATCGAGATGCCTCCACGAAGAAATCGTATTGGGAGGAATGCTTTGATGGAAGAGGGTTTTAGAGCCCTGCAAAGGCAAATCAATGCATTGCAAGAGGAGCTACGAAGAGGATTTGAGCCGAGAACAAGAGAAGAAAGTGAAGATGAAGCTGAAGAAGAGCTATCTGAGGAAGAACAAGAAGCTGCAAGAGATCCTACAGAAGTTAGGTTGTTGACGGCCATTTCTAAGATTGGAAAGAGGCCCAGGATCAAAGTTTCTACATATTCTAGAGATTTGAATCTGAAACAGCTTATTAATTAGATCAATGACATGGAGGAGTATTTCAAGTATGAAGACGTGGAGGACCCAGATCAGGTGAAGTTTGCAAAAACAAAGTTGAAGGGCCATGCCAGTATTTGGTGGAAGGAGGTCCAGTTAGAGAGGAATAGAAGAGCAAAAGGAAAGATCACCAGATGGGATTGGATGGTGGACAAACTAAAGAAGCAATTCATTCCTGTGGACTATGAGATGGAGTTGTTGAAGAAGCTACAAGGATTGAAGTAAGGCAACAAGTATGTTAAGGAGCATATAGAAGAGTTTTATAAGATTACTATCAAAATCGGTCATGTAGAGGCCAACAAGGAGAAGGTATCCCGTTACATTAATGGGTTGAGGCCAAGTATTCAAGAGGAGTTGAGCCTTGTCAGAATGACAACCATAGAATATGCATACCAATTTTCCCTAAAGGTGGAAGAAAAACTGAATAAAAGATTTGACAGCAAGCAAAGGGGAAGAAGTCAAGGTGGAAGGACTGGTGGAAGACCCTATGGGGGCTGAAATGAAGATTCAAAGAAAAGTGGAGAAGCCGGCACCAGTCGAAATCAGAGAGGAGATAATACCTACCGCCCTCATGACTAGAACAATGGTGAGCAAAGAGGAAGAGAAAGAGGCAGACCTGGGTAAGGACCTAGAAGAGGAGGTTTCAAAGGAACCTATTTCCAATGTGGAGAAGAAGGACATTGAGCATATGAGTGTCCACAACATCAAGGAAGGACAAATAGAAGACCCAAAGGTAATGCACGAGTTGCACATGTCGATGAAGATGCGCAATTTGAGTGCTCTAAAGATGCTGAAAAGGGAGAAACCCTAGTTGTCAGAAGAACTTTGTTGAATGAGGAGAAAGAACCTAATCAGAGGAAGAGTTTATTCTGCACAAGGTGTAAATGTGAAGGTAAGTGTTGTGATATTATTATTGACAGTGGAAGCACTGATAATCTTGTTTTAGAAGAGATGGTTGACAAGTTGAAGTTTACAAGAAGAAAGCATCTGCATCCATATCGGATTGCATGGTTGCAGAAGGACCATAGAGCTTTGGTCAATGAATAGTGTTTAGTGAAGTTTAAGATTGGTGACTACCATGATGAGGTGTTGTGTGACATCATACCAATGGATAAATGTCATATGTTATTGGGAAGGTCGTGGCAGTATGATAGGAGTGATGTCCATGATGGTCGTGCAAACACATACTCCCTAACAAAGGATGGAGTTCATCATAAGTTGAAGCCCTTGAAGGAGGTGGAAGAAAAGGTATGTAGTACTGCCAGAATTTTCTTGGTAGATGGTAGAAAATTTTTGGAGTGTATGAAGCATGAGCGTCATTGCTTTGCATTGATTCCTAAGATTAGTCAAGAGAAATGTGAAAATGTACTAGTAGAAATCTCAGAAATGTTGGAAGAATTTCAAGATATTGTCTCTGATAATGTACCAGAAGGTTTACCACCAATGAGGAAGATAAGTCATCAAATGGATTTGATACTAGGAGCTAGTTTGTTGAATAAGGCAACCCATAGAATGACTCCAGCAAAGAGTGAAGACTTGAACAGACAAGTTCAGGAGTTGTTAAGAAAGGGATTGACAAGAGAGAGCCTAAGTCCATGTGCGGTACCTGCAGTATTAACACCAAAGAAAGATGGAGAGTGGAGAATGTGTACAGACTCTCAACCCATCAATAAGATCACAATCAAGTACATATTTCTATTTCCCAGAATGGATGACATAATGGATTGTTTGAGTGGATCCAAGTACTTCACAAAGGTTGACTTGAAGAGTGGGTATCACCAAATTCGTATCAGAGAAGGAGATGAATGGAAGATAGCCTTCAAGACAAAGGATGGTTTGGATGAGTGGTTAGTCATGCCATTTGGGCTAACCAATGCACCAAGCACATTCATGCGGCTCATGAACGAGGTATTGAAAAAAAATTTGGGAAGTTTTGTTATTGTTTATTTAGATGATATTTTGATTTTTAGTAAGACTTAGGATGAGCATATGATGCATATCAGAAGAGTTTTTGAGAAGCTGAGGGAGGAGAAGTTGTTGATCAATCTGAAGAAATGTAGCTTTGCAAAGAAGGAGTTGGTATACCTGGGATTTGTTGTCTCAGAGGAAGGTCTTAAGATGGACCTAGAGAAAGTGAGGGCTATCATTAAATGGCCTACGCAAAGGAGTACTTTCGAGGTAAGATCTTTTCATGGTTTGGCAAGTTTTTACAGAAAGTTTATCAAGAATTTTAGTAGCATTTGTGCACCCCTAACTAAGACAATGAGAGGGGATAGAAAAGAGTTTATATGGACTAAAGGAGTAGATAAAAGCTTTGATACATTGAAGCAAAAAGTCACACAGCAACCTGTTTTTGCACTTCCAGATTTTAATAAGGTATTTCAGGTAGATTTTGATGCTAGTGGCAGTGCTATAGGAGCTATTTTGAGCCAAGAAGGTAAGCCCATTGCCTATTTTAGTGAGAAGTTTAATGATGCCAAGAAAAAGTATTTTGTTTATGATCAGGAGTTTTATGCAATAGTTTAGGCCTTGAAGAAATGGAGACATTATTTGTTGCCAAAGGAGTTTGTTTTAAATACTAATCATCAGGCTTTGCAGTATCTTAATAGTCAAGGAAAGTTGAACCAGAGGCACTTAAAATGGGTTGAGTTTTTGCAGAGTTATACTTTTGTTTTGAAGCACATGAGTGGTAAGTCCAACAAAGTTGCAGATGCCTTGAGTAGAAGGCAGAATTTGTTGATAGAAATGAAGATAGAGGTTGTTGGGTTTGATGAGCTCAAAAGTTTGTATCCTGAAGATCTAAATTTTACAAAGGCTTGGAAAGCTCGTTTGGAACCTGTTACTTTGGACAGGACAAAATGGTTGGATTTCATAATCCAAGATGGCATGTTGTTTAGAGGAAGCCAGTTGTGCATTCCAAGGAGTTCCATGAGAGAGAACCTGATTAAGGAGAAGCATAGTGGGGGATTGGCTGTACACTTTGGTCGAGATAAGACCATTTCTATTATTGGTAAAAATTATTATTAGCCACAGTTGCAGTAGGATGTGAGGAAATTTGTGCAGAGTTGCAAAGTGTGTCAAATGGAAAAAGGAACAAGTCAGAATACAGGGCTATATCAGCCATTACCTATACTAGAGAAGCCATGGGATGATATTAGTATGGATTTTGTTCTTGATTTACCAAGAACACAGAGAGGACATGATTCTATTTTTTGTGGTAGTGGACAGATTCTCAAAGATGGCACATTCTATTTCGTGCAAGAAGACTAATGATGCTGTTCATATTGTAGAGTTATTTTTCAGGGAGGTGGTGAGATTACATGGTCTACCAAAGAGCATAGTTTCAAATCGAGATATCAAGTTTGTTGGTTATTTCTGGAGGACATTGTGGAAGAAGTTGAAGACATATTTGAAGTTCAGTTCTACACACCATCCATAGACTGATGGATAGACTGAAGTGGTGAATAGGAGTTTGGGTAACCTACTACAATGCTTAGTAGGAGATAAGCCCAAGGGATGGGATTTGGTTTTACCACAAGCAGAATTTGCTTACAACAATTCTGTCAACAGGAGTACTGGTAAATCACCATTCCAGATTGTATATGGGAATAGTCCAAGAAATGCTTTAGAGTTAAGGAATCTGGATAAAGGAGAAAAGACAAGTGCCGAGGCTAAAGACTTTGCAAAACACATGAAGAATTTGCATGAGGAGGTGAAAAAGCACATTAATAAGATGAGTATTTAGTACAAGGCTAAGGAAAATTAGAAGAGGAGATATAAGGAATTCCAGGTAGGAGATGAAGTCATGGTTCACTTGAGAAAAGAAAGGTTCACAATTGGAACATACAATAAGCTAAAAATGAAGAAATTTGGACCATGCAGAATTTTGAAGAAACATGATTCAGGAAATGCATATGAGGTGGAGCTGCCGAGTGAGATCAACATTTCCCCTATTTTCAACATTGTTGATTTATCAGAATATCATGAAGGTGGAACAAAGGATGGACCAACAAAAGAACAGTGGATTATTCCGGCATCTACTTCAACAGAGGAGATAGAAGAGATCTTGGATAGCCGTGTGGGAAGAAGTACTCAGAACAGGCAATATGAAGAATACCTAGTGAAATGGAAAGGAAGGCCTATTGAAGATTCTTCTTGGTTGTCTAAGGCAGAGGTTGACCATTTTGGTTTTTCTCACACAAACACTTGAGATGTGACAAGGTCACTTCTCAAATTACCCTGGGTGTCTAATGCAGGAGCATCTAGTGGTGTAAGGGCAATCTTGCATCACCCAAAAA
This sequence comes from Cunninghamia lanceolata, assembly GCA_027924645.1. NCBI lineage: Eukaryota > Viridiplantae > Streptophyta > Pinopsida > Cupressales > Cupressaceae > Cunninghamia > Cunninghamia lanceolata. Next base: position 4,588,747 of record BSBN01000128.1, read on the forward strand.
AAGATGTGTTTCAAAATTGTTGATTTTCTTTCCATTTCTTTTCAAAATTTGTGGTTCTAGTTCCATAATCTCTTGAATAATGATGTAGAACTTTCAGTTATTTCAAATTGCTAAAAATAGCAACCTGCTATTTTTAGAAAGTTTGCATTTGGGCACGGATTGAAGTGAAAATTTACATGAAGCTTCATAACTGAAAAATAAGACCTTTGGAGAAGGAATCACGCAAAGATCATTTGCGAGCTTAAAGATATTAAAGTTTTTGTTTCTTGAAAAATGCCTGAAAATTATTCAAACTTAGGTTTGAGGCACTAAATAGCCCCGTACGGGCCCAAAAATGGCCAAAACTGGCAAAGCCAATTTTTAGCACGTAGAGCACTTCGCAAGCTTTCTGAGGCATAAAACGGTTCATCAATCAGACACCCAGATCAAAAGTTATGGCTCCCGAAAGTTGACCTATTTTTGGAGGGAGATGCAAATTTTGAAATTAGGTTGTTGGCCGCGAAAAAGGCTATTAATAACTATTTTGGGGAACCCTAGGCTGAAGGAGAGTTAAGGGGGCAAGTGTGGAGTCAAGAATAGGTGGAAAAATAGAAACCTTAACTAATTTGGGGTTACAGAAGGTAGAAGATTCCAGAGCCTGGTGATGTGTAGCTATAGTGTGTTGCAGCCTGTGGAGGATTGATTCCTCTGATTGTAATTGAGCTTCTGTAATGTAATGAGTAGTCCAAATCAATAAAAGAAAGTTCTATTTTCTATGTGCAATTTTTGTTGTTGTGTGTTTTGTGATTTACCCCCTTCATCACCATGACTATCACAAAATGAACCCAATTCATCAAAATAGTATGAGTAGTGTGCCTTCCACATGAAAATTGGCAATTCAATTTAATACTAAAAAGATATTGTATAATTTGAAAAAATTGATCATTTCAATACTATTTATAGCAACACCCAATAAGAATGAAGATTAATAGATTAATTATAATTATAGAAAAATAGACAATTACAAATTTTAGCAAGTTTAGTCAACATTATTTTATTCTCAATTTCAATTGGCTAACCACTACAATGAATTACATGCAATAGATGCATAACTAACCTACATGTGGCATGAAATAATAAAGAAGACATTCACCATTTATTTTCTGACACCTTAAATATTATCCTTTCGAAGATAAATTAAATGGGATTCACATTAATCAAAAAAATAGATAATCAAAATCTCCTCTTCAAAACAAAAGTCTTTTTGTTTCCATTCGTCATTTTCCCCCCCAACCCTAAAGGTCCATTCTTTAAGATAGTAAATTCTTGGCATTTGGCAGATGAAAATTAATTGAACTATATAATCAACAACACATTCAAAAAATGTTTGTTGTTTAAAAAATGAATAAAACAAAAACTACATCTTTCAATAGACAAAAGACTCTGGCCTAATTTTCTTAGAAATGTATGATAGTATGGACATGAAAGGTACACTTTAACTACAAATAATGTAATATTATTGGATTAAGAAACTTTTTGTCTATGAAAGTAAAATTCAAATTATTTTAGTTCTTGTTGATAAATATAGTTAAGATTTACTTTGATGTATATTAAGTTTTAACAAAAATATATTTCCTTTTGTTTATCAGAAGGAACTAGTGAACATGGATGACAAGTTGCTAATAGGGTTTTCATCATATACAACTTTTGAAAAATATAATTTTAGAAAACAATTATAACAAAATGATTTTTTACTATATTTTAATTTTCAATAATAATAAAGTTACTTAAAATATTATTATTTCTCAAAATTAAATACCCATTTAAAAGAAATTTAATAAAAGACATGCATATTTCTATTGAAGATTCTTTGTGCACCAATAAATTTTGTTGCTAATTAATTAATTACATATGTTCTATTAACTATGATAGATCTGCATGCTTTGTAAAAGTGTGAGTTCTAAGAAAAATACATCTTTCTAGATAGAAACTACATTTGTAAAACTATGTTGACCTACCTAATACCTCTTAAACTATCTAAAAAACTAATGGCAACCTCATCTAAGACTTGAATGTATCTTCTTCCTCATCTAAGACTTGAATGTATCTTCTTCCTCATCTAAGACTTGAATGTATCTTCTTCTCCAATACCCTTTGACATGTTGTTGATAGGTTTCCTTCATATATTTCCTTTTGTTTATCAGGAGGAAATAGTGAACATGGATGACAAGTTGTTGATAGGTTTCCATCATATACACCTTTTGAAAAATACAAATTTTTGAAAACAATTATAACAAAATGATTTTTTATTATATTTTAATTTTAAATGATAATAAAGTTACTTAATATATTACTATTTCTCAAAATTAAATACCCAATTAAAATAAATTTAACACAAAAGACTTGCATATTTCCATTGAAGAATCTTTTTACACCAATAAACTTTGGTGCTAATTAATTAGTTACATATGTTCTATTAACTATGATAGATGTGTGCTTTGTAAAAGTGTGAACTAAGAAAAATGCATCTTTCTAGATATAAATTACATTTGTCAAACTATGTTGACTTACCTAATACCTCTTAATCTATCTAAAAAACTAATGGCAACTTCATCTAAGACTTGAATGTATCTTCTTCTCCAATACCCTTTGAAAATCAAGATTGCAAACACTCCCCAAAATCCAGTTGCAAAACTTGCCATCCACTCTACATACCAATGCCATGGAATTTGTCATCCCTCCTCAATCTCTTCTTTTGGAAGATGAATCATGTCAGAATTTGACTTTTACCCACATTTACATGTTTTATTATCAAGTGGAAATCCACAAAGGCCAAGGTTTCCATAGAAATTAGTAGGGTTGAATGTTGCAAATTGACCCCCTATTGGAATTCTTCCATAAAGCATATTATTATATACAATAAAAGTACTCATATTGGTAACCTTTAGGATTTAATTTGGAATCTTTCCATGCAATTTGTTATTTGAAAGATCCAATGACTCTAGTTTCTCTAGCATTCCAAAAGTGATTGGAATATTTCCTGTAAGACTATTCCTTGATAAGTTCAAAGTGTGGAGACCTTTAAGGTTTCCAATTTCTAAAGGAATACCATCTGATAATTGATTTACTGATAGATCAATGCAAGTTATAAGTAACAAAATAGAATTATAATACACCAATTCTAATCCTTTGTTGATCACTTGAATCTCTTCTTTGTAGTAATAGTCATTACCACTAGCATTTGCATTTTTTACTTGTGGATGTGGGTCCATCATAGCTATCAAATTTTCCAAATATGATGGGATGGGACCAGTCAAATTATTATGTGAAATATCTAACACATGCAATTTGGAAAGAGTACTTAATTGACTTGGAATGTGCCCATGGAGTTTATTTGACCTCAAAACAAGTATCATCAACTCAGAGAAGTGTGATAGCCAAAGTGGTATATTTCCCATTAAAAAATTATTGCCCACATCTAACATTTGTAATTTGAAGACTTGATGGAAAGTTTCCTTTAAGCATATTGCCATTAAGGTGTAGTGTCTAGAGATTTCTTAACAATCCTATATGAACTAGAATCTCTCTTGTCAAATTATTCTTTCCCAAATTCAATCTTGTCAAAGAAGAGCAATTTGTTAGGCTTGATGGCATTTTACCAGATAAATTGTTCTTTGAGAGATCCAACACCTTTAGGTTTTGTAGAAGACCAATGGAAGAAGGAATGCCACCACTTAGATCATTTACTGAAAATGATAAGAACTTAATGTCAAGTAAAAGTCTAGCAATTTGCATTGGGATAACACCTGTAAATCCATTTTCTGAAAAATCTAATACTTGTAAATCTGGGGAAGCTTTTGAAGGAAATGGAAGGAAACCATTCAACATATTCTTATGTAAGTCTAAAATGTTGAATGAACTTATGTTCAAGGTGAAGGGCAGTTGACCTTGCAAGTTATTGTATGATAGATTCAAACTTCATAGATCGAGTAAATCTCCTAGCCAAGGTGGAATGTTTCCAAAGAGATTATTTTGGGAGAGATCCAAATAAAATAAGCTATATTGTGTTGAAAGGAATGGAGGCAAGATACCTTCAACGTTACAAGAAGCCAATCCCAAGATAGATAAGGAAAATGGAGGTATCCATTTTGGGTCAACTTGGACAATCAATTTATTATTAGATAGGTCGAGGATAAAAAGGTCACTAGTACTTTTGAAGCTATCAAGAGCAAAGTGTCTTTGCAAATTGTTGGAAGAAAGGTCAATCACTTGCAAAGATAAAATGTTACCCAAGAAAGAAGGAATTTGGCCACTCAATTTATTTTCATAAAGATAAAGATGAGTCAAAGACGAAGGTTGACCAAGTGAGGGTGGAATCTCTCCACTCAATGAGTTTTCACTAAGATCCAACCATTGAAGAGTAGAGATGTTACCAAGGAAAGAAGGGATAGGACCTCCCATATTTAATATACCTCTCAAATCAAGATGGACAAGGGAGGAAATATTTCCAATACAGGGTGGAATATCCCCTGTTACATTAGAATATGACAGATCAAGATGGGAAAGGGAGGATATATTCCCAATACAAGGTGGAATACCCTCTATTACATTGGAATATGATAGATCAAGTGTGGTTAGCTATGGCCATTTTCCACATAATACATGACCTATATCTCCACTTAATAATTGGTTTCCAGACAAGCTAAGATCTTGCAAATGAGGCATATTTCCCAACCATGAAGGCACTATGAAACTAAGGTTGTTCATATATAAAATAAGATGGGAGAGGGAGGTGAGGTTATGGATAGAATTGAGGATGTGTCCTGATAGGGAGCAATTTAAAAGGTTGAGGTGGTGAAGACTATGGAGATGTGAAAGGGTTGCTTCCAGTTCCTAACTTGTCATATTCAACACTGCACCTCCAAGAGACAAATACTTTAACTTTTATAGATTCTTTGTCCACCTTAAATTGGAGCTATACAATTTGGACCCACTAATATATGTGTACCCAAATCCAAACATAAACACCTTTTTCTGGCTTTTAGAAACATCTAGAAATTGCAAGTGAGAGAGATTACCTAGTTGCCATGGGATTCTACCTTGGAAATCATTCATGGCTAAGTTGAGGTAAGTCAACGTGTACAAGGAGCCAACATCTACAGGAATCTCACCTTCAAACCAATTTTCACTAAGATCAAGATGTCTCAATTTTTGGAGGCCAAAAATTTCTACATATCAAATACCAGTTATTTTTAAACATTAAATAGTTTAATATTAATAATTAAAAATAAATTGTGATTAAAAATAATTATTTATTATATTTCAAAATAAATATAATATAAAAATATTATGCCCTATTTAACTATTAAATTATTTAAAATTTAAATAAACAATTAAACACTAAACAATAGTATTTATATAAATATAAGCTTTGAATTTTACAAATAGAAATTAGTGCAGTTTAAAAGTACCTCTAGGTAGAATGCCAGTGAAATAATTCCAACTCAAGTCCAAATACTCCATGTACTTTAATTGAAATAAAACTGGAACGAGTGTTTTTTAGGGATAAAAGTGATTATTGGAGAAGTGGAATTGGATGACGTGGGAGGAGTATTGGCTGCATTGAACACCCCACCACTCACAACAATTAAACCCCCTCCATGAATCCATTAAATTATCATTCCTGGATACAAGTGATGAAGCCATATAATACTCATTCTTGAAAGCCGAAGGGCGTCTCTCTCATGTGGGAAGCATGAGGTGGCAATGACAGAGCAGCATGTCATCACAATAAACAAGCATAGCACAACTAAAAATCTGTCCATTTTAACAACTGATTTATCTCACTTGCAACAATGTTTAATTGAAAAATAATCAGACAGAAATTAAATAATTGCGAGCGTAATTAAAAGAAAAAAGAAAAAAATAAATGAAGAATACCTAGAATAGAAAAGCAGGGGAGAAAAGAGAGGAATGGAATGGTGCATGAGAAAGAGAGGGGTATGAGAGTATTTATAACACGTTTCCCACACCAAGTCAACAAAGATTGGGAAAACATGATTTTCCTTTCCACAAAATATCCCGAGTTTGAATGAGTGATTTTCCTTCATCACGGTTTACTTTCCTCTCTTTTATCTTTGCTTTTATATCGCCATTTATTAACTTTTTATCTTTTTCTATTTATTGTATGTTTTAATGTCATGGTAATTTGAATTCAATCCTTTATGTATTGCTTTTTGATTAGTAGGTAACTAGCATATTTATATTAAATATAATATATATAAAGTACGCCGAGAGATATCCTTCTCGAGGTGCCTATTTTTTTAATCACTAATCCTAACATTAGGCGCCTCGAGAAGGATCCTTCTCAGCGTACTTTAGATATATTATATTTAATATAAATATGCTAGTAGCATCCAGAGCCGCAAGCCTAATTCTAACTATATTATATAATTATATGAATTATAATATATTATAGATTAGATATATTATTATAATATATTATAATAATTATTAAACATAATATAATATTATATTATATATAATAATTATAATTATAATATATATTATAATTATAATTTAAGTAAAGCATTTTGCGAGCTGCCGAAGATGTTGTCACTGCCGAAATCGCCTGAGGCTAGGATTGCGAATGGAGTTTCTATGGGAAAAGGCTTACGGACTTCTTCAGCCAGTGAGTCTGGTTCATCGGATGCCTTGGCTCAGCCTGCACGGGGTATTGGAGATAACAAACCACAATCTGCAGTTTCAAAGACGGCCTTTCAAACTATGGAGGTGGGTTCTCTCGGGGGTCGGGAGGGCTCGATGCAAGCTGGGAGAGAAACCCTAAAAGAAGACAAAAATACCATAAGGAAATCTTCGCCGACATCAGGCTCAAATAGGGTTTTTAATGGCCCGTCAGGAGGCTTAGCTACCTTGGTTAGCAATGTGTCTGCTAAGCCATCCTTTGCCTCTATGGATTCCCGAGCAGCAATTAGGAAAGACCTGGGAGAGATCGACACATCCCCACCTCCCTCCAAATTGGAGCCCCTGGGAGTTAGAACGAACAAAAACCCTACTTTTGTGGATGCAGTTCAGTGTGGGCAGGGTTTTTCAACTCGAGGTTTGATGGCTTCTCCATGTGGCGCACCCTTGGCTGGGCCCAGATCCAGGCTTGATTCGTCTGGGGTATCTTCAATATCACTAATCCAAGGATCAATTAGCAAAAGGCAAGTTCAAAGCTCAAAGAAACCTCGGAAGGTAAATTTTGATACCATAGTATTAAAAGAGCTGCGAGAAAATGAAGAATTTTTTTCTAAGAATGGGCTCATTGGTAGGTTCAACCATTTCTGGCCAAGTCTCCCCATTTTGCATGAATGGATCTCAAATTCATGGGGTCCTCTGATGGAAAAAAATCTGGAAATATATCCAAGTGCAAAAGGTTTCTTTATAGTGGTCTTTGACAGTAAGCAAGACAAAAAGGATATTCTCAATCGCACATGGATGTGGGGAGACAGCACACTATTCTTAAAATCTTGGCACCCAAACTTCGATCCAGCTATCGAATCCTTTTCAGTTATGCACATTTGGGTCCGCCTCCCAAATCTCCCCCTGCACTACTAGTTTGAGATGTGTTTTGCAACCATTGGCAATTCTATTGGTAAATTTATATGTACAGATTCTGAATCAAAAATTTTCATTCACACTACTTTTGCACGGATATTGGTTGAGATGGACATCTCCAAAGCTCTCCCGGTAGAAATCAATTTGGATGCTAATGGCAAAAGTTGGACGCAATCTTTAGATTATGAAGGTTTAAATTTTAGATGCAGGAGATGCTATAAAGTCAAACATATTGCAGCAGATTGTTCTTTGGGGAAACCTCAATCTAATTGGGAGGCGTCTTGGTGGAAAGACGCCTCCCCAAAGCATTACTCCGTCTCAAGCTCGTCCAAGAACTATGGATCCCCAAAGCAGGATCGCAGCTTTAAGGATGAGAGGAAGTTGAATGAGATCCCTCTTGAAGCTAGTGCAGAGGTTGTAGGTGCTCAAACCACATTTGCTAAATGTTCCCTCTCTCAGGCTCCAACATTTGTACAAACAGATTCCACTGATGGGGTAGGACAAAATGACTGGCAAACAGTAAAGAAGAAAAAGCGGTGCAACAATCAAAATAGGGATGAAAGTAAAGGAACACAACTTTAGCATCATTCTGTTCCCTTCATTGAGGAACGAAAATTGGGGGGAGAGGTTGAATGGCCCAGTACCCCAAAAAAGGAAAAGATTATCCTCAAGTTAATGGAGATTAGAAACAATTTGCATTCTCAAATCAAACTTGGTGTCAGCTCTCAACAAACTCAGTCTGTAGAGCAGGGTTGAATTGGTATTCATTTTACTGTAGAATATTGGATGGATCAATTATAGATTTTTAGCTTAATTAAGTAGGAAGGAAGGCATTTGGGTCAGGCTGACCATGTCTGATTATTTTATAATTCAAAATAAGGGGATGAGATCCCTCTTCTATGATCTCACCTGGAATGGGCCAAGCATTTTCCTGTCAGAATAAAATTCCATCTATTACGAAGCAAAAAAAATAATTATAATTATAATATATAATAATTAAAATTATATATTATATTATATAATAATTCTAATTCTAATTATATTATAGCTTAATTCTAAGTATATTATATAATTATATGAATTATTATAATTATATAATTTAATATTATTATATATTAGATATATTATAATAATTATTAAATATAATATTATATATAATAATTATAATTATATATTATATTATATAATAATTCTAATTTTAATTATATTATATATTACATTTAATATTAGAGTTAGGGGTTATAATTATGGTTAGGGTTACTGTTTAGTTTAGAATTAGAGTTAGAATTAGGGTTAGGAATATAATCACGGTTCAAATTAGGGTTGGGATTATGGTTAGCAGTAGGGTTAGTTTTATTATTAGAGTTACAATAAAAATTATGGTTAGAATTATGTTAAATAGGGTTAGATTTAGAAATACGTTTATATTTCTCGGGTTTATAAAATAATGCTAATTATAACCCTAATCATAACCCTAACCCTAACATTAATTTTAATTATAACCCTAAATTTCACCCTAACCCTAGTTTTGACCCTAATATTCATTCTAATTGTCACCCTTTTTTCAAACAGTAACCCTAATTCTAATTGTAATTCTAACCCTAAATCTAACCCTAACCCTAACTCTAACCCTAACCCTAACCTTTACTCTAACCCTACATATAGCTCTAATTTTAAACCTAAGGTTGATCCTAATTGAAACACTATCCCTAACCTTAATACTAAACTTAACACTAATTATAACTCTAATTCTTACCCTAATTCTAATAGTAACCCACCTTAATTCTAACCTTGACCCTAATTCTAATCATAACATTGATTCTACCCTAACTATAACCCTAATTTTAAATATAACAATAACCCTAACCCTTACCTTAATCATAATTCTAACTATGATTTTAACCCTAACCCTAACCTGAATTCTAACCCTAACTCTAGCCCTAACCCTATCCCTAATTGTAACTCTAATGCTTTCCCTAACTATAATTCTTAGCGTAATTCTAATAATAACTCACCTTAATTCTAAACCTAATTCTAATAGGAACCCTAATCCTAATCCTAACTCTAACCCTAACCCTAACCCTAATTCTAATCATAACTCTAATTCTACCCTAACTATAACCCTAATTTTAAATCTAACAATAACCCTAATCCTAATTCTAACTATGATTTTAACCCTAACCCTAACCCAAATTCTAAACCTAACTCTAGCCCTAACCCTAACCCTAATTGTAATTCTAATGCTTACCCTAATTTAGTAACCCTAACTCTAAATCTAATCCTAACCTCAATTCCAAACCTTAACCTAATTATAACCCTAACTTGATTCTGACATTAACCCTATTTCTAATCCTAACCCTAACCCAAATTCTAACTCTAACTCTAGCCCTAACCCTGACCCTAAATGTAACTCTAATGCTTACCCTAATTTAGTAACCCTAATTCTTACTCTAACCCTAACCCTAATTCTAATTATATTATATAGTAACCCTAATTCTTATTCTAACCCCAACCCTAACTCTAACCCTAACCCTAACTTTAATCATAATCTTGATTCTACCCTAACTATAACCCTAATTTTAAATCTAATACTAACCCTAACACATAACTTAATCCTAATTCTAACTATGATTTTAACCCTAAGTATAATCCTAACCTAATTCTAACATTAACCCTAATTCTAATCCTAACCCTAACCCAAATTGTAACCTTAACTCTAGCCCTAACCCTAACCCTAATTGTAACTCTAATGCTTACTCTAATTTAGTAACCCTAATTCTAACTCTATCCCTTACCTCAATTCCAACCCTAACCCTATTATTACCCTAATCTGATTCTAACATTAACCCTATTTCTTATCCTAATTTTAATAGTATTCCACCTTAATTCTAACCCTAATTCTAATAGGAACACAAATCCTAACTCTAACCCTAACCCTGATTCTTGTTAGATTCAGGACAAACAACTAAGAGGGGGGGAGTGAATCAGTTGTTTAACACTTTCTTGCAATTAACCACTTAATTCCACTTTCTAATTTAGAAGTGTAATAATAAATCAATCATGGAAACATAATGCATTAAATCAAGAGCAGAAACACATTAACACATAAGACACCAAGATTTTGACGTGGAAAACCCGGTTAAGGGAAAAACCACATGGTGACTAACCCAAGATTGTATTCTCTATTAGAAGAATAGAAAGAACAAAATGGCACATGCCAGTTAGGGCTCACTGCTTGAGCACACTGCTCACAAGAGGCCCACTTCCTACAAGAGACACACTGTCTACAAAATTATAAGTATTACATACTTGAACTGAAGAATAGCATCTTCACCATGCTTGAGTCAGTTCCATTTAAGCCCAATACTTCTGCTCTGCCTTTCCCTTTCCTCCTCTCTACCACACTCTCATCTCCAAAAAATACTTTTGAAATGACTTTACAACTCCTTATTTATACAAGACATCGACTTAGGGATATTCATCCAAGTCGGCATACATTACAGAGCAAATACATAAATAGAACATGACTAATTACAAAAAGACTTCATGCAGATCAACACACTGTCAGCCACACAGATTTGAGACTTCAATCTTTCTTTAGGAGCATGCCATTCCTCACAGAAACTCTTCAAGATCATCCATAGGATGTGTAACTCATCTGGTCGGCCTGACTTGGGAAGAACATCATCATCCGGAAGTAATTCTTCAATTTCTAGCTCAATCTTCAATGCGGACCTCCAACATGAATTGGACACAATCCAAAGACCTCCACAAGCTTTCCTAAATCACCAAGGACATCCACACTACATCTGCTTACTGAACTCATTCTCTCCTTCATCTGGAACCTCAAGAACACAGTCTGTCATCACTGTCATAATGGAATAGATGCTTGCGGACCTCCAGACCACGAACTAATTGAGTTGTCAATTCACATTGACTTCCTAAACACTCCACCAAATCCACAAAACAAGATATTGTTAGATTCAGGACAGACAACTGAGAGGGGGGGTGAATTAGTTGTCTAAAACTTTCTTCCAATTAAAAACTTAAATCCACTTGCAATTCAGCAGCATAATAATAAGTCAATCATGGAAACATAATGCATTAAATCAAGAGCAGAAACACATTAACACATAAGACACCAAGATTTTGACATGGAAAACCCAGTTAAGGGAAAAACCATGGGGTGACTAACCCAAGATTATATTCTCTGTTAGAAGAATAGAAAGAACAAAATGGCACATGCCAATTATGGCTCACTACCTGAGCACACTGCTCACAAGAGGCTCACTGCCTACAGGAGGCACATTGTCTACAGAATAATAAGTATTACATACTTGAACTGAAGAATAGCATCTTCACCATGCTTGAGTCAATTCCATTTAAGTCCAATACTTCTACTCTACCTTTTGCTGTTCTCCTTTCTACCACACTCTCATCATCACAAGATACTGTTGAAATGACTTTACAATTCCTTATTTATACAAGACAACAACTTAGGGATAATCGTCTGAGTCGGCATACATTACAAAGCAAATACATAAATACAACATGACTAGTTACATAAAGACTTCATGCGGATCAACACACTGTCGGCCACACAGATCTGAGACTTTAATCTTCATTTAGGAACATGCCAATCTTCACATAACATCTTCAAGATCATCCGCAGGATGTGTAACTTATCCAGTTGGCCAGACTTAGGAAGAACACCATCATCCGGAAGTAATTCTTCAATTACAACCTCAAACTCCAATTCAGACCACCAACACGAACTGGACACGATCCAAAGACCTCCACAAGCTTGCCTGAAATACCAAGAACATCCACACTACATCTGCTTACTGAAATCATTGTCTCCTTCATTCGGAACCTCAAGAACACAATCTGTCATTACTGTCATAATGGAATAGATGCTTGCAGACCTCCAGACCATGACCCAATTGGGTTGTCAATTCACATTGACTTCCTAAACACTCCACCAAATCCGTAGAACAAGATATTTTATTTCTAGATCTCACCGGACCTATCTGTGTCACTCTGTCATCTCTAAACATCTGCCAGAACTGGTTTTACTTAAGTGGCCATAACTTCTTCAGATCTTCATGCAGACCTCTGAAATCTTTACTGAACCATCTTAAGACACATATCTACAAACCATTTGATGCACATCCTCCTATCTTCATCTAAGCTGGGATCTTTACCTCACTGTCTTCACTATTCTTGATAGGACTAATTTTCTCAATATCCTCAGCATACATCTCATCCAATCCTTATCATCAATGCAACAGGAGTATGTTGACATCAATGACAACACCAGTTAGGCCCATACTTGCAACAATCTCCCCCTTTGTTATTGATGGCAACATATGATGTGAAAAACTATTTTGACCATCAAGACAAGAACTTTTTCTTACTGACACAACTCCCCCTATCAACAACAACCATTCACATGTCTTCTCTTCCTTTACTACTCCCCCTTTGATCAGCAACCACTTGTTTTTCACATGTCTTCTCTCCCCCTTTGACATCAATGGCAAAGGGCACATACTTGCACCAATTCATAATCATACCAGCTACTCCCCCTGAGTGGTAGCTTCCCAAACATCAGTCTGGACCACAAGATATGACTGTGAGATCCACCAGACTAATGCACATCAGTGCACCTTAATTCAGAACTGGAGGGGTAATAACCCTTAACTTCTCCCTGAGATATTCAGAAGACTCCTTAGGAAGAGGTTTAGTAAAAATATCTACAATCTGATCCTTGGAAGGTACAAACTCAAATCTGACTTCATTCTTGTTCACTTGCTCTCTCAAAAAGTGAAACTTGATGGATATATGTTTAGTCTTTGAATGCAACACTAGATTCTTAGATATATTTATTGCACTTGAATTATCACAGAAGATTGTGATAGGCTTCTCATACTCCACTCTCATGTCTCTTAGCATTTGCTTCATCCACAAAACTTGAGTGCAACTACCTGTTGCTATAATATATTATGCTTTTGCAGTGTACAGAGATATTGCCTCTTGTTTCTTGCTCAGCCAAGAAACCAATCTCTTTCCCAAAAAGAATGCTCTACCACTGGTACTCTTCCAGTCATCCACATCTCATGCCCATTCCGCATCTGTATATGCATGAAGAGAGAAATCATGATCTCTAGGATACCATAGGCCATACTCAATTGTCCCTTTTAGATATCTAAAAATCCTCTTGATTGCCATGACATGAGATTCTCTAGGATCAGCTTGGAATCTAGCAACAAGACCAATAGCATTCATAATGTCAGGTCTAGTTTGAGTGAGATACAACAATCCTCCAATCATTGACCTGTACTTTTTCTGATTAGCCTTGGGAGAATCATCATCTTTGCTTAATTACATCCGGTTGCCATTGGAGTACTCATTAGCTTTGAGTCTTCCATCCCAAATTTCTTCAATAATTCTTTCACATATTTGGTCTGAGAAATGAAGATTCCTTTCTTTGTTTGAGTGATTTGTAGACCCAAGAAGAAATTCATTTCCCCATACATGGACATTTCAAATTCACTTTTCATTTGATTTGCAAAAGTCTTGCACATACTATCTCTTCCTCCAAAAATGATATCATCAACAAACACTTCAACAATCAAGATATTTTCATGATCAATTTTAAAGTACAAATTACTGTTAGCAGTACCTTTATTGAAACCAATCTTCAAAAGATGCTTATCCAATCTTTCATACCAGGCTCTTGGGGCTTGCTTCAGTCCATACAGAGCTTTCTTCAAGTTGCAGACCATATCACCATGATCAGACAATTGAAATCCATCTGGTTGCTCAATGTATACTTCTTCTTCCAAGTCACCATTCAGGAAGGTAGATTTGACATCCATCTAGTATACTTTGAAATCCTTGAAGGCAGCAAAAGCAAGAAATAATATGACTACTTCAATTCTTGCCACCGGAGCAAAAGTTTCTTCAAAATCAACTCCTTCTACTTGGGAGTAACCCTTGCAAAACAATCTGGCTTTGTTTCTGACTACTTCACCATCTTCATTCAGTTTGTTCCGGAAGACCCATTTGGTTCCAATCACATTCTTGTTTCTAGGTCTGGGAACAAGATCCCAAGTGTGATTTTTCTCAATTTGCATCAGCTCTTCCTCCATTGCTTTAGTCCAACTTTCATCATCACAAGTTTCATTTACTATCTTGGGTTCAATCTTTGAAATCAGACAATACTCTTTTGAATCTTGAGCAATCCTTCTTCTTGTTTGTACACCTTTGCTTTTATAACCTATGATCTAATCTTCAGAGTGATTCAGTCTTACGTACCTGGGAACTTTGGGAGTTTCTTGCACTTCTGATTCTTGAACATGTTCAATCAAACTTATCTCTTCTTCCTGATTTACCGAATCAATTTGAATTTGAATTTCAGAGGGAGCTTGGACTTCTTTAACAAAAACATCATTTTGATCATCTTCATCAAATTCATAAAACCTTGAGGGTTTTTCAATACCTTGATCAACCTTCACATTTGTACTTTTTATAATCTTTCTCAATCTTTTGTTGTAACACCAGTATGCTTTGCTTTGAGTAGAGTAACCCAAGAATATTCCTTCATCACTTCTAGCATCAAACTTGCCTAGATCTTAATCTCTTTTAATGTAACATTTGCTACCAAAAACTCTGAAATACCTCATAGTGGGAGTGATGCCAAACCAAAGTTCATAAGGAGTCTTACTGGTATTGCTTCTAATTTGTACTCGATTGAGAGTATAGACTGCAGTGCTTACAGCTTCTCTCCAATAGATCTGAGGAATATTTGCTTCTATCATCACGGTTCTAGATGCTTCTTGGATGGTCTGGTTCTTTCTCTCCACTACTACATTCTGCTGTGGAGTCCTAGGAGTAGACAACTATCTTTTTATTCCATGTTTCTCACAGAATTCTATGAACTCACCAGATGTGAATTCTCCACCTCTATCAGACCTCAGACATTTTATGTTCAATCTGGTTTCATTCTCTACCATAGCCTTGAATATTTTAAATTTCTCAAGAGCCTCTGATTTTTCTTTTAGAAAAGTTACCCACATCATCCGGGAGTAGTCATCAATTAATAGCATGAAGTATCTATCACCTTGCACACTCCTGATTCTTGTCGGACCACATAAATCAGTATGAACTAAGTCCAATAATCCAATAGAAGACTGTTCCTTACTTCTGAATGTGACTCTGCTCTCCTTACCCAACTGGCATTCTTTGCACAAACTATTGGTAGGTTTCACCAGTTTTGGAAGATCTCTCATAGCCTGGGTGTTGCTTATCTTAATGATATTATCAAAATTCACATGACACATTCTTCTATGCCACAACCAACTCTGATCAATTTGAACAAATAAACAACTTTTACCAGTACCAACCAAGTGGAAGATGTTACCTTTAGTTTGGGTACCGGATGTAATCTTTGTTCTAGAACTTTCAAAGATATTGTATTTTCTATTTTTGAATCAAAGATCATAGCGTTTGTCCACCAACTATCCAACACTGAGAAGATTGTGCTTCAATCCTTCAACATACAGTACATTACCGATTTTGTTCTTTCCATCAAAAGAAATAGTTCCTCTACCTCTTATTCTTCCAGTAGAATTATCACCAAATTTTACTACTCCTCCTTCATACCTTTCCAAATCTATGAATTAATTTTTGTCACCTGTCATATGGTGGGAGCATCCACTGTCAATGACCCAATCATCCTTTTCTTCAACTTGGGCAGCCAGAGCTCTTTCTACAACTTTATGATTGTCAGATTTAGAGGGCATTGGTGTTGGCAAGAGACACTGTGTGGCTTCATGATTGTTGTCATTGATGGCAACAAAGTTCATCTCACCCATCCGCAGGACATGGTGTGCCTATACCGGAAGTCAGATTGAAGAATGTTGTGGTCTGGTAAGCAAGAACAGAGCATGTGGCAAGGTCTGACAGTCAGGTCCGGATCTCTCAGAGGAAGTATCTTAGTAAAGTGCGGACTTGGGGAAGTCAAGAGGTGTACCTTGACTGATACATTCCAAAGATTGAGCATCTAGTGATGAAAGAGTGAAGAGATATGAGCACCTAAGTGTTGGGTTCTTGTTTCGTAGAGTTGACAGAGGAAGAACTGACCGATAGAGCATCAGACCTTAATCTGGATCAGTTATTGATGGTGATCAAGTTTCTTGAGGTATCATTCATGATTGGCTGACATGATTGATGACTTCTATAAGCATCTCTTTGATACGCATCACTTGATAAGTAAGGATTTAGTCGACAGATCAGAGTTTGGGAAAATATTGACTCTTCCAGATACTGACTAGAAAGGTATTGAAATCATTGGTGCGGATATATATACCAGATGGATTTGGATGTGAAGGGATGTGTGGTGTGTTGTGAAGTGCGAAGAAAAGGAGAGAACTGTTTGGAAGCAATAATATAGGTCCAGGACTGGACAGTAGTACCTAAGAAGAGGAAGAATGAAGTGTAGCAGATCAGTGTATTGAGCCTAACTAGAACTGAACCTCAACATGTGTGGATGCTTCTCATCAGTTCAAGTATCTTGTCACCTTATACCTTGTAGACAGTGAGTCTCTTGTAGGCAGTGAGCCTCTTGTGAGCAGTGTGCTCGGGCAGTGAGCCCTAATTAGCAAGTACCATTTTGTACTATCTTATTCTTCTAACAGAGAATACAATCTTAGGTTAATCACCCCGTTGTTTTTCCCTTAATAGGGTTTTCCACATCAAAATCATTGTGTCGTGTGTATTGATGTTATTTCTATTTCATGGTTATGTTTGCTTATATGATTTGATGTTGCATTAATTGTTAAGGAAGATTAGAAAGTTGAAATAATTAAGATAACTGATTCACCCCCCCTCTCAGTTATCAATAAATGGTATCAGAGCCAAGCTCCTCCAAACAAAGCCTAACAGCTTGAGGAAGGTCTAGGAATTTTAATGGATATGTATGGTATGAGGGAACAACTTCAGTCTACCCTAGATGATCTTGAGCAATCTAACTCCGAAGTCAATGAATTGAAGGAAAGACTCAAACAAGCTAATGATTTCATAAATGAACTAAAAGAGAAACTGAGTATCTCTATGAAAAAGAGAAAGGATCTACTTCAGCAATTGGCAAGTCAAGGTGAAACCAATGATACAAATGAAGACCTAAAGGAGAAAACCAAGCTATGTGAAAAGTTGTCAAAAGAGGTCATTATGGTAAGACATGAAATGGAATCAGGAGTTATGAAATTCACCCAAGAAATTGAAGAGAAAAGAAAAACTGAAGATGATCTAAGACAATCTCTCAAGGAGAAACCAAAAGACTACCATAAAATGGATAGAATAATCAGACATCTGGAATCTGACCTTGAAGAAGCAAGAGATAATGAAGATCAACTTGAAAATCAGATTGACACTCTTAAAAGAGAACTTCAAACAGCAAATGAATACAAAGAGAAATTCAAGATAAGCTCTGCTCAACTTGAAGTTCTTCAAAGCCAGAAGAAGGTAGATGACAAACAAGGCTTGGGGTATGAGAAAGGTGAAAGCTCTGGATCCGGTCAGAAGAACTCTGGATCACGAAATCCAAGGAACAAACCTAGAAGACCTCCGGTAAGGCAACCAATTGCTCAAAGATATCCATCATTCAATGGATACTACCACAATTGCAATAACTTTGGTCATAAATCAAATCAATGCGGAAGAAGAATGAATCAGACTTATTCATCTTTCTCCGGACAGTGTTTCAATTGTAAAAGATATGGTCACAAATCTCATGAGTGTAGAAATATGCAAATGAACAATTCATTCAATGGTAGATGTTTTGCATGCAATAAAATGGGACATATGGCTAATTAGTGTAGATCAAGAGGATATCAGTCAAAAATACAAAGAAATATTGTTTTCTACAATTGCAATAGATCCGGTCATATTGCCAAATTCTGTAGAAGTAAGAATCAGAACAATAAGGCTCTGGTACATCATAGTCAAAACCAAGACAAAGGAAAAGGAAAAGTGAATGTGGATGAAATTCAAAGGGAGATGAACAAGATATGGGTGAAGAGAAGTACAAAAAATGATGGGGATGGATCCGCACTAGAATCTGGTGCTGATATTCCTTCCGGAAACTAAATAGATGAGCTCTGGCTCAGGGGGAGTAACAGAAGAAAAACATTCCTAGCCAGTCAATAGGTGCCTAAAATTGGCACATGAAAGGTTACGGATTAAAGGGTTCTCAGAGAAACATCTAAATAACCCTTGGGAAAGATATGAAAAATTTGCAAGGAATTTGAAGAGGTTAATCATTTGAGGTTAATCCAGTTTAACAGTCATCCGGTAAGAACAGGATTTTCACGATTAGATCCGGTATGATTCAAATTCAAGGTATCTTAATCTGCGGATAGATCAAATGTTTGGGGAAAGGAAGATAGATTGTCATTAATCACCAAGAAAAACTCTATGTGATCCAGAAAAGATTTTTCTCAGAACAAGGAGAACAAGGCAACCGGAATGACTTAAGTTGCGCATTTATTGTAATATGAAATTAGGGTTTGCTCAAAAATAAAAGGGTTCATTTTCTCGTCATTTGCACATTTTCATTTGTGAAAAAGATAAGAAGAGCTCCGAAAACAAGTTTTCTCCATCTCTCTCAAGGATCAACTACAGAATTCAAGTCTACCGGTGATCTTTTCGGCTCATTTCGTTAACCCTAAAAGCGTAAAAGGTATTTTCCATTCTTGAAATCTCTCTCTGAATCTTTTTGAAAAGATGGCTACACCAAATGTTGTGAAGATCACTAATAGACCGCGTCCCAAATTCAAGAAACATCCATAAAAATCTCTAGAAGTTGATCCCCTAGGCACCTTTTCAAACATTATGCATGGGGTTTTGCATGTTGAAGACGTTAGGGCATACATTCATGCCAATATTAATGATTTTGAGGAATCTAAGTTGATGGATATATATCACAAGCAGCTAATAGATGAATCATTTGAATTAAAACCTCAGTACAAAGCCATCTGGGACAAGCATTTTGCACAATACATTCATTTCCCCTATTTTGCAGAAGATGAATGGGTCCGGTATGTTCTGAGTAGAATGCATGACAACTTTATGTGGTTGATGAGACCATTCAAGATAACCAAGGATGCCATTAGGGTAGTTACTGGATTGCACTCATCCGGTGGCATACCTGCTCTCAAGTCAGTCAAGAATCAGACAGTGAGTGAGGCAACAGGATTGAAATTTGATAAGAGAGCAATGACAATAGAAGATATCACTGATCCAGATATCAAGTTTGCCTCCATGATAATCAGTTACAAGATATATCATTCCAGCAGGGAAAATTTAGTACTCAGAACTACAATTTACACAGCTTATCAGATGCTCAAAGAAAATGCTGACTACGATCTCTGTGAGCTCCTTCTAAACCAACTTTTGGAGAATCTGCAAAAGATAAAGAAGGACAAGAAGAACTCTTTCAAATACGGTGGCTTGATACTCTATCTATTCTTTTATTACATGAATGAGCTACCCAGATCCAGTGGTTGCATGTGGAAAAATGACAGACCAGTAGCCATACAAATCAGGGACTATTTGCATGGGCTTGGTGATGCCAAGGCACAAAACACAGCTCTGTGGGGTTACTTCAAAAACTTCCAAAGTTTGATGCAGGCTAGAGAAAGAATCCCCCAATCATTGGTTGAAAAGTATAAGGATACAGTATGCTTTATGGTAGAAACTGATCAGTGCCTAATGGAGGCAATGGAGCCAAGGATAGTCTAGATCATGCCAATGGGGTATGAAGTAGATGAAAAAATTGTAGAGCTACATGTTCAACACATGCTTAGTCAACCCAAGGATCCTAAGGCAGAAAGGTTTGGAACCTTTGAAGAATTGAGTGTAAAGATTCATGTGGAACTTAGACAATCAGAGATGAAGAGAAAAGTGAGAAAAGAAGTAGAGAATGTTGCCAAAAGGTATGGCATATCAAAAGAGGCACTTGATGCAAACAGAGAGAAGATGGAAAGGGCAGAGAAAGAAAAGGAAGAAACAGAAAAAGAAAGTACTCTGGTAGAAGCCCCCTCCCGGACTAGATCCTCTAAGAGCTCTGCACCTGGCACTACTAAGAGCTCAAAGCCATCAAAACCAGAAGTAAAATCATCTGGTAAAGGAGAAAAGAGAACAAAGACAAAAGCTACAAGATCATACACAAGCCTCAAAGATGATGAAGAGACAGAATCTGATGAGGAGATCAAAAAAATGAAAAAGGAGAAGAAGAAATCTGGTGAAGCAAAGGCAAAAGAGTTTGTTGAAAGGCCAACTCTGTCCATCGATGATGTATTCAAGGCAGTTATTGTGGATGGCAATTTGCAACCAATGACAGAATTCTATGATGAGTATAATGACGCAGATAAAAAGATCTTGGAAGAAGCCATAGTTAAGTACTTGAACATATATAATAAGGCATTTATTGAAATCATCTCTCTAATTCCCAAAAGTTTAGAGAAGGAACTTGAAATGAGGAAAGAGAATGCAAAGGCAAAAGACGTGGAGATCCAGGAACAAATAGTTATTCAGCTTTATCCCTCCATCACTCCAAAATAGATGAGCATGATCTTCAAAGATTGCAAAGATGAGTTCCGAAGCAAAGCCAGAATGAATAAGCTTATGCTCGGAGAAACTGATCAGGTGGCCAAAGAGACTGAAGAGATTCTCCAGAATGCCTATAAAAGATTCAATATTCCTATCATAGAGGACTTAGGTGATGAAACCTCTGCCATGGATGACAAAGAAGAATCTACTGAGACTGTGGCAGAAGAGGCAAAGGAGACAAGTGAAGAGAAAACCAAGGACTTAGACTCCTCTACTCTGGAAGAGGAAAGTCATGAAGAAGAAAACATCTCTCCTCCCGTTTCCCCTGCAGACTCTAGATCTAAAGGAGAAGAAAGATTAGAGGAGAAAACCAATCACGAAGAAGAAGTAAAGGAAAAATAAAAAGACCAAACAGAAAAGACTCTAGGAGTTAGTTCTGAAACTGCAGAAGGAAAGAAGACTTTGTCTCTAGCAAAAGACACTGTAGAAACTATCAAAGATTTCTTGACCAAAGAGATGATGGAATTTGATGAACCAGAACTGCTTCAAGGTCCATTCAATTTTGATTCCCTCTCCCCGGTTCAAACCATGAAGCTAGCATCCTTTACTCAAGCAAAGGCAAAAGAAAAACTTCTGAAGTCTCACATGGAAGACTGTGAGCTCATAGAAACTGCATCCGGTGTATTGGAGAAGATCATGCCATCCTTCCAAAAGGATCCTTCGGCCTCCACATCCAATAATCTAAAGTCTCTTGTAAATTCTGTTAATACACATTTTGACTCTTTAGAGAAAGCAACAGAAGAGAAAGTCCGGAAAGAATTTTTGGATAAGAGATTCTCTGAAGTGCAGGGTCTAATTTCAAATGATAAAAGAGTTATGGATATTGGGATAAAGAGCTTAGAAAATGCTCTCAAAGATGGCAGAGATATTTACAAATTTTTTTTATCCTGGCCTAAAGTGACCAAGGATATTGAGAAGAAAGTAAAAGAGCAAGAGGATAAACTGTTAAGTTTATCCCAAAGTTTTGACCCTCTCTCCTCCTCCATAGTAAATCAAGAGTGTCAAACTATTGCAGTCATAGATGAAATAAAGAAGCTTGAGAAGGAGGAGAAAAATAGAATAAACAGGTTAAGTGAACTTAGAGGGATCATTATCCCTAAGTTAGAGGCCATGCATGAGGCCCTAACTGATGCACAGGCCACAGCCCGAACCAATGATCCGACAGATCTTAAGAAGGCAGAAGCTTTTGCATACCTGTTGAGTGGTCACATCTCAATTTTGGATAGGATGAAGCAGAGTTGGGCAACAGAAGTTGTACAATTGAAGAATACTTTTGCAGATGTACTTCAATATATGTAAGTATAACATGCATATTCACTTATGCGGCTAAGTATAGTTGGATTTTTGGGATTTTTGGTGTGCAGATCCTACCCTTTGCCATTGATGTCAAAGGGAGAGTGAGGAGCAATGAAAAATGTGGAATCTAGCTAAGGGGGAGCTTCGGTAGAGTGTACATTAGAACAGAGCATCAACCAAGGGGGAGTGCAGTGTGACACTTAGTCATTTTTCACTAAGTGTTGCCATCAATGCCAAAGGGGGAGATTGTTAGCAAGAGACACTGTGTGGCTTCATGATTGTTGTCATTGATGCCAACAAAGTTCATCCCACCCATCTGCAGGACATGGTGTGCCTATACCGGAAGTTAGATTGAAGAATGTTGTGGTCTGGTAAGCAAGAATAGAGCATGTGGCAAGGTCCGACAGTCAGGTCCGAATCTCTCAGAGGAAGTATTTTAGTAAAGTGCGGACTTGGGGAAGTCAAGAGGTGTACCTTGACTAATATAGTCCAGAGATTGAGCATCTGGTGATGAAAGAGTGAAGAGATATGAGCACCTAAGTGTTGGGTTCCTGTTTCGCAGAGTTGACAGAGGAAGAACTGACCAGCAGAGCATCAGACCTTAATCCAGATCAGTTATTGATGGTGATCAATTTTCTTAAGGTATCATTCATGATTGGCCGACATGATTGATGACTTTTATAAGCATCTCTTTGATACGCATCACTTGATAAGTAAGGATTCAGCTGACAGATCAGAGTTTGAGAAAATATTGACTATTCCGGATGCCGACTAGAAAGGTGTTGAAATCATTGGTGCGGATATATATACCAGATGGATTTGGATGTGAAGGGATGTGTGGTGTGTTGTGAAGTGCAAAGAAAAGAAGAGAACTATTTGGAAGTAGTAATACAGGTTTGGTATGTGACTGGACAGTAGTACCTAAGAAGAGGAAGAATGAAGTGTAGCAGATCAGTGTATTGAGCCTAACTGGAACTGAACCTCAGCATGTGTGGATGCTTCTCATCAGTTCAAGTATCTTGTCACCTTATACCTTGTAGACAGTGAGTCTCTTGTAGGCAGTGAGCCTCTTGTGAGTAGTGTGCTCAGGCAGTGAGCCCTAATTAGCAAGTGCCATTTTGTACTATCTTATTCTTCTAACAGAGAATACAATCTTGGGTTAATCACCCCGTAGTTTTTCCCTTAACAGGGTTTTCCACGTCAAAATCATTGTATCATGTGTATTGATGTTATTTCTATTTCATGGTTATGTTTGCTTATATGATTTGATGCTGCATTAATTGTTAAGGAAGATTAGAAAGTTGAAATAATTAAGATAACTGATTCACCCCCCCTCTCAGTTATCAACAATTAGATCTTCTTCCTTGATGGAAATAAACACCCAGTCATTTCTGAATTTCTTACCTATCTCTGATTCATCATCTATTACTCCTTCATCATCATCATCTTCAAGCAACATAGTAACACTTCTTTTGGAACCTTGATATGTTGGGGTTTGGCCTTGAAAATCTTTTCGGACACTTTGAGGCAAAATGACCAAACTTATTGCAGTTAAAACATTTAAAAGGCAATTTCCCTTCATACTTACCGGATCCTCTTGGCAGTATTTTTTTAATAAGGGCTTCAAGTTGAGCAGCTTATGCTTCATCTTCTTCCAGATCTTTTCTTACTTTTTCATACCATGATAGTTTCCTTGAAGAGTTCTCTCCTGGATCAAACCTTTGTTTTCCTTTTACACAGGCACTAGCTTTGAATGCAGATTCAGTCTTGGGGGGGGCATCTCCAAACTTGGTCAATTCAAATGCAGCCAATTTGCCAACCAATTGATCTCTTGTGATACTTGAATAGGATCTGAATTCTTCAATAGTAGAAACCTTATATTTGTAATAATCCAGAAGGGATCTGAGAACTTTGCCACCAATTTCATCTTCATCCAAGACTCCACCAGCACATCTAATGCCACAAACAAGCTCATTTACTCTTGGCATAAATGTAGTGATATTTTCATCTTCTCTCATCTTTAGGTTTTCAAATTTCTCTTTTAGACTCTGTAACTTGGCACATTTAACATACTTATCTCCTTCATGTAGAAGCTCTAGTTTTTCCCAAATCTCATGGGCAGTTTTTAGGTCAACAACATTTGTCAACTCTAAATCAGATAAGGCACTTAGAAGAGCTTCTTTAGTTCGCAGATTGTTTTCAGCATCTCTGATTTCATCTACAGAACTCGGACCATTCTGTGGAGGAGTATACTTCTTTCAAGCCATGGTCCAATACTGCATTCCCATACATTGCAAGTGACATTCCATGCGACTTTTCCAAAGAGTGAAATTGGTTCCATCAAACCTCGGACTATCCTTCTTCTAGGATGACATCCTGGACCTCCTCAAGTGGTTAAGCTCCTTTTAGAGGAACTTGGCTCTGATACCAATTGTTAGATTCAGGACAGACAACTGAGAGGGGGGGTGAATCAGTTGTCTAAAACTTTCTTCCAATTAAACACTTAAATCCACTTGTAATTCAGCAACATAATAATAAGTCAATCATGGAAATATAATGCATTAAATCAAGAGCAGAAACACATTAACACATAAGACACCAAGATTTTGACGTGGAAAACCTAGTTAAGGGAAAAACCACAGGGTGACTAACCCAAGGTTGTATTCTCTATTAGAAGAATAGAAAGAACAAAATGGCACATGCCAATTAGGGCTCACTGCCCGAGCACACTACTCACAAGAGGCTCACTGCCTACAGGAGACACACTATCTACAAAATAATAAGTATTACATACTTGAACTAAAGAATAGCATCTTCACCATGCTTGAGTCAGTTCCATTTAAGCCCAATACTTCTGCTCTGCCTTTCGCTCTTCTCCTTTCTACCACACTCTCATCATCACAAAATACTATTGAAATGACTTTACAATTCCTTATTTATACAAGACATTGACTTAGGGATAATCATCCAAGTCGGCATACATTACAAAGCAAATACATAAATACAACATGACTAGTTACAAAAGGACTTCACGCGGATCAACACATTATCAGCCACATAGATCTGAGACTTCAATCTTCATTTAGGAACACGCCAATCTTCACATAACATCTTCAAGATCATCCGCAGGATGTGTAACTTATTCGGTCGGCCAGACTTAGGAAGAACACCATCATCCAGAAGTAATTCTTCAATTGCAAGCTCAAACTCCAATGCGGACCACCAACAGGAACTGGACATGATCCAAAGACCTCCACAAGCTTGCCTGAAATACCAAGAACATCCACACAACATCTGCTTACTGAAATCATTCTCTCCTTCATCTGGAACCTCAAGAACACAGTTTGTCATTACTATCATAATGGAATAGATGCTTGCAAACCTCCAGACCACAAACCAATTGGGTTGTCAATTCACATTGACTTCCTAAACACTCCACCAAATCTACAGAACAAGATATTTCATTTCTAGATCCCACTGGACCTATCTATGTCACTCTGTCATCTATGAACATCTGCCAGAACCAGTTTTACTTAAGTGGTCATAACTTCTTCAGATCTTCATGCAGACCTCTAAAATCTTTACTGAACCATCTTAAGACACATATCTATAAACCCTTTGATGCGCATCCTCTTATCTTCATCTAAGCGCGGATCTTTACCTCACTGTCTTCACTGTTCTTGATAGGACTAATTTTCTCAATATCCTCAGCATACAGCTCATCCAATCCTTATCATCAATGCAACAGGAGTATGTTGACATCAATGATAACACTGGTTAGGCCCATACTTGCAACAGATATTTCATTTCTGGAGCTTACCGGACCTATCTGTATCACTCTGTCACCTCTAAATGTCTGCTAGAACCAGTTTTACTTAAGTGGCCATAACTTCTTCATATCTTCATGTGGACCTCTAAAATCTTTACTACATCATCTTGAGACACATATATATAAACCCTTTGATGCGCATCCTCTGATCTTCATCTTAGCTGGGATCTTTACCTCACTGTCTTCATTGTTCTTATATGTTCCTGATAAGACTAATTTTCTCAATATCCTCAGCATACAGCTCATCCAATCCTTATCATCAATGCAACAGGAGTATGTTGGCATTAATGACAATACCGGTTAGGCCCATGCTTGCAACAATCTCCCCCTTTGTCATTGATGGCAACATATGATGTGAAAAATTGTTTTGACCATCAAGACAAGAACTTTTTCTCATTGACACAACTCCCCCTATCAACAACAACCATTCACATGTCTTCTCTTCCTTTACTGCTCCCCCTTTGATCAACAACCACTTGTTTTTCACATGTCTTCTCTCCCCCTTTGACATCAATGGCAAAGGGCACATACTTACACCAATTCAGAATCATACCAGCTGCTCCCCTTGAGTGATAGCTTCCCAAACACTAATCTGGACCACAAGATATGACTGTGAGATCCACCAAACTGATGCACATCAGTGCACCTTAATTCAGAACCGGAGGGGTAATAACCCCTAACTTCTCCCTGAGAAACTCAAAAGAGTCCTTAGGAAGAGGTTTAGTAAAAATATCTACAATCTGATCCTTGGAATGTACAAACTCTAATCTAACTTTATTCTTGTTCACTTGCTCTCTCAAAAAGTGAAACTTGATGGATATATGTTTAGTCTTTGAATGCAACACCGGATTCTTAGATATATTTATTGCACTTGAATTATCACAGAAGATTGTGATAGGCTCCTCATACTCCACTCTCATGTCTCTTAACATTTGCTTCATCCACAAAACTTGAGTGCAACTACCTACTGCTGCAATATACTCTGCTTCTTCAGTGGACAGAGATATTACCTCTTATTTCTTGCTCAACCAAGAAACCAATCTCTTCCCCAAAAAGAATGCTCCACCACTGGTACTCTTCTGGTCATCCACATCTCCTGTCCAATCCGCATCTGTATATGCATGAAGAGAGAAATCATGATCTCTAAGATACCATAGACCATACTCAACTGTCCCTTTTAGATATCTAAAAATCCTCTTGATTGCCATGACATGAGATTCTCTAGGATCAGCTTGGAATCTAGCAACAAGACCAACAGCATTCATAATGTCAGGTCTAGATTGAGTGAGATACAACAATCCTCCAATCATTGACCTATACTTTTTCTGATCAGCCTTGGGAGAATCATCATCTTTTCTCAACTTACATCTGGTCGCCATGGGAGTACTCATTGTCTTTGAGTCTTCCATCCCAAATTTCTTCAACAATTCTTTCACATATTTGGTCTGAGAAATGAAGATTCCTTTCTTTGTTTGAGTGATTTGTAGACCCAAGAAGAAATTCATTTCCCCAAACATGGACATCTCAAATTCACTTTTCATTTGATTTGCAAAAGTCATGTACATACTATCTCTTCCTCTAAAAATGATATCATCAACAAACACTTCAACAATCAAGATATTTTCATGATCAATTTTGAAGTGCAGATTACTATCAGCAATAACTTTTTTGAAACCAATCTTCAAAAGGTGCTTATCCAATCTTTCATACCAGGCTCTTGGGGCTTGCTTCAGTCCATACAAAGCTTTTTTTAACTTGCAGACCATATCACCATGATCAGACAATTGAAATCCATCTAGTTGCTCAATATATACTTCTTCTTCCAAGTCACCATTCAGGAAGACAGATTTGACATCCATCTGATATACTTTGAAATCCTTAAAGGTAGCAAAAGCAAGAAATAATTTGACTGCTTCAATTCTTGCCACCGGAGCAAAAGTTTCTTCAAAATCAACTCCTTCTACTTGGGAGTAAGCCTTGTAGACCAATCTGGCTTTGTTTCTGATTACTTCACCATCTTCATTCAGTTTATTCCGCAAGACCCATTTGGTTCCAATCACATTCTTGTTTTTAGGTCTGGGACAAGATCCCAAGTGTGATTTTTCTCAATTTGCATCAGCTCTTCCTCCATTGTTGTAGTCTAGTTTTCATCATTGCAAGCTTCATTCACTGTCTTAGGTTTAATCTTTGAAATCAGACAATACTCTTACGAATCTTGAGCAATCCTTCTTGTTTGTACACCTTTGCTTTTATCACCTATGATCTGATCTTCAGAGTGATTCAGTCTTACATACCTGGGAACTTTGGGAGTTTCTTGCACTTTTGATTCTTGAACAAGTTCATTCAAACTTATCTCTTCTTCCTGATTTACCAGATCAGTCTGAATTTGAATCTCAGAAGGGGCTTGGACTCCTTGGATCAAAACATCATTCTAATCATCTTCATCACATTCATAAAACCTTGAAGGTTTTTCAATCCCTTCATCAACCTTCACATTTGTACTTTATATAATCTTCCTCAATCTCTTGTTATAACACCGGTATGCTTTGCTTTGAGTAGAATAACCTAAGAAAATTCCTTCATCACTTCTAGCATCAAATTTGCCTAAATCTTCATCTCTCTTAATGTAGCATTTGCTACCAAAAACTCTAAAATACCTCATAGTGGAAGTGATGCCAAACCAAAGTTCATAAGGTGTCTTACCGATATTGCTTCTGATTTGTACTCGATTAAGAGTATAGACTGCAGTACTTACAACTTCTCTCTAATAGATCTGAGGAACATTTGCTTCCATCATCATGGTTCTAGATGCTTCCTGGATGGTCCAGTTCTTTCTCTCCACTACTCCATTCTGCTGTGGAGTCCTAGGAGCAAACAACTATCTTTTTATTCCATGTTTCTCACAGAATTCTATGAGCTCACCGGATGTGAATTCTCCACCTCTATTAGACCTCAGACATTTTAATTTTAATCTAGTTTCATTCTCTACAATAGCCTTGACTATTTTGAATTTCTCAAGAGCTTCTGATTTCTCTTTTAGAAAAGTCACCCACATCATCCGGGAGTAGTCATCAATCAAAAGCATGAAGTATCTATCACCTTGCACACTTCTGATTCTTGTCGGACCACATAAATCAGTATGAACTAGGTCCAATAATCTGGTAGAAGACTGTTCCTTACTTTTGAATGTGACTCTACTCTGTTTACCCAACTGACATTCTTTGCACAAGCTATTAGTAGGTTTCACAAGCCTTGGAAGATCTCTTACAGCCTGAGTGTTGCTTATCTTGATGATATTATCAAAATTCACATGACACATTCTCCTATGCCATAACCAACTCTGATCAATTTGAACAAACAAACAATTTTTACCAGTACCAACCAAATGGAAGATATTTCCTTTTGTTTTGAGTACCGGATGCAATCTCTGTTCTGAAACTTTCAAAGATCTTGCATTTTCCATTCTTGAATCGGAGATCATAGCCTTTGTCCACAACAGTCCAACACTAAGAAGATTGTGCTTCAAACCTTCAACATACATTACATTACTGGTTTTGTTCTTTCCATCAAAAGAAATGGTTCCTCTTCCTTTGATTCTGCCAGCAGAGTTATCACCTTTTACCACTCCTCCTTCATACCTTTCCAAATCTATGAACTTGTTTTTGTCACCTATCATATGGTGAGAGCATCCACTGTCAATGACCCAATCATCATTTTCTTCAACTTGGGCAGCCAGAGCTCTTTCTACAATTTTATGATTGATAGATTCAGAGGGCATTGGATCTTCTTCCTTGATGGCAATAAACACCCAGTCACTTCTGGATTTGTTTCCTATCTTTGATTCATCATCTGTTACTCCTTCATTATCATCATCTTCATGAACATAGTAACAATTCTTTTGGAACCTTGATCTATTAGGATTTGGCCTTGAAAATCTTTCCAGACACCTTGAGGCAAAATGACCAATCTTATTGCAGTTAAAACACTTAAAAGGTAATTTCCCCTCATACTTACCGGATCCTCTTAGCAGTCTTTTTACAATAAGGGCTTCAAGTTGAGCAACTTCTGCTTCATCTTCTTCTAGGTCTTTTCTTGCTTTCTCATACCATGATGGTTTTCTTGAAGAGTTTTCTCCCGGATCAAACTTTTGTTTTCCTTTTAGAGAGGCACTAGCTTTGAATGTAGATTCAATCTTGGGGGGGCATCTCCAAACTTAGTCAATTCAAATGTAGCTAATTTACCAACCAATTAATCTCTTGTGATACCTGAAATAGATCTAAATTCTTCAATAGCAGCAACCTTGTACTTATAAGAATCAGGAAGGGATCTGCGAACTTTGCCAACAATCTCATCTTCATCCAAGACTCCCCTAGCACATCTAATACCACAAACAAGCTCATTTACTCTTGGCATAAATGTAGTGATATTTTCATCTTCTCTCATCTTCATATTTTTGAATTTTCCTTTCAGGCTCTATAGCTTGGCACATTTAACATACTTCTCTCCTTCATGTAGAAGTTCCAGTTTTTCCCAAATCTCAAAAGTAGTTTGTAGGTTAACAACATTTGTCAGCTCTAAATCAAACAAGGCACTTAGAAGAGCTTCTTTAGCCTGCAGATTATTTTCAGTGTCTCTTATTTCATCTACAGTTTTCAGACCATTCTGTGGAGGAGTATACTTCTTTGAAGCCATGATCCAATATTGCATTCTCATACATTGCAAGTGACATTCCATGCGACTTTTCCAAAGAGTGAAATTGGTTCCATCAAACCTCAAGCTATCCTTCTTGTAGGACGACATCCTGGATCGCCTCAAGCGGTTAAGCTCTTTTAGAGGAACTTGGCTCTGATACCAATTTTTAGATTCAGGACAAACAACTAAGAGGGGGGGTGAATCAATTGTTTAACACTTTCTTGCAATTAACCACTTAATTCCACTTTCTAATTCAGAAGTGTAATAATAAATCAATCATGGAAACATAATGCATTGAATCAAGAGCAAAAACACATTAACACATAAGACACCAAGATTTTGATGTGGAAAACCTAGTTAAGGGAAAAACCACAGGGTGACTAACCCAAGATTGTATTCTCTATTAGAAGAATAGAAAGAACCAAATGGAACATGCCAATTAGGGCTCACTGCCTGAACACACTACTCACAAGAGGCCCACTGCCTACAAGAGACACACTGTCTACAAAATTATAAGTATTATATACTTGAACTGAAGAATAGCATCTTCACCATGCTTCATTCAGTTCCATTTAAGCCCAATACTTCTACTTTGCCTTTCGCTTTCCTCCTCTCTACCACACTCTCATCTCCAAAAAATACTTTTGAAATGACTTTACAACTCCTTATTTATACAAGACATCGACTTAGGGATATTCATCCAAGTCGGCATACATTACAGAGCAAATACATAAATACAACATGACTAATTACAAAAAGACTTCACACAGATCAACACACTGTCAGCCACACAGATCTGAGACTTCAATCTTCCTTTAGGAGCATGTCATTCCTCATAGAAACTCTTCAAGATCATCTGCAGGATGTGTAACTCATCCGGTCGGCCTGACTTGGGAAGATCATCATCATCTGGAAGTAATTCTTCAATTTCTGGCTCAATCTTCAATGCAGACCTCCAACATGAACTAGACACAATCCAAAGACCTCCATAAGCTTTCTTGAATCACCAAGGACATCCACATTACATTTGCTTACTGAAATCATTATCTCCTTCATCCAGAACCTCAGGAACACAGTCTGTCATCACTGTCATAATGGAATAGATGCTTGCGGACCTCCAGACCATGAACCAATTGAGTTGTCAATTCACATTGACTTCCTAAACACTCCACCAAATCCACAGAACAAGATATTTCATTTCTGGAGCTTACCGGACCTATCTGTATCACTCTGTCACCTCTAAATATCTACCAGAACCAGTTTTACTTAAGTGGCCATAACTTCTTCATATCTTCATGCGGACCTCTGAAATCTTTACTGGATCATCTTGAGACACATATCTACAAACCCTTTAATGCGCATCCTCTGATCTTCATCTTAACTGGGATCTTTACCTCATTGTCTTCATTGTTCTTCTCTGTTCCTAATAGGACTAATTTTGTCAATATCCTCAACATATAGCTCATCCAATCCTTATCGTCAATGCAACAAGAGTATGTTGACATCAATGACAACACCGGTTAGGCCCATGCTTGCAACGGATTCTACCCTAACTATAACCCTAATTTTAAATCTAACAATAGCCCTAATTCTAACCCTAATCCTAATTCTAACTATGATTTTAACCCTAACCCTAACCTAAATTCTAAACCTAACTCTAGCCCTAACCTTAACCCTAATTGTAATTCTAATGCTTACCCTAATTTAGTAACCCTAACTCTAAATCTAATCCAAACCTCAATTCCAAACCTAACCCTAATTATAACCCTAACTTGATTCTAACATTAACCCTATTTCTAATCCTAACCCTAACCCAAATTCTAACTCTAACTCTAGCCCTAACCCTGGCCCTAAATGTAACTCTAATGCTTACCCTAATTTAGTAACCCTAATTCTTACTCTAACCCTAATCCTAATTCTAATTGTAATTCTAACCCTAATTCTAACCCTAACCCTAACCTTTATTCTAACCCTAAACATATCTCTAATTTTAACCCTAAGGTTAATCCTAATTGAAACACTATCACTAACCTTAATACTAAAATTAACCCTAATTGTAACTCTAATTCTTACCCTAATTCCAATAGTAACTGACCTTAATTATAACCTTAATTTTAATAGGAACCCCAACACTAACTCTAACCCTAACCCTAACTTTAATCATAATCCTGATTCTACCCTAACTATAACCCTAATTTTAAATCTAATACTAACCCTAACCCATAACTTAATCCTAATTCTAACTATGATTTTAACCCTAATTATAATCCTAACCTAATTCTAACATTAACCCTAATTATAATCCTAACCGTAACCCAAATTCTAACCTTAATTCTAGCCCTAACCCTAACCCTAATTGTAACTCTAATGCTTGTACCCTAATTTTGTAACCCTAATTCTAACTCTATCACTTACCTCAATTCCAACCCTAACCCTATTATAACCCTAACCTGATTCTAACATTAACCCTATTTCTTATCCTAATTCTAATAGTATTCCACCTTAATTCTAACCCTAATTCTAATAGGAACCCTAATCCTAAATCTAACCCTAACCCTGATTCTACCCTAACTATAACCCTAATTTTAAATCTAACAATAACCCTAATTCTAACCCTAATCCTAATTCTAACTATGATTTTAACCCTAACCTTAACCTGAATTCTAAACCTAACCCTAACCCTAATTGTAATTCTAATGCTTACCCTAATTTAGTAACCCTAACTCTAAATCTAATCCTAACCTCAATTCCAAACCTTTAGCCCTAATTATAACCCTAACTTGATTCTAACATTAACCCTATTTCTAATCCTAACACTAACCCAAATCCTAACTATAACTCTAGCCCTAACCCTAACCCTAAATGTAACTCTAATGCTTACCCTAATTTAGTAACCCTAATTCTTACTCTAACCCTAACCCTAATTCTAATTGTCGCCCTTTTTCAAACTATAATCCTAATTCTAATTGTAATTCTAACCCTAAATCTAACCCTAACCCTAACCTTTATTCTAACCCTAAACATATCTCTAATTTTAACCCTAAGGTTAATCCTAATTGAAACACTATCGCTAAACTTAATACTAAACTTAACCCTAATTGTAACTCTAATTCTTACCCTAATTCTAATAGTAACCCACCTTAATTATAACCTTAATTTTAATAGGAACCCTAACCCTAACTTTAATCATAATCCTGATTCTACCCTAACTATAACTCTAATTTTAAATCTAATACTAACCCTAACCCATAACTTAATCCTAATTCTAACTATGATTTGAACCCTAATTATAATCATAACCTAATTCTAACATTAACCGTAATTCTAATCCTAACCCTAACCCAAATTCTAACCTTAACTCTAGCCCTAACCCTAACCCTAATTGTAACTCTAATGTTTACCCTAATTTAGTAACCCTAATTCTAACTCTAACCCTTACCTCAATTCCAACCCTAACCCTATTATAAACCTAACCTGATTCTAACATTAACCCTATTTCTTATCCTAATTCTAATAGTATTCCACCTTAATTCTAACCCTAATTCTAATAGGAACCCTAATACTATCTCTAACCCTAACCCTGATTCTATCCTAACTATAAACCATGCTTCTATATAAAGAATTGGCTCCCCCTACAAGATGGATTAACATCTAAAGACAATTTGGAGGATGAGCATTAGATTTTCATTATAGAAATTATATTTATTTCATTATTATATTTACAACAGCTCATTAAAATACAAGGAGATGGGTCAGACATCAATGTTAAAACAGAACATATAAAAAGAACTCATAAAAACTACATTGGCTTTTATGAAGTATGAGCAACTATGAAGTAAGAGTTTTTGGAAGTATTTATTGAATCCAAAAACCTCTACATTGTGTAATGTAGATCCCAACTTGTCAACACTACTTCATTCAAGTGGCTATTACCATAGCAAGCAAGCACCAAACAAATTTATCCTACCAAAAATTATATTAAAAGAAAATAAAAGAAAGAAACACAAAAAGATTAAAAATAGTCAATTTAAAGAGACTTACCTCAAGGAGGTTCAAAAAAAATAAAAAAATTGAGAGCTGTTGCAGCTGGAGGCTAGTAATATAAAAAAAACTCAAAGAATATTTAGAATATCTTTGAAAAATCTAGGAAAAAAATTAAAATAATAGAAATTGTTGAAAGTTTCTATTGAAAATTTTAGAAATAAAAGTAAAAAACATGTATTTGTAATTTTGTATTGTTTTTAACACACACACACATATATATTTTATATATATAAGAAGTTTCTATTTAAAAAAATTAAAAATAAAAGCAAAAAACATGTATTTGTAATTTTGGATTGTTTTTAAAACACATATATTAAAAATAAAAGCAAAAAACACATATTTATATATATAAAGTTTCTATTAAAAAATTTAAAAATAAAAGGAAATATATATATATATACACTATACGGTCAAGTTTTAATATTAATTATTTTTTTTACAGTTTCTAAATAAATTTACATGTATTAACATACGGTCAAATATTTATTTTCACCATATTTTACGGTTAAAATCTTTAAATACAGGTATATGGCCATCAAATTTAAACCCTGGTTGTCCCTAATCCTTTACTATTTTTTTAATATAAAAGAAAATGTCAAATTTAATTTTACTCTAGGTTATATAACCTTTAATCCTAATTCTAACTTTAATTTGAATTCCCTTACATTATTATAATTAATATTTTAAAAATATTAATAATATCTAAGCAAAATTGAATAAACTAAGAAGAGACATGTTATAAAAAAATTATTACAATCATACCATCTATACATTTCATGATTCACATAAAATTTTACATATTTAATGTTAATTTAATTAATATAAATCTCATGTCAAAATGGCACTAAAACCCTAGGTTTGAAAAAAATACCCCCTTAGGATTGGAATTTTTGTGAAAATTAAAAACCCTAGCTAAACATTACATTGTTCAGGCAAAATTGTGAAAATAAAAATCTGCTAAAAAATTACAATGCTTGAACAAAATTGTTAAGACAAAACCCTAGGTTAAAAACCTGCATAGCTACAACAAGAATGTGAAGAGAATGACACTTTAAAAGTGGTGGGCCTAGGTAAATAGGTGAGTTTGTCTGTAAATCTCATTTCTTTTGAAGCCCCAACTAGATTAGATTTACAAGGCAACTTTTCCAATTGGTTTTTAAATTTTTTGTGTGGTGGTGGAGTCTCAAGTAGAAATAGATCAGTCTAGATATTCTCCAGAAAAATAGTACATTTTGTGCGCTTCCATGTCATGAGGAACGAGAAGGCCTAGGGGCCACTACTTTTAAGGATATGGACGTAAGCACATCCAAGACCAAGATTTTTTTTTAGGTCTAAGAGATATATATTCATGGTAGATGAGATCGATGAGAACAAGAATGGGTTTGAGCACGATCTATTACAGCCCTAAGAAGGAGAAGGTTCAGGTCATCTAGCCCGATGGTCAGCCACACCATTTATGCGCTCCCATCATGACACGTGCCCTTCTCCTGTAGTATTCACAACAGTATTGTGTCAGCCATCCTCATCTGCAAGTTGTGGTGGACATCGCAGCAACCTCTTTTGATCCAAAGCTTGGCCTCCTCCGGTCTCCAAATCGGCATAATCGAGTCTCTCAGGATGAAGGTGAGAAACAGAAAATTCTATACAGCCCATCCACTTTCCTGTTGAAAGCCAAATCACACATAGTAGGCATTCTCCATTCTATCTCCACCTTTACCACAGATTTATTCCTGACTGGCCAAGCTAAATATACCAAATACTTATTTTATAAATTGAAACCGACACCATTAATTTGTAACTGACAGTATTAATTTTTGAAATTGATACAATTAATTTGTAACTAGCGGTATTAATGTTAAACTCCATAAACAACACTCCATTATATTTTAAATATAGGTAGACATTGAATTTTATTTTATTTTTTATTTTTTATTTTTTCTCTTTTTTTTCTAATATTTTATTTTTCTTTTTAATTTTTTTGGTTTATAATTACAACCAAAAAATGAGTGCTCTCATCTCCACCCCCACCTGTAGTTCACCTCTCGGCGAAATTAAAAAAAAAAAGCAAATTTATGAATACCCTCTTTTTCAATTATCGAACACATGATCATAATCAACAAAATAAATAAATTTTAAATTTGATTTTAATGAATAGAGAAATGGATATAATAGTTTTTAAAATTAATATGAAGTTTGTCTATATAAATTTGGTGATAATGCCTTGGGAACCGAGACCCCGAGTAGTGGTCTCGTGATAAAGCCATGGGAAGAGATCATCATAAGGGTCTCTTTGGGCTTGGGCGAGGCTAAAAACCCTAGTTATATAGATAATAGTGATATTTAAATAAATGTTTTTTGTGTAAGTAGGACACATAAGTTTAAAAGGCTCCTAATTTTTAGTTAAAAAACAATAATTCAATATTATCCATTACTAAAGGAAATTAAAAAATTATATGCCTTCCTTGCTATTGAAATAAAAAGTTAGGTAGTGTAGAGCTCAAGATAATTTAGACAAGTTTTGTATAATTAATTTGGACACTTGCAAACTTCAAATTTTCTACATTAATAATTGTATTGTATGTTTTTTATTTATTAAACTTCCAAGTTCATTGATTACTACAATACCTAATCCTACACATTCCAACGAACTTGTTGACACCCAATCCAAGAAATTCTTTTTATGGATCTCTATGCTACTATTTTGCCTTGTATGTTTATAATTGATCTAAGAAATGTAACTTAAACCACTATGGTGTGCTTGAAATCTCATACTCTATAAATGTTTCCCTTAAATCATGTGCACTCATATTGCATAACTTTTTTTGTTGTTGCATTACTATTCTTCTGTTCTAAAATATTGGTTTCATGTCTTATCTACTTACAAATGCCTTCCATGTGACTTTAATGACATGCGTAGTGTTGCACAACCTCCTATAGGTTGTAGGGTGCACTCTCAAACATTTGTGTAATACAACAAAGGCCTTTGCAATGATTTTGGTACCTTGTCATGCTTTTCATTCATGTTCATGGTGGCCTCGGTCAAAAAGCCTAAGTCCTTGCCTTTTACCCATGCACATTATTCTTTTGAATATTGACTTGTTGTGAGTAGTTACCACTAACTTAAGTGGATTCTTTGCATTGACATAATGATCAACTACTAAGATGTTTATTCTTGCACATTGGTTGTATGCACTTACACACATTTTCTATGCTCTATCTTTGAAGTTATATCCATGTAAATCCTAGCCATTGATTTGTAGAACATGACAGTGATCATGTGGCTTGCAAGAATTTTATATATGTCAAAGGGAAATGCTAGATGCAAGCCTCACAAGTCATTGGATTATTTTTAGAATGAACACATGTTATTGGATCCTCATAGTGAAGTGCCAAGTGTATTGTATGACAAGCTACTTGTTTAGTCGAGGGAAAATGTGGTGGGTCCACTTTGTTTATTTAACAAAGGTTTGGTGCAAGGTTTGCTTCGTAGCTTTTAGGCTATGTCTTCAATTCTCATTTGGTCACAAAAAATAATAGAAGACATAAGCTTGTGTATACCTTTCACTATTTCATGGCTAATTGTGAAATGACAAAACTAATGCTTATGCACATCCTCATTTTATTGGTTGAGGTGTGTCTATGTGGCAAGTCGGTATGAGGTCAATCTCTATATTGTTGAATTAGGAAATATTGTGTGGATCTAGATGGTAGGTGTGGTTGGTATGGTATTTGTATGGTGGACTTTCAAGAAATATCTATGCTATAAACCTTTGGGTCATGTGTCATGTTTCTATTGCAATGCAACATTTAAAGGTAGAAACTTGCATGTTTTTTCCATATTTCACCCTCTACCATTAATTTGGAGCTAGAGTTCAATAGATTTAATCAAACAAATGTACCCATAGGGTTTTTAAATGAAAAGCGATAGGGGCTAGGGTTTTTCCAAGAGAATAGTGCAATCTAGAGGCAAGTTGTGCAAGTAGATAAAGAACTTGAAAGTGTCCACAAAGCTCTATGAATACATTTATGGAAACAAATATGACATTATCAATATTTATAGATGTAAATCCAATCTAATGGGCCCTATTCAAAAGTATAAGGGTGGTAATTAGGGTGGTCTTAGAGGGATTGTGCTGCTAATGTCTTATGTAGGAATGAATATGGAAGCAAATCCTTAAGCCATGGGTGATAGAACTAGGTGCTTGCAAGAAATTACATGCATACTTAAACAATATTTTCCCTTATTCCTACACAAAATCCAATCCAATGAAGATTTTCTTGTTTATACATAAAGACTTGATTTTATTAAGTGTGTTGCATGACTAAAGAGAGTTAATGCTTAAACAAAAAGGTTTCTACAATTGATTTGTGATAAAAAAAAAACCCTATAATGTTGTAGCTTTACAAAAAAAATAGTTGCATAAAAGATCTAGGGCATGATATGCAGCTATATATACATGTTTCTCTTATGAGAAAAGATCTTTTGACCATTTTTGTATAGGGTTGTCTATAGTGTATTATAGGGTGATCAGTTGATGAATGTCAAAACCTAAGAGGGTAGAGGGACATATTTGTGTTGAGTCTAGAGAAGGTATAGTCAAATTGCATAAACTTCTCCATGATTTGGATATTTCATGTTTAATTGAGAGTTTTAGGGGATAATGTATATGTCTCTAGGATCACATTTATTGACTTGTCGTTTTTTATTAGTTAGTTGTCACAACAAATGTAAAATGTTCTCAAATTCTTTTGGAAGTACTTTTTTAATAACATGTGGAATGTATTTTCAATTAGGGTTGTCCCACAATACGGTGTCCCACTTATGGGACATTCTAATTTTTGACTGAAATCACATATTTTGTAGAAAAATTAAGGATTTAAGCCTTGTGGGGTTCCATCTAAAGGGGTTTAATTGAAAGGAGTTAGATCAAACCCCCTTGTATAGAACCTTCCTAGTCTTAAATTAAACCCTTGATGGAGTCTCCTCTGCAACTCTCAAAATGCTAATAAAAATCAATTTTGCTTCACCTTTTGGGGGGTTCAAATGAAGGCATTTATAAAATTTTATATTTTTCAATTATGTATCCCTTTGTATACACTTTCCAAAAAGTATAATTTTGAATAATTTAATTTTACTATTATATTAATTTTCTATTTTCTAATGAACATAAGTTTCTCACCGAACAACAAGGTCTCTATATTCCACACAAGTGGAAAAATAACAAATAGAGAAAAAAATTCTAAAAAATATTTGTGCCCTAGGTATTGATGTCCTTGTTTCAACAAAACAAAAGAAAATTAAATTTTGATACATACAAAACAAGTTATGTGTTACGACATAAACCTGTGTCCAAATTATAGTTAATCTCACTTCAAAATTTAATTTAAAAAAACTATGCAACAAAAAATTATGAAAAAATATCCATGCCCTAGATATTGGTGGTTACAAATCTATATTTTAAAAATTAGAATTGTATCCTTTCTATAAATAAAGTCATGTGTTACAACATAAACATCACTTTATAAGATGTTGTTTACTATAAAAAAAAACAAGTTATTAAAAATTATGTAAAAAAATCACAATTATATTTAAAATCTACACACAAATTCGAACAAAACACTAGTTTGTATCATCTTTGAATTCTTAATGGTTTAGCTGTTATAGACCTTTCATAAAGTGAAGATTTGGTTAAAAATGTTGATTTCAATGTCCCACTTTGACCAAAAAGTGGGACACGGTATTGTGGGCTAACCCATTAATGATGGATTATTGAAGAAGATTTTGTTATGTGACATCTCTTGGGTTTTTTATTTACATATGTATGCACTTCTAGTTCTTTATTTTAAATTCACTTGAGTGTTTCTCTCTATTTTGAGTTGTTGACTCTATTTCCCAATGAAATAGGAACTAGTCGCAAGTGGTTAATTGAACACTCTTTATTGAAATATAATTTTCCTCTATCCTCCTTGTAGAACTAATGTAGAGTAGGTCCTACCAAATTGTATAATTTAATATTATAAATTTATGTTAAATCCTTTAAGACCCCCTGTCTATTAAATTTCTTGAGAGTTATGCTTGTTTGGAGTGTAGGGTTGCACATGAAGTAAACAAAGCATAAGGGAATTCATCTTTGGAAATATAAAGTAGTTTCATATCTTTTGTTACACATGTAACTTGTTAGCACTCATTCTAATTTCCCCTATTTATGGCTCTTTACAATGCTTTGGTGCCTTTAACACTGAAGACTAATCGAAGATATTTAAACTAGGGGTCTATATTGTGTATTTTCCTCTGATAGTAATTTATAACCTTCACAATCATTTTCAATAGTTTACATTAGGTTCAAGGGTTTCAATTTCACTATTTTCTCTATCCTCATTCATGCTAATTAGGATATTATGCTTTCTGTTATTTTCTCTATATTCATCACAAGAAGTTAATTTAACCTAAAATAGATTAAACACCCATAAAGATACTTGTTCTATAATTTTCATTAGTTTCTAAGTACAAGACTAAGTTCTAGCACCTAGCACTAGTGTCTAGACAAAAATTTTAGCACCTAGCACTTATATCGAGTCCATAATTCAACTCCTAGAACTTCCAAATTTCATAAGGTGCCTATAATAGTTATATGTATCCATCACAATCATTTTTAATAGTCTGCATCAAGTGAAAGGGTTTCAGTTTCTCTATTTTCTCTCTCCTAGTTAAAATAGTTTTCAACAATAAGGTTTCCCTAATTTTCTATGTATCTACTCATTAAAAGAAGTTGATTTCACTAGCAATAGTCTAGGAATTGATATAGCTGCCTATCCTACAATTTTTATCAATGTTTGAGCACGACTAAGTTATAGCATTTGACATTAATGTTTAGACTACAAGTTGGTGCCTAACACTAATTTTTTAACCTTTGTTTGGATTGAAATTTAGTTTTTAGTCTCCTAGAATCATCTATAGTCCATCTACAATAGTTTCATGGTTAGATTCCAAGCATAATAGTTTTATTTTTGCATTTCCATTTCCTTTTATTGTATTGTGTTTCTATTTGTAATTTCTTATTTCCAAGTTTCTTCTATAGTAATTTTTCTAGTCTCAACTCTAGTGTTTGTTACTTAGTGTTAGACTACGTGAAATTATCTTCATTTTGTACTAATTACATACATGTGCTCAAAATGAAGAAATTTAACATCAAAGTTCCTTTTCTTGTTTTCACACCCACAAGCTATTTAAGGCCCTTGTGAGTCATCATAATCCTCACAAGATTCCCAAGATAATGGGGATCAAGAGTGGCCACAAGGTTCCATCATAGGAGGAAACCAATTTGAGAATAGAGAATAGTTTTAGCACCTCTGCCACTTATAGGACTTTCTCCCACATGACTAACTTATTATTACTAATACAAACTCAATTTTGCATCATGAACTTGTTAGTATATGTTTTTTAATTCCCTTAGTAGGATATTATTGTATTTTTCTACAAATTTATTTTATCTTGCTTAGGTAGATAGAGTGGGTCATTATGAGGGTTGAGAGCATCTTCCATGAATGTAAATCCCACCATTACATCTCAC
The DNA here is from genome assembly GCA_027924645.1 of Cunninghamia lanceolata. Taxonomy (NCBI): domain Eukaryota; kingdom Viridiplantae; phylum Streptophyta; class Pinopsida; order Cupressales; family Cupressaceae; genus Cunninghamia; species Cunninghamia lanceolata. The sequence continues at coordinate 4,631,449 of BSBN01000128.1, forward strand.
ATTGGTCAATTAGAATCAGCCACCACAAAGATTCTACCCTTGTAGTGTATCAGCCCTTCGACCACTTTGTACCTTTCATCAAGAAAAGTACCCTCAATGATGCTGGTTGCAAACTAATTTTTGGCATAATCAACAAGCAACATGTCCCTCCAATAAGTTGTAAGCTCACACAATGAGCTTAAATGAGGTCTCCTAGATAGAGCATCAGCCACAATATTGTTTTTCCCTTTGACATATTCGATGTCAAAATCGTAAGCTTGAAGCTTACTCACCTACTTTTGTTGCCTCTCCTTCAAATCTCTTTGATGCATGAAGTGCTTGAGGCTATTGTGATCAGTCTTGACCACAAACTTGCTTCCCACCAAGTACTGTCTGAACTTAGCTAATGCATGCATAATGGCAAGCATCTCCTTGTCGTAGATGGAGTAGGTCCTTTCAACACCTCTTAATTTTCTGCTTTCAAACACAATGGGATGTTTTTCTTGCATCAAAACAGCCCCAACTCCTTCACCGGATGCATCACACTATAGCTCAAACAGCTTGGAGAAGTCTGGGATAGCTAACACCGGACAAGAGCTCATGATCCCCTTAAATTTATCAAAAGTAGTTTAAGCCTTTTCTGACCAACAAAAGGCACCCTTTTTCGTGAGGTCAGTAAGAGGAGCAGCATTCTGAGAGTAGCCCTTCACAAATCTTCTGTAGAATCCACAAAGACCCAAAAATCCTTTCAGATGAGTCAAATTCTCAGGAGGTGGCCAATCAACAATTGCCTTGATCTTTTCAGGATCAACCTTCACTCCTTCAGCACTGATTATATGGCCAAGGTAAAGTAACTCCTTCATTCCAAATTCACATTTGGATTCTTTGGCAAACAAACTCTCTGATTCAAGGATGCTAAGCACTACCTCCAAGTGCTTGAGATGTTCTTCCCATGTCTTGCTGTAGATCAAGATGTCATCAAAAAATATCAAAACAAACTTCCTCAACTGCTTCTGAAAGATTTTGTTCATACATGACTGGAAGGTAGCAGGAGCATTAGTCAACCCAAATGGCATGAATAGAAACTCGAAGTGGCCATAGTGACATCTAAATGCTATCTTCTCAACATCGGATCCTCTCATCCGAATCTGGTAATAACCCGATCTCAAATCGATCTTTGAAAAGAACTTGGCTCCATGTAGCTCATCAATGAGCTCATCTATCCTCGGGATGGGATATCAATTTTTGATGGTGCTTTGATTCAAAGCACGATAGTCCACACACATGGGGATGGTACCATCCTTCTTCTTCACCAGGACAACTGCCGAAGCAAAGGGGCTCTTGCTTGGATGAATGAAGCCCATCTCCAAGAGTTCCCGAATGTTTTTCTCAATCTCATCCTTTTGCTTCTTAGGATACCGATAAGGAGTTGTAATAACTAGTTTAGCTCCTTCCTTGAGCTCTATGACATGCTCCGAACCTCGATCAGGAGGTGGTCCAGGAGGTAACTCAACAAACACCTTGCTCTTCTTTGTGAGTAAAGACTGAATATCAGGAGGGTAGTCTCTCTTTATTTCAACCGGACTAGCAGGAAGAATCATACACTCTGCAGCCCACTCAACTTGATCATGATGAATCAGCGTCGCCATCCTCTTGAATGACACAATCTGAGGACCACCATTGGGCATTCCTCTTATCACTACATTCTTCCCTTTGAATTGAAACTTGAGCTCCATGGTTTGCAGATTTAGAGTGATCTCCCCGAGTGAATGCAGCCATTGAATGCCTAGGACGGCATCCGTATCTCCAAATTTGACTACATAGAAGTCATCCTTGACCTCATAGTTTCCCACTTGCATGGTCATGTTTGAGATCTTCTTGGTGCAGGTGATGTGAAAACCATCAGCAACCATAACCTTGAAGCCTTCAAACTCTTCTGTTTGCAGCCCCTTCTTTGCCACCACAACTTCGTCAATGAAGTTATGTGTTGCTCTAGTGTCAATCAAAGCAACTATGCATTGCCCCTTAATCATCCCTCAAACTTTGAAGGATTCATTCCTTTGAAAGCTCAAAAGTTGAGCCAAGGTGCCTCCACTTCCCTTTTCATCTTCGGATTCCTCTGGGACTTTTTCCACTTCACTGTCTTTAGAATCAGACTGCTAGTCTGACAAATCAAAATTACTTTCTTCAGCTGAATAGTATTCAATTTGATGAAATTTGCCTCCTTTTGGGCAAACATGATCTTGGGACCATTTTTCTCTACACCGGAAACATAACCCTTTTCTTCTGAGTTCATTAAGTGTCTCAAGATCCAACCTTGTGACATGAGGTTGATGTTGTTTGAACTCCTTATGCTGAGGTCTTTTTTCTTTATCTCTTTTGTGAAATGATGGCTTGGGTTGAAACTTTGCTTTAGGAGCAACCCACTCCATGTTTCTTGCCTTCTTCATTGCCTCTTGTAGAGAGGGTGGATCAAAAGCTTTAATCCAACCCTTGAGTGGCTCCGTCAATCCTTCACTGAATAGGATCACCAAGCGCCTCTCAGTGACTCCTGTGACCATGACTGAAGCCTTTGAAACTCAGCTATGTAGGCATCAACTGTACCATATTGCTTAAGTTGTGTCAATTCTCTGAAATGCACTTCTGGATCTTTTTTCTCAAATCTCTCTATGAGCTTATTGGTAAACTCATCATAGGTAGTGATAGACCGATGACCCAAGGTGACTAGACCATAGTACCACCACTCGTACGCCACCCCATCTAGGTGTAGCGTAGTGAACTTAATCGCCTCCTCCTCCTCCATGGGTCTGAGAGCTAGATAGTTGTCTAACTTCTGTATCTAGGCTCTGCCTAAACTATTGTCACTCCCATCAAAATGTGGAAGCATAACCTTGTTGATAGCTTGATGTAAATCCCCATGAACTATTGTCCTCCTTTGTTCATAATGTCTTTCTTGTCCTCTATCCTTCCTTTTATGATCCATAAAATCATTATAAGACATATCTGCCTTAATTTCATCAGGTAGAGAATCATACTCAGTGCGGCCGAGTCTCAACTGTTCAACAAAGGACACATTTTCTTCTGGATCAAGATGAGGTTTTACTGGTGCCAAGAAAGTGGGTTTGAATGGCCTGGAAGAAATGTATGTGCTATTTGAAGCAGGCTGAGCAGCATGTCCATTATGCTGGTTGGTGGCACTGTGTTCTCCACTATGTCCTAAATTGTTTAGTGGAGGTTGGTTCTGACCCATTCTCCCCATCATGAGAGATATCATATCCATTAAGGTATCCATCTTCCTCTCGAACCTCTTTGCCGGACTTAATGATCTTTCTCTTCCTTTCCCACTATCATCTCTGTTACCTCCCGATGTCCTCTCATTATCCCCCATTTCTCCTTCAGGAGAAGACTCACAATTGGCTCTTAATACCTCTGAAGCTGTCTGACCTTCTGGGGCCTGATGCCAATGAAACTGACTGGTAGCCTTCTTGTATTCTCTTGCTAAGTACCTCTGTTCTCTGTCACTCATAGAAGGTTTGTTTTTGCAAGATGGCAGGATGCGTGGCTCTGATACCACTGAAATATACCAAGCTAATTTTTTTCACTTTTCCAATTACAATAAGCAGAGCAATACACAATCGTTGAAGTTAGCACTTAAACCAAAACGATGTGAAATTCAACTCTAACCAAGAATGTACACCAGGATGGCGTGATCATATGGTCAGAGGATCTCTATGCAATGCTGAAAAGGAACTCTAACCAAGAATGCGCCTGATGATGACGAGCATATGGTCAGAGGGTCTTGATGCAATGCTGATACAAAGAACTCTAACCAAGAATGCACCAGATGTCGACGAGCATGTGGTCAGAGGATCCCTACCACTATTATGCTGAAATAACTCGACGTCAAGAATGTGCTTTCCAACCTGAAGTGGAATTGGAGCTAACATATGATGGAGATGCAAGGTATTATAAAGCAAATATGAGAAGAAGTATGAAGTGCTGATAGTACTACTATTAAGCTTACAATAATTAGAGACTTCCAACCCAACATCAAATGATAGAAGTTAGCAAACTGAAATGATGGATCAACAACTTGAAAAGACCAAACCAGCAACATAAAACCCTACAAAAATGCTCACACCTCACTCATTTCTCCACCAAATGACCTCAAATCTGATGCAATGCACTCCTATGACAATGGCGACCAAGCTACACACCAGAGACCACTCTTAAACCTAAGTATTTATTTAGCACGCCTTCCAATGCACTCCAAAGAGGGCGACCTGGCAAGAAGGGTGATTTCCTTCTAGAAAAATCAGATTCTTCATAATAAAATCTGCAAATTGGCACAATGGGGCACCCAGCATAGACAAAGGGAAATATGAAATACCCAGAACAAATGTATTTTTATTTTCAGATTTATGAATGAAACTACAGATTCAGCCCTGTTATCAGCAACTCCAAAAATGGCATAAAATGCAAATAACTGAACTACAAACAAAACTCAAGCTACAATGCAAACCTCACTACAAAAATCACTACTATCAGCAAACCTCTCCCTAGGTGCTATCTCTCAAGCACGAAGTGAGCCCAGGCTAGGAGGCATTCATTCCTCAAAACAGTTTCAGAACCATTACGGCAGCATAACATTATCAAGATTTCAAATGTCGAAATGAGAGCACTCTTCCTCCTTTTATACTTTTCCAACTGGGAGTCTCTAAAATCCTCTTGCATATAGGATAAAACATGAGAGGGAAAATAATATAATCCTCTTCAATTCTTTTTCAACCTCAACATTAAGTCGTAGAGCCTAGGCACCAAGGTCCAATATTAAATAATAAAGTTTAATTTACGGACTTTAAAACGGAGGCCAAGATGATGTCGGAAACCAATGATCTATAGCTCGTTGGAAAGGTCTTGACAAGACGAATCCAACCCCACTCTCAAAATCCCGTTCCGGTGCCAATCCCAAACTTACTAAAAATAGTAAATTCTTGAATGTCAAGAAAAACACATCCCTGCGAAGCTCTCTGAAAACCTAGAAAGAAACCGCCAACCAAACCACGTTCCACGAAGAAAAGTAACTACCAAAACATGAAACCCCAATCTCAACCTCCGAGTAACCTACGAGTCTCTGGAATAGGCCAACGGTCAACTGTAAAAGATCAAGCTGGAAAACGAAACATTACAAAGGTTCAACGAAGTTGCGGGTTCAATGGTGTTGAAGCAGGTTCAGTGGTTCAAGTGCAGCAAGTGGTTTGATGGCACAGTGACCGTAGATTTTGTGAGGTTCAGCGTCAGAGTGACTAAGACTGGCGGAAAGACTTTGTGAAGTCTCAGCGAAGAAGGTGACAACTGAAAGTGTCACACGAGATAATTTATCGATAAAGATGATTTTTGAGCACATGGGGAATTCAAAAAAATGATGGGTATTGCCGATAGGCAATTGGAAAATAGTCGCATATAAGCAAAAGACTGTTAAGGTTTAGGGAAATGCAAGCCAAGGGATTTGGCTCCGCATCACAAACCCAAAGGAAGCACCAACTCCTTGAAGTGCTACAACACTTACAAGATGAGGCACCAACCTCTACTCTGAAACTTTTCACTGATCCTGAAGGTTGATTCACCTCAACAACATTATCTCTCCTAACACTTTGACATCCTTGACTTGTTCTGATGACTCAGATACCTCCGCACTAACATCCCTGATATCTTCTTGATCATTTGACTGATTTTGATAGCTCAAATACCTCCGCAATACTAACTATGCTATAAATTATGCATTATCGCTTACAGAGTTACTTATCTATCTTCATATCATTCGCTTATCATCATATGCATTCCATACCTTTGAAACAATCTATCATCCTTCATATATATCCTCCACAAGACTTTTAAACATCATCTTTATCTGCCTTACGGAAACGTGTATCATGAAACGTGTAACCAACCTTACTTGTCGGCTCCCAAATCATTTGTGATAATGTAGGAGTGAAAACTCGCTATGCGGTTCATACCAAAGGATCTTCTAGACCTAATTTACTTCCTCCCAAACTTTCTTGTTGGTGCACGCTTCCATACACACAGTGCAAGCACTCAAATACACCATGTTAGCTCCATAAGCACTTAACCTTTCATACATTAGGTCCAGACCCTATGCAGTACTGGAGAAGTGAAATATCATCAAGCAGTTCATACCATGAATATAATGTGACCTGAAAAACCTTCTCATACACTTCTCCTAGTTTATACTTCTGCTTGCTAGCGCAAGCATTCAAACATTGATGTTGGTATCCTTTACATTGTCTAGTCACACTGTCTCAACTCATAACACTAAAAAATCCATTTGTGGTAACTCATACCCTTTAAAACCTGAATATGTCATACTTCCCTCTTTTCTTTGAATATTCTCCAAACTGCCAAGCTATATGTGAGAATGCAGTGAAATGCGGTAGCTTTGAGTTTCATCTCTGATAACCTTACAGTGTGATAACACTATTTTCAATTTGTTGACTCTGGATGTCTTTGCAGTAGTCCATATACTCTGAAACTTGGATCACACATACCTCATAGCTATATTTAGCTATCCTCCAAACTGCAAAGTCATATATTTGTCTATGGTAGAATGCGATACAATCTCAGGTGTGCTTTTGTAGTACAATTCCCTATGCCTTTGACATTTTTGATAACTTAGACAATTTCCTTCATATCTCATGCAATGCTTTTCATCAATTGACAATATATGTAACAATGCAACAATCATGACTTCATATTATCAATCATAACACTTTGATATCAAAGACAACATATAACCCTTTGACATGTAACCCTTTAACATCAATGACAACATATGCAACACTAACTTGCTAAAATAAAGATATTTTTTGTTGTAAATTTTTGAAATGGGGTAAATTTTCATGTACTACAAAGTGATGTTATTGGTTTTCATATTTGATTCTCCTATTTTCTAGTATTTAAGTTTTATTAGATGTTTTTCTATTTAGTTGTACTTTAAAACTTATAATGCTCCTACCTTTCTCTAACAGGCTCCTTTTTAAACCCTATTTTTTGGAAGTTGATATTTTTCCAAGCTCTACACAACAATGTAGTTTATTTGTTCCTACTTTGTAAGCACTTATTGCTTTCATCGCTTTAGCCACTTTTGGGCCTTATAAAGCTCTATTAAATCTAGTATGTTGTATTGTAACATGCATTGAAATAATGTGTCAAACATTGTAATTTTGGCGAGGGCAGGAGGCATTTCACATATAGTATAATTGGAGTTGCTTGTGTGTTTCTTGTCTTGCTACTTATCTCATTTTTTCTACATTATGGATCCTACTACTTTAATCCAATCCAATTTTTACACCTTACAACTACTTTATATTAAAGCCCAAAATGCTAATTTTGCTAAAAATTAAAGAAAAAAAATAAATTTGTATACATTATTTGGCATTGAGATTATTTGTATCTATTTGTTTCTATTTCTTGGTTATTATTTGGTTTAAATTTAATTGTTATTCATTTGGAATAACAAAATATTCTACAAACAAACACCAAACAAGCATAGCAATGTTGAATGGTACTAGGAACATTCAATGGGTTGCATTAGGTTTATAGTGTTGCTCATAGTTTTTAAAACATCATGGAGCAAAAGGTGTAGCCAACAAAGTGAGAATTGGAAGTAAAATTAACGGTGCATGTTTGTTCTTGCCTAATTCTAAAAACGAGTGTCACAAGTTCGATCTCATCATTGCATATTAGTTACATTACACAAATTGCATTATCTTTAGAGTAGTAGATCAACATGGCATCAATAGTTACACATGACTACACATATTGCATGAATTCTTGGCTTGTCTTTGATCCTTGTTCCAAAATTGTTAAATTGGATCTTAGGGGTTTAACCAAAGAAGAAGATCTAGGCATACCAAACTCCTCAAAGGTATTTGTTGACACTACTTGTTTTATTCTATTTAGATTTCGAAAAGTCCTAGGGTAAATATATTTTAGGTGACCAAAACACCACAAATCAAATGCATGAATAGAGATCAAATTTGTGCACGTAGATTGATTCCGTGGGTGCGGAAACAATACATAAAGTTCTACAACAGTTTTTTTAGTCTAATAGCAATCATATGGCAAGGTCTAACCATGAGTCACAATGACAAATTCAAAAACACAACTTATCACTCTTCTTCTCTTGCTCTCTTCTCCTGATGATGGATCATGGAGTATGATCCGAAATGTTGAGACAAAATAATATGCACACAGTCAAATCCTGAAGCATTTGTTCACTATTTTATTATGGACTGTGGAAATCTGATGTCTATCAACAAAATCTATAGGTAAGTCCCCTAATCCTAAAGCTAAGATATGATGGGACCAATCTTTTTTTATCAAATTGAGATATAAGCAAGAGTTATGAGATTGCCTCACTTCAAGACACTTGCTATCTTATTTTCGAGTGTGGGACACGAAAGTAAGGCCATGAAAAAACTATTAGTTGAAATAAACCAACACCTTACACCTACTCTACTCTTAGTTTATGTATATTTATATCATGTTGCACACACAATTGTCCCCTCCAAAACTTTAATTACACTATAGAAAAACCAAAACGCCTCACATCCAATTCACTATAGATATCCAATTCACTCTAGATATATGTATTAGTGGTGGATGGAATCTTTAATCCGTACAATAATTTCTGCATATAATAATTCATGCCACAAAGTCTGCATGTAATAATTTCTGCATACAAATACTTTTGACTTTTATTTTTACATAGGCATCTTCAGTGTGGAAAAGATAACTTTCCTCCCATTTTCCACAACTTAATTTCCCTCCCATTTCCCCCGCTCTTTCTTTTGGGTACGAAACCACTCATTAATTTATTACGATTGTCCACAACTTTCTACCCTTTTTGCGTGGAATACAATTTATTCCGGAAATACATGAAATCAACATTGACAATATAATCTAAATAAATGAAGATGATGTAATTTAAATATCTTTCTGACTATTCTTGGAATCGTAGTCCATACGCTTGTAGACATTTTCTGACTCCCCACCAAGTAGACACTTCTCTTTCGTGTGTGAGAACACTCATTTTCCCCATTTTCCCCTTTTCTTTCGCCGTCGACAATACGATTGAGCAGCGTAGACTTTGTTATCCAAGTGGCCGCCAAAAACATAACCCGTCCCCACTACGGGATTGGAAGGATTTAATTGTGGGATGATGGCATCAAGTGGACTACTAGTTTTCTATGTATCTATGGGAATCATTTAGCTCCTTTTGCAACTATTCATATAAGACCATCCCCTCAAAGCTTTCCCGTGCCTTCATCAAGTTGGAAGAGCATTGATTTTTGCCTACTCTATAATTAAGAGTGACCAAGCTTTAGCAACAAAAGCAAATTGTTGATAATCACATAGTCCAAATGGCTCAATTAAACCCTGCTTTCACTAGTTCAAGATTGGGAACAAGGTTTTCAAAGAATATTTTCAATCTTTGCATGATTATCAAGTTTTCTAGAAAATCAAGCACATTAGAGAGGGCCAACATCTTGTTACAGAGCTTCTTGACATTCTTCAAGCCTTTGTCTGCCATTATCAATAGGACTTCAAAGCTTATAATCCTTCTCCTAACCAAGACCATAGCCTCTAGCAATACACGAGTGTGGTGCATTGTAAGTTCTTTGCTTTGTAGTGGGCCGTGTGTGACCAACTACTCACCCAAGATGATCTTTGGGAGGTTGTTTTCAATATGGCTAATGACAAAGTTCTAGGTTGTGATGGCCTCCCCTTTGAATTGCATAAAGCTTTGTGGGACATTGTTGGTCCAGATCTTTTCCAAGTTTATTTCGAAGCCTACAATTCTTTCTCTCTTGGCAATGTTAATAAAATAGGAAACATTAAATTCATATCTAATTCTGGTGATCCAAAAGACATCTACAATTGGTGATCGATCACACTATTAAATGCTTCTTACAAAATATATTACCAAAGCCCTTGCTCTTTCATTTATAGAATTTACATCCGCCTATCATGTCTTTTGAGCAACCAAGGTTCACAAGGAAAAGATACATCTTAGATAATATCATTGTTGTTTGGGAAGGTATGGAATGGGCTTATCATTCTCAATAGCAAGCCATTTTCATAAAAGAAATGATTTCCCCAAAACCTATGATCGTATTGAATAGTCATTCATTCTTGCCATGCTTCAGGTGCCAGGGTTTGGTCCTAAGTTCCTTCATTCTATTCAATGTCATTTGTCAATACTTCTATTTGCCTCCCCGTTAGTGGTATGCAATACTTCACTTTTAGGCTTTCTAGGTCTATTTGACAAGGTTATCTACTCACCCTTGCTCTCTATGTGTTGGTTGGGGAAGGCTTTGGCCACTTTTCCAAAGGTATTTCCCTTCCTAGTACCAGCTAACAGCTTATCAACAGCCACTTTGTTGATCATTTTTTTCTTACTCTCTTAGAAGAAGAGGATAATGTCAAACATGCTTTCCAATGTCTTAACACTTTATCTTTAGCTTCAATGTCTAGTATATAGGGGAAAAATATCCAATGTTGCCATTAATCTTTCGTGCCAAAGTCTCCCTAGCTCAATGTCTTTGGCTAGAAATTATTGATCATGGTGAGATCTATAGGTTTCTTGGAATCTACTTGTTGAAAATGTTGTCATTGATGACTTTGCCATTGAGATTGTTGTAGACTTTTCTTTGAGAAATCACTGGAAGAAATTAACTAAATCATTATGGTGGATGGTCGATCCTCATGGCAGTGCTAGATTCATGGCCGACTATGAGTATAGAAACATTTATTATATTCTAATCTAAATTTGTAATGCAGGCTAACCCCTTTGATCAGATTCTGTCTCATGGAACTCCTCAGAATGCACAACTGGCTTCCTCTGAACAACATACCATCTTGGATCATGAAATCTGACCACCTTGTCCTATCCAATGTAATAGGTTCCAAACAAGCTTTACAAGCCTTTGCAAAATATGGATCTTCAGGATACAAACTTTTGAGTTCATTAAACCCAACAACCTCTATCTTCATCTCTAGCCCTAACCCTAACCCTAATTGTAATTCTAACGCTTACCCTAATTTAGTAACCCTAACTCTGAATCTAATCCTAACCTCAATTCCAAGCCTTTAACCCTAATTATAACCCTAACTTGATTCTAACATTAACCCTATTTCTAATCCTAACCCTAACCCAAATCCTAACTCTAACTCTAGCACTAACCCTACCTCTAAATGTAACTCTAATGCTTACCCTAATTTAGTAACCCTAATTCTTACTCTAACCCTAACCCTAATTCTAATTGTCGCCCTTTTTCAAACTGTAATCCTAATTCTAATTGTAATTCTAACCCTAACTCTAACCCTAACCCTAACCTTTATTCTAACCTTAAACATATCTCTAATTTTAACCCTAAGGTTAATCCTAATTGAAACACTATCGCTAATCTTAATACTAAACTAAACCCTAATTGTAACTCTAATTCTTACCCTAATTCTAATAGTAACCCACCTTAATTATAACCTTAATTTTAATAGGAACCCCAACCCTAACTCTAACCCTAACCCTAAATTTAATCATAATCCTGATTCTACACTAACTATAACTCTAATTTTAAATATAATACTAACCCTAACCCATTACTTAATCCTAATTCTAACTATGATTTTAACCCTAATTATAATCCTAACCTAATTCTAACATTAACCCTAATTCTAATCCTAACCCTAACCCAAATTCTAACCTTAACTCTAGCCCTAACCCTAACCCTAATTGTAAGTCTAATGCTTAACCTAATTTAGTAACCCTAATTCTAACTCTAACCCTTACCTCAATTCCAACCCTAACCCTAATATAAACCTAACCTAATTCTAACATTCACTCTATTTCTTATCCTAATTCTAATAGTATTCCACCTTAATTCTAACCCTAATTCTAATAGGAACCCTAATACTATCTCTAACCCCAACCCTGATTCTACCCTAACTATAACCCTAATTTTAAATCTAACAATACCCCTAATTCTAACCTGAATCCTATTTATAACTATGATTTTAACCCTAACCCTAACTTGAATTCTAAACCTAACTCTAGCCCTAACCCTAACCCTAACTATAACTTTAATGCTTACCCTAATTTAGTAACCCTAAAATTCTAACTCTAACCCTAACCTCAATTCCAACCATAACCCTAATTATAATCCTAACCTAATTCTAACATTAAAACCCTAATTCTAATCCTAACCCTCACCCAAATTCTAACCCGAATTCTCAACCTAACTCTAGTCCTAACCCTAACTCTAATTGTAATTCTAATGCTTACCCTAATTTAATAACCCTAACTCTAAAGCTAATCATAACCTCAACTCCAAACCTAACCCTAATTATAGCCCTAACTTGATTCTAGCATTAACCCTATTTCTAATCCTAACCCTAACCCAAATTCTAACTCTAACTCTAGCCCTAACCCTAACCTTACATGTAACTCTAATGCTTACCCTAATTTAGTAACCCTAATTCTTACTCTAACCCTAACCCTAATTCTAATTGTCGCCCTTTTTCAAACTATAATCCTAATTCTAATTGTAATTCTAACCCTAACCCTGACCTTTATTCTAACCCTAAACATATCTCTAATTTTAACCCTAAGGTTAATCCTAATTGAAACACTATTGCTAACCTTAATACTAAACTTAACCCTAATTGTAACTCTAATTCTTACCCTAATTCTAATAGTAACCCACCTTGATTATAACTTTAATTTTAATAGGAACCCCAACCCTACCTCTAACCCTAACCCTAACTTTAATCATAATCCTGATTCTACCCTAACTATAACCCTAATTTTAAATCTAATACTAATCCTAACCCATAACCTAATCCTAATTCTAACTATGATTTTAACCCTAATTATAATCCTAACCTAATTCTGACATTAACCCTAATTCTAATCCTAACCCTAACCCAAATTCTAACCTTAACTCTAGCCCTAACCCTAACCCTAATTGTAACTCTAATGCTTACCCTAATTTAGTAACCCTAATTCTAACTCTAACCCTTACCTCATTCCAATCCTAACCCTATTATAACCCTAACATGGTTCTAACATTAACCCTATTTCTTATCCTAATTCTAATAGTATCCCACCTTAATTATAACCCTAATTCTAGTAGGAACCCTAATACTATCTCTAACCCTAACCTTGATTCTACCCTAACTATAACCCTAATTTTAAATCTAACAATAACCCTAATTCTAACCCTAATCCTAATTCTAACTATGGTTTTAACCCTAAGCCTAACTTGAATTCTAAACCTAACTCTAGCCCTAACCCTAACCCTAACTGTAACTTTAATGCTTACCCTAAGTTAGTAACCCTAAAATTCTAACTCTAACCCTAACCTCAATTCCAACCATAACCCTAATTATAATCCTAATCTAATTCTAACATTAACCCTAATTCTAATTCTCACTCTAACCCAAATTCTAACCTTAACTCTAGCCCTAACCCTAACCCTAACCCTAATTGTAACTCTAATGCTTACCCTAATTCTAACTCTAACCCTTACCTCAATTCAACCCCTAACCCTATTATAACCCTAACCTGATTCTAACATTAACCCTATTGCTTATCCTAATTCTAATAGTATTCCACCTTAACTCTAACCCTAATTCTAATAAGAACCCTAATCCTAACTCTAACCCTAACCCTAACCCTCACGCCAATACTAATGCTAACCCCAACCCTAATCCTAATCCTAACCCTATTTCTAACCATAATTCTTACCCTAATTGTAGCACAAACTCTAATACAAACCCTGAACCTAATTCTATCCCGAACTCTTTAATAACCCTAATTTCAGCCCCTAACTCTAATTCTAAACATAACACTGGCCTTAATTTTATCTGTAACCTTAACCCTAACCTTAACTTGGTTATTCTAACTGTAGTTGCAACATCTAAACAACATTATTTTAACCCTAACTTTGATTGTAACCCTAACCCTAACCCCAACCTTAGTTGTAATGAGAAACCTACCCTAATTCTAATCATAATTCTAACCCTAATTCTTGCCCTAATTGTAATATTAACCCTAACTCTAATTATTCTCCATTTAATAATTATACCATCCAAATATTGTAATCCTTAAGTTTAAAGTACAATGTGGTTTAAATGAGAAATTTTAAATAAAAGATATAAATGCAAAATGAAATAAAATTAATTAATTTTCTTATTAATAAATCTATCTTTTTATTTTATTTTTTAAAAAATTTCCTCAAAATATGATCTCTTTAAATTATTAAAAAAAATGTTTCTATAATAAAACATAGATGATATATTAATAAAAGTTATTAAAATAATAAACAATCATATTGTTTATTATATATTCATTCTCTAATATTGTTTATTATATATTCATTCTCTAAATTATAAAAAAAACAATTGTTTCTATAATAAAACATAGATGATAAATTAATAAAACTTACTAAAATAGGTTTTATTTAATAACATCTTGAAAGATAAGTTAAATAAAAGGGCATTAATGAAAAGTCTAAATTTCAATTAAAATATTAAATCTAAGTGGGCTAAATTTTAGGAGTTTATTGTACAACAAATTGTAGAATTAACAACTTTCCAAAATGAAATTAAAGCATATAAAAGACTCTTAGTTGCCCTAAACACACCATTTTTCTCATTTTTATTTATGCTCTAGAATATTTTATGTGTGTGCAGGGATGAAAAGACTACAGACTTTTCTTAATTTTACCCCTCTTTCCTCTATTTGCTTTGGATTTAATGCTTTATTGTTCTCAAACCCTGAGCTAATATTTTTATGTTTTGATTTTTAAATATTTTATGTGTGTGCAGGGATGAAAAGGTTAGATGAGAAGACAACATACTTTTCTTAATTTTACCCCTCTTTCCTCTATTTGCTTTGGATTTAATGCTTTATTGTTCTCAAATCCTAAGCTAACATTTTTATGTTTTGATTTTTAATTTTGTTTTGTGAGGGTTCATGGTTTTTTATATATAGAATTATGTGCATGCATGTATTTCAGAGAAGAAAGGATGTACTTTTTTAAAAATAAAATCTATTATACCATTGATCTGAGTTGTCCCTAGGGCTTGAGTTGTCCCCAGGGCTTAAATTTGATTTGACGGTCCACCTTGCCTGTCAAGAAATTTTTTTCTACGATTTCATCTTTATTATTGCCTTTCACATGACAACTAATTTTTTTTTATGCAAGTCAAATTTTCTAAGTGCATTTTGTACCCAATATCCTTGGTATTAACACAAAACTCCATGGATATGGTTTTATGCACTAAAGTGATGTGAAGGATGATTATACCAATGAAACTAGATTTGAAGCTATCATATCCTATCCTATCACAACATTTCTTGTCTTCAAATAGTTCAGTTCACTATATTACATTGTTTAAAAAACAAAAGAAGGGGCTTTGTTGTTAAAGTATCCTTGTGATCAACCATAACATATTTTTGCATAAGTCTTATAAACCATGCTTCTATATAAAGACTTGGATCCCCCTACAAGATGGATCGACATCTAAAGACAATTTGGAGGATGAGCATTAGATTTTCATTATAGAACTTATATTTATTTCATTATTATATTTACAACATCTCATTAAAATACGAGGAGATGGGTCGGGCATCAATGTTAAAACTTAAAAGCCCTTTTATTTTCTTGATAGAACATATAAAAAGAACTCATAAAAACTACATTGAATTTTATGAAGTATGAGCAACTATGAAGTAAGAGTTTTTGGAAATATTTATTGAAAAATATACGCAGTTGAATCCAAAAACCTCTACATTGTATAATGTAGATCCCAATTTGTCAACACTACTTCATTCAAGCGGCTATTACCATAGCAAGCAAGCACCAAACAAATTTATCCTACCAAAAATTATATTAAAATAAAATACAAGAAAGAAACACAAAAAGATTAAAAATAGTCAATTTAAAGAGACTTACCAGTACCACACTAATGCAATCACTATTAACAATTAAAGATCCAGTCCAAATCTCCAGAAAAAAAAATTGAGAGCTGTTGTAGCCGAAGGCTAATAATATTAAAAAAACTCAAAGAATATTTAGAATATCTTTGAAAAATCTAGGAAAAAAATTAAAATAATAGAAATTGTTGAAATTTTCTACTAAAAAATTTAGAAATAAAAGTAAAAAATATGTATTTGCAATTTTGTATTATTTTTAACACACACATATATATTTTATATATATAAGAAGTTTCTATTTAAAAAAATTAAAAATAAAAGCAAAAAACATGTATTTGTAATTTTGGATTGTTTTTAAAACACATATATATATTTTATATATATAAAAACTTTCTATTAAAAAAATTAAAAATAAAAGCAAAAAACACATATTTATATATATAAAGTTTCTATTAAAAAAATTAATATATATATACGGTCAAGTTTTAATTAATTATTTTTTTACAGTTTCTAAATAAATTTACATGTATTAACATACGGTCAAATATTTATTTTCACCATATTTTACGATTAAAATCTTTAAATACAGGTATACGGCCATCAAATTTAAACCCTGGTTGTCCCTAATCCTTTACTATTTTTTTAATATAAAAGAAAATGTCAAATTTAATTTTACTCTAGGTTATATAACCTTAATCCTAATTCTAACTTTAATTTGAATTCCCTTACATTATTATAATTAATATTTTAAAAATATTAATAATATCTAAGCAAAATTGAATAAACTAAGAAGAGACATGTTAAAAAAAATTATTACAATCATACCATCTATACATTTCATGATTCACATTAAATTTTACATATTTAATGTTAATTTAATTAATATAAATCTCATGTCAAAATGGCACTAAAACCCTAGGTTTGAAAAAAATACCCCCTTAGGATTGGAATTTTTTTGAAAATTAAAAACCCTAGCTAAACATTACAATGTTCGGGCAAAATTGTGAAAATAAAAATCTGCTAAAAAATTACAATGCTTGAACAAAATTGTTAAGACAAAACCCTAGGTTAAAAACCTGCGTAGCTACAACAAGAATGTGAAGAGAATGACACTTTAAAAGTGGTGGGCCTAGGTAAATAGGTGAGTTTGTCTGTAAATCTCATTTCTTTTGAAGCCCCAACTAGATTAGATTTACAAGGCAACTTTTCCAATTGGTTTTTAAATTTTTTGTGTGGTGGTGGAGTCTCAAGTAGAAATAGATCAGTCTAGATATTCTCCAGAAAAATAGTACATTTTGTGCGCTTCCATGTCATGAGGAACGAGAAGGCCTAGGGGCCACTACTTTTAAGGATATGGACGTAAGCACATCCAAGACCAAGATTTTTTTTTAGGTCTAAGAGATATATATTCATGGTAGATGAGATCGATGAGAACAAGAATGGGTTTGAGCACGATCTATTACAGCCCTAAGAAGGAGAAGGTTCAGGTCATCCAGCCCGATGGTCAGCCACACCATTTATGCGCTCCCATCATGACACGTGCCCTTCTCCTGTAGTATTCATAACAGTATTGTGTCAGCCATCCTCATCTACAAGTTGTGGTGGACATCGCAGCAACCTCTTTTGATCCAAAGCTTGGCCTCCTCCGGTCTCCAAATCGGCATAATCGAGTCTCTCAGGATGAAGGTGAGAAACAGAAAATTCTATACAGCCCATCCACTTTCCTGTTGAAAGCCAAATCACACATAGTAGGCATTCTCCATTCTATCTCCACCTTTACCACAGATTTATTCCTGACTGGCCAAGCTAAATATACCAAATACTTATTTTATAAATTGAAACCGACACAATTAATTTGTAACTGACAGTATTAATTTTTGAAATTGATACAATTAATTTGTAACTAACGGTATTAATGTTAAACTCCATAAACAACACTCCATTATATTTTAAATATAGGTAGACATTGAATTTTATTTTATTTTTTATTTTTTATTTTTTCTCTTTTTTTTCTAATATTTTATTTTTCTTTTTAATTTTTTTGGTTTATAATTACAACCAAAAAATGAGTGCTCTCATCTCCACCCCCACCTGTAGTTCACCTCTCGGCGAAATTATAAAAAAAAAAGCAAATTTATGAATACCCTCTTTTTCAATTATCGAACACATGATCATAATCAACAAAATAAATAAATTTTAAATTTGATTTTAATGAATAGAGAAATGGATATAATAGTTTTTAAAATTAATATGAAGTTTGTCTATATAAATTTGGTGATAATGCCTTGGGAACCGAGACCCCGAGTAGTGGTCTCGTGATAAAGCCATGGGAAGAGATCATCATAAGGGTCTCTTTGGGCTTGGGCGAGGCTAAAAACCCTAGTTATATAGATAATAGTGATATTTAAATAAATGTTTTTTGTGTAAGTAGGACACATAAGTTTAAAAGGCTCCTAATTTTTAGTTAAAAAACAATAATTCAATATTATACATTACTAAAGGAAATTAAAAAATTATATGCCTTCCTTGCTATTGAAATAAAAAGTTAGGTAGTGTAGAGCTCAAGATAATTTAGACAAGTTTTGTATAATTAATTTGGACACTTGCAAACTTCAAATTTTCTACATTAATAATTGTATTGTATGTTTTTTATTTATTAAAATTCCAAGTTCATTGATTACTACAATACCTAATCCTACACATTCCAACGAACTTGTTGACACCCAATCCAAGAAATTCTTTTTATGGATCTCTATGCTACTATTTTGCCTTGTATGTTTATAATTGATCTAAGAAATGTAACTTAAACCACTATGGTGTGCTTGAAATCTCATACTCTATAAATGTTGCCCTTAAATCATGTGCACTCATATTGCATAACTTTTTTTGTTGTTGCATTACTATTCTTCTGTTCTAAGATATTGGTTTCATGTCTTATCTACTTACAAATGCCTTCCATGTGACTTTAATGACATGCGTAGTGTTGCACAACCTCCTATAGGTTGTAGGGTGCACTCTCAAACATTTGTGTAATACAACAAAGGCCTTTGCAATGATTTTGGTACCTTGTCATGCTTTTCATTCATGTTCATGGTGGCCTCGGTCAAAAAGCCTAAGTCCTTGCCTTTTACCCATGCACATTATTCTTTTGAATATTGACTTGTTGCGAGTAGTTACCACTAACTTAAGTGGATTCTTTGCATTGACATAATGATCAACTACTAAGATGTTTATTCTTGCACATTGGTTGTATGCACTTACACACATTTTCTATGCTCTATCTTTGAAGTTATATCCATGTAAATCCTAGCCATTGATTTGTAGAACATGACAGTGATCATGTGGCTTGCAAGAATTTTATATATGTCAAAGGGAAATGCTAGATGCAAGCCTCACAAGTCATTGGATTATTTTTAGAATGAACACATGTTATTGGATCCTCATAGTGAAGTGCCAAGTGTATTGTATGACAAGCTACTTGTTTAGTCGAGGGAAAATGTGGTGGGTCCACTTTGTTTATTTAACAAAGGTTTGGTGCAAGGTTTGCTTCGTAGCTTTTAGGCTATGTCTTCAATTCTCATTTGGTCACAAAAAATAATAGAAGACATAAGCTTGTGTATACCTTTCACTATTTCATGGCTAATTGTGAAATGACAAACCTAATGCTTATGCACATCCTCATTTTATTGGTTGAGGTGTGTCTATGTGGCAAGTCGGTATGAGGTCAATCTCTATATTGTTGAATTAGGAAATGTTGTGTGGATCTAGATGGTAGGTGTGGTTGGTATGGTATTTGTATGGTGGACTTTCAAGAAATATCTATGCTATAAACCTTTGGGTCATGTGTCATGTTTCTATTGCAATGCAACATTTAAAGGTAGAAACTTGCATGTTTTTTCCATATTTCACCCTCTACCATTAATTTGGAGCTAGAGTTCAATAGATTTAATCAAACAAATGTACCCATAGGGTTTTTAAATGAAAAGCGATAGGGGCTAGGGTTTTTCCAAGAGAATAGTGCAATCTAGAGGCAAGTTGTGCAAGTAGATAAAGAACTTGAAAGTGTCCACAAAGCTCTATGAATACATTTATGGAAACAAATATGACATTATCAATATTTATAGATGTAAATCCAATCTAATGGGCCCTATTCAAAAGTATAAGGGTGGTAATTAGGGTGGTCTTAGAGGGATTGCTCTGCTAATGTCTTATGTAGGAATGAATATGGAAGCAAATCCTTAAGCCATGGGTGATAGAACTAGGTGCTTGCAAGAAATTACATGCATACTTAAAGAATATTTTCCCTTATTCCTACACAAAATCCAATCCAATGAAGATTTTCTTGTTTATACATAAAGACTTGATTTTATTAAGTGTGTTGCATGACTAAAGAGAGTTAATGCTTAAACAAAAAGGTTTCTACAATTGATTTGTGATAAAAAAAAAAACCCTATAATGTTGTAGCTTTACAAAAAAAAATAGTTGCATAAAAGATCTAGGGCATGATATGCAGCTATATATACGTGTTTCTCTTATGAGAAAAGATCTTTTGACCATTTTTGTATAGGGTTGTCTATAGTGTATTATAGGGTGATCAGTTGATGAATGTCAAAACCTAAGAGGGTAGAGGGACATATTTGTGTTGAGTCTAGAGAAGGTATAGTCAAATTGCATAAACTTCTCCATGATTTGGATATTTCATGTTTAATTGAGAGTTTTAGGGGATAATGTATATGTCTCTAGGATCACATTTATTGACTTGTCATTTTTTATTAGTTAGTTGTCACAACAAATGTAAAATGTTCTCAAATTCTTTTGGAAGTACTTTTTTAATAACATGTGGAATGTATTTTCAATTAGGGTTGTCCCACAATACGGTGTCCCACTTATGGGACATTCTAATTTTTGACTGAAATCACATATTTTGTAGAAAAATTAAGGATTTAAGCCTTGTGGGGTTCCATCTAAAGGGGTTTAATTGAAAGGAGTTAGATCAAACCCCCTTGTATAGAACCTTCCTAGTCTTAAATTAAACCCTTGATGGAGTCTCCTCTGCAACTCTCAAAATGCTAATAAAAATCAATTTTGCTTCACCTTTTGGGGGGTTCAAATGAAGGCATTTATAAAATTTTATATTTTTCAATTATGTATCCCTTTGTATACACTTTCCAAAAAGTATAATTTTGAATAATTTAATTTTACTATTATATTAATTTTCTATTTTCTAATGAACATAAGTTTCTCACCGAACAACAAGGTCTCTATATTCCACACAAGTGGAAAAATAACAAATAGAGAAAAAAATTCTAAAAAATATTTGTGCCCTAGGTATTGATGTCCTTGTTTCAACAAAACAAAAGAAAATTAAATTTTGATACATACAAAACAAGTTATGTGTTACGACATAAACCTGTGTCCAAATTATAGTTAATCTCACTTCAAAATTTAATTTAAAAAAACTATGCAACAAAAAATTATGAAAAAATATCCATGCCCTAGATATTGGTGGTTACAAATCTATATTTTAAAAATTAGAATTTTATCCTTTCTATAAATAAAGTCATGTGTTACAACATAAACATCACTTTTTAAAATGTTGTTTACTATTAAAAAAAAACAAGTTATTAAAAATTATGTAAAAAAATCACAATTATATTTAAAATCTACACACAAATTCGAACAAAACACTAGTTTGTATCATCTTTGAATTCTTAATGGTTTAGCTGTTATAGACCTTTCATAAAGTGAAGATTTGGTTAAAAATGTTGATTTCAATGTCCCACTTTGACCAAAAAGTGGGACACGGTATTGTGGGCTAACCCATTAATGATGGATTATTGAAGAAGATTTTGTTATGTGACATCTCTTGGGTTTTTTATTTACATATGTATGCACTTCTAGTTCTTTATTTTAAATTCACTTGAGTGTTTCTCTCTATTTTGAGTTGTTGACTCTATTTCCCAATGAAATAGGAACTAGTCCCAAGTGGTTAATTGAACACTCTTTATTGAAATATAATTTTCCTCTATCCTCCTTGTAGAACTAATGTAGAGTAGGTCCTACCAAATTGTATAATTTAATATTATAAATTTATGTTAAATCCTTTAAGACCCCATGTCTATTAAATTTCTTGAGAGTTATGCTTGTTTGGAGTGTAGGGTTGCACATGAAGTAAACAAAGCATAAGGGAATTCATCTTTGGAAATATAAAGTAGTTTCATATCTTTTGTTACACATGTAACTTGTTAGCACTCATTCTAATTTCCCCTATTTATGGCTCTTTACAATGCTTTGGTGCCTTTAACACTGAAGACTAATCGAAGATATTTAAACTAGGGGTCTATATTGTGTATTTTCCTCTGATAGTAATTTATAACCTTCACAATCATTTTCAATAGTTTACATTAGGTTCAAGGGTTTCAATTTCACTATTTTCTCTATCCTCATTCATGCTAATTAGGATATTATGCTTTCTGTTATTTTCTCTATATTCATCACAAGAAGTTAATTTAACCTAAAATAGATTAAACACCCATAAAGATACTTGTTCTATAATTTTCATTAGTTTCTAAGTACAAGACTAAGTTCTAGCACCTAGCACTAGTGTCTAGACAAAAATTTTAGCACCTAGCACTTATATCGAGTCCATAATTCAACTCCTAGAACTTCCAAATTTCATAAGGTGCCTATAATAGTTATATGTATCCATCACAATCATTTTTAATAGTCTGCATCAAGTGAAAGGGTTTCAGTTTCTCTATTTTCTCTCTCCTAGTTAAAATAGTTTTCAACAATAAGGTTTCCCTAATTTTCTATGTATCTACTCATTAAAAGAAGTTGATTTCACTAGCAATAGTCTAGGAATTGATATAGCTGCCTATCCTACAATTTTTATCAATGTTTGAGCACGACTAAGTTATAGCATTTGACATTAATGTTTAGACTACAAGTTGGTGCCTAACACTAATTTTTTAACCTTTGTTTGGATTGAAATTTAGTTTTTAGTCTCCTAGAATCATCTATAGTCCATCTACAATAGTTTCATGGTTAGATTCCAAGCATAATAGTTTTATTTTTGCATTTCCATTTCCTTTTATTGTATTGTGTTTCTATTTGTAATTTCTTATTTCCAAGTTTCTTGTATAGTAATTTTTCTAGTCTCAACTCTAGTGTTTGTTACTTAGTGTTAGACTACGTGAAATTATCTTCATTTTGTACTAATTACATACATGTGCTCAAAATGAAGAAATTTAACATCAAAGTTCCTTTACTTGTTTTCACACCCACAAGCTATTTAAGGCCCTTGTGAGTCATCATAATCCTCACAAGATTCCCAAGATAATGGGGATCAAGAGTGGCCACAAGGTTCCATCATAGGAGGAAACCAATTTGAGAATAGAGAATAGTTTTAGCACCTCTGCCACTTATAGGACTTTCTCCCACATGACTAACTTATTATTACTAATACAAACTCAATTTTGCATCATGAACTTGTTAGTATATGTTTTTTAATTCCCTTAGTAGGATATTATTGTATTTTTCTACAAATTTATTTTATCTTGCTTAGGTAGATAGAGTGGGTCATTATGAGGGTTGAGAGCATCTTCCATGAATGTAAATCCCACCATTACATCTCACATTGGTCAATTAGAATCAGCCACCACAAAGATTCTACCCTTGTAGTGTATCAGCCCTTCGACCACTTTGTACCTTTCATCAAGAAAAGTACCCTCAATGATGCTGGTTGCAAACTAATTTTTGGCATAATCAGCAAGCAACATGTCCCTCCAATAAGTTGTAAGCTCACACAATGAGCTTAAATGAGGTCTCCTAGATAGAGCATCAGCCACAATATTGTTTTTCCCTTTGACATATTCGATGTCAAAATCGTAAGCTTGAAGCTTACTCACCTACTTTTGTTGCCTCTCGTTCAAATCTCTTTGATGCATGAAGTGCTTGAGGCTATTGTGATCAGTCTTGACCACAAACTTGCTTCCCACCAAGTACTGTCTGAACTTAGCTAATGCATGCATAATGGCAAGCATCTCCTTGTCGTAGATGGAGTAGGTCCTTTCAACACCTCTTAATTTTCTGCTTTCAAACACAATGGGATGTTTTTCTTGCATCAAAACAGCCCCAACTCCTTCACCGGATGCATCACACTATAGCTCAAACAGCTTGGAGAAGTCTGGGATAGCTAACACCGGACAAGAGCTCATGATCCCCTTAAATTTATCAAAAGTAGTTTGAGCCTTTTCTGACCAACAAAAGGCACCCTTTTTCGTGAGGTCAGTAAGAGGAGCAGCATTCTGAGAGTAGCCCTTCACAAATCTTCTATAGAATCCACAAAGACCCAAAAATCCTTTCAGATGAGTCAAATTCTCAGGAGGTGGCCAATCAACAATTGCCTTGATCTTTTCAGGATCAACCTTCACTCCTTCAGCACTGATTATATGGCCAAGGTAAAGTAACTCCTTCATTCCAAATTCACATTTGGATTCTTTGGCAAACAAACTCTCTGATTCAAGGATGCTAAGCACTTCCTCCAAGTGCTTGAGATGTTCTTCCCATGTCTTGCTGTAGATCAAGATGTCATCAAAAAATATCAATACAAACTTCCTCAACTACTTCTGAAAGAGTTTGTTCATACATGACTGGAAGGTAGCAGGAGCATTAGTCAACCCAAATGGCATGACTAGAAAATCGAAGTGGCCATAGTGACATCTAAATGCTATCTTCTCAACATCGGATCCTCTCATCCGAATCTGGTAATAACCCGATCTCAAATCGATCTTTGAAAAGAACTTGGCTCCATGTAGCTCATCAATGAGCTCATCTATCCTCGGGATGGGATATCGATTTTTGATGGTGCTTTGATTCAAAGCACGATAGTCCACACACATGCGGATGGTACCATCCTTCTTCTTCACCAGGACAACTGCCGAAGCAAAGGGGCTCTTGCTTGGATGAATGAAGCCCATCTCCAAGAGTTCCCGAATGTTTTTCTCAATCTCATCCTTTTGCTTCTTAGGATACCGATAAGGAGTTGTAATAACTAGTTTAGCTCCTTCCTTGAGCTCTATGACATGCTCCGAACCTCGATCAGGAGGTGGTCCAGGAGGTAACTCAGCAAACACCTTGCTCTTCTTTGTGAGTAAAGACTAAATATCAGGAGGGTAGTCTCTCTTTGTTTCAACCGGACTAGCAGGAAGAATCATACACTCTGCAGCCCACTCAACTTGATCATGACGAATCAGCGTCGCCATCCTCTTGAATGACACAATCTGAGGACCACCATTGGGCATTCCTCTTATCACTACATTCTTCCCTTTGAATTGAAACTTGAGCTCCATGGTTTGCAGATTTAGAGTGATCTCCCCGAGTGAACGCAGCCATTGAATGCCTAGGACGGCATCCGTATCTCCAATTTTGACTACATAGAAGTCATCCTTGACCTCATAGTTTCCCACTTGCATGGTCATGTTTGAGATCTTCTTGGTGCAGGTGATGTGAAAACCATCAGCAACCATAACCTTGAAGCCTTCAAACTCTTCTGTTTGCAGCCCCTTCTTTGCCACCACAACTTCGTCAATGAAGTTATGTGTTGCTCCAGTGTCAATCAAAGCAACTATGCGTTGCCCCTTAATCATCCCTCAAACTTTGAAGGATTCATTCCTTTGAAAGCTCGAAATTTGAGCCAAGGTGCCTCCACTTCCCTTTTCATCTTCGGATTCCTCTGGGACTTTTTCCACTTCACTGTCTTCAGAATCAGACTGCTAGTCTAACAAATCAAAATTACTTTCTTCAGCTGAATAGTATTCAATTTGATGAAATTTGCCTCCTTTTGGGCAAACATGATCTTGGGACCATTTTTCTCTACACCGGAAACATAACCCTTTTCTTCTGAGTTCATTAAGTGTCTCAAGATCCAACCTTGTGACATGAGGTTGATGTTGTTTGAACTCCTTATGCTGAGGTCTTTTTTCTTTATCTCTTTTGTGAAATGATGGCTTGGGTTGAAACTTTGCTTTAGGAGCAACCCACTCCATGTTTCTTGCCTTCTTCATTGCCTCTTGTAGAGAGGGTGGATCAAAAGCTTTAATCCAACCCTTGAGTGGCTTCGTCAATCCTTCACTGAATAGGATCACCAAGCGCCTCTCAGTGACTCCTGTGACCATGACTGAAAGCCTTTGAAACTCAGCTATGTAGGCATCAACTGTACCATATTGCTTAAGTTGTGTCAATTCTCTGAAATGCACTTCTGGATCTTTTTTCTCAAATCTCTCTATGAGCTTATTGGTAAACTCATCATAGGTAGTGATAGACCGATGACCCAAGGTGACTAGACCATAGTACCACCACTCGTACGCCACCCCATCTAGGTGTAGCGTAGTGAACTTAATCGCCTCCTCCTCCTCCATGGGTCTGAGAGCTAGATAGTTGTCTAACTTCTGTATCCAGGCTCTGCCTAAACTATTGTCACTCCCATCAAAATGTGGAAGCATAACCTTGTTGATAGCTTGATGTAAATCCCCATGAACTATTGTCCTCCTTTGTTCATAATGTCTTTCTTGTCCTCTATCCTTCCTTTTATGATCCACAAAATCATTATAAGACATATCTGCCTTAATTTCACCAGGTAGAGAATCATACTCAGCGCAGCCGAGTCTCAACTGTTCAACAAAGGACACATTTTCTTCTGGATCAAGATGAGGTTTTACTGGTGCCAAGAAAGTGGGTTTGAATGGCCTGGAAGAAATGTATGTGCTATTTGAAGCAGGCTGAGCAGCATGTCCATTATGCTGGTTGGTGGCACTGTGTTCTCCACTATGTCCTGAATTGTTTAGTGGAGGTTGGTTCTGACCCATTCTCCCCATCATGAGAGATATCATATCCATTAAGGTATCCATCTTCCTCTCGAACCTCTTTGCCGGACTTAATGATCTTTCTCTTCCTTTCCCACTATCATCTCTGTTACCTCCCGATGTCCTCTCATTATCCCCCATTTCTCCTTCAGGAGAAGACTCACAATTGGCTCTTAATACCTCTGAAGCTGTCTGACCTTCTGGGGCCTGATGCCAATGAAACTGACTGGTAGCCTTCTTGTATTATCTTGCTAAGTACCTCTGTTCTCTGTCACTCATAGAAGGTTTGTTTTCGCAGGATGGCAGGATGCGTGGCTCTGATACCACTGAAATATACCAAGCTAATTTTTTTCACTTTTCCAATTACAATAAGCAGAGCAATACACAATCGTTGAAGTTAGCACTTAAACCAAAACGATGCGAAATTCAACTCTAACCAAGAATGTACACCAGGATGGCGTGATCATATGGTCAGAGGATCTCTATGCAATGCTGAAAAGGAACTCTAGCCAAGAATGCGCCTGATGATGACGAGCATATGGTCAGAGGGTCTTGATGCAATGCTGATACAAAGAACTCTAACCAAGAATGCACCGGATGTCGACGAGCATGTGGTCAGAGGATCCCTACCACTATTATGCTGAAATAACTCGACGTCAAGAATGTGCTTTCCAACCTGAAGTGGAATTGGAGCTACCATATGACAGAGATGCAAGGTATTATAAAGCAAATATGAGAAGAAGTATGAAGTGCTGATAGTACTACTATTAAGCTTACAATAATTAGAGACTTCCAACCCAACATCAAATGATAGAAGTTAGCAAACTGAAATGATGGATCAACAACTTGAAAAGACCAAACCAGCAACATAAAACCCTACAAAAATGCTCACACCTCACTCATTTCTCCACCAAATGACCTCAAATCTGATGCAATGCACTCCTATGACAATGGCGACCAAGCTACACACCAGAGACCACTCTTAAACCTAAGTATTTATTTAGCACGCCTTCCAATGCACTCCAAAGAGGGCGACCTGGCAAGAAGGGTGATTTCCTTCTAGAAAAATCAGATTCTTCATAATAAAATCTGCAAATTGGCACAATGGGGCGCCCAGCATAGACAAAGGGAAATATGAAATACCTAGAACAAATGTATTTTTATTTTCAGATTTATGAATGAAACTACAGATTCAGCCCTGTTATCAGCAACTCCAAAAATGACATAAAATGCAAATAACTGAACTACAAACAAAACTCAAGCTACAATGCAAACCTCACTACAAAAATCACTACTATCAGCAAACCTCTCCCTAGGTGCTATCTCTCAAGCACGAAGTGAGCCCAGGCTAGGAGGCATTCATTCCTCAAAACAGTTTCAGAACCATTACGGCAGCATAACATTATCAAGATTTCAAATGCTGAAATGAGAGCACTCTTCCTCCTTTTATACTTTTCCAACTGGGAGTCTCTAAAATCCTCTTGCATATGGGATAAAACATGAGAGGGAAAATAATATAATCCTCTTCAATTCTTTTTCAACCTCAACATTAAGTCATAGAGCCTAGGCACCAAGGTCCAATATTAAATAATAAAGTTTAATTTACGGACTTTAAAACGGAGGCCAAGATGATGTCGGAAACCAATGATCTATAGCTCGTTGGAAAGGTCTTGACAAGACGAATCCAACCCCACTCTCAAAATCCCGTTCTGGTGCCAATCCCAAACTTACTAAAAATAGTAAATTCTTGAATGTCAAGAAAAACACATCCCTGCGAAGCTCTCTGAAAACCTAGAAAGAAATCGCCAACCAAACCACGTTCCACGAAGAAAAGTAACTACCAAAACATGAAACCCCAATCTCAACCTCCGAGTAACCTACGAGTCTCCGGAATAGGCCAACGGTCAACTGTAAAAGATCAAGCTGGAAAATGAAACATTACAAAGGTTCAACGAAGCTGCGGGTTCAATGGTGTTGAAGCAGGTTCAGTGGTTCAAGTGCAGCAAGTGGTTTGATGGCACAGTGACCGTAGATTTTGTGAGGTTCAGCATCAGAGTGACTAAGACTAGCGGAAAGACTTTGTGAAGTCTCAGCGAAGAAGGTGACAACTGAAAGTGTCACGCGAGATATTTTATCGATAAAGATGATTTTTGAGCACATGGGGAATTCAAAAAAATGATGGGTATTGCCGATAGGCAATTGGAAAATAGTCGCATATAAGCAAAAGACTGTTAAGGTTTAGGGAAATGCAAGCCAAGGGATTTGGCTCCGCATCACAAACCCAAAGGAAGCACCAACTCCTTGAAGTGCTACAACACTTACAAGATGAGGCACCAACCTCTACTCTGAAACTTTTCACTGATCCTGAAGGTTGATTCACCTCAACAACATTATCTCTACTAACACTTTGACATCCTTGACTTGTTCTGATGACTCAGATACCTCCGCACTAACATCCCTGATATCTTCTTGATCATTTGACTGATTTTGATAGCTCAAATACCTCCGCAATACTAACTATGCTATAAATTATGCATTATCGCTTACAGAGTTACTTATCTATCTTCATATCATTCGCTTATCATCATATGCATTCCATACCTTTGAAACAATCTATCATCCTTCATATATATCCTCCACAAGACTTTTAAACATCATCTTTATCTACCTTACGGAAACGTGTATCATGAAACGTGTAACCAACCTTACTTGTCGGCTCCCAAATCATTTGTGATAATGTAGGAGTGAAAACTCGCTATGCGGTTCATACCAAAGGATCTTCTAGACCTAATTTACTTCCTCCCAAACTTTCTTGTTGGTGCACGCTTCCATACACACAGTGCAAGCACTCAAATACACCATGTTAGCTCCATAAGCACTTAACCTTTCATACATTAGGTCCAGACCCTATGCAGTACTGGAGAAGTGAAATATCATCAAGCAGTTCATACCATGAATATAATGTGACCTGAAAAACCTTCTCATACACTTCTCCTAGTTTATACTTCTGCTTGCTAGCGCAAGCATTCAAACATTGATGTTGGTATCCTTTACATTGTCTAGTCACACTGTCTCAACTCATAACACTAAAAAATCCATTTGTGGTAACTCATACCCTTTAAAACCTGAATATGTCATACTTCCCTCTTTTCTTTGAATATTCTCCAAACTGCCAAGCTATATGTGAGAATGCAGTGAAATGCGGTAGCTTTGAGTTTCATCTCTGATAACCTTACAGTGTGATAACACTATTTTCAATTTGTTGACTCTGGATGTCTTTGCAGTAGTCCATATACTCTGAAACTTGGATCACACATACCTCATAGCTATATTTAGCTATCCTCCAAACTGCAAAGTCATATATTTGTCTATGGTAGAATGCGATACAATCTCAGGTGTGCTTTTGTAGTACAATTCCCTATGCCTTTGACATTTTTGATAACTTAGACAATTTCCTTCATATCTCATGCAATGCTTTTCATCAATTGACAATATATGTAACAATGCAACAATCATGACTTCATATTATCAATCATAACACTTTGATATCAAAGACAACATATAACCCTTCGACATGTAACCCTTTAACATCAATGACAACATATGCAACACTAACTTGCTAAAATAAAGATATTTTTTGTTGTAAATTTTTGAAATGGGGTAAATTTTCATGTACTACAAAGTGATGTTATTGGTTTTCATATTTGATTCTCCTATTTTCTAGTATTTAAGTTTTATTAGATGTTTTTCTATTTAGTTGTACTTTAAAACTTATAATGCTCCTACCTTTCTCTAACAGGCTCCTTTTTAAACCCTATTTTTTGGAAGTTGATATTTTTCCAAGCTCTACACAACAATGTAGTTTATTTGTTCCTACTTTGTAAGCACTTATTGCTTTCATCGCTTTAGCCACTTTTGGGCCTTATAAAGCTCTATTAAATCTAGTATGTTGTATTGTAACATGCATTGAAATAATGTGTCAAACATTGTAATTTTGGCGAGGGCAGGAGGCATTTCACATATAGTATAATTGGAGTTGCTTGTGTGTTTCTTGTCTTGCTACTTATCTCATTTTTTCTACATTATGGATCCTACTACTTTAATCCAATCCAATTTTTACACCTTACAACTACTTTATATTAAAGCCCAAAATGCTAATTTTGCTAAAAATTAAAGAAAAAAAATAAATTTGTATACATTATTTGGCATTGAGATTATTTGTATCTATTTGTTTCTATTTCTTGGTTATTATTTGGTTTAAATTTAATTGTTATTCATTTGGAATAACAAAATATTCTACAAACAAACACCAAACAAGCATAGCAATGTTGAATGGTACTAGGAACATTCAATGGGTTGCATTAGGTTTATAGTGTTGCTCATAGTTTTTAAAACATCATGGAGCAAAAGGTGTAGCCAACAAAGTGAGAATTGGAAGTAAAATTAACGGTGCATGTTTGTTCTTGCCTAATTCTAAAAACGAGTGTCACAAGTTCGATCTCATCATTGCATATTAGTTACATTACACAAATTGCATTATCTTTAGAGTAGTAGATCAACATGGCATCAATAGTTACACATGACTACACATATTGCATGAATTCTTGGCTTGTCTTTGATCCTTGTTTCAAAATTGTTAAATTGGATCTTAGGGGTTTAACCAAAGAAGAAGATCTAGGCATACCAAACTCCTCAAAGGTATTTGTTGACACTACTTGTTTTATTCTATTTAGATTTCGAAAAGTCCTAGGGTAAATATATTTTAGGTGACCAAAACACCACAAATCAAATGCATGAATAGAGATCAAATTTGTGCACGTAGATTGATTCCGTGGGTGCGGAAACAATACATAAAGTTCTACAACAGTTTTTTTAGTCTAATAGCAATCATATGGCAAGGTCTAACCATGAGTCACAATGACAAATTCAAAAACACAACTTATCACTCTTCTTCTCTTGCTCTCTTCTCCTGATGATGGATCATGGAGTATGATCCGAAATGTTGAGACAAAATAATATGCACATAGTCAAATCCTGAAGCATTTGTTCACTATTTTATTATGGACTGTGGAAATCTGATGTCTATCAACAAAATCTATAGGTAAGTCCCCTAATCCTAAAGCTAAGATATGATGGGACCAATCTTTTTTTATCAAATTGAGATATAAGCAAGGGTTATGAGATTGCCTCACTTCAAGACACTTGCTATCTTATTTTGGAGTGTGGGACACGAAAGTAAGGCCATGAAAAAACTATTAGTTGAAATAAACCAACACCTTACACCTACTCTACTCTTAGTTTATGTATATTTATATCATGTTGCACACACAATTGTCCCCTCCAAAACTTTAATTACACTATAAAAAAACCAAAACGCCTCACATCCAATTCACTATAGATATCCAATTCACTCTAGATATATGTATTAGTGGTGGATGGAATCTTTAATCCGTACAATAATTTCTGCATATAATAATTCATGCCACAAAGTCTGCATGTAATAATTTCTGCATACAAATACTTTTGACTTTTATTTTTACATAGGCATCTTCAGTGTGGAAAAGATAACTTTCCTCCCATTTTCCACAACTTAATTTCCCTCCCATTTCCCCCGCTCTTTCTTTTGGGTACGAAACCACTCATTAATTTATTACGATTGTCCACAACTTTCTACCCTTTTTGCGTGGAATACAATTTATTCCGGAAATACATGAAATCAACATTGACAATATAATCTAAATAAATGAAGATGATGTAATTTAAATATCTTTCTGACTATTCTTGGAATCGTAGTCCATACGCTTGTAGACATTTTCTGACTCCCCACCAAGTAGACACTTCTCTTTCGTGTGTGAGAACACTCATTTTCCCCATTTTCCCCTTTTCTTTCGCCGTCGACAATACGATTGAGCAGCGTAGACTTTGTTATCCAAGTGGCCGCCAAAAACATAACCCGTCCCCACTACGGGATTGGAAGGATTTAATTGTGGGATGATGGCATCAAGTGGACTACTAGTTTTCTATGTATCTATGGGAGTCATTTAGCTCCTTTTGCAACTATTCATATAAGACCATCCCCTCAAAGCTTTCCCGTGCCTTCATCAAGTTGGAAGAGCATTGATTTTTGCCTACTCTATAATTAAGAGTGACCAAGCTTTAGCAACAAAAGCAAATTGTTGATAATCACATAGTCCAAATGGCTCAATTAAACCCTGCTTTCACTAGTTCAAGATTGGGAACAAGGTTTTCAAAGAATATTTTCAATCTTTGCATGATTATCAAGTTTTCTAGAAAATCAAGCACATTAGAGAGGGCCAACATCTTGTTACAGAGCTTCTTGACATTCTTCAAGCCTTTGTCTGCCATTATCAATAGGACTTCAAAGCTTATAATCCTTCTCCTAACCAAGACCATAGCCTCTAGCAATACACGAGTGTGGTGCATTGTAAGTTCTTTGCTTTGTAGTGGGCCGTGTGTGACCAACTACTCACCCAAGATGATCTTTGGGAGGTTGTTTTCAATATGGCTAATGACAAAGTTCTAGGTTGTGATGGCCTCCCCTTTGAATTGCATAAAGCTTTGTGGGATATTGTTGGTCCAGATCTTTTCCAAGTTTATTTCGAAGCCTACAATTCTTTCTCTCTTGGCAATGTTAATAAAATAGGAAACATTAAATTCATATCTAATTCTGGTGATCCAAAAGACATCTACAATTGGTGGTCGATCACACTATTAAATGCTTCTTACAAAATATATTACCAAAGCCCTTGCTCTTTCATTTATAGAATTTACATCCGCCTATCATGTCTTTTGAGCAACCAAGGTTCACAAGGAAAAGATACATCTTAGATAATATCATTGTTGTTTGGGAAGGTATGGAATGGGCTTATCATTCTCAATAGCAAGCCATTTTCATAAAAGAAATGATTTCCCCAAAACCTATGATCGTATTGAATAGTCATTCATTCTTGCCATGCTTCAGGTGCTAGGGTTTGGTCCTAAGTTCCTTCATTCTATTCAATGTCATTTGTCAATACTTCTATTTGCCTCCCCGTTAGTGGTATGCAATACTTCACTTTTAGGCTTTCTAGGTCTATTTGACAAGGTTATCTACTCACCCTTGCTCTCTATGTGTTGGTTGGGGAAGGCTTTGGCCACTTTTCCAAAGGTATTTCCCTTCCTAGTACCAGCTAACAGCTTATCAACAGCCACTTTGTTGATCATTTTTTTCTTACTCTCTTAGAAGAAGAGGATAATGTCAAACATGCTTTCCAATGTCTTAACACTTTATCTTTAGCTTCAATGTCTAGTATATAGGGGAAAAATATCCAATGTTGCCATTAATCTTTCGTGCCAAAGTCTCCCTCGCTCAATGTCTTTGGCTAGAAATTATTGATCATGGTGAGATCTATAGGTTTCTTGGAATCTACTTGTTGAAAATGTTGTCATTGATGACTTTGCCATTGAGATTGTTGAAGACTTTTCTTTGAGAAATCACTGGAAGAAATTAACTAAATCATTATGGTGGATGGTTGATCCTCATGGCAGTGCTAGATTCATGGCCGACTATGAGTATAGAAACATTTATTATATTCTAATCTAAATTTGTAATGCAGGCTAACCCCTTTGATCAGATTCTGTCTCATGGAACTCCTCGGAATGCACAACTGGCTTCCTCTGAACAACATACCATCTTGGATCATGAAATCTGACCACCTTGTCCTATCCAATGTAATAGGTTCCAAACAAGCTTTACAAGCCTTTGCAAAATATGGATCTTCAGGATACAAACTTTTGAGTTCATTAAACCCAACAACCTCTATCTTCATCTCTAGCCCTAACCCTAACCCTAATTGTAATTCTAACGCTTACCCTAATTTAGTAACCCTAACTCTGAATCTAATCCTAACCTCAATTCCAAGCCTTTAACCCTAATTATAACCCTAACTCGATTCTAACATTAACCCTATTTCTAATCCTAACCCTAACCCAAATCCTAACTCTAACTCTAGCACTAACCCTACCTCTAAATGTAACTCTAATGCTTACCCTAATTTAGTAACCCTAATTCTTACTCTAACCCTAACCCTAATTCTAATTGTCGCCCTTTTTCAAACTGTAATCCTAATTCTAATTGTAATTCTAACCCTAACTCTAACCCTAACCCTAACCTTTATTCTAACCTTAAACATATCTCTAATTTTAACCCTAAGGTTAATCCTAATTGAAACACTATCGCTAATCTTAATACTAAACTAAACCCTAATTGTAACTCTAATTCTTACCCTAATTCTAATAGTAACCCACCTTAATTATAACCTTAATTTTAATAGGAACCCCAACCCTAACTCTAACCCTAACCCTAAATTTACTCATAATCCTGATTCTACACTAACTATAACTCTAATTTTAAATATAATACTAACCCTAACCCATTACTTAATCCTAATTCTAACTATGATTTTAACCCTAATTATAATCCTAACCTAATTCTAACATTAACCCTAATTCTAATCCTAACCCTAACCCAAATTCTAACCTTAACTCTAGCCCTAACCCTAACCCTAATTGTAAGTCTAATGCTTAACCTAATTTAGTAACCCTAATTCTAACTCTAACCCTTACCTCAATTCCAACCCTAACCCTAATATAAACCTAACCTAATTCTAACATTCACTCTATTTCTTATCCTAATTCTAATAGTATTCCACCTTAATTCTAACCCTAATTCTAATAGGAACCCTAATACTATCTCTAACCCCAACCCTGATTCTACCCTAACTATAACCCTAATTTTAAATCTAACAATACCCCTAATTCTAACCTGAATCCTATTTATAACTATGATTTTAACCCTAACCCTAACTTGAATTCTAAACCTAACTCTAGCCCTAACCCTAACCCTAACTATAACTTTAATGCTTACCCTAATTTAGTAACCCTAAAATTCTAACTCTAACCCTAACCTCAATTCCAACCATAACCCTAATTATAATCCTAACCTAATTCTAACATTAAAACCCTAATTCTAATCCTAACCCTCACCCGAATTCTAACCCGAATTCTCAACCTAACTCTAGTCCTAACCCTAACTCTAATTGTAATTCTAATGCTTACCCTAATTTAATAACCCTAACTCTAAAGCTAATCATAACCTCAACTCCAAACCTAACCCTAATTATAGCCCTAACTTGATTCTAGCATTAACCCTATTTCTAATCCTAACCCTAACCCAAATTCTAACTCTAACTCTAGCCCTAACCCTAACCTTACATGTAACTCTAATGCTTACCCTAATTTAGTAACCCTAATTCTTACTCTAACCCTAACCCTAATTCTAATTGTCGCCCTTTTTCAAACTGTAATCCTAATTCTAATTGTAATTCTAACCCTAACCCTGACCTTTATTCTAACCCTAAACATATCTCTAATTTTAACCCTAAGGTTAATCCTAATTGAAACACTATTGCTAACCTTAATACTAAACTTAACCCTAATTGTAACTCTAATTCTTACCCTAATTCTAATAGTAACCCACCTTGATTATAACTTTAATTTTAATAGGAACCCCAACCCTACCTCTAACCCTAACCCTAACTTTAATCATAATCCTGATTCTACCCTAACTATAACCCTAATTTTAAATCTAATACTAATCCTAACCCATAACCTAATCCTAATTCTAACTATGATTTTAACCCTAATTATAATCCTAACCTAATTCTGACATTAACCCTAATTCTAATCCTAACCCTAACCCAAATTCTAACCTTAACTCTAGCCCTAACCCTAACCCTAATTGTAACTCTAATGCTTACCCTAATTTAGTAACCCTAATTCTAACTCTAACCCTTACCTCATTCCAATCCTAACCCTATTATAACCCTAACATGGTTCTAACATTAACCCTATTTCTTATCCTAATTCTAATAGTATCCCACCTTAATTATAACCCTAATTCTAGTAGGAACCCTAATACTATCTCTAACCCTAACCTTGATTCTACCCTAACTATAACCCTAATTTTAAATCTAACAATAACCCTAATTCTAACCCTAATCCTAATTCTAACTATGGTTTTAACCCTAAGCCTAACTTGAATTCTAAACCTAACTCTAGCCCTAACCCTAACCCTAACTGTAACTTTAATGCTTACCCTAAGTTAGTAACCCTAAAATTCTAACTCTAACCCTAACCTCAATTCCAACCATAACCCTAATTATAATCCTAATCTAATTCTAACATTAACCCTAATTCTAATTCTCACTCTAACCCAAATTCTAACCTTAACTCTAGCCCTAACCCTAACCCTAACCCTAATTGTAACTCTAATGCTTACCCTAATTCTAACTCTAACCCTTACCTCAATTCAACCCCTAACCCTATTATAACCCTAACCTGATTCTAACATTAACCCTATTGCTTATCCTAATTCTAATAGTATTCCACCTTAACTCTAACCCTAATTCTAATAGGAACCCTAATCCTAACTCTAACCCTAACCTTAACCCTCACGCCAATACTAATGCTAACCCCAACCCTAATCCTAATCCTAACCCTATTTCTAACCATAATTCTTACCCTAATTGTAGCACAAACTCTAATACAAACCCTGAACCTAATTCTATCCCGAACTCTTTAATAACCCTAATTTTAGCCCCTAACTCTAATTCTAAACATAACACTGGCCTTAATTTTATCTGTAACCTTAACCCTAACCTTAACTTGGTTATTCTAACTGTAGTTGCAACATCTAAACAACATTATTTTAACCCTAACTTTGATTGTAACCCTAACCCTAACCCCAACCTTAGTTGTAATGAGAAACCTACCCTAATTCTAATCATAATTCTAACCCTAATTCTTGCCCTAATTGTAATATTAACCCTAACTCTAATTATTCTCCATTTAATAATTATACCATCCAAATATTGTAATCCTTAAGTTTAAAGTACAATGTGGTTTAAATGAGAAATTTTAAATAAAAGATATAAATGCAAAATGAAATAAAATTAATTAATTTTCTTATTAATAAATCTATCTTTTTATTTTATTTTTTAAAAAATTTCCTCAAAATATGATCTCTTTAAATTATTAAAAAAAATGTTTCTATAATAAAACATAGATGATATATTAATAAAAGTTATTAAAATAATAAACAATCATATTGTTTATTATATATTCATTCTCTAATATTGTTTATTATATATTCATTCTCTAAATTATAAAAAAAACAATTGTTTCTATAATAAAACATAGATGATAAATTAATAAAACTTACTAAAATAGGTTTTATTTAATAACATCTTGAAAGATAAGTTAAATAAAAGGGCATTAATGAAAAGTCTAAATTTCAATTAAAATATTAAATCTAAGTGGGCTAAATTTTAGGAGTTTATTGTACAACAAATTGTAGAATTAACAACTTTCCAAAATGAAATTAAAGCATATAAAAGACTCTTAGTTGCCCTAAACACACCATTTTTCTCATTTTTGTTTATGCTCTAGAATATTTTATGTGTGTGCAGGGATGAAAAGACTACAGACTTTTCTTAATTTTACCCCTCTTTCCTCTATTTGCTTTGGATTTAATGCTTTATTGTTCTCAAATCCTGAGCTAATATTTTTATGTTTTGATTTTTAAATATTTTATGTGTGTGCAGGGATGAAAAGGTTAGATGAGAAGACAACATACTTTTCTTAATTTTACCCCTCTTTCCTCTATTTGCTTTGGATTTAATGCTTTATTGTTCTCAAATCCTAAGCTAACATTTTTATGTTTTGATTTTTAATTTTGTTTTGTGAGGGTTCATGGTTTTTTATATATAGAATTATGTGCATGCATGTATTTCAGAGAAGAAAGGATGTACTTTTTTTAAAATAAAATCTATTATACCATTGATCTGAGTTGTCCCCAGGGCTTGAGTTGTCCCCAGGGCTTAAATTTGACGGTCCACCTTGCCTGTCAAGAAATTTCTTTCTATGATTTCATCTTTATTATTGCCTTTCACATGACAACTAATTTTTTTTTATGCAAGTCAAATTTTCTAAGTGCATTTTGTACCCAATATCCTTGGTATTAACACAAAACTCCATGGATATGGTTGTATGCACTAAAGTGATGTGAAGGATGATTATACCAATGAAACTAGATTTGAAGCTATCATATCCTATCCTATCACAACATTTCTTGTCTTCAAATAGTTCAGTTCACTATATTACATTGTTTAAAAAACAAAAGAAGGGGCTTTGTTGTTAAAGTATCCTTGTGATCAACCATAACATATTTTTGCATAAGTCTTATAAACCATGCTTCTATATAAAGACTTATACAAGATGGATCGACATCTAAAGACAATTTGGAGGATGAGCATTAGATTTTCATTATAGAACTTATATTTATTTCATTATTATATTTACAACATCTCATTAAAATACGAGGAGATGGGTCGGGCATCAATGTTAAAACTTAAAAGCCCTGAATATATTCAATTTTATTTTCTTGATAGAACATATAAAAAGAACTCATAAAAACTACATTGAATTTTATGAAGTATGAGCAACTATGAAGTAAGAGTTTTTGGAAATATTTATTGAAAAATATACGCAGTTGAATCCAAAAACCTCTACATTGTATAATGTAGATCCCAATAGCAAGCAAGCACCAAACAAATTTATCCTACCAAAAATTATATTAAAATAAAATACAAGAAAGAAACACAAAAAGATTAAAAATAGTCAATTTAAAAAGATTTACCAGTACCACACTAATGCAATCACTATTAACAATTAAAGATCCAGAAAAAAAAATTGAGAGCTGTTGCAGCCGAAGGCTAATAATATTAAAAAAACTCAAAGAATATTTAGAATATCTTTGAAAAATCTAGGAAAAAAATTAAAATAATAGAAATTGTTGAAAGTTTCTACTAAAAAATTTAGAAATAAAAGTAAAAAATATGTATTTGCAATTTTGTATTATTTTTAACACACACATATATATTTTATATATATAAGAAGTTTCTATTTAAAAAAATTAAAAATAAAAGCAAAAAACATGTATTTGTAATTTTGGATTGTTTTTAAAACACATATATATTTTTTATATATATAAAAACTTTCTATTAAAAAAATTAAAAATAAAAGCAAAAAACACATATTTATATATATAAAGTTTCTATTAAAAAAATTAATATATATATACGGTCAAGTTTTAATTAATTATTTTTTTACAGTTTCTAAATAAATTTACATGTATTAACATACGGTCAAATATTTATTTTTCACCATATTTTACGATTAAAATCTTTAAATACAGGTATTGGGCCATCAAATTTAAACCCTGGTTGTCCCTAATCCTTTACTATTTTTTTAATATAAAAGAAAATGTCAAATTTAATTTTACTCTAGGTTATATAACCTTAATCCTAATTCTAACTTTAATTTGAATTCCCTTACATTATTATAATTAATATTTTAAAAATATTAATAATATCTAAGCAAAATTGAATAAACTAAGAAGAGACATGTTAAAAAAAATTATTACAATCATACCATCTATACATTTCATGATTCACATTAAATTTTACATATTTAATGTTAATTTAATTAATATAAATCTCATGTCAAAATGGCACTAAAACCCTAGGTTTGAAAAAAATACCCCCTTAGGATTGGAATTTTTTTGAAAATTAAAAACCCTAGCTAAACATTACAATGTTCGGGCAAAATTGTGAAAATAAAAATCTGCTAAAAAATTACAATGCTTGAACAAAATTGTTAAGACAAAACCCTGGGTTAAAAACCTCCATAGCTACAGCAAAAATGTGAAGAGAATGACACTTTAAAAGTGGTGGGCCCAGGTAAACAGGTGAGTTTGTCTGTAAATCTCATTTCTTTTGAAGCCCCAACTGGATTAGATTTACAAGGCACTTTTCCAATTGGTTTTTAAATTTTTTGTGTGGTGGTGGAGTCTTAAGTAGAAATAGATCAGTCTAGATATTCTCTAGAAAAAAAGTACATTTTGTTTGTTTCCATGTCATGAGGAATGAGAGGGCCCAGGGGCCACTGCTTTTAAGGATATGGACGTAAGCACATCCAAGACCAGGGATTTCTTTTAGGTCTAAGAGATATATATTCATGGTGGATGAGATTGATGAGAACAAGAATGGGTTTGAGCACAATCTACTGCAGCCCTAAGAAGAAGGAGAAGGTTTAGGTCATCCAGCCCCATGGTCAGCCGCGCTATTTCTGTGCTCCCATCAGGACACGCGCCCTGCTCCTGCAGTATTCGCAGCAGTATTGTGTCCGCCATCCTCATATGTGAGTTGTGGTGGACATCGCAGCAACCTCTTTTGATCCAAAGCTTGGCCTCCTCCGGTCTCCAAATTAGCATAATCGAGTCTCTCAGGATGAAGGTGAGAAGCAGAAAATTCTATACGACCCATCCACTTTCCTATTGAAAGCCAAATCACACATAGCAGACGTTCTTCATTCTATCTCTGCCTTTATCATAGATTTATTCCTGACTAGCCAAGCTAAATATACCAAATTACTTATTTTATAAATTGAAATTGACACCATTAATTTGTAACTGACGGTATTAATTTTTGAAATTGATAACATTAATTTGTAACTGACGGTATTAATGTTAAACTCCATAAACAACACTCTCCATTATATTTTAAATATAGGTAGACATTGAATTTTATTTTTTTTTATTTTTTATTTTTTCTCTTTTTTTTCTAATATTTTCTTTTTATTTTTTATTTTTTTGGTTTATAATTACAACCAAAAAATGAGTGCTCTCATCTCCACCCCCGCTGTGACTATAGTTCGCCTCTAGACGAAATTTTTAAAAAAAGCAAATTTATGAATACCCTA
Organism: Cunninghamia lanceolata; assembly: GCA_027924645.1. Taxonomy (NCBI): domain Eukaryota; kingdom Viridiplantae; phylum Streptophyta; class Pinopsida; order Cupressales; family Cupressaceae; genus Cunninghamia; species Cunninghamia lanceolata. Next base: position 4,673,194 of record BSBN01000128.1, read on the forward strand.
TTTTTCAATTATCGAACACATGATCATAATCAACAAAATAAATAAATTTTAAATTTGATTTTAATGAATAGAGAAATGGATATAATAGTTTTTTAAATTAATATGAAGTTTGTGTATATAAATTTGGTGATAATGCCTTGGGAACCGAGACCCTGAGTAGTGGTCTCATGATAAAGCCATGGGAAGAGATCATCATAAGGGTCTCTTTGGGATCGGGCAAGGCTAAAAACCCTAGTTATATAGATAATAGTGATATTTAAATAAATGTTTTTGTGTAAGTAGGACACATAAGTTTAGAAGGCTCCTAATTTTTAGTTAAAAAATAATAATTCAATATTATCCATTACTAAAGGAAATTAAAAAATTATATGCCTTCCTTGCTATTGAAATAAAAAGTTAGGTAGTGTAGAGCTCAAGATAATTTAGACAAGTTTTGTATAATTAATTTGGACACTTGCAAACTTCAAATTTTCTACATTAATAATTGCATTGTATGTTTTTTATTTATTAAAATTCCAAGTTCATTGATTACTACAATACCTAATCCTACACATTCCAACGAACTTGTTGACACCCAATCCAAGAAATTCTTTTTATGGATCTCTATGCTACTATTTTGCCTTTTATGTTTATAATTGATCTGAGAAATGTAACTTAAACCACTATGGTGTGCTTGAAAGCTCATACTCTATAAATGTTGCCCTTAAATCATGTGCACTCATATTGCATAACTTTTTTTGTTGTTGCATTACTATTCTTCTGTTCTAAGATATTGGTTTCATGTCTTATCTACTTACAAATGCCTTCCATGTGACTTTCATGACATGCGTAGTGTTGCACAACCTCCTATAGGTTGTAGGATGCACTCTCAAACATATGTGTAATACAACAAAAGCCTTTGCAATGATTTTGGTACCTTGTCATGCTTTTCATTCATGTTCATGGTGGCCTCGGTCAAAAAGCCTAAGTCCTTGCCTTTTACCCATGCACATTATTCTTTTGAATATTGACTTGTTGCGAGTAGTTACCACTAACTTAAGTGGATTCTTTGCATTGACATAATGATCAACTACTAAGATGTTTATTCTTGCACATTGGTTGTATGCACTTACACACATTTTCTATGCTCTATCTTTGAAGTTATATCCATGTAAATCCTAGCCATTGATTTGTAGAACATGACAGTGATCATGTGGCTTGCAAGAATTTTATATATGTCAAAGGGAAATGCTAGATGCAAGCCTCACAAGTCATTGGATTATTTTTTAGAATGAACACATGTTATTGGATCCTCATAGTGAAGTGCCAAGTGTCTGTATGACAAGCTACTTGTTTAGTCGAGGGAAAATGTGGTGGGTCCACTTTGTTTATTTAGCAAAGGTTTGGTGCAAGGTTTGCTTCGTATCTTTTAGGCTGTGTTCAATTATCATTTGGTCACAAAAAATAACAGAAGACATAAGCTTGTGTATACCTTTTACTATTTCATGGCTAAGTGTGAAATGACAAACCTAATGCTTATGCACATCCTCATTTTATTGGTTGAGGCGTGTCTATGTGGCAAGTTGGTATGAGGTTAATCTCTATATTGTTGAATTAGGAAATGTTGTGTGGATCTAGGTGGTAAGTGTGGTTGGTATGGTATTTGTATGGTGGACTTTCAAGCAATATCTATGCTATAAACCTTTGGGTCATGTGTCATGTTTCTATTGCAATGCAACATTTAAAGGTAGAAACTTGCATGTTTTTTCCCTATTTCACCCTCTACCATCGATTTGGAGCTAGAGTTCAATAGATTTAATCAAACAAATGCACCCATAGGGTTTTTAAATGAAAAGCGATAGGGGCTAGGGTTTTTCCAAGAGAATAGTGCAATCTAGAGGCAAGTTGTAAAAGTATATCAAGAACTTGAAAGTGTCCACAAAGCTCTATGAATACATTTATGGAAACAAATATGACATTATCAATACTTATAGATGTAAATCCAATCTAATGGGCCCTATTCAAAAGTATAAGGGTGGTAATTAGGGTGGTCTTAGAGGGATTGTGGTGCTAATGTCATATGTAGGAATCAATATGAAAGAAAATCCTTAAGCCATGGGTGATAGAACTAGGTGCTTGCAAGAAATTGCATGCATGCTTAAAGAATATTTTCCCTTATTCCTACACAAAATCTAATCCAATGAAGATTTTCTTGTTTATACATAAGGACTTGATTTTATTAATTGTGTTGCATGACTAAAGAGAGTTAATGCTTAAACAAAAAGGTTTCTACAATTGATTTGTGATAAAAAAAAACCCTATAATGTTGTAGTTTTACAAAAAAAATAGTTGCATAAAAGATCTAGGGCATGATATGCAGCTATATATACGTGTTTCTCTTATGAGAAAAGATCTTTTGACCATTTTTGTATAGGGTTGTCTATAGTGTATTATAGGGTGATCAATTGATGAATGTCTAAACCTAAGAGGGTAGAGGGACATATTTGTGTTGAGTCTAGAGAAGGTATAGTTAGATTGCATAAACTTCTCCATGATTTGGATATTTCATGTTTAATTGAAAGTTTTAGGGGATAATGTATATGTCTCTAGGATCACATTTATTGACTTGTCATTTTTTATTAGTTATTTGTCACAACAAATGTAAAATGTTCTCAAATTCTTTTGGAAGTACTTTTTTAATAACATGTGGAATGTATTTTCAATTAGGGTTGTCCCACTTATGGGACATCCTAATTTTTGACTGAAATCACATATTTTGTAGAAAAATTAATGATTTAAGCCTTGTGGGATTCCATCTAAAGGGCTTTAATTGAAAGGAGTTAGATCAAACCCCCTTGTATAGAACCTTCCTAGTCTTAAATTAAACCCTCAATGGAGTCTCCTCTGCACCTCTCAAAATGCTAATAAAAATTAATTTTTCTTCACCTTTTGGGGGGTTCAAATGAAGGCATTTATAAAATTTTATATTTTTCAATTATGTATCCCTTTGTATACACTTTCCAAAAAGTATAATTTTGAATAATTTAATTTTACTATTATATTTATTTTATATTTTCTAGTGAACATAAGTTTCTCACCGAACAACAAGGTCTCTATATTCCACACAAGTAGAAAAATAAAAAATAGAGAAAAAAATTCTAAAAAATATATGTGCCCTAGGTATTGATGTCCTTATTTCAACAAAACAAAAGAAAATTAAATTTTGATACATACAAAACAAGTTATGTGTTACGACATAAACCTGTGTCCAAATTATAGTTAATCTCACTTCAAAATTTAATTTAAAAAAACTATGCAACAAAAAATTATGAAAAAATATCCATGCCCTAGATATTGGTGTTACAAATCTATATTTTAAAAATTAGAATTTTATCCTTTCTATAAATAAAGTTATGTGTTACGACATAAACATCACTTTTTAAAATGTTGTTTACTATAAAAAAAACAAGTTATTAAAAATTATGTAAAAAAATCACAATTTATTTCTAAAATTTTTTAAAAAAATATATTTAGAATATACACACAAATTCGAACAAAACACTAGTTTGCATCATCTTTGAATTCTTAATGGTTTAGTTGTTATAGACCTTTCAGAAAGTGAAGATTTGGTTAAAAATGTTGATTTCAATGTCCCAGTTTGACCAAAAAGTGGGACACGGTATTGTGGGCTGACCCATTAGTGATGGATTATTGAAGAAGATTTTGTTATGTGACATCTCTTGTGTTTTTTATTTACATATGTATGCACTTCTTGTTCCTTATTTTAAATTCACTTGGGTGTTTCTCTCTATTTTGAGTTGTTGACTCTATTTCCCAATGAAATAGGAACTAGTCCCAAGTGGTTAATTGAACACTCTTTATTGAAATATAATTTTCCTCTATCCTCCTTGTAGAACTAATGTAGACTAGGTCCTACCAAATTGTATAATTTAATATTATAAATTTATGTCAAATCATTTAAGACCCCGTGTCTATTAAATTTCTTGAGAGTTATTCTTGTTTGGAGTTTAGGGTTGCACATGAAGTAAACAAAGCATAAGGGAATTCATCTTTGGAAATATAAAGTAGTTTCATATCTTTTATTGCACATGTAACTTGTTAGCACTCATTCTGATTTCCCCTATTTATGGCTCTTTACAATGCTTTGGTGCCTTTAACATTGAAGACTAATCAGAGATATTTAAACTAGGGGTCTATATTGTGTATTTTCCTCTGATAGTAATTTATAACCTTCACAATTATTTTCAATAGTTTACATTAGGTTCAAGGGTTTCAATTTCACTATTTTCTCTATCCTCATTCCTGCTAATTAGGATATTATGCTTTCTGTTATTTTCTCTTTATTCATCACAAGAAGTTAATTTCACCTAAAATAGATTAAACACCCATAAATATACTTGTTCTATAATTTTCATTAGTTTCTAAGTACAAGACTAAGTTCTAGCACCTAGCACTAGTGTCTAAACAAAATTTTTAGCAACTAGCACTTATATCGAGTCCATAATTCAACTGCTACAACTTCCAAATTTCATAAGGTGCCTATAATAGTTATATGTATCCATCACAATCATTTTCAATAGTCTGCATCAAGTGAAAGGGTTTCAGTTTGTCTATTTTCTCTTTCCTAGTTAAAATAGTTTTCAAAAATAAGGTTTCCCTAATTTTCTATGTATCTACTCATTAAAAGTAGATGATTTCACTAGCAATAGTCTAGGAATTGATATAGCTGCCTATCCTACAATTTTTATCAATGTTTGAGCACATGACTAAGTTCTAGCATTTGACGTTAATGTTTAGACTACAAGTTGGTGCCTAACACTAATTTTTTAACCTTTGTTTGGATTGAAATTTAGTTTGTAGCTCCTAGAATCATCTATAGTCCATCTACAATAGTTTCATGGTTAGATTCCAAGCGTAATAGTTTTATTTTTGCATTTCCATTTCCTTTTATTGTATTGTGTTTCTATTTGTAATTTCTTATTTCCAAGTTTCTTGTATAGTAATTTTTCTAGTCTCAACTCTAGTGTTTGTTACTTAGTGTTAGACTAGGTGAAAATGTCTTCATTTTGTACTAATTACATACATGTGCTCAAAATGAAGAAATTTAACATCAAAGTTCCTTTTCTTGTTTTCACACCCACAAGCTATTTAAGGCCCTTGTGAGTCATCATAATCCTGACAATATTCCCAAGATAATGGGGATCAAGAGTGGCCACAAGATTCCATCATAGGAGGAAACCAATTTGAGAATAGAGAATAGTTTTAGCACCTCTGCCACTTATAGGACTTTCTCCCACATGACTAACTTATTATTACTAATACAAACTCAATTTTGCATCATGAACTTGTTAGTATATGTTTTTTAATTCCCTTAGTAGGATATTATTGTATTTTTCTACAAATTTATTTTATCTTGCTTAGGTAGATAGAGTGGGTCATTATGAGGGTTGAGAGCATCTTCCATGAATGTAAATCCCACCATTTTTTGGGTAGTTGGAGTTACATCTCGCATTGGTCAATTTTACCTCATATCTTCTCTATTTATGTATCCACTCACCTTGCACATTTTATTCATGTCATTGTCAAGTTTCCCTTGTGTATTTTATTTCTTGGAGCCATTCTTGTCTCTTGAGTATTTTCCATATTCTCTCATGCTTGAAACACTCTATTTTCCACTATTTTAATCCTTTGATCATTTCTCAAACTGAGTGTATGTTTTTACCCTTACATTTGTTCTAGGTTGTTTTACTTGTTGCGGATTCTAACATGGTATCATATATTTGTGATGCCTATATTAAAGAACTACATTTTATATTTTTCAGAGCCCCAAAAGATAATCACTTTTTCTAGTTTTTCTTTAAAACCCAGTATGATCTTCTCTTGCATCCTTGGATGATTGGAGAATCAGAATGCTTTGATAGGAAAAATAAAGTTTTAGGGGATTATATTCTTTGTATTCCACATTCTAGATGTGAGTAGAATTTTAATAATCCAACCAACATTTTCATTTATTCCATTACATGTGGGAGGCTAAAAAAACCTAGTTTGGGCTTTTATTTTGCTCAAATCAGAGGCCAAGAAGCCATTTTACATTCAAGGGTTTGATCGTGCTCATCGGTGAAGAGCTCATTTTCTAGGCATTTTGTGGCCTAATAAATAGTGCCATTATGTCTATAATGTGTTGAAACTTTAGGATCCATATAAAATTCATCAAAATTCAAGTAGGTCAAGCAAAAGAAAGAATAATTTGGCCCTAAGATCAAAGTTTGAGGTTGTATGGCACTATTTCAAGTCCATAAAATTTTTAAAATTTTGAAAGTTTAAAATTAAAAAAATTGGGCCTATAGCACACTTAGCATTTGGCCCCCTTTTAATAGGGACTCTAGCCCTTTTTTTGCCACTTGCAACCCCCAAAAGGGGTTTGTGGACCCTATTGTTCTTGACCCTACCAGCACCAATAGGCCTTATCTAGCCCAAGCTAACTATCACTCACTTGTGGGCTCTCCTCAACTACTTCAATGTCCCTATAACTAATTTTCCACCACCACTACCACTATAGCTCATTTACTAGTGCTCTGCCACCTAACAACCCCCACACCACTAGATTGTCACCTTTGCATCACCTAAGTAGCCCTCTAGCCAAGCACTACCTAGCACTTGCTAGCATGCCACTTGCACTTAACCTAATCACCACCTCTGTTGATGGTGCTGCCCATCTACCACCCACCAGTCACTAGGGAACCACCAAGGGTAGGGAACCCCTCACCATTACACCTTTTCAATATGGAGGCCAACTTTAAAAGGCCCTAACTGTTAAACACAGATATACTGAGAGGGGGGCTGAATCAGTATATATTCAAATTCTTGCCGTTTAGATGTATTCAATCCAATGTAAACATTTAAACCACATAAAGCAAAAGAACACACACACATATAACACCAGATTTACGTGGAAACCCAAGATGGGAAAAACCATGTTGAGCCAGCGGCTTGGATCTATTGTCCAAATCCATCCTCACAAATAAAAATGAAGTTTACAATGAATTTTATGGGCACCGACCCAAAGGAGACACCAATCCCCTGATACAGAGTTTTATGGGCACCAACCCAAAGGAAGCATCAACTCCCTGATACAATGCTTTTATGGGCACAAACCCAAAGGAAGCACCAACTCCTTGAAGTGCTACAACACTTACAAGATGAGGCACCAACCTCTACTTTGAAACTTTTCATTGATCCTAAAGGTTGATTCACCTCAACAACACTATCTCTACTAACACTTTGACATCCTTGACTTGTTCTGATGACTCAGATACCTCCGCACTAACATCCCTGATATCTTCTTGATCATTGGACTGGTTTTGGTAGCTCAAATACCTCCGCAATACTAACTCTGCTATAAATTATGCATCATCACCTCCAGAGTTACTTATCTATCTTCATATCATTCGCTTATCATCATATGCATTCCATACCTTTGAAACAATCTATCATCCTTCATATATATCCTCTGTAAGACTTTTAAACATCATCTTTATCTGCCTTACAGAAATGTGTATCATGAAACGTGTAACCAACCTTACTTGTCGGCTCCCAAATCATTTGTGATAATGTAGGAGTGAAAACTCGTTATCTGGTTCATACCAAACAATCTTCTAGACCCAATTTACTTCCTCCCAAACTTTCTTGTTGGCGCACGCTTCCATACACACAGTGCAAGCACTCAAATACACCATGTCAGCTCCATAAGCACTTAACCTTTCATACATTAGCTCCAGACCCAATGCGGTACTAGAGAAGTGAAATATCATCAAGGGATTCATACCACGAATATAATGTGACCTGAAAAACCTTCTCATACACTTCTCCTAGTTTATACTTATGCTTGCTAGTGCAAGCATTCAAACATTGATGTTGGTATCCTTTACATTGTCTAGTCACACTGTCTCAACTCATAACACTAAAAAATCCATTTTGCGGTAACTCATACCCTTTAAAACCTGAATATGTCATACTTCCCTCTTTTCTTTGAATATTCTCCAAACTGCCAAGCTATATGTGAGAATGCGGTGAAATGCGGTAGCTTTGAGTTTCATCTCTGATAACCTTATAGTGTGATAACACTATTTTAAATTTGCTGACTCTGGATGTCTTTGCGGTAGTCCATATGCTCTGAAACTTGGATCACACATACCTCATAGCTATATTTAGCTATCCTCCAAACTGCAAAGTCATATATTTATCTGCGGTACAATCTCAGGTGTGTTTTTGTAGTACAATTCCCTATGCCTTGACATTTTTGATAACTTAGACAATTTCCTTCATATCTCATGCAATGCTTTTCATCAATTGACAATATATGTAACAATGCAACAATCATGACTTCATATTATCAATCATAACACTTTGATATCAAAGACAACATGTAACCCTTGGACATGTAACCCTTTAACATCAATGACAACATATGCAACACTAACTTGCTAAAATAAAGATATTTTTTGTTGTAAATTTTTGAAATGGGGTAAATTTTCATGTACTACAAAGTGATGTTATTGGTTTTCATATTTGATTCTCCTATTTTCTAGTATTTAAGTTTTATTAGATGTTTTTCTATTTAGTTGTACTTTTCAAAACTTATAATGCTCCTACCTTTCTCTAATAGGCTCCTTTTTAAACCCTATTTTTTGGAAGTTGATATTTTTCCAAGCTCTACACAACAATGTAGTTTATCTGTTCCTACTTTGTAAGCACTTATTACTTTCATCGCTTTAGCCACTTTTGGGCCTTATAAAGCTCTATTAAATCTAGTATGTTGTATTGTAACATGCATTGAAATAATGTGTCAAACATAGTAATTTTGGCGAGGGCGGGAGGCATTTCACATATAGTATAATTGGAGTTGCTTGTGTGTTTCTTGTCTTGCTACTTATCTCATTTTTTCTACATTATGGATCCTACTACTTCAATCCAATCCAATTTTTACACCTTACAACTACTTTATATTAAAGCCCAAAATGCTAATTTTGCTAAAAATTAAAGGAAAATTTTAAATTTGTAAACATTATTTGGCATTGAGATTATTTGTATCTATTTGTTTCTATTTCTTGGTTATTATTTGGTTTAAATTTAATTGTTATTCATTTGGAATAACAAAATATTCTACAAACAAGCATAGCAATGTTGAATGGTACTGGGAACATTCAATGGGTTGCACTAGGTTTATAGTGTTGCTCATAGTTTTAAAAACATCATGAAGCAAAAGGTGTAGCCAACAAAGTGAGAATTGGAAGTAAAATTAACGGTGCATGTTTGTTCTTGCCTAATTCTAAAAATGAGTGTCACAAGTTCGATCTCATCATTGCATATTAGTTACATTACACAAATTGCATTATCTTTAGAGTAGTAGATCAACATGGCATCAATAGTTACACATGACTACACATATTGCATGAATTCTTGGCTTGTCTTCGATCCTCGTTCCAAAATTGTTAAATTGGATCTTAGGGGTTTAACCAAAGGAGAAGATCTTGGCATACCAAACTCCTCAAAGGTGTTTGTTGACACTACTTGTTTTATTCTATTTAGATTTTGAAAAGTCCTAGGGTAAATATATTTTAGGCAACCAAAACACCACAAATCAAATGCATGCATAAAGATCAAATTTGTGCACGTAGATTGATTCCATGGGTGCGGAAACAATACATAAAGTTCTACAACAGTTTTTTTAGTCTAATAGCAATCATATGGCAAGGTCTAACCATGAGTCACAATGACAAATTCAAAAACACAACTTATCACTCAATATTTGACAAAAAAATCTATAGGTAAGTCCCCTAATCCTAGGGCTAAGATATGATGGGACCAATCTTTTTTTATCAAATTGAGATATAAGCAAGAGTTATGAGATTGCCTCCACAACTTATCACTCAATATTTGACAAAAAAAGCTATAGGTAAGTCCCCTAATCCTAGAGCTAAGATCTGATGGGACCAATCTTTTTTTATCAAATTGAGATATAAACAAGAGTTATGAGATTGCCTCACTTCAAGACACTTGCTATCTTATTTTGGAGTGTGAGACAAGAAAGTAGGGCCATGAAAAAACTATAAGTTAAAATAAACCAAAACCTTACACCTACTCTACTCATAGTTAATGTATGTTTGTATTATGTTGCATGCAAAATTGTCCCCTCCAAAACTTTAATTACACTATAGAAAAACCAAAACGTCTCACATCCAATTCACTATAGATATCTGTATTAGTGGTGGATGGAATCTTTAATCCGTACAATAATTTCTGCATATAATAATTCATGCCACAAAGTCTGCACGTAATAATTTCTGCATACAAATATTTTTGACTTTAATTTTTTCATAGGTTTTGCAGTCAAGTATTACGGCAATAGGCGTGGGCGGAGTTGAAGAAATGGGCGTACAAAATCATTACACTTAATGTAATGTTCACGACGGAATTATTTGAACGGCCATCTTCAGTGTGGAAAAGATTTACTTTCCTCCCATTTTCCACAACTTAACTTCCCTCCCATTTCCCCCGCTTTTTCTTTTTGGGTGTGAAACCACTCATTAATTTTCCACAACTTTCTCACTCGCCACAAAGTAAACAATTCTCTTTCGTGTGCGAGAACAGTCATTTCCCCACTTTTCTTTCGCCATCGAGAGCACTATTGAGCAGCGTAGACTTTTTCATCCAAGTGGCCGCCAAAAACATAACCCTGTCCCCACTATGGGATTGGAAGGATCTAATGGTGGGATGATGGCATCAAGTGTAATACTAGCGTTCTATGTATATATGGGAGTCACTTAGCTCCTTTTGCAACTATTCATAGAAGACCATCCCCTCAAAGCTCTCCCATGCCTTCATCAAGTTGGAAGAGCATTCGTTTTTCCTACTCTATAGTTAAGAGTGACCAAGTTTTAGCAACAAAAAGTAAATTGTTTAATCACATAGTCCAAGTGGCTCAAAGCCTCAAATTAAACGCTGCTTTTACTAGCTCAAGATTGGGAACAAGGTTTTCAAAGAATATTTTCGATTCTTGCATGATTTTCAAGTTTTCTAGAAAATCAAGCACATTAGAGAGGGCCAACATCTTGTTACAGAGCTTCTTGACATTCTCCAAGCCTTTTTCTACCATTATCAATAGGACTTTAAAGCTCATAATCCTTCTCCTAAGGAAGACCATAGCCTCTAGCAATACATGAGTGGGGTGCATTGTCAGTTATTTGCTTTGTAGTGGGCCATGTGTGACTAACTACTCACCCAAGATGATCTTTGGGAGGTTGTTTCCAATATGGCTAATGACAAAGTTCTAGGTTGTGATGGCCTCCCCTTTGAATTGCATAAATCTTTGTGGGACATTGTTGGTCCATATCTTTTCAAGTCTATTTAAAAGCCTACAATTCTTTCTCTCTTGGCAATGTTATTAAAATAGGAAACATTAAATTCATATCTAATTTTGGTGATCCAAAAGACATCTACAATTGGTGGTTGATCACACTATTAAATGCTTCTTACAAAATATATTACCAAAGCCCTTGCTCTTTCATTTATAGCATTTGCATCCTCCTATCATGTCTTTTGAGCAACCAAGGTTCACAAGGAAAAGATACATCCTAGATAATATCATGGTTGTTTGGGAAGGTATGGAATGGGCTTATCATTCTCAATAGCAAGCTATTTTCATAAAAGAAATGTTTTCCCCAAAACCTATGATCGTATTGAATAGTCATTCATTCTTACCATGCTTTAGGTGCTAGGGTTTGGTCCTATGTTCCTTCATTCCATTCAATGTCATTTGTCAATTCTTTTGCTTGCCTCCCCATTAGTGGTATGCAATACTTCACTTTTAGGCTTTCTAGGTCTATATGACAAGGTTATCTACTTACCCTTGCTCTCTATGTGTTGGTTGGGGAAGGCTTTGGCCACTTTTTCAAAGGTATTTCCCTTCCCAGTACCAGCTAACAACTTATCAATAGCCACTTTGTTGATCATTTTTTTCTTACTCTCTTGGAAGAAGAGGATAATGTCAAACATGCTTTCCAATGTCTTAACACTTTATGTTTAGCTTCAATGTCTAGCATATAGTGGAAAAATATCCATTGTTGGCATCAATCTTTCATGCCAAAGTCTACCTAGCTCAATGCCTTTGGCTAGAAATGTATTGATCATGGTGAGATCTATAGGTTTCTTGGAATCTACTTGTTGAAAATGTTGTCATTGATGTCTTTGCCATTGAGATTATTGAATACTTTTCTTTGAGAAATCACTGGAAAAAATTAAACCCAACAACCTCTATCTTCATCTCTGTCAACAAGTTTTGCCTTCTGCTTAAGGCATTTGCAGCTTTGTTTGATCTTCCACTCCTGTGCTTCAAAACAAAAGTATAACTCTGCAAAAACCCAACCCATTTTAAGTGCCTTTGATTCAATTTCCCTTGACTATTAAGATATTGTAAATCCCGATGATCAGTATATAGAACAAACTCTTTTGGCAACAAATAATGTATCCATTTCTTCAAAGCCTGAACTATGACATAAAACTCTTGATCATAGACATAATACTTTTTCTTGGCATCATTAAGCTTCTCATTGAAATAGGCAATGGGCTTACCTTCTCAACTCAAAAAAGCTCCTGTGACATTGCCACTAGCATCACAATCTACCTGAAATACCTTGTTGAAATACAGAAGTGCCAAAATAGGTTTCTTTGTAACTTTCTTTTTCAACATATCAAAACTCTTTGTTGCTCATGTGGTCCAGTTGAACTCTCTTTTATCTCCTCTCATTGTTTCAGTTAGTGGGACGCACATACTACTAAAATTCTTGACAAACTTCCTATAAAAACTTATCAAACCATGAAAAGATCTTACCTCTATAGCACTCCTTAGCATGGGCCATTCAACAATAGACCTTACTTTTTCTGGGTCCATCTTAAAACCCTCAGTTGAGAAAACAAATCCCAGGTATACCAACTCCTTTGCAAAACTACATTTCTTCAGATTAATCATCAACTTCTCCTCCCTTAGCTTCTCCAAAACTCTTCTGATATGCATTAGATGCTCTTCCCAAGTCTTACTGAAAATCAAAATGTCATCTAAATGAACAATAACAAACTTTCCCAAAAACTCTTTCAAAACCTCATTAATGAGCCTCATGAATGTGCTTGGTGCATTGGTTGGCCCAAATGGCACGACTAACCACTCATACAAACCTTCTTTTATCTTGAAGGTTGTCTTCCATTCATCTCCTTCTTGGATTCAGATTTGGTGATATCCGCTCTATAAATCTATCTTTGTGAAGTACTTTGCTCCACTTAGGCAATCCATTATGTCATCCATCCTTGGCAATGGAAACTGATACTTGATCGTGATCTTATTGATGGTTCTCGAGTCTATACACATTATCCATTCTCCATCCTTCTTCGGTGCTAGTATTGTAGGTACTGCACATGGACTTAGGCTCTCCCTTATCAACCCTTTTCTTCAACAACTCCTGAACTTGTATGTTCACCTCCTTATTCTCTGCAGGAGTCATTCTATGGGCTGCCTTATTCGGCAAACTAGCTCTTGGTATCACATCCATTTGGTGACTTATCTTCCTCATTGATGGCAAACCTTCTGGTACATTATCAAATACAATATCTTGAAATTCTTCCAACATATCTGAGACTTCTGCTAGTATATCTCCACATTCCTCCTTTTTATCTTAGGGATCAATGCATAGAACATATGCTCATGCCTCATACCATCCAAAAATTTCCTACAATCAACTAAACAAATCCTAACACTACTACATACCTTCTCTTATATCTCCTTCAAGGGCTTCAATTTGTGATGAACCCCATCTTTAGTCATGGCATAGGTGTTTACATGGCCATCATGTATTGCATGCTTATCAAACTACCACGGCCTCCCTAATAGTATATGACAAGCATTCATAGGCATGATGTCACATAGTACCTCATCATGGTAATTCCCAATCTTGAACTTTACTAAGCATTGCTCATTGACCAAAGCTCTATGATCCTTCTGCAACCATAAAATCTGATACGGATTCAGGTGTCTCCTTCTTTCCAACTATAATTTGGTTACCATCTCTTCCAAAACAAGATTATTAGTACTACCACTATCAATGATAACATCACAACATTTACCTTCAAGTTTACATCTAGTGTGGAATAAACTTTTCCTATGAACTGACTCTTTCTCCTCATTTAGTAAGGCTCTCCTTATGACAAGAGCTTCTCCTCTTTTTGCATCTTCAAAATGCTCAAATTTGGCATCTTCATCTACATGTGCATCTCATGCATTACCCTCAAGTCTTCTATTTGTCCATCCTTGATGTTGTGGACACTCGTATGCTTGGTGTCCTTCTTCTCCATATTGGAAACAAGTTCCTTTGAAGCCTCCTCTTCCAAGTCCTTGTCCAGGTCTTCCTCTTCCTCTTTGTTCACCATTATTTGGGTCTCAAGAGTGGTAGGCATTATCTCCTCTTTGATTTTGACTGGTGCTTGATTCTTCATTCTTCGTTTGATCCTTGTTTCAACTTCCATAGGATCTTCCACCTGTCTTTCCACCACGACCTATTCCTCTTTTCTTGTTTTCAATCTTTTATTCAGCTTCTCTTCCATCTTCAAAGAAAACTGGTATGCATCTTCTACAGTGGTCATTCTGACCAAGTTCATCTCCTCTTGAATACTTGGCATCAACCCATTAATGTAATAGGCTACCTTTTCCTTGTTGGCCTCTGCATGGCATGTTCTGATAATAATCTTATAAAATTCTTTTGTGTACTATTAGAAATGAAGGCAGCAACTACCCAAATGGGAATTTGATTACAATATGTTTATCATCTTAAAGCAGTGTAATGTGAATAGAGATTGCATACGGAAATGAAATTACAACACAAGAATAAACAATATAGAAGAATAAACCATATCAAAACCAAATATAACATGGAGAAAACCCTTTTGGGTAAAAAACTCCACCAAGAAAAGAGGCTCAAGTTGTATTATCTTCAAAATTTGAAATGCATAATACATGCACTTCCTTTGTCTCTCCAACCTTCAATCTGACAGAACCTGTGTACAAGAAAACTATGATCTGCATAACACATACAAGGCACTGTATTTATAGAGGTATTTCACTCCCAAACTAGGCATCCATTTTCTCTCACCTTGGATACTCCAACATGCAACATTAAATGACCTCTTACAAACTCATGACACTTGTCAATAGTCAACCATGCAAACTTAGGCGTCCATGGACAAGAATAGGCACTTACGGGGTAATAAATGTTGGCATAATCATCATAGATTCTGTCATAACACCCCTGAATAGCATCTTCCCAATATGGGTGCCTAGAGCCAAGAATAGCAACTTACAACTCATAAATATTTGTCATAAGTTGTCATATTGTCATAGAATCTTATGACAACTTAAGCTGTCATAGATTCTCTTACAACCACTTACCAACTTTATGACGTGTGTCATACAAGCCAAATATAGATGATTCCTCCAAGGTGGCAGCTACCCTCAATTACTCTTGATATTTACAATTACCATCAGTAAATGTTACTCCATAACTACCTCCAGTAACTATGGAACTTACCAATGCAGTAACTCCGTAATTACTATCCCCGGTAATTAATTTTTACCACTACCAATGAAACTTGTACATCCCTTATGGGTTATTTATAAATAATATTTAGAATAATAATTACAAGGATTTACAAGGTTACTGGCACCTAAATCCTAACATTCTCCCACTTGACATTATACATTGCAAATACTCATAGGAAAACATAAAACAACTAAGTACAGGAAACAAGGTCCATGGCCTCCCTACACCAAGTAAACTTCTCTGTGTTCAAGGTTTGGTTAAAGCATCTACTGTTACAGGACTTTTTCCCCATGAAAAAAGAAAATAAAATAAAAAATGTAAAGTTTAATTAAAAAAATTTATAGTTGTTGTGAATGGGTGTGACTGTTGTAACCACCCTTGGAATATTATATAAACCCATAAGTTAATTGAAATGGGAATATACAAGGAGGAAAAGTGAAGGAAAGAACAATACAAAAATTTAGAGAACACACAAGAGTGAAGGTTTGGGTCCTGGCTGGCATTTAACCATTGGGAGAAGGGGCACACAACGTGTGTCCAACTCGAGGTATAGTGTACACTTGGGAGTGTCCTGGCCAGGGCTGAGTTTATGTCATGAAGGCAAGTTTGGTTCTGTACAAGAACCTGTTCCTCCAGGGGTGTTTGTGCTAGTAAAAGTCAGGACATGTAACCCTACCTCTATGTGTGAGATAGCAGCTCTCCAAAAACTATTAAGATATGTATTATTTCCATTGTCGTATATTTTAAATGTTCTCTGTGTTAATTTATCATCACCTGTCAATGTTATAAATGCCATTATTTTGATATTCATATTATTGCTCAAGTGATTAATTATTGTTGCTCATTTTATTTACTATTGCTCCAGTTAATATGTATGTCATTACTCATTAAATAAATTGAAACATTTTCCATTTTTCTATTGTTGGGAAAAGTTAGATTACATTTGGTATCAGGAGCATATATTTTTTTTTTGCAAAATAGATATATTGAGTAAAACATTATAATAGTTTTAATCAATTATTTTACTCTATATATATATATGTTGGAGTAATTTATTTAGATAAATCAAATTTTAATCAATTTAAGATTTCCATAAAATAGTTATCTTTTACTTAACCATTATTTTTTTTACCCTTTCAATCACTCTAGGCATAAATTAATTTCACGGTGAATTTGATTAGGTTTACTGAGTCTGGAAAGAAAATTTTTAATGAATTTAAGATTTCCATAAAATAGTTATCTTTTACTTAACCATTATTTTTTTTACCCTTTCAATCACTCTAGGCATAAATTAATTTCACGGTGAATTTGATTAGGTTTACTGAGTCCGGAAAGAAAAAGAAAAATAAAAATAAAAATAAAAAAGAAAAGAAAATTAAAAATATCACATTGAGACTTGAACTCAAAACCTCTCATACGGAAACAAGAACTTTACCATTAGACCACATATGATTTCATAATTTAAACTCATGGAAATGAAACAAAACTAGTAATTTTTATTAGATAAGTCCTTAAAACAAAACATTCACAAGAGAGTTATACATTTTTTTAGTAAAAATTGACCAAAACAATTGCTTGTTTAAATTGGAGTACTTAAAGAACAACTCGACACCGATCACTTTCTGATTGAAAATTTTTATTGAATAAAGATTGACCTATCCCAATGTTGTTTAAGAGCAACCAAAAAGCTTATGAGGCTTTAGAGAAAACCAACAAAGCATTAATGTAGGAAGTCGTTGAACTAGTAGCCCAAGTCCAACAACTTAAAAAAGAATCCATGGAACAAAATAAACAACATGAAATAGAAAGCTCAAAAACAAGAATAGTTCTCAGTCAACTTGACATCGAAACCAAAGAAAGGAAAAATGTAGATCAAAAAGTAAATGATGAAAAGTATCATCAGAAGAGAGTGAGACTTCCAAATCAAGGTCTGAATCAGAAAACACGCCAAGTAAACAAACACAACAAGAATTAGATAATTTTTCTCGTAAAATCAAGCTACCTGAATTTAATGGTGATACCAGTACAGGTGAGGAAGCAAAGCAATGGTTAACCAATCTAGAAAGATATTTTGATTTGCAAAATACAAGTAGTTATGCTAGGACTAGAATCACCACCTACCAGTTGAAAAGTAGTGCACTAAATTGATGGCAAGACATGGCTCGATCTTCAAAAATACGAGCCAACAAAACAAAATGGTCACAATTTAAACAATTATTCGAATGGAAATACCTTTCCAATTACTTTCTATAAGAAAAGAAGAGTGAATTCTTTGAACTAAAACAAAAACTTCAATATGTGAATGAATACTTGTAAACAAAACTTTGAAAGACTTAATAGGTCTATGCCATTCATCGAAGGACATGACCATTTTGTTAGATTCATAAATGGTTTGAGGAATGAATACAAAGCTCCAGTATGGTGTGGAAAGCCAATTTTAGTAGATGAAGCCACACAAATCGCTGAAAATTTTGAAACTTACCACCGAATTGTAAGACAAAAAAGGGAAAGTCGTAAAAGACATAGAGAGGAATCATATAAGAAAACTTTCAAGAAAGAAAGACACTTTCCAAACCAGAGCTCAACCCAATGTCGATCCATCAAAATGTTCCACTCTAACAAAATAAGCCCCTACCCTCTGAAATCCAATGTTGGAATTGCGGCAAGAATCATATTCAATGATATTGTCCTCAATTATATCCTCACTATGGAAAATGTGGTAAAAACCACCGTAGAGATGATTGTACATGCAAATCACAAAATCAATATGGCAAAGCTTCCACTCCCACAAACATGAAGATTTATGCTGCAGTAGATATAGGTACCATACATTACCAACCTTCTCTAATTGAAATTAAAGGCTCTATAAATGGTCATCCCATTGTTTTTCTTGTTGATTCAAGAGGTAGTCATAACTTTATTTCTCCTAGGGTTATAGAACAACTAAATATTACATCTAAATAAATTGAACCTTTAGCTATCGAAATGGCAAATGGTAGAGTAGTTAGACAAACTGGTGCAATGATTAAAAACCTAAAATTTGAACTAGATAACTTTGTAACACATGATCAATTTCATATACTAAATCTTGGTACATATGATGCTATACTAGGTATGAGTTGGCTAGAGAAAAACAATGCTTTCCTAGGTTGTGAAAACAAACAAGTTATCCTAAACTCTAACATGGGGACATGTCACATTTTACAGGGGGAGAAAAGACCTCTTCACATTAAAACTATTTCAGCCATGCAAGTCAAGCGTAGTGCAAGAAAAAAATATAAAATATTTTGTGCTATGATTTTTCAAAATGGGATAAATTTAAAATAGACATTAATATCAAACCTGTGGTATAAGAATTCAAAGATGTATTTCCTGAAGAATTAAATAATTTACCCCCTAAACGATCTGTAGAACATGCAATTGATTTAGTTCCTAGGGCAGAACCTGTTTCCAAAGCCCTGTATTGTCAATCAATCCCTGAGTTAACTGAACTAAAAATTCAATTAACACAATTACTTAAGGAAGGTAAGATAATATCAAGTGTCTCTCCTTGGGGTGCACCAGTATTATTTGTAAGAAAGAAAGATGGAACCATGAGATTATGCATAGATTACAAACAACTTAATAAATTAACCAAAAAAATAAGTATCCTTTACCATGAATTAATGACCTCCTTGATCAATTACATGGTGCAAAATGTTTTTCCAAAATAGATCTAAGATCAAGATATCATCAACTCTGCATTAAAGAATCTGACATTCCCAAATCAACATTTGAAACATGATATGGCCATTATGAATTTATAGTGATGCCTTTTGGTCTAACTAACGCACCTGCAACCTTTATGACCTTGATGCATGATATCTTCTGACCATTTCTAGATGTATTCGTGATCATTTTTTTAGATGATATCTTCATATACTCAAAGAATGAGGAAGAGCATGAACAACATCTTAGGATGGTACTAGAAACCTTGCAAAGGAATAAGTTGTATGCCAAACTTAGCAAGTGTGAACTCTTCAAATCAAAAGTATCTTACCTAAGGCATGTAGTTTCAGAGAAGGGTATTTCACCCGACCCTACTAAAATTAAGGCAATTCAAGATTGGCCTATTCCAAAGGATACTCATTGTTAGTGTCCGAATCGGCAGAGGGTTTGCTAGCTCCAATGCATAGGCAGATTCAGCCAACAGATACGGGAGGTTACGTGAGCTGCCTCCCCTTCACTTCTGGTTCTGCTGCACCAAGGGGGGTGTCCCTATAGATAAAGATTTGATCTTGACTCGCCCAATGACAGAAATATTTACCTTTACAACAACAGGCAAAATACTCTCATGTGTGGACCAAGATTTGGGTGATAAATCACAAGGCTGGCACTGTTCTTGGACATATCTAACTGGTTGTGGATGAGAGTATGCAGGGGTCCTATTCCTACTCTTACAACTAACAGGTTGGAAATTTAAAAGTATTTGTTTTGATATTTTGGATGCAAGACAGGGGGTTTTGGATCATAACTACTAATCCAGAAGCAGATCGGTGCCTATTTCTGGGCAAGGAGTCAACTAGATGTATACAAGAGAATGGCTTGCAACTGGCATTCAAGTTTCAAGGGGTTAGGACTGGTATCTGCCTTACAAACACCACCCAAGGATAAGTATTTAACTGTCTCTACTTACATACATCCCAGCTGACATACAATCTTCTCCATACTCAACCTAAAATAGTTTAATCCACTCCTTGAATGGAAGTTAAATATTAAGCATGTGATACAGAAATCTATACCCTAGAATCTGAGAAACCCTTAGCAACCAGATTCAAAAGAAGAGAATGCATACAACACATGGAGACAGACAGACAAACACATGCAATAATGCATTTTTCATATAAAATGATAAGAAACTGAACATATGTGCAAGGTGCACTCAGATGCAACTCATAAACTCCAACAGAGATAAAACAACTAGGAAAACGCTCTATCTTTTGTTATTTTTCCCCCAAAAATGCCCAAGTCTTCCCCCAGAAATGAGTGACAAGGTTTGCTTATAAAGCAAGAACCTGCACTTAGCAATTACAACAGGGTCTTCTCAAAATGCTACCAAATACAGTGCACCAGGAATCGCACCCAAAACATTTAATATAGCAGTGAGAAGAAAAGGAAGGGGCAAGTGAGATCGAGATCTGCACCGCCGCCTGAAGATTTTCTTGATAAACCTGGTAGGTAGCCTGTCAATCCTCGACCCATGCCTCTGCAAATCACCATTAATGGCTCAGTAGCCCGCAGTCTCCCCTCAAAACTTGCAGTAGCGTGTCTCTGAAGTTCCTTCTGCTTGAAACACGGCTGCAACATGCAGAAATTACACCCCTACTGAAAATTTGAATCGAGGCCGTCGATTTTCCCTCCTTCTGCTGAGATCTGCGGATCAAAATCATGTTGACTAGTCGTCAACCAATGGAAATATGCCACGCAGATGCCTTTTGCTTCACTGACTCTTCCCATTGCTGACCCTCATTTTGCCTTGTCCGCCACTTTTGACCCTTTTCGTCTTGTATATGCATATTCAAATGTATATACAACTGTCCTCTTTCCGGCCTTTCAAATCCCTTGTATATGCCAATGCATATACATACAACTGTTTAACATACAAGGCAAACCCCAAATCTGTATAGAACAAATCAAAATTCTACTCGGGTCCGGCTTGTGTCACCTTTTGCATCTTTCCAATTTGTATATTGCATACATACAATACAATATACATGCCGCGGATTTCAAATTTTTACAAAGCATTTTTGAAATCACTTTGAAATCTAGCTTGTATCTCTATTTTCTTGTATATCGGCATATACAATGCCATGTACATGCAAGCCGCGGATGCTAGCCCTGAATTAGCCAAATCTGACTTTTGAATCGGGTCCGGATTGTATCTTAACTTTTGCATGTTCCGCTTGTATGTGCAATCGGTGGGTCCCACTATTTGTATCTTTTCCCTTTGCATTTTTCGATTGTATGTTGGGAACATACAAACCCAACATACAACATGCGGACACCACCTGCTTTACAAATGCAATTAACCATCTTATCGCGTCCACCTTGCACTTGTTCATTTGTATATTTCCTCTTGTATATTAGACAAACATTCAACTTTGCATGTCGACCCTTGCACATTTCTTTTTTGCATATAGTGAATGTATACTGCATATACATTCCACCTTATATGTGAGGCGGACCCCACCACATGTATCTCCTACTTTAAATGTTGCCGAATATACAAGGCCCCTTGTATCCTTTTTCAATGTATATGCATTGGCCGTCGGGGAAACTTTGGAGTTGACTGTCGATGCATCCTGTCTTGCCGATGACCCTCTGTCACTGTAGCAAATGCATGTCAGGTTTCTTTGTATATTTTTCATTGTATAAACCCAATGTATGTTGGACATACATTCACTCTTCTATCTGTTTCCTTGTACATTGACCCTTGTATGTTTCACTTGTATGCTGCCAATGTATATCTTCTTTGCATGTTTTACTTTGTATCTAGCCGTTGTATGTCTGAACATACAACACAAAACATACATGCAACCCGATATACAAGCAGGGAATATTCCCAAAATTTGCGATAGATTCTTCAATGTATATGCACCCTTTTTAAGCCCGATATGCATACAAGGATGCATATAACTGATTTTTCACCATTTTTGAAGACCGATTGAAATTTCTACAAGCCCGCCAATGTATATTTGCATTTGTATGTACAAACCCCTTTGTATATACAAAGATACATGCATTTAAAACTATTTTTTGCACTTTTCAACTGCAAAGGCCAAAAGACTTAGAATTTTTTGATTTTTTGGGAAGGGGCCTGCAGATTTAAATGCCTGAAACCTGAATGTTTATGCAGGCACCACCACTCACGAAGTCAAAAGTTTTCTAGGATTGTCTGGGTTTTATCGTCATTTTGTTAAGAACTATTCCAAAATAGTTGCACCTTTGACTAACCTAACGAAGAAAGAAAAAAGGTATAATTGGACCCCAGAATGTGATAAAGCTTTCAACACACTAAAAACTCTATTAACATCTGCACCTATACTTTGTATTCCAAATTTTAGCAAGCCTTTTGTGGTGATCACCGATGCATGTGGTACGGGTATCGGTGGTGTTCTAATGCAAGATAATCGAGTAGTATGTTATGAATCTAGAAAATTGTTACCCACTAAAAGAAATTATCATATCCATCATCTTGAATTATTAGGCATTGTCCGTGCTATAAAGGTTTGGCGCCATTATTTATTAGGGTATAAGTTTATATTAAAAACTGACCATCGTAGTCTCCAACACATCTTTACTCAACCTTACCTTAACATGAGACAAAGAAGATGGATGGAACTCTTAACTGAATATGATTTCACCATCCAATATATGTTCCTAGAAAATAAACATAGTGGTAGACGCTTTAAGTTGAAGATGACTATGTGCTAATTATGTAACCTTGGAAAGAAGTCAATTTGAACAAGACATAAAATCCAAGTTACCTATTGATGATTATTTCCAACTAATTTACGAAGGTCTACAAAATCAATCCCCTAATGTCCATCTAAAGGATCGAATAGAACATTATTTGCCAAATAGAAATGGTCTCCTCTACTACAAAGGAAGATTATGCATTCCCAATCTACCCAACCTTAACTCACAGATATTAACAGATTCTCATGACATACCTATAGTTGGACATCCTAAATTCTAGAAAACCTATCTTTCCATCAAGAAAAACTACTTTTGGCCTCAAATAAAGACTGAGATCTGTACCTATATTCAACAATGTTTAACTTGTCAAAGGTAAAAGTTGATGCAGGAGCATCACCTTGAAGTATGTTTTAAGGTCATTTATGACCATGTGGGATCATGTTGATCCATTTTTGGAGTGTTAATAGGGTCTTTGGTTAAAAAGTGTAAAAAAATTATAAAAGTGGTCATGTTGCTCAAGAAGGCACAATTACAAATCAAAAATTAAGAAATACTTACATGCAAATCAAGAAACTATTACTATACAATTGGGTTTTGATTGGGAATGTATAAAACACCCTCAAAAACTCAAATGGGGGAGGAGAGACATTATATTTTGAAGTTTGATGAATAAAAACCCTATTTTTTCTGTGTATTCCAACGTTGCAGGCTTGTTCTTTCATTTTGTACGACTTGTATGGTTTATATTGGGGTCTAAAACTTATTGGAATGTGTGGGCGTGTGAAGGTACTTCATTTTTATTTTTGTTGCACCAATTTTCATTGAGCTATCAGAAAGTTATGATGATTTTACTAAGGGCATGTTTGTGAGTTTATTTTTTTAAAAGTTGCAGTCTAAAAACACACATAGTACGGCCTGGTACGGCCTCATATCAAGGAATATAATAGATGGATGGAAATATATTTGTTTCTAGTTTACAATGCTTTTGGTTTCATGTGATTTCATTATGTTGTGAGTGAGTTATGGCATAATTACTAGAGCAGTTCTATAATAGTCATAAGGTTTGCACAGGAATAGTCTTGTTTTTACCCTATTTCATACAAAACAAACCTAGCCCATTTTGAGATATATTTAGTAAGGGCCAAAAGGGTATCCCAAACATGGCTTACATTTTGAATCATGTCTATAATGGAAGTTATGACCAAAAAGGTTTGAATTGTTGCCCCCATGTTTTAGGCTTAGGAACACATTGCCTAGAGCAAACTAATGTGCACATTTGCATCATTTGTATTGGACCATTATTGGAATGTGTCAATTTAGTCTTGTTTGAGTTTTTCTCTACATCATTTTGGTATCAGATCCCAGAGATCTGGTCAAGGGAAGTTTTGGAAGTTTGTGCATTGCATTTGACAGGTTAAAGTGAAGAACCTAGATGCCAAAAGACTAGGTAGTGAGGAAAAGGAAAGAAAACCTAGGTGAGGTATCACAAGAAGAATCCAAGAAAAGAGAAGAGATAAAAAGATTCAGTAGCAAACTCAGAAGGGGAAGATGAAAGACAACATGATAAGCCTAGTTGCAGAGTTTGATAGGACAATGGGAGAGTTTGAAAAATGTATTGAGCTTGTATTACGGCAGTGTCTTGAGAAAGCATCTAAAGAAAATGTTTGGCATTGGCCAATGACAAAGAAGGTGAAGTGGCCCATAAAAATGATTATTCAGAAAAGAAGAAGGCAATAGATGGTTACTTTGAAAAGAGAAGATGAAAGCAAAGAGTGGAAGATAAAAGAAGATGCAGCAGTAAGATGTCTTTTTGACAAGGCAGAATGAGAGATTCCAACGATGTTTGGTCCTTTGGAGGATATGGAATGTGCAGGACAGTGATGGGAAAAAGAGGAAACTCATGAACTAGTTGATACCGCAGCATGTATGGAGAAAAAGAGTGAAAAAGAAGAAGATATGGTAGCATATGAATGTCTTTTTGAAGACATGAATGAAGAGGTTAAGTGTGGAGTTCCAGCAACAATAACACATCCTTGGGAGGATGAAGGAAAAGAATTTGCAGCGAATGTAGACATGAGATGACAAAGCTTGACGAGCCTCGGTATGATGAATGAGTGGATGAAGAAGATAATGATCTCTTATGGAAAGAGGAGATGGAGAAAATAAACAAGTTACTTGAAGGATGCTTGATAGAAGACCATGAAGATATGGATATGGCAGTGATAAATGATTACAAAGAAATTGGGACAGCAAAGACAAATGAGGTAAATAATGCATATTTTAATTCTAATTTATTTGAACTAAATGATGAAATGATGGAGATTAAACAAGTTGAAGGTGGACACGTGGAAAGTTTCAATTTCCATGAGAATTTGTATGAGAAAGCTACAGATTTTATTATTGGTGATGAGTATGATTTGCTGGATAAAGAAATTGAACACTATGGAAAGTTGTTCAACCATGCACACGTGAGGGAAGATAAATAAATGGACAGCAGTAATGAGGCATATGAAGGAGACATAGAATTTTGGAGTCTTGCAGTTGAGAAGAAGATCATCAGGAGGAGGTCCAAAAAGCAAGCATGACATAAATCCGTGAAGATCAAGAACCCTAGAGCAGATCAAGCCAAGCATGGAGAACAACTAAGCATGCAGCATAATTGAAAAAAGTGAAAGAAACACCGACTATCATTTGAGATAGAACTCAAATTTCTTTTTCCTGGGGAGTTTGATGTAGGAGCATCAACTTGAAGTATGTTTTAAGGTCATTTTGATGTGTTTTGATATAATAAGGTCATTTATGACCATGTGGGTGTTGGACTACACCGGACAACTAAGGGGGGGTGAATTAGTTGTCCTAAAACTTTTAACCAATTATGATCATCAACTTAACAATTACTTATATTCTGATAAAACCATGAAAGCATAAAATGAGAAGATCAACACAATAACATACTCAACATAGGAGACACCAAATTTTTACATGGAAAACCCTAAAAGGGAAAAACCACAGTGGGTGTTATCCCATAGAAATATATAAGTTATATCAATACTGAAAAATAGAGGCTCACTACCCAAATTACTCACTGCAAAGAAAGGCTCACTGCCTATGGGTGGCTCACTGCCAAAGGAAGGCTTACTGCCAAAAGGAGGCTCACTACCAAAAGGTTGAATTGAGATAATAGCATCTACTCCATGCCAAGATTTAGTTCCATTGAAGCACAAACACCTTTGCTCTACTTTTCTATCTTACTTTGCTTCTATCTTCGCATCTTCGCACTTGGATATATTTTCACGACTCAATTACAAGTATTTATACATTTCATCAACCTTGGAATGATCATCAAGGTTAGCATTACAATCATCAACCGTTGGAACAATCTCCAAGGTTGGCAAACATACATTACATCATAATAGGTCTGGACCTAAACAAATTTACAAACAAAAGAGATGAATGTGGGTCATGTTGTGCCTTAGTAGGGACTCAAACACAATCTTCCACGCTACAACATGCTATCACAATCTTCGATGCATCTCCGTAGATGATGAATTCAATTAGGTCGGCCAAGAGTGATGTTAACACAAGTATTCGCAAGAACACGCTTCATGCAAGATCTGAATTACACCTTGTAGACCAATCTGAATGTACGAGCATGATTAGGAGACATCCACAAGCACATTGTAATCACCAGGAACAACCACACAATCTCTAATCACTCTATCAGTAAGATTCTTCAAACTAGAGTACAGGAACAACACTATCAGCCACTGTCATGAGTAAAAGATAGCTTGCAGACCACCAAATCACGAACCATTGCATTTGAGGGCACTTAACATCATCACTAACTTAATTCCAAAACCACAGACCAAAATACTTTAATGTAGATGAATGCTGAGTAAAACACTTTCTCCTTGTCACCACCAAACATACAGAAAAAGTTGTTTTCACTTTGGTGAACATAACTCACTCAATTCTTCATACCGGAGGCTAAACCTTGGAATATAACATCTTCAAATAGGCTTCTAAATAACTTCCAATCCACAGGTAAAGATATTTATTCTACAAGAAATGCGGAGCATTCTTTTGGACTGTCATTGATGGCAACAATCTTCCCCTTTCTCATTGATGGTAGCATGTGATGTGAAAAACTGAAAAGACCACCAAGACAAGATTCTCCCCCTTTCTCTTTACACATCTACATTCTTTCTCCCCTTGAATTTTTCACATGATTTCTCTCCCCCTTTTACATCAATGGCAAAGGGCACATACTTGCATGTTGCTGCTCTGATCCACTTACTTTATCAGGAACATTTAGCTACTCCCCCTGAGAGGTAGCCTTTAGAACATCAATCCAGATCAAAGAATGACACTTTGAGCTCCACTAGATTGATGCATTCCTATGCATCTTAGTTCAGGATAGTAGGGGTAATGACCCCTAACTTTTCTCTGAGATACTCAAAGGTATCTTTAGGTAGAGGCTTAGTGAAAATGTCTGCAATCTGATCCTTTATGGACACATATTCCAGCGTTACTTCATTCTCTGTCACCTTCTCTCTCAAAAAGTGACACCTTATTGATATGTGCTTTGTTCTTGAGTGCATCACTGGATTCTTTGAAATGTTTATGGCACTTGTATTGTCACAAAAGATTGCAATTGAATCTTCATACATAACTCATATATCCTTCAAAGTTTGCTTCATCCATAATACTTGAGTGCAACATGTTGCAATACACTCTACTTCTGCAGTTGACAAAGATATTGAATCTTGTTTCTTGCTTAGCCATGAGACCAATCTATTACCCAAGGAGAAGGCACCTCCACTTGTACTCTTTTTGTCATCAACATCTCCAGCCCAATCTGCATCTGTATAAGCACTGAGAGTGAAATCATTGTCCTTTGGATACCATAAGCCATAATCTGGAGTACCTTTCAAATACTTAAGGATTCTCTTAACTGCCATCACATGCGATTCTCTTGGATCTTCTTGAAACCTTGCAACAAGACAAGCTGCATGCATAATATCAGGTCTGGTTTGAGTTAAATAAAGCAATCCTCCAATCATGGATCTTTATTTTTTTTATCAGCCTTAGGTGATTCATCAATTTTTCTCAACTTGCAACCACTCACCATGGGAGTACATACTGGTTTAGAGTCTTCCATCCCAAAGTTTTTCAACAACTCTTTCACATACTTAGACTGAAATATGAAGATTCCTTTATTTGATTGATTAATTTGCAGACCCAAAAAGAAATTCATTTCACCAAACATGGACATTTCAAATTCACTTTTCATCTCACCGACAAACTTTATGCGCATACCTTCATTTCCTCCAAAGATAATGTCATCAACAAAGACCTCAACAATCAAGATCTGATCATCATTGACTTTGAAATACAGATTGCTATCTGTAGTACCTTTACTAAATCCCAATTGCAATAAATAGCTATCTAATCTTGCAAACCAGGCTCTAGGAGCTTGTTTGAATCCATACAATGCTTTCCTCAACCTGCATACCATATCACCTTGATTTGACAATTGGAATCCCTCCGATTTATCAATGTATACTTCCTCTTCTAACTCACCATTCAAGAAGGCAGATTTCACATCCATCTAATATACCTTAAAATCTTTGTGAGTTGCAAATGCCAGAAACATTCTGATTGCTTCAATCCATAATACTGGGGCAAAAGTTTCTTCAAAATCTATCGCTTTAATTTGAGAATATCCTTTGCATACAAGTCTTGCTTTATTCCTTACAACTTCTCCATTTTCATTCAGCTTGTTCCTGAAGACCCATTTAGTTCCAATAACATTTTTGTCAGCAGGTATAGGAACTAACTCCCAAGTTTCATTCTTCTCTATCTGCAATAGTTCTTCCTACATTGCCTTTACCCAATTTTCATCATTACATGCTTCATTCACAGTCTTTGGTTCAAACTTTGAAAGAAAACAGTAATTGACTTGTTCCTCTACAACTCTTCTCCTTGTTAGCACACCTTTGTTTTTGTCACCTATAATCTGATCTTCAAAATGATTGATCTTCACATACCTGGGAGTCTTGACAACACTTTCTGGAGACTCTTCATCATCTTGACTATCTTCTTGCTCATCTTTTTCTTCATTCATTATAGTCATAGGTTCATCTGGTTCACAGTAATTTAGGTTTGATATATTTTCCTTGCCTTCATCTACCTTCACATTTGTACTTTCAACAATCTTTTTAAGCCTTTTGTTTTAGCACCGGTAGGCCTTACTCTTGGTAGAGTATCCAAGAAAGATTCTTTCATCACACCTTGCATCAAACTTTCCTAGATCTTCATCTCTCCTGAAATAGCATTTTCTTCCAAAGATTTTGAAATACTTTACTAAAGGAATTCTTCCATACCATAATTCATAAGGAGTTTGAGTACCATTACCTTTGACTTGACCTTTGTTTTGGATGTAAACAATAGTATGAATAGCCTCTTTCCAAAAAATTTCTGACACATCTGCATCCTTCACCATTGTCCTATCCACCTCTTGAACTATCCTATTTTTCCTTTCCACAACTCCATTTTGTTGAGGAGTCCTAGGTGTAGACAACTGACATTTGATGTGAATTCACCTCCTCTATCAGACCTCAAGCATTTGATTTTCAATTCTATTTCATTTTCAACCATTGCCTTGAAAGATTTGAACTTCTCTAGGGCTTCTGATTTGTCTCTTAGAAAAGTAACCCAAGTCATTCTAGAATAATCATCAATAAGCAATATAAAGTACCTGTCACCTTGTAGACTTCTCAGGCTTGTAGGACCACAGAGATCTGTATCCACTAGATCCATCAAACTGACAGAGAAATGCTCTTTGTTCTTGAAACTTGTTCTTGTCCGCTTCCCTGACCGACATTCCTTGCAGATTGGGATGGTTTCAAAAGTTTTGGTAAATCTCTCACAATCTAACCTGAACTTATCTTTACCAGATTATCAAAGTTTACAAGACACATCCTTCTATGCCACAACCAACTTTCATCTTCCTAAGCCAATAGACAATAATCATTAGTTCCTCTTAATTGATAGATGTTACCTTTTGTTTTCTTACCGGTAGGAATCACTGTTCTGGAGCTTTCCATGATCTTGCACCCATTTTCTTTGAATCTCAGATCATATCCTTTGTCACACATCTGACCAACACTCAAAAGATTATACTTCAAACCCTTCACATATAGAACATTGTTAGTATTATGCTTTCTGTTGGGTTTTTTCCCAAAATGGATGTTTCCCAGTTATCCCTATAAGGTAGCCATCATTGATCAACATGATTTTCAGGCCAGGGGCCAACAATATAGGAGATAGACCCTATAAATATCTCCTCTCCTTCTTTAGGCTCTACAGAACCAAGGGGGGTATTCCCTATTCAACATCCGTAAAATATGCTTGTGAACTTACTGGGATGTTGACACAAAGTAGATAAATCCTCTCTTATGCAGACCAAAAATGTAAAATAAGTGCAAAGGGGCTAGCTTTGGGCCTATGCTCAGTTGTGAAACAGAGGATTTTAGTCCTAAAACTACTTCTAATGTCATAAAGGTTTATATTTGAAGTTTGAATTTATATTTTGTATTTGGATGCAAGACTGGGACCTTGGGTTATAACCTCAATACAAGACCAGACTGGTGCCTATCTCAGGGCTCGGAGTCAATAAACATACACATGTGAATGATTACCATAAAATTGAATCAATAACTAAGTTTCAAGGGGAAATTTTTTAGTGTCTGCCTTACAGATACTTCCCAAGACTGAGTATTTAGTCATTCATACTTGATGATATCCCTATTGCAGCATACCTTTCCCAATGCTTAACTTAAAACATTTAATTTGTTCCTTGAACAAAGATAAGAGATTAGACATTCAACACAAAAAATCCATGTTCCTGAATCCCAAATAACCCTTAGCTATTTAGATTCAAAGGAAAAGATGCCCACAACTTGGAGACAAACAACCGAACACATGCAACGATGCATTTCTCATATAAAAACAACATGAAACCAGCAAAACTATGCATAAAACATTCAACTTATGATTCATAAACTCACAAGACACCCAACAGAGCCACCAACAAAACTCTACTTTGTTATTCCACCAAAATTTGCCTAGTCTTCAACCAACCGAAAAAAAATGAGTGACACATTCCTGATATACCCAGAACGTGTACTCAGCAATCAAGGTATAGGGTCATTTTCAAAATGCTTCTAGATACATTGCACCATCAAAATGGTGCCCAAAACATTTAATGCAGCAGAGAGACCTAGAAGAAAGGAGCAGGTGAACTCGGGAGATGTGCAGCCGCCTGAAGATTTTCCTCCTTTAAGATGGTAGCTGGCCTGTCATTCATCGACCATGCCTCTACAAAATTTCCATTAATGCCCAACCTATTGATTTCGAGATGCAACAACGGTTTGCGTGCTTTGCAATTCTTCCGGCCTGAAATGCATCTGTGAACACAGGAAATCCTTCGCTTTCTAAAACTTTGAAACTAGCCGTTGATTTGCCTTCTCCTACCAAGATCTGTGGCTTCAAATCATGCTGAAAAGTCAACAACCAATGAAATTATGCCACGCAGGCACATTATCCCCTTTGACTTTTCACAGCTTGAACAAACATTTCTGCCTTTTTCACCTTCAAATCCTTGCATATGCAGTTGTATATACATACAACTGACTTGGACACGTGTCAATCTACCATCTGATCACCATCGCTAAAAAATTACATCTCTGAGTTATCAAGACCCACCACTACATCCTCTTCGCCATCAGACCATTGCATCAACTTTTGTATCTGCAGTTGTATGTGTAATTGTATATACATACAATCACAATGTATACAAGTACGGACCCCAAATCTTCATAAAACAAATTGCAATCGCTATCAGGTCCAAGCCTTGTATATTCCCTTTGTATATCTCATATATTTTATATACAAATGCAATATACAGCTGTGGATTCCAGCATACTTATGAGGCAGATTGAAATACATTTTGAATCCGGCGTTGTATCTGCGCCTCTTGTATGACCTTTTGTATATGTGCACATACATACAATCCAGAACATACAATTGCGCGGGCCCCACCAAGTTCATGGAAATTGTTGACTTTGACCGCATCTGCTTTGCATATTTCTTTGTATCATCACTTGTATGTGTGATTGTATATCGGGAAAATACAATCCCAATATACAACTGTGGATTTCACCCGGTTCATACCACAAATTTGAAACAATTTTGATTTCGGCCTTTGTATGCTCCATTGTATATGCCATTATACATCGGGAACATACAACCCATGATACAAAGGAATGCATTGACTTTTCAACCCTGCTTTTCTATCAATGCTCGCCAAGTACAATTTGATAGCATTTGAAGTCTGGGATTGTATATTCTGCTTTGTATATTTGATTGCATGTGCAAACATACAATTGTATATATATACAATTGGTGGACCCCACCCTTTAGTTCCTGCCTTGCATGTATCTTTTGTATCTTCATCGACCTGTTAGAGAAACCTTGGACTTGGCCGCTGATAAGTGAAATCTCGCCGATATGTATTTTATATCTTTTGCCTTGTATATGCATCGACCCATCAGAGAGAGCTTGGGCAGAGCCACCGATGGTCGTTGTCACACCGAAGACCATCCTCGTATATCTCATTGGCCATTGGAGGGACCCTTAGCTTGGCTACTGATAGGCAAGGTCTCGGCGATGATCCCCTTTGGATGTTCGTTTGTATCTCCATCAGCGTATTGGCGTGAACATGAATTGGGCCGCTGATGCACTGTGTCACACCGATAAAACCTTTGTATGTCTTCCTTTGCATATTAAAAATACATACAACAATATATACAAAGGACCCGATGTACATTTGCCTTTGTTTATGGCCAAGATACAACATACAATGCATATGCATACAACTGTGGACCCCACCGTCGCTTAAGGATTTTTGAACTTAACATTTTTTCATGATAGGAAAAGGAGGTAACACAAGGCAAAGGGGGCCGGTCATTCGACGAGCTCTATGACATGAGATGCATCTTAAGTGACAGATGACCTGCTGCAGATGGTCAACACAGAAATAGAAGATACAATGTAGGAGGCCGAGGGAAAATAATACCTAAGGCATTAAGAGTTTGAGGGAATAAAAATACAGGCTTGCAGACTCGACTCAAAACCCTAACCCTAGGTGGGCACCACCATTGGCTCTGACTGGGGACGCATGCCTCCTGGATGCATGGTGAGAACTCCAGATCTTTGGGACGCAGACTGGGAAAAATGCACAAAAGCAAAACCTTGACCACACAAGGTATGTACAGACTATTCACACCTAATTTACAATGTGCACACAAGATATTCATTCATGAGAAATAAATTTTAAGGAATTTACCGTGCACAGGCAATTCCAGTAGTTCACCATTTAGGGCTTGGAGAAAGTAGGAATCTTCTCCATGAGTATTGCTGATTTGATATGAGCCTATCCATAAGGGCTCAAATTTGCCATGCTTGCCCTTATCCTGGCTCTTTGCATTCCAAACAAGGACTAAGTCGCTTATCTGAAACTTCCTTTCTATAGCCCTTTTATCAAACAAATATTTTACCTTCTGTTGTTTCTTGATATTTGTCTTCTGTGCTTCTCTTCTAATTTCATCCAATGCAACCAGTTGATTTATCCTCTCATTCATTGAATCCTCAATCTCTTTATCATTTTCTTGTATGAATCTATAAACTGGCAAGAGATTATTCACAAGTAACTTAGCTGGTGCGCCATATACTAGCTCAAAAGGTGACCTTCCAATTGCTTTCTTCACTGTTATCCGGTCAACCCATAGTGCCATCTTTAGCTTTGAATCCCATGCCCTTTTGTTCTCGTCTACCATCCTTTCAATGATTTTCATAAGGCTTCTGTTACTTGATTCTGCCTGACCGTTTCCTTGTGGATGATATGATGATGCATATGACAAATTAATCCCATAGTTGTAAAAATCAACAAACTCACCAGATCTAAAACACATGGCATTGTCTGTGACCACTTTGACTGGCACTCCAAATCTAATAATAATGTGTTCCAAAATGAAATCCATCACCACCCTGCTTGTAGCTTTCTTAGTTGGAATGGCTTCAACCCATTTAGTAAAATAGTCAGTAGCGACCAATATCCAACTATGTCCTCCACTTGATTTTTTCTAAAATTTCCCCTATAAAATCAATTCCCCATTGCTGAAATGGAGCCTCCATAGTTACAGTTCTAAGGGGTAACGCACCTTCATACTTAAGTTTTCCTGAGAACCTTTTACAGGGATCACATTTTCTTACCATCCTTTGTGCATCTGAGAAAAAAGGGTCGGCCACCAATAGCCTGCTCTAAGAGTTTTGTGAGCTGTTACCTTGGCAGTGTAGTGTCCACCACACACTCCTTTGTGCATGACACTTAAAATATCTGTAGCTTGATTTTCATCCACACACCTAAGTAGTACACCATCAGGATTCTTCCAATATAATTCTCCTTGAATAATGATGTATTTAATAGCATGTAACTTTAAGGTCCTTTTTTTACTATCGCGGAGATGGGAAGGACAATTCAAATTCTATAAATAATACACAATATCCTTGTACCATCCAGATTCTGACATGTTAACAACTTCATCCTGAACTACATTTACCTGGCATGCCTCCAAATTTGATCGTGTCATCATCTTAGCCAAACCTTGTCCCCTTAACCAATTTTGTAATTTGTATCTCAATGTTGAACTCTTGTAACTTGTTAATCCACCTGCATCTTCTTCCTGTCACTTCCTGCTGAGTAAAAATGTCCTTAATTGCTGCATGGGGAACATATGCAATTATCTGAGATCCTACTAAGTATGGCCTAAAGCTTTTGACTGCCCTAACCAATGCGTATGCCTGCTTTTCCATGATATCATATTTCAATTCAGCTGCCTGCAACGACATGCTAAAGAAAGTAATAGGTTGCTCAAAACCATCTTCATTTTTCTATAATAAACATGCAACAATAGTGTGAAAAGAGGCAAATGAGAACAACTGAAGTGGCTTAGAAAAATCAGGAGATCTCAACACAGAAGCCATCTTTATAGCCTCTTTGATGTTTTGAAATGATCTAATTGCTTCACTTTCCCATTTGATAGTTTCACCCTTCTTCAACATTTTAGAAATATATTTTTTAATCTTTGCAAAGTTGGGAATGAATCTTCTAACAAAGTTAATCTGCCCAAAGAAAGACTGAATGCCTTTCACTATTTTAGGAATTTGAATTCTGTCAATTGCAGCAACCCTTTTAAGATCAACCCTGATTCCATCCTTGGAAACAATGTGTCCCAATAGTTTTCCTTCTACTACCCCAAAAGTACATTTCTTTGGGTTAAGTAAAATGCCATATTCTAATGCCCTAATAAAAATTTGTTCTAGATGCATGCAATGTTGCTCCTCCTTTTTTGAATAAGCAATTAAATCATCCTGATATACAACCAAGATTGAGTCAATCAATCCTGCAAAAGCAACATCCATAGCCCTCTGAAATGTAGCACCTGCATTTGTTAGTCCAAATGGCATTCTTACATATACATAAGTCCCCTATGGAGTGGTGAAGGCAGTCTTGTATTGTTCAGATTCTTTTACCTTCACCTGATTATATCCTAAAAATCCATCCATCATGGATAAAAGCTCACAACCAGTTACCTTCTACAACATAGCCTCCATGTTAGGCAGTGGATAATTATCCTTTAAAGAAGATACATTCAAATTTCTGAAGTCCACACAGTCTTATATCACCATTTTTCTTTCTAACTAGGACAAGATTGGACACCCAAGTTGAGTGTCTAATAGGCACAATTATTCCAGCCTCCCTAAGCTTTACAAGCTCTTCTTGCATTTTTGGAGCCAAAGTTGGGTTAATAGGTCTTTGTTTCTGTCTGAATGGCTTAGCTCCAGGCTTCAAAGGAATCTCATGCTGGAATATTTTTTCAATAATGCAATCAACATACTCCTGATGTGTGGCTTGAGTTGTTTGCCAATATATACCCTTTTGGGGGCATGGCGTGTCCCCAATTTTATCTCCTCCAATACATCCTTGTTTTTAGGAGATGCCTTTGTAACAAACTGGTCTCTATTGTCAAATGCTCTTTCTAAAGCAACTAGCCCTCTGGGGATTTTATTTATTTTAAGTTGAATTACTTCTTTCCCCAAAAGAGTTTCTTTTCCATTCACAACTTCTACAAAGTTTTGAAAATCAATCTTCTGGTTCTCATATTCATCTATGCAGTGGAGGAACTTCAACAAATCTCTATCATCATCAAACACCTTCCAACTGCATACATTATCTGGTACTGCAGGTCTCATTTTAACTTCAACATTTGTAACATCAGATAGAGTGACATCATCCGGCCTTATGGCCACATTAGCTAAAAAGTCTGCCATGACATTCTTTGATCTTTCTATCCAATTTATTGAAAAAGCATCAAATAATTCAATTGTTTCCCATACAGCATGCTTATACTATTTTAACCTTTTATTTTTTGAAGCATATTTATCTCTCTCCTGGGAAACAATTAATTCTGAATCTCCAAATACTTTTAGCATCTTAATCCCATGCTTCAAAGCAACATTTAATCCTAGTAGCAAAGCTTCATATTCTAAAATATTATTTGTGCAGGCAAACTTTAACAAGAAAGAGAATTTCAGAAGCTCACCTGCTGGAGACAAAAACACAACTCCGGCACCAGAACCTTCCTTTGAACAATCTCTGTCAAAATATATAGTCTAGAGACCCTGTTGGTCAAGTTCTTGAATGTAAAAATCTCTCCCTTCGCTTCCTCGATCATCTGAGACAATTCTAAAATTCTCACAGTCAGTATCCACAAAACAGATATGCTCTTCTGAATCTTGATCTTCAACTATTTCTGGTGACCTCTCTTCTCTGACCAGTTTGACATCTCTACCATTCATTGGGATCATGACATATGATAAATCTAACTGCATACTTCCTCCAACCAATGTTGCCCATCTTCTTGACAACATCATACCATACTGTGGCTTTATGTCAACTACTATTATGTTCATTCTGTAAGTCTTTTTTGGATATGCTGCTAGCATAAAATCCACATCCTTCATGATTCCTATAACTGGTACCTCCCTAGCATCCATTGCATAGCATTTTCCACATGCCTTATCTATTTTCAATCCAGCTTGTTGCATGATAGCTAGAGGCATAATATTTGTTGATGCTCCTGAGTCAAGCATACAATTCTTGATTACTTTTTCATTGATAACAAGGAAGACATAAAACGGTTCAACCTATGAAGGGCATTTTGTCATTGTCATCCCCAGATAGACTTCAGGAATCTCATCCTCATCAATACACAATGCTTGTTTCTTACCCTGAGTGTCAACATTCTGCTCGGCTTGACAAGCTACTCTTGAAATTAGGGACAATGCTTTATTCCTGAATTCTTCAACTTTCATCATCTCCATCAATGGAACATAGACCTTTATCTAGGATAAAACCTGAGTTATGTCAAAGGGAGCATAATTTTGTATAACAGTTGTATCTTGAGCTGTGGTTTTATTCTTATCCTGAGTTGATCCATCCTTAATTTTAATGACCTTCTGACTATCATCCATGACCTAAGAATTCTTATTTTGATCTTCATTTTGGGGAACCTCATTTTCTGCTCTTTGAGAATCATGACTTGGTTTTTTCTTAGAATTTTTCTTATTATTATTCCATCACGTCTTATGTGGTTCAGCCCCTTTATGATTATGCATTGTTTGATTCACAAAGGTGTCTTCTGGTTGACGTGGATCACCAACCTGAGCCTCACCTCTAATGTTATAGTTGCTCTTGACCTGAGCCACTGTTGCAGCTGTGAGAGCTCTAATCTCTTCATCAGAAGACCTTCTCAAGTTATTCAGAAAGATACGTGAGTCCTAAGCATAAGCATAGTTATCTTCATCATCCTCATCACAGGAAATCTGCTGGCAGACCCTAATCACATGATTCGTGCTTTCATTAGCATCATAAGAAGAATGCTCCCCATTTGTGAACAACATATTGACACTATCATCCTCCATATAATGTGGCTTATTGCATTCATCACAGGTGACATCATTATTATACAAAGATTGAGCAATCATACATTGCGATTATGAATGAGGCATTTGACAGATTATGCACCATGGGGTATCATCAACAATGTTAATAGCTTTCTTCAAAGGATCAGAAGTCTCCTTAACATTTTGAGCTCTTTGATTAGTGTTGCTATTTGGGAGAACGGGTTTACCATTATGCCAATTAGTGTTATATGGCATATCATGCAATGATGGTCTCTTCTCTTGTCTTTGGTAAACCTGCCTTTCGGGACCTATCCCTTTTTCATTTTTAGCAAGTCTATAACTTAGGTCCTTAACAATAGTTGTTAATTTATCCAATTTCTCTTTGAAAGTAGATGCATTACCTTGAGTACTTTGAGACTTATTATTCAGATTTTGTAGAATCTTTACATCATCCCTTCTATTTGTCTTACCAGATGCTCTCCTATTATTTTCAATGTTGGTTGCAATTCTAAAAGCATCCCTGAGGCTAATAGGACCCTTATGTCTTAACCCATAAGTTGTTTTAGCATCAAAAGCATTTATGTATAGTACCATGCACATTGGTTCATTAGGCCTCATGTGAAGTGGTAATTTGTTCATCACTCTAGTGAACCTAGCATTAAAATATGCAACATGCTCATTTGACCCCTTAGTAATGCTAGTGAATTCATTTATAAAAAAAGCTTGGATCAGTCTTATCACCATATTGTTCTTTAAAAATCCTTCTAAAGTCATCCCATGATGATACACTCTGGTTAGGCAGACTTTTATACCACTCTCGAGTTTCATTAACTAAGGACTGCATAAAGAATTTCATAAAAACATCTTTATGTTCAACCTCAAAGTTGTCCATAACATTCTGAAAGGCCTTCAAATGATCTTCCCCTGACACAACATTGTTTCCTGAAAAATTTGGTACCTAAGACCTTACATGTTTATCAATGGGGTTAGGGTAACCAAGAATACCATTAAAAACTAGCTGCCTGAATCTATCCAACTGCATAGGCTGTCTACCAAACTGATTAACATTTGCATTCCTATTAGCATTTTGATTTCTCACATTGTTCAATGGTACCCTAACATTGTTTGTATTTTGTCTCTGATCATTCTGTTGATTCTGAACTTCATTTCTTTGCTAGTTTCTCAACACATCTGCATTATCAAGGGTGGGAACTGAATCATGTTGAGCAATTTTCAGAGCTTGCACCTTTTGTCTCATATAATCTCTAATCCTCAAAGCCTGCAAATATTCTAATTCAGCCCTCAGGTTCTTGATTTCTTCAGCTAACTCTTCATCTTTAGGCGTAGAAGAAGATGGTCCCTTTCCATTTTGGTCATGATCATCATCCCTTGGGGACTCAATTCTTCAAATCTGTCAGGGGAATCTAAGAAAGGGTGTTCTTGAAACACCTCTGATCTCATTCTCAATCTATCACCTTGTTGTCTTTCATATACATCTTGAATTTCAGCCTCTGTGTTTGAAAAATAAGGTGCATGCTGCTCTGAAGATTTGGGATTATCTTGAGTATTATCATTGTTTCTAGGGCTAGGAGAACCTTCTTGACTGGCTTGGATAGTCCCTTTTCTCCTATACATCATTTTTCTAGGTAATTCTTCAAGCAAAGGATTACGCAGGGATCTTCTCCCCTGCATACAAATTTCACCGTACCGGTTGGGAGATTTGTTCGGAGTCACCACCTACACTAGGAATTAGTTTTTTTTTTTTAAAACCAAGGTTCTCACACAAAGCACTCCCCAGTAGAGTTGCCAAATCTGTTGGGTTTTTTCCCAAACTAGATGTTTCCTAGTTATCCCTACAAGATAGCCATCATTGATCAACAGGATTTCCAGGCCAGGGGCCAACAGTATAGGAGATAGACCCTATAAATATCTCCTCTCCTTCTTTAGGCTGTACAGAACCAAGGGGGGTATTCCCTATTCAATATCCATAAAATATGCTTGTGAACTTACTGGGATGTTGACACAAAGCAGATAAATCCTCTCTTATGTAGACCAAAACTATAAAATAAGTGCAAAGGGGCTAGCTTTGGGCCTATGCTCAGTTGTGAAACAGAGGATTTTAGTCCTAAAACTACTTCTAATGTCCTAAAGGTTTATATTTGAAGTTTGAATTTATATTTTGTATTTGGATGCAAGACTGGGACCTTGGGTTATAACCTCAATACAAGACCAGATTGGTGCCTATCTCGGGGGTTGGAGTCAATAGACATACACATGTGAATGATTACCATAAACTTGAATCAATAACTAAGTTTCGAGGGGAAATTTTTTAGTGTCTGCCTTATAGATACTTCCCAAGACTAAGTATTTAGTCATTCATACTTGATGATATCCCTATTGCAGCATACCTTTCCCAATGCTTAACCTAAAACATTTAATTTGTTCCTTGAACAAAGATAAGAGATTAGACATTCAACACAGAAAATCCATGTTCCTGAATCCCAAATAACCCTTAGCTATTTAGATTCAAAGGAAAAGATGCTCACAACTTGGAGACAAACAACTGAACACATGCAACGATGCATTTCTCATATAAAAACAACATGAAACCAGCAAAACTATGCATAAAATATTCAACTTATGATTCATAAACTCACAAGACACCCAACAGAGCCACCAGCAAAATTGTACTTTGTTATTCCACCAAAATTTGCCCAGTCTTCAACCAACCGAAAAAAAATTAGTGACATAGTCCTGATATACCCAAAACGTGTACTCAGCAATCAAGCTACAGGGTCATTTTCAAAATGCTGCCAGATACATCGCACCATCAAAATGGAACCCAAAACATTTAATGCAACAGAGAGACCTAGAAGAAAGG
Source organism: Cunninghamia lanceolata (assembly GCA_027924645.1). NCBI lineage: Eukaryota > Viridiplantae > Streptophyta > Pinopsida > Cupressales > Cupressaceae > Cunninghamia > Cunninghamia lanceolata. The sequence continues at coordinate 4,714,264 of BSBN01000128.1, forward strand.
AGTAGGTGAACTCAGGAGATGTGCAGCTGCCTGAAGATTTTCCTCCTTTAAGATGGTAGCTGGCCTGTCATTCATCGACCATGCCTCTGCAAATTTTCCATTAATGCCCAACCTACCAATTTCGGGATGCAACAACGGTTTGCGTGCTTTGCAATTCTTCCTGCCTGAAATATGTCTGTGAACACAGGAAATCCTTCGCTTTCAAAAAATTTGAAACTGGCCGTCGATTTCCCTTCTACCGAGATCTGTGGCTTCAAATCATGCTAAAAAGTCAACAACCAATGAAATTATGCCCTGTAGGCGCATTATCCCCTTTGACTTTTCACAACTTGAACAAACATTTATGCCTTTTTCGCCTTCAAATCCTTGCATATGCAGTTGTATATACATACAACTGACTTGGACATGTGTCAACCTGCCATCGGATCACCATCACTAAAAAATTGCATCTCTGAGTTATCGGGACCCACCACTGCATCCTTTTTGCCATCAGACCATTGCATCAACTTTTGTATCTGCAGTTGTATATGCAATTGTATATACATACAATCACAATGTATACAAGCGCGAACCCCAAATCTTCATAAAACAAATTGCAATCGCTATCGGGTCCAAGCCTTGTATATTCCCTTTGTATATCTCCTTGTATATTGTATATACAAATGCAATATACAGCCGCGGATTCTATCATACTTATGAGGTAGATTGGAATACATTTTGAATCCGGCGTTGTATCTGTACCTCTTGTATGACCTTTTGTATATGCGCACATACATGCAATCCAGGACATACAACTGTGCGGGCCCCACCAGGTTCATGGAAATTGTTGACTTTGACCGCATCTGCTTTGCATATTTCTTTGTATCATCACTTGTATGTGTGATTGTATATCAGGAACATACAATCCCAATATACAACTGCGGATTTCACCTAGTTCATACCACAAATTTGAAACAATTTTGATTCTAGCCTTTGTATGCTCCATTGTATATGCCATTATACATCAAGAACATACAACCCATGATACAAAGGAATGCATTGACTTTTCAACCCTACTTTTTTATCAATGCTCGCCAAGTACAATTTGATAACATTTCAAGTTCGGGATTGTATATTCTACTTTGTATGTTCGATTGCATGTGCAAACATACAATTGTATATATATACAATTGGTGGACCCCACCCTTTGGTTCCTGCCTTGTATGTATCTTTTGTATCTTCATCGGCCCATTGGAGAAACCTTGGACTTGGCCGCCGATAAGCGAAATCTCGCTGATATGCATTTTATATCTTTTTCCTTGTATATGCATCGGCCCATCAGAGAGAGCTTAGACAGAGCCGTTGACGGTCATTGTCACACCGAAGACCATCCTCGTATATCTCATCGGCCATCAGAGGGACCCTTAGCTTGGTTACCAATAGGCAAGGTCTCGGCGATGATCCCCTTTGGATGTTCGTTTGTATCTCCATCGGCCTATTAGCGGGAACATGAATTGGGCCGCTGATGCACTGTGTCACACCGATAAAACCTTTGTATGTCCGCTTTTGTATATTAAAAATACATACAACAATATATACAAAGGACCCGATGTACATTTGCCTTTGTTTATGGCCAAGATACAACATACAATGCATATGCATACAACTGTGGACCCCACCGTCGCTTAAGGATTTTTGAACTTAACATTTTTTCGTGATGGGAAAAGGAGGTAACACAAGGCAAAGGGGGCTGGTCATTCGACGAGCACTATGACATGAGATGCATCTTAAGTGACAGATGACCTGCTGTAGACGGTCAATGCAGAAATAGAAGATATAATGTAGGAGGCCGAGGGAAAATAATACCTAAGGCATTAAGAGTTTGAGGGAACAAAAATATAGGCTTACAGACTCGACTCAAAACCCTAACCCTAGGTGGGCACCACCACTTTCCATCAAATGAAATAGATCCTTTTCCACAAATCTTACCAATTGCATTATCTCCAAACCTAACTAGTCCTCCATCATACTTTTCCAAACTTACAAACTTACTTTTGTCACCAATCATGTGATGTGAACATCCACTATCAATAATCCATTCATCCATATCCTTCTCAACCTGAATAGCCAAAGCACTTTCTTCCACTAGTTTTTCTTCCTTCAAACAGCTAGCAGAATTAGTAGACATAGGATCTTCTTTAATAGAAATAAATAGGCATTCATTTGTACTGGTACTAGCATCATCAGATTCATCATTAGTCACTCCTTCATCATCAAAATCTCTAACATAGTAACATTTCTTTGGAACTCCAGGCCTGCTCTCATACCTTTTCTTATTTCTTTCAATTCTTTCAGGACATCTAGAAGCATAATGTCATACTTTACCACAAGAGAAACACTTGAAAGGTAATTTACCTTTGAACTTATCGGAACCTCTTTGCAGCCTACCAACAAAGTTAGCTTCAAGTTCATCAAAGTCATCATCCACTTTATATTTTTCAGCCCTGAAAATCTTTTCTAAAGTACTGGATTTAAAAGCTGATTCAACTTTTGGCAGGGAATCACTAAATTCTCTCATCTCAAAGGTTGTAAGCTTTCCAAGTAACTAATCTCTATCAATAGTTTTCACAGTCATAAATTCTTCAATAGCAGCTACCTTGTGACTATAGGACTTTGGTAGTGATATGAGAATTTTCATCACAACTTCCTTATCACTGAGAGTTCCTCCCATACCTTTGATTCCAGTGACAAGTTCATCAACTCTTTGCACAAAGGCTGTTATATTTTCATCTTCATCCATCTTCAAACCCTCATATTTCACTTTTAGACTTTGTAGCTTAGCTTCTCTTACATAATCATCTCCTTTATACAGATTTTTCATCTTCTCCCATACCTCATTTGCAGATTCAAGGTCCACAACTTTTGTTAACACTAAGTCACTTAGGGAATTTAACATAGCATCCTTTGCTTTGACATCCAATTCATATTCTTTGATATCATCCTCAGTTGTCAATCCACCTTCAGGCATGACAAATTGTGACTATGTAGCTACCCATACTTTATAACAAAGATAGAGGAGATGGATTTTCATTCGTACCTTCCAAAAAGCATAATTTGTCCCATCAAAATGCAGAGCTTCCTTCTTATAAGACATCCTAGATCTTCCTCAAGTTGTTAGGCTTTCTTCTGAGGAACTTGGCTCTAATACCAATTGTTGGACTGCACCAGACAACTAAGAGGGGGGGATGAATTAGTTGTCCTAAAACTTTTAACCAATTATGATCATCAACTTAACAATTACTTATATTCTGATAAAACCATGAAAGCATAAAATGAGAAGCTCAACACAATAACATACTCAACATAGGAGGCACCAGATTTTTACGTGGAAAAACCACGGTGGGTGCTAGCCCACAGAAATATATAAGTTATATCAATACCAAAAAATAGAGGCTCACTACCCAAATTGCTCACTGCAAAGAAAGGCTCACTGCCAAAAGGTTGAACTGAGATAACAACATCTACTTCATGCCAAGGTTTAGTTCCATTGAAGCATAAACACCTCTGCTCTGCTCTGCTACCTTACTTTGCTTCTATCTTCACATCTTCACACTTGGAAACATTTTCATGACTCAATTACAAGTATTTATACACTTCATCAACCTTAGAATGATCATCAAGGTCAGCATTACAATCATCAACCGTTCGAACAATCTCCAAGGTCAGAAAACATATGTTACATCATAATAGGTCTGGACCTAAACAATTTACAAAGAGAAGAGATGAATATGGATCACGTCGCGCCTTAGCAGGGACTCAAAAACAATCTTCCACGCTACAACACGCTATCACAATCTTTGATGCATCTCGGTAGATGATGAATTCAATCAGGTCGGCCAAGACTGATGTTAACACAAGTATTCACAAGAACACGCTTCATGCACAATCTGAATTACACCTTATGGACCAATCTGAATGTAGGAGCATGATCAAGAGACATCCACAAGCACATTGTAATCACCAGGAACAACCACATGATCTCTAATCACTCTATCAGTAAGATTCTTCAAACCGGAGTACAGGAACAACACTGTCAGCCACTGTCATGAGTAAAAGATAGCTTGCGGACCACCAAATCATGAACCATTGCATTTGAGGGCACTTAACATCATCACTAACTTAATTCCAGAACTGCAAACCGAAATACTTCAATGTGGAGGAATGTGGAGCAAAACACTTTCTCCCTATCACCACCAAACATACAAAAAAAGTTGTTTTCACTCTGGTGAACATAACTCACTCAAATCTTCATACCAGAGGCTAAAACTCAAAATATAACATCTTCAGACATGCTTCTAAATAACTTCCAATCTACAGATAAAGATATTTATTCTACAGGAAATGCAGAGCATTCTTTTGGATTGTTCTTCTGCATGTAATGCATTGTTTCTACTGCAACACATTGTTATCACCGGAGGGGCTAATTTTCTCAATATCCTCAACAAAGTAAGAGCATAGTTGACACCAATGAGAACACAGATATGTTGACATCAATGACAACACTGATTAGGCACATACTTGCAACAGTGGGAACATGTTGATCCATTTTTGGAGTCTTAATAGGGTCTTTGGTTAAAAAGTGTAAAAAAATTATAAAATTTTGTTATATGGAGCCTAATCAGACTCGGAGGTTAAATTTTACTCACTTTTATCGGTGCGGTTTTCCCCCAAATTATTTAACGGGGGAGTGCAGGGGGGAAGAGCCCCTCCTGTGGGGCCCGGGGGGCTTATCCCCCCGGCAGGGGCTCAGGGATGGAGCCAACGGTGGGGGTTTGGGGGCAACGCCCCTAGTGGGGGCTGCTGGGGGTAGCGCCCCTGAAGAAAAAATTGCCTATTATTTTATAACCAACAAAAGTCGTGATAAAAATGGCTAAGGGTTAGGGTTTTCATTGATATTGTATTGTAGCATTTGCAGTGGTATTGAGTTGTAGGGATTACTGGTTGTAATTAGTTTGATTTACTGGATAATAATATTGGACTCTCTATTGGTGGATGTAGCCCGAGTTTGGGTGAACCACGTTAAAACTTGTCTCTTGCTGTTATTATTTCTGTGTATTTTCTTTCCTTTGTTTAATCTTTATTTGCATTTAATTGATATCTTATGCCAGCTAACCCCAACAAGTGGTATCAGAGCAGTTTGTGTTTGATTATCCTCTGTAGGAAGGTCTCATGGTTGAGTGGGAGTCTCACGGTTGAGTGGGAGCAATGGCGGATGAGGGTAAATTGAAGGTAGATAAATTCAATGGGCAGAACTATCAGTTATGGAAGATGTAGATGGAGGATTATCTCTATTAGAAGGATTTATGGAGGCCGTTGGAAGGAGTATCTAAGAAACTGGTAAGAATGACAGATGAGGATTAGAATCTTCTGGATAGAAAGGCATTGGGAACCATCCGGTTGTGTTTGGCAGCATCAGTGGCATTCAACATAATAGAAGCGAAGACAACATATGGTCTGATGAAAGCATTGGCTAAATTGTATGAAAAACCCTCAGCCTCAAATAAGGTATTTCTCATGAAGCATTTGTTTAATCTGAAAATGATTGAAGGTGGATTTGTGACAGATCATTTAAATGAGTTTAATATGATTATCAGTCAGTTAACTTCTCTAAAAGTAAATTTTGATGAAGAGGTGAGGGCTCTCTTGATATTATGTTCTTTGCCAGAAAGCTGGAATAGCTTGGTAACGGCTATAAGTAACTCTGTCTCTAGTTCAAACACTTTGAAATTTGATGATGTTGTTGGTATTATCCTTAGCGAGGAAATGCAAAGGAAAAGCTCAAGAGGGTCCACATCAAGTAGTGCTTTGAATGCAGAAAGAAGGGGAAGATCAAAGGAGAGAGGAAAAGGTTCTGGAGGTCATGGGAAGTCATGAGGAAAATCAAAGGATAAGAGATCCCAATCCAGAGGATAAAAGGATTGTTGGTACTATGGGAAGCCAGGTCATCTAAAGAAAGATTGCTAGTCTCGGAAGAATAAAGGTGATGCAGGAGCATCCAGTGGTATAAGGGCAATCTTGCATCACCTAAAAAGAAGTTAATTCAAAATGATTGTAGTTGTTTTCATTTCTTTCCACAATTAGTGTTTTTGGTTCCATAATATCCAGAATAATAATGTAGGACTTTCAGTTTTTCCAAAACTGCTAAAAATAGCGACCTGCCTATTTTCGAAAGTGTACCTGCTATTTTTAGAAAGTTTACATTTGGGCACGTAATGAAGAAAAAAATTTCAGAAAGTTACATAATGGAAATATAAGACCTTTGGTGAAGGAATCAGGAAAAAACCATTTGTGAGCTGAAAGATATTAAAGTTTTTGTTTTCTGAAAAGCCCCTGAAAATTTTTGGAACGAGATATGAGGCACTAAAACTTCCCATAACATCCTGAAAAGTTGACAAAAATCTATTTATGAATTTCTAGCATGATAGTTCACATCGTGAGCTTTCCGACACTTAAAACGGTTCGTCAATCAGACACCTGGATCAAAAGTTATGCTTCGCGGAAGTTGACCTACTTTTGGAGGGAATTGCAAATTTCGAAATTCAACTGGAGGCCGCCAAAAAGTGCTATTTATGAGTATTTTGGGAACCCTGGGCAGTAGTAGAGTGAAGGGGGCCAGTGTAGAGTCAAGAATAGGTGGGAAAATAGAAACCCTAGCTGATTTGGGGTTACAGAAGGCTGAAGATTCTAGAGTCTTGAGGTTGGGAAAGCTGTAATGTGTTGTAGCCAGTAGAGGATTCATCCTCTAATTGTAATTGAGCTTCTGTAATGTAATGAGTTGCCCAGTTCAATAAAAGAAAGTTCTATTTGCTGTGTTCAATATCTGTTATTGTGTGTTTTGTGATTTACCCCCTTTATCATGTGGTATCAGAGCGAGGGTTCCTGAGTGTGTAGAGAGATCGCCGACCGTGAGGTAGTTTGCACCAGGCCCTGAGGTTGTGGGTTTGCTGCGAAGACCAGGATGCCTCCACGAAGAAATCATGTTGGGAGGAATGCTTTGATGGAAGAGGGTTTTAGAGGCCTTCAAAGGCAAATTGATGCATTGCAAGAGGAGCTACAAAGAGGGTTTGAGCCGAGGACAAGAGAAGAAAGTGAAGATGAAGTTGAAGAAGAGCTATTTGAGGAAGAACAAGAAGCTGCCGAAGATGCTGCAGAAGTTAGGTTGTTGAGGGCCATTTCGAAGATCAGAAAGAGGCCCAGGATCGAAGTTTCTACATATTCTGGAGATTTGAATCCAGAACAGCTTATTGATTGGATCAATGACATGGAGGAGTATTTTGAGTATGAAGATGTGGAGGACCCAAATCGGGTTAAGTTTGCAAAAACAAAGTTGAAGGGCCACGCCAATATTTGGTGGAAGGAGGTCCAATTAGAGAGGAACAGAAGAGGAAAAGGAAAGATCACTAGATGGGATCGGATGGTGGAGAAACTAAAGAAGCAGTTCATTCCTGTGGACTATGAGATGGAGTTGCTGAAGAAGCTACAAGGACTGAAGCAAGGTAACAAGTCTGTTAAGGAGTATACAGAAGAGTTTTATAAAATTACTATCAGGACAGGCCATGTAGAGCCCAACAAGGAGAAGGTAGCCCGTTACATTAATGGGTTGAGGCCGAGTATTCAAGAGGAGTTGAGCCTGGTTAGAATGACCACCATAGAAGATGCGTACCAGTTTTCCCTGAAGGTGGAAGAGAAGCTGAACAAAAGATTTGATAGCAAGCAAAGGGGAAGAGGTCAAGGTGGAAGGACTGGTGGAAGACCCTATGGAGGCCGTAATGAAGATCAAAAGAAAAGTGAAGAAGCAGGCACCAGTCGAAATCAAAGAGGGGATAATACCTACCACCCTCGTGACCAGAACAATGGTGAGCAAAGAGGAAGAGGAAGAGGTAGACCTGGGCAAGGACCTGGAAGAGGAGGTTTCAGATGAACCTGTTTCAAGAAGGGCATCGAGCATATGAGTGTCCGCAACATCAAGGAAGGACAAATAGAAGACCTGAAGGTAATGCACGAGTTGCACATGTAGATGAAGATGCACATTCTGAGCATTCTGAAGATGCTGAAAGGGGAGAAACCCTAGTTGTCAGAAGAACCTTGCTGAATGAGGAGAAAGAACCCAATCAGAGGAAGAGTTTATTCCGCACAAGGTGCAAATGTGAAGGTAAGTGTTGTGATATTATTATTGATAGTGGAAGCACTGATAATCTTGTTTCAGAGGAGATGGTTGACAAGTTGAAGTTGACAAGAAGAAAGCATCCGCATCCATATCCGATTGCATGGTTGTAGAAGGACCATAGAGCTTTGGTCAATGAGCAGTGTTTAGTGAAGTTCAAGATTGGTGACTACCATGATGAGGTGCTGTGTGATATCATATCGATGGATGCATGTCATATGCTGTTGGGGAGGCCATGGCAGTATGATAGGAGCGCTGTCCATGATGGCCGTGCAAACACATATTCCCTAACAAAGGATGGAGTTCGTCATAAGTTGAAGCCCTTGAAGGAGGTGGAAGAAAAGGTATGTAGCACTGCCAGAATTTGTTTGGTAGATGGTAGGAAATTTTTGGAGGGTATGAAGCATGAGCGTCATTGCTTTGCATTGATTCCTAAGATTAGTCAAGAGAAATGTGAAGATGTACCAGCAGAAGTTTCAGATATGTTGGAAGAGTTCCAGGACATTATCTCTGATAATGTACCAGAAGGTTTACCACCAGTAAGGAAGATAAGTCATCAAATGGATTTGATACCAGGAGCTAGTTTGCCAAACAAGGCGGCCCACAGAATGACCCCTGTAGAGAATGAAGAGCTGAATAGACAAGTTCAGGAGTTGTTGAGGAAGGGACTGATAAGGGAGAGCCTAAGTCCATGTGCAATACCTGCAGTACTAGCACCAAAGAAAGACGGAGAATGGAGGATGTGTGCAGACTCTCGAGCCATCAATAAGATAACGATCAAGTATAGATTTCTATTGCCAAGAATGGATGACATCATGGACTGTTTGAGTGGAGCAAAGTACTTCACAAAGATTGACCTGAAGAGTGGGTATCACCAGACCCGTATCAGAGGAGGAGACAAGTGGAAGACAGCCTTCAAAACCAAAGAAGGTTTGTATGAGTGGTTAGTCATGCCATTTGGGCTAACCAATGCACCGAGCACATTCATGCGGCTCATGAATGAGGTACTAAAAGAATTTTTGGGAAGTTTTGTTATTGTTTATTTGGATGATATTTTGATTTTCAATAAGACTTGGGATGAGCATTTGATGCATATCAGAAGAGTTGTAGAGAAGCTGAGGGAGGAGAAGTTGCTGATTAATCTAAAGAAATGCAGTTTTGCAAAGAAGGAGTTGGTATACCTAAGATTTGTTGTCTCGGAGGAAGGTCTTAAGATGGACCCAGAAAAAGTAAGGGCTATCATTGAGTGGCCTACACCAAGGAGTGCAACGGAGGTAAGATCTTTTCATGGTTTGACAAGTTTTTATAGAAAGTTTATCAAGAATTTCAGTAGCATTTGTGCACCCCTAACTGAGACAATGAGAGGAGATAGAAAAGAGTTTAGATGGACTAAAGGAGCAGACAAGAGTTTTGATACATTGAAGCAGAAAGTTGTAGAACAACCTGTTTTGGCACTTCCAGATTTCAATAAGGTATTTCAGGTAGATTGTGATGCTGGTGGTAGTGGTATAGGAGCTATTTTGAGCCAAGAAGGTAAGCCCATTGCCTATTTTAGTGAGAAGCTTAATGATGCCAAGAAAAAGTATTCTGTTTATGATCATGAATTTTATGCAATAGTTCAGGCTTTGAAGAAATGGAGACATTATTTGTTGCCAAAAGAGTTTGGTTTATATACTGATCATCAGGCTTTGCAGTATATTAATAGTCAAGGGAAGTTGAACCAAAGGCACTTAAAATAGGTTGCATTTTTGCAGAGTTATACCTTTGTTTTGAAGCATAGGAGTGGGAAGTCCAACAAAGTTGCAGATGCCTTGAGCAGAAGGCAAAATTTGTTGACAGAAATGAAGATAGAGGTTGTTGGGTTCGATGAGCTCAAAAGTTTGTATCCTGAAGATCCAAATTTTGCAGAGGCTTGGAAAGCTTGTCTGGAGCCTATTACTTTGGATAGGACAAAATGGTTGGATTTCATAATCCAAGATGACATGTTGTTTAGAGGAAGCCAGTTGTGCATTCCGAGGAGTTCCATGAGAGAGAACTTGATTAAGGAGAAGCATAGTGGAGGATTGGCTAGACACTTTGGTCGAGATAAGACCATTTCTATTGTCGGTGAAAATTATTATTAGCCACAGTTGCAGTAGGATGTGAGGAAGTTTGTGCAGAGTTGCAGAGTATGTCAGATGGCAAAAGGAACAAGTCAAAATACAGGATTGTATCAACCATTACCTGTACCAAATAAGCCATGGGATGATATTAGTATGGATTTTATTCTTGGTTTACCAAGGACACAGAGAGGGCATGATTCTATTTTTGTGGTGATGGACAGATTCTCAAAGATGGCACATTTTATTCCTTGTAAGAAGACTAATGATGCTGTTCATATTGCAGAGTTATTTTTTAGGGAAGTGGTGAGACTACATGGTCTACCAAAGAGCATAGTTTTAGATTGAGATACCAAGTTTGTTGGTTATTTCTGGAGGACACTGTGGAAGAAGTTAAAGACAGATTTAAAGTTTAGTTCTGCACACCATCCACAGATTGATGGACAAACTGAAGTGGTGAATATGAGTTTGGGTAACCTACTACAATGCTTAGTAGGAGATAAGCCTAAGGGATGGGATTTGATTTTACCACAGGTAGAATTTGCTTACAACAATTCTGTCAATAGGAGTACTGGTAAATCACCATTCCAAATTGTATATGGCAATAGCCCAAGAAATGCTTCTGAGTTAAGGAAGCTGGACAATGGAGAAAAGACAAGTGCTGAAGCTAAAGACTTTGCAGAACATCTGAAGAATTTACATGAAGAGGTGAGAAAGAACATTAATAAAATGAATATTCAGTACAAGGCTAAGGCAGATCAGAAGAGGAGATATAAGGAATTCCAGGTAGGAGATGAAGTCATGGTTCACTTGAGAAAAGAAAGGTTCCCAATTGGAACATACAATAAGTTGAAATGAAGAAATTTGGACCATGCAGAATCCTGAAGAAGCATGATTCAGGAAATGCATATGAGGTAGAACTGTCGAGTGGGATCAATATTTCCCCTATTTTCAACATTGTTGATTTATCAGAATATCATGAAGGTGGAACAGAGGATGGACCAATAGAAGTGCAATGGAGTATTCCGGCATCTACTTCAATGGAGGAGATAGAAGAGATCTTGGATAGCTGTGTGGGAAGAAGTACTCGGAACAAGCAATATGAAGAATATCTGGTAAAATGGAAAGGAAGGCCTCTTGAAGATTCTTCTTGGTTGTCTAAGGCAGAGGTTGACCATTTGGGTTTTCCTCACACAAACATTTGAGACGTGACAGGGTCACTTCTCAAATTACCCTGGGTGTCTGATGCAGGAGCATCCAGTGGTGTAAGGGCAATCTTGCATCACCTAAAAAGAAGTTAATTCAAAATTATTGTAGTTGCTTTCATTTCTTTCCACAATTAGTGTTTTTGGTTCCATAATATCCAGAATAATAATGTAGGACTTTCAGTTTTTCCAAAACTGCTAAAAATAGCGACCTGCCTATTTTGGAAAGTGTACCTGCTATTTTTAGAAAGTTTACATTTGGGCACATAACAAAGAAAAAACTTCCAGAAAGTTACATAATGGAAATATAAGACCTTTGGCGAAGGAATCAGGAAAAGACCATTTGTGAGCTGAAAGATATTAAAGTTTTTGTTTTCCGAAAAGCCCCTGAAAATTTTTGGAATGAGATATGAGGCACTAAAACTTCCCATAACATCCCAAAAAGTTGACAGAAATCTGTTTACAAACTTCTGGTGTGATAGTTCACATCGCGAGCTTTCCGGCGCTTAAAATGGTTCGTCAATCGGACACCCAGATCAAAAGTTATGCTTCCCGGAAGTTGACCTACTTTTGGAGGGAATTGCAAATTTCAAAATTCAGCTGGAGGCCGCCAAAAAGTGCTATTTATGACTATTTTGGGAACCCTGGGCAGTAGTAGAGTGAAGAGGGCCAGTGTAGAGTCAAGAATAGGTGGGAAAATAGAAACCCTAGCTAATTTGGGGTTACAGAAGGCTGAAGATTCTAGAGTTTTGAGGTTGGAAAAGCTGTAATGTGTTGCAGCGAGTAGAGGATTCATCCTCTAATTGTAATTGAGCTTCTGTAATGTAATGAGTTGCCTAGTTTAATAAAAGAAAGTTCTATTTGCTGTGTTCAATATCTATTATTGTGTGTTTTGTGATTTACCCCCTTCATCAAAAGGAGACAAACAAGAAGGCAATAAGGAGGCAAATGTGGTAAGTAATAAATCTGAAGATGATGCTTTGATTCTTTCCCTAGATAATGCTAATGATTCATGGGTTTTAGATTCAGGGGCCTCATTTCATGCTACACCCCATAGAAGTTATTTTCTTGATTATGTCCAAGGGAATTTTGGGCTGGTTTATTTGGGAGATAACGAACCCTGTTAGATTGTTGGAAAGGGAAGAATCAAGATTAAGTTGCAGAATGGGAATCATTGACTATTGCAAGAGGTAAGGCACGTTCCAAGGCTTAGTAGGAATTTAATTTTAGCAGGGCAGCTAGCTAAAGAAGGTTGCATTGTTACATTTAATGATAAAATTGGAAGGTTTCAAAAGGTGCGTTAATAATAGAAAAAGGTGTAAAAGTAGGCACCTTATATCTTTGTACAGGTCATACTATTCCTTCTACTTTAGCTATTCCAGAGAAAAAATAAATAGGTTCAGGAACAGTTGTTATAGGTTCACAGGAAGAGACTGAAACAGTTGCTACAGGTTCTGAGACAACACTGTGGCATAACAAACTTGGGCATATGAGTGAAAAAGGTATGAAGGTACTTCATTCTAAGAAAGTTTTACCAGGTCTGAAATGTATTAATATAGATTTTTGTGAAAGTTGTGTGTATGGCAAACAAAAGAGAATTAGTTTTCTAAAGGATAGGAAGCAAAAGAAAGATGAAAAGCTGGAACTTGTGCATACAGATGTATGGGGACCAGATCAGGTATCTTCTCTTAGTGGCTCTCAGTATTATGTTACATTCATAGATGATGCAACTAGGAAGGTTTGGATTTATTTCCTCAGGTAGAAATCTGATGTATTTGAAACATTCAAGAAATGGAGAAGCTTGGTTGAGAATGAGATGGGTAAAAGATTAAAATGTCTCAGATCTGATAATGGTGGTGAGTATTGCAGCGAAGAATTTGAGGATTATTGTTCCTTTAATGGAATTCATAGGTAAAAAATAGTTCCAAGGACTCCACAGGAAAATGGAGTGGCTGAACACATGAATAGGACAATGATGGAGCGTGCAAGGACCATGAGATTGCATGTTGGGCTGCCTTTAAATATGTGGGTAGAGGCTATCAACACCGTTGTATATTTAATTAACAGAGGTCCTTCAGTTCCTTTCAGTTGTGGTATTCCAGAGGAAGCATGGATAGGTAAGAAGGCGAGTTATTCTTTTTTCAAAACCTTCAGATGTGAAGCATTTGCACATGTAAATTCTGAAAATAGAATAAAGCTGGATGCAAAATCAAACAAAGTACCTTCGTTGGATATGGCTTTGATGAATTTGGTTATAGGCTTTGGGATTTTGAAAATCAGAAAATTGTGAGAAGAAGGGATGTTGTATTCAATGAGAAGCTGTTGTACAAAGATTAGTTGCAACAACATGAGAAGAAAGAAAAGGATTATGTGGTGCTAGATGATACTTCAAATAGTGATGTTCCAGTGGTTCCTCATGCTTCACAATAGCAACAAGAAATACCACAAACTCCAGTGAATATTCGACAGTCAACAAGGCTAAGTAGACCTCCTGAAAGATTTTCTCCCTCTTTGTATTCTATTTTGTTAACCGATGTTGGTGAACCAGAAGGATATGATGAAGCTATGTAGGTGGATACAAAGGTTCAGTAGGAGTTGCAATGAAAGAAGAAATTAACTCCTTGCTAAAAAATCAGACTTGGGAATTATGTAAGTTTCCTGCAGGTAAAAAGGCTTTACCAAACAAATGTGTTTATAGGTTGAAAGAGGAAGATGGAGGTAAGAAAAGATTTAAAGCCAGGTTAGTTGTAAAAGGATTTACACATAAAAAGGGAATTGATTTTGATGAAATTTTTTCTCTGGTTGTTAAGATGACTTCTATTCGTACTATTTTAAGTATTGTGGCTGCTGAAGATTTGCATTTGGAACAACTGGATGTAAAAATTGACTTTTTCCATGGTGATTTGGAGGAGGAGATATATATGGAACAACCACAGGGATTTGAGGTCAAAGGTAAGGAGAAATTGGTGTGCAGATTGAAGAAGAGTTTGTATGGCCTGAAACAAGCACCTTGGCAATGGTATTTGAAATTTGATAGTTTTATCGCTTAGCAAGGCTATAGTCGGTGTAATTCTAACCATTGTGTTTATTTTAAGAGGTTGGATAATGACATCTACATTATTTTACGTTTATATGTTAATGACATGCTTGTATCTGGGTCTAACATGGATCACATAAGAAAGTTAAAACAACAGTTAGCACAGTCATTTGCTATGAAGGATTTGGGGGTAGCGAAATAAATCCTTGGTATGAAAATTTGTAGAGATAGGAAGAATAGAAAATTGACTCTATCTCAGGCTGATTATGTTGAAAAGGTGTTGCAGAGATTCCATATGGAGAATACAAAAGATGTCAGCACACCTTTGCCTAGTCATTTGAAATTGACTAAGGAGATGTGTCCAAAGACACAAGAGGAGGAAGAAAAAATGTCCAAGGTACCATATGCTTTAGCTGTAGGAAGTTTAATGTATGCCATGGTATGCATGAGACTAGATATTGCACATGTTGTAGGAGTCATAAGCAGGCATATGAGTCATCCTGGATTGGAGCATTGGAATGTGGTAAAATGGATTCTTAGATATTTGAGAGGTACATCCAATACACATTTATGTTTTGGGGGCTCTAATACTAAGTTATTAGGTTATGTAGACTCTGATTTGGCAGGGGCTATTGATACCAGGCAGAGTACTACAGGTTATGTCTTTATTGTAGGTGGGACAGCGGTGAGTTGGATTTCATGGTTGCAAAAGGTGGTTTCTTTATCCACCATGGAGGCAGAGTATGTAGCTGCAACATAGGCAAGCAAGGAGATGATATGGCTGCAATCTTTCATGGAAGAATTGGGCAAACAACAGGTTAATAGTTATTTGTTTACAAATAGCCAGAGTGCCATACATCTTGCAAAGAATTCTGCCTTGCATTCAAAGACCAAACACATACAGTTGAGGTATCACTTCATTTGATTAGTGTTGGATGATGGACAGTTACGGCTAGAAAAGATACATAAAGATGAAAATCCAGTGAACATATTTACAAAGACAGTGACAAGGGAGAAGCTGAGCTCCTCTTCAGCTTCAGTTGGTCATCTAGATTGAAAACAATAAAAATAGAATAGAGTCCAGAGTGCATATTTCCTATGGAAGCTACAGGGTCAGCAGTGTTATGATCAGTCTCTAAGTGGGAGATGATATAGTGTGGAGTCTAATCAGTCTCCAAGTGGGAGATTGTTGTTAGATGGAGCCTAATCAGACTCGAAGGTTAAATTTTCTCCACTTTTATCAATGCGGTTTCCCCCCAAATTTTTTAACAGGGGAGTACAGGGGGAAACGCCCCTCCTGCGGGACCTGAGGGGCTTATCCCCCTAGCATGGGCCTGGGGGCGGAGCCCACAGCGGGAGTATGGGGGCAACACCCCAAGCAAGGTCTGTTTGGGGCAGTGCCTCCAAAGCAAAAATTGCCTATTATTTTATAAAGGCATCGGGAGTTATTTTTTCATTGGCCGATGATGCAGTACACAACATACACTCAATAGAATTGTGCCATTAAACATATGAGAGCCAAAGATTTGGAAGCTAGAACATAAAAGAAACTTCTATTTATCAACTCTGCTACTACAATAAGAGAAAACTCTCTTATATCCAAGAAAAACAAAAAAAAATAAAAAACAAAAAATAATCTTTTTTGGTAGATTTTGACAATTGTCAGATTTTGCCATTTTAGGTAATTTTACAATCATATCTTGAGAATCCAGTTTTTTCCCAAAAGTTTCGTAAAACTAAGGAAGGACAAAAGGCCAACTAATATTCTAAATTTGAAACATGAGTTTCGAGTTATTACAAAAGCAACTTTTTAAAAATCTAGAGAAAAATACTAAATTGCCATTTTGAGGGCCAAGATGAAAGTTTCAAGCCTCAAAAAAGTGCCAAGATGGGGTCCAACCCACTAGGGCGAGTTGGAAAACCACTAACCACCTCATAACGCATCCACCTGTAAAATTTCGTAGAAAACCCACATCCGAGTAAAAAGTTATAACCTTCGGAAGTCCCTGCATCAGCCGACATAAAAAAACCCTATTTTGTAATTGACAAAAGTCATGATAAAAATGGCTAAGGGTTAGGGTTTCCATTGATATTATATTGTAGTATTTGTAACAGTATTGAGTTGCAGGGATTGTTGGTTGTAATCAGTTTGATTTAGTGGATAATAATATTAGACTCTCTGTTGGTGGATGTAACCTGAGTTTGGGGTAACCACGTTAAAACTTGTCTCTCGCTGTTATTATTTCTGTGTATTTTCTTTCCTCTATTTAATCTTTATTTACATTTAATTGATATCTTATGTCGGCTAACCCTAACATAAAAGTGGTCATGTTGCTCAAAAAGGCACAATTACAAATCAAAAATAAATAAATAGTTACATGCAAATCAAGAAACCATTACTACACAATTGGTTTTTGATTGAGAACATATAAAACACCCTCAAAAACTCAAATGGGGGAGGAGAGACATTGTATTTTGAAGTTTGATGAATAAAAACCCTATTTTTTCTGTGTATTCTGATGTTGCAGGCATATTCTATCATTTTGTATGGCCTGTACAGTCTATATGGGGGCCTAAAACTAATTGGAATGTGTGGGCATGTGAAGTTACTTCATTTTTCTTTTTGTTGCACCAATTTTCATTGAGTTATCAGAAAGTTATGATCATTTTACTAAGGACAAGTTTGCAAGTTTATTTTTCTGAAAATTGCAGTCTAAACACACGCATGGTACAGCCTGGTACGACCTCATATTAAGGAATATAATAGATGGATGGAAAGATATTTTTTTCTAGTTTATAATTATTTTGGTTTCATGTGATTTAATTATGTTTTGAGTGAGTTATGGCATTTTTACTGAGAGCAGTTCTGTAACAGTCTTAGGGTTTGCACAGGAATAGTCTTGTTTTTGCCCTATTCTGTACAAAACAACACTAGCCCATTTTGATATATGTTTAGTAAGGGCCAAAAGGGTATCCCAAACAAGGATTACATTTTGAATATCAGGTCTATAATAGAAGTTATGACCAAAAAGGTATGAATTTTTGCCCCTATGTTTTAGGTTTATGAACACATTGCTTAGAGTGAACTAATGTGCACATTTGCATCATTTGTATTGGACCATTGTTGGAATGTGTCAAGTTAGTCTTGTTTGAGTTTTCCTCTATGTCAAAAGTGGAACAATGTAATCCTTCAGCTCTCTTCCAACCTTTGCCTATCCCAAATTGGAAGTGGGAGTCAATTAGTATGGATTTTATTACTGATTACCTCGAACATGTAAAGGATATGAATCTATTTTTGTAGTAGTGGATAGACTAACCAAGATGGCACATTTTCTTCCTATTAAAATAAAGCCTTCTCTTGTGATATTGCCCATATTTTTGTCAAAGAGATTGTCAGGTTACATGGTCTTCCAAAGAATATTATTTTGGATCAAGATCCTAGGTTTACATCTTCTTTTTGGAAATCTCTATTTACAGAACTTGGTACCCACCTAAATTTTAGTATTTCCTATCATCCTGGGTCTGATGGTCAAACTGAAAGGGTTAATAGAATCTTAGAAGATATGTTGTGAATGTATACCATGGATAAACCTGGGTCATGGGAAGATTATTTACACTTAGTAGAGTTTGCATACAATCAAGGGTATCATTCAACCATTAAGATGTCACTTTTTGAAGTTGTTTATGGTCAAAATTGTAATACATCCATCTCTTGGTCCAATCTTGTCCATAAAGTTTGGTGTGAGAATGAAAACTTGTTAGAAATGGAAGTCATTATTAACAAAGCCCAACAAAACATGAAGGCTGCCCAGGAGAGGTATAAATGTTGCACTGATTCTAAAAGGTCTACCTAAAATTTTGAGGTTGGTGATCATGTTTTTCTTAGAGTCAAACCAAAAGGGAGTTCATTAAAACTTGGTAAATATTCTAAGATAGCTCCTCATTTTTGTGGACCTTTTGAAATATTAGAAAAATTAGTTGATGTTGCTTATAAACTTGGCTTACCATCTCAATTATAAATCCATTTAATTTATTTCATGTGAGTTTACTTAAGAAATATGTATATAATGTAGATCATGTTATTGATTAGAAAAATATTTCTATTGAGCCTTCTTGTGAATTTAAGATTGAACGAGAAAAAAATAATTGAAAAAAGACCCAGAATATTGAGAAATAGGGTTATAAATGAAGTAAAAATTAAATGGATTCATTGTGATAATGATAGTTCTACTTGGGAAAATGTTGATTTTATTAAGGATCAATATCCACATTTATTTAACTAAAGTTGTTATATTTGTATATGTAATACATAAAATCATTAAGATACTGAGGGCAGCAGTTAAATTACATCTACAACATTCTCTTGATTGTCTACCTTCTTCAACTCAATCTATCCACTTGCAACCATTTCTCGAACAAAGTGATACTGAACATCAAGATGCTTAGTCCGAGCATGATACATAAGATTCTTGCCCAAACAAATAGCACTCTAGCTATCACAACCAATTTGAATAACCTTGCAATCAAAACCAATAACTATACACAATCTCCTCAACCAAACTGCCTCCTTAGAGACATGGGTAGCATCCAGATACTCTACTTCGGTGGTGGACAAAGCAACAGTGGGATACCTTTTTCTCATGAAACTCACTGCTCCTCCAAACAAAGTAAACACATACCCACTAGTGGACCTCTAAATATCCAAGTCACCTACCCAATCTGCATCAACAAAACCATGTATGTCCAATGTCATTTCCACACTGTTAGTACCAGAATAAACCAAACAGTAATCAGAAGTACTAGCTAAATATCTAAATATCCTCTTTGAATAATTCCAATGTTGTCTACTAGGGTTAGACATAAACCTACTCAAAACTCCCACTCCTTGGGCAATATCTAGCCTAGTACAAACCATTGCATACATGAAACTCCCTACAACACTAGCATATGGCACAATAGTCATATCCTCAAAATCATCCTCATTCTTCAGACACATGTCTAATGAAAGATTAGTACTAATGGGAAAAGGAACTCTAACTGGGTTACAATCTTGCATACTAAATATCTACAAAATGGTATTCACATACTTACTATGAGATAACGAAAGCTTTATATTACCTTTGTCCCTCTTGATCTCCATACCCAAAATATACCTGGCTGCTTCAAGATCCTTCATATCAAATGCACCTAAAAGTTGGGCTTTCAATTCACATACTTTCTCTAGCCCAACCAAAGCTTTATGTTCACTCCATCTCTTATGATCTCTATACCTAAGATATATCTAGAATCCCCCAAGCCTTTCATCTCAAACTATACTAAAAGATAGGACTTCAAATCACAAATGACATCCTTATTATTACTGAAAAACATATCATCAATGTACAATGTGATTAATAAGGAATTGATCATTGTCCATCTTAATCAATGTAATGATCTAATTTTATCTCAAAAATCTAAAACTCAACATAAAAGAGTCAAACTTATGGTAGCACATCTTAGGAGACTTTTTGAGACTATACAAAGACTTTTTCATTCTACAAACCAAATTATTCTTACTTGTAACAAGACAATGCTCTTGTTGTGTCATGTAGATCTCTTCCTCCAAGTCACCATGTAGGAATGTTATCTTCACATCCATATGTTCTATATCTAAATCAAAAACTACAGCTACAAATAATAGGAACCTAATAGATGTCAGCTAAGAAGCTAGAAAAAATCTCGCCAAAATCTCCTTTGAATCTAGGAATATCCTTAAATGCCACAAACCTTGCCTTATACTTCTCAACACTACCATCTAAATTTATCTTCCTTCTGAATGCCCTTTTACAACCAATGAATTTTTTGTTCATAAGGAAATAGTACTAAGTCCCATGTGTCATTTTTCTTCAACACAGCCATCTCCTCATGTATAGCCTCTTTCCAAGACCCATAACCATTCATACCCATCTCCTTCTCAATTTTAGGCTCATTTGTATTAGTAATCAAAGAAAACATACATCTCCAATCAAGAGAAGTATACAAGTCTAGTTGTTGTCTATGTCGAGTGGACTTCCTCAAGAGTTGAGGTGGAGATTCTACCTCCTCTTCATAACTATCTAAGATCTCCTCCTCTTCAAGTCCTTCATAAGCTTTTGGTTCAACCTTCTTGATCTTTGGGGGTATTGAACCACATCTTTCTTCCCGTCCTCTTCTACCTGCATCCTCTAAAAATAGCACTTTTGTTATAAAGAACTCTCTCAGACACAAGGTCCCATAGTTTGTATCCTTTCTCACCAACACCATAGACGATTAAGACACACCTAACTACTTTATTCTCCAATTTTGATTGTATCTCCATAAGCACATAAGCATATGCCTCACAACCAAAAAGTGTTGGCAACATAAGCATGATGATGAAGAGACTAATGAGCATGACAGTGAGTAGTGTTGTCATTGATGGAAACAAAGTATAAAAATACAATTGTGTTGATCTGGAGAAGTTATTAAGTGTGATGTGGAGGAGATTACACCTAAGCATGATATATCTAAGTTTATTGTATGACTACATTGGTATCCTTCCATTTTGGTGTTCCGCACTCAAACACAAATTGCTGAAGTTTTTCCTAAGGCATTTGCAGTAGAGAACCTAAGATAGGATCATAGTATTTTAGTCTGCATTGCTCTGCTATGAAGAATATTGCTATGCGGTTGTAAGGTATTTTTGGTGCATACTAAAGGAGTTTAAATCCAAAGTTTCAGGTCTTGAAGCCCTCCGCAGTGAAAGATAGAGTTGACAGAGTACCAGACTCTATAATGATAGTGTAATGACATTATTAGTGGTATATTGGAATGTTCTGCATTTCACCACATATGAATATTTTACTATGCGGTTTTGAGGACAAGTTTACAAATGTCAGAAACATGTGCTCTCCAAGTGGTAAGCATTATGGTGGTCCGCACATTAAGTTGTGAGCTAACAATTGGTTCACTCTATTGATTACTTCTCCAATGGTGCCGACCCAAAGGTTTTGAGGTTGTGCAGAGTTAAGTCATGTATGAAACAAAGTTATGGGAGTAATTTTAGGTTATGCCAACCTATCTGAATGTGCTACATGCTTTGGATCTCTTTGCAAAGCACAGTACATCTATCATGCCAACCTATTTGATGTTTTGCTTGATTGTAGTATATAAACAAGATTGAATTTTTGTGTGGAGTAGTGAAGTGTGTGAAAGAACTAAGTGTGTGTGTGTGTGAGCGAAATATGATGCAGAGAAGGATAAGATAAGATTGTGGTGAAGATTAAGTGTGTTAAGTTAGTATTCTGAGCTTTAGTGGAATTGTATCCTCAACATAAGTCAAATGCATTAAGCAGTTCATACTTGGCAGTGAGCCACCCCTTCTTCTATCTCTTTCTATTCAAGACAGCGAGTCCTTTGGTAGTGAGCCACCTGTAGTGAGCACTTCTTTTCTAGATAGTGAGTCCTTTTGGTAGTGAGCCTACTTGTATTCGGTATTGTTATTAATATATTGTGAGCTAATCCTCATCGTGGTTTTTCCCTTTTTGGGTTTTCCATGTAAAAATCTGGTGTTCATGTGTTATGTGTTTTAATGGTTACTTTCTTGCTTTCCTTTCTTACTACAAATTAAATATACTATGTGGAATGAATTTTTAAATGCTTAAGTAGTTTTAGAGAATACCGATTCACCCCCCTCTCAGTATTATCAGTGTTCAACACAAAGATGTTGTAATGAGGGATTTTTGCATGTCCAAGTGTCCATAGGAATCTTATCCACAAGAGCTAATGTAGGAGACCTATTAATCAGGTAACAAGATGCAACAATTGCTTCTACCTAGAATGTTTTCTCCAACCCAACCCCACTACGAATACTCATATACCTCTATATTATTGTCATATTCATTCTCTCTACAACTCCATTTTGATGAGAGGTATATGGATTTATCTTATGTCTCTCTATCCCATGCTCCTTACAAAATCTGTCAAAATTTGTTGAACAAAACTCACCACAGTTATCGGTTCTCAAAACCTTAATCTTCCTACCAATCTAATTTTCTACAATAGCCTTAAACTCTCTAAAAAAATAAAGACTTTAGATTTACTTCTAAGGAAATACACCCATGTCCTATAATAATCATCTATAAAAGATACATAATACAAAGATTTTGAAATCTAAGGAACACTAATAAGACCAAATACATTAAAATGAATTAACCTCAGAAGATTTGTGAGAACTAGAGTAAAACTAAACATGACTTTATTTACCATATTGACAATGTTCACAAAAATCAAACTCAATAGCACAATCAGTTAACCCCTAGATACAAGATTTTTATTTTTCAAGGTTTTGAGACCCTTCTCGCCTATGTAGCTCATTCTCTAATGCCATAACATTGTTTTCTCTATAGGTAAATTGGTCTCTAAAAAAGAGCACCCTTAAGTATCCAAAAGCATGACCATCGGAAGTACATGTAACACTCATATTTGCTACTTGTTCGAATGGTGAAGTTGTTGATTCTACAAATCTCTCCACTATAGGAATAGAAAAACTATTGTACTAAAGTGTACATGCATCCAACTGAAATAGAGTGCCCATAAAAACACTCTTAGCAAGCACCATAGTTCCTCACATCATCTTACACCCTCCGTTAGAGAAAACAACCTACATACCCACATCATTAATTTGTTAGTGTAGGAATATTAACACTATTACTCATTATAAATAAGTAATTATGTGTATATTCCCTACATGGCTTTAAGCCACCTTAGGTGGTTAGGTGTCGACTTAGAGAGTCCAACACAACTCTCTAACACACATGTCGACTCTCTTTCCTCCACCTCTAGTTGAGTGTTGAAGTCAACTCCTAAGTCGACTCAACCTCTCTACCCTATATGTACAACTACCTTGTTCATAATCAAGTTACTCTAATTCGTAATCAACAATGTGTTAGTCGATCTTGTTTCTAACATGGTATCAGAGCCCAGCATGTAAAATTTTCCCTATTATAGAAAATCTTACACATAGCCTAGCCAAGAGGTCCTTCTAGATCCAAACGGACTTCGCAATTGAGTCTGGAAGACCTGAGATAGTCAAAATAGCCTGTTGTTTTGTCTAAATTGACATAGGCAAAATTTTGCAATTTTTTTAGCCCCCAATGCCTTGTACTGTATAGCGGTACGACCGTACAGATTTGTACAAATTTTCATAAGAAAATGCAATTTTTTTTCCAAAATCATGTTTTAGCAGGTTTTGAAGGCTCTATTTGGCAATTTTTTTTAGATGTGAGCAAAATTTGGCCTATCGGCCTCAGTTTCTCTTCTCTGGTTCAAGGGTTTCAAAGGTGGATTTGGGTGTTTTTTCTCTAGCTGAGGGTTTCCCTTTTTTTTAGGCATAATTTGTTTGCTTGGTTTGGTGATGTTCTTGATAGAGTGAGAGGGTGAGTCCTCAAGAGCTTCCTAAAGCTCATGGAAAACCTCAAGAAGCACCACCTTGTCTTCTCTTCTTGTAGGCATTTTGTTGCTTTTTATGAACACATTTTATTGTTCCACTTGCAGGCCGCTTTCCAAACCCTTCTAGCCACCGTCTCTTTAGAAGTGCATCTTCATTTTGCAGAAAAGGGCTTAAGAAACCTAACTTGGTGGCTCTATTTTTGCACTGTTCGATCCCTGGTTCATAGGCATTTCCCTTGCTTTGTGTGCTATGTACAGGCATTCAGCATAAAGCTCGAGCCACAAGCTTCCAATCGTCCCTAGTTTCAAAATCCCATTGGCAGGATCTAGTTTAAAGAGGCATTGCAATGCCAAGTGTTGATGGTTGTTTGCAGTAAAGGATCCGAAGCAGCTTCCAAAAGGTCGTGAATTGTTCACAAAATTGTACCCCATCAACCAAGGTGTGATGGCATCTGCAAGAAGGCCCCACTACATAGAAGACTTTATCCACACCATGGTCTTTGCAACAGCTGTAGGTTGACCCATTGAGAAGAGAGGTCATCATTTTTTTTCTACAAGGTTAGCGGTCTCTGGTTTACCAGTCGTGGCCATTAATAGTTTTGACAGCATCTCCATTGAAGTCTATTGCAGGTTGCATCTATTCTACATGCAATTATTTTAAGTTTTTGGTGGCCCATTCTCTATAGCTATAGTCTATTCTTTGATAGGCCAAGCCGCCTCACAAATGAGGGTCATAGCTTTTGATTGCTAGCTTGGTATATTGGTATCTAGAATTTGATGTTAGATGTTAGGGTTTGTTAACATTGTAGCATTTTGTAGTATGCTACACTTCTAGCCCTCTAGCATTAAATGCTAAATCACATTTTTGTTAACTATTAACAGTAACATTATATGTCACATTAACATTCATTGTAACCCACAGGGATTAAAATAGACTGCCAACTAAAAATGCTAATGTCTAGTAATAAATGTAATAGTTAGTGGATTAGCTACCCATAAAAACTAACATTTTATGCTAGAAAAATAAAAGCTAACATCATATGCTAACCCATAAAGGTTAGTTAACTATTTGTATGGAGCTCACACCTTGCCAGAAAGTTGCATTTTCTAAAAAAAAATTGCCTCGAAAGACCCTGTCTTGCATCGGTGTGTGCAAAGAGGGGCTTTTTTTCATTTTGTTGTAACTTTTTCCCATGGAGGCAAAATTGGGCATATTTATAGTCAACATGAAGCTAGTTCAAGTGCCAACAAAGCTGAGTCGAGATGATTTAGGAATTGTCCCATTTTTCTCAAAAAAATTTCCCTTCTTTGTACAACAAGTTAAAAACTCAAAAAACAATTGTATCTTTTGATTGACAACTTGAAATTGAGTGCCATTTTTTTAGAACTTTGAATAAATTTTCAAGAGTAATCTATTGGAAATGATTTTGAACTATCATTATAAAGTACCATTTTTTGTTCCAATTAGCCTTGTTTTTCACACTATCATTATAAAGTGCCAAATTTAGGGGGATAAAAATATTGAGTCATAGGGAATTTTCTCAAACAACAAAATAATATTGGTATAAAAATATTGAATTATGGGGGGATTCATAGAGTTGTGTAAAGAGCATTTTTGAGTTGTGCCAAGAGAACTTCCACAGAGATATGTCAAGATCACTTCCACTACTACTTCATCATTCTTCAACATTTTTTTCCCATATTGTATTGAGATGTGTCACAAACACTTCCACTACAACATCACTATCACCTAATGCTACATGTGCATCTAGAGTAGATTCTTCAAGGAATTATAGAGATTCATTACAACAAAAGATTGATATCAGTTTCCTTGCTTCTACAGATTTTAGAGTTGCTTCACAAAAGGCTTCCACAAAATCTTCAAAGCAGGACATCACATTGGATTTGGATTGTAACCATATGGCATGCAATTGCATTCCACACATGGATCTTGCAAGAATTGTAGGACTATCACTTTCAGTTTTATTGTGTCAAGTGCACTTCCATCGAGTTGTGTCTAGTACACTTTCTTTTTTCTCTCTTTTGGAGGAAAGTTTTTTCCCACTAGGTGGTGCAGGAGCACCTACCTGACAGCTGGCCTCCATGAGGCAGTTAGTTTGTTTTGAGTCTTGTTAATGTTTCAAAGAAGGTCGAATAAGACCAATGCATGTAATGAGGTCATGTTGACCATACTTTACTATTTTTAGATAGTTTGTTTGGACAGCTGTTTAGGTTGTTAGTTCGGTTGGATCCTCCCAGCCGCTTGGAAGCTCCCAGCCGCTGGGAATCGAGTGGTAGTACTCGCAGGAGATACTATTTATGCATTAGGATCAGTTGGTTTTAGATATAGATGTTGAGAAGCTATATTGCATTGAGCAGAGGAGTTAGATTGCAGAGAGTGAGACAGAGTACTGTATTGCATCTTTTGAAATCAATAAAGATCCTGTTTGTGTTCATTTTCTGTTTGATCTCCATTGTGAAATTGATTTTCTGTTTTGGTGGTTTCATGGATTCGCTGATCCATTCCACTGGTTGATTTGTCGAATCGGTGGAATGGCTATGTACAGTAGTTTAGGATTTAGTTTGCATTTTGTGTTTGTTCATGTGCATGTTTGCAGGATCGCAGTCGAGAGGTGTTGAGAACCCTAGCATGGGTATGTGCTAGGTCGTGCTGGTTGTTAGAGTTTGGAAGATCACCCTGAAAGTAGATCGGGTCATCCCAGGAGGTTCGGCGGATTGAGAATCCGTTAAGGTTGGAAAATCCATCGCAACGACATCATCAGGATATTTTTGTGTATATCCTGCAGTTACTTCGGGCGTCATCCGAGTAGATGGAGGTGAGCATGATGCAATCGTTTGCATAAGGTGAATGTGTTTTGGGGTGATCATCATCAGGTGTTGCCGAGGAGGAGCGTATCGGCATAAGGTAGAAGATTGGGTTGATAAAACCATCGCGGGCCGATAATGTTAAGTTTGGCCGACAGCAGGATATTGAAGGAGCTGCATGTGACGTCATCGTCATCAGGATAATGGTCATCAGGATATCGGGGTGACGTAAGCATCGAAGGAAAGGTGCATGAGGTTGTCGTCATCAGGATATATGGGAGGAACCGGATGTTCTATATCCTGCTGATGAACATGATGTTGAACATCATGATGCTGAAGATAGAGGTTGGCGGTAAGGTGAACAGTGAACATCAGGAGGATGTTTGCGCTTGCCGAATATGATGATGCTGCCGATAGCCAAATATGATGATGCTGCTGACAGGCGAAAGGTCAAAGGTTTGTCTGCAGGAGGATATCGGTCGGCAAGAGAAAATATGATGATGCTGACAGTGTTAAGGAAAATATGATGATGATGATGGGTTTTAGACATACATGCTGTATGTCAAGGTTTTAGTGTGGATGCCTCTGCATCACTAGGTTTTCTTTCTTTCTACACCTTATGAGAGATGCATTTGTACATGGGGTACCTGATCAAGCCTATTTGCTAGGACCCATCATTATTTCATTACTCCCTAAGTTGTACTTAAGGGGGGTATTAGTGTGAAAAGTTACATTATCTATCTAGTTAGATTTTAGCATGTCTAGGAGATTTATATTCACAATTGATTAAATCCAACTTTGGGCTTCTTACCTTTTTGTCTCACCTCATGTTGTGAAGACATGTGTGCTCACCTTTGTGAGACACCTACTTCATGCAAACTTGTCACTTACTCAAACATGTGTCATTTAAGTAGACAAGTGTTGAACCTATGGAGGGTTGCTCAGCCGTTGTGTACCAGCTTCTAACTCCCTCATGCTTGCCTACTTAAGCAAGTCTCCTATGTACATTTCATTCATCTTTTGGCAATGTAATTTGGCATATTGTGTAGAAAATAGCTTTGTGGTTTTATTCTTTCTCGTTGATCCTCACATTTCCCAACATAAGCTATAATGCCCCACCCCGAAACCCTAGGGAAAACTTAACTATGCATTACAACAAAGAAAAAAAAAATTTAAAAGAAGAAAATATAACGCAAAGAAAATCATAATAATCACTTAACATGCAAGTTAACTTTTATTCTCTAGGGTATCCAGGACTGCACTACTACTTGCTAACATAATCTATTTAGCATCCATGAATCGATCTAAAATCAAGTGCATCCAAGAGGCAACCCATAATTACCTCCATCAATATAAGACATCAAATAACAACATCAAGATTTAGCATAAGTGATTACAATTAGGTTTACAATTTCATTACAATAAAATACATCAATACAATGTTTACAATGCTGCTTCCTGATTACATTTGAATATATACATCAATATAATAATACAAGGTTCAACAGATATACAAGGCTGAAATAGAAACATAACTATCTGCCTCCTCAAGTGAAACAAGATCAGTAATCTTCTACAAGATATACTCTCCACACACACGAACAATAGAAAAGTGACCAATGGAATAAGCACATCCACCCGACCATGTGGAACCCTGAGGCTCACCCCCCGTGCTAGGAGATAACGATAAGGTCCCATGACCTGAATAGTTAGGTGGACAAAACTAGGAGAAAATAGGACTACACGTGACTACAACAACACAGAGCAATAACAATGCCACAAGCAACATATCAATACATCCAGAGGCAGCCACAAATGAAAAAAAAGAGTACATCTTGGGGATGTTAGATTGCAGAAGGGAGAAGTGTCATCACATAGCTTGTCATGGGTTGTCCTGGCAAGCCTTCCTAGGCCCCAGACCCCATCCTAGGTTGTCCTGGTAGCCTCTCCTGACTTCTGGCCCCCATGCAAACTCATGCGGAATCAATCATACCTTTCATGGGGACAAGGTCATTGATCTTGCCATTCCAGGCCTTCTCATCTCATCTCAAGCCTAAACGAGCACTTGAGCCATGAGTGAGGCATTCACTTATCTTAATTAGTGTGAACTAACTACCCAAAACCCTTGATTGAAAAATTAGGTTATCACTAATTTAAAGAACTCTCGCATGGGTTGTCCTGGACGCCACTTTGGGCTCTGGCCCCCATTGAGAGCCACTCCCCTAGATGCATCTTAGAAAACCCCACTCAAAACACATAGAAATGATCAACATACAAGAACCATGAGAGCATTAAACTATCTTGCATCACCAATTACTCAAAGAACAACTTCCACACAATAGAACCATAGCTCCCATCACATTACTATTACAACAACCAATACCACATATCTCGATGCCTCATCAATATCATAATGGACCAAAGCATCCAAATAAGTCTTAAAATCCAACTCATATCACATAACCATCATAGCATAGGTATGAGAACAAAACGGTCAAGGAGGACTCAGAAATCACAACACAGACCTTTATAATATGGCAACAATGGAAGATCACGACAACATAAACTTGTGCCTCCGGAATAACTACTAAGCACCAAGACCCTAATACCACAAAATACATGACTTCCCAAGTTACTCACAACAAAATTCCAAATGAAATATTTTAAAATAATAACTTATGAGGGAACTTGTACTGAAGACAATTACTAACTTTTATATTCAAAACTATCCAAACTTAGCTTTTTTAAAACATGGTAAATTTAGATCCACTTTAACCAATGCAACAAACTACAACCTCTTTACGACATCAAATCACAATGTCCTATAACCGACTCATTACAACATTTACTCTTAAATTCAAACGGCATTAAAACACTATTCTAAAACTTGAATAAATAACCTCTAACCTTAATCGAGATTCTATAAACAAATAACAAATCACCTAAATGCAAAAAAAAACAAGGGTAAGATTACTATAATGTTTCTATCCTAGCATGGTTCCAACCTAAAACTCATACCCACAACCAATTATTTAAAGTCCCATAAGATCGAATTTCTTGACATGATAACTTGACCTCCCAAGTACTAAAATCCTAACATAAAAGAAAATTCTAAAATACATTTTATAAATTACTCCTAATATAAACAAGATCTTAAATAAGAATTTAACCATACCAATATCCAAAAATAAAAACACTAAATTCCATTATCAATCCAAAATTCTAATCATCTAAACTAATTTAAGCATTAAATTCACATCAAGACCTACATACGACCTAGCAAATTTAAACAAGGATGTAACCCCTACTTACGAATGAACTCATCCATCCGAAAGTCAGCAACTTTGAGTGTTAACAATGACTATACTCACCAACGCTCTAAAACATGCTAATCTAATCACTCACAGATGGACTCACCGAAAATCATATCCAATGCACTTATTACTGACATTATTGAGTCCCTACAAGAAACGACTGCAGGATAACAACCAAAACCCTATGATCTTGTCTAAACTAAAAAATTGCAAATAATAACTACATCATAACTAAACCTTAATGCACCAAAGCTGAAGACGGCTACCACCATAATAGAAAGATCAAATAGCATAATGATGAAGGGGCGCATACGAGGTAGGGAATTGACTCTATAAGTGGCGATGGTTTGGGGAAAAAATATCAAATTGGAGTGAGGTAACGTTTCTATAAGGATAACGTTGAGGCCGCATAACAACATCATATGGATTAGTTCTAAACTTGCAGAAATATCATCGTCGACGATACGAAGCAACCACTTTTTTTTTAATGCAAGGATAACCGATTGCTACTAGATGCAGAGGAACAACAAAACACTACATGATTGTATTACGCCAGACAAGAAAAATGGTACTGCACATGGACCGAACCTGTAGATTACAAATCACATACCGGGAGCTTGTTGACACAACCTATTAATTTAGAAACTCCATAACTTACTAAAGAGAGGTGCATTGACAGCGGACTTCTTAATATTAATGCCCAGAAATCTGGCACTCCAACTCACCAAAAGATGGATAAGGAAGGAAATCAGATTTATAAGAGTTTGAAATAGAAACTTCCTCACAGGTATCATGAATGATTCAAGGAATGGGGACCTACTCATAACTATCACCTCACTCAGGGCACCAGTCTATACATGACCAGTTCAGGAAGGGATTCAATTGTTAAGGACCTTTTTCTCTAACAATACCACAAGCATAAAGCTATCTTGTCCTGGCGTTAACATAAGGGTAACAGAAATGAATAGGGGCTCCATTAGTGCCGTCAGTATGAGAATGCATGCTGATCAAAGGTAAAAGCATGAGGGATAAATCTAACCAAAGGGCTATATAGACTTCAACTAAAAGGATTATCCTTGATTACAGGACTATTAGACTTATACAAGATATTCATTCACGCCATTATTTGCTAGGGTGATCACAGGTGATAGGTTGAGTACTCTTTTCTTAGACAATGATACCTGATAGTTCTAAGATGGATTAAAAGAAAGTTTCGAAGGCGGTCAAACATAGAAGAGGGTAATGCGAAGGTGATCAAATGATAAGACTAGAAGGACGTCGTAACAACTACGGTCACTAAAATACGACTACAGTAGGAAAGTTTGATCGAAAAGAGATTTGAATAAACAGGGTCTACAGTGTCGTCACAAGACAAGATTGATAAGGGTATAACTTCAAAATACAAGATTCAAAGTAGAAGAGGTGAAGAGGAAAACATCTTAGAAAAAGAAAGATTCTGAAGTTGTAGAAGTTTAGAAAAAAAATAACATGCAGACCATTTAGTGAAATTCCCAGAAGCGTTAACAATGATGTTGCATACAGAACAACACAATTTTCTTAACAAGACAACAATAAATTTATGCATTAGCAAGAACTGAAACAACAAATCTCAAAGGACTGTAACAAAACACATACTCATGATTAAACTTTTTTCTTCCTAGTTTTGTCTTCTTGCCTGATAAAATCTCTTTCAAACCCTTCCCAGAAAAAGTCCCCCCACCAAAGACCATTTTTTCCCCCCTAAAAACACCTTCAGACAGAAGTAGTTAATTTCCATAATTTCCCAATCCCCCAAACTTAAATGCAGTAGATCTCCATTTATAGGGGATTTTCCCATAATAGAACCAAAATAAATATCTTTATTGTTCCCGACAACTTATTACCAACAACACATCAATAATACCTACACAAGAAAATCTATTTATATACAGAGATATCAGCTATTAGATATGTATTTACTGTTATTATTACTATAACTAGTATATTAATATTCTCCATTACTGACCTTATTTATTTTATTATTATTATTTGTCAATCAAGGAGAAGTAACAATTTCACTTTAAACAAAACAGTTAATCCCAACAAAGGTCACACCATAAACATATGAACACACATACAAAACAATACTGACATCCATACAAGACTCTACTACAGAGACATACAATCATCCAACCCAACCAATATGATAGGACTCTGGACATGATACACATCCTTTTCAAGGATGGTGACAAATTAGATAGGGACCTTTCATTATCTCCACTTAATGATTTCCATTGGTTAAGGCACACTCATACCTATTAATTCAGGTGGATTTGATGCCTGGTACCTGCAACCTGCACACACCAGATGTTGCGCACATATACATATACTATCATCAAAACAACACACTGTGACAGGGAATCACAGTGTAGCAGGGTGCTCTTTGAGAGTAATGCTACACCGTCCCTTCACAAAACAAAACATATCACATTATCCACATTGCTAATTAAATCCATAAACAGACATAAGCATTAAACATTGGTTCATACAACATCATTAGAGCAATAGTCAAATGTCAGATAATCTCATGAAACATAATTCTATCAAATTAATTGAACACATAATTAATTATATCATAAGCATCTTGCACTAACATAAGCATCAGAATTGTCATTATAGTAAGCATAAATGAATGTCATCATCAGTCATCAAAATAAATTCATCAAAATATACCATCATGTCCAACCATAAGGAACTAACTAACAATAAATTAGAAAGCCAAAATGAGGGGCACTACAAGCTTCCTATCTAAAAGTAGATTTTGTACCAAACTAGGGATGTGTGAAACTCCATTGATCCCCTTCACATGTCCATCAAGGAATCAGATCAAGACTCTTCCATGACCAACAATCTTCAGGTGAGATTCATCTCCAACATACACCTTTCCACCATCATATTCTTTAAACTTTGAAAACCAACATCAATGTGAGGTCATGTGAAAGGAAGCTCTAGAGTATATCAACCACACACCATCTAATACATGTGTTGTCAAGGCCTTAATAAATGCATCACCATCATCCTAAGAAGAATTTATGAACTCATCATCTGAATCATATTTCTTTTTATTTTTCTCCTCCTTACAGTCTCTTGTAAAATATGCAAGCTTGCCACAATTCCAACATTTAGCCTTGCTCTTACCAAGAGATTATGATCTCCCATGAGATTTGGATCTAGACTTGTCTTTCTTCTTTTCCTTCTTTCATTTCTCTTTCAGTCTTTAATGAACAATTAGGGCCTCCTTAGTAGAGTCAAAAGTTTTTCTCTACATCTCCTTTGACAATAATGATGTAACTACCTTGTCCATCTTGAGTTTAAATTTAGTGTTCTTGATTGCCATCACCAAGTGATCCCATGAATTTGGCAAAGAACATAACAGTGTCATGCAATGATCCTCCTCTATCTTTACTCCAATAGAGTGCAACTAGGTCACAATAATATTGGAAGTATCTAAGTGCTTGGCCACACAACTACCATCCTCCATCATGTGAGTATATAGCCTATTTCTTGAGAAGTTTTTATTTACTAGGGATTTAGCTTGATAAATCTCTCCTAACTTCTTTCAAAGATCTATACAAGTGGCTTCTTAATGTGCAGTTAACAACACAAGATTTGTCAAATAGATTATAATAAGACCCTTTGCTTATCTATCCAATTTGTCTCAGTTTTCTTATGATGTTACAACGGGTTTAGATTTGGATATTATATCCTATAAACCATTATCAAAAGTATATCCTCTATCTTGAGCTTCCACATCTCAAAGTTAATGTCTAGGAACTCCTCCATCTCTATCCTTGATGCGCTTATCATTTTTCCTACAATAAGATCTCCTACACAAAGTCCCACTCAATCTAAGATTAGTAGAAAAAACCTTGTCCTTAACACCTAGAATCCAAGGAAATCAGGTTTTGATATCAAATAAAAGGAAGCAATGTGTGGAATGTATCTCCTACAGGAGATGTATGTGCAAATAAATTTAATGTACACAATAAAATATACAATAACACAAGGTTTATGTGGAGAAAACATTTTTAAGAGAAAAACTCTACACTCTAAAAGCAAGACCAACTGTATTATTCAACAACAACAATTACAATATAATATCTGGCTATGCCTCTACATTTGTAATGTCCCCAAAAATATTTTTTTTCAAATAATATCAAATCTAAAATATCTCAACATATATTGAATAAATATTGAAAATTCATGTACCAAATTTATTAAAAAATAATCAACACAAGTTGACAATTTTTGTATAAACAAAGAATGACTTCCCAAATATGTTGGAGATAATCTATGTTGATAAAATTTGCAAAAATGATTGAGTTGATCTATATTGATAAAATATGTAGCAATAATCTAAAATACAACAGATATAACAATAATACAAAAGATATACAAATCTAGAAACAAACTCTATATGTTGGAGACACTACTACAAAAACTAAACTAATGTAATCCCTCAACATGGATGCAACTTCTGGGTGAAATTACCTACAAAAATCTAGAGGATTTTTGTCATCCAATCTCCAAGAATCTAAGGGGTTTCATCCCTAGATGGTGAATGAATAGAAGTACTCAAAAAATTTTGACAAAGTTTCTGTAAGATAAAAATGAGATGCTAAAATGAAGAAATTGCTTGCATTTTATAGATGTTGAAGGCCCACTTGGGCACCCAAATCTCAATGCCTCTCTTTTCCAACAAATAATAAATATTATTTTTAATATTCTTCCTCCAAAAATATCTACCAAAAGATAAGTCATAACCTCTATTTGATACCTAGCTAAAAATATATGGTAACTCCTCCATAAAGCTGATCATAGAATTATGCTAAAAATATGAAGAGTTACAAAAGGCCTGTGAAGAATTCCACACCTCATTGGAAGCTGAAATGAATATCCAGACAAGGACATACTAGCTACAAAATTAAAAAATATGTACAAAAATATTTATTTTAGGTACCCCAACTTGGTGAGGCCCTAACTCCTAGCCTAATGGGTGAAAATCAAACTTCTTTGGTACATTGGAAAGATCTCTAAAAGACCTATGCTGAAAAATGATAATCCTAAAGTAGTTTCAAACAAAATAGGCCCTAGAAATGCTTCAAAGACATCCAAAAATGCAATTTATGAAAATGTAGAAAATACCAAAAAATAAATATTAAATTAAAATTATTTCCCTATCACTTTCTCTAAGCCCACAAAAAATATGGAATGGGCTTTTTTTTCTCCAAATTAAATTATCAGAAAGGAGACATTCGAACATTAGTATCACCAACATGTAAATCTAGAGTAATTTTGACACCATAATAGTACCTACAAAATAACCATACTAACTCCATCTCCAAGCACCAATAAATAGATGAAGCACAAACCAGAAACCATCAAATGGTTTAGGAAAACCATGTACAATGCCAAAGGAGTTATGATGCCCAACTACCATGGCACAATTTCAATGCCTCCCTTGATCTTGGTCTTCCAGGCTATTTTTGGCATATTCCTTACACATTGTCATTTTGTCATAACTTGTCACATTTGACCACCCAACCCTGGGTGCCCTAATTTATCTTCATTATACATTTAAAAATACTCTATGACATACACCATAAGATTGTCATAATGTTGGTCAAGAATCCAATGTAAACTCCATAATCATGTTCTTACATGTCATGAGAATTTGTCATAAGTAACTCACTTTACAATGTTATAGTAACATTTAGATGCTCTTACAACTACTTACACAAAATCTAAGATGGCCAACACATTGAAAAAAGTCACCTTAAAGTGGGATACCCCACTCTTCATGTGAGAATAAAATAATAAATAAATACAAACAATTAACAAATCCAAACATTGGGAATGCAAGGTTGATACACCCTTTCCCAACATCAAGGACATTATACCTTCTCCTACACATTACTTCTTTCCTACTTACATCCACTAGGGACTTATTTCCTTACCTCCATCATTATGTGTTCATGCTCTTAGATGTCATATTGGGGGCATATGCTTATCCTAGTGGCCTATATTCCTATATGGGTGTTTTTTCCATTAAGGGACACATCACCATCTCACATTGCCCATGTCGGGGGGAAATTTCCTACCTAGAGATTCATTTCTAACCCATGTGTGCTTACCATGCTTTACTATTCTAAATATTTACAAATATTTATATGTTTATTACATAATGTATTCATTATTTCTATTATTTAACTTCATGTTTAGACACTTATCTATATTATACATTTACTTTCATGCATGTTTTTCCCTCTCCTTTAGTTCCTTGCATCCTATAGATATAAGCAATCAAAGGGGGCATTTTTTGTCACTAACATCACTATGTTGAGGTTTTAGGTAGGGAAAGCATTGCACACAGACTCATCACCATGACTAGACAAAGCAATATCATATGTCACACCTTGTGTCCCATGTACCTTGTCATCATATGACCATCGATCCAAACACACCATTATCATCTTCCAAACATGTGAAATTTACTCTTTACTCATTTTGTGTCTTTCCCATTTCCTAAGCAATTAAGCAAGGTCCTATTTTGTATATAAATTTATTATCAAACATAAGCCACTCAAGGCATATTTCTCCTCCATTTTGTAGGTTTCCATGGAGAGTACATGACAAAGGATAAAACTACATGATCACATCCTATAGGATCCATTATTATTCATTACTTTGTATCCCTTGATGTTTGAATGTTTACTTTACATGCATGTTTGTAAGTGCTATATACTTTGAGATACAAGATCATTCTAGGATTCACATGCACCTCAAAGGAGGTGCAAAATGTAATGATAAAGTTTGCATGCTTATGTCATTTTGTTGAATGCACAAGACAATTGAGGGGGGTGAATCAATTGTATCAAAACTTCAAACCCTCATTAACCTTTAAAATGTTATGATGATTAAGCACGAGAAGCAAATAACTGAAACTAAATCATAAAAACACCACACACAAGAGAACACCAGATTTTATGTGGAAAAACCCTAAAAGGGAAAAAATACGGTGAGGAGTAGCTCACAATATAATGTAGTAGCAATATTGAATTACAAAAGGCTCACTGCCAAAGGGTTCACTACCCAGGGCTCACTGTCCAAAAGAAAGAATGCTCACTGCAGGTGGACTCACTACCCACTGAGAAAGAAAGAGAAAAGAGAAGAGTGGTTCACTACTAGGATTTGAACTGATATAATTGCATCTAATATATGCATGGAGTTTAGTTCCAATGAAGCTCAATATTCACCACAATACAAACAACACCTTCGTAGCAACATTGAAAATAGTAGACACCTGCTCACTGCATCCAATAGCCTAACACATGAAATCTCTCACTGAACTAATCTAATTCACATAACAAAACATCATATCCTTCATGCATGTATTCATCCATGAATCCTTGCCACTTATTTGTACCATCATCAATCATGAAAACATTCTTCAAGGTCGGCAACACATCTTAACCCATAAAATTCAAATTAGGTCTGGACCTAAAAATTCCTGTAGAGGAAAGGAATGAATTTAGACCATGCCACCTCTTTGCATGAACCTAAATTCCCTCTTACACATTATTCCATGCTTCCTCAATCAATAAAGCATAACCAAAAATAGTGCAAACAACCAAGTCGACCAAACTTGAGTTAACACTATGGACGTTCAAGCACACACTTCCTCAAAGGTAAAGACACCTCATGGATCTTACACAAAGCTTTAAAATAATTTATAAACATCCATGAATATCTTGAAGTCACCTGAAAATGAACAAATTTAACCACAACAACTTTCACCTGAAGAAAGTTCACAATCTGCTTACAAACAACACTGTCGAACTTTGCTACACAAGAAATCACTTTTCAGAGCATCAAATCACAAACCTTCTAGATTGAAGATAGATAAGGACCTTATGATCACACATCTAGAACCGCAACACCTGAAACCACTATGTGGAGAAATGCAAAGCAAAACACTTTCTCCTAA
Organism: Cunninghamia lanceolata; assembly: GCA_027924645.1. Lineage (NCBI taxonomy): Eukaryota > Viridiplantae > Streptophyta > Pinopsida > Cupressales > Cupressaceae > Cunninghamia > Cunninghamia lanceolata. The sequence goes on from BSBN01000128.1 coordinate 4,752,421, forward strand.
ACACTGTCAAACATTGTTCTCAAACTGGTGAACATAACTTTCACTGCACAACGATCCAGAGCACTAAATTCTAGATTTAACATCTTCAAACACTTCTAAACAACATATATAAACCACATACTCATATCTCCAACACAAAAGAAATGCAGAGAAAAAATTTGAACAACACTCTGTAAGCCAGAACACATTGTTTCCTTTTTAATCAAATTTTCTCAAAAGCACTTGGAAACCAACCATCAGAACCATATTCTCAACAACTTCAACACTTCTTCAAGGCAATCACATTATCCTCAACATAGAAACTCAATCAAACAACAACAACAATAGCAGAAGACATAGCTGACAGAGACACAGTTGACACCAATGACAACACAAGCTTGTTGACATCAATGACAATCCCGATTAGCACATACTTGCAACACATTTCTCATTTAGTTATGTGGTTATTTTGAGTAAATGTCTATATACATGTACATATTGACAAATGGTAGAATCTTATGCAAAGTTGATGAGCCACTAGCCTTTTAACCAATCCCCATACACACACATGCCCACATATTTAGTCCTATTGATGGGTGCTTTTGCACACAACAACTTAGATAAAAATACCAAACTATATCTTATCTCTCCTTAAAGGAATCAAATCCCAAAGAAATGGAAAATGATGAAGGGGGTAAATCATAAAACACACAACAACAGAAATTGCACACAGAAAATAGGACTTTCTTGATTGATTTGGACAACTTATTACATTACAGAAGCTCAAATACAATCAGAGGAATCAACCCTCCATAGGGTGTAACACATTATAGCTTCCTATCACAAGACTCTGGAATCATCTGCCTTCTGTAACCCCAAATCAGCTAGGGTTTCTATTTTCTTGCCTATTCTTGACTCTACACTTCCCGTCTTAACTCTACTTCTGCCCAGGGTTCCCAAAAATGGTTATTAATAGCCTTTTTGGCGGCCAACAGCCTAATTTCAAAATTTGCATCTCCCTCCAAAAATAGGTCAACTTCTGGGAGCCATAACTTTTGATTCGGGTGTCCAATTGATGAACTGTTTTATGTGTCAAAAAGCTCACGGAGTGCTCTACGCACTAAGAAATTGCTCTACCAGTTTTGGCCATTTTCAGCCCCGTACGGGGCCGTTTAGTGCCTCAAACCCGAGTTTGAATAATTTTCAGGTGTTTTTCAGGAAACAAAAACTTTAATATCTTTTAGCTCGCAAATGATCTTTACATGATTCCTTCGCCAAAGGTCTTATTTTTCAGTTATGAAACTTCCTATAAATTTTCACTTCATTCCATGCCCAAATACAAACTTTCTAAAAAAGTAGGTTGCTATTTTTAGCAGTTTGGAAAAACTAAAAGTTCTACACCATTATTCAAGTGATTATGGAACTAGAACCACAAATTTTGAAAATAAATGGAAAGAACATCAACAATTTTGAAACACATCTTTTTTTGGGTGATGCAAGATTGCCCTTACACCACTAGATGCTCCTGCATCAGAAAATGACTACCCTAAGGTCTATACTATTAGGTCTTGTCCTTCACATGATAATTCAGTTGTCTGATGTCTTTGTTGTTCCAATCAAGGGGCCTTATATGAAACTAAAAAAACACTAACACACAAGGTTGCATTACACATAAATCAATCAATTTTTAGATTTAGCAATGTAAACAAACTAATCCAAACATATATTTCCATAAAATATATTATTTCATCTCATAACCAACAATATACCAACTTGCAGTCATGAAATATTAACCTTACAACAACAATATGCAAGTTTGAATGTTCTATTCTAACTCTAAACTAACTAGATATAATAAAATAGTGCAAAAGAAAGGCAGGAAAGAGAAAGATTAGAGAATTCCTAAGGAAAACTATAGGAATGATTAGTTGTTTGAGATAGGCAGATCCTAAACATAAACCATTTTCTACTTAATCAGAGATACTCACAACACCACAGAAATGATGCAATCTTCAAAGGAATTAAAAGATTTTCAAACTATGGAGTACTTTCATCAAACACCTAATATCTGGTGTAGTTTAATTAAATTTCCACAATAGAACTGAAATAAAATATATGTTCAGACTAACCATGCACAGTAAGTTACAATCGGCAATTTACTAATGGTATGAACATAGGAGATCCATCAAATATCAGAGATAATCAATCATAAATGCAATTAAACTTTAACTAAAAGGTGAAAAGGAACCATGAAACCAATTTTGCAACCAACAAAACAACCCAGTTGATATCAGCAAATGAGTTTCTATTTATATTGATTTAGCAAAACAATAGTCTCAACAATTCTACTTCTTTTTAGTCCTTCCTAACATGTACAAAGAGAGTGTCTGCCTTTATATAGAAGAGGCAAGAGCACTTAGTTTGCAATGAGTGGTGAGGATTAATCCAACACCAAGGGTTCATATTTCATGAGCATTTGTTGTCTGTGGTAGAGCAACAAATTTCATTCATCTTCAATTGTCTCTTGATCCAATGGTTGCAATTTCATTTTTTGACCATTTGATTTTACAGAATAGAAAAAATTTTACTTTTCCAAATAAAGACAAATTGTGTTGTAAGAGTTGACAAAAGGGACAAAGGTGGCACGTTTTCCAGGGCAACATCCACTGTGTAAGATTTATGAACTAGTTATCTTGATGGCAGGTGGTGTGAACAGGTCCTAGAGAGTGGGTATCAACTTCAACCTAATTCATTTGGAAATCTTCCTAGATTTTCACTTATTTCTATCTTTATTCATCCATCCTTTCAGCATGAATATGTTGATGGTGTCAGAGGAGAAGGGCATTATATGGATGGAACAATGTCCTTGTTTTACCCATAGCATGCAAAAGAAAACCACTCAATTTGGGTGTTGAAATTCCATTTCCATGTTTTAACATCAACCTACATGACCAGAATTTGCATTAAACTTTACAATAAAAAAAAAAATTACCTGAAAGACCCTTGCAAAAGTTCACCTTACTTGAGGATATTTAAAACTTGATAAATTTACCTTCTATATCTTTCTGCGAGAATTTGCTAGGCAATCCAATGTTAATATTACAACTAATCTATGACTACAATTCATCCTAAAAGGTATCCATTTCATCAATATATTTGATTTTATTCTTAAAGGAAGCAAGAGTTTGGATATAGAAAGAAATGCAGGAAAATTCAAAGCATCTAGACATTCCCTTATCCCTATCATAACTCTACACGAAGATCTTAATATTGTTTTGTGGGGATTTTAAGGTCGTCGGGATATATGCTTGTTCATATCAAATCTCTGTGAGGTGATAAAAAGTACCATTTGCGGAAAGTATGGTCCAATCAGGAATAACAGAGGTTCGAGTGTAAAATAAACATTTCCAAGTCTAGGCGAAAGCTCTGCGAAGTGCAAATCATAAAAAACATTGAGGGGTTCCAAGCATGATTAGGATGTGCAAGATCTAAGCATAGATCTAGATACATATCGTGATCCTGTAAAAGTGAAAGCATATTAATAACCCATAATTTCTTTAACAAAAAGGATTAAAACTACAAATGTAGGAAAACAAGGTCCACGTGGATCAAAAATCCTCGAAATCAAAATATCTAACATACCCCTAACTCTACATCCCAACCTATATGGAAGTTCCACAATCACCCTTCGATTGAAAGCATTCATACAAGACTTGATAAATGTCATGATAGAGATAATTCTTTAGAACTCTTCAAGACAAAATATATCAGGACCAAATCAAGTTAACTCAAATGAAGCACCTATGATTGCCTCAAAGCATGAAAAACTAAATGAGGGCCTTCTAAAACCATGAAAGATCATTAAAGTATGTCAAACTAATGCAATGGATTATGAAATTCGTACTCAACCCAAACTAGAAGATCAACCTAGAATACACAAATCATGCTAAAACTCATAAACATGCATGGGAAACTTGTTGAAAACTTGAATCAAAAGAAGGGGTCCCCATTTTACTATTGCAAATGATGGGGCATGTGAAGGTTAACCTTAACCAGCTGGTGCGTTGTAAGTGATCGGCTGGTCGATATTTGTACGTCCCCTAGCAAACGTCAAAACACTGTGTACGGCGCAACAGTTATTGGTTGGTTAAAAAAAAGCAGTCGAAACAATACCTGACTATGGTCGACTGGTGCAGTTGACGACCCAGCCGTATAGCCGGTCATTTACAACACATCGGCTATTTACGGTTGGGCTGTGTGCATGGCACAAAATTTCCCCACCTTATCTTCATAAATACATACTTTAATACATTCACCTTATCCACACATTTATTAAATTTGATTGTACACCTATCTAAATAGTCATTATACATCTAGCTATAACCATTTTCCCACCAAGGGTCATTTCCATAGTCATGAGGTTGACTTTGCAAGTGTGGACTTAATGCTTGCCTTTCTAAAATTTAAATTCAAATTTTGGTTGATTGGTCCCCTTTGTTTTCTTGCTCTGAACTAAGTACACTCTTTGTGAAATGTGATGATATGTGCTAGTATTTAAAGGTATTCATTAGCATTTATTTATCATCATATAAAATCCACAAGTCCTCTCTCATTTTAGACCATTAAAGGACCAATCAATAGCAAAACATTTGAATTTGGTGCACTTAAAGGAGTAACAAATCTGCATATATTATTTTATAGCCCTTGCATATTTTCTTCGATCTTTAACACATATTCTTTAAGGTTGACCTAGGAGAACTTGTCTCCTTGTGACACAATGGTAGCCCTTCCCAGGCATTTCTATATACCACCAATCTATAAAATATAATAAAAAATAGTACAGGTGAACCAAGCGAGTAGCAGATCAAAAGTATACATCTCATAGGGTCAAATCATACACAAAAGACTAATTTGTAGTCGTAGACCTAACCTAGACCAACAAACTTGATCTCAAACATAGCACAAATCTAGTACAAGATTCGAGGCATTTTACTAACAAAGAGAACACATTTCCTAGGGTAGATACAATTAAATTCTAGAATCTGTATCAAAGGCATACATTCTTTGGTCAACGAACTAAGATCCTTATCCATTGCATTTACTTTCATCACTTAGCATTTAATTTCATAAAACAATAGTCCACAATTGTCACCTAGTAGATCTAGGTTAAATCTATGCTTATTTGTAAATATAGTTTTTGTAATTTAAATTATAATATCTTTTGAGGTAACTGTAACACTTGTGCCTTTTGTTTTTATATAGAATTTTAAATTAATTAAAATTGTGAAATAATAAATAACACTTTAATAGGGTAACCATTATATCAAATACTAGCATAGATGTCTTAAATACATCTACCTAAAAGATTTTGAGAGATATCGGTCTGAAGGGGTCTATCCATCCTATGTAACAACTTCAATATAGATGCCTTGAAAGTGATCTCTCAATGTCTTCTAGATAAATGTATTTAAGATATCTATGTTACTCAGAATTTGTTTGTTGCAAATCTTAAATATTCACATTCAATGGAGATATAGTTGTTTGAGCCCAAAAAATTCCCTAGCCATCACTCCTTAATATGGTTTAGATATTTGTTAGAGAACCCTTGAGCAAGGAAGAGATTGTTGTGATATTCAATGGGGCTATATCTACTATTTTCCTCCTTCAACTTAACATCTCACCTAACCACCCTAGAACTTATTTTTGGGTTTCTTTCAATTTTCCAAGTTATGAGGATCTAAAAAGAAATGCCTTGAAGAGTGGTGGGCATAGGTAGGTACATAAAGAAAGGTGTTAAAGGAGGTGGAATAGTGTAAGAACCAGGAATAGAAATACGAAGAGTGGGTTTGAGAAGTAGGTGGATATGTTGTGAGTCAAGGTGAAGGTGGTTGGGAAGAAAGTAGATTTGAGAGGAAGTAAGTGGATGTGTTGTAAGTGAAGGTGAAAGTGGATGGAAAGAAGGAAAATGAATGGGTGAAACTCTAGATGAAGGAGTAGGAGGGGAGGTAGGATTCAAAACATCGAGAAAAAGACTTCCCCTTTCTTGTTGAAGTAGTAGTAATGGATTATGAGCACTCCCTCTATCTAGTGACTTCAAAATGTTTGCTTCAACACCATCTACTATAGGATTGGCAGGTCTCATCCATGGAGGAGATTCTACCCTTTTCTTTGCAAGGATCTTGATTCTTCTCTTGGGTTGTACATCACCTTGTGCCTCAATAACAACCCTATTAGTGTGTCTCTCCTCTAATATACTAGAAAGTATTACATGTTTCATTAAAAATTGAACCATATCACATGCCTATTATATTGCTTTCTTCTAATGTCATTAACTTTTATGGGGGTTTGGAACCCTAGAGTAAGTTGCGCTTATAATCTTATTCTCCTTAAGCTTTGTTGTTGTCATTTGTATTCAATTAGATGTTCTTTGGATCACTTTCTCATCTCTATGATTTAAGGAAATAATATACATATCAACCCAATTTATTATTAAAAATGGGGCTTTGGATAATTATTTCTAATAATAAGTAGGTGGCCTAACATCTTCATCATCATCTATAAGCTCCTCATGGCACTAAAATAGTTGATATGATTTTGTCTAGGTTAAGAGTAAGGTGACGATAATTAATTTCTCCAACTTTGAATCATTTGCACAATTTGCCCAAAAATCTTCAAGTTGAGGCACATGAACATATTTCTTTCTCATATTTTCTTCAATTCAACCCCTTGGGTCAAAAGACACCTTGACTTCATATTATCCAAGGCTATAAATAACAATCTCTCTATCAACACCCTTAGAGGAATCCCTTGTCTTGCAAGAATAATTACAAATGGTGATTGGTCGTCATTTGGCCATTATAGTTTCCCTTTATGACTGGATCTAAATAAGTGATGAACTGCTAATTTCATGTTTAATTCAAATAAAAGAACCATATTTTTGTGGTACCTAGATAACATAAGAGGTGCCTCACTAAATCATGAAACCCCGATATAGTTGACTCTTGAGAACTATATGAACCAATCTCAATTACAAATCACCCTCTTAGCTTCTTGAAAAATTTACTTATGCTTTTGGTTTCCTGTAAAATTCTCTCTTCATATGCACTGTCTCACACCCAAAATCAAAGTTTTAATGATACATCATTTACTCTCCTATAGTGAGTAAATTGGTTCCCATATTTACCCACTTTATTCAAGCCTAGGCATATCCTCACACACCAAGCTCTATGCCAAATATGACATCATAGAGAATTATTGTGTTTGGACCCACCAATGAGGATAGCCCAATCAATCTTTCAAGTTGCAATACTAACCATGTTCATCACATATATCATCCATGGATAGACCACCCTTTCCTTTGACCTTTCTAATACCCTGTTTAAGGATGTGATTATGTCACCAAAGACAATAAATTCATCTCTTCTAAGAGTTTTTGTGCAACAACCATGAAACCCTCTTTTTGTTGACCAATCAATGATGAGAAATCTGTTGGTGTGAACAGGGTTATCACCTAACCGATTTACCCTTGTGTGAATAATTCATATTATTTAACTATTCATTAGTTAAATAATATTCACACATCACACATAATTCACACATGCTAAGTTGACTTAGTGAGTCTACTAGATGTTTCTAGTTGCGTCTAGTGTTTAGTTGTTAATAGTTGTAACATGTCATAGGATAATGACACTTGTCACATGACTACAGCATCCTACATTTCATCCTTGTCTTTATAAGCAAGACATATCATGTACATTGTATCAATCTTTTACGTTCATTGATAGAATAGCATTATTCTCTCATTTGATCTCTCATGTGCTCTCATGAAGTCCTAGATCCTGGGTGGCTCCAATCATAACCAATTTTAACATGGTATCAGAGCTCTAGGAAGAATCACTTTGTGTTAGTCATTTTTTTGAGAGATCTTGAGTACAATTCATGGTGGATCTTGATAGTTGAGTATGCTCTTCTCTTGCATCGAATGATGACTTGGAAAATTAGAAAGACTTGATAGAATACTAGATTTGTGAGAGTATCCTCTTTGTGACCTTGTATTTCAAGTTCATTTTGGAGCATGCTACTTCAAATCTAAGCACACCATTACATTTAGGAGGTCCGAGAAAGTCAAGATCACCTTTTGTTTCATCCAGATCAGACATCGGAGGCCAAATCTATGAGGGTTTGAAGTTGGGAGGTGTATGTTAGATCCAGCATGTACCTGATCTTTTAGAATGGTTTGGGCAAAATTAGACCCAGCCATCGCACTCAGGAGGCCCAAAAACCCTAAGATCAACTAGCAATTTGTCAAAATCAGACAAAGTTGCAAAGAAAGGCAAAAAAATTTACCAGATTCCACCGTACGAAATTGCAACAAAGAATATTCTCTGTGTGGGAAGAATCTACAGAATTTTAGGCACAATCAATGTGCCAGTGGAATCTGCATAATATTCGTCAGGTAAATAAATTACTTTCTTGTTTTTTATAAATTCTGTCATATAAAAGTCTTTTTCTGCAAGTTAATATTTTTCTACGGAGGTATTTTGTACAAAGTACCCTATCTGTAGGGTATCACAAACCTGCAGGGTATAGACAAATTATGGGGCACCACGTGTGGCATAGTTCCCCACACTATTCAATACCCTCTCCATTCACACTAGTGGTCACAAAACCGCCCAGAGGGTATAAAAATTTCCAGCAGCACTTAGATTCCAGTCAGTGGTGTATTTCCTCTAATGACCTCAAAGGCCCCTTCAGAAATCAATACCAGTGGTTCTAAAAAATAGTAGTTGTTTAAATTTTTAATCGACAGGAATTTTTTCATTCCTCCCGACGGGCATATAAACAGTCCTCGGTGGCATCTTCAAGCTTGCCGGCAGCCTTCACAAACCACTGGCACACAATTCCCAACACTGGCGTTTGAATTCTTGTGGCGACAACATTTGACTCTCGGTGGACTCTGTAGATTTACCAGTGGACTCTGAGATAAAACTTTGGAGGGTTTAAACAAAATCCTTAGCGGTCATTTCACTTACCCGGTCTACACTTCTTCCTGGCAGTCCATGTTAGACACACATGTATATTAAGAGGGGGGGTAAATCAGTATACAACCAAATTTCACTTTCAACAAATTCAACTTATCCGGAGCAGATTAAACCTTTAAGTACTACAATATTAACATGAACATGAAAGAATAACACAATGCACATCAACACATAACACTAGATATACGTGGAAAACCCTATAAGGGAAAAACCGCGGTGAGGATTAACTCACAATAAATGAAGCTCAAATAGTAACTTTGTTTTAGGGGCTTTAACCCAAGGAAGCTGCTACTCCCTAAGTAACTTTGATTTAGGATCAGTCCCAAGGAAGCTTCTACTCCCTGATGACTTTGTTTTAGGAGCTTTAACCCAAGGAAGCAACTATTCCCTAATTTGAGAACAAACTCAAAGAAGGTTACAGTATGACAATCTTTCAAATGTCTGGAAACTATCTTTGAAGCTCACACATGATGATTGCACTTCTGTCTCTTCACACTTATCTTCTAAAGATTTGATCAGTCAAGCACACTCTATACTTGATCATTGTCTCAAATAAGTCATCAAGATGAATCCGGATAGCATCAACAACATCTTCTCTTTCTCCCACTGTCGCACTCAAATATGTATTTATTCTACTTTTATCTGCATGCAAACCTTTTCAATCATCTTGCAATCATCTCCTCTGCATTCAATTTGATCTACTATTTATACATGATATTACATTGATTACATAGCTTGTCGGCCAAAGATAATATGGAAAATACATTTACAACACTAGTACAAAAAGAGCAATATATTACTAAAAAAAACTACTATAAAGTGCTTATAAATGACCAAACATGGTCATGTGACCATTAGTAGTTTATTGCCAGTCATTTATAACACGACCAAATTGATGACTAAACCATTTTTAGTCATTTATTGGTTGTTTTGATTGATCGATTTGGTAGTATATTTAGTCGTTGATTTAGTCATTGATTGTTGTAATCTGGTCACTTATTTAGTCATTTTTTATTCATTGATATATTTAGTCATTAATTTAGTCATTGATTGTTGTTAACTGGTCACTTATTTAGTCATTTTTATTCACTAATTTCTGTCCATTGGTAGTGTATTTAGTCATTAATTTTAATCAACATTTTGATCAATTTGGTAGTATATTTACTCATTTTTATTCACTAATTTAATACTGGTCATATATTTAGTCATATGTATTCACTGTTCACTGATTTCTGTCAATTGGTAGTATATTTAGTCAATTTAATTATTAATTGACGTCAATTAGTAGTATATTTAGTCATTTTGAAGCTTGTATTTAGTCATTAGTATATTTAGTAGTATATTTTGAAGCTTGCACAATGAAAAAGCTTTGAGAAGGTAAAAAAAAGCTTGTTTTATTGATAAAAAATGCTTACAAATAGCATACAGATCTGAAAATAAGTTACAATGCTTTCTCTTTGCTAAAAAATCTTCATGGTTGCAATACATAGCTCAAAGAATGAGAAAGAAACCAATTTTATGAGTATCACTAAGCATAGAAGCACAAAGACATTCATAGATGTCTTCTTCACAAATCCATGACTGTCCCATGAAGCTCATTGTCATAGTTCAAGATCACATTGTCATCTTTGTAGAGATCTTGTCTCATGCACCCAACTTGCTCTAGTTCATAAGCTGCCACTGTGAATTGTTACCTATAGAAATAAGTTGTCCTTATCTCTGATAGCTATTGTTTTATCCTTGTTAGGCCATTGTTACCATAAGGTAATTAGGATATTGTTAGAATTTGGAAACTAAAACAGGGGATAGGTTTGGATTTGTTGTATTAATTCTCAGCATTAGAGATCCAATGACAGTGAATGTATATACTTGTGGTTACCAATGTGGAAAAGGCCCCTGAATAGTTTTACATGCATCTATTATAAGCTTCTTGGGAGTCCAAAAATCTAGACTGTAGCATGGTGATACTGTTAAGAGGAAGACAGTCTTAAGACTTCCTTAAACCCTCTGCCTAACTAATAACTCTTCCACAAAAGACAAGAAAATGCATCAAATAACTCATGCATCACCTCCTCATTGCCAACATATTCATCATCCATCTCCAACTGCTTCAACACCCGATGGGCTAACAAGAGACCAGTACAGTATGCAGCAAAAGCAAATGAGAGATGCATAAATATCCACTGTAACAAATAGAAAGAATACTAGAAGTAGATAAGTCATCAATGCATGCACAGTAAAGTATACTAGAAGCCCTATGATTTTCTCAAAAAGGATAATATACAAACAAACCTACTCATTGTTGCAACTCGTACAAATTCTAATTTTTTTAGAATTTATTCCACCCGGAAAAAACAGCCTTAACCAATAACAAAAATTAGAAACTTTTCATATTTAGTGCAGAAAAATAAAGGAAAATCAAGAATTACTAAAGGTTTAATTTCCCTACAACACATGATTTTAATTGGTTTTGACACGGATTTCAAAACACACTAATAGGAAAATGATCAGATGAAAATATAAGTGGGCGTTTTATAGAGGCAAGAACTAATCAATAATATGTCCAATATTCAAAATGGTTAGATTTTAACACAACTCCAAGATAAAAGCACAATTCATATTCAATTTCATAACATGATCTATTTGAAAGCATTTTATTTAAATATCATCCATTTCAATAATTAAACAGTGTAAATTTCTTTGACCCATTTGTCCTCCATTTGAAAACATAGTGCATTGGCAATTGTTGTACCCACTTCCTCTTTGCTCTCTCTCTGCCTCTACTCATTGTAACAAATTATAATGCAAAATGTGGAAGCATTGACAAGGCATGTGAACTATTTGGCATTATGCCTCAAAGAGATGTCATCTCATGGAATGCAATGGTTGCGGGATATGCACAAAATGGATTTGTTGAAAAGGCTTTAGAAACTTTCAAGCAAATGCAATTATAAGGTGTAAATCTAAATTCAACAATCTTTTCCAGCAGAGTCCCTGCCTATGCCAAAATAGGAGCTTTGGAACAGGGTATGGACATCCATCAAAGCATGAAGGATAGAGGAATTTTGTCATTTTTTGTAGTTTCAACTGCCCTGGTAGACATGTATGCAAAATGTGGAAGCATTGCCAAGGCATGTGAACTATTTGGAAGAATGCCTCAAAGAGATGTCATCTCATGGAATGCAATGGTTGCGAGATATGCACAAAATCGATTTGTTGAAAAGGCTTTAGAAACATTCAAGCAAATGCAATTAGCAGGGAGAAGCCAAATTCAAGAACCTTTGCCAACATACTCCCTGTTGTGCCAAAATGAGAGCTTTAGAATAGGGTATGGACATCCATCAAAGAATGAAGGATAGAGGAATTTTGTCAGATGTTGTAGTTGCAACTGCCCTGGTAGATATGTATGTAAAATGTGGAACCATGGACTGTTGGCAAGAGCCACTGCTGGGCATCTCAGGTGTTGTCATTGATGGCAACTAAATCTATCTTACACATCCGCATTAAATCATTTGATCATACCGGAAGTCAAAGTGTAAATTTATCTAAGTCCAGATAGACAAGAACAGAGCATTTGACAAGGTTCAGCATATTAGTCCGCATTTCTCCGCAGGTAATCACATTGTACTGTAGATCTGAGGGAATGGTAAGAGATGTTAGGGCTACCTAAATCCAATATTTTAGCCTCCGGTGATGAAGGGATTGTAAGTTACAAGCATTTGAGTATCAAGTTTTAGTTAGACAGTTTAGTCCGATGAAGAACAAACCGACTAGGTGTTTGATCCTTGTGCAGATGAAGAGAAGTGGTTGGTCGAGCAATTTATGTGATCCAGTGGCATTGGACGATAGGTGAGGTAACTTGAACACATAAGTTTTGGTCCGCATTAATATGTGTGCATGGAGTTAGCCGACAGAATAGTGTTCTTGAAATTGTTTCCAGTTTTTCTCAAAGCTGACTGTAGTTGATGTTATTTCATATAGCAGATATATATGATCGATGGATTCAAGCATTTGAGTGTGTTGTGGTGTGAGTATGAAGGGATAAGTGTGAAATATAGTAGAATCAAGTGCGAAGGAAAGAGATCTTAGCTCTAAATCGTGGCAGAGCAGTGAAGTAGAACAAAAAGAGATTAAGTGTGTAAAGTCAGTATATTGTGCATAACCGGAACTGTAATTATGCATTATTAGATGTTGTTTTTCAGTTCAATCATTCCAGTAAACTCTTGTAATTGATTTTGTAGGCAATGAACCTCATTGAGCAGTGAGCTCTGGGCATTGTACCCGAAGGCATGTGCTTTCCCCATTTGTAATACTTTTAATAGAGTATAAATTCTTGTGGGTTAACCCCCACCGTGGTTTTTCCCTTAAACGGGTTTCCACATAATAATCTTGGTGTTATGTGTGCTAAATTTTGTTTCTGCTCATCTGTTGGTGATTCATGCTTTCATGGTTATATCATTCATATGTTAATAAGTGGTAAAGAAATTCAATTGAAGTAAAGGATAAAAGTTTTGTGACAACTGATTCAATCCCCCCTCTCGGTTGGCTGCCTTTATTTCAACAATTGGTATCAGAGCTTGGTTCCTTAGAAGAAGTTTAATAGCTTGAGGAAGATCTGGGAAGGTGCTTTCAATGGGTTCATTCAAGCATTTTGATGGTATCAATCAACAACTACAAGTAGCATTAGATGATCTTGACCTGTCCAAAGTAGAAATCAGAGATCTGTAAGAACCTTAAAGATGCTGAAGATTTCATTGAGACCTTAAAAGAAAAATTGAGCAAATCTAATGAAAAGAGGAAGGAGCTACTTCTTCAACTAAAAAATCACAATGAAGACAATGACATGGATGAGGCCCTGAAAGAGAAGACAAAGGAATGTGAGAAGTTAGCAAAAGAAGTCATTGTCCTAAAACATGAGATGGAATCTGGGGTGATGAGGCTAACTAAGGAAATTGAAGAAAGGAAGAAGACTGAAGAAAAATTGAATCAATCTCTGAAAGAAAGAACAGAAGAATGCTATAGATTGGACAGAATAATTGGCCATCTAGAGTCTGATCTACAAGAAAGCAGGGAAAATGGGGAAGAATTTGAAAGGAAAATTGTCATTCTCAAACATGACCTAGAAGTTGCAAATGAATATAAAGAAAAATTCAAGATAAGGTTAGCTAAACTTGAGGTGTCGCTTGACAGTCAGAAGAAGGTAGATGATAAGCATGGTCTGGGATTTGAGAAAGGTGAAAGCTCTAGATCTGGTCAAAGAAATCTTGAAGCAAGAAATCAAAGAAGTTATCCTAGAAGACCTTCGGTAAGACAACCTAATTCTCAAAGGTATTCATCTTTCAATGGTAGTTGTTTTAAATGCAATAAGTATGGTCATAAAGCTAATCAATGCAAAAGTCAAGTAAATCAAAATGCATCATCTTTCTCCGGTCAATGCTTTAATTGCAAAAAGATAGGTCATAAGGCTGAGGAATGTAGAAGTTGATCAAGGAACCCTCCTAAGAACAAACAAATGTTTAATGGAAGATGTTTTACTTGCAATAAGTTTAGACATATTGCAATGCAATGCAGATCTAAACCTACTTCGACATGTAATTGTTAGAAAAATAAGATTGTGTGTTTCAACTGTAACAAATCTAGACACATTGCTAAATTTTGCAAAAGCAAAAAGGAGAACTCATAGGCAAGTAAAGGAAAAATAGAGCAGAAGTTGGACAAAGGCAAAGGGAAAGTTGATATGAATGAGATCCAGAATGAAATGAACAAAACATGGGTGAAGAAAGGTGAGATGAAAGTTGAGAATGGGTCCGCAGCGGAATCCGGTATTGATAATTCCTCCAGGAACTGAATCAAGAGCTCTGACTCAGGTGGAGCTGCTTTGAAAATATAATTCCCCTAGCTAGTAAGTGGGTGCCTGAATCTGGCATGTTGAATGAAGATAAAGAAACCTATTTCAGATTTGTTGAAGCAAATTCTGGAAGAAAAGAAGCTAATGCGAATGATTGCGGAGCAATTGAAGATTGACTATATGCAAAATTAGTGTAACCAGATGTATTAGGGCAGAGCATTTATTACAATGATGAATTAGGTTTTACGGAGCATAAAAAGTCATTTATTCATCATTTGAATCACTTTGCATTTGAAGAAAACAAGAAGAAGAGAACTTGATCTGAGATTTCAAAGATTCGTAGTGTGACAGATGAATTCATCAGCTAACCCTAATCCTGTGGAGAAAAAGGTATTTTTCTTGAAGCTTTGAACTTGTGATCTTTTGAAATGGCTACACCTCTAGTTGTGAATATCACTAAGTGACCTAGGCCAAAGTTTAAGAAGCATCCATACAAATCAGTAGAGGTCGATCCGCTAGGTGCCTTTTCAAGTTTTTTGTATGGTGTGTTGCATGTTGAAGATATTAGGGCCTATATTCATGCTAGCATAGATGAGTTTGGGGATTCAAAGTTAGTAGATTTGTTCAAGAATCATCTGAGGGATGAAATTCATGGTCTTAAACCTGAGTATAAGGCACTACAAGATAAACACTTCATTCATATTATAGGGTTTCCATACTTTGATGAAGATGAGTGGGTCTGGTATGTGTTGAGTCGGATGCACGATGAGTTTATGTGGTTAATGAAACCTTTCAAGATCACCAAAGATGCCATCAAGGCCGTGACAAGGTTGAATGCATCCATTGGACTACCAATGTTGAAGTCAGTAAAGAATCAAACTATAACTGATGCTACCGGTTCAAGGTTTGACAAAAGGGCAATGACAATAAATGACATCACTGATCTAGATGTCAAATTTGCATCAATGGTGATTGGATACAAGATATATCATTCTAGCAGGAAGAATTCTATATCTAGTACATCTATCTATGCAGCTTATAAGATGTTGAGAGAGAATGCTGACTATGACTTGTGTGAGTTGCTGCAGAACCAGCTGATGGAAAACTTGAACAAAATCAAAAAGGACAAGAAAAATACTTTCAAGTATGATAAATTAGTATTATGTTTATTCTTCTATTTCATGAATGAGTTACCCAACAAGAAAAACATATGTTGGACCAGTGATAAGACTGTTGCCATTCAAATAAGAGAGAACTTGAACAATATTGGTGACTTCAATGCCCAAAGGACTTCTCTTTGGGGATTTTTCAAGAATTTTTAGAACATGATGCAATCAAGGGAAATAATCCCTACATCTGTGGTTGAAAAATACAAGGATACAGTTTGTTTTATGGTAGATACAGATTAGTGTTTAATGGAAGCAGTTGAACCAGGAACTATGTGGATCATGCCCATGGGGTATGAAGTGGATGGAAAGGTACTGGAGTTGTATGCACATCTGTTGAGCCAGCCTAGGGATCCAGCTGAGGAGAGATTTGGAACATATAAAGAGATTTCACTAAAACTACATCTTGAATTCAAGGCTCCTGAAATCAAAAGGAAAGTAAGGAAAGAAGTTGAGCAGTTGGCTGAGAATCTAGGCCTTACTAAGGAATCTATGAGACAAAACAGGGAAAGGATAGAGAAAGATGAGAAGGAGAAACATGATGGAGAATAGAGAAGTGTTCCGGTGGAATCCACTACTAAAGCAAGTCTACCAGGAGTTCTAGTTCAACCTCTGGTGTGTCACCTTCTCTTGCTACAAAAAAACCTACCAGTAAGGAAGGAAAAAGGACAAAGGTAAAGGGCAAAAGAACATATGTCAGTTTCAAGAAAGTGGATGAAGAAGAAACTGACTCAGATGATGAAGTCAAAGAGTTGAAGGCATCAGGTACTAAGGTTACTAAAGTGTCTAAGGAGAAGCCATCTAGAAGCAAAAAGACAAGTAAAAGGCATAAATTAGAGGCTTATGTTGAGAAGCCTACTCTCTCTGTGAATGACATCATTAAGTCAGTCACTATAGATGGAAACTTGAAGCCAATGAATGAATTTTATGATCATTACAGTGATGCTGATAAGAGAGTTTTGGAGGAAGCAACAATCAAATATTTGAATATCTATAATAAGACTCTATTTGAAATAACTTCTAAAATTCCAGAAAGCCTTGAAAAAATTCTAGAATTAAGAAAATAGAATGCAAAAGCTAAAGATTTTGAGCTCTGGGAGCATGTGTTAATAAAATTGTGTCCTCAAATTACTCCAGATCAAAAGAACCTGATATTCAAAGAAGTGAAAGAGGACTTTAGGAGTAAGATCAGAATGAATATGGTCATGCTGGGAGAGATTGATAATATAGTTGGAGATACTTAGGAGATTCTTCTGAATGCATTGAAAAAGCATAATCTTCCCACTGTTGAAGAAGAAACTTGTGTTGAAGTTGATCCCTCCATTCTGGAAATTGAGGAACTTGATAAATTTGATGATAATGCCGACATTGAGGATACACTAAATCCTCTGAAAGAGAATGTAGAAGATATTTTTGATATAAATAAAAGCAAGGATACCTCTGATGATGATGCAGAGAAGGCAGAAGTAGAGAAAAAGAATGAAAGTGATGAGCAGAACATTGTGGTGACTCTGAAAAGGGAGAAGATGGAGGCCCTGAAGAGCACAAGTCTGAAACATCATTTTGGGCAAGAGATATTGTAGATGCAGTGAAAGAAATTTTGGAAAGAGATAAATAGATTGCAGAAGATCAAGACATAATACAAGGACCAATCAATTTTGATACTTTATCACCAGTGCAGAAGATAAAGTTGGCCTCTATTGCACAAGCTAAGGCCAAAGAGGAAATTTTGAAGTCCCATTTAGAAGATAGTGAGTTGCTTGGCATTGCATCTAGGATTTTGGAGAAAATCATGCCCACATATCAGAAGGATTCTTTAGTATCTCCCTCTGGTCAGTTAAAAAGCTTAATAAATGAGCTGTAAGTTCTCATTTTGAAACCTTAGAGAAGTCAGAAGAAGTTAAAGTAAAAAATGAAATTAATGAGAAGAGGTTTGCTGAAATAAAGAAAATAATTAGCTATGATAGATCCAGGCTTGATATCAGTGTAAAGAGTATTCAAAATACCCTATCTGAAGGTGCAGAGATCTTTAAGTTTTGTCTCAATAGATCTAAAGTTGTTGAAGATATTGAGAAAAAGATTAAGGACATAGAGCTCAAACTATCTAATATTTCTCAGTCATATAGTCCTTTAACTGAGTCTGTAATTACCAAAGAATGCCAAGTAGTGAGTCTGCGGAATGAATTAAGTGATTTGGAGAAGGAAAAGGCCAAAATTCTAGCCAGATTGGACGAGCTCCAGGAACTGATCTCCCCTAAGTTAGAAACTATGTATGATATATTGGCAGAGTCCCAAGCAGCAACTTTACTAGTGATCCTACTGACCTTCAAAAGATAGAATCATTGGCATTTTTGTTTAGTGGGCACATATCTATCTTGGGCAGTATTAAAAAGAACTAGGACAATGAATTGACAAAGTTGAAAAACATTTTTGGTGATATCTTTTTGCTGATGAACAAAGTCTAAGAACTGTATGTTCATATGCGGAAGTATGTAGAGTTTTGACCCTTGTACATAAAATTTTTGCATGAATTTTTATATGTGGATCCCAGCCTTTGCCATTGATGTCAAAGGGGGAGAGGAAAATAAGTGAAAAATTAAGAATTAATCCAAGGGGGAGCAACGGAAATCACAAGTGTATATAGTAAGGGGGAGTTGTTCTAACACTTAGTCATTTTTCACTAAGTGTTGCCATCAATGCCAAAGGGGGAGATTGTTGGCAAGAGACACTGCTAGGCATGTTAGGTGTTGTCATTGATGGCAACTAAATCTATCTTACACATCCGCATTACATCATTTGATCATATCAGAAGTCAGAGTGTAAATTTATCTAAGTCTGGATAGACAAGAACAGAGCATTTGACAAGGTTCAACATATTAGTCCATATTTCTCCACAGGTGGTCACATTGTGCTATGGATCTGAAGGAATGGTAAGGGATGTCAGGGATACCTAAATCCAAGATTTTAGCCTTCGGTGATGAAGGAATTGTAAGTTACAAGCATCTGAGTATCAGGTTTTGGTTAGACAGTTTAGTCCGGTGAAGAGCAGACCGACTTGGTTTTTGATCCTTGTGCGGATGAAGAGAAGTGGTTGGTCAAGCAATTTATGTGATCTAGCGGTATCGGCCAACAAGTGAGGTAACTTGAACACATAAGGTTTGGTCTGCATTAATATGTGTGCATGGATTCAACTGACAGAACAATGTTCTTGAAATAGTTTTCAGTTTTTCTCAAAGCCGACTGCAGTTGATGTTATTTCATATAGTGGATATATATCATCGATGGATTCGAGCATTTGAGTATGTTGTGGTGTGAATATGAAGGGATAATTGTGAAATATAGCAGAATCAAGTGCGAAGGAAAGAGATCTAAGCTCCGAATCATGGCAGAGCAGTGAAGCAGAGCAAAAAGAGATAAAGAGTGTAAAGTCAGTATATTGTGCATAACCAGAACTATAATTATGCATTATTAGATGTTGTTTTTCAGTTCAATCATTCCAGTAAACTCTTGTAATTGATTTTGTAGGCAATGAGCCTCATTGAGCAGTGAGCTTTGGGTAGTGTGCCTGAAGGCATGTGCCTTCCCCATTTGTAATACTTTTAATAGAGTATAAATTCTTGTGGGTTAACCCCCACTGTGGTTTTTCCCTTAATCAGGTTTCCACGTAAAAACCCTGGTGTTATGTGTGCTAAATTTTATTTCTGCTCATGTGTTGGTGATTCATTCTTTCATGGTTATATCATTCATATGTTAATAATGTTAGGCTTAGCCGGTAGAAGATATCAATTAAATGCAAATAAAGATTAAACAAAGGAATGAAAATACACAGAAATAATAACAGTGAGAGATAAGTTTTAACGTAGTTCACCCAAACTCGGGCTACATCCACCATCAGAGAGTCCAATATAATTATCTAGTAAATCAAACTAATTACAACCAGCAATCCCTGCAACTCAATACCACTGCAAATGCTACAATACAATATCAATCGAAACCCTAACCCTTAGCCACTTTTATCAAGCCTTGTGTCAGTTACAAAAATAGGGTTTGTTTTTTATGTCAGCTAATAGAAAAATAACTCCCGACGCCTTTATAAAATAATAGGCAATTTTTGCTTCAGAGATGCTAGCTTTAGCCCCCATGCACTCCCCCGTTAAATAATTTGGGGGGAAACCATGCCGATAAAAGTGGGGAAAATTTAACCTCTAAGTCTGATTAGACTCCATATAACAACAATCTCCCACTTGGAGACTGATCAGACTCCACACCATATCATCTCCCACTTGGAGACTGATCATAACACCGTTGACCCTATAGCTCCCACTGGAAATAAGCACTCTGGACTCTATTATTCTATTTTTGTTCTTTTCAGTCTTGAAGACCAATCGAAGATGAAGAGGAGCTCAGCTTCTCCCTTGTCACTACCTTTGTATACATATCCCCTGGATTTTCATCTGTGTATCTTTTCCAGCTATAACTGTCCATCATCCAACACCGATCGAATGAAGTGATACCTCAACTGTATGTGTTTGGTCTTTGAATGCAAGGCAGAATTCTTTGCAAGATGTATGACACTCTGGCTATCTGTAAACAAATAACTATTAACCTGTTGTTTTCCCAATTCTTCCATGAAAGATTGTAGCCATATCATCTCCTTGCTTGCCTCTGTTGTAGCTACATACTCTACCTCTGTGGTGGATAAAGCAACCACCTTTTACAACCGTGAGATCCAACTCACCACTGTCCCACCTACAGTAAAGACATAACCTGTAGTACTCCACCTAGTATCAATATCCCTTGCTAAATCTGAGTTTGCATAACCTGCTAAATCAGTATTAGAGCCCCCAAAACATAAATGTGTATTAGATGTACCTCTCAAATATTTGATAATCCATTTTATCGCATTCCAATGCTCCAATCTAGGATGACTTATATACCTGCTTATGACTCCTACAACATGTGCAATATTTGGTCTCGTGCATACTATGGCATACATTAAACTTCCTACAACTGAAGCATATGGTACCTTAGACATTTTTTCTTCCTCCTCTTGTGTCTTATGACACATCTCCATAGTCAATTTCAAATGAATGAGGAAAGGTGTGCTGACAACTTTTGCATTCTCCATATGGAATCTCTGCAACACCTTTTCAACATAATCAGCCTGGGATAGACTCAATTTTCTGTTCTACCTATCTCTGCAAATTTTTATACCAAGGATTTGTTTTGCTACCCCCAAATCCTTCATAGTGAATGACTGTGCTAACTTCTATTTTAACTCTCTTATGTAATCCATGTTAGACCCTGCTCCAAGCATGTCATCAACATATAAACATAAATTAATGTAGCTATCATTATCCAACCTCTTAGAATAAACACAATGGTTAGAATTACACCGACTGTAGCCTTGCTCAACCATAAAACTATCAAATTTCAAATATCATTGCTGAGGTGCTTGTTTCAAGCCATACAAACTCTTCTTCAATCTGCACACCAATTTCTCCTTACCTTTGACCTCAAATCCCTGTGGTTGTTCCATATATATCTCCTCCTACAAATCACCATGGAGAAAGGCAGTTTTCACATCTAGCTGTTCTAAATGCAAATCTTTAGCAACCACAATACTTAAAATAGTATGAATAGAAGCCATCTTAACAATCAGAGAAAAAATCTCATCAAAATCAATGCCCTTTTTCTGTGCAAATCCTTTTACAACTAACCTGGCTTTAAATCTTTTCTTACTTCCATCTTCCTCTTTCAGCCTATAAACCCATTTGTTTGGTAAAGCCTTTTTACCTGCAGGCAACTTACATAATTCCCAAGTCTGATTTTTCAGCAAGGAGTACATTTCTTCTTTCATTGCAAGCTCCCACTAAACCTTTGTATCCACTTGCATAGCTTCATCATACCCTTCTGGTTCACTAGCATCTGTTAACAAAATAGAATACAAAGAGGGAGAAAACCTTTCAGGAGGTCTACTTATCCTTCTCGACCGTCTAACATTCACTGGAGTTTGTGGTATTTCTTATTGCTATTGCAGAGCATGAGGAACCACTAGAACATCACTATTTGGAGTATCATCCAGCACCACATAATCCTTTTCTTTCTTCTCATGCTGCTACAACTAATCTTTGTACAACACCTTCTCATTGAATACAACATCTCTAGTTCTCACAATTTTCTAATTTTCAAAATCCCAAAGCCTATAACCAAATTCATCAATGCCATATCCAATGAAGGTACACTTTTTTGATTTTGCATCCAGCTTGGTTCTATTTTCAGAATCTACATGTACAAATGCTTCACATATGAATCTTTTGAGAAAAGAATAACTCACTTTCTTACTCGTCCATGATTCCTCTGGAATACCACAACCGAAAGGAATTGAAGGACATCTATTAATTAATTATATAGCAGTATTGACAGCCTCTGCCCACATATTTAAAGGCAACCCAACATGCAATCTCATGGTCCTTGCACGCTCCATTATTGTCCTATTCATGCATTCAGCCATTCCATTTTCTTGTGGAGTCCTTGGAACCATTTTCTGCCTACGAATTCCATTAAAGGAACAATAATCCTCAAATTCTTTGCTGCAATACTCACCACCATTATCAGATCTGAGAGATTTTAATCTTTTGCCCGTCTCATTCTCAACCAAGCTTCTACATTTCTTAAATATTTCAAATACATTAGATTTTTGCCTAAGGAAATAAATGCATACCTTCCTAGTTACATAATCTATGAATGTAACATAATACTGAGAGCCACCAAGAGAAGATACCTGAGCTGGTCCCCATACATTTGTATGCACAAGCTCTAACTTTGCATCTTTCTTTTGCTTCCCATCCTTGAGAAAACTCTCTTTTGTTTTCCATACACACAACTTTCACAGAAATCCATATTGATACATTTTAGACCTGTTAAAACTTTCTTAGAATGAAGTACCTTCATATCTTTTTCACTCATATGCCCAAGTTTGTTATGCCACAATGTTGTCTCAAAACCTGCAGCAATTGTTTCAGTCTCTTCCTGCGAACCTGCAGCAGCTGTTCCTGAACCTGTTTGTTTTTTCTCTGCAATAGCTAAAGTAGAAGGAACAGTATGACCTATACAAATATATAAGGTGCCTACTTTCACACATTTTGCTACTATTAAGGCACTTTTTGAAACCTTCCAATTTTTATCAATAAATGTAACAATGCAACCTTCTTCAGCTAGCTGCCCTGCTGAAATTAAATTCCTACTGAGCCTTGGAATGTGCCTTACCTCTTGTAGTAGCCAATGATTCCTATTCTGTAACTTAATCTTGATTCTTCCCTTTCTAACAATCTAACAGGGTTCGTTATCTCCCAAATAAACTAGCCCAAAATCCCCTTGGACAGAATCAAGAAAATAACTTCTATGGGGTGTAGCATGAAATGAGGCCCCTGAATCTAAAACCTACAAATCATCAGCATTATCTAGGGAAAGAATCAAAGCATCATCTTCAGATTTATTACTTACCACATTTGCCTCCTTATTTCCTTCTTGTTTGTCTCCTTTATTTTTTCATGACCAACAATCTTTCTTTAGATGACTTGGTTTCCCACAGTACCAGCAATCCTTCTATCCTCTAGATTGGGATCTCTTGTCCTTTGATTTTCCTTGTGACTTCCCATGACCTCCAGAACCTTTTCCTCTCTCCTTTGATCTACTCCTGCTTTCTGCATTCAAAACACTACCTGATGTGGACCTTCCTGAGATTTTCCATCGCATTTCCTTGCTAAGGATAACACCAACAACATCATCAAATTTCAAAGTGTTTGAACCAGAGACAGAGTTACTTACAGCCATTACGAAGCTATTCCAGCTTTCTAGAAAAGAACATAATATCAAGAGAGCCCTAACATCTTCATCAAAACTTACTTTTACAGAAGTTAACTAACTGATAATCATATTAAACTCATTTAAATGATCTGTCACGGATCCACCTTCAATCATTTTCAGATTAAACAAATGCTTCATGAGAAATACCTTATTTGAGGCTGAGGGTAATTCATACAATTTAGCCAACGCTTTCATCAGACCATCTGTTGTCTTCGTTTTTGTTATATTGAATGCCACCGATGGTGCCAGGCATAACCGAATGGTTCCTAGTGCCTTTCTATCCAGAAGATTCCAATCCTTATCTATCATTCCTTCTAATTTCTTGGATACTCCTTCCAAAGGCCTCCATAAATCCTTCTGATAGAGATAATCCTCCATCTGCATCTTCCATAATTGATAGTTCTACCCATTGAATTTATCTACCTTCAATTTACCCTTGTCTGCCATTGCTCCCACTCAACCGTGAGACTCCCACTCAATTGTGAGACCTTCCTACAGACAATAATCAAACACAACCCGCTTTGATACCACTTGTTAGGGTTATCCAACAGAAGATATCAATTAAATGCAAATAAAGATTAAACAGAGGAATGAAAACACACAGAAATAATAACAGCGAGAGACAAGTTTTAACGTGGTTCACCCAAACTCGGGCTACATCCACCAACAAAGAGTCCAATATTATTATCCAGTAAATCAAATTGATTACAACCAGCAATCCCTGCAACTCAATATCGCTACAAATGCTACAAAACAATATCAATGAAACCCTAACCCTTAGCCACTTTTATCAAGCCTTGTGTCAGTTACAAAAATAGGGTTTTTTTATGTCGGTTAAAAGAAAAATAACTCTTGACGTCTTTATAAAATAATAGGCAATTTTTGCTTCGGGGGCGCTAGCTCTGCCCCCTGCACTCCCTCGTTAAATAATTTGGGGGGAAACTATGCTGATAAAAGTGGGGAAAATCTAACCTCTGTGTCTGATTAGACTCCATATAACAACAAATAAGTGGTAAAGAAGTTTAATTGAAGCAAAGGATAAAAGTTTTGTGACAACTGATTCACCCCCCACCCTCTCAGTTGTCTGCCCTTATTTCAACATGGACAAGGCACATGAACTGTTTTAATAGAATGCCTAAAAAAATGTGGTCTGATGGACTGCATAGAGAGAGCTTAGAGAGAGCCTCCTGATCGATTGCAATATAAAGGAGGAAACAAGAATGAAGAGAGGTGTAAGTAATGCAGTCATGCAGGATGAACTTGCTTAGAAATTTAGGGAAGACGTCTGTTGGTGTAAGGTGCAAAAATTTAACAACTAAACATAGAACTTGAAATTAAACATATTCCAAAAGTAAGAATCATTCAATCGATAACAGATTCTAATTATCCATAACTAAATATAACATGGAAGAATTCATGAAATGTTCCAAAGCTCATATATGAGAATGACTTACAAATATAGTTCCATACACCCAACTTGGTATTACAGTACATCTATTTCAATGTTACAAAAGGAAGACTACTTCCAAATAATAATAAATCATTTTACAAATTTACAACTTGGCAATGAAGCCAAACAAAGAATAATATAAAGCAAATATCCATATCAGATACAATAATTAAACTTGGCTGCCCCGATCCTCTGACCTACTAACCAAGACCAAGAGAGTGGTTGAGGCACTTTTTCCACCCAACCACGAAGTACTGGACTTCCCTGGGTTTCTTCTTAACTTGAAGAAAACACCGACCTTGCACAAGGAGACTAGCAACCCGAAATGATGTAAGCAGGAGGGAATCACGCGATACGTGCCTGTTGCCTGTATGCATCCTAAACCTAGAATGACATAGACTCTTGCAACAAGATGTGGCAGAGACAAAATAACAAAGTTCTAGGCTTTTAAACAACCCATCTATTTCAATGGTACTATAGCTTGGCCAAGCAAAATTAAATAAAATGATAGTTTAGAGAAAGTAAACTATCGTCTCTGGAGCCCACATTCGGCATCCTATCCTGAAAGTTCGTACTTTACCAAAATACATACAAGTATAGTTTTCTAAATTCATTTGTTCATAATCATTCTTTCCATATCTCAATACATTTATGGTTTCAGTATATAGTTCATCTAGTTGAATTGTTGTCTAGTTCTATAATTTTCCAATTTCATGATACATAGTTTGCTAATGCACTAGTTTTTATCCATTTAATTTCAAATGTTTCTATCGGTTATCTTTTAGTTTGTTTCACATTTTTTATGCCAATTTGACAGAGTTCAATACATCCTTTTAGTAACTCAAAACAATAAGTTTTCTATCAAGCTTTTATACCATTCATCTCTGAAGATAAAACATCATTTACTTTCCTTTATACAGACAATATTTGTGCATATATATATACAACAAGATGTATATATATACATGTAATAATTACACAATAGTGACTAATAAAATAGAGGAATTATAAAATAGTATGGCTGTTACAATTTTCCAAATCACGCTACAGAATTTCGTATTGACATATATATATAATACTTTAGAAAAATTGACTTATAAGGTAACGCCTACTTGGAATTGTGCTTTACAAAATAAAATGAAATCAAAGAAGTTACTGGGTGGCAGTGCCCATACACATGCGATTCTCTGCTAAAAAGTAACAAAAATCAAATTCTTATTGGATGTAAAAATCAACAAACAATCTTCCGCTTATTTATATATATATAGTGTAGATATAGCGTAGATTTCATATGGCGGTCAGAAATAAATTCTAAGGGCACAATACATAAATTAATTACTAGTCAATACTGTGAACTATAGTTCACTGATCTTTATTCACTTTCAAAGTAGCAAGAATAATATAGAGGGAAACCACGGATTGGGGTCGACATTAAGTTGAATGCAATCTTTATCAATTAACAAAGGGAGCAGTCCCCATATGGGTCGCAGTCCCCATTGGGGACTACGACACATATGGGTACCATGTCCCCATCTGCCAGTTATTTTCCATAAGGCTGATGTAATCAAAATTCAATGGAAGTAAAACTTATATCCTCCATCGATCATACAATTTACTCTGTAAATAAATTTCATCTGAAGTAGTATGCACCAATGCTCGATTCGGGTTTATTCATATTTTCAATTGGATATAAATATATATATATAATGCACATTTGCTGAGTGCATATATATATATAATGCACAGTTGCTGAGTGCATATATATATATATGAAGTAGCTCGATTCAAGTTTATTCATATTTTCAATTGGATATAAATATATATATATATATGTATATATATAATGCACAGTTTTTGAGTGCATATATATATATATATGATATTTCTTAGAAAATTTACACAGTAGTAAAGAAATTTACAGTCATAGGTTTCCATTTTTTCTTTTAATATGAATAGAAAGAATTCATAAATCATATCTTAACACAGAGAGAATAAAGAGTTCTTGTTCACATAGAGAATACACACACAAACACAATTAGAGATCATAGATCAAATAAAAACCTGGAATTCACTCACTACCCCTAGTTCGTAAAGCTTGAATCCCACAGTCCTTCCAAAACTTCCCAAGCTGATTGTTCTCATTGTTTATCCAAATTCCTTCCTCTATCTTTTTGTTTGATGTTTAATTCTCAGATCATTATTTCTTTCAAAATACCAGATGAGAATAAGTTTTCCTTCTCCAGGAATGAAATATATCTCCTCTTTTTATTATTTTTCTTCTAAATATAGTTTTGCTTTCTCTAATTTTCTATTGTTTTTTTCTAGTTTTCTTTCTTCCTTGTTTTTATTCCAATAAAATCAAGTTTTATTCTATTTCTAGTTTCAATTGTTCTAAAAATACTATTAAAATAATCTACATATTCATCACGATGCATTTATAAAATGAAATAAGATATATTTATTCCCTAATAAAACAAATCAAATAACTAATTTATTTATTCTATTCCCAAAGCATTCACAATATTAAATAACAATTCAATTAAATAATTTTAAATAAATCATCATTAACTAGCTATGCAAATAAGATCTTCTAATTAAAATAAAAGAATGCAATTTAAACTAAACTATTAAATCATTCACCATGCAAACTTAGGCAACTATATGACACTACGTGAAGTGTGTGAATGATATCCCTCCATCTCAACCCTAACAAGATGCTAGCCTCCTTTACCTCAACCACCCTCTTGTTTTTTACAACCTGCAACTTCATATAAACTCTAATTTTCCCGTTAATAGATTAGTAACCAAATAGCTAAAGCATAGCTGAAGCACTACTAACATGAATATAGAATTCATAAATATTCATTCATCTTTTAATAACAACTAATTATCTAACTCACACATTTATTTGTCCATATATTAATTCCACATATAGCAATCACAGATAGCATCAAGTTTGAGACGTGACATCCTTCCCACTTGGAAGAGACATTTACAATATGAGTCTTATACATCAAATATCCATAATAAAATAAAATGTCATCATATGCATAATGAAAATAAACTAGAGTCTCAAATGAGGAAATAATCTATCAATGTCCTCTACATTCTCCCAGGTGGCACTGTCCACCGAATATTGGTCCCACTGGACCCTGCACCACATTGAGGTTCCACAACTTAACATTGTACCTCTCCAGAATCTTGGTCGGCTCCACTAGCACCACCCCTGGATCCTGAACCTGCAATGCCCACCAGTCAAGAATGTGAGATGCATCCAAATGATATGGCTTAAGTATAGAAATATGGAAGTCATTATGTATTTGGGAAAGAGCCGGTGGAAGAGCAAGCCTGTAAGCAACCTGATTAATAACATCCATGATATCAAATGGTCCAACATATCTAGGGGCTATCTTTGACCCCTTCCTAAAAGATATTGAACTCTTCTATGGTCGAACCCTCAATACAGACTTTGTCTCCTATAGAGAACTGTCTAAAGGTCCTGTTCCTATCTACAAAGCTCTTCTATCGATTTGAAGCTTTCTTCAACTTTTCCTTAATGAGCTTCATCTAATCTTCCATTTCTCTCAACATCTCAGGTCCTACAACAACTTTGTCCTCCACTCTATCCCAGCTAATAGGTGTCTGACACTCGTGACCATACAAAGCCTCGAAAGGTGCCATACCTAAAGAGGCATGAAAGGAGTTATTATAAACAAATTCAACAAGAGGTAAATACTCCTCCTACTTATGTTGTTGATCCGTATAGTACATCCTAAGGATATCCTCTACTACCTGGTTCACACTCTCAATCTAAGCATCAGTTTGAGGATGATATGCTAAACTAAAGTTTAGTTTTGTTCCCAAAGAAGCATACAAAGTGGTCCAAAATCTAGAGGTCATCCGTGTGTCACGATTTGAGATGATCATTTTAGGTACACTGTGTAAACAAAAAATATCCTAAACAAATTTCCTTTCCAACACCAAAGAACCATCCTTAAGGTTCCCAGGAATGAAATGGGCAACCTTCGTCAGTTTATCTACCACAACCAAGATGACATCATGTCAAGTCTTGGTCATGGGTAATCCCTAGATAAAATCCATAGTAATAACTTGCCATTTGTATTCTGGTACCCTATGAGGGTAAAGAAGCCATGCCAGATGTATATGCTCAGCTTTAACTCGCTAGCATTCTAAGCATCGACCAACAAAAGAAATTACATATTTTCGAAGTCCAAGACAAAAATATAGTGGTTTAAGTCCTTCACTCATCTTTGTTACACTGGGATGTCCATAGTATGGTGCATTATGTAACTCTTCTAATACAAGTTCTCTCAGTCCTGCTACATTTGGAACATACATGCGTCCATGAAACCTCAAGAGTCCATCAGACTCAAATACATAACCATCATACCTGTGATCCGAAGGATCCTGATGTAGGGCCTGTTTCACCCTTTCATAAAACTCATCATTAGGTAAAGCCTGCATCACCTGCTATTTGAAAGTTGACCTTACTGTTATCATGGCTGCAAGATGTCTTCTTCTACTTAGAGCATCTGCTACTCTATTCTCTTTTCCTTTTATATATTCAATACCAAAATCATATTCCCTCAAGAACTCCAACCATCTTCTCTGTCAAGCATTCAGATTGGGTTGAGTAAATAAGTACTGCAATCCCAAGTGATCTATCTTTAGGTCAAAGGGCTTCCCCAACAGATAGTGCCTCCACATCTGAAGTGTGTGCACTATGGCAGCCAACTCAAGATCGTGAGGTACATAATTCAGCTTATGCTGCTTCAATTTTCGAGACTCATAAGCCACTACTTGACCTTCCTACATAAGCACTGCTCCTACACCTTCCCCTGATGCATCTGTAATCACTATAAAGTGCCCATTTGGATCTAACACAATCAGGATGGGTGCAAAAGTAAGTTTTTCTTTCAATAATTGAAATGCCTATTCACATCTAACCATCCATGCAAACTTCTTTCCCTTTTTCTGAAGAGCTATGATGGGTGCTACAATGGTTGAGAACCCCTTCACAAATTTTCTATAGTAGCCAGCAAGCCCCATAAAGCTCTGGACTTCTGACACATTCTGTGGCACTAGCCACTCCATAATTGTTTTTATCTTATCCAGGTCCACTGCTATCCCTTCAGTTGAAATAACCTGGCCCAAATAGTGTACCTCAATCTGATAGAAGGTACATTTTGACATCTTTCCAAAGAGTTTATGATCTCACAGGCGCTGCAACATAATCCTTAGATGTTTATCGTGTTCTTCCTCTAATTTGGAATATATCAGTATATCATCTAGAAAAACAAGCACAAAGTCATCTAGACAATCCTGAAAAACATTGTTCATCAAATTCACGAAAGTTGTTGGGGCATTAGTTAGCCCAAATGGTAACACTGTGAACTCGTAGTGTTCGTATCTAGTTCTGAAGGCAGTCTTTGAAATATCTTCATCCTTTATTCTAAGATGATGGTATCCTGACCTTAAATCTATCTTCGAGAATACCCTCGCCCCTTTCATTTGATCAAACAACTCATCAATCCTGGGGAGCGGATACTTATTCTTGATGGTGGCCTTATTCAACATCCTGTAGTCAATGCATAATCTCAAAGTGTCATCCTTCTTCTTTACAAATATGACAGGTGCTCCCCATGGAGACACACTTGGTCTAATGAAACCCTAGTTAAGCAATTCTTGTAACTGTGCCTTAAGCTCATACAACTCAGTTGTGTTCATTCTATATGTGGCTTTGGATAAAGGCTCAGTACCAGGTAAAAATTCTATAGAGAAATCAAATTCTCACTTTGGAGGTAGTTCAATCAGCTCATCAGGAAAGACATCTTGGAACTCTCTCAAAATAGGATGATCTTTAGCTAATGTCTCTAAACTGTCAAGATCCCTGACCTTTACCGCATATATAGCACATCCCTTTCTATTGGCCTTTTTGAGCTGCATGGTTGAAATATGCCTAAGGTCTAAGGGTCTTCTGAATCCATGAATCTCAACCTGATTACCATGATCATCTAAACATTTTACGATTTTCTCTTCACAATCTACCATAGACTTATGTTCAGAAAGCCAGTTAATTCCCAGAATCACATCATATGATCCTAAAGGTACAACATACAAGTTGACCTGAGTCTCGAAACTTGGAAGTTCAAGCTCACTGCATACCAGACATTGCTCTACTATTTTCTCTACCCAATTTCCATATTGTACTTTCCATGAATTAGCCATGAATCCAGGTCTAACTGATATCTTAGATAAAACACTAGGATCTACAAAGCAATCGGTAGCACCGGTATCTATCAAAATTGAAACAGGGCATCCAAAAAGCTTACCTGAGAACTAAATAGGAGTAGCTTGAACATCCACCTATCGGTTATCTACAGCTGCATGAATGTGGTGCTGATTTCTGTTCTTTTGGTTATTACTCCTCTGAGGACATACACTGGCATAATGCTCACCACCGCAAGTGTAGAAACCACTGTGGGGTGCTCTAGGTCTATCAGAACCATCTTTCCTGTTATTGTTGTTATTATTGTTATTGTAATTTATTCTCTTATTGCTGTTCTGATTGCCCTCATTATGATCCTAGGAATTATTCCCTCTCTTTAGGTTCCTGATCTACTTATTGTTGTTTCCTTGATTGTTCTGATTCAAGTTGTTCTGATTATTTCCCTAAGGCTTCTTTTTGCTAGACTTTGCATCTCTACTTTTCTTGTGATTAGCCACCTGCTGCAGCTTCTGTTCATGTTTAATGGCTTTCTCAAAAACTTTGTCCATCATGGAAGCATTATACATATCCACATCAGATCCAATTTGAGGCCTAAGTCCCATGATGAACTTACAAATTTGAAACCTTTTGTCTTGTTGATACTGAGGTACATACTTAAGTAAATGAGAAAATTTCTCCCAATATTGTGTGATCGACATACTACCTTGTGTAAGATTTTGAAACTCTATCATTTTCTTATCAAAATATAACTGCAGTAGCCACCTTTTTTTGAAAATCTACAAAAATTGCTCCCATGTCACCTTTCCAGGCAACAACCGCTTCTCAGCCCTCTCATTATCCCACCAAGTGGAAGCTTCATTGGTGAGTTGATAGGTCCCCCAAATAGCATTTGTTTCACTAGATAAATTCCTCAAGGAGAAATACTTTTCCATCTCCATAATCCAAGCTTCTACTCCATCACCAATTATTTTTCCATCAAATTTGGTTGGGGTAACCTTCTTGAGATCTTTGCCCAATTCTTCAGCCACCTTCTCTCGATTACTAGGGTTCCTTTCAGTGTCAGGATTTTCTGTGCGAACCTCGTCCCTATTCTCTTCATTTGACCTGATATTCACCCTCAGCTGGCTCATTTGCATTTCCTATTCTATTCCATCCATTCTAGCCTCTTGCCAATTCAACATGGCAACAATCTAATCCAGCCTCTCAAATGGATCACCATAAGATCCACCTCCATGCTGGTAAGTGAATCGAGTATCCATCTGGGTCACTCTGGAAAACATTCATTAAAGTGTCATTAGGCATAGGTCCAAGCGTTGAACCTAGCATTCTGATACCAAATGTAATGTGCGGAAATTTAACAACTAAACATAGAACTTGAAATTAAACATATTCCAAAAGTAAGAATCATTCAATCGATAACAAATTCTAATTATCCATAACTAAATATAACATGGAAGAATTCATGAAATGTTCCAAAGCTCATATATGAGAATGAATTACAAATATAGTTCCATACACCCAACTTGGTGTTACAGTACATCTATTTCAATGTTACAAAAGGAAGACTACTTCTGAATAATAAAAAATCATTTTACAAATTTACAACTTGGCAATGAAGCCATACAAAGAATAATATAAAGAAAATATCCATGTAAGATACAATAACTAAACTTGGCTGCCCCGATCCTCTGATTACCTGCTAACCAAGACCAAGAGAGTGGTTGAGGCACTTTTTCCACCCAACCACGAAGTACTAGACTTCCTCGAGTTTCTTCTTAACTTGAAGAAAACACCAAACCTACAAAAGGAGCCTAGCAACCCGGAATGATGTAAGTAGGAGGGAATCACTTGATGTGTGCATGTTGCCTGTATGCATCCTAAACCTAGAATGACATAGACTCTTGCAACAAGATGTGGCAGAGACAAAATAACAAAGTTCTAGGCTTTTAACCAACCCATCTATTTCAATGGTACTATAGCTTGGCCAAGCAAAATTAAATAAAATGATAGTTTAGAAAAAGTAAACTATCATCTCTGGAGCCCACACTTGGCATCCTGTCCCAAAAGTTCGTACCAAAATAAATACAAGTACAGTTTTCTAAATTCATTTGTTCATAATCATTCTTTCCATATCTCAATACATTTACGGTTTTAGTATATAGTTCATCTAGTTGAATTGTTGTCTAATTCTACAATTTTCCAACTTCATGATACATAGTTTACTGATACTGTGGTTTTTATACATTTAATTTCAAATGTTTCTATCGGTTATATTTTAGTTTGTGTCACAGTTTTTATTTTATGCCAATTTGACAAAGTTCAATACATCATTTTAGTAACTCAAAACATAAGTTTTCTATCAAGCTTTTATACCATTCATCTTTGAAGATAAAACATCATTTGCTTTCCTTCATACAGACAATATTTGTGCATATATATATATATAATACTTTAGAAAAATCAACTTATAAGGTAACACCTACTTGGAATTGTGCTTTACAGAATAAAATGAAATCAGAGAAGCTACTGGGCGGTAGCGCCCATACACATGTAATTCTCTGCTAAAAAGTAACAGAAATCAAATTCTTAATGGATCTAAAACTCAACAAACAATCTTCCGCTTATATATATAGTGTAGATTTCATATGGTGATTAGAAATAAATTCTAAGGGTACAACACAGAAATTAATTACCAGTCAATACTGTGAACTATAGTTCGCTGATCTTTATTCACTTTCAAAGTAACAAGAATAATATAGACTAAAACCACGGATTGGGGTCGACATTAAGTTGAATGCAATCTTTATCAATTAACAAAGGGAGCGGTCCCCATATGGGTCGCAGTCCCTATTGGGGACTGTGGCACATATGGGTACCGTGTCCCCATCTGCCAGTTATTTTCCATAAGGCCGATGTAATCAAAATTCAATGGAAGTAAAACTTATATCCTCCATCGATCATACAATTTACTTTGTAAATAAATTTCATCTGAAGTAGTATGCAGCAATGCTCGATTTGGGTTTATTCATATTTTTAATTGGATATATATATAATGCATAGTTGCTGAGTGCATATATATATATGATACTTCTCAAAAAATTTACACAATAGTAAAGAAATTTACAGTCATAGGTTTCCATTTTTATTTTTATATGAATAGAAAGAATACAGAAATCATATCTTAACACACAGAGAATACAGAGTTCTTGTTCACACACAAGATACACACAAACACAATTAGAGATCATAGATCAAATAACAACCTAGAATTTTCTCACTACCCCCAATTCGTAAAGCTTGAATCCCACAGTCCTTCCGAAACTTCCCAAGTTGATTGTTCTCATTGTTTACCCAAATTCCTTCCTCTATCTTTTTGTTTGATGTTTAATGCTCAGATCATTATTTCTTTCAAAATACCAAATGAGAATGAGTTTTCCTTCTCCAGGAATGAAATATATCTCCTCTTTTTATTGTTTTTCTTCTAAATATAGTTTTTTCTTTCTCTAATTTTCTATTGTTTTTTTCTAGTTTTCTTTCTTCCTTGTTTTTATTCCAATAAAACTGAGTTTTATTCTATTTCTAGTTTCAATTGTTCTAAAAATACTATTAAAATAATCTACATATTCATCACAATGCATTTATAAAATGAAATAAGATATGCTTATTCCCTAAAAAAATAAATCAAATAACTAATTTATTTATTCTATTCCCAAAGCATTCACAATATTAAATAACAATTCAATTAAATAATTTTAAATAAATCATCATTAACTACTATGCAAATAAGATCTTCTAATTAAAATAAAAGAATGCAATTTAAACTAAACTATTAAATCATTCACCATGCAAACTTATGCAACTATATGACACTACGTGAAGTGTGTGAATGATATCCCTCCATCTCAACCATGCCAGGACGCTAGCCTCCTTTACCTCAAACACCCTCTTCTCTTCAACAACCTGCAACTTCATAAGAACTCCAATTTTTTCGTCAATAGATTAGTAACCAAATAGCCGAAGCATAGTTGAAGCACTACGAACACGAATATAACATTCATCTTTTAATAACAATTAATTATCTAACTCACATTTATTTGTCCATCTATTAATTCCACATATAGCAATCACAGATAGCATCAAGTTTGAGACGTGATAGTTGGGTATTTCATTTGGCGTGATTGCTGCCTCACCTACTTATCTCTATGCAATCTAGGCTCCCCCGCAACCCCGCAAGGACTAGGGCATGAGGGTGTGGGATGGCGGGATCTCCTCGCATCCCCACAAAGGAACTTTTGTGTGTATGTGGGGATGTGAGAAGAGCAAAAATGTGGTCTCATGGAATGCATAGAGAGAGCTTAGAGAGAGCTCATATGATTGAGAAGGCGGCATGAAACTTTCATGGTAGTGTGTTCATATTGTTAGCCTCCTCATCGACTGCAATATAAAGGACGAAAGAAGAATGAAGAGAGGTGTAAGTAATGCAGCCGTGTAGGATGAACCTACTTGGAAATTTAGGGAAGACATTTGTTGGGTATTTCATTTGGCGTGATTGCTGCCTCACCTACTTATCTCAAATGTTGTAGTTTCAACTGCCCTGGTAGACATGTATGCAAAATGTGGAAGCATTGACAAGGCATGTGAACTGCTTGGCAGAATGCCTTAAAGAGATGTCATCTCATGGAATGCAATGATTGGGGGATATGCACAAAATGGATTTGTTGAAAAGGCTTTAGAAACTTTCAAGAAAATGCAATTAGTAGGTGTAAATCCAAATTCAATAACCTTTGTCAGCATCCTCCCTGGTTGTGCCAAAATGGGAGCTTTCGAACAGGGTATGGAGATCCATCATAACATAATGGAAGGGGGATTTTTGTCAGATATTATAGTTGGAAATGCTCTAGTAGACATGTATGCAAAATATGGAAGTATAGATAAGGCACGTGAACTATTTGATGGAATGACTCAAAGAGATGTCATCTCTTGGAATGCAATGATTGCAGGATATGCACAAAATGGATTTGTTGAAAAGGTTTTAGAAATTTTAAAGCAATTGCAATTGGCTGGTGTAAAGCCAAATTCCACAACCTTTTCTAGCATCCTCCCTGCCTTTGTCAAAATGGGAGCTTTGGAATAGGGTATGGACATCCATCAAAACATAATGGAAGGGGGATTTTTTTTCAAATATTATAGTTGGAAATGCTCCAGTAGACATGAATGCAAAATGTGGATGCATAGACAAGTATGACCAGAGAAAACATGTTAGCTGGATATTGCAAATCATTAGCATTACAGACATGCCTACATGGTAAGTGGACCTTGCAATCTAGCAAAGGGAAAATTTGTAAAGACTCAAGCTCACCACAAGCTAATCCATGACAACCAATAGGAGATTACATAATCTCATCCATGTTAGTTACCCATTCTTGGTGGCTAGCCAAAATTGATAACATGATGTTTAGAGAACCATAAAACAATATCTACAATATTTACAAAGACTCTAGAATCAACAAGGTACAAGCAGTCTTGCAAGTGAAGTGACTAACCACAACAATGCAAATTACAAGAAACTAAAGATGTTATGTAATAGGTCATACACAACACCTGTAAAAGAGGTTGTATACCTATGGACATCACAATCATCTTGTTTCACCAAGCTCTAAAAGTTTGCCACAACTTGCTATGTGTCCATAATGCAACATCATTTTTTGATATGCTACATAAATGGTGCTATGGTATTACTAAACTTTTTTGGTCAGTTTCAATGCCACTCCAAAAGTAGTATGGATAATAGCTGTCAGAAAACATGAGAAATGTGATGTTGTAGAAAGATGGCAGTCACTAGTTATAGAAGAATATATGAAATGTAGTAACAACTTTTTGTCTTACCAATTAAGGCAAGGGATAAACTTGATTAATGAACATCTACTAGATTTCCACTTCAACGTCCCTTTTACTTAAAATGCAGAGCATATTGTGTTTATTAGAATTCTAAAAATAACATAAACAATGCATTACTAAAATTTATACCAAATGTTTTTGCCTAAATGACAAGATAGAAAACTAGTGCAACTTGTAATATAGAGAATGGTTCAGGCAAATAATACAAAATAAAAAAAACACAATTTCAACAGAAAAGAAAATATTTGTTTCATTATAATAGTTCATAACCAAAAGGATGCTTACCACCAGTATTAACAGAAAGAATAAATTATAAATCAATACTGACCTAGTTTCTTAAACAGCTCAATTTCATTATTAGTAGCTCGAAAGGTGCACTCGGTGCTTATACTCTTCCGATGTTCCTCTTGTGGAGATTCTACTCCACCCGAACCTAACCCTATGGATAGGAAAAAATCTGCAATAAAAATGCAAACAAAATGAGATGATGCAATCCATCTTTTATCATTGAAAACTGAAAATTTTTATTTATGTTAATACTCTGAATTACAATTGTCAAAGTATCCTGTCAATCAAGCTCCAAATGATATTTCTGATGAGCGTTAAAGCTATAGCTATATCCTCAACTTGCATTACATTACTAGACTACAAAAGTTAATGGAAAATGCACAGGTTGCACATCTAGAATGCTAGTAGAGCTTGGTCCAGACATCGCTGGACAATAAATGACAAATAGCTATAAGCTTGTAGCACTGAGACTACAAAAAGAATAAAATGGTATACTTTTCTACTTTTCCACAGTTGCTCTAATGGAAATTGTGGTCTGTTAAAGGAAACCAAACAAGAGTAATCATTTCTTCAATTTGTTATTGGGTCTTCTGTCTTAGGTTTGTTTTGAGCACATAAAGCTGATATGTAAGATCAGTAGATTGAATTTGAGAGTAGAAGCATATGTCCACTCAATATGCCAAACTTTTAGACATTAGAATAGACAGTGTCAAAAGCATATGACCTCAACAAAAATATAGACTATCCTCATTAAGACAAATCACCTCCTCTTGGAAATGATGCTTGAGTCCCCATATTCCTCCACATCTCTTTTCATCACCCCATCCCAATATTGTAAAAAAATAAAAATAATTAAAAAAAAACTAAAAAATTAAAAAGAATAAAAAATGTAAAGAGAAATAGCTTCATCCAATGGTTGTGGTTTCACTAAGTCAATAACTAATCCTTAATGGTATTTTGCAACCTTGATACTCTAAACTAACTAATAAGAGATAAATTAATTTATATTCTTGAACCTTTAAATTTTCTTTTAAATCTTTACACATGGTGTCTAAGGAGAAAATGAAGGTGTTTACAGTAGGAGGCAATGCTGGGATGGGGGGGAATTACATTTGGTCTAAACTAGAATTATCTTGCACAACAAATTGCTAAAGGCTTAAGCTACTACACTTCCAAAATTATGAATGTTTGACAAAATGCCTCAAAGAAATGTAATCTCATGGAATAGAATGATTGCGGGATATGTACAAAATGGGTTTGTTGAAAAGGCTTTAGAAATTTTAAAGCAAATGCAATTGGTTGGTGTAAAGCCAAATTCCACAACCTTTGCCAGCATCCTTCCTGCCTGCGCCAAAATGGGAGCATTGGAACAAGGTATGGACATCCATCAGAAAGTAATGGATAGAGGAATTTTGTTAGATGTTGTAGTTTGAATTGCCCTGGTAGACATGTATACAAAATGTGGAAGCATTGACAAGGCATGTGAACTATTTGGCAGAATGCCTTAAAGAGATGTCATCTCATGGAATGCAATGGTTGCGGGATATGCACAAGATGGATTTGTTGAAAAGGCTTTAGAAACTTTCAAGAAAATGCAAGTAGTAGGTGTAAAGCCAAATTTGACAACCTTTGATAGCATACTACCTGCTTGTACCAAAATGGGAGCTTTGGAACAGGGTATGGACATCCATCATAACATAATTGAAGGGGGATTTTTGTCAGATAGACATGTATGCAAAATGTGGAAGTATAGATAAGGCACATGAACTATTTGATGGAATGGCTCAAAGAGATATCATCTCTTGGATTGCAATGATTGCAGGATATGCACAAAATGGATTGTGCATGGATGCCCTCAAAATATTTGAATTAATGAAGTACTCTAGAACATATCCTAACATTGTAAACTTTGTTTGTGTTCTATGTGCATGCAGCCATGCAGGTTCAGTGGATGAGGGTTGTACATACTTCAATCAGATTAGTAACCCTTATTGCATTACACCTACAATTGATCATTATGTATGCATGGTTGACCTTCTTTCTCATGCTATCTATCTTGAGGACACTCTAAACTATATCATTAAGATGTCATTAAGAGTGGCACCATGCATGAACAGTGACTACAAAATAAAACATGGGCAATTTTCATTAGTGAGCAATATTTTTTTTAGGTGGGAAAACGCCAAACTAGAGGGAGACCAACGTAGTTGTCTACTACTAATTTGCATATGGGAATAAATAGATAGAGGTATTTTTGTTTGGACGTTGTGCAGCAGTAAAATAACTTGGCACAAGAATGTAATATTAGAAGAGGCCACACATGATTTGTATTGACCATGTTGTTTTTCTAGGTTGGGTGCTTGCCAATGGAAAGAAAGGGCCAATGTATAGATGCTTAATGATAAATGGAATCCAAGGATAGAGCTATAGGAAAGTAATGATGAGAATTACTTTGGTTGGGATAGCAATGAATAGACCTTCAGTTGATTTCCAAATTAGCATTCCAACAAATGATGGAGGAAGGTATCAGCTTCTTCCATGTCTTGTTTCATTGTGCATTACCATTTAAGGCACAATGAACTTGTTTTCTTTTCCTAAAGTTATGGAAGTATGGAATGTACCTAAGCTTGTGATGACACTTATTGTTGTTCCTATGGTTCATGCATTGGCTACTACAGTCAAGGAAAACTCCATAAAAGATCATCTTTGTATGGAGTAATTCCCAACAACTTTGAGACTTATTATTTTCTTATTTATTTCCATGCGCATCTACGTGTTTATTCTTTTTTCTCACTAATTATCCCAATCCTTGCAACAAATAAGTTTTAATTTTGCTATGCTCAGAGGAGTACTGTAGATGAGTGTTCTTCAATATGCAAGGTAGAGGTGATATAAATCATGGTGTCTTACACATTCAAAGAAAAGCACAGGTATTCTATATAAATGGAGGTGTAGGAGTTTGAGAAATGGTGTGGAATAGGCAAGCAAACCAAATGCAGAAATTTATATTATAGAGAATGCCAACATGTATTGAAAC
The DNA here is from genome assembly GCA_027924645.1 of Cunninghamia lanceolata. NCBI lineage: Eukaryota > Viridiplantae > Streptophyta > Pinopsida > Cupressales > Cupressaceae > Cunninghamia > Cunninghamia lanceolata. The sequence goes on from BSBN01000128.1 coordinate 4,793,247, forward strand.
AAAAAGAAATCCATGTGGCAAGTGTTACTTGTTATTAGAAAGGATCTTTGCAATGGGGATTTTTATCTTCCCCTAGCTTTCCACTCTCTGTAGGTGCTTTCCCCATCAATTTAGTGCTTTCTCTCTATAGAGATTACAATAATAGATCTTTCTTTAGTTGGTATATGGTTTTAAAAGAGTGGTGGCGCTAAGGTTACATACTGTTTGGTTATCTAATAAGAAATATTTAAAAATATATATATGGGAAAGTATTTTATATACTTCAAGGTTATAAAGAGTGTGTCAAAGGTGGAGGATATTTTTTTGTTATAATGTTTTAGCCCACCATTATGTATTTCACAAAGTGAACATGCTTAAGATTAAGGTTATCCACATTCTCTTTACGTGCTAAAGGGGGTGTAGCCCTGCTAACACAGTCTCGTGTATTCTATTGCTATGAAGAGATTATAGGGTTAAGCAACAGTTGGGACATGAATGAGGAATATGAAACATAAACACAACCACATGAGCTATTTGAAATGCAATGATTACAGATTTATTGAAGAGGCTTTGGAAACTTTCAAGCAAATAGTATCGATAGGCATAAAGCTAAAATCTATGCCTCTGCTAACATTTCCCTTGCTAGAGCATGAACAACCATGAATGCATTTAAAATGGTTTTTAATCAAATATCTAGTAGACATATATGCAAAAAGTAGAAGCAGAAATAATATTTATCAGGTGTTCGACTAAATGCTTGTGCATGTATATGAAATAGAGAGACACAGAACAAGAACACAACTATTTGACAAAATCTCTAAAAAATTAATACTTGCAGGGAAGAGTCCTTAACATGTTTGACAAAATGCCTCAAAGAAATGTAGTCTCATGGCATGCAAATTTTACCGAATGGATAATTTGGATACTCTATACTTCCACATTTGCATACATGTTTGCCATAGCATTTCCAACTATAATACCTTCCTAAAACCCCCTTTCCATTATGCGTTGATGAATTTCCATAGTGGGATATAAAGCTCCCATTTTGGCACAGGCAAGGAGGATGCTAGCTAAAGTCGTGGAATTTGTCTTTAAACCTACCAATTGCATTTGATTGTAGGTCTATCAATAATTTTCAACAATATTCAGAAGGAGTCCACCCTTCATCTCATCCTTTGACTCAGGGGAGGTGTGAAGAAGAGAAAGAAGACCTATACTAAACCCAAGAAGATTAAGCACAAGAAGAAGAAGATCAAGTTGGTTATTTTGCACTACTACAAAGTGAATGACTCTAGCAAGGTGTAGAGGCTCAGAAAGGAATGCCCTAATCAGGAGTGTGGAGCTAGGACTTTCATGGCCAATCACTTTGACATGCATTACTGTGACAAATGTGGTTTGACTTATGTCTATCAAAAAGTTGACGCTTAAGATGATTTGGCCCTAAATTGGGTTTTGGGTTAAATAAGGTTTAGTCATGAATTTGATTAATTTAGGGCTGAAAATAGTTGCTTATCTTTTTAACATTGTACGCTGGGGTTTGAAACTGTTTGAGTTGGATAAGAATTTTGTAGCAGGGATTTAGATTTTATTTATGCAATTGGTATTCACCAATCATTAAAATAGCCCAAACAATCCACAAGCAAATGGAAAGCAAGGAGTCAAGAGCTTCCATTTTGAAACCAAGTCTTTTCCTGGAGAAAAGAAAAGAAATAAAAGAAAATGCTTTTATAAAAAATGTGAAGGGAGAAACTCACAATAACAAAGGCCTTCACCATGGTGTCCTTATCCTATGAGAGACTTTCATGCTTGTCTATTGTAGAAATGAGCACATCAATAAAGTCATCGTGAGCCCTCCGCGTCTGATGATGATCATCTACCAATGTTTCAATAAAATTATTTCTTTTCTTCTACATATTGATCATAGTCTTTGTGAGGCCTTGCAAATCAAGCCACTGGAGAAATGGAAGATAATCTCCCATAACCCTAAACTTCCTTAGCACACAGATTGATCATAGTCTTTGTAAGGCCTTGCAAATTGAACCACTGGAGAAACATCATATAATATCCCATAACCCTAAACCTCCTTAGCACATAGGTGTAATGAAGACAAAACTGAAACCATCACTTTGGCACCTAAGCTTTTTCTATTTTCCTTTTGATTTTCCCTTTCAAAAAAAATGTGATTGCTTTTAGCGCTTAAAATTTTAAGCAATATCTTTTTTTTTCAAAAGTGTTATTTGAAGACATATTTAGTCATATGACATTCTTTAGAAATATGACTAAATATTTAGTTGTGTTTTTTACCCAAAGATCAAATTAGTCGTTTATTTAGTCATTTATAGATGTGCTGCAAAAAATTAGTAGAATGACTCAAATATTTAGTCCCGTAACTAAAATTTTTAGTCATGTAGTCATTTATTTGCCCAAATTCTACTAGTGCAAGTTGGCTAGACAACATACAATGTGAAACATGTAGAAGATAGGACCTAAACAACATAACATGTTACACTAGTAGAAGACTCGAGCCTTGTGGACTCCAACACTTGCTTAACCAGGTCCAAAACATCCTTCACAACTTTAAGCATCAAGGAAATTCCTCCGCACACTCTACTCATTTGAAGATAGGACAACTTTAAGTAAAACACATGAAAACTTGAAGAGTAATGACCATATCAATTAGAAAACCCTATGCAGTACTCAAAACAAGAAAGATCTTCATGAAACTCTTCCAGATGAGTCCACATGAATCATACAACCTCCCCAAACTCTCCTTTGCCACCGCACATCAAAGAATTGTGTCACACAACTTCATCCATTAACTTTGAGAACACTCTATTATGTTGAACCACACTATACCATGTTGTCAATTGAAAAACTGAGTTGCAAACCACAAAGAAACATGAAACTGAAAAGAGGCATGTAATACACATCCAAGAACATGTCCACAAAACTGCAAAGATAAGCATTCACATCTGGAGGAATGCAGAGCCTTTCATTGAGCTTTTATCATCACATTATACTATCCGAACACATGTTGGAACCTTATCATGCAAAACTTTCACTGTGGAGGGAATTATGATCTGGAACTTTGGAAACCACACATTTACCATCCTCTAAACTAATGCAGAGGCATCCACACTAAAACCTTAACACACAGCATGGATGTCCGCAACCCTTCATCATCATCATCATCATCATCATCATCATGTTTTCCTTAACACTGTCAGCATCATCATATTTACTGTCGCTGACCGATATCCTCCTGCAGACAAGCCTTCGCACTTTCGCCTGCCAGCGGCATCATCATGTTCGGCAAGCGCGAACATCCTCCTGACGTCCACTGTTCATCTCACCGACAACTTCCGTCTTCACTATCTTCAGCATCATGATGTTCAACATCATGTTAATCAGCGGGATGTAAAACATCCGGTTGCCTCCATTTATCCTGATGATGACACTCTACTTCACGCACCATCCCTTCGATGCTTACGTCACCCCGATATCCTGATGACGATTATCCTGATGACGATGACGTCACCTGCAGCTCCTCAATATCCTGCTGCTCTGAAATATCCTGATGACGTATATCTTGATGATGATGATGTCATATCCTGCTGTTGGCCAAACTTAACTTTTTCAGCCCGCGATCAACCCGATCTTCTTCCTTATGCCGATACGCTCCTCCTCGGCAACTCCTGATGATGATCACCCCGATGCACACTCACTTCATGTAATCGATAGCATCATGCTCATCTCCACTTATCCGGATGACGATGCCCGAAACGACTGCAGGATATTCACCAAATTATCCTGATGATGCTGTTTTGCCAAATTGCCAGCCTTAGCGGATTTTCACCGTTCTGATCCGCCGAACCTCCTGGGATGACTCGATCCACTTCCAGGGTGATCTTCCAAACTCTATCAGCTCGGCCTAGCACATGCCCATGCTAGGGTCTTCAACACCTTTCAACCGCGATCCTGCACACCTGCATGCAAACAAATAAACTAACTCCTAACCTACTGTACATAACCATTCCACCGATTCAACGAATCAACCGGTGGAATGGATCAGCAAATCCATGAAACCACCAAACCAGCAAATCGATCAAGCAATGGAATTCAACAGAGGATGAACAATAACAGGATCTCTTTATTGATTTCAACAGATGCTATTACAATACTCTGTCTCTCTCTCGCAAAGTCTGATCGATGATATATGCAATACCAACTGATCCTCATGCTTAAATAGATTTTCCTACGAGTACTACCACTCAACTCCAAGCGGCTGGGAAATCTCTCCAGGCGGCTGGGAGATCCAACCGGTCCTACAGCATGACAGCTGTTCTAACAAACTAACTAAAAATAGAAAAGCATGATCAGCATGACCTTAGTACAGTCAGCATGACCTTATTACATGCATTTGGTCTTATCAGACCTTCTTGAAAACATAAACAAGACTCAAACTAACTAACTGCCTCATGAAGGCCAGCTGTCAGGTAGGTGCTCCTGCACCATACTCCCCAACAGAAAAGAACTCATGTCCCATGAGTTTAGTATGTGGAAGTCCTCCACCTTTACACTTTGCCTTTGCAATACTCTGAATTGCTCCAGCTTTGTCCTCTGCTGGCTCTTGGCTGCTCCAAAACTTCTGAACTGTAACTTGTTTCTTTCCTGCAAATAAATCCTCATGCCTGTCAATGTAGGCCTTTCTCTCACTTACCCTGTGTGTGCCAGGTTGTCTGACCAGAACCTTTGTCTGAACTGCCTCTTGAACTTCTGTAGTGTTCAACTCTATCTTCCTTTCAACCTTTATAGGACAAGCAATAGTCCCAACTATGACAACATCCTTGTCATTCCTCTCAACTGGTTGCTGTTTGCAAACCTGTTTCTGCACCTGCTGCTGACCTCTGTCAGTCAAAATTGAAACTTTCTTCAACCTGTTGTCCTTAACAACTCCTTGTCCTGCAGTGTCCTCAACTGCCTTTATGCCTGCTCCTCTAGGCATCTGCACAAACTCCTTCTTTCCCATTAAAATGATTTTGGCTGCCCCCTGTGCTGCAGCATCTGCCTGCAATGGCATCAACTTCATAGTCTTCCCATCTTTCTTGATGGTGTAGGTATTAGTATACCCATCATACAGTACCCTTCTGTCAAATTGCCATGGTCTACCCAACAGTAGGTGACAACATTCCATGGGCAAAATATCACACAAAACTCTATCATGATATGCCCCAATCTGAAAATCCACATATGCCTGTTCATAGACAAAAAGTGACTGACTATCACTCACCCAAGATGCCTTGTAAGGGTGATGATGTGGAATCCTTTCCAAATTCAATTTATCCACCATTTCCTGAGATACCATGTTGTCTGTTGAACCAGTATCAATGACAACCTTACATATTTTACCTTTGCTCTTGCATATGGTCTTGAAAAGAGCTCTTCTTTGCATCAGATCCCTTGATGCCTGCAAACTAATTCTCCTTAGCATCAATGATTCTCCCTCCTCAGGATATGCATAATAGTCAGGCTCCTTATCCTTTTGATAAGTGTTTGAACTCTGCACACTTTGCTCTGCTTTCTCTTCTTGTACAAGTTGTACTCTCTTGTCATTTGTTCTATCATTTCTGGATGATGAACCTTTGTTTTCTGGACATTTGAAAGATGGATGACCAAACTCTCCACAGGTGTAACATTTTCCTGAAAATGTAGTAGAACCTCTACCACCTCCAAATCTGCCTCTATTACCTTTCCATCCACCTCTGAAATCAGACTGTCCCTGTCCTTTACCAGTGTCTTCCTGACCCTCATTTGTTTGCTTTTGTGTAGGGGCTGATCCTCTTCCCCTCATATTGTTTCCTCTTCCTCTCATGGACTTATCATGTCCTCTATTCATCTTTTCTTCAATCCTGATTGCCATTTGATAACAATCCTCCACATTCTTAGGGTTAGCTAAAACTAACTCATCCTGTATGTTCAACCTCAAACCAGCCAAGTACCTAGCCACCTTTTCTACCTCATTCTCATGATGACCAGATCTCATACTCAACCTATAAAACTCCTCTGTATAGGCCTTCACATCCCTTTCTTTCTGCCTTAAAAATTGCAGCTTTTTAAACATCTGGATTTCATAATCCCTTGGCAAGAATTTACCTTTTATCCTTGCTACCATCTTATCCCATGAAGTGATCTTTGACTTCCCTTGTTTCCTTCTCTCAGATTGTACATAATCCCACCATACCAAAGCATGACCTCCTAACTTGGTCTTTGCAATCTTTACCTTCTGATCCTCAGCAACATCTTCACATTCAAAGTGATTATCAAGTGCAGCAATCCAATCCAGTAACTCATCTTCATTCAAACTTCCAGTATACTTGGAAACATCAACCTTTACCTTAGGTTTATCACTCTGCACTGCCTTTAACAGTTTTGCAAATTTCTGGTCTTCAGCATCCAGATCTTCAGTTACCTCTTCATACTCTTCCACAGTATCTTCATCTTCTTCAGACTCACTGTCTGCCACTTCCCTCTTTTTGTTCTTTTCCAGGGCTACTAGCCTGGCTTGAAGTGCTTCAGCAAGCTCCTTCATCTTCCTCATCTCTCTAGCATGTTTTTCCTTCATCTCCTGCAATTCCCTTGCAGTCCCACTACCTTTTGGAGGCATTTTGTCAACTTCTCAATCAACACACAACACACAATCAACTCTACCTCTGCCCTTTCGGTGACAGAATCAACACACAACAGCCCAGACCTTTTGCTGAGCTCTGATACCACTATGATGCAGAGGCATCCACACTAAAACCTTAACACACAGCATGGATGTCCGCAACCCTTCATCATCATCATCATCATCATCATCATCATGTTTTCCTTAACACTGTCAGCATCATCATATTTACTGTCGCCGACCGATATCCTCCTGCAGACAAGCCTTCGCACTTTCGCCTGCCAGCGGCATCATCATGTTCGGCAAGCGCGAACATCCTCCTGACGTCCACTGTTCATCTCACCGACAACTTCCGTCTTCACTATCTTCAGCATCATGATGTTCAACATCATGTTAATCAACGGGATGTAAAACATCCGGTTGCCTCCATTTATCCTGATGATGACACTCTACTTCACGCACCGTCCCTTCGATGCTTACGTCACCCCGATATCCTGATGACGATTATCCTGATGACGATGACGTCACCTGTAGCTCCTCAATATCCTGCTGCTTCGAAATATCCTGATGACGTATATCCTGATGATGATGACGTCATATCCTGCTGTTGGCCAAACTTAACTTTTTCGGCCCGCGATCAACCCGATCTTCTTCCTTATGCCGATACGCTCCTCCTCGGCAACTCCTGATGATGATCACCCCGACGCACACTCACTTCATGCAATCGATAGCATCATGCTCATCTCCACTTATCCGGATGACGATGCCTGAAACGACTGCAGGATATTCACCAAATTATCCTGATGATGCTGTTTTGCCAAATTTCCAGCCTTAGCGGATTTTCACCGTTCTGATCCGCCGAACCTCCTGGGATGACTCGATCCACTTCCAGGGTGATCTTCCAAACTCTATCAGCTCGGCCTAGCACATGCCCATGCTAGGGTCTTCAACACCTTTCAACCGCGATCCTGCACACCTGCATGCAAACAAATAAACTAACTCCTAACCTACTGTACATAACCATTCCACCGATTCAACGAATCAACTGGTGGAATGGATCAGCAAATCCATGAAACCACCAAACCAGCAAATCGATCAAGCAATGGAATTCAACAGAGGATGAACAATAACAGGATCTCTTTATTGATTTCAACAGATGCTATTACAATACTCTGTCTCTCTCTCGCAAAGTCTGATCGATGATATATGCAATACCAACCGATCCTCATGCTTAAATAGATTTTCCTGCGAGTACTACCACTCGACTCCAAGCGGCTGGGAAATCTCTCCAGGCGGCTGGGAGATCCAACCGGTCCTACAGCATGACAGCTGTTCTAACAAACTAACTAAAAATAGAAAAGCATGATCAGCATAACCTTAGTACAGTCAGCATGACCTTATTACATGCATTTGGTCTTATCAGACCTTCTTGAAAACATAAACAAGACTCAAACTAACTAACTGCCTCATGAAGGCCAGCTGTCAGGTAGGTGCTCCTGCACCATAAACATAAATACAAAACCACATAGCCATTGCTACAAGCACGGAGGAATGCAGAGCATTTTATTCACCTTTCAACATCTCATTACACTGTCAGAGCCTGAACCAGAGCTCAGTCACTTATATCTTTCACTACAGAAGTGCAAACACTCTGAAACTTAGAATTTAGCATATTGACATCATACTCAACTTAGCTCTTGAACCACAAGATCATATCTTCGAAATTAGAGGAATGCAGAGCATTCCATTATCATTCTAGAAACATCTTCACATAATCAACATTGTTTGCATTCCATCTTTTGCAAAACAAACTTCTGGTAAAACAAACATCATGAAACATGGAATATGAAAGCTTTACCATTACATAAAGTTATATTCCAGTCCACGAATGGCCAAAGCCAAACTAATGGAAATGACAAACGATTTCCAGGCAGTCTTCAAAGATGTTCATTCTGAAGTAGAGACTGTCACCAATTTCCAGAGGCTTAATGTATCAGAACATGCATCAATGTATCTTCAACTTCAGATTCTCATCTTAATATATCTTCTTCAGGAGCATTGTATCTAAATATGAACACTGTTACACATGCATAATTAGTGTTGACATCAATGACAACCTAGTGACAGTGTTGACATCAATGACAACCAATACAGCCATATGAATCATACATGTAACAATCTCCCCCTTTGGCATTGATGGCAACACATGCTCCCCTTTAAACTCTCTCCCCCTTTGACATCAAGGACAAAGGGATCCAATACCTGCTCATTCTATCCTTTCATCAAAAATCATATTGTAGACACCCAAATTTGTCCCCAAATTTGTCCATGTCTTGCAACACCGAGTCAAATACATTACCTAGACATCATGTAGCATTTTGTCCTAATCCCACTCCCAATTCAACTTAATCCACTAGCCAATTAATTAATTAAATTTTATTTATTTAATTAATTTCATCATAATCCTATCCCATACTAATCCCACTTTCCAAATTTTAATTAAATAAATCTTATTCATTTAATTAATTTTCCAACTAATTACTAACTAATTCAAATAAAATATTTGAATTAGGTCCTCACCTCTCACCACATTCCAACACTTGTCCACCTCTCAATTTGAATCATGTGTGGTAGTACAACTTTCATTTAATATCCTTTTTGTGTACACAATCACACATGAATTTATTAAATAAAGGTTTTTGTGTACATGATCACACATGAGCTTTATCCTCCTTCTTACAGTTGTCACATGACTACAACTTCCTTGAAGAGTGGGAATAACTAAGCAATCCTAGCCATCCACATCATTCATTTAGCCTTTTAATCTAAACCATCCATTCAAACCAACCCTTGCCTATAAAATAACCCCCTCACAAGCCATTATCATGCATTGAGTTGGAGTATCCTTATGCTACCAAAATCATTCTTCAATCTTCTATCTTATCATGTTCCATCTTCCTATCTATTATCTTCATCCTATTTTTATGTTGTTGAATTGAGCAACCGACATATCAAATCAATCAAACAATTCATCTTGCATTGCATCCATCATTGTATCTATATATCTGAGGTATTGAAGATTTGGATTAGGTAATGCATTTGTATTGTTTTATCATTTTCATTTTATCCAAAAATTTTGTATACACATTTTTGGCACGCTCAGTGGGACTCACATCCTTGATTTAACATCTTTTTGTAAGAGTCATTTTTTGTGAAGTTAGATTTTGCAGGGTTACGGGTGTAATTGATCCACGAAAAATCATAATTGCGCCACAGGTCGTCACAATTGGCTACAATCTAAGCGCAATTGATCAACAGAAAATCGTAATCGGTCATAATCTGACCGTAATTGCACAATAGAGTATCACAATTGGTATTTTCATCTGCAATTAGTATCTAGGGGTTTTTTGTTTTGTAGATCATCACAATTGTCCAAATTCAAGCGCAATTGAACAGCAACCCGTCGCATCTGTTAAAATCCCAGCCACAATTGAACAACAGTCTATTGCAATTGGCTTATCCCTAGTCACAATTGAGCTATCCATCATCACAATTGGCTTATTCTAGCTTGCAATTGGTCTTCCCTAAAAAAAACTCCTGCTAAAACCCCTGTGTGTGCATTTGGTCGTCCTTAGCCGCAATTGAAGCATAGATCCTCTAATTTGGTTAAATACATATGCAATTGAAGGATAGATCCTCGCATTTGGCTTTATCCATACGTAATTAAACCATAGATCCTCGCAATTAACTTTATTTCATATGCAATTGAAGCACAGTAAGTCGCATTGGGCAGTAGCAGGTCGCATTTGGCACAGCAGGGGGTATTATTTTTTCTTTTTACCATAACTTTTGCATACGGTATCGAAATTGTGAAAACAACACTTGTTGGAAATCCAATTCAATGAACTATGCAGTGGAGAAGAAATTATTAGGTGACTATTATTTTACCAGCTTTTTTATCAATCAAAGTCAAACTTCAATCGAGCATATCTTAAGCTTTCTTTATCAGATTCCAACAATTTTTTTAAAAAAAATGCATAGAATTTCTTGAAGAATCTATTCATGCAGTCCAGTTTTCTATATCAGATCATTTTCATTAGAATTTATCAGATTTCATCTTTTTCACATAACGATCTTCTTTGCAAGTTTACTTGTTTCTTTTTTGATTTGGTGGCTTGTAGTGGAATCAAAGGAGCTGGAGCAACATTTGGATCAATCACAACAACAAATTGGAAAATAATTTTATCAGGTGAACTCATTCTAATCTTTCATCTCTTAATCATTGTTTGTAAACACATTTAGATTTGGGCTTAAAACAAACAACTTGCTTTGCAATCACATCAAAAAATTGAGTTAAAACAAACAAGTGTCTTCTATCACATCTTGGCTTTGGATTTAAAAAGAACAAGTTCTTGAATTGTCTTCCACACATTTCATTTTCTAAAGGGTCAATTAAAAACTATGAGTGTGAATCAAGTGTGTGCTAGCACCTCATTTGGTTTGCTTTTGTCATACCCTTCTTAGGAGGCCTGCTTGGAGACACACCACTCCAAGGGACGACCTCAACCAAGGCTAAATTGAAAGACACCCTCCTTTGAGAGTTGGAATCTTGTCACTCTTGGCTAAGCCCCAAAGAATTTTATACCTTTGGGAAGTGAAGGTGAAGGGTGGGTTACCTCTTTCTCCCAGATGTGTGGCAAGATTTTGCTTTCATTGCACCTTAGTCAACCTTGTACAATCTAGCCTAAGACCTAATTGGCCATACCCACTTGACTAGTCATAGGGCTTGTTGATGTGTCTTCTTCAAGTGCTTGTTTAATAATCATCACATTTCATATTTCAAAATTTAAAATTGCTTATGTGTCTTGCATGAGTGATTCATGTGTGTATATGCATAATCATTTGTTTGAACATTGCCAAATCAAGCTATAAACACCAAACACATAAACAAGTCATTCCACACATCATATCCAACTCAATTTCATCCACATCATCCAAACTTTTCATTCCACATCATATCCTAATCTTATCCAAATCAAATTCATCCTAAACATATCCTAATCATCATCCCATCACTATCCTAATTGTATCCACATCATCATCGAATCATAACCAAGGACTTGTCAAAAAGAACTTAAGACTTAAACACTTGTGTGACAACATGCCAACATTAGAAGACCTAGCATCCAAATTCCAAAACCTCCTCCAAATAATTTACCAAGCACCACAACCCCTAAACCAAGGAATCATTCAAGAACTACAAGGCATCATCTAACAACTTCAATCTCAAGCAAGCTAATCACCTCAAATGCGACAAATCATAGCAAAAGCCCAACACCTCATGGACACTTGTCAAAACCAACAAGCACATCATCCTCTATCCATTCAACATCAACCAATGCCACCTCAACCTTACATGTCATCCCCATCCATTCCATATCAACCTCATCCATCAACATGTCACATCAATCATTCACCAACCTATCATACTTCTTCTAATGTCAACCCTAATCCATATCAATCCTCATCACAACAACCATTATCCTATGCAAACCTTCCATCATCATCACATCAACACATTTACCAACATCAACAAGTCATATCACAACAACAAATCCAAACACCATCTCAACTTCAACAAATTCCACATCAATCATATGTGTCATCCACCTCAACTTCACACCAACATAATCTATCTACACATCATGTTAATTCCATATCACCCTATCAACATCCACCCCAACATTATCCAATTTCTCTTTCCAACACATCACCAAATGCATCCACAAGGCAACCAAGTGTCCTCACAAGACCATCAATCATCGTTGATTGACCTAAGTCCACCTTAGCAACAAGAAGCACATCCAAGTCTAAGTGGCCCCTTGTACATAAATCAAACAAGTCTAAGTTATCCAATGCAAGACCTAATTACCTTTGACAAAGGAAATACCAATCTAGAGTGGCCCCCACTATCCAATCACATGCCAATACATGAACCAACTAGTCCTATCCTAACACCTTCATGTGATCCCAACCCTTCATTAAAAGATTTCATGGAGATGCTTTTAGAAGAATTGGTCCAAGCAAATTTGATTGAGCTACCACCAATAACACCCTTTGAAACAATCTACTTTAAACCCCATTAGTATAAAGATGATGAATATTGTGCATACCATAGGTGTAAGGGCCATGCCATATCCACTTGTATACAATTTAAAAGATTGGTCAAGAACCTAGAAGATTGTGGTAAGATTGTGTTAGATCAAACCAATCTATCTAATCTCATTATCCTTCCATCTACCCCAAGTCCCAATCCATCCAATCCCATTATCCCTCCACCTAATCATAAGCCTACAACACCATCTACCGTTATCATTCATCCCCTATATTTCCCATTCACCCATACCCTTGCAAAGGATGTGATCAATTGGCTACTAGCAAGGAATAAACTATCTCCATGTCAAACACCCATTCATGAGCCTACCAAAGAACTTCCAAAGGTCATGTCCAATTCTACATCTCCTTCACATAGTCCACCTATCCTTGAGCCTCTTCAAGAGTCCTCCAATACCATGTCAAGTCTTCCAACCCCATCATGTGACCCACAAACCATCAAGCCTATTCAAGAATCTCCTATTATGAATCCAAGTCAAGAGCTATTATATCCTCATGTTGATAACCTTCAAGAACATGCCAAGCCTATCCAAGAGTCTTCCATCTTCATTCAAGCAACCCAAGAGATGTGTCAAGGGCATAATCCTAAGCATGTGGAAACATCAAGCCCTTGTCTAAATCAAGATCAAATCCCTTCCATTCACCCCATCCATAACATATATCTTTTCCATGATCAAGATGATGTCCATAATGAAGAACCTATCCATGAGAATCTTGATCCTATCTGCCCCCCCACAACTATTCATGACCAAGACACCCAAGACCTACATGTTCCATCCAATGAAAGTCTTGTTGACCTGCTTGAACATTCACCCTGTTTCATGGCCTTCTTTCAAAGTAAAGAGACCTCTCCACCTAGCCATGATCCCACAACATCCACTTGTCATGATGAGACACTTGTCCCCCAAGAAATCATTGAAGATCAAACAAATTAATTGGATCTTAGTGAACATAATCAAGATCCTAATGATCCTTCATCCATATCCACCATCAACTCCATTTCAAATCCACCATCATATTCTATTAGCCTATCCACCCTCATCCATGAGTGTTCCTCCTTAGGACAACAACAACCTTTGTCCTCCACCTCACCTTATCCACCCAATAACATACTCAAGTCTAGTGTTCAAACTACACGTAGTCCCATTGTCAATTGCATACTCCAAAACATGAAATACCAAGGTAAAGGCTTAGGCCTTCATCAACAAGGTATTTTGGAGCCTATCCATGTCAAAGTCCCCCCATGCTCATATGGCCTTGGATACACACCCCAAGGTAAACAATCTAATGATGTTGGTACTTCCTCCATGCATCCTAATTCCACTTTCCATCTTGAACCTTATCATGTACCCAAAACATATGTGGCTATTCCACCTCCCCCATCCTACAAATGTCAAAAGCATGTGACCATACACCTTCCACCATCAACTTTGCCTCCATTACTTCCAACTCCTAACATCCCTCCATCAAATCTACCTCCACTACTTCCAACACCTAATATCTCCATTATCCAATCCCCTTATTCCTCCATCCATAAGTCCTCTAAAAATCCTAATTAGGACCAACAAATGCACACATTGTCTAAACATAAAGCTTCCACTCATTCCACCAACTCTACTTCCATCATGTCTATGGGATTCAAAGTAAAAATTTGGATGCCTCTACCTATAAAACCAAAAATCCTAAGGACCCTCATACCTTACAAAATCAACCCAAAAATTCAAAGAAAAATCCATCCAAAAGGCTATCCAAGCCTATACCTCCAAAACCAAAGTCTAGAAGCAAAATGGTTTGGATCCCCAAGAAAAAAGAAGTCAAATCAAATAAGGTATCCACATCTCAAAAATCCCAACCATCCCCTTCCATCCATCAATCCCATTCATCTAATCAAATCCCTTCATCCCACAAGCAAATAAAAAATCATAAAAATACAATGTCTATGTGGGTACCTAAATCCCTCCATTAACCATCTCTTAAGCAAACATCTCCATTGCTTCCTACACCACCTTCCCATCAAAAGTTTTAATGTTTATCACGGTGTGTGCAATTGTTGGTCATGTTTCCATTCCATTCCACAACATTCCCACATACCTCCATCTCCCCATCCTTCATCCACTATCCTACATATCTTGCCCATCACCTTTCTATGGTCCATGCTTTTGCATAAACATTTCATCCATCCTCCTTGCATAAGTCCCTCCATAATCTACATCATAATCCACTATCCACCTAATCCATCTCCCTCTCATGCAATCCACTATCAACATTGATGACCATAATGACATGGTCCATGCGATGACATCTTTCTCCAATGGGACTATCAACCTTCATGGAACTAGACACTTGAGTCCCTCCTATTCATTACCATGGTGAAAACCTGCTCGCAGGCACCATGTGTAATTGTTATCACATAAAATTTTTAAAAAAAAAGAGAAAACAAAAAAAAAAGTAAAGAGAAATCCCTTCATCCAATGGTGAAAAATTGGAAAACAATCATCTTGGATAAGTACCATGATGAAAACCTGGCAAATAGGCATCATGTGTAGGTTGATCTTCCATGTCACTTACACTTGGGGGCACCTTGTCTCATCCACACTATCTATCCTATCATATCACTTTCTATCATGTCCTATCTTGCCATATCCTATCCTACCATCCTTAGCCATTACACCCACATACCTATCATATTGAGTCTATTCATCCTCCCTTCCTCCTTTTGATCTTGATAAAGATATGGGGGTAAAATGTTGAAATATGTTTTGGTTATCTCTTGATATACCTCATACTTTCCAAAAAATCCTATCATTATCCACCTATCATAAGCCTTGTTGTGTAAAATCCATCATGTCATCCTTTCCAAACCAATCCATCATGTTATCATATCATCATAAGTCTTTGTCATGAAAAAATCCTAAATATTTCCACCTAGAATGGGGCATACTATTTCTATGGAGCATAGTCTTTGGAGATCACATCCCAGCTCCATTATGAGGCATACATCCATCCACTATGGCCTATCCTCTTACCCATCCATCTATCATGAGCCTTCCATTCTATCACCCATCCTTTTATCCATCCATCCTCCATTCATCCTTTTACCTAGACTTGGTTTTCTCCCTTGTCATTGGTATCTAGCATAAAGGCTACCCAAATTGTAAATCCATTGACATTCAAAACATTCAAAAATTCAAAACAAAACAAATCAAAATATTTCTCAAAAATCCAAAAAAATCAAACACTTCAAAAATACAAAAAAAAAATAGTCCCAAAAACCCGAAAAAATCAAAACATTTCAAAAACACAAAAAAATCAAATATCCAACAAAAGAAAAATCCAAGCAATGAAATCATCAAATCAAGCCAATTTATCAATCCATCAAAATCACATCAATCTAAACCATATCATCTCATCAATAACATCATATATCATCAAACATCCAATCAATCCCAATCAATCCATAACCCAATCAATCCATCCATTTTCATCACCGTCCAACCAATAAATAACAAAATTAGAACTACATCTCATCTCTATCGTAAGTGCCTTGATCCCGTGGATACAGGGTATGTAGGCAATATGGGCTATGAAGGAAGTACCTAGATTCAGGCATGGGCGATAGACCACTTCCATCTTTCATCCTTCGTCCAATCCACATCATCATCTTCATCTATCTCTCATATCATCAATAAACACCTAAAATTCAACCAAATCACAATTCTTCCAATCAATCAATTCTTCATCAATCAATCTTTCAAATCAATTCTTCAATCACTTCTTCCAATCATTCAAAATAAAACCAATTCCAATCAATGATCCAAATGCAAGTCATCCCAAATCCATACCAATCGAGTTAATTAATCAAGTCAAATTATCCAATTGCAATCAACAGTCTTGATCCTAATCTTGTCGTACAAACCAAATCATAAATCAATCATCATCATCATCATCAATGAGATATATTGTTCCCACATCTTTGTGTTGATCTAGGGATACGTCATTCACCGCCATGACAACACTATTATCACTATCACTATCAATCAATCAATCAATCAATCATTGGTTTATAGCTTGACAGGGGCAATACCTTGTTTGTTTTTGTATCATTTGTGCTTGCTTGCTTGCTTGTGTGTGTTATCATTTTATCTTGTATTTGAATCACATCTGTATCATTCCAGCTAATATTCATATCTTGTGTATGTTGGAATATCTTTTTGCATTAACATTTGCATCTAAGGTCATATCATAACTTTTGTGCATTAGGACATCAATGCTCCAAGTTTTCTTCCTCATACGTTAGACAAGGTTGTATTACGTTGGGTGTACGAGACACATAGTCACCCTAGTCCTTATACCTTGGTGCATAATGTCTAGTGCTATATCAAACATCATGGTTGCTCACTTTCATTGCAACATAACACATCCTTCATTTCTTCTATCCATTCCCTTATTATTCTTCTTTAACCAAACCATTTCATTTCGAGAGCCTACCTGTGTTTGTCCATCCCGCCTATCCTCTCGAGGGGGCATCCTCATCCTATCTTTCCATCATCATCATCATCCTTTTCCTCTATCCATACCTCAGCTTCTTTGAAATGATGTTACTCAACACAAATCTCATAATCTCAAACATCATCTCAAAGAGGGGCAAAATGTAGACACCCATATTTGTCCCCAAACTTGTCCATGTCTTGCAACACCTAGTCAAATACATTACCTAGACATCATGTAGCATTTTGTCCTAATCCCACTCCTAATTCAACTTAATCCACTAGCAAATTAATTAATTAAATTTTATTTATTTAATTAATTTCCCATCATAATCCTATCCCATCCTAATCCCACTTTCCAATTAATTAAATAAATCTTATTTATTTCATTAATTTTCCAACTAATTACCAACTAATTCAAATAAAATATTTGAATTAGGTCCTCACCTCTCACCACATTCCAACATTTGTCCACCTCTCAATTTGAATCATGTGTGGTAGTACAACTTTCATTTAATATCCTTTTTGTGTACACAATCACACATGAACTTATTAAATAAAAGGTTTTTGTGTACACGATCACACATGAGCTTTATCCTCCTTCTTACACTTGTCACATGACTACAACTTCCTTGAAGAGTGGGAATGAGTAATCAATCCTAGCCATCCACATCGTTCATTTAGCCTTTCAATCTAAACCATCCATTCAAACCAACCCTTTCCTATAAATTAACCCCCTCACAAGCCATTAACATGCATTGAGTTGGAGTATCCTTATGCTGCCAAAATAATTCTTTAATCTTTTATCTTATCATCTTCCATCTTCCTATCTATTATCTTCATCCTATTGTTATGTTGTTGAATTGAGCAACCAACATATCAAATCAATCAAACAATTCATCTTCCATTGCATCTATATATCTGAGGTATTGAAGATTTGGATTAGGTAATGCATTTGTATTGTTTTATCATTTTCATTTTATCCAAATTTTTCATATACACACATATATCTGTAATCTTTTTCTTACAAGATCCACCTATCATTAGTCACCACTATTTGCTCCCCCTGAGAGGTAGCCAACATCAATCCAGGATAAAGATATAGCAGGAACTCCCCCTAGATAGATGCACCATTTTGCATCTTAGCAAGAAGGAGGGGCAATTACCCCTAGGTTCTATCAGAGATTCTCAAAGGTGTCCTTTGCAAGAACCTTTGTGAAAATGTCTACAATCTTATCATCAGTTGGAATATATTCCAACTTCACTTCCTTGTATGTAACCTTCTCTCTAAAAAAGTGATACCTGATTGCTATACACTTGGTTCTAGAATGCATCACTAGATTATTGGAAATATTGATGGCATTTGTATTGTCACACAAAATAGGAATAGGCTCATCATACAATACCTTGATATCCTTCAAAGTTTGCTTCATCCATAATACCTAAGTGCAGCAAGAGGTTGTTGCAATATATTTTGCCTCTACAGTTGATAAGGATACCACATCTTGCTTTTTGCTCTTCCATGGAACTAATCTACTTCCTAAAAAGAAAGCACAACCACTTAAGTACTTTTTCTATCATCAACACAACCAACCCAATCAGCATCAGTGTATGCACTTAGATAAAAGTCATTGCCTTTTGGATACCATAGACCATAGTCTAGAGTTCCTTTCAAGTATCTAAATATTCTTTTCACTGCCTTCTCATGTGTTTGCTTAGGATTGTCTTGATATATGGGAACCACACATACTGCATGGATAATATCAGGTCTAGAAGTAGTTAAGTACAACAAAGCTCCAATCATAGACCTATAGGCAGTCTGATCCACTTCTAGACACTCATCATCTTTGCTCCAGTGACATCCAGTGACCATGGGAGTACTCACTAGTTTTGAATCCTCCATACCAAACTTCTTCAACAATTCTTTGACATACTTAGCTTGAGAAATAAAGATACTGTCATCTAGCTGAGAAATTTGAAGACCAAGGAAGAATGACATCTCACCAATCATAGACATTTCAAATTCTTTTTGCATTTCCTCTACAAACCTCTTATACAAACCATAATTTCCACCAAAAATGATATCATCAACATAAACTACAACTATCAAGATCATGTCTCCTTCTTCCTTTATGTAAAGATTGTTATTTGTAGTACCTTTCTTAAAGCCCTGCTGAAGTAAGTACTTGTCTAATCTTGCATACCAAGCCCTAGGTGCTTTCTTGAGCCCATACAAAGCCTTCTTGACTCTCCATACCATGTCCGGATCTTCTGATATATGGAAACCATCTGGTTGTTCAATGTAAACCTCCTCCTCTAGGTCACCATTCAAAAATGCTGACTTGACATCCATTTGATACACTTTGAATTTCTTGTGAGCAGCAAGAGCAAGGAACATTTTGATTACCTCCATCCTAGCTTCTAGAGAAAAAGTCTCCTCAAAATCAATGCCTTCTACTTGAGTATATCCTTTGCATACTAATCTTGTTTTGTTCCTTACTACTTCACCTTCTTCATTTAGCTTATTCTGGAACACCCACTTTGTTCATATAATGTTCTTATTGGCTGGTTTGGGAACCAATTCCCATGTTTGATTTTTTTCAATCTGGTCCAATTCTTCTGCCATTGCTTTTATCCATTCATCATCCTTGTTGGCTTCAGAAAAGGTCTTAGGTTCTACTTTTGATAATAAACACAAGTTTGCTTGCTTGTGTGTCTTGGAAAACCTTCTCCTTGTCTACACACCTTCATTTTTGTCTCCAATGATCTATTCTGTTGAGTGGTTCTTCTGGACAAACCTTGCTAGGGTCTTAGGTGTCTGTTCAGGTTCTTGTTCCTTTTCTTCTTCCACTTCTACATCTTTAATGCAAGGGAAGGTATTAGGTCCAATGTCTTTAGATTCTTGTGAGAACTGATACAAGTCATCATCTACTTTAACATTTGTGCTTTCAATCATCTTCCCCAACCTTTTTTGTAGCATCTATAGGCCTTACTTTTGGTTGAGTAGCCAAGAAAGATTCCTTTATCACATCTTGAATCAAGCTGTCCTAGGTCTTCTTCATCTCTTCTGATATAACATTTGCTACCAAAGATCCTAAAATATATAACAGAGGGAGGTCTTCCATACCACACTTCATAAGGGACCTTAGTGTTGTTGACCCTTAACTGAACTCTATTAGTTAGATAGATAGCAATGTGAATTGTTTCCTTCCAGTATACATCAGGCAGATCTGCATCTTTCAACATTTCCCTAGATATTTCTTACATAGTCCTATTCTTCCTTTCTACTATCCCATTTTGCTGAGGGGTTCTAGGAGTAGACAAGTGCTTCCTAATGCCATAATTTTCACAAAATTTCTCAAATCCGTTTGAAGCAAACTCACCTCCTCTATCTGGCCTCAAGCATTTGATCTTAGTATCCATTTCATTTTCAACCAAGGATTTGAAAACTTTAAACTTATCAAGAGCATCAAACTTTTCTCTTAAGAAGGTAACCCAAGTCATTCTAGAATAATCATCAATGAGTAACATAAAGTACCTTTCACCTTGTTGACTCCTTAATCTTGTAGGTCCACATAGGTCTGTGTGAATCAGCTCCAATGGTTTTGAAGAAGAGTACTCCTTGCTTTTGAAACTTGTCTTTGTCTGTTTTCCCATCTGACATTCTTTGCATATAGTGTTTGTAGGCTTGGTTATCTTAGGCATATCTCTCACTACATGAGTAGAACTGATCCTTACCATATTATAAAATTTGTTGTGTCCCATTCTTTTGTGCCATAGCCAACACTCACTAGATTGAGTCAACAAACATGTTCCATTTGCTTCTTTCAAGTGATAAATATCACCACATGTCTTGATACCTTCTGCAATTAGCTTTCTAGATCATGCCTTCCTGATTTCACAACCATTAGCATGAAAAGTAAGATTGTAACCTTTCCTACACATCTGACCGACACTGAGAAGATTGTGTTGTAATCCTTTGACATAGAGAACATCCTCAGTCATGTTCTTTCCATCAATAGATATGATACCTTTTCCACAAATCTGAGTTGACTCATCTCCTCCAAACTTGACAGCTCCACCACCCCACTTCTTAAGGCTAATGAACTTTTCTTTGTCACCAGTCATATGATTTGAGCAACCATTATCAATGACCCAAGCTTTGGTTTCTTCTTTTGCATGAAAGGTAGTCCATACAACCATTGATTTTTCATTGTTTTGAACTGTTTGCAAGATATCTATTTCTCCAACCTCATTCTTTTTGTCACCAACACTCATGGCCAAGAAAAGTGTTTCATCATTTGAATCATCATGATTCTCATCTTTGGAAGAACAACTATCTTCTATAGAAAATAGACTCCTTTTGAATTTACTATTTCTGTTACTTTTCATGAATTCTTTAAGAGGACATTTGGAAGCAATTGACCAACCTTTCCACAATTGAAACATTTGAAGGGTAACTTATGTTTGTATTTTCTAGAGCCTTTCTTTAGGGTTCTTACAAAATTTGCTTTTGCATCATCAAGGATTTCATCTTCATCAATAGTTTCTTTTTTTGTCTTTTTATTGATTTTGAAAGTAGCTTCCTTCTTTAGAATATCACTATCAAACTCTCTCATTTCAAAAGAAGTGAGAGTCCCAAACATTTCTTCTAAAGTGTATGTATCCAGGTCAGCAGTCTCCTCAATTGCAGATACTTTGGAATTGTAGGAAATTTGGGAAGAGATCTTAGAACCTTTTTCACAATCTCATCATATTTTATTTCCCCACCAAGAACATTGATACCGTTGATTACTTCATTCACCTGGAGCATGAAACCAGCAATATTTTTATCTTCTAACATCTTTAGGGATTAAAATATGTTCTTGAGTATTTGTATCTTAGCTTGCTTAACTTTCTTAGCTCCTTCATATAGATTTTTGAGTTTATCCCAATCTTCTTTGGATGAGCTACAACCTATCACCTTTTAAAGTTTTGATCAGTTAATCCACTCATGATGGAAAACTTGGCCTTGGCATTATTTTCATACTTCTTGATTTCATCTACATTTGTTGGAATCCAAGAAGTCTGGATAGTGTAACCTTTGTTGATAGAATCCCAAACTCCACAACCAAGAGAATTGATGTAGCCTTCCATCCTTACTTTCCAAAGAGCATAATTTGTTCCATAGAACTTGGGAATCTTGTTGGATCTTCCTGATGCCATCCCGAACCTTCCTCAAGCGGTTAAGCTTTCTTCAGAGGAACTTGGCTCCGATACCAATTGCTAGACATATAGTTATACTAAGAGGGGGGATGAATCAGTATACAACCAAATTTCACTTTCAACAAATTCAACATATCTAGAGCAAATTAAAACTTTAAGTACTACAACATTAACGTGAACATGAAAGAATAACACAATGCACATCAACACATAACACCAAATATAAGTGGAAAACCATAGAAGGGAAAAACCATGGTGAGGATTAACTCACAATATATGAAGCTCAAATAGTAACTTTGTTTTAGGGGCTTTAACCCAAGGAAGCTGCTACACCCTAATTAACTTTACTTTAGGGTTATTCCCAAGGAAGCTTCTACTCCCTAATGACTTTGTTTTAGGGGCTTTAACCCAAGGAAGCAACTACTCCCTAATTTGAGAACAAACTTAGAGAAGATTACAATATGACAATCTTTCAAATGTCTGGAAACTATCTTTGAAGCTCACATGATGATTGCACTTCTGTCTCTTCACACTTATCTTCTAAAGATCGGATCAGTCAAGCACACTTTATACTTGATAATTGTCTCAAATAAATCTTCAAGATGAATCCGGATAGCATCAACAACATCTGCTCTTTCTCCCACAGTCGCACTCAATATATATTTATTCTGCTTTTATATATTTGCATTCAATTTGATCTAGTATTTATACATGATATTACATTGATTACATATCTTGTCCGCCAAAGACAATATAGAAAATACACTTACAAGTCGGCCAAACAACATACAACATGAAACATGTAGAAGATAGGACCTAAACAACATCACACATCACACCAGTAGAAGACTTGACCCTTGCAGACTCCAACACTTCCTTAACCAGGTCCAAAACATCCTTCACAGCTTCAAGCATCAAGGAAATGTCTCCATGCACTCTACTGATTTGAAGATAGGACAACTTTAAGTAAAACACATGAAAACTTAAAGAGTAATAGTCATATCAATTAGAAAACCTTGTGCGGTACTAGAAACAATAAAGATCTTCATAAAACTCTTCCAAATGAGTCCACATGACTCATACAACCTCCCCAAACTCTCCTTTGCCACCGCACATCAAAGAATTGTGCCACACAACTTCATCCATTAACTTTGAGAACACTCTGTTATCTGAACCACACTATACCATGCTGTCAATTAAAAAACTGAGCTGTGGACCACCAAGAAGCATGAACTTGAAAAGAGGCATGCAATACACATCCAAGAACATGTCCATAAAACCACAAAGACAATCATTGAAATCTGGAGGAATGCGGAGCCTTTTAGTGATCTTTTATCATCACATTATACTGTCAAAACACATGTCAGAACCTTATCATGCAAAACTTTCACTACTGAGGGAATTATGATCTAAAACTTTGGAAACCACATATTTACCATCCTCTAAACATAGATACAAAACTACATAGCCATTGCTACAAGCGTGGAGGAATGTAGAGCATTCCATTCACCTTTCAACATCTCATTACACTATCAGAGCCTGAACCAGAGCTCAATCACTTATATCTTTCACTGCAAAAGTGCAAATGCTCTGAGACTTAGAATTTAGCATATTGGCATCATACTCAACTTATTTCTTGAACTGCAAGTTCATATCTGCAAAATCAAAGGAATGTGGATCATTCCATTGTCATTCTAGAAACATCTTCACAGAATCAACACTATCTGCATTCCATCTTTTGCAAAACAAACTTATAATAAACCAAACATCATGAAACATGGAATATGAAATCTTTACCATTACATAAAGCTATATTCTAGTCCATGAATGCCCAAAGCCAAACTAATGGAAATGACAAGAAATTTCCTAGGCAGTCTTCAAAGATGTTCATTCTGAAGTAGAGACTCTCACCAACTTCCAAAGGCTTAATGTATCAGCACATGCATCAATGTATCTTCAACTTTAGATTCTCATCTTAATATATCTTCTTCAAGAGCACTGTATCTAACTATGAACACTATTACACATGCATAATTAGTGTTGACATCAATGACAACCAATACAACCATATGAATCATATGTGTAAGTAATAGTCCAATACCCGGTGCCTACATACAGTGGACAGAAAGTTTCAAATGCCCGGTAGCCTTAGTGTTAGTTAGCGGTTTATTAACCGCTCAGCAACCTCCAGCCCGTCAATAGTCTCCAAACCACTCACCATCCACTTTAAGCTGTCCAGCAGCCCAAAACTTGCCTTGGCACCTTGACACTACCTATAGGCAAAAATAAAACCATCAACAATGCCAAAACTGCCACCGATGATGATTTAAATGATGGTTTTACCCTCAGCAAGCGATTTTGCTAAATTTTGGTGGTTTCAACTTAATTAGGTGGTTTCGATAGCTAAACTAACAGTTTTTTGTTTCCACAAAGAATATTCTGGCGGAACAAGAATATTCCGTCAACAGGGGGCCTTTTTTGCCTCTCAAAGCCCTAAAATGAGGTTTTTTTCTTTTTTTCATAACTTTTGCCGACGGAGGTGAAATCGAGCAAATGAGATATCGTTGGAGAGCTGACAGAGAGCACTTCATAGTGGCATTAGTCATTTTCTAATACTTTGTTTCAGGTGATAGATATAGTAGTTTGAAGACATATCTCTATTTTTTTCTTTTGAGGTCACAACTTTTTGCCACCATCTCCAATTTTCATGATTCTTGCAGCATCAAAAAGGTATTTTAGAGATCTTCAAATCTATCCATGCACTTTTCTTAGATTTAGCTCCAAGTTCACTTTATTTAATTTGTCAATTTTTTGGCTTTTGAGTGATAACTTGGGTATTTTGACACTCGAGGAAGTGAAACTTGTTTTGGATGGATTTGTTTGCTCTGATAAATCAGTGTGTGATTTTAATCTCCCTTGGATCTCTGTTTTAAAAATTTTTGATTGTTTTCCCAAATTTGGTCCTTGTGGACAATTGTAAATTGCACTAAGTATAAAGTGCCACAATCATTCTTTTTGGGGGTGATCTCATTGGTTGAGTAATAGGGGGTTGTACTTGTGTTATTTTTTGTACTCTTGTATCATGGATCCAAAAAAACTTCCTCTACTCACACCATATAACTATCATGAGTGGAAAACTAAAATGGAGATTCATTTAAGAAGTTTGAAAGTTCAGAGTAACAATGGGTACAGAAATTGAACCAATAGCAACTGCAGAAAAGAGAAAGTGATACAATAGATGTAATCAAGCCTATAGAAGACTATGCTTGTCTATTTCTCCTAATCTTATTTTTCATATTGAATCTTGTACAACACCTAATGAAGTGTTGACTACCTTAGAGAATCTCTTTAGTAAGCAAGATACTATGAGAGGTTTCAAATTGGACAATGAACTAATTGGTTTGAATCCAACCAACTTTGCAAGCATCCAAGACTTCTTCACAAAGTTAAAATCACTTAGATTGTAGCTCAAACAATGTGGAATTGAGAAAGAGGACACTCAATTGATTCTTTCAATCCTTGCCAAGCTTGGTCCTGACTATTCAATTTTTGTTTCTACCTTTTATGCTACTATGGATGCCCTTGGGAAAGCTTTCACAATTACTTCACTTGATGAGTTTGATGCATCACTCACAAGGGAGAAAGCTAAGTTAGTACACATGGGCACATTGAAGTCTTCTAGAAATCAAGCACTTCTTGCTAGCTAAGGTACAAAGGATCAAAATGCTTAACTAGCAAAGGCAAGAAATAGAAAAAAAAGGATTTCAAAAACAATGAGCAAGCAAAAGAGTCAACCAAATCACCTAAGTCCTCATCCTCTCCCAAGGAGGAATCATCTAAGAAGGAGAGACCAAAGTGTGCATATTGTACGAAACTAGGACATGATGATCATAAGTGTTATGAGAAGAAAATTGATGAGTTGACTCACATTATTCAAAAGCACAATATCAACTTGCCATCATCTATATCACCTGGTACATCCTCTTCTTTGATACCATCATCTATACAGCCAAAGATAACAAGATTTGCAAACAAATCAAACAAAGGAAAAGGACAAGCACTCTTTGCTTCAACAAGTCTATAGTTAGATAGATGGCTTCTTGATTCAATAGCTTCTCATCATATGGCATCTTCATAAGGGATGTTCTCTTCATTTGAGTCATGTACTTCACCACCTATTTTGATGGGTAACAATACATACATGCATACAACTGATAAAGGAACTATTGATGTTGGTGAGAGTACTTTTAACAATGTGTTGTGTGTACCTTCTTTGACAACCAATGTCCTTTCAATCTACCAGATTACTCATTGTGGTGCAGGAAAGACAGTTGAGTTCACTCCTAATTTAGTGGTAATACAAGACTTGGAGAGTAGAGATATCATTGTTGTTGGGATGGCTAATCATGCATCTCACTTGTATACATTCTCCCATTTTTATTCTTCTGATGATCCAGATTCATTGATTGATATTGACACTCATGCATTAATTATGAATCAAGTTTTTGAGAAGTTTGGTCACTTGAACCTTGGTGGTCCTTCACCCACTTTGGTTCATGAGACTAGTGCTAAGCTTCTATCACCTCAACCTCTTACTTCTTTAGAGATCAACATCATCATGGGTTCTTCTACTTCAGTTGAGCAGGATCATTCCAATCTTTCAGACACTACTTTGTGAGATACTTTCTTGGCAAGTATATCAGACTTGTTTTGTGAGTCTCATATTGCAGATTTGAAGGACACACTTGAGGGGATATCTCTCCTCTTTGATGACAATTATAGCACAATTGTTATCCCATCCACTTCATCTTTGGAGGTTGTTCTTCATGAGTCTACCCAAGATTTTGGATTGGTCACACCTCATTGCATAGTGCCATTCTTTAATTCTAACATGTGGAAACATCAGTAGTCTTCAAAGGCATACATCATGAGGCTTTTTCCCTCATACCTTGAGATGGAGTTTCTTCTACATCAGCCTTTGGACCTATTTCTTCCTAAGGGGAAGAATGTCGTTTGCAAGCTTTGGATTCTCTTGAGCATTCTTCTTCAATCATTCACCATTGGCACAGGAGCTACTTCATTGTGGGGAGACCTATAATCTCACACTTGCTCTCCTATAGGGGGTAATTGATTGTACATATGTGTTGGATGTATGGGGGTCTTGAGTCCTCCTTCTATCACATCTTTCATTTCATTTGTTTTTTGCATTCTCACTTTTGGAGAGGAGTTTTGTCCCATGAGGTTTTCTCCTTTTCTCCACTTGAGATTTGTTGTACATGGGTACCTAACATGACCTAGTAGCCAGGACCCATCATCACCATCCATCTTTGCATCTTGTTTTAGTCAGCTACTCCCTAAGTTGCACTTAAGGGGGGGTGTTGGTGTGAACATGGTTAGCACCTAACTAGTTTACCCTTGTGTGAATAATTCATATTATTTAACTATTTATTAGTTAAATAATATTCACACATCACACATAATTCACACATGTTAAGTTGACTTAGTGAGTCTACTAGATGTTTCTAGTTGTGTCTAGTTGTTGATAATTATCATCTTATCCTATAGTTGTCACATGTCATAGGATAATGACACTTGTCACATGACTACAACATCCTCCATTTAATCCTTGTCTTTATAAGAAAGGCATATCATGTACATTGTATCAATCTTTTGCATTCATTGATAGAATAGAATTATTCTCTCATTTGATCTCTCTTGTGCTTTCATGAACTCCTAAATCCTGGGTGGCTCCAATCATAGCCAATTGTAACAAAACCTACTTCACACATGTTGCCTCCTTTGGATCTCACCATTCCTTACATTCATCCATAATAACCCTAACAATTGAATTTGAAGTAGAAATACCATATAGATCATCAAAGGCCCTCTAAAGTGAACCTAACCAATATTTGTTCATCAAAACCTTCAATTTCCTTGTATATCAGTTATAAAATTTTATAGCTATGAAAGCAACTTTGGGAGATTAAAGGGAGCTAGGGAATGTCATGGCTTTCAAAATAAGATGGAAATTGAAATTTAAATGAAATCCTTTTATAGTCTACGACGCTTCATGACCTAACTTATAGGCAGCTTGTAGTATATGTGACTATCTAGTAGTCCTAGTAGTGTTGAAGGGGCACCTAACTGTGCTTCAATAAAAAGCATATATACCCTACCCCTGTAAAATTTGAACTTGTAGCCTCTCTTTCAAGAGGACAAGTTTTTCACAAGATTTAACCAATCCATCCTCCTTTGGAGCTTTTGTTATCAAATCTTTTGCAAATGCAGGTGTCCTATGTCAATATTCTGAATGTTTACCAAATTGCTGTGAACAAAAATATGGTAAGGAGCACAAGATATTAGTATTTCATTTTGGTAGCCTTAACAAGGTTTGCTTTTCAATCATTTATAATAATCATGAGCAAAGCCAAGCAAAAATAGCGTACTCAATCAAGATCACCAAATCTAAAAATGAAAAAGACCGAGTGGAGAGAAAAATTTGCACAATATGTTTTGCTCAAATGCCTTGACACACTCACCTCTTTCTCCATATTAAGCTTGGCAGACAACAATAAATCTTCCTCTAACCACCTTGCTATGGAGTTCTTTCCTTCAGAATGGTTGCAAATGCTCTTGCCGCAAGAACCCTAAAAGTTTCAAGCTCCAATTAACGGGAATGATGAAAAACACAGCTCCTTGAAAAAACCTTTCTTAATTCTTGGCACGGAGTTTATCATGAAACGTACTATTTATTTATTTTTATTTATTTTATTTATTTTTACCAAATAAGATGGAATTTAGCATACCTTTGAGTGGGCAGTGACAGGCACTCTAGCACCCCTATAGCCCTAATGCGTCTTTTGATTTTTTTCTATTTTTTTTACCTGTCACTTTGACAAGCCTCGCATTTATAGCCAAAAGAACCATTTCATTTTGCTTTTTCTGCCAAAAAACCTTTTTATCTTTAGTAAAGAGATTTCACAGCCTTTAAATAGCATCCCAAACATAGTTAGTGATAAGGGGTTAAGGGTTCAACTATTAGGAAATTAAGAAAGCATTGTTCTGAATCCGATCAAAGTTATTATCGACGACAATTTCAAAAAAATCTCACTATGTTATACACGAGTTGAATTACTAGCATTGTAATATCCAAAATCTCTTTGGTTTTTAGCACTAATATTTATACAGTAATATTAGATGGATTAGCCTAGTTGTCCTCAACAAATTACTAGGCCTCTTTATATTTATCATTATATATAAATTATCATTTTAACTCTCAATGAACTTGTCTCGTGCACTTTCTTGCTATGGACAAGATGAAATTTTCTACCAAATTTAGCATACCTATGTTTTTCTCTATAAGAATGTCATGCAACACAAAATATTGAATGGAAATGTCAACTGTTTAGAAATGAGTTCAAGAGAAAGAAATGTGACGTATTCCCATTTGATATCATGGTGTGCTCCAACTCCTCCAAACTACATTTAATGGCAATGGCAATGGCAGTGACAATAGCAATGTCTACAATTTCAGATGTAATATCATTCATTCGGTGTCTTTCTATGCAAACCTCGTATTAAAACACAATGTCTACAACCAAAATGCTTTTACCTTCTAGTTCTTTTTGTACACCTTAACTTTCACAACTTCCAAACTCTTCATGAGATGCACTTGAAAATACATGAAAAAAATCAAGTTTTTCTGTAACAGTTCCACACTCTTGACTGTAGCCATACACACCATGCATAAATGGCAAATAATGCTAGAAAATATGATCATTGAGGTTACCTCTAAATTAATAAGGATACAATTATATGAGTCTATCACTTCATGTTATCATAAACCAATATGAAGAGCCTGTTAGTCACTCCAGACTCAAAATAATGAAGACATGAAATCAACATCAAACGACATTATGAACCATTACAAAACTTATATTAATGAATGTAAAATGATCACATTCATTTTCAGGAGTTATCTTCCAAGGTGAAACTTGATCAGATTTGGCTTTGCAAATAAGTTTCATGGAGAGGGAACAGGTAGCACACTTGTCAGTTTTGTATCATGAAAGTTAAACATCTGTCTCTTTGCTATTGCCTGCCTTCATCAGATTAATTGAATTTTTTATGATATCATTATTAATATCTACGATGCTGATATACAAACTCCTTAAAAGGTTGCCTGAGGGCTGTGGTCTAGAAGTGTTATCTTAGGGAGCTTACTGCCATTGGCATAGGTTCAAGTCATAACCAGACTTCTAAAAATGTCATCCCCTCCTTAGTACCCATAACAAAAACAAAAATCCAATGAGGTTCTTCAAATTGATACAAAACTGATTCCCTTGCAGTATTAAAACATCCATCTATTGTTAGTGCATAGATGATCATGTATACAAATGTGCATTAGAATTGACTTATGTTCCCAAAGACAGGTGTGGTTAAGAACTGTAAAGAGATTCTGGGATATAGATTCTAGTAAAACATAAATATTTTCCCATCAATGCCACTCACTCTAAAAATTACACCATCCAAACAAAATTTCAAAAGATCAGCTTATAATAATTTATTATTTATAAAAAGATGGTAAGATGCCATGTTTGCCACATAGATGTGCATAAGTTTGCATTGAAATCAACAAACTGCCACCAAGCAAAACCTTAAATATCTGACATGTACTCATTTATTCTTACACTAATATTCTGTACGTTCTCATTGTAAGTACATTTTATGTTATTCTCTCAACAAACCACTGCTAGCCGCTAGGGTGTCAATCATACAATCAACTCCTTGTAATCAACCTTGAAGACCTATGACCCCTGCCAAAGACAAGAAAACAATCCAAGCGCCTATGTTCATAAGTAGAATATAAACAATTGCCAAATGCACCAATTAATCAATTAAATGTTTTTCTTAGAATCTAAGTAGAACATAACACCTACCGCAAACAAGCCTTCCACCAGCATTTCCTGTGGTCTTACTGAGTTCATGGCCACCTGAAGAAAAAGAACAGACAGTTGAAGAGATCACGACATGTTGCACAATGTCCTATGTTACAAAATAGTCAGTCACCAATAAACATGAGATATGTGTACAAGAGTGGTTCCCATCCCTGAACCCGAGGTTCCCAATTACTAATTATTGTTGAAGTCTCCACAACAAACGAATCAATAACAACCAAAAGCAAATCAATGCATCCAAATTGAAAGAAAAATGCCAAGTACTTATAGGAGAAAAATTTGTGTCCTAAGATACTAAGATGTTCAAATTTAACCTAATCTTAAAAGCCTATGGATCAGGCACCATTTTTACTGATGAATGTAGTGACCCAAGTCATCAACAATTCTGACTGCATCAAATTCTCAGACTACAGATTCCAAGACATTGGTTTAAACAATTGATCGATCAATTCTTAAAAAAAAATAAAAGAATAAGTATAGGATATTTACTTGCAATTGACCCTGCACTAGATGAAACTAACCTTTGCCAAGATCATCAAGATCTACATGGACAACCACAGCTTGTCCTATAATTGAATGTGGTCAAGAAAGAGGAATCTGTAAACATAGTGAAGATTTGAGATAGTGAAAAAAGGCATGTTGGAGTAAATAAAACATATGCAAAAATACATGCAATAGGGTTCACCATACTTTGTTGTTAGTCACTGAAAGTTCAGCAGTGCCTAGATAAAAAGAATAAACAACAAATAAGCACATGATCCTCACATCATATTCTAAATAATCATTCCCCTTGTGCTGAAAATATAACCAAAGAAACTTATTGTATTCTTTCCTCCTGGCATAGCTACTACAACTAATCTTAAGATTTCAAAAACTTCTGCTCGTTACAATAATTACTAAACCAAGAGTAAACATACCAACATCCCCAACAATCATATTTCCTAGATCTGTAGCATGCATGTTTTCATCATCTGGTGCACCATGCTCTTCACCATGAGGGTAAAATGTGGTCCTGTGAATAACAGACAATCAATGAAAATGCTATGCAAATCAACTCCGAAGTGCCACAAATCAATACCACAAAGATATTGCTAGAGACAACCTGAAAAAATAGGATATATACCATACCAGTTGACATACAACCATTTCTTGTATCACCCATTGCATGAACATGGAAACCATGAAGACTAGGTTGCAGGCCACTGAGCTTAGCACTTATAGGTGTTCGCCCTGTATAAATAATAAAATTACTAACCAAACTTCAGAAACAATTTTGCATGACCGTACTTACTGACCAAGACTACAACACTGCTTAAGAATTGAAGCAAAAAATATAGATCAAATTTGCATAAATTATATTTGAAACACACATGTAAGGCTTAATTAATTTGAATTAGATGCTTTCCCTATAGATAATTATTTATGAACAAATGTCAATTTTAAAATATTATTATCTAAGTTATTATTGGGAAAATTGTTGAACATCTACTGGAATACTGAGAGAGGGGGGTGAATCAGTGTTCAAACAAATTTCAAATCCTTCAGAGAAAACTGAAACTTAATCTTTATAGCATTAACAAAAACATAAAAGATCAACACAATGCACAACACCACATAACATGAGATATATGTGGAAAACCCCAAAGGGGAAAACCATAATGAGAAAAGTTGCTAGGAGCTACTGTCCTAATCCAGCCTCACAAAAGAATCACAGTTACAACTTTGTTTTAGGGCTACAACCAAAGGAAGATACTACTCCCTGTAGAAAGGTTTTAGGGTCACTCCCAAGGAAGCTACAACTCCATGCAAGCTTTGATTTAGGGCTTCAACCCAAGGAAGCAACTACTCCCTGAACTGAGAACAAACTCAAAAAAATTACAGCATGACAGTCCTTCTATTGTCTAAATTCGACAATGAAACTCAATCCTTTTGATGATTGCAATTATGTTTTGACAACTTCTGCAACTTCTTCAAATGTCTTCTCTGCAACTTACTGACTCACTATTTTCAGCCTTCAAGAACTTTTGCTTTTGGCTCACTGCCTCCAGCAATCAGTTAGGCACACTCTTCACTTCCTTTCTATCTCAAAAATATCTTCAAGATGAATCCGGACAAGATATATTACTTTTGCTCTTTCTCTTTCAGTCGCACATCATAATGCATTACACATCCACATTTTGACTTCTTACACTCACAATCACAATCACACATCACCTAAATCAACTAGGTTTACAATATATACATGATATTACATTGATTACTTTACATGTCGTCCAAAGACAACAAAAATATTACAATTACAAGTAAACTAAAGATCAAACAATATGAAAAGTGTAGAGGGCAACACCAAGAAGAGGAACATGCCTTGCGAATTCCAACACATGCTTAACCTAGTCCTAAACACCCTTCACAGTATTAGCCTTCAAAGAATATCATTTGCATGCTTCAAACATTTGAAATAGGTCAGCCTTAAGCAAGAAATTATGAAGCTTGTAGCATGTTAGCCATTACAACTTGGTGGTACTCATGGAAGATTAAACATTACTTGTGTTTCTCCTAGATAAGTCAACATGACCCATACAACATCTCCAAACACTCCTTGAACTCCACACAACAAAGATTTTGAGGCACACACCTTCAACATACCTCAATCAGCCAGGCAAAAGTATAACCCAATAACACCTTCATTCTGGACTGCAGCCTGTTCCAAAGAAACCAGAAAACACCTTGTGGAGCAACAAGAAACATCACAAGATCCTCAAGATCATTCTCCACTAGTCAATTCACTGCTTCATATAGCAACAAGTTGGCATAGGACAACAAACACTAAAACTAGCCATAGGACAATACAGTCCTGTACTCTGTCACTTACAACTTTCTTTGCAGAGGGACAAATGATATGAAAATTTAATGTAGCACATTCACAACACACTTAACTTAACTTTTGAACCACATGGCCGTATCTTCAAAGGCAGAGGAATGCAGACATTCTCCCAATTAGTCTTTAAGGCAACTTCCTGCAGCAGAAACCTTCACCAGCATCTGGAGACCAGAGCCTCCTTGTAGTAACACATACTTCCTTAGGAACAATAGGAAAGAGCATACAATATGCTACAAACCATCAACAACATCTCCCCAACATCAGCATTACTTCTAATCCTCATCTTAGTGCTTCTAATTCCCATCTTAGTATATCATCAACATCAACATTACTTCTAATCCTTATCTTAATGCTTTTAATCCCCATCTTAATATATCATCATGATATCATCTCTGCTGACAAATACCATCAACATAAGCATCAATAACAGCCCTGTAATAGGTAAAATTTGGATATTTGATGTTTGGCTTGGTTTGTGTGAATATCCTCCTTTCACCCTTACATTCAAGGACCTAGGTCAAGCTACAATGTACTATCATACCCTAGGTCATTATGAGATGTGGGAAAATTGGATTTGTAATGATTTGATTTCCAATTATCTTCTCTTATGCTCAATTATACCTTAGAACCCTAATTATGCAAATACGACAGCAAACAGACAAATATCAGAAAATGCTGCTACAGAAAGATGTAAAATAAAATATAACTGTGCACCTATTTTCGGGGTTCAGAGATAGAAAAGTTAGGGACTAAAGAGTGGGTGCCCAAGTTCAAGTCCTAGGATTTTGTCAGGATCTGGAAGCTCAGTCTGCAACTTGTTCTTGTTGTACTAAAGGTTTTCCTGTCATGAAACTCTGAGGACTAATGAGCAGGCGCCCTAGTCCAGGGATCTATTTTCTTCTCTGATTTGCAATTCTGACACTCTGTTGTACCCTCCTACAACTTCACTTTGTCTGAATCTTCAACCTGTAATCTGCAACCATGAAAACTTTGGGAGAGGGTTTTGGTATTTAGAGGCTTGCCTCAGTCAAGCCTTGGAGAGACATTCAAGTCTTCCGAACACCGTTGTTAGATAGAGAGTGCGTGCCTTGGGAGGCAGAGACAAAAACTAAATGATAAATGCTCAAAACATAATAGATGTCACCTTGTAGTGAAGATCTCATGGGAGGAAGAAGCTCTTCATGCCATGAGGAGATGATTTCTCAAATCTGCAAACACAAACACATAGACAACACAAATATGCTCTTGCAACACAATGAAAGCATTGAATCACCTTTAGAATCCATAAAGTTCACAATAGGCATCTAGTTTACAAATTAATGCCTAAACTTGCTTATATATGCAACTACAAAAATTCCTGCCAAGAATTTCATAATTTAAACTTACTGTGTCGGCATAGGACCCAAATAACGGTCACAAGCCGACACCCAAAAATTGGGACTGACCCAAAATAGGGCAGGACTAGAGCATGAGCGCCCAAGTCCTCCCCCCTATTTTGGGTAGGGTCTATCTCAAGTAGTTCCCCTAGGTCCTATTTACCAAGACACTTAGGGTTTTTCTCATCGGGATGTCAAATTATGATACATAATATGTCCTAAATACACACTAAAGACCTAGGAGCTAAACCTTATGAGGGAAAAGCCCCCAAGGGGACATTTTCCTATTGGAAAGAGACATTGTGTGGCTTTATGAGTGTTGTCATTGATGGAAACAAAGACCATCCCACACATCCGCAGGACATAATGTATCTTTACCGGAAGACAGATTGAAGAAATGTTGTGGTCCGGTAAGCAAGAACAGAGCAAGCAGCAAGGTTCGACAGTCAGGTCCGGATCTCTTAGAAGAAGTATCACAGTAAAGTATGGATTAGGGGAAGTCAAGGGGAGTACCTTGACTGACAGATTCCAGGGATTGAGCCTCTGGTGATGGAAGAGTGAAGAGACATGAGCACTTGAGTGTTGGGTTCCCGTTTGGCAGAGTTGACAGAGGAAGAACTGACCGGCAGAGCATCAGACCTTAATCTGGATAAGACATTGATGGTGATCAAGCTTCCTAAGGTATCATTCATGATTGGCCAACATAATTGATGACTTCTATAAGCATCTCCTTGATACGCATTACTTGGTATGCAAAGATTCAGCCAACAGATCAGAGTTTGGGAAAATATTGAGTATTCCAGATGCCGACTAGAAAGTGGATGAAATCTTTGGTGCAGATATATATACTAGATGGATTTAGATATGAATGTGAATGTTTTGTGTGGTGTTGTGTGAAGAATAGAAGAAGAGTAGTGTGAAGGCAGTAACACAGGTCCAGAATGTAACAGGATAGTAGCACCTAAGGAGAGTAAGAATGAAGTGCAGCAGATCAATATATTGGGCTTAACCGGAACTGAACCTCAGCATATGTGGATGCTTCTCATTAGCTCAAGTATCTAGTTTCCTTGTATAAACTATTGTAGGCAGTGAGCCTCTTGTGAGCAGTGTGTTCAGGCAGTGAGCCCTAATTGGCAAGTGCCATTTTGTACTATCTTATTCTTCTAACAGAGAATACAATCTTGGGTTAATCACCTCGTGGTTTTTCCCCTAACAGGGTTTTCCACGTCAAAATCATTGTGTCATGTGTATTGATGTTATTTCCATTTCATGGTTATGTTTGCTTATTTAATTTGATGTTGCATTAATTGATAAGGAAGTTCAGAAAGATGAAATAATTAAGATAATTGATTCACCCCCCCTCTCAGTTATCAACATTGGTATCAGAGCCAAGTTCCTCCAAACAGAGCCTAACAGCTTGAGGAAGATCTGGGAACTCAAATGGATGTGTATGGTATGAGGGAACAACTTCAGTCTGCCCTAGATGATCTTGAGCAATCCAACTCTGAAGTCAATGAATTGAAGGAAAGACTCAAACAGGCTGATGATTTCATAAATGAACTAAAAGGGAAACTGAGTATCTCTATGAAAAAGAGAAAAGATCTACTTCAGTAATTGGCAAGTCAAAGTGAAGACAATGGTACAAATGAAGATCTGAAGGAGAAAACCAAGTTATGTGAAAAGTTATCAAAAGAGGTCATTATGGTAAGACATGAAATGGAATCAGGAGTTATGAAATTCACCCAAGAAATTGAAGAGAAAAGAAAAACTGAAGATGATCTAAGACAATCTCTCAAGGAGAAGTCAAAAGACTACCACAAAATGGATAGAATAATCAGGCATCTAGAATCTAATCTTGAAGAAGCTAGAGATAATGAAGAACAACTTGAGAATCAGATTGACACTCTTAAAAGGGATCTTCAAACAACAAATGAATACAAAGAGAAATTCAAGATAAGCTCTGCTCAACTTGAAGTTCTTCAAATCCAAAAGAGGGTGGATGACAAGCAAGGCTTGGGGTATGAAAAAGGTGAAAGCGTTGGATCTAGTCAAAAGAACTCAAGATCAGAACATCCAAGAAACAGGCTTAGAAGACCTCCGGTAAGACAACCAAATGCTCAAAGATATCCATCTTTCAATGGATACTGCCACAATTGCAACAACTTTGGTCATAAAGCAAATCAATGTAGAAGAAGAATGAATCAGACTAATACATCCTTCTCCGGACAATGCTTCAATTGTAAAAGGTATGGTCACAAATCCCATGAGTGTAGAAACATACAAATAAACAATTCATTCAATAGTAGATGCTTTGCATGCAATAGAATGGGACATATGGCTAATCAGTGTAGATCAAGAGGATATCAGTCAAATATGCAAAGAAATGTTGTTTGCTACAATTGCAATAGATCCGGTCATATTACCAAATTCTGTAAAAGTAAGAATCAAGACAAAAGGGGTCCGAAACAGTATAATCATATCCAAGACAAAGGAAAGGGAAAAGTGAATGCGGATGAAATTCAAAGGGAGATGAATAAGATCTAGGTGAAGAGAAGCACATAGAATGTTGGGGATGGATCGGCACCAGAATCTGGTGCTGATAATCCTTCCAAAAATTGAGTAGAAGAGCTCTGGCTCAGGGGGACTCACTAAGAGAAACAAATCCCCCAGCCAGTTAATTGGTGCCTGAAATTGGCACATGGGAAGTTACAGATTAAAGGATTCTCAGAGAAACATCTAAAGAAATCTTGGTAAAGACATGGAAGATCCGCAGGAAGATTTGAAGAGTCTAATCTTCCAAGATTTATCCAG
Source organism: Cunninghamia lanceolata (assembly GCA_027924645.1). Taxonomy (NCBI): domain Eukaryota; kingdom Viridiplantae; phylum Streptophyta; class Pinopsida; order Cupressales; family Cupressaceae; genus Cunninghamia; species Cunninghamia lanceolata. Next base: position 4,831,784 of record BSBN01000128.1, read on the forward strand.
TTTAACAGTCATCCGGTAAAATAGGATTATCACAGTTAGATCCGGTATGATTCAAATTTGAGGCATCTTGATTTGCGGATAGATCAAATGTTTGGGGAAAGTAAGATAGTTTGTTATTAATCACCAAGGATAACTCTAAGTATATCTCAGTGATCCAGAAAAAGATCTTTCTCAAAATAAGAAGAACCAGGCAACCGGAATGACTTGAGTTGTACATTTATTGCAATATGAAATTAGGGTTTTCCCAGAAATAAAAAGGTTCATTCGTTTGTCATTTGCACATTTTCATTCAAGAAGAAGAGAAAAGGAGCTTTGCAACAAATTGTTTCAAATTCTCAAAAGATCAACCGTTGAAGTCGATTCATCTAGCAAATTAATCCAGCTCATTCAGCGAACCCTAGAAGCGTAAAAGGTATTTTTCATTGTTGAATATCTCTCTGTAAATCTTTTGAAGATGGCTACTCCAAATATTGTAAAGATTTCTGATAGGCCTCGACCCAAATTCAAGAAACATCCTTACAAATTTCTAGAAGTAGATCCCTTAGGGGCGTTTTCCAGCATTCCGCATGGGGTTTTGCATGTTGAAGATGTTAGGGCATATATTCATGCGAACATTGAAAATTTTGGGGAATCCAAGCTATCAGATATCTATCACAATCAGTTAATAGATGACTCTTTTGATCTCAAACCTTAGTATAAATCTATCCAAGACAAACATTTTGCACAGTGCATTCATTTCCCCTATTTTCTGGAAGATGAATGGGTCTGGTATGTTCTAAGTAGAATACATGATAACTTTATATGGTTGAACAGGCCATTTAAGATCACTAAGGATGCCATTAGGGCAGTAACCGGATTACACTCAACCGGTGGGATGCCTACTCTCAAATCTGTCAAAAACCAAATTGTAAGTGAGGCTACCGGATCAAAATTTGATAAAAGAGCAATGACAATTGAGGATATCACATATCCGGATATCAAGTTTGCATCAATGATAATTGGATATAAGATACAAGACATATCATTCCAGCAGGGAGAATTCAGTACCCAGAACTGCTGTATATATTGCCTATGAAATGTTAAGGAAGAATGCTGACTATGATTTCTGTGAGATCCTTCTGAACCAACTTTTGGAAAATCTGTAGAAGATAAAGAAGGACAAGAAGAACTCCTTCAAATACGGTGGCTTGATACTCTGTTTGTTCTTCTATTATATGAATGAGCTACCTGAATCTAGTGGCTGGATATGGCAAAATGATAGACCGGTTGCCATACAAATCAGGGATTACTTGCATGGACTTGGTGATGCCAAGGCACAAAACACAGCACTCTGGGGCTATTTCAAGAACTTTCAGAACATGATGCAAACCAGAGAAAGAATTCCTCAATCTCTAGTTGAAAAGTATAAGAATACAATATGCTTTATGGTAGAAACTGATCAATGCCTAATGGAGGTAGTGGAACCAAGAACAGTGTGGATCATGCCAATGGGGTATGAAGTTGATGAGAAAATTGTAGAGCTCAGATAGTTTGGAACCTTTGAAGAATTAAGTGTAAAAATCCATGTGGAGCTCAGACAATCAGAGATGAAGAGAAAAGTGAGAAAAGAGGTAGAAGAATTTGCCAAGAGGCATGGAATCTCAAAAGAGGTACTTGATGCCAACAGAGAGAAAATGGAAAGAATAGAGAAAGAAAAGAAAGAAACTGGAAAAGAAAGTGCTCCGGTGCAAGCCCCCTCCCAGACCAGATCAACCAAAAGCTCTGCACCTGCCCCTTCTAAGGGTCAAAAGGCTTCAAAACCGAAAGCTCAGACATCCAGAAAAGGAGAGAAGAGAACCAAGAAAAAGGCAACAAGGTCTTACACAAGCCAAAAGGATGAAGAAGAGACAGAATTAGATGAGGAAGTAAAGAAAATGAAGAAGAAAAGGAAAACATCCAGTGAACCCTCTACTGAAGAAGTAATAGAAGAATTTGTTGAGAAGCCTACTCTGTGCATTGATGACATCATAAAATCAGTTACTATGGATGGGAACCTTCAACCAATGGCTGAATTCTATGATGATTACAATAAAGCTGACCAAAAGATCTTGCAAGGAGCCACAGTCAGGTATCTGAATATCTACAATAAGGCTTTTATTGAAATCATATCTCTTATCCCCAAAAGCCTAGAAAAGGAATTAGAAATAAGAAAGAATAATGCTATGGCAAAGGATCTTGAGATCCAAGAACAGATAGCTATTCAGCTATATCCTTCAATCACTCCTAAGCAGAAGAATATGATCTTCAAATATTGTAAGGATGAGTTCCAGAGCAAAGCTAGAATGAATCAGCTTATGCTCAGAGAAACTGACAAAGTAGCAAAAGAGACAGAAGAGATCCTCTGAAATGCATACAAAAGATTCAACATTCCTATTATAGAGGACTTAGGTGATGATTCCTCGGCTACAGATGTTGAAGAAGAATCTACTGAGACAGTGGCAGAAGAGGTAAAGGAGTCAGGTGAAGAAAAAGGTAAGGACTTAGATTCCTCTGCTCTGGAAGAGGAGGTCCATGATCAAGCAAACATCTCTCCTCCAGTTTTCCCTGCAGACTCTGGATCCAAAGAAAAAGAAAGAGTACAAGAGAAGATCAGTCAAGAAGCAGAGGAGAAGGAAAAAGAAGATGACAATAGTAAGGCTACAGAAGGAGAGAAAACTCCAATAGAGAAGGCCACAGATGATAGTGGTAAGGGTGCAGAAGGGGAGAAAACTCTATCTCCGGCAAGAGACACAGCAAAGGTAGTCGAAGAGTTCTTAACTAAAGAGATGATGGAATTTGATGAATCAGAACTTCTTCAAGGACCGTTCAATTTTGACTCCCTCTCCCCAGTTCAAACCATGAAGCTAGCATCCTTTACTTTAACACAAGCAAAAGAAAAGCTTATGAAGTCCCACATGGAAGACTGCAAGCTTATAGAAATTGCATCCGATGTATTGGAAAAGATCTTGCCATCTTTTCAGAAGGATCCCTCAGCCTCTTCATCTGGTAATCTCAAATCTCTAGTTAATAGTGTTAGCACACATTTTGATTCCTTAGAAAAGTCAGCAGAAGATAAGGTCTGGAAGGAGTTTTTGGTAAAAAGATTATCAGAGGTACAAGGGCTAATAACCAATGATAGGAGAGTTATGGATATTAAAATAAAGAGCCTAGAAAATGCTCTCAAAGATGGCGGAGATATATATAAATTTTGTTTATCTTGGTCTACAGTAACCAAGGATAGTGAGAAGAAAGTAAAAGAGAAAGAGGATAAACTGCTAAGTTTATCTCAAAGTTTTGATCCTCTCTCCTCTTCCATAGTAAATCAAGAGTGTCAAACCATTGCAGTGATAAATGAAATAAAGAAACTTGAGAAGGAAAGGAAGAACATAATAAGCCGGATGGGTGAACTCAGGGGGATCATTATCCCTAAGTTAGATGCCATGCATGAGGCCCTAACTGATGCACAGGCCACAGCCTGGACAAATGACCCGATAGATCTTAAGAAAGCAGAAGCTTTTGCATTCCTGTTGAGTGGCCACATCTCAATTTTGGATAGGATGAAGCAGAGTTGGGCGACAGAAGTTGTGCAGTTAAAGAATACCTTTGCGGACATACTTAAGTATATGTGAGTATAACCTGTTATATACTTATGCGGCTAAATATAGATTGACTTTTGCAAATTTTGGTGTGAGGACCCCACCCTTTGCCATTGATGTCAAAGGGGGAGTGAGGAGCAATGAAAAATCAGGAATCTAGCTAAGGGGGAGCTCTGGTAAAGTGTACATTAGAACAGAGCATCAGCAAAGGGGGAGTGCAGTATGATACTTAGTCATTTTTCACTAAGTGTTGCCATCAATGCCAAAGGGGGAGATTGTTGGCAAGAGACACTATGTGGCTTTATGAGTTTTGTCATTGATGGCAACAAAGTTCATCCCACACATCCGCAGGACATGATGTATCTTTACCGGAAGACAGATTAAAGAAATGTTGTGGTCCGGTAAGCAAGAACAGAGTAGGCAGTAAGGTCTGACAATCAGGTCTGGATCTCTCAGAGGAAGTATCATAGTAAAGTACAGATTTGGGGAAGTCAAGGGGAGTACCTTGACTGACAGATTCCAGGGATTGAGCCTTTGGTGATGGAAGAGTGAAGAGACATAAGAACTTGAGTGTTGGGTTCCCGTTTGGTAGAGTTGACAGAGGAAGAATTGACCGACAGAGCATCAGACCTTAATCCGGATAAGACATTGATGGTGATCAAGCTTCCTAAGGTATCATTCATGATTGGCTGACATAACTAATGACTTCTATAAGCATCTCCTTGACACGCATTACTTGGTATGCAAAGATTCAGCCGACAGATCAGAGTTTGGGAAAATATTAAGTATTCCGGATGCCGACTAGAAAGTGGATGAAATCTTTGGTGCAGATATATATACCAGATGGATTTAGATATGAATGTGAATGTTGTGTGTGGTGTTGTGCAAAGAATAGAAGAAGAGTAGTGTGAAGGAAGTAACATAGGTCTGGAATGTAACAGGATAGCAGCACCTAAGGAGAGTAAGAATGAAGTGCAGCAGATCAATATATTGGGCTTAACCGGAACTGAACCTCAGCATATGTGGATGCTTCTCATCAGTTCAAGTATCTAGTTTCCTTTTATATACTATTGTAGGCAGTGAGACTCTTGTGAACAGTGTGCTTGGGCAGTGAGCCCTAATTGGCAAGTGCCATTTTGTACTATCTTATTCTTCTAACAGAGAATACAATCTTGGGTTAATCACCCCGTGGTTTTTCCCCTAACAGGGTTTTCACGTCAAAATCATTGTGTCATGTGTATTGATGTTATTTCCATTTCATGGTTATGTTTTCTTATTTAATTTGATGCTGCATTAATTGATAAGGAAGTTTAGAAAGCTAAAATAATTAAGATAACTGATTCACCCCCCCCTCTTAGTTATCAACATTTCCAATGTTACATTTATCCCCCCTTTAATGTATGTATAAATGTGAGGCCAATACATGCATTAAAGTATGGTCAACAAGCACAACAAACATGCCAAGCACGGAGAAGACACACCAATCACAGAGAAGACAGTAACAGACATGCAAAACATGGAGAAGACAACAGATGCATAGAAGATAGTTAATGTATAGAAGACATAGATGATTTCTTTTCTTTTTTCTTTTTCTCATATATATGAAATGTAGATGCAAGTACAAGAAAGTAAACAAACCTCCCATAATGTAGGATGTACTCATCGCACAAGTCTTTAAACTACATATATGGGGCAACCAACACATAATATACACAATACCTCCCATAATGCAGGATGTACTCATCGCACAGGTCTTTAAACTGCATATGGGGCAATAGATATGCTACACAAAGCAAGCACGCCAACACACACACTTTGAAGACATGGAGAAAACATGGCAGACAAGCAATGGAGTGTTCCTATTTCTAGGTTCATCACCATCTCAAGCACATTACAGGCACACACAAACAATTGGGCTTCGCCACAACAATCACTGAAGACACGCTTAAGGGTTGAGTTAGTCATAGAACCGCTCCCCACTTCTATAGAGGACTCTTGAAGATGACAGGATGAGCAATCTACTCTGAGAAGTACACCATCCCCACCTCCGTAGAGGGCTTAAGATGATCGATTGATTGATTGTAGACAAACTTAGACTGTAGGATGTACTCATCACACAAGTCTTTAAACTGCACCTAAGGACAAGCACATTGCTAACATCTACAACAGACACCTTACCTTATATATGCTCCCACCTTAAGGTGGTTGATATCATGTATCGATATCAAGTACGTTGAGGTAGGAAGAAAACACACAAGGGAACATAGACTTTCGCAAAGCCCATGCCCCCCGGAGGTGAGATGTATTTTACGATCATCAAATGTTCCCACAAATGCATCCCTACAAGAAACATTTTAGTGTACACATAATCATGATAAACAACAACATCAATGCATATGATTAACCACACAAAGAGCCAAGGTTATACTACGAATTTGGAGTTCAAGAATAACCGTGGGGCTATATCACGAAGATCTCTGAATCGAGTACCACCAAGGCTAGATTCAAAGACAAACAAAATGCGTAGAGCATCAATATTGTTAAGGTTTGTAAATGAGATAAAAACATCATCATAATCACTACATGGAAAGCACAAGTGTTTCCACTAGCCAAGCATCAGATAAAATATGCAACCCCATCGTCATATTAGGAACTAAGTCCAATTTTTTATTTCTCGCGAAAGGGACGCTAGGTCAGCATTAGTATAAATGTTTTTTCATTATCTACCCACTAGATAGAAACACTAGAGGAAGGGAAACAATAAATAAGAGAGGAGAAACAAACTTGTCTTAGGACAATCACATAGGAGGGTGCCCCCAAGTCACCAACTGCAACGCTATGTCCGTAAGACACAACACACAACAATGAAATGAGAGAGAGAGGCAATATAGTAGAATGATGATACAAATAGAAGAAGGTCACAATAGAGGCAGTCTCCTAGTATCCCAAACCTTACAAGAGGATCAGGGGTCATCCCAGGAGGCCTAAACAACACAACACATAACGGGGGAAGCACATCACGAGAGAGATAAAGGGTTAGAAATACTTACCTATAGGATCTTCGAGGCTAGCGGTCATCAAGTAAATCATCGTCATCCTCCCACTCCTAAATTTTAGAGGAAAGTGGGACATAAGGTACCATAGCCCAATTCTTGTCTTTAGGTTGTTTATTATTAGGATCATCTTTGTTTTGTTCAATGTTTGGATCAATGTTTTCTTGTTGAGATGCAAGGTTTATGACATAAGCTTGTCTTCTTCTTCGTCTTTCTCTTGCTTTTCTATTTCTTTTTGTCTTACCACTTATCTCTTGTAAGATAGAGCTTTGTTCTTTCATGGGTTCACCAAAATGTAATAGGTAAAATTTGGATATTTGATGTTTGGTTTGGTTTGTGTGAATATCCTCCTTTCACCCTTACATTCAAGGACCTAGGGTCGAGCTGTAATGTACTATCATACCCTAGGTCACTATGAGATGTGAGAAAATTGGATTTGTAATGATTTGATTGCCAGTTCTCTTCTCTTATGCTCAATTATACCTTAAAACCTTAATTATGCAAATACGACAGCAAACAGACGAATATCAGAAAATGTTGCTATAGAAAGATGTAAAATAACAAATAACTGTGCACCTGTTTTCAGGGTTGAAAGATAGAAAAGTAGGGGACTAAAGAGTGGGTGCCCAATTCCAAGGCCTAGGTTTTTGTCAGGATCTAGAAGCTCAGTCTATAACTTGCTCCTGCTATACCAAAGGTTTTCCCGTCACAAAACTTCGAGGACTAATGAGCAGGTGCCCTAGTCCAGGGAGTTGTTTTCTTCTCTGATCTACAATTCTGACACTCTATTGTACCCTCCTACAACTTCGCTTTGTCTAAATCTTCAACCTGTAACTTGCAACCATGAAAAATTTGGGAGGGGGTTGTGGTGTTTAGAGGCTTGCCTCAGTCAAGCCCTGGAGAGACATTCAAGTCTTTCGAACACCGTTGTTAGATAGAGAGTGCGTGCCTTGGGAGGCAGAGGCAAAAATAAATGATAAATGCTCAAAACACAATAGATGTCACCTTGTAGTGAAGATCTCATGGGAGGAAGAAGCTCTTCATGCCATGAGGAGATGATTGCTCAAATCTGCAAACACAAACACATAGACAACACAAATTTGCTCTTGCAACATAATGAAAGCCTTGAATCACCTTTATAATGCATAAAGTTTGCAATAGCCATCTAGTTTACAAATGAATACCTAAACATGCTTATATATGCAACTACAAACATTCCCACCAAGAATTTCATAATTTAAATTTACCGTGTCGGCATAGGACCCAAATAATGGTCACAAGCCGACACCCAAAAATTGGGACTGACCCAAAATAGGGCAGGACTAGGGCGTGGGTGCCCAAGCCCTCCCCCTATTTTGGGTAGGGTCTATCACAAGTAGTCCCCCTAGGTCCTATTTACCAAGACACTTAGGGGTTTTCTCATCAGGATGTGAAATTATGATTTAATATGTCCTAAAAGCACACTAAAGACCTGAGAGCTAAACCTTATGAGGGAAAAGCCCCCAAGGGGACATTTTTTGACATTACAAGCCCAAACTAAGTGTTAATGTTAGTGACAACAAGATTAGTGATAACCTTAAGTAACTGACAAATACCATCAACATTAAAGCATCAATGATAGCCCAAACTGAGTGTTGACATCAATGACAACCTTAGATAACATATGTGCAACAATCTCCCCTTTTGGCATTGATGGAAACACACACTTGCTCATTCTCCCCCTTTGCAATCAAGGACAAAGGGCAAAGGTCTTCATTTAAATTATCAACACATTCTCAACAATTGTACTTCTCCTTCAAACAATTATACATGCTCCCCCTATCAGCAATGACCAACCAACTACCTACCCCCCCTGAGAGGTAGCTCACAACAATCCAGGAGAAAAGGATATGACATGAATTTCTCCCCCTGGATAGATGTACTATCTATATGCGTCTAGTTAGAAGGAGGGGAAATAACCCTTAGCTTTTGGTGGAGATACTCAAAAGTATCCTTTGAAAGAACCTTAGTTAAGATATCTACAGTCTAATCCTTAGTAGGAACATACTCCAATTTGACTTCTTGCTCTGTAACCTTCTCTCTTAGAAGGTGATACTAGATAGAAATATGTTTGGTCCTTGAATGCATCATCAGATTCAAGTGGAAATGTTTATTCCACAAGTATTATCATATAATGTGGGAATGGGTTCATCATACCCCACCTTTATATCTTTCGAAGTCTACTTCATCCAAAGCACTTGGGTATAGCAAGATGCTGCAACAATATACTCAGGTTTTGTTGTGGATAAGGACACTGAGTCCTGCTTCTTAATAAACCAAGAGACCAATTTGTCTCCTAAGAAAAATGCACTTCCATTGGTGCTTCTCCAGTCATCCACACATCTTGCTTAATCAACATCAATATAGGCACTCAAAGAAAAGTGTCATCTTTCTTATACCACAAACCATAATCCTGAGTTCCCTTCAAATATTTGAATATTCGTTTTACTACCTTCTCATGGGTTTTCTTAGGAGCCTGATATCTGGCAACCAAACATACTACATGCATAATATCAGGTCTAGAAGCAATCAAGAACAGTAATCCTCCAATCATAGATCTATAAAGAGTCTAATCAACTTCATATGACTCATCAACCTTGTTCAAATGACAACCAATAACCATAGGAGTAATTACTAGTTTGGAATCCTCCATGCTAAATTTCTTCAACATCTCTCTAACATACATAGCCTGAGAAATAAAGAAACCAACATCTAGTTGAACAATTTGAAGCCCAAGGAAGAAAGACAACTCACCAATCATAGACATCTCAAACTCTTTCTACATCTCTTCTGCAAACCTCTTACACATATTATCATCTCCACCAAAGATGATGTCATCAACATATACAAAAACTATCAAAATCTTGTCTTCCTCTACCTTAATGTAAAGATTAGTATCTGTAGTACCTTTCTTGAAACCTTGCTAAAGTAATTACTTATCCAACTGAGTATACCAAGCTCTAGGAGCTTGCTTGAGTCCATACAAAGCTTTCTTGAGTCTGTACACCATGTCTGAATCTCTTGAGAGCTAGTTACCATATGGTTGCTCAATGTAGACCTCTTCCTCTAAATCACCACTCAAGAAGGTTGAATTGACATCCATATGATAGACCTTGAAGTTCTTGTGAGCAGCAAAGGCTAGAAACATCCTAATTGCCTCCATTCTAGCTACTGGAGCAAAAGTCTCCTCAAAATAAATATCTTCAACTTGTGAATAACCCTTACACACCAATCTTTCTTTCTTCCTCACAACTTCACCATCTTCATTTAGCTTGTTTTGGAACACCCACTTTGTTCCTATAACATTCTTATTAGTTGATCTGGGACCTGGTTCCCATGTCTAATTTTTTCTATCTGATTCAATTCTTCTTCCATTGCCTTCAACCATCCTTTATCTTAGCTAGCATCAGTAAAGGTTTTGGGCTCTACTTTTGATAGTAAGCACAAATTCACTTGCTCACTTGCTTTTACAAGCCTTCTCCTAGTCTATACACCTTCATTCCTATCCCCAATGATTTGATCTGCTAAATGGTTCCTTTGAACATACTTTGCTAGAGTCTTAGGGGTCTTTTAGATGATTCTTGTTCCTTCTCTTCTTTCTCCTCTTCTTCTTCTTCTTCAATGCAGGGAGGTATATCAGATTTGTAAACCTCTAGTTCTTGTGAGATCTGACACAAATCATCATCTACCTTAACATTTGTGCTTTCGATCATCTTTCCCAATCTCTTGTTGTAGCATTTATAGGCCTTGCTTTTGGTTGAGTAACCATGAAAGATCCCTTCATCACACCTTGAATCAAACTTTCCAAGGTCTTCTTCATCCCTCCTGATATAGCATTTGCTGCCAAAGATCCTGAATTATCTGACAGTGGGAGGTCTTCCATACCATAGCTCATAAGGGGTCTTAGTGCTATTGACCCTCAATTGTACTCTGTTAAGTAGGTAGATAGCAGTGTGAATTGCTTCCTTCCAATAAATATCAGGAGATCTGCATCTTTCAACATTGCCCTAGCCATCTCTTGCACAGTCCTATTCTTCCTCTCCACTACCCCATTCTGCTGAGGGGTCCTAGTGTTGTTATATGGAGCCTAATCATACTCGAAGGTTACATTTTCCCCACTTTTATCAGTGCAGTTTCCCCCAAAATTATTTAACGAGGGTTTGGGGGCAACGCCCCCAAGACGTCGGGAGTTATTTTTCCTATTGGCTGACATAAAAAAAACCCTATTTTGTAACCGACATAAGTCTTGATAAAAATGGCTAAGGGTTAGGGTTTCTGTTGATATTGTATTGTAGCATTTGCAGTGGTCTTGAGTTGCAAGGATTGTTGGTTGTAATAGGTTTGATTTATTGGATAATAATATTGGACTCTCTATTGGTGGATGTAGCCCGAGTTTGGGTGAACCACATTAAAAATTATCTCTCGTTGTTATTATTTCTGTTTATTTTTCATTCCTTTGTTTAATCTTTATTTACATTTAATTGATATATTCTGCATGCAATTCCTAGCAAGTGGTATCAGAGTGGGTTGTGTTCAATTATCGTCTGCAGGAAGGTCTCACAGTTGAGTGGGAGTCTCATGGTTAAGTAGGAGCAATGACGAATGAGGGTAAATTGAAGGCAGATAAATTCAATGGGTAAAATAATCAGTTATGGAAGATGCAGATGGAGGATTATCTCTTTCAGAAGGATTTATGGAGGTTGTTGAAAGGAATAGCTAAGAAACCGGTAGCAATGACTGATGAGGATTGGGAACTTCTGGATAGAAACGCACTAGGAACCATTTGGTTGTGTCTGGCACCATCTATGGCATTAAATATAATAGAAGCAAAGACAACAAATGAATTGATGAAAGCTTTGGCTAAATTGTATGAAAAACCCTCAGCCTCAAATAAGGTATTTCTCATGAAGCGTTTGTTTAATTTAAAAATGATTGAAGGTGGATCTGTGACAGATCATTTAAATGAGTTTAATATGATTACCAGTCAATTAACTTCTGTAAAAGTGAAATTTGATGAAGAGGTGAGGGCTCTCTTGGTTTTATGTTCTTTGCCAAAAAGCTGGAATAGCTTGGTAATGGTTGTAACTCTGTCTCTGGTTCAAATACCTTGAAATTTGATGATGTTGTTGGTGTTATCCTTAGTAAGGAAATGCGACGGAAAAGCTTAGGAGGGTCCACATCATGTAGTGTTTTGAATGCAAAAAGTAGGGGCAGATCAAAGGAGAGAGGAAAAGGTTCTGGAGGTCATAGGAAGTCATGAGGAAAATCAAAGGACAAGAGGTCCCAATCTAGAGGACAAAAGGATTGTTGGTACTATGGGAAACCATGTCATCTTAAGAAAGATTGTTGGTCTCGAAAGAATAAAGAAGGAGACAAACAAGAAGGGAATAAGGAGGCAAATGTGGTAAGTAATAAATCTAAAGATGATGCTTTGATTCTTTCCCTAGATAATGCTGATGATTCATGGGTTTTAGATTCAGAGGCCTCATTTCATGCTACGCCCCATAGAAGTTATTTTCTTGTTTATGTCCAAGGAGATTTTAGGCTAGTTTATTTGGGAGATAATGAACTATGTTAGATTGTTGGAAAGGGAAGAATTAAGATTAAGTTGCAGAATGGGAATCATTGGCTACTACAAGAGGTAAGGCACATTCCAAGGCTAAGTAAGAATTTAATTTTAGTAGGGTAGCTAGGTGATGAAGGTTGCACAGTTACTTTTAATGATAAAAATTGGAAGGTTTCAAGAGGTGCCTTAATAGTAGCAAAAGATGTGAAAGTAGGCACCTTATATCTTTGTATAGGTCATAATATTCCTTCTACTTTAGTTGTTGCAGAGAAAAAACAAATAGGTTCAAGAACAATTGTTACGAGTTCACAAAAAGAGAATAAAATAGTTGCTGCAAGTTCTGAGACAACACTATGGCTTAATAGACTTGGGCATATGAGTGAAAAAGGTATGAATGTACTTCATTCTAAGAAAGTTTTACTAGGTCTGAAATGTATTAATATGGATTTTTGTGAAAGATGTATGTATGGCAAACAAAAGAGAGTTAGTTTTCTCAAGGATGGGAAGCAAAACAAAGATGAAAAGTTGGAGCTTATGCATACAGATGTATGGGGATCAGCTTAGGTATCTTCTCTTAGTGGCTCTCAGTATTATGTTACATTCATATATGATGCAACTAGGAAGGTTTGGATTTATTTCCTTAGGCAAAAGTCTGATGTATTTGAAACATTTAAGAAATGGAGAGCTTGGTTGAGAATGAGATGGGTATAAGATTAAAATGTCTCAAATCTGATAATGGTGGTGAGTATTGTAGCAAAGAATTTGAGGATTATTGTTCCTTTAATGGAATTCATAGGCAGAAAATGGTTCCAGGGACTCCATAAGAAAATGGAGTGGCTGAGTGCATGAATAGGACAATAATGGAGCATGCAAGGAGCATGAGATTGTATGTTGGGCTGCCTTTAAACATGTGGGCAGAGGCTATCAATACCATTGTATATTTAATTAATAGAGGTCCCTCAGTTCCTTTGGGCTATGGTATTCTAGAGGAAGCATGGATAGGTAAGAAGGTGAGTTATTCTTTTCTCAAAACCTTCGGATGTGAAGCATTTACACATGTGGATTCTAAAAAATAGAACCAAGCTAGATGCAAAATCAAAAAAATGTATCTTCGTTGGATATGGCATTGATGAATTTGGTTATAAGCTTTGGGATGTTGAAAATTTGAAAATTGTGAGAAGCAAGGATGCTGTATTGAATGAGAAGGTGTTGTACAAAGATTAGTTGCAACAACATGAGAAGAAAGAAAAGGATTATGTGGTGCTAGATGATACTCCAGATAATGATGTTCCAGTTGTTTCTTATGCTCTGTAATAGCAACAAGAAATACCACAAACTCCATTGAATGTTAGACAGTCAACAAGGCTAAGTAGACCTCCTAAAAGGTTTTCTCCCTCTTTGTATTCTACTTTGTTAGCATATGATGGTGAATCGGAAGGGTATGATGAAGCTATGCAGGTGGATACAAAGAATCAGTGGAAGCTTGCAATGAAAGAAGAAATGGACTCCTTGCTGAAAAATCAGTCTTGGGAATTATGTAAGTTGCCTGTAGGTAAAAAGGCTTTACCAAACAAATGGGTTTAAAGGCTAAAAGAGGAAGATGGAGGTAAGAAAAGATTTAAAGCCCGGTTAGTTGTAAAAGGATTTGCACAGAAAAAAGATATTGATTTTGATGAGATTTTTTCTCCTGTTATTAAGATGACTTTTATTTGTATTGTTTTAAGTATTGTGGTTGCTGAAGATTTGCATTTGGAACAACTAGATGTGAAAGCTGCCTTTCTCCATGGTGATTTGGAGGAGGTGATATTTATGGAACAACCATAGGGATTTGAGGTCACATGTAAGGAGAAATTGGTGTGCAGATTGAAGAAGAGTTTATATGGCTTGAAACAAGCACCTCGGTAATGGTATTTGAAATTTGATAGTTTTATGGTAGAGCAAGGCTACATCTGGTGTAATTCTGACCATTGTGTTTATTTTAAGAGGTTGGATAATGACAACTACATTATTTTATGTTTATATGTTGATGACATGCTTATAACAGGGTCTAACATGGATCACATAAGAGAGTTAAAGCAACAATTAGCACAATCATTTGCTATGAAGGATTTGGGGGCAACAAATCAAATCCTTGGTATGAAAATTTGCAGAGGTAGGAAGAATAGAAAATTGATTCTATATCAAGCTAATTATGTTGAAAAGGTGTTGCAGAGATTACATATGGAGAATGTAAAAGTTGTCAGCACACCTTTGCCTAGTCATTTGAAATTGACTAAGGAGATGTGTCCTAAGACATAACAGGAGGAAGAAAAAATGTCCAAGGTACAATATGCTTTAGCTATAGGAAGTTTAATGTACGCCATGGTATGCACGAGTCCAGATATTGCACATGATGTAGGAGTCCTAAGCAGGTATATGAGTAATCCCAAATTGAAGCATTGGAATGCGGTAAAATGGATTCTCAGATATTTGAGAGGTACATCCAATAAACATTTATATTTTGGGGGCTCTAATACTGATTTAGTAGGCTATGTGGACTCAGATTTGGTAGGGGATATTGATACCAGATGAAATACTACATGTTATGTCTTTACTATAGGTGGGACAACGGTGAGTTGGATCTCTAGGTTGCAAAAGGTGGTTGCTTTATCCACCACGGAGGCAGAGTATGTAGCTACAACAGAGGCAAGAAAGGAGATGATATGGTTGCAATCGTTCATGGAAGAATTGGGCAAACAACAGGCTAACAGTTATTTGTTTATAGATGGTTAGAGTACCATACATCTTGCAAAGAATTTTGCCTTGCATTCAAAGACCAAACACATACAGCTAAGGTATCACTTCATCTGGTCGGTGTTGGATGATGGATAGTTATGGGTGGAAAAGATACATACAAATGAAAATACAACGGATATGTTTACGAAGGTAGTGACAAGGGAGAAGCTTAGCTCCTCTTTAGCTTATGTTGGTCTTCAAAACTGAAAACAATAAAATGAGAATAGCAGGGTCTAGGGTGTTTATTTCCAGTCAGAGCTACAAGGTCAGTGGTGTTATGATTAGTCTCCAAGTGAGAGATGATATGTTGTGGAGTCTGACCAATCTCCAAGTGGGAGATTGTTGTTATATGGAGCCTAATCAGACTTAGAGGTTAAATTTTCCCCACTTTTATTGACACGGTTTCACCCCAAATTATTTAATAGGGGTTTGGGGGTAGCGCCCCCAAGACGTCAAGAGTTATTTTTGTATTGGCTGACATAAAAAAACCATATATTGTAACCAACATAAGTCTTGATAAAAATGGCTCAGGGTTAGGGTTTCTATTGATATTGTATTATAGCATTTGTAGCGATATTGAGTTGCAAGGATTGTTGGTTGTAATCGGTTTGATTTGCTAGATAATAATATTGGACTCTCTGTTGGTGGATGTAGCCTGAGTTTGGGTGAACCATGTAAAAAATTCTCTCTCACTATTATTATTTCTGTGTATTTTTCATTCCTCTGTTTAATCTTTATTTGCATTTAATTGATATCTTCTGCATGCAATTCCTAACACTTAGGAGCAGACAGATCATGTCTCCTAATACCATGATCTTCACAAAACTTTTCAAATTCATTTGAAGTAAATTCACCTCCTCTATCAAATCTTAAGCATTTGATCTTAGCATTCATTTCATTCTCAACTTTTTCTTTGAAAATCTTAAACTTATCAAAGGCTTCTGATTTTCCTCTTAAAAAAGTGATGCAAGTCATTCGAGAGTAATCATCAATAAGTAACATGAAATAACTTTCACCTTGTTCTCTCTTTCTCCTTGTAGGTCCACATAGGTTAGAGTGAATCAACTGCAATGGCATTGTAGAAGAATGTTCCTTTCTTTTAAAATTTGTCCTTGTCTATTTTCCCATTTGATATTCCTTGCATAATGTGTTTGCAGGCTTGGTTATCTTAGGTATATTTCTCACTGCATGAGTAGAGCTGATCTTCACCATATTATCAAAGTTGATGTGTCCCGTCCACTTGTACCACAACCAACATTCACTAGATTGAGCCAATAAACAGGTTTTTCCATTTGCCTCCTTTAGATGATAGACATTTCCATATGTCCTAGTACCTTCTATAACTAAACTTCTAGATCTTGCCTTCCTGATCTCACAACCTTTGAAATGAAATGTAAGATTGTATCCTTTACTGCACATCTGACTAACACTGAGGAGATTGTGCTTCAATCCTTTGACATAGAGAAGATCCTTGGTCTTGTTCTTTCCATCAATCATTATAGCACCCTTTCCACAAATTTGTGCTAACTCATCACCACTAAACTTGACAACTCCACCATTCTACTTCTCAAGGCTAATGAACTTCCCTTTGTCACCAGTCATGTGGTTAGAGTAACCACTGTCAATAACCCAAGCATTTACTTCTTCTCTTGCATGAAAAGCAGTCCACACAACCATAGATTTTTCATTATCTTTATCAACCTGCAAGGTACCAAACTTCTTACATTTTCTAATATCACCTTTTTTGTCACCAACTTTCAAGGCCATGAAAAGTGTTTCATCATTTGAATCATCATGATCCTCATCTTTTGAAGAACAATTGTTCTCCATGGAATACAAACTTCTGTTAAACTTCTCTCTTTTGTTGATATCCCCTAATTCTTTAAAAGGACATTTAGAGGCAAAATGACGAATTCTCCCACAATTGAAGCACTTAAAAGGTAACTTACCTCTATATTTGTTGGTGCCTTTTTTTAATCTTCTCACAAAGTTTGCTTCTACCTCATCAAGGTCACCATCTTGATTAGTTGTTTCCTCTTATGCCTTCTTACTAACTTTGAATGTTGCTTCCTTCTTTGGAGCACCTTTGTCAAACTCTCTCATTTCAAAGGTTGTGAGAGCACCAAACAATAGATCTATTAAATAGTGATCCAAGTCCTTAGACTTCTCAATAGAAGATACCTTATGATTGTAAGATTTAGGGAGAGATCTCAAAACCTTCATCACAATCTCATCTTCTTTCACTATTCCACCAAGACCTCTGATACCATTAACTACTTCATCCACCCGGAGCATATAACTAGCAATGTCTTCATCTTCTTTTATCCTTGGGGTCTCAAATTTGCTCTTGAAGATTTGCATCTTGGCTTGCTTTACTTTACTGTCTCCTTCATAAATGTTGCTAAGTTTTTCCCAGACATCCTTAGTAGAAATGTAATTCATTATCTTTAGAAGTTCTAAATCAGCTATCCCACTCATGATAGCATTCTTTGCCTTAACATTGTTGTAATAAAACCTAATCTCAACTGGATCTATAGGAGTAGCAGCAGGAGCAGTGTAACCAACCTTGACAAATTGCTAAACACCAAATCCTAGACAAGATAGATAGCCTTCCATCCTTAGCTTCCAAAAGGTGTAATTTGTTCCATCAAACTTTGGTGCCTTTTAAGATCTGTCATGTGCCATCCCAAACCTTCCTCAAGCAGTTAACCTCCTTCTAAGGAACTTGGCTCTGATACCAATTGTTGAACATACACTAGAATAATGAGAGGGGGGGTGAATCAGTATTCAAACAAATTTCAAACCCTCCAAAGCAAATTGAAACTTAATCTTTACAGCATTAACAGAAACATAAAAGATCAACACAATGCACAACACATAACACCAGATATACATGTAAAACCCTAAAGGGGAAAAACCATGGTGAGAAAAGCTGCTAGGAGCTACTGTCCTAATCTAGCCTCACAAAAGAATCATAGTTACAACATTGTTTTAGGGCTACAACCCAAGGAAGCTACTACTCCCTATAGAAAGGTTTTAGGGTCACTCCCAAGAAATCTACAACTCCTTGTAGACTTTGATTTAGGGCTTCAACCCAAGGAAGCAAGTACTCCCTAAACTGAGAACAAAATCAAAAAAGATTATAACATGATAGTCCTTCTACTGTCAGAATTTGATAATAAAACTCAATCCTTTTGATGATTGCAATTCTATTTTGACAACTTCTGCAACGTCTTTAAATGTCTTCTCTACATCTTACTGACTCACTACTTTCAGCCTTCAAGAAGTTTTGCTTTTGGCTCATTGCCTCCAACAAGCAATTAGGCACACTCTTCACTTCCCTTCTATCTCAAAAATATCTTCAAGATGAATCCGGACACGATATATTACTTCTACTCTTTCTCTTTCAGTCACACATCATAATGCATTACACATCCACATTTCGACTTCTTACACTCACACTCGCAATCACACATCACCTAAATCAACTAGGTTTACAATATATACATGATATTACATTGATTACTTTACATGTTGACCAAAGACAACAAGAATATTACAATTACAAGTCATCCAAAGATCAAACAATATGAAAAAAATGTAGAGGGGTATGTGCAGGAGCATGATGGGCCAAACTATACCTCTAAGTGGCAATGAAAATACTAAAAATTAGACGTAATCAAGTTCATGTGAAAATTTGAATGGATGATCTACACAATTTGAAAAAAATGTAAGAACAAAATTTGTAGAGAATTGAATCTATTTTATGGGATACAATTTTTTTTTTTTTTAACCTAAATTTACTTAGTGAAAAATGAATATTTCAATGAACAGTTATTAAAGTTTTCAAAAAAAAAAAAAGTGGGTGTCATTCCAGCCAACCTAACTATGAACAAAAAAAAAATTGAATCTTTCAAAATAAGTAAAGGACTCATGCTCGGATATGACGCATATTTTTTTGAATTTTTTTTCAATAAAATAATTAGTTATGATTTTTTTACTGTGAATTTTTTTAAAAACTAAAAAGTAATTTTCCAACCATCCTAATTCAATCAAAAAAATTGGAATTTTTTTTTTTTTTAAACCTATAGCTAGAAAAGCATAGAGTGTGACGCAACTTTTGGATCTCAAAAAGATGAAACAGTTTGAAAGTTATGGATGTTTTTCAATCAGTGTGTACATTAAGATTTCAGACACACACTATATAGAAAATTATTAATAATTATTTAAGAATATGATAACCAAGCAAATCTTATATTTTTAGAAATTTGATAATTTCTTCAATAAACCCTTTTCATTTTATCAATTTTGCATTAAAAAAAAAGTCGTCAACATGAAGGGTGAAGTTTGAAGAAGAGAGTGAAACTTGCAAAAATGTTAGAATTTGGGGTTCAAGCCAACTATGACAGTCCCAAGCCTAACTACAAGGCAAAACCAAAGAAAAATAGATATCCGTTTTGGGCATCTAGAAATGAATATCCATTTTGGGTAGCTAGAAATGGATATCCGTTCTTGGGAAACAAAAATGCATGTTATTCTTCTAGCCATAAGTTCCTTTCAATGAAAAGCTATCTCTCCATCTCTAAATAGAGTTTCACATGTTAAAATAAAGTGGCACAAGTTCCCAAGTGTGTTCATTCTCCTTTTGGATATGTTTCCATATAGCAAGGTCATCCTCGTGTACTGTTAGTTATAGAATAACTTCCAAGGAAACAAGTCTTTATAATGTGGCATATCCTAGTAATCCCCCAAGAGCATAGGTCTCCAGCTCAAATGAAGATTTTTGTGTCAATCAACTTGAATGATCCCCAAATAAATCCTTCTCAACCCTAGGTGGCATATAGATAGAAGAGTCGCTCCATTAGGAAACCAAAATGCATGGTTTAGAATAGATCCACAACCTTCCAAAGTGGCTATAAAGCCTTCTTTTCATATCACCAAAGCATAAGTTGTAGTTCTTTCAATCTTTTATCTACAAGAAAGAATTGTAGCAACAACTCCTTATTTCAACCTATTGTCATATAGGTTATCTCCTTCATGGATATGTAGATTAACCATCACAGGTTGTCAAAATCTCTCATGGCAACACCATCCTTATAGACTTCTTCAAGTTCAATCTTCACTTCAGCGAAAAAATAGCTAGTCAAGATGGGAATTTTATGAGAATAGGAGAAGATTTTTATGTCAAATCAACAATCCATTTCATTCTTGGTGGTGACAATTCCACACCAAGCCTTCATGATCTCATATATATCTATCCCATGTACCAACTTTAAGGAAGCAGTCATGTTTAATTACCATGTAGTCCTACAACCACAACAAAAAGCAATATCAAATTCTTCTAAATGAAGAAACCTATGGGTCCAAAAGCATTTATCTATAACAAGTTAATTCAACAACATTTTAGTCTTTAAAAGATATAAAGAATTATCATTGCCTTTTAAACCTACACCTATCCTTGTATATATCTAGAAGATCTTCACCTATGATATTTAGGACTACAAAGATTTTCAAACCATAGGACTAAATTACAATTCAATTCACCTAAGAATATTGAATGGATAAATTATTCATAAGAACACAAACAACCATTTACTACTTATCCTATCTTCAAATTTCTCTCTTTTCCCTCATAATATCAAATTTTGATGTTGCCATGGGCAACCTCATCAAATTTTGACATCAAATTTTACAAAATTTATCATATGAATGCTTTCAGTCTCCCTCCAAGGAGGTGATTATCTTGGTAGGCCTCTTATTTACATTTTTAGATCTACATTGCTTTTGAGGTGGTCCATATTCTCCAAGAAAAGCCCATTTTTTGTGGTATTCACACCTACAACCTTAGGGTTTAGAGATGATAGTCTTATAGTTGCATTTAGGTTTTGCGAATCTTCTTTTCATTCATGTCAAGTGGATAAGCATTTTGTAATCTTCTAAATGACCATCCTACTTACATTGCTCTACATACTTCTTCTTTGGCCTAGCTATAGCTCTCTTTGACTTGAGATAAATCACTCCTAGCACTAACCTACATACACATGGAAAGAAGAATATTTAAATTCCTTGAGCTAAAAGTGGATAAAAATTCATATGTTATGACTAAATTTAGAAACAAATCTTATGGCATTAAATCAATTCTGAAAATCATTATCATACACAAATCAACTTTGGATAGATTATTTACACATTGCAAAAAAATCTCTCTCAAATGTAATTCACTCTTGACTACAAAATATTTTGAATTTTGGTAAGAAAAATCACCAATAGTATACCATCCCATTGTCCAAGGATTGACCTGTGTGTGTCTTTTAGGTATATACCCTACAACCTTATGAACTCATGGAACACTTGTTTGAATTTATGGTTTGAGAGTACTTTGTGTTCTAATATGTAGATTTGTGTACAAACACTAGCTTTGAGACTAAAATGTGTGTATTTCTTTGATCTTGTGGTCAAATTAAAACTATTAATTCTAAACAATTGTATAAATCATGATAACCAAGTGCATGAATGCAAGGATATTATTGAGGAATCAAACCTTGTGGTATATGTCTTTACTAAGCATTGTAAACCTATGTAAAAACCCCAGATAGGTGTTTCCAAGCACGACAGGTAAAAGACAGGTGTTCCTAGATCCTCATTTAGAGAGTTGTCCACTTGGATCCAACTTGGGCCCTAGGTTAGTGGTATCAAAGTAGATCAACTTCATCTTGCATGACCTATCATATACGATCAGATTATTTGACCCTTAGCATTGAACCTTGAGATCCATCAGACGACCTATTGACACATTTAAAAATGACCAAACCAACACAAGAGGAGATACACATGATGATCAAGAGTGAAACCAAAGAAGCACTTGTGGACCAACAAAATTTTTTGTTTAATTGATAAGATTGTTAACATAGGAAAACATAATGGATATCCATTTTATAGAATGGATATCCATTTTGTAGAAGGGATATCCATTACTAGATATTTGTTTCCCAAAGAATTGGGCTTTAGGTAATGGATATCCATTATGTAAAAGCCAAAAAAGTTAAAAGGAATGTTGTTGGGCCCGACAACCGTGCCCACAGACCTTCTGCTATCGAAAAACCTATGATATCTACTTGTTACAGACAAACAAACACTTTTATGCACTTTTCGACACACAATTTGCTTGTTACAATCATAAGGGTGATATTTTTGTTCCCCTAAGGGGAGCAATAGTCATCGTAAAGCAAAAAGGAGGAGGAAAGTTACATTGGAGGAAATTGAAGAAATTAGGGAAAAGGATAGAGCAAGGAAGAGGATTGGAAGACTAGGTTTTGTGGATGCTCATCAAGGTGAATCTTCTTCTTTACCATCTAATGACATGCAAATGGAAGGTGTTAATGTTGAATATAATGAAATGTTAGATAAGAATGAAATTGACCATGATATTACAAATGAAAATGTTGCAAAATGTTATGAAACACTTATTGATAAGAGCAATATCATGGACAAAGAAAAACAATGTAGATGCTTGCTTGAATAAAGTGGATATGAATCTCATGATGTTGATTTTGCACTCCATAATCCATTTTTTGATAAAATTGATGATGTTGATAATGTGGATGAAACAATGAAAATCAATGTATCTCCAAATTACATAAGAAGAGAGGACATTTGTCAAGAAGAGAATGAGCATGTTGAAATTGTAAAACATCCAAGAACCCCAAAATGGTTGCTTGAAATTGATGAGAACATAATGGAAAAACTTGAAGGCAAGAGGTTGTCACAAACGGTTCTGTTGTGGGCTTCAAAATGCTTCAATTAATACTTGAGAATAAAATATTAACCGAACAATGCCAACTTTTTGTGCAATTATTAAAGATGTACAGAATGAGACCTTTACTAAAGAAATTAAAGATTTGGTTAAACAAAATGTCTAATCGGAATAAAATTATTGTTAGAAGCCTTTTCAATGCACTCAATTCTATTGGAAAGACTAGCAAGGAGAAAGATAAAAGAGTTTCTCGTAGAGTAATAACAACCTCAATAGTGAGAAAAAAATTAAGAAAGGGTCGATTAATGAGGCAAACTTGTGTTGAGATAAGATTGAATCATAAAACATTGTCAAAAACACTAGTATTAAGATCAAGACTAGACAGTTCTCTTGGAAATGATACTTGGGATTTCAATGGTAGGCTTCCACAAGTTGATAAGAAGCTAATAAATATCACAAAGGAAGAAATTGAATGATTTTGGCACACTAACTCTAGGGTATCACTGAATGCAAAAGATGTTTTAAAGTTAACAATTGGTGATAAAGACCACACACCACATCCTAAACATTATTTGGAATGTAGCCAAACAACATTGTACAAACAACATTGTGAAACACACCTAGGTATTACAATCTCACAAAGAGCATTTGAATCTTTTAATCCATTTTATTGTGTTCCTCTTAAAATTCGTAATGCATGTTGTTGCAAATACCATGTAGAGTTTTCTATGTATCAAGAAATTATTATGCAATATTCGTTCTACTTTGCACACGAACGAAATGTTATAGGAGTGTGGTCCAATTCAACTACCAAAGTCATCTAGGGACTTATTGGATTTATTTCTATGTATTAGAGATGATGGTTGTATTTTCTACCAGAATGTTTGTTTAAATGAAAAGTATTTACAATCTGGTGAGTTATCAAAGTTTATATCATGTTTTCATGAGGACAACGATCATGATTTTGGAAAGAGAATGGTTGAAAAAAAGAGATATGAGACAATGAAATACAATTTGAAAAGTGGGGGTGAAGGTTCTAGACGTGAGTTGATTGTAAGAGAGGTAAGTATTGCTGATTTTATTGATGATTTTAAGAAAAATATTTTCTACAAGTATGTCAGACACAACCATAGGTCTCGATGGTTAGATCAATAGTTCAGGATGTGTAAAGACTTTTTCCTGATTAGAACTATTGTCTGTGTAGTTGATTTTGTAGAAAACTGCACGTTGCAACCCCAAAATGAAGTGCAATCCCAGTACTACAATTCTATTGAGGTTGTTATTTTTGTTCACATCACATACAGACATGCCCCCAAGAATACAGAAGAGAATAGGAAGATTGTCAGAGAATACCATTTTTACATGAGTGATGATCAATCTCATTCATTAGAGTATGTGCAATATTGTTTTCAACAAATTTATTGGTTTTTGCAAGGAAAAGATATTAGAATGGATCAACATCTCATTTGGTTAGATAATTGCACCGGTCAATTCAAGAATGCTCGTATGTTCTATTGGTTGAGCAGAATGCATGCAAAGAAGGGTATACCTCATATTTGGAATTTTATGAAGCTGGACATGGAAAAAAGGAACATGATGGAGTGAGTGCATGCGTGAAGAGAGCTCTTTTTAAAGAACAACTAAAGATTAGAGGTGGTGCTACATTCAGTGATGCGGGTTTTATTGTTAAGTGGTGTAACTATGCATTGTCACAAGGAGTGGCTCTTGATTCAGAAGTGTGCAGGTTCTTTTAGTTGGTTGATGAGGGGATAGAGAGAAAGAAATTAGATTGTCAGAGAATCAATAAATCATCAAAGATGCATTCATTTTGAAGCTCAAAAGCAAGTGCATGGACTATTTGGACATGAGAATTAGCTTGTTTTTGTCATAGTTTTATTAAATGTGATTGGGATAATTGTGAGTCAAGTGAGTGGGTAGATGCATGGATTCCACGATATTTAACCCCTTTATCTCAAGGTCAATCATCTTTAGTCAATGACATGGAGAGCTCATTTAACTATGAACATCTTTCAGACCTTATACAACTAGGTCATGTTTATGCAATTGTTGCACTGCATGGAAATGAAGAGAGATCAGACTATTGTTGGCAAGATGTGTACAGGGAAAAAAAAACCTAACATGACCTATGAAAGATGATGATGGGTTCACATATCCTACAGGATCAGTTGTTATTGCTCGGACTTGGTTGCAAACATATATGATTAGAAAGAATGGCATCCTTGCATTTGAAGACTTTGAGAAGCATAAAACCATATTGATGTATTTGCACCTAGTTGTAGCAACAAATGTTAAGTTACTAAAGCATCATGCAAAACCAAAAACAAAACAACTATGGACAATTAGTAATGCTGATCATGAAGCAATATTGGATACTCTAAAGGTAAGAGATGACCCCTCAAGTATGCTTAACTAGCATTTAAACTTCCAGATGGACAGGTATGACAATTTTTATCTTAACTTGTTCTTGTTTTTTCTATTTTTTAGAATTGTTTTATTAAAAATCTTGTTTCTTTAACTATAATGCATGCTTTTGACTATACAGGACTACAAATGAAGTTATTTTGCATGGCATCGTAGACGCGAGGTACAATTTTTAGTTTTCATTTGTATTTCTTAATATTTTGATTTCTAGATTTTTCTACATACTAATTTCTAAATTCATTTTGTGCATATCCTGCAATCAAGGCATTCCATGAGATGACATGTATTTGATATGTTATGTCGAACAGTTCATGTGCCTTGTCTATGCTTCCACATTTTGTATACATGTGTCACATGGTAATTGCAACTACAACATCTGACAAAGTTCTCATATCCTTAAAGCAACAAATCTATTTTATGCATATCTTGCAATTATTGCATTCCATCAGATAACATCTCTTTGAGTTGTTTTGTCAAATAGTTCACGTGGCTTGTATATGATTCCACACTTTGCTTTACACCCACTAATTGCATTTGTTTGAAATTTTCTAAAGCAATAAATCCATTTTGTGCATATCTTACAATCATTGCATTCCATCAAACAAAATCTCTTGCAATAATTGCATTCCATCAAACAACAACTCCTCTAACAAAATAGGTTCCTTAAGAATGTAATTTTCAAGGTGATGACTTGGTTACTAAGGCATGTCCTGATCTAGAAACTTCTTCAAACCCCATATGTCATGCCTACTTGTCATATGCCAAGCATAAATAACAAGATAGCTAATTTTGTTATTAAGATTTCCCTTGTAGCATTAGGTTCTCATGTTTTAAGCATATATATTAATAGGCAGCTATATTATGTGTATTTTTGGCATCATGAACTTCGTGTGCATCTTTTTTTTTCCATTTTCTCATCATTTCATCCATAAATATGTTGGTATGTGGGGACTGATCATGCAAATATTGTACACTCATAATGTATCCTTTCTAGGGTTCGGGGTTGGTAGTTAATTTTTGTTAACCGACAAAGGAAAAATGACTTTTTAAAACCCTAATTCTAGAAGCTTCCAAAAAAGCTTGTTATAAGTGGCTGGGATGTATGTTGCGGGTGTGGAATTCACGAGATTGTAATCTATTTTACACTGGATAATAAAATTATTGGATGGTTGAGTTTATGTGGATGTAGCCCATTTTGGGTGAACCACGTTAAAATTTTGTGTTGATCTCTTTTGTGTTATTCTTCATTGTTATATTTGGGTTATTTAATCTACATATAATTGTTGATGTTTATTGCTCTGATCTGCCGAAACCCTAACAACTAGTATCAAAGCGGGTTGTGTTCGATTATCGTCTATAGGAAGGTCTCACGGTTGAGTGGGAGTCTCACAGTTAAGTGGGAGCAATGGCAGATGAGGGTAAATTGAAGGTAGATAAATTCAATAGGCAGAACTATCAGTTATGGAAGATGCAGATGGAGGATTATCTTTATCAGAAGGATTTATGGAGCTCGTTGGAAGGAAAAGCCAAGAAACTGGCAGCAATGACTGATTAGGATTGGAACTTCTGGACATAAAGGTACTGGGAAGCATTCTTTTGTGCCTAGCACCATCTGTGGCGTTCAATATAACATAAGTGAAGACAACAAATGAACTGATGAAATCTTTGGCTAAATTGTATGAAAAACCCTCAGCCTCAAATAAGGTATTTCTCATGAAGCATTTGTTTAATCTGAAAATGATTGAAGGTGGAGCTGTGACAGATCATTTAAATGAGTTTAATATGATTACCAGTCAGTTAACTTCTGTAAAAGTGAAATTTGATGAAGAGGTGAGGGCTCGCTTGGTTTTATGTTCTTTGCCAGAAAGTTGGAATAGCTTGGTAATGGTTGTAAGTAACTCTATCTCTAGTTCAAATACTTTGAAATTTGATGATGTTGTTGGTGTTATCCTTAGCAAGGAAGTGGGACAGAAAAGCACAAGTGAGAGTTCAACATCAGGTAATGCTTTGACTGTAGAGAACAGGGGAAGAACAAATGAGAGAGGAAAAAGCTTAACAAATCATGGGAAGTCACAAGGGAAGTTGAAGAAAGGCAGATCTAAATCCAGAGGAAGAATGGATTGCTAGCATTGTGGAAAGCTAGGACACTTGAAGAAGGATTATTGGTCTTGAAATGGAAAACAAAGAGATGGACAACATGATGACAGTAAGGTAGCTAATGTTGTAAGTAATAAATTACAGTATGCTTTAATTATGTGTATAGATAATGCTAATGATTCCTAGGTAGTAGATTTAGATGCTTCATTTCGTGCCACACCCCATAGGAAATATTTTGTAGATTATGTTCAAGGTGATTTTGGATAGGTATATTTGGGTGGCGATGAACCTTATCAGATTGTTGGAAAAGGAAATATAAAAATCAAGTTACAGAATGGAAATGAATGGTTGTTACAGGAGGTAAGGCATGTTCCAAATTTGAGAAGGAATTTAATTTCTGCAAGTGTTTAAGGTAAAATTGTAAGAGGGTTTGATTTGATGGTTTATGTGAATCCTCCTTTCACCTTAAACATTCAAGGACTTTAGGTCGAGTAGGAAATCTACTATCGGGCCTACGGTCACTTGGAATGTAGGGAAAATTGGAATTGTATAGATTTGTTGTTCAATTATGCCTAATTATGCTCAAAACCCTAATTATGCAAATTTAGAAGCAAATGAACAAATAATGGAAAATGCTCACACACAGAGATATCAAATAACAATCAAATGCGTACCAGATTTCAAAGTTTGGAAAGTGGAATAGTCGAGGACTAATGAGCAAGCGCCCTAGTCTAGTCCCACCATTTTCTTCAGGATCTGGGAACCTTGTCCTCAACCTGTTCCTACTATTCTAGAGATTCTTCAGTTGCGGGATCTAGAGGACTAATGAGCGGGCACTCGAGTCCAGGTCCCTATTTTCTTCTTTGATCTACAATTCTGATAGTTTGTACTACTCTCCTACAACTCCACTTTTTTTGCTCCAACCTATGACCTGCAATCACAGAAAAATGGGTTGGGCGTTGTGGTGTTTAGAGGCTTTCCTCAGTCAAGCCCCAGAGAGACATTCAAGTCTTCCAAACACCATTGTCAGATAAAGATTGTGTATCCCTACGAGATAGAGGCCAAATCCAAATGATAAATAATTGAAAACATAATTGATATCACCTTGTAGTGAAGATCGCATGGAAGGAATAATCTCTTCATGCTATGAGGAGATGGCTGCCCAAGTCTGCAAATACAAACACAATAACAATACAAATTCTACTCTACAAAACACAATGAATTCCTTGGATCACTTCTACACAAGCTCATGAATCAAAATTGCCATGTAGTTTACAAATGAATGCCTAAACATGCTTATATATGCAACTACAAACATTCCCGCCAAGAATTTCATAATTGAAACTTACCGTGTCAACATAGGACCTAAATAACGGTCACAAACCAACACTTTGAAATTGGTCCTAACCTAAAATAGGGCAGGACTAGGGCGTGGGCGCCCAAGCCACCCCCTTATTTCAGGCAGGGTTTGTCATAAGTGCATCCCCTGAGTCCAAATTACCATGGAACTTCAGGGTTTTCTCATCGGGAAGTCAAATCATCATGAAAAATACTCTAAATACATAAATAGGACTTGGGAGCTAAACCTTAAGAGGGAAAAGCCCCCAAGGGGACATTTTCTGACATAACATTTAGCCCCCACTTTAATGTATGTATAAATGCAAGGCCAATACATGCATTAAAGTACAGTCAACAAACACAGCGAACACGCCAAGCACGGAGAAGACACGCCAATCACAGAGAAGACAGTAACAGGCACGTAAAACATGGAAAGACATTTACAGTCATGCAAAACACAAAGAAGGCAACATTAAAGACATGCAAAACATAGTGAATACAGTGAATTTAGTGAAGACAGTGATGATTTTATTTTTCTTTTTCATTTTCATATATGAAATGCAGATGCAAGTACAGGAAAGTAAATACACCACCGATAATGCAGGAGGGACTCATCACCACTGGTCTTTAAATTACATATGGGGCAACACACACGCAATACGCGCCAAACAAATCAAACACGCTATACAAATCCCAAAGCATAGGAGGGACTCATCGCCGCCGGTCTTTAAACTACGCTTGGTAACAAACACGCAATACTCACACTTGGAAGACACAGAGAAAACACAACAGCCAAGTGATGGAGTGTTCCTATTTCTAGGTTCAACACCATCTTAGTCACATTACAGGTACACACCGACGATTGGGCTTTGCCACAACAATCACCGAAGACACACTTAAGGGTTGAGTTAGTCACAGAACCGCTCCCCACCTCGCGATGAGGACTTTTGAAAATGACGGGATGTACACTCTCCACAAGAAATACACCATCCCCGCCTCACGCTGAGGGCTTAAATGATTGTAATAGATTTCAAAAAAATCTCGGAGTGTGGGAGAGACTCATCACCACCAGTCTTTAAGACTACACCTGAGAACAAGCACATTGTTAACATCTACAACAGATAGTCTACCTTATATATGCCCCCACCTTAAGGTGGTTGATATCAGGGACCGATATCAAGCACGTTAAGGTAGGAAGAAAACACATAAGGGAACACGAGCTATCGCAAAGCTCATGCCCCTCGGAGGGGACATGTACTTTACGATCGCCAAATGTTCCCACAAACACATTCTTGCAAGAAGAGTGTTAGTGTCCAAATAATCATGATAAACAGCAACATCAATGCATATGATCAATCACAAAAAGAGCCAAGGTTATACTACGAATTTAGAGATCGGGTATAACCGTGGGGCTATATCGTGAAAATCTCAAAATTAAGTGTCATCAAGGCAAGATTCAAAGATAAACAAAGTGCAAGGAGAAACAGTATTGTTATGGTTTGTAAGAGAGATTAGAGACCATCAAGATCACACAACAAAGTGCATGGAGTGATTCTTCTAGCCAAGTGTCAAATAATATATATCAACCCCATTGTCATATAGGAACTAATTCCAATTTTTTATTTCTCGCTAAAGGGACACTAGGTCCGCATCAGTATAAAATGTTTTTCATCATCCTCCCGCTAGATAGAAACACTAGAGGAAGGGAAACAATAAATGGAGAGAGGAGAAACAAGTGCCTTAGGGACAGTCACGTAGGAGGGTGCCCCCAAGTGACCAACCGCAACGCTATGCCCATAAGACACAACACACAATATAATGAAAATAGAGGAGAAGAAATATAGAAGAATGATGATACAAATGAAGAAGGTCACAACAGAGGTGGTCTCCTAGTATCCCAGACCTTACAAGAGTGTCAAGGGTCATCCCAGGACTTGCCTAAACAACACATAACACTTCACGGGGGAAACACATCACGAGAGATAAAAATGAGAGATAAAGGGTTAGAGATACTTGCATGTATGTACATTCATGCTAGAGGTTATCAACAATCAAATCATTCTCTTACCAATCCCAAACATAAGGTACAATCACCAAGTCTTTGTCATTATTCTTTTGTTCATTCTTAAACTCTTCTTGGTTTGACTCAATGTTAGGTGGAATGTTTTCTTGTTAAATTTTACTAGCACACTTATTCACTATCCTCTTAGGAGGTGGAAGAAGGGATTCAGTTTGAGTGATCTCAACATCCATCCTTGAGGGATTTAATGTGGGAGACCTTTCCTCATCCATTAGTGTTGCACCTTTTGGAGAGAGAGCATAGGAATGAAGGGAAGGTAAGGTGTTGTGAGGAGAGGTATTTAGTGTTTTTGAATCCATAGTGATGTTCAAATGGCTTGAATATTCAATCAAAGGAGGGAGATTAAGGGTCTTCTCTTCCTTAGTGATATCCAAGGTTTGTGAACAATCGACTAAAGGAAGAAAGTTGGTGGGATGATCTATAGAGGTTTCATGCACTAGGGTAGGATTTTTATTTTTGTTAAATGAATGTTCATTATCTATCCATGAAATGTTCTTTGTTAAAGGGAGCTCTTCATTCACTAATGCTTCATCTTGGCCAGGGAGAGTAGTGGAATGGGAAAGTGGTGGTATGATGTTAAGAGATGTGTCAATGAAATCATCCTCTTGCATTGAAGTGTCCTCATGAGGAGCAACAACTTTGGGAGAGGGATCATAAGGTAAACCTAAGTTATCATCACATCTTTTAGAAATAGGTGTCATAGTGGAATGTTCCATAAAGTCATCTAAGGCTTCATCTAACATCTTGAGGTCATCACTAGTATATATATTATTGATCATGAATTTAGTGAGATCATCTAATATCCAAGGATATATTCCCATGAGACTTGTGAAACTATCAAAATCAGAAATATAGAAAAGGATTTCATATGTGGAACAAATAGAAATATCAACATCATATATGCATGCTATTTATTTTAGTGCTTCAGGATATTCATGAGTAAATTTTGTAAAATGATCAATATCCATAATGTATGCAAACAAATCTTCCAAAGATGAACAAGAAACATCCATAATGTTAATTTAAAAGAGCTCAAAGGTACCTTTGATGTGAGATAATTTCAAATTTTTAAACACCTATTTGCAGGATAAAGAAGGTTCTAAAGGACACACGCAAGATCCACAACAATCCAAAGGGTAAAAAGTGAAGTAATGCAACCACAACAAGGTAAATTTGCAAGTTTTCTCAAAGAAAGTGTATTCAAGTTTTTACAATGTGAATGTAAGATAATGCAATATTTCAAACAATATGATTAGATGATGTCAAATGTCTTCTTCCAATTGTATGCAAGATCATATTTGAATGGTTTTTGATATGGATACAAAAAGTACATGCAAACTATATGCAAGAATGACCTAAAATGTTTGATTTTTTCAAAAAAAATTAATGCAAATAAGTGAAAGAAAAGGTGTTGTAAGGAAATTGATCGAGGGAAGAAAATAATATGTTTGATATCAGTCCAATAAAGAAATAATATCCTTCACAACATGCTTTTGATGCAAAACTATAATGATGCTAAGTTAAAACCTAGTGAAAATACACTTATAATATGCAAATTTTCACCACTTTTGAATGCAAAGACCCACTAAAAGGGGTGTTGTAAAGAATTTTAGGAGGTGCAGCATATTATATCAGTAATATGAGCCACCTAAAGCCATAAAATCTCTCACAACATCCTTGGAGTGCAAATCTAGGTCAAACCCTAGGTCAAATATAGCCAAAATATGCAATTTTTCACCAAATTTCAATGCAAAAGAGTATGACAAAGGGTGTTGAGATGAAAATGATGATGGAAAGAAAATTATAACAGTAATAACAGACACCTAATGCCAAAAAATCTGTTACAACATGCTTATAGTGCAACTCAAGGTCAAACCCTAGGGAAAATATAGCTAAAATATACAATTTTCCACCAAATTTCCACTATAAGGGCCAAATAAAAAGGTGTTGTAAAGAATTTTAGGAGTGGAAGTAGATAATAACCCTGATAAAATCCAATTATTGTAGAAAAATCCTTTACAACATGCCTATGATGCAAATCTAGAGAGAAGATAAGGCCAAAATCTAGTGAAAAATCAAGGTTTTCAAACCCTAGGCATGAAATTTGCAAGCAAACCACTATGATGCAAAACTATAGTTAGAAATCAGTCCTAATGAGTGTTTTAAAATGGTAGTAAAATCTGAAATAATATTTTAACTACAAACCCTAGCTAATACAAAACTAGGTTATATGAAAAAATGCACAATTTCAAGCAATTTTCAACAATTTAAACATGAAGATGCAATCTAAATGAATGATAAATGAAAATTTTCTATATCTTGAATCAGATCTGATGCTAATGACAGAAATTTATTGAAATTAAAGGTCAATTAATCCAAATTATATGAAAATGTAAGCTAGAAATGCCAATTTTTTCAAATGTTTGCAATTTTTTCAATTTTTTGTAATTTTCAAATGCAATAAGATGAATAATAAAATGAATGAATGAAATGAATGGAAATCTAAATAAAAACACTAAGAAAGGTGTTCACCAAAATGTTTAAGGTAAAATTGTAAGAGGGTTTGATTTGATGGTTTATGTGAATCCTCCTTTCACCTTAAACATTCAAGGACTTTAGGTCGAGTAGGAAATATACTATCAGGCCCACGGTCACTTGGAATGTAGGGAAAATTGGAATTGTGTAGATTTGTTGTTCAATTATGCCCAATAATTCTCAAAACCCTAATTAAGAAAATTTGGAAGAAAATAGACAAATCACAGAAAATGCTCGCACAGAGAGATATCAAATAACAATCAAATGCGTACCAAATTTTGAAGCTCAGAAAGTAAAATAATCAGAGACTAATGAGCAAGCATGTATTAACCCTCTTACAAATTGACTAAAATTTTTTACCAAATTCACTATAAATGCCAACTAAGAAAGCATACAAAATGGATATATCATAAACCATCAAATATCACAATTACAAAGCTTTATTGAACCTTCAAAGATGATCAATACCAAAGATAACACTTGTTGTTCCAAATATCAGACTATCTCTATTTTTACATCAGACCATGTAATCATAATGAAATGACAACCAAATCACATATAAACCTCAAAACCATCAATAGCAAAGTACACGGGATGGATCTCTACACAACTGGACCTAAAAGAAACTTGATGTGAACTCTATTATGTATGAAAAGCTTAGTACATCAGACCACAGTCACTCTGTCATAATTGTTTTTGCCCAGCTGAGTGATATATCATTTAAACTTCACAATTTCCTCTTCCTATGCCAAGCGATGGAACTCTAGACTTGAGTAATGGATGTAGGAAGTCTCCAAACTCTTCAAAATGTATAAATGTCTTCAAAACCTCTATGTGATCAAACCTGCATATGACTGTAACAAAATACTATCTGTTGTAGCATGCCCAAATTTTATCAAAATCCCCTTTTAACACCTCTTCATGCAAGTGATGGGTTATCCAATGCAACCAATGTTATGTTGATCATAAAAACCCTATATGACAAAATATCAGTTGGCTAGAAGGAAAAATTAGTTAAAGTAACATGCCATAAACTCCATGATTCACTAATCAATTACCTTGGTTGAGCTTCATCATGACCAAGGGTTTCAACAACACTTATCTCCACTCCAAATCACTCTAAATAACCTACAAATTGAACACCAATGGTGAATATCTGAGTGATATCACCTCTAAATCAGATATGGGGCCATCTCCATATCACAAGGGGTCATCTCCTTGTATAAAATTACTAGAAAATGCAAATTTCCAGTAATACTATGAAATAGAAAACATACCAGATTGATCACTCCTTCCAATTGAGAGTGGAATCCTCAATATATAGTCTTCATGGCTATACATTCCTCCTCTTTGGCATTTTGGAATGAATTTGGATTCCACCAATGAAATTTTCTCCCTTTGATTAATTTTAAATGCAATGCATCTCATCAACAAATATTAAAAAATCCTCTTGACTGAAATTGAATGCAATTCATCTCCTTATGCAAGTCGATCATCTCCTCATGTTGACGTTGGTTAGAATAGCATTGGTGAAGCATTTAAAATTGTTATTGTATATTTAAAACTTCTTCTACTTCATAGTTGGCTGCACATACACCTCATCATCAATTTATTTCATTTAATAAAATTTCCTTGTTGGCTGGGTGACTGCTAACAAACACTTCATATGCAATTAAAATCCTTTAAACATTATTCTAAATGCCTTCCTCTTGAGCCGCTGTCATATAACCTCCATCGATTTACATTTGAAGTCTTTATTTTTGCATTTAATTTCTTTATCTCCTCTTATACCGAATTCTAACAACTTACATTTCAATTTTATCTCTTCATAGGCGTCGCTCCTCATTGAAGGCTGATTGGATATTGGGAAATGCATTTTCATAAAATCAATTGGACTTATCTCCATTGAGAGAATACAATAGTGTATTTTCTAACTATCCACTAACTATTATTTTGGCTAACTCAAAATATCTCCATAATAATACTTAGCCAAAATAAAATCATTCTAACTCCAAAATGGGGACATTACAGGGTGCCCTAGTCCAGTGCCACCATTTTCTTCAGGATCTGGGAACCTTGTCTGCAACCTATTCCTGTTGTTCTAGAGATTCTTCAGTTGTGGGATCTAGAGGACTAATGAACGGGCACTCAAGTCCAGGTCACTATTTTCTTCTTTGATCTACAATTCCGACAGTCTACACTACTCTCCTGCAACTCCACTTTTTCTGCTCCTGCAACCTGTGACCTGCAATCACGGAAAAATGGGTTGGGGGTTGTAGTGTTTAGAGGCTTGCCTCAGTCAAGCCCCGGAGAGACATTCAAGTCTTCTGAACACCGTTGTTAGATAAAGAGTGGGTATCCCTATAGGATAGACGCCAAATCCAAATGATAAATGATTTAAAACACAATTGATATCACCTTGTAGTGAAGATCTCATGGAAGGAAGAAGCTCTTCATGCCATGAGATGGTTGCCCAAATATGCAAATGCAAACACAATAACAACACAAAGTCTGCTCTACAAAACACAATGAATGCCTTGGATCACTTCTACACAAGCTCATGAATCAAAATTTCCATCTAGTTTACAAATGAATGCCGAAACATGCTTATATATGCAACTACAAACATTCCCGTGAAGAATTTCATAATTGAAACTTACTGTGTCGGCATAGGACCTAAATAATGGTCAGAAACTGACACTTTGAAATTGGTCCTGACCTAAAAGAGGGTAGGACTAGGGTGCGGGTGCCCAAGTCCACCCCCCTATTTCAGGTAGGGTTTGTCATAAGTGCATCCCTTGAGTCCAAATTACCATGGAACTTTAGGTTTTTCTCATCAGGAAGTCAAATCATCATGAAAAATACTCTAAATGCATAAACGGGACTTGGGAGCTAAACCTTAAGAGGGAAAATCCCCCAAGGGGACATTTTGTGACGTAACAATAGGACAACTGGATAGTGAAGGCTACATAATTACCTTTTCAGACAAAGTCTGAAAAGTCACTAAAGGTGCCTTAGTAGTAGCTAAAGGTGAAAAGGTAGGCACATTGTATTTGTGTATTGGTAATACTTATTCTACCTTAGCTGCTATAGAAATAGTTGCTATTGAGATAATTATAGCACTTGCTATAGGGACATAAACATAATTGTGTCACCATAGACTTGGGCACATGAGTGAGAAAGGGATGAAGATCCTTCACTCCAAAAAGTTACTACCAAGTTTGAAGTAGATTGACTT
This sequence comes from Cunninghamia lanceolata, assembly GCA_027924645.1. Taxonomy (NCBI): domain Eukaryota; kingdom Viridiplantae; phylum Streptophyta; class Pinopsida; order Cupressales; family Cupressaceae; genus Cunninghamia; species Cunninghamia lanceolata. The sequence continues at coordinate 4,868,314 of BSBN01000128.1, forward strand.
GGAGTTCTACAAAAATTGTGTTTATGGAAAACATAAGAGTCTGATTTTTTTAAGTTGGGAAAGAGAAGAAGAGTGAGAAATTAGAACATGTGCATTTAGATGTATGGGGACTAGCTCAGGTATCTTCTCTTGCTAGCTCTTACTATTATGTTACTTTTATTGATGATGCAACTAGGAAAACATGGGTGTATTTCCTAAAAAAAATTAGAAGTATTTGAAACTTTTAAAAGGTGCAAAGCTTTGGTTGAGAATGAGACAGGAAAAAGTTGAAGTGTCTCAGATCTGATAATGGAGGCAAGTATTGTAGCAAAGAATTTGAAAATTACTATCCATATAATGGAATCCGTAAGTAGAAAATGGTTCTTGGAACCCCACAAGAAAATGGTGTGTCTGAGAGGATGAATAGGACCATTACGGAGCATGCAAGGAGCATGAGATTGCATGCTAGACTACCCTTACACTTTTGGACAGATGTTGTACATACCGTTGTTTATTTAATAAACAGGGGACCTTCAAATCCTTTGGATGGTGGCATTCTAGAGGATGCATGGATGGGTAAAAATGATGCAGGAGGATCCCTGGTTCAAGAGCAATCTTGCATCAACCAAAAACATTTGCATTTTAGTTTGTTTGCATTTCAGTTCTTTCATTTTTTAGTTCATTTTAGGCAGTTCAGTCAGAAGCAGTTTCAGCTTGTGGTCCGGTTTTGGCATTTCACATCTTGTGGATTTGGACTTAGCATCTACATCATATCAAGAATTTAGAGCATTTAGATCAGTTACCAGAAAGATATCGCTATTAGAAGATCAACTATTTTCTCAGAGCAGAGCATTCTAACAGTTCCTGATAATCAGCTAAAGGAGAAGGCTTGCAGATCATTTGTTGACTTACGGATCTCAATGACACATCATTCAATGTCCTTTGGTTCGTGGCTGACCTTCCCCAAGGGTCCACACATTGTTCCATTCATTTGAGGAAGTGTTCTATGCATTTAGGTCTGACCTATCTGTGAACACGTTACAGCTCTTCATTGGAGTTTGTGACCTTCCTTAGCCGACATAGTGGAATCTATTGGTCCGGAAATGATATATATCGATGTAATAGATCCATAGTAAAGCAGTTAGCAATTGATTCATAATTCTTAGTTTAGATTTTGTGTGAAGGAGCATCAAAGCTTTATCTTGCGCATGTATTTAATTAGGCCTGTGAGCCCTAATTGTAAGCCCGCATGTTGCCGGCCAGACTTTATTTGAAATTTATGATATACTGAATGACTAAATCTACATTTGTTTCATTTCCTTGAGTTGTTTCCATTGTGTTTACTCTTGTTTCATGGTCCAGACAATTCATTCTCTGAACCCTCTTACCGTGACTGCACCAAGTGGTATCAGAGCAAAAGTTTGAATCTTGGAGAGTGAATTGAGTGAATTGGCGAAAGGGATTCTGTAAGATCTTGTTGTAAGAAGATCTCTAATCTGAGGTAGGCTACATGTGCGCAACTAATCACCGATTGAGAGGTAGTTGTCACTTGTAACCTGATCGCCGAACCTGAGGCAATTTGCACTTGATACTAGGAAGATGCTGCCGCGAAGAGTTCCTCCTATTGGTACAATGGCTAATAGAATGGATGACATGATGGAATTGATGAGAACAATGCGAATATGTTTGGATTCTATTGAAGAAGATAGGAGAAGAGGATTGACGCTGAGACCTAATGTTGAAAGTGATGATGAGGAAGAATTTCAATCTACTGAACAAACTAGCGAAACCCTAGAAGGTAATGAAGAAGAAGAATCAAATCAGATAAATATGTTGAGAGCTATTTCAAAGATTGGAAAGAGACCTAAAGTTTATGTACAGAACTAGACTGGTAATTTGAACTCTAAAGAACTGATTGACTGGATAAATGACATGGAAGAATACTTTGAATATGAGGAGATTGAAGATCTGGAGAAGGTGAAATTTGCAAAGACAAAGTTGAAAGGACATGCTACTATATGGTGGAAAGAAGTTCAGTTGGAAAGAAATAGAAGAACAAAAGAAAAAATTACAAAGTGGGACCGGATGGTGACAAAGTTGAAGAATCAGTTCATACATGCTGACAATGAGTTGGAATTGTTGAAAAGATTGCAAAACCTGAGACAAAAGGAGTAATCTATGAAGGAGTACACTGAAGAATTTCATAAGATGATCATAAGGACAAGACATAGTGAAGCAAGCAAGGAGAAAGTGGCTAGATACATCAATGGACTAAGATTGAACATTCAAGAAGAACTAAGTTTGGTAAGGATGACATCTTTGGAAGAAGTATATCAATTTGCCCTAAAAGTTGAAGAGAAGTTGAATAAGAGACATGATCAGAAACAAAGAGCCATAGGAGGTAAATTTCTGAGAGGTAAAACATTTTCTGGATATGATAGATCATTTATGGTGCAGAACAAGTTTGACAACCCATTTAAGAAGGATGACAGAGATAACAATGCTTACCGGAGAGATGACAAAATTTTTTACCAAAGAGGAAACCCTAGTGCATACCAGAATGAAGGATATAGAAGAGAAGGAAGAGGATTTGATAAGAGGACATTCAAAGATACTTGTTTCAAGTGTGGAGGTGAAGGACATAGATCATTTCAATGTAATCAGGGTAGCACAAGCAAGAGAATAGAAAACAGTGGAAGAGCAACCTATGTTGAAGATGAACCTGTTGAATCACCCAGTTCTGTTGGTAAACCTGAGAAAGGAGAATCATTGCTGATGAGGAGAGAACTATTTCAAATAGAGGCAAATGAGTAACCATCACAGAGGAAAAGTCTATTCAGAACTAGATGCAAATCCAGAGGTAAGTGTTGTAAAGTTGTAATTGATAGTGGTAGTTCAAATAACCTAGTTTCAGAGGAGATGGTGACTAAGCTGAAGGTGGAAAGATTGAAACACCCTAAGCCCTATCAGATAGCATGGATTCAGGATGATCATAAGGTACTAGTGAGTGAACAATGTTTGGTGAAATTTCATATTGGATCTTATCATGATGAAGTCCTATGTGATATTATGCCTATGGATGTTTGTCATATCTTGTTGGGTAGACCTTGGCAATATGATAGAAAAGCTATACATGATGGGAGAAAGAATACATATACTATAACAGCTAATGGAAAGAGAATTACCTTGATTCCTTTAGAGGATGATCCTAAGGATGTGGTATGTGGGAATGCTAGAATCTGTTTGGTAGATGGAAGGAAAATTTTGGATGGTTTGAAACAAGAAAGTATGTGTTATGCCTTGATTCCTAAAACACCTGAAGTAGTGAAGAAAGAAACTGAACCGGAAGAAATAAAGGAGTTGCTGATAGAGTATGAAGACATAATATCAGATAATGTACCTAAAGGATTACCACCTATAAGGAGTATCAGTCATCACATGGATCTTATACCGGGAGCAAGTTTGCCTAACAAAGCAGCACACCGGATGACATCGGTAGAGAATGAAGAACTAAATAGACATTTACAAGAGTTGTTGAGAAAAGGTTTAATCATAGAAATCTTGAGTCCTTGTGTAGTACCTGCAGTGCTTGCATCGAAGAAGGATGGAGAATGGAGAATGTGTACTGACTCTAGAGTAATAAACAAGATCACAGTCAAGTATAGATTTCCTTTACCTAAGATGGATGATATCATGGATTGTTTGAGTGGAGCAAGATATTTCACAAAGATAGACTTGAAGAGTGGATACCATCAGATCAAAATCAGAGAAGGGGATGGATGGAAGACTGCTTTTAAGACAAATGAAGGATTGTATGAGTGGTTAGTGATGCCTTTTGGATTGACAAATGCGCTGAGTACTTTCATGAGGTTGATGAATGAAGTTATGAAGAAATTCTTGGGTAAGTTTGTGATTGTATACTTGGATGATATTCTGATTTTTAGTAAAACAAAAGAACATTTGTGGCACATTAGACAAGTCTTGCAGAGAATGAGAGAAGAGAAATTGTTGATAAACATCAAGAAGTGTAGTTTCATGAAGGAAGAACTAGTATATTTGGGATTTGTGATTTCTTCAGAAGGATTAAAGATGGACCCTGAGAAAGTGAGAAATTATTGAGTGACCTACACTAGAGAACATTGGAGAGGTTAGATCATTTCATGGATTGGCTAGTTTCTACAAGAAATTTATCAGAAATTTTAGTTCAGTTTGTAACCCTATGACAGAGACAATGAGAGGTGACATAAAATATTTCAAGTGGACATCAGGAGTAGATAAAAGTTGAGTTGTTGAAGCAGAAAGTGACAGAGCAACCTGTTTTGGCATTACTGAATTTCAATACGGTATTTCAAGTTGATTGTGATGCAAGTGGAAATGCAATTGGAGCAGTGTTAAGTCAAGAAGGTAGACCAGTAGCTTATTTCAGTGAGAAGTTGAATGATACAAGGAGAAGTTATTCATTTTATGATCAAGAGTTCTATGCCATAATTCAAGCCTTGAAGAAGTGGAGACATTACTTGTTGCCTAAGGAATTTGTGTTGTATACAGATCATCAAGCTTTGCAATATTTGAATAGTCAAGGTAAGTTGAATCAGAGACATATGAGATGGGTAGAGTTCATGCATAGTTATACTTTTGTGTTGAAGCATAGGAGTGGTAAATCAAACAAAGTTGCTGATGCCTTGAGTAGAAGAAGAAACTTGTTGATAGAGATGAGAGTTGAAGTGTTGGGTTTTGATTAATTGAAGAACATGTATGAGGAAGACACTAATTTTGCCGAACCTTGGAAAGCATGTAAGGAACCTGTTGTAATAGATAGAAGTAAGTGGTTGGACTATTTCATTCAAGAAGATATGTTATTCAAAGGAAGTCAGTTGTGCATACCTAAAAGTTCAATGAGGGATAATTTGATCAAAGAGAAGCATAGTGGTGGATTGGCAGGACATTTTGGCTTTGGTGAGTGAAAATTACTTTTGGCCTCAGATACATAAGGATGTTCAGAGATTTGTGCAGAGTTGTAGAGTTTGTCAAGTTGCAAAAGGGAGTAATTAGAACATTGGATTGTATAAACCCTTGACAGTAGCAGAGAGACCATGGGAAGACATAAGCATGGATTTTGTAATGGGATTGCCTAGGACACGGAGAGGACATGATTCAATATTTGTAGTGGTTGACAGATTTTCAAAGATGGCTCATTTCATACCTTGTAAGAAGACAACTGATGCAGTGCATGTAGCTGACCTATTTTTTAAGGAGATTATGAGATTACATGGATTACCTAAGAGTATAGTTTCAGACAGTGATACAAAGTTTGTTGGATACTTTTGGAGGACACTTTGGAAGAAGATGAAGATAGATTTGAAGTTCAGTTCTACTTTTCATCCACAAACAGATGGACAGACAGAGGTAGTGAATAGAAGTTTGGGAAACTTGTTGAGATGTTTGGTTGGAGACAAAGCCGGAAGTTGGGATTTGATTCTTTCACAAGTAGAGTTTGGATACAATAATTCTGTAAATAGGAGTACTGGAAGAACACCTTTTGAGATTGTTGCCGGAGTGAATCCTAGAGGAGTTGCAGAATTGAGGGATATCAGTATAGAAGAAAAGAGGAGTGTAGAAGCAGAAGAATTTGTAGACCATATGAAGACTGTGCATAATCAAGTGAAGGAACATTTGGAGGATATGAACAATAAGTACAAAGACAAGGCTGATGAGAAGAGAAGACATAAGGAATTTGAAGTTGGAGATTAAGTGATGGTGTATTTTAGAAAGGAAAGATTTCCAGTTGGGACTTATAACAAGTTAAAGATGAAAAAGGTTTGGACCTTGTAGGATACTCAGAAAATTTGATTCAGGAAATGCGTATGAAGTGGAATTACCAGAGGCATTGGGTATATCACCTATTTTCAACATTGCAGATCTTTACCAGTATCATGAAGCAGAGTTCAGGGATAGTATGGCAGAAGACTTGAAGAAGCAGTTACCACAACAAGCACTAGAATAGATAGAAGACATTTTGGACAGCAGAGTTGGATGCAACACTAGAGGAAGACAATACAAAGAATATCTTGTGAAGTGGAAAGGCAGACTGGAAGAAGATTCATCATGGATTTCTCAGGCTAAGGTGGACCATCTTGGTTCTCCCCTGGCCCCAGCAAAGTGAGGGACTCACTTTTTCAATAACCCTGGATGTCTAATGCAGGAGCATCCTTGGTTCAAGAGTAATCTTGCATCAACCAAAAACATTTGCATTTCAGTTTGTTTGCATTTCAGTTCTTTCATTTTTCAGTTCATTTCAGGTAGTTCAGTCAGAAGCAGTTTCACCTTGTGGTCTAGTTTTGGCATTTCACATCTTGTGGATCTGGACTTAGCATCTACATTCATTCATCTACATCATATCAAGAATTCAGAGCATTTAGATTAGTTACCAGAGAGATATCACTATTAGAAGATCAATTTTTTTCTCATAGTAGAGCATTCTAACAGTTCCTGATAATCAGCTAAAGGAGAAGTCTTACGGATCATTCCTTGACTTGCGGATCTCAATGACACATCATTCAATATCCTTTGGTTCGTGGCTAACCTTCCCCAAGGGTCTGCATGTTGTTCCATTCATTTGAGGAAGTGTTCTATGCATTTAGGTCTGACCTATCTATGAAAATGTTACAACTCTTCACTGGAGTTTGTGAGCTTCCTTAACCGATGTGGAGGAATCTATTGGTCCAGAAATGATATATATTGATGTAATAGATCCTTCGTAAAGCATTTAGCAATTGATTCATAATTCTTAGTTTAGATTTTGTATGAAGGAGCGTTAAAGATTTATCTTGCGCGTGTATGTAATCAGGCCTGTGAGCCCTAATTTTAAGCCCACATGTTGCCGGCCAGACTGTATTTGAATTCTATGATATACTGAATGACTGAATCTGCATTTGTTCCATTTCCTTGAGTTGTTTTTCTTGTTTTTACTCTTGCTGCATGGTCCAGACAATTCATTCTATGAACTCTCCTACCGTGAATGCACCAAATAAAGTAAACTATTCATTTCTAAAAACCTTTGGTTGTGAAACTTTTATCCATGTTGATATTGAAAATAGAACCAATCTTGAGGATAAGTCTAAAAAATGTACCTTCATTGGATATGGAGTAGAAGAATTTGGTTATCAGTTATAGGATTATGAAAATCATAAAATCATTAGGAGCAGAGATATTATATTCAATGAGAAGGTCATGTATAAGGATCAGCTATAGGAAAAGAAGCATGAACAAGTCAAAAAGGAATATGTGGTTCTGGATGAGACTCCAGAATATAAAATGCCAGTGGTACCTGATGCTCACCAACAAGTTATACCATAGACTCCTGCAAGTGTTAGATGTTCTACAAGGATAACTAGACCTCTAGAAAGATTTTCTCCATCATTATATTCTATATTATTAACTAATTCTAGTGAACCTGAAGGTTATGAAGAAGCAATGTAGGTAGATACCAAAAAATAGTGGGAGCTAGGCGTGAAAGAAGAAATGGATTCCTTGCTACAGAATCAGACTTGGGACTTAGTCCAACTGCCTGCAGGTAAAAGAGCATTGCCAAAAAAATGGATTTACAGGTTGAAGGAAGAAGATGGAGGCAAGAATTTAGATATAAGGCCAGACTCGTAAAAGGTTTTGCACAAAAAAAGGTATAGATTTTGATGAAATATTTTCTCCGGTTGTAAAGATGACTTCTATTAGAACTATTCTAAGTCTTGTAGCTACGGAAGACTTGCATCTTGAATAGCTAGATGTGAAAACAACATTTCTCCATGGGAATTTGGAAGAGGAAATATACAAGCATAAACCATAGGGATATGAGGTCAAGGGTAAGGAGGAATTTGTGTGCAGGTTAAAGAAGAGTTTGTATGGCCTAAAGCAAGCACCTTGGCAATGGTATTTGAAATTTGATAGTTTTATGGCTGAACAAAGTTACAAAAGATGTCATTCTGATTATTGTGTTTATTTTAAGAAATTGGGTAATGGAAGCTATATTATCATGTTGCTTTATGTTGATGACATGCTTGTTGTCGGGTCTAACATGCAACATATTAATGAACTTAAGAAGAAATTAGCAAATTCATTTTCTATGAAGGATTTGGGTGCAACAAAACAAATCCTTGGTATGAGGATCACACAGGACAGGACAAATAGAAAATTATTTTTGTCTCAAAGTGAGTATGTAGAGAAGGTGTTGAAAAGGTTTAACATGTTAAATGCGAAAGTAGTTAGTACACCTTTGCCTAGTCATTTTAAGTTGACGAAGGAGATGTGTCCAAAGACACAAGAGGAGGAAGAAAAAATATCTAAGATACCATATGCATCAGCAGTTGGCAGTTTGATGTATGCAATGGTATGCACAAGGTCAGATATTGGACATGCATTGGGAGTTGTGATCAGGTATATGAGCAATCCAGGAATGGAACATTGGAATGTGGTAAAATGGATTCTCCAATATTTGAGAGGTACTACTTCAAAGAAACTATGGTTTGGAGGAACAAATTATGTTCTAAAAGGATATGTTAACTCTGATTCGGTGGGTCATATTGATAGCAAGAGTACTACAGGATATGTTTTTACTGTAGGAGGTATTGCAGTCAGTTGGATTTCAAGGCTGCAAAAGGTTTTTGTGCTTTCAACCACTGAAGCTGAGTATGTTGCTCCATGGAAGCTAGCAAGGAGATGATTTGGTTACAAGATTTTCTGGAGGTATTGGGGTAATGACAAGAAGATAGTCATTTGTACACTGATAGCCACAGTGCCATTCATTTGCTAAGAATTCAGCTCTGCATTCAAAAACTAAGCACATACAACTCAGATACCACTTCATCCGGTTTGTTTTGGAGGATGGATAGTTGAAATTGGAAAAAATTCACACAAGTGAGAATCTTGTAGATATGTTCACAAAGGCGGTTACATGGAAGAAACTAATTTCCTCATCAATTTTTGTTGGCATTCATGACTGATAATGGTGGATATAAGAAACCAACCAAGCCTGTAATCTATTTTGCACTAGATAATAAAATCATTGGATGGCTAAGTTTCTGTGGATGTAGCCCATTTTGGGTGAACCACGCTAAAATTTTGTGTTGATCTCTTTTGTGTTATTCTTCATTGTTATATTTGGGTTATTTAATCTACATATAATTGTTGATGTTTATTGCTCCGATCTTCCTGAATCCTAACAAAACAGACCTTCATCCATGCATTTCCATGAAATGATCAATCTAGACTGTAAGATCTTCATGACTATCCTAGCTAAAAGTGAATAGCCACAAAGGTCTTAAGATGATTTTCTTTTTGGTCTTAGGTCTCTTCACCATCCCTGTGTTTAATCTTTGCATGCTCTAAAATAGCCTCTTCAACCTTCTCCGGAGCTTAGGATAAAAAATATTTAGGGACATCATGACCATGTTCATATGGACTAGTATAACAATACTATTCACCACCATGACCATGTTCATATGGACTAGTATAACAGTCATATTCCATATCTTGCAATCATAGTATAACAGTCCCAGTATAATAGTCCTAGTATAACAGTCTTAGTATAATAGTCCTATAACAATCCTATTCCTATAACAGTCCTATTCCATATTTTGTGCATATCGTGCAATCATTGCACTCTATCAGACATCTCTTTGAGTCATTTTGTCAAATAGTTCACATGGCATGTATATGCTTCCACACTTTGTATACATGTTTACCAAGGCAGTTGCAACTAGAACATCTGACAAAATTCCCATATCCTTTATGCTTTGGTGGATGTCCATATCTTGTTCCAAACATCCCATTCATTGTCTACTAAGGTAGATCCAAACATCCCATTGTGAAATTTTCCATGTTTTCCTATTTTAGGATATTAAGAGACTACAATGACTGTCCCAACCCTTCATGACTATGTTGTAATATTAAGAGGCTACCATAATCCATTTAGGAACATTGTTTTATGTTATAAATTCAGGTTGTGGTCTTAGTAGGTTATCAAATTAGCATCATTCATGACTACCATCTTCTAAGGGGACATTGTCAACATTCACATGATGATCATTTTGAATTTGAAGAAAGAGGGACCATCACAGTCCATACAATAGTCCTACTTCTATTTCATGCCATGTCATAGGACCATTATTCCAAGAAGAATCACTCATCCATTTGTTAGAAAACTCATGGGTACTAGTTCCATTGTATCATTCATTTAAGATAATTTGAAGATACCATCAACTAGATATAGAGAGGATAGTCCATGTAAAGGAGAAGAAGACAATTTACATAAAGGAATTTAAGACTATTTGCCATTGTGGTAGTCATTTATGATTTGTATCATGCCCATTATCTAAGAAATCTCCATGAAAAATAGGTTTAGGGGTTGTCTTAGGGTATATACAAGATGATACAAAGGGAGTTATAAGGAGATAAAACACTAAAAAGGAGGTTTCATGAGTTTAGGATAGTCACAAGTCTATATAATAGTCCACTATCATAGTCATGACCATCATGAGGTTGTTTTTAATGCATTACTTAAGATGTCTATGATCTTTTGTCATGAGTATCCAGAAGGTATAGATAGATCAATGTTGCAACTTGCATAGTAAACAATAACCCTAGACATTGTCTTATGTTATTTTAGCTATAGCAATCCCATTACTAGTTTTTACAAGATAACAAGACCTTTATAATATATAAATGCAGGTGTTTTGGAGAATATAGCTATTGTACATTCAGGGGACTGAGATTAGTGGTTAAAGCATTTAGCTTTCATTTTGGAGACATTCGATATATTTAATAAGGTGGCGTATAAGATAGAATTATAAACTTAGTGTTTCTTAATCTTCCATAAAACTTATTATTACAAATTATTTTAAGTTAGTTGTAGTTGATAGTGTTTACTTTGCTTAACAAAATTTTAACGCATTTTAAATGCATGTGTATTTCACACAGGGTTGGAGTACTTAGATCTACTTATGCAGTTGGAAACAACATTTTGTGTATTCTACCTAGACCATGACTGTGTTTTGAGTATGACTTGTGGTTACGATGGAAATACATCCACCAATGTTGAGTTAATAGTAGGTTAATTTTTTTTTGCTTGATAGATTTTAATATATAAATGCAGGTGTTTTAGAGAATAGAGCTATTGTACATTCAAGGGACTGAGATTACTGGTTAAAGCATTTAGCTTTCATTTTGGAGACATTCGATATAATTCCTAAGGTGACATATAAGATATCTTTCATCAAACTTCTTATAAAAAAATATTAAACTCATTATAGTTGATGGTGTTTACTTTTCTTAACAATTTTTAACTTATAAATGCAGGTGTTTTCGACTATAAATCTGTTGTATTCAAGGGATTGAGATCAATGGTTAAAGCATTTAGCTTCCATCGTGGAGACATTTTTTATATTTTAGATTTGTATATTTGTATATTTTATATATCCTATGAGGAGAATATTACCATAATATAATATTGTTTCCATCTTACATATCCTCCTAGTGTTTCTTCACATCTAGTGCTAATAATTGATAACCATTTCATGTGATTTTAGTAGTACACTGTTTAAGGTGTGTTTTTTCATTATGCTTAATGCTAAATTTGATGGTTATATATGTAGTGATTTGATGTCATGAATATTTTAATAATAAACTAGTATATCTCTTCAAATCAGTCCCAAAAACTTCTTAAAAACAGTCCCAAAACCTCTTAAAATCGCATGTCTCCCCTTATGAAAACTAGGGTCTTTGCCGATACATTGTAGCCCGATTTGATTGGGACACCTGGGGAATGAAACAAGGCCTCTACTAGCATAAACCCACCCACCCCGACCTATCGGCACTGTCGGTTAGGTCCCATGGGGTTAAGAATGCAAAATATGGCTCTTGGCACCTTTACACTACATGTCACTGAGTCATTTTGCAAGAATGCATCTGCCATTGGCATGGTCAAATGATATTGAGTTGGTCAAAACAGAGAGACGTTATTGTGGAGGAGCCTGGCATCTAACTACAGGTCTAAACAAATAATTTTTAAGTGCCACAAAATGTGAGAACTACTCCATCAAAGTTTGGAAATTTTTGGCTCTTAGGTCTCTTAAGAGACTTTGCCGGTACATTGTAGCTCGATTTGATTGGGACACATGGGGAACAAAACAAGACCTCCACTAGCATAAACCTGCCCACCCTCACCTGTCAGCATCGTTGGTTAGGTAATTTTGTAATTTTGATCAAATGAAAACACATATAATGCAATAATAAATCCTTTGATCAATTTCAACTCTAATCAAAGATAATTAGATATCATCAATGCTCATCTTCAAATCAAACCCTAAATTTAATGCTAATTTTCAAAATGTATCAATCCAAAAATTGTTCTTCCTTTCAAATTTCAATACAAGATGACATTTATAATTTATTAGAAAAAAGTAAAATCAGATTTGGAATGCAAATGTCATCAAAAAAATCTGAAACAAGATATGAATCACAAACCCTAGGTTTCAAAATAACTAGGTTTTTGCAACTTCTTATTTTTTTGAAAAATCCTAACAATGAAGGGGTTCAAATGCAAAATATATCACTATGACATGATTAATTGATGCACTACCAATCATTTCTGATGCAAAAATCAGAAATTTATATCTTGCTATGATGATCTATATGTTGGAAGCTCGCTGGTATTGTCATTGATTGCAAACCCTTAGCATTGGAGTTGTTGGAAGATGGTGTTGTCATTATTATCAACCCTTTGTATGCAGAGATTGTTGGAAGTTGGAGCTTGCTGATAATGTTGGATGTACTATGGTTTAATGGGTAAAAGCACAAACCTGTGTCACACTTTATAAAGGAAACGACCAACAGCAAAAAAAATTTTGAACTTCGACCTCATAAAAGTGGCATTTATGTTTTGAATTTCAAAATGATGTAAACTAATGAAATGTAGATCTCTTGATGAATTTTACGCTTGTAATTTTTTTTTTACAATAAAAAATTATTTTGATATTTTTTTATAACTTTAAAAGCAAATTCTGAATTGCTGAAAATTTCAGGAAAAAGTGACTTTGAGTCCACGTCAAAAAAAAAGAGCAAACAATCTTATTTTTCCCTAATTTTTTTTCCCAAATAGATGACTTCAATCTCTAGTGAATGGAGAAAAAAAATTAGTTTTCAATACATATTTTCTTTGTAATATTGTTTTAAAGTCAAACTTTACAGAATTTGATTGTTTTCATTCCACGTCAACTTTTGTATAATTTTTTTATTATTTTCACAAAACCAATTATACCCTTTTGGAGAGGACTCTTTCCTCTAGTGAAACATATAATTTTGAAAAAAATTGGATGTGTTTTGATTGTTTTTAATTTCTAATTAGTGTCATCTTTGATTTTAACAACCTACTTGCAATAATTTAAAAAAAAACATATTTGGATTCTAGACTCAGAGCTCTACAAAAGGGTTTTTTTTTGAAATAATTCATTTTGATTGAAGATATATTCAGTTGAAGTTGAGAATTTTAGAAAACCAGAAAAAATGATGAGGTGGCTGCCAAGTGGACTGCCACATAGATAGTTTCAGGCAAAATGATTTTGCCCCCAAATTATTTGGGGGCGAAATCATCTCGCCCGAAATTAAAAAATCCGGTGACCACCATTGGTCAACGAAATTTTTTTTTTTTTTAACTTTTTAAACTTAATTATATATAGGGTTTTTTTTTTTGTGTTTTTATTCAATTCAAGCATCAAGGAGAAAATAGAAGCAGAATTTTTCACAATAGAGGCTAAAAATTATTTTTTCAATTTTTTTCAATTCAAGCATTTGGAGAAACCACACAAAAGGAGTTTTTTGGCAAGAAAGGCTACAAATTTTCAAGTATGTAACATGATTCCCAACTTATTTACTCATTTTACCATGTAGAAATTAAACTTCATGTGTTATTTATTAGGATGTATATGTGTGTGTAGGTGAATTAAAATAAGCAATTTATGATGGGGAATAAAAGAACTAGATTAAGGTTGTATGACCGAAAAAGAGTTGAAAAAACCGTAGGAACATCTAGTCAAGAACAACCCATTGATATTATTGATGGACAAGTTGAAGGGCATGTTAATGAACAAGTACAAGATGAAATCGGTAGTAGTGATAGACATTTTTTGCATGGAATGGAAAATCTTATGGATATGGATGAGGATTCTCTTTTCAAAAATATTTCACCTAAACATATGTTACCTGAAAGCACAATAAAATTGCACTCCAAAAGAATTTGGGATGAGTTTTTTGAAGATAAATCTCTAATTGGAAGAGCACAATTATGTGCAAAGTTATTTAGGTGAAAAGAAATGACCCCCGTTTTGGAGTTGTTAGAAGTTGATAACAAGAAAAAATCTTCAAATTTAGTAAATCAGACATTAATTGAAAACTTGCAAACAACATTGGATCCTATTCAAACCAAGAGTCGAAGTTTTGATTTAAGTGCTGCATATAGAGCATTGACGACTGTAATTTCTAGTAAGAAATTATCACATAGAAGACAAGTTAAAGCAATTGCCCGATTAGTAAATGTATCTAGGAGAACTGTTCAAAGATATATCAATAAGAGAAACAAATTAGATGAAAATATTGAAAATAATTGGGTAAATATTTATCGAGTTCCTCGAAGAGATATAGAATTTCAGAAGATGTAAAACAAAAAGTAATTGGATATTGGACTGACAACTCCCGTGTTTCTTCTAATAGAAGGGACACTATACAAATAAAAGATGAAGATGGTAAAAAAATTTCTCATCCAAAGCATTTTATAGATACAACACAAAGTGAATTTTTTGAAGCATTCAAGCAAGAATTTTCACAAGTGAAGATTTCTCAAAGGATGTTTGAGAATTTACGACCATGTTTTGTACGTATAAATAAAGTACGTGAAACTTGTTGCTATAAAAATCATGTTGAATTTGATCTACACCTACAGTAATATAAAAAACTTATGGCAATAGTTAATCCAAATGTAGCCATCCCTAGAAGTACAACACAATTTGTGAAGTCTATCTTATGTGAAAAATTAGAAGATTCAGATGAATTCAATGTATAGTGTATAAGAAATATATGTGTAGATTGTGAAAATTTGATGAAATTTTTACCATTTGAGAATATTGATCATTCAATGTCAGTTGTTTGGAAGAGATTTGAATATGAGAAATACTCAACGAAGTCAGGAGTTGAATCTAGAAAAATTATTTTGAGAGAGAGTGAATTGTCCTGCAATGAGTTTATGAACAAATTTCGTAACATTGTATATCCACATATCCAACATTGTCATGGCGCAAGATGGCAGGCTAAGCAATTTTGTGACTCAAAGAATTGTTTTCCACTGGGTTGTACTCTCTCTATTGTAGATTTTTTTGAAAATTATACAATCAGTCCTCAAACTAAAATTCAAAGTCAATATTATCATTCAGAGCAAGTCACAATCTTTGTACAAGTTTGCTATAGACATGCTGAGTTATTTGTAGATGAGAGAGTACCGAAGATGAATGAATTACATTCAAGGAGGTTCACTTTTATATTAGTTATGATACAGGTCATGATAGAAGCTATGTAGCACATTGCTTTCAAATATTTTTTGAAGATTTGGGACAACGTGGTATTGTTGCATCACAACACTAGATTTGGTCTGATGGATGTGTTGGTAAGTGTTGATTTTATTATTATTTTTTAATTTTTAATTTTTAATTTAAAAATTTATATTTAATTTTAAGACTTGAATTTTTAACTAATTTTTGGTTTTCAAATCATTGTTTATATATAACTATTTATACATGACAATTTAAGTCTGCAAAAGCACTTAATTGGTTAACACATGTTAAATTTGGCATAAAGTTTTTGTGGAATTTTTTTGAGAGTGGACATGGAAAAGGAGAGCATGATGGAGCAGGAGCATGTGTAAAACGTGCACTTCGCCAATATAAACTTGCAGGTAATAGTTGGATGTACATGCGAATTTTTTAAAATTCTTAAACCTCTTACCTGGGCATTGAACACCAACATGAAATTGTAGGTAACACCATATGAAATGCAAGTCAAATTGTTGAATGGTGCAAAAGCCATTTTGCTACCCGTGCCTCAATATACAACAAATGCCATTTTTGGGAAGTTAAAAGTATGTTAATTGAATTTATGTTATTTGAAAACTTTAATATTTAAATTTAAGTACGTGTACATGTGATTTAATTTCAAATTTAATAGGTTTAATTGAGATGCTCAAGAATTTGTTCATACTTGCAGATATTGATCTATTGAATCCATTTAATTGTCAAGCTATTAATGGTGTTAGAAGTTTGCATCAAGTCATGACTATAGGACATAGTAAGCCTCTTGCTATTCAAGTGAGAGAAAAATCTTCTTTTTGTGTTGATTGCATTGAGAACAATGCAAATATTCTACAATGTCCAAATGTAAGGGATGGATATGTTTCACAATGGGAAATGAAACAAATAGTATCAAGTCATCCTTTTGAAGATAGTGACATTGTAGATGTATATGATCCTATATATTCAGCTGATTACGAACGTGTATCAGATTTAGTTATTATAGGTAAGTTACAAAATTGATTTATATTCAAGATTGTAATAAAGTTTTGAACATTTGATTTACATTGTTCAACTCAAATGTACATTTACATGTTTACTTGTGGTGTGTACAGGAGATATTTTTGTTGTGGTTGCAGATCCTAACAATACAAAAGGTGTAGATTACTATCTACTAAGATGCACACAAATAAAATCAAAATTGTTAGAATCAATGACAGGTGGTGATGGACAATCATATCCCATTGGATCAGTTGTTGTTGAAGGCACCTATTATCAACAAGTAAAGATAGATAAAAAATGGTATTATATTTATTGAATATATGCTAGGACAAAAGGTTTTACACTATAGTCACTTAGTTTTAGCAACAAGATTAAGTTTGGAAACATTACAAAAAAGAGGACGTGGCCAACAAAAGTGGAGGTTGTCTATTGAAGATCACGAAAAGATTTTAGAGATAATAAAAGATAGAGAAGATCCAGATTATATGTACCAAGAGCTCTAACTACATTATTGAAGAGCAAGTTGAAGCAATTGATACATCCAATATGAAGGTATATGCACTTGAATTATCTATATTGATCTATTGATTTATTTTAAAATGTACATGAATTTCTTAGGTGTCTTAGGTGTCTACCCATGTCTTAAGTATCTTAGGTGTTTTAGGTGTCTTAGGTGTCTACTTGTATCTTAAGTGTCTTAGGTGTTTTAGGTGTCTAGGTGTCTTAAATGTCTTAGGTGTCTTAGGTGTCTAGGTGTCTAGGTCTTAGGTGTCTTAAGTTGTATGTCTTAAGTTTCTTAGGTGTCTTAAAGATCTGGGTCTTAATTCTTAGGTGTTTTAGAGGTGTATAGGTGTCTTATAGGTCTTAGGTTGAACTTAGGTGTTTTAAGACTTAGGCGTCTAGGTGTCTTAAATGTCTTAGGTGTCTTATGTGTCTAGGTGTCTAGGTCTTAGGTGTCTTACTGTATGTCTTAAGTTTCTTAGGTGTCTTAAAGATCTAGGTCCTAATTCTTAGGTGTTTTAGAGGTGTATAGGTGTCTTATAGGTATTAGGTTGAACTTAGGTGTTTTAAGACTTAGGTGTCTAGGTGTCTTAAATGTGTCAAGTACATGTATGTCTTCTAGGTCTTAGTTGTGTTTTAGGTCTTAGGTCTTAGGTTTTAGGTACATGTTAGACCATCTTAGGTGTCTTAGGTCTTAGGTGAGGCCACTGAGCTTCCACCTAATATTTCTCGAAGCTAAGGGAAGCTCTTTTTTTTGTATTCTTATCATGTAGGGGTCTCAAACTTAACAAACAGGTACATTAGATAGATCTACGTAGTTCATAATTTGTACATGTTCAACTCTCTTCAACTTGATATGACCTCAAGACTAAAAGGAGTCCACATCAAGTAATGATACCACCTATGCTCATCCATATCTTAGATTTACTCTTCCAAATAGTTATAGTACGTTTTTATAATAAGGGTAGCTAATCACTATTTTCCTTGCAGAAGCTATTCACACTATGGGTCTATATGACTAGTTTTAATAAATGTACATGTCGTAATTAATAACTTCTCTATCCTTGATCTAAAATAGGGACTATCAAAATAGATCATAATTAATAACTTTAGAGCAATTAGAGTCACTAGATCATAATTAATAACTTTAGAGAAATTGGAATGTTAGAGCAATTAGAGTCACTAGATCTTTCAAATAATAAACTGCATGGAGAGATTCCAATTGAACTACTAAAACTCTCATTTATGAGTGTTTTCATTATATCTATTGTGGATGAATCCTTCCAGGGGGTCAATTTGCAACATTCTATCCTACCTATTTCTCTGGGAACCTTGGTCTTTGTGGATTTTGGACAATTAATTTAATAGATCATGTAAATGTGGACAAAAGGAAAATTTTGATATGAAATCCCCTCAAGAATCTAAGAGGTTGAAGAGGGAGGAGAAATTCCATGGAATTAACCTATGTTGAGTGGATGGCAAGTTTTGCTACTAGATTTTGGGGGGTTTTGGGAATCTTGATTGTTAAAAGGTATTGGAGAATTTATTGATGAACATAGATTCATCAACATAAATATGCAAGAGCTAGAGTCACTTGGATTTATAAATAGATTTATCAACATAAATAGATGAACATAGATTCATAAATAGATTTATTGATGAACATAGATTCATAGTCTTACCATGTGACCAAGAGCTAGATTCACTTGGATGTTAGTGCTTTGCATAGAATTTCATGCATCACACTAGCATCTTGCATTTATGTGGCACTAATTGACTATTTCTTAGCATTTTTTATCACCCTCAACGATGTTGCAGATGCTTCATGTAATGCCTCTATACCTCTCAAAATAGCATTCTTTGACCTATCTCCCTCATTTTCCCTCTATTCTTACATTTTTAAGTCCTATCTCTTTTTCAAAAGAAATCTATGGAATTCTTTATCTCTCTTTTCTACAACTTCATGATATTTTGTGAACCATTGCTCCTATTATGCTCATTTGTAGCATTCTTTTTGGCATTCCAAGCAAGGATTATGATCCATGGTTGTGTTCTTATTTAGTTGGCCAATTTGCACCTTCATTAACTAGGTGATTAGGTTCCATTTACCCTCTTTTTATTTCTCTTCACTAGTGTAATCCATTATTTTCTTAATTGCATTGGTTGTGGGTTACTTCCCCTTCCTTTCTGTATTTCAATCTATCACGTTAGTTTTCTCTTTAGATTAAGTAGATTAGTCTCACTTTTGCAAATATATTGTCATTGTTGTTATTCCATTCTATTCACACATTGAAGTCAAATTTTATATCTTCTAAAATTAGCTTTTAACATTTGATCCATTTTACCACTTCCAAAATTGTCTTTGACCATTTGACCATTGAACCCCATTCAATAGAGTTATCTTCAATAAACTTTGGAATATATATAAAGAGTTAAAACTGAACATCATTTCACCAGTTCTAAAATTAGCATTAAAGTTTTGTCTCCTTTACCACTTTCAAAATTGCCAAATAATGGTTTAACCATTAAATCCACCATCAAACAAATTTTTACATATACAATGGAAATATACTTTAGTACAAAAAATCATGACATTCTCAAGGAGATATTATATATAAAATTATAACATGGTCAATGGAAAGATAATCTTGTCATTTAAAAAATATATATTGTAGAATGAATTGTATAAAAATTATTAACTAACTCTAGATCTGATGTTCATGTTGGAAACATCTAGATTTAGTTGTACTCTCATAAGGAACACCAAAAAATATTCTATTAGATTGCTAGATTGATAACCATATTCTATTTTATGAAGTATTAAAATAATATTGTTAGCATCCATCTAGGAGGCTTTAAATAAAAGTTTATGATAAAAAAATGTTAATTCAATTTTTTCACATTAATTTTAAACTTATCATTACAAGATTTTTAAGTTTGTAATTTTTTAAAAATTAAAATAATCAAAGGTGAATAATAACATGGACATTGAATAAACCCATGAAGTGACAAAATTTTCTTTTATTCATTTACAAAAATGTAATATTATTTTAAATTCAATCTTTATAAAGCATAACACTAACACTAAAGCATGTAAGTTAATTAGAATCATAAGAATATGAAATTTCATCATAAAAGGAATACTAAGAAATATAAAGATAAAATACCAAACTCTAAGGTGTACCAAGATAATTAATCCAAATGTCCAAATAATTAGGTTGCAACTACAACATCTATTAAAATTCCTCCCTTTTATGCTTTGATTTTCAGTGTATATTTAGTTAGTTCTTGTTTCTATTGTGCAGGTGGCAAAGTGTACCAAGATAATTAATCCAAATGTCCAAATAATTAGGTTGCAACTACAACATCTATCAAAATTCCTCTTTTATGCTTTGATTTTCAGTGTATATTTAGTTAGTTCTTGTTTCTGCTATGCAGGTGGCAAGGTGTACCGAAATAATTAATCCAAATGTCTAAATAATTAGGTTGCAACTACAACATCTATCAAAGTTCCTCTCTTTTATGCTTTGATTTTTAGTGTATATTTAGTTAGTTCTTGTTTCTACTGTGTAGGTGGCAAGGTGTACCAAAATAATTAATCCAAATGTCCAAATAATTAGGTTGCAACTACAACATCTATCAAAATTCCTCTCTTTTATGCTTTGATTTTCAATGTATATTTAGTTAGTTCTTGTTTCTGTTGTGCAGGTGGCAAGGTGTACCAAAGTAATTAATCCAAATGTCCAAATAATTAATATAAAACATGTAACTCATAATATAAATTTTGAAATGTAAATATAAAGCATGTGACTCATAATAAGAACGTCTCTATGATATAAAACATAAGTACATACATATAATGTCCAAATATAAAACATGTGACTCAAATACGTCTAGATAAAATATAATATAACATGTAAGTCATGTAATGTTTGGAAATGTACTATAAATATATAAAACATCCAGGAATCATAATAACAACTCATAAATGTCTCTCCCTATGAGTGGATTAAGCCTCACTGTGTCTTGAGTTGTGTCTCGAGCTATGACATCTTGATCTTTGATTGGACCCATCGGTCGATCTGTGACCCAAGCGCTGTGCTAAGTTGTGGGTCTGGGTCTGTTGATAACTGAGAGGGGAGGTGAATCAGTTATCCTAATTATTTCCCTTATTGAACTTTCTTATTAATTAATGCAGCATTGAATCAAACACAAAAACATTACCATGAAATAAGAAACACATGACACAGTATTTTTGACGTGGAAACCCTGTTAAGGGAGAAAACCACGGGGTGATTAACCCAAAGATTATTCTCTGTTAGAAGAATAGGGAATTACAAAAATGGCACTTGCCAATTAGGGCTCACTGCCCGAGCACACTGCTCACAAAGAGGCTGATGCAGAGGCATCCACACTAAAACCTTGACATACAGCATGTATGTCTAACACCCTTCATCATCATCATCATATTTCCCTTAACACTGTCAGCATCATCATATTTTCTCTTGCCGACCGATATCCTCCTGCAGACAAACCTTCATCCTTTCGCCTGTCAACAGCATCATCATATTCAGCTATCGGCAGCATCATCATATTCGGCAAGCGCAATCATCCTCCTGACGATCACTGTTCATCTTACCGCCAACCTCTATCTTCAGCATCATGATGTTCAACATCATGTTCATCAGCAGGATATAAAATATCCTGTTCCTCCCATATATCCTGATGACGACACTTCACGCACCTTTCCTTCGATGCTTACGTCACCCCGATATCCTGATGACGATTATCCTGATGACGATGACGTCACATGCAGCTCCTTCAATATCCTGCTGCCCCGATATCCTGATGAAGATTATCCTGATGACGATGACGTCACATGCAGTTCCTTCAATATCCTGCTGTCGGCCAAACTTAACATTATCGGCCCGCGATGGTTTTATCAACCCGATCTTCTACCTTATGCCGATACGCTCCTCCTCGGCAACACCTGATGATGATCACCCCGATGCACATTCACTTTATACAATCGACTGCATCATGCTCATCTCCATCTACTCGGATGACGCCCAAAGTAATTGCAGGATATACACAGAAATATCCTGATAATGTCGTTGTAACGAATTTTCCAACCTTAGCGAATTTCGATCCGCCGAACGTCCTGAGGTGACCCGATCTGCTTCCTGGACAACTTTCCAGACTCAAACTACCAGCACAACCTAGCACATACCCATGCTAGGGTTCTCAACACCTCTTGATTGCGATCCTGCAAACATACATGCAAACAAACACAAAATGCAGACTAAATCCTAAACTACTGTACATAGCCATTCCACCGATTCGACGAATCAACCGGTGGAATGGATCAGTGAATCCATGCAACCACCAGAACAGCAACTCGATTACACAATGGAATTCAAAATAGAGAATTGACAAAAACAGGATCTCTTTATTGATAAAAGATGCAAGTACAATATTCAGTCTCTCTTTGCAATCTAACTCCTCTGCTCAATGTCTAAAACCAACCGATCCTCATGCATAAGTAGGAATTCTCGCGAGTACTACCAACTCGATCCCAAGCGGCTGGGAGCTTCCAAGCGGCTGGGAGGATCCAACCGAACTAACAAACTATATAGCTGTCATCAGCTGTCATAACAAACTACCTAAAAATAGTAAAGTATGGTCAACATGACCTTATTACATGCATTGGTCTTACAAGACCTTCTTGGAAACATTAACCAGACCTATAACAAGCTAACTGCCTCACGGAGGCCAGCTGTCAGGTAGGTGCTCCTGCACCATACTCCCCAACAGAAAAGAACTCATGTCCCATGAGTTTGGTTGTGGAAGGCCTCCACCTTTACACTTTGCCTTTGCAGTGTCTTGACCTGTTCCAGCTTTGTCCTCTGCTGGCTCTCGGCTGCTCCAAGACTTCTGAACTGTAACTTGCTTTCTTGCAAGTAAATCCTCATGCCTGTCAATGTAGGCCCTTCTCTCACATACCTTGTGTTTGTCAGGTTGTCTGACCAGAACCTCTGTCTGAACTGCCTCTTGAACTTCTGAAATGTTCAACTCTGTCGTTCTTTCAACCTTTATAGGACAAACAATAGTCCCAACTATGACAACATCCTTGTCATTCCTCTCAACTGGTTGTTGTTTGCAAACCTGTTTCTGAACCTGCTGCTGACCTCTGTCAGTCAAAACTGAAACTTTCTTCAACCTGTTGTCTTTAACAACTCCTTTCCCTGCAGTGTCCTCAACTGCCTTTATGCCTGCTCCTATAGGCTTCTGCACAAATTCCTTCTTTCCCACTAAAATGATTTTGGCTGCCTCCTGTGCTGCAGCTGCTTCCTGTAATGGCATCAACATAATAGTTTTCCCATCTTTCTTGATGGTGTAGGTATTAGCATACCCATCATACAGTACCCTCCTATCAAATTGCCATGGTCTACCCAACAGTAGGTGACAACATTCCATGGGCAAAATGTCACACAAAACTCTATTCTGATATGCTCCAATCTGAAAATCAATATATGCCTGTTCATAGACAAAAAGTGATTGACTATCACTCACCCAAGATGCCTTGTAAGGGTTTTGATGTGGAATCCTTTCCAAATGCAGTTTATCCACCATTTCCTGAGATACCATGTTATCTGTTGAACCAGTATCAATGACAACCTTACATACTTTACCTTTGCTCTTGCATGTGGTCTTGAAAAGAGCTCTTCTTTGCATCATATCCTTTGATGCCTGCAAACTAATTCTCCTTAGCATCAATGCTTCTCCCTCCTCAGGATATCCATAACCGTCAGGAACTCTATCTTGTTGATAAGTGTTTGAACTTTGCACACTTTGCTCTACTTTCTCTTCTTGCACAAGTTGTACTTTCTTGTCATTCATTCTATCATTTCTAGATGATGAACCTTTGCTTTCTGGACATTTGAAAAATGGATGACCAAACTCACCACAGGTGTAACACTTTCCTGAAAATGTAGTAGAACCTCTACCACCTCCAAATCTGCCTCTATTACCTTTCCATCCACCTCTGAAATCATACTGTCCCTGTCCTTTACCAGTGTCTTCTTGACCCTCATTGGTTTGCCTTGTTGTAGGGGCTAATCCTCTTCCCCTCATATTGCTGCCTCTTCCTCTCATGGACTTATCTTGTCTCCTATTCATCTTTTCTTCAATCCTGATTGCCATTTGGTAACAATCCTCCACATTCTTAGGGTTAGCTAAAACTAACTCATCCTGTATGTTCAATCTCAAACCAGCCAAGTACCTAGCCACCTTTTCTACCTCATTCTCATGATGACCAGATCTCATACTCAACTTATAAAACTCCTCAGTATATGCCTTCACATCCATTTCCTTCTGCCTTAAAAATTGCAGCTTCTTAAACATCTGAATTTCATAATCCTTGGGCAAGAATTTACCTTTGATCCTTGCTACCATTTTATCCCATGAAGTGATCTTTGACTTCCCTTGTTTCCTTCTCTCGGATTGTACATAATCCCACCATACCAAAGCATGACCTCCTAACTTGGTCTTTGCAATCTTTACCTTCTGATCCTCAGCAACATCTTCACATTCAAAGTGATTATCAAGTGCAGCAATCCAATCCAGTAACTCATCTTCATTCAAACTTCCATTATACTTGGAAACATCAACCTTTACCTTAGGTTTATCACTCTGCACTGCCTTTAACAGTTTTGCAAATCTCTGGTCTTCAACATCTAGATCTTCAGCTACCTCTTCATACTCTTCAACAGCATCTTCATCTTCTTCAGACTCACTGTCGTCCACTTCCCTCTTTTTGTTCTTCTCCAAGGCTACAAGCCTGGCTTGAAGTGCTTCAGCAAGCTCCTTCATCTTCCTCATCTCTCTGGCATGTTTTTCCTTCATCTCCTGCAATTCCCTTGCAGTACCATTACCTTTCGGAGGCATTTTGTCAACCTCTCACTTCTCTACCTCTGTCCTTTCTAGTGACAGAATCAACTCTACCTCTGCCCTTTCGGTGACAGAATCAACACACAATAGCCCAGACCTTTTGCTGAGCTCTGATACCACTATGATGCAGAGGCATCCACACTAAAACCTTGACATACAGCATGTATGTCTAACACCCTTCATCATCATCATCATATTTCCCTTAACACTGTCAGCATCATCATATTTTCTCTTGCCGACCGATATCCTCCTGCAGACAAACGTTCATCCTTTCGCCTATCAGCAGCATCATCATATTCGGCTATCGGAAGCATCATCATATTCGGCAAGCGTAATCATCCTCCTGACGATCACTGTTCATCTTACCGCCAACCTCTATCTTCAGCATCATGATGTTCAACATCATGTTCATCAGCAGGATATAAAATATCCTGTTCCTCCCATATATCCTGATGACGACACTTCACGCACCTTTCCTTCGATGCTTACGTCACCCCGATATCCTGATGACGATTATCCTGATGACGATGACGTCACATGCAGCTCCTTCAATATCCTGCTGCCCCAATATCCTGATGACGATTATCCTGATGACGATGACGTCACATGCAGTTCCTTCAATATCCTGTTGTCGGCCAAACTTAACATTATCGGCCCGCAATGGTTTTATCAACCCGATCTTCTACCTTATGCCGATACGCTCCTCCTCGGCAACACCTGATGATGATCACCCCGATGCACATTCACTTTATACAATCGACTGCATCATGCTCATCTCCATCTACTCGGATGACGCCCGAAGTAACTGCAGGATATACACAGAAATATCCTGATGATGCCGTTGTAACGAATTTTCCAACCTTAGCGAATTTCGATCCGCCGAACCTCCTGAGGTGACCCGATCTGCTTCCTGGACAACTTTCCAGACTCGAACTACCAGCACGACCTAGCACATACCCATGCTAGGGTTCTCAACACCTCTTGATTGCGATCCTGCAAACATACATGCAAACAAACACAAAATGCAGACTAAATCCTAAACTACTGTACATAGCCATTCCACCAATTCGACGAATCAACCGGTGGAATGGATCAGCGAATCCATGCAACCACCAGAACAGCAACTCGATTACACAATGGAATTCAAAACAGAGAATTGACAAAAATAGGATCTCTTTATTGATAAAAGATGCAAGTACAATATTCAGTCTCTCTCTGCAATCTAACTCCTCTGCTCAATGTCTAAAACCAACCGATCCTCATGCATAAATAGGAATTCTCGCGAGTACTACCAACTCGATTCCAAGCGGCTGGGAGCTTCCAAGCGGCTGGGAGGATCCAACCGAACTAACAAACTATACAGCTGTCATCAGCTGTCATAACAAACTACCTAAAAATAGTAAAGTATGGTCAACATGACCTTATTACATGCATTGGTCTTACAAGACCTTCTTGGAAACATTAACCAGACCTATAACAAACTAACTACCTCATGGAGGCCAGCTGTCAGGTAGGTGCTCCTACACCAGAGGCCCACTGCCTACAAGGAGACACACTGTCTACAAAGTGATAAGAATCACAGTCTTGAACTGATTGGAAGCATCTACATATGCTGGAGTTCAGTTCCGGTTAGGCTCAGTACACTGATCTGCTGCACTTCATCTTTCCTCTATTCTTTATTCTGCTATCCTTTCATATACCGGATCTTTCTTACTACTTCTGCTTTGTTCTGCACTTATTCGCATCCACCATCACACAACTTCTATCTTCACAACTAAATCCATCCTCTATATATATCCGCACAAGTAATTTCATCATCTTTCTAGTCGGCATCCGGAACAGTCTAGTTTCTTACAAACTCTGTTCTGTCGGCTGAATCCTTGCTCACCAAGCAATACGGATCAAGCATATACTTGTAGATATCATTAATCATGTCGGCCAAACATGATTCACGCCTTCACAACCTTTACCATCAATAGTAACACATCCGGAAAATAGTCTGATACTCTGTCAGTCAGTTCTTCCTCTGTTCTCACTGTCTCTCAGGAATCCGGTACTCAACTATTCATATCTTTTTCTTTGTTCATCACCGGAGGCTAAATCCTTGGAATATACTACTCAAGGTAGTCCTCTTGACTTCCCTAAATCCGCACTGCACCAAGACACTTCCTCTGAGAGATCCGGACCAATCTGTCGGACCTTGCCACATGCTCTGTTCTTGTTCACCGGACCACAACAATCTTCATTCTAACTTCCGGTAGAGACACACCATGACTTGCGGATATGTGGGATGACCTTTGTTGCCATCAATGACAACAACCATGAATCCATATAGTGTCTCTTGCCAACAATCTCCCCCTTTGGCATTGATGGCAACACTTAGTGAAAAATGACTAAGTGTTTACACTATGCTCCCCCTTTGCTGATGCTCTGTCTTTATATACAATTTCTGGAACTCCCCCTTAGTTGGATTCATCATTTTTCACTGCTCCTCACTCCCCCTTTGACATCAATGGCAAAGGGTAGGGTCCGCATACCAAAATTTTCAAAAATTTTCTATACATAGCCGCATATTTACATACTCACATATACTGAAGAATGTCTGCAAAAGATGTCTTCAGTTGGATCAGTTCTGTAGCCCAACTTTGCTTCATTCTATCTAAAATTGAAATGTGACCACTCAACAAAAATGCAAAAGCTTCTGCCCTCTTGAGATCTGTCGGATCATTTGTTTGGACGGTGGTCTGAGCATCACTGATGGCCTCATGCATAGTTTCTAACTTAGGGATTATAATCCTTCTAAGTTCTCCCATCCGGTTAGTGATATTCTTCCTTTCCTTCTCAAGGTTCTTTATTGCATTTGTGATTGCAATAGTTTGACATTCTTGATTTACTATGGAAGAGAGAGGATCAAAACTTTGAGACAAACTTTGTAGTTTGTCTTGTTCCGCTTTTATTTTCTTATCTATTTCTACTGTTGCCTTTGACCAGGAGATACAAAATTTGTAAATATCACCGCCATCCTTAAGAGCATTTTCTAAGCTCTTTATTCCAATACTCATATTTCTCCTATCGTTAGAGATTAATCCTAATACTTCTGAAAATCTTTTATCCAAAAATTCCTTCCGGACCTTTTCTTCAGCTGATTTTTCTAGAGAATCAAAATGTGTATCGACACTGCTGACTAAGGTTTTGAGATTACCGGAAGAAGAGGCTGTCGGATCTATCTGGATTGATGGCATAATCTTTACAAGCACTTCGGAAGCAGCCTCTATCAACTCACAGTCTTCCATATGAGACTTTAGGAGTTTTTCATTTGCCTTGGCATTTGCAAATGAAGCTATCTTCATTGTTTGTACCGGAGAGAGAGAGTCAAAGTCGAATGGGCCTTTTAGAAGCTCCGGTTCATCAATCTCTAAAGTTTCTTGGCTTAGAAACTTTTGAACAGTTTGTGCAGTGTCTCTTGCCGGAGACAGATGTTTCTTTTCTTCTGCAGTTTTGTCCTTAGGAGTCTTATCTCCTTCCACATTCTTACCACTTACAGTTGTGGTTTTCTCTGTTGGATTTTTCTCTTTTTCTGCATCCTTGGTGCTGTCAGCCTCTTTTTCTTTTTCTGCTGCTTCTTCCTCCTGTAATTTTTCTTCTTCTTGGGATCCGGAGACTGTAGGAGAAGCTGGAGAAGAGATGTTAGTCTGTTCTAGTGGCACTTCTTCCGGAGCAGATGATGCAGCTGTTTCTGCACCTAAGTCCTCTGTAATAGGAATGTTGAACCTTTTGAATGTATTCTGGAGGATCTCTTCAGTGTCCTTGGCTACTTTGTCGGTTTCACCAAGCATAAGCTGATTCATCCTTGCTTTGCTTCTGAATTCATCCTTGCAGTCCTTGAATATCATGTTCATTGTTTTGTGATCAATTGAAGGATATAGCTGAATAGCTATCTGTTCCCTGATCTCAAGGTCTTTTGCCATGGCGTTGTTCTTTCTTATCTCTAATTCCATTTCTAGGCTCTTTGGGATTTGAGAGATAATCTCAATAAAAGCTTTATTGTAGATGTTCAAGTACCTTATTATAGCTTCTTGCAGGATCTTTTGATCTGCCTCATTGTAGTCATCATAGAATTCAGCCACCGGTAGAAGGTTCCCATCCACAGTGACTGATTTGACTACACTGTCTAGAGACAGGGTGGGCTTTTCAAAAAATTCTTCTGTCATTTCTTCCTTGTCTCGGCCAGAAGAGGGTTTACCGGATCCTTTCTTTTTCTATTTCTTTATTTCTTTCACTCCCTCATCTGACTCAGTTTCTTCTTCATCCTTTTGGCTTTGATAAGCTCTTGAGGCTTTTGACTTGGATCTCTTACTGGATCCCTAGACTTCTGGTTTTGAGCTTTTGGTTTTGATAGGTGTGGATCCTTTAGATGATCTGGTCCGGGTTGAGGATTCCACCGGAGCACTTTTCTTGCTTTTCTTTTCTGCCTCTTTCTTTTCTTCCTCAAATTTTCTTCTCTTTTCCCGGCTGGCATCAAGTGCCTCTTTTGAGATGCCTAGGCCTTGAGCAATGTGCTCTACTTCTTTTCTCACCTTTCTCTTTATCTCAGGTTCCCTGAGTTCAACATGTATCTTTACACTCAGCTCCTCAAAGGTTCCAAACCTTTCTGCCTTAGGATCTTTGGGCTGACTTAGCATGTGTTGAACATGCAGCTCCACTATCTGGTCATCCACTTCATACCCCATGGGCATGATCCAGACAGTCCTTGGCTCCACTGCCTCCATTAGGCACTGATCAGTGTCCACCATAAAGCACACTGAGTCTTTGTATTTTTCAACAAGAGACTGGGGAATTCTCTCTCTTGCTTGCATCATGCTTTGGAAGTTTTTGAAGTATCCCCATAGGGCTGTATTTCTTGCTTTGGCATCCCCAAGCCCATGTAAATAGTCTCTTATTTGTACTGCAACAGGTTTGTCATTCTGCCATGCCCATCCACTTGATCCGGGCAGCTCATTCATGAAGTAGAAAAATAGACATAATATAAGAGTACCATACTTAAAGGAATTCTTTTTGTCCTTCTTGATTTTCTGTATATTTTCCATTAATTGGCTTAAGAGTAGTTCGCAGAGATCATATTCTGCATTCTTCCTTAGCATTTCATAGGCAGTATATACTGCAGTTCCGGATACAGAATTCTCCCTGCTGGAGTGATAGATCTTGTATCCTATTATCATGGATGCATACTTGATATCCGGATCCGAAATATCTTCAATGGTCATTGCCCTCTTATCAAATTTTGATCCGGTGGCCTCAGTTACAATGTTGTTCTTGACAGATTTGAGGATAGGTATCCCTCCGGAAGAGTATAGACCAGTTACTGCTCTAATTGCCTCTTTTGTGATCTTGCATGGTCTATCCAGCCATAGGAAGTTGTCATGCATCCTGCTCAGTACATACCGGACCCATTCATCTTCTTCAAAGCAGGGGAAATGAATGAATTGATCAAATTGTTTCTTCTGGATACCCTTATACTCTGGTTTAAGCTCAAAAGCATTGTCTATCAGTTGTTTGTGATAGAGATCTCTCAATTTGAATTCCCCAAATTCCTCAATGCTTGCATGTATGTAAACCCTAATGTCTTCTGTGTGTAAAACTCTGTGAGGAACACTAGAAAATGCTCCTAAGGGATCTACCTCCAATGATTTGTATGGATGTTTCTTAAATTCAGGTCGGGGCCTATCTGAGATTTTTACTATATTTGGAGTAGCCATTTCTTCAAAAGATTTGTAGCAAGATATCGAAAGTGGAAAATACCTTTTGCGTCTTCGGTTGCACGGAGTAGCTGGATTGATTTCTGTATGTAATGACTTCGGTAGGAGATCTTCGGTGATCTTGATGAATTTTGTTTCAGAGCTCCGCTTTTCTTTTCTTCTTGGATGTGGAATGATCAAATGATTGTTGAGAAATCCCTTATATCATTTCGCAAACCCTAATATCTGTTTGCAATAAATGCTTCACCTATATTATTCCGGTTTGCCTTGTCCGGATAGCTTGGAGTATCCCGGATCAGTCCTGATCTATGAACATCATGCGGATCTTTCAATCATGAATAAATTGAGATGACACATTACAAGAACATCCCAAACATTCTGTCCAGTCCGCAGAGTAAAATAATGTACTTCCGGATCCCTCCGGACCCTTTTGTAGTCCTCTGTCATTCCGGAGCATCTCCCGGAACAGGTCTTTACTTGATCGATCACAACTTCTTTATATCTTCATGCGGACCTCTGAAATCTTGTCTGGATCATCTCAAGACTGGTATCTTCAAACCCTTTACTCCGCATCTTGTGTCACATCCAGCATCACTTCATTGGCTGGGGAAACAGGATTTTCTTTGAGTCTCCCCCTGAGCCAGAGCTCACTTTTTAATTTCTGGAAGAAATATCAGCACCAGAATCTGGTACGGATCCAACCTCTACATTCTCTGAACTTTTCTTCACCCAAATCTTGCTCATCTGATTCCTAACTTCATCCGCATTCATCTTTTGTTTACCCTTGTCTTGATTCTGATTATACACCGGACCTCTTTTGTCCTGATTCTTGCTTCTGCAGACTTTAGCATTATGACCGGACCTATTACAGATTTGGCAAATAACATTTCTTTGCATATTTGACCGATAACCTCTTGATCTGCATTGATTAGCCATATGACCTACTCTATTGCATGTAAAGCATCTACCTTTGAATGATTTGTTTACTTGCATATTTCTGCATTCATGGGATTTGTGTCCATACCTTTTGCAGTTAAAGCACTGTCCAGAGAAGGATGATTTAATCTGATTCATTCTCTTTCTGCACTGATTAGCTTTGTGACCAAAGTGGTTGCAGCTGTGGCAGTATCCATTGAAAGATGGATATCTTTGAGCATTGGGCTGTCTTACCGGAGGTCTTCTGGGCCTATTCCTTGGATTTTCTGATCCAAAATTCTTTTGACCGGATCTGGAGCTTTCTCCTTTCTCATATCCCAAACCATACTTGTCATCTATCCTCTTTTGACTTCCAAGAAGTACTTCAAGTTGGGCAGAACTTATCTTGAATTTTTCTTTATATTCATTTGCTG
Organism: Cunninghamia lanceolata; assembly: GCA_027924645.1. Taxonomy (NCBI): domain Eukaryota; kingdom Viridiplantae; phylum Streptophyta; class Pinopsida; order Cupressales; family Cupressaceae; genus Cunninghamia; species Cunninghamia lanceolata. The sequence continues at coordinate 4,900,453 of BSBN01000128.1, forward strand.
TTTGAAGATCTCTTTTGAGAGAGGCAATTTGATCCTCAAGTTTTTCTTCATTATCTTTGGCATCTTCAAGATCAGATTCAAGATGTCTGATAATCCTGTCCATCTGGTGGCATTCCTCTGATTTTTCTTTAAGAGATTGTCTTAGATTGTCTTCAGCTTTTCTTTTTTCTTCAATCTCTTGAGTAAACTTTATAGTTCCTGATTCCATTTCATGTCTTAACATAATGACTTCTTTTGATAACTTTTCACATAACTTGGTTTGCTCAGTCAATTCTTCATTTGTATTGCTTTCTTCACTTTGTCTTGCCAATTGTTGGAGCAGCTCCTTTCTCTTTTTCATAGAGAGACTTAATTTGTCCTTTAATTCTCTCATGAATTCATCAGCCTGTTTGAGTCTTTCCTTTAATTCATTGACTTCAGAATTTGACTGTTCAAGATCCTCAAGGGCAGTCTTGAGTTGCTCCCTTAAACCATATGCATCCATTTGAACTCCCAGATCTTCCTCAAGCTGTTAGGCTCTATTAGGAGGAACCTTGCTCTGATACCAATTGTTGATAACTGAGAGGGGGGGTGAATCAGTTATCCTAATTATTTCCCTTATTGAACTTTCTTATTAATTAATGTAGCATTGAATCAAACACAAAAACATTACCATGAAATAAGAAACACATGACACAGTATTTTTGACGTGGAAACCCTGTTAAGGGAGAAAACCACAGGGTGATTAACCCAAAGATTATTCTCTGTTAGAAGAATAGGGAATTACAAAAATGGCACTTGCCAATTAGGGCTCACTGCCCGAGCACACTGCTCACAAAGAGGCCCACTGCCTACAAGGAGACACACTGTCTACAAAGTGATAAGAATCACAGTCTTGAACTGATTGGAAGCATCTACATATGCTGGAGTTCAGTTCCGGTTAGGCTTAGTACACTGATCTACTGCACTTCATCTTTCCTCTGTTCTTTATTCTGCTATCCTTTCATATACCGGATCTTTCTTACTACTTCTGCTTTGTTCTGCACTTATTCGCATCCACCATCACACAACTTCTATCTTCACAACTAAATCCATCCTCTATATATATCCGCACAAGTAATTTCATCATCTTTCTAGTCAGCATCCGGAACAGTCTAGTTTCTTACAAACTCTGTTCTGTCGGCTGAATCCTTGCTCACCAAGCAATGCGGATCAAGCATATACTTGTAGATATCATTAATCATGTCGGCCAAACATGATTCATGCCTTCAAACCTTTACCATCAACAGTAACACATCCGAAAAATAGTCTGATACTCTGTCAGTCAGTTCTTCCTCTGTTCTCACTGTCTCTCAGGAATCTGGTACTCAACTATTCATATCTTTTTCTTTGTTCATCACCGGAGGCTAAATCCTTGGAATATACTACTCAAGGTAGTCCTCTTGACTTCCCCAAATCCGCACTGCACCAAGACACTTCCTCTGAGAGATCTGGACCAATCTGTCAGACCTTGCCACATGCTCTGTTCTTGTTCACCGGACCACAACAATCTTCATTCTAACTTCCGGTAGAGACACACCATGACTTGCGGATATGTGGGATGACCTTTGTTGCCATCAATGACAACAACCATGAATCCATATAGTGTCTCTTGCCAACAGGGTCTACACATTAAACACCATAAAATTTTCAAATTCTATATATATATATACATGTACAAATATAATATATATTTTGATTTTAAATAAATAAACAATACTTGACAAATCTAAATTATTACTTGACATACACGATCTGCATCATGTAGAGGAGTCTCAATAGAAGCATGACCGGATCCTGCAACCTATATATATGACATGTGTTGAATACAATATATAAGCATATGTGTATTTAGTTAGAAAACTTGTACACTTGATTTCTATATGTAGAAAGTTAACTTGATATATATGTGTGTGTGTGCACACTTAAATCAAACTTATATGTACATGTGATATATAGACCTGGTTTTTAAATACCTCATGATGATGACTAGGATCACTAGCATGATGCAAATCTCCATATCCAGGTTGTAAAATAGTAGCACAAGTCTAATACACATGTACATTTAAGATTGCAATCAAGAGTCAAAGCTTCTTGATGTATGTGATTTTATTTAAAATTGAACTTATAATTTTTAAATATATAATTTATGAATTTAGATTATAATTTTTAAATAAATTGTACCTTAGCTGCACTAGCAAAGGCCCTCCCAATCCCACTGATGTCAGAATCATGGAGATGTAATGATACATGTGTAGATGGTGTACTCTCAATGCCGAAAAGAATCTTGCTATACTCACCTCCCATAACATGTGCAGTAACCTCAATCTTAGGACCAACTGGAACATTTAGAGGGGCAGAGCCTATAGGACCAACTGGAACATCCTAGTGTCCCCCCAAACCCTGTGAACCTGACTCACCATGCCTCCTCTATCTACCAAAATATCACTCGAGATGTGAGGATATAGCATCAAGTAGGATCCCATGTTGATCACTGATGAACTGGTATGAATCTAATAAATCACTAGCCAGGCATCTAATCATATTCCGCAAAGTACTCTCTCAACTAATCTGTGCCACATCATGTGGCGATGGTATATCGGCACGAATGTAACAATCTGAACAATTGGTCGATGTGGCCTCAGTGGATGGAATGTCAATCCTCGGGTGTAACAAATACCTACCAACACGATCAGATGACAACTGATCAACCTCAGTGGCAATAGTTGCCATGCTCTCAAAAAACATGCATCTCAAGGGGGTCAATGATGGTTGGGCGGCATTTGCTAGTTCCACATGTTTTGGAAGAACCAAAAGATTTGGGCCAACTAAGGACCTCTTGTTCTAAAGAGGTGGTGCATCTTGTCTTCTATACTTAGGTCTCTCTGCAAACCTCCCTTTCCCCTGACTAGCATGTTTAGGGAAAGATGTATAATCGACAGATAAATCTAAATGGAACTCTGCATATAATTGTTTACAAAAATACAATGGCAACTCATCATTGTTTGGCCATTGGTGATGAGCTGCCAAAAACCTAAGATAGATGAAAGAACCAACAACTGCATCCACACACTTGGTGGGAGAATAGCCTCTCACTCTCTCTTCTCCCCTAAAAAAGGGAACATGCTGAGAACATTATCTACTGAAACCAGCTTAGAAATAGATTGTCATTTCTCTATGCCGACAACACTCTAAGAAAGCAATGAATAAAACTTGTAAACACTAATGTCATCATAGGGATTGTATGATTGAACAACTTGGATCATACGTGCTATCTCATCCCTAATCCTAACCAACATGTCTCTACCTGACAGGTTTGGTGTATTGTGAATAGTACTATTCAGTTCATCCAAAGCTCTTTGAAACCTCTGAATGGTCTCATCATATAATGTAGAATTATCACCACCGTCAGGTTGACCTAACTGATGTGATTGATGTGAAAATTGGTCATCCATGTGGACCTAAATTTATCTGCAGTATGATAATTAAATTTTCTATCAAACATATTGTATGTCACAGTGTAAATAAATCTGCATATAAATTTTCCAACTACTACATACATATTTAAAAAATCCATGATATAAATGCACACATGCTTCTCAAATAAACATGCACCTTAGATGCTTGAAAATACATAAATATTAGGCATATCACCCAAATCTGAATCAACCATAGAACACAAAACTAGGAATGCATGTAGAAAATCAAAATTTAAAGTCACATGTAGCATGTACAGCATATTGACATGACAACCATATACTTGAATTTATAATAAATTAGATTTTATCTAATTCATATAAATCAAATTTTATCCTATAGTAGTCGGAGTCGGGGCTTAAATTTGACAGTCAACCTTGTCTGTTAAATAATTTTTTACTGACAGAACTATCTATTCAATAGTGCCTTTAAAATAGTATGACATATTTTAGTATAAGTAAATTATTTAAAAATAAAATATATATATCATCATAATCCTATATATAAATTTTGACACTTTGGCCAAAATCACTCCTTTCATATGATACAGTCTTTTCAAAATTTCAGTTGTATTTTACAGCTAAAATGTTTAAATACAGCTATACAACTGTCAAATTTAAGCCCTGGTTAGAGTCATATATATATCTAGTGTATGTTGAACTTCCTTCTTTAACCATGTTATTCCCTAGCATTTGATGGGCAAATTTGAATGGATAACCTTACAAGGGATAAAAGTGCATGTCCTGCATTGCTGTAGCACTTGGTTTGACCTATTTTATGTGTGAACTAACTCCCACCCAATGCTAGGAAACAACATAGCTGTATAGTTGTATTTAAACATTTTAGTTGTAAAATACAACTAAAATTTGATAGTTGTATAGCTGTATTTAAACATTTTAGCTGTAAAGTACAACTAAAATTTTGAAAAGACTGTATCATATGAAAGGAGAGATTTTGAAAAGACTAAAATTAGTTTTGGATCTATTGACAATATCAAACAAGGAAGGGCTGTGTGTTCAATCAAGACAATGTATTGTAGATACAGAGATATAGAGAGTCTTCATTGGAGTCCTCATTGCTCTCTGACATAGCAGGTATGGTCCTTATAACTTGATCCTTATCAAAGTTGTCAAAGATGACGGAGGAGTTGTAGTGGTAATTGTATTAATGTTGATATTTTCTCATTCATATCATCATGATATTGATGCAAAATGCAAGGGTGTGGACACAAGGCAACCAAAGGACAATGAGAAAGTCATTTGAATTTCAGATGTTCTAAGGACAACTTGACAGTTTTCCTTGAAGTTTACCAAGCACAAAATAGAGGCATACAGTCTTCAGAGACAGCAAGGGATTCATAGACAGAGTCAATCATAAATGCATGAAGAGAAGGAGTCTTCCAAGATGTCAATGGACTGTTTGTTTATACTAAAAATCTGAGTAGAGATAGTGTGCTATTTTAAGATAGTTCTAAGACCATAGAAAACCTTGTAAGAACTGTCAAAAAATGTTTAAACTTTGCATAACAATGAAGAAAAAATGCATGAGTTAAGAAAGTGACAAAAGAAGAAAACAATGTATACCTTGCCATCACAGGATGCAGTCATTATGTGTTGTTATGGAGCCAAAGAATCTTGAGGGATAGAATCATCAATACCTTTTGTTTAATTGATGAAGCTAATAAAGTAGAGATAAAGTTTAAGGCATTCAAATCTAGCAATGACCTAAAGGAGTTTGTATATGCTTTAGAAGACTTCATGATGTTTGAAATGGATCCTTGGAACCTATACAAAAATTGAAGGTAGAGAGAGGCAATACCAAGAGCTCTCACATGCAGAAGAGATCAAGACCTAAAACTAAATGTAGATGCAATAAAACATGGTGATAGTCAGCATGTGAGGAAAGCGGTGTAGTCATAAAAGAAAAGACAAACAAAGTTCTACATGCTAGACCCTTAGTGAGCACAGTTGGGTGTATATACTATGAACACCTATAAGAGCTTCAAAAGACTTGATATGAACAAGCAGAGATTCTCCAAAAGAGATCCACAGTTTGAAAAGGGACAGTGACAATGATAAAGGGCAGATGGTGTTAGAGAAGATATAATTTGGGACATTGGTCTTAAGTTTACATCATTAGTGTATGTTGTTTCCTTCTTTAACCATGTTATTCCCTAGCATTTGATGGGAAAATTTGAATGGATAACCTTACAAGGGATAAAAGTGCATGTCCTGCATTGTTGTAGCACTTGATTTGAAAAAGACTGTATCATATGAAAGGAGAGATTTTGGACAAACTGTCAAAATTTATATGGGACAAATTGTAACAACTATAGGAATACATAGACGAAGAGAGATGGCTGTTTCAAATGATCATAGTCATAGCCATCAGCCACTTGCTACTTCTGATCACCACAACCTTTCCAATAACTTATGCACAAATTCTTTCTTGAATGGTTTCAAATTGTGATTAATTTTCCATCACCATAACCTTAATAAAAACTTATGCACAAAATACAGTAAAGAAGAATTTCAATCATATAAGGTGCAGGTTTATTTCAATCATACCATACATCATGCCATACAAAATCTTTGACAGAAAATACCAAGGTGAAGATATATACATGGTGCCATATAAAATGTTTGACAAAAAAATTGCATGCCAAGGTGAAGATGGCATACCTGGTGACAAGACTGTTGCAAAAGGTGGTAGGGAAGCGCTTCGCACGAAAGACCTTCAAACCCTACTGTGTTGTCGCTGTCAGAAAAATAGGGGCCGTGAAATGTGGCAATTTCTTTTTTTTTTTAACAGTATGATTTCAAGCGAAACTATCTCACCCCTAGATAGTCTCACCTGAAAATAGCTTGCCACATATGCGCCACACAATGGCTACGTGGATTTAGCCAAAATTATTTGGGGATGAAATTGACTCGCCCAAAATTATTTTCTTGGCTGAAAGTGTCACACAGCTTTGTGCTTTTACCCTAATGCCAACCTCTAGTATAGTCATGATGAAAAGTGTTTGAGGATGTTGAGAAGGTGTTCTTAGTGTTGTTGATGCAGATGGTTCACTTCATTTCTAAGTGCTTTTGATAAAATTTGAATAAAAGAATATGTTGTGTGATAGAGGAGTGTTCAATGTTGTGCTTCGTATTTCTTCATGGTTGAAGATATGCTTCTGCAATTTGGATATGATGGTCAGAGGTGTTCAGAGGTGTTATATCTAGAGTTTCAGGTTCTGGATCATGTGAAAGTGGAAGATATGTTCTAACAGTGTGTCTGCCTGTGAACAAGGTTGTCTAGGAGAAATGAGATTACTCTGCATTGAGGTTTCTAGTCTTGTGGATTTGGCAACATGTTGATATTGTTTGTATCTATCTTTCCTTGGAGTGGTTCGTGTTTAGATGCTCCACAAGGTTGGATTCATGAGTTGTTGTCTGTAGCAGTTTGACTGATTACACGGGATGGTTGTGTTCTTTAGTTGTATGTGGTTGCGGCAGTATGTTGATGCTGGAATATTCTAGGAATATGTGTGGATGTTGTGGAGCGTTTCCTTCTAGTTTGCATGTTGTTTTCAAACCTAGAGAGGAGTGTATGTGGTCGCTTGTAGTGTTAGTTTAGAATTGGCTGACCTAGCATGCAAGTGCTATTTACAGAGGTGCCTCGTGGATTGTGGATGTGATGAGTAGCATGGGAATACAGATTTGGATCCTAGTTAACATGCGGTATGGTCTTCCTTCACTTCTTTCCACCATGGAAGTGTTTGGTGCCAACCTATTTTGGTGTTGCATGTTTGAGGTATATACATTTCATTAAGGCTGACCTAATTAAGATTTTTTTAGGTCATAGATGGTATAAATGCAAGGTAAAGGTTGAGTAGAGTATGGGTGGTATGCAAGATGTGAATATAATCAAGTGTGGTGATTTGAGTGCAAGCTTAAATGATCATGACTTCTAGATGTAGTGAGCAGAAGGTGTCTACATTTCAGTCTACTTGAAGTTACTAGAGGAAGTGAGCCAAAGGTTGCGGATGGCATATAGTTGCAGTGGTGATTTTTCTTGTTGCCTTGAGATAGTGAATCTCTTTGCAATAGTCTTTTTCTATTCTTCTTTCTTCTGGCAGTGAGCCTTTCTTTTTGGGCAATGAGCCTTTTTGGGCAGTGAGCCCTCCAGAAGTGAGCCTATTGTATTTTGGTGTTACTATTCATATATATGTGAGCTAATCCTCATCGTATTTTTTCCCTCCTTGGGTTTTCCATGTAAATCTAGTGTTATTATATGTTTGGATGTGTTTGCATTAATGTCTCATATGTTTACATTATGCTAATGCATAATAAGAGTTTGAAGGCTAATAAGGATTGGAATAGTATTAAGGGTTTAATGTTTTAATTTACAACTGATTCACCCCCCCTCTCAGTTGTCATGTGCATCTAACAATTGGTATCAAAGCCAAGTTCCTTGAAGAAGCATAACTACTTGGGGTAGATCCGGATGGCGCACAGGAAAGGTATTGAGGTTCCCTTGTTTGATGGAAAAAATTATGCTTTTTGGAAGATCAGGATGGAAAGTTTTCTTGTCTCATTAGGGTATGGAGAATGTAAGTTAGTTGAAAAAGAATATACTATACCTACCGGTGGTCTAAAAGATGATGATGAGATTAAAGGCTATGAGAGCAATGGCAAGGCAAGGAGTGCTCTTCTGAATAGTCTTTATGATTCAGAATTAGTGAACGTAATGAGCCTCAAAACTGCTAATGAGATCTAGAAGAAGCTGGAAAGTATCTATGAAGGAGATGCCAAGGTCAAGCAAGCAAAGATGCAGAATTTGAAGACCAAGTTTGAAACCCTAAAGATGCTAGAGGATGAAAATATTGCAAGCTACATGCAAAGAGTGGATGAGGTTGTCAATTCCATCAATGGTCTTGGTAGAAATCTGGAGGAAAATGAAGTGGTAAAGAAGGCACTAAGAACTCTTCCAAAATCTTATAGTGCTAAAGTTTCTGCTATTGAAGAAGCTCAAATTTTGGATAATTATACTAAGGATCAATTGTTTGGTACTTTAACTACTTTTGAATTAAGAGAGTTTGGTCAAGACAATTCAAGATAAGAGATTGCTTTTAAGCTTAGCAAGATAGAAAAGAATGTTGAATCAAATCCAGACGATTTTGATGAAGTGGAAGCAAATTTTGTAAGTAGATTGAAAAAGGGCACTAGAAAATACAAAGTAAGTTACCCTTCAAATTTTTTAATTGTGGAAAAATAGGTCATTATGCTTCAAAATGTCTAGTCAAATTCCCATATGACAAATATAAGGATAACAAAGGTAAATCTTTCAAGAGGAGTTATTATGTTAAAGAAGATGCTAGCATATTTGATGATGAGTCTGACTATCTAGATGATAAAAGTGACGAATGTTTGTTCATGGCTTTGAATGTTGGAACTAATTCTACTGACTCTGAAAGATGTATGAAGGAAATTATTCTAGAAATAGGGCACAATATCAAAGGAGCTTTGGTAACTTCTTTTCATGCAAGAGAAGAGGAAAACTACTGGATAATTGATAGTGGATGCTCAAATCATATGATAGGTGATAAGAATAAGTTTGTTAAGATTGAGAAGTTTGATGGATTGTTAAGTTTGGAGATGATGCATCTTCTAAGATCTATGGAAAAGGTTCAATTAGTTTTGATGGCAAGCATAATACAAATGATGTCTTCTATTTCAAGGGTCTCCGGCATAATTTTCTAAGTGTAGGACAAATGTGTAGCAGAGGATATAACCTTATGTTTTAGGATGATGGTTGTGAGATCAAAAAAGAAAAATCTAGAACTCTAGTTGCTATAGGAACAAGGACAAAAGGAAATGTATATTAGCTCAAAGGTGCTAATGGTATGTGATTTATGACTCAAAGCAATGAAAGTTGGCTATGGCAAAGATTAATGTGTCATGTCAATTTTTATAGCCTAGTGAGGATCAGCTCTACTCAAGCTGTGAGAGATCTGCCAAGACTTACAAAGCCCATCAATGCAATTTGCAAGGAATGTTAGATTGGGAAGAAAACAAGGAAGAATTTCAAAATCAAAGAATATTCTACCATAGGACCTTTGTAGTTGGTACATATAGATCTATGTGGACCCACAAGAACAGGAAGCTTTCAAGGTGACATGTATTTCATGTTGTTAATTGGTGATTACTCTAGAATGGCTCGAGTAACCTTTCTTAAAGAAAAATCAGAAGCTCTAGATAAGTTTAAAGCATTTAAAGTTATGGTTGAGAATGAAATAGATATGAAAATCAAGTGCTTGAGTATGATAGAGGTGGTGAGTTCACCTCCAATGAGTTTAACTATTTTTGTGAAGATCATGGAATAAAATGGCATTTGTCAGCTCCCATGACTCCTCAGCAGAATGGAGTTGTGGAAAGGAAGAATAGGATAGTTCAGGAAGCAGCAAGGGCAATGTTGAAAGAAGTAAGTCTACCAAATATCTATTGGAGAGAAGCTATTCACACTGTAGTCTACATGCAAAATAGAGTGCAAGCAAGGGTCAACATTTCAAAGACTCCATATGAACTATGGTATGGAAGAACTCCAACCATTAAATATTTTAGAGTTTTTGGAAGAAAGTGTTATATTAGGAGAGATGAAGAAAACTTAGGAAAGTTTGATACAAGATTAGATGAAGGAATCTTTCTTGGATATTCTGCAAAGAGCAAGTTTTACAGGTACTACAACAAGAGGCTAAAGAAGTTAGTTGAAAGTGCAAATGTCAAGGTGGATGAAGATCCACATCAAAGCTCGGTGTTGATAGAAGGATATGAATCTAATGAGTTCCCTTGCAAAGAAGAAGAAAAGGAAAAGGAGATGCAAGTTGATGAAGAAGATGCTCCGGAAAGGATCCCTAAGACTCCCAAGTATGTGCAGAAGAATCATTCTAAGGATCAAATTATTGGAGATAAGAACAAAGGTGTATTAACAAGAAGGAAAATTTCTATGGCAGATGAACAGGTAAATTTGTGCTTATTGTCTAAAATAGAACCTAAAACAGTGATTGAATCATGCAAACATGAACATTGGATCAAAGCTATGGAAGAATAATTGATGCAGATTGAGAAGAATCTGACTTGGGAAATTGTCTCAAGACCAACAAACAAAAATGTGATAGGAACTAAATGGATGTTCCAGAACAAATTAAATGAGAATGGAGAAGTAGTTAGAAATAAGGCTAGGCTTGTGTGTAAAGGCTACTCATAAGTGGAAGGAATAGATTTTGAGGAAACATTTGCTCCGGTGGCAAGAATGGAGGCCATTAGAATGTTTTTGGCTTTTGTAGCTCATAAGGACTTCAAAGTTTATCAAATGGATGTGAAATCTACATTCTTGAATGGAGAGTTGGAAGAAGAGGTATACATTGAACAATCAGAAGGATTTTAGTTATCTAATGATCCAAATATGGTATGCAAATTGAAAAAGGCATTGTATGGACTCAAACAGACTCCTAGAGCTTGGTATCCAAGATTGAATAGATACTTGCTGCAACAAGGTTTCAAAAAGTATACTATAGATAATAATTTGTACTTCAAAGTTGAAGAAGATCAAATCTTGATTGTGGTGGTATATATTGATGATATAATCTTTGGAGGAAATGAAGGTATGTGTAAGAGATTTGCAGAGGAGATGCAGAAAGAGTTTGAAATGTCAATGTGTGGGGAAATGAATTTCTTCCATGGGTTACAAATCAGTCAATCAAAAAAAAGGTATTTTCCTTTCACAGTCAAAGTACATTAAGGAAATGTTGAAGAAGTTTAGGATGGAGGATTCTAAACCAGTATGTACTCCTATGGTTACTAGTTGTAAATTGAGCAAGAATGATGAATCTCCCAAGACATATCAGAGCAAGTATAGAGCAATGATTGGTGGATTGCTATACCTAACTACTACCAGACTGGATACCATGCATGCAATCTGACTTGTGGCTAGATTTCAAGAAGATCCTAGAGAGTCACATGTTACAACAGTAAAAAGAATATTTAGATACTTGAAAGGCACTCTGGATTATGGCTTATGATATCTGAAGGATACTAATTTCACCTTGAGTGCATATACAAATGCAAATTGGGTAGGATGTATAGATGATAGAAGAAGTACAAGTGGTGGTGTTTTCTTTCTTGGAAGCAGACTAGTTTCATGGTTGAGTAAGAAGTAAGATTTAGTGTCATTATCTACTGTAGAGGTAGAGTATATTGCTGCAACATCTTGCTTTACACAGGTGTTGTGGATGAAGCGGACATTGAAGGATATCAAAGTATCATATGATGAACCTATTCCTATTTTGTGTGATAATACAAGTGCTATCAACATTTCAAAGAATCTAGTAATACATTAAAAAACAAAGCATATTTCAATCTGGTATCATTTTCTAAGAGAGAAGGTTTTAGAAAATGAAGTGAAGCTGGAGTATGTGCCTACTAAAGATCAAGTTACAGATATTTTCACAAAGGTTCTTCCAAAAGATACATTTGAGTATCGCCGGCAGAAGTTAAGGGTTATTACCCCTCCTTTTAATTAGATGCATAAGTATGTGCATCTATTTAGGAAGCATTTCAAGATACATTCTCAATCATGGACTGATATTGAAAGCTACCTCTCAAGGAGAGTAGATAGTGGTTCTGTTGGTTGGGATAGTTAGATGAAGCATATTTTATGCCCCTAAGAAGGAAAGTACAAAAAAGTGAGAGCAATGGAGTAAGAGCAAGTGCTTGTTGGTGTTGCAAGTGTTGCCCTTTGAAGTATTGTCAAAGGGGGAGAGAAAAGGAATTCAATACAGAAGAGGAAAGTGTGAAGTATATGGCCATTTTCCATTGATGTCAAAGGGGGAGAGAGTTAGAGTGGTTGAAAATAGTAGTGCAAGAAAGTTAGTAATAGATGCCCCAGTCAGGGGGAGTGTTGTTGGTTACAAAGTTGTTGATTGCTTTTGTTGTTAATGGTTTTTCAGAGAGTTGGTGTTGCCATCAATGACAAAGGGGAAGATTGTTGGAAGATTGTTGGTGTTGTCATTGATGTCAACCCTTAGCATTGGAGTTGTTGGAAGATGGTGTTGTCATTAGTGCTATCATTAATATCAACCATTTGTATGCAGAGATTGTTGGAAGTTGGAGCTTGCTGATAATGTTGGATGTATTATGGTTTAATGTCAACCTATAGTGTAGTCATGATGAAAAGGTGTTTGAGGATGCTGAGAAGGTGTTCTTAGTGTTGCTGATGTAGATGGTTTACTTGGTTTCCAAGTGCTTTTGATAAAATTTGAATAAAAGAATGTGCAGTGTGACAGAGGTGTGTTCAATGTTGTGCTCCACATTTCTTCATGGTTGAAGATATGCTTGTATAGTTTGGATATGATGGTCAAAGGTGTTCAGAGGTGTTATATCTAGAGTTTTAGGTTCTGGATCGTGTGGAAGTGGAAGATATGTTCTAACAGTGTGTCTGCCTGTGAAGAAGGTTGTTTGGGAGAAATGAGATTGCTCCACATTTCTCCATGTTGAGGTTTCTGGTCTTGCAAATTTGAGAATGTGATGATATTGTATTTATCTATCTTTCCTTGGAGTGGTTCATGTTTAGATGCTCCACAAGGTTGGATTCATGAGTTGTTGTTTGTGGCAGTTTGACTAATTACACAGGATGGTTGTGTTCTTCAGTTGTATGTGGTTGAGGCATTATGTTGATGCTAGAATATTCTAGGAAGATGTGGGGATGCTATGAAGTGTACCATTGTGGTCCGCATGTTATTTCTAGACCTGGAGAGGAGTGTATGTGGTCCCTTGTAGTGTTAGTTCAGAATTGGCCTACCTAGCATGCTAGCGTTATTTGCAGAGGTACCTCACGAATTGTGGATGTGATGAGTAGCATGGGAATACAAATTTTAGTCCTAGTTAACCCGTGGCATGGTCTGCCTTCACTTCTTTCCACCATGGATGTGTTTGGTGCTGACCTATTTTGGTGTTACACGTTTGAGGTGCATATGTTTCATTAAGGCTGACCTAATTGAGATTTTTTTAGGTCACGAATGGTATAAATACAAGGTGAAGGTTGAGTAGAGTGTGGGTGGTCTGCAAGATGCAAATATAATCAAGTGTGGTGATTTGAGTTCAAGCTTAAATGCTTATGACTTCTGGATGCAGTGAACAAAAGGTGTCTACATTTCAGTCTGCTTAAAGTTACTGGAGGTAGTGAGCCAAAGGTTGCGGATGGCATAAGGTTGCAGTGGTGGGTTTCTCCAGTTGCCTTGAGATAGTGAATCTCTTTATAACAATGTTTTTCTATTCTTCTTTCTTCTGGTAGTGAGCCTTTCTTTTTGGGCAGCAATCTTTTTTGGGCAATGAGCCTATTGTATTTTAGTGTTGCTATTCAAATATATATGTGAGATAATCCTCATCATGGTTTTTCCCTCCTTGGGTTTTCCACGTAAATCTGGTGTTATTGTATGTTTGGATATGTTTGCATTAATATCTCATATGTTTACATTCTACTAATGCATAATAAGAGTTTGAAGGCTAATAAGGATTGGAACAGTATTGAAGGTTTAATGTTTTAATGTACAACTAATTCACCCCCCCCCTCTCAGTTGTCCTGTGCATCTAACATTATACCTATGATAAATATGCTTCTTCCTAATCCTAAAATGCTTGATTTTCTACTTTTCAATACAAATATGAAAGACTGTCTTTTTCTTAAACACAAATATGATATGCTACAAAAAATTATATCAACTTAACCATGCTACAGAGATATGAAACAACTCACTAATCTACAAACCCTAGGTTCGAGACTAGCTAGGTTTTCTAGGAATGCAAGGTTTCTGTAAACCCTAATGTTGAAAAAATGTAAAAATAAGCTACGTAGGTATGCAAAATGATCAATGAATTCAATCCTAATTAGATCTAGGGAAGAAAACAAGTCACAAAAATATTAGGATGGAAAAGAGAGATTTAGCCTAAGAGATTAAACTAGGTCAAACCCTCTTCCATTCAACATTGGAACACAAACTGAGCTTGGCTTCTACTCATGAAGGAGAGCCAAATTACAAGGGGTTTGTTCCTTTATTGTATAGAAGAGTGCCAACCAAATTCAACTAAAACTAAAAAACTAAACTAGGGAAAAAGATGAAACCCTAATTGACCAAGACCTACAAATAGACGACTATCAGAAACTAATAGAGAGATTCTAAAATGATAGAAGGGATCAGTGAATAGAGAAGAACCTGGATCTGAGTTCGGGAGCACAGAAGAACTAGGGATCTGGGTACCCTAGACCCTAATTAGGGTTTTGCATAATTTCAAGATCTAGATGTCTTCACCTGTTAGTCTTCTTTAGTCCTGTAACTTCTTGTAGTCTGATTCTTCTAGAGGTGACCTGCACACAAGCAAAGACGGAAAGGTTGTGTTGTGTTTAGGGGCCTGCCTTAGTCAAACCTCGTGTTGGTTTTTCCACCCCCACTATAGTGATGACTAGTAATCCAAGAGTGCATTCCCTAGGAGGGTAGAGGCAAGATCAGCAAGATGAAAGTATGAATGAAAATGATAAATATTACCACAATATGTAAAACCCTAGTTGGAGTATATAACTCAAGATCATGCACCAACAAAGAGATAGATAAAGATGACTTGAACTTCCTTCAAGACCTGCAAATTTTAGAATCATAACATCCACAAGCATATAGCAACTCCAAGCATGAAGAGCACTTGAGCATAGGAGATCAATCATGTAAGCAAATTCTAATCTTTCATTGTCCATATAGCATTCTTTAAGTGTAAAATAAATAACAAGACTCCTTTATATATGCACTCCCGCTCACCAATAATGAATAACCAAATGGGGCCAACATGTAAGAACTAAGGAGGTGTTCTAAGCCAACACCACAAAAATAAGGCTAAAGCAATCATCTGGGACGAGAGCTCTAGGTGCCCTAGTCCTTTAGCCCCACAAACTCTAGGGAGTTTTAAATGTGGTGGGCTTAGGCTAGTCCTAAGTTTACTTTGTCAGGTTTATTCATCAAGATCAAGATTTAATCATTTAATGTTCAAAAATGTGTTAAAATAGGTCCTAATTAACAAGGGTAAACATTTTACTCCATAATAATTCCATAATGATGCATACACATAAGCATAAATTAACCAAGAATAATAAATGGTAGGTGTGGGCATAGATACTTAAAAATTTAATTCTATTTATGGAAAGTAAATGTGAACGGAAGAAGATGTAATTAGCTCTATGTTCGATGGAGAAGAATAACTCTATTTTGGAATTGAATTTGATCTATCAAAAAACTAGAATTGATCAATCTCTATAGATATACTTTGCCTTAGAACTAGAATAATCATTCAACTTTGTGAAGGGTCACATCTACAAGTTTGGGGTATTTCTATAGGTGTGAATTTGATCTCCAGTCATAGACTCCATCTAGTACAATGCACACTCATGTTTTTAAATTCACCTAGTTTTCCATGCTCCTCTAAGTGTTAAGAAATAACAATATTTATAAATACATTTAGAGGGCTATTGGATTGCAAGGGGACAAGTTCTTCTAGTTCAACCCACATGAGACACTAGTTTTACAATCATGCAAAAGATTGATAAATAGCAGGAAAGCTACAAATGTCCTAAGATGATGTGATACATAATGAGAATCTTTTTAGGTACTCTAATTGAAGTGTTTCTAGCATGCTTATTCCTTAAATGCAAATAATTTTTGAACAATGATTGTCGATGATAAATGAATGTAATTGAATGCCTTTAAATACAAGGACATATAAATAAATCACACAAACACGTATTTGGTCAACTGATAATGACTATTGGAAAGGCATGGGAACTTTGTGTTGGAAACAAGGCAGATAACTGAGAAGGGGGGTGAATCAGTTATCCTTAAATTTTACTTTCTTTTCTTATCTCAATATTCAATGATATATCAAAACATGAAAGCATAAGCAACCATAAGAACAGAAGTGAAATTAACACACAACACAACGATTTTTATGTGGAAACCCTGTTAAGGGAAAAACCACGGGGTGACTAACTCAAGATTATATTCTCTGTTAAAAGAATACAAGAGTACAAAATGGCACTTGCTAATTAGGGCTCATTGCCTGAGCACACTCCTCATAAGAGGCCCATTGCCTACAAGAGACTCACTGCCTACAAATGCTTACAGATGATACCAAGGTGTTTGAACTGATGAATAGAATCCATACATGCAAGAATTCAGTTCCGGTTAGGCACTGTATATTGATCTGGCACATTTCATTATTCCTCTGCTCAATATCACTCTTCAGTCATATTCCAGATTCAAATCTTAGTTGATGCACTTCTTCCTATACTTTCTTTGTCTTCTTGATACACACCAATATGTCACAAGCTTGAATCTATCGAGTATATATATCCTTATCAAGGATTTCCAACAACTTCATAGTCAGCAACAAGAACACTTGGAATATTTGTAAGTTTCTATTCTGTTAGCTGAATCCTTGCTTGGTTGATGATGCGCATCAAAAACTTAGACATAGAAGTCATTAATCATGTCAGCCAATAATGTATAATGCCACAAATTGCTTGATCAACATCTTTCATACATCCAAATTGAAGTCTGGTACTCTGTTGGTCAGTTCTTCCTCTGTCTGCTCTATCTGACTGGAACCCAACACACAAAAGCTCATATCTTTTTCATGCTTTATCACGGAGGCTAAATCTCTAGAATACAATAGTTATGATATCCTTCTTGACTTGTCCAAGTCTACAACTTATTGAGTTACATCATCTAAGAGATCCGGACCTGATTGTCGGACCATGTTGCATACTTTGTTTTTGTCCACTGGACCAAAACAATCTTCACTCTGACTTCCGGTTTAGGCATATTATGTACTGCGGATATGTAGAATAGACTTTGTTTCCATCAATGACAACACTTATGAAGCCACACAGTGTCTCTTGCCAACAATCTCCCCCTTTGGCATTGATGGCAACACTTAGTGAAAAATGGCTAAGTGTCACAATAACTCCCCCTTTGCTTGTGCTCTGTTTCTTTGCACTGCTTTGCCGGAGCTCCCCCATTGCTAATTCCTCATTTTTCACTATTCTTCACTCCCCCTTTGACATCAATGGCAAAGGGTGGAATCCGCATACCAAAATTGTGCAAAAATTATTATATACATGGCCGCATATGTATATACAAATCATACATTATACTTACATATACTTAAATATATCTGCAAAGGTTGTCTTCAACTGTACAATTTATGTGGCCCAACTCCCCTTCATTCTATCCAAAATGGAGATGTGTCCACTTAACAAAAACGCATATGCTTCTGCCCTCTTCAAATCTGTCGGATTACTGGTTCGGGCTGTACTTTGAGCATCTGTTAAAGCATCATACAATACTTCTAACTTAGGAAAGATTATTCCCCTGAGTTCACCCATTCTGTCCATCAGATGCCTCTTCTCCTTAGCTAGTTTCTTTATCTCATTTATGATAACAACTGCTTGACATTCTTGATTTACCAGAGAGATGGTAAGAGGATCAAAATTCTGAGACATGCTCAGCAACTTTTCTTCTTGTTATTTCATCTTCTTTTTGATGTCCTTTGAAACTTCAGGCCAAGATAAACAAAATTTATATATATCTCCTCCATCCTTAAGAGTGTTTTCAATGCTCTTTATTCCAATGTCTAAGGTTCTTCTGTCATTGTTAATTAGTCCTTGTACCTCACTGAACCTTTTTTCAGAGAACTCTTTCTGGACCTTAGTTTCTGCCAATTTTTCAAGAGATTCAAAGTGAGAATTGACAGAATTAACCAAGTTTTTCAGGTTACCAGATGGAGAGGCAAATGCATCCTTTTGATATGTAGGCATGATCTTCTCTAGTACACCAGATGCAATATTCAACAGTTCACTATCCTCCATGTGTGATTTTAGAAGTTTCTCTTTTGCTTTGGCCTGAGCAAAAGATGCTACTTTCATTATCTGAACCGGAGATAGAGAGTTGAAATTTAGTGGCCCTTGAATCAACTCAGGTTCATCCAACTCCATCATTTCTTTGTCCAGGAAATTTTGTACTATCTCTGCAGTGTCTCTTGTTGGTGATTCAGACTTATTTCCTTTAGAGATATCAGGACTGACTAGTTTGGATAAGTCATCACCAACCTTTTCTACTTGTTCTTCTTCTTTTGCCTTATCCTCTTTCTCTTGAATCTCCGTCTCTTCTCTTCTTCCTTCCCCTTCTTCTTTAGTGACCAGAAGATTTATCTTGGCAACTGTGGAATCTGAAGGAGTGACATTACCAGAGTTTACTACTTTGTGAACTTGCTCTTCTAGAACAGAGGAGTCTAAGTTCTCATATTTCTCTTCATCTATTTTCTTTAATCCTTCGACATCCTTGTCAGAGAATTCTTCATTG
This sequence comes from Cunninghamia lanceolata, assembly GCA_027924645.1. NCBI lineage: Eukaryota > Viridiplantae > Streptophyta > Pinopsida > Cupressales > Cupressaceae > Cunninghamia > Cunninghamia lanceolata. Next base: position 4,919,390 of record BSBN01000128.1, read on the forward strand.
ATTACTTTTAATCCTTCAACATCCATGGTAGAAGGCTCTTCATTTGTTTCCTCTACAATAGGAAGATTAAATCTCTTCAATGCATTCCAGAGAATTTCTTTTGTTTCATTTTCTATTTGATCAATTTCCCCAAGCATGAGCTTATTCATTCTTGCCTTTCTCCAGAACTCATCTTTACTGCCCTTAAAAACCATGTTCATTTGCTTTGGAGTGATAGGACATAGTTGTATCACTATCTACTCCCGGATCTCCAAGTCTTTTGTCTTGGCATTCTCTTTTCTCAGCTCTAGTACTTCTTCTAGGCTCTTAGGAATTAATGAAATTATTTCAATGAAGGCTTTGTTGTAGATGTTCAAATACCTGACAGTTGCCTCTTCAAGAATTCTCTTATCTACATCATTGTATTCATCATAAAATTCTGTCACCGGCTGCAGGTTTCCATCTACAGTGATGGCTTTGATGATGTCTTCAATTGATAGAGTGGGTTTTTCAACAAATTCCTCTATTTTCTCTTCCTCATTTCTGCTATCAAAGGACTTCCCGGATGTTCTTTTCTTCTTCATTTTCCTGATTTCCTCATCTGATTCTGTCTCTTCATCATCCTTTTGGCTCATATATGTCCTTGTGGCTTTGGTCTTCATTCTCTTTTCTCCTTTCCTGGATGGCTTGAATTCCAGTTTGGTAGTCTTTGAGCTTTTAGGAGTGACAGAAATAGAAATCTTGGAAGATCTAGTCCGGGAGGAGGCTTGCACTGGAATGCTTTCTTTCTTTTCTTCTTGTCTTTCTTTTTCTACCTTCTCTATTTTCTCTTTATTGGCATCTACTACCTCCTTTGATATGCCAAATCTTTCGGCAAGTTCTTCAACTTCCTTTCTTACTTTTCTCTTTATCTCAGGCTACCTTAATTCAACATGTATTTTTATGCTTAGCTCTTCAAAGGTGTCAAACCTTTCTACTTCAATGTCTTTAGGTTGGCTCAGCAAGTGTTGAACATGTACCTCCAAAATGTTTTCATCGACCTCATATCCCATGGGCATTATTCACATAGTTCTTGGCTCAACTGCCTCCATTAGGCATTGATCAATGTCAACCATGAAGTAGACTATGTCTTTGTATTTCTCAACTATTGATTATGGTATTCTCTCTCTGGCATGCATCATGCTTTGGAAATTCTTGAAGTAACCCCACAGGGCTAAGTTTTGGGCTTGAGCATCACCAAGTCCATACATGTAAACTCTGATTTGAATTGCAACGGGTTTATCATTTTGCCAGACCCAACCCTTTGATCCAGGCAGCTCATTCATATAGTAGAAAAATAGACACAATATAAGACTACCATATTTGAAAGAGTTTTTCTTATCTTTCTTGATCTTCTGCAAGTTTTCCATAAGTTGACTCAGTAGAAGCTCACATAGATCATAATTTGCATCTTCCTTCAACATTTGATATGCAGCATAGATTGTTGTACCAAACACAAAATTTTCCCTGCTCGAGTGGTAGATTTTGAAGCCAATTATCATAGAAGCAAACTTGACATTTGGATCTATGATGTCATCTATAGTCATTGCTCTTTTGTCAAATTTTGATCTAGTGGCTTCAGTTACCGTTTGATTCTTCATAGATTTGAGTGCGAGCAACCCACCGATTGAATGCAGTCCGGTCACATCCCTGATGGCATCTTTGGTTATCTTGAATGGCCTCATTAGCCACAAAAACTTATCATGCATCCTACTTAGAACATACTGGACCCAATCGTCTTCTACAAAAGATGGAAAATGTATGCAATGTTTGAAGTGTTTGTCCCTTAGGGTCTTGAATTCAGGTCTAAGTTCAAAATTCTCATCTATTAACTATTTTCAATAGATGTCAGACAATTTTGAGTCTCCAAAATCTTTGATGTTTGCATGGATATAAACCCTAATATCTTCTACATGCAAGACATCGTGTGGAACACTGGAAAATGCTCCCAAGGGATCAACTTCTAGTGACTTGTAAGGGTGTTTCTTGAATTTTGGTCTCGGCCTTTCAGAGATATTAACAACCATTGGAGTAGCCATTCTAATAAATAAAATCGAAGAGAATTTGCAGAAGGGAAATACCTTTTTATGCCTTAGGGTTTGAAGCAGATGTCGGAGCGATTTTTTGTTTGAATTCAATCTTCAGCTTGAACTTGAGTAACCAGTAGGATCTCTTCTCAGATCTCTTCTTTCTTCTTCATGAGTGCACGTGTGTAAATAATGAGTGAAAAAGCCTTTTTATCCTTGCACAAAACCTAATTCCCTTTTGTAATAAATGCACAAACTTTTAAGTCATCTGGTCACCCTACTTCTTAAGTGAGCTTTTCATGAATCATCTTGCAGATCTTCAAACTAGTACCTTAGTGTGTTGATAACACCCAGGTGCCTTAAAGACTTTCCTCTGGATCCGCAGATCAGAGTATTTTATTTTCAAATCATACCGGATCAATTTGTATTGCTCAGTTAATATTGGATGGTTGCCAGAACTAGATCTACTCAAGTGGTCATAAGGCTTGTGAAACTTCATGCGGACCTCTCACATTTTGACTGAAAGTTCTTTGGGGGATTTTATAGGAACCCTTTAATCCGCAACATCAAATGTTCACTCAATGTGCCAAATTCAGGCACTTACTGTCTGGCTGGGGGAAAAGATTTTCTCTGTAGCTCCCCCTGAGCCAGAGCTCACCTTTTAGTTTTCGGAAGGATTATCAGCACCAGATTTTGGTGCAGATCCATCTCCAATATTCATTGTACTCTTCTTTACCCAAATCTTTCTCATCTCCTTTTGAACTTCATCTACATTTACTTTACCTTTTCCTTTATCTTGTTTATGATCATGTTTTATCGGACCCCTTTCATCATGATTTCTACTTCTGCAGAATCTGGCTATATGACTGTATTTATTGCAATTGTAACACACAACATTTCTTTTCTTATTTGGTTGATATCCTTTTGATCTGCATTGATTAGCCATATGCCCCATTCTATTGCATGTAAAGCATCTACCATTGAAAGAATTGTTCATTTGTATATTTCTGCATTCATGAGATTTGTGACCATACCTTTTGCAACTAAAACATTGACTAGAGAAGGATGAATTGTTCTGATTCATTTTGTTCCTACACTGAGTTGCTTTATGACCAAATTTGTTGCAATTGAAGCAATTTCCATTGAAAGATGGATATCTTTGTGCATTTGGTTGCCTTACCAGAGGTCTTCTAGGCATGTTCCTTTGACTTCCTGATCCAAAGTTCTTTTGACCAGATCTAGAGCTTTCACCTTTCTCATACCCCAAGCCACGCTTATCATCAACCCTCTTTTGACTTGCAAGAAGAACTTCAAGTTGGGCTAAGCTTATCTTGAATTTTTCTTTGTATTCATTTGCAGATTGAAGATCTTGTTTAAGAGTGTCTATTTGGTTCTCAAGTTGTTCTTCATTGTCTCTAGCTTCTTCAAGATCAAATTTAAGATGCCTGATTATTCTGTCCATTTTGTTGCAGTCCTTTGTTTTCTCCTTGAGGGATTATTTTAGGTTATCTTCAGTCTTTCTCTTCTCTTCAATTTCTTGGGTGAATTTCATAACCCCTAATTCATTTCATGTCTTATCATAATAACTTCTTTTTATAGCTTCTCACATAGCTTAGTTTTCTCATTTAGATCCTCATCAGTATTATTGACTTCATTCTAATTTGCTAATTTTTGGAGTAGTTCCTTTCTCTTTTTCACAAAAATACTGAGTTTTTCTTTCATCTCATTGATGAAATCATCAGCTTCCTTAAGTCTTTCTCTCAAATTATTGACCTCAGAGTGGGATTATTCAAGATCATTTAGGGTAGACTAAAGTTGTTCTTTCATACCATATGCATCCATTGAGATTCCCAGATCTTCCTCAAGTTGTTAGGCTTGTTCAGAGGAACTTAGCTCTGATACAAATTGTTGGAAACAAGGCAGATAACTGAGAGGGGGGGTGAATCAGTTATCCTTAAATTTTACTTTCTTTTCTTATCTCAATATTCAATGATATATCAAAACATGAAAGCATAAGCAATCATAAAAACTTAATGAAATTAACACACACAACACAAGGATTTTTACGTGGAAACCCTGTTAAGGGAAAAACCATGGGGTGACTAACCCAAGATTGTATTCTCTATTAAAAGAATAGAAGAGTACAAAATGACACTTACCAATTAGGGCTCATTGTTTGAGCACGCTGCTCACAAGAGGCCCACTGCCTATAAGAGACTCACTGTCTACAAATGCTTACAGATGATACCAAGGTGTTTCAACTAATGAACAGCATCCATACATGCAAGAAGTTAGTTCTAGTTAGGCATTATATACTGATCTGGCACATTTCATTATTCCTCTGCTCAATATCACTCTTTAGTCATATTTCGGATTCAGATCTTAGTTTTCACACTTCTTCCTATATTTTCTTCATCTTCTCCATACACACCAATATATCACAAGATTGAATCCATCGAGTATATATATCCTTATCAAGGATTTCCAACAACTTCATAGTTAGCAACAAGAACACTTGGAATATTTGCAAGTTTCTATTCTGTCGGTTGAATCCTTGCTTGGTTGATGATGCGCATCAAAAACTTAGACATAGAAGTCATTAATCATGTCGGCCAATAATATATAATGCCACAAATTGCTTGATCAATATCTTTCATACATCTGGATTGAAGTCTGGTACTTTGTCGGTCAGTTCTTCCTTTGTCTGCTCTGTCTGACTGGAACCCAACACACAGAAGCTCATATCTTTTTCATGCTTTATCACTGGAGGCTAAATCTCTAGAATACAATAGTCATGATACCCTTCTTGACTTGTCCAAGTCCGCAACTTACTGAGTTACACCATCTAAGAGATCTGGACCTGATTGTTGGACCATGTTGCATACTCTATTTTTGTCCACCGGACCAAAACAATCTTCACTCTAACTTCTGGAATAGGCATATTATGTACTGTGGATGTGTAGAATAGACTTTGTTGCCATCAATGAAAACACTTATGAAGCCACACAGTGTCTCTTGCCAACATTTACAACCTAATATTCATGACAAAACACTCTTGATGAAGTACAACTCTTTTCAACATTTATGCACTGCCCTTCATGATTATCAACTTTCGTCTAGTCAGTATGAGAACCAAAACTTATCGACTCAAGTTGGTCAATCCATGGGTGAATCATCACAAAACAATTTTAAGAGGAACAATAACAGGAACTTCATCAATATTAATGGACCAAATATGAATGTGTCTGCTATAAATAATCCAAGGAAAGCATCATATCAACCAAGAAAGTTTACTCTGATATCTGAGTCTTATCATTCTATCATGAATCAAGCTGTGAGTTATAACATCCTGAAGCTTCCCCTAATCAAGCCTATTGATCCTAGTAAACAAGGACCTTACTTCGATGCTAATGCCTTTTGTCATTATCATCAGACGCAAGGACATGACACTGAATGATGTATGCGTCTTAAACATGAGATACAGGACCTTATTGATTCAAATGTCATCTAGGTATTAGGTGTGAATGATAATGGAAATAAGTGGGTTGCTCCGCCAAATCAGAATTTACAAATCTTCACTAATCCTTTTCCTAAGCATACTAAAAATAATATGGTGGAACAAGATTTAGTGGAAGTAGACGACGATGATTACTTGGACTATGATAGTATCGTAGGTATGATTGAAGTCGACAAGAAACAAATGGATAATCTATCCAAAAAGAAATGGAATTTATACTGAGGTTCCTCCTCTATTATCCTTATATGGATCAGGAGATAATCAAAATGCATCTAAAAAGCAAGAACAACAATCGATACAGATGAGAAAGATAGTACAGGATGACTCCCATTACTGTTCTAGAAAGATTCAACAACGAAAACTTGTGAAAAATTAGAAAAGAGCAAGACGACAATCAATAGTTGGAAATAATAGTGGTTCTCCCCCTCATAAGCAACAAAAAGTCTCATTTAAACAAGGATTTAATGAACAAGCATCATATAATAACAAACAAGACTTTCATAAGAACCACTCAAATTTTGCATTAAACATGATCAAGTACCTCTCCAAGAGGTTCAAGAGCTCCAAGATATAATATGAAGACCCTACAGGTAAGTATCTCTAACCCTTTATATCTCTCGTGATGTGCTTCCCCCGTGATGTGTTATATGTTGTTTAGGCCTCCTGGGATGACATCAAATTCTCCCGTAAGGTTTGGGATACCAGGAGAATGCCTCTATTGTGACATTCTTCTATTTGTATCATCATTCTTCTATATTGCCTCTCTCTGATTTCATTGTTGTGTGTTGTTTCTTACGGACATAGCATTGTGGTTGGTGACTTGGGGGCACCCTCCTACGTGATTGTCCCTAAGACACTTGTTTCTCCTCTCTTATTTATTGTTTCCCTTCCTCTAGTGTTTCCATCTAGCGGGCGGATGATGACACACATTTATACTGATGCAGACCTAGTGTCCCTTTCGAGAACAATAAAAAATTGGACTTAGTTCCTAATATGATGATGGGGTTGTATATTTTATCTGACGCTTGGCTAGTGGAAGCACTCGTGCTTTCTACGTAGTGAATTTCATGATGTATCTGTCATATTTTTACAAACCTTAACAATACTGCTACTCTATGCACCTTTGTTTGCCTTTGAATATGGCCTTGGTGGTACTTGATTTGGAGAGCTTCATGATATAGCCTCAAGGTTATCCTTGAACTTTGAATTCGTAGTATAACCTTGGCTCTTTGTGTGGTTAATCATATGCATTGATGTTGTTGTTTATCATGATGTTGTAGACACTAACATGTTTCTTGCAGGGATGTGTTTGTGGGAACATTTGGTGATCGTAAAGTACATGTCACCTCCAGGGGGCATGGGCTTTGTGAAAGTCGACGTTCCCTTGTGTGTTTTCTTCCTACCTTAATGTGCTTGATATCGATAACTGATATCAACCACCTTAAGGTGGGGGCATATATAAGGTAAGCTGTCTGTTATAGATGTTAGCAATGTGTTTGACCATAGATGTAGAGACTTGCGCCCCAGGGTAGTGCATTGTGCATCCTAAGTTTGTTTGCAATCAATCAATCAATCATGTAAGCCATCTACAGAGGCAGGATATCATGTATATCCTTTTTATCTTAAGCCCTCTGCAAAGGCAGGGATGGTGTATTTCTCAGAGCAGACTGCATCATCCTTTCATTTTCAAAAGTCCTCTGCGGAGGCGGGGAGTGATTCTGTGACTAACTCAACCCTTAAGTGTGTTTTCGATGATTGTTTTGGCGAAGCCCAATCATCGGTGTGTGCCTGTAATGTGTTTAAGATGGTGTTGGACCTAGAAATAGGTACACTCCATCGCTTGTCTGCCATGTTTTCTCCATGTCTTCAAGTGTGTGTGTTTTGGCATGCTTGTTTGGTGTGGCATGTGTGTTGCCCCATATGTAGAGACCAGCACCCTCGGGTAGTGCTTCCTGCATTTTGGGAGGTTTTGTGTGTCTTGTGTGTGTGTTGCCCCATGTATACAGAGACCTGCACCCTAGGGTAGTGCATCCTATATTATGGGAGGTTTGTTTACTTTCCAGTACTTGCATTTTCATTTCATATATATGAGAAAAAGAAAAGAAAAGATATCATTTCTATCTTCCATGCATTAATGTGTCTTCTATGTATTGACTGTCTTTTCCGTGTTCTGCGTGACTGTAACTGTCTTCTCTATGTTTTGCATGTCTGTTATTGTCTTCTATGTGATTGGCATGTCTTCTCCATGCTTGATGTGTTTGTTGTGTTTGTGACCTTACTTTAATGCATGTATGATCCTTGTGTTTATACATACATTAAAGTGGGGGCTAAATGTAACGTCAAAAAATGTCCCCTTGGGGGCTTTTCCCTCATAAGGTTTAGCTTATGGGTCTTTAGCATGCATTTAGTACATTTTATTTCATATTTTGGCATCCCGATGGAATGATACCTGGGTTCCATGGCAAATTGGACCTAGGAGGACCCCTTGAGCTATACCCTACCCAAAATAGGGGGAGGACTTGGGCACCTGCACCCTAGTCCTACCATATTTTGGGGTAGCCCCAATTTTTGGGTGTCGGTTTATGACCGTTAGTTGGTTCTTTTGCTGACACAGTAAAGTTTGACTTTTAAAACCTTGGCAAGAATGCTTGTAGGTGCATATATAAGCATGTGTAGGCATTCATTTGTAAACTAGATGATTACTAGCAAGCTATTGTGTTCTCAAGGTGATTCAAGGCTTTCTATTGTGTTGCAAGAGCAGACTTGTGTGTTTTGTGTGTTGATATTTGCAGATTTGAGCATTAATCTCTTCATGGCATGAAGAGCATATTCCTCCATGAGAGCTTCACTACAAGGTGACATATCATTGTATTTTTATCATTGATTGCTTCAGTTTTTTGGCCTCTGCCTCACAAGGGCATGTACTCTTTGTCTGAGAATGATGTTCGGAGACGTAAGTGTCCTCCAGGGCTTGAATGAGGCAAGCCTCTATACACCACAACCCCCAAACCAAGTCTTGTGATTGCAGGTTACAGGTGTCGCATCCGAAAAAAGTGGAGTTACAGGAGGGCTTGGCAGGCATCAGGGATTCAGGATCGGAAGAAAAGTCAGACAAAGGAGCACTTCCAGGACTTGGGCACTCGCACTAGTGTCCTCCGTAGATAGATCTTGGGAAATAGAAGTTATAGGGTTGATCAGTGTCGGAAGGATGTCCAGATTCCCTGAAAAAGCAAGTACCTTGGACTTGGGCATCTGCACCTTAGTCCCCGACTATTCCGCCTCGGAACCCCAAAAATAGGTATTCTGTGATTTGTTATTTTACTCCCATCTGCAAGAGCTTTTTCTATTATTCATCAATTTGTTGTCGTATTTGCATAATTAGGGTTTTAATGGTCAATTGGACATAAGAGAAGGAAAAATTGATAATTAATTCCCTAATCCAAGTTTCCCTTCATTTGTAAGTGACCTAGGGTATTATAGTGCTTGCCACTCGACCCTAGATCCTTCAATGTTTAGTGGAAAGGAGGGTTTTAACATCTAAACAACAAAAGATTAACAAAATCCAATTTTACCCTAAACAAAGCTATGTGTCCTGGGAGGTTCTTCCCATCTATCCAAGTGACAATGTTTTCATAAATGGGTCCTAGGTTAGAAAGGGCATCCACCGGCTAGCCCATTACCCTCCCTAAATATATGTTGGATAGAAACCTTATCAAAGTTTTTTATTTAATGATTTATGAATATATCAATAATGTTATTATAGGCCTAGCTGGGGGTAGCCTTAGATGCTAGCATGTTCAGGATGTTGTTAGAGTCCCCTTCGATGACCAGGTTCTTGATCCCTTTATCAATATCTACTTTGATACCTTGAACAATAGTACTATCTTCTACAAAATTACAAGTTTGATACCCTATGTTCTCAGCATAGGCGCTAATAACTTGCCCCTTGTTATCCCTTAGTAGACCATCCCCTCTTGCTTGATCTTGGTTTCCCTTGGAGGCACCGTCAAAATTTAATTTAAACCACCCAGTTTCAGGGGGGACTCATTTGTGCTAATTGTTGCCAAGAAACATGTAGAAATGTATATAGCACATTTGCAGTAGAATGTAATCTTGATTGTGGAATCAACAATAATGTGGATGATTTTGAAGGCTAGGTCTTTCCTTCATGGATGGTTTTCCTATGGTATATCTCGTGTCATCTTGATGGTTTTTGTTTTGTGGAATAATACATTGAGTGTGTAAGATAGACAAATTTGTGGTGATATTATGGTTATCTATTCTAGTTATTGTGTGTTATTTTGTGTGAGGTTGCATGGCTGAAGTGCAATTGTGATCATTCAAAAAATATGGAATTAATAGATTTATGTGGTTTTTTTAGTGGGTGTCTATTGTGTGTGTTGTCTTTGTTCATTTATAGCTATATGGATAGATAGTCCTTCATTGGACCCTCTGACCGTGCCTACATCAATTTCTCTATTTTCTCTCTCCTATTTATAGTAGTTTTGGATAATAAGGTTTACCTAATTTCCTATGTATATACTCATCACAATCTAAGTTGATTTCACTAGAAATATCTAGGAATGGTATAGCTACCTATCCTACAATGTTAATTAGTGTTTGAACACATGACTATATTCTAGCATTTGGTGTTGATGTTTTGACTAAAAGTTGGTGCCTAACACTAACTTTTTAACCTTTGTTTGGCTTCAAATTTAGTTTGTAGTCTCCTAGAATCATATATAGTCCATTTACAATAGTTTCATGGTTAGATTCCAAGTGTAATAGTTTTAGTTTTTCATTTCTATTTCCTTTTGTTGTATTGTGTTTCCATTTATATTTTTTTATTTCCAAGTTTCTTGTCTAGCCATTTTTCCAATCTTAACTCTAGTGTTTTTCACTTAGTGTTAGACTAGGTGAAAATGTATTCATTTTGTACTAATTGCATACATGTACTTCAAATGAAAATATTTAACAGCAAAGTTGTTTTTCTTGTTTTCACATCCATGAGCTATTTAAAGCCCTTGTGAGTCACCAAAAGCCTCCCAAGATTCCCAAGATAATCGGGATCAAGGATGGCCAAAGTCCCCCAAGACTCCAACATAGGAGGAAACTAGTTTAAGAATAGAGAATATTTTTAGCACCTCTGCCACTTAGAGGAATTTCTCCCATGTGACTAACTTACTATTACTAAAGTAAACTCAAATTTGCATCATGAACTTGTTAGTGTATGTTTTTCATTTTCCTTAGTAATATATTATTGTATTTTTCTACAGATTTATTTTATCTTTCTTAGGTAGATAAAGTGGGTCACTATACAGGTGGAGAGCATCTTCCATGAATGTAAATACCACCATTTTTTGGGTAGTTGGAGTTACATTTTACCTCCTCTCTTATCTATTTATGTATCAACTCACCTTGCATGTTTTAGCCATGTCATTGTCAATTTTCCCTTATGCATTTTTTTCTTGGAGTCATTCGAGCATCCCTTGAGTATTGTTCATATTCTCTCATTCTTAAAACACTCTCCTTTCCACTATTTTTCAATCCTTTGATCATTTGTCAAATTGAGTGTACATATGTGTTTACCCTTACATTCATTCTAGGTTGTTTTGCTTGTTGCAAATTCTAACATGGTATCAAATATTTGAGATGCCTAGGGTAAAGCACTCCATTTTAGATTTTTGAGAGCTCAAAAAGCTCTAGTTTTTTAAAACCCAGTATGCTCTTCTCTTGAATCTTTGGATGGCCTAGAGAATTAGAATGATTTAATAGGAAAAATAAAAATTTGGGGGTTTTATTCATGGTATTACACATTCTAGATGTGAGTAAAATTTTAATAATTTCCAAGAAACATTTTTAGTTATTCCATTACATGTGGGCAGCTCAAAAAAGTTAGTTTGGGCTTTTATTTTGCTTAAATCAGAGGCTATGAAGCTATTTTACATTCAAGGGTTTGATTATGCTCATAAGTGAATAGCTCATTTTAGGAATTTTGGGACCTAATAAATAGTGTCATTATGTTTAGTAGATGTTGAAACTTTAGGATCCATATAAAGTTCATCAAAATTCAAGTAGGTCAAGTAGAAGCAAAAACAATTAGCCCTAGGCATGAAGTCTAAGGTTGTATGGCACTATTACAAGTCTATACATTTTTAAAAATTTTGAAAGTTTAAAATTTTTAAAAAAATTGGGCCTATAACCCACTTGGAATGTGGCCCCCTTTTGATAGGGACGTTGGCCCTTAGTTGGCCAATTGCAACCCCCAAAGGGGATCCACAGGCCTTACAAGCTAGTTCCAATAGGTCTTAACCAACCCAAGACAACTATCACTCACTTGTGGCTTCTCAACTAATTCATTATCTCTATAGCCAATTTTCCACCACCAATTCCACTATAGCTTCTTTACCAATTCTCTACCACCCAATAGCCCCCACACCACTATTATTGTAGAATAGTTTTTCATTGATGTCAAAAGGTGTAGATATCATGTCATGAATGGAAGGTGTAGACATCATGAATGGAGTTGGTTGGATTACCTTGTTGTCTTCTTGTAGTGGTCATCAGGACATTATAGTGTGGTGTTCATGTCATACATCAGGACTCTCTTGGTATGGTCTTGATATGGTGTTATAACTAGTTTGCCATGCTTCATTATGTTGTTGTATCAGTTTGGCATCATCAAGAGTTGAAGTTAAGTGCAGCAAGGTGTCAAAAGGATCAGAAGTTGATCCCAAGATTCTCATGTATGATGTGTTGGTTCACTTAGTTGGAGGCATTGATGTCTGTGCTAACATAATATGGTTTTGGTCTAGGTGTAGATTCTTTCATGCTTCTTGTTGATGCCCTCAATATGATTTCAATAATCTCAAATGCTTTGGGTTGATATTGAAAGTGGCAGAGGCTTTATGAGGTTGAGATGCAGAGTTCATATCTGACCTAGTATGTTAAAGTCACAAGGCACATTTGGTTATATCTTGTTGTGTTATCTTCATCTATTCATTATACTATGACCTCAAGACAATGTTGTCATTAATATTGTTGTTATCAAAGTGACTCATACTCAGGTTCAAGAAGTTATAATATCGAGTGATAGGAGTAATGGTGATGACTGACCAGAACAGAAGGATCTCATGAGACAAGAAAGAAAGAATGCTTACTTTATGGCTCATTGATGTCAAAGGCATGTGATATGACGAGGTGTTGATGTGACTATATTGTCATGCAGAGAAACATGTGGCAGAAGACATCAAACATGTGATGGTGTTCATCATGTTGTTCATGGCTCAAAGAGTTTGATCTTGATCTTTGATGAATGTTTATTTTCATGGTGGTTGCATTAAATTATCACATTATGCTTGTTATCTTCATTATTCTCTATTGAAACATGATGATCTCAAGTTGATACATGATGATCTCAAGTTGTTTGAAGCATTACAAGTTAGAGTATTAGAAATTCCTAAAACCCTAGATATCTAAGTTAAAACCCTAAGTGATAATCTAAGCCTTCCCTAGCCCATCATATCCATAATGCACTTTTCTTTTAATCTGTCATTGACCTTCTATCGCAGGTCATTTTCACTAAAGTCTACCCACTAGAGGGGTCCTTAGACATTCTGCTGACTGGCCTCTTCTTTCCTTCTACGAATAGCAGTGGTCTTCCCTTTGAGCGCATAGGCACCAATTATAAATCAATGGTGTTGTTTAAAAGTTGTGATGGGCGCGCAGACTCCGATCAAAGGCCAACATTCAAACTTTGACCTCCTCCCTCGGGCTTGCATATTGACGTGCAGTTGGCCGTCAATTCAATGTGACTGCAGTGTTTTTCTTTTTATAAGGCTATTTTTAGGCAGTTTCTTTTGGAATTTTAAAGCTTCTTTTTAAGAAGATTTTGTTCTAATTTTAAACTCTTTTCATGGCATAGAAGACTAAAAAGGAAGTATTTTTTTAAGATAAAATATGAAGAGTTTTTCTTTTAAATGTGAGGGACAGATATTAAAGAAATAAATGTAGAGTGGAGAATTAATTTTGTAGCAGGTTGTTTGCAGAGAAGATGGACATATAATATTCTATTCTGACTTAGGAGATTTTGTGCAGTATATAGTGTCTTTTTTAAGACATTATTTTTAATTATGGGAGCCATTTGTTTTGATACAGATTGAAGGTTATTGAAGAGTTAGGAGAATGAATATGCGGAGAGGAGAGGAATATCAAGGGTCACTCTATTTATAATTTTATTGTAGGTTCTTTGTGATATATTATAATTATAGGAATGATATATGAAGGAGAAGATATGTTTTAGTAGAAAATAATGTTATGAGATGTGTGTTTTTGAAGAGAAAAATAGAAGAGGAAGAGAGAATGTTTTGTCTGAGAATTGAGAAGTATATGAGATGATATTGCAGGTGATTCAAGTGCATTGAGAAGACATTATGGAGCACATATGCAGAGCAATTTGATTTCCAGACTAAGAAAGAATGATATGTGGTTATGAGCATTGTATTCAAACAGAGAAACCCTCTAATTTTTTTTATTAATATGAAGTTGTATATTTTTCCAGTGAGGCATATTGTAGCCAGTGAGGCTTGCATGATTAGTGAGACCTATTTGTTGCCAGTGAGGCTCTGTAATTGGTGATTTTCATGATTAAGCCAGTGAGGCAGTTTAGAGTGGTTTTTCATCCCTATGAGGGTTTTCCACTCATCAAAACCTATATCATGTCTTCTCTTTATGGTTGATTATATTGTATCTATTTGGTCATCCTTATTTAAGTTTTTGTATTCTAGTTTGCATATCTTGATGACTATGTTTTAAATGAGTTCCTTTGCACAAGATCTTTGAGTTAAGTTTTGAAATGTTAAATTTCATATACCACTGATTCAACAAGTGGTATCAGAGCATAGGTTCCCTTTTTGAAGTCTAACAGGCTTGGGTAGGTCCTGATTGTGGAGTACCATGGGAAAGTGTAGAAGAAATAAGGGCAGGAGAAATGTCAAGCACATACTAGTCAAAAGGCACCATCTATACCAAATTCAAATGTTGATATACAATCAGTTGATAGAATTGTTTTACAAATTGAGTTAGGTATTAAATTAGAGGAAGAGTTTTCAGGAGTTCCTTTCTTTGATGGTTTAGATTTCTCTATTTGGTGTATTAGAATGCAAGTCTATCTATCTTCTTTAGGGTATGGTGTGTGGATGTCAGTTGAGAATGAGTATTTTATTTCCTCTCAATCAACTAATACTACAAGTAACAAAGAGGCTTATGAATGCAATCATACAGCAAAGGTCATTTTGTCTGGATTATCTAATAAAGTTTCTTGTAAAGTTATGCATTGTGAAACAACTCAGGATGTGTGGAGGGAATTGATAAGATTCTATCAAGGTGATGCACTTGAAGGAGAGGATAGCTTGGTGTCTGAGGAAAATGACAATGATAGAAGACATTCATATGAAGGAGATGAGGTCCAATCTGATTCAGAAAAAGAAGATCACATTATGAGTGACTATGAACAAGACTGTGAGGTTGATGTTGAAGGAGAATTCATATGTGCTCTGGGTGAGATCAAGAAATACAAAAAGGAGAACCAGAGATTAGAGTTGCAGCTATAATAATAAAAAGACTCCAAAGACAAAGCACTTTCATACCTTGAAAGAGGATCTTCATATCTTGAAGAGGCAAGGAATTTAAGGACACAAATTAATGAATTAGACAAATTGGTTATCAGCCTAAAAATTGAAATTGAAGAAGCCAAGAGAATAGTAGATGTTACTAAGTCTGAATGTGAAGTAAAATCTATTGAATGTCTAAAAGTAGAGGCTAAAATTGTTACCTTGAGAAAATATATTGAAAATCTCAAGAGTATGTCAAAGAGATACCAGGAGTTTGAAGAGAGCACCACCAAGTTATATGAGATGCTAGGTAAACAGAAACAACATAGGGACACTACTGGACTTGGCTATGAAAAGGGGCACGCATCTAAGGTTAAAGAGACTCCTAGAAAGAAAATTGATCTAAGTCATCATGCTACTACTCCTTAAGGAAAAATGAAGATTGAATTCACTCCTGGAAGATCAAAATTGAATGATAAAGTTTCAGAAGAAAAACTCAAGCAAGATGTGAAGAATGAAGCTGAGATGAAAACCAAAGATGAGTTTATCAAGATGCACAATCAGAAGAAAAATCTTAGAAGGGCTACTCCAGCAAGACAAGCATATATGTACAGGTATAATTATTCATTTTTTGGTTATTGTTATACCTATAATCATTTTGGACACAAAGCAGTTGATTGCAGAAGGAATGCTAATCTTGTATGTTTTAAGTGCAACTCTCCTGGTCACAAAGAATATAGTTGCAAAATGTACGGAAGAATAGCATCACCTGGTTTGAAATTTTTGAATAGGAAAGAGGCTGAAAAAGTTTGGAAGAAGAAAGGACTTGTGAAAGTTTGGAGACTGAAACAAAACCAAGATAAGATAGATTATAAACTTTTGCATCTTGCACAAGTCATATCAATAGTTGCATAAGATCTAGTATGAAGTGAGGGGGAGTTGTCCAATGTCCTATCACTTACCCCCAAGAAGTTTCAGGAGGAGATTATTTGGTGCTTGTCAATATGTGTATGTCAGTAATACAGGTGATCAATGCAAACAAGATGATAAGATGTTCAAGGTTCAGAATGTTCTTGATATGTTAATGAGAATGTGATGTGTTGATCATCATGTGTTTTGATCATGTGTTTTGAGCTATGTGTCATGCATGAGAGGTAGAGTTTTCATGTGGATTGGAGATAGTGTCAAAAGAAGATGGTGAACTGGAGATGTAAATTCGTGATCATTCAGAAGAGTTCTTGGTATGATAGTTTGACATGTTTCTTTGATAAGTTTCTTCATTGATAGGCTTTAGGAAGGCATGTGCAAGTTGTGTACTTCTAATTATGAAGTGGTATCAGGTATGTGCTTCAAGCTATGACAATCTAAAGATGCTTATGTCATTGATGATGGTGCCTTATATCTTATCAAGTTCTTTAGTTAATCAGGTTCATCTCTAGATGTTCATTTGAGTTTTTTTCATGGCACTATGATCAGTTCATATGGCAGTGCTAGTTTGTATTGAAGCTGATGATGAGTGTCTTTTAAAAGACATTAGGAGTAAGAAAAGATAGAGATAGCCTTCAATTGCAATTGGTAAGTTGACATACAATGATGTTGTAACACATTTGATTACTTCTTCCATTAAGTTCCTTGATAATCTTGCATGCAAATATGTAGTGGAAATTCACTTCTTCAAACAAGACCATGCATGTTGCAGAAAATAGAGAAGCATTTCAATGTCTATAGTACTGATCAGGACAGTCTGACAATCATAAAATCTGCATCATAACAGTGTAAATGTCTTTGGCAAGTGAATAGAACCATGACAAAGTTAGTTAGAAGTCTTATGTATCAGTGAGTCAAAAGACAACTAATTCTATAAATGCTCTATGACTTTGATATCATTAAATGGTGTGATTTGTCAATTCTGCAGTATAAGGACAATTATATCTTGACAGTGTGCATGATAGTCATTAGTCATTAAATTAGTGATATACTTCTATTTCATAGTGGGCAGAGAGTAAGCAATGATTTGTCTTGATGATGTTCATTCAGGACAATGTTCTTACCATAGTTTTCATGATGGTAAACTTGTTGTGCAGACTTGCCTCTTGTATATTGCAGTCTCTTGCAAAGATATTGTAGAGATGGTAGCAGACATATATTTTACTAGCAGAGGTAGTAGATTGTGTTTTGCAAAGGTAGCAGACAGTTGATAAAAGTAGAGAATGTTGACCATTCAGGACTTGTGTCATTTAGGACTTGTGTTCCTTTTAGGACTTACTCTATGTTTGATACAAGAGTTCGCACATACATGTTCAAGATCTCAAGATATGGATCATAGACAATGAAGACAATGTGTGCTCAGGGTTTTCATCAGAAGTTTACTCTTCACAAAGAGTTTTCATCAGGAAGTGTTTAGTTGATGATGGGTTATGAAAGTTTGTTTTTCCATCACAGTAACTTGCATCACAAGAACTTGCTTGGTGTCAAAAGAAGGTGCAGATGTGCATGGTCATCTTATGTAGAGTAGAGACACCTTGCTTAGAGTGCAGAGCTTCCTTTACTATGTTGTTAAATGTTCATGTTGATGACTGTTGGTGTGTTGATGTCTTGATGTATAAATCCTGTTCATGCTTGAGATTTTTTGATGAGGATATACTAGGATTGTAATGATCTTTAAATTAGCTATTTTTTCTATGATGTATATATATTGGCTGTGAACATCAAGAAATCAGTGAATTTATTATGCAGGTTGATGGTGCAAATTGGTGAAACATTGTCATCTATCTTACAGAAGGTTAGCAGGACAGTAGCCATGGTATTTCGAGTCTCCATAGTTCTTCACAAGGTAATAGTCAGGGGGAGCATTATATCCTTTATCATTGAATGAAAAAAAGAGGGAGTTAGAGAGGTGTCGATGTGGTTTTTCCATCAATGACAAAGGGGGAGATTGTAGAACAGTTTGTCATTGATGTCAAAAGGTGTAGATATCATGTCATGAATGGAAGATGTAAACATCATGAATAGAATTGGTTGGATCACCTCGTTGTCTTCTTGCAGTGGTCATCAGGACATTATAGTGTGGTGTTCATGTCATAAATCAATACTCTCTTGGTATGGTCTTGATATGGTGTTATAACTATTTTTCCATGCTTCATTATGATATTGTATCAGTTTGGCATCATCAGGAGTTGAAGTTAAGTGCAACAAGGTGTCAAAAGGATCAGAAGTTGATCCCAGGATTCTCATGTATGATGTGTTGGTTCACTTAGTTGGAGGCATTGATGTCTATGCTAACATAATATGGTTTTGGTCTAGGTGTATATTCTTTCATACTGCTTTTTGATGCCCTCAATATGCTTTCAATGATCTCAAATGCTTTGGGTTGATATTGAAAGTGGCAAAGTCTTTATGAGGTTGAGATTCAAAGTTCATATCTGATCTAGTATGTTAAAGTCACAAGGCCCATTTGGTTATATTTTGTTGTGATATCTTCATCTATTCATTATGCTATGACCTCAAGATAATGTTGTCATTTATATTGTTTTTATCAAAGTGACTCATGCTCAAGTTCAAAAAGTTATAATATCAAGTGATAGGAGTAATGGTGATGACTGACAAGAGCAGAAGGATCTCATGAGATAGGAAAGATAGAATGCTTACCTTCATGGCTCATTGATGTCAAAGGCATGTGATATGACTAGGTGTTGATGTGACAGTATTGTCATGTAGAGAAACATGTGGTAGAAGACATCAAACATGTGATGGAGTTCATCATGTTGTTCATGGCTCAAAGAGTTTGATCTTGATCTTTGATGAATGTTTATTTTCATGGTGGTTGCATTAAATTATCACATTATGCTTGTAATCTTCATTATTCTCTGTTGGAACAGGATGATCTCAAGTTGATACAGGATGGTCTCAAGTTCTTTGAAGCATTACAAGTCAGAGTATTACAAATTCCTAAAACCCTAGATATCTAAGTTAAAACCCTAAGTGATAATCTAAACCTTCCCTAGCCTGTCATATCCATAATGCACTTTTCTTTTAATTTGTCATTGACCTTCTATCGCAGGTCATTTTCACTAAAGTCTACCCGCTAGAGGGGTCCTTAGACATTTTGTTGACCGACCTCTTCTTTCCTTCTACTGATGGTAGCGGTCTTCCCTTTGAGCGCATAGGAACCAATTATAAATCAATGGTGTTGTTTAAAAGTTGTGATGATCACGCAGACTCTGATCAAAGGCCAACATTCAAACTTTGACCTCCTCTCTCGGGCTTGCATATTGATGTGTAGTTGGTTGTCAATTCAATGTGACTGCAGTGTTTTGCTTTTTATAAGGTTATTTTTAGGCAGTTTCTTTTGGAATTTTAAAGCTTCTTTTTAAGAAGATTTTATTCTAATTTTAAACTCTTTTCGTGGCATAGAAGACTAAAAAGGAAGTATTTTTTTAAGATAGAATATGAAGAGTTTTCATTTTAAATGTGAGGGGTAGACATTAAAGAAATAAATGTAGAGTGGAGAATTAATTTTGTAGCAAGTTGTTTGCAGAGAAGATGGACAGATAGTATTCTATTCTGACTTAGGAGATTTTGTGCAGTATATAGTGTCTTTTTGAAGACATTATTTTTAATAATGGGAGCCATTTTTTTAATACAGATTGAAGGTTATTTAAGAGTTGGGAAAATGAATATGCAGAGAGGAGAGGAATATCAAGGGTCACTCTATTTATAATTTTATTGCAAGTGCTTTGTGATATATTATAATTGCAAGAATGATATATGAAGGAGAAGATATGTTTTGGCAAGAAATAATTTTATGAGATGTGTGTTTTTGAAGAGAAAAATAGAAGAGGAAGAGAGTGTTAGACTTAGGGCACACAACTAAGAGGGGGGGTGAATCAGTTGTGCAAAACTTTCTCCAATTTACACACTTAAATCCTCTTACTGATTAGCAGTATATTAAACATGAAACATAATGCATTCAAATCAAAAGCAGAAACTCATCAACACATAAGACACCAAGATTTTGACGTGGAAAACCCAGTTAAGGGAAAAACCAAAGGGTGATTAACCCAAGAATGTATTCTCTGTTAGAAGAATAGAAAGAACAAAATGGCACATGCCAATTAGGGCTCACTGCCCAAGCACACTGCTCACAAGAGGCTCACTGCCTACAAGAGACACACTGTCTACAAAGAAATGAGTATCACATACATGAACTGGAGAATAGCATCTTCACCATGCTTGAATCAGTTCCATTAAGCTCAATACTTCTGCTCTGCCTTTCGCTCTCCTCTTCGCTACCACTTGCTCATCTCCACACAAAAAAGGCAAGTTCAAACTGACTTCGCAATCCTCATTTATATAATGCATCGACTTAGGAATAATCATCTAAGTCGGCAAACATCTACAAGAACATCCGCAAGACGTGTAATACATCCGGTCGGCCAGTCTCAGGAAGAACACCATCATCTAGTGGTTGTTCTTCAAATGCGCACTCTAACTTCAATGCGGACCACCAACATGAACTGGACATGATCCACAGATCACCACAAGCTTTCTTGAATCACCAAGAACATCCGCACTTCATCTGCTTACTAGAATCCTTCTCTCCTTCATCCGGAACCTCAAGAGCACAGTTTGTCATCACTGTCATAAAGGAATAGGTTCTTCCAGACCTTCAAACCACGAACCAATCTACTTGACACTTCACAAGGATGTCCTCAACACTTCCTCAAGTCTGTAGAATGGGATAATGCATTTCTGGATCTCACCAGACCTATCTGTGAAACTTGGTCACCTCTGAACACCTGCTGGAGCCGGTTCTACTTGAGCAACCATAACTTCTTCAAATCTTCATGCAGACCTTTGAAAACTTGACTGGATCATCTCAAGACTCATATCTACAAACCCTTTAATCCGTAGCCTTTGATCATCATCCTATCTTGGACTTTTGCCTTACAGTCATCACTGTTCCTGATTGAGACTAATTTTCTCAATATCCTCAACTCACGGCTCATCCAAACCTTATCATTAATGCAACAGGAGTATGTTGACATCAATGACAACACCAGTTAGGCCCATACTTGCAACAATCTCCCCCTTTGGCATTGATGGCAACATATGATGTGAAAAACCATCAAGACAAGAACTTCTCCTTACTGTCACAACTCCCCCTATCAATAGCAACCATTCACATGTCTTCTCTCCCTTTACTGCTCCCCCTTTGATCAGAAACCACTTATTTTTCACATGTCTTCTCTCCCCCTTTGACATCAATGGCAAAGGGCACATACTTGCAATTTCACCACTTCAGACTCATACCTGCTGCTCCCCCTGAGTAGAAGCTCCCCAACATCAATCCAGATCACAAGATGTGACTATGATACCCACCAGACTGATGCACATCAATGCACCTTAGTTCATCACCGGAGGGGCAATAACCCCTAACTTCTCCCTGAGATACTCAAAAGAGTCCTTAGGTAAAGGTTTAGTAAAGATATTTGCAATCTGATCCTTGGATGACACAAACTCCAATTTGACTTCATTCTTATTCACTTGCTCTCTCAGAAAGTGAAACTTGATAGATATATGCTTTGTCTTTGAATGCAACACTAGATTCTTAGATATACTTATAGCACTTGAATTATCACAGAGGATTGTGATAGGCTCCTCATACTCTACTTTAATATCTCTTAGCATCTGCTTCATCCACAAAACTTGAGTGCAACAACCTACTGCTGCTATGTATTTTGCTTCAGTTGTAGACAAGGATATTGCCTCTTATTTCTTGCTTAGCCAAGAAACCAATCTCTTTCCCAAAAAGAAAACTCCACCACTGGTACTCTTCCGGTCATCCACATCTCCTGCCCAATCAGCATCTGTATATGCATGAAGAGAGAAATCATGATCTCGAGGATACCACAAACCATACTCAACTATTCCTTTTAGATATCTAAAAATCTTTTTGATTGCCATGACATGAGATTCTCTGGGATCAGGTTGGAATCTCGCAACAAGACCAACAGCTTGCATTATATCTGGTCTAGTTTGAGTGAGATACAAAAATCCTCCAATCATTGATCTGTACTTTGTCTGATCTGCCTTAGGAGAGTCATCATCTTTGCTTAACTTACATCCGGTTGCCATGGGAGTATTCATTGGCTTTGAATCTTCCATTCCAAATTTCCTTAACAATTCTTTCACATATTTGGTCTGAGAAATAAAGATTTCTTTCTTTGTTTGAGTAACTTGTAGATCCAAGAAGAAATTCATTTCTCCAAGCATAGACATCTCAAACTCACTTTTCATTTGATTTGCAAAAGTTTTACACATACTATCTCTTCCTCCAAAGATGATATCATCAACAAATACTTCAACAATCAAGATGTTTTCATGATCAATTTTGAAATATAAGTTACTGTCAGCAGTACCTTTGTTGAAACCAATCTTCAAAAGATGTTGGTCCAATCTTTCATACCAGGCTCTTGGGGCTTGCTTTAGTCCATACAGTGCCTTCTTCAACTTGCAGACCATATCACCATGCTCAGATAATTGAAATCCATCTGGTTGTTCAATGTACACTTCTTCTTCTAAGTCACCATTCAAGAAAGCAGACTTGACATCCATCTGATACACCTTGAAATCCTTAAAGGCAGCAAATGCAAGAAATAATCTGACTGCTTCAATTCTTTCCACCGGAGCAAAAGTTTCTTCAAAATCAATTCCTTCTATTTGAGAGTAGCCCTTGCAGACCAATCTGGCTTTATTTCTGATTACTTCACTAGCTTTATTTAGTTTGTTCCGGAAGACCCATTTGGTTCCAATCACATTCTTGTTTCTAGGTCTGGGAACAAGATCCCAAGTGTGATTTTTCTCAATTTGCATCAACTCTTCCTCCATTACTTTGGTCCAATTTTCATCATTGCAGGCTTCATTTATTGTCTTAGGTTCAATCTTTGAAATCAGACAATATTCATCTAAATTTTGAGCAATTTTCCTTCTAGTTTGCACACCTTTGCTTTTGTCACCTATGATCTGATCTTCAGAGTGGTTCAGTCTTACATACCTTGGAACTTTGGGAGTTTCTTGCACTTCTACTTCTTGATCAGGCTCATTTAGACCTATCTCTTCTTCCTGATTTACCAGATCAGTTTGAATCTGACTTTCAGAAAAGGATTGAACTCCTTAAACCATAACACTATTCTGATCATCTTCATCATATTCATAAAACCTTGAGGGTTTCTCTATTCCCTCATCAACCTTCACATTTGTACTTTCTATCATCTTTCTTAGTCTCTTGTTATAACACCAGTATGCTTTGCTTTGAGTAGAGTAACCCAAGAATATTCCTTCATCACTTCTAGCATCAAACTTGCCTAGATCTTCATCTCTTTTGATGTAACATTTGCTACCAAAGACTCTAAAATATCTTACAGTAGGAGTAATGCCAAACTAGAGTTCATAAGGGGTCTTACCGGTATTGCTTCTGATTTGAACTCGATTGAGAGTATAGACTGCAGTGCTAACAGCTTCTCTCCAATAGATATGATGAACATTTGCTTCCATCATCATGGTTCTAGATGCTTCCTGGATGGTCCGGTTCTTTCTCTCCACTACTCCATTCTGCTATGGAGTCCTAGGAGCAGACAACTGTCTCTTAATTCCATGTTTCTCATAGAACTCTATGAACTCACTGGATGTGAATTCTCCACCTCTATTAGACCTCAGACATTTCAACTTTAATCATGTTTCATTCTCTACCATAGCCTTGAATATTTTGAATTTCTCAAGAGCTTCTAATTGCTCCTTTAGAAAGGTTACCCACATCATCTTGGAATAGTCATCAATTAACAGCATGAAGTATCTATCACCTTGAATACTCCTGGTTCTTGCCGGACCACAAAGATCAGTGTGAACTAAGTCCAATAATCCGGTAGAAGATAGTTCCTTGCTTTTGAATGTGACACTGCTCAGCTTACCCAACTAATATTCCTTGCACAAGCTATTAGTAGGTTTCACCAATTTTGGAAGATCTCTTACAGCCTGAGTATTGCTTATCTTGATGAAATTATCAAAATTCACATGACACATTCTCCTATGCCATAACCAACTCTGATCAACTTGAACAAATAAGCAACTTTATCAGTGCCAACCAAGTGGAAGATATTACCTTTAGTTTGGGTACCGGATGCAATCTCTGTGTTGGTTTTTTCCCTGACTGGATGCTCATTCCCAGATTTCCCTACAAGGTAGCCATCAGTGATCAACAAGATCTCTGGGCCAGGGGCCAACAATATAGGAGATAGGCTCTATTTTTATCTCCTCTTCTTCTTCAGGCTCTGCAAAACCTAGGGGGGTATTCCCTATTCAACACCCATGAGATATAACTATGTAAAGACCGGGATGCTGACACAAAGCAGATAATTCCTCCTGTAAGTAGACCAAAACTGTAGGATAAGTGCAAAGGGGCTAGCTTTGGGCCTATGTTCAGTTGTGAATCAGAGGATCTTGGTCCTAAACTACTTCTAAGGTCCTAATGGTTTGATTTGGAAGTATGAGTTTGATTTATGTTTGGATGCAAACCTGGACCTGGTGTATAACCTCAACACAGAGCTAGACTGATGCCTATCCAGGGCTTGGAGTCAGTAGACATACACCTGTGAATGATCAGCATGAACACACTAAAACTGGAATTCAAGGGGATGTTATGGTATCTGCCTTACAGAAACCTCCCAAAACAGAGTGTTAAGTTATCTCTACTTATGGTATCCCTATCGCAGTATATCTTTCCCAACACTTAATCTGAAAACACTTTAATCTACCCTTTGAGCAGAAGTTGAAAGATCAAGCATTCAATACAGGAATTCTATATTCTAGAATCCCAGACATCCCTTAGATATCTAGATTCAGAAGGACACATGCAATACTGGAGACAGAATAACAAAACACATGCGAATACAGCATTACTCATATAAAATCAATCATGAAATTAGTAGATTCATGCATGAGACATACAACAAGAGATACATAAACTCACAAAATCACCTACACAGAGCAACCAGAACTAGTTGTATCTCATTACAGAGCCAGATATGTCCAGTTTTCAACAACAAAAATGAGAAACACAACCTGCTAAATACAGCAAGGAAGGTCCTCAGCATTAATTACATGGCAGATCAAAATTTGCCAGATATATTCCTTCTGAGGAAAATGGCCTACAAAGATTAAAAGTAGTAGGGAATAAAACATGGAGAAGAAAGAAAAGGACGAGGGGCAGATAAGCTCAAGCCTTGTGCCACCGTTGGAAAATTTTATGCCATAAATCAGGTACATGACTGTTCGACCGCTCGGCCATGCCTCTGCAAATCACCATTGATGGCTCAACCACCCACTTTCTTCTCTTGGAAACTGTCGCAGCGCTCACATGAAAAATTCCTGCTCAAAAAATGCCTGAAGACACAAGAGAAACCCACATTCCAACTTTTAAACATGGCCATCGATCATTTCCCTTCGCAGGATCTACAGCCTCAAATCGCTTTGAAAAGTCGAGAACCACTAAGAATGTGCCACGCAGGCACCTTTGCTTTCGTTGACTCTTCAAACTCTGTGAGATGAAAAATCCCACATTTGCCCTGCAGGAACCCCTTAATCACTTTATAAGCACTGTCGCATGTATACAATAAGTGTCAAGCGTTTTGCCCCGCTCGACCCATGAACCTTCTGCCAAAAGCCCATCAGTGTAACATACACCATCGGAGCAACCAAAAACCCTCCGGCCGACACCACATGTTACACCGATGACTACACAGTATAAATCCCATACCATCCGCCATCAGCCAGACTAGCCACATCGGAACAATTTCCATTAGATAAGTTGATGTCACACATCACGCCGATGGACACCTTGGTCAGCATGACCAAAACCATCGGCCCAATAAAAAACTTCCCCGCCGACCACACCTCGTTACGCTGATATAGCCTCATCGGCCAGAGTACCCCTGTCGGCCCAACTCTCCACACTCCATCTGATGCACCAAGTCATCCCGATGGCACTTACAAGCTACACTCTGTCGGTGAGACCCCTAGCGTCAGCGAACCCTCCGCCTGTCTACCTGATACTTTTCATTACGCCAATGGTATTCCCATCGGCCAGACCCCAATACATCGGCGGAACCAAAAAATCCCTCGCCGATAGCAAGACACACGCCGATGACACCATCGGCCAAACCTCCCACTGTCGGCCCAACTCAAAATTCCCTCGCCGACAGCCAACACTACACCGATAACACTTCATCGGTGATACTTTACAATAGTCACCCCGATCGGGGAAACCCTACACCGTCAGCCCAATGCAATTTCCTCAGCCCGATAACTAATGTCACTCCGATGCACACTCCATCGGCATAGCCCAAACACATCGGTAGATCTCAAAAATCTTTTGCCAATAGCAAAACTCTCGCCGATGGACATACCATCGGCCAAACATTAACCATCGGCGGACCTCTCGCCAGCCCGCCCGATAAGCAAAATCACCCCGATGGGACATCATGATGACCCCCTCCTCAAGAAATATGATGCTGATGCTAAAACATGCTGAGGAGGCCCCAAAAATTAGAAATTTTTTGGGAAGGTGCCTGCATGAAAAATTGCTCAAAAACTGACAGTCAATTCAAGCACCAACACTCTATTCCGGAGCTTTCAAAGATCTTGCATTTTCCATTCTTGAACTGGAGATCATAGCCTCTGTCCACCAACTGTCCAACACTAAGAAGATTGTGCTTCAAGCCTTCAACATATAGAACATTACCAGTTTTGTTCCTTCCATCAAAAGAAATAGTTCCTCTTCCTCTGATTCTACCAACAGAATTATCTCCAAACTTCACCACTCCACCTTCATATCTTTCCAAATCTATGAACTTATTTATGTCACTTGTCATATGGTGAGAGCAACCACTGTCAATGACCCAATCATCCTTTTCTTCAACTTGGGCAGCCAGGGCTCTTTCTACAACCTTATGATTGACAGATACAGAGGATATTGGTTCTTCTTCCTTGATGGCAATAAACACCCATTCATTTCCTGATTTATTTCCAGTCTCTGATTCATCATCTGTTACTCCTTCATTATCATCTTCTTCATGAACATAGTAACAGTTCTTTTGGAACCTTGGCTTGTTAGGATTTTGCCTTGAAAATCTTTCCGGACACTTTGAGGCAAAATGGCCAATCTTATTGCAATTAAAACACTTAAAAGGTAATTTTCCTTCATACTTACCGGATCCTCTTGGTAGCCTCTTTGCAATAAGGGCTTCAAGTTGAGCAATTTCTACTTCTTCTTCTTCCAGATCTTTTCTTGCTTTTTCATACCATGACAATTTCCTTGAAGAATTCTCTCCCGGATCAAACCTTTGTTTACCTTTAACAGAGGCGCTGGCTTTGAATGTAGATTCAGTCTTGGGGGGGTCATCTCCAAACTCTGTCATTTCAAATGCAGCCAATTTCCCAGCTAATTGATCTCTTGTGACAGTTGTATGGGCTCTGAATTCTTCAATGGCAGCAGCCTTGATTTTGTAAGAAGTAGGAAGGGATCTGAGAATTTTACCAACAATCTCATTTTCATCCAAGACTCCACCAGCATTTCTAATTCCACAAACCAGCGCATTCACTCATCTCTCATCTTTAGTTTTTCAAATTTCCCTTTTAGATTCTGTAACCTTGCACATTTAACATACTGATCTTCTTCATGCAAAAGTTCCAGTTTATTCCAAATCTCAAAGGCAGTTGGTAGGTCAATAACATTTGAGAGCTCTGAGTCAGATAATGCACTTAGAAGAGCCCCTTTGGTCCGTAGATTATTTTCAGCATCTGTGATTTCATTTAGGGTTGTCGGACCACCCTGTGGAGGTACATACGCTTTTGTAACCATGGACCAGTACGCCATTCCCATACACTGCAAGTGAAATTTCATGCAACCTTTCCAAAGAGCAAAGTTGGTTCCATCAAACTTTGGACTATCCTTCTTGTATGACGACATCCTAGATCTCCTCAAGCGGTTAAGCTCCTTTTAGAGGAACGTGGCTCTGATACCAATTGTTAGACTTAGGGCACACAACTGAGGGGGGGTGAATCAGTTGTGCAAAACTTTCTCCAATTTACACACTTAAATCCTCTTAATGATTAGCAGTATATTAAACATGAAACATAATGCATTCAAATCAAAAGCAGAAACTCATCAACACATAAGACACCAAGATTTTGACGTGGAAAACCCGATTAAGGGAAAAACCACGGGGTGATTAACCCAAGAATGTATTCTCTGTTAGAAGAATAGAAAGAACAAAATGGCACATGCAAATTAGGGCTCACTGCCCGAGCACGCTGCTCACAAGAGGCTCACTGCCTACAAGAGACACACTATCTACAAAGAAATGAGTATCACATACATGAACTGGAGAATAGCATCTTCACCATGCTTGAATCAGTTCCATTAAGCTCAATACTTCTACTCTGCCTTTCACTCTCCTCTTCGCTACCACTTGCTCATCTCCACACAAAAAAGGCAAGTTCAAACTAACTTCACAATCCTCATTTATACAAGGCATCGACTTAGGAATAATCATCTAAGTCGGCAAACATCTACAAGAACATCCGCAAGATGTGTAATACATCCGGTCGGCTAGTCTCAGGAAGAACACCATCATCCAGTGGTTGTTCTTCAAATGCACACTCTAACTTTAATGTGGACCACCAACATGAACTAGACACAATCCACAGATCACCACAAGCTTTCCTAAATCACCAAGAACATCCGCACTTCATCTGCTTACTAGAATCCTTCTCTCCTTCATCCGAAACCTCAAGAGCATAGTCTGTCATCACTGTCACAAAGGAATAGCTTCTTCCGGACCTTCAAACTACGAACCAATCTACTTGACACTTCACAAGGACGTCCTCAACACTTCCTCAAGTCTGCAGAATGGGATAATGCATTTCTGGATCTCACCGGACCTATCTGTGTCACTTTGTCACCTCTGAACACCTGTTGGAGCCGGTTCTACTTGAGCGGCCATAACTTCTTCAAATCTTCATGCGGACCTCTGAAAACTTGATTGGATCATCTCAAGACTCATATCTACAAACCCTTTAATCCGCATCCTTTGATCATCATCCTATCTTGGACTTTTGCCTTACAGTCATCACTATTCCTCACTGTTCCTGATTGAGACTAATTTTCTCAATATCCTCAGCTCACGGCTCATCCAAACCTTATCATTAATGCAACAGGAGTATGTTGACATCAATGACAACACTGGTTAGGCCCATACTTGCAACAAAGAGAATGTTTTGTCTAAGAATTGAGAAGTATATGAGATGATATTACAGGTGATTCAAGTACATTGAGAAGACATTATGGAGCACATATGCAGAGCAATTTGATTTCCAGACTAAGAAAGAATGATATGCGGTTATGAGCATTGTATTGAAACAGAGAAACCCTCTAAATTTTTTTTATTAATCTGAAGTTGTATATTTCTTCAGTGAGGCATATTGTAGCCAGTGAGGCTTGCATGGTCAATGAGACCTATTTGTTGCTAGTGAGGCATTCATCAGCCAGTGAAGCTCTGTAAGTGGTGATTTTCATGATTAAGCTAGTGAGGCAGTTTAGAGTGGTTTTTCATCCCTATGAGGGTTTTCCACTCATCAAAACATGTATCATGTCTTCTCTTTATGGTTGATTATATTGTATCTATTTGGTCATCCTTATTTAAGTTTTTGTATTCTAGTTTGCATATCTCGATGACTATGTTTTAAATGAGTTCCTTTGCACAAGATCTTTGAGTTAAGTTTTGAAATGTTAAATTTCGTATACCACTTATTCACCCCCCCCTCTCAGTGGTCTTGTACTCCAACAATATTGCCACCTCTACATCACCTAAGTGGCCCCTATCCAAGCACTACCTAGCACTTGCAAACATGCCACATACACTTAGCCTAATCACCACCTTTGTTGATTGTGTGACCCATCTACCACACACCATCCACTAGGGAACCACCAAGGGTAGGTACCTCTTCACCATTTCACCTTTTAGATTTGGACGCCAACTTCAAGAGGCGATAACTTGCTCAAACGAAGGTATATTTTGGTGTAATTTTTTGAAATATGGTAAATTTTATCTACTACATAGTGGGGTTATTGGTTTTCATATTTCATTCTACTATTTTCTAGAATTTAAGTTTTATTATATTTTTTATTTAATTGTATTTTTTGGAACTTATAATGCTCCTACCTTTCTCAAACAAGCTCCTTTTTTAACACTATTTTTTGAAAGTTTACATTTTTCCAAGCTCTACAGAATAATGTAGTTTATTTGCTCCTACTTTGTAAGAACTTATTACTTTCATCACTTTAGCCACTTTTAGGCCTTGTAAAGGTCTATTAAATCTAGTATGCCATATTGTAACAAGTATTGAAATAAAGTGCCAAACATTGTAGCTTTGGAGGAGCCCATTTCACATATAGTATATAGGCCCATTTCCCTTTGAAACATATAAAATTCTTGCAAGCCACATAATCAATGCCATGTTATACAAATCAATGGATAGGATTTGCATGGCTATGACTTCAAAGGTATAGCATAGAAAATGTGTGTAAGTGCATACAACCAATGTGCAAGAATAAACATCCTAGTAGTGATCATTATGTCAATACAAAGAATCCACTTAAGTTACTAATAATTACTTACAAGTTAATATTCAAATAGAATAATGTGCATGGGTAAAGGCAAGGACTTAGGCTTTTTGAACTAGGCCACCTTGAACATGAACGAAGAGAATGACAATGTACCAACAAACATTGTGAAGGCCTCGGTGGCATTACGCAAATCTTTGATAGTGCATCCTACAACCTATAGGAGGTTGTGCAGTACTACACATGTCATTAAAGTCACATGGAAGAATTTACAAGTAGATAAGACATGAAACCAATATCTTAGAGCATAAGAATAATAAAACAACAAAAAGAGTTATTCAATATGAGAGCATAGGATTTAATAGCAACATTTGTAGAGTATGACATTTCAAGCACAACACAAAGGTTTAAGTTACATTTCTTAGATCAATTATAAACATAAAAGACAAAATAGTAGCATAGAGAGCCATGCAAAAATTTATTGGATTGGGTGTCAACAAGTTCATTGGAATCTGTAGGATTAGGCATTGTAGTAATCGGTGAACTTGGAATTTTAATAAAAAAAAAACATATAATGAAATCATTATTGTAGAAAAATTAAAGTTTGCAAACTTGTATAGTTATACAATCCAATCCTATTAAATACAAATTCACAAAGAGAAATCATATTTTTTAGTTTTTACTTTTCCAAACCTTATATTAATAACATTTCCTATAACATTAACTATACAAAACCTATCTAAATTATCTTTAGCTCTACATTACCTAACTTCATTTTTCAAATAGCGAGGAAGGCGTATAATTTATTAATTTCCTTTAATAATAGATAATATTGAATTATTATTTCTTAACTTAAAAATTGAGCCTTCTAAACTTATGTGTCCTACTTATGTACAAAAACATTTATGAAAATATGCCTATCATCTATATAGACAAACTTTGTATCAATGTAAAAAATATATTAAATCAATTTCATTATTCGCGAAAACTAAATTTAAATTTTATTTATCTTGTTGATTATGATCGTATGTTAGATAATTTAAAAAGAGGTTATTCATAAATTTGTTTTATTTCTACCTACTAATCAAAGGCATAAATAAAGGAATTTGAATATCCTTAAGCAAAGGTGACCATGACATTACATAGAAATAATAAAAAATAATAAATGGTGATATAAAACATGTATGCAATAACTTTGAAGAAAGCAAAGATGAAAAAGAGGAAAGTAAAGGTCCTGATATAATGATGACTAGTTCCAACTTGATATTTTGTTGAAAGGAAAATCATGTTTTCCTAGTCTCTAATAGAATAGTGATTAACGTTTTATATATACTCTCATATCCCTCTTCTTGTGATGCACCATTCCTCTCTTTTCTCTCAACAAAGGTTTCCAACTTATATGAACTCCCAATTTTGAATGAAAGCTATTTCACATTTCATCAATAATTTTTAATTTACATATTGTTTCTTGTGTTAATTACAATACAACTAGTCCCTCATTGGGTATTGTCCTCTAAATTCCTATACTAATTTTGATCAGGTCAGCATTGTTTTATTCTCAATGTTAATTGGCTAACTATCACAAAGAATTTCATCCAATAGATGCATAACTAACTTACATGTGGCATGAACTAATAAATATGACAATCACCATTTATTTTTTAACACTTTGAATCTTAACCTATAGAAGACAAATTAAATGAAATCTACATCAATCAACAAAATAGATAACCAAAATTCACTTTCCCACACAAAATATTTCCCTTTGAATTCTACATCTATTTCCCCCACAAAAACAATTCCTTCTTCAAGATAATAAATTCTTGGCATTAGGAAGACAAAAATTAATTGAACTATATAATCAACAAAACATTAAAAAAATATTTGTCATGTTGAATATGAATAAAACAAAAGCTACACTTTCAATAGATAGAAGACTCTTGTCTAATTTTCTCAAGAATGTATGATAGTGTGGACATGACAGAGACACTTTAATTGTAAATAGTGTAATATTATTTTTGTCACCCCTCTAATGATTAGGAATCTTTTTATTTATGCAAGTAAAATGTAGAGAATTTTAGTTCCTATTGATAAATATCATTAAGATTTACTTTGATCTATATTAAGTTTTGACATTCATCTTCCCTTTTGTTTAATAGGATGAAGTAGTGAACATGGATGAGAAGCTATTGCTAAGTTTCCATTTAATATACTTGACTTTTGACAAATACAAATTATTTAAAAAACAATTATGACAAAATGATTTTTTATTATATTTTAATCTTCAATTATAATGAAGTTACTTAAAATTTTACTATTTCCCAAATTAAATACCCATTTAAGAGAAATTTAACACAAAATACTTCCATAAATTTTCATTGAAGAATATTTGTGCACCAATAAATTTTGTTGTTGATTATTTAATTACACATGTTCTATTATGGTCTGCATACTTGATAAAAGTGTGAACTAAGAAAAATACATCTTTCTAGATAGAAATTACATATGTCAAACAATGCTAGCCTACCTAATACCTCTTAGTCTATCTACAAGACTAATGGAAACTTCATCTAAGACCTGAATGTATCTTTTTCTTTGATACCTTTTGAAAATCAAGATTGCAAACACTCCCGAAAATCTAGTTGCAAAACTTGCCATCCACTCTACATACCAATGCCATGGAATTTCTCCTCCCTCCTCAATCTCTTCTTCTAGAAGATGAATCATGTCAGAATTTGACTTTTGCCCACATTTACATGTTTTATTATCAAGTGGAAATCCACAAAGGCCAGGGTTTCCATAGAAATTAGTAGGGTTGAATGTCGCAAATTAACCCCCTATTGGAATTCTTCCACAAAGCATATTGTTATATACAATAAAAGTACTCATACTGGAAACCTTTAAGATTTCATTTGGAATGTTTCCATGCAATTTGTTATTTGAAAGATCCAATGACTCTAGTTACTCTAGCATTCCAAAAGTGATTGAAATATTTCTTGTAAGACTATTCCTTGATAAGTTCAAAGTGTGAAGACCTTTAAGGTTTCCAATTTTTGAAGGAATGTCATCTGATAGTTGATTTGCAAATAGATCAATGCAAGTTATAAGTAACAAAATAGAATTATAATACATCAATTCTAATCCTTTGTTGACCATTTGAATCTCGTCTTTGTAGTAATAGTCAATACCACTAGCATTTACAATTTTTACTTGTGGATGTGGATCCATCATAGCTGTCAAATTTGCCAAATGTGATGGGATGGGACAAATCAAATTATTATGTGAAATATCTAACACATGCAATTTGGAAAGAGTACTTAATTGACTTGGAATGTGCCCATGTAGTTTATTTGACCTCAAAATAAGTATCATCAACTCAGAGAAGTGTGATAGCCAAAGGGGTATATTGCCCACTAAAAAATTATTTCCCACATCTAGCATCTGTAAGCTAGAGCAATTTTGAAGACTTGATGGCAAGTTTCCCTTTAGCATGTTTCCATTAAGGTGTAGTGTCTGGAGATAGCTTAGCATTCCTATATGAGCTGGAATCTCTCCTATCAATTTATTTTTTCCCAAATTCAATCTTGTCAAAGAAGAGCAATTCATTAGGCTTGATGGTATTTTACCAGACAATCTATTCTCTGAGAGATCCAACACCTTCAAGTGTTGTAGAAGACTAATGGAAGAAGGAATTCCGCCACTTAGATCATTAGCTGAAAATGACAAGAACTCAATGTCAAGTAGAAGTCTTGCAATTTGCATTGGGATAACACCTGTAAATCCATTTTGTGGCAAGTCTAATACTTGCAGATCTGGGGAAGCTGTTGAAGGAACTGGAAGGAAACCATTGAACATATTCTTATGTAAGTCTAAAATGTCGAATGAACTTATGTTCAAGGTGAAGGGAAATCGACCTTGGAAGTTATTGTATGATAGATTCAAATCTTTGAGATTGGGTAAATCTCCTAGCCAAGGTGGAATGTTTCCAAAGAGATTATTTTGGGAGAGATCCAAAGTAATTAAGCTATATTGTGTTGAAAGGAATGGAGGCAAGATACCTTCAACATTACAAGAAGCCAATCTCAAGCTAGATAAGGAAAATGGAGGTATCCATTTTGGGTCAACTTGAACAATCAATTTATTATTAGATAGGTCGAGGTCATAAAGGTCACTAGTACTTTTGAAACTATCAAGAGCAAAGTGTCCTTCCAAGTTGTTGGAAGAAAGGTCAATCCCTTGCAAAGATGAAATGTTACCCAACCAGGAAGGAATTTGGCCACTCAATTTATTTTCAAAAAGATAAAGATGACTCAAAGATGAATGTTGACCAAGTGAGGGTGGAATCTCTGCACTTAATGAGTTTTCACTAAGATCCAACCATTGAAGAGTAGAGATGTTGCCAAGGAAAGAAGGGATAAGGCCTCCCATATTTAATAGACCTCTCAGATCAAGATGGATGAGGAAGGAAATATTTCCAATACAAGGTGCAATACTCCATGTTACATTGGAATATGACAGATCAAGTGTGGTTAGTTGTGGGTAATTGCCACATAATACATGACCTATATCTCCACTTAATAATGGGTTTGTAGACAAGCTAAGTTCTTGCAAATAAGGCATATTTCCCAACCATGAAGGCACTGTGGAACTAAGGTTGTTCATATCTAACATAAGATGGGAGAGGGAGGTGATGTTATGGATAGCATTGGGGATGTGTCCTGATAGGGAGCAATTTAAAAGGAGGAGATGGTAGAGATTATGGAGATGAGAAAGGGTTGTTTCCAATTCCTGACTTGTCACATTCAACACTGCACCTCCAAGAGACAAATACTTTAACTCTTGTAGCTTCTCTGTCCACCTTAAACTGGAGCTATACAATTTGGACCCACTTATATATGTGTACCCAAATCCAAACGTAAACACCTTTTTCTAGCTTTTAGAAACATCTAAAAATTGCAAGTGAGAGAGATTACCTAGTTGCCATGGGATTCTACCTTGGAATTCATTCATGGCTAAGTTGAGGTAAGTCAAGGTGTACAAGGAGCCAACATCCATAGGAATCTCACCTTCAAAATTGTTCCAACTGAGATCAAGATGTCTCAATTTTTGGAGGCCAAAAAATTTTGCATATCAAATACTAATTATTTTTAAAAATAAAATAATTTAATATTAATAATTAAAAATAAATTATGAGTAATAAAAATAAAATAATTATTTATTATATTTCAAAATAAATAAAATATAAAATTATTATTTCCTACCGAACTATTAAATTATTTAATATTTAATAAATTGAATTTTATATTAATGTAAGCTTTGAATTTTAGAAATAGAAAATAGTGCAGTTTAAAAGTACCTCTAGGTAGATTGCCATTGAAATAATTCCAGCTCAAGTCCAAATACTCCATGTGCTTTAATTGGAATAAAATAGGTATGAGTGTTTTGAAGGGATAAAAGTGATTATTGGAGAAGTGGAGTTGGATGACGTGGGAGGAGAATTGGCTGCATTCAAGACCCCCCTCGCAGCAATTAAACCCAATTGCTTGTCATTCATGGAAAAAGAATGGCCCAAAACATGCTCATAGGAATAAGAATCCTCGGGTTCAACTGAAGCCATAT
This sequence comes from Cunninghamia lanceolata, assembly GCA_027924645.1. Lineage (NCBI taxonomy): Eukaryota > Viridiplantae > Streptophyta > Pinopsida > Cupressales > Cupressaceae > Cunninghamia > Cunninghamia lanceolata. The sequence continues at coordinate 4,955,861 of BSBN01000128.1, forward strand.
AATACTCATTCTTGAACATAGTAGGTGGCTGTAACAGAGCAGCATGTCATCACAATAAACAGGCATAGCACAACAGAGAATCTGTCCATTTTAGCAACTGATTTATCTCATCTGCAACAATGTTTGATTGAAAAATAATCAGACACTAATTAAATAAGTGCGAGAGTAATTAAAAGAAAAAAGAAAAAACTAAATGAAGAATACCTAGAATAGAAAAGCAGGGGAGAGAAGAGAGGAATTGAATGGTGCATCAGAAAGAGAGGGGTATGAGAGTATTTATAACACGTTTCCCACACCAAGTCAACAAAGATTGGGAAAATGTGATTTTCCTTTCCACGAAATATCCTGAGTTTGAATGAATGATTTTCCTTCATCACGGTTTACTTTCCTCTTTCATCTTTGCTTTTATATCGCCATTTATTAACTTTTTTAACTTTTTCTATTTGTTGTACGTTTTAATGTCATGGTACCTTTGCTTAAGGATATTCGAATTCCTGTATGTATTGCTGATAATGGCTGATATAGTATTTGCGTATTTAAGGTGCAATATTTTTAAAAGTTTAGCATTAGTAGTTGTGATTTTAAGGTTGTTAGTGTTGACTATAAGTGCTAATAATTAATGAAATGTACTCTTTAGATCTAAAAGGAAACCAATCATGTGATACCACATCAACCTCACCAACAAAACATGACTTAATGCACACCTATTGGTCCACCCTTTTTTGGGGGGAAACTATTTGACACCTCAACAAAAAGCATGCTGGTGTGGCATCATATTTGATGATGTGGCCTGAAACCATAGTTATAAGGAGGGACTTTGCCAAGTAAGCTATTGTAAAAATATTGGAGTGATTCGAAATTGCCACATATGATTTTGAGAGGCGTGAAGTTAGGGTGCACAACTACTAGGTCCTCTCCCCTATTAGGTAATAAAAAAACAAATTTATGAATGGCCTCTTTTTCAATTATCGAACACACAATCATAATCAACAAAATAAATAAATTTTAAATTTGATTTTAGTGAATAGTGAAATGGATATAATAGTTTTTAAATTGATATGAAGTTTGTCTATATAGATTTGTTGATAATGCCTTGGGAATTGAGACCCCCAGTAGTGGTCTCGACAATAAAGCCATGGGAAGAGATCCCCCATAAGGGTCTCTCTAGGCTCGGACCAGGCTAAAATTACTCCAACAAAAAAAAGGTTTGTCTATATAGATAATAGTGATATTTTAATAAATGGTTTTGTGTAAGCGGGACACATAAGTTTAGAAGACTCATAATTTTTAGTTAAATAATAATAATTCAAAATTATCCATTACTAAGGGAAATTAAAAAATTATATGCCTTCGTTGCTATTGAAACATAAATTTAGGTAGTGTACAGTTCAAGATAATTTAGACAAGTTTTGTATAGTTAATGTTATAAGAAAGGTTATTGATAGGTTTGGAAAAGTAAAAACTAAAAAACATGATTTTTCTTTGTGAATTTTAATTTAATAGGATTGGATTGTGTAAATGTACACTTGCAAACTTCAAATTTTCTACATTAATAATTGCATTGCATGTTTTTTATTTATTAAAATTCCAAGTTAATTGATTACTACAACACCTAATCTTGCACATTCCGACGAACTTGTTGGCACCCAATCCAAGAAATTCTTCTTATGGCTCTCTATGCTACTATTTTGCCTTTTATGTTTATAATTGATCTGAGAAATGTAACTTAAACCTTTGTGGTGTGCTTGAAAGTTCATACTCTATAAATGTTTCCCTTAAATCATGTGCTCTCATATTGCATAGCTCTTTTCTTTGTTGCATTACTATTCTTCTATACTAAGATACTAGTTTCATGTCTTATCTACTTACAAATGCCTTCCATGTGACTTTAATGACGTGTAGTGTTGCACAACCTCCTATAGGTTGTAGGGTGCACTCTAAAACATTTGTGTAATACAACAAAGGTCTTTGCAATGATTTTGGTACCTTGTCATGCTTTTCATTCATGTTTATGGTGGCCTCAATCAAAAAGCCTAAGTCCTTGCCTTTTACCCATGCATGTTATTCTATTTGAATATTGACTTGTTGCGAGTAGTTACAACTAACTTAAGTGGATTCTTTGTATTGACATAATGATCAACTACTAGGATGTTTATTCTTTCACATCAGTTGTATGTACTTACACACATTTTCTATGCTCTATCTTTGAAGTTATATCCATGTAAATCCTAGCCATTAATTTGTAGAACATGACATTGATCGTGTGGTTTGTAATAATTTTGTGTCAAAGGGAAATACTAGCTACAATGCTCACAAGTCATTGTCCTCAGATTATTTTCTAGAATGAACACATGTTATCGGATCCTCATAGTGAAGTGCCAAGTGTATTGTAAGACAAGCTATGTGATTAGTTGAGAGAAAATGTGGTGGGTCCACTTTGTCTATTTAGCAAAGGTTTGGTGCAAGGTTTGCTTCGTAGCTTTTAGGCTATGTGTTCAATTCTCATTTGGTCACAACAAAATAATGGAAGACATAAGCTTGTGTATACCTTTCACTATTTCATGGCTAAGTGTGAAATGACAAACCTAATGCTTATGCACATCCTCATTTTATTGGTTGAGGGGCATCCTCATTTTATTGATTGAGGGGCATCCTCATTTTATTTTATTTGATTAAGTGTGTTGCATGACTAAAGAGAGTTAATGATTAAACAAAAATGTTGCTACAATTGATCTATGAGAAAATACCTTATAATGTTGTAGCTAGTTGCATAGAAGATCTAGGGCATGATAGGTAGCTATATATACGTGTTTCTTTTATGAGAAAAGATATTTTAACCATTTTTGTATAGGGTTGTCTATAGTGTATTATAGGGTGATCAATTGATTAATGTCAAAACCTAAGAGGGTAGAGGGACATATTTGTGTTGAGTCTAGACAAGGTATAGTCTTGCATAAGCTTCTCCATGATTTGGATATTTCATGTCTAACTAAGAGTTTTAGGGAATAATGTATATGTCTCTAGGATCACATTTATTAACTTGCCATTTTTTATTAGTTAGTTGTCACAACAAATGTAAAATGTTCTCAAATTATTTTGGAAGTACCTTTTTTAATAATATATGGAATGTATTTTCAATTAGTGATGGATTATTGAAGAAGATTTTGTTATGTGGCATCTCTTGTGTTTTTTATTTACAGATGTATGCACTTCTAGTTCTTTATTTTAAATTCACTTGAGTGTTTCTCTCTATTTTGATTTGTTGACTATATTTCCCAATGAAATGGGAACTAGTCCCAAGTGGTTAATTGAACACTCTTTATTGAAATATTTTCCTCTACCCTCCTTTTAGAACTAGTGTAGACTAGGTCCTGCCAACTTGTATAACTTCGTATTATAAAGTTGTGTTAAATCCTTTAAGACCCCATGTCTAATAAATTTCTTGAGACTTATGCTTGTTTGGATTTTAGGGTTGCACATGAAGTAAACAAAGCATGAGGGAATTCATCTTTGGAAATATAAACTAGTTACATATCTTTTGTTGCACATGTAACCTATTGGAACTCATTCTGATTTCCCCTATTTATGGCTCTTTACAATGCATTGGTACCTTTAACATTGAAGACAAATCAAAGATATTTAAACTAGGTATCTATATTATGTCTTTTTTTCTAATAGTAATGTATATGTTCACAATAATTTTCAATAGTTTACATTAGGTTCAAAGGTTTCAATTTCACTATTTTCTCTCTCCTCATTCATGCTAATTAGGATAGTATGCTTTGTATTATTTTCTCTCTATTCATCACAAGAAGTTAATTTCACCTAAAAGAGATTAAACACCCACAAAGATACTTGTTCTATAATTTTCATTAGTTTCTAAGTACAAGACTAAGTTCTAGCACCTAGCACTAGTGTCTAGACAAAATTCTAGCACCTAACACTTATATCTTGTCCAATTTTCAACTCCTACAACTTCTAAATTTCATAAGGTGCCTATAATAGTTATCTGTATCCTTCACAATCATTTTTAATAGTCTGCATCAAGTGAAAGGGTTTCGGTTTCTCTATTTTCTCTCTCCTATTTAAACTAGTTTTCAACAATAAGGTTTCCCTAATTTTCTATGTATCTAATCATTACAGGAAGTTGATTTCACTAGTAATAGTACCTAGGAATTGATATAGCTACCTATCAGGACTACAATTTTTATCAATGTTTCAACACATGACTAAGTTCTAGCATTTGACATTAATGTTTAGACTACAAGTTGGTGCCTAGTACTAATTTTTTAACCTTTGTTTGGCTTAAAATTTAGTTCAAGTAGTCTCCTAGAATCATCTATAGTCCCTCTACAATAGTTTCATGGTTAGATTCCAAGTGTAATAGTTTTAGTTTTTCATTTCCATTTCCTTTTATTGTATTGTGTTTCTATTTGTAATTTATTATTTCCAAGTTTATTCTCTAGTAATTTTTCTAGTCTCAACTCTAGTGTTTGTTACTTAGTGTTAGACTAGGTGAAAATGTCTTCATTTTGTACTAATTACATAAATGTTCTCAAAATGAAGAAATTTAACATCAAAGTTCCCTTTTCTTGTTTTCACACCCACAAGCTATTTAAGGCCCTTGTGAGTCACCATAATCCTCCCAAGATTCCCAATATAATGGGGGTCAAGGGTGGCCACAAGATTCCATCATAGGAGGAAACCAATTTGAGAATAGAGAATAGTTTTATCACCTCTGCCACTTATAGGACTTTCTCCCACATGACTAACTTATTATTACTAAAAAAACCTTAATTTTGCATCATGAACTTGTTAGTATATGTTTTTTAATTTCTATAGTACAATATTATTGTATTTTTCTAAAAATTTATTTTAGCTTGCTTAGGTAGATGGAGTGGGTCATTACGAGAGTTGAGAGAATCTTCCATGAATGTAAATCCCACCATTTTTTTGGTAGTTCGAGTTACATCTAGATCGTTGGTCAATTTTACCTCCTATCTTCTCTATTTATGTATCCACTCACCTTGCACATTTTAGTCATACCATTGTCAAGTTTCCCTTGTTCATTTTATTTCCTGGAGCCATTATTTTCTCTTGAGTATTGTCCATATTCTCTCATGCTTGAAACATTCTCCTTTCCACTATTTTGATCCTTTGATCATGTTTACCCTTACATTCATTCTAGGTTGTTTTACTTGTTGCAGATTCTAACATGGTGTCAGATATTTGTGATGCCTATAGTAAAGAAGTACATTTTATATTTTTGAGAGCTCCAAAACATAATCACTTTTTCTAGTTTTTCTTTAAAAATTGGTATGATTTTCTCTTGCATCTTTGGATGATTGGAGAATCATAATTCTTTGATAGGAAAAATAAAATTTGGGGATTTTATTATTGGCATTCTACATTCTAGATGTGAGTAGAATTTTAATATTCCATTGCATGTGGGAGGCTCAAAAAAGCTAGTTCGAGCTTTTATTTTGCTCAAATCAGAGGCCAAGAAGCCATTTTACATTCAAGGGATTGATCGTGCTCATCAGTGAAGAGCTCATTTTCTAAGCATTTTGGGGCCTAATAAATAGTGTCATTATGTCTAGAAGGTGTTGAAACTTTAGGATCCATATAAAATTCATCAAAATTCAAGTAGGTCAAGCAAAAGAAAAAAATTGGCCCTAGGCTCAAAGTCTGAGGTTGTATGGCACTATTACAAGTCTATACATTTTTTAAAATTTTGAAAGTTTAAAATAAATAAAAATGGGCTTGTAGCACACTTAGCATTTGGGCCCCTTTTAATAAGGGATCTAGCCCTTTTTTGGCCACTTGTAACCCCCAAAAGGGGTTTGTGGGCCCTATTGGGCTTGACCCTACCAGCTCCAATAGGCCTTAGCTAGCCCAAGTCAAATGTCACTCACTTGTGGGTTCTCCTCAACTACTTCATTGTCCCTATAACTTATTTTCCACCACCACTGCCACTATAGCTCCTTTACTAGTGCTCTGCCACCTAACAACCCCCACACCACTAGATTATCACCTAAGTAGCCCTCTAGCCAAGCACTACTTAGCACTTGCCAGCATGCCACTTGCACTTAACCCAATCATCACCTCTGTTGATGGTGCCACCCATCTACCACCTACCAGCCACTAGGGAACCACCAAGAGTAGGGAACCCCTCACCATTACACATTTTAGATTTGGAGGCCAAATTTGAGAGGCCCTAACTTGCTAAAACAAAGGTATTTTTTGGTGTAAATTTTCATGTACTACATAGTGATATTATTGGTTTTCATATTTGATTCCCTTCTTTTCTAGTATTTAAGTGTAGACACTAAAAATTGTCTAGGTCTTGTTTACACATGACCTTGTATGTCTTTGCCCTAGGTCCTAGTTACACAACACATTGTCGACATGAACTTGTATATGTTCCCCTAGGTCCTAGTTCATCCTAGTTCATCTAACCTCATCCCACTTAATCCCATTTATCCCTAGGTCTTAGTTCATCTTAATCACATTGGTCCAACTTAATCACCTTCTTGGTTAATTAAATAAACCCACTTTATTTAATCAATCTCACTTAATCACATTCCAATTAACTAAATAAATCCCTTTTGTTTAGTTAATAATACCCCATCACATGTCTCACATAATTCAAATTAAATATTTGAATTAATCCCTCACCTTTTGTCACATTGCGACACATGTCATATGTCTCATCTTCCACTTAACCCCTTCACACGTGCAAGCTAATTCAAATAAAATATTTAATTAGATTCCTTTCATTCTCCTTCGTACACTTGTCACATGACTATGCTTTCTTGATGTGCAAGGAAACCTAATCAATCCTAGCCATCCATATCATATAAACCCTAATCGATCTTGTCCATCCATTCTAACTAGGTCTTTCCTATAAACCTAGCCTCCTCTAAGCCATTTGGGGGGATGTAATCTAATTTTCATACTATTATGCTACTAAAATCTTGAGCAACCAACATTCAACCATATCCATCAATCTCTCCTTTGCATCCATCTCCATCTCCATCTTGCATCTTTCATCATATTGCATCCATCATCTTACAGGTACCAATCAAGCCATCATCATACGCAATCATTCAAGGTGTATTGAAGGTTTGGGTTTGGGTAATGCATGTATTTATTTCATCATTTCAGCTAATCCAAATTTTTAGTATACATTTTGGCACGCCCGTGGTTGTAACCCTCATTTTTTTGTAGGTTTTGTTGTCAAAATTTTACTTTTCCTAACCCTAGTTTTGTTCAAATTTGCAAGTTTTGGAGTGACTTGTTATAGGTTGCGTCCTAGGCAAAATCTAACCTCACCGTTGTGATCAGGATGCTAATTCCATAAATTTTGACTATAAATTTTTTGTGATTTTTTGAAAAAAATTTAGGGCCTGCAGATATGTACCATACAGATCCATACGAAATCCGCAAACCCCTCTGTGGATGTTGATTTGGTTTCGTGTTATGAATCGTAGGAAGGGTTTTGTACAGCATACACTAGTTCATTGAGGGATTATAGTTGACTGTTACAATTTTGTGTTTCAATCTTCTTCCTACAGTCAGCTTCAAAATAACCCTAACTTCTGCATGGCTATTCTTCCCACTTGGTCGACCACTCTGCTGCATCAGTCGTAGCTGACATAAACCTCCTCCTGCCTAGTTGAAACCCATTCACCACCTCATCTCCACCATTAAAAACCTTAATTGGCCTCACTTCAAACTCCCACTGTCGCTTCCTAATTGGTCACCACCACCTTATATCCCCTGTCGATGACCTACTGCGAGTCCACCGCTGGTCAAAACCCTACAGCCATGCATATTTCTCCTGATGGTTTTTTTACCCTAACGACACCCTAATCCTCTCGGTCGACAATCCTTCAACACCGTTTGGCGTCCATTTTTCCTTAGACCCTGTCGACTCAAATCCTTGATTGCTTTTGAATCCCCCACTCTATCACCACTGGTGGTGGCAACCATACCTGTCGCCACCGACTTCATCCTCTGCCTACGACTCATAGCTATCGATTATTGCTTTGTATAAATCTTCCACCACCCAAGCTCATCCTACAGCTCAAGCTCCGCCCTCCCTAGTCAACACCGCCTTTTCTTTGGTTCCCTTCGCCATCGTGGGTGGCGACCAAGCCTGTCGCCACCCCCTAAACCTTTACTTGCCGCCACTCTGAATAATCTTGTCACCTTCCTATGGTTTCATAAATGGCTATGGTCTTTGAAAAGGCATTAAACCCTAACATTAAAACATTAGAAATGTTAACTACCTACAGTCCGCATAAATCCCCTTTGTGAGGGAAAGATCTAAGGTGAGGGCGTGGTCATATTAGTGACCGTGGGGGGGGCTAGGGCAAAGCCCCTCCTCTCCTTTTTATTTTTGCTAAATCTGGCCCTTCATCATATCAGTGACCAAGGACTCTGCTTTACTTAACCATCAAACTTTAACTGCCAGATATAGACCACCCATGTGACCACTATCACTAAGCCGCTAGCATTTTTTGTTAACTGCCAGATTACCTTTGTGCTTCTATATGTCCTAGGAGGGACATATTTTTTCTTTTCGCTATAACTTTCACATACGGAGGCAAAAATTCACAAACAAGGACTCATCAGAAAGATGGGAGGATGAACTACACAGTGGAGAAGAAATCATTAGGTGACTGTACCATTTTTCATGCTTTTTAATTAGTCAAAATTCAGCTTCATTGTAAACTTCAATCAAGCATAACTTTTGCATTTTTTATCCTTTTTCAGCTGAATTTTTTTTAAAAGTGCATAGAATTTCATATAGAATATGTTCATGCAATCCATTTTTATATATCAGTCCATTTTCATCAAATTTTATCAGATTCTCAATTTTCACATAACGGTCTTGTTGGCTAGTCTACTTGCTTCTTTCTCAATTTTGTGGCTTGCAGGTGACCTTAAAGTGTTGGAACAACATTAGAATTAGCAAACACAATAGCTTGGATAGTGAATTAATCAGGTGCATGCATTATAATCTTTTATCTCTTAATCTTGATTGATCACACATTTGAACTTTGGGCTTAAAATGAACAACTTGCTTGCATTCACACATACAAAATTGGGCTTAAAACAAATCAGTGTCTTCTATCACATTTGGATTTGGGATTTAAAATGAACAAGTTCTTGAATTTTCTTCCACACATTTCATTTTCTAAGGGTTAATTAACAAGTGTGAGTGTGAATCAAGTGACAGCTAACTTGGTTTGCTTTTGTTTACCCTACCTAGGATGCCTACTTGGAGACACACCACTCCTATGGATGACCTCAACCATGTGTTCTGGTGGGGTATATCAAAGGGGGGAGAGCAAAAGCTATACCTCAATCTAGCCACGTAGTCATTGGGATAGCCTTGGGGCCCCAGGTGATTCCGGAAACAAGGTGAAGTGGCATTCACTTACGCTTATGCCACATCCCTTCAATAGGCTACTGTTCACATATGTGGGCCCCTCATACCTTGTGTATATCGGGGACACCCCTAGTTAACCCTTGTGCAACCTAGCTTAAGACTTTCCGGTCATACCCCACTTGACTAATTCTAGGGCTTGTTGATGTGTATTCCATGTGTGCTTGTTTAATCATCATCACATTCTTCAAATTCAAAATTCAAAATTTCTTATGTGTCTTGCATGAGTGAATCATGTTTGTACATGTGTGATCATTTGATTGAAAATTTTTGCATCAAGCTAAACACCAAACACATAAGACAAGTCATTCAACTTATTCTTCCAACACATTCAAATCCAATCACATTCATCCTAATCACCCATTTTTCAAAGATTAGTCAAGAACCTAGAAGATTGTGGTAATATTGTCTTGGATAAAACCAATCCCTTTAATTCCATTATCTTTCCATCTAGCCCAAATCCTAATCCCATTATCCATCCAACAAATCCTAATCCTAAGCCTTCAACTTCCACTATTATCAGCCATCCACTATATTTCCCATTCACCCATACCATTGCAAAGGATGTGATCGATTGGATACTAGCAAGGAATAAAACATTGCCATGTCATCAAACACCTATTCTTATGCCTCCCTGTGAGTCTTTAAACACTTTGTCTAGTCTTCTAACTCCATCATGTGATCTACAAGCTATCGAGCTTATTAAAGAGCCTTCCACTTCCATTCAAGAAAACCAAGAGTTGTGTCAAGAGCACGATCCTAAGCATGAAGAAACATTAAGCCCTAGTCCTAATCAAGATCAAATCACTTCCATTTACCCTATCCATAACATGTACCTTTTCTATGATCAAGATGATACCTATGAAGAATCTATCCATGAACAACTTGATCCTAGTCATACCCCCACAACTATCCGTGACCAAGACACCCAAGACCTACATGCTTCATCTAATGGAAGTCTTGAACATGACCTACTTGAGAATTCACCCCATTTCATGGCCTTCATTCAAAGCAAAGAGACCTCTCCACCTAGCCATGATCCTACACCTTCCACTTGTCATGATGAGACATGTGCCTCCAAAGAAAACATAAAAGATCAATCAAATAACTTGGATCTAAGTGAACATGATCAAGATCCTAATCATCCTTCCACATCCACCACTAACTCCATTTCAAATCCACCATCATATCCCCTTGGTCTTACCACCTTCATCCATGAGTGTCCTTCCTTCGGACAACAACAACCATTATCCACCTCACCTTCTCCATCCAATAATCAACTCAAGTCTAGTGTGCAAACTACACCTAGTCCTATAGTCAGTTGAATGCTCCAAAACATGAACTACCAAGGCAAAGGTTTAGGCCTACATGAACAAGGAATTGTGGAGCAAATCTATGTCAAAGTTCCTCCACGCTCATATGGCCTTGGATATACACCCCAAGGTAAACAATCTAAATATGTTGGTAATTCCTCCACACCTCTTAAATCCACTTCCTTCCATCATAAACCCCATCATATTCCTAAAACATATGTTTCTATTCCACATCCCTCATCCTACAAATGTCAAAAGCATGTGACCATCCACCTTCCACCATCCAATTTACCTCCATTACTTCTAACTCCTAACCTCCCTTCATCTACTTTGCCTCCACTTCTACCAACACCTAATTAGCCACTAATCTATAAATTTCCTTACATTCCTAATCATGACCAACAAATGCACATATTGTGTAAACATAAAGCTACCACTCATTCCATCAACCCTGCTTTCATCATGTCCATGGGATCTAAAAGTAAAATTTGGATGCCTCTACCTATAAAGCCAAAAATCCTACCAAAAAGCCTAAAGATCCTCATGCCTTAGGACGTCAATGCAAAAATTCAAAGCAAAATCTATCCCAAAAGCTATCTAAGCCCATACCTCCAAAAGCAAAGTCCAAAAGCAAAATGGTTTGGGTCCCTAAGCAAAAATTAAGCAAGTCAAATGAGGCATCCTCTTCTACATCTCAAAAATCCCAATCATCCCCTTCCATCCAAAAATCCCCTTCCATTCAAAATTCCCATTCTATTCAAAAAACTCAAAAATCTCACAAGCAAAATAAAAATCATACAAATGCTAAGTCTATGTGGGTCCCTAAATTCCTCCATCACCCATCTCCTAAGAAAACATCCTCGTTGCTTCCTACACTACCTTCCCATCTAAAGCTTAAATGTTTATCACGGTGTGTGTAACCATTGGTCATGATTCCCTTCCATCCTGCAACACTTCCACATACCTCCCTCTCCCCACCTTTCATCCATTATCCTACATATCTCCCCAATCACTTTCCTATGGTCCATTCTTTTGCATAAACCTTTCATCCATCTTTCCTCCATAATCCACTATCCTCCATCCATCCATCCTTCCATGAACCTTTCATAATCCACATCCTAATCCACTATCCACCTACTTCATCTCCCTTTCATCCAACCCTTACCAAGATCTATGAGAATAATGACATGGTCCATGCGATGACATTCATCTCTAATGGGACACTATCACCTTTCATAGCACTAGACACTTGAGTCCCTCCTATCCATTACTATGGTGAAAAGCTGGCAAACAGGTGCCATGTGTAGTTGTCATCCCATCTAAAAAAAATTAAAAAAAATTTAAAAAAAAGAAGAAAAAAGTAAAGATAAATCCCTTCATCCAACGGTGAAAACCCGGTAAATGGGTGCCTTGGATAAATACCATGATGAAAACCTGGCAAACAAGCGTCATGTGTAGGTTGATCTTCTATGTCACTTACACTTGGGGGCACCTTGTCTCATCCACACTATCTATCCTATCATATCACTTTCTATCATGTCCTATCTTGCGATATCCTATCCTACCATCCTTATCCATTGCACCCACATACCTATCCTATTGAGTCCATTCATCTCCCTTCCTCCTTTTGATCTTGATGAAGATATGGGGGTAAAATGTTGACAAATGCTTTGGATATCTCTTGATGTACCTCATCCCATCCAACCCATCCTATCATTACCCTCTTGCCATTACCTATTTTTCCATCCTTTCCAAATGAACCCTATTATTCAAGTGATAAGCTTCGTCATGTCAAATCCTATCATCCTATTGCCTTAAGCATTGTCCTGAAAAATTCCTAAGTCTACTACCTAGACTGGGGCATGTTATTCCTATGCAACATAGTCCTTGGAGATCACATCCTTGCTCTCTTACACATACATCCATTCCATTCCATAGCATATCCTTTTATCCTATCCATTTATCATGATCCTTTCATCCATCCACTATCGTCCATCCTTTTGTCCAATCCCATTCATTCCCTTACACCTAGACTTGGTCTTCCCTTATCATTGGTATTTAGCACAAAGGCTACCCAAATTATAAATCCAATGCCATCCCAAAATATCCCAAAAAAATTTAAAAAAAAAAAAAACATGCTAAAAATCCAAAAAAATCAAATATTTCCCCAAAAATTGAAAAAAGTCAAATATCCAACAAAAAAAATCCAAGCAATAAGATCAATCATCTATAAGACAATCCATCACATCAAATTCATCAAAACAAGACCAATCACATCATCAAATCAAGCCAATCTATCAATCATCTGATCTATCAAACAATCAAAAGCAAATCAAATAACATCATTCAATCAATTCCAATCAATCCATAACTTGATCACTCCAATCCATATCATCCCATCAATAAAACAAAAATCAGAACTACATCTCATCTCTATCTTTTTGTTCCTTGATCCCATGGATACAGGGTATGTAGGCAATTTGGGATACAAAGGAAGTACTCAGATTTAGGCACAGCCGATAGATCTCTTCCATTATTCATCCTTCTTCTAATCTTCACCAATCATCATTTCTATCCATATCACTTTCTTCTATCATCTATCTCCCACATCATCAATAAACACCTAAAATCTAATCAATCCATCAAACTCAAATTCATCAATCTAATCAAATCAATTCTTCAATCATTCAAATAAATCATCACTTCTTCCAATTCTCTAAATCATATCATTCAATTCAATCCAAGCAGTGATCAAATGCAAGCCCATCCTTAATCCATACCAATCAAGTCAATCAATCGTGTCAAATTATCCAATCGCAATCAATGGTCTTGATCCTAATCTTGTTGTAAACCAAATCAATCAATCAAAACATCTTCATCATCAATGGGATATATCGTTCCCACATCCTTGTGTTGATCTAGGGATATATCGTTCCCCGTAATGACAACACTATCAACAATCAAACAATTAATCATTGGTTTACAGCTTGACAGGGGCAATACCTTGTTTATTTTTGTATCATTTGTGCATGCTTGCTTGGTTGCTTGTGTGTGTTATCATTTTCAACTTGCATTTGTATCTGAATCCAACCCAACTAATATTCATATCTTGTATCTAGACAAGGTTGTATTATGCTGGGGCACAAGACACATCGTCACCTTGGTCCTTATACCCTAGTGCATAATGTCTCGTGCTATATCAAACATCATGGTTGCTCACTTTATTGCAGCATAACGCATCCATCCCTTCTTCTATCCATTCCTTTATCTTTTGCCATTCCTTTCATTTCGAGAGCATACCCGTGTTTGTCGAACCCACCTATCCTCTCGAGGGGGCATCATCACCCTATCCTTTTCTTCTATCTATTTCCTTAGATTCTTTGAAATGATGTTACTCGACATAAATCTTATCATCTCACAACATCATCTCAAAGAGGGGCAAATGTAGATACTAAAAATTGTCTAGGTCTTGTTTACACATGACCTTGTATGTCTTTGCCTTAGGTCGTAGTTACACAACACATTGTCGACATGAACTTGTATATGTTCCCCTAGGTCCTAGTTCATCCTAGTTCATCTAACCTCATCCCACTTAATCCCATTTATCCCTAGGTCCTAGTTCATCTTAATCACATTTGTCTAACTTAATCACCTTCTTGATTAATTAAATAAACCCACTTTATTTAATTAATCCCACTTAATCACGTTCCAATTAACTAAATAAATCCCATTTGTTTAGTTAATAAGACCTCGTCACATGTCTCACATAATTCAAATTAAATATTTGAATCAATCCCTCACCTTTTGTAACATGTCTCATCTTCTACTTAACCTCTTCACATGTGCAAGCCAATTCAAATACAATATTTGAATTAGATTCCTTTCATTCTCCTTTTCACACTTGTCACATGACTACACTTTCTTGATGTGCAAGGAAACCTAATCAATCCTAGCCATCCATATCATCTAAACCCTAATTGATCTTGTCCATCCATTCTAACTAGGTCTTTTCTATAAACCTAGCCTCCTCTAAGCCATTTGGGGGGATGCAATCTAATTTTTATACTGTTATGCTGCTAAAATCTTGAGCAACCAACATTCAACCATATTCATCAATCTCTCCCTTTCATCCATCTCCATGTCCATCTTGCATCTTTCATCATATTACATCCATCATCTTATAGGCACCAATCAAGCCGTCATCCTACGCATATCATTCAAGGTGTATTGAAGGTTTGGGTTTGGGTAATGCATGTATTTGTTTCATCATTTCAGCTAATCCAAATTTTTAGTATACATTAAGTTTTATTAGATATTTTTCTATTTAGTTGTACTTTTTGAAACTTATAATGCCCCTACCTTTCTCAAGCAGGCTCCTTGATAAACCTTATTTTTTGAAATTTGATATTTTTCAAGCTCTACACAACAATGTAGTTTATTTGTTCCTACTCGGTAAGCACTTATTACTTTAATCACTTTAGCCACTTTTGGGCCCTATAAAGCTCTATTAAATCTAGTATGTTGTATTGTAACATGCATCAAAATAAAGTGTCAAACATTGTAATTTTGGTGAGGGCAGGGGGTATTTCACATATAGTATACTTGGAGTTGCTTGTGTGTTTCTTGTCTTGCTACTTATCTCATTTTTTCTACATTATGGATCCTACTACTTCAATCTAGATCCAATTTTTACATCTTACAACTACTTTAAATTAAAGCCCAAAATGCTAATTTTGCTAAAAATTAAAGGAAAACATTAAATTTGTATACATTATTTGGCATTGAGATTATTTGTATCTATTTGTTTCTATTTCTTGGTTATTATTTGGTTTAAATTTAATAGTTATTCATTTGGAATAACAAAATATTCTGCTGACAAACACCAAACAAGCATAGCAATGTTGAATGGCATTGGAAAAATTCAATGGGTTGCACTAGGTTTATAGTGTTGCTCATAGTTTTAAATACATCGTGGAGCAAAAGGTGTAGCCAACAAAGTGGGAATTGGAAGTAAAATTAACAATGCATGTTTGTTCTTGCCTGATTCTAAAAATGAGTGTCACAAGTTCACTCTCATCATTGTACATTAGCTACTTTAAAGAAATTGCATTAGCTTTAGATTAGTAGATCAACATGGCATCAATAGTTACACATGACTACACATGTATTGCATGATTTTTTGTCTTGTCTTCGATCCTTGTTCCAAAATTGTTAAATTGGATCTTAGGGGTTTAACCAAAGGAGAAGATCTTGGCATACCATACTCCTCAAAGGTGTTTGTTGACACTACTTGTTTTATTCTATTTAGATTTTGAAAAGTCCTAGGGCAAATATATTTTTCAGCGACCAAAACTCCACAAATCAAATGCATGAGTAGAGATCAAATTTGTGCATGTAGATTGATTTCATGGGTGTGGAAACGATACATAAAGTTCTACAACAATTTTTTAGTCTAATAGCAATCATATGACAAGGTCTAACCATGAGTCATAGTGACAAATTCAAAAACATGTAACTTATGACTGAATATTTGACAACAAAATCTATAGGTAAGTCCCCTAATCCTAGAGCTAAGATATGATGGGACCAATCTTTTTTTTAATCAAATTGAGATATAAGCAAGAGCTATGAGATTGCCTCACTTCAAGACACTTGCTATCTTATTTTGGAGTGTGGAATAGGAAAGTCGGGCCATGAAAAAACTACAAGTTGAAATAAACCCAAACCTTACACCTACTCTACTCATAGTTAA
Source organism: Cunninghamia lanceolata (assembly GCA_027924645.1). Lineage (NCBI taxonomy): Eukaryota > Viridiplantae > Streptophyta > Pinopsida > Cupressales > Cupressaceae > Cunninghamia > Cunninghamia lanceolata. Next base: position 4,972,383 of record BSBN01000128.1, read on the forward strand.
CGTATGTTTGTATCATGGTGCACACAAAATTGTCCCCTCCAAGACTTTAATTACAGTATAGAAAAACCAAAATGTCTCACATCCAATTCATTTGGAGTCTATAGATATCTCTATTGTACTTACAACTAGCTGATAGTCCTAAATAAATTATAGTGAAACACAATTTTTTAATTACAAATTTGTAATCTAAAACCCATTTTATTTATTATTTCTCATTATAAAAGTCAAATTCTAAAGAACCAAATTCATAATTTTTAAAATATATATTTTTAATTTACCCTAACATTAGAACTTAATTAAAAACAAGTAAAAATATTTGACAATTTAAATTAATTCCATATATGTCTAATATTTGAAAGCTATGCATCACAATTTATAACATTCTATTAAAACTAACAATCATGATTTAAATAGTATATAAAAATTTATTTACTTGCTTATTTTATTTTAAAAAAATTAAAACAAATATCATTAAATCTCTTGCCATCAAGACCACACAAAATTTAAAGACATTATCTAACTAAATAATCATGATTCATCTAAATAATCATAATTAGATTATCCAATGGATTATTAATTGTCATAACTAAATTAATCATTTTACGTTTAACTCTTTAAATTATAGAGTCCACTGACTTCATATTATTTAAGACCACCCATAATTTTTTTTTAATAAAAGAGGGGTAAAATTTTATTAATAAAGAAACCACAAGTACAAACGGAGGGCAGCCACCCCCATTAACAACAGATAATCAGAAAAAAGCACCCACCGAACAACCATCCAAACCAAACCTAAAGAAACATCCCTAACCCCAAAGACCACCCATAATTGTTAATGAGGGATGGAAACTTTAATCCGTACAATAATTTCTGCATATAAATAAATAACGCCACAAAGTCTGCACGTAATAATTTATGCATACAATACTTTTGACTTTTTTTTTTTCATAGGTTTTGCAGTCAAAGTATTACAGCAATAGGCGTGGGTTGAGTTGAAGAAATGGGCATACAAAATGATTACACTTAATGTAGTTTTCACAACTGAATTATTTTAACACCCATCTTCAGCGTGGAAAAGATAACATTCCTCACATTTTCCACAACTTTTTCTTCCGTTTTTGTGTGGAATACAATTTTCTCTCTATAAAATAGATGGAATAGTAACACCACCAAAAATTTATAATTCGTGTAACTTAAACATCTTTTGACTACTTTGAAACATATACGAACTTCTCTCCCATTTCCCCGACTTTTTCATCTTCCGGGTGCGAGACCACTTATTAATTTACTCTCATTTTCCACAGCTTTCTTCTATTTTTGTGTGGAATACAATTTTTTTAAAAAATAATGAAATCAATATTGACAATATATTGAGAGTGTTTCTAGATTCAACTGTGTATATTTTTATTTCAAAGTTTCGGATCATTGAATATGATCCGAAACGTTGAAATATAAACATACACAGTTGAATCCACAAACAGAGTATAATCCTAAATGTTGAAACAAAAACATACACAGTTAAATCCAGAAGCACCCTCAATACTATCATAAACTATGGAAAACTCATACCTACTATTGAAAATATAATTTAAATTAAATATCGATGACCACCGTCAATGAAGACAATGTAATTTAAATATGTCCGAGTATTCTTCGAATCAGAGTCCACACGCTTGTTATGACTTCCATAAAGTAAACACTTTCATCTTATTTCTCTTTAGCGTGTGAGAACACTCATTTCCCCACCTCTTCTTACGATTGTGCAGCATAGACTTCATTATGCTGATCGACGGTCTCTGTTGCCTTACCGATTTCACTGGCGGTTTTCCAAACGCCGGGTTTTATTCGTTGAGTTTTGTTTCCCATTTATGCTAACATGAATTCTGTAGGTGGGAGAAACCATAGAGCTGATTTCTTACTTTATCTATAAGCTTTTGCTGTAAATTCTACACCATGAAACATAAGAGCCAACGAAATATTACTTGGCACAGGCGAACATCAAAATCTAAGAGTCAAACACAATGCAAAATTTTCACATACTATACGAGCACTAGGGCCCACTTTGTCATTGTTCCAAAGCAATCCACTTGCACGTTTATATTTTATTCTAGCAAATTCTAATATTTAAAATATATTTTAATTTCTAATATACTATTAGAAATTAATATATAAAATATAAAATATTAGAAATATATATATATATATTTCTAATATTTTATATTTTATATATTAATTTCTAATAGTATAATTATATATATGAAATATGTTAAGGTCATCCCAGGAACCGAAGAACCAAAAGACATACAGCAAGAGGATATCAAAAGAAAGGCCATGGATAAGGGCGATGTTTGTACCTGTATCTCAGTAATTGTATAAGAAAGGATGTTTCCTTGTTGGGCTTGACCCCGTATAAGTTCTTTAAATAAATAGTATGTATTGGATTGCAAAAGTCCCGGGCTAGACCGGAGGTTTTCTTCGCTCTGTTCTTTCCTACCGGTGCCCGCACTAAACAGAACTGTATTTTATAACTGATTTTATATATTAATGGCCTTGGCCTTTTACCAATCAAAAAAAAATTATATATATGAAATATATAATATTAGAATTCATAGCTAAATTTTTGTATAGACATGAATACTTTATAATATCCCTTGGTATATATACACACATTTAATATATAATATTTGATATTTGATATTATAGTTAATTAATTACTATTTTATATATATTTGTTATATAATTTAATATATATATATATAAGAAATCTAAGACCTTATATGGGTTGAGGAGGAAGGATGGAGGCGCAAAGGGGCAGTCATTTTATTAAACTACCTCCCAAATACTAGTCATGACCATTTTATTGCCTTTTGTAGATTCAAATCCCTTTTTTTGACTTTGGCGTGTCATTCTGTGCTTTTTAATAATTAAATTTTGTATCTCTTATGCTTACTTTATATTTTGGCAATTTGAAAGTAATTTTAAGTATTTTGTAGTAAAATACAATTAGAATTTTAGGAAAGATTTATATCATATGAAAGAGAAACTTTTTAGTTACAACAAGGCATGTCTTACTATTAGAAGGACAACTTCAACTAGATCGTTGTCATAAAAAATATTGCAAAGTAGGAAGGGGAGGTTTAAAAAGTGTTGGTATAGTGAGAGAGGGGAGAGATAATGATAAAGATAGAGAGATGAAGAGAACGGGAGAAAAAGGAACATAAGGGGAGAGAGGGAGAGAGAAAAAGAAAGACAAGGAGGGGGGGGAAAGGAAAGAAGGGGGTATATATATATATATATAGAGAGAGAGAGAGAGAGTCAAAAAGAGGAGAGATAAAGGAAGAAAGGAGGATAGACATGGAAAGAGAGCGATAGAGAAAAAGAGATAGAGGGGTAGAGAAAAAGAGATAGAGAGGGAGAGAGATAGAGAGGTAGAGAAATAGAGATAAAGAGAGATGGTAAGTGTTGGTGCTCGAATCGACATAGGGTTTGCCAGTTCCAATGCACAGGCAGATTTGGCCAACAGATACAGGAGGTTGCATGAGCTGCCTCCCCTTCACTTCTGGTTCTGCTGTACCAAGGGGGGTATCCCTATAGCTAAAGATTCAACCTTGACTCGCCCAATGATAAAAAGATTTAGCTTTACAATAATAGGCAGAATACTCTCATGTTTGGACCAAGATTTGCATGATAGATCACAAGGCTGGCAATGTTCTTGGACATATCTAAATGGTTGAGGTATGAGAGTATGCAGGGGTCCTATTTCTACTTCCTACAAACTAACAGGGTGAAAATTTGAAAGGATTGGTTTAATGTTTTGGATGCAAGACAGGGGTTTTAGAAACATAACACAACATAGGGAGTAGACTGGTGCCTATCTCAGGGCTAGGAGTCAACTAGACGTATACAAATGAATGATGTACACTTGGCATTCAAGTTTCAAGGGGTTAGGACTGGTATTCGCCTTACAAACACCACTCAAGACTGAGTATTTAGCTGCCTCTACTTATGAATATCCCAGCTGACATACAATCTTCTTCATACTTAACCTAAAACAGTTTAATCCACTCCTTGAATGGAAGTTAGAGATCAAGCATGCAATACAGCAAATGTGTATCCTAAAATCTGAGAAACCCTTAGCAACCAGATTCAAAAGAAGCTATGCATACAGGAGATGGAGACAAGCTACTAAATACATGCAACAATGCATTTTTCATATAAAATAACAATGAAACTGAAAATATGTGCAACATACACCTCATATGCAACTCAAACTCCAACAGAGATAGAACAACCAAGAAAGGCTTTGTTCTTCGTTATTTTCTCTAGAAATTTCCCAAGTCTTGAACAACGCCTAAAAATGAGTGACACAGTTCTGATATATACCAAGAACGTGTACTAGCAATTAATTACAAGGCATTTCAAAATTTTGCCAGATGCACTGCACTTCAGAATGGCGCTCAAAACATTCAATGCTCCAGGAGACAAAGAGGAAAGAAGTAGGTGGAAATCAGGATCTGCACCACCGTTCAAGATTTTCACCGTTAAGATGGTAGGTAGCCCGTCCATGTCTTTGACCATGCTTTTGCAACTTCACCATTAATGCCAACCTACCCGCAGCTTCAAAAAATGCAACAATCTGCGTGCTCTATGGTTTTCCTGCCTGAAACGCACCTACACATATAAAGGAAATCCTTCGCTGAAAGATTTTAAAACAGGGCCGCCAATTCCCCTTTCTATCACCAAGATCTGTGGCTCCAAATCACTTTGAAAAGTCGCCATCCAATTAAATTGCGCCACGTAGGTATCATTAGCTATCACTGACTTTTCCCAGTTGAACATGCATTTTACCTTTTTCGCCTTTGTATATACAAAAGCATATACAATCACCTTACATACAAGGCGGACCCCAAATTATTATGAAACAAATTGAAATTGCACTTGAGTCCAGCTTGCATCTTCTCTTTTGCATATCACTTCATATATTACACATATAATGTGCAATGTACATTCAACACCTAATATACATTCTGCAGACACCAGCCACTGTATCAATCAGACTGAAAGAAATTTGAAATTTGGGCCTTGTATCTCATTCTTTTGTATATTAGCATATACAATGCCATATACATGCAAACTGCGGACGCCAGTGCTGAATTCGCCAAATTTGACCCTTGAATCAGGTCCGGCTTGTATATCACTCCCTTATATGTTCGCCTTATATATCGGCTTGCATATCGCATTATACAAATGCAATATACAAGCAAAAACATACATTCAATCAGATCCGAGCCTTTATCAACTACATTGCATACCTTTTCGGGTCCAGGCCTTGCATCTCGGGAATGCATGTTCTTTTGTATGTGCAAACATACAATCACACTTGTATATGCAACTGGTGGGCCCCATGCTTTGGTTCTTGCTTTGCATATATCTTCTTGTACATTGCCGCTGATGCATCTAGCCGATATAGATTCTGCTTTGTATGTCTGCGGGCCCCACCAAATGTATCTCCTGCTTTGTATATTGCCGAATGTACAAGACCCCTTGTATCTTTTCATTGCATGTATCTTTGACATACATTTTCCTTTGCATATGCATCGGCCGTCGGGGAGACTTTAGACTCATCTATCGATGAAGCTTGTTTCGCCGATGAAACCTTTGTACATCGCCCATTATAAATTTTGCTTGTATGCCACCAGTGCATCTAGCCGTTGTATATCCACTTGCATCTTTTCCATTGTATGTAGCCGTTGTATGTCTAAACATACAAACTCGATATACAAGCAAACTCAACATACAACTGCAAAATATTTCAGGAATCTGCAAAATATTTCAGGAATCTGCAAAAGATTTCTCAATGTATATGCACCTATTCCAAACCTGATATGCATACAAGGAGGTATATAACTGATTTTTTTCATTTTTTGAAGGCCGATTGAGCATTCTGCAAGCCTGCCAATGTACATTTGCATTTGTACATACAAACCCCTTTGTATATACAAAGATACATGTATTTAAAACTATTTTGTGCACTTTTAAACTGCAAAGGCCAAAAGACTTAGAATTTTTTTAGATTTTTTATGAAAGTGCCTACAAATTTCAAATGCCTGAAACCTGAACTTTGTAGCAAGCACCAACATTGGCTCTATCTGGGGACGCATGCCTCTTGCAGGCATGGCGAGAACCACAGATCTCTAGGATGCAGACCAGTCCCTTATCCATTGGGCACAGAGTCACACACTACACCAACCTGCATCACAAATCATATATTTTGAAATATACTTGGTGGCCCAAGGCCACCAAAAAGGAAGAACCAATATTTCCCTTTGTCAAATACCTTGTTTTCATCTACAATTACTGGATCAAGCCTGAAGATACTACCATTGTCTAGCCACAAACAAACCTTGTCATTTGCATACTCAAATATCTCATTGAGCTTGGTCCTGTCAACCTTATGTAAACAACCATCAGCATCAAGAAACATGTGAATGTCACATTCATTAAACAATGCATTCCCATATGAAATATAACACATATTGTCATCTATATCAGCAATATGCATTGTAAAATGATCTCCCAGCTGAACTAAAAATTGAAAGCACTCATAGTCCATCATACAACCAGGAACATCAGATATCATTCTATCATAAGCTGGCATATCAAAGAAGAAGCTTTCACATTCATAATTGTGCACATCATGCACACAATCATCAACTACACTAAATTGGAAAGGATCAGACTCAAGCACATCTTTGCAGCAATCTTCATGATATATGTTGGTCTTTCTTTCATCAGGATGAAAAATAGAATCCTCATCAATAGCAGTGCCTTGATTTTCACCATACTCAAATAGATCCTCCTCAGCATATGTATCAAAAAGGGTTGAACCAAGTGTTACAATTTGCCACTGGTTCATGGGCAGCCAAACATGCATTTTCATTACCAATGAATTCCTTGTGTGGAGGAGTATCAGCTTGTGTATCACAAACAAAACTATAATCAAATGAAGAACAATCATGCTCATTACCATTGCTTGTTTTAATCTCTAATTGCTCTTCATCATCTCCATGTGTCTGAATAAAAGGTAATGCTTCAAACATGGAATTGCCCCTCTGTTTGCTTATTTCTTCTCTATCCTGAGCACAATACTCACAATCATCTCCACAAACCCTTTCAAACAAGTATTCATTGCTATCCATAACCTCATCATTGCTTTTAGAACTAGATACCTCAACCTTGGGATGGGATTCATCATTGATCCTTTTGTTAGCATCCTTCACTAGTGAACAATCCAATTGAGCATTGTTACCAGCGTTATGTTCAAACATAGCATCATTGTCAACTTTTATATTTTCATTTTCACATTTATCTTTAAATGATGCCATGATCACTTGGTCATTTGTAGCCACACAACTGTTATTCATACCAAAGCCTGTGGATAGGGAATTCTGCATGTGCATACTCCTCATTTTTTCTATACTCTCTAGAAACTTGTATGCCATTTGCATACTTGTTATCTTGAATTCCCTCAACATTGCACTAGAGCCCTTTTCAAAAGCTTCAAAGTATATGCCAATGCAAGCTAGAGTATCAGGTCTGAAGTCTTCAGGGATTTGTGAAAGGGCAACTGCAAATCTATGACTGAAATCAATAGTGGGCTCTTCATCTTATCTTCTAATTTCCATTAATCTTGCAACAAGATCAGCAAGTTCTCTTACAAATTCCTTTCTAAAACAGTCAAAAAGATCATCCCAACAGGTAAAGGATCTCTTTGGAAAGCTCAAATACTAATCTCTAGCTTTAGCACCAAAGGATCTAACAAAAAACCTCATCCACATATCCTCATCTCTAAATGAATGTTTCTCCATGAAGTTGTGAAAGTTTTGGATATGTGCACCCCCATCACACACACTGTGTCCACTAAATCTAGGCATCTGATTGTAAATCTGAGCAGGCATACTTTCAACTTTATAGTCAACCCATGACAAATCTAATTGGTCATATAAAGGATCAAAAGGGCTGACAAGAGTTTTAGCCTTCTAACTGACAGACACAACAGAGTAACTATTACTATTTAACTAAGCTTGTCGAGCCTCTAAGGATATCAACCTCTTCTTTATCTCTTCAATTTTTTTACACAACATTTCATCCCCCTCTTGGCTGAGTATGGGTGAATACATATTTGGATTCATATAAATTTTACTTTCAGACATCCTATGTCTGCCTAAGACCTAAGGCTTTCCCTTGGGATTTAGCTTATGCAATAAAACAATAAATACAAGTGGGAAGAAGCCGTGTACCTTTTCTCATCTAGATGATGAAGTCTTGAACAGAAAATCTTTTATCACAACAACATACATCGGCCTTTCATGTGCACTTAAATCTTATTTGCAGAGTCACCACCTCTCCAAAGAGGATACAATTTTCAAACAACTGAAAGCTCATCATAGAGCAAATATTTTTCTAAGTTCATTCTGCCAGCAGAGCACCACTATTCTCATGAAAGATCCAGATATCAACTCCCCAGCAGAGTCGCCATTTCTGTTGGTGACTCGGATGGGCACAAATTCACTCTTTCTCTTCACTCCCCAGCAGAATCACTATTTTTGTTGGTGCCCGAATTGGCATAGGGTTTGCCAGTTCCAATGCATAGGTAGATTCGGCCAACAGATACGGGAGGTTGTGTGAGCTACCTCCCCTTCACTTATGGTTCTGTCGCACCAACGGGGGTATCCCTATAGCTAAAGATTCAACCTTGACTCGCCCAATGATAAAAAGATTTAGCTTTACCATAACAGGCAGAATACTCTCATGTTTGGACCAAGATTTGCATGATAGATCACAAGGATGGCAATGTTCTTGGACATATCTAACTAGTTGAGGTATGAGAGTATGCAGGGGTCCTATTTCTACTTCCTACAAACTAACAGGGTGGAAATTTGAAAGGTTTGGTTTAATGTTTTGGATGCAAGACAGGGGTTTTGGAAACATAACACAACACAGGGAGCAGACTGGTGCCTATCTCAGGGCTAGGAGTCAACTAGATGTATACAAATGAATGATTTGTACTTGGCATTCAAGTTTCAAGGGGTTAGGATTGGTATTCACCTTACAAACACCACCCAAGACTGAGTATTTAGCTGCCTCTACTTATGAATATCCTAGCTGACATACAATCCTCTTCACACTTAACCTAAAATAGTTTAATCCACTCCTTGAATGGAAGTTAGAGATCAAGCATGCAATACAGCAAATGTGTATCCTAGAATCTGAGAAACCCTTAGCAACCAGATTCAAAAGAAGCTATGTATACAGCAGATGGAGACAAGCAACTAAATACATGCAACAATGTATTTTTCATATAAAACAAAAATGAAACTAAAAATATGTGCAACATACACCTCATATGCAACTCATAAACTCCAACAGAGATAGAACAACCAAGAAAGGCTTTGTTCTTCGTTATTTTCTCCAGAAATTGCTCAAGTCTTCAACAACGCCTAAGAATGAGTGACACAGTTCTGATATATACCAAGAACATGTACTCAGCAATTAATTACAAGGCATTTCAAAATTTTGTCAGATGCACTGCACTTCAGAATGGCGCTCAAAACATTCAATGCTCTAGGAGACAAAGAGGAAAGAAGCAGGTGGAAATCAGGATCTGCACTGCCGTTCAAGATTTTCACTGTTAAGATGGTAGGTGGCCCGTCCCTATCTTTGACCATGCTTCTGCAACTTCACCATTAATGCCAACCTACCCACAGCTTCAGAAAATACAGCAATATGCATGCTCTATGGTTTTCCTGCCTAAAACGCAACTATACATACAAAGGAAATCCTTCGTTGAAAGATTTTAAAATAGGGCCGTCGATTCCCCTTTCTATCACCAAGATCTACGGCTCCAAATCACTTTGAAAAGTTGTCATCCAATTAAATCATGCCATGTGTCATTAGCTATCGTTGACCTTTTCCAGTCGAACATGCATTTTGCCTTTTTCACCTTTGTATATGTAAAAGCATATACAATCACCTTACATACAAGGCGGACCCCAAATTATTATGAAACAAATTGAAATTGCACTTGAGTCCGGCTTGCATCTTCTCTTTTGCATATCACTTCGTATATTGCACATACAATGTGCAATGTACATTCAACACCCAATATACATTCTGCGGACACCAACCACTGTATCAATCAGACTGAAAGAAATTTGAAATCCGGGCCTTGTATCTCATTCTTTTGTATATCAGCATATACAATGCCATTTACATGCAAACTATGGACGCCAGTGCTGAATTCACCAAATTTGACCCTTGAATCAGGTCCGGCTTGTATATCGCTCCCTTGTATGTTCGCCTTGTATATCAACTTGCATATCGCATTATACAAATGCAATATACAAGCAAAAACATACATTCAATCGGACCTAAGCCTTTATCAACTACATTGCATACCTTTTCGAGTTCGGGCCTTGCATCTCGGGAATGCATGTTCTTTTGTATGTGCGAACATACAATCGCACTTGTATATGCAACTAGTGGGCCCCATGCTTTGGTTCTTGCTTTGCATATATCTTCTTGTACATCACCATTGATGCATCTACCCGATATAGATTCTCCTTTGTATGTCTGCGGGCCCCACCAAATGTATCTCCTACTTTGTATATTGCCGAATGTACAAGACCCCTTGTATCTTTTCATTGCATGTATCTTTGACATACATTTTCCTTTGCATATGCATTGGCCATCGGGGAGACTTTAGACTCAACTGCCGATGAAGCTTGTTTCACCGATGAAACCTTTGTACATCGCCCGTTGTAAATTTTGCTTGTATGCCGCCAATGCATCTAGCCGTTGTATATTCACTTGCATCTTTTCCATTGTATGTAGCCGTTGTATGTCTAAACATACAAACCCAATATACAAGCAAACTCAACATACAACTGCAGGATATTCCAAGAATCTGTGAAAGATTCCTCAATGTATATGCACCTATTCCAAACTTGATATGCATACAAGGAGGCATATAACTGATTTTTTTCATTTTTTGAAGGTCGATTGAGCATTCTGCAAGCCCGCCAATGTACATTTGCATTTGTACATACAAACCCCTTTGTATATACAAAGATACATGCATTTAAAACTGTTTTGTGCACTTTTAAACTGCAAAGGCCAAAAGACTTAGAATTTTTTTAGATTTTTTATGAAAGTGCCTGCAAATTTCAAATGCCTGAAACCTAAACTTTGCAGCAAGCACCAACATTGGCTCTGTCTGGGGACGCATGCCTCTTGCAAGCATGGCGAGAACCACAGATCTCTAGGATGCAGACCAATCCCTTATCCATTGGGCACAGAGTCACACACTGCACCAACCTGCATCACAAATCATATATTTTGAAATATACTTGGTGGCCCAAGGCCACCAAAAAGGAAGAACCAATATTTCCCTTTGTCAAATACCTTGTTTTCATCTACAATTACTAGATCAAGCCTGAAGATACTGCCATTGTCTAGCCACAAACAAACCTTGTCATTTGCATACTCAAATATCTCATTGAGCTTGGTCCTGTCAACCTTATGCAAACAACCATTAGCATCAAGAAACATGTGAATGTCACATTCATTAAACAATGCATTCCCATATGAAATATAACACATATTGTCATCTATATCAGCAATATGCATTGTAAAATGATCTCCCAACTGAACTAAAAATTGAAAGCACTCATAGTTTACCATACAGCCAGGAACATCAGATATCATTCTATCATAAGCTGGCATATCAAAGAAGAAGCTTTCACATTCATAATTGTGCACATCATGCACACAATCATCAACTACACTAAATTGGAAAGGATCAGACTCAAGCACATGTTTGCAGCAATCTTCATGATATATGTAAGAAAGAAGAGAGATCAAGACATAAAGAAAGAAGAGAGATCAAGACAGAGAGTGAGAGAGACATAGATAAAGATAGAAACAAAGAGAGAGGAGATAGAGAGGCATATATAAAGATAGAAAGAATGAGAGGAAATAAAGAATTAGACAGAGAGGGACACAGAAAGAGGTAGAGATATAGAGAGATAAAGAAGGGGAGAAGTAAGGAGAGATAGTAAGAGAGATAAATTTAGAGAGATAGAGAGAGGAGACATAGAAAGGAAGAGAATATATACACATACATATATATATAAAGAGCAATAGAGATATTAAGAGAGAGAGTGAGAGTGGAGGGCAGAGAGAGAGGAAGAAGGGGAGAAAGAGAGTGAGAGAGAGAGAGAGGAAGAAAGAAGGGAAGATAGAGATGGAGAGAGGGAGAGCTAGAGTGGTAGAGCAGGAGAGATAGAGAGGTAGAAAGATAGAGCTAAAGAGAGATGGTAAGAAAGAAGAGAGATTAAGAGAGAGAATGAGAGAGAGAGAGAGAGGCAAAGAGATAGATAAAGATGGAGAGAAAGATATATATATATATAGAGAGAGAGAGAGTAATTTAAAATAGACATGGAATTAGATAGAGAGGGGGAGAGATAGAGAAAGATAGACATAGAAGAGACAAAGAGAGAGTTAGAGGAAGACAAGCAGAGAGAGAGAAAAGAGACAAAGAGAGAATTAGAGGAAGACAAGTAGAGATATATATATATATAAAGAAATAAAGAGCTAGATAGGGATAAATAGAGATAATATAATAGAGAGAGAGAGAGAGAAATTGATAGAGAGGAATAGATAGATAGACTACCTTTTGAGCATTCCAAATTGGAGGTTAGTACTACATTAAAGATCATGGAGCTTGGTATCGGTTGGTCTAGATCATCTAGCTCCACTAGAGCCTCATGAAATGGTACTTTTCATGTCAATGATCCAATGATCAAGAAAAGAGATTGGCTTTCAATCATTCATTTCATGCCAACGATCTAAAGATGACATGAGTTATCTTGAGAGATCAACAGTTGATAGTTTACTAGAGTGATGCATGCTGATTTGAATAATCATGCCCATTCATTCTACTATTTACCTTCATTTGTACACGTGGAAAGCAAGAAGAATTTTTTTATTGACATTTTCCCACTATTGGTGCTTATGGATGAATAACACATGCATGTTCGAAAGCATTCACTGCCTACATGTATCAAATGAAATCTTAGGATTACGTAGCAAGAGCCTACAATTTTTGTTAGATGAGAGGGGTTGGTCACTTGCATTGTATGCAGGTGGTGATACATGTGAAGGTAAAGGTCGTGGATCCCTCAACCAACAAACAACACTGGAGCACTCACCAAACTATCCTTCACCAAAACAAATCCCAAGAGAATTTGGTATCTTAGCTCTCTGCATACCAAGACCTACTCGAGTAAATTTTCCAATCTATTTATATATTATTTATGTTTGTTTTATATACAATATATAATATCTAATATAATTATATTTATTGTTATATAGTACATTTTATCATTGAAATAGGCATAAGGTTGTCATACCCCTTTATAGAACCAGTATTATGAAAATATGAAAATATTACAAAATTCCAACCTTCACCATTATCAGCTATGTTGTTTGTATGTTCATACAAAAGATTGCTTCATGTATAGCTATGACTACTTGCATAGAGAAGACAAAATTCTACAATTAACTAGGTGTAGAGTATAACAAAAATCTGCATAGAGACATATACATGATCCTATATATTTACTCCTAATCTTGAACCTAGAAGCTGGAACCACCATCCCCCGTGTCCTCCTCGCCATCACTATCTAAGTTATCTACTTCCAAGGCGAAAGGCCAATCTACCTCTACCTCACCCATGCCACCAAAGAAGACTTTTAGAAATTCTATACCCCACTTTGCTTGGTGCTTCCTTGCATTATCATCTTCTCCTACCACCTTAATGATGAATGGCACCTATGGACCAATGTAAACTGGGTTATTGAGTGGCCATTTTCCATTATTGGGGAGAAACCCCAACCCAAAAATGGCATCATACACCACCACTTCAATCTACACCATCACCTTGGCTTGATAAAGGTTTATGCCACCTCTAGTATGATCACCTTGGGCTCCCTCGATTCCAAGAGTACCCCTACGAACATATATGTGACATCGGTGTTAACATGGTTGTGGTGGGAGGCCAAGAAAAATGATTCTCCCAGCAACATGGTCGCCACATGCAAACCCACCATTGATTTCATCCTGAAGACCTTTTTAAGTCTCAACTCTATTACCTCCCCCCAAAAGGCAATTTGTTGTTTTTTAGCTTTGAGACAGACTATGGTATCTATATCTTTTACATGCCTTGTCCATTTTCTGTTAACCAGGGCTTTAAAGATACAACCCTATCTTTTAGATGATGTTTCCATTATGTCACACCCTACACTCAAGTAATTGCACAATATGTTGAAAAGCGCAATACAACTGAGAGGGAGGGTGAATCATTTGTAACCAATATTTCAAAACCATTACCACATCAACCAATTAACATTGTGTTTGTATTTTAATCATGAAAGCATGAAACTAAAACTTAAACACATTCACACAAGAGATACAGGAGACCAGATTTTTACATGGAAAACCCCATAGGGGAAAAACCATGATGAGTGTTAACTTCCAAAATAATATGTTATAACAATACCAAAAATTAGAGGCTCACTACCAAAAATGTTCACTGCAAGAAGAGGCTCACTGCCAATGGGGTGGCTCACTTCCGGTGGGTGGCTCACTGCCAAAGTTGGTGAACTAAAATAATAGCATCTACACTATGCTAAGGTTCAGTTCCATTAAAGCACAATAAGTATCCTTTGCTCTGCTCTCCTTTTTCACTCCACAATTATCTTTTTATTTTCGCATCCTTACTATAATTCATGATTTCATTTCATGTTTTTATACAATTCATCAACCTTGGAAATTACATCAAGGTCGACATTACAATCATCAACCTTTGGAGCAATCTCCAAGGTTAGCAAACATACATACATACATTAAGATAGGTCTGGACCTAAATGAATTAGGGAAGAAGAGAATGAATGTGAATCACACCAAGCCTCAGCTGGGACTCAAATGTAATCTTCCACGCAACAATATGCTTCCACAATCTTCAAATCATATCTGCAAGTAGTGAAAACAACCAAGCCAGCCAAGACTTGAGTTATCACTAAAACTTTCAGGAACACATTTCATTCAGGATCTGGATTATGCTTTGCAGATCAATCAAAAGGTAGGAACACGATCTAGAGACTCTCACAAGCACATTACAATCACCAAGAACATCCGCACAACCTCTAAACACTTTATCCATAAGATTCTTCAAACTAGAGCACTTGCACATTACTGTCGGCCACTGTCATAAATGAAAGATTGCTTATGAAGCACCAAATCACGAACCATTTGAATTGAAGGCACATAACAACATCACAAACTTAATTCCAAAACCACAAATTGTGAAACTTGAATGCAGAGAAATGCGGAGCAGAATACATTCTCCATGTCACCATTAAATACACAGAAAAATAGTTTTTACTCTGGTGAACACAACTCTCTCAAATCTTCACACCAGAGGTTCAAACTTGAAACATAGCATCTACAAACATCCCTTAAAATTACTTCCAATCCACAGGCAAAGATATTCAATCTACAGAATATGCGGAGCAACACACTACACTGTTCTTGAGAGATAAAGCAATTATGTACTTGTACCAATTCCTCATATACTTGTTTAGACTTATTCAAATAACTTCTTTATGTGTTGACATCAATGACAACACTTGCTACTCATACTTGGAACAATCTCCCCCTTTGTCATTGATGGCAACACATGATGTGAAAAACCATCAATACATATAATCTTGCTTTGCTTCTTTGCTCCCCCTCACTTGATTCTTTCTCTGTCTGTAATCTTCTTCTTAGGTTTTTCACATGAACTTCTCTCCCCCTTTGACATCAATGGCAAAGGGTGCTAGACCTTTTCCTTCTTTTTACTACACAACTCCCCCTGTCAACAACATTGCAACACTTACTGCTCTTGATCAAAAACTTCTACCTACTCCCCCTAAGGAGTAGTCTTCAAAATATCAATCCAGATCAAAAGATGAAGCTTTAGTCACCACTGGACTGATGCATTCCTTATGCATCTTAGTTTAGAGTAGGAGGGGTAATAACCCCTAACTTCTCCCTGAGATACTCAAAAGTATCCTTAGTCAAAGGCTTAGTGAAAATATCTATAATCTGATCCTTTGTAGACACATACTTCATCTTTACTTCATTCTTTGTTGTCTTTTCTCTCAAAAAGTGATACCTTATTGATATATGCTTTGTTCTTGAATGCATCACTAGATTCTTTGAAATGTTTATGGCACTTGAATTGTCACAAAAGATTGAAATTGGTTCTTCATATACAACTCTTGTGTCCTTCAATGTCTACTTCATCCAAAGTACTTGAGTGCAACAACATGCTATAGCAATATATTCTGCTTCTGTAGTAGACAATGAAATTAATTCTTGCTTCTTGCTTAGCCATGAAACCAATCTGTTACCCAAGAGGAAAGCACCTCCACTTGTACTTTTTATGTCATCAGCATCTCCAGCCCAATCTGCATCTGTATAAGCACTGAGAGTGAAATAAGTATCTTTGGAATACCACAAACCATAGTCTAAAGTTCCTTTTAAGTAGCTCATGATCGTCTTGACTACCATCACATGTGATTCTTTGGGATCTTCTTAAAATCTTGCCACAAGGCAGACTGCATGTATTATGTCTAGTCTGGTATGGGTTATATAGAGCAATCCTCCAATTATAGACCTATATTTTTTTTATCAGTCTTAGGTGATTCATCATTCTTGCTCAGCTTGCAACCAATTACCATGGGAGTGTATACTGGTTTAGAATCCTCCATTCCAAACTTCTTCAACAATTCTTTCAAATACTTGGACTGAGAAATGAAAATTCCTTTTTCTGATTGAGTAATTTGCAGTCCTTAGAAGAAATTCATTTCACCAAACATAGACATCTCAAATTCTTTTTACATTTCTTCTACAAATTTCTTACACATACTTTCATTACCTCCAAAGATAATATCATCAACAAAAACTACAACAATCAGAATTTGATCATTATTGATTTTGAAATAGAGATTATTGTCTGCAATACCTTTGTTGAACCCTAACTGCATCAAATACTTGTCCAACCTTGTATACCAAGCTCTAGGAGCTTGCTTGAGTCCATACAGGGCTTTCTTCAATCTGTACACCATGTCCCCTTTGTCTGATAACTGAAATCCTTCCAGTTGTTCAATGTAAACTTCTTCTTCTAACTCTCCATTCAAGAAGGCAGACTTCACATCCATCTAGTACACCTTGAAATCTTTGTGAGCAGCAAAAGACAAAAACATTCTTATAGCTTCAATCCTTGCCACAGGAGAAAAAGTTTCTTCAAAATCTATGCCTTCAACCTGAGAATATTCTTTGCATACCAGTCTTGCTTTATTTCTTACCACTTCCGTTCATCTTGTTTCTGAAGACCCATTTGGTTCCAATCACATTCTTATCAGCAGGTCTAGGGACCAATTCCTAGGTTTGATTCTTTTCTATTTGCATTAGTTCTTCTTTCATGGCTTTTACCCAACTTTCATCTTTGTAGGCTTCACTTACATTTTTAGGTTCAATATGTGAAAGCAAACAATAGTTCACCTATTCTTCTACAACTCTTTTCCTTGTCAATACCCCTTTGCTTTTGTCACCAATAATTTGATCTTCAGAATGATTAATTCTTACATGCCTGGGAGTCTTAGCAACACTTTCTGGAGCCTTTTCTTCTTCACCATTTTCTTCTCCAGATTGACTATCTTTTTTTTCATGTTCCACGTTTTCTTTAATGACTATGATAGCATGCTCATCTAATTCATAACCTCTCAGATATGATGTTATTTCTTTCTCTTCACCAACCTTCACATTAGCACTTTCAATAACCTTTTTCAATCATCTTTTTGTAGCATCGGTAGGCCTTAATCTTAGTAGAGTATCCTAGGAAAATACCTTCATCACATCTATCATCAAACTTGCCCAATTCTTCATCTCTTCTGATATAACATTTGCTTCCAAAAACTTTGAAATATTTTACTATGGGAACTCTTCCATACCGCAATTCATAAGAAGTTTTAGTGCCATTACCTTTAACTTGGACTCTATTTTGAATGTAGATAGCAGTGTGTATAGCTTCTCTCCAATACACTTCTAGTAGGTTAGCCTCCATCATCATTGACCTAGCAACCTCTTGAACTGTCATGTTCTTTCTTTCAACAACTCCATTTTTCTCAGGAGTCCTAGGAGCAGACAATTGTCTCTTTATCCCATGCCCTTCATAGAAAATGTTAAATTCATTTGATGTAAACTCACCTCCTCTATCAGACATTAAGCATTTGATCCTTAATTCTAACTCATTCTCAACCATTGTCTTGAAAGCTTTGAACTTGTCTAGTGCTTTTGATTTCTCTTTTAGAAAAGTGACCCATGTCATTCTAGAATAATCATCAATAAGCAACATAAAGTACATGTCTCCTTACAGACTTCTTGTTCTTATAGGACCACATAGATCTATATGTACCAGCTCAAGAAATCCAATAGAAAATTATTCTTTTCTCTTGAAACTTGTCTTTGTCTGTTTCCCCAGTTGACATTCCTTGCAAATGGTATTGGCAGGCTTCACCAGTTTAGGCAAATCTCTCATAGCTTGTACTAAGCTTATCTTCACCAAGTTATCAAAATTGATATGACACATCCTTCTATGCCACAACCAACTCTCATCTATCTGAGCCAACAAACAACAATTATCAGTTCCCCTCAAGTGATAAATATTACCTCTAGTTTTCTTACCAGTTGCAATCATTGTTCTAGAGCTTTCCATGATCTTGCATGCATTGTCCCTGAATCTCAAATCATACCCTTTATCACACATCTGACCAACACTTAAAAGATTATGCTTTAGACCTTTCACATAGAGAACATCAGCTATATTATGCTTTCCATCAAAAGAAATAGATCCTCTTCCACAGATCTTACCAGTTGCATTATCTCCAAACCTAACCAATCCACCATCAAACTTTTCCAAACTTACAAACTTACTTTTTTCACCGGTCATGTGATGTGAGCATCCACTGTCAATGATCCATTCATCCTTATCCTTCTCAACCTGGACAGACAGAGCACTTTCTTCCACTGATTTTTCTTCCTTCACACAGCTAGTAGGATTAGTAGACATAGGTTCTTCCTTAATAGCAATAAACAAGCATTCATTTGCACTAGTACTATTATCATCAGACTCATCATTTGTTACACCATAAACATCAAGATCTCTAACATAATAGCATTTCTTGACAATTCTAGGTCTACTTTCAAATTTCTTCTTACCTCTTTCAATTCTCTTCAGACATCTGGATGCCTAGTGACCAATCTTACCACAAGAAAAGCATTTGAATGGTAATTTGCCTTTGTACTTACCGGAACCTCTTTGCATTATGTCCACAAAGTTTGCTTCAACCTCATTTAGGCCATCATCAAATTCCACAGCATATTTTTGAGCTCTTGAAGTCTTTTCTGAAGTGTTGGCTTTGAAAGCAATCTCAATTTTTGGTAGAGCATCACCAAATTCTCCCATTTCAAAAGCTGTAAGTTTCCTGAGCAACTGATCCTTTGAAACCTTTTGTACACTCATAAGCTCTTTAATTGTTGCCACTTTGTGACTGTAGGATTTAGGCAATGACTTAAGAATCCTCATCACAACCTCTTCCTCCTTAGTAGTACCTCCAAGACCTTTGATTCCATTGACAATTTCATCAACTCTCTGCATGTACATAGTTATGTTTTCATCTTCACTCATCTTCAGGGCTTCGTACTTTGCCTTTAGGTATTGTAATTTGGTACTCTTTATAGAATCATCTCCTTCATATAAACTTTTTAACTTATCCCAGATCTCATGAGCAATCTCCAAATCCATAACTTTTACCAACTCATTGTTAGATAAGGAATTTAATAGAGCATCTCTAGCTTTTCCATTAAATTCATATTATTTGACTTCATCATCATCTAATGGACCATTTTTAGGAATATTATACTTTTTCTCTGTTATCTTCTAGACATTATAACCAAGAGAGATAAGATAACTTTTCATCTGTACCTTCCAAAGGGCATAATTAGCTCCGCCAAATTGCGGTGACTCCCTCCTGTGCACCATCTCGGATCTACCTCGAGCTATTAGACTCTTTTCCGAGGAACCTCCACTCTGATACCAATTGTTGAAAAGTGCAATACAACTGAGAGGGGGGGTGAATTATTTGTAACCAATATTTCAAAACCATTAACACATCAACCAATTAACATTGTGTTTGTATTTTAATCATGAAAGCATGAAACAGAAACTTAAACACATTCACAGAGGAGACACCATATTTTTACGTGGAAAACCCCATAGGGGAAAAACCATGGTGAGTGTTAACTTACAAAATAATATGTTATAACAATACCAAAAATCAAAGGCTCACTGCCAAAAATTCTCACTACAAGAAGAGGCTCACTGCCAATGTGGTGGCTCACCGCCAGTGGGTGGCTCACTGCCAAAGTTGGTGAACTGAGATAATAGCATCTACACTATGCTAAGGTTTAGTTCTATTGAAGCACAATAAGTATCCTATGCTCTACTCTACTTTTTCACTTCACAATTATCTTTTCTTTTTCACATCCTTACTACAATTCACAATTTCATTTCATATTTTTATACAATTCATCAACCTTGGAATTTACATCAAGGTCGGCATTACAATCATCAACCTTTGGAGCAATATCCAAGGTTGGAAAACATACATACATACATTAAGGTAGGTATGAACCTAAATGAATTAGGGAAGAAGAGAAATGAATGTGAATCGCACCAAGCCTTAGCTAGGACTCAAATGCAATCTTCCACGCAACAATACGCTTCCACAATCTTCAAATCATATCCGCAAGTAGTGAAAACAACCAAGTCATCCAAGACTTGAGTTATTACTAAAAATTTTAGGAACATGCTTCATTCATGATCTAGATTATACTTTACAGTTCAATCAAAAGGTAGGAACATGATCTAGAAACTCCCACAAGCACATTACAATCACCAAGAACATCCACACAACCTCTAAACACTTTATCCATAAGATTCTTCAAACCAAAGCACTTGCACATTACTATCGGCCACTGTCATAAATGAAAGATTGCTTATGAAGCACCAAATCATGAACCATTTGAATTGAAGGTACATAACAACATCACAAACTTAATTCCAGAACCGCAGACTGTGAAACTTGAATGCAGAGAAATGCAGAGAAGAATACATTCTCCCTGTCACCATTAAATACATAGAAAAATAGTTCTTACTCTGGTGAACACAACTCACTCAAATCTTCACACCGGAGGGTCAAACTTGAAACATAGCATCTACAGACATCCCTTAACATTACTTCCAATCTGGAGGCAAAGATATTCAATCTACAAAATATGCGAAGCAGCACACTACATTGTTCTTGAGAGATAAAGCAATTCTGCACTTGTACCAATTCCTCAAATACTTGTTTAGACTTATTAAAATAACTTCCTTATGTTTTAACATAAATGACAACACTTACTGCTCATACCTACAACACAATACTCTATTCATGTGAGACTTAACACTTTGAATGAAGTTTATCTTCTAATGATTTCCTATATTTAATTGAAGTGTGAAGTGAGGGACAATAGATTGAATGAGGTTTATCTTCTACCACTCATGTAGTGAGATGTTAAACTAGAAGTCCTCCATGATGAATGCCACGTTAGCCATCTAATCTACCACCACATTTGCTTCTCAGAAAATGTGACTTAACTTAAAATCATCGAAGGTGTTTAATAATTCTAGGTAGTATGCTAACATATTATTGAGCTTCTAATTTGAGGTTTGTTTGCATCGAACAACATTGATGGTAATCAAAGAATCTCCCTCAGTATGAATTCTACGAATCCCCAAATTTTGACATATTTGTAGCCCCATGATAATAGTTGTAATTTTGCATCGTTATTTGTGGTGATCCCGAATTTCCTTGCTACCACTCCAATCATGATATCTGATAACACAACCTACACTCGATTACCCTGGATTTCCCCTTGAAGCCCCATCAAAGTTTAGCTTCATCCATCCCTGGTCTGAAGGGATCCATCTCACATCTACCCTAATATTGGTATTTGGATGAACTCATGAAACCCCTTGAATGGGGGTTTTATATAGTATATTTAATATAATATAAATTATTTAATATAATTTTAAAAAAATATTAGATTATTAAATTGTATATTTGCATTAATAAATATTTATTTATAATTTAATTGTATTTATTTTATATATACTTATATAATATGCAATATAATTATTTATTATTATACAATATATTTTATATAATGTAAAATATATAAGGAGCGATAGCGGAAGAGATCAAAGTGAGAGAGATAGAGAGGGTTGTATAAAGAGAAAATTAGACAGAGAGTGTAGTGCCCCTCCGTTCGCACCTTGGATGTATAGGTGAACTGATCAAGGCGCATGAATGTGAAGGTAAAATAACTGAAATATTCAAGATAAGGTAAACAATTGATGTTGTACAATATAGGTAGATGCTTCATCCATGTGTGGTTTCATATGAAAGATAATGTGTTTTATTGATAACCTCTATTGCGGCACTGATGATGGAGGCTTTGATATTGTTTTGCATTCCAATGTTTAAGATGTTGATCTTACTACAGTTGTTATATATTGAATGTATCTCATGTGACTGATTCTATTAGATTTATTTTTTATGATGGTACTTCTGACACTTATGATTTCATGCACTTGTATGTTAAGTGTAGGGTTCTGTTCAGATTAAGATATAGCTTTGATTTGGTTATGATTATGTGTTGAGCTAATCTAGATTGATATGACGTGGAAGGGACGATGTTGCATCACTCACTTGTGAGCGCCCTGCGATGTTGTGATTCCTTTTTCCACCTAGTGCTAGCTTATATGCATCTATACATGCTTGACCGTGACATTTGTTGCAGGATGCAGGTACCAGGCATCGACTCCACCTGAATTAACAGGTCCGAGCATGCCTTGAACCCAATGGATACGTTGTTTCAGAGATAACTTAAGGTCCCACATCCCAAGTCATCATCCTCGATCAGGATGCATGACATGTCTAGTTCAACCTGTCAATTCAGTTAGTATGTCAGGTGTTGCAATTGATTTATATTTGATGGATCTTGTTGGTTAAGTGCGTGTTTGGCCCTGGCTTGTGAACATGTTTGATTTGGCTTTTAACGGCTGTTCTACTCAGTGGGTTATGTTGTATGCCTATATTTCATTATATAGTCATACTAATATTTGACCCACTTTAATATTTAATAAGGTCATATAATATTTTTATTATTATTATTATTAATATTTAATAAGAATAAATTAGTAATTGATAATTACCTAGTTCAAATAATTATTTAAAGTTGTTTGAATATGAATTATGTTATTACTACTATTAAATTGATTTAATTAAGAGAAGGTCGTTGAACACTAGTAAACGCACTAACCAGACCCTAGAGTAGAGAGGAGACAGTCCTATCATCCAATTGACGAAGCCTAACAATTGGATCAAGAGTGTATTGATTTAGCGTTACACTATGGTTACTAATGGATTTGTGATAATATGTTATTTATGATGGATATATTTTGGCTATATATTGTACTAACACTTCTTGTTGAGTGTATGTGTAGAATTATTATGTCAATGGATGACGGTGGTCATTTAGCCACTTTATGTATTTCTGTGTGATGTCTGACCTAGGCATGGGGCCCTAAGGTCTATTGGCCATGATGTTAAGAAATATTATTTTTAGTTTTATGTGATAAAATAATTATGTTCTTGTGTGGGATTTAACCTTGTAACTTTTAAAATGTTTTTTAAGTATTTTTAAGAGGTCTAAGTTGTATTTTATGTTTGGAAAATTGTCTTATGTCTAAGGTGCATAGGTAAGAAGTTTATTTTTGTCATTTATAATATTTTAAAAGGTTTTTAGACCCTCCTTTAAGCCCCACTTACAAAAGTGACGAAAATGGGAAGGTGGTTGGTTGAATTAGTTGGGTGGTTGAATTAGTTGGGTAGTTGAGTTAGTTGGGTGGTTGAGTTAGTTTTGGGTAGGAAGTTACTTTTTCCTTCTCTTTAAAAACTCTTCATGGAGTGGGGGTGAATTGCTCATTTATGATTCTCATTCAAGGATTCTACCATTAGTGGGATATTGCAATTGAGGTACCATGTTTTCTTTATTAATTAAATATAAATATTATATGTTTTTCTTTATTGATTAAATGTAAATTTTATATGTTTTTCTTTATTGATTAAATATAAATATTATATGTTTTTCTTTATCGGTTAAATGTAAATATTGTATGTTCTAAATATTATATGTATCCTTTATTTATTAAATGTAAAGGTTGTTTTTCTAAGGGTTGTTGCTTGTGAAATTGGAAAAGCAAACATTTCAATGTAAATCTTGAAAGAAGCATATTTGTTGCCTTATTTGCATGTCATAAACCTAGATCATCATAGCATGAATTATATTTTTGATTTTTACATTAGATCTTCCTATAATTATAAGATAGTAATCACCATATATATATTGGCATTAAGGTTTGCATATAATCATATGTTATCTATATATTAGTATTAAGATTTCTATATAATCTTATAATTGCTAAATGTTGGTGTTGGATCTTAGAAACGATGGTTTTTATCTATTTTTTAAAAGGGGTTACGAAGTCATCTTGCTAAGGATCTGTTAGTTTGTTCATATCCTCTAATAGATAAACTAATGATGTTCTTTGTGTACGTAAGTGTCTTTGAACCTTGTCAAACAGTTCAAGTACCTTGTCCATTAGAGTATTCCTTACTTCTGCCTTCTATTAGATCTAGATGGAAATGTTTTTCTTATGTGCATTAAGGTCTCAAATAAATATGGACTTTGGATCATATAAAACTGCCCACTTTTGCATAGATTCTTCAGGATCCAATTCTTATAGTAGATTGTATTAAACATCTTATTAGCTCTTCATTTAGTCAATTTATATTTTGGGTGTCTTGTTCCTTGGTTGTTCAAATCTTCACAGTATTCTATCAAACAGTCACGTGCATTGTCTATGCTTCCAAATTTTGCATGCATGTCTGCTAGGGTAGTTGCAGCTAGACATCTAACAAAATGCCTCTATCATTTATCCTCTTTCGACATTAATACATTGTTGCAAAGCTCCATTTGTGCATAGGTGCATAGGATGCTAGCAAATGTTACAAAGTCTGGTCATACACTTTCCAAAAGCTTTTGCTTGAAAGTTCTTAAAGCCCTCTCCACGTACCAATTTTGAGTGTATCCTACAATCATTGTATTTCATGATAACAACTTGAGAGCTTCATAGATGATCATTCCTTACAAAGTCATTTAATAGGTGGAGGTGAGTTACGGGATTAGGTCTTGAATCTAATGCAAAATATAGTATATCTCTTATGTGTTATCTCCCTATCTCTGCTTATTTTTACACTTGTTGTTGATGAAAAGATGTAGTTTAAACTTTAAGGCATAAGTGAATTTCATGTTTTACTCTATGAGGAAAGAGCTCTTATATGTTCTTAGGTCCTTAATAATAATTCTAGTATGATTCATGTTTAGGATTTATGAAGACAACTTTATTTAGGTATTTTATTTAAGAATAGTTAACCAAGTTTAAAGATAGAACTTTTCTCTTGATTAGTGGATTAATATTATGCCATAATGGTAAAGATCACCATTGGATGATTTATCATTACTTATTGCATAAGCAAGGAAAATATTAAATATGTCAATATGCTTACGTTAAACTTAGATGGAAACTTGTTCTTTTAGGCTTGCATCTTATGGGAATTGTAGTAGTAAACCCTTATATGTATTATGATCTTATATCCTTATTATAAATAGTTATTGGTGGAATTAGTTAAACTAAAGTGATTTGATTATTTCAAATAGATATGTAATTCTTATAGACATTATATTACACTTTTATATTAATTTAATTAGCTTGACGTTATTATATATATATATATATTGATAATTAGTTTTATAAATTAAATAATTAATTATATACCTTTATGTGCTTTGTGACTACATAAAGAATGTGTCTCAATGGATAATAACATATATTGATTATATTAGGGTTTTAGTATAAGAAATGCTTTAATAGGAATTAAATATATTATGTTTACGTTTGTCAATAACATGAATGCATTATATATAATGTATCCTCTTTAATGAGCTAAGTTGTTAATTCACTATTTATGTAAGTTAATGCAATAGAGTCTTATCAGATAAATTATTACATAGGAAAACTAGTGAAATGAGGTAATGTTTTACTTGATTTTGGGTTAGCAGTGAACCTATCGTTTGTATGGAAAATGTGTTTTAATTGGATTGATAGTTGGCCTTATGTTTTAATGCATTAGTAAGGTGACAATAAGGGTTTATGTGTGTGTGTTAAAGATAAAATGCATATTGTGGAATATCTTACTAACAACTAGCAATTGGGCTTTCGGTTAAGATAGGCATGTTTATAAATTATGCATTTATTGGTTATTGAATGATGGTTTCTTAAACATAATTATAATGGTTTTGTTAGTAGAAATATGATATATGGTTTGGATTACAAATGTTGTAATTAGCATTTAATTTATAAGTAATTGTAATTAATATTATCTATGCATTGTTTAGCTTGACGCTTATATGTAGTTGATGATTGATTAATATAATAGATAGAATTAATATTAATTAACTAGACCTAGGTTTTATGAAATTCTTGGTGGAGATATAACTTGAATCCAATTGCTAATTTGATTAACTAGAATTGCTCTAGTAAGAAGGATTTATGTTGTCTATGAGTTGATTAGTTGAAATTGCTTATTGCAAGCAAAATTTTCATGTGAGTTGGTCTATGTGTAAATTGTCAAGTTTAGGTTCCAGAGGCATAAGGTAATATGATTTGATTGTATGTATCCTGTTGATAGGTGTCTTGAAATCAAGATGTTGTAAAAGCATGATGTCTCTTGTCTATGTATGTGCGTCTTAGTAAATGATAATGTGAGATGTTGTGCATACTATGTTGTGAATATATTATGATGGGTTTAAATCTCCTTCAAGGAAGTGTTGGCGTCGAGTTTGTGTGTAGTATTGTAATGGGGAGATCTTGGTATTCGTAATGAGAAACTCTTTTGTTCATGGTTGAGATTTGTGAGCAAGATGGCCCATACCTTGCTCTGGATATGTGTTGTAATGGTTATTGCGATTGGTTAATTGAAAGATTTGGGACAATGATCTATAGGTTGGTCATTGTGATTATGTTTTGTATGCAAGAAGGTAAATGCCTTGCATTGTTTATATATACTTATCAGTATGATAGTGATTGTCTTGCTTGATAGTTAGGGTTTCTAGATGCAGGTAGGGGAGTGGCTTTCAATGTGGGGCCAGCGCCCAAAGTGGCTGTTAGGATAACCCATTGAAAGTTGTTAATTAAGTGAAAACCTAAAAATGAACTGGGGGGAAAAGGGTAAATTACACATTAACAAGATAATTGGATTTCCTCTCCCATGCCTGTAGTGCTCGTTTAGGCTAAGGATGGGTAGAGAAGGCCTAGTTGGCAAGATCAACTTCATTGTCCTCACGAAAGGAAGGTTGATTCCGCATGTGTCACCCTATGGGGCCGGCGCCTAGTGAGAGGCTATCAAGATAACCATAGATGGGGGCCGGCGCCTAGTGAGAGGCTGTCAGGATAACCCATGTCAGGACCATGCGATGACACTCTTCCTACTGCAGCCTAGCATTCCCTAGTTGTACTCTCCCCATTCATCGTGTGTTGCCTCTGGAAGTGATTTTGAGTTGCTTGTGGTGTTGTCATGTGTTGTAATGGAGTCTTGTTTGGTCTTTGTTCCTGTTAGGCAATTGTCTACCTAACTGTATGATGTTTTGGGACCTTATGTTATCTCCTAGCATGGGGGGTGGACCTCAGAGTTCCACATGGTCGGGTGGATGTGCTTTATCTCCATTGTTTTCTCCTTGCCTTTGTTCGTGTGCAAGAATGTTGTAACTCCTGTAGCAGATTCAGATCGTGTACCTATTTATGGAGACAATTATTATGCTCATGTACTAACCCGTGTATCAGATGATTCATTATGTATGTATTCATATGTATTCAGAAGATGATAATGTAATGATGTAATGTTGTATTCATATGTCAGGAGAAATTGTAACTATGTACTAGATCCTGATGAATACTTATATGATGCTATATAAATGTAAATGTTTATTGATTAAGTGCATTAGGTTTATAATGAGTTATTGATGTTAATTCATGATGTGTGTTAGATTATGTTAATTATTTTGTCAAGTAATGCAACCATGTTATCTTAGAGGACAAGTCATTAGCTTAAATGATGTGTTAATATTACTTTGTTATTTCTTTCTTGTATTTTAAAAAAAAAATTCCTGTTGCATATAGCATAAATGTGATGTTCTCTGAGGTATTCATGGCGAGGCGTTACAGAGAGGGACAAAAAAATAGAAAGAGAGAGACATAGAGATAGAAAGAGAGATATATAATGAAATAAAGAGCTAGAGAGAGGGAGAGAAAGGGAGATATAAAGAAATAAAAGGCTAGACAAAGATAGATAATATAATATAGATAAAGAGAGAAAGTGAGAGAGAGAGAGAGAGAGACTACCTTTTGATTAATGATTCATGCCAACAATCAAAAGATGACACATGTAGTGAGCATTCAAAATTGGAGGTTAGTACTACATTAAAGATCATGGAGCTTGGTATGGGCTGGTCTAGATCATGTAGCTCCATTGGAGCTTCATGAAATGGTACTTTTCATGCAAATGATCCAAAGATGGCATGAGTTGTTTTGAGAGATAATGGTTGGTAGTTTACTAGAGTGATGCAAGATGATTCAAATAATCATGCTCGTTCATTCTACCCTTTACCTTTGTCTATACATGTGGAAATCAAGGAGAACTTTTGTATAGATATTTTCCAACTATTGGTGCCTACAGATGAATAACACCTACATGTATCGAATGAAATGAAGGATTGAATAGCAGGAGTCCACGATTTCTCTTAGATGAGGGGGACTAGTTGCTTGAATTGTATGCAAGTGGCAATACCCATGGTGAAGGTGAAGGTTGTGGACCCCTCGATCAACAAAGATGATGCCACAACAAAGTATATTCAAGTGGTGATTGTGGACAATCACAAATTTTGGTTCATGGGATTTATTAAATACCACAAAGCTCTTTTAATGCTAGATAATGACATGGGCCATAGGGATACAAGATAATCATCATTCACATAAATACATGGAAATTAAACTTCCACAACTCTTCAGCATACCCATTGCACACTAACATGTCAAAGAGAACAAATCATGTCTTCTCCTACTAAGAGCATTAGCCACAACATTCTCTTTTCCCTTAATATATTGGATTTCAAAGTTGTATTCACAAAAATACTCCATCCATCAGCACTGACGTGCATTCTAATTAGGCTAAGAAAAGATATACTGTAAGCTCTAGTGATCCGAATGCAACTCAAATCTATGCCCAAGAAGAAAATGGTGCCACTTCGTCAAAGCATGCATCATAGCCGCAAGCTCCAAGTCATGAGTTGGGTAATTAAGTTTGTGAATCCTCAATTTGTGAGACTCAAAAACAATTACACGTCCCTCCTGCATGAGAACAACTCCAATTCACTCGATTGAAGCATCAATGCAAATAACAAAATCACTTGTGGGATCCAGAATCACTAAAATAGGAGCACTGGTGAGTTTCTCCTTCAGAATTTGAAAGGCTCTCTTACACTACTTGGTCCATACAAATTTTTTGCCCTACTTCTAGAGAGAAGTAATCAGATATACAATCATGGATAAACCTTCCATAAACCTCATGTAATAACCTAATAGACCCATAAAACTCCTAACCTATGCAACATTTGTTGGAGAAGGCCATTCCAAAATTACCTAAATCTTAGAAGGATCCATGGAAATCCCATCTCCTAATATGATATGCCCTAAATATTGGATCTCTATTTGGAAGAATTCACATTTGAAAAGATTGGCATATGGCTGATTCTCTCTAAGGCACTGTAAAACCTATCATAAATGATCCTTATGTTCCTCTACTGTGCGAGAATAAATCAAAATGTCATCCAAGAAGATGACCACAAATCTATCCAAGAAAGTGCGGAAGACACCATTCATCAAGATCATAAAAATTGATGGGGCATTAGTCAATCTAAATGGGACTATAATGAACTCATAGTGACCATATCGTGTGCAAAATGTTGTCTTATGGATGTCAACTTCTGTTATCCTCAACTGATGATATCTTGATTTCAAGTCAATATTAGAGAAAATATTTGCCCTTGAATTTGGTCGAACAAATCATCAATCCTTGGCAATGGGTAGTGATTCTTCACTATGAGTTTGTTCAACTGCCTATAGTCGATGCAAACATGAAGATACATGTCCTTATTAATGAAGATAACATGTGCACCCCAAGGAGATACACTAGGATGAATATGGCATTTCTCCAAAAGCTCCTCCAATTGCAACTTAAGCTGCAGAAGCTCCTGTGTCATCATTCTATAGGGAACCTTAGAAATAGGCCACGCTCTTGGCACCAAGTCGATGTGAAAGTGAATTTGTCACCATGGTGGCATCCCAGAAAGCTGAGAAGGAAATGCATTGGTGAACTCATGAAGAATAGGATGATCATCCAATGAATTCTCTGGATTGTCCTCTGATCTATTGCTAATAGAAATGGCAAAGAATTGGCATCCTTTCCACATGCAGCGCTTAAGCTACATAGCTGAAATAATCCACAGAAAAATTAGTCTCTGAATCCTTGAAATATTCACCTTGTTACCAACATCATCCAAACACTCAATGAATTTTCCATGGCAATCTAGCTTAGCCTCGTGAGCATTCAACCAATCCATACCCTAAATCACGTCATAGGACCCTAGAGGAATCACCCTAAGGTCTACTAAAGTAGAAAAGGCTCCAAGTCATATTTGACAATCCTTAACGAAAGAACTAACAGACATCCTAGCTTCTAAAGTTAACTATACTTCCCAATTAGCATTTTGCTTAATAGCCACCAGCCTGCACTTCTCCACTACTGACGGGGATACAAATGAATCTGTAGCCCCATAATCAAAGACTATGGAAACAGCAACATTACCAATCTTACTTGTAGTCTCAATGACTGAAGCTTGATGATCCACCTGCCGATTATATAAGGCTGCAAAGACTCAATGGGTTTTATCCACATCACCAACTATAGGCTCAGACGTTGCCACCTGCTACCCTCTGCAAATAAACTGTTCTATAAACACTCTCGAGTAATATGCCCCATACCTCCACATGTACAACAAGGACCCTTAGGTGCTGCTGGAGTCTGAAAAGATGGTCTACTAAAGCTAGCCTGACTGCCTCAGAAGCTCTTCTAAGTACGGGTTGGCCCCACAAACTATGTTTGTGGCTTCTAGTCTCTCCTCTACAATAGAGCCTACCAAGACCTAGGTGGTCCTCCCTGAAATGACTTGGCCTTCTAGCCCTACTGCTGCTGCTGCAGTGCTAACTTAGAAGGAAAGGAATTAGCTCTAATTGCTCTAATTACAATCTTAGGAGGTACGAAAGGATGAGATAAATTATAGTTTTTATGTGGTTGGTTCTCTTGGAGTTTTTCCCAACTGGATGCTTCCCAGTTATCCCTACAAGGTAGCCATCATTAATCAATAGGATTTCTAGGCCAGGGGCCAACAGTACAGGAGATAGACTCTATAAATATCTCCTCTTCTTCTTTAGGCTCTGCAAAACCTAGGGGGGTATTCCCTATTCAACATCCATAAGATACACAAATGAATTGACTGGGATGCTGACACAAAGTAGATAAATCCTCTCTTATGTAGACCAAAACTTTGAAATAAATGCAAAGGGGCTAGCTTTGGGCCTATGCTCAGTTCTGAATCAGAGGATTTTGGTCCTAAAACTACTTCTAATATCCTAATGGTTTATATTTGAAGTTTGGATTTGTATTTTGTATTCGGATGCAAAACTAGGACCTTGGGTTGTAACCTCAATACAAGACTAGACTGGTGCCTATCTCAAGGCTCGGAGTCAATAGACATACACATGTGAATGATACCATAAACTTAGTTCAATGACTGAGTTTCAAGGGGATTTTTTAGTGTCCACCTTACAGATACTTCCCAAAACTGAGTATTTAGTCATTCATACTTAATAATATCCCTGTTGCAACATACCTTTCTCAATGCTTAACCTAAAACATTTAATTTTCTCCTTGAACAAAAGTAACAAATTAGACACTCAACATAGAAAGCCCATGTCCCTGAATCCAAAATAACCCTTAGTTACTCAGATTCAAAAGAAAAGATGCCCACAACCTGGAGACAAATGACTGAATACATGCAACAATGCACTTCTCATATAAAACAACATGAAACTAGTAAATTTATGCATAAAACATTCAACAAGTGATTCATAAACTCACAAGACACCCAAAACAGAGCCACCAACGAAGTTGTATCTTATCACAACACCAAAGTTTTTCCAATTTTCAACAACCTAGAATTGAGTAACACAGTCTGCTTATAAAGCATGAACCTATGCTCAGCAATTAATTACATGGCATTCTCCAAGATTTTGCTAGATACAATGCATTATCAGAATAGCACCAAAATCATTCAATGCGGCCACAAGAAGAGGAGGAAATGATAGGTAGGTTTAGGATGTGAGCTGCTAACTAAAGATTTTCACCCTAAACATGGAAATTGACATGTCCTCTTGACCCATGCCTCTGTAAACTTTACCATTAATGCCAACTTTCCTACTTTGGGACACAACAACAGTCTGCGTGCCTCTGAAGTTTCTTCCCGCCAAGATTGCAGTCACAGATACAAAGAAATCCTTCCCTTTAAAAATTTGAATTAGGACCATTGATTTCCTTCCTTCCCACTGAGATCTGTGGCACTGATTACGCTGACTTGTCCTTAGTCAATCAAATCGCGCCACATAGGTGCTTCATTTCCCATCGCTAACCCTTTAAAACCTTTGTATATGCTTAATGCATATACATTCAAATGCTAACTGTGCATTCAAACTTTTGCATATATGGTTGTATATGCGATTGTATATACACACAATCGCCAACATACAAGGCAGACCCCAAATTTCCTGTAAAACAAGCTTGAAGGCACCATCACGTCCAGCTTGTATCTCCCTCTTGTATGTCGCACATACAAAAGCAAATATACAAGTCGTGGATTCCAACTCATTTATTAGCTAGACTAGAAAACTTTTAGAATCTGGCTTGTATCTTATCCAATGTATATTTCCTTTGTATATCGCATATACAAACGCGATATACAACCCGCGGACTTCAAAATCCATCTACTGCAACATACTATCCTTCTGCGTCTGGGATTTGTACATTTTTTCTTTGTATATTTTCTTTGTACATCGCATATACAAACGTGGTATACAATCACACGGGCCCACCATGCTTGAGGAACTTTGACTTTATCCGTAACTTGCTTGCATATTTTCTTTGTATCTTTTGCTTGCACATTCGATTGTACATTTGGACTATAAAATCCCAAACATACAATGGTGGATTTCAAAATATTTCACATATACTGTTAACTCTTTGGCCACATCCACCTTGTACATCTCTGCTTGTATATGCGAACATACATTTGGTGGACCCTACCAAATGTATCTCCCCTTGTATATATCCTTTACATCGGGCTATCGGTGAGACCATTGCATGAGTCACCGATAGGGAAGGTCTTGGCGATATGAGTGTCGTATGTCGGCCTTGCACATTTGTCTTATACATTTGAACATACATACAATCCCCTTTGTATGTCTGTGGGCCCGAGACCTTGTATCCCTTCTTAACTTGTTTCCCTTAAATGTTTCCTTTGTATGTGCAAACCTACAAGTAAATTCATATACAACTTGTGGAGCCCACCACTTGCATATATCTTTTGCATTGGCCTGTCGGGGAAATAATGAACTCAGCCGCCGATGAGACATGTCATGCCGACAAGCACTTTGTATGTTGCTCCTGCATGTTAAAATACATAGAACAATATACAAAGGACATCACCGCTGCACTAAGGGCTTTTTGGACTTAGCATTTTTTCATTCTTTTATGCAGCATGACAGGGGAAAAGTGGTAATGTAATGTATAGGGGCCGGTCAACCAATGAACAATGAGGCATGAAAATGCAACTTAAGTGCTTGATGACCTGCTACAGGAGGTCAATGCTAAATTAGAAGATACAAAGCAATAGAGCATGGGACTTAGAAATATTTGCAAGGGTTTTAATGAAAAAGGCTTATAGATGTTCTAGCTTGAACCCTAACCCTAGGTGGACACCACCATTGGCTGTAACTGGGGACGTGCAGGTGCAAGGCTGCAGCGAGAACCAGACCACTCTGGGGTAGACCAGGCAAAATGCAAAAAGGAAAAACACCACCGACTATATAAGGTATATATAGACCATTTACATCTAATTTACAATGTGCACTCAAAATATTCATTCATGAGAGGTAAGGCTTTAAGAATTGACCGTGCACAGGCAATTCCAGTAGTTCACCATTTAGGGCCTGGAGGAAATAGGAATCTTCTCCATGAGTATTGCTGATTTGATATGGGCCCATCCATAAGGGCTCAAATTTACCATGCTTGCCCTTATCCTGAATCTTTGCATTCCAAACAAGGACCAAATCACTTATTTGAAACTTCCTTTCTGTAGCCCTTTTATCAAACAAATATTTTACCTTCTGTTGTTTCTTGATGTTTGTCTTTTGTGCTTGTCTTCTGGTTTCATCCAATGCAACCAATTGATTTATCCTTTCATTCATTGAGTCCTCAATCTCTTTATCATTTTCTTGTATGAATCTATAAACTGGCAAGAGATTATTCATAGGTAACTTAGCTGGGGCACCATACACTAGCTCAAAAGGTGACCTTCCAATTGCTTTCTTCACTGTTATTCGGTCAGCCCAAAGTGCCAACTTCAGCTTTGAATCCCATCCCTTTTTGTTCTTGTCCACCATCCTTTTGATGATTTTCATGAGGCTTTTGTTACTTGATTCTGCCTGACCATTCCCTTGTGGATGATATGGTGATGCATATGACAAACCAATCCCATAGTTGTTGCAAAAATCAACAAACTCACCAGATCTGAAGCACATAGCATTATCTGTGACCACTTTGACTAGCACTCCAAATCTGATAATAATGTGCTCTAAAATAAAATCCATCGCCACCTTTCTTGTAGCTTTCTTATTTGGAATGGCTTCAATCCATTTAGTGAAATAGTCAGTAGCAACCAAAATCCAACTATGTCCTCCACTTGATTTTTCTAAAATTTCCCCTATAAAATCAATTCCCCATTGCTGAAATGGGGCCTCCACAGTTACAGTTCTAAGAGGTAATGCACCTTCATACTTGAGTTTTCCTGAGAACCTTTGACAGGGATCACATTTTCTTACCATCTTTTGTGCATCTAAAAAAAGGGTGGGCCACCAATAGCCTGCTCTAAGAATTTTGTGAGCTGTTGTCTTGGCAGTGTAGTGTCCACCACACACTCCTTTGTGCATGTCACTTAAAATATTTGTAGCTTGATTTTCATCCACACACCTAAGTAGCACACCATCAGGACTCTTCCAATATAATTCTCCTTGAAGAATTATGTATTTAATAGCATGTAACTTTAAGGTCCTTTTTTTACTATCACTGAGATGGGAAGGACAATTCAAATTTTGCAAATACTACACAATATCCTTGTACCATTTAGATTCTTACATGTTAACAATTTCACCCTGAACCACATTTACCTGGCATGCCTCCAGATTTGATTCTATCATCATCTTAGCCAAACCCTGTCCCCTTACCAATTTTGTGATTTGTATCTCAATGTTGAATTCTTGCAACTTGTTAATCCACCTGCATCTTCTTCCTGTTACTTCCTACTGAGTAAAAATGTCCTTAACTGCTGAATGGGGCACATATATAACTATCTGAGATCCTACTAAGTATGGCCTGAAGCTTTTGACTACCCTAACCAATGCATATGCCTACTTTTCCATGATATCATATTTCAATTCTGCTGCTTGCAATGACATGCTAAAGAAAGCAATAGGTTGTTCAAAACCCTCTTCATTTTTCTGTAATAAACATGCAGCAATAGTGTGGAAAGAAGCAAATGAGAACAACTAAAGTGGCTTAGAAAAATCAGGAGATCTCAACACAGGAGCCGTCTTAATAGCCTCTTTGATGTTTTGAAATGATCTTGTTGCTTCACTTTCCCACTTGACAGTTGCACCCTTCTTCAACATTTTAGAAATATCCTTTGTAGTCTCTACAAAGTTGGGAATGAATCTTCTAACAAAGTTAATCTGCCCAAAGAAAGACTGAATGCCTTTCACTATTTTAGGCATTTGAATTCTATCAATTGCAGCAACCCTTTCAGGATCAATATTGACTCCATCCTTGGAAACAATGTGTCCCAATAGTTTTCCTTCTACTACCCCAAAAGCACATTTCTTTGGGTTAAGTGAAATGCCATATTCCAATGCTCTAATAAAAATTTGTTCTAGATGCATGCAATGTTGCTCTTCCTTTTTTGAATAGGTAGTTAAATCATCATGATATACAGCCAAAATTGAGTCAATCAGTCCTGCAAAAGCAACATCCATAACCCTTTGAAATGTAGCACCTGCATTTGTTAATCCAAATGGCATTCTTACATATATATAGGTCCCCCATGGAGTGGTGAAGGCAATCTTGTATTGTTCAAATTCTTTTACCTTCACCTGATTATATCCTGAAAATCCATCTATCATGGATAAAAGCTCACAACCAGTTACCTTTTGCAACATAGCCTCCATGTTAGGTAGTGGATAATTATCCTTTAAAGAAGATACATTCAAATTTCTGAAGTCCACACAAAGTCTTATATCACCATTTTTCTTTCTAACTGGGACAAGATTAGACACCCAGGTTGAATGTTTGATAGGCACAATTATTCCAGCCTCCCTAAGTTTTACAAGCTCTTCTTGCATTTTTGGAGCCAAAGTTGGGTTAATAGGTCTTTGTTTCTATCTGAATGGCTTAGCTCCAGGCTTCAAAGGAATCTCATGCTAGAATAAGTCTTCTCTATAAGCTTTTAGGTCCTCATATGACCATGCAAAGACATGCGTATATTTTTTCAATAATGCAATCAACATACTCCTGATGTGTGGCTTGAGTTGTTTGCCAATATATACCTTCTTGGTGGCATGGTGTGCCCCAAGTTTATCTCCTCCAAGTCATCTTTATTTGTAGGAGATGCCTTCTTAACAAACTGATCTCTATTGTCAAATGCTCTTTCTAAAGCAACTAGCCCTTTGGAGATTTTATTTGTCTTAAGCTGAGTTACCTCTTTCCCCAAAAGAGTTTCTTTTCCATTCACAACTTCTACAAAGTTCTAAAAATCAATCTCTTGGTTCTCATACTCATCTATGCAGTGTAGGAACCTTAGAAAATCTCTATCATCATCAAACACCTACCAACTGCATACATTATCTGGCACTGCAGGCCTCATTTTAACCTCAACATTTGTAACATCAGACAGAGTGACATCATCAGGCCTTATGGCCACATTAGCTAAAAAGTCTTCCATGACATTCTTTGATCTTTCTATCCAATTTATTGAAAAAGCATCAAATAATTCAATTGTATCCCACACAACATGCTTATACTGTTTTAACCTTTTATTTTTTGAAGCATACTTATCCCTCACCTAGGAAACAATTAACTCTGAATCTCCAAACACTTTCAGCATCTTAATCCCATGCTTCAAAGCAACATTTAACCCTAGTAACAGGGCTTCATATTCTGCAATATTATTTGTGCTGGCAAACTTTAATAGGAAAGAAAATTTCAGAAGCTTACCTATTGGAGACAAAAACACAACTCCAGCACTAGAACCTTCCTTTCAACAGGCTCCATCAAAATACATAATCCAGAGACCCTGCTGGTCAAGCTCTTGGGTGCAAAAATCTTTCTCTTTGTTTCCTTGATCATCTGAGACAACTTTGAAATTATCATAGTCAGTATCCACAAAACAGATATGCTCATCTAAATTTTGATTTTCAACTGTTTCTGGTGACCTCTCTTCTCTGACCAATTTGACATCTCTACCATTCATTAGGATCATGGCATATGACAAATCTAACTGCATACTTCCTCCAACCAATACTGCTCATCTTCTTGACAACAGCATACCATATTGTGGCTTTATGTCAACTACTGTTATGTTCATTTTGTAAGTCTTTTTTGGATATGCTGCTAGCATAAAATCCACATCCTTCATGATCCCTATAACTTGTACCTCCCTAGCATCCATCGCATAGCATTTTCCACATGCCTTGTCTATTTTCAATCTAGCTTGTTGCATGATAGCCAAAGCCATAATATTTGTTGATGCTTCTGAATCAAGCATACAATTCTTGATTATTTTTCCATTAATAACAAGGGAGACATAAAATGGTTCAACTTGAGAAGGGCATTTTGTCATTGTTACTCCCAGATAGACTTCAGGAACCTCATCCTCATCAACACACAAGGCATGTTTCTTACCCTGAGTCTCAACATTCTGCTCGGCCTGACAAGCTACTCCTGAAATTAGGGACAATGCTTTATTTTTGAATTCTTCAACTTTCATCATCTCCATCAATGGAATAGAGACCTTTATCTAAGATAACAACTAAGTTATGTCAAAAGGAGCATAATTTTGTATAACAGTTGTAGCTTGAGCCGCTGTTTTATTCTTATCCTGAGCTGATCCAGCCTTAATTTTGATGGCCCTCTGACTATCGTCCATGACCTGAGAATTTTTATTTTGATCCTCATTTTGGGGAACCTCATTTTCTGGTCTTTGAGAATCATGACTTGGTTTTTGCTTAAAATTTTTCTTGTTATCATTCCACCGCATCTTCTGTGGTTCAGTTCTTTTATGATTATGCATTGGTTGATTCACAAAGGTGTCTTCTAGTTGACGTGGATCACTTACCTGAGCTTTACCTCTAAAGTTATAGTTGCTTTTGACCTGAGCCACTGCTGCAGCTATGAGAGCTCTAATCTCTTCATCAAAAGGCCTTCTCAAGTTATTTAGATAGATGTGTGAGTCCTAAGCATAAGCATAATTATCTTCATTGTCTTCATCACTGGAAATCTGTTGGCAGACCCAATTCACATGATTTGTGCTTTCATCAACATCATCAGAAGAATACTCCCCATTTGTGAACAACATATTGACATTAGCATCCTCCACATAATGTGGCTCATTGCATTCATCACAAGCAATAGCACTGTTATACAAAGATTAAGCAATCATACATTGTGATTGTGAGTGAGGCATTTGATAAATTATGCACCATGGGGTATCATCAACAATGTTAATAGCTTTCTTCAAAGGATCAGGAGTCTCTTTAACATTGTGAGCTCTTTGATTGGTGTTACTACTTGGGTGTACTGGTTTACCATTATGCCAATTAGTGTTATATGGCATATCATGCAATGATGGTCTCTTCTCTTGTCTTTGGTAAACCTACCTTTCAGAACCTACGCCCTTTTCATTTTTAGCAAGTCTGTAACTTAGGTCCTTGACAACAGTTGTCAATTTATCCAATTTCTCTTCAGAAGTAGAAGTACTACCTTGAGTACTTTGAGACTTATTATTTGGATTTTGCAGAATCTTTACATCATCCCTTCTATTTGTCTTACCAGATGCTTTTCTATTATTTTCAATATTAGTCACAATTCTAAAAGCATCCTTGAGGCTAGCAGGGCCCTTATCTCTCAACCCATAAGTTGTTTTAGCATCAAAAGCATTTATGTATAGTACTATGCACATTGGTTCGTTAGGCATCATGTGAAGTGGTAATTTGTTCAACACTCTAGTGAACCTAGCATTAAAATCTGCACCCTGCTCATTTGACCCCTTAGTAATACAGGTGAATTCATTTATGAAAAAGATTGGATCAGTCTTATCACCATATTGTTCTTTAAAGATCCTTCTGAAATCATCCCATGATGAGACACTCTGGTCAGGCAGATTTTTATACCATTCTCTAGCTTCATCAACTAAGGACTGCATAAACAATTTCATAAACACATCTTCATGTTTGACCTCAAAGTTGTCCATAACATTCTAAAAGGCCTTCAAATGATCTTCCCCTGACACAGTATTGTTTCCTGAAAACTTTGGTATCTGAAGCCTTACATGTTTATCAATGGGGTTAGGGTAACCAGGAATACCATTAAAAACTAACTGCCTGAATCTATCCAACTGCATAGGCTGCCTACCAAACTGATTGACATTTTCATTCCTATTTACATTCTAATTTCTTACATTGTTCAACTATACCCTAACATTAATTGTATTTTGTCTCTGATCATTTTGTTGATTCTAAACTTCATTTCTTTATTGGTTTCTCAACACATTTGCATTATCAAGGGTGGGAACTGAATCATGTTGAGCAATTTTCAGAGCTTGCACCTTTTGTCTCATATCATCTCTAATCCCCAAAGCCTGCAAATATTCTAATTCAGCCCTTAGGTTCCTAATTTCTTTAGCTAATTCTTCATCTTTGGGCATAGAGGAGGATGGTCCTTTTCCATATGGTTCATCATCATCATCCCTTGGGGACTCAGTTTCTTCAAATCTGTCAGGGGGATCTAAGAATGGGCATTCCTGAAACACCTCTGACCTCATTCTCAATCTATCACCCTATTGTCTTTCATATGCATCATGAATTTCAGCCTCTGTGTTTGAAAAATAAGGGGCCTGCTGCTCAAAAGATCTAGGATTGTCTTGGAGATTATCATTGTTTCTAGGGCTGGAAGAACCCTCTTTACCAGCTTGAACAGTCCCTTTTTTCCTATACATCATTTTTCTAGGTAATTCGTCAAACAAAGGATTATGCAGGGATCTTCTCCCTTGCATACAAATTTCAATTTATTGGTTGGGAGATTTGTCCAGAGTCGCCACCTACAACTAGGAATTAGTTTCACTTTTGAAACAAGGTTCTTACACTCAACTCCCCAGCGGAGTTGCCAAATCTGTTGGAGTTTTTCCCAACTGGATGCTTCCCAGTTATCCCTACAAGGTAGCCATCATTGATTAATAGGATTTCTGGGCTAGGGGCCAACAGTACAGGAGATAGACTCTATAAATATCTCCTCTTCTTCTTTAGGCTCTGCAAAACCTAGGGGGGTATTCCCTATTCAACATCCATAAGATACACAAATGAATTGACTGGGATGCTGACACAAAGCAGATAAATCCTCTCTTATGTAGACCAAAACTTTGAAATAAGTGCAAAGGGGCTAGCTTTGGGCCTATGCTCAGTTCTGAATCAGAGGATTTTGGTCCTAAAACTACTTCTAATATCCTAATGGTTTATATTTGAAGTTTGGATTTGTATTTTGTATTCGGATGCAAAACTAGGACCTTGGGTTGTAACCTCAATACAAGACTAGACTGGTGCCTATCTCAGGGCTCGGAGTCAATAGACATACACATGTGAATGATACCATAAACTTAGATCAATGACCGAGTTTCAAGGGGATTTTTTAGTGTCTACCTTACAGATACTTCCCAAAACTGAGTATTTAGTCATTAATACTTAATAATATCCCTGTTGCAACATACCTTTCGCAATGCTTAACCTAAAACATTTAATTTGCTCCTTAAACAAAAGTAAGAAATTAGACACTCAACACAGAAAGCCCATGTCCCTAAATCCAAAAAAAACCCTTAGTTACTCAGATTCAAAAGAAAAGATGCCCACAACCTGGAGACAAACGACTAAATACATGCAACAATGCACTTCTCATATAAAACAACATGAAACCAATAAATTTATGCATAAAACATTCAACAAGTGATTCATAAACTCACAAGACACCCAAAATAGAGCCACCAATGAAGTTGTATCTTATCAAAGCACCAAAGTTTTTCCAGTTTTCAACAACCTAGAATTGAGTAACACAGTCTACTTATAAAGCATGAACTTATGCTGAACAATTAATTACATGGCATTCTCCAAGATTTTACCAAATATAATGCATTATCAGAATAGCACCAGAATCATTCAATGCGGCCACGAGAAGAGGAGGAAAGGACAGGTAGGTTCAGGATGTGAGCCACTGACTGAAGATTTTCACCTTAAACATTGCAATTGACCTATCCTCTCGACCCATGCCTCTATAAACTTTGCCATTAATGCCAACTTTTCTTCTTTGGGACACAACAACAGTCTGCATGCCTCTAAAGTTTCTTCCTACCAAGATTGCAGTCACAGATACGAAGAAATCCTTCCCTTTGAAAATTTGAATCAGGACCGTTGATTTCCTTCCTTCCCGCCGAGATCTGCGGCATTGATTACGCTAATTTGTCCTCAGTCAATCAAATCGTGCCACGTAGGCGCTTCATTTCCCATCGCTGACCCTTTAAAACCTTTGTAAATGCGGAATGCATATACATTCAAATGCTAACTGTGCATTCAAACTTTTGCATATATGGTTGTATATGCGATTGTATATACACACAATCGCCAACATATAAGGCGAACCCCAAATTTCCTGTAAAACAAGCTTGAAGGCACCATCGGGTCCGGCTTGTATCTCCCTCTTGTATGTCGCACATACAAAAGCAAATATACAAGTCACGGATTCCAACTCATTTATCAGCTAGACTGGAAAACTTTTGGAATCCAGCTTGTTATCTTATCCAATGTATATTTCCTTTGTATATCACATATACAAATGCGATATACAACCAGCAGACTTCAAAATCCATCTACTGCAACATACTATCCTTCCGCGTCTGGGCTTTGTACATTTTTTCTTTGTATATTTTCTTTGTACATCACATATACAAATGTGATATAAAAACATGTGGGCCCACCATGCTTGAGGAACTTTGACTTTATCTATAACCTGCTTGCATATTTTCTTTGTATCTTTTGCTTGCACATTCGATTGTACATTTGGAATATACAATCCCAAACATACAATG
The DNA here is from genome assembly GCA_027924645.1 of Cunninghamia lanceolata. NCBI lineage: Eukaryota > Viridiplantae > Streptophyta > Pinopsida > Cupressales > Cupressaceae > Cunninghamia > Cunninghamia lanceolata. The sequence goes on from BSBN01000128.1 coordinate 5,015,619, forward strand.
GCGGATTTCAAAATATTTCACATATATTTGTTAACTCTTTGGCCGCATCCACCTTGTACATCTCTGCTTGTATATGCGAACATACATTTGGTGGACCCTACTAAATGTATCTCCCCTTGTATATATCCTTTGCATCGGGCTATCGGTGAGACCATTGCATGAGTCACCGATAGGGAAGGTCTTGGTGATATGAGTGTCGTATGTTGGCCTTGCACATTTGTCTTATACATTTGAACATACATACAATCCCCTTTGTATGTCTGTGGGCCCGAGACCTTGTATCCCTTCTTAACTTGTTTCCCTTAAATTTTTCCTTTGTATGTGCAAACCTACAAGCAAATGCATATACAACTTGTGGAGCCCACCACTTGCATCCCAGCTTGCATATATCTTTTGCATCAGCCTGGGGGAAACAATGAACTCAGTCACTGACGAGACATATCACGCCGACAGGCACTTTGTATGCCTCTCCTGCATGTTAAAATACATAGAACAATATACAAAGGACATCACCGCTGCACAAAGGGCCTTTTGGACTTAGCATTTTTTCATTCTTTTATGCAGCGCGACAGGGGAAAAATGGTAATGCAATGTGTAGGTGCCGGTCAACCAATGAACAATGAGGCATGAAAATGCAACTTAAGTGATTGACGACCTGCTATAGGAGGTCAACACTAAATTAGAAGATACAAAGCAATAGAGCATGGGACTTAGAAATATTTGCAAGGGTTTTAATAAAAAAGGCTTACAGATGTTCTAGCTTGAACCCTAACCCTAGGTGGACACCACCAAGTTTTGATAGTGATCTTTGTTATCATGATGCTTAGGCTGGATCTCTTCAGCAATTAGGGCTTTCTCTACTGCCTGTCTCAAGGTCGAGGGATCAGACAAATGCACATGTCCTATAATACCATGGTTGAGACCACTGATGAAGCGGTTGACTATCAAATTTTCATCCTAAACATAATCTACATACTACAACAACTCTAAAAACTTCTTCATGTACTAAGCTATTGAGGGTCCTTTCTGCTGGAGATCATGAAACTCATCAATTTTCCACTGTTGGAAGTGTTCAGAGATGTATCTATTAGAATTAGGCTGGACAACTGAGAGGGGGGTGAATCAGTTGTCCCAAAACTTTATCATTTGCAACAATATCACTTAAAACTGATTAAACATTTAAAGCAAGAATCATCAACACATGAGCAGAAACAAATAAACACACATGACACAATGATTTTTAACGTGGAAACCCAGTTAAGGAAAAAACCACGGTGGGGGTTAACCCACAAAGATTATACTTTGTTAAAAGTATTACAATTGGGAATGCACATGCATTTGGGCTCACTACCCAAAGCTCACTGCTCAAAAGAAGGCTCACTGCCTATAGAAGGCTCACTGCCTACAGAAAGAAGATTACAATGAGTTTGAACTAATAATTAGCATCCACCAATGCAAGGATACAGTTCTGATTAAGCACAAAATACTAACTTGACACACTTCATCCTCACTCTACCCTATTTACTATTCTGTTGACATCTGAACCTTAGATCTCTACCCTTTTCGCACTTATTCCATAGTCGCATCACACACAAAAATCACTTAAATCCATCGGCTATATATAGCCGCATCATTATATTCAATCACTTTTTAGTCGACTTCAAGAACACTTAGAACTTTGTTGAAGACTCTACTCTGTCGGCTAAATCCATGCATAACTTGTAACGCAGACCAAAACTTGCATTCACAAATCATTAATCATGTCGGCCACTATCACTAATCATCACAAATCATCCAAATGACAACTTCCATTTATCCAGAACCAAGATCAATTACAAGGTCAGCTTGTTCTTCTGCTATTTGCACTGTCAAACTGTAACCCCATACTCAAATGCAAGTAACTTTTGAATCCTTCATCACCGGAGGTTAAAATTTTGGATTTAGATTTCCCTGACAATCCTTATGATTCCTTCAAATCTGTAGCATACTTTGATTTACCACCAGAGAGATCCGGACCAAGATACCGGACCCTGTCACATGCTCTATCTCTGGCTACCCAGATTTAGATAAATTTTGATTCTAACTTCTTGTATGAACAAATTATGATATGCGGATGAGTGGAATAGTCTTGGTTTCCATCAATGATAACACCTGTCATGTAAAGCAGTGTCTCTTGCCAATAGTATCTTTTCTTGAATATATCCAAGAAAGTCTCCTAAGTAACAATATCTGGAGTCAAGTGCCCTTTTCTCTCCTCTTGATGCCACCAAGTAGCGACATTATCCTTGAGCAAATGAATCACTAGTCTATCCTTAAGGTTTCTTTCAGAGGTTTTGAGTGCAAAACACTTCTCAAGACTTAATAACCATAATTTTGCCTCTATACCATCAATAGAACCAGAAAAGTGCTGAGGTTGAAGGTAGAGAAATTCCCTGATCTATTTATCTACTTCAATTGGAGCATCTTCATCTACTCATGTAAAACAAGAAAGGGGTACATAATGTTCTGATTCACCCATCCCTTCCTCTATATGCTCTACTCTTCCTCTATCAGAGCTTCTATTATGCTCTCGAGGAGTAGAGTGGTACTCATCTGAATGACGTTGCTCCTTATTAATATTGAGGTTAGTAGTAGGTGGAGGCAGTCTATCTTGTATGACATCTACCAAATGTCCCAGGGTCTAAAGTATCTGGGGCCCATGATCGGCATGTTCCTTGGAATGATCTGATTCTGATGGTACGGAATGATTGTGCCTTCAATGAGGAGACATTCTACAAATCAAGAAAACAAGTTTACACAATTACAACATTTCCACAGAGTTCCCAAAGTGTGGCAACCTGGGATCTAATACATAATGTCATGCCCACCCTTAACTAACATTAAAAGATAGGACATGAGCACAAAAATGGGAAAATTTTCATTTTTTTCTAAGCACTAAGTTTGAACAGATTGAGGAAAAAGTTTATCTAATGCACACAAATCTCTTATTAAGGTTGAGATGAGAACCAGAGAGCGACTATTTGTTTTAACTGAACAAGGAGAATATTGTGCTAATCAATTATACTAAACTATTGAAGAACATAAAACAAGTAAACCTAAACATAGAAATTGAGAGACATTGAGATAAAAGATTATTCTATGAAAATTTACAAGTGCAACTAAAATAATAATCTTCTTTACAAGATTACAGCGAAAAAAGAATAACACAATTGCATTCCTAATTTTGATATGAGAATCTTACAAATTCTTAAATAACATTGAATATGTAATTTTGTCATAATGAAAAATAAACTTAAGATTGCAAATTGACAAAGAAAGAATACACACACACACACACACACACACACACACACATATATATATACACACACACATATATCCATACACATATATACATATATATGTATATATACACATATATACATATATATGTATATATACACATATATACATATTTATGTATATATAGACATATATGTATATAAATGTATATATACACATATATACATATATGTGTATATATACATATATATATAAATACATATATGTGTGTATATATATATATATATACATATATATACATATACATATGTATACATATACATATGTATACATATACATATGTATATATATACATATGTATATATATACATATATATGTATATATGTGTATATATACATATATAATATATATATGTATATATACATATATATACATATATACATATGTATACACTATTCTTATACTTAGTATGATATAGATATATACATATATGAATATATATATATATACATAATTATAAAAACTGAGTATAAGTATGTAACAGATATATATATACCTATGAATAACACATGATATTTATATAATAAAAGAGATTCAATAAACATATTGTTCACTATGAATAAAGGCGGCAGTAACCATTTAAAACATAGTCCAAAGTATAATGGCCATGACCTGTGGCGGGCTTGGTCATGCCAAAGCCTGACCACAGCCAACTCCAACCTTGGGGATGGGGAGCCATGGCTCCCCACAAATGCCATGGCATCCACCATGGCCTCTTAATAAATAAAATCAAACAACATTTATTTTATTCTACCATTCGATTGATATTGCTATAACAAATGTTATCCCTGTTTAAAAAGGTTATAAACTATAATATTATTACTAGATATTTATCAATTTTTCTAATCAAATACAATAAACAAATTAATACTGTAACAATGCTAAAATCCCCTGTATTATGTAGGGCAGATTACAAATCAAAATATTATTTTTAAACAAAAGATTAAGTATAAAATCACAGCTATTGTAGTTGTTATGAATTTGCTTTTTCCATCCAACAGGCTCATCAAACTGAATATTTCCATACAATAATCCTGAGGTTTTTAAACATGAAACACTTTCTCTTTTATTAAACACATACTACAACAAATCCAATTGATACATATCCAATAAAAATTCTTTCCACAGAGTTTTATCCATACATTGTAATCAATTTTTCAACAAAAATCTTTTATCCATAATGCAACCATCGGTAAACCTACGCACACACAATGAGCAGCCCAGTACTACTCTCCTTCCAACCATAGGACTTAGATTCCAAGCCCACCCCAAGTGGGAGACAATTTCCAAATGCCCAACTTGAAATCTTTTCAAAGGAAACATAAATTAAAACCAATTTAAACATAGGTTGACTCACACACAAAGAACCTATTTCAGGTTCTTGCAAAGGGGGAGAAAGGGGATTCCCTTCCCTCTCGGGGATAAATCACTACAATTTCTTTTTTTTTTCAAATAACATCATCACAACAGAAATCTTCTCAACCCTTCAAACCCTCACACCATCTCAACCCTTCAGCACAACTCATCCATCATATCACAGCCATCACCAACATAACCCTTCCATCAAAACACAATACACATCCCCATATAACAACCCTTCAAAACACCAAAACCCCCACATCCTACATATTACATAATAGCCACAGCTTCCCTAAGAGAGGCTCCACGCCTTCCTCAACCCCACATGAGGGAAACTCTCAGCTCTCAAGCGAGATCAGCTCCCTTTACATACCCAAACCCCAAAACACATGCATGCCATCATTACAATAATTCATTCAAAAGAAAATCCATACAAATCACCATTGTTTCACATAAACCAAAAATCACAACCATAACCATCATTCACATAAAATAAACAAGAAATTTAAAGGAATACCAAACCCTACCTTGGTTGTCCAAGTTAGGAGCAGCCCAAGAAATTGGGGTTTTTATCCAACAAATTCTTTTAGAAGTTCCAAAAATTTCTAGCCACTATTACATTCTTCCTTCCATTGCCATTCTTTTCAGCCAATGCCACAATCCAATCTTCTTCGAGCACAAAATTTAAGAAAAGAGGAGAAATCCAAGACCAAGCACGCACACACAACATGAGGAATGAATCAAATTCCTCTCATAAAAAATAAATTTCATACAAACCTTTCCACTTACAAATGGAAATCCCAAAAGGTAAATATAATAATATAATTTTTAAATAGCCAGTTTTCAATAAAATGAAATAATATTAAAATTAACTAGTAAATTATATTTCACCACACACTAAAATTTAAAACCAAATAAATATTAAAATAAAAGTACCAAGACAATTAACCCAAATATCCCTGACACAAAACCACTGGGTTTCACACAACAAAATATGAAAATTAATCAAATTAAATTGGGCATTTGAAAATGTCTCCAAACTAAAGGGATTTGAACTGCCCACCTGCAAAACTCAATTTCAAACATCAGTATATCACGGAAAATATAGTCGAAGCAATGAACAATTAAATATTAAATATCTAACATCAAATAATTTATTAAATTTCATAATTAAATTAAAATGTTCATTTTTGTGGAAATTAAATGCATAATCATAAACACATCGTATTCAATAAGGCATATAATATCATCTATAATCCAAAACGATGTCCATACACACATAGGTATATAAAAAATATACATAGCCAAACACTTAAATGCATTAACCATAAATAGTAGTATCAACCATGTCCAAACACAACCATCAAAATAGTCAACTATAAATAGCATCACATCAATGTGTCAGGAATAGTAATAGCTAGGCCTCACAGAGATTGATAGAGAGAGAAATAGAGAGATAGACTACCTTTTGATTAATGATTCATGCCAACAATCAAAAGATGACACATGTAGTGAGCATTCAAAATTGGAGGTTAGTACTACATTAAAGATCATGGAGCTTGGTACAAGCTGGTCCAGATCATGTAGCTCCATTGGAGCTTCATGAAATGGTACTTTTCATGCCAACAATCAAAAGATGACATTAGTTCTTTTGAGAGATAACGATTGGTAGTTTACTAGAGTGATGCAAGATGATTCAAGTAATCATGCTCATTCATTCTACCAGTTACCTTTGTCTATACACGTGGAAATAAAGGAGAACTTTTGTATAGATATTTTCCAACTATTGGTGCCTACAGATGAATAACACCTACATGTTTGAAAACATTCACTGTCTACATGAATCAAATGAAATCCTAGGATTGAATAGCAAGAGCCCACAATTTCCCTTAGATGAGGAGGACTAGTTGCTTGTATTGTATGTAGGTGGCAGTACCCATGGTGAAGGTGAAGTTTGTGGACCCCTCAATCAACAGAGATGATCCCACAACAAAGTATATTCAAGTGATGATTGTGGAAAATCACAAATTTTAGTTCATGGAATTTATTAAATACCACAAATCTCTTTTAATGTTAGATAATGACATGGGCCATAGGGATACAAGATAATCATCATTCACATAAATACATGAAAATTGAACTTCCACAACTCTTCAGCATACCCATTGCACACCAACATGTGATTGCTAGTTTACTTAAATTCTTAGTTCAATACAGATGAAATGACTTTAGTTTGTACCCTCCTAGTCTTGTTTATCCCTCTAGTGCCTTCTTATATCTCTTTGCATTCTTCTTCTCCTTATTATTTTGATCAAGAAGTTCTACTAATTTTCAAGCATTTCCTCTCCCTCGACCCTATAATCCCTTGATTGATTAGTCTCCCCAACACTCCTACAATTGGACTGGCATTGTCTACTCTTCTTATCATTAATGCATGTTTTCTTTGAACCTCATTAATCTCTCTTTTCTTAGAGAACTTTCTCTCAAGGATAACAACTTCTAGGGCCAAATTCCTCCTCAATTAGGGAATTTGTTTTACCTTAGAATACTTAGATTGTCTATAAATGGATTGGATGGCTCCATTCCCTCTACTCTATATGTTGCCATTTTTTGCAAGTTCTAATACTGCCCAATAAACATTTTAGTGGGAATATTCTTTCCAAGTTTGGCCTTCTTTCACATTTATAGAAAATTGTATTAGGTATGAACCAATGGACAAGAACAATCCCAACTTTCATTGGAAACATGTCCTACTTAACTACTTTGGATTTGTCCAAAAATAGACTCCATAGTGATATTCTTGTTGAATTGGGTATGCTTACTCATCTTAGATTTCTTTCTCTTTGCATCAACAACTTGATAGGAACAATCCCACCTTGCCTAGGAAACTTGTCCTCTTTAACCATCTTAGATTAGGGGTATAAAAAACTTCATGATGGTATTATCATTTAATTGGGTATGCTAACTCAACTCAATTGGCTTTATCTTGGCACCACCAACTTGAAAGGACCAATTCTTGTTGAATTGGGTATTCTTACTCAACTCATAGAGTTGTCTCTTGGCCACAACAACTTGACAAGAGTGATTCCCACTACCCTTTCCAACAACACTTTTCTCCAAAATTTGTCATTACCTAATAACTGTTAATTGGCCACATTCCTTGATAGTTTGGAAAAGTATTAGAGTAGCAAATTTTGCAATTGTGGAGAAAACAACTCATTGGAAAAATCCTAAGCTCTCTCTCTAATTGTACTCAACTTCAATTTCTTGATTTAACTAATAAAACCAACTGAGCAACAAGTTGCCCTTAGAGTTTGGTAATTAACGCCAACTTCTAAATCTTAATTTAGGGTACAATCATCTTGTTAGATGAAGCAATGATTTGTATATTCTAACAACTTTGACTAATATCTCATCTTTGGAAGTTATACTCTTGCATTCTAATTATCTCATTGGCATTTTTCTTTTTTCTATTAGCCAACTATTAAGCCAACTCTCCAATTTTTAGTTGCACTCCAATAAAATTGAGGGAAACATATCAAGTGCCATTAGCAACCTCAAATGCTCACATTGTTATACTTAAGTGACATTTTTTTCAATGGAACTATCCATCCCCACTTGGATAACTTTCATGTATATTGAAATATTGGACCTAGGTAAAAATAATTTATATGGAAGTATTGTTAGTAATTTCAAGCCACAAATGTTAGTTCTACATAACCTTTATGAGAGAAACTATGATAAACTAGTGCATAGAATCCATAATGTAAAATAATAAAAAAGCATACACACAAGATGTACCATAGGAAAACCCTTTTGGAAAAAACCTAACCTCCAAAGCACTACAAATTGAATGTATTATCTAAAGAATATGATTACATTTACATAGTGTTGCAAGTATGTGCCTAATTGGTGTTGTCATTGATGTCAACATCTATGTGTTGTCATTGGTGTCAACTATGCCCTCATTTTGTTACTTGCTTGTAGATGTTGAGGATATTGAGAAAATTAGCTTATCCGGTAAAAACAGTGAATTGTAGTAGAAACAGTGCATTACATGCAGAAGAACAGTCTAGAAGAATGCTCTGCATTTCCTGTAGAATACATATATTTTCCTACAGATTGGAAGTTATTTAGAAGCCAATCTAAAGATGTTATATTCCAAGGTTGAGCCTTCGGAATGAAGATTTGAGTAAGTTGTGTTCACCAGTGTGAAAACTATTTTTTCTGTATGTTTGGTGGTGACAGGGAGAAAGTGTTTTGCTCCGCATTCCTCCGCATTGAAGTATTTTGGTCTGTGTTTCTGGAATTAAGTCTATGATGATGTTAAGTGCCTTCAAATGTAATGGTTTGTGATTTTGTGGTCTGCAAACTATCTTTTACTCATGACAGTGGCTAATAGTGTTGTTTTTGTGCTTCGATTTGAAGAATCTTATTGACAGAGTGATTAGAGATTATGCAGGTATTCCTGGTAATTACAATGTGCTTGTGGATGTCTCCTGATCATATTCCTACTTTTCAATTGGTTCGTAAAGAGAAAATTGGATCGTGAATGAAGAATGTTCTTGCAGACCTAGTGCTATCATCAATCTTAAACGACTTGGTTGAATTCATTATTTGCGGAGATGCATCAAAGATTATAGTAACGTGTTGTGGCATGGAGGAATGTGTTTGAGTCCCAGCTAAGGCATGACATGATCTACATACATCTTTTCCTTAGCTTAATTTGTATTAGGTCTAGACCTATTTTATGTATGATTGTAATGCTGACCTTGGAGATTGATCCAATGATTGATAAATGTAATGCTAACCTTGATGCACATTCCAAGGTTGATGAATTGTATAAAAGTGTGTAATGAAGTTGTGAAAAAGTGTGGTGTGGTGCGAAAATGAAAAGATAAGTGCGAAGGTGTACAGCAGAGAAATAATATTGTGCTTCAATGGAACTGAACTCTAGAATTGAGTAGATGCTGGTAAATCAATTCACCCTTTTGGCAGTGAGTCTCCCTTTGGTAGTGAGCCATTCTTTGCAGTGAGCAATTTGGGCAATGAGCCCTATAGGTAGTGAGCCTCTGTTTTTCAGTATTGATATAACATATATATTTCTGTGGGCTAACACCCACTGTGGTTTTTCCCTTTTAGGGTTTTCCACGTAAAAAATCTAGTGTCTTCTGTGTTGACTATGTTATTGTATTGGAATTCTCATTTCATGTTTTCATGGTTATTTCTGAATATAAGTAATTGATAAGTTGTTGTTCATAATTGGTTAAAAGTTTTAGGACAACTGATTCACCCCCCCACCTCTCAATTGTCTGGTGTAGTTCAACAATTGGTATCAGAGCCAAGTTCCTTAAAAGAAAGCCTAACAGCTTGAGGAAGATCCAGGATGTCTTATAAGAAGGAAGCTCCACATTTTGATGGGACAAATTATGCTCTTTGGAAGGTACAAATGAAAAGCCATCTCCTCTATCTTGGTTATAAAGTATGGCTAGCTACACAGTCACAATTTGTCATGCCTGAAGGTGGCTTGACAACTGAGGATGATATCAAAGAATATGAGTTGGATGTCAAAGAAAAGGATGCTCTATTAATTTCCTTAAGTGACTCAGTGTTGACAAAAGTTGTGGATTTTAAATTTGCAAATGAGGTATGGGAGAAGCTGAAAAATTTGTATGAAGGAGATGATTTCGTAAGAGAAGCTAAGCTACAGATCCTGAAAGTGAAATATGAGGGTTTGAAGATGAATGAATATGAAAACATAATAGCCTTTATGCAAAGAGTTGATGAACTTGTCATTGGAATAAAAGGTATGGGGGGAACTCTCGGTGATAAGGAAATTGTCATTAAAATTCTCAAATCACTACCAAAGTCCTATAGTCACAAGGTATCTACTATTGAAGAATTTATGACTGTGAAAACTATTGACAAAGATTAGTTACTTGGAAAGCTTACAGCCTTTGAGATGAGAGAATTTGGTGATGCCTTGCCAAAAGTTGAATCAACTTTTAAATCTAGTACTTCAGAAAAGATTTCTAGAGCTTAGAAATATAAAGTGGATGATGACTTTGATAAAATTGAAGCTAACTTTGTTGACAAGTTGCAAAGAGGTTCTAGTAATTTTAAAGGTAAATTACCTTTCAAGTGTTTCTATTGTGGTAAAGTAGGACATTATGCTTCCAGATGTCTTGAAAGAATTGAGAGAAATAAGAAAAGATATGAGAACAAGCCTAGAGTTCCAAAGAAATGTTACTATGTTAGAGAATTTGATGATGAATCTGATGATGCTAGTACTAGTGCAAATGAATGCATGTTTATTGCTATTAAAGAAGATCTTATGTCTACTAATTCTGCTAGTTGTGTGAAGGAAGAAAAACCAGTGGAAGAAAGTGCTTTGGTTGTTCAGGTTGAGAAGGATAAGGATGAATGGATTATTGATAGTGGATGCTCACATCACATGAGTTGCAAATATGTGCTCAAGCGGTGTTGTCATTGATGTCAAAATATCCTTGTTGCCATTGGTGTCAACTATATCCTATTTTACTGTTTGTTTAGAAGACTGGATTGTTGAGGATATTGAGAAAATTAATGGAGATCAATATATGCAGACCATATGGCTTTGTAGAGGTTTGTCTAAAGAATCTCTAGTTAAGATTTGAGAGGTTCGCATTAAGATCTGAAGAAGTTATAGCCATCTGAGTAAAATCAGTTTCTGCATTATTCAGGAAAGAGGTCCAAATTGCTCTGGTAATGTAAAATGATGATCTGTAGATCTAGAGGCATGTTTGGGAAGTCAGTGTGTATCATCCATTCAAGTGGTTTGTGGTTTGGAGGTCCACAAGCAATCTTTCTAATGTGACATTCATGGCAGATAGTGTTCTTGAGGTTTCAGAGGCAAATGCAAGTGATTCGGATGAGTGCGGATGTTTTTGTTGAATTCAATGTGCTTGTGGAAGTCTCTAGATCATGTGACTGCTATGTTGGAGGTCCCCATTGAAGTTTGAGCTTGTCAATGAAGATTTTCTTCTTAGTGTTGTTGTTCTTCCCAGTCTTGGCCGACCGGATGATTCAAGGGTATTGTGGATGATCTAAGAGCAATTCTTTGAAGCATTGCATGTTGATCAAGAAAGATTTGAGTCCCAGTTATGTTTGGTTGATAGCTTAGTGGTTTGCATTAAGTTAGATGTTTGTAGTGCCGACCTTGATGTTCATTCCAAGGTTGATGAAGTGTATAAATACTTGTTGATGAGTTGTGGAAAATCATCCTTGTGCAAAATGAATTAAATCCGAATAAAGGATCAGAAGCAGAGCAGAGAAGAAAAGGATCAAGAGCAGTATAGAGTGAAAAGTCAGTAAGAAGAATTTGGGGCAAAGCAAAAGTTTTGTGAGCATTCAATTAAACTGAACCAAGCATGAAGTAGATGCTATTTCTCAGTTAATTCTTTATGTTCTAAATAAATCATGTAGGCAGTGAGCCTCTCTTTTGAGCAGTGAGCTCTAGGTAGTGCGCCCGAAGGCATGTGCCTTCTATTTTTCTAAAGCACTTTTAACAGGGTACAAAATCTTTGTGGGTTAACCCCCACCGTGGTTTTCCCTTAACCGAGTTTCCATGTAAAAATTCTGGTGTTCTGTGTTCATTTGTTTTTGTTCATGTGTTGATAATTCATGCTTTAAATGTTTACATCATTAATCAGTTTGTGTGATAAAGAAATAGTTGCAAGTGTTAAAGATTTGGGACAACTAATTCACCCCCCCTCTTAGTTGTCCAGCCTAATTCCAACAACATGACCAATGACAAAAGTAAGTTTGTAAGTTTAGAAAAATATGATGGAGGACTGGTTAGGTTTAGAGATAATGCAACTGGTAAGATTTGTGGAAAAGGATCTATTTCATTTGATGGAAAGCATAATACTAACAATGTCCTATATGTGAAGGGTTCAAGAAGCATAATCTTTTGAGTGTTGGTTAGATGTGTGACAAAGGATATGATCTGAGATTCAAAGATAATGGGTGCAAGATCATAGAAAGCTCCAGACTTGTGATTGCTACCGGTAAGAAGACAAAAGGTAACATCTATCAATTAAGAGGAACTAATGATTATTGTTTATTGGCTTAGGGAGATGAAAGGTGGTTGTGGCATAGAAGGATGTGTCATATAAACTTTGATAATCTAGTAAAGATAAGTTTAGGTCAGATTGTGAGAGATTTACCAAAACTTGTGAAACCATCCAATACAATCTGCAAGGAATGTCAGTTAGGAAAGCAGACAAGAACAAGTTTCAAGAACAAAGAGCAATTCTCTATCAGTGTGCTAGAACTAGTGCATACAGATCTCTGTGGTCCTACAAAGGTGAGAAGTCTACAAGGTGACAAGTACTTCATGTTGCTTATTGATGATTATTCTAGAATGACTTGGGTTACTTTTCTAAGAGACAAATCAAAAGCCATAGAGAATTTCAAATATTTCAAGGCAATGGTTGAGAATGAAATAGAATTGAAAATCAAATGCTTGAGGTCTAATAGAGGAGGTGAGTTCACATCAAATGAATTCAACATTTTCTGTGAAGAGCATGGGATAAAAAGATAGTTGTCTGTACCTAGGACTCCTCAACAAAATGGAGTTGTGGAAAGGAAAAATAGGATAGTTCAAGAGGATACTGGGACAATGATGAAGAAATCAGATCTGTTGGAAGTCTTTTGGAAAGAGGCTATTCATACTACTGTTTACATCCAAAACAGAGTTCAAGTGAAAGGTAATGGTACTCAAACTCCTTATGAATTGTGGTATGGAAGAATTCCTACAGTAAAATATTTCAAAATCTTTGGAAGAAAATACTATATCAGGAGAGATGAAGATCTAGGAAAGTTTGATGTAAGGTGTGATGAAGGAATCTTCCTTAGATACTCTAGCAAGAGTAAGGCCTATCGATGCTACAACAAAAGGCTTAAAAAGATTGTTGAGAGTGCAAATGTGAAGATAGATGAAGGCAAGGAAAATATATCAGACCTGAATTACTATGAACCAGATGAACCTGTGACTATAATGAATGAAGAAAAATATGAGAAAGAAGAGAGTCAAGATAAAGAAGAGGCTCTAGAAAATGTTGTCAAGACTCCCAGGTATGTAAGGATCAATCATTCTGAAGATCAGATTATAGGTGACAAAAACAAAGGTGTGCTGACAAGGAGAAGAGCTGCAAAGGAACAAGTCAATTACTGTTTGCTTTCAAAGGTTGAACCAAAGACTATGAATGAAGTATACAATGATTAAAGCTAGGTAAAAGCCATGGAGGAAGAGTTGATGCAAATAGAAAAGAATGATACTTGGGAATTAGTTCCCAAACCTGCTGACAAAAATATTATTAGAACCAAATGGGTTTTCAAGAATAAGCTGAATGAGAATGGAGAAGTTGTAAGGAATAAGGCAAGGCTTGTATGCAAAGGACACTCTCAGATTGAAGGAATAGATTTTGAAGAAACTTTTGCTCTTGTAGCTCAGATTGAGGCAATCAGAATATTTCTGGCATTTGCAACCCACAAAGATTTCAAAGTGTAGCAGATGGATGTGAAGTCTGCATTTCAGAATGGTGAGTTGGAAGAGGAAGTTTACATTGTGCAACCAGAAGGATTTAGGTTATCAGACCAAAGTGATTTTGTGTGCAAATTAAAGAAATCTTTGTATGGACTCAAGCAAGTTCCTAGAGCCTGGTATGCAAGGTTGGATATGTACTTATTACAGTTAGGGTTCAATAAAGGTACTGCTGATAGTAATCTTTATTTCAAAATTAATGGTGATCAAATTCTGATTATTGAAGTCTTTGTTAATGATATTATAGTTGGAGGCAATGAAAGTATGTGTATGAAATTTGCTGGTGAAATGCAAAAAGAGTTTGAGATTTCCATGTTTGGTGAGATGAATTTCTTTCTAGGTCTGCAAATAAACCAATCAGATAAAGGAATCTTCATATCTCAGTCTAAGTATGTGAAAGAGTTGTTGAAGAAGTTTGGGATAGAAGACTATAAATCGGTATGTACTCCAATGGTGACTGGTTGCAAGTTGAGCAAAATTGATGAATCACCTAAGATTGATTAGAAAAAATATGGATCATGATTGGAGGATTGCTTTATCTAACTTAAACTAGACCTGATATTATGCATGCAGTTTGTCTTGTTGCAAGGTTTCAAGCTGATCCAAGAGACTCATATGTGATGGCAGTTAAGAGAATATTGATATATTTAAAAGGTACTTCAGATCATGGATTATGGTATCCAAAGGACAAAGATTTCACTCTCAGTGCTTATACAGATGCTGATTAGGTTGGAGATGTTGATGACAGGAAGAGTACAAGTGGAGGTGCCTTCTTCTTGGGTAATAGATTGTTCTCATAGCTAAGCAAGAAACAAGATTCTGTCAACTGCAGAAGCAGAGTATATTGCAGCAGCATGTTGTTGCACTCAAGTGTTATGGATGAAGTAGACTTTGAAGGACATAAGAGTTGTGTATGAAGATCCAATTGCAATCTTTTGTGATAATACAAGTACCACAAACATTTCAAAGAATCCAGTGATTCATTGAAGAACAAAGCACATATCAATAAGGTATCACTTTTTGAGATAGAAGGTGACAAAGAATGAAGTAAAATTGGAATATGTGTCCACAAAGGATCAGATTGTAGACATCTTCACTAAGCCTCTACCTAAAGATACCTTTGAGTATCTCAGAGAAAAGTTAGGGGTCATTACCCCTCCTGTCCTAAACTAAGATGCATAAGAATGCATCAATCCAGTGAAGCTCAAAGTGTCATTCTTTGATCTGGATTGATGTTCTAATGGCTACCTCTCAGGGGAAGTAGCTAGATGTTTCTGATGAAGCAAGTGGATTAGAGTAGCAGCATGCAAGTATGTGCCCTTTGCCATTGATGTCAAAGGGGGAGAGAAATCATGTAAAGAACTCAGGGGGAGAAAGAATGCAAATGTGTAAAGAGAAAGGGGGAGAATCTTGTCTTGATGGTCTTTTCATTTTTTCACATCATATGTTGCCATCAATGACAAAGGGGGAGATTGTTGCAAGTATGTGCCTAATCAGTATTTTCATTGATGTCAACATATATGTGTTGTCATTGGTGTCAACTGTGCCCTCATTTTGTTACTTTCTTGTAGATGTTGAGGATATTTAGCTCATCTGGTAAAAACAATGAATTGCAGTAGAAACAGTGCATTACATGCAGAAGAACAGTCCAGAAGAATGTTCTGCATTTCCTGTAGAATAAATATCTTTGCCTATGGATTGGAAGTTATTTAGAAGCCTATCTGAATATGTTATATTCCAAGGTTGAGCATCTGGAATGAAGATTTGAGTAAGTTGTGCTCACCAGTGTTAAAATTATTTTTTCTGTATGTTTGGTGGTGACAGGGAGAAATTGTTTTGTTCTGCATTCATCCGCATTGAAGTATTTTGGTCTGTGGTTCTAGAATTAAGTCTATGATGATGTTAAGTATCTTCAAATGGAATGGTTCATGATTTGGTGGTCCGAAAGCTATCTTTTACTCATGCCAGTGGCTAACAGTGTTGTTCTTGTGCTCTGGTTTGAAGAATCTTATTGACAGAGTGATTAGAGATTGTGCTGGTGTTCCTGGTGATTATAATGTGCTTGTGGATGTCTCCTAATCATGTTCCTACTTTTGGATTGGTTTGTAAAGAGAAAATTGGATAGTGAATGAAGAATGTTCTTGCAAACCTAGTGCTATCATCAGTCTTAGTCGACCTGGTTGAATTCATTATTTGCAGAGATGCATCGAAGATTGTAGTAACGTGTTGTGGCATGGAGGATTGTGTTTGAGTCCCAGCTAAGGCATGGCATGATCTACATGCATCTTTATATCTTTTCCTTAGCTTAATTTGTATTAGGTCCAGACCTATTTTATGTATGATTGTAATGCCGACCTTAATGCACATTCCAAGGTTGATGAATTTTATAAAAGTGTATAATGAAGTTGCAAAAAAGTGTGGTGTGGTGTGAAAATGAAAAGATAAGTGTGAAGGTGTAGAGCATAAAAATAATATTGTGCTTCAATGGAACTAAACTCTGGCATGGAGTAGATGTTGCTAAATCAGTTCACCCTTTTGGCAGTGAGCCACCCATAGGCAATGAGTCATTCTTTCTAGTGAGCAATTTGGGTAGTAAGCCCTATAGGCAGTGAGCCTCTATTTTTTAGTATTGATATAACATATATATTTCTGTGGGCTAACACCCACCGTGGTTTTTCCCTTTTAGGGTTTTCCACATAAAAAATCTTGTGTCTTTTGTGTTGACTATGTTATTGTGTTGAACTCCTCATTTCATGCTTTCATGGTTATTTCTGAATATAAGTAATTGATAAGTTAATGTTCATAATTGGTTAAAAGTTTTAGGAAAACTAATTCACCCCCCCCTCTCAGTTGTCTGGTGCAGTTCAACACAGAGTTCTCCATGCAGGACTTCAGTAGCAATGAGAAACCCAAATGTACTCCTTATGTGACTACTTCAACAACATATGGAACTACATCCCACTCCATGCTTCTTTAGGATCCTATCACCACATACACATCCTCCTTGAGATGAGTGCATACTCATATCATCACACATGTGCTTGTTTTTATAGGACAAGCTTGCACAAAACCACTACATGGTATTTACATAAACTATGGGCCCAATACTATGTGCTTACTAAACCATAACCCCCCAAACTAAATACATGTCCAATATCCCATACAACTTAAAAGTGTCCCTAAGAATGCCTATCCTAGTGTGGTATGCACATCCTAATATGCACCACAACTAAATAACAATATTAAATTATTATGCAAGGTGTACAACACACCTTTCCCAACAAGTATTCCAAAAATTTTGGGTTAGGAAAAAAGCCTTGCACTATTATCATTGAGTGACAATGTTCTTTTAGGGAAAGTTCCAAAGAGTCTTGGTGATCTTCCACAACTAAGAGATCTTTTCCTTGATCACAATCAACTTTTAGGGAAAGTACCTACTAGTTTAGGGAGATGCCAAAATTTGAAGTTGGTGGACTTGTCTCACAACAAGCCAAGAGGAAATATACCCCAGAATTAATTGATCTTAAAAAGCTCCAATTTTATTTCAACATTTCCTACAATCTATTACAAGGTTCTCTTTTAGAAATGAGAAAAATGGTAATGGTCCAAGCTATATATGTGACTCTAAACAACTTAGGTGAAATTCCACCCACACTATCAAGCTACAAAAACTTACAATATTTGAATCTTTCATGTAATTCATTTTATGGCCCTATACCAACATCACTCACAAAAATCACAAACCTTTAGGACATAGATCTCTCTAACAACAACTTGTTAGGTTCAATCCCAATGGATTTTCAAGAGATGGAAACAAGCTTCAACATAGTAATCTCTCTTCAAATAGATTAATAAGAGAGGTTCCAAAGGAAGGAATTTTTGCAACAATTGATGAGTTCACATTTTTGGGAAATCTCAACCTTTGTAGCAAGTGGATCAATTTACAACCATCCTCTAATTCTGAACAAAAAGAATCTATAGTCTCTAAAAGGTCATAGTACCAATTGTGATTAGCATTGCAATCTTCATCATGTCTATTGTATTATTGGTAATTTTCTATAGGAGACATATTAAATAGAATAACATTGACCCCAATGTTGGGCCTAAAAGAATTTCATATGAAAAACTTGAACATGCGATTAGTGGGTTTAGCTAAACAATTTTTTTAGGAGTTGGTAGTTTTGGATCTATTTATAGAGGGATTCTCAATAGTCTTACAAATATTATTGTTAAAGTTCTCAATTTAAAAGATGAAAATGGTCTCTAAACTTTTAATAGAGAATGTAATATGTTAAAAAGAGTTAGGCACCACAATGTGATCAAAGCCATTTCAACTTGTTCCAATCCTAATTTTAAAGCATTGATTCTTCCATTCATGTCAAATGGAAGTTTGGAGAGATGGATATTTCCCAAGGGAGGAGATGAAACATAGATTAAATTTGTTTAATTAATTAGGAATAGAAAAGGAGATAACAAAAGGAATGGCATATCTACATCATATTGCTTTGTGCAAGTCATTCCATGTGACATAAAACTAAGTAATGTGTTGTTAGTGGGTGATATGACTCCATATATCAAACTTTGGCATTATCAAACTCCTAGTTGGGAATTCAATGGATTAATTTATATCTAAAAATGCACTCAAGGGATCTATAGGCTATATTGCACCAGGTATATATATTTTAAATCATTACAACATATATTATCATTGTATTGGTTTTGTATAAATAGTATGAATGTTTCATATGAGATAAGAATAAATAATTATTGTATTGTATTGTAGAGTATAGAATGGGGTGGAAATATTTCAACAAAAGGAGATGTTTACAATGATGGAATTCTACTTTTAGAGTTGTTGATAAGGAGGGGACCCACATATGAAATGTTTATAAAAGGAATCAATCTACCAGAATGGGAAGGTATGGAATTTCTAAATAAAATCATAGAAGTGGTGTACAACAACCTACTTAAAGATGTTAATGAATCAGGTTTATCAATGGTATTGCAATGCCTTAATTTATACAAGTAGAGTTGACTTGCAAAAGGGAACAACCACAACAATGGTGAAATATGATGTAGATAGTTGAAAGATTAGAAAGAATAACAAGGTCATTTCTTGGTACTTGATGTTTTTAATTTCCCATAGACATCTCACCTTTTCTTTAGAATACAAGTGGTCAAAGATATATGTTTTTGTAAAACTATTGTGATGGAAGTCAATCCTCTATGGGAAATTTTGATAGTTGAAAGCAAGGATTAAATGTTACTTTGTGGTGGAAGGCATGTCTTGAAAATCAATTTGCTTATGAATTTTATTCCGCTCCTACCTAGGAATGAGGCAATTAACTTAACCAATTGAAGAAAGGGTTGTGCCAATATAATTGCAAAGATCCTTATGATGTGGGTGTAAAATATAAGAATTACGGTCTCCTTTATTTATTATTATACTTGTTTGTTTCCATACAATAGCAGCTATTTGAAATCCATCTTGAGTCAATTTTATAACCTTTTTTGGGCCACTCAAGGGAAGGAGAAGGGATTGCCTCAAGAGACTAGTAGTATTGTTTGCATTGTAAACTATTGAAATAAACAACCGATTACTTTCACATTGTTTCTTAGAAGCCTAATTATTTTTAGACTAATAGTTTTCTCAAGTGTTTGAAGGAGATCTTCGGTATTACTATTCAACTAATAGGTTAGCAATAGCTTGAGGATCTAATGGATATGGGTATAGCATAGCCCAATAAAAAGGTCAGCCCCTAGCCTTCACCAACAAGCAACTCATAGGGTACAATTTGGCTAAATGTACATATGAAAAAAAATGTTGGCTATCCTCCATGCTACCCAACAATGGTGTCCTTGCCTATTGGTTTGCCAGTTCTAGATAAAAATAGATCACCATAGCTTGAAATATTTTTTTGTAACAAAGAGTGTCATCCCCCAAACAACAAAAATGGGTGACAAAGATGCAAGGATATGATATGAGATTGTCTACAAGAAGGTTAAGGAAAATATGGTAGTGGATGCCCTCTCTCATTAATATGAAGAGGAAGGCTCCATCTTTTCTCTTTTTGTATTGGTTCCAAATTAGATAGATGATATTTAGAGTGGATGAGCTACTAACCTTACTATTTAAGATATAATTCAATAGTTAGAACAAGATCCATAGTCTATGCCAAAATTTCACTAGACAAGCCAAGTTCTCACCTATCAGGACTAAGCCTCTACAAGAGTATCACTAGCATGTAAATCATGTCTAATTCCAACAACATAATAGTACCTACACAATAACCATAATAACTCCATCTCCAAGCACCAATAAAATAGATGAAGCACAAACTAGAATTTTTCAAATGGTTTTGAAAAACTATGTACAATCCTAGAGGAGGTATGGCACCCAAATCCCATGGCACCAATTCAAACACCTCCCTTGGTCTTGGTCTTCTAGGCTATTTTGGTATATTCCTTGCATATTGTCATTTTATCATAACTTGTCATATTTGACCACCCAAACTTGAGCGCCCCAATTTTTTTTCATTATGCATTCAAAGATGCTATATGACATGTGCCATAAGATTGTCATAATTTTGGTCAAGATTCCAATATAACCTTGTATAATCATGATCTTACACATCATAAAAATTATCATAACTCCCACCTTACAATGTCATAATGGCATTTAGATGCTCTTACATACTATTACCAAATTGTGCCTTGCAGCTCAATTAGGTTGGGTTGTAACAGCAGTTTCCTTTTCTGCTTTGGAGAAGCAGAGAGTTCAAGAGGAAGGGAGAAGAAAGTTTAAGTTTGTAGGCCAGCCTAGAAGGCCTATTGTCCTGATGGAAGATGCTTCCAGTGATCACATTACCAAGATCATGTACCAGCTAAATTAGAGCTGCTACATGAGCTAGATAACATGAAAGGATACTCCAGCAAGGCATGAGGTATCCTAGGACTGACAGGTGAAGTTAAAGCCGGTCTTTGAATTGTAGATTATGTTTCAATTTGGTCATTGTTCATTCATTGCAGTCTGATACATTTCATAAAGGTACATAAATCTTTCTAGTCTACTTATGATTATAAACACATATTCCATGCAATAATGTTTAGTTTATGTTATGCAATTGATTTACAAAAAGGAGAAATTATACACAAGTCATTGCATGAAATAACTATTTATATTCAAAAGAGAGGTGTTTATATGATCCCACACAAGCCATGGGAGTAACTGTATATGATGCAATGCACAATAACAAATACATCTAAAGTAAATGAAAGCATATAAAAGAAAAGTGAGACCCGTCATTGCCTGAATGAATGATGAATCCCATTGATAGTTGCATCATCTTTAGCTTGTCTCGTTAATAGCTCCAAAGAAGACCTGCAAGAGGAAAAGAACACGATTGTTAGAGTTCAAGGTATCTTTTACTTCTATATGCAGATAAATTAAACATGTTTTTGTTATCTTACATCTGATCGATAAGAGGGAAAAGAGAAGTAAACATCAGAAGCAGATAAACAACCATAAGAAGTAGCAAGAAAGAGAAGCCAGGTAAATCAACGAGAGGCTTCAGCCTCTTTGTTTTATCTAACTTGTTTGTTCACTATGCAGGAACAAGTGCTTATGGAGCAATCATTAATGACATCTGTTTATAACAATTATAAATGCTAGGGTACATATGTCAGAGCAGCCTACAAAAGATCATATCAAGGAACATTCATGGTGGGTGGTCTAAACAATGAGCATATACCTATTTCAGACTTGAGAGTATGAGAAAAGATCAAAAAGTTATAAAATCACAAGAAGGTAGACTTAAAAAAAAGATAAAGTGAAAGAGCAGGGCATCAGAGTTGAGGTGTCGTTTACAAATCTGAGCTTAAAAGTTATAGCCAAGAGGAAAAGATGACTGTCAAAGAAAAAATAAAACATAAAGTCTATAGCCAAGATAGTGGATTAGGACCCTACACAAGAGTCAAAGGGCAGTCATTGTTGGGTGGTGAAGAAGTTTGACAAAACAAGTGCAATGATTAGGACAGTAATAAACACAGTGATTGCAATAGTCATCCTAGAGAGGAGATAGTCAAACTGAGACCGCAGAGGCAGTATAAAGGACACAACCTTCACCATCCAAAGGCATGATGAAGATCTATAAGATAGAAGGTACATCCATCTCTATCAGGAGGCAGTCCACAAAACTAGACAAGTTATGCATGTTTCCAATGCAAATTGATAGAAGCCACATGCATGATAGTGAGAACAAGCAAGGAGGGGTATAGACAACACCTGGTATGATAACAACCTTTTCTCAGTTTGGAGATAGTGATTACAATGTTGGAAAATATTTTAGAGGAGCAGTCATACAAAGCACTACAAAGCATAAGAACCACATCAAAGTGACTATTACCATCGAAGGAATTGAAAGATCTGTAACTGTATGGAGTTTGTTGTAGAAGGCCATAGCAATCAAGGAAAAAGCATATGATATAGTCATTTAAAGATAAAAGAATTCCAAGGAGACAGTCATGTATTGACTGTAGCAACAGTACCATTAGGTATAAACGTGAGACATCAAAAGGTTAGTAACATCTTCTAGGTGTTTTGACACCACCTAGCTAAGAGCACATTGACATAAGAAGACCATTTTCATGGAGTCTTTTACCATAAGCACAAATAATGAGTATACCCTTAAAAGTCATAATAGCCATCAACAAACTATGATGTAACAGTCATAGAAATCAGTGGAAGGAGGTAAAAGTGTTTAAGATTTTGTGTTGATATCTTGACAATGCTAGGTGACAATACACTGATACAAGTCTATCACAGGTATGTAAAGAATACAGGAGTGTTGGTTGTTGTTAGAGCATGCACTGAATGATCACATATGTTGAAAGAGACATGAACCATGGTAAGGAACAATCATTCAAAACAATGAAAAGAGTTGTCATAGAAAGTCTGTCATTAGTTACAGAGGTCTATCAATGGATGATGAGGTCTACACGGGCATCCAATTAATCCACATAAAGCATTTAAAGATACAAAGACCTTTGTCAAGAGCTAAATGGTCTGTCAAATCATGCATGAGAGTTGAAGCTTCTAAAAGACTATGTGATAATCTAAATGACTATCAGAAAATATACACATGACAATGTAAGACACAATGCATAGACATAATGAAAATAGAGGACATAGTAATTGATACAAGGAGGAGTAGCCATGAATTATAGACAGTCATATAAGGACAATAGTAGCTATGAAATAATGCACTAAGTTTGTCTTACTTTTGATGCACAATAGCAGTTTCAAAGGAAAGTTTGCAGTATGGTAAAAAGAACACAAAGTATATCAAGGAGAGCACTATCAATATAGAGCATTAGGGGCAATCTATACCACGGATTTTTTTAGTGGCAAATTTTTGCCAATTGACGAATAGTTGAAATAGAGGCGTCCAAAAATGGTGACTAGTTTAGCCTACAAAGGGGACTAAATCGCACCATTTTTACAAAAAATTAATTAGTATTAATTAATTTGCCAAAGCATTATTATTTTAAACTAATAAGTTGAATTATTTCACCATGTAAATGATGTGTTATTAAATATGATTGGCCAATAGTTTATAATATAATTATACATCTTAATCATATTTGGGACAATATTCGCCTTTACTAATAAATTATTATATAGTTTTAGGGTTATTTTTGCTTTCAATATGGCTTTTGTTTATTACCATTGATTATGAATTTGATCTCACGACTCTTATTTCATTTCGAGGGCCATAAGCACATGCCTTTTAAAAGGCTTGGTAAGGCCCAGAATTTCTTTCCTGCCTAACTAAAATGAAAGTCATAATAAACCCTAAGCTAAGGTGCCAAGCACGGAGCCATCTTATCAGTGGAAAGAAAAATCCAATCACAGTAGCAGATAGGTAGCATAGCCTACAGATTCATTCAACTGATCCGGAGCTAGTGATCAGAGATACCTAAGTTCAATTCCAGACATAGTTCCAAATCCAATGCCAGTTTGTTGATCCAAATCTCACAAAGGCCCCTACCCAACAAAATATAAGGTGCAAATTTACTCTTTTTTAATATGATTTAGTGTTTAGTTTAGTTTGATAAACATATTGTTTTTTATAAAGATAAGCTGCTAGCATAGGAGCAAAACCCGATAACAAAAGCCAAACGGTAGCAGAACAGGGCCAAGGCCACCAATAGCCGACTAACAGTCGATTGACAGTTCATCAAAAAATATAAACAAAATATTAAACGAGTCTTTAACCAAGTCTTTTTTAAAAACATAAAGCAAGAACCACCTAGCTAAGAAGAGATTTCTAGTCATCAAAAATCATATTGATTAAATTTTCCTGCCTCCAACATAGAATCCACAGTCTTCTTTCGGTCCACCTGCAGAATAGAAAAGGCTTCAGTAGCCTTGTGGGATGACCTCAGAACCAGCTTAACTAGTTTCTTGACTTTGTTCTCCATCACAGACATGCAAGTTTTAACTTCAACAAGCTCAACTTCCAGCTTCTTGTTATCAACATCCCTTCTCGCACTCATAACTTCCTTGGCAAGGTTTCCTACACCTCTGTTTCTTCCTCATTAGTATTATAGAAAGAGTTATTCATAGGCATAGGGGTGGTTTTGGTTCCCTTCATTTCAACATCTTGCACAGTGTCTTCTCTATCAGAAGCAATGGAATAGTCCACAATCTTAATTCCCTCTTCAACCCCTTTCCTCTCACCTCCCTCACTACATCTCTTCTTTACAGTTTTGTTATGCACAAAATTGCATTTACATATTTCATTACCAGTTTTAGATTGAAATTAAATTTATGATAAAAAAATCTTAATTTTATGAAACTAAAGAACAAAATTAAATAAATTAAAAAAAAAAATGTAACATTTTGGTTATGGCATGTTGGCCCTAATCCCTCTTATCATCATATTTAAAACAAAAAAAATATGTTTTAACTTTTTTAAAAAGAGAAACATCTATGTTTTTTTATCTCTTAAAATTTTTAAGAGAAAATGTAGAAACATGTATTCTTTATTTTACATTCTTTAAAAGAATTAAAATGCTTCTCTTTAATTTTTTTTAAATACTTTTAAAAATAAAAATAAAATCCTTACAATCAACCAAATTAATTACATATATATTCTTTGGATATAATCCTGTAAAATCTGTAAACATAAATTGTATGACAAATATAAAAAATCCTATATGGTAAGTCATTTATGTAGATCTAGTACAAATAATTTTTTTCTAAAAAAATAAATAATTTCTCCTCCATTTGGAATCATGCATGGCCATGCAAATAATATGAAACTTTTAAATCTCCCCCATCAAATTTTACCTGTAACATGAAATAATGCCAACATCAGTTCAAATAAATAAATCATTTAAAAATAAATTAAATCAATAAAAGAGATAAACAAAAGAAACAGAGAAGCCCATCAAAATGGAGGAGGTGAAAAATGAGTTTCTCAGATTCACATTTAAAAAATCATTCTACAGAAAAAATGAAAGCATTTAAAAATCATTCTACAGCAAAACAATTAGGAAAAAATGAAAGGATTAGGTAGAAAGAAAAGTATTTGTGCAATTGTTTTAGCAAGTTTTAAATATAATAGAAGTTGCATGTTTAGCTCCTAAAATGTAGCTAACTTGAGTTTTTAATGGAGTATTTGTTTTATTATTGTTTTAAGCTTTTAAATTGTGCTTTATTCATTTTTTATATTTTATTAGTGCATGTAATCATGATAGTATTTGACTAAGATTTATAAATAATTAATTATTTATTCTTATTCTTTATATTTGGATTTTTTTAATTTTATTATTCCATGTAGTTTTAAATATTTATTATTTTCAAATATGAAGGGACTTATATTTTATTCCCTTAATTCTTTTAAGGGTTAGTGTAATGAATTTTTTTATTATTATTTTAGAATTAGTTTATCATTTTAAATTGCCTTAGAGAGATGGGTTAAATATAGAGTTTATTTATAACCAATCAATTAAGTTAGCATTTTAAATATTTAAAATTTTATGGTTAGACCCGGTCCTTGACCTCCGCAAGGGGCGTTGTCCCTTGATCTCGCCGATGGCTACCTCCCCGAGGCCCCTGCTTTAACATTACAAAAAACAAAAATATACATAGGGGGACTGTACCGATCAACTATACAAATTTTAAAAGGAAAGATTCACCATTCTAATTCATTTCTTTAGTGATTATTCGCTAGGATTCACCATTGTAATTATTTTTTTTTACTAATTATTCATTAGGATTCACCAAGATTTTTTAGCAATTTCTAAAATGTGTGTAGATTCGTAAGGAAAATTAATATTTTTTTTGAAAAAAAAGAAAGATTCGCCAGGAAAATTATAGCACTTAGCTAGGATTTGCCAGGATTTTATAAGTTTTTTTAGGGGGGTCCCTTAAAGTTATCCCTGATCTATACATAGTTGTCATGCAGCCTTGGAAGGATTTGACTGAAAATAATGAACAAGAGCAACAATAAAGACACGGTTTTACCAGCTTCTTTATTTTTTCACCAAAGGAAACATCCGAACAAAAGTTACAACAGAATAGATCTTATACAAATGTGATAGCATAGGTGAAGGAATGGAAACCCTAACAAGGGTCATCAGATGAAGGCCAGTCCTATGTCTTTTATAAAGCCAGAATACTCTATTTTCATAATAGGAGGTGTTCATTTAAGCACAAAGGAGTGTCCATTTAAATAAAGTATATGAGAAAGGTAGTTTTCCTTCATAAAGAGACTTCATGTAATAGGAGACAGCAAGCTTTCATGATTATGTGACTAAGGTGCATTAGGGTTTCCAACCACAGCAAAGAGAAAACAAAGAATAAATATCCAGCAAATGATTTAGAGATTTTTTCTCACTGAAAGACATACAAAGCTTATTTTCACTGTTCCCTTCAGATATCAACAACAAAACACAGAATGACAAGATTCTCCAACTTTTTGCATACATAAAAGCATTTCTCCAACTATATTTGCTAAAACAAGTGGAAATATACACAAAAGTTGTAACAAGAAGCATTTTTTTGAGGGCAGAAGCCTATATTCAAGAAGGCAAAAAAGCATGAAGGACAAAACAAGAGTTTTTTCTTTTTACTTTTGTTCATTGAAGTAATACAATAGGAAGAAGAGTTGTTTCGCTTACCTATGGATAATGATATAGTGCAATAGAAAGAGAAACCTCCATCAAAAGCCTTCAAAACCCTAACATGGCGATGCAACAGTAAAACCTAAGCAAGAAAAGTGAAAAAGATAAATGATGAAATTTTAGGGTTTCTCAAGTGTTTTGTTGCAAAGAAGCCCTAGCCCATGGGCTTGCTTTTCTTTTTTTTGACTTTTTCTTTAAACAAAATCATTTGAAATCAATTGTCTCCATGGTCAAGACATGAAGTTCATAATGCCTAATGAGTCTAAAGAGGCTGAGGGAGTCATAAGGGGTTAATGATGTGTTTTGTGAGTTTAATGTTTCCTTTTTCACCTTAGAATCAAATCAAAGGAATAGTATGATTAAGGTTGAAGGAAAGCAAGAAAACAATGAAAGTCTTTTGACTTTATTTTATGGACTTAAGGTAGTTTTGAGAGTTTGGAGACCTTTTGATGACCAAGGGCAAAGTGAAGACTATAGATTGCAATAATTAAGTGCAATAATTTTATAAATTGCCTTAATACTTGTTATGTAATAACCTAGAGAGAGAAATAAGCATTACACAACACTTATTAAAGCAAATCAAATTGATTCATGCAAAAAATAGAAGAGGAGTTGAACTAAACTTGCAAACTCATGCAGTGAGAGATTCTTTTCTATTTTTGACTTGAAGTCAAACTAGGCTATTTTTGGTGGTGTTTTGGTCAAGCATCTTGGGAGGTGGAGTTCTGAGCTATTTTTGCTCATCTTGGAGTAGTTTGGGGGCCTAATTTTTAGGCTATTCTCTTGTGCTCGCCCAACAAATTGGAGTTACTTTTTCAAACTCATCCATGCATCATTTGGAGTCTAGTTGAGCTGGAGTTGACTTCCCTTAACCCTTTTGGGACAAATTTTTGTATTACAGGTAAAAAGCTCATGCTTTTTCTTAGTTCTTGCTTTTTCCCTTGCCTTTGCACATTACAGAGAGAGATTCAAACTTGTAACTCAGCCATTTTTTACAATTTTATGCAGTAGCAGTAGTTTATTTCAGTAGCTCATTGTTATTTTGTAGAGTATTCCTTCTATTATCAATACAATCAGGTGTTCCTCTATTCAGATTCATGTGTCTTGTCTCATTTTGAGTGATCTGATAGGAATTTACTGTGTTTTTCTATCTCATTTATTGAATGCAAGTACATAACGTGCATGATGCAAGAGCATCCCTAGTTCAAGAGCAATCTTGTATCAACCAAAAACATTTGTATTTTAGTTTGTTTGCATTTCAGTTTGTTTCTTTTCATTTTCTAATTCAGTTCAATCAGTAGCAGTTTTTGTATTTTGGTCCACATTCTACTGCAGTTGCATCTCAAATCTCACAGATATAGACTTAGTATCTAGATTCATTCATCTACACCATATCTAGAATTTAAAGCATTTGGATCAAGTACTAGAAAGTTATCGCTATCAGAAGATTGATTATTTTCTCATAACAGAGCATCCTGACAATCTCTGATAATCAGCTAAAGAAGAAGACTTGCAGAGTATTTCATGACTTGAGAAGCTAAAAGGAACATCATTAAATGTTTATTAGTTTGTGGCTGACCTTCCCCAAGATCCACTCATCATTCCATTTATTTGCAGAGGAGTTATAGTCATTTAGGTCCAACCTATCTGTGTACACATGTTACAACTCTTCATTGGAGTTTGTTATCTTCCTTGGCCGACGCAGAGGAATCTATTATTTTAGAAATGATATATAATGATGTAACAGATGCCTAGGAAAGTAGTCTTAGATAGTTTTACAAGGAATAGTTTGGATTTTGTGCAAAAGATCTTTAAAGCTATATCTTGCACATATTCTGATATTCTATAATCAGACCTCTGAGCCCTAATTGTAAGCCCACATGTCGCAGGCCAATCTGTATTTGAATCCTATGATATACTAAATGACTAAATCTGCATTTGCTTCATATCTTTGAGTTGTTTCTATTGTGTTTACTCTAGCTGCATGGCCTGGATAGTTCTCTTTGAGGACCCTCCTAACTGTGACTGCACCAGTGCAAGTTTATGATGATGATGAAGAATTTCAATCTGCTGATCAAAATGGCAAAACCCTAGGAGATGAAGAAGAAGAATCAGATCAAATCAAGATGTTGCGAGCTATTTCAAAGATTGGGAAAAGACTTCGAGTTGATGTACCTAATTACACTAGCAATTTGAACCCTGAAGAGTTGATTGATTGGATAAATGACATGGAAGGATACTTTGAATATGAAGAAATTGAAGATCTGGAGAAGGTGAAATTTGTAAAGACAAAGTTGAAAGGGCATGTTGCTATATGGTGAAAAGAAGTTCAGTTGGATAGAAATAGAAGAGGAAAAGAAAAGATTACAAAGTGGGATAGGATGGTGAAAATTTTGAAGAATTAGTTTGTACCTGCTAACTATGAGTTGAAGTTGTTGAAGAGATTGCAGAACCTGAGACAAAAGGAGAAATCTGTGAAGGAGTATACTGAAGAATTTTATAAGATGATCATAAGGATAGGACATAGTGAAGCAAGCAAGGAGAAAGTGGCTAGCTACATCAATGGACTGAGATTGAACATTCAAGAAGAAATGGGTTTGGTAAGGATGACAACACTAGAAGAAGCATATCAATTTGCTCTGAAAGTTGAAGAAAAGTTGAATAAGAGGCATGATTAGAAATGAAGAGGCAGAGGAGGTACATTTCAAAGAGGTAGAACATTTTCCAGAGGAGAAATATCCTATGTGGAGTAGAACAAACAAGAGAACACATTCAAGGAGGACAGAGATAATAGTGCATACCGGAGAGATGACAAAACTTTCTACTGCAAAGGAAACCCTAGTCCATACCAGAGTGAAGGATACAGAAGAGAAGGAAGAGAACATGATAGGAGAACATTTAGAGGAAATTGTTTCAAGTGTGGAGGTGAAGGATATAGAGCATTTGAATGTAATCAGGGGAGTACAAACAAGAGAACAGAGAACAGTGGAAGAACAACCTATGTGGAAGAAGAACCTGTTGGATCACCCAGCTCAGTTGGTAAACCTGAGAAAGGAAAATCACTTGTGATGAGGAAAGAATTATTTTAAGTAGAGACAAATGAGGAACCACCGCAGAGGAAAAGTTTGTTTAGAACTAAATGCAAATTAGGAGGTAAATGTTGTAAAGTTGTTATTAATAGTGGTAGTTCAGATAACCTAGTTTCAGAAGAGATGGTGACTAAGATGAAGTTGGAAAGGTTGAAGCACCCTAAGCCCTATCAGATAGCATGGATTTAGGATGATCATAAGGTACTGGTGAGTGAACAATGTTTGGTGAAATTTCATATTGGATCTCATCATGATGAAGTATTGTGTGATATTATGCCAATGGATGTATATCATATTTTGTTGGGTAGACCTTAGCAGTATGATAGGAAAGATATACATGATGGGAGAAAGAATACATACACTATAACATCAAATGGAAAGAGAATTACTTTGATTCCTTTGGAAGATGATCCTAAAAGTGAAGTATGTGGAAATGCTAGAATCTGTTTGGTAGATGGAAGAAATTTTCTGGATGGTTTGAGACATGAGAATATGTGTTATGCCTTGATTCCTAAGAAGCCTAAAACATTGAAGAAGGGAACTAAAGAATCACAACCGAAGGAGATAGATGAATTGCTAACAGAGTATGAAGACATCATATCAGATAATGTACCTGAAGGATTGCCACCAATCAGAAGTATCAGTCATCACATGGATCTTATACCTGGAGCTAGTTTGTCTAACAAGGCAACACATAGAATGACACCAGCAGAGAATGAAGAATTGAATAGACAGATACAAGAGTTGTTGAGGAAAGGTTTGATCAGAGAAAGTTTGAGTCCTTGTACAGTACCTCCAGTATTAGCACCAAAGAAAGATGGAGAATGGAGAATGTGTACAGACTCTAGAACAATAAACAAGATCACAGTTAAGTATAGATTTCCTTTACCTAGGATGGATGATATCATGGATTTTTTGAGTGGAGCAAAATATTTCACAAATATAGATTTGAAGAGTGGATACCATCATATCAGAATTGAAAGGAAGCTAGGTGTGCAGAAAATGCTTCCTACACTAATCTAATGAGGGGAGGAGAGCGTAAATTCAATTTTATCTTTACAATTACAGCTATGTTAACCCTCTAATAGAGATATTGCAGAAAACACATAAGCAAGAAAGTAAGACAGAAGAAGAGAGACACAACATATACGTGGGGAAAACCCTTACAGATGAAAAACCTCACACTCCAAAACACAACTCAAATGTATTCCGTAAACAATGAAGGTTACAATACAACATAGAGCCAATGCTCTTGAAGGACTCTTCGACACTTGTATCTGGAGATGATCCGGCAGCATAACAGTACCTGTCAAACCTATAGTACATCACCTCTCCAAAGCACATGTTTATATAACAATTACAAGGCAAAAATGGCTTCACATTGGGATGGGCATCCAACATGGCCTCATGGCCCAAAACCCACGCCTATGGACACTTGTCCAACATTGTAGGATGCTCCTAACACTTGCCAAGTTACCCCACCCCAAGGAGGTCACCTATTTCCAAAATGGGCTATGACAGATGCTCGTACGACTCTTACAACCATCATAGAATATGTCATAACTGTCATAACTTACAGTTGTAAGAGAATCTATCATACACAGGCTGTAAATAGCATATTCTCTTACAACATGTCATATTCCACCTTGGGGTACCCAAAGATGCCTTTTTCAAAGATGCTCTTCGACCCGTCTTCACCTATCATAGAATCTCCTATTTCTGACTCTTACATGTCATAACTTTGTCATAGGAATATGTCATGATCGTTTCGGTCAATATTCCCTTACACAACATCCAAGATGCTGACACATGGCATAATATTCCTACCACTAAGTGGAACACCTATCTCCTCATGTGAGGACAAAATTACATGTGGCCATATGCCATGTAGGATGACACATCACCGTGCCAACTCCCACAATATGACAACATAGGATTTGCATCCAATTAATACAATAGACAATAAATAAATAAATAAATACAATGTAAAAAATACAATTACCAAGGTTGAGACACCTTAATTCCCAACATTCTCCCACTTGTCGATCACCTTGTAAGAGCCAATAGGATTAACAGGATTTAACTTCTATAGGTTGAGAGGCCCATAGACTCCAAACACCATCTGATATTCTCTATGCCCACTGGCTTCGTCAATATATCTACAACATTCTTCAAAGTATGTACCTTCTCCAAATTTACATTCCCATCCTCTACCATGTCTTGCACGAATTGAAACTATACATCAATATGCTTTGTTCTGGCATGGAAAGTTAGATTCTTCGCAAGGCAAATCGCACTCTGACTGTCACAACAAATCGTAATCTGTCCTACATCAACACCAATATCTAAACACAATCTCTTAAGCCAAATGGCTTCCTTGCAAGCATGAGTTGCTGTCATGTACT
Source organism: Cunninghamia lanceolata (assembly GCA_027924645.1). Classification (NCBI taxonomy): domain Eukaryota; kingdom Viridiplantae; phylum Streptophyta; class Pinopsida; order Cupressales; family Cupressaceae; genus Cunninghamia; species Cunninghamia lanceolata. The sequence continues at coordinate 5,048,592 of BSBN01000128.1, forward strand.
CAGCTTCTGTCATGGACAAAGCAACCAAAGGTTGTCGCTTACTCATCCAACTAATTGCACCACCAAACATAGTGAACACATAGGCACTGGTGGATCTCCTGTTATCAATGTCACCTGCCCAATCAAAATCCACAAATCCACGAATACAAACTAAATGCAAAGGTCCTGTAGCATTATCCTGATAGCATATGGAATACTCAAAAGTACCCCTCAAATATCAAAACACTCGCTTAACTGCATCCTAATGTATCCGTCTAGGATTAGCCATAAATCAACTAAGGACTCCCACTACTTAGGCAATGTCTAGTCTTGTGCAAACCATAGCATACATCAAACTACCAATAGCACTAGCATAAGGTACTCTGCTCATGTCCTCCACCTCACTAGGAGATTTTGTACAATCATTAACAAACAACTTTGTCACCAATGAAATAGGAACACACAATGGTCTACAATCTGCCATGATGAACCTGTCGAACACAGTCTTCACATACTTACTCTGGCTTAACCAAAGTTTTATGTTAGCTCTGTCTCTTCTGATTTCCATTCCCAGAATGTACCTAGCTGCCCCAAATATTTTTCATCTCAAACTATGCTGACAACTGAGACTTCAAATCAGAAATCATATTCTTACCATTCCCAATCAATAGCATATCATCAACATATAATGCAATAATTAGAATGTGATCATTGTCAAATTTGTAATATACACAATGATCTGATTTTGATCTCAGATATCCAATCGACAACACAAAGGCATCAAACTTCAAGTACCAAATCCTAGGAGAGTGTTTCAAATCATACAAAGACTTCTTTAACTTGCAAACCAAATTTTCTTTAACTTTAGCTATGTAATGCTCTGGCTATGACATGTAAATTTCTTCCTCCAAATCACCATGAAGGAAAGTTGTCTTCACATCCATCTGTTCTACCTCTAAGTCATAAACAGCTGCAAGAGATAACATAAATTGAATGTATGTCAACTTTGCAATGGGAGAGAAAATTTCACCATAATCAATTCCCTCCACTTGTGAATACCCCTTCACAACTAATCTAGCCTTGTACTTTTTAGCACTACCATCTGCACCGAATTTCTTCTTGAACACCCATTTGCATCTAATGGGTTTCTATCCATCAGGCAAAGGCACCAAGTCCCATGTTTTATTCTTCTCCAAAGAAGCCATCTCATCTTCCATGGCCTCCTTCTAGGAACCTACATCTTTCATACCCATAGCCTTTTTCACAGTTCTAGGCTCATCAGTGTTAGTAAGTAAAGCAAAAGCACAACTAGAATCAAGTAATGAATAACCAAACCTATCAGGTTGCTTTCTCATTCATGTAGACCTCCTCAATGGCTAAGGTTAAGGTTCTACTTCTTCTTCTGAGATTTCAGAGCTACTAGAGCTCTCCTCATCATCAGGTCTCACAGGGTCTGTCTGTTTAGTCTTCTATGGGGTAGAAGGAAACTGAACCGCATCTTCTTTCTTTTCTGTTTATTTTGGTTGTAGAACAATAGAAGAAGGTGTTCACTCTATGAAGATAACACTTCTTGTATACAACCCTTTTTTAGCCACAGGATCTCAAAGCTTGTATCCTTTCACACCGACACCATAGCCAATGAAAATACATTTAACAACCTTGTTCTCTAATTTAGACTGTTTCTCCCTAGGCACATGTGCATATGCCTCACAACCAAAAACATGAAGATGTCTAACTGAAGGCTTCTTACTAGACCACACCTCCATAGGTGTCTTACCAACAAGACTTGATGTAGGAGATCTATTTACCAGATAGAAAGTAGTGGCAACAGCTTCAACCCAAAACTTTTGTTCGAGGCTTGCTCCACTAAGCATACTCCTAGCCTTCTCCATCAGTGTCCTATTCATCCTCTCTGCAACTCCATTTTGCTGCGGGGTGTATGGAGTTGTCTTATGTCTTTCAATCCCTTTCTCTTTACAGAACTTATCAAACTCTGCCGAACAAAACTCACCACCGTTGTCAGTTCTCAAACACTTAATCTTTTTACTAGTCTAATTTTCAATAAAAGCTTTAAACTCCTTAAACCAACTAAAGACTTCAGTCTTGCTTCTGATAAAATAAACCCATGTCCTTCTACTGTAATCATCTATGAAAGATACAAAATATACAGATTTGGAAATTGAAGGAACATTAACTAAACCAAACACATCATAATGTATAAGATCCAACACACCAGAAGAGTTGTGAGAACTAGAGTAAAACTAAACACAATTTTGTTTTCCATATACACAATGTTTGCAAAAGTCAAACTTGAGATTACAATCATTTAACCCCTCAATGAGGTTTTTATTTTTCAGGGTTCACAGACCCTTCTCACCAATGTGGCCATATCTCAAATGCCATAACATAGTCTTTTCAGTAGGAAGCTTAGCTTCCATAGCATGTGCACTACCATTAGAACTAGTTACAACAAATTTCTTCATTGCTCGTTTAGATGGCGGGGATGAAGTGATTGGATCTCTTTTCTTCAAGTCAAAAGAACTATTGCATTGTGAAGTGCATGCCTCTAGCTGAAACAAAGTACCTCTCTGAGTACCCTTCGCAAGCACCATAGATCTTGTAGTCATCTTGCATCCATCCTTCGAAAAGACAACCTGCACATCTGCATCATTCAACATACTTACAGAAAGCGGGTTCTGTGCAAGGCCTGGAATGTGCATAACTCCAGTGATCCCCTTCACTCGTCCATCAGGGAATCAGATTGAGACTCTTCCATGACCAACAATCTTCAGATGAGAGTCATCACCCAGGTACACTCTTCCACCATCGAATTCTTCATACTTCATGAACCAACTTTGATGTGAGGTCATGTGGAATGATGCACTAAAATCAATCAACCACACATCATTAGATGCATGGGTGGCCAGGGCTGCGATGAAGGTATCACCATCATCTTGTGACTTGTCAGAATCTGAATCAGGGGTTGTCTACGTTTTCTTTTCTTCTTTGCATTCCTTTCAGAAATGCCCCATCTTCCCATAGTTCCAACAGAGAGCCTTGGACTTTCTAGGAGATTTGGATCTCCCACAGGATTTGGATCTACCCTTTTCACCTTTCTTGTCCTTCTTCCCTTTCTCTTTGGGTCTTCCATGAACTGCAAGAACCTCTTTAGCAAACTCGGATGTCTTCCTCCACATTTCTTCAGATAATAGAAAGGACACCACATCTTCCATCTTAAAGGTGGTAGTGGTGCTTCCGATAGCCATGACAAGATGATCCCATGAATCTGGCAAAGAACAAAGCAGGGTCATGCAACGATCCTCCTCCTCCATTTTCACACCCACATATGTCAACTCTACAATGATCATGTTGAAACCATTCATGTGGTCCACAATAGATCCTTTGTCTTCCATCTTCAAAGTGAACAACTTCTTTTTCAAAAAAAGCTTGTTCACCAAGGACTTGGCCTGATAAACACACCCAGCTTCTTCCAAAGATCTTTCGTGCTCTTCTCTCATGGACATTCGATAGGACAGAATCAGCTAAACAAAGTCTTATGAGACCCTTAGCCTTCTGATCTTTGAGGTCCCAATCAGCTTGTGACATTGTTGGTTTTACACTGGATACGGTTTCCCATAGGTCACGATCAACAAGTAGGTCCTCCATCTTGAGTTTCCACAACTCAAAATTAGTGCCATTAAATTTCTCCACCTCTAACCTTCTGGATGTGGTTACCATCTCCTTGCTACAACAAGATATAGAATGCTCTACACAACACTCCCACTCAACCTAAGATTAGCTCAAAAAACCCCTACCCAACAGCTAGAGCCAAAACTGGCCAGGCTCTGATACCAACTGAAAGGAAGCTAGGTTTGCAGAAAATGCTTCCTACACTAATCTAATGAGGGGAGGAGAGTGCAAATTCAATTTTATCTTTACAATTACAGCTATGTTAACCCACTAATAGAGATATTGCAGCAAACACTTACGCAAGAAAGTAAGACAGAAGAAAAGAGACACAAGATATACGTGGGGAAAACCCTTACGGGTGAAAAACCCCACACTCCAAAACATAGCTCAAATGTATTCCGTAAATAATGAAGGTTACAATACAACATAAAACCAATGCTCTTGCAGGCTTTTTCAACACTCGTATCTGGACATGATCCAGCAGCATAATAGTACCTGTCAAACTTGTAGTACATCACCTCTCCAAAGCACATTTTTATATAACAATTACAAGGCAAAAATGGCTCCACATTGGGATGGGTGTCCAACATGGACTCATGGCCCTAAACCCACGCCTATGGACACTTGTCCAACATTGTAGGATGCTCTTGACACTTGTCAAATCACCCCATCCCAAGGAGGTTGCCTATTTCCAAAATGGGCTATGACATATGCTCTTACGACTCTTACAACCGTCATAGAATCTGTCAAAGATGTCATAACTTACAGCTGTAAGAGAATCTGTCATACACAGGCTATAAATAGCATATTCTCTTACAACATGTCATAGTCCACCTTAGGTGCCCAAAGATGCCTTTTTCAAATATGCTCTTCAACGCATGTCTTCACCTGTCATAGAATCTCCTATTTTTGACTCTTACATGTCATAACTTTGTCATAGGAATCTGTCATGACCGTTTTGGTCAATATTCCCTTACACAACATCCAAGATGCTGACACATGGCAAAATATTCCTACCACTAAGTGGGATGCCTATTTCCTCATGTAAGGACAAAATTACATGTGGTCATATGCCATGTAGGATGACACATCACCGTGCCAACTCCCACAATATGACAACATAGGATTTGCATCTAATTAATACAATAGGCAATAAATACAATGTAAAAATACAAGGAATTACCAAGGTTGAGACACCTTAATTCCCAACAAGAATCAGAGAAGGGGATGAATGGAAGACTACTTTTAAGACAAATGAAGGATTGTATGAGTAGTTAGTGATGCCTTTTGGACTAACAAAAAGTACTGAGTACTTTTATGAGGTTGATGAATGAAGTCCTAAAGAAATTCTTGGGTAAGTTTGTTATTGTATATTTGGATGATATTCTGATTTTGAGTAAGACAAAGGAGGAACATTTGCAACACCTTAGACAAGTATTACAAAGACTAAGAGAAGAGAAATTGCTAATAAACATCAAGAAGTGTAGTTTCATGAAGGAAGAATTGGTATACTTGGGATTTGTATTTTTGCGAAGGGATTGAAGATGGATCCTGAGAAAGTAAGAGAAATTATTGAATGCCCTACACTGAAGATCATTGAAGAAGTCAGATCATTTCATGGATTGGCTAGTTTCTACCCAAAGTTCATCAGAAATTTTAGTTCAGTTTGTAACCCTATGACAGAGACAATGAGAGGTGACAGAAAATATTTCAAGTGGACATCAGGAGTAGATAAGAGTTTTGAGTTGTTGAAGCAGAAAGTGACAGAGCAACCTGTTTTGGAATTACCAAATTTTAATAAGATATTTCAAGTAGATTGTGATGCAAGTGGAAATGCAATAGGAGTAGTCTTAAGTCAAGAAGGTAGACCTATAGCATATTTTCATTGATAAATTGAATGATGCAAGGAGAAGATATTTAGTTTACGATCAATAATTCTATGCCATAATTCAATCCTTGAAGAAGTGGAGACATTACTTGTTGCCTAAAGAGTTTGTGTTGTATACAGATCATCAAGCTTTGCAATATTTGAATGGTCAAGGAAAGTTGAATCAGAGATACATGAGATGGGTAGAGTTCATGCAGAGTTATACATTTGTGTTGAAGCATAGGAGTGGAAAATCAAATAAATTTGTAGATGCCTTGAGTAGGAGAAGAAACTTGCTGACAGAGATGAGAGTTGAAGTGATAGGATTTGATGAATTGAAGAACATGTATGAAGAAGATCTTGATTTTGCAAAACCTTGAAAAGAATGTAAGGAACCTGTTGTGATAGATAGGAATAAGTCGTTGGATTATTTCATTCAGGGAGACATGTTGTTTAAAGGAAACCAGTTGTGCTTACCTAGAAGTTTCATGAGAGACAATTTGATCAAAGAGAAACACAGTGGTGGATCGGAAAGATATTTTGGCATTGATAAAATAGTGGCCTTGGTGAATGAAAATTAATTTTGGCCTCAGATACATAAGGATGTTAGGAAATTTATGCAGAGTTGTAGAGTTTGTCAAGTTACAAAAGGGAGTAGCCAGAATACTAGATTGTATAAACCTTTGACAGTACCGGAGAGACCTTGGGAAGACATAAGTATGGATTTTGTAATGGGATTGCCTAAGACACAGAGAGGACATGATTCAATATTTGTAATAGTAGACATATTTTCAAAGATGGCACATTTCATACCCTGTAAGAAGACAACTCATGCAGTACATGTAGCTGACCTATTTTTTAAGGAGATTGTAAGACTACATGGATTACCTAAGAGCATAATTTCATATACAGATACAAGATTTCTTGGATACTTTTGGAAGACACTTCAGAAGAAGATGAAGACAGATTTGAATTTTAGTTCAGCATTTCATCCATAGACTAATGGACAGATAGAGGTAGTGAATAGGAGTTTGGGAAACTTGTTGAGATGTTTGGTTGGAGAGAAGGTAGGAAGTTGGGATTTGATTCTTTTACAAGAAGAATTTGCATACAATAATTCAGTAAATAGGAGTACTAGAAGAACACCTTTTGAGATTATTATCAGAGTAAACCTTAGGGGAGTTGTAGAATTGAGAGATATCAGTATGGAGGAAAAGAGAAGTGCAGAAGTAGAAGAATGTGTAGGATGCATGGACACAATGCATAATCAGGTGAAGAAGCATTTGGAAGAGATGAACAGTAAGTATAAGGAGCAATTAGATGAGAAGAGGAGACACAATGAATTTGTAGTTGGAGATGAAGTGATGGTATACTTGAGAAAAGAAAGATTTCCAGTTGGGACATATAACAAGTTGAAGATGAAGAAGTTTGGACCTTGTAGGATACTCAGAATGCTTGATTCAAGAAATGCATATGAAGTAGAGCTACCAAAGACATTGGGTACATCACCTATTTTCAACATTGTAGACTTATATCAGTATCATGAGGTAGAGTTTAGTGACAACATTGAAGAAGAATTGAAGAAGCAAATACCACAACATGTACCAGAGCATATTGAATACATTTTGGATAGTAGAGTTGGGCGCAGCACTAGTGGAAGACCATACAAATAATATCTTGTGAAGTGGAAAGGCAGATCAGAAGAATATTCATCATGGATTTCTTAGGTTGAGGTACACCATCTTGGTTTTCCTTTAGCCCCAACAAAGTGAGGGACTCACTTTTTCAATAACCCCAGATGTCTGATGCAAGAGAATCCCTAGTTCAAGAGTAATCTTGCATCAACCAAAAACATTTGCATTTCAATTTGTTTCTTTTCATTTTCTAGTTTTGTTCAGTCAGTTTAGTCAGTAGCAGTTTTTTTTTATTTTGGTCCGCATTCTACCACACTTGGAGCTATACTAACATCTAGATTCATTCATCTACACCATATCCAAAATTTAGAGCATTTGGATCAAGTACCAAAAAGTTATCGCTATCAGAAGATCGACTGTTTTCTCATAATAGAGCATCCTGAAAATCTCTAATAATCATCTAAAGAAGAAGACTTGTGGAGCATTTCACAACTTGGGAAGCTAAAAGGCACATCATTAAATGTTTATTGGTTCATGGCCGACCTTCCCCAAGATCCGCTCATCATTCCATTCATTTGCAGAGGAGTTCTATTTATTTAGGTCCGACCTATCTGTGTACACACGTTACAGCTCTTCATTGGAGTTTGTGATCTTCCTTGGCTGACGCAAAGGAATCTATTGTTCTGGAAATGATATATAATGATGTAACAGATGCCTAGGAAAGTAGTCTTAGATAGTTTTACAAGGAATAGTTTGGATTTTGTGCAAAAGATCTTTAAAGCTATATCTTGTACATATTCTGATATTCTATAATCAGACCTCTGAGCCCTAATTGTAAGCCCACATGTCGCAGGCCAATCTGTATTTGAATCCTATGATATACTAAATGACTAAATCTGCATTTGCTTCATATCTTTGAGTTGTTTCTATTGTGTTTACTCTAGCTGCATGGCCTGGATAGTTCTCTTTGAGGACCCTCCTAACTGTGACTGCACCAGTGCAAGTTTATTATAGGTTACAGATTGTGCAAGTCGTTTCATGCCTTTATGTGAAACATTTATGTGGTAAATTTGATTAGTTTGAGTTCTAAGAACGGATGTATTGGGAAGTAATTGTGAATCAGATTACAAATTAGAGTTAAAACATTGGTGTACCATCTCGTTTAGGATAGATTTCAGTTCTGTTCAGTTTATTTAAGCATTCTTCTATCTCTTTTCTACAAAAGTATAGAGATCCAAAGGGGCATTTAAAGGGAGCCGGCTCTTCCAAAGGTTTGTTCTCATAACAGACAAACCCATAGTCTAAGAATGTTCCCATGTTGCACAGGAATGCCAATTTGTTAAAGGCTTAGCATTCAGGGTGCAATCCTTCGTGATAACAGTTTTTGGCACACCCGGTGGGACAAATTGGACTATTTCAGTCCAAATTTTTCTCATATATCACTGATATTTGGTGTGTATGTCAGTGATCTCTGCCTTTGGAGGTAAGAAATCAACACACCTGGCGACTTTGAAAATTAATTTATTGATTTCATTATGACTAAGTGCTTGTATGTTTTAAACAAGTCTAATTTTGGCTTGTTTTTCAAGCTTTTGAATGAATAAATATGCCTATGTTTCATGGAAATATGCCATATCATCTGTCATATCATGAAAATGCTGCTAATCCACCCTCTTATTAGCCATATCAAGTCAATCATACTACTGGCAAAATCCCATGGCTTTTCAAGAAAACTAGCATGTTCAATATTATTACCACCCACCCACCCCTACTCAATCTTCTTGGTAGCCTTCATATATTCAAAATCAGCCCCACGAAACCCATCTTGTTTACAAATAGCATGGCTATTCTCCCAATCAAACTCTAAACATTGAAGTCATAAGCTTCAGGGATATAAGGTTGCACTTTGAAAGGAAGTCAAGTAAGGTTGCAAGAAATCAAGAGTATGAAGGAGATCAAGAATATAATTTGCAGAAACAAGAGTTTGTCTTATCAAGCCTATCTTCATGAGCAGGAGTTGGAGGCACAAAGGATATAGTTTGAAGAAAATCTTGAGAGGGAAATAGCTGTAAAAGAGGAGTAGAACAAGCTTTTGTTTGCTCAAACACAAAGGCATGAGGTCCAAATAGCTCCTTTCATTCCAGATCGGCCTATTCAAGAGGAGGTTAGTAAGTATAAGTTTTCAAGTTTCAATCAAAGTGAGCCTCTTAACCCTCCTAAGGTCAAGATTCCAAGTTTTGGAGATCATTTACCATTGCAAGAGCCTATGTTGGCACAATCTAAATTTGTTATGCTTCAACACCAACCACTTGAAGAGCCTTTTTTCCTCCAAGAAACTCAAGTTTCCCTACCAGATGAATCTAATTGTCCTATCACTATTTGCCTTTATAAGGGTGGACCTATTGTCTTTCAAGATAACTCACTCACCATGAAGGAAACTAGGAATATAAATTTAGTGTATATAACTATGGAGCAGTATTAGTTAGAGCAAAAAAATATTGAACAAGGAAAGATCTCTCAAGATGAATCTTTGTATGTTTTAACTAATGAGCTTCCTTGTTCTGTTGAAGATGATGAAAATGTTTTAATACTTATCTTAGAAGATCAACCAGGACAGCAAGATGGAAAGGTAAAATAGGATGATCAGGTGGAGCATTCCACAGTTTGGTTTAATCAATTACCTTCTTTTGTTGAAAATGGTGAAGAAAGTGTGAGTTTGCTCTCACCAACAGTAGTTTTAGATCAGTAGGAAGATGTCAAACAATGTGATGAGTTGCTGATTGAAAACAATCAAAGTGATAATGGACCCTTGGATCAGGAAGAGGAGTACAAAAATGAACCTTTTGTGAAGTCTAGAAAGCTGGATGAGAGCTGTTATGAGAATGATAAAAACCATTTGGACAAGATGCTGATTTATGAGCAAATCAGTGAGAGCAACCTTGATTTGAATAATCAAGAAGTTGAGACACATGCAAATATTGTGCATGTGGAACAAGACCAAAAGCAAGACATTGATTTCCAAAGTATGAGTTCTGACATCTTTTTGAGTTCTCAAGAAATCAGTCATGAAGATATCAAAGAGCATGTTATGATTGAGGAAACTAATGATGAGTTTGATGAAGATTTATGCACAAACATAATTGAAGAGTTTTGTTCAAAGCTTGAAGACATATTTTTAAGAAATTTCAATTAGAAATATGAGGTTAAAATAGAAGATAACCAACAAGAAGCCAACAAAAAGAATTTAGATTTCATCCTTTCAAGAGGATGTCCCATCAAAGATTTAGCCAAGAAAGATATCAACAAGATACAACAAACTTTCAATGCACCCAAGAATGAGATTGCAACTGAAGAACAGCAGATCCAACTTACTCATTCATGCCAAATCAGTGGTATGTTTAGTCAATTTCAAAGGGTGAGTGATTTTGGTTATGTTCTTCAAGTTGCATTGCAGCCATTTGTGGGGTGTCTTCTTGTTTCTCACCTCTTATCAGCAGTTCATAAACATCTAATGCATCCTTTGTTGGTTAGAAGGAGGAGTTATTTTACAAATCCAGTTAATGGGTTTGTTTGAGTATCATCCTTTGCTGGTTAGAGTAGGTGTTTCTTTCAAAAAATGTTAATTCACATGTTTCAATTTAGTTTTTCCCCTTTCAAAAAGTACCGGTGTACAAGTTTTCATTTAGTTGGTAGGTGGTTGCTCTTGTTCAATGTTTCTAACAGTTGTGTCAAAGGTCTGATATGAGTCTCTTCAAGGCCTAAATGACTCTATGCCCAATGGATATGCAAGGCTACTGGCCTATTTTATTTTAACAGGCAAAACACCCCTAAGGTCACCAAGAATGTAGTCCATTTTTATGCCTGACATTATTTAAAATATCACTTTTAAATAATCTAATTATTTCATGCCTTTTATCCTTAAAGAGAGTTAATCTTCATATTCTATGAGTCTTAGTCAAAAGATTTTGATAGGATAAATTTAATATAAAAGTCCCATGCTATGAAAAAGGGCAAAGAAAAGCTTTCCACGCCAAAATTAGGTAAAATGACATGCAAAAGTGAGAAGAACCAAGAGACTCGCATTGAAAGCAAGGTTGAGGTTTGAACTTCATGTTTAGGCACTGAGATTAGAGGGGGAAAGCAATCTGAGACAAAACTCCATGTTGAAGAAGGGCACTAGGGTTTTGTTTCTGCTGGAAGTAAAGAAGGAAGTTGCATCATGGTGTTAAAGGAGTCTATATGAGAGTCTTCTAAGCATGAAATAAGGGGAGAAATCATTTACACTATCAGATCTAAAGAGGAACATGGAGTTTCAGCTCTTAGATAAGGGCGGGTATGTCATTCGTTAAAAGCCTTGTCCTATCGTGACCATGGCAGTGAAGGGCAGTAAGGCATATGGACTGTGCAAAGGCAATGCAACTCAATGAAATACCATGTAACGGGAAGATTAAATGCATCATTTCAAGGTGTCAACAACATGTTATGAGCAGAGATAGTTATATCAACAACTTCCACAAGTTGATTGGTCTAGACACTCAAATAACATGCAATAAGGGGCAGTTTAAGCCTATTTGAGAAGCCCATATAATTATAGCTCAGATTAAGTGGACTTAAATCCTAAAATGATGCAAAATGGGGCAGTTTGGAGCCCTTAAATTGTGGCTTTTTCACCTTATACTCCTAGCAAAGGAGACAGATCATGTAAAGTATATTAACAATCAGTTAGGGACCTAAAAAGGGGGGTTTTTGGCAGTTCCAGTTCAATTCAAGACCCCACATAGGTGTGGCATCAATTGAGGCAAGTTTTTAGCCTATTCACAGCTAGAGTAGTTCTAAGCCCCTTTTTGTAGGTTTTTCTCTTTTGCATGACCAAAAGGGTGTTTTCATCATGCATAGTGGAGGAGATTTCGAGAAGGCGGGACAATCATTTCATCTTCAGTCTTCTCTTTCAGTCTCAAAGCAATTTTTTTTTCTATAAGGCTTCTTCTTTCTTCCTTTCTTAAGAGAGTTTTGTCTTTCATCTTTTGCCTTATGCAAAGAGAAGCATTGTAACTCAGTTAGTAGCAACAACTTAGGTTTATTTTTATACATTCTTCAAAATAGTACAAGCAAACTCCTTTTATCAATAAAATCAGCAAGTTTGCCTTCTCAAAACTTTGTCTATGAATGATATTGTGAACGATTTGAGCTAGTTTCTTGTGATTTAAGCATTAAATCCTTGAAGTAGGTCTCATTTGTAATAATTTTATGCAAGGATATGAACAAGTAATGCAGGTCATAGGTTGTGTTTATTGTTTTCAAAGCTATGAAAACACATGTTTTCTTTCAAATAAAACCTGAAAAAAAACCTTCCATTAAAACACTTTTGCATAAGTTTCTCAAAAGTTTGAGTTATGCATAAAATAGAGTTGTTTTGAGAGAATTGTGACTGAAAACAGTGGCTACAAGGTCCTTTACCATTAGTGTATCACCTCCTAGTTTAAAGTTTAAGCTTTAATTTTCAGTTTTCTATCCCTTTTCCAAACAAGCTAGCAAATTTTAGGAGGTTTTCAAAGGGAACCAACCCATAATCTGGAGGTTCATCCTCATCTTAGGAAACCCACATGCCTGAGGATGTCCCCATGTTGCACAAGATTGTCGAGTTTTAGAGTGGTGCAATCATGGTAGGAGGGTTCATAGAATGAACTATCTGGGCCGTGCAGCAAGAGTAAACACAACGGAAACAACTCACATAAATGGAACAAATGTAGATTCGGTCATTTAGTATATCAAAGAATTCAAATATATTATGGCCGGCAACATGCAGGCTTATAATTTGACTCACAGGCCTGATTACATACATGCGCAAGATCAAGCTTTGAAGCTCCTTCACATAAATCTAAACTATCAGATCTTTCTTATGTGAATAGATACTTTCCTAAGGATCTATTACATCATTATATATCATTTCTAGACCAATAGATTCCTCCGCCTCGGCTAAGGAAGGTCACAAACTCCAATGAAGAGTTGTAACATGTTCATAGATAAGTCAGACCTAAATGCATAGAACACTTCCTCAAATGAATGGAACAACGTGCGGACCCTTGGGGAAGGTCAGCCATGAACCACAGGACATTGACTAATGTGTCATTGAGATCCACAAGTCAAGGAATGATCCGCAAGCCTTCTCCTTCAGCTGATTATCAGGAACTGTTAGGATGCTCTGCACTGAGAAAATAGTTGATCTTCTGATAGCAATAACTTTCTGGTAACTAATCCAAATGCTTTGAATTCTTGATATACTATAGATGAATGAATGTAGATGCTAAGTCTAGATCTGCAAGATGTGAAATTCCAAAATCAGACCACAAGCTGAAAACTGCTACTGACTGAACTGCCTAAACTGAACTAGAAAATGAAAGAACTGAAATGTAAATGTTTTTTGGTTGATGCAAGATTACTCTTGAACCAGGGATGTTCGTGCATTAGACATCTAGGGTTATTGAAAAAGTGAGTCCCTCACATTGTTGGGGCTAGGGGAGAACCAAGATGGTCCACCTCAGCCTGAGAAATCCAAGATGAATCTTCTTCCGGTCTGCCTTTCCACTTCACAAGGTATTCTTTGTATTGTCTTCCTCTAGTGTTGCATCCAACTCTGTTATCCAAAATGTCTTCAATCTATTCCAGTGTTTGTTGTAGTAACTTCTTCTTCCATTCTTCTACTATGCTATCACTGAACTCTACTTCATGATACTGATAAATATCTGCAATGTTGAAAATAGGTGATATACCCAAAGTTTCTGATAACTCCGCTTCATATGCATTTCCTGAATCAAATTTCCTGAGTATCTTACAAGGTCCAAACTTCTTCATCTTCAACTTGTTATATGTCCCAACTAGAAATCTTTCTTTTCTCAAATACACCATCACTTCATCTCCAACTTCAACTTCCTTATGTCTTCTCTTCTCATCTACCTTCTCTTTATAATTACTGTTCATATCCTCCAAATGTTTCTTCACCTGATTATGTACTATCTTCATGTGATCTGCAAATTCTTCTACTTCTGTACTCCTCTTTTCCTCTGTACTAAAGTCTCTCAATTATGTAACTCCTCTAGGATTCACTCTGGTAACAATCTCAAAAGGTGTTCTTCTGGTACTCCTATTTACTGAATTATTGTATGCAAACTCTACTTGTGAAAGAATCAAATCCCAACTTCTGGCTTTGTCTCCAACCAAACATCTCAACAAGTTTCCCAAACTCCTATTCACTACCTCTATTTGTCCATCTATCTATGGATGAAAAGTAGAACTAAACTTCAAATCTGTCTTCATCTTCTTCCAAATTGTCTTCCAAAAGTATCCAACAAACTTTGTGTCTCTGTCTGAAACTATACTCTTAGGTAATCAATGCAATCTCACAATCTCCTTGAAAAATAGATCAACTACATGCACGGCATCAATTGTCTTCTTACACGGTATGAAATGAGACATCTTTGAAAATTTGTCAACCACTACAAATATTGAATCATGTCCTCTCTCTGTCTTAGGCAATCCCATTACAAAATCCATGCTTATGTCTTCCCAAGGTCTCTCCAGAACTGTCAAAGGTTTATACAATCTAGTGTTCTAACTACTCCCTTTTGCAACTTGACAAACTCTACAACTCTGCACAAATCTCCTAACATCTTTATGTATCTGAGGCCAAAAGTAATTTTCACTCACCAAAGCCATGGTCTTATCAATGCCAAAGTGCCCTGCCAATCCACCACTATGCTTCTCCTTGATCAAATTATCTCTCATTGAACTTCTAGGTATGCACAACTGACTTCCTTTGAACAACATATCTTCTTGAATGAAATAGTCTAGCCACTTACTCCTATCTATCACAACAGGTTCCTTACATGCTTTCCAAGGTTCTGTAAAATTAGTGTCTCCCTCATACATGTTCTTCAATTCATCAAAACCCAACACTTCAACTTTCATCTCTGTCAACAAGTTTCTTCTTCTACTCAAGGCATCAGCAACTTTGTTTGATTTACCACTCCTATGCTTCAACACAAAAGTATAACTTTGCATGAACTCTACCCATCTCATATGTCTCAGATTCAACTTACCTTGACTATTCAAATATTGCAAAGCTTGATGATCTATATACAACACAAACTCCTTAGGCAATAAGTAATGTCTCCACTTCTTCAAGGCTTGAATTATGGCATAGAACTCTTGATCATAAACTGAATATCTTCTTCTTGCATCATTCAACTTTTCACTAAAATAAGCTACAGGTCTACCTTCTTGACTTAACACTGCTCCAATTGCATTTCCACTAGCATCACAATCAACTTGAAATACCTTATTAAAATCTGGTAATGCCAAAACAGGTTGCTCTGTCACTTTGTGCTTCAACAACTCAAAACTTTTATCTGCTCCTAACTTCCACTTGAAATCCTTTATGTCACCTCTCATTGTCTATGTCATAGGGTTACAAACTGAACTGAAATTTCTGATGAACTTCCGGTAGAAACTAACCAATCCATGAAATGATCTAACTTCTCCAATGCTCTCCGGTGTAGGCCACTCAATAATTGCTCTCACTTTCTCAAGGTCCATCTTCAATCCTTCCATAGAAATCACAAATCCCAAATATACCAATTCTTCCTTCATGAAATTACATTTCTTAATGTTTATCAGCAATTTCCTTCTCTCAGTTTCTGCAAAACTTGTCTAATATGCCACAAATGTTCTTCTTTTGTCTTACTAAAAATTAGAATATCATCCAAGTACACAATTACAAACTTACCCAAGAATTTCTTCAAGACTTCATTCATTAATCTCATGAAAGTACTCGATGCATTTGTCAATCCAAAAGGCATCACTAACCACTCATACAATCCTTCATTTGTCTTAAAAGTAGTCTTCCATTCATCACCTTCTCTAATTCTAATCTGATGGTATCCACTCTTCAAGTCTATCTTTGTGAAATATCTTGCTACACTCAAACAATCCATGATATCATCCATCCTAGGTAAAGGAAATCTATACTTAACTGTGATCTTGTTTATTTCGCTAGAGTCAGTACACATTCTTCATTCTCCATCCTTCTTTGGCGCTAACACTGTGGGTACTGCACAAGGACTCAAGCTTTCTCTGATCAAACCTTTTCTCAACAAATCTTGTATCTATCTATTTAGTTCTTCATTCTCTACCGGTGTCATCCGGTCTATTGCTTTGTTAGGCAAACTTGCTCCCGGTGTAAGATCCATGTGATGACTGATACTCCTTATAGGTGGTAATCCATCAGGTACATTATCTGATATGATGTCTTCATACTCTATCAGTAACTCCTTTATCTCCTCCGGTTTAGTTTCTTTCCTCACTACTTCAAGCTTTTTAGGAATCAAGGCATAGCACATACCTTCCTGTTTCAAACCATCCAAAAATTTCCTTCCATCTACCAAACAGATTCTAGCATTCCCACATAGCATATCTTTAGGATCATCTTCTAAAGGAATCAGAGTAATTCTTTTCCCATTTTTTGTTATAGTATATGTATTCTTTCTCCCATCATGTATAGCTTTTCTACCATATTGCCAAGGTCTACCCAACAAGATATGACAAACATCCATAGGCATAATATCACACAAGACTTCATCATGATAAGATCCAATATGAAATTTCACCAAACATTGTTCACTCACTAGTATCTTATGATCATTTTGAATCCATGCTATCTGATAGGGCTTAGGGTGTTTCAATCTTTCCAACTTCAACTTAATCACAATCTCCTCTAAAACTAGGTTATCTAAACTACCACTATCAATTACAACTTTACAACACTTACCTCTGAATTTGCATCTAGTTCTGAACGGACTTTTCCTTTGTGATGGTTCCTCATTTGTTTCTATTTGAAATAGTACTCTCCTCATCACCAATGATTCTCCTTTCTTCGATTTACCAACAGAATTGGGTGATTTAACAGGTTCTTCTTCAATATAGGCTGCTCTTCCACTGTTCTCTGTCCTATTGCTTGTACTACCCTGATTACACTCAAATGCTCTATGTCCTTCACCTCCACACTTGAAACAAGTATCTCTAAATGTCTTCTTATCAAATCCTCTTCCTTCTCTTCAGTATCCTTCATTCCAGTATGCACTAGGGTTTCCTCTCTAATAAAAAAATTTGTCATCTCTCCAGTAAGCATTGTTATCTCTGTCATCCTTCTTCAATGGGTTGTTAAACTTGTTCTGCTCCACAAATGATCTATCATATCTGAAAAATGTTTTACCTCTCTAAAATTTACCTCCTCTACCCCTATGTCTCTGATCATGTCTTTTATTCAGCTTCTCTTCAACTTTCAAGGCAAACTGATATGCTTCTTCCAAAGATGTCATCCTTACCAAGCTTAGTTCTTCTTGAATGTTCAATCTCAGTCCATTGATGTATCTAGCCACTTTCTCCTTAATTGCTTCACTATGTCTTGTCCTTATGATCATCTTATGAAATTCTTCAGTGTACTCCTTCACAGATTTCTCCTTTTGTCTTAGGTTTTGCAATCTTTTCAACAATTCCAACTCATAGTCAATAGGTATAAACTGATTCTTCAACTTTGTCACCATTTGATCCCTCTTTGTAATCTTTTCTTTTCCTCTTCTATTTCTTTCCAACTAAACATCTTTCCACCATATAGCAGCATGTCCTTTCAACTTTGTCTTTGCAAATTTCACCTTCTCCAAATCTTCAATTTCCTTATATTCAAAGTATTCTTCCATATCATTTATCCAGTCAATCAATTCTTCAGGATTCAAATTACCAGTGTAGTTCAGCATATCAACTCTAGGTCTCTTTCCAATCTTTGAAATAGCTTGCAACATCTTTATCTGATCTAATTCTTCTTCTTCATTACCTTCTAGGGTTTCTCCAATTTGTTCAGTAAATTGAAATTCTTCTTCATCATCACTTTCAACATTAGGTCTCGGTGTCAATCCTCTTTGCCTATCTTCCATGACAGCATCTAAACAAATTCACATTGTTCTCATCAATTCCATCATCTCATCCATTCTATTAGCCATTGTACCAACAGGAGGAACTCTTCACGGCGGCATCTTCCTAGGATCAAATGCAAACTGCCTCAAATTCACCGATCTGGCTACAAGCGACAACTACCTCTCAATCGGTGATCAGTTGCGCACAAGTAACTTGCCTCAGATTGGTGATCTACTCACAACAAGATCTTACAGATCCCCTTCACCAATTTGCTCCAAAGAATCAAACTTTCACTCTGATACCACTTGGTGTAGTCACGGTAGGAGGGTTCATAGAATGAACTCTCCAGGCCATTCAGTAAGACTAAACACAATGGAAACAACTCACAGAAATGGAACAAATGTAGATTCAGTCATTCAGTATATCAAAGAATTCAAATATATTCTGGTCGGCAACATGCGGGCTTATAATTCAGCTCACAGGCCTGATTACATACATGTGCAAGATAAAGCTTTGAAGCTCCTTCGAACAAATCTAAACTATCAGATCTTTCTTATGTGAATAGACACTTTCTTAAGGATCTATTACATCATTATATATCATTTTTGGACTGATAGATTCCTCTGAGTCGGCTAACAAAGGTCACAAACTCCAATGAAGAGTCGTAACGTGTTCACAGATAGGTCAGACCTAAATGCATAGAACACTTCCTCAAATGAATGGAACAACGTGCAGACTCTTGGGGAAGGTAGGCCATGAACCACAGGATATTGAATGATGTGTCATTGAGATCTGCAAGTTAAGGAATGATCTGCAAGCCTTCTCCTTCAGTTGATTATCAGGAATTGTTAGGATGCTCTGCACTGAGAAAACAATTGATCTTCTGATAGCGATAACTTTCCGGTAACTAATCCAAATGCTCTGAATTCTTGATATGTTGTAGATGAATGAATGTAGATACTAAGTCCAGATCCGCATGATGTGAAATGCCAAAACTAGACCACAAGCTGAAAACTGCTACTAACTGAATTGCCTGAACTAAATTGGAAAATAAAAGAACTGAAATGCAAATGTTTTTTGGTTGACGCAAGATTACTCTTGAACCAGGGATGCTCCTATATCATAAAGATTAGCATTTGGGGCTCAATCCTACATGGCAACAGTTTTTGGCACACCTAGTGGGACTCTGAGCAAAGTTTCAGGCCACTTAAACACAAATTTTCTTTGCTATTTTGGTATGCACGGGAGAGTTTCAACCTTTTAGAGGTAAAAATAGCATACTTGGTGACTCAAATTTTTTATTTTTTGCAGATCTAGTGAATATAGCACATGAGAAGGATCCAAATGAGGGGAAGTTCAACTCCGTTTGAGTATCTATAGCTGTCACCTCCAAGAAGAAGAGATAGAACAACAACAAGAACACCCAGTCCAGCAGGGAGAACTCAATCTACTCCTCCAAATCTTAGGACTGCAAAGTTTGATTAAAGAAATCTGGTAATAAATCTTTAAATACAAACTCCACAAGCTCCTCAACCTCCATCAATGGCAAGACAGTTGCCTTTTGTCACATTCAAGTCTGGCAGCCCATTATTGCTTGCAGCACATGATGATATCCCGATGGTAACCTTGAGACGCTTGTCTTTCTTCACCGATGAAGATCAAACTACTCCAATTGAGCATATCAGAGATGTGGCTACATTGTGTTCAGTGCATCATGTAACGCAAGAAAACGTTGCAGTGAGACTTTTGGATGCATCTTTGAAAGGTAAAGCATTGCAATGGTTTAGAGGATTGGTTGTAGGTTTAATTACTTCATGGGATCTGTTGGGAGAAGCATTGAATAAACAATTTGAAGACAAGTCAGATAACCTGTCATTGGTTGAACAATTAAGTACAATAAAGAGAGCTCCATAGGAACACGTGGCAGATTTTAACTTCCATTTTCAAAGGACTTGGGACCAAATACCAACGACGGTAAGGCCTACTACCAATCACGCATTTCTATACTTTCTTAGAGCTTTAAATAGTGACATTGTTGTAATGATTTAATCAATGGGTGGAACAACCTTACCTGATGCTTATGACTTAGCCATAAAAGTTGAAAACAACCTAATTCAAGCTGGTAAGATAGCCCTGAGACCACCTATGCCTATTTTTCCAGATGTGCAGCCACTAGTCCCAATGCAAATTCCACCTATTATTGTTGTTCCTACTATACTAGCTCTAAATTATCAAATTATAGCTCAAACAAATGATGTCCTAGCCCCATCTAAAGAGTTTCAAGAGATTAAAGGAGTGTTTCAAAAACAAATAGAGTTGTTACAAGGACAAGCAGAGCTATTACAAACGATCGGCAAGGAGTTAGTAAATATAAAAAAGTAACCAAATTAGATTTATAGGCCTTATCATCCTCCATATCAAAACCAACAACAAAATAACTAGCAAAATAACCAGTAGAATAGACCTTCATACCAGCCTAAAAACTAAGGCCAAAGAAGGAATTTCAACACAAGGCCTTATCAACCTTACAACCAGCATGTTTCCAACTCTTCAAGAGAGTTAGTACCAGTACAAAATAATATGGCACAAGAGTATGATTAGTGTTTCCCATGTAACCAACCACACAACCAATCAACCTCCTCAAACGGCACGATAAATCAGGCCTTAATGGTGTAAAATAAGCTCAATCAAGCCAGCAAGATATTGCTAGTCCATCACAGCAGTCAAATGTTCATGTTTTACCAAGATGACAACCTGTCCCAAATCATAATCAACCTAGAGGATAGCCACAAGTACAACAGCAAGTAAATCTTGTTGTTTCAAGGGGGCAACCAAAGGTTGGTTCATTTTCTTTTAATATTATAGATTATATGAAAAAGGAAAACATAATCATGTCTATGTGGGACTCATTGTCTCTCCCAGGCCAAAAAGACTTATTACAAAAGGCCTTATCTAATGCTTTTGTGAACAATGAGACCAATCAAGAATAGCCAAGAGACCAGCCTAGGGTAGTGCTCACAAATGACCCACCAATTTAGAAAGAAGAGCAAGCCAAAGAGGTCAAACCAACACCATTTTGTGTTTCACTAATTATTGGCAAGTACTTAGCTCACAATTGCATGATTAATTCAGGTGCTAGTACTTCAATGATGCCAAAACAGATAGTAGATAAGTTGGGACTGACTTATGAACCAATGTCTAAAGTTGTAGTATAGTTAGATGGTTCATCCATCAATACATTGGAGTAATCAAAAACCTGGATCTTGCATTGCATGCTTGCCCAAATTTTGCAATCCCGCAAGATATATATGTCATAGATCTGCCCCCATACTTTTCCTTGTGCCTTTCCAGGGATTTCATAACAAAGTTAGGAGATTATTTGTCAGTTGATTGGTCACATATGTGTTTCAGGACAAGGTATGGTATAAGAGTGACTGTGAACTCTAAAACTATTGCCAAAGACTACATTGAGCCTTATGTTCCTAGTGTTGTTAATGCTAATTTGATCTATCATGATGAAGAATGGCATGTAGTTCAGGAAAGTAGCAACCCAATTGAGAACATAGTAGACCTATTTTTAGATGAATGGGCATCTGAAAACCATGAAGATGACCTTTATAAGCAATTTGAGGAGGATGGATTAGGTATTTACATGATCCATGAGTAGAATCAACATGTTCCTAACCTTATGAAAGGAGAAAATCAGCATGCACTGCAAGAGAGACAAGAAGGAAATGATTTATGGCAGCAAGATCCAAAGTAGGTTTCGGTGGTGGAGCTAGCTCATTTCACCTAAAAATGAGAAGTACTATGCAGCATTTAGATTTGCATTCAACTATACTAACAATATAGCAGAATACAAGGCACTCATTCATGGCTTGGAATGGGCCAGGAAAAAGAATATCAAGTGTTTGCAGGTATTTGGTGAGAGTGAGTTAGTTGCAAATCAGGTAAGGAACATTAATGTCACCAAAAATGACTTATTAAAGTCATATAAGCACATAGTATGGAACTTAATTGAAGATTTTGATGCATTTAACCTGTTGTCTATGCCTAGGAATCAAAATAAATAGGCTAATAATTTGGTATCCATGGGGGCTGAATTTGATATACCAAAATAAATCAGAAATACTGAGCAACAACAGTATGTGAAGGTAGTTATGAGACCATCAGTCCTCAATAACAACATAGATTGGTAGATATTTGAAAGTGATGACCAATAGCAAATTTTCTCATTGAATAAGTTGAGTTTTCAACTGGTAATCAACAGAAATTATAGCAATAGTTTGAAGACCAGATTGTACAACTCAGGACCAATAAGTTGCCAAAGGGTCTTGTGACTTTAGAATCAATTTTCAATTCAGATGACCATCTGAGAAAAGAAAAATCCAACATACTGATCAAGGAGGAGCATTATGAATCAGTTGAGATTTTCAAATCCAAGCTTCTCAAGTTAGGAAAGGTATGTACAGCAGAAGATAGGCATGCATTTATGTTGTTATGTCAGGAATTTGATGATATATTTGCCTAGAAATACAAAGACCTCAAAGGTTTTAACCCCAAACTAGCTCAGCATACAATAGAGCTAGAACTAGGTGCAAAACCAGTGAGGCAGAAGCAAAGGCCTCTCAACCCCAAGCTGGAAATTCTGATGAAAATAAAGCTTAACAAGCTGATTCAAAGCAGCATTATTTTTCTAATCAAACACACTTCCTAGGTGTCCAATTTGGTGCCTATTAGAAATAAAAATGATGAAATCAGGCTGTGTGTTGATTTTAGGGACCTAAATAGGGCATCATTGAAAGATCACTATTTGATGCCTTCAATGGAGCAGATTTTGCAGGTTGTTTCAGGTTGTCAAAGATTTCTTTGTTGGATGGCTTTTCAGGGTATAACTAGATTTTGGTTAAAGAGGAAGACCAGTACAAGACAACATTCACAACCAAATGGGGAACCATGGCTTATCATAAGATGTCATTTGGGTTGTCAAATGCTGGAGCAATCTTTCAGAGAGCCATGGCTATGGCATTTCAAGGCATCGTGAACAAGTTTGTATTGGTTTACCTAGATGATATAACCATTTTCTCCAAGGATGCAAAAGATCACTTTTCTCATCTTAGACAAGTCTTTGAAAGATGTAGAGAATATGGAGTCTCACTAAACCTCAAAAAGTGTATCTTTGTTGTTCATGAAGGTAAGATACTGGGTCATATTGTTTCCAAACATGGGATTACAATTGATCTAGAAAGAGTAAGTGTTATTTCAACCTTACCCTTACCAACCCACAAGAAGGGACTACAAAGTTTCTGAGGAAGAATCAATTTTGTTAGACTGTTTAATCCCAATATTGCAAGTTTATTGAAGCCTCTAACAACCATGTTGAAAAAGAATATTGGTTTCAGCTGGACTAAAGAAGGAAAGAACAACTTTGAAGAGATCAAAGCAGCTATAGCAGCAACACCAACATTAATAAACCCATATTTCTCAAAAGATTTCATACTTTATGCCTATGGAGGAACCGATACTATCTCTGCTATACTGACTCAACAAAACAAGGAAGGCCAGGAGCAACCAATTACCTTTTTCAACCAAGGGTTAGAGGGTTGTGATCAAAGGTACACATTTGTTGAAAAGCATGTACTTGCAGTTATTAGGAGCCTTAAAAAGTTTAGGCATATGCTCTCTAATAATAAAATTCAACTGATGGTTGCCCATCAGAGTGTAAAAGAATTCCTATTGAGCCAGGATTTGGGAGATAAAAGGGTTGGCTAGGTTACCAAAGTAATGGAGTATGATGTTGATCTTAAAGTCACTAAGTTGGTCAGGGGTAAAGGACTCTGTGAGAAGCTTGCTGAGGGGGCATAAAATGACTTAAAATAATCAAAAGATGCTATTTTAATGGTTGATAATGCTGTTGTACCTATTGGTCCAGCCAATAGCACTAGTTGGACACATGAGATGATTCACTATTTGCAAACCGGAGAGTGCCCAGCAGGGCTAAGTGCTACAAAAAGAAGGTATTACAGGCTTCAATCCATTCCATATGTTATTGTCAATGATACCTTATTTAGAAAAGACTACAATGGAGTGCTCTTAAGATGTATTGAAACATATTAGATTGACAAAGTTTTGAATGAGTTCCATGATGGACCAGCTGGTGGTCACTTTGCACCCCACACAACAGCCTTAAAAATAATGAAGGCTGGATACTATTGTCCATCTCTTTTCAAAGATGTGCATACCTGGGTCAAAAAATGTGAAATGTGTTGTTTTTATAGGCAAGCAAAAGTTGGCAACCTTACAACTACAATCTATTTCAGTTGATCAGCCCTTTACCAAGTGGGGCCTTGATTTCATTGGAGCCATTAACCCACCTTCAAGTTCTGGCCACAAGTGGATAGTAACAACCATAGATTGTTTTAATAAGTGGACAAAAGTAGTAGCTTTAAAGGAGGCTAATGAGAGTGCAATATTAAATTTTTATGAAGACTTGGTAGCCAGGTTTGGTGTACCAAATTCAATCATTTCAGATAATGCCTTAGCCTTTGTTGGCATGAAAATAATAGATCGGGCCATTAAACATGGTGTTTACTTACGCACATCTTCAAACTACTACCCTTAGGGGAATGGGCAGGCTGAGTCCACTAATAAAAACCTAATCAGGATTATCAACGGACAATAGAAGACAACCAAAGAACCTAGCATTCAAAGTTGAAATCAACCTTATGGGTTGATAGAGTGACTCCTAAAAGGTCAATAGGGCAATCTCCATTTATGCTTGTGTATGATAGAGAAGCCAAACTACCTATTTCAACTGAGTAACCAGCCCTAAGCCTCATGAAAGAGCTTGAATTCATGGAGGAAGGTCCTATGGAAGTATGGTTGGTTGAGTTAATGGAGTTGGAAGAGACAAGGAAACAAACAGCATAGCGACTGGAGATGTACCAGATGCAAATGAAGAGGACATTTGACAGGAGGGCAACATTCAAAGTTTTCAAAGAGGGAGACATTGTTCTCAAGTGGGATGAGTTAAAAAGTAGACCTAGTAAGCACAACAAGTTTGATGCTATGTGGACAGGCCCAATCATGATTGTTGAATGCAAATAGCATAATGCTTTTTAGCTGGCCACTATGGAAGGACAGGTGTTACCTATCCCAATCAATGGGATTCACCTCAAACATTATTTTTGAGGAGCAGAGGTTTGCAAATGTATCATACTAGAGTAGTTTTTTTAGATAATAAGTATTGGTTGCACGGTACTTTCATTTCAATTTTTGTTTCCCAAGAAGTGTAGATGCACAGTTGGTTGGTCCTATTGGGAGCCAACATTGTTTTATTTTTAGTTTAGTTTTGCTGCTGTTGTTTTCTAGCAATTGGGTTTCAATCAATTTTCTGAGTTGCAAAGGCTTAGTGACGACTCTATTGCCCAATGGATACACTAGGCAACTGGCCTTGAGAGTTTTAGCAAGCAAAAATGGTGTAGAGGTCACCAAAAATGTTACCAAATTTTGCCTTGCAGCCCAATTAGGTTGGGTTGTAACAGCAGTTCCTTTGCTGCTTTAGAGAAGCAGAGAGTTCAAGAGGAAGGGAGAAGAAAGTTTAAGTTCACAAGCCAATCTAGAAGGCCTACTATCCTGATGGAAGACCCTTCCAGTGATCACATTACCAAGATCATGTACCAACTAAATTAGAGCTAATACATGAGCCAAATAACATGAATGGATACTCCAGCAAGGTAGGAGGTATCCTAGGACTGACAGGTGAAGTTAAAGTTGATCTATGAATTGTAGATTATGTTTCAGTGTGGTCATTGTTCATTCATTGTAGTTTGATACATTTCAGAAAGGTACATAAGTCTTGCTAGTCTACTTATGATTATAAACACATATGCCATGCAATAATGTTCAGTTTATGTTATGCAATTGATTTACAAAAGGGGGAAATTATACACAATTCATTGCATGAAATAACTATTTATATTCAAAAGAGAGGTGTTTATATGATCCCACACAAGCTGTGGGAGTAACTGTATATGATGCAATGCACAATAACAAGTACATCTAAAGTAAAGCAAATCATATAAAATAAAAGGACCTGTCATTACCTGAATGAATGACGAATCCCACTGACAGCTGCATCATCTTCAACTTGTCCCATTGATAGCTCCAAAGAAGACCTACAAGAGGAAAAGAACACAATTTTTAGAGCTCAGGGTATCTTTTACTTCTATATGCAGATAAATTCAACATGTACTTGTTATCTTACATCTGATCGACAAGAGGGAAAAGAGAAGCAAACATCAGAAGTAGATAAACAACCATAAGAAGAAGTAGGAAAGAGAAGCTAGGCAAATCAAAGAGAGGCTTCAGCGTCTATGTTTTATCTAACTTGTTTGTTCATTGTGCAAGAACAGGTGCTTATGGAGCAATCACTAATGACATCTATTTATAACAATTATAAATGCCAGGGTACATATGTCAAAGCAACCTACAAAAGATAATATCAAGGAGCATTCATGGTGGACAATCTAAACAATGAGCATATACATGTTTCAAACTTGAGAGTATGAGAAAAGATCAAAAAGTTACAAAATCACAAGAAGGCAGAATTAAACAAAGATAAAGTGAAAGAGCATGGCATCAGAGTTGAGGTGTCTTTTACAAATCTAAGCTTAAAAGTTACAGCCAAGAGGAAATGATGACTGTCAGAGCAAGAATAAAACATAAAGTTTGTAGCCAAGACAGTGGATTAGGACCCTGCATAAGAGTCAAAGGGCAATCATTGTTGGGTGGTGAAGAAGTTTGAAAAAATAAGTGCAATCATTAGGACAACAATAAACACAGTGATTGCAATAGTCATCCTAGAGAGGAGATAGTCAAACTGGGACAGTAGGGTCAGTCTAAAGGCCACAAGCTTCACCATCCAAAGACATGATGAAGATCTATAAGATAGAAGGTACAGCCATCTCTGTCAAGAGGTAGTCCACAAAACTAGACAAGTTATGCATGTTTCCAAGGCAAATTGATAGAAGACACATGCATGACAATGTGAACAAGCAAGGAGGGGTATAGACAGCACCTGGTATGATAACAACATTTTCTCAGTTTGGAGACAGTGATTACAATGTTGGAAAATGTTTCAAAGGAGCAGTCATACAAAGCACAGTAAAGCATAACAACCACATCAAAGAGACTATTACCATTGAAGGAATTGAAAGATCTGTAATTGTATGGAGTCTATTATGGAAGGCCATAGCAATCAAGGAAAAAGAATATGATACAATCATTTAAAGATAAAAGAATTCCAAGGAGACAGTCATCTATTAACTGTAACAACAGTACCAACAGGGATAAACATGAGACATCAAAAGGTTAGTAACATCTTCTGGGTGTTTTGACACCATCTAGCTAAGAGCACATTGACTTAAGAAGACCATTTTCATGGAGTCTTTCACCAAAATCACAAATAATGAGTATACCCTTAAAAGTCATAACAGCCATCAACAAACTATGATGTAACAGTCATAGAAAACAATGGAAGGAGGTAAAAGTGTTTAAGATTTTGTGTTGATATCTTAACAATGCTAGGTGACAATACACTGATACAAGTCTATCAGAGGTATGTAAAGAATACAGGAATGTTGGTTGATGTTAGAGCATGCACTGAATGATCACATATGCTAAAAGAGACATGAACAATGATAAGGAGCAGTCATTCAAAACAAAGAAAAGAGCTGTCATAGAAAGTCTGCCATCAGTTACAGAGGTATGTCAAGGGATGATGAGGTCTGCACAAGCATCCAATTAATCCACAAAGCATTTAAAGATACAAAGACCTTTGTCAAGAGCTAAATGGTATGTCAAATCATGCATGAGAGTTGAAGTTTCTAAAAGATTGTGTGACAATCTAAATGACTATCAGAAAATATAGACATGACAATGTAAGACACAATGCATAGACATAATGAAAATAGAGGACACAATAATTGCTACAAGGAGGAGCAGCCATGAATTATAGACAATCATATAAGGAAAGTAGCAGCTAGGAAATAATGCACTGAGTTTGTCTTACTTTTGATGCACAATAGCAGTTTCAAAGGAAAGTCTGTAGTATGGTAAAAAGAACACAAAGTATATCAAGGAGAGCATTATCATTATAGAGAATCAAGGGCAATCTATACATAGTTGTCATACAACCCTAGAAGGATTTGACTGCAAAATAATGAACAGGAGCAACAATAAAGACACAGTTTTACCAACTTCTTTCTTTTTCCACCAAAGGAAACATCTGAACAAAAGTTACAACAGAATAGATCTTATACAGATGTGATAGCAGAGGTGAAGGAATGCAAAACCTAACAAGGGTCATTGGATGAAGGCCAGTCCCATATATTTTATAAAGCCAAAATACCCTATTTTCATAATAGGAGGTTTCCCTTTAAGCACAAAGGAGTGTCCATTTAAATAAAGTATATGAGAAAGGTATTTTTCCTTCATAAAGAGTCTTCATGTAATAGGAGACAGAAATCTTTCATGATTATGTGACTAAGGTGTGTTAGGGTTTCCAACCATAGCAAAGAGAAAACAGAGAATAAATATCCAACAAATGATTTAGAGATTTTTTCTCACTGAGAGACATACAAAGCTTCTTTTCACTGTTTCCTTCAAATGTCAACAACAAAACACAGAATGGAAAGATTTTCCCACTTTTTGCATACAGAAAAGCATTTCTCCAACTATATTTGCTAAAACAAGTGGAAATATACACAGAAGTTGTAATAAGAAGCATTTTTTGAGGGCAGAAGCCTATATTCTAGAAGGCTAAAAAGCATGAAGGACAAAACAAGAGTTTTTTGCTCTTTACTTTTGTTCATTGAAGTAATACAATAGGAAGAAGAGGTGTTTCGCTTACTTGTGGATAATGATATAGTGCAATAGGCAAAGAAACCTCCATCAAAAGCCTTCAAAACCCCAACATGGCGGCGCAAAAGCAAAACTTGAGCAGGAAAAGTGAAAAAGCAAAATGATGAAATTTTAGGGTTTCTCAAGTGTTTTGTTGCAAAGAAGCCCTAGCCCGTAGGCTTGCTTTTCTTTTTTTTTTTACTTTTGCTTTAAACAAAATCATTTGAAATCAATTGTCCCCGTGGTCAAGACATGAAGTTCATAATGCCTAATGAGTCTAAAGAGGCTGAGGGAGTCATAAGGGGTTAATGATGTGTTTTGTGAGTTTAATGTTTCCTTTTTCACCTTAGAATCAAATCAAAGGAATAGTATGATTAAGGTTGAAGGAAAGCAAGAAAACAATGAAAGTCTTTTGACTTTATTTTATGGACTTAAGGTAGTTTTGAGAGTTTGGAAACCTTTTGATGACCAAGGGCAAAGTGAAGACTATAGATTTGAGAGCTCATTGAAAAATATGGCAATTATGTAAAACCCTTTTTTTTTTGCATGAGTAGAAGACCAAAATAATGTATTCTAACACCTATTAAGTGCAATAATTTTATAAATTGCCTTAATACTTGTTATCTAATAACCTAGAGAGAGAAATAAGCATTACACAACACTTATTAAAGCAAATCAAATTGATTGCATGAGTAGAAGACCAAAATAATCTATTCTAACACCTATTAAGTGCAATAATTTTATAAATTGCCTTAATACTTGTTATGTAATAACCTAGAGAGAGAAATAAGCATTACACAACACTTATTAAAGCAAATCAAATTGATTCATGCAAAAAATAGAAGAGGAGTTGAACTAAACTTGCAAACTCATGCAATGAGATTTTCTTTCCTATTTTTGACTTGAAGTCAAACTAGGCTATTTTTGGCAGTTTTTTGGTCAAGCATCTTGGGAGGTGGAGTTATGAGCTATTTTTGCTCATCTTGGAGCAGTTTTGGGACCTAATTTTTAGGCTTCTCTCTTGTGCTCGCCCAACAACTTCGAGTTGCTTTTTCAGACTCATTCATGCATCATTTGGAGTCCAGTTGAGCTAGAGTTGACTTCCCTTCACCCTTTTGGGACAGATTTTTGTATTATCAGGAAAAAAGCTCATGTTTTTTTCTCAGTTCTTGCTTTTTCCCTTGCCTTTACACATTGCAGAGAGAGATTCATACTTGTAACATAGCCATTTTTTACAGTTTTATGCAGTAGTAGCAATTTATTTCAGCAATTCATTGTTATTTTGCAGAGTATTCCTTCTATTATCAATACAATCAGGTATTCCTCTATTCAGATTCAGGTGTCTTGTCTCATTTTGAGTCATTTGATAGGAATTTACTATGTTTTTCTTTAAACCCTTTGAATTTTTTGTCTCATTTATTGAATGCAAGTACACAAAGTGCAAGTTTATTATAGGTTACAGATTGTGCAAGTCATTTCATGCCTTTCTATGAAACATTTATGTGGTAAGTTTGATCAATTTGAGTTGTAAGAACAGATGTATTGGGAAGTAATTGTGAATCAGATTGCAAATTAGAGTTAAAACATCGGTGCATCACCCCCTTTAGGATATATTTCAATTCAGTTCAGTTT
Organism: Cunninghamia lanceolata; assembly: GCA_027924645.1. NCBI lineage: Eukaryota > Viridiplantae > Streptophyta > Pinopsida > Cupressales > Cupressaceae > Cunninghamia > Cunninghamia lanceolata. The sequence continues at coordinate 5,079,261 of BSBN01000128.1, forward strand.
ATTTAAGCATTCTTCTATCTCTTTTCTATAAAAGTATATAGATCCACAAATATCCACTAAGTGTCGATCCCCAATGGAATCACCTTGATAACAAAAGAGTACTCGAATGTAGCTTGCAAATATCTAAAGATCATTTTAATTGCATCCCAATGAATTTATCCAAGATTGGCCATGAAATGGCTCAAGACTCCTACCACATGGGAAATGTTTGGTCTTGTATAGACCATAGCATACATCAAACTCCTAACAATGCTAGCATAAGACACACAAGTCGTATCCTCCATCTCATTAGGTGATGTCAGGCACTTCTCTATAAATAACTTAGTCCCCACTAAAACAGGAACACACAATGGTTTGCAAGTTGTCATGTTGAATCTCTCCAACACTAAGTTCACATACTTTCTCTAGCCCAACCAAAGCTATATATTCACTCTCTCTTATGATCTCTATACCTAAGATATATCTAGAATCCCCCAACTCTTTCATCTCAAACTATGTTGAAAGATAGGACTTCAAATCACAAATGACATTCTTATTGTTACTAAAAAACCACATACCATCAATGTACAATGTGGTAACAAGGAATTGATCACCATCCATCTTAATCAATGTAATAATCTAATTTTATCTTAGAAATCCCAAACTCAACACAAAAAATTCAAACTTCTGGTAGCACGTCCTAGGAGACTATTTGAGACTATACAAAGACTTTTTCATTCTATGTAATCTATACCCTCGAAAATGTGTTTGTTCTAAGCCAATTTTTTTGTGTTTTCTGATGTGTTTGTGTTTAGGGTTTCATGGGTTGTTTTTGCATGCTTGATATTTGCATTGTATACATGAAATATGGAAAATATACTAAAAACCTAGAAAAACTAAAAGAGATAACAACAAAATATCGAATACCCAGATGAATGTATAGCAAAATATGAATTATGGTTACATACCCATGATGAGATTTGCAACTTCATACAATGGATGTAGCAGACTAGCACTATAAACCTTCATAAATCAACTTTAGCTATTAACAAGAGATGGTAACTAGTAATACAAACAGGTATAGGGAGTTTTCAGACCCTAAACGTCCCTTTGGTAGTAATATGAGGCAACAAATATGAGTTTTAGCACTGCCTGGCAACCCCACGATTCAGCCTGTAGTTGTACGGCACTGCTAGGTGATTAAATCAGTCTTCAATGCTCATAAACTCCACTAAAAACCTTATGTAATCCACTGCTATTGCCTGTTGTAGTTAGGCAACCAATCTCATATTGATATTCAGCCAAAAATCAGACATAAACTTCATCAAAATAAGCCCACCAATGGTACGGCTATGTTGTACTTGTACGGCCCAGCAAGGAATTGTGATTTCAATCACAAAAAACACTTCAAATATGTTCAAATCTGCCTTTCATAATCTATTCTCAACTACAAGCACAAACTCCGTGAATGATTGGTCCTCTATTGCTCCAAACTTCATCAAAATGTGTCATTCGAATGCCCAACTGAAGCTCCTGAGTGAAGCCTCCAAGAATCTCTTCTTGATGTGGTCTTTCATACATGAAGAAGAGGACTATGAAGAGGTTTTCATCTCAACATAGCCAAGAACAAATCCTAGAGCCAAGCTCCAAAGCCAATGCATGGGAACTCAAAACAAGAGAGCAAAAATCAATTATCCAAGCATATCCAAAATGAGACTCACTTTTGCCTTTTATTTTCCTCATACCTCTAACGCCCAAGATTAGGGATTAAAATATTATTTTATTTTGAGTTTCATCCCCTTATGTCTCCCATGAGCACTCATCTCCTAGAGGGGCCACTTTTAAGTTATGACTTAACTTAATTTTATAAAGTCATTTTATAACATAAGTCACAATACCCCATAAATAAAATATAAGTTAAATCTTTAATTTAACTTATACTTAACCGATTAATGCCTTGGGAAGTCGAAACCATGAATTCTCATGCCATGACCCTTTGCCACTACCCTACTATAAATAGAAAGTGTCCCATCCTGACTTACTATAAATAGTAAGTCACCAAATTAGCTTCCTAACCAAAGTCATTAGCCTACGGGAGTCATGTGATAGGCTAATCTCCACCATTAACTGACTGGGCTAAAAGGGAGACATTACGGTCCACCCTCCCCAAGATTGCTTGTCCTCAAGCAATCTCAGCTCAAGGTGTTGTAGTATCTACTCATTCTCCCAAGTGGCATCCTCAACTGGTAAGTTTTTCCACTTCACCAAGTACTCCTTGATGATCCATTTCCTCATATTCCTTTCTCTGGTGTCAATAATAGCTTCTGGTACTAAAATTAGCTTCCCCTCTTCATCCAATGGTGGAAGCTCAACTGAAGGGATCACATTGTGGCCAAGAGCTTTCTTCAACCTGGAAACATGAAACAAATTGTGTACTTTACTATCTGCTGGCAACTCGAGCTCATATGCCACTTCTCCCACTCTTTTGACAATCATGAATGGACCATAAAACCTAGGTTTCAATTTTTCTACTCCACTCTTTTTCAGAGTGGATTGCCTGGAGGGTTGGAGCCTAAAATACACCATATCTCCAACCTCGAAACTCCTCTCTACTTGGTACTGATCAGCATAAATTTTCTGCTAATTTTGTGCATGTTGGATGTTTTCCTTGAGCTCCTTCACTATATCCTGGCTCTCATGTAATAGATCTTTTACCTTTGGCACCCGATTATCACCAAGTAGAAAATTTGTAAAACATGGGGAATCATATCCATACATAGCCCTAAATGGAGTCATCTGGATCAAGATATGATATTTTGTGTTATAACAGTACTCCCCCAGGTGCAACCATCTGATCCATGCCTTCTGTTGCCCCAAGACGTAATTTCTAAGATACCCTTCCACCCATTTGTTCACTATCTCAGTCTGACCATCGGTCTATGGGTGGTAACTAGTGCTAGGAGTTAGTTCAATACCACATCATTTGAATAACTCCTACCAAAACAAACTCACGAACTTGTTGTCCCTATCACTCACTATACCTCTAGGTATCCTGTGAAGTCTGAATATCTCCTTGAAAAATAAATTAGCCAGCTAAGCAGCTGTGTAAGTTGCTAAAATAGCGAAGAAGTGTCCAAATTTGGTTAGTCTATCGACTACCACAAAAATATAGTCCTTCCCCTGCACCTTCAGCAACCCTGTGATGAAGTCCATGGAGATATATTCCCACTTTTGATTGGGAATAGGCAATGGTTGTAAAAAACCTGCAGGATAAGTATGCTCGTGCTTATTTTATTGACAAATAGGGCATTCACAAACATACTTAAGAAATTCCTCCTTGAGTCCTTTTCATGTGAATCTTTCTTGAATTTGCCTGTAAGTTTTGAATAATCTGGGGTGACCATCCATTGGAGTATCATGGAAAGTCCTTATAACCTTATGCTTGAACTCAGAATTTGGCACCAAAAATATTCTATATTTGTACATAATCAAATCACTCACCATAGAATATCTATCATCCCTGATAGTGCCCTCAATGACTCCTGCTGCCCAAGAGTTCTTAGCATACTCTATTGTGATCAACTCTTTCCAATCAGCAGATATCTCTCCAACTAAACATAAGTGGGGTCTCCTTGACAAAGCATCTGCAACTATATTTATCTTTCCCTTGGCATACTCAATGTCGAAGTCATAAGCCTGGAGTCTACTAACCCACTTTTGCTATCTATCATTCAATACTTTTTGGTTCATGAAATATTTGATACTATTATGATCTGTTTTAATGATAAATTTCCCTCCAACCAGATAAGGCATGAACTTGGCCAATGCATGCATATTGGCCAACATTTCTTAGTCATACACTGAGTAGCTCTTCTCTACACCCCTCAGCTTCCTACTCTCGAATGCAATTGGGTACTTTTCCTGCATCAATACTACCCCTATCCCCTCTCCTAAAGCATCACATTGTAGCTCAAATAGCTTAGAGAAGTTAGGGATCGCCAACACAGGGCAAGTAGACATCAAGTGCTTGAAGTGATCAAAGCAAGTTGATGAGCTGAGTTGTCCACACAAAGGCTCCCTTCTTGGTCAAGTCTGTCAAAGGTGCATTTGTCTGTGAGAAGCCTTTTACAAACCTCCTGTAAAAACCACATAGTCCAAAGAAGCCCTTAAGTTTTGTAAGGTTTGTAGGTGGTGGCCAATCAACTATCACCTTAATCTTGTATGGATCCACCCTAACACCATCAGCACTAATGATATGACCTAGATAAAGAATCTTTGTCATGTCAAAGTCACATTTGGACTCTTTGGCATAGAAGGATTCACTCTCCAAAACTCTTAGGACCTCCTCCAAATGTCTCATATGCTCATCCCAAATCTTGCTGAAAATCACTATATCATCAAAAAAGATTAACACAAAATTTCGAAGCTGATGTTTGAATATCTGGTCCATGCAACTCTGGAAGGTAGCAGGGGTAGTTTTCTTATTCAAGGATCTGTAGTCGATACACATCCAAATGGTCCTATCTTTTTTCTTGACTAATACTACTACAGATACAAATGGGCTTTTTCTTGGTCTGATGTGTCCCATCTCTAGCAAATCCTTGATAGTTTTTTCTATCTCATCCTTGAGCCTCTTAGGATGACGATAGGTTGTGATCATGATGGGCTTAGTCCCATCCTCGAGCTTGATAACATGCTTTATACCTCTATCAAGTGGCACTCCTAGAGGTATACTACCAAACACCTTGTTGTACTTGGTTAATAGCTTTTGTATGTCTAGATGGTAAGCACTCTTTAGCTATTGTGGGGACTCTGCCATGATAAGGCATTCTGCTGCCCACTCTACCTAATCATGATGCAGCATTCTTTCCATCCTTTTTAGAGATACTACACGTGGTCCACCATCAGATAATCCTTGAAGAATAATTTTCTTCCCCTTAAACTTGAATTTCATCTCCATCTTATTTACATTCATTGTGAACTCACCGAGTTTCCTCATCCAGTGCATGCATAATACCACATCCATGTCTCCAATACCAACAACATAAAAATCATCTGCAAGCTCATACTCACCCATGACAATACTCAACCCAGAGATCTTCCTATTGCATGTCATTTTGAATCCGTCATCCACCATTACTTTGAAGCTTTCAAATTCTTCTACCTGTAATCCTCGTCTAGCTACCAACCCCTCATTGATAAAATTATGTGTGACACATGTGTCAATAAGGGTGATGATATGCTAACCTCCAAGTACTCCTCACACTCTGAAAGAAACAACATTCTAAAAACTAGAAAGCTTGGCTAGGGTCCCATCACTATCAGTACTGTACTGTGAATCCTTCTCATCTCCACTATCCTCTTGATCTGAAGGCTAACTCTGATTGTGTCTCCTCAACTGAGTAATATTCAATACATTTGGCCTTTTCTTTGTTTGGTCACTTGTGTGAAGGATCCCATGGTTCTTTGTAGTGAAAGCAAAGCTTTTTCCTTCTATACTCATTAAGTTGATCATCAGTCAACCTGTTTGATTTATCCTTTGACTAGCTAAAAATTCTCTGGAAGGGTCTCCTTGTCCCTCCTATGCTGAAAACCCTTAGACTAGAATTTGTTTCTCCATGCTAAGGACTCCATATCCTGAGCCTTTTTCATGGCCTCCTGTAATGATGAAGGGTCCAAACCCTTAATCCACCCTCGTAAAGGATCTGTCAACCCATCAATGAAGAGCATGATCAATCTATAATCTGAAATCTCTGAGACCATAACTGATAGGTCTTGGAACTCTGTTATATATGAATCTACTGAGCCCACCTATCTTAATTGTGCCAACTCCTTAAATTGCATCTCAGGATCCTTCTTGTCAAATCTGTCTATGAGTCAGGTTGTGAACTCAACATAGGAAGTATTCTGGTCATGTCCCAAGGTAACCTTTTTGTTGTTCCACCATTTGTGTGTGCTGCCCTCTAAATGTAAGGCAGCATATGTGATGGCATCAGTCTCTGGCATGGGGTTGATCTGGAGATAGTTGTCCAACTTTTGGACCCATGCTCTAGCAGAGGTTTTCCCTGACCCATCAAAGTAAGGCAAGGTCATTTTACTCACTTTCTTCTGAAGTTCTTGGTTTTGTTGTCTATTCCCTCTGCGGGGTCTATGTTTCATCCTCAGATACGAATACTCCCCAAATGTCATCTCATTCCTAAACTCCTCACTGGATGCTCTCCAATCTCTTAGGATCTCATCCTGGAACTCCAACTGAGTGGCCTCCTATTCAGGAACATTGTTCCTAGGTGCAAATACAAGAAGGTCTATCACTGGCTATCAACTAGGTGGATTTCCTCTTAGTGACAGAGGCTTCACCTTCCTCATCTTTGTCTCGATGTCTGTCACCATTGTTTCTAATTCCATTGTTCCTATCCTCATTATGCCTATCACCCATGTACCTGTCATCAATTTTCCTGTCACTTGTGTTGTTCCTCATGTCTCTGTCCCTAAAATTGTTTGTGTTTGTATTGTTATTATTATCCCTATTCCTATCATTGTTGTTATCCATGTTTCTATCATCTCAGGGTATCAACTGGGAAAGGACACAAGTCAATTCAGCCTGTGACTCCTACAAAGTCCTCTCTAAATCTCGTTGTCCCCTAGCCAAATCATTTAGAATATCTCTAATGCTAGGTTCCTTGAGGTCTCTGTCACCCATTTCTTCACCCTGCACTCCAATCACTTCGAAAAGGGGTTTGTCTGCGGTACTTCAATGTCTTCTTCACTATAAAATACTACTGGTTGTTCCTCTATGGCTACTACCTCTATCTCTATGTCAGAAGGATTTATATGAGGAACTTGTAAATCTGGTCTTGACCTATTCTGCCTGAGATAATACCTGCTAGTACCTGGTTGCATGTCTCAAAACCCTGTCCGCATGTTTGATCTAACCATGCAGGATGGAAAGATCTTCTGCTCTGATACCACTGTAATGTATACCCTCATAAATGTGTTTGTTCTAAGCCAATTTTTTTGTGTTTTATGATGTGTTTGTGTTTAGGGTTTCATGGGTTATTTTTGCATGTTTGATATTTGCATTGTATACATGATATATGGACAATATACTAAAAACCCAAAAAAACTAAAAGAGATAACAACAAAATATCAAATACCCAGATGAAATTATCGAAAAATATGAATTATGGTTACATATCCATCATGAGATTTGCAACTTCATACAATGGTTGTAGCAGACCAGCACTATAAACCTTCATAAATCAGCTCCATCTATCAACAAGAGATGGTAACTAGCAATACAAATAGGTATAGGGAGTTTTTAGACCCTAAACGTCCCTTTGGTAGTAATATGAGGCAACAAATATGAGTTTTAGCACTGCCTGGCAACCCTACGATTCATCCTGTAGCTATACGACACTATAAACCTTCATAAATCAGCTCCATCTATCAACAAGAGATGGTAACTAGCAATACAAACAGGTATAAGGAGTTTTTAGACCCTAAATGTCCCTTTGGTAGTAATATGAGGCAACAAATATGAGTTTTAGCACTGCCTAGCAACCCCACGATTCAGCCTGTAGTTGTACGGCACTATTGGGTGATTAAATCAGTCTTCAATGCTCATAAACTCCACTAAAAACCTTTTGTAATCCATTTCTATTGCCTGTTGTAGTTAGGTGACCAACCTCATATTGATATTCAGCCAAAAATCAGACATAAACTTCATCAAAATCAATCCACCAATGGTATGGCTATGTTGTACTTATACGACCCAGCAAGGAATTGTGATTTTAGTCACAAAAAACACTTCAAATATCTTCAAATATGCCTTTCATAATCTATTCTCAACTGCAAGCACAAACTCCATGAATGATTGGTCCTCTATTGCTCCAAACTTCATGAAAATGTGTCATTCGAATGCCCAACTGAAGCTCCTGAGTGAAGCCTCCAAGAATCTCTTCCTGATGTGGTCTTTCACACATGAACTATGAAGAGGTTTTCGTCTCAACACAGCCAAGAACAAACCCTAGAGCCAAGCTCCAAAGCCAATGCACGGGAACTCAAAACAAGAGCAAAAATCAATTATCCAAGCATATCCAAAATAAGACTCACTTTTGCCTTTTATTTTCGTCATACCTCCAATGCCCAAGATTAGGGATTAAAATATTATTTTATTTTGAGTTTCATCCCCTTATGTCTCCCATGAGCGCTCATCTCCTAGAGGGGCCACTTTTAAGTTATGACTTAACTTAATTTTATAAAGTCACTTTATAACATAAGTCACAATACCCCATAAATAAAATATAAGTTAAATCTTTAATTTAACTTATACTTAACTGATTAATGCCTTGGGAAGTCAAAACCATGAATTCTCATGCCATGACCCTCTGCCACTACCCTGCTATAAATAGGAAGTGTCCCATCATGGCTTACTATAAATAGTAAGTCACCAAATTGGCTCCCTAACCGAAGTCATTAGCCTACGGGAGTCATGTGATAGGATAATCTCCACCACTTAACTGACTGGGCTAAAAGGGGGACATTACATTCTACAAACCAAATTCTTCTTACCTTTAACAACATAGTGCTCTGGTTGTGTCACGTAGATCTCTTCCTCCAAGTCACCATGTAGGAATGTTAACTTCACATCCATATGTTCTATCTCTAAATCAAAAACTACAACTACATCTAATAGGAACCTAATATATGTCAACTAAGCATCTAGAAAAAATCTCACCAAAATCTATCCCTTGAATCTAGGAATATCCTTTTGCCACCAACCTTGCCTTGTACTTCTCAACACTACCATCTAAATTGGTCTTCCTTTTGAATGCCCTTTTACAACTAACAAGTTTCTTGTTCATAAGGCAATAGTACTAAGTCCCATGTGTCATTTTTCTTCAACATGGGCGTCTCCTCATCCATAGCCACTCTCCAAGACCCATAATCATCCATACCCATCATTTGTATTAGTAATCACAGAAAAATACATCTCCAATCAAGTATACATGTCTAGTTGTTGTCTATGCCGAGTGGACCTCCTCAAGACTTGAGATGGAGATTCTAACTCCTCTTCATAACTATCTAAGCTCTCCTCTTCAAGTCCTTTATAAGCTTCTAGTTCAACCTTCTTGATCTTTGGGGGTAGATGAACCACATCTTTCTTCCCATCCTCTTCTACCTACATCCTCTAAAAATAACACATTTGTTATAAATAACTCTCTTAGACACAAGGTCCCATAGTTTGTATCCTCTCACACCAACACCATAGCCAATGAAGACACACCTAACTATCTTATTCTCCAATCTTGATTGCTTCTCCATAAGCACATGAGAATATGCCTCACAAATAAAAACACAAAGATGTTGTAATGAGGGATTTTTACCTATCCAAGTCTCCATAGGAATCTTATCCATAAAAGCTAATGTAGGAGACATGTTAATCAGATAACAAGATGTAACAATTGCTTTTGCCTAGAATGTTTTCTCCAACCCAACCCCACTAACCATACTACTATCCCTCTCCATCAGTGTCATATTCATTCTCTCTATAGCTCCATTATGATGAGAGCTATATGGAGTTATCTTATGTCTCTCTATGTCATGTTCCTTAAAAAATCTGTCAAAATATGTTGAACAAAACTCACTGCAGTTGTCAGTTCTCACAAAACTCAATGCAATTGTCAGTTTTCAAAATATTAATCTTCCTACCAATCTAATTTTCTACAATAGCCTTAAGGATAAATGCAAGAAGATGAGTCCACTTTGCGTGGAAGTCACACGGGCAAAAAAAACCTAGCAGAAATGGTTGCCCATTTTGAAAATAGCAGCCACCCATTTAGGAATGGGCGCTCAGCCTAAAAAATAAAATAGGTACCTATTTTGGTAGGAACGGTAGCCCATTTAGGAACGTGCACCTGTTTCAAAAATCTAAAATTGGGCCAACAATAAATGTAACTAAAATGGGTGCCTATTTTAAATGGGTACCCATTCTATTGTAAAACGGGTGTCCATTTCAAAATGGGTACCTGTTCTATTTGTATCTGAAATGGATACCCATTTTGAAACGAGTACTCATTTTGAAACAGGTACCTGTTCTATTTAAAATGGGTGCCCATTTCAAAATGGGTACCCGTTCTATTTTAAAATGAGTACCCGTTTCTTTTTAGTATGTGTTCCATTTTTTAGAACATGCACCCGTTTCTGAGCTGGTACACGTTCCACAAAATTTAAATTTTGGAACTCATGACTTTGCTTTGGTTTTAGGCTTGGAAAATGCTTGGAAACCCAAGCCTTAGCCTTGGACTTGCAAGTACAAGGCCATGTAAACACCAAGAGAAAAAACTAATTTCACCAATATGGTTGACGACTTTTTTTTCAGAATTTTTTGACAAAATTAAAACCCATTACATATCACAAAGTCTAGTTTTTAAATATACAATTTTTTTACTGTTGGACATAATTTTCTATTTATTAATTTTTTTTAAATAAACAGGCTCATAAACTTCAAATAACATGCGTTACCATTTTTTTTAATAACTTCAAAATTTGAAAATTTCTTGAAAAACAAATTATGCCTAACCAATCTAGACATCATTTATCATTCTCTACATGATGAAAAAAAATAGTTTTATGATTACTTTAGCTCAGATTATGTTCATCGTACATAAGGGGTTTCAAAAAACACTAATTAGGCAAAAAAAAATAATAAAAAATATATTTATCAAAAAATTATAAAAAAAATATCCTAACCAAACTTCAACATCCTATGCATCTTTCCATAGAAGGAATTAGAAAAATACCTTCATTTAGTCAAATTATGTTGGCCGTACAAATGTATGCTTTGGCCAAAAACATGAGACTTTTAAAAAGCCACTTTTTGTACATCCTATAGAAAACTAACTTTTATCATATAGGTATTAGAAACAATTACATATTTGAAAACTAGAAACAAATCCTACATTTCATATTTTTACACCATATTAATATTCTGTGTAAACTGTGCTTCAAATGTTTACTCCAAGTATGACGAAATTTGAAAAACAAGAAAAACACTTCAACTTTTTGGCTAAAACGTGAACTCCTCTTCTTGCACTTACCCTTAAACTCTCTAAAAAAATAAAGACTTTAGATTTACTTCTAAGGAAATACACCCATGTCCTCTAATAATCATCTATAAAAGATACATAATACAAAGATTTTGAAATCAAAGGAACACTAACAAGACCAAATACATCAAAATGAATCAACCCTGGAAGATTTGTGAGAACTAGAGTAAAACTAAACATGATTTATTTACCATATAGGCAATGTTCACAAAAATCAAACTCAATAACACAGTCAGTTAACCCCTCTACAAGATTTTTATTTTTCAAGGTTTTGAGACCCTTCTTGCCTATGTATCTCATTATCTAATGCCATAACATTGTCTTCTATGTAGGTAACTTGGTCTCTAAAAAGAGAGCACCATTAAGTATCCAAAAAGCATGACCATTAGAAGTAGATGCAACACTCATATTTTCTACTAGTTCCAATGGTGAAGTTGTTGATTATGCAAATCTCTCCACTATAGGAATAGAGAAACTATCGTACTAAAGTGTACATGCATCTAACTGAAATAGAGTGCCCATACAAACACTCTTAGCAAGCACCATAGTTCCTCACATCATCTTACACTCTCCATTAGAGAAAACAACCTACACGCCCATATTACTAAGCTTCCTACCTAAAAGTAGGTTTCGTGCCAAACTAGTGATGTGTGAAACTCCATTGATTTGCTCCATATGTCCAGCAAGGAATCAAATCAAGACTCTTCCATGTCCGACAATCTTCAGGTGAGAGTCATCTCTAAGATACACCTTCCTTCCATCATATTCTTTAAACTTTGAAAACCAACATCGACATGAGGTTATGTGGAAGGAAGCTCTAGAGTCTATCAACCACACACCATCTGATGCATGTGTTGTCAAGGCCTTAATAAAGGCATCACCATCATCCTAAGAAGACATTATGAACTCATCATCTAAATCATGTGTCTTTTTATTTCTATCCTCCTTACACTCTCTTCTAAAACATCCAAGCTTGCCACAATTCCAACATTTAGGCTTTCTCTTACTAAGAGATTTGGATCTAGACTTGTCTTTCTTCTTGTCCTTCTTTCCTTTCTCTTTCAGTCTTCTATGAACAATTAGGGCCTTCTTAGTAGATTCAAAAGTTTTTCTCTACATCTCCTTTGAGAATAATGATACAACTACCTTGTCCATCTTGAGTTTAAATGTAGTGCTCTTGATTGCCATCACCAAGTGATCCCATGAATTTGGCAAAGAACATAGTAGTGTCATGCAACGATCCTCCTCCATCTTCACTCTAATAGAGTACAACTAGGTCACAATAATATTGGAAGTATCCAAGTGTTTGGCCATGGAACTACCATCCTCCATCCTGAGAGTATATAGCATATTTCTTAATAAAAGTGTATTTACTAAGGATTTAGGTTGACAAATCTCTCCTAACTTCTTTCAAAGACCTATAGTGGTGGCTTCTCAATGTACAGTTAACAACACAAGATTTGAAAAATAGATTATAATAAGACCCTTTGTGTTTCTATCCAATTTGTCTCAGTTTTCGTGTGATGTTACAATAGGTTTAGTTTTGGATATTATAGCTCATAAATCATTATCCAAAGCATATCCTTCATCTTGAGCTTCCACATCTCAAAGTTAGTGCCTAAGAACTTCTCCATCTCTATCCTTGATGCCCTTATCATTTTTCCTACAATAAGATCTCTTGCACAAACTCTCACTTAATCTAAGATTAGTACAAAAACCTTGTCCTTAACACCTAGAATCCAAGGCAATCAAGTTTTGATATCAAATGAAAGGAAGCAATGTGTGGAATGTATTTCCTACACATCTATGAGGAGAGGTATGTGCAAATAAATTTAATACACACAATAAAATATACAAACACAAGGTTTACATGGAGAAAACGTTTTCAGGAGAAAAACTCTACACTCTAAAAGCAAGACCAATTGTATTATTCAACAACAATAGTTATAATATAATATCTAGGCTATACCTCTACATCTATAATGTCCCCAAAAATACATTTTTCAAATAATATCAAATATAAAATATCTCAACATATATTGAACAAATATTGAAAATTCATGTACCAAATTTGCTCAAAAACAAATTGACAATTTTTGCATAAACAAAGAATGACTTCCCAAATATGTTAGAGATAATATATATTGATAAAATTCCCAAATATGATGGATTTGATTTGTATTGATAAAATATGTAGCAATAAGCTAAAATACAACAGATATAACAACAATACAAAAGATATACAAATCTAGAAATGAACTCTATATGTTGGAGCTCCCTTCTACACACTACTACAAAAACTAAAACTAATGCAATCCCTCAACATGGATGCAACTTTTGGGTGAAGTTACTTTCAAAACACTAGAGTAATTTTGTCATCCAATCTCCAAGAATCTAAGGGGTTTTATCCCTAGATGGTGAATGAACAGAAGTGCTCAAACAATTTTGATAGAGTTTCGGTAAGATAAAAATAAGATGCTAAGATGAAGAAATTGCTTGCATTTTATAGATGTTGAAGGCCCACTTGGGCACCCAAATCCCAATGCCTCTCTTTTCCAACAAATAATAAATATTATTTTTAATATTCTTCCTCCAAAAATATATACCAAAAGATAAGTCATAACCTCCATTTGATACCTAACTAAAAATATATGGTAACTCCTCCATAAAGCTCATCATAGAATTATGCTAAAAATAGCAACAGTTACAAAAGGCCTGTGAATAATTTCACACCTCTTTGGAAGTTAAAATGAATGGCCAGACAAGGACATACTAGCTACAAAATTAAAAAAGATGTACAAGAATATTATTTTAGGTACCCCAACTTGGTGAGGTCCTAACTCCTAGCCTAACATTTGGGTGAAAATCAAACTTCTTTGGTACATTGGAAAGATCTCTAAAAGACCTATACTGAAAAATGATAATCCTAAAGGATTTTCAAATAAAATGGGCCCTAGAAATGCTTCAAAGACCTCCAAAAATGTAATTTATGAAAATGTAGAAAATACCAAAAAAATAAATATTAAATTAAAATTATTTCCCTATCACTTTCCCTAAGCACACAAAAAATATGGAATGGGCATTTTGTTCTCCAAATTAAATTATTAGAAAGGAGACATTTGAAAATCAGTATCACCAACATGTAAATATGGAATAATTTCGACACCATAATAGTACCTACAAAATAACCATACTAACTCCATCTCCAAACACCAATAAATAGATGAAGAACAAACTAGAAACCATCAAATGGTTTTGGAAAACCATTTACAATCCAAAAGGAGTTATGACACCCAAATACCATGGCACAATTTCAATGCCTCCCTTGATCTTGGTCTTCCAGGCTATTTTTGGCATATTCCTTACACATTGTCATTTTGTCATAACTTGTCACATTTGACCACCCAAACCTGGGTGCCCTAATTTGTCTTCATTATACATTCAAAAATACTCTATGACATACACCATAGGATTGTCATAATGTTGGGCAAGATTCCAATGTAACCTCCATAATCATGTTCTTACATGTCATAAGAATCTATCATAAGTAACTATCACTTTACAATGTTATGGTAACATTTAGATGCTCTTAGAACCTCTTACACAAAATCTAAGATGGCCAACACATTGAAAAAAGTGTCACCTTAAAGTGGGATGCCCCACTCTTCATGTGAGGATAAAATAATAAATAAATCTAAACATTGGGATTGCAAGGTTGAGACACATTTTCCCAACATCAGGGACATTATACCTTCTCCTGCACATTACTTCTTTCCTACTTGCATCCGCTAGGGATTTATTTCCTTACCTCCATCATTATGTATTCATGCTCTTGGATGTCATATTGGGGACATATGCATATCCTAGTGGCCTGTATTCCTATATGGGTGTTTTTTGCCACTAAGGAACACATCACCATCTCACATTGCCCATGTTGGGGGAAATTTCCTACCTAGAGATTCATTTCCAACCCATGTGTGCTTACCATACTTTACTATTCTAAATATTTAAAAATATTTACATGTTTATTACATAATGTATTCATTATTTCTATTATTTAACTTCATTCTTACATGCTTATCTATATTATACATTTACTTTCATGCATGTTTTTCCCTCCCCTTCAATTCCTTGCATCTTGTAGATACAAGCAATCAAAGGGGGCATTTGTTCTCACTAACATCCCTATGTTTACCTTTTAGGTAGGTCAAGCATTGCACCACAAACTCATCACCATGACTAGACAAATCAATATCACATGTCATGCCTTGTGTCCCATGTACCTTTTCATCGTATGGTCGTCGATCCAAACACACCATTATCATCTTCCAAACATGTGAAATTTACAGTTTACTCATTTTGTGTCTTTCTCATTTCCTAAACAATTAAGTAAGGTCCTATTTTGTATATAAATTTCTTGTCAAACATAAGCTACTCGTGGTATATTTTCCTCCATTTTCTAGGTTTCCATGGAGAGTACATGAAAAGGGATAAACCTACATGACACATCCTATAGGATCTACTACTTTATATGGACCCCCTTTTGTATCCCTTAATGTTTAAATGTTTACTTTACATGCATGTTTGTAAGTGCTATATACTTTGAGATACAAGATCATTCTAGGATTCACATGCACCTCAAAGTAGGGGCAAAATGTAATGATGAAATTTGAATGCTCATGTCTTTTCTTGTTTAGTTATGTGGTCATTTTGAGTAAATGTCTATATACGTGTACATATTGACAAATGGCAAAATATTGTGCAAAGCTGATGAGACCGAGCCTTTTTATCAATCCCCATACACACACATCCCCATATATTTAGTCATGTTGATGAATGTTTTTGTACACAACTTGGATAAAATACCAAGTATCGTATTTCTCCTGAAAGGAATCAAATCCCAAAGAAATGGAAAATGACTACCGCAGGGTCTATACTGTCAGGTCTTGGCCTTCACAAGATAACTCAATTGCTTTATGTCTTTGTTGTTCCAATCAAAGGGCCTTACATGAATCTGAATAAACTTCAACACACAAGGTTAAATTACACATAAATCAATCAGTTTTTAGATTTAGCAATGTAAACAAACTGATCCAAACATATATTGCCATAAAATATATCATTTCATCTCATAACTAGCAATATACCAACTTGCATTCATGAAATATCAACCTTACAAAAGTAATATGCAAGTTTGAATGTTCTATTCTAACTCTAAACTAACCAAATTTGATTAAAAAAAAAGTGCAAAAGCAAGGCAAGAAAGAGAAAGGTTAGAGGATTCCTAAGGACAACTAGATAGGAATGATTAACTATTTTAGATAGATAGATCCCAAACATAAACTAGTTTTTGCTTAATCAGAGATACTCACAACGCCACAGAAATGATGCAATCTTTAAAGGAATTAAAAGATTTTCAAATTGTTATGTCGTAAAATGTCCCCTGGGACTTTTACCACATAAGTTTAACTCTCGAGTCCCTTAGATTTAATCATGCATGTTAAAAATGAATCTCGAAGCAAAATCCCCCAAAACCCATGTCAAATGGGACTTAGGGGTCACTCTTGAGCTTAACCAAGTCCCAAAATAAGACCCTGGACTTGGGCGCCCGCGCCCTAGTCCAGACCTATTTTGTCAAGACCTAAATTTTAAATGTTGGCAAAGTGACTGTTAAAAGGTTTCCCTTTGTCGGCCTATTCAATTTGAATTACAATGTTTAACGCGAATGCATATATAAACATGTTTTAGACTTCATTTTACTCCTAGTTGATTAAGGAAAACTTATGATCATCAAGAAAAGAACATTCAAGGCATTCATTGTGTTGCAGAGCAGTATTGTGTTGTGTTTGTATGTGTTTGTTGCAGATTTGGCTCCATCAACCCATTTTCTCATGATGTGAAGGCATTTCATCTCTGTGAGGGTTTACACCTACTAAGGTGATATCTACTTTGTGTTTCAATCAATTTATCATATCATTTGTTTTTGCCTCTATCCACCAAGGACACGAACTCTCTATCTAACGATGATGTTGGAAGGCTTAAATGTCATTCCAGGGCTAGACCAAGGCAAGCTCCTAAACACCACAACCCCCAACCCAGGTCTCTTGTGATTACAGGTTACAGGTGTTGAATCTTGTGGAGAGGAGTTGCAAGAGATTAGAGCAGAGCATAAAGATTCCAGATTGAATAAAATGACAAAAGATCCCTAATTAGACACAAGCGCCCACTCTGTTGTCCTCCAATTTGGCATTGTCAGAAATCTCTGAGAAGGTTACAGTCTGAAGCATATTTTACTCTGAAGCCATTAGAAAAAGCACTGCATTGGACAAGGTATGTCTCTCAAAATTCAAATCCTAGTATGTTTCTAATCTACATTTAGTGCCTTCCTATGTGAGCATTTGTCAGGTTTCATCCGTTTGTTTACGATTTTGCATAATTAGGGTTTTAGGCTTAATTAGATTAAGGTTTTAACAATATACCAATCTATTATATCATTCCAATCATCTCATAGTGACATTAAACCTGTAGTTGAGTCCTCTATCACAGTTGTGACTTAGCTTGATCTATATCCTTGAATGTATGTGTGAAAGAAGGGTTTGATTGAATCTAATTAACTATACATTATACATCTTTTCCTTCAATCCCATTTTCATACATAACATTTTGGTGAACCTATGTTTATCTAAACATTTGCACCTTATTGAGTTTTGTAAATCATATTTGCATTCATACATATCATATTTATCATTTTACATTCAAAAATCTTGCATAAATTTGAAAATTTTGAAAAAATTTAGCATCCTAGGCTTACTTTAAGGCATAGTTTGCACTATTTTCATTGCATATCATTTAAATCATTTGAATTTCTGATATGTATATCAGATCTGAGATAAATTACATTAATTCTTCATTCTATAATCATTTATCTTGCATTTACACACTTTATTTGCTAGGGTTTGCTTGAAATTGTGCATTTTTCATATAACCTAGTAATTCCAAAAGCTAAGGTTTGTAGTTAAAATATTGTTTCAGATTTTACTACCTTTTTTTTTAATACTCATTCAAATCTTATTTTGGACTGTAGTGTTTCATCATTGTGTGTTTTTTTCATCTACATTTCAAATTTTGCATTTACACATTGTGTATTTCAACAAAAACAAGCATATTCATTCATCTTGCCTTAATTTTGACTTTGCATTGAACATTGAAACATATTGGCATCATTTATAAATCTGATCTAAGTTATTTTACACATTAAATCAGATTGCATTTCATTCATCCATCATTTGTGCATAAATTTTATATTTTTTGTGCATTTACATTGAAAAAAGTGAAAAATATTTGAACATTTTAGGTGCATAAACAAGCATCGTTTTTCTTTGTTTCATTACATTTGTCATAAATATCATTCATTTCAGATCTTGCATTCATTTTCAAGCATATATTCATCTATCATTTGAAAATTTGGCATCATTTAATGCTCTAGATTAAAAATTGCCATACTTGTTAAATTACACATTGTGTATTTCATCAAGCATATCTTGCTCCTTTGGTTTGTTCTATTAGTTTGTGCGTTGAGTGTTGTATGCCTTTGCATGAGTTGTATAACCCGCTACCCTAATAGAAACATCCCTCTAAGGAGAAGTCTTAGATTAATGGGTTCTAGTGCTCCCGTTAGCGACGGTGTTCCTAAATCAGAAAATCCATTGAACACTTATTTTACAAAAGGAGAAACACAAACTTTGCAAGATATCATACCTCCCACAACTACAATGGAAGAACAAACATTTCATGATTTTATGGATCCTATTGATATAATAACACATGTACCTAATGAACAAATAAGCAAACTTGATAAAGAACTAGCAGATTTTCAAGCATTTATGGAAAAAGAAAGGATAGCGGAGGAAGTTATGCCTATTGTTTATAATTTAAGAGAGTTGTTAAAAGGAAGGACAAGATGGTGTGAACATGCTCTATGGCTTGGCACATATAGTGAATCATAATGTTATGCATGTGACTGAATGTACCAACGTTATTAACAATATGTCATCACCAACTCATACACAAGTATTGGCACCTATACTGACTACTGGAATGTCTACTTTGACATCATCAATCCTTACTACTAATGCACATGCTTGTAGTAATGCTACCACTAGTATTGGAGTATCTAATGGCATTAATTCATAGAATTACAAGGTTGTGGGATTCAATTATCAAAATTTGGCACCTAGGGTGACCTCTTATATGAATAATCACTCTCAACCACCTCTCACTTCCACATATTCTCAACCACCTTTCACCTACAATTATTCTCAACCACCTTTCATTACCACTCATAATCATTCACCTCAAAATTTCATAACCACAGCTTCTAATTCTTCACAACAAATCGCATCTCCTAATGATGCTATCTTAAATCAACTCTTACAAGGCATACTTCTTTATAGCAGAAAGTGATAAGCTTGACAAATTCTTCTCAACCTAACATACCAACTTGCCATGCTAAGAACTCCTATGCCTGATAAATTTGAGACTCCTCGCTTTGAAAATTACAGTAGTAAAGGTGATCCTAATACTCATGTGGTAGCATTCACAGCTATGTGTAGTGATTTTTCTTTGAAGAGGGCTTGTTAGCAAAGCTCTTTCCACGATCTCTCAAAGATACATCTTTGGAATGGTTTTCCTCTTTGCCTCTGAATTCAAAAAATTCTTTCTCACAACTAGTTGATCAATTCTTACAGCATTTCCAAACAAACATTGGACCTCAGGTCTCATTGATTGATTTAGTTCATTGCAAGCAAGGTCTAAAAGAGAAGTTAATTGAGTTTATTAGCTGATATCAAGCTCTCTATGCACATATTCAATACCAGATGAATGATGAGGATGTTCAGAAGGTATTCATTATGTATTTACAACCTAACAACCATGATAAAATCCTCTTGATGAAGTATAGCTCTTTTCAACATTTATTCACAGCCCTTCATGATTACCAGCTTTCGTCTAGTCAGTATAAAAATCAAAACTCATCGGATCAAATTGGTCAATCCATGGTTGGACCTTCACAAAACAACTTTAGGAGGAATAACAAGAGTTTCATCAAGGTTAATGGATAGCATTCAAATTTTCAATCACAAGTGTCTGCTATAAGTAATCCTAAATGGGCACCTTTTCAATTCAAATAGCAATATTGATAGTTTACTGCATTATCTAAATCTCTTCAATCAGTCATGAATCAAGTAGTAAGCAACAATATTTTGAAGCTTCCTCTTGTGAAACCATTTGATAGTAACAGGATACAAGGACCTAATTTTGATGCTAATGCTTTCTGTCAATATCATCGTTCGGCTGGACATGATAATGAACGATGTATGCGTCTAAAACATGAAATTCAAGACCTCATCGACTCGAATGTGATATAGGTAACTAGAGTTAATGACAATGGAAATAAGTCGGTTGCCCCTCTGAATCAAAATTTACATATCTTTACAAATCCCTTCCCGAAGCATAGCGACAACAATATGGTAGAGAAAAATACAATAGAGCAAGAAGATGATTATCTAGACTATGATGAAATAGTTAGTATGATAGAAGTAGATAAGGAGAAGATCAAAGACTCACCTCATCCACAAGGAAAAGGTATCTATGTTGAGGTTCCTCCGCCATTATCCCTTCAAGGATCGGGAGATAACCAAGATGCACCGGATTTACAAATTGAACAACCACGACAAGATATTATGATACAAGAAAAGGTTGCCATGGTGGAAAATATCCCATTCTACCTCGAAAAGATTAACAAGAAATCAAAGGAACTAAAAAGAACAAGGCGGTTATCATCTGTGGGAAATGGCAATGATTTCCCTCCTTACAAGCAACAAAAGATTTCAAATATACAGGGAATTGAGAAATAGGTACCGAGTGTTTTCCCCCTAGTGTAGTGTAAAGGGTGTGGCGATGAGTCCCACCTACACTTTAAGTTTTGCATTGCGTGTTTTTGGTGGTGTAAAGGGTGTAGCAATGAGTTCCCCCACCCTTAGATTAGAATTTTATTGCATATATGAAAATGTTATATCAATGTATTCATCATGTTTTGCATGTCTTCACTACTGTCTTCTCCATTTTTTGCATTCTTGTTGCTGTATTCTCCATACTTTATGTGTCTGCAATGTGTTTTCTAGTGCTTACCTAAGATTGGGGACTAGAAATAGTTCCTCAATCTTTGTGTATGCCTTAGCTTCAAGTGTCTGACGTGTTTGATGTGTTTTTTACCGTACTTTAATGCATGTATGGGTCGTAAGATCATACATACATTGAAGTAGGGGCTAAATGTTATGTCATAAAATGTCCCCCTAGGACTTTTACTACCTAAGTTTAGCTCTCGAGTCCCTTAGATTTAATCATGCATGTTAAAAATGAATCCCAGGGTAAAATCCCCTAAAACCCATGTCAAATGGGACTTAGGGGCTACTGTTGAGCTTAACCAAGTCCCAAAATAGGACCTTGGACTTGGGTACCCGTGCCCTAGTCTAGACCAATTTTGTTGGGACCTAAATTTTAAATGTTGGCAAAGTGACCGTTAAAAGGTTTCCCTTTGTCAACCTACTCAATTTGAATTACGAATGTTTAGCGGGAATGCATATATAAACATGTTTTAGACTTTATTTTACTCCTATTTGATTAAGGCAAACTTATGATCATCAAACAAAGAGCATTCAAGGCATTCATTGTGTTGTAGAGCAGTATTGTGTTGTGTTTGTATGTGTTTGTTGCAGATTTGGTTCCATCAACTCATTCTCTCATGATGTGAAGGTATTTCATCTTTGTGAGGATTTACACCTATTAAAGTGATATCTATTTTGTGTTTCAATCAATTTATCATATCATTTGTTTTGCCTCTATCCACCAAGGACACGCACTCTCTATCTAACTATGATGTTGGAAGGCTTGAATGCCATTTTAGGGCTTGACCGAGGCAAGCTCCTAAACACCACAACCCCCAACCCCTCTCTTGTGATTGCAGGTTACAAGTGTCAAATCTTGCAGAGAGGAGTTACAGGAGATCAAAGCAGAGCATAAAGATTCCATATTTGAAGAAAATGACAGAAAAAATCCCTAAGTAGACATAGGTGCCCGCTCTTTTGTCCTTCAATTTGGCATTGTCTAAAATCTCTGAGCAAGTTACAGTCTCAAGCATATTTTACTCCGAAGCCCTCAAGAAAAGCACTACATTGGACAAGGGTACCCGCTCTTTTGTCCCCGAAGTTTCCACCTGTCAAAATTCATATCCTGGTATTTCTCTAATCTGCATTTAATGCCTTCATGTGCAAGCATTTCTCAGGTTTCGTCCATTTGTTTACGATTTTGCATAATTAGGGTTTTAACAAAATATCAATCTATTCTATCTTTCCAATCATCTCATAGTGACATCAGACCTGTAGCTAAGTCCTCTATCACAGTTGTGACTTGGCTCAATCTATGTCCTTGAATGTATGTGTGAAAGAAGGGTTTAATTGAATCTAATTAACTATACATTATACATATTTTCCTTCAATCCCATTTTCATACATAACACAAACTATGGAATACTTTCATCAAACACCCAATATCTGGTGCAATTTAATTAAATTTCCACAATTGAACTGAAATAAAATATATGTTCAGACTAACCATGCACAGTAAGTTACAATCAGCAATTTACTAAAGGTATGAACATAAGAGATCCATCAAATATCAGAGATAATCAATCATAAATGCAACTGAACTTTAACTAAAAGGTGAAAAGGAACCATGAAACTAATTTTGCAACCAACAAAACAACCCAGCTGATAGTAGCCAATGAATTTCTATTTATATTGATTCGACAAAATGGCAAAGTCTCAACAATTCTACTTCTTTTTAGTCCTTCCTAACATGTACAAAGAGAGTCGTTGCTTTTATATAGAAGAGACAAGAGCACTTAGTTTACAATGAGTGGTGAGGATTAATCCAACACCAAAGATTCAAATTTCATGAGCATTTAATGTCTATGGCAGAGTAACAAATTTCATTCATCTTCAACTATCTCTTGATCTAATGGTTGCAACTTCATTTTTTGACCATTTGACTTTACAAAAAAGACAAAATTGCACTTTTCCAAATAAAGACAAATTGTTTTTTAAGAGTTGACAAAAAGGACAAAGGTGGCACGTTTTCTAGGGCAGCATCCACTATGTAAGCTTTATGAACTAGTTATCTTGATGGCAGGTGGTGTGAACAGGGCCTGGAGAATGGGCATCAACTTCAACTTGATTCATTTGGAAATCTTCTTGGATTCACACTTATTTTTGTCTTTATTCATCCATCCTTTCAGCATTTATGTGTTGATGGTGTCAGGAGAAGGGCATGATATGGATGGAACAATGTCCTTATTTTATCCATAGCATACAAAAGATAACCACTCAATTTGGGTGTTGAAATTCCATCTCCATGTTTTAACATCAACCTACACCACCAGAATTTACATTAAATCACTTTACAATCAAAAATAATAATTACCTGAAAGACCCTTGAGAAAGTTCACCTTATTTGAGGATATTAAAACTTGATAAATTTACCTTCTACATCTTTTTGCGGGAATTTGTTAAGAAATCAGATGTTAACATTACAACTAATCTACAACTATAATTCATCCGAAAATTTATCCATTTCATCAATATATATGATTTTATCCTTAAAGGATGTGAAAGTTTGGATATAGAAAGAAATGCAGGAAAATTCAAATCATCCGAACATTCCCTTATCTCTATCGTAACTCCCAAAGAAGAGCTTAATATCACTTTGTGGGGATTTTAGGGTCATCGGGATATATCCATGTTCATGTTAGATCTCTGTGAGGTAATAAACAAGTACCATTTGCAGAAAGTATGGTCCATTCGGGATTAGCAGAGGTTCAAGGGTAAACTAGACATTTCCAAGTCCAAGCGAAAGCTCCACGAAGTGCAAATCACAGAGAAAATTGAGGCGTTCCAAGCATGATTAGGATGTGTAGGATCTAAGCATAGATCCGGATACATATTATGATCCCGTAAAAGTGAAAGCATACTAATAACCCACAATTTCTTTAACAAAAAGGCTTAAAACTACAAATGCAGGAAAGCAGGGTCCACATGGATCAAAAAGCCATGCAATCAAAATATCTAACATACCCCCTAACTCCACATCCCAACCTATATGAAAGTTCCACAATTCACCCAAAAGGGATTCAAATGAAATAACTTACAAAGTAATTCGATTGAAAGTATTCGTGTTGTTATGTAGAAAAGAGTGACTTAGCCTAAAAGGTTAAACTAGGTCAAACCCTCTTCTACAAACATTGGAACACAAGCCAAGCTTGGCTTCTACCCAAGAAGGAGAGCCAAACTAAAAGGGTTTGTCCCTTTGTTGTATAGAGAAGTGTCAACCAAATCCAACCAAATCTAACCAAGCAAACTAGGTCAAAATATTAAACCCTAGTTGATGAAGATCTACTCATAACAAATTGTCAGAAGCAGATACCCAGAATCTAAATAGATAACAGAGATAAGGGGATCAAGGAGAACCTAGATCCGGATTTAGGGATCCAAAGGATCAGGGCGCTTGGGCACCCTAGACCCTAATTAGGGTTTTGTAGAATGTCAAGGTTCTAATGTCTTCACCTTCCTGTGTTCTAGCTTCTTGTAACTTGGTTTGTGCAAATTCTTCCGGATGCAACCTACACACACATAAAAAGGAAAATGGGTGGGTGCTATTTAGGAGCTTGCCTAAGCCAAGCCCCATGAATGGTGTTTCCACCTCCACAATAACAATGATAAGAGATAAAGAGTGCATGCAATAGAATGGAATGCTAGAACAAAGCATGAAAAAAAGGAGTCACCATGAGCATGGGAACCCTAGCTTGCACGAGGAGGTGTCACAACTCTACTCAAGAAGTTGGTGTATCCCATAGAAGTAGAAAGATCTTCACAAGACTTGCAATAAGTTAGTGTTGTAGCAATAATCCACCATAGAGAGCTTTAGAGAAGAGTAGAGAGCATGAGAGAGAAGAAGAGAGTGCAAATGTGCCTAGATTGCTTAGATGTTCAAATGAATGACTTAACTTTCTTATATATGCATTCCCATTGATTTTCAAAGAATTAAACCAAATGAGGCCTACATGAGAAACCATTTAAAATGCTTAAAGCTGACATACCACCAATTTAGGTTCGGGCTAAAGGAGGGCCCAGGGCGCTTGGGCACCCTGGTCCTTTAGCCCCAAAACTTTTGGGATTAGCCATTTTAGGTGTGTTTAGCCCTGCCTTATAGTTATTTTCTGGGTTTTATGCATCAGGATCAAGATTTAATTATTTTAGGTCCACCTGGGTGCTAAACTAGGTGTAAAATGCTAGTGTACACATTTTATGACATAACACATACAAAACTTGATCAATGTAATTATAGAGATAATTCGTTAGAACACTTCAAGACAAAATATATCAGGACCAAATCAAGTTAACTCAAATGAAGCACATCATATTGCCTCAAAGCATGACAAATTAAATGAGGGCCTTCTGAAACCGTGAAAGATTATCAAAGTATGTTAAACTAATGCAATGGATTATGAACTTTGTACTCAAGCCAAACTAGAAGATCAACCTGGAATACCCAAATCATGTTGAAACTCAGAAACAGGCATGGGAAACTTGTTGATAACTTCAATCAAAAGAAGGGGTCCCCATTTTACTATTGCAAATGGTGGGGCATGTGTGCAGGACACAACAAGTCCCCACCTTATCTTCATACATACATACTTTGATACATTCACCTTATCCACACATTTATTAAATTTGACTATACACCTATCCAAATAGTCATTATACACCTAGCTATAACCATTTACCCACCTAGGGTCATTCCATAATCATGAGGTTGGCCTTGCAAGCATGGACTTAACGCTTGCCTTTCTAAAATTTAAATTCAAATTTTGGTTGATTGGCCCCCTTTGTTTTCTTGCTCTAAACTAACCAAGTACAAGTCCTCTCTCATTTTAGAGCATTAGAGGAGAAATCAATAGCAAAACATTTGAATTTGGTGCACTTAAAGGAGTAACAAATCTACATAGATTATTTTATAGCCCTTGCCAATTATCTTCAATCTTTTACACATATTTCTTAAGGTTGACCTAGGAGAACTTGTCTCCTTGTGACACAATGGTAGCCCCTCCAAGGCAAATTTCTATATACCACCAATCTATCAAATATAATAAAAATTAGTACAAGTGAACCAAGCGAGTAGCAGAGAAAAAGTATACATCTCATAGGGTCAAATCATACACAAAGGACTAATTTGTAGTCGTAGACCTAGCCTAGACCAACAAACTTGATCTCAAACATAGCACAAATCTAGTTACAAGATTTGAGGCATTTTACTAACAAAGAGATCACATTTCCTAGGGTAGATACAATTATATTCTAGAATCTTTATCAAAGGCATACATTCTTTGGTCAACGAACTAAGGTCCTTATCCAATGCATTTACTTTCATGGCATTTTATAAAACAATAGCCCACAATTATTACCTAGTAGATCTAGGTTAAATCTATGCTTATTTGTATGCATATTATTGGTTTAGCCTAGATCACAATTAGAGAATGTTTATTTTCCATTACAACAATTAAAAGCATGCAATGTTCCATTTATTTTTAGTTTTTCATTTTTGGTTTTTTAATATGTATGTTGACTTTCTTAAAGATTTACTATTGTAAATTAAATTATTATATCTTTTGAGGTAATTGTAACACTTGTGCCTTTTCTTTTTATATATAATTTTAAATTAATTAAAATTGTGAAATAATAAATAGCACTTAAATAGTGTAACCATGATAGCAAATACTAGCATAGATGTCTTAAATATATCTACCTAAAAGATTTTGAGAGATATCGGTTTGAAGGCATCTATCCATCATATGTAACAACTTCAATATAAATGCCTCGAAAGTGATCTCTTCATGTCTTCTAGATAAATGTATTTAAGATATCTATGCTACTCATAGAATTTGTTTGTTGCAAATCTTAAATATTCACATTCAATGGAGATATGGTTGTTTGAGCCAAAAAAATCCCTAGCCATCACTTTTTAACACAGTTTAGCTCTTGGCCTTATTTGTTAGAGAACCCTTGAGCAAGGAAGAGATTGTTGTGATATTCAATGGGGCCATATCTACTATTTTCCTCTTTCAACTTAACATCTCACCTAACCACCCTAGAACTTGTTTTTGGGTTTCTTTCATTTTTCCTTTATGAGGATCTAAAGAGAAATGCCTTGTAGGAAGAGTGGTAAGCATAGGTAGGTACATAAAGAAAGGTGCTAAAGGAGGTGGAATAGTGTGAGAACTGAGAATAGAAATAGGAAGAGTGGGTTTGAGAAGTAGGTGGATATGTTGTGAGTCAAGGTGAAGGTGGGTGGGAAGAAAGCAAATTTGAGAGAAGTAAGTGGATGTGTCATAAGTGAAGGTGAAGGTGGATGGAAAGAAGGCAAACAAATGGGTGAAACTCCAGGCGAAGGAGTAGGAGGGGAGGTAGGATTCAAAACATCGAGAAAAAGACTTCCCCTTTCTTGTTGAAGTAGTAGCAATGGATTATGATCGCTCCTATCTAGTGACTTCAAAATGTTTGCTTCAACGCCATCTACTATAGTATTGGCAAGTCTCATCCATGGAGGAGATTTTACCCTTTTCTTTGCAAGGATCTTGATTCTTCTCTCGGGTTGCACATCACCTTGTGCCTCAATAACAACCCTATTAGTGTGTCTCTCCTCTAATCTACTAGGAAGTATAGCATGTGTCATTAAAGATTGAACCATATCGTGTGCCTATTCTATTGCTTTCTTCTAATGTTGTTGACTTTTATGGGGGTTTGGAACCCTAGAGTAAGATGCGCCTATAATATTGTCCTCCTTGAGCTTTGTTGTTGTCATTTGTATTCAAATAGATGTTCTTTGGACTACTTTCTCACCTCTATGCTCTAAAGAAATAATATACATATCAACCCAATTTATTATTGAAAATGGGGTGTTATGAATAACTATTTCTAATAATAAGTAGGTGGCCTAACATCATCATCATCTATAAGCTCCTCATGGCACTTAAATAGTTGATATGATTTTGTCTAGGTTAGACTAAGGTGACAATAATCCATTTCTCCAACTTAGATTAATTTGCACAATTTGCCCAAAAATCTTCAAGTTGAGGCACATTAACATATTTATTTCCCATCTTTTCTTCAAACCCCTTGGGTCAAAAGACATCTTGATTTCATATTATCCAAGGCTATAAATAGCGATCTCTATCAACACCCTTAGAGGCATCCCTTGTCTTGCAAGAATAATTACAAATGGTGATTGGCCATCATTTGGCCATTATAGTTTCCCTTTATGATTGGATCTAAGTAAGTGATGAACCGCCAATTTAATGTTTAATTCAAATAAAAGAATCATATTGTTATGGTACCTAGATAACATAAGAGGTGCCTCCACTAAATCATGAAAACCCAATATAGTTGACTATTGAGAACTATATGAACCAATCTCACTCACAAATCACCCTCTTAGCTTCTTGAAAAATTTGCTTACCCTTTTGGCTTCCTATAAAATTCTCTCTTCATATGGCCTATCCCACACCCAAAATCAAAGTTTAAACGATACGTCATTTACTCTACTATAGTGAGTAAATTGGTTCCCATATTTACCCACTTTATTCAAGCCTAGGCATATCCTCGCACACCAAGCTCTATGCCAAATATGACGACAAAGAAAATTATTGTGTTTGGACACACCAATGAGGATAGCCCAACCAATCTTTTAAGTTGCAATACTAACCATGTTTATCACATATAGCATCCATGGATAGAACACCCTTACCTTTCACCTTTCTAATACCCTATTTAAGAATGTGATTATGTCACCAAAGACATGAAATTCATCTCTTCTAAGAGTTTTTGTGCAACAACCATTGAACCCTCTTTTTGTTGACCAAACAATGATGAGAAACCTACTTCACACATGTTGCTTCATTTGAATCCCACCATTCCTCACATTCATCCATAATAACCCTAAAAATTGAATTTGAAGTTGAATTGATATAGATCATCAAAGGCCTCTAAAGTGAACCTAACCAATATATGTTCATCAAAACCTTTAATTTCTTTGTATATTAATTATAAAATTTTATAGCTACGAAAGCAAGCTTGGGAGATTAAAGGGAGCTAAGGAATGTCATGGCTTTCAAAATAAGATGGAAATGGAAATGTAAATGGAATCCTTTTATAGTCCACGATGCCTCACGACCTAGCTTATAAGTTGGCTTGTAGCATATGGGACTACCTCGTTGTCCCACTAGTGTTGAATGGGACACCTAATTGTGTTTCAATACGAAGCATACGTACCCTATCCCTGTAAAATATGAACTTGTGACCTCTCTTTCAAGAGGACATGTTTTTCACCAAATTTTAACTAATCCATCCTCTTTTTGAGCTTTTGTTATCAAATTGTTTGCAAATGCAGGTGTTGGTAGCCTTGACAGGGTTTGCTTTTCAATTATTTATAATAATCACGAGCAAAGCCAAGCAAAAATAGCGTACTCAATAAAGATCGCCAAATCTGAAAATGAAAAAGACCGAGGAGAGAAAAATCTACACAATATGTTTTGCTCAAATGCCTTGACACACACCTCTTTCTCTATATTAAGCTTGGCAAACAACAATAAATCTTCGTCTAACCGCTTTGCTATGGAGTTCTTTTTGTTAGTTTTCCCATATCAAATATACTATTGTATATTTCTCTCTTGCTTGATCTGTTGTTCATACCTCATCCTTGATTTGATCTTGCATATGTATTATGGGAGGAGGTGCCTTTGTGGTAGGGTCGCACCCCTTCATCCAATGCCTATACAGATCTTAACCTCCCGTAGCTACACAAACATCAACACTCCCTCTTAGCTAGGGAGGTATAGCAAAGTCTTCCTTGAGTCCTACTCAAGGGTATCATGTCTTGTCATGGATTCTCTCAACATGACATCCACCATGGCTACTCCCATGTGTGGAAAAGAGTTCATCATGGAGTCACTCAACGTGATATCATCATGGAGTCACTCAACATGATGTCCACCATGGCTACTCCCATGAGTGGAAGAAAACAAGTGCACAAATGCCCATCACGGAGTCACTCAACGTGATGTCGTCACCTCATTGTGACATTCACCATGGCTACTCCCAGAGGGTGAAAAAGCACAAGTACAAGAAAATCACCACGAACTCTCTCACGTGATGTTGTCATGGAGTCACACTCATGACATCCACCATGGCTCTCCCAGAGGGTGGAATCAAGGGATTTCACCTCGAACTTCTCTTACTAAGAAGAACTCATTATCAAGGGATTTCACCTCGAACTTCTCTCATAAAGAAGAACTCATTGTCAAGGGATTTCACATCGAATCTCTCTCTCAGAGAGATGTATTAACAAGGGCTTGCACCTCAAATCTCTCTCTCAGAGAGATGCATTAACAAGGGATTTCACCTCGAATCTCTCTCAGAGAGAAATGCATTAACAAGGGCTTGCACCTCAAATCTCTCACAGAGAGAAATGCATTAACAAGGGCTTGCACCTCAAATCTCTCTCTCAGAGAGAAATGCATTAACAAGGAATCTTCATGATGATTAACTCCCTCTGAAGCTCCAAGTACTAGCATCAACCTCCTGACCTCCTCGTCCAAGGTTGCCTCTGTTGGTTTGTCAGACTACCTCTTAGTTGTGAGTCCTAGACTTCACAACTCCTTGCAAGATCCTTGCCTTGACTTATCTCTGTCAAAGATATATCTCTTGCCGATCCACTTGATCCAGACTCCAATTCTCTTAGAAGATCTACTTGTGACTCCTCTACGAGTTCAAACATTTAGGCATACTTTCTCTAGTTTCAGTGTTGCAGTGAATTTTGCAAGCACCAAGCAAAATCCCCCACACAGAAGCAAGATCTTCTAATTGCATCTTTCTGATAAAGTCAAGGCTTCCTTGAAGCATCCAGCATTTCCGAGAATGTCAACCTTGCGAGCATAGTGCATCATTGTAGGTTCAATTTACTAAGACTGTTACTCATGTCATCAAAAAATGTTGCCAATTGACAGTCCCAATTTGCATGAAGTTCTTCTACAATCATCATCTTACTCACCATGCTATGTACTTGTGCTTCAAAAAGCTCAAACATAGTTGTAAGCTGATCTAAGCTCAGGGAACCATAACATGAGGAATAAGTGAATAGATAAGTTCTCAGAACTTCTTCACGAATTTTTAACTTCAACATATCTAGCACATTATCCCTTTCTTGAAGAAGCTTCCAGACCTAACACCCAGACCTCTGTGGGCATTAGACATTTTAAGGATATCAACATCTTGTTCTAAGATCTCTGTAGACTCGATTCAAGCAACACGTTGCAGAAGACCCTGGACAATAACAGTTTCACTAACCCACCCTTCCACCATCTAGAGGACATTGCCACCATCCTCGCTGAGTGCGAGTTTTTCATGCCAATGTCCTCGATCTACAGAAATGAATTGTGGTGATTGATGTTGACAAAAATGTAAAAACCTTGTTTGATCTCTTCACACTCTTTGGGCTTCTATGACAAGCATTATACAACTCTGTGACATTCAAGTCACAAACAAGGTTCGTGATCTAATCATTTTTAATCTAGTAGACCTTTGATTTGGTGAACAAGTTCATGCCCTGTTCATTCTCGATGGATATCACAGTGGCTGAACTTTCTATCAGCAAGATCTCACCAAATCTTCTTTAACAAAACCTCGAACGGTTAGTTGAAGCCTTCTGCAATTTGGGAATGGTTGATTTACCTCATTGTTTGGGATTCAACTTCAACAGTGCAAATTTGGCTGACCCCAACAACCACGCTCAGATTCTCTTGATCTTTTCTCAAAGATGGCACTTAAACTCTAGCATCTCTTCTATCACAGCAGTGATTTTGTTTTAACAGCGTGGGTAAACGGAGAACCGGTGTTGGAGATGGTTTCGAAATGTGACTTTACCTCTTCACTCATAGAGGATGATTAATTTTAATTTCCAGATGAGAACATAGGTGGCATTGTCCCTGTGCTTCCGTCATAGCTTTGGCCTTGCTGATATATGTTAGTTTTCCCAGATCAAATATACTATTGTATATTTCTCTCTTGTTTGATCTGTTGTCCATACCTCTTACTTGATTTGATCTTGCATATGTATTATGGGAGGAGGTGCCTTTGTGGTAGGGTCGCACCCCTTCATCCAATGCCTATACAGATCTGAACCTCCCGTAGCTACACAAACATCAACACTTTCCTTCGGAATGATTGCAAATGCTCTTGCCGCAAGATCCCGAAAAATTTCAAGCTCCAATTAATGGGAATGATGAAAAATACAGCTCCTTCAAAAAATCTCTCAAATCTTGGCGTGGAGTTTAGCATGAAATATATGTCTATATTATTTTTTTTGTGTTTGATGACCAAATATGATGGAAATTTAGCGTGCCTTGAGTGGCCACTCTGGCGCCCCTATAACCCTAATGCGCCTTTTGATTTTTTTCAATTTTTTTCACCTGTCACTTTGACAAGCGTCGCATTTAGCCAGAAGAGCCATATTTCGTTTTGCTTTTTCCACCAAAAGAACCTTTTAACGTGCAGCACTGACCGGACAGTTTTCGCACTTTGATACCAGCTGTCTTTTTCCAGAATCTGGTTTACTCTTTCCAAAATTCGTTAGTACCAGCAAACATGGAACAAAAACACTATTTTGCCTGTAAATTTTCATCAAATTCAAAAAGAAAAAAAAAATTAACTTTTTGATACACAGGAGATTTTGACACATTCGTACGGTTTCTTTTTGGGGGGGGCGAATTTCTTTTTCCTCTGTTGTTTATTTGTATCTGCATTTTAACAATAGTAAAGAGATTTCACAGCCCTTTAAACAGCATCCCAAACATTGTTAGTGACAAGGGGTAAAGGGTTCAACCACTAGGAAATTAAGTACGCATTGTTTTGAATCCAAAGTTATTATCGATGACAATTTCTCGTGGAATCTTCAGTACTTGGCCAAAACCCTGCCTACTAACTTGTTTCTCATGTTTTAATTGCTTAAACATCCAATTTACTCTTAAATTCAAATTATTACTATTTCAAGAATCTGACATTTTATTTTTCCCTCGCTTGCTTGTAAGGGTAAAATTAAGTAACACTAATAAGAAGGCTTTAACATAAAACACACTTTTACCAAAAAAAAAATAGACAGCTATAGAAGTATGCCATCATGACACCAAGGGAAAGACCACATTATCTTCATATCACACTTGTTATACAAGGGTTCAATTAGTGCCACTGTAATAACCAAAATCTCTTTGTTAGCATGAACATTTTTTATACAGCAATATTAAAGATTATCCTGGTCATCGTACACAAATTATAGGTTTCTGTGTATTACCACTATACATATTTTTCCTCCTTGAATCATATCATTATTTTTTTTTAAACTCTTAATAAACTTGCCTCTTGCACTCGCTACGAACAAGATTCCAAAAATAGCATATCGATTATCTTCAAATCTCGCTATGTTATACAAGAGTTGAATTACTAGCATTGTAATAACCAAAATCTCTTTGGTTTTTAGCATTAACATTTATACAGCAATATCAGAAGGATTAGCCTAGTTGTCCTCAACAAATTACTAAGCCTCTTTGTATTTATCATTATATATAAATTATCATTTTAACTCTCAATAAACTTGTCTCTTGCACTTTCTTGCTATGGACAAGATGAAATTTTCTACCAAATTTAGCATGCCCATGTTTTTCTCTGTAAGAATGTCATGCAACACAAAAGATTGAATGGCAATGTCTGACTGTTTAGAAATGAGTTCAAGAGAAAAAAGAAATCTGACCGTATTCCCATTTGATATCATGGTACGTTCCAACTCCTCCAAACTACATTTAATGGCAATGGCAATGGCAATAGCAATGTCTACAATTTCAGATGTATATCATTCATTCGGTGTCTTTCTATGCAAACCTCGTATTAGAACACAACACCTACAACCAAAATGCTTTTATCTTCCAGTTCTTTTTGTACACCTTAACTTTCACAACTTCCAAACTCTTTTATGAGATGCACTTGAAAGTACATAAAGAAAAATCAAGTTTTTCTGTAACAGTTACACACTCCCGACTGTAGCCATACACACCATGCATAAATGGCTATAATGCTAGAAAATACGATCACTGAGGTTACCTCTAAATTAATAAGGATACAATTATACAAATCACTTTATGTTATCATAAACTAATATGAAGAGCCTGTTAGTCACTCGAGACTCA
Source organism: Cunninghamia lanceolata (assembly GCA_027924645.1). Lineage (NCBI taxonomy): Eukaryota > Viridiplantae > Streptophyta > Pinopsida > Cupressales > Cupressaceae > Cunninghamia > Cunninghamia lanceolata. The sequence goes on from BSBN01000128.1 coordinate 5,113,746, forward strand.
AAATAACTACGAAATGAAATCAAACATCAAACAGTGTTATGAACCATTACAAAGTATATTAATGAACGTAAAACGATCACATTCATTTTCAGGAGTTATCTCCCAAGGTGAAACTTGATCAGATTTGGCTTTGCAAATCCAAGTTTCATGGAGAGGGAACAGGTACCACACTAGTCAGTTTTGTATCAAGAAAGTTAAACATCTGTCTCTTTGTTATTGCCTGCCTACATCAGATTAATTGAAACTTTTATGATAATCATTATTAATAATCTACAATGCTGATATGCAAACTCCTTACAAGGTTGCCTGAGGGCTGTGGTCCAGAAGTGTATCTTAGGGAGCTGACTGCCATTGGCACAGGTTCAAGTCATAACCAGACTTCCAAAAATGCCATCCCCTCCTTAGTACCCATAACAAAAACAAAAATCCAATAGAGGTTCTTCAAATTGATACAAAACTGATTCTCTTGCAGTATTAAAACATCCATCTGCTGTTAGTGCATAGATGATCATGTATACAAATGTGCATTAGAATTGACTTTTGTTCCAAAAGACAGGTATGGTTAAGAACTGTAAAGAGATTCCAGGATGTAGATTCTAGTAAAACACAAATCTTTTCCCATCAATGCCATTCACTCAAAAAATTACACCATCCAAACAAAATTTCAAAAGATCAGCTTATAATAATTTATTATTTATAAAACGATGGTAAGATGCTGTGTTTGCCACATGGATGTGCATAAGTATGCATTGCAATCACCAAACTGCCACCAAGCAAAACCTTAAATATCTGACATGTACTCATTTATTCTTACACTAATATTCTGGACGTTCTCATTCTAAGTACATTTTATGATGTTCTCTCAACAAACCACTGCCAGGGTGTCAATCATAAAATCAACTCCTTGTAATCAACCTTGAAGACCTATGACCCCTGCAAAAGACAAGAAAACAATCCAAGTGCCTATGTTCATAAGTAGAACAGAAACAATTGCTAGATGCACCCATTAATCAATTAAATGTTTTTCTTAGAATCTAAGTAGAACAGAACACCTACCGCAAACAAGTCTTCCGCCAGCATTTCCTGTGGTCTTACTGAGTTCATGGCCACCTGAAGAAAAAGAACAGACAGTTGAAGAGATCACGACATGTTGTACAATGTCCTATGTTACATAATAGTCGGTCACCAGTAAACATGAGAATATGTGTACAGGAGTGGTTCCCATCCCTGAACCTGAGGTTCCCAATAACTAATTGTTGTCGTCTCCACAACAGATGAGTCAATAACAACCAAAAGCAAATCAATGCATCCAAATTGAAAGAAAAATGCCAAGTGCTTGTACCAGAAAAATTTGTGTCCTAAGATATTGAGATGTTCAAATTTAACCTAATCTTAAAAGCCTATGGATCAGGCACCATTTTTACCGATGAACCTAGTGACCCGACTCATCAACAATCCTGACTGCATCAAATTCTCAGACTACAAATGTCAAGACATTGATTTAAACAATTGATAGATCAATTCTTTAAAAAAAATAAAAGAATAAGTATAGCATATTTACTTGCAATTGACCCTGCATTAGATGAAACTAACCTTTGCCAAGATCATCAGGATCTGCATGGACGACGACAGCTCGTCCTATAATTGAATGTGGTCCAGAAAGAGGAATCTGCAAACATATCACCAATGTAACTACATTCGAATATCCTGGGACAGTGAAAAAAAGCATGGTGGAGTAAATAAAACATATGCAAAAAAAATACATGCAAGAGGGATCACCATACTTTGCTGTCAGTGACTGAAAGTTCAGCAGTGCCTGGATAAAAAGAATAAACAACAAATAAGCACATGATCCTCAAATAATATTCTAAATAATCATTCCCCTTGTGCGGAAAATATAAACAAAGAAACTTATCGTATTCTTTCCTCCTAGCATAGCTACTACAACTAATCTGAAGATTTCAAAAACTTCTGCTCGTTACAATAATTACTGAACCAAGAGTAAACATACCATCATCCCCAGCAATTATATTGCCTAGATCCCCAGCATGCCTGTTTTCATCATCTGGTGCACCATGCTCTTTGCCCTGAGGGTTAAAATGTGGTCCTGTCAATCACAGACAAGCAATGAAAATGCTATGCAAATCAACTCCAAAGTGCCACAAATCAATACCACAAAGATATTGCTAGAGACAACCTGAAAAAACAGGATATATACCATACCAGTTGACATACAACCATTTGTTGTATCACCCATTGCATGAACATGGAAACCATGAAGACCAGGCTGCAGGCCGCTGACCTTCGCACTTACAGTTGTTGGCCCTGTATAAATAATAAAATTACTAACCAAATTTCAGAAACAATTCTGCATGACCGTACTTACTGACCAAAACAACAACACTGCTTAAGAATTGAAACAGAGAATACAGATCAAATTTGCATATTATCTTTGAAACACACCCGTAAGGTTTAATTAATTTGAATTAGATGCTTTCCCTATAGATAATTATTTATGAACAAATGTCAATTTTAAGATATTATTATCTAAGTTATTATTGGGAAAACATGTGTAAATGAATTGTTACATTTTCCCAGATTCAAAATACCAAACAGGTATCCTCTGGATGACTTTCTCGTATTTTCTCATTTACCAGATTTCATCAAAGCTAGAAAATTTGAATTTCCCATTGATATGCCTCTTTACTTCCACTAGGGCAAATAATCAGTATCTGTCAAGTCAAAACTCAATATGCACTTCTTTTGAATCATCAAATAATTTAAGATATTCAGTGATATTTCTTTTACACAATCTGCTGTGACGTTAATAATACCTTTGAGTTCTAATTCATTTGAAAACTAGAGTACTTTATTACAAATATGTTTGTTTTTCTTCTGGAAAACCCCACAGTAAGCACCAGCTTCCATTGTTATTGTGCACTCACATTTACAATACAACTAAATCCCTGCCTTTCAATCAAGCAAACACTGATGGTGGCATGACAATTAAACAAATGGGGTTTATTTTCACTGCAGTCATATTTCATCATCAAATTGGTAAGTAAAGCTAGCTTCTGCTTGTCATGACGGGGCAGGAAACTATTTCAAACCTTGTGCATGTTGAAAATAAATATTAAACCAATACTGAAACAAAAAATGGCATTTCTAGCCGTTGTTTTCACCGTTGACAGTTTAAACAAACCCTTTTCTATCCTTCTTTTCTGGAGAGAGGTGTCTTATGTTAACTTCTATCTATCCTAAACACAATTAATTTGAATCTGGATATACCACTCAATAAACTGCAGTCAAATTATAGTTTTGAAATTGACGATGTTACCTCTGAAAATAATTAAATCTTATAGACCGCAATTTCCAGAATGTTTAATATGTAACTCTTTTGAAGCACCTCAACTAACACATCTGCAGTGCAGAGTTGCTTGAAGAGTGATGTTTGAATTGTGAAATAGCTGAAAACTTTAAATGTGAGTTTTTTAGTATTTCTTTTTGTGTGAAAACATGTTTTAACCTTTTCAGGATTCAGTCTTTACCAAACATAGTTTACTTAAATGGATTAAAAAAATTACATCATCTAATTTGAACAACGCTCAATATGTGACTCTTTTGAAGCAACTCAAATAACACATCTGCAGTGCAGAGTTGTTTGAAGAGTGATATTTGAACTGTAAAATAGATTAAAACTTTATATGACATTTTAATCTTTCTTTTTATACAAAAACATGTTTTTTACTTTTTCAAGATTCAGTTTTTACCAAACATAGTTTGCTTATATGGATTTTTTTAAAATTACATCATCTATTTTAGAATGGCAATTAAGAGAATGACATGGTTCATCCCATTATCAACATCAATACTATTACATCATCTATTTTAGAATGACAATTAAGAGAATGACATGGTTCAACCCGTTATCAACATCAATACTCATGGCAACCTCCTAGCATGTCATCCCATTGTTTTTACCAATGTTCTTGATTACAATAAATAAGCAACTGATCTGCTAGCCTTCTCTTTGATAGATGTATTTTGAATACAATACAATAACCAGTTAGGATCAAATTGCATGCCAATACCTTGTGAACATCAGTCAGTTCTATTTTTATCCTATGGTTCAGGAAACGGCTCCCCTATGCTATAGTAAGAAAACAAGATAGAGCTAGAAAAAGTTCTCATCATTTCTTGATGTTATAATGCTTTGTAGGTAACATGCTTGTACTCCTTAGGTATCTCCAATAAATCTCAAGGGGAAATGTTTACATTTAGAGTTCATGAGTCAAATTTGACCTTGTGATTCCACAACCCCCAAAATTCCGCCAACACCATATCCTCCCTCGATAACACTCATACAAGCTTTGTGGCCATTACATTGTCCATTCCAATTGTCACAATTCCTTATCCGTGCCGCAACACCTGGCCCACGCACAGTACGATAGGAAATCTGAGAGCAAATTGCATGTCTAGAAGCTTTCTCATGCAAGCAGACTGGCACTATGGATGTCATTTATAGCAATCATGTCACATGTGCATATTGTTTTGTCACATTCCATATCATGTTTCCCATCAGTGTACAGCATCTTGGCATATACCATTTGTAAGAAGTCATTATGTAGCTGTTCACCTACTCAGTAAGCCCATCCACTTGATTGGCACCATGCTCTAATATCAACTCTCAATTTATATTGGTTCTCACTATTCTTCCAATATACAAGCACGTGGGGGGAGATCTCGTATGCATTTTAGCTCTTGGGCTTAAACCAAGATTTGTATTCCTGGTATCAACCCATATTTTGTTTAATGTTTTGTTGTGTTCATCTAATTCCTTTGGTAATGTGAGATTCATCTAGCTAGCATTAGATCCTTGGCTCCTCTACACTGCTACATGGAAGACAGCCAGATTGGTATGCTCCTTGCTTAAATAGCTGCTTTAATGTGAGGTTCACTCATCCAGTTCGACTAAAATGCATCTCAAATTTGGCAGTTTCTTGTTACAATGACAAAACCAAGATCTACCTAGAAAAAAGGATTTATGCACATCTCAAACTGTTCTCTTGTTTTTTGCAGGTTGAGAGTGTCTTGTTATTTTCTTTCAAGACAGTGGAAGTTTTCTCTATAGAGTAAGGATTCCTACACTAGGTAACCTTGTTAGCTGGATCTGCTTCAAACCTGAGACATTTTTCGTAGTCAGATGCTAAAGCAGTCTTCTACACAACCTAAAAAAAATAGATCTGTCCAAGCAGTTTGTGATTTTGACCTTTAGATTGCCAGACCAAAGTAATCTTGTTGCCAATTGAGTTCTCTATATCTCCAGATTGGTTTAGTTTCAAATAAACCATACTAATCATACAGATGAAGGTACCTTCAATTTTGCAAGACATTATGCAGCCTTCTCAAGCCAAAAAGTTAAACAGCTAATTTGTGCGGTCAATTTTATAATAAATTATTAAAAATAAATAAACATTACATTTGATGAGATTATTTGCCTCATGTCACTGCCAATTCAACCTACAACCCTTGTCATGGTATCTGCAAAATCCAACAAATGTGATCATTAGATTTTGTTTGTTGTACTTATAGACGTCATGACACCACCCACCATCATCTGCAATGTAGCATCTTGGTTGCTAATGTCAGTCTTCTATTTTTTCTTTTGTTTTCACATGTTGACACAACAGGGCATCTCAAAAATTTAAAGCCCCAATTTTGGCTTGCATATGTTGAGACAGAGAATAAGCAACTACCCAGCAAGCTAATTTTGTATTGTAATGGTGGCAAAATTGGGCAAACACACAGCAAATTTAAATAAAATAAGAAGAATAGCAAATTTCAGAGTTCACACAGAAATCAAGTTTAGAGTGGAAGTGAAAGCAAAAAAGCAGAATGGATAAGTAAAATAGGTGTAAAAAAGGCCACCTAGAAAACCTCAATAGCCTTTTACTTCATGTTTTTATCAAAAGAGTTTCTTAATGCATTTTCGTATATTGTTCTCTCAGTCTCGTTGAGTTTGAAAAATGAACTCATGAGTGATCATTAGCCACTGCCTCACACAGTGACTCAGCAACCACTTGCAGGTACTTGCTAAGCTTCATCGCTACCATCCATATAGCCTTAAATCTCTTAAACTATATCAATTAGGAGATCTAAGGGACCCAATCTAAAATGAAGAGGAGACATGATCTGACAAACTATAGGTCAAAATTGTGAACCCACGTGCACATCTCTTAAAAGCTCATTATAATTATTTTCATGATTTATCAAACTTTGTTTTCAAATCCATTGATCAATTTTCAATGTCGTGTCTATTATGTTTTATATTCTCAATGCAATTCTTTTGAATGTTTAATGATGCTTAATATTGCAAATGAAATTGTCCTAGATATTCTATTTTATAATTTCAATGTAACTCTCTAGAATGCTTGATGGTGCTTAGCCATGCCCATGAAAAAGTATAAAACGCTTATTTTTGAATCTTCTAAATATATAATTTTCGTTCCATGCGTTGTCCCCTACTATCCTCAAATATGGCAAATTCCTTTGGTTGTCCCAAAAATTTAAAGAAGTAGAGAATGATAAGACTGTAGTTACAAGACTCGAACTAGCCTCAAACCCGGCAAATTGATTTTTGACCCGAACTTGAACTTGGTGACCAGACTCGACGCAGATTGAAGACCCCATGAAATATAGAGATTTTTTAAGATTTAAAACTTGTTTCATGCACCCTTTGATAAATACACCTTAAAGACACAATAAACCAATCAAATAGAAGCTACTTTGATCACATATACAAGTATACATCAATCACGAGTATAAAAGCCGATTTTAGCTTAAGGAAACAACATTGTTAGATATATAAATATTGTCAAGTGTTTTAGGTATATAAAACTCATGGATTATGATATCCATGGCATCAAAAACAAAAATAACAATATGGAGTCATGAACTATGGTAGAAAGGAGCTTGTATCGCTCGGCCCAGCATTGCTAGCTCTATGAAGTGTCATGTGTTTGTATCTCAGACAAATCTACAAATGTTGCTATAACCATAAGAGCATTACTTAGGATAGGGATTGACTTAGCAAACCAAAAGTATAAATGTAATTCATTTACTTGGGATTTAATTGGAAAAAATTCAAAAAAATAAAAAAAAAAGTTGCTTTTCCATCCAACATGGACCAAAATGATTTTTATTTTTCGCTTTTTAAAACTAGTGCAAGGGTTTGGGGGTAGCAACCCCAACAGGGTCAAAGGCAATGCCCCTTGTGAGGGTCTGGGTGCCACCCCTTGTAGGGGTCTGGGTGTGACCCAACGTGGTCGAGGGGCAACGCCCCTTGTGAGGCCCAAGGACAACACCCCTAGCACACTCCCTGTCGCGATACAAGGCAATGTCCTCGCCACCAAGACCAAATTAAAGCCTTTGAGACCACACAAACCTTCATGGCGCATGTCATTTTTCATAATTTTATTATTTTTAAATAGCCTTCAAAAGTCCTCCAAACCCTTCAAAAAATGCTTTGACCTTCACACTTCTCTACATTTAACCATTTTCCATTTTTTTTCTTTTTTTCCCTGATTTTCATTGACTTCGTCGAGTCTTACCAAGAGGACTTGCCAAGTACTCAAGACATGAGTCCCGAGGCAAGGCTTGCCGAGTCTTGGCAAGTCCTAACGAGTCTTGTCATAAGACTTATTATAAATATCCTTGCCATGCACACAATGGGTTTCAAAAACTTATAAATAAGTGCTTAGTACCATATAATTTAACACTAAGCACATTTAATATCATCATATAGCTAAAGCAACTAGGATGTTATAGTCCCAAATATCCAAACTCAATATGTTCTCAATCGTAACCACAAGTTGCGTAGCATAAATAACTCAACTTCCCTTTTCTTCAACCTACGAGAGTAAAATTGAAAATATGCAAATAGTTATACTCAATTATTAGAATGTTAAATAGACACCTGAGCATGTAAGTGGAATCCTACAACTATTATTGTATGCTTTTTTAGATGGATCAGCAAACTCTATCCCTATATCGTGGATGAATAGAATCCTTTTTATAAAACCTTCTTATGTGAATCAAAGTTATAGTCTCTTGAAGGTTGTTGACATTTTTATACCTTTCATGCTTATATTATTTAGGTTACTATAATATGCGTGGATAAGACCATTACAAATTTACAAACTTTAAATCCATAATATTTTGGTGGCCATTGATATTCCATTACAAACTCTAAAACTTGCTTTCATAAGCCATTAATCTTTTTAGACTCTTTCATGCTAATACTATTTACAACTTGCTTTCTTTAGGGGTTTTCCTTTTCAAAACTTATAAAATAGCATCTTTTTGTATGCTAATATGTTTTTTTGAAGTAGAGAAAACAAACTTGAGGGAGAAAGGATACCAAAAATAGTAAAATTATAGCCTCCAAGAAAAGCACCAAAGATTCCCTCGCATTAAAAAATATCCATTTTTCTATAAATTGATTTGAATAATATGACAATTAGGATAGAGGTTGGTTTTAGACCCTAATAGATTGGGGTACAATAATTAGCTTGGGTACTAAGTACTACTATCCCTTTGATCTTAATGAGGTGTTTGAAGTAAATATGAATTACTAACTACCGAATCTACATAAAATCCAAATAATATAATATTAACACTAGAAAAACTCTCCCCAAGAAAGTTTTGGGAAGCAAACATTACAATTAGATCTTCACATGATAGTATATTATCAAAAAAGAAGTGCACCAAATGGTGTATTTACTATTATCAAAAGTGAAGTATGTCAAATAGTATATTACAATAAGTTATGCACACAATATCACCAAAACAGAAGTACACGTAGATATAGAGTTATCTTCAACAAAAAGCAACACAGATTTTTTAAACCCCACTGGATTCATGCCTAATTCTATCAAATTTCATTTCTCACCACATCAATTATCATCGTCTTTCATTCACAAACATTTAACAGTAAAGTCTACTATGCCATTGTTACAACTTACAAGTATTGGCACCTCACAATTATCACTTTGCTACCATCATTCTATCCACTAGTAAAGAATAATATTAATGATGTTCCACTCAAACTCCGCTACATTATCAGCTTTACCTTGGTCACAACACAATCACTTCATTATCATATTTTCTTCAAATGCATACTTTCGATGGTTTTTTTATAGTAGAATTTTTTATTAACATATGTTAAGAATTGTGTTAAACATATGTTACGAATTGTGTTATATTTCCACATAATTGTAATAGAAAATATCATTTTTAACGAACATTGGTTGCACCAAACCATTGACAATGATCTATATTGGCAAGAAATGGTAGACACAGTCCGGAGATCTAAGCCTAAGTCAAGTCTCTAAGTCTATTTATACCCCAAACGTGACAGTGATAGAATAATAGATGGTTGCGGTAGGAAACAACATAGTGCGATTAGATTAGATTAAATATACAAGTCATTCATATTCATAAACACATCACGAAGTAGCTAATAACCTTATATCTCCATATATATATTCATAATAAATTTATATACAAAAGGCAAATCTAAGTCTTAGCTCTATATAGTATACTCATATCCGTCCTTTCTCTTACTTCTTACTTACATCATCCTATCCTTTGATCTCTTTATACATTGCTATGCAATAGGGACGTGTCCCTTACAAAACATCCTAAATACTATCATATATGTCGGCTTTGTCCTCCACACTTCACTTGCGGTGGGTTGAGCTAGGTTCTAATGACTGCTCTGTCTCCTACCAACATCATCCCCCCTTTTTGAAAAAGTCTTGTCCTCAAGACATGCAGTACTAGTTGGTGGGTAGGATGTTCTTGTAGATTACTTTAAGCTGAGTTAATGTAGTGTCCCACTGCTTTTTAGCCTGTTGCAACACCTGTATGTAGCCTTCTATCTGAATATGGGTTGTCTCTGCATCCGCAAGAGTAGAAGGAATTTGAATCTGATGAGCCATTGGAGCTAGGTTCTGATGACTGCTCCGTCTCCTACCAACATCATCCCCCCTTTTTGAAAATGTCTTGTCCTCAAGACATGCGGTACTAGTTGGTGGGTAGGATGTTCTTGTAGATTACTTTGAGCTGAGTTAATGTAGTGTCCCACTGCTTTTTAGCCTGTTGCAACACCTGTATGTAGCCTTCTATTTGAATATGGGTTGTCTCTGCATCCGCAAGAGTAGAAGGAATCTGAATCTTTTGAGCCATCTTCTTGGCCTCTCCTACTATCCTTGTTAAGTGAGCCAACCTTAAGCTGACCACTTCCCTCAACTGCTTGATCTGAGACTTTATTAGTTCCCCCTAATCTTGTAGTTGTTGCAATTGGGTGTGTATGGCCTCAATTTGTGCCCTTACTCATCCATTCATGTCCTTCAATGTATCATATGTTACCGCAAATTGAGGAAAATTTTCCATGATATCCTCCAACCTTCGATCACTTCTCCTCCACATGTGAATTATTATTGCCCTTTGTATTATTTCTTGGTTCTCTGGTCAAACCTGGTTATACATATCAACTGTTGTTTTAAGCATCCCATGGTGTTGGATAGCATTAACTAGTGTATATAGGTTCATTATGGACTCATCCTGTTGTTGTTGCTCTGTTTCCTGTTGTTCTCCTATCACCACTGTTGATGTTTTAGATTTCTTCTTTGGTGGTGGTTTACTGCTCTCTACTATTTGTTCTTCCTTTGTTTCTTCCTCCACGAATGCTTGAACTAGGGTTCTTTTCACCCCTTGTTTCTTCCTTGTAGTTTTCTTCTCCACACTCATTTGTAAAAGTCATGTACATACTCAGTCTTCTCTATTTCCGTTGCACATCTTAGTTAATGTGATACCAATGATCTTGTTGAGGGCTTCATTTGCCCCATTTGCTTGTGGATGATCATGAAGCTCTGTAGTAACTCCACAATCATCTTATTCACAAAATGTTTACCCTGCTCACTAGTTATACCAAGTGGACATCCAAATCTTGTGATTATATTCTCATATAGGAACTTGGCGGCAATCTTTGCGGTGCAATCCCTAGTAGGTTAAGCATCCGCCCATTTGGTTAAATATTCAACCCCTGTAATGATGAATCTAGCTTTGGAATGTTTGGCGAGGGGGTCTATTGGTCCAATAAAGTCGATTGCCCATTTTCCAAATGGGATTTGAGCTAATACTGGTTTGAGCGACATTTCATCATTGGCAGCTGATCTTCCTGTGTGCTGGCAAATATCACATTGTTTAGCATAGGTCTTAGCATCCCTACGTAGTGTAGGCCACCATAATCTGGCCAATTTTAATTTCTTTGCGATTATATCCCCTGAATTATGACCTCATAATATCCCTTCATAAGCTTCTCTTAATATGTCTTCTTGTTCATGCTCATAGACCACTCTTCTTATGATATCATCCTTCCCTAGACTATGTAATTCTCCTTCTATCAGTGTGTAAGGTAAAGCTTTCCGCACTAGGGTTTGTTTATCATGTGGTGTCATATCTTTTGCGAATTCGCTTGTAGAGAGTAAACTTACTATGTCATATAACTCTTCTAGTATTGCGGTTATTTTGAATAGGTTTGCGTCAAGGAGGTCTTCCTCTTGGCTATCCAGGGCTTCCCCTATTTCAATTCTAGACAGATAGTCTAGACCTTGGTTATTCTTATCGGGTTTGACCAATATCTTGAAGTCAAACTCCTGGAATAGGAGTAACCATTGGTAAACTCTTCCTTGAGTGATTGGTTTGTTCAATAAATATTTTAAGGGTTCATGGTCAGTATAGAAGGTAAATGGTGTGGATAACAAGTAGTGCCTGAATTTTTGTAGCCCATATACCATAGCTAGAGCTTCTCTCTTTGTAGTCGTGTAATTTTTCTCTGTTTTGGACAATTTTCTGCTAGCAAATGCTATAGGATGGTCTTCGTTTTCTTTTGGTTGTGCTAGTACTGCCCCTATAACAATCCCTGATGCATCCACATGTACATGAAATGGTAAATTCCCATCGAAAAATATCAATATAGGTGCTTCTACAATCTTTTGTTTTAATGTATCAAAAGAAGTTTGACATTGTTCGTTCCACTCAATAGTTTTACCGCATTTCTTCTTTATGAGCTCTTCTAGGGGTGTTGATATCGCCGCATATCCTCTGATAAATTTGCGGTGATATCCTATGTCCCAAAAAGGTCTTCACCTGTAGTGATGTTCTAGGTGGTGGAAGTGTCTTTATCAATGCAACTTTCACTGGGTCAACCATCAAACCTTCTTTACATATGATGTGTCCTAGTAAGGTACTAAAAGGTATCGCAAACATGCATTTCTTCAAGTTTAGGATAATTGCAGACTTTTGCATCTGTTTAACATCATTCTCAGTGCTTGGACATGATCTTTTAGCAGTCCATATATTGTCCAGCCATCTAGGTATACTTCCAAGAAATCATGGATGAAGTCTTTGAATGCATTTACCTTTATTCTACTGAATACCACAAGTGCATTCTTTAGGCCAAATGACATTAGTGTGTACATAAATGATCCAAACTTTGATGTGAAGGTAGTTTTTGGTTGATCTTCTTCCCTTATCTTAACTTGATGGTCACCGGAGAATCAGTAAATGAATGAATCTCTCTTCTGGCTAGATTCTAATATTTCTTCAATAAATGGAGTGGGGAATGGGTCATATATGCATGCTTTGTTCAATTCTCTAAAATCGACGCATATCCTTATTTCTCTAGTTTTCTTGTTATGTACGACCATCAAATTTATCCATTCTGCATCTTCTGCAGGTTTGATAATTCCTACCACAATCATTTTATCCAATTTTGTTTTTACCTTTTTCTTCATATTAGGGTTTAATCTATAAGGCCTTTTCCTCTATGGCTTAATTCCTTCCTTTAGTTGTATCCTCATTACTCCTGCTTCCTCTTTTATTCCTTTCAAATCTGTGAATGTTCTACGAATTAAATCTTCAAATTCTAACAATATTTCTGCAGCTTACACCACTACCCTTTCATCCCAATAGTCTCCTATTTTGGCTAGCTTAGGATCACCTTCTGTAGCCATGTTTTCTTCCCTTAGTTTTATTAAGATATTCTTCTAGAATCATCTATTTTTAGTTAATGGTCAGTACCGTGTAAGTGTAACGGTCTTGTAATAATTTCTTGGATCGTGTGTCGATCCTTGGCAGTTTCTAAATATAGAAATGTGCCTCTTCGTGTACATTCTGTAACCTATTTATTGAGCATTCGCTCAGTGTTAATATCATCCAACAATTTACCAATTACCTGTGTAATATGGTATCAAAGCCATTTTTTTCGAAAATATAATTTCGTTTTTTTTGAAATTATTCAATTTTTTTTTTAACTAAGAAATTCTTCTTTAGGGCTCCTGGGCGGATTCAAAGCACGCCTTTTCTACAATATCGTGGTTTTGATTCTAAAAAATTAGTGTTTTTGACAAATCGCGACTCTCCTGTATAAAATCGCGAGTTTGTTCATGTGTGAGTTTTTCTCTCTTCAGCAGAATCCCAACGCATCTGTGGTGAATGTTCCTTACTAGTTGGAACGGAATCGTCATTGGATACACGCTTGCAACGGTCTCTTTATTCCAGTCGCAGCTCCTGTTGTCCGTCTGGTTTGGCCGCGCGTGCCCTACTTTGCAGGTCGCGTTCCCGTCGGGACTGGCACACCTCACCTCCGCGGGCTCATCCTCCTTCTACGACCACGACTTCCTTCCATCCTCCTTCTGCGACCTCCGACGTCTTTGTTTTTCGCGGGTTCTTCACTGGTGACTGCGTGTCCCTGCACGCGACCCTTTCTGGTCACGTTTTTTGGAATTGAGATTTTTGTTGTGCCTTGCCTGCGAATTCCTGTGGTTTTTTTCGCGATTTCAATGTTTTTTATCACGTTTTTCAATCCTACGCATCTCTGGTCGATTCATGGCTGCCATGGCCGCCTAGGGTTTTGCGATTTTTCGACTAGGGTTTTGATCCTCTGGATCAAGTTGGAAAAATTTTTCGATTGCAGATTCTTGGTGGGTTTTTCGAGATCTTTTATGGGTTGCCTTCAGAATTTTTTGGCTACCTCGAAATTTGTGCCAACGAGTTCGTCTTGCAATCTGTTCATGTTCCTACCTCTGTGCATTGGACTTTGTGCTTCAAGCTTCGTGTTTTTCCGCCTCTTCTCTGTCCCTCGTTTTTCGTGTCTCGAAAAAGCGTGCAAGATGGCGAGTTTGAACATCATGTTGGAAGGCAGTCAGCGATTTAATGGCAAAAATTATAATACCTGGAAGCAACGAATGATGACCATCTTTGAATATCGCTGCCTCACTGAGATCATCGACGGCACTACCACTCGTCCCGCAACAGCGGGTAAAGACCAGGATAAGTTTGACAAACAAACTCGTGAAGCCGTCATGCTCATTAAGCTGTCAATCACAGATGATCAGCTACCTCAGATTCCGATTGGAAAGACAGCAAAGGAGCTTTGGGACCATCTGAAGGGTTTGCAAGAAACCTCCGACAAGAGCCATGCGTTTTTCCTAAAAAATGTACTGTTTTCTATCATGATGGATGAGAAGACATCTCTGCAGACGCCCCTGAACAAGATCCAGGAGATCAGAGATCAGCTGGTGGCCATTGGTCGCAAAATGGAGGAAGAAGACCTGGTTGTGATCCCTTTGAAAAGTCTACCTAAGTCCTATGAACATTTCATTGAGACTCTCAACATTACATCAACTAATGTTGATCTAAAGTTTCCAGAACTCTGTACTATCCTCTTGCAGCAGGATCGCTGGAAACAACAGTTTGGTGGTAGTGATTCTTCGTCCTCTTCAGAGCAGGCTTTTGCAGCCAAGTTTCAGGCTCCGCATAAAGGCAAAAGTCAGCCTTCTTAGCAGAATCAGCAAAAGGGTTCAGCACCATCCTCTGATAATGGCAGGAAGAAAAATGTGCAGTGTAACTATTGTCACAAGTTTGGACACATCTAGAAAGATTGTCGCGCACGTATTGCTTCTGAACAAAAGAAGCAGGGAGGGTCTCAGCAGAAGGCCAACAGTGCGGAGCACACTGAGCAGAAGGAGTCTACGTTTTACGCTTTCATGGCTAAAACCCCTGCAGACCATGCAAAATCCTCTGCCCGGTACATTGATTCAGGTGCTTCGCGTCACTTCACTCATTGTCGTGATTGGTTTACAGACCTCTCCCCTTTCAGTGATCTTCGGTGGTGAAGTATACACAGTTGCCGGGAAGGGCACTGTTCAACTTCAGTCTGGTGGGAGGAAAATCATATTCCTCAATGTATATTATGTTCCTGGTATGGAACTTAACTTGCTTTCAGTCAGCCAGATCATGAAACATTCTCCACACCTTGATGTGGTGTTCAGCGCTCACCAATGCTCGATCATCGACCGGGAGACCAAATGCACTGTAGCTGTTGGCATTGAGGACCATGGTCTTTATCGACTTGTGGATTCGGATGGTCCTCCTGAATCCGCCCTAGCAGCTCAACACTCTTCAGTTACCAGTCTCTGGCATCAAACGGTATGGGCACCTGAATGTGCACTACCTGTCCCAGCTCTCCCGACAGCACCTTGTAGATGGGCTTCCTGAGATTCAGTCTCAGAACTTCGGTGTCTGCGGATCTTGTCAAGCTGGCAAACAACACCGCACTCCTTTTCTGACTGGTGACTCCTGGCGTGCATCCAAGGTACTTCAACTTGTCCATGCTGATGTTTGTGGCCCTATGAATACTCCGTCTGTTACTAGATGCAAATTTTTTTTACTGTTTGTTGATGATTTCAGTAGGAAAATGTGGGTTTACTTTCTTAGACAGAAATCAGATGTGTTTTCAATTTTTCAGAAGTTTGAGGCCTTAGTAGAAAAAGAGTCTGGTTGTTCCATTGTAACTCTTAGGTCCGACAATGGGGGGGCATTTTGTTCCAATGAGTTCTCCAACTTTTGTGATACACATGGCATCAAACGCCAATTGACCACACCCTACGCTCCTCAACAGAACAGTGTTGTAGAGCGGCGCAACCGCACTATAACTGAGTTAGCACGTTCCATGATGGAGCACAGATGTGTTCCTAAGAAATTTTGGGCAGAAGTAGTTTTCACTGCAGTTTATCTTCTTAACAGGTCTCCGACCTATGCAGTTAAGGATAAAACTCTTGAAGAAGCCTGGACTGGCCGCAAACCAAGGGTCAATCATTTGAAGGTTTTTGGCTCTCTTGCTTATGTTTGGATTCCAAATGCCAAGCGCTCCAAACTGAATTCCAAGACTTAGAAACTCATGTTCACAGGATACAGCGATAACCACAAAGCCTACAATGTAATTGACATTGAGACAGAACGTCTCATCTTCAGTCGTGATGTGGTTTTTGATGAAGAGCGGGGACCTTTCTTCTCTCCCTCTTCTGTGCAGCAGTCCGAGGATCAGCCTTTGAAGGCTTCTGACCTGGGTGTTTGTCTTCCCTTAGGTCCACCTGATGGGAGGGATGCTGCTTATTCCTCCGAATCATCTATTTTTAGTTAATGGTCATTCTGTAGCCAAGCTTCTAATACACATCTTCTGCTATTCGTACTATAGTTGACACTTTCTATTTGTAGTTCTCCCTCGAAATTTGGCTCTTCTAATGACTCACGTTTAGGTAATTTAGATATAGAGTATAGGAGTTTTGAATCTTCATCTGTGTAATCATCTTGGTTAACTTCCTCTATGTAGGCTTCATCTATGTTCCTACCTAATGGTATATGTATGATTTTGTTATCATCAGTCAAGGATATTTTTTCTTTTCTTGAATCCACTATTCCATTTGTGTTGACAAACCATTGGAGACCTAATAATGCATTAAAGGAATCAAATGGTTACTATCTCAAAATCTACCAATTGTTTGACTCCCATGATGTTTACTTCTACCCTTCTCCAAGTTCCTAATGTACCCATTGTTATTCTATCTACTAGGCTAATGTTGTAGGGTGTTTCTTCTAATTTTGGCCTACCTAGTTGTTCCCACACTCATTTTGGTAGCATGTTAACATCTGCACCAATATTTACCATAACTTGTTTAATCTTGATATGGTTTATATGGGAATTTATCATTAGTGGTCTTGTCTTCCATTGTAAGTTTTCTCCATTTTTCTAATTTGCGGTTTGTGACCTTGTTCTTTATTCCAGCACTTGCAGAATTGTTTCAAATTATCTATAAGGTTTTGTTGTTGTGTTAGTTGTTTAAGTGCCCTTACCTCTTCTTCTAAAAAGAAGCTTGTGGTTGTTACTTATGTTGTTCTTTGGCTATTAACTATTTTGATCGTTCAATAATTTTGTCATATTGGTTTCTGTTAAGGAAGAAATTGTCTTCTTCCTCTTCTTCTTCTATCTCAGTATCATTATTTCCTAATCTTGCAACATTTGTACCTTGTCTAGTAACTACCACAACTTTGGTTTTATTATTCTTTTTGTTTATGTTTGTTTATAATTTAACTTATTGGTGTAATGTTCCTCCTCTAATGTTTCCTCCTCTATGTTATCAGAGTCATACTTCTTTTCCCTATGGCACCTTCTAGTTGCTTGTGTTGTTTCCTTAGGTGTTCTTATAATGCAAGCTCCCTTTTGTGAATTGAATCCCTGTAGCTCATCACTTTTGGATTGGGAAGGTGTGTTTCTAAAATATTGTTGGGTTTTATCACAAGAAAACACATCATGATCTGAGCTACCGCAGAATGTGCACTGTTTCTTCCTATCTCAACATTCGTTAGCAAAATGACCTAGTTTGCCGCATTTATAACAAATCGTATGCATCTCTCCTTCCTCTACCACGGCCTCTACCTCCCCTATATCCATTGTATTGACCCCTTTCCTCATTATTGTAATTGTTCATGTATGGTAATGAGTTAGGGTTTGTGTTTTGTAGTGTATTGACATTTCTCTAATTAGCCCAACTAGGAGCTTTATATCCATGATTTCAGATGTATAAAGGTCTTTGTGCCAATCCTTTTACATATGCCATGTTATGATTGTTTGCTCTATTATTGTCATGTGCATCGCACCATCGTTCATGGTCATCGTCATCTTTCCTTACCCTGAAAAGTTGTGATGGGCAATCCTTTGTTTCGTGATCATCCCAATCATCGCAAATATTGCAATAGATTGTCTTCTTATTTGATATTTGTCTTAATATCTACTTTCATTGTGGTGGCCTTCCTTTCACCTTTTATCATCAGGCATTCATTTTGCAGATGTCCTCTTGTACAATAAGAGCACCATATATTTGGTCTTTGGTTTTTGTGGACTTTCCGATTTTTGTGCCAAGATTTCCTATTTCAATTTGAGTTTTTCCGTTTCCATATTTCCCTTGGATTTATTGTTTCTGTGCTAGGTCTGTGCCTCAATGCGACATGCCAGAGTGATCGCTTCTGAGTATGATTCAAAGATTTTCCCATCTAGGGATGTTCTAATGTCAGGGCTTAGTCCTAAAATAAACCATTCGATCCTTTGTTTTCTGACAATCGTTCTTCTATTTTGCAAGAGATTTCCTTGAATCTTTTAGCAAAATCCTTAATAGATTCACCCTTTTTTTGGACTATGTCGCGCATTTTGCTTACTCCTCAATAGGTATTTTTGGTGATTCGAAAATGTCAAGGAATTCTTTCTTAATTTCATCCCATGTTTTATCATGGTTAGGATAGTTCTTCCTATACCAGTTTAAAGCTTCATTCCTTAAGGTTCCAACAAAGTCAAATAGTTTAATCTGGTCCTGTGTGACATTCTTCCTTTGCCATATTGATTCTAACACAAATACATGCCCTGCTGCTTCTCTGGTATCTTTTCCAAACACTGGTAGCTTAATTAGTGAGTCCATCTTTAGTTGTTTGTGTGTTTTATCCTCCTTGCAGTGTATTTGTTCTGTTCTTTTGTTGTTTCTTAATTTTCCTTTACAGTAATGGTTTTCCTTCTCCCCTTCTCTCTCTAATCTAATCTCAAAGTAAGCCTTCCCTAATATCTCCTCACAATTTTGTACTATATGTTCTTCATGTTGCTTCTACTTATCTACTTCCTTCTCGTTGTCTTGTCTTGATATTCTTCTTGTCTTATACAGCACATGGGGTGACTCCTGGTCGGGGGGTTATACCTTTACAAATTGTCATTTCATTATGGTGGATAACCTCTTATTTGTTAGTGACATCTCGTTATTTCTAGGTGTCGATTCCCTTAACTGTCTTATCCTCATTGAATTGGTGTTGTCAGATACCGCATATCCTTCTCTCTCTTATTCTCATCACACTCCTATTAACCAAATGATCCAAGTATTCCTCATCAAAATTTAAAGGCTAGAGATTTTTCATAGGATTTAATACTTGTTCCCATTGTTCATCAATCCTAGTTTGGACATTAGTGAAATTAGGTTGAACATATGTTGATTTACCCATTTGCAATAGGGTTAGGTTTTATTATAGTCTTCTTCCCATGTCCTCCTTGAGTTATCAAAAGCATTTATGCTTCCTTCTAGACTCTTGAGGATTTTTGTGGCCTTATTAATATGTATTATTAATGGTCTTAGATTGTCTGTAATATTCTCTGTCATATTTGCGGTAGCCCTTATGGTGCGCTTTTCTTCTACCTCGTGATTTACTACCTCCTTATGTCTGGTTGCACCCACAGTGGCACGCTCAACAACACCCTCCTTGGCACACTTAATTTCTACTCCCTTTTCTTCCGCAGCCTTCCTGGTGTGTTACTTCCCTAACTCTTCTACGTTCTCCATTGTTCTGCCATATCTTTCTAGCCTTTCCCGAGTCTGCTTTCTTCTTTTCTCTTCCATATTCATATCCATCCCAGTTTGTATAGTTTCACTAATTTTTCTTAATTTCTTGTTATCCCCTTTTGCCATGGGTGTTTTAGATATGGTATTCCATTAATCCTTATGTATCCCACAGTCGACTTACATTGAATGGTTACATCTTTTCAGATCTATCACCCTTCTCATTTGTCATCCCCTTAGGTGCCTACCCGCCTCTCACAATGGGTAAATCTTAAGAGAATTCACCGCATATCATAAAAAATTTCTTGTCACTCTTTTTTTTTTTCTTTCCAACTTTTCTTCCACACTTTCCTTTAATTTGTTCATTTTATTTGCTCTTCACTGTTATGTCTAGGGCCCCGGCAACGAAACCAAATGTTGGCAAGAAATGGCAAGACACAATCTGAAGATCTGAGCCTGAGTCAAGTCTCTAAATCTATTTATACCCCAGATATGACAGTGATAGAATAATAGATGGTTGCGGTAGGAAACAACATAGTGCAATTAGATTAAATTAAATATACAAGTCATTCATATTCATAAACACATCATGAAGTAGCTATAAACCTTATATCTCCATATATATTCATAATAACTTTATATACAAAAGGCAAGTCTAAGTCTATGCTCTGTATAGTATACTCATATCCATCCTTTCTCTTACTTCTTACTTACATCATCCTATCCTTTCATATCTTTATACATTACTATGTAATAGGGACGTGTCCCTTACAAAACATCCTAAATACTATCATATATGTATGCCTTGTCCTCCGCACTTCACTTGCGGTGGGTTGCGGTAGGTTCTAATGACTACTCTATCTCCTGCCAACAATCTATTTCCAAAGATGGCTACAGTACTACTACAAAATCCTGCCACTGTTTTGTGCCATTAGTAAACACTTGGATTTTTCTGTACTTCGACATTGAGGTTGAGAACTTACATTGTTCTCTTCAGTTCCACATTGTTGTACTAGTAAAAAATTTCTTTGATTATTAGCATTGCTTGCTTCCAAACTGTTGTTTATGAACCATTTTTTATTATCAATGCAATATTATTTTAAAATGCTTCAACCCATAAGTGCCATTGGTAAACACTTTCATTAAAACTCCTTTTCACTAAAGGCATATCTAGCTCCATATTTGTTGGAGCTTAGCATGCCCTAACTCTCTAACTCATGCAAACTTGGAATTCTGAAATCTAGCAACTCACTCACTCTACACCAGTATTGTATGATCTTTTGTACCACGCATTTGTTACAAATAAGTAAGTTGTAGCTTTCATTTTTTGCAAAATTATACTTTGTCTGCAGCCTTTGGCAGCCTGAATTTTTTCTACCAAGTACTCAAGATGGAGAGACAATTTAACAGCACAATATGGAGAGTCTGCAGCCTTTGGCAGCCTTAATTTTTTCTACCAAGTACTCAAGATGGAGAGACAATTTAACAGCACAATATGTATATGTAGCAATTTTTTTCTGCCAAATTCTTGGGACGGCAACATACTATTTCAAAACACAATATGGATATGTAACATATCCTCATTTTCCAAATTTTGAAAGTGCTTTTTCTAAAACTGTTTCCATTGCAGAAACCTTGGATTTTATCTATTCTTTCAGTGAAAACAAATAATCTGAAAACTCCATCCTACTTCTCAAATGCATACCAAATGGCACCTGCACAACTAGTGTGTTATAAAAGTTTGTTAAAGGCGGGGGTCCCCAAATTTGCATTCTTTACCAGGTATGCTCATTTCTTTCCTTTATATTTTTTTTTAAAGTTTATTAGTCAATGCATTTTTTAATTACAAATGTAAAAACTCTTATTGTTTTGAAACAATAATCCAATAAGCAAAGAAAAATCCCATTGTTCGTTGATTCCATGTTTCAAAATAATTAGAAATCATTGTTTTGTTCTTGTTTTTCTACTTTCAATATGCTGAAAATCTTTTTCTTTCCAGCTGTCCAAGTTGAATATTTATGTTGTAAATTGTTCTAGCCTCTAGGGTTAGTTTGTTTAAGCGGGGGAGTTGAAAGAATTGTGAATGTTCAAATTAAATGTTCAATTGAGGGTGCTTCAGTGTTTTACTAATCATCAAAGATGCTGACCAAGCATGCAAAATGATCAATCAGTACGTAATCCCATAATAAATATTAAATTTACAACAATTCACACGGAATTGCAAACAACACAAGTAAATCAAGGGAGACTCACAATGGAAAATCTTTTGTTTAGGGTGATGAATGGAAGATCAACATTTCCAAATAATGCAATCTCGACGTTGTTTAATGAGGAGCAACATACACTACCAAGGGTAGCAACATACACACTTCAATCCTAGTTAAAAGGGATGTTGAGGTTGTTTAAGTGTCCCTTCCTCTAAGAGTTCTGGGCATGTTTCTAAAACTCTTGTAGTTCCATGTTTTGAGTTAAGTGTACCTGTGGTACACAGGGATAAAAGAGCGGCCATGATATCAACTTCAAACCTTGTTGCTAATATGCATTATGTTCAAGTACAAGAGGATGTGGATGATGCCATTGAGAAATTCTTATTTTCCATTCATATTCCATCTCATGCTGCCCAATCTCCTTATTAAAGGAGGCATTCGCTATGGCAGGCAAAGCAAGTTCACCTTACATGCCTCGCCCCAAAACCAAATTGAGAACCACCATTGTAAAAAAGAAATTTTCAAAAGCTAATTTGCTGATGGAGGCAATGAAAGCCACATGGATTAAATTAAGGGGTGTTTTACCATCATGGATGGATGGACATTAGCCACTGACCACTCAAAAGTTTTATCGAAAGGTGGTTGATTGTTCTGGAATAGGCAAGATGTTCAATTTCAGTTCACGATTTTGAAGAATACTATCGAGCAAGTTGGCCCCACCAATGTAGTGTGAGAAGCTACATTTGTAGCGCATATGTGCAAACCAACATGGAAGTTGGTTTGAGGCTACTTCTAACCACAAATACTAGAACCCTTGTAGTGTTCATGCAATGAACAATGCACTTGGGATTTGTACATTAAAAAGATTGAGTAGATACAAGAGGTGATTATAATTTTATAAATGCAAGAGAGGTGCAAAAGTTCAAATGCAACCACATACCATTGGCATTGTTTTAGTTCATTATAAAGTGAACTATATTATTTTATTTCATTGGACCAAATGCTTGAATTGTAGCTGCCCTTGCATCTGATGACAATAACACAAGAGTATGTTAAAGTCAGAAATTTTTAATTAGACGTAAAATATATTATATGCTTTGTATCCCCCATTATTATGGCCATCAAATATCAGGACCCCAACAATCCCAACCTCCTAGAAATCTATAAGCGTATTGATGGTTTGCTTGGTAAACTGAAGGCCACAATCCATAATAGACAACACCTAGGCAGCATATTGTGAGCATATTCAGTCCATCACTCAGCAAAGGTGGGAAAAGTCGATTACCCCTTAACAAATGATCATATATAAGGTGAATCCTAATTGGTTTGTGGAGAGGCCAGGGAGGGCTATTCCTATTAATGAAAAAGATGTGAGGAAGGGCTTCGTAAACGTCACCAAGAAACTGTACAATGTGAAGGATGTTGCAATACTTGAGTATAAGTTGGACCAAATTTGCTTCTCTCCAAGTCTACAAGACTTAGCCTAAAATAGATAGACTCACTATGGCACCTTTAAAAAAAAATCAATAAACTAGTGGCAGCTTCATCAGAGTTTGTCATTGCCATAAATAGCTATCATTCACTTCCTTTCATAGGTTTCTAATTCCTCTGTTGCTGAGAGGTGTTGATCTACATATAGCATTAACTGCACTCTATTAAAGAAACAAGCTAACCTCTAGGGAGCCCAAGAATAGTGACTTATACCCTACCGAGTGCAAAACAAACGAATACAAAGAGAACACAACAGCATTCAGGATATAGAACCTAGCTAACACTAGTTGATCAGGACTAGGATGTGGAGCCCAAGACTGGTTGGTGCCCTATTGCAAGAACCAAATGAGTCCAACAATTCCGATTATAAGGATCTTTTCGAAGCCATCAATCTAATCATGAATCCACATTTTGAGCTTACTGCTCAATGTAAATGAGCATTTTCGTTTTGATAGTTTAATTTTTAAGTTCAAACTTCTTGTTGATGAATCGTGATCATTTTGCAAGCCCAATTTTGACTTCCAAAGTTCAATGCCCTAGATCATCATTGGTATAATTATAATATAGGCATTTGAATTTCAATTTTGAACTTTCAACCCTGTTAAGTGTTCATTCAATATTTAATCGTGGATGCTATTTAATTTCAGCATCTTTAAAGTTTGTTTAAATTTTATTATATTTTTTTTGTTTTTGTTTTTTTGGCAATTTCCAAATATTATTTACATATATTTTGAGTAGAGGGTGTTATTTAATTTCAGCCTCTTTAAAGTTTGTTTAAATTTTATTATATGCTTTTTGTTTAGTTTATTTTTTCGCAATTCTCAAATATTATTTACATATTGATATATTTTTAGTAGTTGGGCCCCATCGACTTTAAAATACTGGAATATTTTTACTGCCCCTACCCCAGAAAGTCGAAATTTGGAGAAATATTGAAAATTAGAATTAGTTGAGCCACAAGTGCATGGTATACTTTTTCAACACAGTTTGAGGTACTGAGAACAAGCAAATATAGCACAAGCCCTGTAGTAAGCTAAAGCCCCATGCCACATGAATTAACCATGTTAGATCTCAAGAATTAAGATTTGACAACCAGTCCAAAAAAATCAGAAAAAAAACTTTAAAAAATACACAAATTAAGTTTCTAAATATTTCAAGTTATTTTTGACACAATGTTTTGTCCAGAGTTTAGTGATGCCTTGCTACAACTTTAGAGTAACGAGCACTAAGCCTTTGCCACCATATGACCCAGGTTACAATTAGAGTCTTGACACCTCACTTCAATTGATATCTAAGTTGCGGTCGAGTCATGGCTCGTGATTGTGACTATGAGCTAAAGAAACATAAACTCTAAAAAATATAATGAAAACTCAAGCCTTTAAAGGAACAATTACAACCACCAAAGTAGAGAAACGCCCTGCACATTCAATATAATGCAAGTCACTCCAACAACGATAAACTGGAAAACAAACCGGCCTCTGTCTTTCTGGCAAAGCAATAGTCATACTTTAGCACTATATTATTTTCATGTTATCGTTAATATAATCTCTGATGTTAAACATATGACTAAGATATACCAAAAAAACCCGCTAGTTGGTGCCTTAAATAAAAAGGCAAATGTTCAAACCTCGAATGCCTATCCAGCATAACAACAGATCAGCAAAAGCCATATCCAAAATGATTTTTTTTAGCTACCTTTTGTTCATCAACAAGAGCTAACATCACTAAATTATTTGACAAACTGTACTTCTAAGTAACTTGTTTATCAGCGACTAACTCAAGAGCTAATATGTTAGCTCTGCAGCTTTATGTCTTATGACACATTCTTGAGCATCCCTACTTATTACGCAATTTAATTCAAACTCTATACCATTAACAACCGCTACTAGCTAACAATTATCAAACCTGGAATCACTGTACAAAACCTACTAAAAAGAACTCATCTATTTGCAGTTGACAATTAATAGGCATCTGCTAAAAGGAAATAGAACTGATAACCTAAACAAGAAGAGCTCTGTTAAATAGATTCAAATCCACAATGCAATAGAATAGAGATAAGCATTCACACACGAAATCCAACCGTTCACAATACAGTAAGATATTCTTTACTTATCTTATCTTAACCCTATTCCATGTGTGATTATACATAGGCACATCACTATAGGAGACTACTAGGTGGTATTACAAACCAATGGACTGAAAAAACAAAGGGCCCAAAAAAACTCTGCCTACCACCCCCAAACCCCCCAGGCCAGGGCAATGCCCCAGGCCCCAATATTGTAGAAGAGTGTACAATACAAAGAAGTCTTTAGCAATGTTATTGTTTCCTTCTAGCTCTATCAATTTTAAAACAGAACCTATTACCAGAAGATATAAGGGCATCCACGCACCCATCAAGTCTTAAACATCACCTTCTTAGTTATTTTTTTGGACTATGGGACTAGATGTTGTTGTACACCTTGCAAATCCTTAGTCTAGTCTAATTATTTAATATTTTTAAGATTATAAATAATGTGACCACATATTAATAGTGGGTTATATTTTGCTGCAGAACAAGCTTCACCCAGTAGAACCCAAAACATATCATCCTATCTAAATCTCATGACCTCCCCTTCCACTAGAAAGCACTACAAGCTGCTTAAATTTTCAAAGATACTTATTTGCAAACGAAAAACAGATGAAACTCACCATCCCCCTCCTGAGTGAATTGCACGACCCCGCTAACACCCTCTTTGCCGGTCAGAACTGCAACAGCCTTGAGTGAACCCATAGTTAAAAATTGTGATCTGCAAAACAATTCCTTATCACTAAGAGAAACTCTGAGCACGGTTTGAAAAATAAAAGATCTTAATACAGTACCTACTCAATACTTATTATTTTTAAATATCTTGTTGACCATGTGTGATCTGCAAAACAATTCCTTATCACTAAGAGAAACTCTAAGTACGCTTTGAAAAATAAAAGATCTTAATCAGTACCTACTCAATACTTCATATTTTTTAAGATGTTGTTGAACATATGTAAAAGAAATATTTTAAGAAATTGTTACCTCTTTTTTCCAAAACAATCTAAGAAAACAAATTACGCAAACTTTCATCAAATATTTCAGGGCTTACAAAGACTATTTATAGCCAACGAAAGCGAATGTTAAATTTTCTCAAAATCAACAAAAAAACACTTAAAATTAGTTATCTAAATGCTGAAGACTCTCCCCCAAAAGAATGATCACAAAGTCTCCTACAAAAAATGAGCGAGAGACCCAAAATTATCAAAGACGTCGTGAATCAGAATGTCTGCCTGCTCGTTTAGTAATGGGCCAACAAAGTTAGTGCTGATATAACCAGCTGAAATCAATGAAATACTCAATCAAGATCCACTTGAAGTCAACCAAAAACAAAATAATAATAGTAACAAACAAGTGCCATTTGCATCCAACCATAACAAAACCAAAACCCTGAAAAATAAGCCCATAATTAAAAGAATTCCCACTCAAAACTCACTGGATTCATTTGTGGGTTTCTCCTTATTTTGCTACTATGCAATATAACCAGCTGATATCGATGAAATACTCAATCAAAATCCACTTAAACTCAACACACAAAAAAAACCCAATTAACAAACAAGTGCCATTTGCATCCAACCATAACAAAACAAAAACCCTTTGCTACTATGCATTCTCCTTATTCCATGTCTCGTACAACGTACATACCCTGTACACATAGTTATATTTTTCCGATTCTTAAAATTATTTCTAGTACCGGTTTTAAAGGAAAACAAACCAAAAAAATAAAAATAAAAACCACACAAACTTCAGAGAAATGGCATAATTTGATCAGAACATCAAATCAAAAGCAAACCCAATTTAAATCACAGTACCCAAATCCGAAAAAAATCATTCAAACACAAAATAAGCCTAAAATCCACGACCACAACAGAACCCTCATCCAAAAACTCAAAACAATCTATAAAACAGTTCTTGGGAATCAAGAAAGAGATCGATTTAAACTTCAGTTGCATAAAAACGGGTCAACAGCCATTCCACTAGTTACTGCTCTACTGAATCAAGGAAAGCTACTGTGGATTTAAATCCTTCAAATAAGCTTGAAACTTACCCCAGGAAACCCCTTGCGCTTCGCTTGACCAAAAATAGAGCAAACCCACTTAATGTTGATCACCAATCGAAAATGCCGAATATCTAGATTTATATAGTACTAGAAATGCTGGCCTAACCCGTGGCTAAATCTTAATGGTCCACCTACCCTCCAAGATACCGCTCCTTGAAAACCGGTTGGTAAACAAAACCGCTATTGTAGAATATCAAATAAAATGAGAGATTACATAAATATTTTTGGACTTTTACTCTGATATTAGTACATTGGACTCGCGGCTCACCTAATCGTGGAGAGAGAAGGTGACTGCTGGTCAAAAGTCCTCTTAGAATGGGTGGACTATCACCTAGTAGATTTACTTATATTGTTTTAAAGAGTTGTTGATAATAAATTTAAGTGAAGTTTATAAATTTGGACATGGAATTTGAGAAGTACACTCTAAGGAGATAAAACCTTTAATAATACAAAGAGTATGTAGGAGCCTAATGAGAAGTAATTCTTTAATAATATAAAGAATAGAAGTGAGAGTAACCAGATCTAATTCTTGTTATACTTCTAGTAAGTGTTTGTAGAGAATTAAAATGGACAGTTGAGAAATATACAGGATAAACTAATAAGAAGGGTCTATGAAAGGGATAATAATGTATAAATAAGGTGATGGGAGAGAATGCTACAATAGAATTGATTAGAGTGACTCAAATAATTATTGTATGATGTAATGTGTAGATGCTCTAAGCTTTTAAGAATAAACTTCGACTTTTAGAGAATGAATCTACACCTTATATGTTTTACAAGTTTGCTTACCTGGTGGCTGCCAAACACTTTATAGCGTTTAAAAAGATATATATGTTGTCTAGGGGGTGTAAGCAATATTGATTGAGATATAGATGTTGAAATAGGCTTTTTCTTTTGATGGCCTAGAGGTTTAAATGTTGCACAATGAAAATGTAGTTTATATAGCTTTTTTTAAATTAATGAAGTGGCAAGCAAATAGGTTTGATGTGAGTAATGGCATCAATGAAGTGTGGCTCTCGTTATGTTTTCCATCAATTGCTTAGGAAAACTTGACACTTCCTTAAGAAGCCACCAAAATGAATGAATGCACACCTATAATATTTCCATTTCCTCATTGAAAACTTGTCAAGAAATCTACAAGTCAAAAGATTGTTGACAACACTTCATTATGATGATATGACGAATACATTTTTGGGAAGAGAGGAAAAGAGATGAATACAATAAGTAAAAGGGAGTTATTTTTTTATAAGGGGGGTAGAAAGTAGAAAAGAAAGGAGACGAGTGCATGAGGGTGGGGTGATACAAACCATCACTCATCCTATCAAAAATTACTCTCCTATTAATAAGCATAATGTATCATGTTGTAGCATTGATTGACCAATTTGGTGATTGATTTAGGGATTTTACCAATTGTTATGATGTCTTTGTATAGCAGTTCTTATTATTCCACCGGGATAAAAAAGGAAATTATCTCCTTTTCTAGAAGGGAATTCAGGTTGAATATTGAGAAGCTAGCATTGCTTCTTAAATCCCCATTAGGGAAGCTCCTTGTAATTGATGGATAAATGAGATCAACTCATAACGATGCACACATGTATGGTTTATATAATAATGAGCATATTGTGGCATACAATTGAATGCTATTAGCATGGTATCTACCCTAGGTTTGCCTTCTAAATGGTCATGGGTAAACATGGGAGACTTTGAGTACTTGAGCCGGTATTTTATGATCAAAGTTGTGCATAAAAACTTCTTAGGATGGGGAGGGACATATAATTTCAATTTGTTGTTGTGTATTCTTGTTGCCACTAGATACCTTCATAACTAGCTATGGATTGGTATTTCTCATTATTAGAATGTGTAAGGCACACATCAAATTCAATGTCAAAGCATCAAGATTAAGTATGTGGATCAAGAGGGAGCTAGGATGACTATATTCTCATGTACGCTTTAATGTTTGTCCCAATGCATGCCTTCATTCCACGTGTCTAAAATTTTATTCTCTAGAACAAAAATGGGCTCTTTGTCATAATTTTAGCTCATGTTGGGCTACCTAAGTTCATATATTACTAGGCACACAAAGCTCTCCATCATCACTTTCTATTTAACCTCTACAGTTTGCATCATCAATTCTCTTTTGTGATAGAGACTGACCAAGCACGTGCAGGAGCACAAGAATAACTTGATTTCATTAAAAGGGTAACAAGAACATTCCAACACCTCCAACCAAGAAGATGGGAGGGAAGAGCAAACTATAAGGTATAACTCTCCTATAGAAAACATTTTTAAAAAACACTAGCAACAACTCTTTGCCTTTGGATCTCCCTTTTTAGAGTTAAATCACCCATTTTGCCAATCCAAATCACCCGGGTCATCCTAAGATCACCTCTTTTACTAGTGAAACCTCCCTTGCTCAAGATGGGTAACTCAAAATAGTGTACATAGCCTCAAAACGACAACGAGGTTCATAGAGAATCTAAAATTAACACCAAAGTTGCAAAATGGTTTCCTAACAAGCCTACCAACTAAAAATACATCTAGAACCATGTTTCAACACCAAGAACATGAACAAGAATCAAAACCCAAAAATGGGTGCATGGCTACACCAATATGACACTAAAGACTAAGATAAAACAAGCCTTAACCCATTAAATTTTCAAGTTGTTAACAAGTGGTTTGAAATGATGGATTTCATTAAGTTCAAGCATAATATCAAAGGTTCTAAAATACATAAAAGATGATATTTAGGCAAATTTCCTTGGTTCACATGCACATAAACTGGTACCCACAATGTGACAAAGAAACGTCCCATCAAGCTTAACTATGCTAACACAAGAGTCCATCAAAACACCCACCTAATAATGAATTCAAACTACTTCAATAGCATAATAAAGCATAAATGACGTTAATTTAAATCACTTTCCAATAAAAGTTAATATTAGGCCTATATGTCACACAATCAAGACTTATAGATAATGGTAATTCCATTACAACTCAAGATATGATTTCAATTCAAATAACAATGATTATATGATTACAAAGTGGTGATCACACCCCAATCATGGATGGAACATGCTCCAATACAATGATGAGATAAAAATACAATTAAAAACTTTCCATGCCTTTGCAAAGGGTCTCCAATAACCACAAATTACAAGAAATGGTGATAATACAAAGCCAAGAAGAGCTACAAAATCCATACAAACTCCATGATCTATTGCACAATCCCAATGGTGATCAATGTCACCCAACAATGTGGGGCCCTAAGACCCACCCCTCTTTACTGAGAGATGATCTCCATGTTTGTGAATCATGCATGCACCAAGAACTCACAAGTTGGCCACAATTAAGAACACATCACTCAAAGGTTTCTCTATACACAATTAGATAAGATCTTTCTAATTAAACACAAGGAAGAGGAGAAGATATGTGGACGAGAGGAGTGACATCCTAGTTGGCATCCTAAAGCACGAGCAATGAACATGAGACATTATCATGCCTCTAAGTAAGCACTCACATCAAGGAATGTTTTACATTAGGTATCTCACATCAACCACAATAGTCATTCCCAATGTTTATGAGTTTATCTATTAAGTCCCTTTTAGCTTTCTCAAACATTGCACATTGAACCTAGATGGATTGTTTCCAATGTTTTCACTCCAAGCCTCCCACCTTATCCTCATTTCTAAGATGATCTAAGGAGACTAACTTTCTCAATTAGTCCTTAGAAGGTAAAAAAGTACAATTTACACACAAGAGGCATCCCAAGGAAAGTACACTTTATTTCTATGACAAAAAATCATGTTTCACCAATATAATTTCAATCTAAAAGTTTTTTCGAATTGATTATATATTACTAAGATAATGCTAGTACAATATGATCAAAGCCCCAACGGGGCAAAAAAAAGTAGCAGATAGAGAGATCACAATTTAGAAGGAGCTTATAATATAGCTCACAGCAATACAAAACAAAAATGATAGCTTATGCAATAAAACTATAGCTCAGGGCAGTCAACAGTGACCACCAAATGAGGAAAGCTTCTCAAAAACCTATTATAGCATCAAGTAATCATGATCTACACCGTACTCAGTCCACCATCAACATGAATCAACTTATGAGAAAAATAATACAAAATATTGTAGCAGTTCCAATTCCACAACCTCTACACCAAATATTATCTTCTTCATACCATCTCATTAATAAAGCATGATCAGCTGGAGGAAAACGTAGTAGAAAATTAGATTATGTCAATAGGCCATCTAAATAGCATCCATTATCACAGAGTCCACAACAAGCACATGCACCTGAGTCAAAATCTTCTTTTTCTCGAGCATACAACCAAAAGTATTTTGGACTTATTGTATTAGACATATATATCTCAAAAATATGGAGGATAACTAGAAAGGAACCATGGGATTGCAGGAGACATGAGGACTTAGTATCTAATCCTACTCTCATTGTACTTGTCCAATTCTCCAAAGGCTCTAATGGGTGGAGAGATTTAGGAGATGACATCATTGTCTTTGACAATTTCCAATTTAGCACCTAGAGGCAGCTTCTTTTTCTTTAGTCCCATATCTTCAAGAAGGTTATCAAAGGATGCAGCTTTATTATATATCTCTTAAAATTTCATATATTCTTTCACAAACTTGTCATCTACACTTTTGGCATCATGAGGTCAGAACTTGGCTGTAATTATTTCTGATCTCTTCACACAAGTTTGCCCTTCATCCATTAGCTCTAAGAATTTATCCTTGGATATCTCCAAGGTCATCAAAACATGTTGTAGACACCTAAAATTGTCCACTCTTCATGTCATCCCTAAACTATCCCTATTCATCCCTAAACCATCACTAATCATCCCTAAACATCTCTGATTCATTCCTACTTATCCCCAATTCATCCCTAGACTTCTCTAAACCATCACTAAACATCCCTAATTGTCACTATATCATTGTTTCTTCCACATTAACTAAATAAACACATGTTTAGACAGTTAATTAACCAATTCCCCTTCAATCCATGATGTTACAATATTTTATTGTCGAAATCACTATTTATGTACTATTCACTATTTATATGTACCCATATCAGTACCTGTATCGGTACTTATCCCTAGCCAAAATTATTCATTAAATCATTTATCCCCTTCCTCTATAGTCTAAACATTAGATAAATTTAATTTATATATCACCCCTTTACCCCATCCCATGAATTAAATAAATATTTGTATTTATTTAATTCCTATTTTCTACACTTTTGATTAGGTTTTCCTAAACCTAATTAACTAACCTAATCCCCCGCTTGCACAACCTAAATCCTAATCTAAGCTTGGCCAAATCCTCTCCATTCTCCCAAATGTACAAAGGCATGGGCCTCTTGTACATGCCCACATGGCCTTCTTACAATAGGCATGGTCAAGGACCCATGTACAAGGGTCCATTTGTCTTCCATCTCCTATTCCTCCAATTTTAAATTGGTCATGTACCTATGCTTCCAATTCAAAATTCAAATCTATGCCAACTCATCATTTTTCCTCTAATTTTAAATTGGACATGTACCTATGCTTCCTAATTTAAAATTCCAATCAAATCCAACCCATACCTCCCATCTACCAAGACAACCTCATCCCTCCAATCTTCCCAAAGCCCAATCTTGACCATTCATTCCTCCTTGATCCAATGACATCCCTTCTCATCCAATCTCATTATGACACTTTGCAATCTCTCCTTGCTTGAGAGATCTCAAGAATCCTCCACCATTGATCTTTCAATCAAATCCTAACCATCCAATTGAGTCTCCCAAAATCTATAAATTGGTGCTTACCCCTTCACAAATCATACAACTTCTTCATGCAACATAATGTTGCCATTTTCACTTCAAGACTCCATTAGAAGCAAGGTTATGCTACCTATTTGAGGAGCCATCCACATTAACACCATCAAGGAGCACATCTAAGTATCAAGGTTTGCATGTAGTTAATGGTTTAAATTATTTGTTTTGCATTCATTTTGCTCAATTTGAGGTATATTAGGACCTGCATGAAATAGGTTATGGTTTTAGCTTATTTCTTATGTGAATTTTCTAGTGTATACATTTGCATTGCAACAACATGAAAGATAAGTCTTTTGCAACACTCAATAAGATATCTCCTTCTACCTTGGAAACAATCCTCATTCCTTAATTTTCAGATGGGCCAAAGAATTTTAGTGGTTAGAACATTCCATAAAAGATTGTATGTTTTGCTTAATCCTTCCACATAGCCAAAAAGAATTTCGTGCCAAGAGATAACATTTTTTCTATCCCAACCTTTAAGTCTAGAAAAGAACATAAACCATACACTCTTAGCAAACTCACATTAAAAAAAAAGATGTTCAACAGATTCAGGTAATTTACAATAGGTACAAAACTTCTTAACAAGATCAACATCAAAACAAACAGTACCTAGAACTGACTTTTTCAACACTAAAAGCCATTTAGAACATGATTTCTTAGGCTCTAAGACATTAGCCCAACAAAAATCAAAGAATTTAGACCACTGGCCACGACTCAAACTTAGACTCCAACATCTATTGAGGTTATTAGTGACCTCTAGGGAGTTGGCAAGCAAATTGTAGATTTTCTTAGGACATCCTTTGAGAATTTTAGAACCATCTTCCCATTTCATGTTTCCATAAATTTTTGTGTTGTAAAGAAGTTCAATAGGAAATTTCAAATAAAAGCATGTTTTTTTAATCATTGTGTATGTTTTCCTTTGAGAGTCAAAGATTCCATGGGACATTTGGAGATCTTTCCATCCTCTTACTTTTCCTTCAAGGAAATTATCTTGAAAGGTAGAGATGCCTTTACTATTCTAGTTTCTAGCAGAACATCCTTGAAGCATGGCTAAGGGCTTGTTCATCCAATTGAGGTTTCACCATATAGATCTAAAACTTTGCACTTTTTTCCCCTCACAAATCTAGGCATGGTTGTTACTAATCAACTTTCTGACCATTTCCTAGGCCTTCCAAAGAATTTTGAAAACATTGGAGCCAAAGAATGAAATAGGGAACTTACCAAACAAGATGTCATAAGGATGTAAACCTATCCAATTTTTAGCAGCTTTAGGAGATGCTCTTTGAATATTGTTTCTTACAAGCACTTTCCAAGGCTTAAGTCCTTCAAAGGACTTAATGATCTATTTGACTGCTAAGGCAACACCTTGGATCTTGAGATCTTTAAGACCCAATCCTTCATTATTTCTACTCATACAACACTAGTCCCACTTAACAATAGACCTTTCTTTGTTACCTTTTCCATCAGACCATAGAAAGCCTCTTATATTCTTCTACACTTCATTGATGTGACTACTATTGAAAAACCAAATAGAAGAACAATAAATTGTATATGAAGACAAATTTTTCTGGCAAACTTGAATTCTGCCTGTCAGAGAGAGGTATCTATTGTTCCATTTTGTGATCTTTTTATCAATCTTCTCTTACACCCATGTCCACATATCCTTTAAGGATGGGCTAATAGAAAATGATATGTCTAGATATTTGACTTGATTGTTAGGACCACCCCGCGCAAGCCCAAAATTTCTAAGCCAATCAAGAGGAGAGTTATCCCAACTGAGGAGGATAAATTTCTTATTATAAATTTTAGCTCCTGAAGCCTTATAGAAAATATCAAGTTTATCCATCATATTTTTAAAATTATTCTCTTCCATATTCACAAACAGGGCAGTATCATCTACAAATTGAATAGTAATCAAGTCATTTCCATTGGGCAAATATAAACCTTTCACTTTCTCCCCATAAATGTTTGACCTTAACAAAAAATGTAGAGCATCAGAAGCAATCACAAATAGTGTAGGAGCCAAAGGAGAGCCCTGTCCAATAGATCTTTGGAGCATGAAGGGCTCAAATAATGAGCCATTTATATCAATCTAAGCAATAACATCCCTAAACAACACTTTGGCCATTTCGCATAACTTAGTAGGGAACTCAAATGCCTCAAGAGTCATGGTTATAAAAGACCATTCCACTCTGTCATATGCTTTTTAAAAATCTAGAAGGAGCATACCAACATTCTGCTTAGTTTTATTCACCCAGTTCATGGCCTTCCAACTGGTAATTAGATTCTCCAAGATAAATCTACCCTTAATAAAACCAATTTGAGATTGATTAATAAACTTTGGTAGAATATCTTTTAATCTGAAAGCTAAAATCTTAGCAAGAATCTTATATGAAACATTAAGAAGGATAATAGGCCTCCATTTTTTTACTAACCCTCTATCCCTTTCTTTAGAAAGTAATTTAATAATTCCTTTATTAATATTGCTTCCAAGCAAACCTTTTGAAATAGCTTCCTTATAAACAAGCCAAAGATCATCTATAATCCATTCATTTTTTTCTTATAGAATTATGTTGGGAGACCATCAACTTCTGGAGATTTGTCATTTTTGAAGGAGGTTATAGCCCTGACAATTTCATCCTTTTGAATATCAGTACTCAACATGTTAGCATCCTCTTCTTTGATTTTATTAGGAATGAGATTCTTGCATATATTACAGGCATTGATGATTTCATTGTTGTTGTCATTGGTTGTAAGGAGATCTTTGTAAAACTTCCTGAATTCTTCTTTAATATTATTAACATCTTTTATTTGACCATTATCAATCCATATAGGACCAATCTCTTCCTTGATGTTTTCATTTTAATAAAACTAAAGAAGAACTTAGATCCTTTATCACCTTCTTTGAGCCAATTTAGTTTTGCTCTAACTTTCATTCCTTGAGTTTTTTTAGTTTGAATGCATCCTAATTCATGTTTAATATTTGACAAGTCATAAATTCCAGAGCTATTAACAAGGTCTTTTTGAAGGAGCTCTTCAGCAGTGTAGAGCTTCCCTTGAAGTTCTTCTTCTACTTTCCTCCCATCCAATGCTAATTTCTTGCCAATAGTTTCAAATAAAACTTTCCATCCTTTGGTATTTGCTTCCCACGGTTCAATATTCTAGGGACTTTCTACAAAAGGACCCTATTAATATTATTCATTATGAGAGTACCATCATTATAGTATTGCCTATCAAGCAAGCTAGTGTTTAGCTTAAACAAACTTCCTCTTCTGATGTTGTCTTCTAAGTCCTGCTTCTGTATATTGATTTTAGCTTCAATAGAAAAATAATTATATATATTGAGGCAGCATGAACTTTTACTCTATTTCCTTTGTCATTGGGCTCAAAGCTAAAGTAATTTTTGTTCACATAAAATGATGCAGGAGCATTCGGGCGAATGGGCTATCTCGCATCAACCAAAAACATTTTAGTTTGCTTTCTACATTTTGGTGTGTGTGTGTGTGGCTTTGATGGCATGTCCCAGTAGTTCAAAATAGGCGGATTGAGCAAAATTTCAAATTTTCAGTTTGTCACAGTATCACTTCTGGCTCATAATAGGGTAGTTTCACATAAACAATTGTTTTTTGAAATCTACGAGGTTTATTGGCAAACCATCTTATAGGTAGATTTTTAGAAGCATCCTTGATTTAATGGAGAAGGTTTCTTGAGCAAACCTTTGACGGTTTGGGAGAACTAACTGTTTTGCGAATTCTACTAGAAATTTGGTGAAGTTTTTAAATCTTGACTTTCGTGAGGTTTGAGCAGAATGTCTTGGCAAGAAGTTTGATAATGTGGATATCTTCATCTCTGCAAGTTTTCGTGAGATTTTGAGGTTCTGGCAAAAAGTTATAACAAAAGTCAATTTTCAGCCTTGGCACCCGTCATAGTGGCACAATTAAAGTTTTCCAGCTCTATAAGGTATGATTTGGATTGAAATTGATTGTCTAATATCTTTCTAGCAGCAAGAGTCTGTGATTTAAAAGATTTAGTCAAATTACGATTAGCCATGGAAGCAATTTCGACGCCGAACTGGAATGACACTCAAGCTGAAATTAAATGTAATTTACATTGTTGATAAAAGATCCTTTTCATTATTTTTTAAGGCTTTAAAAAACAACATATTTGAAAAATATTTATAAAGGTACTCAGAATAAAGGAGACTTTATTCACCAAAAAGTCTACGTGGGAAAATGATGAGGAATGACTCCTTATTTAAGGCCATTCATTATGAATAAAATGCAGATTTCTATCTATTATTAACACTTGCAAGATGAGGCACATAAAAGGGGGTAAATGCCTCTATTTGAGGTGCTTTTTCAGGCAAAATATATATATATACAAAGAAAACCAACGTGAGTTGAATTTGAAATGCCTCTATGAGGCTTAAAAAAACTCATGCATTATGCAGCACCTTAAAGAGGAATAAAAATGCCTCTTTGATGTTTCAATTGGAAGGTACTGGTAGTGCAAACATTTGGGGAAAATGAAGCGCCAATACAGAAGAGAAAATCAATGCCTAAGTAGAGGATAAAAGATGCCATTATGAGGTCTGAAACTCCTTAGAGGCTGGAATAAAATGTTTGAAACAGGAAAACATAAAGGAATATAGGAGTGCCAAAATAGGAATGATATTGCAGGTATGAAGAGGGAGAAAAAAAGAAGAAAATGTGAGAATAAATGGAGGTATGGACAACAAATAAAGAGGTTTTAAAATAATAGAGATCAATGGACAAAGTTGCAAGTTTGCAGAGGAAGTAAAGATGTTTGAGTTCTTGTTTGAAGGCTGCAGACACAAGAAAGAAATGAGGGTTTGAGTTGCAGATTGGAAGATGAAGATCATGGCAACTATTGAAGACAGAAGAAAGATTGCAAATGAGAGGCCATGAAATGGCCAAGTTTGTTTTGCATGTTGTAGATTTTTATAATCTGATATTTGACATAAGTTGTAAGCAAACTTTGTTTTCAATAAAATATTGTGGGTATTTCATATTTCTATTTGGGTATATAGTGAGTTTGTGTGTGTGAGCAGAGAGTCTTTGCATCATTTTTATATGAGTTGAGTTCATTTTTCTTAAGTGATATAGATTTGTGGGTTCGTGAGGATTTCGACAAGTTTGTCTTGCATCAGATGGTATTAGAGCTAGTGGTCTTGAGTGCATAGGCAAAGTGCCAAATGTGAGGCAGCCTATGTCAGGACTTGAGGGTGGAGAGTGCAATTGTGTCGAAGAGCTTGAGAGAATTGTTGCAGGTATGCAGGAGTCCTAAGCAATTGAGAGCCAGGTGAAGACATTGAATCTGCGAGAGAGAATTGTGAGAGTGATTTTTGTTGCAAGGAGGAGACATGTAACTAGAAGAGTTTTCTGAATTGATGTATACTTGTAAGTGTGTGCAGGTTGCAGAGAGAGTTGGTTTTGTGAGCAAGTAGGAAAGTGTTTGACAAAATGTCGTGGAGGTAAGGAGAATGCCTAATGATGAGAAAAGTGTTGTTGAAGCCAACAAAAGAGAAGCAGGAGCCTATACAGAGGAGGAGTTTGTTTAGAACTATTTGCAAGTCAGGAGGAAAATGTTGCAAGGTTATTATAGACAATAGTAGTACAGACAATTTTGTGTCTTTAGAAATGGTTGAGAAGCTGAGATTGAAGATAAGGAAGCATCCTAGCCCATATTGCATTTCGTGGATGTGAGGAGATCATTAGATTTGGGTAAGTGAGCAATATGTTGTCAATTTTCATATTGGTAGATATAAGGATGGAATCGTATGTGATGTAGTACCCATGGATGTATGTCATGTCCTATTGGGTTTACCTTGGCTTTGGGATAGAGAAGTTGTGCATGATGGTAGGAAGAATACATATAGTATAATCAAAGATGGGGAAGAATTTGTTTTGGCTCCGTTGCAGGATAAACAAGAGGAAGTGGCAAAAGAAGTTGCAACAGATAAGAAGGATAAAGAGGAAAAGAAAATATGTGAGGTTGAGTCCCATTGTTCTTTTGGTAATGATATGTGTGCAAGTGAATCTGTGTACAGGAAAGAAGGATGAAAAGGAAGATATGGCAGCAACATGCCATGAGTAAAACATGAAGAAAGAGAGTGAGGAAGAAGAGAAAAGTACAATAGCTGAAGAGGAAAATATGGGTATGAAGGAGTCCCATTATTTTTTTGATAAAGATATGTTTGCAGGTGATGATGTGTATGCAAGTAAAAATGAAGAAGAAAAGGTTGCAGCAATATGCCCTGATGGAGGCATAGAAAAATAGGTTGAGGAAGAGGAAACAAAAGAGATTGCAGCAATGGTTGAGGATGAGAAGAAGGATGTAGTTGTTGCAGATAATGAGGTTGCAGCAGTAGAGAATGAGAATGAAGAAGATCTATGTGGCAACAGACAATGGCGATGAAAAGGTTGCAGAGAAAGAGGTAATGCATAATGTGTTTTATTTCTATGACGAGGATGAGAGTGGATTGTATGTAGATGAGAAAATTGCAGCAGGTAGTAAGAAGAAAGATGTTACAATAGATAGTGAGAGGACAGATGTTGCAGTAGCAACAGAGGAACAAGTGAAAGAGGCAAAATTATATTCTTTTGAATTTGTGAAGGATGATTTGTATGTGAGTGTGAATGCAAAAAAGATGGTACAGGTGGATTTTGTCAGTGCTGATTTGTATGTAGGGAAAGATTGGTGTGATATTGTAGAGGATAGTACAGATGCATATTGGTGGAGGAGGTCAAGTTACAGTGATTCCATGTTGAGAAAGAGGAGTGCAGAGTAGAGCTATTGGAGGAGAATGAAGGTCTTCCTAGGTAGATGCTGGAAGAGGAGAAAGAAGAAATATTTTCCTAAACTTGATGCAGTAATGGAGTTTGCTACAGGTT
Source organism: Cunninghamia lanceolata (assembly GCA_027924645.1). NCBI lineage: Eukaryota > Viridiplantae > Streptophyta > Pinopsida > Cupressales > Cupressaceae > Cunninghamia > Cunninghamia lanceolata. The sequence continues at coordinate 5,154,093 of BSBN01000128.1, forward strand.
GTCTACAACCTACAAGGGTGACTCAGTCATCCAACTCCATTTTGTGAGTCTGACTCACAAAATCTTTTCTACCCAGCATGTCTGATGCAAGAGCATCCAAGCGAATGGGCTATCCCGCATCAACCAAAAACATTTTAGTTTTTTTTCTGTATCTTGGTGTGTGTGTGGATTTGATGGCATCTCTTAGTAGTTCAGAATAGGTGGATTGAATAAATTTTTAAATTTTTAGTTTGCCCCAGTATCGCTCTTGGATCATAAAAGGGCAGTTTCACAAAAATAATTGTTTCTAGAAATCTATGAGGTTTCTTGGCAAACCCTCTTATAGGAATATTGTTAGAAGCATCCTTGATTTGATGGTGAAGGTTTCATGAGAAGACCTTTGACGGTTTGGGAGAGCTAACTGTTTTGCGACTTCTACTGGCAATTTGGCGAAGTTTTAAAATCTTGACTTTCGTGAGCTTTGAGGTAGAATGGCTTGGTAGGAAGTTAGATAATGTGGATATCTTTGTCTCTGCAAGTTTTCATGAGATTCTAAGGTTTTGGCAAAAAGTTATAACAAAAGTCAATTTTCAGCCTTGGCACCCATCACATCGACACAATTAAATTTTTCCAGCTCTGTAAGGTATGATTTGGATTGAAATTGATTGTCTAATATCTTTCCAGTAGCAAGAGCCTGTGATTTAAAATACTTAGTCAAATTATGTTTAGCCATGGAAGCAATTTTGGCACCGAACTGGAATGACACTCAAGCTGAAATTAAATGTAATTTTCATTGTTGATAAAATATCCTTTTCATTATTTTAAAGGCTTTAAAAAAATAGCATATTTGAAAAAAAATTATAAAGGTGCTCAGAATAAAGGAGACTATATTCACCAAAAAGTCTACGTGGGAAAATGATGAGGAATGGTGCCTTATTTAAGGCCATTCATTATGAATAAAATGCAGATTTCTATCTATTATTAACACCTGCAGGATGAGGCGCATAAAGGGGGTAAATGCCTCTGTTTGAGGTGTTTTTTCAGGCAAAAAAAATATACAAAGAAAACCAACGTGAGCTGAATTTGAAACACCTCTATGAGGCTTAAAAAAACTTATGCATTATGCAGTGCCTTAAAGAGGAATAAAAACACCTCTTTGAGGCTCCAGTTGGAAGGTATTGGTAGTGTAAACATTTGGGGAAAGTGAGGCGCCAATACAAAAGAGAAAATCAATGCCTGGGTAGAGGATAAAAAATGCCATTATGAGGTTTGAAACTCCTCCTTAGAGGCTGGAATAAAATGGTTGAAACAGGAAAACATAAAGGAATATAGGAGCACTGGCATAGGAATGATATTGTAGTTATGAAGAGGGAGAAAAAAAGAAGAAAATGTGAGAAGAAATGGAGGTATGGACAACAAATAAAGAGGTTGTAAAACAACAGAGATCAATGGATGATGTTGCAAGTTTGTAGAGGAAGTAAAGATGTTTGAGTTCCAGTTTGAAGGTCGCAAACACAAGAAATAAATGAGGGTTTGAGTTGCAGATTGGAAGATGAAGATCACGGCAAATGTTGAAGACAAAAGAGAGACTGCAGATCATAGGCCATGAAATGGCCAAGTTTGTTTTGCATGTTGTAGATTTTTATAATCTGATATTTGACATAATTTGTAAGTAAACTTTGTTTTCAATAAAATATTGTGGGTATTTCATATTTCCATTTGGGTATATAGTGAGTTTGCATGTGTGAGCAGAGAGTTTTTGTATCATTTTATATGAGTTGAGTTCATTTTGCTTAAGTGATATGGATTTGTGGGTTTGTGAGAATGCGGGCAAGTTTGTCTTGCATCATATAATCTGTCAAGCCTACAAAAAATCCTTTTCCCTCCTTTCTGGCAATTGCACCATGTAAACCAAATATCATTGCTTTCATTTTTGTTTTTTTTCCATTGGGTCAAATGGTTTTAAGTTGTTTTTCATTTTATAGAAAAAATATTGCTCATTCCCTTTCCAAATCATATCAAGTCCACTAGATTTTTCCTCCCCCTATTCGATCATATTGAAGTCTCCACCCAATATCCAAGGAATCCTTGGTAGGGTTTCTATCCACTTCCATAGCCCAATTATTTCCCTATAATCATTAGGAGCATAAACTGCACATAGGCCAAATTTCTTATTTTCCTTCTCAATGGTCACCCAAATACCTCTATTACAGTTTGAACAACTAGAATCACTGATCCATTTGGCCCTTTTGTTGTTAATAAGGATGGCAACACCTCCTCTACCTTTATCATGCTTACTAACAATGTGAACTGCATTATTCCATATAAAGTTTAGATTTGTCTCGAGTTGAAAACCAATGGCTTTCACACCTTGAAGGAATAGAAAATCCACTTCATTTCTTTTCTTGATAAAATTTCCAATAATGTACTTCCTGTCAAGGGATTCAAGACCTCAGACATTCCAACTAATGCATTTTATTGCCATCTATGTTGGGTGGATTATTAGAGCTCTTTTAATTCCTATAAAGTCTATCAAAACACTTCATAATCCTTTTCTCTTTTCCTCTTTTTTTGTTCTTTTGTCCACTATCCTCTCTACTCACTTTCTTCCTTTTCTTTTATCTTCCACTTTGTTGTAAATTTTATCAATATCCATCATTTTCTCATCCTCACTGAGTGTGGGAGAAGTATCACCTAGTTCAGGCTCAACATCCTTCATGACATCCTCATTTATAAGATCATTACTTTCAACCCTTAGCTCTGTAGTTATGAGTGTAGATTCTTGTAATGGAACTTCATTTTTCTCCTTTTTTGCCATCATTATTTGTCTATTTTTTTCCATGACCAACTCCTATGCATTTTTCCTGACTCAAGTATATTGTCATTTTGATTCATCTCCTCTAACCCCATAGGGGTTACATCGTTACTAAGATTTTTTATTTCATCCAACTTCTTTTTCAACCCTTCTAGGTTGTTGGCCACTTAAGTCATTGCATCTAAGATGTTAGCATTTTCAACAGGAATCTCTTTCCTTCCTGGTTATCAGAGTTCTTATTATCAGAAGATTTTCTATTGTAAATTTTTTTATTACTGCTCTGCTCCTTTTTCCTTTTATCATTGAAGCCCTTTTACTCATTAGTTTTTTGGTGGAACTCCAATTTTTGTCTATTAGGGTTTCCTCTTAATCTAGGGTAGTCTTTCCTTTGATTTCCCTCTCTTTTACAATGAAAACAAGCATTGAGACCTCCTAGGACTTCAATGTCACAAAAGATAATATTTTCTCCCCTATTGATTCCAATTTTCTCCGGTATTGTGACAACAGGGTTAAGAGAGATTAGTGCCCTCGCATCAAGATGCAGAAGGGAAACCCTAGTTTCCTCTAGTTGCAGAACTCTGCCAAGGGGCTGAAGCATATGTGGTATAAATGCCCACAGTTGAGGAGGTAGGTTTTTTATTGTAACCCATCTAAGAATAGTTAAAACCATTACATCTTCATTGACAGTATCTAGAGCCCATGCCACTACTTTGAACATGGATTTGCTCGTGTTCCAAAACTGCTTATTTAAAACCTTTTTTGCATACTATTATTTTTTAAAAAGATGCTAAACAAACCTTTTTGCACCATTCTGCAAAAAGATACATAAAGCCCTAGTTTTTTAGCCCAAACATTTGCTACCCAATCGTCAAAAAACTTCCTTGAGGGTAGCAACTCAACATCCATTGCAGTAAAAAAATAGCAATATTTTTTTTACCTATTTTCCTCTTTCTCCATAGCAGATACCATATCTCTATTGTTTTCGACAAGGAGGATGTAGGGAGGAGGGGAGATCTTACCTTTCTCTCCTTTGATTTGTTGACTATCTCCTCGACCATCATGAACTTTGAATTTGGCATCTTCCAGAACCTCTTCTTTGTCTTCAAACCCTAGCGCCTCTTTGTAGGTTGTCCTCTGCTCCTCTCCACTGCATTTGTCCACTTTTTTCTCCTCTAAATTAACAACAATCTCTTTTTCCATTAAGTTGCCACTCCCTGAAGGCACACCAGGTAAATTAAGACCGACGGATATGACTAGGGAAAATTAATTCAAAAAGTGGGAAATATAAAAAACACACCACAACTCAAAACAAAGCACCAAAACAACAACAAAATCCAAACCAAAGATGACACAAACAAACAAAAAGACAACCAAAGACAAAACCAAACCAAGACGAACGAGGGAAACCACCAGGGTCGAAGAAGGGAGAAGACTTTTTGTCTCCCTTCTTCAACCTCGAATCTCTGTTTCCTCTCAATCTAAAAGTTTCAAATTCAAATAATAAATAATTTAAGATTTTTAAAATTCCTCAAATATCCAAAGTTACTATACATTGATGAACCTTCACATTTTTTACAAAATTAAAAAATTCAAATTTTAAACTTTTAAAAATACCCTCTTGCTCTAAATCTACCCAACAACATGAATATGTGTTTAGTTTATTTCTAGGAAATTTTTACAAGGGTTTGGGTACTAAATTGTGTTTTCCCAAATTGTAAAATGACTAATATCTACCTAACCTAATGAAATTGCATTCAAATCTAAATTTCAAACAAAACAACACTAATTCTTGCATCAAGATTTTAAACCATTTTATTTAATTTCCCACTCATTTGCAAACTAATCAACAAGAAAAATACCTCAAGAAATAGTGGCAACAAACAAGTTGTAGTTCTCTAATCCACCAACCAATTAAGCAAATCCCCGCATCAATCCTAGCGTTTAACTCCAACAAATCTTCTTTAATATTCCAGGTATGCTTTTCCTAATTCAAACCCTAGCTCTCTTTTGCTCTCTCCTAGCTTTCACCAAAAATTAAGATCCATGATGAATAAGATCACATGAAATGAAATACACATTTGCTTATAATCAAAACCTAAAACAAAACCCTCTTTCTTATTCCTATTTAAACTTAACTTTTTCCAAAGGAGATATTTCATAAGTTTAGAATATAATATTCCCATAATTACGTTTAACTTGTCTAATTCAACTATTTTGCCTTTTCAAATATCTAAAAGCATAACATTGTTAAGGAATATATTTAGTTATTTGCATATATCAAACAAAGTGCACAAACAGACTAACTAGAGTCACCTAAGAGAGCATGCATTTATGAGTCTAACACATGGGGGGATCTACAATTTTGATTGATTTTGATAATAGTTTCAAAAGTTTCATAGTGCAAGACATGAAAATTGTCTAGAAGAGTATGGTGAGCTAACAAAAATCAAACAAACCATGTGACTATCTCTGATTAACCACCACTAGAATTTTACTTATGCTTGCACACTTTAAGACACCATCTACCTAATACATAGTAATAGCTGAAGCATAGTAAAATCAACCCAATCAACATATATAATCCACATTTTGATAATAATATTCAATTACGACACCATCATAAAATACAAAACAATACCCAACTTAATAATTTGTTAAAGCAATAAGCAAAACCATATAAGTAACTCAATTAGCAAATCATTTATAAATGAATTTAGTGAAGCTAAAAGAACTACACACATTAAATTATAAAATAATAACATATACAATGTGAGTATCCAAGTAGCAATATAAACATTATCAAATATTATATAAATAAACAATACAAATATTACATCACACATAGAAGGTAAAGATGCTTATTGTCCTTACATCATCAAATAGTCTCTGTGAATCTACCTACAAATATATGCTATCTAAGATACTTAGAAAGGGTGTAGTTGGTTGAGGAGTCTAATAAATCTATAACAACAATATTTCAACCAGGTCCTCTTATGGAAGCTCATAGAGGAGTTATATATTTATGAGATAAGTTGTCTATTTAATTTATTAATTGTTTCTTGATTAGATAACATTGGTTAAGGAGTCTAATAAATCTAAAGCAACATTATTTCAACTAGGCCCTCTTGTGGAAGCTCATAGAAGAGTTATATAATTTTGAGATAAGTTGCCTATTTAATTTATTTATTGTTTCTTGATTAGATAACATATTTGAAGTAAGATAGATAAATTTTATTGGTCAAAGGATAGGCCGATTTGAGTATGATTTATTACCTTCATCTTTAATGCTTATGGAATTTATATGTCTTGCCTAAAAATACAAGAACATTCATAAAAATATATACCTTGAAAACATATAACTTATCAATACCCTTATATATAAGACTTGATATAAACATGGATATGTATTATTATGAATTATCATCCCACTACACTTGATTTAGAATTATTCAATGAGCTTATGCTATATTTGTAGTTATCCTCGAGTCAAGTAAGGATCCTAGAGGATATTATTGTCTTTGATTAACCATATTTTAGCATAACTGATTAAGTTTCATAATTTATTATAACTTGACCTAAATACCACCATTTAACAAATTTATGTTGTTTTTATAAGTGTGCATTAATGTACCTTATGTATAGGATGGGCTTGATATAATAATAAGTAAAAGTTAAAATTTATGTGTTCAGGCATATGTGATAAAATAAAATAGCTTTGAAGTAAATAAAATTATAGTTATATGCCAAACTTTCTATTAAGTGAATGCTCTATGTCCATTTTAGATAGATGTATTTAAGTTATCTATGTAGTATATATTATATAATCTAGTAATAGTTAAAAAATTGAGACGGAGGGCCTAGAACAATGACATGGGGCCATTACAAATAGGTATGGTAGTTTAGTACATTGGTTGTACATTATACTTGGGCAATAATGACATCAATAAATTTTTGTAAGATAGTTTGATGTTTTTGTGTACATATGGACCAAGGTATGAGTGATAACATTAAAATATTCCATGACTTACTAGCTATGACATGATGAAATTAGAATAAGACATCATTATTTGATGTCACCATATTTGAAATATATCTTTTGAAGTGATTGTATGAGGTCATTGAAGTTGTATAACTCATTGACTGACTATTGCATGTTCACTATAATTACTTGATGTTTGAATTAGGAGTATTTAACATCTAATACTTGGGTACCAAACTAAGAATAAGATTGTAACATCTTTTTTTCTTTATATAGAAAGATAAAAGGGATAAATGATATTATTAAGAGTATTGGTGCATAGATGGGAGAATAGATACTAATGAGTGGCATCATTCTTGATGGTGATAAAATTATTATTATTCATAAGGGGTGTGTTATAAATTATCACCTATTTAATAGGTGATATCAATTATTCAAAAGCATGACATTATCATAGCACTAACCTATATTTGGGATACACTTGTCATTATACTATTGTACATGGATTGTATTGTCAATATAAGCTTAATTAATGGCTATGACCCAAAAGACAGCTCAAGAATTCCATCTCGAATCACGAAGATAGGGTTTTTATATTATTGTGTGTGTGAACTATGGCAAATCCTCTTATTCTTAGAAGTTGGCATATGTAGGTGAACCACGATGGGTGGCATTGAAGGAATGGGACTAGGTTTTAGAATTAGGTCAAGTATAGGGATTTCACATTATATTGAGAACTTACCTTCTTTAGCATAAGAATGTAAGTTTATGCCATAGAGTTTCCTTAATTACCATGTCATTTGGTAAGGTTAGGAAGCTCTCACTTATAAGTATGAAAAAATTAAAGTGTTAGAAATACTCAATGACATAATTCATAGTTGATAAGTGTCAATAGGAAAGTTAAGAACTAGAACACGAGGATTGACCCTAAAACATTGATATTTTAACATATGAAGATTTATTGGGAAGAGACAATGGATAGAATTCTAATTGTATAGGATTGATGAGTGGTGATATGTACCTTATAAGTAGGTCTACTTTAATTGATTTAGTTATTTTGTTTATATAGACAATACAAAGATATATTTTATGCTTTAACATTAAAACTATAATAAATGCACAGTAGAATTGAAGGAAAAATTGGTTGAGTAAGCATTTACCTTTAAAAAATGTTAAGTCACTTTAGTGTGTAACAATGGATAAATTAATGATCCAATTGATGGGGACATTATAGTAGTCATTTTAGTAGTTGATGTACCTCTATCAGTATGGATTGTGTTAGACTAAGAGAAGGATTTTGAAATTTACATCAAAGTTTTTACTTCTTTGCTCTTGGTCTCTATGTTAGGAGGAAGAATCTACATGCAATAGTATATGATCTGATGCAGTAGCATTCTTTTGTTGTGGATTTGTCCTATACAACTGTGGTGATGCCCTTTGTAACTCTACACCTATCACTTGTGATAAAAGTTGAGTATTTGGGTAAGGTGGTGTTGTAGGCACCTTTGGGGGGTTGTCCTAAAGAGGTTGAACAACAAAATTTTATCAATGACAATTAAAACATAAAAAAATTAAAAAGATTTAGAGAATGGTAGCCCTGGTAATTATGTAGTATTGAAAATTCTAAGAAATAAGTGAGTATAACTAAGTAAGTATAACAATGACCTCTATTGTGTATCTTTCCAATGATTGCACCTTCTTAATGTGCTCGTTATGTGTCAAGGATGTATGCAAATGTCAATCCAATCTCTTCACATAACCTTTCAATTTAATTTCTCATTCACCACTTCATAATATATGTCTTAAAAAATACATATTCTCAACTAACTCGTTCAAACCTTTTTGGTGTGCAAGTGGATACTTGACAATCACAACCCAATACAAAGAGAGATTTGTCATCCTCATCCAAATTATATTTCTTTTAGTTAATTTACATTACTTAGAACAAAATAACTTCACATTTAAAATAACATAACTTCTCATTATTCACACTATATAGATTTCTACTAAAATGAGCTAGAAAATTTTGACTTCTTCTAAATAACATCTTACTCTATTAATGCATAGGAATGAAATGAATTACAAAGAAGTACTGCATGCTAGACTTGTCTACAAAAGATCAAGATCAATTACAAGTAATAAATGTTAATGGTTCTCGAAATCATAAAAAAAAATGAAGGTATTTAAAAAATTATTCTCGACATTACAAATAGATATATAATACAAATATTTTATAAATTTATTGCTAATAATTTTAGATGTTATTTTATGCATAACAAAAACATTTACACATAACATGTATCAAAATATTTCTCAATTCCATGAATTCAAAACACACACAAATATATGCATTACACTTCCTTCTCTACTCTTATTCTATATTACTTGTTGGAGAACCATCTAGATGATGTTCAATGTCACCAATTCCATACTCAACAAAAATCAGTGTTCAAAATGTCAATGGGCATGACATACAGGATTGCTATGATGAGTCATGTAAAGAATCACTAGCTAATGTTGTATCAAGACCCTTAAATGATTAACAGGTTAGAAAAAATTTATTTAATAATGATTAGCAAACACTTTTGACGTTTTATCGTTTCTTTAATAAAGTACTTATGAATTCAACTACAAACCTCTTATAAAATGCTATGTTGTTCTCTTCCCCTAATACTACTTGCAAAATTATAGGACATGAACTATATAAATTATAATATTGAGAAATATATATTTTATTTAAATATTTTAAAATATAAAATTCTAAAAATTAATTGAGTTGACAGTGATATATACACCACTTTATATTTTAACACAAATTATCTTGGTTGGTTAATATTATGTAAGGGAACCATTTTAAAGAAATGACTTTCATCTAATTAGTAATTTAATGATATTCATATTTGACATATTTTTCATATAAATAATTTTATGTGAGTTAATTTCAAAATAATTTGAAATTCACTTAACTTATATACAATTTGGTTGCAATATTAAAATTTGGATTTAACATTAAAATTTAAATGTAATGTTTATATACAATTTTTTATAATCAAAGATTCAATACTTTTAAATAGTAATAGTTTTTTTTATAAATTATTGTTTTAATATTGATTTATATAACAATTAAATTAAAAAATTGTTAATAAACTTAAGTTAACTCTAAAATCACTTGAAATTGGTTTTCTAAAATATAGAAGTCAATCTATTTTTTTAAGATTTTGATTTACCATTATTATAAGGAGAGGTGTTCTTAGTTACACCAAGAACTGTCATGTCATGAAGAAGAAAAAGAAAAAGAATTTTTAATTTTGAGAACAACACTCATTGAAGAAAAGTCTCAAATATATTTATACATAAACACTATTACTGAAATTACAAATTTCAATTTCAAATGTAAAAATTTATATTGATATAACTTCAATCCTATTTAACAAGAAAATATATTTTTTCATTTATTATTAGTTTTATATAAATAAAGCCATAAGAAATAAATTATAAAATGAGTAAGAAATATGTGGAAAAACACTACATCATATTCTCAAGTAGAGCTAGATATTGCCAAAATAATCATAAATCATGAGAAGTATTAGCTTTTTGAGATTTGAAATATCTATGCAAGGTGAAAAGATGCTTAGCTAAATGCCTTTATTAACCCTTTTATCATGTAGATAATTCAACTTTGTTGAAATGTGATTTAGTTAATTTAAACCAAAATTTTGTTAATTTTTGATAATTTAAGTAATTATGATGTGAAACTAAATATATAATAAATATGAGTTTTTTTAATTAGGAAGAATGACATTCCTATTAAATTAAGAGTAAGATTGAAACTTAAATTTTTATTTTTTTTACAACAATGAAAAAATTATATAATTTTTATTTGAAAATTTTAAAAAATAAAAATTTGAAAGGTTTGTTGAACAAAGAAAATTAAGGAACTCTTTCTATGGGATTATTGTATGTTAAATTGGTTGACTTCAATTGGCAAGGATGGTGATAAGTTCTTTGATTATGTTATTCACTAAGGTTCAGATATCTTGAGGTCTGACTCAATCCTCATAATATTATAATTTGTTGTATAAAACAAAGATATGATATCTATATAATCCCATTGTTTCCATAAAAAAAGAAGGAAAGAAAAAAGAATGAACCCTCCAAGGAATAACAATCCTTTAAAAGGAATTCATTCTAAATATGCCTCTTTGTCTTATACATTCCATTGCAATATATCATACTAAAACATTTTTTTAGTTTCTTACATGGATAAGAGAATAAACTATAAACTGTAATTTACAAAGGCTACAAAGAAAATATAAAATTAAGAAAAAAATTTAAATTCAGCCTAATATTACTTTATTTAAACATCCTTCTCCTAATGATAAAACTATCAATAATAATTTTACACCATCCATATAAAAAGTAACAAATAATTATCTTATTTTTATTAACCAAAATTTATCTTTGACTAAATCCAAAAATATTTAAAAATAACCATATGATATATATAGATAGATACAGATATAGTAGTCTTCACGATACGATAAAAAGGAATCTAATGTCGCTGTTTTACATATTTAATATTCTTTATTAATAGAAAAATAATAATAAAGAATTAACGTTTTCTTCATCGATTAGATCTCTATCTCGGTTTTCCCTCCATATTAGATGACAAAAGAAGAATCTTCTGGTTAGATGACAAAATACGGGCATATATGAAGAAGAATTCATGGCTCGTTTCTATTGACTAGTGAAAAACAGAAATTTAAACAAGAATAAATGTTTTTAATAAATAAGAGATTACAGATGCACAGTCATGGACAGACTGACTATTGAAGAACGGTCAAAAACATACATCATTGCTGAACAATAACGTACAGGAATAAGTGTTGCAATTCGATTAGTCCATTTCTTTATTGTAATAGTTTGTTTTCACTGTTTATTAACTTTTTTTGGGCTGTGTTCATCAGTCAATTGCTCATTATATCTAAATGATACTTAACTGGGAATTGGACCTATAGGTTCAATGGGCAGGCTGATAATTTTTAGAAGAAATTGAAAAATTTGTTAGAAGTATTTTGTAGAGTTTTAACATGTTTGGATTATTTTGTCTACACTGGTTTTTGTTTGATCTCTTTTTTGCCTACTTGACTATTGGTAACTATGGTTGGATTATTTTAGAGGGTGTGGTTGAATTGAAATACTTCTAATAGAATTTGAAAGTTTCCATCATGAAACGGCAAGTGTCTTGGTGGTGGAAAAGCTCACTAATCACAAGTATGTTTTAAGTTTGAATGTCAGCGTATCTAGTATTCTTAGTGTTGTACCTATAATTCCTTATAGAAACAAATAAAACCCTTATCCCAAAGCAACAAAAAAATAATTAAAATTAAAATTATGTAAAAATGCCTAAAATGGCTCAAATAACTCTTATACATGACTATGTACATACACCCCAAGCTCTTGGGAATGAATCTACACCTTTACATTGTTTAGTAATTTGAGCTCCTTTAGTGAACAATAGTTCGTTCAATATTTGGGAAATAAATGAACTTCATTAATTAGTACTTTATTGGTAGGGATATGTCATAGAATAAATAAACAATTCATAAAAATTAAAATTAAAATACTAATGAAAAACTGCATAGAAATAAAATTTAAATTTCCCTATTTAAATTTAAAGTAGTAATGTTATGCATCATATATGTATTTTTCATGGCATTCACATCATGATAAAAATATCAAGATAACAATTACTTGCAAAATACCCTTTTTTCACCATGGTTGAAACCATTTATCATGCAACTTTTAAAGTCCATTCCTACTGGGTTTGAGGTGGAGAGAATGGAGACCGAACCATAAACACACATATTTGACATTGATTTCTACTTTCTATTAAATGAAACATTTATTGGATGTGATCTAAATCCTACTAATAATAATTAATTAAAGATTATCCATATTTGACATTGATTTCTACTTTCTATTAAATGAAACATTTATTGGATGTGATCTAAATCCTACTAATAATAATTAATTAAAGATTATCCATCATTATTACGTACTTTTATTAAAGTAAAAACTACAAATAATAATTTTGTTAAGCCCTCATTTCCACAATTTCTTTACACTACATCTTAATACAACATATCTATCTAAATTTTTATTAAATATGTCATTTTTTTAATTGTAGGTGGATATACTCTCAAATCAGTATAAGATATTCTTGTCCTTTTCTTTAAAAATTAAGCGTGAAAAAGAAGTCCGCTATTCCCATTTAATAGGTGAACAATATCAACAAATTAAATGAAAAGTGAAAAATCTACAAGATAGTGGCACCTATGAGGAGGAGGTCCGTTTGGTAATTGTCTCTACTTTGTTAATGACAGGCAATAATGGATATCAAACGTCAACACACAACAATCTTTGCAATCATCTTAGTTTACTCCAAACCATTCAATTCTGTGCGGAAAACGCGACGAACGAAACAAAAAAAAACAAAGCCAAAAGGAAAAAATGGCGAGACAAATACTAAAGATCTGTTTTCGTAGGCTTTTTAGGTAAAAGTAAAGGGTCCCGTAATTCATGAAGTAGCCGGTGTAAAGGTCAAGGGAACCTTTTTTGTTTTTTTTTAATCATTTATGACATTCTGTCGAAATTAACGGTCTAGATGTTTTTTATGGTAGTCCTTTTAATCTGGGCCATTCATCTATATAATCCATCATGTGCTGCTCACATAGGGAACGCTTATCGACGTAATTAAAAGTAAATGCTACTTTTGTTCGTTATAATGTCCAAAAATAGGATTTGCATTATGGAAGAGGATTGGATATCGAAAAACTTGATAGAAATCTTGGAGAGTATTGAATGTGTAAGTGATATGTTGGTTTTGGTTTGCATGCCTATGTTTCTTGCATTTTTAATCACTTATTGAAAGGTAGTTGGATGTTATTATTTTGTTTGCATTTGTTTTGTAGTTTTAGGGTTTTTTGCCTTAAGCATAGTACTTTTTAACAGTACCCAAGTCTTTCGTTTCAACTATTAATGCCAAAGACTTAGGATGTTGTATTCCATGAGGTACATCTTCTACTAACCCATTGGATGTTGTTCTTTTGACACTTGATTTTGATAATGCATGTAAATGTATTGAGTAGTTTACACTCATTGGTTATTTTGTCAATTGTGTGCCATCTGAAAGCATGCTTTACAGCAAGATAAACATTGTATGGGTTCCCAAACTAGACGCCATCCATAATTTAACCAAAGGCTTCTTCCTATTCCATTTTGCAAAATCTAACCATACAGACACAGTCTTTAGCTATGGTCCTTGCTACGTGCATAGCTTGCTACTTGTTTTTTGTCCTTAGATAAGGGATTTTGTAGTGTTCAACCAACGGGCTCTTAAAGTGTTTGTTTGGATCAAATTTCATGGGTTACATTTGCCATGTTGGCCCTCATCACACTGATTCCTCTCTAGGGAGGTGTTGAGTCCTACACAACACACCCCATTTTGCTTCAAAACATGGACCCCCTTCCTCGCTTACTTCGAGTATTCTAGGACTTTATGCTTCATTAGATTAGTTTGATGACCTCCTAGTTTCTGGATAGTGAGTCGATATGGTCTCCTTGGATTTGATTTCACCTGTATAATTTGGTGTCTCCATGTGCTTTGATGTGCTTTATTTGAAGTCAATGAGTTTCTAACTTGATTTGTTTGAATGGTGGCTTTGTCCTTGGCCTTTTCGATGGTTTTATGCTTTTCGGGTTTTCGGACTATGTCATTTTTGCATGTTGGAAGGAGCAAGCCCGAACCCCCGTAATTTACCTTTGCATTCTATCAGGTTCACTTTACTGATCAGGTTTTGGACATGTTTTATATGTTTGGGTGTTTACCCTTCATGCTTTGATGCCTTTCTACCTTGCCAGAATTTTGGGGTTTGTCGTGCTAGCATGATAGTAGAAACATCCCCGAAACCCTGACATTGCACTCGTTGCCTTTGTTTATTTACCTATGTGCCTGTTGGCTTGTCAAGGTTAGTCATCTTGGTGTGACTGTAAAGGAATCATCAACATTCCAACTCCAGTGGGTTGACGTTGGGTTAGTGTCTCACATCCATCAAATTTTTGGAGTTGGTCATCTTAGCATGACTGTAAAGGAATCTCTGATATTTGGCATGGGTTCGACGGCATCCCCGGTCCCCGATCCTCGACACCTTGCATTTGCTTGGTCTCTCGGGATTGGTCGATCAAGCCTTCCCATTATGCACCTACCATCTAGGCATAGGTGAACTGGTATCCCGACTCCCAACCCCCGATGAGTTTTTCTTTAATATTAGCGGACTCGAGACATTAGGGTATTTTGTTCTCACTTACTATTTTGTCATGACTCCTTCGACATCCCCAACCCCCAACTCCCACTGATTTCTCACTTATGTATTCTCAAAGCCGTGGCATCGGGCCTTCTCGTTTCACTCTTCTATTTTGGAAGATGGTGGAGGTTTATCCTGACTCCCAATCTCTGATGTGTTTTATTCTTTATTATTAGCAGAATCGGGGCGTCGAGATGTTTTGTTCCAATTTGACTTTTTGAGCATGACTAACCGGTATCCCCGACAACTAGACTCCTGATGGTTTTTATCACTTGTATATTCTTTGGAGTTGCGGCATCAGGTCTTCCCATGTCACCCTTCCATTTTAGAAGATGGTAGAGGTTCCTCCCGACCCCCAACTCCCGATCTCCAATGCCCTCCACTTTGGCTGGATCTCTTGATTTTGATGTTCATGCACTTTCATTGGATGGCATTGGTCTTGTGGGATCATTCTAGGTGCTTATTGATACGTTGATGGTCTTGACATGCTTGAGTCTGAGGATCTTGATTTAGGAGGTGTGTCAACACTTTATTAGCTTTCCCGGCTTGCATGTGGGCTATAATTTGATGGTCTTGTATGTTTGTGTTGTTGTCCTAGTTTAGCACAAAGAAAGCAAAAGATGAAGTGTAGTTGGCAAAGTTGGCGGTTTGCAAGCCGAACTCACCGACAACAAAGATGCAAAGGAAGAGGCAAAGTCTTCATTGGAAAAGGGAAGAGTTTGCAAACCATAAGATTCACCGATGGGGTGAAAAGCCGATGAAAAGAAAGTGAAGAAATAAAAGAAGGAAACAAGTGCCTTCGTTGGCGATTTTTTTGGTTTGTGAACCGTAAGGTTCACCGACGGAAGAATTCACCGACAAGCAAGATAAAATTGTCTAAGACAAAAGAAACAAAATAAAAAAAGAGACAAAGAAGTAAAAGAAGAAAATCTCCTTATCGGCAAATTTAAGAGTTCGCGAACTCGCTAGTTCGTCGACCGGTAAGTTCGTCGATTGGTAAACTCTGTGACTCAGTGACAAAGGAAAGAATGTAAGACAAGTTTAATTTATTGGCTAAATTATTGGTTCATGAACCAAATGGTTCACCGATCGGCAAGTTTGTCGATTGGCGAACTCATCGACTAAGGGTAAGGAGAAGCTAAAGGAAAAAGTAAAAAATCACCGATATATGCGAATACAAAGAGAAGAGGTTCGTGAGGAGTTGAAAAAGATGATAAAAAAAAGTCGACAAAGCAAAGTTGCAAAATAGTCAAGGGCAGAAGAGCAGTAATAACGTGATGAATGACTGATATGCAGATCCAAGGGTGAAGACCTTGGAAGATGGAAAATTTGTGAAGTTGCCAATGGCAACAAATTTGCCTATAACTCATAATTGATGGATTCAGAAATCAGAATGATGTATCATGGTGTCTATTGATGACTTTTTATGAGGATTTTGATGCTATTTTGTTTTCTTGCAGGTCCAGGAGGCTAAAAGATGTTGTGGAGGCATGCTAGGGCATGATGAAGGCATATTGCAAGCATAGAAACCCATCTTTTATAGATGCTCAAGAATGTTAGCGCATAAAAGAAGACTTTGATTTGAAGATACGAATCATTCATATGACATATGAATAAGGCTTAGCTGACATATGGCAAAGATGTAGCGTGAAATTAAAAGTTTCTAAAATTTAAATGCAAGTTGACTTAGGCAATATGCAAAATGTAATACATTGTAACTCCTATAAAAAGGAGATATGTTTTTCATTTTGAGAAGGGGGGAAACATAGAGGACTTGAGCAAGCACAAGTTATTCTTTTGTTATGAAGGCATGTAAGTGGCATATATAATATACATTTAGGGTGTGAGAATCGTGCTCTTTTGTAATATGTCAATATTCTGCCAATTAATGAGAAGACAAATTTTGGATTATTCCTGTGTTTCTGCCCAATGGTGGTAATGTATTTGTGTTTCTTTTCCTTGCACTTAGCGTATGTTGATGAATCTTGTGCCTAATTGACAAATCATTGACTTAATGGTTGAATAGGGTTTGAATCCTGCGCATGTAATATGGTGTTTTCATATTCCTGTTCTTCTACTTCTTTCCTTAGAATTTTGCACTTGCAATGTACATGATGTTGACAAGAAACACTGTGTGGCTTCATGAATGTTGTCATTGATGGCAACAAAGTCCTTCCCACACATCCGTAGGACATGGTATGTCTATGCGGGAAGTCAGATTGAAGAGTATTTTGGTTTGGTGACCAAGAACAAAGCATGCAGCAAGGTTTGACAATCAGGTCCGGATCTCTCAGAGGAAGTATCTCAGCAAAGTGTGGATTTGGGGAAGTCAAGAGGAGTACCATGACTGATATATTCTAGAGATTGAGCCTCCAGTGATGAAAGAGTGAAAAGATATGAGCACCTAAGTGTTGGGTTCCTGTTTGGTAGAGTAGACTGAGGAAGAACTGACCGACAGAGCATCAGACCTTAATCCGGATGAGATATTGATGGTGATCAAGTTTCTTGAGGTATCATTCATGATTGGTCGACATGATTGATGACTTCTATAACTATCTTTTTGATACGCATCACTTAGTAAGCATGGATTTAGCCGACAGACCAGAGTTTGGAAATATCTTAAGTTTTCCGGATGCCGACTAGAAAGATGATTGAAATCATTGATGCGGATATATATACTAGATTGATTTCGGTATGAAGGTGTGTGTGGTGTGTTGTGAAGTGAGAAGAAAAGCAGAGAGTAGTGTGGAAGCAACAATACAGGTCCGGTATGTGATAGGACAGCAACACCAAAGAAGAGGAAGAATGAAGTGCAGTAGATTAGTGTATTGAGCCTAACTGGAACTGAACCTCAGCATATGTGGATGCTTCTCATCAGTTCAATCACCTGGTTACTTTCTTATACCTTGTAGACAGCGAGTCTCTTGTAGGCAGTGAGCCTTTTGTGAGCAGTGTGCTCGGGCAGTGAGCCCTAATTGGCAAGTGCCATTTTGTACTTCTATTCTTTTAACAGAGAATACAATATTGGGTTAGTCACCCCATGGTTTTTCCCTTAACAATGTTTTCTACTTCAAAATCATTGTGTTATGTGTTTTGATTTTATTTCTGCTTTCATGGTTATGCATGCTTATGTGATTTGATGCTCCACTAGTTGTTAAAGAAGAACAAAAAGTTAAAGTAATTAAGATAATTGATTCACCCCCCCTCTTAGTTATCAACAATTGGTATCAGAACTAAGTTCCTTCTAACAGAGCCTAACAACTTGAGGAAGACTGGGAATCTCAATGGATATGTATGGTATGAGGGAACAACTTCAGTCTGCCCTAGATGATCTTGAGCAATCTCACTCTGAAGTCAATAACCTGAGGGAAAGACTCAAACAAGCTGATGATTTCATAAATGAACTCAAAGAAAAACTAAGTATCTCAATGAAGAAAAGAAAGGAACTACTTCAACAATTAGCAAGTCAAAGTGAAGCCAATGATACTAATGAAGATCTGAATGAGAAAACCAAGTTATGTGAGAAGTTATCAAAAGAGGTCATTATGGTAAGACATGAAATGGAATCAGGAGTTATGAAATTCACCCAAGAAATTGAAGAGAAAAGAAAAAGTGAAGATAATCTAAAACAATCTCTCAAGGAGAAGTCAGAATACTGCCACAAAATGGATAGAATAATCAGGCATCTGGAATCTGATCTTGAAGAAGCTAGAGACAATGAAGAACAACTTGAGAATCAGATAGACACTCTTAAAAGGGATCTTCAAACAACAAATGAATACAAAGAGAAATTCAAGATAAGCTCTGCTCAAATTGAAGTTCTTCTTGAAAGCCAAAAGAGGGTAGATGACAAGCAAGGCTTGGGGTATGAGAAAGGGGAAAGCTCCGGATCCGGTCAGAAGAACTCTGGATCAAGAAATCCAAGGAACAGGCCTAGAAGACCTCCGGTAAGGCAACCAAATGCTCAAAGATGTCCATCCTTCAATGGATACTGCCACAGTTGCAATAACTTTGGTCATAAAGCAAATCAGTGTAGAAGAAGAATGAATCAAACTAATTCATCATTCTCCGGACAATGTTTCAACTGCAAAAGGTATGGTCACAAATCTCATGAATGCAGAAATAGGCAAATAAGCAATTCATTCAATGGTAGATGTTTTGCATGCAATAGAATGGGACATATGGCTAATCAATGTAGATTAAGAGGATACCAGTCAAATATGCAAAGAAATGTTGTTTGCTACAATTGCAATAGATCCGGTCATATTGCTAAATTCTGTAGAAGTAAGAATTAGGACAAAAAGGGTCCAGTGCATCATAATCAAAACCAAGACAAAGGAAAAGGAAAAGTGAATGTGGATGAAATTCAAAGGGAGATGAACAAGATTTGGGTGAAGAGAAGTACATAAAATGTTGGGGATGGATCCGCACTAGAATCTGGTGCTGATATTCCTTCCAGAAACTAAATAGATGAGCTCTGGCTCAGGGGGAGTCAAAAAGAAAAACAAATTCCCCCAGCCAGTCAATTGGTGCCTGAAATTGGCACATGGAAAGTTGCAGATTAAAGGGTTCTCAGAGAAACACCTAAATAAGCCTTGGTAAAGATTTGGAAGATCCGCAAGAAGTTTTGAAGAGGTTATTCATCCAAGATTGATCTAATTTAACAGTCATTTGGTAAGAACATGATTTTCATAGTTAGATCTGGTATGATTCAAATCTGAGGTATCTTGATCTGCGGATAAATGGAATGATTGAAGAAAGGTAGATAGATTGCTAATATTCACCGAGAATAACTCTAAGTGCATCTCAATGATCTAGAAAGATCTCTCAGGACAAGGAGAACAAGGCAACTAGAATAACTTAAGTTGTGCATTTATTACAATATGAAATTAGGGTTTGCACAGAAATATAAGGGTTCTCTTGTTCATCATTTGCACATTTGCATTCGAGAAGAAGAAAAGAAGGAGCTCTGAAACAAAATTGCCTCAAAACTTCTCAAAGATCAACAACAGAAGTCGATTCAACTAGCAATCTTATATGGCTCATATCGTGAACCCTAGAAGCGTAAAAAGGTATTTTCACTCTTGAAAACCTCTCACTAAATCTTTTTGAAAGATGGCTACTCCGAATGTTGTCAAAATCACTGATAGGCCACGCCCTAAATTCAAGAAACACCCCTACATATCTCTGGAAGTTGATCCCTTAGGCGC
The DNA here is from genome assembly GCA_027924645.1 of Cunninghamia lanceolata. Classification (NCBI taxonomy): domain Eukaryota; kingdom Viridiplantae; phylum Streptophyta; class Pinopsida; order Cupressales; family Cupressaceae; genus Cunninghamia; species Cunninghamia lanceolata. Next base: position 5,174,442 of record BSBN01000128.1, read on the forward strand.
ATTCTCTAGCATTCCGCATGGGGTTCTGCATGTAGAAGATGTTAGGGTTTACATACACACAAACATTGAAGAATTTGGGGAATCCAAGCTAATGGATATCTACCACAAGGAACTGATAGATGAATCACTTGAACTTAAACCCCAATACAAGGCCATCCGGGATAAGCATTTTAGACATTGCATCCATTTCCCCTATTTTGCAGAAGATGAGTGGGTCCGGTATGTTTTGAGCAGAGTGCATGACAACTTCATGTGGTTGATAAGGCCATTTAAGATCACAAAAGATGCTATTAGGGCGGTAACCGGTTTGCACTCATCTGGAGGGTTACCTGTTCTCAAATCAGTCAAAAACCAAACTGTGAGTGAGGCTACCAGATCAAAATTTGACAAGAGAACAATGAAAATAGAAGATATCACTGATCCGGATATCAAGTTTGCCTCCATGATAATTGGCTACAAGATATATCACTCCAGCAGGGAAAATTTAGTACCTGGAACTGCAATTTACACTGCTTATTAGATGCTAAGAGAGAATGCTGACTATGATCTTTGTGAGCTTCTCCTGAACCAACTGTTAGAGAATTTGTAGAAAATAAAGAAGGATAAAAATAATTCATTTAAGTACGGTGGCTTGATACTTTGAGTATTCTTCTACTATATGAATGAGTTACCCAGAACTAGTGGCTGGATATGGCAAAATGACAGACTTGTTGCCATACAAATCAGGGATTATATGTATGGGCTTGGTGATGCCAAGGCACAAAATACAGCTCTGTGGGGTTACTTCAAAAACTTCCAAAGCATGATGCAGGCCAGAGAAAGAATCCCCCAATCTTTGGTTAAGAAATACAAGGATACAATGGGCTTTATGGTAGACACTGATCAATGCCTAATGGAGGCAGTGGAGCCAAGGATACTCTGGATTATGCCAATGGGGTATGAGATTGATGAGAAAATCCTAGAGTTGCATATCCAACACCTGCTGAGTCAGCCCAAGGACCCTGAGGTAGAAAGGTTTGGAACCTTCCAAGAATTGAGTGTAAAAGTTCATGTTGAACTGAGACAGCCTGAGATCAAGAGAAAAGTGAGAAGGGAAGTAGAAGAAGTTGCCAAGAGATATGGAATATCAAAGGAGGCAGTTGATGCCAACAGAGAGAAGATGGAAAGGGCAGAGAAAGAAAATCAAGAAACTGAAAAAGAAAGTGCTCCAGTGCAAGCCCCCTCCTAGACCAGATCCTCCAAAAGCTCTGCACCTGCCACCTCTAAGAGCCAAAAAGCATCAAAATTGGAAGTCAGGACATTCAAAAAGGGAGAGAAGAGAACTAAGACAAAGGCCACAAGGTCTTACACTAGTCAAAAGGATGATGAAGAGACTGAGTCAGATGAGGAGGTCAAGAAAATGAAGAAGAAGAAGAAAGTATTCGGTGCATCCTCTACTAGTCAAGGCAAGGAAGAAAAGACAGGAGAATTCATTGAAAAGCCTACTCTCTGCATTGATGATATCATCAAATCAGTCACTATGAATGGGAACCTGAAACCAATGACTAAATTTTATGATGAATATAATGAAGTTGACCAGAAGATTTTGCAAGATGCTACAGTCAGGTATCTTAACATCTATAATAAATCTTTCATTGAGATCATATCTCTAATTCCCAAAAGCTTAGAGAAGGAACTTGAAATAAGAAAGAACAATGCTAAGGCAAAGGACCTAGAGATCCAGGAACAGATAGCTATTCAGCTCTATCCTTCCATCACTCCTAAACAATTGAACATGATATTCAAGGATTACAAGGATGAGTTCCGGAGCAAAGCCAGAATGAACAAGCTTATGCTAGGAGAGACTGATCAGGTGGCAAAAGAAACTGAAGACATCCTCGGGAATGCATACAAAAGATTCAATATTCCTATTATAGAGGACATAAGTGATGAACCTTCTGATGTCGAAGGACTAAGCATATCAAAGGAAGATCCTACAGAGAAAATTGCAGAAGAATCAAAGGAGATAGGCAAGGAGAAGACCAAGGACCTAGATTCCTCTGTTCCGGAAGAGGAAGTCCATGAAGAAGTAAACATCTCTCTTTCGGATTCCCTAGCAGACTCTGGATCTAAAGGAGAAGAAAGAATATAAGAGAAAATCGGTCAAGAAGAAGAGGTAAAGAGAAGAGAAGAAGATCAAACAGAGAAGACTCTAGGAGACAGTTCTGAGGCTGCAGAAGGGAAGAAAACTCTATCTTCGGCAAGAGACACTGCAGAAGCAGTCAAAAACTTCCTGACAAAAGAAATGATGGAATTAGATGAATCGGAATTGCTTCAAGGACCATTCAATTTTGATTCCTTCTCCCCGGTTCAAACAATGAAGATAGCATCCTTTGCCCAAGCAAAGGCAAAAGAAAAACTTCTGAAGTCTCACATGGAAGACTGTGAGCTGATAGAAATTGCATCTGGTGTGTTGGAGAAGATCATGCCATCCTTCCAGAAGGATCTTTCAGCCTCTTCATCTGGTAACCTGAAATCTCTTGTTAATTTTGTTAATACACATTTTGACTCTTTAGAGAAAACAACAGAAGAGAAAGTTCGGAAAGAGTTTTTGGGTAAGAGATTCTCTGAAGTACAAGGGCTAATAACAAATGATAGGAGAAATATGGATATTGGGATAAAGAGCTTAGAAAACGCTCTTAAAGATTGCAGAGAAATATATAAATTTTGTTTATCCTGGTCTAAAGTGACAAAGGATATTGAGAAGAAAGTGAAAGAACAAGAGGATAAATCGTCAAGTTTATCTCAGAATTTTGATCCTCTCACCACATCCATAATAAACCAGGAACGTCAGACTATTGCCATTCTAAATGAGCTAAAGAAACTTGAAAAGGAAAGGAAGAATATAATAAGTAGGATGGGTGAACTTAGAGGGATAATTATCCCTAAGTTAGAGGCCATGCATGAGGCCCTAACTGATGCTCAGACCACAGCCCGGACCAGTGATCCGACAGATCTAAAGAGGGCAGAAGCTTTTGCATTCCTATTGAGTGGTCACATCTCAATTTTGGATAGGATGAAGCAGAGTTGGGCAACAAAATTTGTCCAGTTGAAGACAACTTTTGCAGATATACTTCAGTATATGTAAGTATAACATGTATATATATATTTATATGGCCAAGTATAGATTGTTTTTGGAAATTTTGGTGTACGGATCCTACCCTTTGCCATTGATGTCAAAGGGGGAGTGAGGAGCAGTGAAAAATGTGGAATCTAGCTAAGGGGGAGCTTCAGAAAAGTGTACTTTAGAACAGAGCATCAGCCAAGGGGGAGTGTAGTGTGACACAGTCATTTTTCACTAAGTGTTACCATCAATGCCAAAGGGGGAGATTGTTGTCAAGAAACACTGTGTGGCTTCATGAATGTTGTCATTGATGGAAACAAAGTCCTTCCCACACATCTGCAGGACATGGTATGTCTATACCGGAAGTCAGATTGAAGAGTATTTTGGTCTGGTGAGCAAGAACATAGCATGCAGCAAGGTTTGACAATCAAGTCTGGTTCTCTCAGAGGAAGTATCTCAACAAAGTGCGGACTTGGGGAAGTCAAGAGGAGTACCATGACTGATACATTCCAGAGATTGAGCCTCTGGTGATGAAAGAGTGAAAAGATATGAGCACCTAAGTGTTGGGTTCTTGTTTGGCAGAGAAGACTGAGGAAGAACTGACCGGCAGAGCATCAGACCTTAATCTGGATGAGATATTGATGGTGATCAAGTTTCTTGAGGTATCATTCATGATTGGCCGACATGATTGATGACTTCTATAACTATCTTTTTGATACGCATCACTTAGTAAGCATGGATTCAGCCGACAGACCAGAGTTTAGAAATATCTTGAGTTTTCCGGATGCTGACTAGAAAGATGATTGAAATCATTGATGCAGATATATATACCAGATTGATTTCGGTATGAAGGTGTGTGTGGTGTGTTGTGAAGTGAGAAGAAAAGCAGAGAGTAGTGTGGAAGCAGCAATACAGGTCCGGTATGTGACAGGACAACAACACCAAAGAAGAGGAAGAATGAAGTGCAGTAGATCAGTGTATTGAGCCTAACCGGAACTGAACCTCAGCATATGTGGATGCTTCTCATTAGTTCAATCACTTGGTTACTTTCTTTATACCTTGTAGACAGTGAGTCTCTTGTAGGGAGTGAGCCTCTTGTGAGCAGTGTGCTTGGGTAGTGAGCCCTAATTGGCAAGTGCCATTTTGTACTTCTATTCTTTTAACAGAGAATACAATCTTGGGTTAGTCACCCTGTGGTTTTTCCCTTAACAGGGTTTTCCACGTCAAAATCATTATGTTATGTGTATTGATTTTATTTATGCTTTCATGGTTATGCATGCTTATGTGATTTGATGCTGCACTAGTTGTTAAAGAAGAACAAAAAGTTAAAGTAATTAAGATAACTGATTCACCCCCCCTCTCAGTTATCAACACATGATTGTGTGAAATACTGGTCATCCATTGCTTGCTTAATTTGATCTCATTAACATTGTTATGTGAAGTGAAAAGCCAGGTGCAGAGGCTATCCAATTACTTTGCATTTTCTTTTCTTTCTAAACCCTAACCCTTTTTTTGCATAGAGTAGATGTAGCTTTAGTATCTTTCACTCAAAAGAAATATTTACCTACCAGAGGTTGCTAGTCATCAAGTTTGATATTACCAACACAGGCCCCTTGAACAAACAATCACATTATCCACTCAGCTACTCCCACACTGTTGTGACCTAGCATAACAGGGACCTTGGGGTAATCTTTATAACATAATTAGGTTGCCTTTCAGGAGAACTAGAGTGACATTTGTTCTACTTACAATTGATGTGCCAAAACAACCATCAACATGAGGGTTGTACGAGTTGAACCTGAAACATTCTATTCAGTTAGGCCTTAACGCAGAGTTTATGTGGAAACTAACCTTGCATAAGATATAAAAGAAACTATTGATATGCAAATAGGTGATATGTGCCATGCATGACAAATCTTCTATATCAACCTACCTAATACATGTTTCTAATGCCAAGCCTCAGACCGCAAGATTAGAGTCTACCGTCCATCTACCTTCAAGCCCAAACTAACAACCAAACTACCTGCTAAGGCAAGTAAAACTAAATATCCAGTGAATTGATGTTGGAAACCCTAAAAATGGTCATAATGGGGCCCAAAAGAACTCTTAGTTCAACCTTGGGCCCAACAATGGTGTAGTAGCCAAGACTAGAAGTTACAAGTTTGCCATGGCTTTAGGCCAATGAAAAAAATCAAAACCTGTAATTTGTCTTCTAGACTGGAGTTGAGTGATAAATCCAAACAAGTAGTTGAGTTATAACATGATCCTCTTTGACTTGTCGACAAGTCTGTCAAGGAAACTCATAAACCTTGATTTTCTAGAACCCTTCTTCTTGCAAGTGTTCTTTCCTCATTGATTTTGGGAATTCTAAATGCTTCACCACTAGAAGGAGGAAGAGAGGCTTGTAGCCAAGGGATTTCAAACGAGAATGTCCTTGAGAAACGGTAGATGCAATTTGGTGCCTCTTCCCTTAAATGGCAGAGTATCTTTGAACAAAATAGATTTTATGCATTCCAAGGGTTGGACTTCGAGGAAATGTGCCTTGATCTCTTGCCTCATGAAAATTTTGCATTTCATGGAATGTAAGGGGTTCGACAAATCCAAATTGCAAGTTCATGGTGTGGGATTTTTTACAACTATTTTCTTCTTTAGACATTCTTTATCTTCGAGAGATTAAGGTTGTTGATTTTTTGCTTTTAGTCATGTGCCATGTCATACGGCCAGGCAATATTTGTTTCAATAGTAATCATGATCAAGGTTGAGGGTGCATGAACATTTGTTGATGTGAAGTTGTAACCCCATTATGTTACTCATGGATGTGATCCTACTAATAGAGCCTTATGGGTCCTTTACATTATTGATAACCAAGCTTTTAGCTTTATCAATATCTATGCCTCAAATGATGTGACCAAAAGGACTTCTCTCTAGCGGTGGCTTACAAATGATCTTTAACCAGTGCAATGGGTTCTTAATGGTGACTTCAATATGGTTGAGGTGGCACTAGATAAACAAGCTCATATGCTCATGTGTTGGTCAATTGGCAATAGAGAGGCATTATTCTATGTGTGCAATAAAATAGACCTTTGTGACCCAAATCTTGGTTGCCAAAGCACTCTCCAATTTGGTAGACTTGGTCTAATTTGCATAACAGGTCAAAAAGAGTCATTAAGATATTTGATCATGCCATGATCTCAGTGAAACCATACTTTTCCCTCACTAGATATTATTTTCTTCTAGTGGAACCCATGCTAGGTTGTGTCCTTTTTGACCACTTGCCTATTAGGTTCAAAATTAAGTGGCTCAATCTTCAAAACTTTAAGACCGAGAAGACTCAATTTTCTTGAACATGTCATTTCTATAACATAAATCATTTTGGATCATTCCTAACATGTTTGGAATCTAGTTTTCCATCCTAAAAGTGATAATGGCTTATTTTTTTGATGGTCTAACACCATCACCCATATTGCTCAATTTTTATGAATGTTTGGTCGACAATTGGAAAAAATTTGTTGGAAATCCTATGTGGCTATGTCATAGAGGTTAGTTGGCTCTCTGCTTAGCTCAATGTAGTGCCCTCCACATTCCCTTCCAAATTCAAGTGGCTAAGTAGTGCGACATCGTGTTGTTGGTAAATGCCTACTCTATTAGGGGAGCCTTGATTAAAGCCAGACTTCACTAGTTAAAAGTTGGCAATCATGTTTCAAAATAATTTTTCTTAGCCCAATGACCTAAAAACTCATCTCAAAATATCAAGTGCATCAAAGAAGATGACTAGTGCCTTTCTACCATGTTCTTGATGTCCTTAATGCCTTTGTTCAACACTACACCAAAGTTTTCCAGTCTCAAGCCCTATCCCCTGAAAAGAGAACAACCCTTCAAGCTTGTCTAGATGTAGTGTCGTGTAGGCTCTCTATGGATCAAAATGCTTTCAATGACAAACTCCTTTCTCAAAAGGAACTCTTATGGGATGAATTTGGAATGTCTAATGACAAAGCTTTTGGATGTGATGCATTTCCTTTTGAATTCTACAAAATTCTTTGGGATGATGTTGGTCATGATTTTTCTCAAGTTTATCTTGAAGCATTTTGTACTAATTGTCTAGGCCCTATAAACCAAGAAACATCAAGGTTGTACCTAAGGATGATGATTTGGAGTTGATATGAAATTATAAATCCATCACCCTTCTGAATGCCTCTTATAAAATTATTATCAAAGCTCTTGCTATGATATTAGGCATCTTCTCTTAATGATTGTTTGCCTTGAGCAGGCTAGTTTTATTTAAAGTAGATACATTCTTGACCATGTTATAGTTGTTTGGGAGGGTATGGAATGGGGACATAGGTCCAACCAACATGCATTTTTTATCAAAATTGACTTTTAAAAGTCCTACAAAAGAATTGAATGTCATTTCACTCTTGGCATGCTTAAAGCTCTGGGTTTTGGTCCCACATTCATTCAGTTAGTTCACATGCTCTTTGCTCAGGCTTTTGCCCACCTCACTATTAATGGTGTTAAATTTATAATTTTTGGCCTTTTCCACTCTATAAGGCAAGGTTTCTGTCTTTCCACCTCACTTTATATGCTTGTTGCTAAAGGATTTGGATATCTTCTTGCTGATGCTATTTTGCAATAATGGGAAAAAAGTATTTCTCTACCTGGTACTACTTCCTAGCAATTGGTCAATGGGAACGTTACACATGATTCTTTCTTGAGACGAAGTGGGTGTATACACTTATCATTTTAACCTTTTAAATCATTTTTGGCACAAGAAACGTGTTATTATTTAACTCTTCCTATTAATATCCCTTGAGTACTCTATTATGGATGTTTATCTAGGGAGGGTTGCACCCCGATCCATCAAACCCTCATTCTTCTACTAGTTCATTATGCTAAGGCTAATAGGCCTCTATCCTCCTTGAATCCTTCTAGGGGTGAGGAGACCATGTTCTCTGGTCAAACAATGAGTCATTTAGATGGTTGTTTAGGTGAAGATACTTGGACCCACACAAGGGTTGTGGAGGATCCCATGTTTCCTATGTCAAGTCCCATGGGCCCACTAAAGTTTTGGTAGCCAAGAATGTTGAGGAAAGTAAGATTGCTAATAAGAAGAAAGGGATAAATTTGGAGGAGGTCGATAATGTTAGGTCAAAGGAGCCAAAGAGGAAGAGAGGTTAGGATTTATAGAAGTCTACTTTAGAGGATGGTGACTAGCAAAGAAAGGAGAAAGATAAGGAGCATGAAGAGGAGGAAAACACTAATGAGTTTTCCTTGAGGTTTCTAGGAAGGTTGTTTCTAGCAATGAGGAGCTTTCTTCTATTGTTGAACAACCAGTAGAAAAGATTGGAGGCATGGATAGTGAGATCTCTATGCACCACAACATTCTTAAGTGATTCATTATGGAGGAATTTATGAAACTTAAATTAAAGTTCACTCTATTAGATTAGAGATTGTGTGGTGATATTATGTAGCTAGATTTTGTGGATAATTTATAAGATGCAATGGGATTTTATTGAAGACTTGAAAATGATCGAAGTATATAAATAGAAACAGGAAGAGAATTGATTCTTTGGAAAAAGAATTGCAATCTATTAAGGAGACCCTAAAGAAGGTGGTTAATATGATTAGGATGAATATTAAGAATTGTGCTATGAGCATTAATATGTTGTAGGTAGAAATGAAGAAATAGGAAAGCCTAATGCAAAAAGCCCCGAGCTTACATACTTATAGTTAGAAGAAGAGTAAGGCGATTGCAATTGATGAGTTAGAGGACAATTTCATGGCTAATCACTTACTTTTTCTTACAGATGAGTGGGAAGTGGTTGTTGCTCTTAATTATCTACCCTCTTACCTATAGCTTGGTTAGGTTTTACTAATGTTTTGTTGCTATTGGGTTCTAGACTTCTTTTAGCTTTGTTGCAACATTGTTATTTTTTTAGCTTAGACCCTCACTAGGCTGATCTTTTGGTGGATTTTCTATCATCTTTGCTTTGTTAGTTGTACAGGGGATTGGGACCCTTTCAATTTACCCTTAATATAAAAAAGATACACATTTATTTATATTTTTAAATAATCACAAACTTAATAAATACATAATTTTATCATAACTTACAAAATACATAACATAATTTTATGCCATTAGTTTCAATCATTTATAAATTAACCCAAAAACACATTCCAAGCACCTTCAACACTCAAACTAATCATTTAAACAAACATTGAAACATGTTTCAAATTTGGATATATAAGTGAATAGCGTGTTGGTGTAATTATTTATTTAATTACACTTTATTAAGTTTACCTTAGGGCTTTTTAAAGCTCACTTAGGGTTTTCAACCTTGCAATATAAAAGCAAGGTTTCTCATCTAATTATTGAATTCCAATATCATTATTGCATCCATAATCAAACAAATTATCCTCTTTTCTCTCTCTTGTAGAAAGTAATCTCTAGTTTTGCAAGTGATCTTGGGAGCTTCAATCCATTGGGGACTCTTATATAGTATCAAAGCTTCAGATTTATAAGCCCCTTCTCAAATTTTGGAGAAAATCAAGAAAGAGCATTTTTTGGGTACATTTCTATGTAAAACAAACCTCTTTATTGGATTCAAAGCAGTTAAGAAAGTCAAATTAGCCTTTTATTTGGCTTGATTTGAGCATCAAAGGCTAGATCTACAAGGGTTTGAAGTGAGTGCTTTTTGTTTTCTAGAACCAGAGGGTAGCCACAATTTTGGAGCATTTTGGGTTAAATCTAACCCTACCATTACACTCAAAAGGCCCAAAAACCCTAAGATCGACCGTAAAATCATCAAAATTAAGCTCAAGAGCATCTAAGACAATGTTTTTTGCTATCAAAGTCATACGACTCTTGTATGACTTTGTCGTACATTTTTAAAAAAATATAAGTTTGTGCCTTATGTGCTCGATCTAGACACACAGGCCCAAAAAATGGCAATTCAACCAAGCTGGCCAAGGCTTTGGGCCCAAAATTGGCCCATGTTAGGGCCCCACAGATTGAAAAACAAGGCCGCAACATAAAGAGATCTGGTCGCTGCCCACGAATGCTACCCTTGGCTCATGAAAATCCCTTGAGAGCATCCATGTACCAAGATTTCTCATAGATGGTATTCCACTAGATATAAGTGTCTTGCCGGATGTTAGGTCAAATCTTTGTCGTATACTTAAAAAATATTAAAAAATTGCAAAACTTTAAAAAATCCCTAAAAATCAAATATGTTCTTCAAAAACTAGTAATAAAAGGAGAATTCAGAGTTAACTGAGCAAGTTCAAGTGTCAAAATAATTAAGTTTATCTTTGATCATGTTAATAACACCTTTTGGTAGGGTCTCTTGGGGTGACTTGACTAGTCTCTAGGGAGACCCATGATGAAGTGGTAGGGTCGCCCATGTGACCTACCCTAGCAAAAGGGGTGACCCTAAGCCATGCCTTAGTATGCCCCAGCAAACCTAGAATTGCAAAAATCCATTTAAAATAGGAAAACAAAAGTAACAAAAATAGTGAAAACCTAAAAACTAGACAAATGTAACAAGAAAATTCAAGATCAATTGTCATTTTCAAATAAACTCAAGTGAAAAGAAATCTAGGGTTTTGAAGAAGGTTTTTCTTATTTCTCATACTTGGGGATTCATGGGAGATTGAATGGTGACTATAATACTGATCTCCTCATTGTCAGCTTTCCATTGACTACGTCCTTGTGTGATTTCATCCATGTTTGCTCACTTTCTCTCATTTTGCCCCTTTCCTCTCCTCTCTCTTTTCTAGATTAGCTTATGTTTTGTGATCTATTGTTTTCTTTTTTTGACTTTTGTAGTCTAGGATTTTGTCCTCATATTACATGTCAGTTATCATCATGGTAGGTTATTGTGACAAGGTGAGGCAACACAGGTAAACTTCAAATATCTATGGTACATTCTCCTATCTTTCTTTTCAATACTTAATTTGAGTTGATTATATATCATACTTACACTTGAACTATCTTATAGAATTAGGTCCAAATGTGGGACAACAACAAAGGTAAGAACCATACTTTGGGAATGATACCTATCTTTCATGTAGACTACTATGTATGTAGAAATATGGAATGTAAATAAGGAACAAATGCATCAAAGAACCTACTCCATATTCAACATCACATCAAGAGCAAGTAACTAAAGAAAGGAAATGAAAAAATATTACCAAAGTAGTCCTTGTTGCCCTTAATATTTGATAATGATTGTAATATGTTGGTTTCTCACTTTGACAACATAACTTTGCATAATAATGGTGGATCCTAATGGCTTGGTTGATGTTTAATTTTTAGATGCTTGATTGATAGGATGAAGGGAAGGATTAAGAGGCTAAATGTATGGTTGAGATTAAGAGGTGGAAATAGATGGTGTTGTCCTATTTTCTCCCCAGCCAAATGGTCCAAATCAAAAATCTCTAAGTGTTTTCCTTATTTCCCCTTTAAGCCCTAGGTTTTGCAGTCATCTTCCTTCACATTATAATTCATCGTTGACTGCCTAACCCAGGTTGCCGATCACTTAAGTTATGACTTTGAGCCTTTTATGTCATGAAATGACCGGCCCCAAGTCCTAAGGTTTACCTTTTATCACCCATCGAATTCAATTCCTTAATTCTTAAGTGTTTCGCAAGTCCGTAGATCGCCTAAAGTTGACGCCACATTCCTTCCGCGTGGCTACAAAATAATGACAAGTGTAAAGTATATCGAGGGCCCATGGCCACAAATCAATGACTCCATTGGATGAAACATATAGAGCTAGGTGTCAAGGGAAGAAGAAGTGGAGCAATGACGTTGAAGATCGAACGGTGGAGAGGTGTCGTAGGTGAATCTTGCCCGCGGGAAAGATTCTGTGTGCGACCACGAGATGTTAACGCGTGGCATGCTGGTGCCTTCTCTTCTGAATCTTTTAGGTGGACCTTCAACAAAATAAAGGATACCACGTGGTGGTATTTTGCGAGCTTGCAGTCCGCCTATGCTGACGTCATATTCCTTATGCATGGCTGTGAAATGGGACAGTTGTAAAGTTTATCGTGGCCTATGGCCATAGGATTATTAACCCAGTTGATTGAAGCAGACTGCGCTAGGTGTCAAAGAATGCAGTGAAGAAGTGGGACCAACAGGGATTGAATGGTAGTGCAGCATCATAGGGGAATCTTGTCTGCAAGAGAGATCCTCTACGCAGTTGCGAAATGTGGACACGTGGCCTATTCCTAGAAAGAATGAAAAGATTTATGAAAGGAGAGCCACGTGGAGGGCTTAGCGCACTCCTGCGGAGGCAAATGAAGATGGCCCACTTCTTATTGTGCGACCGCAATATACTACCATGTAAGCAAAATACTTGGCGCTCTTCTTTAATGCGAAATCAAAAGGAAAACAATGGCCGTCAATCCAAAAGGGCAATCTCATCAACGGTCCAAATTCAAAGGAGACTCTCAGGCACTCTTGAAGGTGAGAAATCTTTCCATTTGGGAAATATACAGATTCAATCAACATGGGAATTAAGAGGTCAAAATTCCAAAGGTTTTCAGAGCTGATAGGGCATAGGATCAAAGGGTTTGAAGATTAAAGTGTTGTGAAAGCTTTGCTCAGGGATTTTGTCTCGTCTGCCATCAAAACAAATCCAATCTTCTTAGCTGCCCCTTATCAGATATTTGTAGCATTTATGGTTGTAGGTGATAAATTAGTTGTTCACATTGAGAGGAAATATCTTTCATCTGCCCAGGTCTCCAGATATTTTTTGCATTTAATTCTTGCAGATAGACATCTTTCAGGCAGAGATATTTTCTGGTAGAGCCCATGGGGCATTTTATTGTAACCTAATTAGGTCATTTGGAATCATATGCTATATATGCATGAATGTAAGATGTAAAAAAGGTTGGAAAATAGTTAGTCTTCATGCTTATGTATTCCAAACAGAGCATTCCTCTATTGTAACCGTGCCTTCTGATTGAATATATGCTAGCTATTTTACCTCTTCATGCTAGTTTTAACTCTGTGTGATCTAAGAATGATGTCTATGAATGCTTAATTCCTTTCTAATCATTTCTTGCTCCTTGCCTCTGTTAAAATCAGTTTGATTTGTGTATGTTTATTAGTTGTATCTGGTTATTTTGTGCATCTTCTTAGTTCTGTGAGGGCTCTTATATTCAAACCTGGTGTATCACCTACCTTTACTTTCAGTTTTACTCCATCTTCCTCTTTTCCTATCAGGTGGATAGATTAGGTTTAATCTTAGGATTGCTAAACTTCTTATTCAGCAAAGGAACCAACCTCTTTCTAGAAATTTGACCTCCCTGTAGGGTCCCACACCTAGAGGTCATCTCAATGTTTCACTAGATTGTTGGAGCCCTAAAAGCCTTCAACACTGGTGCAAATATATGTGACAACAATTTCTGGCACTCGCGGTGGGACATTAAGCATAAGAAATCAAAGAATCAAGCTGAGAATTTGGTGTTCTTCTCAGTACTCTACATTTTGGCAGAATATTCGTGCACTTGGCGACTCTACAAGCTACTGGTTCTGATTAGTACCATCTTTTATGCCTGTGCAAACTAGGGTGTCTTCAAGAGGTAATTTTCAATTTGCTGAACTATCTGCTGCTGCTTCAAAGAGAAGGTCTAGGTTTTCTAGGTCTCCTATGAGAAGGGGTAGCACCTCAGTTTTACCTCTTTCAAGAGCTCATTCAACACCCCCTCCTATTAGGTTTCAGTATAATAGAAGAAGATTACATATCCCTAGACTGAATCAAAACATTCCTAGGATGACAAGGAATTTGCCTTTTGTGACCTTCAATGGAGGAAGTCCATTAGATTTGGCTACATACAATGACATACCTACTACAACCCTGAAAAGTGTTTCACCCTTTATGGGTGATGGTTCTATAACCCCTGCTGAGCATATCAAAGATATATCCAACGTGTGCTCGGTCCATCATATACAGCATGAAGATGTTGCAGTCTGTCTCATGGTCTCATCTTTTAAGGGAAGAGCTCTTCAATGGTTCAGGAGCTTGACCCCTGCTTCAATACATATGTGAGACGAGCTAGGAGAAGCCCTCTACAAATAGTTTGGAGAGAGGGCAGATAACATTTCATTGCTTGAGCAGTTGACAACTATCAAGAGGGCTCCAAGTGAGATACTGACAGACTTCAACTTCATATTCTAGAGGATGTGGGAGAGAATTCTAGCTACCCTCACGCCATCCCCACAAGGTGCTTTCTTGTACTTTTTAAGAGCTTTAAATTCTGACATTGCTGTGATGATGCAATCAATGGGTGCTGAGACTCTACCATATTGTTATGAGACAACTCTGAAAGTTGAAAATTGTTTAATACAGGCTAGGAAAATTGCTCCCAGACCTCCTATCCCACTTTTTCCAGAGCTGCCTTCCTCATCTCAGAAGCCCATTGTTGCTCCTACCCTAGAGCCTAAAACTTCAACATCCTCTCTTTCTCAATAAGAGAGTGATCTTAAGTCCCTAATGTCCAACTTGACCAACAAGGTGAATAGTATAGCTATTCAAACTGCTTCCAAACCCTATTAGAACTATAACCAGGGGCATACATCTAATCAAAATTGGAATCAAGGGTATAATTCTAATAGGAATCAAAACTGGAACCAGGGTTATTAGTAGAATAGATGCCAAAATCCTAACCCTGCACAACCATCTATTCTACCTATCAAACAAATACCAGCTGTAAATCCAGTTAGGGCTTTAGTCCCTACTCAGAATAATCTAGCCCAAGAGGTAGATTGGTGCTATCCCTGCAACCAACCTCACAATCAGTCCTTTTGTGCTTTTGGTGCACAAGAGAAGGTTTTAATGTTGTAGAACTTTCACATTCATCAGGAATCATTATCAGAGGTAGCCAATAGCAACCCTAAAGTTCAAAATGAGGCTACCCCTGATGCCAGTATGATGCTATGGACTGCAGAAGACTTTTGTGCTATCAATCAACCTATGGACAGTGTTGTTATGCCTATTGCAAATAACATCAGGTCAAGGAAGAGGCAGTTGGAGGCTAGTTCCATGCCTGCTATATTACAAAAAGAGCCTGTTCCAAAGGCAAAAGTGGCCAGTGCCACAATCCCAATTCAGAGTAGCAAATCTGCTACTACAAAAGAAATTCCACGAGGCTTAAAAGTGCCTAAACAAACTACAGATCAAACAAAGAAAGGGACATGGATTCCCTCTATGCATAAGGAAGCCATTGTCCCATTAAATAATGTGGAACAGATGAATAGAACAAATATCAATGTTTCCATGTGGGAAGTAATGTCTATCCCTTCTCAAAGGGATCTATTACAAGAGGCCTTAAGGCAATTCCAATTCCCATCTGCTGAGTTAGCAGCATCAAACTCACCAACAAAGTAGAAGGAGAAGGTTCATGTTAGCCTAGTGCAACCAATTGAAGGACAATTAAGTATAATTAAGAAGCCATCTCCTTTCTACTTGTCCTTGATCATTGGCAAATTTTTAGTGCACAACTGCATGATAAACTCTGGGGCTAGTGTTTCAGTCATGCCCAAGAAGATAGTAGATGCATTAGGCATCAAGTATACCCTTGTTTCATCAGGAGTATTGCAACTAGACGGTACCTCTGTGAACACTATAGGAGTGATCAAGGGACTGGACCTGACTCTACATGCATGTCCTAACCTAACTTTCAAACAAGACATTTCAGTCATTGATCTTCCTCCCTTCTTTGCTATCTGTCTGTCAAGAGACTTCACAGCCAAGGTGAGTGGCTACCTTTCTTTTGACTAATCTCATATGTTGCTGAGGACCTGATATGACACATAATTCACCATTAAGACTTAACCAATTTTAGATTATCATGTGGAGAATTACGACCACAACCTAGTGAACCCACATGTGATGATTCACGGCAAGGAAGTGCATGATCCAGAACCTGCTGAAGCATAATCTTCACCTCTTCCTATCCTTGATCTATTTCTAGATGAGTGGGCAAGGGATCATGAAAATTTTGACCCTTATGATACTATCGAGGCAACTGACTTGGGCAACTACATGATCCATGAAAGGGATCCTTCGGTCCCTTCTGTACTTAAGCCAGATGATGACTCCAACGGTCCATGGAAGATGTTCTTTGATGGTGTGAAGAGCAAGAATGGATCTGGTGCAGGTGTTTTGCTAGTCTCTCTGATTGGTAAGAAGTTACATTTTGCTCATAGGTTACATTTTTGTTGTACGAATAATGTAGCAGAGTACGAGGCATTGGTCCATGGCCTATTGATAGTAGAAAAGAATAAAATCAAACATCTGTAGATCTTTGGTGATACTGAGTTGGTGGTCAACCAAGTCAGAGAGAGATGTGCTACAAAAAACTAGCTTCTAAGAGCTTACAGACATAGAGTTTGGGACCTATTTGAGAGTTTTGATGCTCTTAATCTACAGGTAATCCCAAGAAAATTAAATTTAGAGGCTGATTAATTAGCAACAGTGGGGACTCAATTTTCTCCACCTACAGACTTATTCCAAGGTCCTAATCAGCATGTGAGGATTATGGTCAAACCATTTGTTCCTAATAATGATATCCATTGGCAGGTCTTTGACAACAATGAGCAAATTGTGAGCTTCATTTAGAATGATTTTTTTTTCCTCCATGGCATAGCCTAGGTTTTAGGAATGCTATGGTGATCAGATCATCCAGCTCAAATCAAACAAGTTGCCCAAGGGTCTAGTCAGCCTTGAGGCCATCTTCAGCCGTGATGATGAGTTCAGGGTTGATAGAAATAACATGACCTTCAAGAAAGAAGATTACCAGAAGGTAACTGTCACCCAAGACAAAGAGTTACTGCTAGGAAAAGTGTGCGGCAATGCAAAGGAGCAAGAATTCATAAGACTTGCCCAAAAGTATAATGATGTCCTGGTATGGACACATGAAGATCTTAAAGGATTCAATCCAAATGTGGCTCAACATGCCATTGATCTGGATCCTAATTGCAGGCCAGTTCACCAAAAGCAGCGACCTATAAATCCAAAGATCGAGCTGCTCATGAGGAAAGAGCTTGCTAAGCTCATACAAGCAAGGATTATCTTCCCTATCAAGTATTCTACTTGGGTTGCTAATCTAGTGCTTGTGAGAAAGAAGAACAGAGTAGACTTCAGGGACCTGAATTGTGCTTCTATGAAAGATCACTACCCTTTGCCCTCTATGGATCAAATTTTACAAATATTTGCAGGGGCAGAAAGGTTTTCATTATTAGATGGCTTCTCTGGCTATAATCATATCTTTGTCAAAGAGGAAGACAGATTTAAGATGACATTCACAACCAAATGGGGAATCATGGCATATGTAAAGATGCCATATGGTCTGTCTAATGCTGGTGCCACATTTCAAAGGTCAATGGATATTGCCTTCAAAGGATTTATAAATAGGTTCATCTTGATTTATCTAGATGACATCACAGTCTTCTCTAAGGAGGAGAACCATATGGAACATCTAGAAAAGGTTTTCCAGAGATGCAAAGAGTTTGGGGTATCTCTGAACCCCAAGAAATGTATTTTTGTTGTTGCCTAGGGTATGCTTTTGGGTCACATAGTGCCTGAGGATGAGATATCCATAGACCCTAAGAGGACATCAACTCTCCTTTCTCTTCCACTACTAGCTCACAAAAAGGCTTTACAATCATTTCTAGGGCAGGTCAACTTTGTTAGGAAGTTCATTCCTAACTGCGCTGGCTTAGTGAAGCCTCTAACCCTTATGCTCAAGAAAGATGCAGTATTCATATGGACTAAGGAAGGGAAGGATGGTTTTGAGAAGGTCAAGGAAGAGATTGCCCAAGCACTGACTCTCATGAATCCAAATTATGAAAAAGGACTTTTCCCTTTATGCATATGGGGGAGAGAACAAAATTGCTGTTGTCCTGATGTAGCAAAATGAGCATGGACTGGAGCAGCCTTTGGCCTTCTTCAGTCAGACCTTGAAGGATTATGAGGTCAGATATAGCCCCATGGATAAACATGTATTTTCCATTATTAGAGCTATAAAGAAATTCAGATATATGCTGGCAAATAACCATATTAAAGTTTTAGTTTCTCATCCTAGTGTGAGAGATTACATAATGGTGATAGAAATTAGTGAAAAGAGAGCTAGCTGGGTCACTATGATCCTAGAGCATGATGTGGTCATCAAAGCCACTAAGATGATTAGAGGTAGAGGATTATGTGAACAACTAGCTCAGACATCAGTAGATGCGGTGAATTCATCTTACCATTTAAATGAGGAGGAACCTACAACTGAGCCATCGGTTGTGAGTTCTTGGACAACCTATATCGCTAGTTTCATATCCACTAGTGAGTATCCCTATGGACTGGATAGAGCCAAAAGAAGACACTTCAGACTGTAGTTTATCCCTTATGCTTTGGTAGATGGTGTTCTCTTCAAGAGAAACTTAAATGGAGTCTTACTGAGATGCATAGAAGAAGATCAAGTTGATAGACTTCTTAGTGAGTTTCATGTTGGCCTAGCTGGTGGCCATTTCTCTGCTAGAGCTACAACAATGAAAATAATGAGAGTGGGTTACTTTTGGCCCACATTATTAATGATGCTCATATATGGGTAAGAAGATGCAAGGAGTGTGCTCTCTTTGCAGGAAATAAAGATTGATATCACTTCCACTCCACCCTATTTAGGCTGATTAACCCTTTTCACAATGGGGATTAGATTTCATTGGCATGATAAATCCCTCTTCTAGTGCTAGTCACAAGTGGGTTTTTACTGTAACAGATTACTTCACCAGGTGGGTTGAAGTAGTCCCACTCAAGGAGGCCACTGAGTCATCAATCATGGATTTCTTGGAAGAAATCATGACAAGGTTTGGAGCTCCTCATACTATTATTTCTGATAATGCAAAAGCATTCACTAGTTTTAGGATTACTGATTGGGCTCTCAAATACAATGTGTTCTTAAAGACTTAATCCAATTATTACCCCCAAGGTAATGTGCTGGCTAAATCCACCAATACGAACCTGATCAAGATTCTGAAGAGGACCATGGAGACAAACCAAAGACAATGGCACAATAAGATCAAATTAACTCTTTAGGCTGATAGGATCACATACAAGAGAGCCACTGGGAATTCTCCTTTTGTTCTAGTGTATGGAAGAGAGGCTAGATTGACTATATCCTTAGAGCTTCTTGCACTAGAATTGGCTCATCAATTAGAGTTGGAAGGAGAAGATGCAAGGTCTCTCAGGATGGCTGAATTGACTGAACTAGAAGAACAAAGATAGTCAGCCATGATCAGATTAGAAGAACATCAGATGCAGACCAAGAGATATTTTGATAAGAAGGCCAAGGTCCAGACCTTCAAAGAAGGTGATCTTGTCCTAAAATGGGATGTTGACCGAGCCAAACTGGGAGGCCATACCAAGTTTGATGCACTTTGGAGTGGGCCTTGTATCATCAACAACTGCAAACAAGCAAATGCTTTCATTCTTTCAAGGCTAGATGGTGAAGTTCTCCCAATCTTAGTCAATAGGATCCATCTCAAACCCTAACATTAAGGTTGGTCTGAGATTTTGTACATATTGTTTTAGCTTGTTTCTGCTTTAGGTTTCTTTTCTGTGAGTGCCTTGCACAAGCTGCATTGTTATTAGGAGAATGTGGGCCTTGTTTCTTTTTGTGGTCTTGTTTTGAGGCAGGTTTCAGTTTGTCCAACATGTTTTAGACTTGACTCTATGCCCAATGAATGCTTAAGGCCACTAGTTTCCATTTGTTTAGTAGACAAACACCCCTGAGAAGTCACCAAAATGTTGTCCTATTTTGCTCACCAGCCAAATAGCCCAAATCAAAAATCTCTAAGTGTTTTCCTTATTTCCCCTTTAAGCCCTAGGTTTTGCAGTCATCTTCCTTCACGTTATAATTCATCATTGACTACCTAACCCAGGTTGCCGATCACTTAAGTTATGACTTTGAGCCTTTTATGTCGTGAAATGACCAGCCCCGAGTCGTAAGGTTTACCTTTTATCGCCCGTCGACTTCAATTCCTTAAGTCTCAAGTGTTTCGCAAGCCTGTAGACCACCTAAAGCTGACACCACATTCCATCTGCGAGGCTGTGAAATAACAACAAGCGTAAAGTATATCGGGGGCCCATGGCCACATATCAATGATTTCATCAGATGAAGCATATAGCACCAGGTGTTAAGGGATGAAGAAGTGGGGCCGCGACATTGAAGATCGAATGGTGGCGCGATGTCGTAAGTGAATCTTGCTCGCGGGGAGGATTATGTGCATGATCGTGAGATGTTAATGCGTGGCATGCTGGTGCTTTCTCTTCTAGATCTTTCAGGTGGACTTTCAACAAAATAAAAGATGCCACATGGTGGTATTTCATGAGCCCGTAGCCTGCCTATGCTGACGTCATATTGCTTCTGCGTGGCTACAAAATGGGAAGCTGTAAAGTTTGTCATGGCCTATGGCCATAGGATTATTGACCCGGTAGACTGAAGCAGACTACGCCAGGTGTCAAAGAATGCAGTGAAGAAGTGGGACCGATAGGGATTAGACAGTAGTGTCACAGGGGAATATTGTTTGCAAGAGAGATCCTCTGTGTGACTACGAAATGTGGACATGTGGCTTGTTCCTGGAAAGAATGTAAATATTTATGAAAGGAGAGCCACGTGGAGGGTTTAGTGCACTCCTGCAGAGCCAAATGAAGATGGCCCACTTCTTACTGCGTGACCGCGATATATTGCCACGTAAGTCGAATATTTGGCGCTCTTCTTCAATGCGAAATCAAAAGGAAAACAGTGGCTGTCGATCCAAAAGGGCAATCTCATCAACGGTCCAAATTCAAAGGAGACTCTCAGGCACTCTTGAAGGCGAGAAATCTTCCCATTTGGGAAATATGCAGATTCAATCAATAATGGAATTTAGAGGTCAAAATTCCAAAGGTTTTCGGAGCTGATAGGGCACAAGATCAAAGGGTTTGAAGATTAAAGTGTTGTAAAAGCTTTGCTCGGGGATTTTGTCTCGTCTACCATCAAAATAGATCCAATCTTCTCGGCTGCCCCTTATCAGATATTTGTACCATTTATGGTTGGAGGTGATAAATTAGTTGTTCACATTGAGAGGAAATATCTTTCATCTGCCTAGGTCTCCAGATATTTTCTGCAGTTAATTCTTACAGATAGACATCTTTCAGGCAAAGATATTTTCTGACAGAGCCCATGGGGTAATTTATTGTAACCTAATTAGGTCATTTGGAATCAGATGCTATATGCATGAATGTAAGATGTAAAAAAGGTTGGAAAATAGTTAGTCTTAATACTTATGTATTCCAAACAGAGCACTCCTCTACTGTAACCATGCCTTTTGATTTATGCTAGTTATTCCACCTCTTCATGCTAGTTTTAACTCTGTGTGATCTAAGAATGATGTGTCTGTGAATGCTTAATTCCTTTCTAATCATTTATTGCTCCTTGCCTCTGTTAAAATTAGTTTAATCTATGTATGTTTATTAGTTGTATCTGGTTATTTTGTGCATCTTCTCAGTTTTGTGAGGGCTCTTATATTCAAACTTGGTGTATCACCTTCCTTTACTTTCAGTTTTACTCTCTCGTCCTCTTTTCTTATTAGGTGGATAGATTAGGTTTAGTCTTAGGATCGTTAAACTTCTTATTCAACAAAGGAACTAGCCTCTCTCTGGAGATTTGACCTCCCTATAAGGTCCCACACCTGGAGGTCATCTCAATGTTTCACTAGATTTTTGGAGCCCTAAAAGCCTTCAACATTGGGTGCAAATCTATGTGACAATAGATGGCTAAGATTAAGAGGTCAAAGATAGAATGGATGGTGGAGATTAAGAGGTGAAAGATAAAGGTTTCTAGGGCATCCTTATGTGAATGGCTAGGATCAAGAGATGTAGTATTGTATGAGTGGCTAGAATATAAAGTTGATTTGACTTTTGGGACACTCATTTATTATTTGTGGCAAGTCACGTGACTCTCAACAATTAATTTAAATAATACAATTATTTAATTAATTATTTGGCAAGGGTGATGAGGATAAAAACAAATGGAGAATAATTAATCAAATAATAAAATTATTTAATTACTTATTGGAAAAGGATGATGTGAGAAAATATTAATTAAATGAATATTTAATTAATTTGGCTAAAAAGGGATAAATTAAATAAATATAATTTATTTAATTAGTTGAATGATGGAGAAAAAAAAAATTATTTAATTAATTAGGTGATGGGAGGGGATATGAAAAAAGGTCCTAGGATAAGTGTGTCATAAGGTGATGGTCATTTTTAGGTGTCTACATTTTGCCCTTCTTTGAGATGATGTTGCGACTAAGAGAAGTATCATCATTTCAAAGAATATAAGGGATGGATAAAAATTATCCCCAGTCACTTGAAGGAGTGATGAGGAAGAATGACAGAGAGATGGGATGCCCCCTCAAGAGGATAGGCAAGTTGGAAGAACATGGATAGGCCCTTGAAATGGATGAAACGGATTGGTTAAGGAGATGGAAGAAAGGAAGAATAAGTTATGTTGCATTGGGTGAGCAATTGTGTAGTTTAATATAGCACTAGACAGTATGCACCAAGGTATAAAGACTGGGATGACAATGTGTCGTGTGCATAAAGCACTGACTCAAAAAGATAAAATGTCACAAGCAAACATATGCCATTGGGCTCCATGATATGGAAGACCATGATGTCATTGTAGCAATATATTGCAAGGACTTGATACAAATGCAAGATAAAATGATAACACACAAGCAAGTAAGGAAGCAAACATGCACAAACTATTAAAAAACAAAAAAGGTTATGCCCCTGTCAAGCTAAAAACTGATGATTGATTGATTGATTGAGGATAGTGTTGTGGGAATTGTCTACCTATGAAATTGAGACCCTAAAATGGATGCAAATTCAACCTAAAATGCACCCTATCTGAAGTCCAAGGGACCTCAAGATTGAGTTAAACTACTAATGCACTATCCTATCTAAATTGCACCGTATCTAAGCACATAAGTAGTGATATACTCTATAGGGTTATGTGACTAAGCTAAATTACTTATGATTGCACTAATGCTATGTGGATGTGAGCACTCAAATTGACAGAATAACTTTACATAAAAATGACTTGTTCCAAATGGGAGGTGGAGGCCTCAATTTATAGATTTTTGGGGATGGTATTGAAGGGCTAGGATCAATGGTTGAGATTGCTTGAGGATCCTCAAGAAAGGAGAATTGGGCAAATGACATGATTAGATTGGATGAGAATTTTGCCCCTAAATTCAAGGGATGATCAATGGATGAGATTGCAAGTTTGAATGGATGGATGGCTATGATTGGGTAGGTGTATGACATGTAAGGACTCATTTATTAAAAGATAAGGCTTGGACTTTGTGAGGAATTTTAAATTCTATGGAGCGAACGAGTGGAATTTAAAATTAGAAAAATAGTGTTCAAATAGTGCCACATGGAATTTTAAATTGGAATGAATAGTGACACATGGAGTGGGGTGGAAGAAATAGGACAGATGTACTCAATTTGGAGCATTTGCCTATGCTTCATAAGTACCACTTGTCATGTACATGTGTGTACATTGGATGACAAGTGGACTTCTAGAAACATGGGTGTTTGTAATGATGAATTAATTAAAATTAATTCATGTGCACATGGATTAGAAGAAAATAATTATGATCACAAAAAAGTAATCAAAAGTGAACAAAATAGGAATTAAATAATTATGATAATTTATTTAATTTTTGGAATGAACTATAGTAAAAAATATTTAATTTTCAAACTATAGTAGAGGAATTTGATTTTTATGATATGATAAAGGTGTAGAATAAATTAATTAAATAATTAAAAAATTATTTAATTAATAACTGGATCAGATGAAGTGATGCGGGTGGATTAGGGTTGGCTACGTGGGTGGATGAAATTGGTTGTGACCATTTTCAGGTGTCTACATTTTGCCCCTCTTTGATATGGCATCACAGTTGTCGCAGTTAGCGGGTTGACGGGGTATCAAAGAATTTTTTTTTTGATAAAAATGCCTCAGTGAGTGAGTGACAGAGGAAAAATTGATGAGGCAATGCCCCTTCAAGAGATTGGCGGAAAAAATAAATTTTTCGGTGATCTCTCGAAAAAGGAGAAAATATGGCAGAAAGGGGGGAAAGGGATCCCAAGACTGAAGAATGGGGAAGAAATCGCGAAAAATGGAAAAAAAAAGGAGGTGGTTAGAGGAAAAAAGGTTAAAAAGAAGTTGGGGGGGGGAAAGGAAAAAAAAAGATAAAAAGATGGCTTAAAAAAAGAAAAAAAGGGTAAAAAGTTGGGATGGAGGGTGTTAAAAAAGTGAAAAGGAGCTTAAAAAACTCATTTTACTTTTTGGAATTTGGAGAAGGGAGTGGAGAAAAAGGAGGAAGAGAGTGGAGCAATGGCGGGCATTCCTCGAGAGGAGCACTAAGCTAAGCCGGTGAGAGAGTACATTCGTCCCGTAGCGACAGGCGAGCTGGTAGGTGGTTTTAGCTTCTCTTGTTATGTTTTGTTATTATTTAATTAAAGACTAGGGTTTGGGAAATGGGGGTTTTTGAGTGAAATGGCGCAGGAGGGAGGGTTTTGGTGCATAGATTATGGATAGGGGCACAAATTTGTGAAATGAGTGCATTTTATTTTTTGAAAATTTTACAATTTTTGATGTTTTTGGGGGAAGGGGTGCGGATTGGCGCATAGGGAGGTGCATTGGCACCTAGGGTTTAGGAGTGGGGGTGGGAAGGGGCGCATAGCCTGGGGGAGTGGTGCTAGAGGGGTGCTAAAGGGCAGAGGGGACGTGGACGGGCACTTAGCGCTGAGAGGGGGAAGCGGGGGGTTCGGGGTGGCACCTAGCACCAGGAGGGGGACGAGGGCAGGGGGTGCTTAGCGTTGGGAGTGTTGGGAATTAAGGTGTCTCAACCTTTGCAAATTCCTAATGTTGTATTTATTTATCCCATGTTGAGTTGGCATAGTCAGCACCTTGTGTATATGCAGCAGGGTAAATTTTGGTGACTTTGGCAGCCGCGGTTTCCCCCTTGAATAATTAACAGGGGTTTGGGGGCAACGCCCCCAAGACAGGGTCAAGGGGCGTAGCCCCTTGTGGGGTCTAGGGGCAGCGCCCCTGGTGCTCTCCCTGTTGCGGTACAGGGCGGGGTTGAGGGGCAACGCCCCCGAAACCTCAAACGATTTTTAATTAATGACAAGTGTTGGTGAGTATCTTTGCACGAGAGAAAGGCATCTTTGGGCAGTCAAGGGAGGTTATGACATGTAAGAGGAATATGATATTTTTAGTCAGTGTATGACAGCTATAAGGTGCGTAAGAGTATCTGTCGTAACCTAGCTTGGGACCAGGTGCCCACTTCGGGATGGGATGTTGGACAAGTGTCCTTAGGCATGGGTTTTTTGGGGCATGAGTCCAAGATGGATGCTCATCTCTAGAAGGTTCCATATTTGTCTTGTAAACTCTATATAAACAGGTGCTTGGATGGGAGATAGATAACTTTGGTACAAGTACTGTTATGCTGTCAGAATATCTCCAGATTCAACATTCGAAGACTCCTGAAAGAGCATTGGCTCTGAAACTGTATTGTAATATGTTATTGTTTACTGTAATACATTTGAGCTGTGTTTTGGAGTGTGGGGTTTTTCACCCGTAAGGGTTTTCCCCACGTATATTTGTCTCTCTCTCTCTCTCTCTCTCTTCTGTCTTCTTTTTGGTTCTTGTGTTTTGCTGCAATTTATCATGTTAATGGTTTAACATTGCTGTAATAGTTAGGATAAAGTTGAATTTGCATAGCCCTCTCCTCATTAGATTAGTGTAGGAAGCGTTTTCCGCACACCTAGCTTCCTTTCAGGGAGGGGGGAGCGGGGGGTTCAGGGTGGCGCTTAGCGCCGGGAGGGGGTTCAGGGGGGCACCTAACGCTGGGAGGGGGAGCGAGGGGTAGGGATTGGCGCGGGGGGCGGGGGGTAGGGAGTGGCGCAGGGGGGGTTAGGGGGTAGGGAGGGGTGCGGGGGAGGGGGTAGGGATGCATAGTTTTTTTATTTTATTATTATTTGATATTTGATATTTGATTTTTTAATATTTGATTTAATTTTTAATTTTTATTTATTGATTTGATTTTTTATTTTTTTGAGTTTGAATTTTTTATTTTTGATTTTCAATTTTCAAAATTTCAAAATTTATTTATTAATTTGATTTTTGATATTTGTTGTTTTATTTGATTTTTTGGATTTTGAAGGGGTTTTGGGGATGGGAGAATAGGAAAGTGGGAGGGTGAGGTAAAGTTAGCATACACGGTTGGGCTTGCAGGGGAGGGAGTGTGGTCAATAGAAGGGCGTCTGGGGAAAGGTGTCGATGGGTAGAATAAGTTAGTAGTGATAAGATGAAATATGACATGGTATGTTGGTGTGATGGTGCAGGATGACAAGGGTGTTTTGCAGTCTCGGGAGAGGCGGCTGCCTGCATTTGATTTATGGGAGGAGCTAGATAGAGCTGATAGGTTCATCCTAGGGGTACTTGGACCAGAGCATATTGCTAATATGCCACGGATTCATGTTGATAGAGCTATGATGACTGTTGTGGTGGAGCGATATCAGTCGGAGCATTGTGCCTTCCTGTTTCCCACAGGAGAGGCAAAAATTACACTCGAGGACGTATGGAGGATCTTACGAGTCCCCCTACATGGTGAGAGGGTGATTTATGATCATGCACATGGAGCAGACTATCTGGACCAAGTGTTTGCCCTGATGCAGGCACCATATGCAGCAGACATGACCAAGATGGTGTACCAGCTGGCTATAGAGAGGGGACTAGACCAGTTGGCCCTCTTTCTGGCAGGGTTGACAGTAGGGACGTTGGTCCCTGACAGGAGATCACATGGTTTCCCAGTGGACTAGGGAGTTGTGCTACATCGAATGCTGACTAATGGAGTGGTTTATGCGTGGGGCCCATGTATATTAGCACATTTGTACCATGACATGGATGCAGTGGTATACAGGTGCTTAGGGAGCCTGGGTTGTGGGGTTACCTTGTTGCACATCTAGGAATGGGAGCATATCCCAGTGACTCGGCCACTGACAATGCGAGATAGGCCACGACATCAGCTATTTGTTTATGCATATAGAGGACATCAGATGTGCCATTGTTTGGGGAACATGAGATACTAGAGGCGAGTGATAGATGAGATGGTGGAGTTTGTGTGGCAACCCTAGAGGGAAGTGGAGAGATGGTCAGATGACAATGACCAACTGGGCTATGCGATGCAGTCATGATATTTGATGGGGTGGATAGAGCTAATTATAGACAGGTATCTGCCACAGCGAGTTCAGTGGCAGTTCAGTTTGGTGCAGGATGTACCATAGGTAGAGGCGAGGTTCACACAGATACGGGAGGATCAACAATGGTGGGGATTAGTGCTTGATGCATAGATGGTCATAACAAAGTTTGAGGGACTCCAACCACAGGCATGGGATACTAGACGGGATGTAGTGGATGTAGGGACTACGCCAACATATGAAGATTGGTGGGCTTGGCAGAGGCCAGTGAGATTCATAGTGCTAGTGGGTTTTGTAGCACCAGAGGAGGTAGCAGTAGAGGAGGAGGATGATGATGAGGATGAGGATGAGGATGATGAGGAGGATGTGCAGGTAGAGGGGATGGATGATGATGATGATGAGGATGAGGATGATGGGGAGGGTGTGTAGGCAGAGGGGATGGATATTGAGGTTAGAGGTGATGGTGGAGGTGAGGATGATGGGTTAGAGTTGGTTAGGGCATAGGAGCAGATATGCCAACTACAGGGACAGATAACCCAACTACAAGTATAGATAGCTCAGCGAGAGGGCCAAGCAGCCCAACTAGAGGGACTAGTGGCTCAGTTAGAGGGACAGGTAGCCCGATTACAGGGGGAGTTGGCACAGACGGGCACCATACAGGCGTAGGTTACAGAGCTGCAGGCACATGTGACATAGGCTCAGGGATTAGCACAGTGGTATGCGTATGAGAGGGACCAGGCCCACTAGGCATCAGGGATGGGGGAGATGGTGAGGGCCATGTAGGAGAGTACTAGGGAGGACCTATAATATAGGACCCTTTATGAGGGGTTAGTACTAGCAGAGTAGAGAGTTAGTTATCGTAGCCAGTCTAGAGCTTCTAGTTCCAAAAGGATAGGGCAGTTGGAGAGGTTTGTTTAGTAGCCCTCGCCATCACAGGTGTTAGCAGCAGTACAGATGCCGCTCCCACAGGCACAGAGACAAGCAAGGCAGCAGGATATGGGGGTTTCTCCTCAGAGGGATTCAGGACCAGCTGAGTCAGGTAGGGACAGCTCCGCCTAGGGGCACGATGTATACATGTACTATGTTTTGACAAGTCTGAGGACCACATTTTGTATCATGATCACTTTTTGATATATATATATATATATATATGAGACGGGTTGTTTGATCAATGGACTATGTGTTGTGGATGGATGTATGGATTTATGCTGTGTTATATATGATGGATGCATTGATTTATAATGTGATGGATATATGATAGATGTATTGATTGATGATGTGATGCATTAATTTATATGTGATGGATGCATTTATGGATGTGCATATATGATGGATTAGATGTTGTGATGTTATTTGATATGTATATGTTTGTGATGATTGAGATGTGAGATGCTATGACTTGACATGTGCTTGGATGCAGGATGGAGCGTGTTAGGATAGATGGATTTATGTATAATACCTATATGTGTATATGCTATATGATGGTATGTGGATACGTGCTAATGCATTTGTGATGTAGGATGGGCTACTAACATGTTTGTGATGCGGGATGACAAGTGATCATGATACACCAATAGGACCCTAAAAATGGTCACAAAATGATAGGAAGATAGCGGATAGTAGAAAATAGGGGGAATGTGAATGTAAGTGTTAATGAATCTTGAGGCAACAGTAGAGGGATAGGGTGATGAGGGTAAATGCAAATGCAAGGAACTACATCATATTGAGATATTCTGCTAATAATAATAAAAAATTGAGTGCTACTATTGATATAGCATGGGATATCATGCACCAAGGTATGTGGAACCAAGGTGACAAGGCATCCATGCATAGGACTTGACTCTACAAACAATAAGATGAACCCATACATGCCCATAATAGTACAACCTTGTCTAGACGAGGGAAGGGGACTCATAGCATAAGTCCTTAATACACCAAAGGTATGAAGAACCTTAGATGCAAAAGGGGATCAATATGCTATAACCGACCCTATGATCCACAAGATATGAATAGTAAGACAGAGTAATGAGAACCTCCCACAAGCACGACATACAAAAGCAATGACCATGCCCCATTTTGGATTGTTCTCTACATGCCATGATATAATGAGATCAAGGCAACTTTGACATAGTCCAAGAATGATGTATAAGATAAAAAATCAAAGACCAAAAGACTGACTGACCCAAAACACACAGGCATTGTATCTCTTGCCAAAGGATGGATGGAGGATTTGATGATTTTGTCCATTGTAGGAAGGATGCATCCTAGGACAAGAATCGATGATGGATTAAACTAAACTATAGATAGGTGGAGGGATATGTGCTGCTAGTTATGGAAAAGCCAATATGTTGGTGAAAGATTTTTCGTGAGAGTGTTATGCTTTGATAAGATGCCCAACAAGTATATTGATCATAGGTCAAGTGCAATCAACAAGCTCAGAAAAGTGGGACCATCCAAACGAGTTGGATGGGTGCATTGTATGTACCTACGTACTGGATACTTCCTTTGTATACTAGACTGCCTACATACCCTGTATCCACGGGATCAAGGCACATTACAATGCAGGTGGTGATGATATGTAGTTTTGGGAGACTTGATGATGTAAGGATAGGGATTGGTTCATGTGGAATGATGAGATATGGCTTAGGGTATGTGGATGCTAGTTTTTCAATGGGGACCATGGTATAAAAACTATGATAGGTAGGGGATGGTGTTGGTGTAGTAAAGGATGTGATGTTTGTGTGAAACCATTAAAGGGACCAAGGTTACAGATGGATGAGAGGGTCAAGTGAGTGACATAGTGGTGACATGGAAAGGTGGGGATTAGACGTTGGGAGATGAGAGATATTTTGGGAATTATGGACAATAGAAGCTCAGATGATGGGTTTATTTCAAAGCTCAGACGAGGGGATAAGTAAAGTGGATAGTGCGGGTGAAGATGGGAAGGTAGTTTAAACAATGGATCTGGGTTGAACTTACACATGACACCTGCAAGCAAGTTTTCATCATGGTACATATCCAAGGTGCCACAAAGAGTGGTTTTCACCATAGGACGGATTATTTCTTTTTACTATTTTTTTGTAATTTTTTAATATTTTTTGACTTTTTTTTTTAATATTTTTGCCATAGGGTATTTAGTGGACTAACTATGAAACTACTTCAAGTGAATGATATTCATGGGCTCATCAAGTTCTTCTCCTTTAAGGGTGGAGAGGTGGTACGCTCCAGAGCCATACTTTGCAGTGGCAATGTAGGGTCCTATCCAATTAGGCTCAAATTTCCCTTTCTTTTCTCGCTCAGATAGATTCCTTTGATTTTCTTTCAGGACCAAATCTCCTACTGCAAACTCTCTAGCACGAATCTTCTTGTTATAGGATCTGCGAAGCCAGTTTTAGTATGCTTGGAGGTGATTAAGGGCATTGAGGCGTCACTCATCCAATAGATCAAGCTCTTGGAGGCATGCAACCCAGTATTCTTCATCAGTGATGACATTACACAAGGAGATGCGTAATTAGGGTAGTTCAATCTCGATTGGCAGGATGGCTTCCACTCCAAAGACAAGGGAATATGTTGTAGCCTCTGTAGGTGTGCAGATACTAGTGCGATAGGCCCAAAGGGTGGGATGGATATGGAGGTGCCAATCACGACCAGTTTCATTGACAACTTTCTTGAGAATTTTGAGTAAGGTTTTGTTAGTTGCCTCAGCTTGTCCGTTACCTTGTGGGTAATATGGACTGGACTAATGATGTTGAATGTGGAATTATTCACAAAGGTCCTGAACATCATGGTTTTTGAAAGGTTTTCCATTGTTGGTAACAATGGCAGATGGGATACCATAACGGCTGATGATATGGTAAAGGATGAACTTGGAAATTTGGTTTCCTGTGGTGAAAGTGAGAGGGATGGATTCAACCCACTTAGTGAAATATTCGGTGGCGGTGTTGATGAATTTGTGTCTTTTGGAGGAGGATGGGTGGATTTTGCCAACGAGATCTAGGCCCCACTAAGAGAAAGGACATGGTGTGGTGATAGGTTGTAACGCTTGAGAGGGAGTGTGAATGAGATCTCCATGCTGCTGACAAGGCTTACACTTCTTCATGTACTCACATGCATCATGTTCTATAGTAGGCCAGTAATATCCGGTATGCAAGAGCTTCTTGGCTAGGACAATTCCACTTGTGTGTGCTCCGTAGATACCTACGTGGACTTCATGTAAGGAAAGGGAAACTTCCTCTGTGTTTAAGCATTGAAGAAGAGTGCCATCATAGCTTCAGCGATAGAGGGTGTCAACAAGGATAGTGTAGCCAGTGACTTGGTGAATGAGGGATCTTTTCTGTTTGTGGGTGGATTTAGGAGGGAAAGTTTGATGTTGGAGGCAGGTGTAGATATCATGATACTAGGGATTTTCTAGACCAGCAGTCTCACACATGAATTCTGACTCAGTGACACGATATGCTGGCATTAGGAGCTATTCCACAAGAAACTCACATTGATGGCTATCATGAGGCATATCCAGAAGGGAACCAATAGTAGCCATGGCATCAACTACTTTGTTATGAAGGTGAAGTACCTGCTCAAACTATATGTAGGTGAAGAACAGTTTGTATTCATCAACCATTTGCTTATAGGGTACTAGCTTATCATCCTTTGTGAGAAACTTGTCATTCACTTGTTTGATGATCAATTGGGAGTCTCCATAGACCTGTGACTGCAAGATATTCCATTGTACTACTATTTTGAGGCCAATGATCAAAGCTTCATATTCAGCTACATTGTTCATGCATGGGAAAGAAAGTCTATAAGCTTTGGGGATGTAATCGCCTTGCGGGGTCACCAATAGTATTCCTGCCCCTAAACCATGATTGGTGAAGGATCCATCAAAGTATAGTTTCCAGTTTGTTGATTCTATCACGGTTAGGATGGACTCATCTAGAAAGTCAATGGATAGTGGTTGATAATCTGTGAGGGGTGCTTTGACCAACTGATCTGCTACAACTTGTCCTTTGATTGCTTTTCTGTCAACATACTCAATATCAAATTCGCTCAACAACATGACCCATTTTACCATTCTTCCTGTGAGTGAAGTCCTTGAAAGTAGGTACTTGAGAGGATCAACTTTAGAGATGAGCTGGATAGAGTGACTTAACATGTAGTGTCATAACTTTTGAGAATACAAGACGATAACTAAACATGCACATTCCATGGGGGTATAGTTAAGCTCATATCCGACTAGAGTCCTGTTGATATAGTATATAGACCTTTCATGATCGGTATCATCTTGTTGTGCTAAGAGTGCCCCCAGTGCTATTGAAGTTGCTGATATATATAATAACAGGGATTTTCCAGGGATAGGCACCATTAGGACCGGTGGTGAAGCCAGATACTCCTTGATGCAGTCGAATGCTTGTCAACAATTTTGGTCCCATTTAAAGTGCACATCTTTGCGAAGCAAATGGGCGAAGGGATGACATTTATCTGCGAGTTGAGCGATGAACCTTCGTATAGCCTATAGTTTGCCTTGGAGACTTCAGAGTTGTTTAAGCATCTTTAGAGGGGGCATTTCAGTTATGGTTATGACTTTAGCAGGATCCACCTTGATGCCCTTGTAGGAGACAATGAACCCTAAGAGTTTGCCCAATGTTATGCCGAAGACGCATTTCTTGGGGTTGAGACGAAGCTTGTACTCTCTGAGTCGTGCAAAGATTTGTTGCAAGATCTCAGGATGTTCTTCCCTTGTTCTTGACTTCCCTAGGAGATCATCCACATAATCTTCCATTATCTTGTGTATCATGTCATGGAAGATGGTAGTCATTGCACATTGATAAGTTGCCCTCGCATTCTTTAGGCCAAAGGACACAACCTGCCAGTAATATGTGCCCCAAGGACAGGTAAAAGTAGTTTTGTGTTGATCTTTAGGGGCGATTTTGATTTGATTATATCTAGAGAAGCCGTCCATAAGGGAAAGCATCTCATGTCCCACTGTGAGATCTACTATCATGTCAATATTGGGAGGGGAAAATCATCTTTCAGACATGCCTTGTTAAGACCTCAAAAGTCTGTACAACAACGGATGCTCCTAGGTTTCTTAGCGACTGGAACAATGTTGGAGACCCATTTTGGATAGTTAATCGGGTGGATAAAGCCTACATCTAATAGCTTCTACAGCTCTTCTTTGACGAGTAAGGCAACTTGTGGGTGCATCTTACGGAGCTTTTGTTTAATAGGTTTTGCATTGGGATGTACCACAAGATGATGAACAACCAAGGACGGATCCAATCCTGGCATGTCGGCGTAGGACCAACCGAACACATCAGGTGCTTCATGAAGCACTATGTAGATGCTGGATTTTTCTTCTGTGTGGAGACTTTCTGCTAGATGTGTTAGCTTAGGCAATTCCTGCATGTTGAGGTTGATTTCTTGTGTGCCTTCAATCAAAATGCTGGAACGCTCTTGCTAGTGAGATGGTATGGGGGGAAGATTGAGATCCTCATCTTCTAGCACCTCAAAGAGGTTTTCACTAGGAGATATGTCTTTATTTTTCTCTTTTGCATCTGAAAGTGCCTCAAAGAGGTTTTCACTAGGGGGCAATTTTCTATTTTTTGATTTTTTCTTTTTTGGACTAAGGATCTCCTCTTCCCCAAAATAGGGGTTAGCATGCAAGCATATGCCATATTGTGAGGTGTCGTGGAGTTCTAGGAATGCGGCGAGGGCCTCATCGTGTGGAAATACGTCAAGAGGTGGGGGTCCTTGACAATCCCAAGCAATGAGTTTAGGATGAACGAGGGGAAGGTCAATGACGAAGATGGCATTGTCGAGGAAGATGCATGAAAGATCAAGGTCTTCACATGAAGCTATGATGACACTCGGATTGATGTTTTCAACACTAGAAGAGGATTCTACTACCTGTACCAAGGTTTTAGCAGGTCCACGGATTGTCACAGTCGGTGGAGCATATCCTAAATTGAAGTATTGAGCATATTTCTTGGGAGATGTAGGGTCAATCGCAAGGGGTTCTATAACACCTTGCTCATCAACACCAAGTCCTGTTCCACAGTAAGGCATTTTGGTACAAATTTGAAATGGTATAGGATATTTTTCTTTCAAGTATTCTATATTGACAGGTGTTGGGGTGGTTTCATCATGGTAGAGCCAATCACTTAGAGTTGTTTCCTCAGCTTCTTCTCTAGAGACCTTTGCTGGTACAAAGGGAAATTTATCATTGATCCTATGCTACTATTCTTGTTCCTTCTTCTGAAGATGACAACCATGGGATTGGGAGGACAATGGTAACTGTCCCACATGGAAGGCATTGTGAAGCTCATATTCACTGCACCTTTTGTCTATGATTTTGACCTTTTGAGGTGTATGGGTGGAAGATGAGGCAGAAGCTTGTGGTGGTTTGATGGTGACTTGTGGCGTGAATGATGATGTGGATGGAGTGGATGAGGGATCTTTAACATGATCCCCATAGGTACTCGAACAATGGAATTATCTATCGTAAACAACCTCTAAAGCCTTGCAGTATTCAAAAGGTTGTTGATTAGCGGGAATAGTGACTTCCACACCGTTATGAGGGAACTTGAGGCATTGATGGTAGGTGGATGGAACGGCTTGCATGGCATGCAACCATGGTCGGTTAGGAGGATATTATATGGAAGGTCAAGATCAATCACGTGACATAGAGTGGGCATGGTGAGTGGGCCCACCTTGATAGGGAGGCATATAGTGCCTTAAAATTCTCTCTCTGTGTTGTCATATGCCTTGACGAAGATAACCAAAGATTCCAAGTCAGCCTTTGAATACCCCAGGAGTTTCACGAACTTTAATGTACATATATTCAAGCCAGATCCATTATCCAAGAGGACCCTCTTGATCTTATGGCTGGCGATTTGGACCTCGATGTGGAGTGCTTTTTTATATGTGGGATCAATGGGTGGCATGTCGGCATGGCTAAAAGTGAGGTGGTAGGATGAAGATAGTTGAGTGACAAGGTTTTGGAATTGAGAGGGAGGTATGTCGGTGGGGACATGAGACTCTTGGAGAGCCTTGTCGAGGATTTTGCAGTGGATGGTGGATGTCTTGAGGAGTTCCAAGATGGAAATTTGCATGAGAGTCTTCCCAAGATGGTCGAGGAGATTGTATTTGGAAGTGGTAGTAGTGGAGGATGGGGACGATCCCTTTATAGTTACACGCCCACAGCGGGTGGTAACGACACATTCGGGGATGGTGTTCTTGAGTTTGATGGTGGTGACATGAGTAGAATCAAAATCAATTCGACCCACTACATTATCGTAAGGAGGCAAAATGTTGTTGTAGGTGATGTTGTTGGCTTGGTTGCTAGGGTTGGTGTTGGAGGATGATGGTTTGGATGTAGTTTGATTGTTATTGCGATGATGAAGAGGGTCTTGGTATACACCTAGGCTATCATTGGGTGATGAGTTGCTATTTCCTTCTATTTGGATGTCACCATGATCAACGAGGTCTTGGATATAGTTTTTCAATTTCATGCATTTTCTTGTGGCATGGCCATTTATGCGATGATAGTCACAATATTCATTCTCTTTGTACCATGCGGGCTTAGGTTGATTTTCGTCAAATGGCTTCATCATAGGGAACTCCACCATGTTTTCTTGGACAAGTTTTTGGAACACAACCTCAAGTGGTTCACCCAAGGGTGTATACTTGCATTTTGGATTATTAGGGGGATTTCGCTTCGGAGGAGCGGATGGAACCAAGACATTGTTTGAAATATTTTGGACTAAGTTTGTGTCTTTTGGTTTGGGAGCGTCGATTTGGATGTACTTGGAATTGGTAGCACCATCTCCCACAATTTTTTTGTTTTTAGCCCAAAATTTAGGTTTGTCATTGGAGATTTTGTCATTTTCATTCTTATTGTAGATTTTGACTAGACCCTTTGCAATAAGGGCTTTTTCAATAGCGACCCATTTTTATATGATCTCATCAAAGGTAGATGCACAATGTACTTGCAAGTGGAAGGCCATTTCTTGGTTGAGATTTTGGATGAAAATGTGAATGAGTTAATTTTTGAGGGTTGTCCAAGGTAGCCTATTAGCAAGGGCTCTCCATCTTTGTAGATAAGCGGTTAAACTCTCACCACTTCGTTGTTTGGTGTTGCAAAGATCAAGCATAGTAATTTCATGCTCTACATTGTATGAGAAGTGGGCAATGAATTTCTCTGAAAGATCAACGAAAGTGGATATGGAGCCATAAGGCAAGTGCATGAACCATTCTAGGGCTTGTCCTCCTAGGCTTCGTGGAAAAAGACGAAGGAGGAATTGGTCATCATAGGTGACTTCTTGGCATGCCATGAATAACTCCTTGATGTGGTCACGAGGGTCTCCTTTTCCTTTGTATTTATAGAATTTTGACATTTCAAAGTGTTGAGGAAAAGGTGTGATGACAATGTTTCTATCAAACGGGCAGGGACATGAGTTTTTGAACTTATAATGTTTCTTTTGGGTCCCTAGTTGGATCTTTTTAGGTGAATTTTTCACCTCTTGCCACTCTTGATCAAAAGGGTTAGAAAGGGGTGGTTGCAATATGTGTTGGAGTAGAGGTTGCTGTGATGATGATTGTTGATATTGGGGATGGACGTATTATTGTTGTTGTTGGGGATGAATGTATTGTTGTTGTTGTTGTTGGGAATGGATGTATTGTTGTTGTTGTTGGGGATAAATGTATTGTAGTTGTTGTTAGGGATGGATGCATTGTTGTTGTTGGGGATGTGGTGGAAGGCCCATAGTTTGTGTGTGAACATGGGACCCATATGTTTGTTGTTGTGGGATGACTTGTTGATTTTGGACTGGTGGTTGTTATTGGGTGTCGTAAGGAGGTTGCATCAATGACCCATGGGGACGTTGTTGATGTGTGGAAGATTGATATGTATGCGTGGGATTGGCATAGCTTGTCAAGGGGTTTTATGGTTGGTTATGCAGATTCACAATGGGTGTTCGAGTCGTGGGTGGTACCACCATTTGTGTGATGATTGATCTTTGTGGAATGTTTAATGGAGGGAGAGATTGTGGTACAATCGTGGTGGATTCTTGTTGATTGTTTGGTGGAGGTGCTATGGCGGTGATGTTGACATTAGAAGGTACCCCAGAAACGGGCACATCGGAGGGTAGCATGTCATAAGGTAACCTGACGGGGGGGTTGTATACTTGTGGTTGTGAAACATTTCTAGCCCTCATGTTTTATCCCAAGGGTTGGACGGTGTTGGTGTTGGAAGCAAAACTAGCCCATGGGTTGTCATAGATGGGTTCATTAGGATGAGGGACACGTCCCCATGGTTGATCATAGATAGGCGATAGTGGCTTGTCGTGGTCTATGGATTTGAGTTTGTGATGGTCATATGAATATGGAAGGAGCGTGCCATGTTCAATGAGACATTGAAGAAATTCATCCTTATGGTTGTCAATGAATTGATCAAACTTGTCGTGTAGCCCCTTTTCATTAAGGAAATCAACAAAGGTGGCATAATAGGTGGTATGAGGATGAGTAGATGCTTCACCCATTTTGGGTTGGTTGACGTATTCCTCCGTATTACTCATGGTAGAGTCATGAGGAGAGAGAGGTTGGTAACGTGCATCCATGTTCTTCTTAGCTTGTGATGTGATGGGAGACATAAAAGGTGAACTTCGATCGGATTTGGATGATGAGGTACCAATGATGATGAGTGGGGTTTGAATCTAAGTTTATAATCTAGATCAAAGAGATTAAAGATCAAGGATTAATCCTATATACTTAGGGTGGACAAAGAGCCTAAGCAAATGGATGATGAGATTATTTTACTTGGGGTAGATAAGACACACTGAGAAAAATGGGATTTCTTGAAGTCCAATAACTTAGGAGTTGTCTAAGTTCCTAATTCAATTTATCCAAGGGGGTTGATGGTTCTTAGTTTATACTAAACGTAAAAGTTTCAAGCTTAATACAAACAAAAGGATAATTTTGATCTAGAGTCTAACCTTAGGATTTGGGTGCGATTTGGGTTGGTTTATTGATTAGGATTGATTTGATTGAGGAAATGGTTGGATTTAATGGATTCAAGGATAATGATTGATTAAACATGGATTAATGTAGATTGATTAAGGATGGTAAAATTGGTCAAGGCTAATGAGGGATGACAAACAAAGTTTTGACTAGGGATTGTTTAAGGATTATGATGACTTGGGACTAATTATGGATGACGTGGACAATTTAGGATCTAATGGGGATGATGATAAGGATAATGGTCGATGATTAGGGTGAATCACAAGATAAGAGTGATAAATGGACATGGGCATGAATTAGGTGGAATGTAATATCAAAGGATGATGTGAAAGGGGGATTGTCGGCAACTAAAAGGACACAAATTTGACTTTATGATGAGTTTTGGACTGGGCGCTGATTCATGGAACTAGGCACTGAATCAGAGGACTAGGCACTGATTCAGAGGACTAGGCGCTGATGTGGGACAGTGGTGATTTTGTGTGGTTTTCAAGGTGGTGAGTTGGATTTTTGGCAAAATTTGAACCTTGGATGTGAAGTTTTTGAACTTTGGAGGTTAAATGATGGATTTGGGAAGTTCAAATGTTTCAATGGTTCATTTTTTTGAATGACTCAAATGGTGTTTAGATTATGTCAATGATAGTTTTCCTTCAAAAACAATACAAACATTCCAAACAAGAGCATACAATGGCCAAAGGTTTTGTTGTGAAAATGTGATAATTTGAATGTTCATCAAGCACTTATACAACCTAAGGCGAGGAAGAGACAATAGTTGTTGGATTCCTAATGCAGATAAATTTGAGCTGCACTTACTCATAGCAAATAGCTTAGAAGTTTGGTGGCACTGACTCCCCCTTATACGGCACTCACTTCTTAGGCACACCAAACTTTGAATTCCTAAAGACTCGAAGATGTCAAGAAATTTGCTATCTCTACTTTGAACTACGAGAGTGTGGGATGGTTCTAGAGGTCTATCTTCTGACCTCCCGCGCTGACAAATAGAAGGTTTTTAGCTACTAAAACAAATGGTGTTTAGTGGGGAACATTCGAGGGATTAGCACATTACGAGCATCCGATAAACTACTTAAGGTTTTTCTAGCTCTACTAGGAGTATCATATACACAAGGTATGACTTCCTTTCGAGCTAGCACCGAATGGTAAGCACTAATACTGATTTAGACTTGGCTTTTGTCTTATCCTATTTTATATAGTAGACCGAATGAAAGTACTGCTTGGGGTCGCCAATGAGTTCTCCTTGCAGATGTGTCTCAAGGGCAGGCCCCTCCTAAGAAAAAGAAAAAGAGAGTAGAACCATTTCTCTTCACCCAAGATCCTTTTAAAGGCGAGGGGAGAGGATACTTTGATTCTATCCCTTGGGTAACACAAGTGTGCAAGTGCACAAGACACTTCACTCAAAAGCTACGTTCTTTTTAAAACCCAAAATGAAATGCTCCTATGATTGTTTACAAGCAAGGTTAATTTTAATGCAATTTGTTGTTCTTTTTAACCAATGAGTGAAAGATGCAAGATTGTTGTTCTTTTTAATCCCAAATGAAATGTGCCTAAGATTGGACAAGCAAATTCATTTTATGTGCACCAAAATAAAGTGTTTATAATCTAACAAAACCCATGCAAGGAAATGTTAGTAGTTTGTGATGAGTTTTGGACGGTCGAATGAGGCTGCAAGTCAAAATGTTAGTCCAAAAAACACACTTTTAGGTTAGGCGCTAATTCAGAAGGCTAAGCGCTAAAATAAAAAACTAGGCGCTAATATATATACCTGAGGCTAAGCGCTGATATGAGGAATTGAACGCTGATCCATTGTGACAGGTGCTGAAGTGATTTTGGTATAATTTCCCCTTGTGAAATGTACTTTTTCTGCAAAATAGAGAGTTAGGCCTGTAGGAAATGATGGTTAGAAGCCCAAAAACCACTATCAAACACTAAATTTACCAAGAAAACACATAAAATGTTAGTTCGATTCTAAATCTGGATAGGCGCTGATTCGCAAGGCTAAGCGCTGATTGGCTATATAGGTGTTGATCCGCAGTAACAAACGTTGATCTGAGACAAACAACACCTCCCCCTTGGAAAATGGATATTTCCTGCAAAACAAAGAGCTTAAATGTCCAAAAAGTCAGTAAAACATCATCTAAAACACAATGCAAGCATAAAATATCAAAATTGACCAAAAACCCATGAAAAATAAGTGTTTTTACCTTATGTTGGGCCGGGTACTGATGTGTTGGACTGGGCGCTGATTCACCAGATAGGCACCACTCTGCATAAACTGAGTGCTGATCTGACCTGTCACAAAGAAAACAACATAAAACATGCAAATTTGTTAGTGTTAAGGTGGTGGGGTCCCACCAAGCGTGCCAAAATGTCTACCTATGAAATTGAGACCCTAAAATGGATGCAAATTCAACCTAAAATGCACCCTATCTCAAGTCCAAGGGACTTTAAGATTGAGCTAAACTACTAATGCACTATCCTATCTAAATTGCACCCTATCTAAGCACATAAGCAGTGATCTACTCTATATGATTATGTGACTAAGCTAAATTACTTATGATTGTACTAATGCTATGTGGATGTGAGAATTCAAATTGGCAGAATAACTTTGCATAAAAATGACTTGTTCCAAATGGGAGGTGGAGGCCTCAATTTATAGATTTTTGGGGATGGGATTGAAGGGCTAGGATCAATTTGAAGGATCAATGGTTGAGATTGCTTGAGGATCCTCAAGCAAGGAGAATTGGACAAATGGCATGGTTAGATTAGATGAGAATTTTGCGCCAAGATTCAAGGGATGATCAATGGATAAGATTGCAAGTTTGAATGTATGGATGGCTAGGATTGGGTAGGTGTATGACATGTAAGGACTCATTTATGAAAAGGCAAGGCTTGAACTTTGTGAGGAATTTTAAATTCCGTGGAGCAGACAAGTGGAATTTAAAATTAGTAGAATAGTGTTTAAATAGTGCCACATGGAATTTTAAATTAGAATGAATAGTGACACATGGAGTTGGGGTGGAATAAATAAGACAAATGTACTCAATTTGGAAGATTTGCCCATGCTTCCAAAGTACCACTTGTCATGTACATGTGTGTACATTAGATGACAAGTGGACTTCTAGAAACATGGGGGTTTGTAATAATGAACTAATTAAAATTAATTCATGTGCACATGGATTAGAAGAAAATAATTATGATTACAAAAAAGCAATCAAAAGTGAACAAAATAAGAATTAAATAAATATGATAATTTATTTAATTTTTGGAATGAACTATAGTAAAAAATATTTAATTTTTAAACTATAGTAGAGGAATTTGATTTTTATGATATGATAAAGGCGCAAAATAAATTAATTAAATAATTAAAAAAATATTTAATTAATAATTGGATTGGATGAAGTGATGCGGGTGGATTAGGGTTGGCTGCGTGGGTGGATGAAATTGGTTGTGACCATTTTCAGGCGTCTATAGGAATGATATATCCCAAGAACAACACAAGGATGAGGGAATGATATATCCCAACGATGACAATTGATAATAATTGATTGATTGGGCTAACAACAAGGTTGGAACAAAACAAAGGTATGCTTTTGGATAATTTGACTAGATTGCTTAGCTAGATCGACATGTATTAAGGATGACTTGCATTTGGGTTTATTGCTTGG
This sequence comes from Cunninghamia lanceolata, assembly GCA_027924645.1. Classification (NCBI taxonomy): domain Eukaryota; kingdom Viridiplantae; phylum Streptophyta; class Pinopsida; order Cupressales; family Cupressaceae; genus Cunninghamia; species Cunninghamia lanceolata. The sequence goes on from BSBN01000128.1 coordinate 5,216,552, forward strand.
ATGTTTTGATTGGATTTTGGATTTTTTTGATTTTTAGAATGTTTTAAGATGATAGGTAATGCTAATGATGTTAACACCAGAAGTGTAATATAGGCTATGTGAAATCACCATGTGGAAGGGCATAAAACACTCAAGTGTATGAAGCTTACCAAGAGAAAAGACAATGAGACGTACCTGTCAAAAGGAATATTTATCAAGGAAACCAATTCGTATCAAAGTACAATCCACTACCCTCGAGTGGAGGATACGGGCAGAATCATGAGATGGAGGGGATGGAAGACTAATATAGGCTGTGAGGATGGAAGGATGGAGACAAGAACAAGGAACAATTACTCTCGCAAGTGTATGACTAGGATGGAAACATGAGGTGGATATGATGGAAGCCTAAAGGATGGGATGATGGAGATGTGAAATTGATGTGACCTAAAGGATAAAAAGATATGGCTACTACACATGGTGCATATGAGCAGGTTTTCACAATGGTATTTATCCAAGGTGCCACAAAAAGTGGTTTTCACCATAGGATGGATTATTTTTTACCATTTATTTATTTATTATTATTATTTTTATATTTTATATTTAGATATTGCAGCAAGCTAAGCATGGAAAGGTATGCTATCAGGTGGAAGTGCAGACTTTGGAACAAGTGGACCATGATCATGATGGTGGTTAGAATGTGGAAGTTACATTGCAAGGATAATGTCACTAGGATGGGCACTGCAGATCTATACCATCTTGCACCTCCTTAAGTTCAAGATTATCCTCTTTTGTGTTTAGGCAATGCAAATGGGAACCATTGTAGCCTCATTGCTTAGGGATGGACCAGAGTGTATGTGGGATAAAAGACTTATGGTGATAGTGAGCGATATGTAGCAGGAGGATTGGATCATGTAAGGTGGTGGATGTGTCATGGAATGAAGGTGATAGGGGAGCAACAATCTCACTTTTAGGGAGTTGCTTTGAATTTTCTTTTATGCTTTCATGGATTTGATTTTCTTCAAGTGAATGCTCTTGTGATGCTTGGGGCAAGATAATTTTGTCTTTGACGTCTGATACCCCATAATTTTGTTCTTATTAAGGCCAATGCTTTAGGATTTTTAGGCTTCTTTGATTTTGCATGCATAGGACTAGGGACTTCAATATGCACTCCATCATTGTGATAAGCATAGTGAGAGATTGGATTTTGTTGGTCCTGAGAAATGGAAGTGGGGGATGATGATGAGGGTTCAATGGCGAAGATGGCATTGTCATAGAAAAGGGAAGAGACATCAAGGTGTTTGGAAGAGGCATTGATGGTCCTTCATCCGGTTGGGGCTACTAGGAGGATACGAACGCTTACCTAGCTATGTAGGTATGATTCTGGGAAGAAAGATTGAGGAATGGATTTGGGGCCCCTCTCCTTTATTATTGCAGGGCGAGGGGTGCTACCAGATAATGAGCTATGTCTGCATACCAAGGTGTATGCATTGTTAATGCAAATAAGTGTTCATCAGGAAAAGATTCATCCATAACTAGTTCTTCTGCATTAATGGTGATCCTAGAAAGAAAATCAACAACTACATTTTCCTTTCCAGGCTTGTCCACAGTAATGATGTCGAATTCCTACAACAACAACCATCTAACAAGGCATCCACTAACCACTAGTTTGTTCATTAGATATCTAATTGTTGCATGGTCAATATGAACAAAAACTTGATAACCAGTGATATAGTGTCTAAACTTATTAATAGCATAAATGATAGCTAACATTTCTTTTTCTGTGACAATGTAATTAAGTTCAGAAGCTTGTAGATTTTTTCTTATATAGTAGAAGACATACTCCAAATTCTCTTCTTTTTGTCCTAACACAACACCTATGGCAAAGTTAGAGGAATCAATATGAATATGAAAAAGAATTGTCTAATTGGGTTCTCTCAATATGAGTGTCATTGTTAAAGAGTTTTTAAGAGCCTCGAAGGCTTCTTGGCAGACAGGTGTCTAATCAAATTCAATATCTTTAGAAAGCAAGACAAATATGGGTGTTGGTATTTTACTGAAATCTTTAATAAACCTCCTCTAATATCTTGCATGGCCAAGAAAGCTCCTTACATCTTTCTATTTTTGTGGCACAAGCAAAGTCGAGATTACTTCAATTTTATTGGGATATACTTGAATTCCTCTCTTTGACACATAATGTCCAAGGACCACTCTCTCCTCCATCATCATGAAACATTTCTCATGATTGAGAGAGATTGTGATCCTGACATCTTTGTAGGAATCTCAAGGTTTGCTAATGCCTCTTCATAGGAATCTCCATAGGTGGTGAAATCCTCCATATATACTTCCATACAATCGTGAGTAAAATCAGAAAAGATGCTCACAACAACCCTTTGAAAGGTTGTTTGGGCATTACATAGTTTGAATGGTAGGAATGAATAGGCATATGCACACCAAGGACATGTAAAGGTTGTCTTGTCTTGATCTTCAGGGGCTATTTTAATCTGATTATAGCCACTGAACCCATCTAAGAAAGAAAAGTATTTCTTCCCAGCCAAGGAATCCAAAACCTGATCAATGAAAGAGGGAAATGATATTTTCTAGTGGTTGTATTCAATTCTCTATAATCAATACATACATGCCACTTTCCCCCTTTCTTGGATACTATGACTAATGGAGAGACCCACTGGTTGTTTGATATAGGGTATATGAATCTTGCATCCAAAAGTTTTTGTAATTCATTTTTCACTATGTCTCAGATAGTAGGGTTCATTCTTCATTGGGGTTGCCTAATTGGTCTGCATCCTTCATTGATATATATTCTATGCATGCATAGATTAGGGTCCATGCCTTTCATGTCATGGTAATCCTAGACAAATACTATTTTATGAGTCTGTAGCATGGTGAGCAATTCAGATTATTGAGATGTTGTCAACTGGTTATTGACATTAAGTATTTTACTAGGTGATATTTTAATTGGTGCTGTAGATGTCATGACAAAGGCCACATCTAAACTTGATAGATTGAGGCTACAGTTGTGTGGAAGTAAATGATGGAACATTATATAGATAATTGAGTCATAAGCTATTGTATTCAGTGTAGGTAAAATGTTATGCAATGGGCAAGTTAAGCATACTAAACATTAGTCTTGCTATGGATCCATCCCATAAGTGTTTTGTATAATATTAAAGAGAACTTCATCCTCATCCATAATATTTATTAATGGACTACGTTTGATGGTCATGAGTGTCTACAGAAAATATTGGTCATTATCCTCTGGGTCTGACTAAATAGGTTGTTCCAAATCGAGAAAAGTTTGTGATGGTGGATAGAGGACCAATTTATTGGTTACATTTCTATTGGAAATGATCATATTGCCAGACCTACAACCTATGAAGGCATTGGTTGTTGCCAACCATGGTCGTCCTAGGATGAGTGGATATCCACCTAGGTTAGCCTTGGGCTATAGGACCATGAAATCTGCAAGGTATTCCCATGAGTCAAGTGTAATGAATAAATATTCAATGATCCCTTCTGGTTTGACTGTTGACCTATCTACCAATTGTAAGAATGTTGGTGTAGGCCTTAAGTCCATTAGTTGAAGATTTTCATTGTTTCTCTGGTCGTAACATTTATTGCTGCACCTAAATAGATCAGAGTGTTTTTAAAGAGGGTACCATTGATATGCACATCTACCATAGATCTGCTAGGGCCTGCATATTTTGGGACAACTGAGTTTCCCAACATAATGTCAACAAGTTGTACAATGACATGGATAGTCTGGGGGTCCTTTCATTTTCTCCCAGGTTTCTTAAGACACAGTTCCCTCACAATTTTGGTGTAGAATGACACATCTTTTATAGCTTGGATCAGGGGAATTTTGACATAGACATTCTTTAACTAACTAAGGAAGTCAAATTCAGGTTCAGGTTGAGGTTTTTATGTGTTCAATCTTTCTAGGAATGACAGTTTTGTGGTTGTAATTTCTATCTGCAGTTGAACTTGTTCAGGGTGCTCACTTTAGTTTTTCAGTTGGTTGTTAGCATCGGTGGATGTTCATCAGAAAGTTCCATAATAAGCAGAGAGGTTGGTCCAAAAAGTATCTTCTCTGAATGTAAATGAACATCACTAACCTCGATCGTATAGGTTAGGTATTGGATGAGTTCGTTAGTATAAGCCTATTGAACATGCTTGTTATTAGCATTTGGTGTAGGTTGAGTGGGTAGTTGAGTTTCTCTTGGTTGTGTAGGGGTAAGTGAAACTAGGTTTGGCATAACGACTGGTTGTTGTGGTAAGGCTTGATGTGGCTGCGGGTAGCTTACATTTGAGTTTCGCATGGTTTCCTTGCCATTGTTGTGACCACGGGTTTTGGGATGATTGCCACTACTGATTGTAATTTAGAGATTGATATGGCTATTGTGGCCACCTCCCCTACTGTTGGGTCTAGTTGGATGGTGGTATGTTTGATCGAGGTTGATCTGGCATGTTATTCCAGGGTGTGTTATACTAATTAGGAATATTTGAACTAGATCCTGAAAATAAAGTCTTATAAGATAAAGGGTCTTGAGGCATACGTTGTCTCTATTGCCAAGGCTTACATTGTGCGATGTAAACTACATGACCTTCGTCATCTTCCAAGATGTAGAAATCAGGTCTCCCAGGCTTCTCTTCAAAAATGCTAGCAATCCATTTGCATTTGTAATTGACCTTCTTTTGCTAACAATGTGGACATTATTTTGCCAAAGCTACATCTACCTCCTCTTGCTTCTTCTTCACATGTAGGGTGTCTAACTGGGTCACTAGATGACTAATGATTTTTTCCTTCATATTCGATAGAAGATTACTGAGCTCCACCTGAGAGACACATGTAGATGTCTATGTGGAGGTCAGAGCTCTGGAGCCTCTAGTTTTTTTCATGGTTGAGTGTGAGTAGTTCCTACATATTTGACAAATTTCATCAAAGGCTAGTTGAGAGATGTCCCCTACTCCAATCAAGTTCAATGCATCCATACAATTATCATTCACACCTCATAGGAATACTAATTTGAGTGACTCTGGAGAGATGGTTCTGGTGTGACTTTTTGATGTAGAACTGGAACCTCTCAACATAATTTTTGAGGGGTTCGTCTTATTTTTATGACATTCTGAATATGTCATGTCCCTTCATGTCCCTTCCATGACAATAGTCTTGTTATTTCTATAGAAACTTCTCTTTCATGGTTTCCCAATTTGCTACTGCATTTCTGCTTAGTCCCATGAACCATCACAAAGCAACATCCTTAAGTGTGGTCAGAAAGAGTTTTAATTGGCATGCATTAGTAGTGTAGTTGTAGCTCCAACAAAGGACATCGAATTCAAACAGGAATGTATCAGGATCATCAGTGATCAAATCATGGAAGTTGGGCAGAGCCAAAGGAGGTATGTTCTTTAGGGCAGCTGCTAGTTCTTGGTCTGCAATAGGAAATGCAAATGTAATTGGTTCAACAGGATTCTCCACTGCTTCGTCTGCCATTGTGTCGAGATAGCAAGTGGTAATATCTTACATGTATGTGATGTCACTCGATGTGGGATATTTCAACTTCATCTTCCTCTTCTTTTTTCTTTTTGTAATTCTTAATTGATGGAAGAAATCTCCCTAAGGTGTCTCTATGCTACCACATGCACTGGTTCTTGAGCTAATAGCTCCCTCTTTGCACATTGTTAGTAGATAGTTCGAAATTGGATTGGATGTTTAATAGTCCTGATTGTTGAAAGAAATGTAATCCTGTATACTAAGAAACCAACATAATCAAATTAAAAACTTAGAAATTCTAAACCTTAGAACCATCCCCAACAACGACGCTAAAAATGTCTAACTCTTTTATTGATCAATAAATTGATGCAGAAGAGGCATGCATTCAACTCAATCAACCAACATATCCTTTATCAAGCAATCTAATGGCTATAGTGTGTTACATTTAATTATGTCAAACTAGGGAATCATATTCTTCTTAGATGGCACATGCACTATTTGTACAGTTGAGGATTTCTGAGCTTATCCTAGAGGTTGTGCATTAAAATATTGACTAAAAATTAATTCTATCTTATGAGCTTTAATCAATAGTGATTGCTACAAGTAATTATGTTATGCTATAAGTAAATGTTGTTTCAACTATGCAAGGGTGAACTGTTTTTGAACAAATGATTATAACTGATAACAATCTAAATCAAATAAGTGATCACAATTAATAACAATCTAATTTAACAAGATGACAATTGATAAATTGTTGACAACCTAAATTAACAGAGAACTACATTTACCTCAAGTGGACCTTGCTTGGGTGACTATAACCTCACAAAATCCAAATCAAACCTTAACTAGATAATCCATGCATTGATTGAATCTGATTAACTTTATTGAGTTCTGAAAAGTAATACAAATGCTGATAACAAAGTGCTGATAACAACAATTCTTCTAGATCCCTATCACATGCAGAATCTATCACATATATAGACATGATCTAAATCCCCTAATTAATTTAGACTCTAAACAATCTCTAACCACACATGTTAACTCTTCCCACAAACATAGGAAGAGGACTTGTTCCTATTCTAATCAAAATAGAAGTAGGAAACTAATTTATACAAAGATTGTTCAAATAGCACAGTCCTACTATGACTCTACCTAGATCCATCATAAAGAAGATAAAATTAGATAGGAACATGTAGACCAAAACATAATCATGTAATTATTAACCATGACATGCTAATGCTATAAATCCTTCTTATTTTTCGTGGATGTCTTTACTGCTATTGATGAAAACTGTTGGTGAGTGGAATAGTTTATGGCTAAACCAACTCCTTTAAAGTTGGATACTTTCTCCTTTAGCTGCAGGTGCTAGTGTCCTTAGCTTTAGGTGACTGCTCCTTTGGCAATGGGTTCATAGACAACCTCTACTACGAGTGACTGCTTCATTGCTGCATAAAGGTTAGTTTCATCCAACAATATTTTCACATCATAAACTACCATAACTAACACAAATTGCTATTATATTCTAAAAAAACCATTAACACACACAATCATTCATTAACATATCATATACCATTCTCAAGTGCTTTCAAACTTAAAGGTGAACATAAAAGCTGACAATGTCTAAGGAATTGTCTTTGAGAAATATAAAACTTAAACAGGGAAACTATGACAATTTCAAGACTCATCAAGGAGTCTTATTGATTGTTGTTGTATGGTATGTCATTTTGTCTACACTATTACTCACAATTATTTTGTGAGGGGTGATTAATAACATTGATATTTTGATTCCCTAGGTTTTTATAATTGTTACCACCGCTAAAGCTATTGTAATTATGATTGTTGTTTTTGGATGGTGGAATGTTGGTTACTCCATTGGTGGTTGCACTAAGATTATTGTTCTTCAAAATTTTAGGTGCTGAGGGGTTATTGTTGTTGTTATCTTGTCTTCCTAATTTTTCATTGACACCATACTCTTTTCTTCTAATGTCGATTATGGCTTGATCTATTGTAAGAGCACTTTCTAGGGCTCCTTTGTATGACTTGTAGGGGATTTTTTGAACTTCTTCCCATGTATCCTTGTTAAGGGCATGTCGGAATAGATGACACATCTCCTTGTGATCCATATTTGGTATGCTAGTTGAAGAGTAGAAGACCTACCTCTTGTGGAGAGTTTGTCATTGATGTCAAGGAAAAAATGTTTTTGTTGAGGGTCTTCAGGATGTTCAATGTTTAGAAGCATTATGTGCATTGGTCTTCAGGATGTTATGTGCATCTTCCATTCTTATCTTAGAATGCATTTCTTCTATTGATCATATGTATTTCACAGGATAGCATGCTCATGTGTTGTGTGTTGTTGCTCATGATCTTCTTATTGTTCTATCAGGATGTATAGGACATGTTGATGAGTTGTTATGCAAGTTCCTTCAGGACATGTTGTTTTCTTGTGTATACTTATGTTCACTTGAGTGTTGATGTGGTTTTCTTAAAGAGACATTAAAACATGTGATAATGTGTGGCCATGACCATTAATAGGTTTACTCCATCAGGATGCCTTGAATTTAATGATCGGGTTTAGAATGAGAAATGATGCAAGGTTTATGTCAAGGTGCAAAATAGGATGCAAGCTGTTGACCATCAAACCAGGGTTCATGATGTCTTCATCATAAATAGTTCACATGGTTATTCAACATTAAGACACATCTTAAGGTAATCAACACAAGACTTGTAATGTTCATTGAGGTTATCTATGATATGGAAGGTTTCTTGATTTAGTTTGATCAACATTCAGATTCTTTGATGTTGCACTTACCAAGTCTTGATCATTTTTTCAAAGTGGCACAAAAACTATTTGATGGCATCATTAAGGGGATTTCATTCTTGGTAATCTTCATGTGTCTTAACTTTGTAATTCAATGTTATCAAGGCATGGAGTTATATTTTTTTATCATGACATTGATCATTCCTTACAATCTCTTATCTCTTAAGGAGGTTTCATATTGTTAAAAGATGTTAAGATTGTGTGAAGGTGATTATAATTTCTAACTCTAAAGTTAGTGAAAGGCACCATTTGTTGAAAGGGTTTTGATTTGTCTTATACAAAAATCAAAAATAACAAAGCTTGTTTTTGGGCCACTTAAGTATTTAACTTGGCCAGCAGGTTTTCAGCTTGCATAGCAGGTAAATGCTGTTGTTTTTAGTTCATTTGTCACCGGGCCCTTTAGGTCACACCGGGACTGGTAGTCAAGAGATGTATACAGTGGAAAGCTTATTTTTGGAAGTTCATTTTGTAAGGTTAGACTTTGTAACATGCTGCTCTCGACTTAGGGTTACATTTTATGCAAAGTATCTCAAGATTTAGTTGTGATGATGAGGATGATCTCTGGGATTTGACAAAGCAACAGTGAGCTTTAGCTTGATAGTTAGTATTTAGACTCAAAGACTTCATTTGTCGGCACTATTCAGGTGATATTATTTTCATTTGAAGGTTCATTTTTTGTGGTTTATTGTCAAGGGTTTGTGGTTCAGTTATGGGTTTTTATTTCTCGTAAATGAAAAAGGGTTTTAAGTTTTTTTTGGTCACAACAGTTAAAGAGAAAACAATTTTTGTTATACCCATAACAAATAATGTTAGGATTTATGACTACCAGACAGTTTGAAAGCTTTACATTTAACTATAGTTTAGTTATGTTGAATATGTGATTAAAGGATGACCGTGGTATTAAGATTACTTGATTGTGGTTAAATGTTGTGACATCATCTTTAGAAGAAAAGGAACTATAGTTTGTGATAGTTACATAAACTTTGGTTAAACTGTGATGAGATGTATCTTTGATGGTTACATACTATTAATAATGATCTTATTGAAGGTTTGTTTGAATCTCATGAACCAAGACATATACAGGTTGGGTCAATTTGACCTCATGACATTGACAGTTGTTACTAAAACTAACTGCTATAGGCAGTTACATGAATCCAGTTACTTGTTCAAACTATACTGTGAAAGGAAGAAGAAAATTTGAGAAAGATTAAAAAGTATCTATAATACTATGTTGAGTAGAGGTTGTATTGTATTACTTGGAATATCATTTCAAAGCAACAAACGATAATTGTATATCATTTGATCAGTTGTATGTGCACAATTTTTATGTGATTCTTGAGGTCTCCAAATTCAATGAGACAGTCAAGATATGGATTGTAGAGAAACAAAGAAATCCTCTGTATTGTATATTTTCATCTAATTTTTGAGAAGTTGTAAGTGATCATGTCAGTGAGACAATATGATCATTTCCAGTGAGGCTTATGTTACCAGTGAGGCTTGTGTTGCCAGTGAGGCTTAAGTTGCCAGTGAGGCAGTGATAAAAGTCAGTGAGACATTTTTTTGTAGCCAGTGAGGCATGATTTTTGAATAAGCTAGTGATTACTGAGTAGTTTTTCTACCCCAAGAGGGTTTTCCACTCTTGAAATCTACGTCTTATGGTCTCATTTGTTGCATGATTCATTTGTCCATTATACTTGTTTGTTCAGATCTTTAATACACAATCTCTTGCATTGATAAAGCCTACATCAACATCTACTTCTATTTTTAAAGTTTGAAAATAAAAGTGAATAAAGTGTTTTGTTTTCTACAACACCGATTCACCCCCCTCTCAGTGTTGTCAAGTACTCCAACAAGTGGTATCAGAGAGTAGGTTCCCTATTAAAGTCTAACAGGCTTGGGTAGGTCCTGATAGTGGAGTACCATGGGAAAGGGTAGAAGAAATAGAGAAAAGAAAGAGGACAAACAAAAGGTTGTACAACAAGCCCCGGTTAAGTTATGTGATGAGTTGTTGCCTAAGTCATCTTTGAAAGTTGACATGAAGTGTGATAAAGAAAATGACTTTGTTGTTGAGATTGATGATGCAGAAGGATATCTCTTTGTATATGAAGATGGACAAGAGTTTGATGAAGATGACTGTGAAGTTGATGTTGAAGGAGAACTGTTATGTTCTCTAGATGAGATCAAGCATCTTGAAAAAGAGAAACATGGATTAAAGGTTCAATTTCAACAAGAGAAGGACTCCAAGACTAAGGTTCTCTCTGATCGTGCAAAAGTTTCTTTAGAACTTGAAAAAGCAAGAAATCTTATTGTAGACTTAAAGAGTCAAGTTGAAGAGTCTAATAAACTGATTATTAGTCTAAAAACAAAAGTTGTAGAACCTAAAAGAGTATCTGATTTTGCAAAATCAGATTTTGAAGTCAAAACTAATGAATGTCTAAGATTGGAATTAGACATAGTTTCTTTGAGAAAGGAATTGGAAGACGCATCTTCTAAATTGCATAAGAATATTCAATTTGAAAAGAGTACTAACCACCTAAATGACATGTTGAGCAAGCAAAGGTATAACAAGGAAACTACTGGCTTGGGTTATGAGAAAGGAGAATGTTCCAAGACAAGAGATGCTCCTAGGAAGAAGATAGACCTGACATTTCACTCTACTGCACCTGAGGTTGAAGCCAAGAAGAAAGCTAAAGTTAATGTTGCTAATGAGTCTTTTTAGACCTCCATCTATCAGGTATAAGTACTCTCAATTGCATGGTTATTGCTATGCATGTCATGTTTATGGTCACAGGGCCAGAGATTGTAAAAGAAATGGTTTTGGGTGGAATAAAGAGAAAAGTTTTTATGGCTGGTCAAATCATAACTACAATAATGCTTGTTATAACTATAACAAAGTTGGCCATTTAGCAAGAAACTGTTGGATGCATGCAAAGTATGTCAATAGAGATTCTCTCAGATCACCTAGAAGAAAGTATTTTTCTCTTGATCAAAACTACAATATTTTGTATTATAGATGCAATATGTTTGGGCACAAAGCACAATGGTGTAGAGGAAGGATAAAACCAACTAGAGGCTACATGTTCAAGCAAAATCAAGTGAATGCCTTGGGAAAGGAAAACAAATATCCTATACTAGTTTGGAGAAGAAAACAAAGTCAAGAAGAAGGAAGTCCTAATCTTGTGCATAATGCACAAGAGATATCCATGAGTGCATAAAGAGTAGCATGAATCAAGGGGGAGTTGATTTGTAATGTATCTTTCAAACTCCTTAAACAATCAACAATAGAGGTTGTCATGAGACTAATATGTTTGGTTTTGTTTGATGGTAGAGACTTATAAACACTTGACAAAGCTGTATGATTTACTTTGGAAGCAATGACTTTAGTATGTTCTTCTTGAGATCTTTGAACAAGTCAGTCCATAGCTAGAATGGTGTTGACAATGTTGTTTATAGATTGGTGTGTTGAAAGGTAGCATTAATTTACAAGGGCCTTTATGCTTCTTCAGGATGTTCAAAGGCACAAGTGTTTGGTCACTTCATGTTAAGGTATATGTCAGTAGATTAGTGCATTGTAGTGGATTGGTACATTGCTTGAAGAAGAGTAATGATATTCATGCCTCATGATGCTTGTGAGTCTTTAGCATGAGTTGCAGGAGATGAATTCTCTATTTGTGTCTTGAATCATACTATATTCTTTTAGATAATACTCTTTTCATTAGATGTCATGATCTTGTCTCAGTTGATGTTTCTGTTGATGATTGTTGATGCTTTAATTACTTCCTGCATCAAGGTCAAATGTTCTTGATTTAGTGAATTTCATGCTTCAATTAGTTTATGGTGATGACTACAATCAGGTACCTCAGAAGAATTGTGTTAGGTTTTGATCATATGGAAGTTGCCAAGTGTTGAGACACCTTCAGGAGGTATTTTACCATCACAAGAACATGCTTGGTGATTAAAAGAAGATGCAGAGGTGCAATGGCAATGCCATTAGTGATTCATATCTTGTTTGGAGGGCAAAAAGCAGAAGACTAGAGCAATTAAGTGATCCTTGATACCTTGTTACAATGATTCTTGTTGCTTCAGTGATACGATAATTCTTGTTTCTTGAACATTGTTGATGCCTTTGTACAGTGCTTGATTTTGTTTGATACAGGTGCTTGATGGCTAATGCTTTTTTGCAGTGCTTGATGCCTAGATTTATGCAATAACAGTGGTTTGTAGCAATGATTTCTTGTTATATTGATGACAGGACAATGAAAGTATAATGATGTTGCAAGATGCATTTATGATAATACCATGACATGTCCATATGTTTCTACGTAAAGTGTGTTTGTCATTGAAATTGCACGTACTTTTTTAGTTGTACAGTGCATGACACTTTCTATAATAGTTACATTATACTTGGACAGTGTTTTGAGGCTGGTAAGACCTCAGGGGGGTAGCATGGAGTTTTAGTTGATGGTTTCTATTGGTACAGTGATATACAGATGCTTGATACAAATTCTAATGTATAGTGGATTCTCTACTAGTTTGATCATATAGTGATGATTACTTTGACTGATGTTTCTTGATGTTTTTTAGCTGATTCATGACCTTGGCAGTGGTATATAGTGCCTTGATAGTTTTCGGTAACAATGACTCTTATTTTGTGATATGTGCCTAATTGCTCATGCTTTGCTTCATTGATGATTTATTAGTTGGTGCTTTACAATGATGGACAATGTGATCACAATAATGCTTTTGGAGCAGTGAATAGTGTAGAGGATAGTAAAAATTTATTTTGATTAAGTCAGTATTCAGGATAGAATACATGGATCCTTCATTTATTATTGTTGACATCATTTCTTAATATGGCTAGTAGGTCAGTACAGAGGATAGTACTCTTTGAGGTCTGTAATTTTTGCAAAGATGAAAGGTCTGTGATCAGTCATGACAGGTGTGAGTATATTCAGGTAGCCTCCATATTGTGCTTCACATGAATTCTGAATTTGTCATTTACATATCTGTTGTGGTGCCAGTGTTTCTTGATGACAGCTTTCATACTATCTAACACGTGTGTAATGGTCTACATGTTCAATATAAGGTCTGAGAGAGTCTTTATGGGGTAACTATCTTTGTCAAAGATTTAACAGGGGTCTACCTCATCAAGGGCTATCATTACTAGGCAGAGAATGATTGATAAAAATCCTAGAACAATTATCAGATGCAAAGATTTATTTTGACATTCCCCAAGAGGGTTTTCCACTCCTGAAATCTATGTCTTATGGTTTCATTTGTTGCATGATTCATTTGTCCATTATACTTGTTTGTTCAGATCTTTAATGCACAATCTCTTGCATTGATAAAGCCTAAATCAACATCTGCTTCTGTTTTTCAAGTTTGAAAATAAAAGTAAATAAAGTGTTTTGTTTTCTACAACACTAATTCACCCCCCTCAGTGTTGTCAAGTACTCCAACACCTCCATCATGTAATGAAGTGCACATCTGATTCGTTAGATTCTTGTTTAATTGTTAAGAATTTTTAGATTTTTATTTTAACTATTATGTTCATGTCAAGTGCAGAAACAAACTCCCCAATGAGATATCAAAAGGAATCAATCAATGCCTCTAGGAGCTGGTAAAACCAATCTAGAGCAATGCCTTCTAAAGTTTTTAGGAAAATTCTCATTACCATCCCATCCCAAGGAAGTATTTTTTGTACTATTGTGGCATAAGCTTTGATATGTGAATTAGGATTTCCCATCCCTTTAAACTTTAAAAGTTTAGGGAGAGATCATGTTAGTACAATGTTATGAAGGTTGAGGTCTAGAGGATCTTTTAGGTATTCCAAGTAGGTTCTTGAAAATGGGTTAAGCATGGAAGAAGTTATTCTTTTGAACATTATCCCTATAGGGGGATCCTATTGTTTTTTCTATATCTGGAAGGTAAGTTTGGTCATTGACACTCTAGAAAGTTAGGGCAAGAAGGAACTATTATGTTTTGGAAGTTAGGTGGGATTACTTGAGGTTGATTTTGCATGACAAGTATCTCACTTGGTTGATTTAGACTTTCCATGTTGAGAGTTGATTTCAAGGGAGGCATGAAGGCCTCATTTCTTATGTTTCATGAATAAAAGTTAATATAAGGGGGAATTGAGATGCCCTTAGTTTCGTTCGACTGCTTATGTTGTAAAAGGATTATTATGAGGTTTATGTCTTTAAGGCTTTGGTCTTTCATGTAGTTGAGTGGAGTTATGTGTTGGTTACTCACTACCCCTAGCTTCAAGGGTCTTGATCCATTAGAATAGGGTGGCTATGACAGTTTTAGGGGTATCGTATCTTATGTTTTGTATTTCTCCCTCATGAGGTGGGTTATGTTCAGTAAGAAAGGTTTGAGTAGCCCCATTAGGTCTTTCCTCAAGGAATATTTATAACACTTTTTTGCATGCTTTAGCTTATTCAAGTTGACAAGTTATATAGTAACCGCTTGTGTTGTACATGCTTCTTCTAAGTCTTTCTCTAGGTGGCTCAACTCATTGCCAATTTAGGTGGCCATGTCTCTTTAGTTTGTGATGAGATGACCATGTTGATGGATTTATAATTAGATGGGGTCTCATTGTGCTCTAATTTATTCTAAGTCTAGTTGAATAATAGTAGCTTGGTTCCAAATTGAGCTATTAGAAGTGATGAAGTTATACAGTTGTTATCATCCACCATGCGAGTCAGTATCTTTGTAATTATAACTATTTGAAATGGGAGCCAATGGGTCATGGGGATGTACAAGTCGAATGAAGGAGGGATAGGTAGGTATAAGGGAGCTTGTCCTAGTTGCTTTGTCTCTCCCAACATATTTTGGGGTACCATAGGTACCATAGATTAAATGGAAAGACAAGGAGGGTAAAGGGTGGAAGAAAGAAAATGAGAGAGCTTGTCTACAAGGATTTTCCCTTAATTTTGAGTTCACCAAAATATGTGATATTCTAAATCTTCTCACCATAAAAATGAATGAGGTAGACTTAGAATGACACACATGTGTTGCGTATTGCACCCTTGTTGATGGCATGGATCAACTACTCTTGCTCTTTTGAAAAAATCTAGCTAAGAAAAGATGAATCTAACTGATCACTCTCTTCTCATGGCAAGAAGATCTCACAAATGACAATGAAATGCTTATATAGAATGGGGTTCATGTCAATAGGTTCACTTACTTCATGAGGAAGAAGTTCTTGGTGGTGGACTATGGTGTTAATTTGAGGTGTGGAATGTGGAGCGATTATTGCTTGAGATATTGTGGTGTTTAAACATTCTCTTTGTAATGCTATCTCTATAAGTTTAGCATAGACTATGCATGTGATGAGCTTGTCTGAGAAAAAGAGCTCTCTTAAGTCTCTTATCTTATTTGTCTCTGTTCATTGATTTCTTTGATTTACCTAAGTGTGGGCACATTTTCTTGAATCTTGTCAAGAACTAGCTCAATTCACTCTTCTTTAATCCCATGACACATTTGGTGTAAAAAGACAAGTTAAGGGTAAGGAATTTTAAAGATAGTCATTGCTTGGTTATTGTTTTCTTTGTTGAAGTTGAAGTATTTTGATTCATCTGCTTTTGTGTTTTGCATTTTCAAGTAGTTAAAAGAGTTGCTACTTCTGTGTTTCAAGTGTTGAAAGAATGAAGAAAAAGATAATCTACTTGTGTATGCAAAGAAGAAACTATTCTATCTTTTTTTTATATTTTTCTAAAATGAAGTGTGATATAATTAGCCAAATGCAACTAACTATGATGCAATTACACTATGTTTTTGGAGTTTATTTGAATTATGACAAGAACTTTCAAAGAAACTTCTAATCTACTTGCAAGAAAGTAATTTAAATCTATATTTACCTAAGGAATTAAAATTTAAACTAACCAAGAACCAACAATAGAGTGCTATAGTCCTTAGACAAATTTGATGATCTAATTACTAAGAAAACTTTTAAATAAGATGCGTTTTAAATGAAAATAACCTGAAAGAAGTTTTGAAGCTTTGTTGCCAAATGATGTAATTGTGACCTTAGAGGGTCTATCTTTTATCCATTTGTTCTCCTCTTCCAACCTTGGGGTACTCTTCTTGATGAAAAGGGAAGATTTAAATTAGGATTAAATTGGGAGGAAGATAACATTAGCTTCTAATGAGAGTCTAGGAATGGGGATTCAGGATTGGGAGATTTAGAGAGGCATGCAATCTCCTAAGGTGATTTGACACTTGGGGAAGGGATGAAGATCTTTTAAAAAATAATTACGTAGGTAGTCTATCCTATCTATCCTATGAAGAGGATTTTCACAAACCTTTGATGTGCAATAAAGCTCTACTTGTTCACTCTTTCCTAGATCCGTTTATGAATAGGAGAATAAGGGTTTATATAAGAGAAGAAAAAAGAAGATTGTGAAATAGAAAAAATAAAGACAACCATGAAAGAAAGAAAGAAAGTGGAAAAGAAAGATAAGAGGAAAACATGGAAAAAAGATCATTATTGAAAGGGAAACTTGGAGAAAACTAGCCAAAAATCATCATCGGAAGTCACTTAGGGTATGTGTTGCCCCTTCTATAATGGCAAGTCACCTAGGAAATCTTGTAGCTTAATATGGGTCACCTAGGCAACCCTGAGGTCTCTTGGGCACCCCTACAACTTAAAGGTAGGAACATGGTTTTGAG
The DNA here is from genome assembly GCA_027924645.1 of Cunninghamia lanceolata. Classification (NCBI taxonomy): domain Eukaryota; kingdom Viridiplantae; phylum Streptophyta; class Pinopsida; order Cupressales; family Cupressaceae; genus Cunninghamia; species Cunninghamia lanceolata. The sequence goes on from BSBN01000128.1 coordinate 5,233,531, forward strand.
AGGATGGAAAGGTTAGGAAGTCTAAGAGGATGGAAAAATTTTCTCCAAGGAAGGGTACTAAGATGCTAGGAAAACTTTCATCAAGGTTGAAAAATTTGTAAGGAGAAATAAGCATGCCATGTGGTTTGTGCACTAGAATGCTAAATCATCATCAGACATGTAATATTGACCCATACAATTTTGGGTGCTTACAAGTTTCTCATGCGTTCTTCTCTAACCTTTTATAATCTTAATTAGACATTCCATTAGGGGGTAAGTGCAAGAAGATGAGTCCACTTTTTGGCCAAAGAATGGAAGTGTTTTTCATGTTTTTCAAATTTTGTCATACTTGGAGTAAAAATTTGAAGCACTTACACATAGAATTATAATATAATGTAAAAATATGAAATATAGAATTTTGTTTTTTGTTTTCAAATATGTAAATTTTTCTAATACCCAAATGATAAAAGTTAGTTTTCTATAGGATGTACAAAAAGTGGCTTTTAAAAGTCCCCTATTTTTGGCCAAAGCATGCATGTGTATGACTAGCATAATTTAACCTAAATGAAGGTAATTTTCTAATTCCTTTTGTGGAAAGATGAATAGGATGTTGAAGTTTGGTCAGGGTATTTTTTTGTAATTTTTTGATAATTTTTTTTTATTAATTTTTTTCTGGCCCTAATTAGTGTTTTTAAAACCCCTCGTGTAGGACCAACATAATTTGAGCTAAACTAATCATAACAATGAATTTTTTTTCATCATGTAAAGAATGATGTCTAGATTGGTCAGACATAATTTTTGTCAAGAAACTTTCAAAATCAAAAGTTGTTAAAAAATGGTAATGTATGTTCTTTCAAATTTATGAGTCTCTTTGTTTAAAAAAAATTAATAAATAGAAAATTATGTTCAATAGTAAAAAAAATTGCATATTTGGAAACTAGACTTTGTGATATGTAATGGGTTTTAATTTCATAAAAAATTCTAAAAAAAAAGTCGTCAACCATATTGGTGAAATCAATTTCTTCTCTTGGTGTTTACATGGCCCTGTACTTGCAGGTCCAAGGCTAAGGGTTGGGTTTCCAAGGCTAAGGGTAATGCAAAACCATGGGTTTTAAAATTTAATTTTTTTGGAACGCATTCTCGCTTAGAAATGAGCACTTGTTCTAAAATGAAATGTGCGGACAAAAAAACCCAATAGAAATGGGCACCCATTTTTAAAATAACAGGCATTTGTTTAGGAATGGGCACCCGAGCCTAAATGAGTGCTCATTCCAAATGGGTGCCCGTTTAGGATTGGGCACCTGAACCTAAACGGGCACCCATTTTTGTTGGGGTTTTTTTTGCCCACATGACTTCCATGAAAAGTGGACTCATCTTCTTGTGGGCACCCTAGGATTTCCTTCCTTTGTTACAAATTTTCACTGATCCCTTTCTTCCAGGAGATCCTCTATCTTCAGCCTCCATAACCCAAATCTACTAAACTTTTCAATCTCTGAAAGAGAGGTAGAGGCCATGGTTTAAATATCTCTCAAATCTACAATACCACTAAGTCAAAAGCTCTCATTATAGCCAAAAAATCCATAACACTTCCAAGAAATATGTCTTCTTCTAAACAAAATCAAAGATCTATTACCAAATGTTGATGTATAGGGTAAACTGCTACAATAAAAACTTGTTCACTTAGATGCAAATTTGAAATACTGATTAAGATATGATGTGATTTACCATTAGATTAATATGAGGAAGCTTAAATCAACAAAAAAATGATAAACATATATCACTAGAATTTGCTTAGGGAAACCCTTTCAAGAAAATACTCCAAAACCAAAGAGAGCACAAGTTTGTATTAATCCAATAATAATATGTTACAATAATACATCCAACTTCTGCCTTCAAGTTGACAACATTCTGGTAGCATAACCTTACTTCACCTAAAAAAGATCCATAAAACAAGTATCCAAAGCATCCAATTTATAGAGAACTAGAGAGGGAAAACTATGAATGGTTTCCCAAAACTCATGGTATGGAAAAATCTAGTGCCCCCATGATTAATTAGTCAATGTTCCATGAATAGAAACCATTACTAATAGCATCTTTGACCCATGTGAAGAATGGGCACACATTTCCAAATAAGGAGCTCTAAAATAGAGTGGCCAACTAATGTGGATCCCACTCATCATGATAAAATTATCTACTCTCACCTAGCACATAGGATTGGGAAATTGGTATAAATGAAGTCAAAACACTTTGTTACCACCACCATCATACGTAGCATCCCTCATGAATGCCACTACAACTATTGTTTTAAGTTACAAGAAGAATAATAAAATAATACTATCTCTCAACCACCTACATTGGCATCCAAGTACACATTCCCAAGATGTTGGAGATCTAACATTAGACATAGGACTGCATGGTTAATATCACCTTAATCCTATTAGTTACATGCAACTAAATCTCTCATTTTTATATGCATCTATATCCAATAAAAAGAGAAGAAATAAGAAAAAAACACTAAACTAAAACATGTCACCACACAAATGAATACTCATAACCATCAACATCACATACACAAATTTGGGTCTATTGTTTCCACCATGGGAAAACTAATATGCATGGTCCAAAAAATGGAGCCTATGACACAATGCATTGAACAAACCATGCAAACGAAATCTAGCAAGTTGAAATCTCTATGCACAAGCTATTAGCCATAAAGATAATTCCCTTCCAAATATCTTACATTCCTTGCACTCACCAATAATATATGCCTCAAACCCATTAATCCAAGTAGAAGTATGCCACAAAAAAATATCTAGGTATGCACATTTAGTGCCATTTCACAAAGAGAAGCACTCCCAAGAAGTTTGATAATATTTCTATCCTATACATAGTATCATTCATCTCAAGAAGAGGTGCCTTAATCCTTATAAAATGGTGCCACCAATGATAATATGTATCTCCTAGAACACTCATTCATATTTCTACCAATTCACCTTGGTTACAATCATTATCAAACCACCATGAATTTGGCAAAGGATTGCACACTATGCAATGAAACCAACCACAAACAACTATTTGCTTGATATTCACCTTTTATATTCCCATGCTTAGTCCTAGATAAATTCTTGGGTGCACCACATTAGAAATATCACACATAACTCATAACCATGTGTGCCAACTAACTCATTTAAATAAATTCCATTATAGAAAATTACAAATAAGATGAACAAGATCCAAGAACCAAAATCTTGCACATATAATCGAACTTGAGGCACACACCATTAGATCTTACATACATATTTAAGTGCTCAACATACACACAAAATCACCCTTAAAACAATGCTATATGGGCATTGCAAAAGTATTGGAGTGCAAAACATCCTGCAAGATGATATATGAAACTCCTTCTATTATGTGACAACTAGTTTGCATACACCTTGCACATAGCCTTTGTGCAAGATAAGAATACCACCGTGCAATAATAAAAATAGAGACTGTAGTGCAATAGAAATCTAGTGAAAATCTACATTCGACCCCAATTGGGAACATTTAGGCACACATCCCAGAATTTCAACTATGTTCCACACTAATATGAAAGATAAATTAAGACATATACAACTCACATACAAATGATGAGATCTCTTACAACCACATCATCCATACATGCCAAACCCTAAACATGGTCCATGAATTTGACGTCTCATTCTTAGATCCACATCAATAGGTTCACTCACAAGATTTCCATTAGAAACAACCCCAAAAGGTAGTCTCACTTATTGGGACCCAATGCTCTACCTACCATGAAAGTTAAACATGTAGATCGACAACAATAACTAATGTGCAACACAATAACTAAACAATACACATGAATGAACAATACATGGAAGCTTCTCATTATTCTAATAGTGCACAAATTACCTATACATGGCCTCCCTTACCCAAAGGGCCTAGGGGAAACTAAAATCCTCTTCTTTCCTTTTCTCTTACTTACAGATTTAATCCTCTATCTCTCAAATCTTCTCTCAAATTTACTTTTATTATGCATAGGAGGTATGCATATAAATATGCAAACCTTTCCTATTTACAATCACATGCACATTCCCACATTTGCAAGTAACCCATACATGCAGTTTAGTAAACTATAAATTTCTTTGTTTTACATGCATAATTACTTGCACCTAATGCACAATTACTTAAACTGAATTCTCCTTTAATAAAGTAAATATCTATTATTATTTTCAAATCTTAGTAAAATATAGTTTACCTAATTGGCTTATATTAGGTGCCAATAGGCATAGTGGGAAGGGTAAAATTAAGAAAGTAACCCATAGTGGGGAACAAGGAAAAAGAGGAAGGTGGTAGGAGAGGCTACAATAGGGATGATAGTGGTGGTCATGGAAGTGGTAGAGGTAGGTATAAGATTGGGCTTTATAGAATAAAATGAATGGAGATACACCATTAGAGGGAGTCAATAAAGACCCAAGATCATTTAATATATTTGTGTCATTGGAACACCCTTCCAAAGTCATATAAAAGGGATGTGCTAATTGACTAGAGGACCCTACTTGAGTAAATGCATCAATTAATGATTTCCTAATAAAGTGGGAGCTCTTGTCTAGCCAAATGAGCCTCATGATTATAGTCTTGTTGGTCCTCCAAGTGGGTCTCAACATGAACATTGAAAGACATACCCTTATTGTTATATTAGGTAACCTTATTTAGGTAGATAAGCAATCCTTCTCAATGGAAGATTAGAATCACGAGTAGCCCATGGAATACACAAAAAATAGAAAGATAAAGCTAAAAAAATTAATTTTAGATTTAAAAGTTAGAAGTATATCATATTTGAAAAATGAAATCCTAATGGGGCCCTAATGTGATAACCAAGGGTGGACAAAAGAGAAATCACAAAATAAAGCTCAAACCCTAAAAGGAGAGGTATAGCAATGAAAAAGCAATGTATAGGAACACAAAACCCTAGCAAGATCTGAAAATGTTGATGTAATAGAAAAGCTTAGATTTGAAACCCTAAAGCAAAACCCTAGGGTGGTGTAAGATAGGATAAGTTCACCAATAATGTAAAGGAAAATAACTTTTTCCTAAACTTAATCTAAGCTAATTCAATAAGATGCATAAAACTCAACATAAATCAATCTAGATTAAATAAATGATAGTTTTGGGGTCATAATATTTGAATATTAAATGCTAATCTAGGAAATTAAAAGCAATAGGTAAGATGTACTTAGTTGTAGGAAGTTGATGTGAGGGAATAATCATGTTGTAATGTAGATTTTGATGTTTTGATGTGGGAAACCTATAATATTTGATTTGTGTGGTACCTAGAATCTTGTGTAAAACTATAGTTATTCCTAGGTCAATTCTATGGGCCTAAATCACTTTCACATGCACCTATGTCCTGATGTCCATGTGCTTGATTTGTTAAATCTTAATCATCTACATCTCAATTCACCTTGTAGTTTGCTCCATGCTAAAGGTTAAGGGCTAAGTGCATTTAGAAATACCTTTAGGAGGTTGTCAAATTGTTAAGGTCAAGCCCTTGGAAAGATTAGCTTGATAGTTGTGGAAATGATTGGCAAACATCAACCAGGTGTGCAAATGTTTGAGAATGATGATTCTAAAGTAAATTTTGTTCCTTTTAGTGCACCAATCGAAGTGTTTCTCTAATCTTGGATGATTCTCTAGGAAGTTGAAATGACTCTAGGATGATTAAATGATGAATTAATGTCCAAATGAATGTCTTTAAATACCATTATATAGCAATGATCACATAAAATGTGTAACAAGTAGGTTCATGGCAAGAATGAAATAGGAAAGAGTCAACAAAATTTGAATTTGAATTTTAAGAATTTAGGAGTTAGTTTAGTAGATGAGGGAATGATCTTGCACCCATGGAATTGACCTAGGATAAGGGAATAGTAATGTTTGTGTGAAAAATGAATGTCTAAATATGGAGGGTGCAATAAATATAAACAAGATAGAAAAATATATAGGAATAACTAAGGTATAGCCAAGTATACGAGAATATGTATAAATAAAAATAGATGAATATATGAGAAATAAACCCAACTTTATATAAAATTGGTACCATTTATAAATTTACATTAAAACATTTTCTTAAAATAAACACAAAACTAAATAAAAATTGACATAAATATACAAACTTCACTATTATATAAAAGTTTCTACTAAATATTTATATGGCAGAGCTCAATCTGTTTTGTCCCTACCTTTTCTTTCGATATGAAATAAATCTCTCAAGTCATGTCTACTAAAGGGGGCTCAAATAACTGGACAATGTAAGCACTGGAGATTCATTCCAGCCATCCAGTACAACAGTTACTTAAGCATTTTAAGGCAATTTCAAATGTTTTGCCTTTTTTGAAATTTGACCATGTTGGTATTGTGCATTGATTGGACATAAATCCATTTTGTCAAACGTAATGAATTTGGGACGGATAACAGTTTTGAGAAATCATCGATAAGTCTTTCTTAAAGTTGTAATTTCTTCCCACAGAGGGAGGTGATGTAACACTTCATCACAGGGAAATGTTGCCGAGTAGTGTTCTTCAGCAACATGACTGTTGTTTAGTTTTATGTTATTATTTGGTTTCATGTTTTTACTGTTTTTGGCCATTTCTGTCTACATATGAATTGTAGTTGTTTTTATTTGACTGTTGTTTAGTTTTATTTTACTGTTTGGTTTTATGTTGTTGCTGTTTTTGACAATCTCTGTTTACATATGAATAGTAGCTATCATTTGTAGCTGTCTTTATATGAATGCTGTTTAGTTTTATTTTGTTGTTTGATTTTATATTGTTGCTGTTTTTGACCATCTCTGTCTACTTATAGATTGTAGCTATCATTTGTAATTGTCTTTTTATAAACTACTGTATTCAATTGCTATTAACTAAAAGGATTGATGTCTCTTGCTGCTGTCCAGTCTAAACTATTATTTTCGTTTGAACTGTATTTCAAATCTAATATAAAAAAGAAACTTCATCAGCCAAATATTGATGACATGGAAGCTTGTGGACCTTCTTATCTACTTGATAAGCTAATGTATCTAGTCATGTTTACGTCTATATTCACTAGTTTTTGGATGGACTAATAAGCTCTTCAGGTTGTCAATTTAGTTAGATATCAATTTTATAAGACAAAAGAACGCTGATTTTAAAGAAAATGAAACCTAAATGATGTGGAAGCTTTTTACGCTTGTAAAAGGAAAATAACCTTTTTGTTGATTTTAGATTAATTATTTTTGGTTGTGAGAATAGATAATTTAAAAATTAAATGTTAAGTTATAGAAAACGTGGAGGATGCATTTAGTTGGAGAATTGATGTAGGTGAGTGAATATGATGTGGCATTGAAGTCTATTGTTTTGGTAAAAAAAATAGATAAGACTAGATATATCCTTTGGAGTGGATTCTATGGATGTTTGTGATTGTTCTTGGTGAATTCCATGGTTTTGGGTCCCTTCTACAAGTGTGGATTTGTCTTGTGGTTGATAGATATGATCTACTATATTTCATGCCTTTGTTCCTTAGTTCATCTCAAAGTCTGCACCTTGTTGCTTGTTAAGGAGTAACCGTATTTAGAAGCACCTTGCAAATGCTGCCAATTCACTAAGGTGAAGTTCTCCTAGGTCAACCCCTAGAAACACTGGCTTTATGGTCATGCAAGTGATCAAGGATAATAATCTTTAGTCATACAAATGCTCTAGGATGATACTACATATTTAGGTTCCTTTTTGTGCTCCAAATTGAAAGATTCCTATAGTGAATGCTCCTTAAATGTCAATGATTTCTCAATGAATTCTAGATATGATATGATGATAAATGAATGCACATTGAATGCCTTTAAATACTCTACATATCAATAAATCATGTGAAACACGTACTTAGTTGTCTTGTGGTAAGAATAAAATGGGCAGCAGTTGGTAAAATTTGAATAAATTGAAATTTGAAATTTAGGGGTCAGTTCTATAGATGTGGAATCGATCTCGCACCCACAATATTGACCTAGGATAAGGGAACAACAAAATCATAGTGGGGAATGAAATTCTGAACATGGTGGGCAATAATAGGCATAATAAATGTTAGATATATGGGGATAGATGCAAATATGCAGAAGGTGAGGTCAAATATTAGAGAACATGTTAAAATAATGATATGTGAAGGATCAATGAATGGGCCTAACTTTTCACAAGATTGTGCCATTTGTTATTATGTAATTGTATTAAGCCATTCTCTTAAAATGAGCCCAAAACACAATGGGAATTGGCATGGGTATGCAAATTTCATCATTACAATATTATTGTAATAAAAATAAATGTCTTTCACTATAATTTACCTTAAGCAATAATTAAACAATTATAAACCTTAGGATTTTAGAGTTGGGATTGATAATTGAGAATAACTACTAAAAATAATGTAGGGTGAAATGACAACAATGTGTCACACTTTTCAACATTATTGAGCCAACAAAATTGACATATTTTAGCATTTAACACATTGTGTCAATTATACCAAACAAATGGTTCAGAATTTATGGATGATGTAAACTATTGAGTTGTGGCATTTTTATGTAGATTTAAGTTATGTTTTTAAAAATATTTTAAAAAATTATTTCTACCATTTATGTTTTTAATATTTTTTTGCTATTACTTTTTATTGAGTGATATTTTATCGTAATACATAAATTTCATTACAAATAAAAGATTTCCATGATTTCTTGGAATTATATCGTTAACTCCAATATCTGGTGCACTGATGTAGAAGCATCCAGGTTCATGAGCAATCCTCATCAACCAAAAAGATTTGCTTTACTTTCTTATTGTTGTTTGTCTTTTGTTTTGCTGCAGAAGTTGTTGTAGGAGGAGTTGATGATCAAATCGCAGAGATTTTTCCTTGAAATTTTGGCTAAGTGATGGCTTGATCTTGAAGAAGACCCAAATGGCTACCTACATTTCAAATTTGGAGAAAATCCAATAAAAATTGGGCAAGTTATGCATCAGTGGAACTTTTGCCTGTCACTAGATATTGTGCTAAAATCCTCCTTCATTGGATTTGCATTAAAATCACTCTTCATAGGATTTGAGCTAAAATCAGGCTCCACTGGACATGTTCACCGAACCCCAAATTCCCCGCATATCCTGTGACCTTCATTTCACCCGCTAAGCTATTTTGGACCGCTTGACGCTAAAACGTCTCGACACCGAATATATCCGGTGACTCCCCAATCCTTCGCATATCTGGTGAGGGTCACTATTCCTACTTTTCTTCCTTGGAGTCGCCGAAATACACTTTGCGCTAAATTGACCAGACACAAGACAATATCCCGTGAAGCCCTAAAGCTCCACTTATCCTATAGGAGCTGGTTTCCTCGCATATGTCACTGCCAAATCTCTCACTTTGTTCGTTGAGGCTTGAAATTGCTGCAAAACGCCCAGAAATGATAAAAAATTAGTTTTAATCACATGTACGACCATACCAAAGACAAATGAAGATCTGACACATGTCATATGCATGTGGTGAAGTCAGTGGCTACCTTAGGGGTCTATAAATACGTGGATTTTGTACTATGGAAGGAGATTCTCCTAGGTCGAAGGTTCCATAACGAGTTTTTGGGATCGATTAGAAGATTTCTTGTAAAGATTAGTTTGATATGAATGGATAATTGATTATAAGGCTATGACTAGGGCATGTTTGAAGCCCATTGCACTCTTGTTGTAACATCCATTGCATATGAATAAAGATATGTTGTTGTTGTTTCATTGTTGTGATTTGTCGTTTGTCATTTCACTGTTTGGTTTAGCCACTTGATAAGGCTCCTGAACCTTGACCTGCATTAAGTGGTATCAGAGCTTAGAGGCTGTGGATTTGTTGCACAAGAGATCATAAGGAGATTGTTGTAGGCTGAGTGAAGAAGAGACCTGCAACTGCAGAGGATCTGCATACATGGCACACTGAGCAAGAGGAAGAAGAGTTGCTCCAAGAGCTAGAGATGTAGCATTGGTAGAGATGTTGAGAGGCATCACAACTAGGCTGGATGCAGTGGAGAGGACACAATGCAGAGGAGTACCCATAGCAGATGTGAGTGATAATGAGGAAGATGTCAGTGAAGAGGAAGCAAAAGAAGGAGAAGACATATATGAAAGGAGGTTTCTGAGCGCAATGACAAAGATTGCCAGTAAACCTCGTGTGGAGTTACCCAGTTATAGTGGTAGTCTAAAACCATATGAGTTGATAGACTAGATTTCAGCTATGGAGAAGCATTTCGAGTTGGAATCAATTGAAGACCCTAAGAAGGTAAAACTTGTAGCTTCAAAGTTGAAAGGACAAGCATCTCTATGGTGGGACCATGTGCAAGTTGAGAGACAAAGAAAAGGAAAGGAAAAGATTAAAACCTAGGAGAGGATGTTAACGAAGTTGAAGGCAAAATTTCTGCCTGTAGACCATCAGATCACCATGTTCAAGATGTTGCAGAACCTCAAGCAGAGGGAGAAAAATGTGCAAGACTATACTAAAGAGTTTTACAGATTGAACATCAAGGCTAGTCACATTGAAGATGATGTTGAGAAGATCTCCAAGTATGTAAATGGTTTGCATTATTCAATCCAAGATGAAATTAGCATGGTCAGAATTACTAGCATAGAGGAGGCCTATCAATTTTCATTGAAGGCATAAGAAAAGATCTCTAGAAGGTAGAATAGCTCTAGGGGAAGAGGTAAACCCTCCAAAGGTAGAGGGTAGTCAAATCCTGGACGTAGTTCTCAGGATAAGCAAGGAGAAACAAGTTCTTCTTAGACTAATACCCAAGGAGGTCGAGGAAGGGGTGATTACTCTTGAGTTAGAGGAAATTTTGGAAGAGGAAGAGGATTTAGTGGAACATGTTTCTAGTGTGGACAAGCTGGACATAGGGCATTTGAATGTCCTCAAGTATAATAGAGTAGTGGCAAAGGAAAAGAGTCCAAAGTTCATATAGCACAGGCTAGGGAGGAGAGTGTGGCAAGTGCAGCCTCACCGAAGCTTGGAGAAGAAGCTAAGGATGGAGAATCCTTGATGATGAGGAAAGTTCTTTTAGCACCAAAGAAGGTATGCGAGGAACCAAAAAAATGCATAAATCTGTTTAGAACCAGATGTAAGTCTATAGGGAAATACTGCAAGGTCATTGTGGACAATGGTGACACTGACAACTTAGTGTCAGAAGAGATGGTGGAGAAGCTAAATCTGAAAAGGTTGAAACACCCCACTCCTTACAAGGTCTCTTGGCTACAAAAGGGATATAAGCTATTGGTAAGTGAACAATGCCTTGTTAAATTTCATATTGGGAATTACAAAGATGAGATAATGTGTGATGTTATGCCAATGGATGCATGCCACCTTCTGTTAGGTAGACTTTGGCAATATGACAGGCAGGTCAATCATGATGGCAAGAGTAATTGTATTAAACTCAAGAAGGATGGGGTTGAGTATGTGTTGAATCCTTTGAATGACAAGGATGAGGAAGTTGAGAAAAACAATAGGGTTTGTCTAGTGAGTGGAAAATAGTTCCAAAGGGAAATCAGAAAGGAGAAGGTATGTTATGCCTTCCTACCTCAAATTGTAGAGGTTATGACAGTAGAGAAAGGGGTAGAAGTTCCCATAGAAGTCCAAGAAATTATGAGTGAGTTCAATGACATACTAATGAAAGACTTACCTGATGGATTACCTCCAACTAGAAGCATAAGTCATTGCATGGACTTGATACCAGGTGCAAGCCTACCAAACAAGGCACCATATAGAATGACACCTATGGAAAATGAAGAGGTGAATAGACAAGTTCAAGAGTTGTTGGATAAGGGACTGATTAGAAAAAGGCTTAGTCCGTGTGTTGTACCTGCAATACTGGCACCTAAGAAATATGGGAAATGGTGAATATGCACTGATTCAAGGGCTATAATTAGGATAACTATTAAGTATAGGTTTCCATTGCCTCGTATGGATGACTTGATGGATTGTTTGAGTCTAGTTTTTAGTAAAACAAATAAGGAACATTTGCTGCACCTTAGGGCAATTTTATAGATGTTAAAGGAAGAAAAGTTATTGGGGAACATGGATAAGTGTAGTTTTATGTAGAGGGAACTAGTATATTTGGGTTTGTAGTGTCTGAAGAGGGATTGAAGATGGACCGTGAGAAGGTTAAGACAATACTGGATCGGCCTTCACCCAGAAACATGTTTGAGGCCATAAGTTTTCATGGCTTGGTGAGCTTCTATAGGAAGTTCATTAGAAATTTTAGTGGAATGTGTGCACCAATCATTGAGACAATGAAGGGTGTTAGGAAAGAGTTCCAATGGATAGCTGTAGCATAAAAGAGCTTTCAATTGTTGAAGAAGAAGGTGACAGAACAACTAGTGTTGGCATTGCTAGATGTTGGTAAAGTTTTCCAAGTGGATTGTGATGCTAGTGGTAGTGCAATTGGGGGAGTGTTAAGTCAGGAAGGTAGAGCCATTGCCTACTTTAGTGAGAAACTAAATGAAGAAAAGAGGAAATACTCAGTTTATGACCAAGAATTCTATGCTATAGTGCAAACCTTAAAGAAGTGGAGGAATTATTTGTTGTCAAAGGAGCTTGTGTTGTATACTGATCATCATGCCTTGCAGTACATCAACAGTCAAGTTAAGTTAAACCAGAGACATATGAAGTGGGTGGAGTTCTTGCAAAGTTATTCTTTTGTCTTGAAACATAGGAGTGGTAAGTTAAATAGGGTAGCAGATGCACTTAGTAGAAGGTATTTATTAATGAATGAGTTAAGGGTCAATATTGTTAACTTTGATGCAATGAAAGATTTGTATCCTAATGATCTTGATTTTAAGGAAGCATGGACAGTTATTAGAAGTCCAGTGGGGGGAGATAGGATGCCATGGTTGGAATATTTCATCCAAGATGGCTTGTTGTTCAAAGGACATAAATTGTTTATACCTAGAGGTTCAATGAGAGAGAACCTAATTAGAGAAAAGTATAGTGGAGGATTAAGTGGACATTTTGGAGTGGATAAGACATTGACACAACTGAGTGACAATTATTTTTGGCCTGGGATGAGTGCAGATGTGAAGAGACTGGTACAAGGTTGTAGGATATGCCAGCATGCTAAAGGAGCACGATAGAATATAGGATTATATCATCCATTACCTATACCAGAGAGACCATGGGAGCATATAAGTATGGATTTTATTTTGGTATTGCCTCAAAAATAGAGAGGTAATAATTCCATTTTTATTATTGTGGATAGATTTTCAAAGATGGTTCATTTCATACCATGTCAGAAGACTAGTGATGCATCCCACATAGCTACATCATTTTTCAAAGAGGTAGTCAGGTTGCATGGACTACCTAAGAGCATAGTTTTCGACAGGAACATGAAGTTTGTTAGCCATTTTTGCCATACATTATGGAAGAAGATGGGCACTGAATTAGGATTCAGTTCAGCCTATCATCCACAAACTGATGGACAAACCAAGATTGTGAACATAAGTTTGGGAAACTTATTGAGGTGTTTGGTGGGAGACAAACCACATCAATGGGATCTTATCTTGGCACAAGCAGAATTTGTTTACAATAATTCAGTAAACAGAAGTGCAGAAAGGAGTTCGTTCCAAGTAGTTTATGGGTATATCCAAGAGGTGTTGATGAGCTATGAGACAATGCAAATTTGAACATGAAGAGTGCTATAGCAGAAGTTTTTGCAGAATACCTTCATGAGGTTCACAAGGAGGTGAAGGAAAAGTTAGAGAAAAGTGCTAGCAAGTATAAGGAGTATGTTGATGTGCATAGGAGGGAACAAGAATTCCAGGTAGGAGACTTAGTTTTGGCACATTTGAGGAAAGAAAGGTTTCCATAGGGAACATACAATAAGTTGAAATTCAAGAAGATAGGCTCGTGTAAGGTGTTGAGAAAGTTCTCATCCAATGCCTATGAGATTGAGTTACTAGCAAGGATAGACATATCATCTATTTTCAATGTTGCTGATCTATACAAGTTCCATGACAGAGAGACACGTTTACAAGGGGGTACACATTCACATTCACCTGATGCACAAGGGTGGATAGATCAGTTTTCTGAGAAGAAGATGGAATAAGTAGATAAGGTGATTGACTCCCGAATGCTAAGAAGACCAGAGGGAAGGACTACATGGAGTATCTAGTCCGATGGAAGAACAGAGCTGCAGATGAAGCTTCTTGGCTGAGTGTTGCAGAACTAGTCAAGTTTGGGATTCTAGTTCTAGACTTGCCAAACTGTTCATGAGATCCAACTTATGGAACATTTTAGTTACCCAACGTGTCTGATGTAGGAGCATCCCAGTTCATGAGCAATCCTCATCAACCAAAAAGATTTGCTTTACTTTCTTGTTGTTGTTTGTCTTTTGTTTTGCTGCACAAGTTGCTACAGGAGGAGTTGATGATCAAATTATAGAGATTTTTCCTTGGAATTTTGGCCAAGTGATCGATTGATCTTGAAGAAGACCCAAATGAGTATTTACATTTCAAATTTAAAGAAAATCTGATAAAACTTGGGCAAGTTATGCATCAGCAGAACTTTTGCCCATCACTGGATATTGCACTAAAATCCTCCTTCACTAGATTTGCGCTAAAATCACTCTTTATAAGATTTACGCTAAAATCGAGCTTTGTCGGACATGTCCACCGAACCCCAAATTTCCCGCATATCCTGTGACCTTTATTTCACTCGCTAAGCTATTTTGGACCACATGGCGCTAAAACATCTCAGCACCAGATATATCCGGTGACCTCCCAATTCTCCACATATCCGGTGAGGGTCACTATTCCCGCTTTGTTGCCTTAGAGTTGTTGAAAGACACTTTGCATTGAATTGACTGGATACATGACAATATCTTGTGAAGCCCTAAAGCTCCACTTGTCTTGTAAGAGCTGATTTCCCTGCATATCCTATCACCGCCAAATCTCCCACTTTGTTCGGTGAGGCTTTAAATCGTCACAAAACACCCAAAAATGACAAAAAGTTAGTTTTAATTGCATGTACGACCATACCAAAGGAAAATGAAGATCTGACATGTGTCATATGCATGTGATGAAGTCGGTGGCTACCTCAGGGGTCTATAAATATGTGGATTTCGTACTATGAAAGGAGATTCTCCTAGGTCAAAGGTTCCATAACGAGTTTTTGGGATCGATTAGAAGATTTCTTGTAAAGACCAGTTTGATTTGAATGCAGAATTGATTGTAAGGCTACGACCAGGGCATGTTTGAAGCCCATTGTACTCCTCCTATAACATCCATTGCATATGAATAAAGATTTGTTGTTGTTGTTGTTTCATTATTGTGATTTGCCATTTGTCATTTCATTGCTTGGTTTAGCCGATTGATAAGGCTCCTGAACCTTGACCTACATTATGCACAAATCATATTTTTTGGTAATTTTGATTGGATATTTTATTTATTATTAATTTTTAATTGGTACTAATAGAAGTTTAACCTATATTTTACCATAATGTGTTTCTCTTAGCATATGTCTCAAAATTAATTTTTTTTATTGAAATAAGGACATCTTTGCTTGAAGTGCAATGATTTTTAATATATTTTTAACATTATTATTTTTCCTAGTGTCTTAAATAGAGGTCAATATTTTTTGATGGACTTATGTTCATTATAAAAACTAAAAACTATAATATTAAAAAACCATAATACATATCTTTCTTTTTAGAAAGCTAGCACTCAGGGCTATGAAATTAAAAAATCTCATCTTTGGATGACTTTATTTGACCCCTTAAAAGGTGAGGTGGACTAAAATTTTTGTTAGTGTTTTGATGTGAGTAGAGGAGACTCCATTGAAGGTTCCATAAAGGGGGTTTTATTCTAGGCCTAGGAAGTTTGATTTAAACCTCTAGGCTTAGATTGAACCCACCCATCTTAGATATAAACCCATGCATTTTCAATAAAGACATGATTTTAGGCAAAAATTAGGGTTGGCCAATAAGTGGACACAATATTGTGCTTCAACCTTGTGATAATTAAATAAATAAAAATAAATGTATTTATCTCACTTTGATGAAGAAATGGTTGTGATAGATGTCAAAAATCAATTTGTTATGTACCATAAAATTAAGGCCTTTCAAATGATTGCTACATAATTGAATAAATGATTCTATGATTGTTTGCTTCAATTCCATGTGGAGAAGTGATCTCTACAAGTGCTAAAGTGATCTCCACAAGTGCAAAACTAAACTTTTGTGCAAAATTAAACCTAGGGTTGTAGATATAAACTTCTTTGATCTATGACTCTATAACATGTTCACCTATGTGTATGTGACTTGTAAGAGTTGATTGACAATGTTTAGAAACACTATTGAGGAGTTTTCTAGGCAAGGGAGTCTCCCTTAGTAAAACCTCTACATGGGTTTGTTGGCAAGAGACACTGTGTGGCTTCATGAGTGTTGTCATTGATGGCAACAAAGTCTATCCCACACATCCGCAACACATAGTATGACTATACCGGAAGTCAGATTGAAGATTGTTTTGGTCCGGTGAACAAGAACAGAGCATGTAGCAAGGTCTGAAAAATAGGTCCAGATCTCTCAGATGGTGCAACTCAGCAAGTTGTGGACTTGGACAAGTCAAGAGGAGTATCATGACTACTACGTTCCAGAGATTGAGCCTCCGGTGATGAATCATGGAAAAGATATGAGCATCTAAGTGTTGGGTTCCTGACAAGCAGAGCAGACTGAGGAAGAACTGTTTGACATAATATCAGACTTCAATCCAGATGAGTAATTGGTGTTGATCAAGCTATTTAAGGGATCATACAACATTGGCTGACATGATTGATGACTTCAATGTCTATGATTTTGATACGTATCACATATCAAGCATGGATTCAACTGACATATCAGTATTTGGTAAATATCTTGAGTATTCCGGTTGCCGACTAGAAAGTTGTTGAAATCCTTGGTGCGGATATATATCCCAGATGGATTTCAGTATGAAGTGGTGTGTATGTACAGATGTGATAGTATAAGGTGCAAGGAAAGGTAGAAATAAGTGTGGAAGCAACAATACAAGTCCGGTATGTGACAAAACAATAACACTAGAGCAGAGGAAGAATGAAGTGCATTAGATCAGTGTATTGAGCCTAACCGGAACTGAACCTTAGCATTTGTGGATGCCTCTCATCAGTTCAAACATCTGGTTACCTTCTATAAACTTTGTAGACAGTGAGTCTCTTGAAGGTAGTGTGCCTCTTGTGAGCAGTGTGCTCGGGCAGTGAGCCCTAATTGGCAAGTGCCATTTTGTACTTCTTATTCTTTTAACAGAGAATACAATCTTGGGTTAGTCACCCTGTGGTTTTTCCCTTAACAGGGTTTTCCACATAAAAATTCTTGTGTTATGTGTGTTGATTTTATTTTTGCTCTCATGATTATGTATGCTTATTTGTTTTGATGCTGCACTAATTGTTAAGGGGGAAAAGAAAGTTAAAATATTTGAGATAACTGATTCACCCCCCCTCTCAATCATCTACCTTATTTCCAACAATTGGTATCAGAGCTAAGTTCCTCTAAATAGAGCCTAACAGCTTGAGGAAGATCTGGGAATCTCAATGGATATGTATGGTTTGAAGGAACAACTTCAGTCTGCCTTAGATGATCTTGAGCAATCTCACTCTGAAGTCAACAACTTGAGAGAAAGACTCAAACAAGCTGATGATTTCATAAATGAGCTAAAAGAAAAACTGAGTATCTCTGTGAAAAAGAGAAAGGAAGTACTTCAAAAATTAGCAAGTTAGAGTGAAGCCAATGATACTAATGAAGATCTGAATGAGAAAAACAAGTTATGTGAGAAGCTATCAAAAGAGGTCATTATGTTAAGGCATGAGATGGAATCAGGGGTTATGAGATTCACCCAAGAAATTGAAGAGAAAAGGAAAATTAAAGATAATCTAAAACAATCTCTCAAGGAGAAGACAAAGGACTGCCACAAAATGGATAGAATAATCAGGCATCTTGAATCTGATCTTGAAGAAGCTAGAGATAATGAAGAATAACTTGAGAATCAGATAGACACTCTTAAACAAGATCTTCAAACAACAAATGAATACAAAGAGAAATTCAAGATAAGCTCAGATTAACTTGAAGTTCTTCTTGAAAGCCAAAAGAGGGTAGATGACAAGCATGGCTTGGGATATGAGAGAGGTGAAAGCTTTGGATTTGGTCAGAAGAACTCTGGATCAGGAAATCAAAGAAACACGCCTAAAAGACCTACGGTAAGGCAACCAAATGCTCAAAGATATCCATCCTTTAATGGATACTGCTACAATTGCAACAACTTCAGTCATAAAGAAACTCAATGCAGAAGAAGAATGAATCAAACTAATTCATCCTTCTCCGGACAATGTTTCAATTGCAAAAGGTATGGTCACAAATCTCATGAATGCAGAAATATGCAAATAAACAATTCATTCAATGGTAGATGCTTTACATGCAATAGAATGGGACATATGGCTAATCAATGTAGATCAAGAGGATATTAGTCAAATATGCAAAGAAATGTTGTTTGTTACAACTACAATAGATCCGGTCATTTTGTCAAATTTTGCAGAAGTAAAAATTAGGATAAAAAGGGTGTGGTGCATCATAATCAAAATCAAGACAAGGGAAAAGGCAAAGTAAATGTAGATGAAGTTCAAAGGGACATGAGCAAGATTTGGGTAAAGAAGAGTACAAAAAATGTTGGGGATGGATCCTCACCAGAATCTGGTGCTGATATTCCTTCTGGAAACTGAACAGATGAGCTCTGGCTCAGGGGGAGTCACAAAGAAAAATAAATTCCCCTAGCCAGTCAATTGGTGCCTAAATTTGGCACATGAAATGTTGCGGATTAAGGGGTTCTAAAAAAATTACCTAAATAACCCTTGGAGAAAATATGAATGATCCACATGAAGTTTTACAAGAGTTTAATCATCCAAGATTGATCCGGTTTGACAGCCATCCGGTAAAGCAGGATTTTCACAGAGAGATCCGTTGTGATTCAAAGTTGAGATATCTTGATTTGCAGATTTATGGTATGATTGGAGGAAAGAAGATACATTGTCAATTATCACTAAAAATAATTCTAAGTGCATCTCAGTGATTCAGAAAGATCTCCCTCAGAACAAGGCAATCGAATGACTTAAGTTGTGCACTTATTGCAAAAGGAAATTAGGGTTTACGAAAGAATAAAAGGGTTCTTTCACTCATCATTTGCACTTTTGCATTCGAGAAGAAGAAAAGAAGAGCTCTGCATCAAGTTTCTTCAACACTCTCAAAGATGAACCACAAAATCCAATTCAACCAGCGATTTGTTCTAGCTCTTATTTTGAACCCTAAAAGCACAAAAAGGTACTTCCATTCTAAATATATCTCTCTGAATCTTTTGCAAAAATGGCTACTCTAATGGTTGTTAAGATCACTGATAGGCCGCACCCAAAGTTCAAGAAACACCCGTACAAATCCCTAGAATTTGATCCCTTAGGTGCTTTTTCTAGCATTCCGCATGGGGTTCTGCACGTAGAAGATGTTAGGGTTTACATCCACGCCAATATTGAGGAATTTGGAGAATCTAAGTTGATGGACATCTACCATAAACAATTAATAGATGAAAGTTTTGAACTCAAACCTCAATACAAGGCCCTCCTAGATAAACACTTTGGACATTGCATCCACTTTCCTTATTTTGCAGAAGATGAATGGGTCCGGTATGTTCTTAGCAAAATACATGACAATTTCATGTGGTTTATGAAGCCCTTCAAGATAACAAAAGATGCCATTAGGGTAGTAACTAGATTGCACTCATCCAGTGGGTTACCTGCACTCAAATTTGTCAAGAACCAGACAGTAAGTGAAGCTACTGGATCCAAGTTTGACAAGAGAGAAATGACCATAGAAGACATCACAGATCTGGATATCAAATTTGCCTCTATGATAATTGGTTATAAAATCTATCATTCCAGTAGGGAGAATTCTGTGTCTGGGACTGCATTATATACAACATATTAGATGTTAAGGGAAAATTTTGATTATGACCTATGTGATCTTCTTCCAAACCAACTATTAGAAAACTTGTAGAAGATCAAGAAGGATAAGAAGAACTCATTCAAGTATGGTTGCTTAATACCGTGTCTATTCTTTTACTATATGAATGAGCTACCCAGATCAAGTGGTTGCGTATGGCAAAATGACAGACCGGTTGCCATACAAATCAGAGACTATATGTATGGACTTGGTGATGCTAAGGCTCAAAGCACAACACTTTGGGGATACTTTAAGAACTTCCAAAGTATGATGCAAGCCAGAGAAAGAATTCCTCAAACCATAGTTGAAAAATATAAGGATACAGTATGCTTCATGGTTGACACTAATCAATGCCTAATGGAGGCAGTTGAGCCCAGAACAGTATGGATAATGCCAATGGGTTACGAAGTAGATGAGAAAATCTTGGAGCTACATGTTCAACACCTGTTGAGCCAACCAAAGGACCCTGAAGCAGAAAGGTTTGGAACCTTTCAAGAATTAAGTGTAAAGATGCATGTTGAGTGGAGACAATCAGAAATAAAAAGGAAAGTTAGAAGGGAAGTAGAGGAAATTGCCAAAAAGATATGGCATATCAAAAGAGGCAGTTGATGCAAACAAAGAGAAAATAGAAAGAGTTGAGAAAGAGAAACAAGAAGCAGAAAAAGGAAGTGTTCTGGTACAAGCCTCCTCCTGTACTAGATCCTCCAAGAGCTCTACACTTGCCACCCCTAAGAGCTCAAGAGCCTCAAAACTGGAAGCCAAGACATCTAGAAAGGGAGAAAAGAGAACGAAAACCAAAGCCACAAGGTCTTACATAAGCCAAAAGGATGATGAAGAAACAGAGTCTGATGAGGAAGTTAAGAAAATGAAGAAGAAGAAGAAAACATCTGGGGAATCCTCTTCTAGTAAAAACAAAGAAGAAGGGGCAGAAGAATTTGTTGAAAAGCCCACTCTTTCTATTGATGATATCATCAAGGCAGTCACAGTGGATGGGAATCTGCAACCAGTAATAGAATTTTATGATGATTATAGTGATACTGACAAGAGGATCTTGGAAGAAGCTACAACCAGGTACTTGGATATTTATAATAAAGCATTTATTGAAATCATCTCATTAATTCCCAAAAGTCAAGAGAAGGTACTTGAACTTAGAAAGGAGAATGCTAAGGCAAAGGACTTAGAGATTTGAGAACAGATTCAGCTCTATCCTTCCATTACTCCAAAGAAAATGAACATGATCTTTAAGGACTGCAAGGAAGAATTCCAGAGCAAAGCAAGAATGAACAAACTAATGCTTGGATAGATTGATCAGGTAGCAAGAGAAACATAAGACATCCTCCAGAATTCCTTCAAAGGATTCAATCTTCCTATTATAGAGGAAATAGATGAAGAACCTTCTACCATGGATGTCGATGGATTAAATGCATCAAAAGAAGAATCTACTGAGAAAAATGTAGAAGGGTCAAAAGAGATGGATGAGGAGAAGTCTAAGGACTTGGATTCCTCTATTCCAGAAGAGGAAGTTCATGAAAAAGTTAACATCTCTCCTCCAAATCCCATTGCAGATTTAGGAACTAAAGGAGAAGGAAGAAAAGAGGAGAAAGTGAGTCAAGAAGAGGAGGAAAAGGGAAGAGAAGAAGAACAAATAGAGAAGATCTCTGATGATAGTTCAAAGATTCTAAAAGAAAAGAAGACCCAGTCTTTGGTAAGAGACACTGCAGAGGTAGTGAAGAAATTCTTGAACAAAGAGATGATGGAGATAGATGAACCAGAACTCTCCCAAGGACCACTAAATTTTGATTCCCTCTCTCTGGTCCAGACAATGAAGATAGCATCTTTTTCTCAAGCTAAGGCAAAAGAAAAACTTCTGAAGTCTCACATGGAAGACTGTGAGCTATTAGAGATTGCATCCGGTATGCTGGAGAAGATCATGCCATCCTTTCAAAAGGATTCTTTGGCCTCTCCATATGGTAACCTGAAATATCTAGTAAACTCTGTCAGCACTCATTTTGATTCTTTAGAGAAATCGATAGAAGAAAAAGTCTGGAAAGAATTTTTGGGAAAGAGATTCACTGAAGTACAGGGACTCATAGTTAATGATAAGACGACCCTGGATATTGGGATAAAGAGCCTTGAAAATGCTCTTAAAGATGGTGGGGACATGTACAAGTTTTGTCTATCTTGGTCTAAAGTGACAGAAGATATTGAAAAGAAGGTGAAAGAATAAGAGGATAAACTGTCAAGTTTATCTCAGAATTTTGATCCCCTCACTACATCCATAATGAATCAAGAATGCCAGGCTATTGCTATTATAAATGAAATAAAGAGGCTGGACAAAGAGAAGAAGAATATAATAAGCAGGATGAGTGAACTCACAGGGATAATCATCCCTAAGTTAGAGGCAATGCATGAGTCCTTATCAGATGCTCAGACCACAGCCCAGACTAGTGATTCGACAGACTTAAGAAGGACAAAAGCATATGCATTTTTGTTGAGTGGTCACATCTCCATTTTGGACAGGATGAAGCAGAGCTGGACAACAAAATTTGTATAGTTGAAGACCACTTTTGCAGATATACATAAGTATATGTAATTATAACATGTATATATATACTTATGCAGCTATGTATAGGTTGATTTTTGCAAATTTTGGTGTGTAGATTCCACCCTTTGCCATTGATGTCAAAGGGGGAGTGAGGAGTAGTGAAAAATGTGGAATCCAGCTAAGGGGGAGCTCTGATAAAACAGTGCATAAGATAGAGCATCAGCTAGGGGGAGTTTGCTACGACACTTAGTCATTTTTCATTAAGTGTTGCCATTAATGCCAAAGGGGGAGATTGTTGGCAAGAGACACTGTGTGGCTTCATGAGTGTTGTCATTGATAGCAACAAAGTCTATCCCACACATCCATAGAACATAGTATGACTATACTGGAAGTCAGATTGAAGACTATTTTGGTCTGGTGAACATGAACGGAGCATGTGTTGATAACTGAGAGGGGGGGTGAATCAGTTATTATAATTATTTCTTCTATCTAAACTTTCTTTTTAATCAATGCAACATTAATTCAAATAAGCAAACATTATCATGAAATGGAAAAACACATGACATAGTATTTTTGACGTGGAAACCCTGTTAAGGGAGAAAACCACGGGGTGATTAACCCAAAGATTATTCTCTGTTAGAAGAATAAGGAAATACAAAATGGCACTTGCCAATTAGGGCTCACTGCCCGAGCACACTGCTCACAAAGGAGGCACACTACCTATAAAAAAATGTTATACAATACTTGAACTGATTGGAAGAGTCCACATATGCTGGAGTTCAGTTCTGGTTAGGCTCAGTACACTGATTTGCTGCACTTCATCTTTCCTCTTCTCTTATGCTGCTTTCCTTTCACATACTAGACCTTCCTTACTGCTTCTGCTCTGCTCTGCTTTTTCACATATCACATGTAACAACAAAACTTCTCACAACTAAATCCATCCTATATATATATCCGCACAAGTGATTTCATTATCTTTCTAGTCGGCACCCGAAACAGTCAATCTTCTCACAAACTCTGTTCTGTCGGCTGAATCCTTACACATCAAGTAATGCGGATCAAGTATATACTTGTAGAAATCATTAATCATGTCGGCCAAACATGATTCATGCCTTCATAACCTTTAACACCATCAGTAACACATCCGGAAAGTAGTCTGATGTCCTGTCAGTCAGTTCTTCCTCTATTCACACTGTCACTCAGGAATCCGGTACTCAACTATTCATATCTTTTTCCTTGTCCATCACCGAAGGATAAATCCTTGGAATCTATTACTCAAGGTAGTCCTCTTGACTTTCCCAAATCCGCATTTCACCAAGATACTTTCTCTGAGAGATCCAGACCTGTCTGTCGGACCTTGCCACAAGCTCTGTTCTTGTTTACTAGACCTCAATAATCTTCATTCTGACTTCCGGTAGAGACACACCATGTCTTGTGGATGTCTGGGATGAACTTTGTTGCCATCAATGACAACAATCATTTTTCCATAAAGTGTCTTTTGCCGACAATCTCCCCCTTTGGCATTGATGGCAACACTTAGTGAAAAATGACTAAGTGTTTACACTATGCTCCCCCTTGGCTGATGCTCTGTCTTTATATACATTTTCTGGAGCTCCCCTTAGTTGGATTCCTCATTTTTCACTGCTCCTCACTCCCCCTTTGACATCAATGGAAAAGGGTAGGGTCCGCACACCAAAATTTTCAAAAATTTTACTATACTTAGCCGCATAAGTATATACATATGGCATACTTACATATACTTAAGTATGTCTGCAAAAGTTGTCTTCAACTGTACAACTTCTGTCGCCCAACTTTGCGTCATCCTGTCCAAAATTGAGATATGCCCACTCAATAGGAATGCAAACGCATCTGCCCTTTTTAGATCTGTCGGATCATTGGTCTGGGCTGTAATTTGGGTTTCTGTTATAGCCTCATGCATGGCCTCTAGCTTAGGGACAATTAACCCCTTGAGCTCACTTAACCTGCTTATTCTATTTTTCCTTTCCTTTTCCAACTTCTTGATTTCACTCAAGACTGCGATAGTCTGACATTCTTGATTTGTTATAGAGGAGGAGAGAGGATCAAAATTCTTTGATAAGTTTGATAGTTTATCCTCCTGTTCTTTTATTTTCTTCTCAATGTCCAGTGTTACTTTAGACCAGGAGATACAAAATTTGTATATTTCACCGCTATCCTTAAGAGCATTTTCTAAACTCTTTATCCCAATACTCATATTTCTTCTATCATTAGTGATTAATCCTTGTACCTTTGAGAATCTCTTATCCAAAAACTCCTTCCGAACCTTTTCTTTAGCTGATTTTTCTAGAGAATCAAAATGTGTACTAACACTACTGACCAAGGTTTTGAGATTACCGGAAGAGGAGGCAGTGGGATCTTTTTGAAAAGATGGTATGATCTTTTCCAGCACTCCGGATGTAGCTTCTATCAACTCACAGTCTTCCATATGAGACTTTAGGAGTTTTTCATTAGCCTTAGCATTTGCAAATGAAGCTATCTTCATTGTCTGTACTGGAGAAAGAGAATCAAAATTGAATGGACCTTGTAGAAGCTCTGGTTCATCAATCTCCATTGTTTCTTTGCTCAGAAATTCTTGGACAGTTTGTGCAGTGTCTCTTGCTGGAGACAGATGTTTCTTCTCTTCTGCAGTCTTGGAGCTGTCCTTTGGAGTTTTCTCTCCTTCTACATTCCCACCACTAGCAGTTGTGGTTTTCTCTGCTGAAGTCTTCTGTCCCTCTGCAACCTTTGCACTGTCACCTTCTTTTTCCTTGACCTTTGCTTCTTTCTCCTGTAATTTTTCTTCTTCTTTGGATCCAGAGATTGTAGGAGAAACCGGAGGAGAAGTGTTAGTCTATTTAGGGCCCACCTCTTCTGTCATTTTCTCAGAAGTTTCTTCTGCAACACTTGTGGTTGAAGGGTCAGTACCTAAGTCCTCTACAATAGGAAGATTAAATCTTTTGAAGACCTTCTAGAGGATCTCTTCTGTATCCTTGGCTACCCTGTCTGTCTCACCAAGCATGAGCTGATTCATCCTTGCTTTGCTCCCGAACTCATCCTTGCAGTCTTTGAATACCATGTTCATTGTCTTGGGATCAATTAAAGGATATAACTGAATAGCTATCTGTTCCCAGATCTCAAGGTCTTTTGCCACGACATTGGTCTTTCTCATTTCCAACTCCTTCTCTAGACTCTTAGGAATTAGAGAGATAATTTCAATAAAAGCTTTATTGTAAATGTTCAGATACCTGATTGTAGCTTCCTGCAAGATCTTTTAGTCGGCCTCATTGTAATCATCATAGAATTAGGCCATTGGTTGAAGGTTTCCATCCACAGTGACTGATTTGATTACACTTTCTAGGGACAGGGTGGGCTTTTCAACAAATTCCTCTGCCATTTCTTCCTTGTCTTGGCCTGTGGAGGGCTTACCGAATCCTTTCTTCTTCTACTTCTTTATTTCCTTTACCCCCTCATCTGATTCAGTTTCTTCTTCATCTCTTTGACTTGCATAAGCCCTTGTGGCTTTTGTCTTTGACCTTTTCTCTCCTTTGCCAGATGCTTGGACTTCCGATTTTGAGCTTTTAGCAGGGACAGGTGTTAGTCTCTTTGAAGATCTGGTTCGGGTGGAAGTTTCTACCGGAGCACTTTTCTTGCTTCCTTTTTCTACCTCTTTCTTCTCTTCATCAGCTTTTTGTCTCTTTTCCCGGTTGGCATCAAGTGCCTCCTTTGAGATCCCAAGGCCTTGTGCAATATGTTCTACTTCTTTTCTCACCTTCCTTTTCATCTCTGGTTCTCTGAGTTCCACATGGATCTTTACACTTAGCTCCTCAAAGGTTCCAAACCTTTCTGCCTTTGGATCTTTAGGCTGACTCAACATGTGTTGAACATGTAGCTCCACAATTTGTTCATCAACTTCATACCCCAGGGGTATGATCCAGACTGTCCTTGGTTCTACTGCCTCCATTAGGCACTGATCAGTCTCTACCATAAAGCAGACTGTGTCCTTGTATTTCTCAACAAGAGATTGGGGAATCCTTTCTCTTGATTGCATCATGTTCTGAAAGTTTTTGAAGTATCCCCACATGGCTGTATTTCTTGCTTTAGCATCCCCAAGCCCATGCAAATAGTCTCTGATCTGAACTGCTACCGGTTTGTCATTCTGCCATACCCATCCATTTGATCTGGGCAACTCATTCATGAAGTAGAAAAATAAACATACTATTAGTGCACCATATTTGAAAGAGTTTTTCTTGTCCTTTTTGATCTTTTGTATGTTTTCCATTAACTGGCTCAAGAGAAGTTCACAGAGATCATATTTTGCATTTTTTCTCAGCATCTCATAGGCTGTGTATACTGCAGTTTCAGATACTGAATTCTCCCTACTGGAATGATATATCTTGTATCCTATTATCATAGATGCATACTTGATATCTGGGTCAGTAATATCTTTAATGGTCATTGCCCTCTTATCAAATTTTGATCCAGTGGCCTCTGTGACAATGTTGTTTTTGACAGATTTGAGGACAAGAATTCCTCTAGAGGAATGTAAACCAGTTACTTCCCTAATTGCTTCCTTGGTGATCTTGCAAGGTCTATTCAACGATAGAAAGTTATCATGTACCCTACTCAATACATACCGGACCCATTCATCTTCTTCAAAGTAGGGGAAATGAATGAACTGATCCAAAGTGTTTTTCCTGGATGCTCTTATACTGAGGTTTGATCTCAAAAGAATCATCTATTAACTGCTTGTGGTATAAGTCTCTTAGTTTGAATTTCCCAAACTCTTCAATGTTTGCATGTATATAAACCCTAATATCTTCAGTGTGCAAAACACCATGCGAAACATTGGAAAATGTACCTAGGGGGTCTACCTCCAAGGATTTGTATGGATGTTTCTTAAATGTAGGGCGAGGTCTATCAAAAATCTTTACAATATTCAGAGTACCCATTATCAAGAGATTTGCAGTGAGATATTTGAAAATGGAAAATACCTTTTGCACCTATCGGTTTCACGGAGTAGGTTGAATTGATCTCTGGAAGTAATGACTTCTGCAAGTGATCTTCGATGAACTTGAGGAATTTCGTTGCAGAGCTCCGCTTTTCATTTCTTCTTGAGTGCAGAATGAACGAGTGATTAATGAAAAACCCTTATATTGCTCCGCGAGCCCTAATATCAGATTGCAATAAATGCTCAACCTACATTATTCTGGTTTGCCTGGTTTTCCTTGTTCAAGGAGGAAGAAACTCATCCAGATCATTATGATTCCCTTGTGATCGATGTTAGTGATGAATCATCATATCCACTTGTCCTTCTGATCATCTTATGTATCCGCAGATCAAGCTATATCAATTTGGATTCATACCGGGCCAATCTTGTGAGAAACCTATTTTACCGAAAGACTTGCTTAACCGGACCAATTCTGAAGGATTTGAACTTTTAAAATTTTCTTGCGGATCTCTCAGATCTTTACTTGACCTTCTTTACATATTTCTCTAGAAATCCTTTAATCCGCAGCTTCTCATGTGCCAATTTCAGGCACCACTTAACTGGCTGGGGGAACAAGGTTTTCTTTGTGTCTCCCCCTAAGCTAGAGCTCACCTTTTAGTTTTTGGAAGGAATATCAGCACCAGAGTCTGGTGTAGATCCAACCTGTACATTCTCTAAACTTTTCTTCACCCAAATCTTGTTCATCTCATTCCTTACTTCATCCGCATTCACCTTTTGTTTACCCTTATCTTGATTCTGATTATGATATACCAGACCTCTTTTCTCCTGATTCTTGCTTCTACAGAATTTTGCATTATGACCGGACCTATTACAGATTTGGAAAACAACATTTCTTTGCATATTTGACTGATATCCTCTTGATCTGCACTGATCAGCCATATGACCTACTCTATTGCATGCAAAGCATCTACCATTGAATGATTTGTTCATTTGCATATTTCTACATTCATGAGACTTGTGACCATACCATTTGCAGTTAAAACACTGTCTGGAGAAGGATGAATTAGTCTGATTCATTCTCTTTCTGCACTGATTAGCTTTGTGACCAAAGTGATTGCAGTTGTGGCAGTATCCATTGAAGGATGGATATCTTTGAGCATTGGGCTGTCTTACCGGAGGTATTCTAGGCCTGTTCCTTGAATTTTCTGATCCAAAATTCTTCTGACCGGATTCGGAGCTTTCTCCTTTCTCATATCCCAAACCACATTTGTCATCTACCTTCTTTTGACTTCCAAGAAGAACTTCAAGTTGAGCAGAACTTATCTTAAATTTTTCTTTATACTCATTTGCTGTTTGAAGATCCCTTTTGAGAGAGACAATTTGATCCTCAAGTTTTTCTTCATTATCTTTAGCATCTTCAAGATCAGATTCAAGATGTCTGATAATTCTATCCATCTGGTGGCAATCTTCTAATTTCTCTTTGAGAGATTGTCTTAGATTGTCTTCAGTTTTTCTTTTCTCTTCAATCTCTTGAGTAAACTTAATAACTTCTGATTCCATTTCATGTCTTACCATAATGACTTCTTTTGATAACTTTTCACATAACTTGGTTTTCTCAGTCAGCTCTTCATTTGCATTATTTTCTTCACCTTGTCTTGCCAATTGCTGAAGCAGCTCCTTTCTCTTTTTCATAGAGAGACTTAATTTATCTTTTAGTTCTCTCATGAAATCATCAGCCTGTTTGAGTCTTTGCTTTAATTCATTGACTTCAGAGTTTGACTGTTCAAGATCATCAAGGGTAGTCTTGAGTTGCTCTCTTAAGCCATATGCATCCATTTGAGCTCCCAGATCTTCCTCAAGCTGTTAGGCTCTGTTAGGAGGAACTTAGCTCTGATACCAATTGTTGATAACTGAGAGGGGGGTGAATCAGTTATCCTAATTATTTCTTCTATCTGAACTTTCTTTTTAATCAATGCAACATTAATTCAAATAAGCAAACATTATCATGAAATGGAAAAACACATGACAGTATTTTTGACATGGAAACCCTGTTAAGGGAGAAAACCACGGGGTGATTAACCCAAAGATTATTCTCTGTTAGAAGAATAAGGAAATATAAAATGGCACTTGCCAATTAGGGCTCACTACCTGAGCACACTACTCACAAAGGAGGCACACTGCCTACAAGAAGACACACTGTCTACAAAAGAATGTTATACAATACTTGAACTGATTGGAAGCATCCACATATGCTGGAGTTCAGTTTCGGTTAGGCTCAGTACACTGATTTGCTGCACTTCATCTTTCCTCTTCTCTTATGCTGCTTTCCTTTCACATACCGGACCTTCCTTACTGCTTCTGCTCTGCTCTGCTTTTTCGCATATCATATGTAACAACAAAAATTCTCACAACTAAATCCATCCTATATATATATATATATATCCGCACAAGTGATTTCATTATCTTTCTAGTCGGCACCCAGAACAGTCAATCTTCTCACAAACTCTGTTCTATCGGCTGAATCCTTACACATCAAGTAATGCGGATCAAGTATATACTTGTAGAAATCATTAATCATGTCGGCTAAACATGATTCATGCCTTCATAACCTTTAACACCATTAGTAACACATCCGAAAAGTAGTCTGATGTTCTGTCAGTCAGTTCTTCCTCTGTTCACACTGTCACTTAGGAATCCGGTACTCAACTATTCATATCTTTTTCCTTGTCCATCACCAGAGGCTAAATCCTTGGAATCTATTACTCAAGGTAGTCCTCTTGACTTTCCCAAATCCGCACTTCACCAAGATACTTTCTCTGAGAGATCCGGACCTGTCTGTCGGACCTTGCCACAAGCTCTGTTCTTGTTTACCAGACCTCAACAATCTTCATTCTGACTTCCAGTAGAGACACACCATGTCCTGTGGATGTGTGGGATGAACTTTGTTGCCATCAATGACAACAATCATTTTTCCATATAGTGTCTTTTGCCAACAGCATGTAGCAAGGTTCGACAAACAGGCCCGGATCTCTCAGATGGTGCAACTCAGCAAGTTGCGGACTTGGACAAGTCAAGAGGAGTATCATGACTACTACATTCCAAAGATTGAGTGTTTGGTGACGAATCATGGAAAAGATATGAGCATCTAAGTGTTGGTTTCCTGACAGGCATAGCAGACTGAGTAAGAATTGACCGACAGAATATCAGACTTCAATCCGGATGAGTAATTGATGTTGATCAAGCTATTTAAGGGATCATACAACATTGGCCGAGATGATTGATGACTTCAATGTCTATGATTTTGATACGCATCACATTTCAAGCATGGATTTAACCGACGGATCAGTATTTGGTAAATATCTTGAGTATTCCAGTTGCCGACTAGAAAGTTGTTGAAATCCTTGGTGTGGATATATATACCAGATGGATTTTAGTATGAAGTGGTGTGTATGTATAGATGTGATAGTATAAGGTGTGAGGAAAGGTAGAAATACGTGTGGAAGCAACAATACAAGTCTGGTATGTGACAGAATAGCAACAATAGAGCAGAGGAAGAATGAAGTACATTAGATCAGTGTATTGAGCCTAACTGGAACTGAAACTCAGCATTTGTGGATGCCTCTCATCAGTTCAAACATCTGGTTACCTTCTATAAACTTTGTAGACAGTGAGTCTCTTGTAGGTAGTGTGCCTCTTGTGAGCAGTGTGCTCGGGTAGTGAGCCCTAATTGGCAAGTGCCATTTTGTACTTCTTATTCTTTTAATAGAGAATACAATCTTGGGTTAGTCACCCCATGGTTTTTCCCTTAATAGGGTTTTTCACGTAAAAATTCTTGTGTTATGTGTGTTGATTTTATTTCTGCTCTCATGATTATGTATGCTTATTTGTTTTGATGTTGCACTAATTGTTAAGGGGGAAAAGAAAGTTAAAATATTTGAGATAACTGATTCACCCCCCCTCTTAGTTATCTGCCTTATTTCCAACAGGGTTGATTCAATAATGATTCAAACAAAGATCAAATATGGAAAACAACTATGTAATATGCCTAGTATGATGGTGCAATTAGGATGCTCTATGATGCTCTCATGTGAATGCATTTAGATCTAGAACTTAGATAATAATAAATTAAGGCATATCCTTAAATACACTCTGTAGTGTACAACTTGAAATAATTTGTGCTTTAGTCAACTCAGAATGATTAGTAATAGAGGGAAATATGGGCGCAAATTAATAAATTTAAATGAAATTTAAAAGTGTAGGGTTCAAATCCATGACTGTGGAAATGATGTGGGTACTTGGGCCAACATTATACCTATAGATCTAGTCGAAGGTGACAAATAGGAGATCCAAGGATTAGAATCAATTCCTAGGGATGTGTGATTATGGGGACATGATGGGATAATTTCATAAGGCAAATTCCATGCAAGAATAATATGCCACTTGTGGACTTGTTATTGTATAAAGGACACTCTAGTTGAATTGGGCTCAAAACATAAGGTAAAAGGGCATGGGTATGTGGTTTTTACCACTATATTTTGCCCCCATTTGGATGTCCATGTGAGCTACTACAAGGATGCATGTCAAATTAAAATAAGAAATCATCATGGAAAGTAAATATTTAATGAGTAGTCCATCGAAAACTTACAAAATAGAAAAAATATGTAATGAGTAAAATTCAAGTCACATTTAAACTAGGCACTGAAACACAACTTGCTTGAAAAATTATCTTTGAAAAATAATGAAAGTAAAAAGGAGAAGGGTAAGAAATTTCATTTTAGCAAAAAGTGGTAAAGTTTTGACTAAGCAAAAGAATGATAGGGCTCCAACTAAGTGGAATATTCTAGCACCCTAAAAATTGGAATGATTATGAGCCAATCATTACAAAATATAACTCACAAAAGGAAAATTAGTGACATATATGCTCTCGTCCATTTGGTTGCATACAAAGGATGCAAGGAATTGGAGGTAAAGAGAAAAAAATGTAACCATGATAAAACATGTAAAAGTAGTATAACATATATCATGTGACAAGCATGTAAGAATATGGGTAAGATATGATTGTGAAAACACATGTACTAAGGAAAGCAAGATGCCCCCCAATGTTGCCCCCAATGAAGATACATAATAAGATAATGCTAGCCATGTAGTACCACAATAGAATATGTTATTTAATTTATTAGGATTATCATATTTTGATGCATATTAAGACTATATATTTTGTTATTTAACTAGTTAGATTAGTAAGCTAGTTTTAATTAATTTTAATGTTGCATTTGCATCTATTAATTTGATAAATTAATTATTTTTTCTTGTTCATTTAATTAGTTTATTTCTATTTAAAGATATTAATTATATGTTGCCATTAACTTGTTGCTTCAATGTCAAGTTGTGATTGTGAGGCAATTCATCATTGATTGGAGGGAGAACTTCATGAGAGAGGGTGGTGTCATAAGATTATAGTACCATGGGAAAATGGTAGGGTAATCTAATGCATTAATATGTCAACCAATTTAATTAATCATGAGTTGAGTCTATCCTGGTCAAAATTGTGTCTTGGTTGGTTATGGGACATGGTCATAAATGTGAGCTTGTTTTGTTGAATTTTATTTTAGTTTTCATTAGACAAGTAAGCATTGTATTTCTAAGTTAGGATTTGACTATGAGGTGGTCATGCTTTGTGTCTCTATAAAGGTTCTAATGAAACATTTGGGCTGGAACTTAAGTTTAAAAAATGTACTTAACCAAATAATCGTATTAAAATTATAAACTAAACTATACCTAAAGCTAGCTTAACCTAACCCTACACCCCTAACCTAACTTAAGGATCACTTAAAAGAGAGGTAAATGATGATTATTTTTACCTAACCTTTCCCTTAATTATTTCTTGCTTGGATAGATAGGGATATTCAAAGGCATTATTATTTTGTTATGGTCAAACCCTTATTATTTTTACCTATCCTTTCCCTTAATTGTTTCTTTCTTGGATAGATTGGGATATTCAAAGGCATTATTATTTTTTATGGTCAATCCCTAGATTATAGGAAAAATTATTGGAGATAATCTGGTGTAGCTAAAGTGGTGGTAGCCACCCCACCATACTAGGACTAGTATGGGGTGCTGGCAACCACAACATTCCCTTATACTCCTTAAAGAACTCATTTTCCATTAATCCTTCATACCTTCATGCCAATCATAGGATTTAATGACTACAGATGAATTTGAAGAGGTGGAGATGATTTTGGAAAGGAGAATGATTAAGAGCTATAAGGGGGAAGAAGATGTGAGACATTGGGTTTTTATTTGGGAAATATTTTTATTGTGGTTGTTCTTCAAAGTTAGGAACCACAATTTTATTGACTATTGTATATTTTGAGGTTTTATCTTTGTATTTTTGGTTGTGAGGAATATGAGTGGTGGAATTTTACTGGGGTAAAATATTTTTAAGTTGTAGGTTCAAGTCAAGACCAAGGTGGCACTTGGAATTTTCTTCTATACTAATTAGCCATTATGAGTAGTCACACATATGGATTCTAGTATTCAAATTTAGTTTTTTTGGGATTTCATATTGGTTCTAGAAATCATTTATTGAAAATTTACTTCATTAGTTATGTTGTGTTTTAGTTTAAAACCACGGGAAAGAGGTAAGAGTTAGCATACTCATTTGCCACCCAGAAAGCTTTCTTGTGGATGACTAAAAAACATACACCTCACCTAGCCAATAAGATCGTTGTGATTTATTTTACTATGCCTATAACAAAAGACTTATGTATTATTTTGTAGTGGAAATATTATCTCCCTCACCTATATATTGCTCAAATGATAGAGATGTTTGGTCTTTATTTATTAGATAGTCTATTTGTTTGGTTAACTTGTAGATTTAAAACTTATAATTGTTTGATCAATATTTAAGTGCTCTTAAAGTCTTAAACTATGAGAAGAAATGTAGAAAGACTAAAGTTTTAGTTTCATGGACTCTCTAGTGGCATTTAAAGGGTCTCTATATGTTATATTATCTCAGCTATGTATTACTTTAGCTTGATTTTAGTGTACAAAGGTAGACCTAGTATATAATTAGTTTCTTGAATAAATTTACTAGATTGATTATTCCATTGATTGTGTATGTTTAGTTATACCTTGAAAGTTATGGAAAGACTTGTGTGTCAAATGAACATGAGGATATAAATGATGTTGGTTAATGTGTTTTTTGTACATTGATGTCGAACTAATTGCTATTTTCAATCCATATTTTAATCACATATAAAGATCAAGACAAATAGAGAAGTCTTGGAAGTAAACATTATTGGTTTTATTGGACTTACTAATATGTATTGGTTTAAGGTATACTAATTGTAAATAAGATAATCAAGACCTCTTCGTTGCTAATTTGGATTAAGTATTTTGATTGGATTAAGTATCTATTGTTATGGTGTTTTGTACATCACATCCATGTATTTAGTTTGTATGTATCCAAACTATTGGTAGTGACGGAGTAGAGGTCCTTGGGACCTGTGTTGTTTAGAATGTGACCTAGACAATTTTAGGGTGAGTTACACTCCAACGCAACACATGAACCATATTTCTGTTGGCAAGAGACACTATATGGATTCATGGTTGTTGTCATTGATGGCAACAAAGGTCATTCCACATATCCGCAAGTCATGATATATCTCTACCGGAAGTCAGATTGAAGATTGTTGTGGTCCGGTGAACAAGAACAGAGCATGTGGCAAGGTCCGACAGATTGGTCCGGATCTCTCAGAGGAAGTGTCTTGGCACAGTGCGGATCTGGGGAAGTCAAGAGGACTATCTTGAGTAGTATATTCCAAGGATTTAGCCTCCGGAGATGGACAAGGAAAAAGATATGAATAGTTGAGTACCGGATTCCTGAGAGACAGTGAAAACAGAGGAAGAACTGACTGACTGAGTATCAAACTACTTTCCGGATGTGTTACAGATGATGATAAAGGTTGCGGAGGCATGAATCATGTTTGGCCGACATAATTGATGATATCTACAAGTATATGCTTGATCCGCATTGCTTGGTGAGCAAGGATTCAGCCGACAGAACTAAGTTTGTAAGAAACTAGACTGTTCCGGATGCCGACTAGAAAGATGATGAAATTACTTGTGCGGATATATATAGAGGATGGATTTAGTTGTAAAGTGTGCGAAGTGTGTGTGAGGATATGCGAACAAGTCCAGAATAGAGCAGAAGAAACAAGAAAGATCCGGTATGTGAAAGGACAGCAGACTAAAGAACAGAGGAAAGATGAAGTGCAGCAGATCAGTATACTGAACCTAACCGGAACTGAACTCCAGCATATGCAGATGCTTCCAATCAGTTCAAGACTGTGATTCTTATCACTTTGTAAGACAGTGTGTCTTCTTGTAGGCAGTGAGCCTCTTGTGAGCAGTGTGCTCGGGCAGTGAGCCCTAATTGGCAAGTGCCATTTTTGTAATTTCCTATTCTTCTAACAGAGAATAATTCTTGGGTTAATCACCCCGTGGTTTTCTCCCTTAACAGGGTTTCCACGTCAAAAATACTGTGTCATGTGTTTCTTACTTCATGGTTAATGTTTTGTGTTTGATTTTATGCTGCTTCATTTAAAAGGAAAGTTTAATAAGGGAAATAATTAGAGTAACTGATTCACCCCCCCCCCCTCTCAGTTATCAACAATTGGTATCAGAGCCAAGTTCCTCCTAATAGAGCCTAACAGCTTGAGGAAGATCTGGGATTTCAAATGGATGCATATGGTTTAAAGGAGCAACTCAAGACTGCCCTTGAGGATCTTGAACAGTCAAATTCTGAAGTCAGTGAATTAAGAGAAAGACTCAAACAGGCTGATGAATTCATGAGGGAATTAAAAGACAAATTAAGTCTCTCTATGAAAAAGAGAAAGGAGCTGCTCCAACAGTTGGCAAGACAAAGTGAAGAAAGCAATACAAATGAAGAATTGACTGAGCAAACCAAGTTATGTGAAAAGTTATCAAAAGAAGTCATTATGTTAAGACATGAAATGGAATCAGGAACTATAAAGTTCACTCAAGAGATTGAAGAAAAAAGAAAGGCTGAAGACAATCTAAGACAATCTC
Organism: Cunninghamia lanceolata; assembly: GCA_027924645.1. NCBI lineage: Eukaryota > Viridiplantae > Streptophyta > Pinopsida > Cupressales > Cupressaceae > Cunninghamia > Cunninghamia lanceolata. Next base: position 5,270,197 of record BSBN01000128.1, read on the forward strand.
TTAAGGAAAAATCAGAAGAATGCCACCAGATGGACAGGATTATCAGACATCTTGAATCTGATCTTGAAGATGCCAAAGATAATGAAGAAAAACTTGAGGATCAAATTACCTCTCTCAAAAGAGATCTTCAAACAGCAAATGAATATAAAGAGAAATTCAAGATAAGTTCTGCTCAACTTGAAGTTCTTCTTGGAAGTCAAAAGAGGACTGATGACAAGTATGGTTTGGGATATGAGAAAGGAGAAAGCTCCGGATCCGGTCAGAAGAATCTTGGATCAGAAAATCCAAGGAGCAGGCCTAGAAGACCTCCGGTAAGACAGCCAAATGCTCAAAAATATCCATCCTTCAATGGATACTGCCACAGCTGCAACCATTTTGGTCACAAAGCTAATCAGTGCAGAATGAGAATGAATCAGATTAATTCATCCTTCTCCGGACAGTGCTTCAACTGCAAAAGGTATGGACACAAATCCCATGAATGCAGAATTATGCAAGTAAACAAATCATTCAAAGGTAGATGCTTTACATGCAATAGAGTAGGTCATATGGCTAATCAATGCAGATCAAGGGGATATCAGTTAAATATGCAAAGAAATGTTATTTGCCAAATCTGCAATAGATCCGGTCATAATGCTAAAGTCTGCAGAAACAAGAATCAGGATAAAAGAGGTCCGGTGTATAATCAGAATCAAGACAAGGGTAAACAAAAGATGAATGCGGATGAAGTTAGGAATCAGATGAGCAAGATCTGGGTGAAGAAAAGCTCAGAGAATGTAGAGGTTGGATCCGCACCAGATTCTGGTGCTGATATTTCTTCCGGAAATTAAAAAGTGAGCTCAGGCTCAGGGGGAGACTCAAAGAAGATTCTGTTCCCCCAGCCAAACAAGTTGTGCCGGATGTGGCACAAGATGCGGATTAAAGGGTTTGTAGATATAAGTCCTGAGATGCTTCAGTCAAGTTTTCAGAGGTCCGCATGGAGTTATGAAGAAGCTGTGTTCGATTAAGTTAGACCTGTTCAAAGAAAGTGCTCCGGTATGATAAAGGATTACAAAAAGGTCCGGAGAGATCCGGAAGTGCACGATCTTGTCTTGCGGATTGGACAGAGTGTTTGGGATGTTCTTGTAATATGTTACCTAGATTTATTCATGATTTAAAGATCCGGATGATATTCAGTGATCAGGACTAATCCGGGATACTCCAAGCTGTCCAGACATGGTAAACCGGAATAATGCAGGTGAAGCATTTATTGCAGACAGATATTAGGGTTTGCGGAGCAATATAAGGGATTTCTCAAAAGTTATCTGCTCATTCTACACTTGAGAAGAAGCGAATAGTGGAGCTCTGCAACAAGGTTCATCAAGCACACCAAGGATCTCCTGCCGAAGCTATTGCATAAAGAAATCAATCCAACCACTCCGTGCAAACCGAAGGCGCATAAGGTATTCTTCGTTTTTCATTGCCTCACTGCAAATCTTTGAAGAATGGCTACTCCAAACATAGTTAAGATCTCTGATAGACCTCGCCCCTCATTCAAGAAACATCCCTACAAATCATTGGAGGTAGATCCACTAGGAGCCTTCTCTAGTGTTCCCCACGGAATCTTACATACTGAAGATATTAGGGTTTACATACACGCAAACATTGAGGAATTTGGGGAATTCAAATTAAGAGACCTCTATCACAAGCAACTGATAGACAATGCTTTTGAGCTCAAACCAGAGTATAAGGGTATCCAGAAGAAACAATTTGAGCAATTCATTCATTTCCCTAGCTTTGAAGAAGATGAATGGGTCCGGTATGTACTGAGCAGGATGCATGACAACTTCCTTTGGCTAGATAGACCCTGTAAGATCACAAAAGAAGCAATTAGAGCAGTAACTGGTCTATACTCTTCCGGGGGGGTACCTATCCTCAAATCTGTCAAGAACAACGTTGTAACTGAGGCCACCGGATCAAAATATGATAAGAGGGCAATGACCATTGAAGATATTTCGGATCCGGATATCAAATATGCATCAATGATAATAGGATACAAGATCTATCACTCCAGCAGGGAGAATTCTGTATCCGGAACTGCAATATACACAGCATATGAAATGCTAAGAAAGAATGCAGATTATGATCTTTGTGAACTACTACTAAGCCAATTGATGGAAAATGTACAGAAAATCAAGAAAGACAAAAAGAACTCCTTTAAGTATGGTACTCTCATTGTATGTCTTTTCTTTTACTTCATGAATGAGCTACCCGGAACAAGTGGATGGGTATGGCAGAATGACAAACCTGTTGCAGTCCAGATAAGAGACTATTTGCATGGACTTGGGGATGCAAAAGCGAGAAATACAGCTCTATGGGGATACTTCAAAAACTTTCAGAGCATGATGCAAGCAAGAGAGAGAATTCCCCAGTCTCTCATTGAGAAATACAAGGACTCAGTATGTTTTATGGTTGACACTGATCAGTGCCTAATGGAGGCAGTGGAGCCAAGGACTGTCTGGATCATGCCCATGGGGTATGAAGTTGATGAGCAGATAGTAGAGCTGCATATTCAACACATGCTAAGTCAGCCCAAAGATCCTAAGGCAGAAAGGTTTGGAACCTTTGAGGAGCTGAGCGTGAAATTACATGTAGAACTCAGGGAACCTGAGATTAAGAGAAAAGTGAGAAAAGAAGTAGAGCACATTGCTCAAGGCCTAGGCATCTCAAAAGAGGCACTTGATGCCAGCCGGGAAAAGAGGAGAAAGGCTGAGGAAGAAGAGAAAAGCAAAGAAAGTGCTCCGGTTGAAACCCCCACCCGGACCAGATCATCAAAGAGATCTGCACCTTCCACAACCAAAAGCTCAAAACTGGAAGTCCAGGCATCCGGTAAAAGGTCCAAGACAAAAGCATCAAGGGCTTATGAAAGCCAAAAGGATGAAGAGGAGACAGAATCAGATGAAGGAGTAAGAGAAGTAAAGAAACAGAAAAAGAAAGGATCCGGTAAGCCCTCCACAGGCCAAGACAAGGAGGAAATGGCAGAGGTAACTGTTGAAAAGCCCACTCTGTCACTAGAGAGCATAATCAAGTCGGTCACGGTGGATGGAAACCTTCAACCAATGACTGAATCCTATGATGACTTCAGTGAGGCAGACCAAAAGACTCTGCAGGAAGCCACAGTTAAATATCTGAACACATACAATAAGGCTTTCATTGAGATCATATCTCTCATTCCTAAAAGCCTAGAGAAGGAAATGGAAGTAAGAAAGAATAATGCTCATGCCAAAGATCTTGAGATCCGGGAGCAGATAGCTATTCAGCTATATCCTCAAATTGATCCCAAGACAATGAACATGATCTTCAAGGACTGCAGAGATGAGTTCAGAAGTAAAGCCAGGATGAATCAGCTCATGCTTGGTGAGACTGACAAAGTGGCACAAGAGACAGAAGAGATCCTCCGGAAGGCCTTCAAAAGGTTCAATCTTCCTGTTGTAGAGGACTTAGGTGCAGAAACAGCTGCTGATTTGGAATCTTCTGTTCCGGAAGAAGTGAGCCATGAACAAACAAGTGAGGACTTGGGACCCTCTGCTCCAGAAGAAGTGGCCCATGAACAAGCAAGCATCTCTCCTCCGGTTTCCCCTACAGTCTCCGGATCCAAAGAAGAAGAGCAATTGCAGGAGAAGGAAGCAGTGGTGACAGACAAAGAGGTTGACAGTTCTAAGACTGCAGAAGAAAAGAAACATCTGTCTCCGGCAAGAGACACTGCACAAACTGTTCAACAATTTTTGAGCAAAGAAACTCTAGAGATTGATGAACTGGAGCTTCTAAAAGGTCCATTTGATTTTGACTCTCTCTCTCCGGTACAAACAATGAAGATAGCTTCATTTGCAAATGCCAAGGCAAATGAAAAGCTCCTGAAGTCTCATATGGAAGACTGTGAGTTGATAGAGGCTGCCTCCGGAGTACTTGTAAAGATCATGCCATCAATCCAAATAGATCCGACAGCCTCCACTTCCGGTAATCTAAAAACCTTAGTCAGCAGTATTGACACACATTTTAATTCTCTAGAAAAATCAGCTGAAGAAAAGGTCCGGAAGGAATTTTTGGATAAGAGATTTTCTGAAATATTAGAATTAATCTCTAAGGATAGGAAGATTGTAAGCATTGGAATAAAGAGCTTAGAAAATGCTCTTAAGGATGGCGGTGACATATACAAATTTTGTATATCTTGGTCAAAGGCAACAGCAGCAATTGACAAGAAAATAAAAGAGGAACAGGACAAGCTTCAAAGCTTATCTCAAAGTTTTGATCCTCTCTCTTCCTCTATAATAAATCAAGAATGTCAGACTATTGCAGTCTTAAATGAAATAAAGAATCTTGAGAAGGAGAGGAAGAACATTTCCAACCGGATGGGAGAACTTAGAAGGATTATAGTCCCTAAGTTGGAAACTATGCATGAGGCCATCAGTGATGCCCAGACCACCGCCCATACAAAAGATCCGACAGATCTCAGGCGGGCAGAAGCTTTTGCATTTTTGTTGAGTGGTCACATTTCAATCTTGGACAGAATGAAGCTAAGTTGGGCTACTGAAATGGTTCAACTGCAGACATCCTTTGCAGACATTCTGCAGTATATGTGAGTATGTAAATATGCGGCTATATATAGAAAATTTTTGAAAATTTTGGTGTGCGGACCCTACCCTTTGCCATTGATGTCAAAGGGGGAGTGAGGAGCAGTGAAAAATGAGGAATCCAACTCAGGGGGAGTTCCGGAAATTGTATATAAAGACAGAGCATCAGCAAAGGGGGAGCATAGTGTAAACACTTAGTCATTTTTCACTAAGTGTTGCCATCAATGCCAAAGGGGGAGATTGTTGGCAAGAGACACTATATGGATTCATGGTTGTTGTCATTGATGGCAACAAAGGTCATTCCACATATCCGCAAGTCATGATATATCTCTACCGGAAGTCAGATTGAAGATTGTTGTGGTCCGGTGAACAAGAACAGAGCATGTGGCAAGGTCCGACAGATTGGTCCGGATCTCTCAGAGGAAGTGTCTTGGCACAGTGCGGATCTGGGGAAGTCAAGAGGACTATCTTGAGTAGTATATTCCAAGGATTTAGCCTCCGGAGATGGACAAGGAAAAAGATATGAATAGTTGAGTACCGGATTCCTGAGAGACAGTGAAAACAGAGGAAGAACTGACTGACTGAGTATCAAACTACTTTCCGGATGTGTTACAGATGATGATAAAGGTTGCGGAGGCATGAATCATGTTTGGCCGACATAATTGATGATATCTACAAGTATATGCTTGATCCGCATTGCTTGGTGAGCAAGGATTCAGCCGACAGAACTAAGTTTGTAAGAAACTAGACTGTTCCGGATGCCGACTAGAAAGATGATGAAATTACTTGTGCGGATATATATAGAGGATGGATTTAGTTGTAAAGTGTGCGAAGTGTGTGTGAGGATATGCGAACAAGTCCAGAATAGAGCAGAAGAAACAAGAAAGATCCGGTATGTGAAAGGACAGCAGACTAAAGAACAGAGGAAAGATGAAGTGCAGCAGATCAGTATACTGAACCTAACCGGAACTGAACTCCAGCATATGCAGATGCTTCCAATCAGTTCAAGACTGTGATTCTTATCACTTTGTAAGACAGTGTGTCTTCTTGTAGGCAGTGAGCCTCTTGTGAGCAGTGTGCTCGGGCAGTGAGCCCTAATTGGCAAGTGCCATTTTTGTAATTTCCTATTCTTCTAACAGAGAATAATTCTTGGGTTAATCACCCCGTGGTTTTCTCCCTTAACAGGGTTTCCACGTCAAAAATACTGTGTCATGTGTTTCTTACTTCATGGTTAATGTTTTGTGTTTGATTTTATGCTGCTTCATTTAAAAGGAAAGTTTAATAAGGGAAATAATTAGAGTAACTGATTCACCCCCCCCCCCCTCTCAGTTATCAACAATTTCTTGCTAAGGGTGGCCTCCTAGTCACTCCCATTCATGTGGCCAAAGCTAGTCGAGCTGAGGTAGGATTGGAGGGTTGTTCTACTCTTGTTCTTGAGGGAGAAAAATGTCGCAGATGGCAGTTAGGTTGTGTACTGGGTGTGTGTGTTGACATTTGTTCCTATGGAGACATCCAATCACAATTATTATATTGATAATAGTATGACCTGAAGGGTCACTAGTCTTGAGTCTCCTAAGCCTAGCACGAAGGCTATTTTGTTCAGTTATGATTTAGAGACACTCTTGTCTACTTTTGTTGCTTTGGATTTCTTGTTGTATCAAGTGTTGTTGGTCTACGATGCTTTGCTAATGTTCTTATTCTTATCTTGTTTGTTGTATGTTATGTTGATGATGAATTGGATGGGGGAAGTTCTCCCCAATCTCGTCAAGGATGAATTGTACCAAATCTTCCCTAATGCATGGGCACATTGAATGCTTGGAAATAGGGGAAAGTATTATACGTTGTGATGTTATTTGCTAAGTGAATTGATTTGAATTGATTTTGACCTCATGATGAAACTGAGGGTATCTCCTTGTTTAAATGTTTTGGTTTTGACTACATTTAATTCATTGACCTCATGATGAAATCAGGGGTTTGTTCTCTTGTTTTGTTTTAAGTTTTCCTAAGGTTTTATTTTTTTGAGTTTTTATGAATGCAATATAAATTAATGTAGAACAAATTTGGTTCCTTTTCCCCAATTTGAAATGTTATCTAATTATCTAGAAATTAGAATATGAATGCAATATATATGAATTTTTCAAATGCAATCTAATCCATGTTTTTGGTATTTTTGTAGATCGATTTTTGAATAGAAATCTAAGAAATGAAATTGCAAGTAACTATGAAATTAAACCTAATCCATTAAATGAAAACAAAGCTAATCTAATCAATTCAAATGCAATTCTATCTAGGAAAGAAAATAAACAACCTATCAAGAAAAATAAAAGCAATTCTAAGAGAAAGATGTGCTCTAATTACTACTTTAAAGCATAAAGAACTTGGTATGAAGAAGATAACAATACTTGGCTTAAGCCCTTAGAAGTCCTTGTAGAAACCCTCTCTTCCTCTGAAGCAGTGGGGTCCTCTAGGCAATTGGAATGAATATGGGAGAAAATGGAATCAAATAGAATCTTTGAAGCTTTGATGAAAATAATGGAGCATAAGAATGATAATGAAGCACTATGGCTTGATCTGTTCAAGCTATTTCAAAAGCAAGAGTAGAGAAGCAATATTGAATTTGCCTCTCCAAATGCATAGAGAATGGGGCTATTTATAGATATAAAATTAACACCAAAGGTGATAGTGATTAAGGAGTTAATAGAAATAGATTGGGGAGTGAACTAACTCTGATTCAAAGTGAACACTGGTTGTAGAGGAGATCATAGAAGAAGAAATGAAGTTAACACTTAACTGATTGGAAAATAACAAGGATTGGTTGGGATATGAGATTGGGTTGATTGGGAGTGCTGAAATAGTTAGGGTGAGTTGGAAATAAATTAGAGAAGAAGAATCACACATTCAAGAATTAATTAGAGTAAATTTAGGCCAGATTTAGAAGAAAACATGCATGCCAAAAGATGAAAAGGTCACCCCTTTCGAGAAGTGGGTCACTCCTTTCACTAGGGAAAGTCAACCCTAGAGATCTTGTTTAACATGTTGGGTCACCTAGGGAGATCCTAAAGGCATAGGGGGTGACCCATAGGTGATGTTTTGCACTTGTGGTTTTCAGGATGGAGAATGATATAGAAGGTCTAAAGATAGTTTTGGGACCTAGAAACTGACCATAGGATCTTTGTAGGGTGGGTCACCCCTTTCACTAGGGAATGTCACCCCTAGAGATCTTGTTTTAGTTGCAGGTTCACCAAGGGAGATCCCAAAGTGATAGGGGGTGACCTATAAAGAAAGGGTTGGACAAGAAATTTGAGGTTATGAGAGGGATGGGGAGGTTAATTAGATGATTATATAAGAAGATGAAATGATGCAAATGCCCCTAGGGAGACTGAATTTATCCTCTTGTTAAGTGGATTAGTGAGGTTATCTAGGCTAGAAAGTGACAAGGAAGATCCATCGAGCATTGGTCAAGTGGCTAGCAAGAAGGTGAGAAGGACACTAGAAGTTTAGCTTGGAGGTTGGAAAAGCACAAATAAAGTGAAAAAAATCAAGACACGTCACCAAGAGGAATATTGTTGAGAGGTATATATTTCATGCTTACATGTACGTGATTAGTGTTGGAAACAAGGCAGATAACTGAGAGGGGGGGTGAATCAGTTATCTCTAATATCTTGACTTTTTCTTCTTTTATAATTTGTGCAGCATCAAAACATACAAGCATATATAATCATGAGAACATAAATAAAGTCAACACACATAACACAAGGATTTTTACGTGGAAAACCCTATTAAGGGAAAAACCATAGGGTCACTAACCCAAGATTGTATTCTCTATTAAAAGAATAAGAAGTACAAAATGACACTTGCCAATTAGGGCTCACTGCCTGAGCACACTGTTCACAAGAGGCACATTGCCTACAAGAAACTCACTGTCTACAGAATTTACAGAAGGTAACCAAGTGTTTGAACTGATGAGAGGCATCTACAAATGTTGAAGTTCAGTTTCGGTTAGGTACAATACATTGATCTAATGCACTTCATTCTTCCTCTGTTCTAGTGTTGCTGCTTTGTCACATACCGAATTTGTATTGCTGTTTCCACACTTATCTCTGCCTTTCCTCACACATTATTTCATCACATCCATACACACACACTCCTTCATATTGGAATCCATCTGGTCTATATATCCGCACCAAGGATTTCAACAACTTTCTAGTTGGTAACTAGAATACTCAACATATTTACAAGTTACTACTCTGTCGGCTAAATTCATGCATGATTTGTGATGTGTATCAAAACATAGACATAGAAGTCATCAATCATGTCAGCCAACATTGTATGGTCCCTCAAATATCTTGATCAACATCAATTACTAATCTGGATTGAAGTCTGATACTCTGCCGGTCAGTACTTCCTCAGTCTGCTCTGCCTTTCTAGAACCCAACACTCAGATGCTCATATCTTTTCCATGTTTTATCACTGGAGGCTTAATCTCTGGAATATAGTAGTCATGATACTCCTCTTGACTTGTCCAAGTCCACAACTTGCTGAGTTACATCATCTGAGAGATCCGGACCTGATTGTCGGACCTTGTTGCATGCTCTGTTCTTGTTCACCGGACCAAAACAGTCTTTAATCTGACTTCCGGTATAGGCATACTATGTGCTGCAGATGTGTGGGATAGACTTTGTTGCCATCAATGACAACACTCATGAAGCCACATAGTGTCTCTTGCCAACAATTTCCCCCTTTGGCATTGATGGCAACACTTAGTGAAAAATGACTAAGTGTCGCAACAAACTCCCCCTTGGCTGATGCTCTGTCTTATGCACTATTTTACCAGAGCTCCCCCTTAGCTGGATTCCACATTTTTCACTACTCCTCACTCTGCCTTTGACATCAATGGCAAAGGGTGGAATCCACACACCAAAATTTTCAAAAGTTAACCTATACATAGCCGCATAAGTATATATACATGTTATACTTACATATACTTGAGTATATCTGCAAAAGTAGTCTCAACTGTACAATCTCTGTGGCCCAACTCTGCTTCATCCTATCCAAAATGGAGATGTGACCACTAAAAAAAAATGCATATGCTTATGCCCTTCTTAGATCTGCCGGATCATTGGTCTGGGCTATGGTTTGAGCATTTGTTAAGGCCTCATGCATTGCCTCTAACTTAGGGATAATTATCCCTCTGAGTTCACTCATCCTGTTTATTATATTCTTCTTTTCTTTGACCAGCCTCTTTATTTCATTTATAATGAAAATAGCCTGGCATTCTTGATTCATTATGGATATAGTGAGGGGATCAAAATTTTGAGATAAACTTGACAGTTTACCTTCTTGTTCTTTCACTTTCTTTTCAATATTCTTTGTCACTTTAGACCAAGATAGACAAAATTTGTACATGTCCCCACCATCTTTAAGAGCATTTTCAAGGCTCTTTATCCCAATATCTAAGGTCCTCCTATCATTAGCAATGAGTCCCTGTACTTCAGTGAATCTTTTTCCCAAAAACTATTTCCAAACCTTTTCTTCTACTGATTTCTCTAAAGAATCAAAATGAGTGCTAACAGAGTTTACCAGAGATTTCAAGTTATCAGAAGGAGAGGCCAAAGGATCCTTTTGAAAAGATGGCATGATCTTCTCCAGCATACCGAATGTGAGCTCTAACAGCTCATAGTCTTCCATGTGAGACTTTAGAAGTTTTTCTTTTGCATTGGCTTGAGCAAAAGATGCTATTTTCATTGTCTGGACTGGAGAGAGAGAATCAAAATTTAGTGGTCCTTGAAATAGCTCAGGTTCATCTATCTCCATCATCTCTTTGTTCAAGAAATTCTTCACTACCTCTGTAGTGTGTCTTGCTAGAGACTGAGTCTTCTTTTCTTTTGGAATCTCAGAACTGTCATCAGAGATCTTCTCTGTTTGTTCTTCTTCTTTTCCCTTTACCTCCTCTTCTTGACTCACTTTCTCCTCTTTTCTTCCTTCTCCTTCAGTTCTAGATCTAGAATGTCTATAGTGGGATCTGGAGGAGAGATGTTAACTGCTTCATGAAATTCCTCTTCTGAAATAGAGGAATCCAAGTCCTTAGTCTTCTCTTCACCTATCTCTTTTGATCCTTCTACATTTTTATCAGAAGATTCTTCATTAGCTGCATTTAATCCTTCAACATCCATGGTGAAAGGTTCTTCATCTGTTTCCTCCACAGTAGGAAGATTGAATCTTTTGGAGGCATTCCAGAGGATGTCTTCTGTTTCTCTTGCTACTTGATCAGTTTCTCCAAGCATAAGTTTGTTCATTCTTGCTTTGGTTCGGAATTCATCCGCACAGTCCTTAAAGATCATGTTCATTTGCTTTGGAGTAATGGAAGGATAGAACTGAATTGCAATTTGTTCTCAGATCTCTAAGTCTTTTGCCTTGGCATTCTCTTTTCTAAGTTCAAGTACCTTCTCTAGACTTTTGGGAATTAATGAAATGATTTCAATGAATGCTTTATTATAAATATTCAGGTACCTGATTGTAGCTTCTTCCAAGATCCTTTTGTCAGTATCACTATGTTCATCATAGAATTCTGTTATTGGTTGCAGATTCCCATCCACTGTGACTGCCTTGATGATATGATCAATGGAAAGAGAGGGCTTTTCAACAAATTCTTCTTTTTTTTCTTCTTTGTTTTTGCTAGCAGAGAATTCCCCGGATGCTTTCTTCTTCTTCTCCATTTTCTTAATTTCTTCATCAGACTCTATTTCTTCATCATCCTTCTGACTTGTGTATGACCTTGTTGCTTTTGTTTTCATTCTCTTTTCTCCCTTTCTGGATGTCTTGACTTCTTGTTTGGTGGCTCTTGAGCTCTTAGGAGTGGCAGGCGCAGAGCTCTTGGAGGATCTAGTCCATGAGGAGGCTTGTACCGGAACACTTCCTTTTTCTACTTCTTGTTTCTCTTTCTCAACTCTTTCTATTTTCTCTCTATTTGCATCAACTGCCTCTTTTGATATGCCATATCTTTTGGCAATTTCCTCTACTTCCCTTCTAACTTTCCTTTTTATCTTCGGTTGTCTTAGATCAACATGTATTTTTACACTTAGTTCTTGAAAGGTTCCAAACCTTTCTGCCTCAAGGTCCTTAGGCTGGCTCAACAGGTGTTAAATATGCAGCTCCAAGATTTTCTCATTGACCTCATATCCCATTGGCATTATCCAAACTATTCTGGGCTCAACTACCTCCATTAGGCATTGATCAGTATCTACCATAAAACACACTGTATCCTTGTATTTTTCTACTATGGATTGAGGTATCCTTTCTCTAGCTTGAATCATACTTTGAAAGTTCTTAAAGTATCCCTAGAGTGCTGTGCTTTGAGCCTTAGCATCACCAAGTCCATACATATAGTCTCTAATCTGTATTGCAACCGGTTTGTGATTTTGCCAAACCCAACCACTTGATCTGGGTAGCTCATTCACGTAGTAGAAGAATAGACAGTATTAAACAACCTTATTTGAAGGAGTTCTTCTTATCCTTCTTGATTTTTTCTAAGTTTTCTAACAGTTGGTTTAAGAGAAGATCACCTAGGTCATAGTTTGTATTTTCCCTTAACATATGATATGTTGTATATATTACAGTCCCAGACACATAATTCTCCCTACTAGAATGATAGATCTTATACCCTATTATCATTGAGGCAAATTTGACATCCGGATCTATGATGTCATCTATGGTCATTGCTCTCTTGTCAAACTTAGATCCGGTAACTTCAGTAACTGTCTGGTTCTTGACAGATTTGAGTGCAGGTAACCCACCTGATGAGTGGAGTCTAGTTACTACCCTAATGGCATCTTTTGTTATCTTGAAGGGATTTATTAACCACATGAAATTATCATGTATAATGTTAAGGACATACCAGACCCAATCATCTTCTGCAAGATAGGGAGAGTGGATGCAATGTTCGAAATGCTTATCTCAGAGGGCCTTGTATTGAGGTTTGAGTTCAAAACTTTCATCTATTAACTATTTATGATAGATGTCCATCAACTTAGATTTGCCAAATTCCTCAATGTTGGCATGGATGTAGACCCTAACATCTTCTACGTGTAATACCCCATGCAGAATGCTAGAAAAAGTGCCTAAAGGATCAACTTCTAGGGATTTGTAGGGGTGTTTCTTGAATTTTGGGCGTGACCTATCAGTGATCTTAACAACCATTGGAGTAGCCATTTTTGCAAAAGATTTAGAGAGAGATATTCATAATGGAAGTACCTTTTTATGCTTTAGGGTTCAAAATAAGAGCCGAAACAAATCATTGGTTGAATTGGATTTTGCAGTTAATCTTTGAGAGAGTCGTAGAAAATTGATGCAGAGCTCTTCTTTTCTTCTTCTCGAATGCAAATGTGTAAATGATGAGTGAAAGAACTCTTTTATTCTTTCGCAACCCCTAATTTCCTTTTGCAATAAATGCACAACTTAAGTTATCCAGTTGCCTTGTTTTGAGAGAGATCTTTCCAAATCATTGTGTTGCACTTAGAATCATTTTTAGTGATAATTGACAATGTATCTTCTTTCCTTCAATCATACCATGGATCTGCAGATCAAGATATTTCAATTTTGAATCATATCGGATCTGTTTATGAAAATCTTGCTTTACTGGATGACTGTCAAGCTAGATCAATCTTGGATGATTAAACTCACAAAACTCCATGCGGATCTTTCATATTTTTACTGAGGGTTATTTGGATATTTTTCTGAGAACCCTTTAATCTATAACATTCCATGTGCCAAATTTAGGCACCAATTGACTGGCTGGGGGAATTTATTTTCCTTTGTGACTCCCCCTGAGCCATAGCTCATCTATTTAGTTTCCGGAAGGAATATCAGCACAGATTCTGGTGCGGATCCATCCCCAACATTTTTTGTACTCTTCTTCACCCAAATCTTGCTCATCTCCCTTTGAACTTCATCTGCATTCACTTTACTTTTTCCCTTATCTTGTTTTTGATTATGATGCACTGGACCCTTTTTGTCCTGATTTTTACTTCTGCAGAATTTGGCAATATGACTGGATCTATTACAATTGTAACAAACAATATTTCTTTACATATTTGACTGATATCCTCTTGATCTGCATTGATTAGCCATATGCCCCATTCTATTGCATGCAAAACATCTACTATTGCATGAATCATTTATTTGCATAATTCTACATTAATGAGATTTGTGACCATACCTTTTGTAGTTGAAACATTGTCTGGAGAAGGATGGATTAGTCTGATTCATTCTTTTTCTGCATTGAGTTGCTTTATGACCGAAGTTGTTGTAATAGAAGCAATATCCATTGAAGGATGGATATCTTTGAGAATTTGGTTGCCTTACCGGAGGTCTTCTAGGCTTGTTTCTTTGATTTCCTGACCCAAAGTTCTTTTGACCAGATCGGGAGCTTTCACCTTTCTCATATCCCAAGCCACGCTTGTCATCTACCCTCTTTTGGCTTTCAAGAAGAACTTCAAGTTGAGCTGAGCTTATCTTGAATTTCTCTTTGTATTCATTTGCTGTTTGAAGATCTTGTTTAAGAGTGTCTATCTGATTCTCAAGTTGTTCTTCATTATCTCTAGCTTCTTCAAGATCAGATTCAAGATGGCTGATTATTTTGTCCATTTTGTGGTAGTCCTCTGTCTTCTCCTTGAGGGATTATTTTAGATTATCTTCAATTTTCCTTTTATCTTCAATTTCTTGGGTGAATCTCATGACCCCTGATTCCATCTCATGTCTTACCATAATGACTTCTTTTGACAGCTTCTCACATAGCTTGTTTTTCTCATCCAGGTCTTCATTAGTATCATTGGCTTCACTCTGAATTGCTAATTTTTGAAGTAGTTCCTTTCTCTTTTTCACAGAGATACTCAGTTTTTATTTTAGCTCATTTATGAAATCATTAGCTTGTTTGAGTCTTTCTCTCAAGATATTGACTTTAGAGTGGGACTATTCAAGATCATCTAGGCTAGACTGAAGTTGTTCCTTCATACCATACATATCCATTGAAATTCCCAGATCTTCCTCAAGTTGTTAGGCTCTGTTTATAGGAACTTAGCTCTTATACCAATTGTTGGAAACAAGGAAGATAACTGAGAGGGGGGGTGAATCAGTTATCTCTAATATCTTGACTTTTTCTTGTTTTATAATTTGTGCAGCATCAAAACATACAAGCATATATAATCATGAAAATAGAAATAAAGTCAACACACATAACACAAGGATTTTTATGTGGAAAACCCTATTAAGGGAAAAACCATGGGGTGACTAACCCAAAATTGTATTCTCTGTTAAAAGAATAAGAAGTACAAAATGGCACTTGCCAATTAGGGCTCACTACCCAAGCACATTGCTCACAAGAGGCACACTGCCTACAATAGTCTCACTGTCTACAAAATTTACAGAAGGTAACCAAGTGTTTGAACTGATGAAAGGCATCTACAAATACTGAAGTTCAGTTTCGGTTAGGCACAATATACTGATCTAATGCACTTCATTCTTTCTCTGCTCTAGTGCTATTGCTCTGTCACATATAGGACTTGTATTGTTGTTTCCACACTTATCTCTGCCTTTCCTTGCACCTTATTTCATCACCTCTATACACACACACTCCTTCATACTGGAATCCATCTGGTATATATATCCGCACCAAGGATTTCAACAACTTTCTAGTTGGCAACCAGAATACTCAAGTTATTTACAAGTTACTGCTTTGTCAGCTGAATTCAAGCATGATTTTTGATGCGTATCAAAACATAGACATAGAAGTCATCAATCATGTCAGACAACATTGTATGATCCCTCAAATAGCTTGATCGACATCAATTACTCATTCGAATTGAAGTCTGATACTCTGCCGGTCAATTCTTCCTCAGTCTGCTCTGCTTGTCTGGAACCCAACACTCAGATGCTCATATCTTTTCCATGTTTTATCACCGGAGGCTCAATCTCTGGAATATAGTAGTCATGATACTCCTCTTGACTTGTCCAAGTACGCAACTTGCTAAGTTACATCATCTGAGAGATCCGGACTTGATTGTCAGACCTTGTTGCATGCTCTGTTCTTGTTCACCGGACCAAAACAGTCTTCAATTTGACTTCTAGTATAGGCATACTATGTGCTGTGGATGTGTGGGATAGACTTTGTTGCCATTAATGACAACACTCATGAAGCCATACAGTGTCTCTTACCAACAATTATGACTATAGCTCATCCTTGGGCTGCCATGTAGGTATGTGCATCTTTTTCATACTTACATATTTGCCCCTTGGAAATGGTAGTTTACATGAAGTGTATGTATCATTCTCAAACTAGGATTTACCTATTGTTGTCTTGTGTTTATTTTGTTGATGCATGGGTTCTAAATATACACATAAAATGTGATCATGGAAAGCGCTACAAAATTTAAAACAAACCAAATTCCTAAATGCAAACTAAGCTAAGAGAAGAAGGAAGAGGTGAATTCAGAGGTAGAGTGTCCAAATGGTGATGGAATTGTGCAAGTGGATAAGCAATGGAGAGAGTTTGACAAGGAGAACGATATTATCGCTGCCAATCTCCCCCTACTGCTCATTAGATATGAAAAATTAGAAAATCCTTTTTGCTATATTTTATCTTGTTGATTTCTTGCAATGAACCCATTGTTTTTTGAGTTTTGTCATTGTATTTGTCTATATTTTGGCTTCTTGTCATTTGGTGAGTTTTTATTTGTCAAAATTTTTATTGTTTCATCATTTTCTGAGCATTTTTTTAGCATTCTAAGGTGTGCGGTAGGGTCACCCCTTTCACTAGGGAAATCTGCCCTTGGAGATTCATCCTAGTAGTTTGAGTTTCCCTTAGAGATTAGCCTTGGTAAAAGGAGTGAACCAGTTAGAAGTTTTCCATATAAAATTTTAGGTGGTCTAATGCTTTCGCCACTCAAATTTCTCTATTATTCGACACTAACTTCTTTATTTATTGTAATTTTCTAGTTGATATATGATTTTTTTGTTGAATGTTTTGAATGTTTTAAGATTTTTTTTTTGTGAATTTTCTAAATTGCCAACTATCTAACATGTTTCTCTTTATGCTTGACAAGACATACACATTAGGTGGAATGCAACTCATGAGCAATTTTGGTTCATGGAGGCCCTTGAATCTTTATCCAATGAAGATTGTGCCATCCTAAAGAAGACGAGGTTAGAGAAGATAACTCACATTCCTATTGTACATCCTTCTTCCCACATATGTTGTGACATCTTGATGTATTAGGATGCCAACTAGAACACATTATGATTTCCTTAGGTATCCAGAGAATGAACAATCACTTTGTATGATGTTTACCATATTTTGGGAGTTCCTGTTAGAGGTGACCAACTTACGCTCCTTGAGATCAGATCAGAGAGAGATTGTCTTGGGATGCTCTCATGGGAGTTAACCATCCTAAGATCATCTTGGTGTTTAACTTACCTTAGTTCCTAGCCTCACCATTCCACCTTTTCAGAAGGTTTTCATTAGATTGACCACTTCTCATTTGTCAGGAGATAATGGGTGTTCTATAATCAGGTTGGGATGGGAACCAATCATTCAAAGACTTGAGCGAGGTTTATTTTTTTCTTGGGGATTGACATTCTCGCTATGGTGTACTAAGACTTGTACCATATTTCATGATGAAGGGATCTTGCTTTCCGTCATCCTTCACTTATCATGACCTAGATTCTTAAGAACTATAACGTCAGAAAATGTCCCCTTGGGGGCTTTTCCCTCTTAAGGTTTAGCTCCCAAGTCTTTGATCTGTATTTAGGACATCTTGCATCATATTTTGGATCTCGATGAGAAAACCCCTAAGTGTCATGGCAAATAGGACCTAGGGGGACCACTTGAGATAGACCCTGCCTAAAATAGGGGTTGGACTTGGGCGCTCGCGCCCTAGTCCTGCCCTATTTTATGTCAGGCCCAATTTTTAAGTGTCGGTTTGTAACCATTATTTAGGTCCTATGCCGACACGGTAAGTTTCAATTACGAAATTCTTGGTGGGAATGTTTGTAGTTGGATATATAAGCATGTTTAGGCATTCATTTGTAAACTAGATGGAAATTTCATGAGCATTGGAATTCTAAAGGTGATTCAAGGCATTCATTATGTGGCAAGAGCAGATTTTGTGTTGTTTATGTGTTTGTATTTGTATATTTGAGCATCCATCTCCTCATGGTATGAAGAGCTTCTTCCTTCCATGAGATCTTCACTACAAGGTGATATCATTTGTATTTTCAAGCATTTATCATTTGGTTTTTGTCTCTGTCCTCTAAGGGCACGCACTCTCTATCTGACAACAATGTTCAAAAGACTTGAATGTCTCTCTAGGGCTTGACTGAGGCAAGCCTCTAAACACCACAACCCCCTCCCCATTTTTTCGTGATTTCAGGTTACAGGTTGAAGAAGTAGGAAAAGTGGAGTTGCAGAGAAGGGTTGCAGTGTCAGAATTGCAGATCAGAGATGAAAATAGGGACTTGGACTCGGGTGCCCGCTCATTAGTCCCCCA
Organism: Cunninghamia lanceolata; assembly: GCA_027924645.1. NCBI lineage: Eukaryota > Viridiplantae > Streptophyta > Pinopsida > Cupressales > Cupressaceae > Cunninghamia > Cunninghamia lanceolata. The sequence continues at coordinate 5,288,342 of BSBN01000128.1, forward strand.
GATCCCGCAACAGGAGAATCTTTGAGACAACAGGAACAGGTTGTAGATAAAGCTCCCAAATCCCAACAAAAATTAATGCACTGGACTAGGGCACCCACTCATTAGTCCTTGACTGTTTCACTTCCTGAACTTCAGAAACTGGTACACATTTGTTTGTTATTTTACATCTTTCTGTAGCAGCATTTTTTGATATTCATCTATTTACTTCCGTATTTGCATAATTAGGGTTTTAAGCATAATTGGGCATAATCAAGCAATCAAATCACATAAATCCAATCTTCCCAACATTCTAAGTGACCAAGGGCGTGATAGTAGAGTCTTACTTGACCTAAGGTCCTTGAATGCTTTAGGGAGAAAGGAGGATACACATACAAACCATCAAAAACCCAATATCCAAATTTTACCTTAAACATTTTGGTGGCACCTTGCTGAGTGTTTTGCTTTAGATTTACATTGATTTCATTCATTCATATCATCATTCATCTTATTGAATTGGAAAAATTACAAAACAAATTGAAAAATTTGAAAAAAATTGCATTATAGGGTTTGCATTTTCATATAATTTTCATCATTTAATTTGAATTTCATTAAAATTATGATTTTTGTATTAGATCTGAGATAAATTGCAGAAAATTACAGAAATTCAATCACTTTCATTGCATTTTCATCATAAAATTGCTAGGGTTTTGTTAGAAATTTTGAAATTTTCATGTAACCTAGTAATTTCGAAAACTAGGGTTTCTAGGTAAAATATTGTTTCAGATTTTTCTACTGATATTAGACACTTACTCAAATTTTCATTTGTCTGTAGTGTTGCATTTTAGTGTAAATTTGCATTTAGATCTCAAAAATTTGCATTCTTTCATAGAAAATTTCAACAAAAAACTAGCATTTTTCATTGAGTTTTCATTAGATTTGCACTTGCATTTTGCATGGTTGGGTTTGAAAATCATTTTCAGATCTGAGTGGAATTAATTTTCATTATAAATCAGATTACAAGACATTCATATAGCATTTTACATTAAGATCTCAAACCTAGGGCTTGAAAAACCTTGATTTTCACCAGATTTGGCCTTATCAACTCTCTAGATTTGCACTATAGGCATGTTGTGAAGAATATTTTTGCACTACTTAGCTATTATCAAGGTTATTATCTTCTACCTCTCCTAAAAATCTTTAGAACACCTTTTTACTGGGCTCTTGTATTGAAAATTTGGTGAAAATTTGCATATTTTTACTATATTTGCCCTAGGGTTTGACCTACATTGGCACTCCAAGCGTGTTGTGACAAGTTTTATGGCTTGAGGTGATGGATATTATTGATATTATTCACTATACATGCTAAAATTCTTTACAACACCCCTTTTTCTAGGTCTTGGAATTGAAAAATTGTGAAAAATTACATATTTTTGCTATATTTTCACTAGGGTTTGATCGTGAGTGGCACTATAAGCATGTTGTGACGGATTGTTTGGCATTAGGTGGTTGTTATTACTGATATAATTTTCTTTCCATCATAATTTTCCTCACAACACCCTTTGTCATACTCTTTTGCATTGAGATTTGGTGAAAAAAAACTGCATATTTTAGTGTATTTCCACTAGGTTTTGATTGGTCATCATTCTAGATTTGCATCATAAGTGTGCTGTGAAGGGTATTATTTCTGTATTGGATTGATATCAGACATATAATTTTCTGCCCTTGATCAAAATCCTTACAACACCTTTTCTTTCATATATTTGCATTGCAAAAGTACAAAAAAAATTCTAGCATTTTAGGTCATTTTTTGCATATAGTTTCACATTTGTCTTCTGCATAAATTTGGAAAGCCTTTTAAAATATGATCTTGAATTGATTTAATACATATGCACATGGATTCTAACCACAATAACAACAATAGGTTCCCTCCTAGGCCTTACATGAAAAGAAAGGTCCCCGAACCTGAAATTGTGTTTACACCTCATGATAGAACAATTGGAGACACTGAAGGACCTCTTTATATCACTATGAAAATATTGGGAAATCCTGTGGATGGAACCCTTATTGATCCTAATTGCATGACCTTATTGATCCTAATTGCATGACCAATGTAGCTATCGAAGAGTTTCTCTTTTCAAATCAATTAATGCAAGGATCTTATGACCCTTCAGATATGATGATTAAGACACATAAGGGAACCTTTATAAACACTTCTGGGGAGATATCTTTATTGGTCACTGTCTTTGAGAAACATGTAGAACAATGGTTTGATGTTGTCCCCATTTCTGATCTCTTTCCCATAAAATTGGGACCTCCATGGTTAAAGGCTATGAAAGCTGTTCCTTCAATAATTCATAAGTGTGTAAAATTTCCTTTGAATGGACAAGTGGTTACTATCCCTCACAATAAGTATAAACCTTTGGTTACAAGACAATATTGTACACTAGATTACTTTTGGGAGAGATTTGAAAAAGAACCAGAGCCACGAACAAACATTAACTTTTTGAGTTATAGAAACTACAAAAAAAATTATTACATCAAGTGGCTGGTCCTTCTAGACAAGAAATAAAAAGAGACAAACAACCCACATTTGAAGAGAATCCTAGACCGAAGGCAGAAGGACCCTATGCTGAGGTTCCTCCCCCATCATCCCTACAAGGATCAGGAGGTAATTGTCGACAACAAAACATTCCACCTAGGCAAATGAAATTTGATCCTGGTGCCTCCTCTAAAACACAAAAACCTATGAAAGAGAAAAACACTATCTTACAAGAGATAAGTGGTAAGACAAAAAGAAATAGAAAAGCAAGAGAAAGGAGGAGGAGATGACAAGAATATGCCCAACGACTTGCATCTCAACAAGAAAACATTGAACCAAACATAGATGATCCTAAAATGAGTAACTTGAAAACAAGAACAAAAGTTGCGCTATGGTACCTTATGTCCCACTTTCCTCTACAATTCAGGAGTGGGAAGATGATGATGATTTGCTTGATGATCGCTAGCCCCGGTGTCCTTACAGGTAAGTATTTCTAACCCTTTATCTCTCATGATGTGTTTACCCCATGATATGTTATGTGTTGTTTAGGCTTCCTAGGATGACCCTTGATTCTCTTGTAAGGTCTAGGATACCAGGAGTCCACCTCTGTTGTGACATTCTTCTATTTGTATCATCATTCTTCTATATTCCCTCTCCCTATTTTCCTTGTTGTGTGTTGTGTCTTACAGACATAGCGTTGTGGTTGGTGACTTGGGGGCACCCTCCTACATGACTGTCCCTAAGGCACTTGTTTCTCCTCTCTGATTTAGTGTTTCCCTTCATCTAGAGTTTCTATCTAGCGGGCGAATGACGAAAAACATTTATACAGATGCGGACCTAGCGTCCCTTTAGCGAGAAATAAAAATTGGACTTAGTTCCTAATATGATGATGGGGTTGTAATATGTTATCCAATGCTTGGCTAGTAGAAGCACTTTGTGCTTTCTGTATAGTGATTTTGATGGTGTTTTATCTCTTACAAACCTTAACAATACTACTACTCTGTGCACTTTTGTTTGTCTTTGAATCTCGCCTTGGTGACACTTGGTTTTGAGATTTTTGTGATATAGCCCCACAATTATCCTTGATCTCTGAATTCATAGTATAACCTTGGCTCTTTGTGTGATTGATCATATGCATTGTTGTTTATCATGATTATTTAGACACTAACATGTTTCTTGCAGGGATGTGTTTGTGGGAACATTTGGCAATCGTAAAGTACATGTCACCTCCGGGGGGCATGGGCTTTGTGAGAGTTCATGTTCCCTTGTGTGTTTTCTTCCTACCTTAACATGCTTGATATCGATACCTGATATCAACCACCTTAAGGTGGGGACATATATAAGGTAAGCTGTTTGTTGTAGATGTCAGCAATGTTCTTGTCCTCAGGTGCAATCTTAAAGATTGGTGGTGATGAGTCCCTCCTGCACTCTGAGTTTTGTTTGCAATCAATCAATCATCAATCATCTTAACCCCTCTACGGAGGCGGGGATGGTGTATTTCTCGAAGAGAGTGCACATCCTGTCATTTTCAAAAGTCCTCTGTAGAGGCAGGGAGCGGTTCTGTGACTAACTCAACCCTTATGCGTGTCTTCTGCGATTGTTGTGGCGAAGCCCAATCGTTGATGTGTGCCTGTAATGTGCCTGAGATGGTGATAAGCCTAGAAATAGGAACACTCCATCGCTTGTCTGCTGTGTTTTCTTTATGTTTTCCAAGTGTGTGTGTATTGCGTGTTTGTTCTCAAGCATAGTCTAAAGACCGGTGGTGATGAGTCCCTCCTATGCTTTGGGATTTGTGTGGCATGTTTGATTTGTTTGGTGTGTATTACGTGTGTGTTTCCCCATATGTAGTCTAAAAGACCGGTGGCGATGAGTCCCTCCTACATTATGGGTGGTGTGTTTACTTTCCTATACTTGCATTTACATTTCATTTATATATGAGAAAAAGAAAAAGAAAAAGTAAAAAGAAAATCATCACTGTCTTCTTTGCATTTACTGTGTTTTGTGCGTCTTCAATGCTGTATTCTCCATGTTTTGCGTGACTGTAACTATCTTCTCTATGTTTTGCGTGCCTGTTATTGTCTTCTCTGTGATTGACATGTCTTCTCCATGCTTGGCGTGTTTGCTGTGTTTTGTCGACAATACTTTAATGCATGTATTGGCCTTGCATTTACACATATGTTAAAGTGGGGGCTAGATGTAATGCTAGAAGATATCCCCTTGGGGGCTTTTCCCTCTTAAGGTTTAGCTCCCAGGTCTTTGATCTGCATTTAGGATATCTTGCATCATATTTTGGCATCTTGATGAGAAAACCCCTAAGTGTCATGGAAAATAGGACCTAGGGGGACCACTTGAGATAGATCCTGCCTGAAATAGGGGGTGGACTTGGGCACCCGTGTCCTAGTCCTGCCCTATTTTAGGTCAGGCCCAATTTTTAAGTGTCAGTTTGTGACTGTTATTTAGTTCCTATGCTAACACGGTAAGTTTCAATTACAAAATTCTTGGCAGGAATGTTTGTAGTTGCATATATAAGCATGTTTAGGCATTCATTTGTAAACTAGATGGAAGTTTCATGAGCATTGGCATTCTAAAGGTGATTCAAGACATTCATTGTGTGGCAAGAGCATATTTTGTGTTGTTTAAATGTGTTTATATTTGCAGATTTGAGCATCCATCTCCTCATGGCATGAAGAGCTTCTTCCTTCCATGAGATCTTCACTACAAGGTGATATCATTTGTGTTTTCAAGCATTTATCATTTGGTTTTTGCCTCTGTCGTCCAAGGGAGCACACTCTCTATCTGACAACGGTGTTCGGAAGACTTGAATGTCTCTCTAGGGCTTGACTGAGGCAAGCCCCTAAACACCACAACCCCCTCCCCATTTTCTGTGATTGCAAGTTACATGTTTAGAAGTAGGAAAAGTGGAGTTATAGAGAAGGGTTTCAGAGTGTCAGAATTATAGATCAGAGCTGAAAATAGGGACCTGGACTTGGGCGCCTGCTCATTAATCCTCGAGATCCCACAATGGAAGAATCTCTAAGACAATAGGAACAGGTTGCAGATAAAGCTCCCAAATCCTGACAAAAATTAGGGCATATACTAGGGCACCCGCTCATTAGTCCCTGACTGTTCTACTTCCTGAACTTTGGAAATTGGTACACATTTGTTTGTTATTTTACATCTTTCTATAGCAACATTTTCTAGTATTCGTCTGTTTGCTTCCGTAATTACATAATCAGGGTTTTAAGCATAATTGGGCATAATCAAGCAATCAAATCACATAAATCCAATCTTCCCAACATTCTAAGTGACCAAGGGCTTGATAGTAGAGTCTTACTAGACCTAAGGTCCTTGAATGCTTTAGGGTGAAAGGAGGATACACATACAAACCATCAAAAACCCAATATCCAAATTTTACCCTAAATAAGAACATTGTTCCATTTCAGAGGGATATGCCTCTTTCATATCCTAGATTATTGTGAGCCATGCAATGAGAATTCCTTGGTCCTTATGATGCTATTACTTGATTTGTGTCTACGCTCATAGATGTTGATTTCATTCTTGACCCTTTTGTTGATATGGAGAAGTTATGGCTAGATGATAGAATAGTATGTGGTTATTGTCAAGGGGTGATCCATTTGACTACTAGGAATGGCTTAGTTGAGGCTCATCATGTTAGCTGAGTTCTTTAGTGGTTTGGAGATGATTTTCTAGAGGACTTGCCCTCGATATCCACTTGTTGTAGATTTATGCAAGAGATGGTTGATGCTTAGCATAGGGCACTTCTTTGGGTTCCATTATTCCTTGGGTTCCCAATCACTAGACTAGTTCATGAAGTTGGTTATATACGAGTGAAGGTATCTTGATCCTGAAGACTTGTCACTATTAAGGAAGGGATTGCCAATTCCATGGATGAAGATTATGATCTCTATGAAGAGGAATATGGTGAAGGAGATGTGAAGATTCCTATAGATGAGGAGGATGTAATTCTAGTGGAAACTCCACCTAGACATGTGCATGCTCATCTCTCAGAGCTATTAGAGGAGGATATGAGACATAATGATCTCTCTTGGTAGCCAAGCGACCCTTGTGATTAGTTTACTAACTTGCTCCTTTCTTTGTTAGTATTGATGATGGCATGAAATTAGTGCTTGAATTATCATCTCTTAATTGTTTTCTCATAGGTATAGAAGATGGATGGAGGGAACTATTTCATAATGCTTCTTGATGTGCTAGTCCCTTTCATTGGTCAATTGAGAGAGACTCTTCTTATTGATACTCACTTTCCTTCCTCAACGGGTCGTCATACGAATATCATGGCTCCCACTTATCATATAGGTTAGGAATTTGCTTGTTAGAGAGCTAGGATTAGTGTACTTGAGGCCAAGAATGCCTTACTTTGAGAGATGTCTAGCCTTGGGGTTCAACGGAAACCTTCACGGGCTTAAACAATATGCCCTTCTCATTGCAAATTCCTATTTAGATGCCTTCCTATTCTCATAGGAATCATAGATATTTTGAGGTGATAGGTAGTCAGAGACCTCATAGCAGGAGCCTTGAGGGTTCTATTGGTTAGAGTCATCCTTGAGGTCCTAGTCTTGAGTTGAATTTTGATTTTTTCCCCTTACATGGGGAGATTTGCATACTAGAGTGTATTATGTTTATCCATTTGAACTCCAATAGTGGAGTGTTATGTACTTGGACTTTTGGTATACACTATGATGACTTCGTCTAAGTTCCAATTATGATCATAGTTGACATCTCACACTTTTAATCTTTTGTGCACATGGATAGTTTAGGACTTTTATTCATTTTGATTCCAAAACTCACATATGGATGAAAACAAAATGATTATGCAATGTTTTTGGTATTTTTTTGAAATGCATAAGATGTAACATGAAGTATATGGATGCAAAACACATTTGGATACAAATATAACACAACTTATTACTTCCTATTTCTATGCACACTAGGAGCTATAACATGAGTTATTGCTTTGATTTTTCATGATGGAATGTCTACAAGCAGAACAAACAATATGATCACTCTTTAGTAGGATTTTTAACCTAGGGGATTGCAGGTTGACTTGGTATAGAGAGATCTCCTAAACTTTGGGATAGGATTTTATTAAGGACTCAAGTGGGAATGGGAGGGAAATGAAACAATTTCTTAATTTACCTTTGTAAAAGGCTAAATACTGATCCTTGTCTAGAAAAAAACATTATGAAAAGATCTCAACTTAGACAAGCAACAAATTTTATTGGTACCTTCTAGATTTAGATCAAAGATGGCCAACAAGATAGAATTGGGGTAAAGGAAAGGATTTAGAGAAAAAGATGGTACTAAAGACAGTTAAACACTTGACTTTACCTAGCTAGTGTGTGTGGGTGCTTTGTACCTCTCTTTTTCTATTTTCCCTAATAGATGCCACCCTCGTAGCTTCAAGATTAGACTTATTTCTACCTAAGAGTATAGACATCAACAATCCTCTATTTTTATTTTTTTCTTGCTCTCTTTTTTTTTGTGTTTTGTAGTATCTTTTCTTGATTCTCTCATTTTTTTGTATTTTCTCTCTCTTTTTTCTTTCTTACTCTTTTTTTACTCTCTTATTTTTTTTATTTCTTCTTACAAAGTTATGACCCCCCTGGTATTTTTAGCTAGGAAATATAAGGGGCAGAGCACCACCAAGAGCTTTCACTGTCCCTTTGGACTTTCCTTTTTCTAAGGAGGAATGAGTAAGGTCTACTAGAAAACTTCTTTTGGGTATTGTAGGTTTAAATACTGACTTTGCTTAGGCTTGAAATCATGGTTCGTTAAGGCTGAGATTAGTATAAAGCTAAGAGTTTGGCCTTATTTTGAATTTGTTTAGAAATGAAAAGGGGAAATGACTAATGGTAAAGATGATTTTAAGGATCCTGAAAGGCTTAGATTGTCTACCTATACCTAGGAAACCTTAGACTCCTTATTAGGACAAAAATCAAACAAGAGTGGGTCACTCACAAATGCATGGTGGAATAGAATGGATAATGCAAAATTTTATTTTTCTTGAAAATTTTATACTTTTATGGATTTTTGAGTTATTTGATTATTTTATTTTATTTTTAGTGATTTTAAAGATTTTTTTAATTTTTTTAAACATAATACTTTTGCAGGTGAAGATGTTAACTTTTTCACTGAATTCCTCATCCTCCATTGTGCATAAAAGATAAACACCATTTCCAACATCTACTTTAACCATGTAGGGACCTTTCCAATCCTCTCATAACTTTCTTTTCCTTCTATGCTTCTTATTCTTGGTGCTACATTTCTTGAGGATTATCTCTCCTACTCTATAAGGTCCTATGGGATTCTCTTATTTTTGTGGATTCAACTCTTTGATTTATCAAGGTAAGGTAAGACGGGCTAAGGACTTGTAAGCTTGTTGATGAGAAGGGGTCAAATATAACACTCCATATTAGTTCAATAACTCCATGAGTAAGTCAAACTATTTTTTCTTATAAACTTTGACTTCAATGTTCTCCTCTTCCACATTCGCCAAATTAGATGCTTCAACATTCTTCATTTATCAAATTCTCTCTCTTATCTCTTTTTTTACCTCCTCTCAATGTACTTCCATTTCTTCAAGTGTTATGATCATCCTCTTTTTGTTGAAGTTAATATGATCCCATAATAAGCAAATTATCTTGATAAAATTAACAAATGATCTTCAATTTATAGATGAATTACTCCTTGATCTCTCTAAAGTACAAGTAGATGTAGATTCTTTGTTCAATATACCATCATGTGCTTGATTCCTCTCAAAAATATTTCGTTTGTTTTATTCTAGTTAAAAATGTTGCTTATGATTGAATCTATTTTAAAGTTGAATATGATATGGCTAAACAATGATGCTAATATATTGTAAAAGGCATAAAAAAAATCTTCTACAATTGATGTCAGTCTGTAATCAATAAAAAAATTGTAGTGCTATTGTCATACTACATTTTACTAAAAAGGGCTGATTATGGATATAAAAGAAATGGGTATCCATTTCTAAAAAAGTACCTGTTGTGTGGTTACACAACACCCTCATTTTGCCTCAATAAAATAGGGACCCACTTTTTGCTTGGTTTGTTTGTCCTTTGCTTTCTGGCAGTATGGTAAAATAATCAGTATCAAATGCATGACAGGATGTCATCCTATGCATATCCAGACCTTAGGATAGAGGTCATGTTGGTTTTTTCCCAGACTGGATGCTTATTCCCAGATTTCCCTACAAGGTAGCCATCAGTGATCAACAGGATCTCTAGGCCAGGGGCCAACAGTGTAGGAGATAGACTCTATATTTTATCTCCTCTTCTTCTTCAGGCTCTGCAAGACCTAGGGGGGTATTCCCTACTCAACATCCATGAGATACGCATACAAGGATTGGGATGCTGTCAGAAAGCAGATAAGTCCTCCTGTAAGTAGACCAAAATTGAAAGATAAGAGCAAAGGGGCTAGCTTTGGGCCTATTTGCAGTTGTAGACAGAGGACTGAGGATCCTAAAACTAATTCTAATGTCCTAATGGTTGTTTTAGAGTTTGATTATGATTTTAAGTTTGGATGCAAAGCTGGACATGGTTGTAACACAAACACAAAGCAAGATTGGTGCCTATCCAGGGCCTGGAGTCAGTAGACATACACCTGTGAATGATCAACATGAACAGCTAAAACTAGATTTCAGGGGGATATATATGATACCTGCCTTACAGATATCTCCCAACACAGAGTGTTAAGTTATCTCTACTTATGGCATCCCTACTGCAGTATACCCTTCCCAATGTTCAACCTGAAAACAGTTTAATCTACCCCTTGAGCAGAAGTTAAAAGATCAGACATTCAACATAGGAATTCTATGTTCTAGAGTCCCAAATATTGCCCAAATATCCAGATTCAGAAGAAGAATACATGCAATACTGGAGACAAAATTAACAAAACACATGCTAAGATAGCATTTCTCATATAAGATTAATCATGAAATCAGTGGGTTCATGCCAAAACATACAACAAGAGATACATAGACTCACAGGTTTAGCTGTACAGAGCAACCAGATCAGCTTGTTTTGAATTACAGAGCCAAAAATCTTCAACTTTCAACAACCTGAAAAATGGTAACACAGTCTGCTTATAATAGCCAGAGAGTGTACCACAGCAATTAATTACATGACAAAATATCAAAATCAGCTAGATACAGACCCTTCAAAGGAATGGCGCTCAAAATTTATTACAGCAACAGACAGAGGAACCTCGAGCCATGCACCACTATCTGGAAGTCTTCATTCACGATCAGGCAGCTTCACCGTTTGTATTCATCGCCCATACCCCTGCATGACCGTCATTGATGGCTCAACCACCCGCATTTCACTTGGAAACCGTCGCTGCATTCAAAAAAGGATTTCCCGCCAAAACATGCTTCTATCGTAGGTTCAAAAATAATGCAAGGGGAAAAATCCCACATGCATGGTGAGGAGTTCATATCATCACTTTAAAAAACATGGCCACAAGCTCAATAGATGTCGAGCGCCTTTTGCTACGCTCGACACACGACCATCCGCCAAATACCCATCGCCAAGACTTAGGCCATCGGCCAACCCCACAAATCTCTCATCGATCTCAATTGTCTCGCCGACGCCTACCTTACATTCCGCTCCCTCAGCCAGAGATAGACCATCGGGCCAGCACAAAACTCCTTTGCCGATATAACAACTCATGCCGATGAACTATGGCCTCATCCCTCCGTCGGCCAAACACATGCCGATGAAACCTCATCGGCCAAACATTACCCATCGGCGGGCCCTCCAAGTGCTAGCCCGATCTCAAAAGTCTCGCCGATCGCCAAATCCTACATACTCCATCGTCGGTCAAACCGAACACAAAGTCATCCCGATGGCATTCCCCATCGGGGTGACTTCCTTCTATCGGCGAACCACAAAACACATTGGCCGATCACAGTAGTCTTACCGATGCCAAACGTCAACCCCACTTTCCTCGGTAAGACACACACCGATGAATCTTATCGGCCAGACGCTACACTGTCGGCCCAACATTTGACCGCTCACCCGATAGCTCCCACTCCTGCCGATGAATACATGACTTACCCCTGTCGGCAAGACCAACACCATTGGTAGAACAACAATCTCATTCACTGATAGCACAAAGTCACGGCGATATACAAAGAACACACCATGCTACTGAAATGATCGCCAAGACACAAGCAAACTCACGCCGATGAAGAGGGAAACCTAGGGTTTGAAAAAGAAACCCTCCACCTGCAAGCTCAGCCTCCAGGTCAAAATGAGCACCAACACTGGCTCTGAATGGGGACGTGCAGGTGAAAACCTGCAGCGAGAACCAGATCTCCGGGCAGACCAGGCAAAAAACCAAAAAGCACGAACTGCACAAGACATTTACACTATATACATGTTTTTACAAATGTGCATAGCGACAAGTCATCTATGCAAAATAGAACTTAAGGAATTGGCCATGCACAGGCAATTCCAGAACTTCACCATCTAGGGCCTGGAGGAAATAAGAATCCTCCCCATGAGCACTGCAAATCTGATATGGGCCCATCCATAAGGGTTCGAATTTACCATGTTTACCCTTGTCCTGATCTTTTGCATTCCATATGAGCACCAGATCATTGACCTGAAATTTCCTTTTTGTAGCTCTCCTATCAAATTGATATTTCACATCTTGTTGTCTCTTGAGATTAATCTGGTGTGCTTTCCTTCTATTTTCATCCAGTGCAACCAGCTGGTTCACTCTTTCTATCATGGAGTCTTCAATCTCCTCATCATTTTCCTGGATGAATCTATAAACTGGTAGGAGATTGTTTATGGGCAATCTGGCTGATGCACCATATATTAGCTCAAAGGGTGACATTCCAATAGCCTTTTTCACTGTCACTCTGTCAGCCCATATTGCTAAGTTCAATTTTGAGTCCCAAGCTCTCTTGTTCTTGTCCAGTATCCTCTTGATAATTTTCATGATGCTTTTATTGCTTGATTCTGCTTGACCATTCCCTTGTGGGTGATATGGTGATGCATATGATAGATTTATCCCATATTTGTTGCAAAAATCAACAAATTCACCTGATCTGAAGCACATAGCATTATCAGTGACTATCTTGAATGGTACTCCAAACCTGATGATAATATTTTCTAGCATGAAATCTGTCACCACCTTACTTGTAGCTCTCTTAGTTGGAATGGCCTCAATCCATTTGGTAAAGTAATCAGTTGCCACCAAAATCCAACTGTGTCCCCCACTTGATTTGTCTGCAATTTCCCCTATGAAGTCAATTCCCCATTGCTGAAATGGAGCATCCACAGTTACAGTCCTGAGGGGTAAAGCACCATCATATTTCAACTTTCCTGAAAATCTTTGGCAAGGGTCACACTTCCTCACTAACCTTTGTGCATCTGAAAAGAGAGTAGGCCACCAATATCCTGCTCTGAGAATCTTATGAGCTGTTGTTTGGGCAGTATAATGTCCACCACACAATCCTTTATGCATATCATTCAAAACATTGTTAGCTACATCTTCATCCACACATCTCAGCAGCACACCATCAGGGTTTTTCCAGTATAGCTCACCTTGAACAATAACATACCTGATTGCATGTAACTTTAAAGTCCTCTTTTGACTGTCACTGAAATGGGAAGGACAATTTAGATTTTGCAAGTAGTAGATAATATCCTTGTACCATTCAGATCCTGATACATTTACATTCTCATTTTGGACTACATTAACTTGGCATGCTTCCAAGTTTGACTGTGCCATCATCTTGGCTAATCCTTGTCCTCTTACCAACTTGGTAATTTGTATGTCTATGTTAAGCTCTTGCAGTTTGTTTATCCATCTGCACCTTCTTCCAGTCACCTCCTGCTGAGTGAATATGTCTTTGACTGCTGCATGGGGTACATATGCAATTATATATGATCCTACCAAGTATGGTCTGAAACTTTTGATGGCTCGGACTAGTGCATATGCCTATTTTTCCATAATATCATATTTCAACTCAGAAGCCTGCAAGGACATACTGAAGAAAGCTATGGGCTGTTCAAAACCATCTTTATTTTTCTGTAGCAAACATGCAACAACAGTGTGAAAGGAAGCAAATGAAAACAATTGGAATGGCCTAGAAAAATTAGGAGATTTAAGAACAGGGGCCATTTTGATTACCTCTTTGATACTCTGAAATGATTCAATTGCTTCACTTTCCCAGTGGACAGTTGCATCCTTCTTCATCATCTTGGAAATGTTCCTTGTGGTTTCTGCAAAGTTGGGAACAAATCTCCTAACAAAATTTATCTGTCCAAAGAAGGACTGAACTCCTTTTACAGTTTTTGGCATTTGAATTCTGTCAATAGCAGCCACTCTCTCTGGATCTATCCTAATTCCATCCTTGGAAACAATATGTCCCAGGAGCTTTCCTTCAACTACCCCAAAGGCACACTTCTTTGGATTTAAAGAAATACCATACTCTAGTGCTCTTATGAAAATCTGCTCCAGATGCAAACAATGCTGCTCTTCTTTCTTTGAGTAAGCAGTCAAGTCATCCTGATATACAGCCAGTATTGAATCAATCAACCCTGCAAAAGCAACATCCATTGCTCTTTGAAATGAAGCACCTGCATTGGTTAGTCCGAAGGGCATTCTAACATATACATAAGTTCCCCATGGAGTGGTGAAGGCGGTCTTATACTGTTCTGATTCCTTTACCTTCACCTGATTATAACCTGAAAATCCATCCATCATGGATAAGAGTTCACAACCAGTCACTCTCTGCAACATAGCTTCCATATTAGGCAGTGGATAGTTATCCTTTAAAGAGGATACATTCAAGTTCTTGAAGTCAACACAAAGCCTAATATCACCATTCTTTTTTCTGACTGGGACAAGGTTAGACACCCAAGTTGAATGTCTGATTGGCACAATTATTCCAGCTTCCCTAAGCTTTTTAAGTTCTTCCTGCATCTTTGGAGCCAAGGTAGGATTAATAGGTCTTTGCCTCTGTCTGAATGGCTTAGCTCCCGGCTTCAATGGGATCTCATGCTGGAATAAATCTTCCCTGTAGGCTTTTAGGTCCTCATATGACCAAGCAAAAACATGTTTGTACCTTTTCAGTAATGCAATCAGCATACTCCTGATGTGTGGTTTGAGTTGTTTACCAATATATACTTTCTTGGGGGTCTGAGATGTTCCCAAATTTATCTCTTCTAAATCTTCCTTATTTGTGGGAGATGTCCTTGTGACCAATTTATCTCTACTGTCAAAAGCTCTTTCCAAAGCTACCAACCCTCTGGGGATTTTATTAGTCTTCAATTGAATTATCTCTTTTCCCACAAGAGTTTCTTTTCCATCTATAGTCTCTACAAAAGCTTGGAAATCAATTTCTTGATTCTCATATTCATCTATGCAGTGCAAAAATTTTAACAAGTCCCTATCATCATTAAACACTTGCCAACTGCACATATTTTCTGGTACTGCAGGCCTAATTTTAACTTCTACATTTGTAACATCTGACAGAGTGATGTCATCTGGCCTTATTGCAACATTGGCTAAGAAATCAGCCATAACATTCTTTGACCTCTCTACCCAGCCTATTGAAAATGCATCAAATAGTTCAATGGTATCCCAAACAGCATGCTTGTATTGTTTCAACCTTTTATTTTTTGAAGCATACCTATCTCTAATTTGGGATACAATCAGCTCAGAATCCCCAAATACTCTTAGCATTTTGATTCCATGTTTGAGAGCAATATTTAGGCCTAAGAGTAAAGCCTCATATTCTGCAATGTTGTTTGTGCAAACAAACCTCAGCAAGAAAGAGAATTTGAGGAGCTTACCAGTTGGAGACAGGAAAACAACTCCAGCTCCAGAGCCTTCTTTTGCACAAGCTCCATCAAAAAACATGGTCCACAAACCTTGCTGATCCAATTCTTCAATGCAAACATTTTTCTTCTTATCTTCTCTATCATCTGAGACAACCTTGAAGTTATCACAGTCAGTGTTTACAAAGCATATCTGTTCCTCTGCTTCTTGGTCTTCCACTGTCTCTGATGATCTTTGTTCTCTGATTAGCTTAACATCCCTGCCATTCATTGGAATCATGGCATATGACAAGTCCAGCTGCATACTTCCACCAATTAGTGCTGCCCATCTTCTTGACAATAACATACCATACTGTGGCTTGATGTCAACCACTGTTATATTCATTTTATATCTCTTTTCAGGAAATGCTGCCAGTTTGAAATCTACATCCTTCATGATTCCAATAATTGGTACCTCTCTGGCATCCATAGCATAACATTTTCCACATGCCTTGTCAATTTTCAATCCAGCTTGTTGCATGATGGCCAAAGGCATGACATTTGTAGATGCTCCAGAGTCAAGCATACAATTTCTGATTATTTTTCCATTTATAACCAGGGAAACATAAAATGGTTCCACTTGTGAAGGACACTTTGTCATAGTCACTCCTAAATAAACCTCAGGAGCCTCATCTTCTTCATTACATATGACATGTTTCTCACCCTGGGTCTGAGCATTTTGTTTAGCTTGAAAAGGTACCCCTGAAATTAGGGATATTGTCCTATTCTTGATTTCTTCCACTTTCATGAGTTCCATAAGTGGAACAGAGACTTTTACCTGGGAGAGGACTTGAACTATATCAAATGGAGCATAATTTTGTATAACAGTTGTAGCTTGCTCCACAATCTTATTCTTATCCTGAACTGATTTAGCTTTTACTTTCATAGTTCCCTGATCATCATTCTTGTCTTGGGAACCTTTACCTTGATCTTCAGCCTGAGGGATTCTATTTTCTGGTCCTTGGGATTCATGACCTGTTCTATGTCTAAAATTCTGTTTATTATTACCCCACTGCCTTTTTTGTGATTCAATTCCTTTATGACCATGCACTGGCTGTCCTATAGTAACATCTTTTGGCTGATGTGGGCTGCTTACCTGATTTTTACCTCTGAGATTGTAGTTGCTCTTGACTTGAGCAACTGCTGCAGCTGTGAAGGCCCTAATTTCCTCATCAGAAGGTCGTTGTAAGTTACTTAGAAAATTGTGTGAGCTCTAAGCATAGGCATAGTTAACTTCATCATCTTCATCATATGGGAACTGTTGGCAGCCCTGAGTTCCATCATTTGTACTCTCATCAGCATCATAAAGAGTGTATCCATTGCTTATGGACATCATATTTACATCATCATCTTGCACATAATGTGGTTCATTGCATTCATTACAAGATGTAGTATTATCACACAAGGACTGAGCAATCATACACTGTGACTGTGAATGTGGCATCTAACAAATTATACACCATGGAGCATCATCAACAATATTTACAGCTTTCTTTAGAGGATCAGGAGTTTCTTTGACATGTTGAGCTCTTTGATTTGTGTTGTTACGTGGGAATATAGGTTTACCATCATGCCAATTGGTATTATAAGGCATATCATGCAATGATGGCCTCTTTTCCTACCTTTGATAGACTTGCCTATCAGGACCTATCCCTTTTTCACTTCTAGCTAATCTATAACTTAGGTCCTTAACTACATTTGCCAATTTGTCTATCTTATCTTCAGGGGCAGATGTATTACCTTGAGTGTTTTGAGGCTTGTTTGGATTCTGCAGAATTTTCACATCATCCCTTCTGTTAGTCTTGCCTGATGCTTTCCTGTTGTTCTCAATATTTACTGCAATTCTGAAAGCATCCCTGAGAGTAGCAGGACCTTTATCTCTTAATCCATATGCAGTTTTTGCATCAAAGGCATTGATATACAATATTATGCACATTGGTTCATTTGGCCTCATGTGATGTGGCAATTTGTTTAACACTTTAGTAAATCTTGCATTAAAATCTGCAACCTGCTCATTTGACCCTTTAGTGATACTGGTAAACTCATTTACAAAAAAGCTAGGGTCAGTTTTGTCACCATATTGCTCCTTGAACATCCTTTTAAAATCATCCCATGATGAAATACTCCTGTCAGGTAGATTCTTGTACCATTCCCTTGCCTCATCTACTAAAGATTGCATGAATGACTTCATGAAAACATCCTCATGTTCAACCTCAAAGTTATCCATGACATTTTGAAAAGCTTTTAGATGATCTTCTCCTGACACAGTGTTGTTTCCTGAAAATTTAGGCACTTGCAGCCTCAGATGCTTGTCAATGGGGTTAGGATACCCAGGAATACCATCAAATACCAGTTGTCTGAATCTATCTAGCTGCATTGGCTGTCTGTTTAACTGATTAACATTAATATTTCTGTTTGCATTCTGGTTTCTTACATTGTTCAGTGGTATCCTAGCATCATTCACATTTTGTCTCTCATCATTATGCTGATGTTGCACTTCATTTCTCTGTTGATGTCTCTGCACATTTGCATTCTCAAGGGTAGGAATTGAATTATTCTGGGCAGTCCTTAAAGCTTGCACTTTCTTCCTCAAGTCATCTTTGATTGATATTGCCTACTGATATTCAAACTCGGCCCTTAAGCTCCTAATTTCATCAGCTAGTTCTTCCTCACTGGGCCTAGAGGAGGATGGTTTTACCATATTCTGATCTTCGTCTTCATCATCCCTCAGAGACTCTGCCTCTTCAAACCTTTCACTAGGGTCTAGAAATGGGCGTTCTTGGAACACCTCTGACTCATTCTCATGTTACCACCCTGTTGCCTCTCATATGCACCCTGAATATCAGCTTCTGCATTTGAAAAGTAAGGTACTGTCTTGTCTGAAGACCTTGGATTGTCTTGCATATCATCATTTTTTCTGGGGGAACCCTCACGACTGACTGAGACAACTCCCTTTCTTCTGTACATCATTCTTCTTGTTACTGGTAACTCTTCAAATAAAGGATTTTGTTGGGATCTTCTCCCCTGCATATAAATTTTACTTTAACCGGTTGGGAGATTACTTCGGAGTCGCCACCTATTACTAGGAACTGTTTTCTTTTATAAATCAGGGTTCTTTCAAAAATAACAATTTTCAAATCACCATCCCCAGCAGAGTCACCAATTTCTGTTGGTTTTTTCCCAGACTGGATGCTTATTCCCAGATTTCCCTACAAGGTAGCCATCAGTGATCAACAGGATCTCTGGGCCAGGGGCCAACAGTGTAGGAGATAGACTCTATATTTTATCTCCTCTTCTTCTTCAGGCTTTGCAAGACCTAGGGGGTATTCCCTACTCAACATCCATGAGATACGCATACAAGGATTGGGATGCTGTCAGAAAGCAGATAAGTCCTCCTGTAAGTAGACCAAAACTGAAAGATAAGAGCAAAGGGGCTAGCTTTGGGCCTATTTGCAGTTGTAGACAGAGGACTGAGGATCCTAAAACTAATTCGAATGTCCTAATGGTTGTTTTAGAGTTTGATTATGATTTTAAGTTTGGATGCAAAGCTGGACATAGTTGTAACACAAACACAAAGCAAGATTGGTGCCTATCCAGGGCCTGGAGTCAGTAGACATACACCTGTGAATGATCAGCATGAACAGCTAAAACTGGATTTCAGGGGGATATATATGATACCTGCCTTACAGATATCTCCCAACACAGAGTGTTAAGTTATCTCTACTTATGGCATCCCTACTGCAGTATACCCTTCCCAATGTTCAACCTGAAAACAGTTTAATCTACCCCTTGAGCAGAAGTTAAAAGATCAGACATTCAACATAGGAATTCTATGTTCTAGAGTCTCAAATATTGCCCAAATATCCAGATTCAGAAGAAGAATACATGCAATACTGGAGACAGAATTAACAAAACACATGCTAAGATAGCATTTCTCATATAAGATTAATCATGAAATCAGTGGGTTCATGCCAAAACATACAACAAGAGATACATAGACTCACAGGTTTAGCTGTACAGAGCAACCAGATTAGCTTGTTTTGAATTACAGAGCCAAAAATCTTCAACTTTCAACAACCTGAAAAATGGTAACACAGTCTGCTTATAATAGCCAGAGAGTGTACCACAACAATTAATTACATGACAAAATATCAAAATCAGCTAGATACAGACCCTTCAAAGGAATGGCGCTCAAAATTTATTACAGCAACAGACAGAGGAACCTCGAGCCACGCGCCACTATCTGGAAGTCTTCATTCACGATCAGGCAGCTTCACCGTTTGTATTCATCGCCCATACCCCTGCACGACCGTCATTGATGGCTCAACCACCCGCATTTCACTTGGAAATCGTCGCTGCATTCAAAAAAGGATTTCCCGCCAAAACATGCTTCTATCGCAGGTTCAAAAATAATGCAAGGGGAAAAATCCCACATGCATGGTGAGGAGTTCATATCATCACTTTAAAAAACATGGCCACAAGCTCAATAGATGTCGAGCGCCTTTTGCTACGCTCGACACATGACCATCCGCCAAATACCCATCGCCAAGACTTAGGCCATCGGCCAACCCCACAAATCTCTCATCGATCTCAATTGTCTCGCCGACGCCTACCTTACATTCCGCTCCCTCGGCCAGAGATAGACCATCGGGCCAGCACAAAACTCCTTTGCCGATATAACAACTCATGCCGATGAACTATGGCCTCATCCCTCCGTCGGCCAAACACATGCCGATGAAACCTCATCGGCCAAACATTACCCATCGGCGGGCCCTCCAAGTGCTAGCCCGATCTCAAAAGTCTCGCCGATCGCCAAATCCTACATACTCCATCGTCGGTCAAACCGAACACAAAGTCATCCCGATGGCATTCCCCATCGGGGTGACTTCCTTCTATCGGCGAACCACAAAACACATTGGCCGATCACAGTAGTCTTACCGATGCCAAACGTCAACCCCACTTTCCTCGGTAAGACACACACCGATGAATCTTATCGGCCAGACGCTACACTGTCGGCCCAACATCTGACCGCTCACCCGATAGCTCCCACTCCTGCCGATGAATACATGACTTACCCCTGTCGGCAAGACCAACACCATCGGTAGAACAACAATCTCATTCACCGATAGCACAAAGTCACGGCGATATACAAAGAACACACCATGCTACTAAAATGATCGCCAAGACACAAGCAAACTCACGCCGATGAAGAGGGAAACCTAGGGTTTGAAAAAGAAACCCTCCACCTACAAGCTCAGCCTCCAGGTCAAAATGAGCACCAACAGGTCAAATTTTCAAACTTCAAATTTCACATAATAGATCCTATCAAGTGAAAGAGCACAAAATTTTAAGCAAGTTTGCTTTTTGAAGCACCTCAAAATTCATTACGACCAAAAAGTTATGATTGGTCAAAGTTGGTCAACGGGTTGTCCAGATATATGTAGTCCATGTCATCCGGATCTTATTTTAATATCCTGGCGCATATTAATATCCAGATGTCAATTTTAAAAGGATTGGTGAGCTAAACGTCAAACGTTGGCATATTAGTTAACATCGCGATCTTAAGTTAATATCCCGACACCCGCTAATATCCATACATCAAATTTAAGAGCCTTATCTGGTTACACGTAATATGTAGGATATTAACTTGTATCCTGACCTTAACTTAGTATTTGGACCTCTGTTAATATCCTTGTCCTGATGACATCACATCATCTTAGTTTTACATAGAATCCCAAACATGATGACATCACCCAGATATTAAAGCACATGGATATTATTGTTGTAATATCTAGATCTTATTTTCACATCCTGATCCGGAAGATGTCATGTCATCTCTTCTTAATGAATAATGATAAACTTGCTTACGTCAATAGGATATTAACTTGTATCTAGATCTTAACTTAGTATCTGGATCATTTTGACATCTATATCCTGATGACATCATCCTATCTCGACTCGATGTAAACAATACCATGTCCTCACATCATCATGACGTTATGCCATAGGGATACTTCACAATCTCAATATCCTGGATCTTATCCTGGTATTTGTATCCTGATGACGTCACCCTATTATACCATGATGAGAGACCTTCATGGTGACGTCATCCAAACGTTTATATCCGAATATCCACATGGATATTCCTTAGCAGGATATTCACTCCTTTTTACCCATGTTTGTTTGCATTTAATGTAGTATGATGGGCCGTTGGCATTTAAATTTGAATGCGTGCCAACAGACACCTGTGATAATCTTATGCAATCTTGCTAATTTAGAATGTCATCGTATTGAGACCATTAATAACACCTAATTATTTAAGGTAAAAGGGATTTATTTCTGCATAATTGACACAATTGTATTATGAGAGCCCTAATTTCTACTGTTGAGAGCTTATTGCGAACTAGAGCTGAGCTAAGAGAGTAAAATTACCCTATCCAGAGCTTCTATTTAGACATCACCACACTCACAATAGGTTAAGGAAGTGTATACAGGTATGTATAACACCCTATCCCTCTAGTTATATTCATAAGCCTGAATCATAATTAGTTAAAGAAATGGTAAACGATACACTGAAAATTATTATCAGTTATGCATAGCATAATTTTAATTCTTAAGATTGAGAGATATTACCATGTTAGAGCATATAAATCAGTAGTGTGCTAACCCTAGATAAATGAGTATGTGCTATCATTTGAGACTGGTATATTCAAATTGTAGGACAAAATGTCACATCCACGAATGGACAAGCGGGATGCAGAGTTCAGGCCAATAATGTTTCCTAGAATGCACAATGTATATAACAAGCTGGGATTCTCTGAGGATACCCACTGTGGGAACATGAACATCAAAGCATTTAGAGCTAAAATTGATTCTGAAGAAGATGATGCCGTATTGAATAATATAGTGTCATCTGGGTTGTTTCATGCCGCTGGTTTTCCTTATTCTATGGAGGCTTTTGACCTTTTGGTAGAATCTGCATTGCACTATGATGTTAACATGAGAAAGATAATGAAACAGGAGAGGCTTGATACCTCAAATTTATCTATGGATGGTATTGCCAAGGTGTTCCATTTGCCTGTTTCTCAACAGATGTATGTGCCAGACTTAGATGCATTAGCAATAGAGTTTGAGGCCAACAACAAGAATTACAAAAAGGTTATATATTAGGGATGAAGAAGCTTAGATAACACAACTAGAGTAGCCGCCAAAATGGCACAACACTTTTATAAATTTGATATCAATGAGGAGGTACAATAAATAATGTTTATTCTTAGCCAGATGAAAGGATTGGTGAATTGTGGAATCTTTGAACCCTAGATGTTCAGGTTAATAAGGATGGTTGTTGAATATGAAGAAGATCAAGCAAATGTTACATGGGCTAAGATTATCAGTGATACTATTCATGAATAGATGGTAAAGTGGAAAGAAGGCAAGGAGACGATCTTCAGGATGCCATCATACTTAGTGTATGCCTATGCAGCAAAAGGCACATTCAATGGCCTACAAATTATAGGAAGGATTGGGAGGTTGGCCAATGAGAAAACTCCTTGGGAGCATTATCCCTAGTTGGAAAGAAGACTTTCAGTGTAACATTACAAAATTGTAAATGATACTTTCCTGATGCTTTTAGTTCACTTCATGGAAGGGGACATGACCAAACGATTTTCGGTTGGTGCCACAAAAGCTATCAGTGGATATGGTTCTTGGTTCATCTAGGCCAAAACTTACTCATACATTTAGATGGAAGGTTTCAGTGGGAAACCTTATATGCTACCAAGGTACACTACAGACAAGGTGGTACTAATAGAAATGATGAGGCATCAGCTGCCTACATTTGAAATGTCAAAAGTAAAATAGGGAAAGTCATATAGGAAATTTCCTATTAATGTAAACTAGTTCATAGTAGGAGCCATAGAGAATGCAAGAAAGGCAGTGGTAGATTTGAAAGCTTTGAACTTAAAATTGTTCCCTCTAGCCAGAGACTATGATCCTTACCATAGGATTGAACAAAGGTTTAACAAGAAGTATAAGCATATTGTCCACCTTGAGGACTACTGGGCAGACTGTGACGATGGACATGAAGTCAAAAGAAGAGAATATCAGAGAAGTGGCAAGAGGCATTGTCCTTGATTTCATCAGAAGTAGACCAAACAAAAGACCATTAGGTACCTTTTGATTTTAAGTCTCTGTTCACTCTTGATTCCTCTAAAGCTAAATGAAGAACTAGGATAGTCTCCACCATTAAGAGAGATCCAAAAATAGGAAAAAGGATAGATCAAGTTGTTGTTCCTATAGTAGATAAGGCCAGAGGAGAGATTAAGCTAGAAGAATTTTAGGTGACACAATATGACTTAGGTCATGTCACCACAGAACAAGAAATCCAAGAACATATTGAGAGCATAGAGGTAGTAGTGGCCAAAATAAGAAGGCTTAAGGCTAGAAAAAAGGAACTTAAAGAACAAAATGCTCAGTTGTAGCAGTTTATACAGGGATTAGTGAAGCTGGATAGCTTGCCATCCACCCTACAAGCCACAGAGAAGCCAACTACACTTACCTTAATAAGTGAAGAGGAAATGGCTAACCTGGATGTGCAAAAGCACCAAGCTAATGTTATGGACAAATGGTTCATAAGGTTCATGGTGTCTAGGGAAGAAATAATAAAGATTTCCAAGTCTAATTGGGACACAATGTCCAATCTAAAAAATTACATTGATTCTTTAAAGAGTAAATTCACTTAGAGAATACAGAAGTGTAACTATGCAATGGTAAGGCTCAAAAGAGCCAAGGAGATGACTGATGGAGAGTTGTTGAAAAATAAAATTGTCACCAGAGTAAAACTATCACTCATGGACACTTGGGTGACTGAGATGAAGTATGAATTAGAGGTATTGAAGGATAGCTTGATCAAGGTAAGAGATACTCAAACCAAGATCCATGATTTATTATCTAAAGAAATGAAGATACTGGAAGAATTATTGGAGGATGCTATACACAGAGGAAGAAGTCCCAGAAACAGATGAGGCTATCCAAATATTCAAAGACAAATTCAAGGAAGTAACAGAGGATCCCTTAGAGCTCTTTATTGAGGATGTTATGGATAAGATGTCTGTGTTGAATGTAAAAGTAAAGGCATATGGCAAAGAAGTAGATATTAGGACATCTATGGAACCCTTGGAGGAATAGATAAAAGCATTGAAGTATGCTAAGTTGAGAGCTACGACAATTAGTAAATTCCAAGTGGATACTTTTGTTCAAGCATATGATACTTATAAAAAGTTAGACACAGGAAAGACAGTGCAGGAAGAAGGCACATCTGGATGAAGAGAATGTCGCAATGGATATCATTTAGGATGTTTGGTCATTTTGTCACTTGCATTCTAGTTGACTAAGTCAATGGTCTTAGAATATTCTAGGTTGCTAGCTGTATCCCACCAGATGGTTGCCAACTGGCAACTTGTGCCATGTGTTTTATATTTTGACTGGGTTAATGCAATATGAACCGTTGATTGTAATAGATAAATCCTGATTGTAGGATCTTTTGTATCTGATTCTCATCCTTGTCCTATAAAAGGGTGTAGAACCTCAGTTATAGATTCATTCAAAACTTAATTGAAATTGGATTGTTGAATGTCATGACCAACTCTCAAAGTCAATTGTAAATATATACTCTTTTGCATACTTAATGAAGATGAAGACATGTGATTACAACTAATCATAAACTTTGAGTAATATGTGGATGAATTCTAGACATGTTACTTTGATTTGCTGTATCCCTTAGAGTGCATCTCAGTCTATACATTTTGTCTTCATATCCTTTCCTTTGAAATTAGCATCGACCATATCTAGCTGTGGAATGACCTGGTGAAAATATGGTTTGATTTCCTTGTCTTCATAACAATATCAAGGATATATATGGATCAATGACTGAAGATTCATTCATTTCAGTAAATTTAGAAAGCTTTAGTTCAAATTTCTTTAATTTCATTGAATCATCATTATAACTGCAAATTACATAGAAAATAATAAGCAGATCAACATCAAATATGCAGATTTCATAAATACATGAAGATTTTAAGCATATTCAGATAAAGTGCATATAAAATAGAAAATATCATGCTAATGAACATAAATAATGATAGAAATCAGGGAAATACATGCTTACATACACATCATTTAAACAAATTCAAAGTGCAGAAGTGAAATGAAGTAGAAATTAGTTCAGGACAAGTAAATTGAAGATAGTTTTAGAAGAATTAATTCAAATCATCATGAATCAATTTAACAAGAATTATATGCAGAAGAATTGATCAAACTTACATAAATATCCACATGATTTGGTTAGATGCAGTAGGATTTAACCTCATTTGTTGAGAATTCATAGAAAGCAGGAAAAACAAAACCATATATGGATGCAAATCACTCTCAAAGTAGAAAAACAAGACCCCTAATGGAAAACAACTCACATCAAACTAACTGAGAGATTATCAGAAGTTCAAGACCTTACTAACGGAGACTTGGAGTTATCAATTCATCCTAAATTGATCATACTTTTCAAGATGATAAAGGTTTGTTTTGTGAATTCTTTATCTATGTTATTGTGACTAACATCATGATCAACATAAATTGGTGCTATAAGGAGAGCTTGAATCATTTTGGTTTGAGCATTTGTTATCTGGACATCATTTCCCACGTGAATAGGTGAAAGTATTTTCAAAATTTCTTAGGAATACGTCGAATCTTGAGTATTTGTGCAAAGATTCCATTTATTTTTCATAATTTGAGGAATTTGTTTGCAAATATCTTAGTATTGTGGTTAAATACTCCAATCTTTATAGTCAGTTGTCCAAATTTCATACATCTGAGTCAATATTTACATAGTCTATGAATTTCCTACCGATAGCTTGTCATGTTCAACATTAGATCATAAATATCCAGTCTAGATAAGTAAATATCCAGATTTTTGTAAGGATCCAGTCAAAAAATCCATATCCAGTTATAAGTAGTGAAGCTCTGGCTCATAGACCTAATACCAGGTTGAGATCCATCGGACCTTTGGAGGAATTACCAATCCGCAGACTTAGACCCTGTACAAAAAATATTCATCATAATCCTAGTCCTAGTTCACTTGTATTCCCTGTGATACCTATTGTAAGAGCTCCAGTATCTCCAGTTGTGCCTCCAATACCTCCAGCACCTCCTACAATGTCTTTCTTTACAGTGGAATCAACTTTGCTCTTTGTAGCATATCATCCTTTGTCAAAGAATCTAGACAAAATCTCTCTGAAATATCATCCTTATCAAGATGCAGAGGATCATATTTGAATGTACAAGGAAGCCTGTTTCAGGGCTCGAATTGAGTATGAGGATGTCATGTGTAGGTTATTTCCTTACTCTTTAGGATAAGAGGCTTATAGCTGGTACATTAGTCTTTCTCGGTCCTCCATAGCTACTTGGGACACTTTGGAGAAAGCTTTCTTAGGGAGATTCAAAATACCAGTGGATCTAGCTATGACATACCACATGTTTGCTACAATAAAGAGAGTTGAAGGAGAGTTAATCTCCAACTTTAACGCTAGGTTCCAAAAAATGTATTCCAAGATAGTTGCTCCTTATAATGTAGGTGTTGAGGTAGCAAGGTCAATATACTATTCAATCTTAGATCCTTTAAGATCCATGTTTATAAGGAGAACACACCCTGCTATAACAACATTAGTGGGTGCCTTTGAAGAAGCTATCAAGGTTAATCAACAACTAACACCTAGTTTTACTCCCAATCCAGGATATCCTGCATATCCTAATCAACAACAAGTTAATGGATCCTTGATACCTCCATCCATAATTCCTAAGCCGTTACAAGTGCCCCTACTTAGTATCATGCCCCCTCCAAATGGAAATGGGAAGATTGTACCTCATCCTGCATATGTGCCTAAGGATGCTTCACAAAACAATAGCAATGTTAGTTCTTTCTTCCAGCCTCAACATGATAACGTAGTAGCCAAGGTTCAGGAAGAGAAAGATGGCATTAAGGAAATATCAACTCAGCTAATAAAATTGACCACCGAGGTCACTCATCTAAGGAGTAAAAATCTGTACTCAGTCAAATTAGAACAAAGGATATCCTGATAGAGGATATGGAAACAACAATGATAGACCTAGATATCTTGATAGAGGATATAATAATGATAGAAATTTCAATAACAATATTAATAACAACCCTGCCCCTAGGCCACCTAGAACGTGTAACACCTGACCAAACAATGACTCATTGCACCCTCACCACTAGATAATCAACCTCCTACTGAACCCAAACATACTACTAGGGTGAATTTAGCAGAAGCTACACTCACAAATTGGTGCAAAATGCACAATACCAATGCACATACTGAGCTAGATTGCCCCCAATTCAAAATAGCAGCCAATATATCCCAGGCTGAAGTATCAAATACTGTAGTAGATCCTCCTTTTCCTGAGGGAAATGAAATTGTTCCCCTAGGATATATGTCTGCTCCGGTGCTTGAAATTATTGATGGTTATCAACATCATTAGATGACCTCAACTCATGAAAATTATACTCTAGCGTGTGAGGAGTCTGCCTTAGCCTTTGAGTCAAATTATGTGTTCCCTTTTAAAGATGAAAATGAGCCTGAGCAGGAACATGAAGAAGTCCATACTTAGGTAGGCAAAATTATAACCTTAGGAGTAATGCAAACAGACCAGTTGGTCCTTTGACCACATCTATTCCTCCTAAAAATTTTAATACACCAGCAGATCCAAAAGCTAGTAATAACCCTGGACCTCCCAAGGTGAATACTCAGTATTTCACACCTCAAAATACAGTTTCAAAAGCTATCATCCAGTTGTTTGAGTTAGATAAAATTGTTACATACTTGGCTGAAGAAATGAAAAAGATAAAAATCAGCTTGTCATTGTCAGAATTGCTCAAGACCCAGTCATCAAGAAAGCCTTCTTGAAATATTTAGATGAACCTACACCCAAAGATGAAAATCCAAGTGATAACCCTAGCCACATCATGACTAGAGATCTTGCACCTAGAGATAATATTGTCAAACCTAAAATGCAAGCTGCTATTCAAGCTATTGAAACATCATAGATGACTCTATATAGAGATAGGTCAGAATCACCTCCATTCTTGCTCACATTAAGCATATTTGGCAAGAATTTACACAATTGTCTCATAGATTCAGGTACATCAATGAATGTGATGCCCTTGTCCATTTGCAATGCTTTAGGTTTGCATCCAGCCAAATCCCTCAAGAAAGTCGCACAACTTGACAAAACAAAAGTGAGTGTAGTAGGGGAATTAACTCATATCCACATGTAGCTTGCATCAGACCCAAGGGTGAAATATTACATTGACATTCAAGTAGTGGACATACCTGATACTTATGGAATGCTTCTTAGTAGGGATTGGTCTAAAACGTTTAATGGTAACATGGCCACTGACTTTAGTCATATGTGATTACCATGGAAAGGAATTCCCAATCAGATAAGAATAGAAGCTGAACCTAGGATGAAACACATGATAATTGAGTACAATAATAATAATGGGGTATTGTACATAGATGTTGAACTAGGGGTTTATACTATAAGACCTCAAACTGTTAGAATAGAAGAAGTCTTGATGTGCAACATGCATATACATGAAAACATGGATAAAGAGGAAAAGATGATCATTGAATCTAATTATTGTTTAATTGATGAAGAGGAAGTTGATCACTTCACTGAGTTTTAAAAGTATTTATCCATAGAAATATATAGATGTTAATTACTGGGTACATCCATTAAGGATGTCCTGATATTTGGATGGTGCAGATTACATGATGACGCACACTCAGAAAAGGATTGTGAGACATGTCTAGATATGATCAAATTAGAAAGATTGAACCTTGAAGGTGGATCATCATTGGCAGAGGTAAGTGAAGTATCTGATGATGATGATACTGATTCTTATTTATTTTCTTTGGATGCAGGGGAACATGAAGAGGAAGTGCATTAGGATAATGTCTTGATGCCAGTTTTATAAAAGATTTTGATATGCAAGGAGATACAACCCCATGAGCATAAAAATATTATCACCCCGGGATCTGATTGTTTCATCCAATCTAATTATGAGCTATCAGATGAAGATGAAGGGAGTCATCTAACTCAATTTGAGGAGTTTTTGTCTAAGCAAGTTAAGAGACATATTCTACAAGGTGTTCCTTCACATCATGCATTGATTGAAGGATGGTGTAGGCTTCATGAAGAACCACACTCAGAGACGGCTTGTGCCTTGTGTTTTCATATACTAAACAAAGAAAACCAAAAATATTTAGATAATAGGATGCCTTAGGTCAGAGATATTCCAAAAGATATAGGAAAAGTAAGTACAATATCTCCTGATGATGAAGAGGATAGTACAAAAGTAATGAAAAGAAAGGATGGTCAGCAAGAGTGTTCAAAAGAAACTAAAGGAAGATGTTCTATCTCCATCAAAACACTCAGATGTGGTAGAAAGAGAACCACAAAAATTGAAATGGATATTTATAGGTGCAACTGCAAGAGCTAAGAAGAAAAGGGAAGGTGCTGATAACCCTCTAACTAAATATAAGCCTTGGATCTTGAGATTTGATTGATCTAAATATAAACAAAGAGCTGGAGCAGGCATTGACCTAATAAATCCACAAGGAAATTTATTTCTAGCAGCATACAGATTGCAATTCCCATGCACTAATAACGTGGGTAAGTATGAAGCCCTGATTCATGGGTTGCTATTTGTTCTCAAGAAACAAGTCAAAATTCTGCATGTCTATGGGGACTCTAAATTAGTAGTAAAACAAGTCAGGAACATCTATGCTTGTAATTACAAAAAGTTGTCAAATTATAAACATAGAGTCTTGGATTTAGTAGAAAGCTTTGATGCTTTCACTATTACACATGTTCCCAGGGAACAAAATCACAGAGTTGATGCATTGGCACAGGCTGCTAGTACATTAGAACCATTATCCATATAAGGGATGAAGCGGTTCTCAATGGAGTTGGTATCAATGCCATCTATACCTGACAATGTTACTAATTTCCAAGTGTTTGACAATGACCAACATATCCTGGACTTCATTGCAAATAGGGATATATTTGAAGCACAAATCTTAGATGAGAAGAACTTAGAAGTGTTGCAAGTATGGGCCTAACCGGTGTTGTCATTGATGTCAACATACTCATGCTGCATTAATGAGAAGGATTGGATGAGCAGAGAGGAGCAATGGAGACAGTGAAGTGGAGATCCTTGCTAAGATGCAGATCAGAAGTTGCGGTTTAAAGCGTTTGTAGATATGAGTCTTGAGATGATCCAGTCAAGTTTTCAGAGGTCTGCATGAAGATTTGAAGAAGTTATGGCCGCTCAAGTAGAACCGGCTCCGATAGGTGTTTAGAGGTGACAGAGTGACACTGATAGGTCCAATGAGATCTGGTAATGCACTATCCCATTCTGTGGATTTGAGGGAGTGTTGAGGACGTTCGTGTGAAGTGTCAACTCAATTGGTTAGTGGTTTGAAGGTTTGAAAGAACCTATTCCTTTGTGACGGTAATGACAGACTATGTTCTTAAAGCTCCGGATGAAGGAGAGGAGAATTCTAGCAAGCAGATGAAGTGTGGATGTTCTCAAGTGATTCGGGAAAGGTTGTGGTGATCCTTGGATCGTATCCAGTTCATGTTGGTGGTTCGCATTGAAGTTAAAGTGTGTATTTGAAGAATAACCACTGGATGATGGTGTTCTTCCTGAGACTGGCCGACCGGATGTATTACACGTCTTGCGGATGTTCTTGTAGATGTTTTTTGACTTAGATGATTATTCCTAAGTCGATGCATTGTATAAATAAGGGATTGTGAAGTCTTTCCAAAATGTGTCTGGTGGTGATGAGTGTGTGGTAGTGAAGAAGAGAGCGAAAGGCAGAGCAGAAGTATTGGGATTAAATGGAACTGATTCAAGCATGGTGAAGATGCTATTCCATAAGGTTATTCCACCCCCAAAATCTCTCCTATTTCAAAAAATTAAATTAAGATTTTAAATAAATTGAAAATATATATATTTCATTAAAATATGCACATGTTCTCTCTAAAAAGTTAAAAAAGACAATAATTAAAAATACTCAAAAGCTAACCCAGGTTAATTTATTTTTAAAGTTGAGTTATATGAAATAAAGGTTTCTATATTTTTTTTTGTTTTTTGAAGTTGATTTTTAGAAATAGATGTTTCTAAAATTTATTGTTTATTTTGAATTGGATTTTTGAAGTTGAGTTATAGAAATAGATGTTTCTAAAATTTTATTTTTTATTTTGAATTAGATTTTTTGAAGTTGAGTTATATAAATAAATGTTTCTAATTTTTTTTAAATTTTGAATTGAATTTTTTTGTGAACATTCCAATGAAGATGATTTTTTAATTTTTAAATTTTTAAATTTTGTATTATATATAATAAAAAAGTTGTCACATAAATAAATAAAATTTAATGTGGCTACATATAACAATAAATTAAAATAATTTTTTTATTAGCTACTTTTGTTAATATGAATGCAACATATAAAATAAATTAAAATATTTTTTATGTTTTTTTATAAATATTATTGCTGTATATAAAAATAAATAAAAATTAAAAAGTTGTAATTACTCCTTCAAAAATTTTATATTAATATATATACACACATACATTAATATTTATTATTTATTCATTTATTTTATTTTATAATAAACATAAATAAAAATAAAAAATTTGTAATTACTTCTTTAATATTTTATATTTATATATACACACATACATTAATATATATTATTTATTTATTTGTTTATTTTATAATAAACATAAATAAAAATTAAAAAGTTGCAATTATTATTTATAATATTTTTAATATTAATTACGCCGAGAGACATTCTACACTCATAGTAAGGGTTGAAAGATTCAGATTCCCGTAAACAATTAAGATTCAGATTCCCAAGTAAACAAAATTCATAAAATGTGTAAATAAATAAATTCGTGGAAGGCAAACGGATAGAAAAATATAAAAACTTGACAGTTATGGAGTGAAATCTTCATTACGTTAAACAAAAAATTAATAAATTTGTGGAAGCCAAATGGATAGAAAAATAGAAAAACTTCAGCAATTATGGAGTGAAATCTCTCTTTAAATTAACTCATGTAAGCATATCAAATATTCTAACTGCAAGTAATTTATAAATACCAACAAATTGGAAGATATCTCTCCGCGTACTATAGATATATTTTTTTAAATATAAATATACTAGTATATATACACATACATTGATATATTAATATATATATTATTTGTTTTATTTTATAATAAACAAAAAGTTGGAGAATGAACTTTCTTTTATTATTTTAGACTTTAGTTTTTTTGTTTTTAGTTTTTTGTTTCTATTATAATTATTATAAATAAATTAATTAAAAAATAAACTGAAGTATAGTTTAAGAAAATAAAAGAAATTTCATTCTCCAACTCTAACTTGGTATAAAAATTTAAATATTTTAAATATATTTAAATAAATATTTAACTTACATTTAACCCAACTTTTTGCATAAACTTGCAAGGTTGTTAAAATGAAATATTTTTTAGAAAGTAAAAGAAAGCATCTTTTGACAAAAAGAAAGCATCTTTTGACAAAATAAAGAATCTTTTATTTTTTAAAATGGATTAAATATTTAATCATTAGGAGAGCTCAATGAAGGGGATATAATCTTATGTCTCCAGTTCATGTAGGTGATACTTATTTCTTTGTAGACAGTGTGTCTCTTGTAGGCAGTGAGCCTCTTGTGAGCAGTGTGCTCGGGTAGTGAGCCCTAATTGGCATGTGCCATTTTGTTCTTTCTATTCTTCTAACAGAGAATACAATCTTGGGTTAATCACCCCGTGGTTTTTCCCTTAACCGGGTTTTCCACGTCAAAATCTTGGTGTCTTATGTGTTGATGTGTTTCTTCTTTTGATTTGAATGCATTATGGTTCATGATTAATATTATGCTAATCACTAAAGAAGATTTAAGTGTTTGATTGGAGAAAGTTTTGCACAACTGATTCACCCCCCCTCTCAGTTGTGTGCCCTAAATCTAACAATTGGTATCAGAGCTAAATTCCTCTAAAATGAGCTTAACCACTTGAGGAGATCCAGGATGTCGTCTTACAAGAAGGATAGTCCAAAGTTTGATGGAACCAACTTTTCTCTTTGGAAAGGTCGCATGAAATGTCACTTGCAGTGTATGGGAATGGCGTACTGGTCCATGGTTACAAAACAATATGTACCTCCACAGGGTGGTCCGACAACCCTAAATGAAATCACAGATGCTGCAAACAATCTGCAGACCAAAGAGGCTCTTCTAAGCGCATTATCTGAATCAGAGCTCTCAAATGTTATTGACCTACCAACTGCCTTTGAGATTTGGAATAAACTGGAACTTTTGCATGAAGGAGATCAGTATGTTAAATGTGCAAGGTTACAGAGTCTAAAAGGGAAATTTGAAAAATTGAAGATGAGAGATGATGAAAATATTACTACTTTTATGCCAAGAGTGAATGAGATGGTTTGTGGAATTAGAAATGCTGGTGGAGTCTTGGATGAAAATGAGATTGTTGGTAAAATTCTTAGATCCCTTCCTGCTTCTTACAAAATCAAAGCTGCTGCCATTGAAGAATTCAGAGCCCATACAACTGTCACAAGAGATCAATTGGTTGAGAAATTGGCTGCATTTGAAATGACAGAGTTTGGAGATGACCCCCCAAGACTAAATCTGCATTCAAAGCCAGTGCCTCTGTTAAAGGTAAACAAAGGTTTGATCCAGGAGAGAATTCTTCAAGGAAATTGTCATAGTATGAAAAAGCAAGAAAAGATCTGGAAGAAGAAGAAGTAGAAACTGCTCAACTTGAAGCCCTTATTGCAAAGAGGCTGCCAAGAGGATCCGGTAAGTATGAAGGAAAATTACCTTTTAAGTGTTTTAACTGCAATAAGATTGGTCATTTTGCCTCAAGGTGTCCGGAAAGACTTTCAAGGCAAAATCCTAACAAGCCAAGGTTCCAAAAGAACTGTTACTATGTACATGAAGATGATGATAATGAAGGAGTAACAGATGATGAATTAGAGATAGGAAACAAATCTGGAAATGAACGGGTGTTCATTGCCATCAAGGAAGAAGATCCAATGTCCTATGTATCTGTCAATCTTAAGACTGTGGAAAGAGCTCTGGCCCCAAATTGAAGAGAAGGATGATTGGGTCATTGACAATGGATGCTCTCACCATATGATAGGTGACAAAAATAAGTTTGTAGATTTGGAAAGGTATGAAGGAGGAGTGGTAAAGTTTGGTGACAATTCTACTGGTAGAATCAGAGGAAGAGGAACTATTTCTTTTCATGGAAGAAACAAAACTGGTAATGTACTGTACGTTGAAGGTTTGAAGCACAATCTTCTCAGTGTTGGACAGTTGGTGGACAAAGGCTATGATCTCCGATTCAAGGATGGAAAATGCAAAATATTTGAAAGTTTCGGAATAGAGATTGCATCCGGTACTCAAACTAAAGGTAATATCTTCCACTTGGTTGGTACTGGTAAAAGCTGTTTATTTGTTCAAGTTGATCAGAGTTGGTTATGGCATAGAAGGATGTGTCATGTGAATTTTGATAATATCATCAAGATAAGCAATACTCAGGTTGTAAGAGATCTTCCAAAATTGGTGAAACCTACTAACAGCTTGTGCAAGGAATGTCAGTTGGGTAAGCTGAGCAGAGTCACATTCAAAAGCAAGGAACTATCTTCTACCGGATTATTGGACTTAGTTCACATTGATCTTTGTGGTCCAGCAAGAACCAGGAGTATTCAAGGTGATAGATACTTCATGCTGCTAATTGATGACTATTCCCGGATGATGTGGGTAACCTTTCTAAAGGAGAAATCAGAAGCTCTTGAGAAATTCAAAATATTCAAGACTATGGTAGAGAATGAAATAGGATTAAAGTTGAAATGTCTGAGGTCTGATAGAGGTGGAGAATTCACATCCGGTGAGTTCATAGAGTTCTATGAGAAACATGGAATTAAGAGACAATTGTCTGCTCCTAGGACTCCACAGCAGAATGGAGTAGTGGAGAGAAAGAATCGGACCGTCCAGAAAGCATCTAGGACCATGATGATGGAAGCAAATGTTCCTCAGATCTATTGGAGAGAAGATGTCAGCACTGCAGTCTATACTCTCAATCGAGTTCAAATTAGAAGCAATACCGGTAAGACCTCTTATGAACTTTGGTTTGGCATTGCTCCTACTGTAAGGTATTTCAGAGTCTTTGGTAGAAAATGTTACATCAAAAGAGATGAAGATCTAGGCAAGTTTGATGCTATAAGTGATGAAGGAATATTCTTGGGTTACTCTAATCAAAGCAAAGCATACCGGTGTTATAACAAGAGACTAAGAAAGATGATAGAAAGTACAAATGTGAAGGTTGATGAGGGAATAGAGAAACCCTCAAGGTTTTATGAATATGATGAAGATGATCAGAATGGTGTTCTGGTTCAAGAAGTTCAATCCTCTTCTGAAAGTCAGATTCAAACTGATCCAGTAAATCAGGAAGAAGAGATAGGTCTGAATGAGCCTGATCAAGAAGCAGAAGTGCAAGAAACTCCCAAGGTTCCAAGGTATGTAAGACTAAACCACTCTGAAGATTAGATCATAGGTGATAAAAGCAAAGGTGTGCAAACTAGAAGGAAAATAAATTCAGATGAATATTGTCTGATTTCAAAGATTGAACCTAAGACAATAAATGAAGCCTGCAATGATGAAAACTGGACCAAAGCAATGGAGGAAGAGTTGATGCAAATTGAGAAAAATCACACTTGGGATCTTGTTCCCAGGCCTAGAAACAAGAATGTGATTGGAACCAAATGGGTCTTCCGGAAGAAACTAAATGAAGTTGGTGAAGTAATCAGAAATAAATCTAGACTGGTCTGCAAGGGCTATTTCTCAAATAGAAGGAGTTGATTTTGAAGAAACCTTTGCTCTGGTATCAAGAATTGAAGTTGTCAGATTATTTCTTGCATTTGCTGCCTTCAAGGATTTCAAGGTGTATCAGATGGATGTCAAGTCTATTTTCTTGAATGGTGACTTAGAAGAAGAAGTGTACATTGAACAACTAGATGGATTTCAATTGTTTGAGCATGGTGATATGGTCTGCAAGTTGAAGAAGGCACTGTATGGACTAAAGCAAGCCCCAAGAGCCTGGTATGAAAGATTGGACAAACATATTTTAAAGATTGGTTTCAACAAAGGTACTGCTGACAGTAACTTATATTTCAAAATTGATCATGAAAACATCTTGATTGTTGAAGTATTTGTTGATGATATCATCTTTGGAGGAAGAGATAGTGTGTGTAAAACTTTTGCAAATCAAATGAAAAGTGAGTTTGAGATGTCTATGCTTGGTGAAATGAATTTCTTCTTGGGTCTGTAAATTACTCAAACAAAGAAAGGAATCTTTATTTCTCATACCAAATATGTGAAAGAATTGTTGAGAAAATTTGGAATGGAAGATTCAAAGCTAATGAATACTCCCATGGCAACTGGATGTAAGTTGAGCAAAGATGATGAATCTCCTAAGACAGACCAGACAAAGTACATATCAATGATTGGAGGATTATTGTATCTCACTCAAACTAGACCAGATATAATGCAGGCTATTGGTCTTGTTGCGAGATTCCAGGATGATCCTAGAGAATCTCATGTCATGGCAATCAAAAGGATTTTTAGATATCTAAAAGGAACAGTTGAGTATGGTTTGTGGTATCCTAGAGATCATGATTTCTCTCTTCATGCATATACAGATGCAGATTGGGCAAGAGATGTGGGTGATCGGAAGAGTACCAGTGGTGGAGCATTCTTTTTGGGAAAGAGATTGGTTTCTTGGCTAAGGAAGAAACAAGAGGCAATATCCCTATCTACAACTGAAGAAGAATACATTGCAGCAACAGGTAGTTGCACTCAAGTTTTGTGGATGAAGCAGATGCTAAGAGATATTAAAGTAGAGTATGAGGAGCCTATCACAATCTTCTGTGATAATTCAAGTGCTATAAATATATCTAAGAATCCAGTGCTGCATTCTAAGACTAAGCATATATCTATCAAGTTTCACTTTTTGAGAGAGCAAGTGAACAAGAATGAAGTCAGATTGGAGTTTGTGCCCTCCAAGGATCAGATTGCAGATATCTTTACTAAACCTCTACCTAAGGACTCTTTTGAGTATCTCAGAGAGAAGTTAGGGGTTATTGCCCCTCCAGTGATGAACTAAGATGCATTGAGGTGCATCAGTCCGGTGGATATCACAGTCATATCTTGTGATCCAAATTGATGGGAGCTGCTACTCAGGGGGAGCAACAGGTATGATTCTCTAGTGTTGGAATTGCAAGTATGATCCCTTTGCCATTGATGTCAAAGGGGGAGAGAAGACATGTGAAAAACAAGTGGTTGATGATCAAAGGGGAAGCAATAAAGGAAGAGAAGACATGTGAATGGTTGTTGCTGATATGGGGAGTAGTGACAGTAAGGAGATGTTCTTATCTTGATGGTTTTTCACATCATATATTTCCATCAACGACAAAGGGGGAGATTGTTGCAAGTATGGGCCTAACCGGTGTTGTCATTGATGTCAACATACTCATGCTACATTAATGAGAAGGATTGGATGAGCAGAGAGGAGCAATGGAGACAGTGAAGTGGAGATCCCAGCTAAGATGCAGATCAGAGGTTGTAGTTCAAAGGGTTTGTAGATATGAGTCTTGAGATGATCCAGTCAATTTTTCAGAGGTCTGCATGAAGATTTGAAGAAGTTATGGCCGCTCAAGTAGAACCGGCTCTGGCAGGTGTTCAGAGGTGACAGAGTGACACTGATAGGTCCCGTGAGATCCGATAATGCACTATCCCATTCTGTGGATTTGAGGGAGTATTAAGGATGTTCATGTGAAGTGTCAACTTGATTGGTTAGTGGTTTGAAGGTCCGGAAGAACCTATTCCTTTGTGACAATAATGACAGACTATGTTCTTAAAGCTCTAGATGAAGGAGAGGAGAATTCCAGCAAGCAGATGAAGTGTGGATGTTCTCAAGTGATTCGGGAAAGGTTGTGGTGATCCTTGGATCGTATCCAATTCATGTTGGTGGTCTGTATTGAAGTTAGAGTGCGCATTTGAAGAATAACCACTGGATGATGGTGTTCTTCCTGAGACTAGCCGACCGGATGTATTACACGTCTTGTGGATGTTCTTGTAGATGTTTTTTGACTTCGATGATTATTCCTAAGTCGATGCCTTGTATAAATAAGGGATTGTGAAGTCTTTCCAAAATGTGTCTGGTGGTGATGAGTGTGTGGTAGCGAAGAAGAGAGTGAAAGGTAGAGAAGAAGTATTGGGCTTAAATGGAACTGATTCAAGCATGGTGAAGATGCTATTCTCCAGTTCATGTAGGTAATACTTATTTCTTTGTAGATAGTGTGTCTCTTGTAGGCAGTGAGCCTCTTGTGAGCAGTGTGCTCGGGCAGTGAGCCCTAATTGGCATGTGCCATTTTGTTCTTTCTATTCTTCTAACAAAGAATACAATCTTGGGTTAATCACCCCATGGTTTTTCCCTTAACTGGGTTTTCCACGTCAAAATCTTGGTGTCTTATGTGTTGATTGTTTCTGCTTTTAATTTGAATGCACTATGGTTCATGATTAATATTAAGCTAATCACTAAAGAAGATTTAAGTGTTTGACTGGAGAAAGTTTTGCACAACTGATTCACCCCCCTCTTAGTTGTGTGCCCTAAATCTAACAAGAAGATCATGTGTGGGAAGAAGAAGAAATCATGGACTTATCTAGCAACAAAATTCTCAAAGGCATGATTGAGCTTGAAAGAGCTTTTGATCTAGACAACATGATTAAACAAAAGGATCTCCCCAAAATAGATGGAGGAGAATAGTCACCTGTCAACATAGGACAAGGTGAAGACACAATGAATGTCCTGATTGTTAATGTTTGTTCTAAGGAAGAGGAAGAAGGAATAACTCAGGCATTGAAGGATTATATCCATGTCATTGCCTAGACCTATGATGAATTGAAAATGTATGACACTTCTATTATTATCCATACAATACCACTGAAGCCTGATGCCAAGCCATTTAGGTAGAAATATAGGCCAGTCATTGCTTTTCTAGAGCCCCTAATCTTTGAAGAAGTCAAAAAGTTACTAAATGCAAGGATCATATTTCTTGTTAGGCACTCAACATGGGTATCCAATCTAGTTCCAGTCAGGAAAAAGAATGGAGACATATGTTTGTGTGTAGACTTCAGGAATCTAAATAAAGCATCAGAAAAAGACAATTATCCTATGACTTCACTAGATGAAGTTCTACAGATAGTGAATGGAGCTCAAATGATGTCCTTCCAGGATGGTTTTTCAGGATATAATCAAGTCATGGTGGATAAGATAGATAGACTAAAGACATCATTCACCACCAAATGGGGGATATTTTCCTATAGGTGTATGCCACATGACCTGATCAATGCTGGAGCCACATTCCAATGCACAATGTACATATCATTCAGGGGCCTAGTTAGCTAGTGTATAGTTATATACATGGATGAACTGACGGTCTTCTTGAAGAAGAGAGGTGACCATATAGAAGACCTTAGAATGGTTCTTAAGAAGTATGGACAATATGGTATTTCATTAAATCCAAAGAAGTGCATATTCAGAGTGACCATAGATAAGTTGCTTGG
Source organism: Cunninghamia lanceolata (assembly GCA_027924645.1). NCBI lineage: Eukaryota > Viridiplantae > Streptophyta > Pinopsida > Cupressales > Cupressaceae > Cunninghamia > Cunninghamia lanceolata. The sequence goes on from BSBN01000128.1 coordinate 5,328,553, forward strand.
TCATGTCATATCAGAAAATGGGATCACCATTGACCCTTCCAGAGTAGATTCTATAATGAAACTGTAATTTCCAGGGAGTAAAAAAGAATTAAAGTCTTACTTTGGTAAGATTAATTTCGTGAGGAAGTTCATTACAAGATTTGCAGAGATAGTAAGGCCACTCAATGCCATGCTCAAGAAAGATGCCAAAATTGAATGGACACCTGAAGCAAAGGATGCATTTGAGGATATCAAGAAAGCCATAGCAGATGCACCTGTCTTGATTAGCCTAGACTACACAATATATTTTTACATTTATTCGTTTGCTTCAGATCATACCTGCGCAACAGTCCTGACACAAAGAAGAAAAGAAAAAGAAAAAAAGCCCATCACTTTCATGAGTTATCCATTTAGAGATGTTGAGCTCAGGTACATGGATGTTGAAAGGCAAGCCCTTGCCTTAGTAAGAGAAGTGAAGAAATTCAGACACTATATCTTGAGAAGCAAGATAATTGTTGTGGTACCCAATTCAGCCGATAAGATGCTCCTGATGCAAAATAAGCCTGGAGAAAAGAGAGCGAAGTGGATAACAGTGCTTCAAGAATATGACATGGACATAACTCTGATGAAGTTGGTTAGGGGACAAGCCCTTGGCCAAATGATTGCTGAAATAGACCCAAACCTGATAAGTCAGCAATATGCTATAGATACGAAAGAACAAGATGAGTGGTACTCTGATATTAGGCACATCCTGAATACTGGGCGATGTCCTCCAAAGATGCAATATTCTCAAAGGAGAACCTTGAGGATTAAATCATAGAAATATATGATAAAAGGGGAACCCTCTTCAAGAAGAATTATGAAGGGATATACCTTAGGTGCTTAGATAAGCTAGAAGCTGCCAACGTCCTCACTGAACTGCATGACAAATTTGGAACAACACATGGATCCCATCTGGCCACCACTCATGCTATCCTAAGAGTGAGATATTATTGGCCAACCATCTTTAAAGACATTGCTAATCACATCAAATTCCCACACTTGTCAGACTACATCAAGTAAAGAAAGATATGCAACACAACCTCTACATCCTATCATGGAGATGCACCCATTTGTATAATGGGGCATGGACTTCATCGGTCCCATTAATCCTCCATCATCCTCAGGACACAGGTATGTATTAACAATTATGAATTATTGCATGGGATGGACCGAGGCCATCAACAACAAAACCTGTATGGCAGAGGATGTGATCAAATTCCTAGAAAGAAACACTATTACTATGTGTTAGTGCCTGAATTGACTGACAGTTTTTGAGCAATTTTCATGCAGGCACCTTCCTTAAAAATGTTCTAAGTGTTGGACCTCCTCAGCATTTTTCAGCTGCAGCATCATATTTTCCTAAGGAGGAGGTCATCATCATCATGTTTTCTGTCAACCAGTTTTTCATCAGGATCATCATGTTTCAATATCGGGTGATGTTTGGATATCATCCTGATCCTGCTAATGAGCTACAGCGTGCCCTGATTTGCTTGCGGGGGTGATTTTTCAAGTATCTGGGTCGTCATCATCATCATCATATTTCTGGTTATCGCTGTGTTGCTTGCGGGGGTCATCATATTTTCTGCCTGCATGATATTTCGCCGGGGTGATATTTTATCATCGGGTGATCTTGGTTATGATCATCCTGATGATGTTGTTGAAGAGTTCTAAGTATGACCCGATATTCACCGGGGTCATCATATTTGAATGTCAGGATGATCTTAGTCAATATCATCCTGATGATGTTGTATCATTTCATGTTTGTTGTTTTATCACCCTGATGATGCTGACGTTATTCTTACGTCAGGGTGATATCCGGTTTTCTGCTTGTCTGCATCATGATATTTCTGAAGGGAGATATCCGCCTGTCGGCTTCGTGCATTATCTAGTGGGGGGTGATCTTTTCAAATATCTGGCATATTCATCTATCACCCCGATCTTATAGTGGAGCTACAGTGCAGCATGATATGTGTGCATCAGGATGATATTTCCAAATATCTGGTTATCTTCTGAATATCATCCTGATGTCGATATGATGATGACATCATCAAGGTCCGGGGGGGTCATATTTCTAACACTGATCATCTTGTGGAGATCCCCTGATATTTGCAAACATGATGATGACGTCATCCGGATATGAGGAGGTGCGCAGTAGGCAGATATGCTGGTGACGTCAGCAGGATATGACGGTGACGTCATCAGGATGTTCATTGGCCAGACATTTGGTATCGGCTAAGCAGGAGGATCTTCCTCCGATGGATCAGGTTGTGCGGATGAAGGCGATTATCATGCAGGTTATATTGCGATATGATGTTGATGTCAGGGTGATATTTCAAGTGACAGGATATTATGCTGGAGGATGATGATGAAGGTTTATACTAGTGTCGTCGGGAGCAAAAGCACCGACATCATATATGCTCGCGACCTAGTATATAAGGTGATGAGGAGGTTGCTGCGGGGTGCATGTGGGATAATTTGACCCTGCATATTTTCAAATATCATGACGATGTATCTTGGCGGGAAATGGTTGCGACGCACAGTATTCTGCATTTCCCAAGGCCGCGGGTTGGTGCGCCATTAATGGCGATTGTTGCAGAGGTATGGGCGATGGTGTGGACGGATCTAGTACCTGATTGAAGATGTGGATCCCTAGGCGGCGGCGCAAGGCTCGAGATTTCTTCCTGTCTCCTCTCCCACCTGCTGCATTCATGTTTGGGCGCCAATCTGGTAATGCGTTGAGCGCCATTTTCTGATACTGTGTATCTGGCGGGATTTTTGGTCAACCATGTAATTAATTGCTGTGGTACACTACCTGGCTGTTAAAAGGAGGAAGTGTTACTCATTTTAGGTGGTTGAAAACTGGACATTTTGGCCCTGCAATAAGATACAACTGGTTTTGGTTGCTCTGTGCAGCAAAACTTGTGAGTTTATGTATCTCCTGTTGTACGATTTGGCATGAATCCACTGATTTCATGGTTAATCTTATATGAATAATGCTGTGTTTGCATGTGTTATGCTGATTCTGTCTCCAATTTTGCATGTATCTTTCTTATTGCAATAGGGATGCCATAAGTATAGACAGCTTAACACTCTTTATTGGGAGATATCTGTAAGGCAGATATCATGTGTATCCCCCTGAAATCCAGTTTTAGCTATTCATGCTGATCATTCACAGGTGTATGTCTACCGACTCCAAGCCCTGGATAGGCACCAATCTAGCTCTGTGTTGAGGTTATACACCATGTCCAGCTTTGCATCCAAAATTCAAACTAAACCATTTCATACTTCCACCTGTTAGTTGTAGGAGTAGGATTAGGAACCCCCTGCATGCTCTCATACCCAACCAGACATCATGTCCAAGAATGTTGCCAGCCTTGTGATCTATCATACAGATCTTGGTCCATACATGAGAGTATTCTGCCTGTTGTTGTCAAGTTAGATCTTTCTATCTTTGAGCTAGTCAAGGTTACATCTTGAGTTATAGGGATACCCCCCTTGGTGCGGCAGAACCAGAAGTGAAGGGGAGGCAGCTCACGCAACCTCCTGTATTTAGTTGGCTGAATCTGCCTGTGCATTAGAAGTGGCAAATCCTAATGCTGATTCAGAAGAAAAAGTCAACAAAATGGCGACTCTGCTGGGGATGGACTAAAAAAAAATGATATATTTGTGGCCCATCTGAGTCAACAAAATGGTGACTCTGCTGGGGATGTTGATGTAAAGTGATATCCTGCAGTCTCTGGTGAAGTTTTGCTCTGCTGGTGGAATGAACTCAGAAACATATTTGATGAGCTTTCAGCTGCTGTAAATTTTGTCCTCTTTGGAGAGGTGGCGACTCTGCAAAAAAGATCTAAATGCACATGAAAGATAGATGTATGTTATTGGTTGAAAGATGTACATATTTCTGCATCTGTATGAGAAAAGGTACCTTGTTACTTCCCCTTTATTTGCTGTTTTACTGCATAGGTTAGATGACAGGGGAAGCCTTAGGTCTTAGACAGACAAAGGATGTCTAAGAGTAAGATTTTTATGAATCCAAGTATGAATTATCCCATACTCAGTGGTGAAATGTTGAATAAAAGAATAGAAGAGATAAGAAATAGGTTCATATTCTTAGAGGCTGAGCAGGCCCAGTTAAAAAGCAGTAACCCTGTTGTGTCTGCCAGTCAGAAGGCTAAACCTCTTCTCAGCCCTTTTGATCCTTTGTATGACCAACTGGATTTGTCATGGGTGGATTATAAAGTAGAAACTATGCCTGCTAGGATATACTGTCAGATGCCTAGATTTGGTGGTCACAGTGTATGTGATGGGAATGCACATATCCAAAATTTTCACAGTTTTATGGGAAAACATTCATTCAGAGATGAGGATATGTGGATGAGGTTTTTTGTTAGGTCCTTTGATGCAAAAGCAAAAGACTGGTATTTGAGCTTTTCAAAAGGATCCTTTGCCTGTTGGGATGAGCTTGCTGACTGTTTCAAGGAAGAATTTGCAAAAGAACTGGCTGATCTTGTTGCAGAATCGATGAGAATCAGAAAACAAGATGAAGAGCCATGTGTTGATTTCAGTCATAGGTTTGCAGTAGCCCTTTCACAGATCCCAGAAGTCTTCAGACCTGACACTTCAGCCTGTGTTGGCATATTCTTTGAGGCTTTTGAGGAGGGCTCTAGTGCATTACTGAGGGATTTCAAGGTGACAAGTATGCAGATGGCATACAAGTTCGTAGAAAAAATAGAAAAAATCAGAAATGTGCACCTGCTGAAATCCCTGTCCCCAGGCCTTGGTGTGAGAAATGGTTGTGAAGCTGCAAATGACCAAATGATTATGGCATCATGTGCAGATAAAAATGAAAATGAAAGCATAGAGGTTGAGACTGCTGTGTTTGAACATAATGCTAACAATACTGCTCAACTGGATTGTTCACCAGTTGAGGATGCCAGTGAAAGGACTAGTGAGGATTCCCATTGCAATGATGAGGCAGCTGACCATGAAAACAATAACGAGGTTGTGGACAGCAATGAGCAATTTTTGGAATGGACCTGTGGAGACAATTGTGAGTATTGTACTCAAGACAGAGAAGATATAAGCAAACAGAGAAGCAGTCCTATGTGTGACCCATTGCCTACCTTTCAAACACATGGAGATCATGAAGAGCAGTCAGAAATTGAAATAAGTGCTAGTTTAGAGCATGATTGTTTTTCATTTGATGGCTGTTTTGCTTATGACACATAGGCTGATACTCCTCCATAGAGTGAATCCATTGGTGATGAAGATGTGTGCTCTGCTGCCCATGAACAAATGGCATACTATGATGAAACTGATGCACCTGGGTCACCCATTTATGACACATATGGTGATGAGGATCTGTCCGAGTATGGTGAAGATCTAGACACTATTTTTGGCTTGGATTCTGTTTCTCATCCTGATGAAAGAGGAAACAACATGCATCAGGTAAGTGACTGTGAAAATGTGCCTGATTTGAAAGAGATGCCAGAGCCTGATCTTTTCCAGCCTGGTGCTGCTGATTGTTGTGTACATGATGTGCACAATTGTGATTTTGAAAGCTTTTCTTTTGATGTGCCAGCATATAATACAATGAGCCCTGATCTTCCTAGTTGTGTGGTGGACTTTGAGTGTTTTCAGTTTTCAGTCCAGCTAGGAGATCATGTTGCAATGCATATTGCTAATATAGATGATAACATGTGTTCTATACCATTTGAGTATGCATTGCTTGATAAATTCTACACCCACATGGCACATGATGCCGAGGGTTGTCTGCATAGGGGTGATAATGACAAACTAAATCAGAGGGTTGAATATGCAGATGACAAGATTTGTTTATGGGTGGATCTCTATAGTATCTCCAAGCTTGACCCAGTGTATGCAGATGAAAACAAAGTGTTTGACAAAGGGAGATACATGTTTTTCTTTCCTTGGTGGCCTTAGGCCATCAAGTGTGTTTGGTGATGCAGGTCAGTGCAGTATTTGACTCTGTGCCCAATGGATAAGGGACTGGTCTGCATCCCAGAGTTCTGGGGTTCTCGCTGCAGTCTTGCACCTGCACGTCCCCAGACAGAGCCAGTGTTAGTGCCTGAATTGACTGACAGTTTTTGAGTAATTTTCATGCAGGCACCTTCCTTAAAAATGTTCTAAGTGTTGGACCTCCTCAGCATTTTTCAGCTACAGCATCATATTTTCCTGAGGAGGAGGTCATCATCATCATGTTTTCTGTCAACCGGTTTTTCATCAGGATCATCATGTTTCAATATCGGGTGATGTTTGGATATCATCCCGATCCTGCTAATGAGCTACAGTGTGCCCTGATTTGCTTGCGGGGGTGATTTTTCAAGTATCTGGGTCGTCATCATCATCATCATATTTCTAGTTATCACCGTGTTGCTTGCGGGGGTCATCATATTTTCTGCCTGCATGATATTTCGCCGGGGTGATATTTTATCATCGGGTGATCTTGGTTATGATCATCCTGATGATGTTGTTGAAGAGTTCTAAGTATGACCCGATATTCACCGGGGTCATCATATTTGAACGTCAGGATGATCTTAGTCAATATCATCCTGATGATGTTGTATCATTTCATGTTCGTTGTTTTATCACCCTGATGATGCTGACGTCATTCTTACGTCAGGGTGATATCTGGTTTTCTGCTTGTCTGCATCATGATATTTCTGAAGGGAGATATCCGCTTGTCGGCTTCGTGCATTATCTAGTGGGGGGTGATCTTTTCAAATATCTGGCATATTCATCTATCACCCCGATCTTATAGTGGAGCTACAGTGCAGCATGATATGTGTGCATCAGGATGATATTTCCAAATATCTGGTTATCTTCTGAATATCATCCTGATGTCGATATGATGATGACATCATCAAGGTCCGGGGGGGTCATATTTCTAACACTGATCATCTTGTGGAGATCCCCCGATATTTGCAAACATGATGATGATGTCATCCGGATATGAGGAGGTGCGCAGTAGGCAGATATGCTGGTGACGTCAGCAGGATATGACGGTGACGTCATCAGGATGTTCATCGGCCAGACATTTGGTATCGGCTAAGCAGGAGGATCTTCCTCCGATGGATCAGGTTGTGCGGATGAAGGCGATTATCATGCAGGTTATATTGCGATATGATGCTAACGTTAGGGTGATATTTCAAGCGACAGGATATCATGCTGCTGGAGGATGATGATGAAGGTTTATACTAGTGTCGTCGGGAGCAAAAGCACCGACATCATATATGCTCGCGACCTAGTATATAAGGTGATGAGGAGGTTGCTGCGGGGTGCATGTGGGATAATTCGACCCTGCATATTTTCAAATATCATGACGATGTATCTTGGCGAGAAACGGTTGCGACGCACAGTATTCTGCATTTCCCAAGGCCGCGGGTTGGTGCGCCATTAATGGTGATTGTTACAGAGGTATGGGCGATGGTGTGGACGGATCTAGTACCTGATTGAAGATGTGGATCCCTAGGCGGCGGCGCAAGGCTCGAGATTTCTTCCTGTCTCCTCTCCCACCTGCTGCATTCATGTTTGGGCGCCAATCTGGTAATGCGTTGAGCGCCATTTTCTGATACTGTGTATCTGGCGGGATTTTTGGTCAACCATGTAATTAATTGCTGTGGTACACTACCTGGCTGTTAAAAGGAGGAAGTGTTACTCATTTTAGGTGGTTGAAAACTGGACATTTTGGCCCTGCAATAAGATACAACTGGTTTTGGTTGCTCTGTGCAGCAAAACTTGTGAGTTTATGTATCTCCTGTTGTACGATTTGGCATGAATCCACTGATTTCATGGTTAATCTTATATGAATAATGCTGTGTTTGCATGTGTTATGCTGATTCTATCTCCAGTTTTGCATGTAACTTTCTTACTGCAATAGGGATGCCATAAGTATAGACATCTTAACACTCTTTATTGGGAGATATCTGTAAGGCAGATATCATGTGTATCCCCCTGAAATCCAGTTTTAGCTATTCATGCTGATCATTCACAGGTGTATGTCTACCGACTCCAAGCCCTGGATAGGCACCAATCTAGCTCTGTGTTGAGGTTATACACCATGTCCAGCTTTGCATCCAAAATTCAAACTAAACCATTTCATACTTCCACCTGTTAGTTGTAGGAGTAGGATTAGGAACCCCCTGCATGCTCTCATACCCAACCAGACATCATGTCCAAGAATGTTGCCAGCCTTGTGATCTATCATACAGATCTTGGTCCATACATGAGAGTATTCTGCCTGTTGTTGTCAAGTTAGATCTTTCTATCTTTGAGCTAGTTAAGGTTACATCTTGAGTTATAGGGATACCCCCCTTGGTGCGGCAGAACCAGAAGTGAAGGGGAGGCAGCTCACGCAACCTCCTGTATTTAGTTGGCTGAATCTGCCTGTGCATTAGAAGTGGCAAATCCTAATGCTGATTCAGAAGAAAAAGTCAACACTGGGTATGGAGTTCCCTATGCCCTTGTGTGTGATAATGGACCAGCTTTCACATCTTTAAAATTGTCTAGTTGGGCTTTTGATCATGGGGTGATCTTATAGTTTTCTTCAAATTATTATCCTCAAGGTAATGTCTTAGCATAGTCAACCAATAAGAACTTATTGAACATCATAAAGAAATTGATTGAAAAGAATCCCACAGAGTGGAATACCCTACTTAAATATGCCTTATGGGTAGATAGAACTAGAATGAAGACTACACTGGGAAATTCCCTTTATCAATTAGTTTATGGGGTGGATCCTATCCTCCCTGTCAACCTCAAAATCCCTACCCTACAATTTGCACAAGAGTACCTGGGAATAGACAATAAACAAGAGGTCAGGTTACTACAACTTATGCATTTAGAAGAGAAGCGAGATAGAGTGATAGACTAGTTCACAAAATATCAGGCTACTATTAAACGGTGGTTTGATAAAAGAGCCAAAGTAAAGGCCTTCAGAATCTTAGATTTAGTCCTATCATGGGACAAAGCACATGAAAGGAAAGGTGACCATGGAAAATTTGACAAACTTTGGATAGGTCCATTTCAAATCTCAGAAATCCTAGGTGATAGCACCTATAGGCTTAAAACTTTAACATGTGAGGATGTTCCATTGCTAGTCAATGGACAATTCCTCAAACACCATTTCCAGGCCTAGATAGGTCATACCATGCCGACATTGTACCATGTGTATATTTCTGTATTGTTGTTTGTATAGTTTGTTGTTGTGTGTTTCCCTTTGTTTTTCTTGTTAGTGAGTCCTTGTTTTGGTTGGGTAAAATAGTGCACCTTTTCACTTTAGAAAACTACTGAAATTATTAGAATTCAAGAGATGAATACAAACTCTTACATAGGTTGTAACTCATGTTAGTTAAGTACTTCTAATCAGGTCTATGATATCCTGTTCATCAGTGATCAATACCTTTTCTTGTTCAAGGAGATCTTCACTGAATACACCTAACAACCTTGGGTTTGTTGAACATGCCAGTGTAGTGTTAAGTGAAAAATCTAAAGGTTTGCTCTTGCTACCATTGCAATTCTCAACCTAAACAGCAAGTGTCCACACCTTGCAAAATGTGCTTACATGATCATATCTTATAAAAAATTGAAACAAAAAAAGAAAAGAATATTGAATATCCAAAAGGATAATTAGGCCATCCAAGTAACTCTACCAGGGATATAAACACCCGACTGGCAGTGGGGCTCTACTTGGGAGAATTGCAATGATAACCTTGCCGGGGCTATGGATGTCTATTGGCAGCAAGGCTCTATCCAGGTTGGTTATGAGGGTTAAACTAAATTATGTAGCTTAACACCTGTCACTGATATTTTCAACTTACCTACAAGATGAAGGATATGAACCACACGCACACACTTGACTCCTTCTTCCATATTGTTATATTGATTAACATGATATCATTCAGAAATATTAGGATACTTATATTTGATAAGAGTAGGAACATTATGTTTTAATTTATCCTCATCTCTTGAATTGTTTGAATTTTGGTTGTGTTCTTTGGTGGCAAGTTGTTGTGTGGTTACACAACACGCCCCATTTTGCCTCAGCAAAACATGGACCCACTTTTTTCTTGGCTTGTTTGTCCTTTGCTTTCTAGTGGTATGGTAAAATAATCAGTATCAAATGCATGACAGGATGTCATCCTATGCATATCTGGACCTTAGGATAGAGGTCAAATTTTCAAACTTTGAATTTCACATAATATATCTTGTCAAGTGAAAGAGCACAAAAGTTTAAGCAAGTTTGCTTTTTGAAGCACCCTGAAATTGATTATGACCAGAAAGTTATGATCAATCAAAGTCGGTCAACGGGTTGTCCAGATATCTGTAGTCCATGATATCTATAGTCCATGTCATCTAGATCTTATTTTAATATCCTGGCACATATTAATATCCATACATCAAGTTTAAAAGTCTTGGTGAGCTAAATGTCAAACGTCAGGATATTAGTTAACATTCTGATCTTAAGTTAATATCCTGACACTCGCTAATATCCAGATGTAAAATTCAAGAGCCTTATCTGGTTACACATCATATGCAGGATATTAACTAGTCTCCTGACCTTAACTTAGTATCCGTACCTCCATTAATATCCTTGTCTTGATGACGTCACATCATCCTGGTTTTACATAGAATCTTGAACATGATGACATCACCCAGATATTAAAGTGCACAGATATTATTGTTGTAATATCTAGATCTTATTTTCACATCCTGATTTGGATGACGTCATGCCATCTTTGCTTAATGAAGAATGATAAACTTGCTTACGTCATCAGGATATTAACTTGTATCCAGATCTTAGTATCCGGATCAGTTTAACATCTATATCCCGATGACATCATCCTATCCCGACGTGATGTAAACAACACCATGTGCTCACGTCATCATGACCTTACGCCATAGGGATACTTCATGGTCTCAATAACCTAGATTGTATCCTAGTATCTGTATCTCGATGATGTCACCCTATTATACCATGATGAGAGACCTTCTTCATGGTGATGTCATCCAGATGTTTATATCTGAATATCCACATGTATATTCCTTAGTAGGATATTCACTCCCTTTTACTCATATTTGTTTGCATTTAATGTAGTATGATGGGTCGTTGGCATTTAAATTTGAACGCGTACCAATAGACACTTGTGATAATCCTATGCAATCTTGCTAATTTTGAATGTCATATCGCATTGAGACCATTAAGAAGCCCTAATTGTTTAAGGTAAAAGGGATTTCTTTCCACATAATTGACACAATTATATTCTGAGAGCCCTAATTTCCACTATTGAGAGCTTATTGCGAACCAGAGCCGAGCTAAGAGAGAAAAATTGCAGAAGAATTCCTCATCTAGAGCTTCTATTTAGACATCACCACACTCACAATAGGTTAAGGAAGCATATACAGGTATGTATAACACCCTATCCCTCTAGTTATATTAATAAGCCCAAATCATAATTAGTTAAAGAAATGGTAAATGGTACACAGTGAAAATTATTATCCATTATGCATAACATAATTTCAATTCTTAAGATTGAGACATATTACCATGTTAGAGAATATAAATCAGTAGTGTGCTAACCCTAGATAAATGAGTATGTGCTGTCATTTGAGACTGGTATATTCAAATTGCAGGACAAAATGTCACATCCATGCATGGACAAGTGGGATGTAGAGTTCAGGCCAGTAATGTTCCCAGAATGCGCAGCGTATATAACAAGTTGGGATTCTCCAAGGATAGTCACTATGGGAACATGGACATCGAAGCATTTAGAGCTTGAATTGATGCCAGAGAAGATGATGTCGTAGTGAATAATATAGTAGCATTTGGGTTGTTTCATGCTGCTGGTTTTCCTTATTCTATAGAGGATTTTGACCTTTTGGTAGAATTTGCATTGCACTATGATGTTAACATGAGAAAGATAACGAAACGGGAGAGGCTCTACACAGATTTATCTATGGCTGGTATCGCCGAGGTGTTCCATTTGCCTGTTTCTTAGCAGATGTATGTGCTAGACTTAGATGCATTGGCCACAGATTTTGAGGCCAACAACAAGAATTACAGAAAGGTTATATATCAGGGATGGAGAAGCCCAAATAACATAGCTAGAGCAGCTGCCAAAATGGCACAACACTTATACAAATTTGATTTCAATGAGGAGGTACAATATATAATGTTTATGCTTAGCCGAATGAAAGGATTGGTGAATTGTGGAATATTTGAACCCTAGATGTTCGAGTTAATAAGGATGGTTGTTGAATATGAAGAAGATCAAGAAAAGGTCTAATGGGCTAAGATTATCAGTGATACTATTCATGAATAGATGGTTAAGTGGAAAGAAGGCAAGGGGATGATCTTTAGGATGACATCTTACTTGGTGTATGCTTGTGCAACAAAAGGCACATTCAATGGCCTACAAACTGTAGGAAGGATTAGGAGGTTGCCCAATGAGAAAACTCCCTAGGAGCACTATCCCCACTTGGAAAGAAGAAGTCCTTTCAATGCAACATTACAAAATGGTAAATGATGCTTTCCTGATGCATTTAGTTCGCCTCATGGAAGGGGACAAGACCAAACAATTTTCGGTTGATGCCACAAAAACTATCAGTGGATATGGTTCTTGGTTCATCCAAGCCAAAACTTACTCATACATCTGGATGGAAGGTTTTAGTGGGAAACCTTATATGCTACCAAGGTACCCTACAGACAAGGTGGTACTAATGGAAATGATGAGGCAACAACTACCTACATTTGAAATGTCAAAAGTAAAATAGGGAAAGTCATATAGGAAATTTTCTATTGATGTAAACCGTTTCATAGTAGGAGCCATAGAGAATGCAAGAAAGGTAGAGGCAGAGTTGAAATCTTTGAACTTAAAATTATTTCCTCTAGCCAGAGACTACAATCCTTACCATAGGATTGAACAAAGGTTTAACAAGAAGTATAAGCATAGTGTCCACCTTGGGGACAACTAGGCAGACTGTGATGATGACAATGAAGTTAGAAGAAGATAATATCAGAGACTAACACTGGATCAGATGAGAACAATAGGGCAGCTTGAAGTACCCCTGCAAATTAGAGGGGATGATGATAATCTCATGGATCCAAAATATGAAGAACAAAAGATATATAATGACACCATTTCTACCCCAGACCTGACAAAGTTGGAGGAGACTTCAATTGATGCCCTCACGACCAAAGTTATGGCTAGAACAAAGAATTGGGTTGCTCAAAAGGTTAATGAGCTTAAAAGAAAAGGTGTGGCAATCACAAGTGACAAAAAGGGGAAGGGAAAGGAAAGAGAAGAACATGGATATGATGATTTCCTTGTACATAAAAGATAGATCCTAAGGACAAAATTGCTTGAGCCTAGCTCATCTGAAACAACAGAGGAGGTTACTTCTGAAGAAGTATCCCTTTTGTACCAACCATTATCACCCCCTACATGACCAGTGCTCAAGGCTATCCCAATAGTTGCACCCCAAACATCCATAACCCAAGGGGAAACTTCAAAAGATCAAGAGATAAACTTCTAGTTGGGACAACTGCAGAGGGAGATGATGATGATGAAGAAGATCAAGTGCTAATTGGGACACTTAAAAGGAAGAGAAAAGATGATATGCTGCAAGGTGTCAAGGTGCCTAGGTAGAGTAGATAGCAAAGCCCTCACATGAGAGGGGCTATTTAACCACCACCAGCAGCAACATTAGAATATGGTGATCCATCTGTAAGTGTAGTTGAAGAGTTATAGCATGAAGTGCCTATGGAGACAATAGTTAAAGTAAAGAACGAGATGGAACATAAAGCTAAGAGCCAAGCTCAAGAGGAAGAAGCCACAAAGGCCCTTCCATTAAGTCAAACCATTGATTTGACTGAGGATGAAATGGTAAAGGATATCACAAATCACCCTATTGGACTCATGCTGCAACATATAGAAGCTGTAGATAAAGGTGAAGCAACAGTAGAATCACATGATGAAAGAGTAAGAAGAGAGAAGTCCCTTGAAGTAGAGGTGCATATGGGACCTCTAAATACCCTGATGGAAGAGGTAACTAGCCCGACAATGGTCAACTTGACCCATGTGCCTGAGAAGGGAATCACCAAAGAGGAGGCTATTAAAGATAGCTAAACATTGCAAGAAAGCATTCGGGTGGAAATGAATGCTGGAAATGAGGAAGCTCATTCAAAGGATGCTCATTCAGATATCCTAGAAGATAAGAGTGCATAGGAATAAATGGCACAACATAATATTTTGATGAATAAGCCTAAACAAAAGGGAATACCTGGATCACTTGCCACTAAAAAAGAAAAGATTGACAAACATGAACAAGAACATCATCATGGTGATCAAATAGATAAAGGCCAAGAACTTGAAGATGATAAGGTTATGGAGGAACAGGATAATAAAGCACAAGATAGTCAACCTCCTCCAGAGCAAAGGCAGGAAGAACAAGTGTCTGAGAAAGAAAATTTGAATGCCAAGGTAGAACAACAAGAGAATGTGCAAGAGGCTGGTGATGATTAGGAGGAATATCAAGATAAAGGAACACAAGATTCTCAAATTGAGCAAACAAATCAGGGAGGATCACAATTAGAGGCATTGTCCTTGATTTCATCAGAAGTAGACCAAACAAAAGACCATCAGATACCTTTTAATTTTAAGTCTCTATTCACTCTTGATTCCTCTAAAGCTAAACATAGAGCTAGGATAGTCTCCACCATTAAGAGAGATAAAAAAATAGGAAAAAGGATTGCTCAAGTTGTTGTTCCTATAGTAGATAAGGCCAAAGGAGAGATTAGGCTAGAAGAATTTTAGGTGGCACAATATGACTTAGGTCATGTTACCACAGAACTGGAAATCCAAGAGCATATTGAGAGCACATATGCAGTAGTGGCAAAAATAAGAAGGCTTAAGGCTAGAAAGATGGAACTTAAAGAACAAAATTCTCAGTTGCAGCAGTTTATATAGGGATTAGTGAAGCCAGATAGCTTGGCATCCACCCTACAAGCCACAGAGAAGCTAGCTACACTTACCTTAATATGTGAAGAGGAAATAGCTAACCTAGATGTGCAAAAGCACTAAGCTAATGTTATAGACAAATGGTTCATAAGGTTCATGTTGTCTGGGGAAGAACTAATAAAGATTTCCAACTCTAACTGGGACACATTTTTCAATCTAAAAAATGACATTGATTCTTTAAAGAGTGAATTCACTTAGAGAATACAGAAGTGTAACTATGAAATGGTAAGGCTCAAAAGAGCCAAAGAGATGATTGATGGAGAGTTATTGAAGAATAAAATTGTCACCAGAGTAACGTTGCTACTCATGGACACCTGGGTGACTGAGATGAAGTATGAATCAGAGGTATTGAAGGCTAGAATGATCAAGGTAAGAGATACTCAAACCAAGATCCATGATTTATTATCTAAAGAAATGAAGAATTGTTGGAGGATACAGTAACAAAGGAAGCCGTCCCATAAACGAATGAGGCTATCCAAATATTCAAAGACAAATTCAAGGAAGTAACAGAGAATCCCTTAGAGATCTTTATTGAGGATGTTATGGATGAGATGTCCGTGTTGAATGTAAAAGTAAAGACATATGACAAAGAAGTAGATAGTAGAACATCTATGTTGGGACCCTTGGAGGAACAGATAAAAGCATTGAAGTATGCTAAGTTGTGAGTTATGATAATTAGTAAATTCCAAGTGGATACTTTTATTCAAGCATATGATAATTATAAAAAGTTAGACACAGGAAAGACAGTGCAGGAAGAAGGCACATCCAAATGAAGAGAATGTCACAAGGGATATCATTTAGGATGTTTTGTCATTTTGTCACTTGCATTCTGGTTGACTAAGTCAATTGTCTTAGAATATTCTAGGTTTCCAGGTGTATCCCATCAGATGGTTGCCAACTGGTAACTTGTGCCACGTATTTTGTATTTTGACTTGGTCAATGCAATATGAACCGTTGATTGTAATAGATAAATCTTGATCATAGGATCTTTTGTATCTGATTCTCATCCTTGTCCTATAAAAGGGTGTAGAACCTCAGTTGTAGATTCATTCAAAACTTAATAGAGATTGGATTGTTGAATGTCATGACCAACTCTCAACGTCAATTGTAAATATATACTCTTTTGCATACTTAATGAAGATGAAGACCTGTGATTACAACTAATCGTAAACTTTGAGTAATCTGTGGATGAATTCTGGACATGTTACTTTGATTTGCTACATCCCTTGGAGTGCATCTCAGTCTGTGCATATTGTCTTCATTCCTTTCCTTTGAAGTTAACATCAATCATATCTAGCTGTGGAATGACCTGGTGAAAATATGGTTTGATTTCCTTCTCTTCATGACAGTATCAAGGATATATATGGATCAATGATTGAAGATTCATTCATTTCAGTAAATTTATAAAGCTTTAGTTCAAATTTCTTTAATTTCTTTGAATCATTATCATCACTACAAATTACACAGAAAATAATAAGCAGATCAACATCAAATATGCAGATTTTGTAAATACATGAAGATCTTAAGCATATTCAGATAAAGTGGATACAAAACAACAAATATCATGCAAATGAACATAAATAATGATAGAAATAAGGGCAATACATGCTTACATGCACACCATTTAAACAAATTCACAGTGCAGAAGTGAAATGAAGTAGAAATTAGTTCAAGACAAGTAAATTAAAGATAGTTTTAGAAGAATTAATTCAAATCATCATGAATCAATTTACCAAGAATGATATGCAGAAGAATTGATCAAACCTACATAAATATCTGCATGATTTGGTTAGATGCAATAAGATTTAACCTTGTTTGTTGAGAATTCATATAAAGCAGGAAAAACAAAAACATATCTGCATGCAAATCACTTCAAAGTTGAAATGTAAGGCCCCTAATGGAAAACAACTCACATCAAACTAACTGAGAGATTATTATAAGGTCAAGACCTGACTAACAGAGACTTGGAGTTATCAATTCATCCTAAATTTATCATACTTTTCAAGATGATAAAGGTTTGTTTTGTAATTTTTTTATCTATGTTATTGTGACTGACATCATGATCAATAGTACCCATTATTTTTAGAATAGGTACCCATTATTTTTTAGAATGGGTACCTTTTATTTTTTAGAATGGATACTCATTTCATAGTGGGTACATGTTCTGCAAAATTTCAAATTTTAGTCCCATGTTTTTTCTTTGGTTTTAAGTTTGGAATATACTTGGAAACTTAACCTCAAGCTTTGGATCTGCAAGTACAATGTCATGGTAGCAACAAGAGTAAAAGTTTTTGGCAATATGGCTAACGACCTTTTTTTAGAAATTTTGGAGGAAATTAAAACCCATTATAGATGATAATGTTTAGTTTTCAAATATGTGTTTTTTTTAGTGTTGAACAAATTTTTATATTTATTAATTAATTTTTAAACAAAAAGCCTCATAAACTTGAAATGACATATATTACTATTTTTTAATAACATTTGATTTTGAGATTTTTTGAAAAAATTATGTTCGACCAATCTAGACATCATCTCTATACAATGAAAAACAAATTCATGTTACAATTATTTTAGGTCAGATTATGTGGGTCATACATGGGGGTTTTAAAAAAATACCTAAATCCTAGAAAAAAAAACTAATTAAAAAAATTACTAAAACATTACAAAAAAATATTTTGACTAAACTTTAGAATCATATGCATCTTTCTACAAAATTATTTTGAAAAATAATTACATTTACTACTTATTTTGTGGGCCATACACATGCATGATTTAGCCTTTAACGTACTTTTTAAGAATGTCACTTTTGTACATCCTATATACAAAACCAACTTTTATCATTTGGGTATTAAAATAAATTACATATTTGAGAACTAGAGATAAAATCCTACAGTTCACATTTTTACACTATGTGAAGATTCTATATATAAGTGCTTCAAATATTTACCCCAACTATGACAAACTTTAATTTTTAGGAAAAAAGTTGCCTTTTTGTCAAAAACTGGATCCATTATGTTGCACTGACCCATAGTGCAAGCAACTCTTCAAATAATTTTAGGATCTCATTGATCAACTTGGGAAAATGCCACAACACACCAAACTACTCATTCTTGCACAACCCAAAATCCTTTCAAGGTACAAGTCAACCTAGACATACTAATGTTCAAATGCAAGATTGATGCCATAACATTAGACATCTAGGTTTGACAACTAGAATCATATTTTTCTATAAATTGCTTCACATATGAAGAAAATATTTCTTTTAGAACATTGAAAATGTTTATTGCTGTATCCCATCGGTAGTATATGCTTAGCACATAATGCAAGAGGGATCATGATCAAGTTCAAAATGGATCTTCTTCATCAATACTTTATAGGAGGAATACTCCCCCTCAAATATTTTGAGGATGAGTATATGAAGTTTCAACAATTATAGTAATGTAAGGAGTAATTAGTTGAAGACTACACTGAGTTCCATGACTACTCTATACACTTTCATGAAGTCGCTGCTGATAAACACAAGGTGCTCAAGTACATAAGTGGGTTATCACCATACATCTATCCAAAGATATATTTTTTGAATTTAGAAACACTGGGGTAAGATTTTTGTAATGCATGCAAGATTGCATCCAAAGTGAAGCTCACATAGAACTTTTCTATGTGCAAGAACATGTTAGCATAAGAAACTACTTCCAATCCCTCCATGTATCTAAGAAGAATTCCCTTGTATAGAAGCAACAACAATTGTCCAAGTCATTTGTGTAGAACTCAAAAGTAACAACATTGTCCACACCAATTAAGGATAAGGGCATGAAGAAGCAAAGTGATAAATGACACCATTACTATCACACAACTTCCCATAGTGATGCTTAATGTTACACATATCAATCTCATTGTGAAAATCATGTTAGATCTTGCATAGCCCAAGGATATTGCTTAGGAGGCACAATGTCTCAACATATGCAACATGGGAATTAATATTTTAGAGGAACGAGAGGGTTTCATCTATACAAAGTGGTGAGTCAATGGACAACAAGTGCATTTCATCATTGATAGTGGTAGCCAAAAGAGCATAATTGAACACGATATTTGTTATATGGTCTCACAACACACCCCATTTCGCCTTAGCAAAATAGGGACCCAACTTTTTGCTTGGCTTTGCTTGTGTGTTTTCCCTTTGGGCGGTTTGGTAAAATGTCATGTCATGATCCATGGTCAAAATACAAGTCAAGCATGTTTCCCTGCAAGGTCATCAGTGGATAGAGGATCAAATTCTAAATAGCTTTGCCTTTTACGTCATGTTGAAATTCTTGAAAATGAGCAAGTTATGTATGGTCAAAGTTTTGGTCAACTAGATATCCTAGTCAAAGGGGATATAGATGTTACAAATGTAATATCCTATTCATTCTTAAATATCTGGTCTAATCCTTCTGAAGGCCTAAGCCTTTATTTTAACTCTTAAGTGAGCAAACATCGTAGATCCAGACCTGAAATAATCATTAAATCACGTTAAAATAATAATTGTCTGATTGGATGGATATGGTCTCTTTGCAAAATGTCCATATCCCTATTCCCCCTCAAATCATCAAAACTTACCATGGAGAGTTGTGAAACTCTAACCAGATGAGATATTTGCATATGGATATATTTGAGTTTCAAATATTCATGTTCATATACAAATGTACATATCCATATCTTGCATTATTAAAGAACTAATGTCCCGCACACTTGAACCTTTGAATTTTCAAAGGGATATTTACAGTCGGATATTTTATAATCACCAAATATCCATATCCACGCAAATATCCCACATCCATATCTTGAGTAAGGATGTTCCACCACGTGTACCATCGTTGAATTTTCAATGAGATTTCACGTAAGGACATCTTGTAAGGGATATTTCACATATCTCAACTTTTGAAGGCGAATTAAATTCTGATACACACTCCTTTAGTCAATGATGTTTGACCAAGTCCTTTTCTAACATCACCTCGACATTTTGAGCTAGGATATTCATCTTCATCCTAGTCAAAGTCAAATGGACCTTTTCATATGGACATTCTAAGTTCTGGATATTTGAGTTTCAAATGTCCATATACCCATATCCCTTCCCACATTTAATGCCACACATAAGGTCATTGGCATTTTAAATTTAAAAGTGTGCTTTTAACAACTGTTGAGTTCTCTCGCGCCTAAATGATGAAGTATTCACCTAACCAAAGAAAAACAATTAATAAGCCCTAGTCGACGAATTTTCTTAGGATAAAAGGCAAATTCATCCATTATTGTTAATTGCCAAAGTATTCGAGCTAAAATTGCAGAGAGCTGAAAGCGATTAAAGGTGAACTATACGTGATTAAGGTGATTCTACAATGATTGAGGAACATAGTTATAAAGAATGGAACGGTGAGCATAGCTGAAATAATATTCATATCCACATCTTCGCATTAAAGGTTGAGGTTGTAACCACCAAGTATGAATATGACAAGCCCCTCTGTCATTTTCATAGTTACAGTATAATTCTACATGGTCGAAAGGTAAATTCACATGACGAAGGTAAATCCTTGGGTGATTTCTTATTTGTGCATGGTTTAAAATGGGTTTCAATTTACATAAGAGGATTTAAGGTAATCTACGCATTTAAATGCATAAACCCTAAAACTTACTATGGATACCTGCATGCTATAGGTCGTGATGGCTCAAAAGCGAATAGATCGTTTGGATGCTGAGTTCAAACTTGATATGTTTCCTACTCCTGGAGCTATATGCCACAAATTTGGGTTTTCATTAGACACCCATTGTGGACAAACAGATTCGGCTACCTTCAGGGTAAGGATCCAAGCAGGGAATAATGATGAGATTCTGAAGAACATTGTGCAAATAGGGATGTTTGACGCTGCTAGATTCTGTTATGCAGCCGAGGCTCTAGAGCTGGTTATTGAGTGTACAAATAACTATAACATGGTGGATAGGAGAGTAGAGTATCAAGGTTGGGTGTATGTTGATTTCCCTGTGAATGACATTACAGAGGCATTCAAGTTACCCACTAGCAGGGATATGTCCCAAGTAAATATGGAGGCCCTGAATGCATAGTATAACAATAACCACATAGACTGTAGGAAGTGTTGAATCCACAAGACAATTGAGAGGGGGGGTGAATTAGTTGTAACTTATAATTGCAAAACCCTCAAACATATTTAAATCCACATTACTTCAATTAACCCTTAAACTGTTATGATGATTGAGCATGAAAGCAAATAACATAAACTAAATCAAATCAATATCAAACACAAGGGAACACTAGATTTACTTGGAAAACCTAAGAAGGGAAAAACCATGGTGAGGATTAGCTCACAATATAAAGTAATATCAACACCAAAAAATAATAGGCCTGCTGCCAAAGGGCCCACTACCCAAAAGAAAGGCTCACTGGTAGAATAGAGAAGAAGATAGAGAAGATTGTTACAAGGAGAAAACTATCTCAATGAAACAGAGAAGTCCACCACAATGCCATCATCACCTCTGTAGTCTCACTAAAGAATTGTAGACACCTTCTACTCATTGCATCCAATAATCTAAGACATGAAAGTTCACACTGTGCTACACAAATTTGCACTCTATAACTCTATAATTTGCAATACATCATCATACTCTCCTATGTTAACATCCTTCAATAGATTGACATTTGTTTATACCATCTTCAATCTCAAAAACATTCTCCAATGCTGACAAGGCTCCTTAATTTTGCAAATATAAATTAGGTCAGACCCAAAACATTCCTGTGGTGGAAGGGAATGAAGGCAGACCACAACACACCTTAGCTTGGACGTAAATCCATTCATACATGTTACACCACGCTTCCACAATCATCGAAGCAACTCTGCAATTAGTGTAAACACCTAAGGTCAGCCGAACCGATGTTAACACCATAAACAATTATGTACACACTTCCTCAACCCCAAAGATGACTCGAGGACCACATGCCATGCTTGAAAACAATCTATAATATCCCACAAACATCATAAAAACCAACAAATCCCTCATCAACAACTTTCACCTGCTGCACAACCTTATCCTGTTTACCAGCATACTCAAATGTCTTTGTCATGCACTGCAACTCAATAAATCATCTTCCAGAGCACCAAACCATGAACAACTTTAGATGAAGATAGATATTAACCTTATAGGCATACTTCTAGAACCACAAGACCTAAAACCACTTTGCAGAGAAATGTGGAGAAAAAACATTTCTTGCAGATACCTCTGCAATACATGGTTCACACACTGGTGAACACATCTTCCTCTACACAACAATCCAACATGCCAAATTCTGAATGGAGCACCTTTGAGTACCTCTAAACAACATATCTAAATTGCATAAACAAATCTTCAATATAAGGGAAATGTGGAGAAAAACCAGAACACTACTCTACAACATAGAATACCACTGTCACACACTGTCTTCTTATTTTATTCAAATTTTCTCAAAAGCACTTGGAAACCTAGCATATTAGCGACCTCTTTAGCACCTCCTCATCACCAGAGACAACATCCACTTAACACCAACTATTCATACTCTTACAACATCTCTCACTCATACAGTTGACACCAATGATAACACAAGCTTGTTGACATCAATGACAACATTGACTGCACATACTTGCAACAATATCCCCCTTTGTCATTGATGGCGACAGATAATGTGAAAAACCATCAACACAACAACATCCACAACAACATCCTCAATATTATACTTCATACCAACTCTTTTCTTTTCTGTTTCTCTCCCCCTCATCTTTCTACTTTCTTCTTGACAACTGACTCTTTCTTTTTTCACATTGCTCTCTCTCCCTATTTGACATCAATGGAAAAGGGCTACTCATCTCTCTTTCATTCTCACCTTTATACCTACTCACTACTGGTTTGCAACATCTTTTCTTTTACAGCTCTTCATGCCGCCCCTTAGAAACAACCAGCATTAGAACTTACACCCCCTAACAACAACAACCAACATGACCACTACCTGCTCCCCCTGAGAGGTAGCCTCCAACATCAGTCAAGAATAAGGAATGAATCTTGAAATCCATTAGATTGATGCATCGCCTTATGCATTTAGTTCAAAGAAGGAGGGGCAATAACCCCTAACTTCTCCCAAAGATACTCAAATGTATCCTTAGGAAGAGCTTTAATGAATATATCAACAGCCTGATCCTTTGTAGGCACATACTCAAGATTTACTTCATTCTCTACAACCTTCTTTCTCAGAGAGTGATACCGGATTGAGATATGTTTTGTCCTTGACTACATCACCAGATTCTTTGAAATGTTAATAGCATTTGTATTATCACAAAAGATAGGAATTGGTTCATCATATACAACTCTGATATCCTTCAAGGTTTGCCTCACCCACAACACTTGTGTTTAGCAAGATGCTGCTGCAAAATCCAAAAACATCTTGATGGCTTCCATTCTTGCCACCAAAGCATATGTTTCCTCATAGTCTATTCCTTCTACTTGTGATTAGCCTTCACACACAACCTTGCCTTGTTTCTTACCACTTCTCCATTCTTAGTTTGTTCCAGAATACCCACTTAGTTCCAATCACATTTTTGTTTGCTGGTCTTGGAACAAGTTCCCAAGTTTGATTCTTTTCAATCTGCATTAGTTCTTCTTTCATAGCCTTGATCCAATACTCATCCTTGCATGCTTTAATCACTGTTTTAGGTTCAACTTCAGAAAGTAAACATAGATTTACCTATTCTTCAACAACTTTCCTTCTTGTCAGTACACCCTTGCTCTTGTCACCAATGATCTGTTCTTCTGAATGATGCTTCTGCACATACTTGGGAGTTTTAGGAATATTTTTCGGAGCTTCTTCATCTATAATATATACTTCCTTTTCTTTGGCTTTTTCTTCTTCACTGTCACCTTGAAAACCCCTTACTCTGGTAAGGCCACAAATATTTGTATGCACCAGTTCCAATAGTCTGGTAGAATATTGATCTTTGACTTTGAAACTTCTTCTTGCTTGCTTTCCAACTTGACACTCCTTACAGACAACATTAATAGGATTTTTAATCCCTGACAAATCTCTCACAGCTTCAACTAAACTTATTCTCACTAGGCTATCAAAATTGATGTGACATAGTCTTCTATGCCATAGCCAACTCTCACTGATCTGAGTCATGAAACAATAATCATCAACATCTTTTGAGTTGATAAACATTTCCATCTGTTCTCCTTCCAGCAGCTATCACAATTCTGGAATCTTTTATGATATTACAACCACCATCCTGAAACATAAGATTGTATCCCTTACTACACATTTTTCCAACACTCAAGAGATTATGTCTTAACATAGAGAACATTATTAGTATTATGCTTGCCATCAAAACTGATTGAACCTTTTCCACATATCTTGGCAGATGTATCCTAACTAATCCTCCTTCAAAGTTTTCAAGTTTAACAAGCTTACTCTTATCACCAATCATATGATTAGAGCATCCACTATCAATGACCTAGTAGTTCTTTTCCTGTCTGGTATGAAAAGCAGACCTCAAAGAGCCTTCAACATTAATACTTACTTCCGAAGTTCTTTCCTTCACACATTCCTTAGGGTTAGTAACAACAATATCATCTTTTAAAAATATGAACAAACATTCACCATCCTCATCATATTCATAATCAGATTCATCATCAGATATACTTGCATCTTCTCTAACATAATAACTTTTCTTAACCATCTTACCTTTGTTTACCATATTTTTGTTTTTCAAAATTCTGTTTGGACATCTTGAAGCATAATGACCTATCTTCTTGCAACTGAAACACTTGAAAGGCAACTTACCACTATACTTACTAGTAGCCTTTTTCATTCTTCTCACAAGGTTAGCTTCCATATCATTAGAATCCTCCTAATCTAATTCCATAGTCTTCTCTGATTTACCAATCTTAAAGACAGTCTCAACTTTTGCACTACTTGTACCAAATTATCTCATTTTAAAATCAGTTAAAGTACCATACAACTGATCTCTGGTAAATTGATCCAAAATTTGTAATTCTTCAATAGAAGAAAATTTATGACTGTAATCTTTGGGAAGAGTTCTAAGTACCTTCATTACTACTTCTTTTTCTTCCAGTTCTCCACCAAGACCTCTGATGCTATTGAAAAATTCATCCACCTTCTGCAAGTAGCTTGCAATGTTTTCATCTTTAGACATTCGCATTGTCTCAAACATGATCTTCAGATTCTGCATCTTAGCTTGCTTGACCTTATCATCTCCTTCATAAACACTTTCTAACTTTTTCCATATTTCATCAGCAGTTTTCAGATTCATAACTTTCACCAATTCAGAATTAGTAAAACCACTTAAAAGATCATACCTTGCTTTACCATTGATTTCATAGGCCTTGATCTCATTTGCAGTACTCGGACCATTTTTAGGTATAGTGTATCCAGACTCAATAGACTTCCATATTTTATATCCAAGAGAAATCAAATAACCTTCCATCCATATTTTCTAGAATGTATAGTCTAATCCATCAAACATGGGAACATCCTTCTTGTGCACCATCCTAGACCTACCTCAAGTTGTTAAGCTTTCTTCCAAGGAACCTATCTCTGATACCAATTGTTGAATCCACAAGACAAATGAGAGGGGGGTGAATCAGTTGTAACTTATAATTCCAAAACCCTCAAACATATTTAAATCCACATTACTTTAATTAGCCCTTAAACTGTTATGATGATTGAGCATGAAGGCAAATAACATAAACTGAATCAAATCAATATCAAACACAAGAGAGCACTAGATTTACATGGAAAACCTAAGAAGGGAAAAACCATGGTGAGGATTGGCTCACAATATAAAGTAATATCAACACCGAAAAACAATAGGCTCACTGCCCAAAAGAAAGGCTCACTACCAGAATAGAGAAGAAGATAAAGAAGATTGTTACAAGGAGAAAACTATCTTAATGCAATAGATAAGTCTACCACAACACCATCATCACCTCCACAGTCTCACTAAGGAATTATAGACACTTTCTTCTCACTACATCCATTAATCTAATACATGAAAGTTCACACTGCGCTGCACAAATTTGCACTCTATAACTTTATAATTCACATCACATCATCATACTCTCCTATCTTAACATCCTTCAACAACTTGATATTTATTTATACCATCTTCAATCTTAAAAACATTCTCCAATGCCGACAAGGCTCCTTAATTTCAAAAATTCAAATTAGGTCAGACCTAAAACATTCTTGCAGTGGAAGGGAATGAAAGAAGACCACAACACACCTTAGCTTGGACTAAAATTAGTTCATACATGTTACACCACACTTCCACAATCATCGAAGCAACTCTGCAATTAGTGTAAACACTGAAGGTTAGCCGAACTAGTGTTAACACCATAAGAAATTATGTACACGCTTCCTCAACCCCAATGATGACTCATGGACCACATGCCATGTTTGAGAACAATCTATAATATCCCACAAACATCCTAAAAACCAACAAATCATTTTGCAAGAACTTTATCCTTCCGCATAACCTTATCTTGTTTACCCAACATACTCAAATGTCTCTGTCATGCACTGCAAATCAAGAAATCATCTTCTGAAGCACCAAACCATGGACAACTTTGATTGAAGATAAATATTAACCTTATAGGCATACTTCTAGAACTACAAGACCTAAAACCACTTTGCAGAGAAATGTGGAGCAAAAATATTTCTCCTAGACACCTTTGCAATACATGGTTTAGACATTGATGAACACAACAATCCAACATGGCAAATTCTGAATGGAGAAGCTCTGAACACCTCTAAAAACATATCCAAACCACATAAATAGATCTTCAATATAAGGGAAATGCGGAGCAAAACCATAACACTACTCTGCAACACAAACTAGCATTGTCACACATTGTTTTCTTATTTTATTCAAATTTTCTTAAAAGCACATGGAAAGCCAACATATTAGTGACCTCTTCAACACCTCCTCATCACCAAAGACAACATCCACTCAACACCAACTGCTCATACTCTTGCAACATCTCTCACTCATATAGTTGATACCAATGACAACACAAGCTTGTTGACATCAATGACAACACCGACTGCACATGCAACAAGAAGATCACATTTTCTTCATGGAGGGTGCCAGATAACAAGGCTAAGGCTATAGCCAAGATTCCCCAACACTTATTCAAATATGATTTTTAGTCCGGAGGTGCAATACATGATGGTGCTCCTCAACATGATGGTTGGAAAGGCAAATGTAGGAATATTCGAGCCATGGATGTATGGCTTGATCTGGATGGTAAATGGCAAAAACAAGGTGGTCAGATGGTCTAAGATAATAGGTGACCATCTCCATCATGGAATGGTACAATGGAGAAAGAAAAGGAGGATGTTCTACATGACATATTATGTCGTATATGCATGTGCATATAAAGCCCAACCCAATGGATTGCATACCTTTGGTAGGTTAGGGTGTCAACCCATAGATCAAGCAGTGTGGGAATTTTACCCACAATTGGAAAGAATGCAATCACTCCAACATTATAACACTATAAATGATTGTTTTATCATGCACCTTGTCAAATTTATGGAGGGTGATAGAGCCAAGAGGATCTCCAAATAAGCACAAGAGCAGATACAATGCAATGGGGCTTGGTTTATCCAGTTCCCCCCTTACACATACATAAGAATGGAGGGTTTTGAGGGTAATTTGTTCATGTTACCTAGGTACCACACAGATAAGATGATACTATTGGAGGTGACTAGGAAAATTATCCCCTCCTATGAGGCATACTTGAGGAAGAACAAGAAAGGTAATGTCAGATTCCCCATGGAAATTAATTGGTATGCCTACGGGTCCATTGATGGGGCCAAGAAATCAGAAGCTGAATTACATATGCTACATTTGCAGTTGTTTCCTCTGGTAAGGTATTATGACCCTTATCATAGAATGGAAAAGTGGGTAAGGAAGAATCTATAACAGAAAGTATACCTTGAGGACTATTGGGCTGACTGTGATGATGAAGAGGATGTAAGGAAAAGAGGATATCAGAGGCTTACTCAGAATCAAATCTAGATAATAGGATGCCTAGAGGTCCCACCCAAAGTCAATTCTGATGATGGGAACTTGCTAGACCTAAAATATGAGGAGAAGCAGATACAAAGAGCCTTTATCCTTGCCTGATCAGAGCCAATCTAATGAGACATCCATAGATGTCATAACGACAAGAGTAATGGATATAACCAAGAGATGGGTGAATAAGAAGGTAAGTGAATTGAAAGCTAGGGGTATGGCTATCACCCAAGACAAGAAGATAAAGCTTAAGGATAGGGATGACTTGGGGTTTGATGACTTCCTCATCCATAAGAGGCAAGTCATGGAAGAAAAATTGGCACAACTGGGACCCTTAACATCAGGAGGAGAAAGAGAAGAGTTCACATTTGAGGGCATAAGCATGGCCACCTAACCTTTTCCTCCCATGGATTCACCTTTACCAGCTATCCCTGTTATTACCATGGCTACAGAGGAGTCAAAGATTATGAATTTGTTGGGAGGGATGAATATCCCCAAGCAGAAAAGAGGACATGTGACTATTAAGAGAGGGTCTACCTCTAAGTCTATGGAAGTCCAAACAAAAGATCAGGAGGGACCCATAAGGATGGAGCAGATGTTTTCTTGAGATCGGTCTTAAGTAGGAGCATCATTTGCCCATTCTCCACCTTCCATGCTTCAAACACATCTGGTAGAGCAAGTCAAGAACTTGCTTGATCCTGCAATGGTGGTGGTGAAATAATTGTAGCACAACATCCCGACGCCTCAGATCATAAAGGTAAAGAACAAATTATCTAAAGAAGTAAAGGCTGCAGAGCAAGCGAGGGTTAGTGAGCAACCTTTACCCTTAGATCAAATTATTGATCTAACAGATGATGAAGTCACAAGGGATGTGACAAATAACTCGACGGGGTCATTATTTACACCCATAATGTCTTCCCAACAAGAGACACCTCAAGTAGAGGTTATTTCGGGCCAAGGAGAGACAAGGGATCCTGATGTGCAGAAAGTCTCTAATACAGAGGAGGCGGGATCACCTAAAGAGTGTTGACAACTTGGCAAACATCACTAAGAGAGAGACATTGCTGGTATGATAGTGAATGATTGTACATGATGTTTGAATATGTTATCATTGATGGAAACAAGGAAAGGAATAAGGTTGGGACAAAGTTTTTGGTCTGGTGAAAAAGACTTAATCATTTTTGACTAACTATTGGTAGTATACAGGAGACAACGACAGAGTAGTAGTACAATGGATGGCATTGGTTTGTAGTTGAAGATTGGATAATGTAGTTCTGGTATGTTGTTTGTAGTCCTTTGATGATCATATATCCAAGTTTTAAGCTCCTGATAAGTATCGGAACCATACACTCAAACAAACTAAGTCCAGAAGAAAAAAATACATGGTGATTTAGAGTAGAACACTCATTTGATTTGGTCCACATTCCTCTGCTATTCCATATCTTGTTATGCAGTTTTGAGGTGTTTTAAACACTTGTATGAAGTATCCAAATCCAGAGTTGCAAGTTCTGAGTTCCACCGAAAAGATAGTTATGGGTGCCTAAGTATTGCTACTTGGTCTGACATAACTTGACTGTGATAGAGCATGTGTTCTTGTGGTTTGCATTCTACCGCAAAAGAATATTTTTCTTTGTGGTTTTGGAGGTATGATATATGATATGTGAAGAGTCTTTGATATGGATTTGAGAAAGTCTTGTGGTCTGCAGTGGAAGATGTAGTCTGACAGTTGAACTGAACCAGTGACAATCTGTGGTTAAGGCCGACATGATAGTATGATGTGTGTGTGGTAAGTTTTGTTGTTTGGAATCTTATCATAAGTGTTTATATGGATGGAGCTAACATATGTGAATATGATTCAAGTGTTTCTTTGATCCGCCATGTATTTTGGTAAATGATTTTTGCTAACAAGTTATGACTACACGCTACATCTTAGCATGCCGACCTAATGTGTAAATTTCAAATATTGTGGATATATATATGTGATCAAATTTAGTGTTTGGAGGGTGTGGTGCAAATGAGATTGTAAATTTGATGTTTGAAGAATCATACGGGCGACAAGAGCAGAAGAAGAGAGATCTTGTTTGATGTAGAAGCAGAATAGTGAAATAGGGTAGTCAAAGATGAAGAGTTTTGAGACAGTATTTTTGAGCTTCATTGGAACTGTAACCATGCATGTGTAGATGCAATCAGAGTAGTTCAAATTGGTAATGCGCTACCCTTCTTCTTTCTTTCTTTCTTTAGATAGTGAGCCTGTTTTGGCAGTGACCATTTCTCTGGATAGTGAGCCTTCTTGTAATTCGGTATTGTTATTACATAATATATTGTGATCTAACACTCACCATGGTTTTTCTTAGTTTTGGGTTTTCCACGTAAAAATCCTGGTGTTCATGTGTGATGGATTATGGTTGTTTCTTCTTTGTTTAAATTTCTTAGTTATTGCATGTGGTAAATGGATTACTAGTTTAATAAGTAAAAGGTTTAATAAAGTACTGATTCACCCCCCTCTCAGTACTTTGGGTGTTCAACAATTGGTATCAGAGCTTGGTTCCTTGGAAGAAGTTTAACAGCTTGAAGAAGATCTTGGAAACTGAACACATGACTGGTAAAAGGTATCCTACTCCTAAAGAAATTGATCCAACTTAA
Organism: Cunninghamia lanceolata; assembly: GCA_027924645.1. NCBI lineage: Eukaryota > Viridiplantae > Streptophyta > Pinopsida > Cupressales > Cupressaceae > Cunninghamia > Cunninghamia lanceolata. The sequence goes on from BSBN01000128.1 coordinate 5,359,361, forward strand.
AGTATAGAAGAAGAATGCATTGAAGATCAACTCAGAGTAGCTCTTAGAGATCTTGAAAAGACTAAAATAGAAAATAGGGATTTGAAAGATAATGTCAAGGAAGCAGATGAGTGTATCAGAAAATTGAGGGAGCAAGTCAAGAGATTAAAAGAAAAACATAAAGAGGTTAGTGAACAACTAAATGATCTAAAAGTGGAAGTTGTAGAAAGAGCAAAAGCATAAGAAGATCTAAATCAATTGGTGAAAGGTAAATAAAAAGAATGTGCTAAGATTGAAAAGGAAGTGGGGAACATGAAGTCTAATTTGGAGAAAGCAAAGAGTTATGAAGAAAAATTCAAGATAATCTCTACAAAACTTGATGAAATGCTTGATAGTCAGAAGAATCCCGATGACAAAGAAGGCTTGGGATTTGAAAAAGGTGAAAGTTCTAAAGCTAGTCAAGAAAAGAAGACTGAGACCAAGAAAGACAAAGGCAAACATATCTAGAATCACATGAACAAACCTAGAAGACCATCGGTCAGGCAACCAAATACTTAAAGGTACCCTTCCTTCAATGGTTATTGTAATACTTGCACTAAGTTTGGTAATAAGGCTACTCAATGTAGAAGCAGAGTGAATCAAAATGTTCCATCATTCTCTAGTCAGTGTTTCACTTGCAATAAAGTGGGTCAAAAAGCTAATGAATGTAGAAGTCAGATAAGGAATAGTTACAACAATGGAAGGAACACTCAAAATTTTAAAGGTAATTGCTTTATGTGCAAGAGGTTTGGTCATAGAGCTAGTAAATTTAGAAGTCAGATAAGGATCAACTATAATAATGGAAGGAATACTCAATCTTTCAACGGGAATTGCTTTGCATGCACTAGATTTGGACACAAGGCTAACCAATGCAAATCAAGGATGAATGAAAGAAACAATGGCTAGATAAATGTAGTATGCTTCAATTGCAATAGGCTTGGACATATTGCAAGATTCTATAGAAGCAAGAATATGAAAAAGGATAATCAGGCATAAATGAAGAAACTGGTATAAAAGGCAGATCTGGCAGAGATCAAGAAGGAGATGAACAAGATTTGTCTTAAGAAGGAAGCACAAGTAGTTAAGGATGGATCCACACTAGACTCTGGTTTAGATACTTCCTCTGAGAAGTAAATTAGGAGCTTTGGCTTAGGGGGAGTCTAAATGAAAAATTCTGTTTCCCTAGCCAGAAAAGTGGTGCTGACATTCAACATGAAGAGATGAGTTGTAATATTGAATGACAGATCTTTTGGAGAAGATTTTAGTAGAAAATGATCTAATGTAGTGGATTGTGAAGCAATTTAGATTGACTGTGGGTGACAGAGTAAGGGTTTGACAGCTTTTTGAAATAAACATTTATGACGACTGAGTCTTGATGAAAAGAGGATATAAGGAGTTCATTTGAAAGAAAAATCACTTTACATTCAAACCCTCAAGCAACCAAAGAGATCTGAGAAATGAACTAAGGTGAATTCAAGCATCCGACAAAGAAACCCTAATGGAAGTAAAATGTATTTACCATTCTCTCTTTTGAAAAGAATCTGTGTTGAATTAGTAAAGATGTCCACTCCTTAAGTAGTAGAAACTACTGAGAGACCCCGACACAAATTCAAGAAACATCCATTCAAATCTTTAGAAATTGATCCCGATGGTGCATTTTTTGAAGTTCCACATGGGGTTATGCACATTAAAGATATTAGGGCATACATTCATACAAACATAGAAGAGTATGATCACATGAAACTTGGGAAATTTTACTTGAATGAATTGACCGGAAATGATTTGGAACTGAAGAAAGAATACAATGTCTTTCATGAGAAGAAATTGGATGTGTTGATTGATTTCCTATGTTTTCTGAAGATGCTTGGGTTTGGTATGCCCTAAGTAGAGTTCATGTTGAATTTATGTGGTTAGACATGACACACATGATCACTAAAGATGACATTAAAGTAGTAACTGGCATGTGCTCCACTGGAAAGGTCCTCGCCTTGAAAACTATGAAGAATAACACAATAATGCAGTTGATAGGTGCAAAATTTGATAAGAGGGCACTAACTGTAAATGACATTGTGAATCCAGCGGTGAGGTTTGCATCAATGGTTATTGGTTACAAGGTTTATTTCTCCAATAGAGAGAACTCAATCTCTGCAACAACCATATACACAACATATGATATGGTTAAAAATCATATAGATTACGATCTATGTGAGTTGCTCCGGCAACAACTGTTGGAAATTTTGAAAAGAACAAAGGACACTAAGTACCCTTTTAGGTATGGTACTCTAATTATTTTCTTGTTGTTCTACTTCTTGAAAGAATTACCAGGCATAGGCAACATTGGGTGGTTAAATCATTCTCTAGTAGCAGTCCAAATTAGAAATCATCTGTAGAACTTAGGAGATGTTAATAAACAAAATGCAACATTTGGGGTTACTTCAAAAACTTCTAGAAGAAAATGTAGGCTAGGGCTAGGATCCCTGAAAATGTTGTAAATAAATATGAAAAGGAGGTTGTATTTATGATGAACAAAGGCAAATGCCTCATGGAGGCAGTAGAACCTATAATTGTATGGGTCCCTAAATTGGGATATGAGGTAATAGAGGATGTTTTAACTAGTTTGGCTGATTTGATGTTGAGAAAATCAAAAGATCCAAATGAGGAAAGGTTTGGAACATTTGAAGAGAAATCACTCAAAGTGTTTATGGAACAAAAATAACCTAAAATAAAAAGAAATGTAAAGAAATGGGTTACTAATTATGCTACAATCCAAGGGTTTACAAAGGAACAAATAAATGAAGCAAGAGCACAAGCAACTGAGACATCAAGTGCTCTAGAGGGGAAATCTTCAAAGGCTTTGAAGAATAAAGAGGAGAAATATGAAAAGGAAAAGCCTGCACCTAGCTCTGGAAGAAGAATGAGAGTATCCTCCTTCGCAACAACTACTTCCAAGAGTTTCGATACTCCTATTGAAGTTGAGAAAGAGAAGATAAAGACTGCAAGTGCTAAAAAAGTGGTGTCTAAGAAAAAGGGTGAAGAGAAAAAGAAGAGAAAGAAAACAAAGGCCACATAAAGAAATTATATAAGCCTTGGGCCTGAAGAGAAAGAAGAAGAGATAGAATTTGATGTGGAAATCAAGGCCAAGAAGGCTAAATTCGATGAAGCATCTACAAGCAAAAGGGATAAGTTCTCCAAAAAGACAAAAAAAAAGGAGATAAGACCAAGAACAAAGAAAATGAAGCAACAATGTTCTTAGAAGCTACAGTAAAGGTAATGGCTGAGCATGGAAACTTGAAGCCAATTTCCAATACATATGATGAATGCTCTGATGCTGACAAGGTGACAATTGAAGTAGTTGTTGTAAGATTTTTGGTTATGTTCAATAAAGCCCTGATTGAAATAATAAATGACTTACTAGACAACCTAGCCAACATTATGACAATAAGGAAAGAAGGGGCTATGGCAAAAGGTACTAAGATAAAGGAACATATTCTGATGAAACTCTATCCTGATATCACCCCTGAAGAAAGAACAAAAGTCACTAAGATACTTAGTAAGAAGTTCAGGACAAAGAAATGAGTAAACACTTTGATGGCTAGTGATATTAAAAAACTAGTGGAGATAGAGGAAATAACATTGAGTGTGCTCCATGAGTTGCAGATCTCTAATGTAATAGACACTGATGAAGAACAAGATGTTGAAGCTTTGGAATCAAATGTTGAGTAGAACTTGGATCAAGGTACAATCACCCCTCCATAGAGTTTAGGAAAAGGTGAAGAGATTTAAGAATCTTAGAAAGAAAAGAGCACTGAAGAAGCAAAAGCAACTTCTGAGGAAAATGTTCTGGGGAAACAAAAAGAGCAAAGAGAAGAAATAAGTGAACATCCTACTCTAGAAGAAGAGAGAAGTGAACAAGAACACAACCAAGGACAGCCTCTGGAAATACAAGAAGCTAAGGTATCTCATGGTTAAGAGAAGAGAGACACTGTTGACTCCTTGAGAGAGTTCTTGGAGAAGTAGAAAGAAGCTCAAATTTTGACTGCTCTTGAGTTTTTGCAAGGACCTATCAACCTTTTTTCTATGTCCCCTCTACAAAAGTTAACACTTGGGACAATTCTACAAACTAATGCACAAGAGGAAGTACTAAATCTCATATAGAGGATAGCGAGTTGTTAGAAGATGCATCAACAATTCTTGAAAAGCTAATGCCCAGAATAAGGAGACGCACATCCTTGGGTCCTGTTGCACAAGTAAAGATGTTAATGGAATTCATCAATACTCATTTTGAGTCCCTTGAAAAGGCTGCATAAAAGAAAGTACGGACAAAGATTGATGATAAAAGGCTAGTAGAATTAACAGATAAAGCCTCTCAATATTTACTCTTGTTAGATAATAGTATAGAGTATGCACAAATGATAGTAAAGGAAGCCAGTAAAGTGTACCAATTTTGTCTCACTTGGCCAGACAAGACAAAAGATATAAAAGAGAAAATAGATGGGCTAGAAGATAAAATCATGAAGATCTCTAGAAGCTATGATCCGATGAAGGATTCTATTGGCACTCAGAGAGCTGAAGTGGAAACAATTCATTCTACTATTCATAAGTTGCAAACCCAAAGAGAGGTCATCAAGCACAGAATGAGTCAGCTTCGGGAGATTGTGAGATTTAAAATTGCATCCATGGCCAGATTGGTGGCAGCACTAGAGTAGACCAAGCAAATTAATGAGGCCCCTGCTACTGTAAAGAAAGCAGAAGATATGGTAGCTCAAATCAATGGACATATATTAGTTTTGAGTGATGAAAAAGTTAGATAGGATGAAGATTTGGTGCAATTAAAGAAATTATATTCAGGAGATTCTCCCAACAAGTTAGAAAGGTAATTGACTTTACTTGTATATATGCAAGTAGTAGAAAAATAGTTTTGAAATTTTGGCAACTCGTAAATATCTTTGTATCATACACCTTTGCCATTGATGTTAAAGAGGGAGAATGAAACATGTGAAAAACACTTGGAAAGTAAGAAGAGAAGCATGAAGATTAGGGGGAGTAGTGTGTAAAGAGTAAGGGGGAGTAGTATAACAATTTTTCACATCAAGTGTTGCCATCAATGCCAAAGGGGGAGATTGTTGGCAACTTGGAAAACATCACTAAGAGAGAGACATTGTTGGTATGATGGTGAATGATTGTACATGATGTTTGAATATGTTGTCATTGATGACAACACGGAAATGAATAAGGTTGAGGCAAAGTTTTTGGTCCGATGAAAAAGACTTAGTCATTTTTGACTAAGCGTTGGCAATATACAGGAGACAATGACAGAGTAGCAGTATAATGGATGTCATTGGTCCGCAGTTGAAGATTGGATAATGTAGTTAGAGGTATGTTGTTTACAATCCTTTGATGATCCTATATCCAAGTTTTTAGCTCCTGATAAGTACCAGAAGCATACACTCAAATAGATTAAGTCCAGAAGAATAGAATACATGGTGATTCAGAGCAGAACACTCATTTGATTTGGTCCACAGTCCTCCATTGTTGCATATCTTGTTATGTGGTTTTGAGGTGTTGTAAACACATATATGAAGTATCCAAATCTAGAGTTGCAAATTCTGAGTTCCACTAGAAAGATAGTTATGGGTGCCTAAGTATCATTACTTGGTCTGACAAAACTTGACTGTAACACAACATGTGTTCTTGTGGTCCACATTCTACCACAAAAGAATATTTTGCTTTGCAATTCTGGAGGTATGATCTATGATATGTGAAGAGTCTCTAATATGGATTTGAGCAAGTCTTGTGGTCCGTAGTGGAAGATGTAGTCTAACAGTTGAACTGAACCTGTGATAGTCTGTGGTTAAGGCTGACATGACAGTATGATGTGTGTGCGGTAAGTTTTGTTGTTTGGAATATTATCCTAAGTTTCTATATGGATGGAGTTAACATATGTGAATATGATTCAAGTGTTGCTTTGATCTGCCATGTATTTTGGTAAATGATTTCAGCTGACAAGTTATGACTACACGCTACATCTTAGCATGTCAACCTAATGTGTAAATTTCAAATATTGCGGATATATATATGTGATCAAATTTGATGTTTGGAGGGTGTGGTGTGAATGCGATTGTAAATTGATGTGTGAAGAATCATAAGGGTGAAAAGAGTAGAAGAAGAGAGATCTTGTTTGATGTAGATGAAGAACAGTGAAATAGGGAAGTCAAAGATGAAGAGTTTTGAGACAGTATTTTTGAGCTTCATTGGAACTGTAACCATGCACGTGTAGATGCAATCAGAGATGTTCATATTGGCAGTGAGCCACCCTTCTTCTTTCTTTCTTTCTCTAGGCAGTGAGCCATTCTTGCAGTGATCATTTCCCTGGGTAGTGAGCCTTCTTGTAATTCGGTATTGTTATTACATAATATATTGTGAGCTAACACTCATCATGGTTTTTCCCAGTTTTGGGTTTTCCACATAAAAATCCTGGTGTTCATGTGTGATGGATTATGGTTGCTTCTTCTTTGTTTAATTTTCTTTGTTATTGCATGCGGTAAATGGATTACAAGTTTAATAAGTAAAAGGTTTAATGAAGTATTGATTCACCCCCCTCAATACTTTGGGTGCTCAACAAAGAGAACATGCCACATGATCAATTAGATGTTTTGATAAGCACACTTACAAGTCCTGAGGTTGTAGACTTGTCATATCCTATAGGAGAAAGTGTGAAGGAGAAGGATACTGCTCAAGATACATAAGGATAAGGCAAGAATGTTTAGGATACAATCATGGATGAAGCATCTCAAGATATCCATAGGGATGTAGGGGATCAATAAGATGGAGAACACACAAGAAAGGAATTAGAACAACTTCCTAAGAAACAAATAGAGTCATTTGAGAAACAGACTCAAAAGGATAAAGAAGATGAGGAGATGGTTGAAACAGGTGAGAATTTAGAAATTTCTCAACAGGTTCCACATGAGAAAAATTTAGAGCAGGATGTGGATATATGTCAAGAAGAATATACTGAGGATCAACAACAACAAGCTACCCAAGATGAAATGCTTCAAGAGGAAGTTCTTAAAGATAAGGCATTTGATCAGGAGGAAGTTCATCAATAGGAAATGCCACAAGAAGAAAGAAATCCAGATAAGGATGATAATGTAGCTGATAAGGATGCTCAAATTAATCAACTGGGGCATGAAGGGTCAGAGAAAAATGTCCCAGACTGGTTAGCATCAAAGGTAACAGAGCCTCCTTCTATTGATGTTACCCCATTTGATTTTAAATCATTATTTTCCATTGAAAATTTGAAGCCCAAGTGCAAAGTTAGGGCCATGTCCACAATAAAGAGGGATGATGTCACTGCGTGAAGAACAACACAAATGGCTAGGTGCATGGTTGAGAAGGCTAAGAGGGAGATTGTAGATGGTGAATTCTAGCTAGCAACCATTGATTTGGGGCATGCAATGGTGGAGCAAGAAATAGAAGAACTCAAAGGGAGTATTGAAACCATAGCTGCTTGTATGCATAAACTTAAGATAAAAAATAAGGAGTTGAAAGGGAACATTGCCCACCCAAATAATAGAGGCACTAATTGCCCTTGCATTAGTTAGTTAGGATGAAATAAGTGGTCTAGATGCTCAAAAGCATTAGGCAAATGTTATGCAGAAATGGTTCACCAAATTCATGTCTGAGGTTGAAGAAATAATTGGGACATCCCTCTCCAATTGGGATATGATAGCATATATGAGGACCAAAGATGATATGCTGAAGGAGGAATGTGCTAAGAGGCTTGATTAGAATGATCAAGATCTCAATAAATTGAAAGGTGTAAGATAACTGGATGACCAAGTGCTACTTAAGCATAACATCTTGACAATGCAGACGATGCCAAGGATATCCACATGGATAAAGGATTTGCAGTTTGAGGTGAATATTCTGGATGGATGCATAGTGAAAGCAACTAATATTAGCACTTGGGTACATGATTTATTGATGGATGAAGTAGAGATCCTTGAGGAATTTCTTGATACTCTAATAGATGATAAAGAAATGTATGATGAGAAGATATCCAAAGAAACATTCAGGACCATGTTTGATCTTGTGATGAAGGGTCCTGTGTAACATTTTTTAGAAGCTGCCATAGAGCAATTAATGGAGTTGTCTATGAAGATGAACGATTATAAGAGGAAGTTGGATAAGAGGACAAACTAGTGGGTAGCTATAAACAATCAGTTGCGGATCTAGGATTATGCAAAGGTTAAGGCCCAACAATTTGATAAAAATGGAATGGATGAGGCCATAAAGGCATATGAATTGTATAAGAGGTTTGATTCTGGGGTTATGATGGTTGGAGAAGATTCATCGACGAAGGAGGAATAGAATATTTTTGAAGATGCTAAAGGGAAGATACTATGGAATATTCTAGTTTTGACAGTTGTTCTCAATCAATGATTGCCAACTGGCAATCACGTGCCATGTTTCTTAACCGTTGATTGTTTTGAGAGATATCCTGACCTCAGGATCGTTGTAACTAATCTCAGGTCCTTGTTCTATAAAAGGGCCTAGATCATCTTGTATCAGAGAGACTGAATTGTTGAAACTTTGAACACTGAGTTTGTAATTATGCAACTCTTTGATCTCTTCACAAGGTTCTTTCTTAGATCAATGTATATGTGTATATTCTTTGCATACATAATGAAAATGAAGGCACAAATTATCATCTCATCGTATATCCTGAGTAACCTTCTGTTGATTTTAGACATATGATTGTGAACTACTGCGTTCTATTGAAGTGCATTCAACCAATTGCATGTAGTCATAAACTTACCTTTGAAGATTTGTACCGATCATACGTAATTGTGGATTTCCTAGTGAAGTATGGTTTGGTTTTGCTTCATTTCATGACTGTGTCAGAGTATGCATGTGGATCATGGATAAATTTAATTAGTTTAAGATCTTAATTATTTAACTCAAAGTTTTAGCTCTTTATTTCATAAGTACAGTGGATAGATGTAAATAATTGACAAATCTTAAGTAATACATACTAAGTTGATGCAAATAATGACATATCTAGAGCATACATAGTAAAATCTGAAAATAATAGCAAATATTATGTAGATAATCATAAATATCAGTGAATTACAGGCTTTAAAGAACATCTTTAGATAAATTCATGTAGTAAATGTAAAGATTAGTTCAGATAGAGATAGTTTCAGAAGAACTAATCAATGTAAGGATAATTTTAGAAGAACTAATCAAAGTTGAGATAGTTTCAGAAGAATTGATCAAAGTTGTGTTTAATTCAAGCTTATATGTTTAAATCTCAACTAGATATTATAGGATTTGATACAATCATCAAGGATATATGTAGATTAGGTATGATATACGTAATATTTGTGGAATTTGATAGAATCTAAGAAAGAATACAACTACAAGGTGTAAGTCCCTAAAATGGAACAACATATCACAATGACACCCGACTGACTGTTAGAAGGTCAATACCTAACCAACGGAGCCTTGGGATTATAAATTCACCCTGAATTTATCACATCTTTCAAGATGAGTAGAGGTTTATTGTGATAACTTTTATTATTATGCATGTGACTAATAAACACATCAACAATATTGTTAAGTGCTTGGGTCTTTCCATTGAAGCACACCTAAGACCATACTCTCTAGGTTATCTATAACAAGGTAAGGATGTCCAATCAAAATGCTAATGTACTTTCAATTATGCATTCAAACCCATGTAGGACATAGTCACTTGTGACATTAGGCCATAGAGGTCTATGATATTCTACTTGGGAGGCCATATCTATGATAGATTTGGTGTCTATTAGGTGAAACCATAAAGTTGGATAGTTCTTGTTAGTAATTGATACTCTAGCTTCATGATTCTTTATGGAATACAAAAGTAGCCTTTGTATTTGCCAAGTAATGCCACAAGATCATCTCACACATGTAGAAGTTTGTGGTTCCCGTGGCTTTCCCTAAGACACCTACACATGAGAGCATGTTGGCATTGGTTGCACATGAGGCTTTGCAAACATCATCATAGTAGTAGTAGTAGCTTAACAATGTATTACAATGCTACATAAATGTTTTTGAAGATCACAAATAGATTTTGGCACACTGTGGTGTAATACAAGATTGATTTGATACTTTGATCCCCTTTACTAATAGTCCTTTGTATTGTAGATCTATTTATGAGAATGATGATGTTTAACATCAAATTTAGGGTATGACTTGGTATAAGTTCATCAAAAGGATATTTGGAGAATGATGAAACTTAACATAAAATTTAGGATATCACTTGGTACAAGTTCATTAAAAGGATGTTTGGAAGACTACATTCAAAACCAGGAGGGACTATATGAATGGATAGTTATGTCTTTAAGCCTAACCAATGCACCAAAAAAATTCATGTACCTAATGAACACCATACTATGACCCTTTATAAATTCCTTGGTCTTTGTCTACTTAAATGACTTCCCCATCTTTGAAACAAGACTTGAGAGGAACATGTCGAGCATGTCTTCTGCATCTTAAAAAACTTTGAACTAACGTAAGTTGAAATCCAACTTAAGCAAGTGTAATTCAACACAAAGTAAATCCAATATTTAGGATACATAATTGATCACTTAGGAATCCATATAAATATAGATAAAATCAAGGCAATTTGATATTAGCTAACATCTTGCAATGTTAATGAATTATGTAGCTTTATGAGACTCACAAACTTCTACAATAGGTTTTGTTGAACTACACTGGACAACTGAGAGGGGGGGTGAATCAGTTGTCCTAAAACTTTTAGCCAATTTCAATCATCAACTTATCAATTAATTAAATTTAGATATAACCATGAAAACATAAAATTAGAAGCTCAACACAAATGCATAATCAACATAGGAGACACCAAATTTTTACATGGAAAACCGTAAAAGGGAAAAACTATGGTGGGTGTTAGACCACAAAAATATATAAGTTATATCAATACTAAAAATTAGAGGCTCATTGCCTACAGGGCTCACTACCCAAATTGCTCACTGCAAAGAAAGGCTCACTGCCTATGGATGGCTTACTGCCAATGGATGGCTCACTGCTAAAGGGTGGCTCACTATCAAAAGAAGGCTCACTTCCAAAGGGTTGAGCTGAGATAATAGCATCTACTTCATGCCAAGGTTTAGTTCCATTGAAGCACAAACACCTTTTCTCTGCTTTGCTACTTCTCCTCACTTTATCTTCACATCTTCGCACTTGGATATATTTTCATGACTCAATTACAAGTATTTATACACTACATCAACCTTGGAATGATCATCAAGGTCGGCATTACAATCATCAACCGTTGGAACAATCTCCAAGGTCAGCATTACAAACATACATAAAATAGGTCTGGACCTAATACAAATTTAGCCAAGGAAAAGATGTAAGAATGTATGCGGATCATGCCACGCCTTAACTTAGACTCAAACATGATCTTCCATGCTACAACACTATCATAATCTTTGATGCATCTTCGCAAGAGATGAATTTAACCAGGTCGGCCAAGACTGATGTTAACACAAGTATTCACAAGAACATGCTTCATGCACGATCTGAATTACACCTTGCGGACCAATCTGAATGTAGGAGCATGATCAGTAGACATCCACAAGCACATTGTAATCACCAGGAACAACTACACAATCTCTAACAACTCTATCAAGAAGATTCTTCAAATCAGAGCACAAGAACAACGCTGCCAGCCACTGTCATGAGTAAAAGATAGCTTACAGACCACCAAATCATGAACCATTACACTTGAAGGCATTTAACATCATCACAAATTTACTTCCAGAACCGCAGACCAAAATACTTCAATGCGAAGGAATGAGGAGCAAAACACTTTCTCCTTGTCACCATCCAACACACAGAAACAACTTCTTTCACTCTGGTGAACATAACTCTCTCAATTCTTCATACTGGAGGCTCAAACTTAGAATATAACATCTTCATACAAGCTTCTAAATAACTTCCAATTCGCAAGCAAAGATACTTATTCTATAGGAAATGTGGAGCATTCTTCTAGACTATTCTTCTGCCTGTAATGCACTGTTTCTACTGCAACACATTGTTATCACTAGAAGGGCTAATTTTCTCAATATCCTCAACAAAGTAAGAGCACAGTTGACATTAATGACAACACAGATATGTTGACATCAATGACAACACTGATTAGGCACATATTTGCAACAATCTCCCCCTTTGTCATTGATGGCAACATATGATGTGAAAAATTGAAAAGACCATCAAGCCAAGATTCTCCCCCTTTCTCTTTACACAACTGCATTCGTCTCCCCCTTTCTCTTTACACAATTGCATTCTTCTCCCCCTTTCTCTTTACACAATTGCATTCTTCCCCCCCCTAAGGTTTTCACATGATTTCTCTCCCCCTTTGACATCAATGGCAAAGGGCACATACTTGCACACTGCTGCTCTAATCCATTCACTTTACTAGAAACACTTAGCTACTCCCCCTGAGAGGTAGCCTTCAGAACATCAATCCAGATCAAGGAATAACACTTTGAGCTCCACTGGATTGATGCATTCCTATGCATCTTAGTTCAAGATAGGAGGGGTAATGACCCCTAACTTCTCTCTGAGATACTCAAAGGTATCTTTAGGCAGAGGCTTAGTGAAAATGTTTGCAATCTAATCCTTTGTGGATACATATTCCAACTTTACTTCATTCTCTGTCACCTTCTCTCTCAAAAAGTGATACCTTATTGATATGTGTTTTGTTCTTGAGTGCATCACTAGATTCTTTGAAATGTTTATGGCACTTATATTGTCACAAAAGATTACAATTGGATCTTCATACACAATTCTTATATCCTTCAAAGTTTGCTTCATCCATAATACTTGAGTGCAACAACATGCTGCTGCAATATACTCTACTTTTGTAGTTGACAAAGATATTGAATCTTATTTCTTTCTTAGCCATGAGACCAATCTATTACCCAAGAAGAAGGCACCTCCACTTGTACTCTTTCTGTCATCAACATCTCTGGCCCAATCTGCATCTGTATAAGCACCGAGAGTGAAATCATTGTCCTTTGGATACCATAAGCCATAATCTGGAGTACCTTTCAAATTCCTTAGAATTCCCTTAACTGCCATCACATGTGATTCTATTGGATCAGCTTGACACCTTGCAACAAGACAAACTATATGCATAATATCAGGTTTGGTTTGAGTTAGATAAAGCAATCCTCTAATCATGGATATGAATTTTTTTTTATCAGCCTTAGGTGATTCATCATCTTTGCTCAACTTACAACCAGTCACCATGGGAGTACATACTGGTTTAGAGTCTTCCATCCCAAACTTCTTCAACAACTCTTTCACATACTTAGATTGAGATATGAAGATTCCTTTATCTGATTGATTAATTTGTAGAACCAAAAAGAAATTCATTTCACCAAACATGGACATTTCAAATTCACTTTTCATCTCACTGGTAAACCTTATGCACATACCTTCATTTCCTCCAAAGATAATGTCATCAACAAATACCTCAACTATCAAGATCTAATCATTATTGATTTTGAAGTAAAGATTGCTATCTACAATGCCTTTACTAAATCCCAGTTGCAATAAATACATGTCTAACCTTGCATACTAGGCTCTAGGAGCTTGTTTGAGTCCATACAATGCTTTCTTCAACCTGCATACCATATCACCTTGATTTGACAATTGGAATCCCTCTGGTTGCTCAATATATACTTCCTCTTCTAATTCACCATTTAGGAAGGCAGATTTCACATACATCTGATATACCCTAAAATCTTTGTGAGCTGCAAATGCCAAAAAAATTCTGATTGATTCAATCCAAGCTACTAGGGCAAATGTTTCTTCAAAATCTATCCCTTCAATTTGAGAATATCGTTTGCATACAAGTCTTGCTTTATTCCTTACAACTTCTCCATTTTCATTCAACTTGTTTTTGAAGACCCATTTTGTTTCAATAACATTTTTGTCAGTAGGTCTAGGAACTAATTCCCAAGTTTCATTCTTCTCTATCTGCAGTAGTTCTTCCTCCGTTGTCTTCACCCAATTTTCATCATTGCATGCTTCATTCACAGTTTTTGGTTTAATCTTTGAAAGCAAATAGTAATTGACTTATTCCTCTGTAGCTCTTCTTCTTGTTAGCACACCTTTGTTCTTGTCATCTATAATCTGATCTTCAGAATGATTGATCCTTACATACCTGGGAGTTTTGACAACACTTTCCAGAGCCTCTTCTTCATCCTGATTATCTTCTTGCTCATCTTTCTCTTTAATTTCTATAGTCATAGGTTCATCTGGTTCATAACAACTCAGGCCTGATATTCTTTCTTTTCCTTCATCTACCTTCACATTTGCACTTTCAACAATCTTTTTGAGCCTTTTGTTGTAGCACGATAAGCCTTACTCTTGGTAGAGTATCCAAGAAAGTTTCCTTCATCACATCTTACATAAAACTTTCCTAGATCCTCATCTCTCCTGATATAACATTTGCTTCCAAAGACTTTGAAATATTTTACTGTGGGAATTCTTCCATACCACAATTCATAGGGAGTTTTAGTACCATTACCTTTCACTTGAACTTTGTTTTGAATGTAGACAACAGTGTGAATAGCTTCTTTCCAAAAGACTTCCAGTAGACCTTCTTCCTTCATCATTGTCCTAGTAGCCTCCTAAACTGTCTTGTTCTTCCTTTCCACAACTCCATTCTGCTGAGGAGTCCTAGGTGTAGACAACTGTCTCTTTATCCCATGCTCTTCATAGAAGATGTTAAATTCATTTGATGTGAACTCACCTCCTCTATCTGATCTCAAGCATTTGATCTTCAAATCTATTTATTCTCAACCATTGCCTTGAAAAATTTGAATTTCTCTAGGGCTTCTGATTTATCTCTTAGACAAAGTAACCCAAGTCATTCTAGAATAATCACCAATGAGCAACATGAAGTACCTGTCAACTTGTACACTTCTCACCCTTGTAGGACCATAGAGATCTGTATGCACTAGATCCAACAAACCGGTAGAAAATTGTTCTTTGCTCTTAAAACTTCTCCTTATCTACTTTCCCAACCGACATTCCTTACAAATTGAGTTGGAGGGTTTCACAAGTTTTGGTAAATCTCTTACAACCTAACTTGAGCTTATCTTTACCATAATATCAATGTTTATATGACACATCCTTCTATACCACAACCAACTTTCATCTGCTTGAGCTAATAAACAATAATCATTAGTTCCTTTCAATTGATAGATGTTACCTTTTGTCTTCTTACTGGTAGCAATCACAGTTCTGGAGCTTTCCATGATCTTGCACCCATTGTCTTTGAATCTTAGATCATATCCTTTGTCACACATCTGACCAACACTCAAAAGATTATGCTTCAAACCCTTCACATACAGAACATTGTCAGTATTATGCTTTCCATCAAATGAAATAGATCCTTTTCCACAAATCTTACTAGCTGCATTATCTCCAAACCTAACCAGTCCTCCATCATACTTTTCCAAACTTACAAACTTACTTTTTGTTAGATTTAGGGCAGATAACTGAGAGGGGGGGTGAATCAGTTGTACAAAACTTTCTTCCAATTTAAACACTTAACTTCACATTGTTATTCAACAGCATAATAGTAAATCAATCATGGAAACACAATGCAACAAATCAAAAGCAGAAGCACATTAACACATGAGACACCAAGATTTTGATGTGGAAAACCCGGTTAAGGGAAAAACCACGGGGTGATTAACCCAAGATTGAATTCTCTATTAGAAGAATAGAAAGAGCAAAATGGCACATGCCAATTAGGGCTCACTGCCCGAGCACACTGCTCGCAAGAGGCTCACTGCCTACAAGAGACACACTGTCTACAAAGAAATAAGTATCACCTACTTGAACTGGAAAATAGCATCTTCACCATGCTTGAATCAGTTCCATTTAAGTCCAATACTTCTGCTTTGCCTTTCGCTCTCTTCCTCACTACCACATACTCATCTCCAAAAGGACACCCTTGAAATGACTTTACAATCCCTTATTTATACAATACATCAACTTAGGAATGATCATCTAAGTCGACAAACATCAACAAGAACATCCCCAGGATGTGTAACTCATCCGGTCGGCCAATCTCAAGAAGAACACTATCATCCGGAAGTTATTCTTCAATTGCGAGCTCCAACTCCAATGCGAACCACCAATAAGAACTGGACACAATCCAAAGACCTCCACAAGCTTCCTTGAATCACCAAGAACATCCACACTTCATCTGCTTACTAAAATCCTTCTCTCCTTCATTTGGAACCTCAAGAACATAGTCTGTCATTACTGTCACAAAGGAATAGATGCTTGCGAACCTTCAAACCATGAACCAATCAAGTTGATACTTCACAAAGACTTTCTTAACACTCCCTCAAATCTGCAGAACAGGATAATGCATTTTCGGATCGCACCGGACCTATCTGTATCACTCTGTCACCACTGAACATCTGCCAGAACTAGTTTTACTTGAGCGGCCACAACTTCCTCATATCTTCATACGGACCTTTGAAATCTCTACTGGACCACCCTAAGACACATATCTACAAACCCTTTAAACCGCATCCTCTGATCCTCATCCTATCTTGGACTTTTACCTTACTGTCATCACTATTCTTCACTATTCTTGATTGAGACTAATTTTCTCAATATCCTCAGCACTCAGCTCATCCAATCCTTATCATTAATGCAACAGGAGTATGTTGACATCAATGAACACACCAGTTAGGCCCATACTTGCAACAATCTCCCCCTTTGTCATTGATGGCAACATCTGATGTGAAAAACTGTTTTAACCATCAAGACAAGAACTTCTCCAACTGTCACAACTCCCCCTATTAGCAACAACCATTCACATGTCTTCTCTCCCTTTACTGGTCCCCCTTTGATCAACAACCACTTGTTTTTCACATGTCTTCTCTCCCCCTTTGACATCAATGGAAAAGGGCACATACTTGCCATTCCACCACTTCAAAATCATATCTGCTACTCCCCATGAGTAGCAACTCCCCATCATCAATCTGGACCACAAGATGTGACTGTGATATCCACCAGACTTATGCACATTAGTGCACCTTAGTTCATCACCAGAGGGGCAATAACCCCTAACTTCTCCCTGAGATACTCAAAAGAGTCCAATCTGACTTCATTCTTGTTCACTTGCTCTCTCAAAAAGTGAAACTTGATGGATATGTGTTTAGTCTTTGAATGCAACACCGGATTCTTAGATATATTTATTGCACTTGAATTATCACAGAAGATTGTGATAGGTTCCTCATACTCCACTTTGATATCTCTTAGCATCTGCTTCATCCACAAAACTTGAGTGCAACTACCTGCTGCTGCAATATATTCTGCTTTAGTTGTAGACAGAGATATTGCCTCTTGTTTTTTGCTTGGCCAAGAAACTAATCTCTTCCCCAAAAAGATTGCTCCACCATTGGTACTCTTCTGGTCATCCACATCTCCTGCCCAATCCGCATCTGTATATGCATGAAGAGAGAAATCATGATCTCTAGGATACCACAGACCATGCTCAACTGTCCCTTTTAGATATCTAAAATCCCTCTTGATTGCCATGACATGAGATTCTCTAGGATCAACCTGGAATCTAGCAATAAGACCAATAGCCTGCATAATATCTGGTCTAGTTTGAGTGAGATACAACAGTCCTCCAATCATTGACCTATACTTTGTCTGATCAACCTTAAGAGAGTCATCATCTTTGCTCAATTTACATCTGGTTGCCATGGGAGTATTCATTGGTTTTGAGTCTTCCATCCCAAATTTCTTTAACAATTCTTTCACATATTTGGTCTGCGAAATAAAGATTCCTTTCTTTGTTTGAGTGATTTGCAAACCCAAGAAGAAATTCATTTCACCAAGCATGGACATCTCAAACTCACTTTTTATTTGACTTGCAAAAGTTTTACACATACTATCTCTTCCTCCAAAAATGATATCATCAACAAACACTTCAACAATCAAGATGATTTCATGAACAATTTTGAAATATAAATTATTGTCAGCAGTCCCTTTATTGAAACCAATCTTCAAAAGATGCTTATCCAATCTTTCATACCAGGCTCTTGGGGATTGCTTCAGCCCATACAGTTCCTTCTTCAATTTGCAGACCATATCACCATGATTAGACAATTGAAATCCATCTGGTTGCTCTATGTACACTTCTTCTTCCAAGTCACCATTCAGGAAGGCAGACTTGACATCCATCTGATATACCTTGAAATCCCTGAAGGTAGCAAAGGCAAGAAATAATCTGACTGCTTCAATTCTTGCCACTGGAGAAAAAGTTTCTTCAAAATCAACTCCTTCTATTTGAGAGTAACCCTTGTAGACCAATTTGACTTTATTTCTGATTACTTCACCAACTTCATTCAGTTTGTTTCAGAATACCCATTTTGTTCCAATCACATTCTTGTTTCTAGGTCTGGGAACAAGATCCCAAGTGTGATTTTTCTCAATTTGCATCAGTTCTTCCTCCATTGCTTTAGTCCAGTTTTCATCATTGCAAGCTTCAATCACTATCTTAGGTTCAATCTTTGAAATCAGACAATACTCTTTTGAATCTTGAGCAATTCTCCTTCTTGTTTGTACTCCTTTGCTTTTATCACCTAAGATCTGATTTTCAGAGTGGTTCAGTCTTACATACCTAGGAACTTTGGGAATTTCTTGCACTTCTGATTCTTGATCAAGCTCATTGAAACTCATCTCTTCTTTTTGATTTACCGGATTAGTTTGAATCTGACTTTCAGAGGAGGCTTGGGTTCCTTGAATCAGAGCACCATTCTGATCATCTTCATCATATTCATAAAACCTTGAGGGTTTTTCAATTCCTTCATCAACCTTCACATTTGTACTTTCTATTATTTTTCTCTGTCTCTTGTTATAACACTGGTATGCTTTGCTTTGAGTAGAGTAACCCAAGAATATTCTTTCATCACTTCTAGCATCAAACTTTCCTAGATCTTCATCTCTTTTAATGTAACATTTGCTACCAAAAACTCTAAAATACCTCACAATAGGAGTGATGCCAAACCAAAGTTCATAAGGAGTCTTACCGGTATTACTTCTGATTTGAACTTGATTGAGAGTATAGACTGCAGTGCTGACAGCTTCTCTCCAATAGATCTAAGGAACATTTGCTTCCATCATTATGGTCCTAGATGCTTCCTGGATGGTCCGGTTCTTTCTCTCCACTACTCCATTCTGCTGTGGAGTCCTAGGAACAGACAACTGTCTCTTTATTCCATGTTTCTCACAGAACTCTATGAACTCACCGAATGTGAATTCCTCACCTCTATCAGACCTCAGACATTTCAATTTCAATCCAGTTTCATTCTCTACCATAGCCTTGAATATTTTGAATTTTGCAAGTGCTTCTGACTTCTCTTTCAGAAAAGTTACCCACATCATCTGGGAATAGTCATCAATTAGTAACATGAAGTATCTATCACCTTGTACACTCCTAATTCTTGTCAGACCACAAAGATCAGTATGAACTAAGTCCAATAGTCCGGTAGAAGACAGTTCCTTACTTTGGAATGTGACTCTGCTCAGCTTACCCAACTGACATTCTTTGCACAAGCTATTAGTAGGTTTCACCAATTTTGGAAGATCTCTTACAGCCTGAGTATTGCTTATCTTGATGATATTATCAAAATTCACATGACACATCCTCCTATGCCATAACCAACTCTGATCAACTTGAACAAATAAGCAACTTTTACCAGTACCAACCAAGTGGAAGATATTACCTTTAGTTTGAGTACCAGATGCAATCTCTGTTCCAGAAGTTTCAAAGATCTTGTATTTTCCATCTTTGAATCGGAGATCATAGCCTTTGTCCACCAATTGTCCAACACTAAGAAGATTGTGCTTCAATCCTTCAACATATAGTACATTACCGGTTTTGTTCCTTCCATCAAAAGAAATAGTTCCTCTTCCTTTGATTCTACCAGCAAAATTATCACTAAATTTTACCACTCCTCCTTCATACCTTTCCAAATCTATGAATTTGTTTTTGTCACCTGTCATATGGTGAGATCATCCACTGTCAATGACCCAGTCATGCTTTTCTTCAACTTGGGCAGCTAGAGCTCTTTCTACAACTTTATGATTGACAGATACAGAGGATATTGGTTCTTCTTCCTTGATGGCAATAAACACCCATTCACTTCCAAATTTGTTTCCTGTCTCTGATTCATCATCTGTTACTCCTTCATTATCATCTTCTTCATGAACATAGTAACAATTCTTTTGGAACCTTGATTTGTTAGGATTTGGCCTTGAAAATCTTTCCAGACATCTTGAGGCAAAATGACCAATCTTATTGCAATTGAAACACTTAAAAGGCAATTTTCCTTCATACTTACTGGATCCTCTTGGCAGTATTTTTGCAATAAGGGCTTCAAGTTGAGCAATTTCAGCTTCTTCTTCTTCCAGGTCTTTTCTTTCTTTTTCATACCATGAAAGTTTCCTTGATGAGTTCTCTCCCAGATCAAACCTTTGTTTACCTTTAACAGAGGCATTGGCTTTGAATGCAGATTCAGTCTTGGGGGGGTCATCTCCAAACTCAACCATTTCAAATGCAGCCAATTTGTCAACCAATTGATCTCTTGTGATAGTTGTATGGGCTCTGAATTCTTCAATGGCAACAACCTTGATTTTATAAGAAGTAGGAAGGGATCTGAGAATTTTGCCAACAATCTCATTTTCATCCAAGACTCCACCAGCATTTCAAATTCCAGAAACAAGCTCATTTACTCTTGGCATAAAAGTAGTGATATTTTTATCTTCTCTCATCTTTAGACTTTTGAATTTTCCTTTCAAACTTTGTAACCTTGCACATTTGACATACTTGTCTCCTTCATGCAGAAGTTCCAGTTTTTCCCAAATCTCAAAAGAACTTGGTAGGTCAACAACATTTGAAAGCTCTGAATCGGATAATGCGATTAGAAGAGCTTCTATGGTCTGCAGATTGTTTTCAGCATCTGTGATTTCAGTTGGGGATTTTGGACCACCCTGTGGAGGAGTATACTTCGTTGAAGCCATGTTCCAGTATTGTGTTCCCATACATTTCAAGTGACATGTCATGCGACTTTTCCAAAGATTAAAATTGGTTCCGTCAAACTTTGGACTATCCTTCTTGTAGGATGACATCCTGGATCTCCTCAAGCAGTTAAGCTTTTGTAGAGGAACTTAGCTCTGATACCAATTGTTAGATTTAGGGTAGACAACTGAGAGGGGGGGTGAATGAGTTGTACAAAACTTTCTTCCAATTTAAACACTTAACTTCACATTGTTATTCAGTAGCATAATAGTAAATCAATCATGGAAACACAATGCAACAAATCAAAAGTAGAAGCACATTAACACATGAGACACCAAGATTTTGATGTGGAAAACCTAGTTAAGGGAAAAACCATGAGGTGATTAACCCAAGATTGTATTCTCTGTTAGAAGAATAGAAAGAACAAAATGGCACATGCCAATTAGGCCTCACTGCTCGAGCACACTGTTCACAAGAGGCTCACTGCCTACAAGAGATACACTGTCTACAAAGAAATAAGTATCACCTACTTGAACTGGAAAATAGCATCTTCACCATGCTTGAATCAGTTCCATTTAAGTCCAATACTTTTGCTTTGCCTTTCGCTCTCTTCCTCACTACCACATACTCATCTCCACAAGGACACCCTTGAAATGACTTCACAATCCCTTATTTATACAATACATCAACTTAGGAATGATCATCTAAGTCGGTAAACATCAACAAGAACATCCCCAGGATGTGTAACTCATCCGGTCGGCCAATCTCAAGAAGAACACCATCATCTAGAAGTTATTCTTCAATTGTGAGCTTCAACTCCAATGCGGACCACCAACACAAACTGGACATGATCCAAAGACCTCCACAAGCTTTCCTGAATCACCAAGAACATCCACACTTCATCTACTTATTGAAATTCTTCTCTCCTTCATCTGAAACCTCAAGAAGATAGTTTGTCATTACTGTCACAAAGGAATAGATGCTTGTGAACCTTCAAACCATGAACCAATCAAGTTGATACTTCACAAAGACTTCCTCAACACTCCCTCAAATCTGCAGAACAGGATAATGCATTTCTGGATCTCACCGGACCTATCTGTATCACTCTGTCACCAGTGAACATCTACCGGAACTAGTTTTAATTGAGTGGCCACAACTTCTTCAGATCTTCATGTAGACCTCTGAAATCTCTACTGGACCACCTTAAGACACATATCTATAAACCCTTTAAACTGCATCCTCTAATCCTCATCCTATCTTGGACTTTGACCTTACTGTCATCACTGTTCTTCACTGTTCCTGATTGAGACTAATTTTCTCAATATCCTCAGCACTCAGCTCATCCAATCCTTATCATTAATGCAACAGGAGTATGTTGACATCAATGACAATACTAGTTAGGCCCATACTTGCAACACTTTTGTCACCAGTCATGTGATTTGAGCATCCGCTATAAATAATCCATTCATCCTTATCTTTCTCAACTTGAACAGCCAAGGCACTTTCTTCTACTGGTTTTTCATCCTTCACACAACTAGCAGAATCAGTAGACACAAGATCTTCTTTAATAGCAATAAACAGACATTCATTTGCACTAGTACTAGCATCATCAGATTCATCATCAGTCACACCTTCTGTTGGGATGAAATATTGGCCTCTTTTTATACTATTTTCATATGTTTTAAAGACCATTTCTAGATGGTTCTTTAAAGACTTCACAGACATTATCTCTATTTTATGTTGTTTTATATATACTTTCCAAAGACTTTGACTCTACACTAATAAATGAAATAAGGTGGTTATATTATCAAATGGATGGTTTAAATTGTTGATATACATGTAATATAGATAGGATTTCATAAGTTTATTATGAGAGGTTGTTTTGTATATATATGCTAGAATGATTAACCCTATGCAGCCAGATAAAGAATTCAAGGAGGAGTAATTACAATAGGATGTAGAACAAAGGAATCAATGAGAATGTAGTCCAAGTGCCAGACATAGCAATTGGTGGAGACAAACGTGGTCATCATGGGAGAATAAACGCAGGGGAGGAAGAAGACTTATTCTAGAAGTCTCACTAAAGTTTATGAATTTTATTTATGAGTGGTTATGGTTAGAATTTCTATTTGGATAGGACTTTGTTTCCTTTGCTCTAGTTAATAAGTTGATCTCAAAACAATATCCTAATGTTTAGGGATGAATTGATGATCACAGTTAGTTAGAAGGCTGCATAAGACTCTCCCATCTTTATATAAGTTAGGGGATGAGTTCATTTATTAAGTTAGTTGTTCTGTTTTACTTTCCATATAGCCGTTACTTTGTTAGAGTTATCAGTTATTCCAGACATGTTCTGATTTTGAATAAAATCTGAAGAAGATTTTGTCTTTGATATGATTTGAATTCAACCGTATGTTATGGGATGTGTGAAGATCTGAAGTAGATTTAATCTCTAGAAAAAGTGAGATAGTTCCCTAAGCTGGCCACTCAAGGTACTAACTCTCACTTTGTGTATTCTCTCATTTATTTATGCATTGTTAGTTAAATTGTTTCATTCCATCTCATGTGTGATATTGTGAAGCAAGTAAGAAATCTTGATTGATATTTCTAGTAATTGTGATTCATGAGCAAAGTGCATGTTTTTAATCCTCCGGAGGTTAGTGTTAGCCTTTTCATCATTTTGAGTTGTTTAGATCATGTGTGATATTGTGAAGCAAGTAAGAAATCTTGATTGATATTTCTAGTAATGGTGATTCATGAGCAAAGTGCATGTTTTTAATCCTCTAGAGGTTAGTGTTAGACTTTTCATCATTTTGAGTTGTTTAGATCATGTGTGATATTGTGAAGCAAGTAAGAAATCTTGATTGATATTTCTAGTAATTGTGATTCATGAGCAAAGTGCATGTTTTTAATCCTCCAGAGGTTAGTGTTAACCTTTTCATCATTTTGAGTTGTTTAGATTAAAACTATATTTTTTTGTTGAATACAGTTATCTTCAACTTCTGCTGAAGGTACCCATAGCAACTAGAAGTTTAGACTGTTTTTGTTGTTTTCCATTTCTGTTTATTGTTTTACATTCCTGTGCAATCTAGTAAGTAGAACTGAACAAAATAAGAATTGTATAAGGCTAACTTAGAATAGAAATGAGTCTTGAAGGCATAGATAATGAAGGCATCATCAAAATCTTACGCTCCTTGGTTGATAATTCAATGTAGGAATGCAATGATAGTGGACTGTTCAGTTAGGTTAAACCCTAAATTTTATTTAAATCTACAACACACTAGTTTTCCTCTACATTTTTGGTGCCATTGCCAGGGATGGTGCTATCTTCATAGTCTCAAGTGTTAGGTTTCACATGCTTTTATAGTTAAATCTTGATTTTAGCATTAAATTGAATAAATTCATTTTTCAAGAAACACCAGGCATTCTACTAACATTGTGCAGTGCCGCTAAAACATAAAGCTCAAATTATTGTATACGGAGGCAAAGAGATACTCGAGGTAGATTCCTCCCATCAACTTCTTAGAATAACGAGGGCACAGCTGATTTAAACAACTACGCCATAGGAAGTGCTGAAGGAGAGTTTCCTTTTTTGTCTTCATCAACACCCCCTACATCTTCATCAGCTTCCTCTATTGCCATAGAGGGAACTTTTAGAACCATGGTAGATGTAGTAGAGGATCCTCCAGGACAAGCTACATTTGAATTCCCTATACTAGACCTAGCATGGGCAGCCACTCTGAAAAATATACCACCTTCTACATTGCCTGTATTCTATGGTTTGGTAACTAAAGATCCTAACACTTTCCTGTTCAAGTTTGATGTTTTGTGTAGGAGTTATGATTATACCACCGATCCTTACAGACTCAAGCTGTTCCCTGCTACCCTAAAAGATGCTGCTTTAAGATGGTTTATGGGACTAGGGAAAGATGCCATTCCAGATTGGGATACCATGAAGACAAAATTCCTAGCGAAATACAAAGACTACTATAGAGGACATGATAGGAGGAAAGATGACATCTTTAGGATGTCACAGAAGGAGGATGAACCATTAGAGGACTATGTTGAGAGATTCCAATTTGCCTTGAAGAAAAATCCTCAAAATAGGTTGTTCGAAGAATCATTGAAGCTGGTCTTTTTAAGAGGAGTTAATGATGATTGCATGGATGCCCTAAATCTCATAGGAATAGGGGATATCTCCCAACTTCCCTTTGAGGATATTTGTACATCTTGCAAGAACTACTCTAGGACTTTTTCCAGAAAACCTAGAGGAGAAAGAGTAGCCATTGCAGGCAAGGCAACTAAAGGATTTTCTCGAGTGGAAATTAGTAACTTGCTGACCAATATGAAAGAGGATAACATTAGCCATATGGCTACATAGTTGGACACTCTTCACATCAAGAAGAAACAAGAAGAGGTAGATACAATGCTCACTGAATACTGCCCTAGCTGTAGACAGAGGAAAGCTAATTGCAAATGCAAGAGGGTGGCCAGTATCCAGCAAGAAAGGATTGAGAGACCAGAGTTACAGCAATTTGAAGGAGAGGACAGGAAATTATTCTTCATTTCTCAAAGAAGGCCATGGAAACAAAGACAAGGTATGCCTCCTGATCAACTTAATTTTAATCCTCCTTTTCCAACTGCAAACTAGAATTATTCTGCTTGGAATACTTAGCAATGGCTTGGCAATCCAAATGCATGGCAAAACCCCCAATGGAAAAATCCCCAATAGTTTACTCCACAAGTTGGTTGGAACCAACAACAGCCTAACCCATGGCCACAATAAAATTTCCAAAGCCCTAGCTATAACCCCTAGTGGCCTACTCACCAACAACAATGGCAACCTCAATAGAACAAGGGCCAACAATGGCAGCAAAATGCACAATTTCAGCAACCTATGATTCCATCTCAGCCACAACAACTAGCCATAATACCACCACCTCAAAATATACCTCAAAATCCAGCTCCTCAACCTACCCAAATCCATGCCCAACCTGCACCTAACCCTAACAACAAGCCTATTTAGCAAGCTTATATTAAGGAGGTGATGCAATATCCCACCTGTGGGGTGGAAGTGAGTAATGTTCATCTAAGATTAGGGAAACAACTTGCATGACCTTCATCTCCCCAAATTACCGAGCTTGAAGATGAAGAGCCCACTGAAGAGACCCCAGATAAACAACCTTTGGAACCTAAATCAAACCAAGATGCCCAACCTACCTTGTAACAGAAGTCTCCTCCTTTCCCTGAGCATTTGGCCATGCAAAAGCAACCAGCCCAAGCTGATACTATCCTTCTCATCCAACTAAAGGATATCAGTATCAAGATTCCCTTAATACAAGCCATCAAGGATATCCCCATCTATACCAAAACTATTAGGGATATTTGCATAAAGAAGCTAGGAAGGAAGAGAATAGACCCCTAGATAGTTCATTTGTTAGGTAATCTTGCAGACATCATGTTGGGAAATATAACTGTTCCAAAATATACAGACCTAGGAAGTCTAGTGGTGGATGTCAAGATCAATGGGACTCTGATTAAGAACATTGATAGATTTAGGTGCTGCTATTACTGTCATGACCAAGGAAACAATGCATATACTCCAATTGAACAATCTTAGGCCTACTCAAACAGTTCTAGAATTGGCTGATAGGTCAATAGTCAAACCTGAAGGGGTCATAGAAGATTTGGTCATTACATTAGAATCTTGGGAGTATCCAGCTGATTTCATAGTTTTGTAGCCCAAAGTTAATCTTGTTGGCTATCCTCTTATACTAGGCAAACCATGGCTTGCCACTGCTGATGCATTTATGGGTTGTAGGTCTGGTAACATGATAATATCTAATGGGATAGTAACCAAGAAAATGGTGTTGTATCCCCCAACCCAACCATACCATGAACTTGAGTAGACCATTTGGCCTTTCCTAGAAGAAGAGGACACTTATTCCTTGCAAACACTAATGACTATTGAATGCAGCCCCTTGTTAGACGTTCCAAATGAAGATGAACTAATTTCTCATGTCCTCCACAATGATTGTGGGAGGCATCCACAACAGTAGGATAGCCCATCTTGCTTACAAGACCCTTTGAGCACCATAATACCAAGCAGTTCATCAGAAGAGGTGTCTCAAATTTTTCATGCTTTATTACCTCAGCAATGCTTACCTATGTTACCCAGCCTTGATTTGTCTTCTGTGCAAGAACTATCCAAACAACTAGAAGTCAGACCAGGAAGGATGTTGAATATTAATAATGCCTTGACTGATGAACAACAACACTCCTTGCATATAATATTACATACACACTCAACAGTATTTGCTTGGGATTATAATGATATGAAAGACATTGATCCTGTCTTGTGCATGCATAAGATATACACAGATGATGGATACAGACCCATCAGACAGTAGCAAAGGCGCATGAATCCAACCCTGAGGGAAATTGTTAAAACAAAGCTACAAAAACTTTTGGATGCATGCTTCATATACCCCATTTTAGACAGTGAATGTGTTTCACCATTGGTTATATTCCCAAAGAAAGGAGACAAGTGGAGGGTTTGTGTTGACTATAGACAATTAAACACTGCTACCAAGAAAGATCACTTTCCATTGCCCTTCATTGACCAGGTTCTTGACTCTCTAGCAGGCAAGAAATATTTCTCTTTCCTTGATGGTTTTAGTGGCTATAATCAGATTAAAATTGCTCCAGAAGATCAAGATAAGACAACATTTACCTGCCCTTGGGGGACATATGCATACTCTGTCCTACCCTTTGGCTTGTGCAACGCTCCAGCTACATTTCAAAGAGCATTTTTAAGCATTTTCTCTGATTTTGCCCATGACAGTATGGAGATTTATATGGATGACTTCACCACATATGATGAAGCCCTACACAACTTGGAGAAGGTATTGAAAAGATGTACAGATCATAATCTCTCTTTGAGTAATGAAAAGTGTTTTCTTATGATGACACAAGGAATAGTTTTGGGGCACTTTATCTCAAGTGCTAGAATACAAGTGGATCCAAAGAAAATTAAAGTTATTTCCACCCTACCTATTCCACAGAAGCAGAAAGATGTTAGGAGTTTCCTAGGACATGCAGGTTATTACAGAAGGTTCATTCAAGATTTTAGCAAAATTGTTGCACCTTTATTTACTCTGTTAACAAAGGATAGTGCATTTGAGTGGACACTAGATTGTTAGACTTCTTTTGAAAAGCTAAAAACCTCCTTGACACAAGCCCCTATACTTAGAGGACCAAACTGGACCTTACCTTTTCACATCCATACCGATTCATTAGATTTTGTCATTGGTGCAGTTTTAGGCCAAGAAGAAGGAACACAAGAATATGCTATTTACTATGTAAGTAAGAATCTGCAAGGAGCTAAATTGAATTATATAGTGACAGAGAAAGAGATGTTAGCAGTTGTTTATGCCATAAATAAGTTCAGGCACTACATAACTGGTTACAAGGTTTTCATCCATATAGATCATGCCGCCATCAGATATTTGATGAATAAACCTATAGTAGGTGGCAGACTTGTAAGGTGGTTATTGTTGTTGCAAGAGTTTGATATTACAATTCTTGACAAACTAGGCAAAGCCAATGTTGTTGCTAATTTTCTGTACAGACTACCTACACAGTCTTCAGATTGTGTGGTTGATTATTCTTTTTCTGATAAGCATCTATTTGCTCTCATTGTACACACTCCATGGTATGCAGATATAGCCAATTATTTGGTTACAAGGAAGATTCTAGGATATTTCTCTCCAAGGGAGAAGAGGCAGCTGGTTCATAAATGTTTCTCTTACTCTTGGATTTCTAGATTTGTCTTCTACACTGGACCAGACAATATTATGCGCATATGTATCAGGGAGGATGAAGTATTTGATGTAATGAAGGCTTGTCATGATGAGCCTTGTGAAGCAAATTTTGCAGCTAAATGGACAACCTTTAAGATCCTAACAATAGGTTATTACTGGCCAACGCTTCACAAAGATGTTGTCAAGTACACTAAGAGCTGTGATAGATGCCAGAGAATGGGGAGGCCTACTAGAAGTGATGAGATGCCTTTGCAACCACAAATCTCATTGGCTCCTTTTGACAAGTGGGGTTTGGATTTTGTGGGGCCTATATCTCCTTCATCAAACAACAAAGAATATATCCTGGTATGTATAGACTACTTAACTAAATGGGTTGAAGTGAAAGCATTACAGTTTACCAGAGATGGCAATGTGGCCAAATTCTTGTATGAAGACATATTCACTAGGTATGGTGTCCCAAGAGAAATAGTAACTGACCAGGGACCACAATTTACATCTCATTTAATAACTAAATTGGTTGCAGAATACCAGACCAGGGATAAGAAATCCACACCATACCATCCTCAGGCTAATGGTCAGGTAGAAGTTACTAATAGAGAAATTCAGAACATCCTGGCCAAGACAGTGCAGTTCTACTGAAGAGATTGGGTTTCTAGACTCCTTGAAGCTATTTGGGCATATGGAACAACTTGGAAGACAACTATAGGGTTTACACCTTATGAGCTGATCTATGGCAAGACTGCAGTCCTGCCTATAGAATTTGAATACAAAACCCTGAGGACAACAATGGACCTAGGAATGGATTTGACCACTGTACAACAAGAAAGGCTACAATATTTGAATGCCTTGGATGAAATGAAACTGGAGGCCATTCATCATATAGAGGTCATATAGAAGCAAAGGGTAAAATGGCATGATAAGTACATCAAAACAAAGGAATTCACTGCAGGAGATTGGGCACTACTTTATGATTCAAGGTATAAGGACTTCGAGCGAAAGCTTCAATCATGTAGGTTAGGCCCATATGAGATCCAACAAGTTTTTCCTAATGGTGCAGTTTATTGATGAAGTTTGGGTTTCACTATTGGTCAATGGGCATAGGCTCAAATTATACAAAAAGACACTTCAGAGAGATGACTTTCTAGTATCTCTAGCTGCTTAGTATGGTCCTCCTAACACTCCTATTGATGATCCTAATTCACATGCTGTGACACTAGAGGATGCACATTCTGATGCTGATACACCAACATTGTCCAGTGATGTGGAGGTTGAGTTGCAATACTCAACCCCTGTTGCTAAAAATTAAATTTCTTTATTTTTCTCACATGCACACACTACACAATTTCCATGTTTACAACAAGTTATTTCCACTGGGACCTAATTTTCACTTATCCAGTTGGGACCTGTTATATTATGTTTCCATTTACACAGTCGGGACCTGTGTTGCAGGCACCTGTAGCAACATCTGTATACTGCTCTGTTCCATTACTTGGTGAACACTACATCAATTCTCCTACCCATTCCATATATCCATATTCCTTTCAATTTTCTCCATTCATATTATTCCAAGTGTCAATTCACCTTTATGAGTTGGTACTTTCATCCACCACCTTGTGCTATTCCATTAATCACTCAGTAACCGTACAACCAACTTACCATTTGCCGCATGCATATTCTATAAACTCACCAGTGTTGTTCACAACTTCCAAGGTATGATTAATTATTTGATTTTGATATATATGTACATTCAATAACTTTCCATTAATACACTTAGATTTATTTTTTTATATTCATGTTTATTCATAGTTTATTTCATGCATGTGATATATATTACCACCATTTCTTTTAATCACTACTTCTCCATCCGTAATACCTGCCATATGAAGTACGGTCACTTCATAATTAAGTTGGGGGGAGGGGTTTCTTTTTGATGATTGATATTTAATCATTGTTGCCTTTACATTTTTTTGCCTTTGAAAACCTTGTTTAAACCTTGCCTTTTAAGAAAACCAGACAAATACTCTGTGCTATGAACTTACCTCTGTCAAATAATGAATTAATACCCTAAGGAGTTATGGAGTTATAGTGGAGAAGCAGGAAAGAGGCAAATTGAAAGACTGGTTTTTCAGGGTGGCAAGCTGAGGCAGTAGAAATTGAGCAGCAGAAGTTGGCATTTTATAGAAAATTGACACTGCGGAGTTTTAATTCACAGTACTAATGGGAGGAGATGTAATCAGAAGGGAACCCTCAACACACAAGGAAATATTGGAGGATGTGCTAGTTCTTCCACTCTTTACGAGAGTAGGTTGCTCAAATTGATAGAATATGATGATGATATGGTAAATGAATTTGCACTTACTCTGCAGTATGATGAAGCAATGGTTAGAGGGTTGATAGTAGATGCTTCCAAGCTTACAATTTCTCAAGTTTTAGGGTTGCCTAGAACAGGGTCTGAGTATCCACTCAGGGCTGATGCAGCTGCGGCCAGGGGTGAGTTTTGTGAAAGAGGTGAACACCTAGACTCTACCACACAAGGTACTAAACGATTATCTCTTCCATATTTTTGGGGGAAATGTGCTTTATATATTATCAAATATATTACTTGTGATGGTAGATATAATATGCTGTATACTGCACATCTTAAACTGCTCAACCATTTGAGACATGAGAAACTTGTCAATGTTCCCAATTATTTGTATAGTATGTTGAGAAGGATGTCTACAGAGTATCAGAGGCAACAAGCAGACACAACTCTTTCTCACCATTGTTTAATAGCTTTGTTAGTAAAAAGGAGTTTAAGGATTCAATACCCACAGATTCAGTGGGAAGCCTTTAAACAATGTGTAGACATCTCGACACTCTTAGAAGCACCAGAGCCAACAGAAGAGATTCCACAGGAAACTGAACCCCCTGTTGAGACTGAGCAGGTAGAAACACAACCTAAGAACCCCCTAGAGTTCAGGCATCTATTAGTTGAAGAGCCCTCAACCTCTACTCCTAAAACAAAAAGAACCACTTCCTCAACATCTAGGAAGAAAACAAAGAGTAAGACGGAGAACAACAAGAAGAGGAAAAAGGTAGAAAAACATGAGACAATTACTCCTAGGTGATCAG
Organism: Cunninghamia lanceolata; assembly: GCA_027924645.1. Lineage (NCBI taxonomy): Eukaryota > Viridiplantae > Streptophyta > Pinopsida > Cupressales > Cupressaceae > Cunninghamia > Cunninghamia lanceolata. Next base: position 5,391,458 of record BSBN01000128.1, read on the forward strand.
TGAGGTTAATGAAGCAAGGTGTTAAAGAGAAAGTTGTTGAACACCAAATAGAAGAAGACAAAAATAAAGGCCAGCAGGATACTGATCCAACTCCTCTGAATCTGGATTCAGATAGAGGAGAAAACCCTCTTGAGGATGCTTCTGCTGATGCCTGTGCAAATGATAATATGCCTGCTAGAAAATGAAGGTACATTTCTTCTTTTGATTCTAAATCAGAAGATCCATTTATTGCCAGAAAAATGGGAAAACTTGTGACAGATGACTTTGCTAAGGAAATTTTTGATGCCCCTAAAAAAGGGAATGATGAAAATTTTGAAGGTGAAAAGGAATTGTTAGAAGATAGAGATATAAGGAAGGAATTGCAGGAAGCCCTAGACAGAATAAGGCAACTTGAGGAACATGTAAGGGGTAATGAAGAAAGAGATAGAGAAAAAGAAAAGAGGATTTAGGAGTTGGACGAGAAGATCCAAACTTATGGCCACGGTTCTAACTTAGATTTGTTGGCACAGTTGGCAGAAAATAAAACAAAGATTGTGGAAGAAGCAGTACTTACTCTCCAACCTCCTGTGGTAAAAATCCCAAAGTACCATACTACATTGTCCTTGGGCTTTGAACTAATGAAATTGACTAATGAAAATAGGCAAGAGAGTGAAAACTAGGAAAAAGAGAAGCATAACCTCAATGAATCTATTGCAGAAAAGGATTTGAAGATTAAAAAGTTAGAGCAAAAGTTGATAGAGGTTATTGAAAGAGCCAAGCAGATTATAGGATGCAGACCTCCATCAAGAGTGTATGCACTATTTTTGAAAGAAAAATTTCTTAGTTTTTAGTTTAACAGATTTATCAATGATCAACCCGACTTGCATTCAAGGTTTATCTTTTGTAATTACTTCAAAGAGGTCAGCCTAGAAGAACAAGACTAGTTGTGTGAGTATTACCTACACAATTATATGATGGATGAAGATACACAATGAAATCCCTGCATTTATGTTGGAGAATTACAGGTTAGGGCATTAATGTCATATTTCAAAAATGGACAACTCAGAGGGTTATTGATGGACCAATATGAAGAGCATGAAAAGAAAGTACCACTGTAATTGAGGAAGGAAGCCTTGGAGCTTGAAATCATCTTGACCCAATGGTTAATATTACTGTCTCATAAAGGACCAGGTAAGGTGATCATGGATTTAAGGCTTAGGGACTACAGAAGAATACAGAGGATGGCAGTGTCTATCATCCAAAATTGTCAGAGGTATGTGCAGAGAAGATGGGACAGTTTAACTCTAGAGTTACAAAGAAAGGAACCCCATTCTATCCACAACTTCATGAATATGCTTGAGAGATTGCGTAGGTATATCCAGATATCAGAGTAGAAGGGAGTATCATGGTTACCTCTCACTCCTATCTTTCTTTATCTAGTGCCACATTGGACAGGAGGGAAAAGTGAGCAGTGTAGGCGTGTTGAGCTGATCAGGATGGAAAGACTTGCATACTCTAATGGGTTCTACCTCAAGCAGGGAAAAGGAGTTAGAGAGGACACAGACCTCAGAAGAATTACTTTGCATTATAACCATCTGCCATAGATATCTAGTTCTTTAATTTTTCTTAGGGATAAGCAAAAGTTTTAGTAGGGGGGAATGTTGGGATGAAATATTGGCCTCTTTTTATATTGTTTTCATATGTTTTAAAGACCTTTTCTATATGGTTATGCAAAGACTTCACATACATTATCTCTGTTTTATGTTGTTTCATATATACTTTCCAAAGACTTTGACCCTACGTTGATAAATGAAATAAGGTGGTTATATTATCAAATGGATGATCTAAATTGTTGATATACATGTAATATAGATAGGATTTCATAAGTTTATTATGAGAGGTTGTTTTGTATATATATGCTGGAATGATTAACCCTATGCAGCCAGATAAAGAATCCAAGGAGTAATTACAACAGGATGTAGAATAGAGGAATCAATGAGAATGCAGTCGAAGTGCCAGACATAGCGATCAGTGGAGACAAATGTGGTCATCATGGGAGAATAAACGCAGGGGAGAAAGAAGACTTATTCTAGAAGTCTCACCGAAGTTTATGAATTTTATTTATGAGCTGTTATGGTTAGAATTTCTGTTTGGATAGGACTTTGTTTCCTTTGTTCTAGTTAATAAGTTGATCTCAAAACAATATCCTGATGTTTAGGGATGAATTGATGATTGCAGTTAGTTAGAAGGTTGCATAAGACTCCCATCTTTATATAAGTTAGGGGATGAGTTCATTGATTAAGTTAGTTGTTCTGTTTTACTTTCCATATAGCCATTACTTTGTTATAGTTATCAGTTATTCCAGACATGTTCTGATTTTGAATAAAATCTGAAGTAGATTTTGTCTTTGATATAATTTGAATTCAACTATATGTTATGGGATGTGTGAAGATCTGATGTAGATTTAATCTCTAGAAAAAGTGAGATAGTTCCCTGAGCTGGCCACTCAAGGTACTAACTCTCACTTTGTGTATTCTCTCATTTATTTATGCATTTTTAGTTAAACTGTTTCATTCCATCTCATGTGCGATATTGTGAAGCAAGTAAGAAATCTTGATTGATATTTCCAGTAGTTGTGATTCATGAGCAAAGTGCATGTTTTTAATCCTCCAGAGGTTAGTATTAGCCTTTTCATCATTTCGAGTTGTTTAGATTAAAAAGGTAATTTTCTATTGAATACAGTTATCTTCATCTTCTGCTGAGGGTACCCGTAGCAACTGGAAGTTTAGACTGTTTTTGTTGTTTTCCATTTCTATTTACTATTTTACATTCCTATGCATTCTAGTAAGTAGAACTGGACAAAATAAGAATTGGATAAGGTTAACTTAGAATACAAATGAGTCTTGAAGGCATAGATAATGTAGGCATCATCAAAAGCTTACACTCCTTGGTCGATAATTCAATGTAGGAATGCAATGATAGTGGACTGTTTAGTTAGCTTAAACCCTAAATTTTATTTAAGTCTACAACACATTAGTTTTCCTCTGCACCTTCATCATCAAAATCTTTGACATAGTAGCATTTCTTTGGGACTCTAGGTCTGCTCTCATATCTTTTATTATTTCTTTCAATTCTTTTAGGACATCTGGAAGCATAATGACCTACCTTGCCACAAGAGAAACATTTTAAAGGTAATTTACCTTTGAACTTACCAGAACCTCTTTGTATCCTGTCAACAAATTTAGCTTGAATTTCATCAGTCATTATCCATTTTATATTTCTTAGCTCTAGAAATCTTTTCTAAATTACTGGCTTTGAAAGTTGATTCAACTTTTGGAAGAGCATCACCAAATTCTCTCATCTCAAAGGTTGTAAGCTTTTCAAGTAATTGATCTTTGTCAATATTTTTCACAATCATAAATTCTTCAATAACAGCCACCTTGTGACTATAGGATTTTGGTAGTGATCTAAGAATTTTCATCACAACTTCCTCATCAGTGAGAGTTCCTTGCATACCTTTTATTCCAGTGACAAGTTCATCAACTCTTTGCATAAAGGCTGTTATGTTTTCATCTACATTCATCTTTAAATCCTCATATCTTACTTCCAGACTCTATAGCTTGGCTTCTCTTACAAAATCATCTCCTTCATACAAATTTTTTAGCTTCTCCCATACCTCATTTACAGATTTAAGGTCCACAACTTTTGTCAACACTGAGTCACTTAAGGAACTTAACAGATCATCCTTTGCTTTGACATTCAACTCATATTCTTTGATATCATCTTCAGTTGTCAAACCACCTTCAGGCATGACAAATTGTGATAGTGTAGCTAGCCATACTTTATAACCAAAACAGAGAAGATGGTTTTTCATCCGTGCCTTCTAAAGAGTATAATTTGTCCCATCAAAATGTGGAGCTTCCTTCTCATAAGACATCCTGGATCTTCCTCAAGTTATTAGGCTTTCTTCAGAGGAACTTGGCTCTGATACTAATTGTTGAATTGCACTGGACAACTGAGAGGGGGGTGGATCAGTTGTCCTAAAACTTTTAACCAATTTTAATCATCAACTTATCAATTACTTATATTCAGATATAACCATGAAAACATAAGATGAGAAGCTCAACACAAATGCATAATCAATACAAGAGACACCGGATTTTTACGTGGAAAACCCTAAAAGGAAAATCCACGGTGGGTGTTAGCCCACATAAATATATAAGTTATATCAATACCAAAAATTAGAGGCTCACTGCCTACAGGGCTCACTACCCAAATTGCTCACTGCAAAGAAAGGCTCACTGCCTATGGATGGCTCACTGCCAAAGGGTGGCTCACTGCCAAAAGAAGGCTCACTGCCAAAGGGTTGAACTAAGATAGCAACATCTACTTCATGCCAAGGTTTAGTTCCATTGAAGTGCAAACACCTCTACTCTGCTTTGCTACTTCTCCTCACTTTATCTTCGCATCTTTGCACTTGGATATATTTTCATGACTCAATTACAAGTATTTATACACTACATCAACCTTGGAATGATCATCAAGGTCGGCATTACAATCATCAACCATTGGAACAATCTCCAAGGTCGGCATTACAAACATACATAAAATAGGTTTGGATCTAATAAAAATTTAGCTAAGGAAAAGATGTAAAAATGTATGAGAATCATGCCATGCCTTAACTGGGACTCAAACACGATCTTCCACACTACAACATGCTATCACAATCTTTGATGCATCTTCGTAAGAGATGAATTCAACTAGGTCGGCCAAGACTGATGTTAACACAAGTATTCACAAGAACACGCTTCATGCACAATCTGAATTACACCTTGTAGACCAATCTGAATGTAGGAGCATGATCAGGAGACATCCACAAGCACATTGTAATCACAAGGAACAACCACATGATCTCTAACAACTCTATCAACAAGATTCTTCAAACCAGAGCACAAGAACAACACTGCCAGCCACTATCATGAGTAAAAGATAGCTTGTGGACCACCAAATCACAAACCATTACACTTGAAGGCATTTAACATCATCACAGACTTACTTCTAGAACTGCAAACCAAAATACTTCAATGTGGAGGAATGCAGAGTAACACACTTTCTCCCTGTCACCATCCAACATAGAGAAACAACTACTTTCACTCTGGTGAACATAACTCTCTCAATTCTTCATACTAGAGGCTCAAACTCAAAATATAACATCTTCAGACAAGATTGTAAATAACTTCCAATCTGCAAGCAAAGATATTTATTCTACACCTGAAATGTAGAGCATTCTTTTGGACTATTCTTCTACCTGTAATGCACTGTTTCTACTACAACACATTGTTATCACCAAAGGGGCTAATTTTCTCAATATCCTCAACAAAGTAAGAACATAGTTGACACCAATGATAACACATATATGTTGACATCAATGACAACACCAATTAGGCACATACTTGCGACAGATTTGTGCTTGGATTCTTTCACATCTCTTGGTTTCTTAGTCAAATCATGTGCAAGTTAAGACAACATTCATTTGGACACATGTGCAACAATGTGTTTTTAATGAGCTCAAGTAGTGACTTTGAAAGATGCATGTTCTGGAAATATTTGACATTACACAACCTTTTGAGATTCATACCAATGCAGTACTCACTCAACATTGACACTCGATCACCTATAATTTAGAAACATTCAATGACATGATGCAATGCTACTCCACATATGAGAAAGTATTGTATGCCGTACACAAGCTATCAAGAAATGACAACACTACATTCTTAGTAAGGAGAATTATTCATTTTGATTGTAATTCTAGCAACACTACATTCTTGATAAGGAGAATCATTCATTTTGCCCATAATCCACTTTAGTTCTTGCACACATAAAGCAAGTTGGACATTGTGCAACACATTAAGTGGATGACAAACTTGTTGCATATGTGTTCTCATTGATGTCAACAATGCTATTACATATCTGTTGTCATTGATGTCAACAATGTGCGTAGTGGAAGGTTGGAAGTGGAAGTGATGTTAATAGAGATGGTGTTAGCAATGGTATGATGTGCTGATATGGTCAGCGATGTTCAGAGTTTCGAAAAGAAAGTGATGATCAAAGATGAAGACAAAGGAGTAATGATCAGAGAAGTTGTGAAGTAGAGGGTAAGATGATGGAAGCCATTTACTGTAGATATTGATTGGATTAGTATGATCTGTACACAGTTGTACCCTATCTTCTGAAGTTCGTGAAGAGCTGAAAGTAGTGAGTTAAAGAGTATGCTGGTGTGAAGAATTTGAAAATTAGTGTTTTAATGAAAGGAGTTGTGATTGTTGTATGATGTTGTGAATAATGTCTCTGATGTGGTGAATGTCATATTCATTATTTCCCGAGGAAAAGCATTGATTTAGTTTTGAAGGAAAGTTTTAGGAAGTCCAAGGCAATGGAAGTTACATTGAAGAAGCTCGAGAGAATGCTCTACATTCATCCACATTTGAAGGTATGGCCTTTCCATTTGGAAGTTAGACAGAGATAGGTGTGAAGAAGGTATGTTCCTGATTTTAGAGCATAGAAATTACTGCAGAAGATTCCAAAGCTAGCAGAGTGAAGACAATGGTTCTATGATGGTGCAGTTAGGATGAGTTTGAGAAGTGCTCCACATTTATCTACATTTGAAGATGAGGTCCTGTGGCTTGAAGGATGGTTAGATATAGACGTGAAGATTGATATATTCAAGTTTTAGATGATAAGTTGTACCATAAAGGTTCTCTGGAGTCAATAGAGCAAAGACAAATCATATTGCTGATCAATGTTGTCAGGAGTAGAAAGCAAAAGTCACTGCATTTCACCACATTTAATTAGTTGGCTTTGATGTTTGCAGGATGTGTTCAGTTAGTCTGTATGTTTGTTTCTTTCAATTTTTAGATGTTGAAGTGCATCATAAGTTATTTTTTTAATTCTCTATCTCAAGACTGTGTATTCAGTGTTTGTAAGTGATTCTAGGTTTAGTATTTGTTTGTTTGTGCCAGAAAGTAGACATATATTTTAGAGGAAGGAATGTTTGAGAAGGTTTGTACAAGTCTTATGTTTCTTGTGAAGTGATCTGCATGGTGCTAATTGGTCTCTTTGGTACTGCTTTAGGTCTAGAACTATTTTGTGGAAGGATAAGTGCTTGCTGGACTGACTTGATGAGATTTGATGATCCCATCGGATGCTTGGATGTGTGTGCCATCTTGGAAGAATGTGTTAAGAAAGAATAGGTCTTGGTAATCACTTGGCTTGAACCTCATTGGATTTCCACATCATTTGGAGCCAACTTGTTGTGGCCATTATACGTTTCATGTTTACACGTTTCATCTTGGCTGACGTAGGAGAAAGATTTTGAATTTTGCGGAAGGTATAAATAAAAGATCTTGTTTAGTGTGAAAAGTATGAGTGAGTGAGAGTGTGAGAGGATGTGTGTGTGAGTGTGGAAGTAAGTGAATGTGTGTGTGAAGGTGTGTTGAAGGTAGTAGAGTTTGTTGTACAGAGGAGTTAAAGATTTGTTTTAGTGTGAAGTGTGTTGTAGTGGTGTTTGACTAGTGGAATTTGTCAAGTGTATTGTACAGAGGTTGTAGCCTCATTCTGTAAGTGATGTTGTATTGTATTTTAGGGGGTTGTAGCATCTTTTGGGTTGTAGCCCATAAATAATATTGTAATCTTGTTTTTACTTGTGAGGGTAGATTTGGATAGTAGATCCAAGCAACTTGGTCATCGCAGTTTTTCCCTTCTAGGGTTTTCCATGTAAATCTGGTGTTATGGTTGTGTGTTCATGTGTTTTGCTTTAATTTCCTTAATTTGCTTTATCATCTATTTAAGGTAGTAAAAAGATTTGGTTGATAAAGATAACTTGGATTAAGTTTTGGCATATACTGATTCACCCCCCTCTCAGTATATCAGTGTGTTCTAACAATTGGTATCAAATTTAAGTTCCTCGGTGCAACATAATAGCTGAAGGTAGATCTTGGAGTAGAACACATGGTTTAGAAGGAGTCCTCTTCTAAGGCTCTGATATTTGATGGAAGTAACTATGATTTCTAGAGTGTAAGGATGGAAGCCTATCTTACCTAGCTAGGGTATGATGTTTGGAGGGCTACCATGGATGATAATGTTGAACCTAGTCATTCTATTATAGATCTAGATGTGAAGAAGGATCGTGAAAACAATGCTAAAGCCAAGAATGCCATCATAAGTGGTTTGAATAATTTAGAGTTAGTCAAGGTTGCATGGTGCAAGACATCAAAGGAGATATGGAAGAAGCTCAAAGATCTCTATGAAGGAAATGACACTGTAAAGGAAGAAAAGCTACAATCTTACAAAACAATGTTTGAGAATCTAAGGATGAAAGAAGAGGAAACATTGTTGGCTATTTGCTTTGAGTAGATGAAGAAGTTAATGGAATCAGGAGTCTAGGTGAAGATGTAGTTGACTCAATAGATGTGAAGAAAGTCTTGAGAACTCTCCCTCACAGATTTGATTCAAAAGTTTTTGAAATTGAAGAAGCCAAAGATCTAAAGAAACTCACCATGGAAGAGCTGTTTGGGTCCCTCACTACCTATGAGATGAGAAATTAAGTTATAGGTCCATGCTAAAGAGAAGCTTCTTTCAAAGTAGTGAAGAATGAAGGAAAATATGATGTATGCAATGGAGTTGAGGAAGAAGAAGCAAACTTTGTGAGAAAGCTGAAAAGGGGATTAGGCAAGTATAAAGGTAAGCTACCTTTCAAATGTTTTAAATGTGGAAGAATTGGTCATTATGCTTCTAAATGTCCTTTTGGAGAAAATGAAAGTAGAAGAAAGGGTTTCAAGAGAAACAATTTCAAAAGGAACCTTCTTTCCAAAGAAGACTACAGCTCCAAAGATGAAGTAGATCACTATTATTATAAATTAATCTTTACTTAGTGAAGATTATATTATATTTTTGTATTTTATTAATTTGGTGTTTTATCCCACATGTCAGATAACACCTCTTTTATTCCTTCTGCAGGAATAATCTATTTTGGTAGATTCCTCCTTAAGAGGAAACATGTGGCACACACCTTATGCAATGTGGCAAATGGGAGTTATGCATAACTACATTCTTCACCTCTATTTAAGAGGTGTCCTTCTCTCTTTCTGCACATATTCTCTTCATGGATATCCTCTTCTTCTTCTTCATCTTCTCATTTCTCTCATTGAGAAGCTTCTCAATATCTCTGTAATCTCTCTTTTTTGGCTTCTTGCCACTTGCATATTCACAGGGGGTTTTTCTTTGTTTTTCCCCCTTCACAATCTTGGTGTTGGTCTCTCTTGGTTCAACTTACAATCTGGTATTTCTCTTATTTTTCTTTAATTGCTTTGCATGTTTGATTAGTACTTTTGATCCTGCAATTTCCCTTTGCTGCTAATCATTTTGTGCAAGTATTTTTGATAGATCTATTGTAGGTGACCTTGGAGACCTGCAGAGAACAGAGATAAGAAGAGAAACATTATCTGTTTCAAAATTTTTTACAAAAAATCAATATAGCTTGTAAAAAAATTTACAAGTTTTATATGTTCAGTATTTTTATTTGTACCTTTCCTATTTCTTTACAAATTTTTTTTTTGACATAGTTTTAAAAAAAATTATATTCTCCTTTTAAATCTTTTAGTTTGTTTCTGCATGCTATACCATTTTTATATTTTTACAGATTAAAATCACATTTAAAAATTTGCAATTTTTTTAAAAAAATATTTTTATAAGTTTTACAAACTATTTATTAAACTTTTCAAAAAAATAATATACTTCTTTTAAAAATTTAAGCAAACCTTTCTTTAAGAAAAAAAAAAAATCAATTTTTTTTAATAAATATAACAAAGCCTTTTATTTTAAAAAATTAAAAACTCTAAAAAAAAAATTTTGCAATTTTTTTTAAAGGGCTTCATTGGCCTAAGGGAGGCCTCAACCCCCTAGTTGTTTGCATTGTTCTTTTAAATAAAAAATTTAAACCTTTTTATTAATATATATTTTTTATAAGATTATTAATATATATATATTTTTATGCTCCTTAGGATTTTTTTAAGGATTTCTTAATATAAAATTATATATTTTTATTATAAGTTTTTTATTCAAGCATTTTTTATAAATTTTTTTTGCCTTTTCTTCATCTAATAAGGTAATTTTTTCAAAAAAACAAAATTTTGGCAATTTTTTTCTTAGATATTAATTTTTGCAAAATGTCGACCCTAATTCCCGAAATTAAACTCAATTCGACTAATTATCACTCATGGAAGCAACATATTAGTTTTATTTTTTGATTTAAGCATCTTTTGGATGTAGCAACCAATCCAAAGTTAGAACCTGCAGCTACATCAACCCAGGATGAAAAAGACAAATGGATGGAAAAAAATGATGAAGCTCTCAGCCTAATAGGTATTTCGATGTTACCTGAACTCTATGTTCACATAGGGGCATGCACAAAAGCCCATTCCACATGGGAGATTCTTAAAAATATTTACGATAGTGCAAATGAATCTAGGAAGATTCAACTTCAGGATCAACTTGAAGAACTTAGGTATACCGACTTCAAATCCATGGATGAATTTCTTTCTAAATTTGATAGTTTTAATGGTCAATTAACTGATTTAAGAGTTAAGCTTGAACATCTTAAATTGATTCATATTACTCTTAAAAAATGTTTACCTAGATAGTTTCAATAATTTATTACAAATATTCATGCTCAATTAACTATTCCTACATTAGATAGTCAGTTAACTTATGATATTTTTCAAAATTTGTTATGACAAGAAGAAGCTAAGTTTATTCAATTTGGTACTCTTAGAAATAACGAGCATGCTTTTATGTCGAAACATAATAATTCATCTAATTCTTCACCTAATCCAAATCACAATTTCCATTCACAATTTCCTAACAACCATACTTCTAAAAATCGACAGAATTCTACTCCTAAGAAGTCACACTGTAATTATTGTAACAAAGATGGTCATTGGACTAGTGATTGTTTCAAAAAGCCAAATGCTAATTTGAAGCAAAATTATAGGCACAATTCTCAAAGTTTTTGATTTTTTTCCTATAGTTTTAACATGTACTTTGTTATTGGACTTGATCAACCCAATAACCTTGAACATGTCTTCTATAAATTATATTTAAATAAAGGATATTCATGTAGTCATGAATGCATGAATATTGTCTTATTTTGAGTATTTTATAATCAACCCAATAACCTTGAACATGTCTGCTATAAATTATATTTAAATAAAGGATATTCATGTAGTCATGAATGCATGAATATTGTCTTATTTTGAGTATTTTATACTCGTAATTTCTATCATAATGCTAGGTTCTTGCTTATAATATTTCTCACAATTTATCAGTTCTCTACCTAAGTCTTGATTTATCACAATATTTAAAATAAGTCTAGTGTTTCTTCTCAACTATGATTATGTTGTCTTGATAAAGGGAATCTAATATTTTATTGTGCCTCATTTATCTGTTATAATATTTTGAGAAATTAAAAGCTCATTAGAGCACTTAAATCTTTAAATATTTTATGCGCAAGATGCATTTGCAGTAATGTTGCATAGGGAGCCCTTTAAGTCTCATTGGAGTGCTTTTTTGGCCCCATGGAAAATATTTTCATCCACTTTGATGGTATGCACTTACAGTTTTATGATGAACTGATCGTTGGGGATCAAGTTCTTAAAATTTGATGAAGTCAATATGTTTGTTATACCATTTTATAGGGTTGTTTTCAAAGTCGTTTGATATTAAATTTTTTGATAAAGGCACTATGGGTTTTATATCTATCTATAGGACTATTTTTCAAAGTCCGTAATATTGAATTTTCAAATGATGGCACTATGATCTTAGGACTTTTCAAAGTCCATTATTATTAAACTTGATATAAGTTCCCTTTACAATTCAAGAAATGATGTAGTGAGAAGCAACCTAGAACTTTTATTGCTATGCTTATATATTGGCATTTTATAATTTGGGCTATAAGCCATAATTTGTGCTACATCTTTTCCTCACACTCTTACTCAAGACTTAAGGTTATTTTATCTACATTGAATTAGCTTCATGCTAACTTTTGCCTTATTGGATTTATGACTTAAATTTGGATTCATTTGATCCAAATTTTATTATGCAATCAATTTCTATCTCTTTCTATGAATATACTAATTCCAATTTAGGAGATGATCCCAATGATGGGAAATCTATTTGTGATTATGGTTTCTTTGATGAAACAGGTTCAACATCTACCTTGGAAGCACAAGACCATCAGTCCACTTCTCTTGGATCTAAAGGAGCTCTCTATTCATATTGTTCAAAGGCATCTATACAAGCACTTTGGTTCACAAAGGCATCTATACAATTATTCTCAAGACTACTTGAAGACTTGCCTCTATCTCAAAATAGATTCTTCACTCTTCTTCAAGCTTCTTTCTCAAATTCTATATTCTTATTCATTGTAAAGGATTTTATTCCATTCATGTAACATGTTGTAATCATCCTTTGATGGATTTATTGTAAATCTCCCCAAGTAAAGCTTAAGGGGGGGTATTAGAAATTAATCTTTACTTAGTGAAGATTATTTTATATTTTTGTATTTTATTAATTTGGTGGTTTATCCCCACATGTTGGATAACACCTCTTTTATTCCTTCTGTAGGAATAATCTATTTTGGTAGATTCCTCCTTAAGAGGAAACATGTGGCACACACCTTATGCAAGGTGGCGTATGGGAGTTACGCATAACTCCATTCGTCACCTCTATTTAAGAGGTGTCCTCTCTTTTTGCACATATTCTCTTCATGGATATCTTCTTCTTCTTCTTCTTCATCTTCTCATTTCTCTCATTGAGAAGCTTCTCAATATCTCTGTAATCTCTCTTTTTTGGCTTCTTGCCACTTGTATATTCACAGGGGGTTTTTCTTTGTTTTCCCCCCTTCACAATCTTGGTGTTGGTCTCTCTTGGTGCAACTTACAATCTGGTATTTCTCTTGTGTTTGCTTAATTGCTTTGCATGTTTGACTAGTACTTTTGATCCTGCAATTTCCCTTTTCAACTATTCATCTTAGGAGGAAAGAGGAGAATTTCTTTTCATGGCCATGGTGATCTTAGATGGTTTAGACAAAACTATAGATGATGGAGAATATGAATTTGACTTTGAAGGTGAACTTGTTTCTGCTCTTGAAGACTTGGATTGTGCAAGGAAAGAGAATCAAGAACAAAGAGCTCTAATTGAAGCTAAGACAAAAGAATGTGCAAGACTTGAGAAAGAAACTATAGTACTCAAAAAGGAATTGGAAAGGGAAAAGCTTGGAAGTTTGAATGTCATTGATGATGTAGATGTCATCATGCCTCAAGGAAGATCTTTTCACGTAAGACAACTCTCCATAAATAGGTTCAATCATGCTTTCTTTGGTTATTTCTTTATCTGAAACAAATTTGGTCACAATGCTATAGATTGCAAGTTTGAAATGAATAGAAGAAATCTTGTAAGTAAGAATTCTCTTGCTTCATTAGTGGATGTCAATGTGGTATGCCAAATTTGCAATAATGTTGGACATATAGTAAGATATTGTAGGAGTGTTTTTGTAAAATTATAATCTTAGATAACTGATGTCATTGAGCAAGACAAGGAGAATGAATCTTCCTAAAGATAGGAAACAAACAATGGAGTTGAAAATTCAATGATTTTCCAAACAACATTTCATACTTAAGGGAAAACAAATCTCTGGGTGATAGATAGTGGATGTACAAGCCACATGACAAGTGATAAGAGCAAATTCATCAATTTTGTTAAGTGGAATGGTGGATCAGTCAGGTTTGGAGACAATTCATCTACAAATATTACTAGAAAAGGCACCATAAGTGTCGATGGTAAATTAAAACAGATTATGTCCTTTATGTAGAATGTCTCAAGCATAATCTTCTCAGTGTAATTCAAATGTGTAGCAAAGGATATAATCTCATATTTCATGATCAAGGTTGTGAAATTAGAAGAGAAAAGCATGGTAAATTGGTGGAAGAAGGATCTAATGTTGTAAGGTGTGTGCCCTTGGTCCCCTTGTACTATGCAGCGCAGTGCTTGGGTTCATGACAAGGCTTAACCACCTCCTATGGATTCCTTAACTCTGGCTATTGTATTGACCATTAACAAGTCGATCTTTTGGTGTAACGACAACCATCTTTCTAACAATTGGTATTAGAACTTGGGTCATAGGTTCGAACCCCTCGCTTGTGCTAGGGGGATTTTTGCAAGGTGTGCACCCTTTTCTCCTTGTGCTATGTAGCACATCGCTTGGGTTCATGACAAGGCTTAACCACCTCCCATGGATTCATTAACTCTAGCAGTTGTATCGGGCATTAACAGGTCGATCTTTTTGTGCAACGACAACTGTCTTTCTAACATCTAGGACAAAGAGCAACTTGTATAACCTAAAGGGAGTTAATGGAAGTACTTGTCTTCTAGGAAAAACAAATGAGTGCTTCTTGTGGCACAAAATAATGGGGAACATAAACTTTGACAATCTTGTGAAGATTAACTCCATGCAAGCTGTAAGAGATAGGCCTAAGATCATCAAGCCCGTAAGCACCATATGCAAGGAATGTCAGATTGGGAAGAAGAAAAGGATACGTTTCAAGTCCAAGGAGTATTGTACTACAAGGCCATTAGAGCTAGTTCACACTAACTTGTGCAGACCTACTAGGGTGAAAAGTCTACAAGGTGAGAGGTATTTTATGTTACTCATTGTTGTTTTCTCTAGAATGACATGAGTTACATTTTTGAAAGAAAAATTAGAAGCTTTCAGTAGGTTCAAGATTTTAAAGTCCATGGTTGAAAATGAAATGAATGGTAGAATCAAGTGTTTAAGGTCTGATAGAGGTGGTGAATTCACATCAAATGAGTTTGAAGAGTTTGTGAAGAAAATGGAATCAAGAGACACTATTTTGCTGCTAGAACCCCTCATAAAAATGGTGTTGCAGAGAGGAATGGAACTGTTCAAGAGATGGATAGAACAATGCTGAGTGAAGCTAAGTTTCTTGATGTATATTGGAAGGAAGCAATTCATATTGTTGTCTACATTCTCAACAAAGGACAACTAAGAAGGCACACCACTAAGACATCTTATGAGCTATGGAATGGAAGACCAACATCAGTTAAGTATTTCAGAGTTTTTGGAAGCAAATGCTACATAAAAAGAGATGAAGAAGGTTTGGGAAAGTTTGAATTAAGAGTAGATGAAGAAATTTTTGTTGGATACTCAACTACCAACAAAGCTTACAAGTGTTACAACAAAAGACTGAGGAAGATAGTTGAGAGTGCAAATATGTTAGAGTAGATGAAGAATCACATCAAATCATAGATGAACAAGAACACTATTGGTTAAATAAACCTACCTACACAGAAGAAGAAGTTGAAGAAAGGAAGAAATTCAAGAGAAGACTACCAAGACTCATGCCAAGTATGTTCAGAAGAATCATTCAGAAGAACAGATCATTGGAGAAAAGAATGAAGGAGTACAAATAAGAAGAAGATTTGCAAGAACAAATGAATAGGTAAAATTTTCTTTACTATCAAGAGTAGAACCTAAAACTTTTGATGAGGCTAGCAAGGATGAAGGATGGATACAAGCTATGGAAGAAGAACTGAATCAGATAGAGAAGAATCAGACTTGGGAGTTGGTGCCAAGGCCTGCAGAAAAAAATGTGATAGGTACAAAATGGGTATTCATGAACAAATTGAATGAAGATGGAGAAGTGGTCAGGAACAAAGCAAGGTTGGTTTGCAAAGGTTATTCTCAAGTTGAAGGTGTTGGATATAAGGAAAAATTTGCTTCGGTGTCTAGAATGGAAGTAATCAAAATTGTTCTTGCATTTGTAGTGCATACGGGATTCAAGGTATATCAGATGGATGTCAAATCTGCCTTTCTGAATGGTGACTTAGAAGAAGAAGTCTACATAGAGCAACCTGATGAATTTTAGTTATCAAAAGACCCAAACATGGTATGCAGACTTAAGAAGGCTCTGTATGGTTTCAAACAAGCCCCTAGGACTTGCTATGCAAGGTTAGATAAGTACTTACGTCAGTAGAGCTTCAAGAAAGGTACCACAAATAGTAATCTTTACATCAAAATTGAACGTGAACAAATTCTAATTGTTGTTGTGTATGTTGATGATATAATATTTTGTGGCTATGATGAGATGTGTAAGAAGTTTGTAGAAAAGATGCAGAAAGAATTTGAAATGTCTATTTTAGGTGAGTTAAATCATTCTTTCTTAGACTTCAAATTACTCAATCATTTGATGGTATCTTTATTTCTCAAGAAAAATATGTCAAGGATATGTTGAAGAAGTTTGACATGGAAGATAAGTACTCCTATGGTAACTGGTTTCCATTTGAGTAAAGATGATGAGTCACCTGAAGCTGATCAGACTCTGTATAGGTCTATGCTTGGGGGCCTACTATACCTAACAACATCAAGGCCTAGCATTATGCAAGTTGTGTGTTTGGTTGTAAGGTTTCAAGAAAATACTAAAGAAACACATGTGAAGACAGTCAAGAGAATTTTTAGATATTTGAAGAGCACTCTGGAACATGGGTTGTGGTATCAAAAGGGTGGTGACTCTTCCATGAGTGCCTATACTGATGCAGATTGGGTTCACAGTATTGGTGATAGAAAAAGTACTAGTGGAGGAGCTTTCCTTTTGGGAAATAGGTTGGTCTCATGGATTAGTAAGAAGCAAATTTTAGTTTCCTTAGCAACAACAGAGGAAAAGTATATAGCTGTAACAACTTGTTGCACTTAATTGATGTGGATGAAGCAAATATTGAAGGATATCAAGGTAGTATATGATGACCCCATTCCTATTCTTTGTGAAAATACAAGTGCCATCAATATTTCAAATAATCCAGTGATGCATTCTAGAACCAAGCACATATCTATTAGGTATCACTTTTTGAGAGAGAAGGTTGCAAATCAAGAGGTCAGATTGGAGTATGTGCCTACCAAGGATCAAGTTGTAGACATCTTTACAAAGGCACTTTCTAAGGACACATTTGAGTATCTCAGACATAAGTTAGGGGTTGTTGCCCCTCCTTCTAACTAGATGCATAGATGGTGCATCTATCCAGGGGGGGCAATTCAAGACATATCTTTATCCATGGATTGATGAAGGCTACCTCTCAGGGGGAGCAGGTAGATAAGAGAATGCGATGGATGACAAGGTTTGATCAGTCAGGGGGGGCTGACTAATAAAGAAGATCTAGAAAAGTGCAGACAGGGGGAACTAAAAGAAGATCATTTTAGAGGAAGACCACTATCCCTTTGTCCTTGATGTCAAAGGGGGAGAAATTTGCATATCAGGTTAAGTGTTGTCATCAATGCCAAAGGGGGAGATTGTTGCATATGTGTTGTTATTGATGTCAACAGTGCTATGTTGTGGAAGGTTGGAAGTGGAAGTGATGTTAACAGAGATGAAGTCAGCAATGGTATGGTGTATTGATATGGTTAGTGATGTTTAGAGTTGCCAAAATAAATTGATGATCAAAGAAGAAGACAAAGGAGTAATGATCAAAGATGGATTAGGGAAGTTGTGAAGTAAAGGGTAGGATGATGGAAGCCATGTACTATGGATGAGTTAAAGAGTATGCTGGTGTGAAGAAGTTGAAAATTCTTGTTTTAATGAAAGGATTTGTGATTGTTGTATGATGTTGTGATTAATGTCTCTGATGTGGTGAATGTCATATTCATTATTTCCTGACGAAAAGCATTGCTTTAGTTTTGAAAGAAAGTTTCAGGAAGTCCAAGGCAGTAGAAGTTGCACTGAAGAAGCTCAAGAGAATGCTCTACATTCCTCCACATTTGAAGGTGTGGCCTTGTGGTTTGGAAGTTAGATAGAAGCAGGTGTGAATAAGGTATGTTCCTAATTTTAGAGCATAGAAGTTACCGTAGAAGATTCCAAAGCTAGCAGAGTGAAGACAATTGTTTTGTGATGGTGCAGTTAGGATGAGTCCAAAGTGCTCTACATTTATCTGCATTTGAAGATGAGGTCATGTGGCTTGAAGGATGGTCAGATATAGATGTGAAGATTGATATATTCAAGTTTCAGATGATAAGTTGTACCACAAAGGTTCTTTGGAGTCAGCAGAGCAAAGACAAATCATATTGTTGATCAGTGTTGTCAGGAGCAGAAAGCAAAAGCCACCACATTTCACCGCATTTCATTAGTTGGCTTTGATGTTTGGAGGATGTGTTCAATTAGTCTGTATGTTTGTTCATTTCAAGTTTCAGGTGCTAAAGTGCACCGCAAGTTGTTTTTTTAATTCTCTATCTCAAGACTGTGTATTCAGTGTTTGTAAGTGATGCTAGGTTCAAAATTTGTTTGTTTGCACTAGAAAGTAGACATATATTTCAGAGGAAAGAATGTTTGAGAAGGTTTGTACAAGTCTTAAGTTGCTTGTGAAGTGATCCGCATGGTGCTAATTGGTCTCTCTTGTACTACTTTAGGTCTAGAGCTATTTTATGGAAGGATAAGTGCTTGCTGGGTCGACTTGATGAGTTTTGATGATCCCACCGTATGTTTGGATGTGTGCACCAGCTTGGAAGAATGTGTTAAGAAAGAATAGGTCTTGTTTATCAATTGGCTTGAACTGCATTGGATTTCCACATCATTTGGAGTTGACTTGTTGTGGCCGTTGCATGTTTTATGTTTACACGTTTCATCTTGGCCGACATAGGAGAAATATTTTGAAGTTTTGTAAATGTCCTAGGAGTGGTCTCCTTATGAAAAAGCATTAGTATGATTCAAGTGGATGTGTGGATGCGCAAAGAAAATGAAGCACATACATCCTCGCTCACTCTCATTCACTCTTACACTTTGCAACAAACTTGATCTTTCATTTATATGCTCTGCAAGTCTTCAAATCTTCACCTTTGTTAGCCTAGATGAAATGTGTAACATGAAACGTGCAACAACCAAACAAATCAACTCCCAGATCAACTAAGGTAATGTAGGAATCAAATCATGTTATGCAATTCATACCAAGTGATCATTAGGACCTGCTTTTACCTTAGCACACATCTCAAAGTTGGCGCACACTTCCAAACACATGATGCAATCACCTAAACACACCAAGTTGGCTCAACAAGCACTTATCCTTTCATGCATTAGGTCCAGATCTAAAGCAGTATCAGAGACACAAAATAACATCATGCAGATCATATGCTAAGCATTATATTACTTGAAAAACCTTCTCATACATTACTTTATCTAATTTATGCATCTTCTTTCTAGCGCAAAAAAAAACACTGATGTCGGTATCCCTTACTCAGTCTGATTACATTGTCTTGAAATAGATCATTGAAAACATATTTACGGTACTCCACAGCACATGAAACTTGAATTGAGAAATCATACAGATAATATGAACTTATCTTTTAAACAACAAAGCCAAATATTAGTGTGGTGAAATGCAGTGGCTTTTACTTTCTCCCTTTGATGATCTTAACCAACAACATGACTTGTATTTACCCAACTGACTCTGGAAATCATTGCAGTACATTGTAACATTTGAAACTTGAGTATATCATACCTCTTATATGTATCTAACTATCCTCCAAGCCACAAGATCATATATTCTAGTGTAGAGAAATACAAACCATTATACTATCTCTTTGTGAGTACAACAACACTGTACAACTGTCTTCACTCTACTAGCTCTGAAATGCTCTGTGGTACTTTTTATGAACTGAAATCAGGATCATGCATACTTCATAGTTGTCTCTATCTAACTTCCAAATGGAAAGGCCATATCTTCATCTATGGTAGAATGTGGTACAATCTTCTGAGCTCCTTCAATGCAACTTCCTATGTCTTTGACAATTTGAAACCTTATACAATTTCTGTCATATCTTGTGTAATGATTTTCAACAAGAGGAAATGAATGCAACATTCACAACACCATAGACAATAATCACAACTCTTTTCATCAAAAACAAGAAACCACAAATTCTTCATATTAGCATATCCTTCAACTTGACAACTTTCCCCTATCTATGAAATTAAGAAGATAAGGTACAATTGTGTACATATTATACTAATCCAACATCATGCTCATGACTTTCATCGCCATTACCTTCACCTCACAACTCCTATGATCATCACTCCTTTGATAGCATATACTCATTACTATGCTTTCCACCTCACAACACTTCTAACATCACTGATCACCATTCTGTTGACATCAAAGACAACATATGAAACAATCTCCCCCTTTGTCATTGATGGCAACACTAACCTAATATGCAAATTTTCTCCCACTTTGACATTAAGGGCAAAGGGCTAGTGGTCTACCTTTGTACTGGGAAAAACATACGAGCTCCCCTTGTCTATGCAATCCTTGTCATCCTCCTTAGTCTCTTATCTACTTGCTCCCTCTAAGAGGTAGCCATCATCAATCCAAGGATGATAAATATGCCTTGAACTACTCCCCCTGGATAGATGCATCATCTGTGCATTTAGTTAGAAGGAGGGGCAAAAACCCCTAACTTATGTCTGAGATATTCAAATGTGTCCTTAGAAAGTGCCTTTGTAAAGATGTCTACAACTTGATCCTTTGTAGGTACATATTCCAATTTTACCTCTTGATTAGCAAACTTTTCTCTTAAAAAGTGATACTTGTTGGATATGTGCTTGGTTCTAGAGTGCATCATTGGATTATTTAAAATATTGATGGCACTTGTATTTGTTAGAATCTATGATTGAGATCCCACAAGCCCTGGATGATATTCTGAAGGAAAACTTGTCACACACAAAAGAGAAATTGCACAGCAAAATGATGAAACAATATTGATTATTGAATATTGAATAATAATTACAAAGAGATCAATCCTTATGAAAGGAGATCAAAACCCTAAAAGTGAAAACCCTAGGATGAATAATTAATAATTAATTATTAATGGGCCTAAGTTTAGCTTAAGCGAAAATAAAGTAAAAGGTGACTTAATTAATAAATTGATATGATTTAATTAATCAAGTAATTGACCTTATTACTCCAACAATATAGTCACATAGGATAGGAATGGGTTGATAATACATTACCTTGATATCCTTCAATGTTTGCTTCATCCACAACACTTGAGTGCAACAGGATGCTGCAACTATATACTCTGCTTTTGTTGTTGATAAGGAAACTAAATCCTGCTTTTTCCTAAACCATGAGACCAATATGTCTCCCAAAAAGAAAGCTCCATCACTGGTACTTCACCTATCATCAACACTGCCAGCCCAATCTGCATCAGTATATGCACTTAGAGAAAAATCATTACCTTTTTGATACCATAGTCCAAAATCCATAGTACTCTTCAAATATCTGAAAAATCTTTTGACTGCCTTCACATGTGTTTCTTTTGGATCAACTTGAAACCTTGCAATAATGTAAACTGCTTGCATAATATCAGGCCTTGATGTTGTTAAGTACAGTAATCCCCAATCATAGACCTATACAAAGTCTGATCAGCTAGAGGTGACTCATCATCTTTAATCAAACGACAACCTGTTACCCTAGGATTACTCACTAGTTTGCAATCTTCCATACCAAACTTTTTCAACATCTCCTTGACATACTTTGCTTGAGAGTTATATATACCTTCACCTGATTGAGTAATTTGGAGTTCAAGAAAGAATGATAGTTCACCTATCATAGATATTTCAAATTCTTTCTACATCTCTTCAACAATCTTCTTGTACATTTCATCATTGCCACCAAAGATTATATCAACATATACTACTACTATTAGTATTTTCTCATTCTCAATTTTGATGTATAGATTGCTATTTGTGGTACCTTTCTTGAAGCCCTGCTAGAGTAAGTACTTGTCCAACCTTGCATACCAGGCCCTAGGGGCTTGTTTGAGACCTTATAAGACCTTCTTAAGTATGCATACCATGTTCTGATCTTCAGATAGTTGAAATCCTTTAAGTTGCTCTATGTAAACTTCCTCTTTTAAATCACCCTTAAAGAAAGTAGATTTGACATCCATTTGATATACCTTGTGTTGAATGCACAAGACAACTGAGAGGGGGGATGAATCAGTTGTATCAAAATTTCAAACCCTCACAAACATTTAGATCCACATTAACCTTTAAAATTGTTATGATGATTAAACATGAAAAGAAAATAACTGAAACTGAAACATAACAATACCAATCACAAGGCAACACCAGATTTTACGTGGAAAACCCAAAAAGGGAAAAACCAGGGTGAGGATTAGATCACAATATAAAGTAGTAGCAATATCGAATTACAAAAGGCTCACTGCCCAGAAGAAAGAAAGACTCATTGCCAAAGGACTCACTATCTAGAAGAAGAGGCTCACTGCCAGGGTTGAACTGATATAATTACATCTAACCTATGCATGGAGTTTAGCTCCAATGAAGCTCAATATTCACCACAATATAAACAACACCTTTGCAACAACACTGAAAATAGTAAACATCGTTTGCTCACTACATCTAGTAGCCTAACACATGAAATCTCTCACTGTACTGATCAAATTCGCATTACAACCAATATTTTCTTTGCGCATCCACACATCCACGAATCCTTGACACTTATTTATACCATCATCAATCATGAAAAAATTCTCCAAGGTTGGCAATACATCTTGAGCCATAAAATTCAAATTAGGTTTGGACCTAAACATTCCCACGAAGGAAAGGAATGAATGCAGACCACACCACATCTTAGTATGGACCTAAATTCCCTCTTAGACATTATTCCACGCTACCTTAATCAACAAAGAATAACCGAAATTAGTGCAAACAACCAAGTCGGCCAAACTTGAGTTAACACTATGGACTTTTAAGCACATGCTTCCTCAAAGGTAAACACATCTCATAGATCTTACACAAAGATTTAACACAATCTAGAAACATCCACAAATATCTTGAAGTTGTTAGATTTAAGGTAGACAACTGAGAGGGGGGGTGAATCAGTTGTCCCAAAACTTTCTTCCTATTAATCACTTAAATCCTCTTTGTAATTCAACAACATAATAATAAATCAATCATGGAAACATAATGCAACAATTCAAGAGTAGAAACACATTAACACATATGACACCAAGATTTTAATGTGGAAAACTTGGTTAAGGGAAAAACCACAGGGTGACTAACCCAAGATTGTATTCTTTGTTAAAAGAATAAGAAGAACAAAATGGCACATGCCAATTAGGGCTCACTACTCGAGCACACTGCTCACAAGAGGCCCACTGCCTACAGGAGACACACTGTCTATAGAATAATAAATATTACATACTTGAATTGAAGAATAGCATCTTCACCATGCTTGAGTCAGTTCCATTTAAGCCCAATACTTCTGCTCTGCCTTTCGCTCTACTCCTCTCTGCCACACACTCATCTCCACAAGATACCTTTGAAATGACTTCACAACCTCTTATGTAGACAAGACATTTGACTTTAGGATAATCATCCAAGTCAGCATACATTACAGAGAAAATACATAAATGCAACATGACTAATTACAAAAGACTTCACGCGGATCAACACGCTATCGGCCACATAGATTTGAGACTTCAATCTTCCTTTAGGAACACACCATGCTTCACAGAACATCTTCAAGATCATCCGCAAGATGTGTAACTCATCTGGTTAGCCAGACTTAGGAAGAACATCATCATCTGGAAGTAATTCTTCAATTACGAGCTCAATCTTCAGTGCAGATCACCAACACAAATTGGACACAATCCAAAGACCTCCACAAGCTTGCCTGAATCACCAAGAACATCCACACTACTTCTGCTTACCAAAACCATTCTCTCCTTCATCCAGAACCTCAAGAACACAGTCAGTCATCACTGTCATATTGGAATAGATGCTTGCAGACCTCCAGACCACAAACCAATTGAGTTGTTAATTCACATTGACTTCCTAAACACTCCACCAAATCTGCAGAACAAGATATTGCATTTCCAGATCTCACCGGACCTATCTATGTCACTCTATCACCTCTGAACATCTGCCAGAACTAGTTTTACTCAAGTGACCATAACTTCTTAAGATCTTCATGTGAACCTCTCAAATCTTTACTGGATCATCTTAAGACACATATCTACAAACCCTTTGATACACATCCTCTGATCTTTATCTTAGTTGGGATCTTCACCTCACTGTCTTCACTGTTCTTCTTTATTCCTGATAGGACTAATTTTCTCAATATCCTTAGCATACAACTCATCCAATCCTTATCATCAATTCAACAGGAGTATGTTGACATCAATGACAACACCGGTTAGGCCCATACTTGCAACAATCTCCCCCTTTGTCATTGATGGCAATATATGATGTGAAAAACTATTTTAACCATCAAGACAAGAACTTATCCTCACTGACTAACATAACTCCCCTTATCAACAACAATCATTCACATGTCTTCTCTACTTTTACTGCTCCCCCTTTAATCAGAAACCACTTGTTTTTCACATGTCTTCTCTCCCCCTTGACATCAATGGCAAAGGGCATATACTTGCATCACTCAGAATCATACCAACTGCTCTCCCTGAGTAGCAGCTTCCCATCATCAATCCAGACCACAAGATATGACTGTGAGATCCACCAGACTGATGCACATCAGTGCACCTTAATTCAGAACTAGAGGGGTAATAACCCCTAACTTCTCCCTGAGATACTCAAAAGAGTCCTTAGGTAGAGGTTTAGTAAAAATATCTGTAATCTGATCCTTGGAGGGCACAAACTCCAATCTAACTTCATTCTTGTTCACCTGCTCTCTTAGAAAATAAAACTTGATGGATATATGTTTTGTCTTTGAATGCAACACCAGATTTTTTGATATATTTATTACACTTGAATTATCATAGAAGATTGTGATAGGTTCCTCATACTCCACTCTGATGTGTCTTAGCATTTGCTTCATCCACAATACTTGAGTGCAACTACCTGCTATTGCAATATATTTTGCTTCTGCAGTGGATAGAGATATTGCCTCTTGTTTCTTTCTCAGCCAAGAAACAAATTTCTTCCCCAAAAAGAATGCTCCACCACTGGTACTCTTTCGATCATCCACATCTCCTGCCCATTCTGCATCTGTATATGCATGAAGAGAGAAATTATGATCTCTAGGATAGCACAAACCATACTCAACTGTCCCTTTTAGATATCTAAGAATCCTCTTGATTGCCATGACATGAGATTCTCTAGTATTAGCTTGAAATCTAGCAACAAGACCAACAACATTCATAATGTTAGGTCTAGTTTGAGTGAGATACAATAATCCTCCAATCATTGACCTATACTTTTTCTGATTAGCCTTAGGAGAGTCATCATCTTTGCTCAATTTACATCAGGTTGCCATGGGAGTACTCATTTGTTTAGAGTCTTCCATCCCAAATTTTTTCAACAATTCTTTCACATATTTGGTCTAAGAAATGAAGATTCCTTTATTTTTTTGAATGATTTGTAGACCCAAGAAGAAATTCATTTCCCCGAACATGGACATCTCAAATTCACTTTTCATTTGATTTGCAAAAGTTTCGCACATACTATATCTTCCTCCAAAAATGATATCATCAACAAACACTTCAACAATTAAGATGTTTTCATGATCAATTTTGAAGTACAAGTTACTGTCAGCAATACCTTTGTTGAAACCAATCTTCAAAAGATACTTATCCAATCTTTCATACCAGGCTCTTGGGACTTGTTTGAGTCCATACAGTTCTTTCTTCAACTTGTAGACCATATCACCATGATCAGATACTTGAAATCCATCCAGTTGCTCAATGTATACTTCTTCTTCCAAGTCACCATTTAGGAAGGCAGATTTGACATCCATCTGATATACTTTGAAGTCCTTGAAGGCAGCAAAGCCAAGAAATAATCTAACTGCATCAATTCTTGCCACCGGAGCAAAAGTTTCTTCAAAATCAACTCCTTCTACTTAAGAGTAACCCTTGCAAAACAATCTGGCTTTGTTTCTGACTACTTCACCATCTTCATTCAGTTTATTCCAGAAGACCCATTTGGTTCCAATCACATTCTTGTTTTTAGGTTTGGGAACAAGATCCCAAGTGTGATTTTTCTCAATTTGCATTAGCTCTTCCTCCATTGCTTTAGTCCAGGTTTCATCATTGCATGCTTCATTTACTGACTTAGGTTCAATCATTGAAATCAGACAATACTCTTCTAAGTCTTGAGCAATCTTTCTTCTTGTTTGAACACCTTTGCTTTTATCACCTATGATCTGATCTTCAGAGTGATTCAGTCTTACATACCTGGGAATTTTGGGATTTTCTTGCACTTCTAATTCTTGAACATGTCCATTCAAACTTATCTCTTCTTCCTGATTCACTGGATCAATCTGAATCTAGATTTCAGAAGGGGCTTGGACTTTTTGAACCAAAACATCATTCTGATCATCTTCATTATATTCATAAAACCTTAAGGGTTTTTCAATACCTTCATCAACCTTCACATTTGTACTTTCTATAATCTTTCTCAATCTCTTGTTATAACATCGGTATGCTTTGCTTTGAGTAGAATAACCCAAGAATATTCTTTCATCACTTCTAGCATCAAATTTGCCTAGATCTTCATCTCTTTTAATGTAACATTTTCTACCAAAGACTCTGAAATACTTCACAGTGGGAGTGATGCCAAACCAAAGTTCATAAGGGGTCTTATCAATATTGCTTCTGATTTGTACTTGATTAAGAGTATAGACTGCAGTGCTTACAACTTCTCTCCAGTAGATCTGAGGAACATTTGCTTCCATCATCATGGTTCTAGATGCTTCTTGGATGGTCTGGTTCTTTCTCTCCAAGTTACTCCATTCTATTGTGGAGTCCTTGGAGTAGACAACTGTCTTTTTATCCCATGTTTCTCACAGAATTCTATGAACTCACTGGATGTGAATTCTCCACCTCTATCAGACCTCAGACATTTTATATTCAATCCAGTTTCATTCTCTACCATAGCCTTGAATATTTTGAATTTCTCAAGAGCCTCAAATTTCTCTTTCAGAAAAGTCATCCACATCATCCGGGGGTGGTCATCAATTAATAACATGAAGTATCTATCACCTTACACACTCCTGATTCTTGTTAGACCACATACATCAGTATGAACTAAGTCCAATAATTCGGTAGAAGACTGCTCCTTACTTTTGAATGTAACTCTGCTTTGCTTACCCAACTGACATTCTTTGCACAAACTATTAGTAGGTTTCATCAATCTTGGAAGATCTCTTACAGCCTGAGTGTTGCTTATCTTGATGATATTATCAAAATTCACATGACATATTCTCCTATGCCACAACCAACTCTAATCAATTTGAACAAATAAACAACTTTTACCAGTACCAACCAAGTGGAAGATATTACCTTTTGTTTGAGTACCAAATGCAATCTCTGTTCCAGAACTTTCAAAGATCTTGCATTTTCCATTTTTGAATCGGAGATCATAGCCTTTGTCTACCAACTATCCAACACTGAGAAGATTGTGCTTCAAACCTTCAACATACAATACATTACTGGTTTTGTTCTTTCCATCAAAAGAAATGGTTCCTCTACCTCTAATTCTGCCAATAGAATTATCACCAAATTTTACCACTCCTTCATATCTTTCCAAGTCTATGAACTTATTTTTGTCACCTGTCATATGGTGGGAGCATCCACTGTCAATGACCCAATCATCCTTTTCTTCAACTTGGGTAGCTAGAGCTCTTTCTACTATTTTGGATTTGCTCTTGAAAATCTTTCCAGACACCTTGAAGCAAAATGACCAATCTTATTGCAGTTAAAACATTTGAAGGGCAATTTTCCTTCATACTTACCGGATCCTCTTGGCAGTCTTTTTGCAATAAGGGCTTCAAGTTGAGTAGCTTTTGCTTCATCTTCTTCCAGATCTTTTCTTGTTTTTTCATACCAGGATATTTTCTTTGAAGAGTTCTCTCCCGGTTCAAACTTTTGTTTTCCTTTTATAGAGGCACTAGCTTTGAAAGCAAACTCAATCTTGGGGGGGTGCATCTCCAAACTCTGACAATTCAAATGCAGCTAATTTACCAACCAATTAATCTCTTGTAATATTTGAAAAAGACCTGAATTCTTCAATAGTAGCAACCTTGTACTTGTAAGAATTAGGAAGGGATCTGAGAACTTTGGCAACAATCTCATCTTCATCCAAGATTCCACCAGCACATCTAATGCCACAAACAAGCTCATTTACTCTTGGCATAAATGTAGTGATATTTTAATCTTCTCTCATCTTCAGGTTTTCAAAATTTCCTTTCAGACTTTGTAGCTTGGCACATTTAACATACTTGTCTCCTTCATGCAAAAGTTCTAGTTTTTGCCAAATCTCATATGCAGTTTTTAGATCAATAACATTTGTCAGCTCTTAATCAGATAAGGCACTTAGAAGAGCTTCTTTAGTCCACAGATTGTTTTCAGCATCTTTGATTTCATCTACGGTACTCGGACCATTTTGTGGAGGAACATACTTCTTTGAAGCCATGATCCAATACTACATTCCCATACATTGCAAGTGACATTCCATGCGACTTTTCCAAAGAGTAAAATTAGTTCCATCAAACCTCGGACTATCATTCTTGTCGGACGACATCCTGGATCTCCTTAAGTGATTAAGCTCTTTTAGAGGAACTTATCTCTGATACCAATTGTTAGATTTAAGGTAGACAATTGAGAGGGGGGGTGAATCAGTTGTCCCAAAACTTTCTTCCTATTAATCACTTAAATCCTCTTTGTAATTCAACAACATGATAATAAAACAATCATGGAAACATAATGCAACAATTCAAAAGCAGAAACACATTAACACATATGACACCAAGATTTTAACATGGAAAACCCAGTTAAGGTCAAAACCACAGGGTGACTAACTCAAGATTGTATTCTCTGTTAAAATAAGAAGAAGAACAAAATGGCACATGCCAATTAGGGCTCACTGCCCGAGCACACTGCTCACAAGAGGCCCACTGCCTACAGGAGACACACTGTCTATAGAATAATAAATATTATATACTTGAACTAAAGAATAGCATCTTCACCATGCTTGAGTCAGTTCCATTTAAGCTCAATACTTCTACTCTGCCTTTCGCTCTGCTCCTCTCTACCACACACTCATCTCCACAAGATACCTTTGAAATAACTTCACAACCTCTTATGTATACAAGACATTTGATTTTAGGATAATCATCCAAGTCGGCATACATTACAGAGCAAATACATAAATACAACATGACTAATTACAAATGACTTCACATGGATCAACACGCTATCGGCCACACAGATATGAGACTTCAATCTTCCTTTAGGAACATGCCATTCTTCACAGAACATCTTCAAGATCATCTGCATGATGTGTAACTCATCTGGTCAGCTAGACTTAGGAAGAACATCATCATCTGGAAGTAATTCTTCAATTACGAGCTCAATCTTCAATGCAGACCACCAACATGAACTGGACACAATCCATAGACCTCCACAAGCTTGCCTGAATCACCAAGAACATCCACACTACTTCTACTTACTGAAATCATTCTCTCCTTCATCCGAAACCTCAAGAACACAGTCTGTCATCACTGTCATATTGGAATAGATGCTTGCGGACCTCCAGACCACGAACCAATTGAGTTGTTAATTCACATTGACTTCCTAAACACTCCACCAAATTGCAGAACAAGATATTGCATTTCTGGATCTCACCAGACCTATCTATGTTACTCTGTCACCTCTGAACATCTGCTAGAACCAGTTTTACTCAAGTGGCCATAACTTCTTTAGATCTTCATGCGGACCTCTCAAATCTTTACTGGATCATCTTAAGACACATATCTACAAACCCATTAATACGCATCCTCTGATCTTTATCTTAGCTGGGATCTTCACCTCAGTGTCTTCACTGTTCTTCTCTATTCCTGATAGGACTAATTTTCTCAATATCCTCAGCATACAACTCATCCAATCCTTATTATCAATGCAACAAGAGTATGTTGACATCAATGACAACACTGGTTAGGCCCATACTTGCAACATAAGTCACATGAAAACCAACAAATTCAACCACAACATCTTTCACCTGAAGAAAGTTCACAATCTGCTTACAACCAACACCGTCGAACTCTGCTACACAAGAAATCACCTTTCGGAGCATCAAATCACAAACCTTATGGATTGAAGATATATAAGGACCTTATAAGCACACATACAGAACCACAACACTTGAAACAACTCTGTAGAGAAATGCGAAGCAAAACACTTTCTCCCAGACACAATACAAACACTGTTAAACTCTGTTCTCAAATTGGTGAACATAACTTTCAATGCACAACAATTTGGAGCACAAAATTAGCCATTTAGCATCTTCAAACACTTCTAAACAACATGTCAAAATTGCACACCCAGATCTCCAATACAAAAGAAATGCGCAGCAAAAACACGAACAACACTCTGTAAGCCAGAAGACTTCTTCAACACACTGTTTCCAATGTTAATCAAATTTTCTCAAAAGCACTTGGAAATCCAACAACAGAAGCATATTCCTAACATCTTCAACACTTCTACAAAGCAACCAAACCACATTTAGCAGGCAACTTAATCAAATAACAATAACCTCATCAGAAGACATAGTTGACACCAATGACAACACCGATTAGCACATACTTACAACACCTTGAAGTCCTTGTGAATTGCAAATGCAAGAAACATCCTGATTGCTTCCATTCTTACCACAGGAGCAAATGTCTCCTCAAAGTCAATTCCTTCCACCTATGAATAACCTTTGCAGAACAACCTTGCTTTGTTTCTGACCACTTCTCCATCTTCATTCAATTTATTTCTGAACACCCATTTTGTCCCTATCACATATTTGTCCGTAGGTCTTGGCACCAATTCCCAAGTCTAATTTTTCTCTATCTAATGTAGTTCTTCTTCCATTGCTTGGATCCATCCTTCATCCCTGCTAGCATTGGCAAAAGTTTTAGGTTCTATCTTATACAACAAAGAGAAGATTACCTATTCATTTGCCCTTGTAAATCTTCTTCTAGTCTACACTCTTTCATTTCTGTCTCCAATTATCTAATCTTCTGAGTGGTTCTTTTGAATATACTTGGCAGAAGTCTTAGTGACCTTCTCTTGTGTTTCTTCCTTTTCTTCAACTTCTTCTTCTTCTTCTTCTTCTTCTTCTGTGCAAGCAAATTCATCTAACCAATAGTCTTCTTGATCATATGTGACTGGATGTGACTCATCATCAACCCTAACATTTGTACTCTCAACTATCTTCCTCAGTCTTTTATTGTAGCATCTATAAGCTTTGATTCTAGTTGAGTACCCAAGAAAAATTCCTTCATCAGATCTTGAGTCAAACTTTTCGAAACCTTCTTCATCTCTTTTGATATAGCATTTAGTTCCAAAATTTTTGAAATACTTGACAGAAGTAGGTCTTCCTTTCCATAACTCATATGGAGTCTTGGTGTTGTTCACTCTTAGTTGTCCTCTATTAAGAATATAGACAACAATATGGATTGCGTCTTTCCAATATGCATCAAGTAATTTGGCTTCATTCAACATTGTTCTTGTCATCTCGTGAACAATTCTATTCTTCCTTTCTGTTGGTTCCCAAATTTGAACACATCAAACTCTAAAGATTTGCCACTTCTTATGATCAAGTTCGATGGAAGACTTAGCCAATAGAGTGGGAGATTATCTCTTATCTCCCCTTCACTTCAGGTTCAGCCACACCTAGGGAGTATCCCTCATTCATAATCCATAAATATAGCTTTTCAACACAAGGCAGAATGTTCTCATGTATGCACCAAGATTTATGAGATTAACCCCAAATTGGCACTGTTCTTGGATTATCTAACTTATTCACATCAGAGAACATGAAAGACCCTAACCTAAAACAAAATAAAACATAAAATGGTTTGTTTCAAATGATTTGTCTTTAAATGTAATGATTTCCTAGACCCTTTGGGCAAGCAAATCCTGGACCGGTGCTTTATTAGGGCAACAGAGTCAGACCCATCACTGTAAATGTTCCCTCGTGACAACAAAACTTCATATCTAGAGGACCCAAACAAAATATTACTGCCTTATAGTAACATGTCCAAGAAAAGGTATTATCTATAACCATACTTCACTAATCCCTTGATATTACACACTTTCCCCCATATATGATCTAAAGCAAATTTAATCTACTCCTTGAATAGATGAAGAAAATCATATATGCAACATAGCAAGTGTACATTGAGGAACTTAGAAACCCTTGGTAACTTTGTTCAAAAGAAAAATGCTAATACCCATGGAGACAGTCATAAATAACACACACAGAACATGTTTTTCATATATCTCAATTTGGAAAGAACATTGTCATTTAGAAATTTATACATTTACAAAATAGAAAATACCTCTGCACCCAGAAACAAGAGCCAAGTCTGCAACAAAAAATACTTCCCAAAGTGTAGATACCTTGTATCCAAAGTCCAGAAAATCCCTCCACAAAATGGTATAGCCTGCTCTCTTATAGAAACAAGAGCATGTTGCCCTAAAATTTATTACATCATGGTAGTTAGGTGAGTTTCGCATTACAAGTTGTTGCCAATGAGCCTGGGGAAATTACAAAATACACAAAAAGGAGGAGAAGACAAAATATAATATAAAATATGGAGCCAAATGTTTTAATTTATCTTTCCCCTTTTTACTTTGTCCACATGTTAATATTGCAATTGTCGAGCATCTCCATTTCACACCGTCGCACGACATGTCTGATGGCTCCTTGATCCCTATGCGTGGTTGTGTGGCTTCTTTTCAAGCTCTTCCTTGATTGCTCTCAACTTTTGAGATGACAGAGAACAAAATCCTACAGTCTCCAATCCAATTTTGCCCAATGCATTCACTCTTGGGTCGTTTTTAGCCATTCTGGCAACAAAAAATCATCACAAACATGCATAAAATCCTTGCCCAGGCATTGAGAATGGTCAGGGGATGAATTTAAACTTGGAACAACAATTTTGAGCTCTAAAACACCCCCAAAATCTGCCCTGAAAATAAAAAACGTGATCAACAGCTTCACTCTGCAATAATTCCTGCCTAAAGCTGCCCAAAAGATCTCAGAGGACCATCCATGAAGAAAACACCTCAATCTTTGTTGTAAAGAAGACTTCACGTCAAAATCTACAAAGAAAGAGCCATTTTGCATCATTGTACGGCTTCAGGGGAGCAACTAAAATAGTTGTGCGATGCTGCGAAATCCCCCAAAAACTTATTTATTTGTCTCCACCAAAGTATCAACATTATAAGACAGTGTTTATAATGAATTACTTCACATTAAAATATTATTTTTGCCCATAATAATTTTAAAATTTCACTTTTCAACATTAGACAAATGGCAAACACTTAATTTCCTCTTTCAGGTAATTGGTGCATTTTCACTACAGGTAGACGAGTAATCAGAGGGCCATGAAAATTTGTGCAAGGCCATTATCAATTATTTAGAGCAAACCCATTTCCTTAGAATTCGCATCGCTAAATGATTTCTAGGACCTCCTTTGTAAACTGGCTTGTCGAATGCCTTTGTTGCAACTGAAATGCATTAAAATAATGCATCATATGGTCTCTGATTTTGATGAAACTAGAATTAGAGGTGTTTTGGGCCAAAACGAGAAATGAGTCTTCCTCAGAATTGTGAGATTTGAAACTTTTCAGAACACCAAATCTAGCTCGGTCGCAGTCAGAAAAGGATTAAACAACCCATCAAAACTCACCTTGGAAGCACGAAACTGAGTAGGCATGTTACCATATGTGCCAAAAAACTTCCTACCATATGGATTTGCAAGATGACTTCTGAGATGAAAGATTTTAATCAGCAAAGGCAGGCTCCAGGGTAGATTAAGCAACATGTTGACCTGACCTCTGTCGACACATCGGGAGGATTTAGGCACTTCAAATTTGCAAAATTTGAGCGTGTCAACACTTTCCACTACTCCATTTTGCTGAGGAGTTCTTGCAGCAGATAGGTGCCTCTCTATTCCATGTTCTTCACAATATTCCTCAAACTCACTTTATGTGAACTCCCCACCTCTATCAGACCTTAAGCACTTGATTCTAGATTTCATTTCATTTTCAACCATGGACTTGAAAATATTAAACCTACTCAAGGCTTCTAATTTTTCTTTTAAGAATGTAACCCATGTCGTCTTAAAGTAATCATCAATAAGCAACATAAAATACCTCTCACCTTGGAGACTCTTTGTCTTGATAGGACCGCACAAGTCAGTATGAATTAGTTCCAATGGCCTTGTAGAAGAATCTTAGTCTTAAATCTTATCCTTGTCTGCTTCCCAATCTGACATTCTTTACACAAGGTGCTTACAGGCTTGATACTCTTTGGCATGTC
Organism: Cunninghamia lanceolata; assembly: GCA_027924645.1. Taxonomy (NCBI): domain Eukaryota; kingdom Viridiplantae; phylum Streptophyta; class Pinopsida; order Cupressales; family Cupressaceae; genus Cunninghamia; species Cunninghamia lanceolata. The sequence continues at coordinate 5,425,906 of BSBN01000128.1, forward strand.
TCTTACTACAGTGTATGGAGCTGATTTTCACAAGATTGTCAAAGTTGATGTGTCCCATCCTTTTGTGCCACAACAAACATTCATTTGTCTATCCTAGAAGATAACTCCTTCCAGCAACACCCTTTAGGTTGTACAAGTTGTTTTATGTCCTAGAACCTTCTACCACTAGTTTACCAGAATTTTCTCTTCTGATTTCACATCCTTGTTTATGAAATATGTGGTTGTATCCTTTGCTGCACATCTAACTTATGCTGAGAAGATTGTGCTTAAGACCTGCATATAGAACATCTTCTATTTTAGATTTTCCATCAATACTTATGGTGCCCTTTCCACAAATATTTGCAGATGAATTGTCCCCAAACATGACTGATCCACCATTCCACTTAACAAGATTGATGAATTTTATCTTATCACTTGTCATGTGACTTGAACATCCACTATCTATTACCCAGAGATTTGTTTGCCCTTGAGCATGAAATGCTGTTTGGACAATCATTTAATTTTCAACCTCATTGTTTGTTTCCTTTCTTTTGGAAGTATCACTCTTCTTGTCTTGCTCAGTAACATCTGCCATCTGAGTTTCTGATTTTGCTAATCCACTTCTGCAATATCTTGCTATGTGTCCAGAATTGTTGTAAATATGACATGTCATAATGACATCTACTAGTGAAGCAAGAGGATTCCTACTTACAAAATTTCTTCTATTCATTCTAGACTTGCATTCCATAGCCTTATGACCATATTTATTGCAGATAAAACAATAACCAAAAAGGCATGATTGATCCTGTTTATGAAAATTTGTCTTGCATGAAAGGGTCATCCATATCTTCCTCATTAAGACATGACTAGAGTGATATATTTTTATTTAGGGTCATTCGGATTTCCAAAGTTTGCTTTCTCCAATTCTTTTCTGAGTGAAAAGATTTATTTCTCAAGCTTTATGCATTCATTTGTCTTAGCTTCAATCAGAGCTTTTTGTTCTTTGTTCTCTTTCCTTATACATTCCAAGCCTTCAAGAGAAGAAATAAGTTCACCTTCAAAATCAACTTCACAATCTTCTTCATCTATGGTCTTGTCAGAAATATTAGAGATTACCATGGCCATGAATAGGGACTCTCCTCTTTCATCATCTAATGAGTAGTGATCTACTTCTTCCGAGGATTTGTAGTCTTCTTTGGAAAAGAGGTTTCTTTTGAAGTTGCTCCTTTTGAAACCCCTACTGCTACTTTTATTTTCTCCAAAAGGACATTTAGAAGCATAATGGCCAACTTTTCCACATTTAAAACATTTGAAGGGTAACTTACCTTTATACTTGCGTGAGCCCTTCTTCAGCTTTCTCACAAAGTTTGCTTCTTCTTCCTCAGACTCACTATGTGGACCAGATGTTCCTTCTCTCTCTGTAGCTTTGAAATTAGCTTCTCTTTTGGATGTACCTTGGACTTCATGTCTCATCTCATAGGCAGTGATGGACCCAAACAACTCTTCCATGGTAAGTGTCTTTAGATATTTGGCTTCTTCAATAGCAAAAACTCTTGAATCAAACCTGTGAGAGAGAGTTCTTAGGACTTTCTTCACAACCACTGAATCAGACACTTCCTCACCTAGCCCTTTGATTCCATTGACCGCTTCATCCACTCAGAGCAAATAGCTAGCAATGTTTTCCTCTTCTTTCATTCTTAGATTCTCAAACATTGCTCTGTAAGTTTGTAATCTTGCTTGCTTTACACTATCATTTCCTTCGTAGAGATTTTTGAGTTTATCCCATATCTCCTTGGTCATCTTATAATGCACTACCTTGACAAACACTGAACTAGTTAGACCACTTAAGATATCATTCTTGGCTTTAGCATTGTCTTCATTGGCCTTCTCATTCGAATCCTTAATAGGATGAGCAGGTTGAATATAAGCATCCATTGCAGCTCTCCAAACATCATACCCTAGTGAGGTAAGATAAGCTTCCATCCTTACACTCTAGAAGGTATAGTTAGTTCCATCAAACAATGATGCTACGTTAGAAGAGGATGACTTTCTCTAAGTCATGTGTTCTAATCCAAGATCTTCCTTCAGCTGTTAGGCTGCACCAAAGAACTTAACTCTGATACCAATTGTTAGAACAATCTGATATACTAAGAGGGGGGTGAATTGGTATATTCCACAATTTAATCCAATTCAACTTTATCAACCAAATCTTTCTACTACCTTAAACAGATAATGAAGCAAACCATGTAATACAAAACATAATCACACAACCAAACAACTATAACACCATATTTACGTGGAAAACTCTAGAAGGGAAAAACCACAGTGAGCAAGTTGCTTGGATCTACTGTCCAATTCCAGCCTCACAAATTAAAATAGGTTTACATCAAATTTTATGGCCTACAACCTAAAGGAATCTATAACTCCCTGATACACAATTTTATGGGCTTCAACCAAAAGGAAGCTACAACTCCCTAAAGTGCTACTGTAACACTTACAAAACTTACAAGAAGAGGCTCCAACCTCTGTACCAAAACATTTGACAGATTCTGCTAGTTCAATTACCTCTACAGCATCAACTCCTTTCACACTAACTTATGAATTCAACACCTCTGCTCAAACAAATCTGCTATCTTTGACACACCTCTGCAACACAACACAACCTCTGTTATGAATCATGCATTATAGTCTTCAGATTTCCTTCTCAATTCCCAAATAATTTATCTACTTCACACACACATACACTTACTCTCACACCTGCACATACATCCTTGCTCACTCTCATTCACTCCTACACTTTGCAACAAACTTGATCTTTCTTTTATATTCTTTTCAAGTCTTCAAATATGCACCTTTGTCATCCTAGATGAAACATGTAACATGAAATGTACATCGACCAACCAAGTCAGCTCCCAGATCAACTATGGTAATGTAGGAATTAAACCCCATTATGCAGTTCATACCAAGTGCTCATCATGACCTATTTTACCTTAGCACACATCTCAAAGCTGGTGCACACTTCCATACACATAGCACAATCACCTGAACACACCAAGTCAACTCAGCAAACACTTATCCTTACATGCATTAGCTCCAGACCTAAAGCGGTATTGGAGACACAAAATGACATCATGTGGATCATACACTAAGCATTATATGACTTGTGTTAGGATTAAGGTGCCATCAACCTTGTAAATCGTATGTAATTAATTACTCCTAATATTGTTTGTAAATCACCCATAAGGGATGAAAGGTTTCACCAACATCGATCTTGTTTCAACCGTATGTTTATATCCGGTACACAACACTCATTCATCTGCGACAGGGGGTCGCAGGGGGTTTCCCCCTTGCGAGGGGTCTAGGGGGAATCATCCCCTTAATGGGAGGTCTGGGGGTCGTGCGCCCCAATGGGGGTTCGGGGGCAGCGCCCCCGAAACCTCATTTTATTTATATTTTATCATTGTGAATCTAGACCGTTTGTCATTAGGTCACATATCTGATGGTCGATATTTTGTCGATTAACTTGCCCTAGAAGGCAACCCCCTTTTATAAAGATATTTGTACTACATTTTTATCAGATTTGAGAGTAATAGGCAGCGTTGGATTGAAGACTGAAGAAACATAGGAAGTGCATGTATTGTAATCTCATATTTTGAAGATAATACAACGTGGAGCCTCTTTTTCTTGGTGGAGTTTTTTACCTGCAAGGGTTTTCTCCATGTTACATACTGTGTTATGTGTTTAGTTCTTAGTGCATGTTATTTCTGTGTAATGGGTTTTGATTTTTGTTGCAATCTCCATTGATTCTACATTGTTTAGAGGATAACAAGGTTTGAATTAGATTTCCATTGTGTGGTTTGCACCTTCATTTCTAACAACTTGAAAAACCTTTTCATACATCCCTTTCTCTGATTTATGCATCTTCTTTCTAGAGCAAAGAAACAAACATTGATGTCGGTATCCCTTACTCAGTCTGATTACACTGTCTTGAAATAGATCATTAAAAATAAATTTGTGGTACTCCACAACACTTGAAACTTGAATTGAGAAATCATGCAAACAATATGAACTTATCTTTCAAAGAAAAAATCCAAATATTATAGTGCGATGAAATGTGGTGGCTTTTACTTTCTCCCTTTGATGATTTTAACCAACAACATGACTTGTCTTTACCCAGCTGATTTTGAAAATCATTGCGGTACATTGTAACATTTGAAACTCGAGTATATCATACCTCTTATTTGTATCTAACTATCCCCCAAGTCGAAAGATCATATCTTCTAGTATGGAGAAATGCAGACCATTATACTGTCTCTTTGTGACTACAACAACACTATACCACTGTCTTCACTCTGCTAGCTCTGGAATGCTCTGCAATACTTTTTATGAACTGAAATCAGGATCATGCATACTTCATAGTTGTCTCTATCTAACCTCGAAACTACAACGCCATATCTTCATCTGCTGTAGAATGCAGTACAATCTTCTGAGCTCCTTCAGTGCAACTTCCCGTGCCTTTGATAGTTTGAAACCTTATACAATTTTTGTCATATCTTATGCAATGATTTTCAACAAGAGGCAATGAATGCAACATTCACAACACCATAGACAACAATCACAACTCTTTTCATTAGAAACAAGAAACCACAAATTCTTCATGTCAGCATATCATTCAACTTGACAACTTTCACATGTCCATGAACTTTAGAAGATAAGGTACAACTGTGTATAGATGATACTGATCCAACAACATGCTCATGAGTTTCATCACCATATCCTTCACCTCACAACTCCTCTGATCATCACTCCTTTGACAACATATACTCATCACTATGCTTTCCACCTCACAACATTTCTGACATCACTGATCACCATTATGTTGACATCAATGACAACATATGCAACATCAACATCCTTTTGACTTGGATCTTGAGAACTTGTGCATTGTTGTGCATTATGAGATCATTCAAACTACGTGCCAAGGTTCACATGATTGGTTCAGAGTGGCTAAGGTAGGGGAATATGCAAATGAAGTGAAGGCTAAAATTTTCAATAGCTTCTTGTTTAGTTTCCACTAGTCACCAAAGATGCAATGGCAGCTATCACTTCTCAAGAAAGGATGAATTTGGAGAGCATAGCCATGCAAGATTTTACAAACATTACACATGCTTTGACTTCTATGCTCTTTTCTATACAAACTCACATCTAGTGTACAACTCTTAGTGTCATCACGTGCCACGAAATATGACATTGCGTCTTGCTCGTTGTGTGCTCTCACATATGACTATACATAAAATTTATATATACACTTGGTGAATTTAGTACATTTACATGTGGATGACTTTGATCATGTAATAGAATGCCAACCATCAAGGAGCACAATTGACAAGTAGTTGGAATGTTAATGGTTTAGGATGAGCCATTACATTTCCGCTTCTTGTTTCTATAATCTAATGTATTCTAGGTGTTCTCACATTGAAGATGGTGAGAGATAATCTATAGGCATAGGCAAACCAGTTTGAAGTGTTACACTATTTTGGCCATAGAAATCTTCATTCTTAGCCATGATCTTTGTAACATCGATTGCAACCTATTCATTTTTGTTTGTGAATAGAAGTAGCACACATTTTCTAAAGATTTCCACTTCGATTGTGCATTTAATTTACTGCCTTTTGTTTTCCATTTACATAATCTATAAACTCCATTCTTCACAAAAATAGTTTTTCCCTGGACCTCCTAGGATTCAGATCAATGCAACCTCACTACTTTTAGTAAATCTATTTATAAAATTGAATGCTCATAAAAGAGAATTCTATTGATCTTAAATAGAACTAATTAAAAACCCAACTACTGTGGTTTAATCAGTCTGCTATCTTACCCTTTTGATTTGATAGCATTAGGTTTGTTTAGTATCAGTCTTTGAATCTGGTGTAGATAACCTAGTTCATGGTTCACCTTGGTGAAACAAAAGATTTACACTTGGTTTTGCATACGCCTCAGGTTCCATCTGTGTCTTTTTCTTTTCTTCTACAGTCAGTTGGGTATCTTAATAGATCTTTCTGATACGAAGACATAACTCAATGGCTTTGAGGTTATTCTTAAACATCATCCACTTCAATAATCAAAGGTCAATTTTGTTCAATAGAAGTAGGACAAACATTTACCACTTTTTGTTGTAAATGAGGTGTAAAATTACTATTGACTCTTTGATCATTGAAATGGATGATAATTAAGTAAAGTGTGTCCTCTTAATACTATAAATAGGTTTAAATATTGTTCTGAGTTTTTTTCTCTATCTTAATTATGAGATTTCCAATTCTATTTCAGATCACCTCTCACACAGCTAAATCTCACGACATTCTCGCTCTATCAACTCACAGCACTTCACAATAATTTTGTTTACATTTGCTGCTCCTACAAATGCATTAAAAGATTAAACTAGGTTGAACATACTAATCACATCCCTTCCTTGATTGGACTCCTTTTCAATTTATTTCATACTTTTGTGCATAATAGGATTAACCATGTGAACAACTTTGGTTTGGATCACTGTTCTTGAAGATAAACCAAGATTAATCTCGGCTTAGAGTCAGTTAAATTAAGTACACTAGTCTTTAGAACCAGCTTATATCTGACATTCAAATGGTTTTAAGCATCTCTTCATATATGTTCCTTAATCAGTGGCTTTCTCTTTTCCCGATGGAATATTTGAATCTGATTTGAGTCCTTGCATGTGACTGTCATTGAATTGGAACTCCGAAAGCTGTAAAATCCAGCAGCAAGAAAGGAATCCAATAAGGGATGTATAGAACTCTAGACTCAATGCTGGGCTAAATCAGTTTTTCAATAGTGTTGGGTCCATGAGCTTGTTGGGAGAAAAAGGTAAGTCAAAGAGCTAAAATCCTCTTAACAGTAAACCAGATGGGATAAAAAATAAACTAGGCATATAAATAGGCTTGCATTCAGATGCAAAAAGAAACCCATTCCTAAAAAGTTTTTAAATCCATCCTCAATGACGTATTGAATAGGATTGTAATAATGGGATGGGTCCATGCTTTGATCAGTGAAAAAGACAAAACAACAAAAAAAAAAAAAAAAGAGTCAGGGGATAGAGTTCTGGATGTGACATGAATATAAAAAGTTGTTTAAAGGCCAACAAAATTTGAAATATACAAATGATAAAATGAAATAAAATCCATGGGAATGAACCCACATGATGGATTTAATTAACCTGCAGGTTCAAAGACTCAATTGGGAGACAAAATGAAGAACTAAAAGTAAAAGCCACCTATGGACCCCTGGATCTGACAGGAATACGAAACACAATTCATGGTCAATGAAGAATCCAGTTTAATAACAAAATGAAACTAGTCTTTTATGTGTAAGACAAAATATGAAGCTGCATGAATAAAAGTAGAATAAGAAAATGAAACAAGTCTTTTTATGTGTAAGACAAAATATGAAGCTGCATGAATAAAAGTAGAATAAGAAAATGAAACAAGTCTTTTTATGTGTAAGACAAAATATGAAGCTGCATGAATAAAAGTAGAACAAGAAACAAACTATGCATTTTAACACACTTGAGAGTCCCTCAAATTAAAATTATGTGGCACTTGAAAATTAAAAAAATTGACTAAGATATAGATGAAATGCAAGTCATTAATGATAACTCCTACAAATACTTGTAGAATCCAAATTTTTTGGTTTGAAAATATTAAAACAAACTAAATTCATTTTTATAGATATTTATCTAAATTCAAACTAATCATATATTGTATTAGGTATAGTAACTACCATTTTGATCAAATTGTATATGCAAAATACTGTATTCATTTAACCTTCCAAATTTCATAAGCCTCAACAATATAAAAAAGAAACATAAACTTACAAACTTATTATGCATGGTTTTTAATATGTATAGGTAGACATTGTGTCACCAATAGTGATACATTTAGCCCCACTCTAGGCATATCTTTACTACCATCTAGGTGTCCATAGCCCTAATAGAGATACATGAACTATTCTGGGTTGAATACCTTTTCTTCGCATCCTTTTTAAATTTTCAATCCAAAATCTAAATATTCCCTTATTTTGTTTAGACATGTGGGCATGAAAGCTTACCTAGGGTTGGGGAGTAGTATAGAAAATAAAGGGTCACACTTAAAAATTGGTTCAAATTCCCCAAACTATAATAAATCATCTCTACAAACTAGAAGTATTAATATGGACTTGTAAAATTGTCCAATCAAAATGAAACTAGTATAAAGGCAATTTTTTTTTTATTAAATAGGTATAAATAAACATTCATTAGAAATTATTTCAACCCATTTGACACCTTTCTAAACCCAAAATTCTAGTTCTAAGCATTCAAGGATTATCAAACGTAAGATCTAGCCTCTACCATAACCATATTTGACAATTAAATTTACAAATGTAAACAATCCATGAAGAGGTGGAAGGTGTGGAAATTTAACACTTAAACTCTACTACTAACAAACCAAAACCACCATAAAACAATAAAAAAGTTTAAAAAATAATAATAAAGTAAAAATCATAACAAACCAAAATCCTATTCTACTTGTAACAAATATACATAAAGCTTAGGAAGGCATAGTTCAACACCACTTATTTTTATTCTTCTAAAAATATTCATCTATGACCAATATATCTTTGGCCATAACACATTGAACCTCCTTTTCTTTTGATGCATTTGCAACTTGAGTTAGAGCCATACTAGTTAATAAAGGTTCCAATTGAGCAATGTTGAACGATTGTAGTTGTTGAAGATGGCAAGGTTGGATAGTGGGAATAGTGACAACAAGTGGAACTTGAGTACTACTAGGGAATATCCTTACCTAACCTTTATCAGCATGTGTTTTCCTACGTTGTGACAAAGAAGCAGGTAAGACCTTGTTTGAGAGGGCCTTCTTAGCACTAATTTACCCATTGATGCAAATTTTATTGCACACACTAACAAGGCAAATGAGTTCTAATAAATGTCTTGAATTTAGGGATTATAAATTAAAATCATGAGGACCAAGTTACATTTTGGTACAAGAGGAATCATATTGAAAATAACTCTTAGAGCAACCTTGTAACATTAACCACTAGATGGTATATCCACAAACCTTACTTGGTCTAAGATAAACCCATGCAACAAACAAAGAAAATAAAAAAAATACTAAATCAAAACTATTTTGAACAAAATTTTACTCTACTATATTACATGATTATAATATAGGTTTCAAGTTTTCTTTCGAAATATGATATCAAAAAAGGAGAGAAGGGTAGGGAGAATAAAATGTTAAATATCCTTCACACATGTAACCATTTTGTAGTTATCAAACATGATGTTCATGAAGTTCATTAACTAATAACTTATAATAACTTGAAAAAAAGAAGTATGCAATACTTACAACAATAATCCTAAGAGAAGAGTGTCACAAGTTATATAATCTACACAATTTTTAGTAGCATTTTGGAATAATAGCAATGCAAAAGAAATAGCAAGAATATAATAACACAATAGAGAAACCACATAAGAGAGAAAGACGTGGATATACCTTGGGAAAACCCTTTCAAGAAAAATTGAACCTCCAAAACTTGAAACTAATGTATTATCAACAACCAAAAGTTACAATACAATTCCAAGCCCCAATCTCTTTATAAGAAATCCATATTCACGCTGAATAACCTCCTACACAATCCCTCTATTTATATGCAAGAGAGAATCAATCAAGAGAAAACTTACTAAGGTTTCTAACCACCAATATTTAATACCCTGAGCACCAATAATTAATGCACCAAGCATCTTCCAAGGTGTGTGCCCAAATTTGCCCCTATGACCAAGAGACAACATGTTCTCCAAGACACCTTACTTTCTCTCTTTGAACTGTGAGTACTTAAACATCATCTTGTTCAATGGTCAAATAGTCAATAGCAATCTTACATCTCATCCACACCAAAAAGTGGTAAATATTTTTCTTATGTTTATTGCCCAAAATTGACCTTTGACTATTAAATTGGATGATGCTTAAGAATAGCCCTCTAAACCTAGCAGTCAAGATTGGCTTATTATGTGTGGGCCAAACATTAAAATGCTCTTATAATTATTGAAAGAATTTTACAATCTCCATAAATTAAATGCATTCCTCCAATGAGCCCAATAAACTATGTACTCGCTAAACCATGAACCCCAAATATTAAATGCATTTCACCCATTGTGCTATTGATATTAATTACATTTACAATGTTATAGAAAAAATCCCTAGAAAAATATTGGACTCCCCTATTTCTTGTGCCCCATTTTAGAGTAGACCACAATTTTACAAAATATAAAATATTTGTATGCAAGATTTATATGCCTTTCCAACAATAACAAGATAAATTAGCAAAGCACAATTCACTAGGTTGTGGTGTATAGTCCTAAAATATTAGATAATGCCAAATTTCTATGGTGAATAACCAAAAGCGGTTTACTTATTTCAATAAAAACAAATAGTAACACATATGTATTCCATGAAGAAAACAAAATCATCTCTACTTGCATAAATTATAAAAATAGACTAAAATAACATACACTTAGATCATATCTAACCCTAGATAAAAACAAGTTTGATAAGAGCCACATATTTCCTTTTATTTAGAATATTTAACTAGTGGAAAGACTTTGTACCGGGGAGATAGATTCTAGATACAGCTATCACTACCCATGAAGTTATCCATTCCATCCACAAGAGCAACAACTCACGTATGATCTTTAAGTTGGATATCTCCAAAGCCTATGATAGGGTGAATTGGGATTTTTTATTTAAAGTCCTCGAGAAATTTGGCTTCAATGAGAGGATTGTAAATATTATTAAAGAGTGTATTTCTACAGTGCACTTCTCAGTATTGGTTAATGGTTCTCCCAGAGGATTCTTTCCCTCTAGGAGGGGCCTTAGGCAAGGTGACCCTCTTTCGCCCTATCTTTTTATATTGCTTGCGGAAGTGCTGGGTAGGAATGCTTGTAATTTGTTGATGTAGGGGACTCTCCAGGGTATCAAACCTGTCTCTACCACTTAGATTGTGGTCATACAACAGTTCGTGGATGACACTATTCTGTTTGGGAAAGCCTTTGTTGTGGAAGCCAGAAGATGGAAGGAGCTCCTCAAAACCTATGAGTGGGTCTTGGGTCAGAGTATCAACTTATTTATTTTCTGAATACCCTAGAGGATTTACATCAAAAGATCACTAGAGTCTTGGGTTGCTCGAGCAAAAGGTTCCCAACCACCTACTTGGGCCTCCCCCTCACCACTACTAAAGTCTCTGCTGAATTTTGGAAAGGGCTGTTGGAGAGAATGCAAAGGAAACTAGATGGATGGAAAGGGGCTCTTCTGAGCCAAGCAGGGAAGTTCCAGCTCCTCAAAGCCTCCCTCTAGGGGATGCCTAATTAATCTCTAAGTCTCTTCAAGATTCCTAAGTTTTTGGTGAAGAAGATTGAACAGATCCAGAAGAAATTCCTCTGGTTTGATGTTGAAGAGAAACATAGAATTACTCTCATTGGATGGGAAAAGGTTTGCACTCCAAGATATTAGGGAGGTCTTGGGCTAAGAAGAATTCATCTTATGAATTGTGCCCTCTTGTCCAAGGTGGGGTGGAACCTTATTCAAGGTAATACTAACTGGGGAGACATCATGGTGGCCAAGTATCTCAAAGGGGATAAGGGCAAGAGATTACTATCGGAGGCTGGTCTCCCCAAAGGCTCGGTCATTTGGAATGGGATCCTCAAGACCCGCGGCCTTCTTCATCAAGGCATTAGGTGGAAAATAGGAGATGGTAGGGATGTTAACTTTTGGAAGGATAGATGGCTAAAGGACAAACCCCTGATTGATTTGGAGTATGGAAGAATTGCAGATAAGGCTTGCAAGGTCTTTGGCTCTAAGGTGGTTGATTACATAAGGACTAACGAGGGTCTCAAGAGCTGGATGATCTTGTTTGTTGGTGGCCCAGAGGGTGATGAGGATAGGGTACTAGCCCTTCGGCTCCAAAGGGAACTGGATGACTACAAACTCTCTTTCTTCCCCAAGAGAGATAGGATAACAGAGGTTTGTTTATAGTCAAAAGTGCCTATGGTCAATTTCTTCTGGTGGATCCTAATGCACAACAGAATTCTGACTATTGACAATCTGAGAAAGAGAGGGTTCCAAATGCCAAGTAGATGCATTATTTGTGGTTCTGAGGAAGAGACTTGATCATCTCTTTCTTCACTATAGCTTTGCTTGGGAGGTGTGGAGTTTAAGATTTGAAAAACTTAATATTAACTGGTCCTTGAACATCAATTTAGAAGCTTTCGTCTGGGATTGGAGGCCCCCCTTTAGACTTATTCTCTCAGCTTCCAAGGAGATTTGGTCCCAAATTCCTCCCCATTTAGCCTAGAGCCTATGGAAAGAATGCAATACTAGAATTTTTAGGGAGAAATCCATAACACCTATGGAAGTTTTCATGTGCTTCTCCAAAATGATTGCGGAGAACATCAACTCTTGCAAGTTTAAAGCTATAGATTGTTCTCCAGGGGGAGAAGAATAGAGGCTCTTCAAATAATGGAACATCAGCCTAGACTCTTGCCGGGTTGACAATTCTAAAAGGATTGCTAGGGCCAAGACCAAATGGGCCTTACCTCAGCAAGGGTGGTTCAAACTCAATTTTGATGGAGCTGCTAAGGGGAACCCGGGGGTTGCCAGTGGAGGAGGAATTATTAGAACTGACATGGGAACCTTTGTGGCTGCCTTTTCAGGTGGCATTGGTATAAAGAGGAACAATGAGGCAGAAGCATTTGCTATGTTGTGGGGGATCAAGCTAGCCATTTCCCTGAACATCAGGCTTCTTCATGTAGAAGGAGATTCTTAGCTTGTGGTTAATGTCACCCTGGGTTCAACCCAGATCAGGTGGAACTTAGCAGACATCATGGGAGATATCAAACTACTCCTCAATGGAATGGAGGATTTCAAGATTTTGCATATATATAGAGAAGGGAATGATGTCACTGACTCCTTGGCCAATGCGAGCAGTGGCAGAGAAGGATGGTGTTGCTGGAAGAGTATGCCTAGCCTGCCTAAAGAGATTCATACTCTCATTCTGAAGGATGGTGATAGCTACAGGGTTTAGGTGGCTTGGAATTGTTGTCATTCTCTGGTGTTGGCTAGAGAGTGGTGGGAATGGTGCTTTTGTTTATTGCCAATCTAGGGAGGGTTGTGGTCTAGTTTGTAGAAGTGGCGGGTCCAACCTTTTGAATTTTCAAAATTACATGAGTGGGAATTTGACCCTTCAAAATTGCAGAGGCGGGAATAGAGGTGCCTTGGATGGGTCGTGGCCCAGTCAGCGGACTAGATTTCCTAAGTGCTCTAGGATTAATGCTTACATGGAATGTTGGAGTGCCACCTCCCCCCTTGTTGATAAGTGGATGGCCAAGAGGACAGGTTGGTAAATCATTAGATATATGGACATCAGGAATAGGGGTTATCCGATGGTTAGGCACAGCTTGATAATAAGGACGCCACGTGGTCTGTTGGCAGGCTTACGGAGGACTGATTGGATGGTTTTGCAGATGGGTAATTATATTTATGTAATGGTCGTGACTAGTGATGTCTACTATCACACGAGGTGGCAGCTGAGTTCTCTCCCCAAGGAGATGTTTTTGAGTGGCAAGGATGCGGCATATCGCCTCATTACTTATGCTGTAATTATTACTTCCTTGATGTGGCTTTCCCATTTTAACGGGCTTCTTGCTATTTTCAATACTACCTATTTCAATTTTAGTTGCCTTAACAATTCCAAACTCAATTGCCTCTGCAAATTTCAAACTGTCACAATGGGCGGAGATATTGTCAAGATTGAACACAATTTGGTGGAGGAATTCAAACAAGACCCTATAGTGTGGAATATCATTCAAGAAGGGAAGGTGGTTTTCTTTTTGGAAGGGATGGTTGACCACGATGAGAACATCTCATGCCAGTTCATGGAGACTTGGGACGATGAAACCAGAGAAGTCAAGATTGGGGGCATTGGTTTCTAGGTGTCTGAGGAAGTGATTGGGCAGGCTACGGGGCTTCCTATTAGAGGGGAGAAGCATTCAAGACGCAGCAGGGTGCCCGAACCTGAACATATGGCTCTCTTCTTCAGAGAGGGGGAGGCAGTCGTGAAGTTGCATGGTGGGTTTGAGAGAGAAAAGCTATTGGAGCCATGGGGCCATATCTACTTAATGATTATGAAGTTCTTCACGCTGGAAGGGAGATTCAAAGTTTTTTACCACTACCACTTTGCTCTCCTTAACCACTTTAGAAATAAAATGGAAATTAGTTTTCCTTTTTTTTTGCTTTCTTCCTTGGATAACTCTATTAATTCTGTTAGAGAGCTTAGGGCTAAAAATGCTAGCCACCCGCTTATTCCCATTCATCAGGGCCTCATTCTGAGACTTTACCAGTTCCACCTTGCCCTGTGCCCTCTGAAGAAAATCAAGGTTAAGCTGCTTGAGGACCCCTAGCCAAGTGTGTTTCCTGGTTCTAAAGGCAAGGTGAAGAGCTATGTGGGGACCCTTAAGATTTCCCTCAAAACCCCTAAGGGTGATCCCCATACTATGGATGATATCCATATTGGTACCCCTGCCACGTCTAAAAAGAAGCCCCAGTCCACCTCGGGGCCAGGGAAAAAGTCGGCTAAAAGAGATAGATTAGATTCGGAGGATGAAGGCACTACTACTGAGAAAAAAGTTAAAAAGGATAAGGAAGCTGTGACTGCGGTTGAGCCTATGAAAATTGTTGAGCTGGACACTAGGCATAAACTTGTTAGTAGTGGAGAAGGTGTGGAGGCTGCTAACCCGAGGGTTCGTCGGTCTACCTGCATTGCTGGCAAACCTTCTGCGAAGCCCCAAGGGGTGGAGATCTCTGATGAATCAAAGTTTGTTGAGGAAATGATGGAGGGAGGAGAGGAAACCCCCACTGAGTCAGTGCATGAAGTTGAAGGAGTGAGTCACTTCGCCTCCATGAACAAGTCCAGTTCTGAGGACTTGGGTGATGTTGTTAGGGTTTCCGAGGCACAAGACAATAAGGGGAACTTCCCCCTGTGTGTTAAGACTGCTGAGGATCTGAGGCACCTCCAGAGGAAGATGGAGGGAATATATAAGAAGTGGAAGATTATGGCCAAGTTTACTGCTAAGGCCCTGCATTGTGCGACGTCGATCTTCAAGGCTGTCAAGGACTTAGATGACAAGGTCAAGTAGATGGGGCTCGATAGACTTGGAGACTACAAATACATGGTTGATTTCCTTGCCAAGTTCAAGACGGATGAAAGTCCCTAGTTTCTGGTTGCTTTTGGTGTTTCTGTTGTTTTTGATTAGGTGTTTTTTGTCTGCTGTTAATGTGTTGTTTCTGGCTTGTTAATAGTCTGTAGCCCAGGGGGTTGTTTTGTAAAGGGTTCTGGACCCTCTTCTCAAGCTGATCTAATAAAAAACTAGTGAAAAGACTAGTTTGCATTAACCAAATCCCTTCATTTAAAAAACATAGTTTTTTATTTTATGTATTCAATATGGCACAACCTCACTATTTTTAGTAATCTATTTTTGGAATGTAGAGCTCACAAAAAGAGTAGTCTACCAATCTTAAATAGAATTATTTGAAAATTCAATTGTTATGGTTGAATCAGTCTGCTATCTTATACTTTTAACTTAGTAGCTTAATTTTTTTGAGTGTTAGTATTTTAATCTTGTACAAACTATGCTTCATCTTGGTATAACAAATAATTTACACCTAGTTTCATATATGCCTCATGTTCCATCTTTGCATGTTTCTTTGCTTCCACAATTGTTTGTGTGCTTTAACATCTCTCTTAGATGTGAAGACAAAATGGGTTGGATTTAATGTGTTGTCATTCCATATGATTTATCAAGTTCTAATTTCCTCATAAATTCATTTATTTGCCTAATCATGTCCTCTTGAATTTATAAACTAGTTTGATTATTATCTTGGGTCTGTCTTTTTATCTTCACTTATGAGATTTCTAGTTTTCTTATGAGTGTCCATCACATGGCTAAATATCATTGCATTCCCTCTTTTCATCCCTATGCTATGTGTCTACATCTTGTGACTCCCACCATTTCATAGTCAACTTTGTTTACCTTTGATTCACTAATTTTTTTTGATTGAGTTGAACTTCCTTATCAACTCGTTTCATGATTTTGTGTATGATAGGTGTAACCATGTAAACAACCTTGCTTTGGATCAACTTTCTTGAAAATAAACCAAGATTAAACCTATATTAGATTCAGTTAAATATAGATATAAAATTAAATACATCAGACTTTAGAACTAGGTTATATCCAACATTCAAATGGTTTTAATAATCTCATCAATTCTGTTTCTTAACAAGTGACTTTTTTTTTTCTAATATCATGTTTGAATATGATTGAGTTACTTATGTAACTATCAATGAATTGGGACCCCAAAAGATTTGAAATATAGAAGAAAGAAAAGAATTAAGTCAGGGACACATAGAACTTTGGAATCAATGAAAGATAAATGAATTTGAAAAAAATTGGGAGAAAAATGTAAGTCAAACAGCTAAAAGCCATAAATAGGCAATTATATGTGACTAAGAATAAACTAATTATATAAACAAGTTTGTATTTGGATGCAAAAGGAAACCAATATTAGTGTATTATTATACTTCATTTAAGATAATACTATAGCTTAAGTGTAATTTATTGCACCTATTTATTAAATTTACTTGGGATAATAGGATATTTTATTAAGACATGTGTTACCCTTGATTTGAGGCTATTAAGAGCACCACAACCTCATAGATTCTTGATTGATAGAAATTAGGTGCCACTTCTATCTTAGTTGATTGAATTAACTCATCTCCTAATTGGCAGTTGACTCATGACTTTTTGGACATGTGTTATCCCAATTCACTTACCCAAGGGGCTTATATATCTATACTCTATTCTTTGTATTGTGGCTCATGAAAGTGTGGTTTTCTCAATCAAATCAACATAGAATATCATTATTCTCCTTATAGTTTTGTGGCTAATTTGTAGAAATTAGGTTCTAGGTTTATTTTATTCTTCGCAAATTCTAACATGCTATCAAAGTCATGATGTCCTAGGATTAGTCAACATTTTAGTATTTTGAGAGCATAGATTATAAGAGAAATTTTAGGTGAAGCTAAATTTTGGTGAACGAGAGTATTTTTTACTTCACCATTGTGTTTGGAAGTCAAGAGTAAGTTAGGTTAGCATCTTGTTTTGTCTAGTTCTAACAATTGGAAGCTAAATAACCTTGTTTTTTATTCTAGCTTTATGGCTAGCTCTTGCAAGTAGCATGCTTCTTAGAGAAAATTGGTGTAAATAGGAGCCTACCATTACATTCATAAGGCTAAAGAACCCTAGGAATGACTATTAAAATACCAAAATTTGAGAACTCTACCTAGAGTCCCTAGAATTTTTTCTACTAGATGATGTTCAACGTAGATCGATACTATACTATGCATCATAAATTTCTTGGTATGGGCAAGGTCAATTTGCTTGCACTAACATTGCATAGGGCATGATGTTTTTATTTTTTGTAGGGTGTGAGGTTTCATCTATTGCATGGTCAAAGGTTTCATCTGCATAGGGTTGTAGCTCAACTTGCAACTTTGCACAACTATGAGCCTTTGCATAGTACTTTTCTAGAAAAAGGGGCACCAACCCACTGGCGGTAAAACAAACCCATTGATGGTGATAAACTTCTGCCAACCCACCTCTAAAATACCTCCAACCTAGATCAAGGGATTTGAGACTTCAAACGAGGGGTTTCATGTCTTAAAGGGTGATTTTGATTTTTTAGTTGGCAATTTTGGAATATATCAATAAATCTTAGAAGATTTTGAGCATCTTTTCTAAAGGCTATTTACCAACATTGAGTTGACAATTTTGTGGCTAGAATGGTTATTTTCCATTAATCCTATGTAGTTTTCCATTATTTTGTGATAAACTTCTGCCAACCCACCTCTAAAATACCTCTAACCTAGATCAAGGGATTTGAGACTTCAAACGAGGGGTTTCATGTCTTAAAGGGTGATTTTAATTTTTTAGTTGGCAATTTTGGAATATATCAATAAATCTTAGAAGATTTTGAGCATCTTTTCTAAAGGCTATTTACCAACATTGAGTTGACAATTTTGTGGCTAGAATGGTTATTTTCCATTAATCCTATGTAGTTTTCCATTATTTTGTGATAAACTTCTGCCAACCCACCTCTAAAATACCTCCAACCTAGATCAAGGGATTTGAGACTTCAAACGAGGGGTTTCATGTCTTAAAGGGTGATTTTAATTTTTTAGTTGGCAATTTTGGAATATATCAATAAATCTTAGAAGATTTTGAGCATCTTTTCTAAAGGCTATTTACTAACATTGAGTTGACAATTTTGTGGCTAGAATGGTTATTTTCCATTAATCCTATGTAGTTTTCCATTATTTTGTGTTAACATGACATCATCATTCCTTTGGGAGCAAGCCTACTCCTCACCAAACACATTTTTATTTTTGAAGACCAACTTTGAGAGGCTATAACTTGCTCATTTAATGTCCAACCAGGTTCTATTTTATTGACCTTAACTATTTTATCCCTAGCTATGTAGTGGTAATATCCTTATTCTAAAATAAAAATCATGTTTTTTAGAAAATGTAGTTTCTAAAAAAATTGTTATCTAATCTTAGTTTTAAAAAACTTTGTAAGACCATAGATTTCACATATAGACTCCTCTGTGAGAGTCACTTTTTTGAAATTGTAATATTTTTGTGTACTATATGTTAAGGAGAAAAGAGCAATCTAGCCTAAGAAGTTAAACTAGGTCAAACCCTCTTCTACAAACATTAGGACACAAACTGAGCTTGGCTTCTACCCAAGAAGGAGAGCCAAACTATAGGGGTTTGTCCCTTTTGTTGTATATAGATGGATCAACCAAGTTTAACCAAGGTCAAACAAGAAAGCTAGGACTAATGGTCAAACTCTAAAAGATAAAGATCAGGCTATAATTAACTACTGGAAGCATATCTCAGGAAATAGAAAGTATGACAGGGATTAGAGAAGGATTCAAAACTTGGATTTTATAGCAGAATTGCCCAGGACCAGGGTGCTTGGGTGCCCTAGGCCTTTTCTAGGGTTTTACAGAATATCAAATATCACCAGACCTTTACTTGTCTGCTCTACCTTCTTCCCGTAAATCAGCTCCACAAACCCATTTCTCTGACTTGCACACAAGGAAAGAGGAAAAGGTTGTGCTATGTATAAGGGCTTGCCTTGATCAAACCCTATTTTGGCATTCCCACCTCCACTACAACGATGATTAGATCCAAGAGTGCGTGCCCTAGGAGGGCAAAGGGCTAGATCTATAATAATATGATAGAAATATGAATGATAATGATGATGATTACCACAAGAGATATAACCTTAATTGATGAAGATGACTCAAGATCCCACACCAACAAAGGGGAGTATGAAGAAGGCTTGAAACTCCTTTCAAGACCTACAAACAAACTTCAATAGCATCCACAAGTAGATAACACTCCAAACATGAAGAACACTTTGTCATAGAAAATCAAAGCATAAGATAATTCCTTCTCATAAGCTAGTGGTCATCTAGGTGTAAAATGAACTACAAACTCTTTTAAATATGCATTCCCACTCACTTACAACAAATAAAACAAAATTAGGTCAACAAATACAAGCTAAGGAAGTGTCCTAAGCCAACACTACATAAGAGGGGCTAAAGGTCCCAATTGGGCCCAGGACACTTGGGTGCCCTAGACCTTTAGCCCAAAAACTCCAGTGAGTGCCAAATATAGTGGGCTTAGTCTAGTCCTAAGTTGATTATGTCAGGTATATTCATCGGGATCAAGATTTCATCAGTTTATTCTCAAAAAGGTGTTAAAATAGGTCCTGGTTAACAAAGGCGACAATTTAGGTCCAACCAGGTGCTAAACTAAGTGTAAAATGCTAGTATACACATTTTACTCTATAAGATTTAGCCCCCACTTTAGTGTGTGTATGAACTTACGTTAGAACTCATACTAAAGGATGGATCAAACACACAAACACAAAATCCCAAAGAATTTTGCTAAGTTGTGGGCTACAAATTAAAAGGAAGCTAGGTGTGCAGAAATCACTTCCTACACTAATCTAATGAGGAGAGATGTATGCAAATTCTTTACAACCTTTACAATTATAGTGATGTTAACATAACAACAGAGATATTGTAGCAATACACATACACACAGAATGTAGGCAGAAGAGAGAGAGAGAGAGACAAGATATAATGTGGGGAAAACCCTTTCAGGTGAAAAACCCCATACTCCAAAACCTGCACAATGTATTATAAAAAATAAGAATGTTTACAACACACTTGCAATGCAAGTCTTATTAGGAGTCTTCGACACTCATATCTAGAGATATTCTAGTAACATAACAGTACCTGTCATTACACTATGCATCTCCCATCCAAGCACCTGTTTATAAAGAAGTTTCAAGGCAAAAATGGAACCTTCTTGAGATGGGCGTCCATCTTGGCCTCATGGCCCAAAACCCACACCTAAGGACACTTGTCCAACACTATAGCATGGTTCTAACACTTGTCATATCACCCCATCCCAATGTTGGCACCTAGTCCCAAGATAGGCTATGACAGATGCTCTTACGCACCTTACAACTGTCATAGAATCTGTCATAATTGACAGCACTTCCAACTGTAAAAGAATTTGTCATACACTGACTAAAAATAGCATATTCCTCTTACAACATGTCATAACATCCCTTGGGCACCCAAATATGCCTTACTCAAAGATGCTCTTCGACACATGTCCTTGCCTGTCATAGGATCTTCTATTTATGACTCTTACGCATCATAGAATCTGTCATAGGAATCTGTCATGACCATTACGTCTCATAATTCCTTACACACTGCTCAAGATGTTGACACATGGAAGAAAACCTCTACCACAATATGGGATGCCTATATCCACATGGACTGGGTTGACCATCCTAGTCGCCTTACAAGTGGAGTGACAACTCATCATGCCACTTCACACTAAATGACAAAATAGGATGTGCAACTTAATTACATCATAGGCTAATAAAATAAATATATTACAAATAATAAATACAAGGAATTACCAAGGTTGAGACACCTTAATTCCCAACATTCCCCCACTTGTCGAACACCTTGTAAGAGCCAATAGAAATAACATGATTTAACTACTATAGGCCAAGAGGCCCATAGACTCTGAACACCATTTGAACTTCATTGTGCCCACTGGTTTTGTCAATGCATCCACAACATTCTTCAAAGTGTCTACCTTCTCCAATGTCACCTTTCCATCCTCTACCATGTCTCGCACAAAATGAAAATGTACATAAATATGCTTTGTTCTAGCATGGAAAGTTGGATTCTTTGCTAAGCAAATCACACTCTGACTGTCAAAATAGATAGTAATATATCCTGCATCAACACCAATATATGAAAAGAATCTCTTAAGCCAAATGGCTTCCTTGCAAGCATGAGTAGCTGCCATATACTCAGCTTCTATCATGTACAAAGTGACCATAGGTTGCCGTTTACTTATCCAACTAATTGCACCACTGAACATAGTGAACAAATAAGCATTGGTGGATCTCCTGTTGTCAATGTCACCTGCCCAATCAGAATCCACAAATCCACGAATACTTACAGAATGTGGAGGTCCTATAAGATGACCATGATAACATAAGGAATACTCAAAAGTACCCCACAAATATCTGAACACACTCTTCACTGCGTCCTAATGTACCCGTCTAGGATTAGCCATAAACTGACTAAGGACTCCCACTGCTTGGGCAATGGCTGGTCTAGTACAGACCATAGCATACATCAAGTTGCCAACAACACTAGCATAAATTACTCTTCTCATGTCCTCTATCTCAGAAGGATACTTTGGACAATCATTAACAGATAACTTTGTCCCCAAAGAAATAGGAACACACAATGGTCTACAATCTGCCATGCTGAATCTATCCAACATGGTCTTCACATACTTACTCTGGCTTAACCAAAGTTTTTTGTTTGTTCTATCTCTTCAAATTTCTATTCCTAGAATGTACCTAGCTGCCCCTAAGTTTTTCATCTCAAACTGTGTTGACAACTGAGACTTCAAATCAGAAATCATACTCTTACCATTCCCAATTAACAACATATCATCAACATACAATGCAATAATGAGAATGCGATCATTGTCAAATTTGTAATACACACAATGATTGGATTTTAATCTCAGAAATCCAATGGACAACACAAAGGCATTAAATTTCATATACTACATCCTAGGAGATTGCTTCAAACCATACAAATATTTCTTCATCTTGTAAACCAAATTTTCTTTACCTTTTTCTATGTAATGCTCTAGCTGTGATATGTAAATCTCTTCCTCCAAGACACCATGAAGGAATGTTGTCTTCACATCCATCTGCTCCACTTCTAAATCATACGCTACTGCAAGAGATAACAGGAACCGAATAGATATCAGCTTTGCAATAGGAGAGAAAATTTCACCATAATCAATTCCCTCCACTTGTGAGTACCTCTTCACAACCAATCTAGCCTTGTACTTTTCAACACTGCCATCTACATCAAATTTCTTCTTGAACGCCCATTTACAACCAATAGGTTTCCATCCTTCAGGCAAAGACACCAAGTCCCAAGTTTTATTCTTCTCCAAAGAAGCCATCTCATCTACCATGGCCTCCTTCTAGGAACTTGCATATTTCATGCCCATAGCCTCTGTCACAGTTCTAGGCTCATCAGTGTTAGTAAGCAAGGCAAAAACACAACTAGAATCAAGCAGTGAATAACCAAACCTATCAGGTTGCTTCTTTGTTTGTGTAGACCTCCTCAAAGGCTGAGGTTAAGGTTCTACTTCTTCTTCTGAGCTTTCAGAGCTGCTAGAGCTCTCCTCATCATCAGGTCTGACATGGTCTCTCGGTTCAGTCTTCTCAGGGGTAGTGGGAAACTGAACCACATCCTCTTTCTTTTCTTTCTCTTCTGGCTGTAGAACAATAGAAGAAGGTGTTAGCTCTCTGAAAATAACACTTTTCTATACAACACTTTTTCGGCCATAGGATCCCAAAGCTTGTATCCTTCACACTGACACCATAGCCAATGAAGATACACTTAACAGCCTTATTCTCCAATTTTCACCTCTTCTCCCTAGGCACATGAGCATATGCCTCACACCAAAAACACGAAGATGTCTTACTAAAGGCTTCTTACCAGACCACACCTCCATGGGTGTCTTACCAACAAGAGCTAATGTAGGAGACCTGTTGACCAAGTAGCAAGCAGTGGCAATAGCTTCAACCCAAAACTTTTGTTCAAGGGTAGCTCCACTAAGCATGCTCCTAGCCTTCTCCATTAGTGTCATGTTCATCCTATCTACAACTTCATTTTGTTGTAGGGTGTATGGAATTGTCTTATGTCTTTCAATCCCATGTTCTTTATAGAATTTACCGAATTCTGTGGAACAGAACTCACCACCATTGTTAGTTCTCAAACACTTAATCTTTTTACCGACTAAAGACTTTAGATTTGCTTCTGAGAAAATAAATCCATGTCCTTATACTGTAATCATCTATGAAAGATACAAAATATACAGATTTAGAGATCGAAGGAATATTAACTAGACCAAACACATCAGAATGAATGAGATCCAATACACCAGAAGACTTATGAGAACTTGAGTAAAACTGAACATGGTTTTTCTTTCCATCTTTCCATATATACAATGTTCACAAAAGTCAAAATCGAGATTACAATCATCTAACCCCTCAACGAGGTTTTTATTTTTCAGAGTTCTAAGACCCTTCTCACTAATGTGGCCAAGTCTTTTATGCCATAACATTGTCTTCTCAGTAAGAAGCTTAACTTCCAAAGCATGAGCACTCTTAGGTACCCAAAATGCACTACCATCAGAATTTGATATAACAGATCTTTTCACTGTTGGTTCCAATGGTGGGGATGAAGTGACTACATCTCTTTTCTTCAAGTCAGAAGAACTATTACATTGTGAAATGCATGCCTCTAGCTGAAACAGAGTACCTCTCTGAGTACCCTTCACAAGCACCATAGCTCTCTTGAATCCTTCTTTTGAAAAGACAACTTGTACTCCTACATCATTCAATTTACTTACAGAGAGCAGGTTTCTTGCCAAGCCTAGGATGTGCATGATCCTAGAGATCCCCTTCACTCGTCCATCAGGGAATTGAATTGTGACTCTTCCACGACCAACTATCTTCAGATGAGAATTGTCACCAAGGTACAGTCTTCCACCATGAAACTCTTCATACTTTGTAAACTAGTCTTGATGTAAGGTCATGTGGAAAGATGCACCAGAATCAATCATCCACACATCATCAGATGCATGGGTGGTCAAGGTTGTGATGAAAGCATCACCATCATCTTGTGACTTGTCAGAATCTGAATCTACGACAGTGTTTTTCTTCTTCTTTTTCTCCTCTTTGCATTCCTTTCAGAAATGCCCAAATTTACCACAGTTCCAACACAAAGCCTTGGACTTTCTAGGAGATTTGGATCTCCCACGGGATTTTGATCTACCCTTCTCAGTTTTCTTGTCCTTCTTTCTCCCTTTCTCCTTGGGTCTTCCATGAACCGCAAGAGCCTCTTTGGCCGACTTAGATGACTTTCTCTGCATCTCTTTAGATAAAAGTGAAGACACCACTTCATCCATCTTGAAAGTGGGTGTGGTACTCCCGATGACCATAACAAGATGATCCCACGAATTTGACAAAGAACAAAGCAAGGTCATACATCGATCCTCCTCCATTTTAACACCAATGGATGTCAACTGTGCAACTAGCATTTTAAAAGCATTCAGATGGTCTACAACGGATCCTCCATCTTCCATCCTTAGAGAATATAGCTTCTTATGTAGGAATAACTTGTTTACCATGGATTTGGACTGATAAACATCACCAAGTTTCTTCCATAGCTCCTTCACAATCTTCTCCTCATGGGCATTTAACAAGACAGAGTCAGCCAAATAGAGTCCCACAAGACCCTTAGATTTCTGATCCTTGAGATCCCAATCATCTTGCGGCATTGCCACTGGTTTTACACTAGAAATTGCTTCCCATAGGTCTCGATCAACAAGCATGTCTTCCATATTACATTTCCACAACTCAAAATTAGTGGCGTTAAACTTCTCCACCTCTACTCTTTCGAATGTGCCTACCATCTCCTTTCTGCAACAAGATTTCAAAATACTCTACATAAACTCCCACTCAATCTAAGATCAGCTCAAAAAACCCTACCCAACAACTAGGACCAAAGGTGATCAAGATTTGATACCAACTAAAAGGAAGCTAGGTGTGCTGAAATCACTTCCTACACTAATCTAATGAAGAGATATGTATGCAAATTCTTTACAACCTTTACAATTACAATGATGTTAACACAACAATAGAGATATTGCAGCAATACACATACACATAGAATGTAGAGAGAAGAGAGAGAGAGAGAGAGAGAGAGAGAGAGAGAGAGAGAGAGAGAGAGAGAGAGAGAGAGAGAGAGAGAGAGAGAGAGAGAGAGAGAGAGAGAGAGAGAGAGAGAGAGAGAGAGGATATAACGTGGGGAAAACCCTTTCGGGTGAAAAACCCCACACTCCAAAACCTTCACAGTGTATTATAAAAATAAAGAATGTTTACAACATGCTTGCAATGTAAGTCTTCTCAGGAGTCTTTAACACTCGTATCTGGAGATATTCCGTCAGTGTAACAATACTTGTCAATTACACTATGCATCTCCCATCCAAGCACATGTTTATAAAGACGTTTCAAGGCAAAAATGGAACCTTCTTGAGATGGGCGTCCATCTTGGCCTCATGGCCCAAAAACCATGCCTAAGGACACTTGTCCAACACTACAACATGGTTCTGACACTTGTCATAACACCTTATCCCAATGTGGGTGGCTAGTCCCAAGATAGGCTATGACAGATGCTCTTACGCACCTTACAGTTGTCATAGAATCTGTCATAACTGACAGCATTTACAGCTGTAAGAGAATCTGTCATACACTGACTAGAAATAGCATATTACTCTTAAAACATGTCATAACCTCCCTTGGGTGCCCAAAGATGCCTTCCTCAAAGATGCTCTTTGACACATGTCCTTCCCTGTCATAGGATCTTCTATTTACGACTCTTACTCGTCATAGAATCTGTCATGACCATTACGTGCCATAATTCCTTACACACTGCTTAAGATGCCAACACATGGTAGAAAACCTCTACCACAATATGGGACACCTATATCCACATGGACTGGGTTGACCATCCTAGTCACCTTATAAGTGGAGTGACAACTCATCATGCCACTTCACACTAAATGACAAAAATAGGATGTGCAACTTAATTAGATCATAGGCTAATAAAATAAATACATTACAAATAATAAATACAAGGAATTACCAAGGTTGAGACACCTTAATTCCCAACACAAATAGCCCCCAAACTTAGGATTCTAAGGTTGCAAACACATAAGCAAAAAGATTAAAACACACAAGACATTGTAACAAAACTCACGCATACATGGAGTACTAAAAGCATATATAGGAATACATGTGGAAGAAACACCATACACAAAGGTGGTACATTCCATACACAATGAATACATGCTTAACATGAAGCATACACAAAAGACACAAAGCATACAAATAAGAAACAATGAATACATAGCAAACATGATGAAGACACATGAAAACATAAGCTAAACACAATGCATAAAAGAAGAAAACATAAGAACACACATAGGAACAAACACACAAGGCACATTACTCTGACGTTAGCTTTCTCTGCCACTAGGGGTCATATGGAAAGAAGTGCCATTGTGGATCGCACACTAGTAAAGACTGTCAAATTACTAGGTGACCACGACAAGTCACATAAAGCACAGGGGCTAGCCAACTACGTTGCACTAGGTGGCTCATGGACCAAAGAGGAAACATCATAGGCTAGTGAGGACCACCGAATCACTAGGTGAGTTCCATTCCAACAAGTATGCAATAAAAAGAGAGCATAGCACGATGTATGCCCCCACCTTAAAGTGATTGCTAACTCCTATTAGGGAGCAATCTCTTTAAGGTAGAACAAACCATAAGATAGGCATGAGAGCTTTCCAGAATCACATGCCCATAAGATATATGTTCCCAAAAACTACATCATACAATGGGATTGCCCCTGCAAAAGGCAAATTGAGGCGATGCTATAGGCATGATACACAATGGCTTGTGTAGTCATGGTGTGATGCTGAGCATAGCAACAAGGTGCCACATAAATCAAAACATAAAAGAAGGACTAACACAAATGGATATACTAACTGGCATTAGTATATGAATGGTTGTAAAATAGGAGAATTATCAAGGCTATATATATTTGGAACTGTCATTATCCGCTAGCTAGTAGAATTAATTAATGGAGACAAAGGAAGAAGTATCACATGAAATAAAAAATAAACATCCCTTGGGTCAACAAGGGAGAATGCCGAAACATTATATGCCTTGTATCATCCCCAAAGGATGCAACAACAATATAAATTATGACATAAGAATGATGATACAAAAAGAGAATGTCATAACAGATTTTGGTCACTTTGTATCCTTGCACCTACAAGGGTGTCAAGGGTCATCCAAAGAGAGCTTAACAAAAACAACAGTAACAATATAAGCAACACATCATGGGGGAAAACAATCACATGCACTCATAACATAAAAATAAGGTACTTCACTTGCAAGTCAACCTAAAGCAAATCATCCTCCTCCCAATCTTGCTCATCATCCATTTGTAAAGGTGGAAAAGATGCAAGAGGAACTATAGAATGTGAGGCATAAGGAACAAGAACCATACTTGTATTATCTTTGGATTTGCTATCGGAATATAGTACAATAGGCTCCATAGTGACTTGTGAAGATTCTTCTTTCTTTGTAGGAGACACAATAGTAGTAGATGTCTCTTTGGCGTCCATTGGTGATAAATGCTTGTGAGGAGGAGATTCTCCTTTCCTGCGGCAAGGTGAGGCATAGCATGATGATGCTAATTTATTTCTCTCACAATCTTATTTCACTTAGCTTTATTCATGATATTAGTGAGGGGATTCGTAGTATCTTCCAACGCGGGTTCCTTTTCTTTCTTTGCCTCAAGAACATTGGAAGAAATGGGAGGAACCACCAAAGGCTAGGAGACTACGGGGAAAGGGTTCCTCGACACGGGTTGCTCTTCCTTCTCAACTTATGAAATAGGTGGAAGTACATGAGAATCCTCAAGCGGTTGAGAAATCTCATGAAATAAAACACATGTAACTGATTTCTTTCCACTAGTCTTCGTGGAGGCAGGTGGTACAAAAGTAACATTGTGATTGCGGGGAGATCTATTTTGTGCATAGAGGTTGCCTCATTGTCCTTAGAGGGATGTCAGAGGGGGAACCTCAGCATATCTACCAGATGCTTGAGGATGGGGAAGAATCTTTGATTTAGTCTTAGCTTCATTCACTACAGGTATAGTACAGGGGGAACTACTGTTATAGCCTCAGAAGATCAAGGAAGTTCAGGAACATCACAAGGAGGAATATTACTAAGTGATAACTCTACTATTTTCTTTGCTTTAAACTTTTGATATGATAAGAAGAATGTATCCTCTCTAGCTCGAGTGACTCCAACTAGTTGTGGCCAAAAGCAGTCAAGTGTAAAATGTCCATTGCAAGCAATGGGTCGGTACTGACTGTGACATGTATAGTGTGGACACGTCCCTCAAATGGAAATTTTAAGCACTTGTGAACCATAGAGGGGACTGCTTTCATGGAGTAGAGCCATGGGTAGCCCAACTTCACATGAAATAAGTCTGATGTAGGAATGATGACAAAATTAACATCCAAGGCTCTTTGCCCAACCTTAACTTCAAGAGTCAATGCACCAAGAGTTAGAAGGATAGACCCATCGTGTGCTTTAATAGCCATCTCCAATACATCATAAGTATCTTGATGTAAACCATGCATGTAGAGAAACTCTTAAGTTACTACATTCACCATGCATATAGGATCTATCATAGCACCCCCAAATAGGTTTATCATTAATTTGAATAGTAATGTAAATAGGCCCATTAGGAGCTTCAATAGTAGCATCATGTCGAGTAAAAGATATAGTAGGTTCCAAATCCACTCTCTTTGTGAGGGCGAGCATCCACCATGCAAATAGCAACAACATTAGACTCGTGATGAGGTAAAGGATTAGTATATATCTGAAGATTTTGATTAGGATTTGCCACTGATTTATTCCCTTTGTCATTCACACTAGCAACCTAGATGACATTGGAGTCGTTGAGGTCTTGAACTTCATGTTTAAGATGCATACATATTTCAATGTCACGACCAATGAAGTGGTGAAATTGACAAAAGGCCTTCACATCAAAGGAAGATAATTGCTTCTTACTTGGATTGAGAGGTCTAACAGGTGGAAGCTTGACAAGATTGCTTTGCAAAAGTTGCATCATGGTAGCATAGAGAGATTCTGATAACGGTGTGAAGTTTCTTGTTTTTGGTTTCAATTTGTAAGAGGTGGGAGCATGAGATGATGCTTCCACCACATGTTTTTTTATGTTATTCATTAAAATTTCATTTATCTTATTCGCTGAAATTTCATTTATCTTATTCGCTAAAATTTCATTTATCTTGATAATTTTTTTGTTTTGTCTTTTGAAAGAATGATTATGAGACGTCTCAGATTGACTAAATAGAGCTGATGATGGATCATGCTCATACTGACTAACCGAAAGTTGATAATCACAAAGAGTCATACAAAGATGAGTGAATGAATCATATCGCATCAACAATATCTTATCATGGATGTGAGGTTGTAAGATTCCTATAAATATTCTTTACACGTCAGCATCTAGGATAGAATATTGGATTTGTGAGAAGAGGGATTGATAATGGCCCATAAAATCTACTATTTTCTCTTTTGTTCCTTGTTTGTAATGAACCAAGTCTGTCAAAGAGACTTGAGGTCCAATGTTGGCTTGGAAATGCTCAAGGAATTTTTTAACTAATTGTGAAAAAGAAGTTCTAGAATTAGGAGGTAGTGAGTAAAACCAATCCAAGGTTGCGTTATTGAGTGACCTAGGAAAGAGTTTTTCCAAGATCGCATCCTCAAAGAAGAAATCACTACATAGTGGTAAAGGTTGCCATATGGTTGTTAGGGTCTCCCTTCCCATTATATTTCTCAAAGTGAGGGGTCTCAAATTTCTCAGGCATTGGAGTTCTTAGAATGGAATAGGACAAAGGGATATAGATATAATGTGTTGTCATACTCAGCTTAGGCGGACTATTGCTCATGTTAGCTAATTGTTGTTGGATGGAGGTCATATTTTGCAACAATTGGTTTATGAAGGGATTGGAAGCTAAAGTAGGTAGAGATTGGAATGAATTGGAAGGACTAGGTGATGGTGTATGAGTAGCCTTTTGGAATGTTATAGGAGGTTTAGATGTAGGTGGAGCAACATTAGGTGTGTAACTATATGAAACGGTACTATAATGGCAAACAGGATTCCTAGTGGATAACCCAACGCATGTGGTAGTACTATTACTCGATTGTGTAGTAGTTGTAAGAATTATAGAAGCATAAGTAGGAATAGAAGCATAAGCAAGATTTTCTATAAATGTAAGGCTTTCACAAACCCTAGTTTTGAAACTATGCAAAATTTAACTATGTATGAATGCAAAATGATTAATGAACTCACATCCAATCAGATCTAGAGTAATAAACAACTCATATCTGAAAAAAAGAAGGATGCAAAAGTGCAAGACAAGTTGGGTTCACCAAAATGTTAAGGAGAAAAGAGTGATCTAGCCTAAGAAGTTAAACTAGGTCAAACCCTCTTCTACAAACATTAGGACACAAACCGAGCTTGGATTCTACCTAAGAAGAAGAGACAACTATAGGGGTTCTACCCTTTTGTTTTATATAGATGGATCAACGAAGGTCAAACAAGCAAGCTATGACTAATGGTCAAACTCTAGAAGACAAAGATCGGGCTATAATTAACTACTGAAAGTAGATCTTAGGAAACAGAAAGTACAACAAGGATTAGATAAGGATTCAAAACCTAGATTTTATAGCAGAAATGACTAGAACCAGGGTACTTGGGTGCCCTAAGCCTTTTCTAGGGTTTTGCAAAATCTTGGATATCACCAAACCTGTACTTGTCTGCTCTGCCTTCTTCCTGAAAATTAGCTCCAGAAACTTGTTTCTTCGACCTACACACAAGGAAAGAGGAAAAGGTTGTGTTATGTATAATGAATTTCCTTGGTCAAAACTCATGTTGGTGTTCCCACCTCCACTACAATGATGATTAGATCCAAGAGTGTGTGCTATAGGAGGGTAGAGGCCATATCTGTAATAATATGATAGAAATATGAATGATAATGATGATGATTACCAAAAGAGATATAACCTTAGTTGATGAAGATGACTCAAGATCCCACACCAACAAAGGAGGGTGATGAAGAAGGCTTGAAACTCCTTTCAAGACTTGAAAACAAACTTCAATATCATCGACAAGTAGATAATACTCCAAGCATGAAGAACACTTTGTCGTAGAACATCAAAGCAGAAGATAATTCCTTCTCATAAGCTAGTGGTTGTCTTTGTGAAAAATGAACTACAAAAATCTTTTAAATATGCATTCCCTCTCACTTACGACATATAAAACATATTTAGGCCGACAAATACAAACTAAGGAAGTGTCCTAAGCCGACACTACACAAGAGGGGCTAAAGGTCCCAACTAGGACTAGGGCACTTGGGCACCCTGGACCTTTAGCCCACAAACTCTTGGGAGTGCCAAATATAGTGCACTAAGTCCAGTCCTAAGTTGATTCCGTTGGGTTTATTCATTGAGATCAAGATTTCATCATTTTATGCTTGAAAAGGTGTTAAAATAGGTCCTGATTAACAAAGCCAACAACTTAGGTCCAACCAAGTGCTAAACTAAGTGTAAAATGCTAGTGTACACATTTTACTCTATAACACTATACAATATCCCACTTAGTGTGTTCTCATTATGTAATAGGACTATACTTTCAACATTTTTCTCTTTTTTGGCAACTATAAACTCTTATAAAACTATAAACAATCTTGTAAATGCCTTAATTATAAAGTGTCATTCTTGTACTTGTCTTTGGGGGGTTATGCAAATTATTAAATTTTGGGATATTGTAATCAATGAAATGATACTTTCATTATGGGGGTTTCATTCATGTATTTTAGTAAGTATGTTCACACTTCTATTATCATAATAAATAAATAGAATTATTCATCTTGGAAAGAAGGGATCAAGAATCACTATCTTGAGTAGGATCTATTACTCGATCTCCTTGGACTCATTCCTAAGCAAAGTGATTTTGAATAGAAAGATGCATCATCAAACTACAATGACATGATATAAAAACTAATATGTCATAATGTTTTTAAGGGCATTCTACATCACATAGAGCACACAGAGTGCCCTTAGGCAATTGTATGGAGATCTTGAACCTCTATTTAATAATAATGTTTTCTTAGATAACCTTGCACTTGTGTGATATTGAAATCATTATCGATCCTCCTTTCGATGCCCATATATAGATGTTCATAATCACACAACCAATGTGAGTAGATCATGGGATGAACAGTGTAGTCATCTAAACTATCAAGTTATAGATACATGCACTGAGATTCCACCATCTATTATTACTTCTACAAAGTTCATAGTTGCCTCTATAAATGCATCCAATGATTCTTCTTATTAGGATCATTCATTTCTACTAGATACACCACACTAGGATACTTGATAGATATCTCATGTCTATTTGTTGAATTCCACCTTTTAGATCTAGAGTACACTATTGAGGACTTGGTTTTCATCTTTCATGGAAATCCTCTAGTAGTTGCATCATCTTCTTCTTTCACAATTTGCCCATCTCATCTTCCTCATGCCTTTGAGATATTACTATCTATAGTTGTACAAGAGACTTTTGATTAGATATTAACACCATTCAATACTGATGAGAGGACCAATGGATAGTTTTCAAAGTTTATAATCCTATTTTTTCTTCCCTCAAATTCCTTCATGGATTGGGAAGAACCTCTACATACACAAATGGCCTATCTCTTCCTAAGGGAATAAATGTTATTCAACATAAGTGAATCTTCATAAGCATTCAATATCATCCATCTACTTCTAGTGCAGGAGGCAACATATTTGGGGAGTAACCTATTCTCTCTCTTCATACTCTCTCTTATAGGGGTTTCTCCTTCTCATTCTTTGGAGTGTTAGAGTCTCTTAGTGGACTCACAAGAGCCACGATCACCTGCAATAATTTTTCTACAAGAGAGAGTTGCTACATAAAATCATGAATCAAAGGAAAATAGATGCAAAAATTAATTAATGGTGCTTATTCATTACATGATATGATGCATACAATATATATAGCCTTAGAGTTTTCAAATCTAATGACGATGAGGATAAGGCTTAAAATAAATAAACACGGGATTGTTTATGTAGGATCTCAAATCTATGAGGATAAAGATAAGGCAATATCCCATGAAAGAAGGAAATGACATTGTATACATTTATCCTCTCCAATTAAGTAATAAAAAGAAATTACTTGAGTAAACTTAATAAGGTGCAATTAAATAATTACACCAACACTCCTCCTTAAGTGCAACTTATGGAGAATATGCAAAGATGCAATGGATGGGTCTCGACTACGAGGCCATGTTAGGAACCCATTTACAAACTCTCATAAGTGGAGAAAAGGAGAAAAATCCAATGGGAAAAATCCCCTCCAAAAGAGAGAAAATATGAAAGAGACAATAATGGTGGAGAATGTCAATAAGACTCTCCAAAGATGCAATCATCATATAATAAAAAATACTCAAGAAGAGGATAGAGAAGACCAAGTGTCCCTCCTAGATAGAAGTAACTCTAGAACCATTGAAAGATGCATGAAGACAAAATAATCCACTTACTACAAACAACATTTCTCCCCTTGGGAAGAAACAAAATCAATGGAGGATGAAGAAGCCACTCCCACAAACTAGATGAAGATGGAAACCAAATCCAAATAGGTTCCTTTTAATGCAACTCAAGTGTCCTCATGTTGGAAAAAGACATCTTCTCAAAATTAAAAAATATCTACCCAATCAAAGAAGTAGAACCAAGAGAGGGAAGATATTGAATTGCATCTAGAAACATTGAAGATGGGATCACATCACTACCATAAAAGAAGAAACACAAATCCTCCAATGTATTCTCAAGATTTGATAAGTGAGACTCCAAAAATAAGGATGATATGTTTGATAAGGAGTCCCAATGAGGTGGATTAGGAAGACTAAAATGGTCCTACTGCAAGGAATCACTTGAAGCAATAGGTGATGCAGATGTGATCTCAATAGGAGGAGAAGGAGAAGCAAGAGAAGTCTATGTGTCATCACAACAATCAAGACCTTCCAAATATTCAAGTTCCTCTTCTGTATCATCATCAAAATGTATATTATTTCCATCATCAATAGGTATAAGGCTATCCATAACAAGATCATGTGTGAATGAAGAAGAACAACCATCTCCATACAACCCCAAATTTTATTCCAAAGAGTGCATGGACACTCAATATGTGAGATGGAGCACAATATAAAAATCAACACTAGAACAAATCAATCCTATTTTCCCATTCATTTTTCCTATGGGGTGAACCTAGTTCAAGGATGATTCCATAAAGATGAGGCAAAAGATTAAGCCACTTGAGATGTGTTAGTATGCCATTTTGCCAAGACTCATAATTACCATGATTCAAGGTTACTAGTATGGAAGAATGAATAAAAAAACCCATGATAGCCTCCTCAAATAAGAAAACTAGAGATCAAAACTTAATACATATCAATAAGTTGAAAGGAAGTCCACTGAAAAAGACAAAACCATTCTAGGTGCCAAAATGCCTAAGTTATTAACCAGATTGCAAAAAAATAACAAATTGAATAAAAGATACCTATGATTGAATTTAGAAAATACATGAATGGTTGTGAAGAGTTCCTTAATACCTTTACAATGCCTATAAGAAGTCCAACATTGGAGATATTGGATGAAAGTTATGATCTCAAGAGCCAAAAAGGGCAATCTAGACTTCAACTAGCAATAAAATAAAACATTAGAAAAATCTAAAATAATTACCAACACCACTACAAAGTGTTCAGAACTAGCTTTTTGATGCCTATAATTTTACAAAAACCATTTCCATATGACCAAGTTATCCCTCCTAAATAAACCCTCCTTCAGGCAAGCAAAAAGGCCCCTACCACTATTCAAGTGGTCAGTGGGTGGTCAACTTGCCTAGGTAGAGAAGTGGTTGCAGAGGAGAAACATAGCTATTTACGCCCCCTAGTGGGCTAGAGTCGTCACATGTGTAGGTTTTGGGTGGAGTGGCCCAAACAGGTGTGGTGACAGGAAACTAGAGGTGGCCTAGAAATGTAGAGCATAGGCCTAAAAGGGGACCAACTAGACTAGTTTTGGACCCAAATCCCTAACTAGCTTGGCTAGTCTAGCCCAAAAATGGGCCTACTATAGATTGTTTGTCATTGATGTCAAATTGTCAAAGAACCAAGGTGTTGAGGATGCCTTCATTAGTCTCAAGTGTTCAGGAGTTGCATATTGTTCATGCTTCATATGTGATGGCTATCAAGAGGATCATCATCAGTTTGCCATTGATGGTTTGGTGTTTCAAGTCTTGGTTGTCATATCAAATTATCACATAGCTTGGGTCAGGTATGCATTTGTCTTCATCAAGGGATGCTTCTTGTTTTGGTGTTCTTGCTTATGGTTTGTGCAATGGTATCTTCATGATGATCTTTAGTTGTGTTACAATGTTCAATGGCAAAGTTTGTATGATCTTCTTGGTGGTTGGATGGTGACCAAGCTTGTGAATGGTGTTGTTCTTCATGATTCTCTTTATCATGGCCATCAGAGATTTCAAGATGCCATCATGGTTCATGGATCAGTTGGAGGTGGTACAAATTAGGGTTTTATTATAAGCTACTGTGTTTGCCCTAAGAGATACCTAAAAACCCTAAGTTTCCTTGACTAAGTCCTAGTCTCTCTAATTCACTTGTTGCATTGAATGGGTTCCTGCACTACCTTAATATTGTCTCTGTCCATTTTTTGATTTACATTTTTTTATTGTTTTAATTCCTAAATCCTACATCCTAAATTCCTAAGGTGCTTCCTTAAAACCTAATGCAAAATCCTAAATCACACTGTCCCCTATAACATTCACTTTATTTTATGTTTGTTAGTTGACCTTCTGTCACAGGTCACTTCACTTAATGTTACCTGCTAAAGGGGTTTAAGAACATCCATCGACCGATCCTCTCTACTTCTTCCATTGATGGGTTTCTATCTCCCCTTTAAGCGCATGGGTGCCAAATACAAATCAAGGGTTCAATTTAAATGTTTGGTGGGCACAAATGATAAAATCAATGGCTCTAATTTAAATTTAGAAACCTCTCCCTTGAGCCCGATCTTTGACGTGCTTTTGTTCGTCAATGTCTTATGACTGCATAGGATTTGCTTTTTAAGGCTATTTTGAGCCTGTTTAAAAGGCAGATTTGTTTGGGATTTAAAAGTTTTTTTTTTGGGAGATTTTTTTCTAATTTTAAAACTCAAGTGGGCCTCTCTTTTTTGAGCATTGAAAACTAAAAATGAAGGATAGTGTTTTTTTTAAGAAAGAATATGAAGTTTTTTTTAAGGAATGTGAGGGGAAGATATTAAAGAAAATAATGCTTTTATGAAGAGATGGATATGAATGCAGAGTGGAGACTTAATTGCAGTAGGTTGTTTGCAGAGAAGATGGACAGATGATATATTGTTTTGACGAAGGAGATTTTGTGCAGTGAATAATTTTTTTTAAGACATTATTTTTGTTTATGGAGATCAAATATAGAATTATTTTTTATTCTTGAAATGGTGAAGATGTATGCAGAGAAGAGGAAAAATGAAAGGTCATTTTATTGCAAGTTCATTATATATTTTTGATTTGAGGACTGATACATGTACTATTTGTTGGCAAGAGACACTTTGTGGCTTCATGAGTATTGTCATTGATGGCAACAAAGTCTATCCCACACATCCGCAACACATAATATGCCTATACCGGAAGTCAGATTGAAGAGTGTTTTGGTCCAGTGAACAAGAATAGAGCATGCAACAAGGTCTGACAATTAGGTCTGGATCTCTCAGAGGGTCTAACTCAGCAAGTTGCGGACTTGGACAAGTCAAGAGGAATATCATGACTACTATATTCCATATATTGAGCCTCCGGTGATGATTCATGGAAAAGATATGAGCATTTGAGTGTTGGGTTCCAGACAGGCAGAGCAAACTAAGGAAGAACTGACTGGCAGAGCATCAAACTTCAATCCGGATGAGTAATTGATGTTGATCAAGCTATTTGAGGGATCATACATGGTTGGATGACATGATTGATCACTTCTATGTCTATGTTTTTGATACGCATCACATATTAAGCATGGAATCAGCCGACATATCAGTGTTTTGTAAATATCTTGAGTATTCCGGTTGCCGACTAGAAAGATGTTGAAATCCTTAGTGCAGATATATATATATACTAGATGGATTTTGGTATGAAGGTGTGTGTGTAAGGATATAGTGTGTGAGGAAAGGCAGAGATAAGTGTGGAAGCAATAATACAAGTCTGATATGTGACAGAACAGTAGCACTAAAGTAGAGGAAGAATGAAGTGCATTAGATCAGTATATTGAGCCTAACTGGAATTGAACCTTTATTATATATGGATGCCTCTCATCAGTTCAAACACCTGGTTACCTTCTATAAACTTTGTAGACAGTGAGTCTCTTGTAGGCAGTGTGCCTCTTGTGAGCAGTGTGCTCGGGCAGTGAGCCCTAATTGGCAAGTGCCATTTTGTACTTCTTATTCTTTTAACAGAGAATACAATCTTGGGTTAGTCACCTCGTGGTTTTTACCTTAATAGGGTTCTCCACGTTAAAATCCTAGTGTTATGTGTGTTGACTTCATTTCTACTCTCATAATTATATATGCTTATGTGTTTTGATGTTGTACAAATTATAAAAAGAAAAATAAAGTAAAGTTATTAGAGATAATTGATTCACCCCCCTCTCAGTTATCTACCTTGTTTCCAACACTATCTTTGAAGACATTTTTGTGAGGTTTTTGAAAAGAAGATGCAGGTAAATCAGGTGAATTTTTTATATGAGATTTGAGAGATGTATGAGATGTTTTTGCAGGGATGAATCAAACACAAGATGAAGACATTATGCAACAAATTTACAGATTGAATCATGTCCAGTATGAAGACAATATGTAATTGATTGTGCAGAGATAATGCGAATGAAATGTAGATTGAGTTGAGTGTAATTGCAAAGGGATATGCAAATTTAGGGGTTTGTATTGAAACAAATAAACCCTCTATATTCTTTGTATTGTTCTGAGATTGTATATTTTTCTAGTGAGGCATATTGTAGCCAGCGAAGCTTGCATGGTCAATGAGACCTGTTTGTTGCCAGTGAGGCATGTATGTCAGTGAGACATTTGTTGTAATCAGTGAGATTTTCCTAGCCAGTGAGGCACAATAAAGTGGAAGGATTCAAGAGTGGTTTTTTATCCCTATGAGGGTTTTCCACTCATCAAAACCTATTTCATGTCTTCTCTTTATGGTTGATTATGTTGTACCTATTTGGTCATCTTTATTTAAGTTTTGTATTCTAGTTTGCATATCATGATGACTATGTTTTGAATGAGTTCCTTTGCACAAGATTTTTGAGTCAAGCTTTGAAATGCTACATTTTATAGACCATTGATTCACCCCCCCCCCCTCTTAGTGGTCCTGTACTCCAACACCTACATGTCCCAATTTGGGCACATAGTGCCTTAATTTTTCTTGTTTGAAAATTTGACTGTATGGTATGACACATAGGGGGTTGTATGACCTAGAAACAAAAAAAATTACCTCTAAAACTCTCAAGCCTAATTTTGATGAATTGATATTCAATATTAGGGTTCTTAGGCTCTCTGAGCATGATGGCAAGGCCAGATTTGACCCAAAATTCTTTGACAGATCAAGTACCCACTAGATTTGGCATGCATCTCCCAGCTTTAAATCCTTGCAGATTTGGCCTCCAATTCCCAAATTGGACCAAACAAAAGGCTAATTTAATTTTATTGGCCACTCTGAATCCAATCATGTAGTTTGTTTTACACCAGGTAGCACCATATACAACCTTATGGTGAAAACCCTCACAAAAAGAAGAAACTTGCAGGTTTGTGCACTCAATAGACTCATAGGAGCCAAGATCCTCTATAGTAATTTTTCTACAAGAGAGAGCTACTACACAAAAACATGAATCAGAAGAAAATAGACGCAAAAAATAAACTATTAGTGTTTATTCATTACATGATACGATGCATACACTATATATACCCTTAGAGTTTCCATATTGATGAGGAAGAGGATAAGGCATAAAACCAAAAAACAAAGGATTGCTTATCGAAGATTCCAAATCTATGAGGATAATTATAAAGCAAGATCCCATGAAAGAAAGAAATAACTTGTGCACATTTATCCTATCTACCTAAGTAATAAAAACAAATTACCTAAGTAAACTTAATAAGGTGCAATTAAATAATTACACCAATAAGGGGTATCTTTGTACATGTATACTTAAGATTATCTCATTATCTAGACCCATTTCTATTTCCTCCTAGGTTATATTTAAGGGGGGTGTTGGTGTGATATTATACTTCACCTAGGATAGTACTACATTTAAAATGTAATATTGCACCTATTTATTAAGTCTATTTAAGATAATAGGATATTTTATTTTTTTCACCTAGTTTTAAGCTAATAAACACGTGTCACCCATGATTTAAGGTTATCAAGAGAGTCCCTACCTCATTAATTCTTGATTGATGGTAAGGTGCTACCTCTATCTCATTTGACTAAATTAATTCATCTCCCAATTAAAAGTCAACTCATAACTTCTTGGAAGTGTATCATCTTGACTCAATTATCTAAGAAGCCTATATATGTATACTCTACTCCTTGTACTGCTTCTCATTCAATCTTAGTTTGTTTAATTAGATCATTATAAAATAAATTTATTCTCTATCTAATTTGTGGCTAATTCATAGAGAAGAGGCCTTGGGTTTATTTTGTTCATAAAAAAAATAACCACCAAGTCCTATAAATTTTTGGAATCTAGACTAATGATACATTAAATAGGATTGTAATAATGGGTTGGGTGCATACATTGATTAATGAAGAAGACATGAAAAAGACCCCAAAGTTGGTCGTAGAGTTTCATACATGACACATGAATATTAAACATGCTTTGAAGGCTAATGAAATTCCAAGTGATAAAATAAAATTAAATCCGTGGGAATGGACTGCACGATAAAAAATAAACTAGAATTAAAAGTAAAAGCCACCAATACGTCCTTGAATTCAACATGAATATGAAACATGATTTATAGTCAACAAAGAATCTAGTTTAACAATATAAAATGAAAATTGACTTTCATAGTTAAGATAAAATCTAGAGCTACTTGAATAAAAGTAGAATAGGAGAACACAAGCTATGCATTTTAGCATACCCGAGAGACCAGGCTCAAATTATAACACTATATCAACGGATAATTATAGAATATAACCAAGATGCAAATGAAATCCAAGGAAGTGCATAAATAAAAAAAAGATTTAAGTCATGAATACTTCAAGGGCCTCGATTTCAAATTTGTGTGGGTGTTAAGGTCACAATAAAATTGAGGGTGATATTTTAAATTTAAAATTCAAGGAAGAGGGGTAGTAAAGCATTTACACTAGCACTTGCACCTATAGGAGGTTCAAGCAATACGTTGATAGGAACAATCGACGAGTTTAGAAAATTTTCCGGCGTGAATTTTTTTACGGCGTGAGACAATTTTGAGCACTATAATGCTCACATATAAAAGTCTATTGGCTAATTATTTTATCTTAAAAATAAGAAAACATTTAAACAACCATTAATTTAAAAATTGATCATTTAAATTTAAGTCTATGATTATTTGTCAAGGTGATATACATAAATAGTATAAATTCATAATTATAACATTCATTTGATATCAAAACATTAAATAATAATATAAAAGACTATTTATTCTAGATGAAATTCAAAATAGTAGCATATATATGCCTAATAAATTATAACTCACTTAGATTACTAAGGTACAACTCAATTATCCATATCTATATGTGAGTAACATTTAAATCCAAGAAACATTACAAACTAGTAATTTCTTCTCACTCTACAACTCTGCAACTCTTCCCGCTCGCTACTTCGATTTTGAATTTGAATTTTGATGGTTGTTGGGGATCTGGGTGATCCCCTGGACTCTCTAGTTTTGGGTTGCCCGGGGATTGCTTCGGAGATCGAGTCTGTTCCCAGTGCTATGGACAATTGCGTGGACCATGTGGGTCACATGCTGGGTGACAAGCACTGTGAGTCCTTTGTTCACGCGCTGCACAAGAAGGAGTTGGGGCCCAGGGCCTAGAAAAATGTCCTTTTAAGGGAGGAGTCGAAGGGAACTCGTGTGTCACGAAGTTATTGAGATTCGGCTGATGGGTCGACCATTTTGCTCCTGGACATTACAATGGATAGAGTGGTCTCCTCTATGGAGAATGCTTTGGTAGGAAAGTTTTTTTCCTTTAGACCCAACATTGATGTGGTTAGGAAATGGGTGACTGGCAAATGGAGAGTTAAGGGAAGTGTTACTGTGAATGTTATGGCTAGAGGGACGTTTCTCTTCAAATTCAAGGCTAGAGAAGATCTTGCCTCCATTTTAGCGAGGGGGGCTGGATGTATGGGAAACATAGTTTATCCCTATGTAAATGGAAACCAAGATTTGACAGCGTTGCGGACCTCAACAAAAGGGCGTCGGTGTGGATTAGACTCCTGGGTTTCCCTCTAGAGCTAGGCTAAAGAGATTCTTATGTGGATTGCCAATTCGTTTGGTCACTTTATAACTCTTAACAGCACCACCAGGAACAAATCGAGGTTAGTGTTTGCTAGATTCTATGTTAGCGTTGATATTAACAAGGTCCTACCTAACAATATTACTCTAGAATCTAAGTTTGGCTAGTGGGTGCAACCTATTATCTATGAAAACTCTACAACCTTTTGCAAAATTTGTAATAAGAAAGGTCATCTAGCAACCCAATGTAGGGCTAGAAAACCTTCCCCAGCTCTGGAAGCCTAGACCACTGAGAATGAGGAAGACTATCCTTTTAGGGAGGACTTGCTGAATATTATTGGATCTCCAAGTAAGGATAATGTTGTTAAGGATAATGTTGATAATCTCCCACAGGACGCTTCGAAGACCCTTGATCACCCCTTATTGAGGGGGTTAGTGGTTTCCCCCACATCGGGTGGGGAGAACGGTACCAATTTGTTGTCCGTTGGTCTAGAGGATGGGGAGATTCATCAAGAGGAAGTTCTAGGAAAGGAGGGCTCTATGGAGAAGGAGGCCCCTTCTAGGTTGAACAACCCTTTGATAGGTAAAGGGGGTAATCATGATGACTGTGATGTTGGCCTGAGGTTATCCTCCACCAACAATAAAGCGTTGGCGCTTACTCCTAGGGCTAGTTCCAGTTTCACTGGATCAGAGGGTTGGACTACTGCTAGAAGGAAAGGCAAAGGTCCAGGGAAGAAGATTCTAGACGTGGGAGTAGATACTAAGCAAGGAAGACCATCCCAGAGAGAGACTAGACAGAAGGTGATTAACAAAGACATTGCAATAGGCAGGTAGAAGACCTTGGAGACTGGCTCCAAGAAGGCCCCAATCAAATGAGAATCCTATCATGGAATATCCTGGGGCTCAATAACCCCCACAAGTAGTTCTTAGTCAAGAACTGTATCTTTGACAATAAAGTTGACATTTTGATGTTGCAAGAAGTTAAGATGAAAAGTGAAGCTTTTCAAGTTGTTGCTAGGAATTTATGGCCTAATGCGGAGCACTTGAGTTGTGATGCATGTGGTGCCTCTGGGGAAATTGTCACTATGTGGAACAACAAGATCGTTAAGGGAAGGATCATTGAAAAAAATAAAAACTTTCTGGTGGTTAGAGTGGAGTCTAATGGCATTTTTTGGAACCTGATTAACATATATGCTCCTAATCAGAGGGGCCCAAGAAGGGAGTTGTGGGACCTTCTCTCTCTTTGATTGCTAGTGATCTTGGTAGTTGCTGGATGTTAGCTGGAGATTTTAACACTCCACTCTTCCCCTTAGAGAAGAGTGGAGGGACCATGGATTACACCGATAGCATGATGGACCTGAATGATTTTTTAAATAATGAAGGTCTTATGGACCTTGATATTCAAGGAAATAGGTTTACCTAGTCGAATCAGAGGAAGGGGAGGAATTTGATCCAAGTCAAGTTAGATAGAGTTTTGGTCTCTTACAAATTGAAGTTCTTAAGCACCCATACTCTAGAATCTTTGCCTCGTATTACTTCAGATCATAACCCCTTGCTACTCTCTTGGAGGGCTGTGAATGGTAAAGGCCCTTACCCTTTGAGGTTTGAGATTATGTGGACTAAACACCCATAATTTAAAGATAAATTAGTGAGTTGGTGGAAGGAAGAAGTCTAAGGAACACCTATGTTCATACTAGCACAGAAGCTATTGATGGTTAAGAAAAAGGTAAAAGAATGGAACAGATTCAACTTTGGGAATGTATTTGATGAAAATAGGAGAATAAATGCTAAACTGGGAGAGATGAAAAAGAGGTTGGAGGAAGGGGACACCTTAGAGGACACTACTAATGAAGAAGAGCTTTTGAGAAAGGAATGGAAAGACTTGTTAAAAGAGGAGATTCATTGGAAACATAAGTCAAGAGGCCAATGGATAAAGGAGGGGGATAGAAACACTTCTTTTTTCCATCAATCCATTATGAAACACAGAAAAAGGAATAGTATATCTAAACTGATGGATGACAGAGGTATTATGGTTGACTCTGACACTCAGATTGGGCAAGTGGTTGCTTCCTACTTTCAGAACTTTCTTGATTCTCAAGATAGCTGCATTAACCAGGACCTCATTGACACCATCCCTACTCTCCTGAAGAAGATAATGCTTAGCTTGGTAGATTAATCACTGAGGAGGAGGTCCAGGCCAGTCTTTTCTCCATGGGTGCTTTTAAAGCCCCTGGGCCTGATGGTTTCCCCCCTACTTTCTTCTAGTAATATTGGGACATTGTGGGAAAATATGTCACTAAGGCTGCTAGGGACTTCTTAAAGACGGGTAAGCTGCTGAATCAACTAAATCATACCTTCATTGCTCTTATTCCCAAAAAACAAGATCCAATTTGTATGGGGGACTTTAGACCCATAAGTCTTTGTAATACGGTGTACAAGATTTTCTCTAAAATCTTAGTGTTCAGACCGCAACCTATACTGGATAAGCTCATTAGCAGCTGCCAAAAAGGATTTGTGCTAGGCAGGCAAATTATAGACATGGCCATTACAACTCATGAAATTATCCACTACATGGAGAGAAGTAAAATCCCTAGAATGAC
The DNA here is from genome assembly GCA_027924645.1 of Cunninghamia lanceolata. Classification (NCBI taxonomy): domain Eukaryota; kingdom Viridiplantae; phylum Streptophyta; class Pinopsida; order Cupressales; family Cupressaceae; genus Cunninghamia; species Cunninghamia lanceolata. The sequence continues at coordinate 5,470,627 of BSBN01000128.1, forward strand.
TTTTAAACTTGACATCTCAAAAGCCTACGACAAAGTTAATTGGGAGTTCCTTTTCACTGTCTTGAGGAAGTTAGGTTTCCAAGGCAAATTCCTGCAACTTATCAAGATTTGTGTTACTTCAGTGAGATTTTATGTTTTGGTGAATGGAGTTCCCAGGGGTTTCTTCAATGCTGGTAGGAGTATTAGGCAAGGGGACCCCCTGTCCCTCTACCTTTTTATCTTATTGGCTGAATCTCTAAGCAAATATTTCCTCTCCTTGTTAAACTCCAGAGAGATCAAAGGTATTAAACTTGCTTCAACAATAGCTCCTGTTGTTATTCAGAAATTTATGGATGACACTATCCTGTTTGGGGTAGCTTCGGTGATTGAGGCTAGAAAGTGGAAAAAAGTGCTACAAGAGTATGCTACCTTGGCTGGCCAATGAATCAACTATGACAAAAGCCAGGTGTACTTTTTTAACACCCCATTTGTCTTGCAACAAAAGATTATGGGGATATTGGGTTGCTTTGTGGGTGTACTACCTGGTATTTATCTGGGACTTCCCTTCTCGGTGAAAGATGCCCCTCCAGAGTATTGGAATTCCATTCTAGAAAGGACGCAGAAGAAGTTAGCAATGTGGAAAGGAAAACTTCTGAGCCAAGCGGGTAAGTTCCAATTACTTAAAGCCTTGCTCCAAGGGATTCCTATTTATTTTGTCTCTTTTTAAAATTCCTAAGTATCTAGTTGAGAGATTGGAGAAAATTCAAAGGAATTTTTTATGTTCGGGAGTGGAAAGTAAAAAGAAGCTGGCTCTTGTGGGTTGGGATGAAGTTTGCAAACTGAAGATACAGGGTGACTTAGGGTTAAGAAAGTTGAACCTACTCAATAAAACCCTTATAACCAAGATTGGTTGGAACTTTTTAGCTGGGGATAAAGATTGGGGTAGCATTATGAGAGCCAAATATTTTGGGAACTTAGCTCCTGAGGACCTTCTTCTCTCTTCTAACTTTCCTAAAGGTTCTGTGATCTGGAATAACATTCTAAAATGTAGAACTATTCTTCTGAGGGGTGTTAAGTGGAAACTAGGGGATGGTGAAACTATAAGATTTTGGCATGACACTTGGATCAATGGTGGGCCTTTAAAGAAGCTTCAGAATATTCAAGGGTTGATGAACTTAGCTGTTCACCACTTTGGTCGGCTGGTCTGGGACTATTTTCTTCCTGACAAAAGGGGTTGGAAATAGTTATCAGAGTGTTGTCAAAGATAGGTTGATCTTGTTGGGATTTTCGATGAGACCCAACTTTCCCTGAAGGGTTGCAGAATTCCTCTTTTCCCACAAAAAGATAGACTTCTATGGTCCAAGGAGAAGTCTGGGTGTTTTACTGTTAAATCAGCTTATAATCTTTTCTTACCACAAAATAGAAACAACTTATGGAGGATTATATGGAATCACAATCTTATACCAAAGATTAACCACTTCTAGTGGCTGGTGGTGTAGAACAAAATTATAACTATAGATAACCTCAGGATCAGAGGGTTCCAAATCCCCAATAGATGTGTTCTTTGCATGAAAGAAGAGAAGATTGTCTCTCATATCCTTTTACACTGTGACTTCTCTTGGGAGATTTGGTGCTTTGCCTTGAGTATTTTGGGTGTTTCTTGGTGTTGGAATAGAAATCTGGAGGATTGCATTAGGTCTTGGGTCTCTCCTGTCTCTAATCCTATTTTCCATGAAATTTGGGCCCATGCCCCACCCATTATGTTTTGGTGCCTCTGGAAAGAAAGGAACAATAGACTCTTTCGAGAGAAATTCAGAGAGCCCAAGGAAGTGTTCGGCTCAACTATCAAACTGATGCAAGACAACATTATTAACAGTTCCCTAAAAGAAGTGAAAACTCCCCCAAATGTGATGGAAACAAATATCATTAACTAGTGGACTATCCTGATAAGCATTTGCAGAGTAGATGATAGAAAGAAAAGAGCTAGGGTTAATACTAATTGGTCCCCACCCCTACTGGTTGGATTAATAAGCTTAACTTTGATGGTGCTGCTAAAGGTAACCCTAGGTTGGCAAGTGGAGGGGGAATTATAAGATCAGATAAGGGTGATCTCATGGCTGCTTTTGCTAGGAGCCTTGGTAAAAGTACCAATAATGTTGTGGAGGCCACGGCTCTCCTTTGGGGCCTCAAAATTGTCTTGGTTTTAGGCACCAAACATATTGTAGTTGAAGGGGATTCCAAGATTGTTATCAAAGCTATTAAAGGAAATGTTAAAGTTGGTTAGCAGTTGGAGGATATTGTTGAAGATATAAAAGGCCTTCTTTTAAACTTCGAAGGAAGGGAGGTCAAACATATATATAGAGAGGGCAATAGAACTGATGATCTTATGGAAAACCTTGGGATTAACCTTAATCCCCTAAGATGTTGGAGAAACATAGACAATCTTCCCCTGAATGTTAATGATCGCATTCATATTGAAGCGCTCCGCTAACTCATAATGGCTATTATCATGACTTGTTTTGCTTGGTGTGGTGTCTTTTTGGGCTACCCTCACTTTCAGGGAAGACATGGCATTGATGATGTCGGTGGGTTCCCCACTCTTCCTTCCATGATGATGTGGACTATGGAGTTGTATGTGGACCTTGACCAACTCAGCAATAAACATAATTGGCAGCATGATACTTTTAAAATGTCTTTTCACTCACTTCTAGAGGAGCTACGGGATGCTCGCACGAGCTGCTTAATGAAGGCAATTATGATTCGAGGGCACTTAGGATTCGGAAGGATGTGCTTGGGAACTTGAGTTGGGAAGTGGAATTTAAGTTTTTTAATTCCATTTCTAGATTGTTTGTTCAGTGCCTCTCTTGTCTCTGCAACTATAGTCCCAGTGTTGTGCATTGTGTGTTTGGGATAATGGGTGGTGAGAAAGTTAGAACAAAGCCCATGAATTGTGGCAAATTCAAAGAGAATTTACAGGTTTGGAGCATAGCTTATGATTGAAATCCTGAATGACTATGATGAACACTTATCGGCCCAATTTGCTGGCTCTTGGGATGGGGATCATATGGTGAAAGTGGGCGGAGTTTAGTTTGTAGTTTCTGGAAACTCCATAGCCATTGTCATGGGCCTACCTCATTCAAGGAATAGGCTCAAGAAGCAGACACGAGTCCAATATATTGATGGCTTGAAATTGTTCTATAAGGAAGGGGAGAAGCTTGTTCGACTCCAAGGTGGATTTGAATGCGAAAGCCTGATCGACCCTTCAAATCGGGTATGTTTCTTAATTATGAAATACTTTACTCTGGAAGGGTGATAGAAAGTTTTCTATCACTATCACTTTGCATTTCTAAACCACTTTCACCACAAAATCTTGGTCAACTTTCCCTCCTTTCTTCTCTCTAGCCTTGAGGCTTTTGTGCTCTATACCAAAAAGGCCCGCGAGGGTAACCAGGAGATGGTTGCCTTGCCCCTACACCAGAGTCTCATTTTTTGTCTGTATCATTACCATTTGGCTTTGTGTCCTACTAAACCCCCTGTTGTTTGGCCCGTTGAAGATAGCTCCAATGAAGACCCCGAGGATGAGATCCCCCTTAGTGTTAGGCTTGGAAAGTCCTCTAAGCTAAAAACCTCGGTGCCTTCTGAGCCTAATTCTTCTTCTAACACTACAGTGAGTGGCCCTTCAGTTCCTTTTTCTATCCCTCCTATGTCTAAGGTCACTTCTACTTCAAAGTCTCAATTTGATAGCCGCACACTTTAGATTGAAGCTCACCGCTAACTCATAATGGCTATTATCATGACTTGTTTTGCTTGGTGTGGTGTCTTTTTGGGCTTCCCTCACTTTGAGGGAAGACATGGCATTGATGATGTTGGTGGGTTCCCCACTCTTCCTTCCATGATGATGTGGACTATGGAGTTGTATGTGGACCTTGAACAACTCATCAATAAACATAATTGGCAACATGATACTTTTAAAATGTCTTTTCACTCACTGTTGGAGGAGCTGGCTACGGGAGGCTCGCATGAGCTGATTAATGAAGGTAATTATGATTTGAGGGCACTCGGGATTTGGAAGGACATTCTTGGAAACTTGAGTTGGGAAGTGGAATTTAAGTTTTTTAATTCCATTTCTAGATTGTTTGTTTAGTGCCTCTCTTGTCTCTGCAACTGTAGTCCCAGTGTTGTGCATTGTGTGTTTGGGATAATGGGTGGTGAGAAAGTTAGAACAGAGTCCATGAATTGTGGTGAATTCAAAGAGGATTTATAGGTTTGGATCATAGCTTATGAGGGAGGTGTGACCCCTTTTCTTGAAATCCTGAATCACTATGATGAACACTTACTGGCCCAATTTGTTGGCTCTTGGGATGGGGATCGTATGGTGAAAGTGGGCAGAGTTCAGTTTGTAGTTTCTAAGGACTCCATATCCATTGTCACGGGCCTGCCTCATTCAAGGAATATGCTCAAGAAGCAAATGCGGGTCCAAGATATTGATGGCTTGAAACTGTTCTACAAGGAAGGTGAGAAGCTTGTTCGACTCCAAGGTGGATTTGAACGCGAAAGCCTAATCAACCCTTAGAATCAGGTATGTTTCTTAATTATGAAATATTTTACTCTAGAAGGGAGATACAAAGTTTTTTATCACTCACTTTGCGTTTCTAAACCACTTTCACCACAAAATATTGGTCAACTTTCCCTCCTTTCTTCTCTCTAGCCTTGAGGCTTCTGTGCTCTATACCAAAAAGGCCCGTGAGGGTAACCCAGAGGTGGTTGCCTTACCCCTACACCAGGGTCTCATTTTTCATTTGTATCATTACCATTTGGCTCTGTGTCCTTCTAAACCCCATGTTGTCTGGCCCGTTGAAGATAGCTCCAATGAAGACCTCGAGGATGAGATTCCCCTGAGTGTTAGCCTTGGAAAGTCCTGTAAGATGAAAACTCTGGTGCCTTCTGAGCCTAATTCTTCTTCTACCCCTCTAGTGAGTGGTCCTTCGATTCATTTTTCTAGCCCTCTTGTGTCTAAGGTCACTTCTACCTCAAAGTCTCAATCTAGCAGCCACACCCCAAAGGCCCCCGTTCCTGTTAAGCTGGATGATTCTCATGGTCAGTCTCGTGAAGAGACGGTTGTGGGTCTCTGCAATCTTAAGAATAACACACCTAAATAGGGCAGTAAAAAATGTAAAGGAGGGAACCCTATTCCAAGAAAAAGTGGTAAGAAAAGTTGCAGTAGAAGTGTTGAAGGGAGGGGGGATTATGAGCAACAGGCTTAGGAAAAGATTAACAAATAGGAGAAACAATTGAAAGAGGAGGTGGTGATTGTCAAAGAGAGGGCGGGAAAATTCAACTCTGATAGAAGATTGAGCATCAAGAGATCTTGCAGGCTAGCTGGGAAAAAGCCCCAAGTTCTGAAGATAGTCGACTACTCCTCTACCTCAGATTAGGAGGACGTTGAGCAAGATATTGATATTAAGGAAGTAAAAACCACCCCTTTGTAGGATCAGGAGGAAGCTAGCCATTTTGCATCCATGAATAACTAATACTATGACACAAATAGTGAGGACACTAAAATACAGGAGACCTCAGACAAGGAGGTGATGAGTGCTAGAAGGGAGACTGATAACAAGAAACTTGAGATGGAGATCGCGGAGGTCAAGACCCGTCTATCAACCATGGAGGGCAAAGTCAAAGCAATGATCAAGCTGGTTATGAAGTCCTCTCATAGGGTTACAGTTACCTTCTATATTCTACATGTGGGTCAGAAAAGTGGCGTGGATCCTCTGCTCAAGGATAAAGAGAAAATGTTTAATTTGATTATTGATGACTAGAAAGAACTACTTAATTAGTTGTTTCTTTAGGATATGCTTATCAACCTGTTCTCTGGTTTTTTGATATGTTGTTAATTTGTTGTTGGTCGACTGTTTGAGGCTCTGGGCCTGTCTTGCTACCTTTTTGGCTTTTATTATCAGGACCTGCACCCAGGTTTGTAGCTTACTAATATCAAAAACATTTAAATCCAAGAAAGAATATTTTACACTAACGGTATGCTAATACAACAATCCTATTCAAAATATTATAGAGTGGAATGGGTGGATAGTAAGTTGTAGAAGCTACATTTACTCCCAACCCTACCATAATTTAGGCCAAGGTAGGTTGAAATTGAATCATGGCATTCCTATCCAATAATCTGTATATGGGAAAGCCACTCACATTTACATAAGACTCCAACAACTAGCATCCACATTGATGATGTGGTTCAAGGTATCATCTCATCTCAAGCAAACAACATTCATAATATCACTTATAAATCTATATACCAATGCCATTATTTATTCCTTCATTTTAGGTCCATTGTTTTGAATTTTATCTATGCGAATTTAGGGAAGATGCCTCCTACGAATAAATAAACTAATTTCTACAAGAAGTTTATTGGTGCAATGTATTATTTGTGGACATGGGAAGACCTAAAAGCTTTTGAATAACTGGTGTGTATGTTAATTCCTAATTTAAATTAAAATAAACTTATAGATATATTTAGTTATGTTATCTTTGCATTAACATATTGTCTATATTTTAAGTAGCATATTTTATTTAGTTCATATATTTTTAAATACATTAAAAAATGAGAAGATAGATGAGAGGAAAGAGAGAAAATATATGATGAACTATTCTAGGCAACAAGATTGTTATGATAAAAGAGGTGGGCTCTAAAAAATAAGTGTAAGGACTACATTAATTTGGTACCATATTCTAAAATATTATTGTTACTAAATTATGTTCACGCCTAATTTAGTTAGACCTAATTTGCAGTTGTTACAAAAGGAGTAAAAGAAAACTTTTAAGTTAAAGCAATCAGTGAATGTATGATGTCTTGGCAAGAGAAAAAACAAGGATCATTTTTCAGGATAATCTGACAGTTCAATCAGGACTGTCAAACCATCCTGATAAATGAAGATCTAATGACAAGATATCAAACAATCAATGAATGACAGAGAGAGTCTAACTAGTTTTATCTTTCAGTTATAAGATGATTGAATTATTCAAGTGATCACAATTCAGTGTGAAAGAAAGGTATTTATAAAACTGTCATTTCATATCATGTTTTAAACATATGTTTCATATCAGATTCAGTTATTCTATCCTATGCATTTGATTCAAAAAAGTAAACATACATAAATCATTTGCAAATGGTAAAGTAACTGGTCATATTTAAAGTAATGTTTAAATGTGTCCCAAACAAGCTGTGGGAATGACTAAACTAAGCAATGCAAACATATGTAAGCTATACATCTAAGGATAAAAGGAAAGAGAAAGAACATATGAGAATAATAAATATCCATCATTGGCTTTTTGGAAGGTTGATATCCTTAGTTGGCAGCTGATCTTCATGTCCTTATCTTTAGCTCTTGGTCATGACAGTGTACCTGCAAAAAATTGGGGAAAGCCCTGTTAGAAGCTTCGGATATTTAAAACTATCACATGTTTTTATCAACAAACATATGAACTTGTAGACATTATGCATCTTATGATAATTGATCAAATCAGACATGTGCAATAAATTAGATCATCATGAGAAGGATCAATCAACTTCAAGAGGTATGTTTTTATGCTAACTTGTTTGTTCACTGTGCAGGTATAGGAAAAATAATATTGCTGATTTGAAGACTTTAAAACATGTGGAGAAAATGTGGTTCCCACAAGGGTAGAGCCCAGCATGTTTCCTTTTTGATATCAGATTGCAAGAGACAGAATGCACTATTCAAAGAGATATTGTGCATTAGAGCATTCAACTTACAAATGCAGTGATGTCATCATGATAAAATAGAAGAGGAGTAGTTGCTCCTATAAACTATGCCCACTTAAGAAAGTAGTTTCTCAAAATCATAAGATCATATTCAAATTATTTCATCACATGTTATAGGAGAAGCAGTGGTTCCGATCAAGAGTATGCAAGTACAAAGTGCAGTGATAAAATAAGTGATTACAGTTATGAAAAGGTATTCTCCTTTATTTCTGTTATGATTAAAGTATCTTTCTGTTGTCTATATGTGTGTCATAAGTATGACAGCTAGCTAATAAAGGAACAATCATTATAAGATAACAAAGGATGTCATGTTCTTTCATACATTGGTGAAATCAGATCTAAGATGTATAAAATATAGAAAGAGTACACAGTTTTATAAATCTATAAGAAATGTTACATGAAAGAGAACATTTCCTGTCAAAGACATTGATCATGAAAGATAGAGAAGATTCAGTAATATTAATTCAAAGACAATCATAGCTCCAGTTAAAGGTTTAAGATCATATGGAACAACCATATTAAACCATTATGAAAGATGCCTCATGGAGATGGAGTTATCACAACCCTCAATGAAGATTAGATAAAATGCATATAACCAGAGTTCATCATGCAAACAAACATCATGATAGTCTCTTGAATTGAAGAGTAACTATGATATGTACAAATAACAAGAAGAGTCATGACAGTCTGAGAAGAATGGGTATCACTGATAAGGAATAGTCATTAAACAACCATGAAAGAATAGTTCCCATTGACTGTCTATGATGAAAACAAATCAATACAGTGACAGGATATATCCATGAACAACGAAGCAAACAAAGCTACAGGAGATAGTTGATGCAAAGGAGCACATCATGTTCAAGACCATATCATACAATGGAGTTACAGTCATAGACAAGAGGTAGCATTGAAGAGGGTCAATTTCTGAGTGATCTTATCATGCAGAAAATGGTAAGAACTACAAGAATCTATTGTTACATCAAAGGTGTCAAATGCCATGAAATGGAGAAGTTTAAAAGATGCCAATTTTGTTATATGCCAAATGACAGTCAAAAAGAGAAATAAATAAAAGATAAAAGATTCTGCATGCTTTTCTTTTACATATGTAAGAGCACAGGTTTACTTTACATCAGATTATTCACTTTTATTAAAACCCTTATCATCATTTTCGATTTTGAAGTTACAGTCAGAAGGATAAAAGAAGCAAATGCATAATAACCCATATGGGTTTGTCACATAAAAAATGCAAGAGTATGCTATTTCAGGTAGCTAGAGTGGAAAAGAAATGCTACAGAGTATGATAATGTCAAAGGTCGTGGCCAAGAAGATGATCACTCTTTGTTAAAATCAAAACCCTCTGCATGTATTATGGATACCTTGTCTTATATTTTCATTTACAGTTGAAAGAAGACATATAGAAAGAAATTATAACATGCCCGTGAGAAATGCCTTTTCATTCAGAAATGACAAAATCCTTTGTATGTTTTTTTTTAAACCCTTGTTTTTCTTTTACATCTGCAGAGAGAAAAAGTGTACAGGAAACAATATAATGTCATGGCCGTGGCCAAGAAAAACCTTATTTCCTCAAAAAAATCGAAACCCTTTGTTGTCATTTTTTGAAACCCTTACAAATTGTGTATCTACATAGAAGCTGAGTGAAAAAGAGAAGCAAGATATAGTAGGCCGTGGCCAAGAAGGCCTTGTTTTTGAAAAATAAAAAAATCCATGTTACACTTTTTGAAAACCTTCATGTATTTCTTGTTTACAGGTGAAAAGAAATGTACAGAACAATATACAGTAAGCCCGTGGCCATTAAAGAGATTGCTTTTCTATATTTAGAAGTGACAACCCTTATAACTTTCATAACACAGAAGAAGTAAAAGAATGAAGATACAAGCCAAGCCATAGCAAAAAAGGGTCATTTCTTCAAAAATATAGAATACCCACTTCATTATCTTTTGAAACCCTATCATCTTAGAAGACACTATGGAAAAAGAAAAAGATACAGAAGGCAGAACATATATTTTACCTTATATTTTGCAGAGGAAGGAGCTACTCAGGCCACATCTTATTTGTTTGAAGCTTCTCAGAATATAAAGTTACAGTCATCAAAAAAAGAATGCACAGAGACAAGAAAACATGGTAAGAAGATATCTACCTAAAACTCAATACACAACCACCCTAACTGACAGCCAGAGTATAAAGAAAGATCAGAAAGATGACAAGAAATTGCCCAGTAAGGACTCAAAACATACTCACCTTCTTTCTTGCATCGAAATACCATGAGAATGCTAAAGAATCGACTGAGAATCCATCCAAATGGCAGAGAAAACCAGTGAAGAACATATAATCTTCAAACCCTAGCCGGCTGAGTTGCAAGGCCAAATGCAAGTGAAAGATAACAAAATGAAATGACAACTTTAGGGTTTGGTCTTTGTTTTGATCGATGGTTTTTTCTCTCTTTTTCTCATCTTTTTTGACTTAACAAAATAAATCATTCACCTTATCCATGCCGAGGTCAAGACTTAGATCTTGATAGATTCCTAATGATTATGCCATAAGAGGGGCCCATGGGCCAAACAAATCATTTTTTTGCATTTGATTTTTACTAAATCAAATTTGCAAATCATTAGGAGGTAAGGCTTAATGCCTTTATTCTTTTCTTCTCCATACTGGTCGACAAGAATGGTCGAAATCCCTTATACCACATGAAAACCAAGTCAAAGGTCGAAGACTTATTTTTGCCTCATGCATTTCAAATGCAATTTAAGTCAAACAATGAAATCATTCAAAGAGAAGGTAGCATTAAGGTAAATGAGAAAAGAAATGCAATGTAAAGTCAAAAGTGTTATTAAGGTGATAATGCATGAAGGTGGAGTGATAAGGTTGTTTTGATTATGCCTTATATTACATGTATAATGTAATAATCTAATTATTTTTGCATGGGTGACATAAGGGGATAATATTTTTCCATGCATGATGACCTAATTCATTTTTGGCATCATTATCATGTGAAATCATGCAAAATATGCAAATGTAAAGGAGAGATAAGGTATTATTCTTTTTTCCATTTTTCATGATTATACAACTATAGATAATATAAACAAATTAATAAAGTAATATTTTATAAATTACTTTATTATTTTGTCACAAGTTGTAAAATTAAAGAAATTAGACAAATTGAAACTCATAATAGAGTAAATCATGCAAATGATTACTTTATTTTTTGTCCACATGATCTACACATGCAAAATCATGTAAGATGGAGGAGTTGAGTTAACTGAAGAATTTGGAGGTCTATTTGCATGGCTTGGAGATCAAATTGAAGAAATTTTGGTCAACTTTTGGGTCAAACATATGGAGACTAGTAGTTTGGAGCTATTTTTGCTCATTTTGAGTAGGTTTTGACCATTATTTTTAGGGATTTCATTGTTTGCTCGTGGATCAAATTGGAGAACTTATTTCTAGAGGCAGTTGACTGTAGTTGATTTTTTCTATGCCTCTTGGAGAGAGCAAACTATATATTGTAAGGAAAACTTGGTTTTTCCTAGTTCTTGCATTCTTTTCTCTTTTACACATTGAGAGACATAGTTTGTTTGTAACTCATTTTTCTAGTTCTTGCCTTTTTCTCTTACACTTTGAGAGAAAAAGAGGTTTTGTAACTCACTTATTTGCATATTTATAGAGATTACAGTAGGTTACAGGTTCTATACTTTGTCTTATGCAATTATTTCCTTTATTTTTCAGTTTGATCAAGTATCTAACTTCCATTAATGCAACTTGTATGAGTGATTTGATGAGATTTTATTGTGTTTAAACATCAAAACCTTTAAAATCATTATCTCATTATTACTCGTTTGTGTTAGATAGCATTAAAAATCACATGTCATAGGTTGTGCAATTGGAAAACCTTTCTTTTACGTTGTGAAAAACCCATTTTCCTTCAAAAGAGAAATATTTTCCAGCCTCCCTTAGAAACATTTTTATGATCAATTTGCTGAAAGTGGTTTGTGTGGATAGATTTTTTGAGAGCTGTTGTTTTCATCATTATTAGGTGCATCACCATATTTTTACAGTTTCATTTGCTTTTAGAAAGATCCTTTTTCCCTTTTTCCACATCAAAGTCATAGATCCAATTGAATATTTTAAGGGAACCAACCCACAATCTAGATGTTTAAACTCGACAAAAGTTACCCATAGCCTGAGTTTGATCCCATGTTTCGAAGGATTGTTGATATCACAACTTTGCATCATGGGTGCAATCCTAATCGACAACAATTTTTGGCACGCCCAGTGGGACTTTTGAATTGATTTTTAGTTCAAAAAAGACTTATTATTTCTGTTGTTTTGGTATGACCAACATATTTTACAGCGTTTTAGAGGTTTATTTTCAGTTACCTGGCAACTCTATTTTTCTGGTTTGAATAGATCAAATTTTTGTAGCCTATGAGAAGAATTTCACAAGATCAGGTTTCAGTTGTTTTCTAATTTTTTGAATGAGTAAACATTTCTATCCTTCATGGAAACATGTCATATCATCCATAATATCATAAAAATGTTACTAATCCATCATCTTATCAGCTATATCAGATCAGCCATGCTACTGGTCTTATCCCAAACAGTCACGCAACAATAATATATCAGCATGCACAGTACTCTTACCTACCACCCACCCCTGCTCAACCTTCTTGGCAGCCTACCTATGATCATAACCAGTCCCAAAATGACAATTATATTCCCAATCATCATACTTTTTCTACTAATCAACCTCAGTACGAAACCAACATGAGCATTAGGGAGATTGCTTTGGATTATCAGAGACAGACGTTAGAGATTGAAAAAGAGAATGAATATAACATGCAACAGGAAGAGATGGATTATAAAGCCTATCTTCATGAGTAGGAGTTGGAGGCACAAAAGATATAGTTTGAAGAAGGTCTTAGAAGGGAGATAGCAACAAACGAGGAGCAGATGAAGTTTTTGCTTGCACAAGTACAAAGACACGGGATCTAGATAGATGCATTCATTCTGGATCAGCCTGTTCAAAATGAGGTTAGTAGGTATCAAATTCTATGTTTTAGAAGTTCTAATTTTAATTAGGACCCTATTTACATTCAAAATCAGTCTATTAGCCCTCAGTATCAGTCACATCAAGTGCCTGAACCAAGTCATCAAGGTTTTGAACAACCATGGCAACCTTCTTGGACCAAACATCCTGATTATAAAATGCCAAATCTTGTTAAATCTACCCCTTCCATACCAATCAAAAATCGGGAAGGAGAAGAGGTAGTCAAATATGAGCCTATCAAAATTCCAAGTTTCAATCTAGCAGTTGAAGATGCTACTATTTTTTCTGTCCCCAGCTGAAAATAAGTGCAATTCATACGAAGAGGATGCTAGTTCAAATTCAACACTCAATCCTTTGCATTTTGATTCATTTGAGAAGTTTTCTAATGCTATTTACAAGATAAATGAAAGCATGATACATATATTGGAAGGGCAAAATCTTCAATTGTAAAGACAAGTTGCCCACATTCAGATGGAGAAAGCCCCATGTGAAGAGGAAGAGCTAGTTTCTTTGTGTTGACTAGTTACCTAGTTTTGTTGAGCCAGATGAAGACCTCATACTATAGGCAGAAATAACAGAACAACAGGAAGATGCAAGTAATTGTGACAATTTGCTAGTTTACCAAGAACAGAATGAGGACAGTCATGAGAACACTAGGAGCCTTCAGAGATCTGATAGTTTTGATGAGTTATTATCTGTCCTAATAGAGGAAGATGATTCATTAACCATGGAGGAGGAATTGACATGGCAGACTATCATGCGAGGTAAAAGTATTGAGCAAAAGAATGATTAAATTCATATCTTTTTAGTGCAAGATTATTAGTTAGATGAGAGCATGTTTTCAGGTATTATAGAGGATTTTTGTTCTAACATTGATAATGATCTGATACCATGTGAATCAACAGTATGTGATCAACAAGATCAAATCAAAGAGGAAAGCATTCTTTCATTTCAATTATATGACCTAACTTTTCCAATTGCAAGTGATCCTATGAAAACAGATCTCAATAAGCAAACTAGGAGTATGAGCAGAAAGTTCATCATTGCAAGAGGCTATCCCATCAGGGATTTAGCTGACAAAGAGCTTAAAAGGGAGATACAGATTTATGTTGTACCCAAAGATGAGATTGCAGCTTCAGAACAACAGAATCAACTCATCTATTCACCTTATAACAACATTTCCTATTATCAGATTCAAATATTGAGAGAGGTTCTTTTTGTTCTACAGGGAGTTTTGTAGCATTCTATAAGGTATGTCCTTATGAATCATATTATGTCAGTGGCAAGTCACCTGGCAGAACATCCTTTCTTAACCAGAAAGGGAAGTTATTTCACAAAGCCAGTTAATGGATTTGTTTGACCAGCTTCAATGGCTAGTTAGTATAGGGTAGAGTAGAATTTCAGTTCAGTATTTCATTTTCCAAGAAGTGCATTTGCACATTTTGCTGGCCATGTCTTAAATAGGCTAGAATAGTTTAAGTTTTAGTTTTGTTTGCTGTTGTAGTTTTCTATCAGTTTGAGTTGCAGAAGGTTTTTTTCAAAGTTCAAGGCAGAAAAAGACTCATGTGCCCAATGGAATTGCAAGGCTACTGGTTCTATTTTGTTTAGCAGGCAAACACCCCTGAGAGGTCGCCAGAAATGTTACTAAATTATGTTCACACCTAATTTAGTTAGACCTGATTTGCAGTTGTTACAAAAGGAGTAAAAGAAAATTTTTAAGTTAATGCAATCAGTGAATGTATGATGTCTTGGCAAGAGAAAAAATAAGGATCATTTGTCAGGATAATCTGATAGTTCAATCAAGACTATCAAACCATCCTGAAAACTGAAGATCTAATGACAAGATATCAGATAGTCAATGAATGACAGAGAGAGTCTAACTGATTTTATCTTTTAGTTATAAGATGATTGAATTATTCAAGTGATCACAATTCAGTGTGAAAGAAAGGTATTTATAAAACTGTCATTTCATATCATGTTTTAAACATATGTTTCATATCAGATTCAATTATTCTATCCTATGCATTTGATTCAAAAAAGTAAATATACATAAATCATTTGCATAAGGTAAAGTAACTGATCATATTTAAAGTAATGTTTAAATGTGTCCCAAACAAGCCGTGGGAGTGACTAAACTAAGCAATGCAAACATGTGCAAGTTATACATCTGAGGATAAAAGGAAAGAGAAAGAACATATGAGAATAGTAAATATCCATCATTGCCTTTTTGGAAGGTTGATATCCTTAGTTGGCAGCTGATCTTCATGTCCTTATCTTCAACTCCTGGTCATGACAGTGTACCTGCAAAAAATTGGGGGGAAGCCCTATTAGAAGCTCCAGATATTTAAAATTATCACATGCTTTTATCAATAGACATATGAACTTGCAAACATTATGCATCTTATGAGAATGGATCAAATCAGACATGTGCAATAAATCAGATCATCATGAGAAGGATCAATCAACTTCAAGAGGTATGTTTTTTATGCTAACTTGTTTGTTCACTGTGCAGGTATAGGAAAAGTAATGTTGCCGATTTGAAGACTTTAAAACATGTGGAGAAAATGTGGCTCCCACAAGGGTAGAGCCCAACATGTTTCCTTTTTGATATCAGATTGCAAGAGACAGAATGCACTATTCAAAGAGATATTATGCATTAGAGCATTCAACTTGCAAATGGAGTGATGTCATCATGATAAAAGTGAAGAGGAGCAGTTGCTCCTATAAACTATGCCCACTTAAGAAAGTAGTTTGTCAAAATCATTTAAGATCAAATTCAAATTGTTTCATCACATGTTACAGGAGAAGTAGTGGTTCTGATCAAGAGTATGCAAGTACAAAGTGCAGTAATCAAAGAAGTGATTACAGTTATGAAAAGGTATTCTCCTTTATTTCTGTTATGACTAAAGTATCTTTCTGTTGTCTATAGTTTTTTCATAAGTATGACAGCCACCTAATAAAGGAACAATCATTATAAGATAACAGTGTGTTGGTGCCTGCATAAATATTCAGATTTCATGCAGTTGATTTCACAGGCACCTTCACAAAAAATCAAAAAATTCTAAGTCTTTAGGCCTTCTCAGTTGAAAAATGCAAAAAATAGTTGTATGTGCATGGCCGCTTATATGTACATGTAGGTTGGAATGTACATTCGAGCATACAAGGCAGTTTGTATGTTCAATCAGCTTCAAAAGGTGCAAAAATGGTTGCTTGTATATCACAGATTCTAGGAATATTCTCTGCTTGTATATGCGGGTTTGCATGTATATTTGTGTTGTATGTCTAGACATACAACGGCTAGATACAATGGAAACATGCAAAGGAAAAGATGCATTGGCGGCATACAAGCGAAATATGCAAGGGACAATGTATACCGCAAAGATAAAAAAAAAGTGAATGTATGTCTGACATACATTGGGAATGTACATTGCAAATATATAGGGGGCCAACATGCATTCACTACAATGAAAAGGGGTTTGTATGTGTGAGATGCAAGTGCAATATACATTCGCCACATATAACGGAAAGATACATTGGCCGATGCATATGCAGGAAGAAACATGTACATTGCAAACATACAAGGCAGGAGATACATTTGGTGGGGTCCGCAGGTATACAAAGGAGATTGTATGTGTTTGACATACAATGTGAGCATACAAGAGAAAATGTATATCGCATATTCCAGGAAAGATTCCTTGTTTGTATGTAAAAGGGTTTGTATGTTCGCGTTTGTATATTCAACATACAAAGGAAATGTACAGGGTGAAACATACAAACAGGTCAACGATGGTCAACGACAGCTATGGGCCCACCAGTTGTATGTTCGCATTGTATATGCGACAGACACGCCGATATACAAAAGAAAACATACAATCCGGACCCGATTGAAAATCAAATGCAGTGAATAAAATCTGGCGTCCACGGCTTGCATGTACATGGTGCTTGTATATGTCGATATACAATGGCGATATGCATAAAGAGGAGATACAAGCCGAACCCGATGGCGATTGCGAGTTGTTCTATGAAAATTTGGGGTTCGCGCCTTGTATGCAGGCAATTGTATGTATATACAATCACATTTGCACATACATTTACAAAAGAATGAGATACAAGGCTTAGATTTCAAATTTCTCCAATCCGGTTGATAAATGACTGGGGTCCATAGAATGTATATTGCGTTTGTATATGCAATATACAAAGTGAAGATGTAAAGGCTTAGGATACAAGTTGGACTTCAAATCCATTGTGATATGCTTCATCATAATTTGAAGTCTAAGGCTTGTATGTAAGGTGTGTTGTATATGTCGATGTGCAAAGGGAGATACATACAAGGCTTGGACCCGAATGCAGGTTCAAATTTGTTTCATAATATCTTAGGGTCCACCTTGTATGTGAATGATTGTATGTATATACAATCTCTTTTTCAGTTGCATATGCAAGGATTTTGAGGGAAAATAGGTGGCAGAAAAGTCAGCGATGGATGCCCAGGGTGCCTACATGGCACGTTCTTGCTGGTGAATGACTTTTCAAGTGATTTGAGGCTGCAGATCTCAGCGAAGGGAGGAAGATCAACGGCCATCTTTTAAACTCTCAACGGCGAAGGTTTTCTTTGTATTTGCGGCCGTTTTCAGGTGGGAAAACTTTAGAAGTACGTAGTTAGCTGCGTTTCCAGAGGCCGCGGTAGGTTTGGCTATTAATGGTGAAATCACAATGGTATGGGTCGATGATTGATAGCAACCTACCAGATTTGTAAGGAAAATCTCCAAATGGCTGCACATTCCCCAATCTCACCTGTTTCTCCTTCCCGTTCTGCTTGCGCTTTAAATATTTTGAGCACCAATATGAAGATGCAATGTTTCTAGCAAAATTTTGAAGTGCCTTGTAATTATTGCTGAGTACACAGTCTTGCTATAAAAGGCAAATTGTGTTACTCATTTGAGGTTGTTGAAGACTTGGGCATTTTTGGGGAAAAATAACGAAAGACAGAGCATTTTCCTGGCTGTTTTATCTCTGTTAGAGTTTATGAGTTACATTTGAGTGCACCTTGCACATATGTTCAGTTTCTTGTCATCTTATATGAAAAATGCATTATTGCATGTGTTTATCTATCTGTCTCCATGTGTTGTATGCATTCTCTTCTTTTGAATCTAGTTGCTAAGGGTTTCTCAGATTCTAGGGTATAGATTTCTGTATCATATGCTTAATCTTTAACTTCCATTCAAGGAGTGGATTAAATTGTTTTAGGTTGAGTATGGAGAAGGTTGTATGTCAGTTGGGATATTAGTAAGTAGAGATAGTTAAATACTTATTCTTGGGTGGTGTTTGTAAGGCAAATACCAGTCCTAACCCCTTGAAACTTGAATTCCAGTTGCAAGCCATTCTCTTGTATACGTCTAGTTGACTCCTTGCCCAGAGATAGGCACTGATCTGTTTCTTGTGTAGTAGTTATGATCCAAAACCCCCTGTCTTGCATCCAAAATATAAATTCAAATCCTTTCATATCTCCCACCTATTGTAGGAGTAGAAATAGGATCCCTGCATACTCTCATCCTCAACCAGTTAGATATGTCCAAGAATAGTGCCAAACTTGTGATTTATCAGCCAAATCTTGGTCCATACATGAGAGTATTTTGCCTGTCATTGTAAAGCTAAATCTTTCGGTCATTGGGTGAGTCAAAGTTAAATCTTTAGCTATAGGGATATCCTCCTTGGTGCGGCAGAACCAGAAGTGAAGGGGAGGCAGCTCACGCAACCTCCTGTATTAGTTGGCCGAATCTGCCTATGCATTGGAACTGGCAAACCCTCTGCTGATTTGGAAGAAACCTCCAACACAGTGGATGTCATGTTCTTTCATACATTGGTGAAATTAGATCTAAGATGGATAAAATACAGAAAGAGTACACAATTTTATAAATCTATAAGACATGTTGCATGAAAGAGAACATTTCTTGTCAAAGACATTGATCATGAAAGATAGAGGAGATTCAGTAATCTTAATTCAAAGACAATCATAGCTCTAGTTAAAGGTTTAAGAGCATATGGAACAGCCATATTAAACCATTATGAAAGATGCCTCATGGAGATGGAGTTATGACATCCCTCAATGAAGATTACATAAAATACATATAACCAGAGTTCATCATGCAAACAAACATCATGACAGTCTCTTGACCTAAAGAGTAACTATGATATGTACAAATAACAAGAAGAGTCATGACAGACTAAGAAGGATGGGTATCACTGATAAAGAATATCATTAAATAGCCATGAAAGAACAGTTCCCATTGACTGTCTATGATGCAAACAAATCAATACAGTGGCAGGATATATCCATGAACAACGAAGCAAACAAAGCTACAGGGGATGGTTGATGCAAAGGAGCACATCATGTTCAAGACCATATCATACAATGGAGTTACAGTCATAGACAGGAGGTAGCATGGAAGAGGGTCAATTTTTGAATGATCTTATCATACAGAAAATGGTAAATAAATGGTAAGAACTACAAGAATCTGTTGTTACATCAAAGGTGTCAAATGCCATGAAATGGAGAAGTTTAAAAGATACCAATTCTGTTATATGCCAAATGGCAGTCAGAAAGAAAATAAATAAAAGATAAAAGATTATGCATGCTTTTCTTTTACATATGTAAGAGCACAGGTTCAATTTACATCAGAATATTCACTTTTATTAATACCCTTATCATCATTTTGTATTTTGAAGTTACAATTAGAAGGATAAAAGAAGCAAATGCAAAATAACTCATATGGGTTTGTCACATAAAAAATACAAGAGTATGATATTTCAGGTAGCCAGAGTGGAAAAGAAATGCTACAGAGTATGATAATGTCAAAGGTTGTGGCCAAGAAGATGATCACTCTTTGTTAAAATCAAAATGCTCTGCATGTATTATGGATACCTTATCTTATATTTTCATTTACAGTTGAAAGAAGAGATACATAAAGAAATTATAACATGCCCGTGAGAAAGGCCTTTTCATTCAGAAATGACAAAACCCTCTGTATGATTTTTTTAAAACCCTTGTATTTCTTTTACATCTGCACAGAGAAAAAGTGTATAGGAAATGATATAATGTCATCGCCATGGCCAAGAAAAGGCTTATTTCCTCAAAAAATTGAAACCCTTTATTGTCATTTTTTGAAACCCTTACAAATTGTTTATCTATAGAGAAGCTAAGTGAAAAAGAGAAGCAAGATATAGCAGGTCGTGACCAAGAAGGCATTATTTTTTAGAAATGAAGAAACCCATGTTACACTTTTTGAAAACCTTCATGTATTTCATGTTTACAGGTGAAAAGAAATGTACAGAACAATATACAGTAAGGCCGTGGCCATTAAAGAGATTACTTTTCTATATTCAGAAGTGACAACCCTCATTTTCATTTTTGAAACCCTTATAACTTTCATAACACAGAAGAAGTGAAAGAATTAAGATACAAGCCAGGCCGTAGCAAAACAGGGTCATTTCTTCAAAAAATACAAAATACCCACTTCATTATCTTTTGAAACCCTATCAGCTTAGAAGACACAGTGGAAAAAGAAGGAGATACAGAGGGCCGAACAGATATTTTACCTTATATTTTGTAGAGGAAGGAGCTACTTAGGCCGCGGCTTATTTGTTTGAAGCTTCTTAGAATATAAAGTTACAGTCATCAAAAGAAGAATGCACTAGGACAAGAAAGCATGTTAAGAAGATATCTACCTAAAACTCAACACACAGCCACCCTAGCCGATGGCCAGAGTATAAAGAAAGATCAAAAAGATGATAATAAATTGCCCAATAAGGACTCAAAATATACTCACTTTCTTTCCTGCATCAAAATGCCATGAGAATGCTAAAGAATCGACCGAGAAGCCATCTAAATTGCAGAGAAAACCAGTGAAGAACATATGATCTTCAAACCCTAGTCGGCCTAGTTGCAGAGCCAAATGCAAGTGAAAGATAACAAAATGAAATGACAACTTTAGGGTTCGGCCTTTCTTTTGATCGATGGTTTTTTCTCTCTTTTTCTCATCTTTTTTGACTTAACAAAATAAATCTTTCACCTTATCCATGTCGAGGTCAAGACTTGGGTCTTGATAGATTCCTAATGATTATGCCTCAAGAGGGGCCTGTGGGCCAAACAAATCATTTTTGTGCATTTGATTTTTACTAAGGCAAATTTACAAATCATTAGGAGGTAAGGCTTAATGCCTTTATTCTTTTCTTCTCCATAGTGGTCGACAAGAATGGTCGAAATCCGTTATACCACATGAAAACCAAGTCAAAGTTCGAAGACTTCTTTTTGCCTTATGCATTTCAAATACAATTTAAGTCAAACAAAGAAATCATTCAAAGTCAAGGTAGCATTAAGGTAAATGAGCAAAGAAATGCAATGTAAAGTCAAAAGTGTTATTAAGGTGATAATGCATGAAGGTGGAGTGATAAGGCTATTTTGATTATGCCTTATATTGCACGTACAATGTAATAATGTAATTATTTTTGCATGGGAGACATAAAGGGATAATATTTTTTCATGCATGATGACCTAATTCATTTTTGGCACCATTATCAAGTGAAATCATGCAAAATATGCAAATGTAAAGGAGAGATAAGGTATTATTCTTTTTTCCATTTTTCATGATTATACAACTATAGATAATGTAAACAAATTAATAAAGTAATATTTTATAAATTACTTTATTATTTTGTCACAAGTTGTAAAATTAAAGAAATTAGACAAATTGAAACTCATAATAGAGTAAATCCTGCAAATGATTACTTTATTTTTTGTCCACATGATCTACACACGCAAAATCATGTAAGATGGAGGAGTTGAGTTAACTGAAGACTTTGGAGGTCTTTTTGCATGGCTTGGAGATCAAATTGAAGAAATTTTGGTCAACTTTTGGGTCAAACACATGGAGACTAGCAGTTTGGAGCTATTTTTGTTTAGTTTGAGGAGGTTTTGACCCTTATTTTTAGGGATTTCATTGTTTGCTCATGGATCAAATTGGAGAACTTATTTCTAGAGGCAGTTGACTGTAGTTGATTTTTTCTATGCCTCTTGGAGAGAGCAAACTATATATTGTAAGGAAAACTTGGTTTTTCCTAGTTCTTGCATTCTTTTCTCTTTTACACATTGAGAGACAGAGTTTATTTGTAACTCATTTTTCTAGTTCTTGTCTTTTGCTCTTAAACTTTGAGAGAGAAAGAGTTTTTGTAACTCACTTATTTGTAGATTTATATAGATTATAGTAGGTTACAGTTTCTATACTTTGTCTTATGCAATTATTTCCTTTATTTTTCAATTTGATCAAGTATCTAACTTCCATTAATGCAACTTGTATGAGTGATTTGATGAGATTTTATCGTGTTTAAACATCAAAACCTTTAAAATCATTGTCTCATTAGTACTCATTTGTGTTAGTTAGCATTAAAAATCATAGGTCTTAGGTTGTGCAATTGGAAAACCTTCCTTTTATGTTGTGAAAAAACCCTTTTCCTTCAAAACATAAATATTTTCCAGCCTCCCTTAGAAACATTACTGTAATCAATTTACTCAAAGTGGTTTGTGTGGATAGATTTTCTGAGATCTATTGTGAGTTAGATTGCCATGTTTGCATCATTATTAGGTGCATCACCATACCTTTACAGTTTCATTTGCTTTTAGAAAGGTCCTTTTTCCCTTTTTCCACATCAAAGTTATAGATCCAATTGAATATTTTAAGGGAACCAACCCATAATCTGGAGGTTCAAACTCGACATAGGTCACCCACAACCTAAGTTTGATCCCATGTTTCGAAGGATTGTTGAGTATCACAACTTTGCATCACGGGTGCAATCCTAATTGACAACAATTATAGTAGCTATAGGATTAGGTGGTGTAGATATAAAAAAGATATTTTCTAATAGATGTGGATGGACAAAATTTAGGGCTAGATTAAAATGATTAAAAATTTGGAACAAAGAGTGAGGAAATATTTTCATAGAAATAAGATTTCATCATAGTCCTTGATTTCCAACTAATGATGAAAGAAGAAATGTGAATTGAGAAAGAAATATTGAAAAATGAAAGCTAAATATAATAAAAGAAATTAGTAACTCAAAGTAGATAGTTTTATTGGAACCACTTACCAAAGTCATATAGAAGAGAAAGAGAAAAGAATGATGGAATGGATCACACCATGCATCTTTGGAATGAAAAGGAGGATAGTTTATTATATCAAAAGACCTTGCAAATGATTGAAAAATATTTTAAGGAGGGATTTCTAATTTAAATAAATTAAATAATATGGGAGGAGAAGGAATAAATTTAGAGGAGGATTTTCTTGTTAAAATAGAAAAAATAGATTAACTCTTCAATAATGTTATCATTAATGAATTCATAAACTTCAAGATTGGAGAAGAGGAAATATTATTGTGTTTATTGGAAAGATTGAAGAGGGGACAAGCATGATGTTTCAAGGCTATTATAATAGTCTCTTGTAAAAGGTCAATGTGAAATTTAGATAGAAGTGAGAAGTTAGAAGCATGGATCGAAGAATAAGTTCTTGAAGTGACTTCAATTAAAAAATTAATGAAGAAGAAAATTACCCAAATAATACAAAATTGTTTGTAGTAAATTATGAGAAGGAGACTATATTATTTGAGAGTAATTTTAGCAAAAAAAAAATCCAATCTCCAAGTGTGTTGTAAAGAAGAAGTGTCTACTAAAGATGTAGGAGTTATGAAAAAGAGAGATGAATCACAAGACATACTAATAAAAAAGGAAAAATAGTCAGACCAATTTGAAATCATTTCTTTTAACCATGGTGATTCATTGTTATTTTTTCTATTACAAGTTTAAAAAAACAAATAGAAGGGATAATCTAAAACATTTCTTGAATCAAGTAAGAGGATCATGACAACTCATAACCAATAGATTCAAAACTAGTATTTGCCATGGGAGAATGGTGTAGATCACTATTGGTGGGACACAAGGAATACCGAACATATTCTAAATCATAGGGTTATGTGTCAATTTTATAACTAAGATGTAAAGCAATTTTTTTATTAATATATGGTTCATGTTAGCCTTCACATTGAAATATTTTCTACATATTTACAATAGTAAAATATAAACTAAATTTATTTAGTTTATAATTTCTATATTTAGATAGAGTTTTGAATATATTTATGGGTAAGTATCATGGTCATCCCCAATAAACTTATTTAAACTCCTTAAATTCATATAATAAGGATTTGATTACTATATTATGCTTATTGAAATTGACTATTATTGCAACATTTTATTTGTAGAAAATTTCATCGTGGATTTTATTAGGTTTGATTGTTTAATTTGTAATACTTCTTGATTTAATCAGTGTTTGTCTAATGTTATGATGATCCTAATTATGAATGGTTCCTATGTTGTAGGTATCAAATAACTTCAATTTGGGTTGTTATTCACCATTTTATAGCATGTGGGAACACAACTATTTATTGGCACTTAGTAGTTGGTTTGGATTTTGTTGGTAGTCTTGTATGGGATGTTGTCTTCCATTATCATTTTTTGTTGGATGTCTTGCTAATTGTATTGTGTGTGTGTATATACAAAGGTATATATACACACATATGTGTATATGAATATATATGTATATATACATATGTATACACACACACATATATGTATATGTATACTTTTGAGTGCTATGTGAATGTGTTTAATTATGTTGCAAGTGTGGAACTAAAGGCTTAACCTTGTTAGAAATGAAGGAAGCCACTACAATATGGAAATCTAAAATATTGTTGCAAATCTGAAATTAAATTGTGGAATGCTAATGGAGATTTAAACTAATGTGAAATAGCAACAAAGAAAATCAGCAATGCTCAAGATCCATATACATAACACAGAGATTGTGTACATGTATTGGTTTTGATTGTAGGACAATTCAGATTGGTTGTGATAGCTAGAGTGCAATATGTTTAGTTAAGAATCCTATGTATCACGCTCAGACTAAGCATGTGGATGTTCAATACCACTTCATTTGAGAAATGGTTGTAAATGGACAAATTGAGTTGAAGAAGGTTGACACTCAGGAGAATGTTGCAGATTATCTTACCAAACTATGAGCATAGAAAAGTTCGCTTGGTGTAGGGAGGCCATAGGCCTTGTTTTTTGTACTTGGTTGATTTATGTTTTCTGATGGTTGTATTTATAAGGTATGATGTCAAGTGGGAGGATGTTAGGATTAAGGTGTCATCAACCTTGTAAATCCTATTTATTTAATTACTCCTAATATTGTAATTGTAAATGCAAACATAAGCGATGGAGATCCACCGGTTGTAGTAATTATTTAACTACAGTGACTATAATATTTTATTAATTTTACCCCAGGATAGTAAATAGGTAAATATGGGCATCCAAGTTCATTAATTCACTTATGATGGGTGTGAGAGCATCTTCTATTATTAGAGTCTTACACGTTCTAAGGAATCAATTATTTTTGGACAATTATGACAGATTATGATAGAGCATCTTATGACAGCCTGTAAGAGGCTAAAAGCAGCTGATTGTTGAATTCCTAGAGATGGGGCATGGGATATTGGTCAAACTTGGGTGCACCAATGATGTACGTAGTTATGACAGGTGTAAGAATGCAATTAATTCTAGATTGTGTATCCTCCCAAAATGGGCGTTTGGTTTTACCCAATTTTAGGTACCACTTTCTATGTTATTCTATGGTTAGCTTGTATTTGTATAAAACAGAAGCTTGAGGGGTACAATGTATGAGAGTTGAATGTTACAAGTACACAAATGTAGTTAGATTGGAGAAATATTGTTGTAAATATGAAATTAAACTATAGAATACCAATGGAGATTTAAACTAATGTGAAATAACAACAAATAAAATCAACAATACTCAAGATCCATACACATAACATAGAGATTTATGTGGATAAAAACCATTTTAGGTAAAAAAAACTCGGCTAGAAAAGAGGACAAGTTTGTATTATTTGTAAAAAAAATCACAATACATTCAACTTCCTTCAATCCCGCATCCAATCTAAGATAAATATTATTCACATACTTACTTTGTGACAACCAAATCTTTTTTTTCTCACAATCTCTCCTGATTTCCATTACCAATACTACCTTTCTTCCCCCAAATCCTTCATCTCAAATGCACCTAAAATTTGAGCTTTCAGCTCACTAATCATACCTTTGGTGTTACTAAAACCATGTCATCCACATACAACGGAACAATTAGTATTCGATCATCAATACATCTAATGTAAACATGGTATTCCTCTTCACTTCTCACAAACCCAATTTCAACATAAAAGAATCAAATTTTTGATACCGCATCTAAGGTGAATGTTTCAAACCATAAAGAGACTGTTTTAATCTGCAAGCCAAATGTTATTTCCCTTTTACCTCAAAACCTTTAGACTATTGCATATAAAATTCCTCTTCCAAATCTCCATGCAAAAATGTAGTCTTAACATCCATTTGCTCAATTTCAAAATCATAAGCAAAAACTATGGATAAGAGAAATCTAATAGAAGATACTTTAGTAATAAGAGAGAAGATTTCACTGAAATCAACTCCCTCTCTTTGGAAGTAGTCCAAGGCTACCAATCTAGCCTTGTACTTTTCCAATGAATCATTTGCTCTAAATCTCTTTCTGTAGACCCACTTACATCTAATTTCCTTCCTTCCTTTGGGAAAATGAACAAGATCCCAGGTATCAAAGGAGTCTAAAGACATCATCTCCTCCTACATGGATAGTTTCCAAGATTCACTATCATCTACAAGAATAGCTTCCCTATAGGATCTAAGTTCATTGCCAGTACTAATAAAGCAAATACACAACGAAAATTTGGTGGGCTATACTTGTCAACTAGATTCCATCGCCTTGTGGATCTTATCAAGGGTGGAGTAAGGGATTCTTCATCTTATTCTTTTGCATACTCAACTTCTTATGTAATCTCATAGCCATCCTGCTCAGAACTCCCACTTGAACCCTCTTATTCCTCTCCATCCTCAAATCCATCATTTTGTTCTTCTTGATGTGCATTTTCTTGCTTCAAATCAAAATTTACTATCCTTTTCCTTTCTTCATCTTTTGGTTTTTCAAGATAAAAAATAGCTCTAAGTTCCTTGAAAATCACATCTATAAAATAGACAACTTTCTTGGTTAGAGGATTCCAAAGCTTATAAACTTTAACATTCTCACCATATACAATGAAGATGCATTTTTGTACTTTTGGATCTAACTTATCTAACACTTTTCTTTAGGCACATGAATAAAATACCCAAGGTCAAAAACCCTATAAGTGTGAAACATAAGGTTTCTTACCTGTCCACACTTCATAAGGTGTTGAATCAAGAGCCTTACAAGGAGATCTATTTATCAAGTAACAAGCAGTACTCATACCTTCTACTAATTTTTTTTTATCCAATTGTGCATCACTCAACATACTTTTGGGTCTTTCCATAATAGCTCGGTTCATCCTTTTTGTAACACCATTCTATTGTGGTGCATATGGAGTAGTCTTTTGTCTTATGATAACTACATGCTTACAAAACTCATCAAATGCATTTTTGTACTTTTGGATCTAACTTATCTAATGCTTTTCTTTAGGCACATGAATAAAATACCCAAGGTCAAAAACCTTATAAGTGTGAAACATAAGGTTTCTTACCTGTCCACACTTCATAAGGTGTTGAATCAAGAGCCTTACAAGGAGATCTATTTATCAAGTAACAAGCAGTACTCATACCTTCTACTAATTTTTTTTTATCCAATTGTGAATCACTCAACATACTTTTGGGTCTTTCCATAATAGCTCGGTTCATCCTTTTTGTAACACCATTCTATTGTGGTGCATATGGAGTAGTCTTTTGTCTTATGATAACTACATGCTTACAAAACTCATCAAATGCATTTTTATACTTTTGGATCTAACTTATCTAACGCTTTTCTTTAGGCACATGAATAAAATACCCAAGGTCAAAAACCCTGTAAGTGTGAAACATAAGGTTTCTTACCTGTCCACACTTCATAAGGTGCTAAATCAAGAGCCTTACAAGGAGATCTATTTATCAAGTAACAAGCAGTACACATACCTTCTACTAATTTTTTTTTATCCAATTGTGCATCACTCAACATACGTTTGGGTCTTTCCATAATAGCTTGGTTCATCCTTTTTGTAACACCATTCTATTGTGGTGCATATGGAGTAGTCTTTTGTCTTATGATAACTACATGCTTACAAAACTCATCAAATTCCTTAGAGCAATATTCCCTCCATTTTCAAATCTCAATACTTTTAACTTAAGTCCTATTTGGTTCTCTACTAAGACTTTAAATTCCTTAAACTTTGTGAAAAATTCATATTTATGTCTCATAAAATAACCCATGTAAATCTGGAAGCATCATCAATGAAAGTAACAAAATAATGAGATTTTCCAAAAGAATCATTATCCACAAGGCCAAACACATCTATATGCATAATTTCTAATTTATTATTTGCTTTGTTGCTTCCTAAAGGAAATGGTGCTATGTTTTGTTTACCAAACACACAATGCTCACAAAAATCAAAGTGCTCATTAGAATAAGTCCGTCCAACAAATTTTTATTCAAAATAGTTTTAAAAAAAATCCACTTATATGGCCCAATCTATGGTGCCAAAACATACATGTATTTTTATCTTTTTAGTCACATAGGTAGATTTACAAACATTAGTGGCATAATACATTTGTCTTCTTCCTCAATCTTAACATCAATAGAGGTTAATTGACTCAAAATCAAATTAAAAGTATTTAAATGTGTAGTAATTGAGTCACCTTCCTTCATTTTCAGAGAAAATAATTTTCTTTTTAAATAAAGTTGGTTTACCAAACTCTTGACTTGATAAATATCACCCAGCTGTTCCAAAGAGAGTATGCAATGGACTCTTCAGCCACATTCAACATAACTAAATCTATAAGAAAATATGGATTGTCCCTCAATATTTCTTGTCCATCTTATCCCACTCATCTTGGTAATTTTTATCAGGCTTCTTTTCTTTTGCTGTAACCAACCATTGATCTCTCTCTTTAAGGAGATCCTCCATTTTTAGCTTCCATGTAATTTGTTCCATTGGATTTCTCAATATCCAGCTCAGATGTTGAAGCAATGGATTCCACACACAAATCTGCAAAATAAATTTAACCAAAACTCCCACTATAACATAAAAACCTCTACTCTTCCACCCAAGAAGCAAAGTTGGCCAGGCTCTAATACTAAATGTTAGAAATGAAGGAAAAAATTACAATATGGAAATCTAAAATATTGTTGCAAATCTGAAATTAAATTGTAGAATACCAATGGAGATTTAAACCAATGGGAAATAGCAACAAAGAAAATCATCAATACTCAAGGTCCATATACATAAAATAGATATTTATGTGGAGAAAAACCTTTCGGGTAAAAATCTCCACTAGAAAAGAGGATAAGTTTGTATTATTTGCAAAGAGATTATAATATATTCAACTTCCTTCAATCATGTATCCAGACAGACTACACTTGTGTACTTGTAAACATTCAACTCTCATACAATGCACTCCTCAATCTTCTATTTTATAAAGATACAAGCTAACCAAAGAATAACATAGAAAATGGTGTCCAAAATTGGGAAAAACCAAATGCCCACTTTGGGAGGATAGAGAATTGGCATTAATTGCATTCTTACACATGTCATAACTACCTACACAATTGGTGCACCCAAGTTTGACCAATATCCCACACCCCTCTAGGAATTCAACAACTGACTATTTTTAGCCTCTTACATGTTGTCATAAGATGCTCTATCATAATTTGTCATAACTATCCAAAAATAACTGTTTCCTTACAATGTGTAAGACTCTAACAATAGAAGATACTCTTACCCCCATCATAAGTCAATTAATGAACTTAGATTCTCCATATTTACCTATTTACTATCCCAAGGTAAAATTAATAAAATATTACAGTCACCATAAATAAATAATTACTGTAGTCAGTGGATCTCCATCCCTTATGTTTTCATTTACAATTACATTATTAGGAGTAATTAAATAAAAAGGATTTACAAGGTTGATTCATTTCTTAAGGGCGTGGAAGTGATAAGTTGATTAAATTGCAATAACCATAAATTTTAGACCTTCAATTTTTTTAAAAGGATGAGACTTATAGTTAGAGCACATACTAACTCACATAAATCAAGTTCAACTCTATGAACTTTAGAAAGTAAACACCCACATCCATAGAAATCAAATCTAATTAAGATCCCATTGCATCTTTTCACTTGGAAAAAGAAGCCATTTAGTGGTTTCAACATGGTTGGATATGACTCACCCAATTCTCACATAGATAGAATTTCACAATGAAGCCCTCATTTGCTTTGGCATTAGTGTCTATGAAGATTTTACTAGTGCTCTCATTAAATTATGCTATACACATTCAGTATGAGAATATCAAAGCAAGTTTGAGAAACTGGTGAACCAAATCCATGTCCTTTATAAATCATGTTTTAGAAAGTGTTTCATAAGTGGTCTCAAAGAGGATCTTTGGGTGGAGGTTCTCATGTTTAAACCTTGGATTGGCTTGCGAAGGACAAATTTGTAGCCCAGTAGAAATACACTAGTTTCTCCTCCTCTTTTAAACCCAAACAAAATGCATCATGTCAAGGCATTAAACCCACCCCAATTCACCAGTTATCCTAAGAAGAGATGGCGAATAAAAAAGGAAAATGGGTTGTTTTAATTGTGATTAAAAATGGGAAAAAGGTCACAAATGTTGAGAGTAGCACTTGTATATCATTGACTATAAAATGGTGTCCAATGATTTAAATGATTTTTTAGATGCAAAAGAGTTGGCTTCCCTAAAACAAGACTCCACTTTTTATGCTCATATTTCTATTCATGCTCTGGTAGGCTTCTCTTACCTCCAAACACATAAGGTCATTGGCTATCAAAAGACAAAAGATATTGGTCTTGATAGATGGTGGTAGCACTCATAACTTTATCAGTAGAAAACTTGGTAATCAAGTACATTGTTATATCTATGCTTGCAATAATTTTTAAATTATGGTGGCCAATAGTAATACTTTGTCCTATGAGGGAAAGTGTTGTAATGTAAAGCTTACTTTGGGGGATTATCAATGGACCATGGATATGTTTTCTCTTTCCTTAGGTAGAGAAAATGTGGTTTTGGGTGTCCAATGGTTGCAAGCCTTAGGCTTAATCACTTGTGACTACTCCCAACTATGATTCAAATTCCATCATGATGGTTAAGAGTATACATTAAAAGGACTAAAGGTTGGTGAGGTTCAAATGGTTAGTTCCCATTGTATGGAAGATTTGTTAAAAAAGGGTGTTTTAGTATATCCTAGCCCAAGTTTACTCTCTAGAGGTTTAGCTTATATTGACTTCTTCTCCTTTTTTATACTTAGAATCTACCTCCTTGATAAGTATCAAGTATTTGAGGATCCTAAAGGGTTACCCCCTCCAATGTCCTATGACCATGTCATTCCCCTCATTATTGGTAGCCATCATACAAATATTATGCCCTATCGATACCCCTTTGAGAAAAAGAATAAAATTGTGAAGATAATTAAAGAGCTCTAAGAGTGGGGATCATTCACCCCAATACCAATCCTTATTCTTGTCTTGCAGTTATGGTTCCTAAGAAAGATGGAGGCTAGTAAATGTGCCCTACTTTTAGCTAACTAAATAAATTAGCCATCAGGGATAAATTTCCTATCCATATTATTGATGATTTGTTGGTGTTATGGAGTAATAAGTGGACACATGCCTTTTTACCTCCTTGTTTAGCTCCTAGGTGCTCGTAATATAACATTATGTATTATAATTGATCATCCCGAAGAGATTGACCGGCACCAATGTGAATTTGGGACCTTGGGCCCTTCCTTAACCTCATCTTGGGATAAAAAGGGGGTTCTAGACTTGGGCGCCAACCACCCAAGTCCTCCTTGATTAGTCAGGGCCAATTAATGCTATGTCAGCATAGGACCTTTAAAAATGTTCTTCTTTGTTGGCTCTTGTGATTTAATTTTACAAATGTTAGCGGGAAAGCATATATAATTGTGTTTTTGAATTCATTATGCACCTAGATGGATATAGAGAACTTATGATATTGGAGCAAAGAGCATTCAAGGCATTCATGGTGTTATTAGAGCATATTTGTGTTTGTATTATGTGTGTTGTTATAGGTTTTGAATCATCATCTATCTCCTTATGAGTTGAAAGATCTTAATTCTCCTAAGGGCTTCACCTCTAAGGTGATATCATTGTCATTTGAATCATTCTATCATCATTTGGCTTAGCCTCTGCCTTGCTAGGGTATGCTCTCTTATATATCAACGGTGTTGGAGGGCTGAATGCCATTCCAGGGTTTGACTGAGGCAAATCCCTAAACATCATAACCCCCCAAATCCTCTCTTGTCGTCTTGTGTGCAGATTATAGGTACAGGATTAGGGGAAAGTGAAGTTGTAGGAAGACTGTGCAGGAATCAAGGTTTCAGGATCTAAGGAAAGAAGTTCCAAAATATTCCTCCAAAAAGACTTGGGTGGTTGGCACCCTAGTCTTCTGGGCATTTTTGATACCAGATTTGGCATCTGAGCATCAGTTATAACATTTTCTCAGTTCTGACTATTGGCAAATTCTCACTTTGAGGACTTGGGTGGTTCCTATTTCATCCTCTGACACTTCATCTTCTGGGATACATGTTTTGATAGCTATTTGATCATCTTGGTACATTCAGATTTTGAGTTTCAGTTGTTTTCTATCTGTTACAAGATGATTATCTTAGAACTAGGGTTTTATGCATACTTGACCTAGGGTTTGATAAAATGCTTGGTTAAATCTAATCTTTCCATAGAAAATAGGAGCACAAGATCTATAGCTAAGTCCACCTCCCTTTGGTTGTGATTTGGCTCGGTCTTGTCCTTGAATGTGATTGTGGAAGAGGGTTTGCTCTAGTTTGCATGTTAGACTTCATCATTCACCTTTTCCATACATAACATTTTGGTGAACCCGTGGCTCTGAGTATTTGCATCTTGTTGAGTTTTAATTTTAGATCTTGCATTGATTCATAGCATACTTGTCATTATTCATTGAAAGATCTCACATAATCTTGGAAAAAAGTGAAAAAAAGCATTCTGGGCTTGCATAAAGGCATAGTTTTGCATTATTTTCATTGCATATCATCGAAACATTTGATTTTCTGATTTATACATTAGATCTGATACATATTACAATAATTAATCATCTCATGATATTACATCTTGCATTTGAAGATCTCATTTGCTAGGGTTTTGTTGAAAACTTCCATTTTTCATATAACCTAGTTAATTACAAAAGCTAGGGTTTGTAGTCAAAATCGCATTTTAGATTTTGTTGCTTTCATAAACATTCATTCAAATCTAATTTTGAATTGTATTGTTACATGATTTGACATCCTTGCTTTTAAAATTTCAATGTTTGCAATTACACATTGTGTATTTCAACATTAAGCACTTTAACATCTTTCTCACACTTCTTTGTGAAAAATCTCAAAATCATTTACATTGCCTTGTTGTACAACACTCTTCACATCATAGTCACTTTGTTTGTAGTAAAATTAGTTTGTTTCTTATTTTCAAAAACCCGATTTCCTCAAACTAGTGCCTTGGTGTCCAATGGTCTCACATACATGGCCTCTAATCAAAATAAGGGTGGTATGGTTCCTCCTTGAGTTAATAAGAAAAGGAAGGCTCCTAAACCCATAATCTCATTCACTCCACATGAGGTCACAATTAGATATATTGATGGCCCTCTTTACATTACAACACGTATAAGTGGGAATCCTACAAGAGGAGTCCTTATCCATCCTAATTGTATGATGAATGTGATCACTAAAGAGTTTTTAAATACATGCATGATTTGGCACAAGACACTTATGATCCTACACATATAATGATCAAGACACATAATGGATATTTTATCCTGGTTATTGGAAAGATTACACTCTTGATTAAAGTGGTGGCAAAAGCCTTAAAACAACCATTTGTCATCATTCCCACCTCATACCTATTTCGTGTGAAATTAGGCCATCCTTGGCTCGAGTCCATGAAAGTGGTCCCTTCTACCATTCATAAATGCTTGAAATTTCCACATCAAGGATGAGTGCATGTTGTACATCATAGTGGATGGAAACCTTTGGTCAATCATGGAAACTTCAACTTGGACTACTTTTGGCTGCAACCCACTGAACCAAATCAACCAAGAGAAGATCAATTTTTCCTTGCATATCAAAAATATAAGGCAAAGTTAATAGCTCAACTGTCAAATGGAAAGAATTCTCCTGGTCCTTCTCAGTCCCCTGAGGCTACAATTCCTCCTATTGAACAAATAGAGAGTGAAAAACATCCCAAGCTGAAGGAATCCCCTCGTCCAAGAGGTAAAGGAATTTTTGCCCAGGTTCCTCCTCTGCCATCCTTACAAGGATCGAGAGATAACCATAAAGAGAAAAGCATTTCATCACAAAAGATAAATTTTGTACTTGCTTCCTCTTCTAAAATTCCCAAGAATGTGGGAATTCATGAGACTCCTTTTACAAACATCACCAACAAGACAAAAAGGAATTGCAATGCAAGAGAAATAAGGAGAAAATGATAAGCTTTAGCTTGACAAGTATCACCTCAATAAAAAAACATTCCATCGACAGAAATTGAAACAAAAGAAGAGCTAAAGAACGAAGAATTAAAAGACGAAGTTTCAAATTGGGCCATAGTACCCTATATACCTATTTCTGCCCACATCTGAGATTGGGAGGAAGATGATTTGCTCCACGACAATTGCTAGTACGGTTGCATCTTTTCGTAGGTAAGTATTTCTCATCCATTTGGCCACCTTTGATGTAGCACCTCTTTGAGTTGCTCTCATGGGTGGCCTCCTCTTATGTGTTGTGTTATGTTCCCCCATGTTGTGTTAGATGTTGTTTAGGTCTCCTTGGATGACCCTTGATACTCTTGTAAGGTCAAGGATACAAGGAGACCGCCTCGGTTGTGACCATTCTTCTATTTGTCTCTCTATTCTTCTACTCTTCTCTATCTTATTGTAATTGTTGTGTGTGGTGCCTTGGGGGCATAACATTGTGGAGGATGTCTTGGGGGCATCTTCCCACATTGTAAACCCAAGTCACTTTTATATCCTCTCTCATTTTTAATGTTTACATTCTTCAGTGACTACTAGTCGATGAATGATGAAAATGAATAAATATTGATAAGGACCGCACGTCCCTATAGAAAGAAAGCAAAAATGGACCCAGTCCATAAATGAAGATGGGGTTGATATATTACTGATGCTTGACTAGTAGAATCACCTCGTGTTGTGAAATTGTTATAACAAACCTTTGCAATACTCTAAATCTGCTTCTATGCACTTTGGAATGTTTTGTATCTCACCTTGTTGCTATACTCAGTTCTGAGATACCTAAAGTATAACCTAACGACTATACTTAGTTCAAAATCTGATAATGTAGCCTTGGTTTGTCTATGTGGTATGTTACCTTATTTCTATGCATGAATATTGTTGATGATTAGAATTTGATACTAATGCGTGTGTTTGTTGGGAACATTCGACGATCGTTGGCACACGTGACCTTTGGGGGCATGGGCTTTGCGAAAGCTCCTGTTCCCTTGTATGTTTTCACTTTACCTTAAATGTGATTGATACTGGCAAGTGGGATCAACCACTTTAAGGTGGGGGCATATATTGTGGTTGATTATTTTAGATATTGATGATAGAGCGTGTTTACGTATACTTCCTTTTCACTGTAAGGCATCTTCGTGATGCAGGTGGGGTTGTGTACTTTTTTTTGTTTGGCATATACCTCCTTTTCACTATAAGGCATCTCCATGATGTATGTGGGCTTGTATACTTTGAGCATGCTTCCTTTTCATCATAAGGCATCTGCAGATGCGGGTGGGGTTGCATTTTGAAAGCCCTTCTGCGGAAGGCAGGATTGTGTCTTCCCTTGAGCGGTTGCACATCCATTTAAGAAAGTCCTCTGCAAAGGCGGGGTTGGATCTTGAGTTATTCACCCTTAAGCATGTCTTTGGTGGTTGTGGTAGCATAGTTCAACCATCAGGTGTGTTTAGCGTGTCTTAGATAGTGGAGCGTAGCGATGAGCTGCTCCCTATCGCCCATGTTTGCCATGTATAAGACGTATAGTGTGTCGACGACATACTCTATGGTGCTCATGTATTATGTGTGTTTTCCATTTGTTTTTTGTATCTTCCTTGCGTGTCTTGCATGTTTTTGCATGGTATAAAGGTGTGTAGCGATGAGATCATTCCACGCCATGTGTTTTGCGTGGTCTAAAGGTGCGTATTGATGAGCTCCCTCCACGCTGTGTGTTTTGTGTTAGGATTATATTTATATAATTGTTTAATTATGTCTTCTCTCCATGTATACTTTGTGTATTACATGACTGTATTCAAATCTTCTCCGTGTATTTCATGCTTTTACTATCTTCTCTGTGTATTGCGTGCTTCCTTACTATATACACTGTGTCTTATGTGACTGTCAAGTGTTTTATCATGTTTGCCTAAGCTTGGGGGCTAGAAATAGTCCTTCAATCTTATGATGTGTCTTCGCTCTTGTGTTTGATGTGCTTCGACCGTACTTTAATGCATGTACTAATCATAAGATCATACACACATTAAAGTGGGGGCTAAATGTTATGGAGTAAAAAGTGGACACATGCCTTTTTACCTCCTAGGCCCCTGTAATTACATTATGCATTATAATTGATCATCCTGAAGAGATTGCTCAGCACCAATGTGAATTTGGAACCTTGGGCCCTTCCTTAACCTCATCCTAGACTAAAAAGGGGGTCCTAGACTTGGGTGCCAATCCCCCAAGTCCTCCCTGATTGGTCAGGGCCAATTAATGTTATGTCTACATAGGACCTTTAAAAATGTTCTTCTTTGTCGATGCTTGTGATTTAGTTTCACGAATGTTAGCGGGAAAGCGTATATAAGTGTGTTTTTGAATTCATATCAACCTAGATGGATATAGCAAACTTATGATATTGGAGCAAAGAGCATTCAAGGCATTCATAGTGTTATTAGAGTAGATTTGTGTTTGTATTGTGTGTGTTGTTGCAGGTTCTGAATCATCATCCATCTCCTTATGAGTTAAAAGATCTTCATTGTCCTAAGGGCTTCACCTCCGAGGTGATATCATTGTCATTTGAATCATTCTATCATCATTTCTTTTAGCCTCTACCCTGCTAGGGTATGCTCTCTTATCTATCAACGACCTGTTGGAAGGCTTGAATGACATTTTGAGGTTTGCCTAAGGCAAATCCCTAAACACCATAACCCCCCAAACCCTCTCTTGTCATCTTGCGTGCAGGTTACAGGTACAGGATTCGGGAAAGTGAAGTTGCAGGAAGACTGTGCAAGAATTAGGGTTTCGGGATCCGAAAGAAGTTCCAGAATATTCCTCTAAAAAGACTTGGGCAGTTGGCACCCTAGTCTTTTGGGCATTTTTGACACCAGATCTGGCATCTGAGCATCAGTTACAATATTTTCTCAGTTCTGACTATTGGCAGGTTCTCACTTTGAGAACTTGGGCAGTTCTTGTTTCATCCTCCAACACTTCATCTTTTGGGATACAGGTTTTGATATCTCTCTGATCATCTTTGTACATTTAGATTCTGAGTTTCAGTTGTTTTTTGTCTGTTACAAGTTGATTATCTTAGAACTAAGGTTTTATGCATACTTGACCTAGAGTTTGATAAAAGGCTTGGTTAAATCTAATCTTTCCATAGCAAACAAGAGCACAAGATCTGTAGCTGAGTCCACCTCCCTTTGGTTGTGATTTGGCTCAGTCTTGTCCTTGAATGTTATTGTGGAAGAGGGTTTGATCTAGTTTGCATGTTAGACTTCATCATTCACCTTTTCCATACATAACAATTGGATGAGCTTTTAGGGGCTAATTTTTTTACTAAATTGGATTTTCATTTAGGCTATCACCAAATTTGGGTCAAAGAAGTTGATATCCCTAAAATTGCTTTCAGGACTCATGAAGGCCATTATGATTTTTTAGCAATGCCCTTTGATTTATCTCCTACGTTTTAGAGCTCATGAATACAATGTTCACAACTGCTTGCACAAATTTATATTAGTCTTCTTTAGTGACATTCTTGTATACAATCAGATCTGACCTGATCATCTTTGCCATGTGGAAATTGCCTTTAGGATTTTAAAGGAGCATTCCATTTTTGCTAAGCACTCTAAATGTGCCTTTGGAGTCCAATAGATGAAGTATTTGGACTATATTATTTCACAAGTTTGTGTCTAGGTTGAACCCAATAAGATTACAACAATGCAAGAGTGGTCATGACCTAAGTCCTTCAAAAACCTGCAAGGCTTCTTAGGCTTGACATGGTACTATCTCAAGTTTGTGCATAACTAGGGTAGAATTATTGGGCCCTTAATAACTTCAAGCTCAAAAAGAAC
The DNA here is from genome assembly GCA_027924645.1 of Cunninghamia lanceolata. Classification (NCBI taxonomy): domain Eukaryota; kingdom Viridiplantae; phylum Streptophyta; class Pinopsida; order Cupressales; family Cupressaceae; genus Cunninghamia; species Cunninghamia lanceolata. The sequence continues at coordinate 5,509,012 of BSBN01000128.1, forward strand.
TCCTTCATTTGGACCAAAGTAGTTAAGGTGGCCTTTATTTCTCTGAAGACTACCATGTATTCCACTTTGGTTTTAGCTCTACTAAATTTTCATTAACCCTTTGTTCTTGAATGTGATGCCTCTAGCACTAACATGGGTGCATTGTTGAGACAAGAAGGTCATCCCATCACCTTCACAGACAAGGAACTCATAAGCTGCAATTTGGATAAATCTACATATGAAAAAGAAATGTCAGGTATCCTCCATGTGATTTCCAACAATGGAGTCCTTACCTCTTGAACTAGCAAGTTCCAAAGCAAAATAGATCATCATATCTTGAAATATTTTTTGCAGCAAAGGGTGTCCTCCCTAAAACAATAAAAATGGGTGACAAAAATGTAGAGATATGAAGTCTGTGACTATGAGATTGTCTACAAGAAGGGTAAATAAAGTGTGGTAGCATATGCCCTTTCATGTCAATATGAAGAGGTAGGTCTCTCAATATTTTTTCTTTTTGTCTTACTACCCAATAATTAGATGGATGAAATTAGGAGTGAATGGGTTGCTAACCCTATAGTTCAAGGTATCATTCAACAATTGGAACATGATTCACAATCTATATTGGGGTTTCACTTGATAGGTCAAGTCCTCATCTATTTGGACCAGATTTATTTACTTCCCAACTCTCTACTCAAGCCTCAGTTACTAAGGAAAATTCATTTCTCCCTTACTACAGGTCACTCAAGTTTTTTGAAGACCTATGAGCGAGTGAAGCAGGATTTCTTCTGGGATGACATTTTAAGCAATGTGTTAAGGTATTTGTAGTTGAATGTGGTGTGTGTTAAAGGAATAATGGGGAAACTCTCAAAGCCCTAGGATATTTGCAACCACTTCCTATTCAACATATGACTTGGATTGATATTTATATGTATTTCATTATGAGGCTTCCACTATCAAGAGGTAAATATGTCATTTTGGTTTTGGTAGACCGCTTGACCAAATATGCCCATTTTTATGCATTACTTTGCCCTTACACTATTGTTGTGGTTGCTCAACACTTCTTGGATTCTATCTTTAAACTCCATGGGATGCCTCACTCTACTCATGATCCAACTTTTACCAACAAATTATGGCAAAAATTGTTTAAATTGCAAAGCACTACCTTAAACATGAGTTTGGCTTACCATCCTCAAATTGATGGCCAAATTGAGATTGGTAGACTGCTTGACCAAATATGCCCATTTTTATGCATAACTTGCCCTTACACTATTGTTGTGGTTGCTCAACACTTCTTGGATTCTATCTTTAAACTCCATGGGATGCCTCACTCTACTCATGATCCAACTTTTACTAGCAAATTATGGCAAGAATTTTTTAAATTGCAAAGTGCTAACTTAAAGATGAGTTTGGCTTATCATCCTCAAACTAGTGGGCAAACCGAGATTGTTAACAAATGCCGTGATACTTACTTGCATTTTTTTGTGTTTGAGCAACAAGGACAATGGGCCTAGTGGTAACATTTGGATGAGTGGTGGTGTAATACCACTTATCATAGTACTTCCAAATGACCTCCTATGAGGCCCTATATGGTACTCCCCCACCCTCCCTGTGTGCTTATGTTTTAGTTTCTTCCAAGGTTGTGGCAATTAACAATACTTTGGCAAAATGTGAGAGCATCTTTGGACTCCTTAAGGTCAACCTAACAATGGCCCAAAATCATATGAAATAGTAGGTAGATCAACATTGGACAGAGTGTACCTTTGACATTGGTGATTAGGTTTTTTGGTCTCCATCCCTACAATTAGCTTTCATTACTAGACAAATGAGGTCATAAGTTAGGTCCCAAATTTTATGATCCTTATTAGGTGTTCCAACACGTTGGTGAGGTGGCAAACAAGTTGGTGCTCCTACCTTCTAAGATCCACCCATTTTTCATGTCTCTTGTCTTCAGAAAGTGATTGGGACTATTGCTTGAATTCTGATAGAGCTACCTACATTAGATGAAGAGAGATCCATATTTTTAGAACTTGAGGTTATATTGGACAAATGCATCAAGCACCTTCGCAATCAGTCTATTGAGGAGTTCCTAGTCCAATGGAAGGCTCTACAACCTGAAGATGCCACATGGGAACCCACCAACATTCTATCTAAGTTTTCTCAGCTTGAGCTTTGAGAACAAAGCTTTTCAAAGGGGGAGGCAATGTTATGAACCCCATTCTACTATATGGTAGTTAGTATTAATGGGCCACATATGCTTTTTAAGCTGCCATAGGTAATATTAAATAAATGTGGATGCATATAGTAATCCCACTAATTAGTTAGAATAATGTTAATTATACCACATTCATGGGATGGTAGTTGTCATCTTTAGCAAGACTCTATATATTGTAATGACTTACCAAATAAAAGGTATTTTGAATATTTGTAACTAGAGTGTATGCTCTACTTGGAGGTTATCCTCTTGAAGTAGTGTTACAAAGATAATAAAAGCATTATGTTTCTCTCATGTCTACATGTTTATGTATTCAGTTTGTTTTGTCTTTTAGGTTCATTACACCTTGCCTTTGGAGGATTGAGCCATCAATGCTTGGCTCTTAAAATTAGGAAGTGCATCCAATTCAATAAGCTTGGTCTATTCCCTAGTAAAATGCTCACAAAACAACTCAAAATGGGCATCTTAAAATAAATTCCTAAGGCATCCATGGTGGAGTGGGAGGTAGAGGGGAACACCTAAAAAGGCCCCTTCAATTTAGATAAAATGAAGAAGATATATTCTTTATCAGATTTATCTTTTCGACAACCTTTTAACTATAACAATAACAACTTGAACTTAGCAAAGAATTCCTCAATTGAGAGAAAATCATCAAGAGAGAGTGAAGTCAAAACTACCTCTAAATGCAATGCACGGAACTCATTAATGATGCCAAAAAATTCATCAAATTTGTTCCATACTTCTTTTGTTGTGGTGCACTTTGTAGTATGAAATTCCATTCAATCTAATTAACCCCATGGTTTCATTTAAGTTGTTTCTATATGCAAAATTTTCAACCTTCTTATTTAATTGTGAAAGTTTTTTAGCCATCATTTGTCAAATTTCTTTAGATTGAAGTAGTTTTCTTATTTTTAATTTCTTGTAATTGCTGCTCCAAATGTGATGCTTGATTGTGTGCATGCTAAAAGGATTCTGTGTTGTTTTTAACTTCAGAAATTGCATTGGGGTTTGATCTTTGTTATGTGAATCAGTTCTATAGTCAGGCTTACATCTCTTTGCTTGCTTGTTTGAAATTATTGAGTTGGGTGATTTTGTGTGAGCTGCCTGGTGGGTCTGCCCATTCAGTTGGGTCACCCCCCTGGTCCTGCATCAACTTGTTAATTTCTAAGTTTCAGCCACATGTGATTAATTTCTTACCCATTGATTGGAATAAAAAGATGTTATTTCCATGCAGTAAACGATCGAAATACATTACATATCAGAAAGCTTTAAAGTATTACAAGTTGGACATTCTTATTGATTATACAGTGTGTTTGCAGCTACTATAGCTTAGAATTTGGTGGGCAGAGGTTGCCCGTCGAGGAAGGCCTTCAACAAGACTAGGGATCTCTCTGGCTGAGAAAATGGAACTTCGTGAGCTGCTCCTCTCACCGTTGCAAATGACAAAATGTTGCCATATTCCTGCGTCCATCCTGCCACCTGCAAAACCCCAGCATGTTAACCAGGTTGATTTAAATTATTACTTAAATTTTTAACAGATATATAATTGCCTTGTTTTAACAGAAATATACCTGCTTCCCTTCAAACCAGACACTGTAAGGAACCGTTGTGTTTAGCTGCATTTCTGAGGCAAGATTGGTTATCAATGTCCGTGACCCTGTTAGAGGAATCACTGAATCCTGATCTCCACTGTATATATACCACACACAAAAATATATTAAATGTTAGTATGTGAAGTCAGTTTCTTATTTCAGTATTGATTAAGCAGTTTAAATTTTTGGCCAACAACGTGTACAACACATGTGGAAATGCCACTTGCACTTCTATTTTTTGAAAGCTTTCATCGAAAAGGATTTGATCACTTGGATGATTTTCATGGGTTTTAGTTAGTAGAACTTTAGATAGAATGTACTGTGATTTTCTGTAATTGAGAATTTGTTCCTGAGATAATATAGAAGTTGAGAGACCTTTGCCCGTGGTTTTTCCTGATACATAACCAGGTTTCCAGTAAATTCTGTGTTGTTTTATTCTGTGGGTTTCATTGTTTTTCAGGGCTATTCTTAAATATCATCCACTTCAACAGTTAAAAATCAATTTTGTCCAATAAAACTAGGACAAGTATTTACTATTTACCACTTTTTGTTGTGAATGAAGTGTAAAATTGCTATTGATTGTCTGACCTTTCAAATGAATGATATTTAAGTACAGTGGTTTTTCACTATGTTTATTTTTATTTCTGCACTGCATATGTTTCTACATTAAAACCCAAAACCCAACATAACTAGACAGAGAGCATGGAATGTATACAACAGAAATCAAGAAGGTTGAAAGTAAATAATCTGCATGTTATTTGTTATTTGGAACTTCAGATACTCCAATGTATGAACTGTTCAATTTTTTCAATTAAAAAAGATGAGAATATTACCTGTAAATTAGTACTCGTATACCGGCATTTACAAGTTTACCCAGCAAACCTGTGGTGGGTATCTCCAGATTGAGATGATCGTATTGAAGCACACTGTGAATCAACAAAATCAGGTTAAAAAACAGTTTCAATTCTCATAAATTGTTTCAACTCCACTAAACCCCTCTTGAGAAATTACAAGATGAGAAACAGATTTTTATAAAATTATAGTACTATAGACAGGGAAATTAGATTTACTCGCTGCAGGCCTGCCAGGAGCTGATGCTTCCTGTGAGGCGCGCATGGAATGCCTTCTGTACTTCCGGCCTATTGAGATATGTTGTAGCTTCGTCTTGAACACAAACGTCTGGCTCTACTCTTTCGGTTTCTACTCTGACCTTCTTCTTCTGCAAGCAAGTGCTTCATTAATTTAGTGAAACTTTGGTGATTCCATATAGCTAAATTACATGAAATTAATGAAAGCTACAAGGTACCTGAGCTCTGAGCAATTGGGACTGCATGAGGAGGGAGGAGATACAGACATCAAGAGTTACATCGTAGCGGTCGATATATCGGCTAACTTCCATGTCGACGATTGAGTGGATCTGCTCACAGGTATTCGAAACGCTGCCTCTGTAATATTCATCCACATAGCGAGTGTAGTTGCAGTCTGTAGTCATCATTTTGTATGTGGGATCAGATATGAGGCCGTGTGACCAGTAGTATTCCGCTCTTGCATTGAAATCTGTGTAGAAATCCAGTAGTGGGTTGCCTATCTGCACATTTTCCCATCACAACGCTCATTCAACAGTGACTATAGCAGATAGAAATGGCTGCTTTCTAACAAAGTCAATGCTTGCTAGGCTAGCTTGAGTAAAAATGGTGACATTTTGCCCAACAATTTGATGTTTTTTGGGGGTATCCGATGAAGGGGTGTAAATGGTTTTTTTTTTATAAGTTTTTAAATTGTGGGCGTACCCTTTTGCTCTTTTGGTATCTCATGGTGAAATCATTTTAGCACCTAATTCAGATTAGAAGTAAAACTTTGCCTTTTGCCTTTGCTTTAGTTTAACTACTGGTCCCTTGGTCCATTTTTCTTGTTGGAAAAGTTTTAGAAGCCTAGTTTGAACTTGACATCGTAATAAACGTTTTGGGTTAGCTTGGGATAACTTGTTGCTATATGATTAGATATAGGATATTGAACCCCCAATTGCATAGCTAGAGGATAATCATGGTGATTGGACGGGTGGGTTAGTGGTAGAGCAGCCTACCTGCTTGAGTGTGAGGAGTTGTATCTTCCTGGGGCCCTACCATTACTGTAGTGCAATGTTGTGAGAACGTGGGAAAAAAAGGATGCTTCAGATGCCATCAATACAGATGTCAGATGAAAACCCCTTAGCACCTAAGGCTCAAGCCAGAATGACCATGTTCTTCCTAATCTCAGCCTCAGAATTGATGGACCAAGAAGTCTGTATATTGGAACATAACTGGGTCTGCATTTTTCATATGCTAGTTATGGTAACAGAACAATGCAAATTTCTTCAGTGTACCAAAGCGAAAAAGTACGAACACAATCAAAACACATAGTCTTGAATGCCTTCTTGGAAAGAAGAAAACTAATAAATTTGGTTTCTCCATTCGGCTGGGCCTAGTTAAGCCTCTTTTGCATCCAATTTTAGAACATTGACCTTTTATTCATCATAGAATAACACTTACAGCTACACCCTTCAAATTGAAGACCTTCTGTTTTCTGTTGGCCCTGACAATAAGATCTGCCAACTGAGGAATATAGTGCCCTGCTTCAAAAATAAGGCAATAAAACACTAAAATCAGTATGGTGTGCAGAAAAAATATTCTGCAATTCAGTTGAACTTGCCACATTTATCAGCTATGGAATTTATTAAGGTGAACCTGAGCTTCAATCAAAAACTTCACCTGCATAACTTTCCCCTGTCAAATAAAGCTCTCTGGTTTTAAACTCCGGAAACTTTTTAAACCATCCCAGAAGAAATATCAGGTTATCATTGGCTGCAAATCAATCAAAACATAAGAAACATGAGGCTAGAAATATGATGGTAAGGTCATCATATTGTTACTGTATCTGAGCATAGATACATAATGCAAAGGAGTACTGGTTACCTGTTAGAGTGTCATTCACGCGCACATAGTAAGTTGGATCACTAGAATAAGAAAATCCAACTCCTGCAGGACTCTCCAAATACAGAAGGTTTGCTTCTGCATAGGTCAAATTTTACCATTCGCCTCAGCTATTAGTATTAATGAGACATACAAAATTGTGAACTAGTTTGCATATTAAACATACTGCCAATTCAATGCAATAAATTCTCAAAAATGTGATTCTAAAATCTTGTGATAGAATGATCTGATTAGTAAACCAGTATACATACCTTTGTTCCAACTATAGCCATTTCTGACCAATTTGTCTCCCTTCGGTTGAAATGGCCCATTCTCAGAAAGTGCCCCAACACCGAATGATGAACAACCTGGCCCTGTGATTTTTCAAGTTGTAGATCCAAACAGTGATGATAACAGAACGAAATTATTCAAAAGAAGCAAAGAAGTGCATAAGGAAAATATCATCCATTTCCTATAATCAGGGACCAAATCTAGGAAAACTTCAGTGCCTTTCAGAAGTCACTGAAGGAAGACCATCAAGTAATGCAATCAAGTCTCATGGTATTGTTTTCAATCTCCCAAACAAAGAACCCTGCTCTAAATAGTCCTCAACCTTGTAACTTTATATTTCCTACCAATAAAAAATCATCCTTATTTGGATGGACAAGACAAGACCTACCTGTTTCTTCCCAGATAACAAGCAATTTTAAGAGTTTAGTTAGCCATTCACTAACCTCCATTGAGCCAAAGAACCAAAGGCTTGGAATCCGGTTCTGTCTCTGCTTCAACAAAGTAATAGAACAGAGCCCTGTCACTTCTCTCGTCGACTGTGACATATCCTGCATATTGTTTGAAGGGCACAGATGGTTGTCCTGGAAGACTATTAACCACATCACTTTGAGGAGCTGACAAGACTCTTATGAAGAGCAATGCTAAGATGGTTACTGTCACCTTTAATTCACAGGTCTGCACATGAGGAATATGCATAGTGAAGGACATGGTGTAGATAAAACTGCTTTGCCCCCAGAAGATTAAGTCCTAGACTGTATACTTGAATCAACTGGGCATTGTGGCTGGATCCATCAAAGTTTGTACTTCTTGTGTCTTCAATGCAGAAGGTCACAAAGAAAAAAAGTCACACATCGAAACAAAATTGTTCTCCAAATTGCAGCAGACTCGCATCTGAGAACCCGTGTGTCTCTCCATAGATAAGGGACAATAAACTGATGTACCGTCACGAAATTTCCCGGTTTTTAAGGCACAAAATTCTATAATAAAGTTTCCTATTAAGAGTTTAAGATGGCTTGTTTGACTAGAAGAATTGGAGCATTGGTTTTCTACTTTCTCCTTTCACACTATTTATTTACTGTAATTATTGACTGCTTGAATAGGATTCCATTGAGTGGATGAATTGGACCCAGTAAGAGGTCTGTTGAACACTATACTCGGTATTGTTGGATGTGAAGTCTGACTGTTCATTTCATCTCCTCTGTTTTTGTCCCTTCGTCTTCTTTGAAGAGTACTATATAAATTGGGGGAAAACATTCGTTTTTAAAGGAGAATTTTTTCATATAATTGTTATGATTAATAAAGAGGAACAAATACGGCTTCTCCTGTGAATGTAGCCATTTTGATGAACCATGTAATTTGTGTGCTATTTGATATCTCTATTTATTCCTTGTGTTATATTTTGGTTTTATCTGCCCTGTTTTCTTAACATGTATCACTCCAAAAGAAAGAAATTAGAGTTTTGTGTTGGTTTTAAATGATTTCACCTCGAAGTTAGTATTGATTTTGTCTAGTCAAAGCTCCTAATTCCAGTCTTCAAATCGAATATCTGTGAAATAAAATAACTGCACTATTTGAGTTCTAACAAAGAGATAAGTGAGAAACGGGTGTGCTTGTACTCAAATGTGGATTTTCTTTTCAATGACTCGTTTTTTATTTTTCATTTTCTAATCTTTACCATTTTGGGAATCTTAAAGGGTTTTCTTTTCAATGTGACACTAAGGTTTATTTTCCCTTTTTCTAATCTTTGCTATGTGGGCAATGCAACTGTCAAGGCAGTGCATTCTACTTGAAAACAAAAGGACTTACTTTCAAATGCTTGCTTATGAGAGGATATAAAAGTCATACTGCGTCAATGGAGGGATTTGGAATAATCCAAAGAAAAAAAGCACTCTGCCTACTGGCTGCTATTGGGTACAGTATTTTGTACTAAAAATCGATCTTGTTTGTAATTTAGTTTTGTTTTATTGGGCCATAAAGATCCTACTTTTCTGTTTTTCAATGGATCATAAGCAATGAAGTTACCAAGGTCTGACAGGTAAAACTGAGTACAAAACTACTCCCTGTTCTACCCTAGTTGATGGGCACTAGCTTCAAAGTCAGACCTATAGGATTAGCACTATTTTAGCCTGCCCAGTATAGGTGATCCCCTTTACTTTTTGGGCACGACACAACGTATAATGAGCACCCAACAAGACCATTGTTGTGAACCTGCAAAAATCCACAACAAATGAGCCCCACCATAGCCAAAGGACAAAAACCTACCAGTTAGACAGCTGTGTATGGAAATGTGTGGCCACTTGCAAACAAATGGGAGTCACAAAAAGGTCACATGTGATAATGTACTCGCTTCTTCTTGAATCTTCTCCCTTGCATTTGCCATGCTTGTTGCTGCATCAGCATGTGAACATGCTAAAAGGAAACAAAAAAACAAAAACAAAAAAACAACTTTAGCAAATATTATTACCAGGGAAACTGTGATCATGATAAAAGGGAGAAAAGGAAAAAAAAAAACTGACTTTATGACTAGAATATTATGATGACAGAAATAGTGAGCAGATATGGTGGAAAAGTTGTGATAATGGCTTTGAGCGCAGGCGTGCCATGCATGAATAAAGATGACAAATAATGAGGGCCTGAATTGCTATTCAAATTCATATTCCAATTTCACCTTAATCCAATAATTTAAAGCCTTATTTGGATTTCTCTGGTGAGAAAATGAATATAACCTTTTTATGCAAAAGGCATCGAGTATCTCTGAGCCCACAAGTTTTAAAATCTATGTTACTTACCAATGAAGTTTCATGATATTCATAAATTATGTGAAGCTAGAGACTTAAACTTTCTGGGTTGAAATTAGGTCCATCTAGAGACTTTTTGAGAAGTGGCAGAGCATGACAGCCTATTAATAATTAGGTGCGCACTCATGGTCGAGGAAAGGCCTTGGCCCACAAAGATATGACATTTGTGGGACTGCAAGTCAGCCCACCAAGATGTAGAGGCCTCCCTTAGACTACTAGATAAGTTTAAAGAAATATATATAGAGAGAGAGGGGGGTTTATTGATTGTTGTTTATCTATACCATATTGTATATAAGCACACCCCTTTTATATAGAACAAGTTTTTACATGGTGTTTTGATGTAGGTTCAATTTAAATCAAGTTCGAATTTATTTTTAATAATAGGTGAAATATTAAAAACTAACAAAAGTTACATGATATTTTCAAAATTTATATTTGAGTTTTGACTAAGACAACTAAAAGTAAAATTTTGGATTCTTTTTTTTCTTTATTATTTCTTGGTTTGACAAGAGTTCTATTTTTTGAGATTAGTGTTCTAGACTTAGTTTAATAATATTATAAACATGTGTAAAATTTAGTGTATAATGTCTTTGATAGATAAAAATTTAGGTTTTGTTGACATCAAAAACTTTTAACTATTAAATTAACAATATCATTAAATTAGCAATATCAAATATGAGGTTCAATTTCTAACTTTATAATGGAACTTTATAATTTTAATATATTAATATAAAAATTTAATAATTATATTTTATATCTATTAATACATCAAATAGTAATGGATTTGCTAGTGGGAGAGTAGACTATCCACCATATGGTTGTATAAAAATTTTCAAGCTTAATAAAAATGTATGTGTCTAGGAGTTTGACTCGTCTTTCAGCTCAAATCAATAGAGGGAGGCAATAAACAATTAAAGGAAGATAATATTCTTTGCATTTGTTACAATTTAATGGTTGATTCACACAACTATTTATATTAGATTAATTATTGAGGGTTTGATTTCGTGGCCCACACCTCATACAATTTGTGTAAAACCCAATATCTTAACTATTTGAACACAACCCCTTTAACAACAATATACTCTTATTAATGCACTATATCGTACCTAATTATAAAAATCAACACCTCAAACACTCACTAAATTATAATATTATTTCTAATATAAAACCTATGCATTTTTCATTACCAATTTATTACGCCGAGAGGCATTCCTACATTCATAGCACAAATGGGCACTGGAAGATTCTAGAATTTCTATGTAAACTTATAAGATTCCAATCTAGAATCTTTATTAAAAAAACCAAATAGTTATTCCACAAATTAAAAAAACTAAAAAAAAGTGAAAGGCATTAAAAAAAACATGCTAGATGGAAAGAAAGGTGGATGGCAATTTCATAAAAGTCATCACTATGTACTAAGATGAAAGAAAGAAACGTTACAGAATGGCATATGAAAAGACACACATTCAATCTATTTATATTGCCTCCTTCCTTAATTTTCTTCACATGTAGAACAAACATGTCAAATTGTAGGATTTAAGGTGAGTGTGATAAATTGATAAAAAAATAGGCGCTGCAGAAGGATTTCTCTCGATGTACTTTAGATATATTTTTTAAAATATAAATATACTAGTCTTAATTTATTTGTTATGAGCATCTTACATAAACAGGGTAGTCTTTAGTTGTTATTGGTGGGTACCTGATGTTAGTTGGTTTTGATCCACCTTGTGTGTGTTTGGTTCCTTTTAAGTTTTACATAGCATTCTATTGTAAATTGGAAGAATGACCACAACCATCATACAATGTTTAAATTCAAAATAAATATTTTTCTTAGTGCTTGCAAGTATGGTGAGCAAAATGGATGGGCTAATTGATGCAAGTTTTGAATAATGCATTTAACATTTAAATAAAATAATAAGACAACATTTTGTTTTGAATTTTTTTTAATATTGAATAGAATTGATTATAATAAAATAAATAATTTAAAAGGTTATAAATAATTACACAAAAATTAGCATACAAATAATAATCAACATCAATAAGTTACACTGAAAGCATAATCAATATCAACAAACTTGCAAGTAACCTCTACAATAGAGAAACACACTTCACCAACTTACTATGCACTTCATCAACTTGTGAGTGACTTTGTCAACTTATACCTATAAATAACTTTATTAGCATATACTTGAAACACTTCATCAACATCTATTGTATAACTTCAATAACAAAAGGCTTCTACAACAACTATCATGTTAAATTTTGTTTCGAATTTTACAATTCTTTGTTTTTAACTTTGAATGGCATATTAATATAGTATTCCTTCAATTCGTATTGTGTTAGCCTTAGCTAGAATATAGAAGCTCCCATGCCTATTTCCTTCAACAAAGCTATAGCCTTTGTATTGTTATTATTTTTTAAAAAGGACTTTTTTAAATTATTGCTACTACACGGTCACTTTCATTGTCCTCAAATTCATCATTGGTTTTGAAATTATGCGCTTTGTTGATTTGAATGTCTTTCCTTCTCCATTTAGAGTACCTTGTATAAACTAGGATTCTTTCCTTCAAGTGACTATAGTATCAAGGCAAAGTAAATCACTTTTTAAGCACATGTTAATTTCTATTTACATGGTAAAAGTAGATGCTCATCATTTGCTTTTGAACTTAAAACCATTGTGATTTATTTGCCCAATTCACTTTTTTTAAAACGTATTCTAAAGATAAAACAAATATGTTTTATGCTTTAAAATGTCTTTATCTTTTACAAAGTTCTTTAAGCTAGAATCATTGTGATTTATTTGTCTAATTCACTTTTTTTTAAGAACATATTGTAAAGATAAAATAAATGTGTTTTATGTTTTAAAATGTCTTATCTTTTGCAAAGTTCTTTAAGTTAGAATCTGAACCAGATTATAAAAAATATCAAAGTGTGCTTTTAAACATTAAATTAAGGAAAGAGAAGAGGTTATTTGTAGAAAACAATCTTTTTACTGGTTTAGTATTTAGGGTTAGAGAAAGCGTAATCTTTTCAATGGTTGAGGTTTTCTATTGTTTGGTTTCAGTTCTCCTTTGGATTATGTTGTATAAGGATTTGTAATCAGGAATTTGTATCATGATCTTTGTTCCAAGATATACTTTAAGAAATAGCCTCTTGAAATTTTTATAGAAATCTTAGCAAATTCATTATACAAATGCATAATATCTTAGGCAATATTTTCATTGTAGAAATCAAAGTGTAGAGTGAATGGCAAATTTTTTTCATGTACCAATAACTTTGTAATTTGAAGACTAAATTTCCAATCAATATATAATTTGCATGGCAATTTGGCATCTAAATTTCCTATCAATATATAACTTCTAAACAATGACATTAAAATATGTGAGTACAAAAAAAAGAGTAGCCCCTAATAAATTGGGGTTGTTAGGGCTAAAATTGTTACAAATGATGGTGCAATATAGGTTTATTAGCAAGAAAAATTCAAATAAACATCATATGTTGGGTTCGATCCCCAACAGAGTTGCCAAAGATGTAAACATAGAAAATTTGAAAGCCTGTTAGCAAGAAAATATCAATAAACATCATATGCTGATTTAGAAATTATATATGTAAACCTCAGATAGAGCAATAAAAATGGAAACCAAACAAAGCAAATAAAAACAATTTTACTACCAATCTCCATTGTTGAAAGTAGATTTGCTCCATATGATTTAGGATGTGGATGCTCTTTGCACAAATGACTACAATATTTGATAGCATATGGCTAGCATGAAAGTGGATTATAAAATGAGAGCATGAAGCTCTTATTTATAGATTTTTAGGAGAGAAAAATCAATGGTGGAGATGAGGTGAAAAGATCAATTGTGGAGGATGCATGAGAGGACTTTTCTAGGATTGAGGAGAGGATGAAGGATAAGATTAAACTTGTAAAAAATGAAGGGCTAGGATTGTATAGGAATTTATTGCAACCGTCCTTTATTCTTGGAAATGGTTGAGTGATTATAGAAATTTTTTGTAACTATGCAATATGTGTCCCCTTTAATCTAGGAAAAGATGGAGACAAAGTGGAGAGAATATAGCCTTATCCATGTAAGGTGGTGATGCAAGAGCATCACTCATAGTCATGTTTTTAAGGTCATTTTGATGTTAAGAATCTTAGTTGAGTGTTTAGAGGTCTTAGGGGGTTCATTGGGACCATTTCGATTGATCTAAGTTGTGGAGAAAGCTTGGTACAAATCTCAATTTTAGCTCAGCATACCACCCTCAAACAGATGGCCAAATTAAGGTGGTCAATAGGAGCTTAGGTAACCTACTAAGATGCCTTTCAAAGGATCTTCCTAAACAATGAGATCTTGGTTATCCCAAGCAGAGTTTGCTTATACTGACTTAGTGAATAGGAGCATTGGCAAGAGTCCATTTCAAGTGGTATATGGCATGCAACCAAGGGGAGTGTTTAAACTAAGAGACATCAATGGTATGGAGATGCAAAGTGCAGAGGGTGAACAATTTGCAATTGCCATACAAGAAATACATCAACAAGTGAAACAACAGCTCCAAGCTAGTGTGGAAAAGTACAAACAAAAGGCATATTTGAAAAGGAGAGAGGCCAGTTTTAAGGTTGGAGATCTTGTCTTAGCACATCTCAGGAAGAAAAGGTTACCCAAAGGTGAATATACCAAGTTGAAGATGAAGAAAATAGGCCCTTGTAGGATTGTTTTAAGAAGTTTGCCAACAATACCTATGAGATTGAATTGCCTAGTGGAATAGGCATATCACTAGTTTTCAATGTTGCTGACTTATACCCTTACAAAGGAGATGCAAATGCTGATGAAGTAGCAGGGATACAGTCCATGTCAAATGTTGATTGGATAGAGGACCTATCACACACTAAACCAACTGAGTTAGAGTGTATTCTTGACACCAAGGAGAGCAAGAAGACTAGAGGCAAGCAATACTTTCAGTATTTGGTCAAGTGGAAGGGGCTACCACATGAGGATGCCACATGGATGACTGAAGCAAACATCATCAAGCATGGACACATTGTTGCAGACCTCCTCTCAGGTGGAACCTGTAAGCACAAAAATCACGTACAACCTCCATGAGGACCCCTATGATGACATATGATCCTTGTCGCGTACATGTAAGCATGAAATAATGTCCTCTAAGCAGCAAACCTCTTGATGACATGTCATTTATTTCATCTTGTGTTTTTTCTTCTTTGTCGTTTTCCCTCTCTTTGTCATCGATGCTTTTCAACACTTTTGCGACACTTGTTGATTTGTGTTTTATGAGCTTTCAACCCTGTTCCTAAGCCTTGTTTGCATGTTGTAGGTGAGTTTTCACCTTTCCCCTATGTTTTTCATCTTCTCCACCCACTAGAAGCCTTCTAGGGGTCCCCCGGACCCATCTCCCACTTTCAATTTTTAGTTTCACTCAACCAATCAAACCTCCCCCTATTATTTCCAGATCTCCCTCTGGGAGATCCTACTTTGCAAGTAAAGATTTGGATTCTTGCACATGATTGACCTTTTTTCATAGGCAAATCCCCTCCTTTTCATCTCCTCTACCATCTCCCATCATGCATTTCCTCCCAAACCCCTTTCTTTCTAGATCTCTCATCAGGTGACCCTCAAAAAGCAGGATCTCCCCCTGGGCGACCCATGGGTGACTCTACTAGTGAAAGAGGCAACCCTGTTATGTTTCTAGCTACGAAAAAACTTGAGTTTCTAACTCGAAATAGCTCCATTTTTGCCCATTTTTCTTCTAGTTCGCATGATTTTTTATGCCTAATTTGGAGTTGACTATTTCATGCACTCACACATGCATAATTAACTCCATTTGATCTAAAATTAACAACTCATTCTCTTTCATGCATCCTTCTAACTCCATTTCATCTCTAGTGATAAGCTATTATTGCACTATCACTCCCAAATTAACTGAGTTTACTAGGTAATCAATCCAATTCACTCCCTAATCAATCCTTGTTAACTCATCAATCAATTGAGTTAACTTCTTAATCAATTCCATTCTTCCAACCTATAAATACCCCCCTCCCTCAAGCACAAAGAGAGGCAAATTCATTGTGGACACAACTCTTGCTAAGTTTTTACTCTCCAATCAGCATTCTCATGCTCGCACAGGACGAAGGTGCCTTTTATTTGTTCATTGTTCATTAGTCTTTCACTTAAATCTCTTCAAGCATCATTACGTTGCTTCAATCAAGCCATTGTGCTCATCAATAGCTCTCATTGAGCTCATTTCGCAAAGCTTCTTTCACTTCTTTGTGTTGTCTTGTCACCAAGAGGTCTTCCTGTTGCTTCAAGAGGATACGAGGTTGCCATCAAGGATCTCTAAGGGTAGTGGAGGCTCACAAGTCTTCTTTATTTCAGGTTTCTCTATGCTTTTGTCAATTAAGTAGTAATTAGAAAATTGAAATTGCTCTTGGGATTGGTAATTTATTGCTTTGTCCTTGATAGAATAGTCAGATCTAGCATTTTAGAAGTAATTTGCATTCATAGTTTAATTCAATTACTTGCAATTTCCTTTTCTAGATTAAATTGTTTTAAAACATTCGAAAACCCCAAAAACATAGAATAACTGCATTAGGTAAAATTCATTCTAATTGCATTCATATTTCCTTTTCCTAGATTAAAAAGCATCTTTATTTCCAAAAATACCAAAAAAACACAAAAACAAGTTTTGCATGTCATATAGTTGTATTCATAAAAATATAGAAAAGAACAAAAACATTAGACATTTAGATACATTGCAAACCCTTGATATCATCACAAGGTCAACAAAAGTTAACTATTTGGTCAAACCCTTGATACCATCACAAGGTCAATGAAAGTCAAACACAAAATGAAACCCTAGGTCAACTCAAACCTTAGGTCAAAACCCTAAGTCTAGTCAAGGTTAGTCCACATACACCTATCTCTTGTCTTGTCTCACGAATGTGCCTAGGGTTAAGAGGTGAGTGGGTGAGGCCAGTCTTAGGCGAGATTGAAGAAAATCATCTGAGACCTCAACAAGACTTGTTTGTCTTACAACAACTAGAAGTACTTAGACAACTCCAAATACAACATGCAATCATCCAATGGATTGAAAGACAAGAAGCCATCAATGAAAGTAATAGCTTACCCACACAGAGGTAGAATAATAGAAACCCTAACAGATGAAGAGTAATTAGTGACCCTTTGGGTCCTAGGGTTATCTCTATAACAACAATCATTGAATAAAACATACACATTAGCACACAACAATAGGGGCCCCAGGACGTACCGACCCCTCTTCGTGAAGTCCAACTCTCTAACAAGCCAGACCACCCCCATGTCTCGCCTCCTCTTAACTGACTACTTCCATGAGAGCAAGCGTGACATGGTGGTTTGCCTCATGGCAAGGAGAGAAGGGTCCGTGTGCATGCCGAAATCTAACTCGACAACCCCAAGCAACCGAAGTCGTGATTTTGAGTGTACAGAACCTGAGTTTCTTTCTTTTTCACTTGGGAACTCGTATGATGCAAGAGGTCATGTTTTTAAGGTCATTTTGATGTTAAGAGTCTTAGTTGAGTTTCTAGAGGTCTTAGGGGGTTCATTGGGACCATTTCCAATTATCTAAGTTGTGTACATAGGCCTGGAAATTCAAATTTTGGCTTTTCCCGCCAAAATCAAATTTGAATTTTCTAGAGTTTTTTTTGCTTGTTGGAGGTTGGGGGTTGGTCCTCAACCATGGGATCAGGTTTAATGAATCAAATAAGGTCTTAGAAGACCATGTAGGGTCTCTTTTGTAATGTTTCTCAAGTCTAGGTTGTGAGTTAGGGGCAAATTTTCAAGTTTTAAAACAATATTATTAGGTTTTGTGGAGAAAAACGCATATGTTTGAGGCTGTAACTGATTTTCATTCATATGGTACATGGGGAGAATGAGCATGAATACTCCAAGAAGATGAAAATTCAATTTTTCATGGAAAATACCATGTTTTGCATCTTTTTTGACTATTTTATTTGATTTGCAGGCATAAAACACCTTTGTATGGCCCTGTACAGAACTGTATTGGTCTAGAAGTGCATGAGAAAGTTAGGGTATCATGTTGTAGTACTAATGCATTCATTATTTTATGCTTTCATGGTGTTTGGTGTAGGTAAAAAGGCCTAAAGTCCTCACTGTTCTATCTCAGAATTAGGGTTTCCAGCAAGAGAAAAAACCCATAACTTTTGTTTGCACCACTGAAAAGTCACAAAGCTTGGTGAGAATCTTCATTGGGTTGTGTGCCATCTTTTCACCAAGTTTCATCTCTTGAACCCTCCACACGAGTGAGTCATGCGTGACTGTGTGTTTTTTGTCAATGAAAAGACTGTTAAAAACCCTAGTGCAGTGAAGGTTTGATAAAATTTGTTCTTGTTGAATGCATTACAAGAGAATGGGGGTTTGATGAGACCCTTAGAGTGAGTTGAAGGTTTAAGAAGCATAAGAAGGCATAAAGAAAGAGTTTGTCATTCAAAGAAGCCAAATAGGTCTTTCTTGGAGGTTTAAACCTAGTGAAATAGGCTTGTAGAATAGGGTATATGTTGAAATCCTATTGAAGAGTCAGTAGAAATCTTGTGAAGACTATCGAAACCCTACATTATCCTTGTTCTTGTTTATCCATTGTTCTTGTGATTGTTTTCCCTCTGCATCAGATGGAAAAGAGGATAATTAAATAATCAAATTATTTATTTATGTGTGAGAAGGAAAATGGCTAATTGAATAATACACAATTATTTAATTAGTGTGTGGGAGCCATTAGGTGAGGTAAATTAACTAAATAATTTGGTCATTTAATTCATTTAGAGTAAGGTTGTCCTAGGACTAATTCAAGTGTCTACAATTGGATTATTCTTCATGGACCCTCCTACCATGATTGCATCAATACAGAACAAAGTTAATATAATTGAGGGTTCCATTGCTAAAATCATCAATCTCAGCAGGGAAATGATGTGTTGTTCAACGACCAGTATTGTGTTTCTACAATCTAAACTTAGAAATAGTAAATAGGAGACTAAGATGAAGCAATCAAATAAGAAGTTTAAAGCAAAAGTGATTCAGGAAGATAGTGGAGAGACTCATGCTTAGGATGGTAAGTTAAAGTTTCTTTCTAAGGAACGAGGGGCTTTGATAAGTCTCCATGGTCTAGATTAGTTATTTTTTGCAGTCTTTTTCTTGTTCTTCTATAGTTTCTAGTGTTGTTCTTGTGTTGTTAGTGTGCTCTCTCTATCTTTCTAGGTACTTTTGTAGTTGTCTGATCTTCTTCTCTTTGTTGTAAGGGTCTAGGACCTTGGTTTCCCTTTTTAATATATCAAAAACACGTACACACACACGCGCGCGCGCATGCGCACACACACACACACACAAATAGTCAATATATATACATACAAGTTGACTACAAAATTACATGTATTTAAGTTGTATATAAATTAATAGTTATATATGTATGGATGTATTGACTACTAATTTATATATACCTATATATGTATGTATACATATATATTGACTACTAATTTATATCTACATATAAATTAGTAGTCAAAATATGGATATAGATTAGTAATCAATATATACATGCATGCATGCATACATATCAATTAACTACTAAATGCATTTATACACATATGTATATGTTTATGTACATATACACATATATGTATCGATATGTATATCAAAGGTCATTTTGCCAAATCAATACTCAAGTCTCTTTATAAATTGATTAATTAAATTTATTAACTAGTTTTAATCAATTATTAATTAAACTATCTTAGAAATAAGTATTTGTATATTATAAAGGCGTACTAGGTATATCTTGTAAGGAGGAAACCTATATGATTTAAAATTGGAGTGAATAACTATTGTTCTTCAATTGTATCAATAAATTTGTGATGGTTATGCAAATTGGATCAATTTGATTGTAGTCTTTCTAATGTGAATTCAAGGTATAACTTAAGATAGGTGAAAACAAGTTATGAGAATAATATGCAAAATCAATATTGTTATGAAGGCAAAGGGATTATGAATCATATGTACGATTTGATACTTTATGTTTTATAGATTGTTAGATACAAAAGCTTAAGTCAGATATTTAATAGAAAGAAATAAATTAAAAGATAATTTACTTGTAATGATTTGATAAGTCACTCATTTAAGAATGTGGATCACTTGCTATAATCAAATGGACCCAAAACAACTTAATCATCTTACTTAACCAATCTAAATTAAATCTTACACTCAATAAATGATATCATTGAGTAAAGTAGAATAATGAGAGGTAAATAAAAGTAAGGTGAGTTATGAGGAAGGTTCACAATGAAAATTCATACATTCATCATAGTACAAGCAAGACCTAATTTTCCACTACGTACATTTAATAGAAAATATATATATGAATGTTAAGGAACTTAATCCCACTAAGTTAATTGATGGTTATATATGCAAGTTCACTTAACTTCTGAGTTGAACAATTAGACAAAAGTTGTAATATGTCAAATGGATGAATATTTGACTATAAAACTTCACTTTAAAGCAAGTTACTTATAAACAATTGAGTTTATTTTACTCTTTAGAATTAAAAAATTAGCCTTGTTTTCGGCATGTAAGGCCCAACCATTTTGTGACTTTAGTTGCACTTTATGCACTTATGACTTTGACAATTGCATGTCTTTCTTTGACTGTGGATTCATGAATATTACATAAAATATTTTGTATTAGATTGTAGTAGGTGGCTATCTAACTTAGCAAATGAAGTTAACTAGTTTCTTTATGGCTATTGTATCAATGTGGATAAAGTAACTTAAATTTAATTAGCAAAAGTAATTTTACTTTGGTGCTTCTTGTTAAATTCAATAACATGTTAGTATTGTCTTTTGATTTAGATGGATTATGTCTATGTGGTTACCTTCATTGAGAAGGAATTCCTTAGTTTTGTTTTGACCTAAATATTTTTGAGATTCCTAGGAAGTTTAACTAAGTAATGTCGATTTTAATGTGATAGAAATTACTCTTTAATTTTCAAAAACTATTTAATTGTTAGTCATCCCTAGTAAATATAATAATTGTTTTGGAATTGAATTAAACCTAAGTAATGGAAATTTTAACCCCAGTGTGGGTTGGACACTTGGTAAGTAAAATTATTCATATTAATAAGTTTGTATAAGATCTTGACAATCATGAATTTCTCTTGTAAAAATATAAGGTATAAATGATGTTGTTATTGACCTTAACTCTTATAGCATTACATTTAAATGATTATTTCAATGATAGATTATGTTGAGGATAAAGTGAATAGGTGACATTTTGTTATGTTTTAATATAGTTATTGTAATTGTAGTTTTAACATGAATACTAGGTTATGAAGAATTGATATGGTTAGATTAATGTAGGTGTATTATATATATGATTTGGATGCATTTATTGAATCTAATCTTAAATTGGAATTGATAATCATAATTAATGTGTGCACAAATGGTGAATTTTATAATATTGCCAATGGACTGACATGAAGAATTCAATGATGGAATTAAATATTTAAAATGTAATTAGGACATGAGTTAATAAATGGATAATGGTAACCTTGTCATTATATGTGAATATGTTTTTTCCTTTGCAAATTGCTTCTACTATCTTGTGGGACATATTTAATGAATGTTTCAAGTGTGCATGCAAAATATAGGTTACTAATGAAAAATAATATGGGAGGTCCTATAAAAGCTTGACATTGATTTCTTAATTACACCTTGGCCTTAGTCTAAGAGAGGACTAAAACCTTCATGTTGTGTTAAACTTTGAAATCTTAATATATTATTTATTGTTATCATTTTGAATAATGTTTTTTGAGTGTGATGATGTTTACATGTGTGTAAGCACCCATTTGAATTGTAAATTTGGATTTGCACTTCTTGAGAATTTTTGAATGGGTAAAAATATATTTTTTACTCATTTCTAGGTAAAACTAGACCCATTAGGCAAGTACCTATGGGTGGGTAACTTTTAGGGTACAAATATTGAGCTTTGGGCAAGATTTGACCCATCTAAGCTCCTTGGGAAGAAGGTGACATGACCAAACATGTAGGAGATGGAAGATTGACTTGTCACTTTCTAATCTCCCCTTCATAGGATCATATATGAGGGGTTGTGTCAAATAAACCCCACATCCCAATGCCCCACACATGTGGGAGCACTTCCTAGAATCATGCTTGAGGAAGAATGTATAAGTATACTCATTTTCCCTAGGTCTCACACGTGTGAGAACATAGAGAACATGCAATCCTATTTATGTGTAAAGAAGGATAAGGGTGTGAAGTGGATGCCATGTGTCACCATCATATAGGGTGAGCATGAGTGACATGGCATCCCTCATATATAATCACCCTCATAGGATTGGAGACGGGGCCCTTGGTTCATTTTTCTTACAATTTGAGTTTGGAGGAGAGACTTATAGAGTTGGAGAGCTTGTTTGGAGGAAGGATTGAAAGGAATAAGACTACTGAGAAAGGATTCAACAAGTAAATGAATCCATCTACTTGGAAGATATCTTGGAGGTAGGCTTCCCATCCTTTTCCTCAAACATAGTTTTTATTTTAAAATTTGAATGAGGGTCTATTGTTGTTGTTTTGTTTTATATGTGTGTAGATTTAAACGAGCCTTGTGATATCTAGATGTGTTGTGTGTGTTATGTATTTTGTGTGTATAGTTTGGAGTTGTTTGTATGAATCTTCATAAGATTCAAGAGTTTTATTAGCTAAGCCAATTATGTTTTGTGTGTGTATTGACCATTTAATCTTCATTGTATTGTGATTACCCAATTTTTAAAGGGTCTCCTAACTTGAGGGTGGGTTTATTTTCAAACCCTGTGGTTGGGAGGTGAACACCCCATTGGAATCCATGTGTTTTGTGGAAGAAAATTTACAATTTTTGTTTAAAGGCATGGAGTGAAGGCTACATTTTGTCAAGCAAATGAGTTTCCTATCCATGTAAAACTATTTTTATGAGTTCATGGGAGTGTTGCAAACCCTCTTGTTGTAATGGAACTTGATCTTCCATATACGTTGTAAATTTAATAAATTTGAGAGAGGATGGAAACTAATAGTACTATTGCAAAAAAAAATAGACATGATGGTCATCTCTTGAAATACTTGTGTAAATTTAATTTGAACATATAAAAAGAAAAATAGTTCATTATGGTAATTTTATTATGTGTTTTCTTCCATTTGGATATCTAGTTTATAATCATCTTATGAAGAAAGTAGTCTAAAAAATTAATTTATTGTGTGCTTTTTATATATTTAAGTTGTCAAGTTAATATATGTAGAAAATAAGAAATTACATTTGGGAATAAATAGATGTATAGTTTAACATTTATGACTACATTGTATTCAAAAAATATTTTCTCTTATAATTATTATCAAAATCTGTGTATGGAGTTACTAATTTCTATCTTCTTTATGCATAAAAAAATATATATATTTATATATGTATGCATATATACAAGTATCTATACATACCTATATGCACTTTCCCAATATTTGTATATTATTATTTCTTTTATAAATCAAATCTTTAATGTATATATGCATATAAGTTGTTATTTGTTCTATATGTGATGTAGGAGCATCCCTAGTTCAAGAGCAATCTTGCATCAACCAAAAACATTTACATTTCAGTTTGTTTGCAGTTCAGTCTGTTTTCATTTTCTAGTTTAGTTCAGGCAGTTCAGTCAGAAGCAGTTTCTGTATTTTGGTCTGTATTCCACAACAGTTGCATTTCAGACCTTGCAGAGATGGAGTTAGCATCTACATTCATTCATCTACATCATATCCAGAATTCAGAGATCCGCACATCATTACCAGAAAGATATCTCTATTAGAAGAATGACCGATTTCCCAGAATAGAGCATCCTGATAGTCTCTGATTATCAGCTAAAGGAGAAGACTTGCAGAGCATTCCTTGACTTGTGGAGCTTAATGACACATCATTCAATGATCTTTGCTTCGTGGCCAACCTTCCCCGAAGATCTGCACGTTATTCCATTCATTTGAGGAAGTGTTCTATGCATTTAGGTCTGACCTATCTGTGTACACACGTTACAACTCTTTATCGGAGTTTGTGACCTTCCTTGGCCAACACAGAGGAATCTATTATTTCATAGATGATATATATTGATGTAATAGATCCTTAGGAAAGTAGTTATCAAGTTATAATCATCCGTATAAGTTCATAGTTTAGATTTTGTCTGAAGGAGCTTCAAAGCTTTATCTTGCGCATGTATGTAATCAGGCCTACGAGCCCTAATTGTAAGCCCGCATGTTGCTGACCAATCTATATTTAAAATCTATGATATACTGGATGACTGAATCTGCATATGTTCCATTTCTTTGTGTTGTTTCTATTGTGTTTACTCTTGCTGTACGGTTTGGATAGTTCATTATGTGAACCCTCCTATAGTGACTGCACCAAGTGGTATCAGAGCGAAAGTTTGAATCTTTGGGAGTAAATTGAGTGAAGTTGGTGAGGGAATTCCATAAGATCTTGCTGTGGACAGATCACCGAATTGAGGCAGGTTACTTGTGTCGCAACCGATCACCGATTGTGAGGCAATTGTCACCTTGTAGCTTGATCGTCGAACTTGAGGCAGTTTGCACTTGATCCTAGGAAGAATGCTGCCGAGGAGAGTTGCTGCTGTTGGAACAATGGCTAGTAGAATGGATGAGATGATGGAGATGATGAAAATAATACGAATTTGTTTGGATGTTGTTGAAGAAGATAGGCAAAGAGGATTGACACTAAGACCTAATGTTGAAAGCGATGAGGAAGAAGAATTTCAATCTGTTGAACAAACTGGTGAAACCCTAGGAGGTGATGAAGAAGAAGAATTAGATCAAGTAAAGATGCTGCGAGCTATTTCAAAGATTGGAAAGAGACCTAGAGTTGATGTGCCAAACTACACTGGTAATTTGAACCCTAAAGAATTGATTGACTGGATAAATGACATGGAAGAATACTTTGAATATGAGGAAATTGAAGATCCAGAGAAGGTGAAATTTGCAAAGACAAAGTTGAAAGGACATGCTTCTATATGGTGGAAAGAAGTACAGTTGGAAAGAAATAGAAAGGGAAAAGAAAAGATTACAAAATGGGATAGGATGGTGACAAAGTTGAAGAATCAATTTATACCTACTGACTATGAGTTGGAGCTGTTGAAGAGATTACAGAACCTGAGACAAAAGGAGAAAGCTGTGAAGGAGTACACTGAAGAATTCCATAAAATGATCATAAGGACAGGACATAGTGAAGCAAGCAAGGAGAAAGTGGCTAGATATATCAATGGATTGAGATTGAACATTTAAGAGGAACTAAGCTTGGTAAGGATGACATCTTTGGAAGAAGCATATCAGTTTACCCTGAAAGTTGAAGAGAAGATGAATAAGAGACATGATCAGAGGTAGAGAGGTAGAGGAGGTAAATTTTAGAGAGGTAAAACATTATCTGGAGGAGATAGATGACATCTAGAGCAGAGCAAGTTTGACAACCCATTTAAGAAGGATGACAGAGATAACAATGCTTACCGGAGAGATGACATAAATTTTTACCAGACAGGAAACCTTAGTGTGTACCGGAATGAAGGATACGGAAGAGAAGGAAGATTATTTGATAAGAGAACATTCAGAGGTACTTGTTTCAAGTGTGGAGGTGAAGGACATAGAGAATTTGAATGTATTCAAGGTAGTACAAGTGTTACATCCCTCTTTTTGGAATCGATTATGCTATTTACTTTCTTGCAAATTTCAGTGTATAACGTGTTGTGGATGACATGGAAACTGATGATTTATTATACAAAGTTGGTTATATGAAATTTAGAATCTATTGATTATGATCAATGTGATGTTGTAGACTAAATGTTCTTTTTGTTAAGAGAAATAATGTTTTGGATATATATTATGCTTTGATTTGGAACATAGGTGCTTTGACCACAAAATTGTATGTGAGACTGTCGTTGCAGGAACAGGTGGACCATGTTCGACAGCAAGAGAAAGTATCTTTGAGAGAGAGTATAGACTCTGGAAATTAACCATGGGTGTTTGTTACTGAGAACGCCAAATAGGTAGATAAACCTTGGAACCATCAATTAAGTCTTGTTTGTCAGCTGGGATAGTTAAACTAGATGTCGACATCTGAAGATAAGGTGTAACATCCTTTTCGTAAGTCGTCATATAGAATCTTGGAATCGACTTGGTTGTCGCAAGTCCACCAAAACGCGTTGTCTTATATAGATGATTATTATTTCATTTGTAGGTAAATAGATGAACCTAATTGTGGTGGATTGTGGATCACGTCTCATAGTCGAAGGATGCGAGAAGTTGTTTTGTGCGTCAAACGATTTAGAAACCTTGTGAAGCGTTACGACCAATCTGTCGTGATTGTCGTCAAACCACGTTAATCATGTGTTGTGAATTATTCCCTTTTTGTTAATTGAGGGAAGTCGAATGGGAAGTTGATTTATGCTTTAATTGTTCATGTCGTCATTTGGAAGGATATTCTGAAATCGTTTTAGTCATAACTTAGTTATATTTATCATCAGATTGCTTGATGTCAGCTTCTCGTCGAGTCATGTTGTTTTACGCCCAAGCTCTGTCGGTTGAGACGTCATCCCTTGCGAATACGTCTTTTTCTTTTCAAGTTTACGACTTGAGTTGTCTTGGATCAAATCCATACTCTATTATTTTAGTCGATTTTGATTCTTTACCTCTTGTCGACCTTGGAGTCATCTTTTGCATTTATTAGATATCACCTTGTGTGAGTTGCACTCTGCTAGTATTGTTAGGTTACATTTGTTGAAGGTTAGAAGTCTCCTTGTGGTAGAATGACGAAGTTGTTATGCCACGTCGTCATTTAGAACCTCCTTTTTGTTTGAGGCCGCTGCAAATGTGGAGTCAGGTAGCTATGGTTAAGGCATGTGCTGGCCGTGAGTTCAAGGCCGAGTTGCTCCATCATCGTTGAGGGTGCAAGGTATCAGTGTGGCTGTTGTTAAGAATCTTTAAGACCACAGACATAGACCAATTTGTTTCTTCTCTAAGCTCGGTAAGAGTGATGTCGTGGAGAATATAGTGGAACCGATCATAAATGCTTCTTATTCCTTCTTCATGGGTGCGAGAGGGAGGAGGTTAGGTGGTTGTGATATAAGTGTGACCGTTGACATAAATGTGGAGGCTCCAACATCATGGAGGGCGCGGTGGTTGTTTAGAAACGAAAGGAAACCGCAGTTGTGGAGAGCCTTTTGCTGCGCTGTGCTAGGTAGGAGTTATGCGGTGTGGAGAAGAGAGTGGAACAGTGAGATGAATGTGGTTTTAATCCTTCATCGTGGGAAAGAGGTAGAGTTTAGAAGTGGGGAAAATGAGAGTTAAAGGGGAGAGTTAATGGAGAGGCTGTCGTGGTTTTAGAGAGGAGAAAAATGACAGAGAGGAGATCTTTCGATTGAAAAGTTTGGCTTCATTGTGCACGACTGGCAGATAAGAGAAGGTTTTGAAAACCTGAGGAGGCACGACTAGCCAGAGGAGGACGTGGATAGGTGTGCAGATAGTTGAGAATCTGCAATGATCGCCGGGAACTTGCCACAACAGTCTTCAACTCTATCGACAGGTTTTCCCATTCTCTTCTTTTTCATAGTTTAGACCAGTAATGGTGTCTCATCTATGCAAGGATAATGAAATACATTTGCAATGAATAGAATATGATAACATAATCCTACTGCGATTTCTGTGTGAAGTGTATCAACATAATTGTTTCATTGCTGTCTTTTGGTTTTTAAAACCCCAGAAATAGTTTCATTTCTATCTTTTGGTGTAAACCTTAAACTATATACCTGCAGCGAGAACATCCTTGTATGCCTGATTATTGTTTTGGTCGTAATGTAAACCACAACCTGTTATTGAAATACATTGCTTTCATTTATTTTGGTAAGCATGTCACATGACTGTGTTTTTGCCTCAAAACATCTCTGAATACTTGAAATATTTCCTCTCTTTGATGACTTCGGATGTCCACGTTCCATGACTTATATGACATAGGAATCCCGAAGATGAGACATTCAATGTCAACAAATGCTGTCATTTAATTTCTTATTCGGTATGGATTTTCAATCAAGGTCGACATATAAGTTTGATCGTCTCTAGTGTCATAGAGAGATTCCAAGTCCTTTATTAACCTTATTATTTAATTCTTATCTCATTAAACCTTGTAAAACTATTTATTTTGATAAGAGGTGTGAAGTTGTAGGTTAAATAGTTATTCTTGGTTAAAAGCCGTCATGGATTTGTAACAAACAAATAGGGTGGGAAAAACCCGCATTTGAGTCTAGATTACATTGCATGTGATGATTCTAGTGTCGTTTTTATTTTGTAGACTTTTATGAGTCTAAAACCCTTAAATTCTGGGATAACGGGAAATTGTTTCAGATACTTGAGTATGTTGTACAAACATGGGAACCGAGTAACCAAGTTTGAAACCACTTAGGAGTGGGTGTTATTAAACAATGTTTTATACGAATATGGGATTATGAAACTATGAACTCGGGATTAGAGTAAACATTGCGCCATGTGCTATTACAGGAGAAAATCCTAAAACCTTGAGGTCATCGAGGTCGACATTTGTTTAAACCTTACAAATAGGAAACTGTAGGATTTCGATCAGTTCAAGTCGAGTAGGGTGGGTGAACTAAGTTCATGCGTTCTTAGAACACTATTTAAAAACAAATCCTTTGGCCAAGGTGGTGCACGATCCTCAAGTGCATCGAATGTTCACTGTGACTAGATGGTGTTTCTTGTGGAGAGTTGTGCATGACTAGAGGGTATCTAGGGATCTGCACGATAACAAGACACGTAAGTTACAACACCAGAGCTCAGATGGCAAACACCGATGGTTATCCTAAGTCTATCCTCTTGAGTAGGGTAGGGCCACTTCTGATTAGGAAGGAGTACGGGAGACTGACGGTCTGTGGTTGGAGGTTAAGCTCCTTGAAGATACTTTCTCTTCCAAATACTGAGGATTGCCGAGTCTTGAATGTGATGGGTCGACAATCGAGATGCATGTTAATGGTATGTTTCCAATATATTATTTGTTTCAAGAAAATTTCAAATTGTTAGAAAACAAAATGTTTAATGTATATCATTTCTTTCAGTTTTATGAAAAATGAGATCATGTTTATGTTAAAGTGAAAAATGTTATAATTGGTAGTAGATAAGTTTCTTTTGTATTTGATTACCTAGTAAAAAAAAAATTTACCTTTGTGAAAACTTAGTTTTACTTGTCATTTTAGATATGGATGTTACATATGGTATCAGAGCTAACTAGGTTCAGCACTAGGGCTGATGAGTCCACTAACCTGAGTAGGAAATCAACATTATGCGGGTAGCTAATGATTTGATTTATTGTGCTAGGATGGTATACATCAAGAAAACCGCAAGAAAATCCTTCGCGGGTAAGAAGCGTTATCTGCAAGCTAAGCAGAAACGGCTTGCGATGGTCAAGACCATTGAGAAAACTAATGACGAAAATGACATTTGGCTTGATGATGTGGAAACCTTAGCCAATGCAATGTCACGACTTAAACGAATGAGGAGAGAACTCCTAGAGGGAGCAGCGACGGCAGCTCGAATCATGATCAACTGCTGCCCCAGGATTGTACCTAATAGTGTACCTGTTAGTGTACCTGAGAGTGTACCTAGTAGTATACCCATGATCACTAGAGATCCTCGTGTAGTACCTAGAGCTGAGATCATTGAGCTATCTTTTGATAGTGAGTCTGAGGGGTATACACCTCGTGATTATGTGTCGGACAATGAATCCAAAGGTTACACTCCACTAGATAATATTGAGTAAAAACATGAGATATGTCTATCTCTAATGATGTTGAAACAATTTTGCAAAATGAATAAAGATAAAATTTTGGTTTGAGAACAATTATGTTTATGATCAATTGTTGTGTTCTTTTGATGATATATAATATGATAAGCATAAAACTGATTAGTATATGTTTAATCAGGTGAGAAACTAAACTATCATGGACCAATCAGAGTTTAACAAGGGGGAGGATCGGGAAGGTCATAACTCTTGGGAAAACTCCACTGACAAGTTGGATAGGATTCTAAACATGCTCACTGAAACCAAGGAAAGGCTGAACAAACTAGAAAAGAAAATGGATGAAACTGGCAACACAGAAGGTGAAAATGAAAATTCACATTATACAAGCAAGAGTAAACATTTGGAAAATGGCACGTCAAGTGAAAATCCTGACGACGGTGAAGTCCAAAGAAAAACCAAGGATAAACTTGCATTAGAGTTATCTAAGGATATGAAGAAGGTTAATCCTCCAAAGTTCGATGGAACGAAAACTAGAGATGCAGCAGAAGCATGGTTAACGGAGATGGAGAAATATTTTGAGATCAGAAATTATTCTGAGGTTACTAAAGCCGTGTGGGGAGCATATCAGCTATCTGGGGAAGCATCCATTTGGTGGATGAATAAGAAAATGGAGTTGGAATTAAGTCCCTTGAAGGTGACATGGGATGAGTTCGTGGAACTATTCCAAAAACGGTGGTTACCTCAGTTATATTTTGATCAGAAGTTAACAGATTTCCAAAACCTCAGGCAAGGTGAACTATCTGTGGTTGAGTATGCAGAAAAATTCACTAGACTACTGAAGTATGTTCCTCAATACCAAAAGGATGAAAGGTTCCGAATCAGAAAATTCATCATGGGACTCAATCCTCAGATCGGCGGTGAGGTGGAGGTGCATGGTCCAAGCACAATGGATCAAGTTTATGAAAAGGCAATTAAACAGGAGTAGAAGATCAAATTTATCTCTGCTTACTGTGATAAGAAATGCAAGAAGTTTGATAAGATCTACAACGATCAGTCTTATAAAAGGAAAAATGAGAAGGGATATGGAAACAGGAGGTTTGATAAGGGAAATCGAAAGAATTTAGGGGGATTTGGTAATGAGCGAAGAGGTGAAGATTATAAGAGAAATGTTAATTTTAAGAAGAATGAGGATTCTGCAAGTAGGCCATCTGAGAAGCGAGGACCTATAGGAGGATGCTTTTCTTGTGGAGGAGATCATTATGCCAACCATTGCCCTAACAAGAAGTAGAATGGGAAGCCTAGGAACACGGAACTTCCTTCGCAACAGGAAGCTTTTCAGCAAAGGATTCATGCCGCTCTTGACAATCGACAAGCGGAGTATCAGATCACCCCTATTGAGATGACAGGTACCTTATTTAGAGTTTCTGTTTCTATTCTATTTGATACTAGTGCAACAGAAAATTTTGTGTCACCTAGAGTTTTAAGTAAATTTTCTAGAAGAGCTGGTTTTATGTCAAAACCATGGACAGTTGAGTATGCAAATAACTCAAAGGCTCAGGTAGAGCAATGTTTGTTCGAAGCTAAGATTGATGTTTCTAACTTCACCACTGAGGCAAATTTATACGTAGCGCCTTTAGGGTCCTACGATGTCATCCTAGGAATGAATTGGTTGTGGAAACATCGAGCCAAAGTAGATTGCTTTCATAAAACCATTGAGTGTCTGGATGAGCCGGGCAAAATAGTAAATCTCCAAGGAATTCAAAGGGAAAGAAGGATTCGATCCATTTCATCAAAACAACTAAAACGGGCTAGGCGAAAGGGATGTCAACTTTTTGCAGTCAAAATAGATCTAGTAGAGAAAACCCTGGAGAAACAAACATTTGAGGAAAGATATCCATATCTATGCAACTTCAGGGATGTATTTCCCGAGGAGTTACCAGGCTTGCCTCCGAAGAGAACATTTGACTTTGGCATAGATATTAAACCAGGATCGGAGCCAATCTCTAAAGCTCCGTATTGTATGACTACCACTGAACTTATGGAATTAAAAGCTCAGTTGCAGGAGCTATTGTCTAAGAATCTAATTAGGCCAAGTGTATCACCATGGGGAGCCCCAGTTATATTTGTCAAAAAGAAAGATGGAACTCTAAGGCTGTGTATAGATTATAGGATGCTTAATAAGGCGACAATAAAGAACAAGTATCCCTTACCACGTATTGATGATCTATTTGACCAAATGCGTGGTGCATCAGTCTTTTCTAAGATAGATCTGAGATCTGGATACCATCAGTTAAGGTTGAAAGATGAAGATATTCCCAAGACTGCATTTAGAATGAGGTATGGTCATTATGAGTTCACGGTATTGCCGTTTGGATTGACCAATGCACCTGCTGCTTTCATGAATCTCATGAATAGTGTTTTCAGAGATTGTCTTGATAAGTTTGTGCTAGTTTTCATTGATGATATTCTGATTTATTCCAAAAATGAAGAGGAGCATAGACAGCATCTTCAAATAGTCTTGCAACGATTAAGAGAACACAAATTGTATGCGAAACTCTCAAAGTGCACCTTCTTTCAGAAAGAAGTGCAGTATTTGGGGCACATAATATCAGCCGATGGGATATCAGTTGATCCGGCCAAAATAAAAGCTATTATGGAATGGCCTGAACCTTCCGATGTGTCAGAGGTACGAAGTTTCATAGGATTGGCAAGGTATTACAGGAAATTTGTGTTGAATTTCTCAAGCATTGCTAGCCCAATTACCTCCTTGTAGAGAAAAGGAAGAAGGTTTGTTTGGACGGATGAATGTCAAAAGGCTTTTGACTTGTTAAAAGAAAAATTAACAACCGCTCCAATTCTGAAAGTTCCTAATCCTGAGGGAGAGTTTGAGGTTATCACTGATGCCTCGGGGGAAGGATTGGGAGGTGTGCTTATGCAAGATGGCAGGGTAGTAGCCTATGAGTCAAGGAAGCTGAAAAACTATGAGCAGAACTACGCTCCTCATGACCTAGAGATGGCAGCAGTGGTTCACGCCCTTCAGATGTGGTGACATTATTTGTTGGGAAGGACTTTTATTCTAAAATCTGATCATCAAAGTCTTCTCTACATATTTACACAACCTAATCTCAATGCAAGGCAAAGGAGATGGTTGGAATTAATATCAAATTATGACTTTGAAATTTCTTATATCAAAGGCAAGGAAAATCGAGTAGCTGATGCCTTAAGCAGAAGAAGGCACATAGCCTCTATAATCTCCATACATGTTAACTTTAAAGACTTAGTAATGCAAAACTAATCTGGAGATGAGTATTATGAACAAGTGAAACAGGCTCTGCACTTAAACCCTAAGGACCCAAGATATGATGGATTTAGTTTTGAATCCAATGGGTTGATGAGATTCAAGGGAAGAATCTATGTTCCTGATTCAGTAGAACTTAGAAACCTTCCGTGGAAGGAAGTTCATTGTGCTCCTTACTCTGGACACCCTGGTGTAACAAAACTGTTAGCAGATGTCAAGCCGCTATATTTCTGGAAGGGAATGAAAAGCGATGCTGCAAAGTTTGTAGCTAGTTGTTTGGAGTGTCAGAGAGTTAAAGTGGAACACCAACATCCTACTGGATTGTTATACCCGCATGATATTTCGGAATGGAAATGGCAAGTTGTTAGTATGGATTTTGTCCAGGGGTTACTAATGTCTAAGAATAGGCATGATGCAATATTGGTTGTTGTGGACAAACTAACCAAGGTCGCACATTTCATACCGGGAAATTTGACAGATGGAGCACATCTTTTGGCTCAAAAATTTGTGCAAGAAATTTTTAGATTGCATGGGGTACCTGAAAAGATTATATCTGATAGAGATGCTTGGATAACTTCACAGTTTTGGCAAACCTTATTTTCTGCATTAGGGACTAAACTTAATGTGAGTACTGCTTATCACCCCGAAACTGATGGACAAACAGAAAGAGTGAATCAGGTATTAGAAGACCTTTTGAGAATGTATTGCATGGATCAGCAATACAGATGGGAGGAATATATACCTCTTGTCGAATTTGCCTATAACAACTCCTATCATTCTGCCATTAAGATGGCGCCATTTGAAGCATTATATGGAAGGAAATGCAGAACTCCTATAAGCTGGGATAAACTGGAAGATAGGATAAGCATTGGACCTAAAATGCTTGTTGATATGGAAGAAAAAGTAAAAATGATTAGGAAGAGGTTGGCAGAAGCCAATGACAAGCAAAAGAGTTATGCAGATCGCAAATGAGTGCCTAGACACTTCTTTGTTGGTGAGAAAGTGCTTTTGCGAGTGAAACCCCAAAAGAGTTCTATAAAATTTGGTAAATCTTTGAAATTGGCTCCTCGTTATGTCAGACCTTTCGAAGTTCTTGAGATTATCAATCCAGTTGCCTACAAAGTTGCTCTACCTCCAACCTTGTCTAAGATGCATAATGTTTTTCATGTTTTGTATTTAAAGAAATATTTTGTAGGTAATAACCACATCCTTAACTGGAATTCCTTACAGATGCAAGAACCCGGGGTGGTTGCGATCGAGCCACTCAAGGTGCTCGAAATGCGTAAACTTCGTTTACGTAATCGAGAAGTTTTGCAATGCAAAATTCAGTGGGACCAATATGGCGAGGATAGCACCACTTGGGAATACTGTAAAGACATTTACCAAAGATTTCCTAAACTTTTCAAAGACATTAATGTTGCACTATAAAAAAAAAAGTTTGTTTTAAGTTTAAATTTTGCTTGATAAACTTAATCATCGGGGATGATGATTTTTAAAGGGGAAGGATATGTTACATCCCTCTTTTTGGAATCGATTATGCTATTTACTTTCTTGCAAATTTCAGTGTATAATGTGTTGTGGACGACATGGAAACTGATGATTTATTATACAAAGTTAGTTATATGAAATTTTAGAATCTATTGATTATGATCAATGTGATGTTGTAGACTAAATGTTCTTTTTGTTAAGAGAAATGATGTTTTGGATATATATATTATGCTTTGATTTGGAACATTGGTGCTTTGACCACAAAATTGTATGTGAGACTGTCGTTGTAGGAACAGGTGGACCATGTTCAACAGGAAGAGAAAGTATCTTTGAGAGAGAGTATAGACTCTGGAAATTAACCATGGGTGTTTGTTACTAAGAACGCCAAAAAGGTAGATAAACCTTGGAACCATCAATTTAAGTCTTGTTTGTCAGCTGGGATAGTTAAACTAGATGTCGACGTCTGAAGATAAGGTGTAACATCCTTTTCGTAAGTCGTCATATAGAATCTTGGAATCAACTTGGTTGTCGCAAGTCCACCAAAATGCATCGTCTTATATAGATGATTATTATTTCGTTTGTAGGTAAATAGATGAACCTAATTGTGGTGGATTGTGGATCACGTCTCGTAGTCGAAGGATGCGAGAAGTCATTTTGTGCGTCAAATGATTTAGAAACCTTGTGAAGCGTTACGACCAATCCGTCGTGATTGTCGTCAAACTGCATTAATCATGTGTTGTGAATTATTCCCTTTTTGTTAATCGACGAAAGTTGAATGGGAAGTTGATTTATGCTTTAATTGTTCATGTCGTCATTTGGAAGGATATTCTAAAATCATTTTAGTCATAACTTAGTTATATTTATCGTCAGATTGCTTGATGTCGGCTTCTCGTTGAGTCATGTTGTTTTACGCCCAAGCTCTGTCGGTTGAGACATCATCCCTTGTGAATACGTCTTTTTCTTTTCGAGTTTACGACTTGAGTTGTCTTGGATCAAATCCATACTCTATTATTTTAATTGATTTTGATTCTTTACCTCTTGTCGACCTTGGAGTCATCTTTTGCATTTATTAGATATCACCTTGTGTGAGTTGCACTCCGCTAGCATTGTTAGGTTGCATTTGTCAAAGGTTAGAAGTCTCCTTGTGGTAGAATGACGAAGTTGTTATGCCACATCGTCATTTAGAACCTCCTTTTTGTTTGAGGCCGCTGCAAATGTGGAGTCAGGTAGCTATGGTTAATGCATGTGCCGGCCGTGAGTTCAAGGCCGAGTTGCTCCATCATCGTTGAGGGTGCAAGGTATCGGTGTGGCTGTTGTTAAGAATCTTTAAGACTGCAGACATAGACCAATCTGTTTCTTCGCTGAGCTCGATAAGAGTGATGTCGTGGAGAATATAGTGGAACTGATCATAAATGCTTCTTATTCCTTCTTCATGGGCGCGAGAGGGAGGAGGTTAGGTGGTTGTGATATAAGTGTGACCGTTGACATAAATGTGGAGGCTACAACATCATGGAGGGCGCGGTGGTTGTTTAGAAATGAAAGGAAACCGTAGTTGTGGAGAGCCTTTTGCTGCGTTGTGCTAGGTAGGAGTTATGCAGTGTGGAGAAGAGAGTGGAACGGTGAGATGAATGTGGTTTTAATCCTTCATCGTGGGAAAGAGGTAGAGTTTAGAAGTGGGGAAAACGAGAGTTAAAGGGGAGAGTTAATGGAGAGGCTGTCGTGGTTTTAGAGAGGAGAAAAACGGCAGAGAGGAGATCTTTCGATTGAAAAATTTGGCTTCATTGTGCACGACTAGCAGATAAGAGAAGGTTTTGAAAACCTGAGGAGGCACAACTAGCCAGAGGAGGCACGACTAGCCAGAGGAGGACGTGGATAGGTGTGCAGATAGTTGAGAATCTGCAACGATCGTTGGGAACTTGCCACAGCAGTCTTCAACTCTGTCGACAGGTTTTCCCATTCTCTTCTTTTTCATAGTTTAGACCAGTAATGGTGTCTCATCTATGCAAGGATAATGAAATACGTTTGTAATGAATAGAATATGATGACAACGTAATCCTACTACGATTTCTGTGTGAAGTGTATCAACATAATTGTTTCATTGCTATCTTTTGGTGTTTAAAACCTCAGAAATAGTTTCATTTCTATCTTTTGGTGTAAACCTTAAACTATATACCTGCAGTGAGAACATCCTTGTATGCATGATTATTGTTTTGGTCATAATGTAAACCACAACTTGTTATTGAAATACATTACTTTCATTTATTTTGGTAAGCATGTCACATGACTGTGTTTTTGCCTCAAAATGTCTCTGAATACTTGAAATATTTCCTCTCTTTGATGACTTCGGATGTCCACGTTCCACGACTTATATGACATAGGAATCCCGAAGACAAGACATTCAATGTCAACAAATGCTGTCATTTAATTTCTTATTTGGTATGGATTTTCAATCAAGGTCGACATATAAGTTTGATCATCTCTAGTGTCATAGAGAGATTCCAAGTCCTTTATTAACCTTATTATTTAATTCTTATCTCATTGAACCTCGTAAAACTATTTATTTTGATAAGAGGTGTGAAGTTGTAGGTTAAATAGTTATTCTTGGTTAAAAGCCGTCATGGATTTGTAACAAACAAATAGGGTGGGAAAAACCCGCATTTGAGTCTAGATTACGTTGCATGCGATGATTCTAGTGTCGTTTTTATTTTGTAGACTTTTATGAGTCTAAAACCCTTAAATTCTGGGATAACGGGAAATTGTTTCAGATACTTGAGTATGTTGAACAAACATGGGAACCGAGTAACCATGTTTGAAATCACTTAGGAGTGTGTGTTATTAAACAATGTTTTATACGAATATGGGATTATGAAACTATGAACTCGAGATTAGAGTAAACGTTGCGCCATGCGCTATTACAAGAGAAAATCCTAAAATCTTGAGGTCATCGAGATTGACATTTGTTTAAACCTTACAAATAGGAAACTATAGGATTTTGATCAGTTCAAGTCGAGTAGGGTGGGTGAACTAAGTTCATGCATTCTTAGAACGCTATTTAAAAACAAATCCTTTGGCCAACGTGGTACACGATCCTCAAGTGCATCGAATGTTCACTGTGACTGGATGGCGTTTCTTGTGGAGAGTCGTGCATGACTAGAGGGTATCTAGGGATCTGCACGATAACAAGACACGTAAATTACAACACCAGAGCTCAGATGGAAAACACCAATGGTTATCCTAAGTCTATCCTCTTGAGTAGGGTAGGGCCACTTCCAGTTAGGAAGGAGTGCAGGATACCGACGGTCTGTGGTTGGAGGTTAAGCTCCTTGAAGATACTTTCTCTTCCAAATACTGAGGATTGCTGAGTCTTGAATGTGATGGGTCGACAATCGAGATGCATGTTAATGGTATGTTTCCAATATATTATTTGTTTCAAGAAAATTTCAAATTGTTAGAAAACAAAATGTTTAATGTATATCATTTCTTTCAGTTTTATGAAAAATGAGATCATGTTTATGTTAAAGTGAAAAATGTTATAATTGGTAGTAGATAAGTTTCTTTTGTATTTGATTACCTAGAAAAAAAAAATTACCTTTGTGAAAACCTAGTTTTACTTGTCATTTCGGATATGGATGTTACAACAAGTAAGAGAACATAAAAAAGTGGAAGAACAACATATGTGGAAGAAGAACCTATTGGATCACCCAGTTCAGTTGGCAAACCTAAGAAAGGAGAATCACTTGTGATGAGGAGAGCACTATTTGAAGTAGAGACAAATGAGGAACCACCACAGAGGAAAAGTTTGTTCAGGACAAGATGCAAATCATGAGGTAAGTGTTGTAAAGTTGTAATTGATAGTGGTAGTTTAGATAACCTAGTTTCAGAGGAGATAGTGACTAAGCTGAAGTTGGAAAGATTGAAACACCCTAAGGCCTATCAGATAGCATGGATTCAAGATGATCATAAGGTACTGGTGAGTGAACAATGTTTGGTGGTGAAATTTCATATTGGATCTTATCATGATTAAGTCTTGTGTGATATTATGCCTATGGACGTTTGTCATATCTTGTTGGATAGACCTTGGCAGTATGATAGAAAAGCTATACATGATGGGAGAAAGAATACATATACTATAACAACAAATGGAAAGAGAATTACTTTGATTCCTTTGGAGGATGATCCTAAGAATGAAATATGTGGAAATGCTAAAATCTGTTTGGTAGATGGAAGAAAATTTTTGGATGGTTTGAGACATGAGAATATGTGTTATGCCTTGATTCCTAAGAAGCCTAAAACATTGAAGGAGACTGAAGAGACACAATCAGAGGAGATAAGAGAGTTGCTGATAGAATATGTACACATCATATCAAATAATGTACCTGAAGGATTGCCATCTATAAGGAGTATCAGTCATCACATGGATCTTATACTGGTAGCAAGTTTGCCTAACAAAGCAGCACATAGAATGACACCGACAGAGAATGAAGAACTAAATAGACAAATACAAGAGTTGTTGAAGAAAGGTTTGATCAGAGAAAGCTTGAGTCCTTGTGCAGTACCTGTAGTGTTAGCACCGAAGAAGGATGGAGAATGGAGAATGTGTACTGACTCTAGAGCAATAAACAAGATCACAGTTAAGTATAGATTTCCTTTACCTAGGATGGATGATATCATGGATTGTTTGAGTGGAGCAAGATATTTCACAAAGATAGACTTGAAGAGTGGATACCATCAGATCAAAATCAGAGAAGGTGATGAATGGAAGACTGCTTTTAAGACAAATGAAGCATTGTATGAGTGGTTAGTGATGCTCTTTGGATTGATAAATGCACCGAGTACTTTCATGAGATTGATGAATGAAGTTCTGAAGAAATTCCTAGGTAAGTTTGTGATTGTATACTTGGATGATATTCTGATTTTCAGTAAGACAAAAGAAGAATATTTATGGCATATTAGACAAGTTTTGCAAAGACTGAGAGAAGAGAAATTGCTAATAAACATCAAGAAGTGTCATTTCATTAAAGAAGAGTTGGTATATTTGGGATTTGTGATTTCTACGAAAGGATTGAAGATGGACCCTGAGAAAGTGAAAGCAATTGTTGAATGGCCTACACCAAAGAGCATTGGAGAGGTTAGATCATTTCATGGATTGGCTAGTTTCTATCGGAAGTTCATCAGAAATTTTAGTTCAGTTTGTAACCTTATGACAAAGATAGTGAGAGGACAGAAAATATTTTAAGTGGACATCAAGAGCAGATAAAAATTTTGAGTTGTTGAAATAGAAGGTGACATAACAACTTATTTTGGCATTACCGGATTTCAATAAGGTATTTCAAGTTGATTGTGATGCAAGTGGAAATGCAATCAAAGCAGTGTTAAGTCAAGAGGGTAAACTAGTAGCATATTTCAATGAGAAGTTGAATGATGCAAGGATGAGATATTCAGTTTATGATCAAGAGTTCTATGCCATAATTCAAGCCTTGAAGAAGTGGAGACATTACTTGTTGCCTAAGGAGTTTGTGTTGTATACAGATCATCAAGCTTTGCAATATTTGAACAGTCAAGGTAAGTTGAATCAGAGACATATGAGATGGGTAGAGTTCATGTAGAGTTATACTTTTGTGTTGAAGCATAGGAGTGGAAAATCAAACAAAGTTGTTGATGCATTGAGTAGAAGAAGAAACTTGTTGATGGAGATGAGAGTTGAAGTGTTGGGTTTTGATGAATTGAAGAACATGTATGAGGGAGACACTGATTTTACAAAACCTTGGAAAGCATGTAAGGAACCTGTTGTGATAGATAGGAGTAAGTGCTTGGACTATTTCATTCAAGAAGATATGTTGTTCAAAGGAAATCAGTTGTGCATACCTAGAAGTTCAATGAGAGATAATTTGATAAAGGAGAAGCATAGTGGTGGATTAGCAGGACATTTTGGCATTGATAAGATAGTGGCTTTGGTGAGTGAAAACTACTTTTGGCCTCGGATACATAAGGATGTTAGGAGATTTGTGTAGATTTATAGAGTTTGTCAAGTTGCAAAAGGGAGTAGTCAGAATACTGGATTGTATAAACCTTTGACTGTACCGGAGAGACCTTGGGAAGACATAAGTATGGATTTTGTAATGGGATTGCCTAAGACACAGAGAGGACATGATTCAATATTTGTAGTGGTTGACAAATTTTCAAAGATGGCTCATTTCATATCTTGTAAGAAGACAACCGATGCAGTGCATGTAGCTGACCTATTTTTCAAGGAGATTGTGAGATTGCATGGATTACTTAAGAGTATAGTTTCAAACAGAGATACAAAGTTTGTTGGATACTTTTGGAAGACAATTTGGAAGAAGATGAAGATAGATTTGAAGTTCAGTTCAACTGTTCACCCATAAACTGATGGACAGACAGAGGTAGTGAATAGGATTTTGGGAAACTTGTTGAGATGTTTGGTTGGAGAGAAGACAGGAAGTTGGGATTTGATTCTTTCACAAGCAGAGTTTGCATACAATAATTTAGTAAACATGAGTACCAGAAGAACACCTTTTGAGATTGTGATTGGAGTGCATCCTAAAGGAGTGGCAGAATTAAGAGATATCAGCATGGAATCAAAGAGAAGTGCAGAAGCAGAAGAATTTGCAGATCACATGAAGACAGTGCATAATCATGTGAAGAAGCATTTGGGGGATATAAACAGTAAGTATAAGGAAAAGGCAGATGAGAAGCGAAGACATAAGGAATTTGAAGTTGGAGAGGATGTGATGGTGTACTTGAGAAAAGAAAGATTTCTAGTTGGGACATATAACAAGTTGAAGATGAAGAAGTTTGGGCCTTGTAAGATACTCAAGAAATTTGATTAAGGAAATGCATATGAAGTGGAATTACTGGAGCCCTTGGGTATACCACCTATTTTCAACATTGCAGACTTATATCAGTATCATGAAGCAGCGTTCAGTGACATCATGGAAGAAGACTTGAAGAAGCAGTTACCACACAAAGCACCACAGCAGATTGAAGACATTTTGGACAGTAGAGTTGGATGCAGCATTAGAGGAAGACAATACAAAGAATATATTGTGAAGTGGAAAGGCAGACCGAAAGAAGATTCATAATGGATTTCTCAGGTTGAGGTGGACCGTCTTGGTTCTCCCTTAGCCCCAACAAAGTGAGGGACTCACTTTTTCAATAACCCCAGATGTCTGATGCAGGAGCATCCTTGG
The DNA here is from genome assembly GCA_027924645.1 of Cunninghamia lanceolata. Classification (NCBI taxonomy): domain Eukaryota; kingdom Viridiplantae; phylum Streptophyta; class Pinopsida; order Cupressales; family Cupressaceae; genus Cunninghamia; species Cunninghamia lanceolata. The sequence continues at coordinate 5,550,709 of BSBN01000128.1, forward strand.
TTCAAGAGCAATCTTGCATCAACCAAAAATATTTGCATTTCAGTTTGTTTGTAGTTCAGTCTGTTTTCATTTTCTAGTTCAGTTCAGGCAGTTTAATTAGAAGCAGTTTCTGTATTTTGGTCCGCATTCTACAACAGTCGCATTTTAGACCTTGCAGAGCTGGACTTAGCATCTACATTCATTCATCTACATCATATCCAGAATTCAAAGATCCACACATCATTACCTGAAAGATATCACTATCAGAAGATTGACTGATTTCCTAGAACAGAGCATCCTAACAGTCTCTGATTATCAGCTAAAGGAGAAGACTTGTGGAGCATTCCTTGACTTGCGGAGCTTAATGACACATCATTCAATGATCTTTGGTTCATGTCCGACCTTCCCCGAAGATCCGCACGTTATTCCATTCATTTGAGGAAGTGTTCTATGCATTCAGGTCCTACCTATCTGTGTACACACGTTACAGCTCTTTATCAGAGTTTGTGACCTTCCTTGGCTGACGCAGAGGAATCTATTATTCTGGAGATGATATATATTGATGTAATAGATCCTTAGGAAAGTAGTTATCAAGTTATAATCATCCGCATAAGTTCATAGTTTAGATTTTGTGCGAAGGAGCTTCAAAGCTTTATCTTGCACATGTATGTAATTAGGTCTGCGAGCCTTAATTGTAAGCCCACATGTTGTTGACCAATCTATATTTGAAATCTATGATATACTGGATGACTGAATTTGCATTTGTTCCATTTCTTTGTGTTGTTTCCGTTGTGTTTACTCTTGTTGCATAGTCCGGACAATTCATTCTGTGAACTCTCCTACCGTGACTGCACCAATATGTATGTATGTATGTACATATATGTATATATCATTGTGCAAATATATGTAGTGTTGTTTTTATTTAAATATATATATATACATATATATGTTTTATAACACAAAATAAACAAACATAAATATACGAATGTATGTATATGTAAATAAATATTATTATACTGATAAGGGTGCAATGTAGTGGTCAAATCACAACTTTATTGTCGTTGCCATCAAGGTTCAAACCATTGTTGTACCGTTGAACTCGTAGGCCATGTGCATTCACTAGGTCGATGTGCTCACATGATGTGTGCCTTTGTTGGGCTCTTGTGCTTATACGCTATGTGCCTTCAATGCTTCGTTGAGCTCATGGGTTTGAACAAGGTGATAATGTCTTGGGGACTTAGGCCCCCTAGTAGTGGTCTCGACAATAAAGCCAATGGAGAAGAGATTCCCTGAAATGATCTCTCTAGGCTTGAACTAGGCTTAAAAACAAAGTTTACCATTATGTATATAGTTAGTTAGTGAGTTATATACATTATATATATAACGTATATAACTAACCAACTAACTATATATAATGGTAAGACTAGTTTTTTAGCCTAGTTTGAGCCTAGAGAGACCATGTCAGGGAATCTCTTCTCCATTGGCTTTATTGCCGAGACCACTACTAGGGGGCTTAAGTCCCCAAGATATTATCACCTTGTTCAAACCCATTCCTACTCCTACAACTAACAAGAAGAGGGTTTGATAAAATAAGAGTGATTGATCCATCCACAAATTAGACTGGTGCCTACTCCAATGGGCAACAAAGTCATGAATGAAAAAAAGGAAGGAGATACACAGCATCCATCAACAATATCATGAAGTGTATTCACATACAAATCCAAAGTATATGAATCATACAAAAGACATACTTAGTAATCCTAAGTAGAACTGCAAAAAACCCAAATGCACCAAATTGGAGACCAATACAAAGCCTTTATATTGCATCCGCATCCATTACCTTTATAACTGATTTTAGTGAGAATATGAAAACCACTGCCATAATGGGATTGCATCTCCATGAAAGGTGGAGGATCATTGTTAGTGGCATAATCGATACAAAAAGTATAGTCACATGAATCTTTAGGAGAAAATGGAGTAAAGTGTTAACAATTTGTGAGGAAGTATTTGAGATCGACAAAGTAGATTGAATTTTTGGTATGTCAGAGTGAGATGGGTTGATTTTATGCTCTCCTACAAAGGAAGGTGTAAAATCCAATGAACAAAGGAAAAAGTAGTATGATGATGTTGACTAGTATCTAATCATGTTGCATCTATTAATAAATTTTTTCATTAACATATCCTTGGTAGGATGATAGAAATACATTAGGTAAATATAGAAAAATACTTCTTAGAAAAAGTCTTACCCTATTTACACCATACTCAACATAACCAAATCCACTATCCAACCTACCTCCAAAATTGTATCCTTTTAATCCAATCTTTCACATAATCACCATACATCCTTTATCTAATCTACCTTTCACTCCATTTACCTTGGCAACATCCTCTAATGTAGGGGCTATGATGGTACTATGTTTACCCTTGGGAGAAGGTAACTTAGCAATCAATGAAATTCACAACACCAACAACATGGTTTGTGTGAAGTGGTTTATTTAGAATGGGATACTCTTACCTTAATATGGAAACAAATGCTTGAATCTAAATCCTAAATCCAAAAATCCCAATCATTTAGAAAAAGGGAAAAAACTGCAAAAAATTAGAAAAAAAAATTAAAAATTAAAAGAGCAAAGAATATTTTTGTCCAAACGTGAAAACCATTCTTATGGTGACTTGGTCTAGTACCATGAAAAATAGATTCAATTACATTACACTAAATAGATTTACAGATAGGTGAGATGTTATGGTCCTTTTATTATCTTTTTTCTATGTATTTTGATCTTTTGGAGGGCTACGAGGAGGAGTTATTTTAAGAGAGGAAGGAGTTCTCTTTAAATAAGGAGAGGAGTTCTCTTTGGAGATTGTACAAATGTATTAATAGGAGATAGAGTCAAGGATATCAACTATACATTCATGATGATCCTTGTGATGATAACCATAATATTATATATCTATTATTATCTATAAGGTCAGTTATCAAGAATAGATTCCTTTTCAAAAGAATGGTAGAATGATAGATTTATAGAATAATAGAATTAAACAATGATAGAAGACAAAGTGGAAACTAATTAGAGTCTCAGTGAAAGGGATCGACAGACTAAGAAGTAATTGTACTGGGAAGAAGATTCAACAAGAATCCAAGTTGACCTAATTTATTAAGTGTGGCTTTCGTCAAAACTCAAGGGACTAAAAGAAAGCATCAAGAAGTTGTCTTTCTTAACTAGGAATTGAATGGCATATACTATCCCAAGGAAACCATAGTTTGTCTATAATCGTATTTAATCATTCTTTGGCTAGAATTTGTAAATGTGGAACAATTTAAAATTGTAGAGTTAGATTTGAGAATGTCACATTCATTAATTGACATCTCACCCTAGGGTATGTTTGGCCAAACCTATCTAAGTATGAAGGTCTTGTTGAAATGAAAAGAATCGTTATAAGACATGCATACACTGTGATTGGCCTTTAAAACATACTGGATTATGTTAACATAAGCAAAGGGGACTATTGAATGGGAAGTTTTGTTAAAACATAACTGTGTGCTTGTGCTTGAATGAATTATGCAAAGAGATAGGATGCATGCATTATTATTTTTAAGGAATTCATATGACAGTGCAAGGCATGCTAAGACGATTTGAATAGTATATTGTATTGGATGCATACAATGTCAACCTAGACTACCTTACTATGCAATGGGCTATGTTATTTGTGTAGAAGAATTGTATTATTATCAAATCAAGGATCTATTGTCATCTTAGCTTTGCAAGTGAAATGCCATAGGTGTACTTAGTGTAAGTTTTGTGCCATCAAACAAAACCATACAGGTTATGATTGTGTAGAAGCAATTTAATTACTTATATTTGAATTGAAGTTTGAAAAACATAAGTTTTAGGACAAGATTGAAGAAAGGGAGAATGGTAGATAGTATTCATTCAACAAAAGGAAGAATTACAAACATATTTAAAGGTAGCCAAAAATGGTTAAACTGTCAGAATTGAAAAACAAAACTAAAAATCAACTAAATAACTAATTTTACAATACAATAATCTATAACCTGAAGATTAACACATTAATATCCCCGCTTAATCTGAAGGGGTAAACCAAGCATGCCTCAAAATTTCTCAAACTTATCTCTTCCAAGCGCTTTGGTAAGAATATCGGTGGGCTAATCTACAGTAGGACAATATTTGAGGTGTACACTATCATTTTTCACATGGTGTCGAATCCAATGGAACTTGGTGTTAATGTGTTTGGTTTGATCATGAAAGACTAGATTATTTGCCATTTTGATCATAGATTGTTGCCAACAAGGAGAGGTGTGGATGAAACCTGTTTTTCCTACAAATCTTCAAGAATTCTATGAAGCCATAAGATTTCCCTGTTTGCCTCAGAAGCGGCCATATATTTGTTGGCAAGAGACACTGGTATGTTGAATGACTAAATGTTGTCATTGATGGCAATAAGATAAAGGGATTCCACCAACAAGTCAAAGAGACTCTACTCTGGTAGATCATTTTGGTTTGACAAAGGATTTTGGTCTGGAAGGCTCAAATGCCTAAGTATGGGCAGTATACAGAGCAAGTGACAGAGAATGGGTCAATATGACTTCGCAGTTGAAGATAATTATATGAGGTTCAGGTATGTCAGTCATAGATACTTGATGATCACATGCTCCAGTGTTCAAGTCTTGACTTTCTCCGGAAGTCATATGGTGAAGTATCTAAGTTCGGGTGAATAGAGTAAAGATAGGAACAGTGCACAGTACTAGAGTAAAAGGGTCTGCATTCCTCCGCTGTAGCATATTTTGGCTTGCAGTTCTAACGGTATGCTAAGAGGTCAATGATGAATGTTGGGTATGATTTTTAGAGTCTAATATGGTCTGCAGTAGAAGTTATGATGTGACAGTTGAATTGGTCAAGTGTGTTCTTAAGGGACAAGCCGACAAGCATGTTAGATCCATATGCGGAGAAGATATATTGTTTGAATAATTAATTCAAGTGGTTAAAGGATTGGCACCGACCTATATGAAGATTGTTGTATATTTGTTTGGGTCCGCATTGCTATTTTTGCACAAGATCAAGCCGACTAGGTACAACAACTGTATACACTTTCATGTCTGGCTTGCCAACCTACTTTTGAGTTAAATCTTATTGCGGATATACATATTGGATGGATTTCGATGTTGAAGATGAGGAAATGTATGGAAGCAGTGCAAATTTTATGTGTGAATGATTTTAAATAGTTTGAAGAGTAGGAAAAGTTAATAAGGGAAGAAAACAGAGTATATGTAGCAGATCAGAAAAGAAGGGAAAATAGTATGAAATCCTTTGAATCTGTATACTGAGCTAATTGGTATTGCACCTCAGCATTGTGAAGATGCACTTGTAGCAGTTCTCTCTTGGTAGCGAGCCAATCCTTCTTCTATCTTCTCTTCTACCTTTCTGGCAGTGAGCACTTCTTGGATAGTGAGTCCTTGGGTAGTGAGCCCTAAGGCAGTGAGCATTCACGTAATTTGGTATTGCTATCATAATATATTGTGAGCTAATACTCACGGTGGTTTTTCCCTTTTTGGGTTTTCCACGTAAAATCTTGGTGTCTATGTGTTATGAATTTGTGGCTGCTCTTCTCATGTTTGCTTTCATATTATTGAATTTGGCAATTGGATTAATGAATGTGTAAATAGAAAGTTTTTAGAATACTAATTCACCCCCCCGCTCTCAATATTCTTTGCATTCAACAATTGGTATCAGAGTCAAGTTCCTTGGAAGAAGCTTAACAGCTTGAGGAAGATCTGGGAAGGTGTACTCATGGTAGCTAGAAGATATTTCACTTCTCCTGAAGCCTTATATGAAAGAAATGATGAATTACGGGCTGCTCTTGAAAATATTGAAAATTTTGAAGCTCAAATCAAGGATATGAAGGATAACATACAAGAAGCTGATGAATGCATTCTAAAGCTAAAAGAACAAGTCAAGAAGTTAAAAGAAAAATACAAGGAGGTTAGTAAACAATTGATATCAACCAATGAAACCTTGGATGATTTGAAAGTGGAAGTTGTAGAAAGAGATAAAGCAGAAGAAGATCTAAATCTTTTGGTGAAAAGCAAATTAGATGAATGTGCTAAACTTGAAAAGGAAGTTGTGAGCCTGAAATCAGATTTAGAGAAGACTAAGAGCTATGAAGAAAAATTCAAAATTAGCTCTGCAAAACTTGAGGAGCTGATTGAAAGTCAAAGAGTCCAGATGACAAGCAAGGCTTGGGATTTGAAAAATGAGAAAGTTCAAAATCAGGACAAGCAAACACTAAGTTCAAGCAAAACAAATACAACCAGTTCTAGAATCAGAGAAGAAGACCTCCTGTCAGACAGCCAAATGCTCAAAGGTACCCATCTTTCAATGGCTATTGTTTTAATTGTAATAAGTTTGGTCACAAGGCTACTCAGTGTAGGAGTAGAATAAATCAAAATGTTCCTTCATTCCCTGGTCAATGCTTCAATTGCAAGAAAATTGGTCATAGATCAAACAAATGCAGAAGTTTGGTTAGGAATGGTTTTAACTATGGAAGGAATACTCAAACCTTCAATGGAAAGTGCTTTGCATGCAATAGATTTGGACATATGGCTAACCAATGTAGATTAAGAATGAACTCAATCAATAGAAGGAATCAAGGACAAAGGAATGTGGTATGCTACAATTGTAATAAGTTTGGGCATGTTGCAAAATTTTGCAGAAGCAATAATGAGAAAAGAAATTATCTTGCAGAAAAGAGGAAAATAGAGCAGAGAGAAGATAAAGGAAAGAACAAGGTTGATCTGGAAGAAATCAAAAAGGAAATGAGAAAGGTCTAAATTAAGAAGGATGTGAATGAGATCAAGGATGGATCCACACAAGTTTATGGTGTAGATACTTCCTCCGGGAAGTAAATTGGGAGCTCTGGCTCAGGGGGAGTTGTGTTGAAAATCCAAATCCCCTAGCCAGATAGTTAATGCTAGGGTTCGGCATGAAGATGTGGTGTAAAGATTCATATGACAGATCTTTTGAAAGTAATTCCGGAAGAAAAGAATCAAATGTAGAATATTACGGAGCAATCTGGATTAACTAAGTTTAACAAGAGAAGTGTGACAACTTTTTGGAAGACTGCATTTATGGAGATTAGGTTAAGGCAAAAAAAGGTTAAAAGGGTTAAATCTGAAGGGTTAATCATTTTACATTCGAGCTATCAAGAGACTAAGGAGAGATGAAGCCAAATTCCAAGCAACTATAGTAATTTCTAGAATATTTCGAAGCAAGTAAACCCAAATTTGATAAAAGAAGTATTTACGGCTGAAACCCTATTTGTGAATTTATTTGAATCCCTAAAAAAATGGCAACCCCTCAAGTTGTAGACATCACTGAGAGAGCCTGGCCAAAATTCAAAAAGCATCCATTCAAATCAACAGAGATCGGTCCAATTGGTGCATTCTCAGATATTCTATTTCGTGTAATGCATGCGGAAGATGTTAGGGCTTATATTCATGTTTCCCTAGAGGAACACAAAGGTAGTCAACTCACACATCTAAGTGGTGATAAATTTGACTTGAAGGAAGAATACAAGGTATTGGAAGAGAAGAAACTCATTTAGTATATAGAATTCCCAGTTTTCATAGAAAATGAATGGGTCCAATATGTCCTAATTCAAATTCATGATGAGTTTATGTGGCTCAAATCCACATTCAAGATCACAAAAGATGCCATAAGGGCAGTCATAGGATTAAACCCTACTAGTACAGTGTCGATATTGAAGGCTGTGAAAAATGATACAGTGATGAAAGCCACTAGAGAAAAATTTGATAAAAGAGCATTGATAATCAGTGATATTGAAGATCATGCAGTTAGATTTACATCCATGGTGATTGGCTACAAGGTCTACTTCACAAACCGGGAGAACTCTGTCTCTGGCACTGCCATATACACTGCATATCAAATGGTCAAGGAAAATGTAGAGTATGACCTGTGTGAACTACTCCGACAGTAATTAATGGAAAACTTGAAGAAAACAAAAGAAAGCAAATATCCCTTCAAATTTGGTACGTTAATTTTGTGCTTATTTTTCTACTTTATGTAAGAGTTACTAGGCATGAAGAATCTATTTTGGACTGGAGACAAACCTGATACAGTACATATTAGAAACCATTTGAGAAGCATAGGAAATATTGATGCACAAAACTCAGACCTATGGGGCTATTTCAAAAATTTCCAAAGGTTAATGCAATCCAGGGAAAGGATCCCCAGATCAGTTGTTGATAAATACAAGGACACCATATGCTTCATTGTGACAAAAGACCAATGCTTGATGGAGGCTATTGAGCCTAGAATAGTCTGGGTTATGCCAATGGGATATGAAGTTGATGGAAAAGTACTAGACAATTATGCCCAACATATGCTAAGCAAACCAAGGGATCCCAAAGAAGAAAGATTTGGGACATATGAGGAATTGTCTACAAAAATACATGTTGAGGTGAGGAAACCTAAAATTTCAAAGAAGGCCCAGAAGATAGCATAAGATTATGCCTTGAAAAAGGGTTTCACCAAACAAATCAAAGAGACAAGAGAAAAGGCACAAGCAGAGAGGGAAGCAAAAGAGAGGATGGAAAGTGAACTGGTTAAGGCTCTAGAAGAGCCTAAGAGGCAACCAGAGAACCCAATAGTAACAAAAAGAAGAAATAGAGGTTCTACTTCCATAAAAATTGCATCTATGTCCTCTAGTCCCACACCCTCTGTAAGTGTGGAAGCACCTACAACAAGTCACAAGAGACAGAAAACCAAAGGTCATAGAATGTATGTCAGTATAGGAGCAGATGAGGAAGAGACAGAGTCAGATGAAGAAGTGAAGAAAATGAAAACTGAGGCCACCAAAGGCTCCAGGAGCAGCAAGAAGAAACCCTCTGGTAAGGGTAAAGCTGAGAAAAGGCCAAGGAAAGATAAATCTCAGACAAGAGAAGCCACTATAAGTCTTGAAGACATCCTGAAAGCCATAATAGTTGATGGAAATTTGAAACCCATAGCTCAACTGTATGATGAGTATGATGATCCAAACAAGAGGATCATTGAGACTGCTGTCGTTTGATGCTTGGACATCTACAGCAAAGCCCTTATTGAGATCATTAATGATCTCCCAAACAGTTTGGGTAATATAATGTCTACAAGAAAGGAAGTTGATATGGCTAAGGATGTTGAGCTTAGAGAGTATACACTGATAAAGTTATGTCCGGAGATCACACCAGAAGAAAAAGCAAAAGTCTCTAAAGTGTTGCATAAAGAATTTAGAACAAAGAAAAGGATGAACACTCTCATGTTAGATGACATTGAGAAAGTAGTGAAGGATACTGAGGAAATCACTTTGAGAGTGTTAAGGGATCATCATCTTCCAACTATATATGATAAAGTAGAAACAAATGTTGAAGTTGGTACATTTATTCCTGAGGAGAACATGGATCAAGGATTGGATAGAAGTGATTAAGAGCTAAAGAAGAAAGATGATCTAGTCCCTGCTACTGGTTCAGATACTGCTATTAAGGATCAATCCAAAACAAGTATTCCTCTGAAACAACAAACTGATGATCAAACAGACAAAGAAAAGATTGAGGAACAAAACAAAGATGATGATTAAAAAGAGGAACAAGCTGAAGAAAACTCTTCTCCAGAACAAAAGAATGATGCTAATGATGTCATGGATTTAGATCCTTTGGAACAAAACCAAGAAGAAGAAGTCTCTGGTATAGCAAGAGACACTGCAAAGTTTGCCAAGGAATTCTTGGAAAGAGAAAAACAAGTCTTGGATGAGCCTAAATTTTTGCAGGGACCAATAAATTTGAAATCAATGTCCCCTGTGCAAAAAATTAAATTAGTGTCAATTGTTCAAGCAAAGGTACATGAAGAGATGATGAAAACACACATACAAGACAATGAGCTCATTAGTGCAGCATCTGATGTACTAGAGAAGTTGATGCCTGAATACCAACAAGATACATCATTATCATCAACTGATCAACTAAAATTTATGATAAAATCAATCAGCAATCATTTTGAAACCTTTAAAAAATCTGCAGAAACAAAAGTCAGAAAAGAGTTTGATGAGAAAAGATTAGTTGAGTTAAAGATCATATTGATCAATGAAAAAACTTCTTTAGACAATAGAACAAGAGGTATACAAAGTGCCATAAAAGAAGCCTATGACTTGTACAAATTTTGTTTATCATGGCCAGAAGCCACAAAGGAATTAGAAGTGAAGATTAATGATTTGAAACTGCAGTTGACAAATATCTCTAAGTCATTTGATCCGGCAACTGAGTCAGTAAGCAGCAAAGAGATACAAGTGATCAATATCCATAATGAGCTAAGTAAGCTAGTGAATAAGAGAGATCAAATGAAAAATAATGAGAGGACTAATAAGTCCCAAGCTAGATTCAATGTCAAATCTTGCAGCAGAAGCACTGCAAGTAAGTGCACTAATTGACACACCTTCTGATATACAAAAAGCAGAGAAATTAGTCTTCCTAATAAGTGGCCATATTCAAATTCTGGACAATGCAGAGAAGAGTTGGGATAGAGAGTTAGTTCAAATCAAGAACATTTTCAACGACATTCTACAACCCACAACAAACTAAGTTGAAGATTGTACCTATACATATGCGGCATAGTATGACAATTTTTGCAACTTTTGCATTTTTTACACAATTTTGACTCTTGTACCATTGCCATTGATGTCAAAGGGGGAGAAGAAGACCAGTGAGAAATGGGCAAACACCTAAGGGGGAGAAGAAAATCAGAGTGTATATAGAAAGGGGGAGCAAATAAGCATTTTTCACTAACTGTTGCCATCAATGCCAAAGGGGGAGATTGTTGGCAAGAGACACTGCTATGATGAATGACTGAATGTTGTCATTGATGGCAACAAGACAAAGGGATTCCACCAACAAGGCAAAGAGACTCTACTCTGGTAGATCATTTTGGTCTAACAAAGGATTTTGGTCTGGAAGGCTCAAATGGCTAAGTATGGGCAGTATACAAAGTAAGTGACAGACTGGATCAGTATGCCTCCGTAGTTGAAGATAATTATATGCGGTTTAGGTATGTCAGTCATTGATACTTGGTGATCACATGCTCCAGTGTTCAAGTTCTGACTTCCTCCGGAAGTCATATGGTGAAGTATCTAAGTCCGAGTGAACAAAGTAAAGACAGGAACAGTGCACAGTACCAGAGTAAAAGGGTCTACATTCCTTCGTTGTGGCATATTTTGGTTTGCGGTTATGAAGGTATGCTAAGAGGTCAATGATGAATGTTGGGTATGATTTTTAGAGTCTAATACGGTCTGTTGTAGAAGTTATGATGTGACAATTGAATTGGTCAAGTGTGTTCTTAAGGGACAAGCCGACATGCATGTTAGATCCATATGCGGAGAATATATATTATTTGAATAATTAATTCAAGTGGTTGAATGATTGGTGCCAACCTATATGGAGATTGTTGTATATTTGTTTGGGTCCGCATTGTTGTTTGTGCACAAGATCAAGCTGACTAGGTACAACAGTTGTATACATGTTTCATGTCTGGCTTGCTGACCTACTTTTGAGTTAAATCTTATTGCGGATATATATATTGGATGGATTTCGATGTTGAAGATGAGGGAATGTATGGAAGCAGTGCGAATTCGATGTGTGAATGATTTTAAATAGTTTGAAGAGCAAGAAAAGTTAATAAGGGTAGAAAATAGAGTATATGTTGCAGATTAGAAAAGCACGACAAACGGTATGAAGTCCTTTGAATCTATATACTGAGCTAATTGGTACTGCACCTTAGCATTCTGTAGATGCACCTGTAGTAGTTCTCTCTTGGCAGTGAGCCAATCCTTCTTCTATCTTCTCTTCTACCTTTCTAGCAGTGAGCCTTTTATAGTGAGCACTTCTTGGACAATGAGTCCTTGGGCAGTGAGCCTTCATGTAATTTAGTATTGCTATCATAATATATTGTGAGCTAACACTCACCATGGTTTTTCCCTTTTTGGGTTTTCCATGTAAAATCTTGGTGTCTATGTGTTATGAATTTGTGGCTACTCTTCTCATGTTTACTTTTTTTTCATATTATGGAATTTGGTAATTGGATTAATGAATGTGTAAATAAAAAGGTTTTTAGAATACTGATTCACCCCCCCTCTTAGTATTTTTTGGATTCAACAATATTCAGCTTCTGCAGAGGATAGAGCTGGCACTGGCTGCTTCTTAGATTTCCAAGAAATGGCTGCTAACCCAATATGCATGAGGAAACCGGAAGTAGATTTTCCATCTTCCAATTCACCTGCATAATCAGAATCTGAATATCCAACCAAAGAGAAATGTGATCCCTTGGAGTATTTAAGCCCATAATTTTGAGTGCCTTTCAAATACTAAAGAACTCTTTTGGCAACTAACCAATGATGTTCTCTAGGTTGTTGCATGAATCTAGAGAGAACTCCCATAACAAAAGAAGTATCTAGACAGGTAGTTGTAGCATAAATCAAACTTCCAACAAGTTGTCTATATTGAGTTGCATCAACCAATGTTGCAGTCATTTGAAGTGAGCTTTAAATTTTGCTCCTTAGGAGTACTAAGCGATTTGTAGTCAGACATGCCAAATTTGCTTAGAAGTTCACCAATGTATTTTTCCTGATTGATGAATATATACTTGGGTTTTGGAATAACCCCAATACCTAAATAGTAATGAAGATGTCCCAAGTCACTCATTTCAAATCCTTGCTTCAATGTGTCTTTCATAGTTTGATTATAATCCTCATTATTACAAGTGAGAAATAAATCATCCACATAACCAATTAGATATACAACTGTGCTATCAATCTTTTTGACAAAAAGTGTTGTATCATCAAATTCAAAGTGCTTGAAATTCAATTTCAAGAGATGCTCAGTGGGTTTTTCATACCAGGTGTAGGGTGCTTGCTTTAAACCATACAATGATTTTATGAGCTTGCATACCTAGTGTTCTTGATCATTGATTGTATATCCTTCCAGTTGAGTCATATATACTGTTTCTTTGAGATCACCATTCAAGAATGAAATTTTGATGTCCATTTGATGAACTTTCCACCCATTTTGTGCTAAAAGAGCCAACAAAGCATGAATGGTAGTCCATTTTACGGTAGGTGCAAAAATTTCATTATAATCTATGCCCTCTTTTTTAGCATAACCTTTTGCAACAAGGCGGGCCTTATGTTTGTCAAGTGAACCATCTGCTTTATACTTGTTTTGAAATATCCACTTCCACCCAATAGGTTTACAATCTAGTGGAGGATCAACCAACTCCCAAGTACCATTTTTAAGAAGAGCATCATACTCATTCTGCATAGCATTCCTCCACACTGCTAGATTTTTAGCTTCTTTGTAGGAAGTTGGTTTTGAGTCCATTGTGATATTGAGTTCATCAATAGACTTTGAGGTTCCTTCATTACTAGATTGAGCCTTCTGCCTAGCTTTATAAGAACTTCTTGTTCTTGTTTTACCAATTTTGTCAGCTCTCAAATCTTTCATCATTTGTTGGACTTGTTTTGCCCATTTTTGTGAAGATTTTGGTTGGACCAAAAGTGCTTCCTTTTGTAATGGTTCTGAAATCCCAGACTCATCTATAGGATGAAGGACATTATTAAAGGGAGTTTCTTCTTGGAGATTTTGATGTGAAACATATTGGGTTAGATATTCTAGAGATGGATCCAACAAAGGTGGTTCTAAATGACTTATCCCCCCATCTGATTGTGGAATCTCACATGGATGTGCTTTCCAAGTAATAAACTTAGCAAATTTATCAAGTTGTTTTAACTGACAATCAATATTGGTATCATTTTTAGTAGTTTCACAAAATATAACATCTCTTGCAAGAATAAATTTCTTGTTAGCCTCATCATATAATCTATATGCTTTGGAAGATTCAAAATAGCCAAGAAAAATGCATTTATAACTATGGTGATACAACTTACTTCTTTTCTCCTTTGGAATCAAAGCATAACAAGTGGAACCAAAAATCCAAAGATGCCGAACAGATGGAGGGTAGCCATTCCAAACTTCATATGAAATCCCTTGAAGATTAGATGAAGGAGATCTATTGCAAAGATAAACTTTTGTTCTTGCTTCTTCTGCCCAAAACTACAATTGGATCCCTTTGAAGTATAACATGGTGCGAACCACATTCATAATAGTTCTATTCATTCTTTCAACAACACGATTTTTTTGAGGAGTACTTGGAATAGTGAGATGATGTTGAATCCCATTTTGATGAAGATAATCCTAAAAAATAATGGAGGTAAACTCTCCACCATTATCTATTCTAAGAGTGCCAATTTGATATTGTGCTTTCTTTTCAATCATAATATGAAACTTCTTGAAAGTTTCAAAAGATTCAGACTTTTGCTTCAAGAAATAGATCCAATTCATGTGGCTATAATCATCAATAAACAACATAAAATATTTACATCCCCAGCAAAAGTGACTGGTAAAGGCCCACACAATCAGAATGAATATGTTGTGATTTTCTATGTGCGTGCCAAGTGGAGTGAGGGAAAGAATCTCTATGTTGTTTTGCAAGAATACAAGCTTCACATTTTTCAACTTTCTTAGACAAAGTGAGCAAACCAACAACACCATTATTTTGCATGATACAAATGCTGTCATAGTTAACATGCCCAAATCTAGGATAACACAAAAGACTAGGAGAAAGAGTGCCTTCTTCAGTGAGACATGCAAAACTCCTAGAAAGAGCTAATTCACCATGAAGTTCTAATAACTTGCCTTCTTCACAACCAGTAAATGCAACGTGATTATTTGATTTCTTTCTAACAACTACTTGTCCATCTTCCAACAAATATGGAGTGGCCTTGTTGCCTAATCAAGACTAGTGACAACAAGTTACGTTGCAATTGAGGAAGATACAAAACATCATGAAGTACAAAATCTGGAAGACTAGACAACTTAAGCTGAATAGTGCCTTTTCCAAGAGGCTTAAGACTTGATTTATTTGCCAAATAGATTGGACCACATGCACATGCATGAAATTCTTCAAAATAATCATGCCTAAATGTCATATGTTGTGTGGCTCCAATATCTAAGACCCAAGCATCACACCATGAAGTATTAATTGAATTATAATAAGTAAAACCTGAAACATAAAGCACATATTCATCATTATCACTACCACATGCAAATTGGGTTTATTCCTGATGCTTTTTCATCACAGTGTGATTTATCTTTTGGTTTGAAAGAATTTTCTATCTTATCCCATGAGATATTGCTTCATGGGCTTCGTGACTCCCTTTACGACCACATCTTTTACAATACAAGTGTTGTCTAGCATTTTGGTTGTCATATTGGATGTGCCCTTTGCCATTGGCACCTCCTCTACCTCAATTTTTCCATTGACCTCTACCTTCTCCTCTGTCACTATGACCACCTCTAAAAGAGTTTTTATTAGGAGGATTATCTTAAATTGTTGAGCAAGACAAACATTTTCACCAATGTTATCAATTTTTCTTCCAAAGGCCTTCTTACGTTCTGCCAACTTTGCGACCAATGCATAAAAAATGATTATTTTCAATTGATTACTTGCTTGAAGAGATTCTAAATAAGTAGAATGTGTTGGTAGAAGTGCCTTTAATAAGGCTATGAGATATATATCAACTTTTGTACCAGCAACATCAATATCATGTTTTATGGCTCTAAATTCATAAGCCAAACTCATAACATCATCATTTATCAATTCTAGACTAAATAGGTTCAACTGTAACTAAATAAATTCTGATTTAGAATGAGAATTATATAGATCTCTCAAATTTTTAAGGGCACCCCAAGAAAATTTACACCCTTGTATGTGTCTAAACACTTCTCCATTTACAGAAGCTCGTATCAAGGCCAAGGCTTTAGAATTTTTTATAATTCCAAATTTCTTTTTCTTTAACATCAGTTGGTGTTGTAGGTTGGACATTTCCATCACAAATATTATACCTCAAATCATTGAAAATGAGAGTGTTTTCTATTTTCCTATACCATTCTAGCCATATCTCTTTTCCAGTTAATGTTTCCCCAATCATTAATACAACAGACTACATTGTGAATTGTAAAATTGCACACAATTTGCATATTCAAATTTATTTTTGAACTTTTTCTTGCTCAAATTTGTATTGAAAAAGCAAAAAAAAATATCTCCATGAAAGGAGATAAATAAACAGCAGATGTGTAAAAAATAGATTGCAACTAAAAAAAATATCTTGCTCTACTAAATGTGTCTCTACAACTTCACCAATTCTTCAAATGCTGAATATACATGATACGATGTATCCCAGTAGGTGCGTTCCAGCGATTGTAGGGACCCCATTTGTTACCACCCGTATCTTGGAAAATTTCAAACCATAGTCATCAGTTGCATTTCATATTTATTGGGATTGCCTCTTCTGACTATCACGGCACTTATCCCTCAATTCTGACCATCTCATTGCAACGCCCTCCAGAAAAAAAAAAATGAGAAAATGTGAGAGGGCTTCGAAAGGACAATGGGCTCTTCTTATGTTGGTTTTCTTGTTCAAATGTATTGGGTCTATGGCATTCGGAGCGCATTAGTTCCAACAAGAAGGAGAAGAAAAAGGTGGAGGACCTAAAGAGAAGAAAATAGTAGAGTTTGTTTAATTGCACCCTTTGTATTGGAGTGAAGCGGGAAAAAAAAGGCCACAAAATCTAGTGGTAAAGCTTCTCTGACCATACCTCCTTATGCAAGTTGATAGCTTTGACAGGACACCACTACACAACAATCTAGAACTGCACTCAATCTAGTGGAATGGAGATTTTATTTGCATGGCTTTGATACCACTATCAAGCTAGGATTGCAGAAAGGGAGAATGGTAGATAGTATTCATTCAGTAAAAGGAAGAATTACAAACATATTTAAAGGCAACCATAAATGGTTGAACTGTAATAACTAAAAAACAAAACTAAAAAGAAACTAAATAACTAATTACAATATAATAATGTGTAACCCAAAGATTGACACATTAACAATAAGTGGCTAGATTGAAATGAATTGAGCACATGCAATTACATTTATTACTATGAGTTATGACATTAATTGCAAAAAAGTAAAAATATGACATGAATCATTCCAAACATATTTCCACTGCTAGTATGTTAGAAAAAAATGTTAGTGTGCTCTATTTCTTTTGAGTTTACATCTAGGTTTAGGGTGAGTGCAGGATCATCGTGGGCCAAATAGTGGCAATAGGAAAAAAAATTGCGCCTTTACTTAGCCAAAATTGTGAATTGGGGAAGTTTGACTTTCTTAGGCATGTAAAGGATATCTATTTTCGAATGGATATCTGTTCCAAAATGGACAATCTATTTTGGGGGTCCCAAAATGAATATCCATTTTCTAGAAATAGATATTCGTTTCTGGAACTATACAAATGGTATTTTTTGTTATTCTTTTCATTGGTTTATGTTTACAACTTACAATTCAACTTACAAATTTCTATTGTTACATGGTTAACATCTTTTCAACCAATCAAAAAAGTTGCATCTCTTTAAAATTTGAACCTCTCTCTCTCTAAACCCCTAAACCCGAAATAATGCCCCTAATCCCTAAACCCTAAACTAGAGCAACCCTAAATCTCTATCTCCCTATCTCTCCCCTCTATCTCCCTATCTCTCCCCTCTATCTCCTCTATCTCTCCCTATTTGTCTCCTCACTCTCTACCTGCCCATCTCTCCCTATCTCTTGCCTCTCTCTCTCCTCTCATTCCACTATCTCCCTATCTCTCCCCTCTATCTCTCCCTCTCCCTTATCAATAAAGGAAATGGAAACAAGAAAACTAGAGGGGAGAGGGAGAGATATTGGGGAGAGATAGGGAGATAGAGAAAAGATAGGGGAGAGAGAGGCAAGAGATAGGGAGAGATAGATAGGTAGAGAGAGAGGAGATAGATTGGGAGAGATAGAGGAGATAGAGGGAGAGATAGGGAGATAGAGAGTGAGTGAGATGTCCAAAGAGATAGGGAGAGAGATTGAGAGGTAGATGGATGATAGAGAGAGGGAGATAAGGGAGAGATAGGGAGATAGAGGTTTAGGGTTGCTCAAGTTAGGGGTTACGGGTTAGCGATTAGGGGCATTATTTAGGGTTTAGGGATTGAGAGAGAGAGAGAGCTTTTGAAATGCAACTATAAACCCTAAATAATGCCCCTATCCCCTAACCCCTAAACCCTAAACCCTAAACCCTAAATAATGCCCCTAAGCCCTAACCCCTAAACCCTAAACCCAAGAAACCCTAAACCCCAAACACCTAAACCCTAAACACTAAACCTAAGCAACCCTAAACCTCTATCTCCCTAACTCCCTATCACTATCGTTCATCTACATCTCAATCTTTCTCCCTATGTCTCTGGCCATGTCCCTCATTCTCTATATCCCTATCTCTCCCCTCGGTCTCCTCTATATCTCCCTATCGGTCCTCTCTCTCTAAACCCTAAACCTCTAAACCTTAACCCCTAAACCATAAACCCTAAATAATGCCCCTAAACCTTAACTCCTAAACCCTAAACCTGAGTAACCCTAAACCCCTAAACTCCAAACCTCTAAACCCCTAACCCCTAACCCCTAAATCCAAGCAACTCTAAACCTCTATCTCCCTATCTCTCCCCTATCTCCCTATCTCTATCATCCCTCTACCTCTTAATCTCTCTTTATGTCCTTGGCCATGTCCCTCACTCTATCTCCCTATCTCTCCCCTTGATTTCCTCTATATCTGCATATCGTTCCTCCCTCTCTAAACCCTAAACCCTAAACCTCTAAACCTAAACCCCTAAACCCCAAACCCCTAAGCCATAAACCCAAGTAACCCTAAACCTCTATCTTTATATCTCTCCCCTATATCCCTATCACCTTTGTCCCTCTACCTCTCAATATCTCTCCCTATGTCTCTGGCCATATCCCTCACTCTCTGTCTCCCTATCTCTCTCCTTAATATCCTCTATATCTCCCTATTGGTCCTCTATCTCTTTCTAAACCCTAAACCCTAATCCTCTAAACCTTAACTCCTAACGCCAAAACCCTAAACCCTAAACCCTAAATAATGCCCCTAAACCCTAACCCCTAAATTGTAAACCTAAGCAACCCTAAACCCCTAAACCCTAAACCCTAAACCCAAGCAACCCTAAACCTCTATCTCCCTATCTCCCTATCTCTATCATCCCTTTACCTCTCAATCTCTCTCCCTATGTCTCTGGACATGTCCCTCACTCTCTATCTTCATATCTCTCCCCTCTATCTCCTCTATCTCTCCCAATATCTATTGGTCCCATCTCTATCTCTTTCTAAACCCTAAACCCCTAACCCCTAAACCCTAAACCTGAGCAACGCTAAGCCTTAAATAATTCCCCTAACTCCTAACCCCTAAACCCTAAACTTGAACAACCCTAAACTCTTAAACCCTAAATAATGCACCTAAACCCTGACCCCTAACCCCTAAACGTTGTTATATGGAGCCTAATCAGACTCAGAGGTTAAATTTACCCCACTTTTATCAGCATGGTTTCCCCCCCAAATTATTTAACGAGGTCAAGGGGCAGCACCATAAAGCTTGATAAAAGTGGCTAAGGGTTAGTGTTTCCATTGATGTATTGTAGCATTTTGCAGCGGTATTAAGTTGCAAGGATTGTTGGTTGTAATTGTTGTTAACTGAGAGGGGGGGTGAATCAGTTATCCTAATTATTTCTGCTTTCTGAACTTTCTTATTAATCAATGCAACATTAATTCAAATAGGAAAACATAACCATGAAATTAAGATACACATGACACAATATTTTTGACGTGGAAACCCTGTTAAGGGAGAAAACCACGGGGTGATTAACCCAAGATTGTATTCTCTTTTAGAAGAATGGAAATACAAAATGGCACTTGCCAATTAGGGCTCACTGCCCGAGCACACTACTCACAAGAGGCACACTGCCTACCAGAGACTCACTGTCTACAAAGAGAGTGTTATACAATACTTGAACTGATTTGGAGCATCTACATATGCTGGAGTTTAGTTCCGGTTAGGCTCAGTACACTGATCTGCTGCACTTCATCTTTCCTCTTCTCTTATGTTGCTTTCCTTTCACATACCAGACCTTCTTTACTGCTTCTGCTCTGCTCTTTTGCTTTTATTCACACATCACCAACAACCATGACACATCTCACAACTAAATCCATCTTTTATATATATCCGCACAAGTGATTTCATCACCTTTCAAGTCAGCACCCGGAATAGTCTATCTTTTCACAAACTCTGATCTGTCGGCTGAATCCTTGCTTATCAAGTATTGTGGATCAAGGATATACTTGTGGAAATCATTAATCATGTCAGCCAAACATAATTTAAGCCTTAAGAACCTTTTCTATCATCAGTAACACATCCGGAATAAAGTCTGATGTTCTGCTAGTCAGTTCTTCCTCTGTTCACACTGTCACTTGGGAACCTGACACTCAAGCATTCAGATCTCTTTATCCTTTCCACACCGGAGGTTCAAACCCTGGAATCTATCAATCAAGATACTCCTCTTGACTTCCGCAAATCCGCACTTCACCAAGATACTTCCTCAGAGAGAACCAGACCTGTCTGTCGAACCTCGCCACATGCTCTGTTCTTGTTTACCAGACCACAACATTCTTCACTCTGACTTCCGGTAGAGACATACCATGTCCTGCGGATGTGTGGGATGAACTTTGTTGCTATCAATAACAACAATCATGAATCCATATAGTGTCTCTTGCCAACAATCTCCCCCTTTGGCAATGATGGCAACACTTAGTGAAAAATGGCTAAGTGTTTACACTATGCTCCCCCTTGGCTGATGCTCTATTTTTATATACATATTCTGGAGCTCCCCCTTGGTTGGATTCCTCATTTTTCACTGCTCCTCACTCCCCCTTTGACATCAATGGCAAAGGGTAGGGTCCGCATATCAAAATTTTCAAAAATATAACTATACTTAGCCACATATTACATACATAAACTGAAGAATGTCTGCAAAAGATGTCTTCAATTGGACGAATTCTGCAGCCCAACTTTGCTTCATTCTATCCAAAATTGAGATGTGACCACTCAATAGGAACGCAAAAGCTTCTGCCCTCTTAAGATTTGTCGGATCATTGGTTTGAGCGGTAGTCTGAGCCTCACTTATGGCCTCATGCATGGCCTCTAACTTAGGGGTAATAATCCTCCTAAGTTCACCCATCCGAGTAATTATGTTCTTCCTTTCCTTCTCAAAATTCTTTATTGTATTTGTGATTGCAATAGACTGACACTCTTGATTTACTATGGAGGATGAGAGAGGATCAAAACTTTGAGACAGACTTAGGAGTTTATCCTCTTGTTCTTTTACTTTCCTCTCAATGTCTTTGGTCACTGTGGGCCAAGATAAGCAAAATTTGTACATATTTCTAGCATCTTTAAGAGCATTTTCCAAGCTCTTTATCCCAATCTCCATAACTCTTCTATCATTTGTTATCAAACCCTGTACTTCAGAGAATCTTTTATCCAAAAACTCCTTCCAGACCTTTTCTTCAGCTGACTTCTCTAGAGAATCAAAATGTGTACTAACACTGCTGACTAGAGTTTTGAGATTACCGGAAGAGGAGGCTGTGGGATCCTTCTGAAAAGATGGCATGATCTTTTCCAACACTCCAGATGTTGTCTCTATAAGCTCACAGTCTTCCATGTGAGATTTTAGGAGTTTTTCTTTAGCCTTTGCATTAGCAAATGAAGCTATCTTCATTGTCTGTACTAGAGAAAGAGAATCAAAATTAAATGGTCCTTGTAGAAGCTCCGGTTCATCAATCTCCATTGTTTCTTTGTTCAGGAATTCTTGAACAGTTTTTGCAGTGTCTCTTGCCGAAGACAGATGCTTCTTCTCTTCTTCTACATTCTTACCACTGGTATCTTCTTTTCCCTTCACCTCTGCTTCTTTCTCCTGTATTCTTTCTTCTTCTTTAGATTTAGAGACTGTAGGTGAAACCAGAGGAGAAATGTTAGTTTGTTCAGGGCCTACCTCTTCTGTCATTTTCTCAGTAGATTCTTCTGCGACATTTGTAGTCGAGGGATCAGTACCCAAGTCCTCTATAATAGGAAGATTAAATCTTTTGAAGGCCTTCCGGAGGATCTCTTCTGTGTCCTTGGCTACTTTGTCAGTCTCACCAAGCATAAGTTGATTCATCCTTGCTTTGCTTCTTAACTCATCCTTACAATCCTTAAATACCATATTCATTGTCTTGGGATCGATTGAAGGATATAGCTGAATTACTATCTGTTCCTGGATTTCTAGGTCTTTGGCTTGGGTATTGTTCTTTCTTGTTTCTAGTTCATTCTCCAAGCTTTTAGGGATCAGAGATATGATTTCAATAAATGCCTTGTTGTAGATATTTAGGTACCTGACTATGGCATCTTGCAATATTTTCTGATCTGCTTCACCATAATCATCATAGAACTCAACCATTGGCTGAAGATTTCTGTCCACTGTGACTGATTTGATTATGTCATCAATGTGAAGAGTGGGTTTTTCAACATATTCCTCTGCATTTCTTCCTTGTCTTGACCTGTGGAAGGTTCACCGGATCCTTTCTTCTTCTGCTTCTTTATTTCCTTTATCCCCTCATCAGATTCAGTCTCTTCTTCATCTTTTTGACTCGCATAAGACCTTGTGGCCTTAGTCTTAGTTCTTTTCTCTATTTTACCAGATGATCTTGCTTCCAGTTTAGATGCCCTTGAGCTTTTGGCAGTGACAGGTGTAGATTTCTTTGATGATCTAGATCAGGTGGAGGTTTCTACCAGAGCACTTTTCTTGCTTTCCTTTTCTTTCTTCTCTTCCTCAAAACCTTTCCATCTTTTTCCTGTGGGCATCAAGTGCCTCCTTTGAGATGCCAAGGCCTTTGGCAACATGTTCTACTTCTTTTCTCACCTTCCTCTTGATATCTGGTTCTCTGAGTTCCACATGAATCTTTACACTCAGCTCCTCAAAGGTTCCAAACCTTTCTGCCTTTGGATCCTTTGGCTGACTTAGCATGTGTTGAACATGCAACTCCATAATTTGTTCATCAACTTCATACCCCATGAGCATGATCCATACAGTTCTTGGTTCTACTGCCTCCATTAGGCACTGATCAGTCTCTACCATAAAACAAATTGTGTCTTTGTATTTCTTAACAAGAGATTGGGGAATCCTTTCTCTTGCATGCATCATGTTCTAAAAATTCTTGAAATATCCCCACAGGGCTATATTTCATGCTTTGGCATCCCCAAGCCCATGCAAATAGTCTCTGATTTGGATGGCAACCGGTCTATCATTCTGCCATACCCATCCATTGGATCCAGGAAGCTCATTCATGTAATAAAAGAATAGGCATAGTATCAAGCCACCATACTTGAAGGAGTTCTTCTTATCCTTCTTAATCTTTTGTAGATTTTCCAATAGTTGGCTGAGAAGAAGTTCACATAGATCATAGTCAGCATTTTCCTTTAGCATTTGATAGGCTATGTAAACTATAGTTCCCGGTACTAAATTTTCCCTACTGGAGTGATAAATCTTGTAACCAATTATCATGGATGCAAATTTAACATCCGGTTCAGTGATGTCTTCAACTATCATAGCCCTCTTGTCAAATTTAGATCTAGTTGCATCACTTACTTTCTGATTCTTAACAGACTTGAGAACAGGTATTCCACCGGATGAGTGAAATCCGGTAACTGCCTTGATGGCATCTTTTGTGATTTTGAATGGTCCATTTAACCACATGAAATTGTCATGTATTCTGCTCAATACATATCGGACCCATTCATCTTCTTCAAAACAGGGGAAATGAATGCACTGTGCAAAATGCTTATCTCGGATGGCTTTAGACTGAGGTTTAATCTCAAAAGAATTGTCTATCAACTGTTTGTGATAGATATCAACTAACTTTGATTCCCCAAATTCTTCAATACTTGCATGTATGTAAACCCTAATGTCTTCTGTATACAATACGCCATGTGGAACATTGGAAAAGGCTCCTAAGGGATCTACCTCCAAGGACTTGTATGGATGTTTCTTAAATGTGGGGCGAGGTCTATCAGAAATCTTTACTATATTCAGAGTAGCCATCATCAAAGAATCTTACTGAGGGATATCAAGAACGAAGAATACCTTTTACGCTGATTAGGGCACATGATGAAATTCAAATTGAGCTATATGAAGAATCGTCTTGATCTTTGGGAGAAGTTGTTGCAGAGCTCCTTTTCGTTTCTTCTTGAATGCAGAATGAACAAGTGATTAATGAGAAAACCCTTATATTGCTCCGCAAACCCTAGTGTCAGGTTGCAATAAATGCTCGACCTAAGTTATTCTGGTTTGCCTTATTCGGATGACCTGAAGAACTGGATCAATCCTGATCTTTAAACATCATGTAGATCTTCCAAATCTTCACCATAGTTTGTTTGGATGTTTCCCTTATGAGTCCTTCAATCCGCAACTCTTCTTGTGCCAGTTCCGGCACAAATTGACTGGCTAGGGGAACAAGGTTTTTCTTTGTGTCTCCCCCTGAGCTAGAGCTCACCTTTTAATTTCTGGAAGGAATATCAACACCAGAGTCTGGTGCGGATCCATCCTCTACATTCTCTATACTTTTCTTCACCCAAATCTTGTTCATCTCACTTTTAACTTCATCCGCATTCACTTTTTGTTTACCCTTATCTTGATTATGATTATGATATACCGGACCTCTTTTGTCCTGATTCTTGCTTCTACAGAATTTTGCACTATGACCGGATCTATTGCAGATTTGGCAAACAACATTCCTTTGCATATTTGACTAATATCCTCTTGATCTACATTGATTAGCTATATGACCTATTCTATTGCATGCAAAGCATCTACCATTGAATGATTTGTTCATTTGCATATTTCTGCATTCATGAGATTTGTGACCATACCTTTTGCAGTTGAAACACTGTTCGAAGAAGGATGAATTAGTCTGATTCATTCTCTTTCTGCACTAATTTGCTTTATGACCAAAGTTATTGCAGTTGTGGCAGTATCCATTGAAGGATGGATATCTTTGAGCATTAGGCTGTCTTACCGGAGGTCTTCTAGGCCTGTTCTTTGGATTTTCTGATCCAAAATTCTTCTGACGGATCTGGACCTTTCTCCTTTCTCATAACCCAAACCACACTTGTCATCTACCCTCTTTTGACTTCCAAGAAGAACTTCAAGTTGAGCAGAACTTATCTTGAATTTCTCTTTATATTCATTTGCTGTTTGAAGATCCCTTTTGAGAGACAATTTGATCCTCAAGTTTTTCTTCATTATCTTTAGCATCTTCAAGATTAGATTCAAGATGTCTGATAATTCTATCCATCTTGTGGCAATCTTCTAATTTCTCTTTGAGGGATTGTCTTAGATCATCTTCAATTTTTCTTTTCTCTTCAACTTCTTGGGTAAACTTCATAACTCCTGATTCCATTTCATGTCTTACCATAATGATTTCTTTTGATAACTTTTCACATAACTTGGTTTTCTCCTTCAGCTCTTCATTTGCATCATTTGCTTCACCTTGACTTGCCAATTGCTGAAGCAACTCCTTTCTCTTTTACATAGAGAGACTTAATTTGTCTTTTAGTTCTCTCATGAAATCATTAGCCTGTTTGAGTCTTTCCTTTAATTCATTGACTTCAGAGTTTGACTGTTCAAGTTCATCAAGGGCTGTCTTGAGTTGCTCCCTTAAACCATATGCATCCATTTGGATTCCCAGATCTCCCTCAAGCTGTTAGACTCTGTTAGGAGGAACTTGGCTCTGATACCAATTGTTGTTAACTGAGAGGGGGGGGATGAATCAGTTATCCTAATTATTTCTGCTTTCTAAACTTTCTTATTAATCAATGCAACATTAATTCAAATAGGAAAACATAACCATGAAATGAAGATACACATGACACAATATTTTTGACGTGGAAACCTTGTTAAGGGAGAAAACCACGAGGTGATTAACCCAAGATTGTATTCTCTGCTAGAAGAATGGAAATACAAAATGGCACTTGCCAATTAGGGCTCACTGCCCGAGCACACTGCTCACAAGAAGCACACTGCCTACAAGAGACTCACTGTCTACAAAAAGAGTGTTATACAATACTTGAACTGATTTGGAGCATCTACATATGCTGGAGTTTAGTTCCGGTTAGGCTCAGTACACTAATCTGCTACACTTCATCTTTCCTCTTCTCTTATGCTGCTTTCCTTTCACATACCGGACCTTCTTTACTGCTTCTTCTCTGCTCTTCTACTTTTATTCGCACATCACCAACAACCACGACACATCTCACAACTAAATCCATCTTTTATATATATCCGCACAAGTGATTTCATCACCTTTCAAGTCGGCATCCGGAATAGTCTATCTTTTCACAAACTCTGATCTGTCGGCTGAATCCTTGCTTATCAAGTATTGCAAATCAAGGATATACTTGTGGAAATCATTAATCATGTCGGCCAAACATAATTTAAGCCTTAAGAACCTTTTCTATCATCAGTAATGTAGGAGTCCAGGACAACACTGAGAGGGGGGGTGAATCAGTGTTGTGTAAATTTTCAAATCTTGTTGCAAACTTTAAATTTCAAGATACAAAGAGAAAGATATCATTGATAAACATATGCTCATAACTGAGAATGAAGAAAGAGATCAAAACCTCATGAGCAAAGTATTAGCATACACCCATACAGATGAAAACAATATGAGACATAACACAAGTTTGCACGAGTGGAAAACCCTCCTGGGGTAGAAAAACCACTCCAAAACTGCCTCACTGGCTTTATCAAAAATCTCACTGATTACAATGTTTAGTAGCACCAACTTCAAGGAGTACCAACCCCTAATTCATTTAGAAGCACCAACTTCAAGGAGCACCAACCCCTAATCCATTTAGAAGCACCAACTTCAAGGAGCACCAACCCCTAATACAGAACAAACTGAAAAGTGTGCAAGAAGTGATTGCCACTCAATCTGATTTGCACCATTAATACAAAGAGAAAGATATCATTGATAAACATATGCTCATAACTGAGAATGAAGAAAGAGATCAAAACCTCATGAGCAAAGTATTAGCATACACCCATACAGATGAAAACAATATGAGACATAACACAAGTTTGCACGAGTGGAAAACCCTCCTGGGGTAGAAAAACCACTCCAAAACTGCCTCACTGGCTTTATCAAAAATCTCACTGATTACAATGTTTAGTAGCACCAACTTCAAGGAGTACCAACCCCTAATTCATTTAGAAGCACCAACTTCAAGGAGCACCAACCCCTAATCCATTTAGAAGCACCAACTTCAAGGAGCACCAACCCCTAATACAGAACAAACTGAAAAGTGTGCAAGAAGTGATTACACTCAACCTGATCTGCATATTAATCTCATGATCTCTGATTATTTTTGCATAAGAATTCATTTGATGTATTCAATTGCATATTGATGATCTTGTCAATCTCTGTGTCTGTATTTGATCCCGTCAGTGTCATTCAAATTGTCTTGAAATTTTCATTTGAATTCACATCCATTTCAACTGTATTATTTTATCATTGATCTGCACACTCACTCACACACACGTCAATGTACCTGAAAAACCATTATATACAATTTGAATGTCTTTTCACTTTTATATCCTGTATGTTTCATCTCTATCCAATTATGAAGTTGCATCAAAATAACCCTTCATATTCTATGATTTGAAGAAAATGATTTATGATTGAGACCTTTCAATTTCCTTTTCTCACAGAAAATTAAAACAATCACAAAAATTCATCTTCATAAAAAATTGAAGATCCTTTCATCTTCTCAAACAAAATCTCTTTCATATTCTCCAAATTCATGAAACCAAAATCCCATTTATATTTCCTCTTAGAGATGAAAGAATATCTTTTCATATTTGAGACCTTTCATTTCAATTCTCTTCAATTTCCTGATCATTTGCCATTTTTAAGATCTCACACAAAAATTATTTTCTTCATCTACAAAATAATATCAAAATGAGCCTTCAATCAATCCGCAAAATAAGAGTTAGAAATCATATTTATTTTTGCACCAATCTGCCCTGAAAATATTTTCTCTTGATATTCCTGCAAGAAAATTTAATCATCAAACTCTTTATCTTCTCTTCAATCCATAAAATTTATCTTCAAAAAAATTTGTATCAAATCTGCCTTATTCTCAAACAAAACTCTTAAACTTCATCAAAAATATCTTCAAAAGATAATCTCCTGCAAAATAAAAAATCTTTTCAACTTCTTCTCTTCTCTTTAAGAAAAATCTTCTCCTTCACAATATTCTATATCAAATCTGCCTTCTAAAGAAAACTTCCATTTATAATGCACCTACAGAAAAATAATAACCCTTCAATTTCCTTTGCATTGCAAATATTTATTCATCTTATGTGCAAAAGAAAATAAATGATGTCCACCATAAAAATGTCTTCATTTTTCTTCATACCCATTCAATTCCCTGTCGGAATCTCTTCAATCTTTGATATTCTTCAAAAATATTATTCAATTTTTTCTTCTCTGTAATAAAAATTTCTGTCTTAAAAAAAATTCTTCAATCTATATCAAACAACTTTTCAAAAAAATGTTCCACTTGTTCAATTTCATCTTCTCATAAAAATCTTCAATCTGCAAAATAAAATATCTTCAAGAAAAAACTTCCATGCTTCTCTTCATTTTCTTCTTCCAAAAAACCATCTGCAAAATAAAAATATTCTCCACAAAAAAAAACTTTTAACCTTCTCATCAAAATAAGAAATATCTCTCAAAATAACTTCCCTTCTTTTTTAAAAAAAAAAAAAACTACTCCTTAATATTCTTCTTGCCATGAAGGAGAGTTTAAAAAATAGAAAGAAGAAAAAAATCTTCATAAAAACTCCCACAAAAATCTCCTTAAAAATAGCTTTGAAAATCTCCTTAAAATCTCCTTAAAAGTAGCTTTGTAACTTCACATTTTTATTTATGTCATAAAATATGGCATTTAAAGGGGATCAACAAAATAGGATAAAAATCAAACTTTATATATTTAAATATTCAATGCTTTTGCTCCCCACTTTTTAAGCATATAAAGTCCACTTTATTTAAATAAAGCAATTTGAGCTCTCCTTCCAATTTGCTCCCATTAAATATTGATCTTCAAATATATTTGGATGCTTTTTAATAAATGGAGCTCCCATTAAATAAGGTTCTTCATAAAACAAAGTCCTTTGAATATTTAAACAAGTTAGCATTTCCTGACTTAGCCATGAAGCAACATATCAACCTGAAGTATATGAACAACTCCTATCAATACCAACACCTTTTTGACATCAATGACAATCTACTTTCATCAAGTAACACATCCGGAATAAAGTCTGATGTTCTACCAGTCAGTTCTTCCTCTGTTCACACTGTCACTTGGGAACCTGACACTCAAGCATTCAGATCTCTTTATCCTTTCCACACCAAAGGTTCAAACCCTGGAATCTATCAGTCAAGATACTCCTCTTGACTTCCCCAAATTTGCACTTCACCAAGATACTTCCTCAGAGAGAACCGGACCTGTCTATCAGACCTCGCCACATGCTCTGTTCTTGTTTACCGGACCACAACATTCTTCACTCTGACTTCTGGTAGAGACATACCATGTCCTGCGGATGTGTGGGATGAACTTTGTTGCCATCAATGACAACAATCATGAATCCATATAGTGTCTCTTGCCAACAGTAATTGGTTTGATTTACTGGATAATAATATTGGACTCTTTGTTGGTGGATGTAGCCCAAGTTTGGGTGAACCACGCTAAAAATTGTCTCTTTCTGTTACTCTCTCTCTAAACCTGAGCAACCCTAAACCTTTATCTCCCTATCTCTCCCTAATCTCCATATCTCTATCGTCCCTCTACCTCTCAATCTCTCTCCCTATGTCTCTGGCCATGTCCCTCACTCTCTATCTCCCTATCACTCCCCTCTATCTCCTCTCTCTCTCTCCCAATCTCTATTAGTCCCCTCTCTCTATCTCTCTCTAAACCCTAAACCCTAACCCCTAACCTCTAAACCCTAAACTTGAGCAACCCTAAACCTAAGCAACCCTAAACGCCTAAACCCTAAATAATTCCCCTAAACCCTAAAACCTAAACTCTAAACTCTAAACTTGAGCAATTCTAAACTCATAAACCCTAAATAATGCCCCTAAACCCTGACCCCTAAACCCCGAACAACCCTAAACCTCTCTCTCTCCCAAAACCCCTAAACTCGAGCAACCCCCCCCCTCTCTCTCTCTCTCTATCGCTTGCCTCTCTCCCCTATCATTCCTCTATCTCCCTATCTCTCCCTTATGGATGAGGGAAATGAAAATAAGAAAACTAGGACTTTCTTTCTATATCTCTCCCTAACTCTCTCTCTCTCTCTCTCTCTCCCCATATCACCCTATCTCTCCCCTCTCTCTCCCCTCCATCTCCATCCTCTCTCCCTCTTTATCCCTCTCCCTCATCGACAAAGCAAATGGAAACAAGAAAACTAAGACATGCAAAGAGGGATGAGGATATAAATTGGGAGGATGAAATGGAACCAAGATAAAACTAAAGTTCATTGGATGGGAAGAATGATGAGAGGAGAGGTGGAAAATAGTAAAATAGGGAAAAATTGGTAGGATCTAAAGAGAAATTGGAAAGGAAAAGGAAAACTAGGAAAGCTAGGAAAAGGATTTAACTAGTAGAGAGAGAGAGAGAGAGAGAGAGAGAGAGAGAGAGAGAGAGAGAGAGAGACTTGTATAGTTTCCAGAAACGGATATCCATTTCTAGCTCCCCAAAATGAATATCCGTTATTAACAGATATCCATTTTGCTTCAGTTTTGCCTTGTATTTAGGCTTGGGACTATCATAGTTGACTTTCCCTAAATTCTAACGTGTTTATAGGTTTCGCTCTCTTCTTTGAACTTCACCCTTCGTGCTGACGACTTTTTTTATTCAGATTTTATAAAATGAAAATGGTTTATTGAAGAAAATGTCAGCTTTCTAAAAATATAAAATTTGCTTGATTATCATATTATTAAATAATTATTAATAATTTTTTATATAGTGTGTGTCTGAAATCCTAATGGACACACTAATTAAAAGTATCCATAACTTTCAAACCATTTCACCTTTTTTAGATCCGAAAGATGCATCACACTCTATGCTTTTTTGGCTATAGGTTTTAAAAAAATTGAACTCCAATTTTTTTGATCGAGTTAGGTTGGCTGGAAAATTACTTTTTAGTTTTTTAAAAAAGTCATAGTAAAAAAATCATAACTAATTATTTTCTTGGAAAAAATTTTCAAAAAAATATGAGTCACATCCGGGCACGAGTCCTTTTCTTATTTTGAAAGATTCAAAAAATATATTTTTTTGTTCATAGTTAGGTTGGCTAGAATGACACCCACTTTTTTATTTTTTTCTAAAAAATTTAATAGTTGTTCATTGAAATATTCATTTTTCACCAAGTAATTTTAGTTTTTTTTGAAAAAAGTAGTAGCCCATAAACTAGATTCAATTCTCTACAAATTTTGTTCTTACATATTTTTAAAATTGTGTAGATAATCCATTCAAATTTTCACATGAAATTGATTAAGTCTTATTTTTAGTATTTTCATTGCCACTTAGAGGTATTGTTTGGCCCATCATGATCTTGTGCACATACCCTTTAGTTTTAATTGTTAGCATCCTTTTAGCAAAGTTGATTAGGTATTGTAACTAGCTCTATTTTTTAGTCCCCTTGAGCTACGATGATCCTTTTTAGATTTCAAAATTTTTTCATATTTCTCCCTATATGTTTCCACATTATATACTACTCAACATTAAAGCAAGGCACAAATAAGAAATATTTATTGATCATTTAATTTCAAAAGATTCATTTGATATCGGGAGCAAAAGGTCTAAAACATTAAAGACCACATATAAAGCCACCTCATTGGGTATATCCTTTATCTGATGTGTGTTTCTTCCTAGTCATAAAAATTAAAGTTGAGTTTCTTTGAATAGGGAATGAGGAATGAGGAATGAAAACAAATGGCAGTGGGGAAAATCGTCAGGAAGAAAGTGTTTCCCGAGGGGCAACTCGAGATTCGTGGCCTCTTTTCAATAACACCTGGTCTCTTAAGCAAGAATAACGAGGGTTTTGTTAGTAATAAACAAGTTGTCCAAACAGGGAAGCAGTCATCTTCTTTGGGTGGGTCCTGCTCACAGTCTGAAAGGGAACATGTTAGACCCACATTTTGTTTTCTTGCTACTTCTTTTGCCACATTCTTGTTATTTTTTAGATCTCCTCTTTTCAAACAAATAGCTCAAATTGAAACAAACCATGGTAAACAAAAATAAATGTTTTAGGGACAACCTCGAAATGATCACCCAGGGGCCTACAGCAGGGAAAACAAATTTATCAGAAGAAAACAAAAACATTCAAACCCTAGGGCCTGTGAAATATACTACATTTTTCACAGAGGAAACTAGTGGTCCCCAAATACAGCTTATTGGGTATGTAGTTAGCGTGCTTTATTAGGAGGGTTTAAGCATCCCCTGGAACCATACTTTGTAATTAACAAAGGGGCCTACAGATTCATACTCTAACACACATGTTGGGAGAATAAATGGAACATGGGGCCCTTTCTCACCAGTGCACTAGCACATTAACACAGTCGACACGGGCAAAAAGTTGGTATTTGTGAATGCAAAACAATACAAGGGGATTTTAAGGTGCAAGTAGATCCATAAGAGAAGGCAAACACATAGTAAAAAGCTTACTATGATTTTACCCAAAATAGTTGGAAACATTACAAATTCTATAGTCAAAATGCAACATTCAGAAGGAGACCAAATAGGGCAAGGTAACACTAGTAGAAATATGGCAAATAAATGACTAGGTGACTAAAACTTTTAGTCACGTGACCAAACTTTTAGTCACATGACTAAAACTTTTTGCAACACAACTATAAATGACTAATTTGGTCATCGGGCAAAAAACACAACTAAATAATTGGTCAGACAAATAAAAATGACTAAATAAATGACTATTACTCCTCTATTATATTAATAAATAATATAATATAATATAATATTTATATTATATATTATATAATAATATTATATTATATTACTATATAATATATATTATATATAATATATATTATATTATATATAATATAATATTATATTATATTATAAAATAATATAATTATTATATTATAATATATAATAATATTTATATTATATAATAATATAATATTATATTATATTATAATATTATAAAATATTATATAATATTATATTATAATATATTTAATATTATATAATAATATAATATTATAATATATTTAATTACCCTAACCTATCATATGGGTGCCAAAATTTATAATAATTTAAGCCCTGATTAAACTTGAAATGGCGTCGTTGATTTTTCTTTTGAAAATATGCTTGGCGCCAATGCACCATTTTATGCCCTTCAATCCAATTACATCCGGGGATTTTTTTAATTCCTCTATCTTTCATCAATCTCCTTACCTCACCACACCTGCCCACTTTTGGATAGATGTTTGAGAGAAGAACATAAGTTATGCAGCATTTTTAGGATCCAAATCAAAAAATAGTGTTGTTGTAAATACTCCTAAGCCTATATTCATATGAGATCTATAAGCACCAAGAAAACACATCCATACAACTAGCACAAATTTAACAGGTATCTCAATGACAAAGTTTAGGGTGTCTTCAAGATAGCCAGCACGGGCAAGGAGGTTAACCATGCACACATAATGATCAACTGTAGGTGTAATGCAATAAGGGTTACACATGTGATTGAAGTATGTACAGCTCTCATCCACTAAACCTGCATGGTTGCATGCACCTAGAATACAAGCAAAGATTTCAATGTTAGGATATGTTCCAGAGTGCTTAATTAATTCAAATATTTTGAGAGCGTCCATGCAAAATCCATTTTGTGCATATCCTGCAATCATTGCATTCCATGAGATGACATCTCTTTGAGGAATTCTGTCAAACAGTTCACGTTTTTTATCTATGATTCCATATTTTGCATACATGTCTATGAGAGCATTTCAAACTATAATATCTCACAAGAATCCCCCTAACATTATGCTTTGAAGGATGTCCATACCCTGTTCCAAAGCTCCCATTTGGGCACAAGCAGGGAGGATGCTGGCAAAGGTTGTGGAATTTGGATTTACAATTGTCAATTGCATTTGCTTGAAAGTTTCTAAAGCATGTTCAACAAATCCATTTTGTGCAATCCTGTAATCATTGCATTCCACGAGATGACATCTCTTTGAGGCATTCTGTCAAACAGTTTGTGTGCCTTGTCTGTGCTTCCACATTTTTCATATATGTCTATCAGAGCATTTCCAACTATAATATCTGAAAAAAATTGCCTTCTATTATGCCTTGATGGATGTCCATACCCTGTTCCAAAGCTTACCATTTTGATACAGGCAAAGAGGATGCTGGCAATGGTTGTGGAATCTAGCTTTACACCTACCAATTTCATTTGCATGAAAGTTTCTAAAGCCTTTTCAACAAATCCATTTTGTGCATATCATGCAATCATTGCAGTCTATTAGACCACATTTCTTTCAGGGATTTGTCAAATAGTTCACATGCCTTGTCTATGCTTCCACATACATCTCTCTCTCTGTATATGTATATTCAATTGCATTTGCTTGAAAGTTTTTAATGCCTTAACATGTCTAATAGGGCAATTGCAACTACAACATCTGATAAAATTCCTCTATCCTTTATGTTTTGATGGATGTCCATACCCTATTCCAAAGCTCTTGTTTTGACACAAGCAAGGAGGATGCTGGCCAAGGTTGTGGAGTTTGGCTTTACACCAGCCAATTGCATTTGCTTTAAAATTTCTAAAGCATTTTCAACAAATCCATTTTAATAAAAGAGGGTGAGTCCTTGCTTTATATAAAAATGTGTCGGACTATGTGGATCTATCTCCCTTTGCAAAGAACATATGGTGTTGATTGGTGATCTTACAAGGATCTGTATTGTGGATAATTGGAACAATACATAATTAACAATTATACATTGCTGGAATAATTTTTTTCCTAAGCATCATTTTTACTTATTATATGTTTTGTGTAAGAAAACATTGTTAACCTTTGTGAAATGGAACACATCTTATCTAATTTGAGACTTTTTTATTGTATTGGTCTAGGTTAATGAGGAAGCAAGTGATAAAGTGCTAGAGGTGGAACATAAATATAATGAGATATGGCGGCTGTATTATGCCAAATGCAATGAAGTCATTTGGACAAACCCTAATTTTTGGCTAACTGCAATATGTTTTTCTTTTTTCATTAGCTAAGTTTGTTCCTGAATTGTGCAATTCATTGTTACATATATCAAAAGGAATGGTTGATACAACCTTAATGGAACTTGTTTTGTTGCTAACTTCTTTTATTTACAGTTTCTGAGCCATCCTGCTTTAGGTAACCTTCTGACTAGAGAAGACCAAAAGGTTGTGTTTTATTAACTTTTTGAAATCGTTTCACTATTTCATTTATATTATATTATGTGGGATTTCCTTTTTTTTTTAGACTAAATCTCTAACAAATATATGACACTCTAAAAAGTCTTCAAGATCCTTACCTTGTTATATAGATTTAGTAACTGCACGACGAGGCTTTTTGTGTTATCACAAAACCTGTAGGGCTACACATTGGTTTGGGTTATTGCCCTAACATACATACCACTGTATAATGCTCTTCATGACTGTTTAGGCTATGCATACTTGAAATCTGTTTCCCAATCTGTATATTGCATCATAGAGTATTCAATAGACTTATTCAATGCCTTTCTCAACTGTATAATGTAGTGAAACTGCTCACTGTCCTTATTGACATGCTTGGACAAGAATGGAGTCTCCAACAAAGGCTCAAACTATATTCAATCTATAAGAATATGAACTTATACATAGACTTTATGCCCTCTATCTAAAATGCTTACTATTCTAGGCCCTTTTAGACTATGCAAATTCTTTAATGCAGAATACAGACCTTGTACAAGATTTGATAGGTTTTGACAAATGTTACTATACAAATTCCTTTCTTTTCTTTGAAAGCTACTCATAAATCTACTTATGTTTAAACTTTTGTTTACACCTGCCAATTGCATTTGCTTGAAAGTTTCTAAGGCCTTTTCAACAAATCCATTTTGTGCAATCCTGCAGTCATTGCATTCCATGAGATGACATCTCTTTGAGGCATTATGTCAAACAGTTTGTGTGCCTTGTCTGTGCTTCCACATTTTTCATATATGTCTATTAGAGCATTTCCAACTATAATAGCTGACAAAAATCTGCCTTCTATTATCCCATTCTCCAAGTCCTCGAGCTTTAAAGGTGAGACATGCGCAGGTTTCTTGAAAATAGTTAAATGTCATGACACCATCGTTGTATCATACAATAGGACTTTAACAAATAACCCATCAATATATACAAGCAGTGATGCACATTGCTTACTATACATATGATTTTATGAAGTCAATAGCATGGAGTAGATCTCCAAACACTTTGAAAAACAATTTCTAGGAACTGGAAATAAAACCTTGTCCCTATTTTTTTTTCACTTCAGATCTGACATTGTACACCTTAAAAACATAAGGTTTTAAAAAACACTTCAGATCTGACATTGTACACCTTAAAAACATAAGGTTTTCACAGTCCAAACCACTGAGTAGAAAACTTTTGAAGGAAACTGTGTAGAAGATTTTGTATCAACATTTTAGATTACACTCATAATTTTCTCTCCATACAAAATCTTCTACATAGTTTTCACCAAAAGCTTTCTGCTGACTGTACACTTCATTATAATGTAGGCCAATGTTTACAGATTACTTTACTTAGCTTTGCCAATAACCTCCTATCACCAATAATCTCTGCAAGAACACTATCCATTTTTGAGATGATGAAACCTGTTTGCATCTCTCACAACAATTTCTCTTGCAACAACCTTGAAGATAAACTTGGTTGCAGTATGGCAGTCATCACATATTCGAAGGTTCTTCACAACTCGAATAGTTATTCCAGGCATTGTGTTTAACAATCCAAATGCAATTGCCAACTTCTCGCTATGGTGGCAGAGAAGTAATTCTTTTTCCTCCTCTTCCAAGTCATTCAGTACTATTCTTGTATCTGGAGAATACCCTGCTACCTTCATCTCCACAGACAATTCCTCCAACTTTGCAAGGATCTCCTGTGTCTATGGTTGTAGTCTGTCTCCTACATAAAAAGCATGTACTATTTTATGACCTTGAATCCAACTACACCTAAGGATCTTTTTAATTCCTCTATCTTTCATCATCTCCTTACCATTTGAACCTCACCCCAGCTGCCCACTTCTACATAAATGTTTGGGAGAAGAACATAAGTCACAACATTTGTGGGATCCAAATCAAAAAGTAGCATTGCTATAAATACTCCTAGGCCTATATTCATATGTGATTTACAAGCACCAAGAAAACACATCCACACAAGCACCACAGGTTTAATTGGCATCTTAATGATAAAGTTTAGGCTGTACTCAAGATAGCCAGCACGAGAAAGAAGGTCAACCATGCACACATAATGATTGGCTGTAGGAGTAATGCAATAAGGGTTACTCATGTGATTAAAGTATGTACAACCCTCATCCACTAAACCTGAATAGCTACATGCACATAGAACACAAGCAAAGCTTACAATGTTAGGATATGCTCCAGAGTGCTTCATTGATTCAAAGATTTTGAGAGCATCCTTGCAAAATCCATTTTGTGCATATCCTGCAATCATGGCATTCCATGAGACCACATTTTTTTGAGGCATTTTGTTAAATAGGTCACGTGCCTTGTCTATACTTCCACATTTTGCATACATGTCTACCAAAGCATTTCCAACTATAATTTCTGACAAAAATCCCCCTTCAATTATGCTTTGATGGATGTCCATACCTTGTTCCATAGCTCCCATTCTGGCACAAGCAGGGAGGATGCTGGCAAAGGTTGTGGAATTTTCTTTACACTTGCCAATTGCATTTGCTTGAAAGTTTCTAAAGCCTTTTCAAAAAATTCATTTTGTCCATATCCTGCAATAATGGAATTGCATGAGACCACATTTCTTTCAGGCATTTTTTCAAATAGTTCACGTGCCTTCTCTGTGCTTCCACATTTTGCATACATGTCTACTAGGGCAGTTGCAACTACAACAAATGACAAAATTCCTCTATCCTTCATTCTTGGATGGATGTCCATACCCTATTCCAAAGCTCCCATTTTGGCACAGGCAAGGAGAATGCTGGCAAAGGTTGTCGAATTTGGCTTTACACCTTCTAATTGCATTTGCTTGAAAGTTTCTAAAGCCTTTTCAACAAATTCATTCCTATTGAAAAGTCTTCTCTGATGGAGCATGCTACTTTTGTAAGAGAATCTCCTACCACAGAACTCAATATGATGGTAGCTAAATGCCTAATTCCTTTCCTGGAAGAGACTTTTTTTGCCAATTTTACTTTGGGTTGCACACGTTCAAGTAATCTACTGAAGCTCTGTATTTGGGACTCAAGTTGAGAATTATGAAGTTTATGATAATATTTTCTTTTTGCATCTCAGATCAATCCTTCTAGATTAGTCATAAGTGCTTCTAGAGTTTGCACTTTCTTGGGTTCATCTTCAAGGTCACGAGAAGCTTGCTCCAATGCTCTCACAGCTCCCACAATGTTTGACACTAATCCAGCGGCTGCAACTACTAATTGGAAAGCATCCATCTTTTCAAAAAATATATACTACCTTGTAGTAATGTTTGTTGCCACCAGAAATTGATAACATCCCGCAACCATTAACAATATATAATGATATTGTTTCTCCTACATGTAGTAATGTGCATATCTCGTAACCATTGCATTCCATGAGATGACATCTCTTTGAGGCATTCTGCCAAACAGTTAACATGCCTTGTCAATGCTTCCACATTTTGCATACATGTCTACCACAAGGTGCTTGTTAGGCCTTCGTGGTGATGTGGGGAACCCCGCATCACCGCGAAGGCCCAATAAGCACCTTGCAGTAGACATGTATGCGGTGACCCTGACATCCTTTATGCTTTGATGGATATCCATACCCTATTCCAAAGCTCCCATTTTTGCACAGGCGGGGAGGATGCTGGCAAAGGTTGTGGAAGGCCAAGTTTTCCTCAAAACTAACTAATGATGCTCTGGATTAAATAAGGGTATTTATGTTTGTCCCTAAAGTTTCATTGTGAGAGGTATAATAGACATGTAATCAACTTGAATGTCCAAATCCTCAAATTGGCCACCATTGCAGTCTATTAAAGCGAGCTTATGTGACTTTATGTCTTGGAATTCCACATCCTCCAACTCCTCTACTAGGCTTGTGATCGTGGGGGCACTGTTTGCTGCCACCACCTGCCCACCCAAATCATAAATTTTCCCTGCAACATGACATACAATTTGAGTTTAGTTTTATTTAAATTATAGGTTATATATGAACTCTAAATCCAAAGTAGTGGTCATTTAAAACTTAGCAAGATAGAATTATGGCTAAATTGAATTGAGAATTGGCTTCTGAATAAAAGGTGACAGAAGTTCTTACATCAAGATCAAGATGTTAAAAAAATATTGCAGATTTTTAGAAGCATTATTCAATTCATTATGGGTTGTGGAAGCTTAAGGACCCAATTAAATTTAAACAGTTTATAGAATAAGATCCTATTCATGCACCCAAAATAAGATTTTGTCAGTCAATTCAAATTAATCCTTCATTAACCAACAATCATACACACTCTACTTAAACATTATCTCTTCAATGGTTAAACAATTAATAGCAAATTTACATCTAGTCATCCACACCAAAAAGTGGTAAACATTTGTCCTATTTTTATTGGTCAAAATTGACCTTTGACTATTGAAGTGGATGATATTTAAGAATAGTCGTGGATACAAAGAAATGGATTTTTGTTTTGTTTTAATGATAAATTTTCATGTATTTCTCTGCTCAAATTTACCAAAGACTTGCACCTGGCTTAGTCAGTCAGAGTTTAGTTCCTCAAAACCAACTAATGATGCTCTGGACTAAATAAGGGTATTTCTAGATTAAATGAGGATATGATTACATGATTGAAGTCTAAATAATGCCTAATCTATTTAGAAATGAGGATGCAATATTTTTAAAATCTAATATACTTAGTGAAAAGGAAAATAAAAAATCTAAACCTTTAGAATGATAAATATATAATTAATGTAATATAAGTATTAAATTTTAAATTTATTAATGAGTTGAGATTGATAATCAAAGTAAAATAAATGTAGAAAATTAAATAATAGTATCTAGTTTAAAATTTGATGAAGACTATATTGTGTTAAGTATTAGAAATTAATTGGTTACTTTATAAAAGTTTTTTGTGATGTTAGATAAATATTTTTGAATTTGTCAATTCTATATCTGATATTCTAGTTCACTTGTATCGTTGTGGAATTGATCTCCACAAGTGTAGATCTCAACCTTCACGTGGATTTGAATTTGTGTGAATGGATGTAATTTGTATTGATATATTAATCAAAAAAATTTCTCACGTCAATGTCTAATACTTTAATATGTGTTTTTTTTGCAGTTTGAGGTTACACCATTCTTGCTTGCCTCCACGACAAGTGATTCTTTTGTACAAACTTGTGAGCCGAAAGACAATTGCATTGCATCTAAAACTGTTTG
Source organism: Cunninghamia lanceolata (assembly GCA_027924645.1). Lineage (NCBI taxonomy): Eukaryota > Viridiplantae > Streptophyta > Pinopsida > Cupressales > Cupressaceae > Cunninghamia > Cunninghamia lanceolata. The sequence continues at coordinate 5,591,509 of BSBN01000128.1, forward strand.
GGCTCTTCCGTAAGTTTTGTGAAAATCTTTCAACACTCAGTAATATATTAAGAATTCAATTCTTGAATTTGAAATTGCATTTGCTTTAAAATTTCTAAAGCCTTTCCAACAAATCCATTTTGTGCATATCCTATATTCATTGCAGTCCATGAGACCACATTTCTTTGAGGCATTCTATCAAATAGTTCACATGCCTTGTCTATGCTTCCACATTTTGCATACATGTCTAACAGGGCAGTTGCAACTACAACATCTAACAAAATTCCTCCATCCTTTATGTTTTGATGGATGCCCATACCCTATTCCAAAGCTCCCATTTTGGCACAGGCAGGGAGGATGCTGGCAAAGGTTGTGTAATGTCCACGGGATGACATCTCTTTGAGGCATTGTGTCAAACAGTTCCTGTGCCTTGACTATTATTCCAAATTTTGCATACATTTCTACCAGAGCATTTACAACTATAATATCTGTCAAACATCCCCCTTCCATTATGCTTTGATTTGCTGATAAAGTATGTTTCAGATTTGAATTTTCTATTCAAGTTTCATCTTCACTTTCACATGTTTGGAGTTGGGATTGCTAGCTTCCTAAACCTATAATCAATGAAAATTCATAGTTCAGAAATTGATTACTAGAAATGGGGGTTGCAAGAATGTTTGTCTAAACCTAATTGTTTATAAATTTGACTTACTCTGTCTAAACAGATCTAAGAAGATCTATGGAGTCAAGAAGGTAAATATTATTTCAAAGAACATGTTAAAGTAAGTTACTTATTTGCTTTCAAGTAAGTTACTTATTTGCTTTCTGTTACAAAGGGGCAATTTACTTATTGCATTGATGGGTTCTGTTTGTGCAGACCAAGGCAGGAGATGCAACAAAGAAGAAGTAATGTAGCAATTAGCAATATTATGCAAGTTTTGATACATTTATTCAAATTTTGAGATGTAAAAGCCCATGATGAAATATTTAGGCTTCATTTTACAAGTAGTTCTTTCATGTTTTAGAGTTGTATAAGCAAAATTTATAGGGCATTGTAACTTAGTTTTCTCAGTCACAGCACTAAGAACCACACTTTTTAACACATTTTTTAAAGCAAAGACATATTTAAGTCTTGTATTTGCTGTAAAAACACATTTTCTCAATAAAATTTTAGAATATTGTCTTCTTAGTAGTTGTTTCATTATGTGCAAATGAATGATTGATTATGTTTTTTTGTTTTTTATGTTTAAACCTCAAAAACAATTAAATAAACTACCAATTGACTAAATATACTACCAACTAACAGAAATTGATGACTAAATGACTAAATATACTACCAAATTACCAAATATACTACCAAATTGATGACTAAATATACTACCAAATTAATGACTAAAATTTATTTAGTCATAAATTTGGTCGCAAGATAAATGACCGGCAATAAACTACCAATGGTCACATGACTAAATATACTACCAAATTACCAAATATACTACCAAATTGATGACTAAATATACTACAAAATTTATGATTAAATATACTACCAAATTAATGACTAAATATACTACCAAATTAATGACTAAAATTTATTTGGTCATAAATTTGGTCGCGAGATAAATGACCAGCAATAAACTACCAATGGTCACGTGACCAAACTACTAATCACATGACCAATTTTTGGTAGTTTTTGTAGTCATTTATTTTTATTTTTCTACTAGTGTAAGGACAAAGGAAAAGAAAAAGAGGCTTCTTTGCTTCACAAAGAACTTGAGTCATTAACCAATGTAAAACTAAAACTTTCATAACAGATGAAGGAGAAGGAGAAGATGGGTTCCAAGGCCATAAAGGTCCATACAACCCCATGACTACACCGTTGTTGTGGTCATTAGAAATTTATGTAAATGAGATCATGAGCATGAAACAAAGGATGGAGAAGATAGAAGAAAAAGGGCAACATGAAAGCACTAAGATAAAGGAAATTTTAGAAACCAGCTAGAACCTTGAAAGAGAAAACAAGCTGCTCAAAGAGCAAGTGTTAAATCTACAAAACAACATGGAAAGGGGACATGGTGCAGACAGGAATTAGGGGTCCTATGGGACTACTAATTCTTGCAGCCTTCAATATGAATTCATTCATAAACAAATCCAATTTATTTGCATCACCTGGACAACTTGTAATTCACAAACAATAGCTACAAGAACTCAACCAACAATATTTACCTAACCCAATTGGTCTCAAGCCATTACATCAATCATTCCAAATATGTATGCAAATTGGTCACAATTTCAAATTTATATCTATTGGCAATTTTTTATTGTTCGCAACACAATTCAAATACATGGTAAAGGATTGCAATCTATCTTCCTCTAAGCAACAAACTAAAAATTCAACCTTACCAGAACAAAGCTATCTCTGTATTTCTCTACTCTTCTTCTCAGACTGACACTCTTCTTACTTCCCTCTGTTGTCACTGTTATTCCTCTATTTTTCCTTTTTGTCTAGTTGCCCCACACAAAATGGACACATCTATACACTTATTCTGTGTTCAATTTCCTATTGCTTGCAATAAAATTTCATTATTTCTCCCCTTCTCTCTTTTGGCCGCCAAACCCCACACTAAATCAACCTCTTCTATTTTTATTATCTGCTATACCTTTTGTTATTTGTGGTGCTTCATTTCTTGAGGAATGTTGAGTCAATGAGGTGTTGTCCCTCCATTATGAAGAAATTAAAATAATTTAAAATGAATTTCATATTCCTTGTTGCGCTAGGATCTCCAATATGTCTGGCCAAAACCTCCCAATTGACCACCTTGTCTTCTTAATTTCTTCCCTCTCTTATGTTGTTCCTCTTCTTTTCCTTTCCACCTGGCAACGCCCTCTAATTCCTCTTCTCTACATTGGATATATTTATCTAGCAGTTCATTTTCAAAAGGTAATTACATTACATGACGCATCACCTCTATTTAATTTCAATGCATATTCATTGTCATTGCAGACTTTGATAAAAGTAAGTCTTTTAATACAATCCTCTCCATATGCATTTTAACTTCCAATACAATAATCTGTGGCTAATAATAAGACAAGAAATTTCATTCCCACACAACATATTGGACCATGCCTCTATAGAGGCAAAGTTGATTATGTAAAAAGAAACAGAATTTTTGTTATAGTTGTACCAAAGGCATCCCATATGCCTATCCACAGACTGGCCATGCATTGCATTAATGAAATCAATAAACTATTGCCATCCAAAGGAAATAGAGGAATCGGTTGTCAAAAAAGTTTGGTAACATGAAGTCACCCAACTAGCCGCAACAACACCGCCAACATCTCAGAAATCACAACTGAAACAACAAACTATATTAAAATTAAGCAAAACTGAGATAGTACATTTTTGTTGATGTAGGATTGCACGTGCGCCCGAGTGCTCTTGCATCAGACACGCCAGGTAGGAGAAATGTTCCATGAGACTGCAGCTCATGAATATTTTGGGAGCTTGGGATGGTGATGCCATGCTCATTTTTTATCTAGATTTCCTCTTCATCAATCGACTGCTTCCTTTGTCCATCGAGCAAAACCTCTTTACCTCTTCCCTCTTTCACATTCCTTTGTTGCTTATGCTGCAACCTGCACTCACCTCGGTGGTCACCTCTACTTGGCTCTTCCCAGTGACAAAAATCTACATTAGACCTCTCATATAAGCATGCATCTTTTTCCAATGCTAAATTATGTTTTCCTCTTGGACTCTCTTCACTTCTTTTAGAACTATATGGTTGCCCCTTATTTTTCTTCTCTTCCTTGTGCAACTGTTGCACCAACTCTTCACCACTTCCCTTGACCTCACTCAAAGTTCTCTTCTCATGAACTAATGTTGGGCTGCTCCCAACCTTACTTGCCATTGTCACAACTTGTTCACTTGCATGAAAATAAACCAATGAACTATCTCTCACTTGTTTCTCCTTGTCCTTCAATGGACTCAAATGATACTCCCTTCCATCCTTTGTAATGGTATACATATTTTCCCAACCATCATACACAACATGTCTATCATATTGCCATGGTCTACCCAAAAGGACATGACAAGCATCCATGGGCATCACATCACACAACACCTCATCAACATAATTACCAATCTGAAATTAAACCAAGTATTGTTCACTTATCATAATTTGATGATCCTTTTGCAACCAAGTGACTCGGTAAGGATTTGGATGTCTTGTCTTTTTAATTGCAGCTTCTCTACCATCTCTTGTGAGACCAAATTATCGATACTTCTGCTATCCACAACTACCTTACAACACTTGCCACCTAATTTACACACTGTTCGAAATAAACTTCACCTTTGTGTTGGCTCTGGTTGTTTCTTTTTTGGTTTCAAAAGCACTCTATTTAGCATCAATGCCTCTACTTGTTCGGTCTCTTCTACTTGCTTTGGGGAATCCACACTCTCTTCATCAACTTGTGTTGAATAGTTCTTTGTTGCACTCTTCCTACTAATGTCTTTCTATATTTGAGGGCATTCAAAGGCAATTTGTCCAACCTCTCCACATTAGAAACATGTGCCTCCAAATCCCCTTCCTCTACCTCTTCCAGAATAGCCTCTTCCCTTGTTGTTTTGACTTGATTCCTCCTTGTGTGAAGTGTCATTTTCCTCCTCAAAAACTTGTTTTCCTTTTCCATTACTTGTTGGTTCACTTCACATGACAGACCTTCCTCTTCCTCTTGTATTACCTTGGTGTCTTCATGACAATTTTTCTTCAGCCTTAAAGGCAAATCAATATGCCTCTTCCACTGTATGAACTTGCAACATAGCCAATTCATCTTGAATGTTATATCTCAATCCATTTACATACATTGAAACCTTTTCTACATCATCCTCCACACATCCAACCCATATATTCAACTTGTAAAACTCCTCGGTATAAGCTTGCACACTTAACTCTTTTTGCTTCAAATTTTCCAATTTTTGAAACAAACTTACTTGGTAATCTTTTGATAGAAATTGAGCTTTCATCTTTGCTATCATTTGGTCCCAAGTTCTAATTTTATCCTTACCTCTTTGTTGTCTATAAATCTGCACATGATCCCACCACAATGACGCATGTCCCTTTAACTTCATGTAAGAAAATTTCACTCGTTTCGAGTCTTTTATCGACTCATAGTCGAAATACTTCTCCATTTGTAATATCCAATCAATTAAATCTTTCATATTCAGGCTTCCATTGTAACTAAAGGTTTCCAATCTCGGCTTGCTACTGATCTTTGCCATTGCTCTCAAAAATCTACCTTCCATTCCATCTTCATCATCCTCAAAATCAATTTCTAGTGCTTCAATCTCACCTTCATCATCACTAACATCTACCATAGGTATCCCTCTTCGTTGCACTACTTCCATCACATCCAATCTCGCTATGATACCTCTTAGCATCTCCATGACTATCATATTATCATTATTTCATGGTCCTCTTCGCCCACATCCTCTTTGCGCCATGTCGATGGGCTTCCTGCAGTTGTGGATCTCCTTGCCCTCACACTCACCCACAAATATTTCTTCCAGGGTTCCTTCCCTCAACACAACCACAACCAGATCTGATACCAAATGGTGCAGAAAAGAATTAGGGTTCCTATGATACTGCTAATTCTTGCAGCCTTCAATACAAATTCATTCATAAACAAATCCAATTTATTTGCATCACCTGGACAACTTGCAATTCACAACCAGAAGCTACAGGAACTCAACCAATAATATTTACCTAACCCAATTAGTCTCAGCCCATTACATCAATCATTCCAAATATGTATGCAAATTGGTCACAATTTTGAATTTATTTCTATTGGCAATGTTTTATTGTTCGCAACACAATCCAAATGCAAGGTAAAGGATTGCAATCTATCTTCTTTTGAGCAACAAACTAAAACTTCAACCTTACCATAACAGAGAAATCTTTGTATTTCTCTACTCTTCTTCTCAGATTGACACTCTTCTTACTTCCCTCTACTACCACTGTTATTCCTCTATTTTTCCTTTTTGTCTGGTCACCCCACACCAAATCCACATCTATACACTTATTTTGTGTTCAATTTCCTATTGTTGGCAATGAAATTTCATTATTTCTCCCCCTTCTCTCTTTTGGCTGCCAAACCCCACACCAAATCAACCTCTTCTCTTTTTATTATCTGCTATACCTTTTGTTATTTACATGGCACTTCATTTCTTGAGGAATGTTGAGTCAATGAGGCATCGCTCCTCCATTGTGAAGAAATTAAAATAATTTAAAATGAATTTCATATTCCTTACTTGTTGCGCTGGGATCTCCAATCTGTCCACCTAAAACCTCCCAATCGACCACCTTGTCTTCTTAATTTCTTCCCTCTTATGTTGTTCCTCTTCTTTTCCTTTCCACCTAGAAGTACCCTCTAATTCCTCTTTCTGCATAAGATATATTTATCTGGCAGTTCATTTTCAAAAGGTAATTACATTGCATGAGGCATCACCTCTATTTAATTTCAATGCATATTCATTGTCATTGCAAAATTTAATAAAAGTAAGTCTTTTAATACAATACTCTCCATTTGGATTTTAACCGCCAATACAATAATTTGTGGCTAACAATAAGATGAGAAATTTCATTCCCACACAACATATTGGACCATGCCTCTATAGAGGCAAAGTTGATTATGCAAAAAGAAACAAATTTTTTGTTATAGCTATACCAAAGGCATCCCATATGCCTATCCATGGACTAGCCATGCATTACATTAATGAAATCAATAAACTATCACCCTCCAAAAGGAAATAGAGGAATCATTCGTCGAAAAGGAGTGGTAACACGAAGTCACCCAACTAGCCGCGACAACACTGCCAACATCCTGGAAATCACAACTGAAACAACAAACTATATTAAAATTAAGCAAAACTAAGATATTATCTTTTTGTTGATCCATGATTGTGTGTGAACCCAGGTGTTCCTACATTAGGACAACATGAACTGATCACTCTAAAACTAGAATTAGAGAAAACAAAATTAACAAAAGAAAAACTAGAGGTAATGAAAGGAAATGACATAACACAGTTAGAAAAGATCCAAATAGCATTGGCAAGCATGGAAATAAGAGAAAATAAGTTAAGAGATCAATTAGAAAGGGTAAAATCCTTGGCCTAGGTTGTAAATGGACAAACACATGAGCAAAAAGAAATCATCAAGAAAAAAATCAAGAGACATATAAAAGAAGAAAAAGATAAACATGTCAAGGAGGTAAATATTATCATAAAAGGTTTGAGGGACTATGGTGAGAAGGAAAGAACTGATATCTTAACAAGAGACTTCCTTCAGGAAAAATTGAAATGGACAAGTTTTATTCAACAAGCAAACAGGATTGGAAAGAAAATAGAAGAAGGAACGAATAGACATGTAAGAGTTGTCTTGACAAACATAGATGATAAGAACACAATTCGAAAGAATAGAGGGTTTCTTCGAGGTACTCACATTTTCTTAGATGAAGAATTGACATTTGCACAACAAGAAGAAGGAAGGAAGGAGTGGGAGAAAGTGAAAACAACAAGGGATGAAAGGAAATGGGCATGGCTGAAAAATGGAAAAGATCAAATCAGCAAGCTTTTTTCACACAAGAAATAGGAATTCGGGGCCCCACGAGAGTATATATGCATGATAAGTTGGAATTGTAGAGGATACCCATGGAGAAGAGGACCGGGCTTGGGGCCCATAGCAGAAGGGAAAGACATTATTATTCTAACAAAAACACATGAGCATGATGGATACAAAGTCCCAAACTTTGAAGATTACAATAAAATCTCAGTTTCAAATGAAGGGACGGAAATAGGTAAAGGACATGGGGGTCACAGTGCTAATAAGAGAAGTGTGGGATGGAATCGTGAAAATAGAAAAAGAGGATCCCAATGAGTACATTTGGCTGAAAATAACAAACAATGAGGATACAATCAGGTTGCTTGCTTGCTACTTTTCCCCAAAAGGGTCAAATTTCTACAATAAGAGAAATCTAGACAACAAAGACCCGTATGTGTCTTTAAAGAAAGACATCTCTATTTTTAGCATTTCGAGGGAAATTGTCTTAATGGGGGATTTTAATGCTAGAACAACTAACAATTAGTCTCTTCAATTGGGAAGAGAAGAAAGAGGTGATAGCAATCCTTTATGGCTTGAAGAAGGTGGAGACCAACTTTGGGAAAGAATATCACAAGACGGAAATGGTAGTGTGATACACTTTGGAGTGGAACTTTTGGAGCTATGTAGTTTGTATGACATGGTTATATGTAACGGAATGAGAACTTGGCCAAGATCAAGGGGTATCACTTGTAAAACGTACAATGGTCAAAGTGTTGTGGATTATGTGATCTTCTCTTGAAATTCAACTACTAAGTTGTTGGAGTTTGATATAAGGGACTATCCTATGGAGTTAAAATCTGATCATATGCCTCTCCTTGTTAAGTTTGGCCTTCTCACTAACAAGCAGAGTGAAGGGCAAGTCCAGTACGTGCTAAAGAAAGCTCGTCCACAAGGTACGATCGTTTTGAATTAAAAAAATTAGGAGATTTTTATTGTTACCCTTGTGCAGCACCTCAAGATGACTAAAAATAGCATTGGGCACAAGGAAAACAATGAAACAAGGAAACATATTTGCAACAGTTTTCTGACCCCTTTGATTCACAAGGCTTTAAAAGTTTGCAAGAAATCTACACCTCGGAAGGGAGTCTCAAATACTTTCCCAACTAAACTGTGGTATGCTAAAGAGTGCAAAGTGGCAAAAAGATCCTTCAAAGAGAACAAGACAAACAAAAAAAGTAAGAAAAATATGAGAAATTGATAAAATTCAAAAAAGAAAGTTTTATAGTCTTAAGAAGGAAGGAGTTAAAATAGCTCTGGGTAAACACAACCCCAAAGGCTTTTGGAGGGAGATGCAACAAAAGAGGAAACAAATAGAAAATAATATCATGGAGGCTCAATGGTTAGATTATGCAAAGCTACTTTATGAGCGTGACCAAGAGGAAGTTACTCATCCCATTATTAGCACGTCCACTGAGCTCTTTTTGGTGGAGGATATCAAACAGGGTATAAAAAAATTGGCAAATGGTAAAAGCCAAGACATAGATGGGCTGCAAGCTAAATTTTTAAAGTGGGGAGTTGAACACCTTGCTTCTCACATCAAAAGAATTTTTAATGAGGTCACACAGGGGGGCTTTCTGACAAAGTGGACTACTAGTGTCATTATACCTCTCTACAAGAGTGGAGATATCAATAATTCCACTAACTATCGAACTATCATGGTCAACCCTCTTCTTGGTAAGCTTTTTGGGAGCTTGATAGAGCATAGAATCAGTAGTTGGGCAGAAGAAGAGGGAAACAGAGTAAAAGAACAAGTTGGCTTTAGACCAAGTCACTCTATCATTGATCACTGCATCACTTTTAGGCATTTGATTGAAAAATATTGGCACACCCAAGGAGGGCAAGCTTTTATTTGCTTCATTGATTTTAAAAAAGCCTTTGAAAAGGTTCCCAAGGACTAACTTTGGAAAAGGATGGAAGAACTTGGGGTTCTTGATGAGTATAGAGCTGCAGTTCATAAGCTTTATGAACAAGTTAGAGAAAAAATTAGAACTAAAGAAGGTATGTCTGAATGCTTAGGCAGCAACATCAGGATTAACAGGGGTGTTCTATTTCTCCCACTTTGTTTGGTCTATACATTGACAAACTTGAGGAATGGATAAACAAAAATGACAAAGGAGGTATCCAGTTGGCTAGTTTTGTGGTGAAATTACTTTTATATGCAGATGACCTTATTCTAGTTGCAAAAGTAGCTCACGGTTTGAGAGAACATTTGAAGGCTTTTGAACTCTTTTGTCAAGAAGTCAGGATGCAAGTGAATATTAGCAAGACTAAATTCATGATCTTCTCTCTAAAAAGGAAGAAGCAACAAGTTAGTTTTATTTTTGAAGGTAGCCCATTGAAAATTATCAAAGAATACAAGTACCTTTGCATTGTTTTTCATAATAGACTCATCTGGGAGACTTACAGAGTGAAAAGTATACAAGGAGGATGGAGAGCATCTTAGCTACTCCAGAATAGGTGTAGAAAAGTGGAGCTTTGGTATTGGAAAGCCAAGAAAACCCTTTTTGGGCTATTGGTCACATCGGTTGTCCTCTATGGTTGTGAGGTTCGGGGGAGCAACATGTCAAACCACAAATGGAGACAGTTAGAAAGAATTCAAAAGCATCTTATCACTAGAAGTCTTAAATTCAAAGCAACGGTTCCATATGAGATTCTTTTGGTTGAATTGGTACTTTCCTGATGGAGGCAGCAGTGATAACTCAATTACTAAGTTACTTAAAAAAGGTTGAAAACATGGAGAATCATCGGTGGCCCAAAATGGCAATGAAGGAAGAGTTAGATTAGAGGAAAAAGATGTGGATGAAGTAAAACATCAAGTGGTTGGGAAAATGGGACATTGAGTTGCAAGAATATCCTAACACCAAAGAGAAAATAAAAAAGTTTGTATTAGAAAAATTTAGGACTGCCATGTGGACAAATCAAATTGGGCGTAAAAAATCACATTATATCAAAGAGCTCAACCCCACTTGGGAGTATGGGGATAAAGCCTACTTGTGTGCTGATCTTAAGGGTAAAGCTAGGATCTTAGTTGCACAATTGAAGACCAGTTCACACCATCTTAGGTGTGAAACTGGTAGATAGATGCTTCCTTAGGGAAACTGGGAAGATATGACTTGCATTTTCTGCAACAAAAGAGTGGTTGAAACTGAACGACACTTCATCAAGGACTACGATGTGTACAAGGATATATGTATGCAGCATGAAAACAACTTGAACGTGGGCAATCTTAGTGAGCTATTTAAGGAAAAGAGGCTTCACAACATGACTTGCCTCTTGGTTAAGATTCATAGAAGAAGAGAGGACATCAAAAGGAGCATGAAAATGTCTTAGTGTTGTGGCTCTTGGTCCCTTAGATTTATTGGTCTCGTGGATGCCATTAAAAATCATTCATTTATTCATTCATTCAGAGAATACTAATCCCTATTAATCCTGAGTATTATCATCGGTAAACTCCAACATAAATGAAATGGTCACATCTAATTATACATCATGTGTACCTATGTTGGTAAAGTAAAATCAATGAAGTGGGACTCTACTCCAAGCCATATTTTAATATGTGTCTTCAAATGGTATTTCTAAAGTAAGATAAGAGTTAATTCAATTTACTCCAAAATTTTAGTGAAATACTTCAGTTCAATACCAACCATTCTATTATGTTCTTTATTTAAACATTCCAACTAAAAAAAACTCAAAACCCAACTTCTAATTCAAACAGGTCAAAAGCTACTACTTTGACTAAATTACAGAGAATAAGGACAAAGTTGTTACTTGTGGTTTTTGATGATGTTAGCAATGCCTTCCAGTAAGTACTATGACATACTCTCAAAATGGCCAATAGCGTGTTTAACCTTTGGAATGTACTAGCTTATGTCATGTCCTGTAATACCTGAGTATGTATCCCTTAGTATTAGATTTACCAAAATTATAATATATTATGTTTTCTTTAATATTATATATTTTTTTATTTTAGAATAAATGTATGTGCATTATAAAAAATCTATGATCTCTAATCAACACACTATGGAAAATAACAAATATAGTTAGAAGAATCTCAAAAAAAAGGCACTACACTCCATATAGATGTTTTTGTTTTAATGAAAAAAAAACTTTTGATATAGATGCTAAGAGAAATGCATTACGAAATAATATAAGTCTAAAAAAATTTTAATATCAATTCAAAAATTAATAATGAATAAAATATTTAATAAAAAGTTACCAAAAAATATCCATGCAATAGACATTGGAGATAATGATCTAATTCCAATAAATCATGGAAACTTTTTATTTGTAGTGAAATTTATGCATTATGGAATAATGTCATTCAAAAAATAATAGGAAAAAATAAAAATAAATTGAAAAATAAATATAAAAAATAATAGAAATATTCTTTTAAAGAATTAAAAAAATTATCTCTGGAATCTACATAAAAAATCTCACTACTCATTAATTTACATCATCCTTAAATTTCTAACCATTTGTTGTTGGGGATGAAATCATGGCACATCTTAGAAAAGAAAGATTTCTAGTGGGAACATACAACAAGTTGAAGATGAAGAAGTTCAAGGCCCATGTAAGATTCTTAGAAGTTCAATTCTATGAAGTTGAGTTACCAGAAAAACTTGGCATATCACCAATATTCAACATTGCAGATCTCTATCAGTACTATAAAAACCAATCACATGACAATGCCATAGAAGTTTACTTGGAGGAGTAGATACCACATCAATAATAGAAACATATAGAGCAGATTTTGGATAGCAGAATTAGGCGCACCACTAGAAACAGACAATATGAGGAGTACATGGTTATGTGGAAAAGAAGATCAAAAGAAGACTCGTCATCGATTTCACAATTATCAAAGTGCAACAGATAGAGATCCCACCTATCTATGGTCTATGATTCAAAGTTAAATGAAATAATTGTAGAATAGTCCACTTAAACATATAGTTAACATGGATATTTGAGAATTTAAGAAAAATAACACAATTAGCAACTAGACATAATATTATATTTATCATGATTTAGATAGGTGAAGGATGGGCATGTATAATATGCAAATCTACTAGTTTTCATCCATAGATTTATCGAAAATGTTTAGATTTTGCAAATTGTTTATCTCTCTCTCTATATCTCTCTTCCTCTCCCTATATGTCTAGGACAAAACCTTTGCTAATTGTGAAATCCATGATAATTATAGATAGTTATTAAATAAGCATTTAACTATCTATAAGAATATACTTGTTGTTCCCACAAACTAATACAAGTATAGTCTAATGCAAGGTTGTTGCAATTTATTTATGCATGTAAATGCAAATACTAGTATTTTTCACTCACCAATTCACATTTTTTACCTCGTTACCATCTTTTAGAGTGTATGCCACTAACTTATATTTCCCAAAAGGTACTAGTTCATTTCCAATTGCATGTATATTCTCCATGTGTACACAAATTGTCAAACACTGCAAACCACCACAACTATCACATGTTCTATTCAAACATGATTTCTTATAAAATAATTGTCTGTCTACTCTTTCACAAAAAATGCTTGAATTAAAATCTCTTGTTGATTTAGGTGGAGTTTCTATCATATAGTCCTACAAAATATCTTTAGTATGTAAAGATCCACATGTATCTCTAAAAACATTATAATGCATAGAAAATTCTATGTGGACTCTACAACAAGTTGTGCATGTATGAATTATTTTGACATAAAAAAGTTTTCTATTCAAAATACTTTTGACTAATTTTTATTTGAGGATAACTCTCTACAAATTTAGAAAAAAATTGTGTTTGAGTCCTATCCAAAAAATGCTTTGGATGTGGCTCATAGTTTTAACAACCAATTCTCCTTTTTACATCTCTTTGATTAGGAAATACTCTTGTGTTATTTTTCTCAAATTATTCAATTAGGGATTTTAAGGCTTCAACTATGACTTTATCTTTCAATGACATTTAACATTATATTTAGTTGATAATGACAAATGACAAACAAATTGAATATTATATAAACACCATTCTTATAATTTGGATTCTTATAATTTAGAATTTATGTTATATTTAGTATGAACACTACTATTTATAACTATCCATCTCTTATCAAATCATCTTCATCAATGACTTCATAACTTTCACATCATCTATAGATTTGGACATTAAGTTTTTATTTGGTGGTTTTGTTCCTTTTCTCTATTCTCTCTTTCCACAAGCCTAGCATGGTGTGTTTTTGAAATCATATCTCCATCTTTGTGTGTCATTGGTATTTGAAATTGATTGTACAACTTGTGCTTTTGAAGAACTAGGTTCCCTAAAAGTGTGGGGTCTTTTGATATAATTTGTGGATAAGGGGCAGGTTTGTCCTATCTCAACTAGCCAACCACCCTTGACACTTGTTGAAAGGAAGTAAGGTACACGAAACACACTTCCTACACTAATCTAATGAGGGGAAATGTATGCAAATTTGTTTTAATCCTTGCAATTGCAGCAATGTTAAACATATAACATAAGAAATTACAGTAGCAACACAACACATAGAAGATTGACACAAGATGTATCATGGGGAAAACCTTTTCAGGTAAAAAACCCCACACTCTAAAATCTGCACAATGTATTATCAAATCTGTGAAAGAATTACAATACATTTGCAATGCAAGTTCTTCTAAGAGTATTCAAATGTCATTTCTAGAGTGATTCCGGCACCATAACAGTACATGTGAAAACACTATGCAACTACAACTCCAAAACAATGCATTTTATAGAGATACAAGGCATATTTTGGAAGCTTCTTGAGATAGGCATCCACCTTGGCCACATGGCCATTATCTCGCATCAAAGGACACTTGTCCAAGCTGTAAATACATCTCTTATATCTGTCATATATGGCAGATTTGACTTTCCCAACATGGAGCGCTCTAAGGCCAAAAATAGACTATGACAGATGCTCTTACGCATCTTACAACTGTTATAGATTTTTCCAATATAACAACCTTAAATGTTGTAAGAGAATCCATCATATAAGACTAAATATAGTAAATTCCTCTTACAACATGTTATAGTCCAACTTGGGCACCCAAAGATGCCTTTCCCTCATGCAAAGATACTCACCGACACTTGTCCCCACTTGTCATAAGAATCTCCAAACTTGGCTCTTACGCGTCATAGATTCTGTCATATGGAATATCCTCTCCCACATACCACAAGGTGCTGACACATGGCATATTAGTGCCACCTTAAATGGGAAGCCCAAATCCATGTAGGTTTGACTTGACCATCCAAGTCACATTCCAAGTAAGATGACATGTCATCGTGCCACCTCAACTAAGTGACCAAACTGAGTGTGCAAGTAAATACAATATTAGGCAATAAATAAATATACAATTAAATGAATAATGCTAGGAATTTGCAAAGATTGAGACACCTTAATTCCCAACACTTGTGCCCCTTTTGTGGAGGGAATATTTGACATCTTCCAAATTTAAACCATAACTTCTTGAGCATTTTATAAGGCCAAACAACCTTTGACATTCACTTTCAAGGTGCATTTAAATTCCTTGTTTTGTATCTTTCCTTTCCTAGTCCTAGTTTGTGTTTGCACATTTCCAAGTTCATGTTTGTATTTTGAAGTTTGTGTTCTAGTTGTGTCTCTTCTATTGTTGTTAGTCTAAGCGCTAGTGCTTGTTAGCTTAATTTCATATTAGGCAAGGTTAGTTGAATCTAAAAGGCTTTGATTTGAACTATTTAACATACACACATAAGAAAGAAGGAACTTAATTAACAACATTTAGGGTTTATTTTTGGTTCTTTCACATACATACATACATAAATATATATACACATGTAGGTATGCATATATATATATATATATATATATATATATATATATATATATATATATATATATATATATATATATATATATATATATATATATATATATATATATATGTATGTGTGTATGTATACAAATACATATATATTATATATACATATAATATATTATATACAAATACACATATATGTATGTATGCACTACATACATTTATATATGTGTATTTGTATTTAGTGTATATTATATAATATGTATATAATAAATATATAATATACCAAATGCATATATTATATGTGTGTACACACAAAGATTATATAATATACACTAAATACAAATACACACATAAATGTATGTAGTGCATACATACATATATGTGTATTTGTATTTAATATATAATATATAATATGTATATAATATATGTATTTGTATGCATGTATGTATGTACGTACATATACATACACACATACAATTTTATATATAGAGAGAGAGGGGGGGTTGTGTATATAAAAGGGGTTTGTATATATAATATAAAGGTTTTTTAATTTAATTTTATTTTAAAGTATATTATCCTAAATACATCTATGTAAATCTTGAATTATTTTCTTTACTCAAGAGTTATTGTATAGTTATTTTATTTATTTAAGAGTTATTTTATAAATCTTAGATAATTATATAAAGATATGTATATATATATATACAAAAATCTCTATATAAAATCTTTGTATATAATATTCTCTAAATTGATATGAAGTATTATAATATGAATTTATTTTCTAATTTTATTTTTTATATATAATATTGTTTAACTCTCAAATTTAGTAGATATATGTATTTCATTTAATAGATTTTTATCTACATTATCACTTCAACTCACAAGAAAAAAATTAAGATTGTAAATAGCCATGTTCTCTTTTCAAAATACATATACATAAATACATTTATTTAATATAATATAAATGTTTTTATATATAATATACATTAATGTATCATTTTATAATAACATAAATTTTAATTTTAATTACTTAAAGAGTTACTTTTTTAATATAACTTATTCACTTCTTTTCGTAAATCTATATATTTATATATAGAGAAGATTATATTTAATAAATAAACTTGTATATATAAAAAGGGTTTGTATATATCAATCTTGAATTATTTTTATTTACTTAAAAGAGTTATTTTATTGTGAGTTTGTTGCAGGGAGGAGAATATTCAAGTTGGGAGTTATTTTATTGTGAGTTTGTTGCAGGGAGGAGAGTATTCAAGTTGGGCATAAGTTCTTGAAATAGAACTCAATAATACATTTACAAACAAGAGATAAGTGATTGCAATGCAGAAGTTGCCATTAGAAGAATCATTTGCTCCTGTGGAGAAAGCAGAGGAGACATTCTTGGATAAAGCACCCATTCTATTGGTATCTGCCCTGGAACAGACACTGCAAACAGATCTATTGTTGAATTAGGTAGCAATAAAAAGGCCTTCAAAAATATGCCCGTGATACTTGACAAATATTTCTCCATCGTGATCGAAGAAGTAAACCCAATCTCGAATTATTTTTTCTTTACTTAACCCGGGTTGGAATTTTAGCTCACTGGGCTTCCATTGTAGACTTCTGAATAAAAAACTAGATTGTGGGCTACTGCCATATTTGACTGGCAGTGGCATGGGTGGTTGATCAGAAGACGGTTCTACTCTCATTGCTTCAAATTGCAAGAATGTAAACAGACAATGACATAAGAAATTAATCCTGAGCACTTGCTTCTCTCTTTCCTTCTCTCCTTAGAGAATATTCAATTCAATGTATTGTCTAAGTTTTGCATCATCACCATGATCTTAACACACATTTTTCACCTTTTTTCAATATAAAGACTCTTGTTAGCTGATTTTATCATTTTGATAGGTTCTATTTAAACATCATTCATTTCAATGGTTAAACAGTCAATAGCAATTTTACATTTCATTCATAATAAAAGTGATAAATATTTGTCCTATTTTTATTGGCCAAAATTGACTTTTGACTGTTCAAGTGGATGAAGAAGATGATTTTTTAATAACGTCCACGAGGCCAAACAGCCTATGGGACCAATGGATACCAACAATGCTGCCTATCACAAAAGTCCCGGACAGGCCTGCTGCCCAAACATTACCTTTTTGTTGCCTTCTTTTTCCTTCAGAATCCACAATCTTTTGTTGTGAATCTTAATCAAATAAATTGTAGTTTTTGTTATCCTTTCTTCTTCCTACAAATTAACCAAAGATGATATTTAAAAACAGCTATCTTAATCTTCTCTCCGAAGAGATGAGATCTCTACGGTTTATTTTGTCATATAGAAAAATTAAGCCAAAATTTTGCGTGCTGTGCGACGAATTTACCTTTTCTCTGAATCATAACTTTCTTTTATCACGTGGATTTTGGTCAAAATTCCTTTGACAGTGATATAATTATTTATCACTAGTTTGATTGGAAAGTACAAAAGAGAAGTCAAAGTTGTATTGCTTCCAAGCACTCGTTCAAAAATCGCAGTCATGAAAATATCTTGTTTATTCCACATGGACGTGGCAAAGAATAAATCTTAAGTTTCGTTTTAAGTCTTTACATAAATTTACTTGATAAGAGATAAAATAGAATAAAAGTTTTTTATTGTTCACAAGTTGATAATTGTTTGTATTTAGATGAGGCCATTTGTTATATATCTATTATTAGCAAGATTTATTGTCAAGAGTGGAAGTGGCAAAGGTTTGGGGATTGAAATGAATATTATATTTATCTATTACAATAGGCATGGACACTTACTTTTAGTTTAGTGTAAAAGGATCATCATGAAGTAGTCTTTTAATGTTATATCTATAATATTCTCAGAATGTATGAATGGCCTTGCTATTAAATTATGATGAAGATGATTTGACAAGAGATGGATAGTTATCAATATCCTTTTTGGATTCCTTAAGTTCCAACATCTAGATGGATGTCAATTTTGGTTGTTGATGATCCTAGTATGTTGTAACCTATCATAGACACTTAAAAATGGCTAACACATCATATCCCATATCATTTAATAATAAATCACTTTAAAACTTTGTGTTGATTTCATGTTGTGAATCAACCCAAGATGAAAATTCAATGTGAAATCAACCTCGCATCTATGAAATTGACCTTTTGCACACAAAATTGATCTTCTAGAGGTTATGAGGTTTGGAAACTACTTCTAACTTTCTTTCATTATATCATTCTATAATTCTATAACTCTATTATTATTTAAATCTATTATTCTATATCATTCTCTAATTCTATCATTCCATTATTCTATTATTTTATTATTTTACAATTCTATTATTCTATCGTTCTTTCATTCTATCATTCTATAATTCTATCATTCTATTATTGTATAAACATATTATCCTATCATTTTTCATTCTACACTTCTATTATTCTATCCTTGTTTCATTCTATCATTCTATTAATCTACAAATCTATTATTTTATCATTCTTTCATTCTATTATCCTATCATTCTATACTTATGTCATTCTATTATTCTATAAATCTATCATTCCATCATTCTTTCATTGCATAATTCTATTATTCTATCATTCTTTAATTATATAATTCTATCACTCTATTATTGAATTATTTTATTATTCTATGATTCTACAATTCTCAATTATTCTCCCATTGTGACATTCTTTTATTCTAAAATTCTATCGTTCTATTATTCTATTATTCTACAATTCTATTATTCTATCATTTTATAATTCCATTATTGTATTATTCTACAATATTATTATTATATCATTCTTTTGTTCTATTATTCTATCATTTTATAATTCTATATATCTATTATTGTATCATTATTTCATTATTTAATTCCATAATTCTATCATTCTATTATTCTCAAATCCTTGTTGATATGAACAATGGATAGAAGGATATGGCTTTACAGAGTGAAGAAACCTATTGTTTAATAGAAAAAATGATTCTGACTAAACTATATTGTTGTGTAGTCTCACAACACACCCCATTTTGCCTTAGAAAAATGAGGACCCAACCTTTTTTTTTGTCCTTGTTTGTCTATTGTTCGCCTAGGTGGTAATGGTAAAATGTCATGTCCCCTCAAAGCCAAATTTAAGTCAAGATTCAAGTAGTGAATAATCCTCTGTAAAGGTCATGAATGGATAGAGGAAGGAATTCTAGTCAGGTTTGTCTTTTGGACCTTGTGAAAATTTGTTGAAATAAACAAGTTATGCCACTTGGAAGTTCCGGTCAACCAAATATTTCTGTTCAACTGGATATGGACATTGGTGAAACATAAATGTCATGTCTAATCTCCATATCAAGTTCCAAATACATGGAAATAACATTCAGACCCAAAGATAAAATTAAATATAGCTCAATTGCTATCCATAATGGACCGTACATTAGCAGGGATTATTTTAGTGGTGAATCTTCGCCAATTGGCGAATAGTTTAAATCTAGAAATTTAAAATTGGTGAATATATTGCAACCAGTGAGGGGCTAAATCACTCGATTTTTACAACAACAAAAAAAATTCTTGGTTAAATCGCCAGAGAATAATTTTCTTAAACCAATAAATAAAATTAATTCGCCAAGTAAATCATGTATCATTAGAGCTTATTCGCCAATAGTTTTTAATATAATTATAAATCTTAATTGGATTCGCCATTAATATTATATTCTTGTCATTACTTTCGGGGGTAATATTGCCATTATTAAAAAAAATTATCCTATACTTTAGGGCTAATTTTGCTTTGAATATTCCTTTGACTCATTACCATTGATTATCATTTTAATCGAACAGTTGTAGTTGAATTCCATGACCCTTTTAGCATGTGCCTTTTAAAAGGCTTGCTGGGGCCCGAAATTTGTTTTTGGCCACACGATTAGATTATGATCGTGTGCCCCAAAACAAATTTTGAGCCCCAGCAAGCCTTTTAAAAGGCACGTGTTAAGAGGGTTGCAAAATTTCATCACATCCGTCTGATCAAAAGGATAATCAATGGCGAGAATTCAATTTTATTTTAGTCTTTTTTTAAGTGAAATATTTAAAAAATAATTAATCCAATGCATTTTGGATAGTGAATTTGTGCTTGGTGGCGAGGGGCTCTGCCCCTCGACCCTGCCTATATTGCGACAGGAGTGTGTCGAGGCCGCTGTCCCCAAACCCCACAAGGGGGCACTGCCCCCTCAACCCCCGCAAGGGAGCGTTACCCCCTTGACCCCCACAAGGAGTGCTACCCCTTGACCCCGCCAATGACTGCCGCCTCGAGCCCCTGCTTCAAAATTAAAAAAAACAAAAGAATATATGGGGGATTGCGTCAACCAAATATGCAATTTTTTAAAGGAAGGATTCACCATTGGTTTTTTTTTTTTAGTGAATTTTCACTAGGATTCACCACAATTTTACAATTTTTTTAATAATGTGCATAGATTCGCCAGGAAAATTATAGCACTTTTCTAAGATTTGCCAGGATTTTATAGGTTTTTTTAGGGCAGGGTTCCTCAAAATTATCCCTAGTACATTAGCAGATCCTAAGCATAAATATCCATGTCCATGTCATGTTGAAGCCATCAAGATTAACTTAGCAAGTCATGAACACGTCTACTGGATAGGATATTTCAACCTAACATGATCGATTGAGTGAATGTCATGTCTAGTCCAAATATCCAATGCAAACCGTTAATTTTATCTCAACCCACAGATGTGTTTCCTATTGGTTGCACACCATCACAAGGTCAGTTTGTCAGGGATGAGTTGACATTGCACCATTGTGAAATTTTGACACCTGTCATGCAGACCCACAGTCTCAGTCAACAAAGGAAAAGTCATGTGTGTACTTCTTTTATTGGTAGCACATCCATGCAGAGGTTAGTTGTCTGAACCAAGTTAGCTCTCCATTGTTGTGATAGGCTACCACGTGCAGAAGGTCAATCGATGGACTTCAAAGAGTGGTATTAGTGCATTCCATGTGGACGTAGAGCGCATGATCACGATGTCAGTTAAGTGGGACCCGGTGAGGTGCGCACTAATGCGACTGTTGACACATGGCCGAATTTGAACAAAGACTTTCATAAATGTCCTGATCCTCGTGATCGAGTAAGGTCCATTCATCCATCACTCTAGTCAACAAAGTTTGACCATGATGGTGATGATATCATCCAATAGAGTTACCACTATGTTGTCCACCCGACTTTGGTCAAACTCAATGGGACATTTTACACTAGACATTCCCACTGGCCATTCGAACCAGATATTGAGATCCAAATGTCCATCGGGTCCTCAGCTTTAATTCCCATACCGCGAGTTGCTTTTAGCCATTGAGATTTAAATTTAAAATATAAACTCTTTTCTAGTTGTCGATTTCACCCGCACTCAAATAGTAATTGCTCACCAAACTTTAGTAAACAATCAATGCACTCCACATGGTAAATTTCATGAAGTTTAAAGCTAATTCCAACACATTGATAAATCATGAAAGCATTTGTTAGAAATCTAAAGAACATAAGTGTAGAGAATTACCATTGAGAACAAATTTGTAGAGCTTAATACAAATCATGCATTTGAACGAACAGAGAGCACAACAGTGAATAGGTTGTCTATACACGATGAAACCAAGGTGACATTCTGTTTGACAGGTGTATATACAACAAAACCCCTCTTCCTTAATGGTTATGGTAATTCTTTCTATACCAAAGGTTAATTTATTTCACCAAAGGTAAATCCCTAGTCTTAGGGTTTTATCTTATTATAAACAATCATAATTTACTCTGTAAATCTCAGATTAATTTTTGCACCCTAATTTCTAAATGATGAGACTAATTTTAGACGTTTGCATTATGTAGGACACAACACAGAAAAGCCAAAAGCAACGTGATGATGAGTTTGCAGCCCCAATGTTTTCCACTCCTGGTGGGGTATGGAGTAAGTATGGACATGCCCTGGACATTCATTGTCGAAGAGTACTAGATTTAGAAGCTTTCAGGATAAGAATCTAGGCACGCGAAGAACACCCCACACTCAACAACATTATCACTAGCAGGATGTATCAGGCAGTTATCTTCCCATATGCCACAAATGCTCTAGAGCTAGTAATTGAATGCACCCAGAAATATAATCCTATCAACAAGAAGGTAGAACACTAATGGTGAGTATATGCAGACTTCTCCCCTAAAGGAATCACAGAAACCTTTAGGTTACCATGGAGCCAAGAGGTCTTCAAAATAGACTTGAATGCCTTATCAACGAAGTATAGCTCCAATGTTGCAGGATGTAGAAAGATTATGCACACCTCATGGATGGATCCAGAAACTAGGCCAAAGGCAGTCTCCAAGATGCCACATAATCTATATAGGTACGACTTCAACCCAGAAGTCCAATACATGATAACACTACTAAGCTAAATGGTAGGGAAAGAAAACTCAAGAGGATTCTAGTTATGGATGTACAGCCTCATCCATTTTGTAAAGGATGGGGTGGTGTAGTGCACTGTGCACAGTTGATTAGCAACTCCCTACATGCAGGGATGATTGGATGGAAGAAAAAGAAGTGGAGGTTTTGTATGACCTCCTATGTAGTATATTCTTGCGCATATCGAGCCCAGTTCAATGGACTGTACACAGTCGAGAAGCTTGGTAGCAAGAAAGGAGAGCAGTTGGTGTGGGAATATTACCCACAACTGGAGAAGAAATGGTACATTGTCCATTGTAGAGGAGTGAACAGTTGTTTCATGATGTGGTTGGTCCAGTTAATGGAAGGGGACCAACCCAAGAGGATCTCAAGGGAGGCCCAAGCGGTCATTACAGCACATGGGTCTTGGTTCATTCAGTTCTCAACATTCACCTACTTCAGGATGGAGGAATTTGAAGGAAACCCCCTTATGTTGCCTTGGTATCCAACTGATAAGGTTCTTCACCTAGAAATCACCAAGCAGATAATTCCTTCATATCAGGCATATGTCCAGAAGAATGGTCGGGGAACCATCCAGTTTCCACTAGACATTGGATGGTACAGGTGCAAGGAGCACATATTTTTTTAGTGGCAAATTTTTGCCAATTAGCGAATAGTTGAAATAGAGGCCTCCAAAAATGGAGGATAGTTTAGGCTACAAAGGGGACTAAATTGCCCCATTTTTACAAAAAGTTAATTAGGATTAATTAATTCACCAAAGCATTATTTTTTTTTGATGGGTAAGAGGTCGTAGCCAGAAATTTATATTATTAGTAAAAAATTTCCAAAGTACAACTCTATTCAGTGCAGGCACTGGTAGGAAAGAATAGAGTAAAGAAAACCTCCGGTCTTGCCCGGGACTTATGAAGTCCAGTACATAAATAAAATTGCAAATCCTATTTCTTTTATACATGATAGTGACCTATTAGTATGATTCCTCATTTACAAAATTAAGGATTAACAATTGCAGCCCCTGCTCTAATCAAGAGCCATTTTTCTGTTTCATTGCTTCATGTTCCCTCATTTGATCCTTAGTCCTCAGGGTCACCTTCTATAAATGGGGTATGCTTTCCTTTCTACGTATTATGTTGCTCCTGTAGACTACTGAAAAAAAAAAAAACACAACAGCACCTTTCCCATACTGCCATTCTTGTTAGCCTTAAAAAAGAAATTTCTCATTTTCCTGCAACAAACTTGTTAGAATTCCTTTATGAAAGTTGAATCAGAATTGATAATTGCACTTTCTCCTATCATATCATCAGGACATAGGTGTAAACATATTTCTTTCTCTCAAGATTAGTATCAGAGCATAAGAGATGGAAGTATAACTTAATTTTTTTTTTGTATATATAGTAATATATATATATATATATGTATATGTATATATATATTAATACATATATAAATATATGTATATATATATACATATATTTATATACTTATGTTTATATAAATATTTGAGTATCAGTGACTATGAGTATAAGTAGATTTTCCTTCAAAAAAGTGTGCCCTCTTTGTGAAACTGTATCTACCAGTTCTGCTAGCTGACATAGACTTATTTCTTCTTAGACATAGCCAAAAATACACACCAAATCCTAACACATCATAGCAATTATTGGGCGATATTGAACTGACTTAAAAAGATGATAAGCCATAGAGGTACCAAAGACGCATTATTGCAGCGAGAATTTTAAGCGAACTGACATCTCACCTCCTGATCTCCCATCAAGGCCTCGCATGTAAACTTTTAATATTCATTATTTTACCACACGCCTCTCTGAAACAAATCTTATTCTTGCCTGAACAATCATATCATCATTGTAGTATATTGAAGGAAAGAAAATCCTATCGAGATCCCCAACTACTGAGTAATTCATGCATGATGTGGCTGCTATGATGATGCACAGGGATAACCCATTTCCTACTTAAAGACAAGTCAAGCCCACGCATAGAGGAGGAGATCCATTCTAGAAGACGAGATTATAAATATATATATATATATATATATATATATATATATATATATATATATATGTATATATGTATATATATATATGTATGTATGTATGTATGTATGTATGTATGTATGTATGTATGTATGTATATATATATGTATATATGTATATATATGTATATATGTATATATATATACATACATACATATATATACATATATATATGTATGTATATATATATATGTATATATATAATATAAATATTAACCAATTTGAGTATATCAGTGGCACGTTCAGGGCATGCTGGCAGTGGTGTAAATGCGCACAAGAAAACATGATTGATAAACAACATTCATCAAAAGGCTAAGAGTTGTTAGAAGACAATCAAGAAAGTTCCTAGAATTTTAAAGGAAAGAAAATACTTTCTTTTTCGTCTTCCAACATTTCCGATGCCCTTTCGATTCACAGTTATCTTTTCAGCGGAAGCCATTAGTTGCTCAAAAATGGAGACCCCAGTGAAATTGATCAGCTCAAAGCGCCAGATGGCTTTTCTTAGTCCTGTGACGACACTACGTCTTCAGTGCATGCTGCGCAGGACAGATGAACTAATGGTTGGAGCCATCAGGATGATTGTTGGGAGGAAATTCATGGAGGAGGCTGAGAGGTATCGTGTTGACACAGACATCACCTCTAGAGTGTTAGACATGTTATTGGAAATGGAGGTTGACAAGGTGCAGATAGAGCAGATTATGAGGGAACTCTTTTATCCTGAGCATTTGGGGGATTTAGGGGTAACCCTGGAAGCCGCAAGTGTGGGAATTAGAATGCCAAGGCCAAGGGACATGGCTTCTCTTAATGGTCTGGATGCAATTGTAAAGCTCTACCCATTCATCTTAGACCTCAAAGGTCTGGACCTGATGGTGGCCAAAAAAAAGGCGGATGTTGCAGTGCATTTCATCAAGAGAGTCCTTGGGTTGGAAGCAAAAGAAGGGTTTGAATGGGTGGCGAGTTTTAACCTCCAGTTGCTTGAGTATGACAAGGAGTAAGTCTAAGAAAATCTTGTTTTTAGTTATATCGTATAAAATTAGCATACTATAAGCTTGCTCGAAGCCTCATAGTAGCTTTATTTTGAATATAGAAGCCTGAAAAAAGTAGGAGAAACAAACCCTGCGAGGTCAAGAACAAGTAGGCTGTATGGAAGTATTAGGATTAGACCCTGCATGGTCTTAGAAAGTTTAGTCTCAGAAGTCGTAGAATATTGGGTGTAGATAGCCATATTTTGAAGAACATACTCTGTTAAACTCTTTATTGGATATAAATATCAGCAAGTTATTATAAATCAAATGTAAAAATCTGTGGATGTGAATATGTGAAAATGATGAGATACAAGATTGAATGTGAATATATAAATAACAACACCCATATGAATGAGATTTAAAAGTTGATACAGAGAAATATCTATATCTTGTATATATATATATATGTGTGTGTGTATGTGTGTGTGTGTGTAAATTTATTAACATTTATAGTATTTAAATATATGTATAAAATATATATATATATAACTATATATATCTATAGATATATACATAAATATATAATTATATATATACTTCTATAACTATATATATATAAGAAGGGAGGAGTAAGAGAACAAAAGAACACATAAATATGTAGGAGGATAGTGTTATATTAGGATGAATCAAGCCTGTGTGTTAGAAGTCTAGAGAGGCCTGATGTTTTCCTCTTCATCAGGGAGAAACTGGAAGAGAAGCTCCCTTTAAGTCCCAAGTTAAGATTTTTAAGGCTATCATACCTAACTAAGAGCTATATATAATGGTTCGGCTTGTGCCGTCAGCACCTTTGTTAGTAATGAAATCAGCTTTACCATTACCCTCTCTGAAAATATGATTAAATGTGCATTTTCTAAAAGAAGCAGTGATGTCAAGGGTGGTGGAGAGGAGGGAGTTGAGTTTCCAGTTAGGCATGCTACCTTTTCTTAGGGCATTAATAATAATCTCATAATCACCTTCCACTTCTAGTTTTTCAATTTTCAAATCTCTGTACACACTCAAACCTTCTATCAGATCAGATAATTCTACCATATTATTGGTTGCATTTCCTAGTGGTTTAATGATAGTTGCAATTTCCTTCATTTCCCAGTCATGGATTACACAGCCTAAACCTGCGACTCTCGGGTTACCTCTAGAGGCCCCATCAAAATTTAGCTTGAACTATCCTTTTTTAGGAGGTTACCATTTACATTCATGTCTTTTATTGGTGGTGTTGTGGTTACTTGGTCCCACAAAGGGGGGTAATTTTAATCCTACCCATCTACCCTGCATCTTTTCGTCCGAGCATGTCATTATGGTTACTTTCTTAGGGTTAGTGAGAATCCTATTGTTGACAACTTCTGTAATAATAGCTTCAATCTTGATAATGAGTTGTTCATAGGTCATTTTCCTATCTTTGAAAACTCTTATGTTTCTTTCTTTTCATAGCTCCCATATCATGACAGAGGGTGTTATTATCCATAGCATATGATAAATGTTTTGTCTATGAATGTCTGGCCAGCATTGAAACAAGTTCGGTATGTTATTAGGAAGGGCTATTACCCAGCCCAGTTTGCTACATAACCAGTTCTAGCATTTGAGAGAGAATTGGTAGTTGAGTAGAATATGCTCTGCTATTTCCTGCTCCTTTTCACATAGGGGGCACCTACTAGGTCCCTCATATCCCATCTTAGTAAACCTATCTGCCATTAGTATTTTCTTCTGTAAGGCTATCCATGAGAACATTCTAGCTTTAGGGAGACAGTTCTTATCCCAGCATAGTCTAAGTGGTAATATCATTCTAGGTCTTAGTTGTTGTTTGATTAAAATGTTATACCTATCTTTTGTGTTGTAGTCTCCTATTTTGGCTCCATCCCATACCAACCTATCAATATCTTTTTTGAAGGATACATTCCTTTTTTTGAGGATATCTAGTAATTTCTTTTTTTCATTATCTGGGATGTTTGAATTTTCAAGTGATTTCCATTTGCAACCAAGGTTTACCTCATTATTAGGGAATTCAATGTAATCTTTTACATATTTCCCCCATTGGGATTCCAGGATTCTTTTTGCATCCTCCAAGTTATCAAGGCTACTTATCGTCTCATATCCCCCACAGGAGTCATCCCAGAATAGTGCTTGATTGTCATTACCTAGACTCCAGGTCAACTTATCCAAGATGAGCTATCTACAGTCCAACATAAAATTCTAAAGTCAGGAACCTTTAGAGGGGTTGGCCATCCTAAAAAGGAAGGTAGACTCCTTACCTCTTAGGTATTTGTTTCTAAGGATTTTTACCCATTTCAGATTTGGCAGTTTATACATTCTCCATATTAGTTTAGCTCCTAATGCTTTGCTTTGTTCCTTGATGTTTTTCAGACCCAAGCCACCTTCCTCTTTAGGTCTGTATATTTTGTCCCAAGCTACTAATGCCATCCTTTTCTTGTCTTCCGATCCCTACCAAAGGAAAGTTCTAAGGGTTTTGTTAATTTCTTCACGTTTTTCAACTAGTAGATCTTCGTTCATGAAAGTTGATATATTGGTATAGCTGAGAGAACAGACTTTAGCATTGTGACTTTTCCAGCTGAAGATAACCATTTGCCTTTACAGGACTCCACTTTCTTCTTGATCTTAGAAGTAATATGGTCCCACAGATCTTTTGTCTTAATGCTTCTTTCTAATGGTAGGCCCAAATATTTGCAGGGCATTTCCCCTTTTTTGAAGGTCATAATTCTGCATATTTCTCTTTCTGTATCAGCGTCTGTGTTGAAGAAGAAAAATTTTGATTTATCAATATTGACCTCCTAGCCAGAGGCCTTGGTGTAGGAGTCAAGGATCTCTTTGAAAGCCTTAGCTTCTTCAGTGCTACCCTTACCATAGAGCATGGTGTCGTCTACAAACTGTTGGTGAGTTGGGGGGTCTAGACCCGAAGTAATTTTGATTCCTTGGATTTTATCTTCTTCCCTATATTTGGTGATCATTCTTCCTAATGCTTCTGCCATTATAATAAAGAGGAAAGGAGAAATAGGGTCTCCTTGTCTAAGTCCTCTTGACATGTAAAAAAACTTTCGGGGTCCCATTAACTAAGACTGAGATCTTGGGGCTAGATATACATTCATAAATGAGATTTATCCATTGTTTCACAAATCCAAAAGCCTCTAGGGTTTGACAAAGGAATCGCCAATCAACCTTGTCATAATCTTTACTGATATCTAGTTTGATCAGCATGCTAGGTTTTTTATTGTGCTTAATGGAGTGGATGGCTTCTTAGGCTATAATTACTCCATCGTATATAGATCTTCCTGGACCAAACCTGGTTTGCTCATCACTAATGATGTTTGGTAATACTTTCTGGATTCTATTAGCTATGGTCTTAGTAAGTATTTTGTAAATAGTGTTACATAGAGAGATAGGCCGTAGGTCACCAAAACTCTCCAGCTTCTCCTTTTTTGGGATAAGTGTGAGGAATGTATTATTTACTTCTTTTAGAATGTTGCCAAAATTTCTCACCCCTTCTAGTGCTTCAGCTACTTCGTCCCCAATGAAATGCCAACATTTCTGAAAAAAGAAGGCCGGGAAACCATCTGGACCCAAGGCTTTATCCGGCTGCATTTGAGAGATTGCCAGTTTGATCTCAGTTTTGGAAAACTTTGCATTGAGGGCTTTGTTTTGATCCTCTGTTATGATCCTTGGGATGTTTTGCAGTATGGCTTGTTAATGGATTCTATTGGACCCCTCCCTGTTGTTAAGAATGTTTTCGAAATACCTGACTGCTTCATAAGTAATTTGTTGTGGCTCTTTGATCCAATCATTATTATCACCCTTAATTTTAGTAATTCTCTTCACATTCCTATAGACTTTAGTGCTATTGTGAAAAAACTTGGTGTTCTTGTCTCCAGCTTCAAGCCAGGTCTCCCTTGACTTTTGACGCCAAAAGATTTCTTCTTTGGAAAGTATATCTTCATATTCAGATTTCAGCTATTTTTCTCTTAAATAGGAATTTTCATCCATGCCATTTGCAATAACGTTTCTGTTAAGGTTTCCAAGTTCTTCTTATTGCCAAAATTATTCTTATTCTAGTTGAGAAGCTTACTTTTAATACTTTTCATTTTGGCGATTAAACAAAAAAGTTTGGAACCAGATACCTTGGTTTCCTTCCACCATTACTCTATTAAAACTAAAAGGTTATTGTCTTTAAGCCACATTTTCTCAAATTTAAAGGGGCATCATTTGGGTTGGCAGACTTCTGAGATACACAGCTAGACATGATAATGGTCAGAACCTGAGTATGGTAAGATCTCTACCATAAGATGATACGGGAGTTGAGCCCAGTTGCCTCTGAATAAAAATCTTTCAAGTTTTTTTGCAATGTTGCTAAAGCCCCTTCTTCTATTGTTCCAGGTAAATCCCTCCTGTGCTATCTTAATTTCCATTAGATTATTTTTATGAACCCAGTCCCTGAAGTCATATGCTGATGTGGACAACCTTGTTGAACCTCCCATTTTTCTTTAGGGTCTAGGATGGCATTGAAATCTCCACCCAAAATGTAGATCTGATCTTGTAAAGTTTCCATAAACTGTTCTATCTCCTTCCAAACTAATCTCTTGTCCCGGTTCTGGGTAGGTCCATAAATGTTAACAAGTATGAAGTGAAGATTGCTTCTAATGCTTTTGACATAACCACTCATCCAATTCTTTCTACTGTCTATTACTAAAAATGAAACAGCCCTGGGTCCCATATTACCCCTAGGCCTCCAGAAGTTCCTTCAGTTGGAACTCCAACTAGCTCCCAAATGCCTAATTTCCTTTTTAGAGTATCAATCTATTCTTTATTGAGTTTAGTTTCTTGGATCATTAGTATATCAAGTTTGGTGTTAGTGATACAGCATTTTAAAATCTGCTATTTGTTAGGGGTGTTGAGTCCCCTAACATTCCAAGTGTTGATTCTCATGGTACTGAGGGAAGGCACTTCCCCTTCCTAGCATAAAGCATTGTGGTGATCTTGGTTTGACCAATTGCCTCACCATCTTTCTCTCTTAGTTCAAATAGTGATTTCCTTCCTCTCTTCTTATTGCTTTTGGCTCAACCTGGGTTATCCTTGCTGAAGTCAGTTAAAGCAATTCCTGGCAGCCAATGCTCTACTTTCTCTGTCTCTCTGCTTCCCATATCCATTGAGTCCTTTTCATTAATATCCTACCTTTTCTCCTGATCTTCGAGTTCCAAGATCTTAGTGATGAGCTTTTCCTTTTCTTTTCTAGCATCCTCTATTACCACTTCCTCAATCACCTTGCCAAGGATCTCCTCACAGATTTCTTCTAGATCCATGTGGTTAATCCTATCTGTGGCTTTCTTATGGTCTCCAAAATCAGTATTATTTTCCTCTGGTTCACATGTGTTTGGAACCCAGTCAGGAGTCTCCGATACCGCTGGTTCTACACTTTTTTCCTTTGCTATAGGGTTAATGTGATTGATATTTTATTTTGTCAATTCCCCTTCCTCTAATTCCATCCTTCCCTTATCTTTAATAGACTCATAGTTTTGCTCAGGGTATTTATCCACCACGGAGAGACTTTTACCCAATCCTGCTTGTGCTATATTCTCATTATGTGAAATAAGATCTTTACTATGGTTCTTGGTGTTTTCCTTGTTGCCTGGGGTATAGTTTGGGCTAATCTTTAGCAGAGATAGAACCATACTTGGGGACTGATTAGGTCCAGACAGATCCCTGCTACCATTAAGGTGTTCCTGTGAGGGTGGGGGGCCATTCCTCTGGCATTCAACAATAAATCCTCCTTTATTGCCATTGAATTTGATATTGACACCCGAAGATTGTGGTTTTGCATTTTTTGTAGTAGATGTTTTTGAGATTTTGTTGATAATGTTATTGTGGATAGGGCCTTGGTAAAATATAGGTTTGATGCAGTAATTAGCTAAATTATTTTTAAGATCAAAAGGTTCGAGGATTTGTGTGCTTATATCCATCTTTACTAACAAAGTAACATAAGAATGAGATAAGAATTCCTTCTCTATTCCAACAAATTCACCCAGATGATTACCTATCTCCCTCAAAATTTCACTGTGAATAAGCTCCACCGGGAGATTGGGTAATTTAACCCATCTAATGACCTTGAGTTTGAGTTTGCTAGGGTCAAAATTCGGGAGCCAGTCCAGATATTCAAACTTATGCCCTTTATAGTATAAGTTTCTACTATTCAAGAGCTCCTTTTTCAAGTCTAGATTTTTGCAGTCTATGAATATAAAACCTTGAGATAAGACAATAATACTTACCTGGTCCTTGTAGAGAGCTTGGATCCATTCGGTAATTTCACTCACAGGTGACCCAAATCCATACCAATGGACAAAGAGACCCTGATTTCTACAATGGTCCCCTAATCCATCTGTGTAAATATTGCTAATATTTAATGTCGCTTTCTCCGCAACAGCTGCAAGTTTTGGATATTGTGTTGAATTCCTCTGCAGAGCAATCCCAGGAGGCCTAGGGTTCCCATGTTCGTGAAGTTCCTTCAGATCGTTGCCCATCCCCTGATTATTAGGAACCATATTCTTGGGTCTATGGCTTTGAGGAATTGGCCATTGGTGGGGAGCCCTACCGCCCACTTTCATGTTTGTAGTGGGGTTCTTCAAGTGGTTATTCCTGGGGGCCGGTTTTAAAAAACCCTCTGCATTTCTTTGCCACGGTTGAGATGGGTAGGAGGCCGAAGGGGGTTGTCGGGCATTAGAGACTCTTTCTTGGCCTAATGCAATGTTGTTTGCCCCAGACACGAATGTAGGAGTTGTGGAGGTGATTGGGATGGCCCAAATCCCCGAGACCCTAGCCAGGTTAGATTCTTCTCTAGATACAGCCGCAACCCTCTCCGCCTTCTGTGCTTTCCTATTTTTCACAGTCTGCCAACCTGGTTCCTCATAATGTTGTGGAGGGGGAGCCTAGCCCCCATGGAAAACCTTCACTTCCCTTCGTAGAGCATAGCGAGGGTTCAGAGCCCTTACTATGATTTCGGGCTTATTCCTTATGCTACTTTGTCAAGGAGGTTCTTCTTTTTTTCGCTAATTTCGAGACATTTTGCAAGAGAATATAATCATCATTTGCCAAAGCATTATTATTTTAAACTAATAAGTTGAATTATTTCGCCATGTAAACATACGTTATTAAATATGATTTGCTAATAGTTTATAATATAATTATACATCTTAATCATATTCACCAGTAATATTATATATCACCTTTACTAATAAATTATTATGTAGTTTTAGGGTTATTTTCGCTTTTAATATGGCTTTTGTTTACTACCATTGATTATGAATTTGATCTCACGACCCTTATTTAATTCTGGGGGCCATAAGCACATGCCTTTTAAAAGGCTTGTTGAGGCCCAAAATTTCTTTCCCGCCTAACTAAAATGAAAGTCATAATAAACCCTAAAAGTCATAATAAACCCTAAGCTAAGGTACCAAGCACGGGAAAGAAAAATCCAATCGCAATAGCACAAGATGCAACATCCCTTCTAGTTGCAGACTCATTCGGAACAATTGATCTAGAGCAGTTGGAGTTGATCCCGCTCACAGATACCTATAGTTCAATTCTAGGCATAGTTCCAAATCCAATACCAGTTTGTTGATCCAGATCTCACAAAGGCCCCTACCTAGACAAAATATAAGGTACAAATTTACTCTTTTTTAATTTGATTTAGTGTTTAGTTTAGTTTGATAAACATATTGTTATTTATGCACAGAATTGCATTTACAGATTTCATTACCAATTTTAAATTGAAATTAAATTTATGATAAAAAAAAAATCTTAGTTTTATGAAAATAAAGAAAAAAAATAGAGAACAAAATTTAAAAAAATTGTAACATTTTGGTTATGGCGTGTTGGCCCTAATCCCTCTTATCATCATATTTAAAACAAAAAAAATATATATGTTTTAACTTTTTTTTAAAAGAGAAACATCTATGTTTTTTTTTTTATCTCTTAAAATTTTTAAGAGAAAATGTAGAAACATGTATTCTTTATTTTGCATTTTTTAAAAGAATTAAAATGCTTCTATTTAAATTTTTTTAAAATACATTTAAAAATAAAAATAAAATCCTTGCAATCAACCAAATTAATTAATTATATATATATAATTTGGTTATAACCCTATAAAATCTGTAAATATAAATTGTAGGATAAATATCAAAAATCCTATATGATAAGACAATCTTTATTGCCAATAAAACCATTTGTATTCAAATCATTTATGTAGATCTAGTACAAATAAATTTTCTCTAAAAAAATAGATAATTTCTCCTCCTTCATCTGGAATCATGCATGGCCATGCAAATAATATGAAACTTTTAAATCTCCCCCTCAGATTTTACCACAGAGATAAACAAAATAAACAGAGAAGCCCATCAAAATGGAGGAGGTGAGAAATGGGTTTCTGAGATTCACATTTAAAAAATTATTCTACAACAAAACAATTAGAAAAAATGAAAGGATTAGTAAGAAAGAAAAGTATTTGTGCACTAGTTTATTGTTTTAGCAAGTTTTAGATATAATAGAAGTTTCATATTTAGCTCCTAAAATGTAGATAACTTGATTTTTAATGGAGTATTATGCTTTATTATTATTTTAAAATGTAGCTAACTTGAGCTTTTAATGGAGTGTTGTGCTTTATTATTGTTTTAAAATGTAGCTAACTTGAACTTTTAATGGAGTATTGTGCTTTATTATTATTTTAAAATGTAGCTAACTTGAGCTTTTAATGGAGTATTGTGCTTTATTATTGTTTTAAAATGTAGCTAACTTGAACTTTTAATGGAGTATTGTGCTTGATTATTTTTTTATATTTTATTAGTGCTTGTAATCATAATAGTATTTGACTAAGATTTAGAAATAAATAATTATTTATTTTTGGATTTTATTATTCCATGGTTTTAAAATGTAGCTAACTTGAACTTTTAATGGAGTATTGTGCTTTATTATTTTTTATATTTTATTAGTGCTTGTAATCATGATAATATTTGACTAAGATTTAGAAATAAATAATTATTTATTTTTGGATTTTATTATTCCATGCAGTTTTAAATATTTATTATTTTCAAATATGAAGGGACTTATATTTTATTCCCTTAATTCTTTTAGGAGTTAGTGTAATGATTTTTTATTATTATTCTATTGAATTAGTTTATCATTTTAAATTGCCTTAGAGAAATGGGTTAAATATAGAGTTTATTTATAATTAATCAATTAAATTAGAATTTTAAATATTTAATTTTTTATGGTTAGACCTGGTCCTTGACCTCCGCAAGGGACGCTGTCCCTTGATCTCACCAATGGCTACCACCCCGAGGCCCTTGCTTCAACATTACAAAAAAACAAAAATATATATAGGGGGAGTGCACCGATCAACTATGCAAATTTTTAAAGGAAAGATTCATCATTCTAATTAATTTCTTTAGTGATTATTCGCTAGGATTCGCCATTGTAATTATTTTTTTACTAATTATTCAATAGGATTCGCCAAGATTTTATAGCAATTTCTAAAATATGCGTAGATTCGCCAGGAAAATTAATATTTTTTCAAAAAAAGAAAGATTTGCCAAGAAAATTATAGCACTTAGCTAGGATTCACCAGGATTTTATAAGTTTTTTTAGGGGGTTCCTTAAAGTTATCCCTGGCAAGGAGATTAAACAATCCAAATTGTCTGAGGCCGAGTTGCAAATGTTGAACTTGCAGCATTTTCCCCTTACAAGAACCTTTGATCCTTACAATAGGATAGAAAGGTTTATTAACAAGAAATTGCAACATGTTCCTCATCTGGAGGATTACTTGGCAGATTGCATTAATGAGGAAGACATCAGGAAAAGGGGATACCAAAGGTTGACCCTAAATCAGAGCTAGACCTTGGGATGTCTGGAAGTTCCCCCACAAGTGAAGTCTGATGATGGTCAAGTTCTTGGCCCAGACTATAATGAAAAATAGGTATACAAGGAAACCTTATCTCTTCTAGATTGGACTCAGCTAGACGAGACATCCATTGATGTCATTACGAGGAAGGTTGTGATCACCACCCAGAGGTGGGTTGATGAAAAGGTAAATGAGCTAAAGGCCAAAGGCATAACTCTAACATATGATAAGAAGAGGAAGAGAAAAGACAGAGGAGACGTAGATTATGATGATTTCCTCATTTTCAAGAGGCAAATCATGGAGGCCAAATTGGCACAGCCAAGAACATCAGCATCTAGCGAAGCTCTAACTATAGAAGGCATCACTGTTGCCACCATGCCATCACCTCCAAGAGTGCAACCACTAAGGCAATCCCCATCTTAGTCATAGAAACTAAAGAACACCACCCTACGGATATACTAAAGGGAGTGGTGATTCCCAAGTAGAAGAGGGGGATTCCAATGACGCCTATGAGGGGTGTAATTGCAAAATTAGTGGACACCCAGGTAGAGGTATCAGAACTGATGAAGATGGAACTCATGTTCACATCCAATCATCCTCAGGAAGAAGTTTCATCGCCTCAGCTTACACTTCAAGCACATCTAGCATGGCAGGTGGAAGCATATCAGGCTCACACTGGAGGATAGGTGATGCAGCTCCAACGTGGCCAATCAGCTCATTAGATTATCAAAGTAAAATGAGAGCTAGCTAAGGAGGCAAAGGTACAAGAACAAGCCCAAGTTGAGGAACTGCAACTGCCACTAAGTCATATAGTAGATTTGACTGATGACAAGGTCACTCAAGTAGTGACTAATGATCCAGTCACCCCTTTACTTGCATATTAGCACCACCTGGACACCTGAACCCTAGTGAGTGTAGGTTGAAGTAGAAGTAATAGAAAATCTAGATGCTATAAAACATCCAAAAGTAGAGGATATATCTGATACTAAAAGGTCTGGATCACTAAATGTGCTAGAGGATCAACTAGATGTTTTGAGTATAGGGGTTATGGTATCAGAAGGTGTGGAGTCGTCTCAGCAAGAAGTGATAGATATATCAACTAAAGATGTCACCTTTCTAAAAGTTCAAAAGGAAGTTCCTCAGGATGCACCTAGAGAAGAGGATATAAAACAGGTTAAAGAACAAGTAGAAAAAGAGCATGATGAGCAAGTGCAGCATTCACTGGCACTTGATGAAGGTCATCAGGACCAGGGAGAGGAAGAAATGCACCAGGAGGTGGAAAATCCTGAGTATGAATTTATGGATGTTGATACAGGGGCTCTTCAGAAAGAGGTTCCCCAGCAAGAGATTCTACAGCAGGATGCCCCTCAACATGAATTGTCGCAACAAGAGGTTCCCCAGGAAGAACTACCACAACAAGGGGAAGGTCCATACAAGGACACAGAATTAGTGGTAAAGGATGCTCACATTGAGCAATATGGTCAAGAAGGACATGCACCCTGGGATGTACTAGAATGGTTGGCTTTGGAGATAACTGAACCTCCTATTAATTTGATTCCTTTTGATTTTAAATCATTATTCTCTGTAGAGGGGTTAAAGCCCAAGTGAAAGGCAAGGGCAATGTCCTCTATCAAGAGGGACACAACAGGTCATAGGATAGCCCATCTAGTTGTGCCTACAGTAGACAAGGCGAAGGGTGAGATCGCAGCAGGTGAATATCAAATTACCACCCTGGACCTGGGACACATCACTGTTGAGCAAGAAATTAAGGAGACCATGGGTAGTGTAGAGGCCACAACATCTAGAATATGTAAGGATAAGCTAAAGAAGGAGTTGAAAGGGCACATTTCCCAGCCTGAGGGGCTTATTAAGGTGTTATTGGCCCCAGGAGTGCAAATCATTGAGGTCCCAACCAATTTGATGCTGGTGACACAAGATGAAATAAGCGACCTAGATGTAAAGAAGCATCAGGCGCATGTGATGCAAGGGTGGCTTCAAAAATTTATAAAGGATGGAGAAGAGGTGATCCAAACTTCACTATCAAATTGGGACACCTTGGCATTTATAAAGAGTAAGGCGGATACGCTGAAGAAAGAATGCACAATAAGACTTGATCAAAATGACCAAGATCTTGGTAAACTAAAAATCATCCATAAGCTACATGACAAGGTGTTGTTACACCACAATATAATGATGGTCCAAACAATACCAAAGATATCTATATGGATAAAGGACCTAAAATTTGAGGCAGACATCTTGAAAAGGTGCAGGCATAAAGCAGTGGACATAAGCACCAAGGCACATGACCTTTTAATGGATGAGATGGAGATTTTGGAGGAACTGCTCAGAACCTTGATGGATGAGAAGGAAACTTATGAAGAGCAAGCCTCTGTAGGAGTGCTTAAGGCTAGGTATGAGCCTGTTTTGAAGGATCCTGTTGGGCATTTTTTGGAGAAGACCATATATGAAGTTATGGATTTATCTACAAAGATAAAAGCATACAGGGAGAAGCTGGATGTCTAAACAAATAAGTGGATATCCATAGGTGACTATCTCCAAATGCAGGAGTATGTTAAGACCAAGGCACAATGGTTTGATAAAGCTGATATAGATTGTTGAAAATGAAGGTAGAACTGTTGCTATAAACTTTAAAATTTTGTGTATGCAAAGCTGAAATAAAGATTAATCTGTAACAATTAATGAACAAGTGATTTGCACTTTCAATCCAATGTAGAAGAGAAGATAATAGAAGAGAGAAGCTTGCACAATATTTACGTGGAGAAACCCTTTCGGGAAAAAACTCCACACTCAAAGATGTTTCCTGCTTGTATTAAATCTCTTTGGAAAAGATTACATTCAATATTGAAATTCCTCTAAGTCCTTGATGCACTTCACAAAAAAGCTTCTTGCTTTTTTCTCTAAGTCTTTACAAAAAACTTTTTCTTTTTTTATTCTAAGTCTTTTTTCCTCATATCAACTCTCTGGAAAATGTATGGGGTTTTCAATTAAATCATGAAGCTTCATTTAATTCCAGAGCTTCTTAATTCAAAAGTTTGAAACTGAAAATACAATAAATTGTAGTTGATAACATAGCTTCCAAAGCTCATGCAAAAACCAAGCACTCTAAATTGAGAAGGCTGAACTCAAACAATGTCCAAGCTTTGAGTTAATAGTCCCTTCATGATGTGGGCGCCCAAGATGGCTAAAAATAGTTGTGCCAACATCAAACATATCACCAAATAAAAGAAACAACAAAAACTCTTCCAATTAGGCGTCCCCAATGATTTTCTATTGACTGAAGTGATCAATACACATCAATTTCATGCAAACATGCAAGATTGATGTCCCCAAAGTTATTCTGAATTATCTTGTTTTGTACATGTAGGTGACATGCAAACACCAGATCCAACATGCAATTGATACCCATTACCTAAAACACTAAGATGTACCATCCTACAACTTTCGAGAGTTGGAGTGTCTTGCAAGTAATATCTTAAAACTGACATGCAAGCATTTTCAACAATATGCAACTGATACCTATTTCCTGAATCACTGAGATGTACCATCCTACAAGTTTCTGCAGTTGGAGTGTTCTGCAAGTAAACTGACAAAACCGACATGCAACTACATGTAAGGTCATATAACTGACATGCAATAACATGCAAGGTCATACAATTCCATAGGAGTGACATGCAACAGCATGCAAGCACATGCAAGTGACATACAACAACATGCAATAACATGTAAGGTCATACAAGTCCATAGGAGTGACATGCAAGCACATGCAAGTGACATGCAACAACATGCAAGTCCATATGAGCAACATGCAAGTACATGCAAGTAACATGCAACAACATGCAAGTACATGCAAGTCCATATGAGCAACATGCAAGTACATGCAAGTAACATGCAACAACATGCAAGTACATGCAAGCTACATGCAAAAATATGTAAGTCCATGCAAGTTATTCTGACCACATGCAAGTAATATCCAATTCATGCATCTCTAACATTGTAGTTAACTCCAACATTATATCCATGCAATGTATCTCAACATTATCCAATCATGTACATAAAAAGCACAACTCCAAGTCTAAAAATAAGTCCCCATGAAAAGGGGACGCCCAAGTCTAACTCCCACTCACTAAGAGTTATCAAACTCTAAATTTAGACTTAGGAGAAATCAACAAGGTCTTCATGGCTCCCATCTCAAAGTGGGCACCCAAGTTTGACATTATATCCATTGAGAACTTAATTGTAAAATTCAAAGTGATATAATTGATAAATAATTAATCTCTCAAAGTCCTAATGTGTTGGGGAACACATTCCAAGAACTTTGGAGACACATGAATTGGTTAGGATTGCAAGTTAATGGCAACTTGTCCCAACATTCTCCCACTTGACATTATACATTTCAATAACTCTAAATGATATAATTCAAACTCTAAATCAAGTATGTAGTGATCAGGCTTTCTTGCACCAAGAGAACTTATCTGTAGTAACTAGCTTCGTAAGAAAATCTGCAGCATTAACCAAAGTGTCAACTTTTTCAATCAAAACCTTACCATTCTCAACCATTTCTCACACAAAGTGATACTGAACATCAACATGCTTAGTACGAGCATGATATATAGGATTTTTGGCTAACAAATGGCACTCTGACTGTCACAATTAAGTCTTACTATCCTGCAATCAAAACCAATACCTTTCCCAAGTCTCTATAACCAAACTACCTATTTGGAGGCATGTGTAGCAGCCATATACTCTACTTCTGTAGTAGACAAAGCAATCATAGGCTGCCTCTTACTCATCCAACTTACCACAACTCCAAACAAAGTAAAAACATAGCCACTTGTGGCCTTCAACTATCCAAGTCACCTGCCCAATCAGAATTAAAAAAACCATGTATGTCCAATAATTTATCAACACTATCAATACCATGACAAACCAAACAATAATCAGAAGTTCCTTACAAATATCTAAACACCCTCTTAACATAACTCCAATGTTCTTAACCAAGGTTAGACATAAACCTACTTAAAACTCTCATTGCTTGTACAATATCTGGTCTAGTGCAAACCATTGCATACATTAAAAACTACCAACAACACTAGCAGAAGGAACATTAGACATCTCTTCAAAAGCATCATCAGTGGTAGGACACATGTCTAATTTCAGCTTAGTACCAACAAGAAAATGAATGCTAACTGGTTTGCAATCATGCATATTAAATCTTTGCAAAATTGTGTCAACATACTTACTCTGACTTAAACATAGTTTTCTGTGAACACGTTCCCTATTGATCTCCATTCCAAGAATGTATTTTGCAACCCCTAAGTCCTTCATATCAAAAGATTTACAAAGTTGAGTTTTAAGCTCTCTAATCATTTCCTTGTTGTTTCCAATAAACAACATGTCATCAACATACAAGACAATAATTAGAACCTGATCATCAATAATCTTAAGATAAACACAATGATCTTCTTCGCTTCTAACAAAACCAACTTTCAATGCAAAAGCATCAAACTTCTGATACCAAATTCTAGGTGATTGTTTCAAACCATACAAAGATCTTTTCAATTTGCAAACCAAGTCTTCCTTCCCCTTTAACAACAAAACCATTAGGTTGCCTCATAAATTTGTTCTTCAAGATCCCCATGCAAGAAAGCAGTTTTAACATCCATTTGCTCTATCTCAAAATCAAAATTTCTAACAATAGACAAAAGCAATCTAATAGAAGTTAATTTAGCAACTGGAGAGAAAATTTTATTAAAATCAACACCCTCTCTCTGGGAGTAGCCCTTGGCTACCAATCTAGCCTTGTACCTTTCTAGATTACCATCTGCACCAATTTTCTTTTTATAAATCCACTTGCAACCAATCACTAGTAGAAATATGGCAAATAAATGACCAGGTGACTAAACCTTTTTGCAACACAACTATAAATGACTAATTTGGTCATCGATTGAAATGACTAAATAAATGACTAATTTGGTCATCGAGCAAAAAACACAACTAAAGTGGATAATTAAAAAAAAAATTCAAATTGAGGGAGTGGGTTGTATTATAATATAATATAATAATAATATATTAAATTACAATACAATATAATATAATATATTATAATATAATATGATATTATATAATATAATATATATTATAATATATATATATATATTATATAATATTATATTATTAATACTATAATATTATATTTATATTATAATGTATTTAATATTATATAATAATATAATATTATATAATATTATATTATTATTATATAATATATTATAATATAATATTTATAATGTAATATAATATTATATTATATTATTAGATTATATAATATTATATTATATTATACAATATTATAATATTATATTATATAATATTATAATATTATATAATATTATAATATATTTAATATTATATAATATAATATTATATTATATAATATTATAATATTATATAATATTATAATATTATAATATATTTAATATTATATTATTATATAATATTAAATATATTATAATATAATATAATATAATATTATATTATATTTATATTATATTATTATTATAATACTATATTATTATTATAATATAATATTATATTATATTTATATTATATTATTATTAGAATATAATATTACAATATAATATAATATTATATTTATATTATATTATTATTATAATATAATATAATATTATGTTATAATATAATATTATATTATTATTATAATATAATATTATATTTATATTATATTATAATATAATATTATATTATATTTATATTATATTATTAATATTATAATATGGGTGCCAAAATTATACATGGGCTACCATATACATGTATTTCATTTAAATTTCACTTTTGGCGCCCGTTGCTTCAAGTTGAAACCCTAAAGGTAAACCCTAACTTAGAAAACTTTAAAACCCTAACTTATTTTGTTTCATTGGAGTAGAGCCGGGCACGTTGAGAGCCATGGTGAGGGCCATGGCCCTCACCTTCATTGTTCCGACAGAGCTATTCCCCGCGCGGTTGTGGTCAACGTGTCACAGGATATCAGCGGCAGCCGATAAGGCAGGGGTAAGCATTGGAGCATTTGGGTCTTTGTATGTTGTGCAGAGTCCACATGAAAAGGAGACGGATGCAGGGTACCCTCAAGGAATTGGTATTAAGGCTTCCTTAATACAAATAAAATAAAGACAAAATTATTAATTATAAAACATCTTTTAAATATACTATATAATTTTAGTTCACTTTAGTTCTAGGGTTTAGGGTTTAGTGTTTAGTGTTTAGGGTTTAGGGTTTCAAGTTTAGGGTTTTAGGTTTAGGGTTTCAAGTTAAGGTTTAGGGTTTAGTGTTTAGGTCGTTTAGGGTTTAGGGTTTCATGTTTCAGGTTTAGCGTTTAGGGTTAGGGTTTAGTGTTTAGGTTTTAGGTTTTAGGGTTTAGGGTTTAGGGTTTCAAGTTTCAGGTTTAGGGTTTAGGTTTTA
This sequence comes from Cunninghamia lanceolata, assembly GCA_027924645.1. Lineage (NCBI taxonomy): Eukaryota > Viridiplantae > Streptophyta > Pinopsida > Cupressales > Cupressaceae > Cunninghamia > Cunninghamia lanceolata. The sequence goes on from BSBN01000128.1 coordinate 5,634,837, forward strand.
GTGTTTAGGGTTTGGGGTTTAGGTTTTGGGTTTCGAGTTTAAGGTTTAGGGTTTAGGGTTTAGTGTTTAGGGTATAGTGTTTAGGGTTTAGGGTTAAGAGTTTAGGGTTTTAGATTTAGGGTTTTGAGTTAAGGTTTAGGGTTTAGGGTTTGCAGAGCCAAGCATGAAGTGGGCAATGACAAGGGTGCCCTTGTTGAATCTTACGCACCATGGTCAATAATTTTATTTTATGTTTTTTTTAAAATGCGCCTGGTAAACTTTTTAACATGACCGGTGCCGCTGGCACAACACTTCCTCCAGCTCCACACTAATGCTTTTGCCCGGAGCAATGAATCGGTGAGGCCACAACACGAGGGACCTCATCCCCAAGAAGGAACACTTCAAACCCGTGAGCTCATTGGCCCAGCGAAGGCGTAAAGCCTGTGAGCTCATTGGCCTAGTGGGGGTTTGAACTCTGGTGGCCACCACTACAACCAAGTGACATAACCACCGAACCACACCCTTAACAACTATTTTATGTTTTTTTAAATGTAATGCCTCGGTTGGATTTTACTTCCACATTTTACATACATGTCTACCAGAGCATTTCCAAGAAAAGTCTAATCATATAAGGGAGAGGGGCCAGTTGCCACCCATGCCCCAATAACTGCTATGTTTTTAATCACTTGACCCCCCAATTAAATTTTTAAAAAGAACTAATACATGTAAAATACCAACCAAATAAATTAACACAAATGCACCAATACATGTTCACAACATTTGTACATGTTCACAAATGCACCAATACATTTGTAAATTAACCAATGAAATTAAGACAAGTGTGAAATGTGATGGCGAGTGGTTACTGGCACATCAGTGCGGATGTATGGGGCGACATGTTGAAATGACCATTTTTCGACCCATGTGCACATAACACATCCTACAGGGAAATGTATAAGTGCCCAAAAGCCGAAAGAATAGCTTTAAGCTCTTCAGTCGCATATGGAAAAACCCAAAAAAAATTGTCAAAATTTGATATGTCTAGCTAGGGAAGAGGACCCAGTAGTGGTGCACCCTAACTTCACACCTCTCAAAATCATACGTGGCAATTTTGAATCACTCCAAAATTTTTACAGTAGCTTACTTGGCAACACCCCTACTTATAACTAAGGTTTCAGGGCCACATCATCAAATATAGTGCCACATCAACATGCTTTTTGTTGAGGTGTCAAATAGTTCCCCAAAAAAAGGGTGGACCAATAGGTGTGCATTAAGTCATGTTTTGTTGGTGGGATGACATGGCATCACATGATGGGTTGCTTTTTAAATCTGAAGGGCACATTTCATTCAATTATTAGTACTTATAGTAACACTAACAACCTTAAAATCACAACTACTAGTACTAAACTTTTAAAAATATTGGGCCTTAAATGCACATATGCTATCTCAACCATTGGAACTATCTCACCTATTGGGTCTTTTCCCCTATGTGCTTGGCGTGCGCAAAGTTAGGGTGGACGGCTACTGGCCCCTCTCCCTTAATATAATACTATACATTTATTATTATATAAAATTAACATTCACTAAATATTGAAATAAATGTTTTACCCATTTATCCCTAGAAATTCCTTCCGCGTGAGTAAATATTTTGAAAGATTGAAATTCTGGCACTCAAAGTCCTCCCGCGTGACTAAATATTTTGAAGTCTGCAAAGAGGAAAAAAGCAAAACCCTTGATTCATCCACCCAAACGTGATAATTTACAAGTGAGAGGAGCAACAAGGAGCATTCGGGCATAGGTAAGTCAGTCACAGTCTTATTGCGCTTATGTTTCAATCAAATCCTATTTTTGTTTCTAGTCTCATAATTCTAAACCTTGTTTTTCAAAAAATCCATTTTGTGCATATCCTGCAACTATGGCATTCTGTTGGCTACTTTTCCACATTTTATAGGAACCTGGGAGTTTAGTAGGGCTCCATCTCTCTCTGTCTCTAGGAGATTGACTTTTCTCAAACAGGTTAACACAGAATTAACATAGAAGCCAAGGCTCTTTCTACCATTCATCTGGTCTGCTTTTCCTACTTTTAATACATTTTTTTTTCCAGCAGTACATAAAGACTGATAATGTGATGGAAGAAGTTGAACTATTTTTTCTTGATTATGGTATGTTTCATTACCTGCTAAATATAAATAAATTTCATGTTAACATAAATGGGGAAGGTCATGAATTTTATAATGATGAGAATCAATGAATGGGATGGGAAGGATGAGGTGCCGCTTTTTTACCTCCTTTGTGTTATGCCATTTTTGGCTTTGCAGATGAGAATGTAGATTCTGATAATATGATGATGAATCTTGCAATCATCAAAGGTATCCTTCGTTGATAATATTCTATATGATGATTCCTAAGGCTTCTGTCCTATGAAATGTTCTCAATCAATACAATCCCTTAAGTCACAGGGGACTTTATTTTTTTAGCATTGGGTCCATTTTCATTTTTCTTTTTTAGGTTCTAAAGTCTTTGTGGGTGTTTACACGGAGCTCATTTTGAGTCTCAGCCTACTTACAAGCTGGACAAGATTGGTTTGCAAGGATCGAGCATGAAGATTGTACAATCTAGAATGTCGTAGTAGTAATACGACTACATTGGAATAGGTCTTGGGATGATTTAGGCCTAGAGTATATTGCAATTTATAATTTTTAAGGCCTGAGGGGACTGGAGCTTTTGATCTTCTGTCACACAATGGGAGGGAGAACTATATGTCAAAACCCGCTCTCCCACAGGCACTTCAAGTCATGCCTGCGGTGATGCAGGGCTTTCCCACATCACCGCAAGCATGACTTGAAGTGCCTACGAGAGAGCGGGTGATGCATTTTCAACAAATCCATTTTGTACATATCCTACAATCATTGCATTCCATGCGATGACATCTCTTTGAGGCATTCTATCAAACAATTCACGTGCCTTGTCTATGCTTCCACACTTTGAATACATGTCTACCAGGGCAGTCGCAACTATAATATCTGACAAAAATCCCCCTTCCATTATGCTCCAATGGATCTCCATACCCTGTTCCAAAGCTCCCATTTTGGCACAGGTGAGGAGGATGCTGGCAAAGGTTGTGGAATTCAGCTTTACACCTGCTAACTGAATTTGCTTGAATATTTCTAAAGATTTTTCAACAAATCCATTTTGTGCATATCCTATAATCATTGCATTCCATGACATGACATCTGTCTGAGGCATTCTATCAAACAGTTCATGTACCTTGTTTGCTTCCACATTTTGCATACATGTCTACCAGAGCATTTCCAACTATAATATCTGACAAAAATCCCCCTTCCATTATGCTCCGATGGATCTCCATACCATGTTCCAAAGCTCCTATTTTGTCACAAGCGGGAAGGATGCTGGCAAAGGTTGTGGAATTCAGCTTTACACCTACTAACTGAATTTGCTTGAAAGTTTCTAAAGCTTTTTCAACAAATCCATTTTGTGCATATCCTGTAATCATTGCATTCCATGACATGACATCTGTCTGAGGCATTTTGTCAAACAATTCGTGTGCCTTGTCTGTGCTTCCACATTTTGCATACATGTATACCAGAGCATTTCCAACTATAATATCTAACAAAAATCCCCCTTCCATTATGCTCTGATGGGTGTCCATACCTTGTTCCAAAGCTCCCATTTTGGCACAGGTAGGGAGGATGTTGGTAAAGGTTGTGGAGTTTGGCTTCACATCTGCCAATTGCATTTGCTTGAAAGTTTCTAAAGCCTTTTCAAAAAATCTAATTTGTGCATATCCTGAAATCATTGCATTCCATGACATGACATCTCTTTGAGGCATTCTGTCAAATAGTTCACGTGCCTTATCTATGCTTCCACATTTTTATTGGCCAAAATTGACTTTTGATTGTTGCAATGGACAATGTTTAAGAATAGGGGAGAGGACCCAATAGTGGTGCACCCTAACTTCACGCCTCTCAAAATCATACATGGCAATTTCGAATCACTCCAAAATTTTTACAGTAGCTTACTTGGCAATGCCCCTGCTTATAACTAAGGTTTCAAGGCCACATCATCAAATATGATGCCACATCAGCATGCTTTTTGTTGAGGTGTCAATTAGTTCCCCAACAAAAAGGTTGGACCAATAAGTGTGCATTAAGTCATGCTTTGTTGGTGGGCTGATGTGGCATCACATGATTGGTTGCTTTTTAAATCTAAAGGGCACATTTCATTCAATTATTAGTACTTATAGTAACACTAACAACCTTAAAATCACAACTACTAGTACTAAAATTTAAAAATATTGGGCCTTAAATGCACATATACTAGTACTAAACTTAAAAAATATTAGGCCTTAAATGCACATCTACTCTCTCAGCCATTGGAACTATCTCACCTATTGGATCTTTTCCCCTACCCAATCATCTCTCTATGATGTTTAAGAATACCCAATCATCTCTCTACAATTCGACAATATTGCTTGAGAATATGAATAGCTAAATTCGATTAACATCAATGTTAGCATCTTCAAGCTCTCTAGGTATATGTAATAGTATTGAAAATTGTTTAGCTTTGCAATATGGAAGACTAATGTCTCTGGGGTTAGACATATTACCAACTCAAATCTACTCAATGCCATGTACTTGTAGACTTGTAGTTGCATTAAGTCACATTACCTTCAACTAAACCAGCCAATTGCATTTGCTTTAAAATTTTTAAAGCCTTTCCAACAAATCTATTTTGTGCATATCCTACAATCATTAAAGTCCATGAGACCACATTTCTTTGAGGCATTCTGTCAAACCATTCACGTGCCTTGTCTATGCTTCCACATTTTGCATACATGTCTAATAGGGCAGTTGCAACTACAACATTTGACAAAATTCCTCTATCCTTTATGTTTTGATGGATGTCCATACCCTATTCCAAAGCTCTAATTTTGACACAGGCAGGGAGGATGCTGGAAAAGGTTGTGGAATTTGGCTTTACACTAGCCAATTGCATTTGCTTTAAAATTTCTAAAGCCTTTTCAACAAATCCATTTTGTGCATATCCTGCAATCATTGCATTCCAAGAGATGACATCTCTTTGAGCCATTCCATCAAATAGTTCACATGCCTTATCTAGACTTCCACATTTTGCATACATGTCTACCAGAGCATTTCCAACTATAATATCTGACAAAACCCCCCCTTCCATTATGTTATGATGGATGTCCATACCCTATTCCAAAGCTCCCATTTTGGCACAAGCAAGGAGGATACTGGCAAAGGTTGTCGAATTTGGATTTACACCTGCTAATTGCATTTGCTTGAAAGTTTCTAAAGCCTTTTAAAAAATCCATTTTGTGCATATCCCGCAATCATTGTGCATTCCATGAGATGACATCTCTTTGAGGCATTCTACCAAACAGTTCACATGCCTCATCAATGCTTCCACATTTTGCATCACTGAATATTAAATCTTACTTCTGGATTTGTTCCTTTTTTTGCAATTAGAAATGCCTATTTGATATCTTTTCTAGTCTAACCAGTGATGATGCTTGCGTCATGTTTTGTAAGGCAATTTTATGTCAGTGCTTATGTTTTCTACCAACATTGGCAATTGCTTCCTCTGTTAAATATTGTGCTACTCTTATTGGGATTTTAGTGTTTGATATAGATTTGAGATCTCTTGCAAGTATTTACCATAATCAATATATTGTTTTATAAAAGACTTTCTTTGTGATAAATGAATACAAACTCTTTTTGTTTCTATGGCAGACATATTGGATGGACAATCCAACAAAACAAAATTTGAAGGAAGGAACAAAGGATCAGTCCCCTCAAGAAAAGGAAGAGGGTGTTCCATATTATGATCATGCATGTGCACTTCCCTTGACAATTCAGAATGGGATTACAGATCAAGAATTGTATTCCTATTCTCTCTATCAATTATTTAATCAGCATGGTTTATGATATACATTTTTCATTTCAAGTGAAATTAAATATTTGGGTCCTTAATTGTTTGGGCATGGTGGGTACAATCATTTTGTATATACAACAAATTCAGCAACATCATATAGATGTCCACAATAGTTAGTTTGGTTGGTGTCATGTTCAAATATGCTTGCTTGATTTACTAACTCGTAAGAGTTCCAATAGTTGGGTGCTATTCACCAGCTTATAGTTAATCATTTTTTTGCAGCAGTGAGGAACTTCCAGCAGAAGCTTCTAGATGCTCTAACTATGGTTCTTAAGTCATGGTCTCAAACTTCTTGTATGTCATTCAAGTTTGAACTTTGGTTTGTTGAACATTTTGTTTATCGTTAGACAAAAATATTAGTTGTGAATTGGCATAACTATCATTACTATATACTAATATAGTACTATAGTATAACTATATACTGATGTTTGGATATGGTCATAATCTAGCAAGTCTGCACTGATTCTTATAAATATACGGAATAAGTTTGTAACTGATCTTTAGTCATTACAATATGTTAGGCTAGTAGAACCTTATCTCAGATGGACACTTTCATTGTTTACATGAGAGGGATTTCAGTCATTTGGACTGAGCTGGATTGAATTTGTGTGTTCTGATTATTTAAGGGCTAGTTATGAGATTTAGCTTCTGACGAATAAGCGAATAACTAATATTTAGTTGTTACAAATATGTGAGGCTAGTATAACTATAAGTTATAATCTTGTCATGATATTATTTATTTGCTTATTTGCTTTTTGTTACAAAGGGGCAATTTACTTATTGCATTGTTGGGTTTGTTTGTGCAAACCAAGGTAGGAGATGCAGCAAAGAAGAAGAAGTAATGCAGCAATTAGCAATATTAAGCGAGTTTTGATACATCTATTCATATTTTGAGATGTAAAAGCCCATGATAAAATATTTAGGCTTCATTTTGCAAGTACTTCTTTCATGTTTTAAAGTTGTATAAGCAAAAAATAGAGCATTGTAACTTAGTTTTCTCAGTCACAGCACTGAGAAACACACTTTGTAACACATTTTTCAAAGCAAAGACATATTTAAGTCTTGTATCTGCTGTAAAAACACATTTTCTCAATAAAATTTTAGTATTTTGCCTTCTTAATAGTTGTTTCATTATGTGCAAATGAATGATTGATTATGTTTTTTGTGTTTTATGTTTAAACCTAAAAAACAATTAAATAAACTACCAATTGACTAAATATACTACCAACTAACAGAAATTGATGACTAAATATACTACCAAATTAATGACTAAATATACTACCAAATTTATGACTAAATATACTACCAAATTAATGACTAAAATTTGTTTGGTCATAAATTTGGTCGCGAGATAAATGACCGGCAATAAACTACCAATGGTCATGTGACCAAACTACTGATCACATGACCAATTTTTGGTAGTTTTTTTAGTCATTTATTTCTGTTTTTTACTAGTGAATGGACTTTCTTCCTTTGGGCAAATGCACAAGATCCCAAGTGTCACAAGTGTCCAAGGAATTCATTTCCTCATGCATAGATTGCAACCAAGACTCACTTTCTTCTGAAGAAAGAGCCTCCCTAAAAGATCTAGGTTCATCAGTAGTACTCAATAAAGCAAGTATGCAATGAAAATTAGGAGGGTTATACCTGTCAATTGGATTCCATTGCCTTGTAGATTTTCTTACAGTAGGAGTAAGAGGCTCTGTATGTTCTTCTGTATGCTTATCTTGAACATCATTATCTAAACTTCTTGAACTCTCTTCTTCTTCTCCATTACCAAACCCATCTAGTTGTTCTTCAACATGTGCATCTTCTTGCTTATTTGTATGTGTTTCAAAATGCACTATTTTTCCTTTTTCTTGTTCCTTTATTTGTTCCTCACCTTCATAAGCTCTAAACTTTCTAAAAATAACATCTAAATTAGTCTTGGTTAGAGGGTTCCAGATTTTGTAACCTTTTACATTCTCACCATAACCTACAAAGATGGATTTTTGAGCTTTTAGATCTAGTTTAGTTTTTTTCTCTTTAGGCACATTCAAACAAAAGCTTCACAACCAAATATCCTTAAATGTGAAACATAAGGTTTTCTTTTTAACCACGTTTCATAAGGAGTCTTATCTTCAAGAATAGAGAAAGGAGATCTATTAATTAAATAACAAGAAGTACTTATAGCCTTGGCCCAAAAACATTGATCTAGCTTAGCACTGCTCGACATGCTCCTAGCTCTTTCCATTAAGGTTCGGTTCAATCTTTCTGCTACCCCATTTTGTTGGGGAGCATAAGGTGGTGTTTTCTATCTCACAATACCTGCATGCTTACAAAATTCATCAAATTCCTTTGAACAATATTCACCACCATTATTTGATCTCAACACCTTTATTTTACAATCTATTTGCTTCTCAACTAAGGCCTTAAATTCTTTAAACTTAGTGAACACTTCAGATTTTGCATTCATAAAATAAATCCAAGTGTATCTTGATACATCATCAATGAATGTGACATAATATCAAGATTTTACAAAAGATTCAACATCCACAGGTCCAAAAACATCTGAATATATAATCTCTAATAAACTCTTTGCATTGTTTGTTCCACTAGGAAATGAAGATATACTTTGTTTACCAAACACACAATGCTCACATAAATCATTTTTGCCAATAGAATAATCTGAAATTCCGTCAACCAATTTTTTATTAATAATGGTCCTAAGACCTTTTTCACTGATGTGGCCCAATCTATAGTGCCACAACATACATGTATTTTCAGTGTCTGTTATATTGGCTGAATTATTCAGAGTAGATGCATTTAATCTAAACAAGTTTCCCATCTGAGATCCTTTAGCAACCACCCAATTCCCTCTCACCAACCTACAACCAGACTTATCAAATGTCACATTCATTCCGGAATCATTTAACTTTGATACAGAAAGTAAGTTTCTTACTAGTCCTAGAATATGCAAAACATCATGAAGGGTTTTAACCCTTCCATCACTGAAATACAACTTTACCTTTCCTTTGCAAATTATCTAGTTTGTACTATTGTCACTAAGGAAAACTTCACCTCCATCATATGCTAAATATTTCGAGAACCACTCCTTGTTGGGAGTCATATGATAGGAGCAACCCGAATCAATAAGCCAAGCATCATTACTTATTATGTTAGCTGAAATAATTAATGCATCATTGTCACCATTCTCTGAGGATTTTTCAGTGGAAGAATCAAAACTCTTTTTCTTTCTCTTACACTCTTTCTTCACATGTCCCCTTATATGTATCCATCTCTATTATTTCTACAGTAGCCCCTATGGTGTGCTATTCTTCTATTACTAAATTTGTTACATATAGTTATTTGGTTGCACCTACCTCAACGTGCTCAGCAACACCCCTCTCAGTGTGCTCATCTTCTTCCTTTTCTTCTAGAACCTTTATAGTGTGTTCTCTCCCTATCTCTTCTACCTTTTTCATCCTTTTGCGGTATCTTTCCTATCTTTCCTAGGTTTGTTTCAATCCCCTTTCTTCCATGTTCCTTTCTGTTTCAGTTTGGATTATTTCACTAAATTCTCATAATTTCTTGTTATCCCCTTTTGCCATGGGTTTTTTAGGTATGGTATTTCATTAATCCTTATGTATCCCATGGTTGGCTTAATTTGAATGGTTACATATTTTCATAGATCTTTTTATATCCTTCCCCCTTCCCATTTGTCACCCCCTTAGGTGTCTGCCCCCTCTCACAAGGGTAGGTCCTAAGAGATTTTACAGCAGGTTTTAAAAAACCCTTGTTACCTTTCCAGTTCTCTATTCCGCACTTTTTTCTTTTGCTTGTTTATCTTTATTTGTTCTTCACTGTTCTGTCTAGGGTCCCAACAATGAAACCAAATGTTGGCACTTGAGAAAATATAGGACATAGTCCAGAGATCTGAGCTTGAGTCAAGTCTCTAAGTTTTTTTTATACCCAGACATGACAGTGATAAGAAATCTCATAGTGCAGTAAGACTAGATCATACATACAAATCATTCACATTCATATACACAACTTTCATTAGGTAAAATCCTTTATATCTCCATATATATATATATATATATATATATATATATATATATATATATATATATATATATATATATATATATATATATATATATATATATATATATATATATATATATCATGTACAAAAGGCAGGTCTAAGTCTCTGCTCTGTAAACTATACTTCTTCTACATTAACTTCTTATCTTCTCTATCATATCTTGTCATACTATCTATTACATATATGTTGTGATAGGGATGTGTCCATTATCAAACCACCTAAATACTATCTTATATGTCATCTCTGTCCTCCACACTTGACTTGCATTAAGTTGTGATAGGTTATGGTGTGTGATTTGTACCCTGCCAACAATGGCACTAATAAAAGCGTAGAGGGGGAGTTATGAAAGAACAGGCTCCTTTAGTGCAAATTGTGGCTCTGACTTGCAGAAGTTTCTGATAGAGTATAATTTCTTTGTTGTGAAACAACCCATGTTACTGTAACATGGAATTTCTGATTTTGTACTTCATTTTATTGAAGAAATAAAAGTTGTTTGATTTCCTACCTTACATTTTTGTGAGAATCTTAATTTTTGTATCGTGTGTGACTGTTGGGTGGAGTAGCCCTTCATCAATTTCTATCATTCTTTTTTATTTCTCACTCAACTAAATTGAATTATTGTCATGAAACATATATTTAATTCAATAATTAAATTGAATGGATAATATTTTAGTTTCAAATAACTTAATTATGAAATTTCTTTCCTTTGTATAATAGTGGTTAATTATTAATTTTAGTAATTGATTAATTGATTTTTAGCAATTAATTTTAAAATTCTCTTGCTTGTATAGATAGTTTTAAATTAGGTATGTTTAATTTGGTCATGCCTTGGAGGCATGATTAGCCCACCTCACATAGAAGCATAAGGGGTGGTACCTTATGAAGGTGATCCCTTTATGTGTCACATGTGATGATGCCACTCCCTTTCTAGGTTGCCTCCATTGCATAGGGTGTGCAGTATGGGAACTCACACCACCTACTTTTCTTTTCTTCCTCATGTTAGCAGTGTGCTTCACTATCACATTTCTCTTGCATGTGTTCCAATATCAAGTGATGTTGCACATGTGATGTCGCATGAGTTTGCAACAAACTAACTTAAGTGGTGATGTGAAAGTAACTAAGCATGAAAAAACAAGAAAAAAATGTGGCATTTTATGTTTATGTCCTATGTGTAGAAGTGAGAATTATAGGGCACACATGACAATATTCACATCTTTCACAATAACCCACAATACAATTTTCATAAATACTTAAGTTGAATAACCAAAAACTTAACATGTTATCACCATTTTAATATTAAGTACCAAATTTAACTGATTAAGGTTGTCATCCAAATGTATATTAGATCTAGTTAATCAATTATAGTCCTAGTAATTAATTAGTCTAAAATAATTAACTAGTTAATTGATTTCACGAACATGGGGGACAATACACCAAGAATGGTTTTACAAAACCATGGGATGAAAAACATGAGTCAAAAAAAAGTTCAAGTGGTCCACATTCATCCCATGCGCCCCACTCTAAAAGTAATTCCTCTCAACATATAATGTAACTCTTGATTAACTAGTTTGACACCCATGATGAAGGGGTCCAAGTGTAACTCCCAAGTGCTTCAACATGAGACAATAATTATAGTCCACTAATAACCCATATTAAATAACTTCATACAATTGCCATAAGACCAATGACACATGGTAAAGCATGCCAACAATGTAATCTCAGTATTTCATCCAAGTGGAGTGCCCTTTTCCATATGGACACATTATCTATAAAATATAAATATTTAAATATTTGCTCTTAGACTTAAGACTTATCAAGGTGTACAACAACACCTAGTCTTCTAGTCCTAAAAATCTCCCACTTATTGTATACATTACAAGAATCATAAGAGGTACTTGACAAATTGAACTAATGTTAGTCCTCTAGTCTGAACAATCTCCATATCCTTCATGTATCCTCTAAACTTCCCTATGCTCACAGAATTCATCAAAGTATATGTAACATTCACCAAGGTGTCCACCTTTTCAACCATAACCCACTTATCCTCCATCATGACACGAATAAAGCAATATTACACATCAATGTTCTTCATTCACGCATGAAAGTTAGGGTTTTTTTGCAAGATGATGACACTTCAATTGCCACACTAAATCACAACTATATCCTACTTCAACTTAATGTCCAAGCACAATCTTCAAATCCAAACTACTTCCTTACAAACATGAGTAGCTACTATATACTCTACCTTTGTAGTTGAAAGTGAAACCATAGTCTATAATTTTCTCATCCAACTAATTACACCACCAAACAAGGTAAACACATACCCACTGGTAGACCTCTTGTTATCCACATCATGAACCCAATCAAAATCCATGAATCCCTACCTATATAGTATCCTACTCAAATTATGTCCTCCTTGATAGAAAATCAAACACATTGGTGTGTCTCTAAGATGCATGAAGACTCTCTTCACCATAGTCTTATGCTCCTTGCTAAAATTGGGCATATACTTGCTTTGGACTCTAATTTCTTGGGTAATGTCTATTATATTATAAATCATAGTATACATAAATCTACCAACTATACACTTACAGAGGGGGTATGGATCATGTCCTCTATCTCATATGTTGTTGAAGGGCGCTAATCAACAGAAAGATTTGTCCCCACATGAATGAGAACACTCAATGGTTTACAATCTTGCATCCTAAATTGTTGCAAAATAGAGTTATCATACTTCTTCTAGTTGCTAAAGAGTTTTCTATTCGCTCTATCTTTCCCAATCTCCATCTCTAAGATGAACTTAGTTTCCCCAAGTTCTTCATATCAAACTGTGTTGAAAGCTAAATTTTAAACCCTTACTCATATCTTTATTTTTATTGGACAATAACATATCATCAAAATATAAACAAAAAAAATAAAATGACCATCTTATTTGAAGTAAACATAGGGATCTAATTTAGTCTCAACCTTTTGATTCTACATCTTGAGGGATTATTTAAGACCATAGAGATACTTCTTCAAATTGCAAACAACGTATTTCTTAACCATCACCTTGAAGTGCTCTGGCTATCTCATGTAGATCTCCTCCAAATCCCCATGTAGAAAAGTTATCTAAACACATCTATTTGTTCAAACTCAAGGTCAAACATAACAACAATATATAACAAGAGTATGATAGATGTTAGCTTCACAATAGGAGAGAAGATCTCACTGAAATCAATTCTCTCAACCTAAGAATAGCTCTTAAACAATAGCCTTGCCTTGTACTTCTCACATTTGCCTTCTAAACTATATTTATTCTTAAAATTTCATATGTAGCCAACATTTTTTCTATCCATAAGAAGATTCACCAAGTTCCATGTATTGTTCTTCTCTAGTGCAACCATCTCCTTATCCATGACCTTCTTCTAGGACTTAGTGTTTGAAAACTCCATTGACTTATTTACTATTCTAAGATCATCCTCATTAGTAGACAAAGAAAAATGTTTAAAAAATTATCCTATCATATGGCATTATCTACCAAGTGGACCTCTTTAGAGTGTGGTTTGAGGTTATTCTTCTTCCTCATAAAATTGTTTGAACTATCCTCCCATCATGTCCATTTTAAACCTATAGCTTAGTATTAGGTGTAGCATCTTGAGTCTTTGGATTTATTTTCGCCACTATTTCTTTCATCTTTTGGTTGCAAAGACTTAGGAGAAGATTTGATCTCCCTAAAGATCACATTTTGATTGTACATTGTCTTTCCAATCTCAAGATTCCAAAGCTTATACCATTTCACACTGTCATTGTACCTAATGAAGATACACTTGTTTGCTTTGAAATCTAATTTAGGTATCTTCAAATTAGGCACATGTACATATGTCTCATAACCAAAAACCATGATATGATGTAATGCAGGTTTCTTTCTTGATCAATCCTCCTTAAGGGTTTTATCCACAAGCGTTGAAGTAGGAGACTTGTTAATCGAGTAATAAGTTGTGCTCATAGATTATACCCAAAATTTCTACTTTAAATTGACTCCAATGAGCATGCTCTTACATATCTCCATCAACATCTTGAGCAATCTCTTTGTAGTTCCATTTTGCTAAGAAATATATGGGCTTGTTTAGTATCTCACAATACCATGTTCTCTATAAAAGTTGTTATACCCTATTGAAAAAAACTATCCACCATTATCTATTTTCAACACCTCAATCTTCTTCTCTATCTAGTTATCAACAAGATCTTTGAACTCTTTGAACTTCAAAAAGACCTCTAATTTGTGCCTAAGGAAAAATACTCATGATTTCTTGGAGAATTCATCAATAAAAGATACATAATATAGAGATTTTCCTAGATATAGTACATCCATGTGACCAAATACATCACTATGAATTAAATCTAAAATATCTAATAATCTAGAAAATCTTGAATTAAATTTAATTTGATTCTATTTTTCATATACATAATATTCAAAAAAATCAAAATCTAGGAAACAATCAATTAGCTCATGTACTAAGTTTTTACATTTCAAGTCCCTTAGGCCTTTTTCACCAATGTGTTGCATGTACTTGTGTCACAATATGGTTTTCTATTTTGGAAGCTTATGATTCCCTAAATTAAGATTGTGAAATTATTACATTTGATGATGCTAACAACCAAACATAATAGAGTTCCATAATGAACCCCCTTAGCCAAGATCATGGCCCCCTGCTCTAGATTACATATATCTTTGTTTAAAATTGCGTACACACCAACATTATTCAATTGACTTATAGAGAGTAGATTTCTTGCTAAACCTAAAATATGAAAAATATTAAATAGGGTTTGATCATTTTGTCTCCAAGTGAAAGCATGACTCTCCTTCAACCAATGATTTTGAGAGAAGACTTATCTCCAAAGTACATCCATCTACCATCAAAGTTTCATAATTTGAGAACTACTCCCTGTTGGGAGTCATGTGAAAGGAGGTTCTAGAATAAATTAGTGATGCACCCTCATGTGTATGTGTAATAAGGTATACCACAAAAGTATCATCATCACCATAATTAGAAGATCTTGAGTTTCAACTGTCATCAGACTTCTTTTTCTTTTATTCCTTCTTGATTTTCTTGAGCTTTCTATAGTTCCAACATTTTACCTTGGATCTACTAGGATACTCAAATCTCCCCTTAGTCTAAGAAAACTTGTCCTTCAAACAACCTCTGATAGTCAAAGCATCTTTGATGAATTCTAATGTTTTCCACCTCATCAAGCTTCAACTTGAGATAATATTCTTGATTGGCATTACCAAATTATTTCATGAATCAAATAAAGAAGATGAAAGGCTTATACACTAGTCCTCGTCTATTTTCACATTGATAAATGCTAACTTTCTCACCACAATTTTTAATACATTTAGTTTATCCATCTTAAAGTGTCCATCATTCGTCCTCAACACGAATAACTTGTTCCACAAAAAGGGTTTGTTAACAAGTGATTTTGTTTGGTACAAGTTCCTCAACTTCTTCCAAAGGTTCTTGGTGGTGGTTTCTCCTTGTACATTCAATAGCATTTAATCTACAAGTCAAAGATGAACAAGGCTCCTTTACAATATATCAATCACTTCCTAATCTTCAACTTTCATGCTGGAGAGTTTTTGTTTAGAAACAGCTATCCACAAATCTCTATCAATACGGAGATCCTCCATCTTGAGATTCCAAAGCCCAAAGTTTTTTCCATTAAACTTCTCCACCTCTATTCAATTAGTGTTTTCCATATAGGTTTCCTGAAACACAAGATCAATTACAAAATTCCCACTTGAGCAAGGAATAATTCAAAATAGCCCTACTGTTCCCACAAATCTAACAAACTAGTTAGTCTTGGATACCAATGAAGGAAAAATATATGTAAATCCTACTTAATCCTATAATGAGAGTGTACAAGTTTTCTAATCTAGTTAAATTTCAATAAAATTTTGACATAACAACACTTAAAGAATGAGAATAAGAATAGAAGAATGGAACACAACACAAAATAACACTATATATACCCTAGGAACACCTTGTAAATGGGTAAAACCCAACCTCTAAAGCACCAAATTCAATGTATTAATCAACAACCAACATTTACAATACAATAGCAATCTTCATACTTCATAGGAGATCTACACTCTAAACTTGGAGGATAGAATAACCTTGCATAAAAGCATGAAATACAATATTCATCCCAAGCCTTGTATTTATAGGATAAGAAGACCCATGAAACCAAGAATGGTTTTCTAAAACCATGGATTTAAATTAATGAGCCAAAAATAAGTCTAAGTGGTTCACATTCAACCCATGCCCCCACTCCAAAAGTACTCCTCCCAACATAGAATATAACTCCTAATTGACCAATTTGACATCTATGACTAAGGTATCCAAGTATAACTCTCTGATACAGGCACAATCAGAGGGTCTAAGGAAGGACTGTCTAGTCATACAACCATAATAGACACAAAGTGATGCAGGAGCACCTGAGCATATACACAATCCTGCATCAACAAAAAAATTCTAGTTTTGTTTGATTTTGACTTGGTTGTTGTTTTAGTTTAAGATTTTGGGGTGTTAGCAGTTTGTCATGGTTGATGGCGATCATTTGTCACATTATCACATTGTCATTCTTGTTTTAATTTCAGATTGTGATGGTATGTCATGGTTGAGTGTTGGTGACTGACATCCTTGTTGCCATATGTATGCTGAAATGTCGCGAAGGAATTGTGGTGTGCTGACAGAGTACTTTGGTGACAAAGTGAGGTTGATGGAGGTGTGTAGAGGTAAATCCCTTCGAAGCATGGTGTATGGAATGTGAATTTCCATTTAACTCTCTAATGCTTTAGCAATGTGTTAACATATGAAATCAAAAGAAATAACATTTAATGTTAATCCTTCATGGTCTCTTATTGGTCATGGCTTGGTTTGGGAGACTCAGTAAAACAAATCCAATTTAAAAACCTATTTTCATTTCTCCCTTTTGGAGGGCGATGGTTTTATGACTGCATCAGAGGGATGTGCGATTAGTTCCATGGTTAGCCATATGTTATGATGTTAATATTTTTTTTTGTTTGACAACCCCAAGGCGCAACCACCAATGGCAATTATGTTTTTGGCATATATAATTCTACCTTAGTGAAGTGTGGCTTTGTATGGCACGTAGGTTTAATCTCTTATGTTAATATATGTGAATGCCTTGAGGTAGTGCATGGTAGCATTTACCTGGGAGGATGGTACATTGAATTTAAAATCTTTGGTTTGAATTTTCAATTGAAATTCAATATTGAATTTGAATAGTGAAGCAACACCTCATATACTGCCACTCATAAATTTGAAAGAAAGAGATCTCTGTGTAAAAGGAAAGAGTCGATTTGAAGGGGTTCATTACAGAAGGAAACTAAGAAGGAACATCTTAGTGTGTGATAGAGGGAGATCGGCCAAGAAGAAGAGGAGGAGATCATTACAAAATAATGCAAATTGAATTGCAGAGACATAACAGAGAGTAATATTGAGGAGGATTCGTTGAGGAGAAGTCAAAGGAAACCAAATTGCACTAATGTGCATTGAAACAAAGGAAGTAGAAACGTGAATAAGGAATACTTTACTGTTGTAATTGTTGTGCTAACAATTTAGTGAGAAGATATAAATGGTATGCAATTTTGATTGTCATTGTTTGAATGAGGAGAACTTTGTATGGTAAATAGTAAATGTTGACAATAATAATAAAATTGAGTTTGTGACAAAATAATGGAGCGACTTCCCATGACTTGTGTGATAATCTGAATCAAGTGAATGGTGATTGTGAGTAAGTTGTATTCCTGTAGCTGTTGTAACTAGATTGAAATTGCCAGGTCAAACAAATTGATTTGTGTTTGTGACCAAAGGGTGTATGCTATGAGAATTGGTAGCCTCATAAGGCCCCTGATTCCCAACTGGATTAAGTGGTATCAGAGCTGGTTTAGCATTGTATTGGAGGAAGAACCCTAAGGAGTTTATTGTGGCTATGTGAGAGGACAACAAGACCCGTAATTGCAGAGGGCTATGGACATGACACGAAGCAAAGGAGAAACTTGCAAGAAAATAGCAAAATAATTCCCGTGGTAGAGGCAGATTTTCAAGAGGAAGAGGACAAAATAGTAGTGGTAGAGGTTACCAAATCAAGCAAGAGGAAGCAAGTACATCTCACATGGGTATGCAAGAAAACAAGGGAAGAGGAGAATCTTTTAGAGGAAGAGGAGATTATTCTCATGATAGAGGATACTTTGGAAGAGGTAGAGGAAGAGGATTTGGAGGTACATGCTTTCAATGTGGAGAGATGGGTCATAGGGCATTTGAATGCCCACAAATATAATAGAATAATGGAAAAGAGAAGGAGGTAAGAGTTCATGTTGTGTAGGCTAAAAATGAGAGTGTGGCTAGAACAAATTATGGAGAGGGTCCCAAAGATGGAGAGTCCCTAATGCTATATAGGATTTTGTTAAACTTCATAAAGGAGAAACTGAAACCAATTCAAAGAATAAATCTATTTAGAACAAGGTGCAAGGCGAGTGGAAAGTGTTTCAAAGTCATAGTGGATAGAGGTGGCAAAAAGAACATTGTATCTGAAGAGATGGTGGAGAAGTTGAAATTGAAAAGATTAAAACATCCTAACCCATACCAAGTTTCATGGTTGCAAAAGGATCATAGTTTGTTGGTACATGAGCAATGCCTTGTGAGTTTTCAAATTGGAAACTATATGGATGAAATAATATGTGATGTGATGCCAATGGATGCATGCCATCTACTTTTGGGAATGTTAGAAAATGAAGGTAACAACTACTCAAACAGAAATCTGATTACAATATGTTAATGATCTCAAATAGTGTAATATCAATGGAGATTACATTCAGAAATTAAAATCACAACACAGGAACAAACACCATAGAAGAATAACACCAGATTTAATGTGGAGAAAACCCTTTCAAGTAAAAAACTCCACTAAGAAAAGAGGCTCAACTTGTATTATCTTCAAAATTTGAATAACATAATACATGCACTTCCTCTGTCTCTCCAACCTTCAATCCAATAGCACCAGTGTACAAAAAATTGTCATACTACAACATTTACATGGCAATATAATAGAAGTATTTTCCCTCCAATCTAGGCATCCACTTTCTCTCTCCTAAGAATCTCCAACATGTAAACAATAAATGCCAACTTACAAGCTCATGCCAATTGTCCAAAATCAACCATGCAAAGTTGGGCGCCCAATGCTAAATAAGGTCTCTTACACCATCTTATGTCATGTCATAACCATCATAGATTCCTCTAGAAATTATCTTCCCAAGATGGGTTCCTAGGGCTAAACATAGCAACTTACACCTATTAAATATCCGTCATATATTGTCATAGTGTCATATAATCTTATGACAACTTGAAGCTGTTATAGATTCTCTTACATGCACTCACCAAACATTATGACATGTATCATACATGCTAAAAATAGCAAATTATCCCAAGGTGGCGCCTACCCTCATTTACTCATAACTTTTACAATTGCCAACCATAAATGTCACTCCATAATTACCTCTGGTAAGTCTAGAATTACCACTGTCGGTGAAACTACCTCATTCCCTTATGGGTAATTACAAATTACAAATAATAAAATGGAATAATTACAATATTGGGATTTACAAGGTTAATGGCACCTTATCCCAACATTCTCCCACTTGACATTATACATTATAAATCAACCCATAGGAAATCAAATGAAAATAATTAGGTACTAGAAATAAGGCCCACGGCCTCTCTGCACTAAACAAATTTCTCTGTGCTCATAGGCTTGGTCAATGAATCTGCAACATTCTCCTGATTGTCTATCTTCTTTAGTTCAATATGTGCACTTGCAACCAATTCATGAATGAAGTGATACTGAACTTCAAAATGCTTAGTCCGAGCATGATACATAGGATTCTTGGCCAAACAGATAGCACTCTGGCTATCACAACCAATCTGAATAACCCTACAATCAAAACCAATACCTGTACATAGTCTCCTCAACCAAAATGCCTCCTTAGAGACATGAGTAGAAGCCATATACTCTACTTCGGTGGTGGACAAAGCAACCGTGGGCTTCCTCTTGCTCATCCAACTCACTGCTCCTCCAAACAAAGTAAACAAATAGCCACTAGTGGACCTTTAACTATCCAATCCACCTACCTAATATGCATCAATAAATCCCTATATGTCCAAAGTTTTATCAACACTATCAATACCAGAATAGACTAAACAATAATCAAGAGTACCTACAAGATATTTAAACACCCTCTTCGCATAATTCTAATGTTGTCTGCCAAGGTTAGACATAAATCTGCTCAAAACTCCCATTGCTTGGGTAATATCTAACCTAGTGCAAACCATTGCATACATCAAACTCGGGCTACAACACTAGCATATGGCACATTAGACATATCCTCAAAATCATCCTTATTCCTGGGACAAATGTCTAATGAAAGCTTAGTACCAATGGGTAAAGGAACTCTAATTGGGTTACAGTCTTGCATACTAAATCTCTACAAAATGGTATTCAAATACTTACTCTAAGACAACCAAAGCTTTATGTTACCTTTGTCCCTCCTAATCTCCATACCCAAAATATACCTAGCTGCTACAAGATCCTTCATATCGAATGCACTTGAAAGTTGGGCTTTTAGCTCACTGATCATACCCTTAGTATTGCTGAAAAATTACATGTCATCAACATACAATGCAATGATCAGGTATAGAATCATCAATACAATGAATGTAAACACAGTGATACTCCTCTCTTCTAACAAAACCCAATTTCAAAACAAATGAGTCAAACTTTTGATACCACATTCTGGGGGAATGTTCTAGACCATAAAGAGACCTCTTTAACCTGCAAACCCACTGTTCTTTTCCTTTTACCTCAAAACCTATAGGCTGATGCATATAAATTTCTTCCTCAAGATCTCTATGCAAGAATGTAGTCTTAACATCCATTTTCTCTTGTTACTAGATTATGTTCACACCTAATTTAGTTAGACCTGATTTGCAGTTGTTACAAAAGGAGTAAAAGAACAATTTTAAGTTAATGGTCAATTAGTGAATGTATGATGTCTTGGTAAAAGACAAAGAAAGATCATTTGTTAGGATAATCTGACAGTCCAATCATAACTGTCAAACCATCCTGACAAGTGAAAGATCTGATGACAAGATATCAATCTAGTCAATGGATGACAGAAGGTTTTAAACTGGTTTTATCTTTCAAGTATGAGATGATTGAATTATTCAAGTAATCAAAATTCAGTGAGAAAGAAAGGTATTTATAAAGCTGTCATTTAATATCATGTTTTGAACATATGTTTCATATCAGTTTCAGTTATTTTATCCTATACATTTGATTCAAAAAAGTAAACATACATAAATCATTTGCATAAGTTAAAGTAACTGAGCATATTTAAAGAAATGTTTAAATGTGTCCCACACAAGCTGTGGGAGTGACTAAACTGAGCAATGCAAATGTGTGCAAGCTATACATTTGAGGATAAAAGGAAAGAGAAAGAACATATGAGAATAATGAATATCCATCATTGCCTTTTTGGGAAGGTTGATATTCTTGTCTTGGCAGCTAATCTTCATGTCCTTATCTTCAGCTCTTGATCATGATAGTGTACCTGCAAAAAATTGGGGAAAAGCCCTATTAGAAGCTCCAAATATTCAAAATCATCACATGTTTTTATCAAAAGACATATAAACTTGCAGATATTATGCATCTTATGTGATTGGATCAAATCCGACATATGCAATAAATCAGATTGTCATGAGAAAGATATAGGAAAAGTAATGTTGCTGATTTGAAGACATTAAAACATGTGGAGAAAATGTGGCTCCCACAAGGGTAGAGCCCAGCATGTTTTCTTTTTTATTCATTTGAAAAGGATATCAAATTGTAATAGATAGAATGCATTATTCAAGAAGATACTATGCATCAGAACAGTCAACTTGCAAAAGGAGTAAAATCATCATCATAGAAATGAAGAGGAGCAGTTGCTCCTATAATCTATGCCCACTTCAAGAAATAGTTTTTCAAAATCAAAGTATCATGTTCAAAATGCTTCATCACATGTTGCAGGATGAACAGTGATTGATATGCAAGTATAGAAGTACAATAATCAAAGAACAAAAGTACAGTCATGAAAGGTATTCTTCTTTATTTTTGATTATGATTAAACTATGTTTTGCTGTCCACATTTATGCCATAGGTATGACAAACATCTAGATAGGTGAACATCATGATAAACCAACCTTAGATGTCATGGAAAATGCATAAAGTGCAAAGAGGAACAGCCCTATAATAAATGAAGAATCAGCTGAATATAGTTTGCCAAGACTATCATGAAGTTAACCAAGTGAGGCAGCCTCATAAAATGTTGATTTACATGAAGTGAAGGCTACAAGAGCCATGGGAAAATGATAAATTGTCATAATACCATATCATACAATGCTATCAAACTGTTATGATATCTTTTAAGACATATAAAAGAAGAAGGATACCAAATAAAAGTGCCATAACAGCAATGCCCGATAGAGGCATGTGGAACAACAATGTATGAAGAGATGGGTGCTTATTCAGTATACAAAAGGTACAAATTGTTTGCTACAAGAGGATATAAATATCAAACATATCATGCTACAGCCATGTGCCTGAGTAAAATAGAGTAACTTAAAGAATACAGCCATGCTACAGACTGGAGCATCATGCAATCATAGCATCCTTATGCTATATTAAACCATTATAAGTGATAGTTATGACTACAGGAGGTAGCATGGAAGAAGATCAATTTATGAAGTGATCATATCATACAGGAAATGATGAATGAATGATAAAAAAACTACAAGAATTTGTTGTTACATCAAAGGTATATGATGTCATAAAAAAGAAGATATAGTTTAAAAGATACTAGTTCTATTATATGCCAAATGATAGTCAGAAAGGAGAAAGAAACAAAAGATAAAGGGTTTTGCATGTTTTTCTTTTTATGAACAGGTTCAATTTATACCAGAGTGCTCATGACTTTTTGAAACTCTTATCATCATTTTGCAAGATAAAGTTACAACTGAAAGAAGGATAAATGAAGCAAATACAAAATAACCCATATGGGTTTTCTCCAAAAATGCAAATAAGTAAATTCAAAAGAAAAGATACAGAAGATGATAAGTAGCAAGGCCGTGACTAAAAAAGCCTTTTCATTCAAAATTTTCAAAACCCTTTTTGCATTTCTTGAAACCCTTACAAGTTTCTCATCTACAAAGAAGTTGAGAGAAGGAGAAGAACAGAGGCTACAGGCCGTAGCTAGTAAAGGAGAAGTATTCCCTACATATAGATTTCAAACCCTTATTTTTTTTTAAAACCCTAGTGCAATTTTTCTAGGTTACAGTCAAAGAAGTGAGAAAAGAATCAATATAGAGCCAAGCCATAGCTAGAGGAGCTCGTTTCTTCAAAAATGCAAAATACCCACTTCGTTATTTATTCAAGCCCTTATCAGTAATGAAGACAGTTCAAAAGAATGAAGATATAGAGGGCTGAACAAATAACTTACCTTGTATTTTGTAGAGAGAAACCACAGAGGCCGTGGGCCTTTTTATTTGTTGAAACCCTTGAAAATGCAGGAGGTCAACGAAGAATACAACAAAGAAAGATAAAGGAGTCATGTTAGAGAGTATAATGAAAGATTTGCAAATGCTCAAAAGAAGTCCAGACCGCGGCCAAAGATACAAATCGTAGAAGGATCAAAGAAAAGTCTAATATCATTACACAGAGGAGATCATTTACCTTCTTTATGCCAGAAAATGTTGAAGAATCGATTAAGAATGGCAAGTTTAAACCAGATAAGCTTATTTCCATGAAACCCTAGCCATCGGCCCTTGGAGTTGTAGAGCCAGAGTGAAGTCCAAATGAAAGAGCAAAATGACTTTTAGGGTTTGTGACTTTTCTTTTGTTCGATGGGCATCTTTTCTTTTTTCTCAGATTTCTTTTTGACTCAAACAAAATAAAATTATTACCTTATCCGATCGTTCCTAATGATTATGCCACAGGGGGGCCCATGGGACCGAATACTCATTTCATTTTTCATTTGATTTTGCTAAAGTCAAAAGATGTGAATCATTAAGGAAGGTTTAATGCCTTTTTCTTCTCCATGATGGTCGACAAAATAATGGTCGAAGATTCCTTATGTCACATGAAGACCAAGTGTGGTTGAAACTCCTTTTTGCCTTATGCATTTTGAATGCATGAAAAGTCAAAACAAAGAGATCATTCAAAAAGGTTATGAGATAAATGGATAAGGGAATTATGAAGACAAGGTGATAAGGCAAGGTAAAATCATCATGAAATCAAGTGTAGCAAAGGTGGTAGAGAGATGAATAAAGTGACATTGCATGGTAAAATTAAGTCAAAGGTGGTTTTTAAATGTAATGATACATAATGCATTATGAAGAAATGCAAAGTCAAGGCAGAGATGGTATAGTGGTGATGTTGTGTAATGATGGAGTGATAAGGGGATGTTTTTATGCCTTGGATACATGTGTAATGCAACTATAGATTTTTTCCTTTTTGCATGGAGTAATAAGGTGTAAATGTATTTATCATTCTTTTGATAATGCATATTTATTTTTGCATGTAATCAAGTTAAGTATTTGTATGGGAGGCATAAGAAGAGAATATTCTTTATTTTTCATGCATGATGGCCTTTTTATTTTTGGCATCATTGATTAGTGAAATCATGCAAATTATGCAAATGTAAAGGGAGAGATAAGGTGTTATTCTTTTTTCTCCCATTTCTTCATGATTTTACAACTATAAATAATGTAAACAATTAATAAAGTAATATTTTATAAATTACTTTATTAATTTGTCACAAGTTGTAAAATTAAAGAAATTAGACAAATTGAAACTCATAATAGAGTAAATCATGCAAAAGATTACTTTATTTATGGTCCACATTATCTACACATGCAAAAAATCATGCAAAATGGAGGAGCTGAGTTAACTGAAGACTTTGGGGTCTTTCTGCATGTTTTGGAGGACAAAATAGAGAATTTTGGTCAACTCTTGGGTCAAACATATGGAGACAAGTAGTTTGGAGCTATTTTTACTTATTTAGAGGCAGTTTTGACCCTTATTTTTAGGGATTTCATTGTTTGCTTATGGATCAAATTGGAGAGCTTATTTTTAGAGGCAGTTGACTACAGTTGATTTTTTCTACACCTCTTGGAGAGAGCAAACTATATATTGTAAGGAAAACTTAGTTTTTCCAAGTTCTTTCCTTTTTGCTCTTTACATTTTGAGAGAGAAAGAGGTTTTGTAACTCACTTATTTGCAGATTTATAGAGATTACAACAGGTTATAGGTTATATACGGTGTCATTTATGCAATTATTTCCTTTATTTTTCAACTTGATCAAGTATCTACCTTCCATTAATGCAACTTGTATGAGCGATTTGATGAGATTTTATTGTGTTTAAACATCAGAACCTTTAAAATCATTGTCTCATTTGTACTTGCCTGCGTTAGATAGCATTGAAAATCATAGGTCTTAGGCTGTGCAAATTGGAGAATCTTTCTTTTATGTTGTGAAAAACCCCTTTTCCTTCAAACAAAAATATTTTCCAGCCTTCCTTAGAAATATTTTTGTGATCAATTTGTTGAAAGTGGTTTGTGTGGATAGATTTTTTGAGATCTATCGTGAGTTAGATTGCCAAGTTTTCATCATTTTTAGGTGCATCACCATCCCTTTTATAGTTAGAAAGGTCCTTTTACCCCCTTTTCACATCAAATTCATAGATCCAATTGAATATTTTAAGGGAACCAGTCCATAATATGGAGGTTCAAACTTGACATAGGTCACCCATAGCCTAAGTTTGATCCCATGTTTTGAAGGATTGCTGAGTATCACAACTTTTCATCACAGGTGCAATCCTAATCGACAACAGCTCTATCTCCCAATCAAAAGTTGCAGCAATGGATAAAAGAAATCTAATAGAAGTTAACTTAGCAACATGAGAGAAAATTTCACCAAAATCAACTCCCTCTCTCTGGGAGTAGCCTGTGGCTACCAGTCTAACCTTGTAATTCTCCAATGAATTGTCTGCTCCAAACTTCTTCTTGAAGACCCACTTGCAACCTATGGCCTTTCTTCTTTTGGGAAAATGAACAAGATCTTAGGTGTTACAAGAGTCTAAAGCCATCATCTTCTCCTACATGGTTAACTTCCAAGACTCACTATCATCTACATGAATAGCTTCCTTGTAGGATCTAGGTTCATCGCCAGCACTCAATAAAAAAAATACACAACAGAAATCTGGTGGGCTATACATGTCAACCGGGTGTTGTTGTCTTGTGGATCTCCTCAAGAGTGGAGTAAGAGTCTCAACTTGTTCTTTTGGATGATCTTTTGCATCAACTTCTTCTGTTACAATAGATTCTTCCTCATCAGAACTACTAAAATCTTCTTCTTCTTCTTCACCCTCCAATCCATCATCGTGTTCTTCCTAAGGTGCATCTTCTTGCTCTAAGTCAAAGTGCACTCTTTTCACCTTTTCTTTCTCTTTTGGCTGCTCAAGTTCAAAAATAGCTCTAAGTTCCCTAAAAATGACATCTCTAAATAAAACAATTTTTTTGGTTAGAGAATCCCAAAGCTTATAACCTTTAACATTCTCACATATCCAATGAAGATACATTTCTATGCTTTTGGATCCAACTTAGATCACTTTTCTTTAGGCACATAAACAAAAGCCTCATAGCCAAAAGCCCTTAAATGTGAAACATAAGGTTTCTTAAATGTCCACACTTCATAAGGTGTTGAATCAAGAGCCTTACAAGGAGTTATATTAATCAAGTAACAAGCAGTACACATAGCCTCTGCCCAAAAGCATTTTTCCAATTGTGAATCACTCAACATACTTCTGGCTCTTTCCATGATTGTTCAGTTCATCCTTTCTGCAACACCATTCTGTTGTGGTGTATACGTAGTTGTCTTTTGTTTGATTATACCTGCATGCTTACAAAACTCATCAAATTCCTTAGACAAATATTCCCCTCCATTGTTAGATTTTAATATTTTTATCTTTAATCTCTATTGGTTTTCAACTAAGACTTTAAAGTCCTTAAACTTAGTGAAAACTTCATATTTGTGTTTCATAAAATAAATCCATGTGAATCTGGATACATCATTAATGAAGGTGACAAAATAATGAGATTTTCTGATAGAGTCATTATCCACAGGTCCAAACACATTTGAATGAATAATCTCTAACTTCTCTTTTGCTCTATTACTTCCTAAAGGAAATGATGTTCTATTTTGTTTTCCAAACACACAATGCTCACAAAAATCAAAGTGTTCATCAGAATAACAAAAATTGTCCAACAAATCTTTATTCTTAATAGTTTTCAAAACATTATTACTTGTGTGACCCAATCTACAGTGCCGCAACATACAAGTATTTTTAGAAGCCTTAGAAACATAAGAGGAATTACAAATTGTAGTGGCATCTAGCCTAAACAAGGTTCCCATTCTCTACGCCTTCGCTACCTCCAAGTTTCCTCTCAGCAACCTGCAACCACGCTTATCAAATGTTACATGTAGTCCCAAATCATTCAACTTCAAAATTGAAATCAGATTTCTAGCTAATCCAAGAACATGCAAAACACTAGGGAGGGTTTTAATCCTCCCATCACTAAAACACAACAATACCTTGTCTTTCCCAACTATCAGATATGTAGAGTTGTCCCCAAGGTACACTTTACCTCCATCATACTCTTCATGTGAAGAAAACCATTCCTTATGCAGGGTCATGTGATATGAGCATCCTGAGTCAACCAACTGGTGATCATTAGAACAACATTACATGCAAAAAGTAAAACATCTTCACCTGCATTCGAGGACTTCTCAGAAGCGGTCTCCAACGATTTCTTTGGGTTTTTGCACTCCTTTTTCACATGCCCTATTTTTTTGCAGTGCCAACAATTGACTTTGTTCTTCTTTCCAGGAGTCTTAGATCGACCCTTAAACTTGTCTTTTCCCCCTTCTGATCTCCTTTTGGTCCTCTTTCCTTAGACCTTCCCCTAACACTAACAGCATCCCCTGAACTATCTGAACTCTTCTTCCTCAATTCTTGTGCTAGAAAAACTGTAACAAGAGCATCCAACTTCAGATCCATGAGGTTAGTAGTGATAGCAAGGATAACATTCTCCCAAGACTCAAGTAAAGAACAAACAAGTAAGATACATTTATCTTCCTCAATAACTTCAACATCTACAGATGTTAGCTGACTCAACAACAAATTAAATGAATTTAAATGCTCTGCAACTGATTCACCCTCTTTCATTTTCATAGAAAATAGTTTACGCTTCAAGTAAATCTCATTTACCATACTCTTGGCTTGATATATCTCACCCAAATGCTTCCATGGGCTATGTGCAGTCCCTTTTTTGTGACATTCAATAGGACATAATCTACAAGACACAATCGAATTGTACCTTGTGTCTTTTTATCCATTCTATCCCACTCATCTTGAGAGACATCGTCAGCTTTCTTCTCTCTCATAATAGCCAAACACTGGTTTCTTTCTTCCAGCAAATCCTCCATTTTTAGCTTCCACAACTCATACCCCGTACCGTTGGACTTATCAATGTCCAATCAAGAGGTTGAAGCAGCGGTGGATGCCGCCATATTATCAACTCAAGATTTGCAAACACAAATACAACCAAATCTCTCATTGTAGCAAAATAGCCTTCACACCACCACCCAAGAGTCAAAGCTAGCCAGGCTCTAATACCAAATGTTAGAAAATGAAGGCAACAACTACTCAAACGGAAATCTGATTACAATATGTTAATGATCTCAAACAGTGTAATATCAATGGAGATTGCATTCAAAAATTAAAATCACAACATAGGAACAAACACCATAGAAGAATAACACCAGATATAATGTGGAGAAAACCCTTTCAGGTAAAAAACTCCACCAAGAAAAGAGGCTCAAGTTGTATTATCTTCAAAATGTAAATAACATAATGCATACACTTCCTCTATCTCTCCAACCTTTAATCCGATAGCACCTATGTACAAAAAACTATCATGCTACAACATTTACATGGCAATATACTTATAGAAGTATTTTCCCTCCAATCTAGGCATCCACTTTCTCTCTCCTGAGAATCTCCAACATGCAAACAATAAATGCCAACTTACAAGCTCATGCCACTTGTCCAAAATCAGCCATGCAAATTTGGGTGCCCAAGGCTAAATGTGGTCTCTTACAGTATCTTATGACATGTCATAACCATCATAGATTCCTCTAGAAAGTATCTTCCCAAGATGGGTGCCTATGGTTAAACATAGCAACTTACACCTATTAAATATTCATCATATGTCATCATAGTGTCATAGAATCTTATGACAACTTGCATCTTTCATAGATTCTCTTACATGCACTCACTAAACATTATAACATGTGTCATACATGCTAAAAATAGCAAATTCTCCCAAGGTGGTGTCTACCCTCATTTACTCATGATTTTTACAATTGCCAATAAATGTCACTCCATAATTACCTCTGATAAGTCTAGAATTACCACTGTCGATGAAACTACCTCATTCCCTTATGGGTAATTATAAATTACAAATAATAAAATGGAATAAATACAATATTGGGATTTACAAGTTTAATTGCACCTTATCCCAATAGGGAAGGCCTTGGCAATTTGATAGAAGAGTTGTTCATAACGGATGGACAAACACATACTGAATCAAGAAAGATGGTAAAGAGTACACATTAAATCCAATAAAAGATAGGGAAGAAGAAGTGGAGAACAGCTCCAAGGTTTGTTTTGTTTCTAGAAAATAGTTTTTGAAAGATTTGAAAGGAGGGGGAACATGTTTTGTCATCATTCCAAAGCTTGCAACAGTTGTGACAATGAAGGAAAATGAAAAGATACCAATGGAAGTTTAGAAAATTTTGGAAGAATATGATGACATATTGATGAAGGAGCTGCCCGATGGATTGCCACTGGGTCAATGAGGAGTATAAGTCATTGCATGGATTTGATTCCTGGTGCAAGTTTGCCTAACAAGGCACCATATAGAATGATGCCTATGGAGAATACAAAAATAAATAGGCAAGTACAAGAGTTGTTGGATAAGGGGCTGATTAGGAAGAGTTTGAGTCCATGTGTTATTCTAGCAGTGTTGACACCAAAGAAGGATGGGGAATGGTGGATATGTACGGACTCAAGAGCCATAAACAAGATAACTATCAAATATTGTTTTCCCTTGCCACGAATGGATGATATGATGGACCACTTGAGTGGAGCCAAGTACTTCACCAAAATTGATTCGAAGAGTGGATATCATCAAATTAGGATAAGAGAAGGGGATGAGTGGAAGACTACCTTCAAAATGAAGGATGGGTTGTATGAATGGATGGTGATGTTGTTCAATTTGACAAACGCACCAAGCACATTCATGGGGTTGATGAACGAAGTGATGAAACCCTACCTTGGTAAGTTTGTCATTGTGTATTTAGATGTTATTTTGATCTTTAGCAAAGAAAAAGAACATTTACAACATGTTGAAGAGAAATTGTTAGTGAATGTGAAAAAGTGCAGCTTCATGAAAGAGGAGTTAGTGTACTTGGGTTTTGTTGTTTTTGAAAGTAGATTGAAAATGGATCTAGAAAAAGTGAGGGAAATTTTGGATTGGCCTTTGCCAAGTATGTTTGAAGCAAGAAGCTTCCATGGATTAGCGAGCTTCTATAGGAAGGTCATCCGAAATTTCAGTCAGATTTTTGCTCCTATTACAAAAATTATGAAGGGTAATAGGAAGGAAATTATGTGGACAATAGTAGGAGAGTGAAGTTTCAAGTTTTTGAAGACAAAAGTGATAGAACAGTCAGAGGTGTTTGTTGTTGAATGAGATGAGAGTAAATGTTGTTGGTTTTGACTCTATGTAGGAGTTGTATGAGGATGATGTTGATTTCAAAGAGGCATGGGCATCATGTAACAATTTGATGCAGGAGCATCCTTGGTTCAAGAGTAATCTGGCATCAACCAAAAATATTTGCATTTCAATTTGTTTCTTTTCATTTTCCAGTTCAGTTCAGTCAGTTCAGACAGAAGCAATTTCTGTATTTTGGTCTGCATTCTACCACAGTTGTATTTTAGACCTTGCGGAGCTAGACTCAACATCTAGATTCATTCATGCACAACATATCCAAATCTCAGATCATTTGGATCATGTACATGTAAGATATCGCTAGCAGAAGATCAACTGTTTTCTCAGAATAGAGCATCCTGGCAGTCTCAGACAATCAGCTAAAGGATAAGACTTGTGGAGCATTTCATGACTTGCGAAGCTAAATGACACATCATTCAATGGTGTTTGGTTCGTGGCCAACCTTCCTTGAGATCCGCACATCATTCCACTCATTTCTAGATGATTTGTACTCAATTAGGTCTAACCTATTTGTGTACACACATTACATCTCTTCATCGGAGTTTGTGAACTTCCTTGGCCGACATGGAGGAATCTAATGTTTCAAAGATGATATAAATTGATGTAATAGATGCCTAGGAAAGCAATTGAATTAAATAGATATAGTTGATAGTTTGAATTTCTCGTGAAGGAGCTTCAAAGCTATATATTGTGCATATTCTGCAATTCTACGATCAGGCCTGTGAGCCCTAATTGTAAACTCGCATGTTGCTAGCCAATTTGCATTTGAATTCTATGATATATTGAATGACTGAATTTGCATTTGTTTTATATCTTAGAGTTTTTTCCATTGTGTTTACTCTTGCTGCATGGTCTGGACTATTCACTTTGTGGACCCTCCTAACCGTGACTGCACCAAGTGGTATCAGAGCGAAGGTTTGAATCTTTGGGAGTGAATTGAGCAAAGTTGGTGAAGGAATTCCATAAGATCTTGTTGTAAATAGATCACTGAATCTGAGGCAAGTTACTAGTGTTGCAACCGATCGCCGATTGTGAGGCAGTTGTCACCTTGTATCCTGATCGCTGACTTTGAGGCAGTTACACTTGATCCTAGGAAGTATGCTACCGAGGAGAATCCCTATTGTTGGAACAATGGCTGGAAGAATGGATGAGATGATGGAGATGATGAAAACCATGTGAGTTCGTTTGGATGTTGTCGAAGAAGATCGGAGAAGAGGACTTACACCTTGACCTAATGTTGAAAGTGATGATGATGAAGAATTTCAATCTGCTGATCAAAATGAAGTAACCCTAGGAGATGAAGAAGAAGAAGAATCAGATCAAGTCAAGATGTTGCGAGCTATTTCAAAGATTGGGAAAAGACCTAGAGTTGATGTACTGAACTATATTGGCAATCTGAACCTTGAAGAACTGATTGATTGGATAAATGACATGGAAGAATACTTTGAGTATGAAGAAATTAAAGATCTGGAGAAGGTGAAATTTGCAAAGACAAAGCTAAAAGGACATGTTGCTATTTGGTGGAAAGAAGTTCAGTTGGATAGAAATAGAAGAGGAAAAGAGAAGATTACAAGGTGGGATAGAATGGTGACAAAATTGAAGAATCAGTTTATACCTGCTGACTATGAGTTGGAGCTATTGAAGAGATTGCAAAACCTGAGACAAAAGGAGAAATCTATGAAGTACACTAAAGAATTTCATAAGATGATCATAAGGACAGGACATAGTGAAACAAGCAAGGAGAAAGTGGCTAGATACATCAATGGACTGAGATTGAACATTCAAGAAGAACTAAGTTTGGTGAGGATGACAACATTAGAAGTAACATATCAATTTGCCCTGAAAGTTGAAGAGAAGTTGAACAAGAGGCATGATCAGAGACAGAGAGGTAGAGGAGGTAAATTTTAGAGAGGTAGAACATTTTTTGGAGGAGAAAGACCATATGTGGAGCAGAATAGACAAGATAACACCTTTAGGAAGGAGGACATAGATAACAATGCATACTGGAGAGATGACAAAACTTTCTACTATAGAGGGAACCCTAGTCCATACTTGAGTGAAGGGTATAGAAGAGAAGGAAGATGACCTGATAGGAGAACATTTAGAGGAACATGTTTCAAGTGTGGAGGTGAAGGACATAGAGCATTTGAATGTAATCAAGGGAGTACAAGCAAAAGGACCGAGAATAGTGGAAGAGCAGCCTATGTGGAGGAAGAACCTGTTGGATCACCTAGTTTTGTTGGCAAACCAGAGAAAGGAGAATCACTAGTCATGAGGAGAGCACTATTTCAAGCAGAGACAAATGAAAAACCACCGCAGAGGAAAAGTTTGTTCAGAACCAAATGCAAATAAGGAATTAAATTTTGTAAAGTTGTGATTAATAGTGGTAGTTCTGATAATTTAGTTTCAGAGGAGATGGTGACTAAGCTAAAGTTGGAAAGATTGAAACACCCTAAGCCCTATCAGCTAGCATGGATTAAGGATGATCATAAGGTGTTGGTGAGTGGACAATGTTTGGTGAAAATTCATAGTGGATCTTATCATGATGAAGTATTGTGTGATATTATGCCTATGGATGTTTGTCATATATTGTTGGGTAGACCATGGCAGTATGATAGAAAATCTATACATGATGGGAGAAAGAATACATACATTATAACATCAAATGGAAAGATAATTACTTTTATTCCTTTAGAAGATGAGCCTAAAAGTGAAGTATGTGGGAATGCTAGAATATGTTTGGTAGATGGAAGGAAATTTCTGGATGGTTTGAGACATGAGAATATGTGTTATGCTTTGATCCCTAAGTAGCTTGAAATATTGAAGAAGGAGACTAAAGAATCACAACCGGAGGAGATAACTGAGTTGTTGACAGAGTATGAAGACATCATATCATATAATGTACCAAAAGGATTGCCACCAATCAAGAATATCAATCATCACATGGATCTTATACCTGGAGATAGTTTACCTAACAAAGCAGCACACCGAATGACACCGGCAGATAATGAAAAACTAAATAGATAGATACATGAGTTGTTGAAGAAAGGTTTGATCAGAGAAAGTTTGAGTCCTTGTGCAGTACCTATAGTGCTAGCACCGAAGAAGGATGGAGAATGGAGAATGTGTACTGACTATAGAGAAATCAACAAGATCACAGTTAAGTATAGATTTCCTTTACCTAGGATGAATGATATTATGGATTGTTTGAGTGGAGCAAAATATTTCATAAAGATAGACTTGAAGAGTGGATACCATCATATCAGAATTAGAGAAGGACATGAATGGAAGATTGCTTTTAAGACAAATGAAGGATTGTATGAGTGGTTAGTGATGCCTTTTAGATTGACAAATGCACCGAGTACTTTCATGAGGTTGATGAATGAAGTTTTGAAGAAATTCCTAGGTAAGTTTGTTATTGTATATTTGGATGACATTCTAATTTTTAGTAAGACAAAAGAAGAACATTTGTGGCACCTAAGTAAAGTATTGCAGAGACTGAGAGAAGAGAAATTGTTGATAAACATCAAGAAGTGTAGTTTCATGAAGGAAGAATTGGTATATTTGGGATTTGTGATTTCTGTGGAAGCATTAAAGATGAACCCTGAGAAACTAAGAGCAATTGTTGAATGGCCTACACCAGAGAGCATTGGAAAAGTTAGATCATTTCATGGATTAGCTAGTTTCTACCAGAAGTTCATTAGAAATTTTAGTTTAGTTTGCAACCCTATGATAGAGACAATGAAAGGTGACAGAAAAGACTTTAAGTGGACATCAGGAGCAGATAGAAGTTTTGAGTTGTTAAAGAAAAAGTAATAGAGCAACCAGTATTGGCATTACTAGATTTCAATAAGGTATTTCAAGTAGATTGTGATGCAACTGGAAACACAATTGAAGCAGTGTTAAGTCAAGAAGGTAGACCAATAGCATATTTTAGTGAGAAGTTGAATAATGCAAGGAGAAGATATTTTTTTATGACAGGAGTTATATGCCATAATTAAAGCCTTGAAGAAGTGGAGACATTACTTGTTGCCTAAGGGGTTTGTGTTGTATACAAATCATCAAGATTTGCAATATTTAAATAGTTGAGGAAAGTTGAATCAAAAACATATGAGATGGGTAGAGTTCATGCAGAGTTATACCTTTATATTGAAGCATGGGAGTGGAAAATCAAACAAAGTTGCAGATGCATTGAGTAGAAGAAGGAACTTGCTAATAGAGATGAGAGTTGAAGTATTAGGATTTGAGGAGTTGAAGAACATGTATGATGGAGATGCTGATTTTGCAGAACCTTGAAAAGCATGTAAGGAACCTGTTGTGATAGATAGGAGTAAGTGGTTGCACTATTTCATTCAGGAATATATGTTGTTCAAAGGAAATCAGTTATGCATACCTAGGAGTTCAATGAGAGATAATTTGATCAAAGAGAAACACAGTGGTGGATTGGCAGGATATTTTGGCATTGATAAGACAGTGGATTTAGTAAGTGAAAATTACTTTTGGCCTTAGATACATAAGAATGTTAGGAAATTTGTGCAGAGTTGTAGAGTTTGTCAAGTTGCAAAAGGGAGTAGTCAGAATACTGGATTGTATAAACCTTTGATAGTACTAGAGAGACCTTGGGAAGACATAAGCATGGATTTCATAATGGGATTGTTAAAGACACAAAGAGGACACGATTCAATATTTGTAGTGGTGGATAGATTTTCAAAGATAACACATTTCATACCTTGTAAGAAGACAACTGATGTAGTGCATGTGGCTGACCTATTTTTCAAGGAGATTGTAAGATTGGATGGATTACCTACAAGCATAATTTTAGACAGAGATACAAGATTTCTTGGATACTTTTGGAAGACACTCTCAAAGAAGATGAAGACGTATTTGAAGTTCAGTTCAACATTTCATCCACAGACTGATGGACAAATAGAGGTAGTCAATAGGAGTTTGCGAAACTTGTTGAGATGCTTGGTTGGAGAGAAGGCAGTAAATTGGGACTTGATTCTATCACAAGCAGAGTTTGCATACAATAATTTAGTAAATAGGAGTACCAGAAGAACACCATATGAGATTGTGATAGGAACCAACCCTCGAGGAGTTGCAGAACTAAGAGATATCAGTATGGAAGAAAAGAGAAGTGCAGAAGCAGAGGAATTTGTAGATCACATGAAGATAGTGCATAATCAGGTGAAGAACTATTTGGAAGAAATGAACAACAAGTATAAGGAGAAAGCAGATGAGAAAAAGAGACACAAAGAATTCTCAGTGGGAGATGACATGATGGTCTACTTGTGAAAAGAGAGATTTCCAGTTGGGACTTACAACAAGTTGAAGATGAAGAAGTTTGGACCTTGTAGGGTACTCAAAAAATTTGATTCAGGAAATGCATATGAAGTAGAGTTACCAGAGACATTGGGCATATCACCTACTTTCAACATTGTAGATCTATATCAGTATCATGAAGTAGAGTTCAGTGACAGCCTTGAAGAAGACTTGAAGAAGTAGTTACCACAACAAGCACCAAAGAAGATTGAAGACATCTTAGATAGCAGAGTTGGACGCAACACCAGAGGAAGATAGTATAAAGAATATCTTGTGAAGTGGAAAGGTAGACCAGAAGAAGAATCATCTTGGATTTCTCAGGCTGAGGTGGACCGTCTTGGTTTTCCTCTAGCCCCAAC
Organism: Cunninghamia lanceolata; assembly: GCA_027924645.1. Taxonomy (NCBI): domain Eukaryota; kingdom Viridiplantae; phylum Streptophyta; class Pinopsida; order Cupressales; family Cupressaceae; genus Cunninghamia; species Cunninghamia lanceolata. The sequence goes on from BSBN01000128.1 coordinate 5,671,569, forward strand.
AAAGTGAGGGACTCACTTTTTTAATAACCCCAGATGTCTGATGTAGGAGCATCCTTGGTTCAAGAGAAATCTTGCATCAACCAAAAATATTTGCATTTTAGTTTGTTTCTTTTCATTTTCTAGTTCAGTTCAGTCAATTTAGTCAAAAGTAGTTTCTATATTTTGGTCCGCATTCTACCATAGTTGCATTTCAAACCTTGCGGAGCTGGACTTAGCATCTAGATTCATTCATGCACAACATATCCAAATCTTAGATCATTTGGATAAGGTACCAGTAAGATATCACTAGTAGAGGATCAATTGCTTTCTCATAACAGAGCATCCTGGTAGTCTCAAATAATCAACTAAAGGAAAAGACTTGCGGAGCTAAATGACACATCATTCAATGTTGTTTGGCTTGTGGTTGACCTTCCTTGAGATCTGCACATCATTCCACTCATTTATGGAGGAGTTCTACTCAAATAGGTCCAACCTATCCATGTACACATGTTACACCTCTTCATCGAAGTTTGTTATCTTCCTTGGCTGATGCAGAGGAATCTAATGTTCCGGAGATGATATAAATTGATGTAATAGATGCCTAGGAAAGTAAGTGAATTACATAGAGATAGTTGATAGTTTGAATTTCTCACGAAGGAGCTTCAAAGCTATATCTTGTGCATATTCTGCAATTCTGTGATCAAGCCTGTGAGCCCTAATTGTAAGCCTACATGTTGCTGGCCAAATTGCATTTGAATTCTATGATATACTGAATGACTAAATTTGCATTTGTTTTATATCTTTGAGTTGTTTCCATTGTGTTTACTCTTACTGCACAGTCTGGACTATTCACTTTGTGGACCCTCCTAACCGTGACCGTACCACAATCCCGTGGAGAGGGATAGCACTCCGTAGTTGGAGTATCTTGTTCAAGAGGCTTTGATGTTCAATGGGAAGAGATTGTGTGTACCTCATGGTTCAATGAGGGAGAATTTGATAAGGGAAAAACATAGTGGAGGTTTGAGTGGTCATTTTGGAGTGCACAAAAATTTGGCACAGTTGAATGGGAGTTATTATTGGCTAGGGATGAGTGCAGATGTAAAGAATATGGTGCAAGGTTGTAGGGTGTGTTAATATGCTAAAGGAGTGAGGCAAAATATAGGGTTGTATCAGCCATTGTCAATACTGAAGAGACCATGGGAAAACATTAGCATGAATTTTATTTTGGGATTACCACGAACACAAAGAGGTAATGATTCTATTTTTATTGTGGTGGATAGGTTTTCTAAGATGGCTCATTTTATCTCATGTCATAAGTGCAATGATGCTTCCCACATAGCTACTTTATTTTTCAAGGAAGTAGTTAGATTGCATGGCTTGTCGAAGAGTATTATTTCAGATCGGGACACCAAAGTTGTTGGTCAGTTTTCGCGCACTTTGTGGAAGAAGATGGGAACATAATTGGGGTTTAGTTTAGCCTACCATCCTCAAACTGATGGTCAAACCAAAGTAGTGAATAGAAGTTTGGAAAATTTGTTGAGGTGTTTGGTAGGTGACAAACCAAATCAATGGGATTTGACATTGGTACAAGTAGAATTTACCTACAATAACTTGGTCAATCAAAGTGCGGGAAAGAGTCCATTTAAAATTATGTGTGGGTACATCCCTAGGGGCGTGGGTGAGTTGAGAGATAGTGTAGATTTGGGTAGAAAGAGTGTTGTAGCAGAAGACTTTGCTGAATATATCCATGATTTGCACAAGGAAGTGAAGGAGAACTTGGAGAAGAGTGTCATCAAATATAAAGAGTATGTTGATATGCATTAGAGGGAGTAGGAATTTCAGATTGGTGAGTTGGTGATGGCGTATTTTTGGAAGGAGAGGTTCCCACAAGGAACGTATAACAAGCTGAAGTGGAAGAAAATAGGCCCATGTAAGATTTTGTGGAAGTTTTCATCAAATGCATATGAAATTGAGCTTCTAATAGGTATAGATATTTTTCCAATATTTAATGTTGCTGATTTGTATAAGTACTATGAAGGAGAGACAAGTGGACATGGGAATACACATTCAGATTTGCAGGATGCACATGAATGGATTCAACAGTTGCCTAAGAAGAAGCTTGAAGAAGTTGACAAGGTAATTGATTCCCGTGTGTTGGTTCCCAAAATAATTGTAGCTCACAGAACTCTAAAACATTTCTGAATCACCTAGGCCAGGGAATGTCACCAAGGTGATAGGAAGAGGTTTATCAACAAGTTTTGGGCAATCTTGGCCAACTAACAGGAGTGGGTAGACTCCTCTACTCTTTGAGCTCAACTTAAACTCTGGAGGGATATTCCAAGGGGTATACCTAAAAATAAGAACAGCTTGTAGGTATTGACATCAAACCAGATGAACAACTAAAAATAAGAACAACCAAACCCAAATCATTTTATTAGCCCCAAATATGTCATTGGACTAAGAATAGTTGGCTGTTATAAGACCCTTATATAGCTAATAATGGAAATCCTACAGAATGAGGATGCATAAAACTATTACTGCTTCTAAAGATAAGACATATTGTTTTGTTTTTAAGATTGGGTGATTTAAGGCTACTCAGACCGGTGTCTATCCATTGGGCTCTAGAGTCTAATGTTCAACAGAGGAAAAATAACCACATAGAAGTGTATAACTGCTTATTTGATAAATCAAATGCAAAGAAATCAATACCAAATCACTGAGAATGCTTAATGATCCAACACCATAACATATTCTTCCCTATGCAATACTGAAATGACCATTTACAAAGCTTAAAAATGGATTAAGAACTGTCACATTCATTCAAATCAGAGCTTACATTCATAACACTAAATGTGGCAAGAGCAAACCATAACTGCAATTATGGTTTGCTACTTGAAAAACACCTACAACAATGGAGAAAAATAGGAATCTGGTACAAAGATTTGCAAATTATAATACATACAATTCATGAATGTTTCATTTTAAACAAAGACTACAAAAATAATCTTTCTCTGATCTGCCTTCTGGAGCTCACAACCCTACTGAGAAGTTGCCCAACTGACCAACCGTTTCTACACTTCAAATTTACGCATATATAACATTTCAACCCCTTGCATTCTCCCAGGCACCACAACCTTTCAAGGACTGCACCCATGCTATCATAAATTCATTTCCCAATTTGTCAGAAGATTTGCACATTGGAAGAGAAAACCCATGCTCTATTAATTCTAAGAATGACAGAGGAAGATCGCTTGCACTCTTCTTGTACTTAGAGCAATAAAGATGGAAGGTTCTAATCCTTTCTCTGTCATCTGCAACATTTGACTTATCTAATTTTTCCTCTGTGTGTTAAAGAATTTCATTGTGCCAACCACTTGCATGGCACTATTTGGCAGACTCATTAAATTATGGGTACAAATCAACCTGTATATTCCTGCAATCATGACATACTTTCAGGGAATTACCCTTTTAAAGCATTTACAACACATCCAATGTGTTGTCCTATTTTTCTATTTTGAGCCACCTGATTTTTTATTGTACCTTGGGCATTTCCCTCCCTGTCAGCAAATTGCCATTTTTATGAACTTTGGACTATCTTCATCTTCTCTATTTGCCTTGTTGGCAAATCTTCATTTTATCAAACTTGGCCTGTCATCTGATTTTCTGCTTTTTTGCCCTTGTTGGCAAATCCAAACATTTTTGAACCATGGTCGCCTTTCTTTCTTTATCTATTCGCCTTATCAGTAAATCTAGTTTTTCTCAAACTTTTGTATCCCGCTTTTGTTCACCTTATCAATGAATTCTTCTTTTTTCAAACCATGGAAGAAGCTCTCCATTGCATTATCAGCCCATCACTTTGTTGGTGAACTCAGAAAATATCAAACTTTTGGAAAGTTAGGACTTTCACCAGTTTGCCAATAAAGCACACCTTTTCATTTTTTCCTCAGTCACTTTTTGGCTTTATCTTTGTCATATTTGCCTTATCAATGAATCTGCATTTTTTCTAACTTGGCCCTTTATTCTTCTCTTATGCTTTATCAGCAACTTTTATTTTTTCTAAACCTTTCTCTTTGGCACTACTTAGTCTTCTTTTTTATCTGCCTTATCGATGAATCTCCCATTTTACAAACTGGTCCCTTGCCATCCTCTTCCATCTTTCTATCGACAAATCTTCACTATCAACAACTTTTGGAAAAATCAAACTTTTTAGAAAGTTTGTGTTTTTGCCGATTCTCCGACAATGGTCTTTCCTTCCCTTTTTGTTTGCCTTAGCCAATTTCTCTGCCACGATCTTTTCATTGTCGGCGAAGGGGTTATCGGCCAAACCCACAATCAACGAACTACGAAGTTCCCAAACTTGGCCTTTCACCGATACACTTGAAATTTCTCTCTTTTACTTATAAATTTGTGGTGTCTCCTTTTGCTTCCATTGGCAATCACATTAATCGAAGAACCCCTTAGTCAATGAACTGCGGAGTTCCTGAACAAATATTTTTGCTGATAAAAGACTCCAAGCCTTTATCATTTTCGAGTTCTTTTGCCTTAACAGCCGCCTATGTATAGATTTGAAGGCGTTGGGGGTCGGGCCTCGGGCCTTCACCATTTTGTCTTATGCCTTCCGAAAGGGAGAGCAAGGAAGCCCCCACCTCCACCTTCGACCCTACATATAAGGAACATTTGTTGGGGGTCAGTCGTCGAGCCTTCCACCTTCTGTCTTCCATGAAGAAGACGGAAGGAAGGAAGTCTAAACTCCAACCTCCAACAAACATAGGAAAAATATGAAAACACTAGGGGCCGGCCCCTGGGCTTTCCACCTTATGCATTAACCATCTGGAAGAGGAAAGAGAGGAGCCCCACCATCTATCCTCAGCTCAAGAAAAGAAAACTATCAGGAATCGATCGTTGAGACTTCCCCATTTCGCCTTCCTCAAAGGAGGGAAGAAGAGCCAACCTCTAAACTCCACCACACACTTCATACTTAGAGGGATTTGAACATAGAGACCTGTCAGAATTTAGACCCCGGGGCTTCTTCTTGACAAATGCCATGAAGAAGACCGAAGGCCAATGGCCCGAAGTCCAGCCTCCGAAACACTTAGGAGAATTTTTCAATGAATAACACTTAGAGAAAGTTTGGAGTCTAATTTTGGAACTGATAGATAATACAAGGTGGAAGGCATGAACTCCGAACTCTTAAATACTTAGTGCAAATTTCAACACTTAGGCAAATTTTAGCCTCAAACCTCAGAGCCGACAGCGACAACACAACAAAAGGAAGGAGCCCAAAACTCTAAAACTCCGACCAAGGCCAAAACACAAGGAAACACTTAGAAAATGGGGCTTAGTCAATTTTTGGGGGCTTTCTCCCTTACATTTTAAAAGGCAAACAAATGAAAACCTATGAAAGACATCTCTGATCGGTTATCATCAATAGGTTCAACGTTGAAGGCATAAAATGGGATTCAGATGGAACTTGGGAGAAAAATGGGGCATGTTTGGGAACAAAAATTTATAGGTGCCAACACTGTGTAGCCAAAAGGATAAGAGGGAAAGAATATTGGGAATATTTGGTCTAATAGAAGAACTGAGCAACTGATGAAGCTTCATGGATCAACGCTTCAGATTTGGCGAAGTTTGGGATTTCAATCCCGGATTTTTTGAAATGTTCATGAGTTTTGCACTCATGAAGCATTTTTCCTACTCGGCGTGCCTAATACAGGAGCACCCAGGCATATACAAAATCCTGCGTCAACAAAAAAAATGATATTCCAGTTTTGTTTGATTTTAACTTGGTTGTTGTTTCGATTTGTGATTTCAGGGTGTTGGCAATTTGTCGCAATTGATGGACATCACTTGTCGCACTATCGTGTTGTCATTCTTAGTTTCGTTTTGGATTGTGATGGTATGTCATGGTTGAGTGTTGGTGACCGACATCCTTGTTGCCATATGTTTTTTGAAATGTTGCCTATAATTGAAGATTTGATGGATTGTTTAAGTGGCTCCATGTATTTTTCCAAGATAGATTTAAAAAGTGGCTATCACCAAATAAGAATTAGGCCGAGGGATGAATGGAAGTCATCTTTTAAAACCAGTGATGGGTTGTATGAGTGGATGGTTATGCCTTTTAGATTGTCTAATGCCCCTAGTACTTTTACGAGACTAATGAATGAGGTCATGAAACCATTTCTTGGTAAATTTGTGATTGTATATTTGGATGACATTTTGGTGTTTAGCAAGTCCAAAGAGGAGCATATGGAACATTTGAGGCAGGTTATGAGAAGACTGCATGAAGAAAAGTTGCAAATCAATTTGAAGAAGTGTGTGTTTATGCAGACCGAATTGGTTTACTTAGGTTTTGTGGTGTCAAAATATGGGTTGAAGATGGATAAAGAGAAGGTTCAGGCCATACATGATTGGCCATCACCAAGAAGTATCATGGAGGTAAGAAGTTTGCATGGTCTTTCTAGTTTTTATAGAAAGTTTATAAGAAATTTCAGTCATGTGGTAGCACCTATATTGAAAGTTATTAAAAGGCATAAAAGACCATTTGTGTGGACTAAAGAGGCTGAAGAAAATTTTAGATTTCTCAAGAAGAAGGTGAGTGAATAGCCCGTACTTGCTTTGCCTGATTTTGATAAAGTGTTTCAAGTAGAGTGTGATGCTAGTGGGTTAGCTATTGGGGCAGTCCTAAGTCAAGAGGGAAAACTAGTTGCATATTTTAGAGAGAAATTAAATGAAGCAAAAAGAAAGTATTCTTCTAATGATTTGGAGTTTTATGCTTTGGTTCAATCCCTCAAGAAGTGGAGACATTATCTATTGCCCAAAGAGTTCATTGTGTATATAGATAATCATGCTTTGCAGTTCATTAACAGTCAACACAAATTGAATCAAAGGCATGCTAAATGGGTTGAGTACACTCAGAGTTTCAATTTTGTTTTGAAGCATAAGAGTGGTCAAATGAATAGAGTTGTTGATGCATTGAGTAGGAAATGTTTATTGTTGTGTGAAATACAAACTAATAGTGTGAAGTTTGAAAGTTTGAAAGATTTGTATGCAGAGGATGCAGATTTTGGTGAAGCATTTACAACTTGCAATGATCCTATTTGCTGAAATAAATAGCCATGGACTGATTACATGATTCAAGAAGGTTTGTTGTTTAAGGAAAACAAGTTGTGTATCCCTAGAGGATCTATGAGAGATAATTTGTTGAAGGAAAAGAATAGTGGTAGTCTTGCTGGTCACTTTGGATAGGATAAAACTTTTCAGTAGTTGAATGCTCATTATTATTGGCCAAAGATGAAATCAGATGTGAAAAGATATGTGGAAAAGTACATAATTTGTCAACATGCCAAGGGAAGAAGTCAAAATACTGGGCTTTATCAGCGATTACCAGTTCCAACCAGGCCTTGGGATTCGGTGAGTATGGATTTTGTTTTGGGTTTTCCTCGTACACAAAGAGATAATGATTCAATCTTTGTTGTGATAGATCGATTTTCCAAAATGGTGCATTTTATACCATGTAAGAAGATTAGTGATGCCACTAACATTGCCAATTTGTTCTTTAAAGAAGTTGTAAGGTTGCATGGTATTCCAAGAAGCATAATTTCTGACAGGGATACTAAGTTCGTGGGTCATTTTTAGAGGACTCTATGGAGGAAATTGGGCACAAATTTGAACTTTAGTTCTGCTTATCATCCACAAACAGATGGTGAGACCGAGGTTATTAATAGAAGCCTTGGCAATTTGTTGAGATGTCTTGTTGGTGATTCACCCAAAAGTTGGGATCTCATGTTAGCACAAGCTAAATTTGCATATAATGATTCCCCAAATAAAAGCACAGGTTTCAGTCCTTTCTATGTGGTGTATGGTATGCACCCAAGAGGTGTATTTGAACTTCGAGATCTTGCTGGTATGAAAAAGAGGAGTGCAAATAGGGAAGAGTTTGCTCAAGTCATTCATGACATTCAAGAGAAGGTGAAGTGTAACATTAAGGACAGTAATCAACAATACAAGAAGTTGTTGATAACTGAGAGGGGGGTGAATCAGTTATCCTAATCTTTTCTTACAACTCAAACATTTAGATCCACTTTGTTATTCATTAGCATAGAAAGTAATCATTCATGAAAGCATAAAGCATAAACATCAGAGCAAATAAACATCAACACATTGAACACTAAGATTTTGACGTGGAAAACCCGGTTAAGGGAAAAACCACAGGGTGATTAACCCAAGGATTATGCTCTGTTAGAAGAATAAGAAAAAGATGGCACCTGCCAATTAGGGCTCACAGCCCGAGCACACTGCTCATAGGAGGCACACTGCCTACAAAGAGACACATTGTCTACAAAGTGATAAGAATCACAAACTTGAACTGGAGAATGACATCATTACCATGTCTGGATCAGTTCCATTTAAGCCCAAAAACCCTTGCTCTGCCTTTCGCACTTCTCTTCACTATGCCACGCTCATTCACACACAGCACACTTCAAAATGAATTCACAAACCCTTATTTATACAAGGCATCGACTTAGGAACAATCATCTAAGTCGGCAAACAACTACAAGAACATTCGCAAGGCGTGTAATACATCCGGTCGGCCTGTCTCCGGAAGAACACCAACAACCGGTGGTCATTATATCAAATCCAAACTCTAACTTCAATGCAGACCACCAACATGAAGGACATGATCCAACGATCATCATAACCTTCCCTAAATCACCAAGAACATCCGCACTTCATCATCTTATCAGAATTCTTCTCTTCTTCATCTGGAACATCAAGAACACAGTCTGTCACCACTGTCATAATGCAAAAGGTTCTTCCGGACATCCAAATCATTCACAAATCTATTTGTCACTTCACACTGACCTCTTAAACACTCTCTCCAATCCGCAGAGTGAGATAATGCAATTTCGGATCTCACCGGACCTTTCTGTGACCCTCTGTCACCTCTGAACACCTGTCGGAACCAGTTTCACACAAACAGCCATAACTTCTTCAGATCATTATGCGGACCTCTGAAATCTTAACTGGAACATCTCAAGACTCATATCTACAAACCCTTTAATCCGCATCCTCTGATACTAAACCTATTGATTACTTTTGCCTTCTTCTCATCACTGTTCTTCATTGTTCCAGATGGAGACTAGTTTCATCAATAACCTCAACACACAGCTCATCCAATCCTTCTTATCAATGCAATATGAGTATGTTGACATCAATGACAACATTGGTTAACCTCATACTTGCAACAGAAGTATGCTGATCAAAAGAGGAGATAGTTAGAGTTTCAAATTGGAGACCTTGTATTGGCACATCTTCGAAAGGAAAGATTTCCTACTAGAACATACAACAAACTTCAAATGAAGAAGATTGGTCCTTGCCAAGTCCTTAGGAAGTTTTCTGCCAATGCATATGAAATTGCTCTGCTAGCAGATTTGAATATATCTCCTATTTTTAATGTAGCAGATTTATATCCATACAAGGGGAATATAGAAGTAGAGGAAATTGAAACAGTCATTCCATCTCTGGAAGAACAATCTAGGACAGTTGCTGCTCCATAGCAGATAGAATGCATTCTGGATAAACAATTGTTGAAGAAGACCCGAAGACATGAGTATTTCAAATACCTTGTCAAATGGAGCAATCATCCCTTTGAAGATGCTTCATGGCTCATAGAAGAGATCATTAAGAAGGGTCATTCAGTGGAAGACCTCATGAGCTAGAGCTCATGATTACTTTCCACCTGGGGAGTCTGATGTAGGGGCATCATGCTCCTATCAAATTTTGGTTCTGGTCTTTTTGTAGTTTTGGTCTTTTTTGTTTGTCTTCTTGGTGTTCAGTTGAAGCTCTTGTCATCGACAATTTTGTTTCTCTGCCTCAACGAACTGAATATTAGACATTTGTTTGAATTTACATTGAAGGATCAGGATGGAATTAGAATCTTGGCCGGCGGTTGTTGACAGTTGTAAAAGGAAATAAAGAACCCAATTTGCAGTCGACGGTTAGAAGAGAGCAAAAGACAGCAATGACAAAAGATGAAACGATAGATAGAAGGCCGAGAGGATAGGAGGAAAGCGAATTGACTGCAACTTTTTGGGAAGAATCTTCGGTGAGAGCATCGTGGAGGGTGTGAAGAAATAGAAACCGCCACCATTCTCTGATAGAAACAGGAAGATGAAGAGCCCAACTTCTCAAGGTTGGCGGTGGAGAGAATAAAGGTATTGATGTGAAGAAGTTCTAAAGGAGGGGTAGACCGGGGAAGAATACATCGTTTGATTTTGCATTTATCTATGAAGGTTGTCGAGGCCGATATGGTATTGTTTACCTGCTTTTAGAAAGGCCGAATGTGTGAAGGCTGATAGTGGAGTTTGTATTATTTTTTATAATAGATTTAAAACAGTGAAACATGATGGTTTTGATTCTGTCATAAGGATCCATATCAATAAGAAACTACTTTCATTCTCCCTGTCACTTTGGGGTTCGATATTAAGCTCCTGTCATTTTCTTATTCTGAGTTTCTTTTCTATTTTGAAGCTTTGTGAAGTTTTTTTTGTTATTGCTTTATGAGTGGCGAGGCTGCCATCAACTTTGGTGACAAAGTGAGGTAGATGGAGGTGTGTAGAGGTAAAACCCTTCCAAGCATGGTGTATGGAATGTGAAATTGTGAATTACCATTTAACTCTCTGATGCTTGGGTGATCTGTTAACACATGAAATCAAAAGCAATAATATTTAATGTTAAGCCTTCATGGACACTTGCTGGTTGTGGCTTGGTTTGGGAGACTCAGTAAAACAAGTGCAATTTAAAAACCTATTTTCTTTGCTTCCTTTTAGAGGGCGACGATTTTATGACTGTATCAGAGGAATGCATAGCTAGTTCCATGGGCAACCATATGTTGTGATGTTGATATTTCTTTTTGTTTGACAACCCAAGGTGTAACCACCAATGACAATTATGTTTTTGGCATATATCATTCTGCCTTAGTGAAGCATGGATTTGTATGGCACATAGGTTCAATCTCTTATGTTAATATATGTGAATGCCTTGAGGTAGTGTGTGGTAGCATTTACCTAGGAGGACGACATATTGAATTTAAAATCTTTGGTTTCAATTTTCAATTGAAATTCAATACTAAATTTGAATAGTGAGGTGACACCTCATATACCACCACTCATGAATTTGAAAGAAAGAGATCTCTATATAAAAGGAGAGAGAGCCGATTGGAAGGGGTTCCCTCTAGAAGAAAACTAAGAAGGAACATCTTAGTGTGTGACAGAGGGGGATCGACCAAGAAGAAGAGGAGGAGATCATTACAAAACAATGCAAATTGAATTGCAAAGATAGAATAGAGAGTAACGTTGAGGAGGGTTCGTTGAGAAGTTAGAGGAAACCAAATTGCACAGATGTGCATTGAAACAAAGGAAGTAGAAACGTGAAGAAGGATTACCTTGCTGTTGTAATTGTTGAGCTAACAATTCAGTGAGAAGATATAAATGGTATGCAATTCTGATTGTAATTATTTCAATGAGGAGAACTTTGTATGCTAAATAGTGAATGCTGCCAATAACAAAAAATTGAGTTTGTGACAAAATAATGGAGCGAGTACCCATGACTTGTGTGATAATTTGAATCAAGTGAATGGTGATTGTGAATAAGTTGTATTCCTGTAGCTGCTGTAACTAGATTGAAATTGCCAGATCAAACAAAATGATTTGTGTTTGTGACCAAAGGGTGTATGTTGCGAGAATTGGTAGCCTCATAAGGCTCCCGATTTCAAACTGCATTACAAAGACAACACACACACAATGAAAACCCATTGGAACAACCACAAAACTCTATCGGTTCCACACTTTGGAAAGATCACAACTTGTTGCAATCCAGCCATGCAACCTCACATAGGATAACACACAAATAACCAAAAGAGATAACCACAACATCACAACTTTATTAATTTCATAGTCAAGAATGTTTACATTCTACCACAAAGGGCTTCATACATTTCTACATGTTCCTTTATATAGCACTATCACAAACTCCTAATGCAACAATCACTCTCCACCTAACCATAGGGTTTGAATTTCATCGCAATTGTCTTCATCTCAAACCCACCCTTGAGCTATTCCCACATGCTTCGCTATCCCCTTATGCTCTTCTTTGAGATCTCATCTTCACACTCTCACCTCTCTCCTCTAGAATTTATTCTTAACTTCATTGATTCCCCTCAAACAGTCATAAGAAATGTATATATAGCAATCTTAAGCCTCAAAGATGATTCATGTTGGCTACAAGGTCCAGCGCAAAGCTCTAGGCCACATGAAATGTATAGTTGAACAAGTGTAAACAACATTCAAATCAAATGTGGTGTTAACAGAATAAAGGTCCTCATGTAGCACTCCTCACAAGCCTCTCTAGACCCAATGTACCTCCATATGAGCTCCATTATTGGTGCAAACTCCTAGAAAGTTAGCACAAGTGTAAACCATGTAAGCTCGTTGACTCGGTCGAGACTTAAAGACCACACTTTGCCCTTGCGATGACCCAAATCTTTTGAAACATGAACATGATGTCACCCCATAATTGCCCAACATATCCTCCAAACTGTGAGACCCGATAAGCATTTGCAGTGAAATGTAGCAACTTCTTTTATAACTCCCTACTAACCTACAAACAAACACACAATGAAAAACCAATAAATGCAAGATTTTCTCATACCTTTGGATGCTCTTGCATCACTCTCAAATGCTTGAACAAGAAGCAATAGATACACTTACACACTTCTTACACATTACTATAAATAGCTAGTCAAAGATGCTAGTCATAGTCCACCTAATAACCCCTTATTTAATTATTCCTTACAACTATCATAAACCAATGACACATGGTAGAGAGTGCAATATCTCAAAAGTCCATCCAAGTGGGACGCCCTTTTCTATGTAAGCAAGGGATTTACAATATTAAAATATTAAATAATCACTCTTAAACATAAGACTTTATAAAGTGTCCAACACCTAGTCCTTTAGTCTTAGAGTCCTTACATCCCTTAGCAATAATTAATTAACTAAAAATTATGCTTGACTAGGATATTTATATGTAAATAAGATGATAGTGTTGTAAGCCATCAAGTATTGACAAGATGTATTAACAGATGTGAATGTTACATATTAAGTTTAAAACTAGAGGGGATGAGTATAAAGTACCTAGTTGCAGCCCCTTAGCTTTGATCACTACTCCCACCTCAAAAACAAAACAAAGAAAGTTATAAACTCTTTCATATTATATATCTCACCATCATTAGGAATGAGGATGAAGTACCTAGTTGCAACCCCTTAGCTTTGATCACTACTCTCACCTCAAAAACAAAACAAAAAAAATACCACAAAGAAAATTGTAAACTCTTTCCTATTATATATCTCTCCATCATTAAGGATGAGGATGAAGTACCTAGTTGCAGCCCCTAGCTTTGATCACTACTCCCACCAGAAAAACAAAACAAAAAATATAGAAAGAAAGTAGTAAACTCTTTCATATTATATATCTCACCATTATGATGCTCTAGAATCATCACTCTTTCGTATTCATTTCACCTGCCCTTGTCACTATGTGTAACAAATGTTAGCCCTGGCCTAGAATGAGCATAATATTGAGATAAGGAGGAAAGTCCACTAATTGTTTTCTTTTAATTCTTTCTTTATATGTCAACGATAAAAACCCAAAGCAAGAAAACAGAACCATTCACTACGATTACACGGACTCAGCTTATCTTGAATGGATTGCTTATTTTGCTGCTGCTTAGTTTATGACACTAGGGGGTTTCTCTTTTTATTCGACCTGCTTCGCTCTTTATCTCATTTCCCTGCCATTTCAATACATCCAATGGCTTTGACAATGCCTGATTTTCTTGTTTCCTTGGTTAGATATCCACCACCAGTACTCGTTTTGTCAAAATTTTCATGGCGTATATCATGTACCGCCATACCCACAAAGCAATCAAGCCCAAAGCCACAACAAGTAGCAGAAAGAAGACAACAACGCCATAATGCCATGAAACAATTCTTGCTCAAGGAATGCTGTCTTTCTTCCGCTGAAATTACAGCATTGGTAAGCAAAGACCCCGGCCTCTTCAGAAGAAGATCCACAGACAGAGCCCAGCAGGCAATTCAGCTGTTGATAGACTCTGGATTCACTATAAACCAGGTAAGGAAAACCATTATCAGAAACCCAAGTGTTCTTAGTCGTTCGGTTGATAGACATTTGAAGCCTAAAATTGAATACTTGAAAACATTAGGTATAGCTGAAGAAGATGTGAGTTATATCGTCTCACACCATCCCAGAATTCTTACTGGCAGATTAGATAAAACCCTTGCTCCTAAAATCTTATCACTGATCAAGTTTTTTGGGTCAAAGGCTAACCTATTTAAGGCTCTCAGGAAGGCACCTGGGCTTGTGTCCTATCATATTGAAGTGGTGAATAATAAATTGAGGATTTTGGAAAGCACAGGTCTCCTAGACCATGAGATCGAAAAAGTTCTTGAAAAGGATCCTCGGTTTCTTTGTTCCTCTGCAGGTAAGATTGAGAAGAATATGGAGTTCTTGACAAGTACTCTGGGGTTAGAACCAAATGTTGTGGTTAAATATCCTCAATTCTTGAACTTCAGTAAAGAGGGAAGGATGAGACCTCGCTATGAGGTGTTTAAGTATCTAAATGCTTTGCGATCTTCCAATGAGCGTACCATCAGTCTGGTTACAATGCTGTCTATAAGTGAGGAGGATTTCACTCAAAGGTTTCTATCAGGTAATCCTGCGGTCACAATGTTATATGAAAAATACAAGGCCAAGACTGCGAATGTTGAAATAACCTGAACTTTTATCAATTCCCGAAAGATAATTTGGAAATGAATACTGATTTGCAATGCATCAGGTAGCGTCTTTAAGGTAAGTTTATTGGTGTTACTGTAGAATTTCCTTCTATCCACTAAATCTATAACTCTCCTGCAGTCCATTTTTTCCCTTTAATTGTGAAGAATTTTTGTGGTTTTATCTTGAATTTAAACAGGACATATATGAAATGTATGGTCATGTATCAAACACAAATTAAGTGCTATTATAAAGGATTATTTACATTTGGTGTAGAAATCATTGAATGTTCCTGGAAGATTTCCAGGTACAATTTTGAATTGGCTGTGTTTTTAATGGATTCAACCCAATTATATAGATATCAGCATCTCTGCCTTTAAGCAGATTACTACAATTTGAGTAAGCATACATCTATTCTAGAAGTCACCTTTGGCTAAGCTGTCACAAGAAGGGGGATTTACTCTGCCAAAGTCTTCAAGGATCGAACTTGGCCTAATCACACCTTGAGAATTTGAACCTTGATAGATGGTAACACATAGTTGGTAGGCTCGCCGAGTTTTCAGCGAGTCTTGAAAAACCCACTACTTTTTTTCCTCAGCGAGTCTTTATGACTTAAACTCGCCGAGTTTCTGCCGAAAAACTCGCGCAGAAAACTCCCTGTGTGACAGGATATTTAGAAATATATTGAAGTATAAGAAAGAATTTATTATACTTTAAATATTTTGAAATATACTGTCAGGATGTTTGAGATAGGTTCCGGATCCCTGGGATTTAACATGCAGATTCTAGATTTTGGAGGATCCATCAAATTTCAGACTTAACCAATTTTTCAAGGATTCAGGGTTTCAGACTTAGCCAAATTCAAGGTTTCAGGAACGTGCATTAGGGTGAAAGAACAAGGACCCCTTAGTGGATTTAAATGGATTTTTTTTGTAGATTTTGAAGGCAAATTCGAATCATAGGTAGGTTTTTGGTTTTCCACATATCCAAAAAATTGCCCTTCGCATACTATGTCAGCCTTGTAGTGCATCCATTTGTGAGCGGAATTGGAGCTTGTTTTGAGGCCATTCACACGAAGAAGAAGAACAAATTAGCTCAAAAGTGCCTCAATGACCTTGTCTTTGTGCAATACAACTTTCGACTATGCACAAAAAGAGTAGAGGACAAATCAGCGGATGCTATTGATTTGGATGAGATAGATCCTTACAGTGATTGGACAGGGCAGGATGAGTAGCCTCCATTGTTTACCGCGGATGAGATTCTTGATTTCGAGAGATAAGCAATGGAGGTTGTGGGTGCAACAAGACATGTAGGGTTGGAGGACATTCATGAGGATGAGGATGAGTCATTGCCAGAGCCAGATATTTCCAGGATGGTGGTCGAGCCTCAGCCACAACTTTCCATGCCAACCGAGGAGCCACCGGCACCGCGTACTCGCAGGACTAGAGCATCTACCTCTTCCCTAGCTTTGACTAAATTAGGGAAGAGGAAGGTGTAAAATATTGTATTCAGTATTTACTTCTAGTTTTACTATTATTATTTTCAGCTATCTATTGTAATTTGTATCAGACTATCAGGGTTTCATCCATCAGGATCACGCATGAGAATGCGATTTTGTAATCAATTTGCATTAAAGTCAATCAAATTTAATAGAAAACACTTTTGTACTCATTTATTTACTCATTGGATTCATCTTGTCATTAAATTTTGCAAAAAAATGTGTTTCTAATGAAATTTAAGCAATTTTTTAAGTTCCCGAGTTTTTTGCCGAATTTTTTTTTGACTCGTCAATTTTGGGCTTGACGAGTTTTTTGGCGAGTCGAGTTTTCCAACTATGGACTATAACACACTATCATCCTCACCAATTGGACTTAACCCCTTAAATTAATTGATTGTTCCTTTTACTATCATAGCTATGTTCAGAATGCAGTCATCAATGTCCATGTTCTGAATGCAGTCCTCTAACATTAATGTTTAAAGTGAGTAGTCCATAGAAACAGGTCGTGGCAAACTATTGTGAATGCAGTCCTCAACATTGATGTTTAAAGTGAGTATTTACTTTAAACTACAATACTGAAGTTGGATATGATATTGTATATTTATATTGTTTAGTGTTACAAATAAACTCTTCTATATTGTGATATTTTTGTCAAGGGAAAAAGCAATATGATTTGTAAAAGCAAACGGCTCAGGGGCATTGGCTTATAGTCTCTTGAATCAAGAGAGGGTTTTGAATCCCTATTCATCGTGATGTGCATCACACTAACATATTATAAGTTATTTAACTTGGTAGGTAGGCATGGATCTTCCATCTGCAAGTATATAATCATATCCATGGTACATGAACAAAAAAGAAATATTAACTTGTTTGTAGATTGCCTAGTTTAGTTGCAATAAGCAGTTTTCACGTATTATACTTGCTTTGTGAGCAACTGCAAGCATGCTTTTCAGGTCTGATGGGTGTGTTGCAGTTACTAATCTTCAGAATTAAAGTTCATTTTGCCAGTTTACAATAGGAAGAAGGAAGATTTAGACCTAGAAAAATATAAGATACATGTAGCTGATGTGGGCTCCATTAGGTCATCTCTGCTCTTTCCAAGGGATTCCAGAAGCACATATCGGGAGATTGAGGCTTTGAGCCCATCATTCAACAAATTGCTTCCCTCAACCAAGATATCAAGTAACTAGAACCTTCAAATGATTAAGACCTCTTTTAAAGAACAGCTTTCCATCGAAAATAGAGATGTATAATAGAGGGACATCGATTCTCTATAAGATTCTGCTCAGCTAGAGGTTAATAGAGCTAACTCAAAACCTCTCCAAGAGATTCACCTTTCCAACCAAGAAACAGTATGACCTCTTAGTGAACCAGTTCCATTTGAGAGGGATAAAGTCGAGATGGTCAAAAGGTAGTTCAACAAGCACTTTATCAGCAATATATACTGGCAGACCAGCAGCTTTCATGATTCTTACCATTAAGGCTGTAACAACTACATGTAACTGCCAAGGCTTTTACTTATATTGGAGGACCATTTATAGTAAGTCCTCCTCCCTTCCAGCTTATTAGTCCCATTTTGTATATGACGGGGAACCAACAGGAAAGTTAATAGGTATGCATCACGATGCATGCCTTGTGACTACCTAGACACACCTAAGTAAAGGCTTTTGGTACATGAGTAACTAACCTTTTGTTGTTATAGTGACATCCAATCCAATATCTCCTTCGAGAGGAATGGCTAGATATGTTGTGATTTTGTTGCGCTTGCCTTGAACTATCTTGGGATTTATCCACTTAGGAAAATCCTCATTACTTATCGAGATTTTAAAATAACTAGCATTTGAACCAAAAGAGGTGTAATGGTTACGTCAATTGTAATTTATATAGAATGTCTTATAAATTTGAAAGTAGCATTGGATCGATAGAGAAGCCTATCATTTTACGAGAGGTTTTAAAAATAATGTTTATTGACTTGCTAATCTAAGATGAAGTCTCAAAATTAAATAATTATATTTGAATAACTACTTGCTCAGTTGAGCATAAATGTCATCTATCATTCAACAATGGAATCATTAATAAGTAACTATTATTCTTCTTTTATGGCTAGCAGTTTGGCTTCTTTTTTGAGGCGGTGGGATGGAGGGGGCCGAGGGGTGGTTTTCACTCGTAGGGGTGGTTATTTCCCTAGCGAAGTGGCTCTGTAGAGCTAAGCTTTTGATTGTGAATGCAAGTGTTTATCAAGTGCCGCATAGCATTTAATCAAATTTGAGGACATAAATTGGTTCATCTCAATTGCATTCCATGATAAGAGACACAAGTTCTTTGCAATAGGACAAAGGAATTACAGGAAGAAATAAGTTTAACATAGGCATTAAACCAATCTCATTCAATGTTCCCAAAAAATACTAAAGCTAAGAATGAAATTAATATAGGAAATTCAAAGGGATGCATGGATATTTGGCATTGGAGATTTTAATAACATCCACGATACATGTCCTTGAATTGATTTTAAAATTGAAATAAATTAATATAATGCATTACATTTTGATACATTTGATGTCCACCAGTTGTGACAACCTAGTGGTAATTGCCCTACAAAATAAACAAAGATGAGTTTGAGCTTTATTCATGTGTTGAAAATGGCTTCTTTGAGCACAATAGATTCCACTGCTCAATTTTTTCAATTGCAACGAAACCATATTTATATCACTAAATTGGTGTGCCCAATTTATCATTAGAATATGGAAGAAATTGGATCTTTACCATAAGAATATTGTGAAATTTTATGGCATGAAAGAACCTAGTCAAAGAAAAGATGCAAACAACCTCCGAGAAGAGTTGTTTCTAAAATGATGTAAAGTGAAAGTGAGCAGCTAGTGGCAAGGGCAACACAGAATCGAGCAAGGGAGGAGGCAAATGTTTGCATTGAAATTGCTCAATGGATGAGAGCAACATGAAAGACCCTAACAAGAATGGAACTTGTAACCCTGCCTAGGAACAAGAACCCTAGAATCGCAAGACAAGCCTGGAGCAATGGTGGAACGTACAGGGATTGTTGCTTACCATCTTTGAGTGGCTATGATTAGCATAGGAGGGTTCTAGCAAAGGAAGAGAGCTCGCCACGCATGCAAATGCAAGTTTGTTACTACCTGTTTTGTATAGATTGTAAGCAATCTTCAAGTAGCTATGATTAGCATAGGAGGATTCTAACACGTGAAGGGCTTGCCATGTCACACAAAAGTGAGTTTGCTACTCCCTGTTTGCCACATACATTGAGACATTTATGCCATGTCTTGAAGTCATTTGATAATCAATTTGAAATCAATGAAAGGAAAAACAAGTGGGCATTACAAAGCATACTTGTGGTTGAAGAGTGACAAAGAACCAAAAATTAGATAGTCGAGGGAAGAAGTGCATGTAGGGATGTGGTAATGGATAAAATTGCTAACGGGAAGCCATAAATTTTGTTGATTGTAAGATTATAGAAAGCACCAGAAGGAAGCTCTAGGATACAGAGTCGTCATGAAATTTGTTAACGCCTTATCTCCTCCTTTGCAACACTCACTCTTCCTTTGTGTCTTCCCAAATATACATTAACTCCTATGCTTCTAAGCTTCCATTATATGTAGTCCAATGGCAATGGAAATTGGGTGGTGGATAAAAGGCAAAGAGGTAAAGAATAAGTCATGAGAAAGCACCAAATAAATGATCTCTAATGATGACATCGAAATAACCCCCCAGTTGCATTGAATGAACATAAAGACTACACTTATAGGCCAAATAGTGATGTATAGTTGGTGGTCATTCCATGTGTATGAAAAATCCAATTTCATTGAGGAAATACTAGTACCTAGGTTAATGAGATCATGGTGCACAACCCGACAAGGATCATCACTAAAAAAAGACATGTGAATCTAACCCAAGACTTCATTTTTCATTTGGAAGAGTAAAGCATCTTACCCTAAAAATAGGAATGACAACATACAACAATGATCCAAAATTTGGGAATTGTTTGAATAATGTCATTGTGCTTCTCATAAACAGGCTGATGTATCTCATTATAGTTAAGCACCACCTCCAACACTTTGTCACATACTTTCTCATTAAACTATTCAATTTACAATAACCACAAATCAAAATAGCATAAACCTTACTCAAATTGGATGTAGAATTGAATATGCTCAATTGATAAAGCAATGCAAATTTACCATACAATTGTGCTGCCTAAATAGAAATACTTCACAAGAAAATTTTAGCAAATAATAAAAGGGGATTCCAAAAATAAAAAATAGAAACCCCACGAAAATACAATTTGCCTACTTTCTTGAGCTCTTATTGACTTTCATGAAGCTTCTCAATTGCAAGAATGAGATCATTGTCAAGAATAACTTCTTCAACCTTCAAATATCCTGGCATAAAACCCAGGGTGTGTTGTTGCCAATTGCAGAATGCCACTTTGCATAAATCCTAGGGTGCGTTGTCACCAACTCCATGCCCTTGGGATAAAGCTAAGGCATGTTTTTGCCAACTACAACAATTTCACCTATCACTAAACCATATCGTATCAAAAGTCCCTAATTTGAATATGCATTGTTATTGCTAAATGCTAAAGAAATGAGTATCAACCTCTGGCCATTTCTAGTAGGAAATTAATTGCAAGCAATGTGAGCTTTGTTAACAGAGCCACCTACGGAAGACAAGTGAGTCTCTTGCTTATGCAACAAATTAGAGTGTTCTAATGCCATGCAAGAGCAAATCCATTATCATCAAAATCCTCTTTTTTTATTCTTCCCTGCAATATAATATAAATTGATCTATTCATTTAATTATTCCTCCTTTCTTTTGTAGGGTCTGACCATTTTGAGCAACCCTAATAGAAAATAGAACCCATATAAATAATTAGCATATGCAATAATAATACAGTCCATTTCTCCTCTGACCTAGTTTATTTGCTTTCTTTAGTCTACATGATTTGACGTCACCAAGTTATGAAAATATGATTAGAATGGGATTTACACTATTTACTGGGGTGAATTTGCACGTTACAGGTCCAATATGCCACATTGCCACCTTAAAATGCTAAATCGGATTAAGTAAGATCTGGGCTTATCAATATGCATTGGATCATTTTGCTTACTTTTATTGTTATCTTAGATGTCATTTAACGTCATCAACATGTGAGGCTCCAAAAAAATGGACAATAATAAGGGCAAGCAGCAGTGCCATTCGCTAAAAAGCTAACATGTCACTGGTCAGTTGGTGGGGCCACCAGCCTCACCATAATTTTTTGACTATGTATGCATTTATGTGGTTGATTACACTCTTTTTTTTATAATTATTCTAAGAATATCTTATATTTTTTCAAGAAGATTTTAGATGTCATTTAATTCACATCTTTCCAATTTAAGTTTATACAGTGTTAAAATAAAATAAATTTCTCTTCTACCTTACGTTAATTTGAGGTAATTGAATGATCGCCAGGATTTGTAACTATTTGCTTTCGAGCCTTAATTGGAAATCCCTACCATTTACTATTGAATGCTAAGTTGGTATTGTTGGGCCTACTACATCAACACATGAATGTCCAAGGAGAAAATGAAGATCATTAAAGCTAGAGACAACGCTATTGGCTAGAAAAGACATGTCGATTGGTGGGTTGTGTAGCAGTTAAATATTTTAATATAAATAATTAAAGTATTTACTGTATGGCCCATGTAAGGATTTAAAATGAGATTAATATAAATTAATTTCTGATACATTTTAATATCTCTATGGGTAAATCAAGTAAAGATAATTTGAATTTTCTATAATATAAATTAATTTCATATGGATTTTAATATCTCCCTAGATAAAATACGCTGAAGATAATTTGAATGTTTGAGAATATAAATTAATTCTAAGTGTATTTTAGTATCTCCATGTGCGAGTGGATAATTTGTCGAGTGGTTAAGCATTCAAGAACCATATATCTAATTATAGTAATAACATTCATTCTATCTAAATATATTTCCCATAACTTGTATTATAAACAAGCTTCAAAAAAGATTACATGAGTTAAAAAACCCCGCACAACACCAAACATAAAGGTTGTGATAGTAGTTATACAATGTTGTGCAGAGAATTTTCTCCGCACAACACCAAGCACTAAGGGTGTTGTGCGGAGAAATTTTCCCGCACAACACTCTTACAAAGAGGGTAAGGTGCAAAAGTCGGTGTTGGTTGGAGTTTTATCTTCGAACAACACCGATCTAAGAGATCGTCTGTGTTGTTTGGAGATAAAATTGTGAACACTGACCATTGGTTTGGCGTATGACACGACACAAGGAAACAACGTAGACAAAAGCAAGGGTTTCACGTTTAAAAACCACAACAGAAATAACAAAGCAAACAACGATAGAGATGAAACAATGAATCGAAAGGAAAAACAAAAAAGAAACATAAAACAAGAATCTAAAACCAGATTAGGGTTTCCAAGCACGGAAAGATTACAACATTTAATCTAAAGCATAGACAAAAAGGCAAACATCATATAAGAGATAGACATACCCGTTAATGGTGAAATGAAAATCCGAGGGCAAAATTTATGAGCAGGGAAATCGATCACGCGACACGGAGGTGACAGGGAGCGTGAAAACAAGGCAAAACAGGTAAAAATTAAAAGATAAAAATGAAATGATTGATGGGTAAAACTTATATTAACCCGCCATTAATACTGTGCATTAATGGTTGAACGTGCAGAGGGAGGAGTGTAGCTGCGGAGAATTTCTCCACAACTACATGACATGTGTAGTTGCAGAGAAATTCTCCACAACTACACCTACAATTCAACACTCAAAAAATGCACAAGTGCATAAAAACGACGACATTGCATTTTTAGGGAAAAAAAATGGCTAAGTCTTGAAAACAAACTCTCGCAATTTTTTCAAAAGACAAAGATGACCCAAATCGAAATGATTTCTCGAGGGGTCAGACCACGCAGGAGACCACTTAAATCCGTCTCAATTTGCGTGCTTAGAGGATGTGGGCTACGAAACGGACAAGTTTCATAGGGGTTATCCCACGAATTGAGCAAGCGAAATTCAAGGATAACATACATTCAATAGCATTGAATCTACAAGGCAAAGATGAACAAAGCTCCTTTGCATTCTATCAATCACTTCCTAGTCTTCAACTTTCATGCTTGAGAGTTTTTGTCTAGAAACTGCTATCTGCAAATCTCTATCAACAGGGAGATCCTCCATCTTGAGCTTCCAAAGCTCAAAGTTTGCTCCATTAAACCTATCCACCTCTATTCAAGAATATGTTTCCTAAAACACAAGATCAATTAGAAAATTCCCACTCGAGCAAGGAATAATTCAAAAATAGCCTACTCCTCCCACAAATCTAACAAACTAGTCAATCTTTGATACCAATGAAGGAAACATATACAAATCCTACTTAATCCTATAAGGAGAATACATACAAGTTTTCTAATCTAGTTAAATTTCAATAAAATTTTGACATAACAACACATAAAGAATGAGAATAAGAATAAAAGAATGGAACACAACACAAAATAACACTAGATATACTCTAGGAACACCTTGTAAATGGGGAAAACCCAACCTCTGAAGCACCAAATTCAATGTATTAATCAACAACCAACATTTACAATACAATAGCAGTCTTCATTCTCCATAGGAGATCTACACCCTCAACTTGGAGGATAACATAACCTTGCATAAAAGCATGAAATACAATATTCATCCCAAGCCTTGTATTTATATAGGATAAGGAGGCCCATGAAACCAAGAATGGTTTTCTAAATCCATGGATTTAAATTAATGAGCCAAAAATAAGTCTAAGTGGTCCACATTCAACCCATTACCCCCACTCCGAAAGTACTCCTCCCAACATAGAATATAACCCCAATTGACCAATTTGACACCTATGACTGAGGTGTCCAAGTATAACTCTCTAATGCAAGCACGGTCGGAGGGTCCAAGGAAGGACTGTCTAGTCATACAACCATAATAGACACAAAGACAACACACACACAACAAAAACCCATTGGAACAACCACAAAACTCTATTGGTTCCACACTTTGGAAAGATCACAACTTGTTGCAATCCAACCATGCAACCTCACATAGGATAACACACAAATAACCAAAAGAGGTAACCACAACAACATCGTGCAACTTTATTGATTTCATAGTCAAGAATGTTTACAATCTGCCACAAAGGTCTTCATACATTTCTACATGTTCCTTTATATAGGACTATCACAAAGTCCTAATGCAGGAATCACTTTCCACCTAACCATAGCGTTTGTATTCCATCGCAATTGGCTTCATCTCAAACCCACCCTTGAGTTATTCCCACATGTTTCACTATCCCCTTATGCTCTTCTTTGAGATCTCATCTTCACACTCTCACCTCTCTCCTCTAGAATTTATTCTCAACTTCATTGCTTCCCCTCAAACAGTCATAAGAAATGTATATATAGCAATCTTAAGCCTCAAAGATGATCCATGTTGGCTACAAGGTGGCGCAAAGCTCTAGGCCACATGAAATGTATAGTTGAACAAGTGTAAACAACATCCAAATCAAATGTGGTGTTAACAGAATAAAGGTCCTCATGTGGCACTCCTCGCAAGCCTCCCTAGACCCAATGTACCTCCATATGAGCTCCATTGTTGGTGCAAACTCCTAGAAAGTTGGGACAAGTGTAAACCATGTAAGCTTGTTGACTTGGTCGAGAATCAAAGACCACACTATGCCCTTGCGGTGATCCAAATCTTTTGAAACATGAACATGATGTCACCCCATCATTGCCCAACATATCCTCCAAACCATGAGACCCAATAACCATTTGTGGTGAAATGAGGTGGCTTCTTTTGTAACTCCCTAGTGACCTGCAAACAAACACACAATGAAAAACCAATAAATGCAAGATTTTCTCATACCTTTGGATGCTCCTGCATCACTCAATAGATACGCTTACACACTTCTTACACATTACTATAAATAGCTAGTCAAAGTTGCTAGTCATAGTGAACCTAAAAACCCCTTATTTAATTACTCCTTACAACTATCATAAACCAATGACACATGGTATAGAGTGCAATATCTCAAAAGTCCATCCATGTGGGACACCCTTTTCTATGTAAGCAGATGATTTACAATATTAAAAATATTAAATAATCACTCTTAAACATAAGACTTTATAAAGTGTACAACACCTAGTCCTATAGTATTGAAGTCCTTACAACCCTTCGCAATAATTAGTTAACTAAAATTTCTACTTGACTAGAATATTTATATGCAAATTAGATGATAGTGTTGACAAGATGTGAATGTGATATATTAGGTTTAAATCGTAAGGGGATGAGGATGAAGTACCTAGTTGCAACCCCTTAACTTTGATCACTACTCCCACCTCAAAAATGAAACAAAAAATACAGAAGAAAGTTGTGAACTCTTTCATATTATATATCTCACCATCATTATGATGTTCGAGAATCATCACTGTTTCCTATTCATTTCGCCTGCTCATCACTATGGCTAACAAATGTTAGCCCTGGCCTAGATTGAGCATAATATTGAGATAAGGAGGAAAGTCCACTAATTGTTATTCTTTATTCTTTCTTTACGTCGAGAGGCGTTCTACACTCACAGCAAGCTCTGAAAGATTCAGATTCCCATAAACAATTAAGATTCAGATTCCATATAAACAAAATTCATAAAATGTGTAAATAAATAAATTCGTGGAAGCCAAATGAATAGAAAAATAGAAAAATTTGGGCAGTAATGGAGTGAAATCTTAATCACATTAAACAAAAAATAAATAAATTCGTGGAAGCCAAGTGGATAAAAAAATAGAAAAACTTGGGCAATTATGGAATGAAATCTTCATTACGTTTGAAGAATATGAAAAGTCAGCATAGTCTCTTTAATTAACTCATGTGAGCATATCAAATATTCTAACTGCAAGTAATTTATAAATGCCAACAAATTGGAAGACATCTCTCGGCGTACTCTAGATATATTTTTTAAATATAAATGTACTAGTTATATGGCAACGATAAAAACCCAAAGCAAGAAAACAGGGCCGTCCACTACGAGTACACTTGAATGGATTGCTTATTTTGCTGTTGCTTAGTTTATGACACTAGGGTTTCTCTTTTTATTCGACCTGCTTCGCTTTTTATCTCATTTCCCTGCCATTTCAATACATCCAATGGCTTTGACAATGCCTGATTTTCTTGTTTCCTTTGTTAGATATCCATCACCAGTCCTTGTTTTGTCAAAATTTTCATGGCGTATATCATGTAACGCCATACCCACAAAGCAATCACGGCCAAACCCACAATAAGTAGCAGAAACAAGACAGCAACGCCATAATGCCATGAAACAATTCTTGCTCAATGAATGCTGTCTTTCTTCCGCTGAAATTACAGCATTGGTAAGCAAAGACCCCGGCCTCTTCAAAAGAAGATCCACAGACAGAGCCCATCAGGCAATTCAGCTGTTGATAGACTCTGGATTCACTATAAACCAGGTAAGGAAAACCATTATCAGAAACCCAAGTGTTCTTAGTCGTTCGGTTGATAAACATTTGAAGCCTAAAATTGAATACTTGAAAACATTAGGGATAGCTGAAGAAGATGTGAGTTATATCGTCTCACACCATCCCAGAATTCTTAATGGCAGATTAGATAAAACCCTTGCTCCTAAAATCTTATCACTGATCAAGTTTTTTGGGTCAAAGGCTAACCTATGTAAGGCTCTCAGGAAGGCACCTGGGCTTGTGTCCTATCATATTGAAGTGGTGAATAATAAATTGAGGATTTTGGAAAGCACAGGTCTCCTAGACCATGAGATCGAAAAAGTTCTTGAAAAGGATCCTCGGTTTCTTTGTTCCTCTGCAGGTAAGATTGAGAAGAATATAGAGTTCTTGACAAGTACTTTAGGGTTAGAACCAAATGTTGTGGTTAAATATCCTAAATTCTTAAATTTCAGTAAAGAGAGAAGGATGAGACCTCGCTATGAGGTGTTTAAGTATCTAAATGCTTTGCGACCTTCCAATGACCGTACCATCAGTCTGGTTGCAATGCTGACTATAAGTGAGGAGGATTTCACTCAAAGGTTTCTATCAGGTAATCCTGAGGCCACAAAGTTATATGAAAAATACAAGGCCAAGACTGCGGATGTTGAAATAACCTGAACTTTTATCAATTCCCGAAAGATAATTGGGAAATGAAAATTGATTTGCAATGCATCAGGTAGCGTCTTTTAGGTAAGTTTTGTTGGTTCCTTCTATCCACTAAATCTACAACTCTCCTGCAGTGCATTTTTTCTCTTTAATTGTGAAGAATTTTTGTGGTTTTATCATGAATTTAAACAGGACATATATGAAATGTATGATCATGTATCAAACATAAATTAAGTGCTATTATAAAGGATTATTTACATTTGGTGTAGAAACTATTGTATGTTCCTGGAAGATTTCCAGGTCCAATTTTGAATTGGCTGTGTTTTTAATGGATTCAAGGGGATTACATAGATATCAGTATCTTTGCCTTTAAGTAGATTACAACAATTTGAGTAAGCATACATCTATTCTAGAAGCTACCTTTGGCTAAGCTGTCACAAGAAAGGGGATTTACTCTGCCAAAGTCTTCAGGGATCGAACCTGGTCCAATCACACCTTGAGAATTTGAACCTTGGTAAATGATATAACATACCTGACACCACCATCCTCACCAATTCGACTCGGCTCCTTAAATTAATTGGCTGTTCCTTTAGTATCATATCTATGTTCAGAATGCAGTCATCAATGTCCATGTTCTGAATGCAGTCCTCTAACATTGATGTTTAAAGTGAGTAGTCGCAAACTATTGTGAATGCAGTCCTCAACATTGATGTTTAAAGTGAGTATTTACCTTAAACTACAATACCCAAGTTGGATATGATATTGTATACTTATATTGTTTATTGTTACAAATAACTCTTTTGTATTGTCATATTTTTGTCAAGGGAAAAAGCAATATGATTTGTAAAAGCAAACAGCTCAGCGGCATTGACTTATATTCTATTGAATCAAGAGAGAGTTTTGAATTCCTATTCATCGCGATGTGGATCACACTAGCATATTATAAGTTATTTAACTTGGTAGGTAGGCACGGATCTTCCATTTGCAAGTATATAATTATACCCATGGTACATGAACAAAAAAGAAATATAAACTTGTTGTAGATTGCCTAGTTTAGTTGCAATAAGCAGTTTTCACGTATTATACTTGCTTTGTGAGCAACTGCAAGCATACTTTTCAGGTCTGATGGGTGTGTTGCAGTCACTAATCTTCATAATTAAAGTTTATTTTGCCAGTTTACAATAGGAAGAAGATGGAAGATTTAGACCTAGAAAAATCTAAGATACATGTAGCTGATGTGGGCTCCATTAGGTCATCTCTGCTCTTTCCAAGGGATTCCATCCGAGTAGACATTTTACTGAAGCTGATTGGTACAAACTTGTTCTGGAAGGAAACAACTTGCCAATAAGCCACACCTGGACCGACGACGGGCTGGCCACAAGGGGCCAGTAGCTAGTTGGTAGAGCACTTCAGCAGCAAATGAAAGGTTCTAGGTTCAAGTTCTAGCTGGTCCATATGAACAGCAGCTCAACAATACCAAGCACATCTCGAAAGATTGAGACTTTGAGCCCATCATTCAACAAATTGCTTCCCTCAACCAAGCCATCAAGTAATTAGAACCTTCAAATGATTAATACCTCTTTTAAAGAACAGCATTCCATCGAAAATAGAGATGTATAATAGAGGGACATTGATTTTATAAGATTCTGCTCAGGTAGAGGTTAATAGAGGTAACTTAAAACCTCTCGAAGAGATTCACCTTTCCAAACAAGAAACAGTATGACCTCTTAGTGAACCAGTTCCATTTGAGAGGGATAAAGTCGAGATGGTCAAAAGGTAGTGCAACAAGCACTTTATCAGCAATATATACTGGCAGACCAGCAGCTTTCATGATTCTTACCATTTAAGGCTTAACAACTACATGTAACTACCAAGGCTTTTTCTTATATTGGAGTACCATTTATAGCAAGTCCTCCTCCCTTCCAGCTTATCAGTCCCATTTTGTATATGACGGGGAACCAACAGGAAAGTTATAGGTATGCATCACGATGCGTGCCTTGTTGACTACCTAGACACGCCTAACTAAGTAAAGGCTTTTGGTACATGAGTAACTAAGCTTTTGGTACACCTAACATGCAATCCAATATCTCCTTCGAGAGGAATGACTAGATATGTTGTGATTTTGTTGCGCTTGCCCTGAACTATCTTGGGATTTATCCATTTAGGAAAATCCTCATTATTTATCGAGATTTTAAAATAACTAGCATTTACACCAAAAAGAGGTGTGATGGTTACATCCATTGTAATTTATATAGAATGCCTCATAAATTTGAAAGTAGTATTGGACTGATAGAGAAGCCTAGCATTTTACAAGAGGTTTTAAAAATAATGTTTATTGACTTGCTAATCTAAGATGAAGTCTCAAAATTAAATAATTATATTTGAATAACTACTAGCTTAGTGGAGCATAAATGTCATCTATTATTCAACAATGGAATCATTAATAAGTATTCTTCTTTTATGGCTAGCAGTTTGGCTTCTTTTTTGGGGGGCTAGGGTGGAGGTTTTCACTCATAGGGGTGGTTATTTCCCAGCGAAGTGGCTCTGTAGAGCTAAGCTTTTGATTGTGAATGCAAGTGTTTATCAAGTGCCGCATAGCATTTAATCAAATTTGAGGACATAAATTGATTCATCTCAATTGCATTCCATGATAAGAGACACAAGTTCTTCACAATAGGACAAAGGAATTACAGGAAGAAATAAGTTTAACATAGGCATTAAAACAATCTCATTCAATGTTCCCAAAGAATACTAAAGCTAAGAATGAAATTAATATAGGAAATTCAAAGGGATGCATGGATATTTGGCATTGGAGATTTTAATAACATCCACGATACATGTCCTTGAATTGTTTTAAAATTGAAATAAGTTAATATACTGCATTACATTTCGATACATTTGATGGCCACCAGTTGTGACAACCTAGTGGTAATTGCCCTACAAAATAAATAAAGATGATTTTGAGCTTTATTCATGTGTTGAAAATGGCTTATTTGAGCACAATAGATTCCACTACTTTATTTTTTCAATTGTAATGAAACCATATTTATATCACTAAATTGGTGTGCCCGATTTATCATTAAAATATGCAAGAAATTGGATCTTTACAATAAGAATATTGTGAAATTTTATGGGATGAAAGAACATAGTCAAAGAAAAGATGCAAACAACCTCCAAGAAGGGTTGCTTCTAAAATGATGTAAGGTGAAAGTGAGCAACCAGTGGCAAGGGGAACACAGAATCGGGCAAGGGAGGAGGCAAATGTTTGCATTGACATTGCTCAATGGATGAGAGCAACATGAAAGACCCTAACAAGAATGTAACCTGTAACCCTGCCTAGGAACAAGAACACTATTATTGCAAGACAAGCCTGGAGCAATGGTGGAACGTACATGGATTGTTGCTTACCAATCTTTGAGTGGCTATAATTAGCATAGGAGGGTTCTAGCAAAGGAAGGGCTCACCACACATGCAAACGTGATTTTGTTACTACATGTTTGTATGGATTGTAAACAATCTTCAAGTAGCTATGATTAGCATAGGAGGATTCTAACATGTGATGGGCTTGCCATGTCACACAAAAGTGAGTTTGCTACTACCTGTTTGCCACGTACATTGAGACATTTATGCCATGTCTTGAAGTCATTTGATAATCAATTTGAAACCAATGAAAGGAAAAACAAGCGAGCATTATAAAGCATACTTGTGGTTGAAGAGCAACAAAGAACCAGAAATTAGATAGTCGAGGAACAATTGCAAGCATGGATGTGATAATGGATAAAATTGCTAACGAGAAGCCATAAATTTTGTTGATTGTAAGATTATAGAAAGCACAAGAAGGAAGCTCTAGGATAAAGAGGCGTCATGAAATTTGTTGACACCCTATCTCCTCCTTTGCAACACTCCACTCTTCCTTTGTGTCTTCCAAAATATACATTAACTCCTATGCTTCTAAGCTTCCATTATATGTAGTCCAATGGCAATGGAAGTTGGGTGGTGGATAAAAGGCAAAGAGGTAAAGAATAAGTCATGGGAAAGCACTAAATAAATGATCTCTAATGATGACATCGAAATAACCCCCCAATTGCATTGATTAAACATAGAGAGTACACTTCTAAGCCAAATAGTGACGTACAGTTGATGGTGCATTCCCTATGTATGAAAAAACCCAACTTCATTGAGTAAATACTAGCACCTAGGTTAATGAGATCATGGTGCACAACCCAACAAGGATCATCACTGTAAAAAAGACATGTGAATCTAACCCAAGACTTCAATTTTTCATTTGGAAGAGTAAAGCATCTTCCCCTAAAAATAGGAAAGACAACATACAACAATGATCCAAAAATTAGGAATTGTTTGAATAATGTCATTGTGCTTCTCATAAACAGGATAATGTATCTCATTATACTTTTGCACCACCTCCAACACTTTGTCACATACTTCCTCATTAAACTATTCAATTTACAATAACCACAAATCAAAATAGCATAAACCTTACTCAAATTGGATGTAGAATTGGATATGCTCAATTGATAAAGCAATGCAAATTTACCAAACAATTGTGCCGCCTAAATGGAAATACTTCACTTCACAAGCAAATTTTAGCAAATAATAAAAAGGGGATTCCAAAAATAATAAAAAATATCTAAACCCCCAAAAAATATAATTTGCCTACTTTCTCGCAAGAATGAGTTCATTGTCAAGAATAGCTTCTTCAACCTTCAAATATCCTGGCATAAAACCCCGGGCGTGTTGTTGCCAATTGCACAATGCCACTTTGCATAAATCCTAGCGTGCGTTGTCACCAACACCATGCCCTCGGGATAAAAGCTAAGGCATGTTTTTGCCAACTGTAACAATTTCACCTATCACTAAACCATATCGTATCAAAAATCCCTAATTTGAATATGCATTATTATTGCTAAATGATAAAGAAATGAGTATCAACCTCTAGCCATTTCTAGTAGGAAATTAATTACAAGCAATGTGAGCTTTGTTGGTAGAGCCACCTACGGAAGACAAGTGAGTCTCTTGCTTTGATGCAACAAATTGGAGTGTTCTAATGCCATGCAAGAGCAAATCCATTATCATCAAAATCCTCTTTTTTTGTTCTTCCCCGCAATATAATACAAATTGATATATTCATTTAATTATCCCTCCTTTCTTTTGTAGGGTTTGACCATTTTGAGCAACCCTAATAGAAAATAGAACCCATATAAATAATTAGCATATGCAATAGTAATACAATCCATTTCTCCCCTGACCTAGTTTATTTCCTTCTTTGGTCTACATGATTTGACATCACCAAGTAATGAAAATATGATTAGAATGGGATTTACACTATTTATTGGGGTGAATTTGCACGTTGTAGGTCCAATATGCCACATTGCCACCTTGAAATGCTAAATCAGATTAAGTAAGATCTATGCTTATCAATATGCATTGGATCATTTTGCTTACTTTTATTGTTATCTTAGATGTCATTTAACCTAATCAACATGTGAGGCTCCAAATAAAAATGGACAATAATCAGGGCAAGCAGCAGTGCCATTAGCTGAAAAGCTGACATGTCACTAGTTCATTGGTGGGGTGACCAACCTCGCGATAATTTTATGACTATGTATGCATTTATGTGGTTGATTACAATCTTTTTTTGATAATTATTCTAAGAATATCTTATAGTTTTTCAAGAGCTTAGATGTCATTTAATTCACATCTTTTCAATTTAAGTTTATACAGTGTTAAAATATAATAAGTTTCTCTTGTACCTTACATTAATTTGAGGTAATTGAATGATCGCCAGGATTTGTAACTATTTGCTTTTGAGCCTTAATTGAAAATCCCTACCATTGACTATTGAATGCTAAGTTGGTATTGTTGGGCCTTCTAAATCAACACATGAATGTCCAAGGAGAAAATGAAGACCGTTAAAGCTGGAGGCAACACCATTGGCTAGAAAAGCTAACGTGTCAATTGGTGGGTCCTGTAGTAGTTTTATTTTAATATAAATAATTAAAATATTTACTGTATGACCCATGCCAGGATTTAAAATGAGATTAATATATATTAACTTCCCATACATTTTAATATCTCAATAGGTAAAATCAAGTGAAGATAATTTGAATGTTTGAGAATATAAATGAATTCTAAGAGTATTTTAATATCTCCATGTGTGAGTGGATAATTTGTCGAGTGGTTAAGCATTCAAGAACCATATATTTAATTCTAGTAGTAACATTCATTCTATCTAAATATATTTCCCATAACTTGTATTATAAACAAGCTTCAAAATAGATTACATGAGTTGAAGTTCCCTACTTTCCAAAGGAGAGATCCTACGATGGCCAAACAACACTATTACACTGCATTATTTACAAAAAAACTCCACTATTTAATAAAAACTATTGCACTATTTATAAAAAATGCAATATTTACTAAAAACTGTCTTAGTTACCTCTAGTGTCGTTGGCATTTTGAGCTAAACCTAGAAAAATTAGTGTCACCTGATGGACACACTTGACTTGAGCTCTATCTACAAAGGGATGAAAATTAATGAAAGGAGTGTCCATTTCATCCAAAAAAGCACCAACTTCTTTAGTCGCAATTCCTTAATTACTAATTAGGAGGACCTCCTATAGTGTTTGGAGATTATGCATGATCCTCATCATTCTTTGCTCTAGCTCTCGTAGTGCTCCCATATAATCCATGCCTTTGAACTCATCCTTGACAACCAGTAAATTCGCCTACAGGAATTGCAAGTCCATTGTTACCACTGCATCCAACCCAAGTTTGAATTGTGGATGGACAAATATTTTTGCCACTAGTACCATTGTTGTTGTGGATTGAGAAATCCATACTTAATTGGATAGGAAATAAGATGCCACCTCAAAATTTACATGACTCATGATATCAAGTTCCAAGTAGTCAATGCCAATGACTTCCTTAATGGCCACATTTATCTTGTTCAAGGGAGAATTGAAAATAATGTTTAAGCATCTTTACAAGATTGATCCACAAAAAGCCATCTCTCCATGAAAAGCACACAAGAAGAAATGCAACTCCATGATTTTGTAGGCTAAGATTTGTATAGCACAATGAGATTTCCACAAAATGAAGAGTAGAGAAAGATTATAATGATTGGCTAAGCATGTGATTAGATACATTTTTATTTATGTAACTTAAAGTTAAATTAAATGAATGTATTAATTAAAATAGAATAAAACCGAAGAAGAATACAGCAATCAAATTACACATGCGTAGATAATATTTTTACATAGGCCTATCTTAAATGGCATTTGTGTGATACTTTGAGTGAAAGAATGGCTTCAACATTATTTCCATTTTTATTTAATTCATTAAGTAGTGATCAGATTATAGATGCTCAAATAATATCCATGCATATCTTAAAAACCATTCAAATAAA
Source organism: Cunninghamia lanceolata (assembly GCA_027924645.1). Classification (NCBI taxonomy): domain Eukaryota; kingdom Viridiplantae; phylum Streptophyta; class Pinopsida; order Cupressales; family Cupressaceae; genus Cunninghamia; species Cunninghamia lanceolata. The sequence continues at coordinate 5,706,522 of BSBN01000128.1, forward strand.
GAGTTCCAGTGTGTTGAATTAAATGAAAATGTTATTGATGATGATCACACAAATGTTAAATATTTTTACTATAGTACCAAATAAAAATCTTAATGATGTCCTAGGCTACCTTTTCACACAAAGTATCACATGAATGTTATGCAATATATGCACAAATATTTATAATTATCCCGCACACAACTTGCAAGTACATATTAATTTGAAACAAAAACATACAAAAACCAAAAACTACCCTATCACAAAGCTCTGGTAAAATATATAGTTGTTTAAATCTGAAACTTTGAAAAAAAAAAAGGAAATACGTCTGAAAGCATGTTGAATTTTTTAAATACGCACCTTGGCTAAAGTTACCCTAAACAAGAAGAAGACCTCATTCACCACCTTCCTTGATTTTTCCAAGAGACAGTTGTACATGTCCTTTTTCTGATGAAGGAGAGTACTTTTGTAAATATCCATTGACACATGGTGAACGCCATCCCTAGCATCTTGGAGGATACAAGTTGTAGCAGATGCTTTTTTAACGACCCATCATCTCTATCATAAACTTCCAAAGTGACATTAAGTTTCTCATCAAGAACAAGTGCATCATAAACATATGTTAGCTAGGATCTTGAGTAATCTAGCATCCTGGACGATTTCCATGATGTTAGAAAGAAAAAATGAGGTAATGTTACTAGGAAGATTCTTTTGAGAAATGGCCTAGAGTATATCCTCACCAATAATAACCCTTATAGTAGTTTCTACTACATGGGAATTGATATAAAAGATCTTCCTTAATTTCACTAAATTGTATCTCTCTATATCTTTAAATTTCCACTTGTTAGGGGCCAAAAAAGCATTTTATTTCCTAGAATAGCCATGAGAGAACTCTTACTTGACAGTGTACAATGCTGCTAGAAAAACTAAAACCAAAACTTGCATAGTCAATGAGAAACTAATAAATGCACTATGATCTATACAACATGGGTCTCAATAAATAATGGCAAAGGTCTTCTCATAGGTGAATTAAATGAAAATGTTATTAAATCACTAGAGTATATCAAATTCTTAATGATACTCGTAGCCCAAGACACAAATGTTATGTAAGATATGTACAAATAGTTTTTATTTTTAATAATTTGTCACCTAATATTAGTTTATGTTTTAATTCACCGCCAAAATTAAAATTTATATTACATTCGGTTTTAGTTCACCCCCTCAATTACAAATTTATTGAAATATAGGTTAACTTCATCACCTCAATTAAAAATTTATGGGCAATTCAAGCTTAATTTGCCACCTCAATTAAAAAATTATGAAAAATTTAGGCGTAATTTGCCACCTCAATTATTATTTTTAGAAGTTTGGCCTTTATTTGCCACCTCAATTAAAGAATTATCAAAAATTTAGTCTTCTTTCCCCACCTCAATTAATATTTATGGAAAAGTTAGGTCCTCGTTGTCAAGTTGATTAAAAACAAGAATGAATTTTGGTTTCCAAATCTCCCATAATTTATTTTTAAAATTATATTATAACATAAAATAGCCACACATTCTATCACTTCACTTCAATTTTAGGAAAAAAAAATTCAAGAGGATCATGTCTCTACATAGGGGATTCGCTAGGATTTCTATAGAATTTTCTACCTAGACTAGTTCTTAAAGTATATCCATCTTACAATGCAATGATGATATTAGATGTTCTTATAACCTCTTACACACTTCTAAAGTATTTGACACATGGAAATTTATGCCAACACAAAGTAGGATGTCCCATTTCCCATATGACGCCAAAAATATATATAAATACAAATGATTAATAAATCTGAACATTAGGATTCAAGGTTGAGACACATTTCCCAACATTCTCCCACTTGTTGAATACCTTGTTGTAGCTTCATAAATTGTGCGCACTCACAATTTCATGTTGTGTTTGGCACTTACTTTAGTGTCCATACCCTTAGCGTGTTTTAGGATCATTTTTAGCCTTGGCCTTACCCTCGACCCACGAGATGTGGCTTTACACTGCGTTGACTCTTTCTTCTTATTATATCCAAAAACCATAAAAGTCCTTAAATCATGGCTTTGTCCCATGTCAACTAGACCTTTCAAGAACTGGAAATGCAAAGACTCTAGCGCTTAGTGTGGAAGTCTACGCAGCACACTGACATTTTGAAAGCGTCTGTCAATCTTGCAATCATTTTTAGAAGTTGTATCTTAACTTGTGTGATATGTCGAGATTTTTTTATGCTTATCCACACCCAAACGACTCCTTTCCCTTTTTTTTTGCCTTTTCCCTTTCTATTTAAGTAGATTTTCCATTGCAAAGGATGGATTTCCTTTCATAGAAAAGCTCTACCAAAATTGAGAGCCACCATTGCTACAAATTTGTTTTCTCAAGAATGATGAGTCTAATTATTAGCTAATTTTCTTATGTTTTCATGCAAGTTCATAGATATTCTCAGACATTTATCTTATACATATTCCTACACTATGTTATCTTTTATACTCATTATGCAACCCTGAACCTGATTTAAAGTATATAGAAATATGGCTATGATATGATGGATATTGCATGATTATGTGTGGGAATGTATGAATTGTAAAGGATATATGTGCTTAGCTATGGTTGTTAGTATTGTGTGCATGTTTTGTGAACTAACTCTTTACAGCTGGAGGAGATAGACTGTAGCCTGTAGCCAAAAAAGTTCCCAGACAACAGAGCAGGGGAAACTGAGTGCAGCAACTATAGCATAGAGGTACTTAATGAAGGTGATTGTGCATCATGATGACAATAAATAAATGTGATTGAAGGAGAAGAACTCTGTTGTAGTCAGGAATCTAATGTGACTGATTCAACTAGCCCACATTCCAATTTTGTTACAGCAAGAGCCTCAATTTCACTTGGACTCTTCTTTCTTTTTCAGTTACTGATTGCTTAGTATTTATCACACTCTGATATATAAGGAGTGGTGATTTATGATTTTAGTTGAGAGACCTTGTTTTAATAAAATTCCCCCGTGCCTATATGTTTGGCTCGGTGGTTGAGGTAGAGTAAGTTGTAAATTGTTTAATTCGCAGTTATAGTTATCAGATCTTTTAGTTATTTTTACACAGACAATGTTTATTGTTCAAATGATGAATTCGTGAATAAAATATTTTAGTAGAATCTTATGTGTTATTGTGGAGATTGTGCAATGAATGATTTTAAATTATTATGATTGTGTCAATCTAAGAAGCTAGATTTTAGTTAGATCAGTGGAGACAGTCACTTGAGCAAGGGCCACTCAAGGTAACTGTCCCTCACTTCATTTCCTGTATGATCACTTTTGTTGCAACAATTATTTTATAAATGCATGATTAATTAGATTCTTTGAGTTATTCTAGTTTGCTTAACTTGTTGTACTCTAGAGTGTAGGTTCAGATTATCAGTATCAAGATAAACCTTAGCATTCATTTCTTGATAGTAATTAGTTGTAGTCTTATATTGTATGTACCTGTAGCAATAGTGCCAACATTAATTTCTTTACCATTATGTAGTTTTGAGATTTTCTAGCAAGTATAACACTATACTAGGATGAGTTAGGTAGTCTTAAATCTTTGAAAGCACATATAGTGTTAGTACCATCATAAGCTTACTAACCCTGGTCAATAATTCAATGGTCTTTCCAAAGGTTCAAGTGGACTGTTCAGTTAGGTTTTTCCTCTGAATTGTGTGATTGTCACCAAGTTTACTAGACATAGTAAGGATGCTACAAAGATCATAACATGTTCTTGCTCAAAAGATTGAATTCAAGTGCTCTTGTAATCAAAGTGTTGCAAATCACAAAGGATTTCAATTGGGACTATTACCTGTTGAGCGACTTTCACTTTCTCACTATGAGTTGATAAAGTTCCAATTAATCCTCATTTTTTACTTCATATTACAATCCATTTTTTATATATTTATTATCTTTGTGGGTTGAATACATTTCATGTTTTTCTCTGTCATATGGAGATTGTTTTATGAATCCACTCTAAGTCACTAAGTAGAGTTTTATTTATAAATATTGCATTATTGCTTGTTACAACTCAAACAATTCTAGATACACTTAGAATTAGAGAACACACTTTATTTATCGATTAATCAATATCTCTAGCTATTGTTGAGGTGGAAACACCAAATATAGGGTTTGATTAAGGAAAACTTCTATACAGCCCAACTCCCCTTTTCGATCTGTGCATTTGCAGGTTCCATGTAGGAGCTCGACAACTCAAAGAGTGGTTGAAAAGATTGACATAAGGATTGAGATCATGAATCTGTACTGTGTCCACGTTGTACATACTACAACGCGGTGTATAGATGTCATCGCGACGCGCTGTCATCTTGGACAGTGAGGTTGTCCAATTGGTGTCAGGTTTTCTGTGATTTTGCATTTCCATTTTTGTATTCCCTTCTACAATTTATTTTATCATTTTTGTATTTTTCTAGTTTTCTTCCATCGTTATTAGTTTTAGTTAGTTTCAGTTAGGCATTTTCATTCTAGTAGCAACAAAGGTATTTATCTCTAACCTTCTCGCTCTTTCAGATTGGATAGTAGCGAGATACACATTTTTGTTGACTAGTATCTTAATGTTTAAATAGAAGATTATTCTTATTATAAGTAGTTTAGTTAGAATCAATTTTCCTATTAAACATTTTGGTGAACTTGCTGCTCTAACTTAAAGCACCTTCTTTTTCTTTCAATTCTTCTTCCAAAAATGAATACAAAAATATTTTCTCAAAAACAACATTAATACCTTTCTTAATTCTCTCCTATTTTTCTACATTAGCATATTCTCTTATTTTCTTACACTACTTTCCAGCTTTGCTCAAAGGTGAAAATGATGTTCCATTCGATGCATGTGATGATAACTTAGCTCTTTTTATGTCACTCTATTCTTTTGATCCCTCTTCTAAAATTCCTCCTACTTATGAGGATATTTTGGCACAAGAGTATGAAATCATACATACTTTTCTTAACATTACTTTCCCTGCTCTTCATTTCGATGCTCTCCCTTCTAGTGATGAAGCATTAGTGGATGAAGAGTCTCACCCCACATCAAATCCTCCACATATAGATGTTGAGCATACTTCTATTTCTTCTCCTACGTCATGCATTTCTCAAATAGATAAAAATGTTAATTCAATCATTGTTAATAGACTTATCCCACCTACTAAGGGGATGATGGATAAGTGCATTAATGTTCAAAATGCTTCTTCTATTCCTAAAATCATTGTGCATAGAGCACCTGATATGCCCCCACCTTCTTGTCTTGTGATCATTGTTCGAGGTATTTCTGAAAATCCTTGACCTTTGAATCACTTGTTAGAAAATGCTAAGTCTATAGCTCAAAATGTACATGCGGCTCCTCACTACCATGCAGTAGCCCACACATATAATACTCGACGAAACAAATAAGATACTCTTGTCCCTGTTTCCCTTCCTCCACCAAATCCTATTCTTCCACCACCTCCTCATCTTTCTGTAGAGACTACCAAAGAGTATGATCTTGTTAAACAACCCTACACTACACAAGCTAAGATCTCTCTTTGGGACCTGATACAAGTTTCACCTTCTCATCATCGTGCCCTTCAGTAAGACTTGCAGAAGATATCTATCCAATCTTCCGTGAAACCCATAGACATGGCTACTATTCTTGTAGGTTTTCATTCTAAATCTACTGATATTAGTTTTCATTTCTCTGAACTCCCTTCTATTGAAGTTCAAAAGAAAAATGATGCCATTATGATTATTATAGCTATAAACTAGAATAAGATTAAGATCTAACCCTTATTGATAGTGGCTATGGTCTTAACATTTGTAGTTTAGACCTCCTTAATTGTCTTAATATTGAAGCTTCCTCTATTTCTCCTTCAAATATATCCATCATAGGTTTTGATAATGTGGCTCGCCTGACTCTAAGCACTATCACATTGCCTATTACATTAGGCCCCGTTGTATTACTTATTGAGGTCCATGTCATACAGGAGAATCTTTCTTATAATCTTTTTCTCGGTAGACTATGGATTCATGCCATGGGTGCAGTCCTCTCTACCCTTCATCAATCTCTTAAATTTATTTCTAATGGTGAAGTACATAAGATAAGTGTTGATCCTGACCCCTTCCAATACTATTAATAGGTTGAATTGGGTCACAAGAAGCTTGCTCTTTATTCTCTCTATAATTTTATACATTCTACAAAAAAATCTCAAACACCATCATTACCCTCTATTGATGATGATGTGCCTTCCTCATCTAATGCATGTCTTGGTGATGATTGGGGTTCCTTAGACTTCAGCCCATTAGTCTAGTGAATATAAGACTGAGCCTTCTCACTCTAACATTCTCACATTCAACAAGAATTTGTATTCTGGTAGTAGAATCAATCCTTCTTCTCATGTAAATTCTACTACTGCTTCTCTTCTAACATGTGCATACACATCTCATTTCAACAAGGCTAATGATGTTGATTCTCCTCTTTCTAATTTGGAGACACGTTATGGGCTCAGATACAAAATTCTTTCTAAACATGGATACAATGGAATGGTCTAGGATGCATGGAACAAGGAGTTAAGGTCCCTATGGCACCTACACCACACTTAAATTATACAATGGTTTAGGTTACCGGCCTTCTCCTTTGTCTACATCCCCTCCTCCATGGTCTAAGGTCTCTATGGTTTCTTATTTTCAAAAATTGAACCTTTCTCCACAACAGAAAGGGTTGCTTCCTACTCCTACTTCTCTTCTATCTAAACAAGAGTGTCTTTTGTTGAGGCTTCTAAAAGCCCACTCGATCACTCTTCCTCCCCCTAAACACAAGAAGTTTTCACAATATATTCATCAACACTCCCTTTCTATGCATATCATCGGGGTGCTTATCCATTCCATCGGTGAATGCCAAGCCTTGAAGGACAAAATACAACACCTTCTTGACACAAATTCTCTCACTCTTCCCTCTGATGAGGCACCCATCTCTTCTCTAGATATGACAAGTGATACTGAGGTTCACCTCTAACCGGTTCATTTAGCATAATAAATATTCTCCTTCCTCTATCATCACACCATGATTACCTCTAGCATTGTTATAAAATGACATAATATAGATTCTACCTCTATCTTGGTGTTTTCTACTTTCTCATGACATTTTCACACCTCCCTTCTTCTAACTGTGTTTCTACCCACTATGTGGCACTTGTATCTTTCTTTGTTTTCTCGTTACTATTCATGGTGGTACAATCTTACGTGCAACCATACTTTATTTTTGGTAACAACACAATATTCTTTTTCATAGTTGTCCTCACTCATATTCTGGAGAGTAGAGACAACTTGTTTGAGGGGTGTGCATTCTTTCTAAGGATATCCCCTCCCTCTATCTTCTCCTTTTCTTTACCTTAAAATATTTGCATATTATACATGCAAATATTTTAAAGGGGGGCATATTCTCTTCTCACATGTGCATCCATACATGCACCTTGCTTTATTTGCACCTCTAAGATGTAGCTTATTAATTCACCCCCTTGTAGTGTTTTTTATTTAGTGCTCCCTGAAGCATTCACCCCATGTGGTGTTGTTGTTTGATAAGCTCCTTGAGGATTTAGTTTTTATACGCTCCTTGAGGTGTTGGTACTTCATGATCACCTAGAATAATTTAGCTTGCTAGTATATGATCTATGTAGTCTATGAGCCACCTAGCATAATACAACTTGCTAGCCCATGTGCTTCATATGACCTACCTTTTTTATACCATAGTCACCTAACATAACATAGATTGCTAGTATATTGCAATCAAACTAAAAATGTATGCTACGCTATGCACACTTTTCTCGCCAAGTTGTGATTTTTGAATTCGGCCATGACTACGAGGGACTCGAGGGGACCCCTGGCCCCCCCTCCCCTATCCCCCTCGGTACATGTTAATCCTGGTAATGCCTCGGGCTGCCACTCCGAACCTGTGGGGTCATCCCACAATAATGGGTTACACTTTTTAGCCAAACTTGACATTGAAATCAACATTTTGAACTAAACTTCACTTTCTGACACCTATAGCCGCTAAACTATTAGGAATTTGAAGATGATGCAAAATATATTTTTTTAAAAAAAATAGAGTTAAATTGTAAAAAAAATTGCATCTCCTTTGATAACTAGTTTTTAATAATAAACAACATTTTTTAAAGTGATGTGTATTCTATCGCACATAACTTTTTTTCTACAAAGGATAAAATTCTAATTCTTTTGAATTTAGATTGGTAATACCAATATATAGGGCATGCATTTGGTTTTATAATGTTTTGTTGATTTTTTTTTAAATTAAGTTTTGAAGTCAAACCAATTATAATTTAGACATAAGCGTATTCCGTAAAACATAACTTTTTCTGTATGTATTGAAATTCAATTTTATTTTTTTTTTGTTGAAACAAGGACATCAATACCTAGGGCATAAATTTTTTTCAAAATTTTTTTCACTAATTTACTAATTTTCCATGTGTGTAGAACAGAGAATTTGATGTTCGGTGAAAAACCTACATTCACAAGAAATAAAAAATAAATATAATAATCAAATTAAATATATTTAAAATTATACTTTTTGGGAAGCTTATAATAAGGACTACATAATTACAAAACATAAATTTTAAATGAATTCATTTGATCCCCCAAAAGGTAAATCAAAAGTGGTTTTTTATCAGCATTTTGATAGGTGTAAAGGAGACTCCCTTATAGGTATGATTTAAAACTAGTGGGGTTCTATCCAAGGGGGTTTGAATCTAAGGGGGTTTGATCAAACCCTCTTTAAATAAAATCCTTTAAATGGAACTTTTCAAGGCTTAAATCATTATATTTTCTAAAAATATGTGATTTAAACAAAAATCAGGATGTCCCAAAAAGTGTAACCCATTATTGTGGTAGCACCCCATGACCCAAGGTGATGCATCAGTTCCCAATGTGTGGAAGAATTTCCTCCTAGGGTACAAGGAACGTGAGGTCCTGAGTGTTGTCCCACAGCTGCTGGAGACGGAGGGAGGATCTACTCTCAAACTCCCAGATCTGACTGTTATGAGAATTGTCTCCTCAATGGAGCAGACTCTTGTTGGAAAATTTTTCTCCTTTAGACCAAACATTAATCTAGTCAGGAGATGGGTTTCTACTCAGTAGAAAGTGAAGGGTAGCATTTCAATGAGTGCTATGGTTGGGGGAATGTTCATCTTCAAGTGTACTATCAGAGAAAATCTCATTGTTGTTCTTGTTGAGGGACTGTGGATGTATGGTAAACATAGCCTTTCATTTTGCAAATGGAGGTTGGGTTTCAATGTTGTTGTTGATCTGAACAAGACTGCCCCTATTTGGGTCAGGTTACCTAGGCTTCCTTTGGAATATTGGGATGAGGAAGTATTTATCTAGATCGCTAATACCTTTGGGCACTTCATTGCTTCGGACAACACCACCAAGAATAAGTCCAGGTTAGTGTTTGTTCGCTTTTGTGTTAGTGTAGATATTAACAAAACTCTACCTAGTTCCATCACTCTTGAGTCTAAATTTGGTCAATGGACCTAGTCCATCCATTATGAGAATGCCACTGTCTTATGTCAAAACTATAATAGAAAAGGGCATCTCATAACTCAATGCAAAGCCAATAAAAAGAGCCCCATTGTCATGGAAGGCTAGGCTAATGGAGTTGAGGAGGATTATCCCTTTAGGGAGGATATCCTCAATATTATTAGTTCACCCTAGAAGGCAAATAAAGGGGATTGTTGCAAGTATGTGCTTACCAATGTTGTCATTTCTATCAACATATCTGTGTTGTTATTGGTGTCAACTGTATTCTTGTTTTGATGCTTAATTTTGTTGAGTTAGTTGCTTTGTATTGGCTTATATAAGTGTTGAAGATAATGAGAAAGTGTTCCTAATATTGAGTTTCCAAGTGCTTTTGAGAAAATTTGCTCTCCTAGTGGAAACAGTGTGTTGCAAAGTTTCCTGGCTTACAGAAGTACAGTGTAGTGTTTTGCTCCGCATATTCTTTATACTGAATATATTTGTCTGTGGATTGGAAGTTATGTTAAGGGATGTCAGTAGATGCTATGTTTCAAGTTTGAGCCTCCAGTGTGAAGATTTGAGCGAGTTATGTTCAGTAGAGTAAAAACTATTTTTCTGTGCATTTAGTGGTGACAAGGAGAATGTATTATGCTTCGTATTTCTCCGCATTTAAGTTTTGCAGTCTGCAGTTCTGGAATTAAGTTTGTAATGATGTTGTGTGCCTTTAGTTCAAATGGTTCATGATTTGGTGGTCCGCAAGCAATCTTTCTTCTATGACAGTGGCCGACAGTAATGTTCAAGTGCTCTAGTTTGAAGAATCTTATGAATAAAGTGTTTAGAGGTTGTGTGGATGTTCTTAGTGATTGTAACGTGCTTGTGGATGTCTCTAGATCATGTTCCTACCTTTTCATTAGTCTGCAAAGTGTATTCCAGATCGTGCATGAAGCGTGTTCTTAAAAGTCTTAGTGTTCCAACCAGTTTTAGTCAACTTGGTTGTTCTCACTACTTGCAAATATGATTTGAAGTTTGCGATGGCGTGTTGTTGCATGGAAGATTACATTTGAGTCCTAGCTAAGGCATGGTTTAGTCCGCATTCGTTCTTCTTCTTTCATTAATATGTTTAGGTCTAGACCTATTCCAATGTATGTATGTTTGCTGACCTTGGAGATTGTTCCAATGGTTGATGATTGTAATGCCGACCTTGATGATCATTCCAAGGTTGATGAATTGTATAAATACTTGTATTAAAGTCGTGAAAAAGGTATCCAAGTGCAAAGATGCAAAGATAAGTGTGAAGTGAAAAAGCAGAGTAGAGGAGAGGAGAATTATTGTGCTTCAATGGAACTAAACCTTGGCATAATGTAGATGCTACTATCTCAGTTCACCAACTCTGGCAGTGAGCCACCCACCGATAGTGAGCCACCCCATTGGCAGTGAGCCTCTTCTTTTGCAGTGAGCAATCTGGGCAGTGAGCCTCTAATTTTTGGTTTTGTTATTACATATTATATTGTGAGCTAACACTCACCGTGGTTTTTCCCTTATTGGGTTTTCCACGAAAAAATCTCGTGTCTCATGTGTCTCATGTGTTTAAGTTTCTAATTTTATGCTTTCATGATTAAAATGTAATAACAGTGATTAAGTGGATAATGTTTTAATGGTTTTGAAGTATTGGTTACAACTGATTCACCCTCCCCTCTCAGTTGTCTTTCCCTTTTCAACAATTGGTATCAAAGCGAGGGTTCCTCAGTAAAGAGCCTAACAGCTTGAGGCAGATCTGAGATGGTGCATAGGAAGGAATCACCGCAGTTCGATGGAACGGATTGTGCTTTTTGGAAGGTACGGATGAAAAGTCATCTCATTTCTCTTGGTTACAATGTTTGGAAGATGGCAAAGATAAAGTACAGTATTCCTCAAAATGGACCATTAGATGAAGATGAAGTCAAACAGTATGAATTAAATGGAAAAGCTAGAGATGCTCTTTAAATGCCTTATCTAACACTAAGTTGGTGAAAGTTATGGATTTGGAGACTGCTCATGAGATCTGGAATAAGTTAAAAAAAATTATATGAAGGAAATGATTCTATAAAAAGTGCCAAATTGCAAAACCTAAAGGCGAGGTATGAATCCCTAAAGATGAGTGAAGATGAGAACATAACAATCTACATGCAAAAAGTTGATGAAATTATCAATGGAATCAAAGGTCTTGGAGGAATTGTTGATGAAGATGAGGTTGTGCTAAAGATTCTTAGGTCTTTACCTAAATCCTATAGTCACAAGGTGGTAGAAATTGAAGAGGTTATGAGTGTGAAAAAGATTTCAAAGGATCAGTTGCTTAGAAATCTTACAGCTTTTCAAATGAGAGAGTGTAGTGATGCCCTATCAAAGATTGAGACTGCTTTCAAAGCCAGTACTTCAGAAAAGACTTCAAGAGCTTAAAAATATGATGTGTAATCCGATGATGACCTTGATGAGATTGAAGACAACTTTGTGGATAGAATGCAAATAGGTACCAATAAGTTCAAAAGCAAATTACCATTCAAATATTTTTCTTGTGGTAAGATTGGCCACTATGCCTCCAGGTGTCCGAAGAGAATTGAGAGAGGTAAGAAAAAGTTTGAAAGTAGACCTAGAGTCATGAAAAATGCTGTTATGTCAGAGATATTTGTGATGATGGTGTAACAGATGATGAGTCTGATGATGCTAATACTAGTGCAAATGAATGCTTGTTTATTGCTATTAAAGAAGAACATGTGTCCACTAATCCTTCTAGCTGTGTGAAGGAATAAAAGCCAGTGGAAGAGAGTGCTTTGTCTGTTTGGGTTGAGAAGGATAAGGATGAATGGATTATTAATAGTGGATGCTCACATCACATGACCAGTGACAAAAGTAAGTTTATAATTTTGGAAAAGTATGATGGAGGACTGATTAGGTTTGGAGATGATGCAACTAGTAAGATTTGTGGAAAAGGATCTACTTCTTTTGATGGTAAGCATAACACAAATGATGTTCTATATGTGAAGGGTTTGAAGCATAATCTTTTAAGTGTCAGTCAGATGTGTGACAAAGGGTATGATCTGAGGTTCAAGGATAATGGTTGCAAGATCATGGAAAGCTCTAGAACAGTGATTGCTACTGGTAAGAAGACTAGACGTATTTTTTATCATTTGAGAGGAACTAATGATTGTTGTTTGTTGGCTCAGACAGATGAGAGTTGGTTGTGGCATAGAAGGATGTGTCATATCAATTTTGACAACTTGGTGAAGATAAGTTCAATACAAACTATGAGAGATTTTCCTAGGATTGTGAAGCCTGCTAATACTATTTGCAAGGAATGTCAATTGGGAAAACAGACAAGGACAAGTTTCAAAAGTAAAGAACAATTTTTTGCTGGACTGCTTGAGTTGGTGCATATAGATTTGTGTGGTCCTCCAAGAACAAGAAGTCTACAAGGAGACAGTTATTTTATGTTGCTTATTAATGATTATTCTAGAATGACTTGGGTTACCTTCTTAAAGGATAAATCAGAAGCCCTAGACAAGTTTAAGGTTTTCAAGGTGATGGTTGAGAATGAATTAGGTTTTAGGATCAAGTGCTTAACATCTGATAGAGGAGGAGAGTTTACATCAAATGAATTCAATACCTTCTGTGAAGAACATGGGATAAAAAGTCAATTGTCTGCTCTTAGAACTCCTCAGCAAAATGGAGTTGTTGAAAGAAAGAATAGGACAGTTCAAGAGGCTGCTAGGTCAATGATGATGGAGGCTAACCTACCAGAAGTGTATTGGAGAGAAGCCATACATACTGTTGTCTACATTCAAAATAAAGTTCAATTCAAATGTAATGGTACTAAAACTCCTTATGAATTGTGGTCTGGAAGAGTTCCTATAGTGAAATACTTCAAAGTTTTTGGAAGCAAATGTTATATTAGAAGAGATGAGGAGTTAGTCAAGTTTGATGCTAGGTGTGATGAAGGAATTTTCCTTAGATACTCCACTAAGAGTAAGGCCTACCGGTGCTACAATAAGAGATTGAGAAAGATCATTGAGAGTACAAATGTGAAAGTTGATGAAGACAGGGAAAGAATATTAGATCTGAGTGGCTATGAATCAGATGAACCTCATACTATAATGAATGAAGAAAAATTTGAACAAAAGGACAATCAATTTGAATAAAAAGCTCCAAAAAGTGATGTTAAATCTCCCAAGTATGTAAGGATTAATCATTCTGAAGATCAAACTATTGGTGACAAAAAGAAAGGGGTATTGACAAGGAAAAGAGCTGCTGAGGAACATGTGAACTACTATTTACTTTCACAGATTGAACCTAAGACTGTAAATGAGGCCTGCAAAGATGAAAGTTAGGTAAAAGCCATGGAAGAAGAGCTAATGCAAATAGAGAAGAATCAAACTTGGGAATTGGTTCCTAGACCTACTGATAAGAATGTGATTGGAACTAAATGGGTGTTCAGAAAAAAGATGAATGAAAATGGATAAGTGGTAAGAAACAAAGCAAGATTGGTATGCAAAGGATATTCTCAGGTTGAAGGAATAGATTTTGAAGAGACTTTTACGCCTGTGGCAAGGATAGAAGCAATAAGAATGTTTCTGGCATTTGTAGCACACAAAGACTTCAAAGTGTACCAGATGGATGTGAAGTCTGCATTCTTGAATGGAGAGCTGGAAGAAGAGGTTTACATTGAACAACTAGAAAGATTTTAGTCAACTGACCAAAGTGACATGGTGTACAAATTGAAGTGATGCAGGAGCATCCCTGGTTCAAGAGCAATCTTGCATCAACCAAAAATATTTGCATTTTAGCTTGTTTGCATTTCAGTTCTTTCATTTCCCAGTTCAGTTTGGGTAGTTTAGTCAGAAGCAGTTTTTAGCTTGTGGTCCAGTTTTGGCATTTCACACTTGTGGATCTGGACTTAACATCTACATTCATTCATCCACATCATATCAAGAATTCAAAGCATTTGGATCAGTTACCAAAAAGTTATCACTATTAGAAGATCCTCTATTTTCTCAAAGCAGATCATTCTAACAGTCATGAATAATCAGCTGAAGGAGAAGATTCGTGAGCATTGGCTGACTTGCAGATCCTACTGATGCATTCCGCAATGTTCCTTGGTTCATGGCCGACCTTCCTCATAGGTCCGCACTTCATTGTATCCATTGGAGAAGGATTTTCAAGCTGATAGGTCCGACCTATCCAAGAACACACGTTACACCTCTTCATCGGGATTTCGAACCTCTTGTGGCCAACGTAGAGGAATCTATTGTTCCGGACAAGATATATATTGATGTAATAGATCCTTAGGAAGGCAGTTCTCAGTTGATAACATAGTGATAGCTGATAGTTTGGATTTGTGTGAAGGAGTTTCAAAGCTTTATCTTGCGCATGTATGAATCAGGCCTATGAGCCAAGTTGTAAGCCCGCATAGTGCCATCGGATCTCTATTTTGAATTCTATGATATACTGAATGAATGAATCTGTATTTTTGTTTCATTTTCTTGAGTATTTCCATTGTGTTTACTCTTGTTGTACGGTCCGGACAGTTCATTTTGTGAACCCTCCTACCATGACTACACCAAGTGGTATCAGAGCGAAATTTTGATTCTTTGGAGTGAATGGGTGAAGGGGATTTTGTAAGATCTTGTTGTGAGTAGATCACCAATCCAAGGCAGGTTACTTGTGTGCAACTGATTACCGATTGTGAGGCAGTTGTCGCTTGTAGCCCAATTGCCGAATTTGAGGCAGTTTGAACTTGATCCGTGGAAGATGTCGCCGCGAAGAGTTCCTTCTATTGGTACAATGGCTAATAGAATGGATGAGATGATGGAATTGATGAGAACGATGTGAATTCATTTGGATGTTGTTGAGGAAGATAGGCAAAGAGGATTGACACCTAGACTTAATGTTGAAAGTGATGATGAAGAAGAATTTCAATCTGTTGAACAAACAGACGAAACCCTAGAAGGTAATGAGGAAGAAGAATTGGATCAGGTAAAGATGTTGCGAGCTATTTCAAAGATTGGAAAGAGACCTAGAGTTGATGTGCCAAACTATACTGGTAATTTGAATCCAGAAGAGTTGATTGACTGGATAAACGACATGGAAGAATATTTTGAATATAAAGAAGTTGAAGATCCGGAGAAGGTGAAATTTGCAAAGACAAAGTTGAAAGGACATGCTACTATATGGTGGAAGGAAATTCAGTTGGAAAGAAATGGAAGAGGAAAAGAAAAGATTACAAAATTGGACCAGATGGTGACAAAGTTGAAGAATCAGTTTATACCTGTTGACTATGAGTTGGAACTATTGAAGAGATTGCAAAACTTAAGACAGAAGGAGAAATCTGTGAAGGAGTACACTGAAGAATTTCATAAAATGATCATAAGAGCAGGACATAGTAAAG
Organism: Cunninghamia lanceolata; assembly: GCA_027924645.1. Classification (NCBI taxonomy): domain Eukaryota; kingdom Viridiplantae; phylum Streptophyta; class Pinopsida; order Cupressales; family Cupressaceae; genus Cunninghamia; species Cunninghamia lanceolata. Next base: position 5,722,469 of record BSBN01000128.1, read on the forward strand.
TAAGCAAGGAGAAAGTGGCTAGATACATCAATGGACTAAGATTGAACATTCAAGAAGAACTAAGCTTGGTAAGGATGACCTCTTTGGAAGAAGCATATCAATTTGCACTGAAAGTTGAAGAGAAGCTGAATAAGAGGCATGATCAAAGACAGAGAGGCAGAGGAGGTAAATTTTAGAGAGGAAGAACATTTTTCAGATATGATAGATCATATTTGGAGTAGAACAAGTTTGACAACCCAACTAAGAAGGATGATAGAGATAACAATGCTTACCGGAGAGATGACAAAAATTTTTACCGGAGAGGAAACCCTAGTGCATACCAGAATGAGGGATATAGAAGAGAAGGAAGAGGATTGGATAAAAGAACATTCAAAGGCAATTGTTTCAAGTGTGGAGGTGAAAGAAATAGAGCATTTGAGTGTAATCAGGTTAGTACAAGTAAGAAAACAGAAAATAGTGGAAGAGCAGCCTATGTTGAAGAAGAGCCTTTTGAATCACCTTGTTCAATTAGAAATCTAGAGAAGGGAGAATCATTGGTGATGAGGAGAGCACTATTTCAAGTAGAGACAAATGAGGAACCATCACAGAGGAAAAGTCTATTCAGAACCAGAAGCAAATCAGGAGGTAAGTGTTGTAAATTTGTGATTGATAGTGGTAGTAATTTAGATAACCTAGTTTCAAAGTAGATGGTGACTAAACTGAAGTTAAAATATTGAAACACCCTAAGCCTTATCAGATAGCATGGATTCAGGATGATCATAAGGTACTGGTGAGTGAAAAATGTTTGGTGAAATTTCATATTGGATCTTATCATGATGAAGTCTTGTGTGATATTATGCCTATGGATGTATGTCATATCTTGTTGGGTAGACCTTGGCAGTATGATAGAAAATCTATGCATGATGGGAGAAAAAATACGTATATTATAATAGCAAATGGAAAGAGAATTAATTTGATTCCTTTAGAAGATGATCCTAAGAGTGAAGTATGTGGGAATGCTAGAATCTGTTTGGTAGATGGAAGGAAATTTCTGAACGGTTTGAGACATGAGAATATGTGTTATGCCTTGATTCCTAAGAAACTTGAAGCATTGAAGAAAGAAACTGAAGAATCACAACCGGAGGAGATAAAGGAGTTGCTGACAGAATATGAAGACATCATATCAGATAATGTACCTAAAGGATTACCACCTATAAGGAGTATCAGTCATCACATGGATCTTATACTGGGAGCAAGATTGCCTAATAAAGTAGCACATAGAATGACACTGGCAGAAAATGAAGAATTGAATAGACATATACAAGAGTTGTTGAGGAAACGTCTAATCAAAGAAAGCTTGAGTCCTTGTGCAGTACCTACAGTGTTGGCACCTAAGAAAGATGGAGAATGGAGAATGTGTGCTGATTCTAGAGCAATAAATAAGATCAAAGTTGAGTATAGATTTCCTTTACCTAAGATGGATGATATCATGGATTATTTGAGTGGAGCAAGATATTTCACAAAGATAGACTTGAAGAGTGCATACCATTAGATCAGAATCAGAGGAGACGAATGGAAGACTGCTTTTAAGATAAATGAAGGATTGTATGAGTGGTTAGTGTTGCCTTTCAAATTGACAAATGCATCGAGTACTTTCATGAGATTGATGAATGAAGTCTTGAAGAAATTCTTTGGTAAGTTTGTGATTGTATACTTGGATGATATTCTGATTTTCAGTAAGACAAAAGAAGAACATTTGTGGCATATTAGACAAGTTTTGCAGAGACTGAGAGAAGAGAAATTGCTAATAAACATCAAGAAGTGTAGTTTCATGAAGGAAGAGTTGGTGTATTTAGGATTTGTGATTTCTGTGGAAGGATTGAAGTTGGACCCTAAGAAAGTGAAAGCAATTATTGAATGGCCTACACCGGAGAGCATTGGAGAGGTTAGATCATTTCATGGATTGGCTAGTTTCTACTGGAAGTTCATTAGAAATTTCAGTTCAGTTTGTAACCCTATGACAGAGACAATGAGAGGTGACAGAAAAGATTTCAAGTGGACATCAAGAGCAGATAAAAGTTTTGATTTGTTGAAGGAGAAAGTGATAGAGAAACCTGTTTTGGCACTACCAGATTTTAATAATGTATTTCAAGTTGATTGTGATGCAAGTGGAAGTGCAATTGGAGCAGTATTAAGTCAAGAAGGTAGACCTGTAGCATATTTTAGTGAGAAATTGAATGATGCAAGGAGGAGATATTCAGTTTATGATCAGGAGTTCTATGCCATAATTCAAGCCTTGAAGAAGTGGAGACATTACTTGTTGCCTAAGGAGTTTGTGTTGTATACAGATCATCAAGCTTTGCAATATTTGAATAATCAAGGTAAATTGAATCAGAGACATGAGATGGGTAGAGTTTATGCAGAGTTATACTTTTGTGTTGAAGCATAGGAGTGGAAAATCAAATAAAGTTGTTGATGCCTTGAGTAGGAGAAGAAACTTGTTGACAGAAATGAGAATTGAAGTGTTGGGTTTTGATGAATTGAAGAACATGTATGAGGGAGACACTGATTTTGCAGAACCTTGGAAAGCATGTAAGGAACCTGATGTGACAGATAGGAGTAAGTGGTTGGATTATTTCATTCAAGAAGATATGTTGTTCAAAGGAAGTCAGTTGTGCATACCTAGAAGTTCTATGAGGGATAATTTGATCAAGGAGAAACATAGTGGTGGATTAGTAGTACATTTTGGCATTGATAAGATAGTGGCTTTGGTGAGTGAAAATTACTTTTGGCCTCAGATACATAGGGATGTTCAGAGATTTGTGCAGAGTTGTAGAGTTTGTCAAGTTGCAAAAGGGAGTAGTCAGAACACTGGATTGTATAAACCTTTGATAGTATCAGAGAGACCTTGGGAACACATAAGCATAGATTTTGTAATGGGATTACCTAAGACACAGAGAGGACATGATTCAATATTTGTAGTGGTTGACAGATTTTTAAAGATGGCTCATTTCATACCTTATAAGAAGACAATTGATGCAGTGCATGTAGCTGACCTATTTTTCAAGGAGATTATGAGATTACATGGATTACCTAAGAGTATAGTTTCAGATAGAGATACAAAGTTTGTTGGATACTTTTGGAAGACACTTTGGAAGAAGATGAAGACAGATTTGAAGTTCAATTCAACTTTTCATCCACAGACAGATGTAGTGAATCAGAGTTTCAAAAACTTGTTGAGATGTTTGGTTGGAGAGAAAATAGGAAGTTGGGACTTGATTCTTTCACAAGCAGAGTTTGCATACAATAATTCAGTAAACAGGAGTACTAGAAGAACACCTTTTTAGATTTTGACTAGAGTAAATCCTAAAGGAGTTACAGAACGAAGAGACATCAATATAGAGGAAAAGAGAAGTGCAGAAGCAGAAGAATTTGCAAATCACATGAAGACAGTGCATAATCAGGTGAAGAAGCATTTGGAGGATATGAACAGCAAGTACAAAGAGAAGGCAAATGAGAAGAGGAGATACAAAGAATTTGAAGAGGGAGATGAAGTAATGGTGTACTTGAGAAAAGAAAGATTTCTAGTTGGGACATATAACAAGTTGAAGATGAAGAACTTTGGACCTTGTAAGATACTCAGAAAATTTGATTCAGGAAATGCATATGAAGTAGAGTTACCGGAGACATTGGGCATTTCACCTATTTTCAACATTGCAAATCTTTATCAGTATCATAAAGCAGAGTTCAGTGACAACATGGGAGAAGACTTGAAGAAACAATTACCACAACAAGCACCGGAGCAGATAGAAGCCATTTTGGACATCAGAGTTGGATGTAGCACCAGAGGAAGACAATACAAAGAATATCTTGTGAAGTGGAAAGGCCAACTAAAAGAAGATTCATCTTGGATTTCCCAAGCTAAGGTGGACCGTCTTGGTTCTTCCCTAGCCCCGGCAAAGTGAGGGACTCACTTTTTCAATAACCCCAGCTGTCTGATGCAAGAGCATCCCTGGTTCAAGAACAATCTTGCATCAACCAAAAACATTTGCATTTCAGCTTGTTTGCATTTCAGTTCTTTCATTTCCCAGTTCAATTCAGGTAGTTTAGTCAGAAGCAGTTTTTAGCTTGTGGTCCAGTTTTGGCATTTCACACCTTGCAGATCTAGATTTAGCATCTACATTCATTCATCCACATCATATCAAGAATTTAAAGAATTTGGATCAGTTACTGGAAAGTTATCACTATCAGAAGATCCTCTGTTTTCTTAGAGAAGAGCATTCTAACAGTCGTGAATAATCAATTGAAGGAGAAGATTTGTGAGCATTGGCTGACTTGCAGATCCTACTGATGCATTCCACAATGTTCCTTGGTTCGTGGCTAACCTTCCTCATAGGTCCGCACTTCATTGTATCCGTTGGAGAAGGATTTTTAAGCCAATAGGTCTGACCTATCCAAGAACACACGTTACACCTCTTCATCGGGATTTTGAACCTCTTGTGGCTGACACGGAGGAATCTGTTGTTCCAGACAAGATATATATTGATGTAATAGATCTTTAGGAAGGCAGTTCTCATAGTTGATAACATAGTGATAGATGATAGTTTGGATAGTGATAGTGATAGATGATAGTGAAGGAGCTTCAAAGCTTTATCTTGCGCATGTATGAATCAGGCCTGTGAGCCAAGTTGTAAGCCCGCATAGTGCCAGCGGATCTCTATTTTGAATTCTATGATATACTGAATGACTGAATCTGTATTTTTGTTTCATTTTCTTGAGTGTTTCCATTGTGTTTACTCTTGTTGCACGGTCTGGACAATTCATTCTGTGAACCCTCCTACCATGACTACACCATTAAGAAAGCCTTGTATGGACTTAAGCAAACTCCTAGAGCCTAGTATGCAAGATTGGACAAGTATTTGTTGTAATTGGGGTTCAGCAAAGGTACTGCTGATAGTAATCTCTATTTTAAAATCAATGATGATCAAATTCTGATTGTTGTAGTCTTTGGTGATGATATTATCCTTGGAGGCAATGAAGGTATGTGTAAGAAATTTGCAGAGGAAATGCAAAAAGAATTTGAGATGTCTATGTTTGGTGAAATAAATTTCTTTTTAGGACTGCAAATTACTCAATCAGAAAAAGGAATTTTCATTTCTCAGTCCAAGTATGTGAAAGAATTGTTGAAGAAGTTTGGAATGGAGGATTCTAAGCCAATATGTACTCCTATGGTAATTGGTTGCAAGCTAAGCAAGAATGATGAATCACCTAAGACTGATCAGAAAAAGTATAGGTCTATGATTGGAGGACCACTCTATCTAACCCATACCAGACCTGACATAATGCATGTAGTTTGTCTTGTGGAAAGATTTCAAGAAGATCCCAAAGAGTCACATGTGATGGAAATCAAGAGGATCATGAGGTATTTAAAAGGCACTTCAGACTATGGATTGTGGTATCCCAAAGATACCAATTTCATTCTTAGTGCTTAAACAGATGCAGATTGGGCTGGAGATGCTGATGATAGAAAGAGTACAAGTGGAGGTGCTTTCCTCTTAGGTAACAGATTGGTTTCATGGCTGAGCAAGAAGCAAGAATCAGTTTCATTGTCTACTGCAAAAGCAGAATATATTGTTGCAGCATGTTGTTGTACTCAAGTGATTTGGATGAAGTAAACATTGAGGATATAAGGGTTGTGTATGAAGAACTAATTTCAGTCTTTTGTGATAATACAAGTGCTATAAACATTTCAAAAAATCCAGTGATGCACTCAAGAACAAAGCATATATCTATAAGGTATCACTTTCTAAGAGAAAAGGTAACAGAGAACGAAGTAAAGATGGAATATGTGCTACAAAGGATCAGATTGCAGATATTTTCACAAAGCCTCTATCCAAGGACATTTTTGAGTATCTTGGAGGAAAGTTAGGGGTTATTACCCCTCCTGCTCTAAACTAAGATGCATGAGAAGTGCATCAATCAAGTGGTGCCAAAAGTCTTATTCTTTGATCTAGATTGATGTTTTGAAGGCTACCTCTCAGGGGGAGAAAGTAGATGTTGCTGATATGAGTTCCTGATAAAGAGAAGTAAGTATTGCAGAGTTGTTAACAGAGTAATTCTAGTTTGATCATAGCAGTAGTTTGCAAGTATGTGCAAAGAAAGAAGTGATGTCCTTTGCCATTGGTATCAAAGGGGGAGAGAAAATCATGTGAAAAACTTAGGACGAGAAAGAATTCAGATGTGTAAAGAGAAGGGGGAGAAAGTAATCAATGCAGATTCTTGTCTTCATGGTTCTTACAGTTTTTCACATCAATGTTGCTATCAATGACAAAGGGGGAGATTGTTGCAAGTATGTGCATATCAGTGTTATCATTGATGTCAACATATCTGTGTTGTCATTGGTGTCAACTGTGTTCTTGTTTTGATCCTTAATTGTGTTGAGTTAGTTGCTTTATATTGGCCTATATAAGTGTTGAAGATAATGAGAAAGTGTTCTTGATATTGAGTTTTTCAAGTGCTTTTGAGAAAATTTGCTCTCCTAGTGGAAACAATGTGTTGCAAAGTTTCATGGCTTACAGAAGTACAATGTAGTGTTTTGCTCCACATATTGTTTATACTGAATATATTTGTCTGTGGATTGGAAGTTATGTTAAGGGATGTCAGTAGATGCTATGTTTCAAGTTTGAGCCTCCGATGTGAAGATTCGAGCAGGTTTTGTTCACTAGAGTAAAAACTATTTTTTTGTGCATTTAGTGGTGACAGGGAGAATATTTTATGCTCCGCATTTAAGTTTTACAGCCTGCAGTTCTAGAATTAAGTTTGTAATGATGTTATGTGCCTTCAGTTCAAAGGGTTCATGATTTGGTGGTCTGCAAGCAATCTTTCTTCTATGACAGTGGCCGACAGTAATGTTCAAGTGCTCCAGTTTGAAGAATCTTATGGATAAAGTGTTTAGAGGTTGTGCGGATGTTCTTAGTGATTGTAACATGCTTGTGGATGTCTCTAGATCATGTTCCTACCTTTTGATTGGTCTGCAAAGTGTAATCCAAATCGTACATGAAGCGTGTTCTTAAAAGTCTCAGTGTTAACACCAATTTTAACCGACTTGGTTGTTCTCACTACTTACGATTATGATTTGGAGTTTGTGATGGTGTGTTGTTATGTAGAAGATTGCATTTGAGTCCCAACTAAGGTGTGGTTTGGTCCACATTCATTCTTCTTCTTTCATTAATCTATTTAGGTCTAGATCTATTCTAATGTATGTATGTTTGCCGACCTTGGAGATTATTCCAATGGTTGATGATTGTAATGCCGACCTTGATGATCATTCCAAGGTTGATGAAATGTATAAATACTTGTATTGAAGTCATGAAAAAGTTATCCAAGTGCGAAGATGCGAAGATAAGTGTGAAGTGAAAAAGTAAAGCAAAGCAGAGGAGAATTATTGTGCTTCAATAGAACTGAACCTTGGCATAATGTAGATGCTACTATCTCAGTTCACCAACTCTAGCAGTGAGCCACCCACCGGCAGTGAGCCACCCCATTGGCAGTGAGCCTCTAATTTTTTGTTTTGTTATTACATATTATATTGTGAGCTAACACTCACTTTGGTTTTTCCCTTATTGAGTTTTCCACGTAAAAATCTAGTGTTTAATGTGTTGAATGTGCGAATGTGTTTAAGTTTCTAATTTTATACTTTCATGATTAAAATGAAATAACAGTGATTAAGTGGATAATGTTTTAATGGTTTTGAAGTATTGGTTACAACTGATTCACCCCCCCTCTCAGTTGTCTTGCCTTTTTCAACAGGGATATGAAAGGGGAAGAAGATAGAGACTTGCCCCATGGTACTGTTAATGATCCAGAGATCTCCACCCCTAAGGGTGGGTCCCATAGGTCTTCAATGCTTGTTGAACCATGCCAAAAGGGACAACCTTCTCCCCGTCCTAGGGTGGAGACCCTTTCCGTACAAGGAGACTTAGAGGATGGGGAAATCCATCAGGCGGCTAATGTTGATTTGAAAACATGGAGCTCTAAGGTGTCTAGGGTGGACACTGGCTGAGAATCTATCTTTAAAAGGATTGGCAGCCCAATGGTTGGTGAGGGTACTGGTAACAAGTTGCAAAGCATCTTATCACCAAGCAACAAATCTATCATCTTAACCCCAGGCTCAGGAACAAGCAAGTCAGGTAATGACCCAGATTCAGAGAGTTGGACCGCTGCTAAAAAGAAAGGTAGAGGCCAAGGTAGGAAGACAATTGATGTGGGTGTGAACCCCAAAATTGGGAGACCCACTCAGAGAGAAACCAGACAGAAGGTTGTCAATAGGGACATTGCTATGGGCAGACAGAGAACACTAGAGATTGGCTCCAGGAAAGTCCAGGGTAAATGAGGATCATCTCTTGTAATATTAGGGGGCTTAACAGCCCTCAAAAGTAGTTCCTTGTCAAGAACTACATTTTTGACAATAAAATTGATATCCTGTTACTGCAAGAAGTCAAGATGAGGAAGTCTTTCAGTCTATTGCCAAAGGCATATGGCCTAATGTGGAGTATTACATAAGTGATGCTTCAGGGGCTTCTGGGGGTATTGTCACCATGTGGAACAATATTGTTGTGAACAATACTAGGAAGGAACTATGGGATCCTCTTACCTCTCTAATTTTGAATAACAAGGTTGATTGTTGGATGTTGGCGGGTGACTTCAACTCCCCCTCTACCCTTCGGAGAAGATTAGAGGCATTTTAGATTACACTAACAACATGGCTGACCTTGTTGAGTTCATCAACAATGCGGGTCTTGTGGACCTTGATCTTCATGGGTAGCTCTTCACCTGGACTAATAGGAGGAAAGGCAAGAGTATGATCCAGGTTAGACTTGATAGATTCCTGGTCACCCCCAATTGGGATTATACCAACCCCTATCTTTTAGAAGCCCTCCCTAGGATGACTTCTAATCACATGTCATGACCCGATGATAAGACTTTGTTTAAAATCTAAACAATGCAATTTAGACAACAAATTACATATGCAGCACTCAGGGAATAAAGACAAAACTTAGAAAAGGACAAAAAAAGAATAAGACAAACATTCACTAGAGAAAAATTAGTAGAGAAGACAAGGCTACGATTCCCACAAGAGACAAATATTGTTAAGGAAGCAAATGGGTTAAGGGCTATAATTTGTCATGAAAGAGTATAATATGATTAAAAAGACAACATGTATGAAAAGACACCTCCATTTACCAAAACACATATCAATTGAAGAGGTATAAATATGAAAGGTTTGAATCATTTGAAGGATCATTCTAGGGAAGAATATTGTAGGATTAGAAACTCCTGAACAACAGTAGCAACAACAGAAAAAAGAAGGATATACAAATTGCAACAAACTCTGCCTGACACCATCAACCGACAGTGGTATGTCTCTTCATGTAAGATTGGTAAATCTGATAACAATCTATAATTTAAATCAGTACCTGTTGTATGCACAGTATAGTTATTATGTATTGTTATCTATTGTGTGCATAATATTTATGGATCATAATAATTGCAGTCTGTATAACTGTATGAAACTGAGTTATCAATTATTGTTGAATAAGACATAACAGACTTGTTTCACTTATTAATATGATAGAACATGTGTACGTTATAAAGTTATGTTTATGCTATCTGACTGTGATAACCCGCCATGATGAGGAAATTGAGAGCCTACAAGGAGGGGAAATAGCGTTGGGATCACCCTCTAAGTACGCCACCCCATGGTGGATGGCTGAGGCCTGCCACATGTGGGCCAAGGGGGCAAGAGAGGCTGCCCTTGGGCTTAGAAGGACTGATTTCTGGGACACCCTGCTGTCGTGACATCTCTAATCCTCCATCATGGGAATTCATTGAATCATAAGAGGAAACATAATGGTTTTGGTAGGGGTACGGTGATAGGACGCCTCACTAGGCACGCCACCCCATATGGATGGCAAGAGGCCACATGGGGCCAAGAGGGGTGAAGCACTCGCTCTTGGGCCTAGGGTAGAGGGTTTCTTGGGCACCCTATCAAACCATTTTGCTCCGAGAAGAAATAACTTGAGAACCTAAAAGACTTCAATATATATTTGATATAATATGTGTTTCTTATTGAAAATGTTACTAATTTGATTGTAGGTCTTAAACAGGTAACTGTATCACTAACCTTATCTGCCTTGTTCACTTTACTTATTTCAATAAGAAGCATAATATAATATAATACTATCTTGTAAATATCCTCTAACCTTGTCTTGCAGGTACACAATCAAGTTATAGACCTTAAAAAAAAAACACAAGGTTGATTAATTAAAGTTAATATATTAGGGCAGATTTGGGGCTTTCAAATTTGGGGACATTACAAGTGGTATCAGAGCATCATCCTGCCAGCCTGAGGGATAATAGTTGATGCAACCAAGCCAACGAACTTTAAGGGCTCTAGAGAGAGAGAAAAAGAAGACTTTGGAGCAAGAAATGAGGGCATTCATGGAAAAAAATGAACAAACAACCCAAGCCATGCTCCAAACCCTTCAAAACATAAACAACAACCTTAGACCTAGCACAAGACATGAAAGGGAAACCTCCCCTAGCCAATCTAATGGTAATCATAACACTACAATTGGATCAAACTCAAGTATCGAGGGACCCCATTTCTTGGGCGAAGAAAGTCCTTTAGAAAATGAAGGAATTAACAATCAAAATGTGCACGAACTTGCCTTAGAATATGCAAGGCTTGAAACCGAAGTTAGAAGAAAAATCCCTTTCACAGCATATTGTGAGGTAGCGATGAAGAATGATCATAAGAGAAACAATCATCCAAATAAAGATATACGAAGTAAAATAGGAAAACTATCCATCCCTAACTTTGATGGGTCAGAAAAAATTACAGCCCAAGCATGGATACAAAAACTAGAAACGTACCTAACTCTTTGCCCCATGACTGAGAAAGATACCATTACATTTGCCACACTACATCTAGAAGGAGGTGCGCATGACTGGTGGCATCACGGCAAAATTACCCAAGATCACAAAAATATCAAGTCTTATGAAGTCTTCAAGAAAAGACTCATTGAAAGATTTGACCAAACCCATCCCCAAAAATACTTCAAGGAGCTAACTAGAGTAAGACAAAAAGGGACCCTTGAGGAATATATTACCAAATTCTAAAGACTAGCAATCATGGTCCCAGGAATATCTGAGGAAAGACTCACCTACCTTTTTATAGAAGGATTGTTGGATACTACTCGGGGATTAGTAAGCGTCCTAGATCCCTCCACACTCCAAGAGGCAATCCTCAAGGCTACTTGACTTGAAAATGCCCAAACAAGGGGAAAACCATCCTCAAGTAAAACAACATCAAAAGACAAACACTTCTATGGGAAGGACAAGCACAAAAGAACGTTCCTCTCTCATAATGATTGAGATAATCTTCAGAGGAAAGGACTATGTTATGACTGCAAAGGAAAATGGGAACCCGATCATATATGCAAACATAAAGAAGGCAAAGAGAAAAATTTGTGCTTTAAGTGCAAAGACCCATGGGGTCCAGGTCATGTTTGTGATCAAAGGGATCTTAGGAGAAAGGACTTATGCTACCAATGTAAAGAAAGTTGGGAACCAGGACACATGTGTGGGAAAAAGAGCCAAGCTCGTGGGTTTGAGGCAACATTCCAAGAAACAGGAGAAGAGGTGAACCCGTGCAAAAAGGCAAAGATTGATGAAAATGATGAAGAGGGTGGAACCCTAGCTTGCATTTCAAAAGCATCCAAACATCATCCTTTTAGGATTCGAGGAGTAATTAAAGGAAAAAAGGTAACAACCCTAGTAGATAGTGGAGCTACTCACAATTTTATTGATAAAAATTTAGTAAAAAAATTAGGAATAGAAACGGAAGATTTTGAAGGATTCAATGTAACCTTGGCTGATGGATCCACCACCCCTAGCTGGAAGAAGATCTCTCAACTTGACATTACCTTGGGAAGACACCCGGTTAAAGAAAAATTCTACATTGTGGATATGGGGGATACAGACGTAATTTTGGGCACCCCATGGATGCATTCCTTGGGTTGTTTTATCTTTGACCTCCCAAAGTTAGAGATATGCTTTGTACATGAAGGGAACAAGGTTACTTTACATGGACTATCCGACGGTTCCCCTAGGGTAATCTCATCAAAGAAAATAGAAAAAGCCCTTAGACATGCCCAGGTTGAATGGGTGGCTCAATGTTTATTTCTGGATAAAACCACTCCCAACGGAAAGACAATCCACATAGACATACAACCAATCCTAAAAAGGCATAAAAAAGTCTTTAGTGACATCCCACCTGGTCTTCCTCCAAAAAGGGGCTTTGAACATTCTATTGAATTAGAAGAAGGAACAAAACCAGTTGTTACCACTCCCTACCGCCATTATCATAAATATAAGGAAAAAATTGAGAAAACCATCAAGGAATTATTAGAGATGGGGCACATTCAATCTAGTTCCAGTTCCTTTGCCTCATCCATTGTACTCTCAAAGAAAAAAGATGGTACTCTAAGGATGTGCATTGACTATAGGGCATTAAACAAAAGAACGATAAAGAATAGATACCCTATTCCTAGAGTTGATGAACTTATTGACGAACTCCATGGAGCAGTCTATTTCTCAAAAATCAACCTAAAATCAGGCTACCACCAAATTAGATTAAGGGAGGAGGATATACCAAAAATAGCTTTTAGATGCCACTATGGGCATTTTGAATTTCTTGTTCTACCTTTCAGGTTAACTAATGCATCCGCTACTTTCCAATCTTGCATGAACCATATTTTCAGAAAACAACTAAGGAAGTTCTTATTGGTTTTCTTCGATGACATACTAATATATAGTCGATCCTGGGAAGAACATTTGAGACATATAGATGAAGTGCTAAGCATACTTGAGCAACATTCTTTATTTGCCAAGTTGCCCAAATGTGAGTTTGGCATGGAGGAAATTTTATACTTGGGACATAAAATTAGTGCTCAAGGGGTAAGAGTCGATGAGAAAAAAATTGAGGCAATTCGAAGCTGGCCAAAGCCCAAGACCTTAACTCACCTTAGAGGGCTCCTTGGACTATGCAGCTATTATAGAAGATTCGTAAAAGGATTTTCAAAACTAACTGCACCACTTACTAATCTAACTAAAAGGGGAGCATTCTCTTGGAATGAGAGGGCACAAGTAGCATTTGAGAAATTAAAGGAAGTAATGACTACTTGTCCCGTGTTGGCCATACCTGATTTCAATTCACCCTTTGAATTATATTGTGATGCTTCAGGAGAAGGTATTGGGGCAGTATTGATGCAAGGCAAACACCCCATAGCTTTTGAAAGTAGGAAACTCAAAGATGTAGAAAAAACATACTCAGTTTATGACAAATAAATGCTAGCCATTATGCATGCTCTTGCAAAGTTTAGACAATACCTAATCTGCGGGAGGTTTATCATAAAAACAGACCATAACAGCCTAAGATTCTTCTTAAACCAAAAAGATTTAAATGACAGGCAACAAAAATGGGTGAGTAAGCTACAAGCATACGATTTTGACATTGAATATATGAAGGGTAAAAATAATGTAGTAGCCGATGCCCTATCACGAAGGCCCCACCTTGGTTCAATAACTGCAATATCCACATAATGGAAAACCACTCTAATTATTGAATATGCAAAAGACAAATTTTTAAGCAACTTAATAGAAGGGATAGTACAAGATGAGAAATATCAAATCATGGATGACATAATTCTATACAAGGATAGAATTTAAATCACTCCGAAATCACAATTAAAGAAGGAAATTTTGAAAACTTATCATGATAATCCATTATCCGAACACCAGGGGTTCTTCAAAACTTACAAACAAATCAGGGAAGGGTTCACATGGAAGGGACTCAAAGGAGATGTATTGAGACATACTAATGAGTGTATGACATGCCAAAGAAATAAAGAAGAGCATATATTCCCTGCAGGACTACTTCAACCACTACCTATCCCAAACCAAAAGTGGGAAAGCATCTCTATGGATTTTATAACAGGATTGCCTAAAGTACAAGGCAAAGATTGCATTTATGTGGTGGCAGATCGTCTCACCAAATATGCACACTTTATGGCCATATCCACAAACTTTAGAGCTCCTTAGGTAGCCAAAATATTCTTCAAGGAAGTTTTTAGATTACATAGCCTCCCTCGAAATATTGTAAGCGATCAAGACAGCCGTTTCGTTAGCATATTTTGGAAAGAGTTGTTCAGATTAGTAGGGACAGAATTAAACCCAAGTACCAGTTATCACCCGCAAAGAGACGGACAAACAAAAATCATCAACAAATGGTTGGAAGGATATCTAAGAAATTATGTCACAGGGCAACAAGGTGGATGCATTAAATGGTTACACCTGGGAGAATATTGTTACAATACCACACACCATATGTCTATAGGGATGAGCCCTTTTCGAGCATTATACGGGTACGAAGCCACATCCTTTGGTGATTTGATTCGAACAGAGAGTCATGTACCCGGGGCCAAGGATTTCATACAACAGAACGTGGACATCATGAATTCACTTAAGGATAACCTACACCAAGCCCAAAATCAGCAAAAGATATATGCCGATAGGAAGAGAACTGAACGTACGTTCGAAATAGGAGACATGGTCTTTTTGAGACTACAACCATGTAAAAAGTCATCTATCAAAGTCAGCGAAGCCGAGAAACTTAAGCCCCAGTTTTATGGGCCATACAAAATATTGAGGAAGATAGGAGAGGTGGCCTATGAATTAGAACTTCCCATAAACAACAAAATTCACAACGTGTTTCATGTGTCACACCTCAAAAGGGTGTTGGGGCAACATGTCACTCCATGTCTAGAATTACCACCATTAGACGATGAAGGAAAACTGATCTTGGAACCCGAAATTATACTTAATGTGTGAGAAAAAAGATTGAGAAACAAGACTATTGAAGAGTACCTTGTCAAATGGAAAGGACTGCCCACTGAAGATGCAAATTGGGAAGGGCTTGAGATATTTGATCACCCAAATTTAAAGTTGCTTGGGACAAGCAAATTTAGGAGGGGAGGACTGTCATGACCCGATGATAAGACTTTGTTTAAAATCTAAACAATGCAATTTAGACAGCAAATTACATATGCAGCACTCAGGGAATAAAGACAAAACTTAGAAAAGGACAAAAAAAGAATAAGACAAACATTCACTAGAGAAAAATTAGTAGAGAAGACAAGGCTACGATTCCCACAAGAGACAAATATTGTTAAACAAATGGGTTAAGGGCTATAATTTGTCATGAAAGAGTATAATATGATTAAAAAGACAGCATGTATGAAAAGACACCTCCATTCACCAAAACACATATCAATTGAAGAGGTATAAATATGAAAGGTTTGAATCATTTGAAGGATCATTCCAGGGAAGAATATTGTAGGATCAGAAACTCCTGAACAGCAGTAGCAACAACAGAAAGAAGAAGGATATACAAATTGCAGCAAACTCTGCTTGACACCATCAGCCAACAGTGGTATGTCTCTTCATCTAAGATTGGTAAATCTGATAACAATCTATAATTTAAATCAGTACCTGTTGTATGCACAGTATAGTTATTATGTATTGTTATCTATTGTGTGCATAATATTGATGGATCATAATAATTGCAGTCTGTATAACTGTATGAAACTGAGTTATCAATTATTGTTGAATAAGACATAACAGACTTGTTTCACTTATTAATATGATAGAACATGTGTACGTTATAAAGTTATGTTTATGCTATCTGACTGTGATAACCCGCCATGATGAGGAAATTGAGAGCCTACAAGGAGGGCAAATGGCGTTGGGATCACCCTCTAAGTACGCCACCCCATGGTGGATGGCTGAGGCCTGCCACATGTGGGCCAAGGGGGCAAGAGAGGCTGCCCTTGGGCTTAGAAGGACTGATTTCTGGGACACCCTGCTGTCGTGACATCTCTAATCCTCCATCATGGGAATTTATTGAATCATAAGAGGAACCATAATGGTTTTGGTAGGGGTGCGGTGATAGGACGCCTCACTAGGCACGTCGCCCCATATGGATGGCAAGAGGCCACATGGGGCCAAGAGGGGTGAAGCACTCGCTCTTGGGCCTAGGGTAGAGGGTTTCTTGGGCACCCTATCAAACCATTTTGCTCCAAGAAGAAATAACTTGAGAACCTAAAAGACTTTAATATATATTTGATATAATATGTGTTTCTTATTGAAAATGTTACTAATTTGACTGTAGGTCTTAAACAGGTAACTATATCACTAACCTTATCTGCCTTGTTCACTTTACTTATTTCAATAAGAAGCATAATATAATATAATACTATCTTGTAAATATCCTCTAACCTTGTCTTGCAGGTACACAATCAAATTATAGACCTTCTTAAAAAAAAACACACAAGGTTGATTAATTAAAGTTAATATATTAGGGCAGATTTGGGGCTTTCAAATTTGGGGACATTACGTCACAATCCTCTCCTTTTATTTTGGTGGGACAGAGACGTCAAGGGCCCCTTCCCCTTCAGGTTTAAAATAATGTGGACCCAACATCTAAAATTTAGAGATCAAATGGCTAGATTGTGGAATTTCTCTATCCAAGGCTCCCTCATGTTTAGGCTAGTTCAAAAATTAAACATTATGAAAACCAAAGTTAAAGGTTGGAATAGGCTTACCTTCGACAATATCTTTGAGAATAAGAAGAGGATCTATGCCAATCTTGTTGACATTCAGTTGCTAATGGCTCATGGGGACACTTCAGATGCCACTCTATAGCAAGAGGATTCCCTGAGGAAGGAATGGAGTGAACTAATGAAGGAGGAAATTTATTGGAAACATAAATCCAGAGTGCAATGGCTTAGGGAAGGGGATAGAAATACTACTTTTTCCATCAATCCACCATGAGACAGGAAGAGGAACAACATTGTCAGGTTAATGGATAAGAACGAGAATTTGGTCCAATCAAATTTTTAAGTGGGCCAGGTGGCAGCCATTTATTATCAGAAATTTCTTGTTGCTCATGATGGTTTGGAGCAGTAAGAATTACTTGACGTCATCCCTTCCCAGCTCATTGATGAAGACAATATTCTTCTAACTAAACTGATGACCGAAGAGGAAGTTTGTTCTTGCCTCTTCTCCATGGGTGCTTTCAAATCCCTGGGCCTAGATGGCTTCCCCCCGACATTTTTTCAAGAGTTCTGGGACATTGTGTGGTAGGATGTCTCTGATGTGGCTAAGTATTTCTTTAGGACTGGGAAATTGCTGAAACAACTTAATAACACCTTCATAGCGCTAGTTCCCAAGAAACTGGATCCTATTTGCATGAGGGACTTTAGACCCATCAGCCTATGTAATACTGTCTACAAGGTATTCTCCAAGATCTTAGTCTACAGATTACAACCCATGCTGGACCGTCTGATCAGTAATAACTAGAAGGGATTTGTCCCTGGTAGACAAATCCTAGATGCTGCTATCTCCACTCATGAGTTCATTAATTTTATGGATAGAAGCAACTTACCAAGATAGTTTTCAAATTGGACATCTCTAAGGCTTATGATAGGGTGATGTGGGACTTCATTTTTAAAGTCCTCAAGAAGATGGGTTTCCAAGACAGAATCATGCAACTCATTAAATCTTGTGTTACTACTGTCAAATACTCAGTCTTGGTTAATGGGGTCCCAAGAGGTTTTTTCAATGTTGGGAGGGGCCTTAGGCAAGGCGACTTTTTATCCCCCTACTTATTCATTCTCATGGTGGAGGTTCTTAGCAGAAGCTTTATGAAGTTGATGAGAAACCATGAGATTAAAGGTATTAAGCCAGCTTCAACAGTCGACCCTGCTGCCATTCAATAGTTTGTGGATGACACTATTATCTTTGGGGTTGCTTCAGTAGTTGAGGCCAGGAAATGGAAAAAGGTGCTTAAAGATTATGTTGATGATTCTGGATAATGTATTAACTATGATAAAAGCCTGATCTATTTTTTCAACACTGGCATGGACTTACAGTAGAAAATTATGAGGATCTTGGACTATTTCAGTGGTGAGCTCCTAGGAACTTACCTCGACCTTCCTTTAGTTGTTAAAGATGTCCCTCCCTTATACTGGAACTCCATTCTTGAAAGAATCTAGAAGAAGTTGGCTAGGTGGAAACGAAAGTTGCTGAGTCAAGCTAGGAAATACCAACCTCTGAAGGCTTCCCTTTAGGGAATCCCTATTTACTTCCTTTCCCTCTTCAAAATACCTAAATATATTGCGAAGAAGTTCAAAAGGATTCAGAGGAATTTTTTATAGATTGGGGTAGAGGAGAAGAAGAGAATTGCTTTGATTAGTTGGGAAAAAGTGTGTAGGCCAAAGCTGCAAGGAGGTCTTGGGATCAAAAAAATTCATTTGACCAACAAAGCCCTTCTAGCTAAGATTGGTTGGAATTTCTTGAGCAGTAGCAAGGATTAGTGTAATATAATGAGGGCCAAATACATATCTAATAATAATCCCAATGATTTTCTTTATGCCACTCATATCCCTAGGGGTTTGGTGGTTTGGAACAATGTGTTAAAGAGCAAAATCCTATTGCAGAAGGGCATCAAGTGGAAGCTGGGGGATGGTAGAATCATTAAATTATGGGAAGATAGTTGGCTAAAGGATAAACCCCTCTTTAGTATCCAAACCTTCCAAAGATTTTCTTAGGGCACCTGGCTACTGATTATCTTATGCCTGGAAATGGGGGCTAGAAATAGCTGTCAGACTGCTGTCATGGGCAGAGTGACCTTTTTCCATCTACTGAGGAGCTACAGCACTCCCTTCAGGGGTATAGGATTCCTTTATTCCCCTCCAATGACAAATTGTTGTGGGCAAAGGATAAGGTTGGTGCCTTCTCTATTAGGTTTGCATATAATTTGCTTCTGGAGCCTAATGAGGATTCTAGCTTTTGGGGAAGGGTTTGGAATCATAACCTTATTCCTAAGATCAATCACTTTTGGTGGCTGGTGATGCACAATAGGATCCTAACTATGGATAACCTTCATATTAGAGGCTTCCAAATCCTGAACCGTTGTTCTCTCTACATGAAGGATGAAGAATCAGTTCCCCATCTATTGTTGCACTGTGAATTCTCCTATGAAGTGTGGAGCCTTGCCTTGCATAATCTTGGGATCTCATGGAGCGTGAACCCTGACCTCCCTATTGTCATGAGGTGTTGGTGGTCCCCCTTCTCCCATCCCATCTGCAAAGAGATCTAGGCTCAAATCCCTCCTACCCTGGCCTGGGGCCTTTGGAAGGAATGGAATAACAGGTTATTTAGAGATAAGGCCAAGTCAGCTAAGGAGGTCTACTGCATGTTTGCTAAACTACTACAGGAAAATATCTTTGAAAACACTTTAAAAGCTGTTGACTTCCCTCCCATCAAGTATGAAGCTAGTATTATTAACAACTGGAGTATCTCGGCTCACATTTGTAAGGTTGATAATTCTAAGCGGGTAACCCAATCTAACACCAAGTGGTTCCCCCTGCTGAAGTTTAGATGAAGCTCAATTTTGATGGGACTACCAAAGGGAAGGTCTAGCTAGTGGGGGTGGGGTCCTAAGATCTACTAAGGGGGAGCTTGTGGTTGCCTATGCTGGAGGTTTGGGGGAAAATTTTAATAATGTTGAGGAAGTTATGGCCCTCTTATGGGGTATTAAGGTGGCCCTAGAGATAAGGATTAAAAACCTCATGATTGAAGGTGACTCCAAACTTATCGTTGATGTTGTCTAGGAGAAGGCCAGAGTGGGCTAGTAGATCGTGGATATCATACAGGACATAAGGAAGCTCCTTTTTGGCTTTGAAGGTATTGAGGTCAAGCATACCTATAGAGAAGGTAACCAATTGGCCTATGCCATGGCTAACATGGGATTCAATCTTTTCCCCGTTAGGTGTTGGAGGAGTCTCATTAATCTCCCTAAAAGTGTTAAAGATCACCTTCAGTTGGAGGCTCAAGCTTAATTTGCTCTATGGCCCCCCTTTTAAATTGTTATTATTTTTTAGAATATATTTTTATATATATTCTAATGACCTGGTTTATGATGGAAAGTGTCCAGCGTAGGAGGCAAAAGGAGTTTGTCATCATAATTGGTAGGATGACATATGTTCACCCTTTAAGTGATGGGGTTGGCCACATCAGTAAGTTCCAAATCAGCAAGATCATGTGGATGAAGCTTAGCTGGCCTTCGAGGCCAATTCAAAATCTGGCGGCACTTATCCCTATTGACAGTCCTCACATTTCTCATTACTGCTGCAATTATTATTTGAAAGGTGAAGACATTTGGAAGGAAAAACTAGGGTTTTCAAGTGGTCATAAGTGCAGGTTCAATGATTTTTGCTAGACCGGTGATTCTAGACACTTCCTCATTAATCTTCAATATTTCTGGTTGCCGGAGATTGCTCTGTGTGATCTTTTCCTAAGGGTTGTGAAGAATTTCTCCATGGGTGGCGATAAAGTTAGAACAGAACCCTCTTCCTGTATAGAATTCAAAGTTGATGTCATGCTTTGGAGCATCTGCTACGAGGTGGCATTACTCCTCTACTAGAATACCTTAATGGTTATGATGAGAACCTTTCAGTTCAATTTGCTATGTCCTGGAATGAGGAGCATATGGTCCAGGTGGGTGGCGTACAGTTTGAAGTTAGTGAGGATACAATAGCCAAGGCCACTGTCTTGAGGTGTGAATGAAATCTATTAAAAAAGAAGACAAAAGTCTAGGACCCGAAGAGCATCAAGAGATTTTTCAAAGAAGGTGAAATGCATGTAGGCCTACAAGGTGGATTCGAAAGAGAGAGCCTCATTTACCCATGGGATAAGGTATGCTACCTTATCATGAAATACATTACGTTGGAAGGCAAGTTTAGGTGTTATTACCACTACCACTTTGCCTTGTTAAACTATTTTCGGCACAAGCTGCTTGTTAATTTTCCTTTCTACCTTTTGTCATCTCTGGAATCCTCTGTAAAAGTTGCCAAAAATGCTCATGAGAACAACCCCAGTATTGTGGCTCTACCACTCCACCAAGGTTTGATCCTTCAGCTATTCCACTTTCATCTTGCCTTATGCCCTGCTAAGCCCATCAAAGCTTGTCTTGTTGAGGAGGTTAATGACAATGAGTCGAATGATAATATTCCCTTGATTGTTAATTATGGCATCCCTGTTAAGAGTAAGACCCCTAATCCTGCTGTGAAAGATTCGTTGGGCCCTACTGGGTCCCCTAAAAACCATAAGGCCCCAACTGCTGGCAATCCAAATCCCTGCTCGCATAATAAATAAGGTGTCAAATCCCCAAATGGCTCCTGAAAGAACTCCCCTTTGCAATCGTGCCCTTCTAATTTAGTCATCCCTTCTGGTGGTGCAGTTGGGTCCCCTGGCCAAGCCCAAAAGGCATCTACGGAGGGTCTATGTGATCTGAAAAATAGCCCTATCCACTTTGGTGATAAGAAGAGGAAAAGAGACTTAGGCGAGCACTCTGAACCTAGGAAGTTTGGGAAGAAGAAGGGTAAGAAAGCTACTACTACTGATGAGGTACCGATTGAGCCTGCCGTGGAAAAGGGGCATACTGACTTCCAGATGCAAGGGGAGGAAGTTGCTGTAAAAGATAAAGAGAAAGAAATTAAGGGGAACACTGTGAGAAGGCTAAGCATCCGTCGTTCAAGTAGATTGGCAGGTGTTAATACCCCTGTGTTGAATTTTGTCGACTACTCTATGGCCTCTGATCTAGAGGATGAGGTGGAGATAAAGGAGGTCAAATCTACCCCCAACCAACCTGTGGTCCAAGAAGAAGGTGCCATCTTGTTTGAGGAATTGAATAATTCCTTCTATGACTCTAAGGAGGAGGAGGAGGTTATGGAGTCTTTGGGGAAGGAGGTGGCTAGTGAGGTGAATTGTGCCAACTGCAATCAGTTTAAAAAGGATATGGAAGACTTGAAGACCAGGATGTCCTCCCTTGAGGATAAAATGAGGGTGATGTTTACCCTTTGCTCCAAAGTGACCCATCATGCTACAACTTCTTTGGCCATTTTGTAGGATATCCAAGATGGTAAGCAGGAGAAGGAAGGTAACTCTGCTAGTAAGAATGAGCTGCTGGGATTCCTCATGGAGGAGTGGAATATGCTACTCAAGCAGTGTCTGGTTTTACGTTTCTTTTTGGTATTGGTCTTGTATTTCCCTTTCTATGATTTATAGTTGTTAGTCAGTTTTTGTTCTGTTGTGTGTGGCCTATTGGCCTGTTTTGCTACCCTTAGGGCCTTTTGTAATAAGGATCTGTACCCTTGCTTGTATCTTACCAATATCAAAATCATAGCTTGCTATTATATGATCCATGACGGTATTGTGATTTACATGACCCCTAGTGATAGAGCAAGCTAGTGTCTAAGTCATGTACTCTTCTTCATTCGTATTGATTACTTCCTTGTCTATTTGTATGCATTCTCTTCTTGAAGCAATTGATTGACTCATTATATTCTTCTATCTCCATTTAATAATTCCTCTATTTGTGGTTTTCTTTATTTTTTTGTATTTTGGGGATGACGCATCATATTGAGACAACCTTTTACATTGAGGTCTCTTTCACTTTGCTGACTCAAAAAAAAAAATTTGCTTGCTATGTGTTTTTCTCCTCTATGTATGTGTTGTTTATGTTTATCTATATATGCTTGTGATGTTCTCACATAGTGGTTTTGGAGGTTTATGCTTTCTAACACTTTGGTCTTGTAGGTTTTTGTTGTTTAATGTATTTGTTTTGTAGGTTCCTAAGCTAGGGGCTCCATTCACTCACTTGGTGACATCCTACATCCTCTACAATATCCTTTTGGGTATCATTTTCATGTTTATTTACTTTCAATACTTTATTTCCTGTACTTTAGCATGCATCTTCACGTAGTGTCATATGTCCGCTAAAGTGAGGGATAAATGTAGCGTCATAAATTGTGCACACTCACAATTTCACATTGTGTTTGGCACTCTCTTTTGTATCCATACCCTTAGTGTGTTTTAGGATCATTTATAGCCTTGACCTTACCCTCAACCCATGAGATGTGCCTTTACATTGCTTTGACCCTTTCTACTTATCATATCAAAAAACCACAAAATTGCCTAAATCCTGCCTCTATCCCAAGTTGACTAGACCTTTCAAAAATTGGAATTGCAAAGACTCTAGTGCTTAGTGTGGATGTCTGTGTGGTGCACTGACGTCTCAAAAGCGTATGTCGATCTTGCAATCATTTTTAGAAGTTCTCTTAACTTGTGTGATATGCCAAGATTTTCTTGATGCTTATCCACATCCAAGCAACTCCTTTCCCTGATTTTTTGCTTTTGCCCTCTCTATTTAAGCAAGTAGATATGCCATTGCAAATGATGGATTTCATTTCATAGCGAAGCTCTGTCGAAATTGAGAGCCACCATTGCTGCAAATTTGTTTTCTCAATATTATATCATGTTCTTTCTCACAAGATTGAGTTCAAGTGCTCTTGCAATTGAAATGTTGTGAATCTTGAAGGATTTCGATTGGGATCGCCACATATTAAGCGACTGTCACTTCCTCACTGTGAGGTGATAAAATTATAATTAATCCTTGTTTTGTACTTCATATTGCAATCTATTTTTGATATATCACTTATCTCTATGGGTTGAATACATTTTCGATTTTTCTCTATCATATAAGGATTGTTTTATGAATCCACTCTAAGTCACTGAGTACGATTTTATTTATCAATATTGCATTATTGCTTATCACTGCTCAAACAATTCTAGATACACTTAGAATTAGAGCACACACTTTATTTATCAATCAATCAATATCTCTAGTTGTCGTTGAGGTGGAAACATAAAAAATGAGGTTTGACTAAGGCAAACTCATATATAGCCCAACCCCCCTTTAAAAAATCTTTGCATTTGCAAGTTTCATCAAGAAGCTCGAAAGCTCAAGGAATGGTTGAAAAGATTGGCACGAGGATCAAGATCACAAATCTGTATTGAGTCTACACCGTATAGACTACAACGGAAAACATAGATGTCCTCGCAGCGTGTTGTCATCCTGGATAGTGAGGTTGTTTTCTTGGTGCCAAGTTCTCTGTGATTTTGTATTTCTATTTTATATTCCTTTCTTCAAGTTATTTTATCACTTTCTGTACTTTTCCAATCTTCTTCCATCATTATTGGTTTTAGTTATCATAACACTTACGCGTCATAACTCCTTACACACTACAGAAGATGCCAACACATGGCAGAAACCTCTACCACAATATGGGACGCCTATATCCACATGGGATGAGTTGACCATCCTAGTCACATTCCAAGTGGAGTGACAACACACCATGCCACTTCACACTAAATGACAAAATAGGATGTGCAACATAAATTACATCATAGGAAAATAAATAAATAAATAATCAAATAACCAATGCTAGGAATTACCAAAGTTGAGACACCTTAATTCCCAACATTCTTCCACTTGTTGAACACCTTGTAAGAGCCAATAGAAATAACAGGATTTTAACTGCTATAGGACAAGAGGCCCATAGACTCCAAACACCATCTGAACTTATCAGTGCCCACTGGTTTCGTCAATGCATTTGCAACATTCTTCAAAGTATCTATCTTCTCTAATATCACCTTCCCATCTTCCACCATGTCTTGCACAAAATGAAATTGTACATCAATATGCTTTGTTCTGGCATGGAAAGTTAGATTCTTTGCTAAGCAAATTGCGCTCTAACTATTACAACAGATAGTAATCTATCCTACATCAACACCAATATCTGAACACAATCTCTTAAGCCAAATGGCTTCCTTACAAGCATGCATAGCTACCATATACTCTACTTCTGTCATGGACAAAGTGACCACAGGTTGTCACTTACTCATCCAACTGATTGCACCATCGAACATAGTAAACACATAAGCACTGGTGGATCTCTTGTTGTCAATGTCACCCGCCCAATCAGAATCCACAAATCCTGGAATACTCATAGAATGCAAAGGTCTTGTAGGATGACCATGATAACATAGGGAATACTTAGAAGTACCCCACAAATATCTGAACACTCTCTTCATTGCATCCCAATGTACCCGTCCAGGATTAGCCATAAACTAACTAAGGACTCTGACTGCTTGGGCAATGTCTAGTCTATCACAGACCATAGCATACATCAAACTGCCAACAACACTAGCATAAGGTACTCTTCTCATGTCCTTCATCTCAGAAGAAGACTTTGGACAATCATTAACAGATAACTTGGTCCCCAAAGAAATAGGAACACACAATGGTCTGCAATCTGCCATGCTGAATCTCTCCAACACACTTTTCACATACTTACTCTGGCTTAACCAAAGTTTTATGTTAACTCTATCTCTTCTGATTTCCATTCCTAGAATGTACCTGGCTGCCCCTAAGTTTTTCATCTCAAACTGTGCTAACAACTGAGACTTCAAATTAGAAATCATATTTTTACCATTCCCAATTAACAACATATCATCAACATACAATGCAATAATGAGAATACAATCATTGTCAAATTTGTAATGCACACAATGATCTGATTTCAACCTCAGATATCCAATTGACAACACAAAGGCATCAAATTTCATGTACCACATCCTAGGAGATTGCTTCAAACCATACAAAGACTTCTTCAACTTGCAAACTATATGTTCTTTACCTTTCTCTATGTAATGCTCTGGCTGTGATATATAAATATCTTCCTCCAAGTTACCATGAAGGAATGTTGTCTTCACATCCATCTGCTCCACTTCTAAGTCATAAGCTATTGCAAGAGATAACAGGAACCGAATGGATGTCATCTTTACAATGGGAGAGAAAATTTCACCATAATCAATTCCCTCCACTTGTGAATACCCCTTCACAACCAATCTAGCCTTGTACTTCTCAACACTGTCATCTGCACCAAATTTCTTCTTGAACACCCATTTACAGCCAACGGTTTCCATCCTTCAGGCAAAGGCACCAAGTCCCAAGTTTTGTTTTTCTCCAAAGAAGCCATCTCATCTTCCATGGCCTCCTTCTAGGAACCTGCATCTTTCATTCCCATAGCCTCTTTCACGGTTCTAGGCTCATCAATATTAGTAATCAAGGCAAAAGCACAACTGGAATCTAACAATGAATATCCAAACCTTTCAGGTTGCTTCTTTGTTCATGTAGACCTCCTCAAGGGCTGAGGTTGAGGTTCTCCTTCTTCTTCTAAACTTTCAGAGTTGCTAGAGCTCTCCTCATAATCAGGTCTCACAAGGTCTTTCGATTTCGTCTTCTCAGGGGTAGAAGGAAACTAAACCTCATCCTCTTTTTTTTCTGTCTCTTCTTACTGTAGAACAACAAAAGAAGGTGTTAACTCTCTGAGAATAACACTTCTTCTAAACAACACTTTTTCAGCCATAAGATCCCAAAGCTTGTACCCTTTCACACTGACACCATAGCCAATGAAGATACACTTAACAGCTTGGTTCTCCAATTTTGACCTCTTCTCCCTAGGCATATGAGCATATGCCTCACAACCATAAACATGAAGATGTATTAAATAAGCCTTCTTACCAGACCACGCCTCCATGGGTGTCTTGCCAACAAGAGCTGAGGTAGGAGATGTATTTACCAAGTAGCAAGCAATGGCAACAGCTTCAGCCCAAAACTTTTGTTCGAGGCTAGCTCCACTAAACATACTCCTATCCTTCTCCATCAGTGTCATGTTCATCCTCTTTGCAACTCCATTTTGCTGAGGGGTGTATGGAGTTGTCTTATATCTTTCAATCCCATATTCTTTACAGAACTTATCAAACTCTGTAAAACAAAACTCTCCACCATTGTCAGTTCTCAAACACTTAATCTTTTTACCAGTCTGATTCTCTACAAAAGCCTTAAACTCTTTGAACCAACTAAAGACTTCAAATTTGCTCCGAATAAAATAAACCCATGTCCTTCTACTGTAATCATCAATGAATGAAACAAAATATACAGATTTAGAGATCGAAGCAACATTCACTGGACCAAACACATTAGAATGAATAAGATCCAACACATCAGAAGACTTATGAGAACTCAAGTAAAATTGAACATGCTTTTGCTTTCCATATATACAATGTTCACAAAAGTCAAAATCAAGATTACAATCATCTAACCCCTCGACGAGGTTTTTATTTTTCAAGGCTCTAGGACACTTCCCACCAATGTGACCAAGTCTCTTATTCCATAACATTGTCTTCTCAGCCAGAAGTTTCATTTCCAAGGCATGAGCACCCTTGGGTACCCAAAATGCACTACCATAAGAAGTTGAAGCAATACATCTCTTTGCCACTGGTTCCAATGGTGAAGATGAAGTGACTGAATCTCTTTTCTTTGAAACAGAAGCACTATTGCACTATGTAGTGCATGCATCCAACTGAAACAAAGTACCTCTCTAAGTACCCTTTGCAAGAACCATAGCACCTCTAGTCATCTTGCATCCTCTGCTAGAGAAGACAACCTGCACACCTGCATCATTCAATTTACTTACAGAAAGTAGGTTCCGTGCCAAGCCTGGGATGTGCATAACTCTAGAGATCTTCTTCACTCGTCCATCAGGGAATTGGATTGAGACTCTTCTGTGGCCAACAATCTTCATATGAGAGTTGCCACCAAGGTACACTCTTCCACCATCGAACTCTTCATACTTTGTAAACTAGTCTTGATGTGAGGTCATGTGAAAAGAGGCACCAGAATCAATCAGCCACACATCATCAGATGCATGGGTGGCCGAGGCTATGATGAAAGCATCACCATCATCTTGTGACTTGTCAGAATCTGAATCTGAGACATTCTTCTTCTTTTCTTTTTCTCTGCTTTGCATTCCTTTTGGAAATGTCTAGATTTACCATAGTTCCAACAGAGATCCTTGGACTTTGCTAGAGATTTGGATCTCCCACGGGATTTGGATCTACCCTTCTCAGTTTTCTTGTCCTTCTTTTTCCCTTTCTCCTTGGGTCTTCCACGAACCGCAAGAGCCTCTTTGGCCGACTCGGATGATTTTCTCTACATCACTTCAGATAACAACAAAGATGCCACTTCATCCATCTTAAAGGTGGATGTGGTACTCTTGATGGCCATTACAAGATGGTCCCACGAGTCTAGCAAAGAAAAAAGCAAGGTCATACATCGATCATCCTCCTCCATCTTCACACCAACGGATGTCAACTATGCAACTAGCATGTTAAAGGCATTTAGGTGATCTGCAATGGACCCTCCATCCTCCATCCTCAGAGAATATAGATTCTTCCCCAGGAATAGCTTGTTCACCAGGGATTTGGCCTATAAACATCTCCCAGGTTCTTTTGAAGTTCTTTTGCGGTCTTCTCCTCATGGACATTTAACAAGATAGAGTCAACTAGATAGAGTCTCACAAGACCCTTAGCCTTCTGATCCTTGAGATCCCAATCAACTTGAGACATTGCCATTGGTTTTACACCGGAAATGGTTTCCCATAGATCTCTATCAACAAGCATGTCTTCCATTGTAAGTTTCCACAACTCAAAATTGCTGCCATTGAACTTCTCCACCTCTACTCTTTCAAATGTGCCTGCCATCTCCTTCCTGCAACAAGATTACAAAATACTTTGCACAGACTCCCACTGTATCTAAGATCAATACAAAAAACCCCTACCCAACAACTAGGACCAAAGGTGATCAGGCTCTGATACCAACTAAAAGGAAGCAAGATACATGCAACACACTTCCTACACCGATCTAATGAGGGAAGTAGTATGCAAATTCTTTTAAAACCTTTATAGTTACAGTGATGTCAAGATAATAACATAGAGATTTCAACAATATACACACTCACACAGAATGTAGACAAAGAGAGAGAGATAAGATATACCGTGGGGAAAACCCTTTCGGGAGAAAAACCCCACACTCCAAAGAACAACTCAAATGTATTACAGTAAACAATAACAGATTATAATATAGTTTCAGAGACAATGCTCTTTCCAGAGTCTTTGACACTCGTA
Source organism: Cunninghamia lanceolata (assembly GCA_027924645.1). Classification (NCBI taxonomy): domain Eukaryota; kingdom Viridiplantae; phylum Streptophyta; class Pinopsida; order Cupressales; family Cupressaceae; genus Cunninghamia; species Cunninghamia lanceolata. The sequence continues at coordinate 5,751,503 of BSBN01000128.1, forward strand.
TCTGGAGATATTCCAGTAGCATAATAGTACCTGTCAATAACTGTATGCATCTCCCATCCAAGCACCTGTTTATATAGAGTTTACAAGGCAAAATAGGAAGCTTCTAGAGATGGGCGTCCAACTTGGCCTCATGGCCCAAAACCCATGCCTAGGGACACTTGTCCTACATTAAAACATAATTTTACACTTGTCATAACATGCCTTCCCAATGTGGGGAACTCCATCCAAGAATAGGCTATGACAGATGCTCTTACACACCTTACAATTGTCATAGAATATGTTATACATGACAGCTCTTACAGCTGTAAGAGAATATGTCATAACTAACTAAAAATAGCATATTCCTCTTACAACATGTCATAACCCACCTTGGCCACCCAAAGATGCCTTCCTCAAAGATGCTCTTTGACACATGTCTTCACCTATCATAGAACCTTCTATTCTTGACTCTTACGTGTCATAGAATCTGCCATAAGAATCTGTCATAACACTTACGCGTCATAACTCCTTACACACTACACAAGATGCCAACACATGGCAGAAACCTCTACCACAATATGGGATGCCTATATCCACATGGGATGGGTTGACCATCCTAGTTACATTCCAAGTGGAGTGACAACACACCATGCCACTTCACACTAAATGACAAAATAGGATGTGCAACATAAATTACATCATAGGCAAATAAATAAATAAATAATCAAATAACCAATGCTAGGAATTACCAAGGTTGAGACACCTTAATTCCCAACAATGTATGCCATGGATGCCACCCAAGAAGACCTAACTACCTATATAAGAGTATATTAATGATTATATAACTTAAATAAGTGTTAATGTAGCCACAAGCCAACTACTCATAACCATATACACACTATAGGATTAGGGGTGTAGAAAATTAGGTAAGGATTCCCATTGCTTGGGTATAGTATTATATAGACCATAACATACATTAAACTCCCAACAACACTAGAAGAAGGCATTCAATCCATGTCCCTCTCACTAGGTGTGGACAAACACTTCTCTATAGATAATTTTGTCCCTGTTGAAATAGGAACACTCAAAGGCCTACAAGTTGGCATGATGAATCTCTCCAACACCGAGTTCACATACTTGCTGTGTCCCAACCAAAATTTTCTGTTTTCTCTCTCTTGTGATCTCTGTGCACATAATATACTTGGCTACTCATAAGTCCTTCATGTTAAATTATGTTGAAAGATAAGACTTCAAATCACAAATTACTTCCTTAATGATACTAAATAATAACATATAATCTGTGTACAATGTGAAAATGAGGAAACAATCACCATCCATCTTGTAATAAACACAACGATCTAATTTGGATATCAAAAATCTCAATCTCAACACAAAAGATTCAAACTTTTGGTACCACATCCTAGGATATTACTTGATACCATACAAATATTTTTCAATCTACAAACCAAGGTTTCTTTGTCTTTCTCCACATAGTGCTTCAACTATGTCATGTAGATATCTTCCTTCAAGTAACCATATATGAATGTTGTCTTCACATCCATTTGTTATATCTCTAAGTCAAAAGTTGATGGTACATATAATAAGAAGTTTATAGATGTCAACTTAGCAATTGAGGAAAATCTCACCAAAATTTATCCCTCAACCTAGGATTAGCCTTTCACATCCAACCTTGCCCTATACTTTTCAATATTGCCTTGGAATTGATCTTCATTTTTAATAGCCATTTACATCCAACTAGATCTCTTCCTTTTGGAAATGGTACCAAGTCCTATGTGTCATTCTTCCTCAACATAGCCATCTCCTCATCCGTAGTCTCTCTAGGACTCACTCATATCCATCACCTCCTTCATAATTTAGGTTTATAGTATTAGTAATCAAAGCAAAAACACATCTCTAATCAAGAGGAGTATACTTTCTTGGCTATTATGTTTTTCAAGTGGGCCTCTTAAAGAGTTGAGGTGGAGGTTATACTTCCACTTTAGAACTATTTGGACTATTTAAGCTCTCCTCCTCTATAAGTCTTTCATGAACTTCTAGTTCAACTTTCTTAGGCTTTAAGGGTATTTTAATATCCACATCTTTTGTCACATCCTCTACTAGTTACAATACTATGGAAGAAGGTTTAATTTCTCTAAAAGTCACACTATTGCTATATACAACTTAGCCACAAGGTCCCAAAGCTTATACCTTTTCACACTGACACCATAGCTAATAAAGATAAATTTCACTATCTTGTTCTCCAACTTTAATTGCTTCTCCCTAGGCACATGTGCATATCTTCTACAACCAAAAACCAAAAGATGTCATAGTGAGGGAATTTTTCTCATTCACATCTCTATAGGTGTCTTTTCAATGAGAGCTAATGTAGGAGACTTTTTAACCAAGTAACAAGTTGTAGCAATTACTTCTAGCTAGAAATTTAATTCCAATCTCGCTCCATTGAGCATACTCTTATCCCTTTCCATCAATGTCTTATTCATCCTTTCTACAAGTCCATTCTGTTGAGGTCTATACATAGTTGTCTTGTGTCTTTTAATTTGTGCTCCTTATAAAATTTGTTAAAAATATATGAACAAAATTCATCACCATTATCAATTCTCAAAACCTTAATCCTTCTATTAGTCTATTTTTTAAAGAACTTTAAATACCTTAAAATGACTAAAGAATTAAATTTAATCCTAATAAAATGCACCCATGTCCTAGAATAGTCATCTATAAAAGATAGGTAATACAAAAACTTAGAAATAGAAGGGACATTTACATGACCAAATACATCATAATGAATTAAATCCAACACCCTATAAGATTTGTGAGAACTCAAGTAAAATTGAGTGCAGTTTTGTTTACCATATATGTAGTGTTCACATAAATCAAACTCAAGAGTACAAACATTTAAACTCTCTACAACATTTTTATTTTTTAGGGTCCTAAGACCCTTCTCACCTATATAGCTAATTCTCTGGTGCGATAACATTGTCATCTCTATAAGTAACTTTATTTTTGAAGTAAGAGCTTTCTTAGGTACTCTAAATGCATGCCCTTGAAATTGGAAGCAACACTTCTTTTTGATACTAGTTTTGATGGTGAGATTGTAGATTCTCTATATCTTTTCACTACATGAATAGAAAAACTATTGTACTAAATAGTTCTTTCATCTAGCTAAAATAAATTCCCCATACAAACACTGGTAGAAAGCACCATAGCTCCTTGCATCATCTTGCACTCTCCACTAGAGAAAATAACCTACACACCCAGATCATTCAGATTAATCATGATAACAAGTTATATGCCAAATTGGGTATATTTAGTACATTGTTGATTCTCTTCACATGTCCTTTTTGGGAATATAATATAAACTTTTCCATGGCCAATAATATTTAGGTGAGATTCATCTCCAAGGTAGACCTCCCCTCCATCATATTTTTTGTACTTAAAGAACCACTCTTGACAGAAGGTCATATGGAAGGAAGCACTTTAGTCAATCAACCACACACCTTTTGATGCATGAGTTTCCAAGGTTGTGATAAAGGCATTTGCATCATCTCAAGATGATTGTTCATACTCATCATCTAAATCATTTTTCTTTTTCTTCTTCTCCTCTTTGCAATCTTTATAGTAGTGCCTGATCTTTCCATAATTCCAACACTTAGCCGTAAACTTTCTAGGAGATTTGAATCTTACATGGGATTTGGATCTAGACTTTTCTCTCTCGTCATCCTTCTTCTTACCTTTCTTCTTCAGTCTACCATGAACTAATACGACCTATTTATTTGATTTAGAAGCATTTCTCTACATCTCCTTTGAGAGTAATGATGCTACTACTTCATCCATCTTGACCTTAGATCAATGCTCCTATTGTCCATCACAACATGATCCCATGAGTTTGTTAAAGAATAAAGAAGTGTCATACAATTATCCTCCTCCTCCATGTTCACTCCAACAAAGTGCAACTGGATCATAATCACATTAGAGGTGTTATGTGTTCAACTACAAAACCACCATCCTCCATTTTTAGGGTATACAACTTCTTTGTCACAAAAAAATCATTTACTAGGGATTTAGCTTGATAAATTTCTACCAACTTCTTCCAAAGAGCTTGTGTGGTGGATTCTTCATCTATATTTAACAACATTTAATCTACTAAGAAGATCCTAATGAGGCCCTTTTCTTTTCCATCCAGTATGTCCCAATCAACTTGTATTATGTTGGAAGCTTGTTGGTGTTGTCATTGATGTCAACCCCTGGCATTGGAGTTGTTAGAAGATGGTGCTATCATTAGTATCAACCTCTAATGTAGTCATGATAAGAAGTGTATGAGGATGTTGAGAAGGTGTTTTTAGTGTTGTTGATGCAGATAGTTCACTTGGTTTCCAAGTGCTTTTGAGAAAATTTGAATAAAAGAATGGGCATTGTGACAGAAGTGTGTTCAGTATGCTTGTGTAGTTTAGAAGTAATGATTAGAGGTGTTCAGAGGTACTACATCCATAGTTTCAGGTTCTGGATTGTACGGCAGTGGAAGATGTGTTTGACAGAGTGTTTGTCTGTAAAGAATGTTGTCTAGGAGAAATGAGATTGCTCCGCATTTCTCCGCATTGAGGGTTCTTGACTTGTGCATTTGGGAACATTCTTATATTGTCTATATCTAATTTCCCTTGGATTTTATAGTATTGGGTATCTCTGCAAACTTAGTTCTTGTGTTGGAGTTCAATAGTAGTGCATCCTAATGTGCAGAATGAAGGCATTCTTTGTTTCAAATGGTTGCGGCAGTGTCGTAGAAGATTTTGATGATGCTGAATATTCTAGAAAGATGTGTGGATGTTGTGGAGTGTTTTTTGTGGTTTGCATGATGTTTTTGGACTTGGAGAAGCATGTTTGTGGTCTATTGTAGTGTTAGTTCAGGTTTGGCCGACCTGGCATGCTAGCGCTATTTGCAGAGGTACCTCGTGGATTGAGGATGTGATGAGTAGCATGGTGAATCCTTGGCATGGTCCACCTTCACTTCTTTCCATCGCGGAAGTGTTTGGTGCCGACCTAATTTGGTGTTGCACGTTTGAGGTGCACATGTTTCATTAAGGCTAACCTAATTGAGATTGTTTTAGGTCGTGGATGGTATAAATGAAAGATGAAGTTGAGTAGAGAGGGTGAAGAAGGAAAAAGATGTGAATGTGATCAAATGTGATGAATTGAGTGTGAGCCTTAATGCTTATGACTTCTAGATGTAGTGAGTAGAAGGTGTCTACATTTTAGTCTGCTTGAAGTTACTGGAGGCACTAAGCCGAAGGTTGTGGATGGCATAAAGTTGATGTGGTGGATTTCTCTTGTTTCCTTGAGATAGTGAATCTCTTTGTAACAGTCTTCTTCTATTCTTCTTTCTTCTAGATAGTGAGTCCTTATGGTAGTGAGCCTACTTGTATCCGGTGTTTCTACTCATATATGTGAGCTAATCCTCACCATGGTTTTTCCCTTCTTGGGTTTTCCACATAAATCTAGTGTTCTTATGTGTTTGAATGTGTTTGCATTGATGTTTCATATGTTTACATTATGCTAATGTATAATAAGAGTTTGAAGGCTAATAAGGATTGGAATAGTATTAAGGGTTTAATTTTTTAATGTACAACTGATTCACACCCCCTCTCAGTTGTCCTATGCATCTAACATATTGTAGTGCATAGATCTTTGTCTGTGAGGATATCCTTCATATGGAGCTTCCATAGCTCAAATTTAGTGCATATAAACTTCTCCATCTCTCTTGATGTGATTTCCATTTTTCTACAACATGATCTCCTTCTATGCAAGCTCCCACTCAATCCAAGATTAGTACAAAAAACCTTGTCCCTAGCACCTAGAATTAGAGGTTATTAGGCTTTGATAACATATGAAAGTAAGCAATTGTGTAGAATATACTTCATACACTAAACTTTGACAGGTGGTATGTGCAAAAAATAATTAATCTTATAGTTACAGGAAAAATACGTAAGAAAATTATACCATAACACACATGTTTATGTGGGGACCCTTTCAAGAGAAAAACTCACACTCCAAAGCACAAACCAATTGTGTTATTAGGAATAAAGGTTACGATACAATACCCAAGGACATGCTCTTACAGGAATATCACCAACATGTAAAACTAGAGTAATTTTGGTCTCATAATAATACCTACAAATCAACCATATAACTATACATAGCTCTAACACCAAGCACAAATAAATAGGCAAATATGAAACCACAAACTCATAGTGGTTTTCCAAAACCATGATTCAAACCAATGATCCAACAGTGGAGCCATAGTTGGCCCAAATTCTAATGCCCAAGTTGGTCATGCTCATTAAATCTATTTTAAGAATATGCTCTTACATTTGTCATAACCTAGCATAGAATTTGTCATAAGTAACTAATGTCTTATAATCTCATAATGACATTAGATGTTCTTACAACCTCTTACACAATTCACAAAGTATCAAACACATGGAAAATAATGTCAACACAAAGTAGGATGACCCATTTTCATGAGGCCAAAAATAATAAATAAATATAAATAATTAATAAATACAAATGTTAGGATGCAAGGTTGATACAACTTTCCCAACACTGGTGACATAGATATAAGTTTGTTTCTAGGAATTACAACCAACAAATCGCAATCTATGAGTAATCTTCCATCTTAAGTCTCCAAATCTCAAAATAGATGTTATTAAATCTTTCCATCTCCAATCTAGACATGCTTGTCATATTCCCTAAATAAATATTTGCTCTATGCATTCTCCCACTCAAACCAATATTATTTTTAAATACTTTTTTCCTAACACCTAGGACCCAAGTTTATTAGGATCTAATACCAAATGAAAGGAAAATAAGATAAAGGAAACACCTCCTACACTAATCTATAAGATGATAAGTGTATATAAATTATGGTCAAAATAATTTTAGAAAAGAAATAATACAATAAAGTATAGTCACATAACATAGAATTTATCTTGAGAAAACCCTTTCAAAAAAACTCATAAGCAAAGGTGTTAATGTCCTTTTTATTATTCAATAACAATATGATTACAGTCCAATCTCAAATAAAATCCACCCTCATGCATCACCAACTATGTTTGGAGAGTTTAAACAACAACATAATTGTACCTACAAATACACTATATAAAACCTCCATCTCTAGCACCCAATAAACAGAAGGACCTCAAACCAAAAACCATAGATGGTTTTCTAAAACCATGAGCCAATCCCATGACCAAAGAATGGTTCCTAAACCAAGGTCTCAAATTCTAATGCTCATATCCCATGATGATTCAACATGTTTTTTTTAAATGATGTTCTTACATGGTCATAATTAGTCAAAATCTTTCATAGCCAACTCACCAATGTGGGAACTCCATTTTGGTTTCATTATTCCATTCAAAGATGCTTTATGATGCATCATAACATGTCTCATAAGTTGGTCAACAATCCAAGTCAACAATGTAACTCCCCTCATACATGATCGTACATGTGTCAAAATCTCTTACGCCTCTTACATGTTCTTACATTGTCATAGATTCTCGTACATATCTTACATGAGAATAGAATCTCTTACACATGTCATGTCAATGAATACACATGGTATAATGGGAAGGTCATAGTGGGACATCCTTTTCCATGAAGGCTAAAAAATAATTAATTAAATAAATAAATAATTGAATATTACAATTGCAAGGTGTATGAAACACCTATCCCAAGAATTGTCTTAGTTTAAGCTATAGCAAAGAAATTTAGTATTGGAGAAGATGGGTAAGAAGGAGAAAAGAGTGGCCATGATCACATTGGGATAAAAAATAAACTGAGGTAAGATATATGCCTAATCCATTTAAAATTGAAATTAAAACTTTTGAAATACAAGCAGATGCAAAAATCTTAGATACTTGGATCAAACAAATGGAAGTATATTTAGTGTCCACAGTATGAGTGAATCATAAAAATAATCATTTGCTTGTTTGAAGTTGAGTGGGAGAGTTATTTATCTTCATTTGAGAAGAAGAAGAAACCAACAACCTATAGTTGGTAGGTTTTAAAGATCTTCTAAGAAGGAATTTCTATCCAAACAAGTATAAGACCAATCAAAAGATAAAACACCTCTATTTTAGACAAGCAAGTGGTCAAAGTATACAAGACTACACTATTTAATTTCAAAGGCAAGCCATGATGGTGAGCATATAATTGGAAGATGGAGATATCCTCACTAAAAATATTGGTGGGTTGCATACCAACCTACAAAGGTCATCACAACCAAGCTAGCTAATTTAGATGAGACTTGTGGATTAGTGCATTACATTGATGAAGAGAAGAGGAAAGGCGGAGGATAGTCTTCTAAAAAAGGACAACAACAAATAAGGAATAACATAAGGAGAAAAAGAGAAAACCATTCAATAAGTGGAAATGAAAGAAGACCAACATTGCTATCCATGATGGAAAAATAAAATAATTATTATTCACATTGCGATATTTATAGTCATATAAATAATAAGTGTTGGAAGCTACAATTCAAGTTGTACCCTAAAAATAGGCCTAAGGAGGACTCAAAGAAGTCCATGGCTACCATTTGAGATGAAGTGGAGATAGGGGTGACTCAAATATAGATGATAAGTTGTGTTGCATGGCCACAAGAACCATCATGATTAAGCAAGAACAAACAACAATGAACGAGCTATTAATTCTCAAATTCCAAGCGAAGAAAACAAGGGTAAGAGCACTTGTAGATCCTAGTTCTCAATGTAATTTAATTTCAAGATGATATAATTAAAAATATTGGTTTGATATTGCATGATCATCCTTATGCTTATCTATTGGGTTGGGTTAAAAAGGGTGTAAATTTTAGCTTACTATAAATGTTAAATATGTTGATAAAGTAGAAGTAAATGTGATTTCTCTTGATGAATTTGACATTGTGCTTGGGAGTTTGTATTTGTATGTTCGAGATGCTATTTTCTTGAGAAGGGAAAATAAGTACCAATGGGTCAAGGATGGAATTAAATTTATTAGGGACACCCAAGCAAGGCATGTATAGCCATGGTAAGTTTCAACCAAGCACTTAAGCTCATATAACAAACCAAGCAATTTTTTCTTCTACTTCTAAAATATAAGAAAGAAGAGGGAGTTGGGATTTATTTAATGTCACATAAAAATAAGAAGACCAATGGTCTAGAAGAATTGGTGGCATCATTTGAGAAGGTATTTTGTGAAACAAAGGGGTTTCCTCCTAAGAGAGAAGTAGACCATGAGACTCGTTTACTTTCCAAATCTCCTATACCCAATACAAGGTTGTATATATAATCATTGATGGAGAGCAATGAGGTGAAATAACAACTTCAAGAGTTGTTAAAGTAGAGTGTAATATGTCCCAAAAATTCACCATGTGGATCACTCATAGTGATGGTAAGGAAGAAGGATAACTCTTGCAGAATTTGCATAGATCATCACACTCTTAACAAGATCACTATCAAGAACCAATATCATATATCAATGATAGATTATATTCTAGACAAATTGCAACATGCAAACTATTTTACAAAAAATAGATCTAAAATCAAGATATCATGAGTGAGAATGAAGGAGGAGGATTTGTGGAGAACCACTTTCAAGACTAAACAAGGTTTGTTCTTACTTTTGGATTATGTAATGCACTAGATACATTTATTGTTGGGATTAACCAAGACCAACAAGCAAGAATACAATCACAAGTTATTTGCACACAATAAACCTATTGATATTTCCAAAATATGAATGAAATGTACATATAAGTCTTTCTTAAATAGGCAAGCATGAGGAGTTGAGAAGGTCATACACAATGACTAAGCAACCCTCCATAGGTGCAACACTTGTTTTGCTCAAGTGACACATGTTTGAGCAAGTGGCAAGTTTGCATGCAATAGGTGTCTCATAAAGGTGAGTACACATGTATTCACCATATGAGGTGAGACAAAAAGGTAAGAAGCCCAAAGTTGGACTTAAGCTAGTGTGAATAGAAATCTCCTAGACATGCTAAAAGCTAACTAGATAGATAATGTCACTTTTCACACTAACACCCCCCTTTAGTGCAACTTAGGGAGTAGTGAAACAATGATGGGTCTTGGAAACTATATGCATTAGGTACCCATGTACAAAGCAATCTCTCATAAAGTGGATAAATAAAGAAAAACCAGTGGGAAAAAACTTTCCTCTAAAAAAGAGAAAATAAGAAAGTGTTATGGACATGACTCAATGGAAGTGCACTTGACACAATACAACTAAAAGTGATAGGCCTTCAATACTACAAGATCCATGTGTGGTCCAATGTCAATTGCATGCCATATGGCTACAATTCAAATCCATTGTGAAGTCCTACTTTCAGAATTCTCTGGAAGCCTTCTGTGAAGCAACTTTGAGATCTGTAGAAGCAAATGAACTGATATCAATCTTTTGATGTGATGAATCTTTGGAAGTTCTCTAAGAATCAATTTTGGATTCACATGTAGCATTAGGTGATGGTGATGTGGAAGTGTTCTTGACAATCTCAATATAATGTGGAAAAACTGTTGAAGGATGTTGGAGTAGTGGAAGTGTTATTGACATATCTATGTGGAATACTCTTGACATGTCTCTGTGGAAGTGCTCTTGGCACAAATCAGAAATGCTCTTGACACAACTTTATGAACCCCCCTATAATTCAATATTTTTATCCCCCCTTAATTTTGGTACTTTGACAGTAATGCGTTAAGCAAGTCTAATTGGAGCAAAAAATGACACTTTATAATAGTAGTGCAAAATCATTATTAATAGATCAGTCTCAAAAAATTATTCACTTTCTAAAAAATGACACTCGATTTCGAGTTTCCAATCAAAAGATATAATTGTTTACGAGTTTCTTAACTTGTTGTACAAAGAAGGGAAAAAAAGTTTGATAAAATGGGACAATTCCCAAATCATCTCGATGTAGCTTTGTTAGCACCAAAACCAGCTTCCCGTCAATTATAAATATGCCCAATTTCACCTCTGTGGATGAAAGTTATGGCAAAAAGAAAAAAAGGCCCTCCTTTGGCAAGTTGAGAGCATCAGGCGGTCTCCATTTAGCAGAAAATGTTATCTTGGCATAAAATGTTTGTTGTGGTAGTTTGCAAACTACTACTGGTTAGCCTTGGTGGTTTTTGAATCATTATTGGCTAGCAGAAAACATTACAGTTACATAAGGTGTAACATAAAATGTTACTGCTTATGTTAGCATAACAAAATGTGGATCATGTTACATAAAATGTTATGAATAGCAAACTTACAGTTTGAACATAAACTATCTACAAACAATGCTAACCTAACATAAAATGACTAATTATATGTTAACAACCACTATTGACATTTAGATGTTTATGAAGACTTTTAACCATTAACAGTGATGTAGGAGCATCCCTAGTTCAAAAGCAATCTTGCATCAACCAAAAAAAATTTGCATTTTAGTTTGTTCTCTTTCATTTTCCAGTTTAGTACAGTCAGTTTAGTCAGAAGCAGTTTCTATATTTTGGTCTGCATTCTACCACAGTTTCATTTCAGACCTTATAGAGCTGGACTTAGCATCTAGACACCTTCATGCAAATCATATCCAAATTTCAGATCATTTGGATCAGGTACCGAAAAGATATCACTATCAAAAGATTGATTGTTTTCTCATAACAGAGCATCTTGACAGTCTCAGACAATCAGCTAAAGGAGAAGACTTGCGGAGCACTTCCATGACTTGTGGAGTTAAATGACACATCATTCAATGTTGTTTGGAACCTGGCCAAACTTCCTTGAGGTCCACACCTTGTTTCATCCATTTGTGGAGGAGTACTAGCTGATTAGGTCCAACCTATTTGTGTACACACGTTACAGCTCTTCATTGGAGTTTGTGATCTTCCTTGGCTGATGCAGAGGAATCTTGTGACCCGGAGATGATATATAATCATGTAATAGATGCATAGGAATTCAATTCAATTCATAGAGAGATAGTTTGATAGTTTGAATTCTTTGAGAAGGCACTTCAAAGCTATATCTTGTGCATATAATGCAACTGAGGAATCAGGCCTGTAAACCCTAATTGTAAGCCTGCATGTTGCCAACCTATTTGTATTTTGAATCTATGATATACTGAATGACTAAAACTGTGTTTGCATTCTATAATTGAGTTGTTTCCGTTGTGTTTACTCTTACTGCATGGTCTGGACCATTCACTCTTTGGACCCTCCTAACTGTGACTACACCAAGTGGTATCAGAGTGAAATTTCAATCCATTGGGAGTGAAGTGAGTGAAGTTTTGTGAAGGCATTCCGTAAGATCTTGTTGTGAACAGATTGTTGAATCTAAGGCAGACTACCTATGTTGTCAACCGACCGTCGATTGCGAGGTAGTTGTCGCCTTGTAGCTTGATCGTCAAATTTGAGGCAGTTACACTTGATCCTAGGAAGAGATGCCACCAAGGAGAATACTTGTTGTTGGTACTATGGCTAGAAGAATGGATGAGATGAAGGAGATGATGAAACCAATGCGAGCTTGCTTGGATGTTGTTGAAGAAGATCGAAGAAGAGGACTAACACCTTGACTTAATATTGAAAGAGATGATGATGAAGAATTTCAATCCACTAATCAAAATGAAGAAACCCTAGGAGAAGAAGAAGAATCTGATCAAGTAAAGATGTTGGGAGCTATTTCAAAGATTGGGAAAAGACCTAGAGTTGATGTACCAAATTACACTGGCAATTTGAATCTTGAGGAGCTGATTGATTCGATAAATGACCTAGAAGAATACTTTGAGTATGAAGAAATTGAAGATCCAGAGAAGGTGAAATTTGCAAAGACAAAGTTGAAAGGACATGCTACTATTTGGTGGAAGGAAGTTCAGTTGGACATGTTGGTGTTTACTTCTGAATCGGCAGAGGGTTTGCCAGTTCCAATGCACAGGCAAATTCGGCCAATGAATACAGGAGGTTGCGTGAGCTGCCTCCCCTTCACTTATGGTTCTGTCACACCAAGGGGGGTATCCCTATAGCTAAAGATGTAACACTTGACTCACCTAATGACACAAAGATATAGCTTTACAACAACAGGCAGAATACTCTCATGTGTGGACCAAGATTTGTGTGACAAATCACAAGGTTGGCAACATTCTTGGACATATTTGTCTGGTTATGGATGAGAGTATGCAAGGGTTCCTAATCCTACTCCTACAACTAACAGGTTGGAATAATGGAATGATTGGTTTGAATTTGATGGTTTGGATGCAAGACAAGGGTTTTAGATCATAACTACTACACAAGAAGCATACCGGTGCCTATCTCAGGGCAAGGAGTCAACTAGACGTATACATGAGAATGGCTTGCAACTGTCATTCAAGTTTCAAGGGGTTAGGACTGGTATTTGCCTTACAAACACCACCCAAGAATATGTATTTAGCTGCCTCTACTTACATATATCCCAGCTGACATACAACCTTCTCCATACTTCACCTAAAACAATTTAATCCACTCCTTGAATGGCGGTTAGAGATGAAGCATGCGATACATAAATCTATATCCTAGAATCTGAGAAGCCCTTAGCAACCAGATTCAAAAGAAGAGAATGCATACAACACATGGAGACAAGCAACTAAACACATGCATAAGAGCATTTTTCATATAAAATGACATGAAACTGAACATATGTACAAGATGCACTCAAATGCAACTCATAAACTCTAACAGAGATAAAACAGCCAAGAAAATGCTCTGTCTTTCATTATTTTTCCCCCAAAATTGCCCAAGTCTTCAACAACCAAAAAGAATAGCACAGTCTGTCTTTTATACCCAGACTGCGTATTCAGCAAAATTTACAAGGCAAATCAAAATTTTGCCAGATTCAATGCATGAGAAATGGCGCTCAGAAACAGTAAATGCAGCAGAGAGACAAAGAGGAATGAGCAGGTGAACTCAGGATTTGCACCGCCGCCCAGGGATTTTCTTCATCAATCGGGTGGTTGACATATCAACTCCATCGATCATCCTTTGCAAGTCCGCCATTATTGCCTCACCTACCCACATGCCCCTTTGAAATGTAGCAGCGGATGCATCTGTTGTTTTCCCACTCAAAAATGATTATAAATACACAGGAAAAAACCTTCGCTGCGGGTTCAAAACATGGCCGTCGATCAACTCCCATCACTAGGATCAACGGCTCCCAAAAAACATTGAAAAGTCACCAACCAACGATTACGTGCCATGTAGGCACTCCGTGTTCCTATCGCTGACTTTTCGCTTTCTCCATTTTGCCATTTCGCCCTTGTATATGCATGTTCAAATGCATATACAATCGTCTGATATACAAGCTGGACCTCAAACACTTACCTGCCGCATTTGATTTCCCCATTGGGTCTGAAATGCATATGTTTCATTACACCTGTTGCAATGTATATCTGCATATACATTCACCTTATACATACAAGGCGCGGATTTCAAATTTTCATAAAGCATGCTGAAGTTGCTTTGAAATCTGGCTTGTATCCTCTATTTGTATCATTATAATGTATATCGGCATACATACAACCACCATTTTATACAACTGGTGGGCCCAACCCATTTTCTCTCTCCTTTACACATTTGATTGCACATCACATATACAAATGCAATGTACAAGCTGGACTTCGCCACAATTAAAAAGCACATCTGAAATATTTTGGAATCCGGCTTGTATATCTGTGAATGCATATCTCCTTTGTATATCGACCATATACAAACTCACTTGTACACACCCACAGGCCCCACCAATTGTATCATTGCTGCACTGTAGCAAATGTATGTGCGCCAGCCTTTGTATATTTTTCAATGTACATTTCCTTTGTATATCTGATCATACAAACCAAATATACATGCAACCCGATATGCAAGTAGTGAATATTCCTAGAAGATTCCCGCTTGTATATTCTGCCCTTGTACATTTTCCTTTTGAGCCCGATATGCATCTAAAATGCATATAACTCAAATTTTTCATCATTTTTGAAGGTTGATTAAGATTTCTGACCCACCAATTGCACATTTGACCTGCATGTATATACAAACACCCTTGTATATACAAAGACACATGCATACAACAGATTTTTGCATTTTTCTACTGCAGAGGCCGAAAGTGTTAGAATTTTTTGGACTTTTTGGAAGGTGCCTACATATTTAAATGTTTGAAACCTGAATGTTTATGTAGGCACCACCAGGATAGAAATAGAAGAGGAAAAGAGAAGATTACAAAGTGGGATAGAATGGTGACAAAATTGAAGAATCAGTTTATACCTGCTGACTATGAGTTGGAATTGTTGAAGAGATTGCAAAACCTGAGACAAAATGCGAAATCTATGAAGGAATATACTGAAGAATTTCATAAGATGATCATAAGGATAGGACATAGCGAAGCAAGGAGAAAGTGGCTAGATACATCAATGGACCGAGATTGAACATTCAAGAAGAACTGAGTTTAGTGAGGATGACATCTCTGGAAGAAGCATATTAGTTTGCCCTGAAAGTTGAAGAAAAGTTGAACAAGAAGCATGAGCAAAGACAGAGAGGAACATGAGGTAAATTTTAGAGAGGTAGAACATTTTCTAGAGGAGAAAGATCATATGCAGAGTAGAACAGACAAGAGAGCACATTCAAGAAAGAAGACAGAGAAAACAGTGCATACTGGAGACATGACAGAACTTTCTACTGTAGAGGAAACCCTAATTCATACTAGAGTGAAGGATACAAAAGAGAGGGAAGAGGACCTGATAGAAGAACATTCAGAGGAACCTGTTTTAAGTGTGGAGGTGAAGGACATAGAGCATTTGAATGTAATCAAGGGAGTACAAGCAAGAAGATAGAGAATAGTGGAAGAGCAGCTTATGTGGAAGAACCTGTTGGATCACCTAGTTCAGTTGGTAAACTTGAGAAAGGAGAATCTCTTGTCATGAGGAGAGCACTATTTCAAGCAGAGACAAATGAGGAACTACCGTAGAGGAAGCGTTTGTTCAAAACCAGATGCAAATTAGGAGGTAAATGTTGTAAAGTTGTAATTGATAGTGGTAGTTTAGATAATTTAGTTTCAGAGGAGATGATGACTAAGCTAAAGTTGGAAATATTGAAACACCCTAATCCATATCAGATAGCATGGATTCAGGATGATCATAAAGTACTAGTGAGTGAACAATGTTTGGTGAAATTTCATATTGGATCTTATAGTGATGAAGTATTGTGTGATATTATGCCTATGGATGTATGTCATATATTGTTGGGTAGACCATGGAAGTATGATAGAAAAGCTATACATGATGGAAGAAAGAATACATATACTATAACATCAAATGGAAAGAGAATTACTTTGATTCCTTTGGAAGATGATCCTAAGAGTGAAGTATGTGGTAATGCTAGAATCTGTTTGGTTGATGGAAGAAAATTTCTGGATGGTTTGAGACATGAGAACATGTGTTATGCTTTGATTCCTAAGAAGCTTGAAAACCTAAAGACAGAGACTGAATAATCACAACCAGAGAAGATATCTGAGGTGCTGACAGAGTATGAAGACATCATATCAGACAATGTACCTGAAGGATTGCCACCAATCAAGAGTATCAATCATCACATGGATCTTATACCTAGAGCTAGTTTTCCTAACAAAGCAGCACACATAATGACACCGACAGATAATGAAGAATTGAATAGACAGATACATGAGTTGTTAAGGAAAGGTTTGATTAGAGAAAGTTTGATTCCTTGTGCAATACCTATAGTGCTAGCACCGAAGAAGAATGGAGAATGGAGAATGTCTACAGACTCTAGAGAAATCAACAAGATCACAGTTAAGTATAGATTTCCTTTACCTAGGATGGATGATATTATGGATTGTTTGAGTGGAGCAAAATCTTTTACAAAAATAGACTTGAAGAGTGGATACCATCATATCAGAATCAGAGAAGGAGATGAATGGAAGACTACTTTTAAGACAAATGAAGTGTTGTATGAATGGTTAGTGATGCCTTTGGATTGACAAATGCACCAAGTACTTTCATGAGATTGATGAATGAAGTTTTGAAGAAATTCTTGGGTAAGTTTGTTATTGTGTACTTGGATGATATTCTGGTTTTCAGAAAGACAAAAGAAGAATATTTGTGGCACCTAAGACAAGTATTGCAGAGGCTGAGAAAAGAGAAATTGTTGATAAACATCAAGAAGTGTAGTTTCATGAAGGAAGAATTGGTATATTTGGAATTTATGATTTTTGTGAAAGGATTGAAGATGGGCCCTGAGAAGGTTAGAGCAATTGTTGAATGGCCTACAGCTGAGAGTATTAGAGAAGTCAAATCATTCCATGGATTAGCTAGTTTCTACCGGAAGTTCATCAAAAAAATTAGTTCAGTATGTAACCCTATGACAGAGACAATGAGAGGTGACAGAAAAGACTTTAAGTGGACATCAGGAGCAGATAAAATTTTTGAGTTGTTGAGCAGAAAATAACAGAACAACCTATGTTGGAATTATCAGATTTGAATAAGGTATTTCAAGTAGATTGTGATGCAATTGGAAATGCAATAGGAGTAGTGTTAAGTCAAGAAGGTAGACTTATAGCATATTTTAGTGAAAAATTGAATGATGCAAGGAGAAGATATTCATTTTATGATCAGGAGTTCTATGCCATAATTCAAGCCTTGAAGAAGTGGAGATATTACTTGTTGCCTAAGGAGTTTGTGTTGTATACAGATCATCAAGCTTTGTAGTATTTGAATAGTCAAGGAAAGTTGAATCAAAGACATATGAGATGGGTAGAGTTTATGCAGAGTTACACTTTTGTATTGAAGCATAGGAGTGGAAAATCAAACAAAGTTGTAGATGCATTGAGTAGGAGAAGGAACTTGCTGGCAGAGATGAGAGTTGAAGTGATAGGATTTGAAGAATTGAAGAACATGTATGAAGAAGACCTTGATTTTGTAGAACCTTGAGAAGCATGTAAGGAACCTATTGTGACAAATAGGAGTAAGTGGCTGGATTATTTCATTCAGGAGGATATGTTGTTCAAAGGGAACTAGTTGTGTATACCTAGGAGTTCAATGAGGGACAATTTGATCAAAGAGAAGCACAGTGGTGGATTGGAAAGACATTTTGGCATTGATAAGACAGTGGCTTTGGTAAGTGAAAATTAATTTTGGCCTCAGATACATAAGGATGTTAGGAAGTTTGTGAAAAGTTGTAGAATTTGTCAAGTTGCAAAAGGAAGTAGTCAGAATACTGGATTGTACAATTCTTTGACAGTACCGGAGAGACCTTGGGTAGACATAAGCATGGATTTCATAATGGGATTGCCGAAGACACAAAGAGGACATGATTCAATATGTGTAGTGGTGGACAGATTTTTGAAGATGACACATTTCATACCTTGTAAGAAGACAACTAATGCAGTGCATGTGGCTGACCTATTTTTCAAGGAGATTGTTTGATTGCATGGATTACCTAAAAGCATAATTTCAAACAGAGATACAAGATTTCTTGGATACTTTTGGAGGACACTTTGGAAGAAGATGAAGATGGATTTGAAGTTCAGTTCAACATTTCATCCACAGATTGATGGACAGATAGAGGTAGTAAATAGGAGCTTGGGAAACTTGTTGAGATGTTTGGTTGGAGAAAAGGCAAGAAATTGGGATTTGATTCTATCACAAGCAGAGTTTGCATACAATAATTCAATGAATAGGAGTATTGGAAGAACACCATTTGAGATTGTGACAGGAACTAACCCTAGAGGAGTAGCAGAGTTGAGATATATCAGTATGGAAGACAAGAGTGCAAAAGTAGAAGAATTTGCAGGACAAATCGAGATAATGCATAATCAAGTTAAGAAGCATTTGGAGGAGATGAATAGTAAGTATAAGGAGCAAGCATATGAGAAGAGGAGACACAAAGAAATTTCAGTGGGAGATGAAGTGATAGTACATCTAAGAAAATAAAGATTTCCAGTGGGGACATATAACAAGTTGAAGATGAAGAAGTTTGGACCATGTAGGATACTCAAGAAGTTTGATTCGGTAAATGCATGTGAAGTGGAGCTACCAGAGACATTGGGTATATCACCTATTTTCAACATTGTAGACCTATATCAGTATCATGAAGCAGAGTTCAGTGATAGCATTGAAGAAGATTTGAAGAAGTAGTTACCACAACAAGCACCAAAGCATATTGAAGACATCTTTGACAATAGAATTGGATGCAACACCAGAGGCAAGCAATATGAGGAATATTTGGTAAAATGGAAAGGCAAACTGGAAGAAGACTCATCTTGGATTTCTCAGGTTGAGGTAGACCGCCTTGGTTTTCCTCTAGCCCCAACAAAGTGAGGGACTCACTTTTTCAACAACCCCGGATGTCTAATGCAAGAGCATGCTTGGTTCAAGAGCAATCTTGCATCAACCAAAAAAGTATTTGCATTTTAGTTTGTTTTCTTTCATTTTCCAGTTCAATACAATCAGTTTAGTCAGAAGCAGTTTCAGTATTTTGGCCTGCATTTTGCCGTAGTTTCATTTCAGACCTTGTGGAGCTAGACTTAGAATCTAGACACCTTCATGCACATCCTATCCAAATTTTAGATCATTTGGATTAGGTATCAGAAAGACATCGCTATCAAAAGATTGACTATTATCTCAAAATAGAACATCTTGACAGTCTCAGATAATCATCTAAAGGAGAAGACTTGCTAAGCACTTCCATGACTTACAGAGCTAAATGACATATCATTCAATGTTGTTTGGAACCTGGTCAACCTTCCCTGAGGTCCGCACCTTGTTTCATCCTTTTGTAGACTACTGACCTATTTGTGTACACACGTTACAGCTATTCATTGGAGTTTGTGATCTTCCTTGGCCGACGCAGAGGAATCTTGTGATCCAGAGATGATATATAATCATGTAATAGATGCATAGGAATTCAATTCAATTCACAGAGAGATAGTTTGATAGTTTGAATTCTTTGAGAAGGTGCTTCAAAGATATATCTTGTGCATATATTGCAACTGAGGAATCAGGCCTGTGAGCCCTAATTGTAAGCCCGCATGTTGCCAGCCTATTTGTATTTTGAATCTATGATATACTAAATGACTAAATCTATGTTTGCATTCTATAATTGAGTTGTTTCTATTGTGTTTACTCTTGTTGCACAGTCTAGACCATTCACTCTGTGGACCCTCCTAACCGTGACTGCACCAAACAACCACCTAGAAAATTTTATTATCAAACTAGGTTAGAAATAATGTAACCTAAAATGTGTGGTTAGAGGTTAGGACAAAAGCATTCAATACATAATGGTGGTGACTACTATGTTCATGGGTGATGCCTTGCTAAACACCTGCCAACGATTCTTAGGCCGTTGTCTTGAATAAAAAAATGATCGATGATGAAGACCATATGATCCATGGTTGTATACCTTGCATGGTTAAGAATAAACCATGATCTTAAGTGGCCACAAACCTGGCAATTGAGAATCTAATAGCCAGGTAAAGAAACCCTAACAGGTACGAAGAAACCAACAACCTTGACTTGGAATGACCTTGCAACAAAATATAAAGTGCCCTCCACTGTGAAGGCGATGTGAGGATTGGAAGATGTCAACCTACTAGTTAGATAATGGTGGCCAAATTTGAATGGTGATGGAAGACCTTAACCCTTCTTTTGAATGGTGACTTCAGATGTAGGAAATAGCCTACAAATAATAGAATGGCGGCAAGGGAGAGGCCTTGGATTTGAATTGTGTGTAATGAATCCAAAGGTAAGCCTCAACAATTATGGTAATTACTATGTCTGAATAAAACCACCTGCAAGAAATTAGGAATCAAAATCTTCAAATCAAAACATGATCTACATTAAAAGGCAAACTATGACCCTAAGCATAAAGATCGCTTTAGAGGGCGTAACTTCGACCCACACAACATGAAATCCTCATCAAAAATTTTCCAAATCAAATCAAAATGAAACACCCAAGACTTGTAGGTGGAAACCCTTGGTCCAAACCATGAACTAGGAAAAAATAATGACCAAAAATCCTTGGCAAACTTTCAAGCCAGAGAAGAGAAATAGAGGCCGATAGGCCAAATTTTACGCAAATCAACAAGAAAAATTGCCAAATAGAGCCCTCAGAACCTGCAAAATGTTGATTTTGTAAAAAAATTGCATTTTCAACAAAAAAAATCATACAATTATGTACGGCTATACTGTCGTACGATACAGGAGCAAGGGGCCTAAAAACATTTTGCAAAATTTTGCCTGTGTCAATTTTGACAAAACAACAAGCTATTTTGACTATCTTGGGCCTTTCGGACTCAATGGTGATGTATGTTTGCCTCTATGAGGACCTTTTAGCTAGGCTAGGTGTAGGATATTTGCTATAAAGGGAAAGATTTTGCAAGCATGGCTCTGATACCATGTTGGGATTAGCCAAGATCAACAAGAAAGAATATAACCACAAGCTATTTGCACACAATAAACCTATTGATATTTCCAAAAGATGAATTAAATGTACATATAAGTCTTGCTTAAATAGGAAAGCATGAGGAGGTGAGAAATTCATACACAACGACTGGGCAATCCTCCATAGGTGCAAAACTTGTCTTGCTCAAGTGACACGTGTTTAAGCAAGTGGCAAGTTTGCATGTGATGTAGAGGTACTAGGATAGATAGAGGATTCCACAAATTGACAAGGTTTTCTTCACCCTCTAAAACCAAATTCAAGGATCAACTTGCAAAAGTGGGAACATCAATTAACATATTTGAAACCATCATGGAAAGGTTGGTTTGACATGCCATGGGACCCATCCAGACCATTGGCAAAGGCTAAACAAACTTGGTTTTGGTACTTCCTTCTTTAGGCCACTAAACTCCTTGTAGCCCTTGAAACAGGAACAGTCAGCAATAACTTTTGATACAGGCCTACAAACTCAGATCTTAGACAATCCTAAGATACTCATTTGGACTCCCCACAACATATCCCAATTTGGGTATGGGTTGTTTTGGACAATATAGTCTAACCTATAGCCCCTCCTAGTAGCCTAGAGCCCCAATTAGGCCAAATTTACAAAGAGACCCCTACAAATTTCATGCACAGAACTCAATCAATGATTGGAACACTTAGGACTCATGCTAAAACCAAGGATTTTGTGGGTTTTAGGTACCTACAATCGACTGTACATGAAAATGTCTATGTGGTTCCTTGTAATGGCTTAATACATGAGGATATTAAGCCCTCCTAATCAAAATTCTGCCTCCACCAACTCCTTCTCCACAAACATTCCAATCAGAAAAAACATGAAGATATACATCCATCCCACTGGTCTTGTGGCACTGAGAGATAGTGGGATGGTCAATGATCCATTATTATGACAAAACCCTAGGTTAGGGTATATTAGATCATTTTTTAGAAAAAACCTTATATCTCCCTACAACAGAGATGTCAAAGCACCAAACCAACTTCAAATGAAAGACAAGTCCATGCTTCAACAAATCAGATCATGAAGAGATGCAGATAGTATGGTACCTGTGCAGTGTACAGTCTGGATCAGCATTGGAATTCAAGAAAAATAAAGTTCTAGCGAGCAGTCCAAGGAGAATGGGTGTAGTTTTCTTTTTGATCAGTGCCAAATCCTCAAACTAGCCTTGAATGAAAGTTACTTCACCATTCCACACATTCCACAAATTTAGAAGTCATGACAATTCCGTACTGGGAGATGGTATAGACGGTTTTGCCAGAAAATACAAAAAAACACAGAAAACAATAGAAAATTGGTTTATTATAGCATGGAAACTTCTTACACACCATTGCCTCCAATCTAGGAGGGGGTTTTAACAAGTTTACAACATCCTCCATCAGTTTGGGGTTGGTTGGCAACAAGAAACAACCCTCAAACTGTTCAAAACTGTCAACTAACCATGATGTTTACAACATGTATTAGGAGCAGATATAGACAAACTACTGCCTCAAACCCCTCTAGAATCATATGTTATACCACAATTTGTCTTTCTAGGATGAAGACAAGATGCCTTTCCATGTTTGACACTCATGGAGGATTGATCAACTGTCTACATCAACTACTTGGCATCAAGGCCTTACAAATGGCTTCAATACAATCTCAAATGGTCATAAGACTTTATTACATCCTTTAAATGGTCTTCAAGACCTTATTGACATTAAAATCAATATAAACAACATGAAGACAAAACATAAATCCTTATGGTCTCCTTGGTGCTCCTGCACCATACTCCCCGGGTGGGAAAAAAACTCAAGTCTCTTGAGGAATCAGATCAACAATTGTGACACCATGCTTCAAGATGTCTTCTTCACTCATCCAAGTGGCATCTTCAATGGGTAAGCCACTCTATTTGACAAGGAACTGTTTGTAGGTCCTCTTTCTAGTCCTTTTGATGACCTTGGTATCAAGAATGCATTCCAACTTCAATGGTTGGTTGGGAGGTAGATCTTTTATCTAATCTTCATCTTCTTGGGTTGCATCAAGACCTGCTACATTATCACCCCTGTATGGAAACAAGTCAGTAACATTGAAGATGGGAGAAATTTCCAAGCCTTGAGGAAGCTCAATCTCATAGGAATTGGACCCAAACTTGTGTACAATCTGGCATGGACCTATCTTCTTCATGAGGAGTTTGGTTGGCTGCCCCTTTGGAAGTCTCTCCTTCTTCAAATGTGCCATGACCAAATCCCCAACTTTATATTGTACATCTCTCATTGGCTTTCTCCTTGTACTTCTAATTGTTCCTTTGAAGAGTTTCTCTTACATTATCACAGATGTCCTTCATAGCCAATGCAAAGTCTTCACCTTGAGCACTCTTCCTCTCTAATCCATGGAGATCTCTCAATTCAAGAATACCTCTTGGGTGAACATCATAGACAACCTCAAAGGGACTCCTTCCTGTCCTTCTATTGGTGGAGTCATTGTAAGCAAATTCAGCTTGAAGGATGATCATATCCCATGCCTCTCCATGCTTCTTTGTAAGACATCTAAGGAGATTTCCCAAAGACCCATTCACTACCTCAGTTTGGCCATCAGTCTGAGGGTGATAGGCTGAAGTGAATGACAACTGAGTGCCCAACTTCTTCCACAAAGTATGCCAAAAGTGGCCTACAAACTTTGGATCCCTGTCAGTCACAATGTTAAGAGGCAAACCATGGATTCTGACAATTTCTTTGAAGAACAAACCAACAATGTGTGAAGCATCATTAGTTCATTTACATGGCAAGAAATGAGCCATATTACTAAACCTATCCACCACAACAAATATGCTATCAAAACCTCTGAGTCCTAGGAAGACCCAAGACAAAATCCATGCTAATACTTTCCCATGGCCTATTAGGAATAGGAAGTGGCTGATATAGACCAACATTAGATGAAGTACCCTTTGCCCTTTGACAAATACTACAACATTCAACAAATTTTCTGATATCTGATTGCATTTTAGGCCAAAAATAAAACCTCTTCACCTGATCCAATGTTTTATCCAGCCCAAAGTGACCTCCTAGTCCACCACAATGTTTTTCCTTTATGATGTTCTCCCTCATGGAACACCTAGGAACACCTAATTGGATGGCTTTGAACAACAACCCCTGCTGTAACAAAACCTCAAAAAAATTAGAATGATAAGAGTCTAAAAACTGTGAACAAACTTCATATACCTCCTTGAAATCTTCATCATCTTGATACATATGTTTGAGAGCATCAATCCCCACACTTTGCAATTGAATTTCCTGAACCATACACACCCTTCTACTCAATGCATCTGCCACTTTATTGGCCTACCCCTTCTTGTGTTTGATTGAAAAAGTATATGCTTGGAGTTGTTCAACCCATTTCATATGCTTGTGATTGAGTTTCTCCTGTGAATTCAAAAAATTAAGTGCATGATTGTCAGTATAAACAATAAACTCTTTAGGCAAAAGATAGTGCCTCCATTTTTTCAAAGCTTGCACCATTGCATACAATTCCAAGTCATAAGTAGAGTACTTTCTCTTAGCATCATTCAATTTTTCACTAAATAAAGCAACTGGCCTGCCTTCTTGACTTAAGATAGCCCCTATAGCAAGGTTACTAGCATCACATTCCACCACAAACAACTTGTTAAAGTCAGGCAAAACAAGAATGGGTTGTTGTGCTACCTTTTGTTTCAGAATTTCAAAAGAATCATTAGCTACCTTTGTCCAAGAAAACTTACATTTCTGCCCCCCTTTGATGGTATCCAAAATTGGTGCACAAATATGACTAAAACCCCTTATGAATTTCCTATAAAATGTTGCCAAACCATGAAAACTTTTTACATCACCTGTTGTTTTTGGAGTTGGCCATGACAAAATGGCCTCTACCTTTGCTGGATCCATCTTCAAATTGCCTTGGGAAATGACAAAACCAAGATAGGTGAGTTCTTCCTTCATGAAGACACTCTTTTCCATGTTGATCATCAATTCTTCATCATGTAACTTCTTCAAAACCTGATCCAAATGCTGCAAATGTTCTTCCTTAGTCCTGCTAAAAACAAGAATGTCATCAAGGTACACCACAACAAATTTGCCAATGAAATCCTTCAACACTTCATTCATGAGACGCATAAAAATACTTGGGGCATTAGATAAACCAAATGGCATCACCAACCACTCATAAAGACCCTCATTTGTTTTGAATGTTGTCTTCCATTCATCCCCTTACTTTATCCTAATTTGATGGTACCCACTCTTAAGATCAATCTTAGAAAAGTATCTAGCCCCTCCCAAATAGTCCATTAGGTCCTCAATCCATGGCATTAGGAACCTATATCTTATGATGATCTTGTTAATAGCCCTAGAATCTGTACACAACCTCCATTTACCATCCTTTTTAGGGGCTAGGACTGTTGGGACAGCACATGGGCTACGGCTCTTTCTTACCAATCCCTTATCCAACAATTCTTACACTTGCTTGGCAATCTCTTCATTTTGAGAAGGTGTCATCTTGTAGGCTGCTTTGTTTGGCAAGGTAGATCCTAGTATGAAGTCAATTTGATGGCTTATGTCCCTAATAGGTGGCAACTCATTAGGCATTTCCTCTACCATGATACCCTTATACTTCTCTAACAATTGCTGCACCTCCTTAGGAACCTCTTCCTCAATAGGATCATGCAAATTAGGACTATTTTTTGGCTTCAAAATCATAGCATACCCTTGGGTTCCTTCCTCCTTAAGGGTGTCTAGAAACTCTTTACCACTCACAAGCATGACACTTGACCCAACACTCTTCTCTATATTCTCATCCGGCAATGGATCCATTCTATACTTCCTACCATTCTTGGTTATGATGAAGGAATTAGTTTTACCATCATGTTGGGATTGAACATCATATTGCCATGGATGTCCTAACAACAAATGACAAGCATCCATGGAAATTATATCACACAAAATCTTGTCCTTATATTCTCCTATCTCAAATTCTACCCAAGATTGTTCATCTACCAAAACTTGTTGCCCCTTATTCAACCATGATACTTTATAAGGACTAACATGTGGAAGTCTTTTCAATTTCAACTTGTCTACCATTTCAATGGAAACCAAATTTTTAGTTGAACCTGAATCAACAATTACCTTGCAAATCTTACCATAGGCCTTGCATGTTGTTTTGAATAGCGTCTTCCTTTGAGGGGGTTCTTGAGTTTGAGGCATCTTCAGCATGGTTCTCCTCATCATCAAACTTTCTCCTTCATAGACTGGGGCTGCACTTCCAATTGGAGAGTTAACACTTTGGCAATCTTCCTCTTGGATCAACTGGTTCCTTCTCTCTCCTCCATGAGAGCTTGAGGCTTGATTTTTAGGACATTTGAAGGCTGGATGTCCCACTTGGTTGCAATTGTAGCACCTTCCTGTGAAGACATTAGGACAGCTCCCTGGTCCACCAAATCTACCCCTTCCATTAGGTCTCCTTCCTCTAGAGCCTCCTCTAGAACCTAATTCTCCACTTTGTTCTTGGGAACTAGATTCCCCTTGACTCCTTTGGGACTGATTTTTGCCTCCAAAACTGCCCCTACTTTTGAAATTTCTGCCACCTCTTCCTCTATTTTGCTGCTCACCTTTCCTCTTCAACTTCTCTTCAGCCCTCAATGCCACTTGAAAGCATTTATCCATGGTTTCAAGGGTTAGTAGACTTATTTCATCTTGGATATTAAACCTCAAACCATTTAGATACCTTGCCACTTTACCTTTTTCATCCTCCATGTATCCACAACAAAGAGAGAACTTGTGAAACTCCTCGGTGTAAGTGGCCACATCCAAATCTCTTTGCTTGAGATTTTGCATCTTCTTGTAGATCTGCACCTTACAGTCTGATGGAAGGAATTGTGACTTGATCCTCTCCAACATTCTTCTCCATGAAGAGATCATGCTCTTCCCATTCTTTACCCTCTCACCTTGGGTGTAGTTCCACCATGTAAGGGCAACACCTTTGAGTTTTGTTTTTGCAAACTTCACCCTCTTGTTCTCAGGAACTTCTTTGTATTCAAAGTAGTTATTTAGGGCCTTAATCCACTCCATAACTTCATCAGCATTCATCTTGCCACTAAACATTGGAATCTCCATCCAAGCCTCTGAAGAATCTTTGCCAATTGCCTTGATGGCTTCAAGGAAATGTTTTTGATCTGCAGGTACCTCTACCTCTTCTCGATCTTCTTCTTCCTCCTCTTTTTCTTTCTCTTCATCAGAACCTTCATCTATCCTCTTCCCTATCCTTAGTGCCTTCAACTCTACTTGGAGTGCTTCCTTGACTCCACTTTTGATCTTTTCTTACATCTCCTTGAACTTCTTAACCACTTCAGTGGTCATCCCTTTTGGAGGCATGTTGCTAGCCTCTCCTTCACTCTCCTCTGTTGACATATACTAGGTCTTACACAACCAACAACGAAACCTTTTATGGCTATGATACCACTATGATGTAGAGGTACTAGGATAGATAGAGGATTCCATAAATTGATAAGGTTTTCTTCACCCTCTAAAACCAAATTCAAGGATCAACTTGCAAAAGTGGGAACATCAGTTAACATCTTTGAAACCATCATGGAAAGGTTGGTTTAACATGCCATGGGACCCATCCAGACAATTGGCAAAGGCTAAACAAACTTGGTTTTGGTACTTCCTTCTTTAGGCCACTAAACTCCTTGTAGCCTTTAAAACAGGAACAGTCAGCAATAACTTTTGATACAAGCCTGCAAACTCAGATCTTAGACAATCCTAAGATACCTATTTAGACTCCCCACAACATATCCCAATTTGGGTATGGGTTGTTTTGGACAATATAGTCTAACCTATAGCCCCTCCTAGTAGCCTAGAGCCCCAATTAGGCCAAATTTACAAAGAGACCCCTACAAATTTCATGCACAGTGTTAGGACAGTAAAAATTTAAAATTTTTACTATCTTCTCACTCCATCATATTTGAACAAATCCTGAAAAAATCCCAAAAAACCATTATAAAAATTTAATGTATCTCACAAGATGTCTAGAGATGAGCAGTGTTAAATTACTTCAAGGTTAATCTATCGGCAAGATGTTGTGTTGATTACACCGATACATAAGGAATCATTTGAAAATAACCATCGGTGTGAGAATAGAGATCGGAAAGAAATTTATAGAAGTCACCGATGGAATAAGTAATACCGATGACCTTACATCGGCAAGAGAACCAAGTAGTCATACCGATCGGTATGACTGATAACCATCGGGATCCTTAAAAAGCTGCCCCGACGGTATATATCATACCGATGAATTATTTCAGCAAGAGTTTCACCGAACATCCTGCGAGGGCAATGAAACAAATAGCCATCGGCAAGAAATAAATTGTCGGGATGAGAAACAAATAATTCTCCGATACTCAATGTCTTGGCGAAAAGAGAGCTTTCGGTGAGACTCACAGCGATACAAATATATATCGGGATGACTCAACATATCGAGACAAAGGAATTAAGTCTTGCCGATTCACAAGTCACGGCGATCAAAAGGTGTCGGTGACACTTTAATAGACTCTGTCCGATAAGGAATATGAAATGATCATCAGGGAGATGATTGGGATTGGGTTGTCTTTTAAAAGCTATCCCGATAGTGTATCTCATTCCGATGGGGATAAACTCATAATTGTTGATAAGAAGTTTTAATTATAGCGGCAAGACATTAACAGAGTCATTCCGATCCAAAGTAAAGATGACTATCGGTGAGACGACAAGGCTCGGGGAAACATAATTATGTTATCCCGATAGTATTAATCACCCCGATAAATAAATTATATTGGTAAGACTCATTATGTCAGAGCGAAATCTAAATCACACGGCGATGAAACAGGTCCTACCGATGGTCATGCCGATTGATTGTTCGCGCCATAAAAGCATTAAGGTCGCCCAGACATTTTAAAAATCACGCCGATAAGAGGAGTTATGGCAATGTGACATTTCGCAGCGATGAACATTGAATTGATCAGACAATTAAATACAAACGGCTACAAAATTTTTACGATCATTATAATTGCAAGGTCGTTTGAGAAGAGAATACAGAGGAACTCTTAAAGCAAAAGTAGAGGATTTCGATTACAGCCACGGAACGACAGGTACATACATACAAACCACTGTATAGCCTGTGTTTAAATTTTCTGCCAAAGTTTTAAATATGGAAACTCTGGGAAAGGGAAAAGGAAGAAAGTCACAAGGGGAAACCAGTAAGTCTAAAAAATAGAAAACTGAACAAACCCCTGAGGAAAAAGTAAAAGACAGATAACTCAATCAGGACTTAATTGACCAATTGCCTGGGTCAACTCCCAAGGCCAGAAGGTCTACTCAACTCAGGGCAGAGGTTGAGAAATTAGAAGATAAACATAAACGCCTGGGAGATATCTGGACCCCAATCAGGGGATATGAGCTTTTTAGATTCCATTATAATAGGAGATTTAGGAATGCTCCTGTGTCAAACCCATGGCATTTGAATTTGGGAAAACTAGTTGTGCCTAATGTATTCCTGAATGTGGAACTCCTTCAACTTCTTGCCAAACATTACAATTCAAGCCTGAAAGCCCTCTGCAACCCACAGGGAGAACCAATTGTGCATTTGTCAAAAAATGCTATTTGTGAGGTGTTTGATCTAGATGATTTATGCACTGTCCCTATTGTTTATGAAGATCTGGAGAAGGAATATTGGAGAATGGATACAACTTACAATGGATGGAGGTTGCCCATTCATAGGCCCAGGGTTGAAGGAGAAGTGATGCCCTTAACTGAAAATGATGGTCCTCCCTTTCATGTAGCCATATTTGAACCATTTATACAGTATACCTATTTTTCTGTAGGCCAAGTCCTTGGTTAAGAGGTCCCCGAGTTCATGACTATCCCTCTAATGGTCATAGCCTCTGACATTCAATGTCATAATGCGAGGCAATTTGATTATGCTTCTTATATTGCTAATAGAATGGACTCTGGTTTATCTGCAATAAGAAACAGTGCCCCAGCATGCTCTTTCGAGGATTATTCAATACTTATGCACATGGTGTTGTATTTCGGCCAGGAAGTAGGGTTATGGCCAAATGAGCTTAAAGTTGTTGCTGCAGATAAGAAAGGAGAAAAGATATCCATACAAATGTGGACCAGAATATGGGATAGTAGATATGCCCACTCCAATTATGCTCAATTTGAAGAACATTGTGTAAAAGTGTTGTATAGGTATTTTAACCACCCTTGTGAATATTCAATTTCAGCTGAAATAAAAAGGTTCCTCAGGCCAAAGGATTTTGGTGGCCCCCCTACTGTCACTCATAATTGGGGAGACTGGTATTGCTTTGAGGATGCTACTATGATCAGAGTTTACAGTTTTGAGGATACTCCATTCATATTGCCCAAGACTGTCCCTGACAGACTTGCATATTTAGAGATAATCAGGCAAATGCACTATTCAAATGTGATGCATCTGAGTTCACATGATAAACAATCATTTATGCCCAGCACTTTATGTTTTGGAGATTTTACCGTGGTTTCAAAAGAAGGTTACAATCTCATTTTGGATAAATTAATGCATTATAACATGAGGAGTGCTGAGGCGAGGAAAGGATTTGACCCTGAAGGTTTTATTGACTCTGCACGAAGAAAACAAAATCTCAGTGGATACATGCACATACATTATCCACATGATGATGTTATTAGAAATCTAGAAGAGGCTGAAGTTGAATTGGTGGTAGAAAAGTATAACAGGGATTTAAGTGAAAAGAAAAAGTAGATAGCAGAGATTGAGGTTGTATCCTCTGAAGATGAAGAACTGACAGGGCAAGAACAGCCACAAGACAAAACATCAGAGATGTCCAAAAGGAAAATGCTGCAATATCAGCCTCCTGTTGTGCTACATGATGAGGAGGGGTCTGCTGATGAGGATCCACGCCAAACAGCCTATGATTCTTTCATCTCAGATGATAAATTTATTCAATCAAAAGAATTTAAATCATTCTTGTATAATACAAAGGGAAAGAGATCAGAGAGTCAGTAGATGATGTTTCTGCTGATAATGAAAGACAATTGTTAGATATGCTGAAGGAAACAGTAGATAAAGAGATGCAAGACATGACACCTAGCAAGGGTAGACAGTTGCTTAAGGATGCAGGGGTTATGATTTTTCCTGGTCTGGATTTAAATTCTGCTTTGGTTTTTGACAGTTTTCTGAATAGTGCAGATGATAAGTATAAACTTACTCCAGAAGGAGTTAATGAAGTATATATGGGAACAACATATAATAATGATGAAAATTCCTTGATGATATGGGCGTTATACCCTCCCCATAAGAAGACGGCCATCATAGATACTGAAAAGACTTTTGGCCATGTTATGACTTTGAAAGCAGGGGAAACTGACCCTATAATTACTGCAGACATTGGTATCAATGTTGCAAAATTGAATAAGGCACAAGCTCAAATGTTGATCAAAGAGAGAGATGTATACAAATTGAATTGTGAAAGATTGACAAAAGAAAATGATTACTTGAAGGATGCTGTTAAGAGTACTTTTGGCCAATCCACAAAAAGAATAACTCAAGGTGAGAGCTCACAGGGCATTCAAGTATTATCCCTTGACCAGGCAACACAAATTCAGATAGATGCATTTGTTACAATACTGCAGAGCAGGTATGCAAACATGGTGCGGTGGTTAAACCAGTTTTGGGATAACTACTCAGAAAATCACAAAGCAGTTAAAGAACATGAAAGACTTGAAAAGAGAATACAAGAAAAATTGATTGAGCTACAAAGTAGAAGTGCTACTGATAGTACAGATATCTCTGATGCAGGAGCATTGCTCAAGCAGCACCAAAATTACTATGACAAACTTAAAGCTGATGCTAAAGAAGGTACTGATGCTTCAAATGCAGGAGTGCCCAGATTATTTAAAGACAACAGAGAGGTAAAGAGCAAAGAAGAATGGATTGTTGATTGTCAAGTTATATTACACAAGGCCACAGGGGCTCTGAAAGACAAAGCCTCTGCATCTAGAGAAGTTTGCAAACAATTGGAAAGCATGATCACACTTGATATAATTACCAGAAGTGCTGTTGAGCTTACTAATTCTCATCGTGAGCAGGAGTACTTGGATCACTTGGCTAAAGTTTACTTATGGATGAATAAAGCCTAATCATGATTATGTCATAGTTGTTAATGTTTGTTAAGTTCCCAAAAGACTTATTGAAGAGTTATGTCTCTTCATAGAAATATCTATATAAGTTCAAACAATCGGTGCTGAGAGATCATCAGCAGTAGAATATATTCATATACATAATATACAATGTTTCAAAATGACTATGTTGCATATTTTATTTGAAGAAGAAGTTTGAAGTTCTCTGATTCAGTGGTTCTGCTTTGGTATCAGTTGTTTGTTAAAATTATTCAATTGTGTGGCTGTCTCCATTTCTGCATTTCCTTGTTATTCAGATTGGTGTATCAAGTATATATTTAATCTGTCAATATACATTTGTTGTATCTGTGTGATTAAATAGGTTGGTGTCCATTTGAGGAATTAAACCCTTCTGATTTAGTCACAGTAGCCTGGAAGTATTAAGTTTGGATTACTAAGTAGGGCCATATAATTAGGATTGCCATTTTGTCTCCAAGACAATACTATCTGTTAATCTTGTTTATTCGTTTCATTTGGTTCCTTCAAGTAAGGATTAAAAGTACCTTCTGGTGAACTATAATATATCTGATTATATTGGTTGGATTGTCAAGAAGAGTTTGTCAGTCATTTCCTTGCACGTTTATACAAGTTATAAACTAAAACTGTGCCAAACAATTAGAATTATTACCATTAAGAAACCACTAATCTTGGTCCTTCAATTGACTCTGTTACCCAACAAGGCACTAGTCTTATTTAACTCATTATTTAAATCCTTTTACCTTGATATTGCTTATACAATTCCTACCAATCACTTATTAGACATTAGACATAGAATTAGTTAGCAAGCTTTTCATCTATCCTATGCCATTGTAGATAGATTTAATTAGTCCACACATTCACATTTAGACTGTTTTAATTTTCCAAGGTTCACCCGCCTAGGTGTAACAGGACCTAAAGCATAGGAAATCATCAAACCTTGAAGGTTGATTTCGTCAAGTTAGTTCAAAAACGTTGCAAATCTAAACATAGAGCTTGGCATCCTCTTAGGATTAGCAACCTGCATTTTTGAGACCTAACACACAGAACTCAATCAATGATTGGAACACTTAGGACTCATGCCAAAACCAAGGATTTTGTGGGTTTTCGGTACCTACAGCCAACTGTACTTGAAAATGTCTATGTGGTTCCTTCTAATGGCTTAATACATGAGGATATTAAGCCCTCCTCATCAAAATTCTACCTCCACCAATTCCCTCTTCTCTGTAAACATTCCAATCAGAAAAAACATGAAGGTATACATCCATCCCACTGGTCTTGTGGCACTGAGAGATAGTGGGATGGTCAATGATCCATTATTATGATAAAACCCTAGGTTAGGGTATAATAGAACATTTTTTAGAAAAAACCTTATATCTCCCTACAACAGAGATGTCAAAGCACCAAACCAACTTAAAATGAAAGACAAGTCCATGCTTCAACAAATTAGATCATGAAGAGATGCAGACAGTATGATACCTGTGCAGTGTATGGTCTGGATTAGCATTGGAATTCAAGAAAAACAGAGTTCTAGTGAGCAGTCCAAGGAGAATGGGTGTAGTTTGCTTTTTGATCAGTGTCAAAGCCTCAAACTATCCTTGAATGAAAGTTACTTCACCATTCCACAAATTTAGAAGTCATGACAATTCTGTACTGGGAGATGGTACGGATTGTTTTGCCATAAAATGCATTAAAAGATAGAAAACAACAGAGAATTGGTTTATTATAGCATGGAAACTTCTTACACACCACTGCCTCCAATCTAAGAGGGGGTTTTAACAAGTTTACAACATCCTCCATCATTTTGGGGTCATTTGGCAACAAGAAACCACCCTCAAACTGTTCAAAACTGTCAACTAACCATGATGTTTACAACATGTATTAGGAGTAGATATAGACAAACTACTACCTCAAACCCCTCTATAATCATATAGAATGCCAAAATTTATCTTTATAGGATGAAGACAAGATGCCTTTCCATGTTTGACACTCATGGAGGATTGATCAATTCGAACTTGACTGCCTACATCAACTACTTGGCAGTAAGGCCTTAAAAATGGCTTCAATGCAATCTCAAATGGTCATAAGACCTTATTACATCCTTCAAATGGTCTTCAAGACCTTATTGACATTCAAAGCAATATGAACAACATGAAGACAAAACATAAATCCTTATGGTCTCCTTGGTGCTCCTACACCAGCATGCAATAGGTGTCTCACAAAGGTGAGTACACATGTCTTCACTGTATGAGGTCAGACAAAAAGGCAAGAAGCCCAAAGTTGGACTTAAGCTAGTGTGAATAGAGATCTTCTAGACATGCTAAAAGCTAACTAGATAGATAATGTCACTTTTCACACTAATATTTATTTGGTTTGATGAACGATGTGTTGAGAAGGTTGATAGACACATGTGTCATAGGTTATGTCAATTACATTTTAATATTTACTTCAATGTCGAGGAGTATTTAATGCATTTGGGATAGGTTAAAAGAAAGAATTATTGTTTAACTTGAAGAAGTGTGAGTTTTCTAAAGAATCATTGACATTTAAGCCATGTGGTTGGATGGGGTGAGTTGAGAGTAGATCCTACAAAAGTGGAGGCTATCAAGAACCAGACCATGCCAAAGAGAAATAGAAATAAGGAGTTTTCTAGGTGCTACACAATATATGTGAGTTCATTCTAGCCATCTCTTCCATAGTTGCCCCTCTATATTCAGTTGCAACATTGAGCAAGCACTTTCATTAGAGTAGTGTACATGATAAATATTTTTAAAAAATTAAGGATAAGATTTGTAATTCTCCAATGTTAGCCATGCCTAATTTGCAGCTACTCTTTGAGGTTGAGATGAATTCTAGTGAGTATGCCATGGGATTCATCTTGCTACAAGGTGGCAAATTGATATGCTATCATTCAAAGGTCTTCAATTTAGTGGTGAGGGACTATATGGTGTATGATAGGGAGCTATATTTTTTAGTCTAGACAATCAAGAAATTGAAACACTATTTACTTGGCATAGAAACAAATGTGCACACAGACCATAAACCTTTACAATATTTATAGGCTCAGATAAGTCGCAATAAGTGTGGAATTACAAATGGATAGGTTTTCTACAACAAATTCATTTGGTGATCAAATACCAATGTAGTGGCAGACATGTTGTTTAGGCCAACTATTACAAATTCCATATCAACTCTAGCTATGATCACATAGTTGGATCCATTCACTAGAGAGGCCTATGAAGAAGAGGATGAGAAATATAGATTTTTTTGAGAACTAAAAACAACTCTAAGAACAAGTTGTAAAATAAGGGGATGGATTTCACTTAAGGAAGAGATAGTCTATAGGATGGGGAAACTATTTGTGCCAAAGGTACAATGTTTCCTACTTATGAGAGAGGTGCATACCTCCAAAGTGGTGGATATTTTAGCATTGGAAAAATGGTGACTTATTTTCCAAGGTATGTATATTGGCCTTGAATGCAAGTAAAAGTAGAAAAAATCATTAAAGGATGCAAGTTATGTTGTACTTGAAAATCCAAGATACATAAAGAAGCAGTGCACATGCCTCTTATGGTGCCTACTAGACCATAAGAAAGTGTGTCCATGGATTTCATGGTTGGATTAGTAGATAGCAAGAATGGGAATGATTATTTATTTTTGTGGTAGATAGGGTTAGTAAGATGTTCATCTTATCTCTATACAACAAAATAATAACTAGGAAAGAGATAGCATATTTGTTCTTTAATAGAGTTTGGGTGCACTATAGGATACCAAGATCAATCATATCAATCCAAGATGCTTGTTTTGTGAAGCAAATTTTGGTCCACTTTATGGGAGAAGATGGATACTAAGATTCAAAAGAGCACAACCTTTCATCTACAATAATATGGACAAATGGAGGTGGTGAATAGTATTTTGGTACAATTTATACATGGATACAACAATAGGATGTTGAATGCTTGGGATGGATCTTTGCCCTATTCCAACACTCATAAAATAGAGCAATTCATTCTTCTATAGGTTAGTCACAATTTGAGGTGAGTTTGTAATATTTACCAACTAGTCAGTAGGATATTTCACTTGAACATCATGGTGAGAAAGAAGGATTGGACTTATAGGTGACAAAATAAACATAATTCATTGATATGATCCATGAGATCCAACTTAGGGTGAAGATGCAATTGGAAAAAAACTCAATTGAAGTACAAGGAGAGGCATTACCAACATTATGTGGAGCATGGTCTCAAGGTTAGAGACAAGGTAGGTTGTCCTTAGGAAAAGAAAGGATTCAAGAAATGGACAAGAACAATAAACCTCTAAGAGATACACCATTTACCATCTTGGAGGTAGTTGGGGAGAATTCATTTAGGTTAGATCTCTCTCCTTACATGAGAGTACACTTATTTGTCAATTGTGAACATATCTTGTTGTGCAAACCATCCATGTTGGATGAAGAAGAAGAATAATCAATGCTATCTTTGGTTGAAGATCTATACTTTAGAAAAAGTAGAGAGAGACTAAGAAATGGGTTCACAAGTCTTAGAAAGTGGGGATTAAAGGATAAACCATGAGCAAATCATATTGGTACTCCAAAGAGAAGTTGGGGACATTGTTTCCTCATCTTATGTCTCATTAATATTTTGATGGACCAAAAGCTTCTCTATGAAGGGGGTATGATCTAAAAAGGATCAACGAGTTTTATAGCTTCCAAAAAGTTGGTTAGTTCAAAAATTGGACAAGGATAAATACTTGTTGTTTTATCACAGACAAAACCACTCTTTTAGTAGGGGTGACTGTGTAAGAAATATTTGTTGAAAATGAAACCATTAGTGTGATTCTATATATTAATAGTGATTCTTAAATCCATGGGTCAATTATATGATTCATAGTGGTGGTTCTAATTCAAAGCAATAGTTTTGTCATGCAAAGCTAGAAAAAGAAAAGGCAGATGGAAAGGTCAATTCAAGTTCTATGATGGTTAGGATACTCTAGTGTATGAGAGTGTAGCTTGACAACACAAAAGTAAAAGGGAACACATAAAAAGGGTTTTTGTATGAGGAAGGATCACATAATGCTTGGCATGGACTAGGAAGGACACATAGTTTGTTGCATAATTAGAGAGGAATACTAGGAACATCATAGATTGCATCACTCTTTTTTAACTAGACATTGGTTAATAATAAACCAAATAGTATTCCTATTCAAACCTATCAAGTTGGGTTTTTCCTCCCAAATTGGGGGTTTCCTGAGTGAAAAATTATGCAGAGTGTGTTGAATGTGTTGCTTGCAACTACTAGTAGATTAAAGTTTAATTATAATATTAGATTTAATTGAAAATAACTAGTTCAGCTTTAATTTTAGTAGTTAAGTGATTTCATAACCACAATCTAAGACTATGTAGTGATTATAGATTAGTATCATACAAGAAATCTCCAAGATTCCTCAAAGGGTGGCACCCCATTCCATGATGGACCAATGTATATACCATTAAAATTAACATTAATCATAAGGTACAAAATACATCTTTCTTGACAACTCACAACATATATACTTGACCCATTTGATAATAGATTGCTTTAACGGGTTACAAACAACATAGTAAGATACTATTGTTTTCATACCCCTTACAACAAAATATAAAATATGATCAACTAAGCTCACCTCTAGACTATGAGAAAATCTAACATTCATTACCTCATCATAGACTTTTGGAAGAAACTTTCATGTTTTCTTTGTTTCCATTCTCACACCTTTAATAATAAGTTTTATAGCAATAAAATTTTGAAATTATACTTAAATGAAATGCTAAGATGGTCTAAAGAATATCATACACAAGAGTGATTTGTTAATAGGGTGACACAAAATATAAATCATTTGCATATGAAACTTGAATAGTGAAAAAGAGGTAGTGTCTGTTCTTAATTGTTTTCATTTATAAAAACCACGTAAACCATAAAGATTTATTTGTGAATCTTTATGTTAGGCATGTAAAAGAGCATAACTTGTTCTTTTAATCCTTCATTTTATGTCATTTTACATATATGTAGTAATGTATAGCTATAACACATGATTGGACATATTTGGTACATAAAATGACTCCTACCTAAAAGTCATTAGCTAATAACCACTACATATCACCTATCTCCTACCAATGCACTTTTCGTGCATTCATTTTCACCTTGAACTAAGCCACATGACACTACCTAGTCCACCTCAATTAAATTTCACATTCCCCATTTGGATGTTGGCCCTTTCAAAACATGGTCATTATTTTGTCAACCCATAGGTCAAGAAGTTTGAATTAATGATTGTGGATGTAATGCCCCACCATGCAACCCTAGAGATAAGTTTAACTAAGCAATAAAGAGGGTGAATTTTTTTAAAAAAAAATAGAAGTAATGATAACAAAACATAACATAGTCTATAATCAACAAGTTAAACTAGCATCTCTAGGGATTACACAGCGGCATTATTGAAATTATACAATAATCAACAACATACATAGTTTAATCAAATTAAACCAACTAAATCAAACCAACATCTTTCATTATGACTTCCAAATACTTCAAGAAGTTTGCATTAAGATTACAAGTACAAAATAGTATATCTTACAAGAGGAATTACATAGTTTCATTGTTACAAAAGCTCTTTTTCTGAATACATCAAATTACATAATGAATTCCACTGATACATAGATCTAGATGCAAATAGTACAAATAACAGTCTTCAAATACAGGTGCAAACTGGAATCATGAGAGTTACATCTTCTTTACATGCGAGCCACGATGCCAGAAAACTAATGGAATAAAGCACAACCACTCGACCATGTGGAACCCTGAGGTCCACCCCTCGTGCTAGGAGATAACAATGAGGTCCCATGACAAGAGACAGATAGGTATATAATAGTCTAAAGGGAACAAGAGCTACACATGACTCCATTACAACATAGGTAACTGACACAAGTAACTCAACAACACTTCCAAAGGCAATCACATAACGAATGGAGAAAAATAATTAGGGAATGCTAGACTGCAGTAGGGATGAGTGTCATCGCATGGTCCTAACATGGGTTATCCTGACAGTCTCTAGCTAGACGTCAGCTCCCATCCTTGGGTTACCCTAACAATCTCTCGCTAGGCGCCGGCCCCCATCTATAGTTACCCTGATACTCTCTTACTAGACACCGGACCCATAGGGTGACACATGCGGAACCAACATTCCTTTCATGAGGACAAGGAAGTTGATCTTGCCAACCAGGCCTTCTCATCCCATCCTTAGCCTGAACAAGCACTACAGGCATGGGTGAGGAATCCAATTGTCTTAATTAGTGTGAAAACTACCCAACCCCTAGATTTATTAGGTTATCACTTGATTACAAAACTCCTAATGGGTTACCCTGGCTAGCCACTTTGGGCACCGGCCCCACATTGGAAGCCACTCCCCCTTCACTACATCTAGATTCTCACAACCCATACCATAAACCAAGCATGAACTATCACATTCTTCAAAATATATATCATTTCACATTACATAAGTAAGGCATTTCCATCTTGCATGATCATCATAATCACACAAATAAGCACACTGAGCAAGGCATTCTCCATCTTGCACATGCGTCATTCCAACATGAATAATAAACCATATTTCAAGAATGCATTTCATTCAACTCACAAGATGCACACATAGCCAACCCCCACATAATCAAACCCTCCTAGGCCTCTAGAAACCACTTTCCCCAAATAACACAAACACATGACACCATTAAAATGCAATGGTCATACATCACATTCACTTTCCAAAGCACATCATAAACTAAGATCCATAATTCAATAACAAAACCACAAATGTAACATATGATCCGATGCACTAATAATGGTCTTAAAGAATGTAACATTATTCCAAGCATGATCAATCATCTAACAACATAAGGTAACTCTATCCCAATAATGCAGAACAATAATAACTTGAAAGGGTTACCAATTATTCTATAACAGAAAATTCAGTCAAACAAGATACTACCCGTTATTAAACTAAACCTCTTTCTACATTGATGTGGATCTTATTAAAATTCTAGATAACTTTGTGATTTCTAATCAAAATAATTGTATAAACAAAACATAAAGGATCAAAAGCACCCTAAGCCTCTGGAGCAAACCACTAAAATGTAAAGGTTAATACAAACATTACAACTCATTTCTAAATCATTCTTACTTACTTCTATAGGCTTGTATTTTCAACAATATGAACTACTGATAGAATTTACAATACCCATAATTTGAAAAGACACTAAATGAGCGGAATTCCTAAACTAAAGACATAATCATGAAAGAATAATAGTTAAACAACATTAGATTAACATGATGACAAATTACATTAATACAACAACAATTTTAAGGAACTATTTTATCCCTTATCCTATTTTTAAACAAAACGAATGATCTTTTCATAACATCATCATTACAACATTTAACTAAGATTTAAGTTAATAAATATTCTAGTGCAAATTATTAATGAATAAATATTTCCTTTATAAACAGGTAACATGACTAAATACCCATTATCCTACTTCTCTAATAATAAATTTACTAATTTTAATTAACAATTAAGTATCATATTTATACTCTATTTGAACTAGATTAAATCCTAATATCTAGATTTTACTACATTCTAATGAAATAACCATCATAAGTATTATATTTACAATCAAGGTCAAAGGATATTAAATACATAGTCTTCACAGAACATAGAAATATAAAAATCATTTTAACTACAAAATTTCCAATTAAATAATACTTTCTTAATATTATATTGACCATTTATGACTATTTCAATAATAAAGATATAACCATTTACACTAAATTAAAATAGAATTGAATAATAATAATTGAAACTGAGCTTAACTAAATATTTTGGTTAAAAACCTCTAATCAACCAACAATTAAATATCTTACAATTTAGATATCTATTCCCTATTAATAAAAATACATTTTAATAATAAGTAAAGATTCAAAACATATATAAGAAGATATATATATATATATATATATATATATATATATATATATATATATATATTACTTAAAAATATCTAAGATTCCCCTTCCAAAAAAAATATAAGTTACTCTTCCTAAAATAAAGGAAGTGTGTTTCCTAAAAGAATGACAAACTTAAGTTTATTAATATATAGAAAAAAAGATTATACTCTTTAAAAGAAACTTGATAACTTACTATTCCTATTTCCTATCAAGGTTAAAAATTATTTATGCAAAGAGAGATTCATTTATTCCCTTCTATTCACTATGAAAGCTATTCATTTATTCACTTCTATTCATTATGAAAGCTTTTCAGAGGATTGAGGAAATTGATTAGAATGCAGATATGAGAGACTGTACAATGATACCTATAGGTTGTAGAATGAGCTCAAGCATGGCTTCGATGTCAGTACGCCAGGAGAATAACAGATTTATACTACACAATTTTCATTTTCAGATAAGAGGGTTGATATGATTCCTTTGGATTGAAAGAACAATGTAAAGTTTATTGGCAGAAATTATACCATTTTGCTTCTGAGAATAAGACAAAACAATTTGCAAATTTTGAAAGAAGGATGTCGAAGGGTTTGAGCATGCTAAAATAAATTTGTTTGCAAAAAACATTTTCTTCTTGCTTCACCAGAAGAAACGTTGCAAAATACAAGTAAATGGACAAGGTCGTTGATAGAAGCACTTGAAAAGATTGGTTTTATTTTGCAGAGAGAAATACTTACATTCTCCCTTTTGGGTCGTACTTTAGATAGAGCAATTTTGACTAAAAAGGTAATTATGAAAGAGGATTCACAAATCTAAACAGTTCTCATAATGATGGGGTAAAAGAAGGTTCCTGATGGGTCGCCACATATGGGCCATCTTCTTAATTTTTAATTTCAGAAGATAATCAAATGAATTTGTCTCTTGTAGAGACATCTACCAAGAAGGCATTATAGTTATAAATGTTATTGCAGAGAAGTCTTAGAGAGTAAAATAATACATTCAAATTTGAAAGCAAAACTAGCTTAAGTATACGCCCTAGTTTTGAGTTTAATCATGCTTTCAGAAATGATTCCAGAGATGATCGATCTTCCATTACCAAAATGGTACCAGATGAAGATTGAGATACCCAAGAGAATGATTCAAATTGAAAATTACGAGAAACCTCCTGGCAACAACAAAGAAACTAAAAGAGAGTATCATGCATAGGGCTATAACAATATAGACATACCCGGATTTAAACCTTGAGACTCCAAATTAGTATCCTCCAGTTCTCCTTTTCTTCCTTTCCCCCAATTCTTTGCTCTGGAAAACTCCCAAATTTTATGTGTTTTATCCAATTCCCCTCCATCTTCCTCAAATATTTTCCCTATTACAAAAATAGTCATGTTCATAAATTCCCACTCCACCACATCTCCATTACTAAAAATCCACCTTCTCCCCAAAATA
This sequence comes from Cunninghamia lanceolata, assembly GCA_027924645.1. NCBI lineage: Eukaryota > Viridiplantae > Streptophyta > Pinopsida > Cupressales > Cupressaceae > Cunninghamia > Cunninghamia lanceolata. The sequence goes on from BSBN01000128.1 coordinate 5,794,674, forward strand.
ATTGCAATAAATCTCCACTTATAGGAAGATTCTCCAATCTGGTAATTTATTATTTACACCACTCACAACAACTCACTACATTCCAATAAATTAATAAATAATATAAAATAATATCTTTCAAATTATACAAAATAAATATTTATTCCTCTAATATAATATTAAATACTTATAATTTCTTTGTTATTATTATCATTATTAACTATTAAAAATTATTAATGTAATTCCTATACCTCAAAAATTAACATTATTTATTTAACAACATAGACAAATATTTAATATATTTTAAACTTAATATTATTTATTTACAAAATAGATTAATAATCTATTTGATGAAAACAATAGACCGACAAAACAACTCAGGGACTACATACCAATCATTTACCGATGATAACATACCATATAACAACAGAGACTCACAATCAAGCTCCAACCGACCAACTGACGAGACCTGAGACTGAGAACTCATCCTCATCGAAGATGATGACAAACTGAAGGAACCTCATGTTATTTCCCTTCCACAACATCCATTGGCATGAAGGCACGCTTTGACCTGAAATTCAGGTGGAGTCGATGCCTGGTACCTGCAATCCTACAGCAAACAAAAGTGTCGAATACAACATATATATAATCATCCAACAGGCACACTGTGACAGGGAGTCGCAGCGTAGTAGGGTACTAATCATGAGTAATACTACACTGTCCCTTCACAAAACACATCACAAATATCCACATTAAACAAGTTCATTAGTAACTAAACAACCAGATAACACATAGTCAGATAGTCGCATAATTCACGTAGTAAAACAAATCTACATAATCAATTAATCCATAACTGATCACAACATAAGCATAATGTACTAATCATAAAGTATCAACAATGTCATCATAGTAAACATCAATGAATGTCATAACTACATCATAATAGTAAGCCTACCATCAACATGTCTATCATACCCTAAGCATTCCAAGTTTTTTTTACCTTCTTCTTCATGCTTCATAGCCCGACCACCTGCTCATCCAAGGTGAAAATGGAGGGGCACTACAGTGGACATGTATTTAAGGAGATTTTTTAAGTCATTTAGAACACATTTACAAAACATGAAAATGACTCAAAATAATAATCATGTTCAAGAGCACTTAAAGTTTGATTATGCATCTACACACTATGTACTACTTCACCATACATTAGGCATGCATCTACAATACATGCTCAACATGTTTACGACATCTCATTCCTTCTATAGGGTTGTGATTTCCATTGAGACAAACCAAAGGTATTCCCTTAGTTTTGAAGCAAGTTCCATTCTACTTCTTAGCACAACTAAAATTAGAAACAAGTGTAGAGGACAACAGTAACTAGATATCTAAAGATCACATCAATAAAGGAATAAGTCACACCATCTAGACTAATTTGCACAATGCAACCCAGTCTAAGATGAAGACAAACTACACACATGATCCACAACATTAATGTTTCTATATAGAATCCTTTTGATTCCCTAATCACTTATTTGTATTCAGATTTGAACTTTTGATCCCTTTGTGTAAAATGCTAGCCTATCCTAAGTAAGGTCAAACCTCAATCAAGTTAAATTAGATAAACATGTATTCTCTCTCTAGTTGCTAGAACATTTTATCTAAATATAGATCATTATTAATTAAATTTTCTACAACATTTTATCTAAATATAATTCATTATTAATTAGATTTTCTTATTTAATATACGATAAGACTAAAATAGTAGAGAAGCATCTATTTTCATTACACTTTCCTTTAGTGGTTAAGATCATTTAGAAATAAACAAATAATAATTATTTCGTTTTGAATGATTTTATGATACACGTATTTTTTGATTAAGGGTAAAAAGGGAGGTTTTGAAAGGGGTCCCATCTCTTTTAAACAGGCCAAGTAGAAACAACAATGTAACTGCTTGAAGCACATCCTAATAGAAAAATAGGCTAGGGAAACAACAATGCTAAAACAAGTTAGTGACACAACAACATCACAATAAACTAACAATGAACATCAAACATAAAGGGAATTAAGGGTAATGGTTACTTTCCATTCTTCTCTAAGGAACTCCATATGCCCATCCATGAATTTCATGGTTGTCTCATCAAACACATGACCCCTAGACATCTTCTAGTTGCAGGTCCTAATGCTAAAGCCCTCTTGAGTAGGATTGTCATGTTTCTTCAATCCATCATGAAGCGTATGGATGCTTTTGGCATAGCTCTAGATGGTATTTCTACTAACATCAGCAATTTTTTTAGATTATCCTTAATGAATTGCAACTCACCTTCCAGATTGTTGATTATTTCCTCCCGAATTTCAACTTGTCCTCTTTCAGTTTGTAAATATCTTCTATGATATCCCAATACTTCTTGACTAGATTGTCATCCACATTTGGCTAAGAGGAATAGCCACTTAATATTTGGTGGATCAAATATATCCTAATGCTAAGCCTCCTATTCTCCATAAAGAACCACTTGAGAACACTATGGTTGATAGATATTTCCTTCTCCATGCCACTCAACATGTCCACTTGTTTCTCAAGGATAGAGGCAAACTTTTCAACTCTAGAGAACACTTTCTTAGAACATTCAGGGATAACAAGTTATGTGTGAGGGGAAACACTATTACTCTCAGTGGGTCCAACATTCACAATAATGTCCTCCACTTCCATCACCTTATCTTTACCCTTCTCCTTTAGACCTCTCTCCCATTAGTGGACCTCTTAAAAGTAAGTGACCTATTCCACTTAGGCACCTTCCTCCTATCATCTGTAACTTTCTCCTCAAAACCTCCTTCCACATGAGAGACAACCTTTTTGTTGCTCTAATGATATGCTTAGCCAACCTAGAAGGACCTCGGGCCTCTAAATTAGGAGCATCAAAAACCTTAAAGACCCTAACCCTTGAATGAGTCTAAGGAACTTTATTCATCCCCCTTCAATGGGCCTTAAAACCTAACTAGAAACCATCTCCTGCCTCTCAATAGGCTTAATGGATGGTAGGGGCTTGAGATTCTGAGCATGCCGAATTAGTAAGAAAATGAGGGATTGGTGTAATGGGCACAAAGCCTTTCAAAAAATAACTTCCATAATAGAGTATTTCAAGGACATTATAAAGAAGAAAGGAAAGTTGACCAACTTTTGTGTCTAAAATGGTTATGAAGGGTAAAATGGAAAGAGAAGACACACTAAAAACTCCTCTCAAGAGTGGCATAGCACATAATATAAATGATCATTACATCCCAAGGTTTGGGGAGGGACACCTAGATGTAACCAAATTATTGCCCCTCCAATTTCTCCTTCCCTTTTAGCAAAGCCTTAACCATTTCCTCTTTACCTCTCCTATCATTGAAAGTCTTATCTTCCTCTATGGATAACATAGTAACATGAGCAATGATATCCTCTATTATTTCTAACTCTAAAACTTTGACCAACACCTTCCCTGAATTCCAACCCTTGGAAAATTTCTTAGAGATAATAGGGTTGTGATCCTTGATTCTCTCCATGTAATTGGTTAAACCCCCTCTTCTAAGGATATACCACACCATTGGATTCCTTTTGACATCCTTACTATTGTTATATGGAGCCTAATCAGACTCAGAGGTTAAATTTTCCCCACTTTTATCAGCGCGGTTTCCCCCCAAATTATTTAACGGGGGTTTGGGGGCAGCGCCCCTTGCGGGGTCCAAGGGCAATGCCCCTGGTGCACTCCCTGTCGCGATACAGGGCAAGGTCGAGGGGCAATGCCCCGAAACCTCAAACGACTTTTATTGTTTTATAAAGGCGTCAGGAGTTATTTTTTCTATTGGCTGACATTAAAAAAAACCCTATTTTGTAACTGACATAAGTCTTGATAAAATGGCTAAGGTTTAGGGTTTCTGGTTATATTGTATTTTAGCATTTGCAGCGGTATTGAGTTGCAAGGATTGCTATTTGTAATCGGTTTGATTTGCTAGATAATAATATTGGACTCTCTGTTGGTGGATGTAGCCCGAGTTTGGGTGAACCACGTTAAAATTGTCTCTTGCTGTTATTATTTCTATGAATTTTCATTCCTCTGTTTAATCTTTATTTGCATTTAATTGATATCTTCTGCATGCAATTCCTAACAAGTGGTATTAGAGTGAGTTGTGTTCAATTATCATCTGCAGGAAGGTCTCATGGTTGAGTGGGAGTCTCATGGTTAAGTGGGAGCAATGGCGGACGAGGGTAAATTAAAGGTAGATAAATTCAATGGACAGAACTATCGGTTATGGAAGATGCAGATGGCGGATTATCTGTATCAGAAGGATTTGTGGAGGCCGTTGGAAGGAATAGCCAAGAAACCGGCAATAATGACTGATGAGGATTGGAAACTTCTAGATAGAAAGGCACTGGGAACCATTTGGTTGTGCCTGGCACCATCTGTGGCATTCAATATAACAGAGGCAAAGACAACAAATGAACTAATGAAAGCTTTGGCTAAATTGTATGAAAAACCCTTGGCCTCAAATAAGGTATTTCTCATGAAGCATTTGTTTAATCTAAAAATGATTGAAGGTGGATCTGTGATAGATCATTTAAATGAGTTTAATATGATTACCAATCAGTTAACTTTTGTAAAAGTGAAATTTGATGAAGAGGTGAGGGCTCTCTTGGTTTTATGTTCTTTGCCAGAAAGTTGGAATAGCTTGGTAATGGATGTAAGTAACTCTGTCTCTGGTTCAAATACTTTGAAATTTGATGATGTTGTATTCAATGAGAAGGTGTTGTACAAAGATCAGTTGCAACGGCATGAGAAGAAAGAAAGGGATTATGTGGTGCTAGATGATACTCCAGATAATGATGTTCCAGTGGTTTCTCATGCTCCGCAACATCAACAAGAAATACCACAAACTCCAATGAATGTTAGACGGTCAACAAGGCTAAGTAGACCTCCTAAAAGGTTTTCTCTCTCTTTGTATTCTATTTTGTTAATAGATGTTGGTGAACTGGGAGGGTATGATGAAGCTATGCAGGTGGATACAAAGGTTCAGTGGGAGTTTGTAATTAAAGAAGAAATGGACTCATTGCTAAAAAATCAGACTTGGGAATTATGTAAGTTGCCTGCGGGTAAAAAGGATTTACCAAACAAATGGGTTTATAAGTTGAAAGAGGAAGATGGAGGTAAGAAAATATTTAAAGCCAAGTTAGTTGTAAAAGGATTTGCATAGAAAAAAGGTATTGATTTGATGAGATTTTTTCTCCGATTGTTAAGATGACTTCTATTCATACTATTTTAAGTATTGTGGCTGCTGAAGATTTGCATTTGGAATAGCTAGATGTGAAAACTGTCTTTCTCCATGGTGATTTGGAGGAGGAGATATATATGGAACAACCACAAGGATTTGAGGTCAAAGGTAAGAAGAAATTGGTGTGCAAATTGAAGAAGAGTTTATATGGCTTGAAATAAGCACCTCGGCAATGGTATTTGAAATTTGATAGTTTTATGGCTGAGCAAGGCTACAGTTAGTGTAATTCTGACCATTGTGTTTATTTTAAGAGGTTGGATAATGACAGCTACATTATTTTATGTTTATATGTTGATGACATGCTTGTAGCAGGGTCTAACATGGATCACATAAGAGAGTTAAAACAATAGTTAGCACAATCATTGGCTATGAAGGATTTGGGGGCAGCAAAACAAATCCTTGGTATGAAAATTTGTAGAGATAGGAAGAACATAAAATTGACTCTATCTCAGGCTGATTATGTTGAAAACATGTTGCAGAGATTCCATATGGAGAATGCAAAAGTTGTCAACACACCTTTGCCTAGTCATTTGAAATTGACTAAGGAGATGTGTCCTAAGACACAAGAGGAGGAAGAAAAAATGTCCAAGGTACCATAGGCTTCAGTTGTAGGAAGTTTAATGTACTCCATGGTATGCACAAAACCGGATATTGCACATGTTGTAGGAGTCGTAAGCAGGTATATGAGTAATCCTGGATTGGAGCATTGGAATGCGGTAAAATAGATTCTCAGATATTTGAGAGGTACATCCAATAAAAATTTATGTTTTGGGGGCTCTAATACTGATTTAGCAGGCTATGTGGACTCAAATTTGGCAGGGGATATTGATACCAGGCAGAGTACTACAGGTTATGTCTTTACTGTAGGTGGGATAGTGGTGAGTTGGACCTCCAGGTTGCAAAAGGTGGTTGCTTTATCCACCACAGAGGCAGAATATGTAGCTGCAACAGATGCAAGCAAGGAGATGATATGGCTGCAATCTTTCATGGAAGAATTAGGCAAACAACAAGCTAACAATTATTTTTTTACAGACAATCAAAGTGCCATACATCTTGCAAATAATTATGCCTTGCATTCAAAGACCAAACACATACAACTAAGGTATCACTTCATCCGGTCGATGTTGTGTCATGTCTCAAATTTTGATACCATCTGGGTTTACTTTAAATGGAAATATTTCATGAAAAATTATATGCTGATAGATGAATAATTTGTTATGAAAATTTTAATAAAATAAATGTAATATTCATGTTAGTAATGCTTCGGCTATGTTTTGATTATTTGGTTACAAATCTATTAACGGAAATTGGAGTTTACTATGTGTTGCAGGTTGTCGAAGACAAGAGTGTGGTTGAGGTAAAGAAGATTAGCATCCTGGCAGGGTTAAGATTTAGGGATATCATTCACACACTTCACGTAGTGTCATGTAACTACATATGTTGCATATTGAAACATTTAATAGTTTAATTTAAATTACTTTTTTATTCTATTTAAATTATATGATTTTATTGCATAGGTAGTTAATGGTGATTTAGTTAGATTATTTAATTCATTGATATTTAAATATCTTGAGTGTTTAGAAAATTTAATAATTGATTTAGTTATAATCATATTCTATTTAATTATTAGTTTTATAGATACATTGTGATAAATATGTGAATTATTTTAACAATATTATTAGAATTAGAAATAGAATAAAACATGTTTTTGAAACAAAAATTTATTTGAGGAATAGAAAAGCTCTAGAAAATGAAACACTTGAGGAAGAGGAAAAGAGGAGTTATAATTCTTTTCTTGAACACCAAAATCTTCTATTTAAAATCTTGCATTTTTGAAATAAAGAAAGCTCTTCATCTTTGGAAACTGCATTATGAAAGCATTTTGGGCTTCTTAGAAATGATGATCTCTGTACAAATGGGATGCTAGATTTGTTCCATGGCTTATCTATCAGATAAGTCTTTGTTTTACAAATATTTTTGTTTGGCAGAATGCTTTTTTTTCCTTGCATGATAAACGGCATTGGTTTTCCTTGCTATAGTCAATTCGGTAAAAGAGCATTGCTTGTGGATTTAATGTTAATGATGTGAAAGGAGAAAATTTAAAGAAAATCAAGGAGCTTACAATCAGTGTGCACTTGGAGATTGCAACTAGTTTATTTGTGTGGGTCTTATAGTATCAATCCTCATGAATTTAAATTCTCTAATGCTTCGAGTCTATCTTTGGGATCTGAATTATTAGCAAGGTTACTTCATTTTATATATGTAGATCTTAGTTTAAATGGTAATAGATCGCATTTTGCATGCACGTCTACCAGAGCAATTCCAATCTATTTTCGACTATGAAGGATGACCATAACCTGTTCCAAATTTCCCTTTTGAATCAGCTTTGGGAAACGTTAGCTATGGATTGTGAACTTCCATATTCTCTTCATTAGATTGCATTATTCTAATCATTCCCAGAAGTCATTATCTTTAAACTTAACATGATGTTAAACCATAAAGATGTTTCTCCTTACCCATCGACTTCTATCTTTGTCACAGGGATATATTGTTTCAGTATTGTGATTAAACTTACCTGTATCTATGTATGTTATTCCTTTTGTTCAATGATAGTGCAATCTTTTGAGTCATACAAGCGACCTAAACTCCATTAAAGTCAGCCTACGTTAATGACTAAAATAGTATGTTGTTCTGTTGGTTCTACTACCATCTTTAAAACCAAACGTTTTCTTCTACCTTTCTAAATTGAAACTAAATCTTCTCAATTCTAGTGGGGATCCTTGTATGATGGTATCATTAACACTCCACTCTTTATTTGATTTAAAACAATCAACTTGCTTTTCTCTATTTATCATTTGATGGTATGAGGTGTATTGACCACCTTTGGTCTATTTATCTTACAATTATATATAAATATATATACTCGTATTGATTATGTTTATTTGAAAATGTATATGATGAAAGAGAACTACAATGCCGATTGGATTCTAATTTGTACAATTGAATGATATGAGTATCTATATTTATATAATATATGAAATTGAATTTATTGTATTGCAGAAAAAGAAATATTCTTTTTATTTTACATATTTGTATTAATAAGAAAAATTTGTAGAAACTTTTGAATTATTGAATTCTTGATAAATGTTATTTCTACATTTCAATTGGAAAAACTAGTAGTATAACAAAATTCTTGATTTATGAAAGAAATGTATTATGTTTATCTGGTAGATCATCAAAAAGATCAGATAAAATAAGGGAATAACAGTAAACTTTTCATTAAGCAAACCAGTGAAATCATTTGAATGGAAATAATGTTTGTATTTTTTTTAAATATATGATTATGGAAAACCAAACATAGAAAAACTGTGTTGTTTATATCTTGGTAAAGTATGAACTTTTGGGACAGGATGCCGAATATGAGTCTACAGAGACGATAGTTTTACTTTTTCTAAAACTATCGTTTTTATTTATTTGCTTGGCCAAGCAACTGTACCATTGAAATAGATGGATTTATTTTAAAAGCCTAGAACTTTGTAGTCTCTACCACATCTTGTTGCAAGAGTTTATGTCATTATAGGATTAGGATGCATATAGGCAACAAGGATGCATCGAGTGATTCCCTCCTGCTTACACCATTCCAGGTTGCTAGGCTCCTTGTGCAGGGTCGGTGCTTTCTTCGAGTTATGAAGAAACCCGGGGAAATTTAGTACTTCGTGGTTGGGTGGAAAAAGCACCTCAACCACTCTCTTGGACTTGGTTTGCGGATGACCAAAGGATCAAGGCAATTGAGATTCGATATTATTATTGATATGAATATTTGCTTCTTTGTATGGCTTCATTGCCAAGTTGCTATTGTAACATGATTCATGGATATCTTGTTAGTTCTTCCTTGTGTAACATTGAAACAGATGTATTATAACACCAAGTCAGGTGTATGTAAACTTTTTTGTAATCCATTCTGATATATGGATCATTATTCTTGCCATTTTATGTTATTATGGATAATTGGAAACTATTATTGGTTGATTATCTTACTTTGGAATATGCTTATCTTTTCGAGTACTATTTTTAGATGGTAGAATTTCCACACCTTACATTTGGTATCAAAGCATGGTTCCAACATTGGGAGCTCTGGGGCGTGTGTTACTCAAATTGTTTGAGCATGTGTGGGTCCTTGAGTGTTGGCGTGCAGTAAGTAGCATGTGCTTTTGTTTGTATGTCATCCTCGCATGTGTGTGGTGAGTAATACATTATTCTGGGTTAGATAAAACCTGGTGTTTGCCAAGAAGTTGCTTATGGGTATTTTCCTTCTTGCTGCCTTGAGTGTTGGGCATGAGTATTTGCACTATGTGAGAGTGCTTGAGTGACCTTTGAAGGGTCATGTTTGTGCTTATGTAACCACCTATGATGATGGAGTTATCAGAACCTTTGTGTGAAAGTAAATACCATGTTCCAAGTGTAATCGACTTGGTTTATTCTTTTAGAAGTTATGCATTGTATATGGACAAGAGGATGTTTTGATCATATGCTTGTTATGGGAAGAATATTAATGAACCTTGTTGTGTACAAGAGTAGCATATCCTCGTAATGTTTGCCTCTGTATAGAGACTGATAATGCTTGTTTATTGCATTGCCTTATTGAGAGCATGTCTTCAGGTATGGATTAAGTATGCGATTGTAAGATAGATAGTGTTGCAACGCATTGCTAGAATAGATCATTTGGGTAATGACTTATATTCCTAGATTGCATTTCCCTAGGATTCATGTGGGAACCTAGGTGTAATTATTGCATTGCATTATTTGAAAAAGGGGTTGTGAAGAGGGCCTTTTGTATAATCCTTGTGATGTTTTAAGTGAATTAGCAAACCCTACATCTTGTGCCCTAAATTATGATTTTCCATCTCTTAGTATGCATTTAGTATGCTTGTCATCATGTTGTGGAGGAGTTTAGAATCTTGTGAAAGGAACGTTGGGTAATTGCTTAACCCCAACCTAATCCTTCCTCCTGTTTTATTTATGATATATTATTCCATATGTTGGTGAATCCTTGACTGGTAAGAAGTGTTAACCGCTACCTATTGGAGAAATTGATGTGCTTAGATATCTCAGTTGTGAACCTGATTTTGTCTCAGCTTAGTCTTGATTTCTAGTTGGATGACTGTGTACGTTTTTATGTAGTGATTGTATGCAACTTACGGTTGCTTGGAATCATTGAATGATTTTCATGTGGTTAAGAAGAAATAGACATGATTGGAATCTTGAAAGATTTGTTGTTAAGTCTATTCTCTTACTCACCTTGGATCCAGGTGTAGTGTAGCATTGTACTCCCTCTGTAGTGGCTAAAATTAGTCACATAGTTCTTGTAATGTGAAACTTGTGAATATTGATTTTTTTTCTTCGACTTTGTAAGGACCAACTTTGATTTTTTTTTTTCTTTTATTTGTGGAAAAGTAAAGCCATCAAAATTGATGTATATTTATCTTATGACCTTGATGGTTACGTTGTATTTACTATTGTAATTGCGCGCATTTTTATGCTTTATTGTTGTAATTGATTTTCTTTTCTTTGGCTTTATTTACTTATTATTGGTGGCTATGCTTGAAGGTTTTAACTATTGATCATGTGTCCTATTATGTTCTCTATCATGTCCATGATGGGCCTCTAATGGATTGTATAAGGGAGTAGAATGCGGAGAATAAACTAGTACTTGATGTGTGTATTACTAGAATTATAGTAGATTCAAATCCTTGGTTTATGATAAATAAAAGCGACTATTGTGTGAAACATTGAGAAATGGTGTTGTGTCTTGTATGGACTTAAACGTAAATTTATGACTGTGTAGAAAACACATTGGGATTGAATCTTACTTTTAGTTTAATTGGCCTAATGTTGGCTTAGTCCACCAACTTTAGTTGTTCTTGTGTATCTTGTTCCTATTGATCTTGAACACGATGCCATGCCCTAATGTTCGGCATTGGTAGAGTGTATAATGTTATATGTAAGTTCCATAACTACCTTCATAATGTAGGGTATGATGGATCTTTAGTTAGTGCATGAGCACGTAATGTATATAGATATTTATGGTATTATAGTTGTTTTTTTAGTTGCCAACCTTGGAAATCAGGTTGCTTCAGGAATTTCTTCTTAGTAGAGGTTTTCTAGCTTGATGCTAGATGGGATAAGTCGTCATTTGTATTCCATTTTATGAATACTTGGTGTTAGGCTATGAAGAAAACTTGTGTTTCTTAGTTGATCATGAATTGTGATCGAGTTGTGTTGTATGACACTTTGGTCTAGCTTAGCTATGAGGAAATGGTAGTATGGTGGAGTAGTCTTGCTCCTTGTTAGTACATTGATGTCATTTTAGATGTGCTCCTAGTGAGTAACAAGTTGCTAAGCCTTTCTTAATAGAAGTGTTTACCCCGTTAGAGGGTGTGGTTAGATTCTTTCCTCTAAGAATCTGCTTTAGTTGTGATAGTGTAGTGCTAGAATGTTAAAGAAACCCTCTCTTTCAGGAGTGGAGTGTGAGGAAGTATCTTATGTAGGGAAACTGTATCTAGAATTGAGATATGTGGTAGTAGTACCTATAACCTTTTGAGTTAGCTTACCTAATTTTTGAATTATTTTGTTAGGGATAGTACCTAAGGAAGGACTATTAAGAGAATAATCTTTTTGGTGCAAGAGCACCTATCCTACAGTGGCCTACATGAGGCAGTTAGTTAGTTTTAATCTTGTTGATGTTTCCAAGAAGGTCTTGTAAGACCAATGCATTGTAATAAGGTCTATTTGACCAAGATATGCTATTTTTAGATCGGTTGGTTAGAGTTAGTTAGAGTCTATTGAACAATTGTAGTTCCCAGCCGCTTGGAGGCAAGTCTATACTACAAGTGGTAACTAGATAAATACCCTCGTACAGATCAACTGGGATCATGGTGTGGTGAGAAGTTGTATTAGACTGTTGGAGAATAGAGTACTGTAATTGCATTTCTGAAAGCAAATAAAGATTCTGTTTGTGTTTTGATCATTTGATTTGTGTATTCGACTGGTTGTTTTGATAGGCCGGATGGATTCTTTTATCCATTCCCCTGGTTGATTATGCGAATCGGAGGAATGGTCATGTACAGTAGTTTAGTTTTTAGTTGTGTGTTTTCTGTTTCTATTCGTATGCATGTTTACAGGGTCGTAGGTCAGATGCAGTGAGGATCCCTAACATGGGTATGTGCTAGGTCGTGCAGGTTGAAAGAGGTTTGAGAAATCATCTAAGAAGCGGATCAGACCATCACTGGAGTTTGGCGGGTCTGAAACTGTGAAAATCTGCAAGTGTGAAGAGAACATGCAATTTATGTGTATATCGCTTTTGTCTGATGAAGTTTGTGTTTGGAAGACATATCGGTCGGCAGGAGTCTTAGCAACGGGTGTGTGGTCATCGGCGTAAGATAAGACATCGGGAGTATGGAATAGAGTCTGGCCGAAGAAACAAGTTTGGCCGATGGTGGAGTCTTTGGTAGGCATTTCTGTGTGAAAATAGTCATCGGGCGGATGAAGTTATGTGGAATCGATAGTGGAAGTTTCACCGATCGGGGTGACAACTGCAAGTGTCATTGATAAATAGTATATCAGCGTGAGAACAAGGATCGGCAGAAGGAGTGAATGATTTGTCGATGGGAGGAGTCACGATGATGAAGGGTTTGGCATCGGGGTGAGGTAGCTAATCGAGAAGATACTACGCACAGCGGCCGATAGTGTAAGGTGTTGCTGACGAGGAGCTCGGGGAGACAATAGGCGTCGGGATAACTATTCTGAAGGAGCCCGATGGCGAAGATGTTGCCGATGGTCAACAAGTCAAGTGTGTGCATCGGTATGACTAACATGATCGGAGTGAAGAGTCTAAGTGGAGCCGATGGTATGGGGTGTTGCCGATAGGCAACCAAAAGTGAACATAACTTCATCAGTGGGAGTTAGGTGATCGGGGAAGTAGAAGTTTGGTTGGTCGATGGGAGATATCTCATCGATGGGTGATTTAAGCATCGAAATGAAAGTGTTTTGCTAAGCTGATAGGTATAGGTCATAGCGATATGGTGTCGGGGACACATCGATATGAAATGGGATGTCGGTGCAAAAGGAATTAGTTTGGCCGATGGTATTATGTTTTGCCGATAGACAAATAAATAGAAAATAGAGAGTGTATGCATATTTGATAATGCATAGACATACATTTGAATTTGTATGTTAGGGTTTGAATGGCAGATGCCTCTGCATTAGAGTGGTATTAGAGCTCAGCAAAAGGTCTGGGCTGTTGTGTGTTGATTCTATCACTGAGAAGGCAGAAGTAGAGGATTGAGAGGTTGACAAGATGCCTCCTAAAGGTAATGGTACTGCAAGAGAATTGCAGGAGATGAAGGAAAAACATGCCAGAGAGATGAGAAAGATGAAGGAGCTTGTTGAAGCACTTCAAGCAAGGCTTGTAGCCTTGGAAATGAACAAGAAAAGAGAGGTAGAAGACAGTGAATCTGAGAAAGAAGATGATGCTGAAGAATTTGAAGAGGTAGATGAAGAGCTGAATGCTGAAGATCAGAGATTTGCAAAACTGTTAAAGGCAGTGCAGAGTGAGAAACCTAAGGTAAAGGTTGATGTTTCAAAGTATAATGGAAGTTTGAATGAAGAAGAGGTACTAGATTGGATTGTTGCATTAGATAATCACTTTGAATGTGAAGATGTTGCTGAGGATCAGAAGGTAAAGATTGCAAAGACCAAGTTGGGAGGTCATGCTTTGGTATGGTGGGATTATGTACACTCCGAGAGGAGAGAGCAAGGTAAGTCAAAGATCACTTCATGGGATAAGATGGTAGCAAGGATCAAAGGTAAATTTTTACCCCAGGATTATGAAATTCAGATGTTTAAGAAGCTGCAATTTTTTAGGCAAAAGGAAATGGATGTGAAGGCATACACTGAGGTGTTTTACAAGTTGAGTATGAGATTTGGTCATCATGAGAATGAGATAGAAAAGGTGGCTAGATACTTGGCTGGTTTGAGATTGAACATACAGGATGAGTTAGTTTTAGCTAACCCAAGGAGTGTAGAGGATTGTTATCAAATGGAAATCAGGATTGAAGAAAAGATGAATAGAACACAGGATAAGTCCATGAGAGGAAGAGGCAGCAATGTCAGAGGAAGAGGATCAGCTCCTACAACAAGACAAGGCAATGAGGGTCAGGAAGACACTGGTAAAGGACACGAGCAGTCTGATTTCAGAGGTGGATGGAAAGGTACCAGAGGCAGATTTGGAGGTGGTAGAGGTTCTACTACATTTTCTGGTAAGTGTTACACTTGTGGTGAATATGGGCACCCATCTTTCAAATGTCCAACAAAAGCAACAAGTTCAGGAGGAGAAAAGAGGGCAAATCTGATCCAAGAAGCTGATAAACAAAGTGCAAGCAGCTCACACACTCAACAAAGTGTGAAGGAGACTCCTGATAATTATGGTTATCTGGAGGAGGGAGAAGCATTGATGTTAAGAAGGACAATATTGAAGACATCAAAGGATGTGATGCAAAGAAGAGCTCTTTTCAAGACCACATGCAAGAGCAAAGGTAAAATATGTAAGGTTGTAATTGATTCTGGTTCTACAGATAATATGGTATCTCAGGAAATGGTGGATAAACTGAAATTAGAAAGGATTCCACATCAAAATCCCTACCAAGCATCTTGGGTAAGTGATAGTCAATCACTTTTGGTATATGAACAGGCATATGTTGATTTTCAAATTGGAGAATATCAAGATAGAGTTTTGTGTGACATATTGCCCATGGAATGTTGTCACCTACTGTTGGGTAGGCCATGGAAATTTGATAGGAGAGTATTGTATGATGGGTATGCTAATACCTACACCATCAAGAAAGATGGGAAAACCATTGTGTTGGTTCCATTACAGGAAGCAGCTGCAGCACAGAAGGCAGCGAAAATCATTTTAGTGGGAAAGAAGGAGTTTGTGAAGATGCCTATAGCAGCAGGCATAAAGGCAATTGGGGATACTACAGGGAAAGAAGTTGTTAAAGATACCAGTTTGATGAAAGGTTCAGTTTTGACTGACAGAGGTTAGCCATAGACCAAACAACAGGTTTATGAGTAGCCACAAATTGATTGGCAAGACAAGGATGTGATTGTAGTTGGGACTATTGTTTGTCCTATAAAAGTTGAAAGGAAGACAAATTTGAACATTGCAGAAGTTCAAGAAGCAATTCCTAAGGTTATTCAATCAGGTATTCAGACAGAGGTGCTGGTAAGACAAACTGGCAAACACAGGGTATGTATGAACACAGCCTACATTGACAGGCATGAGGGTTTACTTTCAAAACAGCAAGTTGCAGTTCAGAAATCTTGGAGCAGCCAAGAGACAGCAGAGTATAAAGCTGGAACAGGTCAGAGCACTGAGATGGCAAAGAGTAAAGGTGGAATTCTTCCACAACCTAACTCCTGGGACATGAGTTCTTTTTTCTGTTGGGGAGTATGGTGCAGGAGCACCTATCCTACAGTGGCCTACATGAGGCAGTTAGTTAGTTTTAATCTTGTTGATGTTTCCAAGAAGGTCTTGTAAGACCAATGCATTGTAATAAGGTCTATTTGACCAAGATATGCTATTTTTAGATCAGTTGGTTAGAGTTAGTTAGAGTCTGTTGAACAGCTGTAGTTCCCAACCACTTGGAGAGATTTCCCAGCCGCTTGGAGGCAAGTATGTACTACCAGTGGTAACTAGATAAATACCCTCGTACAGATCAATTGGGATCATGGTGTGGTGAGAAGTTGTATTAGACTGTTGGAGAACATAGTACTGTAATTGCATTTCGGAAAGCAAATAAAGATTATGTTTGTGTTTTGATCATTTGATTTGTGTAATCGATTGGTTGTTTTGATAGGCCGGATGGATTCTTTTATCCATTCCCCTGGTTGATTCTGCGAATCGGAGGAATGGTCATGTACAGTAGTTTAGGTTTTAGTTGTGTGTTTTCTGTTTCTGTTCGTATGCATGTTTACAGGGTCGTAGGTCAGATGTAGTGAGGAACCCTAGCATGGGTATGTGCTAGGTCGTGCAGGTTGAAAGGGGTTTGAGAAATCATCTGAGAAGCGGATCAGACCATCGCTGGAGTTTGGCGGGTCCTAAACTGTGAAAATCTGCAAGTGTGAAGAGAACATGCAATTTAATTGTATATCGCTTTTGTCTGATGAAGTTTGTGTTTGGAAGACATATCGGTCGGCAGGAGTCTTAGCGACGGGTGTGTGGTCATCAGCGTAAGATAAGACATCAGGAGTATAGAATAGAGTATGGCCAAAGAAACAAGTCTGGCCGATGGTGGAGTCTTTGGTAGGCATTTCGGTGTGAAAATAGTCATCGGGCGAATGAAGTTATGTGGAATCGATAGTGGAAGTTTCACCGATCGGGGTGACAACTACAAGTGTCACCGATAAATAGTATATCTGCATGAGAACAAGGATCGGCAAAAGGAGTGAATGCTTTGCCTACGGGAGGAGTCACGACGATGAAGGGTTTGGCATCGGCATGAGGTAGCTAATCGGGAAGATACTACGCACAGCGGTCGATAGTGTAAGGTGTTGCCGATGAGGAGTTCGGGGAGACAATAGGTGTCGGGATAACAATTCTAATGGAGGCTGATCACGGAGATGTTGTTGATGGTCAACAAGTCAAGTGTGTGCATCGGTATGACTAACACGATCGGAGTGAAGAGTCTAAGTGGAGCCGATGGTATGGGATGTTGCCGATAGGCAACCAAAAGTGAACATAACTTCATCGGTGGGAGTTAGGTGATCGGGGAAGTAGAAGTTTGGTCGGCCGATGGGAGATATCTCGCCGATGGGTGATTTAAGCATCGGAATGAAAGTGTTTTGCTAAGCCGATAGGTATAGGTCATAACGATATGGTGTCGGGGACACATCGATATGAAATGGGATGTCGGTGCGAAAGGAATTAGTTTGGCTGATGGTATTATGTTTTGCCGATAGACAAATAAATAGAAAATAGAGAGTGTATGCATATTTGATAATGCATAGACATACATTTGAATTTGTATGTTAGGGTTTGAATGGCAGATGCCAAGTGTGGAGATGATAGCTTTGTGAGTCTCCTTAAACTTAGTTGAGAGCTTGAGAGGTTATCCCAGGATAGTTGTGGTCCTGAGTTTTTATGGAATTAACTTGTTGTTGCACTTTTTGGGCTAGAGCTTCTTCTCATTGCAGTGGCAATGGAACGATGGAGTGATGTAGTCTCAAAGAAGTTGTTTGTATGATGGTTGGTTTTGATTTGTTTTGATAAAGGGGACCTCAACCTAGTGTTGGTTAGAAGAATTGATTTATTGGAATTATGTTATGATTTCCATTGCATGTGCATTATGATGAATTATTCATTCTTATATGTGTCTATGATGGACTAAGATTTGCCTCATTTGGTGTGCTTTGGTGGTAAGATTATTTTTCCATATAACTTCATTGATTGTGATGATATTTTGATTATACTCTGACAAGAGTACCATATGTTACTGGTATGGAATTGGGTGGTAGTTGTACCATGTATTGAGTATATGCTTGTATTGGTAGTTAGGCCATGTGTGTATTGTTTATATTGACTAACATACTTTATTGGACCATTGAAAAAGATGGATATTGCATTATTGAAAAAGATGGATATTGTACCATTGAAATCATTATTGAAATCATGATAAACTTCTTATCCTTGATCTTTCTAATCATGTAATGATCTTTTTACATGTTGAAAACCTATTATCTTATCTATTATGTTTCAAGTTGAAGACCTTGTTGTAAATTGTGATTGAGATGTTTTGATTTGCCAATGATGATAACAAGTAGTATGGGATGCTTGTTTTTCATTATAAGGGCAATTGTTCTACTGTCTCATGCGAGTAGGCATGTTGACAAAATGAACATAAATGTTTTATTTTATAAAAAGTTTGGGATATGAATAAGATTCTATGAAGGAAATGATTTAGCTTGCATGAATTTATTTGTTTATTTGATGAACAACGACATGTTAATGTTGTGTGTAAATGAATGAATGTTAGACAGAGGAATTCTTGTAGTTATGAACAAATAGGTGCTTGGAGCAATGACACATTGTCAGATAGGACAATTTTTATTTTGAGGTAAAAAAATCAAAGAGGTATGAAATGTTATCTTCAGTTAAATTGATCATCGGGACGATGATTCTTTTAAGGGGGAAAGGATGTCACGTCTCAAATTTTGATACCATCTGGGTTTACTTTAAATGGAAATATTTCATGAATAATTATATGGGGATAGATGAATAATTTGTTATGAAAATTTTAATAATATAAATGTAATATTCATGTTAGTAATGCTTCGGCTATGTTTCGATTATTTGGTTTCAAATCTATTAACGGAAATTAGAGTTTACTATGTGTTGCAGGTTGTCAAAGATAAGAGTGTGTTTGAGGTAAAGGAGATTAGCATCCTGGCAGGGTTAAGATGGAGGGATATCATTCACACACTTCACGTAGTGTCATGTAGCTGCATATGTTGCATATTGAATCATTTAATAGTTTAATTTAAATTGCTTTTTTATTATATTTAAATTATATGATTGTATTGCATAGTTAGTTAATGGTGATTTAGTTAGATTATTTAATTCATTGATATTTAAATATCTTAAGTGTTTATAAAATATAATAATTGATTTAGTTATAATCATATTCTATTTAATTATTAGTTTTATAGATACATTGTGATAAATATGTGAATTATCTTAATAATATTTTTAGAATTAGAAATAGAATAAAACATGTTTTTGAAACAAAAACTTATTTGAGGAATAGAAAATCTCTAGAAAATGAAACACTTGAGGAAGAGGAAAAGAGGAGTTATAATTCTTCTCTTGAACACCAAAATCTTCTATTTAACATCTTGCATTTTCAAAAGAAAGAAAGCTCTTCATCTTTGGAAACTACATTATGAAATCTTTTTTGTTTGGCAGAATGCATTTTTTTTTTCTTGCATGATAAACAGCATTGGTTTTCCTTGCTATAGTCAATTCAGTAAAAGAGCATTGTATGTGGATTTAATGTTAATGATGTGAGAGGAGAAAATTTAAAGAAAATCAAGGAGCTTACAATCAGTGTGCACTTGGAGATTGCAACCAGTTTGTTTGTGTGGGTCTTATAGTATCAATCCTCATGAATTTAAATTCTCTGATGCTTCGAGTCTATCTTTGGGATTTGAATTATTAACAAGGTTACTCCATTTTATATATGTAGATCTTGGTTTAAATGGTAATAAATCACTTGTCTTTGGTATGAAAACCCAATTTGAGAACAGTTCGTGTGTCTAGTATTTGCTGTCGCATTTTGCATGCATGTCTACTAGAGCACTTCCAATCCGTTTTCAACTATGAAGGATGACCATAACTTGTTCCAAATTTCCCTTTTGAATTAGCTTTGGGAAACGTTAGCTATGGATTGTGAACTGCCATATTCTCTTCATTAGATTGCATTATTCTAATCATTCCCGAAAGTCATTATCTTCAGACTTAACATGATGTTAGACCATAAAGATGTTTCTCCTTACCCATCGACTTCTATCTTTTTCACAAGGATATATTATTTCAGTATTGTGATTAAACTTACCTATATCTGCGTATGTTATTCCTTTTGTTCAATGATAGTGCAATCTTTTGAGTCATACAAGTGGCATGAACTCCATTAAAGTCAGCCTACATTAATGACTAAAATAGTATGTTGTTCTGTTGGTTCTACTTCCATCTTTAAAACCAAACATTTTCCTCCACCTTTCTAAATTGAAACTGAATCTTCTCAATTCTAGTGGGGATCCTTGTATAATGGTATCATTAACACTCCACTCTTTATTTGATATAAAACAATCAACTTTCTTTTCTCTATTTATCATTTGATGGTATGAGGTGTATTGACCACCTTTGACCATGCTTAGCATTAAAGAAATTAGGTTTTTGTTTAGCCATGGAGCCACGGCTTCTCTTTCCCCACATTCTATGTTGCTGACATTGATTACAAGAGAGACGCAACATCTTCCTTAAATTGTTGATTCAATTATTGTTTGGAAATCGACTATATCATTTGATAGCATTTAGATATATTGGCTGTAAAAGAAAAAATTATTTGTCTAAGAAGAGAATGGTTTATGACTGTATTCGATTATATCATTTGATTACTTAGTTTTACAATTATATATATATATATACTCGTATTGATTATGTTTATTTTAAAATGTATATGATGAAAGAGAACTACAATGCCGATTGGATTCTAATTTGTACAATTGAATGATATGAGTATCTATATTTATATAATATATGAAATTGAATTTATTGTACTGCAGAAAAAGAAATATTCTTTTTATTTTACATATTTGTATTTATAAGAAAAATTTGTAGTAACTTTCAAATTATTGAATTCTTGATGAATGCTATTTCTACATTTCAATTGGAAAAACTAGTAGTATAACAAACTTCTTGATTTATGAAAGAAATGCATTCTGTTTATCTGGTAGATCATAAAAAAGATCAGATAAAATAAGGGAATAACAATAAACTTTTCATTAAGCAAACCAGTGAAATCATTTGAATGGAAATAATGTTTGTATTTTTTAAAAATATATGATTATGGAAAACCAAACATAGAAAAATTGTGTTGTTTGTATCTTGGTAAAGTATGAACTTTTAGGATAGGATGCCGAATGTGGGTCTATAGAGACGATAGTTTTACTTTTTCTAAAACTATCATTTTTATTTATTTGCTTGGCCAAGCAACTGTACCATTGAAATAGATGGATTTATTTTAAAAGCCTAGAACTTTGTAGTCTCTGCCACATCCTATTGCAAGAGTTTATGTCATTCTAGGATTAGGATGCATATAGGCAACATGCATGCATCGAGTGATTCCCTCCTGCTTACACCGTTCCAGGTTGCTAGGCTCCTTGTGTAGGGTCGGTGCTTTCTTTGAGTTATGAAGAAACCCGGGGAAGTTCAGTACTTCGTGGTTGGGTGGAAAAAGCACCTCAACCACTCTCTTGGACTTGGTTTGTGGATGATCAGAGGATCGAGGCAACTGAGATTAGATATTATTATTGATATGAATATTTGCTTCTTTGTATGGCTTCAGTGCCAAGTTGCTATTGTAACATGATTCATGGATATCTTGTTAGTTCTTCCTTGTGTAACATTGAAACAGATGTATTATAACACCAAGTTGGGTGTATGTAAATTGTTTTATAATCCATTTTGATAAATGGATCATTATTCTTACCATTTTATGTTATTATGGATAATTGGAAACTATTATTGGTTGATTATCTTACTTTGGAATATGCTTATCTTTTTGAGTCCTATTTTTAGATGGTAAAATTTCTGCACCTTACATGTTGGGGGATGGACAGTTACGGCTGGAAAAGATACGTATAGATGAAAATCCACCAGATATGTTTATGAAGGCAATGACAAGGGAGAAGCTGAGCTCCTATTCAGCTTCGGTTGGTCTTCAAAACTGTAAACAATAAAATTAGAACAATAGGGTCCAGGGTGTTTATGTCTAGTGGGAGCTACAGGGTTGAAATGGTGTTATGATCAGTCTTCAAGAGGGAGATGATATGTTGTGAAGTCTAATCAGTCTCCAAGTGGGAGATTATTTTTATATGGAACATAATAAGACTCGGAGGTTAAATTTTCCCCACTTTTATCGGCGTGGGTTACCCCCAAATTATTTAACGGGGGTTTGGGGGCATCGCCCCCAAGACGAGGTCAAGGGAGAGCGCCTCTTGCGGGGTCCAGGGGTAGCGCAATGACTTTTATTATTTATAAATGTGTCAGGAGTTATTTTTTCTATTGGCCGACATAAAAAAATCCTATTTTGTAACTGACATAAGCCTTGATAAAACGGCTAAGGGTTAGGGTTTCTGTTGATATTGTATTGTAGCATTTGCAATAGTATTGAGTTGCAAGGATTGCTGGTTGTAATCAATTTGATTTGCTGGATAATAATATTGGACTCTCTATTAGTGTATGTAGCCTAAGTTTGGGTGAACCATGTTAAAATTGTCTCTCGTTTTTATTTCTGTGTATTTTTTATTCCTTTGTTTAATCTTTATTTGCATTTAATTGATATCTTCTGCATGCAATTCCTAACACTTACAAGTCACGAATTTAGTTCTAATTCTATCTCCTCCCATTAATGGATTCCTTTGCTTCTTGTTCTTTATCGAGATCCCTCTTCTGTAATGGATGCTTTGATTTCTTATGTTTGCCTTGGAGCAATAAAATAACAAGGGAGATGAATTAAAAATCTAATATTTCTCAAAACTAAGAAATAAATCCTTTTAAGTACTTGAAGGAGATAGCTCCCTACCTAACACATGCAAAGCATAAACTCTAAACTCAACTGCACTTATAACTACACGCAACTCATAATAATGGTAGCGAGACAAATAATGTGAAGCTAAGAAGATATAATAACATCATTAATGATTTTGACCATTCTTTCTATTAGTTCTTTCAAATCCAACTATTTAGCATGTCCTACCATAGAAACCCCCTTGTTAGCAAAGCAATCTACCACATTGTTCCCTTCTTTGAGTGTGTCTTTAATTTTGGCTTCCTTGAAGGAATTGATCAAGCTTAGAGCATCCATGATAATATTTTTAATCATCCAACAAAGAGATAACTCTTTATATATGTACTTAATGATGTTAAGAGCATCTCCCTCAATGACTAGCTAAGGAATCTCCAACTCCCTAGATAGGTGAATCACCCAGTAAGTAGTTGAAGCCTCAAAAAATTATTCATTTGGAAACTAAGATTGATAGAGAAAGATCCAATAAGGAGACCATTATGGTTCTTGATGACACTTCCCCCCACCGCAAGACTAGGGTTCTCCTTTAATGCACCATCGAAGTTTAATTTGAACTATTAAGAGGGGGCCAAGACCATTTAATGAGATTCCTAGCTTGTTTCTTTTTTTCATGGATACTCTCCATACTAATATCAATGTTCTTGTTATCATCCACCTGGTGTTCCTCTTTCAAAATGGTGTCATTCCCTTATTACTAGCTTGTCCCAACTAAGAAGATTCAAAGTTTTCCTTAATAACTAGAAAGATTTTGGCACCCACTCTAGTGGGGTTGGCTTTCTTGTCCTTGGAGATCCTAGCATTATGTTTTGGTGATAATCCCTAAAGGATATGAAGAAGAGTTAATTTTCATAGGGATTTTAACTTGAAATTAGAGAAAGGGGAATTCCACTGAAGAACTAGGTCCAACATAGCAGTAGACTGGACCCACTTGACTTTGAACTAGAGAGAAATAAGAAACAAATGCTCCAAGTAGAGTGGAAGTCAATGAATAGATGATAGACTAACTCTGAATCCTTCTGACTTGATGGCAATTTGAAAACCTCTTTTGATTAGATTATCCTGAGTAAGGACTTTGTTCTACATTACCAACCATAGAATATTAATCTTAGGAAGAAAATGTTTAAACCATACCTAAGCCCAAGGGGGTTTTTCCTATTCAGGGTTAATAAGTAAGGATAAGCCATATGATACACTATATGAGTTGTTGAAATATAGGGTAAATGACATAATGGAAATAATGAACAATATAGAGTTTTATTTGATTATGATGTGATTAAGACAATAAACTTACCAATGAAACAATGGAGAAATGACATAAAAAATCAACAAATTCATAAAGTGAAAACCATTACACCAGATATACATGGAGAAACCCTTGTAAGCAAAAACTCCACCCTAAAGATGTTGGGATTAGGTGTGTCATACACCTTGAAAATCCTAATGTTTGGATTAACTATTTTATTGTATTCATCTATTATTTGTGTCTCATTTGGGAAATGGGATGTCCCGCTAATGACTTGGCTATTATGCCATGTTTATTCCTTTGTATGATGTGTGTAAGAAGTTGTTAGAGCATCTAATGTCGTTATGACATTGTAAGATGTGGGAGTTACTTATGTGGATTCTGTGATGTATGTAAGAGAATGATTATACGGAGTTACAAAATGGACCAAAAATATTGTCCTTCATTATGATGTGTAATAAGAATATATGACATTGTAAGAGGTGTAAGAAAGCATCTTTGATGATGTGTAAGAAGTGGATTGTCCTTTTTGGACTTGGGGAGTTGTTATTTCATCCTCTAGTGGTTTTTTTATCCTTTAGTGAATTTAGATGCCCAAGTTCATGAGAAATGTCTTGAAGCTTCTAGAAAGATTATTGTAACTCTTGGACACATGTCATGAGGTTTCTTGCCTTGTTGACTACTTAGCTCATGGTTTTAGCTAATGCTTTTGGGAAACCATTTATGGTTTTCTTGGATGCCTTTGCCTATATATTGTAACCAGAGGAGAGGAGAGGTGAGGAATTTTTTATTGCATGGTTATTCTATTAGATTTCCTCTAGATGAGAAGGATGTAGATCTCCATGTTAAGGCTCTAAGCCTACAAGTGTATTGTAACATGTTTATTGTTGTAGATTAATACATTGCTTTGGTGCTTTAGAGTGTTGTTTTTTTACCCGAAAGAGTTTTTCCCATGCATATTGGTAGCTCTTCTCTTATGTCTATTATTATTTTTTCTTGTTGTTAGAAGTGCTAATTTACATGTTGTTATGCTATTGAAATTCACTTAGATTTTAAATTTGCATTACTTTCCTCTGAATGTTAATGTGGTAAATAAATTTGTGTCTTGATTTTGATTTATAGGCATAGTTGTGAGCACTTGTATCAAGAATTTTGTTTAGAAAATCTCACAGTACTAGAGGTGCATAATAAGTATTTTTCCTTACCAAAGAGACCTAAGCTTACATATTATTCTCAAAAGATAAAGTAAAATAATATAATCCACTTATCCCTTTCATAATACTCTAACTACATCAGAGTACTTACAAAAAACCATACAATACATTATCCCATGCCTCCAATATAGAGGAAAATTAGAAACAAGAAACCATCAAGTGATATCTAAAACCACGAGCCATGGAAAAATCCAATGTCTCTATAGTCATGGTCAAGCATCTTGAAATAGTATGTAATTCCTCTTACACCTCTTACACACCCCTTATGCATCATATATGTCATATATTTGGTCATAATGATCAAATTGACCAAGATCCCAATCCTAGGTGCTTCATGAGGGCATTGATTGCCTTGTCATTGCACCAAATATGAAGGCCTTATTACAACTTGTAATCTTGATAGATTCTTTGTAACATCCCTATTAAATTTTTTACAAAATATCTCAAGTACCATAAAGAGTAAATCAATAATAAATAAATCCCCTCCCTCACATGGGCGTCCAACATGGCTCCATTCCATGATGTTTGGAGACTAGACAATATTTATTGTTTACATAATTAAATTACAATTACAGTCTCTAGGTGTAGACCGAATGGTTGAGCCATTGAAAGACACTGACAATGGTCATAGTTTTAAAATCTAATTTGCCTATAATATATGATAGGGGTAGTGTGTACATCCCAAAGGTTATAGGGGGCTTTCCCTGTAGGTCTTTGGGCTACCGATTCCTCTGTGGTTAAAATAATAATTACAATTACAAGACTTAGGACTTGCAAAGTGAATGGTAGGTCTAGTCTAACAAAATCCATTTGGAGTGGTAGCTCAAACCAAATCATCATCTTTGTCTAACTAGAACACATGGAAGCCTTTTACCAAGTTGAGTAAGTTGTTGACCTATTGTAGGATCTCAACATTGACAGGGATAGAGGTCAAATCTCTCCAAACCTTGACCAATCCTCCTACACACCAAATAATCTTCAACCTTCTAACCCATGTCTTCTTTAAGGATCTCACATGAAGGGTGGAGGAAATACATTGAGGCTAAAGGGTGCTCCATTAGCCAATTTTCTTCCCAAAATAGCACCTTCTTGTCATTACCCACATTCCATTTAATTCCATTGAGAGCAACTTTCTTCCCTTGATTAAACCATTCCAACAACTAGAACCATAGGCGAAGGAGTCAATAGACAAAAAGGATAGTCATTGATTATTAGGTTATTATCTTTAATAATGCTAGTCCATTGAATCTCTTCCATGAGAAGTCTCCACCTGACTTTAGCTAGGAGAGCCATATTAAACAATCTCAACTTTCTAAGACCCAACCCCCCAACCTCTTAGACATGCACACTTAATTCCAAGAAACCAAATCCACTCTTTTCTTCTCTTTTACTCTAGACCAAAGAAACCTTCTTTGAATTTTCTAAAGCTTCTCCACTATCTTGTTCAACAATTTGAAGATAAACATGAAAAAAAGACTTTGCAAAGTAGATTTTAATAATTGAAGCTTTCTTTCCTAACTTAACAATCTTCCTTTCCATCCTACTAGTTTCCCTTTAAACTTGTCTAGAGTGGAATTCTAGGAAGACTTCGACATCTTACCTTTGAATAGAATAAGGCATAGATAAGAGGAAGGGAGTTATTTATTATGGCAACTAATAATGCGAGCAATCCTTCTATGTTTGTCTAGAAGTGTGTTCAAGAAAAACAACCAACTTTTATCTATAATAACCTTTTTCCCATAGGCCTTCTCATACTTAATCAACAAATTCTTTACCTCCTCATACAAGTATTTCAATATCCAAACAAGGGGTGTAGTATAGTTGTAGTCCTTACCAAAGGTTGCAACAATAGTTTGCAGTGTTAAGTTTGCACAACAACAGGTCTACTCCTCTTCATCGTAGGCTAGCTTTCCATCCTACATGCAATACAAAAGAGATAGAATTTAAATCCAACCAATAATTTTTTAAAACATAATCCAATCAATTCATTGTCAAATCAACCATATGCCATGAAGCATGCACCACAATTAAAAAATAATTTGAGTAGAAATGTTCAAAGTGATTGAATTGAAAATGACCTACATGTAGACCCATTATCTTAAATTGTCCTTTTCAAATAGATGGATTTTGCACTATGCTTAGCATGTCAATTCCTCAATTTATTAATAATGCAAATGCAAGCATTACTAAGTGGGTAGTCATGATATCAGCAGAGTTCAATTTGACCAATATGTAAATGCATGATGCTATGAGTTTGAAAAATGCAAGGACCAGCTTAATCGAAGATGAAATATTACTTTGAGAATATTTGTACAAGCAGTTTAAGAGAGGATGAAATATTAACCATCAAAGGGTAATTCGATCTTCATTTATATGATATTTGCTCTCTTATCAATCATTACAAGATACAAATAGGATCTCAAAACAAGCAATAGTTTATTCTATTATAAATTTCCTTAATTTTTCTCCAATGCATTAGATAAAATATGTAAAACCAAACCAAACATCTAAACATAGAATCTTCTAACATTGAAGGTTATAAATACATACTAGGTGAAAAGACACACCTATTCTTGATCTTAGCAACCACTGACATGAAAGCCTACACATTAGTTGCATTCTTTGCACTTGTATCAAAAAATGGAATACCAATCTCATTTGAAAAGGTCTTACAACATGAAATACATAAAATCAAATGAATGTTCATGCTAGGAGGATTTAAAATGAATAATGTTTTGAATCAAATGAAGGTAAAAGGGAAAAAGAAATTGAAGACCATGAACCATGGTTCTAAAATTTTCCATGTTCTTGTCAAGAGTCTAGCAAATATTCACAAGTCTACTCAAAATTGGATTTGAAAAAAATTTCAAGAAAAATCCTATCATGCTTTCTCCAAATTCATTTCTTATACTATTTAAGAGGATTTTGCATGTTATTTATATTTATTTTAATGATTTTTTATATTATTTTGATTTTTGAGTTTTTTTAGGACTTGAGTCCAAGACAAAAGTTACCCTAAATGAGTTTTTGGTCAAGTGTGAGATGATGAAATTATGCCATGAACTAGCATAGCATTCCCATAAGAGAAGCGAAAAATAATAAACTAACTCTTTGTGGAACTCATGAGAAATTTGAACAAAGCCCAATGTTATATGTCTTCACATTAAAAGAAAAGTCTCTTATTTAAGAAAATGTTACAATTAAACTAAAATTACCTTGGCAATTTTATACTCAATTGCTCTATTAGCATTCAAATCACATTTGTTCCCAACAAGCAACTTGTTGACATTTTTACTTAATGTCAATCTAATTCAACCATTGTTTGACATTGTTGAAACTTTCCCACTTGGAAAAGGACAATAAAAATATCATATTTTTTCCCCAAGGAACACACTGCACATGGTAAATGAGATTCATATTTGATAGACAAAACCATAAGTAGCCAAACTAGCCACTATATCTCCATAAAAATAGAAGGGACAATCTAACTTACAAGGATACCGTGAGCATTATGGTAATAGAAGCTTGCAATTGTTCTGAACCTATCATACCCCAATGTATGCCACTAGAAACAATCAACTTAGCACATTAATATTCAATTTCAAATTTCCATCAGGCTATGGACAAGGTCCATAAAGTTGAAAAACAAGGTTAGAAAAGAAACTCTAAAAGGTCATGGTGAATTTTTGGAAGGGCAAAATGAGAGGTAAAATTACTTATATAAAGTCCATATGCTTATTATTCCTTGAAAAACTACACAATATATTGAAATGGTATATATTACATTCCAAGTTGACAACATACAGATACATATATGGCTACCAATATAAAGTCAAGGATTTTTGAAGAATCTAGGATTAAAAAATATTAAAAACATATCAATATAAATGAAAACAAAAAACCTATACAAATAAACAAATTACTTGTATGGAGAATTCTAGAAAATGATACTATAGTCTATCATAAAGCAACATAAACATTATGTAAATGAACACTTTTGAAAGCATAGTGCCCTCTATGTGGAAAACCATATTAGTGGCTTCTATATTATATGGTTAAATGTAACTAAAAATGAAGTTCTTTCTAATTTAAATTCTTATAATTTAAGGCCGTATAGATTTGTAAGAATTAGTATAGAAAATGTTCTATACCATGCAAGATTTGTCTTTGGAGGTAGCCACCCAAGATCTAGGAGCTTTAATGAAAGCACAAGAGAGACCCAACATAAAGGAATAATTATATTCTATTAAAGGATGCAAATACACAATATTTACATCAATATGACATGAATATGATTACAATGAGAAGCTCTTGGTTATATAGACCAAGGTGAAACATAAGACAACATAAGGTTATGACAAGTGTCTTAATCTTATGACATGAGACACAAAGAGATAAGTATCCTTCGTGTACCCTAAATATGCCCTAAGTAAACTTAACTAGACAAGTGTGAATAGGACCTAATGTGGAACTAGTTAGGTAATATACCCCATTCACACCAACACCCCCCCTTAAGTGCAACTTATGGAGGACAAAACAAATGCAAAGATGCAATGATGAAATGATGAGTCTTGGATAAAAGGCCATGTTAGGTATCCATGTACAAAAAAATCTCTCAAAAACAGAGAAAAGGAGATAAACCCATAGGAAAAAAAAACCTCTCCAAAAAAGTGAAAACACAAGAAAGATGCTTTGTAAAGGAATGAGAAGGAAAAATTCTATGTGAGGAAAAAGTCCCCCCATAAGAAATAAGAAGAAAGACCATGTAGCCCCACTTAATGTAGAATCCTTTGTACTAATGGTAGATGCTTGACAATGAATGTTGAAGATGATCCAAGAACACTAGAACACATTTCTACCCTTAGGAAGAAACAAAACCAAGTATATATGTATAATGTCTTCCCATTCCTAAAAGGAATATGAGGGATGAAATATCAAGATATATGAAGTCTCTAAAAGATACTCTGGTGTTGCTATGTTGGTGTTGAAAGATGCCACAATCAATTCAGGAGTCCTAGGACAAACTAAAGAAAGTGACAATCTAGAACCTAGTGGAGATGGATGTAGAATATGATCCAAAGATGATGATGAGTCCTCTGAATGATTCTCAAGGATCTCCAACCCAACGGCAAGCTATGAAAAATGAATAGGTGGTGAAAGTACAAGAGGTTCTAAATATGCCCTCACATTCGTGTTAGGATAAGGTGACATTAACCTTGCAATCCTAAGTCATTTTCATGTGTTCCATGATCTTTGGAATGTGCACTTGGATGCCTACGGGCATTAGAGATAGAAATATTTAATATTTATTTACCTCACATGACAAATTGTAATTGCATTCATAGAGGTGGACCCAGTCATCGGTGGCAGTTACAAAGCATATTGTACGAAGATTCCTTCTAGGCATTCACTATGGAGGTGGGAACTACTAGGTCTTGCATGTTCATGCATGTTATCCTAAGTGGGGTGCCTTGGTTTGCATGTTGTGCATGTTAGCCATCAAATTCATGGGTGAGTTATTAAGCACTTGATATTGACCAATTTTCATTGGCTATGGGTTGAGCACCCATGTGAAGATTTATTGTTATTTACTAAGTTTACATGTTGTCCACTAAGGGAGGCGTATGGTTTTTGTATGTGGTTTTTCCACTTGTTTTGAGATACCATAGTGGTAGTCTCACGTCTATCTCTTCTATATATTGGTGCCTTGGGTTAGTGGTATGTATGATTATTTTTGTAGGTTGGAGGAGTAACGAAGTGTTGCCAAAATTCAGAGAGAAATTTTATGTTGATGTAAACTTCATTGAAGGATTAATACAAGCATTGGATCTCTTTGGGTGTGGTTTTTTTCCCGAAAGGGTTTCTCCACTTAAATATTGTGTCACTTTTGTGTTTATTCCTTCATACTATTATTGTTGAATATGTTAATCACATAAACATTATTGTGGGTAATCTTGGAAATATATTTTTAGATTTGCATATGACATCTTGTTAAAGTTAATATTGCAGTAGTTTCACCCTGATTTCCAACATTTGGTATCAGAGTTAACAGTTATGTTGAGAGAGGGACGCCTTTCTCTTAAGTGTTGAAGGTTTTTTGGCTGCAATAGGAGCTTTGCATTGTGGGTTTTGCATATTTGGGAAGACGATTGTATACCATGGATTCTACCTCTCATTTAGATATTGAGAAGTTCAGTGAGTCTAGGTACGAGATGTGGAAGTTGAAGATGGAAGATCTCCTAGAAGAAAGAGATCAGTGGTTGGTAGTTTCCAATGAAAATAAGTCATCCAAAATATCTGATGAAGATTGTTAAAGCTTGACAAGAAGGCATGAGGAGCCATACGATTGTGTCTTGTAGATTCCATTCTTTTGAATGTTTCTGAGGAAGCTACTGCATACAAGTTATGGAAGAGGATAGGTCATATTTACCAAACTAAAAGTCTTACTAATAATTTGTATCTCAAAAGACGATTATATTCATTAAAGATGAAGGATGGTGATTTTGTTGCAGATCATTTGAATGCTTTTAATTTGGTTTTAAGTCACCTTGCATCTATAGATGTTAAGTTAGAAGAGGAAGATAAATGCATATTGTTACTTTGTTCTTTACCCGAATCTTGGGAAAATCTGGTTGTTTCTATCAGTGGTAGTGGTATAGACCCAAAGATGGATAACATCATTGCTACACTTCTCTCAGAAGAAATGAGAAGAAAGTCGATAAATTTTGGCTCCCAAGATGCCTTGCATGTGCAAGGAAGGTCCAAAGAGAAAGGACCTAAAGGGAACAAGAAGAAGGATAACTCAAAAGGACGTTCTAAAACACCTAAGAAAAGCATAGTAAAGTGTTGGACCTGTGGGAAACGGGGCCATGTGAAGAAGGAATTCAAGAACAAGAAAAAGAGTGTAGATTCCTCCATGAAAAATTATTTGGATGACAGTGATAACGATGCTTTGTTTATTTCAGCTAACACTATTAGTAATGATTCTTGAATTATTAATTTAGGTTGCTCCTACAATATGACTCCTCACAAGGAGTGGTTTTCTAAATATTCATCTTATGGTGGAGGAGAAGTTTTCCTTGGTGATAATAGCACTAAGAGGGTTGTTGGTAAGGGAAAGGTAAAGTTGTGTTTTAGTGATGGAAGGGTTAAAACTCTATATGATGTTTTACATATTCTAGGACTTGCAAGAAACTTGCTTTTTGTATCCAAGTTAAATGATTCTAGAATGCATGTGACATTTGAGAAGTCTTGTTGCATGTTGGTAAGAGGAAAATTGGCGGTTGCTAAAGGATCTCAGATTGGGACTTTGTTTAGGTTTAATGCCTCCACTTTTTGTAATTTTTCCAATGTGACTGGCATTGAAAATGCATGTATGTTGTGACACCATAGATTGGGTCACATAAGTGAAAAAGGTCTTAGGACAATTCTTAATAAAAAGTTGGTTGATGGTCTTTTTTATTATTCTATTGGTAAAAATTATCTTTGTGAGCATTATGTGTTTGAAAAATAGAATAGATCATCATTTCCTGTTGAAACTAATAAATCTAAGAGATTATTAGAGATCATTTGTTCAGATTTGTTTGGACTAGTGGATGTTGACTCTTTTGGAAAATCTTGATATTATGTTACATTCATTGATGATGTCTCAAGATACACTTGGATTTATTTTACTCATGCTAAATCTGAGGTTTTCACTAAGTTTAAGGAATGTAAATCCTTAGTTGAGAAACAAATAGATTATAAGATAAGGGTGTTGAGATCTAACAATGGTGATGAATATTGTTCTAAGGAATTTGATGAGTTATGTAAGCATGTAGGCATTGCTCGATAGAAGACTACTCCTTATACTCCCCAACAAAATGGGGTAGCACAAAGAACAAACCAAACCTTAATGGAAAGAGCTAGGAGTATGCTGAGTGGTGTGAAGCTAGATAGGTGCTTTTGGGCTGAGGTTGTAAGTATCGCTTGTTATTTGATTAATAGATCTCCTTGTTCAGCTCTTGTTTATAAAACTCCTTATGAAGTGTGGATAGGTAGAAAGCCTTCTATTTCACATTTAAGGGTCTTTGGTTGTGAGGCTTATGTTCATGTGCCTCGATAAAAGTGATCTAAATTGGATCTAAAATATCAGAAATGCATCTTCATAGGTTATTATGAGAATGTAAAAGGTTATAAGCTTTGGAATCCTCTAGCCAGAAAAATGATTTATTCTAGAGATGTGGTTTTCAGGGAGTTTAGAGCTTATTCAAATGAAGAACAACCAAAGGAGAAAGAAAAGACTAAAACAGTGCACTTCAAGACAAAAATAGAAAAGAAGGAAGATGCACATGTGGAAGAACAATTAGATGGATCAGAGGATGGAGAATAAGAAGAGGGTTTAGAGAGTTCAAATGATGTGTAGGATGAGCATACAGAAGAGCATACAAAGCCCATTACTCCTCCCTTGAGAAGGTCCACAAGATAACAAAACCCAGTTGACAGGTATAACCCACTAGATTTCCATTGTGTATTTTCTTTGCTAAGTACGGATGATGAACCTAGATCTTTTAGGAAGGCTCTCTCTTCAGAGGATAGTGAGTCTTGGAAGTAAACCATGCAAGAGGAGATGATGGCTTTGTATAGTTGTGATACATGGGATCTTATTAGTAATCCCAAAGGAAGAAATCCCGTTGGTTGCAAGTGGGTATATAAAAATAAATTTGGTGTAGACAGTCAGTTAGAACGGTACAAGGCCAGACTAGTGGCCAAGGGCTACTCCCACAGAGAGGGAGTTTAATTGGGTGAAATTTTATCTCCTATTGCTAAGTTATATTCTATTAGATTCCTTTTATCTATTGCTATTGCTAGTGATTTTGAAATTGAGAAAATAGATGTTAAAACTACTTTCTTGCATGGGGATCTTGAGGAGGAGATTTATATGCAACAACCTGATGGTTTTGTTGTGAAAGGAAAAGAACACTTGGTTTGCAGGTTAAAATGGTCATTGTATGG
Source organism: Cunninghamia lanceolata (assembly GCA_027924645.1). Lineage (NCBI taxonomy): Eukaryota > Viridiplantae > Streptophyta > Pinopsida > Cupressales > Cupressaceae > Cunninghamia > Cunninghamia lanceolata. Next base: position 5,828,831 of record BSBN01000128.1, read on the forward strand.
TCTAAAACAGTCACCCAAGATGTGGTACCAGAAGTTTGATGCCTTTGCATTGAAGTTTGGTTTTGTTAGGAGCAAGGAGGATCATTGTGTTTATATTAAGATTATTGATGATCAGATATTGATTATTGTCGATCAGATATTGATTATTGTCAAGTGTATGTTGATGACATGTTGTTTATGGGTAACAACAAGGTGATCATTAGAGATATCAAGACTCAACTTTCTAACACATTTGATATGAAGGACTTGGGAGCTACTAAATATATTATTCAAATGGAGATCAACAAGGATCGGGTACACAAAAAGCTTTGGTTAAGTCAGAGTAAGTATGTTGATACCATTTTACAAAAAATTAATATCCAAGACTGTAAACCAGTAAGTATTCCATTTTTGGTGGGTACTAAGCTTAGTTTAGACATGTGTCCTAATTTTGATGATGATTTTGAAGAAATGTCCAAGGTTCCTTATGCTAGTGCCATTGGTAGTTTGATGTATGCAATGGTTTGCACTAGACTAGATATTTCCCAAGCAGTAGGAGTTTTGAGCAAGTTTATGTCTAACCCTGGTAGAGAGCATTAGACTTTTGTTAAAAGGATGTTTAGATATTTGCGAGGAACCTCTAATTACTGTTTAGTTTATCATGGTACTGATGATGTTGTGATGTCATTAAACATATAGGGTTTTGTTGATACAGATTGGGTAGGTGACTTGGATAGTCGAAGGTCCACTAGTGGCAATGTTTTCTCTCTGTTTAGAGGTACAGTGAGTTGGATGAGTAAAATAAAGCCTATGACTGTTTTGTCCACCATAGAAGTAGAGTATATGGTTGTTACACATGACTCTAAGGAGGTGGTATGGTTACAGAGACTTGGTACATGTATTGGTTTGATTACAGGATTGTGAGGATCAAATATGATAGTCACAGTGCCATATGTTTGGCTAAAATCCTATGTATCATGCTCATACTAAGCATGTTGATGTTCATTATCACTTTGTGTGAGAAATGGTTGAGAATGGTAAGTCTTGTTAGAGAAAGTTGACACTTTGGATAATGTTGCAGATTCTCTCATGAAGCCAGTAACCATAGATAATTTCTCTTGGTGCAGGAAGGCTATGGGCCTTGATCACTATACTTGATTATTATTTTATGTTTCTTTATGGATGTAATTACAATGTATAATGTCAAGTGAGAGAATGTTAGGATAAGGTGACATTAGCCTTGAAATCCTAAGTCATTTTCATGTGTCTCCATGATCCTTGGAATGTGTACTTGGATGCCTATGGTCATGAGAGATAAAAATATTTAATATTTATTTACCTATGACAAATTGTAATTGCATTCATAGAGGTGGACCTAGTCATCGATGGTAGTTACAAAGCATAGTGTAAGAAGATTCCTTCTAGGCATCCACTATGGAGGTGGGGACCACTAGGCCTTACATGTTCATGCATGTATCTTGCATTTTATCCTAAGTGGGGTGCCTTGGTTTACATGTTGTGCATGTTAGCCATCGAAGCCATCAGTGAGTTATTGAGCACTTGGTATTGACCAATTTTCATTGGCTGTGGGTTGGGTGCCCATGTGAAGATTTATTATTATTTACTAAGTTTATAGGTCATCCACTAAGGGGGTGTATGGTTTTGCCATGTGGTTTCTCCACTTGTTTTGAGGTACCATAGTGGTATTCTCATATCTAACCCTTCTATAAATTGGTTCCTTGGGTTAGTGGTATGTATGATTATTTTTGTAGGTTGGAGGAGTAACGAAGTGCTACCAAAATTTAGAGAGAAATTTTGTGTTGATGTAAACTTCTTTGAATGATTAATACAAGCATCAAATTGTTAGGATTAAGGTGCCATCAACCTTGTAAATCTTATGTATTTAATTACTCCTAATATTGTTTGTAAATCATTCATAAGGGATGAAGTATTCACCTAGTAGCGATCTTTTTTTAGCCGCACTTTGGATCCTTGTACTTGACGATGGGGTGTGGGTGGCTTTCCCCCCACTATTGTTGTTGCCCCCTTGCAAGGGTTTGGGGGCATCGCCCCTGAAGAGAAATTTTCTAGAAAATTGCCTTGTAAAATATTGTAATTTCATAGTTAATCTAGACAATTCATCATTAGGTCATAGATCTAATGCTGGAGATTATGTTAGGGTTTTTTGCCCTAGAAGGAAACACTCTTTTAAGAGGATATTATATTAGGGTTGTGGATAAGTATTACAAACGTTGCTAGATTAAAGGCCAAAGAGGAGATTGATAGTGTTGTATTGTAAACTCTATTTGAAGTTAATACATACTGGTGCATCTCTTCTTGTGTGGAGTTTTTTCCGAAAGGGTTTCTCCACGTAAACACTGTGTTATCTATTTGATCTTCTGTTCTACTATTTCTTTGTGTTGATTTCATACTATCTCCATTTTGGTTTTGCACTAGATTAATACTTATAGTTGTAATCAAATTTCCATTCTAGAGTTGTTCACCTTCATTTGTAAGACGAATCTCTTTAGGTGTGGAGTTTTTTTTCCGAAAGGGTTTCTCCATGTAAATACCATGTCACTTGTTGGGTGTTTATTCCTTCATACTATTATTGTTGAATGTGCTAATCACGTAAACATCATTGTGGGTAATCTTGGAAATCTATTTTTAGATTTGCATACATTTTTTTAAAGTTAATATTGCAGTAGTTTCACCTTGATTTCCAACAATCTGAAGAAGATGGTGCAACTCCATAAGAGCTAACATCAATGAGGATATGAATATCCTCAATGGTGTCCTCCAAGTCTGCAAGATAAGACTCACATAGAAAACCTACAATGTCTGTCAAGTTCTCATCCCAAGTAGCTCTATCTGGAAGATAATGTTTGTCCTACTGCACTGAATCACTAGAAACCATGGATATAGCAACTAGTTCCATATAGAAACTAATCTAGATCTCACTAATGTAGACACCTCAAATTCACCACTAATATCCATCTTACTAATTTCTTACAAATTAATTAAATAAGTAATTATTTAATTAATTATCCCTACATTTAACTTGTCTTCACATATTTAATTAATCATTAGTTAGTTAATCACTAATTATTAATTAACCATTCCCATTACTCCCTAAGTTTAATTAATTAAACCAAATTAAATAACCTTAGTCCCCAATTCCTCCAACTTAATCAAATAACCTTAGTCCCCAATTCCTCCAACTTAATCAATTAATTAATCTATGATTAGTTAATTAATTAAGATAAATTAAACCCCCTTAACATATCTCCTAATTTAATAATTCACATTACCCTCAATCCTTGTCCTTTTAGTCCTAACCATTTAATCCATCTACATGGATCAAGATCCAAACAATCCATCATCTAACATGTGTCCAAACTACCCTTGATGCTCACACATGTGTGAGCATGCTAACTCATCCACTCCTTGCTCACACATGTGTGAGTTTTCCAACTTGGAGGCATGTTATCCCTCCACCTCAACTCATTTCATGCTCCCACATGTGTGAGCATGTCTGACTCATTCCACTCATTTCTCACACATGTGTGATCATACTTGATCTTCCACCTCATCAATCCATGTACAAACAAATCTCAACCATTGATTTCATCTTGACATCCTAGCCCTCCATCTCTTATCCAAAAATCTATTTAAAGGAGGCTTGCCCCTCTCATTCCATCAACTATTCATGCACTATTATCATGTTATTTTCTCAAGCAATCATCCACCATCCTATCCTTGTGTTGTCGATTTGAGTAGCATTCTAAGAAGGAGCATCCACATCAACATCATTTTGGAGCACATCACAACATCAAGTAGAAGGTATAGCTTTGTATTGAGCTTCCATTGTCTTGTTTACCTTTCATTTATGTTCTAATTGGAAGTAGGAGATTAACTATTTATTTTGCATTTTGCATCATTTAGCTATATTTAGCCCTTCACATTTTGGAATGCCTGATAAAGTTAGGAGAAAAGATTTTTTTTTTAAAGAAAATCACCTTTTTGTCTAGGCTTAATCTCATTAGTTTCTTGCAAAATATCAAAATATAAATTAAAAATTAGTTAGAAAATATATATTATATATATATATATATATATATATATATATATATATATATATATATATATATATATATATATAAATTTAGTTTGACTTTTATATAGTTAGTTTTTTTTTAATAGCTTAATTAAGTAAGAAGATGCACCTCGGGAAGAACAAGAGATGGATTTGGGGATGAGGAGGAAGAAGAAGAATAGGGTTCAAGTGATTCTGAGCAGACTGAAGAGGTTAGGGAAGATAACCAAGAAGAAGTTGAGCAAGCTCAAGAACAAGAAAAGCCCCATACTCCTATTCTCAGGAGATCCACGAGATAATGGAATTCAATTGATAGGTATAGCCCAACAAATTTATGTTGTATATTTTCTTTATTAAGTACTGACCATGAACCTAGATCCTATTGGGAAACTATCCTAGCAGATGATAGTGAGTCTTGGCAACAAGCCATGTTGGAGGAGATGATGGCCTTAGACTCATGTGGTACTTGGGATCTTGTTCAATTGCCCAAAGGAAGGAAGGCCATTGGATGTAAGTGGGTCTACAAGAAGAAGTTTGGAGCAGGCAATTCATTAGAGAAGTACAAGGCCAAACTAGTGGCTAAGGGCTACTCCTAGAGAGAGGGAGTTAATTTTGGTGAAATATTTTCTCCTATTACAAAATTATCCTCGATTAGATTCCTTTTATCCATAGCTGTTACTAATGACTTTGAAATTGAGTAAATGGATGTTAAACTATATTTTTGTATGGACACTTGGAAGATGAAATTTACATGCAACAACCTAAAGGTTTTGAGGTAAAAGGAAAAGCACTTGGTTTGCAAGTTAAAATAGTCTCTTTATGGTTTAAAACAATCACCCTAGATGTGGTATAAAAAATTTGATTCATTTATTTTGAAGTTGGGTTTTATAAGAAACGAAGAAGATCATTGTGTTTACATTAGATGTATTGATTATCATATACTATTTGTTGCCTTGTATGTGGATGATATGTTGTTTTTCAGTAACACCAAGGGTATGATTAGTGAGCTAAAAGCTCAACTTTCAGGTGCATTTGAGATGAAGGATCTAGGGGTAGCTAGGTACATATTGGGAATGAAAATTAAAAGAGATTGGGGAAATAAAAAACTTTGGTTATCACAGAGTAAGTATGTTTATACTATTTTGAATAGATTTAGTATGCAAGATTGTAAGCTAGTTAGAATTCCTTTACCAGACGACACTAAGCTTTCATTAGATATGTGTCCTAAGAGTGAAGATGATTTAGAGGATTTCCATATGCTAGTGTAGTATGAAGTTTGATGTATGCAATGGTTTGCACTAGGTCAGATATTACCCAAGCAATGGGAGTATTGAGTAGGTTTATGTCTAACCCTAATAGAGAACATTGAAACTATGTGAAAAGGGTGTTAAGATATTTGTGTGGTACTTATTATTGTTTATTGTATTCTAGTACTAACAATGTGGATAAGACATTAGACATATAGGGCTTTGTTAATGCAGATTGGGTAGGTGACTTGGAGCAGTGAGTTGGATGAATAAGAGGCAGTCCACAGTTGCTTTATCCACCACCAAAGAAAAGTATATGGTAGATAATCATGTCTCTAAGGAGGCAGTTTGGTTACAGAGGTTGTGTACAAGTATTGGTTTTGATTGTAGGACTATTTAGATTGGTGGTGATAGCCAGAGTGTAATTTGTTTGGCTAAGAACCTGATGTATCATGAATGGACTAAGCATGTGGATGTACACTACCATTTTGTTCCTGAAATGATTGTTAATGGAAAAGTGTTGAAGAAGATTGACACTCAAGAGAATGTTTTAGATTCACTTACTAAACTTGTGAGCACAGAAAAGTTTACATGGTGTAGGGAGGCCATGGGCCTTGTTCCTAGTGTTTAGTTGACTTATGTTTTCCTATGCATGCATTTACAATGTATGATGTCAAGTGGGAGAATTTTAGGATTAAGGTACCATCAACCTTGTAAATTAAATATATTTAATTACTCTTACAATTGTTTGTAAATCATTCATAAGGGATGAGGAATTCACCATCAACAGTAAATATTTTTTCTACCATCAGGATTTACTGGTATGGTAATTAATTTTTACCAGGGGTTGGTAACTATTTTTTTACCGGCATGAAGTTACCATTTACTGGAAGAGAATCTTGGAGGTTAAGGTTGTTTTGGGCGTTCAAATTCCCATGAGGTTGTTTTGGACACTTGTGATGATGTTTTTGTTGGTTATAACACCTCCACGTGAAGATGATAACCGCCTTGCAAGATAGGACAAATTAGGTGTCCATAAGGACAAATTAGTTGTCCATGTGTAAGAGGTAAGGAATGGAGTTACAACCAATATTGGTTTATGCATTAAATTCTTATATTTATCCAAGGGAGGTGTCAGGATATGATAACCAACTTAGATGACCCATTTAGAGGGTGAAAATGCTATATAAATAGGGGTTATGGTGGTAGAAATGTAATATGTTGAGTTAGAGTGAAAACTCTATTTGTGGGTGCTGAAGGAGTGAAGACTGAAGAGGAGAAAAGAAGAATTGTATGTAATCTCTATTTCTGAAGGTAATACAAGATTGGGCCTTCTCCATGTAAACATTGTGTTATGTGTTTGTTCTTCTATTCCATATTTTTTTTTATGACTGATTTATTTTCTTGTAATCTCCATCTGGTAATACACTGGTTAAGATCATATTTACAATTGAATTCATATTTCCATATATAGTAGTTACCTTCATTTCTAACAAATGAACCCTTCTGAATTTTAAAAGTAGATAGCTAACAATTGGAAACTGAAGGATAGAATGAAAAATGGGGACTTCTAAAAATTGATGCAAAGAAGAAGCACTAAATGGACCCCCCTGTGTCTGGATGCTACAAATTTAATTTTGATGGATCTACAAAAGAAAACCCAAGATAGGTGGGAGGGGGTGGATTGATTAAGAAACAACAAAGGCTACTTAATTATTTCCTTCACAGAGAATCTAGGAATACAAACTAGTAACTTTGCAGAAGCTTCAGTGGATCTTCAAGGAACCATCCTGACCAAAGACAAAGGTATAACCAAAATAAGAATAGAAGGAGACTCAAAGAATGTTATAGAGATGTTAAACTCCAAGGCTACACCACATTGGTCCTACAAAGAATGCATAGATGAGACTAAATATATCATAAAAAACTTTGGAAGTGTTAAAATCAACCACATTTTCAAAGAAGAGAACTTGGATGTCGACCTCCTAGCAAACTTAGGGGGCAACTTTAAAGGTGTTAAACTTTGGGATTATGATCAAACATTTCCACAAAACATTAGATTTAAAATTCATGAAGCTAAATGCAATGATTAACCTCTCGTCGCCTCCCTACTCTATTTGTAATGCTAACATGAGCAGGTTTGATAGTTTGAACAAGTGTAATAATGAAGAGGCACCTTGGTTGATGGTTTCGCCGAAACTCTGCCTTATCATGACTGCTTGTATGTAAGTAAAAGAAAAGACCAACGAGAAACTCTTAAGGACTTTGTCATTGTTGAAGGATTGGATCTTAGAGCTGCCATGGGAGATCTCATTAGAGTTGAACCCTCCAGTTGTGAGAACGTTCAAAGAAATGGGGAAGTGTGGAACATTCTTAGAAGGGGAAATCTTACCTCTTATATTGAAGCCATTAACGACTATGATCCCATCCTCTCTAGGGAATTTGCATTATCCTAGAAAAGTGGCACTATGTATACTAGAGGTATTTAGTTTAAAGTCTCGAAGAAGCTAATTGCCATGGCCACTAGTCTAAGGATGGAAGGAGAACTTGGTTGCAGAAGAAGATAAAAAATCATAACCGTGAAGCTATGAAGACCTTCCTCAGGTGAGGAGAGAAAGTGGAAAGATACCATAATGGCTTCAAAAGGGATGACTTCCCAGGCTGTTGGAAGACTATTGCTAAAGTCCTTATGCAATACTTTACATTGGAAGGTAGGTACAAATAGTTCTAGTCCTATCTATTTCCAATGATAAATCACCTCAAACACGATATAAAGATGAATTTTTCTTTTTGTATTTTTAGTTTATTGGAAGATTTTGTGCTTCAAGTCCTTCCAGGTGATAAAGAATTACCTTGCATCAGGGGTTGATATATTTCCTATATAGGTTTCAAATAGCTAGAAATCCGTCCCATCCCCTTATCCTTAAAATCTATAACCCTTCCCTAGTGCTCCCTCATTCTAGCCCCCCATGCCTATCAAAGAAGAAACCTAAAGTTGTTTTCATGGAAAAATTGACCCCCAGCTCAACGGTTAGAATCATTGTGCTCCCTACTCAAAAGGATTGCTCCCCGTTCACCAGCTACCCTGTGTGGCCCTTTAAAGCCCTTGTTAAAGGTAAAGGTTTTAACGATGCTAGTCCTTTGAACTCTACTCCCTCTCCATGCCCTTCAGGCCCTCCAAAATCCACCTGCATCATTCACCCCAAGTATAGACCTAAGAACTAGACCCTTCCCAAGGCTAACATCTCCATGGAGCTCATCTCTAACCCCATCCCTACTGTGGTTACCAAGACTTCTAATGATCCTAACCATGCTCCCTCTTTAGCTACTGAGTCCCCTAACCTAATGGGTGTAACCAATATTAGCAAGTGCAACACCTATATTTCTTTAGAGGATAAGGTTAGTAAACTTTAGGAGAGTCTACTCCTATACAATTATGGTATGAAGTAATTATCTCAACTACACACTGCCAAAAACAAAATCTAAGAGCTTAAGAGAGAAATTTCCAAGAAAAATAAACATTGGCAATGCGAAGATGTGAACGAGGATATATGGAAGGAAGTCAAAAAGTTTTCCAGCACCTTTAACAAGTGGAAATATATGAAACATAGCATCTTTGAGCTTAGGAAAAACCAAGAAGACATTAAGAAAAATCTGGCAGAAGTTGTTGCTTTTAGTAGGGAGACCATAAAAAATTCTGCAACCAATTTATATGTTTTGCAATCTAAGCTTGAAAAAAGAAAAGAGAAGTAGCTAGATGGCAGTGATAAGAGATAGGGGGAGGTTTAGGAAGGCCCTGCAAATAGAACTAGAGCTAGAGTGCTAGAAGAGAATGGCAAAGCTAAGGCTGAGGTGAAGAATCTCGAGGAAGTTACCTTCATAAACAAGTTGGAGTTCTTGAACAGATAATGATAAGCGATTAGTGGTTTGATAAAATTGGTAGACCAGTATCTTTTCATGTTTTCTTGTGTTGTTTCTTACTTGTTTTAGTGCTAGTGTTGTTTTTTACTGGTCCTATTGGTTCTGCTTATTTTTTGTAATGGTTTTTAGTCTCACCTATTGTGAGAATCTTCTCATCTACCTTATTAGTTGTCCTATGTAATGGGTCCATGCCCTTTTCCCTATTTTTATTAATATATAAAACATACTTTAAAAATAAACCGTCAACAACAAAAAATTACGACTTGGAAGTGCAACAAGAATAAGGCAAAGGGGCTACTGAAAGCATTAGTATCTTATTCTCATTCTACTTAGAGTTCCTTTCTGTTTATCAATGCTTGCACTTCTCCTTCTACTAATACTTGATACATGGTAAACAAAGATTCAAGGGCCCTATCAGATTCTTAGCAGTAGTAGAGTGTCTAGAAATTGTTTCAAATATAGTGTGGAGGAAACTTAAGAGGAAGAAGTGGCTCAAGTCGTGTGTATACATTACACTTGGCCTAGAAGTGTGGCAACCTCAACCACGTGTCTGGCACTTGCACTTCTACCATTACATGTAGACAAACATTAATTTGCACTTTCTTTAGCGTTTATTAGATACATGGTGGTGCCTCCTACAATCTATAGCAACATTAGTAAATAGTTTAATTTTAGACCTCATTTAATTTTTGATAGGGCAAAATATTTTTTGTAAATCAAAAAAATTATCCCTAGTGAAAAAATAATCTATTTAGTGGTCTCTAGTTCTTTCTTGTCAAGACTAGCCTTTGGCTAAAGTGCCATGGATCCATGCCTTGAAATTCTTCAAATGAGGCATTAGAGTGCTGCCAAATCTCATTAATAGAGCTACCAAGAAATTTTTTTGGTCTAAACTTAAAATGCAATTCAAGCTGTCTACTCAAGACCAGGAGACTTTCCAAACTATTATCGATGCCATTCCCTCCTAGATGATTCACAAAATTGGAGTTAGATCTTTCAAGCCTTGGTGGAAGGATTGGAAAAGATATTCAAACACCATTTCATAATTATAGGCCTCATAAAGGCTATTTGTGATTTTCATCTCACCTTCATATGGTGGATTAGCTAAACCATCATTGGCAACTTTAATTTTCTCTTGGTACTTGGCATTGCATATTCTAGTCTATCTAGTTGACCATTTTGGAGCCTAAGTTGGCTCATTTTTCTTGGTGTATTCTTTATCAAGGCCTTCCTCTTGGCACCTGCTTAACTCATTTGGGAGTTCTTAATCCCCATTGTCCATTTTGTGGACAAATTGAGTCTCTCAAGCATCTCTTCTGGTTTTGCATAGGAGCTTAGGAAGTTTGGAATTCGATTCATGATTTTTTTAGGCCTTTTCAACTTGCTCCTTTATCTTGGCACATGGTTTTGTTAGGAGACTGTCCTTGTCTCCCATTCAAGTATACTCATATTTGGCATGCTTTCAGGGTGGGAATTCTCTTCAGCATTTGGAAAGATAGAAATTTATCTCTTTTTTAGGATGCTCAACTGATATTCATTTCTCTTTGTATAGTAAAGCTATGATTTACTCTAATGTACTTATGCAAATTCAAGTGCAAGCTAGAAAGGTTGCGCTTGAAGCGGCTCATCTCTAGGAGCTCTTGGACAACTAGGGAAACACTCGTTGCATTGTTGCTAGAGTATTGCCTACCCCCTCTTCTCCTCTTTGAGGGCGTTGATGAGGTCAAAGTCAATCTACCAGAAGAGATCGAGGATCCTAGTCCTGTGGCTCTCAACCCTTGGGGAACATAGACAATGCAACTCGCAAATGGTCTCAACCTTCTAGGCTGCCCTCCACTTCTTCTCATGGGCGTGGTGCTCCTGGTTGGCTTGACTCTAACAAGTTTCCTCGCTTGGAGTTGGCCATCTCTCTAGTTCGTGCTTAGCCACCCTCAGATGATATTCCTAAAAAGGAGGGAACTCTCACTGATTGAGAGCCAACTGATGATTTTGTCCCCACTAATGTAGAAGGCAACCTAATGATAAAGATCCTCCTTCTACCAACGTTGCAATAGGCACTTAGTTATTTTGACCGTGCTTGGCCTTTGTTATCCTGTCTTTGTTTTGGACTTGGTCCCATTTATACTTTGTGGGTGTGCCTCTCTATCACCCATATTTTTTGTGAATATTATACTTATTTTTTTCTTAATATAAAATTTAATAAGAAATATTCATTAAAAAAATAGAAACAACAACCAACTACCATTTTTCCCACCTCTATTTTACCCATTTTAAAAATCTATTAAGATGTGAAACATTAGCATCTCACTCCAACGAGTAAAAAAAAAAAAAAAACACTATTAAAATGTGAAACATTACCATCTGATTGAAATAATCTGCCTGCACAGTTTCCAACCAAAAAAATTACCAAAAATGATAACATGAAAACAATAGTTCCCTGCCTACTAATAAGTAGAATAATCCATACGACGAAAGTTTGGACCGAACTATAATCCCAGCTTATCTTGAATGGATGACTTATCTTAGCTCCTGCTGAGCTTAATGCTATTGAGGGTTTCCTCTTATTTCATTCACAATTGTTTTCTGCTTCAATTTACATTCCATCTCATACAATGGTGCTGGTTTTGGCAATACCTGATTTTGGTGTCTCCCCGATTAGATTTCAAGCAGTGTGTCTTGTTTACTCAAAACATTCATTCACAATATCATGCAATGCCATTCCCAGGAAGCAGTTGCAGTCACAGCTACAAATAGAACAACTAAAAGAAAAGAGAGAGCAGCGCTATAATGCCATGAAACAACTGTTAATGAAGGAGTGCGGGTTTTCTCCCTCTCAACTCACGATAATGATAAATAAGGATCCCTCTGTTTTCAGAACAAAATCTACTGAGAGAGCCCAAGAGGCAGTCGATCTTTTTAGAGACTCGGGATTCACTCCTGACCAGGTAAGGAACACCATTCTCAGAAACCCATCTGTTCTTATACGCAAGGCTGATGAGCAGCTGAAGCCTAAGATTCTCTTCTTCAGGACGCTAGGCTTCGCTGAAAAAGAAGTAGGTTATATTATATCCCACCAACCAAGAATTCTTGGTATCAGTTTGGGCAAAAGTCTGAGTCCTAAGATCTCTTCACTTCTCAAACTTTTTGGGTCAAAGGCTGTTCTATATCGTGCTCTGAAGAGGGCACCTGGAATTGCTGTCTATGATGGTGAAATACTGAAAAGTAAATTGAAGTGTATGGAAAACATGGGTCTATCAAAAAATGAGGCCACGGAACTTCTTTTAAAGGATCCTAGGTTCCTTTGTTCATCTGTAGATAAGATACAGAAGAACATGGATTTCTTGATAAATACTGCAGGGTTTTCCCCAAGCATTGTGGTTAAATATCCCCCATTCTTAAACTTCAGTGTAGAGAATAGACTGAAGCCACGCTATAAGGTGTTTGAATATCTAAATGCATCGACATCTTCTAAGCGTCCTGCTATGGGTCTCGTTACCATGCTGTGTATGAGTGAGGATAATTTCACTGAAAGGTTTTTAATGGGCATGCCCGAGGTCAGAAGGTTATATGGAAAATAAAAGGGCAAGTCTGTGAATGTTGAAATACCCTGAAGGTCTGTCAGCTCTCCAAGGCTAGGAAGGGGGCTTGAGTGAGTTAGTAGATTGACTATAAAGCTGTGGCTTTTGCTACCTCCATCCAAGTTCAAGCCTCACTCATGGCCACGCTTGGAACTTCTGCCCTGCCTCTAATGAGGCAAATGGGCGCTCCAGTTAGCAAATCGTGGTCATGCCTTCCATGAGGCAGATGAAGCTAAATTGTAGGAAGGCTGCTGGGACGGCTCTTCAATATATCAAGGTAACATTTTCTAATTGGAGGTAACACTTTCTAGGGGGAAAAGGTCTCCTTGTTATCAGAAGAATTTGTTGTTATCCTCTAAATTTGCAACTCTCTTGTAATTGTTATTATTTTCCTATTATCATGAAGAATTTTATAATTGTTGTCGTTAATTTTACATTGAATTTAAGCAGGACAAAGATATAAGATTTGTAGTCATGAATCAATTACAAATATGGTGCTATTATAAAGGATTCTTTACATCCAATGTACAAATTGTTTAATGTTTTTTTGAAGATTTAACTATATTGATATAAGATATTCAGTCTCTATTGTCATGCTCATGTTTTAGAATTGAATGCTTAATTGGGAAATGCTCTTGTATGCTTGAATTTTTACAAATATTTGTTCTCCAATATAATATGTTCACCAGGTTGAAGCAAATTTTTTTTTTTAAAGAACGAGTTAGGACATTGACATTAGTGTCTCTCGAACCAAGAGAGGGATTTCACTTCATATGCTTCATACAGACTACAGACATATATTTAAGCATGGATTTCTATTTGTATTTGATTTGTTTCCACTCTACGTGAAACAAAAAAGGTTAGTTAGTTGTTGGAGAGGCTAATTTGGTTGCAGCAAGCAGCTCCATATGTGATGCTAAGTGAGCAACTGCAACCTAAGACGGGAGTGCTTCTCCAGGAGACCTGATGGCTGGATTGTAGCAGCCGATCTAAAGGCACCATGATATGAGCTTGATCGTCACATATTAACCAAGATATCTGCTAACTGGGCATGGTAGAGACGGGACTAAGGGGCAGCCTTTATGATTTGTCTATTAAGGACAAATGCATTTTGACGAGGGTTGTTGAACACTACTCATGATGAAGCGAGCTAAGGGGCGGCCTTTATGATTTGTCTATAAAGGACAAATACATTTTAAGGAGAGTTGCTGAACACTACTCATGATGAAGCATCATTGAAGTGCATTCATGCAAATGCACTTTACACCAAAGCTCAATCAAAGTCCATCTGATATGGTTATATGCCATATGAAAGTTAACACTGATCAGAATGATTGCTGGTCTTCCACTACGAGATCAGATTCTCAAGAGTATATCAGCCTTTAAGGATGCTTGCCTCATCTGAATGCACAATACCATTGTCTTAATTCTTAATTCCAAGACCCTCACCTTAGCTGTAATCTCATATGAAACATAGTTAAGGTTATTCGTCTCCAATTTCATATTTTAGCAATGTTCTTACCAGTTGAAGTCAGTTTGATAATGAATGGTTGATTCATTTTCCCAAAGTGCTTTATGCAAAGCTCATGTATGTCATGAAAATATTTATTTTTGTCCCCTACAACATTCTGCGTATATCCAGTCCAGTTGCATTGGCCCTTTGTGTCTCTCTAGTCCAGTGGCCATTATTCCTAGAGCAGCCTGATGAGCAGCATTACACGCATGGAAACTTGAGAACATTTTGTATCTCCTCCATATTCAAGGAATGAGCTAGATTTTTACTTTCAAAACCAACCTTCTAAGGGATGTAGCTCTAACATATGTGTGCTATGATTTCCTCAAAACACTGTTCCACTTGCTAATCCATGAAGAGTTTTTGCAAAGCAGCAAGAGAATCCTTTTCCATCTCTTTCATATTCTCAATGTAGAGGTGACCTTAAATGTCCATTATAATCAAGGCCAATATATTCTCTGTATGTTTGCTTTGAGGGCATTAACAAAGAATGTGGTTCCTTCAACCCCATTTTCAATCCAATGCCCTTACTTGGGTTTCTTCATCACCAGTATGTAAAAGTAAAACCTCTCAATGTAATGTCCCCTTTTAGGATTTTCCCGATTTCTTAACCTTCAACAATAATAATTACTAGAAAAGGACATTAGAAATATCAACAATCGATAAATTAAGATAATATTCAGTTCATAGCATCATTCGTATTAAATTCATCTATATAGCATAATTAATAATGAGATCAATACCATATAACATAATAAATAAAGAAATCAAATGATCATATAATAATCCATATTTGATCCAATCCGTCATAACCTAATTACTCAAGCCAATCACATATTGGACCTCTCAGTACTGTTAGTAAGTAACAATATCGTCGAGAGCATGAAAGGGGTCAGTCCACCTAACATCTCCTAGTCCACCTTGGAGGCTGGTCATCCTCCTTGATCAAGCCCAGGAGCACTTAGTCGCCTCCCAGCCCATGAGTATCTCATTTCGGGGTGGCGTGCTTGATAAGATGCATGAAGACCACTATTCAACAAGCCTGGGAGCACTCATATGCCTCCCGGCCCACGAGCTAACTAACTTGGGGTGGCATGCTTGATGAAGGGGCCTATTGGCACTTCACCATCTCGTGAACCCCAAAAGGGCTATCATTTCCTACTTACTAACATCACCCTATTTCAATTGCATTTCTTGGGAATTGGTATGATTGATATATGTACCTCTTGATGAATTCCAATCTGCTGTTATAAATAATGTCTCTGCTGTTATCAATTATTGCATAAATAAATATATCACTGCTGATATATTCCTTTCTGCCTTATATATATATTCTTTCCTTTATTTCTGCTTTTTATATTCCAATATAATAATTCTTGTTTGATGCCCTTCAAACATTCCTATCCTTTGCTTCTTATACCTTCACAAAGGATATGTCTTTCGATGAATAGATATGATGTTTCCTTAATTACACTTCTTCATAAAACAAATCGAAACCTTTCTCTTTTGTCTTCTAGCGCACCTTGATCGCAGCCTTTCTGTTTTGTCTGCTAGCGGACCTTGATCTTAATCGCACCATATATCATTTGATCGCCGCCTCTTAATATTAATATATGCTTCTTAATTATTACGGCTGCACCATGAAGTCGGCTTCTGATGTTTTGGTAAATTAAATCTTTAATTTAATTTATCATTAAACTCTTACTTGCTTTCTTATTAATCGATCTCCTTTACGAACTAGATCTATCCTGCAAGGGATATTACAGTCCGCCCTTCCCAAGATTGCTTGTCCTCAAGCAATTACAAACTAGGACGCTCCTAAAGTAATCAACATCCCAAATCAATCCTCCTTGAAGAATGGTTGTTAGTATACTTGTCTCCATCCAATCGCCAACATAGCCCTTTAAGATCATAATGTTGATAACCTTTTCTCAAGTATGAGAATAATGTATTGTCCAATATCCTTTTGGTTCATATACTTGTATTTCCCAATATCTCTCAACAATAAAACCAAGAGTTGGTAACTGGTAAGGTACCTAACTTAAGACAAGTTTTCTCTCATCCTCAAAAGACATCTTGATCTTTGATCCCGGGATGAGGTATATTCGGCCCTTGTATAGAATGCGCTTATCCATCACCTTGTACTTGTCCATGTCTAAATGCTCTCCCCATCCTTTTTGATGATACAACCGTAGGAGACCCATCTGATAGACCTTGTAGTACCACTTCTTTCCCATCGTGTTGGAAACATAGTTCCATCTTTTGGAAGTCTTGATAGTATCTATCCAATGAGTGTAACCATTGAATGCCCAAAACCACATCCGAATCGCCTATTTTTACCACATAGAAATCTTCACATATTTGATGTCTATCCAAGGTAATGCTTAGTTCTGGAATTCTTTATGTGCAAGGGGTAGTGAATCCATCCACTACGACTACCTTGAACCCTTCAAAGTCTTTAGCTTTTAATCTCATCCTTATTACTAGTCCCTCATCAATAAAGTTATGTTTAGCACTGCTATTGACTAATACGGTTACCTTTTGACCTTGTAACACACTACGAACCCTAAATGGGTAGTATTTGGGTGCCCCTGAAAGTGTGGCCAATGTACCACTTGCAAACTCTTCTTCATCTTGTTTCCATTTCTTCTTTCCGGGTTCCCTTTCTCCTCCATCTAACTCTTCGTCCCTCATGGCTTCTAGGTTGCGCACTTGTCCTCTATTTGCACATCAGTGATTTGGATCCCATTTTTCTTTACATTTAAAACATTAACCCTTCTTTCGTAAATCCTCTCTTCTTATTGGGGACCATTCCCTTGGTTCCTCATATATCTTGTAAGAAGGTTGATAATCTGACTTAGAAGGTACATCCTTGGAATAGGTTTTGTTCTTTGTTGTTGTAACTTCTAGTTTTAATGCATTTTGGATAGCATCTTGGAGGGTTGTTGGATCAAGAGCGCCCACCAAACCACGAAGTGACTCTGTCAACCCTTCTATAAACATGTAAGTGAGCCTTTCCTCATCAACACCCGACACCATGATTGAAATTCTTTGGAACTCGGCCACATAATCTTCGACGGATCCCTTTTGTTTCAATTGCGTTAATTCTTTGAAATGCCTTTGGGGATGTTTTTGATCAAATCGATTTATGAGTCTTTGTGTAAATTCGTCATATGTTACGACATTTTGGTGTCCTTGTGTGACTATCCCGTGATGCCACCATTTGTGTGCAACCCCCTCCCAAGTGTAGAGTGGCAAATTTAAGAGCATCCTCCTCGGTCATGGGGCTAAGAGAAAGGTATGTGTCGAGCTTCTGGATCCATGCTCATGCCGTGACTTTTCCCGAGCCATCAAAATTTTCAAGGTTTATCCTACTTAGCTTTTTTTGTAAGCCTTCGTTAGGTTGCCTTTTTTCTTTCCTCGATGTATTTCTTGTTCTTATATCACAATAGTCTCTAAATGGAATATTTTTTCTAAGTTCGGGATCAATGTTGGAATAGGCTTCTATCAATTCCTCAATGTCATTTGTTGTTATGGGCTCTTCTTCTTCTCTTGCCTGTTCCTCACTAGGCAAGAATGTAGGTCGTGTTGCTCTAGGTGTTGATCCTACAAGAGTTCTATTGTTTTCAGAATGATTGGAATTAACATCTTTCCCATTGATTTGTGTAGGTTTATTGATTGCATTATTTATGCTTTAGAGTGTTTGGAGAAGCAATTTTGATGTCTTCCCTTGTTGCTCCATAAAAGCCTTCAATTTGTTTCCCAGGTTGAACTCATGATCACCCATTTCTCTACTAGTACTTTGGCTGCTACTTGCTTCTAGTTTTCTTCTTTCCCTATTTAAGGCCCGTTGAGTTTTTTGGCTTACTTGCATACACTATCTTTGATCCCCAGGCTGGCAAGATCAAAGCTTTGATACCACTGTAATGCCCCCTTTTAGGATTTTCCCGATTTCTTAACCTGCAACAATAATAATTACTAGAAAAGGACATTAGAAATATCAATAATCGATAAATTAAGATAATATTCAGTTCATAGCATCATTCGTATTAAATTCATCTATATAGCATAATTAATAATGAGATCAATACCATATAACATAATAAATAAAGAAATCAAATGATCATATCATAATTCATATTTGATCCAATCTGTCATAACCTAATTCCTCAAGCCAATCACATATTGAATCTCTCAGTAGTGTTCGTAAGTAACAATATTGTCGAGAGCATGAAAGGGGTCAGTCCACCTAACATCTCCCAGCCCACCTTGGAGGCTGATCATCCTCCTTGATCAAGCCCAGGAGCACTTAGTCGCCTCCCAGCCCATGAGTATCCGATCTCAGGGTGGCATGCTTGATAAGATGCATGAAGACCGCTATTCAACAAGCCCAGTAGCACTCATACGCCTCCCGGCCCACGAGCTAACTAACTCGGGGTGGCGTGCTTGATGAAGGGGCCTATTGGTACTTCACCATCTCGCGAACTCCGAAAGGGCCATCATTTCCTACTTACTAACATCACCCTATTTCAATTGCATTCCTTGGGAATTGGTATGATTGATATATGTACCTCTTGATGAATTCCAATCTGCTGTTATAAATAATGTCTCTGCTGTTATCAATTATTGCATAAATAAATATATCACTGCTGATATATTCCTTTCTGCCTTATATATATTCTTTCCTTTATTTCTGCTTTTTATATTCCAATATAATAATTCTTGTTCGATGCCCTTCAAACATTTCTATCCTTTGCTTCTTATACCTTTACAAAGGATATGTCTTTCGATGAATAGATATGACTTTTCCTTAATTACACTTCTTCATAAAACAAATCGAAACCTTTCTGTTTTGTCTTCTAGCGCACCTTGATCGCAGCCTTTCTGTTTTGTCTGCTAGCGCACCTTGATCTTAATCGCACCATATATCATTTGATTGCCGCCTCTTAATATTAATCTATGCTTCTTAATTATTACAGCTGCACCATGAAGTCGGCTTCTGATGTTTTGGTAAATTAAATCTTTAATTTAATTTATCATTAAACTCTTGCTTTCTTATTAATTGATCTCCTTTACAAACTAGATCTATCCTGCGGGGGATATTACACTCAAGCTTGGTTTTATTTATCAACAAGTTGTCTTTCGAGTGATCGTCCGTATACCTTATAATATTTTCAGAGTAGCCTCAACTTTTTTTCCCTGGATTTAGTTACCATTCTACCACCCCTCATAAACTTCAAGCTGTTGCAGTGGCAGACTCTCATCATCCATCCACCCTTTACATTTGCTAAGTCTTTGGTTGGACCTACCACGTTGTGTTCAAGGTTCAAAGAAAATTAGATGATTTTGAAAGAACCTCTTTTATGTGAGGTAGAGCCAAAATTACAAATAAGAAGATGATCAGATGGGGAGATAGATATTAAGATCTCAATTGGAAGCCCTTTGTTATGCTCTTGTCTGGAAGATTAGAGCTGACATAAAGGCTCTTAAATCTGTCAAGCTTTCCTACCGTTTTGCTCTGTTATTAGATCATATAAACTAACCAAATGGAGATTTTTTGATGCAGGACCATCCCAGGCTTACAACCAATGTTGCATCAACCCCCCAAAAACATTTGCTTTATGTCTTTTTATGTTTTGGATCTTGTAGTTCTTTTTGCAGTCATTTCATTCATGCTGTTTTTGAATTTTCTAGCCGCAGTCATCATACAGTGCACTTAGACCAGCAATAGAATCAGCTGTTTAGTAACGCATATGCATCAGATCATCATGAGATTTCAACCAGAGCATCATATGAATATTTAGAGCATGTCCTCATGTCTACTTTTGTATTTCATGTATATTGTAAGTGGTGGCCTGCTAAATGAGCTTAAGGAGGTTTATAAGATGCACACAATGATTTTGAGCTTCACATCAACAACTAATATAATTAGCGGCATTATTGGTCCTAGGGTGGTTCATGTTTAGAGCCGCATTGAGTTTAGAGACATTATATCTTGCTGAACAAGAAGAGGAGGCCATTTGCATGTTTCATAGCATGTGTCCAATTCCAAGGCAAAATTAATGGATCAATTATTTAATGTTGGACCCATGATGCTTATCCTAAGTGCATTGAGGATTGTACTCCTTTTTTTTATCAGCACAGTCTCACTACATTAAATATTCACTATAAAAAGGTGTCGGAATCGCTAAGAGTGGGAGCAGGTGCTAGTAGGCAGAAGAGTTTATGAACCATGTTGTGGTCTAGCAGTTCAGCGAGGAGCTATTAGAGTAGTATCAGCCCAAGGAAGTTAGTTTTTGAAGTTGCACTCTTGTTTAGTGTAGGAATTGTGTTGTAATCTAAGGCTGAGGCCAAATTCAGAGATTGTAAGCCCTAGTGGCAGAAGTGATTGATGTAATTTCAGATTGTGGAGTAATAAAGCATTGTTTCAGTTCATTGTCATATTTTCATTGAGATAATCAAGTTCTGTTGTGCATGTTTATGAGTGATTTGTATTAAGCTGCATGGTTGGATAGTTTTTCATTCTACTCTCAATCCCCGACTCTATCATTTTTGGCCTTTCATAGGATCATGGATGTGAAATTATTGCGATAGTGTGCTTAAGCTCTAGACTCTTTAGCACAGAAGGATGTTGGTTGATACCAAACTTTTGTCTTCTCCTGTATCAACAATATTAAAGGCCATTCATATAATCCAATCTGTGCGAGAGAAGTTATCAAACATCTAGCTCAACGGATCTACCACCTGTTTGTCAACATCATTGAGTGTGAAAATGACAAAGGCCAATGTTTTTGCCCTTGGCCTAGAAGGTGGCCTTTTACTAAAATGATAAAAGTAGTTTTGTCCAATCTCAAAAAGTGCCTTCTTCAACCATTTTGAGAAGCCCAATACTTCATCACCTTTCACTTTGTCAACTATAAAGGGAAATAATTAGCTTTTGAAATGGACATGAAGCATTGACAATATACATGGGCCCCTAACTTTGACCTTTTTAAGGAAAATAAAACCAGATTTCTTTCTTTAAAATTTGATTTTGGGAAAAAAAAAAAAGTGAATTTTTAAGTCAATATTTGGATCATACCATGTTATCTATCATCAAGATAAATTATATGTTAGAATTGTGGACTAGAGCTCCTTGCTAAAGTAAAATATGCCAGTTTGGTTACATTAGTAGAAAGAAATAAATGCAAACGATTTGGTGTTAGAATTACTCAGTTTTGTAGCATACTAATTTAAAAACATTAAATGTGCAACTCCTAAGGTCAGGTCTCCACCAGCTGCTCAATTTTAAGCTTTCATCTGTGTTTAAAAGTTCAAGAATATTTTCCAATCTCCCCTGCCTCCCTCAAGAGATGTCTGAAATAGTGACTCACCACCATAACCAAAGGTTGGTAAACTTCAACTCTATGACCAAATAACTCTCGTCTCCGGAAAAGGTCTGATTCAAGTGCATTTCTGGACAAAGTTCTTAGATGAATCCTTAGGCTAGCATATATTCATATTTTCATACTTATACAAGATAAAACTCCTTAAATTGTTGGAATCTTTTTCTTAATTAGATACAGAAACCATGGTTTAAGAAGAGGATTTCCACCCACAGGGGTATCTTGTCAATTAGAGTTATTTAGAAAGCTCCAAAATCTGAAACAGAAAGACACGAGTGTAAAAGATTATACAGAAGAATTCTACAAGATGCTAATCAAATCTGGACATCATGAAATAGATAGAGAGAAGGTAGCCAGGTACATAAATGAGTTAAGATTCAATATCCAGGATAAGATGAGTATGCTGAAAATTTATATAGAATTGAAGAGGCTTACCAATATGCCTTGAAGGCAGAAGAAAAGATAGCTAGAAGACAACATAATAGTTCAAGAGGAAGAGGAAAATTTTCAGATGGAAGAGGACAAACAAGTAGCAGTAAAGGGAAACAAACTTATGAAGAAGGAAGCTTAAGAGGGAGCAATGAATCAAGTCAAGGAGCAAAAGGAAATGAATACCCAATAAGAGGATGTGGCAGAAACAACATAGGATTTTATAGAACATGTTACAGGTGTGGAGAAGTTGGTCATAGAGGTTTTGAGTGCCCACAATTATAGTAAGAAAATAACATGGAACAACCAGAGGAAGGAGAATCTCTTATGTTCAAGAGAGAATTAGTGAAACCAGGCAAGGAGGAGGATGGACTATCTCAGAGAAGGAGTCTTTTTTGAATTTTATGTAAATCCGAAGGTAAGTGTTGTAAAGTAGTTATAGATAATGGTAGCACTACTAACCTAGTTTCTGATGAAATGGTAGAAAAGATAGGTTTGAAGAAGACTAAACATCCTAATCTGTATAAAGTTACTTGGCTGCAAAAAACAAAAACATGAATTGGTGGTGAAAGAATAGTGTTTGGTGAGTTTTCAGATTGGATCATATAAAGATGAAGTTTTATATGATGTTATGTCAATGAATGCATGTCATGTTTTGTTGGGAAAGCCTTGGCAATTTGATAGAGAGGCTATTTATGATGGAAGAAAAAATCTGCATACTACTATAAAGGATGGGCAAAAATATACTTTGAGTTCATTGAAAGAAAAAGAAGAGAAGTAAAGGACAACAGTCCCATAATTTGTTCCGATTCAGAAAAACAGGTGATAAAGGTTGTAAAAGAGGTTGAGAGCAACTTAAAAGAAGTTTCTGAGAAGGGGAATACAAGTGAGGATAAAGAAAATGGTGCTTATTTTGTCAATCAATTGCATAAAGAATTGAAGAAGGGCATGAAGAACACAAGTAATTACAAGGGAAGTGAGGATTCAAAGGGGAAACAACAAAAGCCACAGGTTGGAAACTTGAAATTTTCTCATGGAGGACATGGAACACATTTGCATCCTTGTAAAGGACAAATAAGCAGCGATAATCTACAAGTTGAAGGTAGAGAACAAGAAAGGAAAAGAGAAAAAGGAAGGGAAGGTGGAGTTAGAGAAATTCAGCATGGGGTGAAGAAAAGAGATCAAGTGGATAAAGAAGTTTGGATAAAGAACAAGCATGGGATCACCATCCCAAGCCTTTTCAAATGTTCATGAGTTTCCAACTCATCAAACATTTCACTTAACCCAACGTGTATGATGTAGGAGCCTTCAGGTTTATCAGCAATCTGGTATCACCAAAATTATTTCAAGTTTTAATTCAGTTTTGTTATGTTTTGGTTCTTCTTGTGTTGTTTTTGGTAGTTGCTTCAGGAGAATTTCTTGACTCAAATCAGTCAAGGACATCACTTTGTAGAAAGGATAAATGGGCATTTGTAGTTTCCATTTGGCAAAGTTTGGGGCAAATTTGATTAAGTTTTCGACAGGTACACAAGTTCAAGAACCTGCCGATTTGCCAAAAATCACATTTACTTAGCACTTTCAACAAAATCTAAAGTTCACGAAATCCTCTTTTCATCGAAAGAGCTTGTCACGCCTTACCTTGTGCTGAAAGGTGTTTTAGGAGGATTTAAAGCATTTTCATAAAGTGTTTCGACGACTTTCCAAGTTCATGAACTAGGAGAGGAACTAGGAGAAATGCTGAAGAAGCAGTTTGAAGTTTCGTAAAAGTGTCGATTTACCGAAATGCGTTGTAAAGGAAAAGGTCGAGAGTTGCAAGGTTCGCCAAAGAAGCAATTCAAAGGTTCGTAAAATTATTGATTTGTTGAAATGCATTGTAAAGGTAAAGTTCGAGAGTTGCAAGGTTCGTCGAATCCCTGAAAAGACACTTTATGGAAAAGTTCAAAAGTTTGAAAAATCGCCGAATTGCCAAAACATGTTATTTTCAGCAATTCTTTTGGTTCACAAACTCTTAAAATTGTTGAAAGTCATAGTTTTGATGATTATTTTGGTTCACGAACCATTGGGGATTTGTGACATTTAGTTTCTGTAACTGCCAATGCTTGTAAACGGTTCAACTTCCTCAAACCTGAAGTATAAAAGGAAGAAGTTGTATTCTATTGAGGGTCTTTGGTTTTTTGGGGGAAAGAAAGTATTATCTCTGGAGAAGACTTGATTGATTGAAGTTGTATAGATTGTATTCCTAATGGCTACTATAACGAGTGTAAACCTGATATGAAATAAAACTCAGATAGAATTTTGTTGCTTGTGTGAAAATTGGTGTCGTTGGCTGCTAGATTTTGGTCGTCTGATAAGACCCCCATATCTAGATTGCATCAAAGATAGTCTCTAGATATGGAAGGGGTGAGCTAATGCATTGTCCTAACCTTGGGGAAGCCTTTTTGGGAAGACTTCAGGTTCAATCTCCCCATCCTCTAGCACATCTTCCTCAAGAATAAGCTCGACAACTTTGTCCTAGATAAATCTTTCCATGGTAGCTTGCTTTCCACACACAAATTCCTCCCTAGATTTTTTGAATGTGGATTAATGACCACATTTTCCAACCACAACAATTTTTTTTGGTTTTTTACTCTCAAATTGGGAAATAGTAAAGCATTTCTTTAGTCAACAGATCTTCAAAATCATCAAAATTAGAAAATCAATTTTTGAATCCTCAAAATCTTCCTCATAAGAGGTGCAATCCCTAATGACATTATGTGATTTTTTGGGATCCACTATTGTTCTCTCTTATAGAGAATCTCCCTATGTGTCCTATTGGCACCCCTCCCATTTTATAAAATTTGTCCTCCTTCATGACTAACAAACCCTGTTTAGACATCTAGTTTGAGATAGCTTTAATAGGGTTTTGTGTTGCATAGGTTTCAAAACTGCCTCTATGGGGGTTCTTTGTATGATCTCATGTCTTTGCCTTATTCATATTTTCCTATGCACCTTAATTCATATTACTAGGCCCACCAAAGGATCCCATGCACCTTATTTTCATTTTTTCATGGATTACTTATGTGGCTCCAGTGTTACAAGACCTGGACTTGCCAAAGACTCGCCTAGGTGATTTTTGGCGAGTACTTTGACTCGCCACCAAGACTTGCCCAAGAATCGACAATTTGAAAAACACATGATTTAGAGATTTTTTAGGATTTAAGACTTGTTTCATGCACCCTTTAATAGATAAACCTTAAAAACACAATAAAATCATCAAATAGAAGCTACTTTGATCACATACACAAGTATACATTGATCACATAAGTATAAACACAAATTTTAGCTGAAGGAAATAACACATTTAGATATATAAATATTGTCAAATGTATACAAAACTCATGGAATCTGAAATCCATGGCATCAAAAGTTCAAAACAAATATTAAAACAAAAACTAGAAGTCTATGGCTCAGAGGAGCCTACATCACTCTACCCAATATCACGGCAAGTCCTGTGTGGGCGTCTAAGATAGGTCCACTCGCACCAACATTTTAGGTGTCTGCTCGTGCTCTATCCTCCTCCTTCGCCATGGCTACTGCCTCTGCCTTTCTATCCACCTGGTCAACCCATGCAAGGTCCTCATCACTGAAGACAAGATCCTCAACCTCAGTGATCCAACTTGATTGTGGATCAACCTCCTCTAGTGTGATGGGTGATAAGTCACTGCCCAAAATCTGTTTGTGGCAAAGGCAGTGCCCCTTTTGGGGGTTTGGGGACAACGCCCCCAACGAGGTTGAGGGGCAGTGCCCCTCGCGGAGGTCTCGGGGTGGTGCCCCCGGCGGGGTCGAGGGGCAGCCCTTCAAAAAACACTTGACTTTCATGCTTTTACATTTAACCGTTTTCCATTTATTATAGTTTTTTCCCCTATTTTTGATTGACTTGGTTGAGTCTTCCCATCGGGACTCGCCTAGATTGGCGAGTCTGGGTGAGTCTGATAGACTTGACGAGTCGGGCGAGTACTCGGCTGCCGAGTCTACCAAACTCGCCCAGGGTCGCCCGGCTCGCGACTCGCCGAGTCTGGGCAACTCCTGTATCTATGTGTGGCTCCACATGTTTATCTGGTGGGGCTAGAAAAAATGCGTATTTCTCATTAATTGCAGTCTTCCTTGGCAATTCAAACGTTGCTTCTCTTGCTCGGATGGATGTAGCTCAACCATTGATTTCTAATGCTTTCCTCAAGCATTCTTTGGGCCATAAACTTTTGCCATGAAGTCAAATGTGGTAGCATGAAGCTTACTCCATATGGACTCCATGTTGTTGATGGCATTATTGTTGGTGGTTGTGTTCTCTTTGTGCTATCATGCTTATGCCCTAGCCATGCCTAGACTTGGAGTTTTCTTTCTATAGTTGGTGACGATCTGATTTAATGACTCTTAAGGGATTTCTTTTTGTCCTTGGCGACATTGTTGAGCTCATTGGTAACCTGTGGGACCGCATCTGATGTTGTTGATAATCCTAGAGCCATATGCAGAGTAATGGCATGGGATTTCAAGCTATATATGCGACCTCTTGACTTGTTGCTATATTTATTGTGGGTATGACTTGGATGTGGCTTAAAATGATATTTGCATGATGGATATATTATCCCATGCTACTATTGGCTCAAGATTTTAAACTTTGGCTACTCCTTGCATTAATTGAGAGGACTTTTTATGCTCCTACTTAATGTGCCAGTTGTGTATTCACCAAAGGGACTCATTGTAATTTGAAATGCTATATTGACATGTTTGTAAGTTAGTTTCGGGGTTGGACTCTTGAGCCAATTTCCTACACAATGGTGCCAATGTATATTTTTTTGGACTCAATCAATGTAGAGTTAGAATCCTATGAATGCAAGACGATGTTTTTATGCAAGTTGTAAGATTGTCTTATACATGCATGATTATCTTGTGTTGATTCGTGTCTTCTTTATCTGCTAGATGTACCTAAGAGGTTCAATGCCATTGAGCTTTTTTTATCACATTTGCTAGTCTATTGGCTACAAGGCTTTGTCTACTTGACAGGACTGTAAAGAGTTGTAAGAGCTTCTTGCAACAACCCTCTCCTTATTGCTTGTGAGTTTTTTTTAGTTTAATAGTGGATGAGTAAGTATGCTTTGATATGCAAGTTTCTCATTTTTGTGGTTTGTACATTTGTGCACACTAGAAATTATTGTAGCCTTATGCATGTTTTATTCCCATTTGTACGTTCTAACTTTATTTCCCCATTAGAGATGCACCGATCTAGAAGGCTAAGTAGGCAATCTTACATCAAAACATAAAATCTTTTAGTTTATTTAGTGTTAAATGTTTCTCCCTAGTTTGCACATCCCATTTTTGTGGTCCATTTATATATCTTTAGAGGGGCATGTCTTGTAGTTTTGTCTTGTTGCCATGCATTGAAGTATAGTTGATATTGAACACATCTTGGGCAAACAAAATTGAAATCTTTGTCTCATGAATGGTATGTTTTCAGATTAATAAGAGGCTTCACAAGCAACTAGCATGTCAATAGACTTAGTGACAAATCTTGGGTCTATCATGTATTGGGTGTAGTTGTTGGTTGGTTTAGTTTTGTTACATCATTTCTCTTAATTGTCATGTTAAAGATACCTCTAGGAGCACCTTCCTAAGTTTAGTTGATCCCAAAGTAAAGGAGAGATCATCCACTCTCAAGAACTGGCCTCAAGTTCTCCATGTTCTATTGATAAGCCTTTGCCCTTTCCTCTTGATGACAAGTCCTTGGTCTCGAGGAATAAGTTTACACTCTAGGAATGCAGAGCTGCAACTTTGGGAGCCAACACATCCTTTCGGTGACTATCCATAAATTGGCCATGGTTTCTCCAAATAAATTTAGTATCAGATTTTTCAAATTTGGGAGTCTACTTTTGGAGCTGAACAAACTTCATGGGAAGAGCCTTGTGAGAGCTATAGTTTTTCCTTGGATGGCCCAACTTATAACAACAGAAACAACAAATGGAAGTCTTTTATAATCTATGTATTGAATCCATGGGACAAGATAAGAGTGGATCAAAATTGAGTGCTAGATAGGTTTGGAGAAATCAATCATGGAACACACGCAAACAAAATAGCTCTAAAAATTAATAGACACTGGATTTGTTTTAATGAATGTCCCTTACTGTTCCAGCAGGAGCTTCAACAAACCTATATTCTACAAAATAGGAGGAAGATTATAAAGCCTTAACTAGCATGGAACCTACAGAAAAGCCGCCTTAGAGGGGTCAAAGAAGGGATACTAGAGGCACATGAAGCCACTATTCTTCCCAGAAAACCATGGGCCATTTGACCAAACTGAATCTCTGTTCAATTGAGTTGGAAATTTACAACAAAAAAAATCCATTGGAGAGCATGGTCATTGCAGGGTCAATGATAGGTCACGAGGCCTCAATCCACCTATAGATCTCAGTTAAAGAAGGTTTCCTTCCCATCACCCGGCAGATAATGGATCTGCTTTCCAAATCTTCGATAGCAGAGCCAATATGCTACTTTGAGAGGCACAACTCAAGTGGGGACTTAGAGAAAGACAAAGGAATATCCCTGAAGAAGTAAAGACTTGTTGCAACCTCGCCACTCACTTCATCTGGTTCATTGGAAACATTTGGATTTGCTATAGGGCATGGTTTGAATTTTCCTTGACCTGCGTGGAAGAAACAAAATCAAGAGGGGGCACATTCACTGGCACTTTAATGAGGGGAGGCAGGAAAGATGCATCCACCAACAAGATCGACCTTCTGCAATAGCCCCCCCAAGAGTGAAAAGAATTGGATACATTTTAGTAGGCCAGATATATTGTTCTAATCTCCAATTCACTACCCTTCCTAGGGCCTTCAGAATCATCGCCACCATTTGGAAGACAGCCGCTCAGGGTCTTTGCCTTCATCTTGTCCAGTTGTCACCTTTGTATTCTGATGAATAGATGCAATAAATCCTCTGCGCAGAGGAGGGAGCTTTGTGGCAGCAATCTTACTGTCAATCTTCCCCTTTGAGTTCATGTCTTCATCAACCTCCTTACCTTCGCAGTTTCACACTTTTTCTTCTTTGCTATCACCATTTTATAATTTCTTTTTCATTTTAAGATCTATTGTTTAGTTAAAAGTTAAAAATAAATTTAAATTTCATTATGCACGAAATTGAACCCCACCAATTTAGAGTTACAAGTACTCAGCGAGCTAGTAAGAATAGAGGCATTGCTGACTCCATTGCGAAAGCAAATTCAGAAAAATAAATTGACTAGATTGGTTCAAATTAGAGTATTTTTAGACATTTGGAGTAACTTGGACCAAATTTGTGGCTAATACCATTAGGAACATTCACAAATTCTTTTTAAGTTGCAGATGTAGGAAAGTCAGAAATTTTGGAATATCACAGCAATACAATCATTTCGCAACTGGCACCAGTTTATCAAAGGCTCACTAGCACTGAAATTCTCTCATAACCAAGCACAAAACACAACAGAGGGTTTCTAGATCTGGATCTTTTTGAAAATCTTAGCCGCCATAGAATAGAAGTATAAGGAACATTTTGCTCTCATTTGCACAAAGATTTGGCAGCCATTACAATTTCATAAACATCAGAGAAAAGATGAACAGAACTAAAAGGCTCCATTACCACAATGGCCATGTTTCAACTTAATAAAAAGAGAAAATAAAAATATAAGAACATAAAGAATCCATCTTATCTTTCTCATGACAGTCCGCAGAGCCTCAAGCTAAGCACTTCCAATAGGTAAACCTCATCTGGTCGGCACATATTGATCATAGTCGAAATAAAACTGCCAGAAGCCGATTTTATTTATATGTGCATGAATAGCATAGTTGGTTAAAGCGTTAGCATCAAAATGAATAGGTCACACAGGGTCAGAATCTTTTGAAATCTTCATATTACCCTCACTGCATTAGAAACAAAAGAATTTTCCTCAAGAACATCAATTGATTTAATAAAAGTTTAGTGATGTGATTATTTAGTAAGTATTTAGTTATGAGATTTACACTCCACAATTTAATATGTCGGGATAGTTTTAACTATTGTTCTACCAGTGGGAATATCACTGCACTTACAATTCAACCTTCGAGGATATTACTCTATTGCTCCAGCTATGGAGATATCAGTATATTTATATACACTCTACAATTTAATATGTAGGGACAGTTTTAACTATTGTTCTACCAGTGGGGATATCTCTGCACTTACAATTCAACCTCTGAGGATATCACTTTGACTATTGCTCCACCTATGGAGATATCACTATATTTAAAATACTATTCCCATAAGGATACTGCACTCCATCTACTTATAGGATACGCACTCTTACAGGGATACAACTGCACTTACAATGCTTCTCCTAGAGGAATACTGCACTCCATCTACTTCTGGGATATTGCACTCCTTCAGGAATACTGCTGCACTTGTAATGTTGCTCGTAGGGGGATACCCCACTCCATCTACTTCTTGGATATTGCACTCTCCAGGGATATTGCTGCACTTTGAGGGATACCACACTCCGCCTACTTCTGGGATATCACACTCTAGGGCTTTTGCTGCACTTATAATGCTGCTCCTATCTAGGGATATTGCACTCCTGCTTCTTCAGTATCTCACTTACAATGTTGCTCCTATGAGGATACTGCACTCCACCTACTTCTAGGATACTGTTCTTCAGTAGGGATACCACTACACCTCCACCTACTTCTAGGATGCTGAACCCATGACCTCGACCCACCGGGGATCAGTAAGTTGTTTCTGGCTCGCAATGAAGCTAGGGTGAGCAACCAACTGTCCTCTACCTATCTATCTACCTCTCCAAACACAATATCTCAAGTACCGGTGATGGTGACCACATCTGCTGGCATGTGATGTTTGGACATAGAATCAGGTCCTTGTGAATGGGCAAAGCCCGTTGCTCTTATTCTACGACGATAGGAACGATTGCTCCCATTACTGACCGGAAACACACCAAATTCTCCTACAGGGATACCACTACACTTACAATGTTACTCTTGTAAGGATATTGCATTCCATCTACTTCTGGGATGCAACACTCCCACTTTGATATTTCACTTACAATGTTGCTCCTGTGGGTATATCGTGCTCCATCTACTTCTGGGATACCCCACTCTTGTGGGGATTCCACTACACTTACAATGTCCTTCCTGTAGGGATATCGAGCTCCATCTACTTCTAGGATACCAAATTCTTGCTTCTTCTGCAAAGATACTAGTCCTATCCGTGCAGGAAAAGCTAGAGAAGGCATTAGGTGCACAGATGAAGGAAATGGGAGCAGTATCTCCACAAAAGGAGGGAGTATAGTATCCCAAACGTAGATGGAGCGATATCACTTCAGCACGTCCACTGTTGTTAATATATCACTTAAAGGATTTGAACCTTAATCTCTAAGGTCGAAACCTTGTGACTTAACCATTTAATCACGACCCATTTAACGATAATAATTAAGATTTTAGACAGTTTAATCTCAAATTTTAACTGATTTAAGTATCGAAATAATAAAATCTAATAGACTTGCCTTCAGCAAAACTAATATCACACTGAGAATATTTAGATTACAAAGAACCCACGATGATCATTTTTACTGTTGGAATATTTAATCTCCAATTTTGTTTTTTAAAAGCAGAAGTGACCCACCATCACACTTGACCCCAAAGTAAATAGTTATATTACTGCAACAAAATGCTAACATTTACTTATAATTATTACAGAAGTTTTATCACCACAGCTAGGAAAAGCTTCTAACAAGAAATCAGGGTGTCCTTGCCAAAAAAATAATTCTGTGAATAGATATAAACAAAAGAACTAGAAGCTACATCCCTCATCATGTAACCATGACTAACATCAAATAATATAGCTAAAAAGATACAGATTCAGAATCCATTGTTTGTAGGTCTAAAAAATCATCCAAACAAAAATGGTATCTTTGGTAAGAAATCAAGATTATTCCATCTTCATCTTGAGGGGTACAAAGTATTCATTACAGAGAGCCTTCCTTTCTACAAACCGACTAACATCAAATAATATAGCTAAAAAGATACAGATTCAGAATCCATTGTTTGTAGGTCTAAAAAATCATCCAAACAAAAATGGTATCTTTGGTAAGAAATCAAGATTATTCCATCTTCATCTTGAGGGGTACAAAGTATTCATTACAGAGAGCCTTCCTTTCTACAAATCTTTTCTAACTTCATTTGGCAGTCACAGAGCTTGGCTTTTTATTTCCACAACCAGCATACATAAATAATTACAGACTCATTAAATTTCCAATGAAGGGGAAAAGAAAGATTGAAGAATGTCTTCTTACTTACTATAGAAGCATCGATAATTTGTGCTTCCCAATTACATTCTAGAAAACTTTTCAGGTTTGTATATTGTTGCCTCCAAAATTACTTTTTTCAATTTATTATCCTATTTCTATTAGATGAAAATGTAAACTTATTTTTTAAGTACAGTGTTTTTAATTTACATAGACCTTTAGATGAAAATGGAAATTTTAGCACCACAGCGAGAAAAAGCTTTTAGCAAGAAATCAGGTTGCCCTTGCAAAAAAAAATCTGTGAGTAGATATAAACAAAAGAACTAAAAGCTACATCCCTCATCATGTAACCATGACTAACATCAAATAATATAGCTAAAATATTACAGATTCAGAATCCATTGTTTGTAGACCTAAAAATCATCCAAACAAAAATGGTATCATTGGTAAGATATCAAAATCATTCCACCATCATCTTGAGGGCTACAAGGTATTCATTACAGAGAGCCTTCCTTTCTACAAAATCTTTTCTACCTTCATTTGGCAGTTACAGAGTTTAGCTTTTTATCTCCACAACCAGCATATAAAAATACAGACTCATGAAATTCCCAATGAAGGGGAAAAGAAAGATTGAAGAATGTCTTCTTACTTATTATAAAAGCATCGATAATTTGTGCTTCCCAACTACATTTGAGAAAACTTTTTAGGTTTGTATATAGTTGCCTCCAAAATTACTTTTTTCAATTGATTATCCTATTTCTATTAAGATGAAAATGGAAACTTATTTTATAAGTACAGTGTTTCTAATTTACACAGACCTTTACCTTACTGTTTCTTACAAACATCTGTAAACTCTGAGACTTTGAGCCGTATTCGCTCAAAAATAAATGTTCTTTGCTAAGATCTCATTAAGACCAGTTCAATATCACAGCCAACCTATCCCGATAAACTAAATGATTAAAACCAAGTCTTTCTTTTGATAGAAATCTCTCCAACTATCAATTATATCAAACTTCCAGATAAGCAAGATTTTCATCTACCCATCCTTTCTAAGCATCTTCTCCATCAATCTACTGTTTCTTGGAAATGTAATGTATTCTTGAACACAGATTTTTTAAGTTCTATAAAAGGATTGACGATTTTAATTATCTGGTTTATCTAGATAAGCTGCTATAATATTGTGAACTGGTCAAAGTAAAATCTTAATAGAAAACATTGTTTTTGAGTAAATACTGTTAAAGTCTCAGAGTTCACAGATAATATTTAAGGAAAAAACTTAAATAATAAAATCATTCTAAATATAATAGAAAAAATATATACTTATAAAATAAAATTTACTAAATATAATATATTAATTAGATTTTAAAGCTTTTTTAAAAAACTGTGTATCTTGTATATAATAAAAATAGACCAGTGTATTGACCTGAAGAGTTTTCTAAATGTAATTGGGAAGCACAAAAACAATCCTTCCATAATCAATAAGAATTCAGTTTTCAATTTGAAGTATATCTTGAAGGCCTGGCACATTCTCTCTGGTTGTAGACTCTTGGGTTCTCAAAGAAAGCCTCCAACCATGGCCTGCTGATTTGCTGAAGTATATCTGCTATAATTTTAGTTACTTTTCAGGACTAAATCAAGAACAAATTGAAGAAAAACGGGATTGTTAAGCAAAAAAGCTCAAATGGACAATACTATCATATGCACTTATCTAACCTTAATGTTAATTTTCTCTCCATGATCGTAACGTGGCTCCTCTCAAACCCAGTTCGACCCTGCAAAAGAACAGAAAGAAATAATTGCCAAAGATCTCTCATTTCGAAATGGGAAGAATATTCATGTTTACACAGAACACAATCTACTTACTCAATGGACCACATAAATAGCCGTCTCACCGACAGGATAAAATTTCTTTAAAAAAAAGAAAGGTTCTTGTCAACAACGTGGCTGCACCGACACTGGAGAAAAATCTTGCGAGAGATTATGATGAAAGCGACATAAAGTTTTCTTTGAAAAAAAGTTAGTGGAAGACGTGGGCGCAACGACAGGAGGATTAAAAGAAATTATTTTTAAGCAGTGGTGTTTTTTTAAGTGTTAAAATTATATAATATTTTATCAAAATTCAATTGTGTAGAGAATTGTGTTAAAATATAGAGAATAGTATTCATTATATTTAGGTGATGTGAGGTGAAGTGTTGGTAGTATGGGAGGTCATCCATCTCAATACTATTCTGATTTCCGTCCCCCAAAGGGAAGAGCTCAAAGAATGGATGCATTGTAGTCAACACAAGATTATTTAGGTGGGAGTGGGTCCCATACATAAATAACTAATGCATTGACTATAATGCACTAAGACTTTACCAAACATGTCAGAAAATTCATCCCAACTCGAAAAATCACCCATCCCAAGAAAATTCATCCCAACTCGAAAAATCACCCAT
The DNA here is from genome assembly GCA_027924645.1 of Cunninghamia lanceolata. Taxonomy (NCBI): domain Eukaryota; kingdom Viridiplantae; phylum Streptophyta; class Pinopsida; order Cupressales; family Cupressaceae; genus Cunninghamia; species Cunninghamia lanceolata. The sequence goes on from BSBN01000128.1 coordinate 5,863,714, forward strand.
CCCAATTAGAACTCCTTGTACTCCACTCCAACCTATTTAACTATAAAATTTTTCAAAATCAAATCCACTTATCTTTCTACCTCGTTTGCTGAAAAAACAATTGTCCCATTAAAAAACGTGAGTGGTGCTCTTCTCAAGGAAAAAAATGAAAGAGAATAAAACTGAAAATTTTCAAAATCAAATACACTTATCTTTCTACCTCGTTTGCTGAAAAAACAATTGTCCCATTAAAAAAATGAGTGGTGCTCTGCTCAAGGAAAAAAATGAAAGAGAATAAAACTGATGGTCCCTCCCTCCACTATTTCTTTCCATCAATCAGTCAAATTTCAAAGATTCGAATAGATAATGAGGCCATCTCTGAGTGCTCACTTTTCTTAATGCTGTGAAAAGGAGGACGCCTGCCTGATACCTGCTAAGTCACAGCTGTTCATCAGAAGATCAGTGGATGTAACAGGGCATCACATGAAAGGATTGTGTAGTACAATTGCTTTTTATTTTTATTTTAAAGAGAGCTGAAATATCAAATCTCACACAGTGAAATAGGGAATAAAAGAGTTCCCAAATAAGTGGTTTTAGCAATTGTTAATTTATTCTATTTAAATACCATTCTTCAACAATTAAATAGTTAATAATAATTTTACATCTTATTTTTACTAAAAATGATAAATATTTGTTTTATTTTTATTGGTCAAAATTTACCTCTGACCATTAAATTGATTGTGGTTTATTAGTACCTACCATTGCATGGTACTCTTACATTCGATATGCAAAACTTTTGCATTAGTCCTTTGAATTGTTGACGAATCCTAGTGTTTTATTTTTGTTATGACTATAGTTTGTAGTCTTTGCAAAAAAATATGATTGATTATTAGATTTTACCTCTTATTGCTGCCTTCACGTGAATCTAGGCAAGCAATGAATGCAATGGTGACTTTAACCCATACCTAACATCAAATCAATTGAATGTCCTCATAGGGAAATATCAAATCAATTTGATATTGGACCAAACAAAATCAAATAAAATAATCCGTAAAAGATTGAATGGACATAGTCAATAATAAAATCAAATAAAATCAACACCACCATACCGAGAAGTCAATAAATATTTATGACAAATAGTAACCTTATCACTAACATCACGCTCATTTAATACTGATCAACCAATTTGGTGTTTGTAGGGAACATATTATAAGAAGGGAACGATGGGCACTCTTACGGATTAAACGTTTCATGTGGTTCAAAATTATTTGTTCAAAGGACCATTTGCAATTCATTCTCAATTGTCTTCTTCAATCCATTTTGTAACTTTCCCTTCCACGACACTGTCATATTGAGGTCATTAATGTTGTTACTATTCATTATTAGAGGTGTGACTCTACACACCTTTCTCAAATTATATATTTGTTTTTGGTCCTAATTTCAGGCACAATATTCTTCTTTTGGAATTAGTTTTTTGATTGTTCGACTTTATGCAGTTCCTACAATTGTTTGAGGTCTATTTTTATGCATTTTATTCAACAGTTGTACTTTTTTACAGTACTTTTTATTTTGATGCATTTTATTCCTTGTTTTGTAAGAGAATGCAAACAATGTTTCATTTGAACAAGAAACATTTTTCTTCAGAGGCGTCGCCCTATGTAAGGGCACAACTCTCTACAAGACAAACCCTATTAAAAGGTGCGGCCGCCCACCCTTAAGGCTATGGTACCGAGATCCAGGGGGTTTGGCCACCATAAAATCAGTATGAAACCTATGTTCTACCATCTTTCTGCCTCCCTACTGACATTACAGAAACCTTACCCTATTTTTTAAAGATTTATTCATTCAACGCAGCCACCACAGACTCGTACAGTCCAAATAAAATTTATGGTGAACTTCAATCTTAGTTTAGAGGAGTTTTTTTGTTTTTTGATTTTATTTCAATTTATGCAATTTTATTAGCCGATAGGCTTTTATATGTGAGCATTATAGTGCTCGGAAAATTGTCTCACACCATACAAAAATTAATGCAAGAAAATTTTCAAAAACATTAGCCAATAGGCTTTTATATGTTAGCATTATAGTGCTCGGAAAATTGTCTCACACTGTAAAAAAATTCACGCAGTAAAAGTTTCTAAACTCGTCGGTTGTTCCTATCAGCGTATTCCTTCAACCTTCCTATGGGTACAAGTGCTAGTTTATAGTGTCAGATAAGAGCACATCTACAATTTCATTCTTGCGATGGGGGCTTAAATTCGATGGGTGGCCCTACCTATCAAGCAAGTTTTTTATGACAGTTATGCATTCAAAGGTGCCCTTAAACACTATGACATACCATAGTATAAGTAAAATTATATATAAACTAAATGTATATAATCACAATTCTATATAAATTTTGACAGTTTGTCAGAAATCTCTCCTCTCGTGTGATACCGTCTTTTCAAAATATTGATTGTATTTTATGGCAAAAATGCCTAAATACGGCCATATGGCCATCAAATTTATGCCCTGCTTGTGATACTATTTTAAGCATAATGTTACGTTAGCCAGCAAGCAAACATAGAAAAATAGACGGATGATCCAAAATGCATAGGTTTTTCCTTGATAAAATATCATTTCCAAACAGAGGAATTGTCTTTTGGCGGACCCATCTAATTATCAAAATATATTAATAAAGAGGAAGGTGATGTCAACATGCCAACAAACATTACGGTCCAAAGCTCGTCAATGTATATGATATGATTTATTTGCGGAAGGACAAAATGCTATCATAATAAGCATTAAGGACCAAGGGAGCCAAGAATTACATGTATGAAATAGATCAACAAAAACAAAAACAAAAACTGGAAAGGGCAAAGAACTTCTACTTCTTTGATATGTCACTGTGTAGATCAAAACCAAGATTATCATATAACTCCAAGTAATAGAGTCTGCCTATCACAACCAACACAAAAGACTAGACTTTCGAGTCTTCAAGAAATACATCTATTCTATGCCAGAGGCGATGATTGTAGAATTGTAAAGAGTCTATGGGCTGGCAAGTCTTCCTTTCATTTGATTGATGGTACTCCCTACCGTGTCCCAGTTCAGATTCCACGATTACTAGGCAAATACCACACAACATGGATTATAGTTGTAATTTGCTGGGTATACTACTACTTTTCTATTTCCGTGCAGATTGACGAAAATGATCAATTGTCTTTTGTATTACCTATGTCTTCGATTGCCTTGTTTCTTAAATATGTTGGCACAGTCTCTTGGTAATAATGAGATTGAAAGACAATCTTTTGAATCAACTCATGAAATGTTACCCAAAACTCGTATGAAAAAAACGTCCGTCAAATATTTTACAATATAAGCAAGAATTCTCTACCATACAAAGATTTTATGCTGTTAAAATATTTGTCATGTAGAAAGAAAAGTTTGCTTAGAATTTTGAAGCTACTTTATGGTTTTTCCATTTTTGTAATTCATAAAATTTCGTCACACAGATGCCATCACACAGTTTGATATTTTCCATTCATCAATAGTGAATCAGTGGCGATCTCAGCGCTAAATCAGTGAAGCAACATCTAACTACAAAGAAGACCAACCGTCTCAGTGATCACACCAAATGTCTTGTTGATAACTCAGTGCTCGATAATCTTATTCAATATTAGTTAGTCACTAAAAACTATTGAAAATGATATGAGTGCATTTCAAATTGTCAACCTAACATCAACAATGATTCTTAGATACCCCTTATACCTAATCTCAAGCCCATGTTGCAGGTACTTGGTGGAAAATTGTCTAAATCTACTTTCAAAAAATGTCAACTTTATATGAAAATGTTGTCATATGAAAAGGTTACACTAAAAGAGGTGACTATAGGTAGTTGTTTTTATGTTCATTGTAGTATCTTCATACTTATTTCAAAATATGCTCTTTCTATTCCTCATCGTACTTATGCATTTGTAACTGACATTTGCAATAGATAACATGATGGCTGATTCTCTTTACAATGAAACTCTGTTCTGGAGCTTTATAATTGTAATAATCGACTTGTTCATATTCCTTGTAGCTATCTATTTTATTGATAGAACTGGTCATTTTGTAATATTCTCCATCTGCATCTTACTCATCTTGTTCTATTGCTCTGCATTTCAATAACTATGCATTGCATATCATCTCTCCTAAACAACTTTATTTTCCTGTTAAGAAATGGGAACACCCACAACATGGCAAATTTGACTGAGTGTTATTGGGAAAAGTGTTTAAAATAGATTGCCAAGCAGTGGAGGATGCTCTTCAAGTATTCACTACCTACAAAATTCGTCAAGACTCCCCCAGGATGTTATACTTCTCTCAAGTAGTTACTGCCTTTTTATCCAATGCCATGGACATCTTGCAAGAATCTACTCTTTTAAGAAAGCTTGCTTTTGACTACATACAAGACTACCTGATATCTGAAGAAAGCCTAAATATTGGTCTGAGGGTTATTCACCCGTACGGATATTCAGATGCGATTGATGGAGAAGATGCCAACCGACCTATGTTTTTGGTTCATGATACTCATGTTAATGATTATCTTGCATCTGCAAAGTAGCTTTTCTCAAATATTATAATTTTTTTTTAATAGATGTTAAAGCATATTTTTGCTACAATTAATATACAGTTTCCTTATTTTTGTATCTATTATTCACCACATACATGTAATTGGAGTTATTTGTTTCTTTACGTCATGATACACACTATTTCTTAAGTGGGTAGAATGTATATTTCCTCCACTCTTTTTTTGTTTCCTCCAACTTGTAAAAATTGCTTATTATATTGTAACAATATTTTCAGCTGTCTACACCTTTTGCCAAATGTTAAGAAGGCTTATTTGTTGCCGCATTAGTTTGTAGGATATCAAAATAATCAATTAATTGCATATGAAATAGTGGTTGTGTAGATTTATTACAACTGACAACAACAAGAAAATTGGGTTATAAGATGACAAAGAAATTGCTAAAGCAACCAAACTATCAAGACTATGCGAGAAATAATCTACTATAGGTTGGACAATCAGTCCTACAAACTTAAAAAATTCAAGAAAGAATGGAAAATATATAGGTGTTAGAAAACGTGGAAATGGTCGTTATGGAGCAGAAATCCATGGCTACAATTATAACCAACCTAAATGGCTAGGTACCTTTGATAAGGCAACTATATCTATCAGAGGCATTAATGCCAAAACCAATTTCTCATACAAAAATTTAGAGGCATGCAAGCACATTTACAAACATTCCACCAACGTACCTAAATATAGAGGTGTTAGAAAACGCCCATGGGGTCGTTACGATGTAGAAATCCTGGACCCAAACTCCAAGCAATGTCATTGCCTTGGAACATTTGAGACAGCAGAGGAGGTTGCATATGCATATGATATTGCAACCATTTCAATGAGAGGAATGAAAGCAATTACAAATTTCATTCACATGACTTCAAATCCAGGTAAGTTCATTTCTAATCAATTCATTCATCATTTGCCTACTTTCATTTCTCATTCAAAATTCAATACAAATTATACTGACCCTATCAATATCTTGCAAGATGTTTGCAATGATTATACATGCAGGAATTCAAACATTGAACATTCCTCACTTGATGCTAAAATGTACAACTCTAGTGAACTACTGAGAAACAATGCCTTCCACTCTTCAACAACAATGATAGAAAACAATCAACAATTTCTTGTAGGTTCTTTAACCAATTTCCAACTATCTATCTCTCTTCCTGGAAGTACTACAAACAATACAATGAACGCTGCCATTAACACCTCCTCTATCTCAGTTGTTCAATCTCCTTCTCACAACATCAACAATAATAATATAGAATCAAGCTTGTTGGAACAGGTGATCCAGAAGTTCCTTTCTCAACAAGAACAACAACCACTCAAGAAATACACCATGACGTTCTAATACAAATCATGGGTTAATGTTTTTATACTATATTCTATTACAATATCATGTTCCAATGCATTCATATATTTCACTTCTACTACAATACATATACATGCACAAACAAATGGTAGGTACTATTCCCTCCATTACTTTTGGGGCCATGTTGTCATTACTATTTTAAATTCCTACTTACTTTTAGGGCTATTTTCACTTTGAAATTAACATTTGGTAGGATTTGCCACTTATAAATTGTATATAATTAGGTTTTCGAGCATTTGTCTCCTTTATTATGATGGCCTCTAAAACCCAGAGCCTCAAATGTGATGATTACAAGAATACATGTAGCATACAGAGTTCATGTACTAATATTATTTTTTAAAGTTTGCATGGATAAGAAATTAAGATTTTGTTTACAATCTATGATAGGTATTCACTTTATATAATTCTTGCAATAACTCTTCTATTTGGTAAAGTTTGCATGATACAACTATGATCTTAAAATCATCCTATTTGGTAAAGTTTGCATGCAACAACCACTGTGTAGCTCCTAAAATCATTCTTTCCAAACTTTTTCATGATAGGGAACTCCCACCCTTGGGTGGAAAATCTCCCCCTTCATTTGTCCTAGGAAATTGAGCAGAAATCCATGGCTACAATTATCACCAACGTAAATGGCTTTGGTACCTTTGATACAACAGAAGATACTGCATATGCTTATGATAAGGCAGCTATATCTATTAGAGGCATTACGCCAAAACCAATTTCTCATACAAAAATTTAGAGGCATGCAAGCACATTTACAAACATTCCACCAATGTACCTAAATATAGAGGTGTTAGAAAACGCCCATGGCATGAATTTGTGGTGGCATGAAGCTTCTAAAAAACATGAAGTTGGAACATGGCATGAATCATGTAAAAGAGCATGAAGTTGTAATGTAACATGAAGCCTATAAAAGAGCATAAAGTTGTAATGCGGCATGAAGGTGTAACATTGCATGAAGTCATGGTGGCATGAATCCTTGATGGGTATGAATCCTATAAAGAGCATGAACCTCTAACTATAATTATAGTCATCAAAGAAATGTTAGTGATAATATATGCCCCCCTCTAATTGGTTATACACAAAGGATTAACAAAATTTTAGGATAGGAGAAAAATATATGATTATTGAAACATAATAAGAATGTAATAAGTGTCATAAGTAACTGTAAGATAAAAAATTGCATATTTGCAATTTCCTTTCCTTTATTATGTTTTGCACTCATTTTAGTCATCCTATTGCATGTGTGTTTTGACCCATTTTCAACACCTCTTCCTCACTTTCCCTAGACTTGTCCTAGTTTTACTATGTCACCTTGTCCTCTTTCATGTGTTTACCCTTTTGTTTCATAGTTTATTTTCTTTTACCTCCCTTTCCTAGGTGTTTTTCCCCTCCTCATGACCTCTCACCCCTCTTTCCTTTCCACCTTTTAATTAAATTATTTAATAAGATCATATGCCTTAAACCTAGTGCAACAACCACTGTGTAGCTCCTAAAATCATTCTTTCCAAACCTTTTCATGATAGGGAACTCCCACCCTTGGGTGGAAAATCTCCCCCTTCATTTGTCGTAGGAAATGGAGCATAAATCCATGGCTACAATTATAACCAACGTAAATGGCTTTGGTACCTTTGATACAACAGAAGATACTGCATATGCTTATGATAAGGCAGCTATATCTATTAGAGGCATTAACGCCAAAACCAATTTCTCATACAAAAATTTAGAGACATATAAGTACATTTACAAACATTCCACCAATGTACCTAAATATAGAGGTGTTAGAAAATGCCCATGGGGTCGTTACAGTGTAGAAACCCTGGACCCAAACTCCAAGCAACGTCATTGGCTTGGAACATTTGATACAACAGAGGAGGCTGCATATGCATATGATATTGCAACCATTTCAATGAGAGGAATGAAAGCAATTACAAATTTCATTCACATGACTTCAAATCTAGGTAAGTTCATTTCTAATCAATTCATTCATCGTTTGCCTACTTTCAATTCTCATTCAAAATTCAATACAAATTATACTGACCCTGTCAATATCTTGCAAGATGCTTGCAATGATATACATGCAAGAATTCAAACATTGAACATTCCTCACTTGATGCTAAAATGTACAACTCTGGCTAGCTACTAAGAAACAATGCCTTCCACTCTTCAACAACAATGATAGAGAACAGTCAACAATTTCTTGTAGGTTCTTCAACCAATTTCCAACTATTTGTCTCTCTTCTTGGAGGTACTAGAAACAATACCATGAACGTTGCCATCAACACCTCCTCTGTCTCAGTTGTTCAACCTCCTTCTCACAACATCAACAATAATAATAATATAGAATCAGGTTTATTGGAACAGGTGATCCAGAAGTTCCTTCCTCGATAGGGACAACAACCACTCAAGAAATACACCATGATGTTCTAATACAAATCATGGATTAATGTTTTTATACTATATTCTATTACAATATCACATTCCAATGCATTCATATATGTCACTCCTACTACAATATATATACATACACAAACAAATGGTAGGTACTATTCCCTCCATTACTTTTGGGGCCATATTGTCATTACTATTTTAAATTCCCACTTACTTTTAGGGCTATTTTCACTTTGAAATTAACATTTGGTAGGATTTGCCACTTATAAATTGTACATAATCAGGTTTTCAAGCATTTGTCTCCTTTATTATGATGGCCTCTAAAACCCAGAGCCTCAAATGTGATGATTACAAGAATACATGTAGCATACAGAGTTCATGTACTAATATTATTTTTAAAGTTTGCATGGATAAGAAATTAAGATTTTGTTTACAATTTGTGATAGGTATTCACTTTATATAATTCTTGCAATAGCTCTTCTATTTGGTAAAGTTTGCATGATACAACTATGATCTTAACATTTTTGCTTCTGTTTTGTGCAAATTGTAAGAAGGACCATCTAAAACTTTTGTAACAAATGCAAACCAGATTTGAGTGACAAATGCAAAGTTTACTTTCTATTGATCTATGTGGGCTTGTATGTATCATGAATCATTGGTAGTGAGGACCATATAGAAACTAGGGCATTTTTGTAGTTTAAATGTGTGAAGGAATAGAGTTTTTATTTGTCATCATTGATTTCTATTTTAATCTGATGGCTCTAATTGAATTGCATGGGTCCTTTAAGCATGTGTCATTTAAAAGGCTTGCTAAGCCTAGAATTTCTTTTAGGCCGTGCAATTAGATTATGATCAATAGTTGATATCAACTGTTGATCATAATCTAATCGCGTGGACCAAAATAAATTTTGGGCTCAACAAGCCTTTTAAAAGGCACATGTTTATTATGCCATGGCATTCAATCAAAATTACCTGATCAAAGGGAACTCTTGTCATGTCTCCGCCCATGGAACAATGTTGGTATGCCCAAACTATTTGTGGTTGGTCACCAAGATTTACACTCTAACCATAACTGGGGAGAAACTACCATTATTCCCTCCTTGATGGTGAAAATTGTTAACTACATTGACTTCTGCCATTCAACATGTCAACCACCCCACATGCATAATAGTTCATCCTTTGCATAAAAAATTGTTAGCCAATCAATACATTGCCTTTGACATTATTGTGAACCACTCTTTACACCAAGGATTATAGCTATTGCTTCAAATGGTCATACAAGGTACTACAAGAACAATGAAATCATACTTTATAAAGAGCATTAGACATGCCCTTTTTGTAAGTGTTTCCCAAGTCAAGCTCCCTTATTGTTTCTTTCCCCAACAAATGTGGTGGCATTCAATATCAATACATCCACCATTCATGCAAGCATTCACATACCAATTAAAGAGATGAATCCTCTTGAGGGGCAAGAACTTGGTCCTTTTGAATAAAGTATGTACTTCATTCACTACATTCTAAATTTATGAGATGAGCTTCATTAGAATAAAATTATTGGCCCACACATTGATAGTCACTTGTGTGAAGCCTTCCCCAATCATAGTCAAATCCCTTTTGGTGCCCTCTCCATTGTCTTCATAAGTGACCTTGAACAATTGCCTCATGTAAAGGATATCCCAATGTACATTGGGACCTCCTATGGTGCAATACTTTAGCACAACTTTAGAATAGTGGTGACTTTGGACATAATCTGCCACCAACATTGTGATGAGCCTTCCTAGTTTAGTTTTCATACTTTCTAGCCATAGAAATGCATCACCAACACTAGAAGATTGGAAACTCTTCATGTCATGCTCTAGTTCCTCTCTTGCGAAAGAGGAGAAGGCTACATTCCACTCATCAACATGTTTGCAACAAATGATTTGGTTGCACTACATAATAAGCATCTACTTAAATAATTGCCAATGCTTGTTGCATAGCGCAATGTAGAGAAAACAAGGGATCATTTGTGTGCAAACCTTGAAGAGGAGCAACTAGATGCAAGGATGCTCTTGTACATTGACCAATACATTATCCTGACTATGAATTTATGGGCTGCATTTTGACTTGTCTATGCACAATTAGGAAATTTCTCACTACCATGTACATAGATGGTAGGAAGTTGCCTAATTTGCCTCTCTTCATTGTGGGGAATTTTCCTCACTACATTGGCCCAACTTGAGATGTCAATGATTCTCAACTTGTTCCAATTGTTCCACTCACTCATGTTGGTCATTGCCATCTCCTCTTAAAGATAGCATGAATCATAGCAAGCTGTAAATCCCAAGGACTTACACTTGGCAAAGTAACTATTATCATTGGTGGCACAAAGTAGTAAGACCTTACTTTCACTGTTGTCTCCTAGGTTCAAAGCTTGGTTGATATTCAACAATATGCACACATATAGGATAGTCCACATATTACCCTCTGAAGGCAAGAAGAGGAGTACCAATGCACACAGCCAGTCACATGTCACTAGCTTGCCTTTGCCTACTGTATCAAAGCAAGGAATAGCTATAACTTTTTTAGTTTTGTTGAATAAAAATTCCTATTTACTTTACTCACCTCTTAATGAAAGAATTGCACACAATGTCTATCACACATTGCTAGCTTGTCCCTGCCTATCTTTTCAAAACAAGGACTAGATATATCATTTTTATATCTATTGGAATAACATAGTTCTTTTCTATTCTCAATTTTGTATAGAAGGGATGTTTATAAGATGGTCATAATTTTCCTCCAACTTTAATACTTAAACATGTTGTCCAATCTATTATAAAATTGTCATGCATATATAGTGTGTGCCTTCTAAATCATTATAAATAGAAACATACTTCTTTTTGTTGTTTGTTGCTTTTCTATAACATATTCATTTGCTTGAAAATATTGTCAAAACCTTTATGCAAACTAAAAATGCCTCACTCATTTATTTGCTTACATATGAATATCATATTCCAAATTACTTGCTAGTTGTGATGCTCTCTCTCTATCTTTTGTTATGTTGATTTATGAAAAAGGAACCTTTTGTAAATTCAAATTGAACTTATGATCTCTAACTTGGATAACTTCTGAATGTTGGATATTTGTATTGCAGACTTAATTTATTACTTTCTTTTATTTTGCAGATGCAATTTCCACTTCTCATACACTTCCGATTTCTGTGTCATTTTCCATGGTATTGCAGGGCAAAGACGTTGATATATATATGAGTGACGGTAGGAGTCACATCTGTGATAGACGTGACTCCTCAAGGAGTCACGCCTATCACAGGTGTGACTTCATCACCTTTCCATTGCTTTAGCAATTGCTAATCACCATTTGAATTGTAGTCGGTGTTTATACATTGGTAATATATCATTCAATCGTGCTAAATTCATATTTATTTTAACATACCTTATATATTAAGTATGAATATATAAGTAATATTTAATATTACTTATATATTCATATTTATTATGATCATAATAAATACGTTATCTGATCGAAGCTACAAACAACTCAACACCTTTAAATGTTTGTTTCTCAACATGCACTTGAAGAAGAGATTTCCTGGTACATTAACACATTCTTGAACAAGAAGAATGGTATTTATTCTTATACAACAAAATTATACTTTTGTGATTCTCCCCACATCATAGATGGTTGCATATTTGTTTTTGCTTAATATAAAATGATCCCTTCATTTACGAACAAGTGACTTGAAGAAGACACTTGTAAACATGAAACTAATATCTTTATGATCTAATATAAATATATAAAAAAATAAACTTCTAATATTTGATTCTCAACTCGCATTCTATATGAAAAGTAGTAGTTGGGTTAACCCTTGTTAAGTGCTTCGCGGTTGAATACAACCCCTTTTGAAGTTTTGTCCAATCTAAGACATTATCTTCCCTCACATTAAAAAAATTCAAACAAACAAACTAGGATTTTTCCTAGTACTCTTGAAATTACCCTTCAATTGCAAAGTTTTTTAATCCTACATGTCTCTCCTTCACTACTATCATGGTATTATAGTCTATTACACCATTCCACGACAAAGTCCTCTTACACCCACTTCACTTATAGTCTGCATATATTCATATTATCCATATCAACATGCCCATTGCATCTTTAGGCATGATTGTTAATCACTAAGTTTTTTAATCTCTAAATATCACATGACAATAACTTTAAATAAACAAAACACAACATATTCATATTATCCATATCAACATGTCCATTGCATCTTTAGGCACAATTGCTAATTAATAAGTTTTTTAATCTCTAAATATCACATTACAATAACTCTAAATAAACAAAAACACATCATACATTAGTTTTGAAGTCTGTATAGCCAATAGAAACATCAATATGCTAGAAATAAGCATAAATTGAAGACAAGAATTATAGTGAATTAAAGAGCTTTCAATAGAAAGGTGCATACAATTTTTTGTATTCAACATTTCAAATCACACTATGTAATCCTTCATGCACATATAGAAACAATATGAAACGACTTGATTAGGGACATTTGAAGTCAGGGTCACTTTCCAAAGCACTCATGTTCGGTGGAAGAAGGTAAAACTCTAAATCAACACTTCCTCCACCTTCTCTACCGTGATAAGCACACACCTTGCCGTTGAACATATAGAAACAATATGAAATGACTTGATTAAGGACAAATAAAGTGAGAATCACTTTCCAAAGCACTCATGTTCGGTGGAAGAAGGCAAAGCTCTAAATCAACACTTCCTCCACCTTCTCTACCTAGAAAAGCACACACCTTGCCGTCCAACATATAGAAACAATATGAAATGACTTGATTAGGGACAAATGAAGTCACGATCGCTTTCCAAAACACTCATATTGGATGGAAGAAGACAAAGCTCTAAATCAACACTTCCTCCACCTTCGCTACCAGGGTAAGCACACACCTTCCCATCGAAATGATTAGCCGTCCCACTTCTAACCGCCACGGGTCGACCCCACCCAAAATCATTCTCATACATCTCAAACCGCGGAGAACTCCCCACCAACAAACAATTTCTCTGAAACTCATCCAGCCTATACACAACCGGCTCCTTATGCCATTTATCAATCTTTTCCCTAATAACTTCATTCCTATGACCTGCAATTATACCGTTCAACAAACCGGCTGGGTAGAAGAGAGGCGAACTATTAAGCTCCCCAGCAGTAGCGGTCGCGCATATGTTCTGAATACAGTTGCCAAAGTAGGAGCTCGGCAATGGACGAACAAACCGCGGCCGACAGTTAACAGACACCTTGCCTGTCAATCAATTTTTTAATATAGTTATCTATTCAATGTTGTCTTTAAAATATTATGACACATCTTAATATAAGTAAATTATATAAAAACCAAATATATATATCAGCATAATCTTATATAATTTTGCCAATTTGTTCAAAATCTCTCCTTTCATTTGATACAGTCTTTTTAAAATTTCCATTTTATTTTACAGCAAAAATGACTAAATACAGCTATACAACTGTCAAACTTAAGCCCTGGCCGGGAGAGGAACACATGTTCTAAAAGTTTCATGGTGGGGGCCACCTAATCTCCCAATTAAATATGTGAAAACAATAATAGTTGAGAAATAATATATTAATAAAAATTTAATTAGTTCACAGGTTTTTATATGTGAGCATTATAGTGTTTAGAAAATTGTCTCATGCCTAAAAAATTCAGCAGGGAAAATTTTCTAGACTGGTTGGTTGTTCCTATGGGTGTATTCCTTGAACCTCCTATGGGTGCAAGTGCTAGTAAAACACCAATACATGTGCACATATACATGTGTAATAATACACTTCACATGTCACATCAAAAAAACAACATATGGTGACACATAAGGTAATCATAAGACGATCCGTAATAGCCTCTAGGGCCTAAATTTGATAGTTGACCTTGTCAAACAAAAATTTTGCGAGGGTCATCTATTTGAAATTGTCTTTCAAATATTAAATGTTGCCTATTTTAGGAAATATATATATACAAAAAAAGTATATAGGGGAGAACCCAAGCATGTTCCAATAGGTGTGATAGTATTTGTGTATTTAAGGTCCAATATTTTTAAAAGTTTAGCACTAGTAGTTGTGACTTTAAGGTTGTTAGTGTTATTATAAGTACTTATAATTGAACGAAATGTGTTCATTAGATTTAAAAAGCAACCAATCATGTGATGCCACATTATCGCACCAACAAAACATGACTTAATGCACACCTATTGATCCACCCTTTTTTGGGGGGAACTATTTGTGTCACATCCCTCTTTCTGAAAACAATTATGCTATTTACTTTCTTGCGAATTTTAGTAATTTAATATGTTGTGAATGACATGGAAATTGACGATTTATCTTACAAAGTTGTTATATTGAATTGTGGAATCTAATGATTACGATCAAGGTGATATTGTAGACTAAATGTCTTTATAATAAATGCAATGATGTTTGGATATATTATGTTTTGATTTGAACATAGGTGCTTTGACCACAAAATGGTATGTGAGTCTGTCAATGCAGGAACAGGTGGACCGTGTTCGACGGGAAGAGAAAGTATCTTCGAGAGAGAGTATAGACTCTAGAAATTAACCATGGGCGTTTGTTACTGAGGTCGCCAAACAGGTAGATAAACCTTGGAACCAACCAGTTAGTCTTGTTTGTCGGTTGGGTTAGTTAACTAGATGTCGACGTCATGAAGAATCTTGGAGTCGTCGATGTCGTTGTAAGTCCATCATAGCAAGTCGACTTATTTAGATGTTTTATATTTTTGTTTATAAGTGTTTATTGAACCTTCATGTGGCGAAATTGTAAATCTTGTCTCGTAGTCGAAAGACGCAAGAAGTCGGCTTTGTGCGTCTAACATCGTAAGAACTCGTTCGCGTTACGACCAATCCGTCGTGATTGTTGTAAAACGCGTCGAACTTGTATTGTGAAGTTATTCTATTCTTGAAGATCGACGAATGTCGATTTGAAGCCTTAGCGTGAAATATTTGTTTGGTCGTTGATTAATGTGAGTCTTTTATTCTGTCTTTGACCGCGAGTAGTTGTCAATCTAACTTTGAGCTTTCTTAATGAGTTGGTCTTTGCCTCTTGTCCCTTGTCGACCAAAACGATGCTTTAGTCATTTCCTAAACCACCACCAAGCCGAGCTTAACTCCACAATACCTCTTATGGTGGCTTTTGGATTGAATTAGATAACTTGGTATTCGAGTGAAGGCGGAGTCGTAATGTCTTCTAGCAAGCCACGTCGCTTTAGAAATCACCACCTTTTTGATTGGTCGTGATAAATGGGAAGTTGAGTTTAAAATCAATTGTGTCGACCCATATGATTTAAGTACGTCAACCGAGAACTCTTTGGCGAGATTCCTTTTACCTTAACGTGAGAGGAAGTAGTTTGCAGTTATGAAGGAGAGTAACGGATATTAAATGATGTTACACCATTATTTAGGGAGGTGGAGAGGTTCGGTGACTGTTGTATGAAAGAAGATAGAACTGCGGAGGTTAGGAGAAGTCGGAGGTAGTTGTCGAAGTAGAGAGATTCGTGGAAGGCGGATGGAGTTGTTAGAACCTTCCTCGCGGGCAGTAGGAGAGGTGAGAACGTGAATGTTGAGTTTAATGAAGATTCTCCTTCGCAAGGTGTAAGAGAGGATGGTGTAGCCGTCACTGAGGGCGAAATGGCGGGAGAAACTGCGAAGGAGGAGGAAATAGTAATTGCGAAGTAGAGTGGATGGAGACATCAACGGAGAAGGTGGAGCTGCGGTTGAAAGAAGAATCAGAAGACGGCGATTGTTTTAGTAGAGACCGACACCAAAAGAGCAGAGGGTAGTTTGAGGTGAAGGTAGTCGGGGGCTGTGAGAAAGAAATGGCAGTAGAGGAGCAAGAGCGATCATCGCGAGGAAAGAAAGAGTGTTGGGAGGTTAAAAACTGTGGGTTATGAGTTAGAACGGGCAGAGAGAGACGTGGGAGAGCCCGGATATGTGTAGAGTAAAGAAAACTGCAGCAAGAGAGAGAGAGAGTGGGGAGTTTTAGTAGAGGAAGTAAGTTTTTGATGGAATGAGCAAAACGTGAGTGAGGGAAGGAGTGATAGGTTCTTTCTAGGGAGCGATCCATTCTTCTGAGTAGAAAGCAGAGGGAGAGGTAACTAAGAAGCCCGTAGTTGTCTGAGTGGACGTTTTCTAAGTATGGAGCCTGCCTTGTCTTGAATAGTGTCCGGCAGTGAGAGGATTCTGGTTAGAGTGGACTGTCGTTATTTTCAGAAGAGATAAAAGAGAAAGCTTCGAAGAAAAACAGAGGAGGACGTGGAGTTACAACAGCAATCTCCATTGTTATCAACAGGTTCGTTTCCTTCGTTATTCTTCTCAGTTTAGATCTGTAAGTAAGACTCACTTTGCAAAAGATCAATGCTTTTAAATGAGAAGAAATGTACGACAACGTAAACCTAGTATGATCTATGTATGCGGTAAATCCACGTAATAGTAACATTGCTGTGTTTGAGATTTGAAAACTCAGAAATAGAAGCATTGCTGTCTCTTCACTGTGTATGCAATTTAAAAACTCAGAAAAAGTAGTATGCTGTTTTCTTGAATTCGTAAACTCAGATATTGTAGCATTTTTGCCATGAATTAAGCGGTGTAATAAAAGAACGCTGTTCTCTAACGCATATTCATTTAGGAACGAACTTATTTTGATGCAAGACGCAATATACCTTCCTTGAACGATAACTCCACAGCGAGTAAACATGTTGCTATGCGTGCATGTTGCGTAGAAGTCAAAAACCACAGTTTTAAGCACGTCTTGACGTAAAATTAGAGTGTTTAATAGCCGGAAAATGCAGTTGTAAACAGCTGATGTCTTAACCATCATGCATCTTTAATTAAAGGTCGACCATGCGTTGGTCATCTTTATTGACATAAGAAGATTCCATCATCATTTATATTTTATTTATGACTTTCATCTTGATTGAACCATGTGAACTCATGACACGGAAAGAGGAGTAGGAGGATAAAGTTTAGTAATGATTAGGAAACCGTCATGTTCTGAAATGAACAATTTGAATTGAAAACCCGCATGTGAGTTGAAATTACGTGGCATGCGACGGTGCTAGAATAGTTTTATCTTATAGTCCATATGAGTCTAGAATCCTCGAATTTTGGAATAATGGGAAATGGCTTTAAATGTTTTGAATACATTGTGTAAACATGGGAAGCAAGTAAACAAATAGGAAACCACTTAGGAGTGGGCGCCTTAAGAAATGTTATTACATGAAAAATGGATTATGAAACTCTGAACTCGAGATAAGAGTAAAGTTGCGCCATGCGCTATTGTAGGAGGATATCCTAAACCCTTGAGGTCATCAAGGTCGTCAAATAATTAATTATAACACAAATAGGAAACTGTAGGGTTTTCGACCAATTCAAGTCGAGTAGGGTGGGTGAACCAAGTTCGTGCGTTCTTAGAACGCTAATTAAAAAAACAAATCCTTTGGCCAAGGTGATGTACTATCCTCAAGTGCATCGAACGTTCACTGTAATTGGATGGCGTTTCTTGTGGAGTGTCGTGCATGACTAGAGGGTATCTAGGGATCTGCGCGATAACAAGACACGTAGGTTACAACACCAGAGCTTAGATGGCAAACGCTGATGGTTATCCTAAGTCTATCCTCTTGAGTAGGGTAGGGCCACTTCCGGTTAGGAAGGAGTGCGGGAGACCGACGGTCTGTGGTTAGAGGTTAAGCTCCTTGAAGATACTTTCTCTTCCAAATACCGAGGAATGCCGAGTCTTGAATGAGATGGATCGACAATCGGGATGCATGTTAATGGTATGTTTCCAATTTATGTTGTTTACAAGAAACTTTCATTTGTTAGGAAACAAAATGTTTAATGTATATCTTTTCTTTCAACTTTATGATAATGTGATCATGCGTATGATAAAATGGAAAATGTTGTATTGGTTTTTAGATGTGTAACTTTTGCATATGATTGTCTAGAAAAAAAAAAATTTACCGTTGTGAAAACTTAGTTACTTCTTGTTATTACTTGGTGGATGTTACATATGGTATCAGAGCTAACCAGGTTCAGCACTAGGGCTGATGAGTCCACTAACCTGATTAGGAAATCATCATTATGCGGGTAGCTAATGATTTGGTTTATTGTGCCAGGATGGTATACACCAAGAAAACCGCAAGAAAATCTTTCGCGGGTAAGAAGCGTTATCTGCAAGCTAAGCAGAAACGACTAGCGATGATCAAGACCATAGAGAAAACCAATGACGAAAATGACCTATGGCTTGACGATGTGGAAACCTTAGCCAATGCTATGTCACAACTTAAGCGAGTGAGGAGAGAACTTCTAGAGGGAGCAGCGATGGCGGTTCGAACCATGATCAACCGCTGCTCCTGGATTATAACTGATAGTGTACCTGTTAGTGTACCTAGTACTATACCCATGATCACTAGAGATCCACGTGTAGTACCTAGAGCTGAGATCATTGAGTTATCTTCTGATAGTGAGTCTGAGGGGTATACACCTCGTGATTATGTGTCAGACAATGAATCCGAAGGTTACACTCCACTAGATAACTCTATGTAGAAACATGAGATTTGTCTATCTCTAATGATGTTGAAACAATTTTGCAAAGTGAATAAAGACAAAATTTTGGTTTGAGAACAATTATGATTTTGATCAAATGATGTGTTCTTTTGATGTTGTTTAATTTAATAAGCGCAAAACTGATTAGTATATGTTTAATCAGGTGTGAAATTAAACTAGCATGGACCAATCAGGGTTTAACGAGGGGGAGGATCGGGAAGGTCATAACTCTCGGGAAAACTCCACTGACAAGTTGGATAGGATCCTCAACATGCTCACGGAAACCAAGGAAAGATTGATCAAACTGGAAAGGAAAATAGATGAAACTGGCAACACAGAGGGTGAAAACGAGAACTCTCATTACACAAGCAAGAGTAAACATTGGGATGATGGCACGACGAGTGAGCGTCCTGATGACAGTGAAGCCCAGAGGAGAACCAAGGATAAACTTGCCTTAGAGTTATCTAAGGATATGAAGAAGGTTAATCCTCCAAAGTTCGACGGAACGAAAACTGGAGATGCAGCTGAAGCATGGTTAACGGAGATGGAGAAATATTTTGAGATCAGGAACTACTCCGAGGTTACTAAAGCCGTGTGGGGAGCCTATCAGCTGTCTGGGGAAGCATCCACTTGGTGGATGAATAAGAAAATGGAGTTGGAATTAAGTCCCTTGAAAGTGACATGGGATGAGTTCGTGGAACTATTCCGAAAACGGTGGTTACCTCAATTATACTTTGATCAGAAGTTAACGGACTTCCAAAACCTCAGGCAAGGTGAACTATCTGTGGTCGAGTACGCAAAAAAATTCACTAGGTTACTGAAGTATGTTCCCCAATACCAAAAGGACGAAAGGTTCCGAATTAGAAAGTTCATTATGGGACTCAATCCTCAGATTGGTGGTGAGGTGGAGGTGCATGGCCCAAGCACAATGGATCAAGTTTATGAAAAGGCAATAAAACAGGAGCAGAAGATTAAATCTATCTCTGCTTACTGTGACAAGAAATGCAAGAAGTTTGACAAGAACTACAATGATCAGTCTTTTAAAAGGAAAAATGATAAGGGGTATGGAAACAGGAGGTTTGAAAGGGGAAATCGAAAGAATCAAGGAGGATTTGGTAATGAGCGCAGAGGTGAAGATTTTAAGAGAAATACAAATTTTAAGAAGAATGGTGATCCTGCAAGTAGGCCATCTGAGAAGCGAGGACCTATAGGGGGATGCTTTTCTTGTGGAGGAGATCATTACGCCAACCGTTGCCCCAACAAGAAGCCGAATGGGAGGCCTAGGAACACGGAGCTTCCTTCACAGTAGGAAGCTTTTCAGCAAAGGATTCATGCCGCTCTTGACAATCGGCAAGCGGAGTATCAAATCACTCCTATTGAGATGACAGGTACCTTATTTGGAGTTCCTATTTCTATTCTATTTGATACTGGTGCAACAGAAAATTTTGTGTCACCTAGAGTCTTAGGTAAATTTTCTAGAAAAGCTGGTTTTATGTCTAAACCTTGGACAGTAGAGTATACAAATAATTCAAAGGCTCAGGTAGAGCAATGTTTGTTCGAGGCTAGGATTGATGTTTCTAACTTCACCACAGAGGCAAACTTATACGTAGCACCTTTAGGGTCCTACGATGTCATCCTAGGAATGAGCTGGTTGTGGAAACATCGAGCCAAAGTAGATTGCTATCATAAAACCATTGAGTGTCTGGATCAGATGGGCAAAACAGTGAATCTCCAAGGAATTCAAAGGGAAATTAGGGTGAGATCCATTTCTTCTAAACAACTAAAGCGGGCTAGGCGAAAGGGATGCCAACTCTTTGCAGTCAAGATGGACCTAGTAGAGGAAACCTCGGAGAAGCAATCTTTTGAGGAAAGATATCCATTTTTGTGCAACTTCAGGGATGTATTTCCTGAGGAGTTACCAGGCTTACCTCCGAAGAGAACATTTGACTTTGGCATAGATATTAAACCAGGATCGGAGCTAATCTCTAAAGCTCCGTATCGTATGACTACCACAGAACTTATGGAATTAAAAGCTCAGTTGCAGGAGCTTTTGTCTAAAAATTTGATTAGGCCAAGTGTATCACCATGGGGAGCCCCAGTTATCTTTGTCAAAAAGAAAGATGGAACTTTAAGGCTGTGCATAGATTATAGGATGCTTAACAAGGCAACTATAAAGAACAAGTATCCCTTGCCGCGAATTGATGATCTATTTGACCAAATGCGAGGCGCATCGGTCTTTTCCAAGATAGATCTGAGATCTGGATATCATCAGTTAAGGTTGAAAGACGAAGACATTCCTAAGACAGCTTTTAGAATGAGGTATGGTCATTATGAGTTTACGGTGCTGCCGTTTGGATTGACCAATGCACCTGCTGCATTCATGAATCTCATGAATAGTGTATTCAGAGATTGTCTTGATAAGTTTGTACTAGTCTTCATCGATGATATTTTGATCTATTCCAAGGATGAAGAGGAGCATGCGCGACATCTTCATATAGTCTTGCAACGGTTGAGAGAACATAAATTGTATGCGAAACTCTCTAAGTGCACTTTCTTTCAGAAAGAAGTACAGTACTTAGGGCACATAATATCAGCCGATGGGATATCAGTTGATCCGGCCAAAATAAAGCTATTATGGAATGGCTTGAACCTACCAATGTGTCAGAGGTACGAAGTTTCATGGGATTAGCAGGGTATTACAGGAAATTTGTGTTGAATTTCTCAAGCATAGCTAGCCCCATTACCTCTTTGCAGAGAAAAGGAAAAAAGTTTGTGTGGACGGATGTATGTCAAAAGGCTTTTGATTTGTTAAAAGAAAAATTAACAACCGCTCCAATTCTGAAAGTTCCTGATCTTGAGGGAGAGTTTGAGGTTATCACTGATGCCTCGGGGGAAGGATTGGGAGGTGTGCTTATGCAAGATGGCAGGGTAGTAGCCTGTGAGTCGAGGAAGTTGAAAGACTATGAGCAGAACTACGCTCCTCATGACCTAGAGATGGCAGCAGTGGTTCACGCCTTTCAGATGTGGCGACATTATTTGTTGGGAAGGACTTTTATTTTAAAATCAGATCACCAAAGCCTTCGCTACATATTCACACAACCTAATCTCAATGCAAGGCAAAGGAGATGGTTGGAACTTATAGCCGATTATGACTTTGAAATTTCTTATATCAAGGGCAAGGAAAACCGAGTAGCGGATGCCTTAAGTAGAAGAAGGCATATAGCCTCTATAATTTCCATACATGCTAACTTTAAAGACTTAGTATTGCAAAACTTATCTGGGGATGAGTATTATGAACAAGTGAAAAAGGCGCTGTACTCAAACCCTAAGGACCCAAGATATGACGGATTCAGTTTGGAATCCAATGGATTGATGAGATTCAAGGGAAGAATATATGTTCCTGATTCAGTTGAACTTAGAAACCTTGTGTGGAAGGAAGTTCACTGTGCTCCTTACTCTGGACACCCAGGTGTAACTAAACTGTTAGCGGATGTAAAGCCGCTATATTTCTGGAAGGGAATGAAAAGCGATGCTGCAAAGTTTGTAGCTAGTTGTTTGGAATGTCAGAGAGTTAAGGCTGAACACCAACATCCTGCTGGGTTGTTGTACCCACATGATATTCCGGAATGGAAATGGCAAGTCATTAGTATGGATTTTGTCCAGGGGTTACCAATGTCTAAGAATAGGCATGATGCAATATTGGTTGTTGTAGATAAACTAACCAAGGTTGCACACTTCATACCGGGAAACCTGACCGATGGAGCACATCTTTTGGCTCGCAAATTTGTGCAAGAAATTTTTAGATTGCATGGGGTGCCTGAAAAGATAATATCTGATAGAGATGCACGGATAACATCACGGTTTTGGCAAACCTTATTTTCTGCCTTAGGGACTAAACTAAATGTAAGTACTGCTTATCACCCCGAAACCGATGGACAGACGGAAAGAGTGAATCAGGTTTTAGAAGACCTTTTGAGAATGTATTGCATGGATCAGCAATACAGATGGGAGGAGTATCTACCTCTTGTCGAATTTGCCTATAACAATTCCTATCATTCTGCCATTAAGATGGCACCATTTGAAGCATTATACGGAAGGAAATGCAAAACTCCTATAAGCTGGGATAAGCTGGAAGATAGGATAAGCATTGGACCTGAAATGCTTGCTGATATGGAAGAAAAAGTTAAAGTGATTAGGAAGAGATTGGCAGAAGCTAATGACAGGCAAAAGAGTTATGCAGATCGCAAGCGAGTGCCTAGACACTTCTCTGTTGGCGAGAAGGTGCTTTTGCGAGTGAAACCCCAAAAGAGTTCTATAAAGTTTGGTAAATCTTCGAAATTGGCTCCTCGTTATGTCGGACCTTTCGAAGTTCTTGAAATTATCAATCCGGTTGCATACAAAGTTGCTCTACCTCCAGCCTTGTCTAAGATGCATAATGTTTTTCACGTTTCGTATTTAAAGAAATATTATGTAGGTAATAACCACATCCTAAACTGGAATTCCTTACAGATGCAAGAACCCGCGGTGGTTGTGATCGAGCCACTCAAGGTGCTCGAAATGCGTAAACTCCGTTTACGTAATCGAGAAGTTTTGCAATCCAAAATACAGTGGGACCAATATGGCGAGGATAGCGCCACTTGGGAAGATTACAAAGATATTTACCAAAGATTTCCAAAACTTTTTAAAGACATTAATGTTGCATTGTAGAAAGTTTGTTTTAAGTTTAAGTTTTTGCTTGATAAACTTAATCATCGGGGATGATGATTTTTAAAGGGGAAGGATATGTCACATCCCTCTTTCTGAAAACAATTATGCTATTTACTTTCTTGCGAATTTTAGTAATTTAATATGTTGTGAATGACATGGAAATTGACGATTTATCTTACAAAGTTGTTATATTGAATTGTGGAATCTAATGATTACGATCAAGGTGATATTGTAGACTAAATGTCTTTATAATAAATGCAATGATGTTTGGATATATTATGTTTTGATTTGAACATAGGTGCTTTGACCACAAAATGGTATGTGAGTCTGTCGATGCAGGAACAGGTGGACCGTGTTCGACGGGAAGAGAAAGTATCTTCGAGAGAGAGTATAGACTCTGGAAATTAACCATGGGTGTTTGTTACTGAGGTCGCCAAACAGGTAGATAAACCTTGGAACCAACCAGTTAGTCTTGTTTGTCGGTTGGGTTAGTTAACTAGATGTCGACGTCATGAAGAATCTTGGAGTCGTCAATGTCGTTGTAAGTCCATCATAGCAAGTCGACTTATTTAGATGTTTTATATTTTCATTTATAAGTGTTTATTGAACCTTCATGTGGCGAAATTGTAAATCTTGTCTCGTAGTCGAAAGACGCAAGAAGTCAGCTTTGTGCGTCTAACGTCGTAAGAACTCGTTCGCGTTACGACCAATCCATCGTGATTGTCGTAAAACGCGTCGAACTTGTATTGTGAAGTTATTCTATTCTTGAAGATCGACGAATGTCGATTTGAAGCCTTAGCGTGAAATATTTGTTTGGTCGTCGATTAACGTGAGTCTTTTATTCTGTCTTTGACCGCGAGTAGTTGTCAATCTAACTTTGAGCTTTCTTAATGAGTTGGTCTTTGCCTCTTGTCCCTTGTCGACCAAAACGATGCTTTAGTCATTTCCTAAACCACCGCCAAGCTGAGCTTAACTCCACAATACCTCTTATGGTGGCTTTTGGATTGAATTAGATAACTTGGTATTCGAGTGAAGGCGGAGTCGTAATGTCTTCTAGCAAGCCACGTCGCTTTAGAAATCACCACCTTTTTGATTGGTCGTGATAAATGGGAAGTTGAGTTTAAAATCAATTGTGTCGACCCATATGATTTAAGTACGTCAACCGAGAACTCTTTGGCGAGATTCCTTTTACCTTAACGTGAGAGGAAGTAGTTTGCAGTTATGAAGGAGAGTAACGGATATTAAATGATGTTACACCATTATTTAGGGAGGTGGAGAGGTTCGGTGACTGTTGTATGAAAGAAGATAGAACTGCGGAGGTTAGGAGAAGTCGGAGGTAGTTGTCGAAGTAGAGAGATTCGTGGAAGGCGGATGGAGTTGTTAGAACCTTCCTCGCGGGCAGTAGGAGAGGTGAGAACGTGAATGTTGAGTTTAATGAAGATTCTCCTTCGCAAGGTGTAAGAGAGGATGGTGTAGCCGTCGCTGAGGGCGAAATGGCGGGAGAAACCGCAAAGGAGGAGGAAATAGTAATTGCGAAGTAGAGTGGATGGAGACATCAACGGAGAAGGTGGAGCTGCGGTTGAAAGAAGAATCAGAAGACGTCGATTGTTTTAGTAGAGACTGACACCAAAAGAGCAGAGGGTAGTTTGAGGTGAAGGTGGTCGGGGGCTGTGAGAAAGAAATGGCAGTAGAGGAGCAAGAGCGATCATCGCGAGGAAAGAAAGAGTGTTGGGAGGTTAAAAACTGTGGGTTATGAGTTAGAACGGGCAGAGAGAGACGTGGGAGAGCCCGGCTATGTGTAGAGTAAAGAAAACTGCAGCAAGAGAGAGAGAGAGTGGGGAGTTTTAGTAGAGGAAGTATGTTTCTGATGGAATGAGCAAAACGTGAGTGAGGGAAGGAGTGATAGGTTCTTTCTAGGGAGCGATCCATTCTTCTGAGTAGAAAGCAGAGGAAGAGGTAACTAAGAAGCCCGTAGTTGTCTGTGAGTGGACGTTTTCTAAGTATGGAGCCTGCCTCGTCTTGAATAGTGTCCGGCAGTGAGAGGATTTTGGTTAGAGTGGACTGTCGTTATTTTTAGAAGAGATAAAAGAGAAAGCTTCGAAGAAAAACAGAGGAGGATGTGGAGTTACAACAACAATCTCCATTGTTATCAACAGGTTCGTTTCCTTCGTTATTCTTCTCAGTTTAGATCTGTAAGTAAGACTCACTTTGCAAAAGATCAATGCTTTTAAATGAGAAGAAATGTACGACAACGTAAACCTAGTATGATCTATGTATGCAGTAAATCCACGTAATAGTAACATTGCTGTGTTTGAGATTTGAAAACTCAGAAATAGAAGCATTGCTGTCTCTTCACTGTGTATGTAATTTAAAAACTCAGAAAAAGTAGTATGCTGTTTTCTTGAATTCATAAACTCAGATATTGTAGCATTTTTGCCATGAATTAAGTGGTGTAATAAAAGAATGCTGTTCTCTAACGCATATTCATTTAGGAACGAACTTATTTTGATGCAAGACGTAATATACCTTCCTTGAACGATAACTCCACAGCGAGTAAACATGTTGCTCCGCGTGCATGTTGCGTAGAAGTCAAAAACCACAGTTTTAAGCACGTCTTGACGTAAAATTAGAGTGTTTAATAGCCGGAAAATGCAGTTGTAAACAGCTGATGTCTTAACCATCATGCATCTTTAATTAAAGGTCGACCATGCGTTGGTCATCTTTATTGACATAAGAAGATTCCATCATCATTTATATTTTATTTATGACTTTCATCTTGATTGAACCATGTGAACTCATGACACGGAAAGAGGAGTAGGAGGATAAAGTTTAGTAATGATTAGGAAACCGTCATGTTCCGAAATGAACAATTTGAATTGAAAACCCGCATGTGAGTTGAAATTACGTGGCATGCGACGGTGCTAGAATCGTTTTATCTTATAGTCCATATGAGTCTAGAATCCTCGAATTTTGGAATAATGGGAAATGGCTTTAAATGTTTTGAATACGTTGTGTAAACATGGGAAGCAAGTAAACAAATAGGAAACCACTTAGGAGTGGGCGCCTTAAGAAATGTTATTACATGAAAAATGGATTATGAAACTCTGAACTCGAGATAAGAGTAAAGTTGCGCCATGCGCTATTGTAGGAGGATATCCTAAACCCCTGAGGTCATCAAGGTCGTCAAATAATTAATTATAACACAAATAGGAAACTGTAGGGTTTTCAACCAATTCAAGTCGAGTAGGGTGGGTGAACCAAGTTCGTGCGTTCTTAGAACGCTAATTAAAAAAACAAATCCTTTGGCCAAGGTGATGTACTATCCTCAAGTGCATCGAACGTTCACCATAACTGGATGGCGTTTCTTGTGGAGTGTTGTGCATGACTAGAGGGTATCTAGGGATCTGCGCGATAACAAGACAAGTAGGTTACAACACCAGAGCTCAGATGGCAAACGCCGATGGTTATCCTAAGTCTATCCTCTTGAGTAGGGTAGGGCCACTTCCGGTTAGGAAGGAGTGCGGGAGACCGACGGTCTGTGGTTGGAGGTTAAGCTCCTTGAAGATACTTTCTCTTCCAAATACCGAGGAATGCCGAGTCTTGAATGAGATGGATCGACAATCGGGATGCATGTTAATGGTATGTTTCCAATTTATGTTGTTTACAAGAAAATTTCATTTGTTAGGAAACAAAATGTTTAATGTATATCTTTTCTTTCAACTTTATGATAATGTGATCATGCGTATGATAAAATGGAAAATGTTGTATTGGTTTTTAGATGTGTAACTTTTGCATATGATTGTCTAGAAAAAAAAAAATTACCGTTGTGAAAACTTAGTTACTTCTTGTTATTACTTGGTGGATGTTACAATTTGACACCTCAATAAAAATCATGTTGATGTGGCATCATATTTGATAATGTGGCCCTGAAACCTTAGTTATAAGTAGGGGCCTTGTCAAGTAAGCTACTGTAAATTTTTTGAAGTGATTCGAAATTGCCACGTATGATTTTGAGAAGCATGAAATTAGGGTGCTCAACTATTGGGCCTTCTCCCCTAAGTAAAAAATTAATAAATAACTAGGGGAGAGGACCCAGTAGTTGAGCACCCTAACTTCATGCTGCAATCTCGAATCACTCCAAATTTTTTTACAGTAGCTTATTTGGCAAGGCCCCTGCTTAAGGGTAACATCATCAAATATGATGCCACATTAGCATGCTTTTTGTTGAGGTGTCCAATAGTTCCCCTAAAAAAATGGTGGACCAATAGGTGTGCATTAAGTCATGTTTTGTTGGTGCGTTGATGTGGCATCACACGTTTGGTTGCTTTTTAGATCTAAAGAGCACATTTCATTCAATTATAAGTGCTTATAGTAACACTAACAACCTTATAGTCTCAGTTTCCATTATGGGAGAGGAGCAGTATTCATCCATGTTCTAATAGTCATTATAGTGTTGCACACCAATTAAATATATGAAAAAATAGTAGTTGAGAAATAATATATAAGTAAAAATTTAATAAACAACTAGGGGAGAGGACCTAGTAGTTGAGCACCCTAACTTCATGCCTCTCAAAATCATATATGGCACAACTTATTTAGCAAGGCCCCTGCTTATAACTAGGGCTTAAATTTGACAGTTGTATAGTTGTATTTAGGCATTTTTACTGTAAAATACAATTGAAATTTTAAAAAGACTATATCGTATGAAAGGAGAGATTTTGGACAAACTGTCAAATTTTATATAGGATTATGATGATTTATATATTTGATTTTTATATGATTTACTTATACTAAGGCATGTCATAGTATTTGAAGGGCACCATTAAATAGAAAACTGTCATAAAAAACTTGCTTGACAGGCAAGGTTGTAATGTCCCCTTGTAGTGAGTCCAAATTTTTCCTTTGACCTTGCACAATTCAACTCACAAAGAGAACATTAGAGTTTCATTTTCTTTTCACTTCATCATATTAACAATATAATCATTATTCATCCATATTTAAGTTGTATATTCATGTCCTTATATAATGTTTCCAACTTATCGTTTGTTCATACACTTAATTGTCTAAGGATTTTAGCTATCACATTCATTGAGTTACAACATTCATTTCATTGTATTCAATTTAACAATGTTCACATCTATATCCATATTCCATTCATATATGTATGCAGATTTACCTCATTTCTACACTCCTATTTATTCTCATATTATTATACCTATTCTATATGCATACTTATAGAGAATGAATGTATATACATCATTGATGGTAATATATTCCAATTATTATTATGCTGATATGAGCAATATTCATTTATTTATATTCATATTATTCTTCTACAACATTTATATCGCCTAACCTATTAATAAGGAAAGTGTACTTACCTCTTTATGCTACTTGTCTTGTTGAATTTGCTCACTTGATTTTATTCTCTTTCACCTATTCTTTAATATTTATATATTATAGTATTTGTTATAATATTAATAATATCTCTATATTATATTATTATATATGTTATTAATATTATTGTATATATATATTTATTTTTTATTGAATAATTCCTCCCTATATGTATTTATGATATCTTTCCTACTTATGACTCAGGGATATATATATAATGTGGATTTAATTATATTTATTTATAATGCCGATACTCCTTTTTTTATTTATTTTCCATATATTTATAATACATCCTCTTAAGTTAAATGTAATCTATATGGTAATCGCTACCCATAATTGCTGACTGTTTTATCCTTGCTGACTCATCGCTGTTATTCCATACTTTCAAACTTTCATATTTGAAGACTTTTGTCTGCTTACTTTAGACTTCCTTATTTTCTTATATCCCCAATGATCCCCTTCCTTCCTTGTTGCTGCTATTTATATTATATATGTTCCATTATGCCTCTTACGAAGAATAGTGACTCTTCAAAGAGTCACATACATAATATTAATATCTAATAAATATATTATTTAATTAATTAATTCATATTAATAATATATATTATAATAATATTTATATCTATTAATATCTTATGAGTATAATAATAATAATATTTGATATTTATATTCATGTACTATGATAATATATTATATAACTTATTAATATTTAATTATTAATATTTATGTGTAATTAAATATATTGTTTAAATCTTCAATTTAAACAAGGCTTTAATATGGGGACATGACAGGCCTCCCCTCTCGAGATTGCTTGTCCTTAAGCAATCACAACGATTTCTTTCATTACCTTGCACCTTTTAATGTTTATTTGTTGATACGAAATCGTGGTTTAGATTGAACATGCTTTAGTGAAGAGAGATTGATTGTGATTCCATGAAAGAGAATTTGCGATTAAAAGAGCTTTTGTTTGATGTTTGAATAATAGTGAAGGAATGCAAGTGTCATAGATTAAGAAGATTTGAGAGTATTGAGACTCCAAGATGCATCTTGATCTTTGGTCACGAGATTCGGTCTTATATGTTATTGACCTCAAAATCAAGAAGAGTTATGTTCTTTGAGGAGTAATTGATCATATGATGTCATGATCAAAGAAGATTTGATTTGATTTTGAATAGCAATATGATTGAGGTAATGTAGTTAATCAAATGAATGCAAAAAGGAAGAATTTTTCAATGTTAAAGAAAACTTTGGTAGTATTGATAATCCGAGATTCGAGATATAGAATGAAATAATATTGATGAATATCCCAGAAGATAATGATGTTGTAATTAAGACTTGAATTACTTAAGCAAGTTGATGTATAGCATGACCCTGGGGGTTGATGATGAGATAATGTCCCCCCCCCTTAAAGCCTTCTCCTTAGGTTTTACCCTAAGGCCTTCATTAATCTTTAGGCGTATCTTAGTGATCCAATTCTTCTAGGCCCAAAGGCCGAACCCTTCAACTAAAAGGAAGAACCCCTTTTGGCCCAAGTGAACATTTCATTTCCATCATGAGTGGCATATCTAGACGAGCACATTTCTTTCTAGACCCAAAGGCAGACCCCTTCAGTAAAAGGCAGAACCCCTCTGGCTCATGTGGACTTATTATTTCTCATCATGAGTGGCGTATCTAGAAGAGCACATCTCTTCTAGACCCAAAGGCATAACCCTTTAATTAAAATGCAGAACCCCTTCGGCCCATGTGAACTTATTACTTCCATCATAAGTGGCGTGTCTAGAAGAGCACATCTCTCTAGACCCAAAGGCAGAACCCTTTCGGCTTATGTGGACTAATTATTTCTCATCATGAGTGACATATCTAGACATCACATCTCTCTAGACCCAAAGGCAGAACCCTTTAATTAAAAGGCAGAACCCCTTCGGCTCATGTGAACTTATTACTTCCATCATAAGTGGCGTGTCTAGAAGAGCACATCTCTCTCTAGACCCCAAAGGAAGAACCCCTTTGGCTTATGTGGACTAATTGTTTCTCATCATGAGTGACATATCTAGAAGAGCACATCTCTTTCTAGACCCAAAGGCAAAACCCTTCATTAGAAGGCAGAACCCCTTTGGCTCATGTGGACTTATCATTTCTTCATCATGAGTGGCATATCTAGAAGAGCACATCTCTCCTAGACCCAAAGGCAGAACCCTTCGTTAGAAGGCAAAACCCCTTTGGCTCATGTGGACTTATCATTTCTTCATCATGAGTGGCATATCTAGAAGAGCACGTCTCTCCTAGATGCAAAGGCAGAACCCCTTCGGCCCATGTGACTTAGTACTTCCATCATAAGTGGCGTGTCTAGAAGAGCACATTTCTAGACCCAAAGGTAGAACCCCTTTGGCTTATGTGGACTTATCATTTCTTTATCATGAGTGGCATATCTAGAAGAGCACGTCTCTCCTAGACCCAAAGGTAGAACCCTTCGTTAGAAGGTAGAACCCCTTTGGCCCATGTGACTTATTACTTCCATCATAAGTGGCGTGTCTAGAATAGCACATTTCTCTCTAGACCCAAAGGCAGAACCCTTCATTAGAAGGCAGAACCCCTTTGGCTCATGTGGACTAATTGTTTCTCATCATGAGTGACATATCTAGAAGAGCACACCTCTCTCTAGACCCAAAGGTAGAACCCCTCATTAGAAGGCAGAACCCCTTTGGCTCATGTGAGTTCCTCGTCCATTTGGTTGTTGTTACATGTGTTGTACCTTCTTGAGTAACCTTGCATCGAATTTCCTCACAGGATGGCAAATCGAATGCTTTGATACCACTTGTAATGTCCCCTTGTAGTGAGTCCAAATTTTTCCTTTGACCTTGCACAATTCAACTCACAAAGAGAACATTAGAGTTTCATTTTCTTTTCACTTCATCATATTAACAATATAATCATTATTCATCCATATTTAAGTTGTATATTCATGTCCTTATATAATGTTTCCAACTTATCGTTTGTTCATACACTTAATTGTCTAAGGATTTTAGCTATCACATTCATTGAATTACAACATTCATTTCATTGTATTCAATTTAACAATTTCACATCTATATCCATATTCCATTCATATATGTATGCAGACTTACCTCATTTCTACACTCCTATTTATTCTCATATTATTATACTTATTCTATATGCATACTTATAGAGAATGAATGTATATACATCATTGATGGTAATATATTCCAATTATTATTATGCTGATATGAGCAATATTCATTTATTTATATTCATATTATTCTTCTACAACATTTATATCGCCTAACCTATTAATAAGGAAAGTGTACTTACCTCTTTATGCTACTTGTCTTGTTGAATTTGCTCACTTGATTTTATACTCTTTCACCTATTCTTTAATATTTATATATTATAGTATTTGTTATAATATTAATAATATCTCTATATTATATTATTATATATGTTATTAATATTATTGTATATATATATTTATTTTTTATTGAATAATTCCTCCCTATATGTATTTATGATATCTTTCCTACTTATGACTCAGGAATATATATATAAATATAATGCGGATTTAATTATATTTATTTATAATGCCGATATTTCTTTTTTTATTTATTTTCCATATATTTATAATACATCCTCTTAAGTTAAATGCAATCTATATGGTAATTGCTACCCATAATCGCTGACTGTTTTATCCTTATTGACTCATCGCTTTTATTCCATACTTTCTAACTTTCATATTTGAAGACTTCTGTTTGCTTACTTTAGACTTCCTTATTTTCTTATATCCCCGATCTTCCTTCCTTGCTGTTGCTATTTATATTATATATGTTCCATTATACCTCTTAGGAAGAATAGTGACTCTTCAAAGAGTCACATACATTATATATATATATATATATATATATATATATATATATATATATATATATATATATATATATATATATATAATTTTATTAATTAATTCATATTAATAATATATATTATAATAATATTTATATCTATTAATATCTTATGAGTATAATAATAATAATATTTGATATTTATATTCATGTAATATGATAATATATTATATAATTTATTAATATTTAATTATTAATATTTATGTGTAATTAAATATATTGTTTAAATCTTCAATTTAAACAAGGTTTTAAAATGCCTCTCAAAATCATATATGGCACAACTTATTTAGCAAGGCCCCTGCTTATAACCAGGGCTTAAATTTGACAGTTGTATAGTTGTATTTAGGCATTTTTACTGTAAAATACAATTGAAATTAAAAAGACTGTATCGTATGAAAGGAGAGATTTTGGACAAACTGTCAAATTTTATATAGGATTATGATGATTTATAAATTTGATTTTTATATAATTTACTTATACTAAGGCATGTCATAGTATTTGAAGGGCACCATTAAATAGAAAACTGTCATAAAAAAATTGCTTGACAGGGAAGGTTGACTATCAAATTTAAGCCGTACTTATAACTAAGGTTTAAGGGTAACATCATCAAATATGATGCCACATCAACATGCTTTTTGTTGAGGTGTCTAATAGTTCCCCAGAAAAATGGTGGACCAATAGGTGTGCATTAAGACATGTTTTGTTGATGCGCTAATGTGACATCACATGATTGGTTGCTTTTTAGATCTAAAGAGCACATTTCATTCAATTATAAGTATTTATAGTAACACTGACAACCTTAAAGTCACAACTACTAGTGCTAAACTTTTAAAAATATTTGGTCTTAAATACACAAATACTATCACAACTATTAGAACATGATGAGCCATTGAGTCCTCCCCTAATACATGTGTACATGTATAATACACTTCAGATGTCATATCAAAGAAACAATCAATCATACGGTGACACATAAGATAATCATAAAACAATCCATAATAGGTATCTTGGTGCACATGTTTGAGTCTTTTGTTTAAAAAATATTTTTAAAGGTGAAGAATTAGATTACATCCTTAATACCATCAGAACTCCAAACAATATCTTTAAACTCTTAAATCACATACCAAAAAAAACCCAAAAATTTTCTAAAAATTTTAATATACTATTTAAGAATTTAGAGTACACGAAATTAGGGTATGCGGATGGATCCTCTCCCATAAACTCTACCATTCCAAACCAGAAAATATACATGCATTGATTTACCTGGACTGCAAGCAAGGGAAGGCGATGGCCTTCCAAATTGACGGCGCCGGGAAGGGCAAAAAGTTCTTTAATGGCTGGCGCAATGTCTGCTGTGGTCAGATCCGCAATGCTGAGATCGCCTGCCGTGGCTTCAATGAAATCTATGCCTGAATCGTTGCAGAGGATGTAAATGCCTCCATCCAGAGGACTGGTTCTTAAGCGGCCTGCCAAGGGATAAAATTTTAGCAGGACCCGAGAAAGCGTTTCGGCAAGACGGTTTATTTCAGATGAAAAGTCGGACGCCGCGATTTGATAGAGGAGGCCTTTTTGAATGTAGTGGACGAACAGCATTTGTAAATCTAAGGGCAACAGTTTAATCTGTTGATCACCTTGAGATGGAGTGGCTGGAAATACAACGCGTTTTCTGTTGACACGAATCATTATGCTGCCTTGAAAATAATCAGATATCCATTACAGCACAGAAGAAAATAAGCTTCTGGTTGAGCCAGCAGTTAGGTTTTTTTGGGCGTTCACTCAAGTGGCTCAGTGGATTAGGTAACCATGCTCTTTGCCATAAGATCTTAGGCTTTTATTCTCTGTGTACATTATTTTTAAGAATAGAATAGCTCAGTGGATTAGGTCATCATGTTCCAAAAGATCTTAGGTTTTTATTCTATGTTTACATTATTTTTAAGAATATAATAGAATAGAAGATTTTAAATGTTTAATAGTTTATGGGATAGTAGATTTTGTTATTTATCTTTTTAAATTGTTGATCTTCTGTTATTTAATTTAATGATGAACTCTTCCAGTTTTTAATTTTTTAATTTTTTAATTTTTTTTTTTTTATAAATCTTGCAAAGAAGCTGCTACTAAATTATCAGTGTAATTGAACTGAATGTTATTGTAAACTTCACACTTTAAAATACAGTATTTTTTTAGGGTTCTGGATGCACATTTGACCCTATTTATTAATTAATTGAAATAAATTCTGAATTTCAATTAATTAACAAATACAGTCAAATTGCATCCAACAATATATACTCTGAATTTCAATTAATTAATAAATAGGGGGTCAAATGTTGGATAGACAATATGTTATTCCACTGTCCCAATTGTACAAAAGACACCTACTCTCTCTTGGAATTCTTATTAATACAATTCATAAATTTGTTTATTACCAAATTAAAATTTATTTCTTTTACTAATCAATTTTAGGTTCTTAAAATATTAAAATTTATTTCTTTTACTAATCAATTTTAAGTTCTTAAAATCTTCATCCAAGTCAATATATTGATCAGGTTGATTATACCTCCAACTTAAAGTTAGATAGAACACTTTTCATTATGGAATTCACATTTAAAATATCCATTGATATGTTTTATTTTTATCTTTTGATGTCTCTTTTAATTATATAATATGATTTTCTAAGAATTACTTACATAAAAGTCAATTTCTATATCTATATTTTAGTATAGGTTCTCTCACGAGCATGGATGGTTTATTTACACTTCCTATACATTTTAATTTTATGTGAAGTTACTTTTCAAAGTTGTTTAAATATGGTGTTTCCTTCACAATTACATTTGTTTAAAATTTGTAAGCTTTTCAATATTTTAAGCATGTTAAGTCATAGAGTCTCTCCCACAACTAAGACCTCTTAGCTTACTATCCTATTTACAAAATTTTCAGTTATTTAACTGCTTAGCCCACTACCCTATTTATGTTTTGACAGTGTATCATAAAGTAATATCATTTGTTTTCAAGAATTAGTTGCACATTAATCTCAAATCAATTTTTATGATCCATATTTCATGAGTATGAATACTACTCTAACTTGAATTTACTTAACCATAGAGTTTTCTCATCAAGCAAGTCCACTTAATTTGTTAACCCCATTTGCAATACCTTGAACAACTATTTATGTTTTTTTATCTAATTATTGAAGAGCTCCCCAACTCTTTTATTTAAATATACACATAGTGTTCTCACACATTATATCATTATGTAACATCTTAAATAATTTGGTGTTTCACTTGGATGTGAGGAATACTTTATTTTATATTTTGGATTATTTTCCACATTTTCCTAGATCTAATAAAGAATTTTATTTCTAAAATTATATGTAGATTTTATTTAGGGCCTTTACTCGTAAAAAGAACACATCAAATCTATGAGCTAGAAATAAAAGATGCGTGACAACTGATTTAATGTATAAATCAAGATGTTTCTAAAGACTTAAGAAGAAAATTCCAAAACAAGTGTAAGAATATGGGGATTGGCACCTAAGTCTTTTGTATACACTTAATTTCATGTATGTGTAATGGTGAAAATTGTATACTTATGTTTTTTTGCTTTATGTTTTGGGTCCACTATAATTAGAGTACTTTTTATCTAATAACAAGTTTATAATTGATATATTTTTGTAAGATTCAGTTTATGGTTTGATTTAATCTTGATCCCATCATCAGTCATCCTCAAAAATTGGTCCTGGTTTCTAAATCTCTCATTCACCACCCTAGATCATATCCATGGGTGTAGAATTTACTTAGACCATTTTTGTACTCAATGATCTTTGAAACTCAAAGTTTTAAAATATAAAATTAATTATTGTTGACCTTCTTACTAGCCATGTGAGCTAACCTAACTTACATTTGTGTCAATTTTTGTGCTATAAGTTGTATTTAAAGGCATTTATTCATTCATTTGAAATTATGCTAGGAACTTGAAGATCTTAGAGAGCATTCATAATAGCATTATTAGAGCATACATCATCCTAGGAATCCTTGCATGCTTTCTTGTTGTCTTTGATCTTGGTTCATAGTTGTTGAATTATTCTAGGGCCTGATTGAGAAGAACATGACCCTTGCTTAGCAAGTCCCCAAATACTATTTATAAGCACCACACCCTAAATTCAAAGCACAAACATAGAGGTGAGCAAATTCTAGTTAACAAAATTTGGCCAAATCATTTCTGTGGGTACAAGATCAAGATTAGTTCTTTGCGCTAATTCACTTTGGTAGATCTAAACCAAATCAAAACATAATCAATTTATAGATTGAGGTGTTCATTTGATTAAACTCTAAAATTTTAGCTCAATGATGAATTGATTCATATCCTCTTCGTCACCATTTCCCTCTCTCTAGAGTCTAGTGAAGTATCACATTTTATTCATTTAAATTCAACATTTAATTTTGGTATAACTTCCAACCCTTATATCTAGGTTGATTGTTTATTAAATTACTTTATTTATTTACTTAGCTTAGATATTTATGTAAGTGTAATGTTTTCCATTACAACATATGTTACATAGATTTATACTAGTTTTTACAGACTACTTCTTTATAAGACTCTTTCTAATTATTTGTAATGTCTTTACATTATCTTTGTATTGATAACTTTTTGCATTTTTAAATTATTGTTGTGATGCAAAATTTAAAATAATTTACATATATTTCTAGGGAAATAAAACATCCTTACAAATAAATCTAGGGTAATTAAATGTAATAAGAAATAAATAAATAAATTAGCCTAGAATAAAGAAGGGACAAAAATGTGTAATTGGATTAGATCTAAAAATATAATGAAATAATAAAAAGTAAATGTGTACTTTGAAGTAGGAGAGGAAAAGATGGATTTGGATGTGACAAATAACTAATACCTAGTTTTTTAATTTTAAATCTGAGAAGAGCCAATTGAGACAATCAAGATTTGTGAATTATGTCATTGTGCAACAACCTAGGTTGATTTTACATTTGTGGAATCGATCTATGTGCCTGTAGATTTGAACCGAAACCATATACTTGAATATTGACTACAAAAATGAACATGTGACCTACAAACCTTTTATACTAGAAAACAAAGATTCACCTTGTTGTTTGAACCCACAGTAAATGATTGGCAATGTTAACAAACACCTCTAGGATCTTACTAAATGAGGATCTTCTCCTTATGTTAAGCCCCTAGATCTAAATCAATTGTTTGAACTAAATTAAAGACACACCAAGCAGTCATGTAATATTCCTAGGACATGTGTAGATTGATTTTATGCTAATCTTATGCTTTGATTATGATGATACAATGTGTAATATAGATTTTGTATGTGTTCCTCTATATTGCTTGCTAATCTAAAAGTAAAATAGGATTTGTCCTTTTATACAACACCCTAGCATTAAAAAAATAAAATTTTCATGCTCAAGTCTACAAATAATGGCTAATTGGTAAGGGGTCAGCTTGGGCCTAGAATTAAATTTAAATTTAAAACCTCAAGGTTATTTCCGTGCCATGGATTTGAACCTGGCTCATTTCTATGCCAATGGATTTGACATAGGTAAAAGAAAGGGTAAAACATATAGATTGATCCTCTATTCTTGGGATGTGTGAGGATAGAATTAGATTAGGTTCATGTTCGTTGCCAACTTGTACATAAAATATGCCACTTGTATGTTAGTCATTGCACTAGGGACAACTTAGTTAAAGCGAGTCTAGAATGAAAGACAAAATTGTAGATTATGCAATTTTCACTAGTACATTATGTACCTACATCGATTTTCTTGTGAGATACTATGAATATGCATATTAAATTAAAATAAACTGTTATCATGAAAGCAAATACCACTCATAAAAAGAATAACAAAATGGATGATTTAATAGGCAATACTTGTAATCCATGCTACATCTAGATACCTACAAGCACAAAAGAAAAGTTACAATGAGTGACATTTGACATCCATTTAATATAGGCATAAACAACAATAACTTGAAGATGTTAAAGAACAAAAAAGTAAAAGTAGAAGGAAGGAAATGTTTGTTAAGCACAATAAGAGCTATAAAGAGTATGAAGTTGTAAAATGGCATGGAGCCTATAAAAGAGCATGAATCTATAGGATGGCATGAAGCTTCTAAAAAACATGAAGTTGGAACATAGCTTGAATCATGTAAAAGAGCCTGAAGTTGTAATGTAACATGAAGCCTATAAAAGAGCATAAAGTTGTAATGCGGCATGAAGGTGTAACATTGCATGAAGTCATGGTGGCATGAATCCTTGATGGGTATGAATCCTATAAAGAGCATGAACCTCTAACTGTAATTATAGTCATCAAAGAAATGTTAGTGATAATATATGCCCCCCTCTAATTGGTTATACACAAAGGATTAACAAAATTTTAGGATAGGAGAAAAATATATGATCATTGAAACATAATAAAAATGTAATAAGTGTCATAAGTAACTATAAGATCAAAAATTGCATATTTGCAATTTCCTTTATTATGTTTTGCACTCATTTTAGTCATCCTATTGCATGTGTGTTTTGACCCATTTTCAACACCTCTTCCTCACTTTCCCTAGACTTGTCCTAGTTTTACTATGTCACCTTGTCGTCTTTCATGTGTTTACCCTTTTGTTTCATAGTTTATTTTATTTTACCTTCCTTTCTTAGGTGTTTTTCCCCTCCTCATGACCCATCACCCCTCTTTCCTTTCCACCTTTTAATCCTTTTAATTAAATTATTTAATGAGATCATATGCCTTAAACCTAGTGCAACAACCACTGTGCAGCTCCTAAAATCATTCTTTCCAAACCTTTTCATGATAGGGAACTCCCACCCTTGGGTGGAAAATCTCCCCCTTCATTTGTCCTAGGAAATTGAGCCTCCTTGGGCCTTGGGTCATGTTTGTGTTTAGGATTGAGGTAGCATCCACATCCTCCAATCGCACTCAATTTTTCACAACAACCTCATCTAATCATAACAAACAAATTGAATTAAGTTTCCAGCCTAAATTCTTTCTGAAATGTTGTTTTTGATTAGTTCAGCGAGAAAAGAGGGTCCAAAACCCTTTACAAAGTAGCCCACAGGGCAAAACCAGGCCTCAAATGAGTCAGAAATAGAGCATTGACAACACACAGACAACAACACAAATAGGCACTAATAAAAAACAACCAAAAAGAAAAGCTAAACAACACCAGAACAAGGGCCAGCAAATCAAACTGCCTTGACCCTAGGGCATCGAGTAGCTATAGATTTGGGAAGCCCTTTCTTCCTACATTGTACCAGCGTCCAAGAAAGCTTCGAATCAAAATCCTGGGAGCAAGGCAAGGGGGGAATTCACAACCAAAGCCGTCACCGCTAAACCCTCAAGCAAGGAAGAGGGACGAGCCAGAGAAGCAGGAGTAGACGAAGAGGTAGGCCAAACACAAGCCGAAGGAATCATTGCAAGATTCGAGGAAGGGGACACAACAAGAGAGGCCACCAACACACCTTCAGGCATTACCCGAACAGGGGCAGAAGTCCCCGCAGGGGGACTAGAATCACTCGGGGACTCCTCAACTAAGCCAGCCTCCAGAGCAGAAAAAGTCAAATGTTCCAAACGAGGTTCCCACCACCACCATGACGCCTTAAGACAGGGGTGATGGCAATTCGAAGTCAGGTGCCCAACCACGAAGCAACGACGGCAACGGAAGGGCAAACCCTCATAGTCCAGCAACTGGGATTGAGGACAATCCCCCACCATCAAGACAACCTCTCCATGGAGAGGTTTGGAAATATCAATATCCACAAGTATGCAAGCATAAGTACAAAGTTCCATCAAGATTGTAGACCTATCCACCATAAGGAAGCGGCCAAGTAAGTTGCCAATCGCCTCATAACAAGACACTTCCTAGAACTGTAGGGGCAAATTGGGCAATTTGACCCAAACAAGCTTGATATTCAATGGTTCAGAAATGAGATTGAACGCAGGAGTCCAGGGTTTGAGCAGGAGGGAATGTTCATCCCAAAGCCACACCCTTCCAACAAGCACAGTATCGCTAGCCTCAACAGAATCAAAAGCAGCAAGGAAAAAACCCCTTGCACAAGGAAAGATGTTAATATTACCTTGGACCAAAGGGCTCCAAGATACAAAAATCCACTTATGCAGGTCCGGGAGAGAAGGCTAGAGACCGTTAAATCTGCCAATCAAAGCATGCCTGCCATAATGTTCTTCATTCTCCTAAACTTCCTATCCACAAACCACCACAGGGGAGGTAGGGGAGCAAGGAAGAGGGCGAGAAGGGGACTTAACGCTCTCTGATGGACGACCATTCACCCTAGCAACAACAGCAAACGAGAGGCCCTGAGCACTTGTAAGGGACACCGCATCCAAACGGGCAGCAACCTCCGGGAAGAGTGTTGCAGGGGAGACGCAGCCAGGCACACCACCCACGAACCCAGCAGAAAACGGTGAACCCCTAGGAAGAGTTGAATCAGACCCAGCCACAACCGTTGCACAAGCGGAAAAGGGAGCGGTCGGAGACATTTCAAAAAAAAAAAAAAACCCTCGACTACAATCCTCTCTGAAATGTTGTTAGAAAGCCCTCCCAGTCTCATTTTTTATAATTAAAAACATCAAGCAAATTTTGAGCAATAATTTCTAAAGAAGTGAGCCCATGTTAGTGATTAGAGTATTTCTATAGTGATCTATGTTTGATTTCATGTCTTGCAAAAGTCTTTTGGAGCACTATAGAGTGATATATGTTTCATTTCATGTTAGTGATTAGAGTATTTCTATAGTGATCTATGTTTCATTTCACTCTTTCTTTTCCTTCTTTTGGCTTTTCGTTGAACTGCCGAAACATCTCCCTTGTTTATTTTCTTTTCCCTTGACTTTGACTTTTGGTGATTCGGTCGAAATTCTAACTTTAGAACTTCTTTCGGCGGGTTCACCATTTTACAAACCTGCCGAAAGATTGTCCTTCTCCTGCCCTTTACTTTGTCTTCTTCCTTTTCTTCTTCCTTGCTTTACTGTTTTAGCAGTTCGACGAAAAGTCAAACCGTCGAACTAGTTCGGTGGTTCAAGTTTTAGCCGAACCATCGAAACTAACGCTGAAACTAAGCCCATTTTGGCATTTTGGAAGGTTTGTGAACTCACAAACCTATCAAAAGGCTAAAAATTTTCTAAGGAAAAAACACCTGTACTTAAAACACCACTACCTAGGGATTTTTCAGGGGATTTTCAACACTTAGGTCTTTAGGATTTTTGGGCTTTAAGTAACTTAGAATTTTTAGGGTTCTAAAAATCATCAAGGGTCTTCCCAAAGGTACAAGGCCAAACATAGGGGAGGAACCCTAAGATAAAAAAGGGGGGAACATTTGGTGGATTAGGGGAAAGCTAGCAAACACCAGGGGCACAAAACATAGGATTTATGCAGTTTTAGTGACTGAAAGTTCTGGGCACTAACATAATGAAAGGCAAAATTGTGAAATCTCCACCTCAATTTTTTGTGAAATTTGGTTCGTAGCCTCTAAGTGGCTTGTAAATGATAGTTTTAGGGTGTCCCAATCCAAAAAATAAGTGCATGTCTACATTTTTTTTATGATTTCTAGTGTATTTGTGTTGATTTGACACATGTTTTGTTAGTTTACTTTATACTCTACTCATTTTCATGACAAGTGTCCATAATGAGTTTTGATCAAAATCAAATTCTATGTGTGCTTAGAAAATTGGGCTTCTCCTTAGTGTTGGGTGCACCTCTTTGTTGTAACAAAGTCTCAAGCTCAAAAATTGATGAAATTTGGTTTTTAGCCAAGTTATAGATTGCTTTGAGCCTAATTCTAATGGTTCCTAGTCTTTCTTAGTGTGTTTGTGTCCACTTGTGCTTGCATGTTCCTATTTTCCTGTGTGTGTGTGTGTGTGTGTGTGTGTGAGCAACTCAAAAGAAGCTATGTACAGTCAAAATCTTATATGCCCTAAGCGGGAATTCAATTGGATGGATAGGTAGAAAGTTTCGGGGTGCAAAATTGGTGGAATTACGAATTTGGGAAAATTTCTGCATGATTGCCGAAAACCGGGTAGTTTTACCCCTTAAAATGGAGTCCTAAAAGATTATCCATTTCTCCAAAAATAAGTTTCATTTTTTCTACAATTAATTCAATTAATTCTAAAGAAAGAAGTAGGCCTATTCATATTACGTATATAATCTGGCAATGTGGAAGTGAAGG
The DNA here is from genome assembly GCA_027924645.1 of Cunninghamia lanceolata. Taxonomy (NCBI): domain Eukaryota; kingdom Viridiplantae; phylum Streptophyta; class Pinopsida; order Cupressales; family Cupressaceae; genus Cunninghamia; species Cunninghamia lanceolata. Next base: position 5,906,912 of record BSBN01000128.1, read on the forward strand.
TTAAGGCCAGTGGAGGTTACTATATAATCTGGCAATGTGGAAGTGAAGGTTAAGCGCAATGGAGGTTACTATATAATCTGGTAATATAATTAATTCAATTAATTAAAGACCAATATCCATTTTGAAATCTTTTCACTTTATAGGGTTGGTACTGCAGACATGATAAGACTGCTACTGCTGACATGATAAGGCTGATACTAACAACATAATTTTTGCAAAGAAAATGAGTATAGAAGCACTAAAATGACCTCCTATACCCCCGGGACAACATAATTTTTGCAATATCATTTCGTACAAGACCAAATTATTAGCTCTCCCTCCCCCCGGGTCAAAGCGATCACAAGCGGATGGACCGGGCCGACCTAAGGAAGAACGGTCCAGAAGCGATCTTGTGCGCAGGACAAATACCAAAAGTGCTCATACAAACAAATCTAAAGATTCCATGTAGAGATAGATACTCAAGATTGCATGTGTTAGACAGATATCAGAAATGTTCATAGGTCGAACAAATATTAGGGGGGGCCCTCAATTGCCACCCAACATTATAGGGGGGCCTCAGAGTTTTCACCCCAATTTGTCCTACCTCTCGGTTAAAGAAAATAGAGCTTGGGGTCACCTGGGGGCGGACCGGCGAACAAAGCCAATTTTTATCTTTTACCAGGAACCCTGTAATCCCAACCACCCTGGATGGGATTTTCGAGAGAGGGCTGGGGGAATTTACTTAGCCAAACCACCAAACAAGTTCCCTACGGGGGCACCCTTTGCATGCACGGGGGGGTAACAACAACCATTGGGAACTTTAGGATCAACGAGTTAACATACAAGCCACCTAGTTAGGACAGTAACAACCGAACGTGGAAACGAAGGATGGAATGAAGGATGAAGGAAGCAAGCAGGGAAGGATGCACACCAAGCATTGATCCATGCAGGGAAGCACCGAAACAAGGAATCCAACAAGGATGATCGTGTGTGTGTGTGTGTGTGTGTGTGCGTGTGTGTGTTTAATCATAGATCAAACCCAACTCTTATTGTTGGGTATTATTATAGAAAACACTTTCTATTACATTTCCTTCAATACATTTATCCTTCTTTTCTATTTAAACAATTTAATCAAAGTTACATTATACCCAAATCCGAAAAATTATACTTTTCCAAAATTTTCATTTCAATAAGTAGAAAGAAGAGGACAAGACCTCAATATATTTCCTCTATTTTAGCATAACAACATACAATACAAATCTCCTTCCTTTTCCAAATTGAAATAAAATACAAATCTTCAAAGGCCTCTTACAAGGAAACTTTCAATGCCAAGATAGTGAGCTCCATTAACACCTTATCTACTTGGTTAAATTCCTTAACATTTTTGTGACTTGGTCAAAATCTCTCACCCTACTCCTTTTACTTTTCTATAGACAATTTTAACAAGTTGTGATTATGCTCATTTTTAAATGCTTGATAGATGCTACTCATTACAACTTTTTCTTTTATGCTTGTATGTTCTTGAGATAAAACACTTATGGTGTTTAGAGAATACACATAATTGACATCAATGATATGCATATTTTATGTAGATCTATATCCTTTGAGTGTCTAAAAAATATTTAACTTCTATGTTGTCAACTCAATTTTACTTTGACATACATTCTCATAATAGCTCACATACAATTCAAAGTGGGGGCAAAATGTAATGGTGAAAATTGCATACCTATGCCCTTTTCCCTTGTGTTTTGGGCCCATGGTGACTAGGTCGACATCAATTTTGTGTAAGATGACATATTTTTCATGGAAGCTAGCAAATAACTTTATGCTCACATGTCCCCATCGTCACTCATCCCTAGGATCTAGATCTAATCTTTACATCTAGTCATTCATCATCCTGGTTTATATTTACATGTACAAAATGGACCTTGAAAGTCAATTTTGTAGTCACAAATTTGAACCCCAAGCCTTTAAATTTGAAATTTCTTAATTTGGACCTTTGTTTCCCTCTCTTACTAGTTGTTATGAGCTGATTAAAGTGCAATTTATTTCAAATTGCACACTACGGTGGTATATTTAAAGACTAACTATCTAATTCATTTAGAGTGCTCTCCAATTGAGAGAAGAATTTATTGAGTATGTCTAGAATTCAATTAAAAATGGATAAAAATAATTACATCAACATTGCATCATGTCCTAGAAGCATATTGCACACTTGTTTGTTGTTCTCGATATTAGTTCATTGTCATTGATTCAATCCACCCTCAGGTCTAACCAAGAAGAACATGACCCTCATAATTCAACAGATTCGCCAAAGTTGTTTATAAATACCACACGTTACTTACTAGATTTCGAGCACTTGCATAGAGGTGACCAAGTTTTAGTTAGTAGAAATCAACCAGGTTAGATCCACAAATCGCAAGTTTAGTTGCATAATTCATAGGTTTAGTTTCACACATTCGTTTAGTCTTGCACTCATGGAAATGAACCAAAGAGTTTTATAGTCAAAATTCTAGATTGGCGACAATCTTCAAGTAGGTTATAAAATTTTGGCATCATGGTGAATGGACTTTTGACATCTATACAATGATATCCTCATCAAAATTATAACTAAGTACCCTTGTGTTTAACTTAATAAACTTCCACATTTGTTATAGCATTTATTTCAATTAGTTAATATTAGTCCCACCTCAATTATCTAGGTTATTTGCTTTAATTATTTAATTAGCCTAGATTGTTTATGTGAGGGTGATTTTTTCTTCAAGGGTACACACTTATATGAAAGTTGTGACAAGTTAACATTAATAAACATCAAGTTTTCAAGGTCAACAAAATTTGCTTAGAGTAGCTTTTGGTAAAAATTATGTAAATATTAATGTTTTAGATTACACTCCATGATCCATTATTACAATGACAAGTGAAAAAGTTCAAAATATCTACTAGTATTTTTTAAGAGTGATGATTTTATAGTTATAAAAATAATTCCAAGACACAAAAATTTTAGGCATATCTAACTTGAAAAAATCTAGGTAGCTCCCCTCCCCTAATGACTAAGTATGATTTATTTATACTTGGTTTTCAACTACCTAATAAATTAACCAAACAATGAGGTTTAGATTTCCACAAAAAGTTTATTTAACAATGTTAGCATCACACCCCCTCCCAATAACGTAATTTTTAGGCATTTTTGACTTGAAATTTTCCAAATAGCTCCCCTCCCCGAATAGACCAAATCATGGCTCCCTGCCTCCTTGAAATTCCTATCTTGCAAAAGAGCATTTTCAATTTTATAAAGTAGCCCCAAATTTGTGAAGGGATTCAAATATGTTTTTCATCCTGGGTCACAAAATAGGGTCAATTTTTACATAGGCAAGAGTAATATGGAAGACATCAAGCAATTCTTTCTTAGCATACACTTATTGTAAGAGGGTTGGATCTATAATTTTTGATAGTGGGTGCTCCACTTCGAATGCCTTTCTAACTCAAGTGATCAAATCCTTGTCAAAGGATGCAAGTTGGAAAGACGAAAATTGACCTATAAGCACCCCCAGAAGAACAACTCCAAAGGAATAAACATCACTTAGACACGCTATAGAAAACACCATTGGGCACACATAACTAAAAATGCAAGAGAAATGGATTACAAAGAGCAGGGTTTTCCTTAAAACCCGAAATCGTAACAGAATTTCTCTTAACATCTTACCGTCAAGTTGTGACTCTTCGAGTTGGGTCGAACAAATCACCTTTCTTGAGGTGCAAAACGACTGCCTACCAGGACACATACTTTACACATTCTCAAACAGTCATCATGCTCTATCTCAAATGGCATTCGGCTCTATATTTTGCCAAAACCAAATGGGCAAAGCAAATGAGGCAACGTTACATTTGAGCAGAAAGCAAACACTTTTAGGGCTAGGTTTGTTTAATGATACATATTTAAAATATTTTGATTAGGTTACAAGATATTTAGTTTATAGTGTCAAGTTGTTCAATTTATTAGATATGTATTTATATAATTAGGTGAAATGAATGTTTTAAAATGTGACAAAAAAATGTAACGAGTGTTCCCCTAGATAGAATTTGGGTATGAAATGTTTAATTATCGGTGCAATTAATTTTAAATATTGGGGATTACAATTGTCACTCATGGGTTAAGGGTCAAAAAAACCTATTTTAGATACCTTTTACGATGAGGCATATTTCAGGCATCAAAATTGATGATATGGACCTAAAACCTTAGGTTTAAGTAGTGAACTTGCCAAGTAAGCTTGTATAAAAAATCAGACTCATTCGATATCGGCATGTATGATTTTAAGAAGTGTGAAGTTAGGGTGCACAACTACTGGGTCTTCTCCCCTATACTAAATTTTCAATAAATTAATGAGACAATCAACTTTAAATCTCCACTAAAAATTTATTGAACAATGTTACTATTACATCCCTTCCAGTAACACAATTTTTAAGCATATCTAACTTAAAAATCTCCAAATAACTTCCATTCCCCTAATAACTAAGTATCATGTACACGTAATTTTCAACTACCTAATAATCTAACTAGAAAATCAAAATTAGGTCTCCACTAAAAGTTTATCGACCAATGTTACCCTCGCACCCCCTCCCAAAAGTTCCCCACTGCAGCCTTATCTTGAACGAATGGCCTACGTTGCAAAATGGTCTTAGAAATCCCCAAAATGATGATAAGGGTTCTCCATTTATTCAACCATAAGTATCCATCCTGCTCTTCTCTTGATTCTCATCTCATTCCATTCTCCAACCTACAATGGCTCTGACATTTTCTGATTTCGTTGTTTCTCCAGTTAGATACCCACCTCCATGCCTCCATTTCTCAAAACTTTCACTAAGAATATCATGTAATTCCATATCGATTTCCCAAGAAGCAGAAGAAGCAGCAGGAGTGGAGGGAAAAAGACAGCGCCGCCACAGTGCCATGAAGCTGTTCTTACTCAATGAATGTGGGCTTTCACTCTCTCAACTGCCAACAGTAATGAGCAAGGACCCTTCCCTCTTCAGATGCAAATCCACAGACAGGGCTCAAAAGGCACTTCAGCTCTTCAGAGACTCTGGATTCACTCCTGACCAAGTTAGGAAAACCATTCTCAGAAACCCATCTGTTCTTGTACGCACTGCAGATGAGCAGTTGAAGCCTAAGATTGACTTGTTGAAAACATTAGGCATGGCTGAACAAGATGTGGGTTATGTCATATCCCACCAACCCAGAATTCTGTGTGGAAGTTTAGACAAAAACTTGAGCCCCAAAATCTCATTACTTCTCAACTTGTTTGGGTCTAAGGATAATCTGTATAAGGCTCTCAGGAGGAAACCTGGGATTCTGGTCTATGATTTTCAGACACTGCAAAAGAAAATACAGATTATGGAAAACATAGGCTTGCTGGAACACCAGATCATGGAAATTCTTGGAAAGGATCCTCGGTTCCTTTGTTTGTCTGCAGGCAAGATAGAGAATAACATGGAGTTCTTGACAGCTACTGTGGGGTTACACCCAAGCATTGTGGTTAAGTATCCTCTGTTGCTGAGCTTCAGTGTGGAGAAGAGATTGAAACCACGCTATAAGGTGTTTGAATATCTGAAGGCATCGATGCCTTCCAATTACAACAATGTCAGTCTGATTAGTTTGTTTTATTTGAGTGAGCAGAATTTCACCATGAAGTTTCTAATGGGCAATGATGAAATCATAAAGTTATATGAAGATTACAAGTCTTTGGATGTTGGAATCACTTGAATGCCTGTCAACTCTCCAAGGATGATCTTTGGAAATTGAATAGCCATATGTAATCTTGATTAGCTTAAAAAAATTTAAAAATTTCTTTTTGTTATGAGAGAATGTGTTCTTATCCACTAAATTTACAGCTCACAATTTTTTTTTGTCTAAATTTGTAAGTATTCTGTTATTTTCTTTCATTTTCCCCTGTATCCAAACAGGGTAGAGATAATTGTATTCCCATGAATCAAGCACAGAGTAAGTTTTGTTACAGAGGCTTCTTTCCATTGATGTTATGCTTGAGAGGGATATGCTCTCAAATGCTTGAAGTGTTACAAATTACTTTGTACCAACCTAGCCACTTTCATATAGAGTATTTTATATAGGGAACCTTAAATATAAAAGATATGGTTTTTCTAGATAATTTTTAAATATTAGATATAAACATAATTTTAATATAAATTTAAAAGATTATTATTATAAGAGATATATAAAATTTTGTTAGAGGAGATATATTTATTGTATGAAGTTTATAATATTTCAAAAAGAATTAAAATATTAAATAATATTAAATTTTACTACTTATAGTTATATGGTAAGCTGTTATAAAATTATAATTATTTACTTATAATAATTTAATGAAATAATTTTTTTAAAGTTTACTTTTAAATCTTATTAAAAATATATATTATTAAAAACAAACATGTGGAATATTGATTTAGAGTCTTTTGAATGAAGAGAAGGTTTTGTGTGTCTAATTTTTATGTAGATCACAATAAGGTATGTTAAGGAATGAATTTTCCACTTATAATAAATATATTTTCTTTCTACATAAATAAACAAGTTAATTTTTATGTAGATCACAATAATGTATTTTAAGGAATGGATTTTCCACTTGTAACAAATGTTTTTCCTTTCTACATAAAATAAATAAGTTAATTAGATTTTGGGTAGGCCAGGTTGACAATTTCATATTTGATGTTAAGTGAACAACTTTGAGCTTAAGGTTAGAACACTTATCCTAGATCTAATAGTTGTGTTGCAGCTATTAAACTCTAAAGATTCCATGACTTATTAAGTGTGCCAAGGAAAGAGAAGGAAACAACTACCTTAAGACAAATCTAAGAGGCACTTGGCTAATTTGGGCTCACTTAAGCCATTTCCAATCTTTCAAAGGGTTTACATTCATTTGGGTTGACAAGTCAAGCTAAAGATGGTTTGGTACAAGCCTAGTTGACAGGGAAACTATAAGTGCCCAAAATTGGACAAAGATATATCACAAAGTCCAATGATTATCTAGTGGCCCAACACACAACCCTATGTAAACTCCATTTCTTAACTAATCCTGAAGTGGTGGAAGTGTTTAGCCAGTCCCTTAGACCTTCCCCTTTTTATTTTATGCTCATCTGGTCATTTGCTAGTGTTTGTCCCTTCCTGTCTTTTTTCTTTTTTCTTTTTGGCCTTGAAATGACATGTTTTCCCTTTTTATATCGATTTGCCCCTTCAATGACCATAGGAATGCCTTGTTGAACACATATTTGTCGTGGTGATCTAATTTCTAGCAAAAGGGTGAACATGCTAGTTTTATTTGTTTGTCTCTTCTTTGGATGGTTTTTCTTCCCTTCTTTTTGTGTTTGGAATTGTTTGTTGGAAGCACCCAACATAGTTAGAATGTACTCGTTCTATCTTTTCTTAGCTGGTAGATTGTATATGGTTTGATAGAAGCTTTTTTTTTAGGGATCCCTTTCTTTTTAATTTTTACATCTTATTCATCCTACAACCATCTTCTTGAAGTTTTGATCAATTTTTAGCACACACACAGGTCTTAGAGAAAGAAATGATGATACCAACAAGCTAATGCAACTTCTACACATTCAAACAAAGTACTTGTAGCCTCTAGGCTCCCTTTCATATAATTGAGAGAGAGAAGAGGGGGGAATAGTTGGGTCTCTAAGGACAACATTGCTACAATATCAATCTTGCATGCCTTGGATCTTCTATATCCAAGTATGAGAACTTATGTTTCATTGACTTTTTCTAGAGCTTCCTCCTCTTTTGAAATGTCTAAATTATCTTTCTCCTCTTTCCGACAATGTGCCCTTGTGATGGATTCTTCGGTGTTTTCAACATGATCTTTGTCCCTCTAGTAGTGTTAGGGCTTGATAGTTCATCACTTTTGGAATGCAATGAGGCATTCTTAAAGTGTTGTGTGATCTCACATGTGAACAAATCATGGTCAGGGTTTTCGTAAAACCCACATTCTTTTCTCTTATCGAACCAACACTCATTAGCATAGTACCCTTGCTTACTGATGAGGTACAAACAACCTCATTCTTATGATGAGCTAAATACCCCTTTTTGTTCTTGCCAACCACCTCAGCCATGCCAATTTATTTATTTTTAGAAACAATAATTGTCCGCTTTTTATAAAATGATGTATGAATCTTTATTTCTCAAATCGATTGAATTAGCTAACTAAAATGTTGATATAATGGTATAGACTTTGAGTAATTGCACAAGATTTATGCATGGCCTATGACAAGAGTGGACTTCAAGCAGTTGAAGTTAGAGCGATGGAAGTTTGGGAGCTAGAAATTTAGGCTTGCATAGTGGAAGACTTTTTAAAAGCATTATGTTAATTTCTATTGAGATTATTTGAGACTTTACAGCTCCACTCAGAGCCTTTATTATGTTTTATGTCATAAACATCAGTCAGTTGTATTTCTATTTTAGACTTTTTCAATGGTATTTTCCTGCCATCTGCAGATTAGGATTTTGTAGTAGTGCAATATATATATGGTAGCTGCTGAAAACAAGGACATGTTGTTATGTTATTCTGAATACTGTTCCATTATGCGGAGTGTGCTGATATACTTTCATGTTATGAATGAATGAATATCATGAGATTGTTCTGAGTAATGGAAATGTTATGAATGGATTCACTTTGAAGCTGCAAAAGTACTATCTGTGATTTGAGCTATTAGTAGGAATGCCCGAGAGCTGGCCACTCGAGGGATCTCGTAGAATAGATAAGTATTTTCATTGTTAAAAGTGTTAGTTCTGTCCTATGTTGTTATTTTTGTTTTGTGCATGTTATGATTAGATAAATGTTATTCTGTGTTTAGTATTGTTGTGTGTTCCTGCAGGTTGTGTTTTGAAGTTGCTAATCTCTGAGTTCTTATTTACTTAGAATTTCTGGAGCATCCACTATGTTCATGAAACTGTTGCTAGTTGTTGATTAAAAGATGTTAGGTGTACTTTCAATTAATAGTTAGTCGTTAGTAGTTAGTCGCCTTTGTTTAAATTTCATAGTTAAACTACAAGTGTTGATTCTTAGATAGTTTACATGCTTTCCTTAGATAATTTTCATGCTTTATAGAATAGAAATTTAAATGCTTTCTAGTTTAAGTTTTGTTTTCAGCCAATTCAAAAATTTAGAAAATCTTACTAAGAGAGATGGCCAAAACATTCCCTATTGCATACAACCTTTGGACACTACCCGGTTGACATAATTGATATATTTTTCAACTAAAGTGTTAGGACCTGACGACAGCCTGTCACTTTTTGGCACCATTGTCAGGGACAATCATTCTTTTCTAAGTGTTAATAGGAGATTGCTTGGATACCTCTTTTAGCAAAAATATATAATTGTCAGACTTCTTTTTCTGCATGGTCAGGAAACAAGGTCCGCACGGAAGATTCATACCAAGAACCCCCCAATAGTAGTTCCAACCATAAGTAGGGAGGTAGAAGTCTCAGCTGAAGAACCTGTTATGAATTGATCGAGCAGGATCAACCTGAGACCTCCCAAAATATCTCAGAAGTCCAATTATTAGACCCGACCTTTGAAGAGGCGATCATTCAGCCAACAAACCCAATCTTTGAAGAGAACATTCCTTTTCACATCATGGCTGATAACAACAACAATGACCCTTTCAATGGCCGAAGAGCAAACAACGGAGATGCAAGGGCAAACCAAGGAGATGGTGATAACCCAAGAAGGGGAGCACATACATTTACTTATCCTATTGCTCTCAATGAAGATGACGATGCACCCATGAAAAACATTTCACCCTCAATTCTACCGACTTTCAGGGGATTATCCTCTAAAGATCCTGACCAGTTCCTCTTTGAGTTCAAAGTTCTGTGTCAGACTAACGACTACAAAAATGATAATCAGAAACTTAAACTCTTTCCCTCCACTCTGAGAGACGTTGCAATGCGTTGGTTCATGGGATTAGTTTCAGGATCAATAACCCCATGGGATGACATGGAAACCATCTTTTTAGACAAATACCAAAGTTAGTGACAGGAAAGAGGAATTGTTCAAACTAAGGCAAAAAGAAGATGAGAGCCTGGAAGATTATCTTGATAGGTTCATCTTCCTAACCAAACGATGTGGTGAAGAAGCCATAAGCCCAGAAATTTTGAAGACTATATTTCTCAAAGGACTTGATGAGGATGCTAGGAGAAGTTTAGATTTAATTGGAAAAGGAGATGTGTCCCAACTTGAACTTGGTGATATCGCTGAGTTATGCCAAAATTTCTCATGTACTCGGGGAGGTATCTGTAAATCTAGTCTTTTGAGAGGTTCAAATGAAATAGGTAAATTGCGCGAGGAAATAGCAAACTTGAAAACTAACATTCTTATTCATTTAAACACCACTCTGGATGGAATACAGGCCAAAACACGTAATTCTGAGACCTTATCCATCTACTGTTCTAGGTGCCAAAACAAACATCTATTAAGAGAATGTCCCTTGGATAAAACTAACATTTGCCAAATCTGTGAGAAGAGTCATGCCATTGACCAATGTGAGATCCTAAATGCAATCAAAAATTCCAAGAAGAGGTCATCCCACACTGAAGAGGAGATCAATTTTGTGGGTCAAAGACCTGGAGGGAATTTCTCTTATGGCTAGAATTCAAATCCCTCATGGTGACCTCCAAATAATTGGAATAATAATCAATGGACAACACCTTGGCCTCAAGCACCACCTAATTGGGGACCACCTGAGTGGGCAAACCAGTCCTAGGGAAACCCTCAATGACCGAACCGGACTCAACAACAATGGTATCCTCAAAATCTGATGCCTCAATGGAATCAAGCTCCAAATCAATTCTATCATGGACCAAGGAGAATGCCTTATCCACAGCAGAACCTTTTGACAGCTCCCCAAAACCTCCAACAAAACAAGCAGGTCAACCAACCACAATTCCCAGCACAACTTGTCCCTAATCCAAAGAATAACCGTCAAACCACACCAGTGTATTCTACAGAACAGGAAAACACGGCTGGAGTTAATGCCATCTATTGTGGAAACCTGCAGTTGAGGTTAGGAAAGACACTTCAACAGCCAACCATAGTTGATATCCTTGACGAACCAAATGAAAAATATGCTGAAGAGTCTGAGACACCTTCCATACTTGCAGATAAAAGCCTATTAAATAACCAAGACAAGCCTCTTCCACAATCCTCACCTAGAACTTTCGAGTTACCTCAAGAAGAAGTTGTCCAGCGCTCAACGGATCTTTTTAAGGAGGATCCCACCGTGAAAAAGAGATCTCAAGCACCTTTTCCTGAGTGCCTCAAGGCAACTCCTTTGAACAAACCTTCGGAAATGACTGTATCTACTGAAATCGCGTTAATCCAAGAAATTAAATGACTCCATATTGAGATTCCCTTGTTACAGGCGATTAAGGAAATTCCTGAACTAAATCAGCTAGTTAAATAGCTGTGTATAAAAACCCCAGGAAGGAAACCAAAATAGATTAATATTGTGCATATCAATGGATACCTAGATGACCTTCTAGCTGGTGAAACTTCAACCCCAAAATATGGTGACCTAGGCAGTCCACTCATAACAGTAATAATCAACGAGGTAGCAATACCCAATGCACTTTTGGACTTGGGAGCAGCCATTAATGTCATGACGGTGGATGTTATGGAAAAACTAGGACTCACTAATCTACTTCCCACAACCACTATGTTGCAAATGGCAAATTAGTCTATAGCTATTTCCAAGGGTGTCCTAGAAAAATTATCTATCAAAGTTGACGATTGGGAATACCCAGTAGATTTTCAAATAATCCAATCCCTCACACCCAAGGACAGTTACGTGATAATACTGGGTAGACAGTGGTTAGCTATAGTCATAGCTAAGATTGATTGCAGAGCAGGAGGAATGACCATTTCACATGGTCCCAATAGCAAACACTTATTCTTATATCCCCCTGCTCAACCGACTGAGCATAACCAAGTCTGGGTTGATGAACCAGATGGTTCTGACAAACAAGAGAATCTAGCTTCACTTGTTATGGTAGTCATTAAACAACATGGTGAAGAATTGGAAGATGAATTGGAAAATGACATAAAAGATCTTACTGTAGACTCAGGTGATGAAGAAATTTTGGAAGTGGAAGAAATTTTAGGACATATGATCCACACTGATGACACCAAACATGATTACACCAACTTCACAGCATTACCTTGTCCTCTGGCTAATATCATTCTAAAAATAGATCACTTCTTTGAAGATATTGCTAGACTTCACAGAACTATACCACACAGCTGCCCTCTCAACACCTTAACGAGAGAAGTTCATACTATCACTTCCAACTATCCTAGAACCAAAACTATCATGTTACTACCAAGAAAAACTTTAAATATCAACAGTTGGTTGACAGAGTCAGATGAGCTCAAATTATTTGATGTTTTGGTAAATAGATCCAAGGCTTTTGCTTGGGATTATACGGACAGGAGAGGAATACACCTGAGTGTTTGTACCCATCACATCTATATTGAAGATGTTAGACCTGTTCGTCAACCTCAACGAAGACTCAACCCTGCTCTCAAGGATATTGTTAAAACAAAGATTGAGAAACTCCTACAGGTAGGATTCATCTATCCCATCTCTAACATCAAATGGGTTTCGCCTTTGGCAGTTGTTCCAAAGAAAAATGGAAAGTGGAGAGTGTGCGTTGATTATAGAGAACTCAACAAAGCTACCTATAGAGATTACTTCCCTTTACCTTTCATAGACCAAGTCTTGGATAATTTAGCTGGAAGGAAGTATTTCTCATTCCTGGACAGATTCAGTGGATATAAATCAAATACAAGTAGCAGCAGAAGACCAGGATAAAACAACTTTTACTTGCCCCTAGGAAACATTCGCATATCAAGTCCTTCTTTTCGAGCTATGCAACGCTCCTGCAACATTTCATAGAGTTGTTCTGGCCATATTTACTAAGCTAATCAATGACTGTGTGGAAGTCTATATAGACGACTTCACAGTGTATGGCTCCACTTTTGATGGACTTAAAAATTTGGACAAGATATTGAAGCGATGTGAGGACCATCAGCTATCTCTGAGTCGCGAAAAATGTCTAATAATGGTAGAACTGTTGGTACACCACATTTCAGCTGAAGGGATAAAAGTAGATCCTAAGAAAATTGAGGTGATACAACAACTAGAAACTCCAAAGAACCAAACTAACGTCAGAAGTTTCTTAGGACATGCTGGATACTACCGAAGATTCATAGAAAACTTCAGCAAGATTGCAGCCCCCATGTTCTGCCTTCTCCAAAAGGACATAGATTTTGTCTGGATAGCAGAATGTCAAACATCATTTGAAATCATTAAGGAGAAACTCATCTCTACTCCTATCCTATGTGGACCTAATTGGAACCTTTCATTCCATATTTATGCAGACGCTTCCAATGATACTATTGGAGCGGTTATAGGTCAGGAAAATGAGAATGGAGGAAAATATGCCATCTATTTCATTAGTAAGAATCTGACTTCCACTGAACAAAACTATACCACTACGGAGAAAGAATTATTAGCTGTGGTGCATGCAATCAATAAATTTTGACATTATATCATAGGGTACAAAGTGACTGTGTTTAGAGACCATTCAACTATAAAGTACCTAATGAACAAACCTGCAGTAAATGGGAGAATAATCAGGTGGTTATTGCTTCTCCAAGAATTCAATGTAACAATCATTGACAAACCTGAGAAGTTCAACGTAGTCGTAGATTTCTTATCCCGGATCAAACAAGACAATGGAGATTGTGCTCCTGTATAAGATGAATTCCTAGATGAAAATTTATTTATTTGCCATCTCCATTAAAACCCCTTGGTTTGCAGACGTCACCAACTATTTGGCTACTTCTGAGTTTCCACCAAACTTTACAACCAAACAAAAGAAACACCTTATTTGAGAAAGTGCTCAGCTCAAATGGATTAATGGGATGCTATTTCGATGTGGCCCTGATCTAGTTTTACAACGTTGTGTCAGATCAGATGAAACATACAGTATCCTTAGAGCTTGCCACGATGACCCCTCTGGAGGTCATTACTCTACCAAGAGAACTTCCCATAAAATCCTAGGTAGGGGGTATTACTGGCCCTCAATGCATAAAGATGTGAAAACTTTGTTCGCCGTTGTGATGAATGCCAACAGGTAGGAAGACCCACAACATCCAATGAAATGCCTCTACAACCGCAGGTAGTTTTCGAACCATTTGAAAAGTGGGGATTAGATTTTATCGATCCCATAGACCCTCCTTCATAGGGCAAAGAATACATTTTGGTTTGTACTGACTATTTGACTAAGTGGGCAGAAGTCCAAGCCTTGAGAGTTGCTAGGGAAGAACAAGTTGTTGACTTCCTATATAACAAGATTTTTCTCAGATTTGGAGCCCCTAGATCAATTGTTATAGATCAAGGACCCCAGTTCATGTCAAATTTTTTGCTAGCCTTTACTGATCATTTCCAAGTAAGCCATAAAAAGTTGTCACCTTATCATTCACAAGCAAATGGTCAAGTAGAAATCACTAACAGGGAACTCGAAAATATCTTGACAAAGACAGTTTCATCGGGAAGAGACTGGGCCAGAAAATTGCCCGAAGTTGTTTGGGCCTATAATACAACTTGGAAATCCACCACTGGTCTTACTCCTTACAAGTTAGCCTTTGGGAAGAAACCTCTTCTACCCATTGAATTTGAACTTCAAACTCTTAGAACAACAATGGAGTTAGGCTTAGACCTCGATCGAACTTAGGTAGAAAGAGTCTTGCAACTTAGTGAATTAGATGAACTCCGCCTAGAAGCTATCCACCAAACTGAACTAGTGCAACAACAACGAAAGGCCTGACATGATAAACACATAAAAGAAAGAGAGTTCCACAATGGAGATTGGGCACTGTTGTTTGATTCCTGTTACAAAGATCAAAAAAAGAAACTAAGGACTCATTGGCTAGGTCCATATGAAATTTCTAAAGTATTTCCAAACGGAGCAATGCAACTCAAACCTATTGATGGTGACACTCAAACTCTCTTAGTCAACGGTCATCGATTACGAATCTACCACAAACCTGTCAACAAAGAAGAATTCATGAGAATGGTAGAAATGCAAGGGGAAACCCAATGCATTGACTCTGCCACAATAGAGCCAGTATAATTCTAAAAAAAATATCTTGTGTGTATGTACTTATAATCACTTTGGAGTATTTTTATTGTATTACCGTTCTTTTGGACTTTACTAAATTTGATTTATGTTTTTGTAGGATTTCATTCTTAAAGAGAATGCAAATTCTGACGCATCTTGCAATGATGCTCCAAAATTTGTTTGTTCAAAAGGTTCCATTCCCTTGTTGTTCCTGCATTCCAGTGCATCTTCCAGCGATGTTTCAGAACATGTTAAGTCCAAAAGTGTGTCATCCTGTTCCATTCCCCTTGCATTTCGGCTGCATCTTTCAACGATGCTCCAAAACGTTATTCTAGCATTCCGGCTGCATCTTTTAGCGATGCTCTAGAACTTTGTTCCAGCATTCCGGCTACATCTTTCAGTGATGCTCTAGAACTTTGTTCCTACATTCTAGCTGCATCTTTTAGCAATGCTCCGAAATTTTGTTCCAGCATTCTGGCTACATCTTTCAGCAATGCTCCGGAACTTTGTTCTAGCATTTTGGCTGCATCTTTTAGCGATGCTCTGGAACTTTGGTCCAACATTCTGGCTGCATCTTTCAGCGATGCTCCATAATTTTGTGATTCCCCCTTTTGTGCAAATTCTTCGACAATCCTAACAACATACCCATGACCATCAATAATTATTTTCTGCCACTGCCACAATTCACGAGCAATATTACCATAATAAATAAAAAATTATTGTGACCACTTTTTGTCATAATAGTTAGAACCCGTATTAGCCACCCAATCTTTATTCATAATAAATTCATTACATCCTTCACCATCCCATCCAAATTTAATTATACCACCACCACTGATGCTATTACTTTAGCATAGGGAAAGCGACTTTCAAATCAATGATGAGACATGAGGTATGTACATCTTTTATTTTAAGTAGGTATATTATTATAAATAAAAATGAATAAATTGGCACGTTCCACCTTCCTTTCCAAATTTAGTAAATTGTGTGGACTGTACCTTCACTGGAGAGGTGGCGGCTCATGCACTCTATCCCATGCAAAATAATGATTCAAATCCAGCAAAGCCAAATGCTTTAATTAATCTGTGTCCCATCAGTATTGTCTAAGTAGAGATGGTCATAAGATTGCATTCCCTTCAGTTTGCATAATAGTTTGTTGAAACAGTTTTTCATTGATAGAGTGCCATGAATTAAGTAGACACTTAGCAGAATTACAAGTAAGAAACAGAATGGGTGGGGCTAAGCATAAATCAGAACCAACTTCTCCAGAGAAATTGTTGGCGCTGAATAATATTTCTGAGCTATTTTAGAGGATAGGTTGGCTTGAGTTTATGAAGAAATTTGAGGGGCACAACACGCAGTTGGTCAAGGAATTTGCATAAAACTTCTCAGATGGGCAGACAATAGTACGAGGCAAGAAGTTTAAGGTAAGCCCTCGAATCATTTCTAATTTGTTTGGCATTAAGAATGAAGGTATAAATTTAACTGAGGCCACAAACATTTCTTATCAAAGAATGGTAGAATTCTTCATAAGGGAGGGAGAACCTCATCCTCTGTTAGTGCTGAATACCCATGGGCAAAATAAGGGGTTTCAGAGAATGTCCATTGCAGATCCATGGAGAACGACGGTTTCTTGGATTATCAAATACTTTAAACATGTGAGGGGTAATGTGCAACCATAGTCGCCCCCCCCCCTTCCGGTTACTCACTCACCTGGGCCATGGCATTGAAAACCCTGAATTAAGGGTTAACCTCCCTGCTTTCCTCAGTGATTGTCAACATGATAGAGAGGTTTAAGATTGGTTCAGGGCCATTGAAACATCATGGTTTTATTCATCTAATTTGCAAATATCAATTCCTGAAGAAAGAAAAATCAGAAGAAAAATGGCAAAATCTCAAAATGTAAAAGAACCTTCCCTTGTGCCTCAAGATTCTCGTGTGCCTAAAGACTCCCTTGTGCCTCAAGATTCCCTTGTTCCTCAAGATGCTAGAAAAGCTCCTGACGGCGAAGCGCCAGAAAATCCATCACACCTTTCAGACCTGGAGGAGAGACCTAGACCACAGAATGTACCAGAAACCCCCGAGAAGCAAGAAAATGTGGATTTAGTAAATTCTGAAGGTGAGAATACTTGGCCCCACAAAAAGGAAAAGAGGCCAAAAGTGAAATTGCAAAGACCTCCTCCTTTAAGGAGAAGCAAACGATTGGCTACAGAATTCATTTGTGTTGCAGCTTGTGATCAACCGCATGTTCCTAAAAAGAAAAGACAAGAGAGGCAATTTCATGAAACTGTAGCCCGATCATATGAGAATGTGGCCCAGCCGTGTGAAAACATACCCCAGTTAAGTGAAAAACAAACTCTAGATAGTAATCAGTCCCCTGAGTCTGAAAAGGAGGATGTCCCACCTGAAGAAAGACAAGGAGAAATGGGGGCATAATTACCGAATTATATACTTGTTGAGGATGAGTCTGTTGAACCACTTTCCCTTTCACAACAACCCTTGGAAACACAAGAAATTAATACAGTACTCCCCAGTGAATAGTTGTCTCTCTTGGTTGCCGATGACAGAGAACATAGTCCACTGAAAGTAAATAATGCAGAGCATGTGACTGACAGTAATGTAGAGATCCCTATTTTTCCCCTGCCACTGATACAGAAATTGGAAAAGATGATCACTTAAAAACAAAATTAGAAGAACTGAAGGTAGAGATTATTCAGTTAAGAGAAAAACTACAGCAAAAAGAAGAATAGATAAACAAGCAACAATAGGAAATAAACACACAAGCTAAACTTTTGACAAGGAAGGATCAAGAAATCATAGCTTTAGGGACTCAATTAGAACAAAAGGATAAAATTATTGAAGAGTTGCAGTCCCAAGTGCAACAAATTGATGAAAAGGATAACGAATGTTTGGCTAGCTTATCTGAGAAAAATAAATAGATTAAGAATTTAACTGATCATATAGTACAATCCCTTAAAGCATTTACAGAAAAGCAAGAGCAACAAACACTTGAACTCAAAGCAGCCTTAAGCAGAACTGTTGAACTAGAGCAGGATTTGCAGAAAACAAATGTGAAACCAATCATGGAATCAAAAGAAGTGCAAAATAAGCCGACTAAGATGGAATGGTTTCAAATCCACATTCCTCCAATGCTGACCAAGTGGATGGGGAGATGTTATTTCTTGAGGCAAGCAGGGGCAGAAAATGCCAAACTTAAGCAAGAAATAGTGTTATTAAAAGAATCATATGATAAACTCTATTAGGCTAAAACTGATGCATGTCAGATTGGAGAATTGTTACTAGCTTGTAGAAAGCCACCCCGGTTATACTCCATGTTTCTAAATGAACAATTGTTAAGATGGAAACTTTTGAGGATCTCCTGCAATTTGCCCCATGACCTAAATGATAAACAGTTCTTAGAGGCATTCAAAGAGGCAGTGATGCAAAGCATCCACCACCAATAACCCTAACATACAATTATCAATGTATGTTTATGCATTTCCAAATATGCACACAAACTTTAATTTATAAAGTCCCCTTTTTTGTTTGCCATCGGCAAACATCCTCCACCGGCTTCACAAAATACCTAAACCCGACCACTGTAGCACTCGCACATACAAATGCTTACCTGCCAAACCCGTGGTCCCTTTGTATCTGTCGCTTCCTTTACATAGAACATACAAACTCTGACCCGTCGGCACCGGTTACCTTCACCCGATCTATCAGTCGCCGCTTGCACATAACCCTTTGTATCGCAGAATGTAAATTCCAATATACATTCGCAATATACATACAACTCGCAACCTGCTCTTCTAGTACCCTTACCTCCTACCGCTGGTGGTGTGTTGTATCAACAGACAAAAGAACCTTCCAACATACATTCGGGCTACCGCCCTGCCCAGTCACCTTTTGCATCAACCCGATACATCTATTTTGTTGTATCTTTGCCGCATACAAACCAAAATATGCATTCACTGAATATTCCTTCGGAGATGCCTTCGATGTATGTTTGACCCGTTGACTGCCTTTGTATATTTTCAATGTACATGTCCGATGTACATTTAACACATACAATCTACCCGATACAATTGACGGATACACAGGAACTGTATCCAACATACAAAAGATGGATACTCACAAGTGGCATATACATTTGTAGTATATACAGAAATTGTATATTCAAACTTATATCTCCTTAACATACATTTTCAAATGTATCTTTGACCAACCCTTGACTTCTTTGTATGCCGATAGGGATCTTGACCTTTCTCTCTCCTATGTATATGTGATAGACTTGTATATCCTCTTGTATGTTTCAACATACAATTGTGATGAAACAAAAGCGATATACCCACGATATACGAAAGCGATATACACAGATTGTATATCTCGCATACAAAAGTGATATATACACAATTTGTATATTTTTAAGAACTTCACGGATTTTCACAGTTTGATCCCCGCAATCTCCAGCGATGGCCCGATCCATTTCCTAGGCGGCTTCTCAAACTCTTTCGACCTGCATGACCTAGCACATGCCCATGCTAGGGTTCTCAACACCTCTCAACCACGAACCTGTAAACATGCATGTGAACAGAAACAGAAAACACACAACTAAAACCTAAACTATTGTACATGACCATTCCTTTGATTCGCAGAATCAACCGGGGGAATGGTTAATCAAATCCATCTGGCCTCAATACAGGAAATCAATTACACAGTGAATTCAAATGCAACAGGATTTTGTTAGCTTTCAAAAGATGCGATTACAGTACTCTGTTTTCCCACAGCACAATTCAACTGATTGATTTCAGTTACTACAAAACCTAGATGCCTTCCTCCATCAAATCCCAGGGTATTTATCTAGTTACCACTGGTAGTACAGACTTGCCTCCAAGCGGCTGGGAAATCTCTCCAAGCGGCTGGGAACTACACCTATTCAATAGACTCTAACTAACTCTAACCAACTGATCTAAAAATAGCATATCTTGGTCAAATAGACCTTATTACGTTGAATGTCCAATTAGGACCTTATTGAAAACATAAACAACCTTAAAACTAACTAATTGCCTCATGGGGGCCACCGTAGGATAGGTGCTCCTGCACCATACTCCCCAACAGAAAAATAACTCATGTCCCATGAGTTAGGTTGTGGAAGAATTCCACCTTTACTCTTTGCCATCTCAGTGTTCTGACCTATTCCAGCTTTATACTCTGCTGTCTCTTGGCTGCTTCAAGTGTTGAGAACTGTAACTTGCTGTCTTGCAAGTAAACCCTCATGCGTATCAATGTAGGCTTTGTTCATACATACCCTGTGTTTGCCAGTTTGTCTTACCAGCACCTCTGTCTGAATACCTGATTGAATAACCTTAGGAATTGCTTCTTGAACTTCTGCAATGTTCAAATCTGTCTTCCTTTCAACTCTTATAGGACAAACAAGAGTCCCAACTGCAATCACAGCCTTGTCTTGCCAATCAATTTGTGGCTGCTCATAAACCTGCTGTTTGGTCTATTGCTGACCTCTGTTAGTCAAAACTGAACCTTTCTTCAAACTGTTGTCCTTAACAACTTCTTTCCCTGTAGTATTCCCAACTGCCTTTATGCCTGCTAATGTAGGCATCTTCACAAACTCCTTTCCCACTAAAATGATTTTTGCTGCCTTCTGTGCTGCAGCTTCTTCCTGTAATGGTATCAACACAATAGTTTTCCCATCTTTCTTAAAGGTGTAGGTATTTGCATACCCATCATACAATGCTCTCTTATCAAATTGCCATGGCCTACCCAACAGTAGGTGACAACATTCCATGGGCAATATGTCACACAAAATTCTATCATGATAATCCCCAATCTGAAAATCCACATATGCCTGTTCATATACCAAAAGTGATTGACTATCACTCACCCAAGATGCTTTGTAAAGGTTTTGATGTGGAATCCTTTCTAAATTCAGTTTATCCACCATTTCCTGAGATACCATACTATCTGTTGAGCCAGAATCAATTACAACCTTACATATTTTACCTTTGCTCTTGCATGTGGTCTTGAAAAGAGCTCTTCTTTGCATCATATCCTTTGATGTCTTCAAGATTGTCCTTAACATCAATGCTTCTCCCTCCTCCGGATACCCATAATTATCAGGAGTCTCCTTCACACTTTGTTGAGTGTTTGAGCTGCTTGCACTTTGTTTATCAGCTTCTTGGACCAGATTTGCCCTCTTTTCTCCTCCTGAACTTGTTATTTTTGTTGGACATTTGTAAAATGGATGCCCATATTCACCACAAGTGTAACACTTACCAGAAAATGTAGTAGAACCTCTACCACCTCCAAATCTGCCTCTGGTACCTTTCCATCCACCTCTGAAATCAGACTGCTCTTGTCCTTTACCAGTGTCTTCTTGACTCTCATTGCCTTGTCTTGTTGTAGGAGCTGATCCTCTTCCCCTCATATTGTTGCCTCTTCCTCTTATGGACTTTTCTTGTCTTCTATTCATCTTTTCTTCAATCCTGATTGGCATTTGATAACAATCCTCTACACTCGTTGGGTTAGCTAAAACTAACTCATACTGTATGTTCAATCTCAAACCAGCCAAGTATCTAGCCACATTTTCTATCTCATTCTCATGATGACCAGATCTCATACTCAACTTATAAAACACCTCAGTGTATGCCTTCACATCCATTTCCTTTTGCCTTAGAAATTGTAGCTTCTTAAACATCTGAATTTCATAATCCTTGGGCAAGAATTTACCTTTGATCCTTGCTACCATCTTATCCCATGAAGTGATCTTTGACTTTCCTTGTTTCCTTCTCTCGAATTGTACATAATCCCACCATACCAAAGCATGACCTCCTAACTTGGTCTTTGCAATCTTTACCTTCTGATCCTCAGCAACATCTTCACATTCAAAGTGATTATCTAATGCAGCAATCCAATCAAGTAACTCATCTTCATCCAAACTTCCATTATACTTTGAAACATCAACCTTTACCTTAGGTTTCTCACTCTGCACTGCCTTTAACAGTTTTGCAAATCTCTGATCTTCATCATTCAGATCTTCAGCTACCTCTTCATACTCTTTAGCATCATCTTCCTCTACTTCTGATTCACTATCTTCCACTTCCCTCTTTTTGTTCTTCTCCAAGGCTACAAGCCTGGCTTGAAGTGCCTCAGCAAGCTCCTTCATCTTCCTCATCTCTTTGGCATGTTTTTCCTTCATCTCCTGCAACTCCCGTGCAGTACCATTACATTTAGGAGGCATCTTGTCAACCTCTCAATCCTCTACTTCTGTCTTCTCAGTGACAGAATCAACACACAACAGCCCAGACCTTTTGCTGAGCTCTAATACCACTATGACACAAAGCATCCACCACCAATAACCGTAACATACAATTATCAATGTATGTTTATGCATGTCCAAATATGCACACAAACTTTAATTTATAAAGTCCCCTTTTTTGTTTGCCATCGGCAAACATCCTCCACCGGCTTCACAAAATACCTAAACCCGACCACTGTAGCACTCGCACATACAAATGCTTACCTGCCGAACCCGCGGTCCCTTTGTAGCTGTCGTTTCCTTTATATAGAACATACAAACTCTGACCCGTCGGCGCTGGTTACCTTCACCCGATCTATCGGTCGCCGCTTGCACATAACCCTTTGTATTGCAGAATGTATATTCCAATATACATTCGCAATATACATACAACTCGCAACCTGCTCTTCCGGTACCCTTACCTCCTATCGCCGGTGGTGTATTGTATCAGCAGACAATAGAACCTTCCAACATACATTCGGGCTACTGCCCTGCCCAGTCACCTTTTGCATCAACCTGATACATCTATTTTGTTGTATCTTTGCCGCATACAAACCAAAATATGCATTCACCAAATATTCCTTCAGAGATGCCTTCGATGTATGTTTGACCCGCTGACTGCCTTTGTATATTTTCGATGTACATGTCTGATGTACATTTAACACATACAATCTACCCGATACAATTGATGGATACACAAGAACTGTATCCAACATACAAAAGATGGATACTCACAAGTGGCATATACATTTGCAGTATATACAGAAATTATATATTCAAACTTGTGTCTACTTAACATACATTTTCAAATGTATCTTTGACCAACCCTTGACTTCTTTGTATGTCGATAGGGATCTTGACCTTTCTCTCTCCTATGTATATGCAATAGACTTGTATATCCTCCTGTATGTTTCTACATACAATAGTGATGAAACAAAAGCGATATACCCACGATATACGAAAGCGATATACACACAGATTGTATATCTCGCATACAAAAGCGATATATACACAATTTGTATATTTTTAGGAACTTCACAGATTTTCACAGTTTGATCCCCGCAATCTCCAACGATGGCCCGATCCATTTCCTGGGCGGCTTCTCAAACTCTTTCGACCTGCATGACCTAGCACATGCCCATGCTAGGGTTCTCAACACCTCTCGACCACGAACCTGTAAACATGCATGCAAACAGAAACAGAAAACACACAACTAAAACCTAAACTAGTGTACATGACCATTCCTCCGATTTGCAGAATCAACCGGGGGAATGGTTAATCAAATCCATCCGACCTCAATACAGGAAATCAATTACACAGTGAATTCAAATGCAACAGGATTTTGTTAGCTTTCAAAAGATGCGATTACAGTACTCTGTTTTCCCACAGCACAATTCAACTGATTGATTTCAGTTACTACAAAACCTAGATGCCTTCATCCATCAAATCCCAAGGTATTTATCTAGTTACCACTAGTAGTACAGACTTGCCTCCAAGTGGCTGGGAAATCTCTCCAAGCAGCTGGGAACTACAGCTATTCAACAGACTCTAACTAACTCTAACCAACTGATCTAAAAATAGCATATCTTGGTCAAATAGACCTTATTACATTGAATGTCCAATTAGGACCTTATTGAAAACATAAACAACTTTAAAACTAACTAACTGCCTCATGGGGGCCACTGTAGGATAGGTGCTCCTGCACCAGGCAGCCCCTGCTCAACAAAATCTTCTATGGGAATTCTTCATACATAATTTGTTTTTAGAAAAACATAGTGATTTATTTATCAACCTTTTTTTTGGGGAGGTACGACTTAGAGCATTCATGTCCAATATGCAGAATCAAATCCAGTGGCAGGAGAGATCTAGGGAATATTTGCAAGCTGAGAGAACTGTGGGACTCCAAATGAGATATTCTAATCGGAAGACCTTTGCCTTCAAGGCCAAGTTTCGAAGGATTAAAAGCTATGAAGCCATGAAGAATAAATATAATGACAGTATCTGAATTTGCTTTGAAAATTTCAAAGTTCATGGGCCATAGTTAATTGAAAGGGCATGGAGTGCTTGTGAGGAGCGGTACACTCCTCTCCCTATGTATCTCAAAAGGAGGGAGATGATCTCCCCTACCAACCTAAGGTGGTCCTACAGAAGGGTAGAGGCATCAAAAGAAATATTACAACAGCTCAAGACCAAGTGGATAAGGATGTGATACAGACCTCCATTGCTCCTTCAGCCACCCCCTACAATTTTGATCACTATCGAGAAAAATCCTGGAGAACTATATAATTGGCAGATGAGAATTAAATACAACAAAGGTTTTCTAAAACACCCTGATCATTTGGATGAAGAGGCAGAAGACATATATGATTTCAGCTTCAAATATGATGAACTAAATAGGAAAAGGGACGCAGAGAGACAGAGGACTCAGCAAAGAGCAAGAGGACGTGCTCAGGCTTAGGAAGGGGAGGATGATGAGGTACAAACAACCTCATTCTTGTGATGAGCTAAATACCCCTTTTTGTTCTTGCCAACTACCTCAGCCATACCAATTTATTTATTTTTAGAAACATAATTGTCTACTTTTTATAAAATGATGTATGAATCTTTATTTCTCAAATTGATTGAATTAGCTAACTAAATGTTGATATAATGGTATAGACTTTGAGTAATTGCGCAGGATTTATGCATGGCCTACGAGAGGAGTGGACTGCAAGCGGTTGAAGTTAGAGCGTCAGAAGTTTGGGCCCCGGAAATTTAGGCTTGCATAGTGGAAGACTTTTTAAAAGCATTATGTTAATTTCTGTTGAGATTATTTGAGACTTTACGGCTCCACTCAAAGCCTTTATTATGTTTTATGTCATGAACATCAGTCAGTTGTATTTCTATTTTAGACTTTTTCAATGGTATTTTCCCGCCATCTACAGATTAGGATTTTGTAGTAGTGCAATATATATATGCTAACTGCTGAAAAAAAAGACACGTTGTTATGTTATTTTGAATACTGTTCCATTATGCAGAGTGTGCTAATATACTTTCATGTTACGAATGAATGAATATCATGAGATTGTTCTGAATAATTTGTTCTGAGTAATGGAAGTGTTATGAAGGGATTCACTTTGAAGCTGCAAAAGTACTATATGTGATTTGAACTATTAGTAGGAACACCTGAGAGCTGGCCACTCGAGGGATCTCGTAGAATAGATAAGTATTTTCATTGTTAAATGTGTTAGTTCTATCCTAGGTTGTTATTTATGTTCTGTGCATGTTATGATTGGATAAATGTTATTCTGTGTTTAGTACTGTTGTGTGTTCCTGCAGGTTTTGTTTTGAAGTTGCTAATCTCTGAGTTCTTATTTACTTAGAATTTCCAGAGCATCCACTATGTTCATGAAACTGTTGCTAGCTATTGATTAAAAGATGTTAGGTGTACTTTCAGTTAATAGTTAGTCCTTAGTAGTTAGTCACCTTTGTTTAAATTTCATAGTTAAACTGCAAGTGTTGATTCTTAGATAGTTTACATGCTTTCCTTAGATAATTTTCATGATTTATAGAATAGAAATTTAAATGCTTTCTAGCTTAGATGATTTCATGCTTTCTAGCTTAAGTTCTGTTTTCAGCCAATTCAAAAATTTAGAAAATCTTACTAAGAGAGATGGCCAAAACATTCCCTATTGCATACAACGTTTGGACACTACCTGGTTGACATAATTGATATATTTTTCAACTAAAGTGTTAGGACCTCACGACAGCCTGTCACATACCACATTTATAACAGGTAGCATCACCTCTTCTTCTTCAGCGTTTACCTCCACCTCTTCCACCTCTATAGTTATTGTAGTATCTGAAAGCGAGCAAGGTATGCAAAAATGCTTCCTGCACTAATCTACTGAGGAAAGATTTATGCAAATTTTAACTTTTACAGTTACAGATTAAGATGCACATTAACAAAAAGGTAATAATACGTCAAAAACAAGTACAATGCTCACAACACAAGATATACGTGGGGAAAACTCTTTTAGGTAAAAAACTCCACACTCCAAAACCTGCACAATGTATTATCAAATCAAAAGATGATTACAACACACTTGCAATGCAAGCTCTTTCAGGAGTACACAATTTTGATTCTCATTTGCATCTCATGACCTTTTACATTCTCCAGCTGCTTATTTATCAAGCCTCTTTGGCGGTTATCTAATGTCGGTTTTTCCATGTTGGCCAATAACAAACTAGTTGCCCCCTGCACTCCCCCATTAATTATTTTGGAGAGAAACCACGACTGACAAAGTCACCAAAAATTATCTTACTGCATGTACACAAGGTGCCGACACATGGAAAACCTATGCCAAGTCAACATGGGACGCCTACCTCCTCATACATAGAAAATTACAATAGTAGGCAAAAGTAAATACAACATTAGGAACTTGCAAAGGTTGAAACACCTTAATTCCCAACATTCTCCCACTTGTTGAACACCTTTCAAGAACCAATAGAATGACAAGACTTAACTGCTAGGGGCCAAGAGGCCCATAGACTCTAAACACCGTCTAAATTTCTTCATGCTCACAGGTTTTGTCAAGGCATCTGCAACATTTTTCAAAGTGTCAAATTTCTCCAAGTTCACTTTCCCATCCTCTACCATGTCACAGACAAAATTGTACTAGCATCAATATGCTTCGCCCTCGTGTGGAAAGTAGGATTCTACGCCAAACATATGGCACTCTGACTATCACAACAAATGGTAATCTTCCTTGCATCAAACCCAACATCAAAACACAATCTCTTAACCCAAATGGCTTCTTTACAAGCATGAGTTGTTGCCATGTACTCTGCTTCAGTAGTGGACAAAGCGACCACAGGTTGTCACTTACTCATCAAACTAATAGCACCACCAAACATAGTGAACACATAAGCACTAGTGGATCTCCTACTGTCAATATCCTGCCCAATTTGAATCTACAAATCCTTGAATATAAAGTGAATGCCAATTCCTTATAGGATAACCATGATAACATAAGGAATACTCGGAAGTACCCCACAAGTATCTAAATAGTCTCTTCACTGCATCCCAATGTACCCATCCAGGATTAGTCGTAAATCAACTAAGGACTCCCACTACTTGGGCAATGTCTGGTCTTGTACATACCATAGCATACATCAGGTTGCCAACTGCACTAGCATAAGGAACTATGCTCACATCCTCCATCTCAGAAGGAGACTTTGGACAATCTGTAACAGATAACTTTGTCCCCATCATAACAGGAACAATCAACGGTCTACAAGATGCCATGCTGAATCTTTCCAACATGTCATTCACATACTTACGTTGGCCTAACCACAGTTTTCTATTAGCTCCATCACTTCTGATTTCCATTCCCAAGATGTATCTGGCTGCCCCTAAATCTTTCATCTCAAACTGTGCTGACAACTTCAAATTAGAAATCAAATTCTTACCATTCCCAATGAACAACATATCATCAATATATAATGTAATGATGATAATGTGATCATTATCCATCTTAAAGTAAACACAATGATTTGATTCCAATCTCAAAAATCATAAACTCAACACAAAGCCATCAAATTTCTGGTACCACACGCTAGGAGATTGCTTCAAACCATAGAAAGACTTTTTCAACTTGCAAATCGGATTTTCTTTACCTTTTACCACATAGTGCTCTAGTTGTGACATATAGATTTCTTCCTCCAAGTCACCATGAAGGACAGTTGTCTTCACATCCATCTGTTCAACTTCTAAATCATATGCTGCAACAAGTGATAACAAGAATCTGATAGATGTTAGATTTGCAATAGGAGAGGAAATCTCACCATAATCTATTCCCTCAACCTAGGAATAACCCTTCGCGACCAACCTTGCCTTAAACTTCTCAACACTACCATCTGAACCAAATTTCTTCTTGAACACCCATTTGCATCCAACAGGTTTTTGTCCATCAGGAAAAGGAACTAGATCCCAAGTATTATTTTTCTCCAAGGAAGCCATCTCTTCTTCCATGGCCTCTTTCCAGGAATTTGCATCACTCATACCCATAGCCTCGCTTACGGTCCTAGGCTCATCAGTGTTAGAAATCAAAACAAAAATACAATTGGAATCATGCAATGAATAACCAAACCTATCAGGTTGTCATGTTATCCGCGTGGACCTCTTCAAAGATTGAGGTTGAGGTTCTTCATCTTCTTCTGAGCTTTCAGAGCTACTAGAGCTCTCGTCATTATCAGTTCCAAAAGATGTCTTATGTTCAACTTTCTCAGGGGTGAAAGGAAGCTGAACCACATTCTTTTTTTCTTCTTTCTCTAGGTGTAGAACAATAGAAGGAGTGAGCCATCTAAAGATCACGCTTCTGCTATACAAAACTCTCTCAGCCACTAGATCTCAAATCTTGTACCCTTTCACACCGATGCCATAATCGATGAAGACACACTTCACGGCTTTGTTCTCCAACTTAGATCTCTTCTCCTTAGGCACATGTGCATATACCTCACAACCAAATACTCAAATGTGTCTCAATGAAGGCTTTTTACCAGACCACACCTCCATAGGTGCCTTATCAACAAGCACCGATGTAGGAGACCTATTAACTAGGTAACAAGCGGTAGCAACAACTTCAACCTAGAACTTTTGTTCAAGGCCAGCGCCTCTCCATCAATGTTTTGTTCATCCTCTCTGCAACTCCATTCTGCTGAGGGGTATATGGAGTTGTCTTATGCCTCTCAATCCCATGTTCTTTACAGAACTTGTCAAAATCTACTAAACAAAACTCACCACTGTTATCAGTCCTCAAACACTTAATCTTTCTATCCTTCTAATTCTCTATAAGAGCTTTGAACTCTTTGAATCTACTAAAGACTTCAGATTTGCTTCTAAGGAAATACACCTATGTCCTTCTACTGTAATCATCAATGAATGAAACAAAGTAAACAAATTTTGAAATTGAAGGAACATTAACTGAACCATACATATCAGAATGAATCAAGTCCAACACCTCAGAAGATTTGTGAGAATTAGAATAAAACTAAACATGGTTTTGTTTACCATAGATGCAGTGTTCGCAAAAATTGAACTCAAGATTACAATCATTCATACACTCAATGAGGTTTCTACTTTTCAGGGTCCTCAAACCCTTTTCACCAATGTGACCAAGCCTTTGATGCCATAACATTGTCTTCTCTACTAGAAGTTTCATCTCCATAGAATGAGCAGCCTTAGGTACCCAAAAAGCATGACCATCGGAAGTAGATGCAATAGTCCTCTTGGCTGCCGGTTCCAATGGTGAGGATGAAGACTTTGAAGTTCTCTTCTTTGAAACAGAGGCACTATTGCACTGTATCGCGCATGCATCAAGCTGAAATAAAGTGCCAATATGAACACCCTTATCTAGCACCATAGCTCCTCTAGTCATCTTGCATCCTCCATTCGATAAAACAACATGCACACCCACATCATTCAACTTACTTCTAGGTTTCGTGTCAAACTGGCGATATGTAGAACACCATTGATCCCCTTCACTTGTCCATCAGGGAATCGAATCAAGACTTTTCCACGGCCAACAATCTTTAGGTGAGAGTCATCACCCAAGTACACCTTTCCACCATCATATTCTTCATAATTTGAAAACCAACCTTGATGAGAGGTCATGTGATAAGATGCACTAGAGTCAATAAGCCATACATCCTCAGATGCATGTGCTTCCAAGGCAACGAAAAATGCTTCTCCATTGCCTTGAGAGGACTTGTCACAATCATAGTTCTTTTTTTCTTCTTCTCCTCCTTGCACTCCTTATGGAAGTGACTAGGTTTTCTGCAGTTCCAACACAGAGCCTTGGACTTTCTAGGAGACTTGGATCTTCCTTTTTCTTCTTTAGATCTACCACGAACTGCAAGAGCCTTCTTAACTGACTTGGAAGATTTTCTCCACATCTCTTCAGACAACAACAAAGAAACCACTTCATCCATCTTGAAGGTGGTAGTGGTACGCCTAATGGCCATAACAAGGTGGTCCCACGAATCTGGTAAGGAACACAATAATGTCATACATTGATCCTCCTCCTCCATCTTCACACCAATAGAGGTCAACTAGGCAACAAGCATATTGAATGTATTCAGGTGATCAGTGACAAATCCTCCATCTTCCATCCTCAGAGAATACAATTTCTTTCACAGGAATAACTTGTTAACCAAGATTTATCCTGATAAACATCTCCAATTTTCTTCCAAAGATCTTTTGTAGTCTTCTCTTCATGAATATTCAGGAGCACTGAATCAGCCAACAGAGTATTATCAAACCCTTAGCCTTCTGATGCATCAGATCCCAATCTTCTTGTTTCATGCCCAATGGCATTGTTCCAGATACTGCGAGCCATAGATCTCTATCCACCAATAAATCCTCCATCTTGAGTTTCCACAACTCAAAATTGCCTCCATTAAACTTCTCTATCTCAAACCTCCTAGATGTGCTCACCATCTCTTTCCTGCAACAAAGATTTAAAAAATCCTCTACACAAGCTCCCACTCAAATGAAGATTAGCTCAAAAAACCCTCTACCCAACAAATAGAACAAAAGGTGATCAT
This sequence comes from Cunninghamia lanceolata, assembly GCA_027924645.1. Lineage (NCBI taxonomy): Eukaryota > Viridiplantae > Streptophyta > Pinopsida > Cupressales > Cupressaceae > Cunninghamia > Cunninghamia lanceolata. Next base: position 5,937,988 of record BSBN01000128.1, read on the forward strand.
GCTCTAATACCAATTGAAAGGAAGCAAGGTATGTGGAAACGCTTCCTCCACTGATCTACTGAGGAAACATTTATGCAAATTTTAACTTTTACAGTTACAGATTAAGATGCACATTAACAGACAGGTAATAACACATAAAAAACAAGTACAATGCTCACGACACAAGATATACATGGGGAAAACCCTTTTGGGTAAAAAACCCCCACTCCAAAACCTGCACAATGTATAATCAAATTAAAAGATGATTACAACACACTTGCAATGCAAGCTCTTTCAGGAGTACACAATGTCAATTCTTATTCGCATCTCATGACCTTTCATATTGTCTAGCTGCTTATTTATCAAGCCTCTTTGGTGGTTATCCAATGTTGATTTCTCCATGTCAACCAATAACAAACTAGCTCTGCCCCCTTGCACTCTCCCGTTAATTATTTGGGGGGAAACTGCGACTGACAAAATCACCAAAAATTAACTTGCTGCATGTACACAAGGTGCCGACACATAACAAATCTATGCCAAGTCAACATGGGAAACCTACCTCCTCATACGTAGAAAATTACAATAGTAGGCAAAAGTAAATACAACATTAGGAACTTACAAAGGTTGAGACACCTTAATTCCCAACAATATCCTCTATCCTCAATTAAATAATTATTTGGATACACTATCTAATTTTGTGGAGGTGTATTCTAGATTATATTTATATTTCTTTGGTTTCTCCAGTTGGGTGCTTTGTACCCATGATCACGGGCATAAAGAGGTCTCTCTACCAATCCTTTGACATAGGCCATCTCCTGATCCACTATTATTTTATTGTTGTGATAGCTATTGCACCATGACTCATGTTCTTCCTCTTCACCTCGAATCCTAATAGTAGAGATGGGCAATCATTAGTTTCATGGTTGTCCCATTTTCCTCATATTTTGCAATATATAGTTTGAGTTTTTCTTGGGATCGCCTTTAGGTCTACTCTTAGTGTGGCAGATCTCTTATCTCCTTTGAGTGTTGGGCATTCATTCCTTATATGACCTTCTCTAGAGCAATATGTGCACTAGATATTTGATATTTGTTTTTGTGGACTAGTATCATGTTTGGCTAGGATCTCTTGTTTAATTTTTAATTGTTCTAATTCTAGTTTCAGTTTCTCTATTTCTTTATTTTCGTTAGCTTTTTCTTTTCTCCTCCATGTCTGGGCTTCTATGTGGCAAGCTAATGTTACCGCCTTTGAATATGTGTTAAATACTCTTCCATCTAAGGATGTTCTTATTTCAGGAGTTACTCCGGAAACAAACCATTCAATGTGTTGTTTCTCTATTAAAGGTTCTTCTAGTTTCATGGATACCTCCTTAAATCTTTAGTCGTATTCTTTTATGGATTCTCCTTCATCTTGCACCATTTCTAACATTTTTCTAACACTTTCTATGGGGATATCCTATGATTCAAAGTTAGATAGAAATTCCTTCTTGATTTCATCCCATTCCTTATGATGTTCTGGGCATGTCTTCCTATACCAACTTAGTGCTTCATTCCTCAAGGTTCCCACAAAATCAAATAGTTTGGCTTGATCTCTTGTGGTTCCTTTCCTTTGCCATAATGATTCTAACATAAATATGTGTTATGCGGCTTCTGTGGTGTATTTGCCAAAAATTGGGAGTTTCATTGGTGTGTCCATGGTAGATTTAGGTCTTTCATCCTCTTTGTGGTGTTGTTTCTTTTGTGTTTGCCCTCTCTTCTTTAGATTTATTTGTTGCACTAGTTTGTTTCTTTTTCCCTTATCTCTTGATAATTATATGTCAAAATATTCATTTCTTAATATGGTGTTGCAGGTTTCAACAAATTATTTCTCTTTAAATCCTTCTAGTTCACTTAAATTATCACTTGTATCTATTGTCATTATCCTCCTTGACTTATAGGGCATGGGGGATGACTCCTGGTCTAGGGTTGTAACTCTTCAAAGTGGAGCTTTGTCTTAGGAGATATTTTTCATTAGTTAAAGACATACGATTAGTTAATGGGATGTTCAAATTTCCATACCTTATTCCAATTGTGTTACTAAACATGGTATTATTATTTTATGGTACCGTTTGATGTAAACCCTCATCTCTTATTTTCCTTACACTTTTGTTAACCAATTGCTCCAAATACTATGCGTCAAACTTTGAAGGTTGTAGATTTTTCATGGGATTTGGTAGTTGTTCAAAATTTTCATTAATTGTGATCTGAATATTAGACAAATTAGGTTCAATATGTGGTGTTTTGTTTAATTGTGTTAGTGGTGGGATCTCCATACCACTATACCCTTCTTCCCATATTTTCTTGGATATCCCATAGGCTATAATATTTCCTTCCAAGTTATTGAGGATTTATGTTGCTTTCTCTAGATGGTTGTTCCTTTGTTTTGGAGTGTTATATAATTTTTTTTCTATGTTATCAATTGTTGCCCTTGTGGTGTGCTCACTTATTTCTTCAGAATTAGGTAGATTAGTAGCATTCTTTTCAATCGCAGCCCCTTTGGTGTGCTTTATCTCCTCTATTTTTTTTTAGTTGCAACCCTTCTAGCGCTCTCTAATTCCATCTCCTCTACTTTCTCCATCCTTCTGCGGTACCTTTCTTGGCATTCTTGTGTTTGTTTTTATTTCTTTTTCTCCTTGTTCAACTCTATTGCTAATGGGATGTTTTCCTTAATTTCTCTTAATCTCTTGTTATCTCCTTTTTACATGGATGTTTAGGATGTGGTATTTCATTAGTCCTTATGTATTCCATGGTTGGCCTACACTGATTGGTTACATATTTTCAAGGATCTTTTCAGATCCCCCCTTTCCATTTGTCATCCCCTAGGTGCCTGACCCCTTCTTGCAAAGCTAGGACCTACGAGAATCTACCACAACTCATTAAAAAAATTTGTCTTGTTTATAATGTTTCCCTTAACAATTTCTTTTATTCCACACTTATTCTTTTTCAATGATCCTCCTTATTCTTCACTATTCTGCTAGGGTCCCAACCACAAAACCAAAATGCTAGCAAGATGGAAGGGTCACAAACCGAAGTTCTAAGCCCTAGTGTCTTGCTTGTAGTGTTTATACCCCAGTTATGACAGTGAGAGAAATATTAGATCATATGTGGTAAGGAATACCATCATGCAGTAGATTAATATAACATATAAGTCATCTTACAAAATCTAAACATTCAAATAAGTCCTTCAAACCCTTATATATTCCTTTATATATATATATTCATCAAGTATTACAATGGCATGTATGTAACTTCTGCTCTATTCTATATTTCCTACTATTTTTCATACTTTCTACTACTACATCTATTATTATTTATACATAAGATTACATTAGGACGTGTCCCTTACAAAACAAGTCTATTCCTACTAAGCCTAGTTTGCCTCGTGCTCCATACTCCTTTTGTGGCCATATGCAGTAGGTTCTAGTCTCTGCACTATCTACTGCCAACAAATCCTATAAAAGAGCATAAATTTGTAATGTGGCACTAAGGTGTAGCATTGCATGAAGTCATGGTGGCATGAAACCTTGATGTGTATGATTCATATAAAATGCATGAACCTCTAACTATAATTATAATCATCAAAGAAATGTTAGTGATAATAAATGCCCCCCTCTAGTTGGTTATACACAAAGGATTAACAAAATTTTAGGACGAGAGAAAATATATGATCATTGAAACATAATAAGAATGTAATAAGTGTCATAAGTAACTGTAAGATCAAAAATTGCATATTTACAATTTCCTTTCTTGTGTTTTGCACTCATTTTAGTGGTCCTATTACATGTGTGTTTTGACCCATTTTCAACACCTCATCCTCACTTTCCCTAGCCTTGTCCTAGTTTTCCTATGTTACCTTGTCCTCTTTCATGTGTTTACCATTATGTTTCATAGTTTATTTTCTTTTACCTCCCTTTCCTAGGTGTTGTTCCCCTCCTCATGACCCCTCACCCCTCTTTCCTTTCCACCTTTTAATCCTTTTAATTAAATTATTTAACAAAATCCTAAGCCTTAAACCTAATGCAAAAACCACTGTGTAGCTCCTAAAATCATTCTTTCCAAACCTTTTCATGGTAGGGAACTTCCATCCTTGGGTGGAAAATCTCCCCTTCATTTGTCGTAGGAAATTGAGCCTCATTGTGCCTCGAGTCAATTTTGTGTTTAGGAATGAGGTAGCATCCACATCCTCCAGTCACACTCAATTTTTCACAACAACCTCATCTAATTATAACAAACAAATTGAATTAATTTTCCAATCTAAATTCTTTATGAAATGTTGTTCCCAATCTCATTTTTTACAATTGAAAACATGAAGCAAAGTTTGAGCAATATTTATAAATATGTGAGCCCATGTTAGTGATTTGAGTATTTCTATCTAGTGATCTATATTTCTTTTCATGTCTTGCAAAAGTCTTTTGGAGCACTATAGAAACCTCTATAACCAAATCATTCCACTATGGTATACTATTTCTTTGATTTTGCACTAGCTAGTTTATTTTTCTCATTAATATAATTTGATTTTCTCTATATTTTAGATTCTAATCTACATACACCCATTCCTTGGCTATCCACCATCCTTCTCCATCCTTCTCCATCAATCCTTGTATCCATTTTGTCATCCTTTTCTTCCCCCATTCTCTCCTAGCTTCATTGTAAGCTTAAGTCATCTCAAACTTAGATTGTGTTTTCATGTTGAATCCTAATTCAAAACCCTTGTTATAAATTAGTAATTCCAATGCCTATTTTAGACACATTGTATTATGTATTAAACTTGTAGCTTTGTGTTTCCATCTGCTTCCCTTTTTCCTTCATCCATCACCCTATCTCCATTGTAAACTCTAGAAAACCTAATATTAGTTTTCCCTTTGTTTCTCCCTTAAAACCCATCATATTTCATCCAAATTCATGCCTTAAGCATCTCTCCATCCATACCACCCTTATTATTTTTTGTTGTCATTTGTATTTTTTATCATCTCCCAAGTCCCATCTTGCCAAATTTCCTTGCATCTCCTCTCAATTGTCAATACATCTAAGTTTTATTGTTTATGCTTAGAATAAGTACAATTTCTTTACATAAGATTATTTATTAAATTTATATCAATATTTATGTTATGTGAATCCAAGCTATAAAACCACATGGGGCTAACCACTTGGTAGAACCCCCTTTAACCATTTGTTTTGTATGTGTTTCTTCCTAGGATCTTTGTGCTTACAAGTCAATTTGATGAAAATCAGTGAAGAAAATAGTGAAGTGCCAACTTAGATAAGTACTTGTAAGACTAAGAACAACCTCTCTATAAATTTTTTAAGCAAATAGAGATAGAGGCCTTAGTGTTGAGTGCACCCCAAGACTTCTGCTTAGTGTTGGGCACACCCCTCTCTTGTAATGAAGTCTCCACCTCAAAGTTTTGTGAAATTTGGTTCTTAGCCTCTAAGGAGCATGTAAATGCTATTTTTAGGGTGTCCCAATCCAAAAAATAGGTGTATGCATTTTTTCTATGGTGTCCAGTGTATTTGAGTTGACTTGACACGTGTTTTGTCAATTTACTTTATACTCTACTCATTTCCATGACAAGTGTCCATAATGAGTTTTGATCAAAATAAAATTCTAAGTGTACCTAGAATTTTTTTTTGCGTCTCTAACCTCAAGGTCTTCTCCTAAACCACTAGACTTCTCCGTAGTGTTGGGTGCACCCCTTTGTTGTAAACAAAATCTCAAGCTCAAAAATTGATGAAATTTGTTTTTTAGCCTTCATAGACTGTTTTGAGCCTAATTCTAATGATTCCTAGTCTTTCTAAGTGCATTTGTATCCATTTCCTTGTTTCTTGTTTCCTAAACTAGTGCTTGCATGTTCCTATTTTCCATTGCATGTGTGTGTGTCTCATTAATCATAGATCAAACTCAACTCTTGTTGTTAGGTGTTATTATAGAAAACACTTAATTAATTTTATTATAAATAACCCACATCCACAAAAATTAAAAAGGTTTATCTTTTATGTTCTTTCATTTGGTGAACTTGTTAGACTAACATTTTTACATTTTTGCTTCTAATTTGTATTAATTATTTTATTATAAAGAACCAACTTCTACAAAATAAAAATTTAAAAAGGTTTATCTTTTAGGTTCTTTCATTTTGTGAACCCATTAGACTTACATTTTTACTTCTAATTTGCATGTTCTTAATTTTTATTTTATCATAAAATACAAAAATACAAAAAAGAAACACATTAGTCTTTGTTCTTTCATCGTATTATTTTTAGTTATATTGTTAATTTGCATGGTTAGAATAGCCTTATTTTCATTATCTTGTGTTTTGTGCTTCTTTTTCTTTCTTTTGGATAGCTAGCTTAATTGATTCCCCCTATTCATTCATTTAGCAGAGCAAGAAGTAAAAATGAAGATTGTCAACTAGCTTCAAGAAGTAAAAAATGCCCTAAATCTTAATATATCCCTTGCCCCTAATTACTAGACATATTCCCTAGGAAATCACCTCTTAACTAATTTAGCTAGGTTGGAAGTCCTACAAAATATAGGGCATATAGTTAATGTACATGCTTCTTTGTCCAATATTTTTTGGCACATAAAAACCTATACATTTGATTCTAATCCTCATATCTCTCTCACCATATCTCTTATAGGTACCATACCCTCTAGCACCCACTCCACCACCATTGAACCACTACTCCAACCTGATACCCCATGTTTTGTCTTCCCCTCCATGCCATCTTTTTCTAGGCCAGACTCTAACCCATCAATCCCCTACCCCACCTCTTCCACTCAACCTCCACCCACCTCTCACACTTCCCACATTCCCTCTTACACACATGTACTAATACCACAAGCACATCCTATCTTGCTACCACTATTACACATTCATCCCCTCCTTTCTTGACTTCCTACATATGTCACATACCCTACATCCCTACCCCATTTAATCCCATGGCCAACATATATACTCCTTTCCACCCACCTTCCTCCACTCCATCCAACCAAATTCCTTATACCTCTCTCCTACCTCCACCTTCATCTTCCCCCACTAATCCTAATATGTCCCATGTCCTACACCAACTACAACAAGTGAAACAAAAATTAGACACCATACATACAGATTCAAAGGAAATTACCATAGATCTTCATCATAATCCCCTCTCTCATTATATTCTTTCTCACCCTTTCCACCAAACTTCAAGGCACCTCAACTCCCACTTTATGATGGAAAGGGAGATCCCACAACACATTACAAACTTAAATCTTTTCATTTTTCCTTGACTACATGTCATGATGATCAGATATTATGTAAAACTGTCCCAAGATCATTCAAATAACATGCCCTTGAGTGGTTTTACTCCCTCCATGTAATGGTTCCATTTGCACATTCAAAATGACAACAAAATCCATCATGAACCATTTTCAAATTCAAATTTTCACTTGAGGTGAGATTCAATAACATAATTCATTATAACCAAGGATCACAAGAAAAATCCAGTGATTTTTTGTTGAGATTCCAATCCATCTTGGTTAGAATGAATTACCATCTCCCAAACATAGGAATACAAAAGGTTTCATGAACAATCTTCTACCATTTATATTAAAGAAAATAATATTTTAGAAATACAACACTCTCACTAATTTATGTGTCGCACTTAGGGATTATGAGATTAATATGGATAAAATAAAACCTCCAACATCAACCACACTAGATCAACAACCAAAAATAACTTCAATAAAACCTACGAGAAACCATTTTCCAACACCATCAACAACAACAATAGCAAAGAAGAAGTTAGCATAGTGTGAACAACCAATCCACCTCCAAATATTCCATATTCTCTACTTCCCTTAACATCTTCCTCTATTCCCATCTCCCTTCCACCTAGACCATTTTGATAATTCAAAAAATTGGCAAAATCCTAAAAAATATTGATGAACCAAGCCCTCTCTACAATCTCTTTCAATTGCCTTTGATTTGTCCCCTAGACACTTCACTCCAATCACCCAAGAACTATAATTCTAATTCCTATGGTGAATAGAGAGATTGCCATGGTAAACTTGAGATCATCGTGGTGAACAGAAAGATTGTTGTGGTGAACTGTGAGATTATCATAATACACAAGCATTTGCCATAGTGAACAACAATTCACCACTTATTGAAAGTTCCTAATTCATTACAACCATGTGAGGTTGTGAGTTGCAAATATTGCCTAAAAAAGTCATTTTGAATATCTTAACTTGAAATTTTCCCTAAATATTTTGTATGCTAATTGACCTGTTTCTAAACGAAATCGAACACTAGAAAATATTATGGAAATAGTATATAGCTAAATCTACCATAAAATTAATTTGTAATAAAACCATCATTCAAACATATCTCCTTTCAATTCTAAACAAACCAAACAAGGTAGGAGTGAACTTTCTTCCTCTAACTTGTCATTTTATTATGTTCCCAACATACACTTTCTATTACATTTCCTTCAATACATTTATCCTTCTTTTCTATTTAAACAATTTAGTCAAAGTTAACATTATACCCAAATTTGAAACATTATACATTTCCAAAATTTTCATTTCTTTAAGTAGAAAGAAGAGGACAAGATCTCAATATAGTTCCTTTATTTTAGCATAACAACACACAATAAAAATCTCCTTCCTTTTCCAAATTGAAATAAGCAAATGAAACAAAATACAAATCTTCAAAGGCCTCTTACAAGGAAAACTTCAATGCCAAGATAGTGAGATCCATTAACACCTTATCTACTTGGTTAAATTCCTTCACATTTTTTTGACTTAGTCAAAATCTCTTACCCTACTCCTTTTACTTTTCTATAGACAATTTTAGCAGGTTGCGATTATGCTCATTTTTAAATGCTTGATAGATGCTACTCATTACAATTTTTTCTTTTACGCTTGTAGGTTCTTGAGATAGAACACTTATGGTGTTTAGAGAATACACATAATTGGCATCCATGATATGCACATTTTACGCAGATATATATCTTTAGGTAGATCATATCCTTTGATTGTCTAAAAAATATTTAACTTCTATGTTGTCAACTCAATTTTACTTTGACATGCATTCTCATAATAGCTCACATATAATTGAAAGTGGGGGAAAAATTTAATGGTGAAAATTGCATACCCATGCCCTTTTCCGTTGTGTTTTGGGCCCATGGTGACTAGGTTGGCATCAATTTTTGTGTAAGCTGACATATTTTTCATGGAAGCTAGCAAATAATTTTATGCTAGCATGTCCCCATCATCACTCATCCCTAGGATCTAGATCTAATCTTCACATCTAGTCATTCATCATCCTACTTTAGATTTACATGTGCAAAATGGACACAAGTCATTTCTATAGCCACAAAATTGAATTCTTTAATTTGGGCCTTTGTTTCCCTCTCTTACTAGTTGTTATGAGCTGACTAAAGTGCAATTTATTTCAAACTACACACTAGGGTGGTGTATTTTTAGACTAACTCTAATTCATCTAGAGTGCTCTCTAATTGAGAGAAGAATTTATTGAGCATGTCTAAAATTCAATTACAAATGGATAAAAGTAATTACATCAGCATTACATCATCATCCTAGAAGCATACTGCACACTTGTTTGTTGTTCTCGATATTAGTTCATTGTTGTCGAATCAATCTACCCTCGGGTCTAACCAAGAAGAATATGGCCCTGATAATTCAATAGATTCTCTAAAGTTGTTTATAAATACCACATGTTTCTTACTAGATTCAGAGCACTTGCAAAGAGGTGACCAAGTTTTCATTAGTAAAAATCAACTAGGTTAGGTCCATGAATCACAAGTTTAGTTGCATAATTCATAGGTTTAGTTTCACACATGAGTTTAGTTCTGCACTCATGGAAGTGAACCAGAGAGTTTTATAAGGAAAATTCTAGATTGGCAACAATCATCTAGCAGGTTCTAAAATTTTACCATCATGGTGAATGGACTTTTGACATCTATATAATGATATCCTCATCTAAATTACAGCTAAGTACCCATGTGTTTAACTTAATTAACTTCCACATTTATTATAGCATTTATTTCACTTAGTTAATATTAGTCCCACCTCAATTATCTAGGTTAATTTCTTTAATTATTTAATTAATCTAGATTGTTTATGTGAGGGTGATTTTTTCTTCAAGGGTACATATTTATATAAAAGTTGTGACAAGTTAACATTAATAAACATCAAGTTTTTAAGGTCAACAATTTTTTCTTAGAGTAGCTTTTGGTAAAAATTATGTAAATATTAATGTTTTAGATTATGCTCCATGATCCATCATTACAATGACAAGTGAAAAAGGTCAAAATGGCAAAGGGCCCTTGGGTTGTTGGTGAAGTTGAAAGGTTTTGAATGAGCCCACTAGGGATCAAGTCTTGCTAAGTGTAATGAAACAAACTGCACAATAGAAAAATATAATAGGAAATATGCTGGAAATACTTGATAATAACTGAAAATAACAAGCCACTTCGATGGGGCAAACCTCCAAATATCTCCAATGAGAACACAATTTGCAATATGATGATCACAAACTTGCCACTAGCTCCTATTTATACCAAATTATGCCCCAGCTGCCACCCAGGCCTACTTACATACTTAAATATAACCCCCTAGGCCAACCTAATAACCTATTATTGACTATAGTAATGATTATATATCATAATTAAGAGTTAAGGTAGCCACAAGCCAACTACTCATAACCATATACAACTATAGTATTAAGGGCATAACATGCCCCCACCTTTACAAAAGTGTTGTCCTCAATGTTGATCAATTATGGTAGTTTCTTCATATAATCTCCATCATCCCATGTGGTAACTTCAACTATAAAATATTTCCATATAATGAGGTAATTGGAAATGTTGATGTCCTTAGATTCTTCATGTGTGTCTGGAAAATTAACTTCAGCTCCAAGATGTGTCTTCCTTTTGTATCTAGCTCTTGATGGTGATGAATGTGTCCTTCCTTTACTCGAACCTTTTGGTGTGCCTTAGAGGAAGAGGTGAGGAATAGTAGATGGTACCCTTGCATTGGTTGAATGGCCTAATCAGGATCTCCTTTAGGAAACAATGCTTTTTGAAATGCTTCAGGATCTTCTCTTGGTTTTTTTCCTCCTCCTCCTCCTCCTCCTCCTTCTCCTCCTCCTCCTGCTTCTTCTCCTACTCCTTCTCCTACTTCTTCTCCTCTTGCTTGGTTTTTTTCCTCCTCCTCCTCCTCCTGCTCCTTCTCCTGCTTCTGCTTCTTCTCTTGCTCCTGCTCCTCCTCCTCCTACTCCTTCTTCTTCTTCTCCCGCTCCTCCTCCTTCTCCTTCTCCTTCTCTTTCTCCTTCTCCTTCTCCTCCTTCAGGATCTTCTCTTGGTTTTTTTCCTCCTCCTCCTCCTTCTCCTCCTCCTTCTCCTCCTTCTTCTCCTGCTCCTTCTCCTGCTTCTTCTCCTCTTGCTTGGTTTTTTTCCTCCCCCTCCTCCTCCTCCTCCTCCTCCTCCTCCTCCTTCTTCTTCTTCTCCGTCTTCTTCTTCTTCATCTTCATCTTCTTCTTCTTCTTCGTCTTCTTCCTCCTCTTCCTCCTCTTCCTCCTCCTCCTCTTCCTCCTCCTCTTCTTCCTTATCCTCTTCCTCTTCCTCCTCATCCTCTTCCTCTTCTTCCTCTTCCTCTTCCTCTTCCTCCTCTTCCTCCTCTTACTCCACTCCTCCTCCTCCTCCTCCTCCTCCTCCTTCAATTTCAATCTTCTTCATTTGTAACAGGTTTCCAGATCTCATTTGTAACAGGGAATTCATTTTCCCTGATAAAATATTGATTTATTCCTTAAAATTGATTAATTATTCAATAATTTCATTAGGATAAGTCTCCCCATCTTCTATATCCTCCTTGTCTAGGGATTTTCTTTGTGAGACGGGATTCTTTTTGCCTCTTGTGGCAAGACCTGCCATGATTGGGAAAAATAATTTTGCACTAAATCACACAAAAAAAATCCCATGAATCTAAATTTTTTATTGTAACTTACCAAGGACTAGATCTCACTTCCTAGAAAAAATCTCCAAGAAATTCGATAATTTGCAGCCTTGGGAGCAAAATTGGTGGAAACCCTAATTCTGCAATAACTCGCTTAATTCTAATCCAATTACTCTAAAATCTAGACTGTAGCAGCTTCAATATGTCCTTGAGAAACCCTTTGAAAATATTGAAAATATTAGCCAAATTGAGAGATATATGTGCTTCATAAGAAATAATGACAGAAACCCTAATTCTACTACAACTCACTCAATTCTGCTCTAATTCCTCTGAAATCTAGACTGTAGTAGATCCACTATGTCCTTGAAAAAACCTTTAAAAATCTTGAAAAGATTCACCAAAATGAGAGAGAGATAAACACTTCACAAAATAACCTCCAAAATTAAAAAAAAAATCACCTTATTTCTTGCCTTCACGGTGCCAAGATCATGCTTTGATACCACTTGTAATGAAACAAATTGCACAATAGAAAAATATAATAGGAAATATGTTGCAAATACTTGATAACAATTGAAAATAACAAGCCACTTCAAGGGGGCAAACCTCCAAATATCTCCAATGAGAACACAATTCACAATATGATGATCACAAACTTACCACTTGCTCCTATATATACCTAATTATGCCCTGGCTGCCACCCAAGCTGACTTACATACTTAAATATAACCCCTAGGTTGACCTAATAACCGATTATTGACTATAATAATGATTATATATCATAATTAAGAGTTAAGGTAGCCACAAGCCGACTACTCAGAATCATATACAACTATAGTATTAAGGGCATAACACTGAGTGCAAGGCCCCCAACACCATAAGGGATGAGGTCAGGATTGTGCCCCGAGCAAATTTGGCGGAATTGATACGCCTCAGTCCTTTGCTCTCAACTAAAGAGGTTCACAGGTTTAAGGCTCGTGCTCCCATATCCGGTAGCAAAAATGATCTTTTGGATTATCTCCATCAAAAAATAAATGGTCAAAATATCTACTAGTATTTTTTAAGAGTGATGATTTTACAGTTATAAAAATAATTCCAAAGACAAAAAAAACTTAGCCATATCTGACTTGAAAAAATCTAGGTAGCTCCCCTCCCCTAATGATTAAGTATGATGTATGTATACTTGATTTCCAAACCTGATAAATTAACCAAACAATGAGGATTAGATCTCCACTAAAAGTTTATTGAACAATGTTACCATCACACCCCCTCCCAATAACACAATTTTTAGGCATATTTGACTTGAACTTTTCCAAATAGCTCCATCCCCTAATGACTAAGTATGGTGTATGTATACCTAGTTTTCAACTAACTAATAAATTAATGAGACAATCAGATTTAGATCTCCACTAAAAATTTATTGAACGACATTACTATTGCACCCCTCCCAATAACAATTTTTAAACATATTATAGCTTTAATTCCCCTAATAAGTGAGTATCGTGTAACACTCAATCGACCAATGTTACCCTTGCACCCCCTCCCAAAAGTTCTCCACTGCAGCCCCACAAGAACGGCCTTATCTTGAACGAATGGCCTACGTTCTAAAATGGTCTTAGAAAACCCCAAAATGATGATAAGGGTTCTCCATTTATTCAACCATAAATATCCATCCTGCTCTTCTCTTGCTTCTCAATCTCATTCCATTCTTCAACCTACAATGGCTCTGACATTTTCTGGTTTCATTGTTTCTCCAGTTAGATACCCACCTCCATGCCTCCATTTCTCAAAACTTTCACTAAGAATATCATGTAATTGCATATCGATTTCCCAAGAAGTAGAAGCAGCAGGAGTGGAGGGAAAAAGACAGCGCCGCCACAGTGCCATGAAGCTGTTCTTACTTAATGAATGTGGGCTTTCTCTCTCTCAACTGCCAACAGTAATGAGCAAGGACCCTGCCCTCTTCAGATGCAAATCCACAGACAGGGCTCAAAAGGCACTTCAGCTCTTCAGAGACTCTGGATTCACTCCTGACCAGGTTAGGAAAACCATTCTCAGAGACCCATCTGTTCTTGGACGCACTGCAGATGAGTATTTGAAGCCTAAGATTGACTTGTTGAAAACATTAGGCATGGCTGAACAAGATGTGGGTTATGTCATATCCCACCAACCCAGAATTCTGTGTGGAAGTTTAGACAAAAACTTGAGCCCCAAAATCTCATTACTTATCAACTTGTTTGGGTCTAAGGATAATCTGTATAAGGCTCTCAGGAGGAGACCTGGGATTCTGGTCTACGATTTTCAGACATTGCAAAAGAAAATACAGATTATGGAAAACATAGGCTTGCTGGAACACCAGATCAAGGAAGTTCTTGGAAAGGATCCTCGGTTCCTTTGTTTGTCTGCAGGCAAGATAGAGAATAACATGGAGTTCTTGACAGCTACTGTGGGGTTACACCCAAGCATTGTGGTTAAGTATCCTCTGTTGCTGAGCTTCAGTGTGGAGAAGAGATTGAAACCACGCTATAAGGTGTTTGAATATCTGAAGGCATCGATGCCTTCCAATTACAACAATGTCAGTCTGATTAATTTGTTTTATTTGAGTGAGCAGAATTTCACCGTGAAGTTTCTAATGGGCAATGATGAAATCATAAAGTTATATGAAGATTACAAGTCTTTGGATGTTGGAATCACTTGAAGGCCTGTCAACTCTCCAAGGATAATCTTTGGAAATTGAATAGCCATATGTAATGCATCTGATTAGCTTAAAAAATTTAAAATTTTCTTCTTGTAATGAGAGAATGTGTTCTTATCCACTGAATTTACAGCTCACAAATTTTTTGGTCTAAATTTGTAAGAATTTTGTTGTTTTCTTTCATTTTCCCCTGTATAAATACAGGGCAGAGATAAATTGTATTCCCATGAATCAAGCACAGAGTAAATTTTGTTACAGAGGGTTCTTTCCATTAATGCTATGCTTGAGAGGGATATGCTCTCAAATGCTTGAATTGTTACAAGATTATTATTCTAAGAGATATATGAAATTTTGTTAGAGGATATATATTTATTGTATGAAGTTTATAATATTTCAAAAGAATTAAAATATTAAATTTTACTAAAATTAGTTATATGGTAAGCTGTTATAAAAATTTAATTATTTATTTATAATAATTTAATCAAATAATTTTTTAGGGTTTACTTTTAAATCTTATTAAAAACAAATATGTGGAATATTGACTTAGAGTCTTTTGGATGAAGAGAAGGTTTTGTCTCTCTATAGATCTCAATAAGGTATTTTAAGGAATGGATTTTCCACTTGTAATAAATATATTTTCTTTCTACATAAAATAAACAAGTTATTTTTTATGTAGATCACAATAAGGTATTTTAAGGAATGGATTTTGCACTTGTAACAAATATTTTTCCTTTCTACATAAAATGAATATGTTAATTAGATTTTGGGTAGGTTGGGTCAACAATTTCATATGTGATGCTAAGTGAACAACTATGAGCTTAAGGTTAGAACACTTATCCTAGATCTAATAGTTGTTTTGCTACCATTAAACTCTAAAGATTCCATGACTTATTAAGTATGCCAAGGAAAGAGAAGGAAACAACTACCTTAAGACAAATCTAAGAGGCACTTGGCAAATTTGGGCTCACTTAAGCCATTTCCAATCTTTCAAAGGGCTTACATTCATTTGGGTTGATAAGTCAAGCTAAAGATGGTTTGGTACAAGCCCGATTGACAAGGAGACTATACGTGCCCAAAATTGGACAAAGATATATCACAAAGTCCAATGATTATCTAGTGGCCCAACACACAACCCTATGTAAACTCCCTTTCTTAACTAATTGTGAAGTGGTGGAAGTGTTTAGCCAGTCCCTAAGACCTCCTTTTTATTTTATGCTTGTCTAGTCATTTGCTAGTGTTTGTCCCTTCCTGTCTTTTTTTTTTAAATTTTTGTCCTTGAAATGACATGTTTGCCCTTTTTATATTGATTTTCCCGTTAAGTGACCATAGGAATGCCTTGGTGATCACATATTGGCAATGCCAAACTAATTGCTAGCAAAAGGGTGAACATGCTAGTTTTATTTGTTTGTGTCTCTTCTTTGGATGGATTTTTCTTCCCTTCTTTTTGTGTTTGGAATTGTTTGTTGGAAGCACCCAACATAGTTAGAATGTACTCATTCTATCTTTTCTTAGTTGGTGGATTGTATATAGTTTTGATAGAAGCTTTTTTTAGGGATCCCTTTCTTTTTGTTACACCCCATGTGTTTCTATCCACTTACTATTTACCTAGATTGGTTAATTTGTTTGGAAAGTGAGTGATTATGCACCTCTGCATCTATATGTGCTTCTATCCATTTACTATAGATTGGTTATTTTGTGAAAATTGAAGTAATTATGAATCTTTGCATCTATGTGTGTTATCTATCTTGAATGCAATATGATGAGAAAAAGAATAACGCAATGTCTTGTATTAAATTTGATTATTGTTAATTAATGATTATATTTTGATCAGCTAACTACTGTGGCGGTGATCTAAGTGGATGCAGGAACAGGTTGTCCCTCCAAAAAGGAGGGGAGGTATCACTCGGGAGAAGGACTTGGTCTGGTAAACGTAAAAGAAAAGCCTAAACTGAGCAGCACACACACACATCCTATTTTGACCTAGGTTGAGTCGAGTCAGTGTGGGTAACGGTAAGTGATCTAAGTTTTGTATCATGAGTCTTGATTGGATGTTCAAACCTACATGTTGTTAAGTGTTTGGTTGTCTAGGCAAGTTTTCTTTTGGGGACTATAGTTCGTGCAAGTCCATGATACGATCTTACGTATGAATCAATACGAGCATGAATATACGTAGGTAGACGTACCTGTTGGCAAGAGACACTATATGGATTCATGGTTGTTGTCATTGATGGCAACAAAGGTCATCCTGCATATCCGCAAGTCATGGTGTGTCTCTACCGGAAGTTAGAATGAAGATTATTGTGGTCTAGTGAACAAGAACAGAGCATGTGGCAAGGTCCGACAGACAGGTCCGGATCTCTCAGAGGAAGTATCTTGGTGCAGTACGGATCTGGGGAAGTCAAGAGGACTACCTTGAGTGATATATTCCAAGGATTTAGCCTCCGGTGATGGACAAGGAAAAAGATATGAATAGTTGAATACCGGATTCCTGAGTGACAGTGTGAACAGAGGAAGAACTGACTGACAGAACATCAAACTATTTCTGGATGTGTTACTGATGATGGTAAAGGTTGTGAAGGCATGAATCATGTTTGGCCGACATGATTAATGATATCTACAAGTATATGCTTGATCCACATTACTTGATGTGCAAGGATTCAACCGACAGAACTGAGTTTGTGAGAAGATAGACTGTTCCGGGTGCCGACTAGAAAGATAATGAAATCACTTGTGCGGATATATATATAGGATGGATTTAGTTATGAGAAGCGAGGTTATGTGATGTAATATGCAAATAAGAGCAGAGCAGAACAGAAGCAGTAAGAAAGATCCGGTATTTGAAAGAAAAGCAGAATAAAGAGAAGAGGAAAGATGAAGTGCAGCAGATCAGTGTACTGAGCCTAACCGAAACTGAACTCCAGCATATCTGGATGCTTCCAATCAGTTCAAGTATTGTATGACATTATTTTGTAGACAGTGTGTCTCCTTGTAGGCAGTGAGCCTCTTTGTGAGCAGTGTGCTCGGGCAATGAGCCCTAATTGGCAAGTGCCATTTTGTAATTCCTTATTCTTCTAATAGAGAATAATCTTTGGGTTAATCACCCCGTGGTTTTCTCCCTTAACAGGGTTTCCACGTCAAAAATACTGTGTCATGTGTTTTTCATTTCTTAGTAATGTTTGTTTGTTTGATTTAATGCTGCATTAATTAATAAGAAAGTTCAGAAGGAAGAAATTATTATGATAACTGATTCACCCCCCCTCTCAGTTATCAACAATTGGTATCAGAGCTAAGTTCCTCCTAATAGAGCCTAACAGCTTGAGGAAGATCTGGGAGCTCAAATGGATGCATATGGTTTAAGGGAGCAACTCAAGACTGCCCTTGAGGATCTTGAACAGTCAAACTCTGAAGTCAATGAATTAAAGGAAAGACTCAAACAGGCTGATGAATTCATGAGAGAACTAAAAGACAAATTAAGTCTCTCTATGAAAAAGAGAAAGGAACTGCTCCAGCAATTGGCAAGACAAAGTGAAGAAAGTAATGCAAATGAAGAGCTGACTGAGAAAACCAAGTTATGTGAAAAGTTATCAAAAGAAGTCATTATGGTAAGACATGAAATGGAATCAGGAGTTATAAAGTTTACTCAAGAGATTGAAGAGAAAAGAAAAACTGAAGACAATCTAAGACAATCTCTCAAAGAGAAATCAGAAGATTGCCACCAGATGGATAGGATTATCAGACATCTTGAATCTGATCTTGAAGATGATAAAGATAATGAAGAAAAACTTGAGGATCAAATTGTCTCTCTCAAAAGGGATCTTCAAATAGCAAATGAATATAAAGAGAAATTCAAGATAAGTTCTGCTCAACTTGAAGTTCTTCTTGGAAGTCAAAAGAGGGCAGATGACAAGTGTGGTTTGGGATATGAGAAAGGAGAAAGCTCCGGATCCGGTCAGAAGAATTTTGGATCAGAAATTCCAAGGAACAGGCCTAGAAGACCTCCGGTAAGACAGCCCAATGCTCAAAGATATCCATCCTTCAATGGATACTGCCACAGCTATAATCACTTTGGTCACAAAGCTAATCAGTGCAGAAAGAGAATGAATCAGACTAATTCATCCTTCTCCGGACAATGCTTTAACTGCAAAAGGTATGGACATAAGTCTCATGAATGCAGAAATATGCAAATGAACAAATCATTCAATGGTAGATGCTTTACATGCAATAGAGTAGGTCATATGGATAATCAATGCAGATCAAGAGGTTATCAGTCAAATATGCAAAGAAATGTTGTTTGCCAAATCTGTAATAGGTCCGGTCATAATGGAAAAATCTGCAGAAGCAAGAATCAGGACAAAAGAGGTCCAGTATATAATCAGAATCAAGACAAGGGTAAACAAAAGATGAATACGGATGAAGTTAGGAATGAGATGAACAAGATTTGGGTGAAGAAAAGTTCAGAGAAGGTAGAGGTTGGATCCACACCAGACTCTGGTGCTGATATTCCTTCCGAAAATTAAGAAATGAGCTCTGGCTCAGGGGGAGACACAAAGAAAACCCTGTTCCCCCAGCCAATCAAGTGGTGCCGGATCTGGCACAAGATGCAGAGTAAAGGGTTTGTAGATATGAGTCTTGAGATGATCCAGCTGAGATTTCAAAGGTCCGCATGAAGATATGAAGAAGTTGTGATCGATAAAGTAGAACCTATTCCGGGAGATGCTCCGGAATGACAGAGGATTACAAAAAGGTCCAGAGAGATCCGGAAGTGCATTGTCTTATTCTACGGATTGGACAGAGTGTTTGGGATGTCCTTGTGATGTGTCATCTTGATTTGTTCATGGTTGGAAGATCCGCATGATGTTCATAGATCAGGACTGATCCGGTTCTTCAAGTCATTCGAATAAGGCAAACCGGAATAATGTAGGTCGAGCATTTATTGCAATCAGATATTAGGGTTTGCGGAGCAATATAAGGGATTTCTCATAAATCATTTGTTCATTCTGCACTCAAGAAGAAGCAAAAAGTGGAGCTCTGCAACAAAACTCATCAAGTTCACCGAAGATCACTTGTAGAAGTCATTACATACAGAAATCAATCCAACCACTCCGTGTAACCGAAGGCGCATAAGGTATTTTCCGTTTTCGATATCTCACTACAAATCTTTGAAAAATGGCTACTCTGAATATAGTAAAGATCTCAGATAGGCCCCGACCTGAATTTAAGAAACACCCATACAAGTCATTGGAGGTAGATCCGTTAGGAGCATTCTCTAGTGTTCCTCATGGCGTTTTACACACAGAAGACATTAGGGTTTACATACATGCAAGTATTGAGGAATTTGGGGAATTCAAATTGAGAGATTTCTTTCACAAACAACTAATAGACAATGCTTTTGAGCTTAAACCAGAGTATAAGGGTATCCAGAAAAAACATTTTGATTAATTCATTCATTTCCCCTGCTTTGAAGAAGATGAATGGGTCCGGTACGTATTGAGTAGAATGCATGACAATTTCCTATGGCTGGATAGACCCTGCAAGATCACAAAAGAGGCAATTAGGGCAGTAACTGGTCTATACTCTTCCAGAGGGATACCTATCCTCAAATCTGTCAAAAATAACATTGTAACTGAGGCCATCGGATCAAAATTTGATAAGAGGGCAATGACCATTGAAGATATTTCTGATCCGGATATCAAGTTTGCATCTATGATAATAGGATACAAGATTTATCACTCCAGTAGGGAGAATTCTGTATCTGGAACTACAGTATATACTGCCTATGAGATGCTAAGGAAGAATGCAGATTATGATCTCCATGAACTTCTTTTAAGCCAATTAATGGAAAATATACAAAAGATCAAAAAGGACAAAAAGAATTCTTTCAAGTATGGTACACTTATATTATGTCTATTTTTCTACTTCATGAATGAGCTGCCCGGATCAAGTGGATGGGTATGGCAGAATGACAAACCTGTAGCAGTCCAGATCAGAGATTATTTACATGGACTTGGGGATGCCAAAGCAAGAAATACAGCCCTGTGGGGATACTTCAAAAACTTCCAGAGCATGATGCAAGCAAGAGAAAGAATTCCCCAGTCTATTGTTGAAAAATACAAAGACTCAGTCTGCTTTATGGTTGATACTGATCAGTGCCTAATGGAGGCAGTAGAGCCAAGGACAGTCTGGATCATGCCCATGGGGTATGAGGTTGATGAACAGATTGTGGAACTGCATGTTCAACACATGCTTAGTCAGCCCAAAGATCCAAAGGCAGAAAGGTTTGGAACCTTTGAGGAGCTAAGTGTGAAGATCTATGTGGGAACTTAGAGAACCTAAGATAAAAAGGAAGGTAAGAAAAGAAGTAGAAACATATTGCTCAAGGCCTAGGCATCCCAAAGGAGGCACTTGATGCCAATCGGGAAAAGAGGTGAAAGGCTGAGGAAGAGAAGAAAGAGGCAGAAAAGAAAAGCAAGAAAAGTACTCTGGTGGAAACCTCAACCCGGACCAGATCATCAAAAGGATCTACACCTGTCACAACCAAAAGCTCAAAAACATCAAAACCAGAAGGTCAGACATCCGGTAAAGGAGAGAAAGGTCTAAAATAAAAGCCACAAGGGCTTATACAAGTCAGAAAGATGAAGAGGAAACTGAATCAGATGAGGGGGTAAAGGAAATAAAGAAGCAGAGAAGAAAGGATCCAGAAAACCCTCCACAGGCCAAGACAAGGAAGAAAAGGCAGAGGAATTTGTTGAAAAGCCCACCCTGTCTCTAGAGAGTGTAATCAAATCAGTCACTGTGGATGGAAACCTTCAACCAATGGCCGAATTCTATGATGACTACAATGAGGCTGACCAAAAGATCCTGCAGGAAGCCACAATCAGGTATCTAAACATATACAATAAGGCTTTCATTGAGATTATATCTCTAATTCCTAAAAGCCTAGAAAAGGAGTTAGAAATAAGAAAGAACAATGCCCTGGCAAAAGATCTTGAGATCTGGGAACAAATAGCTATTCAGCTATATCCTCAAATGGATCCCAAGACAATGAACATAATATTCAAAGACTGTAAAGATGAGTTCAGGAGTAAAGCAAGGATGAATCAACTCATGCTTGGTGAGACTGACAAAGTGGCCATGGATACAGAAGAGATCCTCCGGAAGGCCTTCAAAAGGTTTAATCTTCCTGATGTAGAGGACTTGGGTACTGATCCCTCATCCACAAGTGTTGCAGAAGAAACTTCTGAGAAAGCAACATAAGAGATGGGCCCTGAACAAACCAACATTTCTCCTCCGGTTTCCCCTACAGTCTCCAGATCCAAAGGAGAAGACACTATACAGGAGAAAGAAGCAGGAGTGAAAGAAAAAGAAGTTGACAGTACCAAGGTTGCAGAGAAAGAGAAGACTCCAACAGAGAAAACCACAACTGATAGTGGTAAGAATGTAGAAGGAGATAAAACTCCAAAGGACAGCTCCAAGACTGCAGAAGAGAAGAAACATCTGTCTCCAGCAAGAGACACTGCACAAACTGTCCAAAAATTTCTGAGCAAAGAAATAATAGAGATTGATGAACCGGAGCTTCTACAAGGTCCATTCAATTTTGATTCCCTCTCTCCGGTACAGACAATGAAGATAGCTTCATTTGCAAATGCTAAGGCAAATGAAAAACTCCTAAAGTCTCATATGGAAGACTGTGAGTTGATAGAAGCTGCTTCCGGAGTGCTCGAAAAGATTATGCCATCGGTCCAGAAAGATCCCACAGCCTCCTCTTCCGGTAATCTCAAAACCTTAGTCAGCAGTGTTGGTACACATTTTGATTCTCTAGAAAAATCAGCTGAAGAAAAGGTCCGGAAGGAGTTTTTGGATAAGAGATTCTCAGAGGTACTAGGATTAATCTCTAATGATAGGAGAAATATGAGTATTGGAATAAAGAGCTTAGAAAATGCTCTTAAGGATGGTGGTGACATTTACAAATTTTGTATCTCCTGGTCAAAAGCAACAGTAGAAATTGAGAAGAAAATAAAAAAGGAACATGACAAACTACTGAGTTTGTCTCAAAGTTTTGATCCTCTCTCTTCCTCCATAGTAAATCAAGAATGTCAAGCTATTGCAATCACAAATGCAATAAAGAACTTTGAAAAGGAAAGGAAGAATATAATTAACCGGATGGGAGAACTTAGAAGGATGATTATCCCTAAGTTAGAGACCATGCATGAGGCCATAAGTGATGCTAAGACTACTGCCCAAACCAATGATCCGACAAATCTTAAGAGGGTAGAAGCTTTTACGTTTTTGTTGAGTGGTCACATTTCAATTTTGGATAGAATGAAGCAAAGTTGGGCTACAGAACTCATCCAATTGAAGACATCCTTTGCAGACATTCCTCAGTTTTTGTGAATATGTAATATACAGCCAAGTATAGTAAAATTCTTGAAAATTTTGGTGTGCGGACCCTACCCTTTGCCATTGATGTCAAAGGGGGAGTGAGGAGCAGTGAAAAATGAGGAATCCAACTAAGGGGGAGCTCCGGAAAATGTATATAAAGACAGAGCATCAGCCAAGGGGGAGCATAGTGTAAACACTTAGTCATTTTTCACTAAGTGTTGCCATCAATGCCAAAGGGGGAGATTGTTGGCAAGAGACACTATATGGATTCATGGTTGTTGTCATTGATGGCAACAAAGGTCATCCCACATATCCGCAAGTCATGGTGTGTCTCTACCGGAAGTCAAAATGAAGATTATTGTGGTCCGGTGAACAAGAACAGAGCATGTGGCAAGGTCCGACAGACAGGTCCGGATCTCTCAGAGGAAGTATCTTGGTGCAGTACGGATCTGGGGAAGTCAAGAGGACTACCTCGAGTGATATATTCCAAGGATTTAGCCTCCGGTGATGGACAAGGAAAAAGATATGAATAGTTGAGTACCGGATTCCTGAGTGACAGTGTGAACAGAGGAAGAACTGACTGACAGAACATCAGACTATTTTCTGGATGTGTTACTGATGATGGTAAAGGTTGTGAAGGCATGAATCATGTTTGGCTGACATGATTAATGATATCTACAAGTATATGCTTGATCCACATTACTTGATGTGCAAGGATTCAGCCGACAGAACTAAGTTTGTGAGAAGATAGACTGTTCCGGGTGCCAACTAGAAAGATAATGAAATCACTTGTGCGGATATATATATAGGATGGATTTAGTTATGAGAAGCGAGGTTATGTGATGTAATATGCAAATAAGAGCAGAGCAGAACAGAAGCAGTAAGAAAGATCCAATATGTGAAAGAAAAGCAGAATAAAGAGAAGAGGAAAGATGAAGTGCAGCAGATCAGTGTACTGAGCCTAACCGGAACTGAACTCCAGCATATCTAGATGCTTCCAATCAGTTCAAGTATTGTATGACATTCTTTTGTAGACAGTGTGTCTCCTTGTAGGCAGTGAGCCTCTTTGTGAGCAGTGTGCTCGGGCAGTGAGCCCTAATTGGCAAGTGCCATTTTGTAATTCCTTATTCTTCTAACAGAGAATAATCTTTGGGTTAATCACCCCGTGGTTTTCTCCCTTAACAGGGTTTCCACGTCAAAAATACTGTGTCATCTATTTTTCATTTCTTAGTAATGTTTGTTTGTTTGATTTAATGCTGCATTAATTAATAAGAAAGTTCAGAAGGAAGAAATTATTTGGATAACTGATTCACCCCCCCCTCTCAGTTATCAACAGTACCTACGTACACTCATGAGCATATTGCTCATAGATAAGGGGATATCGATTTGGACTATGCAAGAATTATCGTCTCTTTTGTGTTCTTTGACGTTAAGTCTGAAGATTTTACGACGTTAAATGCATTTATGGTTATGAGTTATATTTGATTTTACGATAATAATATATACATATGTGAATATATATATATATATAGTCTCTCTCTCTCTCTCTCTCTCTCTCTCTCTCTCTCTCTATATATATATATATATATATATATATATGTATATAATACAAATATTATTATTATTTTCTTTTAATAGCGAAAATACAATTTTATCATTTTTGCGGAAATTAAATTTTGTAAATATTGTTTTGTGGCGATTAAAAAATAGTAATATATAAAATAAGGTTAAAGTGTTTATTATATGGGATAAATTTCATACTTATTAGGGTGGCGGCCTTACATGGCATGCGGCCCCCTTAAGCCATTAAAGGCAGTGCATAAAGCACATACTTTGAGCGCATGTGGAAGGCCGTTAGGAGGCCAAGGTATTAGGGGAATGTGCCATATCTCTAAGCCTATGAAAGCACTTAGGACTTGGACCATTGGTGAATTTCCTTTTAAGTTCTTAACAAACTCATTTTTGGAAAGTTTGACTAGGTCTTGAGCCCGTGAGGAATTGGAATTAGTTGCAGATTTTTATTAAGCCTATCATTATTCTTTCGACACCTTGGAATTTGTTGCAAATTAAGGGGAAAGGTGGCAGTTTTCTTTGCTAGTTTGTAGCTAGACCACTCCTTAGGTTTTTGGTATAAAACAGGGTGCTCTCCCTCATTTCTATGCACACATTTTTTAATTAAGAGCCTTCTCTTCTTATTTTTGAGTTTTGTGTTAGTTACAAGAACTTGTCATATTGCTTTTGTGAGTTGTTTTATTTGGAGGAGTGATCTAGAGTGTTGGAAGGGCTTAAGCAAAGGAGTTTTTGATTCATTTGGAGCTATAATCTTAGGCATGGGGTTTTTCTCCTTCTCTATGTTTTCTTGTTTTCAAAACATTATGTGTTGTATTGTTTTAAGTGATTGCATTGTTGAATTATCAATGTGAATGCCTATATATATATAGCAAATTTGTATTGTGAATATGAGATAGTTTCTATGGTTGGGATTTTACCTAGATAGAATTGTGAATCAATCATTGATTGGTGTTTGTATAGGAAAATTGTATAAGGGGAAAGATAGTGAAAATAGGTTTCAAGTGATATTACTTTGATATATGTATCATAGTAAAGCATGTAATAGGTTAACCTTGGGATATGTGATCCATGGAAGAGGTAGATAACTTAGTATAGAGATTGTTGTCTTTCCCAATCGAGATAGAAGGGTGGGTGAATTTGAGATGAAGAAAAATTTGGCCAAAATGGTGTAAATAGCCAATGTTTACACTGTCTAGTTTCACTGTGTTCTAGGTTTGCATTACTAAGTAGGGATGTCATATTTTGATGGTTGTAGCCATAATATGATAGTACTAGTTAATGTAGGACACAACACCTGCTCAAATTAGGCTTAACTTTGAGGTTGCTATACCAATCCCTTCATTGAAGGGTAGGGCCATTTACCAGTTTGGTAAATGTGCGAGGGACTGCAGTTAGTCTATGGTTGGAGGTAAATCGCTTGAGCGAAGCTTCCCCTCATGCAGTTGGTGGCCAAGAGTATTGAAGATAGACAAGTATACAAACATGTGTTTCTATTTTTCAGTTAATCTCTCGAAGCTTCTTTGTAATTATGAAAAGTTGTAAAAATTGAATATTCAATTCTTTTATAGAGAAAATGTACTTTGTTTATGCAATAGAAGTTTGAAATATGTTTCAAATGTGCATTATATCAAATGTTCAAAGGAAAAAAATTTATTATTCCTATTATGAATTCACGATTTATTTACTTTCAAGTTAAAACTTAGTAAGTCTTAGTTGATAGAACAAGTGGCATGTTACACTTTTTAATTTTTACATCTTATTCATCCTACATCCGTCTTCTTGAAGTTTTGATCAATTTTTAGCACACACATAGGTCTTAGAGAAATAGAGGATTATAGAAACAAGCTTATGCAACTTCTACACATTCAAACAAAGTACTTGTAGCCTCTAGTCTCCTTTTCATATAATTTCCTATAGCTTCTAAACTTCATTTTTAGTAGTTCGGTAACTACAAGTTTCTACATTTATTTGTAGTCAATCTTTTGCCTTTCTTTTCTTCCACCACGAAAGGAGAACCCATAATAGAGAGAGAGGGGTGGAATAGTTGGGTCTTTAAGGACAACATTGCTACAATATTAATCTTGCATGCCTTGGATCTTCTATATTCAAGTGTGAGAACTTATGTTTCATTGACAATTTGCTTAGTAATTTATTGATAGACTAGATAGTTAGATTAGATTGCTAGAGTTAGCATTAGATTAGAAATTTTCTTTTCTCTAAACTTGAAGCACTCTACTTTTGGTTTAGATTAGGGATAGTGTTAGATTAATTTTATTTATTAAAAGTAGTTTATTTATAGTAAAAGTATCATTAAAATAATGGTGTTATTCTTTCAACAACTTGTAAGATAGCAAGGATAAATCCAACGTTCGGTCCACACAATTAAAACAAGTAACTTCTGAAATTGAAATAACCTTTTCACTCAAACACCAACATTGTGATGTTTTCTAATCTCATGGAAAGAGTGAATGGTTTTGACCCCACTCTCTATGGAATTTACAAAAAAAAAATGTAGAGTGGTTTGCATGAAGGGCTTCAAATTGGATGTGTCAAAAGAGATCATAGACATGATCACTGACCTATCTATGAAGGAAAGGAAGGTTTACAAGGACCAAGAAATAGGGAAGAAGTGTTGAGTTCCTTTCTCAAAACTAGCAAAAAGGTGAAGCAAATCTAGACAA